>CM049432.1:22748615-27748615 GCA_026929855.1 Poa annua
TGGTGTTGAGGGAGCTAAAGTGGAACTCTCACATACATGTTCCTTAAGGAGGCTAGCTCGCTAAATGATACAGTCCTCGCTGATGGATCGGCAAGTACTCCACGGTCAGCGGCTATCAGCTAACGTTATGGGCCGTTAGTGGTGGTTCATTGCCTATAGTGTTGTAATCCGGAATCCAAGTTTTGTGATAACCGTGTTGTTTACTTTCAGTGTTGTTTATTGTTCACAGCTGGATTGAGCTCAGTTGAGAGTGTCATGCTCTGTCAATATCTGTTGCAGGAGTTGTCATTCTCTGTTACTAGAGTTGTCAATCTCAGATGCAGGAGTTGTCAGTTGCAGCCATTCTCGCTGTGTCAAGCTTGTGACTTGCGTTGTATCAGGTTGGTAACAGCTTGTATCTCGATAGGACTGAATGTAGCCAGGAGTTGTCTTAGGTTAGTCTAATGTGCCAAAACGTTAGTCAAACCACCTAGGTTGTGTTTGTTCTGGAGAGTTCAGCTAGTCCGAGTGATCTGGGTTATCCTACGTTTTATCCCTGTTTCGATCTTTTTTTCGACTATAGGGGTTTTGTAGCAGCCCAGCAGCATCCGTGTGACAGAGAGTCATATTAAGGATAGGGCTAATGCTTTCCCCTTGAACCCCTTGCAGAAAAAGTAGGAAAATGGACTGAAATTGTTGGATAAGTGGATTTGCAGTATCTCAACAATCAGAACAGCGAATATTCCATCATCCAAACTAAGCTTCCTCAGATCCTAACCCATTGGTCATTATCGAGCCTCGTGACTCCGGCTGTGTTGATATCTTCGTATTACCAGTTATCATTCTATCTATCTGGTTATTGCTTGATGTGTTGGTTGTGAACTATTTAAGTAGAAGTGATTTCTTCCTCATTAGCTCCATTTTGATTATCATTTGCATCTTGTGATGAATGAAGTGAACTTGAACTCTCTAGTGCTTCCATTTTCTCTTAGAAAGCATTTACTAGTATTCGATGAGATTATGAAAGACCAGAAAGACAAGTGATATGAACTGGTTTTGTATCCACCCTTCGTTATCTTCAACTCTTTCTCTTTTGGTAGAGGAAGGCATTCCCAGTATAAATGATGATTCTTGCTTGAGTATTCATTCGCCTAAGGATCGATGGAAAGATCAAGGTCCCCGTTCAAAGTAGATACTAGATCGATATGATACTCTCATCTCAGGAGTCACTTCTTCCATTATGCTGATCTCTAGGTCCCATCGCATACGTTCCAGCATCATCGTAATAGTATGGTCCCAGGTGTCCGAGCTATGGATCAAGATCATATTTAGTCACATTTCTACCGGTGCACTTCTCATGAAATAATTCCCTTTCCAAGGAAAGGAAAACAAGAACTCGAATACTCGTAATAGCGATCCCGATCCACCTACTTTTTTGCTATTCTTTTATTCGAAACGTGCTAAAGCACAAGCCATTTTTATGCATGGGGCATAAGAGTGGACAATCTATGTTATCGAAGGAAGTAAATAACAACACTTCAGCGTTTCGGTCTACCCACCCTCATTCAGTAAACCAATAGGATTGCAGCATTGGAATTCGAGTTGGCCAGGTCCTCTAAAAAGAAAAGAAGAAACTACTTAGAATAGATAAATGCCATTGGTTCTCTCGTACTACGATCTTTTTTGTTTTGTTTTGGCCATGATTGTGCTGCTCCTGTGAAGGCTAGTGGGAAAGCTCACCGTTCGTTGTGATGAGTGGGGGCCTTGTATCTGTATTCGGATCAGCTCCTTAACATAGTTTCCTGCTTGAACCCTGGCTGGGAGCTGGGAGAGGTGTCCCACTACAGGTGCTAACTGCCCAAAGTGAGAAGCAAAAATGTTCTGATAAAGACGTTCTTCAGTAATATCATCATGACTTTCGAAATCATGTGCGGTGGCAATACCAAACCAAATACGACGAGTAGTGGGGTCCTGAGCTAAGCCTTGGCTAAACCTGGGAAATCTTAATTCCATAATGCCTTTCAAATCCTCCTAGCCACTTTTTAGTGGATTTGATGCCGGGTCTTAATCCCCAACTAGAAAAGAAACTGAAACTCGATCTCAAGATATGCCGGCCGGAATGCCGCAGGCTCGGAAGGAGGTAACGTGAGGCAGGGTTGATGTATCAGAGGTGGAAAATGGACTTTCTATTTTGCATTTCCAGATGAAAAAACCAGACAATGGGTATTAGAAGGTGGACCCTTGGCACATTGCTAACATACCATTACTGTTGAGACAATGGCAGCCAAAATTGCTGCTTAAAAAAAGGGCAAAAATCAAAATCCCAATTTGAGAAAACTGTGGGAAGTTCCTAAGGAGTACATTAAAAAAGAAGGACTGAGCTATATTGCTAGAGCTAGTGGTTTGGGGAAGCCTTTCTAGATGGATAAAGTCACTGAAAAAAAAAGAAAATATTTGTTTTTGCAAAAGTAAAAAAAGACTTTTTCAAGGATCTTGGAAACTCTCTTAGTAATTACTTACTTATTAAGGAGACGAGATTGAGATTAAAGCAGAATATGCATGGAAGCCCAAATCCTGTGCTGTTTGCTAGGAGTTTGGTCATGACATTAGCAGATGTCCTAAGAAGAAGATAGTAGAGTTTGCTCCTGTCAAGAAGAGTATTGAAGGTGTTACTGCAAAGCAATATATGTCAAAAGAATATAAGTTTAGATTACCAATAAAGGACAGTGGTTAGTAAGTAAGCAGGGCAAAATAATGTTGCAGCATAATTTCTGTCTCAAGACCTCTTGCAGCTACAGCCAATGCAGCACCTCCTTGATCAATATACCACACAGCCCATTACGCCTTGCTCCAGTCTCAATCCTCTTCGCAGTATAAAGAGAGACTAGAACCTACCGGGGAGCCCTCGGCAGAGTCCCTATCGTTGTTGCAACAATTACACACAGAGTTCCGGAATTTCACATTTGTGAGAAGAAAGGGTATGTGTGTTTGAAAGGAGTGGTGCAAGAACGTATTCTGAGCCTCAGTCAACACAACTTGTTTCGCCTTTTCCGAACAGAATTCTTATCAGTACCCTCCTTTATATAAACCACTCGTAGATATATACCTGCCTGTGGCCTCAGATGAATACATCGATAGATAAGAAGGGAAATGCATCATCTAGAAAGGCTTACTGAGGTTTAGGGACGTTTGTGTGATAGATCGTACACTTACTCACGACGACTTGGCTATTCAATAAAACAAAGGACGGAGTCAACGTGAGCCTTAGGGTCAGCAACCTATTCCATCCTTTACAGACCAGCCTGCTGGTAAACCTTCTGATGGGAAAATCATTGGAAGAAAGAAAACCCTACCGAAAACAGTGCTACGAAAAAGGAGATGTTTGGATGATAGGAGATCTACTACGGGATACTGTGTATATTCAAGCAGCAGGCATTGGTCTACCTCAAGAATGGGGAGGGAATGGAACCGGGAGCTTACAATTATGCTAAAGGCCAAGGGTGCGATTCCAGATTGTTCCGATTCTTTCATCGATTGCCTTTGCTATTCATCTTTATGGGCAGCTAAATTGAGATAGTCAATCCCAAATCCTTGGAAATCAGAATGAATGATTTCTCTGACGGGAAGGATGGATCAAGCATTATTGAAGGAAGAGTGAAGAAAAAAACACGTTAGAGACCACAAAAAGAGCTCCCATAGCAATCAGCCAGTTCTCCCTGGGTCAGCTTAATGCCCATTGCAGTTTTGACCCGGGATAGCCAGAAAGGGAAGCTGTTTGGCTTAATACTCCCCCGAGTCAACTCTTCTTGGTGATTTGATTGATTCAAAGTTGATGTCCATCATTGCATTCAGCCTTTTAGCTCTTTCCTGCTTAATACGATGCCAAGTAGAGTCAGCAAAGAAGCTAGGTATGCCTTTGTAGAGTGAAAGCAATCCTTATGCTTTGTTTTATTCTATTGTTTGTTTATATTAAGCCTTTATTTATCAGTCAATAGCAAGCCTGAGCCTTAACCTATGATTTATGGGCCACCAGTAGGCCGTTCAAGCATATCGAGTGGTGTAGCTATGAGCGCGAAGCAACACAAAGCCTGTTATTGAGTAGCTAACAGAACGCAGTAACCGGAATCAAAGATATAGCTTTGTAGAGTGAAAGGAAAGATTAAGCCAATCCTGCGGTGAAAGCAGAAGAAGAACCCAATACTGCAGAATTTCTCCATTTTGCTAGGTTTCGCCCATGGCGAGATAGAAGTTCTCAGAAAATGGAGGCTGAAAAATAGCTAATTTAGAGGGAAATCTCAAATTGACTACTTTTGCCACTAGGCGGGATAGAACTGATCGGAAAATGGAGCCGCAAAAACCGCTTTTTAGAAGGCAAATGTAAAATCATGACTTTTGCCACTAGGCGAGATAGAACTTGACTTTTGCCTTAGTAAGCAGTCGAAAAACGGACCCAAAACAAGAAAAAAGTTATGCCACCATAGGCCAAAAGTACATAAAATCGAATTCTGCTTTGAAAATGCCTATTTTCGGCATCCCAGTTCTGCACTTTTTGATCTCCCCTAGTGGAAAGTAGTACTTTTGATCAATTTCAACGGCAGTATTGCGCTTTCCAGCTCTTGGCATCGGGAATCTATGTATGAGTTTTTCAACACCTTCACTCAGGTCATTTACGCGAGCAGAACTTAGAAAAAGAGCAAGCCATGAAGGTAGTCTTCAATTTCTTACTCTAGCATAGGTGCGCTCTCCAAAGGAGCTGCAACGCGATCGTCCGCGGGAAAAAGAGTTGGAATCGTGGAATTCATTGTTTGCACGGGCTTAGCTTAATTTGGATAGTTCATTTTATCACTCCACTGGGCCCTCTCCCTATGTGGATGATAAGCTCAATGCCAATCGAACCAAATAAGGGCTCCGCGTGAAGCATATTATGTAGATCTAGCTGACAATAATAACTGAGATCCTATACAAATAACGCATTAGCGACCCCTTGGATAGACAATTCATGCTACTCGACTCACCATCACTCTTTAGAGACATTCGACGAAAAGCAAGCTTACAAATAAGAAACAGCTGGCAGTATCTTTGCCTTCTTCTATAATGAATATAATGTGCACACCTGGCTTTAACCAGACCTTATCTAGTACAGCGGGAAGGATGTCATATATCCGGTCCACTACTTAGACTCTACGAGGGCTTTAGGTGAGGAACTACTTATCTCCCGAGGCACCCTTCTCCTGAGTCCTACCCAGCTCAAGTTTCAGAATGCGCACAGCCCCAAGGATAGGTAGAGGGGGATCTTGTTCTGTTCAGCGCCGCCTCTTCCTCGGCCATTCAAGAAAGGGATTTGCTTCTTCTTACAGGTCCTTGAGAAAAAGAAGAAAGATAGGAAAGGAATTAGGGCGTTGCCGAAGGCAATGGTCCAGCTTGTGTGAATGGATTTCATTGTTTTTTTAGATTCCACGCAGGCAGGCCAGTCTCAACATAGGCTAAGGCGCCATTAGAGGCTTCTTTCGAGAAAAAGAAGCTAATAGAAGAAGAAGGCTCAAGTGCCAGAGGAAACAAGTATGGTGTTCATCCTCATCGATAGGCTCGTCCTTTGCTTCTGCATTATTATGAGCTTAGGGCGGACAGGTGGGCATTACATTATGTTACCTCGGACAGAGAAGTCAACAGCAATAGGGGTGGTTTGCTCCCTGTCTATCCACCGAAGATACGAGGAATCTGCTTATTTATTCTTAGGGTTGCCAATGCTTCGGGTTATTCAAGGCTTCGATAGACATTGGGCCGTTCACTTTATTTTAAGAACAGAATGATAGTATAGGTTGCTATTCGAACAAGCCACAACAGACTTTCCCAGGCGGGCTTGTTTGTCAATACCAGGCCGAAAAGGTTATCTATCACTCACCCCTGGAAACAAAGCGAAATCCGCATTTATTGAGAAACAGCATTCCCTTTTCTTTTACAAGACCATCTTATTGCCTCGTCCACCTTTATACGTGCAAACCTGTGTCATAGGCGTCAGTCTCGATGACGAAGGGCTTATAGAAATCGGGCAGTTGAACTCGTGTTGGTAGTAGATCCACTATACTGGTATGATGGTTTATATGGCCTTCATTTCTGAATTTGACAGGTGCAACTCCTTCTCTAACATATCTTTTACGCCTTGCGGCTGACCGTTGGCTTTACTAGGAAGTGGTGGCCCCTCTCACTATTTAGTAGCCGCCTTACCTCGAACTGAGTGAACTGAGACAAAATCAACACGTATCTTTCTTTTGATGAAACGGAGCCTACTTTCTCTCGATCGTCCTTCATTTGTGTACAATAAATAGGAAGATCCCAATAGTTGATAAAGAAAGGTGTCAGCCCAGCTGTGGCGAGAAAGCAGTTATACAAAAACCCTAAGGTGAGAATCTTCTTATTTGATTTTTTCCACCCTTGCAGTATCTTTTCAATCCATTCTATGCTCGATTCTTGTTCCTTGCTTGGGAAAAGACAAAAGGTAAATAGCAGGAGCAACAACACCCATTAGTTAGCTAGCTCTAGCTCTCCCCGGTTCCGCTTGCCGAAGCCGCCGACATAGTTACCCTAGTTTTCTTGGTTGGAGCGCTCGGTTGTGCGAGACGAGAAGACAGACATACTAGTGAATCTCTTACAGATAATTGCTTCTCTATACATACTTTACCACCGTACACAACCCCGATTGGATACTGAATTCTACTATCATTCACTTTGCACACGCAGGAAAGGAATAAATTTCGAACATTCTTACTCTAAAGCCACCTTACTAGTACCATCTTTCCAAGTGCAAAATCTCGTGGGTGTTCAGTCTACCGTTCAAACCAGTTTCTTTTCAGTCTCGCTCAGGCCTTCCGATCGCGACGTGGACTCGAACCACAGGTCTCCTATCTGATCGCGACTTTGGTTTCGCAGTTCAGTTGGCGATAGAAGCCAACCTACATCTGCCTGCGAGTAAGGGTCTTTCATTCAGGAATAATAAGATCAAACTCATTAGAATCAAGAAAGGAAGCGTCTAGCTTACTGCGGTCTCTTTTACCGCAGGAAGTTCTCCAAAAGTATGAAAGGCTGGAGGGCTTTGTACCAACCATTCTAGTGTGGTTGGATTCTGTTCAACAGCCCAAGGACTTTCCGCACATTTTTTGTTCTTTCCACTGCTTGAAGTGATTGCGACAACTACGAAGAAACGACGAATCCCAACTACGGATATATAAGAACCGAAACTGCTCAGAGCATTCTTATTCACTCACCGTCATCATCATCTTCAATGATGTACGTTGCGGGTAAATTTCCTTTTCGAACCTGGTCTTCTACCAGCACCCACTCTCTCGTTCTAACAAAATACTTGGAACCCTGCTCATAACGCTCCAGGCTCTCCTCGACCTGGGAAAGCTTGGCGGGATTGTGGAGCTCCTCCTCTTTATGGAGGAGGGTAGCTGCCGTGAGATCCTCGGGGCTTTGTAGCGCGAAGCTCTGACTCCAGAACGAGGCTTCGCCCAGCGTTTTGAGACGGGCCCCTATCTCCTCCTGCCTTTCTAGCACGTTAGTTAGCCGTGCTTCCTCCTTCTCTGAGAGACTATATTCGAGAGGATTTTCTCCAGCTGGAGCTGGAGCCTCCCATATGTGTTCCATTGGAACTTCAGGGAGATCTCCCAAGTGCAAATAGGGTTCCTGTTCCGGTTGTTGTACTTCTCCGGGGGAATCAGGTGCCGCGGGGATCTGGCCCGACAGTCCACGGAAAAAAGAAGAGGACGAAGTGGAGGCCCCGGATCCTGCAGCACCCGGATTTTCGTGCTGCTCCTGACCTGCGGTGTGCCCAATCTCACTCGAACCAAAAGTAGTAGTAACAGCCACAAAAGCAGTGAAAATTTGTGCAGTCCAAACTGGAGAACGTTTCCCCTGCCAGAAATAGCAAACCAACATCCGTGATACGAAAACCAAAATAAGAATGAGGAAGAAAAAGATATCGTTATGTACGTTGGTCCAATTAAAACCGAATACGAATTTACCACACAATTTAGAAAAAAAGAGCTCCAAACGGGACATTATCAGTAACATGGAATGTGAGAGAAATTCAAATTATGTAAGGCTTAGAAAGAAAGAGCTGGCTTGGCTGGTACATCAAGCATATGACATATTGCTTGTTCGGTGTGGTACACATATCTGTCAATAAAGTAAGAAAATGCATTCCCACTGTCTGAGGAAAAGGTGAAGAATTGCAATTTATTGAGCTTGCCCGTTGAAGTCCCCGAGAAAGGGTATAAATAGGGCTATAAGTAGGCCATTTGCTATTGCAATAAGGGCTGCTCGCCTTTCCTGGCTTGGCTTCCTATCGCTGCTATGTAGTGGTCGGCCTTAAAAGGAGTCTTCCTACCATACCATCATGCATGCCTATGTTATAGTGCGTTAAGCTTCGCCAGAAGCAAGCAAGATGATGAAGCGAAGCTTCGTAGACAAGGCTCGTTCCGTGCTTGACTTACGAGCTCGTGTAGTAAGGCCTCGCCCTACTTCAATAAGGGCTTATGCACTCCACTCGTAAACGAGCGTTAGAGCTTTTTGAGCGAGCGACCGAAGCCTTCCTGGAGCTTCCCCCTTCCCTCGTCCGCTTCAGCTTCCCCGGTTTAGTTGGTTTGGAGGATTAATTGATTGGATACCCAATCCGCATAATCTTTCAAAGTCACTGCTTCTACGACGATTGGCGTAAAGGCATGATTAGTTCCACGAATCTCACTGCACTGACCATAGTAAACTCCTTCTCGTTGTACCGAGATGGAGGTAAGATTTGAACGACCAGGTACAACATCACATTTGACACCTGAGGAAGGTACAGCCCAACTATGAGGTACATCAGCGGGTGTTACAATCATACGTAGATGAGTTTTGGCTGGTACAACCACTCTATTGTCAACTTCTAATAAACGTGATTGACCCAATTCTGGATCATCTTCTGGAATCGCATAACTGTCAAAAGTGAGTGACTGTTCATCGGAACTGTTATAGTCCGAATACTCATAAGGTTGGTCGACGCCCGCCTCCTCCTAAACTTGACTTGCAAGTTTCCCCGCAAAAAGCTCTCCACGCCTACTCTTATTTATAAATAGCACTATTCTTCTTTAGTTAGGTAGTTCTCCCCCCTCTATGAGACCGTAAGACCCCGGTGGAATCGAAGGCCCGCTTACTAATAGGCAAGAGGGGACCCTTTCTCGCCCAGCCCTACCTACATCAGTGAAGCTGGAACCGAGGAAGACAATGTTCAACACACATGAGACAAAATGAAGGGACAGTTCACCACGGAAAGCGAATTCGATCCTTTAGTTTAGTAGTAGTAGTCTTCTTTGTTCGAAAAATGCGCAGTGGAAAGGGATGCTAGTCGGCTTTGGCGAAGTTGTAGGCCCCAATAGATCAGATCAAGAGTGATTCCTCACCTATCCTGCCAGGAGGGGCCAAGTCGAAGGCTCGAGTATAGATTCCCTATGCTCATGTGAACAGCCGGCCCGTAGATCTAAAAGGATCCATAGGCCTGACCGAAAAGTCTGTTTGTCCACGAAACGTTCATGAGACCTCGAATTCCCACGTTCCAGCCTGCATTATGCCAGCAGGTCCCACCCCCTATTTCTTGAGTCACCCTTCAGGACGGAGTCTATCTAGATCATAGGATCACTGTATTCAGAGGTCAATTCTATTTCTTTGACCTCCCACCGTTCACGACATCCCTTGCTTCTCGCAAGAACGGCTCCTCGGTGGAGGAGTAGAAGCGCTGGTCCCCTTCGAACAAGTGCTTGTGCGTGCTCTTACCTACCGTAGGACCTCCGTCCCCGAAGCGAAGAAGGAGGAGCAGGAACAACAGGTTGTCTTCTCTTGGCCCAGTAGTTCCGCAATTACTACCGTGGTTGTTGCCAACGGGGATCCCCCATTCCGAAAGGTAACGGGACCGGCCCTTAGGTCCAAAGTTGTATGCCACTGCTGTGGTGCCGATAGATTCACTACTGAAGCCCCGTTATCGGACATTGCAGGCTTAGCATCTATATTTAGTATATCGCTCCACCACACCGAGAAGAGGTATGTGTACCTCCAGCAATAACAAGAATGGAACCATAGGCTCCTATGCTGGGAGCATTTCGGGGTATAGGTCTAACCACCTCAACTCCCCGTTTCTGGCATGCTATAGTTCTTTTAGTCTCTCGACGACGGGAATGGGAGATGACCGGTAAGCCAGATGCTTCGCGAACCACCGATTTCGTTGCACTTAAATCACCCTCGTTAAGAGGCGCACTCCGATACCATTGATGTCCAATAGCTTTGATAGTAATGGCTGGATCTACTAATACCCCGTCCATTGAGTATAACAGAGCAAACGATGGTATAGCAATGAACAAAAGAATGACACTTGGAAATATGGTCCGAATGTTTTCTATAGTAGTTTCATGAACAATCCTTTGCGGGATTGGATTAGTTTGCTCGTTGAAATGCCATAAAGCGCGAACCAACATCCGTGATACGAAAACCAAAATAAGAATGAGGAAGAAAAAGATATCGTGATGTAAGTCAATGATTCCTTGCATCATAGGTGTTGCTGCGTCTTGAGATCCTAATTGCCATGGTTCCGCAGCATCACAAAGAGCGATTGTGAGGAATCGACATTCTAAAGAACGAAGAATCATTGGAATTTCCCATCTTTTTCAGCTCTGCTCCCGTCCCGAGACTTGACGTCGGCGGTGGTTTTTCCTACGAAAGCCTTGCCTTATTTAGCAAGTACCCCCATAGGAAGCAACAATAGAAACACGTGACATATTTGCAGAAATAGAGATTTTAGGAATTCGGAGAGATTGGCTCTGTAGAAAGGAATGCTGTCACTAGAACGGACCACACAACTTCAAAGAGCACTTTAGAATTGCATTTCCGCTTCAGTTTCCTACTTTTCTGGATCCCTTATTCTCTTCTAGGTCGTACTTATTTTAATGGAGATTTATTGCATCATTCAAGTAAATGCAAATTGAGATCGTAGAAACATGAGCTTGTGATATAGCTACACCTAATTCTAGACCGGTTAATGCTAGAACTATAAATAAGGGACCAAGATCTCCTATGAAATAGAAAATATTATGAAGAAATAGCATAGTCCAAGCAAACCCACTTAAAATCTTGACTAAACTATGACCGGCCATCATATTAGCAAATAAACGTATTCCTAATCTTAATGCACGAAAACAATAAGAGATTAGCTCAAGGAGTACTAAGAAAGGTGCTAACGGCAGTGGGACTCCCGCAGGTAATAAGAAGCTCAAAAAATGAAGCCCATGTCTTTGAAATCCAACGATCGTAATGCCTATAAAAATGGAAAATGAAAGAGCCAAAGTAATGAGAAAATGACTTGTCACTGTGAAGCTAAAGGGTATCAAACCCTGGGGATTACGAAATAACGAAAAAGTAAAAGTGACCGAGATGCAAGAGAAAAACTTTTGTTTCACATTTCCACCTATTTGTTCGTTTACCAGGTTCAGCACGAAATCATAAATTAGCTCGACCAAGGATTGCCATGCATTTGGCACTGACTTTCCACCTCCTTTTTTCGTAACAAAAAAAAACACAACTAGGACGAAAACGAAAGTGAGCAGCATAAAAAAGGCTAGATTTGTGAATGAGATATAAAAGTTGCCTATATGAAGATCAATTATCGGGTGAATAGAAAATTGATCCAGGGGGCTATCCCAAGTTCTTCCCCTGTTTATGAATTCAGCATAAACCCGGCGTACAATGGACCCAGTCCTACTCGCCTCCATCCCAGTAGCATCAATATCTAAAATGCAGCTCCTCCAAGTCTCCCCTTGATTGTGGATCAGCTCCCTAAATACGCTCCTGCGGAAAGTGCTCATATCCTCGTCCGACAGATTTACTCCATTTAGTTGGTATAGATAAGAATTGACCCTAAGGCAGAGTGGTATTCCGTATCTGTATCCATCAGTCTGTTCGAAAGGCACATCCAAAAATCTACGAATTGGTTTATTCGTAGGAAATAAAAAGACCCTATTTCTATCCTTCATATCCGTGAAACTCAATCTCTGACTTGGAAAGATTCCGGGTCGTCTTGAAAAAGACATGTCTACCGACGGTGCCCCTAAAGAAAATGCCTGGGAGCATTTCGAAGTGAGAGAATGCGCCCATCGTGCTGAAATCCGATTCAGCACTCTGGTCAGCGATCCTTGCTTTGATTTGATTTCCGGGCAGTAGGGCACTAGAGGGAGACCCTATGCTAGCCACGCATGCGCAGGAATAGCTATACTCTCCCCTTTTTATGATTTCTCATATCCTTAGTTTGCTCGAAGATGAGCACCGCCCATTCTGCATCTACCACAACAGGCGCGGTCAATCTACTGAGACTTGCTTCGACCTCAAGAGGTTGAGCAAAGAGCGCGAGCAAGAAGAAGGCAGCGGCGGTCGCGGTCGAGGCCGTGGTTACCGCGGGAGCGAGCGCAAGAGCGGCTACCAGAAGTCACCTGGCAACCAGGCCAATGCTGCGGAGAAGAATGGCAATCTACCTGACAAGGAGGATGGTGGCTACCAAGCCCCAAGAGCCGCCATCGCCTGCATCTTCGGTGGGGCACAGGCGCCAAAGTCGAACAATCAGTTCAAGCAGTTCGCCTGCGAACTCTGTTGCCCTCCCTAGCACCGAGATCTCCAGGACCCTCAAGTGGTCGCAGTACACCATCGCCTACGACGCTCAGGACCACCCCAAGTCCACCAAGGCTGTTGGAACCCTCCCGCTGGTCTGCAGCCCCACCATCGACAACGTCGCTGTCTCCAAGACACTCATTGACGGCGGAGCAGTCCAGAATTTTATCTCCACAGATACGTTCGAAGCGCTTCAAGTGCCCTACGAGCGGCTCATGCCCGCTAGGCCCTTCACGGGAGTCACTAGAGGCTCGATCGAGCCTCTGGGCCAAGACAGGCTCGCCGTCACCTTCGGAAGCGAGGAAAATTACCGCACCGAGCACATCGACTTCGATGTTACGCACATCGGCCTGCCGCACAATGCCATCCTCGGCTACCCCGCGCTCGCGAAATTCATGGCCGTCACGCATCATGCCTACAATATGGTCAAGATCCCCGGCAGCGCTGGCACAATCACAATCCGTGGACATGTTCTGGATGCTACACGCACTGTCGAGACGGCCTACAAGGCCGCTGCCATGGCATTCCCCGTAGACGAGGACATGGAGCCTCTCGAGAGACCCAAGAAAAAGAAGCAGCTGTTCTCCCAGGAGCCAGCCGCTACAAAGAATGTCTCTCTAAGCTCGAGCAGCTCGGGGGCTGAGGGCTCGGGGGCTAGCGTCACCATTGTCGCCGCGCTTCCTCCCAAATAGGAAAGCGCGCTCGTCGCCTTCCTCCAGGCAAACTCTAACATGTTCGCATGGACACCGTCAGATATGTCTGGTGTACCGAGGGAGGTGATCGAGCACCACTTAGCCGTGTGTCCAAACGCGTGCCCCGTCAAGAAAAAAAGCAAGAAAACAAGCCCCCGAGAAGCAAGCATTCATCGTCAAAGAGGTCGAGAAGCTCAAAGCGGCAAAGGTCGTCCGCGAAGTCGCGCACCCTACTTGGCTCTCCAACGGCGTGGTAGTCTCAAAACACACCCGAGGAGGCCGCCTCTGCATCGACTACACTGATGTAAACAAGGCCTGTCCCAAGGACCCTTATCCCATGCCAAGAATTGACCAGATCGTGGACTCCACGGCAGGCTGCGACCTCCTCTGCTTCCTCGATGCTTTCTCTGGTTATCATCAGATAAAAATGGCTAAGGAAGATGAGGAGAAGACGGCTTTCCTCACCCCTTGCGGTGTGTATTGCTATGTTTGCATGCCATTCGGCCTAAAAAACGCCGGAGCCACTTTCCAGAGGCTAATGAGGATAGCGCTTGGCGAGCAAATGGGGAGAAACGCCAAGGCATATGTCGATGACATTGTCTAAAAATCCCGAGAGGGAAACACTCTCCTCAGGGACCTCGAAGAAACTTTCGCCAGCCTGCGCAAGGTGAACATCAAGCTCAACCCCGCCAAGTGCGTCTTTGGAGTACCTTCGGGCAAATTGCTCAGGTTTCTCGTGTCCCATCGGAGAATAGAGGCAAACCCTGACAAAATCAAGGCCATAGAAGACATGCAACCTCCACGCAGGCTCAAGGAGATGCAACGCCTAGCAGCCTAGATGGCCAGCTTGGGTAGATTCATCTCCAAATTCGGCGAAAGAGCCCTGTCGTTCTTCAAGATCATGAAAAGAACAGACACTTTCAAGTGGACACCTGAAGCGGAAAAAGCATTTGAGGACTTGAAGAGGTACCTAGCCAGCCCGCCAGTAATGGTCGCCCCAAGGACAGGCGAGCACATGAAGTTGTATCTATCAGCAACTCCACAGACCGCCAGTGCCGTCCTTGTGGTAGAAAGGGAAGAGCCAGTACCCCACAAGAAGAGTGCAACCACTCCAAAGCCAAAACCTCCGGAGGAAGAGCTCGACGAAAGGGGCAGGCCTCACCAAATCACCGCCAGGCCCAAAGCCACAGGAGAGGCCCGCCCCAAGTCAACCGCTGCAAAATGATCACGCCAGGGAGCCTGAAGAGCCTCCACATGCCAACCCCCTCGAGGACCCCAAAAAGCCTCCACAGGCCAACTCTCTCTAGGGCCAGGACAAGCCCCCAGAGGCCAACCCCCTTGAGGGCCTAGCGGAGCCCCTTCAAGCAGAAGACACCAAGGCTACGCAGACTACCCTTGTCGAGCATCCAGTCTACTTCGTCAGCACAGTACTGCGCGATGCTCGTGAGCAGTATACGATGCAGCAAAAGCTCCTCCTCGCACTCCTCATCGCCTCAAGAAAGCTGCGACACTACTTCCAGGGGCACCCCATCACGGTGGTTGCCTCTTTTCCCCTGGAGCAAATCCTGCGCAACCCAAATGCCACATACCGTGTCGCAAGATGGAATATAGAGCTACAACCATTCAATTTGCCCTTTGATACCGCAAGGGTAATCAAAGGAAGAGCGCTGGCAGACTTCATCGCCGAATGGACAGACCCAACCCCTGAAGAGCCTTTGGTAGAAGAACAAGAGCCCCTTGGAGATAAAATGCCCAGCCACTGGACCATGAAGTTCGACGGAGCTTTCGCTTGTCGCCACGGTGGGGCTGGCGTGGTCCGTATCTCACCAAAGGCGACAAGGTATGTTACACGGTCCAGATGTGCTTCGGAATCGACAAGATCTCCGACAATATCGCTGAGTACGAAGGCCTGCTTGCTGGCCTACGCGCCGCAATCGCCCTAGGCATCAAGCATCTACTCATCAAGGGCGACTCCCAGCTGCTCGTCAACTTCTCCAACAAAAGCTATAAGCCTAAGGACGACCACATGGCCGCATACCTTGAAGAGGTTCGCAGGCTTGAGAAGCACTTCAGGGGAATGGAGCTCATGCACATCCCAAGAAAGGAGAACCAAGAGGCTGATGACATCGCCAAGCGCGCATCAAAAAGGCAAGCTCAGCTGCCAGACGTCTTTGAAGAAAGACTCGTCAAGGCATCCATAAAACAGCCTCAAGTGGCCATGCCCGCAAGCACAAACGAAGCGCTCCCGCCACCGCCTGCAAACGGGGCTCCAGATTGCGGGCCCCCTACAGGGGAGAGTCTGTTGCTCACAGCGGTGCATCAAGAAGCAGGATGGATTGACGAGATCAAAGACTACCTCGACAAAGGGATCCTTCCCGAGGAAGATGTTGAAGCGGAGTGAATCTCCCGCCAAGCAAAATCTTATAAAATCCTCGAAGGGAATATCTACCGCAAGCGCCCAAACGGCACCGCACTCAAATGTGTTCCTCCTGAAGAAGGCAAAATGCTGATCAAGGACTTCCACATCGGAGAATGCGGCCACCATTCGTGCGCTCGCACCCTAGCAGGCAAAGACTTCCGGAGCGATTTCTACTGGCCTCAAGCACTTCTGGATGCAGTGGACATCGTCCAAGCATGTGAAGCCTGCCAATTCCACGCCAAGCAAATCCACCAACCTGCGCTGAGGCTACAGACCATTCCGCTCTCCTGGCCGTTCGTGGTCTGGGGGCTAGACATCCTGGGGAATTTCCCAACAGCGCAAGGAGGATATCGCTACCTCTTCGTGTCCATCGACAAGTTCACTAAGTGGCCCGAAGTAGAGGCGACGCGCACAATCACAGCAGGCGCTGCGGTGAAATTCATCAGAGGCATGGTCTGCCGCTTCGGAGTGCCTAAGCGCATCATCACCGACAATGGCTCGCAATGCACCAGTAGCATCTTCAGAGCTTACTGCGAAAGAATGGGCATCAAGCTATGCTTCGCCTCAGTCGCGCATCCGCAGAGCAACGGACAGGCTGAGCGAGCAAACGCAGAAGTCCTGAAGGGCCTAAAGACCAGGACCTTCGACATCATCAGAGGCCACGACAAGGGCTGGATCAACGATCTCCCTTCGGTGCTCTAGTCCATCCGCACAACGCCACCCAAGCCTACGGGCGAAACACCGTTCGCCCTCGTCTATGGAGCCGAAGCAGTCCTCCCCACAGAGATAAAGCATGGATCCCCGCGGGTCCTTGCCTTTAACGAGGACCAGCAAGAGGATCTCCACAACGACGACATGCTGCTCCTTGAAGGACTACGACGCCGCGCCGCCTTCCGGGCGGCCAAATACCAACAGGATCTGAGACGCTACCACAGCTGCAACGTGCGCTCGCGTACCCTGGAGGCAGGCGATCTCGTCCTCAGGCGAATCCTCTCTAGGGAAGGCCTCCACAAGCTGTCCCCAATGGGGGAAGGTCCCTATTGGGTCACACACATCGCCAAGCCTGGCGCGGCTCGCCTCGAAACTCAAGACGGCATCCTCGTCAAGAATCCATGGAACATCATGCACCTACGCAAGTTCTACCCGTGATCATCGTCACGTCCGTGATGATTGTCACGTCGAGACATCTGGCGGAAGAGGCAGCTTACGGCTCAACCTCCAAACATTTTTTGTCTCCAGAGGTTAAAAGCTCACGGCTTAAACCTCACAGAATTTATTGTCTCCAGAAGGAACAACCACATAACGTGATCATCATCACGCCCGTGATCATTGTCATGTCAAGACATCTTGCGGAAGAGGCAGCTTACGGCTCAACCTCCAAGCACTTTTTGTCGCTAGAGGTTAAAAGCTCACGGCTTAAACCTCCAAGCTCCAAAGGCTTCTCTCGAGGGTCAACCCTCCGAGCTCTCCATGTAACGAGCCACCTCAGGCCGTTGAGAGTCTCTGCCATTAATGGGTGGTCCCCATGCCTCGACATGGTCAAACCATTAACTTGGCAACCCCAAGCATAATGAGACAATTTCGTTCCCAAGTGAACTTAGCGCCACGGCGCTGCTATGTAATATATGATGGTGAGTTTTATTTATGCATTACTTCGTTGAAATGTGCGCTTAAATCTCTCCACATGCGTACCTCACGAGCGGGGGCTGAGTACGATGCTAGTGCCTCAAATGACGCACCAGCAGCACTGCAAAATCCAAGGATCCAAGCTCTGGCTGGAGGGCAAGATCCCACAAATACGCCATCTCTACAGAGGACCTTGGTACTTACTCTCCTCGTGAGGAACGCCTGAGGGGACCTATAAGCACGCACGAGTCCCCTGTACCGTGTTCCAGCGTTTGGGTTCGCCCCTCTAACATCTATAGGGAAGAAATGCACCCCACAAGCCTGAGGAGGCATCCGGGAACGATCCCTCAAGAGGACCTCCTCGCCAGGCAAAAATCCTCTACAGAGCGAAAACCTCGAGAAGCTAAGTCTCGCACCCACGCCTTGAGAGCGTTTTCTCCTCTAAGCGCACGTTTGCCCCTCAAGCAACTTCGCTTTCCCTTACGCTTCATGGACTACTCGTACGTCTAAGGGGGGCTCTTGAGCATCGCGACTCAGGGCTCTTACCTCTCCTAGGCCTAAACTCCCCCCGGCCTTGCGGAGTCATTGCTCCTGCATCCCGAAGTGGCGGAGTCATGGCACGAAGAGATGGGTCCTACCGACGCAGAGAACAAATAGACATGAAGATGAGTCCAAAGTGACCTCTCCAGGGGCAAGCAAGCTAAAAGCAAATGGCAAATAAGAGTATATTACAGGCCAAAATGTCACGAATGTCTAAACATAAGATTGTTACAGATACAAGCGCACGAAGGCGCAATACGTGTGGCTCAGGCGCAGGTGTCATCGTCTAGGACCTCCTCCACAGCGCCCTCCTCGGTCTCGGCAGAGGCGACCTCCTCCTTGCTGTCTTCCACCGCAGCCTCCGCACGCCTGAAGCAGTTGCAGAAAGCGTAACCTTGCTCGCAGAGGGAATTGGAGACCCTGTGCGCATCCTCGCCTTGGGCGGCCTCTGTCACAGTGGAGAGGTCAAAGCCTGGCGTGAGGATCCTGAGGTTGGTGAAGATACGATCGACGACCACCCCCATGAGCTGTCGGCTCTCGTCCTCGATCATCTCGCGAAGCTCG
This sequence comes from Poa annua, assembly GCA_026929855.1. Taxonomy (NCBI): domain Eukaryota; kingdom Viridiplantae; phylum Streptophyta; class Magnoliopsida; order Poales; family Poaceae; genus Poa; species Poa annua. The sequence goes on from CM049432.1 coordinate 22,767,117, forward strand.
GCGACAGGGCCCTCGAGGGCCGTGAAGAGCTGGTCAAAATAGACCAGGTACATGGCAGCATCGCCACGGCCTCGGACCTCGGTGTGCGGCGCGTCCGCGACTAGTTGCGCAACAAGCACATTGCCCCGAGCGACCAGCGCGTCGAACATGCGCTCGCGCTATTTCGTAAGCGCGCGGGTCGCCTGGGCAGAGTCCGTCGCCTCTAGCGCCCGCTCCATCGCGGGAGCCACCTGCTCCTCCTTATCCTTGGCTTAGGAGTTGAGGTCATGAACTGCCTCGGTGCGGGCCTCCTCCGCTCAGCGACGACCATCCTTGGCGCCCTTGAGGCGGGCCTCCAGTTTGGAGTTGGCCTTCTCGAGCTCAGCGATCCGCTAAGCATCTGCGGCATGCCTGGCCTTGAAGCGGTCCTCCTGCTTCTGAGCCTAGTCACGGTACTCCTGAGACCTGGTCAGCCGGAACTACTTCTCGCGCTCCGCAAGGGCATCCTCCGTCTCCTTCTTCTTCTCGGCTAAACGTCGCTCGAAGCGTTCATAAGAAAGCTTCTGGGCAGCGACATTTTCGTCGTACTTCACGAGCGCCTGGGCTAGGTCCCTTTCACGCGCCTCGAGTTCCTCGCGCTGGGTGACCAGGTCCTTCTCAACCTGAAGCGCTGCTCATCGCGCTGCCGCAGTTCCTTCTCCTTGAGGTCCAGCCGCTGTTCGCGCTCGGCAAGGCCCTTGCGGTCCCCCTCCAGGGTAGCCTGCGCAGCCTGGTGGGCAGCGAGCAGTTGAGCCTCCAGTTGGCCCAGCTCGCGGCGCTTCTGCGCCAGCGCGCCCTCCATGGCCTCGCGCTCGGCCGTGGCTTCACGCAGGAGCTCAGCAGCGGCATCATGTTCTTCTTGGAGGGGCGCGAGAAGTTCTGCGGCGTCGCGAATGGTCCCCTCGCGGAACTCCTTGGCGAATCGGGTGGCCTCCTCGCGTGTGGCCTGCAGCGCCAAGTCCTCCAGCCGGCGCACCTCAACGGCCACGTTGAAGGACGCCCACGACCTCGCGAGCTCCTCCCGCTGCTGGGCAAGCTGTATGTCCCCGAGGGCTAGGTGCGCCTCCAAGCCCTCCAGGGACTCCCTCAAGAGGCCGAAGGCGACCTCGCGGCGCCCCGCGCTCCAGTCCCAGCCTCGAAGGACCAGCTCCTGGCTTGAGGAGGTCCCAGCCCCGGTATCGAGCCCCGAGAGCATGACCTCGGGGAGAGCTCAGGGGCTAGCCTGGGCTCCGCCCCCGTTCACGCCAGCGTCCTCTTCGGCGCCCACGGTAGCAGGGCGCTCGTCATCTCCAACTGGACGAGGAGGCGACGAAGAACCTCCCCCTGCGGGCACGCCCGCTCCCGCTGGCGCCTCGCTCGCTTCCGTCGCAGGCTGCACGGGAGCCGTGGGCCCGCACGGCGTAGTGGTCGCACGCGGTGGCGTCAACACGCGCGGCGGTGTTGGCTCACGCGAAGGAGTTGCCTCGCGCGGAGGTGTGACGCCCGAAAATCGGTACTATGTAGATTTAAGCGATCCCGCCGAAATCCGCATAACAACGATTTTTGGTCGCCCACCAGACATAATGTGCACGCCGAAACATGCGCATTATGTGGGTGGAATTGTGATAACATTACAACAGTTCCGATACATCCACAAATACAACAGAAGATATAATTACAACAACGACTCGAACGAGTCAAGATACAAATGATACAATACAAAGATTCAAATGACAGCGGAAGCAAAATAGTATCCGACTACGGATAAGATGCAAATTGGACTAAGAGTTCTGAAGATAAGCAATGGCGCCATATCCCTGCCCAGCCAAGCCGGAGGGATTCCCAAGCTAACGTCGTCAGACTTCAAACCTGTTGACTGCACATAAAGCACAACCCAAAAGAGGGTCAGGGCACTCCCTGGCAAGCAAAACCGACTTGCCTACTTTCTACACCATCTCCCAAAATATAGGGGAGGTGGACTTATGTAGCGTACCTGCTCTTAAAATAAGACAGATACCTGTGTATAGTGCAAATCCCTGGATCGATTCATTTGCACACACAGTTTACGATGTAATATCACAACAAAGGTCAATTTTATTACATCGATGATCCAGAATTACAAAATATTCTTTACAAATTGCATAGCATAAAGCTAGCTTTGAATAGTACACAGCGGAAAACAATAGCAGTGAGCCTCTAATAACTTTCATGCTGCCACAGGCGAAAACATGTTGGTTGTAGACTCGAAACCTTTCAACGAAACCTCACTCGTCATCTGATCAAATCTGCAATAAGAAAAATATTGCAACAACGTGGGTCAGATTCCATTAAAAATGGAGTCTGGCAAGTGACACTATAGTGGACACTTATGGAATAACTCTAAAGCCTATATGAATATTTGGCTGGTGGAGCTCAAGGCTAATTTGCATAAAGCCAATTTTTCCTATTCTTTTGAAAACACTTTTCTTCTATTCGAGACATCCGTGGCATGAAATCCACTGCCTCATTCTACCCTTGTTCACCCATCAAGTTTTACTTTTGAAGTTGGAATGGTGGAATCCTCCGTTGACGTCCTTGATCTGCTGCTCAAAATTGTCCGTAACCGGGGACACGGCTAAGTACTTAGTTTTACACTCTGCAGAGGTTGTGCACTTTCACCATTGTACCCATTCAACCCAAGTATCCTTTACACACCATTAGTGATAAGGAAAGGAGAGAATGAGACGAGATCTTTCAGAAGCATTTTCCCTCCCCATACTGGCTTGACCCGTTCCACCTATCATCCCCCTACATCTGCTTGTCAAGCCGGAGAGAGTCCACGCAACATAATTGATCAAGCCAGAGCCCATATGGCAATGGCTGCACTGGAAGCAATCGTCACTTGGAGTTCTTCAGATTCCTCTATTCCTGGGTGGCCGTTCTCAAGTGTACATACCCTAGGAACCATAGAAATGGACCTGAGTAGCCACTCAACATAAACCATCCGACCAATTACCACCCAGGTGTTTCATTCTTAACTTAGTAGAATTTAGATTTTCACAAAACAACATTTGCATAGCATCAATAATTCTACTAAGTATTGCATAGGTACCTAGACACAGGTATAAGGGATTCTACATAGGTTTAGCATAGCAACACATGCATATAAAAATACACTAAGTAATGCATAAAAATAGGAAGTTTATGAGGTGTGCCACTTGCCTTTGAATGTTGTCGTTGTTCACAAACTCTTTTCAACAACGCACGTTTGCTCTCCGTTTAATCTAACAATATAAGCAAACACAATACAACAATCAACAGCAAGCACAAATCCACAATGCAAACAAACACATACTAGATGAATAAATAAGTTTTATAAAACTTTCTAAGGAAAATATGTTTATGCATGATGTGCAAAATATTCCTAAGGACTAGAAATACTTTTCCATGCCATGGAAAATATTTTAAGTTAATGTAAGGCAAATGTGTTGGTCCAAAAGGACTAAGGCTAAAGTCTTAAGTTGGATAAATACACTTTGTTTTATTTCTTCAGGAAACAAGCACTCTAATGGCTTAGCCATGATGTGCAACATACTTAGAGAAAAATACTAAGTCATTTGTTCAAGTTGATCACAATTATTATCAACTCTTTGTAAATTGGACATTCACTATAGTGAGAGAGACAGACACCCGGCCAGCCACTTAAATTGTGGAACAGGTCTCATGTACAAGGACATGTAAGGTTTGTTTCCAGGCCGCTTCATCCCACTATGCTGCTAGGATCCAACAACTTCAAGATGATAACATCATGATCAAACTTTGACTAAGTCTAAAAGACAAGATTAGGCAAGAGTGAGAAGATGGAAAGAAAGATGTAGTTGTCCTCCAGGCTTCATCTCCAGACTTGTAGTATTCTCCTTAATGATGTCTTGATTGAAGTTCTGGGTAGTCCTGATGAATCTTCATACTTGATGATTCTTGTGTCCTCGAGGCTGATCTTGGATTTACTTAGTCTTCATGAAATCTCAGAGGTGAAGAAAAGACAGAGAGAAAGACTTGGAGATTAAAAGGGAGTTGGCCTTCTTGAACTTCTTCTCACTTTTCTTCTAAGTGCTTGACATCTTGAGGATGCTTCAGAGTCTGTTTTCTTCTAAGTCCTCCATGAAGTCTCAGAGAAAAGAAAGAGAGAGAGAACAAGACTTGGAAAATATTTCTGGTTGGTCTTCATGATCTTCTTCTTGATTTTCTTCTAAGTGTTCCTTCTCCTTGAGGATACTTCTGAAGTCTTGTTTTTGACTAAGTCCTTCCATGGTCTTCTAGCTCCATCTTGAAAACTACTAAGTGTCTAGTGCATAGCACTTTTCACAAAATACTAAGTTTGAAAATAATCCTAACTTAGAGAAACTATTGAAGAGGGGTTTTCCTTTGAGAATTATATCTACAATATAACATATGCTATGAATGAAATGAAATCTTAAATCACAAGAAACATCGAAATCACTTTTGTGATTTCCTTTATAAATATGCATGAGTTTATAAATGCAATTTAAATAAATTCCTAGTTTTGGAAAATAAAATAAAAGGAATCATTATAAGATTAAAGTTTCCTATGACTAAATTTTTATAACAAAATCTTATAATTAATATGAATAGACAGAGAGCATTTAATTAAATCTATTGCAATTGGATTTAATCAAAAATAATGTTTCTATTAAAAGTTATTTCCAAATTAGTCAAACCATTCAATTTTAACACACAACTATGAAATCATTCAAAATTTACTCCAAACTATTTTATATCAGTGGTATTAATTTACATATATTCTAAGGTTTCTGAAACATATTTATTTGCAATTTTTGGATTTATATAATTGAAGTTATTACAAATATACTCAAATTCTCCATTCTCCATTTGAATATTTTATATTAAGTCAAATTTGAATTTTGTCTGATCCAATTTATTCTACACATCCAGAGCTTTCCAAATATATAAAAATTATTAAATTTGGAGTTGTGGTTGAAAAGTTATGAATGTTTTAATTACAGGGACTAATCTGCAAATTTTCCAATTAAAATTAAATAGAAATTCGATTTTACACGCTGGCGCTGACGTGGCTGCTGACTGGGCGGTCTACGTGGCGCTGACGTGGTTAAGTTACCAGATCTGGGCCGTCAGATCTGGATCTGACGGTCCAGATCTGATCGTAACGCTTCGTCCTCGCCTCTAATCGTGACCGTAGAGATTAGATCGGATGGCTCACAGTGAAGGACCAGGAACTGGCGGCGCAACGGTCACCGGAGATGGAGCTGACGGCGGCGCGGCTCCGGCTAGGACGCTCCGGACGCTCCCGTGCCTCCCCGGACGCGAGAAGATGTCCACGACGCTGGCGTGAAGCTGCGATGGCGATGGGGTCCTCTACGACGAGCAGTGCGTCCTCGAACCGTGCGGGTTTGCAACCGATGGCGGCGGTTCCGGCGAGCTCCACCCGCGATGATTCGCTGTGAAGAAGATCGAGGGAAGGGGGTCAGAAGGTGCGCACGGATGCGGCGAGGCAGATGGGCATGGTCTCGGAGAAGGGAAGGATTTACCTCGCCGGGAAACGGAGGAAAACGGCGGCGGCTTCGGTGTACTCCGGCGAGCTGTTCCGGCGGCCTGGGGGCACGGTAGACTTAGGGTTTTAGGGGGAAAGGACGGCGGGGACGTGGGGTACTTATAGAGCGCACGGGCACGGGATAAAGATCTCTCAAACGACCGAATCGATCTCGAGTTTGAGATCAGTTCGAATCCGGAAAATCCTCTGCTGGAGGTTAGAGACGATGACGTCATCGCTGACGTCATCCCTTTTTCTTTTTGTTTTATTCCAATTTATTCATATCTTTTGATTTATTTGTCCAAATGAGGTCAAACAAAATTCTAAAAATTTGTAAAATCATTATCTCTCTTTTAAACCAATTGTAGGTGTGTTTTAAACATTTTTGAAAATTAATATTTTAAAATATTGCTGAATTACAAATTTGACACTTAAAGTCAACTTTGAAATTATTTCTCATTTAAATTTTCCTTTGGCTAAAATAAATTTGTAAAAACATCCACATTCCAATATGTTTGAAATTAAGTTATTTAAACTTATTTTGCTGAATTCATTTATCTTTATTTTGGCATATTATTAAGAACAACATATAAATCATGTTTTTAGGAGAAGTGAAATATAGGGTATTCATTTTTAATTGAAAATAATTTGTGCAACATTATATTTTAATCATGATAATTCATTTGAAAACTTCATAACAACTTTGGAAAGGATATTTGTTTTGATTTTATTCTTATTTAAAATCCATTAATCATTTCATGTTCTGAAAATACATAGATGGAATTCATTTAATCCAATGAAATGTTTATTTGGCTAATTCACTAATTGAAATTTTATGAAGTTTTAAAGTTATACACTATAGGATTATAATTTCCAAACTATATTTTGAATTTAGTTACAGGAATGAAACCATTTAGTAATTATATAACTTTTTGAATAATCTTGTAATTAAGTGGTTTAATTCAAATACTTATAGGGAACTAATTTATTTAAGATGAAATGAATTGTAGTTTGTAAAATAATTATCAAATTGTATTTTAAGGTTTTTGAAATACATGAGATACTAAAAGGTTTTAAACTATGACATTTGAAATATTAAACTTTTTCAATAAGTTTGGAGTCTTTTATAGTTGGTTTCCTTATGCATTTAATATTTTATTTTAATAAAAGAAAAAGTTTTAAATTTTAGTGATTTTTGAACATTCCAAAATGTTGGGATGTTACAGACTACCACCCTTAACAGGAATCTCGTCCCCGAGATTCGGAGAAGCTAGAAAAGAAAGCACGGCTTGAATGATTTTGATAACTCGAGATGTTTTGAGAAATGAAATTTCTGACATGGAAACTTGAAAACTTGTAGTGAATGGTTTTTCTGATTGGGAGGATGGGAAGAAAGATAGTTGGAGATTTCTGGGTTTAAGAGACTGTGTTTGAATTCTCTAGGTGGCTACCACCCTTAAAAGAAATTTTGGTGGTCAGTCTAAAAACTTTGTGTAATCTTGTTTATTCCTCTGAGGTAGGGCGTACAAGTGTTCAAAATACAATGGCATGTGGTGGATACAAAAAGCTTCTATCACTCACGCTTTCCACTCGGTCCTTGGAGAGATTTATTCTTCTTCCACTCGGGGCAGTCTCTGACATAGTGTCCTGTTGCTCCGCATCTGAGACATGTCCCGGGTCTGATGATTTTCTTGTGTGAGCGGGTAAGGCATTTCTCCTTCATCTTCACTGGGCACTTATCAGCATAATGTCCTTTGTCTTTACATTTGTAGCAAGTTACGTCACTTAAGTTCCTCTTCTTCTTCTTAGATGTTTCCAGGGCTAAAAGTTCTTCCAAATCTTGCTTGCTATATTCTATCTTAATTAAAGAAGTCCAGTCTCGTTTGATGTGACAATTTCGAGCTAGGTGGTCTCCTTCACATTTATAGCAACACTTGGAGGTACTTTTGGATTTTTTCGGAAGTGACCTTACTCTTATTTCATTCTTCACCTTAGTATGACCCACAGTCTCATTTTGATGAAGATTTGGTTCAGTATCCTGTCCAGTCCTTTTCTCTTTGCAGCCCCATGAATAATGTCCTAATTCTCCACATGTAAAACATGTTATATGGCTAGTATCTCTTTTGTGTTCCTCCTTGTTTTCTTGTACTTCCACATGCTTCATGAGATTTTGGTGTATCCCCTTTTTGGCTTGCTGACTGACTTCTTTCACCACGGAGTAGAGTTGATGTTGAGTTGGAACGGGATTTGTTGCTTCACAACAACAACAAGACATCTGACTTGTGGGGCATTCCCTAACTGGATGTTCGGTATGACCATGGGGCCACTCATCAGTGCATTCTTGGGACGTATGTCCTATCTCTCCACAAGTTTTGCATGCCTTTGGTTTGGTTATAAGGTTCTCTTCAAAATCCCTATGGTTTTGATCAATCTTAGGCAGTTGGTCATTGATCATCTTCAACAGCTGACTCTGGTTCTCTAATAATAGTCGCATAGTTGTATGCAGATCATTGATGTTGGCATTGGGGTGAGACATCTGTTTGGTTTAGAAAGCAATGAGTTGAATTATTTGTACTTATGGAGGAATCCTAGTTCAATAAAACAAATCAAGGCAACCAATCTATAACATAATCAATCAACATCTAACAAACATCAAGCAACGAGATGCTAACACCAAGCAAACAATCTAGTATTGTCATATACCTAAGTTGATATGATCAATACACTAACACGATATCGTCATTCTATTTTTGGGTGGTGGTCAAATCTACCTCCTTCATGACTGCTTCAAGTTCTTGTTCAACTTTCTTGGATCTCTTAGAAGTGTTAGTCGAATCCTGATTCTTCAGTGGTCTTCCATGCATGCAGAGCTTCATGATTAATCGTAGCTTTTCCATACGAGGCAGCAGAATTCAGACTTAGTCTATAAGAACATGGTCATCTAGAAAAAAAGATAAGAGGTTTTCAGAAGGTTGATAGTAGATGAGAATACGAGAAAGACATGGTGAAAAGATTTGTTTTTAGAAATGTGAAGAAAAATAGATTTTCAATCCTATGGTCAAACCTATTTCTATCCAAACCTAGGGTTTCGAACCTACAGGCAACACAGTGCTCTGATACCATCTGTAGCGTACCTGCTCTTAAAATAAGACAGATACCTGTGTATAGTGCAAATCCCTGGATCGATTCATTTGCACACACAGTTTACGATGTAATATCACAACAAAGGTCAATTTTATTACATCGATGATCCAGAATTACAAAATATTCTTTACAAATTGCATAGCATAAAGCTAGCTTTGAATAGTACACAGCGGAAAACAATAGCAGTGAGCCTCTAATAACTTTCATGCTGCCACAGGCGAAAACATGTTGGTTGTAGACTCGAAACCTTTCAACGAAACCTCACTCGTCATCTGATCAAATCTGCAATAAGAAAAATATTGCAACAACGTGGGTAAGATTCCATTAAAAATGGAGTCTGGCAAGTGACACTATAGTGGACACTTATGGAATAACTCTAAAGCCTATATGAATATTTGGCTGGTGGAGCTCAAGGCTAATTTGCATAAAGCCAATTTTTCCTATTCTTTTGAAAACACTTTTCTTCTATTCGAGACATCCGTGGCATGAAATCCACTGCCTCATTCTACCCTTGTTCACCCATCAAGTTTTACTTTTGAAGTTGGAATGGTGGAATCCTCCGTTGACGTCCTTGATCTGCTGCTCAAAATTGTCCGTAACCGGGGACACGGCTAAGTACTTAGTTTTACACTCTGCAGAGGTTGTGCACTTTCACCATTGTACCCATTCAACCCAAGTATCCTTTACACACCATTAGTGATAAGGAAAGGAGAGAATGAGACGAGATCTTTCAGAAGCATTTTCCCTCCCCATACTGGCTTGACCCGTTCCACCTATCATCCCCCTACATCTGCTTGTCAAGCCGGAGAGAGTCCACGCAACATAATTGATCAAGCCAGAGCCCATATGGCAATGGCTGCACTGGAAGCAATCGTCACTTGGAGTTCTTCAGATTCCTCTGTTCCTGGGTGGCCGTTCTCAAGTGTACATACCCTAGGAACCATAGAAATGGACCTGAGTAGCCACTCAACATAAACCATCCGACCAATTACCACCCAGGTGTTTCATTCTTAACTTAGTAGAATTTAGATTTTCACAAAACAACATTTGCATAGCATCAATAATTCTACTAAGTATTGCATAGGTACCTAGACACAGGTATAAGGGATTCTACATAGGTTTAGCATAGCAACACATGCATATAAAAATACACTAAGTAATGCATAAAAATAGGAAGTTTATGAGGTGTGCCACTTGCCTTTGAATGTTGTCGTTGTTCACAAACTCTTTTCAACAACGCACGTTTGCTCTCCGTTTAATCTAACAATATAAGCAAACACAATACAACAATCAACAGCAAGCACAAATCCACAATGCAAACAAACACATACTAGATGAATAAATAAGTTTTATAAAACTTTCTAAGGAAAATATGTTTATGCATGATGTGCAAAATATTCCTAAGGACTAGAAATACTTTTCCATGCCATGGAAAATATTTTAAGTTAATGTAAGGCAAATGTGTTGGTCCAAAAGGACTAAGGCTAAAGTCTTAAGTTGGATAAATACACTTTGTTTTATTTCTTCAGGAAACAAGCACTCTAATGGCTTAGCCATGATGTGCAACATACTTAGAGAAAAATACTAAGTCATTTGTTCAAGTTGATCACAATTATTATCAACTCTTTGTAAATTGGACATTCACTATAGTGAGAGAGACAGACACCCGGCCAGCCACTTAAATTGTGGAACAGGTCTCATGTACAAGGACATGTAAGGTTTGTTTTCAGGCCGCTTCATCCCACTATGCTGCTAGGATCCAACAACTTCAAGATGATAACATCATGATCAAACTTTGACTAAGTCTAAAAGACAAGATTAGGCAAGAGTGAGAAGATGGAAAGAAAGATGTAGTTGTCCTCCAGGCTTCATCTCCAGACTTGTAGTATTCTCCTTAATGATGTCTTGATTGAAGTTCTGGGTAGTCCTGATGAATCTTCATACTTGATGATTCTTGTGTCCTCGAGGCTGATCTTGGATTTACTTAGTCTTCATGAAATCTCAGAGGTGAAGAAAAGACAGAGAGAAAGACTTGGAGATTAAAAGGGAGTTGGCCTTCTTGAACTTCTTCTCACTTTTCTTCTAAGTGCTTGACATCTTGAGGATGCTTCCAGAGTCTGTTTTCTTCTAAGTCCTCCATGAAGTCTCAGAGAAAAGAAAGAGAGAGAGAACAAGACTTGGAAAATATTTCTGGTTGGTCTTCATGATCTTCTTCTTGATTTTCTTCTAAGTGTTCCTTCTCCTTGAGGATACTTCTGAAGTCTTGTTTTTGACTAAGTCCTTCCATGGTCTTCTAGCTCCATCTTGAAAACTACTAAGTGTCTAGTGCATAGCACTTTTCACAAAATACTAAGTTTGAAAATAATCCTAACTTAGAGAAACTATTGAAGAGGGGTTTTCCTTTGAGAATTATATCTACAATATAACATATGCTATGAATGAAATGAAATCTTAAATCACAAGAAACATCGAAATCACTTTTGTGATTTCCTTTATAAATATGCATGAGTTTATAAATGCAATTTAAATAAATTCCTAGTTTTGGAAAATAAAATAAAAGGAATCATTATAAGATTAAAGTTTCCTATGACTAAATTTTTATAACAAAATCTTATAATTAATATGAATAGACAGAGAGCATTTAATTAAATCTATTGCAATTGGATTTAATCAAAAATAATGTTTCTATTAAAAGTTATTTCCAAATTAGTCAAACCATTCAATTTTAACACACAACTATGAAATCATTCAAAATTTACTCCAAACTATTTTATATCAGTGGTATTAATTTACATATATTCTAAGGTTTCTGAAACATATTTATTTGCAATTTTTGGATTTATATAATTGAAGTTATTACAAATATACTCAAATTCTCCATTTGAAATTTGAATATTTTATATTAAGTCAAATTTGAATTTTGTCTGATCCAATTTATTCTACACATCCAGAGCTTTCCAAATATATAAAAATTATTAAATTTGGAGTTGTGGTTGAAAAGTTATGAATGTTTTAATTACAGGGACTAATCTGCAAATTTTCCAATTAAAATTAAATAGAAATTCGATTTTACACGCTGGCGCTGACGTGGCTGCTGACTGGGCGGTCTACGTGGCGCTGACGTGGTTAAGTTACCAGATCTGGGCCGTCAGATCTGGATCTGACGGTCCAGATCTGATCGTAACGCTTCGTCCTCGCCTCTAATCGTGACCGTAGAGATTAGATCGGATGGCTCACAGTGAAGGACCAGGAACTGGCGGCGCAACGGTCACCGGAGATGGAGCTGACGGCGGCGCGGCTCCGGCTAGGACGCTCCGGACGCTCCCGTGCCTCCCCGGACGCGAGAAGATGTCCACGACGCTCGGCGTGAAGCTGCGATGGCGATGGGGTCCTCTACGACGAGCAGTGCGTCCTCGAACCGTGCGGGTTTGCAACCGATGGCGGCGGTTCCGGCGAGCTCCACCCGCGATGATTCGCTGTGAAGAAGATCGAGGGAAGGGGGTCAGAAGGTGCGCACGGATGCGGCGAGGCAGATGGGCATGGTCTCGGAGAAGGGAAGGATTTACCTCGCCGGGAAACGGAGGAAAACGGCGGCGGCTTCGGTGTACTCCGGCGAGCTGTTCCGGCGGCCTGGGGGCACGGTAGACTTAGGGTTTTAGGGGGAAAGGACGGCGGGGACGTGGGGTACTTATAGAGCGCACGGGCACGGGATAAAGATCTCTCAAACGACCGAATCGATCTCGAGTTTGAGATCAGTTCGAATCCGGAAAATCCTCTGCTGGAGGTTAGAGACGATGACGTCATCGCTGACGTCATCCCTTTTTCTTTTTGTTTTATTCCAATTTATTCATATCTTTTGATTTATTTGTCCAAATGAGGTCAAACAAAATTCTAAAAATTTGTAAAATCATTATCTCTCTTTTAAACCAATTGTAGGTGTGTTTTAAACATTTTTGAAAATTAATATTTTAAAATATTGCTGAATTACAAATTTGACACTTAAAGTCAACTTTGAAATTATTTCTCATTTAAATTTTCCTTTGGCTAAAATAAATTTGTAAAAACATCCACATTCCAATATGTTTGAAATTAAGTTATTTAAACTTATTTTGCTGAATTCATTTATCTTTATTTTGGCATATTATTAAGAACAACATATAAATCATGTTTTTAGGAGAAGTGAAATATAGGGTATTCATTTTTAATTGAAAATAATTTGTGCAACATTATATTTTAATCATGATAATTCATTTGAAAACTTCATAACAACTTTGGAAAGGATATTTTTTTTGATTTTATTCTTATTTAAAATCCATTAATCATTTCATGTTCTGAAAATACATAGATGGAATTCATTTAATCCAATGAAATGTTTATTTGGCTAATTCACTAATTGAAATTTTATGAAGTTTTAAAGTTATACACTATAGGATTATAATTTCCAAACTATATTTTGAATTTAGTTACAGGAATGAAACCATTTAGTAATTATATAACTTTTTGAATAATCTTGTAATTAAGTGGTTTAATTCAAATACTTATAGGGAACTAATTTATTTAAGATGAAATGAATTGTAGTTTGTAAAATAATTATCAAATTGTATTTTAAGGTTTTTGAAATACATGAGATACTAAAAGGTTTTAAACTATGACATTTGAAATATTAAACTTTTTCAATAAGTTTGGAGTCTTTTATAGTTGGTTTCCTTATGCATTTAATATTTTATTTTAATAAAAGAAAAAGTTTTAAATTTTAGTGATTTTTGAACATTCCAAAATGTTGGGATGTTACAACTTAGCGGCAGCAGCACTAGCAACGTAAAGAGACACGCTACAACTTCCGTCTAATCAGAGAGGGATAAGAGAGCGCATAAGATAACCATCTACAACTAACACCAATCATTACCCATTCTCGGATTAACCCCCTCAACCAAATATGAGGAAGCAATTCGGGAATACTCACACATTGGACAAATTTTAGTTACCAGTTATTGTGAAAATAATTCTATATTACTAGTCAGGTTAATTAACAATGATTAGGTGTAAGTTGTCTATGATCTTGTTAGCCAGCATCATCACCAAGTCGTCCATAACCGTGGACACGGCTCATCGATAAGATTATACCCTGCAGGGGTGCACTACTGGACCCGTACTCGTTCGATCAACCCCAAAAGCAAAGCCAGAAGGTAGGGCATCTCAACACGGCAAATCTCTTCTCTACAACCCATTCAGGGAACCGCATGATTGTGTGCACGGCTAATCAGGTCCAGTGCCCGCGGGATACGACCTTCATAACACTCTAAGAACGTGCCACCCTATATGAGAATCGACTACTCCATCATCATGAGATCGTTAGGTAACCATATGCATGCATCAAATGGAAAGCCCGAACTACTTGCGGCGCCCTGGATAAGAAGCGGATTAGATCGAAGCCGCGGGGGGCTCCATAGGGCCGCCCACAAGCGGTTAGTGCGCTCAAAATTGGATCCGAGGACAAGAACTGAGTTCCTAGGTCGACACTTAGCAGAACAAAGCACCTCGCAAGGCGTTCCGCCAGTGCCTTATCTTTTAATTATAATACCCCAATATAGAACAACATTTTATTAAGGTAGAATAACCTATCATGCTAAGCAGGTGAAATTAAATAAGACATATAGACGACTCGCACAAACAACTCTAAGCATGCGCTACGACTCGCAAGGCCAACAGATAAACATGCAACAGGTATTAGGATATGGGGATAAAGCTGTATGGGCTGCAGGATAAACATGTGATGGGATCGCAGTTCAAGAATCGATAACTAGGGTAACAGAGATCAACGGCAGGAATGAAAGACAATGTATAGGTAAACAAGCAAACTTTGCTTGCCTGGAATCCCGCATGGAAGCAGATCTTGTCGTTGCTCACACATCTCAACATCTTATCCGCGAAGAAGCAACAAACACTGGAAAGCGTAAAAGATGCAATTTACAACTACGGCAAAAGATTCAGCATGATCATACGAGAATGATGCATGGCATGGCAAGATGCAATACAATGCAGGTAATCCAAATTAAGCGGGAAAGCAACCCCGACAATTAATATTTAGGTGCAAGTTATTTATTTACCAGCAATATTAAATGTTGGTTAACATGGCAACACATGGCATGGGTGATGTAATTAAATTAAATGGAATAGGGCAATTATTAAGTAAAGCCCAACACATTCCATATTTAATTATATAGGTGCAACAAATAAATTACACTAAGCAATTAAAATTAAAAGATGCAAAATGGCATACAAATGGCATATTAATATTCATTGCATTTTTCTGATATAAAAACATATAAAGATTATTTTATTTGGAGTTATACATTAAAAGTTATTAACAATTTAGTTTTAGGGTTCTTTCTGAAAAGTACAGGGACCTGTTTGTGATAGCAACAAAATAGTGAGGGTCCTCTGTGTAACCAGGAAAACTCCAGGGGGCTCAGGGTAACATTTACAGTGCCTCTGTCTCTGACTGGTGAGACCTACTCGTCAGTGGGAGAAAAAGAAAACAAAAGGGGTGGCTTTTAATCGCCGTGGCCGGGGCTTGAACCCACGAGCTCACGCGGGCGAGCACGGAGCGCACGGCTCTGCTAGCCACGGGGTTAGGTGTAGTGTTGGTGACAGATAACGTGATGCACTGAAGAAAACCTAACTAACAGGCGCGAAGACTGATAGTTTGCAAAAACTTTGTAACATCATATTTGAAAATATTTGAAATTGCATTTGAATTTAATAGTGTGATTTCATTTAAATATAACAAATGACAATTACAAATGATGCATGATGATGTCATATCAATGCTAAAAAAAAAAGAACTAACTAATTGGGGATAAAAACCAGGGCGTTACAGGAGGCGTGACCGCGCGAGGAGGAGTAGGAGAGCAAGGTGGAGTAGAAGCCCTCTCCTCCGTGTTTGCCACCACCATTTGCTCGGGGGGCGGTGTAGGCGCCTCTGCGTGAGGAGCGTCCTCCTCCGCATGAGGCTCTACCGCCTGAGGCGCGGCTGCCTCCCCTTGAGGCACCCCCTCAGTGGGACCTGTGGAGGCCGTCTCCACAGGCCTCGTGGCCTCATCAGCCGTGGCTCTCTTCACGTCCGCAGCCTTGCGAAGCCTACGGCACTTCGCAAGCACAAGATCACTGGCGAAAAGCCCAAGAAAAGACTTTCAAGAGAGGGCAAAACGAAGAGAAAAACAAGAATCAAAACGACCAAGCGTAATGAGCACTCACCCCGACGAAGCAGTGCCGGCGTCGACCCACGCCAGGCTTGGTGAGCACCAGGAGGGCAAGGACTTGGCGCCTGACCCCTCCGGAGGCGCCACCGCTTTCCTCTTTGAGGGGACGTCGGATGACCTCGCCCCAGAGCGGTCCACGGCGGCCTTGGTGCGGGGCCCGCGCCTTCCCGGAGAGGCCTCTGCGCCAGAGGCCTCCCCTTTCCTCAGCCACCTCCTCCACGGGGCGCGAGGGAGCCACCACGAAGGCATCGTCATCACCTGACGAGATGTCGCAGACCTCGTCAGTGAATGGCCCGGCCCTCGAAGAAGACACCTCCCCTGCCGTCGCCTCCTCCTCACCTAGACCAGCTCCTGAGGCCGAGGGAGAGTCCGCCCCCTCCGCTCCCCGCGTGGCTGGCATTGGCACCTCCATCACCGCCAAGCCTGTCGGGGTGAACGGAAGCATTCCCTCCAAGATGGCGATGCGCTCTGTCATGTTGTATTGATGGAGAGGCCGGAGCGTCACGGGGAGCTGATCCACAGCAGGCACCATCGGGTTGACAAAGAGCACGGACAGGACATTGTCGACGGTGTCCTTGTCGTTGTCCTCATTATGAAGATGCATCTTGTCATTTGGCCCCGAGTACATCCACATGGGCACCAAATGTGCCTGGAGGGGAGCGATGCGGCGTGTCACGAAGTCCACCACGATGATCTGCCCCGTGAGGCCCTCCTCGCGAAGGAAACTCAGGCGCCCCATCAAGCTCGCATTCCTCGCACCGTCGAAGGTCGCCTTGCCCCAATGGGAGTTCTTCAGCGGTGGCTCATCGGGGACCTCGAGGAAGGCGCAGGGATGCTCCACCCCAACAAAGAACCACTTCAGGCGGAAGTCATCCACCTTCTTCGTCACCGAGGTGACGGCCTTGTTTTTGCTCCATGACATGGGGATGTAGACACTCCCCATGCCGTCGACGATGCGGAATGAGACGCACCCGGAGCGCTCATTCTTCGCCGTGCTCCGGAGCGCGTAGAAGCACCGGAACAACCCCACCGTGGGCTCCAAGACCAGGTACGCCTCGCAGAGGAATGCGAAGACGGCGAGGATGAGGATGGAGTTGGGGTGCATATGCAGCAACTTCACCTGATAGAACGCCAGGACCGCCTCTAGAAACGGCGAGAAGGGTGGCACCAGCCCGGCGGCGAGGCATGCTGGAATATTGGGAAGTACCCTCGCGGGCGCTTCCCGTGCGCCTCAGGCTTCAGGGCGGTGGCGCCGTGCTCATTCGACCGGTCCGCAACCAGGTAGCTGACCTTGGCGAGTGCCTTCTCGTTAACACGCACGCCCAGCAGCGCCGCGCCCTGCACGACCTCGGAGGCCTCCGCCTGGGAAGAAGACCCTGCAGCGGCCTTGCCCTTGCTCTTAAGGGGGCTCATCGTCGCGGGCTCGTTGTGCCGAGAAAGACGGAAGGAGGAGAAATCGCAGGAGAGAGCGGAGGGGGAAAGCTCGAGACGGCGGAGGCTTCTGCGAGAAGAATTGGAAACAGTAACGGCTCCCAGCTGCGGTGCTTGGACTTTATGTCACCTCGAGGAGCAGTTACCGGGGCGTGGTGGGACCCCCCACGACGCACGCCCCAGATTGTGCGCAACCGTTGCTCGTCTGAGTGCCGTGTGGCTGGGGCCGGCCGGGCTCTATGGGCCCACGACGCTCCGCCTGCGCCTATGGGCTCAGTCGCGTCCATCACGGGCCCGGGGGCTACTGTCGGCCCAGTGGGGACTGGGGTATGAAGAGCCCACTCCCCCAGGCCTCACACGCGGGCCAATCAGACAAAACGACTAAGGACCAAGCCTCGCCGCCTGGCGGGACCCTCGAGAGGCAATTCCCCTCGGGGGCCTGAAGAGGACGCGAAGGCCTCAAGGGGACCCTGACTTCAGGAGACCCTCCCGAGGCGCCAGCGCGCCTGGAGGGAAGTCAACAGGAATCCCTCCACAGGCCTCCACAGGCCTGAGGGGAAACGTCGCGGCCAAGGAAGTATGGCGGGGCGCACATGGCCTCTGCCACGCCCACATGGTGACGCGGGCACTCCCGTTGCCGTTTTGATGATAAAGGAGTCAATAAAGTTGCGCCGCCTGCTCCAGGACTGCCAAGACCTTCTACTCTGATGATAAAGGAGATGGACGGCGCAACCCTCCAAAGGGAACGTCGTCGTGGGCTCCACCACAGAGACTGCCGTCCCTGCGGGCAGTGTTGCGCGGTCGGCCGCCTGTCGGCCACGGCGCCCAACTTTATCGATGGTGCACCGCGTCCATGGACAATCGGGCGGTGGTGGACTCCTGCTGCTCCGCGCCACTGCCGTGTGGGAGCCACCTCGGACGCCGAGCAGGAGAAGAGCGCCGGAGGCGCCTATAAAAGGAACAAGACCTCCATCGTAGCAAGGGTGGGCCAATTGCTTGCTACAACGCTTGTAAAACCCTAACACCGCTGAGTAGGATAGCCTCTGGCTGGAGGAGGAAAAAGATCATTGCTTCCCTCCCCATGCAAGAACCGCCTCAAGGGGGCCCTCGGCAAGTTCTGTTGTACTGTGACCTCATAGTTCAATACAGACAAGCAGGAGTAGCGGTCTTACCTCCTCACGAGGGTCGTGAACCTGGGTACGGGCTGGTGTCTATCTCTGTCGTGGGTGTTTCGTCTCTAGGTCTGGCGAGCAACGTCACCGTGCCCCTCGAGGGTCTTGACCTCCGCGTTCAATCCCCTTCAGGAACTACACTTCAAGAAGTGACTCGCCTGATTCTAGGTAGTCATAACCCGACAGACACTCTTGAAGGGGTTCCGTAGCATAAAATAGTAATTTTCTAACTTACGAATACCGAAACTAGCCAGGATCTATCTATCTAGCAGATGCGGTAACGGTGGTGGAACTGGTCACATACCTCTTGTATACCAAATAGCGGGGATTACGCTCCCGCACAAGCGTTGCCGATGAAGCCGATGTAGCCGACCTCAAGGTCGCAAAGAACTTGGCGTGACAAAGTATACGATGACGCGGCGATTTTAACGAAGATCCGGCGTCAACGGGGAGGGGGGCGCCCAGCAGCAGGTGTGGCGGCGCCGGTGGCAGCAGGGGGTGGCACCGGCGGCAGGGCAACGGCGGTGGTGAGACGATGTCACCCAGGCACCTCAAATGTGGCGTCTCCGAGTACTCACAAGTATACGGAGCTTAACAACAACCCCCGGTCATTCAGATCCAGCTGAGATCGCAGTAGTAGAACTGTTCTAGAATCCCGCTGGACAACGGTGCACTGCGGTATAGCTTCGTGGGGGTGGGGAGAGAGAGGCGGGCGGAGAATTGATACGTCTCCAACGTATATATAATGCTTCTGTTCCATGCTATATTATACCATGTTATTACATGTTTTATATGCATTTTATATAGTTGTACATTTTCTGGGACTAACCTATTAACAAGATGCCACAGTGCCAGTTCCATGTTTTCTGCTGTTTTTGGTTTCAGAAAAGTACTTAAGGAAATATTCTCGGAATTGGACGATTTTTTTTCCTGGAGTCAGTATTTAATTGGGAACGTTCCAGAAGACGGAAGACGACACGAAGTGGGGCACCGAGGCGCCGCCACATGGTGCTCGCGCGGTCAGGAGTGGGGCCGCGTGAGGACAGGGTGTGGGGCCCTCGGCCCTCCACCGCCTTCGCCCTTTCGCCTACTTAAAGCCCCCAAAAACTTAAAAATCGCATAGTGTTCATTATTTTCCTCCACGGGTCCCGATCGGCCACCGTCGTCAACACCAATTTAGGAGAGATCAGAACTTCTCCCCGGCACCCTGCCGGGAGGGGGAATCGTCCCCGGAGCCCTCTACGCCGCCATGACCGCCTCCAGACTGATGCGTGAGTAGTCTACCCTTGGACTACGGGTCCATAGCAGTAGCTAGATGGCTGTCTTCTCCTCTTGTGATATCATGTTAGATCTTGTGAGCTGCCTATCATGATCTAGATCACCGTTATGTAATTCTTCATGTTGTGTTTGCTGGGATCCGATGAACATTGAGTAGTAAAGTTATTCCTTCATAATATATCATGTATGTGCTATTTAATGATCTTGCATGCTCTCCGTTGCTTGTGTATGCTCTGGCCAAGTAGATGCTTGTGACTCCAAGAGGGGGTATTTATGCTCGATAGTAGGTTCATGTCAATATTTAATCTGGTGTAGTGACAGAAAGCTCTATGGTTGTAGATGTACTGTTGCTACTAGGAATAAAACAGTAGTAATTTATCTAAGTATGATGTTACTTACTTACTTACTTTACACAGTGCTTAAGGTGATAATCTGTTGCATGCATTTTAATACTGAAAGGGGTGCAGACGCTAACCGGAAGGTGGATTATTAGTCATAGATGCGGTTGGAACGGTCTATGTATATTGTTGTAATGTTCGAATGAATCTCACACTAGACATCATAACGTTGGTATATGGGTTGGTTTGCTCATCATTATTCTATAAAGTGCCTAGCTGTAATTTGTTTACCCGCATGAATGATATTATTATTTATGGATCTGTGGACCCCGGTCCTTCTCTTTAATCTGATAAAACCACAGCGGCAAACCTGTTACTTTCTGCAAACAAAAATCTTTGTTCCACACATACGTTTAATCCTTTGTTACAGCAAGCCGGTGAGATTGACAACCTCACTAGTAAGTTGGGGCAAAGTATCTTGATTGTTTGTGTGCAGGCTCCACGTCAACTTAGCACCACTCTTTTCTGGCGCCGTTGATACCTCGGGTGAATTCTCATTTCCTACTGGCTCGATAACCTTGGTTTCACAACTGAGGGAAATTTGCTACTGCACTACTTCATACATTTCTATTGGGGTCTCCCAACAACACACCCACCGTGTGCATCAAGCTCTTTTCTGGCGCCGTTGCCGGGGAGATAAGCATTCTACTGCGAGGGGAGATTTCGCACTTCCAATCTTTTTATTTTGTTATTGTCTTGCTTAGTTTATTTATACTACTGTCTTGTTTGCTAAATATCAAAAATATAAAAAAATTAGTTACTTGCATTACTTTTGTTGTTTTTTCCAGCTTTGTTGCTTTTTATATTTCGGCTTAGCATTAAATTTCTAGTTTTTCTTTTATTTTGTTATTTCGGTTTGTCATTTCATTTGCTAAAATGAGTAATGCTGAGAATACTAAGTTGTGTGACTTTACTAGCACCAATAATAATGATTTTATATGCACACCTATTGCTCCAGCTGCATCTAAAGCTGAATTCTTTGAAATTAAACCTGCTTTATTGAACCTTGTTATAAGAGAGCAATTCTCAAGTTTTAGTTCTGACGATGCTGCTGCGCATCTAAATAATTTTGTTAAATTATGTGAAATGAAAAAAATATAAAGATATAGATGGTGATATCATAAAACTGAAATTATTTCCTTTCTCCTTGAGAGAAAGAGCTAAGGAATGGTTTCTGTAACATCCCGGGATTTATCCCAAATTAGATTTTATTGTTTTCTTTTTGCATCATCATGTCATCATATCATCATGCATTTGTCACCTCATTTTATTTTATTCCATTTAAATTTGAATCACACCCTTCAAATTCAAATTCCACTTTAAATCTAATTACAAATCAAATTAATTTAAATGTGATATTTATATTCTTTTTCAAATATTCCAACTAATATATTAAATTGTATATTTTGAAAACTATTTTTTTTTTGCTAAATGTTTCTATCTCTCTTCTTTTTCTATTTTCTTAAAAACACTAAAACAGAAAAGTATAAAACCAAACATTCAAAATAAAACAGAGGGAATAAACAAAACCTAACAGGCCCGAAGCCCACTTACCTCCAGTCCACCTCTCCCTTAGCCCGACCCACTCTCTTCTCCTCCTGTCCTCTTCCTCGCTTTCCAGCGAGGCAGAGACAGCGAGCCATGGAGCCCCCCCCCCCATGTGCACCTCCAACCACTCCCCCCTCCCCTTCTTAGCCGCACCCAGCTCCCCCTGGTACCCCTAGATCGCCCTAGCCCCTCTCCTCCATCCGCCGCCGCCACTCTCCCCTCTCCTCCTCTGTTTTTCCTTCTCCTCGGAAAAGCTCACCGGAGCAGCATCACCGTCCCCCCGCCACCCCGATGCCGTCGACGCTCCACCGAACCGTCCCGGAGCTGCGTTGTAGCACCCCCGAGAGCCAGGCTAGACAAATCCCAGATATCCATCTGATATAAGCCTAACCTCGATATCGGGAGCCAACAGTTGAACTTTCGGTAGCACAACAGTGACTCTACGACTCAAAGCAATATTACACAAACTCTTAGCAGAGTGAAGATAGCAAATATTACAAGCAAAGGTCACTGGCCCAACAGTACATCAAACAGCGAAAGCAAGTTATGTTATGCTACATATCAAGAACGAAAAGGCCTAAGAGGCCATAACATAAGCGACGTCCCGTCCGTCGATTCCAGGCTGCTGCCCGGGAACCCCGATCTACTCATCGATGTCCATGTAGAAACCAGCAGTGGAGTTGGAACCTTCACCTGTCCAAAAAGTGCGCAAGGCTGAGTACAGGAGGTACTCAACAAGACTTATTTAACCTATTATATATCTGCCGGTTCAGAGAGTATTCATGAATGTCTTTGCATAAAGCCATCTTTGTTTTCAAATCGAGGGAGGAGAGAATCTCGCATCAGCAGACCTTTAAAATGGGATAAGGAAACAACACCTCTGACTTCATCCTCCATCTTCTCTGTCTCCACCGAGATGTCATCGCTTGCACCACCCTCAAGAATCACCCCCTCGCTCAACCCGAGGAAGTAACCCTAACCCTCTTAGTTGACGGTTTTATGATTAATTTTAAGTTGTCTATGATCACCGAAATAAGGTACCAAGTCGTCCATAACCGTGGACACGGCTTTCCGAAAAGATTTACCCTGCAGGGGGTGTAACTACCCACACGCGCCAACCAACCGATACGCCAGACATTAGCACTCTACCTGGGAGTGCCGGCTGGAGAGTTGGCCACGACCTTTCCCAAGCTTCGCCTATGTCCATGAGCCACAGCAGTAGATCTGACCACGCGCAGCGGTCTCTAGTGCGGGTTGCCAGGGTCAAGATCAGAGCGTCACACTCTCCTGACCCGAGCCCTAAATTTTCTCCTCAAACCATTTTACCGCACACGCAGATGGAACACTCGAACTAGTGGCTTCACGTAGTAGGCTAGGCAAGCTGGAGTCGAGGGGTTTCCGAGCCCCGTGTGGATGCACGAATAGTGTTGGTTCCGAACCCAGGAACTCAGTTCCTATTGTCGACGAGAACGAGACAATCCACCACAATCCCAATGTGGCCTCTCGTCCAAGTCTTTAACAATGAAAAAAACCATGTATACTTATTCCATCCCAATCTTCTCAACTGGATGGAGAAAGGAACAACTAAGCAAGTCTAAGCGGCAATGCAACGCAAGTGACACTCTATACCTTGACCAAAACATCTTTGAACCGTATGCATAACACAAGAATCAAATACTTTGGAAATCTTATATGTGCAGATATAAGGTTATGCTTGCCTTGCTCTTCAGTAGCTGGATATGGATCGTCGGAGGCGTTGCAAATACTCTCGGGCTCGAATCCTATCGCGAAGAACCAAATACCGGAAAGGAATGACACAATCAATACAATATTGATGCAATGCACAATCACATGAATGATATATCATTTTTAGGATACCCTAGATGCAAGCATCAAATTTAAATGGGTGAATAAAACATACCCATAATTAAAATTAGGGTTTATTAATGTGAGACGAATAACATTATTTTCCTTGTATGGAATATGTATGATTAAATTATAATTGAATAGATTTTATTTTTCTGAATATTTTGATATAAAAATCATATTTTTCTGATTCAAAATGAATTAGTTATGAATTTTTAAAGTTTAAAAAATTTAATTCAAATTTCAAATTTATTTAGATAAATTGGCCCCACATGTCATACTTTTAATTATTTCAGAAAATAGTAATGGAAAATATTAAAACTCTGACAACATGGTCCCACATGTCATAATAAATCATTTACAGAAAAGAAATAAATGATTTTAGGAAATTAAAAAGAGATGATGACGTCAGCTGACGTCATCAACACCCAAATCCTCTCTGCCGATCACGAACTGCTCGAATCCGCGCAAATTGACCGAGTTGCCTTGCGGCAATCACCAGAGGGGATCGAGGCGGACCGAACGATGGCGGCGCCGCTCGGAAATGGTCACCGGAGAAGCCGTACGGCTCGCCGGAGCGGAGGCCGACGGCGGCGCTCGGCGGCCGGGCTAACCAGAGGAAGAGGGAGAAGAAGGAGGGCACGGGGAGAACCACGGGGACGACCTGGAGCTCGTGGAAGCGTCGGGGAGGCGAGGGGAGCTCGGGAACGGCCGGAGTTCGTGGTCGACGGCAGCGGACTCGGCGGAGGAAATTGATGATTCCCGTTGATCCGTGGCTTCCTCGCACGAACAACTCAAGGAGGAGGAAGACCAGAGCACGGCGGTGCTTCTGAGCTGCTCGCCGGGGTGAGAGATGGCCGGAAACGGCGGCGGTCGCCGGAGACCCGAGGCTAGGGTTCGGCGGATTTGGGAAGAAATTGAGGAAAGAAGAGGCGAAATGGGGTTGTCTTAGGGTTCCTCCGGGCGGCGGCGAGCTTCTTGTAGTCCAGGGGAGGGCGGCGGCGCGCATCTTGGCGCAGAGGAGGCAGGGGACGGCGGAGCAGAGGCCACGGCACGGTGGCGATGTGAGAAGGTAGAGGACGACTCGTTTTTATGGAAAACCCCCTGGAAAATTTACTATTTGCCAGTTTTCTTCACAAACAGGCCCCTGGTTGCTTATTAAAAGGTTTGGGGCTTTTCTGTAAAGAGAAAAATTTGCAGAAAAATACTAGGAGATTCAAAATTTCACAAGGAAGCCAATGGCAATCTTGGATTTTGAAAATTTGGAATGTTTTGAGTTCACCAAGAATAACAAGAGTTTACCCCTTTCTTGCAAAAGCAAACATGTGAATGTTAAATGCAAATTCTTGTCCAAATTAAATGAGATGCATGCAATGCTCAGAACACACCTTTTATTTCTATTTAGCAAACTTGGGATGTTACAGATCTATCCTCCTTACAAGAATCTCGCCCCGAGATTCCTAGGTTTTAGAAAAGAAGTCGGGATACTCAGATCGGAGACGATCTTCGCGTTCCCAGGTTGCTTCCTCCTCAGAGTGATGAGACCACTGAACTTTGAGGAACTTGACGCTCTGACGACGAGTTTGACGCTCGGCTTCATCAAGGATGCGGGTAGGATATTCACGATAGGTTAGATCCTCTTGAAGGTCAAGAGTTTCATGATCAACACCACGAATGGGATTTTTGAAGCAACGCTTCAACTGGGAAACATGGAAGACGTCATGGACGTCTGGAAATTTTGAGGGTAGTTCCAATTGGTAGGCAAGCTTTCCACGCTTAGCAAGAATGCGAAAGGGACCAACATAGCGAGGAGCCAGTTTGCCTTTGATACCGAATCGACGGACACCCCGAAGAGGAGTGACCCTGAGATAAGCATACTCGCCAACTTCGTAGAGGACATCTTGATGATAGCTGTCATAGTAGCTCTTCTGACGAGACTGAGCTGTTTTGAGAAGCTCACGGATGATGTTGACTTGATCTTCTGCTTCTTTGATGATATCTGGCCCAAAGAGTGATCTTTCACCGGTTTCGGACCAATTCAAAGGAGTACGACATCTCCTGCCATACAAAGCTTCAAAGGGTGCCATACCAATGCTAGATTGGAAGCTGTTGTTGTAACTGAATTCAGCGAATGGAAGACACTTCTCCCAATTCTTTCCGAAGGATATGCCACATGCTCTTAACATGTCCTCAAGAATTTGATTGACTCGTTCTGTCTGACCACCGGTTTGAGGATGATAAGCGGTGCTAAAGGAAAGATGTGTTCCCATAGCTTGCTGGAAACTAGACCAGAACTTGGAGGTAAACAGACTTCCACGGTCAGAGATGATCTTCTTCGAAATACCATGAAGAACAACTATCCGGGAGACATACAGATCTGCTAGCTGAATAGCGGTAATATCTTCTCGAACAAGAAGGAAGTGAGCAACTTTAGAAAGGCGGTCCACGACTACCCAGATAGGATTGTTTCCCTTTTGAGTCTTTGGAAGGCCAGTGATGAAATCCGTACCAACTTCATCCCACTTCCAGACAGGAATAGGAAGGGGTTGAAGGGTACCAGCTGGCCTTTGATGTTCAGCTTTAACGCGACGGCAGACGTCACATTCTGCCACATACTTAGCTATTTCTCGCTTCATCCGG
This sequence comes from Poa annua, assembly GCA_026929855.1. NCBI lineage: Eukaryota > Viridiplantae > Streptophyta > Magnoliopsida > Poales > Poaceae > Poa > Poa annua. The sequence continues at coordinate 22,793,422 of CM049432.1, forward strand.
GACCACCAGAATCTTTGACGAAGATCCCTGTACATCTTAGTGCCACCAGGATGGATAGAAAGAGGTGACTCATGAGCTTCTCGAAGGATAACCTGTTTCAGATCTTGCTTCTTGGGCACCACTAGACGCTTGCCGAAATAAACGGTACCTTGATCATCGATGGCGAAGCATGTAGCTGCTCCGTCAGCGATGTTCCGCTTGATCTGGGTGATATCAGAATCATTCTTTTGGGCAGCTATGATCCGTTGTTCAAGAGAGGGTTTCACCTCTAGATTCGCCAGGAATCCACTAGGAACAACTTCAAGGTTGAGTCGTGCAAACTCCTCATAGAGGGAGGGTTGAGCTTTCTTAAGTATCAGATTGTTGCAGTAAGACTTCCGGCTTAGCGCGTCGGCGACAACATTCGCCTTGCCGGGTTGGTAGTTGAGACCCAAATCATAGTCCTTGATGAGTTCCAACCATCTTCTCTGTCTGAGATTCAGATCCGGCTGGGTGAATAGATACTTCAGACTTTGATGATCTGAATAGATCTCGCAGCGATTACCAAAGAGATAATGCCGCCATTGCTTTAGAGCATGTACAACAGCAGACAGCTCTAGATCATGGGTTGGATAGTTTAGCTCATGTGGTTTCAACTGCCGAGAGGCATAGGCCACGACATGACCATCTTGCATTAGCACACATCCGAGCCCTTGAAGAGAAGCATCACAGAAAACAACGAAATCCTTGCTCGTATCAGGAAGAACAAGAACTGGAGCAGTGGTCAACTTAGTTTTCAAAATCTGGAAGCTCTCTTCTGCCTTTTCTGACCATTCAAACTTCTTTCCTTTCTTGAGAAGATCAGTCAGGGGCTTTGCAATTTTAGAGAAGTTCTCAATAAAGCGACGGTAATAACCAGCAAGTCCGAGAAAACTCCGAATCTCTTTAGCTGACTTAGGTGTCTCCCAATCCAAAACAGCTTGAACTTTCTCCGGAATGACGGTAACACCATCGGCAGACACAACTTTGCCAAGAAAGATAAGCTCTTTCAACCAGAACTCACACTTGGAGAACTTGGCGTAGAGACGATGCTCACGAAGCTTAGTCAACACCAAACGCAGATGCTCTGCGTGTTCTTCCTCGGTTTTGGAATAGATTAGGATATCATCGATGTAGATCACAACGAACTTGTCGAGGTACTCCATGAATACTGAGTTCATCAGCCGCATAAAAGTGGCTGGAGCATTGGTAAGACCAAAGGACATCACGGTATACTCATAGAGACCATAACGAGTTTGAAATGCCGTCTTTGGAATGTCATCCTCCCGGATTTTGATTTGGTGATAACCAGACCTCAGATCCATCTTGGAGAAGACAGTGGCACCAGCTAGTTGGTCAAATAGATCGTTGATCCGGGGAAGAGGGTACTTGTTCTTGATTGTCACAGCATTCAACGGTCGATAGTCAACCACCAGTCGAGGAATGTTGGTGTCCCGTTTCTTAACAAAGAGTGCAGGGCATCCCCAAGAAGAGGTGCTAGGTTGGATAAATCCCTTTTCTTCCATCTCCTCTAGCTGTCTCTTTAACTCCACCAACTCTTCCTTAGGCATGCGGTAAGGTCTTTTGGAGACGGGAGCAGTTCCAGGAACCAACTCAATAACAAACTCCACACTTCGATCAGGTGGCATACCAGGCAACTCCTCAGGAAAAACATCTGGAAAATCACGAACCACCTGAACGTCTTGAATTTCAAGGGTAGGTGAGGCGTCCATGGCACACAACTCTGAGCTTGGAAAAGAGGTTGCCGAGGAAGGTACTGAGGAAGGAGACCAGTACCGAACAGTTTCACCGGAGGGATGGGTCATATCCACAGATCTGGCTGCACAGTCAATAACGGCCTTGTACCGTACCAGCCAATCCATGCCCAAGATAACGTCAAGGTCAGTTGACTTGAGGGCAATGAGGGAAACGGGATAAGATAAAGAGCCTATAACAATGTTGGGCTCAGGGGCAGTCCAGATTGCCCGCCAACGAGATCCTGGGGTATTAATCTCCATAGATATAGACATTTCCTCTAAGAGGATACCATGCTTTTGAGCAAACCCTTGCGAAATGAATGAATGCGATGCTCCGGAATCAAACAAAACTGTAGCTGGAATTGAGTTGAGATGAAGCGTACCAAGAATGACGCTTGGATCTTCTTCAGCAGCCTCAGCAGTGACATGGGTCAGATGACCACGTCCTGCTCCAGATGGTTTAGCATCCTTCTTTGGCGGAGGTGTCCCACCCTTAGCAGCATTCTGTGGGCACCCATAGGAGAAGTGGCCGGGCTGACCACAAGTGTAGCAGATAAGTCCAGCTGGAGCAGCACCTGAGGGACGATAACTTTGCCCACCACCATAGGTCGAAGTAGCATGGGGTGCTGTTGGGCGAGGAGCGTAACCAGCAGGCTTGGGTGCATATGGGGCTCTTGGAACAGCGCTATATGGAATGAACACACGACGCTTCTAGAAGCCGGAGCCAGATGCACGAGGATCCTCGGAGACAGACTTCATAGCAGCATCCATTTCCTTCCTTCCATTCTCAAGGGTGATAGCCTGATTGTACAGATCCTGGAAGGTTTGGAACTTAAAGGGTAACAGCTCATACCGAAGTGCTGGGTTCAGGCCCTTGCGGAATAGCTCTTGTTTATCCGCATCATCAGTAACATCTCGAGGGGCATAGCGAGCGAGACGAGTGAACTCACGCCCGTAAGCCTCGATATTCAGCCTTCCCTGGGACAGTTCCAGGAACTCCTTTCTTTTGATGTCCATTACTGCCTTAGGGATGTAGGCAGCACGGAAAGCAGTACGAAATTCTTCCCAAGTGACCTCATGTCCCGGCGCCTGCAACGCCGAGAAACCTTCCCACCAAGCGCCAGCTGCACCCTCTAGCTGGTAGGTGGCGAAGTTCACACGGTCATTGGCTTGAACATGGAGAGCAGCAAACTTACGCTCAATTGTACGGATCCAGTCATCAGCTTCAAGGGGCTCCTTGTATTCTCCAAAGGTAGGAGGCTGAGCTTTAAGGAAATCTCCAAGTGTAACACAGACATTGGGGCGACGTTCTGTGTTCTGGGCCACACGCTCAAGGAGGCGTTCAGTATTCACACGGTTGTTCTCGATGTTCTGGAGAACCTGCGCCATTGTGGGAGGTGGCGGCAGTTCATCATCATCATGGTGACGACCACCACGGCCCTGGCCACGAGTACCACTTGACATCCTGATAGAAGAGAACAGAGACCACGAAGATTAGATCCACCGGTAAACAGGATAGATGAAAAAAAAAACGTGGAAAGTAACAGGATATCAATGATAAGAGATGGTCAAGCAGTAGAATTCAAGCTTGGAGGGAGAAGGATACATGCTTCAGCGGAGTTGAAGCATATAGAACACTCTGAGAATCGCAACTGAAAATAGGTACGAAAGAACACTACCCAACCTTCGAAATCCTAAGATTTTGAAATAATAGATGAGATAGTAAACCTTTGGAAATCAAATCAAGAAAAGAGGCTCCAAGAATATATTCATGGATAAGGAGAAAAAGCATCCTATCAAGATTTTTGTAGATGATTTTAGCTTTCAAATAGTTTTTCACAAACACTAAACTCAACATCGACCAACAAAAAGGGTTTCCTACAGGCAGTCCTGCTCTGATACCAAAACCTGTAGCACCCCCGAGAGCCAGGCTAGACAAATCCCAGATATCCATCTGATATAAGCCTAACCTCGATATCGGGAGCCAACAGTTGAACTTTCGGTAGCACAAGAGTGACTCTACGACTCAAAGCAATATTACACAAACTCTTAGCAGAGTGAAGATAGCAAATATTACAAGCAAAGGTCACTGGCCCAACAGTACATCAAACAGCGAAAGCAAGTTATGTTATGCTACATAACAAGAACCAAAAGGCCTAAGAGGCCATAACATAAGCGACGTCCCGCCCGTCGATTCCAGGCTGCTGCCCGGGAAACCCGATCTACTCGTCGATGTCCATGTAGAAACCAGCAGTGGAGTTGGAACCTTCACCTGTCCAAAAAGTGCGCAAGGCTGAGTACAGGAGGTACTCAACAAGACTTATTTAACCTATTATATATCTGCCCGTTCAGAGAGTATTCATGAATGTCTTTGCATAAAGCCATCTTTGTTTTCAAATCGAGGGAGGAGAGAATCTCGCATCAGCAGACCTTTAAAATGGGATAAGGAAACAACACCTCTGACTTCATCCTCCATCTTCTCTGTCTCCACCGAGATGTCATCGCTTGCACCACCCTCAAGAATCACCCCCTCGCTCAACCCGAGGAAGTAACCCTAACCCTCTTAGTTGACGGTTTTATGATTAATTTTAAGTTGTCTATGATCACCGAAATAAGGTACCAAGTCGTCCATAACCGTGGACACGGCTTTCCGAAAAGATTTACCCTGCAGGGGGTGTAACTACCCACACGCGCCAACCAACCGATACGCCAGACATTAGCACTCTACCTGGGAGTGCCGGCTGGAGAGTTGGCCACGACCTTTCCCAAGCTTCGCCTATGTCCATGAGCCACAGCAGTAGATCTGACCACGCGCAGCGGTCTCTAGTGCGGGTTGCCAGGGTCAAGATCAGAGCGTCACACTCTCCTGACCCGAGCCCTAAATTTTCTCCTCAAACCATTTTACCGCACACGCAGATGGAACACTCGAACTAGTGGCTTCACGTAGTAGGCTAGGCAAGCTGGAGTCGAGGGGTTTCCGAGCCCCGTGTGGATGCACGAATAGTCTTGGTTCCGAACCCAGGAACTCAGTTCCTATTGTCGACGAGAACGAGACAATCCACCACAATCCCAATGTGGCCTCTCGTCCAAGTCTTTAACAATGAAAAAAACCATGTATACTTATTCCATCCCAATCTTCTCAACTGGATGGAGAAAGGAACAACTAAGCAAGTCTAAGCGGCAATGCAACGCAAGTGACACTCTATACCTTGACCAAAACATCTTTGAACCGTATGCATAACACAAGAATCAAATACTTTGGAAATCTTATATGTGCAGATATAAGGTTATGCTTGCCTTGCTCTTCAGTAGCTGGATATTGATCGTCGGAGGCGTTGCAAATACTCTCGGGCTCGAATCCTATCGCGAAGAACCAAATACCGGAAAGGAATGACACAATCAATACAATATTGATGCAATGCACAATCACATGAATGATATATCATTTTTAGGATACCCTAGATGCAAGCACCAAATTTAAATGGGTGAATAAAACATACCCATAATTAAAGTTAGGGTTTATTAATGTGAGACTAATAACATTATTTTCCTTGTATGGAATATGTATGATTAAATTATAATTGAATATATTTTATTTTTCTGAATATTTTGATTTAAAAATCATATTTTCTGATTTAAAATGAATTAGTTATGAATTTTTAAAGTTTAAACAATTTAATTCAAATTTCAAATTTATTTAAATAAATTGGCCCCACATGTCATACTTTTAATTATTTCAGAAAATAGTAATGGAAAATATTAAAACTGTGACAACATGGTCCCACATGTCATAATAAATCATTTACAGAAAAGAAATAAATGATTTTAGGAAATTAAAAAGAGATGATGACGTCAGCTGACGTCATCAACACCCAAATCCTCTCTGCCGATCACGAACTGCTCGAATCCGTGCAAATTGATCGAGTTGCCTTGCGGCAATCACCAGAGGGGATCGAGGCGGACCGAACGGTGGCGGCGCCGCTCGGAAATGGTCACCGGAGAAGCCGTACGGCTCGCCGGAGCGGAGGCCGACGGCGGCCCTCGGCGGCCGGGCTAACTAGAGGAAGAGGGAGAAGAAGGAGGGCACGGGGAGAACCACGGGGACGACCTGGAGCTCGTGGAAGCGTCGGGGAGGCGAGGGGAGCTCGGGAACGGCCGGAGTTCGTGGTCGACGGCGGCGGACTCGGCGGAGGAAATCGATGATTCCCGTTGATCCGTGGCTTCCTGGCACGAACAACTCGAGGAGGAGGAAGACCAGAGCACGGCGGTGCTTCTGAGCTGCTCGCCGGGGTGAGAGATGGCCGGAAATGGCGGCGGTCGCTGGAGACCCGAGGCTAGGGTTCGGCGGATTTGGGAAGAAATTGAGGAAAGAAGAGGCGAAATGGGGTTGTCTTAGGGTTCCTCCGGGCGGCGGCGAGCTTCTTGTAGTCCAGGGGAGGGCGGCGGCGCGCATCTTGGCACAGAGTAGGCAGGGGACGGCGGAGCAGAGGCCACGGCACGGCGGCGATGTGAGAAGGAAGAGGACGACTCCTTTTTATGGAAAACCCCCTGGAAAATTTACTATTTGCCAGTTTTCTTCACAAACAGGCCCCTGGTTGCTTATTAAAAGGTTTGGGGCTTTTCTATAAAGAGAAAAATTTGCAGAAAAATACTAGGAGACTCAAAATTTCACAAGGAAGCCAATGGCAATCTTGGATTTTGAAAATTTGGAATGTTTTGAGTTCACCAAGAATAACAAGAGTTTACCCCTTTCTTGCAAAAGCAAACATGTGAATTTTAAATGCAAATTCTTTTCCAAATTAAAAGAGATGCATGCAATGCTCAGAACACACCTTTTATTTCTATTTAGCAAACTTGGGATGTTACATGCGTGTTGCCGTCTTCGACCTCCACCCCGAAGGAATCGCATCGGGAGTCGATGTGGGTGTCTCCCTCGTCCCCGTCTCCGTCGGCACCTGCGGCCCTCCGCCGCCTTATCCGTCGTCTATCGACCGCCCCGGCAAGAACCACTCCTCTGGCACCCCCTACGTGAGCTGCTCACCCGTTCTCCCCTCCCCCCTTCTCGTTTCCGCGCCAAACTGACCGAATACGTCGCCGGTTTCCACCACCTCCGCCATGGCCGGCCGCCGAGCACCAACCGAGGTTCCCTGCGCCTCCACTCCGCACCTAGGCACCAAAAACGGACTCACCAATCGCTCCAACACCCTAGCACGCGCTCGGCCGCCCTGCGCCGCCCGATTTGGGTCGCCGCCGGCGTGAATTGCGCCGCCTCTTCTCTCGGCCGCGGGCGATGTTGTTTTCTTCAGTTCACACTTCGTTTTCAGTTTCGTCAGGGTTCAGTTTCGTCAGGCTAAGGTCTTCTTCAAGTGGTTAAAAACGGTACTGTGCTAGTAGAGACAACAACACACACATTCCCTACTGGTCACCGGCGCTGTTCGTTTCCGTGCGCTTCGCAACGCGAGTTCGATCCCCGGCAATGTTGAATAAAAGGCCACCCCTTTTAGTTTTTCTTTCGCTCGCTGACTGTGGGGTCCCACTAGTCAGTGACTGCTTGTGCCCCAGCCAGCGTGGCGCGGGGGTCCATTTGTCAGTCGGTTGGGTGTATTCTCCCCTCGGTGATAAACGTTCCAGAGACCGAGGCGCTGAGATATTTACACCTGAGCCCCTGCCTTTTGGTTTTCCACACAGAGATCCCCTGAAACTTTGTTTCCATCATGAACAAGTCCCTGGCATTTACAGAAAACACCCTAAAACTTGTTTTGCTAATAACTTTAATTCTATAACTCCAAATAAAATAATCTTTATATGTATTTTTATCAGAAAAATGCAATGAATATTAATATGCCATTTGTATGCCATTTTACATCTTTATTTTAATTTCTTAGTGTAATTTGTTAATTGCAACTAAATAATTAGATATGGACTGTAAGCGGTAATAAATATATAATGTCCCATTCCATTTAATTTAATTAGATCACCCATGCCATGTGTTGCCATGTTAACCAACATTTAATATTGCTGGTAAATAAATAACTTGCACCTAAATATTAATTGTCGGGGTTGCTTTCCCGCTTAATTTGGATTACCTGCATTTTATTGCATCTTGCCATGTCATGCATCATTCTCGTATGATCATGCTGAATCTTTTGCCGTAGTTGTAAAATGCATCTTTTACGCTTTACAGTGTTTGTTGCTTCTTCGCGGATAAGACGTTGAGATGTGTGAGCAACGACAAGATCTGCTTCCACGCGGGATTCCAGGCAAGCAAAGTTTGCTTGTTTACCTATACATTGTCTTTCATCCTTGCCTTTTGATCTATGCTACCCTAGTTACAATTCTTGAATTGCGATCCCATCATATGTTTATCCTGCAGCCGATACAGCTTCACCCTCACATCCCATAACATGTTGTACGTTTATCTGTTAGCCTTGCGAGTCGTAGCGCATGCTTAGAGTTGTTTGTGCGAGTCGTATGTATGTCTTATTTAATTGCACCTGCTTAGCATGATAGGTTATTCTACCTTAATAAAATGTTGTCTTATATTGGGGTATTATTATTAAAAGATAAGGCACCGGTGGAAGGCCTTGCGAGGTGTTTTGTTCTGCTAAGTGTCGACCTAGGAACTCAGTTCTTGTCCTCGGATCCAATTTTGAGCGCACTAACCACTTGTGGGAGGCCCTATGGAGCCCAACGCGGCTTCGATCTAATCCGCTTCTTATCCAGGGTGCCGCAAGTAGTTCGGGCTTTCCATTTGATGCATGCATATGTTACCTAACGATCTCATGAAGATGGAGTAGTCGATTCTCATATAGGGTGGCACGTTCTTAGAGTGCTATGAAGGTCGATCCCGCGGGCACTGGACCTGATTAGCCGTGCACACAATCATGCGGTTCCCTGTATGGGTTGTAGAGAAGAGATTTGCCGTGTTGAGATGCCCTACCTTCTGGCTTTGCTTTTGGGGTTGATCGAGCGAGTACGGGTCCAGTAGTGCACCCCTGCAGGGTATAATCTTATCGATGAGCCGTGTCCACGGTTATGGACGACTTGGTGATGATGCTGGCTACTAATATCATAGACAACTTACACCTAATCATTGTTAATTAACCTGACTAGTAATATAGAATTACTTTCACAATAACTGGTAACTAAAATTGTTCAATGTGTGAGTTTTACCGAATTGCTTCCTCATACTTGGTTGAGAGGGTTAATCCAAGAATGGGTTATGTTTGGTGTTAGTTGTAGATTTTTATCTTATACGCTCTCTTATCCCTCTCTGATTAGACGGAAGTTGTAGCGTGTCTCTTTAGGTTGCTAGTGTTGCTGCCGCTAAGTCCACCTCCCCTATATTTTGGGAGATGGTGTAGAAAGTAGGCAAGTTGGTTTTGCTTGCCAGTGAGTGCCCTGACCCTCTTTTGGGTTGTGCGTTATGTGCAGTCAACAGGTTTGAAGTCCGATGACGTTAGCTTGGGAATCCCTCCGGCTTGGCTGGGCAGGGATATGGCGCCATTGCTTATCTTCAGTACTCTTAGTCCAATTTGTATCTTATCCGTAGTCGGGTACTATTTTGCTTCCATTGTCATTGGAATCTTTGTATTGTATCATTTGTATCTTGACTCGTTCGAGTCGTTGTTGTAATTATATCTTCTGTTATATTTATGGATGTATCGGAACTGTTGTAATGTTATCACAATTCCATCCATATAATTTGCATGTTTTGGCGTGCACATTATGTCTGGTGGGCGACCTAAAATCGTTATTATGCGGATTTCGGCGGGAGCGCTTAAATCTACATAGTACCGATTTTCGGGCGTCACAGTTGCTTAGGCAATAGTATCCCACAATAGGACAGACCTTTGGTAACACGGTCTTGTGTTACTACAAGTCCAACAAAGTGTTACTATGCCAGACAGTAACACAATTTAGAATGTGTTCCATTAGGCCGTGTTACTATTTAGTGTCCACTGTCACACAAAATAATTGTTACCACAAGTTAAAAGTCATGTTACCATTTTGGTATAGTAACACGCATATTATGTGTTACCAAACACAGTAGTAACACAGTTTTTTAACTACAGTAACGTAAGTAGTAACATATTTTTATCATGTAAAATAGTGGTAGTAATACTAGTAGGAAAAAGTCTACTGCTGGCGAGCTTTTTTTGCCTAGCGCTGGCGAACAGTTGTCCGACAGCAGAGCGACAGCAGAGCTACGCCAGTGGTAAGATTTAACGTTGACGAACAGCTGCTCACCAGCGGTAGAGGCGGCCACCGCTGGTGAACGGCGGCTATGTTCGCCAGCGGCAGTAGGACACAACACTGGCGAACAAGCCATGTTCGCCAGCGGTTCTGCTTCCGCTCACCAGCGCCGATCTCTGCGCGGGGGAGGGCGTGTTCGCCAGCGCTACCTATACTGTTTGCCAGCGGTATAATTTCTGAATTAAAATTTTTAATTTAAAATATTGCATTACAGGATTATATATATATATATATATATATATATATATATATATATATATATATATATATATAGGACTCCTATAATATGAGCATTTTACGGTACCCGATACTGCAGGGACGAGGGAGCAGTATCGAAAAACATCTGGCCGTTGATCTCTCTGGGTATTTTAGACTTTTCACATGGAAGATTAAAGTTGCTTTCTGACTTTCCGTCACAAAAACTTCCATCTCGTCTGGCCGCCGCCGGGAGCCCGGGACGCTCGCCCCCACCATCTCGTCTCCCATCTCCCTGGCCGCCGCCGGCACGCTCGCCCCCACCTTCTGGACGCTGACCGCCATAGCCTGTTTGACCTCGCCGAGCTCGCCGCCACGGCCGGTCCTCTGGTAGCTGAAGTGCTGAACTCGCGGCCGCGCCCTTGTTCATGTTCCCTGGGCGCCCTCTCCAAGCTAACCGCCATAGCCGGTCCGGTTGAGCACCGCGGGTGTACAGTTGCTGCCATTGCCGGAATCACGTCTTCCTGCACGACGACATCATCCGCACACCCTACGCCGTCGACATGGCCGGGGAGCACGAGCTCGCCTTCGACTGAACGCCCGTCCCCTCCTACCTCGATGCGCCAAGGGAATCGCCTCTGCCTTCCTCCACCTCCTCAACGCCGCACGCCCGGAGTCTTCCCCGACGAGCCGCGCCGAACGAGTCTTCCCCGACGCCGGCCGCTGCGCGAATTCGCCTCCCCGCATCATCCTCTCGCCTCATTCAACCCCAGCCTCCCTCCGCTCGCCACCGAGTGCGCCGAGGTGAGCCGCCTCCTCTCCGTGTCTTTCCCCTTCCTTTTACGCTCGCGGTCACCTAAATTTAGGTGGCGTCGCCGGTGTCGTGGACACGGCCGCGACGTTCCGCGCGTGACCGTGCACGAGCACGAAGGCTCTAGCCTCGCCCTTTCACTTCCAAGCACGCGCACGTAATCACCGCGCTCTACCGCACTCGCTGCGCACGCCCACACGTCCCGCGCCGCCGGAACGAGGCCACCAGCGACGATCTCGCTCCGCTGTGCGCTCTCTGGGATAAGTTCAGTTCGTCAGTTCCAATATCGCGCTTACTGTTACAAACAAACCGAAGCTAGGAGCTATCACAAGCCCAGCTCTAGCCCAGTGGCTACTCTCCGTTCGCACCACCCGTACACCCGTGTTCAAATCCCCGGCGCGGCGGAGTAAAAATCGCCCCTTTTTGTCTCTTCTGTGTCACTGACAGCCTTGCCCCACCGGTCAGCAACCGTGGAGCCACCGCTTGGCCAGCACAGCGACAGCATGGCCCAGGGCCCGCTTTTCAGTGACCCTGGCTGGGTTTACCCGCGGTGAGAAAAGCCGAGGCGCCTGTAATTTTGCACCAGAGCCCTTGGTTCTCTGTTTTTGCACCAGGGACCTTCCCAGCACTGTTTTCCTCACGGATAAGTCCCCGGTTTTTGCAGAAACAACCATACACTTCAATATACAATAACTTTTAATTTATAAATCCAAATTAAATAAACTTTATATGTTTTTATATCAGAAAAATACAATAAACATTAATATAACATCCTCGTGTCATTTTGCATCATTTATTTTAAAGGCTTAGTTTAATTTAACAAATGCAACTAAATAATTAAATATGGAATGTGTGGTGTAATAAATATATAATACCCTAATTCCATTTAATTTGCTCATATCTTTTATGTCATGTCTTGCCATGCTAATAATATTTAATTTGAGTTGAAGATAAATAAATTTCAATTAATTACTAAATATGTAATGTGTTGGGCAAATAATTAATTAATTTCTATTCCATTTAAATTAATTAGATCACCATACCTGCTATTTAGGTTAAGTAACATTTATTTGTTGGTTACACAAACAACTTGCCACCTAATCTTTTGCCGGGAGTTCATCCCCGCTTTAAAAAAAATGTGCTAATCACCTCATACCATAATGCAACATCATTTGATTTGGCATTTCTCTGTATTGATATTTGTTTCCTATTGTCTGTGTTTGGCTTTCTTTGGGTAGACGACGACGTGTCTGCTGCGAGTACCTATGATACTGAGGTTCCAGCTTTTGTGCCAGGCCACGAGCTGCCAGGCAAGCTTCTTCTAACCGGTTACACGATTGTTTGGTTTCATTCTTGCCTATTGATCTATGCTATCCTAGTTATCGATTCTTCAACTACGATCCCATCACATGTTTATCCTGCAGGCTATACATCTATATCACCACAACCCATAACCCCTTGCATGTTTATCTGTTGGCCTTTGCGAGTCGTAGTGCATGCTTAGAATTGGTTGAGCGAGTCGTTCCTTTGTCTTTTATCTCATATGCTCAGTCTGTCTACTATAATAAACTGCTGTCTTATTTTTGGGTTCTATAATTAAAAGATAAGGCACTAGGCGGATGGTCTTGCGAGGTGCTTTGTTCTGCTCAGTGTCAACCTAGGAAATGAGATTTTGTCCTCGGATCCAATTTTGAGCGCACTAAGCACTTGTGGGTGGCCCAATGGAGCCCCCCTCGACTTTGAACGGATCCACAGCTTGTCCATGTGCCGCAAGTAGTTCAGGTTTTCCATTCGCTCATATGCATGTGCATGATGATGATGTTCGATGAGAGGTTACTCGTTACGGGGGGTCATACAGGGGCGGTACGTCGCGAAGCGGACAATTCCTACTGTGGTTTGAGCCGCATGGCGGCGTAGTCACAAACTAATGAGTTCGCAATTGAGATTCGGCCAGACTCCTGACGCGGGTAACAACTCATATGGGTGGCACTTGGACTTGCTGTAGTGAAGGAATGAGTCGTCTTGAGAGGCCCTAATATTTTTGACTGGGTTGATCATGCGAGTATGGGTACTGTAGTGCACCCCTGCAGGGTATAATCTTATCGATGAGCCGTGTCCACGGTTATGGACGACTTTGGTCATGATGCTGGCTAACAAGATCTAGACAACTTACACCTAATCTCTGTTAATTAATTTGACTAGTAATAAAGAATTACTTTCACCCTAAATGGTAACTAAAATTGGTAACGTGTTAGTATTCCCGGATTGCTTCCTCATACTTGGTTGAGGGGGTTAATTCGAGAAGGGGTTATGACTGGTGTTATTTGTAGATGGCTACTTATACGCTCTCTTATCCCTCTCTAATTAGACGGAAGTTTTAGCGCGTCTCTTTAGGTTGCTAGTGCTGCTGCCGCTAAGTACACCTACCCCCATACTTTGGGAATCTTACTGTTTTGTAACCTGTTAGCTTAAGCTTGTTCAAAACGCTTCGGTGTATTGACCCGTTCGCGGGCTGTGGTTTTTCTGCAGTTGAGGATTCTCCGTACGACCAGGTGGGTGGATACTATGTGGAGTTCGACGACGAGATCTACGACGAGTAGTTAGAGTTCCCCTTGGCTACTTCCTGGTGGACCGCGTGGATGGGCCTTCTTTTTCCGTTTCGGCCTTGAGCCCTTTGCTTCTTGTCTGTACTCAGACCGGATTTTTTTCCGCTGCATGATGTAATGTTGGGACATGTGTCCTCTGATTGGTGCCATTCGCTATATTTTGCTCAGTGAGAGCTTTTGGATAATTATTTCCTTTCTTTGTGTCTTAGGTTTATTCTGTGGTTTCAACTTGTTAAAATCCGACTCGTATACCATGTGTGTATGGTTGAAGTATACGAGTTGGAAGACTTTTTGGGTTCTTGCGTGCACAATCTAGAAACGTATGTGACGTTGGGATCGCCAAGAGCTGTCGGCCGATGATCCATTCCGAGCCAGGCCTGCATGTTCCTGGGATTAGTATTCCCCAGTATGCTATTGGTTGTGTGGCCCAACCGATACGCTTTGTTTGTGTAGCCTGAATTCAGGGTCTGACAGTTGGTATCAGAGCTTAAACACCCTCAGGTTCCCTTCTACTGGTCGTTGTTTGAGTCTAGATTTTTTTTTGTAGTTATCAGGAAAATCTTAAACGTGAGAGTAGGAATTCTGTTCTTTTACTTCTTTCCCCACCCACCCTCCCTGTTCTTATGGTAAGGAAGTGTAACGATGTTTTTTCTCTTCTCATCTCTAATTTAAATTTAGGACATCACGTGTTCTGGGTTTTCCGTAGTACCATAGTTGCAGGTGTTTGAAGGTTGTTTTTGTTGTTTTAGTAGTTATCAACCACTTCGGCTATGTTCCGTGTCAATCTTGAATCAATCAGTTGTTGTTCTACCTTTCACTAGAATCATCCTTTTGTTTCCGGAGGCTAACTTCTACTTCAAACTGCTATGTAGATAGCGCACTCTCAGGTGGTGCGTAAGACCCACTGCGAGCAGACTACCAGTTACCCGAAGCTTCTCCGAAGCATGGTTGACAATGTCGGTTTCAGCTTTCAACCGGAGTACCAGGTGTCCGAGATCCCCAGAGATTACAGACATACCTTCTACAGAGCTGCTGTTTGGATCAGGGGAGATGATGGTGATACTGTGCACCAGCCCGTGGCTGAGGCTTCCACTGTGGACATGGCAGTACACTTGGCAGCTTATGATGCAGCTCTGGCTCTGTGCAGGGACTACTACTGTTTCAACTACCCTCCGTTCTGCTACGTTCCATACTACCCCTGCACGGACTCTCAGTACGAGATCGAGATTCTTGACAAGACTGCTCAGTTTTGCCAGTCTTCAGACTCAGTTGCTGGGACTCTACGCTTGGAGATAGCAGCAGTCCGTCAGCAGCTGCAGCGGGCACTCTCTCACCTGGGTCAGTACGACAGGGGGAACGTCACACCAGAGGCTTTCCCGAGGTTCCAGCTCTCTTTTCCGAGTCGTCTGTCTGCTGTGGGTGGATACACTCCAGAGCGTGGTCCTCTGATCACTACTTCTCCAGACCACGTTGGACCACTGCTGTACGGGAGACAGACGCCAGATGCCTACTCCCCTGAGTTTCGCCGCATTGTGCCAGAGTACCACGTGTACTGCGATCGTCACTCACCCATCGCATCACCGGAGAGGGGTGCACAGTTTCGTCTTCCGAGGGAAGCGCGATCTAGTCTTCGAGTTGTATCTCTTCCTTTGTTGTAGTAGCTATCCTTTGTACGGAAACCGTGTTGGTTGTACGGATGGTTAACTTTGTACTAGTAGCTGTCCTTGTAGTACTGAAACCTTGGTGGTTGTACTGATGGATAACTAAGTGTATGGTTATGAACCTTTGCTATGAGAAGCTTATCCTTGTTATCCTACAATTTCCAACTGTTTTCTGAGCAAATTTCGACTTTCCAAGTTTTCCCTGGCTTTATGTATCTTGTTGCTGTTCTAATATCCAATGTATCCAGGATGCCGAACACCAGGAACAACCGCAATGCGGAAGGCTATGAGCCGCCACCGATCACTGCGTTGCTTGGGCAGTTGACCCAAGTTCTGGCTCAAACGGCAGAGCAGCAAGCGTACCAGAACAACCACGGGCATCGCAATGAAGGCAATGCACGTGTGACCATCAAGGACTTCCTCAGTCTGGGCCCAAGGAACTTCGCTTCCCCCACTGAAACGCTGGAAGCTGATGATTGGGTTCACGAGATGGAAAGGACCCTTGCTATCGCCCCCGTGGCTGAGCAAGACAAGGTGCCTTACGTATCCTACCTGCTGAGGGGCAAGTCTGCCTCATGGTGGGAAAACTTCCAGGCTATGAGAGCTCCTGGGGTGGTCACCACTTGGGGGGATTTCAAGACAGCCTTTCTGCGCCACCACATCCCAGAAGGTCTCATGGACAGGATGCGCGAGCAGTTTAAGTCGCTGACGCAAGGCAAGATGGACGTTATGGAGTACAATGGTGAGTTCAATCGCCTTGCTCGTTACGCTGGAGATGAGGTGAACACTGAGGTCAAGAAGATGGCCAAGTTCCGCAAGGGTTTCAACCCCGCGCTCAAGTACAAGCTGAACCTCGTCAAGGCTGATAACTTCGAGGACCTCGTCAACATCGCGCTCGATGAGGAGCACGGGTGCAAGATCTTCGAGGAGTCGCACAAGCACTCTCATGAGAGCAACTCTTCTTCATCGTCAATCGCCGCCGCTCCTACTCAAAAGCGTCGGATCTGGGTGCCTAACAGCGCCTTCGCACGAGCTACCTACGTGCCAGGACCTCCAGGACTCGCGCCTCGCCCACCGAACCCGGCTCTTGCTATGAGGGGTTTCGGAGGACCGCCAAGGCCAACGGGCGCTCGCCCCAACGTGACCTACTACCAGTGCGGGAAACCGGGCCACTACTCCAACAACTTCCCGGAGACCCGTCCTCCTCCACCACCACCTCGCCCTGCTCCAACGCAGGCCATGGTCCGCGCACCTGCCCCGACTAGGCCTTTCGTCCCCAACAACAGGCCTCCGGCACGTGCTGCGCGGTTGAACCACATCAGGGCCGAGGAAGCAGAAGAAGCTCCAGAAGTTGTTCTTGGTACACTACCTGTCAACTCTATCTCTTCTAGGGTGTTGTTCGATACAGGAGCATCTCATTCTTTCGTTTCAACTAAGTTTGCTGTAACTCATAGTTTACCTCACGAACCCCTCTCGAGCAATCTCACTGTCACTTCCCCCGGCGTTCAGATGACTTCCTCCAAGATAAGCCATGACAATGAAATCCAAATTGGAGGCCGTATCTTCTTGGCATCTCTATAATTCTTGGCAATTCAGATATTGATGTCATTCTGGGCATGGATTGGTTGAAGGCTAATCAAGCTAAGATAGACTGTTCCACAAAGATTGTAACTCTTTCTCATCCTTCTGGACAGATAGTCTATTCTCCAAACCAAACCTCTTCGGCTCAGCTTTTCGCTCTCAATGTTGATCCTCTTCCTTCCATAGAAGCTATTCCGGTGGTCCGAGACTTTCCTGACGTCTTTCCTGAAGAATTGCCAGGTATGCCACCTGACAGAGCCGTGGAGTTCGTGATTGAACTAGAACCAGGCACTGCTCCTATCTTCAAACGTCCTTACAAGATGGGCCCCAAAGAACTGGCTGAGCTTAAGAGACAGCTAGAGGAGTTGGAAAGTAAAGGTCATATTCAACCTAGTACTTCTCCTTGGGGTTGTCCTACTCTGTTTGTGAAAAAGAGGGACACGAATGAGCGACTGGTTGTTGACTACCGTCCTCAGAACAAGAAAACCATCAAGAACAAGTATCCCCTTCCTCGCATCAATGACCTGTTTGATCAAATCGCTGGTGCTAAGGTTTTCTCGAAGTTGGACTTGAGGTCAGGTTATCACCAGATCAAGATCCGCAAAGAAGACATTCCAAAGACAGCTTTCACCACTCGTTATGGTCTCTACGAATACACTGTCATGTCTTTCGATCTCACAAATGCTCCGGCGACTTTCTCACGTCTAATGAACTTCGTTTTCATGGAATACCTCGATAAGTTCGTGGTAGTCTATCTCGATGACATTCTTATCTATTCCAAAACCGAGGAAGAACATGGAGAACATCTACGCCTTATCTTGTTGAAGCTCCGAGAACACCGTCTCTACGCCAAGTTCTCCAAGTGTGAATTCTGGCTTCCTGAAGTATCCTACTGAAGCACCCCCGAGAGCCAGGCTAGACAAATCCCAGATATCCATCTGATATAAGCCTAACCTCGATCTCGAGAGCCAGCAGCTGAACATTCGATAACACAGCAGTGACTCTACGACTCAAAGCAATATTATACAAACTCTTAGCAGAGTGAAGATAGCAAATAATACAAGCAGAGGTCACTGACCCAACAAAACATCAAACAACGAAAGAAAATGATGTTATGCTACATAACAAGAACCAAAAGGCCTAAGAGGCCATAACATAAGCGACGACCCACCCATCGATTCCAGGCTGCTGCCCGGGAACCCCGATCTACTCGTCGATGTCCATGTAGAAACCAGCAGTGGAGTTGGAACCTTCACCTGTCCAAAAAGTGCGCAAGGCTGAGTACAGGAGGTACTCAACAAGACTTAATTAACCTATTATAGATCTGCCCGTTCAGAGAGTATTCATGAATGTCTTTGCATAAAGCCATCTTTGTTTTCAAATCGAGGGAGGAGAGAGAGTCTCGCATCAGTAGACTTTTAAAATGGGATAAGGGAACAACACCTCTGACTTCATCCTCCATCTTCTGCAGTCACCGGGATGTCATCGGTTGCACCACCCGCAGGAGTCACCTCCTCGCTCAACCCGAGGAAGCGACCCTAACCACCCTTAGTTGACAGTTTTATGATTAGTTTTTAGGTTGTCTATGATCATCAGACATGAGGTACCAAGTCGTCCATAACCGTGGACACGGCTTTCTGAAAAGATTTACCCTGCAGGGGGTGTAACTACCCACACGCGCCAACCAACCGATACGCCAGACATTAGCACTCTACCTGGGAGTGCCGGCTGGAGAGTTGGCCACGACCTTTCCCAAGCTTCGCCTATGTCCATGAGCCACAGCAGTAGATCTGACCACGCGCAGCGGTCTCTAGTGCGGGTTGCCAGGGTCAACATGTGGACCGCAGCCCTGTTGCCCCAGCCCTAATCATCTTCCATCCTTCTTTTCCTTTACCTAAGATGCAAATGGAAAACTCGAACTAGTGGCTTCACGTAGTAGGCTAGACAAGTTGGAGTCGAGGGGGAAATGAATACCCCGTGTGGATGCACGAATGGTCTTGGTTCCAAAGACGAGAACTCGGATCCTAGTGTCGACAAGAACGAGACAAACCACCACAGTCCCGATGTGGCCTCTCGTCCAAGTCTTTAATAATAGATAAATCATGTACACCCGTTCCAACCAACCTTTCCAACTGAATGGAGTAAGGAACAACTAAGCATGTCTAAGCGGCAATGCAACACAAGTGACACTCTATACCTTGACCGAAACATCTTTGAACCGTATGCATGACACAAGAATCAAATACTTTGGAAATCTTATATGTGCGGATATAAGGTTATGCTTGCCTTGCTCTTCAGTAGCTGGGTATTGGTCTTCGGAGGCGTTGCAAACACTCTCGGGCTCAAATCCTATCGCGAAGAACCAAATACCGGAAAGGAATGACACAATCAATACAATATTGATGCAATGCGCAATCACATGAATGATATGTCATTTTTTTAGTATACCCTAGATGCAAGCATCAAGTTAAATGGGTGAAAATAACATACCCATAATTTAAATTAGGGTTTATTAAGGTGAGACTATTAACATTATTTTTCTTGTATGGAATATGGATGATTAAATTATAATTGAATAGATTTTATTTTTCTGAATATTTTGATATAAAAATCATATTTTTCTGATTTAAAATGAATTAGTTATGAATTTTCAAAGTTTGAACAATTTAATTCAAATTTCAAATTTATTTAATTAAATTGACCCCACATGTCATAATTTTAATCATTTCAGAAAATAATAATGTAAAAAGATTAAAACTCTGACAACATGGCCCCACATGTCATATTAAAACAATTACAGAAAAGAAATAATGATTTTATGAAATTTAAAAGGGATGATGACGTCAGCTGACGTCATCGATGCCCAATTCCTCTCTGCCGAGCACAAACTGCTCAAATTCGAGCGATTTGAGCGAATTTCTTTGCGGCAGTCGCTAGAGGAGATCGAGGCGGACCGAGTGGTGGCGGTATTGTGACCAAATGGTCACCGGAGTTGCCATACGGCTCGCCGGAGCGGAGGCCGACGGCGGCGCTCGGCGGCCGGGCTAACCAGAGGGAGAGGGAGAGAAAGGAGGGCACGGGGAGGACCGCAGGAACCACCTGGAGCTCGTGGGAGTGTCGAGGAGGCGAGGGGAGCTCGGGGCTGGCCGGAAAACGAGCTCGACGGCGGCGGACCCGGCGGAGGGGATCGGTGTTTCCCGCGGCTTCGCAGCTTCTCAGCACGAACCGCTCGAGGAGGAGGAAGAGAGGAGCGCGGCGGAGCTCCTGGTCTTCTCGCCGGAGCAGGAGGTGGCCGGAAATAGCAGCAATCGCCGGCGAACCAAGACTAGGGTTCGGCGGAAAAGGAAAGAAGAAGAGGAGGAAGGAGGCGAAATGGAGTTGGCCTAGGGTTTCTCCGGCGGCAGGCGAGCTTCTTGTAGTCCCTTGTCGAAGCGGCGGCGCGAATCGCGGCGCGGGGAGGCAGGGAACGGCGGAGCGCGCGCCACCGGCGCACGGGGAGGTCGGAAGCTTGAAGACAACTCCTTTTTCTGGAAAACCCCTTGGAAGATTTACTATTTGCCAGTTTCTTTCACAAACAGGCCCCTGGTTACTTATTTAAAAGGTTTGGGCTTTTCTGTAAAGAGAAAAAATTTGCAGAAAAATACTAGGAGATTCAAAATTTCACAAGGAAGCCACTGGTAGTCTTGGATTTTGAAAATTTGGAATATTTTGAGTTCACCAAGAATAACAAGAATTTACCCCTTTCTTTCAAAAGCAAACATGTGAATTTTAAATGCAAATTCTTATCCAAATTAAATGAGATGCATGAAATGCTCAAAACACACCTTATATTTTCACTTAGCAAACTTGGGTTGTTACAGATCTACCCTCCTTACAAGAATCTCGCCCCGAGATTCCTAGGTTTTAGAAAAAAAGTCGGGATACTCAGATCGGAGACGATCTTCGCGTTCCCAGGTTGCTTCCTCCTCAGAGTGATGAGACCACTGAACTTTGAGGAACTTGATGCTCTGACGTCGAGTTTTACGCTCGGTTTCATCAAGGATACGGATAGGATATTCACGATAGGTTAGATCCTCTTGAAGGTCAAGAGTCTCATGATCAACACCACGAATGGGATTTTTGAAGCAACGCTTCAACTGGGAGACATGGAAGACGTCATGGACGTCTGGAAATTTTGAGGGTAGTTCCAATTGGTAGGCAAGCTTTCCACGCTTAGCAAGGATGCGAAAGGGACCAACATAGCGAGGAGCCAGTTTGCCTTTGATACCGAATCGACGGACACCCCGAAGAGGAGTGACCCTGAGATAGGCATACTCGCCAACTTCATAGTGAACATCTTGGTGATGGCTGTCATAGTAGCTCTTCTGACGGGACTGAGCTGTTTTGAGACGCTCACGGATGATATTGACTTGATCTTCTGCTTCTTTGATGATATCTGGCCCAAAGAGTGATCTTTCACCGGTTTCGGACCAATTCAAAGGAGTACGACATCTCCTGCCATACAAAGCTTCAAATGGTGCCATACCAATGCTAGATTGGAAGCTGTTGTTGTAACTGAATTCAGCGAATGGAAGACACTTCTCCCAATTCTTTCCGAAGGATATGACACAGGCTCTTAACATGTCCTCAAGAATCTGATTGACTCGTTCTGTCTGACCACCGGTTTGAGGATGATAAGCTGTGCTAAAACAAATACGAGTTCCCAAGGCTTGTTGGAAACTAGACCAGAACTTGGAGGTAAACAGACTTCCACGGTTAGAGATGATCTTCTTCGGAACACCATGATGAACAACTATCCGGGAGATATACAGATCTGCTAGATGAATAGCGGTAATATCTTCTCGAATAGGAAGGAAGTGAGCAACTTTAGAAAGACGGTCCACGACTACCCAGATAGCATTGTTTCCCTTTTGAGTCTTTGGAAGACCAGTGATGAAATCCATACCAACTTCATCCCATTTCCAGACAGGAATAGAAAGGGGTTGAAGGGTACCAGCTGGCCTTTGATGTTCAGCTTTAACGCGTCGACAAACGTCACATTCTGCCACAAACTTAGCAATTTCTCGCTTCATCCGGGACCACCAGAATCTCTGACAAAGATCCCTATACATCTTAGTGCCACCGGGATGGATATAAAGAGGTGACTCATGAGCTTCCCGAAGGATTAGTGCTTTCAACTTCTGATGGTTCGGCACAACAAGACGGTCACCAAAGTAGACAATACCTTTATCATCAATGGAGAAACATTTATCCGTTCCGCTGGCAACATTCTGCTTTATCTGGGTAACTTCAGGGTCTCGCTTCTGAGCAGCCCTGATCTTGTCCTCCAGAGAGGGTTTCACCTCTAGATTCGCGAGAAATCCACTAGGAACAACTTCAAGGTTGAGTCGTGCAAACTCCTCATAGAGGGAGGGTTGAGCTTTCTTAAGTATCAGATTGTTGCAATAAGACTTCCGGCTTAGCGCGTCGGCGACCACATTCGCCTTGCCGGGTTGGTAGTTGAGACCCAAATCATAATCTTTGATGAGTTCCAACCATCTTCTCTGTCTGAGATTCAGATCCGGCTGGGTGAATAGATACTTCAGACTTTGATGATCTGAATAGACCTCGCAGCGATTACCAAAGAGATAATGCCGCCATTGCTTTAGAGCATGTACAACAGTAGACAGCTCTAGATCATGGGTTGGATAGTTCAGCTCATGTGGTTTCAGCTGCCGGGAGGCATAGGCCACGACATGACCATCTTGCATCAACACACATCCAAGCCCTCGAAGAGAAGCATCACAGAAGACCACGAAATCCTTGCTCGTATCAGGAAGAACAAGAACTGGAGCGGTAGTCAACTTGGTTTTCAATACCTGAAAGCTTTCTTCTGCCTTTTCTGACCATTCAAACTTCTTTCCTTTCTTGAGAAGATCAGTCAGGGGCTTTGCAATCTTGGAGAAGTTCTCAATAAAGCGACGGTAATAACCAGCAAGTCCGAGAAAACTCCGAATCTCTTTAGCTGATTTAGGTGTCTCCCAATCCAGGACAGCTTGAACTTTCTCCGGAATGACGGTAACACCATCGGAAGACACAACATGGCCAAGAAAGATAAGCTCTTTCAACCAGAACTCACACTTAGAAAACTTGGCGTAGAGACGATGCTCACGAAGCTTGGTCAACACCAAACGCAGATGCTCTGCGTGTTCTTCTTCGGTTTTGGAATAGATTAGGATATCATCGATGTAGATCACGACGAACTTGTCAAGGTACTCCATGAATACTGAGTTCATCAGCCGCATAAAAGTGGCTGGAGCATTGGTAAGACCAAAGGACATCACGGTATACTCATAGAGACCATAACGAGTCCGAAATGCCGTCTTTGGAATGTCATCCTCCCGGATTTTGATTTGATGATAACCAGACCTCAGATCCATCTTGGAGAAGACAGTAGCACCAGCTAGTTGGTCAAATAGATCGTTGATCCGAGGAAGGGGGTACTTGTTCTTGATTGTCACAGCATTCAACGGTCGATAGTCAACCACCAGTCGAGGAATGTTGGTGTCCCGCTTCTTAACAAAGAGTGCAGGGCATCCCCAAGAAGAGGTGCTAGGTTGGATAAATCCCTTTTCTTCCATCTCCTCTAGCTGTCTCTTTAACTCAACCAACTCTTCCTTAGGCATGCGGTAAGGCCTTTTGGAGACTGGAGCAGTTCCAGGAACCAACTCAATAACAAACTCCACACTTCGATCAGGTGGCATACCAGGCAACTCCTCAGGAAAAACATCTGGAAATTCAAGAACCACCTGAACGTCTTGAATCTCAAGGGTAGGTGTGGCGTCCATGGCACACAACTCTGAGCTTGGAAAAGATGTTGCGGAGGAAGGTACTGAGGAAGGAGACCAGTACCGAACAGTTTCACTAGAGGGGTGGGTCATATTTACAGATCTGGCTGCACAGTCAATAACGGCCTTGTACCGTACCAGCCAATCCATGCCCAAGATGACGTCAAGGTCAGTTGACTTGAGGGCAATGAGAGAAACGGGATAAGATAAAGAGCCTATAACAATGTTGGGCTCAGGGGCAGTCCAGATTGCCCGCCAACGAGATCCCGGGGTATTAATCTCCATAGAGATAGACATTTCCTCTAGAAGGATACCATGCTTTTGAGCAAATCTTTGCGAAATGAATGAATGCGATGCTCCGGAATCGAACAAAACTGTAGCTGGAATTGAGTTGAGATGAAGCGTACCAAGAATGACGCTTGGATCTTCTTCAGCAGCCTCAGCAGTGACATGGGTCAGACGACCACGTCCAGCTCCAGATGGTTTAGCATCCTTCTTTGGTGGAGTAACTCCACCTTTAGCAGCATTCTGTGGGCACCCATAGGATAAGTGGCCGGGCTGACCACAGGTGTAGCAGATAAGTCCAGCTGGAGCAGCACCTGAGCGACGATAACTTTGCCCACCACCATATGTCGGGGTAGAATGGGGTGCAGTTGGGCGAGGAGCATAACCAGCAGACTTGGGTGCATATGGGGCTCTTGGAACAGCGCTATATGGAATGAACACACGGCGCTTCTTGAAGCCGGAACCAGATGCACGAGGATCCCCGGAGACAGACCTCATAGCAGAATCCATTTCCTTCCTTCCATTCTCAAGTGTGATAGCCTGGTTGTATAGATCTTGGAAGGTTTGGAACTTAAAGGATAGCAGCTCATACCGAAGTGCTGGGTTCAGGCCCTTGCGGAATAGCTCTTGTTTATCCGCATCATCAGTAACATCTCGAGGGGCGTAGCGAGCGAGACGAGTGAACTCACGCCCGTAAGCCTCGATATTCAGCCTTCCCTGGGACAGTTCCAGGAACTCCTTTCTTTTGATGTCCATTACTGCTTTAGGGATATAGGCAGCACGGAAAGCAGTACGGAATTGTTCCCAAGTGACCTCATGTCCTGGCGCCTGCAACGCCAAGAAACCTTCCCACCAAGCGCCAGCTGCACCCTCTAGCTGGTAGGTGGCGAAGTTCACACGGTCATTGGCTTGAACATGGAGAGCAGCAAACTTACGCTCAATTGTACGGATCCAGTCATCATCTTCAAGGGGCTCCTTGTATTCACCAAAGGTAGGAGGCTGAGCTTTAAGGAAATCTCCAAGTGTAGCACAGACATTGGGACGACGTTCTGTGTTCTGGGCCACACGCTCAAGGAGATGTTCAGTCCGCACGCGATTGTTCTCGATGTTCTGAAGAACCTGCGCCATTGTGGGAGGTGGCGGCAGTTCATCATCATCACCATGGTGACGACCACCACGGCCCTGGCCACGGGTACCACTTGACATCCTGATAGCATAGAACAGAGACCACAAGATTAGATCCACCGGTAAACAGGATAGATGAGAAGGCGTGGAAGGTAACAGGATATCAATGATAAGAGATGGTCAAGCAGTGGAATTCAGGTTTGGAAAAAGAAAGATACATGCTTCAGCGGAGTTGAAGCATATAGAACACTCTGAGAATCGCAACCGGAAATAGGTACGAAAGAACACTACCCAACCTCCGAAATCCTAAGATTTTGAAATATGGGATGAGATGGTAAACCTTTAGAAACCAAATCAAGAAAAGGAGGCTCCAAGAATAGATTCATGGATAAGGAGAAAAAGCATCCTATCAAGATTTTTCTCAATAGTTTTTAGCTTTCAAATAGGTTTCACAAACACTAAACTCAACATCGACCAACAAAAAGGGTTTCCTACAGGCAGTCCTGCTCTGATACCAAAACCTGTAGCACCCCCGAGAGCCAGGCTAGACAAATCCCAGATATCCATCTGATATAAGCCTAACCTCGATCTCGAGAGCCAGCAGCTGAACATTCGATCACACAGCAGTGACTCTACGACTCAAAGCAATATTATACAAACTCTTAGCAGAGTGAAGATAGCAAATAATACAAGCAGAGGTCACTGACCCAACAAAACATCAAACAACGAAAGCAAATGATGTTATGCTACATAACAAGAACCAAAAGGCCTAAGAGGCCATAACATAAGCGACGACCCGCCCATCGATTCCAGGCTGCTGCCCGGGAACCCCGATCTACTCGTCGATGTCCATGTAGAAACCAGCAGTGGAGTTGGAACCTTCACCTGTCCAAAAAGTGCGCAAGGCTGAGTACAGGAGGTACTCAACAAGACTTAATTAACCTATTATAGATCTGCCCGTTCAGAGAGTATTCATGAATGTCTTTGCATAAAGCCATCTCTGTTTTCAAATCGAGGGAGGAGAGAGAGTCTCGCATCAGTAGACTTTTAAAATGGGATAAGGGAACAACACCTCTGACTTCATCCTCCATCTTCTGCAGTCACCGGGATGTCATCGGTTGCACCACCCGCAGGAGTCACCTCCTCGCTCAACCCGAGGAAGCGACCCTAACCACCCTTAGTTGACAGTTTTATGATTAGTTTTTAGGTTGTCTATGATCATCAGACATGAGGTACCAAGTCGTCCATAACCGTGGACACGGATTTCCGAAAAGATTTACCCTGCAGGGGGTGTAACTACCCACACGCGCCAACCAACCGATACGCCAGACATTAGCACTCTACCTGGGAGTGCCGGCTGGAGAGTTGGCCACGACCTTTCCCAAGCTTCGCCTATGTCCATGAGCCACAGCAGTAGATCTGACCACGCGCAGCGGTCTCTAGTGCGGGTTGCCAGGGTCAACATGTGGACCGCAGCCCTGTTGCCCCAGCCCTAATCATCTTCCATCCTTCTTTTCCTTTACCTAACATGCAAATGGAAAACTCGAACTAGTGGCTTCACGTAGTAGGCTAGACAAGTTGGAGTCGAGGGGGAAATGAATACCCCGTGTGGATGCACGAATGGTCTTGGTTCCAAAGACGAGAACTCGGATCCTAGTGTGGACAAGAACGAGACAAACCACCACAGTCCCGATGTGGCCTCTCGTCCAAGTCTTTAATAATAGATAAATCATGTACACCCGTTCCAACCAACCTTTCCAACTGAATGGAGTAAGGAACAACTAAGCATGTCTAAGCGGCAATGCAACACAAGTGACACTCTATACCTTGACCGAAACATCTTTGAACCGTATGCATGACACAAGAATCAAATACTTTGGAAATCTTATATGTGCGGATATAAGGTTATGCTTGCCTTGCTCTTCAGTAGCTGGGTATTGGTCTTCGGAGGCGTTGCAAACACTCTCGGGCTCAAATCCTATCGCGAAGAACCAAATACCGGAAAGGAATGACACAATCAATACAATATTGATGCAATGCGCAATCACATGAATGATATGTCATTTTTTTAGTATACCCTAGATGCAAGCATCAAGTTAAATGGGTGAAAATAACATACCCATAATTTAAATTAGGGTTTATTAAGGTGAGACTAGTAACATTATTTTTCTTGTATGGAATATGGATGATTAAATTATAATTGAATAGATTTTATTTTTCTGAATATTTTGATATAAAAATCATATTTTTCTGATTTAAAATGAATTAGTTATGAATTTTCAAAGTTTGAACAATTTAATTCAAATTTCAAATTTATTTAATTAAATTGACCCCACATGTCATAATTTTAATCATTTCAGAAAATAATAATGTAAAAAGATTAAAACTCTGACAACATGGCCCCACATGTCATATTAAAACAATTACAGAAAAGAAATAATGATTTTATGAAATTTAAAAGGGATGATGACGTCAGCTGACGTCATCGATGCCCAATTCCTCTCTGCCGAGCACGAACTGCTCAAATTCGAGCGATTTGAGCAAATTTCTTTGCGGCAGTCGCTAGAGGAGATCGAGGCGGACCGAGTGGTGGCGGTATTGTGACCAAATGGTCACCGGAGTTGCCATACGGCTCGCCGGAGCGGAGGCCGACGGCGGCGCTCGGCGGCCGGGCTAACCAGAGGGAGAGGGAGAGAAAGGAGGGCACGGGGAGGACCGCAGGAACCACCTGGAGCTCGTGGGAGTGTCGAGGAGGCGAGGGGAGCTCGGGGCTGGCCGGAAAACGAGCTCGACGGCGGCGGACCCGGCGGAGGGGATCGGTGTTTCCCGCGGCTTCGCAGCTTCTCAGCACGAACCGCTCGAGGAGGAGGAAGAGAGGAGCGCGGCGGAGCTCCTGGTCTTCTCGCCGGAGCAGGAGGTGGCCGGAAATAGCAGCAATCTCCGGCGAACCAAGACTAGGGTTCGGCGGAAAAGGAAAGAAGAAGAGGAGGAAGGAGGCGAAATGGAGTTGGCCTAGGGTTTCTCCGGCGGCAGGCGAGCTTCTTGTAGTCCCTTGTCGAAGCGGCGGCGCGAATCGCGGCGCGGGGAGGCAGGGAACGGCGGAGCGCGCGCCACCGGCGCACGGGGAGGTCGGAAGCTTGAAGACAACTCCTTTTTCTGGAAAACCCCTTGGAAGATTTACTATTTGCCAGTTTCTTTCACAAACAGGCCCCTGGTTACTTATTTAAAAGGTTTGGGCTTTTTCTGTAAAGAGAAAAAATTTGCAGAAAAATACTAGGAGATTCAAAATTTCACAAGGAAGCCACTGGTAGTCTTGGATTTTGAAAATTTGGAATATTTTGAGTTCACCAAGAATAACAAGAATTTACCCCTTTCTTTCAAAAGCAAACATGTGAATTTTAAATGCAAATTCTTATCCAAATTAAATGAGATGCATGAAATGCTCAAAACACACCTTATATTTCCACTTAGCAAACTTGGGTTGTTACAGATCTACCCTCCTTACAAGAATCTCGCCCCGAGATTCCTAGGTTTTAGAAAAAAAGTCGGGATACTCAGATCGGAGACGATCTTCGCGTTCCCAGGTTGCTTCCTCCTCAGAGTGATGAGACCACTGAACTTTGAGGAACTTGATGCTCTGACGTCGAGTTTTACGCTCGGTTTCATCAAGGATACGGATAGGATATTCACGATAGGTTAGATCCTCTTGAAGGTCAAGAGTCTCATGATCAACACCACGAATGGGATTTTTGAAGCAACGCTTCAACTGGGAGACATGGAAGACGTCATGGACGTCTGGAAATTTTGAGGGTAGTTCCAATTGGTAGGCAAGCTTTCCACGCTTAGGAAGGATGCGAAAGGGACCAACATAGCGAGGAGCCAGTTTGCCTTTGATACCGAATCGACGGACACCCCGAAGAGGAGTGACCCTGAGATAGGCATACTCGCCAACTTCATAGTGAACATCTTGGTGATGGCTGTCATAGTAGCTCTTCTGACGGGACTGAGCTGTTTTGAGACGCTCACGGATGATATTGACTTGATCTTCTGCTTCTTTGATGATATCTGGCCCAAAGAGTGATCTTTCACCGGTTTCGGACCAATTCAAAGGAGTACGACATCTCCTGCCATACAAAGCTTCAAATGGTGCCATACCAATGCTAGATTGGAAGCTGTTGTTGTAACTGAATTCAGCGAATGGAAGACACTTCTCCCAATTCTTTCCGAAGGATATGACACAGGCTCTTAACATGTCCTCAAGAATCTGATTGACTCGTTCTGTCTGACCACCGGTTTGAGGATGATAAGCTGTGCTAAAAGAAATACGAGTTCCCAAGGCTTGTTGGAAACTAGACCAGAACTTGGAGGTAAACAGACTTCCACGGTCAGAGATGATCTTCTTCGGAACACCATGATGAACAACTATCCGGGAGATATACAGATCTGCTAGATGAATAGCGGTAATATCTTCTCGAATAGGAAGGAAGTGAGCAACTTTAGAAAGACGGTCCACGACTACCCAGATAGCATTGTTTCCCTTTTGAGTCTTTGGAAGACCAGTGATGAAATCCATACCAACTTCATCCCATTTCCAGACAGGAATAGAAACGGGTTGAAGGGTACCAGCTGGCCTTTGATGTTCATCTTTAACGCGTCGACAAACGTCACATTCTGCCACAAACTTAGCAATTTCTCGCTTCATCCGGGACCACCAGAATCTCTGACGAAGATCCCTATACATCTTAGTGCCACCGGGATGGATAGAAAGAGGTGACTCATGAGCTTCCTGAAGGATTAGTGCTTTCAACTTCTGATGGTTCGGCACAACAAGATGGTCACCAAAGTAGACAATACCTTTATCATCAATGGAGAAACATTTATCCGTTCCGCTGGCAACATTCTGCTTTATCTGGGTAACTTCAGGGTCTCGCTTCTGAGCAGCCCTGATCTTGTCCTCCAGAGAGGGTTTCACCTCTAGATTCGTGAGAAATCCACTAGGAACAACTTCAAGGTTGAGTCGTGCAAACTCCTCATAGAGGGAGGGTTGAGCTTTCTTAAGTATCAGATTGTTGCAATAAGACTTCCGGCTTAGCGCGTCGGCGACCACATTCGCCTTGCCGGGTTGGTAGTTGAGACCCAAATCATAATCTTTGATGAGTTCCAACCATCTTCTCTGTCTGAGATTCAGATCCGGCTGGGTGAATAGATACTTCAGACTTTGATGATCTGAATAGACCTCGCAGCGATTACCAAAGAGATAATGCCGCCATTGCTTTAGAGCATGTACAACAGCAGACAGCTCTAGATCATGGGTTGGATAGTTCAGCTCATGTGGTTTCAGCTGCCGGGAGGCATAGGCCACGACATGACCATCTTGCATCAACACACATCCGAGCCCTCGAAGAGAAGCATCACAGAAGACCACGAAATCCTTGCTCGTATCAGGAAGAACAAGAACTGGAGCGGTAGTCAACTTGGTTTTCAATACCTGAAAGCTTTCTTCTGCCTTTTCTGACCATTCAAACTTCTTTCCTTTCTTGAGAAGATCAGTCAGGGGCTTTGCAATCTTGGAGAAGTTCTCAATAAAGCGACGGTAATAACCAGCAAGTCCGAGAAAACTCCGAATCTCTTTAGCTGATTTAGGTGTCTCCCAATCCAGGACAGCTTGAACTTTCTCCGGAATGACGGTAACACCATCGGCAGACACAACATGGCCAAGAAAGATAAGCTCTTTCAACCAGAACTCACACTTAGAGAACTTGGCGTAGAGACGATGCTCACGAAGCTTGGTCAACACCAAACGCAGATGCTCTGCATGTTCTTCTTCGGTTTTGGAATAGATTAGGATATCATCGATGTAGATCACGACGAACTTGTCAAGGTACTCCATGAATACTGAGTTCATCAGCCGCATAAAAGTGGCTGGAGCATTGGTAAGACCAAAGGACATCACGGTATACTCATAGAGACCATAACGAGTCCGAAATGCCGTCTTTGGAATGTCATCCTCCCGGATTTTGATTTGATGATAACCAGACCTCAGATCCATCTTGGAGAAGACAGTAGCACCAGCTAGTTGGTCAAATAGATCGTTGATCCGAGGAAGGGGGTACTTGTTCTTGATTGTCACAGCATTCAACGGTCGATAGTCAACCACCAGTCGAGGAATGTTGGTGTCCCGCTTCTTAACAAAGAGTGCAGGGCATCCCCAAGAAGAGGTGCTAGGTTGGATAAATCCCTTTTCTTCCATCTCCTCTAGCTGTCTCTTTAACTCAACCAACTCTTCCTTAGGCATGCGGTAAGGCCTTTTGGAGACTGGAGCAGTTCCAGGAACCAACTCAATAACAAACTCCACACTTCGATCAGGTGGCATACCAGGCAACTCCTCAGGAAAAACATCTGGAAATTCAAGAACCACCTGAACGTCTTGAATCTCAAGGGTAGGTGTGGCGTCCATGGCACACAACTCTGAGCTTGGAAAAGATGTTGCGGAGGAAGGTACTGAGGAAGGAGACCAGTACCGAACAGTTTCACCAGAGGGGTGGGTCATATTTACAGATCTGGCTGCACAGTCAATAACGGCCTTGTACCGTACCAGCCAATCCATGCCCAAGATGACGTCAAGGTCAGTTGACTTGAGGGCAATGAGAGAAACGAGATAAGATAAAGAGCCTATAACAATGTTGGGCTCAGGGGCAGTCCAGATTGCCCGCCAACGAGATCCCGGGGTATTAATCTCCATAGAGATAGACATTTCCTCTAGAAGGATACCATGCTTTTGAGCAAATCTTTGCGAAATGAATGAATGCGATGCTCCGGAATCGAACAAAACTGTAGCTGGAATTGAGTTGAGATGAAGCGTACCAAGAATGACGCTTGGATCTTCTTCAGCAGCCTCAGCAATGACATGGGTCAGACGACCACGTCCAGCTCCAGATGGTTTAGCATCCTTCTTTGGTGGAGTAACTCCACCTTTAGCAGCATTCTGTGGGCACCCATAGGAGAAGTGGCCGGGCTGACCACAGGTGTAGCAGATAAGTCCAGCTGGAGCAGCACCTGAGGGACGATAACTTTGCCCACCACCATATGTCGGGGTAGAATGGGGTGCAGTTGGGCGAGGAGCATAACCAGCAGACTTGGGTGCATATGGGGCTCTTGGAACAGCGCTATATGGAATGAACACACGGCGCTTCTTGAAGCCGGAACCAGATGCACGAGGATCCCCGGAGACAGACCTCATAGCAGAATCCATTTCCTTCCTTCCATTCTCAAGGGTGATAGCCTGGTTGTATAGATCTTGGAAGGTTTGGAACTTAAAGGGTAGCAGCTCATACCGAAGTGCTGGGTTCAGGCCCTTGCGGAATAGCTCTTGTTTATCCGCATCATCAGTAACATCTCGAGGGGCGTAGCGAGCGAGACGAGTGAACTCACGCCCGTAAGCCTCGATATTCAGCCTTCCCTGGGACAGTTCCAGGAACTCCTTTCTTTTGATGTCCATTACTGCTATAGGGATATAGGCAGCACGGAAAGCAGTACGGAATTGTTCCCAAGTGACCTCATGTCCTGGCGCCTGCAACGCCAAGAAACCTTCCCACCAAGCGCCAGCTGCACCCTCTAGCTGGTAGGTGGCGAAGTTCACACGGTCATTGGCTTGAACATGGAGAGCAGCAAACTTACGCTCAATTGTACGGATCCAGTCATCAGCTTCAAGGGGCTCCTTGTATTCACCAAAGGTAGGAGGCTGAGCTTTAAGGAAATCTCCAAGTGTAGCACAGACATTGGGACGACGTTCTGTGTTCTGGGCCACACGCTCAAGGAGATGTTCAGTCCGCACGCGATTGTTCTCGATGTTCTGAAGAACCTGCGCCATTGTGGGAGGTGGCGGCAGTTCATCATCATCACCATGGTGACGACCACCACGGCCCTGGCCACGGGTACCACTTGACATCCTGATAGCATAGAACAGAGACCACAAGATTAGATCCACCGGTAAACAGGATAGATGAGAAGGCGTGGAAGGTAACAGGATATCAATGATAAGAGATGGTCAAGCAGTGGAATTCAGGTTTGGAAAAAGAAAGATACATGCTTCAGCGGAGTTGAAGCATATAGAACACTCTGAGAATCGCAACCGGAAATTGGTACGAAAGAACACTACCCAACCTCCGAAATCCTAAGATTTTGAAATATGGGATGAGATGGTAAACCTTTAGAAACCAAATCAAGAAAAGGAGGCTCCAAGAATAGATTCATGGATAAGGAGAAAAAGCATCCTATCAAGATTTTTCTCAATAGTTTTTAGCTTTCAAATAGGTTTCACAAACACTAAACTCAACATCGACCAACAAAAAGGGTTTCCTACAGGCAGTCCTGCTCTGATACCAAAACCTGTAGCACCCCCGAGAGCCAGGCTAGACAAATCCCAGATATCCATCTGATATAAGCCTAACCTCGATCTCGAGAGCCAGCAGCTGAACATTCGATCACACAGCAGTGACTCTACGACTCAAAGCAATATTATACAAACTCTTAGCAGAGTGAAGATAGCAAATAATACAAGCAGAGGTCACTGACCCAACAAAACATCAAACAACGAAAGCAAATGATGTTATGCTACATAACAAGAACCAAAAGGCCTAAGAGGCCATAACATAAGCGACGACCCGCCCATCGATTCCAGGCTGCTGCCCGGGAACCCTGATCTACTCGTCGATGTCCATGTAGAAACCAGCAGTGGAGTTGGAACCTTCACCTGTCCAAAAAGTGCGCAAGGCTGAGTACAGGAGGTACTCAACAAGACTTAATTAACCTATTATAGATCTGCCCGTTCAGAGAGTATTCATGAATGTCTTTGCATAAAGCCATCTCTGTTTTCAAATCGAGGGAGGAGAGAGAGTCTCGCATCAGTAGACTTTTAAAATGGGATAAGGGAACAACACCTCTGACTTCATCCTCCATCTTCTGCAGTCACCGGGATGTCATCGGTTGCACCACCCGCAGGAGTCACCTCCTCGCTCAACCCGAGGAAGCGACCCTAACCACCCTTAGTTGACAGTTTTATGATTAGTTTTTAGGTTGTCTATGATCATCAGACATGAGGTACCAAGTCGTCCATAACCGTGGACACGGATTTCCGAAAAGATTTACCCTGCAGGGGGTGTAACTACCCACACGCGCCAACCAACCGATACGCCAGACATTAGCACTCTACCTGGGAGTGCCGGCTGGAGAGTTGGCCACGACCTTTCCCAAGCTTCGCCTATGTCCATGAGCCACAGCAGTAGATCTGACCACGCGCAGCGGTCTCTAGTGCGGGTTGCCAGGGTCAACATGTGGACCGCAGCCCTGTTGCCCCAGCCCTAATCATCTTCCATCCTTCTTTTCCTTTACCTAACATGCAAATGGAAAACTCTAACTAGTGGCTTCACGTAGTAGGCTAGACAAGTTGGAGTCGAGGGGGAAATGAATACCCCGTGTGGATGCACGAATGGTCTTGGTTCCAAAGACGAGAACTCGGATCCTAGTGTGGACAAGAACGAGACAAACCACCACAGTCCCGATGTGGCCTCTCGTCCAAGTCTTTAATAATAGATAAATCATGTACACCCGTTCCAACCAACCTTTCCAACTGAATGGAGTAAGGAACAACTAAGCATGTCTAAGCGGCAATGCAACACAAGTGACACTCTATACCTTGACCGAAACATCTTTGAACCGTATGCATGACACAAGAATCAAATACTTTGGAAATCTTATATGTGCGGATATAAGGTTATGCTTGCCTTGCTCTTCAGTAGCTGGGTATTGGTCTTCGGAGGCGTTGCAAACACTCTCGGGCTCAAATCCTATCGCGAAGAACCAAATACCGGAAAGGAATGACACAATCAATACAATATTGATGCAATGCGCAATCACATGAATGATATGTCATTTTTTTAGTATACCCTAGATGCAAGCATCAAGTTAAATGGGTGAAAATAACATACCCATAATTTAAATTAGGGTTTATTAAGGTGAGACTAGTAACATTATTTTTCTTGTATGGAATATGGATGATTAAATTATAATTGAATAGATTTTATTTTTCTGAATATTTTGATATAAAAATCATATTTTTCTGATTTAAAATGAATTAGTTATGAATTTTCAAAGTTTGAACAATTTAATTCAAATTTCAAATTTATTTAATTAAATTGACCCCACATGTCATAATTTTAATCATTTCAGAAAATAATAATGTAAAAAGATTAAAACTCTGACAACATGGCCCCACATGTCATATTAAAACAATTACAGAAAAGAAATAATGATTTTATGAAATTTAAAAGGGATGATGACGTCAGCTGACGTCATCGATGCCCAATTCCTCTCTGCCGAGCACGAACTGCTCAAATTCGAGCGATTTGAGCGAATTTCTTTGCGGCAGTCGCTAGAGGAGATCGAGGCGGACCGAGTGGTGGCGGTATTGTGACCAAATGGTCACCGGAGTTGCCATACGGCTCGCCGGAGCGGAGGCCGACGGCGGCGCTCGGCGGCCGGGCTAACCAGAGGGAGAGGGAGAGAAAGGAGGGCACGGGGAGGACCGCAGGAACCACCTGGAGCTCGTGGGAGTGTCGAGGGGGCGAGGGGAGCTCGGGGCTGGCCGGAAAACGAGCTCGACGGCGGCGGACCCGGCGGAGGGGATCGGTGTTTCCCGCGGCTTCGCAGCTTCTCAGCACGAACCGCTCGAGGAGGAGGAAGAGAGGAGCGCGGCGGAGCTCCTGGTCTTCTCGCCGGAGCAGGAGGTGGCCGGAAATAGCAGCAATCTCCGGCGAACCAAGACTAGGGTTCGGCGGAAAAGGAAAGAAGAAGAGGAGGAAGGAGGCGAAATGGAGTTGGCCTAGGGTTTCTCCGGCGGCAGGCGAGCTTCTTGTAGTCCCTTGTCGAAGCGGCGGCGCGAATCGCGGCGCGGGGAGGCAGGGAACGGCGGAGCGCGCGCCACCGGCGCACGGGGAGGTCGGAAGCTTGAAGACAACTCCTTTTTCTGGAAAACCCCTTGGAAGATTTACTATTTGCCAGTTTCTTTCACAAACAGGCCCCTGGTTACTTATTTAAAAGGTTTGGGCTTTTTCTGTAAAGAGAAAAAATTTGCAGAAAAATACTAGGAGATTCAAAATTTCACAAGGAAGCCACTGGTAGTCTTGGATTTTGAAAATTTGGAATATTTTGAGTTCACCAAGAATAACAAGAATTTACCCCTTTCTTTCAAAAGCAAACATGTGAATTTTAAATGCAAATTCTTATCCAAATTAAATGAGATGCATGAAATGCTCAAAACACACCTTATATTTCCACTTAGCAAACTTGGGTTGTTACAGATCTACCCTCCTTACAAGAATCTCGCCCCGAGATTCCTAGGTTTTAGAAAAAAAGTCGGGATACTCAGATCGGAGACGATCTTCGCGTTCCCAGGTTGCTTCCTCCTCAGAGTGATGAGACCACTGAACTTTGAGGAACTTGATGCTCTGACGTCGAGTTTTACGCTCGGTTTCATCAAGGATACGGATAGGATATTCACGATAGGTTAGATCCTCTTGAAGGTCAAGAGTCTCATGATCAACACCACGAATGGGATTTTTGAAGCAACGCTTCAACTGGGAGACATGGAAGACGTCATGGACGTCTGGAAATTTTTAGGGTAGTTCCAATTGGTAGGCAAGCTTTCCACGCTTAGCAAGGATGCGAAAGGGACCAACATAGCGAGGAGCCAGTTTGCCTTTGATACCGAATCGACGGACACCCCGAAGAGGAGTGACCCTGAGATAGGCATACTCGCCAACTTCATAGTGAACATCTTGGTGATGGCTGTCATAGTAGCTCTTCTGACGGGACTGAGCTGTTTTGAGACGCTCACGGATGATATTGACTTGATCTTCTGCTTCTTTGATGATATCTGGCCCAAAGAGTGATCTTTCACCGGTTTCGGACCAATTCAAAGGAGTACGACATCTCCTGCCATACAAAGCTTCAAATGGTGCCATACCAATGCTAGATTGGAAGCTGTTGTTGTAACTGAATTCAGCGAATGGAAGACACTTCTCCCAATTCTTTCCGAAGGATATGACACAGGCTCTTAACATGTCCTCAAGAATCTGATTGACTCGTTCTGTCTGACCACCGGTTTGAGGATGATAAGCTGTGCTAAAAGAAATACGAGTTCCCAAGGCTTGTTGGAAACTAGACCAGAACTTGGAGGTAAACAGACTTCCACGGTCAGAGATGATCTTCTTCGGAACACCATGATGAACAACTATCCGGGAGATATATAGATCTGCTAGATGAATAGCGGTAATATCTTCTCGAATAGGAAGGAAGTGAGCAACTTTAGAAAGACGGTCCACGACTACCCAGATAGCATTGTTTCCCTTTTGAGTCTTTGGAAGACCAGTGATGAAATCCATACCAACTTCATCCCATTTCCAGACAGGAATAGAAAGGGGTTGAAGGGTACCAGCTGGCCTTTGATGTTCAGCTTTAACGCGTCGACAAACGTCACATTCTGCCACAAACTTAGCAATTTCTCGCTTCATCCGGGACCACCAGAATCTCTGACGAAGATCCCTATACATCTTAGTGCCACCGGGATGGATAGAAAGAGGTGACTCATGAGCTTCCCGAAGGATTAGTGCTTTCAACTTCTGATGGTTCGGCACAACAAGATGGTCACCAAAGTAGACAATACCTTTATCATCAATGGAGAAACATTTATCCGTTCCGCTGGCAACATTCTGCTTTATCTGGGTAACTTCAGGGTCTCGCTTCTGAGCAGCCCTGATCTTGTCCTCCAGAGAGGGTTTCACCTCTAGATTCGCGAGAAATCCACTAGGAACAACTTCAAGGTTGAGTCGTGCAAACTCCTCATAGAGGGAGGGTTGAGCTTTCTTAAGTATCAGATTGTTGCAATAAGACTTCCGGCTTAGCGCGTCGGCGACCACATTCGCCTTGCCGGGTTGGTAGTTGAGACCCAAATCATAATCTTTGATGAGTTCCAACCATCTTCTCTGTCTGAGATTCAGATCCGGCTGGGTGAATAGATACTTCAGACTTTGATGATCTGAATAGACCTCGCAGCGATTACCAAAGAGATAATGCCGCCATTGCTTTAGAGCATGTACAACAGCAGACAGCTCTAGATCATGGGTTGGATAGTTCAGCTCATGTGGTTTCAGCTGCCGGGAGGCATAGGCCACGACATGACCATCTTGCATCAACACACATCCGAGCCCTCGAAGAGAAGCATCACAGAAGACCACGAAATCCTTGCTCGTATCAGGAAGAACAAGAACTGGAGCGGTAGTCAACTTGGTTTTCAATACCTGAAAGCTTTCTTCTGCCTTTTCTGACCATTCAAACTTCTTTCCTTTCTTGAGAAGATCAGTCAGGGGCTTTGCAATCTTGGAGAAGTTCTCAATAAAGCGACGGTAATAACCAGCAAGTCCGAGAAAACTCCGAATCTCTTTAGCTGATTTAGGTGTCTCCCAATCCAGGACAGCTTGAACTTTCTCCGGAATGACGGTAACACCATCGGCAGACACAACATGGCCAAGAAAGATAAGCTCTTTCAACCAGAACTCACACTTAGAGAACTTGGCGTAGAGACGATGCTCACGAAGCTTGGTCAACACCAAACGCAGATGCTCTGCGTGTTCTTCTTCGGTTTTGGAATAGATTAGGATATCATCGATGTAGATCACGACGAACTTGTCAAGGTACTCCATGAATACTGAGTTCATCAGCCGCATAAAAGTGGCTGGAGCATTGGTAAGACCAAAGGACATCACGGTATACTCATAGAGACCATAACGAGTCCGAAATGCCGTCTTTGGAATGTCATCCTCCCGGATTTTGATTTGATGATAACCAGACCTCAGATCCATCTTGGAGAAGACAGTAGCACCAGCTAGTTGGTCAAATAGATCGTTGATCCGAGGAAGGGGGTACTTGTTCTTGATTGTCACAGCATTCAACGGTCGATAGTCAACCACCAGTCGAGGAATGTTGGTGTCCCGCTTCTTAACAAAGAGTGCAGGGCATCCCCAAGAAGAGGTGCTAGGTTGGATAAATCCCTTTTCTTCCATCTCCTCTAGCTGTCTCTTTAACTCAACCAACTCTTCCTTAGGCATGCGGTAAGGCCTTTTGGAGACTGGAGCAGTTCCAGGAACCAACTCAATAACAAACTCCACACTTCGATCAGGTGGCATACCAGGCAACTCCTCAGGAAAAACATCTGGAAATTCAAGAACCACCTGAACGTCTTGAATCTCAAGGGTAGGTGTGGCGTCCATGGCACACAACTCTGAGCTTGGAAAAGATGTTGCGGAGGAAGGTACTGAGGAAGGAGA
This sequence comes from Poa annua, assembly GCA_026929855.1. Lineage (NCBI taxonomy): Eukaryota > Viridiplantae > Streptophyta > Magnoliopsida > Poales > Poaceae > Poa > Poa annua. The sequence continues at coordinate 22,832,925 of CM049432.1, forward strand.
CCAGTACCGAACAGTTTCACCAGAGGGGTGGGTCATATTTACAGATCTGGCTGCACAGTCAATAACGGCCTTGTACCGTACCAGCCAATCCATGCCCAAGATGACGTCAAGGTCAGTTGACTTGAGGGCAATGAGAGAAACGAGATAAGATAAAGAGCCTATAACAATGTTGGGCTCAGGGGCAGTCCAGATTGCCCGCCAACGAGATCCCGGGGTATTAATCTCCATAGAGATAGACATTTCCTCTACAAGGATACCATGCTTTTGAGCAAATCTTTGCGAAATGAATGAATGCGATGCTCCGGAATCGAACAAAACTGTAGCTGGAATTGAGTTGAGATGAAGCGTACCAAGAATGACGCTTGGATCTTCTTCAGCAGCCTCAGCAATGACATGGGTCAGACGACCACGTCCAGCTCCAGATGGTTTAGCATCCTTCTTTGGTGGAGTAACTCCACCTTTAGCAGCATTCTGTGGGCACCCATAGGAGAAGTGGCCGGGCTGACCACAGGTGTAGCAGATAAGTCCAGCTGGAGCAGCACCTGAGGGACGATAACTTTGCCCACCACCATATGTCGGGGTAGAATGGGGTGCAGTTGGGCGAGGAGCATAACCAGCAGACTTGGGTGCATATGGGGCTCTTGGAACAGCGCTATATGGAATGAACACACGGCGCTTCTTGAAGCCGGAACCAGATGCACGAGGATCCCCGGAGACAGACCTCATAGCAGAATCCATTTCCTTCCTTCCATTCTCAAGGGTGATAGCCTGGTTGTATAGATCTTGGAAGGTTTGGAACTTAAAGGGTAGCAGCTCATACCGAAGTGCTGGGTTCAGGCCCTTGCGGAATAGCTCTTGTTTATCCGCATCATCAGTAACATCTCGAGGGGCGTAGCGAGCGAGACGAGTGAACTCACGCCCGTAAGCCTTGATATTCAGCCTTCCCTGGGACAGTTCCAGGAACTCCTTTCTTTTGATGTCCATTACTGCTTTAGGGATATAGGCAGCACGGAAAGCAGTACAGAATTGTTCCCAAGTGACCTCATGTCCTGGCGCCTGCAACGCCAAGAAACCTTCCCACCAAGCGCCAGCTGCACCCTCTAGCTGGTAGGTGGCGAAGTTCACACGGTCATTGGCTTGAACATGGAGAGCAGCAAACTTACGCTCAATTGTATGGATCCAGTCATCAGCTTCAAGGGGCTCCTTGTATTCACCAAAGGTAGGAGGCTGAGCTTTAAGGAAATCTCCAAGTGTAGCACAGACATTGGGACGACGTTCTGTGTTCTGGGCCACACGCTCAAGGAGATGTTCAGTCCGCACGCGATTGTTCTCGATGTTCTGAAGAACCTGCGCCATTGTGGGAGGTGGCGGCAGTTCATCATCATCACCATGGTGACGACCACCACGGCCCTGGCCACGGGTACCACTTGACATCCTGATAGCATAGAACAGAGACCACAAGATTAGATCCACCGGTAAACAGGATAGATGAGAAGGCGTGGAAGGTAACAGGATATCAATGATAAGAGATGGTCAAGCAGTGGAATTCAGGTTTGGAAAAAGAAAGATACATGCTTCAGCGGAGTTGAAGCATATAGAACACTCTGAGAATCGCAACCGGAAATAGGTACGAAAGAACACTACCCAACCTCCGAAATCCTAAGATTTTGAAATATGGGATGAGATGGTAAACCTTTAGAAACCAAATCAAGAAAAGGAGGCTCCAAGAATAGATTCATGGATAAGGAGAAAAAGCATCCTATCAAGATTTTTCTCAATAGTTTTTAGCTTTCAAATAGGTTTCACAAACACTAAACTCAACATCGACCAACAAAAAGGGTTTCCTACAGGCAGTCCTGCTCTGATACCAAAACCTGTAGCACCCCCGAGAGCCAGGCTAGACAAATCCCAGATATCCATCTGATATAAGCCTAACCTCGATCTCGAGAGCCAGCAGCTGAACATTCGATCACACAGCAGTGACTCTACGACTCAAAGCAATATTATACAAACTCTTAGCAGAGTGAAGATAGCAAATAATACAAGCAGAGGTCACTGACCCAACAAAACATCAAACAACGAAAGCAAATGATGTTATGCTACATAACAAGAACCAAAAGGCCTAAGAGGCCATAACATAAGCGACGACCCGCCCATCGATTCCAGGCTGCTGCCCGGGAACCCCAATCTACTCGTCGATGTCCATGTAGAAACCAGCAGTGGAGTTGGAACCTTCACCTGTCCAAAAAGTGCGCAAGGCTGAGTACAGGAGGTACTCAACAAGACTTAATTAACCTATTATAGATCTGCCCGTTCAGAGAGTATTCATGAATGTCTTTGCATAAAGCCATCTTTGTTTTCAAATCGAGGGAGGAGAGAGAGTCTCGCATCAGTAGACTTTTAAAATGGGATAAGGGAACAACACCTCTGACTTCATCCTCCATCTTCTGCAGTCACCGGGATGTCATCGGTTGCACCACCCGCAGGAGTCACCTCCTCGCTCAACCCGAGGAAGCGACCCTAACCACCCTTAGTTGACAGTTTTATGATTAGTTTTTAGGTTGTCTATGATCATCAGACATGAGGTACCAAGTCGTCCATAACCGTGGACACGGCTTTCCGAAAAGATTTACCCTGCAGGGGGTGTAACTGCCCACACGCGCCAACCAACCGATACGCCAGACATTAGCACTCTACCTGGGAGTGCCGGCCAGAGAGTTGGCCACGACCTTTCCCAAGCTTCGCCTATGTCCATGAGCCACAGCAGTAGATCTGACCACGCGCAGCGGTCTCTAGTGCGGGTTGCCAGGGTCAACATGTGGACCGCAGCCCTGTTGCCCCAGCCCTAATCATCTTCCATCCTTCTTTTCCTTTACCTAACATGCAAATGGAAAACTCGAACTAGTGGCTTCACGTAGTAGGCTAGACAAGTTGGAGTCGAGGGGGAAATGAATACCCCGTGTGGATGCACGAATGGTCTTGGTTCCAAAGACGAGAACTCGGATCCTAGTGTGGACAAGAACGAGACAAACCACCACAGTCCCGATGTGGCCTCTCGTCCAAGTCTTTAATAATAGATAAATCATGTACACCCGTTCCAACCAACCTTTCCAACTGAATGGAGTAAGGAACAACTAAGCATGTCTAAGCGGCAATGCAACACAAGTGACACTCTATACCTTGACCGAAACATCTTTGAACCGTATGCATGACACAAGAATCAAATACTTTGGAAATCTTATATGTGCGGATATAAGGTTATGCTTGCCTTGCTCTTCAGTAGCTGGGTATTGGTCTTCGGAGGCGTTGCAAACACTCTCGGGCTCAAATCCTATCGCGAAGAACCAAATACCGGAAAGGAATGACACAATCAATACAATATTGATGCAATGCGCAATCACATGAATGATATGTCATTTTTTTAGTATACCCTAGATGCAAGCATCAAGTTAAATGGGTGAAAATAACATACCCATAATTTAAATTAGGGTTTATTAAGGTGAGACTAGTAACATTATTTTTCTTGTATGGAATATGGATGATTAAATTATAATTGAATAGATTTTATTTTTCTGAATATTTTGATATAAAAATCATATTTTTCTGATTTAAAATGAATTAGTTATGAATTTTCAAAGTTTGAACAATTTAATTGAAATTTCAAATTTATTTAATTAAATTGACCCCACATGTCATAATTTTAATCATTTCAGAAAATAATAATGTAAAAAGATTAAAACTCTGACAACATGGCCCCACATGTCATATTAAAACAATTACAGAAAAGAAATAATGATTTTATGAAATTTAAAAGGGATGATGACGTCAGCTGACGTCATCGATGCCCAATTCCTCTCTGCCGAGCACGAACTGCTCAAATTCGAGCGATTTGAGCGAATTTCTTTGCGGCAGTCGCTAGAGGAGATCGAGGCGGACCGAGTGGTGGCGGTATTGTGACCAAATGGTCACCGGAGTTGCCATACGGCTCGCCGGAGCGGAGGCCGACGGCGGCGCTCGGCGGCCGGGCTAACCAGAGGGAGAGGGAGAGAAAGGAGGGCACGGGGAGGACCGCAGGAACCACCTGGAGCTCGTGGGAGTGTCGAGGAGGCGAGGGGAGCTCGGGGCTGGCCGGAAAACGAGCTCGACGGCGGCGGACGCGGCGGAGCGGATCGGTGTTTCCCGCGGCTTCGCAGCTTCTCAGCACGAACCGCTCGAGGAGGAGGAAGAGAGGAGCGCGGCGGAGCTCCTGGTCTTCTCGCCGGAGCAGGTGGTGGCCAGAAATAGCAGCAATCGCCGGCGAACCAAGACTAGGGTTCGGCGGAAAAGGAAAGAAGAAGAGGAGGAAGGAGGCGAAATGGAGTTGGCCTAGGGTTTCTCCGGCGGCAGGCGAGCTTCTTGTAGTCCCTTGTCGAAGCGGCGGCGCGAATCGCGGCGCGGGGAGGCATGGAACGGCGGAGCGCGCGCCACCGGCGCACGGGGAGGTCGGAAGCTTGAAGACAACTCCTTTTTCTGGAAAACCCCTTGGAAGATTTACTATTTGCCAGTTTCTTTCACCAACAGGCCCCTGGTTACTTATTTAAAAGGTTTGGGCTTTTCTGTAAAGAGAAAAAATTTGCAGAAAAATACTAGGAGATTCAAAATTTCACAAGGAAGCCACTGGTAGTCTTGGATTTTGAAAATTTGGAATATTTTGAGTTCACCAAGAATAACAAGAATTTACCCCTTTCTTTCAAAAGAAAACATGTGAATTTTAAATGCAAATTCTTATCCAAATTAAATGAGATGCATGAAATGCTCAAAACACACCTTATATTTCCACTTAGCAAACTTGGGTTGTTACACCTACCTTGGTCATGTCATCTCTTCTGAAGGCATTTATGTTGATCCAGAAAAAGTGAAGGCCATTGTTGAATGGTTGCCTCCTACATTGGTGAAACAAGTCAGGAGTTTCCTTGGCATGGCTAGCTATTGCCGTCGATTTGTTGAGAACTTCTCCAAAATCGCTAAGCCTCTCACCGATCTTACTAGGAAGGATAGAAAGTTTCTTTGGACTCCAAAGTGCGATGAGAGCTTCAATCTCTTGAAAGCTAAACTCACTTCTACTCCTATTCTAGTTGGGCCAGATAGTTCCAAACCTTTCCAAATCTTCTGCGATGCATCTCTTCAAGGACTAGGCGCAGTCCTCATGCAAGAACGCAAAGTTGTGGCTTATGCATCTCGTCAGTTGCAGCCTCATGAGATCAACTATCCTACACATGATCTTTAACTTGCAGCAATAATGTATGCCCTCAAGGCTTGGAGACCTTATTTGTTGGGGCACAGCTGTGAGATCTTCACTGATCACAAGAGTCTCAAATATCTCTTCACTCAACCGGATTTGAATCTCAGGCAAACAAGGTGGCTTGAGAAGCTCTCAGATTACGATATTACCATCTCTTACACTCCAGGCAAAGCTAATGTAATGTCAAGAATATCAAAGAAAACATTGGCAAGGATAAGTTCAAGAGTTTCTCTCTCGATGACAAGGGTACCTTGCTGTTTGAAGAACGCATTGTAGTGTCCAAGCTTGACAGCTTAAGAGAGCTCATTCTCAAGGAGTCTCATGACACTCCGCTTTCTATCCACCCTGGCAGCACAAAGATGTACCAGGATCTCAAGTCAATCTATTGGTGGACCAGGATGAAGCGTGAAATTGCTCGCTATGTGTCTCATTGTGATGTTTGCTGTCGTGTCAAAGCAGTTCATCAGAGACCACCTGGACTTCTTCAACCACTGCAAATTCCTGAGTGGAAATGGGACAAGATCAAGATGGACTTCGTTACTGGGTTTCCAAAGTCCAAGAAAGGCAACGATGCAATCTTTGTTGTCATTGATCGTCTCTCCAAAGTGGCTCACTTCTTCCCAGTCAAAGAGACAGTATCAGCTAGTCAGTTGGCAGAACTCTATATGACAAGACTGGTTCCTTTACATGGTGTTCCTTTGGCAATAAGCTCAGATCGTGGAAGTATCTTCACTTCTCGATTTTTGGATAGCTTTCAGAAAGCCTTGGGTACCAAACTTCTGTTCATCACAGCTTACCATCCGCAGACAAGTGGACAGGTTGAAAGAGTGAACCAAATTCTGGAGGATATGCTCAGAGCTTGTGTTATCTCCTTTGACATGAAATGGGAGGATTGCCTTCCGTATGTTGAGTTTTCCTACAACAACAGCTTCCAAGCAAGTCTAGGCATGGCTCCCTTTGAAGCTCTCTATGGACGCAAATACAGAACTCCTCTCAATTGGTCTCAAGCTGGTGAACGTCAATTCTTTGGCCCTGATATTATCCAGGAGGCTGAAGAAAAGGTTCACATCATTCGTGACAATCTGAAGATTGCCCAGTCTCGACAGAAAAGCTATTATGATAGCAAGCACAGGGACATGGTCTATGCACCTGGTGATCAAGCTTACCTTCATGTCACTCCATTGAGAGGCACGTAACGCTTTGGCATCAAAGGCAAGCTCGCTCCGCGTTAGGTTGGGCCTTTCAACGTTCTGTCAAGGCGTGGTGATTTGGCTTACCGTCTGGAACTTCCTCCAAACCTCTCCAAAGTGCACGATGTCTTCCACGTGTCACAACTCAAGAAGTGCTTCCAAGATCCAGGACGTGCAGTTGATCATGGATCAATTGAACTTCGAGAAGATCTCTCTTATGTGGAACAACCGATACGCATTCTTGATGAAGCTGAACGTCGCACCCGTAACAACAGTGTCAAGTTCTACAAGGTTCAATGGTCTCATCATTTTGACAAGGAAGCTACATGGGAACGTGAAGACCACCTTCGTGCCGAGTATCCCGACCTCTTCGTTGCTCCATGAAGAATCTGGGGGCGTGATTCCTTTGAGGGGTGGAGTGTTGTAACAGCCCGTTTGTAACTTTCTAAAATTATTTGTTTAGTTGTGAAATAAAATGTTGAATCATGTCATCATTCCATATGTGGTTGCATTTAATTAAATATGTTGCTTCAATTCTTATTTTAAATTCAAAGGACTTTACAAATTAATTCAAATGGAGTTTCAAATTAGTTTTATAAATAATCAAACCAGTAATTACTATGACTATTTTTGAGACTAGTAAAATTGTCTAAAAGTTTGTATCTCTTTTCTACTTCTATTTTGTTATAAAATACAAAAACCAGAAAAGAAATAAAAGAAAAACCCTGAAGAAAGAAAAAAAACAGAGGAGAGGGGTTCCCTGTCGAAATGGGCGGAGTCTAGCCCACCTCCGGACCATCCCCTCCTGGGCCGGCCCACTCCCCATCTTTTCCTTCTTTGTATGGAGAGGGCACGAGCTCGCTTTCTAGGTGGCTATGGCGCCTCCCCACTGCCAAGCTCGCCCCACCGGCGCCCCCAATGCCACCTCCTCTCCTCTCTCTTTAAATCGCACGCACCCGGAGAGGAAAACCCTAACCCTAGGCTAGTTTCTTCCCTCTGGCCGCCACCGCACGCGCCGCACACCCTACGCCGTCGACATGGCCGGGGAGCACGAGCTCGCCTTCGACTGAACGCCGGCGTCCCCTCCTACCTTGACGCGCCAAGGGAATCACCTCTGCCTTCCTCCACCTCCTCAATGCCGCAGACGCCCGGAGTCTTCCCCGACGAGCCGCGCCAAACGAGTCTTCCCCGACGCCGGCCGCTGCGCGAATTCGACTCCCCGCATCATCCTCTCGCCTCATTCGACCCCGGCCTCCCTCCGCTCGCCACCGAGTGCCCCGAGGTGAGCCGTCTCCTCTCTGCGTCTTTCCCCTTCCTTTTACGCTCGCGGTCACCTAAATTTAGGTGGCGTCGTCGGCGTCGTGGACACGGCCGCGACGTTCCGCACGTGACCGTGCACGAGCACGCAGGCTCTGGCCTCGCCCTTTCACTTCCAAGCACGCGCACGTAATCACCGTGCTCTACCGCACTCGCTGCGCACGCCCGCACGTCCCGCGCCGCCGGAACGAGGCCACCAGCGACGATCTCGCTCCGCCGTGCGCTCTCTGGGATCAGTTCAGTTCGTTAGTTCCCATGTCGCGCTTACTAATAAAAACAAACCGAAGCTAGGAGCTATCACAAGCCTAGCTCTAGCCTAGTGGCTACTCTCCGTTCGCACCACCCGTACACCCGCGTTCGAATCCCCGGCGCGGCGGAGTAAAAATCGCCCCTTTTCGTTTCTTCTGTGTCAATGACAGCATGGCCCCACCGGTCAGCAACAGTGGAGCCAGCGCTTGGCCAGCACAGCGCCAGCGTGGCCCAGGGCCCGCTTTTAAGTGACCCTGGCTGGGTTTACCCGCGGTGAGAAAAGCCGAGGCGCCTGTAATTTTGCACCAGAGCCCCTGGTTCTCTGTTTTTGCACCAGGGACCTTCCAAGCACTGTTTTCCTCACGGATAAGTCCCCGGTTTTTGCAGAAACAACCCTACACTTCAATATGCAATAACTTTTAATTTATAAATCCAAATTAAATAAACTTTATCTGTTTTTATATCAAAAAAATGCAATAAACATTAATATAACATCCTCATGTCATTTTGCATCATTTATTTTAAAAGCTTAGTTTAATTTAACAAATGCAACTAAATAATTAAATATGGAATGTGTGGGGTAATAAATATATAATACCCTAATTCCATTTAATTTGCTCATATCATTTATGCCATGTCTTGCCATGCTAATAAATATTTAATTTGAGTTGAAGATAAATAAATTGCAACTAATTACTAAATCTGTAATGTGTTGGGCAAATAATTAATTAGTGGCTTTTCCATTTATATTAATTAGATCATCATACCTGCTATTTAGGTTAAGCAACATTTAATTTGTTCGTTACACAAACAACTTGCCACCTAATCTTTTGCCGGGAGTTCATCCCCGCTTTAAGAAATGACCTAATCACCTCATACCATAATGCACCATCATTTGATTGCGTATTTCTCTGTATTGATATTTGTTTCCTATTGTCTGTGTTTGGCTTTCTTTGGGTAGACGACGACGTGTCTGCTGCGAGTACGTACGATACTGAGGTTCCAGCTTTTGTGCCAGGCCACGAGCTGCCAGGCAAGTTTCTGCTAACCAGTTACACGATTGTTTGGTTTTCATTCTTGCCTTTTGATCTACGCTATCCTAGTTATCGATTCTTGAACTGCGATGCCATCACATGTTTATCCTGCAGCCTATACATCTATATCCCCACAACCCATAACCCCTTGCATGTTTATCTGTTGGCCTTTCCGAGTCGTAGTGCATGCTTAGAATTGGTTGAGCGAGTCGTTCATTTATCTTTTATCTAATATGCTTAGTATGATAGATTGTTCTACTATAATAAACTGATATCTTATTTTGAGCTTCTATAATTAGAAGATAAGGCACCAGGCGGAAGGCCTTGCGAGGTGCTTTGTTCTGCTCAGTGTTGACCTAGGAACTGAGATTTTGTCCTCGGATCCAATTTTGAGCGCACTAACCACTTGTGGGTGGCCCAATGGATCCCCCTCGACTTTGAACGGATCCACAACTCGTCCATGTGCCGCAACTAGTTCGGGTTTTCCATTCGCTCATATGCATGTGCATGATGATGATGTTCGATGAGAGGTTACTCGTTACGGGGGGTCATACAGGGGCGGTACGTCGCGAAGCGGACAATTCCTACTGTGGTTTGAGCCGCATGGCGGCGTAGTCGCAAACTAATGAGTCTGCAATTGAGATTCAGCCGGACTCCTGACGCGGGTAACAACTCATATGGGTGGCACTTGGACTTGCTGTAGTGAAGGAATGAGTCGTGTTGAGAGGCCCTAATGTTTTTGACTGGGTTGATCATGCGAGTATGGGTACTGTAGTGCACCCCTGCAGGGTATAATCTTATCGATGAGCCATGTCCATGGTTATGGACGACTTTGGTGATGATGCTGGCTAACAAGATCTAGACAACTTACACCTAATCTCTGTTAATTAATTTGACTAGTAATATAGAATTACTTTCACCCTAAATGGTAACTAAAATTGGTAATGTGTGAGTATTCCCGGATTGCTTCCTCATACTTGGTTGAGTGGGTTAATTCGAGAAGGGGTTATGACTGGTGTTAGTTGTAGATGGCTACTTATACGCTCTCTTATCCCTCTCTAATTAGACGGAAGTTTTAGCGCGTCTCTTTAGGTTGCTAGTGCTGCTGCCGCTAAGTACACCTACCCCTATACTTTGGGAATCTTACTGTTTTGTAACCTGTTAGCTTAAGCTTGTTCGATACGCTTCGGTGTATTGACCCGTTCGAGGGCTGTAGTTTTTCAGTAGTTGAGGATTCTCCGTACGACCAGGTGGGTGGATACTACGTGGAGTTCGACGACGAGATCTACGACGAGTAGTTAGAGTTCCCCTTGGCTACTTCCTGGTGGACCGCGTGGATGGGACTTCTTTTTCCGTTTCGGCCTTGAGCCCTTTGCTTCTTGTCTGTTCTCAGACCGGTTTGTTTTCCGCTGCATGATGAAATGTTGGGACATGTGTCCTCTGATTGGTGCCATTCGCTATATTTTGCTCAATGAGAGCTTTTGGATAATTATTTCCTTTCTTTGTGTCTTAGGTTTATTCTGTGGTTTCAACTTGTTAAAAATCCGACTCGTATACCATGTGTGTGTGGTTGAAGTATACGAGTTGGAAGACTTTTTGGGTTCTTGCGTGCACAATCTGAAAACGTATGCGACGTTGGGATCGCCAAGAGCTGTCGGCCGATGATCCATTCCGAGCCAGGCCTGCATGTTCCTGGGATTGGTATTCCCCAGTATGCTCTTGGTTGTGTGGCCCAACCGATACGCTTTGTTTGTGTAGCCTGAATTCAGGGTCTGACACCGTCTGTAGGTGGCGGCGCCGCCACCCATAGGACACCGGAACGTCGCCGGCGGCGCGTCGATGCGTCGGCGGCCGTGGAGCGCGGCGCACACGATTCCGGCGCGGCTGAGGCACCCCAGCTCCGGATCTCCGACAGAGAGGGAGAGGACGCGCCGGTGCACCTCCCCGCGTCCATAGATTTGAGCGGGGAGGGTCGTAACGACAGCGGTGGCCGGCGGCGGCGCCGGCGATCTCCGGATCGCGGGAGAGAAGAAGGGGACGAGGAGGCGACTGCGTGTTGTTTTTGCAAAAAAGCTTCCGAGATTTTTCGTAATTGCGAATAGGTCCTGCGCGTACTGGAAATAGGACTGCGGGTTAATTGTCTGTATTTCGAGTGGCTTTTCTGCAAAAAGGCACGGTGACGGGTGGAAACCGGTGACGACCGGCGGGCTACCGGGCAACGTGGCGGCATGCGATTGGTGCGGAAGGGCGTTCTACAGTATCTCACAATTGGGGATGGTTTTCGGCGCATCCTGACCGTCCGACGCGCCGATCGGACGGCTCACGTTTTGAAGGTGACGTGGATAGCAGATCCTGGGGTGAATCTGACCACCCTTTATATATAGTAGTATAGTACTAGGTTTTGTCACCTCATGCGCTGGCCAGGAATAAATACCTAAAACGCAGGGATGCCAATAAAATAGGATCAACTCACCGGTTTTGAAAACCACGGGAGATTATGGGTAAAGAGTACATACCCCTAGGTGTATAGAACCATTTTCCTCTATATATATATAACAGAATTGCAGTCAGTTACCCAGAATTTTAGATATGCATTGCCCAAATATAGATTCACACATATGCATTACACACATGTTCATGGCATTAGAAGGTTCACACATATGCATTACACGAGGAAATTTGACAATGCCCAAATATGACAATGCTCAAAGACAAGGTTCACACATATGCATAATTTGGCAATGCCCAAATATAGTCCATGCAAGCTTCTAGCTTCCGGCTCCTCCTTCGGTTGCTCCACTCCTTCAGCCTACTATACAACATGATTTACAAAGTGAGAAATAAACAAAATGGGCGTTGTCAAGGTAAAACATGCCTCATATAGTGAAACACATAAGCAATTCTGATAGATTTGTCGAACCAAGTAGGACGACACACAACTTATATGTGTGCATATTACAAGGTTCAACAAACTATCAGGATATCATATAGTGTGCGACATCATCATTTTAATCATCTGCATATCAAAAAGATGGCAAAAAGATGGTAAAATGCAAGTTCAAAAGCACTCAAAAAATAAGCCAATGCCTCATATGAAATTGAACACACACGAGAACTTAAGAAAATAAGTCCAATGCCTCATATATTGAACACAAATTTAGAGATGGCGTTTCAGAAATCCAGTGAGATGCATAAAAATGTGTATTTGTGCACATCATAGGTTTCTGAGACGCTACCTCTGAATCACACGGTGTCACAATGGTTTAATCATTGGCATATCAAAAGAAGGTAAAATCCAAGTTAATTAAAAAGCACTCAACAAGGCCTCATATTGACTTGCTTCAGGGATGGAGTCAGCGAGCCAGGTAGGTAGCACGAGATATATGCATTCATGCATATCACAAGGCTCAGTAGCCCCACCCCTGAAACCTGTGTCACAACATTTTAATCATCGCATATCAAAAGATGGTAAATAGAATATCAAGGTAAAGCATGCCTCATATATTGAAACACACAAGCAATCCCGAGAGATTTGTGGAACCAAGTAGGACGACACACAACTTATGTGTGTGCATATTGCAAGGTTCAATAAACTCTCGGGATATCATATAGTGTGCGACATCATTTTAATCATCAACATCTATAGAATACAAAATACTATAAACAAGATTCAAAAGAAATGCCTCATACTAAATCAATTATTAAAACACACAATGGATCCCTATAACCTCATTGAACCAAGTCGGAGGCACACAACTTATATGTGTGCATCATACAAGGTTCAACAAACTATAAGATATCATATAGTGTGCGACATCATTTTAATAATTGGCATTTACAGAATACAAAATACTATAAACAAGATTCAAAAGAAATGTCTCATACTTAATCAATTATTAAAACACGCAATTGTTCTTGATAACCTCATTGAACCAAGTCGGAGGCACACAACTTATATGTGTGCATCATACAAGGTTCAACAAACTATCAGGATATCATATAATGTGCGACATCATTTTAATAATTGGCATCTACATAATACAAAATACTATAAACAAGATTCAAAAGAAATGCCTCATACTTAATCAATTATTAAAACACACAATGGATCCTGATAACCTCGTTGTAACATCCCAACATTTTATAATGTTCAAAAATCACTAAAATTTAAAACTTTTCTTGTTATTAAAATAAAATAAGAAATGCATAAGAAAGCCAACTATAAAAGACTTCAAGGTTTAATAATTCAAATGTCACAGTTTAAAATATTTTATTATCTCATGTATTTCAAAAACTTTAAAATACAATTTGATAATTATTTTACAAACTACAATTCATTTCATTTTTAAATAAATGAGTTCTCTATAAGGATTTGATTTAAACCACTTAATTACAAGATTATTCAAAAGGATTATATAATTACTAAATGATTTTCATTCCTTTAACTAAGTTCAAAATATAGTTTGGAAATTATAAGCCTATAGTGTATAACTTTAAAACTTCATAAAATTTAAATTAATGAATTAGCCAAATAAACATTTCATTGAATTAAATGATTTCCATCTATTTATTTTCAGAACATGAAATGATTAATGGAATTTAAATAAGAAAAAAATCAAAACAGAAACCTTGTCCAAAGTTGTTATAAAGTTTTCAAATGAATTATCATAATCAAAAATTATAATGTTGCACAAATTGTTTTCAATTAAAAATGAATACCTTATCTTTCACATTTTCCTAAAAACATTACTTATATGTTGTTCTTAATAATATGCAAAGATAAAGATGAATGAATTCAGCAAAACAAGTTTAAATAACTTAATTTCAAACATATTGGAATGTGGATATTTTACAAATTTATTTTAGCCAAAGGAAAATTTAAATGAGAAATAAATTCAAAATTGACTTTAAGTGTCAAATTTGTAATTAAGCAATATTTCAAAATATTAATTTTCAAAAATGTTTAAAACACACCTACAATTGGTTTAACAGAAAGATAAACATTTTACAAATTTTTAGAAATTTATTTGACATCATTTGGAGGTATAAATCAAAAGATATGAATTAAAGAAATAAAATCAGAAAAGAAATAAGGGCTGACGTCATGCTGACGTCAGCAGATCGTCTTCCTCCTCTAACAGAACGAACGCAGATTTTGGAGATCGAATCGTGGACGGATTCCTCTCCGATTCGTGCGGGAACTGGACTCCGATGCCTCCTATTTATACCCCGGACACCGCCGCACCTTTTCCCCCCTCGAAACCCTAGTTTAATCTCGCCTCCAGGCCGCGGAAATCGAGCTCGGTCGCATCTCCATTGCCGCCGGCGAAAAAGCTCGCCCCTCGGTCAGTTCCGTCGACCCCGAGCCCTCCTACTCCCTCTACTCTCCTGCCCTTCTGCTGCGCTTCGTTTTGACTTGGTTCCGCAGTTGTTGGTGCACCAGAACGAGTAGTTCGTCCACGCCCGGAGCTGGCCACCGCAACCCGCAACTCCGGCGAGGAGTAATCGAGCACCGGAGCTTCCCCGCCACCAACCGATCTCCCCTTCGCCTTCACCGAGCCGCGCCGCGCTCGGGGACGCTCTCCACGCATCCGGGGAGGCACGGAAACGCCCGGAACATCCACGCCGAAGCCGCGCCGTCGTCATCCGCGCCATCTCCGGCGAACCGCGCCGCCACGGTACGGTCATCCATCCCCCACCGTGCGATCTGAGATCAAGGGCTAGGATTAGATCAATAAAACGAATCGGTACGGATAGATCTGATCCATCGGATCTGGATCTAACGATCCAGATTCATCCACTTATCCACGTGGACAGCCACGTCAGCGCCACGTCACGGCACAGTCAGCGCCAGCGTGTAAATCGAATTTCTATTATAATTTTAATTGGAAAATTTGCAGATTAGTCCCTGTAATTAAAACATCCATAACTTTTCAACCACAACTCCAAATTTAATAATTTTTATATATCTGGAAAGCTCTGGATGTGTAGAATAAATTGGATCAGACAAAATTCAAATTTGACTTAGTATAAAATATTCAAATTTCAAATGGTGAATTTGAGTATATTTGCAATAACTTTAAATCTGTAAATCCAAAAATTGCAAATAAATATGTTTTAGCAACTTTGGAATATATGTAAATTAATACCACTGATATAAAATAGTTTGGAGTAAATTTTGAATGATTTCATAGTTGTGTGTTTAAATTGAATGGTTTGACTAATTTGGAAATAACTTTTAATAGAAACATTATTTTTGATTAAATCCAATTGCAATAGATTTAATTAAATGCTCTCTGTCTATTAATATTAATTATAAGATTTTGTTATAAAAATTTTAGTCATAGGAAACTTTAATCTTATAATGATTCCTTTTATTTTATTTTCCAAAACTAGGAATTTATTTAAATTGCATTTATAAACTCATGCATATATTTAAAGAAATCACAAAAGTTATTTTTATGTTCTTGTGATTTAAAATTTCATTTCATTCATAGCATACATTATTCTCATAGGAAAACCCCTCTTCAATAGTTTTCTCTAAGTTAGAATTATTTCCAAACTTAGTACTTGGTGAAAAGTGCTATGCACTAGAGACTTAGTAGTTTCAAGATGGAGTTAGAAGACCATTGAAGGACTTAGCCAAAAACAAGACTTCAGAAGTATCTTCAAGGAGTAGAAGCACTCAGAAGAAAATTCAAGAGGAAGTACAAGAAGACCAACCAGAAATATTTGCCAAGTCTTGCTCTCTCTCTCTCTCTCTCTTTCTTTTCTCTGAGACTTCATGAAGGACTTAGAAGAAAACAAACTCTGGAAGCATCCTCAAGATGTCAAGCACTTAGAAGAAAAGTGAGAAGAAGTGCAAGAAGGCCAACCCCTTTCTATTCTCTAAGTCTTTCTCTCTGCCTTTCCCTCTCCTCTGAGACTTCATGAAGACTAAGTAAAATCCAAGACCAGCCTCGAGGATACAAGAATCATCAAGTCTAAAGATTCATCAAGACTACCAAGAGCTCAATCAGGACATCATCCAGAAGAAAGTTACAAGTCTGGAGATGAAGCCTGGAGGACAACTACATCTTTCTTTCTATCCCTTCCCTCTTTCCTAATCTTGTCTTTTAGACTTAAACAAATTTTGATCATGATGTTATCATCTTGATGTTGTTGGATCCTAGCAGCATAGTGGGATGAAGCGGCCTGGAAACAAACCTTACATGTCCTCGTACATGAGACCTGTTCCACAATTTAAGTGGCTGGCCGGGTGTCTGTCTCTCTCACTATAGTGAATGTCCAATTTACAAAGAGTTGATAATAATTGTTGATCATCTTGAACAAATGACTTAGTATTTTTCTCTAGGTATTTTGCACGTCATGGCTAAGCCATTAGAGTGCTTGTTTCCTGAAGAAATAAAACAAAGTGTATTTATCCAACTTAAGACTTAGTCCTTTTGGACCAACACATTTGCCTTACATTAACTTAAAAGATTTTCCATGGCATGGAAAAGTATTTCTAGTCCTTAGGAATATTTTGCACATCATGCATAAACATATTTTCCTTAGAAAGTTTTATAAAACTTATTTAATCATCTAGTATGTGTTTGTATGCATTGTGAGTTTTGCTTGCTGTTGATTGTTGTATTGTTGTTTGCTTATATTGTTAGATTAAACGGAGAGCAAACGTTCGTTGTTGAGAAGAGTTGTGAACAACGACAACATTCAAAGGCAAGTGGCACACTTCATAAACTTCCTATTTTTATGCATTACTTAGTGTATTTTTATATGCATGTGTTGCTATGCTAAACCTGTAGAATCCCTTATTCCTGTGTCTAGGTTCCTATGCAATACTTGGTAGAATTATTGATGCTATGCAAATGTTGTTTTGTGAAAATCTAAATTCTGCTAAGTTAAGAATGAAACACCTGGGTGGTAATTGGTCGGATGGTTTATGTTGAGTGGCTACTCAGGTCCATTTCTATGGTTTCTAGAGTATGTACACTTGAGAACGGCCACCCAGGAACAGAGGAATCTGAAGAACTCCGAGTGACGATTGCTTCCAGTGCAGCCATTGCCATATGGGCTCTGGCTTGATCAATTATGTTGCGTGGACTCTCGCCGGCTTGACAAGCAGATGTAGGGGGATGTTAGGTGGAACGGGTCAAGCCAGTATGGGGAGGGAAAATGCTTCTGAAAGATCTCGTCTCATTCTCTCCTTTCCTTATCACAAATGGTGTGTAAAGGATACCTTGGGTTGAATGGGTACAATGGTGAAAGTGCACAACCTCTGCAGAGTGTAAAACTAAGTACTTAGCCGTGTCCCCGGTTACGGACAATTTTGAGCAGCTGATCAAGGACGTCAACGGAGGATTCCACCATTCCAACTTCAAAAGTAAAACTTGATGGGTGAACAAGGGTAGAATGAGACAGTGGATTTCATGCCACGGATGTCTCGAATAGAAGAAAAGTGTTTTCAAAAGAATAGGAAAAATTAGCTTTATGCAAATTAGCCTTGAGCTCCACCAGCCAAATATTCATATAGGCTTTAGAGTTATTCCATAAGTGTCCACCATAGTGTCACTTGCCAGACTCCATTTTTAATGGAATCTGACCCACGTTGTTGCAATATTTTTCTTATTGCAGATTTGATCAGATGACGAGTGAGGTTTCGTTTAAAGGTTTCGAGTCTGCAACCAACATGTTTTCGCCTGTGGCAGCATGAAAGTTATAGAGGCTCTCTGCTATTGTATTTCCGCTGTGTACTTTTCAAAGCTAGCTTTATGCTATGCAATTTGTAAAGAATATTTTGTAAATTCTGGATCATCGATGTAATAAAATTGACCTTTGTTATGATATTACATCGTAAACTGTGTGTGCAAATGAAACGATCCAGGGATTTGCACTATACACAGGTATCTGCCTTATTTTGAGAGCAGGTACGCTACAGATGGTATCAGAGCACTGTGTTGCCTGTAGGTTCAAAACCCTAGGTTTGGATAGAAATAGGATTTGACCTTAGGATTGAAAATCTATTTTTCTTCACTTTTCAAAAAAAAAACAAATCTTTTCACTATGTCTTTCTCATACTCTCATCTACTATCAACCTTCTAAAAACCTCTTACCTTTTTCTAGATGACCATGTTCTTATAGTCGAAGTCTGCTCCTGCTGGCTCATATGGAAAAGCTACGATTAATCATGAAGTTCTGCATATATGGAAGACCACTGAAGAACCAGGATTCGACCAACACTTCTAAGATATCCAAGAAAGTTGAATAAGTAATTGAAGCAGTCAGGAAGGAGATAGATTTGACCACCACTTAAATAGAACGACGATATCGTGTTAGTGTATTGATCATATCAACTTGGCTATATGACCATACTAGATTGACTGTTTGTTTTGAACTTTGTTGCTTGATGTTTGTTAGACGATGTTTGTAATGGATTATCTTGATTTATGGTTGTGCATTAGGATGTTGAATTATCAACAAAACTTTTCTTTTAAGGGTGGTAGCCACCTAGAAAATTCAAACCCAACTTCTTAAACACAGAAATCTCAAACTATCTTCTCTCCATCTTCCTAATCAGAAAAACCATTCACTGTCAAGTTTTTAAGTTTCCTTGTCAGAAATTTCATTTCTCAAAACATCTCGAGTTATCAGAATCATTTAAGCCTTGCTTTCTCTTCTAGCTTCTCCGAATCTCGGGGACGAGATTCCTTTTAAGGGTGGTAGTCTGTAACATCCCAACATTTTATAATGTTCAAAAATCACTAAAATTTAAAACTTTTCTTGTTATTAAAATAAAATAAGAAATGCATAAGAAAGCCAACTATAAAAGACTTCAAGGTTTAATAATTCAAATGTCACAGTTTAAAATATTTTATTATCTCATGTATTTCAAAAACTTTAAAATACAATTTGATAATTATTTTACAAACTACAATTCATTTCATTTTTAAATAAATGAGTTCTCTATAAGGATTTGATTTAAACCACTTAATTACAAGATTATTCAAAAGGATTATATAATTACTAAATGATTTTCATTCCTTTAACTAAGTTCAAAATATAGTTTGGAAATTATAAGCCTATAGTGTATAACTTTAAAACTTCATAAAATTTAAATTAATGAATTAGCCAAATAAACATTTCATTGAATTAAATGATTTCCATCTATTTATTTTCAGAACATGAAATGATTAATGGAATTTAAATAAGAAAAAAATCAAAACAGAAACCTTGTCCAAAGTTGTTATAAAGTTTTCAAATGAATTATCATAATCAAAAATTATAATGTTGCACAAATTGTTTTCAATTAAAAATGAATACCTTATCTTTCACATTTTCCTAAAAACATTACTTATATGTTGTTCTTAATAATATGCAAAGATAAAGATGAATGAATTCAGCAAAACAAGTTTAAATAACTTAATTTCAAACATATTGGAATGTGGATATTTTACAAATTTATTTTAGCCAAAGGAAAATTTAAATGAGAAATAAATTCAAAATTGACTTTAAGTGTCAAATTTGTAATTAAGCAATATTTCAAAATATTAATTTTCAAAAATGTTTAAAACACACCTACAATTGGTTTAACAGAAAGATAAACATTTTACAAATTTTTAGAAATTTATTTGACATCATTTGGAGGTATAAATCAAAAGATATGAATTAAAGAAATAAAATCAGAAAAGAAATAAGGGCTGACGTCATGCTGACGTCAGCAGATCGTCTTCCTCCTCTAACAGAACGAACGCAGATTTTGGAGATCGAATCGTGGACGGATTCCTCTCCGATTCGTGCGGGAACTGGACTCCGATGCCTCCTATTTATACCCCGGACACCGCCGCACCTTTTCCCCCCTCGAAACCCTAGTTTAATCTCGCCTCCAGGCCGCGGAAATCGAGCTCGGTCGCATCTCCATTGCCGCTGGCGAAAAAGCTCGCCCCTCGGTCAGTTCCGTCGACCCCGAGCCCTCCTACTCCCTCTACTCTCCTGCCCTTCTGCTGCGCTTCGTTTTGACTTGGTTCCGCAGTTGTTGGTGCACCAGAACGAGTAGTTCGTCCACGCCCGGAGCTGGCCACCGCAACCCGCAACTCCGGCGAGGAGTAATCGAGCACCGGAGCTTCCCCGCCACCAACCGATCTCCCCTTCGCCTTCACCGAGCCGCGCCGCGCTCGGGGACGCTCTCCACGCATCCGGGGAGGCACGGAAACGCCCGGAACATCCACGCCGAAGCCGCGCCGTCGTCATCCGCGCCATCTCCGGCGAACCGCGCCGCCACGGTACGGTCATCCATCCCCCACCGTGCGATCTGAGATCAAGGGCTAGGATTAGATCAATAAAACGAATCGGTACGGATAGATCTGATCCATCGGATCTGGATCTAACGATCCAGATTCATCCACTTATCCACGTGGACAGCCACGTCAGCGCCACGTCACGGCACAGTCAGCGCCAGCGTGTAAATCGAATTTCTATTATAATTTTAATTGGAAAATTTGCAGATTAGTCCCTGTAATTAAAACATCCATAACTTTTCAACCACAACTCCAAATTTAATAATTTTTATATATCTGGAAAGCTCTGGATGTGTAGAATAAATTGGATCAGACAAAATTCAAATTTGACTTAGTATAAAATATTCAAATTTCAAATGGTGAATTTGAGTATATTTGCAATAACTTTAAATCTGTAAATCCAAAAATTGCAAATAAATATGTTTTAGCAACTTTGGAATATATGTAAATTAATACCACTGATATAAAATAGTTTGGAGTAAATTTTGAATGATTTCATAGTTGTGTGTTTAAATTGAATGGTTTGACTAATTTGGAAATAACTTTTAATAGAAACATTATTTTTGATTAAATCCAATTGCAATAGATTTAATTAAATGCTCTCTGTCTATTAATATTAATTATAAGATTTTGTTATAAAAATTTTAGTCATAGGAAACTTTAATCTTATAATGATTCCTTTTATTTTATTTTCCAAAACTAGGAATTTATTTAAATTGCATTTATAAACTCATGCATATATTTAAAGAAATCACAAAAGTTATTTTTATGTTCTTGTGATTTAAAATTTCATTTCATTCATAGCATACATTATTCTCATAGGAAAACCCCTCTTCAATAGTTTTCTCTAAGTTAGAATTATTTCCAAACTTAGTACTTGGTGAAAAGTGCTATGCACTAGAGACTTAGTAGTTTCAAGATGGAGTTAGAAGACCATTGAAGGACTTAGCCAAAAACAAGACTTCAGAAGTATCTTCAAGGAGTAGAAGCACTCAGAAGAAAATTCAAGAGGAAGTACAAGAAGACCAACCAGAAATATTTGCCAAGTCTTGCTCTCTCTCTCTCTCTCTCTTTCTTTTCTCTGAGACTTCATGAAGGACTTAGAAGAAAACAAACTCTGGAAGCATCCTCAAGATGTCAAGCACTTAGAAGAAAAGTGAGAAGAAGTGCAAGAAGGCCAACCCCTTTCTATTCTCTAAGTCTTTCTCTCTGCCTTTCCCTCTCCTCTGAGACTTCATGAAGACTAAGTAAAATCCAAGACCAGCCTCGAGGATACAAGAATCATCAAGTCTAAAGATTCATCAAGACTACCAAGAGCTCAATCAGGACATCATCCAGAAGAAAGTTACAAGTCTGGAGATGAAGCCTGGAGGACAACTACATCTTTCTTTCTATCCCTTCCCTCTTTCCTAATCTTGTCTTTTAGACTTAAACAAATTTTGATCATGATGTTATCATCTTGATGTTGTTGGATCCTAGCAGCATAGTGGGATGAAGCGGCCTGGAAACAAACCTTACATGTCCTCGTACATGAGACCTGTTCCACAATTTAAGTGGCTGGCCGGGTGTCTGTCTCTCTCACTATAGTGAATGTCCAATTTACAAAGAGTTGATAATAATTGTTGATCATCTTGAACAAATGACTTAGTATTTTTCTCTAGGTATTTTGCACGTCATGGCTAAGCCATTAGAGTGCTTGTTTCCTGAAGAAATAAAACAAAGTGTATTTATCCAACTTAAGACTTAGTCCTTTTGGACCAACACATTTGCCTTACATTAACTTAAAAGATTTTCCATGGCATGGAAAAGTATTTCTAGTCCTTAGGAATATTTTGCACATCATGCATAAACATATTTTCCTTAGAAAGTTTTATAAAACTTATTTAATCATCTAGTATGTGTTTGTATGCATTGTGAGTTTTGCTTGCTGTTGATTGTTGTATTGTTGTTTGCTTATATTGTTAGATTAAACGGAGAGCAAACGTTCGTTGTTGAGAAGAGTTGTGAACAACGACAACATTCAAAGGCAAGTGGCACACTTCATAAACTTCCTATTTTTATGCATTACTTAGTGTATTTTTATATGCATGTGTTGCTATGCTAAACCTGTAGAATCCCTTATTCTTGTGTCTAGGTTCCTATGCAATACTTGGTAGAATTATTGATGCTATGCAAATGTTGTTTTGTGAAAATCTAAATTCTGCTAAGTTAAGAATGAAACACCTGGGTGGTAATTGGTCGGATGGTTTATGTTGAGTGGCTACTCAGGTCCATTTCTATGGTTTCTAGAGTATGTACACTTGAGAACGGCCACCCAGGAACAGAGGAATCTGAAGAACTCCGAGTGACGATTGCTTCCAGTGCAGCCATTGCCATATGGGCTCTGGCTTGATCAATTATGTTGCGTGGACTCTCGCCGGCTTGACAAGCAGATGTAGGGGGATGTTAGGTGGAACGGGTCAAGCCAGTATGGGGAGGGAAAATGCTTCTGAAAGATCTCGTCTCATTCTCTCCTTTCCTTATCACAAATGGTGTGTAAAGGATACCTTGGGTTGAATGGGTACAATGGTGAAAGTGCACAACCTCTGCAGAGTGTAAAACTAAGTACTTAGCCGTGTCCCCGGTTACGGACAATTTTGAGCAGCTGATCAAGGACGTCAACGGAGGATTCCACCATTCCAACTTCAAAAGTAAAACTTGATAGGTGAACAAGGGTAGAATGAGACAGTGGATTTCATGCCACGGATGTCTCGAATAGAAGAAAAGTGTTTTCAAAAGAATAGGAAAAATTAGCTTTATGCAAATTAGCCTTGAGCTCCACCAGCCAAATATTCATATAGGCTTTAGAGTTATTCCATAAGTGTCCACCATAGTGTCACTTGCCAGACTCCATTTTTAATGGAATCTGACCCACGTTGTTGCAATATTTTTCTTATTGCAGATTTGATCAGATGACGAGTGAGGTTTCGTTTAAAGGTTTCGAGTCTGCAACCAACATGTTTTCGCCTGTGGCAGCATGAAAGTTATAGAGGCTCTCTGCTATTGTATTTCCGCTGTGTACTTTTCAAAGCTAGCTTTATGCTATGCAATTTGTAAAGAATATTTTGTAAATTCTGGATCATCGATGTAATAAAATTGACCTTTGTTATGATATTACATCGTAAACTGTGTGTGCAAATGAAACGATCCAGGGATTTGCACTATACACAGGTATCTGCCTTATTTTGAGAGCAGGTACGCTACACTCGTTGAACCAAGTCGGAGGCACACAATTTATATGTGTGCATCATAGAAGGTTCAACAAACTATCAAGATATCATATAGTGTGCGACATCATTTTAATCATCGGCATCTACAGAATAAAAAATACTATAAACAAGATTCAAAAGAAATGCCTCATACTTAATCAATTATTAGAACACACAATGGATCCTGATAAACTCGTTGAACCAAGTCGGAGGCACACAACTTATATGTGTGCATCATACAGGGTTCAACAAACTATCAGGATATCATATAGTGTGCGACATCATTTTAATCATCGATATTTTATAGAATACAAAATACTATCAACACAAGCGCATGCCTCATATATTGGACACAAATTTAGAGATGGCGTTTCTGGAATTCAGTGATATGCAGAAAATGTGTATTGTGCACATCACAGGATTCAAAGACGCCACCCTTGAATCACACGGTGTTACAACTGTTTAATCACTGGCATATTAAAATAAGGTATTGAAGAAAAATAATAAACAAGGCCTCATATGGAATTTCTTCAGAGACGAAGTAAGCGAACAACATGGAATGAACACTGCACATGTGTTAAGACCACATGGTTCGCTCACTCCTCCCTGAAGATGCAACGTGCAAATCATCTGTTCTAATCATCAGCCGAATAGTGAAACAGTAAAATCCAGTGGAAAAGAATAGTGCAACTCTAACAGATGTTAATGCAATAACATGAAAAAGAATGCCTCATACTTAATAAATTATTACAAACACCCACTGAATCCTGATAACCTTGTAGAACCAAGTCAGAGGCACATAACTTATATGTGTGCATCATACAAGATTCAACAAATTATGAGGATATCATTTAGTGTGCGACATCATTTTAATAATCGGCATATAAAAATATGCTAAACGGATGGTAAAATGCAAGTTCAAAAGCACTCAAAAAAAATAAGCCAATGCCTCATCAGACAAAACGACTAAGGACCATGCCTCGCCGCCTGGCGGGACCCTCGAGAGGCGATTCCCCTCGAGGGCCTGAAGAGGAAGCGAGGGCCTCACGGGGACCCTCACTTCAGGAGACCCTCCCGAGGCGCCACCGCGCCTGGATGGAACTCAACAGGAATCCCTCCACAGGCCTCTCCAGGCCTGTGGGGAAACGTCGCGGCCAAGGAAGTACGGCGGGACGTACATGGCCCCTGCCACGCCCACATGGTGACGCAGGCACTCTAGTTGCCGTTTTGATGATAAAGTAGTCAATAAAGTTGCGCCGCCTGCTCGAGGACTGCCAAGACCTTCTACTATGACAATAAAGCAGATGGACGGCACAACCCTCCAAAGAGAACGTCATCGCGGGCTCCACCACAGAGACTGCCGTCCCTGCGGGCAGTACTGCGCGGTCGGCCGCCTGTCGGCCACGGCGCCCAACTTTATCGATGATGGACCGTGTCCATGGACGATCAGGCGGTGGTGGACTCCTGCTCCTCCACGCCACTACCGTGTGGGAGCCAACCCGGACGCCGAGCAGAAGAAGAGCGCCTTAGGCGCCTATAAAAGGGGAAGACCTCCGTCGTAGAAAAGGTCGGCCAATTGCTTGCTACAACACTTGTAAACCCTAGCGCTGCTGAGTAGGATAGCCTCTGGTTAGAGGAGGAGGAAGATCATCGCTTCCCTCCCCAGGCAAGAACTGCCTCAAGGGGGCCCTCGGCAAGCTCTGCTGTACTATAACCACCATAGTTCAATACAGACAAGCAGGAGTAGCGGTCTTACCTCCTCTCGAGGGTCGTGAACCTGGGTACGGGCTGGTGTCCAACTCTGTCGTGGGTGTTTCGTCTCCAGGTCCGGCGAGCAACAACGTCGTGCCCCTCGAGGGTCTTGACCTCCACGTTCAATCCCCTTCACGAACTACACTTCAGGAAGTGACTATCCACATTTCTAGGGAGTCATAACCCGACATATCCACTGTTGTCATTCCGTACATCTTGTCTACATCAACCCCGCCTTTCAGATTGACCCATTTGCACCGAAACAAAGGGATCTTAAAAGAAGGTCCATAGTCAAGTTCCCATATCTCCTCTATGCAACCATAATATGTGTTCTTCTGCCCATTGTTGTTTGTTGCATCAATACAAACACCACTGTTTTGGTTCGTGCTCTTTTTATCTTGGACACTCGTGTAAAATGTATTCCCACTAATTTTGTACCCTTGGAAAGTACATATAGTTGTAGATGGTGCCCTGGCCAACAAGTGTAACTGTTCATCAACCTTGACTTTATTTTGGAGATGTGCTCGCAACGAACCGGCGAAAGTCGCCATGTGTGTACGTACAATCCAGTTGTTAGACTTCCCCGCGTGTAGGGAGCGTACAAGATTCTTGTGTTCATCGATATACGGGGCCACCAAGGTAGAACTTTGTAGAACTGTATAGTGTGCTTCAGTGAAAGAATGTCCATCCATATTTTTTTTTGTTCTTTCCTAGTGTGCCTTTTCCACTAAGTCTACCCTCATGTCCTGATTGCGGAACACCAATCGGCTTAAGGTCATCAATATAGTCAACATAGAACTCAATGACCTCTTCGTTACTGTAGCCGTTGGAGATGCTTCCTTCCTGCCTAGCACGGTTATGAACATATTTGTTTAAGACTGCAATGAACCTCTCAAATGGGAACATATTGTGCAAAAATACAGGACCGATAACTTGAATCTCTTCGACTAGGTGAGCCAGGAGATGCTTCATAACATCGTAGAAGGATGGAGGGAACACAACCTCAAAACTGACAAGACACTGGACCACATCATTTTGCAACCCTCGTAGAATCGCCGGATCGATTACCTTCTGAGATATTGCATTGAGGAATGCACAAAGTTTCACAATGTCTACTCGAACATTTTCCGGTAGTAGCCCCCTCAGTGCAATCGGAAGAAATTGCGTCATAATCTTGTGGCAATCATGAGACTTTAGGTTCTGAAATTTTTGGAGTCTCACATTTATTATCCTCTTTATATTTGACGAGAAGCCAGCCGTGACGTTGATACTGCTCAGGCATTCAAAGAATATTACTTTCTCTTGTTTGGTAAGAGCGTAGCTGGCAGTACCTTCGTAGTGTTCAGGACTTAGGCCGTCTCGTTCTTTCACACGTTTCTGGTCCTCGCGTGCTTCCTATGTATCGTTTTTCTACCCGTACACGCCCAAGTAGCCTAGGAGGTTCACGCAAACATTCTTCGTCACGTGCATCACGTCGATAGGAGATCGAACCTCTAGGACCTTCCAATATGGTAGCTCCCAAAATATTGATTTTTCCTTCCACATGGGTGCGTGCGCGTTAGCGTCTTTCGGAACCTGTTGTCCTCCAGGACCCTTTCCAAATATTACTTTTAGATCCTTGACCATATCAAATATTTCTTCACCAGTACGGTTGACAGGCCTCCTACTGTGATCAGCCTCACCTTTAAAATGTTTGCCTTTCTTCCTTGCGGTATGCATGATCGGAAGAAATCGACGATGCCCCAGATACGCACACTTCTTACATTTATCCAAATATAAACATTCAGTCTGACCCAAACAGTGTGTGCATGGATTGTACCCCTTGGTCGACTGCCCTGAGAGGTTAACAAGAGCAGGCCAATCGTTAATTGTTACAAAAAGCAAAGCTCGTAGGTCAAATTCCTCCTGTTTGTGCTCATCCCACACCCGTACACCTTCTTCCCGCCACAACTGTAAAAGTTCTTCTACTAATGGCTAGAGGTACACATCAAGGTCGTCGCCAGGTTGCTTCAGGCCTTGGATGAGCAATGGCATCATAATGAACTTTCCTTAATGCACAACTAAGGAGGAAGGTTATAAATACATAGAGTCACATGCCTGGTGCTATGACTGCTGCTCTGCTCCCCAAACAGATTGAAGCCATCTGTACTTAGACCAAACCTTAAGTTCCTTGCGTAATCTGCAAATTCCGAGAACTCTCTCTCAATTTTTCTCCACCGCGACCCATCAGCGGGGTGTCTGCACATCGCGTCTCACTTGCGGTCTTCTTTGTGCCATTACAACAACTTGGCATGCTCTTTGTTCGCGAACAGGCGTTTGAACCATGGTATTATAGGAGCATACCACATCATCTTGGCAGGAACCCTCTTCCGGGGAAGCTCACCCTCAACTTCACCAGGGTCATCTCGTCTGATCTTATACCGCAATGTAGTGCATACCGGACATGCATCCAAATTCTTGTACTCGCCGCGGTAGAGGATGCAGTTATTAGGGCAGGCATGTATCTTCTACACGTCTAATCTTAGAGGGCACACAACCTTATTTGCTTCGTACGTGCTGTCGGAAAACTCGTTGACCTTTGGAAGCATCTGCCTAATTATCTGCAGCAACTTTCCAAATCCCTTATCAGTCACACCACACTCTGCCTTCCACTGCAGTAATTTCATTGTGGTACCCAGCTTTTTCTGACCATCTTCGCAACTTGGATTCAACAATTTCTTGTGATCATCTAACATCTGGTCGAACTTCAACCTCTCATTTTCAGTTCCGCACTCTCTCTTTGCATCAGCAATGGCCCGACCAAGATCGTCAGCGGGCTCATCTGGTGCCTCTTCATCTTCAGCTTCCCCCGTTGCAGAATCACCGTACTCCGGGAACATAGGATAGTTGTCGTCATCTTCCTTTTCTTCATTGTGTTCCATCATAACCACTTTTTCTCCATGCTTCGTCCAACAATTATAGCTGGGCATGAAACTATGCCGAATAAGATGACTTTGAAGGGTTCTCGCGCTTGGGTGATCTGTCTTATTCTGACAGTACACACATGGACAACACATGAAACCATTGTTACTATGGGCCTGGGCTTTCTCGAGAAATTTCCTCAAACCCGTCATGTACTCGGCAGTGCGTGGGTCACCATACATCCATTGTCGGTCCATCTGCATTATATAATTAACTATATCAATAACCATTACAGACCATCGAGAAATAACAACTGAACATGCACGGTATCAATTAATCACAAATGAAATGAGAAAAATATTAACCTCGATCGGAAAAAAGGATAAACTTTTTTAAGTGTACATCAAATCATTTCGTGAACTCTCTCGGGTATTTCATTGAACACCTTGCGTGCATACTTAGAAAAAATAGACTAGCACACACCCCCTCCTCCCATTGCAAAAACAATGCCTCCAATGGTTTTGGGAGGGGGCTGCTGATATCAGTATATATAGGCCCCCACATTTTCTCCCGGTTCCAGCCACAAACCGGGACAACAAGGCGGCCCATTTGTCCCGGTTTGTGACTGAAACTAGGATAGATGGGGGGTTTTTTCATTTTCTTTTTCTGTTTTTATTTTCTTTTTCTGTTTTCTGTTTTAAATAACTTTTGCAAACTTTGGATTTTGGAAAAACTATGAATATGAGAATTGTTTGAATTTTACTAAATAATACAAAACATTTTGTGTTTTCCGTTTTAAATAACTTTTGCAAACTTTGGAATTTGAAAAAACTTTTGTAAACTTTTGATATATTTCGGTCAATACATGAGAACACGCGCATACCGAATTTTTGCGTGACCGAATACATAGATAGTCTACTCACCAACGACATTAAGATGATCATACTCAGTATTATAGCCGCGTATACTATCCCACTTCCGTGCAATCTCGAATCCAAGGCGAGCGTCTAAAGCAACATATACGACTTGATCGTAGCTCAATGTAACTTTGCCCCATATGAAAATTAGGTCTTCTTCTAAACGTGTCGTCCTTGTCGTTGTCCGTGTCCTTCTTATTCTTGTATTTCTTCTTCTTCTCAAGATTTGTCCAAATGATAGCATTAGAGAGAGCATAGAGACTCAGAGTAAAATTGCCGGTAGGGTTTCGGCGATCCCTCTGCAGGTCCCGTGGACCGAATAATAATTCTATAGTAGGCTAGCATCTTCATGTCATTATGGATTGCCACGTCGTAGAAATTGATTGTCTCATCACCTAAGAAATCCACGAGGACCTGTGACACCCGATCAACTTCAAAAATTTGAAAGACAAGAGTCTCGGTCGCCACCGAGAGTTGAAGGATGGCGGCGCGCTGCGGAGTATCCTTCCGTCGAGGGTCGGTGAACTCGCAATCGAGTCCAGCGAATTTGATCGGAGCGGCGTCGAGGAAGTAGTTCTTCACATTGCGGATCAACTTCTCCACGCGCCATGCACGAAGGGTGACCCACACCTTGAACCGCATGCCTTCCTTCTTGTAGTAGTACAACTCGGACCGAGGTGGACGCGCGAGTGGCTCCATAGGACCGGAGAAAAGAGAGGAGAGATAGTGTGTGTGGACGAGCCGGAGAGATGGTGTGTGGAGGAGCCGTACTGTGCATTTTATAGCACCGGAGAGGCAGAGGAATCGCCGGCCGGAGAGCAGAGGAATTAATTGCCGGAGGGCAGATGAATCTCCGGCGGCGCCGTAGTTCCGCTCGCCTTCCGTGCGTGTCGAAAAAATGTGCGGCGATGGCTCGGCTTCAGCGCGTAATTGAAAAAATGACCTTTATCCCGGTTCCAGTCACGAACCGGGACAAATGAGTGTACGCTGGAGCTCTTGGCGGGTGCTCACTTATTTGTCTCGGTTCGTGGCTGGAACCGGGACAAATGGGTGTCGCCTGGAGCGCTCGACGGGTTTTATGCCCCATCTGTCCCGGTTTGCAGTACGACCGGGACAAATGGGGTGTTTCTGTTTGATCCTTTAGCCTGTTTGCAACATGGAACACAATGTTCATTGTAGTCAACTATTATAGTAACACGTTGTGTGTACTTATGTAACACGAGCAATAATTTGGAAGACTATTAATGTATTTTTTGAATTAATAAACAAAAATTGGGTATACTTCAGTTCTTAATTATAAATAATGATTGCACATGTTTAATGTAGTAATTTAATGGACGCTTAGCACCATGAAAATAGGAAATAAGAATGATGCATTCAGAAATTTAATATATCAAGATATCTCGAGCTTACAATATTACACTTGCAAGATCATAATTTGACTACAGGACAACACCTTCACGAAAAGTATTACACCATAGCATCTTTTAGTTCGACCAAAGAACAAATTTGGAATAATATTACATTTTCGCTCTATCCATGTCAAACTATAAATATTTATAAGTAAAATCAATGCAATTTATTTGCTTCTTCATCTAGTCGGAGAATTCGGCTGCAACTCAGCCATCCTTCTTTCGGATCTGCAAACAAAATTAAACATTTACAATCAAATTTACACTAATATAATTCCAAGAAAATTGAAGGATTTTTAAATTAACTTACAAAAGCTGAAGGCCAAGCAATTAATAATCCTGAAGCAAAAGCATCACCAACTGTCTTGAAATCACAAACTTCTCTCACTAACTTCTCATTATCCAGAATAGTGTCATTTATGTGCACAAGTGCAAATCGGCACCAAAGTCAATTCAGGTAGCTTTAGATTAAGAATCGGTACTACGGATAGTTACATATGCAACATTCCACTTGTTGGGATATGTTGAAGCCTTTAGAACTACTTTGGAACCAACCTATATTAGATCAATATTAGTATTTAACCACAATAATTCTATAATGTCCTAGCAAATGTACCAGTATGTAGAATATATGTTAACTGATAAACGAAAAATTGGTTGTAGATATAATGATGTCCTTAGGTTGATTTTTACCTTCAGTGAAGAAGTACGCCTTCTTTTTATAGAATTTGAGCGTTGATGTTGATTTATAGTCCCTTGTTGCTCTAGTCTTGAAGAAAGTTCACTTCTTTTGCCTCACCTAGAAAGAGACAATAATGGTACGTGGAATGATATTTTTATCAAGGAGCACACAAATATACCTATGGCACCATTTGCGTCTCGCTGTTATTACTTGCTGACATCTATAAGCAATATCAGAAATCGAGACTAGAAATCTAACAATCAGCTAACTCTACGTGAACACAACATGTTCGATCTGCTTGCGAAATCAAGGATATCTACTAGACAAATCACCTTCTTAGCTATTTAACACATATTCAAGTATGGTAAAAAAAAGTATGGCATATGTGCAGGTTCCTAGCGTTCTATACTGAACAGTACCAGGATACAAGTTTCTAATTTACCAAATCAGAGTTGTGGTACTAACGGGTCATAATTTGTTTGCATCTTGAATATTTATAACGATCAAAAGGAAGAGTAAGTACACCTTTAGAAGATTAATCATCAGACACCAAGTCCTCCCTAGTTTCAGAGAATGAGGTTTAGTTATACCAAATGCAGGTAAATCTCAGAGAAACAGGGAGAAGTACAAGTCAAAAGTTTCAGTTTACTGTCGGAGAGTGACTCCCACGGAACTGGGATAGTCACACCCTGAAGAGATAGTTCAAAGGGGGACTAAACACGATGGTCAAACAACATTCGAGAGGCACGACGACGGTGCTTGTCGAGCCTGAAGAGGAACAACACGACAGAGATGGACACCAGCCCGTACACAGGTTCACGGCCCTCGGGAGGAGGTAACACCGCAACTGCTGCTTGTCTGTATTGCACTGCAGAGGTTACAGTACAATGGTTTGGTGCTTGAAGAGGGAAGCTATGGTCTTCTTCCTCCTCAAGCTAGTTGGCTATCCTATGCTCTTGGCTAGGTTCCAAGGCTTGAATCCTCGATCCTTTGCTACGGTGGTGCTCCTGCTCCTTTTATAGGCGCGCCGAGCCTCATCCTTGCACTTTATGCAGAGGATGGGTTCCCACATGCAGTGGCGCGAAGGAGTGGAGTTCACCGCCGCAGAATTGTCCATGGACTTGGTCCATCCGTGCGAAAGCCAGCCGCGGTGACCGACAATCTGCAGTCAACGCATAACGGCTAGCAGGCGCTGCAGCGATCGTGGCGGATCCCACGATGACGATCTTCTTGAAGCGTTGCGCCGTCCAGCCGCTTTATCACCAAAGAGGAAGGTTTCGTAGTGCGGCTCAGGCGGCGCAGCTTTGTTGACTCCTTTAATCACCAGAATGGCAACTGTGGCGCCCACGTCACTGTCTGCAGACGCGCGCGTCACTCTGCGGCTGCTGTAGAGGCCATGCCCTACAACGGTTGCTTAGCTGCAAAGTATCTCCACAGGGCCTTGGTGGCCTTGTGGAGGGATTTGCGTTGACTCCTCTCCAGGCGGGTGGAGCCTTGTGGAGTCTCTTGAAGCGAGGGATTCCTCTTCAGGCCCTCGCTTCCTCTTAAGGCACTTGAGAGGGTTTGCCTCTCGAGGGTCTCTCCAAGCAATGGCTTGGTCCTTAGTCGTTTCGTTGATTTTGTCGCGTGCGAGGGCTGTGGAGAGTGGGATCTGCACACCCTTGTCCTCACTGGGCCGACAGTAGCCCCCGGGCCCAAGATGGGCACGGCTGAGCCCATGGACGAAGCCGAATCCTCGTGGGCCCAAAGTGTCAGGCCGGCCTAAGACACGCGTCACGCAGTTACGCAACTGCCGTGCACG
Organism: Poa annua; assembly: GCA_026929855.1. NCBI lineage: Eukaryota > Viridiplantae > Streptophyta > Magnoliopsida > Poales > Poaceae > Poa > Poa annua. The sequence goes on from CM049432.1 coordinate 22,866,003, forward strand.
ATCTCAGGGGAATGCGCCGTGGGGGTCCCAACATGCCCCAGTAACTGCTCCTGACGAGACATAAAGCCTACACGCTGCCCGTGCGTTCATTCTTCAACGCATTCCGGAGAGCCGTTACTGCTCCCATTCTTCTCTTCCAGGCCTTCCGCTTTCGAGCTCTCCGCCCGTGCGTTCCGGAAAACTTGCTTCCTTCCTTATTCTTCCTTGCTCCTCTGCCTTTCTTCCTGTCCAACGATGAGTCCGACGAAGGGCAAGGGCAAGGCGGTGATGGCAAGGTCCTCCCCGGAGGGGGCCTATGTGCCCGCGCATGGCGCGGCGTTGATTGTGTCCCGCACTCAAGAGGCGGCGCTGGACAAGATCCGCTTCTTGGTGTAGTGTACCTAAATAAGGCAGATACCTGTGTATAGTGCAAATCCCTGGATCGATTCATTTGCACACACAGTTTACGATGTAATATCACAACAAAGCGTCAATTTTATTACATCGATGATCCAGAATTACAAAATATTCATTACAAGTTGCATAGCATAAAGCTAGCTTTGAAATAGTACACAACGGAAATACAATAGCAGTGAGTCTCTATCACTTTCATGCTGCAACAGGCGAAAACATATTGGTTGTAGACTCGAAACCTATATACGAAACCTCACTCGTCATCTGAACAATCTGCAATAAGAAAAATATTGCAACAACGTGGGTCAGATTCCATTAAAAATGGAGTCTGGCAAGTGACACTATGGTGGACACTTAATGGAATAACTCTACAGCCTATATGCATATTTGGCTGGTGGAGTTCAAGGCTATTTTGCATAAAGCCAATTTTTCATAACTCTTTGGAAAACACTTTTCTTCTATTCGAGACATCCGTGGCATGAAATCCACTGTCTCATTCTACCCTTGTTCACCCATCAAGTTTTATATTTTTGAAGTTGGAATGGTGGAATCCTCCGTTGACGTCCTCGTTCAGCTGCTCAATTGTCCGTTTCCGGGGACACGGCTAAGTACTTAGATTTTAACTCTGCAGAGGTTGTGCACGTTCACCATTGTACCCATTCAACCCAGGTTATCCTTTACACACCATTTGTGATAAGGAAAGGTAAGAATGAGACGAGATCTTTAGAAACATTTTCCCTCCCACTCTGGCCTGACGCGCTCCACCTACAAATCCTCTACCACCACCTGTCAGGCTGGGGAGAGTCCACGCAGCTTAGTTGATCAAGCCAGAGCCCATATTGGCAATGGCTGCACGAGAAGCAATCTTCACTTGGAGTTCTTCAGATTCCTTTGCTCCTGGGTGGCCATCCACAAGTGAATATTCCACACGTAAATCACCTGGGAACAACACTCAACTCATACAGCCAAGCAACCAACTCCACCCAGGTGTTTGATTAAAACTTAGTAGACTTTATCTTTTCATCAAAATAGTTTTTGCATAGCATCACTATTCCACTAAGTATTTTCATAGGAACCTAGACACAGGAATAAAGAGGTCTAACATGGCTTGCATAGCAATACTATCCTACACATGCTTATAGAAAATAATCTACTCATGCATAGAAAAAATAATAGGACTTTTATGGGGGTGTGCCACTTGCCTTTGAATGTTGTCGTTGTTCACAAACTCTTTTCAACAACGAACGTTTGCTCTTCGTTCAATCTAAACAATATAAGCAAACAACAATACAAAAATCAACAAACACCAATCATCAAACATACATGTACATACATAGTGATCAAACAGGTTTCATAAAATTTCTAAGGAAAATAGGTTTATGCATGAGGTGCAAATATTCCTAAGAACTAGAGATGTATGTCATGCTAAGAAATCTTTTAAGTTAATGCAAAGCAAAACAAATGTGTGTCAAAATGACTAAGGACTAGGGTCATAAGATGAATAAAATACTTTGTTTTATATCATCTTGAATAAGCACTCTAATGGCTTAGTCTTGATGTACATAAATACTTGAAGAAATTACTAAGTCTATAAGGTGAAAGACAAGATTGGGAAAGAGGGAAAAGATAGCAAGAAATACGTAGTTGTCCTCCAGGCTTCATCTCCAGACTTGTAATATTCTCCTTGGTGATGTCTTGATTGAATTCTTGGTAGACTTGAATAATCTTCGGACTTGATGATTCTTGTATCACCTAGGCTGGTCTTGGGTTTAACTTAGTCTTCATGAAGTCTCAGAGAAGGAGGGAGAAAAGAAAGCAGGAGGGAGCAAGACTTAGTAATATTTCTGGTTGGTCTTCATGAACTTCTTCTTCATCTTTCTTCTAAGTGCTTCTACTCCTTGGAGATACTTCAGAAGTCTTGTTTTGGCTAAGTCCTTCATTGGTGTTCTAGCTCCATGTTGAAAATTACTAGGTGTCTAAGTGTAGCACTTTACCAAAATGCTAAGTTGAAAATACTTCTAACTTAGAAAAAAAATGGGGGAGGAGTTTTCTTCTGGGGGTATAACTACAAAATAAAATATGATATGCATGAAATGCAATTTTAAATCACAAGAAACATAATACTAATTTTTTGGTGATATTTATAAAATATGCATAAAGTTATAATTGTAATTCAATTATTTCTAATTTTGCAAAATATAATAAAATAATTAAATATAAGATTAAAGTTTTCAATGATTATATTTTTACAGCAAAATTTTATAAATAGTGTTAATAGACAGAGAGCATTTCATTAAATTTATTGCAATTGGATTTAATCAAAATAATGTTTCTATTAAAAGTTATGTCAAAAATAGTCAAACTATTCAAATTGAACACACAACTATGAGATCATTTAAAATAATATTCAAAATTATTTATAACAGAGGCATCCATTTATGTATATTCCAAGGTTTCTAAAACAATTTTATTTGCAATTTTTGGACTTATAGATTTAAAGTTATTACAAATATACTCAAATCATTTATTTGAAATTTGAATATTTTACACTAAGTCAAATTTGAATTTTGGCCGATCTAAAATAATCTACATGTCAAGGGCTTTCCAAATATATAAAAATATTTGAATTTGGATATGTGAGTAAAAAGTTATAACAATTCTAAGTCGCAGGGGCATTTCTGCAAAACTGTCATTTAAATAAATCGAGAAAAATCATTTACACGTCAGCGCTGACTGGGCAGTGACGTGGCCGCTGACGTGGCGCTGACTGGATTAAGTCATCAAATCTAGGCCATTGGATCTGGATCAGACGGATCTAAACGACCCGTACCAATTCGTTTTAAACTTCTAATCCACGCCGTACGTTGAAGATCGGAGGGCTCAGAGAGAGGATGGTGCTCACCGGCGGCGCGGGGTGACCGGAGGCGAAGATGACGGCGGCGCGGCTCTGGTCGAGGACGGATTTCTCACTCTGCTGGCCTCTTTTCTCCGAGGAGGTGATGTTGAGAAGCGGGAGGCCGCAGAGACGACGATGGGCAAGGTGGTGGCGCCGTATGCATCCGGGAACGGCAGGGGCGCGTGGTCGGGCGACTTCCGCCGGCGAGCTTCTTGCGTAGCTCCAACAGCTGCGTGAGGAAGCAAAGGAGGTGCGTGAGGACTTGGGGAAGCGCATGGGGAGGTCTTGGGCTCGGGAGCGTACTTACCTCACCGGGGACAGAGGAAATACAGCGGCGAACCAGCGGAGCTCCGGTGAGTTATTTTACCGGCCTGGGGGCACCGTTTCGAGCGAGATGAGAGGGGAAATAAGGAGGAGGTCGCGGTTCTTAAAAGGGCTCGGGGTGGCGTTGAATTAGGTCTTTAAACACGCGGATTGAAGAGATTGAATCACCGGCCGTTTCTTGACTCGGGGCGTGATCTGGGGAGCGAGGTTGAAGGAGATGCTGACATGTGGGCCCCACATGTCAGCAGGAGTGGGAGAGGGAGCCGGGCTGGGCTGCTGCTGGCTGCGCGCGTGCGCACGTTAGGCGCTCGGCTCGGCCCATTTAGTTTTCTTCCCTTTTTTTGTACCGTTTTTCTTTTCTGTTTTCTGGATTTTAAATAACTTTTAAAGTATGAATCCAAATAACCTCAAATTAGTTTCTATAATTTTGTAAAAATCATATCTTTGCTTTAAAACATTTGTGGTTATGTTTTGAATATTTTTCAAAATATTATTTTTGAAATACTGACTATTTGTAAAATGGACACCTCATGTCCAATTTAAATTTAGAGTATTAAAATATTTATAGTGGCTAAAATAGATTTATGACAATAACACAATCATATAGGGTTGATATTAAGTTTATTTAAATCTGATTTTTAATAACCATCATTCTTTGTTTTGGTATAATAGTAAAATAACTAAATATTTTTTTTAAGGAAATGGGAAATATAATAAATTCCATTTCTAAATTCCTAAATGATTTGTGCACCATTATATTTTATATTAAGATAAATCATTTGAAAACTTCATAACAACTTTGGAAAAGGTTTTAGTTTTAATTCATTTCTCATTTAGAATATATTAATCATTTCATGCTTTGAAAATAAATGAAATTCATTTAAGCAAATGAAATGTTTATTTGGAAATTCATAAATTTTAATTTATGAAGTTTTAAAGTTATAAACTATAGGCTTATAATTTCCAAACTATATTTTAAACTTAGTTAAAAGAGTGAAAACCATTTGGCAAATAGATCATGTTTTAAATAGTTTAAAGGTACCCTTGTAACTATTATTTTAATTTATGAATAGTTATGGCTAAGTGGTTGAGATCAATTTCTTATAAGTAAACTATTTTATTAGAGTAAAATGGTTTGAAAGTTTGTAACACATTTGTCAATTTATATAATGAGGCTTAAGAAAATACAATGGAATAATAAAATGCTTAACTTGAAACAAGTTTTGAAAATAATGTTAAACTGAGATATTTGAATTATTAAACTCTTTAATATGTTTGAAGTCTTTTATAGTTGGTTTTCTTATGCATTTTAATATTTTATTTTAATCAAAAAGAAAAGTTTTAAATTTTTGTGATTTTTGATCGTTATAAAATGTTGGGATGTTACACTTGGTCACCGGGCGAACCAACGAGCATGGCACCATCGTGCTCCGGGCCGCGGAGCTCGGGAAGCGCCCCAAGGAATTTTTCCCCATCTTCCTCCACTGTGTCGGCGCTGGGCTGGTGCCTCCGTCCTCATCCTCTCCATATTCTCCTATCTCTACCAGGCCTACCTGGGCGTGGAGCCCTCGGTGGCCCTCTTCAGGAATTTCTACGCACTCCGGTGCACTACGGCCAACGAGCGGTCCGGGTGCATCTCCTTCCGCATCGCGAACGGCATTGAACGACAGTTGACCACCTAGAGGGGGGTGAATAGGTGGTGAACAATTTTTATGTCTTTTTCAGTTTTAGGCTAGCGGAAAGTAAGTTGTCTAAATGTGCAACTAGTTGATACAAGTGATAGACAACAAAGAAACTAAGCAAGTACATGAAATGAAGATGCGGTAAAGGAGAGTGGAACAAGACAACCGTAGGAACTCGAAGATAGTGATTTTATCCCGAGTTCCACCACATAGGTGTACGTCTCGTTGGAGGGGTGTGAGCTACCACAAAGGTTTTCTCAACGCCACAAAGGCCTCACCATATTCTCCTATGAATTCGACCACAAAGGTGTGAATCCACGCTTCCACTAAGGACTCCTTTAAGGGCGGAGAAGGTCTCGTACAAATTCGTGAGGCACACACACACAACTGAATTGGGGGCTCTCACAATGACCACAACAGGTCACTTACACAAAGGAATCCACAAAGGATCAATACACACAAGATTGAACCTAGCTATCCACAAAGCAATCCTAGATTCGTTGCCCCTCAAGATTTAGATGGGGGAAAACAAAACACTTCGGTGGAGTTGTAGATCGGTGGCTTCTCCCTCAGATCCCCGAGTATCAAAAGATTTGAGTGGCTAGATTGGGAGATCCGGAAGAAACGAGTTTCAGCACCAATGGAGGAGAGAGAAAACTTGAAGCTTAAACTGCTGGAGGTAGGTGGAGGGGTATTTATACCCCTCCCCAAATTCTGCCCGTTGTACAGCCGCCAACTCGGAAATCTCCGGATTGAGGTCCGGAGATCTCCGGTCTCCGGAAGTCTCCTGCAGAAATTCCAAGCTGAGCGGGGCTCGATGTCAGTGCTGATTGGTCTTCTTGACTTGGTAGAAAATCTTCTGCAACTCGGAGATCTCCGGATTGGGGCTCGGAATCTCTGAGCGCCGGAAATCTCCTACAACATTTCCGGCTAAACTTGAGTTGGAGTCAGTACGCAACTGAGTTCTGGACTTTGTGAAATTCTTCTGCCACTCGGAGATCTCTGGACTGGGGCTCGCAAATCTCCGGGTGCCGGAAATCTCCTAGAGAATTTCCGGCTAAGCCTGAGTTGTAGTCAGTACGCATCTGAGTTTGTGACTTAGAGGAAATCTTGATTAGCCCGGAGTTCTCCGGTCTGGGGACCGGAGATCACCGACCCCCGGAAATCTCCTGTCTGAATTCCTGAAGAAAGACCAAGTGAAGCAAACCTGAAAACCAGGTAAAATAAGTATTCACTCTTATCAACCGACCTGTAATAGAACCTGCATGCTTCATCACAAACATTAGAATACCTTTTGTGTTGTCATTAGTCACCAAAATATGGTAGTGCAAAGAATGCACTTTCAATCTCCCCCTTTTTGGCGAATGATGACAACACGAAAGGAGAACGGATTTGCAAAATATAAACGGAGCTCCCCCTAAGTAAGTGCACTATTTTAGGATGTTTTTGGAATACAAAGTGCACATTCCTTAGGATCAACACTCCCCCTAGATTTTACAAAACACGCAAACACACAAATAACAATACACAATAGTAGCAACAAACTTAGAACAATAGAGTTATTACAATAGAGGAATTAAAGGTACTCATGTCTCACACACATGACGAAATAAAACAACACGATAAGAGGGAGCACTTAAGATCAAACGAAAGGAAAAACAACAAGAAGTGCTCCCAACCCATGCAAATCCCGAGAGTCCTAAAGAGTTACTTCTCCCCCTTTGGCATCAAGATACCAAAAAGGGAGGAGGTTCCACTAACGGCCCATGACTCAAGAGTCGGAACCCTGCTCGGTATCATCCTCCTCCTCCTCATCATCATCATACTGAAGATCGCTGTCCTCTGGCACTGCATCATCCCAATCAAAGGTGAGACCATCGACATTCCAATCCTTGAATGGAATCACTGGCTTCAAAGGGTGCTTTGGAGCAGGCATCTTCATATGAGCCATGATTTCTTCTTGACGCTCCATAATGCGATGGTTCTGAGAGTAGATGGAGTAGTTCTCACTGTGAATGCAACAGTTCATATTCATGATCTTCTCAATTGTCTGAACAACCCATGGGCGACTCTTCTTGGCAGCTTTCTTGATGTTGGGATTGGTAGGAACCCGAGATGGACCACCAAAAATCTCATCCTCGTTGATATCTTGCATGGTGGCTTGTTGTTGAACAACATGAGCAGATTTCTGGATAAGCAAGGCTGCCTTGTGGGGATGACAACCAAAAGCTGCATCAAAGTCATCACCGTCTTGCTTGGAGAGCTTGTAGAGCCTCTTGATGAGTAACATCACATAGGGAGCATATGGAGGAACTTTCCTCTCAAAAACTGCTAGTGACATCTCCTGGAAAATAAAATCCATGACATCCACCTTGTAGGCCTCCTGCTCAACCTCATACTCCCCAAGATAGGCCGCATGAGCCTTGGCCATCAAGTTGACTAGAGCCCCGGCAATATTGTCCGCATTGCCGGCAATGGGAGCAATGGTCCAACGGAACATGCGAAGCAGGATATCATAAGTAGGGAGGAGACCATTCTGAGAGCCAATCCTTCCTCCAGGCTGGTAAAGATCAGTCATAACATGATTGTTGTAAGACACGCCATGGACATGCATGCGGGCACCAGCTGGAACAGACAAATCACTGAAAGGACAACCAAGGATCCGAGCAAACTCTCGGAAAGTGGAGGTCAAGCGCTGCCTACCAGACATCCAAGTCATCCCAATATCCTCTGAGGAGTCAAACACCACAGTAGCATAAAACAGATGGATAAGAGATACGTTGTAGTTGCACTCTATCCTTATCAAGTGCTCCAAACCCAGAAGACGGCAGACCTGGACTGCTCCACCAAAATAATAAGACTTCTGCATTAACTTGTCAAAGTCAATCCACTTCATGGGGCAGATGGTCTTGTCAATTGAGAACTTATGATAAACTTCACTGTAGAGCCATGCCATCTCGGTGCAGAAGAACTTGGGATCATCAGATTCCACGTTGTATGATAGTTCACTTCGCCACTTGCGAAAAATGCCTTTGTTGAAGTCCTCAAGACGGAGCTCGGGCCTCTTCTTCTTGCTGGGCCTAGTGGCTCTCTTGAGCAGAGTTGCAGACTCAGCTGGGGTGGTATCTTCACTCGAGGACCCGCTGGGAGGGCGAGAGTGAACTGGTTTGGCCCTCCCCCGCTGAGCTATTTGCTTGACACGGCCACGAGGGTTGGAACATGCAAACACACAACATAGAGAAGATAGAAAGCATATGGGGTAAGCACTCATGTCTGAGAAGGCAAAAAGGAACGTACTAGAGAAGTTAAGCAATCAAAGTTTCTGTCCTTAGCTGATTTCATTATGAGTAGGCCGGAGATTTCCGGATCTGACTCGGAGATCTCCGGGGTCCGGAGATTTCCGAGTAAGGACCGGAAATTTCCGGTCTGCACGAAATTTTGACAGATATGAACAAAATCTATGATTGAAAAACATATATGTGCACGTGGAGGGTAGAGCATGCATTAGGGAGCAATTCTACCAAAGGAAACAAGCAACAACCTCCTAAATCGGCTAGGTTAAACGAAAACTAGTTTCGTCCTAGATTTGAAAAACGAGGAGTTACCAGAAGACATTGCGGAAAGCGTGCAGATGAAATCGAAGCCCTTGACGAGGAGAATTAGATCGGAGAAGCACGCAAGAATCCCTCGAACGATCCACCCGCAGCAAGGATCGAAAGATTAGGAGTTTTTCGGAGGAGAGAGAGGATTAGGGCACAGGGTGGATGAACTGGCCGAACCGGCCAGTCCACCCGTGCCCTTATATAGGCTGGACCATTTGAACCGGAAACCTCCGGACTGAGGCTCGGAGATCTCCGGGTGCCAGAGATTTCCGGGGCTATTTCCGGATCAGGTTCGTCTGAGGTCAGTGCCGAAACTGATTTGGACTTAGCCCTGGAAAACTTTGGCACGCTCGGAGATGTCCGGACATCGGACCGGAGATTTCCAGACCCCGGAGATTTCCGGCTCTATTTCCGATTCAGCTTCGCCTGAAGTCAGTGCCGAAATTGAAAAGGACTTAGGTGCCGAAAAATCGCAGGGGCCAGAGATTTCCGAGTTTCATCCGGAAATATCCGGACACCGGAAATTTCCGGGACTATTTCCGGTCAATAATCATCACATGTCAGTGCTGATTTTTGAATAGACTTAGTTTCGAAATTCTCAGGTGGACCGGAGATTTCCGAGTATGGCTCGGAGACTTCTGTTCAAACCCAAAAACTCCAGGAACAAGAAATCAATAAGAGGACATGAGTGGGGAAAATCATGTTTAAAGATAGTGAAAGGCTTAGGATAGAAACTCAAACTGAATAAAGAAGACACACTCAAGTTGCAAGAACCATAAATCACAAGAGAAGACCAACCAAGAGTGTGTTTTCCCAAAAGAACCAAAGACAATGCAAATGAGGATAAAAAATAAAACCAAATAGTATCCAAAAAATTCAAGAAGAGTGTTGGTGGCCGAAACCACCGTGTATGAGTTATAGCATGGCACCGCGAAGATATATCTTGGGTCCATAACTACATCTGAACATTTAAGCTCACAAATTAGATTTAATTTTAAGTTTTAGCAATGATATGTCACTATATGCATAATAGGGGGAGGAAGAGTCCAATGTATTAGTAAAACACTCCCCCTAAGTCCATGCGTACCTCTAGTTCTAATAAAGCCTTAAACGTTGGAAGGTGTGCACGGAATTCAAGCCAAGGCCCAAGAATCTACTATATTGAGCTCATTTCTCAAGTAGCAAAAGCGGGCTTCATCAAGGGGCTTTGTGAAGATATCCGCCAATTGATCCCTTGTACCAACATATGATAGATCGCAGATGAAATGATGACGAATCTCAATGTGCTTGGTCCTTGAATGTTGCACCGGATTGTATGCAATTTTGATGGCACTCTCATTATCACATAAAAGCGTCACTTTGTCCAAGAGGACACCGTAGTCCTTTAAAGTTTGCCGCATCCAAAGAAGTTGAGTACACCCTCTTGCGGCCTCGACGTACTCGGCTTCCGCCGTGGATAATGAGATGCAATTTTGTTTCTTCGAGGACCAACTCACCAAAGATCTTCCAAGAAATTGACATGTCCCGGATGTGGACTTCCTATCATCAATGTCGCTCGCCCAATCGGAGTCGGTGTATCCACAAAGAGACATGGTGCCATCTTTGGGATACCACAACCCAAAGCAAGGGGTATGAACCAAATATCTAAAGATTCTCTTCACGGCCATAAAATGACTTTCCTTAGGCGCGGCTTGATAACGAGCACACACTCCAACGCTTAAGACGATATCAGGCCTAGACGCACATAAATAGAGGAGTGACCCAATCATAGAATGATACTCTTTTTGGTCTACCTCTTTACCATCGGGGTTGAGTTGGAGGTGGCACTTGGTTTGCATAGGGGTAGGCGCACCATTTAGCCCAAGCAACTTAAACTTCTTGATCATATCTTGAATGTACTTGGCTTGACAAATAAAAGTCCCTTCTCTCATTTGCTTGATCTCAAAACCGAGAAAGAACTTGAGTTCACCCATCATGGACATCTCGAACTTGTCGGTCATTATCTTGGAAAACTCATCATTGAACACACGGTTAGTAGAACCGATGATAATGTCATCGACATATAATTGACAAATGAAGAGTTCACCATTAACCTTTTTAGTAAAAAGAGTGGGATCGATTACCCCAACCTCAAATCCACGGTCTACCAAGAACTCTCTCAAGTGCTCGTACCATGCACGGGGGGCTTGTTTAAGGCCATAGAGATCTTTGTCCAAGACGTAGACTTGGTGAGGATGGTTGGGGTTCTCAAAACCAGGGGGTTGTTTAACGTACACAAGTTCTTGCAAAGGACCATTAAGAAAAGATCTTTTTACGTCCATTTATTGCAATTTGAAACCAGGATGAGATGCATAGGCGATGAGAATATGTATCGATTCGAGTCTTGCGACTGGCGCGAAAGTTTCTCCAAAGTCGATGCCTTCTACTTGAGAAAAACCTTGAGCCACCAATCGCGCCTTGTTCCTTACAACAATACCATGTTCATCTTTCTTGGTCTTGAAGATCCACTTAGTGCCAATAACGTTGCGGCAATCTTTGGGCTTCTCAACTAGGCGCCACACTTTGTTGCGCTCGAAGTTGTTAAGTTCTTCATGCATAGCCCCTAGCCAATCGGGATCTTCAAGACATCAAATACTTTCTTGGGCTCGACCATGGAAATGTGAGCTTGATGCTCACTAAAGTGAGCTAATTGAATTCGTGTGGAGACCCTTGCTCGTATATCACCAATGACCTTGTCGAGAGATAATGCCCTTAGTTCCAATGACTTTGCAAAGCGAGCTTGACGACGAGTTTCAATTGCCGCCTTTGTTGTGGGGACAATCTCTTGACCATATTGGTCCTTTGGATCCTCGTCTTGATCTTCTTGAGGGCCTTGATCATCATGAGGAATCTCTTCATGTGGTGGGGAAGGCTGATCTTGCCCTTGAGTAGAACTTGGAGAGTGGAGTTATCTTCGATAATCTTGGTGGGAGAGGTATGACCTTTTTGTTGATGAGGATCTTGTGGAAGCTCATCATGAGCTTCATCTTGGGAAGAAGTAGCATGCTCTTGTTGAGGAAGATCTTGAGATTGTTCTTGAGGGGATTCATCATTTGCTATGGTTGAGCCACCTTGTGGTTCTTGTGACGGTGAGGTCTCCTTGATAGGAGAACTTGAGTTTTCTTGAACAACTTTTTGATGAACTTCAATGGGACGAAGAAAGCCTACTACCATATTCTTAATGTCATCAAAAGGTTGTTCATCACCTATATCACAAACACCAACTTGCTAAACTTGGGAGCCATCATTTTCATCGAATTCCACACTACAAGATTCTATGGTAATCCGGGAGGATTTATCAAAGACTCTATAAGTGTGGGACTCGCTACCATAGCCGACAAATATTCCCTCAATTGATTTAGAGTGGAACTTACCCAACCGGACACCCTTGACGAGATAATAGCACTTACCTCCAACCAATCGGAAGTAGCCAATGTTAGGTTTGTTGCCGGTAAGGATCTCATATGGAATCTTCTTTAAGCCCTTGCGGAAGTAGAGTCGATTTGATGAGTGACACGCGGTGGAAATAGCCTCCGCCCAAAAATTGATGGGAGACTTGAACTCCGCCAACATAGATCTTGCCATATCGATAAGAGTCCGGTTCTTCCTTTCGGCAACGCCATTTTGGTAAGGAGTATAAGCAGCGGAATATTGGTGACGAATGTCTTCTTCACTAAGAAAGTCGTTAAGGGTGTAGTTCTTGAATTCCGACCCATTGTCACTTCGAACAACCAATATGGGGAGGTCATGTTGGCGTTGAACCTACCTTTGAGAAGTCTATGAAGACTTGTTGTGGTTTTAAAGAAGTAGACCCATGTATACCTTGAATAGTCATCAACAATCACGAGGCAATATTTCTTGCCCCCAAGACTTATCTCCGGAATTGGTCCAAATAGATCAACATGAAGGAGCTCCAAAATCCGGGACGAAGATATGACGGTCTTGCTTGGATGAGGAATATCATGCATCTTGCCTTCCACACAAGCTCTACAAATTCGATCCCTTGAAAAGAAAACATGATCTTTTAGTCCAAGGATGTGACCACCCTTGTGTAGGCTTTGCAAAGTGTGCATGTTTACGTGGGCTAGTCGGCGATGCCAAAGCCAACCCACGTCGGCTTTTTCGAAGAGACACATGGTTGAGTAGTGGTGGCTCCGGAGAAGTCCACTACATAAAGCTCATGCTCCACGTATGTAACAGCCTGTTTGTAACTTTCCAAAATTGTGTGCAATATAATGGAGCTTCATGTCATCATTCCATTGTGGTTGCATTTAATTATTTATGTTGCTTCAAATTCAATTTCCAAATTTAAATTCTTTTTATTCTAAATTCAAATGCTTCTCAAATAAATTCAATTGAAGTTTCAAATTATTTATAAAAAATCAAACCAGATATTAAAATGACTAATTTGAAACTATTAAAAATTATTCAAAAGTTTTTATTATGTTTATTTTCTGATTTCTTTTAAAAATACAAATCAAGAAAAGCCCTAAAAGAAAAAGAAAAAAGGAAAACAAAAAAATGGGGAGAGGGCTCTCTCGGGCCGAAGTGGGCCAAGAGACCCAACTCCGGCCCACATCGCTCGTCCCCCACCTCCGTACGAGGACTCGCTTTACAGCGTGGAGGTCGCCATGGCGTTCCCCTCTCTGTCTCCTCGCCCCGACCGGAGCCCCCACTGCCACCTCCTCTCCTCCCCCTACTTATTCGACCCCGGAGCAACCCTAACCCTAATTCCTCTCTTTCCCCGCCGCCGCTTGCTCTCCTCTCGCTCTGCCGTCGCCATGGCCGAGGTAAGTTGAGCTCGGTTCACCTCTCCTTCGCCCTCGACGCCGGGCGCAGCGACCCGGGGACGCTTCTTCACCTCCATCCCCGACGCCACCGCCGCGGTTGCTCTCCTCCCCGAGCACCATCCGGTCGATTCCGCCGTCCCCGCGCCTCCACCGCTCGCCAGCAGCCTGCCCTCGGTGAGCCGCATCCATCCCCTCTCTTTTCCCCTTCGGATCCACGCCCCACGCTGCTGAATTGGAGCTCGCCGGAGTTGTGGACACGCACGGATACGGCGGCGTTCTTTCGGTCGAGCAAGGACTAGTCGAACCCGTGAACCAATCTCCTAAGCGCGAGCAGAAACGGAACCGCGACACGCTGTTTTCCAACCGACACACCCACGCTCGCGCGACGGCGCCAGGAAAACGTCGCCATCGGCGAGGTTCTTCCGCCGGAGCTGCCTGTCCTCGCTCGTCCGTCAGTTTCGTCAGAGAACCTTGTTAGCGTGTTAAAACGAGACCTTATCTAATCCTATTACTGACCCGCACCTAACCCACTGGCTAACAACACCGTGCTAACCACCGCGCGCGCACGAGTTGGAGACTCGCCCGGGGCAGGGAAAAACCCCAACTTTTTGCCCCACGCACTGACAGCCCGGGCCCGCTCGTCAGCGACAGCCCGGGCCAGCGCAGCAACTCGCGCCCCGTCAGCGCCAGGCTGGCGCGCGGGTCCAGACCCTAAGGTCAGCCACGATTCAACTCGACCAGATCCAGATCTGGATCTGGATTTTTTTGCACCGAGACCCCCTGGCTTCTGTCTTTTGCACCTGAGCCCTTCCAGTTACTGTTTCCATCACGGATAAGTCCCAGTATATTTTCAGAAACACCCCTACACTTAAAAATGCAATAACTTTTAATATATAACTCCAAATTAAATAAACTTTATATGTTTTTATATCAAAAAAATGCAATAAAAATTATTATAACATTCTTATGTCATTTTGCATCATTTATTTTAAATTCTTAGTTTAATTTAACAAATGCAATTAATTAAATATGGAATGTGTGGGGAAATAAATATATAATGCCCTAATTCCATTTAATATGCTCATAACTTTTATACCATGTTTTGCCATGCTAATAAATATTAATTTGAGTTGAAGTTAAATAATCTGCAATTAAAAACTAAATGTGGAATGTGTTGGGCAATTAAGCAATTAATGCATATTCCATTTAAATTAATTAAATCACCACATCTACTATATATTAAGTAACATTTAAATTGTTGGCTACACAAATAACTTGCACCCTAATCTTTTGCCGAGATTTCCTCCCCGCTTTAAAATGACCTAATCACCTCATACCACATTGCACCATCATTTGATTGCGCATTTCTCTGTATTGACTATTGTTTCCTGTTGTCTGTGTTTGGCTCTCTTTGGGTAGACGACGACGTGTCTGCTGCGAGTACCTACGATACCGAGGTTCCAGCTTTCGTGCCAGGCCACGAGCTGCCAGGCAAGCTTCTGCTAACCGGTTACACGATTGTTTGGTTTTCATTCTTGCCTTTTGATCTATGCTATCCTAGTTATCGATTCTTGAACTGCGATCCCATCACATGTTTATCTTGCAGCCGATACAGCTTTATCCCGACAACCTATAACCCCTTGCATGTTTATCTGTTGGCCTTTGCGAGTCGTAGTTCATGCTTAGAATTGGTTGAGCGAGTCGTTCATTTGTCTTTTACCTCATATGCTTAGTATGATATATTGTTCTACTATAATAAACTGTTGTCTTATTTTTGGGGTTCTATAATTAAAAGATAAGGCACCAGGCGGAAGGCCTTGCGAGGTGCTTTGTTCTGCTCAGTGTCGACCTTGGAACTGAGTTTTTGTCCTCGGATCCAATTTTTTGCGCACTAACCACTTGTGGGTGTCCCAACGGAGCCCCCCTCGACTTTGAACAGATCCTCAGCTCGTCCATGTGCCGCAAGTAGTTCGGGTTTTCCATTCGCTCATATGCATGTGCATGATGATGATGTTCGATGAGAGGTTACTTGATACGGGGGGTCATATAGGGGTGGTGCGCGCAAAGCGGACAGTTCCTACTGCGGTTTGAGCCGCATGGCGCGCAGGCACAAACTAATGAGTCCGCAATTGAGATTCGGCCGTACTCCTGACGCGGGTAACAACTCATATGGCTGGCACTTGGACTTGCTGTAGTGAAGGAATGAGTCGTGTTGAGAGTCCCTAATGTTTTTGACTGGGTTGATCATGCGAGTATGGGTACAGTAGTGCACCCCTGCAGGGTATAATCTTATCGATGAGCCATGTCCACGGTTATGGACGATTTTTGTGATGATTCTGGCTAACAAGATCTAGACAACTTACACCTAATCATTGTTAATTAATGTGACTAGTAATATAGAATTACTTACACCATAAATGGTAACTAAAATTGTTAACGTGTGAGTATTCCCGGATTGCTTCCTCATACTTGATTGAGGGGGTTAATCCGAGAATGGGTTATGACTGGTGTTAGTTGTAGATGGCTACTCAAACGCTCTCTTATCCCTCTCTAATTAGACGGAAGTTTTAGCGCGTCTCTTTATGTTGCTAGCTAGTGTTGCTGCCGCTAAGTACACTTACCCCCATACTTTGGGAATCTTACAGTTTTGTAACCTGTTAGCTTAAGCTTGTTCGATACGCTTCGGTGTATTGACCCGTTCGCGGGCTGTGGTTTTTCTGCAGTTGAGGATTCTCCGTACGACCAGGTGGGTGGATACTACGTGGAGTTCGACGACGAGATCTTCGACGAGTAGTGAGGGTTCCCCTGGGCTTCTTCCTGATGGACTGCGTGGATGGGCCTACTTTTCCGTTTCGGCTTTGAGCCCTTTGCTTCTTGTCTGTACTCAGACCGGTTTGTTTCCGCTGCATGATGTAATGTTGGGACATGTGTCCTCTGATTGGTGCCATTCGCTATATTTTGCTCAGTGGGAGCTTTTGGATATTATTTCCTTTCTTTGTGTCTTAGGTTTATTCTGTGGTTTCAACTTGTTAAAAATCCGACTCGTATACCATGTGTGTATGGATGAAGTATACGAGTTGGAAGACTTTTCGGGTTCTCGCGTGCACAATTTGGAAACGTATGTGACATTGGGATCGGCATGAGCTGTCGGCCGATGATCCATTCCGAGCCAGGCCTGCATGTTCCTGGGATTGGTATTCCCTAGTATGCTCTTGGTTGTGTGGCCCAACCGATACGTTTCGTTTGTGTAGTTTGTCGTGGTGGTGTCACGGCAGATGCCATAGGATGGCTAATGTGTGGGGCCGATGGACGTTGGTGGATCCGGGGAGGGATAGCGAGCTGAAAAGCTCACACGGGGAGGATCCCGGTGTAACCGAGATCTCCCAAGAACATGAAAAAAGATCACAACAAGAGGGTGAAGATCTAGCAAACACGAACAAATGCACGAAGGCACACAACACACACACAATATACCAAGGTTCAGGGCCCTCGTGAGGAGGTAACACCCCTACTCCTGTCTTTCCTCTCAATATAAGTGTGGTACAAGGGCTACAACCTGCTCTTAGAGCTCTTGAGGTGAAGAACAAGAAGAACTAGATGAACTCAAGGGAAGACGAAGAAAATGCTCTAGGAGTAAATGAGACTATAGTTTTGGCTCCCAAGTTGGTCTCACCTTCACAGGAGCAGTTATGGCGCCTTTTATAGAGTTTCGGTCAGGAGGGCCGGAAACCCTAATCCGTCTTGGCCCCACCGGACAGGCCTAACCGTTATGTCGACACCAGCTAGTGCGACCTAGTTGCCGCGCTATCCGGAGTAGCCCCTTCGTCATCATTCCGGCAAGGACGGCAGGCGCCGTCCTGGAACATCATTGTCCCCTTGTCAGAGACAGGACATATCTTTGCCCATCCCGGATAGCCTTTTCCGGATTGCCGGGCTAGGAACGTCCAGTCTTGTCGTACCGTTGTCGTACCGGCTGACGCGCTCCCGTGTCAGGCGGGAGGTGACCATGCTTCCGTGTCAGGCGGGAGGTGACCATGCTTCCGTGTCAGGCGGAATGGTACTTCCCCCCGCATCAGGCGGGAAAGCCTGCTGCAGACCGTTGACGGCCTACCGGGATCCCTCATGCCGGTCACCTTCTCGCCCGACCTTGCGAGTCCTCCCTGCACAAGCCCAGTAATCTGATAGAACCGAGACAAACATTCCGGTTACTACTTACCCGGATTGCCTATCCGGCACGCCTGAGTACTCTTTCTTCCGGGAGTCTACTCGGGGCCATAAATCCGAGATCCTTTCCGGATGCACCCGAGGTTGTTTAGGATGACTATCTCTAGGCCTAGCCTCCCGAAGATGTCTTAGCCTATCAGCAAAGACATCTTCGAGAAGCTAGTTCTTAGAGGAACCACCCACTGATACTTGTGCTGCTATGAGGGCTCGGGGTGGTTATTTGTAGCCGCCAGAGAGGACTCTTGCGACTGCCAGGAGGCACCTTGCACTCTACCAACTCTGAAAGGTCAAGTTGCCCCTTCAGTGCACTAGGGGGTGGCCCTTGCTCCTCTCAAAGGTCAAGCACTGTTGGCACACTGCTGAATTACTCTTGGATCTGCCCTACCCGGGGGGGCAGCCCCCCGACACTAGTCCCCGAAGCTGGTGCTGCGCAGCGACCCCGGATGATGCGCGGGATCAGCTTTAATAACAACAATTACCCCAGGGAACATGTGACGATCCTTTGACTTGATGCCGATATGAATTTTACCGAGATCCCCGCACCGAGATCCTTTTGACCGAAAGGCTCTGCTCCTAACCGGATAGTGCCACGTCAGTGAATCTTTATCGTTGGCTCCGCATTGAATTCCAAATCTCTAACTGGGTCCCACCCGAGGTCCTGTCGAATCAGAAATGCACTCGAGTGCTTCGGACCGAGCTTGCCGTTGCTCGGGTTCGCGCGCCGGGAGCCGCATCCGATCCGAAGTCCAACCGTTGGGGCTCTGTGGCCTCCGGTGTGGCCGGATCAGGCGCTCCAGGGGACGCCACGTGTCGCACGGCACAAAACAGATCCCACCCACGATCGTAGAGATCGTGGGCGGGAAATTCGGAAACCGCTCCGGATCCCCCCCATAAACAGGGGACCAGAACGGTCAGTTCCTCTTCTTCCCCATTCTTCACTTCTCCCACCATCGTCACGAGCGCCTCGCCGTTGCCGCGCCCGGAGCTCCACCACCGCCGTTCTCGCTGGTCGCGGGAGCTCTTCGCCTCCACCATTGGGTCGCGCCACTCTCGCTTGCCACCGGCCTCGCTTCCTCCGGTGAGTTCTTCCCTCGGCTTCGGTGAACTTCATTACGTTGATGATGCCTCGCGTTCGGCCGTGCAATTACGCATTCGCGGTGGCGCCGCCGCCGGCGAGCACGATTCGCGCGGCGTTTACGAGGATGCGCTCCGTACCTTACTTTTCGCTAGCACATATGCCACCTTTGTATCTTGCCCTAGCATATTTTCATCGAATAAGTTTCGATTTACTCGCGCGCGGTAGATCTTACTTGCTAGGAATCCGGTTGCTTTTAGGAGTTTACGATCCGGTATCTTAGCTCCCGGTAGACTAACCCCGACTAACTGCCCTTGCGCCTGTAGAGTAGCCCGGACACATCCGCAGATCCCTCCGACATGGCTGAAGAAAGTGTTCGGGGGTGTTGGGATGGGTCCGAGGTCGTGCAGAAGGATCTCGATTGGCATTACCGGACTCACCGGATCCCGCCAGAAGTCGAGAGCCGGCTTCCGGAGGACGAGGTTCAACCGGAACCCCAACCCGGGAATACGTTGTATTCCTCACGCATTTCGAGCGTGGGTTCGGGCTTCCGGCTAGCCCGTTCTTCCGCGACTTCCTCGACACCTACGGCCTCCAACCCCATCATCTCCCGGCCAACGCAATAATGATGCTCTCGGTCTTCACCACTTACGCGGAAGCGTACCTCGGCGTGTGGCCTTTCTTGGACCTCTGGGCCAAGTACTTCATCCTCCGCCGCCAAGTCATCCCCAACCCGGATAAGAAGGTCAAAGACTTAGTTGACTGCGGGGCGGCCACCATAATCCCCCGCGCTGATTCCGGATTCCCCAAAGTCCAGGGGCTAGAGTCCTGCCGGAAGTGGCAGCGCAGTTTCTTCTATGTGAAGAACCGGGAGGCGTCGGGAGAGGGTCCGGGATTCTTGAACCCGGATTTCATTAATCTTCCGGAGTTTTCCATTGTTCCTCCCCGCGAATTCGACCTCTGGAACCGGCTTCCAGATACCGAGGAGGTCAGATGCATGCACGACGTCCTCGGCGTGCTGACGGATAAGATGACTGGCGACGATCTTCTGCGCTGCTTTATCATTCGTCGCGTCTGCTTCGATAAGATGACTGGATCTCTGAGCACAGTGGTGCAATCCCCGGGTTCGATGTGATGCTCCCGACATCTACTTCCATGGGTACAGCTTCCGAACCAGGCTCCTTAGGGATGAAGATAGAATCCGACTCGGGTGAGGGTTGAATAGATGGCTTCCTCAAGTGTTCGAGGGCGATCCCGGGAGGGATGGCATCTCGAGATGATCCCAGTTTGGACAATACATCTGCTGCCTCGTTTTCTCCTCTGGGTATGTGCTTGAACTCGCATCACTCGAAAAATCCGGATATTTTCTGCACATGAAACCGATACAAGGCCATGTTGGCATCCAGTGCATCCCAGTTCCCCGACACCTGCTGCACCACGAGGTCGGAATAGCCGAACCACTTTATCCGGTGGATGCCGATTTCCTTGGCGACATTCAGTCCATGAACCAAGGCCTCGTACTCAGCGACATTGTTAGATGCCCGGAAATGAATTTGCAGGACATACTTCAGCACATCTTGCTTTGGTGAAGTGAGGACCACTCCGGCAGCCAACCCGATCTTAGCCTTGGAGCCATCGAAATGCATCCTACAGAAATTGTAATCCGGCATCGGAGGTTCATACTGCATCTCGGCCCAGTCTACCAAAAAGTCCGGCAGCGCCTGCGACTTGATGGCATCTCGTCTCTCGTACGCCGGAGCGTACGGAGACAACTGGATGGCCGATTTGGCAACTCGGCCGCTAGCATCTTTGCACCCGATGATCTCGGCGAGGGGAGCCTCGCACACCACTGTGATTGGGTGCTCTTGGAAGTAGTGCTTGAGCTTGGTCACCGCCATGTACACTCCATACGCCATCTTCTGGTAGTGTGGGCAGTTCTGCTTGGACTCCGAGATCACCTCACTGAGGTAATACACCGGTCTCTGTATCAGCTTGTCCCCTTCTTGCCTCTCTACCACGATGGCTACACTGACTACCCGGTTGGTTGCAGCAATATACAACATCATAGGCTCCTTGGGTAACGAGGATGCCAACACGGGTGCTGTTGAAAGCATTCTCTTCAAGTCGTTGAACGCCGCATCAGCCTGCGGGGTCCAAATGAACGTTTTGCTCTTCTTCATCAACTGGTACAGGGGCAATGCCTTCTCCCCTAGTCGGCTCACAAACCGACTTAGGGACGCAAGACAGCCAGTGAACTTCTGCACATCTTTGAGACGTACGGGCAATTTCATGCTCTCGATAGCACGTATTTTACCCGGGTTGACTTCAATTCCCCGGCTCGAGATGAGGAAACCGAGTAATTTTCCTGCCGGAACACCGAACGTGCACTTATCCGGATTCAACCTCATCCGGAACCTTCTTAAGTTCTTAAATGTTTCCCTCAGATCATCGATCAATGAGGCTTTTTCTTTGGTTTTTATGACTATGTCATCGACATAGACCTCTGCATTCCGGCCTATCTGGTCATGCAAACATTTCTGCATGCACCTCTGGTATGTAGCACCAGCATTTCTCAAACCGAAAGTCATGACACGATAACAATACGCCCCATACGGGGTAATAAAAGCAGTTTTTAATTGATCATCCGGATTCAAAGGTATCTGGTGAAAACCAGAATAAGCATCTAAAAAAGTCAAAAGTTCACTCCCGGCAGCGGAATCGATCACTTGATCTATCCGGGGAAGGGGAAATGGGTCCTTTGGACACGCCTTGTTGAGGTTGGTGAAGTCGATGCACATGAGCCACACCTTAAGCAGGAGGGGATCATATTTCTTATTCTCTACCAGGACCGGATTCGATATCCAATCCGGGTGCAGCACTTCCATCATGAATCCGATAGCCAGCAGTATAGCGAGATGCTCCATGATGGCAGCTCTTCTTTCATCCGACAGGCGCCTAGTCGGTTGCTTCACCGGCTTCGCATCCGGTCTAACAAACAGAGAGTGCTCAGCCAACTCCCTCGGAACACCTTGCAGATCGTCACTTGACCACGCAAAAGCATCCCGATTCTCACGGAGGAAGTCGACGAGCTCGCCTTCCTATTTGCTGTCCAGGTTGCTGCCAATAATGACTTGGCGCTCCGGGTTGCTGGGATCCACCCCCACCTTCTTCGTCTCCTTAGGTGGCTGGAACGATGCGCCCTGCTCCGGGTTCACCATCCCGGGCATTCCGAGTTGGGAGGTCTTGGCTAGCGCCACCACCTGCTGGATCCTCTTCTTTTCTTCAGCTATCACCAGGGATTCGGCTAAGCACGAGCCGGCCGAAGCACACTCCATTGAGCGCTTGTGGTCTCCCGAGATGGTGATTATGCCGTTAGGGCCCGGCATCTTCATCTTCAGGTAGCCCATGTGAGTCGAGATCATGAACTTGGCCAGGGCTGGCCTACCGATCAGTGCGTGGTACGGACTTTCGAGGTCCACGACCTCGAATTCCAAGCTCTCGGTTCGGCAGTTTTCCCGGGTTCCGAACAACACCTCAACCCAGATTTTACCCATGGGTGAGCAAGAGACTCCGGGCACAATGCCATGGAAGGTTGTCTCGGTAGGTAGCATGGTGTTTATGGACACCCCCAGCTTCAGCATCGTATCCTTGTACATGATGTTAATGGCGCTGCCATTGTCAATCAGAACCCGACTGAAGCGGACATTGAGGCTTGGTCCGACAAAGGTTGGGTCTACCACCAAGGCGTATGCCCCCGGCTTAGGCATAACTCTGGGATGATCCTTCCGGCTCCACGTGATCTCCATTTCGGACCAGTGCAAGAACTTGGGCACCGCCAGAATCACAGCGTTCACTTCCAGGGCGCGTTGTCGCACACTCTTCCGGTCAGTGGGCTCGGTCACGAAGACCACATAACTATGATGTGCCTCCCGGTAGCTGCCTTGCTGATGTCCGGTTTGGTAACTGGGGCCTGCACCATTGTCGTTCCGGGTATGCACCACATTCACCGGCCGAGGTGGGGGTCCTCGGTGAGGCTGGTTAATCCGGATCGCGTTGGCTCCTGAAGTTGGAGGGGGAGGTCTTGGAATGTTGGGTCGAGATGCCGGAGCACCCGGCCGAGTAGCCCCTGTGCTACCCTCTTGCAACGTGCACTGATACCAGCTGCACTGCCGAGTGGAGTGGTTCGCCGGCTTGTTGGCCTCCAGGGTATGGTAACAACATGGCTTGTTGAGCATCTCCTCGTACGTCAGGGGCTTCTTCTGGTCCACCCAAGTTTTCTGTACTTCCTGGCTCTGTCCCCAAGCCGGGCCACTTGTCTTCTGACGCTGACTGTTGCCGGCATCCTCTTGATCCCGGGTCACTGCTGCGACATGCTGTGCGGCATGGTGGTACTCGGGCTGATTTCTCTTCTGGCTAAAATCTTGGCGATCATGGCTTCTGCTCGATCCCGAACGCTGAGGTCCCGCATTCCTCCTGTTGGAGTCACCGACATCCACCAGGAGTTGCATGGGATCTCCAAGCGTGTAGGTATCGGCGATGCGCATGGTCTCTGCCAAGGTCGCCGGCATCTTCCTTTGCAACTTTTGCCAAAGCATCGAGCCGTGCCGACATCCTTGTGCAAACCAGGAGATGGCCTGTGCCTCTACTACACCTTCGCAAGAATTGCGAATATTGCTCCACCGGGTAAGGTACTCCCGGTCAGTCTCGTTGCTTATTTGCCTACAGATGGCGAGCTGCTGAGGTCTGTTTGGCCTCTTGTACGTGCTGGTGAAGTTGCAGA
Organism: Poa annua; assembly: GCA_026929855.1. Classification (NCBI taxonomy): domain Eukaryota; kingdom Viridiplantae; phylum Streptophyta; class Magnoliopsida; order Poales; family Poaceae; genus Poa; species Poa annua. The sequence goes on from CM049432.1 coordinate 22,889,808, forward strand.
TGAAGGCCTCCTCGAAATCTAACCAGCTGTCTATGCTGCCAGTTCTCAAGTTGTTCAACCAGATTCTGGCAGGTCCTTCCAACATCTGCGACACATAACGTACCGCCCATCGTCTGTTTCCACCGTCTATGCTTACTGCAGTTACATAGTCGGTCAACCAGTCCTCCAGCTTCTTGCTGCCGTCATAGGTCTTAGCACCTCGGTTGAGTTGAAAATTTCGGACAGGCGGCTCCCGCATGATCCGGGGTCCAAAGCAGGCAGGTCCCGGAGGTCCTTGCTCTTCCACTAGCTCGGACTGGTGAATCCGGTCGAGCCGGATTCTGGCATCGGCCGGATCCAGCTGTCTAGTTCCTATCCGAGATCCCAAAGGATTCTCATTGGGCTGGTACCCGAGCTGCTGCAACCTTGAGTTGCCATCGTTGTGCCTGTCTTGCACCGAGATCACAGCCTGCTGCGGGACAGAGGCGGCCTCCCTTCGCGGGTTCCCCTGAACATGTAGCGGATTCCGGGGTGGATTACCGCGGCTAGCCGGGTTATTGTTTCCTATACCCATGTCGCCACCATCACGGGTACTCCCTGCCTGCCTCGAGTTATGCTGCCCGGCTTGCTGGATGCCGGCAAAGGCCGGGTCATAAGCCTGCAACTGCTTGTTTTTGCCGGAGCCCCGGCTTCTGCTCTGGCTTTTGCTCTTGCTCTTGCTTCTGCTCGGATGCGGGGAGGAGGCCTCTCCGCCCGATCTCTGGCTATCGGCCCTTGCTGAATGCACTTGGGATCCCGCTCCGGGGTTCTTCTTCTTGAAGGGCCGATTCTGCCGGTTGGCCTCGACGACCAACTCATTCACCCGCTCCTGCTGCTTGCGCAGGGCCTCACCGGATAGCCCTGCTAGCTCCGCCATGGCGGCTTCGGCAGCCCTGAGAGTTTTCGCCGACGAGCTGTACACCGGTTTCCCAGCCGAGATCAGGCTACTCGTATGACTGGTTGCGGCTCCCCCGGCCAACTCATCATTCACCATTCTGCCTTTCTTGCGCAGATCCGCGATGCGCTTGTCCCGGGAGTCCATCTTAAGGAACCCGTGAGCTGCATTGTACTCCCGGAGGCTAGCACTGAGCTCACGCCGGATCTCGGCGATCTCTTGCGCTTCGGCGAGAAGCAATCTACGTTGTTCCTCCAAGTCAGCCGAAGTGGCTTGGGTATCTGCATCAGCTGTTACGGGAACGGCCAACTTGGCTACCAGACCCGAGAGGGGATCCGGGCGATGACGGGGTTGTGACTAAAGGGAATATGCCCTAGAGGCACTTAATAAACATAGTTTTTTGGCAATATCCCAATCGTTCATTATATGTTTTATACCATGCTATAACTGTATTAAGCGAAAACATTAATACAGGTTCTTGCTTGTATGACTAGGTAAAAGATTAAGTTAATCTTGTCTTTTTCAGTGATAGAAAATGATGTTCGACATTCTCTATGTATCAGACATAGAATCTATCAGGCTGAAAGCTCGACTTGGTGTTACCCGAGTTCTTAGTTAAAGAACAGGTTCTAGAGTGATCCTTGTGTGGATCAATGAACAAACGTTAAGTTTATTCTTCAGTGTCTATGAGAACTGAAGATAGGTTTTCTAGTAACGGGTAAGAGTGGAATGGCAACTTGCCGTAAAGCGGTTACGATGATGCAAGTTATTACACTGACCCATACGACTAGAAATCTCATATAGGAGATCTCTTAGACTTTTAAGGCGCATGCTACGCGAATGCTCGAGTCTCACTCCATCCACTGGGATATATTTGACCGTTATCGTAAGATACGGGTTGATGTCAAACTAGGTGACATAGAAGTGTTGCAAAGCACATATAGGTCTCAATGTGTGAGGTCTATTGACTGTATTCCTCTTCCACGAGGCGAGCAGGCACCAAGATGCTATGGGTGTTGAGCTTTTCCAGGTTGTAAACTAGATTAAGGGTTACTCTAGTGCAAGTGGGAGACTGAAGGGAATATGCCCTAGAGGCACTTAATAAACATAGTTTATTGGCAATATCCCAATCGTTCATTATATGTTTTATACCATGCTATAACTGTATTAAGCGAAAACATTAATACAGGTGTGGTAGATAAACAACCAGTTCCCTAGTAGCCTCTACTAAGACTAGTTTCGTTGCGCGATTGATGATCGAGGTTTTCCGATCATAGGGCATGGCGCCGGTCGGCAATGGAAGTCATATCGTTAGGAGTAACGATGTGATGGACGTACCCAGTATTTATAGGACTAAGTCATTACGCCTTAAGACCGTGAGACCAACTCTTAGTGTTATTCCTGGAAGATACTTTGATCGCACCAAACGTCGTATCTTATTTAGTATGACAATAACGGTGATACTTTTGGGTATCGGAAAGGAGTAGTTGAGACGAGGGGTCAACAGCGGGATTTGTCAGTCCGCATAGCCGGATAGATACTCTAGGGCCCACTCGGTGAGATTATGTCAAATGAATTTGCAAACATGTGACTAGGTCACCCGCTGACATAATATCATAGACGAGTAGAAGATAGCGATGTCGGTAACGAGATCATGCTAGGTATGGAGATATCTGAGAATGATGCTCGGACACGCTAAGTATCGCCATGACAAAGGGTTTAAGACTAGACGTCCAGGTTTGATAGATGAAAGTCATTCGTTATATCACATGGATTAATTCATGGGTTCCGGGCCTACGAGTTAGTCGTCGATCATAGAGGAGTCTTGATCGTACCTGTTATTATATCGAACAGCTAGGGTAACACACTTAAGGGGTTTCGACAAGACAACCGGAAAGGAAAGAGATCACCGGGAGCGTCCCGGGAGGGGTCCGATGGAGATCGGGCAGCACCGAAAGAGTTTTCGGAGCTAGGAAAAAATATATATATTATGTTTGATATTAATTAGTGTAATTAATATGCAAATATGATTTTATATATTTATTTTCGGATTTATTTAGGCTGATTTCCCTAAATGGGCCTTCTGGTCGAAAGAAGGCCCAAGAGGGGGAAAATCCTCAAGGGGATTCGGTGGGGGCATGGAGGCCGGCCTAGGTTGGTCAAATGGGGCCCACCAGGGGGCCGACGCACCCTCCTTGTCCGAACCAGGTTGTGGGATAGTCCCACATTGCCTGGCTGGCAAGGTTGGCTCCCCCCGGGAGCCTATATAAGAAGGGGCACCCCTGGCCTTTTAATTCACCAATTAATTCCCAATTTCTCTCTCTATCTCGTGGTTCCCTTGTCGGAGCCGCGCCTAGTAGAGGAGGGGGATCTCTTCCACCATAGCCCGCTGCCGCGCTGCTGGTGTTCCGGTCCAAGTCTTGTGCTGCTCGTCCTGGACTGGAGCTTCGGAGGCCGTCGTCTCCACCGTATGTGTGTGACGCCCTGCGAGGTGCTGCGCTAGCGGTACTCGGAGGCCTACTTACTCCACCCGACCTAGGGGTCATCTTCGTCGTCTTCGTCGCGCCGAGTTCTCCGCGACCTAGAGGTCGGCTACGGCGTCTTCATCGTCAACGCTTGTGCGGGAGCGTAATCCCCGCTATTCGGTCTACGAGGGTATGTTTTCTGATCTCCGCCGTACTACTATATCTGCATAGTGTAGATCTTGGCTAGTTTAAGGATATCGTTGCTAGGAAAAATTTTGTTTTCTGCACACGATCCCTTCAGTGGTATCAGAGCCGATCTATCGTAGATATAGTTGTACGCTGTTAGAACCCGTGTTCTACTCGGGGGCACCGTTCCTGTTATTTGCTACCCTCTAGCGTGCACTTGTGAATTCATCGGCATCGAGTTGATGAAGCGGCCCGGACCGACTTTACGCGTACGCTTACGCGAGACTGGTTCCACTACTGACATACGGCTTGTACCGTATATGTGGCTGGCGGGTGCCTGTTTCTCTCTCTTTAGTTGGCTTTGCATTTTCAATGGAGGGCCCGAAAGGGATGCTTAAACATGCAATTGTTGGATCGTTGTTGTGTTCATAAGGTTCGTAGGTATGAAGCGGTTCTATTTACGACAGCCCCAAGCCACGTAAAATATGCAAAAGATAAAGTAGAAGCGTCTAACTTTATTTTGCAGGGGCTATGTGATATGGTCAAGGTATGTTTATTAAATTGTTTATATACTGCGGGCGCCAAGAAGACCATGGCGCAATGGACTATATCACATTGCATTACATTTGATGTTTTGTGTGCATCTTATATTGTGTGATTGTGTGTATAGTATACATTAGTTACACGGCGGTAGTTATATAAGATGATCCCTTCTAAATACCACCAGTGTTCTCCCTCCAACGCGCACCACCAAGAAAGTTCTACGTTATGAGGCAGGCCGTGATGATCGGGTGTCAGACATATCTTCGTTCGCATACGGTGGGTGTAAGCCATGTTGCACAAGCGTCATCGTGGAGGTTATGGTGGCGAGCCTAGCATATTCAGAAATATGGCCTCGGAACAGGGAGACCGAAAGGTCGAGCACGAGTCACAAAATTGGTGTGGCGGACAATTGTCTACTCTTGAAGTTGTGCCACCGGCTCTGATGATGAGGGGTGGTGCAATGGATGGGGGTCGTGTAATCGCTTAAACGACCAGGAGGGATGTTCGTTTGAGTGGGAGTTCGGATAGTTATTTTCTAAAATACTAGAACTCGGATTATAATGAACAGAGTCTGTTTTGCAAACCTTTGTAGATATTAACCATTGTGATAGCATCTTTTCAAATTAGGCGCATTCCTGCGATTTGAGAAACTTAAAAGGTTGGGTCCAAACTTCATAGTTTTATACTTTAGCTTGAGGATACTCCTTGTTTAAACCGTTAGCTCTTTGTGTTACAATACCCGCTAGGAGATAAACCCGGAGATCCCGCTAACAAAAGATAATTTGGATTATCGGATTTTGTGCGGATGATATCATCATAGTACAGTGTATGCTATGATCTCTGCCATAGAGAACCAACGGTGGATACGAGTTATTGGATCGCGAACATATGATATGGTCGCTAAAACTCGAGGTACCCCCAAACGTTGGGTTGATGAAGTTTATCAGTACGTTGACTGATTGTCTTCTCAACCAAGATGGAAGAGAATACACACATTGAGGGAGCACGTGGCGGTCATACTTAATGACATATGTTCATGATTAAAGAACATTGAGTCGCCTCACTCAGCTCAATTACTGGATGACAGACATCGTTGCCAAGTGCAAATCCTCTGTCATAGACTATGTCATGCAAGGGGAATCGTTCACCTTCATGGTTCTTGATTACGGTGGAAGTATCAAGAAAATGAAACAGATCGCCGGAAGTCATCAATGATGATGGTGTATATATGATATACATGTTATGAATGTTTTAGCTAAGCAAGTACTCGCAGTAGTGACTAAGTTTTGAACTAGTCATGTTTTGTGAAAAACCAGGTTTACTGCTTGAGTAGCTTGAAAGGATGAGGCGACATTGCGTGTTGATAATGGCAATCAAGTTGTTGTGATGGCCGTAGACACTCTCCCTCTAGATCTACCATTTGAATAAATTCTTTATGATCGGGTGTTGGTATGATCGTTGCGAGTGTGTCTCCTCTAGCGAGACACTTGTTCATACATGATAATGACAAATTGGTGTCCTATATTTATGAAGTAATGATCATATGCCGGTTTGAATTTAGATGGTAGAAGCTCCCACATTGATAATATTAATGCCAAAGGATACAAACTTAATAAAGACACCACATATGTGTGGCAATACCGTTTAGTTATGTCAATGTTATATGCATTAGCTCTACACAGGATGGACCTACAAGTCCTAAGATTTGATCTTTTGACACTTGCAAAATAACTGTGACACCGTTTTCGGAAAACGGGCATATAACTTATTGATAGTCATACATGGAGATGTATGTGGTTCAGTAAAGTAATTGACGGGTAGTGGAGACCTTTATTTCGTGAACTTCACTGAACGTTTTGAGTATAGCTTGTTGAGAATCATGCATATGGGTGTATGTGAATCAATGAAGTACTTTAACGTGTAGTGGAAGTATTTATTTCATAGACTTCATGAACATTCGAATAGATATATGGATATCCCCTCGGGGAATGTTGGCCTGGAAATTTTGATTCAATCAAACAAGTCCAGAATGAAGTAGGAAATAAACTTAACAAAAAAATCAAATTCCCGCGATGCATATCGAGGAAGAAAGATTTGAGTTAGTTGGCACATCATTGGAAGACTTGTGAGAAGAGTTCCACAAATTACGTCGCATGGAACACCATAGTGTTATGGTGTGTTAGGGCGTCGTAATCGCACCCTATCGGATAGTGTGTGGTAAATGAATCTCTTACCGAATTATTGTAATCATTAGAGTCATATGGTAGAAACTTAAACACTCACGTTAGCAAATAGGGAAACCATTTGAATCCATGGAGACAATACCATACAAGTGATTGCATGGCTTTTGAGCCTGGATTGTCGTTTCAGCAATTTAGTGTTTCGATGTAATCGAACCTAAAATGGATTAATCTTTGTAGTATACCCTACCTAAAGAGTTAGTTGGGTACATGTCTCACGACATAGGCAAAATCTTTGCCGGGATATACCTTGCGAAAGAAATAGTTTCTTGTCCGAGGGTATAAGTGAGAAAGAAAGTAGAGCAAGACGAAGTTGGTGAACTTCTTCTCCAAACATCAGAGTGGCGCAATCGAAAGTGTTTTCGGTGTCAGGCCCCACAGCTTGAAAAAGCTAATGATTCAAGATCATGATGTTCTGAGCTCATACTAAGAGCGTAGGCATACGAGGTTGTGTTCCACACTATGTGTTACGACAATCTTGTTATGGAGGTCATATTAATGGAATATGATAGACCTACGAACTACGAAGAAGAGATGGTGGACCTAAGTCCGAGAAATGGCTATGAGTCATTTGTGATCCGAAATAAAATCCATATACGATTACCAGGTAATGACTTGGGAGATCTTCTTGATGGCATCTAGGATGTTGATAGTATATGGAGTTTTATGAGAGAGTAGATATTGAGCAGATTCGATTTGTCGTGAAACAGTTCCGACAGACCACATGAGACTTTGTCTCAAGTGGAAAAGCCTAAATCTATTCTGGGTCGTTTAGCAATTACTATAATTTCGAATGAGAAATTGATAGACTGATGAGAAAACCATGGTTCTTAATAGTGTAATTAAGAATGGTTTGTAATCCTGAGGATGCTAAACCTGTGTGCAAACTTCGGTTGTCCATTCATGGGCAGAAGAAAGCATATCGGAGCTGGAATCTTCACTTTGATAATGTGATCAAAGGATTTTTGAGTTGTCCAAAATAGTTGAAGAAACCTACATTTGCAAAGAAGTGAGTGGGAGCAAAGTAGCTTTCCTTCATCTTATATGTGGAAGGCATATTTGAGTGGGAGCTAAGTAGCTTTTCCTTGATCTTATATGCGGAAGGCATATTTGAGTGGGAGCTAGGTGTCATTTGTGATTCTGTATGTAGCGACATATTGAATGACACAGATCCTCTAGTAGAGTGTAAAGGATTATTTAAGTGATTAAATTTTCTATGAAATGAAGTTAGGAGTATTAGGCATCCGATTTATAATTGTATAGATCAGAAGGGGCTAAATAACATTAAGTCGGAGTATTTCCTAAGTCAGGATTCTGAAGTGTTTCAGAAAAGGACAAGCGAAGAAAGAGGTTCTTGCTTGTATGACTAGGTAAAAGATTAAGTTAATCTTGGCTTTTTCAGTGATAGAAAATGATGTTCGACATTCTCTATGTATCAGACATAGAATCTATCAGGCTGAAAGCTCGACTTGGTGTGACCCGGGTTCTTAGTTAAAGAACAGGTTCTAGAGTGATCCTTGTGTGGATCAATGAACAAACGTTAAGTTTATTCTTCAGTGTCTATGAGAACTGAAGATAGGTTTTCTAGTAACGGGTAAGAGTGGAATGGCAACTTGCCGTAAAGCGGTTACGATGATGCAAGTTATTACACTGACCCATACGACTAGAAATCTCATATAGGAGATGTCCTTTATTTTGAAGATAGACATGGTTAGTTTGCGAAGTCGCATATGAATGCACGGTCGCATAATCTACATAGGTATAGAAATATATCGCGACTTTAGAAGTAGCAAGTGTGATTGGACTGAGCAGTTTTCCGAGCGTAGGTGGTCCCCTTAATAGATCTCTTAGACTTTTAAGGCGCATGCTACGCGAATGCTCGAGTCTCACTCCATCCACTGGGATATATTTGACCGTTATCGTAAGATACGGGTTGATGTCAAACTAGGTGACATAGAAGTGTTGCAAAGCACATATAGGTCTCAATGTGTGAGGTCTATTGACTGTATTCCTCTTCCACGAGGCGAGCAGGCACCAAGATGCTATGGGTGTTGAGCTTTTCCAGGTTGTAAACTAGATTAAGGGTTACTCTAGTGCAAGTGGGAGACTGAAGGGAATATGCCCTAGAGGCACTTAATAAACATAGTTTATTGGCAATATCCCAATCGTTCATTATATGTTTTATACCATGCTATAACTGTATTAAGCGAAAACATTAATACAGGTGTGGTAGATAAACAACCAGGTCCCTAGTAGCCTCTACTAAGACTAGTTTCGTTGCGCGATTGATGATCGAGGTTTTACGAACATAGGGCATGGCGCCGGTCGGCAATGGAAGTCATATCGTTAGGAGTAACGATGTGATGGACGTACCCAGTATTTATAGGACATAGTCATTACGCCTTAAGACCGTGAGACCAACTCTTATTGTTATTCCTGGAAGATACTTCTATCGCACCAAACATCGTATCTTATTTAGTATGACAATAACGGTGATACTTTTGGGTATCGGAAAGGAGTAGTTGAGACGAGGGGTCAACAGCGGGATTTGTCAGTCCGCATAGCCGGATAGATACTCTAGGGCCCACTCGGTGAGATTATGTCAAATGAGTTTGCAAACATGTGACTAGGTCACCAGCTGATATAATATCATAGACGAGTATAAGATAGCGATGTCGGTAACGAGATCATGCTAGGTATGGAGATATCTGAGAATGATGCTCGGACACTCTAAGTATCGCCATGACAAAGGGTTTAAGACTAGACGTCCAGGTTTGATAGATGAAAGTCATTCGTTATATCACAGGGATTAATTCATGGGGTCTAGGCCTACGAGTTAGTCGTCGATCATAGAGGAGTCTTGATCGTACCTGCTATTATATCGAACCGCTAGGGTAACACACTTAAGGGGTTTCGACAAGACAACCGGAAAGGAAAGAGATCACCGGGAGCGTCCCGGGAGGGGTCCGATGGAGATCGGGCAGCACCGAAAGAGTTTTCGGAGTTAGGAAAAATTATATATATTATGTTTGATATTAATTAGTGTAATCAATATGCAAATATGATTTTATATATTTATTTTCGGATTTATTTAGGCTGATTTCCCTAAATGGGCCTTCTGGTCGAAAGAAGGCCCAAGAGGGGGAAAATCCTCAAGGGGATTCGGTGGGGGCATGGAGGCCGGCCTAGGTGGGCCAGATGGGGCCCACCAGGGGGCCGGCGCACCCTCCTTGGCCGAACCAGGCTGTGGGATAGTCCCACATTGCCTGGCTGGCAAGGTTGGCTCCCCCGGTACTCGGAGGCCTACTTCCTCCACCCGACTTCGGGGTCATCTTCGTCGTCTTCGTCGCGCCGAGTTCTCCGCGACCTAGAGGTCGGCTACGGCGTCTTCATCGTCAACGCTTGTGCGGGAGCGTAATCCCCGCTATTCGGTCTACGAGGGTATGTATTCCGATCTCCGTCGTACTACTATATCTGCATAGTGTAGATCTTGGCTAGTTTAAGGATATCGTTGCTAGGAAATTTTTTGTTTTCTGCACACGATCCCCTTCAGTGACGGCTGCGGATCGCCGTCTCGGGTCGTACCTCTCTCCTGAGGGGGTTTGGCCAAGCGAATATGGCCGCTACCGGCATCGCCGTCGGCGTCCTGGTACTCTTCCTCGGTTGCCCCGACCATCATTACTGGGACGGAGCTCGGGGAGCGACTGGCACGCGGACCCCGAGTAGCGCAGAGCATGGGAGGATCCTCAGCTTCCAGGATAACGTCCGGGTAGCTGTAGATAACTTCGGTGGCGACGTAGGTGGTGAAGCCACCGAAGTCAATGAGGCATCCGTTCACCGGGTAGGGTCTGTTCCGGAAGCACCCGGCGTTGTCGCTGACGAAATCCATCTCGCCCAGCCTGACGACAAGGCCAGAGAGAACCCGGACGCCAAAGCGAATGGGGGAACCCGTCCGGATGTTTACACCAGCCAACGCCTCTGTCTGCCCCATGGTGGGCGCCAACTTTCATGGTGGTGTCACGGCAGATGCCATAGGATGGCTAATGTGTGGGGCCGATGGACGTTGGTGGATCCGGGGAGGGATAGCGAGCTGAAAAGCTCACACGGGGAGGATCCCGGTGTAACCAAGATCTCCCAAGAACATGAAACAAGATCACAACAAGAGGGTGAAGATCTAGCAAACACGAACAAATGCACGAAGGCACACAACACACACATGATATACCCAGGTTCAGGGCCCTCGTGAGGAGGTAACACCCCTACTCCTGCCTTTCCTCTCAATATAAATGTGGTACAAGGGCTACAACCTGCTCTTAGAGCTCTTGAGGTGAAGAACAAGAAGAACTAGATGAACTCAAGGGAAGACGAAGTAAATGCTCTAGGAGTTAATGAGACGTTTTGGCTCCCAAGTTGGTCTCTCCTTCAGAGGAGCAGTTATGGCGCCTTTAATAGAGTTTCGGCCAGGAGGGCCGGAAACCCTAATCCGGCTTGGCCCCACCGGACAGGCCTAACCGTTATGTCGACACCAGCTAGTGCGACCTAGTTGCCGTGCTATCCGGAGTAGCCCCTTCGTCATCATTCCGGCAAGGACGGCAGGCGCCGTCCTGGAACATCATTGTCCCCTTGTCAGAGACAGGACATGTTTTTTCCCATCCCGGATAGCCTTTTCCGTATTGCCGGGCTAGGCACGTCCAGTCTTGTCGTACCGGCTGACGCGCTCCCGTGTCAGGCGGGAGGTGACCATGCTTCCGTGTCAGGCGGGAGGTGACCATGCTTCCGTGTCAAGCGGAATGGTACTTCCCCCCGCATCAGGCGGGAAAGCCTGCTGCAGACCGTTGACGGCCTACCGGGATCCCTCATGCCGGTCACCTTCTCGCCCGACCTTGTGAGTCCTCCCTGCACAAGCCCAGTAATCTGATAGAACCGAGACAACATTCCGGTTAGTACTTACCCGGATTGGCTATCCGGCACGTCTGAGTACTCTTTCTTCGGGGATACTTCTCGGGGCCATAAATCCGAGATCCTTTCCGGATGCACCCGAGGTTGTCTTAGGATGAGTATCTCTAGGCCTAGCCTCCTGAAGATGTCTTAGCCTATCAGCAAAGACATCTTCGAGAAGCTAGTTCTTAGAGGAACCACCCACTGATACTTGTGCTGCAATGAGGGCTCGGGGTGGCTATTTATAGCCGCCAGAGATGACTCTTGCGACTTCCAGGAGGCACCTTGCACTCTACCAACTCTGAAAGGTCAAGTTGCCCCTTCAGTGCACTAGGGGGTGGCCCTTGCTCCTGCCAAAGGTCAAGCACTGTTGGCACACTGCTGAATTACTCCATGATCTGCCCTACCCGGGGGGCAGCCCCCCGACATAGCTTGAATTCAGGGTCTGACAGTTGGTATCAGAGCTTAAACGCCCTCAGGTTCCCTTCTACTGGTCGTTGTTTGAGTCTAGAAAAATATTTTGTAGTTATCAGGAAAATCTAAGACGTGAGAGTAGGAATTCTGTTCTTTTACTTCTTTCCCCACCCACCCTCCCTGTTCTTCTTGTAAGGAAGTGTAACGATGTTTTTCCCTTCTCATCTCTAATTTAAATTTAGGACATCACGTGTTCTGGGTTTTCCAGTAGTACCATAGTTGCAGGTGTTGAAGGATGTTTTTGTCGTTTGGTAGTTATCAACTTCTTCGACTATGTTCAGTTTCAATCTTGAATCAATCAGTTGTTCTTCTACTTTTCACTGGAATCATCTCCTTGTCATTGTACAATTCTTTCTGTGCAATCAATCCTTTTGTTTCTGGAGGCTAACTTCTACTTCAAACTGCTATGTAGATGGCGCACTCTCAGGTGGTGCGTAAGACCCACTGCGAGCAGACTACCGGTTACCCGAAGCTTCTCAGAAGCATGGTTGACTGTGTCGGTTTTAGCTTTCTTCCGGAGTACCAGGTGTCCGAGATCCCCAGAGATTACGGACAGTCCTTCTACAGAGCTGCTGTTTGGATCAGGGGAGATGATCATGATACTGTGCACAAGCACGTGGCTGAGGCTTCCACTGTGGACATGGCAGTACACTTAGCAGCTTACGATGCAGCTCTGGCTCCGCGCAGGGAATACTACTGTTTCAACTGCCCTCCATTCTGCTACGTTCCATACTACCCCTACACGGACTCTCAGTACGAGATCGAGGTTCTTGACAAGACACTAGTAGAAAACGAGCCTTTGGTTCACCCCTTTAGTCTCGGTTCATTTTTTGAACCCATACTAAAGGGGTGAGAGCCACACCGCTGGATTTGTGAGGGACCTTTAGTCCCGGTTCGTGTTACGAACCGGGACTAAAGGTTCACCGCATGCGGCAGCAGAGGCGGGCCCCAGCGCCAGAGACCTTTAGTCCCGGTTCGTAACACAAACCGGGACTAAAGGTCCTCACTTTATCAGCTTCTTCCACCCCTGCTCACTCCATTTTTCCCACCGAGCCCGAGCTCAAAATCATTTCCTCTCCATTTCTTCTCCATTTCCTCTCCCCAATACTAGATAATCCATAATATTTTACACCATTTGGCAAGATTGAAGCCACCCCACGGTTAGCCTCTTCATCCTCTTTCCGGCATTGCTTATTTAGCTCATTTTGCTCATTTCAATTTTTTTGTGCAAGCAAGGTGTTCGATGTAATGCCTAAGTTATGATCTCATTTGTGTATATGTGCAATTTGTTCTCAAACTAAAATAATGATTTATGTGTTTTAGTGTGGTGAGGAGCCTTATCGACGTCGATCGCCCGCGCCGTCCCGTCACCACCTCGGTGAGCCTCTATATTTTATTTTATTTTATTTTAAAAACATAGCTTTTATGATTTAGATGCATAGTTACTACTTGTATAATTTTCTAACTTGTATTATATGTATAGTGTCATGGTTCTGATATCCGTCCCCGTCGGTCCTCGTCCGGTCTATGATTCGGATGTGGTATATTTTCAAAACTATTTATTTCATTCTATGTTTCTGACAATTATGGCGACCAACTTGACATAGAATTATTTTTATCTAGGAGGTAGTTGAACCAGAAATTGAACCTGACCCTATTGTCGAGTTTTTGGATAAAGAAAACAATGATTTGAAAGCAAAATTGAAAAGAAGTGAAGCTCTTTATCTTCAATGCTTAGAAGATAAGATGAAATTAGAGCTCAAACTTGCCGACGTGGTCGATGGTAACGAGATCAAGATGGATGCAATGCGCTTGAAGATAAAAAGGATTAGAAAATATGCCATTAATCGGGAGGCTTGGTATCATTATGCTGTGGGTTCAGTATTTACCTTAGTTGCGATTTTGATCGCATTTGTTGTTGGATTTAAATTCTTTAGATAATTTTTATATTTGTTTCAGTTAATGTATGTTTTATGAGAACTATGTATTACTGCTTGTCAATACTCTACTCTTATTTTAATGGATGACATTGTATTAATTAATTTGCTCTTACATATTATTTATGACAGTAGTGTAATAATGGGGTTCGATATACTTTTATGTAATACAGATGAACCGACAATGGATGTACGGTGACCGATGTTGTCCTCAGTTCATTGATGGCATGCATAATTTTCTCCATATGGCTGAGGCAAACAAGCCGAAGAACGGTTTTATTCGTTGTCCATGTAGTGCCTGCAAGAATATGAGTGATCACTCTACCTCAAAAGTCATTCACTCACACCTCTTGCATAATAGTTTTATGCCTGGTTATTATTGTTGGACCAAGCACGGAGAAACAGGGGTTATCATGGAAGAAAATGAAGAAGAGGAGGATAATGACAAGTATCCTTGGTTCAGTGATACTACAATGGGAGAAGACGAAACTGAAGAAGATCCCATTATTGATGAGCCCGACGATGATCTTCGTCGGGCCATTCGTGATGCACAAATGGACTGTGGAAGTGAAAACGAAAGGTTGAAGTTGGAGCGTATGTTAGCTGATCACGCCAAATTGTTGTACCCAACTTGTCAAAATGACCAGAAAAAGCTAGGTACCACACTTGAATTGTTGCAATGGAAGGCAGAGAATGGTACTTCTGACAAGGGATTTGAAAATTTGTTAAAAATAGTTAAGAAGATGCTTTCAAAGGATAACGAATTGCCGTCTAGTACGTATGAAGCAAAGAAGGTGGTATGCCCTCTAGGATTAGAGGTGCATAAGATACACGCTTGCATTAATGACTGCATCCTCTACCGCGGTGAGCACGAAAAATTGAATGCATGTCCTGTATGCGGTGCTTTGCGGTATAAGATCGGGCGAGATGACCCTGGTGATGTTGAGGGCGAGCCGCGCCCCAGGAAGAGGATTCCTGCAAAGGTGATGTGGTATGCTCCTATAATACCACGGTTGAAACGGTTGTTCAGCAATAGAGAGCATGCCAAGTTGTTGCGTTGGCACAAAGAAGATCGTAAAAAAGACTTGATGTTGAGACACCCCGCGGATGGGTCCCAGTGGAGAAAAATTGATAGAGAGTTCCCGACATTTTCAGATGACGCAAGGAACTTAAGATTTGGCCTAAGTACAGATGGCTTTAATCCTTTTGGAGAGCAGAGCTCCAGTCACAGCACTTGGCCCGTGACTCTATGTATGTATAACCTTCCTCCTTGGTTGTGCATGAAGCGGAAGTACATTATGATGCCCGTGCTCATTCAAGGCCCGAAGCATCCTGGCAACGACATTGATGTGTACCTCAGGCCATTAGTTGAAGAACTTTTGCAGTTGTGGTGTGAGGAAGGTGTACGTGTGTGGGAT
Source organism: Poa annua (assembly GCA_026929855.1). Classification (NCBI taxonomy): domain Eukaryota; kingdom Viridiplantae; phylum Streptophyta; class Magnoliopsida; order Poales; family Poaceae; genus Poa; species Poa annua. The sequence continues at coordinate 22,904,922 of CM049432.1, forward strand.
GAGCACAAACTGGAGGAATTTGATCTACGAGCTTTGCTTTTTGTAACCATCAATGATTGGCCTGCTCTAGGCAACATTTCAGGACAGTCAAACAAGGGATACAATGCATGCACGCACTGTTTAGCTGAGACTGATAGTATACATTTAGGTAACAAGAATGTGTACCTAGGTCATCGTCGGTTTCTTGTACCCAAGCATCCGTTAAGGAAGAAAGGCAAGCATTACAAAGGTGAGGCAGATCATCGGCCGAGGCCTACCCGCCCTTCTAGTTCTGCTATACATGATATGGTCAAGGATTTAAATGTAATCTTTGGAAAAGGTCCTGGCGGTCTCACTGTTCTGAATGACGCAAACAACCACGTACCCATGTGGAAGAAGAAATCTATATTTTGGGAGCTGCCATATTGGATAATGCTAGAGATTCACTCTGCAATCGACGTGATGCACGTGACAAAGAACATTTGTTGCAATTTGCTAAACTTCTTAGGCGTGTATGGGAAGTCAAAAGATGGGAAGTCAAAAAAAGGTACACCGAAAGGAAGGCAGACCCATCAACGTATGAGCGAAGAGATGCATCGAGACGATACTCATTCAGAGAATCAGCCAGGTCCTGCAAGCTACGCTCTTACTAAAGAAGAGAAGAAAATATTTTTTGAGTGCCTTCGCAGTATGAAGGTTCCATCTGGCTTCTCATCAAATATAAAAGGAATAATAAACATGGCAGAGCAAAAATTTCAGAATCTAAAGTCTCATGACTGTCACGTGATTATGACACAATTACTTCCGGTTGCATTGAGAGGGCTTCTACCGGAAAATGTTCGAGAACCCATTGTGAAGCTATGTGCATTTCTCAATGCAATTTCTCAGAAGGTCATCAATCCACTAACTCTAAAAAATTTAGAGAAGGATGTGGTCCAATGTCTTGTCAGCTTTGAGTTGGTGTTCCCACCAACCTTCTTCAATATTATGACGCACCTTGTAGTCCACCTAGTCGAAGAGATTTCTGTTCTCGGTCCTGTATTTTTACACAACATGTTCCACTTTGAGAGGTTCATGGGAGTCTTAAAAAAATATGTGCATAATCGGGCTAGGCCAGAAGGAAGCATCGTCAAGGGTTATGGAACAGAGGAGGTCATTGAGTTTTGTGTAGATTTTATTCCTGATCTGAAGCCGATCGGTGTTCCTGAATCACGTCATGAGGGGAGACTGCATGGAAAAGGCACCCTTGGAAAGAAAGCAACAATATGTCAAGACGGGGCTTCTTTCACTCAAGCACACGACACCGTTCTACATAATTCCAGTTTGGTGGGTCCGTATGTCGAGGAACACAAGAATGTTTTACGCTCCAAGTACCCGGAGAAATCTGAAGATTGTATTGATGGAGAACACATGAAGACTTTCAGCAGTTGGTTAAAAAGACGTCTCATTAATGACACCAATGTTGAAGAACAACTATACTTGTTGGCCACATCACCAGCTCAGGGTACGAGATAAATGGAAATATATTTTACACAGCCAAACAAGATAAAAAGAGCACCAACCAAAACAGTGGAGTACGCTTTGATGCAACAAACTGCAACGGGACAAAGGACACATATTATGGTTACATAGAGGAGATATGGGAACTTGACTATGGACCTACTTTTAAGGTCCCTTTGTTCAAGTGCAAATGGTTCAACCTACGAGGCGGGGTAGAGGTAGACCCACGATACGGAATGACTACAGTGGATCTCAACAATCTTTCGTACGAGAATGAACCATTCGTCCTAGCCAGTGAAGTTGCTCAGGTTTTCTATGTGAAAGACATGTCTACCCTACCGAAAAAAAGAAAAGATAAGCAAGCGAGTACATCATACGATGAGTCATTGTGGGAGTCATTGTGGGAGTCATACGGTAAGCAAGCAAGATGCCGGTGCCAACTTTCTTCCCAATCCATTTGCCTGAGGTATCAGTTGGAGGTGTATCACGGGGATGCTTGCGGATGATAACAGACATTCAAGAGTGTGAACCGTCTGCTGACAGCAGGCCATCAGCGACGGATAATCTTCTGGAGCCATGAATGTGGATTTTGGAGCTAAACATAGCTTTCATAAGAATTTTGTTTGTTTTTGTTTTGGTTGGAATTTGGTTAGAATAACAAAGCGCTATCGCTCAAAAGACGGTGCAAAATATTTGTCACAGTTCGATCTATTCTATTCCATGTTAATTGCAGAGTACAGTCAAGCTGCTAATAGAGAAGTATCGTGGCGCCAGACCAAAAGGTCGAATTGCTACTCCCATAAGAGGAAACCAGAGATCATCACGGTTGGCCGGTGGCTCGTCACTAATCGCCAGTAGCAGGTCACACGCAACAACCATCATCATATGATGCCCAGCATAAAGAGTCATTGTGGGAGTGGAGGACAAGACAGACATGTCAGAAGATTACGATAAGTTTCATGACATTCCGCCCTTTAAAGTCAACACTGATCCAAGTATCAAGTTAAATGAAGAAGAGTGTCCGTGGTTACGGCGCAATCGGAAGAACAAGTAAACACTAGAGAGGGATATTATTGTTGATGTGTAATATCCGAATGTTTTGTATCAGAAGAACAAGTGAACTGAAGTATTTTGTAGATGCATGGAACAAAACACACGATTTCACCTGCATACAGCCCAACGGTGGCTCGTGAGTGCCTGCATATGAAATGCACCGTTGGACGTATGCAGGGAATCCGAATGCTTTGTATTCTGTCGATGAAGTAGAATGAGGAGACAATGACTGCCGAACATGTTCAAGAGGGGGCTATATATAGGGTCATGTGACTCACGAACTGGTCATGATAGTGCCCATCCAACAGCTCAGAATCTCTCAAAAGAAACACATCTCTTCATCCAACGGCTCACAAGTGCTTAAAAGAAACACACGATCCATGTGCTTCTTTAGTCCCGGTTGGTGTTACCAACCGAGACTAAAGAAGCACATGGATCGTGTGTTTCTTTCTAGTGCTTGTGAGACGTTGGATCTGAGGTGTGTTTCTTTTGAGAGATTCTGAGTTGTTGGATCAGCAGTATCACGACCACTTCGTGACCCACATGACTCGGTTGTTGTTACCAACCGGGACTAAAGAAGCACACGTACCTTATATATATCCCCCCTCCCGGACATGTTCAACACTCAGTGTCTACTCATTGTAGTTCATTTAGGCAGCACACGGGTAGTAGAGAGCACTCAGTGAAGGCTGAAGGTGAACCCTCCCCTCGGCAGAGGCATCTCTGGGCAACCAGCGGCAAGACGTCTCTGATGATCTGCGACCGTTTCAAACGGTTGCAGATCATCAGAGATGTCTTGTCGGACGGTTGTAGATCATCAGAGATGTCTTGCCACGGTCATTTGGCTTGGCTTGAAATGACCATAACTTGGTCATTTGGCTTGAAACTTCTAGATGTTCAAGGATTTGATTTTTTGAGGTGTTTATCATTTTTCCTAGCAACTAGTACACATATAAGGAGCCCATGCCAAAGGATTTGATTTTTTGAGGTGTTTATCACTTTATTACATTTTTTCTTAAAAACGATCAAAACGGTCGCTACGACTAATAATCGGAAGAGGTGATATTTTCTAGAACTATCAATGTTTCTGTGATATAACCACTAGTTGTGTACCTTAAAATGATTTTTCCAAAAGTTTCAGACCAAACTATCAAATAGTTGTAGTTCAAATTTGAATTAGTTTCGATAAATCAACATAAACTCAATTAACTAGGGGAAATTAGTTAGAATTGTAAGAAAAAACTCATACTTGGGGATCATCCATCATATGTGCACCACTCTTAGTGAAAAATAGTTGGATGCCATTTGGAATCATATTTTCTGTACTCACTTCACAAAAAACCTCATTTTTTGCACTCAAAAAAAGGAAAATGATATTTATGAAAATAATTTGAAGAATCCCTTTGGCATGGTTGTTTAATATACCAATATGCACCTATGAGTGGAGTATGAGATCTTTATCACAAACTATGTCGTCGAAATGACCATAACTTGGTCATTTGGCTTGAAACTTCTAGATGTTCATACATGATAGACCTTTTTGTGAAGACTTTTTTTGCAACTGTAGGCAAAAATCAAGTTTATCATTTTTCCTAGCAACTAGTACACATATAAGGAGCCCATGCCAAAGGATTTGATTTTTTGAGGTGTTTATCACTTTATTACATTTTTTCTTAAAAACGATCAAAACGGTCGCTACGACTAATAATCGGAAGAGGTGATATTTTCTAGAACTATCAATGTTTCTGTGATATAACCACTAGTTGTGTACCTTAAAATGATTTTTCCAAAAGTTTCAGACCAAACTATCAAATAGTTGTAGTTCAAATTTGAATTAGTTTCGATAAATCAACATAAACTCAATTAACTAGGGGAAATTAGTTAGAATTGTAAGAAAAAACTCATACTTGGGGATCATCCATCATATGTGCACCACTCTTAGTGAAAAATAGTTGGATGCCATTTGGAATCATATTTTCTGTACTCACTTCACAAAAAACCTCATTTTTTGCACTCAAAAAAAGGAAAATGATATTTATGAAAATAATTTGAAGAATCCCTTTGGCATGGTTGTTTAATATACCAATATGCACCTATGAGTGGAGTATGAGATCTTTATCACAAACTATGTCGTCGAAATGACCATAACTTGGTCATTTGGCTTGAAACTTCTAGATGTTCATACATGATAGACCTTTTTGTGAAGACTTTTTTTGCAACTGTAGGCAAAAATCAAGTTTATCATTTTTCCTAGCAACTAGTACACATATAAGGAGCCCATGCCAAAGGATTTGATTTTTGAGGTGTTTATCACTTTATTACATTTTTTCTTAAAAACGATCAAAACGGTCGCTACGACTAATCATCGGAAGAGGTGATATTTTCTAGAACTATCAATGTTTCTGTGATATAACCACTAGTTGTGTACCTTAAAATGGTTTTTCCAAAAGTTTCAGACCAAACTATCAAATAGTTGTAGTTCAAATTTGAATTACTTTCGATAAATCAACATAAACTCAATTAACTAGGGGAAATTAGTTAGAATTGTAAGAAAAAACTCATACTTGGGGATCATCCATCATATGTGCACCACTCTTAGTGAAAAATAGTTGGGTGCCATTTGGAATCATATTTTCTGTTCTCACTTCACAAAAAACCTCATTTTTTGCACTCAAAAAAAGGAAAATGATATTTATGAAAATAATTTGAAGAATCCCTTTGGCATGGTTGTTTAATATACCAATATGCACCTATGTGTGGAGTATGAGATCTTTATCACAAACTATGTCGTCGAAATGACCATAACTTGGTCATTTGGCTTGAAACTTTTAGATGTTCATACATGATAGACCTTTTTGTGAAGACGTTTTTTGCAAATGTAGGCAAAAATCAAGTTTATCATTTTTCCTAGCAACTAGTACACATATAAGGAGCCCATGCCAAAGGATTTGATTTTTTGAGGTGTTTATCACTTTATTACATTTTTTCTTAAAAACGATCAAAACGGTCGCTACGACTAATCATCGGAAGAGGTGATATTTTCTAGAACTATCAATGTTTCTGTGATATAACCACTAGTTGTGTACCTTAAAATGATTTTTCCAAAAGTTTCAGACCAAACTATCAAATAGTTATAGTTCAAATTTGAATTACTTTCGATAAATCAACATAAACTCAATTAACTAGGGGAAATTAGTTAGAATTGTAAGAAAAAACTCATACTTGGGGATCATCCATCATATGTGCACCACTCTTAGTGAAAAATAGTTGGGTGCCATTTGGAATCATATTTTCTGTACTCACTTCACAAAAAACCTCATTTTTTGCACTCAAAAAAAGGAAAATGATATTTATGAAAATAATTTGAAGAATCCCTTTGGCATGGTTGTTTAATATACCAATATGCACCTATGTGTGGAGTATGATATCTTTATCACAAACTATGTCGTCGAAATGACCATAACTTGGTCATTTGGCTTGAAACTTCTAGATGTTCATACATGATAAACCTTTTTGTGAAGACTTTTTTTTGCAAATGTAGGCAAAAATCAAGTTTATCATTTTTCCTAGCAACTAGTACACATATAAGGAGCCCATGCCAAAGGATTTGATTTTTTGAGGTGTTTATCACTTTATTACATTTTTTCTTAAAAACGATCAAAACGGTCGCTACGACTAATCATCGGAAGAGGTGATATTTTCTAGAACTATAAATGTTTCTGTGATATAACCACTAGTTGTGTACCTTAAAATGATTTTTCCAAAAGTTTCAGACCAAACTATCAAATAGTTGTAGTTCAAATTTGAATTACTTTCGATAAATCAACATAAACTCAATTAACTAGGGGAAATTAGTTAGAATTGTAAGAAAAAACTCATACTTGGGGATCATCCATCATATGTGCACCACTCTTAGTGAAAAATAGTTGGGTGCCATTTGGAATCATATTTTCTGTACTCACTTCACAAAAAACCTCATTTTTTGCACTCAAAAAACGGAAAATGATATTTATGAAAATAATTTGAAGAATCCCTTTGGCATGGTTGTTTAATATACCAATATGCACCTATGTGTGGAGTATGAGATCTTTATCACAAACTATGTCGTCGAAATGACCATAACTTGGTCATTTGGCTTGAAACTTCTAGATGTTCATACATGATAGACCTTTTTGTGAAGACTTTTTTTGCAAATGTAGGCAAAAATCAAGTTTATCATTTTTCCTAGCAACTAGTACACATATAAGGAGCCCATGCCAAAGGATTTGATTTTTTGAGGTGTTTATCACTTTATTACATTTTTTCTTAAAAACGATCAAAACGGTCGCTACGACTAATCATCGGAAGAGGTGATATTTTCTAGAACTATTAATGTTTCTGTGATATAACCACTAGTTGTGTACCTTAAAATGATTTTTCCAAAAGTTTCAGACCAAACTATCAAATAGTTGTAGTTCAAATTTGAATTACTTTCGATAAATCAACATAAACTCAATTAATTTGGGAAAAATAGCTATAATTCTAAGAAAAAACTCAAACTTGGGGATCATCCATCATATGTGCACCACTCTTAGTGAAAAATAATTGGGTGCCATTTGGAATCATATTTTATGTACTTACTTCACAAAAAACCTTAAAACATAGAAAATAATATTTATGATATAATTTGAAGAAATCACCTTGGCATCTTAAAATGTTAGAAAATATAAAACAAAACATAAAAATAAGCTAGAAACCAAAACAATTCAAAAAATAAGTAAACCAAAATAAGAAATAGAAAAGTAAGCAATTCAAACAATTTAAAAGAAAACAGAAACAAAAATCAGTAAAAAGAAATAAGGGAAAAAGAAGCTTTAGTCTCGGTTGGTAACACCAACAGAGACTAAAGAGTTAAAGAGGCGCTCTGGGCTCCAGCCAGAACCCTTTAGTCGCGGTTGGTAACTCCAACCGCGACTAAAGACCCTTTAGTCTCGGTCCGTGGCTAGAACCGAGACTAAAGGTCCTTCCGCGCCGGTTTTCGTCGCCCTGCCGCTCAAATTTTTCTTATCTTTCCCAAATCTTCCAAAGCGCCGTCGCCTCCCGCTCCGCCGCGCCGTCGCCCTGCCGCCCCGCCGCGCCGTCGCCCTGCCGCTCCGCCGCGCCGTCGCCCTGCCGCTCGCCGCGCCGTCGCCCTGTCGCTCGCCTCGCCGTCGCAACTAGTGCTCGCCGCGCCGCGCGTCGCCCTGCCGCTCCGACGCGCCGCCGCGTCGTCTGCTACGCCGCGACGCCCCTACAACGCCGGTATGCCTAGTTCAGTCCCCTCCCTCCCCTAGCTAGCTTCCACGCCGCCCTCCGGGTTAGGGCATTAGGGTTTGGGTTAGGGCATTAGGGCATTAGATGGAAACTCGAATGCCTATATGAAAACAATGGTTCAGTTTAGTTGCAGATAATTGTATCCTCTGTTTCAATAATTGAGCTAGCATCACCAAGAATGATTACTTCCCTAATATTGATGTTTATGGTGGATTCAATTTCAGCAAATAATCAAGATGAATATGATATTTTCAGTCCACCTATTATTGAGGATAAAGTTTATTATGATTATGATATGCATCCTATATATGATGATTATAATGATTGTTATGAATGTTTTACTCCCACTATCACTAATAAGAAGGATTTTACTTATGTGGAGAGTATTAATACTTTTATGCTTGTAGATCATGAAAGACATGCTCTATGTGATAGTTATATTGCTGGATTTTTTCATGATGCTACTGAAAGTTATTATGAGAAGGGAAAACATGGTTCTAAATATTTCAATATTATTACATGCCCTCTCTTTAAGTTGAAAGTATGGAAATTGCTCTTTTTTTATCTTCCTATGCTACTTGCTTTGTGTTCCAATGATTTATTTTCTTACAAGATCCCAATGCATAGGAAGTGGGTTAGAATCAAGTATGTTTCATATTTCCCCTCGATGCTCTCTTTTGCGTTTTAATCATTATTCCTATGTGAGCATCATTAAAACTATCATGGCTGTCTAGAAAACAGATTCCTGATCTTTACTGGGAAAAAGGTATAAAATCACAGAAAAGGAAAATTGACTTGATATTTTACGACCGAAATATTCAGTTATTAATACACATTTCATTAGTTCGAAGTTTTCTGATTTGAGCACCGTAAGTGCCTCTGAAAATTCACTCTTTACGGGCTGTCCATTTTTTGACATATTATGTCTTTATTTTGCTAACTCGTTGTGTATGTATCAGATGAGGCTTTTTATGAACTTCGGTCGACTCATGCGTTTATTTGCTAACTTGTTGTGTTTGACTCTTATATCTCTCTGTGACTCAATGCTAATTTGATTGATATACAATTCATTATATAACTTGCAGGAGGTCTGCTGCTCGGGTCCTTGTGTCCACGGCTTTTCAGGAGGTCTTGCTCCTTGCCGAGGCTGTGCCGCTCCTCCTCGTCGTTGCCTCGATTTCAGGTGTAAAAGACATGCCTATATGATCCAGTAGTAAAGAAAATCCGAACTATTTGTATATAAAGCTGATGGAATTCTAGATTCCTCGATATGTCTACAACATGTATATAAAGCTGATGGAATTTAAAGTTGTTGGAGAACTTGAGGTCTGAAGATGAGATATTGCCTTCATTATGTGTATGGAATTTGGGTTGCAGATATTTGTTTGAACTGTGATGTGAGTTAGCCGAGGTCTGAAATTAAATCTTAGACCTTTTGTGTGTTAGATATGCAAATTGAGATGATTGTAATATATATAATATATATGACCCAGTTGTATCAGCTGCTTCCTCCCAGTTTTATTTATGAGAATTACACTTGGGTGCATTAGTTTGACATGCTTGAGTAGTAAACAGGTACATTGTAATTTATAGAATATTTTAAACAATCATTCAACCCAACATTCATATTCTTGTAATTTATAGGATTGCATACTTGTATCTTTTTTAGAATAAATCTAAACTTGATTGCAAATTTTATTGATTGCAGGTACATTTGATCTATGGAGCACTTGCGAGACGAGCAGATAGAAGAATCACAATTTCAACGAGACGAAGAGATGGAAGACCAAATGGAACAACTTATTTTTAATGATGCCCGAGCTGGAGGAGATGTAGATGATTATGATTTCGACCAATTTTTGAACGACTTTGGAATCGAGTCACAAGACTTTGATGTGGTGATAGCAAACTCCGGCGGAGAGGTGTATATGTGTTTATAATAAATATGGCGATATGTTGTTGTTAACTACATGCATTTATTAACGACTTATTTTTCTTTTAGCCATCCGGATCGAGCCAATCTGCAAAAAAGCAGCCACCATGTGCTCCTCGAGTCAAGGCAAAAAGAATGACGAGCGAGGATCCAAAGTTACCGATTGAGGAAATTGCTGATTCCGGCGAACCGCTCGAACCAAAACAGAACCGCAACAAATTTATAAGTCAAGCTGGAGTTATTGTTAGGGACATGATCCCAATCAGCATACGCGAATGGAATAAGCCGGCGGTCGCAGATGTGGACGACCCATGTTATGTCCACCAAGTTCTTAAGGATTTGGTCTATAACACGCTGTTGTCACATTTCACCCTCCCGCCAGATCTCTCTAAAGTGAAGAAGGACAACCTCAAGAGGTGGACTCTTATTAAGATGGCGGAACAATTCCGGAACTGGAAGAAAAAGTTATGGAATCAATATGTAGAAACAAAAGAAGTGCCAGATTTCAGTGGAGCACAAGGGAAGAAGTTAGAATCTGAATGGGCGGCGTTTAAGGCGTATAGGGAATCACCTATGGCTATGTCCCGATCGAAGATAAATAAATTGAATGCTAAGCTGAAGGAACACCACCATACATTGGGGACAGGTGGCTACAAGAGCGCCATTCCTAAGTGGTTAGCCTATGAAGAAAAACTGCTTCAATCGGGGGTCCGTCCACAGACACTTGACTGGCCCGAGAGGTCGAAATTCTGGTTGTTCGCGCATGGGGCAATGTTGGACCCTAAAACCGGAGAGATTGTTGGAAGGGGAAAATGGAAGGTTCTCGTGGAGCGTATAAAAAAGAAGCTTGAAGAAGCAATTAATGATGTTCGCAATGGTGTGTTCAAACCCGATAGAGAGGATGACGAGCTGACACGGGCACTGGGGAATCCTAAACATGTTGGACGAGCTCGAGGCTTTCCTGGCGGTGCTACGTTTAAGACTGCGTGGCCGGAATCCGCTCACACTTATAGAAGCCGTAGCAGAGGTAAGAAGAAGGAGGCCGACGGGATATTACAATTGGAACGTGAAATGAAGGAGCAACGGGCGGAAATAAAAGCATTGAAGGAGCAAAGAACGGAACCTCAGAAGCGGCATCAATTAGACCATGAAGCGCATGCCGCCCCATCTCAGCGTAGAAGCAGCGTTGGTTCCACGCGTCAGGGCGACGTTGGTGCCTACCCAGTGGAAGACATCACAGAGCCTACAGGTTGTGAGCTACATATAGCAATGCGAAACATAACTTTGAAGGTGGCGGTGGGGCAAGCTTTAGTAATTCAACCTGGAGAACTCTACCATTGTGGTCAAATTCTAGATGGCTACGCTCGTGTCGGGGTGGACGAAATTATGCCGGGATTTGAATCCTTGGAACTTGAGTTACCTGGAGGTGACGAGGAGAAAACGTTGGCAGACGTCAAGCATGCCTTCGCCCTATGGCCCAAGAAATACATCGTCCTTCCAGAACAAGCAAAGTCCACTCCTCGTTCTAGGAGTCCAGCTCGCCAGCCAAGTCCACTCTTCCTCGAGAGGGATCAAAGACGGAGTCCATCTCCACCCCATCAGCAAAGCCCACACCTCCCCGATAGGGACCCCAGCCCGAGTCCATCTCCAGCTCAACAGCAAAGCCAACCGCCCCCCGAGAGGGTTCCTAGCGTGAGGCCATCGCAGTCTGTGCCAGTCCGCCAGAATGTTAAGTCGCTCTCGAGTAGGTGCCAGTCTGGTTCTCCTGTTAGGAAGAAATCTAGAAAGCAGAAAACACCGCCGCCTACTCCAAAGTTACCTTGGGAGAGAACCGTCGAGGAAAACGATATCGCATGCAAAGAAAATACGGATGCCTGGCTTGCTGGCGTGAAACAGAAAGCGTTAGCGAAACAATTGCCTCCTGCGAAATTTACTCCCGGAATTCCTCAGGAAAAAATTGACCGTTGCATCGATGCCCTATACAACCCCCACCATCGCCGCCAACAGACTATGATCGTAACATTGGTAAGTCATATGACGAAGAGATGGATGATCGATCGAAAAAAGGGAAACAAGTTGCCCAACTCGGAGAACAAGACGCACAGTCGCCCCCCCCCCCCCCGCTCAAGGTGCTTGATGACAGAGTTCTCAAAAACATCAATGTGCGGGAGCTGGTATATTCGGGAGATGATATCCCCTTCGCGGATGTTGTTCGTACTTATGTTCACGGGGAGAATTCTGTTGACGGCGACTTACCCACAAGAATGCGTCAATTTCAAGCCTGGTACAAGGATACCGTAAAGGAGACGGATAAAGTCGCTCTCCAGATGGCAGTTAAGGAAGAGCATTATTTCCAAGAATACTCCGTTGTCCTTTACTTCGCCGAAATCTTTCAGTTATACAATCTCCGGGCCCTCGACAAAAACATCATAAGTTCATATTGTCTGTAAGTCATCTATTCCTGTAATTTAATGTTTTAATTAGCTCTACTCGTTCATTGTCTGTGATAATCCTCTCTATAATATTTTGTGTGCTTTATTACGCAGAATGAAGATGCTCGAATGCAAGAAGAAGAAAATCAACCACATTGGGTTCATTGACCCCTCTATAATGCATGAAGATAACATAATTGATCCACTAGTTAACAAGGATACACCGGGGAATTTGCTAATTTTTTCAAGCGACAAGCTTACAAAAAATATATATTATGGCCTTACAACTTCAAGTGAGTGTTACTGCTTATTACACATTCTATTTTTCTCACCCGATGTTAAGTTTAATTGATTAGTTATGCATGACTATTTATAAACGTGCGCAGCTACCACTACATTCTTATCGTTATTGACTTGCGGAAAGGAGAAATTGTTGTCCTTGATTCGTTAAGAAGATGCCCTAAACAATACAAGACCTGTTTTGATTTGGTGGCAAGGTACTTTTTTTTCTTATCGCCTCTTTCGTTCATTTCCTAATATCAAGGAATTTATGACTCATTCATTCAGTTTCTTGTCATGCAGCGTTTGGAAAATGTTCCTCGCGGAACATCCGAACAGTGGATGGCCAGAGAAACTGCGCTGGCGTACTAACGATGTAAGTAGTACTATAACTAGGCCCATGCACCATTATCATACTTTATTATTATTTGATTAAATTTTATTCTTCTATAGACTTGTCTTAAACAGCCAACCGGTACTGATCTATGTGGATTCTTCGTTTGCGAGTACATGCACACTGTGGTCAACGAGAGTTTGAAGAGCAAAAGAAGTATCGAAGTACGTAAAGCTCTAGTCACAACATTATTTTTGTATTATCAATCGTGATGAGTTTTATTCATTTCATATCTCATGTATTCATTGGGATATCATTTTTTTACAGTTGGCAAGAAAGCGCAACGAGCTACCAATAAAGACCCGCTTCAGGGCAATTGCAGAGGAGTTGACGGGATTTTACCTCACCGAGGTCATACCGGAGACCGGAGAGTACCACTATGTTGACTAGTCCGGACATGTAATATATAGTGATCTCCATGTAACAAAATATTTCTAAGTCTCTGGAACCGGGAAACGTGATATTCATGTACCACGCGTACTTAAATGTGTATGTGTTATCAACACATGATCTTCATGTAATTGTATGTATGCATGATGCAACTTCATCTAGGTTCGTATAATAATTTATACGTGTTTTTCGCCCATCGAAGCTGTAGCATCCGAAACCCCTACCATCACACATCGACATGGTACCATCCGAAACCCCCTACCATCACACATCGACTATAGTATCGACGTGGTACCATCCGAAACCCCTACCCAGAAAACCGGTAGAAATAAAAAAAAGTATACCCTGAAATGAAAAAAGCAAAACCCTGAAATTAAAAAATAAATAAAAACCCTAGTCCCGGTTCGTATTACGAACCGGGACTAAAGGGTTCGCCCCCCCGCACGCCCTGCCGCGGCCACGTGCGCTGCGCTCATTGGGGGGGGGGCTCCGGTCCCGGTTCGTGTTAAACCGAGACCAAAGGGTCCGGGGGATCTAGTCCCGGCCTGACAGTCCCGGTTGCTACACCGGGACTACAGGCCCTCTGGAACCGAGACTAGAGCCCCGATTTCCACTAGTGAGACCGCTCAGTTTGGCCAGTCTTCAGACTCAGTGGCTGGGACTCTACGCTTGGAGCTAGCAGCAGTCCGTCAGCAGCTGCAGCGGGCACTCTCTCACTTGGGTCAGTACGACAGGGGGAACGTCACACCAGATGCTTTCCCGAGGTTCCAGATCGCTTTTCCGAGTCGTCAGTCTGCTGTGGGTGGATACACTCCAGAGCGTGGTCCTCTGATCACTACTTCTCCAGACCACGTTGGACCACTGCTGTACGGGAAACAGACGCCAGATGCCTACTTCCCTGAGTTTCGACGCATTGTGCGAGAGTACCACGTGTACTGCGATCGTTGTTACACCCATCGCATCACCGGAGAGGGGTGCACAGTTTCCTCTTCAGATGGAAGCGCGAGCTAGTCTTCGAGTTGTATCGCTTTCCTTGTTGTGGTAGCTATCCTTTGTACCGAAACCGTGTTGGTTGTACGGATGGTTAAGTTTGTACTAGTAGATGTCCTTGTAGTACTGAAACTTTGTGGTTGTACTGATGGCTAACTAAGTGTATGGTTATGAACCTTTGCTATGAGAAGCTTATCCTTGTTATTCTACACTTTGCAACTGTTTTCTGAGCAAGAATTCTACTTCTAAGTTTTTCCCTGGCTTTATGTATCTTATCGCTGTTCTAATATCCAGTGTCTCTAGGATGCCGAACACCAGGAACAACCGCAATGCGGAAGGTGAACCACAACCGCCTCCTATCACTGAGTTGCTTGGTCAGATGACCCAAGTTCAGGCTCAAATGGATGAGAACCAAGCCTACCAGAACAACCACGGGCATCGCAATGAAGGCAATGCACGTGTGACCGTTAAGGACTTCCTCAGTCTGGGCCCAAGGAACTTTGCTTCCCCCACTGAGCCGTTGGAAGCTGAAGATTGGCTTCGCGAGATGGAAAGGACCCTTGCTATCGCCCACGTGGCTGAGAACGACAGGGTGCCTTACATGTCCTACCTGCTTAGGGGCAAGTCTGCCTCATGGTGGGAAAACTTCCAGGCTATGAGAGCTCCCGGGGTGGTTACCACTTGGGGGGATTTCAAGACAGCCTTCCTGCGCCACCACATCCCAGAAGGTCTCATGGACAGGATGCGTGAGCAGTTTAACTCGCTGACGCAAGGCAAGATGGACGTGATGGAGTACAGTGGTGAGTTCAATCGCCTTGATCGTTACGCTAGAGATGAGGTGAACACTGTGGTAAAGAAGATGGCCAAGTTCCATAAGGGTTTCAACCCAGCGCTCAAGTACAAGCTGAACCTCGTCAAGGCCGACAACTTCGAGGACCTCGTCAACATCGCGCTCAATGAGGAGCATGGGCGCAAGGTCTTCGAGGAGTCGCGCAAGAACTCTCGTGAGAGCAACTCTTCTTCATCGTCAATCGCCGCCGCTCCTACTCAAAAGCGTCGGATCGGGGTGCCTAACATCGCCTTCGCACAAGCTACCTACGTGCCAGGACCTCCAGGACTCGCGCCTCGCCCACCGAACCTGGCTCTTGCTATAAGGGGTTTCGGAGGGCCTCCAAGGCCAACGAGTGCTCGCCCCAACGTGACCTGCTACCAGTGTGGGAAACCGGGCTACTACACCAACAACTGCCCGGAGACCCGACATCCTCCACCACCACCTCGGCCTGCTCCAACTCAGGCGATGGTCAACGCACCTGCACCGACTAGGCCTTTCGTCCCCAACACCAGGCCTCCGACACGTGCTGCGCGGGTGAACCACATCAGGGCCGAGGAAGCAGAAGAAGCTCCAGAAGTTGTTCTTGGTACACTACCCGTCAACTCTATTTCTTCTAGAGTGTTGTTTGATACAATAGCATCTCATTCTTTCGTATCAGTTAGCTTTGCAGATTTACATGGGATAATTCTCGATCCTCTCCCCAAAAACATCGCGGTTACTTCTCCCGACATGCAAATGACTTCTTCCAAGATAAGCCACGACAATGAAATCCAAATTGGAGGCCATATCTTCTTGGCATATCTAATAATTCTCGGCAATGCTGATATTGATGTCATTCTGGGCATGGATTGGTTGACGGCCAATCAAGCTAAGATAGACTGTTCCACAAAGACTGTAACTCTTTCTCATCCTTCTGGACAGATAGTCTATTCTCCAAACCAAACCTCTTCGGCTCAGCTTTTCGCTCTCAATGTTGATCCTCTTCCTTCCATAGAAGTTATTCCGGTGGTCCGAGACTTTCCTGACGTCTTTCCTGAACAACTACCAGGTATGCCACCTTACAGAGCCGTGGAGTTCGTTATTGAACTAGAACCAGGCACTGCTCCTATCTCCAAACGTCCTTACAAGATGGGCCCCAAAGAACTGGCTGAGCTTAAGAGACAGCTAGAGGAGTTGGAAAGAAAAGGTCATATTCAACCTAGTACTGCTCCTTGGGGTTGTCCTACTCTGTTTGTCAAAAAGAGGGACACGACAGAGCGACTGGTTGTTGACTACCGTCCTCTGAACAAGAAAACCATCAAGAACAAGTATCCCCTTCCTCGCATCAATGACCTGTTTGATCAACTCGTTGGTGCGAAGTTTTCTTCAAGTTGGACTTGAGGTAAGGTTATCACCAGATCAAGATCCGCAAAGAAGACATTCCAAAGACATCTTTCACCACTCGCTATGGTCTCTACCAATACACTGTCATGTCTTTCGGTCTCACAAATGCTCCGGCAACTTTCTCGCGCCTAATGAACTTCGTTTTCATGGAATACCTCGATAAGTTCGTGGTAGTCTATCTCGATGACATTCTTATCTATTCCAAAACCGAGGAAGAACACGGGGAACATCTACGGCTTATCTTGTTGAAGCTCCGAGAACACCGTCTCTACGCCAAGTTCTCCAAGTGTGAATTCTGGCTTCCTAAAGTATCCTACCTTGGTCATGTTATCTCTTCTGAAGGCATTTCTGTGGATCCAGAAAAAGTGAAGGCCATTGTTGAATGGTTGCCTCCTACATCGATGAAACAAGTCAGGAGTTTCCTTGGCATGGCTAGCTATTGCCGTCGATTTGTTGAGAACTTCTCCAAAATCGCTAAGCCTCTCACCGATCTTACTAGGAAGGATAGAAAGTTTCTTTGGACTCCAAAGTGTGATGAGAGGTTCAATCTCTTGAAAGCTAAACTCACTTCTACTCCTATTTTGGTTGGCCCAGACACTTCCAAACCTTTCAAAATCTTCTGCGATGCATCTCTTCAAGGACTAGGCGCAGTCCTCATGCAAGAACGCAAAGTTGTGGCTTATGCATCTCGTCAGTTGCAGCCTCGTGAGCTCAACTATCCTACACATGATCTTAAACTTGCAGCAATCATGTATGCCCTAAAGGCTTGGAGACCTTATTTGTTGGGGCACAGCTGTGAGATCTTCACTGATCACAAGAGTCTCAAATATCTCTTCACTCAACCAGATTTGAACCTCAGGCAAACAAGGTGGCTTGAGAAACTCTCAGATTACGATCTTACCATCTCTTACACTCCAGGCAAAGCTAATGTAATGGCTGATGCTCTCAGTCGCAAGTCCTATTGCAACAACCTCATGGTTGAGGACATCCAACATCCTCTTCACGAAGAATTCAAGAAGCTCAATCTTCAAGTGGTTCCCTCTGGTTATCTTGCAAACTTGATTGCCACTCCTACACTTGAGGATAAGATCCGTGCCGCACAGTTGCGTGATTCTAGTGTCAAGAATATCAAAGACAACATTGGCAAGGATAAGTACAAGAGTTTCTCTCTCGATGACAAGGGTACCTTGCTGTTTGAAGAACGCATTGTAGTGCCCAAGCTTGACAGCTTAAGAGAGCTCATTCTCAAGGAGGCTCATGATACTCCGCTTTCTATCCACCCTGACAGCACAAAGATGTACCAGGATGACCAGGATGAAGCGTGAAATTGCTCGCTATGTGTCTCATTGTGATGTTTGTTGTCGTGCCAAGGCTGTTCATTAGAGACCACCTGGACTTCTTCAACCACTGCAAATCCTGAGTGGAAATGGGTCAAGATCGAGATGGACTTCGTTACAGGGTTTCCAAAGTCCAAGAAAGGCAACGATGCAATCTTTGTTGTCATTGATCGTCTCTCCAAAGTGGCCCACTTCTTCCCAGTCAAAGAGACAGTATCAGCTAGTCAGTCGACAAAACTCTATATGACAAGACTGGTTCCTTTACATGGGGTTCCTTTGGCAAGAAGATTAGATCGTGGAAGTATCTTCACTTCTCAATTTTGGGATAGCTTTTCAGAAAGACTTGGGTACCAAACTTCTGTTCAGCACAGCTTACCATCCGCAGACAAGTGGACAGGTTGAAAGAGTGAACCAAATTCTGGAGGATATGTTCAGAGCTTGTGTTATCTCCTTTGGCATGAAATAGGAGGATTGCCTTCCGTATGCTGAGTTCTCCTACAACAACAGCTTCCAAGCAAGTCTAGGCATGGCTCCCTTTGAAGCTCTTTATGGCCACAAATGCAGAACTCCTCTCAATTGGTCTCAAGCTGGTGAACGTCAATTCTTTGGCCCTGACATTATCCAGGAGGCTGGAGAAAAGGTCCGCATCATTCGTGACAATATGAAGATTGCCCAGTCTCGGAAGAAAAGCTATTATGATAGCAAGCACAGGGAAATGGTCTATGCACCTGGTGATCAAGCTTACCTTCGTGTCACTCCTCTGAGAGGCACGCAACGCTTTGGCATCAAAGGCAAGCTCGCTCGGCGTTATGTTGGGCCTTTCAACGTTCTTTCAAGGCGTGGTGAATTGGCTTACCGCCTGGAACTTCCTCCAAACCTCTCCAAAGTGCACGATGTCTTCCACGTGTCACAACTCAAGAAGTGCTTCCAAGATCCAGGACGTGCAGTTGATCATGGATGAATTGAATGTAACATCCCAAAAATATTAATATAATTATTAGTGCAAAAATGTGGGCCGACAAAAACTTTTCTTATAAAAATGTGTGTATGTTTAATTCTTGAGTGTTGCTTGTTGCATTGTTTGCAAGATTGTTGAATTCTAGCTCTAATTAAAAATTTGAGGAAAAGAAAACAAATAAAACAAATCACAAAAACAAAACACCATGTGACACATGTCACATTATTTTTCCAAATTAAGAAGCATAATTTTATTTTCACACCAAAATCAATGGAGTAATATTATAAGCACTCCTAGTTAATTTTTACAAAGTATTCCCTTTCAAAAACTCAAATTCAAAACCTCAAATTCAAATTAGAAATTCATGATTGAAATATTTCAAAATATTTCAAAAAGACTTTGTAACACTCACCAATAATATACTTAGCCTAGATCCTAAGTTTGGACCCAAAAGAATTAAGAGAAATATGGAAAATTAAATAGCCAAAATGCTACTGTTTTGGTTCAGGCATTTCAGCAAACACCTGTGGAGCACCACCCTGTTCTTCCCAAACCGAGCCAAATCCTTGGATGATTTGATCGAATTCGATCAAATTGATGCAAGCTTATGCCCCCTCTCGATTTGCCTCACCCCTCCAACCTCACCGCACTCAAGAACGCGAGGAATTGGCCTCGGGAGCGCCGAGGAACCGCCGGAGACAGCAGCGGGTGCGTGCACGTCGCCATTGTCGGCACTGTGGCCGCGCAGGCGCCGCGCCGTGCTGGCCGCTCCGTGCCCCCCTCGCTCTCCCTCACCTCCTGGCGCCCTCGCGCAGCGGCAACACACACCAGCACGCCCCGACCGCGCCGCGCCCGCGCCACGCCGTGCACGTCGTGCACCGCCCGAGCGCGCTCACGGCCGGCCCGCCCCGTCTCGCACGCGCAGAACGCGCCACGCCACCGGACCTTTCCCATTCGGTCCCCTGAGCATCCCGCAGCCTAGCCACACCCTCCACCGGCCTACGGCGAGCATGCACGGCCGCGGGTGCCCTCTGCACCGCGTCCACCGTGCGCCGCCCGGCCGCTATAAAACGGCGCCTCCTGCCCCTCTTCTCACCACACCGCCACTGCCTCTCCCCCTCTCACACCACCCCTCTCGAGCACCGCCTGGAGGGCGGCGCCGTCGCCGCAAAGCCCAGCCGCCCGTGGGTCTCCTCGAGCTCGCCGTGCCCGAGGTAGACGAGGACCACGGCCAGGCCGTGCTACCCTTCCCCTTCCCTTCTCTCTGGCTGCACCCCCTTCTCCATGAACCCCTCGCTCACCCGCCCCTTTTTCCCCTCTGGATTGTGCCCAGGAATGGCCCAGCGGACTCGCCGGAGTTGGAGCACGGCCGCGGACGGAGGAGCTTCACGCCGTCGTCGCCAGGAGCCTCCTCAGCCCGCGCCACCTCGCCCCCGAGCTTCCCCGAGCCGCCGCACCCCTCCTGCACCGTCGCCGTCGTCTCCCGAGCCCCTAGGTGACAAGCCCGTCCTCGACGCCGTCGTCGGAGCCACGGCGCCGCCCGTTTCTGGTCGCCGCCGGCGCGCTCGCTCCGGGCCGTTGGATTTAGATCCAACGGTAGCGTACCGCTTCGCGTTTTAGTCGCTGACCCGCGGGCCCCGCACGTCAGATTTTTAAACATTTCCCAGCGCGCGCACTGTTTCGGTTGAGTCACTGACGAGTGGACCCCACCCGTCAGGATTCTCAACATTATCCACTCCTGGTTTTTAATTCGAATTTAGGTTTAAATTGAAATCAGTACTGAACTCCATTTTAGAAATTCATAACTTTAGATTCACAACTCCAAATGAAGCAAATCCAACTGTACTGGAAAGCATATGAAATTCTCTATCCAACTAAACTAGTTTCAATCCATTTGGATATATAATAAAAATACACTATTCAAAATACCATAAATGGTTTAAATTCTAAACTAGTTTGTTTCTGATACTCTGATAATCCAAATTAGTTGAAACTAATTTTATTAGGTCACATTTAACTATGGTTAGCCATCCCTAAAAGGGTTTAATTTTTAGATGAATATAATTTAAATAATAGCCAAAACCTTATTAATTGGCTTCTGGATTCAAAACAATGTGTAGGGAGTTTGGTAACTCCAAATGACCCAAACCCAATAGTGTCATCTTCTACACATCATTAGCTTCCTGTAGAATTTTAGTTTGTATTTTTGTGACAAACGGAACTCAAGCTATGCAATTAAACATGTGCAACAAGTTTCTGCCCTAATTAAAATACAATGGAATAATGGTTAAATCAATTAAATTGAAACCACATAGTGTTGTTTGATATGTGGAATGGTTAATTAGGACCTCTAAGAGTGTATTGCTATGATGATTGTTTGAATAGGCTAGTGATTGGTTGTATTGATTGCTTGTGTATTAGACGAGAATGTTGCCGGATATATCGAGGAGGAAGGATTTGTGGAACCTGAAGACCAAGACCAAGACCACTTTGTTTAGCAAGGCAAGCTACTCTCTGATCTTGCACATAACTTATGCATCTAGATTTACAAATCATTTTTCAAAGGCAAAGGTTTATAAAACCCTTTTTAAAAATATATAGAGATTATTTTGCCACCCAATGTAGAACTATATGCTAAAACTATAGGATGGAAAAACCAAGATTTGTTTATTCAAAACTCCTTTGAAAACTTGTGTGGATATAAAGCACTATGATATGGTGTTGAAGTAAAGAAATGGAGAAAGGTGGTTTTCGAGAAAAGCACATTGTGTCTTAGTACTTACGTCGATCAGCCGATATTCTGTGCGACCACATTTACCCACATATGGGAAAGGGTCTAGTCATATAGTTTGCTCTTATTAGTATGGGGCACTGCATCAACAGAGATGACTCTGTTATGCATGAGGGAATGGTTTGACGACCTACCCCTGACCTGGGTCCTCTCTCAACATCTATGAGTAGATAAGGAGGAGGATAGAAGGATGTCCCCTATACACCGCCAGATAAAACATATGAGTCCTCACACTTAGATCCCGACGGGCTGGGTTAAGTGTCGATGGGAAGTATCATATGGGCAGGATCCTATACTAGCATGAGCAAAGGAAAGACTAGGGTCGGTGACTCAACTTCGCATACCACGGGTATGGCGAAGCGTGGCTGACACGATGAGTTATCGGATGAGTGTGGGAAAAGCGTGCTACCTCTACAGAGGGTAATTAAACTATTCGAATAGCCGAGTCCTCGGATATGGACAGTTGAGAGGCCCTACTTTGACCATGTGCAAGTTTTGGGAAAAGAGTTGAGTTTTTAAAAGAAAAATAAATTGGAGAATGTTCCATACACCTATACCAACGGATCGGTATGTGGTAGTTGGAAAATGATTACCATAATGGTTTATGGTCGGAAAAGGAGGAGTTTTTGAAGAAACTAATAACATTGAGATATTAAGAGTAGTTATAATTTCGTTATCTTCTTCAACAAAGATATAGAGATGTCTTAAATAAATAAAAGTGTGAAACTAAAATTGAGACTAGTGCACTCATGTTGGAGTAGTTTGCGAGTACATTCAAATGTACTCATACTAGCTTTGTCTCTGGCTATTGTCGTAGCCAGACTTCGAGGAGTCCTACGCCCAGGAAGAGTATGGCGACATCTATGCCAACTAAGGATCTTCATAAGTCGACTGCCTGTCGGGTCATCGCTAGGATTTGATGTCTACTACGCCTTATTTCCGCTGATTGTTTTGGTTTGGCCCTTGAAGGCACCTATGTAAGACTTTAATTCGGTATTGTAATGGATGTAAACTTTGGTATTCAATTCGCGTTATGTGCAACGACAGACTGATCATGGGATCGTTGTGTTAAGCATAATCGGGTATTTCGGACAGTTAGTCCGGGGTCCCCACATTGAACTTCGAGAAGATCTCTCCTATGTGGCACAACCGATTCGCATTCTTGACGAAGCTGAACGTCGCACCCGTAATAACACTGTCAAGTTGTACAAGGTTCAATGGTCTCATCATTCTGACAAGGAAGCTACATGGGAACGTGAAAACCACCTCCGTGCCGAGTATCCCGACCTCTTCGTTGCTCCATGAAGAATCTGGGGGCGTGATTCCTTTGAGGGGGGAGTGTTGTAACAGCCCGTTTGTAACTTTTTAAAATTGTGTGCAATATAATGGAGCTTCATGTCATCATTCCATTGTGGTTGCATTTAATTATTTATGTTGCTTCAAATTCAATTTCAAAATTTAAATTCTTTTTATTCTAAATTCAAATGCTCCTCAAATAAATTCAATTGAAGTTTCAAATTATTTATCAAAAATCAAACCAGATATTAAAATGACTAATTTTAAACTATTAAAAATTGTTCAAAAGTTTTTATTATGTTTATTTTCTGATTTCTTTTTAAAATACAAATCCAGAAAAGTCCTAAATGAAAAAGAAAAAAGGAAAACAAAAAAAAATGGGGAGAGGGCTCTCTCGGGCCGAAGTGGGCCAAGAGACCAAACTCCGGCCCACATCGCTCGTCCCCCACCTCCGAACGAGGACTCGCTTTACAACGTGGAGGTCGCCATGGCGTTCCCCTCTCTGCCTCCTCGCCCCCACCGGAGCCCCCACTGCCACATCCTCTCCTCCCCCTACTTATTCGACCCCGTAGCAACCCTAACCCTCATTCCTCTCTTTCCCGCCGCCGCTCGCTCTCCTCTCTCTCTGCCATCGCCATGGCCGAGGTAAGTTGAGCTCGGTTCCCCGCGCGAACAGTCCACCCCCTACGTCCTCATCACGCCAGTAGCCCCACCACCTCTCCTTCGTCCTCGACGCTGGGCGCAACGACCCGGGGACGCTTCTTCACCTCCATCCCCGACGCCACCGCCGCGGTTCCTCTCCTCCCCGAGACCCGTCCGGTCGATTCCGCCGTCCCCGCGCCTCCACCGCTCGCCAGCAGCCTGCCCTCGGTGAGCCGCATCCAGCCCCTCTCTTTTCCCCTTCGGATCCACGCCGCACGCTGCCGAATTGGAGCTCGTCGGAGTTGTGGACACGCACGGATACTGTTGGGGATATATCAACTAGGGGTGTAACCAACATGGATTAATCCGGCTAGTCCAGGGTGGCCCAAGGGTGGTAAGGCTGAAGCCTGCCGGGCGGCCCAGATAGCTGACGTACAAGGAAGTAGGCGGACGGTCCAAGGAAGGCGGAAGGCCGAAGCCCATCAAGCCACCAAGCCCAATACGGAAGGCGGTAACTAAGCCGGCTAGGTCTAGGACTCTGTTTACTTGCCGGACAAGTACTTGCCTTGTACCCTGGGGTCTGGCCGCCTATATAAGCCGGCCACCAGGGAGCCTTTAGGGCACGCTTCAATACGCATCATGCACATTGTAACCTATTCACGGCTATTGCCTCATAGTGAATTATAGCAGCACGTAGGATCTCGCCACCGCTGCGGGATCCGAAGCTGGGTAAACTCGCCGTGTTCAATCCCGTCCTCGACGAGACCAACCTTCTTCCCCACAATCCATACGTAGGCTAGAGGACCCCCGTCTCCTATCAATTATGCCGATACCACGACAGTTGGCGCCCACCGTGGGGCATAAGGTTCCTGGCGTCACGTTCCAGGCGGGAACACTTGGCGGCGTGGGCAAGCAGATCGCCTTCGGTCGCGTCACAAGGTATGGCGGCCACAGCTACGTCAACTCGGATGAGTCTTGCTCCCGGCGGACGACTACCTTATCAGATGCGCAATCGTACCGATCGGAGGGATCGAAGTCTTCATCGGGTATACGCCAGAGACATACGGCCTACCGCGTTTCTACAACCCCGCCCACCAACCCTTCGACCAAGCAGTCGACCGACAAGATGGATCTGAATCCGCCTTCTCCCAGGAGTCGGCCGAATCTGATTTCCACTTCGTCGGAGTTGTCGGACTGGGATCAGACTCCTAGCCGGAAAACAACGATCCTGAGTCAATCCTTCCTGCTCTCCAGGAGGATGCGATGTCAGATGCCGGATCCAGATCTACCGTTCAAGTCAACGTAGACTCTGACTCTGATGATGATGCTAGTCTCTTCGAAGAGAAGATCAAAAACCCTCTTTTCCAGTGGTAATCCGGCTCCTTCAGAGGGCACAGCGGATACTGACATGCCTGACAAGCTGGCTATGATGGTTGTTGTCGGTCACGAGACAACCGTTGTTGCTTCGGAGGCGCAAAACAAGCCGGCGGAAGATGCCGACGACACCACTGCCGGTCAACTCATTGAAAGTTCCGACAAGGTGCGCGCAAAGAAGAAAACTGGCCTCAAGAAAGGCGGCAGCAGCAAACCCACGGATTTGCTCTCCGTCATCAAAGAAGTAGACGAGATCATGAATACTCCGGTGAATAAAGACACCCCACTTGACGAAGTGGAAGAAATTAGGCTTAACATGCTTAAGCACTCTGACTTCCTGCGAAAAAGAGAGGAGCACGTTGAGAGCCTTGCGAAGAAGATCGAGAAAGAACAGGATAAGATGTCAGCCAAAACAAGCCGGCAACTCTTTGAGGAGAAAAGGTCATCAAAAAACCGCCGTGGCAAGGAGCCGCCAACACAAGCAACGACAGCGGCTCAAGATCTCGGGTTCGACTGGCGTACGGCACCACAGCGCGTGGACAGAAGGGGAGATGTTGTCTTCTGCACCCCCATCCTCAACGCGGCCGCCGCGCTAGATACCCTGGATGACAACACTTACACGGCGGAAGAAAAGCTGGCCAATGCAAGACACTTCGTAAGCAAGGCCCTAGAACAACAAGCTCGCGCTGATTCCTACGGCCACATGGCGGATGCTCGCGGGGGAGACCTAGAGTCTAAGTCAGGAAAGTGCAAAGCTGCACCTGGCGGCGACCCCGAAGGCCCGTCTGGCTCCAGTAGCCATGGCGACAAAAGGAAGGCAACGCCACCTCCAAAGAAGACGCCACCACCAAAGCCAAGGCGGGACGAGAATTCAAAGACAGGAAGCAGAGGAGACCTGCCACCTCCATCCCAGCCAAGACGCGACAACGGCGGTAGCCGAAACAATAGGCCGCCGCCTAGGAAAGATGTCGGCAACGACCTTCCCAGAAGAGGTCGAAGCCGGTCTCCGCAGCGTAGCACCGGCAGCAAGAGGAAAGAGGAGGCAGAAGGACCCAGGCGCAGCATAAGCCGGGCAGCGCAGGACGAGCCAGACGTAAACAGAGGCGCACGGCAGCTCGATCCAAAAGACGCACGACACCGCCTACAAGACATAGCAAGAGGAAAGGAGCCGCTATACTCTGGACCAAAGTGCTTCGGTGACGCCATCCGCAGAGAGCCGTTCCCCAAGGACATGACATCAGTGTCAAAAAACTGTTCTAGGTACAACGGCCTCGTTAAGCCGGATTCATGGCTATCCGACTATGCCATGGCTATAGAAATTTCCGGCGGGAGCAGCTTCATTGCCGTCCGTTACCTACCTCTCATGTTGGAAGGCAGGGCAAGGGCTTGGATCGACAACCTTCCTGAAAAGTCTATCCATAGCTGGTACGACATGGAAAAGGTTTTCTCCCAGCACTTCCAAGGAACATACAAGCGTCCAAATACCTACACGGATTTGCAACGCTGTATCCAAAAGCCGGACGAAACCATGACAGATTTTGTCAGCCGTTGGATATCCGAAAAAGCCAACTGTCATGGTGTTTCGGACGCACCGGCTATCCACGCCTTCTACACGGGCCTACAGAAGAAGTCCTTGCTCCGTCATCGGCTCGTCCGCGAGCAAATCACGGACCTTGGTGAGATGCTCAACGTAGCCGCCCAATACGCGGCGGCGGATGACGACGCCCGGGACGATGACCCAGACGTCAACATCATACCAAAGCGGAACAACAAGCGCAAGCAGGCGACAGATGACAAAGCCGGACCTTCCAACGAGGTAGCCGTAGCATTCCAAGGGAATGCCGGCAAAAAGAAGTGGAAGAATAAGAAAGATGGTCGCGACGCCGGCTCAGGGCCTAAGGCGGCGCGAATCACTTATGAACAGGCAAAACTTTTGCCATGTCCCATCCACGCCTCACTGGGCAAGGTCAACCATATGCTTGGCGAGTGTCGTTTCATGGACGACTTCAAAAAGGACCCCACAGTCGGCTGGAAGTCAAAAAAGAACGACAAGAAGGACAACAAGGAGGATGAGGATGACGACGACATGTCTATCTCAAGCGAGGATGACGCGGCCGCCAAGAAAAAGAAACATATCCGAAGGTCAAAGAATCTCTTGTGTGCTTTGTCGGCACGCCTTCGGCTAAGGCGGATAAGGCGGAAATGCGCGAACTCAACGCGACAATGCCGGACGTCCCTTAGTATTTGAACTGGTCGGAAGCAACGATCACTTGGGACCGGTCCGACCACCCTGATCACGTTCCTCACCCAGGCAAGTATGCCCTTGTCGGCGATCCCATTGTCGACAACTTCAGACTCACAAAGGTACTCATGGATGGCGGCAGCAGCCTCAACATCCTGTACTATGACACACTAAGCCGCATGAACCTATCAGAGGATCAGCTGGACCACAACAACCTCACTTTTCACGGCATAGTGCCCGGCAGGCAAGCAAAGTCAATGGGGAGCATTAGGCTGAAGGTAACTTTCGGACCAAAAGAGAACTACCGCTCAGAGTTCCTCGGGTTCGAAGTTGTCCCCTTCAAAAGCGCCTATCATGCAATCTTCGGACGACCGGCTTTCGCCAAGTTCATGGCAAGGCCGTGCTACATATACAGCAAGCTTAAAATGCCGGGGGAGAACGGAACCATCACGATTTTCGGCAACTTCAAGAAAGCCAAGGAGTGCGAGCGTGGCATGGCCGCCTTCGTAGAAGCCGTCATCCACAAGGAAGAACTCGGACTGCTCGGGGCGGATTCAGACATCTCCATGCCCAAGCCAAAGATTGATGTCAAGAAGACCTTTGAAGCTTCAGAAGACACCAAAAAGGCAGACCTCATCCCAGGCGACAAGTCTAAGCAAGTCGTCATCGGCTCCAACCTTGACAGCAAATAGGAAGGCGCGGTCGTCGAGTTCCTCCGTGAGAATCGTGACATCTTTGCATGGTCGCCTTCCGACATGCCTGGTGTACCGAGGGAACTTGCCGAGCACTCACTCAACGTCATAAAAGGATCCAAGCCGGTGAAGCAAGCAACAAGACGCTTTGGAGATGAGAGACGCAAGGCTATAGGAAAGGAGATAAACAGGCTGAGGCCGCCAATTTCATAAAAGAAGTTGTACACACTGATTGGGTGGCAAACCCTGTACTTGTTCCAAAGAAGAATAAAGAGCTGAGGATGTATATTGACTATACTGGTGTTAACAAGTGCTGCCCAAAGGATCCCTTTGCGTTGCCTAGAATTGACCAAGTCGTAGACTCCACAGCAGGCTCCGAGCTGCTTTGTTTTTTGGACGCCTACTCAGGATACCACCAAATCAAGATGAGAGAGTCGGATCAGCTGAAAACATCTTTCACCACTCCATACGGGACTTTCTGCTACATCACGATACCTTTTGGCCTGAAGAATGCAGGGGCAACATACCAGCGCTGTATGCAAAACTGCCTGCACGAACATATCGGCCGCAATGTTCACGTCTACGTAGACGACATCGCGGTGATGTCAAAAAAGAAGGCAGATCTCCTAGAGGATTTGGAAGAAACGTTTCAGAATCTCCGGAGGTATCAGATGAAACTCAATCCCGCCAAGTGCGTTTTCGGCGTTCCAGCCGGCAAACTACTCGGGTTTATCGTCTCAGAACGAGGGATCAAGGTTAATCCGGAGAAGATCAAGGCTATCCAAAACATATCCAGACCTACTTGTCTGAGGGACGTGCAACGTCTAGCCAGATCGGCAGCGGCCGTCAGTCGTTTCATAGGCCGCCTAGGGGAAAAGGCAATGCCTCTCTACCGGCTATTGAAGAAATCCGACAACTTCGAGTGGACAGCAGAGGCAGACGCCGCCTTACAACAACTTAAGGAGGCCCTCATATCCGCTCCGATATTGGCAGCACCTCGATCGCAGGAACCAATGCTGTTGTACGTTGCGGCAACAGGAGCTGTTGTCAGCGTTTTCTTGGCTGTGGAAAGAAAGGAGAACGAAGCCGCGACGTGTGAGCAACGACCGGTCTAATTCATCAGTGAAGTATTCTCCGCCTCCAAGCAGAGGTATCCACATTACCAAAAGCTGGCTTATGGTGTATTCTTCGCCGCCAGAAAGCTTAGGCATTTTTTCCAGGAGCACATAGTGACAGTAGTCAGCAAGGCACCGTTGGGAGACATAATCAACAATGCAGAGGCAACAGGTCGAGTTGCCAAATGGTGCATCGAACTTGCCGCCTTTTATATAGTCTACAAACCACGGACCGCCATTAAGTCTCAAGCGCTTGCACATTTTGTCGCCGACTGGACAGAAGCCATGGAGGAAACGACACTCCCCGAATCAGAATATTGGGTCATGCACTTTGACGGATCAAAGATGCTCAAAGGCTCGGGGGCTGGAGTTGTTCTACGCACGCCTAAAGGCGACAAGCTTAGCTACGTGTTGCAAATCCACTTCACAGCAACCAACAACGTTGCCGAGTACGAAGCTTTGCTTCATGGGTTACACGTGGCAAACGACCTAGGCGTCAAAAGAATCCTCTGCTATGGCGACTCAGACTTGGTCGCGCAGCAAGTAAGCGGAACATGGGATGCGAAAAGCGCAACAATGGCGGCGTACAGAGCCAAAGTTGACGAATTCGCAAAAAACTTCGCGGGCTACGAAGTCCGGCATGTTCCAAGAGCTGAGAACGAGGCGGCAGACACACTTGCAAGACTAGGGTCGGAACGCAAAAAGGTACCAAAAGATATTTTCCTGGAACATTTGCACAAGCCATCCATTAAAGGCGCCGATTTGATGGACCCCGATGCAGAAGAACCGGTAGAAGCGGCAAGTCTTGCCGTCTACTTGACACAGCCGGATTGGACAGTCCCATATCTCGATTTCCTAATCGACAGAAAGTTGCCGGAGGACGATGAGGTGCTAAAAAGGCAGATCATAAGGCGAGCCAAGGCATTCACGATAATAAAAGGCGAGCTATATAAGCGAAGCACGTGCGGCATCTATCAGCGGTGCATACAGCCGGAAGAAGGCCGGGAAATTCTAAAGGACATACATATTGGCACCTGCGGGCATCATGCTTCCGCCAGGTCCATTTTATCCAAAGCTTTCCGCCAAGGTTTCTACTGGCTTACCGCCAAAGAAGACGCCGAGAACATCGTAAATACCTGCAAAGGCTGCCAGTTGTATGCTCGTCAACCTCACTTGCCGGCACAAGAACTAAGGACGATTCCAATCACCTGGCCGTTCGCGTTCTAGGGCTTAGACATGGTGGGTCCCTTCAAGAAGGCGCGAGGTGGGTATACCCACCTATTGGTCGCTGTCGACAAGTTCACCAAATGGGTCGAGGCTAAACCGATCAGCAAACTTGACGCACGAACAACCACCAATTTCCTCTGGGGAATTATCTCTCGGTTTGGAGTTCCACACAGCATTATCACTGATAATGGTAGCAACCTATCTCAAGGCGACATAGAAGAATACTGCAGCGATCTGGGTATCCGGCTTGATTTGGCATCCGTGTCACACCCTCAATCCAATGGACAAGTAGAGCGTACAAACGGCCTAGTCTTATCAGGACTTAAGCCTCGTCTCGAAGCTCCATTACACAGGGCAGCCGGCGCTTGGGCAGATGAGTTACAGTCGGTACTATGGAGTTTGCGCACAACGCCAAACAGGTCTACCGGCTACACTCCTTTCTTCTTAGTATATGGCGCTGAGGCGGTGCTACCTACCGACATGAACTACGATTCCCCAAGAGTTCAAGCCTACATCGAGCAAGACGTAGAAGGTGCAAGACAGGATAGCCTAGACCTGCTAGACGAAGAAAGAGACGTCGCTCTACATCGCTCCGCCTTGTACCAGCAACAACTTCGCCGCTATCATAGCCGGAGAGTGCGGAAGCGAAGCTTCAGAACAGGTGACCTGGTTCTCCGCCTAATTCAAGACAGAAAAGGCTTGCACAAGTTATCCCCGCCATGGGAAGGACCGTTTATAGTCACAAAGGCGCTGCTCAATGGTTCCTACTACCTGGCCGACATCCGCGACGAAGGCGAAAAGAAGAGGCGCAAGAAGGCGGCAGGAAAAAGGGGAACCAAGCGCAAAAGAGGCATTGCCGATCCGTTCGAACAAACAAGACGGCCTTGGAATATTGAGCAGCTACGTCCTTTCTACACTTAGCAATTTATAATTGTAATAAGTTAAATATGATTATGAAATAAAAGTCTATGGTTCCTCATCTGTGTTGAGAAGCATGCTATCTTTTTTCTTTTCTTGCAATCATATTTCCCCTATGTATCTAAGTTACCTATTTTTCTAGCTCCGTGCAAAGGTTCAAACTAGTAGATACTTGCAGCTTTCGAGCCAACCTAAAGCAAAAATAAACTTTTTGCGCCGCCTAATTCCTTTACCTCTGTTTACTTATATGTGGTTCGCCTAGTAGTATGTCTTTGACACCAACATGTTGGCTTTGGTCTCTGATCCTAAACGAATGGTTTAGCCCTGGTTGTTTCAGCTAAAGTTACCGGCTGAGGTTCGTCAACATACAAAAAGTCAAACATATAGGTCAGGGTAAAATTAAGGCGGGCCATATAAATAAGGCAAAATAAAACTTGTCAGCTAGTTTCCGCCTAGCAGAGCAACAACAAAAGTATATACAGATATTACAAGTCAAAGTTGCGTTGTTTCAGGGGCTGACAAATCATGCTAGAAGGAGGCAAGGAAAGAAAGCTATGGCTCGGGGGAGCGTCTACATCAGGCTTGGGGGCTGACAACTTCAGCCCCGGAACTATCACTCCCCTCTGCCTCGGCCGTGCCGGCAGCTCCAGCTTCCCCTCCGATAGGCACAGGGTGGCGCCGGTAGAAGATTGAAGTATCCACCATATCGGCAACACGCGTGGCGTAGCCGGCAACGCTGTCCAGAACAACGGCCGGCTCGACCTCGCTGCCGTCTTCATATGTAGACGGCATGCCTTCGGTGACGGCTTCTATCTCCGCCTCGGGGTAGTGCGCCATGAATAGTCCAAGTGCAGTCTTGGCACCACCCCGAGCCGCCGACTTCAGCGAGCTCTTGTGCAACTTGGTAGCCTGATCCAACATAGTGGGCACGTCGCTGAATTCGGTCGGCTCCTGGCTGCCAGAGTAGATGAAGAACTTGGCGGCAAACCGCTTGGACGCCGCCAAAGTCTCGGTGATCAGCTCGCATAGACGCGCAAGGCGATCCAGGCGGGGGCTGACAACCTTGTCGTCGCCCAAACCGGCGGGAACTACATAAAAAATAAAACCATCAGTTTGGCTCAGGCTAAGCAAAAATGGCAAAATCAAAGTAAGGAGTGAAAAATTACCAAGGACCGAGTTATGGAAAGCGGACAGCTCGACCATATGAGCCGCCAACGCATCCTCAGCAGTTTGGGCGCGAGAAGTCTGCTTGGAGATTTCCTCGGCAGCCGTCTTCTCCGCTTCCGCCAACTTCTTGCACAGGCTTTCCAGCTCACCAGTGAGCTGCCTAGATTCCTGCGCAAATTTGAGCTGCTGAGGCTCCATCTCCTTCCGGTGATCCTCCTTCATCACCAAGTTGGCGGCTGCCAAATCGGAAGCTTCATTCATAAGAGCTTGCATATCAGTGGACGCCTTCAGTATATCCTGGGCATGGTCTAGCATTTCTACAAATATGGATTCGCTAACTAAATGATTTAAGGCAACATAAGTCGAAAATATAGCTGAAGGCAAAGAGGATCAATCCTACCTTCATCTTTTTGGCGGGCCGCCTCCAACTCGGCAATCCGCAGGTCCTTGGCCTCGCAATATTTCCTCAGGTCGCGGCACCGCTGGTTTATCTCGACTCGGGAGGAGACAAGCTCAACGTTGGCGGACACAAGGCCCTGCAGGAAAAAGCAAAGGCATAAAAGATATTGTCGAATAACCACTAAGCCGGCAGTCAATTTTTTTTGACCTGCCATCTAAGTGCTCGGGGGAAAGACTATGTATATGCCGGATTTGCAAAAACTTACAGACAGGTCGCCCTCCAAGTCGGCGAAGGCTTGGGAGGTGAAGTTGGCAAAGGCTAAGGCTGACTCCTTGGCCTTCGTGAAGGTGGACCAAGGGTCCCTAACTTTGCCGCCCCCTGCAGTCGGGGCTGCCCTCTGGGACCCGCCGGCAGTCGCCTCCAGCAACTCCCCCTTGGCGGCGCGCGATTGAGCGGCTTCATCGGTCGTAGCCTCAGCCAAAAGGAGGGGAGTCCTGGGCGCGCGGTCAGTGGAGGAGGTCCTTGGCGGCACGCCAGAAGCCGGAGCCGGGGGCTGGCGACGAGCGTCGCCCATAAAGTTGTCGGCCCGGGGCTGGGGAGTGGGCGGCACAGTAGCAGGCGAGCTGCCTTGAGGCCGCTTACCCTTGCTAAGAAGCCTGGTCGGCAACCGGGAAGTTGCGACCCTTTCCCTGTCAATAAAAAGCAAGCACAGTCAATTAGGTGCCAGTATTGAAGAAGTTTGTCGTCTATTAAAGGCAGGATTGAGTACCTTCGGGGGATGTTAATACCCGCGTTCTCGTCAATATTGACGAGAGTCGGCTCGGTAGCCGTTGCGATCTGTTTCTTCCTCTCGGCGATCTCCGTGGAGGAAGCGGCGCCGGATGCTTTGCGCTTCTTAGTCTTCCCGGCTTCCGACTCGTAAAAGTCGGGAGCCATGTCATCCTCCCCCAAGTTGGAGAGCTGAAAAAGAAGATAAGTATTAATGGAACTCAAGATTAGCCGGCGAAGCTGTCAAAAAGGGGCAAGGAGCAAGGTATCTACCTCGAGGGGAGGGTTGTCGTGGGTGTGCATGGGCACGGCCTCCACCGCCTTCACCAGCCCCGCCTTGACGAGGCTACGGAGCCGGAACGCCAGGTCGGCAACCGGCAACCTCTCCTCACTTATGCGGAGGGAGGCCGTGGCAGTAGGCGAATACTGACACATTTTGTGCGGGCTGTACCGCAGGGGGAGAATCTGCCGGCCGAGCCAGCAGATGACGGTGTTGACCCCGTCCAGCAGAGGGGGAGCCATCGTCCGCGTGAGGAGTTCCTCCGTCAGCTTGGGCACCGCCACGTCCCAGCATGGTCGGGGCATAGGCGGCGCGTTGACGAATTCCGGGATGCCGAACTGGCGGCCCGGAGATGCCATATCTTGGCAGTAAAAGAATGTGGAGGTCCAGCCCTTGACGGATTCAAGGTATGGTATCTTAGGATACCATTGGCGGCCCTGGCGGCAGTTGAAAGTGACACTGCCGCAGGTTGCCAGCCCGCCGTCCAGCACAGTCTGACGCCGGCAACGGAAACAATATCTGAAGAAGTCTATACTAGGCCTAATACCTAGGTAGCCTTCGAACAGAGCTGTGAAGCCGGCTAAGACTAAGATGCTATTGGGTGCTAGGTTGTGGGGCTGGAGCCCATAGTGATCTAAAACCTCGCTAAAAAAGGCGGAAGGCGGCAGCGCCATTCCCATAACTAAGTGGGAGGTGAGGATTACCCGCTCCCTGGCTTTCGGAGCCGGGATGATATCTCCGAAGGAGGCCCTCCATTGGCAGTCTTCCCGAGTGGGGAGATAGCCGACAGCCTCCAAGTCTTGAAGGGCATCTTCGTCGACTATGGAGGGAAGCCAGTAGCGGGACCCGAGGTCCGCCGCTTCCTCTTCCTCGTCGATGGGAGCGCCTCTCGCCGTCGTCGCCACGATGGACGATGGAGGAGCCGAAGGGACCGCCGCCGACGCGCGCGCGGTAGGAACCAGAGAGGCGACGGTGGCGACATTGCCCATCGCCGCCGCCGCGGGGCGAGATACCGCGCCGCTCATCGCTGCCACGGGTACGGATTCGGGCGCCGGACCGCTGGACGCCGTGGAGGGGATGTCTTGGCCGGTGGACATCGTCGTGCGCGGAGGTCGTCGGAGGAGAGTGCTCGCCGGAGTACGCTCGGAGCGAGAAGCGGGAAAGTGGAAGAGCAGAAGGTCGAGGAGAGCAAAGGCAGGGCGGCGAAAATGAACCGTTCGGTTCCCTATTTATAGGGCTAGGCGTTGCTCCCTGTGCAACAACGCTTTTTAGTCGGACACGTGTCCAGCATCCGCTGCAACGCATGATCGCACGATCTCCACGCCTCCTCTTCTCCCGCGATTTGTGATCATGGCGAGATTCCTGCCTAGGCCATTCTCAAACTGTCGTGAGATGGCTAAGTGGAATCCGTCAAGAAGAATGCTCGGCGAAATTTCAGAGTAGCCGTCTTTTCCCATGTTGGATAAAGGCGGCCGCGTGTCAATATCAAGACGCGCGTGCCTCGTTGATTTTCAGAATGGTTCAAGTCCTGCAGCCGCCAACATTGGCAGATGAAGAATCAAGAAGAAGCCGGCGCCTGGAGAACTTCAACCTTTCTGGGGGCTAATGTTGGGGATATATCAACTAGGGGTGTAACCAACATGGATTAATCCGGCTAGTCCAGGGTGGCCCAAGGGTGGTAAGGCTGAAGCCTGCCGGGCGGCCCAGATAGCTGACGTACAAGGAAGTAGGCGGACGGTCCAAGGAAGGCGGAAGTCCGAAGCCCATCAAGCCACCAAGCCCAAGACGGAAGGCGGTTACTAAGCCGGCTAGGTCTAGGACTCTGTTTACTTGCCGGACAAGTACTTGCCTTGTACCCTGGGGTCTGGCCGCCTATATAAGCCGGCCACCAGGGAGCCTTTAGGGCACGCTTCAATACGCATCATACACATTGTAACCTATTCACGGCTATTGCTTCATAGTGAATTATAGCAGCACGTAGGATCTCGCCACCGCTGCGGGATCCGAAGCTGGGTAAACTCGCCGTGTTCAATCCCGTCCTCGACGAGACCAACCTTCTTCCCCACAATCCATACGTAGGCTAGAGGACCCCCGTCTCCTATCAATTACGCCGATACCACGACAGTTGGCGCCCACCGTGGGGCATAAGGTTCCTAGCGTCACGTTCCAGGCGGGAACACTTGGCGGCGTGGGCAAGCAGATCGCCGTCGGTCGCGTCACAAGGTATGGCGGCCACAGCTACGTCAACTCGGATGAGTCCTTGCTCCCGGCGGACGACTACCTTATCAGATGCGCAATCGTACCGATCGGAGGGATCGACGTCTTCATCGGGTATACGCCAGAGACGTACGGCCTACCGCGTTTCTACAACCCCGCCCACCAACCCTTCGACCAAGCAGTCGACCGACAAGATGGATCTGAATCCGCCTTCTCCCAGGAGTCGGCCGAATCTGATTTCCACTTCGTCGGAGTTGTCGGACTGGGATCAGACTCCTAGCCGGAAAACAACGATCCTGAGTCAATCCTTCCTGCTCTCCAGGAGGATGCGATGTCAGATGCCGGATCCAGATCTACCGTTCAAGTCAACGTAGACTCTGACTCTGATGATGATGCTAGTCTCTTCGAAGAGAAGATCAAAACCCGCTTTTCCAGTGGTAATCCGGCTCCTTCAGAGGGCACAGCGGATACTGACATGCCTGACAAGCTGGCTATGATGGTTGTTGTCGGTCACGAGACAACCCTTGTTGCTTCGGAGGCGCAAAACAAGCCGGCGGAAGATGCCGGCGACACCACTGCCGGTCAACTCATTGAAAGTTCCGACAAGGTGCGCGCAAAGAAGAAAACTGGCCTCGAGAAAGGCGGCAACAGCAAACCCACGGATTTGCTCTCCGTCATCAAAGAAGTAGACGAGATCATGAATACTCCGGTGAATAAAGACACCCTACTTGACGAAGTGGAAGAAATTAGGCTTAACATCCTTAAGCACTCTGACTTCCTGCGAAAAAGAGAGGAGCACGTTGAGAGCCTTGCGAAGAAGATCGAGAAAGAACAGGAGAAGATGTCGGCCAAAACAAGCCGGCAACTCTTTGAGGAGAAAAGGTCATCAAAAAACCGCCGTGGCAAGGAGCCGCCAACACAAGCAACGACAGCGGCTCAAGATCTCGGGTTCGACTGGCG
Source organism: Poa annua (assembly GCA_026929855.1). Taxonomy (NCBI): domain Eukaryota; kingdom Viridiplantae; phylum Streptophyta; class Magnoliopsida; order Poales; family Poaceae; genus Poa; species Poa annua. Next base: position 22,941,763 of record CM049432.1, read on the forward strand.
TACGGCACCACAGCGCATGGACAGAAGGGGAGATGTTGTTTTCTGCACCCCCATCCTCAACACGGCCGCCACGCTAGATACCCTGGATGACAACACTTACACGGCGGAAGAAAAGCTGGCCAATGCAAGACACTTCGTAAGCAAGGCCCTAGAACAACAAGCTCGCGCTGATTCCTACGGCCACATGGCGGATGCTCGCGGGGGAGCCTTTAGGGCACGCTTCAATACGCATCATACACATTGTAACCTGTTCACGGCTATTGCCTCATAGTGAATTATAGCAGCACGTAGGATCTCGCCACCGCTGCGGGATCCGAAGCTGGGTAAACTCGCCGTGTTCAATCCCGTCCTCGACGACACCAACCTTCTTCCCCACAATCCATACGTAGGCTAGAGGACCCCCGTCTCCTATCAATTATGCCGATACCACGACACATACGGCGTCGTTCTTTCGGTCGAGCAAGGACTAGTCGAACCCGTGCACCAATCTCCTAAGCGCGAGCAGAAACGGAACCGCGACACGCTGTTTTCCAACCGACACACCCACGCTCGCGCGGCGCCACCAGGAAAACGTTGCCATCGGCGAAGTTCTTCCACCGGAGCTCCTTGTCCTCGCTCGTCTGTTAGTTTCGTCAGAGAACCTTGTTAGCGTGTTAAAACGAAACCTATCCTTATCCTATCACTAACCCGCACCTAACCAACTGGCTAACAACACCGTGCTAACCACCGCGCGCACGAGTTCGAGACTCGCCCGGGGCAGGGTAAAACCCCAACTTTTTGCCCCGCGCACTGACAGCCCGGGCCAGCGCAACAACTCGTTGCAACACGAGTTCGAGACTCAGCCGCGGTGCAACTGGACCAGATCCAGATCTGGATCTGGATTTTTTTGCACCGAGACCCCCTGGCTTCTATCTTTTGCACCTGAGCCCTTCCAGTTACTGTTTCCATCACGGATAAGTCCCTGGATATTTTCAGAACCACCGCCACACTTAAAAATGCAATAACTTTTAATATAGAACTCTAAATTAAATAAACTTTATATGTTTTTGTCGGCCTTGTGGGAACTGGGGTATCAAGAGCCCATTCCCCCCAGGCCTCGCTCGCGGGCCAGACGGACAAAACGACTAAGGACCAGGCGTCATCGCCCGGCGGAACCCTCGAGAGGCGATTCCCCTCGAGGGACTGAAGAGGAAGCGAGGGCCTCAGGGGATCCTCCCCGTCAAGGAACCAACCCGCCTGAGGGAAGTCCAACAGGAATCTCCCCTCAGGCCTGAAGGGAAACGTCGTCGCCAAGGAAGCCCAGCAGAGCGCACGTGACCTCTGCCACGCTCGTGCAGTGGCGCTCACACCCCCGTCGCTGTCCCTGGCGATAAAGCGGTCAACAAAGCTGCTCCGCCTGCTGCACAGCTGTGAGGACCTTCTACTCTGACGATAAAGCAGGTGGACGGCGCAACCCTCCAACGGAGATCGTCATCGCGGGATCCACCTCAGAGACTACCCGCTCTGCGGATAGTACCGCGTGGTCGGCCACCGGTCGGCCACGGCGCCACCTTTATCAACAATGGACCGAGTCCATGGACGAATGGAGCACGGTGGACTCGCGTTCCGCCCTGCCACTGGCAAGTGGGAGCCACCTAGAAGGCCAAGCCGAAGGAGGTGGCACGAGGCGCCTATAAAAGAGAGAAGACATCCATCGTAGCAAGGGTCAGCCCTTTATGTGCAAAACTCCCTTGTAAACCCTAGCAACTCTGGTTAGGTTAGCCTCTGTCCGGAGGAGGAAGAAGATCATCGCTTCCCTCCCTAGGCAAGAACTGCCTCAAGGGGGCTTCTGACAAGCTCAATTGTACTGTAACCTCCCACATATAATACAGACAGGCAGGAGTAGCGGTCTTACCTCCTCACGAGGGCCGTGAACCTGGGTAAAGGACGGTGTCTTCCTTGGTCGGGTGTGCGTCTTTTTTCGGGTCCGGCGAGCAACGTCGTGGAGCCACTTGAGGGTTTAGACCTCCGCATTCAATCCCCTCTCGAACTACACTTCAGGAAGCGACTACCCCCGATTCCTGGGAGTCATAACCCGACATTTTGCGCGCTAGGTAGGGGATTGAGGCGTGTCAACAACCTTCGACTTCGTCTCCGCGCCATGGTGAACACGCGCGCCACCCGCACCGCTCGAGTCAACCGACGTGCACCCGCGGGAACACGCGCGCCCCCAGGTGGCGCGACCACCCGCGCACGGCGGGGCCGACCACGCCAAGAGGAGCATGTCCCTTCTGGCCCTCATGCGGAGGCGCCGGAGCACGACTCCGAGCACCAGGAGGACGCGCAGTCGTCGCACCCGACGCAGCGCCCGAGCGGCTCGGGCCCGGGGAGGACAGACCCTGCGTCCCACACCGCGCTGCTCATGGCGTAGGAGCTGTTCCGCTACCAGCCCACCGTTGAGGCTCACGAGCAGTGGCTCCAACGCCTCAACCACCTCGTCGGCATCGCCACGACGCGCCCCGCTCCGTCGCAGTCCAACATGCACCCCTGTCTCGCAGGCACGGTTGCAACAAATGCGCCTCCGCCACCTCCGGGGCCTGCACCGGCTGCGGCACAGAGGGCTGCTTCGCACGCGGCCTCGCCGCGCGATTGCATGATCGTGCAGCGCACCGCGCCCGACGCCCGTGTGGCGATGGAGCTCCAGCGAGACCGCCAGAACAGGCTCGTGGAGGAGCTCGGCCAGGCGGGACAGCAGAACCGCGGCGCGCTTCAGCACGGGGTCGCTACGTACACCTCGGGCTGCATGGCGTTCACTCGCTCTCTGCGCCGCGTGGCCTGGCCGCAGAAGTTTAGGCCGGCTCTTCCCAAGGGCTACGACGGCTCCAGTAACCCCGTCGAGTTCCTGCAGCTCTACACCACCTCCATCCAAGCTGCGGGGGGATACGACAAGGTCATGGCCAACTGGTTCTCCCACGCACTACGCGACTCTGCGCTGTTGTGGCTCCTGAACCTCCCGGAGGACTCTGTGAACTCCTGGTAAGAGCTCTGCAAGCAGTTCGTCTCCAACTTCAAGGGGACGTACGAGCGCGCCCTCACCCACAACGATATGCGCGCTGTGGTGCAGAGGAAGGACGAAACGCTCCGCAAGTACATCCAGCGCTTCAGCCAAGTGTGCAACAAGATCCCGAACATCCCCGACACTCAAGTCATCGCCGCCTTCCGCAAGGGCGTCACAAACAGCAGGATGCTCGAGAAACTAGGAATCCACGACAAGCTCACCTCTGTGGTCAAGCTGTTCGACATGGCGGACAAGTGCGCCAAGGCTGAAGAGGGACTCCTCTTTGTGAAAATGTCCTCGAGAGGGGACGATCATGCTGAGGGGTCCAAGAGCCAGAAGAAGAAGGAGGAGCCCAAGCGCAAGGCCACCGCAGTTCTCGCGGCAGAGCCTGACACAAAAGGCACCCGCAGGGACTCCCCCGAGCCTGGAGAGAGAAAAGATGACCACCGCCCTTTTTGCATCTACCACAACAGGCGCGGCCACTCTATGGATTCCTGCTACGACCTCAAAGGGTTGAGCAAGGAGCGCAAGCAAGCAGAAGACAGCGGCGGCCGGGGTCGAGGCCGTGGCTACCGCGGAGGCAGACGCAAGGGAGGCTACCAGAAACCATCTGTAAATCGAGCCAACGCCGCAGAAAAGAACGGCAACCTCCCTGACGAGGAAGATGGCGGCTACCAAGCCCCGAGGGTCGCCATTGCCTGCATCCTAGGGGGGCGCAGGCGCCGAAGTCGAACAACCAGTTCAAGCAGTTCGCCCGCGAGCTCAACGCCGCCCTCCCAAGCACGGAAACCTCCAGGCCCCTCAAGTGGTCGCTGTACACCATCGCCTTCGACTCTCAGGACCACCCCAAGTCCACCAAGACTGTTGGAACCCTCCCGCTGGTCTGCACCCCCACCATCGACAATGTGGCTGTCTCCAAGACGCTCATCGATGGCGGAGCAGGCCTGAACGTTATCTCCATAGATACGCTCGAAGCGCTCCAAGTGCCCTACGAGCGGCTTATGCCCTCGAGGCCCTTCACGGGGGTCACCAGCGGCTCAATCGAGCCTCTAGGCCAGGTCAGGCTTGCCGTCACTTTCGGGAGCGAGGAAAATTACCGCACCGAGCTCATCGACTTCAATGTTGCGCACATCGGCCTGCCGTACAACGTCATCCTCGGCTACCCCGCGCTCGCGAAGTTCATGGCCGTCACGCACCTTGCGTACAACATGGTCAAGATCCCCGGCAGCGCCGGCACGATCACCATACGTGGGCATGTTCTGGACGCTACGCGCGCTGTTGAGACGGCCTACAAGACCGCCGACATGACCTTCCCCGCAGACGAGGACCAAGAGCCTCTCGAGAGGCCCAAGAAGAAGAAGAAGTTGTTCTCCCAGGAGGCAGCTGCTACCAAGAAGATCTCTCTGAGCTCAGGGAGCTCGGGGGCTGAAGGCTCGGGGGCTAGCGTCACCATTGGCGCCGCGCCTCCTCCCAAATAGGAAAGCGCGCTCGTCGCCTTCCTCCAGGCAAACTCTGACATGTTCGCATGGACATCGTCAGATATGTCTGGTGTACCGAGGGAGGTGATCGAGCACCACTTGGCCGTGTGCCCAAACACGCGCCCCATCAAGCAAAAAGCAAGGAAGCAAGCCCCCGAGAAGCAAGCATTCATCGTCAAGGAGGTCGAGAAGCTAAAAGCTGCGAAAGTCATTCGCGAAGTCGCGCACCCCACTTGGCTCTCCAACGGCGTGGTAGTCCCAAAACCCGCCGGCGGAGGCCGCCTCTGCATCGACTACACTGATGTAAACAAGGCCTGCCCCAAAGACCCTTATCCCATGCCCAGAATCGACCAGATTGTGGACTCCACGGCAGGCTGCGACCTCCTCTGTTTTCTCGATGCCTTCTCTGGTTATCACCAGATTAAGATGGCTAAAGAGGACGAGGAGAAGACGGCTTTCCTCACCCCATGCGGTGTGTATTGCTACGTCTGCATGCCCTTCGGCCTAAAAAATGCCGGAGCCACTTTCCAGAGGTTAATGAGGATAGCCCTTGGCGGGCAAATGGGGCGAAACGGTGAAGCATATGTCGATGACATCGTCGTGAAGTCACGAGAAGGAAATACTCTTCTCGGAGACCTGGAAGAAACCTTCGCCAGCCTGCGCAAGGTGAACATCAAGCTCAACCCCGCCAAGTGCGTCTTTGGAGTACCTTCAGGCAAATTGCTGGGTTTCCTCGTGTCCCATCGGGGCATAGAGGCGAACCCAGACAAAATCAAGGCCATAGAAGGCATGCAAATTTCGACCCAGGCTCAAGGACATGCAACGCCTGGCAGGCTGCATGGCCAGTTTGGGTCGATTCATCTCCTAGTTCGGTGAAAGAGCCCTGCCGTTTTTCAAGATCATGAAAAGAACGGGCACTTTCAAGTGGACACCTGAAGCTGAAAAAGAATTTGAGGACTTGAAGAAGTACTTGGCCAGCCCACCTGTAATGGTCGCCCCAAGGCCTGGCGAGCACCTGAAGCTATCAGCTACCCCACAAACAGCCAGTGATGTCCTTGTGGTGGAAAGAGAGGAGCCTGTACTTCACAAGAAGAGTGCAACCACTCCAAAGAAAAAGCCTCCTGATAAAGAGCTCGACGAAGGGGCGGTCATCCCAAGGCCCACGCCAGGCCCAAAGCCTGAAGAGGGGACCGCCCCGAGACAACTGCTGCAAGAGGTTCATGTCGAAGGGACCGAGGAGCCTCAAGAGGCTAACACACTCGAGGCCCAGGAGGAGTGCTGCGAGGCCACGTCCCTCGAGGCCACGTCCCTCGAGGCCACGACCCTCGAGGTCACATCCCTCGAGGCCAAGTCCCTCGAGGCCAAGTCCCTCGAGGCCGCGTCCCTCGAGGCCAAGTCCCTCGAGGCCACATCCCTCGAGGCCAATTCCCTCGAGGCCACGCCCCTCGAGGCCAAGTCCCTCAAGGCCACATCCCTCGAGGCCAACACCCTTGAGGCCCGGGACAAGCCCCTTGAAGCCGACCCCATCGAGGGCCAAGCTGGGCCACCTCAGGCGAAAGACGCCAAGGAAACAAGAACTACTCTCGTCGAGCATCCAGTTTACTTTGTCAGCACAGTAATGCGTGATGCTCGCGAGCGGTACCCGATGCGCAGAAGCTTCTCCTCGCACTCCTCATCGCCTCAAGAAAGTTGTGGCACTACTTCCAGGGGCACCCCATCACGGTGGTAACCTCTTTCCCCCTGGAGCGAATTCCGCGCAACCCAAATGCAACAGATCGTGTCGCAGGATGGAACATCGAGCTACAGTCATTCAATTTGCAATTCGATACCACAAGGGTAATCAAAGGAAGAGCGCTGGCAGACTTCGTCGCCGAATGGACTGATCCAACCCCTGAAGAGCCCTGGGAAGAAGAGCATGAGTCCTCTGGAGCCGCAATGCCCAGCTACTGGACCATGAAGTTCGACGGAGCTTTCGCTTGTCGCCACAGTAGGGCAGGTGTAGTCCTGACCTCACCCAAAGGCGACAAGTTGTATTACGCAGTCCAGTTGTGCTTCTGAATCGACAAGATATCCAACAACATCGCCGAGTATGAAAGGCTACTTGCTGGCCTACGCACCGCAATCGCCCTAGGCGTCAAGCATATACTCATCAAGGGCGACTCCCAGCTGCTCGTCAACTTCTCCAACAAAAGCTACAAGGCCAAGGACGACCACATGGCTGCATACCTTGAAGAGGTCCATAGGCTGGAGAAGAACTTCAGGGGAATGGAGCTCATGCATATCCCAAGAAAGGAAAACCAAGAGGCTGATGACATCGCCAAGCGCGCATCAAATAGGCAAGCCCAGCTGCCTGGCGTCTTTGAAGAAAGGCTCGTCAAGGCATCCATAAAGCAGCCCCTAGAGGTCCTGCCCGCAAGCACAGACAAAGCGCTCCCGCCACCACCTGCAAGCGGAGCTCCAAGCTGCGGGCCCCCCACAGGGGAGCGTCTGTTTTTCACAGCGGTGCACCAAGAGGCAGGATGGATCGACGAGATCAAAGATTACCTCCACAAAGGGATCCTTCCCTAGGAAGATGTTGAAGTGGAGCGAATTGTCCGCCAAGCAAAATCGTACCAAATCCTCGAAGGAAATCTCTACCGCAAGTGCCCAAACGGCATCACGCTCAAGTGCGTCCCTCCTGAAGAAGGAAAACTGCTGATTAAAGACATCCACAGCGGGGAATGCGGCCACCATTCGTGCGCCCGCACCCTCGCAGGGAAAGTCTTCAGGAGCGGCTTCTACTGGCCTCAAGCGCTTCAAGATGCAACGGACTTCATTCAAGCTTGTGAAGCCTGCCAATTCCACGCCAAGCAAATCCACCAACCAGCGCTGGGGCTACAAACCATTCCGCTCTCATGGCCGTTTGCGGTCTGGGGGCTGGACATCCTGGGACATTTCCCAACGGCGCAAGGTGGATATCGCTACCTCTTCGTGGCCATTGACAAGTTCACAAAATGGCCTGAAGTGGAGGCGACGCGCACAATCACAGCAGGCGCGTCGGTGAAATTCATCAGAGGCCTGTCGCTTCGGAGTGCCTAACCGCATCATCACCGACAATGGCTCGCAATTCACAAGCGGCATCTTCAGAGCCTACTGCCAGAAAATGGGCATCAAGCTCTGCTTCGCCTCAGTCGCCCATCCGCAAAGCAACGGACAGGCCGAGCGCGCAAACGTAGAGGTCCTCAAAGGCTTAAAGACCAGGACCTTCAATGTCCTCAAGGGCCACGGCAAGGGCTGGATCAACAAGCTACCCTCGGTGCTCTGGTCCATCCGTACCACGCCACCCAAGCCCACCGCAGAAACGCCGTTCGCACTCGTCGATGGAGCCGAAGCAGTCCTCACCGCAAGGATAAAGCATGGGTCCCCACGGGTCCTTGCCTTTAATGAGGACCAGCAAGAGGACCTCCACAACGACGACCTGCTGTTCCTTGAAGGGCTAAGACGCCGCGCCGCCCTACGGACGGCCAAGTACCAGCAGTTCCTGAGGCGCTACCACAGCCGCAATGTGCGCTCGCGCACCCTGGAGGCAGGCGATCTCGTCCACAGGCGAATCCTCTTCAGGGAAGTCCTCCACAAGCTGTCCCCGATGTGGGAAGGTCCCTACAGGGTCACCCACATCGCCAGGCCTGGCGCGGCTCGCCTCGAGACGGAAGACGGCGTCCCCGTCAAGAATCCATGGAACAGCATGCATCTGCGCAAGTTCTACCCGTGATCATCATCACGTCAGGGCATTTAGCGAAAGAGGCAGCCCACTGCTCAACCTCCAAGCACCTTTTTGTCCCTCAAGGTTAAAAGCTCAAGGCTTAAACCCCGCAAACCTTTGTATCTACAAGGAACAAGTAAAAAAAAGTGATTATTGTCACGCCCGTGATCATTGTCACGTCGAGACGTTAAGCGGACGAGGCAGCCAACGGCTCAACCTCTAAGCATTTTTCGTCTCTAGAGGTTAAAACGTCGAAAGGCTTAAACCTCCAAAAACATAGCTTTGTCTCCTAAAGGAACAAATGCCAAAGTGGTCATTGCCACACCCGTGATCATTGTCACGTCGAGAAGACAAAGTGGAAGAGGCAGCTTACGGGTCAACCTCCAAGCATTGTCGTCTCTAGAGGTTAAAACGCCAAAAGGCTTAAACCTCAAACACTCGCTTTGTCTCCTAAGGGAACAAACGCAACCGTGGTCATTGCCACGCACGTGATCATTGTCACGTCGAGACTCCAAGCGGACGAGGCAGCTTACGGCTCAACCTCCAAGAATTCTTGTCTCCGGAGGTTAAAACGCCAACGGCTTAAACCTCCAAAGCCCCAAAGGCTTCACTCGAGGGAAAACCCTCCGAGCTCTCAATAAAAACGAGCCACCTCAGGCCGTTGAGAGTCTCTGCCACCAACAGGTGGTCCCCATGCCTCGACATGGTCAGAGCATTAACTTGGCAACCCCAGGCATAATGACTCAATCTCGTTCCTAAGTGAACTTAGCGCTTCGGCGCCGCTTAAAAAAACGTTTTTGGGGGGTTTTTTATTTACGCATTACTATTGTTGAAGTGTGCGCTTGTATCTCTCCACATGCGTACCTCGCGAGCGGGGGCTGAGGACGGTGCCAGTGCCTCAAATGACACACCAGCAGCACTGCAAAATCCAAGAGTCCGAGCTCTGGCTGGAGGGCAATTCCCCACAAACAAGCCATCTCTACAGAGGACCTTGGTACTTAGTCTCCTCGCAAGGAACGCCTGAGGGGACCTATAAGCACGCACGATCCCTTGATCCGTGTTCCAGCGTTTGGGTTCGCCCCTCTATTACCTGCAGGGACGAATCCCCCCGCGAGCCAGAAGGGGCAGCCATGAGCGACCCCTCAAGTAGGCAACCTCGCCAGAAGAAAAGCCTCCCCAGGAGCGACCCCTCAAGTGGGCAACCTCGCCAGGCAAAATGCCTCCCCAGGAGCGACCCCTCAAGAGGGCAACCTCGCCAGGCGAAGAGCCTTCGCAGAGCGAAAACCTCGAGAAGCTAAGTCTCGCACCCACTCTTTAAGAGCGTTTTTCTCTCCCTAGCGCGCGTCTTGGCCCCTCGAGCGACTTCGCTTTCCCTTACGCTTCATGGACTACTCGCACGTCTAAGGGGGGCACTTGAGCATCACGACTCAAGGCTCTTACCTCTCCTAGGCCTAAACTCCCCCGCCCTTGCGGAGTCATTGCTCCCGTATACCGAGGTGGCAGAGTCATGGCACGAAGAAACGGGACCTAACGACGTAGAGAACAAATAGACATGAAGATGAGTCCAGAGAGACCTCACGAGGGGCAGACAAGCTTGAATTGAAACAGCAATTAAAAGTATATTACAAGACAAAAGGTCCTAAGATGCCTTAAAGCACACAGCTGGTGCAGTTACAAGTGCCCGCAGGCGCGGCCAAGAAAGGCCCAGGGGGATGGAGCGTCGCTTTGAGCCTCCGCAACGCCATCATCGACCTCGGCGAAGCGGGCCTCCTCCTCCGCAGCGCCACCTTCGACCTCGGAGGAGCGAGCCTCCTCCTCCCTGAAGTCCGGCGCAGCCTCCACACGCCTGAAGCGGTTGCAGAATGCATCCACCTGCTCGCGGAGGGAAGACGAGACGCGCTGCGCGCCCTCGCCGGGAGCAACCTCGGTCACCAAGCGGAGGTTGAAGTCCGGCACAAGGAGCTTGATGTTGGTGAAGATGCGATCAACAGCCACCCCCAAGAGCCGCCTCCTCTCGTCTTCGATCACCTCTCGAAGCTCAGCGGCGGGGCCCTCCAGCGCAGCGAAAAGCTGGTCAAAATAGGCCAGGTACGTGGCGGCGTCGTCGTGGCGTTGGGTCCAAGGATACGGCGCGTCTGCGCCGAGCCGCGCCGCAAGCTCACCACCACGCGCAACCAGCTCTTCAAACAGGCGGTCGCACTGCATCGCAGGCGCACTGGACGAAGGGCCAGCGCCGTGAGTCGCCACGTCGCGAGCCTCCTCCGCTCGGCGCCAATAGGCCTTGGCGCGCTTAAAGCGGCGCGCCAGCTTGAAGTTGGCCTTCTCGAGCTCAGCGAGCCGCTGAGCGTCCGCAGCATGCTCGGCCTTGAGGCGGTACTCCCGCTTCCGCAGCCGAGCACGGTACTTCTAGAGAAGGGACCGACGGAGATGTCTCTCGTGCTCCGCGAGGGCCTTCTGCGCCGCTCTCGTCTCTTGGCGAAGCGCCGCTCCGAGCGCTCGTCGGAGCGCTTCTGGGCAGCGACGTGCTCGTCGAACTTCGAGATCGCCTAGGCCAGGCCTCCCTCGCGCGCTTCGAGTACCTCTCGCTGGGCAGCCAGGTCCTTCTCCGTCTGAAGACACCGCTCCTCGCGCCGCTGCAGCTCAAACCCCCTGAGGGCCAGCTGTCGATCGCACTCGGCCAAGCACTTGCGGTCCTCCTCCAGAGCGGCATGCGCGGCCTGGTGGGCAGAGAGTAGCTGAGACTCCAACCGGTCCAGCTCGCAGCGCTTCCGCGCCAGCGAGCCCTCCATTGCCTCGCGTGGTGGCGTAGCAGCGCGAGGAGGAGTCGGAATGCGAGGTGACGCGGGAGCCGTCTCCTCCGCGCTGTCCACAAGCAGAGGCTCGAGAGGCGCTATTTGAGGCTCGGGCGCCCCCACTAGGGGCACGGCCGCTCCCCCCTGAGGCGCCCCTACCACTGGGCCTGGAGTGAACGTCTCCACAGGCCTCGGTCGCTCGCCAGCCGCCACCGCAGCTGCGGCTCTGTTCACACCTGCTGCCTCGCGAAGCTTGCGACGCTTCGCAGGCACCAGATCGCTGGAAAAAGCCCAAAGAAGATTGTTTAGGAGAAGACGGAGCAGGGGGGACAACAAAAGCCAAAAATAACCAAGTGGTGGGAATACTCACCATGAAGGGGAAGCACCGGCGTCGACCCACGACAGGCCGGGAGAGCGCCAGGAAGGTGTGGGCTTGGCACCTGACCCCTCCAGAGGCGTCGCCGCTTTTCTTTTGGAGGGGATGTCAGAGGGCCTCGCTCCAGAGCGATCCACCATCGCCTTGGTGCGAGGCTCGCGCCTCCCCGGCGAAGCATCAGTCTCAGAGGCCGCCCCCGCCTCAGACGCCTCCTCCTCGAGGCGCGAAGGCGCCACAACGAAGGCGTCGTCATCGCCCGACGAGATATTGCAAATTTCGTCGGTGAATGGCTCGTACCTCGCAGGGGGCGCCTCTCCCTTCGCGGCCTCTTCCTCGCCGCTCCAGGCACGGGAGGTGGACGAAGAATCAACACCCATGACTGCGCGCACCGGCGGAGCGACCTCCTGATCCATCAAGCCCGCCAGACCATGAGGAGTGAAATCCGGCATTCCGTCCAGGATATCCATGCGGTCGCTCAGAGGAAACTGGTGCAGGGGACGCACGGAGCCGGCGATCTTCTGAGGCACATCCGGACTGGCGAAGAGGATGTTTAGGATGGTGTTTAGGATGGTGTCGACCACGTCCGGGCCAAGGTCCTCCGGATGAAGCCGCATTGGGTCGGAGGGGCCGGCATACATCCACATCGGCTCCGAGTGCGCCTGAAGGGGGGCGATTCGGCGTGCCACGAAGTCCGCCGCGACCATCTGACCCGTGAGACCCTCCTCGCGGAGAAATCTCAAACGCACCTCCAAGTAAGCATTGTCCGCACCACGAAGAGAGGACTTGCATCAGTGGGAGTTCCTCACGGGCGGTGCCTCCGGAACGTCCAGGAATGCGTAGAGTGACGAGACGCCGATGAGCAGCCACTTCTGGCGAAAGTCACCCACCTTCTTGAGCAGGGCCGTAACAGGCTTATCCCTACTCCAGGACATGGGGATATATACATGCCCCATGCCGTCCGCGATGCGGAAGGAGACGCACCCCGTCCTCTCGCCACCAGCCGTGCACCGCAGCGAGTAGAAGGTCCTGAAGAGCGCAACCGAAGGGTGCACGCCCAGATAAGCCTCGCAAAGGTAGGCGAAGATGGAAAAAATGAGTATGGAGTTTGGGTGAAGGTGGAGGAGTTGAATTTGGTAGAATTCCAGTACTGCCTCCAAGAAATGCGAGTACGGCGACACCAGCCCGGCGGTGATAGCGTGGATAAAAATGGGGTAGAACCCTTGAGGAAATCTCCCGAACCGGGCGGCTTGGAATTCGCTGGCACCGTGCTCGTTGGTCGGCCCCGCAACCAGGTGGCGGATCTTCCCCAACGCCTGAAGATCGGTGCGCGCCCCCTCGATTGCCGCGCCCCGCACTACCTCCATGGCCGCCGCTCGGGAAGAAGACCCCGCTGCGGCCTTACTTTTGCTCTTCACTGGGCCCATCAGAGAGGACTGGGGTTTCGGCGAAGACAAAGATGGGAGATGCGCAGGGGAGAGCGGAGGCGTAGAGCTCTGAGAAGCGGAAACTTCTGCTGGAAGAACTAGAAACGGTAACGGCTCTGCGGGCAACGCCTGGGCTTTATGTCCTCTCCAAGAGCAGTTAACGGGGCGTGGTGGGACCCCCCACGACTCGCGCCCCAGATCGTGCGAAGCCGTTAATCATCCAAGCGCCATGTGGCTCGGGCTGGCTGGGCACTAAAGGCCCACGATGCTTCGCCTAAGCCCATGGGCTCAGTCGTGCCCATCATGGGCCCGGGGCTACTCTCGGCCCAGTGGGAACTGGGGTATCAAGAGCCCATTCCCCCCAGGCCTCGCTCGCGGGCCAGACGGACGAAACGACTAAGGACCAGGCGTCATCGCCTGGCGGAACCCTCGAGAGGCGATTCCCCTTGAGGGCCTGAAGAGGAAGCGAGGGCCTCAGGGGATCCTCCCCATCAAGTAACCAACCCGCCTGAGGGAAGTCCAACAGGAATCTTCCCTCAGGCCTGAAGGGAAACGTCGTCGCCAAGGAAGCCCGGCAGAGTGCACGTGACCTCTGCCACGCTCGTGCAGTGGCGCTCACACCCCCGTCGCTGTCCCTGGCGATAAAGCGGTCAACAAAGCTGCTCCGCCTGCTGCACAGCTGTGAGGACCTTCTACTCTGACAATAAAGCAGGTGGATGGCGCAACCCTCCAACGGAGATCGTCATCGCGGGCTCCACCTCAGAGACTACCCGCTCTGCGGATAGTACCGCGCGGTCGGCCACGGCGCCACCTTTATCAACAATGGACCGAGTCCATGGACGAATGGAGCACGGTGGACTCGCGTTCCGCCCCGCCACTGGCAAGTGGGAGCCACCTAGAAGACCAAGCCGAAGGAGGAGGCACGAGGTGCCTATAAAAGAGAGAAGACATCGATCGTAGCAAGGGTCGGCCCTTTGTGTGCAAAACTCCCTTGTAAACCCTAGCAACTCTGGTTAGGTTAGGCTCTGTCCGGAGGAGGAAGAAGATCATCGCTTCCCTCCCTAGGCAAGAACTGCCTCAAGGGGGCTTCCGGCAAGCTCAGTTGTACTGTAACCTCCCACATATAATACAGACAGGCAGGAGTAGCGGTCTTACCTCCTCACGAGGGCCGTGAACCTAGGTAAAGGACGGTGTCTTCCTTGGTCGGGTGTGCATCTTCTTCGGGTCCGGCGAGCAATGTCGCGGAGCCACTTGAGGGTTTAGACCTCCGCGTTCAATCCCCTCTCGAACTACACTTCAGGAAGTGACTACCCCCGATTCGTGGGAGTCATAACCCGACAGTTTTTATATCAAAAAATGCAATAAACATTATTATAACATTCTTATGTCATTTTGCATCATTTATTTTAAATGCTTAGTTTAATTTAGCAAATGCAATTAATTAATTAAATATGGAATGTGTGGGGTAATAAATATATAATGCCCTAATTCCATTTAATATGCTCATAACTTTTATACCATCTTTTGCCATGCTAATAAATATTAATCTGAGTTGAAGTTAAATAATCTGCAATTAAATACTAAATGTGGAATGTGTTGGGCAGTTAAGGAATTAATGCCTATTCCATTTAAATTAATTAAATCACCACAACTGTTATATATTAAGTAACATTTAAATTGTTGGCTACACAAATAACTTGCACCCGAATCTTTTGCCGGGATTTCCTCCCTGCTTTAAAATGACCTAATCACCTCATACCACATTGCACCATCATTTGATTGCGCATTTCTCTATATTGATTATTGTTTCTTATAGTCTGTGTTTGGCTCTCTTTGGGTAGACGACGACGTGTCTGCTGCGAGTACCTACGATACCGAGGTTCCAGCTTTCGTGCCAGGCCACGAGCTGCCAGGCAAGCTTCTGCTAACCAGTTACACGATTGTTTGGTTTTCATTCTTGCCTTTTGATCTATGCTATCTTAGTTATCGATTCTTGAACTGCGATCCCATCACATGTTTATCCTGCAGCCGATATAGCTTTATCCCCACAACCTATAACCCCTTGCATGTTTATCTATTGGCCTTTGCGAGTCGTAGTGCATGCTTAGAATTGGTTGAGCGAGTCGTTCCTTTGTCTTTTACCTCATATGCTTAGTATGATATATTGTTCTACTATAATAAACTGTTGTCTTATTTTTGGGGTTCTATAATTAAAAGATAAGGCACCAGGCGGAAGGCCTTGCGAGGTGCTTTGTTCTGCTCAGTGTCGACCTAGGAACTGAGATTTTGTCCTCGGATCCACTTTTTTGCGCATTAACCACTTGTGGGTGGCCCAATGGAGCCCCCCTCGAGTTTGAACGGATCCTCAGCTCGTCCATGTGCCGCAAATAGTTCGGGTTTTCCATTCGCTCATATGCATGTGCATGATGATGATGTTCGATGAGAGGTTACTTGATACGAGGGGTCATATAGGGGTGGTGCGCGCGAAGCGGACAGTTCCTACTGTGGTTTGAGCCGCATGGCGTGCAGGCACAAACTAATGAGTCCGCAATTGAGATTCGGTCGGACTCCTGACGCGGGTAACAACTCATATGGGTGGCACTTGGACTTGCTGTAGTGAAGGAATGAGTCGTGTTGAGAGGCCCTAATGTTTTTGACCGGGTTGATCATGCGAGTATGGGTACAGTAGTGCACCCCTGCAGGGTATAATCTTATCGATGAGCCGTGTCCACGGTTATGGACGATTTTGGTGATGATGCTGGCTAACAAGATCTAGACAACTTACACCTAATCATTGTTAATTAATGTGACTAGTAATATAGAATTACTTACACCATAAATGGTAACTAAAATTGTTAACGTGTGAGTATTCCCGGATTGCATCCTCATACTTGGTTGAGGGGGTTAATTTGAGAATGGGTTATGACTGGTGTTAGTTGTAGATGGCTACTCAAACGCTCTCTTATCCCTCTCTAATTAGACGGAAGTTTTAGCGCGTCTCTTTACATTGCTAGCTAGTGCTGCTGCCGCTAAGTACACTTACCCCCATACTTTGGGAATCTTACAGTTTTGTAACTTGTTAGCTTAAGCTTGTTCGATACGCTTCGGTGTATTGACCCGTTCGCGGGCTGTGATTTTTCTACAGTTGAGGATTCTCCGTACGACCAGGTGGGTGGATACTACGTGGAGTTCGACGACGAGATCTTCGACGAGTAGTTAGAGTTCCCCGGGGCTTCTTCCTGGTGGACTGCGTGGATGGGCCTACTTTTCAGTTTCGGCTTTGAGCCCTTTGCTTCTTGTCTGTACTCAGACCGGTTTGTTTCCGCTGCATGATGTAATGTTGGGACATGTGTCCTCTGATTGATGCCATTCGCTATATTTTGCTCAGTGAGAGCTTTTGGATATTATTTCCTTTCTTTGTGTCTTAGGTTTATTCTGTGGTTTCAACTTGTTAAAAATCCGACTCGTATACCATGTGTGTATGGATGAAGTATACGAGTTGGTAGACTTTCCGGGTTCTCGCGCGCACAATCTGGAAATGTATGTGACGTTGGAATCGCCAAGAGCTGTCGTCCGATGATCCATTCCGAGTCAGGCCTGCATGTTCCTGGGATTGGTATTCCCCAGTATGCTGGTTGTGTGGCCCAACCGATACGTTTCGTTTGTGTAGCTTGAATTCAGGGTCTGACAACGTATCCCACGAAAGCCACTCTTAGTGACTTGCTCCACAAGAGGAACACAATGTCTTTATCAAAGAAGGGAGAGATCCCCAACTTTGTTAAAGCACGAACCGATAACAAATTATAGCCAAGAGATTCAACAAGCATAACATTGACAAGAGTAATGTCGGGGGCAACTACCACTTTGACAAGCCCGGTTACCTTAGACCTTGATAAATCACCAAACGTCACGGTTACTTGATCTTCATTAGGTTTCAACTCCGTGACGAGTTCTTTGCTCCCGGTCATGTGACTTGTGCATCTAATATCAATTATCCATTTTGAACCACTGGGAGCAAGGTCCTACAAGAGATCAATTCTTGCATTTAGCAACCCATTGCTTCACAATGGGTGCTTTATGGTTAGCGACAACAGTCTTAGGGACCCAAATAGCATATGAAATAAAACCATAGTAGGGTCCAATGTAACGAGCACAAACGTTTCCATAATAATCGACATATAAATCATAGTTAGGATTGTTGTCCCCGGCGTGATCTTTGCGAGTAGGCTTGCCCCTTGAGGCATTCCTACTTGCAAGACCGTCCTTGGATTGAATGGAGTCGGCCTTCTTGGCTTGGATGGGGTTGACGCTCTTGGGAATACCCTTCTTGGCATTCATCTTCATGGGAGGCACATATCCAAATCCTTCCTTCCCTTGTCGAGTGTGAGGCTTCACGATGGGAGTCTCAACAACTTGCTTACCCTTGAGAAGGATGAGTTTGGATGTGGAAGCCTTAGCAATCTCATTCTTCAACCTAGCATTCTCTTTCACAAGATTAGCATTATCACAAGAACAATTAGAGGTAGAGATGCTAGGTGAGTCAAGGTTAGTTAGCCTAGTTTGGAGTTGAGCATAAGACTCCTTTATAAGAGCATGTTCACTCTCCAAAGCTTTGTGAGCTATGACGAGCTTCTCCACGTCCTCAATGAGTCTAACATGCCCAACTGCAAATTCGGCTTTATCTTGTTGAGCCACCTTGAATTTAGCAAAGTACATATCACGATCCTTAATGAGCTTAGCATGTGAGGAATTATGAGTTTCCTCAATAGTTTCAAGTTGCTCCTCAAGACGTGCATGCGGCTCTTTAACCTCTTCAAGAGAGGACTTCAAAGAAGATAGAGAAATAACGTCTTCTCTTTCTATCTTACCCTTCTCTTCATTGAGATGCTCTAGCTCACCAATACGAGCCATGAGGGCACCAACATGTTTCTTGCTATCACCTTGCAAGTTAGTGATAAAAGAGTCGAAGGCCACAAGCTCTTGCTTGATTTGAAGGCTAGGGGCATCATCAAGCTCATTCATTTCATTAATGAGAGAGGAAGAGGATGAAGGTACCTCCGATGCCTTGGCCATAAGACATCTTGAGCTCTTGGTGATAGAGTTCTCATTTGGCGACGTGAATAGAGATGATGAAGAGCTTGTCGTAGTTGAAGGAGTTCTTGTCGTTGATGAGGGAGCTCTTGTTGTTGATGAAGGAATGGTAGGTGTTGATGTGGTGGCAAGAGCCGCCACTTCATTAGGCGTTTCTTCCTCCGACTCTTCATCATCGGTGGGGTACTCATCTTGAGTCAACAAAACGATGCGAGGTTTCTTATGAAGATGCCTCTTCTTTCCATAGGCCTTCTTGGGAGGCATCTTTGTTTTGTCCTCGAGCACTAGACGTCCACCATGCTCTTCTCTTTTCTCATAAGGGCAATCGGCGACGAAATGGAACTTGTCTTGACAATTGTAACATGTCCTTGACTTGGAGGGTGAGACCCTATCGGCTTGAGATGGACTCTTGTCAATTCGCATCTTGCCTCTCGAAGGATTGTTCCAAAATGTGCGAGCCGCAAGAGCGAGATGATCATTGTAATCAATCTTGAGTGCTTCCTCGGACATTGCGGAAAAGCTTCCAAGATCATCATCGTTGTCTTCCTCAACGGTAGCCTTCAAGGCAAGGTTAGTTGTGCCTCTTTGCATTCCAAGAGCCCTTGCTCTAGCGTCTTGAGCATTCTTTGTGGCCACCTTGTACGCGGCCATATCTTGCATAACCTCATTAGACGTCATGAGATGGTAGTTGTGTCTTCCTTGAAGGCTCTTGACATCGGTTGGCTCACATGACATCATAGAGTTCACATACTTCCTCTTGATCCATGCATCATCAATATGAGAGGCACCACCTTCCCGAAAGCTTGTGGCTATTGTCACCAATCTTCTATACATCATCTCATGATCTTCACCATCAAGCTTGAAGAAGCCCTCGGCTTCATTGCTCAAAGAGTCATAGCGGTTCCTCCTCATGCTATCATTTCCAACGAACAATTCGGATAGAGCATCCCATGTATCCTTGGCGGTGGTGAGGTGTTGGATGAGAGACATGTCCTTGTTCCCAACCGCTTTTTGGATCATCTAGAGTGTGGTGGCATAGTGTTTAGCCTCCGCCACTTCTCTTCTTGTTAAGTTGGTCGGATCATGCGGCTTGTATCCAACTTGAATGATGCGCCACAACTCGACTGAAGAGATGCACACATGAGACTTCATCACATATTTCCATTGAGAGAATGTATAATCTTTAAGCAATGGGGGGTCACCCCTATGAGAAACTTGCGGATGAGGAATAATGGGATCGGGGGTGTGGTATTGGGATGGGGGATTAGTGGCGTTGTAGCAAAGTATTGGGCAACAGTTGATCGAGATTCCCGATCAAAGACAATAACGTCAGTTGACAATGGGGTCATCTTATTAGTTGAATAAGGTGGTGGACATACGCAAAGTATTGCAATACGATCGTATTATGATGTTTGTAATTTACAATAGATGAGTAATATGATAGCTTATTCCTTAGACCGTGAGACCGTACTTATCGCTGCTTCGTAGGGGTACTTTGAGAGCATCAAACGTTGTGTCTTATGTAGCATGACAATAACGGTGTCCATCTTGGGTATCCCGAAGGAGTGTTGAGACGTAAGGATCAAGAGCGGGATTTGTTCATTCTTGTAATGGAAAGATACTCTGGGGCCACTCGGTGAGATTGCATCTATATAGCTGCACAACTTATGACTAGGTCATTGAGATGTAATATCACATACGAGTTAATAACCTTTGTCGGTAACGAGATACAACAAGGATATCAGATGCCTACGATCATATCTCGGACAAGGTAGTATTGCAGAAACAAAGGGAATGAATATCATGTTTATGGTTCAACGACGATATTCGTAGAATGCATAGGGGCCGTCATATGCATCCAGGTATCCCTGGCGGTCATTGGTGAGCGGAGTGTCTCGACCATGTCTGGAGTGTTCTCGAACCGTAGCGTAACAAACTTAAGGTCTTAATGACACCGTGACGAGGTGTGAACTCGACAAGTCCCAGGTTGTGCATCCCGGGTTGATTGATGGGGAGAGAGATGAGTGCAAGGTGATCACGACGGCTGACAAGCGAGGTTTACCAAGGTTCAGGCTCCCGGAGGATAACACCCTACTCCTGCTTGTCTGGTTATTGATGCGAGTAGTGATTACAATGGCGAGATTGTGATCTCGCTAGGGTTTGTCGTAGTGGTTATGAACGTTTCTTCTAGGACGGGCAACCCTCCTGGCTTTATAGGTAGCCAGGTCTCGGGTGGTCGGTACAGATACGGTAGGTTACAAGGCCTAACCGAGTTGGACTAGGATACTAGGTACCCCGAGTGGGCCTTCTGCGGGCCTTTCCATCCTTGGCGCGGCCCAGGTAGCATCATCGTGGGCTACCCGCAAGGTAGCCCCACGTCAGTAGCCCCCGAGTGCTTGGTCGAAGCGCAGAGTCGGACAAAGGACTCCTTCCTCCTGGACGCGCCGTTGGATTGCTTGATCTTGAGCTTGAACTCGAATTTCTTCAGTCGAACCAGCCACTCCCGATGGGAGTAATCTGTGCAGTCGAATTACTTTGTCTTCATCTTCTTTGTGAAGCTTGCTCCTGCTCAGCCTGTTTTTGGCTTACTTGTTGGATGGATTCGGCTGCTCGAGCTTACTGCGTTGCCACTCGAACGGTTTCTTCGGGTGCTCGGATCATCGGCCGATCCTACCTTGCTGATTTCAGCTGCGAAGTCTACCACTCGAATAACTTCTTCGAGTTTCTTCGGTTGATTTTGGAGCCGTTGGCTTGGTGACGTCATCGATGACGATTCGTTGCACGCCTCTGCGCCCGATGGGACGTGACGTGGCGGGCCCCGCTGTCAGAGCTGACCACGGTCCGCAGTTGTCACGTCTCCGAAGTGGGCGCGAAATTTGCGCGGCATGATGACGACGCCTCGGTTCCCGTGCGTAGTGGAGGAAGTTGGCGGCGACGGTTGGTTTCTCCGTGCGACACGTGGACGGCTGGATGTTCTCGCTCGGAGGCATTGCTTGATGGACGGTTGAGATGCCGATCTTCGAGGAATAAGTACTGCGCTTTGGCTTTTGGGATGTCATCTTCTCCAATCCATTCTTGCCTTTCTTCTCCTCTTGCGCTCTGCCATTTCCGCCGCCATCCCGAGCTCCAAGCACTCCATCCGTGCACCTTGCGACCTAGGCGATGGGCAAGCCGAAGAGCGCTGCTGGCTCCTCCGCCGCCGCTGACGACGCCGGGGTGATGAAGAAACCCGAGGGCGATTGGCAGAGGTCATCCACGAAGAAGAGCGATGTGGAGCTGCTCCGCGCGCAGGGTCTGCTGCCGCCCGCCGACCAAGTCCAGGTACGAGTCCCTGGCAAGGAGGTCTTCCCCACTCCTCGCGATGGGGAACGTGTTTGCTTCGCGGACTTCATTCCGCGAGGCTTCGGGTTCCCCATGCACGATTTCGTGCGTGGTCTCCTGTACGCCTATGGGGTTCAGATCCACGATCTGACCCCCAATGGCGTCTTGAGCATCGCGGGCTTTATCGTGCTCTGCGAGTGCTTCTTGGGTGTCGCGCCCCACTGGGCACTGTGGAAGTCGCTCTTCCTCGTTCGCAAGAACGTGGGGAAGAGTGGGCTGACCTTCCCAGTGGGCGGCTTCGGAATCCAGGTACGCGGTGACACCGCGTACTTTCAGATGAAGAAGTCCGACTCCGTCCAAGGGTGGCGCCGGAGATGGTTCTACGTCCAGTCGAACGACGACGGACAGGACGCATTCGACAGCAAGCGCGGACTGCGGAAGACCGGCGCCTGGGCGCACCCGCTGTCTGCCGTGGAGAGGGAGGCTGCGCGGCCCCTGCTGTCCCTGCTGCATGAGCTGACTCAGACCCTTGGGCGTGATGCGGGTGGCGTCTTTCTGATGGCCACCTTCTTCCGTCTTCGGGTGCAGCCGCTCAGCGCCCGGCCTCACCCGATGTGGGCCGCCGAAGGCGTCAGCGCCAAGCCGCTGGAGGACGAGGAGGTGGAAGCCAGCGTCAGGTCCATCACCAACCTCCGAGCCGCGGACACGTGCAACGTCAGGTGCCCAATTTCTCCTTACGGGGCCTCGAACCCCGTTCCTGAGGTAAGTCTTTTATTGTCTTCTCGCTGACCTTGTTCGACTTGAGTCTACCTTTCTTTCTGATTCGACTTGCGTCTATTTGCTTCAGGGCCAAGATCTTTTCGTCAGCTGTCCTCCCCTCCCTGAGAACGGACCTGACGATGAGTCGAGGTTTGTCAAAGAGGATGACGAGGACGAAGAGATTCCCTCCGCGCATTCTCCCCGCGACGAGATGGAGGAGGAAGATGAGGTGGAGGAACCCGCGAGGAAGAAGCGGAAGCTTCCGATTCACGGTGAGTCTGCCACTGCGTCATCACCTGCCCGGGGCGTGGACGCTGCTGAGGAGGAGGTCGCCGTGACGTCTCCGGGTGCTCGTTCTTCGGGTGGCTGGGAGGAACCTCTGAACGTTCCCCCAGTCAGCTCCGCGGCGCCACGCTTGTTCGCGCGGATGCCTTCGCCTTCCTTGGAGAGCTACGACGACGCTGGCACCCCCAGGTGAGTTTCTTTGCCCTGTGTCCTTCGATATGTACTTTGCAGTTTGGACGTTTTGACTCGACTGTCGTTCTTGGTTTTGCTGTAGCCATCGTTCGGACGATGTTAGCTCCCCCCTTCGGGACGTGGAGCTCACATCTGCCCCTTCGGCTGGTTTGGGGACGCCAGTGGTGGTGGAGAAGGTGCATGCTGAGCCCGCTGGCATTGCATCTTCTAGCCGCGTGCTTCCTTCGACTGCGGAGGACCTTGATCTCCTGGACCACGTAAGTCTTGCATGCTTCTTCTTGTGTTCTTTGATTTTCATCGGGTGCGCGATCAGCGCTCCCGATGGGAGTAGCCCCCGAAGGTGTGGGTGACTAGTATAGTCACCCGCAACTTTATTGACGTCTGTTTTTTTTGTTTCAGCCT
Organism: Poa annua; assembly: GCA_026929855.1. Lineage (NCBI taxonomy): Eukaryota > Viridiplantae > Streptophyta > Magnoliopsida > Poales > Poaceae > Poa > Poa annua. Next base: position 22,964,662 of record CM049432.1, read on the forward strand.
TACTATCGCCAGCAGCTCGACGCAGCCGCAGCTTATGTTCGCCTGGAAAAAGAGAGGGACCAACTGCGTGCCTCTCTGGACCAGGCTACTAGGCGGGTTGATGAGCTTGAGAGGGCTCTTCGCGAGTCCCAGGAGCGGGAACTGGCTAGGGTCGCCAAGGAGAAGACTCAAGTTGGTCGTCTCCTTTCGCTGGCCGGTGTACTTGGGGGTGAGTTTCGGCTTGACGCCTACTGAGTCTTTTGCTCTTTTTCTTAATCTGACTTTGAATTTTTTGCGCAGAGACTTGCGGTGGAGCTCCTCCCGAAGATGTGTCGAGTGACACGGTTGACCTGTCAACCGCTGTTGGCTTCCTCGACCGGGTGTGCGCCTACGCTTCGGACGCGCTGAAGAAGTCTTCAGCCGCGCTGCAGAAGTCGACTGTAGCTCTGGCTGTGGTGCACCAGAGCATCTTCCCGGGTGACCAGCCGCCGGCGACCGTGGACGCCCTGGCTGCACCGTTTGAGGACGCGACTACCATTGCCGACTTCACGCGGTCGCAGACGGTACGCGGCTCCGAGCTCACCTTCCAGCTCCTATTAGGCCACCAGGTCCCCGGTGACTTCGAGAAGGTCGTCAGCGGTTTTCCTCGCAAACCCGACGGCCGGACCGCGTCGCTGAGTGGCGTGAAGGAGCGCGCCTCGCAGCTGGCTGCGCAGCTTGTGGCACTCTTCGAGAGGGCCCTCGCTAAGGCGACTGAGGCGGCAGCTCGGAAGGGCCGTTCCCGGTCGCAGTTCGCAGCCTTAGAGTAGGCATAGTTGTAGGAATGTGGCAGTCGCCGCGATCTGTATTTTGACCGTTATGCTTGTAATGAACATTGCCCTGTCGGGTCTTTTGGTCCTCGATATTGACTTTGCTGGTCTTTATTTCTCCTGAGTTGATTTGTGCTTCGCAGTCGCCTGATTGTATTGACTCTGCGTATCCCTGTCAGAGTGCTGCGTGCGATGATGCTCCGCCTTCTCCGGTGGCCGTGCCGAGTGGCGCGGCTTCTTCTTCGGGTGCTCGCCGTCGTCGGGCGGCGCCGGCTCCTCCACGCAGTGCCAATGATCAGTGGATAATCACATTTTTTAAGAACAAGGTGGCGGAGCTTGAGGCGACCCTGAAGAATACGGAGCGGCTGCTACAACGTTCTCAGTCGCATCCCACGGCGGAGTTCTCGCGACGTGAGGACTTTTTGCTTGGGGAGATCGACCTGATCAGTCGACAGCTGCAAGGTATGTATCCTCTTTTTGGCGGCTGCCGTCCTTTTGTGGCTTTCCTTCTCGTTTTTAGTTGCATTTTATGTGCGCAGACGTCAATCCCGACTGGGAGGCTGAGCGGGTTCGCGTTGAGGAGCGAGTCACCCGAGAGGCGTCCGGCAACTCGTACGAAGCTCGGCAGTTCTGGGTGAGCCAGTCGAGGGGGCGCGTCCTTGCCACCATGCTTGATCGCACGTGGCGCGCTTCTTTTCTTCTGGAGAGCTGCCGGAAGACACTTTGGCACATCAATCGTGTGTACTTCCCGCATAATGCGCAGCCGAACGGGTTGTCTGCTTTGCTGGAGAGGTTCCGCGATGGTGAAGGGCTGAAGGAGGTCGTCGACGCCCAACTTGTGGCTGGTGCGAACGCTGCGTTGGCATACGTCCGGATGCACCGGCCACATCTTCCGCTTGAGCGGGTGCTTGAAGGCCTGCCGAGTGATGATGACTTCGACGAGACCCTGGCTGCTGCGCGTCGGATTATCCGGCAGGTTCAGGACCTGAGCGAGCGTCTTGTAGGGCCTCTTGATGCACCGAAGGCTGAGCCTGCAGTGTAGAGTAGCTGTCGTCTGGTGTACAGGGTTAGCTATAGGGTGGCAAATGTTAATGTGTAAGTATGACAATTGATTGAAATACTCTGGAATTGTAAGAGTTAATCTTTTTACTCGAAATCGAGTGCTTGATTTGGGCGTGCGACCTGTTTGGCGCAGTCGCCTAGAATGCTAGGCGGCGGCCTAGGTTTCTCAAGTGTGACCTGCATGCCGCAGTCTCTGATTATATCAGGTGGCGACTTAGGATTTCTGCGACTTGACCTGTATGGCGCAGCCCCCGAGTCGCTCGAGTGGTGGCCTAGGATTTTGGCGAAGACCTGTATGGCACAGCCCCCGGGAAGGTCGAATGGCGGCCTAGGGTTACAAGTGTTACCTGTTTGGCGCAGCCCCCGAGTATGTCGGGTGGTGACCTAGGATTTTGAACTTGACCTGTGCAGCGCAACCCCCGAGTAGGTTCGAGTGGCGGCTGAGGATATTTCTTGGAGGTCCTGTTTGGCGTAGCCCCCGAGTAAGTCGAGTGGTAGCCTAGGGTTACAAGTGTGACCTATGTGGCGCAGCCCCCGTGTGTGGCGGGCGGCGCCCTAGGATTTTGAACTTGACCTGTATGGCGCAGCCCCCGAGTCGGTCGGGTGGCGGCCTAGGATTTTTTGGCTTGGCACTTGTACGGCGTAGCCCCCGAGTGAGTTGGGTCGCGGCCTAAGCTTTTATTTCAACCTGTGTGGCGCAGCCCCCGAGTGGTTCGGGTGGCGACCTAGGATTTTTGATCATGCTTGTATGGCGCAGCCCCCGAGTGGTTCGAGTAGCGGCCTAAGCTTTTATTTCAACCTGTGCGGCGCAGCCCCCGAGTATTTCGAGTGGCGGCCTAGGATTTTTCATCTTCCTCTGAGTGACAGGTAAAGGAGACATAATTTCTTCAAATCACTTTATTGATTCTTGCGAACAGGCCGCCTCGTTAAAACCCTTCCAGTCCCCTCAGGTACCCTGGTAAGGGAAAGAGTGCGTCTGAAACCTGCCGCGCTGATTTTCTTGTACAATGGTTGTTTTGAGCTAGGCGTAGAACCGGCGGAGCTGTGCTACGTTCCATGGGTTGCTGCAGTCTGCTCCTGTCTTCGAGTCCTTTAGGCGGTAAGCTCCATTGCCTATTGCTTCTGTTACAATGTATGGGCCCTCCCATGGGGAGGCGAGCTTGTGCACCTTCTTTTGCTTGAGTCGAAGAACCAGGTCGCCTGCAACGAACGCTCTTGGTCGCAGCCTCCGAGTGTGATAATTGCGCAGGTCTTGCTGGTACACGGCTGATCGTGTCATGGCGATGTCTCGCGCTTCGTCCAGGGTGTCTCTGCTGTCTTCGAGTGCCTCCTCTGCTTCCGACTCGTCGTAGGCGACTACTCTTGGTGCGTCGAACTTGACGTCGCAGGGGAGGACCGCCTCTGCACCGTACACCATGAAGAATGGAGTGTACTGGGTGGATCTATTCGGCGTTGTTCGCAGACTCCAGAGGACCGATGGAAGTTCTTCCACCCATGTGCCCGCTGCGCGTCTCAGGGGCACGCGCAGTCGTTTCTTGATGCCGCTACAAACTAGGCCGTTGGCTTTCTCCACTTGACCGTTGGACTGCGGGTGCGAGACGGACGCATAGTTGAGTTTGATCCCCTGCTCTGAGCAAAAGTCCTTGAATTCTTAGGCTGTGAAATTCGAGCCGTTGTCTGTGATGATCCCGTTTGGTACCCCAAATCTGAAGATGATTGACCGGATGAGGTTGACCGCTGTGGATGCAGTCGAACTTGTGATGGGCACGGCTTCGATCCACTTTGTGAACTTATCGACTGCGACCAGGAGGTGAGTGTGACCTCCGGGTGAGGATTTCTTGGCCACCATGTCCAGACCCCATTGGGCAAAGGGCCAGGCCAACGGTATCGTCTTGAGTTCTGATGCTGGGGCGTGTGGTTTGTTGGCAAATTCCTGGCACCCTGTGCATTTCTTCACCAACTCCTCTGCGTCCTGCATGGCTGTCAACCAGTAGAACCCGGCGCGTAGCGCCTTGGCCACCAGTGCCCGACTGCTGGCGTGATGCCCGCAGATACCCGCATGGATGTCGAGTAAGATGGCTTGGCCGTCGACTGGATCTATGCACCTTTGCAGGATTCCTGAGATGCTTCTATTGTAGAGTTCTCCGTTGATGACGGTGAAACTTTTGGAGCGCCTGATGATGCGCTTTGCTTCGACTGGATCTACTGGCAGCTTCTGATGTAATATGTATGCGAGGTATGACCCTGTCCATGTGGCCTCGATTAGCATGACCTCCATGGGGACCTTGTCTTGGCTCGGCGGGTTGGCATCGCCTTTCTTTGTTTCTGTGCTTGCTGTACTTTGAGTCTTGATGGATCTCTGCGTGATGCACTCGAGGAAGACGCCGGGTGGGACTGGTACCCTGTATGAGCCCATGTTAGCGAGGACGTCGGCTTCCTCGTTGCTTTCACGGCCAATGTGGCGCAGCTCGCAGCCGTCGAAGTTTCCTTCCATCTGATTGTAGAGGTCTCTGTAGGCAATCATGTTGTCGGCGACGGCGTCGCAGGACTTCATGGTTTGCTGTACCACCAGATAGGAGTCGCCGTAGATCATGAGGTGCGTGGCGCCGCAGTTCTTGGCCATCCTCATGCCGTGGATCAGGGCCTCGTATTCCGCTTCGTTGTTGGACGGCTTCGGGAAGTCCATCTGTAGGACATACTTGAGCTTGTCGCCTTTGGGGGAGATGAGCACGACTCCTGCCCCGGCTGACTTGAATTTCTTCGAGCCATCAAAGTACATTGTCCATGCGTTGGACAGGTCGGGGACATTTGGTAGCTGGGCTTCTATCCACTCGGTTGTGAATTCTGGGAGAACTTGGGCCTTGATAGACTTCGGGTGAGCATACTTCAGCCCCCATGGTCCTAGTTCGACAACCCACTTGGCGACTCGTCCTGTCGCGCGCTGGTTTGTGAGAATGTCTGCTAGTCCAGAGGAGCTTACCACCGTGATCGGGTGCTCGGAGAAGTAGTGGACGACCTTCCTGGAGGTCATGAAGACTCCGTATGCCAGCTTCTGGTAATGAGGGTAATTCTGCTTGGACAGGGTGAGTACTTCGCTGAGGTAGTAGACGGGCCTCTGCACCGGGTGGTTGTGCCCTTCTTCTTCGCGTTCGACTACGAGCACCGTGCTTACCACCCTGTTCGTTGCTGATACGTATAGGTACAACGGCTCATTTTCCAGTGGTGCCACGAGGACTGGAGAAGTTGTCAGTGTTTTCTTGAGATGGTCGAACGCTTCCTGCGCCTCCTGTGTCCACTCGAACTTGTCTGCCTTCTTCATCAGTTGGTAGAAAGGTAAGGCTTTCTCTCCCAACTTACTAATAAACCGGCTGAGCGCTGCGACTCGGCCAGCTAATCGTTGCACCTCCCTGAGCTTGGTTGGTGCTGGCATTGTGAGTATGTTTTGCACCTTCTCGGGGTTTGCTTCGATTCCTCTTGCAGATACGAGGTACCCTAGTAGCTCTCCGGCTGGTACGCCGAACACGCACTTCTCTGGATTGAGCTTGATCTGATATACGTCCAACGCAGCGAAGACCTTGCGGAGGTCGTCGACTAGGGTATCCTCCTTTCGGGTAGTGACGACAATGTCGTCGACGTAGACTTGGACGATCTGCCCGATTAGCCCCTTGAGGCATGCTTGCATTGTCCGCTGGTACGTGGCACCTGCGTTCTTTAACCCGAACGGCATCGTCTGGTAGCAAAAGACGTCGTCGGGTGTGATGAAGGCTGTCTTCTCTTCGTCTTCGACTTTCAGCCTGATCTGCTGGTAACCTGAGTAGGCATCCAGAAAAGATAGGCGTTCGCATCCTGCAGTCGAGTCAATGATCTGGTCTATCCACGGGAGCGGGAAGTGGTCCTTGGGGCAGCATTTGTTGACTGCGGTGAAGTCAACGCACATGCGCAGTTTCTTCGTCTTCTTTTTCTCAACTAGAACCGGGTTGGCGACCCAGTCCGAGTCCTTGATCTCTCGGATGAACTTGGCGTGAAGTAATCTGTCGACTTCCATGGTGATCGCGTCTCGTTTGGGTCCTGAGAAGCGTCGCATGGATTGCTTGACTGGCCTTGCGTCCTTGTGGACTTTTAGAGAGTGATCGGCGAGTTCCCTGGGTATCCCTGGCATGTCAGAGGGTTGCCATGCAAAGATTTTCCAGTTCTCACGTAGGAACTCGACGAGCGCGCCTTCCTATGCGGGGGTCAAACTCGATGAGACCTTGACCGTCTTTCCACTGTCAGTCGGATGGACTTGGTGGGTGATAGTGTCGTCGTTCGTGTTGAACGCTGCGTCTTTGGCAGGCTTCTTGCGAGCCGGGAAGATGGTCTTGTCATTGTCGGCTGATATGGCCTTGAAGTGCTCTTCGACGCCGAAGGACTCGGAGATCTTGGCGAACTCGCGGTCGCAGCTGTTGGAGAACCCAAAGTCACCGCGGACTGTGATCACTCCTTTCGGCCCGGGTAACTTTATCATCAGGTAGGCGTAGTGGGGTACCGCCATGAACCTGGCAAAGCTTGGGCGTCCGAGGATGGCGTGGTATTGTGACTTCCAGTCGACGACCTCAAAGTCTATCGACTCCTTCCTGAAGTGCTCGGGTGTACCGAGGATGACGTCGAGTGTGATTGTTCCCATGGGCGTGATTGCTTGCCCTGGTACTATGCCGTGGAAGGTGGTCTCCGATTCCGGCAATTTCTCTGTCGACCTGTTCATTCGTCCGAGGGTATCGGCGAATATGATGTGATGCCGCTGCCCCCGTCCAGGAATACCTTCTTCAGGCTGTAGTCGCCGATCAAAGCCTCAATCACGAGTGCGGCGTGCCCGGGTCGGACTACCTCCGCTGGGTGATCTGCCCTGGAAAATGTGATTGGTGTCTCCGACCCGCGCAGGTAGTCTGGTACCGCGCGCGGGCTGTTGATGGCTTGAAGTACTTGGCGTGTGATGATTTTCTGCCTCCTGTTCGACGGGGGTCCCTTCTGGATCAGTTCAACTGTCCCCGTGCGGCTGGGTACGCGTCGGCTGCTGCCGACGGACCTTGTTGCTGCTGCTGCGGCTGGGGGAACGCTCCTGCCGCCTGCACTTGATTGTTGTTTGCGGGTGCTGCCTCGATGGCTAGCTGTGGTGCCGCTTGTATGGCCTGCACCGGGGCGATGATTTGCTGCATGGCATGGTAGATCTTTCTTGCTTTGCGGCAATCTTTCAACAGGTGGTTTGAACCCCACTTTCCTGTTGCGGGGTTGCGGAACGAGTGATGCTTACAGGGTTGCATCAGTTCCTCTGCTGGGGTCAGCGGGCGCTTCCACTCGCGCTTCTGACTTCTATCATTGTGGTCGATGCTGCTGCTGCCACGGTTGTACTGACTCGAGCTGGGCTGCCGACTCTGCTCGTATTGTCGGTTGTTGTCACGCTTTTCCTCGCGGGGGGTTTCGTACCCTGCCGCTACTAATTCGATTGAATCGTGGGTGTAACGTGCCTTCTTCTTTTGACGTGCTTCGCGCCAGTTGCTTGTTTCGCCTTCCTTTTTGGGAGAAGTTTCGCGGACGTAGTCCTCTCCTTCGGCCCATTGGTTGGCTGTCTTCATGAGTTCTATTGTGGTCTTCGGCTGGAGCCTACCGAATTCCTCCCGGAGGTCGCGGCGAGCGACGCCATGCATGAAAGCGTCCATCACTCGATCCTCTGATACGGGTTCCATGGTATTGCGGAGGAGTGTCCACCTCTGGATGTAAGAGCGGAGCGACTCGTCCTTCCCTTGCTTGCAGGCCTGCAACTCGATGTAGGTCGTTGGCCTGGCGAATGTTCCTGAGAAACTCTTAATGAAGTTATCTTGGAATTCCTCCCATGTTCGGAAAGAGTCTTTGGGTTGGCTTGTGAGCCACCCGCGTGCCGAGTCTGTCAGCATGAGCTGGATGTACTGCATGGCTGTAGTCGACGTTCCGCCTTGACAGGTGCAAGCGATGAGGTAGTCCTCGAGCCATAGCTTTGGGTCTTGCTTCCCGTCGTATTTTGGTGTGCCTGCCGTCAACTTGAAGCCTTTAGGCATGCGGGTGTCGCGGATCTTGAAGGAAAAGCATGCTGCTCCGCACGGCTCGAAGTCGCGGTCGGCGTGGTCGTTTGCGTGTGCCACGCTAGCCGAACGTTCCTTGCGGTTGCGGTCCACCGTCTTCTGTGTCAGGACGTCACGGAGGTCCTTGACTGCTTGTCGCTTGGCCGCTGGGATGCCCGACGTCGTTGGCTCAGTCGCTCTGTTGCTTGGCCCCTTGGCCGCCAGAGCCTCTTCGATTACCCTTATGGAGGCAATTTGTTGCTTGTGGAGAAGGGAGCGCGCGTCTCCCTCCGGTGGCTGTGTGAGCCGGAGGTATGTCTCGACTGATATCAGGGCGGCATTCGCCGTCTTCGGGACGGGTATCCCATTCTCGTCTTCGGTGACGAAGGACGAGTCGAGGTTGCGGGTGAGCCTTGTTCGATCGGCTTCTGCCATGTGGGGGACACGGGCTCTGGTTCGCCGTGCTCCCTGATTCACCTCTGTGGAGGATGTGAAGGAGAGAGCAGCTCGCCTGGCACTCGACGCATCCGCGTCCCTTTTGCGCCTGAGAAGTTCGGCTTTTTCGGCGCGAATTCGTTCGCCTTCCTTGCGTAGCAAGTACTGGACCGCCAGGTGATCTTCTCGAGGTGCGTTGGGTGGCGGGAACGTGCCTTCGTCCACATGCTTCATGGCTTGGATCGCCATATCGCGCGTGATGACAAGTTTCGTCTGGTCCGGCATGTCCACCTCCAGTGGGTATGCGGGTTCGTCTTCGTCGTCATGCGGCGCTGTGCCAGCCATGAAGACTTGCTATGGGTAGGCATGAATTGGAGAGTTGGTGCTGCCGCTGCTGCTTCTGTCACCCGCTTCTTGCTCGGGGTCGAAAATTGCTGCAACGTGGCGCGCGGCGTACCCGCTGTTGCGTCTCTTCGCGATTGTCCAGGTGCTCACACTTGCCGGGGCGAGTGCGATTGGCTTGGGGTAGACCTGGGATCTCCACGAAGACGAGGGCGCGCGTGACATGGTTGTCGGACGCGGGCCCCCGGTCGGCCGCGCGGGTGCGACGGTGGAGGTGGATCTTGACTTGATCGACCGCACGACCGAGGTTGGTGTAGCGGACTCGATTCGCGCGGTCGTTGCCGAGATTGTCGTTGTAGATGTCCTCTTCGCGGGTACAGCTGGCGCGACCCCTGCGGGTGCGACAGATGCGATCTTCGTGGGTTCGTCGGTTGCGATCTCCGCGGGTGCGGCAGATGCGATCTCAACGGGTCCAGCGGGCGCGATCTCCACGGGTGCGGCAGATGCGATCTCAGCGGGTCCAGCGGGCGCGATCTCCGCGGGTGCGGCAGATGCGATCTCAGCGGGTCCAGCGGGCGCGATCTCCGCGGGTGCGGCAGATGCGATCTCAACGGGTCCAGCGGGCGCAATGGTCGGCGATTTTGGAGACGCCGTCGCGCGTAGCGCAATAGTCGTAGACCTGAGTATACCACGACTATCTATGCAGCAGAATATGGAGCCGAAGGTAATGTGTATACCTTTGTCCAGATCGGCGTACACCGATTGATTAGTTGGCGAGTGGACGACGTACTCGAAGGAGCCGAATCGGATCGACTCCCTGACGGCGGATGCGCCGATCTTCATTGCGGATGGAGCCGGTGCGACCATGATCCTAACACTTGTTGAATTTCCCACAGACGGCGCCAATTGACGAGGTGTGAACTCGACAAGTCCCAGTGTTGTGCACCCCGGGTTGATTGATGGGGAGAGAGATGAGTGCAAGGTGATCACGACGGCTGACAAGCGAGGTTTACCCAGGTTCAGGCTCCCGGAGGATAACACCCTACTCCTGCTTGTCTGGTTATTGATGCGAGTAGTGATTACAATGGCGAGATTGTGATCTCGCTAGGGTTTGTCGTAGTGGTTATGAACGTGTCCTCTAGGACGGGCAACCCTCCTGGTTTTATAGGTAGCCAGGTCTCGGGTGGTCGGTACAGATACGGTAGGTTACAAGGCCTAACCGAGTTGGACTAGGATACTAGGTACCCCGAGTGGGCCTTCTGCGGGCCTTTCCATCCTTGGCGCGGCCCAGGTAGCATCATCGTGGGCTACCCGCAAGGTAGCCCCACGTCACACCGGGAGAAAGGTTCTGGAATAATATAGGATTTTGTTGGAGAGAGAGAGAAATGATCCGGAAAGAGTTCCGGTGGTACGGAAGGAGTTCCGGGAAGGTTTGGAAGATTTCCAGGAATGTCCGAAAGTTGTTCGGGTGGTTCGGAAAAAGTTTCGGAGTCACGGGATATTAAATAGTATTTAAATATATTAATTATGAATTCATTATATTTTATATTAATTTAACTATTAAATAATAAAGGAAAAAGGGGCAGCCCCCCTACATGGGCCCTTAGAGGGCCCAAGAAGGAGCCGCACCAACCAAGGAGGAACGGGGGCTTGGGCCCCTAGTCTAATTCGGACTAGGAGAGCCGGCCGAACCCCCCTCCCCCTTCTTTTCCTTTAGTCCCACATGGGGGAGGCAAGGTGTTTGCACACCCCCTCCCCCTTTATATAGCAAGGCATATTAATTGGATTAATTAAAGAAAAATACCATTAATTGTATAGCAGGCCGGCCGAGTTGCTTCTCCGCCTGTTTTGGCCCCCTCTCTCCACCAAAGCTATACCGTCGGGCGTCGTTGCCCTGCGGTATTCCAGAAAAGTTCTACCCCTGCGATTTCAGCTGGATCTGAATGAGCGGGGGTTGTTGTTAAGCAATGTATGTGTGCGAGTGTCGGACCACCCAGCAACCCTGCCGCTGCCTTGCCGCCGGTGCCAACCCCCTCCCCCCTCCCAGTCGCCGGCGCCTCGCCATCTTCCGCCCGACGCCCGTCGACGCAGGTCACCATCGACACCCCGGCGTCATCATCTGCATCGTCGCGGCAAGTTCTCCGCGACCTCGAGGTCGGCTACGTACGACTTCATCATCAACGCTTGTGCGGGAGCGTAATCCCCGCTATCGGTCTACATGGAGGTAATGTAACCCGTTCCGCCACCGTTATCACATGTACTGGATAGATAGATCCTGACTAGTTAGGGTTTCACACGCTAGAAAAATTATTGTTTTCTGCACCCGATCCGCTTCAAGCTGGAGCTGGCAGAGCAAGGAGCAACCCGGTGCCGGGTAACCCTCTTCAGCAATAGACAAACTCGGCTGGACGAGGACAGCCCCCGAGATAACCCGTGCAGAACCCGGCACACAGGCAGCTGGAGGTGGTTTATGTTCAGCAGCCACCCATTGTCAACCTCGTGGTAAAGCGGCATGAGGATGGCAACTCGGCAATGGCACAGGCTGGCAACCAAGCACAGAACAACCCCTTGTGCTCTCGCTTGGGATCTCGGCAGCTTATCCCGGGAGATGCCCGGCATCGTCTAGACAGGATTTACATGTCGGAGGCACTGGAAGAGCAAGGCCCATATGGCCCCAAGTGTTTTGGGCCCCGGATCATGAATGATCCACCTGTTCGACACTTCCAGCTGAGCAGAGGTGCCAAGACCTTTGACGGTAGCACTAAGCCGGAGGACTGGCTAATAGACTATATGTCGTCCGTGAACATTGCCAGTGGGAACAGAAGATGGGTGGTGAGGTATATCCCGCCGATGTTGGAAGGGCCAACTCGGATCTGGCTCAACAACTTGAGAGAAGGAAGTGTGGACTGCTGGTTAGACTTCAAAGATGCTTTTGTCAGCAATTTTTCAAGCACATACAAGAGACCGAACATACCTCAACAGCTTGTGATGTGCAAGCAGAGAGACAACGAAACTGACCGGGATTATTTGACTGGGTGGAGTACTGTACGCAATTCCTGCGAAGGAGTTGTGGAATCACAGGCCATTTCATTGTTTGCGCAGGGATGTCGACATGGCTGCATGTTGTGGCAGAAACTATAGAGGGAAATGCCGAAACTCTGGCCGAGACAATCCACATAGCGGATAGTTTTGCATTGGGAGACCCGATGCAGCCCTTGCTCAACTCCGGAGAGTCGAGTAGGAGGTACCAGGGCAACAACAGGACGGGACCACCCCGGCGAGAAGAAAATTTTGGAGTCAAGAGAAGAGAACCAGACTATAGATTTGAAGCGCAGCATGTCGCTGCAGTAGCTCCGACAAAGGTAGAAGCTAGCGCACCACAGCGCCCCAAGACGGATGGTCCGGCATGGACACAGAATCAAGAGGTGAAGCCAGCGTGGGCAGGGCCGAGTAAACCAGTAACATATGAGACAATGTTGGATGGACCGTGTAGCTTCCACACCACCGACGTTCGCAAGCCAGCGAACCACTCCACCCGGAACTGCAGCTGGTACCAGCGTGCACATAGGGGAGGAGCTGGATCAGGCGGCTACCAACCAAGAGGACCACCAAGACCACCAGCTCAGAGGCCACCGGTACAGCTTGCCGGGGCGAATGCAACTCGGATGCCGCCACCAGCACGAAGAGCACCCCCGCCAAGTCCAGTGAACGTGGTAAATGTCCGAGGCAGCCCGACAGATGCAAGGCAGCGGGAGAGGGAGCAGTATCCTCAGGGGGACTTCAAGGAGGCTCACCAGGCTTACATGATATTTGTGTCAGAGCCGACAGACAAGAGAAGCTTACACAAGCGCAACATGGAAGTGAATGCAGTAATACTGGCAGTGCCGAAGTTCATGCATTGGTCCGAGCAAGAGATCACGTGGAGCAGAAGGGACACTCCCTGACTTATGCCTAACCCGGTAGGGTATGCTCTGCTCGTGGAACCGACATTCATTGGCCCGACATTGAACGTGAGGTTCAGCAAGGTACTGATTGATAATGGCAGTGCAGTTAACATTATGTACCAGGACACGATGGTGAAGTTGAGAATCAGCTTGAACATGCTCCATCCAAGTACCACCACTTTTCACGGCATTGTACCGGGAGTGTCTTGTGCCCCAATGGGAAAGATTTGGGTTGATGTGTTTATCGATACAAAGGATAACTGTCGGACTGAGAGCATACAGTTCTAGGTAGTGGACCTGGATAGTCGGTATCATGCTTTGATAGGTCGGCCAACACTGGCCAAGTTCATGGTGTCAACTCATATGGCCTACCTGAAGATGAAGATGCGGGGGCCCAATTGTATTATCACCATCTTGTGTGACCACAAGCGCCCCATAGATTGCGCCTCGGCTGGCTCTTGTTTGGCGGAGTCACTGATCATTGCTGCTGAGAAGACAAAGATGCACCAGGTGGTGGCCATGGCTCAAGCTACGCAACTCGGCATGCCAGGTATGGCGAACCCGGAGCAGAACACATCATTTCTGCCGCCGAAGGAGACCAAGAAGGTGAGCATTGACCCGGACTACCAGGAGCACAGGGCCATTATCGGCACGGACCTGACCGAGAAATAGGAAGGCTAGCTCACTCAATTCCTCCGTGAGAATCGAGATGTCTTTGCGTGGTCGAATCAAGACCTGCAAGGAGTCCCGAGGGAGTTGGTTCAGCACTCTTTGTTTGTCAGACCTGATGCTAAGCCGGTGAAGCAACCAACACGTAGACTGTCGGATGAGAGAAAGGTGGCGATACTGGATCATCTGGCTGTACTGCTAGCGGCCGGATTTATCATGGAGGTACTACACCCGGACTGGTTATCTTACCCGGTCCTAGTAGAGAAGAAGAAGGACGAACCTGTGCTGGCCAAGGTGTGGCGGATGTGCATCGACTTCACCAACCTGAACAAGGCGTGCCCGAAAGACCCATTCCCGCTACCTAGGATAGATCAAGTGATCGACTCCACTGCCGGATGTGAACTATTGTCTTTTGTAGATGCTCATTCTGGTTTTCACCAGATTCCTTTGAACCCTGCTGATCAATTGAAAACTGCCTTTATTACCCCGTACAGGGCTTATTGCTATCGTGTCATGACATTTGGTTTGAGAAATGCCGATGCGACTTATCAGAGATGTATGCAAAAATGTTTGCACAACCAAATAGGCAAGAATGTTGAGGTGTATGTTGACGACATTGTGATAAAAACAAAAGAAAAATCCACCCCCATTGAGGACTTGCGAGAGACATTCACAAACCTGAGAAGATTCCGGATGAAACTTAACCCGGATAAATGCACCTTTGGTGTGCCGACAGGAAAGTTACTCGATTTCCTCGTGTCAAGCCAAGGTATCGAGGCCAACCCGAATAAAATCCGAGCTATCGAAAATATGAAGTTGCCGAGGTTACTTAAAGATGTGCAAAAAGTTACCGGGTGTTTGGCGTCCCTAAGTCTGTTTGCAAATCGGTTGGGTAAAAAGGCTTTGCCTCTATATCCACTCATGAAGAAGAGCAACAGCTTTGTATGGACTCCGCAAGAGGATTTGACTTTTGAGGACTTAAAGAAAATGTTAGCAACTGCTCGATATTGGCCTCACCCTTGCCGAAAGAACCAATGTTACTGTATATCGCGGCAACCAACCGAGTTGTCAGCGTGGTCATGGTGGTAGAAAGGGAGGAAGGAGGCAAAACCGTGCAAAGGCCAGTATATTATCTGAGCGAGGTAATATCGACATCCAAGCAGAACTACCCGCACTATCAGAAGATGTCGTATCGTGTGTATCTGGCGGTCAAAAAATTGAAACACTACTTTCAAGAGCACCCAACCCTGTATTGTGTGAAGCTCCACTGTCGGAAATTCTCAGTTGCAAGGATGCTAGCGGCAGGATAGCAAAATGGGCCATCGAGTTATCACCTTATGCCCCGACTTACGAGAGAAGGGATGCCATCAAGTCACAGGTATTACCGGATTTCCTTGTGCACTGGGCCGAGATGCAGTATTAGCTACCTGTGCCATATTCCAACTATTGGAAGATGCATTTTGATGGAGCCAAGACAAAGATAGGGCTGGGTGTTGGGATAGTCCTGACGTCGCTAAAACAAGACCATTTGAAATATGTGCTATAGATACACTTCACTGCATCCAACAATGTGGCCGAGTATGAGGCACTGGTGCACGGGATCAAGGTGGCCAAGGAAATCGACATTCGGCGGATAGAGTGTTTTGGTGACTCGGACTTGGTCATACAACAAGTGTCGGGAAATTGGGATGCTTTAGATGTGAACATGGCGTCATATCAGTTCCATGTCTAGATGATCTCCGGGTGTTTTGAGGGGTGTGTGTTCAATCATATACCTCGGGCGGAAAATGAAGCGGCCGACGTTCTGTCCAAGCTCGGTTCATCAAGAGATGCAATTCCACCCGGCATAGCCTTGGAGCATTTGAGGAAACCGTGAATCAAACCCTCACCAGAGTCTGAATCAATCTATGTACCCAAGGTGCCAGTGTCGGAAGCCACACTAATGGAAGTAGATTTCGGATGCGTAGCGGAGAGCTCGGGGACTGCATCATATTACTCGGGGACTGTTGTATCTCACCCGGGGTCTACTTCATATAACCCGGGGACTACACAGTGGATTTCCGACATTGTTATATCGGTCCAACATCTGGAAATAGACGAATCACTATTCCCAACACGACCTTTGCCGGAATGGGCGCAACCTATTATGACTTATCTATCGGAAGATACCTTACCCGACAATGAAGTAGAAGCCCGGCAAGTACTGAGAAGAGCAAAGGCATACACAGTGATCAACAAAGAGCTATATAAAAGAAGTGTGATGGAAATATTGCAACGTTGTGTGGGGCCCGAGGAAGGAGGAGAAATGTTATTAGAAATACACCAAGGCGAGTGTGGGCATCACGCTTCGTCAAGGGCTTTAGTTGCGAAGGCGTTCCGGCATGGGTTTTATTGGCCCAGTGCGCTGCAGCAAGCGGAGGACATAGTCAGAAAGTGTGAGGGATGCTGAAGATTCTCCCACAGGATACATGTGTCGGCATCAGCACTCAAGACCATTCCCATCACATGGCCGTTTGCAGTATGGTGCCTGGATATGGTAGGACAGTTTAAGCCGGTGCGAGTTAACATGACACCCATATTGGTAATGGTGGACAAGTTCACAAAATGGATAGAAGTCAAACCAATTCGGAAGTGTGATGGACTTACAGCTGTGGCTTTCCTGAAGGATATCATCTTGAGATACGGCTACCCCCATAGTATCATCACCGACAATGGAACCAACTTCACCGTCGGAGAGTTTGCTCGGTTTTATGCAGAAAAGAGGATCCGACTTGATGCTGCATCAGTAGCACACCCGGAAGCAAATGGACAGGTGGAAAGAGCTAATGCACTAGTGTTGGCCGGCATCAAGGCTAGATTGATCGAACCACTAGTAAGAACACCAGGTTGTTGGATAGAACTACCGGCAGTACTATGGGGATTGAGAACAACACCGAATAGATCAACCGGGTATACACCCTTCTTTCTTGTGTATGGAGCTGAGGCAGTGCTCCCAACCGACATACAATATGACTCGCCAAGGGTGGCCATGTATACTGAAACAGAGGCAAAATAGGCAAGAGAAAGTGATGTGGACTTACTGGAAGAGGCAAGAGAATTAGCACCGTCGAGTTCGGCAATATATCAGCAAAATCTGCGTCGGTACCATAGTCGGCAAATCCACCCACGGGTGTTCAGAGAAGGAGACTTGGTCTTGAGGTTGATACAAAGGACTGTCGGAATGCACAAATTGTCCCCTCCATGGGAGGGGCCGTTCGTCATTAGCAGGGCCTTGCACAATGATTCGTACTACCTTGTAGACGCACAGGAAGCCAAGAAAGGAGTGATGGACAGGTCGGGAGAGGAAACCAAGAGGCCATGGAATGTAGCTCTACTTCGCCCATTTTACTCATAAAAGGCATAGTGTATGTATCCGAGTTTATAAATGAATGAAATGCCGGCACTCCGAGTTGAACTCGGGGACTGCCATGTTTATCTATACTTATGTTTTTCTTACAGTAATTTTCTTTATCACTTTTCTATGTCGGCACCCCGGCTCAAAACTCGGGGACTGCCTGGAGTGTTATGTGCATGCTATTTTGTATTCGTCCATATGCCGAATAAAGTTTGACCTTGTTTCAAAGAACAAGTAATGTATGCTGTATGAGGAGATCTCGTGACTCGGTCCAAGCTATTTTCGGCATATGTTATGTTTTACTATCCTTGTCTTTCATTTATTTTCCTGTATGTCGGATGACTTTAAACCAAACCTCAAAAGTTTACAAGTATTGTATGATGTAAATGGCGATTTTGTGACTCGACTGTTAGACACCGAAATGGTAGACAAGAGCAGAAATGGCCAAATATTATAAACATGATGTAAACTCGGGGATTTGGGGCAAAGAAATTCAACATCATAAACTTGTTCGGTAACTTAGAAAAATAGACATAATTGTTTTGAGCATCTACTTAAAAGTATATACTCCCTCTGTTCCTGAATGTAAGAGATATAGTTTTCTGCACGGATATTAAGACATGAGTATTTGACATACTATGGACTCATTTTTTTTAGACAAAATTAAAAAGAGAGGACTCCCTAATAGATAACAAATGAAATTAATCCATAAATTAACTCCGTTTAATAATGGAACTCACTTTTTTATCGGTAAATTCATCCAAAAATCGTTGTAAACCATATATTTTGAAAAATTTCTCAAAAAACTATAGCTCTTATATTTTGGAATGTAGGGAGTAATACATGTTGCACCCGGCATTTCGGGGAGTTGATAAGTTTGAGTATGCAGCTGAACCAGAGACACCAGTGTCGGCAGTAGGAGTATCGGCGGCGGTCGTGGTTGAAGTCGAGGTGGCAGTACCAGCTGACGGAGCGAGTGGAGTCTCGGAGCCGGCCGGCTGGGCCTGGCCGGTAGCTTCCGGGGTAGCAGTGTTGCGATGGGGGAATGTCGGTTGTGGTCGGCTCGACGACAACGACGGCAACAAAAGAGGGAGTCTTGGCGGGCTCGACAATGGAAGTGTCAGGGGAACTGGACTTGGGCAGCTCGGCATCTTGTTCGGCACGGGAAGATGGAGTCTGGGTCACCAGAGTCTCGTTGACAGACTCGGGGACTGTGTCAGGAATCTCGGGGACTTCATCCTCCGCGGTTGGATCTGCGTCTTCTTCTTCAACAGACTCGGCTTCCTCGCCATGCTCACCAGCCTCATAGTCCTCGTCATCTGTGTAGGTGTCGCCCTCGGTATATTGATGGGGCTGAGAGTAGCGCGATATATAGTCAGCAAGTTCTTGGCGCAGCGTGATCTTTGCGGGGTCTCTAATCCATGAAGATCCTTCCCGCTGCGTCCGCACTTGCTCCAGATTGATACCTTTGTACCAAGACAGCACGAAGGCTAGTGCCTGGTCAGCGCGAGCTGCAGAAGATCGACACTCTCTAAGCCGGCTCTTAGCCTTCTTCAGCCGGTCAGCCAAGTCGGCGACATCGCTTGGAGGAACAGTGTCGGGCCATAGAACCCGTGTAACGCCCCGGGATTTATCCCCTTTTAACTTTTGTGTGTTTTCTTTTTGCATCGACATGGCATCGCATCGCATCGCATTAATTTAATTTGTTGCATTTAAATTAATTTTCCATAATTAAATTTAAATGCATTTCAAATTAATTAAAAATGTGTTATTTTTCAAATCTTTTAAAAATGTTAAAAACTAGTTTATTAAATTGTCTATTCAAAACTAAAAATATTTTGTAAAGGTTTCGTATTCAAATTCCTTTTCGTTTTTGTTTTAAAAATAGAAAACCAAAAAGAATAAACGGGAGAGAAATAAGGCCCAAGCCCATCTAACCCCAAACCCTAGGGTTTCCCCCTGGACAATTCTTTCCCACCCCCTGACTTTTTGCAGCCACCCACCTCCTTTTTCTGGTTTTTGCGAATTAATCTTCCACCCCTTCTTTCTCTTTTTCCCCCTCCTTTTTCTTTTTCCTTTTTCTTTTTCTTCTTTTCTTTTTCTTTCTTTCTCTTCCTTCTCCTTTCTCCATCCCGAGCCCGCACGCACCAAATCCTCACGTCGCCCAGTCCCCAGCGCTTCCTCCCGAGCCCGAGCGAGCTCCTGCCGCACGCCCGCCTCCGGCCAGCGCGGTGGCCCTCCGCGCTCCGGCCCGACGCCGCCGCCCGGCCGCCCCGCGCGCCTCCTTCTCCGCCTGCCCAGCGCCCCGACGCGCGCCGCTCCTTCCGCCACACCTCTCTCCTCCCCGGCCGTCGAGCGCCCCGCCCCTCCTCTCTCCGGCGGGCGCGCCGCCGCCATCCACCACGCCCGCGCCGCCACCCCGCCACCGCTCCCGCCGTCCGCACGCCAGCCGGCCGCCTCGCCCCGGCCACTCGTCCCCGGATGCCGCGCGCCGCCGCGCCTCCACGCGCGCGCCTTCGGCCGCCCTCGCCTCCACGCCCGCCTCCGGCCGTCCGGCGCCGTCCCGCGCCCTGCAGCAGCTCCTCCGGCCGCCTCCGGTCGAGCGCGCCGCCCTCGACCGTCCGCCGGGCTCCCTGCTCCGCCGTGTTCCCGTCGCCGCGCGCCCCCCCGCGTCGCCACGCCGCATGCTGCCTTCCGCCGGTCGCCGCGCCCTGCCCCCGCGCGCGCTGTGCGCCGCCGCCGCGCGCCGCTCGCGCGTGTTGCCGCGCCCCGGCCTCCTCGCTGTCCCCGCCCGTGGCCCCGCCTCCGGGCATCCTCCGCCGCGCGCCCCGCGGGCCGCGTGCACGCCGCCGCCCTCGAGCTCCTCCGCCCGTGCAGCTGCCTCCGCCCGCGCCGCTCGCCGCCGTGTGTTTCACTTCCGCCACGCGCGTCCGCGCCTCCGCTTCGCCGTTTTTCCTCGTCCGGTGACGTCCTCGCTTCCGCCGCCCGCAAAGTGTTCGACGAAATGCCCGAAAGAACTTCAGCGTCATTTTTGTGTCCGAGTTGTCCACCCTTCGTGGTGTTGCCCGTGCGCGTGCGCGTCGTCTTCCGGTGCCGCGTTCCCGTGACCACCCGTGTCCGTGTCGCGGTGCCCGCCCGTGTGTTTTCCTTCCGGTGTCCAATTGCCGTGTTCTACGTGCCGCGCTTCCCCGACCACTTCCACGACACCGACAAACGACGATGCCCCTGTTCCGCGACGACTACTTCCCCGACGGCGACTACTTCATCTACGGACCGAAGACGTCGGTTTCGAACCCTATCTCTCCCGATCCAACGTACGGACCCAAACCCTAAACCTATTTTATTAAATGTCATCTATCTTGTGCATATCGCATCATAATTGCATGTGTTGCATCTCCTGGGTTTGCGGGTGTAGTAAATCACCTAATTACTAAATATGGAATGTGTGGGGCAAATCAATATATGTATTGCCCAATTCCATTTAAATTGACTAGATCACCATGCCATGTGTTGCCATATTAAACAACATTTAATACTGCAGGTAAATAAATAACTTGCACCTAAATAATAATTGCCGGGGTCGCTTTCCCGCTTAATTTGGATTACATGCATTGTGTTGCATCTTGCCATGTCATGCATCCTTATCACATGATCATGCTGGATATCTTTCCGTAGTTGTAAAATGCATCTTTTACGCTTTCCAGTGTTTGTTGCTTCTTCGCGGATAAGACGTTGAGATGTGTGAACACCGACAAGATCTGCTTCCATGCGGGATTCCAGGCAAGCAAAGTTTGCTTGTTTACCTATACATTGTCTTTCATTCCTGCCGTTGATCTCTGCTACCCTAGTTATCGATTCTTGAATTGCGATCCCATCACATGTTTATCCTGCAGCCCATACAGCTTTATCCCCACAACCTAATACCCGTTGCATGTTTATCTGTTGGCCTTGCGAGTCGTAGCGCATGCTTAGAGTTGTTTGTGCGAGTCGTATGTTGGTCTTATGTTTCATCTGCTTAGTATTATTATTCTACCTTAATAAAATGTTGTATTATATTGGGGTATTATAACTAAAAGATAAGGCACCAGGCGGAAGGCCTTGCGAGGTGCTTTGTTCTGCTCAGTGTCGACCTAGGAACTGAGATTTTGTCCTCGGATCCAATTTTGAGCGCACTAACCACTTGTGGGAGGCCCAATGGAGCCCCCCTCGACTTTGAACGGATCTACAGCTCGTCCATGTGCCGCAAGTAGTTCGGGTTTTCCATTTTCTCATATGCATGTGCATGAGGATGATGATGATGATGAGAGGGTATGTGATACGGGGGGTCATACAGGTGCGGTACGACACGAAGCGGACAGTTCCTACTGTGGTT
Source organism: Poa annua (assembly GCA_026929855.1). Taxonomy (NCBI): domain Eukaryota; kingdom Viridiplantae; phylum Streptophyta; class Magnoliopsida; order Poales; family Poaceae; genus Poa; species Poa annua. The sequence continues at coordinate 22,985,739 of CM049432.1, forward strand.
TGAGCCGCATGGTGGCGTAGTCGCAAACTAATGAGTCCGCAATTGAGATTCGGCCGGACTCCTGACGCGGGTAACAACTCATATGGGTGGCACTTGGACTTGCTGTAGTGAAGGAATAAGTCGTGTTGAGACGCCCTGATGCTTGCTTGGGTTGATCATGCGAGTATGGGTACAGTAGTGCACCCCTGCAGGGTATAATCTTATCGATGAGCCGTGTCCACGGTTATGGACGACTTTGGTGATGATGCTGGCTAACAAGATCTAGACAACTTGCATCTAATTAATGATAATTAATTTGATTAGTACTATAGAATTACTTTCACAATAAATTATAAATAAAAACTGTTCAATGTGTGAGTTTCCCGAATTGCTTCCTCATATTTGGTTGAGGGGGTTAATTCGAGAATGGGTTATGTTTGGTGTTAGCTGTAGGTGTTTATCTTATGCGCTCTCTTATCCCTCTCTGATTAGACGGAAGTTGTAGCGTGTCTCTTTAGGTTGCTAGTGCTGCTGCCGCTAAGTCCACCTCCCCTATATTTTGGGAGATGGTGTAGAAAGTAGGCAAGTCGGTTTTGCTTGCCAGGGAGTGCCCTGACCCTCTTTTGGGATGTGCTTTATGTGCAGTCAACAGGTTTGAAGTCCGACGACGTTAGCTTGGGAATCCCTCCGGCTTGGCTGGGCAGGGATATGGTGCCATCGCTTATCTCCAGGACTCTTAGTCCAATTTGCATCTTATCCGTAGCCGGATACTATTTTGCTTCCGCTGTCATTTGAATCTTTGTATTGTATATTTGTATCTTGACTCGTTTGAGTCGTTGTTGTATTATATCTTGTGTTGTATTTGTGGATGTATCGGAACTGTTGTAATGTTATCACAATTCCACCCACATAATGCGCATGTTTCGGCGTGCATATTATGTCTGGTGGGCGACCAAAAATCGTTATTATGCGGATTTCGGCGGGAACGCTTAAATCTACATAATACCGATTTTAGGGCGTCACAAAGTGGTATCAGAGCCTTGGTTTCGATATCCTTGTTGTTTCGATACGAATGGTTATCGAAGCAGCGGGTCCGCAAAAGCCTGTAGGATAACCTCGCTAACGGTCGTTGTTTCTAGAGTGTCGAAAACTATTTGACTTAAATTAATTTTGAAAATTATCTCAATAGGTTTCTATTTACTTCTTATCTCAATTCTATTTCTCCTCTTACCTTACTTGTTTTGGAGTCTCTTCTCTTATCCAAACTTTCAAAGTTTTAGGATCCTACGTGTGGGTGGACGATTTCTTGCCTTTTACCCTATTAGGTTCGATCTTTCGCAGTCGTCTTCATCGTGAGCAACACTCCCTTGTTAGTGGTGTCGAGAATCTCGAGGTGGAGCAACAATCCCTTGTTAGTGGTGTCGAGAAGTTCATCCCGGAGCGTGAAGACTCGATAGTTAACCCTCTCTTCTTGTGGTCTCGGCGTGGATCTCGGGACACGATCCCTTGTTAGTGGTGTCGATTGTAACGCCCCGGGATTTATCCCCTTTTAACTTTTGTGTGTTTTCTTTTTGCATCGACATGGCATCGCATCGCATCGCATTAATTTAATTTGTTGCATTTAAATTAATTTTCCATAATTAAATTTAAATGCATTTCAAATTAATTAAAAATGTGTTATTTTTCAAATCTTTTAAAAATGTTAAAAACTAGTTTATTAAATTGTCTATTCAAAACTAAAAATATTTTGTAAAGGTTTCGTATTCAAATTCCTTTTCGTTTTTGTTTTAAAAATAGAAAACCAAAAAGAATAAACGAGAGAGAAATAAGGCCCAAACCCATCTAACCCCAAACCCTAGGGTTTCCCCCTGGACAATTCTTTCCCACCCCCTGACTTTTTGCAGCCACCCACCTCCTTTTTCTGGTTTTTGCGAATTAATCTTCCACCCCTTCTTTCTCTTTTTCCCCCTCCTTTTTCTTTTTCCTTTTTCTTTTTCTTCTTTTCTTTTTCTTTCTTTCTCTTCCTTCTCCTTTCTCCATCCCGAGCCCGCACGCACGAAATCCTCACGTCGCCCCGTCCCCAGCGCTTCCTCCCGAGCCCGAGCGAGCTCCTGCCGCACGCCCGCCTCCGGCCAGCGCCCTCCGCGCTTCGGCCCGACGCCGCCGCCCGGCCGCCCTCGCGCCCCGCGCGCCTCCTTCTCCGCCTGCCCAGCGCCCCGACGCGCGCCGCTCCTTTCGCCGCACCTCTCTCCTCCCCGGCCGTCGAGCGCCCCGCCCCTCCTCCCTCCGGCGCGCGCGCCGCCGCCATCCACAACGCCCGCGCCGCCGCCCCGCCACCGCTCCCGCCGTCCGCACGCCAGCCGGCCGCCTCGCCCCGGCCACTCGTCCCCGGACGCCGCGCGCCGCCGCGCCTCCACGCGCGCGCCTTCGGCCGCCCTCGCCTCCACGCCCGCCTCCGGCCGTCCGGCGCCGTCCCGCGCCCTGCAGCAGCTCCTCCGGCCGCCTCCGGTCGAGCGCGCCGCCCTCGACCGTCCGCCGGGCTCCCTGCTCCGCCGTGTTCCCGTCGCCGCGCGCCCCACCGCGTCGCCACGCCGCATGCTGCCTTCCGCCAGTCGCCGCGCCCTGCCCCCGCGCGCGCTGTGCGCCGCCGCCGCGCGCCGCTCGCGCGTGTTGCCGCGCCCCGGCCTCCTCGCTGTCCCCGCCCGTGGCCCCGCCTCCGGGCATCCTCCGCCGCGCGCCCCGCGGGCCGCGTGCACGCCGCCGCCCTCGAGCTCCTCCGCCCGTGCAGCTGCCTCCGCCCGCGCCGCTCGCCGCTGCGTGTTTCACTTCCGCCACGCGCGTCCGCGCCTCCGCTTCCCCGTTTTTCCTCGTCCGGTGACGTCCTCGCTTCCGCCGCCCGCAAAGTGTTCGACGAAATGCCCGAAAGAACTTCAGCGTCATTTTTGTGTCCGAGTTGTCCACCCTTCGTGGTGTTGCCCGTGCGCGTGCGCGTCATCTTCCGGTGCCGCGTTCCCGTGACCACACGTGTCCGTGTCGCGGTGCCCGCCCGTGCGTTTTCCTTCCGGTGTCCAATTGCCGTGTTCTACGTGCCGCGCTTCCCCGACCACTTCCACGACACCGACAAACGACGATGCCCCTGTTCCGCGACGACTACTTCCCCGACGGCGACTACTTCATCTACGGACCGAAGACGTCGGTTTCGAACCCTATCTCTCCTGATCCAACGTACGGACCCAAACCCTAACCCTAAACCTATTTTATTAAATGTCATCTATCTTGTGCATATCGCATCATAATTGCATGTGTTGCATCTCCTGGGTTTGCGGGTGTAGTAAATCACCTAATTACTAAATATGGAATGTGTGGGGCAAATCAATATATGTATTGCCCAATTCCATTTAAATTGACTAGATCACCATGCCATGTGTTGCCATATTAAACAACATTTAATACTGCAGGTAAATAAATAACTTGCACCTAAATAATAATATCCGGGGTCGCTTTCTCGCTTAATTTGGATCACATGCATTGTGTTGCATCTTGCCATGTCATGCATCCTTATCACATGATCATGCTGGATCTCTTTCCGTAGTTGTAAAATGCATCTTTTACGCTTTCCAGTGTTTGTTGCTTCTTCGCGGATAAGACGTTGAGATGTGTGAACACCGACAAGATCTGCTTCCATGCGGGATTCCAGGCAAGCAAAGTTTGCTTGTTTACCTATACATTGTCTTTCATTCCTGCCGTTGATCTCTGCTACCCTAGTTATCGATTCTTGAATTGCGATCCCATCACATGTTTATCCTGCAGCCCATACAGCTTTATCCCCACAACCTAATACCCGTTGCATGTTTATCTGTTGGCCTTGCGAGTCGTAGCGCATGCTTAGAGTTGTTTGTGCGAGTCGTATGTTGGTCTTATGTTTCATCTGCTTAGTATTATTATTCTACCTTAATAAAATGTTGTATTATGTTGGGGTATTATAACTAAAAGATAAGGCACCAGGCGGAAGGCCTTGCGAGGTGCTTTGTTCTGCTCAGTGTCGACCTAGGAACTGAGATTTTGTCCTCGGATCCAATTTTGAGCGCACTAACCACTTGTGGGAGGCCCAATGGAGCCCCCCTCGACTTTGAACGGATCTACAGCTCGTCCATGTGCCGCAAGTAGTTTGGGTTTTCCATTTGCTCATATGCATGTGCATGAGGATGATGATGATGATGAGAGGGTATGTGATACGGGGGGTCATACAGGTGCGGTACGACACGAAGCGGACAGTTCCTACTGTGGTTTGAGCCGCATGGTGGCGTAGTCGCAAACTAATGAGTCCGCAATTGAGATTCGGCCGGACTCCTGACGCGGGTAACAACTCATATGGGTGGCACTTGGACTTGCTGTAGTGAAGGAATAAGTCGTGTTGAGAAGCCCTGATGCTTGCTTGGGTTGATCATGCGAGTATGGGTACAGTAGTGCACCCCTGCAGGGTATAATCTTATCGATGAGCCGTGTCCACGGTTATGGACGACTTTGGTGATGATGCTGGCTAACAAGATCTAGACAACTTGCATCTAATTAATGTTAATTAATTTGATTAGTACTATAGAATTACTTTCACAATAAATTATAAATAAAAACTGTTCAATGTGTGAGTTTCCCGAATTGCTTGCTCATATTTGGTTGAGGGGGTTAATTCGAGAATGGGTTATGTTTGGTGTTAGCTGTAGGTGTTTATCTTATGCGCTCTCTTATCCCTCTCTGATTAGACGGAAGTTGTAGCGTGTCTCTTTAGGTTGCTAGTGCTGCTGCCGCTAAGTCCACCTCCCCTATATTTTGGGAGATGGAGTAGAAAGTAGGCAAGTCGGTTTTGCTTGCCAGGGAGTGCCCTGACCCTCTTTTGGGATGTGCTTTATGTGCAGTCAACAGGTTTGAAGTCCGACGACGTTAGCTTGGGAATCCCTCCGGCTTGGCTGGGCAGGGATATGGCGCCATCGCTTATCTCCAGGACTCTTAGTCCAATTTGCATCTTATCCGTAGCCGGATACTATTTTGCTTCCGCTATCATTTGAATCTTTGTATTGTATATTTGTATCTTGACTCGTTCGAGTCGTTGTTGTATTATATCTTCTGTTGTATTTGTGGATGTATCGTAACTGTTGTAATGTTATCACAATTCCACCCACATAATGCGCATGTTTCGGCGTGCATATTATGTCTGGTGGGCGACCAAAAATCGTTATTATGCGGATTTTGGCGGGAACGCTTAAATCTACATAATACCGATTTTAGGGCGTCACAAAGTGGTATCAGAGCCTTGGTTTCGATATCCTTGTTGTTTCGATACGAATGGTTATCGAAGCAGCGGGTCCGCAAAAGCCTGTAGGATAACCTCGCTAACGGTCGTTGTTTCTAGAGTGTCGAAAACTATTTGACTTAAATTAATTTTGAAAATTATCTCAATAGGTTTCTATTTACTTCTTATCTCAATTCTATTTCTCCTCTTACCTTACTTGTTTTGGAGTCTCTTCTCTTATCCAAACTTTCAAAGTTTTAGGATCCTACGTGTGGGTGGACGATTTCTTGCCTTTTACCCTATTAGGTTCGATCTTTCGGAGTCGTCTTCATCGTAAGCAACACTCCCTTGTTAGTGGTGTCGAGAATCTCGAGGTGGAGCAACAATCCCTTGTTAGTGGTGTCGAGAAGTTCATCCCGGAGCGTGAAGACTCGATAGTTACCCCTCTCTTCTTGTGGTCTCGGCGTGGATCTCGCGACGCGATCCCTTGTTAGTGGTGTCGATTGTAACGCCCCGGGATTTATCCCCTTTTAACTTTTGTGTGTTTTCTTTTTGCATCGACATGGCATCGCATCGCATCGCATTAATTTAATTTGTTGCATTTAAATTAATTTTCCATAATTAAATTTAAATGCATTTCAAATTAATTAAAAATGTGTTATTTTTCAAATCTTTTAAAAATGTTAAAAACTAGTTTATTAAATTGTCTATTCAAAACTAAAAATATTTTGTAAAGGTTTCGTATTCAAATTCCTTTTCGTTTTTGTTTTAAAAATAGAAAACCAAAAAGAATAAACGGGAGAGAAATAAGGCCCAAGCCCATCTAACCCCAAACCCTAGGGTTTCCCCCTGGACAATTCTTTCCCACCCCCTGACTTTTTGCAGCCACCCACCTCCTTTTTCTGGTTTTTGCGAATTAATCTTCCACCCCTTCTTTCTCTTTTTCCCCCTCCTTTTTCTTTTTCCTTTTTCTTTTTCTTCTTTTCTTTTTCTTTCTTTCTCTTCCTTCTCCTTTCTCCATCCCGAGCCCGCACGCACGAAATCCTCACGTCGCCCCGTCCCCAGCGCTTCCTCCCGAGCCCGAGCGAGCTCCTGCCGCACGCCCGCCTCCGGCCAGCGCCCTCCGCGCTCCGGCCCGACGCCGCCGCCCGGCCGCCCTCGCGCCCCGCGCGCCTCCTTCTCCGCCTGCCCAGCGCCCCGACGCGCGCCGCTCCTTCCGCCGCACCTCTCTCCTCCCCGGCCGTCGAGCGCCCCGCCCCTCCTCTCTCCGGCGCGCGCGCCGCCGCCATCCACCACGCCCGCGCCGCCGCCCCGCCACCGCTCCCGCCGTCCGCACGCCAGCCGGCCGCCTCGCCCCGGCCACTCGTCCCCGGACGCCGCGCGCCGCCGCGCCTCCACGCGCGCGCCTTCGGCCGCCCTCGCCTCCACGCCCGCCTCCGGCCGTCCGGCGCCGTCCCGCGCCCTGCAGCAGCTCCTCCGGCCGCCTCCGGTCGAGCGCGCCGCCCTCGACCGTCCGCCGGGCTCCCTGCTCCGCCGTGTTCCCGTCGCCGCGCGCCCCCCCGCGTCGCCACGCCGCATGCTGCCTTCCGCCGGTCGCCGCGCCCTGCCCCCGCGCGCGCTGTGCGCCGCCGCCGCGCGCCGCTCGCGCGTGTTGCCGCGCCCCGGCCTCCTCGCTGTCCCCGCCCGTGGCCCCGCCTCCGGGCATCCTCCGCCGCGCGCCCCGCGGGCCGCGTGCACGCCGCCGCCCTCGAGCTCCTCCGCCCGTGCAGCTGCCTCCGCCCGCGCCGCTCGCCGCCGCGTGTTTCACTTCCGCCACGCGCGTCCGCGCCTCCGCTTCGCCGTTTTTCCTCGTCCGGTGACGTCCTCGCTTCCGCCGCCCGCAAAGTGTTCGACGAAATGCCCGAAAGAACTTCAGCGTCATTTTTGTGTCCGAGTTGTCCACCCTGGTGTTGCCCGTGCGCGTGCGCGTCGTCTTCCGGTGCCGCGTTCCCGTGACCACCCGTGTCCGTGTCGCGGTGCCCGCCCGTGCGTTTTCCTTCCGGTGTCCAATTGTCGTGTTCTACGTGCCGCGCTTCCCCGACCACTTCCACGACACCGACAAACGACGATGCCCCTGTTCCGCGACGACTACTTCCCCGACGGCGACTACTTCATCTACGGACCGAAGACGTCGGTTTCGAACCCTATCTCTCCCGATCCAACGTACGGACCCAAACCCTAACCCTAAACCTATTTTATTAAATGTCATCTATCTTGTGCATATCGCATCATAATTGCATGTGTTGCATCTCCTGGGTTTGCGGGTGTAGTAAATCACCTAATTACTAAATATGGAATGTGTGGGGCAAATCAATATATGTATTGCCCAATTCCATTTAAATTGACTAGATCACCATGCCATGTGTTGCCATATTAAACAACATTTAATACTGCAGGTAAATAAATAACTTGCACCTAAATAATAATTGCCGGGGTCGCTTTCCCGCTTAATTTGGATTACATGCATTGTGTTGCATCTTGCCATGTCATGCATCCTTATCACATGATCATGCTGGATCTCTTTCCGTAGTTGTAAAATGCATCTTTTACGCTTTCCAGTGTTTGTTGCTTCTTCGCGGATAAGACGTTGAGATGTGTGAACACCGACAAGATCTGCTTCCATGCGGGATTCCAGGCAAGCAAAGTTTGCTTGTTTACCTATACATTGTCTTTCATTCCTGCCGTTGATCTCTGCTACCCTAGTTATCGATTCTTGAATTGCGATCCCATCACATGTTTATCCTGCAGCCCATACAGCTTTATCCCCACAACCTAATACCCGTTGCATGTTTATCTGTTGGCCTTGCGAGTCGTAGCGCATGCTTAGAGTTGTTTGTGCGAGTCGTATGTTGGTCTTATGTTTCATCTGCTTAGTATTATTATTCTACCTTAATAAAATGTTGTATTATATTGGGGTATTATAACTAAAAGATAAGGCACCAGGCGGAAGGCCTTGCGAGGTGCTTTGTTCTGCTCAGTGTCGACCTAGGAACTGAGATTTTGTCCTCGGATCCAATTTTGAGCGCACTAACCACTTGTGGGAGGCCCAATGGAGCCCCCCTCGACTTTGAACGGATCTACAGCTCGTCCATGTGCCGCAAGTAGTTCGGGTTTTCCATTTTCTCAGATGCATGTGCATGAGGATGATGATGATGATGAGAGGGTATGTGATACGGGGGGTCATACAGGTGCGGTACGACACGAAGCGGACAGTTCCTACTGTGGTTTGAGCCGCATGGTGGCGTAGTCGCAAACTAATGAGTCCGCAATTGAGATTCGGCCGGACTCCTGACGCGGGTAACAACTCATATGGGTGGCACTTGGACTTGCTGTAGTGAAGGAATAAGTCGTGTTGAGAAGCCCTGATGCTTGCTTGGGTTGATCATGCGAGTATGGGTACAGTAGTGCACCCCTACAGGGTATAATCTTATCGATGAGCCGTGTCCACGGTTATGGACGACTTTGGTGATGATGCTGGCTAACAAGATCTAGACAACTTGCATCTAATTAATGTTAATTAATTTGATTAGTACTATAGAATTACTTTCACAATAAATTATAAATAAAAACTGTTCAATGTGTGAGTTTCCCGAATTGCTTCCTCATATTTGGTTGAGGGGGTTAATTCGAGAATGGGTTATGTTTGGTGTTAGCTGTAGGTGTTTATCTTATCCGCTCTCTTATCCCTCTCTGATTAGACGGAAGTTGTAGCGTGTCTCTTTAGGTTGCTAGTGCTGCTGCCGCTAAGTCCACCTCCCCTATATTTTGGGAGATGGTGTAGAAAGTAGGCAAGTCGGTTTTGCTTGCCAGGGAGTGCCCTGACCCTCTTTTGGGATGTGCTTTATGTGCAGTCAACAGGTTTGAAGTCCGACGATGTTAGCTTGGGAATCCCTCCGGCTTGGCTGGGCAGGGATATGGCGCCATCGCTTATCTCCAGGACTCTTAGTCCAATTTGCATCTTATCCGTAGCCGGATACTATTTTGCTTCCGCTGTCATTTGAATCTTTGTATTGTATATTTGTATCTTGACTCGTTCGAGTCGTTGTTGTATTATATCTTCTGTTGTATTTGTGGATGTATCGGAACTGTTGTAATGTTATCACAATTCCACCCACATAATGCGCATGTTTCGGCGTGCACATTATGTCTGGTGGGCGACCAAAAATCGTTATTATGCGGATTTCGGCGGGAACGCTTAAATCTACATAATACCGATTTTAGGGCGTCACAACCCGGTGGGCTTTTGTGTTGGCGTCCAGCACCTCGGTGCCGAGGAGCTTGAGAGGAGTCACCCGGGCACTCAGAGCGATCAAGTGATCCTCAACATCCCACTCGGAGGAGATAGGACCGGCTTCAGCGCGTTTGCCCCGGGTATTCTCAAGAGCCTTCAGAGCTGCAGCTTGGGAGTGCTCAAAGTGTTTTGAGCAAAGGGCTGTAACAGAGTTAATTTACATCCCGACATAAGAAGGGTGTGTCGGAAAGCAATCCAGAGATACAAAAAGAAGATACGGAGGAAACTTACTATCCATCTGGGCATTGAGTTTCTTCAACTCCACCAGCCGCACCGGGTCTGCAAGGTGCTAAGCCGGAGCTCAGCCGTGTTGGCGCGTGCCTCGATCTCCTCTACCAGCTGGGTCTGAGTCTCCTCGTCAGTGGTTAGCCGAGATTCTAGAGTGGCCTTAGCAACTTGCGCGTTGTCACGCTGCAAACAAAGCACCTTGTCCTTCTCATCGGAATAAGCGACCTTTTGTGTGGCAAGTTCCAGCTCAAGTTGCCGATGTTGTGCGAGAAGCTTCCGATGTGACTTCTTGAGGTGCCCAAACTCATGGTCGCGCGCCGGAAAACCTTGCTACGCGCGCGCATCACATCCTACAAAGTATAAAGGGAACGGTGAGTGTCGGAAATTTTAAGTCGCAAGAACACAAGACGACGGGTAATGACGGAGTGTCGGAAATAAAAAAATTGAAGATTCATGCCTAGTATTCTGCACTCAAGAGAGTTTGTTCACTCGACAAAAATCTCGAGGACTAGTGTGGGAAATAAATTATTTGAATATTCATGCCGAGTATTCTGCACTCAAAAGAGTTTGGTCACTCGACACAAATCTCGGGGACTAGTGGAGTGGAGAGTTGTAGTACTTTACCTCGGTAGTTTGCGTGGCTTCAAGAACTGTGACATGCATGTAATGCATAGCTTGGGCAGTCTTTCCTGGCCCAGCAGCGTGCATAGTGGAGGAGAGTCCGGTCGAGGTGGATCCGATATCCGCGTTGTTCCAGTCGATAATCAGCTGATCGACTTGACTGTAAGGACGAGCATCATGGACAAGCGACACTCCGGACTGGCCGCTCTCATTGCCGGCAGTCTCCATCCCGGTGGTAGCTTTAAGCATCTTCAAGGAAGCAGTTGGAGGAGGAGCTTGCAGAGAAGTGATGGCTTTCCGTTTCTTGACTAAAGCGGTGGCACCAGAAGCTCTTGGCCAAGGTCGTAACCGGCCCTTTGCCCTGGAGAGTTGGCGTTTTCTGGGGCACCAACTTCTTACTCGGTGGGGGAGCGACCGAGTTGGACGGTGTTGTCGGAGCCTTTGTCGGTCGAAGTACCGGCAAAGGGGCGGGCTTCTCCCCTTGTGTCTGAGAAACCTTCTAAGGAATCTCGGCAGACGGTCTGTTGGGACCAGAGGTTGGTGCGGCAGCTGGGCCCGACTTAGACAATGTCGGAGGAGTCGGCGGCAGGTCGGATGCAGGAGTAGAACGTGGAGGCGAGTCGGCACCAAAATAGGAGTTGAACGCCCCGCGGGGTTCAACTCGGCAGCGGCAGGCTGAGGTGCGCCCGAGTCAAGTTTGAGGGCGGCACTGCAAAAGTTTTGATACATAGAAGTTAACTCAAAGAAAAGACATGTTAGGCATGAATGGAAAGGAGTCAAGATGAAGGTAGAACGGAGACATACCCAGTGGAGGTCGAGGGTTTCTTCCTTGTGGGCTTCTTACCCACGGCCTTGGATCTCTTTGCCGCAGGAGCGGCGCCTTCCGGGTTGGTTGAGGTGGAGGTGCTGGCGGTTGCACGCTTGCGCGTGGCTCCCGCGGCACTCGACGCAGCTGGTGTCGAAGAAGCCGGGTAAGAAAAGGCCAATGGAGTGGCAACAATAATCTCTAGCATCACGCAATCGTCATCATCTGACCAATCTTGTAAGACGGAGCGGGATGGAGGCTTACCTGCAGCTGCGGCGCGGGGCGCCGGGATGGGCATGTTGTCCTCGTGATCCGGGTCTTCCGTCGGAGGAGTTTCCGGAGCGGGGAAGTCGGCTTTCCAGTGGCCCTCGTTGTACTCGGCCGCTTCCTCTTTCTGGCGCTCGAAGCGCTAAAGGAAAAACGTAGGATATCAGTAAGGAAGTATTAAAAACAAGAAACGGACATAAAATTGTCCGAGATAGATGATATGTCGGAAGGTATGTAAAAGAACTTACTTGTGCCGGAGGATTGGTGCGGTTATGGGGAACCATGCCCCATTCCCACTCGTCGCCCATCTTGGTCGTGGCGATGGCCTGCACGTGACGGTGGACGGAGGCCTTGTCCAACTCGAGCATACTGACCCGAGTTGGGTCATATGGGCCACTCATATGGCAGATCTTGTGCGCCCGGGCTTGGAGAGGGAAAACTCGGCGAACGATGAAGGTCCGCAGGATGTCATCGGCTGTGAGGGTGCCCTTGATGGTGAGGAGATACTTGTGGATCAAGTTGATCTCCACGACTTTATCCTTGGGGTCCAGCGGCCAGTTGAGTTGGGCAGTCGGAGGCTCAATCTTGAACTCGGGCATGTTGATATAATCAACGGGAGTAGCCCCTTCCTCGGGCGCCGGGTTGCGCACGTAAAAGAAGCTCCTCTGCCACTTCCGACAGGACTCTAACCCGGTGATCTTGGGGAAGTGGACAAACTTCTGGACAGTTACGGTAGCAGCACCACAGGCTGTCATCTCCTTCTCCTTGACACCCGGGTTCGGGATGCTCTGCTTCCGGAGTTGAAAGTATTTGGCCCACAAATTCACCATGGGCCAGAGTCCGAGATAAGCCTCATAGAAGGAAACAAAGGCCGAGAGGGCCGTGATGGAATTAGCGGGGATGTGATGAGGTTGGAGGCCGAAAGTGTCAAGGAAGGAGCCGAAGAAACGGCTGGCCGGGAGGCCGAAGCCGCAATTGAAATGGGCGACAAAGACAACCCTTTCCCCTTCTCGGGGCTCGGGCTCGTTCTCCTCTTTGGGTCGCCGACATATAAGTTGCACTGGAATACGGCGTGACCGACGCAGCCAGGCGATATCCTCTTTGCTTGTGTCGGATCCTTCCCGGCCACCTCGGATTCCCTCGGTAGCCATGTCGGAGGGCTCGGACTGTTGGTTAGAGCTCATTCCCGGGAAAACCTGTGCAAGCGAGACACCAAATTAAGAATACCGACATAGAAAGTGTCGGAGCAAGTTGACATAGGAAATAGGATGGCAAAGTCGGACATAAACAAGGTAGTGTCGGATTTACCAAACAAAGAAGATCTACAGCCGCAGTTGAAAGTTACCGAAAATATACGAGTAAGATATTAGGGGAAGGCGAACGGCAACCCTAGCAGACCCAATCTTCCCTACAGCCTAAGATCTAAATAGATATTGCAAATTTTGTGCGGATATGGGCTAAAACCGTGTGAATCCTCCGGTGATTTCACGGGCAAAAGGCTCGAACCACTCCTAACGCGGTGATTCAACGATGAACTCCAGCGGCGGTGACGAACTACCGTGGGGAGAGGTCAAGAACATGGGGAATGTGATTGAAGTCTTACCGGAGAAAAGGTGGGTGCGACGAAATCGCGCGGTAGAGAAAGCAGAGAAGATGCGCAGCCTCCAATCGAGAGCGACAGCGGCTTTCGTAGGTAATCACGAGCACGAACTCGTTCGGCGGCGCGGCGGGCGAAGAAAGCGAGGAAGGCAAGAGGAGAAGATGGAAGTGGAGAAGGAAGAAAAAGAGGAGGCACCCGTGCGGTATTTAAGAGGGAAACGGAACAGCGGTTCCCGATTTTCCCGTCGGCGGCAGTTTCGAATGCATCGTGGGATCGTGTGTGGCAAGTAGGGCGATTGAGATTCGTGCACATCGCACGATCGGCCACAGAGCCGGCACAGGAGCCCAACGGCTAGGCGGCGCGATCCGGTGTGGCGAGGCACCCGGGAAACAAGGCGTCGGACCAGAGTCAAACCCACTCGAGTGCCTGAGCGATTTGACACCCGGTGGGTCCCGTGGAGGCTTGTGCAGGACGGTTTGTCAGTGGAATAAACTAATATACACGGGAAGAGGTGATATCGTTCTGACAGGTGGAACGAAAAAATATGCAAAAGGATTTGGGTATGTAGGAAAAATATGTCAGGCATGGAAGGTCGGAGGAAGTGCGAGTAACCCGGCAGGATGAGGTCGAGTAGACTTTGTCAAAATTACAAAGGTAAGTCGGAGAAACTCGCTATCCGACAGGGCAATGTCTGAGCTCGTTGTATAATGAGAATTGTATTTTAACCGTGTCCAACCCACCATCCGGGGATGTCGGACTACACCAGGTTAGGGGACTAGTGTCGGGGGGCTACCCCCGCGTAGGGTAAAGACCCGGACAAGTTGGACCCACTGAGAATCAGATTGGCCCTTTGGCTAGTACTAAGAGTAACTTGAGCCATCGTATTGTGATAAGCTGGCCCTCGGGCAGGGCAGAGGGTGACCTTTGCTAGAAGGCTAGAGCTGTCCCTTGAAGGAGGCCAGGGGCACGTGGATGCACTATAAATAGACCCCCAGCCCTTCATTCTCACTCAGGCAGGAGCAGTGAGTTCTCCTAACCACCAGCTTCTCAAAGATGTCTTCGGTAGTAAGACTAAGACATCTTCGAGTAGCCGGGCCTAGGACTACTCTCTCGGGCAGCATAGTATACACGTGAGAGACAGAGGCAAGAGCAGGGAGTTCTCCTGAGAACCAGTTTCTCGAAGATGTCTTCGGGAGCAGGCCTAAGACATCTTCGAGGAACTGGGCCTAGGATTACTCTCTCGGAGACAAAGAAGTGTTAAGTCAAGAGAGACCGGGGCTCGAAGAGGCTGACCCGACTTATCCGTATGTCGGGGCTGGCCGACATTCACATACCGAGTTATAGCTAGACCGACTTAACTAGACCGACATTGCCATGTCGGCACCATCCCCTTATTTGTTGTGTGCAGTTTGGAGGCATCGGCTTACTCTTGTCCGAACTCGGAAGAGGGCCCCGACAATACGAGTCCGACACTGCAGTGTCGGGTTGCGGATGATGACCCGGCACACCTCTGCCGGGTTAGGAAAGATACCCCGACATACTTTATGTTGGGAAAGAAGTCAAGAACAACGACAATCATATCTCTGACATAGAAGCTAAGTCACATCCCGGCTGACACGGAAGCGGAATAGAAGGCGAAGTACCGCACGGACGTGACTATTCCACTATAGCACTGACCTGCTTTCAGGGGGTACGGCATTTGCAAGCCAAGTCTCGTCTATAAAACGAGGACCATCATCAACTAGCTCGGCGCTATCATGACTAGGTCATGAAGACCTTACAAAGGCTACCCGGGTAGCTCGGCGGCTAGGTCGGCTAGGCCACGTCGGCATTACCGTTAACCCGGAGTCACTGCCAAGTGGACCCGGGCCAGTTAGGGTTTCCGGTCAACCCGGCCAGAACTCTATAAATACCGCCATAACTCCTCCTACGAGATGGACGCCCACATTCTGTTGAGAGAGTTATTGTCGTGAGTTCTATTCCCTCCCATCTTCTAGCATTTAGTGTTCTTGGAGGAAAACAGCTCAAGGAGCACCTTTGTAGTTCTTGATATACACATATAAGAGAGAGACAAGGGCAGGAGTAAGGGTACATCGTGGTGTTTGCGTGGTTGTGTTTGTGTTTCTTCAGTGTTGAGTTTTCCATTCGTGTTCTTGTGAGTTCTTGAGCTCAACCTCGCATGTCTTGCAACATGCAAGCCCTCCCCGAATCCCCTAGCGCACGTCCAGGCCCCAACTTTAGCCAACCCGTGGCATATGCCGTGACACCACCACGACAGCATACAAACACATACATAATGAACAAACAAAGTTCATAAAACTTCTAAGGAAAAATATGCTTATGCATGACGTGCAAAATAAGGACTAGAGATGCATGTCATGCCATGAAAATATTTTAAGTTAATGCAAGGCAAATATGTTAGTCAAAATTGACTAAGGACTAAGGTCATAGGTTGGACAAAACAACTTTGTTTTAAATCAACTTGAATAAGCACTCTAATGGCTTAGTCATGATGTGCATAAATACTTAGAAAAAATACTATGTCTATTCTTCAAGGTGATTAAAAATTATTAACAACTCTTTGTAGATTGGATATTCATTATAGTGGGAGAGACAGACACCTGGCCAATCACTTATGTTGTGGAACAGGTCTCATGTACGTGGACATGTAAGGTTAGTCTCCAGGCCGCTTCATCTCACTATGCCGATAGGATCCAACATACTTCAAAGATGGTAATATCATGATCAAAAGTTGTTTATGTCTAAAGTGAAAGACAAGATTAGGAAAGAGGGAAAGATAGAAATTAGGATGTACTTGGTCTTCCAGGAATCTTGTCCTTGCTTCCTTGTAGCGTTCTCCTTGATGTGATGACTTCATTGCAATTTGTAGAGTTGATGGTTCTGAAGACTTGAAGGTGTTGACAGCATCCAGGTTGGTCTTGAATATAACTTAGTCATCATGAGGTCTATGATAAGAAGGGAGAAAAGAGAGAGAGGAAGCAAGACTTCATAACTTCTTCTCTCTTTTCTTCTAAGTGCTTTCGCTTCTTGGAGATGCTTCTGGAGTCTGTTTTCTTCTAAGTCTTCTTTGGTCTTCTAGCTTCATGTTGAGAATCAATGTTGAGGATCCCAAGTGTGACTAAGTAACACTTTTTCAAAACACTATAAAAAATAAACCTAAAAAAAATACTTAGCAAAATAAGGGAGAAGTTTTCCTATGAGAAGTATAATAATACAATAAAATATGTTATGCATGCAATGCACTTCTTAATCATAAGAAAAAATATACTAATTTTGTGATATTTATAAAGTATGCATGAGGCTATAAATGCAATTTTAATTAATTTCTATTATAGGAAAATATAATAAAAGGGGTAAATACAAGATTAAAGTTTTCTATGATTAAATTTTTATAACCAAATTTTATAAAGAGTGCTAATAGACAGAGGGATTTAAAATTTTTTGTAGCAATTGATTAACTCAAAAATGATTTTTCTATCAAAACTTATGTCAAAATTACTCAAACTATTCAAATTAAACCCATAATTGTTAAATTGTCAAAATAATGCTCAAAAATATTTTAAACCAGAGGCATCATATTACAAATATTATAAGGTTTCTAAAACAATTTTATATGCAATTTTTTTGAATTACAGATTTAAAGTTATGACAAAATACTCAAATCATCCATTTGAAATTTGAATAATTTAACCTAAGTCAAATTTGAATTCTAATAGTACTAAAATATTCTAAATGTCAAGGGCTTTCGAAATATATAAATTTTTTCTAATTTGGATATGTGGTTGAAATGTTATAACAAATCTAAGTGGCAGGGGCTTTTCTGAAAAATAGGCATTTAATTCTATTCGGAAATAAAACAGGAAATAGAGAGGGCCACATGGCAGTCCGTGGTTGGCTGGGCTCGTCTCGGATCGGCTGAGTCTGAGCCGCGACTCGGCTGCTTTGGATCTGGCCCGTCAGATCTAGATCTCAGGGTCGAAAACTACTCATACCGATTCATATAAACGGATCTAATCACGGTCGCGGATATCAGATCGGACGGACCATACCTGCCGGAGAAGCTCGCCGGAGACGAAGGAGATGGCGGCGCGCGGCTCGGGTGGATACGATTTTGTCGCTTCGGTGGTTCCCGTGACATCGGGAGGGAACGACGGCGCGTGGCAGGACGAGGCGGTGGCGAGAGGGCTGGCGGCACCCTTTAGATTGCCTCGGGGAGGAGAGGGGATGTGGCCGGAGTGCTGCGAAGCACGACGAGCTTCGGGGACGTCGCTCTGCTCCATCCACTGCGCCAAAAAAATCGAGACATGGCTTAGGAACACGTGCCCGCACACGGTGAATAGAGGGGATGGGCTAACGAGCTCGAATGGGGACTCACCTCATTGGAACAAATAGAAAAGGCGGCGGGGGCATTGCGGTTCCGGCGACCAATCGATGCAGCCTGACGGCGCAATCAGGCGAGGGAGGATAGGAGAAGGGAAGTGGGGATCGAGGGCTTTATATAGCAACAACGGTCCGTTGATTTGGTGCCTTAAATCGCGCGAATTGAAATCGGCCGTTTCCAACAATTTTCGGGCGTGATTTGAGGGCAGAGGTTGAAGTCGCTGAGGTGGCCTGACGGGTGGGACCCACTCTTCAGTGAAAGAAGAGACAGACACAGGCCAGACGCTGGACTGCTATCTGACGCCCGCGCGCAAGGGAGAGATGTTGGGCTCGGCCCAATTGGCTCTTCTATTCCTTTTTTTGTTTACTGTATTCTTTTCTGATTTCTGGTTTTCTATTTTCTTTATATCTTTTGAATTAAAACTCCAAATCAGGTCAAATAAGATTCTAAAAATTTGTAAAAACAATATCTTTGTTTTAAAATATTAGTGGGCAAGTTTTGATAACTTTCAAAAATAATATTTGTGGAATATTGATAAAATACAATTTTGACACTTTATCATATTTGAAAACCTAGCTTAAATAATTTCATGTTGGGCCAAGTAAAATTTATTTTAGAAAAAATATACAACACTTATATAAGTTTGAAATTAATTATTTTAACTCATTTTCCAATATTAAATCATTTATGGCTTTAGTTCAGTATTAAATAACATAATATAAATATTTGAAATGAAACATTTTGTGAAATAAAAAATGGTTCTCAACGTTTGTACTTTAATTGTCAAATTATAAATTTAGGTTGAAGAAAATAAAACGGATAATAAAATGTTTAACTAGATTTTTTTTTGAAAATAATGATTAATTGAGATATTTGAAATATTAAACATTTTGAAGATGCTTGAAGTCTTTTATAGTTGGTTTTATTATGTATTTTGATGTTTTATTTTAATCAAAACAAAAGTTTAAATTTTTAGTGATTTTTAAACATTGCGAAATATTTGGATGTTACACAAGTGTATTGGGTGTGTTGGGGACACAAGAGACTTCTCGTATCTTAATTGCAGGGTTGTTCGAGAGGGTTATCTTTGACCTCTACCTCCCTGAGTTCGATATACCTTGGGTGATCCATTTAAGGGAAACGTGCTTAGTGTTCTACAAACCTCTGCTCTTGGAGGCCCATTACTGTCTACAAGAATAGAAGCGTGCGTAGACATCAATGTCATACATCCTCTTCAACTGAGTTTCCAAACAGGTATGTTCCTCCATCTAAACTGAATGGAACTTTCTCAGCTATTTGAATTGCTCATACTTAATTTCATCTATGAAGTGCTCCTTGATCGCATCAATCATATCATAAGGCTCTAATTGTTGAAACTGCTCTTTCAACTCTGGTACCAAGCTTATGGTCATGACGGATTGCACTTCTATGAAAACGTCACAACGCTGACGAAATTCCTAATCTTCCTCCTCGGTAGCAGAATCATCTGGTTTCATAGTATATCGTTGTGTTTGAGAGTTTCTCTAAGTTTCTTGTACCAACGGATGAAGTCGGACCCATCGGCTACCAGGGACGCACTTCTAAGGAAGTATCCGAAGTAGAGCACCATCTACAGTTATGATCGCAACGAAGGTAAGGCTAAGTTTATAAGATTGTGAGGTTAGTTTATAATCAAATTATTTAAACATACTCCACTAAGATTATTATCCCTACAATAATTTCAGCGATTACATGACCCTAATTCACTATACCACCCCCGATCGTCACGGCTGGCGGCAGAGTTTCAAAGGTGGACATGAAATGTCGATCACAACAACTATGTGAATCATGCTCGATCTTTCGATATTCCCGTGTTCCGAGGCTATGTCTGTACAAACTAGGCTCGCCAATTAAACCTCAATTGTTTTGCACGTGCAACATGGCTTACACCCACTGTATGCGAACGACGAAATGTATGCCACCCGATCGTCACGGCCTGCCTCATAATGTAGAACTTTCTTGGTGGTGCACACCGAGAGAGAACACAATTTTGGTATTTGTTAGGGATCATCCTATTTATGGCTATCGTTGTATATCTAATATATAAGCAATCAATAGGATGCACACACAACAAAACAATATCAAATAATATAATGAAGTGCCATATGACATGGTCGTGCGCATGGACCTCCATGGCGCCATGGCCTAGACCGGGCGCCCCGACATGGCTCCGAGTCTACGGTGCCTCCATTGCCTCCGACAGTACGAGCAATAAAAACTTACCGTAACCATGTCATATATAAATGCCTCCGCAAAACAAAGTTAGACGCTTCACCTTTATTTAGTTTTGTAAGTTTTACGTGGCTTAAAGGCTTATTCGCGAGAGAACCATTCCCTACCTACGAACTTTTGTACCACAACGTCGAACATATAATTGCATGTTTAAGCATCCCTTTCGGGCCCTCCATTGAAAATGCAAAAGCCAACTAAAGAGAGAGAGACAGACATCTGCCAGCCATAGATAAGGTACAAGTCGTATTTCAGTAGTGGAACCAGTCTCGCATAAGAGTACGCGTAAAGTCGGTTTGGGGCGCTTCATCAACTCAATACTGAAGGCAAAGCAAGTGCACGCTAGAGGGTACCAAATATAAGACAGGCGTCCACATATTCAACATGAGTTCTAACCGTACTAGCAAAACTCCGCATAGTTCGGCTCTGATACCACTGAAGGGGTTCCGTAGCAGAAAACAATATTTTTTCTAACTTACGAATACCGAAACTAGGCAGGATCTATCTATCTAGTACATGTGGTAACGGTAGCGGATGTGGTCACATACCTCTTGTAGACCGAATAGCGGGGATTACGCTCCCGCACAAGCGTTGCCGATGAAGCCGACGTAGCCGACCTCAAGGTCACGAAGAACTTGGCGCGACGAAGTAGATGATGACGCAGCGATGTTGACGAAGATCCAGCGTCAACAGGGAGGGGCGCGCCCAGCAGCAGGTGGGGCGGCACCGGCAGCAGGAGGGGGTGGCGCCGGCGGCAGGGCAACGGCGGTGGCGCGACGATGTGTAACATCCCAAATTTTTTGGAATGTTTAAAAATCACTATAATTAAAAACTTTCATTTCTTATAAAAATAAAATCATCAGTAGTCCAGAAAACTAAATAAAGGGATTATTAAGATTTATTCAAAATTATTATGATATAAATTGAATCCAGTAAACTCTATTTTCAAAATTAAGTGTTGAGCTTTAAATAAATATTCTAAATACTTCTTAAACCCTAACACCGTATTTGTAAAGTACTTTAAATTATTTATAGCATTCCTATTTCAAAAATATTTTGGTTAATTTAAATAATTCAAAACAATATATATGGGTTCTTAATAAAACCCGAGGTCTATGTTTATAGTCACAAAACTTTTTGAAACATCCTCTACTTTTAAAATATATAATTGATTCAAGTGTTTGATTTTGAAAATGGGTTTGGAAAGATTTATTTTAAACATATGCATTTGTGAAATATTACTTAATTTTATTAAGACACAAATTTCATAATTGAGACTCTATTTTGAATTCTACAAAAAGTTTCGAAATCATGTTTTGTGAAAATTTATATTTGAAATGTATTGAAAACATGAATTTGAATGTTCTAAAGGAAAGATATTAATTTTAGATATTCATATACATTTGTTTGATGCCATTTGGACAATTAAAACAAAATATATAAGCGAATAAAGAAAACAGAAAAGAAAAAGAAAAGATGACGTCACAATGACGTCACGATGACGTCCAACTGCCCACTGCCAACGACCGGGAGCACGCCCGCTCGACCTCACCCCCACTCCGCCACCCTCCCCACTCGCTTGAGCCACGAATTGACACCCCGAGACCCTCCTTGAAAATCCAACACATCCCTCCCTATTTCCCCTTTCCCCCTCTCTGAATCTGTGCCCTAAGCCGGAGTATTGCCTCGTCGGAATCCACCTCGGCGCCGCCGTGTTTTTCCGCTTCAGCCGACACGGCAAGTCCTTGCCTCCGGTTCTTCATCAGCTGCCCTCCGCTCTCTATTACGCCCCTCCTGATCCCCCTCCGACCTCCGTTTGCTGCAGTGAAACGCCGCACCGACGACGTGTCTGAGCGCCCTGCTCCGCCGTACCTCCATTCGCGCGTTGCCGCTACACCGAGAAGCAGTAGGAGACGCCATCGCTTCCATCTGCTTCTACGTGCCGAGCCGTGCCTCCCCGTCTCCTTCACGAGGCCGGAGACCCTTTCCGTCACCGTCTCAACCCCCGCCTGAGCCGCCGGCCACCGCGCCTCCATTTTCCGCCGAAGCCTGCCGCCAGGGTATGGTCAACCTTCCCAAGCCATTTAACGACCAAATTTTGTAAGGAGCAAAAACTTAAGTATACAGGACCCAAAATTCTGAGCCAACAAAAACTTTTTGAAATGTCCTGTTAATGGATGTGTTTTCCCTGGTATGCTTTGTTTGTCATCTTGTGTGTTGTTGTTTATGTTGTTGACTTCTAAATAGAAACCTATTAAAACTCAAGTTATAATATGACTTTTGCAATCCAGAATTATGACAAGTAAAATAGTACATATATCTTATACTATCTTATTCTTAACAAACTATAGTTATCAGAAAATATAAGTATTTCCAAAAACTATATGGTTGCAAACTATAAAGGACTATATGATAAGTCCTAATAGATTTTTGAGTTTTATATGTAGCTATTATTAGCAACTCTCTTTTCAGAACCCCATTTCTATTGGTCTTGGAAATCAACTCCCAAAAATGTTTGTTTAATTCTTTTCCTACCAAAAATACCCTGTTTTGATTCTGTTGATCGCCTCCTCACAAATATTTTTGACTTATATTATAAGTATGGTTAGTGATCCAATTGTGTGGGTGTTTATCTATTTGTATGTGTGGTTGACCTATATGTTATGTTCTCAAATTGTTTCCCATAAGTGTGTTATTTTATGTGTGTTCATGTGGTGGTGTATGAGACAACATTTTATTTGTATAATTTAATTGAGACCATTCATATTTTAAATGTTGTGCCATATTGTTGTGGTGTGTTTAACTTTTTATTATGTTTGATTTTAGGAGAAACTCAAATATTACCCTTTTTCCAATAGGAAATAACTATCTTCATTTCCATTAATTTTTAGCATGTTTAGAGCATGAATACTAGAGTTTATTTTATTCAATTTGGAAATGCAACTGACCGAACCCCATCCTCACCACCTCTACTATCCATCTATATCATTCTTTATATTTTAAAAAAATTTTACTCACTATTTATTGATTGTTTTGAGTGCTACATTATAAGGTGACTATAAGTGTTCCATTAGTTAGCCTTTTCTCGTTTTCATATCTAGTGATTGTTAAACCCTTTTGAAATAATATTTTTAGCCAAATGCTGCACCTATGTCCCCACTAATCAATCCACCTTGTCTCTTATTTTTCTGGTCAAAGGATTGACTTGTTGTTCTTAGCAAAGTCACCTAATCAACATCTCCCACTAATAATTCAACCTCCCAAACCTTTCCCTCTCCTCATGTCCAACTAGTTGTTTTGAGTGTACACTGGACCTCCACCCCTCTAGAAACTATTAGCACGACTTTTGTCAAAACCCTAGCCCAACAACCATTTGTCTTTTTCGCTTTGGCATTGAGTCGAACACATGAAGGGCAGGAGAGACCTCTCAACTACATCCACCCCCTCCAACAGTGCTGCGACATCCACTTGCCTCCAAAACGTGCAGCAGGGCATAGAATCATTGCCTCCACCGCCTGCCTCCTCCAATCGCCAACGCCCAAGCCCTCTCTCTCCCATGCCATGCCCGTGGGTGTGCATTTCGGCCACCAGCTCGATAAGAGACTACATCCCCGCTTATGTGCTCCCACTTTGCCATTTGCATCCCCCTCGCTCTCCTCCACCTCCATGTGTACTCCCGAGCAAGCTCTCCTCCTCTCCTGCTCGGTATCGTCGAAGACCCTTGGTCGGTCCCGAGCTCTTGCGAGCACGAATGGCATCGCCTCCGAGCCCCTCTTCTCCCTCTCTCTGCACCCTCTCGTTCCCCTTCCCGTGGGCTACCTCCTTGACATCTTATTTTTCCTGTAGCGCGCTACCCTCTCGATCCGGCGGTCGCGTGCCCCTCCGTCGCGCGCGTAGCGCAACTGGGTCGGCCTAGCTCCGTGGCGTGGCCCAAAGCCAGATTCGACCCCTTTTATTGTTTTTTTCATCAGATCATTCTGTTCTGTTTATTTTCATGTGATTGTTATAGTGTAGTTTAATTTGTTTCTGGGAGATCTGTGCATGAAAAAGTTTTGAAGTAAATTTTGTTAGGTTGCTGTGAGTTTTCTTAACCATGTGCAGTTGGCCTTTTTCAAAAATATATCATTAGGTGTGTGATAGATCTAATCTTGTAAAAAGTATCTTTTTCACCATTTATTTTATTTTGGGAGTTCTGTAGATCCAAATCTTGCAAACTTTAATCCTCTGGAAAGCCTAGGAGAATACCTACCTAGATCTATAAGCCTTGCATGCAGGAGATGTGTCTAAATAAAGTTTTATAAAGTTTAAGAATGACATCAGTAGCTATTTGATGAATTTTAAATCTTTATTTAAAATTATTTTTGGAGTAAATCCAATTTCATGTGGTAGATATTAGTATTAGCTATCATATCCTAGCTTGGTAGATTTTTACATCTTATATTTTGCTCTTGGTAGATTATTTTTAAAAACTGTAGGTTATTACACTTTAAAGTGGATATTCTTATTTTATGTTATTTGCATGTATCTACTTTTACTTGTTTGTGCCTTATATGTTTATGAAAATGGTGTAGGATTATTTTTGTGTAGTACCTATGCATTTTTTTTATCATGCAAAGTTGGATCTGTCTAAAAATAAATCATAGCTTGTGCTGCACACTATTAATGGTAAAATGTGTGTGTTCCACTAAAACTGAAATATATGGAGCTAGGAGTGTCCAAATTAAGTGAATCTAATTTCTACAGAAAGATAAAACCATTACCTATCCATAGAACTCATGTAGATAAAACCAGTACCTATCCATAAAACCAGACAATCTTTTTGGTTTTGAGACCAGTAGCATTTGTATGATTTCTAACTCCTGTTTAGTAATAACTTTTGATGGAAATCCAATTCCCATAGCTTCATATGGTTACTAGGTGTACTGTGGTAGAAGGATTTAGTGTTCTGAACATTATCTTAGGAGTTATGATTTATCTCCCAAAACAGCACCATATTATCTACTAAAAGTATTAATTATATTCTCTGTTTTTAGATAATATGAACCTTGTGTTTAAACCAAATCAATTTTAGAATCCAGAACCTAAACTCAACCTTAAGACTTGTTTTTAATACAGTAATAGTGTTGTAGTGCATTGTTTGTTTGTGCTTAGCATAATTCACTTTGTGCCTAATTATAACACTAATAGTTCTCAGATGTTTTGTTGGTAGTTGTATTTGTGTGTTATGTTTTTATCCAATAAGTGGTGATGTTTGAAGTGCTAGTTGTTTGCTTGTTTATTTTAGATTGTTTTCAACACGCTCCTTTGTGGTGGTTTGTTAAATCAACCAACTACACCTTTTTGGTTTTAAATCAACAACTTGTGTGAGAAGTGGTGTTAACCTTACTTAACCCTAATAAGCTTCCTAAAAAGGATTGTGATGTCATACACTAGTTAGTTTAACTTAGTTCATCTTGTTTCCCGGGTGTTGCACTAAATTTACTTAGATATTATGCATGTGGATGTGATTGGTGTTAAATGCTATTAAGTGATTGTTTGTGCTTTGTAATGATTGTTGTATGGTTCGTTTACTTCAAGATTTGCTGTCAACACTTGTTTACTGTGTGATTGTTTGGTTTAGTTGTTGAAGTGGTATTAATTGCAGGGTCTTAATAAATAGGCTTAATGCACCTTTTTAGCTCTTGGTCATAAACTTGTTTGGACAGTGGTGTTACGATTGTTTGTCGCTCAGTTACTTGATAGTAGGTGTTTCTTGAGCTAGTAACATGTTTGCATGTGAGTGTGCTCAATGCTAGTGTTAATGTTAATACTTGCTTGTGTGTTAAGATAATTTTGTGTGAAGTATTTCCTAAACAATTAATATACTTTTGTCTGAAGTATTTCCGGAACTATTAAGATACTTTTGCCTGAAGTATTTCTTGAACTACTAAGATACTTTTGTCTGAAGTATTTCCTGAAGCTATTATAACAACTCTGATTAAATGATATAATAACCCTAAGTGATGTGTTGTTCTAGTGTTCTGTAGAACTATCTTTTTAATACTCAGAGTTGTTGTGTATATTTTCTTAGGAGAATATGTTGTTGTCTTAGCTCTCTGGACTTTGTTGTTTCGCTAAAGAAGTTGTTTGGTTCTGATTGTTAGCTTAGTATCTTGTGCAAAGCTTGTTGCTTAGTATGTCTGTATGGCAATGCCTTGTATACTGAATATGGTTCCTTTTCCTGTTTACGACGTTAGATACGATCGGGAAGGAAGTAGAAGTGAGGGATGAACCTGAGGAACATATAGATCCAGACCAAGGACATGTTGCTGAGCCAGGCAAGCCCACCTCACCACCGTCTTGCAAATCCTATTGTTTACAAAGCATGTTTTTTTTCCAAATAAAATATTGCATGTTTTATTTCTTTTGTGGTACCTTGCCACCCAAAAACTATTTTACAAAATATTGTTTGGCCAAAGCTATCTACTAGAAATACTCGAGGTTTTAACAAAAAGAATTTTAATTGATGAGCCTTGTTGTTGAAGGCTCCATCAAAAAAATTAAGTTTTCTAGTAGTCCACCTTCATCTACTTATCTCAAAACTATAGGATGGGAACCTATTTGATAAAATTGTTTTACGGAGGAAAACCCGAGTTGCTGGGAGCAATCGGCGAGCAAGTGTTTTATTAAAACCCGAGTTGCTGGGAGCAATCAGAGATGTTTGCGAAAACTCGAGCTGCTTGGAGTAGTCGGAGGAGAAATAGCTTTTAAAAACAAAGAGTGACCCTAGCTGCCGCCCGAACAATTAACCCGTGCAACCACACTACCTGACATGGGTAGGGCTTAGTCGGAAGCTTGTCTATTTTAGTATTGGGGCTCTCATACTTTCTATGAGGGCTGGGCACTCGAAGCTGGGTTGTCGTCCGGAAGAGACAATACACTGCTTAGGACCAGCAGCCGGACGATTACGGCGGGACTCCTGACGTGGCGGTGTGGCGTCCCGGGGAAAGACTAAGAGGTCGAGTGGAGCACACGGTGCCGGGGAGAAAAACCTACCGGGAGGCCCCGATACTAGGGTGGTCATAGTGGAAAGTTTTGATCGTGTTATCCGGACCCCCGCATGCTGTCGAATGACGGGCCGTGGCAGACATGGCGGAATAACCGATAGGTGTGGGTAAAGTGTACAACCACTGCAGAGTGTAAATCTATTCGAATAGCCGCGTCCGCGGTCATGGACGGTTGGAAAGGTCCCACTAGGCACACTGGCTGTTTTATGGTTTCAAAAGAGAAATGTTTTCAAAGGAAACAAGGAGACAACAAAGTGGTACCTGGGAGGTACGGAATTTGGGTAAGGATGGTTGATCTCGGGGAGACAACCAGTCCGATCTCAAGTCAGGAGAAAGGGATGCCCCTATCCTAGTGTATTGATAAACTTTTACAAAAGAAAGTTTTGAACTTGGATATGTCCTTGCTATATCTAAGAGAAGAGAATTCTATCTCTAAATGTTTTCTTCAACAAAGATATAGAGATGTTGTGATCTCTATGTTGAAAATCATCATATTCGAAAACTAAGCCCTATAGTCGTATATAGCAGCTATCCCAGTTTTCGAAAAGTGTTTTCTTTCATTATCATGAAAACTTAAGCCTTAGAGGTGGTCTTGCGAGTACGTAAATGTTATCGTATGGCTATGTCCCTGGATATTCAAATGTTCAGGTTTCAATGGGGTAATGTACGACAAGAAGGAGGAGTACGCTGACGACTACGCCAACTGAGTGTCACCGCTCAACTGCTCTGTGGGAATGTGTCAAGATGTGACGAGGGCCGACGCTAGTCGAAATCTTCCGTTGTACCTTAGTTCATTTTCGTCATGTGCGACGAGGTTTTACAGACTTGGTCATGTGACCAGTATTATGTAAGTCTTATACTATTAAAGTTATATAATGTAACTTTGTATACCATGTTGGTTATGTGATCGCGATGCACTGATCATTGGGATCGTGATCTGTTTACATAACGTGGGCATCTCTGCCTGGTAGTCAGAGGGGTCCTCACAGACTTGGTATCAGAGCCATCGTTGACCTTAGGAGACCTTAGTTAGCATGGTCGTTACCTTAGGAAGGAAATATTTTGCTAAAATCTATTTCGATAGAAAATCTACTTTCTTCTAGGTAAGCCTATAATGGTTTCCACTCCTCACCCATTCTCAAAAATGTCTTGACCTTCAAAGTATTCCAAAAGAGTTTCCTCTGTTATCTTGCCCCTATTCAAAGCTTGTTTAGACTTGACGATGAACCCAACTGAGACTTAAGTAACTAGTACCGAGAAGGCGAAGTTCAGTCTCAAGATTTCAGCATACGGCAACAAGGGGGTCGTCAACTGAAGAAACAAGCTACAAAGCAACCCTTGCTTGCCGAAGCAGTCTCACTATCAAGACTTCAACCACAACAATTGTACTCCAGTTGCAACTTCGACAGCCTCAAGTTTTTCAACAGGAGCCCAAGATGAAGTGCAGCGTACCTTCACTTTAAATAAGGCAGATACCTGTGTATAGTGCAAATCCCTGGATCGATTCATTTGCACACACAGTTTACGATGTAATATCATAACAAAGCGTCAATTTTATTACATCGATGATCCAGAATTACAAAATATTTAATACAAGTTGCATAGCATAAAGCTAGCATGGAAAAGTACACAGCGGAAATACAATAGCAGTGAGTCTCTATAACTTTCATGCTGCCACAGGCGAAAACATGTTGGTTGTAGACTCGAAACCTTTAAACGAAACCTCACTCGTCATCTGATCAAATCTGCAATAAGAAAAATATTGCAACAACGTGGGTCAGATTCCATTAAAAATGGAGTCCGGCAAGTGACACTATGGTGGACACTTAATGGAATAACTCTAAAACCTATATGCATATTTGGCTGGTGGAGTTCAAGGCTAATTTGCATAAAGCCAATTTTTCCTACTCTTTTGAAAACACTTTTCTTGAAATCAAGACGAGTATGGCATGAAAACCATAATTCTCATCTTCCCTTGTTCACCCATCAAGTTTTATATTTTTGAAGTTGGAATGATGGAATCCTCCGTTGACGTCCGTGATCAGCTGCTCAAATTGTCCGTACCGGGGACACGGCTAAGTACTTAGTTTTACACTCTGCAGAGGTTGTGCACGTTCACCAGTGTACCCATTCAACCCAAATTATCCTTTACACACCATTTGTGATAAGGAAAGGAGAAGAATGATACGAGATCTTTCAGAAGCATTTTCCCTCCCACTCTGGCTTGACCCGTTCCACCTAACATCCCCCTACATCTGCTTGTCAAGCCGGAGAGAGTCCACGCAACATAATTGATCAAGCCAGAGCCCACATGGCAATGGCTGCACTGGAAGCAATCGTCACTCGGAGTTCTTCAGATTCCTTTGTTCCTGGGTGGCCGTTCACAAGTGCACGTACTCCAGGAACCATAGACATGGGCCTGAGTAGCCACTCAACTTCGCCACCATACAACCTTTTACCACCCAGGTGTTTCATTCTTAACTTAGTAGAATTTAGATTTTCACAAAACATCATTTGCATAGCATCAATAATTCTACTAAGTATTGCATAGGAACCTAGACATAGGAATAAGGAATTCTACACAGGTTTAGCATAGCAATACTATCCTACACATGCATATAAAAATACACTAAGTAATGCATATAGAAATAATAGGAAGTTTATGAGGTGTGCCACTTGCCTTTGAATGTTGTCGTTGTTCACAACTCTTTTCAACGATACTCGGGACTCTCCGTTCAATCTAACAGTATAGACAAGCAACAATACAACAATCAACAGCAAGCACAACTCCACAATGCATACAAACACATACTAGATGAATAAATAAGTTTTATAAAACTTTCTAAGGAAAATATGTTTATGCATGATGTGCAAAATATTCCTAAGGGCTAGAAATACTTTTTCATGCCATGAAAATCTTTTAAGTTAATACAAGGCAAATAGGGTGGTCCAAAAGGAATAAGGGCTAAGGTCGTAAGTTGAATAAAATATTTTGTTTTATATCATCTTGAATAAGCACTCTAATGGCTTAGTCTTGATGTGCACAATACTTAGAGAAAATTACTAGCTCTATTCTTCGAGGTGATCAACAATTATTATCAACTCTTTGTAAATTGGATATTCACTAAAGTGAGAGAGACAGACACCCGGCCAGCCACTTAAATTGTGGAACAGGTCTCATGTACGTGGACATGTAAGGTTTGTTCCCAGGCCGCTTCATCCCACTATGCCGCTAGGATCCAACAACTTCAAGATGATAACATCATGATCAAAATTTGTTTAAGTCAAATGTGAAAGACAAGATTAGAAAAGAAGGAAAAGATAGAAAGAAATATGTAGTTGTCCTCCAGGCTTCATCTCCAGACTTGTAATATTATCCTTGAAGATGTCTTGATTGAAGTTTTGATAGACTCGATAAATCTTCAGACTTGGTGGTTCTTGTATCCTCGAGGCTGGTCTTTGATCTACTTAGTCATCATGAAGTCTAACAGAAGAAGGAGGGAGAAAGAAGAAAGAGGGAGAAAGACTTAGAAAATATTTCTGGTTGGTCTTTATGAACTTCTTCTTGATCTTTCTTCTAAGTTCTTCCACTCCTTGGAGATTCTTCTGGAGTCTTGTTTGGCTAAGTCCTTCATTGGTCTTCCAGCTCCATGTTGAAAATTACTAAGTGTCTAAGTGTAGCACTTCACAAAATTGCTAAGTTGAAATTATTTCTAACTTAGAGAAAAATAATGAAGAGGTTTTCCTATGGGGAATATAATTATATAATAAAATATTTTATGCATGAAATGAAATTTTTATTCACAAGAAAGCATCAAAATGACTTTTGTGATTTCTTTATAAATATGTATGAATTTTTAAATGCAATTTTAGTTAATTTCTATTTTTGGAAAATATAATAAAAGGAATAATTATAAGATTAAAGTTTCCTATGATTAAATTTTTATAACAAAATTTTATAATTAGTGTTAATAGACAGAGAGCATTTAATTAAATCTATTGCAATTGGATTTACTCAAAAATAATGTTTCTATTAAAAGTTATTTCAAAAGTAGTCAAACTATTCAAATTAAACACACAACTATGAAATCATTTAAAATAATATTCAAAATTAATTTATAACAGAGGCATCCATTTGTGTATATTCCAAAGTTGTTAAAACAATTTTATTTGAAATTTTTGAATTTACATATTAAAAGTTATGACAAAAATACTCAAATTCACCATTTGAAATTTGAATATTTTAAACTAGGTCAAAATTGAATTTTGGCAGATCCATAATATTCTACATGTTGATGGCTTTCCAAAAACATAAAATTTGTGAAATTTGGAGTTGTGGTTAAAAAGTTATAGATGTTTTAATTACAGGGACTATTCTGCAAAACTTCCAATTAAAATTAAAATAGAAAAAGAATTACACGCTGGCGCTGACTGTGCACGCCACGTCAGTGCTGACTGGATCCTACGTGGATAAGTGACTGGATCTGGATCGTTAGATCCAGATCCAACGGATCAAAACAGATACCGTTTCAAATCGTCTAGTTCTAATCTCAACCGTAGCACTGAGATCGGACGGCTCACATTGTTTGGCCCAGAAGGTGGCGGCGGAGGTTCACCGGAGATGGCGATGGTGGCGGCGCCGGCGTCGGTCCAGGACGGAGTCCACGCTCCCGTAGGTTCCCGGGCTCGGGGAGGTGACGAGGAGGCGCGGCGCGACACGGCGGATCTTATGGTGGCGGTGTCGATGCGGGATTCATCCAAGCGCGACGTGGAGGAGCGGTTGGGGCGGCTCGGGCGTCGACGGACCTCCGTCGAGCTCGTCCTCGACGTTTCTCTGCAGGAAAAAGGAAGGAGGGGGTTCAAGAGTTGCGCAAGAGCACGGGGATGAGGGTATATGGGGTCTCTAGCGCGAGGGGGTGGCTCACCTCGCCGGTGGTTGAAGAAAAACGGCGACGGATGGTGCGGACTCCGGCGAGCGATTTCTTGAGCCTAGCGGCACGAAACAGAGAGGAAGGAGAGGGCAAACGGAGGCGGGGAAGCGGGGTTTATATGGAGGCAGAGAAGGGAACAAATCCCGCAAACAACTCGCCGGATTTTGGAAAGGAGATCACGGCGGGATTTTCGGTCGGAGGTTGAAGACGATCGGCTGACGTCACCGCTGACGTCAGCAGGTATTTTCTTTTTCTGATTTTTCTATAATTAATTCATAACTTTTGATTTGAATGTCCAAATGAGATCAAACAAAATTCTAAGAATTTGTAAAATTATTATCTTTCTGTTAAACCAATTGTGGGAGTGTTTTGAACACTTTTCAAAAATAATAATTTCGAAATATTGATTAAATGTAAAATTGACACTTTATGTTTAATTTAAAACTAGGGTTTAATTAATTTTAATTTTGGCTAAATAATTTATATGAAATACCCACATTCAAATATGTTTGAAATAGAGTTATTAAAACTCATTTTACTGTAATTCTTCATCTTTATTTTGGCATAAGAGTAGAATAACATAATATCAATATTTTTAAAGTAATAGAAATTTTAATGGATTCAAGTTTTAATTTAATTTTATTTTGTGCACCATTAAGTTTTACATTATGATAAATCATTTGAAAACTTCATAACAACTTTGGAAAAGTTTTTAGATTTAATTCATTTCCTTATATAGAATATATTAATCATTTCATGCTTTGAAAATAAATGAAATTATAGCATTGCAATTTTAACACCATGTTTTGAACTTAGTTGAGAGAATGTAAACCCTTTGGCAACTAACACCATTTTTAAATAATTTATGAATTTAGGAATAGATATGGCTAAGTGGTTGAAATCAATTACTTATAAGTAAACTATTTACTTAAAATAAAATGGATTGTAGTTTGTAAAATATTTGTCAAATTACATTTTAAGGTTTTTGAAATACAGTGGATAATAAAATGTTTAAACTCTGACATTTGAATATTAATAAATTTGAAGTCTTTCATAGTTGGTTTTCTTATGCATTTAATATTTTATTTTTAATAAAAAGAAAAGTTTTAAATTTTAGTAATTTTTGAACATTATAAAATGTTGGGATGTTACAGACTACCACCCTTAAAAGGAATCTCGTCCCCGAGATTCGGAGAAGCTAGAAAGACAAAGCAAATGCTTGATTGATTCTGATATCTCGGGATGTTTTGAGAAATGTAATGTTTTGACACGGAAACTTGAGAATTGGCAGCGAATGATTTTTATGATTAGGAGGGTAGAAAGAAAGATAGTTTGAGATCTCTGGGTTTAAGTGACTGGGTTTGAATTATCTAGGTGGCTACCACCCTTAAAAGAAATTTTTGTGGTCAATCTAGAAACTTTGTTTAATCTTGTTTATTTCTCTGATGTAGAGCGTACAAGTATTCAAAATACAATGGCATGTGGTGGATACAGAAAGTTTTTAGCACTCACGTTTTCCACTCGGTCCTTTGAGAGATTTATTCTTCTTCCACTCAGAGCAGCCACTGACATAGTGTCCTGTTGCTCCGCGTATGCGACATGTCACGGGACTGATGATTTTCTTGTGCGGGCGGGTAAGGCATTTCTCCTTCATCTTTTCTGGGCACTTATCAGCATAATGTCCCTTGCACTTACATTTGAAGCAAATTACGTCGCTTAAGTTCTTCTTCTTCTTCTTAGGTGTTTCCAGGGCTAAAAGTTCTTCCAAATCTTGTTTGCTATATTCTATCTCAATTAAAGAAGTCCAGTCTCGTTTGATGTGACAACTTCGAGCTAGGTGATCTCCTTTACACTTATAGCAACACTTGGATATCATCGGGTGTGACTTTACTCTCACTTCACTATCCATCTGGGCAGGAGCTTCGATCGTTCTTGGACAATGATTTGGTTCAGTGTCCTTACCAATCTTCTCCTTTATGCAGTTCGATGAACAATGTCCTTGTTCCTCCAGGGTCCTCATGAGAGACTGTTGCATTCCTTCCTTGGTTTGCTGGGTAGCTTGTTGCACCAAGGGATAAAGTTGACACTGGGTTGGGACATGGTTTGTTCCTTCACATAAGAAGCAAGTAACCTGACTTGTGAGGCATCCTTTAACTAGATGTCCTGTATCACCATGGGGCCACTGATCAGGACATTCTTTGGACGTATGTCCTATCTCTCCGCAAGTTTTGCATGCCTTTGGTTTGGTCATAAGGTCCTCTTCAAATTCACTATGGTTTTGATCAATCTTAGGCAGGTGGTCATTGATCAACTTCCACAGCTGTCTCTGGTTCTCAAATAGTAGTTGCATAGTTGTATGCAAAACATTGGTGTTGGTATTGGGGTGAGACATCTGTTTGTTTTAGAAAATAAATGAGTTGAATTATATTTTTACCATGGAGGAATCCTAGTACGATAAAACAAAACAAGGCAATCAATCTATAACATAATCAATCATTATCTAACAAACATCAAGCAACAAGGTTCAAACACAAGCAAACACATACGTGAAATTTTTCAAAACTTCTATTGAGAGTTCGAACTAATCGTTTATCGAACGAAACACACCAATGTCATGGAAAGACAAAATTGATAGTACTGCCATACCACAATTTGATAGGTCAATACATCATTGGATCTCGTTTTTCAAATGGGTAGGTGGTCTAATCTGTCTTTTTCTTGAGCGCTTCGAGTTCCTCTTCCACTTCCTTGAGTTCTTCAAGATACTTCTGGGTGTTGTGAAGCCTATAATGAAGTCTTTCTGCAAGGTACTCAATAGCTCTCCATGCTGCATTTCTTGCTGAATCAAAGAATGATGTGTGAAGTATTGGGTTCGTGAACATGCAGTCACCCTCAGTCTTGTGGTCAGCTTCTTTGCTCATGTATAGATGGACTTGCACCCACCAATACTCTTGGCCTTCATCCATGAAAGGAAAACCTTTGTATACTACTTCTCCTTCAAAACCTAAACTCCTCATGTTATCCTTAAGTGCTCTTAGAAACTCAGTCTCGCATTCCAAGGTCATGGTCATCACTGGTCCTTTCTTAAGTGCTTCAATGAGGGCGGTCATCTAAAGAAACAAGATAAGAAACTTAGAAAGGGAATAGATAAGGTAGTGACAAGAATAATGTTTGAAAAGTTCTTATTTTCAGCAAAATGAATGAAATAGATTTTCAATCCTATGGCCAAATCCTATTTCTATCCAAACCTAGGGTTTCGAACCTACAGGCAACACAGTGCTCTGATACCATCTGTAGCGTACCTGCACTTTAAATAAGGCAGATACCTGTGTATAGTGCAAATCCCTGGATCGATTCATTTGCACACACAGTTTACGATGTAATATCATAACAAAGCGTCAATTTTATTACATCGATGATCCAGAATTACAAAATATTTGATACAAGTTGCATAGCATAAAGCTAGCATGGAAAAGTACACAGCGGAAATACAATAGCAGTGAGTCTCTATAACTTTCATGCTGCCATAGGCGAAAACATGTTGGTTGTAGACTCGAAACCTTTAAACGAAACCTCACTCGTCATCTGATCAAATCTGCAATAAGAAAAATATTGCAACAACGTGGGTCAGATTCCATTAAAAATGGAGTCTGGCAAGTGAGACTATGGTGGACACTTAATGGAATAACTCTAAAGCCTATATGCATATTTGGCTGGTGGAGTTCAAGGCTAATTTGCATAAAGCCATTTTTTCCTACTCTTTTGAAAACACTTTTCTTGAAATCAAGACGAGTATGGCATGAAAACCATAATTCTCATCTTCCCTTGTCCACCCATCAAGTTTTATATTTTTGAAGTTGGAATGATGGAATCCTCCGTTGACGTCCGTGATCAGCTGCTCAAATTGTCCGTACCGGGGACACGGCTAAGTACTTAGTTTTACACTCTGCAGAGGTTGTGCACGTTCACCATTGTACCCATTCAACCCAAATTATCCTTTACACACCATTTGTGATAAGGAAATGAGAAGAATGAGACAAGATCTTTCAGAAGCATTTTCCCTCCCACTCTGGCTTGACCCGTTCCACCTAACATCCCCCTACATCTTCTTGTCAAGCCGGAGAGAGTCCACGCAACATAATTGATCAAGCCAGAGCCCATATGGCAATGGCTGCACTGGAAGCAATCGTCACTCGGAGTTCTTCAGATTCCTTTGTTCCTGGGTGGCCGTTCACAAGTGCACGTACTCCAGGAACCATAGACATGGGCCTGAGTAGCCACTCAACTTCGCCACCATACAACCTTTTACCACCCAGGTGTTTCATTCTTAACTTAGTAGAATTTAGATTTTCACAAAACATCATTTTCATAGCATCAATAATTCTACTAAGTATTGCATAGGAACCTAGACATAGGAATAAGGAATTCTACACAGGTTTAGCATAGCAATACTATCCTACACATGCATATAAAAATACACTAAGTAATGCATATAGAAATAATAGGAAGTTTATGAGGTGTGCCACTTGCCTTTGAATGTTTTCGTTGTTCACAACTCTTTTCAACGATACTCGGGACTCTCCGTTCAATCTAACAGTATAGACAAGCAACAATACAACAATCAACAACAAGCACAACTCCACAATGCATACAAACACATACTAGATGAATAAATAAGTTTATAAAACTTTCTAAGGAAAATATGTTTATGCATGATGTGCAAAATATTCCTAAGGGCTAGAAATACTTTTTCATGCCATGAAAATCTTTTAAGTTAATACAAGGCAAATAGGGTGGTCCAAAAGGACTAAGGGCTAAGGTCATAAGTTGAATAAAATATTTTGTTTTATATCATCTTGAATAAGCACTCTAATGGCTTAGTCTTGATGTGCACAATACTTAGAGAAAATTACTAGCTCTATTCTTCGAGGTGATCAACAATTATTATCAACTCTTTGTAAATTGGATATTCACTAAAGTGAGAGAGACAGACACCCGGCCAGCCACTTAAATTGTGGAACAAGTCTCATGTACGTGGACATGTAAGGTTTGTTCCCAGGCCGCTTCATCCCACTATGCCTCTAAGATCCAACAACTTCAAGATGGTAACATCATGATCAAAATTTGTTTAAGTCAAATGTG
This sequence comes from Poa annua, assembly GCA_026929855.1. Taxonomy (NCBI): domain Eukaryota; kingdom Viridiplantae; phylum Streptophyta; class Magnoliopsida; order Poales; family Poaceae; genus Poa; species Poa annua. Next base: position 23,022,645 of record CM049432.1, read on the forward strand.
AAAGACAAGATTAGAAAAGAAGGAAAAGATAGAAAGAAAGATGTAGTTGTCCTCCAGTCTTCATCTCCAGACTTGTAATATTCTCCTTGATGATGTCTTGATTGAAGTTTTGATAGACTCAATAAATCTTCAGACTTGGTGGTTCTTGTATCCTCGAGGGAGAAAGAAGAAAGAGGGAGAAAGACTTAGAAAATATTTCTGGTTGGTCTTTATGAACTTCTTCTTTATCTTTCTTCTAAGTGCTTCCACTCCTTGGAGATTCTTCTGGAGTCTTGTTTGGCTAAGTCCTTCATTGGTCTTCCAGCTCCATGTTGAAAATTACTAAGTGTCTAAGTGTAGCACTTCACAAAATTGCTAAGTTGAAATTATTTCTAACTTAGAGAAAAATAATGAAGAGGTTTTCCTATGGGGAATATAATTATATAATAAAATATTTTATGCATGAAATGAAATTTTTATTCACAAGAAAGCATCAAAATGACTTTTGTGATTTCTTTATAAATATGTATGAATTTTTAAATGCAATTTTAGTTAATTTCTATTTTTGGAAAATATAATAAAAGGAATAATTATAAGATTAAAGTTTCCTATGATTAAATTTTTATAACAAAATTTTATAATTAGTGTTAATAGACAGAGAGCATTTAATTAAATCTATTGCAATTGGATTTAATCAAAAATAATGTTTCTATTAAAAGTTATTTCAAAAGTAGTCAAACTATTCAAATTAAACACACAACTATGAAATCATTTAAAATAATATTCAAAATTAATTTATAAGAGAGGCATCCATTTGTGTATATTCCAAAGTTGTTAAAACAATTTTATTTGAAATTTTTGAATTTACATATTAAAAGTTATGAAAAAAATACTCAAATTCACCATTTGAAATTTGAATATTTTAAACTAGGTCAAAATTGAATTTTGGCAGATCCATAATATTCTACATGTTGAGGGCTTTCCAAAAATATAAAATTTGTCAAATTTGGAGTTGTGGTTAAAAAGTTATAGATGTTTTAATTACAGGGACTATTCTGCAAAACTTCCAATTAAAATTAAAATAGAAAAAGAATTACACGCTGGCGCTGGCGCGGCGCTGACTGTGCACGCCACGTCAGTGCTGACTGGATCCTACGTGGATAAGTGATGGATCGTTAGATCCAGATCCAACGGATCAAAACAGATATCGTTTCAGATCGTCTAGTTCTAATCTCAACCGTAGCACTGAGATCGGACGGCTCACATTGTTTGGACCAGAAGGTCGCGGTGGAGGTTCACCGGAGATGGCGATGGTGGCGGCGCCGGCGTCGGTCGAGGACGGAGTCCACGCTCCCGTAGGTTCCCGGACTCGGGGAGGTGACGAGGAGGCGCGGCGCGACACGGCGGATCTTATGGTGGCGGTGTCGACGCGGGATTCATCCAAGCGCGACGTGGAGGAGCGGTTGGGGCGGCTCGGGCGTCGGCGGACCTCCGTCGAGCTCGTCCTCGACGTTCCTCTGTAGGAAAAAGGAAGGAGGGGGTTCAAGAGTTGCGCAAGAGCACGGGGATGAGGGTAGATGGGGTCTCTGGCGCGAGGGGGTGGCTCACCTCGCCGGTGGTTGAAGAAAAACGGCGGCGGATGGTGCGGACTCCGGCGAGCGATTTCTTGAGTCTGGCGGCACGAAACAGAGAGGAAGGAGAGGGCAAACGGAGGCGGGGACGCGGGGTTTATATGGAGGCAGAGGAGGGAACAAATCCCGCAAACAACTCGCCGGATTTTGGAAAGGAGATCACGGCGGGATTTTCGGTCGGAGGTTGAAGACGTTCGGCTGACGTCACCGCTGACGTCAGCAGGTATTTTCTTTTTCTGATTTTTCTCTAATTAATTCATAACTTTTGATTTGAATGTCCAAATGAGGTCAAACAAAATTCTAAGAATTTGTAAAATTATTATCTTTCTGTTAAACCAATTGTGGGAGTGTTTTGAACACTTTTCAAAGATAATAATTTCGAAATATTGCTTAAATGTAAAATTGACACTTTATGTTTAATTTAAAACTAGGGTTTAATTAATTTTAATTTTGGCTAAATAATTTATATGAAATACCCACATTCAAATATGTTTGAAATAGAGTTATTAAAAATCATTTTACTGTAATTCTTCATCTTTATTCTGGCATAAGAGTAGAATAACATAATATCAATATTTTTAAAGTAATAGAAATTTTAATGGATTTAAGTTTTAATTTAATTTTATTTTGTGCACCATTAAGTTTTACATTATGATAAATCATTTGAAAACTTCATAACAACTTTGGAAAAGTTTTTAGATTTATATCATTCCTTATATAGAATATATTAATCATTTCATGCTTTGAAAATAAATGAAATTACAGCATTGCAATTTTAACACCATGTTTTGAACTTAGTTGAGAGAATGTAAACCCTTTGGCAACTAACACCATTTTTAAATAATTTATGAATTTAGGAATAGATATGGCTAAGTGGTTGAAATCAATTACTTATAAGTAAACTATTTACTTAAAATAAAATGAATTGTAGTTTGTAAAATATTTGTCAAATTACATTTTAAGGTTTTTGAAATACAATGGATAATAAAATGTTTAAACTGTGACATTTGAATATTAATAAATTTGAAGTCTTTCATAGTTGGTTTTCTTATGCATTTAATATTTTATTTTTAATAAAAAGAAAAGTTTTAAATTTTAGTGATTTTTGAACATCATAAAATGTTGGGATGTTACATGAAGAAATGTAGACTACAACAAGTAGGAATGACCAAGACACATAGGACTTCTTGGAAATAACCCTTGGTTGGATTCTCCGACTAACGTAATTGTTGAGTGCCCTTTTTGTTCTATAGGTGCCTTGTGTGCTCTTTTGCTGGTATGCTTGTTGCTCCTGTGTGCCTTGTTTGTTTGCTTGTTGTGGACATGAGGTTCTCTGTTATCTTTCACAAACACGCCTTGTAGGCAACGCACATTAGGCACATACTTTAAATTTGTTCAAACATCTTGTTATCTTTACACAAAAACCTTTCTTACCTTTTCCATAGATGTCCCCTAATGCACTTATAAACATGTCCTCGAAAACTTTCTAAAATGCTTTTCCTTCTAATCTAAACTTTAACACATAAGAGTATGAACTACAGATGATACCGAAACCCCCAAAGAAAGCCCATCCCCGTAATGTGATGAGCCTTGCCTAGTTAAATAAATCATTTGAATTACACGTATGCCATCACTAACCTAACGTATCTAACCTTAGAGTAACATCTGACACCAATGACTTGTTACTTACTAACCTCTTCAAGACCTACGAACCAAGATTAGAAGAAAAGTGCCAACGGAAGTCTCTCTTATAGATGGAAACACGGGGGACTCAAATAACGCCAATAGTCACGACTATTTGAAAACTCTATGAAAGCCTTCAAGCCATGACGTACAAAAGAGATCGACATCAGAATCAACAAAGACAACCTGCACTGAAGATCAGCTGCTTGAAGATGTACACAGCTAAGCAAGAGTCATCAATTCCTTTTGTGCACCAACTCTATCAACTTAATTAACTCAACTGACCCTGACTTGAGTTATATAGAAAGAAACGACCGTTTAGGCTAACTTATCACTGACTGAACTCTGATGGTTTTTACGAAGCATCATGAAGCCAGAGAAACAAGAAAGTCTTCATCAAATTTCTTAGTGTGAAACCAATGGTGGACGCAATAGAAGAAAACATATCCAAAAAGACGCCTAGAACGAGGAGAAGATCAAAGACTGTAGAACTTGGCAACACCTAACCTCAAACCAGTTTAGACGTATTTAGTAGACCTTAGCACCCTTTTGGCTTTTTATGAAAAGAAAGACAGTCAAGTCTATAGACGTGACACCCCTGTGAGGCTTAAAAACTGTTGACATATGTATAACTACTAACCCCTCAAGACGACAACATCAGGACAAGTGTCTACATCAACCCCAAGCATCTAGGAGCTACGACCAGGATGAAGACCGACGTAACACCAAAGATCCGCAACACTGTGAAGTCGGCAATAACTTATACCTCTAAATTTTAACCCTTCTAGGCCCCTTGTTAAGGGGGGGAGACGTATGTTAATTTTGTTAGGGAGTCGTGACCAAATTGTTCTTTGCGCCCCAACCCTGGAGTTTTGAAGTCAACCCGACAAGAGCTTGGATCTACATCGGCCTTCTGGACAACACCTTCAGCAAAGACCCAAGTCTTCCATAAGATAGCAGGCGTCTCATCGGCAAGGAAACCTCATCTGAGAATCAACAATGCCTGAAGATGAAGGAGCATCAAAACCCCCTAACCTTGCACTCTCTTAGTACCCGCTTAGGAATCTCGGGACGAGATTCTTTTAAGGGGGGAAGGTCTGTAACGCCCCAAACTTTGGAAGCAACAAAAACTTAGTTATAAAGGACCCAGAATTCTGAGTCAACAAAAACTTTTTGAAATGTCCTGTTAATGGATGTGTTTTCACTGGTATGCTCTGTTTGTCATCTTGTGTGTTGTTGTTTATGTTGTTGACTTCTAAATAGCAACCTATTAAAACTCAATTTATAATATGACTTCTGCAATCCAGAATTATGACAAGTAAAATAGTACATATATCTTATACTATCTTATTCTTAACGAACTATAGTTATCATGATGTCTTGATTTTAGCAGTTACCCAAAGACCTTTTATTTCAGAAAATATAAGTATTTCCAAAAACTATATGTTTGCAAACTATAAAGGACTATATGATAAGTCCTAATAGATTTTTGAGTTTTATATGTAGCTATTATTAGCAACTCTCTTTTCAGAAACCCATTTCTATTGGTCTTGGAAATCAACTCCCAAAAATGTTTGTTTAATTCTTTTCCTACCAAAAATACCCTGTTTTCATTCTGTTGATCAGCTCCTCACAAATATTTTTAACTTATATTAAAAGTATGGTTAGTGATCCAATTGTGTGGGTGTTTATCTATTTGTATGTGTGGTTGACCTATATGTTATGTGCTCAAATTGTTTCCCATAAGTGTGTTATTTTATGTGTGTTCATGTGGTGGTGTATGAGACAACATTTTATTTGTATAATTTAATTGAGACCATTCTTGCTTTAAATGTTGTGCCATATTGTTGTGGTGTGTTTAACTTTTTATTATTATGTTTGATTTTAGGAGAAATTCAAATATTACCCTTTTTCAAATAGGAAATAACTATCTTCATTTCCATTAATTTTTAGCATTTCTAGAGCATGACTACTAGAGTTTATTTTATTCAATTTGGAAATGCAACTGAGCGAACCTCATCCTCACCACCTCTACTATCCATCTATATCATTCTTATATTTAAAAAAAATGTTTACTCACTATTTATTGATTGTTTTGAGTGCTACATTATAAGGTGACTATAAGTGTTCAATTAGTTAGCCTTTTCTCCTTTTCATATCTAGTGATTGTTAAACCCTTTTGAAATAATATTTTTAGCCAAATGTTGCACCTATGTCCCCACTAATCAATCCACCTCGTCTCTTATTTTTCTGGTCAAAGGATTGACTTGTTGTTCTTAGCAAAGTCACCTAATCAACATCTCCCACTAATAATTCAACCTCCCAAACCTTTCCCTCTCCTCATGTCCAACTAGTTGTTTTGAGTGTACACTGGACCTCCACCCCTCTAGAAACTCTTAGCACGACTTTTGTCAAAACACTAGCCCAACAACCATTTGTCTTTTTCGCTTTGGCATTGTGTCGAACACATGAAGGGCAGGAGAGACCTCTCAACTACATCCACCCCCTCCAACAGTGTTGCGACATCCACTTGCCTCCAAAACGTGCAGCAGGGCATAGAATCATTGCCTCCACCGCCTGCCTCCTCCAATCGCCAACACCCAAGCCCTCTCTCTCCCATGCCATGCCCGTGGGTGTGCATTTCGGCCACCAGCTCGATAAGAGACCACATCCCCGCTTATGTGCTCCCACTTTGCCATTTGCATCCCCCTCACTCTCCTCCACCTCCCTGTGTACTCCCGAGCAAGCTCTCCTCCTCTCCTGCTCGGGATCGTCGAAGACCCTTGGTGGGTCCCGAGCTCTTGCGAGCACGAATGGCATCGCCTCTGAGCCCCTCTTCTCCCTCTCTCTGCACCCTCTCGTTCCCCTTCCCGTGGGCTACCTCCTTGACATCTTATTTTTCCTGTACCGCGCTACCCTCTCGATCTGGCGGTCACGTGCCCCTCCGTCGCGCGCGTAGCGCAACTGGGTCGGCCTAGCTCCGTGGCGTGGCCCAAAGCCAGATTCGACCCCTTTTATTGTTTTTTTCATCAGATCATTTTGTTTTGTTTATTTTCATGTGATTGTTATAGTGTAGTTTAATTCGTTTCTGGGAGATCTGTGTATGCAAAAGTTTTGAACTAAATTTTGTTAGGTTGCTGTGAGTTTTCTTAACCATTTGGAGTTGGCCTTTTTTCAAAAATATATCATTAGGTGTGTGATAGATCTAATCTTGTAAAAAGTATCTTTTTCACCATTTATTTTATCGTGGGAGTTCTGTAGATCCAAATAATGCAAACTTTAATCCTCTGGAGAGCCTAGGAGAATACCTACCTAGATCTATAAGCCTTGCATGCAGGAGATGTGTCTAAATAAAGTTTTATAAAGTTTAAGAATGACATCAGTAGCTATTTTTATGAATTTTAAATCTTTATTTAAAATTTTTTTTGGAGTAAATCCAATTTCATGTGGTAGATATTAGTATTAGCTATCATATCCTAGCCTGGTAGATCTTTACGTCTTATATTTTGCTCTTGGTAGATTATTTTCTAAAAACTGTAGGTTATTACACTTTAAAATGGATATTCTTATTTTATGTTATTTGCATGTATCTAGTTTTACTTGTTTGTGCCTTATATGTTTATGAAAATGGTGTAGGATTATTTTTGTGTAGTACCTATGCATTTTTTTTATCATGCAAAGTTGGATCTGTCTAAAAATAAATCATAGCTTGTGCTGCACACTATTAATGGTAAAATGTATGTGTTCCACTAAAACTGAAATATATGGAGCTAGGAGTGTCCAAATTAAGTGAATCTAATTTCTACAGAAAGATAAAACCAGTACCTATCCATATAACTCCTGTAGATAAAACCAGTACCTATACATAAAACCAGACAATCTTTTTGGTTTTGAGACCAGTAGCATTTGTATGATTTTTAACTCCTGTTTAGTAATAACTTTTGATGGAAATCCAATTCCCATAGCTTCATATGGTTACTAGGTGTACTGTGGTAGAAGGATTTAATGTTCTGAACATTATCTTAGGAGTTACGATTTATCTCCCAAAACAACACCATATTATCTACTAAAAGTATTAATTATATTCTTTATTTTTAGATAATATGAACCTTGTGTTTAAACCAAATCAATTTTAGAATCCAGAACCTAAACTCAACCTTAAGACTTGTTTTTAATACAGTAATAGTGTTAGTGCATTGTTTGTTTGTGCTTAGCATAATTCACTTTGTGCCTAATTATAACACTAATAGTTATCAGATGTTTTGTTGGTAGTTGTATTTGTGTGTTATGTTTTTATCCAATAAGTGGTGATGTTTGAAGTGCTAGTTGTTTGCTTGTTTATTTTAGATTGTTTTCAACACGCTCCTTTGTGGTGGTTTGTTAAATCAGCCAACTACACCTTTTTGGTTTTAAATTAACAACTTGTGTGAGAAGTGGTGTTAACCTTACTTAACCCTAATAAGCTTCCTAAAAAGGATTGTGATGTCATACACTAGTTAGTTTAACTTAGTTCATCTTGTTTCCCGGGTGTTGCACTAAATTTACTTAGGTATTATGCATGTGGATGTGATTGGTGTTAAATGCTATTAAGTGATTGTTTGTGCTTTCTAATTATTGTTGTATGGTTCGTTTACTTCAAGATTTGCTGTCAACACTTGTTTACTGTGTGATTGTTTGGTTTAGTTGTTAAAGTGGTATTAATTGCAGGGTCTTAATAAATAGGCTTAATGCACCTTTTTAGCTCTTGGTCATAAACTTGTTTGGACAGTGGTGTTACGATTGTTTGTCGCTTAGTTACTTGATAGTAGGTGTTTCTTGAGCTAGTAACATGTTTGCATGTGAGTGTGCTCAATGCTAGTGTTAATGTTAATACTTGCTTGTGTGTTAAGATAATTTTGTGTGAAGTATTTCCTAAACAATTAATATACTTTTGTCTGAAGTATTTCCGGAACTATTAAGATACTTTTGCCTGAAGTATTTCTTGAACTACTAAGATACTTTTGTCTGAAGTATTTCCTGAAGCTATTATAACAACTCTTATTAAATGATATAATAACCCTAAGTGATGTGTTGTTCTAGTGTTCTGTAGAACTATCTTTTTAATACTCAGAGTTGTTGTGTATATTTTCTTAGGAGAATATGTTGTTGTCTAAGCTCTCTGGACTTTGTTGTTTAGCTAAAGAAGTTGTTTGGTTCTGATTGTTAGCTTAGTGTCTTGTGCAAAGCTTGTTGCTTAGTATGTCCGTATGGCAATGCCTTGTATACTGAATATGGTTCCTTTTCCTGTTTACGACGTTAGATACGATCGGGAAGGAACTAGAAGTGAGGGATGAACCTGAGGAACATAAATATCCAGACCAAGGACATGTTGCTGAGCCAGGCAAGCCCACCTCACCACCGTCATGCAAATCCTATTGTTTACAAAGCATGTTTTTTTTCCAAATAAAATATTGCACGTTTTATTTCTTTTGTGGTACCTTGCCACCCAAAAACTATTTTACAAAATATTGTTTGGCCAAAGCTATCTACTAGAAATACTCTAGGTTTTAACAAAAAGAGTTTTACTTTATGAGCCTTCTTGTTGAAGGCTCCATCAAAAAAATTAAGTTTTCTAGTAGTCCACCTTCATCTACTTATCTCAAAACTATAGGATGGGAACCTATTTGATAAAATTGTTTTACGGAGGAAAACCCGAGTTGCTGGGAGCAATCGGCGAGCAAGTGTTTTATTAAAACCCGAGTTGCTGGGAGCAATCGGAGATGTTTGCGAAAACCCGAGCTGCTTGGAGTAGTCGGAGGAGAATTAGCTTTTAAAAACAAAGAGTGACCCTAGCTGCCGCCCGAACAATTAACCCGTGCAACCACACTACCTGACATGGGTAGGGCTTAGCCGGAAGCTTGTCTATTTTAGTATTGGGGCTCTCATACTTTCTATGAGGGCGGGCACTCGAAGCTGGGTTGTCGTCCGGAAGAGACAATACACTTCTGAGGACCAGCAGCCGGACGATTACGGCGGGTCTCCTGACGTGGCGGTGTGGCGTCCCGGGGAAAGACTAAGAGGTCTAGTGGAGCACACGGTGCCGGGGAGAAAAAACCTACCGGGAGGCCCCGATACTAGGGTGGTCATAGTGGAAAGTTTTGATCGTGTTATCCACACCCCCGCATGTTGTCGTATGACGGGCCGTGGCAGACATGGCGGAATAACCGATAGGTGTGGGTAAAGTGTGCAATCAATGCAGAGTGTAAATCTATTCGAATAGCCGCGTCTACGGTCATGGACGGTTGGAAAGGTCCCACTAGGCACACTGGCTGTTTTATGGTTTCAAAAGAGAAATGTTTTCAAAGGAAACAAGGAGACAACAAAGTGGTACCTGGGAGGTACGGAATTTGGGTATGGATGGTTGATCTCGGGGAGACAACCAGTCCGATCTCAAGTCAGGAGAAAGGGATGCCCCTATCCTAGTGTATTGATAAACTTTTACAAAAGAAAGTTTTGAACTTGGATATGTCCTTGCTATATCTAAGAGAAGAGAATTCTATCTCCAAATGTTTTCTTCAACAAAGATATAGAGATGTCGTGATCTCTATGTTGAAAATCATCATATTCGAAAACTAAGCCCTATAGTCATATATAGCAGCTATCCCAGTTTTCGAAAAGTGTTTTCTTTCATTATCATGAAAACTTAAGCCTTAGAGGTGGTCTTGCGAGTACGTAAATGTTATCGTATGGCTATGTCCCTGGATATTCAAACGTTCAGGATTCAATGGGGTAATGTACGACAAGAAGGAGGAGTACGCTGACGACTGCGCCAAGTGAGTGTCACCGCTCAACTGCTCTGTGGGAATGCGTCAAGACGTGACGAGGGCCCACGCTAGTCGAAATCTTCCGCTGTACCTTAGTTCGTTTTCTTCATGTGCGACGAGGTTTTACAGACTTGGTCATGTGACCAGTATTATGTAAGTCTTATACTATTAAAGTTGTATCATGTAACTTTGTATACCATGTTGGTTATGTGATCGCGATGCACTGGTCATTTGGATCGTGATCTGTTTACATAACGTGGGCATCTCTGCCTGGTAATCAGAGGGGTCCTCACAGACTTGGTATCAGAGCCATCGTTGACCTTAGGAGACCTTAGTTAGCATGGTCGTTAGCTTAGGAAGGAAATATTTTGCTAAAACCTATTTCGATAGAAAATCTATTTTCTTGTAGGTAAGCCTATAATGGTTTCCACTCCTCACCCATTCTCAAAAATGTCTTGACCTTCAAAGTATTCCAAAAGAGTTTCCTCTGTTATCTTGCCCCTATTCAAAGCTTGTTTAGACTTGACGATGAACCCAACTGAGACTTAAGTAACTAGTACCGAGAAGGCGAAGTTCAGTCTCAAGATTTCAGCATACGGCAACAAGGGGGTCGTCAACTGAAGAAACAAGCTACAAAGCAACCCTTGCTTGCCGAAGCAGTCTCACTATCAAGACTTCAACCACAACAATGGTACTCCAGTTGCAACTTTGACAGCCTCAAGTTTTTCAACAGGAGCCCAAGATGAAGAAATGTAGACTACAACAAGTAGGAATGACCAAGACACATAGGACTTCTTGGAAATAACCCTTGGTTGGATTCTCCGACTAACGTAATTGTTGAGTGCCCTTTTTGTTCTATAGGTGTCTTGTGTGCTCTTTTGCTGGTATGCTGGTTGCTCCTGTGTGCCTTGTTTGTTTGCTTGTTGTGGACATGAGGTTCTCTGTTATCTTTCACAAACACGCCTTGTAGGCAACGCACATTAGGCACATACTTTAAATTTTTTCAAACATCTTGTTATGTTTACACAAAAACCTTTCTTCCCTTTTGAATAGATGGCCCCTAATGCACTTATAAACTTGTCCTCGAAAACTTCCAAAAATGCTTTTCCTTCTAATCTAAACTTTAACACATAAGAGTATGAACTACAGATGATACCGAAACCCCCAAAGAAAGCCCATCCCCGTAATGTGATGAGCCTTGCCTAGTTAAATAAATCATTTGAATTACACGTATGCCATCACTAACCTAACGTATCTAACTTTAGAGTAACATCTGACACCAATGACTTGTTACTTACTAACCTCTTCAAGACCTACGAACCAAGATTAGAAGAAAAGTGCCAACGGAAGTCTCTCTTATAGATGGTAACACGGGGGACTCAAATAACGCCAAGAGTCACGACTATTTGAAAACTCTATGAAAGCCTTCAAGCCATGACGTACAAAAGAGATCGACATCAGCATCAACAAAGACAACTTGCACTGAAGATCATCTGCTTGAAGATGTACACAGCTAAGCAAGAGTCATCAATTCCTTTTGTGCACCAACTCTATCAACTTAATTAACTCAACTGACCCTGACTTGAGTTATATAGAAAGAAACGACCTTTTAGGCTAACTTATCTCTGACTGAACTCTGATGGTTTTTGCGAAGCATCATGAAGCCAGAGAAACAAGAAAGTCTTCATCAAATTTCTTAGTGTGAAACCAATGGTGGACGCAATAGAAGACAACATATCCAAAAAGACGCCTAGAACGAGGAGAAGATCAAAGACTGTAGCACTTGGCAACACCTAACCTCAAACCAGTTTAGACGTATTTAGTAGACCTTAGCACCCTTTTGGCTTTTTATGAAAAGAAAGACAGTCAAGTCTATAGGCCTGACACCCCTGTGAGGCTTAAAAACTGTTGACATATGTATAACTACTAACCCCTCAAGACGACAACATCAGGACAAGTGTCTACATCAACCCCAAGCATCTAGGAGCTACGACCAGGATGAAGACCGACGTAACACCCAAGATCTGCAACACTGTGAAGTCGGCAATAACTTATACCTCTAAATTTTAACCCTTCTAGGCCCCTTGTTAAGGGGGGAAGACGTATGTTAATTTTGTTAGGGAGTCGTGACCAAATTGTTCTTTGCGCCCCAACCCTGGAGTTTTGAAGTCAACCCGACAAGAGCTTGGATCAACATCGGCCTTCTGGACAACACCTTCAGCAAAGACCCAAGTCTTCCATAAGATAGCAGGCGTCTCATCGGCAAGGAAACCTCATTTGAGAATCAACAATTCCTGAAGATGAAGGAGCATCAAAACCCCCTAACCTTGCACTCTCTTAGTACCCGCTTCAGAATCTCGGGACGAGATTCTTTTAAGGGTGGAAGGTCTGTAACGCCCCAAATTTTGGAAGCAACAAAAACTTAGTTATAAAGGACCCAGAATTCTGAGCCAACAAAAACTTTTTGAAATGTCCTGCTAATGGATGTGTTTTCACTGGTATGCTCTGTTTGTCATCTTGTGTATTGTTGTTTATGTTGTTGACTTCTAAATAGCAACCTATTAAAACTCAATTTATAATATGACTTCTGCAATCCAGAATTATGACAAGTAAAATAGTACATATATCTTATACTATCTTATTCTTAACGAACTATAGTTATCATGATGTCTTGATTTTAGGAGTTACCCAAAGACCTTTTATTTCAGAAAATATAAGTATTTCCAAAAACTATATGTTTGCAAACTATAAAGGACTATATGATAAGTCCTAATAGATTTTTGAGTTTTATATGTAGCTATTATTAGCAACTCTCTTTTCAGAACCCCATTTCTATTGGTCTTGGAAATCAACTCCCAAAAATGTTTGTTTAATTCTTTTCCTACCAAAAATACCCTGTTTTGATTCTGTTGATCACCTCCTCACAAATATTTTTGACTTATATTAAAAGTATGGTTAGTGAACCAATTGTGTGGGTGTTTATCTATTTGTATGTGTGGTTGACCTATATGTTATGTGCTCAAATTGTTTCCCATAAGTGTGTTATTTTATGTGTGTTCATGTGGTGGTGTATGAGACAACCTTTTATTTGTATAATTTAATTGAGACCATTCTTGCTTTAAATGTTGTGCCATATTATTGTGGTGTGTTTAAGTTTTTATTATTATGTTTGATTTTAGGAGAAACTCAAATATTACCCTTTTTCAAATAGGAAATAACTATCTTCATTTCCATTAATTTTTAGCATTTCTAGAGCATGACTACTAGAGTTTATTTTATTCAATTTGGAAATGCAACTCACCTAACCCCATCCTCACCACCTCTACAATCCATCTATATCATTCTTTATATTTTACAAAAATGTTTAGTCACTATTTCTTGATTGTTTTGAGTGCTACATTATAAGGTGACTATAAGTGTTCCATTAGTTAGCCTTTTCTCTTTTCCATATCTAGTGATTGTTAAACCCTTTTGAAATAATCTTTGTAGCCAAATGCTGCACCTATGTTCCCACTAATCAATCCACCTTGTCTCTTATTTTCCTGGTCAAAGGATTGACTTGTTCTTCTTAGCAAAGTAACCTTATCAACATCTCCCACTAATAATTCAACCTCTCAAACCTATCCCTCCCCTCATGTCCAACTAGTTGTTTTGAGTGTACACTGGAACTCCACCCCTCTGGAAACTCTTAGCACGACTTTTGTCAAAACCCTAGCCCAACAACCATTTGTCTTTTTCGCTTTGGCATTGTGTCGAGCACATGAGGGGCAGGAGAGACCTCTCCATTACCTCCACCCCCTCCAACAGTGTTGCGACATCCACTTGCTTCCAAAACGTGCAGCAGGGCATAGAATCATTGCCTACACTGCCTGCCTCCTCCAATCGCCAACGCCCAAGCCCTCTCTCTCTCATGCCATGCCCGTGGGTGTGCATTTCGGCCACCAGCTCGATAAGAGACCACAGCCCCGCTTCTGTGCTCCCACTTTGCCAATTGCATCCCCCTTACTCTCCTCCACCTCCCTATGTACTCCCGAGCAAGTTCTCCTCCTCTCCTGCTCGGGATCGTCGAAGAACCTTGCTCGGTCCCGAGCTCTTGCGAGCATGAATGACATCGCCTCCGAGCCCCTCTTCTCCCTCTCTCTGCACCCTCTCGTTCCCCTTCCCGTGGGCTACCTCCTTGAAATCTTCTTCTGCCTGCAGGAGCACCGTAGCAATCGCGGCCTCGCCGAGCCCGAGACCAACACCCCCGGCGTTCCCATTGTTGGAGGCGCGACGACGACTTCCGCGACCTCCCCTGCTCCGCCTCGACCTTCCGCAACCACCTCGCCTCCCCTCCGTCCCCTCTTTGCACCTGAGGTGAGCTGCACGTCCTCGCCCTCCTCTTCTAGGGTTTCTACTCTGGCCCGAGCTCCCTGAGGAAGAAGATGAACCCGAGCCGTCCATTCTCCGATCTACGGCCCAAGTTCAAACCTCCTTGATCTAATCCTGGGCGTCCATCGCAGATCCGGCGGTCGCGTGCCCCTCCTTCGCGTGCGTAGTGCAACTGGGCCGGCCTAGCTCGGTTGCGTGGCCCAGAGCCAGATCCGGCCCCTTTTATTGTTTTTTTCATCAGATCATTTTGTTATGTTTATTTTCCCATGATTGTTATAGTGTAGTTTAATTCGTTTCTGGGAGATCTGTGCATGCAAAAGTTTTGAAGTAAATTTTGTTAGGTTAATGTGAGTTTTCTTAACCATTTGCAGTTGGCCTTTTTGAAAAATCTATCATTAGGTGTGCGATAGATCTAATCTTGTAAAAAGTATCTTTTTCACAATTTATGTTATTGTGGGAGTTCTGTAGATCCAAATCATGCAAACTTTAATCCTCTGGAAAGACTAGGAGAATACCTACCTAGATCTATAAGCCTTGCATGCAGGAGATGTGTCTAAATAAAGTTTTATAAAGTTTAAGAATGACATCAGTAGCTATTTGATGAATTTTAAATCTTTATTTAAAATTATTTTTGGAGTAAATCCAATTGCATGGGGTAGATATTAGTATTAGCTATCATATCCTAGCTTGGTAGACTTTTACATATTATATTTTCCTCTTGGTAGATTATTTTCTAAAAACAGTAGGTCATTACACTTTAAAATGGATATTCTTATTTTCTGTTATTTGTATGTATCTAGTTTTGCTTGTGTGTGCCTTATATGTTTATGCAAATGGTGTAGGATTAGTTTTTTGTGGTACCTATGCATTTTGTTATCATGCAAAGTTGGATTTGTCTAAAAATAAATCATAGCTTGAGCTGCACACTATTAATGGTAAAATGTGTATGTTCCACTAAAACTGAAATATATGGATCTAGGAGTGTCCAAATTAAGTGAATCCAGTTTCTACAAAAAGATAAACCAGTACCTATCCATAGAAATTTGTGTTGCATCTAAGATTATTTAATGCATGTTTTATTTCTATTATTTACAAAGTATGTTTTGTTTCCTAATAAAATAATGCATGTTTTATTTCTTTTGTGGTACCTTGCCACCCAAAAATTATTTTACAAAATATTGTTTGGCCAAAGCTATCAACAAGAAATACTCTAGGTGTTAACAAAAAGAGTTTTAATTGATGAGCCTTGTTGTTGAAGGATCCATCAAAAAGATTAAGTTTTCTAGTAGTCCACCTTCATCTACTTATCTCAAAACTATAGGATGGGAACCTATTTGATAAAGTTGTTTTATGGAGGGAAACCCGAGTTGTTGGGAGCAATCGGCGAGCAAGTGTTTTATTAAAACCCGAGTTGCTGGGAGCAATCGGATATGTTTGCGAAAACCCGAGCTGATGGGAGTAGTCGAAGGAGAAATAGCTTTGAAAAACAAAGTGTAACCCTCGCTGCCGCCCGAACAATTAACCCGTGCAAGCACACTACCTGACATGGGTAGGGCTAGCCGGAAGCTTGTATGTTTTAGTATTGGGGCTCTCATACTTTCTATGAGGGTTGGGCCCTCGAAGCCGGGTTGTCGTCCGGAAGAGACAATACACTGATGAGGACCTGCAGCCGGATGATTACGGCGGGTCTCCTGACGTGGCGGTTTAGCATCCCGAGGAAAGACCAAGAGGTCTAGTGGAGCACACGATGCCAGGGAGAACAAACCTACCGGGAGGCCCCGATACTAGGGTGGTCATAGTGGAAAGTTTTGATCGTGTTATCCGGACCCCCGCCTCCTGTCGTATGACGAGCCGTGGCAGACATGGCGGAATAACCGATAGGTGTGGGTAAAGTGTGCAACCTCTGTAGGGTGTAAATCTATTCGAATAGCCGCGTCCGCGGTCATGCACGGTTGGAAAGGTCCCACTAGGCACACTGGCTGTTTTATGGTTTCAAAAGAGAAATGTTTTCGAAGGAAACAAGGAGGCCAAAAGTGGTACCTGGGAGGAACAGAATTTGGGTAAGGATGGTTGATCTCGGGGAGACAACCAGTCCGATCTCAAGTCAGGAAAAAGGGTTGCCCCTATCCTAGTGTTTCGAGAAACTTTTACAAAAGAAAGTTTTGCACTTGGATATGTCCTTGCTATATCTAATAGAAGATAATTCTATCTTTAAATGTTTTCTTCAACAAAGATATAGAGATGTCGTGATCTCTACGTTGAAAAACATCGTATTCGAAAACTAAGCCCCATAGTCGTATATAGTAGCTATCCCAGTATTCGAAAAGTGTTTGCTTGCATTATCATGAAAACTTAAGCCTTAGAGGTGGTCTTGCGAGTACGTAAATGTACTCCTATGGCTATGTCCCTGGATATTCAAACGTCCAAGTTTCAATGGGGAAATGTACGACAAGAAGGAGGAGTACACTGACGACAACACCAACTGAGTGTCACCGCTCAACTGCTCTGTGGGAATGCGTCAAGACGTGACGAGGGCCGACGCTAGTCAAAATCTTCCGATGTACCTTAGTTCATTTTCGTCATGTGCGACGAGGTTTTACAGACTTGGTCATATGACTAGTATTTATGTAAGTCTTATACTATTCTAGTTGTATGATGTAACTTTGTATACCATGTTGGTTATGTGATCGCGATGCACTGATCATTGGGATCGTGATCTGTTTACATAACGTGGGCATCTCTGGCTGGTAGTCAGAGGGGTCCTCACAATCCATCTGATTTCCAGCCAACGACTCTGATAAGAACTTCTAAATGAATAGGTATGAGCCAATGAAATCACGACACGTGGACGCAGCGTCAGCGCCGCATCAGTGCCCGCGTGGAAAAGAATTTTTCTATTTAGATTAAATTGACAGTTTTGCAGAAAAGCCCCTGACACTAGATTTAGCTTAACTTTTTAACCCCTGATCCAAATTGGACAAATTTTATGTCAAATCAAAGCCCTTGACCTGTAGCATCTTTTAGCACTGTTGAATTTCAAATTTGACTAGTTCGTATTAATTCAAAATTCAAATGGAAGATTTGATTAAATTTGACCTAGGTACAAATCCATAAGTCCAAAAATTGTAAATAAAATATTTTTGGAAACCTTGGGATCTGACTAATAATGTTGCACTGTTAAATTCATTTTAGCAATGTAATTTCCTTTCAAAAAATTGAAATCCTAATTGTATGTTTTTAACATAGTTTAAATTCTATTAATCTTAATTAATTGTTTTCTTTTACAAAAATAACACAAGAATTTTCTTTTGACCAGAAGTAACCAAACAAAGCCTACTCAACAATTTTTGAAATATAAACTTATAACGATGTGTTTAAAACATGTTAGATAGTTTGGAATAGTAAACTTTAAATATTAAATTTCATTAAACTCTTTTGATTTGTATGTTGCTTAAGTGCTGTTCATTTTGTTAGATTGTCTGCAATGCCATTCTTGTTGTTGTGATAATTCTGCTTACTCTCGCGGTTGACAAGGCAAGTTCACTTTGACAATTTTACAAGTAATGTTCATGAGCAGTTAAATGTTATGGTGCAATGTTTGAATAGGACAAACTATCACGTTCATTGATGAAATGAAACCAGGTAGGATAGCCACATGATTTTCTTGGTTCGAAATCCTGGTTGCTGTCGTGATGTTGTTTGAGTAGCATTGCTAGTTAGATATGTTGAGGAACACCACAACTTCGTCCTTAGAAACGATCTGGCCACCGCGGAGTCATGGTGTCTCATTTGAAACTACGTGGATCACCACGGAGTCACGGTGCATCCTCACAAACGGCGATGAGCACCATGGAGTCACGGTGTCTCTAAACGATCTGCCCACCCCGGAGTCATGGTGTGTCATTTGAAACGACATGGATCACCATGGAGTCACGGTGCATCCTCACAAACGGCGATGACGATCTGGCCACCCCAGAGTCATGGTGTGTCATTTGAAACGACGTGGATCACCAGGGAGTCACGGTACATCCTCACAAACGACGATGAGCACCACGGAGCCACGGTGTCTCTCACCGATCTGGCCACCCCAGAGTCATGGTGTGTCATTTGAAACGACATGGATTACCACGGAGTCACGGTACATCCTCACAAACGGCGATGACGATCTGGCCACCCCGGAGTCAAGGTGTGTCATTTGGAACAACATGGATCACCATGGAGTCACGGTGCATCCTCACAAGATACGATCAGTACCACAAGGTCATGGTTTTGTAAAACGACATGGCCTCCCCAAAGATAAAAAGGTTTGGAAATTGGAGTGAAGGAACACGCGAAGATATCTTTCAGAAAAGAGTAGAAACACCTGGGGAACTTTGTGTCCTCGAAAGGAGTGGGAATAACTCGGAGTTTGATTACGTGTTCGATATTAAATAATTTGCTTGGAACCAATAAAATTTGTTTAAAATATTCTTAGTGAATCTTGCCACCACAATTCAACTATGCTAACCCCAATGAATCTGGGTTGTAACTCACCGTTGCAGGTCCGTCTGACAAAGAGTAAGGACTTGATAGGGTTGCGAGTCTCCAACCAACATGCCTTGCCTGCGGCACATGATGAAGATGGAGCTCACTTTATCTATTTGCTTTCTGCTGTGTGTTTATTTATGTTTGATCTAGCCATGGGCTATGCAGCTTGTATCAAACCCTTTTAATTCTGGATCATCGTGTAATGAATATTGATGCAATGTTATGGTATTTCATCTTAAACTGTGTGTGCTAGCAAGTCGATCCAGGGACGAGCACTATACACAGGAGGTCGCTACCATATAAATGAAGGGGGGGCTTTACAGATGATATCAGAGCACTGTGTTGCATGTAGGTTCGTGACCCTAGGTTTGGATAGAAATAGGTTTTGACCATAGGATGGAAAATCTTTTTTATTCAGATTTCTAAATAAATATATATTTTATTTTACCTTTTTCTTATACTCTCGACTACTATCAACCTTCTGAAAATATCTCTCCTTACTCTAGAAGACCATCTTCTTGAAGTATGAGTCTAATACTTCATAAGGATTTCTCAGTATCAATACGAATCACTACGCTGAAGACCATTGGAGGACCAGTATTCAGCAAAAACTTTAAAGATATTAAATAAGTGGAAGAAGCTGTAGTACTCAACAAGGAGTTAGACAAGAGACCATTTAATTAGAACCACGATATCGTGTTAATGTATTGTACATACCAACTTAGGTTGTATGTCGATACTAGATTTAATTTCTTGTTTGTGGTTGAATCTTGTTGATTGGTTAAATAATTAGGTTGTTGTTTTATGAATGTTGTGTGTTTCTTTTGTCATGTTTGTTTGTTAGGGTAGGATTTTCTCCTCTTAGGCCTCTCTATCTCTTCTTATCTATGCTAAACTAACAAATGCCTCCTCGTAGAGAAACCCACAACAACAACAATGAAGACAACAATGGTAACGACAACAATGGGATGCAACAAGTGTTGACCCAACTCATGCAAGGGATGACTCAGTTCCTAGCAAACAACAATCCACCGCCACCACCACCCCCTCAAGTAGACATGCTCACCCGATTTCTGAGGTTGCGACCAGCAACATTCACTAGAGCCTCAGAGCGAGTTGTAGCAGATGACTGGTTACGCTCGGTGAATAAGAATCTGGTAACCATTGGGTGCATATACGTAGACAAGATCAGGTTTGCGGCATATCTGCGAGAAGGACCTGCAGCTAGCTGGTGGGACAACTATCTGATCAAACACCCAATTGAGGAGGTCAATTGGGAGATGTTCCAAGAAGGTTTCCGTAGTGCACACATATCAACTGCTGTGATGAGCTTGAAGAAAGAGAATTCCGTGGTCTGCTTCAGGGAAACTGCACAGTTGCTGGATACATAGAGGACTTCAACAATCTAGCACGCTACACGCCAGACGATGTTGACGCAGATGCCAAGAGGAAGGAGAAATTCTTGGATGGTATGAATGATGAGTTGGCCACTCATTTGTCAGTGATCTACACACCCAACTATCAGTCACTTCTCGACAAGGCCACTATCTTGGAGAACAAACAGACACAAGCCAAAAATAGAAAGAGGAAGCATAGCTCGAGCAAGTACCACTTAGGAACTTCACACAAGAGGCACAATCATTAGGACGGAATTGGTGATTACCACTTCCACAAACATGAAGACGGTAATCATAACCAAAGTGGAGGATTTAAATGGTATTTATCACAACAGTGAAGAGAACAATGGTCTTTATCACCAAAATCAGTCCGTCAAGAAATATATTTGTCTGGTGATGTGCTATAATTGCAAGAAACTGGGGCACTACGCGGCGGACTGTCCAGAAAAGAAGAAGAATGCTGGAAACAACAATGGGAACAAGCCAAACCCATTCCAGAAAGGATATATGAATCATGTCAAGGTGGAAGAAGTATTCGAGGCGCGTGAAGCAGTGAACTGTAAGTCCTTAATCAGTTAAATTTCAGTGCAAATATTTCTCAAACACTAGTACATGCTATACATTTGAGTCAAGGATGACGAAGCAATACTTAACAGCTGAAGTTGTAGCCATTCCACCTGAAGAACCTCGAAAGAGGAGATAAGAGTCTTGGACAACCCACAAAAGTTTTTTTAAGGGTCACAGCCACCCAATTCTCTTAACCCCGGATATCCAAACCTATCTTTCTTTCTAGCCTCCTCGAATCTCGGGACGAGATTCCTTTTAAGGGTGGTAGTCTGTAACATCCCAATCTTTTTGGAATGTTTAAAAAACACTAAAATTAAAAACTTTCATTTCTTATAAAAATAAAATCATCAGTAGTCAAGAAAACTAAATAAAAAGGGATTCTTAAGATTTATTCAAAATTATTATGATATCAATTGAATCCAGCAAAGTCTATTTCCAAATTGAGTGTTGAGCTATAAATAAATATTCTAAATACTTCATAAACCCTAACGACATATTTCTAAAGTACTTTAAATTATTTACAATATTCCTATTTTAAAAATAATTTGTATAATTTAAATAATTCAAAACAATATATTTGGGTTCTTAAAAAAACCTAGGTCTATGTTTATAGTCACAGAACTTTTTGAAACATCCTCTACTTTTAAAATATAGAATTGATTCAAGTGTTTGATTTTGAAAATGGGTTTGGAAAGATTTATTTTAAACATATACATTTGTGAAATTTTACTTAATCTTCTTATTAATACACAAATTTCATAATTGAGACTCTATTTTGAATTCTACAAAAAGTGTCAAAATCATGGTAATTGAAAATTTATATTTGAAATGTATTGAAAACATGAATTTGAATGTTTTAAAGGAAAGATATTAATTTTAAAAATTCATGCACATTTGTTTGATGCCATTTGGACAATTAAAACGAGATATATAAGACAATAAAGAAAACAGAAAAAATGATGACGTCACGCTGACGTCATCATCTCCTACGTCTAACTGCCCACTGCCCAACCGGGAGAACGCCCGCACGACCTCACCCCCACTCCACCACCCTCCCCACTCGCTCGAGCCACGAATCGACACCATGAGACCCTTCCCAAAAAATCCTGCACTTCCCTCCTCATTTCCCCCTTTCTCCCGCTCCGAATACGTGCCCTAGGCCGGAGTATTGCCTCGCCAGAATCCACCTCGGCCGCCGCCGTGTTTTTCCGATATTAACCGACACGGCAAGTCCTCGCCTCCGGTTCTTCATCAGCTGCCCTCCCCTCTCGATTATGCACCTCCTGATCCCCTTCCTACCTCTGTTTGCTGCAGCGGACAACCGCCCCGATGACGTGTCCGAGCTCCCCGCTCCGCCATACCTCCATTCGCGCGTTGCCGCTACACCGAGAAGTAGTAGGAGGCGCAATCGCCGCCATCTGTTTCTACGTGCCGAGCCGCGCCTCCCCGTCTCCTCCACGAGGCCGGAGACCCTCTCCGTCGCCATCTCCACCCCCGCAAAAGCCGTCGGCCACCGCGCCTCCATTTTCCGGCGAAGCCCGCCGCCAGGGTATGGTCAAAATTCCTAGAGCCATCTGATTTCCATCCAACGACTCTGATTAGAACTTCTAAATGAATCGGTATGAGCCAATGAAATCGCGACGCATGGAAGTTGCCTCATCGCCGCGTTAGCGCCCAGTCAGCAACCGCGTGGAAAAGAATTTTTCTATTTAGATTAAATAGACAGTTTTGCAGAAAAGCCCATGACACTAGATTTCGTTTTACTTTTTAACCCCTGATCCAAATTGGACAAATTTTATGTAAATCAAAGCCCTTGACCCCTAGATTTAGACTTTATGTAATTCGAATTTCAAATGGAAGATTTGAGTAAATTTGACCTAGGTTCAAATCCATAAGTCCAAAAATTGTATATAAAATATTTTTGAAACCTTGGGATATGACTAATAATGTTGCACTGTTAACTTAATTTTAGCAATGTCATTTCCTTTCAAAAATTTGAAACCCTAATTGTATGTTTTTAACATAGTTTAAATTCTATCAACCTTAATTAATTGTTTTCTTTTACAGAAATAAACACAAGAATTTTCTTTTGACCAGAAGTCACAAAACAAAGCCTACTCAACCATTTTTGAAATATAAACTTATAACGATGTGTTTAAAACCTGTTAGATAGTTTGGAATAGTAAGCATTAAATATTAAAATGCGTTAAACTCTTTTGATCAGATGCATGTGTTTGATTTGTATGTTGATTAAGTGCTATTCATTTTGTTAGATTGTCTGGAGTGCCATTCTTGTTGTTGTGATAATTATGCTTACTCTCGCGGTTGATAAGGCAAGTTCACTTTGACAATTTTACAAGATTTTCATGAGCAGTTAAATGTTATGGTGCAATGGTTGAATAGGACGAACTATCACATTCACTGACGAAATGAAGCCAGGTACGATAGTCACATGATTTGATTTGTTCAAAATCTGGTTGCTATCGTGATATTGTTTGAGTAGCACTGCTAGTTAGATATAATTAGGAACACCACAACTTCGTCCTTAGAAACGATCTGGCCACGGCGGAGTCATGGTGTGTCATTTGAAACGACGTGGATCACAACGGAGTCACGGTGCATCCTCACAAATGGCGATGAACACCACGGAGCCACGGTGTCTCTAAACGATTGTAGCGTACCTGCTCTCAAAATAAGGCAGATACCTGTGTATAGTGCAAATCCCTGGATCGTTTCATTTGCACACACAGTTTACGATGTAATATCACAACAAAGGTCAATTTTATTACATCGATGATCCAGAATTACAAAATATTCTTTACAAATTGCATAGCATAAAGCTAGCTTTGAAAAGTACACAGCGGAAATACAATAGCAGTGAGCCTCTATAACTTTCATGCTGCCACAGGCGAAAACATGTTGGTTGTAGACTCGAAACCTTTAAACGAAACCTCACTCGTCATCTGATCAAATCTGCAATAAGAAAAATATTGCAACAACGTGGGTCAGATTCCATTAAAAATGGAGTCTGGCAAGTGACACTATGGTGGACACTTATGGAATAACTCTAAAACCTATATGAATATTTGGCTGGTGGAGCTCAAGGCTAATTTGCATAAAGCCAATTTTTCCTACTCTTTTGAAAACACTTTTCTTGAAATCTCGACGAGTATGGCATGAAAACCATAAATCTCATCTTCCCTTGTTCACCCATCAAATTTTATTTCTGAAGTTGGAATGGTGGAATCCTCCGTTGACGTCCTTGATCAGCTGCTCAAAATTGTCCGTAACCGAGGACACGGCTAAGTACTTAGTTTTACACTCTGCAGAGGTTGTGCACTTTCACCATTGTACCCATTCAACCCAAAGTATCCTTTACACACCATTTGTGATAAGGAAAGGAGAGAATGAGACGAGATCTTTCAGAAGCATTTTCCCTCCCCATACTGGCTTGACCCGTTCCACCTAACATCCCCCTACATCTGCTTGTCAAGCCGGAGAGAGTCCACGCAACATAATTGATCAAGGCAGAGCCCATATGGCAATGGCTGCACTGGAAGCAATCGTCACTTGGAGTTCCTTCAGATTCCTCTGTTCCTGGGTGGCCGTTCTCAAGTGTACATACTCTTTAGGAACCATAGAAATGGACCGAGTAGCCACTCAACATAAACCATCCGACCAATTACCACCCAGGTGTTTCATTCTTAACTTAGTAGAATTTAGATTTTCACAAAACAACATTTGCATAGCATCAATAATTCTACTAAGTATTGCATAGGTACCTAGACACAGGTATAAGGGATTCTACACAGGTTTAGCATAGCAACACATGCATTTAAAAATACACTAAGTAATGCATAAAAATAGGAAGTTTATGAGGTGTTCCACTTGCCTTTGAATGTTGTCGTTGTTCACAAACTCTTTTCAACAACGAACGTTTGCTCTCCGTTTAATCTAAGCAATATAAGCAACAACAATACAACAATCAACAGCAAGCAAAACTCACAATGCATACAAACACATACTAGATGAATAAATAAGTTTTATAAAACTTTCTAAGGAAAATATGTTTATGTATGATGTGCAACATATTCCTAAGGCTAGAAATACTTTTCATGCCATGGAAATCTTTTAAATTTATGCAAGGCAATTTGGTTGGTCCAAAAAGGACTAAGGACTAAAGTCTTAAGTTGGATACTCATACTTTGTTTTATAACTTCTTGAAACAAGCACTCAAATGGCTTAGCCATGATGTGCAGAATACTTAGGGAAAAATACTAAGTCATTTGTTCAAGATGATCACAATTATTATCAACTCTTTGTAAGTTGGACATTCACTATAGTGAGAGAGACAGACACCCGGCCAGCCACTTAAATTGTGGAACAGGTCTCATGTACGTGGACATGTAAGGTTTGTTCCCAGGCCGCTTCATCCCACTATGCTGCTAGGATCCGACAACTTCAAGATGATAACATCATGATCAAAATTTGTTTAAGTCTAAAGGACAAGATTAGGAAAGAGGGAAAAGATAGAAAGAAAGATGTAGTTGTCCTCCAGGCTTCATCTCCAGACTTGTAATATTCTCCTTGATGATGTCTTGATTGAAGTTTTGATAGACTTGATAAATCTTCAGACTTGGTGGTTCTTGTATCCTCGAGGCTGGTCTCGGATTTACTTAGTCTTCATGAAGTCTCAGAGGAGAAGAAAAGACAGAGAGAAAGACTTAGAGAATAGAAAGGGGGTTGGCCTTCTTGAACTTCTTCTCACTTTTCTTCTAAGTGCTTGACATCTTGGGGATGCTTCCAGAGTCTGTTTTCTTCTAAGTCCTTCATGAACTTCTTCTTGATTTTCTTCTAAGTGTTTCCTCCTTGAAGATGCTTCTGAAGTCTTGTTTTTGGCTAAGTCCTTCAATGGTCTTCTAGCTCCATCTTGAAAACTACTAAGTGTCTAGTGCATAGCACTTTTCACAAAATACTAAGTTTGAAAATAATCCTAACTTAGAGAAAACTATTGAAGAGGGGTTTTCCTTTGAGAATTATATCTACAATATAAAATATGCTATGAATGAAATGAAATCTTAAATCACAAGAAACATAAAAATAACTTTTGTGTTTCATTTATAAATATGCATGAATTTATAAATGCAATTTAATTAATTTTCTAATTTTGGAAAATATACTAAAAGGAATAATTATAAGATTAAAGTTTCCTATGATTAAACTTTTATAACAAAATTTTATAATTAGTGTTAATAGACAGAGAGCATTTAATTAAATCTATTGCAATTGGATTTAATCAAAAATAATGTTTCTATTAAAAGTTATTTCAAAATTAGTCAAACTATTCAAATTAAACACACAACTATGAAATCATTCAAAAATTACTCAAAAATATTTTATAGCAGTGGTATTAATTTACAAATATTCCAAAGTTTCTAAAACATATTTATTTGCAATTTTTGGATTTATAGATTTAAAGTTATTACAAATATACTCAAATTCACCATTTGAAATTTGACTATTTTATACTAAGTCAAATTTGAATTTTGTCTGATCCAAATAATTCTACACATCCAAAGCTTTCCAAATATATAAAAATTATTAAATTTGGAGTTGTGGTTGAAAAGTTGTGAGAGATCTAAGTGACAGGGGTGTTTCTGCAAAACTGCCGATTAAATTTAATTACGAAATTGATTATACACGTCAGCGCTGACTGTGCGCTGACGGGGCATGCCACGTAGGCGCTGACGTGGTTAAGTCATCTGATCTGGGCCGTCAGATCTGGATCTGACGGTCCAGATCGGAGCGTACCGCTTCGTGAGCAGGATCTAATCTAGGCCGCAGAAAAACAATCGGACGGGCGAGATCTAACGGCAACCGAGGAGCGGCGCTAGGTCGCCGGAGACCTCACCGGAGATGCTTTGCGCGGTGGCGCCGCGTCGGCAACGTAAGTTCTACGCGATCTAGGTGGTCTTAGGAGAAACAGCTCGTACCAGGACGTGCGGGAGGCCGTGGCGATCTTGGTGGCGAAGTCTACGATGCTGGGGGGGCACGGATGCGCCGGAGGATGCTCGCCGGAGTTGCTCCCGCGGGCGGTTTCTTTCGGGCGATGAAGAACGTGGCGTTCTGGCACACAAATACAACAACAAAGATGTCAAGCAGATGCGCACGTGGACAGGGAGTCGAAAGGGAATCGCGGGAAGCTTCGAGGGGCTTGGTACTCACTGGTTCTTGAAGAACACGGCGGCGGCAATGTCGCGGAGGCGGCGGAGGTTTTCGAGCGGCCCTGTGGCGATGCGCTAGGGTTTTTGGGCGCAGGGGAAACGGCGGAGGTAGGTTTATATGGGGGGGCGTCAGGAAAAACCTTTCCCTGCGAGAATCGCGCAAGATCGTATCCGGATCGAACTCCGTTCGGCTCTGTTCGTTGCGATAGGGGAAGGAGAGGGATGACGCGTGGGTCCCGCGTGTCAGAGAGAGAGCGCGTGACGCGGACGGAGCTGGGCCGCTGCTGGGCCAGGCGAGCTGCGCGCGCGGGAGAGAAGGAATGGGCTTCGGCCCACTGGCTCGGCTGCTTTCTCTTTTTTTTTTTTTTTTTGACAATTCAATTTCTATTTTCTGTATTTTAAAATAGCTTTTAAAATATAACTCCAATTCAACTCAAATTAAATTCTAAAAATTTGTAAAATCATTATCTTTCTGTTAAACCAATTGTGGGAGTGTTTTGAACACTTTTCAAAAATAATATTTTGAAATATTGATTAATTACAAATTTGACACTTAAAGTCAAATTTGAATTTCTATCTTATTTAGATTTTCTTTTGGCTAAATAAAATTTGTAAAATACCCACATTTCAATATGTTTGAATTTAAGTTATTTAAACTTGTTTTGCTGAAATCATTCATCTTTATTTTGGCATAATATTAAAGAACTAAATATAAATAATGTTTAGGAAATGTGGAATATAAAGTATTCATTTTTAATTGAATATAACTTGTGCATCATTATATTTTATATTATGATAATTTCATTGGAAAACTTCATAACAACTTTGGAAAGGATTTTTTTTTTAGTTCTATTCTTATTTAGAATATATTAATCATTTCATGCTTGGGAAATAGATGAAATTCATTTAAGCAGTGAAATGTTTATTTGGCTAATTCATTAATTTAAATTCTATGAAGTTTTAAAGTTATACTCTATAGGCTTATAATTTCCAAACTATATTTTGAACATAGTTAAAGGAATGAAAACCATTTAGTAATTATATACTATTTTGAATAATCTTGTATTTATGAATAGTTATGGCTAAGTGGTTTAATTCAAATAATTATAAAGAAACTAATTTATTTAAAATAAAATGGATTGTAGTTTGTAGAATATTTCTCAAATTATATTTTAAGATTTTTGAAACACAGTGGATAATAAAATGTTTTAAACTGTGACATTTGAACTATTAAACTTTGAAGTCTTTTATAGTTGGTTTCCTTATGCATTTAATATTTTATTTTAATAAAAAGAAAAGTTTTAAATTTTTGTGATTTTTGAACATTATAAAATGTTGGGATGTTACAGACTACCACCCTTAAAAGGAATCTCGTCCCCGAGATTCGGAGAAGCTGAAAAGAAAGCAAAGCAAAAGCTTGAGTGATTCTGATAACTCGAGATGTTTTGGGACATGAAATTTCTAACATGAAACTTGAAAACTGATAGTGAATGGTTTTTCTGATTAGAAAGATGAAAGGAAAGATAGTTTGAGATTTCCGGGTTTAAGTGACTGTGTTTAAATTTTTTTTAGGTGGCTACCACCCTTAAAAGAAAAGTTTTGTTAATAATTAAACCTTCTAATGCACAACCAACAATCAAGATAATCCACTACAAACATCATCTAACAAACATCAAGCAACAAGGTGCTAACACAAAGCAAACAATCTAGTATTGTCATATAGCTAAGTTGATATGATCAATATACTAACACGTTATCGTCATTCTATTTTTGGTGGTGGTCAAATCTATCTCCTTCATGACTGCTTCAAGTACTTGTTCAACTTTCTTGGATATCTTAGAAGTGTTGGTCGAATCCTGGTTCTTCAGTGGTCTTCCATATATGCAGAACTTCATGATTAATCGTAGCTTTTCCATATGAGCCAGCAGAAGCAGACTTCGACTATAAGAACATGGTCATCTAGAAAAGATAAGAGGTTTTTAGAAGGTTGATAGTAGATGAGAATACGAGAAGACATGGTGAAAAGATTTGTTTTTAGAAATGTGAAGAAAAATAGATTTTAATCCTATGGTCAAACCTATTTCTATCCAAACCTAGGGTTTCGAACCTACAGGCAACACAGTGCTCTGATACCATCTGTAGCGTACCTGCTCTCAAAATAAGGCAGATACCTGTGTATAGTGCAAATCCCTGGATCGTTTCATTTGCACACACAGTTTACGATGTAATATCACAACAAAGGTCAATTTTATTACATCGATGATCCAGAATTACAAAATATTCTTTACAAATTGCATAGCATAAAGCTAGCTTTGAAAAGTACACAGCGGAAATACAATAGCAGTGAGCCTCTATAACTTTCATGCTGCCACAGGCGAAAACATGTTGGTTGTAGACTCGAAACCTTTAAACGAAACCTCACTCGTCATCTGATCAAATCTGCAATAAGAAAAATATTGCAACAACGTGGGTCAGATTCCATTAAAAATGGAGTCTGGCAAGTGACACTATGGTGGACACTTATGGAATAACTCTAAAACCTATATGAATATTTGGCTGGTGGAGCTCAAGGCTAATTTGCATAAAGCCAATTTTTCCTACTCTTTTGAAAACACTTTTCTTGAAATCTCGACGAGTATGGCATGAAAACCATAAATCTCATCTTCCCTTGTTCACCCATCAAATTTTATTTCTGAAGTTGGAATGGTGGAATCCTCCGTTGACGTCCTTGATCAGCTGCTCAAAATTGTCCGTAACCGAGGACACGGCTAAGTACTTAGTTTTACACTCTGCAGAGGTTGTGCACTTTCACCATTGTACCCATTCAACCCAAAGTATCCTTTACACACCATTTGTGATAAGGAAAGGAGAGAATGAGACGAGATCTTTCAGAAGCATTTTCCCTCCCCATACTGGCTTGACCCGTTCCACCTAACATCCCCCTACATCTGCTTGTCAAGCCGGAGAGAGTCCACGCAACATAATTGATCAAGCCAGAGCCCATATGGCAATGGCTGCACTGGAAGCAATCGTCACTTGGAGTTCCTTCAGATTCCTCTGTTCCTGGGTGGCCGTTCTCAAGTGTACATACTCTTTAGGAACCATAGAAATGGACCGAGTAGCCACTCAACATAAACCATCCGACCAATTACCACCCAGGTGTTTCATTCTTAACTTAGTAGAATTTAGATTTTCACAAAACAACATTTGCATAGCATCAATAATTCTACTAAGTATTGCATAGGTACCTAGACACAGGTATAAGGGATTCTACACAGGTTTAGCATAGCAACACATGCATTTAAAAATACACTAAGTAATGCATAAAAATAGGAAGTTTATGAGGTGTTCCACTTGCCTTTGAATGTTGTCGTTGTTCACAAACTCTTTTCAACAACGAACGTTTGCTCTCCGTTTAATCTAAGCAATATAAGCAACAACAATACAACAATCAACAGCAAGCAAAACTCACAATGCATACAAACACATACTAGATGAATAAATAAGTTTTATAAAACTTTCTAAGGAAAATATGTTTATGTATGATGTGCAACATATTCCTAAGGCTAGAAATACTTTTCATGCCATGGAAATCTTTTAAATTTATGCAAGGCAATTTGGTTGGTCCAAAAAGGACTAAGGACTAAAGTCTTAAGTTGGATACTCATACTTTGTTTTATAACTTCTTGAAACAAGCACTCAAATGGCTTAGCCATGATGTGCAGAATACTTAGGGAAAAATACTAAGTCATTTGTTCAAGATGATCACAATTATTATCAACTCTTTGTAAGTTGGACATTCACTATAGTGAGAGAGACAGACACCCGGCCAGCCACTTAAATTGTGGAACAGGTCTCATGTACGTGGACATGTAAGGTTTGTTCCCAGGCCGCTTCATCCCACTATGCTGCTAGGATCCGACAACTTCAAGATGATAACATCATGATCAAAATTTGTTTAAGTCTAAAGGACAAGATTAGGAAAGAGGGAAAAGATAGAAAGAAAGATGTAGTTGTCCTCCAGGCTTCATCTCCAGACTTGTAATATTCTCCTTGATGATGTCTTGATTGAAGTTTTGATAGACTTGATAAATCTTCAGACTTGGTGGTTCTTGTATCCTCGAGGCTGGTCTCGGATTTACTTAGTCTTCATGAAGTCTCAGAGGAGAAGAAAAGACAGAGAGAAAGACTTAGAGAATAGAAAGGGGGTTGGCCTTCTTGAACTTCTTCTCACTTTTCTTCTAAGTGCTTGACATCTTGGGGATGCTTCCAGAGTCTGTTTTCTTCTAAGTCCTTCATGAACTTCTTCTTGATTTTCTTCTAAGTGTTTCCTCCTTGAAGATGCTTCTGAAGTCTTGTTTTTGGCTAAGTCCTTCAATGGTCTTCTAGCTCCATCTTGAAAACTACTAAGTGTCTAGTGCATAGCACTTTTCACAAAATACTAAGTTTGAAAATAATCCTAACTTAGAGAAAACTATTGAAGAGGGGTTTTCCTTTGAGAATTATATCTACAATATAAAATATGCTATGAATGAAATGAAATCTTAAATCACAAGAAACATAAAAATAACTTTTGTGTTTCATTTATAAATATGCATGAATTTATAAATGCAATTTAATTAATTTTCTAATTTTGGAAAATATACTAAAAGGAATAATTATAAGATTAAAGTTTCCTATGATTAAACTTTTATAACAAAATTTTATAATTAGTGTTAATAGACAGAGAGCATTTAATTAAATCTATTGCAATTGGATTTAATCAAAAATAATGTTTCTATTAAAAGTTATTTCAAAATTAGTCAAACTATTCAAATTAAACACACAACTATGAAATCATTCAAAAATTACTCAAAAATATTTTATAGCAGTGGTATTAATTTACAAATATTCCAAAGTTTCTAAAACATATTTATTTGCAATTTTTGGATTTATAGATTTAAAGTTATTACAAATATACTCAAATTCACCATTTGAAATTTGAATATTTTATACTAAGTCAAATTTGAATTTTGTCTGATCCAAATTATTCTACACATCCAAAGCTTTCCAAATATATAAAAATTATTAAATTTGGAGTTGTGGTTGAAAAGTTGTGAGAGATCTAAGTGACAGGGGTGTTTCTGCAAAACTGCCGATTAAATTTAATTACGAAATTGATTATACACGTCAGCGCTGACTGTGCGCTGACGGGGCATGCCACGTAGGCGCTGACGTGGTTAAGTCATCTGATCTGGGCCGTCAGATCTGGATCTGACGGTCCAGATCGGAGCGTACCGCTTCGTGAGCAGGATCTAATCTAGGCCGCAGAAAAACAATCGGACGGGCGAGATCTAACGGCAACCGAGGAGCGGCGCTAGGTCGCCTGAGACCTCACCGGAGATGCTTTGCGCGGTGGCGCCGCGTCGGCAACGTAAGTTCTACGCGATCTAGGTGGTCTTAGGAGAAACAGCTCGTACCAGGACGTGCGGGAGGCCGTGGCGATCTTGGTGGCGAAGTCTACGATGCTGGGGGGGCACGGATGCGCCGGAGGATGCTCGCCGGAGTTGCTCCCGCAGGCGGTTTCTTTCGGGCGATGAAGAACGTGGCGTTCTGGCACACAAATACAACAACAAAGATGTCAAGCAGATGCGCACGTGGACAGGGAGTCGAAAGGGAATCGCGGGAAGCTTCGAGGGGCTTGGTACTCACTGGTTCTTGAAGAACACGGCGGCGGCAATGTCGCGGAGGCGGCGGAGGTTTTCGAGTGGCCCTGTGGCGATGCGCTAGGGTTTTTGGGCGCAGGGGAAACGGCGGAGGTAGGTTTATATGGGGGGGCGTCAGGAAAAACCTTTCCCTGCGAGAATCGCGCAAGATCGTATCCGGATCGAACTCCGTTCGGCTCTGTTCGTTGCGATAGGGGAAGGAGAGGGATGACGCGTGGGTCCCGCGTGTCAGAGAGAGAGCGCGTGGCGCGGACGGAGCTGGGCCGCTGCTGGGCCAGGCGAGCTGCGCGCGCGGGAGAGAAGGAATGGGCTTCGGCCCACTGGCTCGGCTGGTTTCTCTTTTTTTTTTTTTTTTTTTTGACAATTCAATTTCTATTTTCTGTATTTTAAAATAGCTTTTAAAATATAACTCCAATTCAACTCAAATTAAATTCTAAAAATTTGTAAAATCATTATCTTTCTGTTAAACCAATTGTGGGAGTGTTTTGAACACTTTTCAAAAATAATATTTTGAAATATTGATTAATTACAAATTTGACACTTAAAGTCAAATTTGAATTTCTATCTTATTTAGATTTTCTTTTGGCTAAATAAAATTTGTAAAATACCCACATTTCAATATGTTTGAATTTAAGTTATTTAAACTTGTTTTGCTGAAATCATTCATCTTTATTTTGGCATAATATTAAAGAACTAAATATAAATAATGTTTAGGAAATGTGGAATATAAAGTATTCATTTTTAATTGAATATAACTTGTGCATCATTATATTTTATATTATGATAATTTCATTGGAAAACTTCATAACAACTTTGGAAAGGATTTTTTTTTAGTTCTATTCTTATTTAGAATATATTAATCATTTCATGCTTGGGAAATAGATGAAATTCATTTAAGCAGTGAAATGTTTATTTGGCTAATTCATTAATTTAAATTCTATGAAGTTTTAAAGTTATACTCTATAGGCTTATAATTTCCAAACTATATTTTGAACATAGTTAAAGGAATGAAAACCATTTAGTAATTATATACTATTTTGAATAATCTTGTATTTATGAATAGTTATGGCTAAGTGGTTTAATTCAAATAATTATAAAGAAACTAATTTATTTAAAATAAAATTGATTGTAGTTTGTAGAATATTTCTCAAATTATATTTTAAGATTTTTGAAACACAGTGGATAATAAAATGTTTTAAACTGTGACATTTGAACTATTAAACTTTGAAGTCTTTTATAGTTGGTTTCCTTATGCATTTAATATTTTATTTTAATAAAAAGAAAAGTTTTAAATTTTTGTGATTTTTGAACATTATAAAATGTTGGGATGTTACAGACTACCACCCTTAAAAGGAATCTCGTCCCCGAGATTCGGAGAAGCTGAAAAGAAAGCAAAGCAAAAGCTTGAGTGATTCTGATAACTCGAGATGTTTTGGGACATGAAATTTCTAACATGAAACTTTAAAACTGATAGTGAATGGTTTTTCTGATTAGAAAGATGAAAGGAAAGATAGTTTGAGATTTCCGGGTTTAAGTCACTGTGTTTAAATTTTTTTTAGGTGGCTACCACCCTTAAAAGAAAAGTTTTGTTAATAATTAAACCTTCTAATGCACAACCAACAATCAAGATAATCCACTACAAACATCATATAACAAACATCAAGCAACAAGGTGCTAACACAAAGCAAACAATCTAGTATTGTCATATAGCTAAGTTGATATGATCAATATACTAACACGTTATCGTCATTCTATTTTTGGTGGTGGTCAAATCTATCTCCTTCATGACTGCTTCAAGTACTTGTTCAACTTTCTTGGATATCTTAGAAGTGTTGGTCGAATCCTGGTTCTTCAGTGGTCTTCCATATATGCAGAACTTCATGATTAATCGTAGCTTTTCCATATGAGCCAGCAGAAGCAGACTTCGACTATAAGAACATGGTCATCTAGAAAAAGATAAGAGGTTTTTAGAAGGTTGATAGTAGATGAGAATACGAGAAGACATGGTGAAAAGATTTGTTTTTAGAAATGAGAAGAAAAATAGATTTTCAATCCTATGGTCAAACCTATTTCTATCCAAACCTAGGGTTTCGAACCTACAGGCAACACAGTGCTCTGATACCATCTGTAGCGTACCTGCTCTCAAAATAAGGCAGATACGTGTGTATAGTGCAAATCCCTGGATCGTTTCATTTGCACACACAGTTTACGATGTAATATCACAACAAAGGTCAATTTTATTACATCGATGATCCAGAATTACAAAATATTCTTTACAAATTGCATAGCATAAAGCTAGCTTTGAAAAGTACACAGCGGAAATACAATAGCAGTGAGCCTCTATAACTTTCATGCTGCCACAGGCGAAAACATGTTGGTTGTAGACTCGAAACCTTTAAACGAAACCTCACTCGTCATCTGATCAAATCTGCAATAAGAAAAATATTGCAACAACGTGGGTCAGATTCCATTAAAAATGGAGTCTGGCAAGTGACACTATGGTGGACACTTATGGAATAACTCTAAAACCTATATGAATATTTGGCTGGTGGAGCTCAAGGCTAATTTGCATAAAGCCAATTTTTCCTACTCTTTTGAAAACACTTTTCTTGAAATCTCGACGAGTATGGCATGAAAACCATAAATCTCATCTTCCCTTGTTCACCCATCAAATTTTATTTCTGAAGTTGGAATGGTGGAATCCTCCGTTGACGTCCTTGATCAGCTGCTCAAAATTGTCCGTAACCGAGGACACGGCTAAGTACTTAGTTTTACACTCTGCAGAGGTTGTGCACTTTCACCATTGTACCCATTCAACCCAAAGTATCCTTTACACACCATTTGTGATAAGGAAAGGAGAGAATGAGACGAGATCTTTCAGAAGCATTTTCCCTCCCCATACTGGCTTGACCCGTTCCACCTAACACCCCCCTACATCTGCTTGTCAAGCCGGAGAGAGTCCACGCAACATAATTGATCAAGCCAGAGCCCATATGGCAATGGCTGCACTGGAAGCAATCGTCACTTGGAGTTCCTTCAGATTCCTCTGTTCCTGGGTGGCCGTTCTCGAGTGTACATACTCTTTAGGAACCATAGAAATGGACCGAGTAGCCACTCAACATAAACCATCCGACCAATTACCACCCAGGTGTTTCATTCTTAACTTAGTAGAATTTAGATTTTCACAAAACAACATTTGCATAGCATCAATAATTCTACTAAGTATTGCATAGGTACCTAGACACAGGTATAAGGGATTCTACACAGGTTTAGCATAGCAACACATGCATTTAAAAATACACTAAGTAATGCATAAAAATAGGAAGTTTATGAAGTGTTCCACTTGCCTTTGAATGTTGTCGTTGTTCACAAACTCTTTTCAACAACGAACGTTTGCTCTCCGTTTAATCTAAGCAATATAAGCAACAACAATACAACAATCAACAGCAAGCAAAACTCACAATGCATACAAACACATACTAGATGAATAAATAAGTTTTATAAAACTTTCTAAGGAAAATATGTTTATGTATGATGTGCAACATATTCCTAAGGCTAGAAATACTTTTCATGCCATGGAAATCTTTTAAATTTATGCAAGGCAATTTGGTTGGTCCAAAAAGGACTAAGGACTAAAGTCTTAAGTTGGATACTCATACTTTGTTTTATAACTTCTTGAAACAAGCACTCAAATGGCTTAGCCATGATGTGCAGAATACTTAGGGAAAAATACTAAGTCATTTGTTCAAGATGATCACAATTATTATCAACTCTTTGTAAGTTGGACATTCACTATAGTGAGAGAGACAGACACCCGGCCAGCCACTTAAATTGTGGAACAGGTCTCATGTACGTGGACATGTAAGGTTTGTTCCCAGGCCGCTTCATCCCACTATGCTGCTAGGATCCGACAACTTCAAGATGATAACATCATGATCAAAATTTGTTTAAGTCTAAAGGACAAGATTAGGAAAGAGGGAAAAGATAGAAAGAAAGATGTAGTTGTCCTCCAGGCTTCATCTCCAGACTTGTAATATTCTCCTTGATGATGTCTTGATTGAAGTTTTGATAGACTTGATAAATCTTCAGACTTGGTGGTTCTTGTATCCTCGAGGCTGGTCTCGGATTTACTTAGTCTTCATGAAGTCTCAGAGGAGAAGAAAAGACAGAGAGAAAGACTTAGAGAATAGAAAGGGGGTTGGCCTTCTTGAACTTCTTCTCACTTTTCTTCTAAGTGCTTGACATCTTGGGGATGCTTCCAGAGTCTGTTTTCTTCTAAGTCCTTCATGAACTTCTTCTTGATTTTCTTCTAAGTGTTTCCTCCTTGAAGATGCTTCTGAAGTCTTGTTTTTGGCTAAGTCCTTCAATGGTCTTCTAGCTCCATCTTGAAAACTACTAAGTGTCTAGTGCATAGCACTTTTCACAAAATACTAAGTTTGAAAATAATCCTAACTTAGAGAAAACTATTGAAGAGGGGTTTTCCTTTGAGAATTATATCTACAATATAAAATATGCTATGAATGAAATGAAATCTTAAATCACAAGAAACATAAAAATAACTTTTGTGTTTCATTTATAAATATGCATGAATTTATAAATGCAATTTAATTAATTTTCTAATTTTGGAAAATATACTAAAAGGAATAATTATAAGATTAAAGTTTCCTATGATTAAACTTTTATAACAAAATTTTATAATTAGTGTTAATAGACAGAGAGCATTTAATTAAATCTATTGCAATTGGATTTAATCAAAAATAATGTTTCTATTAAAAGTTATTTCAAAATTAGTCAAACTATTCAAATTAAACACACAACTATGAAATCATTCAAAAATTACTCAAAAATATTTTATAGCAGTGGTATTAATTTACAAATATTCCAAAGTTTCTAAAACATATTTATTTGCAATTTTTGGATTTATAGATTTAAAGTTATTACAAATATACTCAAATTCACCATTTGAAATTTGACTATTTTATACTAAGTCAAATTTGAATTTTGTCTGATCCAAATAATTCTACACATCCAAAGCTTTCCAAATATATAAAAATTATTAAATTTGGAGTTGTGGTTGAAAAGTTGTGAGAGATCTAAGTGACAGGGGTGTTTCTGCAAAACTGCCGATTAAATTTAATTACGAAATTGATTATACACGTCAGCGCTGACTGTGCGCTGACGGGGCATGCCACGTAGGCGCTGACGTGGTTAAGTCATCTGATCTGGGCCGTCAGATCTGGATCTGACGGTCCAGATCGGAGCGTACCGCTTCGTGAGCAGGATCTAATCTAGGCCGCAGAAAAACAATCGGACGGGCGAGATCTAACGGCAACCGAGGAGCGGCGCTAGGTCGCCGGAGACCTCACCGGAGATGCTTTGCACGGTGGCGCCGCGTCGGCAACGTAAGTTCTACGCGATCTAGGTGGTCTTAGGAGAAACAGCTCGTACCAGGACGTGCGGGAGGCCGTGGCGATCTTGGTGGCGAAGTCTACGATGCTGGGGGGGCACGGATGCGCCGGAGGATGCTCGCCGGAGTTGCTCCCGCGGGCGGTTTCTTTCGGGCGATGAAGAACGTGGCGTTCTGGCACACAAATACAACAACGAAGATGTCAAGCAGATGCGCACGTGGACAGGGAGTCGAGAGGGAATCGCGGGAAGCTTCGAGGGGCTTGGTACTCACTGGTTCTTGAAGAACACGGCGGCGGCAATGTCGCGGAGGCGGCGGAGGTTTTCGAGCGGCCCTGTGGTGATGCGCTAGGGTTTTTGGGCGCAGGGGAAACGGCGGAGGTAGGTTTATATGGGGGGGCGTCAGGAAAAACCTTTCCCTGCGAGAATCGCGCAAGATCGTATCCGGATCGAACTCCGTTCGGCTCTGTTCGTTGCGATAGGGGAAGGAGAGGGATGACGCGTGGGTCCCGAAGGTCAGAGAGAGAGCGCGTGGCGCGGACGGAGCTGGGCCGCTGCTGGGCCAGGCGAGCTGCGCGCGCGGGAGAGAAGGAATGGGCTTCGGCCCACTGGCTCGGCTGCTTTCTCTTTTTTTTTTTTTGACAATTCAATTTTTATTTTCTGTATTTTAAAATAGCTTTTAAAATATAACTCCAATTCAACTCAAATTAAATTCTAATAATTTGTAAAATCATTATCTTTCTGTTAAACCAATTGTGGGAGTGTTTTGAACACTTTTCAAAAATAATATTTTGAAATATTGATTAATTACAAATTTGACACTTAAAGTCAAATTTGAATTTCTATCTTATTTAGATTTTCTTTTGGCTAAATAAAATTTGTAAAATACCCACATTTCAATATGTTTGAATTTAAGTTATTTAAACTTGTTTTGCTGAAATCATTCATCTTTATTTTGGCATAATATTAAAGAACTAAATATAAATAATGTTTAGGAAATGTGGAATATAAAGTATTCATTTTTAATTGAATATAACTTGTGCATCATTATATTTTATATTATGATAATTTCATTGGAAAACTTCATAACAACTTTGGAAAGGATTTTTGTTTTAGTTCTATTCTTATTTAGAATATATTAATCATTTCATGCTTGGGAAATAGATGAAATTCATTTAAGCAGTGAAATGTTTATTTGGCTAATTCATTAATTTAAATTCTATGAAGTTTTAAAGTTATACTCTATAGGCTTATAATTTCCAAACTATATTTTGAACATAGTTAAAGGAATGAAAACCATTTAGTAATTATATACTATTTTGAATAATCTTGTATTTATGAATAGTTATGGCTAAGTGGTTTAATTCAAATAATTATAAAGAAACTAATTTATTTAAAATAAAATGGATTGTAGTTTGTAGAATATTTCTCAAATTTAATTTTAAGATTTTTGAAACACAGTGGATAATAAAATGTTTTAAACTGTGACATTTGAAATATTAAACTTTGAAGTCTTTTATAGTTGGTTTCCTTATGCAGTTAATATTTTATTTTAATAAAAAGAAAAGTTTTAAATTTTTGTGATTTTTGAACATTATAAAATGTTGGGATGTTACAACGATCTGGCCACCCCGGAGTCATGGTGTGTCATTGGAAAAGACATGGATCACCATGGAGTCACGCTGCATCCTCACAAACGGCGATGACGATCTGGCCACCCCGGAGTCATGGTGTGTCATTTGAAACGACGTGTATCACCACAGAGTCACGGTACATCCTCACAAACGACGATGAGCACCACGGAGCCACGGTGTCTGTCAACGATATGGCCACCCCGGAGTCATGGTGTGTCATTTGAAATGACATGGATTACCACGGAGTCACTGTACATCCTCACAAACAGCGATTATGATCTGGCCACCCCGGAGTCATGGTGTGTCATTTGGAACAACATGGATCACCAGGGAGTCACGGTGCATCCTCACAAGAGACGATGAGTACCACAAGGTCATGGTGTTTGAAAACGGCATGTCTCCCCAGAGATAAAAAGGATTGGAAATTGAAGTGAAGGAATACTCTAAGATATCTTTCAGAAGTGAGTAGAAACACCACGGGAACTTTGTGTCCTCGAAAGGAGTGGGAATAACTCGGCGTTTGATTACGTGTACGATATTAAATAATTTGCTTGGAACCAATAAATTTGTTTAAAATATTCTTAGTGAATCTTGCCACCATAATTCAATTGTGCTGACCCAATGAATCTGGGCTGTAACTCACCGTTCATCTGACAAAGATTAAGGACTGATAGGGTCGCGAGTCTCCAACCAACATGCCTTGCCTGTGGCACATGATGAAGATGGAGCTCACTCTATCCATTTGCTTTACGATGTGTGTTTATTTAGGTTTGAGCTAGCCATGGGCTATGCACCTTGTATCGAACCCTTTTAATTCTGGATCATCGTGTAATGAATATTGATACAATGTTATGGTATTTCATCTTAAACTGTGTGTGCTAGCAAGTCGATCTAGGGACTAGCACTATACACTGGAGGTTGCTACCTTATAAATAAAGGGGGGCCTTTACATGATGTCGCCTAGACACCTCAAATGTGGTGCCTCCGACTCCTCACAAGCATATAGAGCTTAACAACAACACTCGGTCACTCAGATCCAGCTAAGATCGCAGGAGTAGAACATTTCTGGAATCCCACAGGGCAACGACGCACTACGGTATAGCTTCGTGGGAGACAGAGAGGCGGGCTGAGAATTAACTCAGGTCGGCAGATACAACATTAATCGTATTTTAGATGTATTTAATCCAATTAATATGCACTTGTATATAAAAGGGGAGGGGGTGTACAAACACCTTAGCTCCCCCATGTGGGACTAAACAAAAGCAAGGAAAAAGAAGGGGGAGGCTGGTTCGACCGAACCAGCCATGTGCCCCCCACATGGTGCGGCCCCACATGGGACTCTCTTGGCCCATTAAGTGGGCTGCTCCCTTTTTCTTTTGGGAAAATTGGTTTTGTGCCATACCTACATGAGTTCTATCGGTATGTGCCATTCCCGCACTGTTTCTCTCGTATGTGCCCTGGTTTGCTCGCATATCGCCCAAACGCTCGTTTCCATCTGGTTAACCTCCATTGACCCGCACTTGGCCTGACTGTTGGGGTCGGCCTGGCGTGGCTCGGCTCGTTTGGCGGCTCGGTTGGGATTTCCTTGGGTCGGCGCGTGGGGCCGGGGCACTAGTCTGACTGGTGGGGCTATGGCACTAGTCTGACAGGTGGGCCTGTGGCACAAGTCTGACTTGGTGGGGCCGGGGCACAAGTCTGACCTGGTGGGGTATTGACTTGGTGGGGCCGGACCCACCGCATGTGGAACCCACAGAGAATCACCACCGCTAGTTGGGTGTGTGCGCGACCTCTTTATATTATACTCCCTCCGTTCTAAATTGACTCATATTTAGTGCAAATTGTACTAAATCTGAGTCAATTAAATCAGAAGAGGGAGTATATTTCAAAAAAAAAACAGAACAGGGAGTATATCACAATATTCCAAAGCTGTTGTTAGCATTGAACGTGTTGGTGTATAGATCTGCCTCTAATTTCTGGAGTCGATAGTTTCGGTACGGATGATTTTTAATAGGGAAGCGGTTGGTCCAAATGAGATGACAAGCTTATCATAAGCGGTTGGTTACATAGAGGTTACACTGCATTAATTATGCTTACATCGCATTAATTAACTACGACTGACAATCAGCAGATAAACAAATCCTAGAGCAACTATACAGAGATAAATCCTACAGCTATCAAATTACCTTGCTTATTCAGATCATTCATCTGCCTTAAGTGCTTGTTCAACTTCTTCAGTTCGCCTCTCACTTCCGCTTCCGCAAGCCCCATCAGCGGAGCAACGATGCCCATCAGCGGAGCAGAGGGTGCAATCTCCACATCAGACGGCAGAGGAAAGTCGTTGTGTGTGCACCTCTCCTCTCTAAGCTGCGCAACGTATTCATCCAACCACTTGAAATAGTTGCATGGATCTATACCCTAAAAAAGTCAACCTGAACCCTCAATCCCAGGTCTGAGCAAGAAATTGAAAACACTGAAGAAATCAAATCAAAAGGATGCGAGAGAAAGATCTTTACATCTTGTGGTAGGCTCCCGCATGTCAAATATTCACGCCCCATGTTCCTTCCATGCTTAGTAATCTTACGGAGTGTTGTGGATATATCAACTAGGGGTATCTCCAACATGGATCAATCCGGCTAGTCCAGGGTGGCCCAAGGGTGGTAAGGCTGAAGCCTGCCGGGCGGCCCAGATAGCTGACGTACAAGGAAGTAGGCGGACGGTCCAAGAAGGCGTAAGGCCGAAGCCCATCAAGCCACCAAGCCCAAGACGGAAGGCGGCAACTAAGCCGGCTAGGTCTAGGACTCTGATTACTTGCCGGACAAGTACTTGCCTTGTATCCTAGGGTCTGGCCGCCTATATAAGACGTCCACCAGGAAGCCTTTAAGGCACGCTTCGATACACAATCAATAGAGATCACATCCATTGTAACCTGTTCACGGCTATTGCCTCATAGTGAATTATAGCAACACGTAGGATCTCGCCACCGCAGCGGGATCTGAAGCTGGGTAAACTCGCCGTGTTCAATCCCGTCCTCGACGACACCAACCTTCTTCCCCACAATCCATACGTAGGCTAGAGGACCCCCTCTCCTATCAATTATGCCGATACCACGACAGTTGGCGCCCACCGTGGGGCATAAGGTTCCTGGCGTCACGTTCCAGGCGGGAACACTTGGCGGCGTGGGCAAGCAGATCGCCGTCGGTCGCGTCACAAGGTATGGCGGCCACAGCTACGTCAACTCGGATGAGACCTGGCTCCCGGCGGACGACTACCTTATCGGATGCGCAATCGTACCGATCGGAGGGATCGACGTCTTCATCGGGTATACGCCAGAAGCGTACGGCCTACCGCGTTTCTACAACCCCACCCACCAACCCTTCGACAAAGCAGTCGACCGACAAGATGGATCTGAATCCGCCTTCTCCCAGGAGTCGGCGGAATCTGATTTCCACTTCGTCAGAGTTGTCGGACCGGGATCCGACTCCCAGCCGGAAAACAACGATCCTGAATCAATCCTTCCTGCTCTCCAGGAGGATGCGATGTCAGACGCCGGATCCAGATCTACCGTTCATGTCAACGTAGACTCTGACTCCGATGATGATGCTAGTCTCTTCGAAGAAAGGATCAAAAGCCGCTTTTCCAGTGATAATCCGGCTCCCTCAGAGGGAACAGCAGATACTGATATGCCTGACAAGCTGGCTATGATGGTTGTCGTCGGTCACGAGTCAACCCCAGTTGCTTCTGAAACG
Source organism: Poa annua (assembly GCA_026929855.1). Lineage (NCBI taxonomy): Eukaryota > Viridiplantae > Streptophyta > Magnoliopsida > Poales > Poaceae > Poa > Poa annua. Next base: position 23,066,318 of record CM049432.1, read on the forward strand.
CAAAACAAGCCGGCGGAAGACGCCGGCGACACCACTGCCGGTCAACTCATCAAGGGTTCCGACAAGATGTGCGCAAAGAAGAAAGCTGGCCTCAAGAAAGGCGGTAACAGCAAACCCGCGGATTTGCTCTCCGTCATCAAGGAAGTAGACGAGATCATGAACACTCCGGTGAACAAAGATACCCCACTCGACGAAATGGAAGAGCTTAGGATTAACATGCTTAAGCACTCCGACTTCATGCGCAAAAGGGAGGAGCATGTTGAGAGCCTTGCAAAGAAGATCGAGAAAGAACAGGAGAAAATGTCGGCTAAGACAAGCCGGCAACTCTTCGAGGACAAAAGGTCATCAAAAAACCGCCGTGACAAGGAGCCGCGAACACGCGCAACGACAGCAGCTCAAGATCTCGGGTTCGATTGGCGTACGGCACCACAGCGCATGGATAGAAGGGGAGATGTTGTTTTCTGCACCCCCGTCCTCAACGCGGCTGCCGCGCTAGATACCCTGGACGACAAAACTTACACGGCGGAGGAAAAGCTGGCCAATGCAAGACACTTCGTGAGCAAGGCCCTAGAACAACAAGCTCGCGCTGATTCCTACGGCCACATGGCGGATGCTCGCGGGGGAGACCTAGAGTCTAAGTCAGGAAAGTGCAAAGCTGCACCTGGCGATGACCCCCGAAGGCCCGTCCGGCTCCAGTAGCCATGGCGACAAAAGGAAGGCAACGCCACCTCCAAGGAAGACGCCACCGCTAAAACCAAGGCGGGACGAGAATTCAAGGACAGGAAGCAGAGGAGACCTGCCACCTCCAGCCCAGCCAAGACGCGACAATGGCGGTATCCGGGGCAAAGGACTACCGCCTAGGAAGGATGCCGGCAACGACCCCCCCAGGAGAGGTCGAAGTCGGTCTTCCCAGCGTAGCACCGGCAGCAAGAGGAAGGAGGCGGCAGAAGGGCCCAGGTGCAGCATAAGCCGGGTGTAACATCCCAAATTTGGCAAAAATTTAAAACTTTGCATTCAAGCATCATTCATCATTAGGCATAAAACTACATCACAAAAATATTAAATAAAATTTCAAATTATAAATTTGAATAAACTATAATTCCATAAAGTGTTCACTTAAAACTCCTTAAATAAATAAAATATTATCAATTTATTTATGGGTAAGTATAATGTCAAAAAGTCCCATTTTTAATAACCTTTCCAAAACATATTTTTATGAATTTTTCTGAAATGTTTTGAATAGGTTTAAAAATCATATTTGAAATCAGTGTTTAAAAACAGGAAATAATTCTTTTAAAAAGAAAAGGAAATCGGGCCGGCCCGTTGGCTATCTGCCGCGCACGCGTAGCCTACCAGCCCGCCAGCGGCCCAGCGCCCTGCGCTCTCGCCCGCAGTCGCTGATAGGTGGGACCCACCTTTCATCACCCCCGCGGAAACGTTCGTCCCCAAATCACGCTCCCGACCCCGACAGGAAACGGCGGATTGATTCGCACGATTACGAGCGATTTACTACTCCCCTTACCTCGCCTCCTCCCCCTACTAATACCCCTCTCCGTTCTCTTCCGTTTGCCCCAAACCAATCGACCCGAGAGCCACCAGGCCGCACGCATTCGTCTCCGGAGTTCCGCGGTGGCCGCCGGCAAAAACTTCGACTTCCAGTGAGCTAAAGCAATGCCGAGCCCTCTCGTAGTTTCCCCTCGCACCCTTGCACTCACGCGACACCTTTTGACACGGTTACGAGCTTTTTGGTGCAGCGCTTTGTCGAGTTCGTCCACGACCGAGGAGATCCGCCGCCACGCACAACTACGGCGAGCTCTCCCGAGGGAACGAGGACGCTCCGCTCATCGCCGCCTTGCCATCGTCTCCATCTCGACGCCACGCACCCCCTGGTGAGCTCCGTTTATATCCTAGCACCGTAGAACGCCTCGGGCGCAAACGCCGGCCATGGCCCCGCCGCGCCCCGCGCGTCTCCGGCGACTCGCGCCGCCCGCGTTAGGTCAATGCGTCCTGGACCGTTGGATTTAGATACAATGGATCTGTTTTATTTTTTATTTTTCGCTTCTGTGATTAATCTGGTGCGTTCGATTTCATTTAGATCTAACGGCTCTCGATCGGGATCCGTGTCGAACCGGTACAGGCGAATCAGATCGCACCGCGTGGCCGATTCTTTTTCTATTACGAATAAAATTTAGAAATTAAAACAGAAAACTATTAAAACTTGCAAAATTCATAACTTTTGATCTGTAAGTCCAAAATTGATAAACTTTATGTCATTGGAAAGCTCTGCTCATGTAGTTTATTTCTACATCATTTGTTTTTCCCTTTGACAAATTATAATTTGTATAATTATCAGAGGAGTATTTCGGCCATTAAAATAATAACTTAAATAATAAAAATGATTTAGAAATAAATGTAATTGTTTTAGGATTGTATTATTTCCCTCTGTCCAGCAATATTAATAAATGTCCAAATTGAAGATGTCATAAAAACAATAAAAGTTGTAATTATAGAAATCAAAGTTTTACTATATTATTTTAAAATTATTTAATTGATAAATAAAATAAGAAATACCTAAAAATTATATTTCATTTATTAATGACAGAAAATAAGAAGTATAAATAAGTGTGTCCTATTATCATAGCATATCATTCATGCATACATGATTATGTTTAGTGTTGTGATGGTATTGTGTTGGTATTTATTTTATTCATTGTTTGTGCTAGATTGTGAAGAAGAGGAAGGAATTGCTTGTGATTGTTATTCTTGTTGTGCTTGTTCCACCTGTTACCAAGGCAAGTGACATTCATACAATATCCCATATTTTCTATATGCATAAGTAGTATATTTTGAGTAGTGTGCATGATAGGGATTTTTGATTTATTTTATAATGATAAGTTAATTTGTATTTTACAAATATCCTAGTAGTGTGTAGCCACCCTTTTCCCAAGCAGCCATGAAAAGATTTTATTAGTTGCTTAGCGATGCTATAAAAATGTTTACCATGTTATGGGAATGTTTCTAAGTGTTAAAATCTAAAATATACATCTGGGTGGAATTGGTTGTTATGGTTTATGTTGAGTGGCTTTTGGGACTATGCTTGTGGTTGTCATCGCCTAGGATGAATGTCTATTCTACTTAGGGCCACGAGTATGGTGGTTGTTACCCAGAAGTACACTTGTGGATGGTCACCCAGGAACGAAGATATTACTAAGTCCCTCCAAATTTAGAACCTTCCCGTGCAACCTTTTGACAATGGGCTCTGTCTAGAATGATTAAGTTGTGGGAGTGCAACCTGTCAGCTTGACAAGCAGATGTAGAGATGATAGGTGGAACGGGTCTTGCTAGTATGGTTGCATTCTTCTTCTGAAAGTTCTTGTCTCAATTCTCTCCTTTCCATAATACACTCCGCGTGTATAGGATTTCTCGGACAAATTGAGTCTAAAGGTGAAAGTGCACAACCTCTGTAGAGTCGACAATCTGAGTTCTCAGCCGTGTCCCCGGAAATGGACTACTTCGAGCAACTGGACAAGGATGGGCAGAAGAATCTCAACACTGTTTTCATAAAGTAAAATTTGACTAAGGAAAGAATTGTTGGTGCACTTGGGCTTTATCCCTCGGTGCCAAGTCTTCGAGAAATAAAAGTGTTTTACAAAATCATAGGAGAAAACTTGCTTTCTGCAAATAGCCTTCAACCCCACCAAGCCAAATATACATATAGATGTTAGACTTGCCGGTATATATCCACCATAGTCACTTGCCAATACATCATTGTATTGACCTCCTTCAGGGGCTGCATATTCCAATGTGCAGGTAATTCTGATGCTGAATGATTTTGGCTCGAGTCTACACCCAACATGACTGCCTGTGGCGCATGCTTGAAGATGAGGCTCAATGTTATTTCGCTTTCGCTGTGAACTTTGAACTTTAGCTAGCCTTCATGGCTATGCAAATTGTAATAAAGCCATATTTGGCTATTATTTTTGGATCTCGTTGTATCAATTTTAATACTTATGCAATGGTACTTTATATTTTGTACTGTGGTGCTGGCAGTAATCCAGGGACTAGCACATAACACAGGTGTTCCAACTTTAATAAAAGTTGGGGTGCTACAAAATGGTATCAGAGCAAAGTGTTGCCTGTATGTTCGAGCCCCTAGGATTGGTTGAGCCCTTTTTGGTCATAATGTTACCATCTTTGAAGTATGTTGGATTCTAACGGCATGGTGGGATGAAGCTGCCCGGGACAAACTTTACATGTCCACGTACATGAGACCTGTCCCACAATATAAGTGGCTGGCCGGGTGTCTGTCTCTCTCACTATAGTGAAAAATCCAATTTACGAAGAGTTGTTAATATCTGTTGACCACCTTAGGATTTTTGACATTGTATCCTTCCAAATTAATAATACACACCATGACTAGTACTTCCTTATCTTATGCAATTCTTGTTTTAATTTCATTTCTTTCCTACCTAAAGGATGACGAGCTTTCACTTCACCACCGCGGAGGACTTCGAGAACACCCGTTTTGGCTGTTACCTTCTTGACATCGGCGAGAAGATAGGGTTACCACTACCCCAAGTAAAGGGCTTCATTCTGAAGAAGTTTAACAAAGAGGGTTGCTGGGGAATAAAAGCAACACAACCAGGACGTGGAGAGGAGCCCCCACTGGAGATCAAAATGGTTAGTGACTCCAAAGACAAAGGGCTCAATCTAGTCATGCAAGATTTGATTGGGCGCCTCTGCGGACGCTACAGCACAGAGTTGAGGGGCCACTACTCCATTTTCTTTGGAAGGAGAAACGAGGATGGAGAACCTTACCTGTATGATGTCGGAGAAAGAGGCAAGGCAAAACCCCTTAGCCTTTATTTCCAGGAGCTGGAAATCCTTGTCACCGAACTATATGAAGATCGACGCACCGAGCTCCTGAAGAACGATGAGTTATGTGCCTTACTTAAGGAGAACGAAGAGAAGGTGAAGGTTCAAGAGGAAGTGACTAAGGCACAGGAAGAGAGATTCGCTGCACAAGAGGAGAAGTACAGGAGACAAGAGAAAAGAGTTCAAGAGAAGAACAAGACTATCAGGGAACAAAAGGCAGAACTCGAGAGCAATGAAGTCGAGTTCGAGGCTGATAATGACTTGATCAAAAGGCTTCGTACTGAGAAGAGAGAGCTGCAAGAGAAGAACCTTGCCCTGGAGAAAGAAGTAAAGGAACTGAAGGATGTACTCGCAAATGAAGGAATCGAGATTGAGGAAATTGAAGAGGAGGAAGAGGACATGGTCGAGTAGTTAGTTAGTGAGACTACCATTTATCATACACCTCTTTGTCTTGGTCTTGTATTGACCTACCAACTTGTGGTAAGGCAGTACATTCCCTTGTATCCTCGGAACCTCGCGAGTTTATTTTCCAAACTTTTATATCGCTTTCCTTAAACCAAAGGTTTTGATTTGTTTGCTGATTGTTTTTATAAGTGGTGTGTTGTTGATGGTGTGCTTGACTGGATTGTTTTGTGCATGGGTAGGATTCCTCCTTATAGTTCTATTTATCTTTTACTCATCCCTGCAAAAACCCCACAGATCCCTCCACGTCGTGATACCGACAACAGCGAAGCTATGCAACAGCTGATGGCAGCTGAGGCCCAACTGATGACTATGATGACCCAGTTCATTGCAGCAACCAACAACAACCACAACAACAACAACAACAACAACAATAACAACCAACCACCACCACCCCCACCTCCTGTGGATAGACTTGCAAGATTTCTCAGGCTTAGACCTAATAAGTTCTCCTCTGCTACTAAACCCATAGTGGCGGATGACTGGCTCCGTTCAGTCAACAAGGACTTAGTAACCTGTGAGTGTTCTGAGGCAGAAAAGGTGAGGTTCACTGCTCACCTATTGGAAGGACCTGCTGCCATGTGGTGGGAGACCTATCAAGTGACCCATCCCTTGGATGACATGACTTGGGATGCTTTCAAGGATGGTTTCCGCAATGCTCACATCTCCTCTGGCATAATGAATCTGAAGAAGGAGGAGTTTCGTAGCTTGAGGCAGGGAAGTAGAACCCTGAAGGAATATATGGATGACTTATGTACGCTATCAAGGTACGCACCAGAATACATCGACACTGATGCTAAGAGGAAGGACAAATTCCTTAATGGACTTCGGGGAGAGCTAAAGATACCTTTGTCTGTGGCATATGCTCCTAACTATCAGATTCTGCTGGATCAGGCAATCACCCTAGACAATAACATCAGAAAGGAAGAGAATAGGAAGAGGAAGTTTGGTGCAAGTAAAGGTAACACTGAAGGGACTCACAAGAAACCACACACCTCAGAAGTCAGTGGCCATAAACACTGGAACTACTCCAACAATGGTAGTGGCCAAAAGCATCATGGTCATAACCACAATGGAGGGTACAAAGGAAATAATGGTGGATTCAAGGGAAACCATCACCATGGCCATAATCATGGAAATGGTAATCCCCGTCCTAACACTGAAGGGAAAAAAGACCTATCTAAGAAGACAGGACACTATGCTACTGATTGCCCAGAGAGAAAGGCCGATGAAAATTCCAAGCCCAATCCTTTCCAGAAGGGACAAGTAAATCACCTCAACGTGGAAGAAGTTCATGATGAACCTGACGCTGTGATTGGTAAGTTCCTGCTCAATTCTTTTCCAGCATTGGTCTTATTTGATACTGGAGCATCGCATTCATTCATATCAAGAGCTTTTGTAAACAAACATGGCCTAGCCGAGGAAAGCTTAGGAAAACCTATTAGAGTGAGTTCACCTGGGGGTGAGATGATAGTAAATTCAGGATGTAGGCAGTTAGAATTAAGGATTGGAAAATATCTTTTTCCAGCAGACTTAGTCATCCTAGAAACCCAAGGTTTGGATGTTATCATCGGAATGGATTGGATGACCCGTTTTGAAGGAATCATAGACTGTGCAAACAGAGCTATCACCCTCACCACCCGAGAAAAACAAAAGATTAAATTCAGATCAACTTTCGAACTTAAGAAAGTTAGGCTAAATTCTCTTAAGGGGGTTAGCCTTGGTGATGTGCTGATTGTCCAAGAGTACCCAGATGTATTCCCAGAAGAATTACCGGGAATGCCACCTGATAGAGATGTGGAATTTCTCATTGAACTAAAACCGGGTACCGGACCAATAGCCAAGAGACCTTACCCAATGGCCGTCGATGAACTGAAAGAACTCAAGAAGCAACTAGAGGAACACCTTCTGAAAGGATTTATCCGTCCAAGTTCTTCGCCCTGGGGAGCGCCAGTTCTTTTTGTCAAAAAGAAAGATCAAACCCAGAGACTAGTCACGGACTACAGAGATATAAATGAACACACCATCAAGAACAAGTATCCGTTACCCAAGATAAATGAATTATTTGATCAATTGAAAGGTGCATGTGTGTTCTCCAAGATTGATCTTCGATCAGGATATCTCCAAATGAAGGTTAGAGAGATGGATATACCAAAAACAGCGTTTGTTACAAGATATGGCTCTTATGAGTATACAGTAATGCCATTTGGATTAACCAATGCTCCAGCTTATTTCATGAATATGATGAATAAAGTGTTCATGGATTTTCTGGACAAGTTTGTGGTAGTGTTCATAGATGACATTCTGATCTACTCCGAGAGTCACAAAGAACATGAAGAGCATTTGCGCCTAGTATTGTGGAGACTACGTGAACATAAGTTATATGCCAAATTCAGCAAGTGTGAATTTTGGTTGGAACAAGTTGCATTCCTAGGACACATAGTATCCAAGGAGGGTATAGCAGTGGATCCTGAAAAGGTTTCAACTATAACCAATTGGGAACCACCAAAGAATGTTGGAGAATTACGAAGTTTTCTTGGTCTAGCAGGATACTACCGAAGATTTATAGAAAACTTTTCCAAAATCGCCAAGGCACTGACGGAATTATTAAAGAAGGAGAAGAAATTTGAGTGGACTGACGCATGCGAAGCCAGTTTTTAGGAGTTAAAGAAACGACTAGTTTCAGCCCCAGTTCTATGCTTACCTGATTTAGAGAAAGAATTCCAAGTATACTGTGATGCTTCACGCCAAGGCCTGGGAAGTGTGCTGATGCAAGAAGGCAGAGTGGCATCTTATGCCTCTAGACAGCTCAAGAAGCATGAAACAAATTATCCCACTCATGATCTCGAGTTAAGCTCAGTAGTACATGCCCTAAAAACTTGGAGACCCTACCTAATGGGAAAAAGATGTGAAGTGTTCACTGACCACAAAAGTTTGAAGTATATTTTCACTCAGAAAGAATTGAACATGAGGCAGAGAAGATGGTTAGAACTTATCAAGGATTATGACCTAAGTCTTCAATACCATCCTGGAAAGGCTAATGTAGTAGCTGATGCCCTGAGTTGTAAGGTTTATCTGAATGGCCTCACGACAGGAGAAATACCTGAGGATTTATGCAAGGCATTCAAGGACCTCCGATTGGAAGTGGTACCAGATGGTTTTGTAGCCTCATTGGTAGTACAACCAAATTTGATGGACAATATACGTGGAGCTAGCTCTCAGATTTTCTCTCTCCTACTATTCTTGAAAGCTCAAATCAACAAGAGGGCTTCTCGAGGGATGGCGCCTCCCACCTCGCTCCTCGCCTCGGCTACCACCAACGCCGGCGTCCATGGCGCGACTCCCCTCCTGTAGGCTATGGAGAGCCTTCTTCATTGGGATTTCTCCCCGGGCCTTGCGCTCGCGGAGCAGGTGCGTTGATGTTTTGGCACCACGGTGCATTTCTCTCCCTCTCTTTTGACAAAGGAATTCTTCCTAGTCGCCTCCTTCTCCTATGCCTCCTTCCCTCTCTCGGATGATTCGGTTGGCCTGGCCCTTCAGTGCTGTCTTGGTGGTGTTTCGTCTAGTTTTCGAGTTTTTAAGCTCTCTGATCGAAGGTTTCGTTTCTCGGTCTCGTCTAGCCATGTTGGTCATTTTATTTATCATTTGAGGGATAGAATTTGGCCGGACCTCATCTGTCACTTTAAGCTCTATCATGGAGATACTTCTGCACTTGTGAATGCTGCAGCTGATGCTTGGTTGCAATCATCTCGGGATATTGAGGGTCCTCCTCGTAAATCTCTAGCAGTTAAAACTGATCTCAACTATCTGCGACCTTCCACCTCCTTTCCGTCTGCTCCTGCGGCTCGGGTGCCTGAGACTTCTGTTGTACGGGTGGCTAGCCCCTCAACGATCAACCACGACAAGCTTGTATTTGGATCCTTCGCTCCATGTGACCTACCCCCACCCCTCAGTTCTTCTCCTGTGGACTCCTCCGATCCAGACTCCGATCGTCTCAAGTTTGGCCAGTTCATGTTCCCGATCCCTTCTTCTCCGGACCTGGTTTGCTATCCTGCGAAATTCGCGGGGAAGAATTTTTGGCAAGTTTCTATTGCAGCGGATTATTAGGGATTCATTGGTTTGCTTGATCACCTGCGTGATTTACGTGAAGCAGGTTATTCTGAGACTGAAATTCAGCAGACTCTTAATTTTTTTGGTCTCCCGCCCACTGATCTCGCTTTATTAATTGCGGGTCGTTGCCTTATTTGCCATGAAAGGTTTTCATCCAATGCTATATGTTTTTGTATCCGCTCGGCGAGTTCTACCAGTGTACCAGGGTCCAGGTGTGATGCCCCTGTGGACAATAGTACTGCTCTACCCAATACAAAACCAAGTACCACTGTTTTGGCAGATCCTCCTGCTTGCTTCAAATGCTTAGACTTGGGCCATCTTCAACGTGACTGCACCAAAGAGGTTAAGTGCTTGGGCTGCTACGGATGGGGACATATTGCTCGGTCCTGTCCTATTAATCCGCTCTGTGGGTTCTGCCATTTGTTGGGCCATAAGATTGAGGCCTACCCGCAGATCCGGTGCACTGCTTGTAAGGAACTGGGTCATATTAAATCTTCCTGTAAAGGCAAGAAGCAGTGGGTTATTAGAAAGTCTTTTATTCAGAAAGATTCCCTTCCCCTGGCCTTCTCACCTTCCAGTGACTTGCCTTCGGCTAACTTCGAGACGCCTCTTACACGGTTGCCTCCGCCTCTTCCCACATCTTTTTCCCCTGCTCCCTCTCCTGTCCCATCCCCGCCGTCGCTCACCCCTTCAATGGCGAACTTCCCTGTACGTCCGTACGAGTTCATCTCGGAGCATGGAGGTGTGGAAAGGGGGCCGCATGATCGGATTCAGCGTGCTCTGTTGGTGGTAAGCGATCCTCCGCTCTCTCATGACTGCTGCACCATTGTTACCATGAACCCTATGATTGAAGACCATGAGAAGAGGCAGTACCTTGGGCGCATTGTGGATATTCTGGTTGAGGATTTTGAGCTAACTGTCTGTGATGCTGAAATCTCTGCTTTGGGTGTTGGATTAGTTACTTTCTCCTCCCCTTTGGTGAGTGACCGTATGGTACGCGAGAGCCCGCATGCCTTTGATGAGGATTCCACCTTCTCTTTTGTGCGACATGATGAGGGGCTCAATAGGCGCAATCTTGTGTTCCAGATTGATGCTTGGCTGATGTTCTTGGCTTTCCCACTTGATTATCAGACAGAATACTACATCAACAAGGCGGTTTCTCTATTTGGGCGTTTATCTTTGTGGCATCGACCTAATGAGAATCAATCGAGGGTGCTGGTGCGAGTTTTGTTGAAGGAAATCCGTCTAGTTCCTCACAGTCTGATTATTACTCGGCCTCCCTCTTTCCCGGGCATTGGTGCTTCCTGGACGGTGCCGGTTTATGTTCTGAACAGCAGAGTGTCTCACCCGGATCTGGTTAGCGATGAAGACCCTGCTCCTCCTATGAATGCGTCCCCCCACCCGGATGCCCTGCCGTATCTTACTATCATGCAAGAGTACCATCTGAACCTGCAACGTTTTAACCAGCAGCAAGCCCTTCAGGCATGGAACCGGCGTGCTGACGCTCCTCTGCCGCAGGATGGATGGGGTGCCTGGCCAGTGCTACCCCCCTCCCTCGTGCATTTTCTGGTGTTAACTTGCGTGAAGTCTTTGGCTATGAGGGACCGTCCATGATGGATGGGGTAGAGGTTTCTGATAATGATTCTCACGATGCTATGGATGCTTGGAATGATCACATTTCAGATGTTGAAATAGCTGCTGACAATCTGATATCTGGAACTTTTGGACCTGGGTTCACTTTTGTCCGAGCTGGCGGCGCCCTTTACTACATGTCCCAGGCTTTACCTGCTTCCTCTCCTACCTGGGTTGGATGATGAAGAAAGTTTTCACTCGCTCGCTCTTGGATTCACCCTTCAGCAATCTTGAGTTCGATATTTCTGCTCTGCATCATTTGGTTCAGACGGCCTATTCTGAATTCCAGTTTGCTGCTTGCGTCCGTTATGATCAACAATCCAATTGGTGGCTCAATCTGGGCCTCATGGCCCCATCTGGCTGCTCTGGTTGGGCTTCTTTTGAGATTTCTGGACTGATGGCCCCTTACTTTGAGCCCATGACAAGCCCAGGCGTTCTTGCAGACATTGTTTCTTCTATTGAGACTAAAGATAGCTCTGAGCAACAGTCGTCTGCCGATGCCATGGATCTTCTGCAACTTGGTTATGTGAATTATCAGAGCATGGACATGGACATGGACCCTACTTCCTCTCTGATTGTACCCACAACATCCAATTCTGACTCTGTTCACCTGCCTCCTCGTACGCGTACGCGTAAGCCTGAAACTCCTTATATCTTGACCCAAGTTCATCGCTCTCCGCGCTTCTGTGAATCAGGCCTAATGCATATTGCTGTACCAGAGTCATCGAGGCGCCGTACCTCCAGGGTTCCACCTGCTACTCCTCCAGAAGTGCTCCAGATCACAGAGATGCAACGCATAGGCGTTGAGGACTGCCACATCGACCCGGATGACCTCTCGGAGGCGCGTCTTCGTCCGGCGAAGCACACTTGATGTCTCTTCTGCGGTCTACTGTCTCTAGTGTTTGCTACGCCGGTGTGCGTGTGGAGTCTGTGTCTTTTGGCTATCCTCTAGATCGTTTATCTTTCTTTGATCAGAACTATTGTAGTCCGTACTGGTCTGTGGGTTTAAGACTTTATCTTGTGGTTCCTATTTTGTACCTATGGCTGCTCTGAATCGTTTATGGAGAATTATGTGTTGGAATATCCGTGGGTTAAACTTGTCTGATAAATTGCCTCTTGTGCGCAAAAAAATCGAAGAGAGTCTTGCCGCTATAGTGTGTTTTCAGGAAACAAAAAAAGAGGACTTATCGTTGAATTTCATTAAACAATTTGCTCCAAAAAGATTTGACAAATATGCTTTCATCCCCTCGGAGGGTGCTTCAGGGGGCTTGCTCGTCATCTGGGTTGGCAGCATATTTGCTGGTACTGTAGTGTTACATGAATCTTTTGGTATTGTCATTCACTTCACTTCTTCGATATCGGCTGAGAACTTCTTCCTGGTCAATGTCTATGGCCCATGTGAGGGTATAGCTCGCGAGAACTTTATTGCTTGGTTGTTTAGCATGGATATTAATGATGAGGATCTCTGGATCTTTATGGGGGATTTCAATTTCTATCGTTATTCTGATAGCCGCAACCGTCCAGGTGCCAACATGACTGATATTGCTACTTTCAACGAAGTCATCAGCTATCTTGGCCTCATTGAACTCCCTATCAAGGGTCGTGCCTATACTTGGAGTAATATGCAATCTGTTCCTCTTTTGGAGCAGCTTGATTGGTTCTTTACGACTGCTAACTGGACGCTTAAATTCCCCAATACACACGTTCATCCTCTTGCTCGCCCAACCTCAGATCATGTCCCCTGCGTGATCACTATCAGTACTTCTATCCCAAAAGCGTCAGTATTTCGGTTTGAAAATCATTGGATCAGAATGCCTGGATTTTTGGATGTGGTAGCCCGGATCTGGAACATTCATTGTTGGGGTGATGGGGCTAAATGCATCTCTGCCAAGCTCAAACTATTGCGAAAAGGGCTTCGTCGGTGGTCCACCAGTATCTCTGTTCTAAAGAAATTGGTGGAGAACTGTAATTCAACCATCTTTATGAGAGATGATATTGAAGAACAACGGTCTTTGGATATCACTGAGTGGAATTTTCGCAACATCGTTAAGTCTCGACTAAGCAATCTGTTACTTTGTAAGCAAGAGTATTGGAAAAAGAGATGCACGGCCCGTTGGGCCAAATTTGGCAGTGAAAATTCTGCCTTCTTCCATGCCATGGCGACCATCCGATATAGAAAAAACACCATCTCCTCTCTAACTCGTCCAGACGGCTCCATTGCAACTGAACACCATGACAAGGCGGGCATTCTGCGATCCTCTTTCAGAGAGAGACTTGGCATGGTGGTTCAGCTTGATCCTTCTTTCAATTTTTTGGATTATATTCATCCAGTGGAAGGTCTGGAGGTTCTCTCGGTTCAGTTTACCCACAAAGAGATTGACGAGGCTGTGACGGACCTCCCCTCGGATAAAGCTCCCGGGCCTGATGGATTCAACGGTTTATTTGTGAAAGTGTGTTGGCCGATCATCAAGTATGATTTCTATCGGATGATAGATGAATTTTGGCAGGGGACTGTTAACCTTCAAAGCATTAATGATGCCTTCATCACCTTGATCCCCAAGATTAATGCGCCAGAGTGCCCTAATGATTTTAGGCCGATTTCTCTGCTAAACACCTGCTTTAAACTGATCACAAAGCTGCTGGCCAATCGCCTTCAGAAAAAGATCCTCAGTCTGGTCCATGTGAATCAGTATGGTTTTTTGAAAACCCGCACAATACAAGACTGTATTGCGTGGGCTTATGAGTACATCGATCAAGTGAAGAAGACAGGATCTGAAGCAGTTATTCTAAAACTTGATTTTGCTAAAGCTTTCGACACCATTGGCCATAATGCTCTCTTGGAGATTCTTCGTTGTGAAGGCTATGATAGTAGGTGGCTCGGGTGGATTAAATCCATTTTCTCGACTGGTTTCTCTTCAGTACTGCTCAATGGGGTCCCTGGTAGGAAATTTCCTTGCCGTCGTGGTGTTCGACAAGGTGACCCCCTCTCCCCGATCCTTTTCGTTGAAGGCGCTGATCTGCTGCAATCTATGATTAATAAACTAGCCCTGAATGGTTCTCTCTTGGCGCCCCTACCGCTGCCCAACACGGACTTCCCAATTGTCCAATACGCCGACGATACTTTGCTCATTGTTCAAGCCTGCCCTATCCAACTCCAAACCTTGAAGGAGATGATTCAAAGATTCTCCAATGCTACCGGGCTGCTCGTGAACTACTCCAAAACCTCGATGATTCCCATCAATATTTCTGCTGACAGGCTTCAGTCTCTGGCTGCGACCTTTGGATGTGTCACCGGCTCTTTGCCATTCCCTTACTTAGGGCTGCCTTTAGGCACTACTCGCCCCTCGGTGAATGATTTTTCCCCTCTGGTTGATCAGCTGGAGAGGCGCCTCAATGCCACTGCTCGATTCCTAGACTATGGTGGCCGGGTGACGTTTGTGAACTCTGTTTTATCATCACTCCCTACTCACTTTCTTTGCTCACTTAAAGTCCCGAAAGCCATCATCAAAATTTTTAACCGTGGAAGAACACATTGCCTGTGGGCGAAAGAGGAGGACAGTGGCACCACTCATTCTCTCGCTGCTTGGGACTTGATCTGTCGGCCGAAGAGACATGGAGGTCTTGGGATTATCAACTTGGAAATTCAGAATTCTAGTCTTCTTTTGAAGCAGCTGCACAAATTTTTCTGCAAATCTGATATACCTTGGGTTAAATTGGTGTGGTCTTTGTATGGAGAGGGGCCTCCCCACGCACAATCCGTGCGCGGTTCCTTTTGGTGGCGGGATATTTTTAGTCTCATCAATATCTACAGAAGCATCACGATCACCCATGTGGGAGATGGTACGTCCACTTTATTTTGGAAGGATTTTTGGCATGGATCCAACCTGCTATCTGAACGATTCCCACATTTGTTCTCCTATGTATTGGATGAGGATTTATCGGTTGCTTCGGTCGCCATTCAGTTTGGGGATCCTTCAAGTCTGTTGGCCCTTCCAATCTCTGTTCAAGCCCACGAGGAACGGATGCACTTATCTGATATCCTATTATCGGTGCAGCTCCAGGCAAACTCTCTTGATGCCCGCTCTTTCGCTTGGGGGAATTCCGCCTACTCAGCAGCAAAGTATTATCAGTTCATCTTCAGTAAAGCTCCTACAGATCGCAGTCTGGATTTGATATGGGCTTCCAGATGTTTACCTAAGCTTAGAGTGTTCCTGTGGCTACTTTTGTTTGATCGACTGAATACCAAAGATCTAATGATCCGCAAGCATTGGCAGTTTGATGGTGGGCCACATTGTGTCCTTTGTAATTCTAATACGCTGGAGGACCGGGATCATCTGTTCTTCACTTGCCCTTTTGCAGTGAGCTGCTGGACAAAGGTGGGAATTTCTTGGCTGATGAGCATGAGGATTTCTCCAAGAATGATGGAAGCCAATTCGGCGTTTGTTGGACCATGTTTTATGGAAGTGGTTGTAGCTGTGGCTTGGAATATATGGAAGTGTCGAAACGACCTTATCTTCAAGGACCTGCCGTGCTCTGCTGGGAGATGGCGTGTTAGATGCCAACATGATTTATTACTTCATCAGTTTAGGGTTAAACCAGCCTTAGTGACTCCTCTTTTAGAGTGGATCCATCTTACTTTTTGAAGGCCATGTTTTTTTCTTGTTCATTTCCTTTCCTTCCCCCCTGAACTTTGTACGCGGTGATCTGTTGGTCAGTTGGTGCATTTCTCTTGCACCTTCATTAATTTAAAATCTACACCGTAGGGGGCTTCCCTACGGTAATGGCCTTCAAAAATATACGTGGAGCTCAGAAGGGAGACAAGGATATTGAAGAAATCAAAGCCAATTTGAGAGAAGGAAAAGCCAAGGGATTTCATGAAGATGAGCAAGGAACCTTGTGGTTTGAAAAACGTGTATGTGTGGCAAATGATCCTGGTCTTAGGAAGTTAATTCTGCAAGAAGCCCATGAAACACCTTACTCCATTCATCCAGGAAATACCAAAATGTATATGGATGTGAAGGAGAGATTTTGGTGGAACAATCTGAAAAGAGAAATAGCAGAATATATAGCTAAGTGCGATGTATGCAGTCGAGTAAAGGCTGAGCATCAGAAACCAGCAGGACTTTTGCAACCTTTGAAGGTACCGGACTGGAAGTGGGATTCTATTGGGATGGATTTCATCACCGGGTTACCAAGGACCAGATCAGGGTATGATTCTATTTGGGTTATTGTTTGTCGCTTAACCAAAATAGCTCACTTTATACCCGTAAAGACCACCTATACCAGCGCAAAGCTAGCTGATATTTACATGAAGAGGATTGTGTGCCTACACGGCGTTCCCAAGAGTATCGTGTCCGATAGAGGGACCCAGTCACATCCCATTTCTGGAAGCAGTTGCATGAATCACTGGGAACTAGATTGGAATTCAGTACGGCATTTCACCCGCAAACGGATGGTCAGACTGAAAGAGTAAACCAGATTTTAGAAGATATGTTAAGAGCTTGTGCGCTTGATTATGGGTCTAGTTGGGATGACAATCTACCCTATGGCGAGTTCTCCTACAATAACAGTTACCAAGCTAGCATTGAGATGGCACCATTTGAGGCTTTATATGGGAAGAAATGCACAACCCCATTGTTGTGGAGTTGTGTAGGAGAACGAAGTTTCTTTGGACCTGATATAATCCAAGAAGCTGAAGCGAAGGTCAGATTAATTAAAGATAGATTGAAGATAGCACAGTCACGCCAGAAAAGCTACACGGATTCTAAACGTAGAGAAGTCGCCTACGAGGTGGGCGATAGAAACTATCTTAGAGTGTCGCCACTCAAGGGTGTAGAGAGGTTTGGAATTAAAGGAAAATTAGCACCTCGGTTTATTGGACCTTTTAAAATTCTATCTCATAAGGGTGAGGTGGCATATGAGTTATAACTACCAGAAGCTCTGTCTTCGGTTCATAATGTGTTCCATGTCAGTCAGCTGAAGAAATGTCACCCCGAAATGATGGGAGTTCCTTTAAAGGATACTGTACCCCTTGAAGAAGTACAATTGGAGAGTGACCTGACCTACGAAGAGAAACCCATCAAGATATTGCAGACCGCAGAAAGAGTCACCCGTACCAAAACCATCAAGTTTTGTAAAGTCCAATGGAACCATCACACCGAGGAAGAAGCCACCTGGGAACGAGAGGATGACCTCCGAGAAGACCATCCACACCTATTTGCTGATCTTTCCGAAGCTCGAGGGCGAGCTTCCTCTTAAGGGGGTTAGTCTGTAACATCCCAAATTTTGCAAAAATTAAAAACTTTGCATTCAAGCATCATTCATCATTAGGCATAAAACTACATCACAAAAATATTAAATAAAACTTCAAATTATTAATTTGAATAAACTATAATTCCATAAAGTGTTCACTTAAAACTGCTTAAATTAATAAAATATTATCAATTTATTTATGGGTAAGTATAATGACAAAAGGTCCCATTTTTAATAACCTTTCCAAAACATATTTTTATGAATTTTTCTGAAATGTTTTGAATAGGTTTAAAAATCATATTTGAAATCAGTGTTTAAAAACAGGAAATACTTCTTTTAAAAAGAAAAGGAAATCGGGCCGGCCCGTTGGCAATCTGCCGCGCACGCGTAGCCTACCAGCCCGCCAGCGTCCCAGCGCCCCGCGCTCTCGCTCGCAGTCGCTGACAGGTGGGACCCAGCTGTCATCATCCCCGCGGAAACGTTCGTCCCCAAATCACGCTCCCGACCCCGACAGGAAACGGCGGATTGATTCGCACGATTACGGGCGATTTACTACTCCCCTTACCTCGCCTCCTCCCCCTACTAATACCCCTCTCCGTTCTCTTCCGTTTGCCCCAAACCAATCGACCCGAGAGCCACCGGGCCGCACACATTCGTCTCCGGAGTTCCGCGGTGGCCGCCGGCAAAAACTTCGACTTCCGGTGAGCTAAAGCAATGTCGAGCCCTCTCGTAGTTTCCCCTCGCACCATTGCACTCACGCGACACCTTTTGACACGGTTATGGGCTTTTTGGTGCAGCGCTTTGTCGAGTTCGTTCACGACCGAGGAGATCTGCCGCCACACACAACTCCGACGAGCTCTCCCGGGGGAACGAGGACGCTCCGCTCATCGCCGCCTCGCCATCGTCTCCATCTCGACGCCACGCACCCCCTGGTGAGCTCCGTTTATCTCCTAGCACCGTAGAACGCCTCGGGCGCAAACGCCGGCCATGGCCCCGCCGCGCCCCGCGCGTCTCCGGCGACTCGCGCCGCCCGCGTTAGGTCAATGCGTCCTGGACCGTTGGATTTAGATCCAACGGATCTGTTTTATTTTTATTTTTCGCTTCTGTAATTAATCTGGCGCGTCCGATTTCATTTAGATCTAACGGCTCTCGATCGAGATCCGCGTCGAACCGGTACGGGCGAATCAGATCGCGCCGCGTGGCCGATTCTTTTTCTATTACGAATAAAATTTAGAAATTAAAACAGAAAACTATTAAAACTTGCAAAATTCATAACTTTTGATCTGTAAGTCCAAAATTGATAAACTTTATGTCATTGGAAAGCTCTGCTCATGTAGTTTACTTCTACATCATTTGTTTTTCCCTTTGAAAAATTATAATTTGTATAATTATCATAGGAGTATTTCGGCCATTAAAATAATAACTTAAATAATAAAAATGATTTAGAGACAAATGTAATTGTTTTAGGATTGTATTATTTCCCTCTGTCCAGCAATATTAATAAATGTCCAAATTGAAGATGTCATAAAAACAATAAAAGTTGTAATTATAGAAATCAAAGTTTTACTATATTATTTTAAAATTATTTAATTGATAAATAATATAAGAAATACCTAAAAATTATATTTCATTTATTAATGACAGAAAATAAGAAGTATTAATAAGTGTGTCCTATTATCATAGCATATCATTCATGCATACATGATTATGTTTAGTGTTGTGATGGTATTGTGTTGGTATTTATTTTATTCATTGTTTGTGCTAGATTGTGAAGAAGAGGAAGGAATTGCTTGTGATTGTTATTCTTGCTGTGCTTGTTCCTCCTGTTACCAAGGCAAGTGACATTCATACAATATCCCATATTTTCTATATGCATAAGTAGTATATTTTGAGTAGTGTGCATGATAGGGATTTTTTATTTATTTTATAATGTTAAGTTAATTTGTATTTTACAAATATCCTAGTAGTATGTAGCCACCCTTTTCCTAAGCAGCCATGAAAAGATTTTATTAGTTTCTTAGCCATGCTATAAAAATGTTTACCATGTTATGGGAATGTTTCTAAGTGTTAAAATCTAAAATATACATCTGGGTGGAATTGGTTGTTATGGTTTATGTTGAGTGGCTTTTGGGACTGTGCTTGTGGTTGTCATCGCCTAGGATGAATGTCTATTCTACTTAGTGCCACGACTATGGTGGTTGTTACCCAGAAGTACACTTGTGGATGGCCACCCAGGAACGAAGAGATTACTAAGTCCCTCCAAGTTTAGAAGCTTCCCGTGCAACCTTTTGACAATGGGCTATGTCTAGAATGATTAAGTTGTGGGAGTGCAACCTGTCAGCTTGACAAGCAGATGTAGAGATGATAGGTGGAACGAGTCTTGCTAGTATGGTTGCATTCTTCTTCTGAAAGTTCTTGTCTCAGTTCTCTCCTTTCCATAATACACTCCGCGTGTATAGGATTTCTCGGACAAATTGAGTCTAAAGGTGAAAGTGCACAACCTCTGCAGAGTCGACAATCTGAGTTCTCAGCCGTGTCCCCGGAAATGGACTACTTCGAGCAACTGGACAAGGATGGGAAGAACAATCTCAACACTGTTTTCATAAAGTAAAATTTGACTAAGGAAAGAATTGTTGGTGCACTTGGGCTTTATCCCTCGGTGCCAAGTCTTCGAGAAATAAAAGTGTTTTACAAAATGATAGGAGAAAACTTGCTTTCTGCAAATAGCCTTCAACCCCACCAAGCCAAATATGCATATAGATGTTAGACTTGCCAGTATATATCCACCATAGTCACTTGCCAATACATCATTGTATTGACCTCCTTCGGGGGCTGCATATTCCAATGTGCAGGTAATTCTGATGCTGAATGATTTTGGCTCGAGTCTACACCCAACATGACTACCTGTGGCGCATGCTTGAAGATGAGGCTCAATGTTATTTCGCTTTCGCTGTGAACTTTGAACTTTAGCTAGCCTTCATGGCTATGCAAATTGTAATAAAGCCATATTTGGCTATTATTTTTGGATCTCGTTGTAGCAATTTTAATACTTATGCAATGGTACTTTATATTTTGTACTGTGGTGCTGGCAGTGATCCAGGGACTAGCACATAACACAGGTGTTCCAACTTTAATAAAACTTGGGGTGCTACACCGGGCAGCGCAGGACGAGCCAAACGCAAACAGAGGCGCACATTAGCTCGATCCAAAAGACACGCGACACCGCCTACAAGACATAGCAAGAGGAAAGGAGCCGCTATATTCTGGTCCAAAGTGCTTTGGCGACGCCATCCGCAGAGAGCCGTTCCGTAAGGACATGACATCAGTGCCAAAAAATTGTCATAGGTACAACGGCCTCGTTAAGCCTGATTCATGGCTAGCCGACTATGCCATGGCCATAGAAATTGCCGGCGGAAGCAGCTATATTGCCGTCCGTTACCTACCTCTCAAGTTGGAAGGCACGGCAAGGGCTTGGATCGACAACCTTCCTGAAAAGTCTATCCATAGCTGGTACGACATGGAAAAGGTTTTCTCGCAGCACTTCCAAGGAACATACAAGCGTCCAAATACCTACACGGATTTGCAACGCTGTATCCAAAAGCCGGACGAAACCATGACAGACTTTGTCAGCCGTTGGATATCCGAAAAAGCCAACTGTCATGGTGTTTCGGACGCGCAGGCTATCCACGCCTTCTACACGGGCCTGCAGAAGAAGTCCTTGCTCCGTCATCGGCTCGTCCACGAGCAAATCACGGACCTTGGCGAGATGCTCAACCTAGCCACCCAATATGCGGCGGCGGATAACGACGCCCGGGACGATGATCCAGACGTCAACATCATGCCAAAACGGAACAACTAGCGCAAGCAGGCGGCGGATGACAAAGCCGGCCCTTCCAACGAGGTAGCTGTCGCATTCCAAGGGAATGCCGGCAAAAAGAAGTGGAAGAATAAGAAAGATAATCGCGACGCCGGCTCAGGGCCTAAGGCGGTGCGAATCACTTTTGAGCAGGCAAAACTTTTGCCATGCCCTATCCACGCCTCACTTGGCAAGGTCAACCATATGCTTAGCGAGTGTCGTTTCATGGACGACTTCAAAAAGGACCCCATAGTCGGCTGGAAGTCAAAGAAGTCAAAGAAGAACGACAAGAAAGACAACAAGGAGGATAAGGATGACGACGACATGTCTCTCTCAAGCGAGGATGACGCGGCCGCCAAGAAAAAGAAACCATATCCGAAGGTCAAAGAATCTCTCGTATGCTTTGTCGGCACACCTTCGGCTAAGGCAGATAAGGCGGAGATGCGCGAACTCAACGCGACAATGCCGGACGTCCCTCAGTATTTGAACTGGTCGGAAGCAACGATCACTTGGGACCGGTCCAACCACCCTGATCACGTTCCTCACCCAGGCAAGTACGCCCTCGTCGTCGATCCCATTGTCGACAACTTCAGACTCACAAAGGTACTCAAGGATGGCGGCAGCAGCCTCAACATCCTGTACTACGACACACTAAGCCGCATGAACCTGTCAGAGGATCAGCTGGACCACAGCAACCTCACTTTTCACGGCATAGTGCCCGGCAGGCAAGCAAAGTCAATGGGGAGCATTAGGCTGAAGGTAACTTTCGGACCAAAAGAGAACTACCGCTCAAAGTTCCTCCGGTTCGAAGTTGTCCCCTTCAAAAGCGCCTATAATGCAATCTTCGAACGACCGTCTTTCGCCAAATTTATGGCAAGGCCGTGCTACATACACAGCAAGGTTAAAATGCCGGGGGAAAACGGAACCATCACGATTTCCGGCAAATTTAAGAAAGCCAAGGAGTGTGAATGTGGTATGGCTGCCTTCGCAGAAGCCGTCATCCACAAGGAAGAACTCGCACTACTTGGGGCGGATTCAGACAACTCCATGCCCAAGCCAAAGATTGATGTCAAGAAGACCTTTGAAGCTTCAGAAGACACCAAAAAGGCGGACCTCATCCCAGGTGACAAGTCTAAGCAAGTTGTCATCGGATCCAACCTTGACAGCAAATAGGAAGGCGCGCTCGTCGAGTTCCTCCGTGAGAATCGTGACATCTTTGCATGGTCGCCATCCGACATGCCTGGTGTACCGAGGGAACTTGCCGAGCACTCACTCAACGTCATAAAAGGATCTAAGCCGGTGAAGCAAGGTACAAGACGCTTTGGAGATGAGAGACGTAAGGCTATAGGAAAGGAGATAAATAGGCTGAAGGCCGCCAATTTCATAAAAGAAGTTGTACACACCGATTGGGTGGCAAATCATGTACTTATTCCAAAGAACAATAAAGAGCTGAGGATGTGTATCGACTATACCGGTGTTAACAAGTGTTGCCCAAAGGATCCCTTTGCGTTGCCTAGAATTGACCAAGTCCTAGACTCCACAGTAGGCTCCGAGCTACTTTGTTTTTTGGACGCCTACTCAGGATACCACCAAATCAAGATGAGGGTGTCAGATCAATTGAAAACATCTTTCACCACTCCATACGGGACTTTCTGCTACATCACGATGCCTTTTGGCCTGAAGAATGCAGGGGCAACATACCAGCGCTGTATGCAAAAATGCATGCACGAACAGATCGGCCGCAATGTTCACGTCTACGTAGACGACATTGCGGTGATGTCAAAAAAGAAGGCGGATCTCCTAGAGGATCTGGAAGAAACTTTTCAAAATCTCCGAAGGTACCAGATGAAACTCAATCCCGCCAAGTGTGTTTTCGGCTTTCCAGCCGGCAAACTACTTGGATTTATCGTCTCGGAACGAGGGATCGAGGTTAATCCGGAGAAGATCAAAGCCATCCAAAGCATATCCAGACCTACTTGTCTGAAGGACGTGCAGCGCCTAGCCGGATCGGTGGCGGCCGTCAGTCGCTTCATAAGTCGCCTAGGGGAAAAGGCAATGCCTCTCTATCGACTATTGAAGAAATCCGACAACTTTGAGTGGACAGCAGAGGCAGATGCCGCCTTAAAACAACTTAAGGAGGCCCTCATATCCGCTCCGATATTGGCAGCACCTCGATCACAGGAACCGATGCTGCTGTACATCGCGGCAACAGGAACTGTTGTCAGCGTTGTCTTGGCTATGGAAAGAAAGGAGAACGAAGCCGCGACGTATGAACAACGACCAGTCTACTTCATCAGTGAAGTATTCTCCGCCTCCAAGCAGAGGTATCCGCATTACCAAAAGCTGGCTTATGGTGTATTCTTCGCCAGAAAGCTTAGGCATTATTTCCAGGAGCACACAGTGACAGTAGTTAGCGAGTCACCGTTGGGAGACATAATCAACAATGCAGAGGCAACAGGTCGAGTTGCCAAATGGGGCATCGAGCTTGCCGCCTTTGATATAGTCTAGTGCTTGCAGATTTTGTCGCCGACTGGACAGAAGCCATGGAGGCAATGACACTCCCCGAGTCAGAATATTGGGTCATGCACTTTGACGGATCAAAGATGCTCAAAGGCTCGGGGGCTGGAGTCGTTCTACGCACGCCTAAAGGTGACAAGCTTAGCTACGTGTTGCAAATTCACTTTACAGCAACTAACAACGTTGCTGAGTACGAAGCTTTGCTTCATGGGTTACATGTGGCAAACGACCTCGGCGTCAAAAGAATCCTCTGTTGTGGCGACTCAGATTTGGCCGCGCAACAAGTAAGCGGAACATGGGATGCGAAAAGCGCAACAATGGCGGCATACAGAGCCAAAGTTGACGAATTCGCAAAAAACTTCGCGGGCTACGAAGTCCGGCATGTTCCAAGAGCTGAGAACGAGGCGGCAGCCACACTTGCCAGACTAGGGTCAGAACGCAAAAAGGTACCAAAAGATATTTTCCTGAAACATTTGCACAAGCCATCCATTAAAGGCGCCGATTTGATGGACCCCGGTGCAGAAGAACTGGTAGAAGCGGCAAGTCTCGTTGTCTACTCGATACAGCCGGATTGGACTATCCCATATCTCGATTTTCTAATCAACAACAAGTTGCCGGAGGACGATGAGGTGCTAAAAAGGCAGATCATAAGGCGAGCCAAGGAATTCACGATAATAAAAAGGCGAGCTATATAAGCGAAGCACGTGCGGCATCTATCAGCGGTGCATACAGCCAGAAGAAGGTCAAGAAATTCTGAAAGACATACATATTGGCACCTGCGGGCATCACGCTTACGCCAGGTCCATCGTGTCCAAAGCTTTCCGCCAAGGTTTCTACTGGCTTACCGCCAAAGAAGACGCCGAGAACATCGTAAAAACATGCAAAGGCTGCCAGTTGTACGCTCATCAACCTCACTTACCGGCACAAGAACTCAGGACAATTCCAATCACCTGGCCGTTCGCGGTCTGGGGCTTAGACATGGTGGGTCCCTAGAAGAAGGCGAGTGGTGGGCATACCCACCTATTGGTCGCTGTCGACAAGTTCACCAAATGGGTCGAGGCTAAGCCGATCAGCAAACTTGACGCACGAACAACCGCCAATTTCCTCTGGGGAATTATCTCGCGTTTTGGAGTTCCACACAGCATTATCACTGATAATGGCAGCAACCTATCTCAAGGCAACATAGAAGAATACTGCAGTGATCTGGGTATCCGGCTTGATTTGGCATCCGTGTCACACCCTCAATCCAATGGACAAGTAGAGCGTACAAACGGCCTAGTCTTATCAGGACTTACGTCTCGTCTCGAAGCTCCATTACACAGGGCAGCCGGCGTTTGGGCAGATGAGTTACAGTTGGTACTATGGAGTTTGCGCACAACGCCAAACAGGTCTACCAGCTACACTCCTTTCTTCTTAGTATATGGCGCTAAGGCGGTGCTACCTACCGACATGAAATACGACTCCCCAAGGGTTCAAGCCTACATCGAGCAAGACGTAGAAGGTGCAAGACAGGATAGCCTAGACCTGCTAGACGAAGAAAGAGACGTCGCTCTACATCGCTCCGCCTTGTACCAGCAACAACTTCGCCGCTATCATAGCCAGAGAGTGCGGAAGCGAAGCTTAAGAACAGGTGACCTAGTTCTCCGCCTAATTCAAGACAGAAAAGGCTTGCACAAGTTATCCCCGCCATGGGAAGGACCGTTTATAGTCACAAAGGCGCTGCTCAATGGTTCCTACTACCTGGCTGACATCCGCGACGAAGAAGAAAAGAAGAGGCGCAAGAAGGTGGCAGTAAAAAGGGGAACCAAGCGCAAAATAGGCATTGACGATCCGTTCGAACAAACAAGACGGCCTTGGAATATTGAGCAGCTACGTCCTTTCTACACTTAGCAATTTATAATTGTAATAAGTTATATATGATTATGAAATAAAAGTCTATGGTTCCTCATCTGTGTTGAGAAGTATGCCATCTTTTGTCTTTTCTTGCAATCATATTTCCCCTATGTATCTAAGTTACCTATTTTTCTAGCTCCGTGCAAAGGTTCAAACTGGTAGATACTTGCAGCTTTCGAGCCAACCTAAAGCAAAAATAAACTTTTTGCGCCGCCTAATTCCTTTACCTTTGATTACTTATATGTGGTTCGCCTAGTAGTATGTCTTTGACACCAACATGTTGGCTTTGGTTTCTGATACAAAAAGTCAAACATATAGGTCAGGGTAAAATTAAGGCGGGCCATATAAATAAGCCAAAATAAAACTTGTCAGCTAGTTTCCCGCCTAGCAGAGCAACAACAAAAGTATATACAAATATTACAAGTTAAAGTTGCATTGTTTCAGGGGCTGGCAAATCATGTCAGAAGGAGGCAAGGAAAGGAAACTACGGCTCGGGGGGGCGTCTACATCAGGCTTGGGGGCTGACAACTTCAGCCCCAGAGTTGTCACTCCCCTCCGCCTCGGCCGTGCCGGCAGCTCCAGCTTCCCCTGCGGCAGGCACAGGATGGCGCCGGTAGAAGATCGAAGTATCCACCATGTCGGCAACACACGTGGCGTAGCCGGCAACGCTGTCCAGAACAGCGGTCGGCTCGACCTCGCTGCCGTCTTCATATGTAGACAGCATGCCTTCGGTGACGGCTTATATCTCCGCCTCGGGGTAGTGCGCCATGAATAGTCCAAGCGCAGTCTTGGCACCACCCCGCGCCGCGGACTTCAGCGAGCTCTTGTGTAGCTTCGTAGCCTGCTCCAACATGTTGGGCACGTCGCTGAATTCGGTCGGTTCCTGGCTGCCGGAGGAGATGAGGAACTTGGCGGCAAACCGCTTGGACGCTGCCAAAGTCTCGATGATCAGCTCGCCTAGACGCGCAAGGCAATCCAGGCGGGGGCTGACAACCTTGTCGTCGCCTAAACCGGCGGGAACTGTATCAAAAATGAAACCATCAGTTTGGCTCAGGATAAGCAAAATGGCAAAATCAAATAAGGAGTGAGAAATTACCAAGGGCCGAGTTATGGAAAGCGGACATCTCAATCATATGAGCCGCCAACGCGTCCTCAGCAATTTGGGCGCGAGAAGTCTTCTTGGAGATTTCCTCGGCAGCCGTCTTCTCCGCCTCCGCCAACTTCTTGCGCGGGCTATCCAGCTCACCAGTAAGCTGGCTAGATTCCTGCGCAAATTTCAGCTGCTAGGCCTCCATCTCCTTCTGGTGCTCCTCCTTCATCGCCAAGTTGGCGGCCGCCAAATCGGAAGCTTCATTCATAAGAGCTTGCATATCAGTGGACATATCCTGGGCGTGGTCTAGCAGTTCTACAAATATGGATTCGCTAACTAATTGATTGACGGCAACATAAGTTGAAAAGATGGCTGAAAGCAAAAAAGATCAACTCTACCTTCATCTTTTTTGCGGGCCGCCTCCAACTCGGCAATCCGCAGGTCCTTGGCCTCGCAATCCTTCTTCAGATCGCGGCACCGCTGGTTTATCTCGAATCTGGAGGAGATAAGCTCAACGTTGGCGGACAAGAGGCCCTTCAGGAAAAAGCAAAGGCATAAAACATATTGTCGAATAACCACTAAGCCGGCAGCCAATATTTTTGGACCTGCCATCTAAGTGCTCGGGGGAAAGACTGTGTATATGCCAGAGTTATAAAAACTTACAGACAGGTCGCCCTCCAAGTCGGCGAAGGCCTGGGAGGTGAAGTTGGAAAAAGTCAAGTTGACTCCTTGGCCTCCATAAAGGTGGACAAAGGGTCCCTAACTTTGCCGCCTCCTGCAGTCGGGGCTTCCCTCTGGGACCCGCCGGCAGCCACCTCCAGCAACTCCTCCTTGGCGGCACGCGATTGGACGGCTTCATCGGCCGTAGCCCCAGCCAAAAGAAGGGGAGTCTTGGGTGTGCGGTTAGCGGAGAAGGTCCTTGGCGGCGCGCCAGAAGCCGGAGTCTGGGGCTGGCGACGAGCATCGCCCATAAAGCTGCCGGCCCGGGGCTGGGGAGTAGGCGGCATGGTAGCAGGCGAGCTGCCTTGAGGCCGCTTACCCCTGGAAAGGAGCCTGGTCGGCAACCGGGAAGTTGCGACCCTTTCCCTGTCAATAAACAGCAAGCACAGTCAGTTGGGTGCCAGTATTAAAGAAGCTCGTCGACTATTAAAGGCAGAATTGAGTACCTTCGGGGGATGTTAATCCCCGTGTTCTCGTCAAGGTTGACGAGAACCGGCTCGGTAGCCGTTGCGATCCGTTTCTTCCTTTCAGCGATCGCCGTAGAGGAAGCGGCGCCGGATGCCTTGCGCTTCTTGGTCTTCCCGGCTTCCGACTCGTAGAAGTCGACAGCCAGGTCATCCTCCCCCAAGTCGGAGATCTGAAAAAGAAGACAAGTATTAATGGAACTCAAGTTAGCCGGCGAAGCTGTCAAAAAAGGGGCAAGAAGCAAGATGTCTACCTCGATGGGAGGATTGTCGTGGGTGTGCATGGGCACGCCCTCCACCGCCTTCACCAGCCCCGCCTTGATGAGGCTGCGGAGCCGTAACGCCTGGTCAGCAACCGGCAACCTCTCTTCGCTTACACGGAGAGAGGCCGTCGCAGTAGGCGAATACTGACAAATTTTGTGCGGGCTGTACCGCAGGGGGAGAATATGCCGGCCGAGCCAGCAGATGACGGTGTCCACCCCGTCCAGCAGGGGGGGAGCCATCGTCCGGGTGAGGAATTCAATCCGCCTTTGGAAAAGGCGGAGTTCCTCCGTCAACTTGGGCACCACCTCGTCCCAGCATGGCCTGGGCATAGGCGGCGCGTTGACAAAGTCCGGGACGCCAAATTGACGGCCCGGAGCTGCCATATCTTGGCAGTAGAAGAATCTGGAGGTCCAGCCCTTGGCGGCAGTTAAAAGTGACACTGCCACAGGTTGCCAGCCCGCCGTCCGGCACGGTCTGACGCCGGCAACGAAAACAGTATCTGAAGAAGTCTAAACTAGGCCTAATACCTAGATAGCCCTCGAACAGAGCTGTGAAGCCGGCTAAGACTAGAATGCTATTGGGCGCTATATTGTGGTGCTGGAGCCCATAATGATCTAGCACCTCGCTAAAGAAAGCGGAAGGCGGAAGCGCCATTCCCCTAACTAGGTGGGAGGTGAGGATTACCCGTTCCCCGGCTTTCGGAGCCGGCATGACGTCTCCCAAGGCGGGTCTCCACTGGCAATCCTCCCGAGTTGGGAGGTAGCCAACGGCCTCCAGGTCTTGGAGGGTCTCCTCGTCGACGATGGAGGGAAGCCGGTAGCGTGACCCGAGGTCCGCCGCTTCCTCTTCCTCGTCGGCCGGAGCGCCTCTCGCCGCCGTCGCCGCGGCTAAGGGTGGAGGAGCCGAAGAGACCGCCGCCGGCGTGCGCGCGGCGGGAATGTGAGAAGCGACGTCGGCGACATTGCCCGTCGCCACCGTCGCAAGACGCGACGCCGCGCCGCGCATCGCCGCCGCGGATGAGGTGTCGGATGTAGGACGGCCGGACGCCGCGGAGGGGATGTTTTGACCGGTGGACATCGCCGTGAGCGGAGGTCACTGGAGGAGGACGCTCGTCGGAGTTCGCTCGGAGAAAGGAGCGGGAGAGCGGGAGAGCAAGGGGTCGAGGAGTGCAGGAGCTGGGGTGCCGAAATGGACCGCTCGACTCCCTATTTATAGAGCCGGGCGTAGCTTCCTGTGCAACGGTGTTTTTAGTCGGACACGTGTCCAACATCCACTTCAGCGCATGATCGCACGATCTCCACGCCTCCCCTTTTCCCGCGATTTTGTGATCATGGTGAGATTTTCGCTTAGGCCAGTTTCAAACTGTTGTGAGCCGCCTAGCGATATCCGTCAACAACTATCGGTTAGCCGTCTTTTCACATGTTGGATAAAGGCGGCCGTGTGCCAACTTCAAGACACACTTGCCCCCTTTTTTGATTTTCAGAATGGTTCAAGTCCTGCAGCCGCCAACATTGGCAGATGAAGTATCAAGAAGAAGCCGGCGCCTGGAGAACTTCAACCTTTCTGGGGGCTAATGTTGGGGATATATCAACTAGGGGTATCTCCAACGTGGATCAATCCGTCTAGTCCAGGGTGGCCCAAGGGTGGTAAGGTTGAAGCCTGCCGGGCGGCCCAGATAGTTGACGTACAAGAAGTAGGCGGACGGTCCAAGAAGGCGTAAGGCTGAAGCCCATCAAGCCACCAAGCCCAAGACGGAAGGTGGCAACTAAGCCGGCTAGGTCTAGGACTCTGATTACTTGCCGGACAAGTACTTGCCTTGTATCCTGGGGTCTGGCCGCCTATATAAGCCGGCCACCAGGAAGCCTTTAGGGCACGCTTCAATAAACAATCAATAGAGATCACATCCATTGTAACCTGTTCACGGCTATTGCCTCATAGTGAATTATAGCATCACGTAGGATCTCGCCACCGCTGCGGGATATGAAGCTGGGTAAACTCGCCGTGTTCAATCCCGTCCTTGACGACACCAACCTTCTTCCCCACAATCCATACGTAGGCTAGAGGACCCCCGTCTCCTATCAATTATGCCGATACCACGACACGGAGTAGTGGTTCCTTGCGTGAGCATTTAGAACATGGCGGCAACATCACCTCAGGCTGCCTTGGCCAATTGGGGCAAGCGGATGAAGTGGAGGAGCTCGACATTGCTGCTGCCCTTCGTCGCCGGAGAGGAAGAAGAGGAAGGAATATGAAGAAGAAGATGGTCCAAAGAGGAGGATGGATGCTCTGTCTATGCGAGCAAGGATGGATGCTCTGTCTATGCGAGGAAGGAGATGGTACAAATAGAGAATGGATGCTCTATCTATGCGAGCAAGAATGGATGCTCTGTCAATGCGAGGAAGAAGAAGAGGAACAGGAGGAAGGAGGAGGATGGGTGCTCTGTATGTGAAGAGGAGGCAAAGGGTGGGTCCGCGGTGAGCGTGTAACAATCACATGCGGCGGTGCAGCTGTTGCAAGTCCACCAACCCTTTTTGCTTAGAAATATGACCGGTTACCCTACCTTTGGAGCTCATTCGAAACACATCGAACGGGTTGTGCAGAATGAGCACCGCCAATTAGATCGCAGAATGAGCCCCGAGTCTGCCAGATTCCTTCTAGAGGACGATCAAACGGCTTCAGTTCAGCGGTAGGGTTAGATCGACGGTCATTGTTCAAATGGGGTTCGGAGGCACTCAACGGGGGTTTTGAAAAGTTTGATAAAGTGTCCAAGTTTCATTTTCAAGTGGATAAGAAGGCATTTTTATCGAAACCTAAACCCTCTCTCACTCGTCTACAAACTCTATAACTCTTTATACGTG
Source organism: Poa annua (assembly GCA_026929855.1). NCBI lineage: Eukaryota > Viridiplantae > Streptophyta > Magnoliopsida > Poales > Poaceae > Poa > Poa annua. The sequence goes on from CM049432.1 coordinate 23,097,311, forward strand.
ATAGCTCATTTGTGCGTACCATTTTTGATGAAATTAACCAAACCCAGGTTTACATTTTTTTATCATAACTATGTCAAATAACAAGACAATGTGCGCTGGTTTCACATTTTTTCGATTTTTTTTGAATCATTTATGATCATTTGAAAATCTGGTCAAACCTGGTCAAACACATTTTGAACGTCTCCAAAAGAAGTTTAAAATATGAAAATGAAAACGAAGTGCAGATGCTTCTTAGTAATAATGAAATGAAGAATTTTTATTTTATCGAAACCTAAACCCTCTCACTCTTCTACGAACTCTATAACTCTTTGTACGTGATACCTCATTCGTGCGTACAATTTTTCATGAAATTAACCAAGTCCAGGTTTATATTTTTTTATCATAACTATGTCACATAATAAGACAATGTGCGCTGGTTTCACATTTTTTTGATTTTTTTTGAATCATTTATGATCATTTGAATGTCTGGTCAAACCTGGTCAAACGCACTTTGAACGTCTCCAAAAGAAGTTTAAAATATGAAAATGAAAAACAAAATCCAGTTGCTTCTTAGTAACAATGAAACGAAGATTTTGTGATTTTTTTTATTTTATCGATACCTAAACCCTCTCACAGTTATACGAACTCTATAACTCTGTGTACGTGTTAGCTCACTTGTGCATACCATTTTTCATGAAATGACCCAAACCTAGGTTTATATTTTTTAATCATAACTATGTCAAATAATAAGACAATGTGCGCTGGTTTCACATATTTGCGATTTTTTTTGAATCATTTATGATCATTTGAATGTCTGGTCAAACGCACTTTGAACGTCTCCAAAAGAAGTTTAAAATATGAAAATGAAAAACGAAGTGCAGATGCTTCTTAGTAACAATGAAATGAAGCTTTTGTGGTTTTTGTGATTTTATCGAAACCGAACGCGCACAGTTCATGCCCAGAGCCGATAAGGTGTTCGATCAAATTACATCCGACCAAAATACAAGGGTTTAGTAATATTAATCAGTCTCTTCTTTGACGTCGTCAAGCCGGACAACATCTCGTCAACCCACTTGTCGATCTCTTCGCTGGGGTCGCTGATCTCTTCGTCCGACTGCTCGATTTCTTCTCCCGACTTCTCGATTTCTTCGTCCGACTGCTCGATTTCTTCGTCCGACTGATCGATCTCTTCGCTGATCTTCTCAAATGTCAGCTGGATGTACTCCACCTTGATGATCACCTTGATAACATAGAGATCACCAATTCGAATCGGCAGTTGCTCCCAGAATAGATCCAAGTTCGTCTCGAACTCGAGATAATCGTAGTCGTCTACCACACGATATGATCCAAAGATCTCGACATCATTCCCCAAAAGACGAGAAACTCTGTGATCTTGCCGTAATATGAGCTCAAGCGGTGGAAAAGCCTCGGGGTAGCCATATAGTAACTCAATCTTGAGATGCTATCAAAACAACATGAGCATCATATCAGAATAGTTCAAATGACAGAACTGAGCGATCATTCAAATGACAGAACATGAGCATCGTATCAGAAATACCAGAGAAACTTCATCTATAGAATCATTCTCAATCCTGCGCACGTAGTATTCAGGGATCTCTACCAACTCCATCGTGGCATCATGCAATAAAACGAGAGATATTGCATTCATTTCTGAATAGGTGACATCTCTCGGGTCGTGAAATATGCTCGACACGAGGGCTGGCTTGCAGCGTCCGTCAATATGTTGAAACTCTGATCAAAGAGAGGAAGACATTCAGAAAACTTGTAAACTACTCAATGTGTAAGAAAACGAACACAAACGAGCATACCTTCATTATGTTGCACAAGAGGTTTTGCAGCATTGTGCTTGTTAGTCACTTCAACATTGAAAAGATGCAGATCTTCATTCCAACCGAATTTGACAACATTACCCTCCTCGATGCCGTGGCTCTCCACTGCGTTCCACAGATCTCCGTGTATATATGGATGTTCGGGCTACCACTTAGCTGCTTCACAAGATATGTCCTTTCTGCGTCATCTTGTACCCACTTATCCAGGTAGAACAAGTACTGGTCTTCGTTCGGACACCTAGCCTCCATCTAGTTCTTACGAGGGCCAAGTCCCCGACTCTGATCTAGAAGATATCTTAAAGGGCATGGCAGAATCTACATGTAATACCAAACCGGAGAAACTATGAAGGCATTCATTGAAGGAAAAACAAATGACATTCCCTCGAATTTGAAAGGCAATACTTACAACGTCCGATTTAAAACCACGTTCCATCGGGACTTTGAAAGTGGAACCACGAGTTAGTGTGCGACAGAGAGTTGCTTCGTAGTTGCACATAGCACAGAGATCGACGCCGTCGCTATCGCTATCGGAAACCTATTTTAACAAAGGAAATTTAGAACCAGATAAACAGGCGAAACCTGGGGTTTTTCCCCATTCCGCAATCCAAATACAAAATCAAATCTACTCACATATAATGCACCAAACAGGAAAATGAAATATGTAGAGAAGATAGCACTGACCATCGGCGACAAAATGGGGTGATGGACTGCATATGGAACCGTCGGCAACCAAAAATCCCCGGCGAACACGGTCGTACAATGGCGTGGGCGATGGAGCTCCTTGCTTGTCCCTCCTTCTTGACGGGCGACGGGAGCTTGGCCGGCAATGGAAATGGCGATGGCGATGGAGCTCCTTTGCGACTTCAATCACCCTGCTCTCCGCCCTCAGTCCAACTCCTATTGCTCTGTTTTGCTCTGTTCTTGGGGATTCATCGGAGGTTCTATGGGCGACAGCAGTGAGGCAGGGAAGAAAGACCACATGGGCTCCATCAGCGGTTTCCCTAGATTAAACAAGTCCCCCGGCCCCAAGCCGAGCCACACACTAGCCGACCCCACGAGACTCCAATCGAGCCGCGCCAGGCCGACCCCACCAGTCAGGCTAAGTGCGGGTCAAAGGAGGTTGACCAGAGGGAAATGAGCGTTTGGGCAATATGCGAGCAAACCAGGGCACATACGAGAGAAACAGCGCGGGTATGGCACAGACCGATAAAACTCAGCTAGGAATGGCACAGAACCAATTGACCCTTTTCTTTTTTTTAATTGATATAAATATAATTAATTCATAATTAATATATTTACATACTATTTAATCTCCCGTGACTCCGGACCACCCGAACTTCTTTCGGACATTCCCGGAACCCTTCTATACCTCCCCGGAACCCCTTCCAGAACCACCGGAACCCTTTCCAGATTAACTCTCTCTCTCTCTCTATTTCCTTCATCTATCATTCCAAAACTATCTCCAAGTGTCGTTAAGACCTTAAGTCTTGTTACGCTACGGTTCGAGAATACTCCAGACATGATCGAGACCCCGCGCTCGCCAATGACCGCCAGGGAGACTTGGGTGCCTGTGACGGTCCCTGTGCATTCCACGAGTATCGTCGTTGAACCATAAACATGATATTCATTCCTTTTGTTTCTTCGATACTACCTTGTCCGAGATATGATCGTATACATCCGATGCCCTGTTGTATCTCGTTACCAACAAGGTGTAGCGTACCTGCACTTTAAATAAGGCAGATACCTATGTATAGTGCAAATCCCTGGATCGATTCATTTGCACAGACAGTTTACGATGTAATATCACAACAAAGCGTCAAATTTTATTACATCGATGATCCAGAATTACAAAATATTCGATACAAGTTGCATAGCATAAATCTAGCATTGAAAAAGTACACAGCGGAAATACAATAGCAGTGAGTCTCTATCACTTTCATGCTGCCACAGGCGAAAACATGTTGGTTGTAGACTCGAAACCTATAAACAAAACCTCACTCGTCATCTGAACAATCTGCAATAAGAAAAAATATTGCAACAACGTGGGTCAGATTCCATTAAAAATGGAGTCTGGCAAGTGACACTATGGTGGACACTTAATGGAATAACTCTAAAGCCTATATGCATATTTGGCTGGTGGAGTTCAAGGCTATTTTGCATAAAGCCAATTTTTCCTATCTTTTTGGAAACACTTTCTTCAAATCAAGACAAGTATGGCATGAAAACCATAAATCTCATCTTCCCTTGTTCTCCCATCAAGTTTTATTTCTGAAGTTGGAATGATGGAATCCTCCGTTGACGTCCTTGATCAGCTGCTCAAATTGTCCGTACCGGGGACACGGCTAAGTACTTAGTTTTACACTCTGCAGAGGTTGTGCACTTTCACCTTTAGACTCAATTTGTCCGAGAAATCCTATACACACGGAGTGTATTATGGAAAGGAGAGAATTGAGACAAGAACTTTCAGAAGAAGAATGCAACCATACTAGCAAGACTCGTTCCACCTATCATCCCCCTACATCTGCTTGTCAAGCTGACAGGTTGCACCCTCACAACTTAATTATTCTAGACAGAGCCCATTGTCAAAAGGTTGCACGGGAAGCAATCGTCACTCGGAGTTCTTCAGATTCCTTTGTTCCCTGGGTGGCCATCCACAAGTGCACTCTCAGGTTGACAACCCCCATGCTCATGGCCCCAAGTATAGTAGAAACTACCTTAGGCAAAGACAACCACAAGCACAGTCCTGAGTAGCCACTTAACATAAACCATTCAACCAATCCACCCAGGTGTTTTATTAACTTAGTGTATGTGTACTCCCAGGTTGACAACCACCATGCTCACGGCCCTAAGTAGAATAGAAATTCATCCTAGGCGACGACAACCATGAGCACAGCCCTGAGTAGCCACTTAATAATTTGTAAAACTTTTCATCAATTGCATAGCATCAATATTTCTGCTAAGTATGATATAGGAACCTAGACACAGGAGTAAGGGAATTCTACACAGGTTTAGCATAGCAATACTATCCTACACATGCATATAAAAATACACTAAGTAATGCATAGAAAATACTAGGAAGTTTATGAGATGTGCCACTTGCCTTTGAATGTTGTCGTTGTTCACAACTCTTTTCAACGATACTCGGGACTCTCCGTTCAATCTAACAGTATGGACAAGCAACAATACCACAATCAACAGCAAGCACAACTCCACAATACACACAAAACACATACTAGATGAATAAATAAGTTTTATAAAACTTTCTAAGGAAATATGTTTATGCATGATGTGAAAAATGCTTAGAGAAAATTACTAGTTCTATTCTTCGAGGTGATCAACAATTATTATCAACTCTTTGTAAATTGGATATTCACTAAAGTGAGAGAGACAGACACCCGGCCAGCCACTTAAATTGTGGAACAGGTCTCATGTACGTGGACATGTAAGGTTTGTTTCCAGGCCGCTTCATCTCACTATGCCGCTAGGATCCAACAACTTCAAGATGATAACATCATGATCAAAATTTGTTTAAGTTAAATGAGAAAGATAAGATTTGAAAGGAAGGGAAGAGGTAGAAAGAGAGAGATGGAGTTGTCCTCCAGGCTTCATCTCCAGACTTGGTGGTTCTTGTATCTTCGAGGCTGGTCTTGGATTTACTTAGTCATCATGAAGTCTAACAGAAGAAGGAGGGAGAAAGATGAAAGAGGGAGAAAGACTTAGAAAATATTTCTGGTTGGTCTTCCAGCTCCATGTTGAATTTTACTAAGTGTCTCAGTGTAGCACTTCACAAAAATGCAAAGTTGAAATTATTTCTAACTTAGAGAAAACTAATGAAGAGGGGTTTTCCTATGAGAATAAAATATGCTATGAATGAAATGAAATTTTTAATCACAATAAACATCAAAAATAACTTTTGTGATTTCTTTATAAATATGCATGAATTTATAAATGCAATTTAATTAATTTCTAATTTTGGAAAATATAATAAAAGGATTAATTATAAGATTAAAGTTTTCTATGATTAAATGTTTATAATAATTTTATAAATAGTGTTATTAGATAGGGAGCATTTAATTAAATTTATAGCAATTTGATTTAATCAAAATAGTATTTCCATTAATAGTTATGTTGAAAATACTCAAACTATTCAAATTAAATATAACTATGAGTTCATTAAAATATTACTCAAATATTTTTTTTTGCAGAGACAACACACTACAAATATCCTAAAGTTTCTAAAACAATTTTATTTGTAATTTTTTTGATTTACAGATTTAAAGTTATGACAAAAATACTCTATGTGACAAGGGCTTTCCAAATATATAAAAATATTTGAATTTGGATAAATGGTTAAAAAGTTATGACAGATCTAAGTGACAGGGGCTTTTCTGCAAAACTGCCATTTTCTCTAATTAAAAGAAATCAAAATCCACGTGGCTGCTGACTGTGCGCTGACTGGGCTGACACTCTGGCACTGACGTGGATAAGGCAAGGAATCTGGGTCGTCAGATCTGGATCTGGCGGTCCAGATCTGTTCTTACCGCTTCGATTTAAAAGAATCTATCGTGGCCGATGGATGGAGATCTAACGGTGCAGATCGAGCGACCTAAATCGGGCGGCGCTAGGTCACCGGGGACCTCGCCGGAGACGATGCGCGTGGCGGCGACATGCTCGGATAATCGTTCCCTACGGTCTACGGCTTACGGGGACCAACGAATCATACCGCAAGGAAGAGGAGACCGAGGCAGAGACGGTGGCGCGACACTGGTCTTCGGTGCGTTCCCTCTCGCCTCCTATTGCTCGCCGGAGATGCGCACGGCGGCGGTCCTCCTCGGGGGTGCACGGACTGCTTGCTCTGGAGCGGAAAAATTAGGGAAAAGATGTCAGTGAGGTTCGTGCGGATGTAACAAGGAGAAAGAAAATGAAAAGAGGTCTCGGGGTCGACGGAGTTCACCGGAAACGAAGAAGTTCGCCGTCGGTCGTGGCGGAGCTCCGAGGACGAACTCGAGCAGCCTGGGGGCTCTCGGGCTAGGGTTTCTTGGGGAAAAAGGGAGAGGAGAGGTAGTAGATTTATAGGGCAGGGTCGGGGTGCTCATTAAGCCTCTTAATCGCGCGGAATCACGACGAGAAATTCTCGCCCGAAACTGTCGGGCGCGTGATCTTCGGCGCGAGCTTGAAGACGACCTGACGTGTGGGCCCCACACGTCAGTGAGAGGAAGAGGGGATACGGGCTGGGCGTTGGGCCGCTACGCGCCGCTCGCGCGCGATAGAAACTGGGCTTCGGCCCAGTTAGTTTTTCTTTTCTTTTATTCTTTTCTTTTTATGATTTCTAGATTTTAAATAACTTTTAAAATATGAATTCAAATAAACTCAATTTAGTTTCTATAATTTTATAAAAACAATATCTATCATTTAGAATACTTATAGTTATGTTTTGAACACTTTCAAATTTAATTTTTTTTCCTTTTTTTTTGAGTTATTGCTTTAATACCAATTTGATGCCTAAAGTCAATTTTTTACATTTAAGCTTATTTAATTTCATGTTGTCCAAAATCATTTTATCATAATACACTACTTATATAAATTTGGAAGTAAGTTCATTAAACTTATTTTCCAACATTAACATTTTGGCTTCAGTACAACAATTAAATGACATAACACATCTATTTGAAAATGGAAAAGGGAAAATATAATGTATTCATTTTTAATTGAAAATAATTTGTGCACCATTATATTTTATATTATGATAATTCATTTGAAAACCTTATAACAACTTTGGAAAATATTTTTGATTTAATTCATTTCTTATATAGAAAATATATCCATGAAAGTCATTTAATGTTTTGAAAATAAATGAAAATCATTTAAGCTAATGAAATGTTTATTTGGGTTGTTAAGTAGTTATAGAATATATGAGGTTTTAAAGTTATATGCTATAGGCTTGTAATATCCAAACTATGTTTTGAACTCAGGTAAATGAATAATAATCTTTTGGCAAATAGACAATGTTTTCAATAGTTTAAAATAACACTTGTAATTATTAATTTAATTTATTTATAGCTAAGGCTAAGTGGTTGAAATCAATTACTTATAAGTAAACTATTTAGTTAAAATAAAATGGTTTGTACTTTATAAAACATTTGTCAAATTACATATGAAGGTTTTTGAAATACAATGGATAATGTAATGTTTAATTGGAAATAACTTTTCAAAATAATGACACATTGGGAATTTTGAAAGAATAGACTTTTTCAAAATTGGTTGAAGTCTTTTATAGTTAGTTTTCTTATGCATTTTAATATTTTTATTTTAATCAAAACAAAAGTTTTAAATTTTAGTGATTTTTGAACATTCCAAAATATTGGGATGTTACAATTATGGAAATAAAATTTCCCACAACTTTGTATCAAATTTGATTTCCATTTGCGTCATCTTCGGGGGTCAACGTGACAATTCTTCGAAAATAGTTTTCGGACAGATTTCTGGAAAGTCCCAATTCGACTCCAACAGGGTTTCCTCTTGTATTCTTGATAATTTCTATACATCAAAGAGTAAAACAAGAACATTGTGCACTTTTGAAACTATTAGTAGGTTAGTCCAAATAAATCATAAACTTAATATAAAAACAAGTGCTAAAAGCATAAAATGGCATGAAACAATTGAAAATTATAGATACGTTTTGAACGTATCAGGGCTCTCTCGCCAAACTTAGTTTTCTTATGCATTTTAATATTTTATTTTAATCAAAACAAAAGTTTTAAATTTTAGTGATTTTTGAACATTCCAAAATATTGGGATGTTACACAAGGCTTAATAAACTCGTCTATGATATTACATCTCCATGACGTAGTCATAAGCTGCGCAACTATATAGACGTAATCTCACCGAGTGGGCCAGAGTATCTTTCCATTTCGTGAATTAAAAAATCCCGCTCTTGATCCATATGTCTCAACATACTCTTTCGAGATACACAAGATACACCTTATAGTCACCCATTTATGAACTGACGGTTGATGCACTTAGAGTATCCTTCGGAGTAGCAATAAATACAATCTCACGGTCTGAGGAATAAGCTATCATATTACTTTCCTATTGCAAATGATGAACATCGTAATACAATCTTATTGCAATACTTTGATGCGTATGTCCATCACCTTATTACACCAATAAGACAATGTGCGCTGTTTTCACATTTTTTTTATTTTTTTGAATCATTTATGATCATTTAAATGTCTAGTCAAACCTGGTCAAACACACTTTGAACCTCTCCAAAACAAGTTTAAAATATGAAAATGAAAAACAAAATGCAGATGCTTCTTAGTAACAATGAGACGAAGCTTTTGTGATTTTTTTTATTTTATCGAAACCTAAACCCTCTCACAGTTCTACAAACTCTATAACTCTTTGTACGCTATAGCTCATTTGTGCATACCATATGTCTCAACATACTCTTTCGAGATACACAAGATACACCTTATAGTCACCCATTTATGAACTGACGGTTGATGCACTTAGAGTATCCGACGGAGTAGCAATAAATACGATCTCACGGTCTAAGGAATAAGCTATCATATTACTTTCCTATTGCAAATTATGAACATCGTAATACAATCTTATTGCAATACTTTGATGCGTATGTTCATCACCTTATTCCACCAATAAGATGACCTCCTTGTCAACCGACGTCATTGTCCATGATCGGCAAATCTCGATCAACATTTGTCCAATGAACTAGTTTATCTAGAGGCTTACTAGGGACTCTGGTTTGTCTATGTATCAAAGTGTATTAACCATTCCAATTAATACAGTTAGTGCCTGATACAAAACATATTATAAATTTATGAGATAATGTGATAAATACTATATATTTATTTGCCTCTAGGTCATATCTCCTTCAACTCTTTTCTCCGGAGAGAGGAAGTTCATGTCGGGCCCATGGGGGAGGAGCCACGTTCTCCTTGGATCCTCCCACGAGATAATGGATGGGTTCGTCTACGACGCCCTGCACCACCTGCGCCTCAGGTGGTGGGGGCAGGGCGTCCGAGTGCTTGTTGTCCGCGGCGAGGCGATCTGTAAACGCCCACGTGCGAGGAGACACTAGTGGAAAAATGCTTACATGTGGCGCACCATTTAGCCTTTCTGTGGGGCACCCAGGAAAATGGGGGGTGCGCCACAGGTATCTCGCCACTAAAATATATTTTTGTGGCGTACCCCCTCGGTGCGCCACAGAAAGTTTTGGACTTCTGTGGTGCATCCTTCCTGCTGCGCCACCGAAATATTACAGTGGCGCATGGACATTAAGTGCGCCACAGAATTACATGCGCCATAAAAAAATAAACCATGCGCCACAATATATATAACAAGAATTTTGGATTTTTTTTCCTTCTTACAAATATAGGTATATTTACATGATTTATACATACATATTATAAGTTGACACATATATATTAAAACAGTACATGAATTAGAACATACACATCACATTCATTCGAGTCCGAGATATACATACATATATATAGTAATAAGAGAAGTCTTATACAAAGTAGTTAGAACCTAAACAAGATAATTGCTAAGCTAGAAAACAAGTCGCACGAATAAACTACTCGTCGTCGGAGCTGGTGTTATAGAAGATGTCGGACCACCTGGAGTCATCGGTGTCCCAGTCATCCTTGTTAGCATTCTCGGCGGCCTCCTGATAGCGGCGACGGTCTGCCCTCCTTTGCTCTCTTCGGTTCCTGTAAAATTCCAACTCGGCGGCGACGTCACCCGGGAAGTCCTCCCTCCACGGGTGCATCAGCCCTCATCGTGCTCGGCGGTGTCGATCCGCTGCTGCACCTAGCGGTGGCGGTGACGATCTTCGTTGGTGAGGAGGGCTGGCCATGGCATGAGGAACTCGGCCTCCACGATGTCCTGGCAGTCCAGGAAGTTTAGCTCGCTTCGCAGACGCCAGAAACGCCACACGACCGCGTCGTACGCGCGCGCTGCCTCCTCTAGCGTGGGGTACGTCCCGAGCGTCTGCTGAAATCCGCCCACGCGGATTTCGGCATAGTAGGTGCCGTTGGGCCGCTCCCGAACACCGCGGAAGCCGGACGACTCGCGACGGCGCGGCGGCATCGTCTACATGCCCGAGAGGAGGTTAAGCAGTTAGTACAACAAATTAAAACTTATGCACAACAAGATGCAAAAAAATAATATCAACATAAGCGCATGCTCATTTATTGGACAATGAGATGGCATTTCAGAAATCTAGTGAGATGCAGAAAATGTGTATTTGTGCACATCACAGGTTTCTGAGACGCCACCTCTGAATCACACGGTGTCACAACGGTTTAATCATTGGCATATCAAAAGAAGGTAAAATGAAAGTTACTTACAAAGTAGTCAAGAAAAATAACAAACAAGGCCTCATATGGAATTGCTTTAGAGATGGTGTGAGCGAACAACGTGGAATGAACACTACATATTTATTCATACAACATGGTTCACTGACACCTCCCTGAATCATCTATTGATCGGCCAAAAGTAGTCATCTTAGAAACAAATTTTAGAAATGAAATTTGGTCCAAAGAAAATATTGCCTCACACTTAGACTAGAAACACAAATGGTCTCAGATGGAGTAAGTGAGAGCAGGTGGGATGCAGAAAATGTGTATTCATGTGCATCATGGGTCGCATCCCACTGGCCTCACTTACTCCACCTCTGGATCTCATGGTGTCACAGCATTTTAATCATCGTCATAACAAAAGATGGTAAAATGCAAGTTAAAGATCACTTGACGAAAACAAGCAAGGCCTCATAATTAGAAGTGACATGCTTCAGGGATGGAGCCAGTGAGCCAGGTAGGATGCACGAGATCTGTGCACTCATGCATATCACAAGGCTCACTAGCCCCACCCCTGGAACCTGTATCACAACATTTTAATCGTCGGCATATCACAAGATGGTAAATAGTACAAAAAGTAAAATGCAATTAAAAATTACCGAACAAAAACAATCAAAGCCTCATATGGAATTGATCAGTCACATATGAAATTTAGAGACGGCATCAGTGAACAAAGTGGAATGAACATTGTATTTATGTTTAGACAACATGGTTCACTCACACCTCTCTAAAGATGCAACGCGCAACCATCTGTTTAATCATCAGCCAAAAGTAAACAACAATAGAGGACAAGAAAACTACTAACAGGACAAGAAACTACTTATCACAAATGCAATTCCAAATGGTGGTCTTATTTGAACAACGTCATAATCATCCCACAATTAGAAAATATTCATTAGCTAAACAACACCATTATGTATCTAAACTTAGCATCATAAACAACCCATAATCAGCCCACAATTAGCAAATAGCAAGCAAATATTAATTAGCTAAACAACACCATGCATTATAATACAAACATCATACAAATGTAACATGCCAAAAACATTCTAGTACAAATTTAACAAAAATGCCGGTTTGGGCATTTCCAAAAGCAGCTAGAGTGCAGGGAGGGAGGAGGAGGAGACCTACACACCGGGTTGGCGCCGAGGAGGGCAGCGAGGCCGGAGACGTGGGGCCTCGAGCGGCGGCGCTCGCGCGCGGGGGAGAAGGCGCGCTGGCCGGAGACACGCGGCCTCGAGCGGCGGCGCTCGTGCGCGGCGTGGGGAGGCGCGCCGGCCGGGTTGGCACCGACGAGACGGTGAGCAGGAGAGGAGCCGCGCGGCGGCGGAGGAGGGACGAGAGTCGCCGGCGAGCGGCGGCGTCCCGCGGGAGGAAGGTGGTGCTGCGAGCGGCGGCGGTGCGTGGGATGAGGCGCGCGTGCGCGAGATAGCTAGGGTTAGGTCGCGCGCGGGGGGGCTGAGGGGTTTTTTAACAGCTTTTCAGTGGCGCATGGGCTGGCTGCGCCCCAGAAACAAGCCCCATTCGCCACAAAAAGCCATGCGCGCATGGGGCTTCTTTCTGTGGCGCAGCCAGCCTATGCGCCATAGAAAAGGCATGCATGCGCCACAGAAAAACTCTGTGGTGCGCCAAAAAAATCTAACCTATAAAATAACCTATTCAGTAGTTAAACTTCAAATAAGTTGGTACTGTACAATAGTATACAATTCAAACCAACATCACATGTAACACATGACAAATTATGAAGATATATACAACACACAACTCAACTCAAATATTCAGTTCAGAAAGATATGACAACATAACTCAAATGATAATTCAACATAGCTGAAATGAATATACATAACACAACTCAATCCGTTGATGCAGCGTCGTTGCCCTTTGACGATGATACACTCTTCTTCTTGGACGACGATTCAACCTTCTTGGCCTTCCCCTTCGACGCTCCTTCTGACTTCAGGGCCTTGGATGACGGCATGAAGTCATCGGAATCATCACTCTCATCTACCCAACGGTACTCGGCGTATGAATGAAGATCCTATTGAGTCTTGAACTTGCCCTTCTCAACTTTCTTGTCAAACCTGACTCGAATCCTAATCAATTCACGACGAATTTGTTTAGGGGTCCGATATGGATGCCCAGGGCTGCATAGCTTGCCTCCCAGCAAAGCGAGATGGCTCCCACTCTCAATAAGTTCATCGTGATACACTTTCCTACCCTCAACATGCAAATTATACGAAATACGCGCGAGTTGCTCGCCGGCGGGACTGTGGAACTCGCCAGAAGTACACTTATTGCAAGGACCAACACAAACCATGTTTACCCGCCTAGATAGACTGAAAATCTATAATTCCAAAGCTCATACCTGAGGGGTGATTTTATAGGAAGAGGAGAGAAGAGGCGGGAAAGGTGGAGAAAAGGCGGGAAAACTTTCTGTGGCGCACCAGTTCCACATGCGCCACAAAAAGTAGGTATTATGTGGCGCACCAGCTCTATGCGCCACATAATGTTCACTTTTTGTGGCGCATGGTACTGGGTGCGCCACGGAATGCCTACTATCTGTGGCGCATGTGCTTTGTGCGCCACAGAATGTGCCTCGGATTTATGAACTCAGACCCATCTGGCGGGGCCCACCATATTTATGTGGCGCATAGTCCTTGGTGCGCCACAAAAATGACTATTTCAGAGGTGCATTTTTATTTTGTGCGCCACAGATATTTGTGGCGCACTTGTGTGGTGTGCCACTACACTATTTTTGTGGCGCATGGGCTGCTGGTGCGCCACAAAGGGGCATCCCACCTATAAGCATTTTTCCACTACTGAGAAGGGGCGATCTTGGTGGTGGTAGCCTCAGACTTCTTATTGGGAGCCATGCTTGGAGTAGATGTTAACGAAGAGCTCGGAGAACATCTTGACGAAGAAGAAGTCGTTGGGGCTTGAGATCCAAACGAATCCAGCGCTTGCGCCCCCCGACCTGGCGCGCCAGATGTCGTGTCTCGAAGGACGAACACCGGGGATGTGAGGCACCCCCTTTGTAGATAAGGTATGGGGCGCGAAGGAGGCTGGAAACGTCTCCCGTAGGATGATCGCCGGTGAGCCCTTCACTCGTACTCAAGATCTTCGACGTGGTGAACGAACAAGGAAAGCACACAAGGATCTACCAAGGTTCAGGCCGCCCGGAGGCTAAAAGCCCTAATCCTTCATGTCTAGATAGATGAGCTGAACATGGTGTGGCTACAATCGTGGTGCTCGTCGGGGTACCCGGCAGGGTGGCACGACCAAGGGGAAGGATAAAGACAGATCCTTGCCCGGAGGAGATCACCTTCCTTCCTTCTCTCTCTATCTCTCTGTCTAGCCTAGCTTGATCTTGACCTCGACCTTAGCTGGTTTCGAGTTGGTCCTCCGTTCGACCTCCCTCCTCGCCATGGCCTTGTTCCTCCTTTTATAGGGAAAGGGGATCCCACATAGGTCATATGAGGAGCGTGAGGGGTTTTGGCAGGAGGCAACCCCTCTCCATGGTGGAGACGTCGACGTGGCCTCTTCTCCTCCAAGTATATGTCGCCGGGTTGGTGAGATCTCTGCGGCCTTTGGGGAAAGCCGCGGGCAGGGGCTGATAGCGGGGTAGGTGGTGTCCCCTGGCCGCGGCTTGCTTCCAAGCCTTCTTGCACCTTCTACTACCTTCCGGAATGAGGTGGAAGTCTTATCCTTTACTTGTATAGTCTTGGACCCGGGAGGGAGCCGGGGCTCGCACCTCCCGGGGTCTTCTCTTCGCTCTGAGGTGCAGGGAACCGGGGGCCCTCCGAACCTGTCGGGGTGCCGGCGGCGATGGTGCAGCTGCCAAGTCTCGTAGTGAGTCTTGGCCTTGCTTGTCTTGGGGTTGGGTCACAGGCGGTGGACCCACTTGGGCAGCTCTAGGGGAACCCCATGTTCCACTGCTGCGACACCCGCCAAGCCTCGCGCTGAGCCTTGGCCTTGCTTGTCTTGGGGTTGGGCCCATAGGCAGTGGACCCACTTGGGCAGCTCTAGGGGAACCCCAAGTTCCACTGCTGCGACAGTAGCCCCCGAGCATGGTCCTAACGGCTTCGGTCTTCTGGGGCCGCCGGGGCTAAGACCAAAAAGGTCAAAGTGGGTCCGGCGCCTGGTTGTCTGTGCGGCCAACCGTGTCGACGTAGATGCGAGCCCCCGAGTCTTGTACGAGCGCATCATGCCGCCCATTGCGGCTTGCACGCGCCTGGGACTTGGTCATGCACCAACGGTCGGGGTGCGCCAAAGTCAGCATGATCCCTCGATCCCCGCGCTCATCAGAGTAATGGGGCCGTGACGTGATGCGCGGGGTTCCTTTTTTAGCTAGCTGCTTGGGATGTCGTCGCCGCTACCAATCCATTCCTCTCGTAGCCTCTTCGCTTTCCTAACTTTGTTCCGCCCCCTTTCTCTGCGCCGTTGCTAGGAATCCGATGGTACGCACCAAGAAAGTCGGACAGAGTAAGCCAAAGGGTGCAGCCGAGAGAGTCCGGTTGTCAGGCCAGTTCGCCGAGCAAAGGAGACTGCCGCCAAGACGGATCTTTGCCGGAAGCAAGCCTTGCTCGAAAGCAAGTGCGCCGGTGACGCGGACAAGATGCGGGCGGCTGAGCATATGGGCGTCATGGCGTCCGAGGTCGTGGGGGACGTCCCCGCCCGAGCGGCAATAGCCATCCTTCCCTCTTCTGCGGCGCGGGGTCCCCGCCAGATCCCTATCTTCGACATCTTCATGTTGATGGGGGTCGTGTCGCCCTTCTCCGATTTTCTTTCGGACGTCCTGAAATCCTACGGCCTGAAGCTCCTGCATTTGTCGTCGGCCGCCGTCTTGGACCTGGCAGTCTTCGCCCACTTCTGCGAGGCATTCGTGGGGGTGATGCTATCACCCTCTTCCGCCACTTCGTATACCCTCGCATGAGGGTGAACAGGTGGATATCTGGTGGCGCCACGTTCTGCTTCCGCTTGACGCTCAAGGGGTCATACCCCAAGAAGAGCATCAAGTCCAAATGGGACGAATGGCGGGACCAGTGGTTCTTGGTGGGGATCGACAAGGAGGAGACGCAGTGGGAGGAGCCGAAGGAGCTCCCGGCGAAACTGGAGTCCTGGGGTCACCTCAGCGGTCAGGATGGCAGCTGGTCGAAGGTGTTGACCCGCTTCAAGCACCTCATCGACCAAGGGGTGACAGGTGCCGCCATCGCCGCCCACTTCCTTCGCAACAGGATCGCTCCCTTGCAGAAGAGACCGCACCCGACATGGGAGTTCGAGGATGTTTTCTTCCAATCCTTCGCTCGATCTGCCCATCGGGGTCCTTCCATTGTGCGAGGACACGCGAAAGGCCGACATTCTGGGCGAGATGCCCATCTTCAATGCCACGGGCCTCGAGGGCCGGGGAGACCATGATATGGTTCCCATGAACAAATCACGCAGGTCCAAGTTCCACTTCGCAGAGGACACTGAAGAGGATTCAGCAACGGACAACGAGGATTCCATCGGCGACGCCTCCGGTGGCACCATGGGCTTAGGTGACGGTGGTTATGAAGGCGGAGAGCGCGACGCCCGTCAAGGAGGCGATGAAGAAGACGCCAAGGAGGAGGGGGAGGACGATGAAGAGTCGGAGGACGAGTCCACCCTGCCTCCGTCCGTTGACGATGAAGCCCCCGGCGCTACCAACTTGGAAGCTGCGGTATCCTCCGCTCCCGCCCAGTCAGGGATCGTCGCAGAGGAGGCGGCGATGGAGGTGGATCCGAAGGGGGCAGCTGCGGAAAACTTCTCGGTGAACTCCTAGAATTCCCCATCCGTCGTCAATACCAAGGGAGCGGCGCTGGGCTCATTCCACGGGTCCCTGGATCTACTCGCGCCACTGATTAGCAAACGCTCTAGGGGATAAGTTTCTTCGATTGAGCTCCTGAAGCCTCGCGCCTCCGCGGCCTGACCCGGAAGGACTTGTTGTGTGTGATGTGCAGGGGAAGCAGGTCGCCGGTGAGGAGTAAGAGGCCCCACAACAGAGCGGTGGACGACACCGCCTCGAGCACCCCGAGGCGCCGGGAAGGGATGCTTCCTCCCATCATGGCTGAGCGTGACGACCGCCGTGGGAGCAGAGCGGGGAGCGTTACCGCTACATCCCTCTCCAATGACACAGGAACGTGGACGGCTCCAGCTCCAGAGCCTGCGCGTGAGTGTTGATCCCTGTGGGTTAATCTTGTCTGTTCTTCGAGTTCACGTTGTCTTCACACCACAGCCGTCTTGTCTTCAGATGCTTCGGCGGTGGATGCGCCTCGACCCCAAGGCCTCGGCACCGTTTGAGGGGTCGGAACCCCGTCCGATGACCGAGAGGTAGCGCAGAGCGCGCTGAAGAGCGTTGTCGGGACGCCGCCTGCTCACCAGCCCCCGAGCGTCGGGGTAGGAGGGATGGTGATCGACGGGGAGTTCGTGTCGTTTGCGTGATCCATGGGGTCCCTCTTCATCTCCGACGTGACCACCTTCACGGAGTACTCGCTGGAGTCACGAGCCAGCGAGGAGTTGGCGGAGCTGGAGAAGATCCGAGAAAGCCTGATCCCGGGAGATCTGGCCGGGGACGCTGCTTCCGGGTCCTCCTTGGAGGTTGTCATCCGCGAGAATAGTACCATGGAAGTAGTCCTGAGCGGGTTCGCCATGCTGGACATGGAGGTACGCACCCGCGAAGCCTCCGTCGAGAAGAAGGTTGGCGTGGCGGTAGGCAAAATGGCGAAGGGAAAAGACAAACTGGACCGCAAGTCCCAACAGCTACGCATCTTGATCGGACGGCACTAGAGGGCAGAAGCTGACAGAGTCTCCATGGAAAAGCTGAAGGCGGATGAACTGGCCGCCAAGGAGATGCGGCTAAGTTCACGGCTCTGGGTCCTAACCTGGATACCGGCTATCCTCGGCGCCCAAAGGCGTGACTTGGAGCAGGAGGTTGAGTCCCAGAAAGGTGTTCTTGCCGACCTTCAGAAGGAGCCCGAGCTGGCGGGTCAGAACCTCCACTTTCGTGAGGTCCAGCTGATCGAGGTGGGCCAGGCCAAGGACGACCTCGAGCGTGCGCTGGCCAGGGAGAAAGAAATCTTGGAGCCTCTCCGGGCAAAAGCCGAGGATGATGGCCAGAATATCTCTGCCCTGGAGGACGTCCAGAGAAGGCTGGAGCAGGAGGTGGCGAAGATGAAGGAGGAGAACCGGCTTCTATCTGGCCTCCGCGATCAGGCATTTTGCGAGCTGGCTGTTCTCCAGACCTCAAACAAGCAAGGCCTTTACTTGCTTGTCGGGGCCTGCGAGGGCCTCGGTCGCTGGGTGTCCCAGCTGCGCCAGAAATATCCTCCCGATCCCCTTGATGCGGAACATAGGAGCATGCGCGCCTTTGCTGATATCATCAACGATGCGGCCAACGGCGTGCATTCCGCCAAGAACTCGCTCGCCCTTCAGCTAGTGAACGACAAATTCCTGTTGAGCATGCACACGGCGTCCTTCGTGATGGCGGCGATTCCCGACGCCAACCCATCCATGGTCATGCCAGACTGGGCTACCGTATCCCCTTCCTCCGAGACTTGCTAGGTGATGAAGGCCCAGGCATCCGTGGTGTCCGGGAGACAGTTCCCCCGTCAATATGCTGCCAAGAAATGACAAACCTTGCAATAGTTCCTCCTGCTACAATTGAAGGGGATCGTGTGCAGAAAACTAAAAATTCCTTGCAACGATATCCTTAAACTAGCCAAGATCTACACTATGCAGATATAGAAGTACGGCGGAGATCGGAATACATACCCTCGTAGACCGAAAAGCGGGGATTACGCCCCCGCACAAGCGTTGACGACGAAGACGACGTAGCCGACCTCTAGGTCGTGAAGAACTCGGCGCGACGAAGACGACCTCGAGGTCGGGTGGAGGAAGTAGGCCTCCGAGCACCGCTAGCGCAGCACCTCGCAGGGCGTTACACACATACGGTGGAGACGACGGCCTCCGAAGCTCCAGTCCAGGACAAGCAGCGGAAGACTTGGACCGGAAAACCAGCAGCGCGTCAGCGGGCTATGGTGGAGGAGATCCCCCTTCTCTACTCGGCGCAACTCCGACAAAGGGAATCACGAGATCGAGAGAGAATTAGGAAATTATTTGGTTAATTAAAAGGCCAGGGGTGCCCCTTCTTATATAGGCTCCCGGGGGGAGCTAACCTTGCCAGCCAGGCAATGTGGGACTAACCCACATGCCTGGTGCGGCTAGGCTTGATGCGCCGGCCCTAGGTGGGCCCCATTTGGCCCACCTAGGCCGGCCAAGCCACCCCACCAAATTCCCTTGAGGGTTCCCCCCCCCCCCCCCATGGGCCTTCTTTCTACCAGAAGGCCCATTTAGTGAAATCAGTCTAAATAAATTCGAAATTAAATATATAAAATCATATTTAAACATTAATTACACTAATTAATATCAAACAGAATATATATATAATTTATTCTAGCTCCGAAAACTATTTCGTTGCTGCCCGATCTCCATCGGACCATTCCCGGGACGTTCTCGGTGATCTATTTCCTTTTCGGTTGTCTTGTCGAAACCCCTTAAGTGTGTTACCCTAGCGGTTTGATATAATAACAGACATGCTCTAGACTCCTCTCCGATCAATGACTAACTCGTAGGGCTGGACCCCATGAATTAATCCATGTGATATAACGAATGACTTTCATCTATCAAACCTGGACGTTTAGTCTTAAACCCTTTGTCATGGCGATACTTAGTGCGTCCGAGCATTATTCTCATATATCTCCATACCTAGCATAATCTCGTTACCGACATCGCCATGTTCTACTCGTCTATGATATTATGTCAGCTGGTGACCTAGTCACATGTTTGCAAACTCATTTGACATAATCTCACCGAGTGGGCCCTAGAGTATCTATCCGGCTATACGGACTGACAAATCCCGTTGTTGACCCCTCGTCTCAAATACCCCCTTCTGATACCCAAAAGTATCACCGTTATTGTCAGACTAATTAAGATACGACGTTTGGGGCAATCAAAGTATCTTCCAGGAATAACAATAAGAGTTGGTCTCATGGTCTTAAGGCGTAATGACTATGTCCTATAAATACTGGGTATGTCCATTACATCGTTGAACCAACGACGTGACTTCCGTTGCCGACCGGCGCCATGCCCTATGATCAGAAAACCTCGATCAGCAATCGTGCAACGAAACTAGTCTTAGTAGAGGCTACTAGGGACCTGGTTGTTTTATCTACCACACATGTATTAATGTTTCCGCTTAATACAGTTATAGCATGGTATAAAACATATAATGAACAATTGGAATATGACCAATAAACTATGTTTATTAAGTGCCTCTAGGGCATATTCCCTTTAGTCTTCCACTTGCACTAGAGTAACACTTAATCTAGTTTACAACTTGGTAAAAGCTCAACACCCATAGCATCTTGGTGCCTGCTCGCCTCGTGGAAGAGGAATACAGTCAATAGATCTCACACATAGAGAACTATATGTGCTTTGCAACACTTTTATGTCACCTAGTTTGACATCATCCCGTATCTTACGATGACAGTGAAATATATCCTAGTAGATGGAGTGAGACTCGAACATTCGCGTAGCATGGGCCTTAAAAGTCTAAGAGATCTATTAAGGGGACCACCTACGCTCGGAAAATTGCTCAGTCCAATCACACTTGCTACTTCTGAAGTCACGATATATTTATATACCTATGTAGATTATGCGACAGTGCATTCATATGCGACTTTGCAAACTAACCATATCTTTCTTAAAAATAAAGGACATCTCCTATATGAGATTTCTAGTCGTATGGGTCAGTGTCATAACTTGCATCATCGTAACCACTTTACGGCAAGTTGTCTTTCCACTCTTACCCTTTACTAGAAAACATATCTTCAGTTCTCATAGACACTGAAAAATATACTTAACGTTTGTTCATTGATCCACACAAGGATCACTCTAGAACCTGTTCTTCAACCAAGAACTTGGGTCACACTAAGTCGAGCTTTCAGTCTGATAGCATCTATGTCTGATACATAGAGAATGTCGAACATCATTTGCTATCACTGAAAATGCCAAGATGAACTTAATATTTTACCTAGTCATACAAGCAAGAACCTCTTTCTTCGCTTGTTCTATTCTGAAACACTTCAGAATCTTAACTTAGGAAATATTCCGACCTAATGTTATTAAGCCCCTTACGATCTATACAATTATAGATTGAATGCCTAATACTCCTAGCTTCATTCATAGAAAGTTTAATCACTTAAATAATCCTTTACACTCTACTAGAGGATATGTGTCATTCAATATGTCGTTACATACAAAATCACAAATGACACCTAGCTCCCACTCAAATATGCCTTCCGCATATAAGATCAAGGAAAGCTACTTAGCTCCCACTCAAATATGCCTTCCGCATATAAGATCAAGAAAGCTACTTTGCTCCCACTCACTTCTTTGCAAATGCAGGTTTCTTCAACTATTTTGGACAACTCCAAAATCCTTTGATCACATTATCAAAGTGAAGATTCCATCTCCGATATGCTTGCTTCAGCCCATGAATGGACAACTGAAGTTTGCATACATGTTTAGCATCCTCAGGATCACCAACTCTTTCTTAATGACACTATTAAGAAACATGGTTTTCTTATCCATCTATCAATTTCTCATTCGAAATTATAGTAATTGCTAAATGACCCAGAATAGATTTAGGCTTCGCCACTTGAGACAAACTCTCATGTGGTCAACTTTTGAATCTGTCGGAACTGTTTCACGACAAATCGATCCTTCTCAATGTCTATTCTCTCATAAAATTCCATATTCTATTAACATCCTAGATGCCATCAAGAAGATCTCCCAAGTCATTACCTGGTATTTGTACCTGGATTTTATTTCGGATCATAAATGACTCATAGCCATTTCTTGGACTTAGGTCTACCATCTCTTCTTCGCAGTTCATAGGTATGTCATATTCATTAATATGACCTTCATAACAAGATTGTCGTAACACATATTGTGGAACACAACCTCGTACGGCTACGTTCTTAGTACGAGCTCAGAACATCATGATCTTGTATCATCAGCCATTTTCAAGGTGTGGAGCATGACACCGAAAACACTTTCGGTTGCGCCACTCTGATGTCTGGAGAGAAAGTTCATGAACTTCATCTTGCTCTACTTTCTTTCTCACTTTGTAGCGTACATGCACTTAAAATATGGCAAGGTACCTGTGTATAGTGCAAATCTCTGGATCGATTCGTTTGCACACACAGTTTACGATGTAATATCACAACAAAGTATCAATTTTATTACATCGATGATCCAGACTTAGAAAATATTCTTTTACAACTTGCATAGCACAAAGCTAGCACTGAAAGAGTAAACAGCGGAAATAAATAGCAGTGAGTCTCCATCATCTTCATGTTGCCACAGGCGAAAACATGTTGGTTGTAGACTCGAAACCTTTAATCGAAACCTCACTCGTCATCTGATCAATCTGCAATAAGAAAAATATTGCAACAATGTGGGTCAGATTCCATTAAATATGGAGTCTGGCAAGTGACACTATTGTGGACACTTAGTGTAATAACTCTAATAACCTATATGCATATTTGGTTCAAGGCTATTTTGCATAAAGCCAATTTTTCCTAAGTCTTTGGAAAACACTTTTCTTCTATTCGAGACATCCGTGGCATGAAATCCACTATCTCATTCTACCTTTGTTCACCCATCAAGTTTTAATTTTGAAGTTGGAATAGTGGAATCCTCCGTTGACATCCGTGATCAGCTGCTCAAATTGTCCGTACCGGGGACACGGCTAAGTACTTAGTTTTACACTCTGTAGAGGTTGTTCACGTTCATAATTGTACCCATTCAACCCAAACTATCCTTTTACACACTTATAGTGATAAGGAGAAGGAGAAGAATGAGACGAGATCTTTCAGAAGCATTTTTCGCTCCCACTCTGGCTTGACCCGTTCCACCTAACACCCTCTACATCTGCTTGTCAAGACGAGGCGAGTCCACGCAACATAATTGATCAAGCCAGAGCCCATATGGCAATGGCTGCACTGGAAGACATCGTCACTCGGTGTTCTTCAGATTCCTCTGTTCCCTGGGTGGCCATCCACAAGTGCACGTACTCCAGGAACCATAGACATGGGCCTGAGTATCCACTCAACTCGACTCCATACAACCAATCCACCCAGGAGGTTCATTAACTTAGTGGATGTGTACTCTCAGGTGAAAATCACCATGCTCACGGCCCTAAGTATAGTAGACACTACCTTAGGCGAAGACAACCATGAGCACAGCCCTGAGTAGTCACTTTACTTTTTGTAAAACTTTTCATCGATTGCATAGCATCAATAATCCTACTAAGTATTGCATAGGAAGCTAGACACAGGAGTAAGGAATTTGTACACAGGTCTAGCATAGCAATACTATCCTACACATGCTTATATAAAAATAAACTAAGTAATGCATATAGAAAATAGTAGGAGGTTTATGAATGTGCCACTTGCCTTTGGATGATGTCTTTGCTCACAAACTCTTTTCAACGTAACTCGGAGCTCTCCGTTCAATCTAAACAATATAGACAAACCACAATACAACAATCAACATAAAACACAACAACACAACACCTACAAACACATACCTAATGAGCAAACAAGTTTTATAAAACTTCTAAGGAAAATATGTTTATGCATGATGTGCAAAATATCTCTAAGGACTAGAGATGCATGTCATGCCGTGAAAATATTCTAAGTCAATGCAAGGCAATTAGGTTGGTCAAAAATGACTAAGGACTAAGGTCATAAGTGGGATAAGATACTTTGCTATAAATCATCTTGAATAAGCACTCTAATGGCTTAGCCATGATGTGCATAAATAGTTAGAGAAAATACTAAGTCTATTCTTCAAGGTGATCAATAATTATTATCAACTCTTTGTAAATTGGATATACACTATAGTGAGAGAGACATACACCCGGCCAGCCACATAAATTGTGGGACACGTCTCATGTACGTGGACATGTAAGGTTAGTCTACAGGCCGCTTCATCTCACTATGCCGCTAGGATCCAACAAACTTCAAAGATGGTAATGACATGATCAAAAATTGTTTATGTCTAATGTGAAAGACAGGATTTAGGAAAGAGGGAAAAGATAGAAAGAAGGATATTGAATCTTCTCCTTGCTTCCTTTTCTTCTTGATGTGATGACTTCATTGCAATTTTGTAGACTTGATGGCTCTGAAGACTTGATGGTGTTGATAGCATCCAAGTTGGTCTTGAATATAACTTAGTCATCGAGAGGTCAAAGAGAAGAAGGGAGAAAGAGAGAGAGAGGAAGCAAGACTTAGAAAATATTGTTGGTTGGTCTTCATGAACTTCTTCTTGATTTTCTTCTAAGTGCTTTTTCTCCTTGAAGATACTTCTGAAGTCTTGTTTTGGCTAAGTCCTTCATTGGCCTTCTAGCTCCATGTTGAAAATCCTAAGTGTATAAGTGCATAGCACTTTACCTAAATACTAAGTTGAGAATAACCTAACTTAGAGAAAATAATGAAGAAGTTTCTTAAGAGGAGTATAACTATATGGTAAAATATTTTATGCATACAATGCACTTTTTAATCATAGGAAATATCATACTAATTTTTGGGATATTTATAAAGTATGCATGAGGCTATAATGCAATTTAATTAATTTCTATTTTTGCAAAATATAATAAACGGAATAAATATAAGATTAGATTTTTATGTGATTAAATTTTCATAACAAATTTAATAAATGGTGTTAATAGAGAGAGGGGATTTAAATAAATTTATAGCAATTTGATTTATTCAAAATTAATGTTTCTAACAAAAGTTATATAAAAAATTACTCAAACTATTCAAATTACACATATAACTATTAAATCATCAAAATAATACTCAAAAATATTTTATAACAGAGGCATCATATTACACATTTCTAAGATTTCCAAAACAATTTTATTAGCAATTTTCGAACTTATAGATTTAAAGTTATGACATATATACTCAAATCATCCCTTTGAAATTTTCAAAATTTAAACTAAGTCAAATTTAAATTCTGATAGATCTAAATTATTCTACTTGTCAAGGGCTTTCGAAATATATAAAATTTATCTAATTTGGATGTGTGAATCAAAAGTTATAACAATTTTAATATGTAGGGGTGTTTCTGTAAAACTGCCAATTTAATCTAATTAAGAAAATTCGCATAAATTAATTTTCCGACGTGGCGCTGACTGGATCTGACGTGGCGTCCACGTAGGCGCTGAGCTGGATAAGTCAAAGAGATCTGGATCATCAGATCTAGATCTGACGGTCCAGATCTGATCGTACCCCTTCGCTTCTACGATATAATCCTGGCCGTAGAATCACGATCGGAGGGCAGAGAGAGGGTGGTGCTCACAGGGCGGCGCGGGGTGGCTGGAGACGAAGAAGACGGCGGCGCTGCATCTCGGGCGTGACCGGCGTGGCTCCTCCTGTGGTGCCCCGGACGCGGGAATGGTTCCAGGGGGTTCCCCGCGGCACAGCGAGTTGGATGGGGTGGTCGGCGTCGACCTTCGTTTCCTGGAGCAGTGGGGAGAGGCGGGCGGAGCGGTGAAGTCTCCGGCGGGTTCGGTTGAGCACTCTCCCCCTTGATTCGCTGCGTAGGAGAGAAGGGGGTGGGGTTAGGAAGTTGCGCACGGGCACGAGGAAGGGGATGGGGAGGTTCTCGGGCTAGGAGGAAGGTCACCTCGTCGGCGTGTCGGGTTATGACTCCCTAAGAACAGGGGTAGTCACTTCCTGAAGTGTAGTTCGTGAAGGGGACTGAACGCGGAGGTCAAGACCCTCGAGGGACGCGGCGACGATGCTCGCCGGACCTGAAGACGGAACACCCACAATAGAGATAGACACCGGCCCGTACCCAGGTTCACGACCCTCGTGAGGAGGTAAGACCGCTACTCCTGCTTGTCTGTGTTGGATTATGGTGGTTACAGTACTGCAGAGCTTGCTGAAGGCCCCCTTGAGGCAATTCTTGCCTGGGGAGGGAAGCAATGGTCTTCTTTCTCCTCCAAGCAGAGGCTAACCTACTCAGCGGCGCTAGGGTTTACAAGAGTTGTAGCAAGCAATTGGCCGACCCTTTCTACGATGGAGGTCTTGGTGCTTTTATAGGCGCCTCCGGCACTCTCCTTCTGCTTGGCCTTCAAGGTGGTTCCCACATGGCAAAGGCATGGTGGAGCAGGAGTCCACCGCGGCCCCTTCGCCCATGGACGCGGTCCACCACTGATAAAGGTGGGCGCGGTGGCTGACAGGCGGCCGACTGCGCAGTACTGCCTGCAGGGAAGGCAGTCTCTGAGGTGGAGCCCGCGATGACGTTCTCTTTGGAGGGTTGCGCCGTCCACCTGCTTTATCACCAGAGTGGAAGGTCTGGGCAGTCCTGTAGCAGGCGGCGCAACTTTATTGACTCCTTTATCACCAAAATGGCAACTGGGGGGCTTGTGTCACCACGTGGGCGTGGAAGAGGCCATGTGCGCCCCGTCCTACTTCCTTGGCCGCGATGTTTCCCCACAGGCCTGGGGAGGCCTGTGGAGGGATTCCTGTTGACTTCCCTCCAGGCGCGCTGGCGTCTCAGGAGGGTCTCCTGAAGCAAGGGACCCATTGAGGCCCTCGTTTCCTCTTCAGGCCCTCGAGGGGTATTGCCTCCCGAGGGTCCCACCAGGCGGCGAGGCCTGGTCCTTAGTCGTTTCGTCTAATCAGCCCGCGTGCGAGGCCTGGGGGGAGTGGGCTCTCCATACCCCAGTTCCCACTGGGGCGACAGTAGCCCCCGGGCCCGCGATAGGCACGATTGAGCCCATGGGCTCAGGCAAAGCGTCGTGGGCCCTTAGTGCCCGGCCGGCCCGAGCCACGTGGCATTCAGACGAGTAACGGTTGCACACCGTCCGGGGCGTGCGTCGTGGGGGGTCCCACCATGTCCCGGTAACTGCTGCTCGAGGTGACATAAAGCCCGAGCGCCGCAGCAGTGAGTCGTTACCGTTTCCAATCTTTCTCGCAGAAGTTTCCGCCATCTCGAGTTCTTCGCCTCCGCTCTCTCCTGCGATTCTCCTCCTTCCGTCTTCCTCGGCACACCGAGCCCGCGACGATGAGTCCCCTCAAGAGCAAAGGCAAGGCTGCTGCGGGGTCTTCCTCCCAGCCGGAGGCCTTCGAGGTCGTGCTGGGCGCGGCACTCGTGGAGGAGCACACCGATTCTCTGGCCTTGGAGAGAATCCACCACCTGGTTGCGGGCCGGACCAACGAGCACGGCGCCAGTGCGCTTCGTTCCGGTCGGTTTGGGGGGTTCCCTCAAGGGTTCTACCCCATTTTTCTCCACACCATCACCGCCGGGCTGGTGCCCCCGTACTCGCCGTTCCTGGAGGCGGTATTGGAGTTCTACCAAATCCAGCTCCTTCATCTTCATCCAAATTCTGTCCTCATCCTCTCCATCTTCGCCTACCTCTGCGAGGCGTATCTGGGCGTGCGCCCCTCCGTGGCACTCTTCAGATATTTTTATTTGTTGCGGTGTACGGCTGCTAGCTAGCGAACCGGGTGTGTCTCTTTCCGCATTGCCGATGGCATGGGGAGTGTATACATCCCTATGTCATGGAGTGGGGACAAACCCGTCACGGCCGTGCTCAAGAAGGTGGATGACTTCCGTCAGAGGTGGCTCCTCATCGGCGTCAAGTTGCCCTGCGCGTTCCTAGACGTCCCGGAGGCGCCGCCCGTGAAGAACTCTCATTGGGGCAGGTCTGCCCTTCGCGGAGCAGACAACGCGCACCTGGTAGGGCGTTTCGAGTATCTCCGGGAGGAGGGTCTCACGGAGCAGTTAGTTGTGGCGGCCTTCGTGAAGCGCCGCATTGCTCCTCTTCAGGCCCACGATGAGCCGATGTGGATGTATTCGGGCCCCTCGGACCCGATGCGGCTTCATCCTGAGGACCACGGCCTGGATGTTGTCGACACCAATTTGAGTATCCTCTTCGTCAATCCGGAGGTGCCCGGGAAGATCGCAGGCTCCATGCAACCTCTGCACCAGCTCCCTTTGGGCGACCGTATGGACATCCCGGACGGAATGCCGAACTTCACCCCGTTTGGCCTGGCGGGAGAGATGGATGAGGTGGTTGCTCCGACGGCGCGTGTAGTTCTAGGAGTGGATTCTCCCTCAGACTCCAGTGCCTGGCGTGGCGAGGAAGAGGCCGCGATGGGAGAGATGTCCCCCTTGAGGCATGGGCCATTCACTGACGAGGTTTGTGACATCTCGTCAGGTGATGACGATGCCTTCGTGGTGGCGCCCTCGCGCCCCGTGGAGGAGGAGACCGAGGAGGGGGAGGCCTCTCCGGGAAGGCGCGGGCCTCCCACGAAAGCAGTTGTGGATCGCTCTTGGGTGAGGCCCTCCGTCGTCCCGTCCAAAAGGAAAGCGGTGACGCCTCCGGGGGGATCAGGCGCCAAGACCACGCCCTCCTGGCGCTCACCAGGCCTGGCGTGGGTCGATGCCGGCTCTTCCCCTTAAGGGTGAGTGTTTATGACGCCTGGTCGTTTTGGTTCTTGTTTTTCTCTTTGCTTTGCCCTCTCTTGAAGGTCTCTTCTTGGGCTTTTTGCCAGCGATCTTGTTCCTGCGAAGTGCCATAGGTCTCCCAAGGCTGCCGATGTGAAGAGAGCCACGACTGAGGCCGTGGCTAACGAGGCCACGAGGCCTGTGGAGACGGCCTCCACAGGCCCCACTGAGGGGGAGCCTCTAGTGGAGGCGGCTGCGCCACAGGCGGGGGCGGCAGAGCCTCAGGCAGAGGAGGAAGCGCCTCGGGCGTGGGCGGCTGAGCCTCAGGCGGAGGAGGAAGCGCCTCGCCCAGAGGCACCTACACCGCCCCCCGAGGTAATGGTGGTGGAAACCACGGAGGAGAGGGCCTCCACGCCACCTCGCGCTCCTTCTCCCCCTCGCGCGGTAACGCCTCCGCGCGAGGCAACTCCGCCGAGCGAGCCAACGCCGCCGCGCGTGTCGACGCCACCGCGTGCGCCCACTCCGCCGTCTGCGCCCGCGGCTCTCGTGCAGCCTTCGACGGAAGCATGTGAGGCGCCAGCTGGAGGTGATGAGCGCCCTGCTGCCGCGGGCCCCGAAGAGGACGCTGGCCCGGGCATGGGCGGAGCCCAAGTTAGCCCCCGATCTCTCCCCGAGGTCGGGCTCTCGGGGCTCGACGCCGGAGCCGGGCCCTCCTCAAGCCAGGAGCTGGTCCTTCGAGGTTGGGACTGGAGCACGGGGCGCCGCGAGGTCGCCTTTGGCCTCGTGAGGGAATCCTTGGAGGCCTTGGAGACGCACCTCGCCCTCGGGGACATACGGCTCGCCCAGCAGCGGGAGGAGCTCGTGAGGTCGTGGGCGTCCTTCCATGCGGCGGTCGAGGCACGCCGTCAGGAGGACCTGGCGCTGCAGGCCGCACGCGAGGAGCCCACCCGCTTCGCCAAAGAGATCCGCGAGGGGGCCATCCGCGATGCTGCAGAACTCCTTGCGCCCCTCCAAGAGGAACGGGATGCCGCTGCCGAGCTCCTGCGCGAAGCCCTGGCCGAGCGAGAGGCGATGGAGGGCTCGCTGGCGCTGAAGGGCCGCGAGCTGGGCCAACTGGAGGCTCAGCTGCTCGCTGCCCACCAGGCTACGCAGGCTACCCTGGAGGGGGACCGCAAGGGCCTTGCCGAGCGCAAATAGCGGCTGGCCCTCAAGGAGAAAGAACTATGGCAGGGCGACGAGCAACGCATTCAGATGGAGAAGGACCTGGTCACCCAGCGCGAGGCCCTCGAGGCGCGCGAGGGAGACCTGGCCTAGGCGATCTCGACGACGAGAACGTCACCGCCCAGAAGCTTGCTTACGAGCGCTTCGAGCGGCGGTTCGCCGAGAAGAAGAAGGAGGCGGAGGATGCCCTGGCAGAGCGCGAGAAGCAGTTCCGGCTGACCACGTCTCAGGAGTACCGAGACATGGTTCAGAAGCAGGAGGACCGCTTTAAGGCCAGGCGTGACATAGATGCTCAGCGGATCGCTGAGCTCGAGAAAGCCAACTCCAAGCTGGAGGCCCGCCCCAAGCGCGCCAAGGATGGTCGTCGCCGAGCGGAGGAGGCCCGAACCGAGGCAGTTCATAACCTCAACTCCTTGGCCAAGGACGTGGAGGAGGAGGTGGCTCCCGCGATGGAGCGGGTGGCGGAGGCGACGGACTCCACCCAGGCGACCCACGCGCTTACGAAGCAGCGCAAGCGCATGTTCGAGGCGCTGGTTGCTCGGGGCAATGTGCTCGCTGCGTAGCTAGGCGCGGACGCACCGCACACCGAGGTCCGAGGCCGTGGCGATGCTGCCATGTACCTGGTGTATTTTGACCAGCTCTTCACGGCCCTCGAGGGCCCTGTCGCCGAGCGTCGTGAGCTGATCAAGGACGAGAACCGGCAGCTCCTGGGGGTGGTCGTCGATCGTATCTTCACCAACCTCAGGATCCTCACGCCAGGATTCAACCTCTCCACCATGACAGAGGCTGCCCAAGGCGAGGATGCGCACAGGGTCTCCAACTCCCTTCGCGAGCAAGTTGACACTTTTTGCAACCGCTTCAGGCGTGCGGAGGCTGCGGCGGAGGACAGCGAGAAGGAGGCCGCCTCTGCCGAGACCGAGGAGGGCGTCGTGGAGGAGGTAGAAGATGATGACACCTCCGCCTGAGCCGCACGCTACTGCGCCTACGTGCGCTTGTATCTTAAACACTCTTATGTTTAGACATTTAAGACCTTTTGGCCTATAATATACTCTTAATTGCTATTTGCCTTTAGCTTGCCTGCCCCTCGAGAGGTCTCTTTGGACTCATCTTCATGTCTATTTGTTCTCTGCGTCGATAGGACCCATCTCTTCGTGCCATGACTCCGCCACTTCGGTATGCAGGAGCAATGACTCCGCAAGGCCGGGGGGAGTTTAGGCATAGGAGAGGTAAGAGCCCTGAGTCCCGATGCTCAAGTTCCCCCCTTAGACGTACGAGTAGTCTATGAAGCGTAAGGTAAAGCGAAGTCGCTTGAGGGGCAAATGTGCGCTTAGAGGAGAAAACGCTCTCAGGGCGTGGGCGCGAGACTTAGCTTCTCGAGGTTTTCGCTTTGTAGAGGATTTTTGCCTGGCGAGGAGGTCCTATTGAGGGATATTTCCCGGATACCTCCTCAGGCTTGCGGGGGCATTTCTTCCCTGGAGATGTTAGAGGGGCGAACCCAAACGCTAGAACACGGTACAGGGGACTCATGCGCGCTTATAGGTCCCCTCAGGCGTTCCTCGCGAGGAGAGTAAGTACCAAGGTCCTCTGTAGAGATGGCGTGTTTGTGGGATCTTGCCCTCCAGCCAGAGCTCGGATCCTTGGGTTTTGTTGTGCTGCTGGTATGTCATTTGAGGCATTGGCACCGTACTCAGCCCCTGCTCGTGAGGTACGCATGTGGAGAGATATAAGCGCACATTTCAACAAAGTAATGCGTAAATAAAACTCACCACCATATATTACATAGCGGCGCCGTGACGCTAAGTTCACTTGGGAACGAAATTGTCTCATTATGCTTGGGGTTGCCAAGTTGATGTTTTGACCATGTCGAGGCATGGGGACCACCCATTAGTGGCAGAGACTCTCAACGGCCTGAGGTGGCTCGTTACATGGAGAGCTCGGAGGGTTGACCCTCGAGGGAAGCATTTGGAGCTTGGAGGTTTAAGTCGTGAGCTTTTAACCACTAGAGACAAAAAGTGCTTGGAGGTTGAGCCGTAAGCTGCCTCTTCCGCCAGATGTCTTGACGTGACATTGATCACGGGCGTGACGATGATCATGTTCTGTGTTTGTTGCTTCTGGAGACAAAAAATTATGTTAGGTTTTAGCCGTGAGCTTTTAACCTCTGGAGACAAAAAATGCTTGGAGGTTGAGCAGTAAGCTGCCTCTTCCGCCAGATATCTTGACGTGACAATGATCACGGGCGTGACGATGATCACGGGTAGAACTTGCATAGGTGCATGATGTTCCATGGATTCTTGACGAGGATGCCGTCTTGAGTTTCGAGGCGAGCCGCGCCAGGCCTGGCGATGTGGGTGACCCTGTAGGCGCCTTCCCACATCGGGGACAGCTTGTGGAGGCCTTCCTTGGAGAGGATTTGCCTGAGGACGAGATCGCCTGCCTCCAGGGTAAGCGAGCGCACGTTGCGGCCGTGGTAGCGTTTCAGGTCCTGCTGGTATTTGGCTGCCTGGAGGGCGGCGCGGCGTCGTAGTCCTTCAAGGAGCAGCAGGTCGTCGTTGTGGAGGTCCTCTTGCTGGTCCTCGTTAAAGGCAAGGACCCGCGGGGATCCATGCTTTATCTCTGTGGGGAGGACTGCTTCGGCTCCATAGACGAGGGTGAACGATGTTTCCCCCATAGGCTTGGGTGGCGTTGTGCGGATGGACCAGAGCACCGAAGGGAGCTCGTTGATCCAGCGCTTGCCGTGGCCTTTGAGGATGTCGAAGGTCCTGGTCTTCAGGCCCTTAAGGACTTCTGCATTTGCGCGCTCAGCCTGTCCGTTGCTTTGCAGATGAGCGACTGAGGCGAAGCAGAGCTTGATGTCCATTCTTTCGCAATAGGCTCTGAAGACGCCACTGGTGAATTTCGAGCCATTGTCGGTGATGATGCGGTTTGGCACTCCGAAGCGGCATACCAGGCCTCTGATGAATTTCACCGCCGCGCCTACTATGATTGTGCGTGTCGCCTCCACTTCAGGCCACTTAGTGAACTTGTCGATGGCCACGAAGAGGTAGCGATATCCTCCTTGCGCTGTCGGGAAATGTCCCAGGATGTCCAGTCCCCAGACCGCGAACGGCCAGGAGAGCGGAATGGTTTGTAGCCCCAGCGCAGGTTGGTGGATTTGCTTGGCGTGGAATTGGCAGGCTTCACATGCTTGGACGATGTCCACTGCATGTTGAAGGGCTTGAGGCCAGTAGAAGCCGCTCCTGAAGACTTTGTCTGCGAGGGTGCGGGCGCACGAATGGTGGCCGCATTCCCCGCTGTGGATGTCCTTGATCAGCATTTTGCCTTCTTTAGGAGGAACGCATTTGACCGCAGTTCCGTTTGGGCGCTTGCGGTAGAGATTCCCTTCGAGGATTTTGTAAGATTTTGCTTGGCGGGCGATTCGCTCCGCTTCAATATCTTCCTCGGGAAGGGTCCCTTTGTCGAGGTAGCCTTTGATCTCGTCAATCCATCCTGCTTCTTGATGCACTGCTGTGAGCAACAGACGCTCCCCTGTAGGGGGGCCCGCAATCTATTGCCCCGCTTGCAGGCGGTGGCGGGACCGCTTCGTCTGTGCTGACGGGCATGGCCTCTTGAGGCTGTTTTATGGATGCCTTGACGAGTCTTTCTTCAAATACGCCTGGCGGCTGAGCTTGCCTCTTTGATGCGCGCTTGGCGATGTCATCAGCCTCTTTGTTCTCCTTTCTTGGGATGTGCATGAGCTCCATTCCTCTGAAGTGCTTCTCCAGCCTACGGACCTCTTCAAGGTATGCGGCCATGTGGTCGTCCTTAGGCTTGTAGCTTTTGTTAGAGAAGTTGACAAGAAGCTGGGAGTCGCCCTTGATGAGTAGATGCTTGATGCCAAGGGCGATTCCGGCGCGTAGGCCAGCAAGCAGGCCTTTGTACTCAGCGATATTGTTGGAGATCTTGTCGATTCCGAAGCACAGCTGGACCGCGTAATACAGCTTGTCGCCTTTTGGTGAGATAAGGACCACGCCAGCCCCACCGTGGCGACAAGCGAAAGCTCCGTCGAACTTCATGGTCCAGTGGCTGGGCATTTTATCTCCAAGGGGCTCTTGTTCTTCTCCCAAAGGATCTTCAGGGGTTGGGTCAGTCCATTCGGCGACGAAGTCTGCCAGCGCTCTTCCTTTGATTACCCTTGTGGTATCTGACGTGGGGCTACCTTTCGACTAGCCCACGGTAAGGCTACCTGGGCCGCGACCAAGGACATGGAGGCCCATAGAAGGCCCACGCGGGGTACCATGTAACCTAGTCCAAGTCGGTTAGGTCGCATAACCTGCCATATCTGTAGTTGCCATCGGCATCGACCACCCGAGACCTGGCTACCTATAAAGCCAGGAGGGTTGCTCGTCCCAGAGGACACGTTCATAGCCACCGCCACAAACCCTAGCGAGATCGCAATCCCGCCATTGTAATCGTTACTCGCATCAATAATCAGACAAGCAGGAAGTAGGGTGTTATCCTCCGGGAGCCTGAACCTGGGTAAATCCTTGCTTGTCAGCCGTCGTGACTATCAGCACTCATCTCTCTCCCCATCAATCAACCCGGGGTGCACAACCCTGGGACTTTTCGAGTTAACACCTCGTCAATTGGCGCCGTCTGTGGGAAGTCAAAAAAGTGTTGGAATCATGGTCGCTCCGGCTCCATCCGCAATGAAGACTGACGTCCGCGTCGCCAGGGAGTCGATCCGCTTCGGCTCCTTCGAGTATGTCCTCCACCCTCCGGTTCGCCGCTCGGTGTACGCGGATCTGGACATAGGTATACACATCACCTTCGGCTCCGTATGCTGCTTCGCCGACAGTCGCGGAATACTCAGGTCCGCGGAAACCGCGCTACGCGCGGCAGCACCCGCATCAGCGAATCTTCCGCCGCCCTCATCAAGACCCGCGAAGATCGCATCTGTCGCACCTGCGAAGATCGCATCTGCCGCACCCGCGAAAATCGCATCTACCGCGCCCGCGAAGATCGCATCTGCCGCACCCGCGAAGATCGCATCTACTGCGCCCGCGAAGATCGCATCTACCGCGCCCGCGAAGATCGCATCTGCCGCACCCGCGAAGATCGCATCCGTCGCACCCGCAAAGATCGCTCCTGTCGCGCCCGGGAAGATCGCATCTGCGTCTACTGCATCGACAACCTCAGCAACGGCCGCGCGGATCGAGTCTACTACACCAATCTCGATCGCACGGTCGGTCAAATCAGGAAGGAGAAAAGAGAAAGAGGAAAAATAGCTACGTACGAGCATGGATTAGGCGGCCAGAACGCTAATCGCATGCATGTTGCCAGTGCCACATGGCGGGTAACTACTACGTCGACTCCGTTGGATTAACTGCTACACAGTATTGGCGTAAATAGCTTGCTCCCTGGGAGGGCGTCACATACACTCGGGGGCTGGCGTTTCGTCAACAACAACAAGTTCATCGCTGCACTCGACAAGCGACTCGAGTGCCTTCACCGCCTCCGCACCGTCAACTCCGCTGCGTCGCACCGACTCCGGTCCACCGCTTCGACTCCCTGCACCACACTACCTCCGCCGCGTCGACTCCGGTCTGCCGCGTCAACTACTTCGCCGCGTCGACTCCGGTTCGCCGCGTCGACTAACTCTATGGCACCACTCCGCCGCGTCGACTCCGGTCCGCCGCGTCGACTGCCTCTACGGCACCACTCCGCTGGGTCGACTCCAGTGCGCCGCGTCGACTGCCTCTACGGCACCACTCCGCTGCGTCGACTCCGGTCCGCCGCGTTGACTGCCCCTACGGCACCACTTCGCCGCGTCGACTCCGGTTCGCCGCGTCGACTCCAGTTCGCCGCGTCGACTGCCTCTATGGCACCACTCCGCCGCGTCGACTCCGGTCCGCCGCGTCGACTGCCTCTACGGCACCACTCCGCTGCGTCGACTCTAGTCCGCCGCGTCGACTGCCTCTACGGCACCACTTCGCCGCGTCGACTCCGGTCCGCCGCGTCGACTGCCTCTACGGCACCACTTCGCCGCGTTGACTCTGGTCCGCCACGTCGACTGCCTCTATGGCACCACTCCGCTGCGTCGACTCCGGTCCGCCGCGTCGACTGCCTCTACGGCACCACTCCGCCGCGTCGAGCCCAGTCCGCCGCGCACAAAAAAATTCGCCTCGGCCACACCTGATGCTCTCCCGGGTGTTGGGCCGCACAGGTCACAAACAAATTCGCCTTGGCCGCCACCCGAAGCACTCGGGGGCTGCGCCGCGCAGGTCTAAGTCAAACCTAGGCCGTCACCCGACGCACTCGGGGGCTGCGCCATACAGGTATAACTCGAAAAATCCTTGGCCGCCACCGGAAGCACTCGGGGGCTGCGCCGCGCAGGTCTAAGTCAAACCTGGGCCGTCACCCGACGCACTCAGGGGCTGCGCCATACAGGTATAACTCGAAAAATCCTTGGCCGCCACCCGAAGCACTCGGGGGCTGCGCCGCACAGGTCTAAGTCAAACCTAGGCCGTCACTCGAACACTCGGGGGCTGCGCCATACAGGTCCAACAAGAAAACCTAGGCCGCACTCGAACACTCGGGGGCTGCGCCATACAGGTCCAACAATGCAGTAGGCCGTTTGGCTAAGGAAATACTCGATATGTTTGTCGAATCCACCAAGTAGGCCGTCGGGCTGAATGAGCACTCAAATAAAAAAAGACAGTGGTTCCATCAGCGAGTTCCTAAACATCACTCCCATCGGGAGGGTATCAGAGATCTCTTTTCGACTGAGAAGTTTTTGAGATTAACCTCAATTACAAGGAATTCAGTTTAGTCTCGGGGGCTGCGCCATACAGGTCCAACAATGCAGTAGGCCGTTTGGCTGAGCAAATACTCGATATGTTTGTCGAATCCACCAAGTAGGCCGTCGGGCTGAATGAGCACTCAAATAAAAAAAGACAGTGGTTCCATCAGCGAGTTCCTAAACGTCACTCCTATCGGGAGGGTATCAGAGATCTTTTTTCGACTGAGAAGTTTTTGAGATTAACCTCAATTACAAGCAATTCAGTTTAATCTCGGGGGCTACTCCCATCGGGAGCACTGTTCGCGCTCCCAATAGACTCAGTCATAGCATTAACGACTAAAGCATCCTCTGTAAGCCCTCAACGGCCGGAGTCGAATTTCTTTAACTATCGTATTCAGGAACAAGACAGAGTGCCAATCTGAGAACCCGAAACGTCTATTCGGGTGACGAAGAAAGTCGAGTAAGCTCCCGCAGCCGAATCAGATCTACAAGTAAGCCAACAGGCCGAATAGAAGCAAGCTTCCCATGAAGAACAGGACAAAGTAATTCGACTGCAAAGGTTCCTCCCATCGGGAGAGGCCTGTTCGACTGAAGAAATCGAGTTCAAGCTCAAGATCAAGCAATCCAATGGCGCGTCCAGGAGGAGGGAGTCCTTTGCCCGACGCTGCGCTTCGACCAAGCACTCGGGGGCTATTGACGTGGGGCTACCTTTCGACTAGCCCACGGTAAGGCTACATGGGCCGCGCCAAGGACATGGAGGCCCACAAAAGGCCCACGCGGGGTACCATGTAACCTAGTCCAAGTCGGTTAGGTCGCATAACCTGCCATATCTGTAGTTGCCATCGGCATCGACCACCCGAGACCTGGCTACCTATAAAGCCAGGAGGGTTGCTCGTCCCAGAGGACACGTTCATAGCCACCGCCACAAACCCTAGCGAGATCGCAATCTCGCCATTGTAATTGTTACTCGCATCAATAATCAGACAAGCAGGAAGTAGGGTGTTATCCTCCGGGAGCCTGAACCTGGGTAAATCCTTGCTTGTCAGCCGTCGTGACCACCAGCACTCATCTCTCTCCCCATCAATCAACCCGGGGTGCACAACCCTGGGACTTGTCGAGTTAACACCTCGTCAGTATCGAAGCGCAAATTGAATGGCTGTAGCTCTATGTTCCATCATGCGACACGATCTGTGGCGTTTGGGTTGCGCATGATTTTCTCCAGGGGGAAAGAGGTGACCACCGTGATGGGGTGCCCCTGGAAGTAGTGTCGCAGCTTTCTTGAGGCGATGAGGAGTGCGAGGAGGAGCTTCTGCTGCATTGTATAGCGCTCGCGAGCATCACGCAGTACTATGCTGACGAAGTAGACTGGATGCTCGACGAGGGTAGTCTGTGTAGCCTTGGCGTCTTTTGCCTGAAGGGGCTCAGCTAGGCCCTCAAGGGGTTGGCCTCAGGGGGATTGTCATGGGCCTCGAGGGGGTTGGCCTCAGGGGGCTTGTCATGGCCCTCGAGGGGATTGGCCTCTTGGGGCTTCTCAGGCTCCCTGCGGGATCTTCTTGCAGCGATTGACTTGGGGTGGGCTTCCCTTGCAGCTTTGGGCCTGGTGGTGGTTTTATAAGGGCTGCCCTTTCGTCGAGCTCCTGATCAGGAGGCTTTGGCTTAAGGGGTGGTTGCACTCTTCTTAAGGAGTACTGGCTCTTCCCTTTCTACCACAAGGACGGCACTGGCCGTCTGTGGGGTGGCTGATAGGTACAGCCTCAGGTGCTCGCCTGACCTTGGGGCGACTATTACTGGTGGGCTGGCTAGGTACTTCTTCAAGTCCTCAAACGCTTTTTCAACTTCAGGGGTCCACTTGGAGGTGCCTACTCTTTTCATGATCTTGAAGAATGGCAGGGCTCTTTCGCCGAACTTGGAGATGAATCTACCCAAGCTGGCCATGCAGCCTGCTAGGCGTTGCATGTCTTCGAGCCTGCGTGGAGGTTGCATGTCTTCTATGGCCTTGATTTTGTCTGGGTTTGCCTCTATGCCTCGATGGGACACGAGGAACCCAAGCAATTTGCCTGAAGGTACTCCAAAGACGCACCTGGCGGGGTTGAGCTGTATGTTCACCTTGCGCAGGCTGGCGAAAGTCTCTTCGAGGTCCCTGAGGAGAGTGTTTCCCTCTCGGGATTTTACGACAATGTCATCGACATATGCCTCGGCGTTCCTCCCCATTTGCTCGCCAAGTGCTATCCTCATTAGCCTCTGGAAAGTGGCTCCGGCATTTTATAGGCCGAAGGGCATGTAGACATAGCAATACACACCGCAAGGGGTGAGGAAAGCCGTCTTCTCCTCATCTTCCTTAGCCATTTTTATCTGATGATAACCAGAGAAAGCATCGAGGAAACAGAGGAGGTCGCAGCCTACCGTGGAGTCCACGATCTTGTCAATTCTTGGCATGGGATAAGGGTCCTTGGGGCAGGCCTTCTTTACATCAGTGTAGTCGATGCAGAAGGCGGCCTCCTCCGGCGGGTTTCAGGACTACCACGCCGTTGGAGAGCCACGTGGGGTGCACGACTTCGCGGACGACCTTTGCCGCATTGAGCTTCTCGACCTCCTTGATGATGAATGCTTGCTTCTCGGGGGCTTGTTTTCTTGCTTTTTGCTTGAAGGGACGCGTGTTTGCGCACACGGCTAAGTGGTGCTCGATCACCTCCCTCGGTACACCAGACATATCTGATGGTGTCCATGCGAACATGTCAGAGTTTGCCTGGAGGAAGGCGACGAGCGTGCTTTCCTATTTGGGAGACAGCGCGGCGCCAATGGTGACGCTAGCCCCCGAGCCTTCAGCCCCCGAGCTGCCGGAGCTTAGAGAGATCTTCTTCGTAGCGGCTGTCTCCTGGGAGAACAACTGCTTCTTCTTCTTGGGTCTCTCGAGAGGCTCCATGTCCTTTTCTGCGGGGAATGCCATGGCGGCGGCCTTGTAGGCCGTCTCGACAGCACGCGTAGCATCCAGGACATGTCCACGGATGGTGATTGCGCCAGCGCTGCCGGGGATCTTGACCATGTTGTAGGCATGATGCGTGACGGCCATGAATTTCGTGAACGCAGGGTAGCCGAGGATGGCATTGTACGGCAGGCCGATGTGCGCGACATCGACGTCGATGTGCTCGGTGCGGTAATTTTCCTCGCTTCCGAAGGTGACGGCAAGCCTAACCTGGCCCAGAGGCTCGATCGAACCGCTGGTGACTCCCGTGAAGGGCCTAGAGGGCATGAGCCGCTAGTAGGGCACTTGAAGCGCTTCGAACGTATTTGTGGAGATAACATTCAGGCCTGCTCCACCATCGATGAGAGTCTTGGAGACAGCAACGTTGTCGATAGTGGGGCTGCAGACCAGCGGGAGGGTCCAACAGTCTTGGTGGACTTGGGGTGGTCCTGAGCGTCGAAGGCGATGGTGTACTGCGACCACTTGAGGGGCCTGGAGGTCTCGGTGCTTGGGAGGGCGGCGTTGAGCTCGCGGGCGAACTGCTTGAACTGAATGTTCGACTTTGTCGTCTGCGCCCCACCAAGGATGCAGGCAATGGCGCCTCTTGGGGCTTGGTAGCCACAATCTTCCTCGTCAGGGAGATTGCCATTCTTTTCCGCGGCATTGGCCTGATTGCCAGATGGCTTCTGGTAGCTGCTCTTGCGTCCGCTCCCGCGGTAGCCACGGCCTCGGCCGCGGCCGCCACTACCTTCTGCTTGCTTGCTTCTTGCTCAACCTCTTGAGGTTGAAGCAAGATTCTGTAGAGTGATCGCGCCTGTTGTGGTAGATCCAGAATGGGCGGTGGTCATCTTTCCTCTCTCCAGGCTCAGGGGAGTCCCTGCGGGGGCCCTTCGCGTCAGGCTCTGCCGCGAGAACCGCGGTGGCCTTGTGTTTGGGCTCCTCTTTCTTCTTCTGGCTCCTGGAGCCCTCAGCGTGCTCGTCCCCTCTCGAGGACATCTTGACGAAGAGGAGTCCCTCTTCAGCCTTGGCGCACTTGTCCGCAAGGTCAAACAGCTTCACCACAGAAGTGAGCTTGTTGTGGAAGCCCAGCTTCTCGAGCATCCTGCTGTTTGTGGCCCTCGCGGAAGGCGGCTATGACTTGGGTGTCAGGGATGTTCGGGATCTTGTTGCGCACTTGGCTGAAGTGCTGGATGTACTTGCGGAGCGTCTCATCCTTCTTCTGCACCACAGCGCGCAGGTCGTTGTGGGTGAGGGCGCGCTCGTACGTCCCCTTGAAGTTGAAGACGAACTACTTGCAGAGCTCCTCCCAAGAGTTCACGGAGTCCTCGGGGAGGTTCAGGAGCCACGACAGCGCATAATCGCGAAGCGCGTGGGAGAACCAGTTGGCCATGACCTTGTCGTCTCCACCTGCAGCTTGGATGGAGGTGGTGTAGAGCTGCAGGAACTCGATGGGGTTGCTGGAGCCGTCGTAGCCCTTAGGGAGAGCCGGCCTGAACTTCGGGGGCCAGACCACGTGACGCAGGGAGCGGGTGAACGCCATGCAGCCTGTGGCGTATGTGGCGACCCCGTGCTGCAGCGCGCCGCGGTTCTGCTGGCCCGCTTGGCCGATCTCCTCCACGAGCCTGTTCTGGCGGTTGCGCTGGAGCTCCATCCCCACGCGAGCGTCGGGCACGGTGCGCTGCGCGATCAAGCAATCGTGTGGCAAGGACGCGTGCGAGGCAGCCCTCTGCGTCGCAGCCAGTGCAAGCCATGGCGGAGGCGCGTTTGTTGCGACCGTGCCCGCGAGAGAGGGGTGCATGTTGGACTGGGACGGAGCGGGGCGCGTCGTGGCGATGCCGACGAGGTGGTTGAGGCGCTCCAGCCATTGTTCGTGGGCTTCAGCGGTGGGCTTGTAGCGGAGAAGCTCATGCGCCATGAGCAGCGCAGTGTGAGGCGCGGGGTCCGTCCTGCCAGGGCCGGAACCGCTGGGGCGCCGCGTCGGGTGCGACGACTGCGCGTCCTCCTGGTGCTCGGGGTTGTGTTCGGGCTCCTCCGCATGAGGGCCCGAGTGGGCGCGCTCTTCACGGCGGGGTCGGCCCCGTCGCGCGCAAGTGTCTGTGGCGCCTAGCGGGGTGCGCGCTCCTTCATGCGCGCGTCGGTTGACGCGGGCGGTGCGGGTAGAGCGGGTGTTCGCCATGGCGCGGAGGCGGCTCGAAGGTCGTTGACGCGCCTCAGTCCCCCTACCTGGCGCGCCAAATGTCGGGTTATGACTCCCTAAGAATAGGGGTAGTCACTTCCTGAAGTGTAGTTTGTTAAGAGGACTGAACGCGGAGGTCAAGACCCTCGAGCGGCGCGGCGAGGATGATCGCCGGACCTGAAGACGGAACACCCACGATAGAGATAGACACCGGCCCGTACCCAGGTTCACGACCCTTGTGAGGAGGTAAGACCGCTACTCCTGCTTGTCTGTGTTGGATTATGGTGGTTACAGTACTGCAGAGCTTGCCGAAGGCCCCCTTGAGGCAATTCTTGCCTGGGGAGCGAAGCAATGGTCTTCTTCCTCCTCCAAGCAGAGGCTAACCTACTCAGCGGCACTAGGGTTTACAAGAGTTGTAGCAAGCATTTGGCCGACGCTTGCTACGATGGAGGTCTTGATGCTTTTATAGGCGCCTCCGGCACTCTCCTTCTGCTTGGCCTTCAAGGTGGTTCCCACATGGCAAAGG
Organism: Poa annua; assembly: GCA_026929855.1. Classification (NCBI taxonomy): domain Eukaryota; kingdom Viridiplantae; phylum Streptophyta; class Magnoliopsida; order Poales; family Poaceae; genus Poa; species Poa annua. Next base: position 23,139,733 of record CM049432.1, read on the forward strand.
CATGGTGGAGCAGGAGTCCACCGCGTCCCCTTCGTTCATGGGCGCGGTCCACCACTGATAAAGGTGGGCGCGGTGGCCGACAGGCGGCCGACCGCGCAGTTCTGCCTGCAGGGAAGGCAGTCTCTGAGGTGGAGCCCGCGATGACGTTCTCTTTGGAGGGTTGCACCGTCCACTTGCTTTATCACCAGAGTGGAAGGTCTGGGCAGTCCTGCAGCAGGCGACGCAACTTTATTGACTCCTTTATCACCAAAATGGCAACGGGGGGGCTTGCGTCACCACGTGGGCGTGGCAGAGGCCATGTGCGCCCCGCCGTACTTCCTTGGCCGCGACGTTTCCCCACAGGCCTGGTGAGGCCTGTGGAGGGATTCCTGTTGACTTCTCTCCAGGCGCGCTGGCGCCTCGGGAGGGTCTCCTGAAGCGAGGGACCCCTTGAGGCCCTCGTTTCCTCTTCAGGCCCTCGAGGGGAATTGCCTCTCGAGGGTCCCGCATGGCGGCGAGGCCTGGTCCTTAGTCGTTTCGTCTGATCAGCCCACGTGCGAGGCCTGGGGGTAGTGGGCTCTCCATACCCCAGTTCCCACTGGGCCGACACGGCGAACGTAGAAACACGGCGGCGGCTTGCGCAAACTCCGGCGATCAATTTCTTCGGCCTGGCGACGTAAAACGGAGATGGAGGAGAGGGGAAAGAAAGAGGATGGCGCGGGGTTTAAGTAGGGGCAGGAGAGGGAACCAAATCGTGAAGATTTCGCTCGAATTTGGAAAGGAATCCGGAGGCGAGATTTCCGGCCGGAGGAGGAAGACGATGACGTCAGCGATGAGGTCATCCAGGTAATTTCTTTTTCTTTTCTGTTTTTTCCATTTAATTCATATCTTTTGATTTAAGACTCCAAATGATGTCAAATAAAATTCTATAAATTTGTAAAAATCATATATGTGCTTTATAACATTAGTGGGCATGTTTTGAAAACTTTTTAAATTAATAATTTTGAATTATTCATAAAATGCAAATTTGCCCATTTAGGTCAACTTTGAAATAAGGAATTTAGTAAATTCATTTGGGGTTAATAAATTTTATGAAATTACCACAATCATATATGGTTAATATTTAGTTATCTTAAAATCATTTTCAATAACCATTTATTTTTATTTTGGTACAACAACATATAAATAATTTTAATGAAATGGGAAATATAATGGATTCAATTTTAATTCAAAATACTTTGTGCACCATTAATTTTTATATCATGATAAATCATTTGAAAACTTCATAACATATCTCTGGAAAATATCCTAGACTTATTTCATTTCTGATATTGGATATATATATTCATGAAAATCATTTATATTTTAAAACTAATTAATATAATTTAAGTAAATGAAATGCCTATTTGGATAATTAATTAATCATAAAATCAATGAAGTTTTAAAGATCTAAACTATAGACTTATAATTTCCAAAACTATGTTTTGAACTCAGGTAAAAGAATGAAAACCATTTTTCAATTATACCATTTTTAAATAATTTATGAATTTACGAATTTATGAATAGATATGGCTAAGAGGGTTTATGAGACCTTAATGGAAATAATCCTGCACCATCCCCTTTCCAGTGGATCTGGAAATCTTGTGTTCTCCCAAAGCATAAGATATTTTTTTGGTTACTTTTGCAAGACAGATTGAACACAAGAGACCTCCTGGCCAGAAAGCAGTTTCAGATTGAGGACTATAACTGTGTTCTATGCTCACAGGGAATGTCTGAAGAGTTTATCCATTTATTTTTTGAATGTGACTTCAGCAGGAATTTTTGGTGGAAACTTTATCTTGAATGGGATACGGATCTGGACCTCTTCTCCATGCTGATTCAAGCCAAGAAAACTTATAAGCTCATATGCTATAAGGAAATCCTCATTATTGGTTGCTGGAGTATTTGGACCCATAGAAACAGATGTATTTTTGACTCTCAGCCCATTTGTCTTGAGGCTTGTTTCCAGGACTTTTTATGTTCTTTTTGTTTGATTTTGCATAGAGCCAAACCTTCCTTAAAGGAAGGGATGACTCAATGGGTGGACACTTTATGAACTTTTCCTTGTAATTTGTACAGCTGTCAATGAGAAAATAGAAAATTAAACAGTAGGGATTTTTCCCTACTGTTTTGCGCCTCAAAAAAAAAAGTGGTTGAAATCAAATACTTAAATAGAAACTTTGTATTACATGAAAATGGTTTGAAGTTTGGTAAATCATTTGTCAAATAATACATTGAGCTTTAAGAAATATAATGGATAATAAAATGTTTAACTTAAAAAACCTTTAAAAATAATGATAAATTGAGATAATTGAAATATTAAACTTTTTCAATATGTTTGAAGTCTTTTATAGTTGGTTTCCTTATGCATTTTAATATTTTAATTTAGTAAAAAAAAAAGTTTTAAATTTTAGTGATTTTTAAACATTCCAAAATGTTGGGATGTTACAGACTACCACCCTTGAAAGGAATCTCGTCCCCGAGATTCGGAGAGGCTAGGAAGGAAAAGCAAATGCTTGCAATGATTCTGATAGCTCGAGAGGTTTTCAGAAATGTAATTTCTAACATGGAAAACTTGAAAACTTGCAGGGGATGATTTTTCTGATTGGTGAGGCTAGAAAGAAACATAGTTTCGGATCTCTGGTTTTAAGCAACTGGGTTTGAATTATCTGGGTGGCTACGACCCTTAAGAGAAATTTGTGTGGTTAGTCCAGAAACTTTGTTTAATCTTGCTTACTTTTCGGATGGAGAGTGTACTAATACTCAAAACACAATGGTATGTGGTGGAAGGAATAATTAAGAACTTATTATACTCCACATAGTTTTGCATGCCTTCGGTTTGGTCATAAGACTCTCTTGAAACTAACTATGGTTTTGATCAACCTTAGGCAGGTGGTCATTGATCAAATTCCACAACTGACTCTGGTTCTCTAATAGTAGTCGCATTGTGGTGTGCAAATGTAACATCCCAACATTTTATAATGTTCAAAAATCACTAAAATTTAAAACTTTTCTTTTTATTAAAATAAAATATTAAATGCATAAGGAAACCAACTATAAAAGACTTCAAAGTTTAATATTTCAAAACCTTAAAATATAATTTGAGAAAAATTCTACAAACTACAATCCATTTTATTTTAAATAAATTAGTTTCTTTATAAGTATTTGAATTAAACCACTTAGCCATATCCATTCATAAATATAAGATTACTCAAAATGGTATATAATTACTAAATGGGTTTCATTCCTTTAACTAAGTTCAAAATATAGTTTGGAAATTATAAGCCTATAGTGTATAACTTTACAACTTCATAGAATTTAAATTACTGAATTAGCCAAATAAACATTTCTTTTGCTTAAAGGAATTTCATCTATTCTCAAAGCATGAAAGGATTAATATATTCTAAATAAGAATAGAATTAAAACAAAAATCCTTTCCAAAGTTGTTATAAAGTTTTCAAATGAATTAATTAAAATATAATGTTGCACAAATTATTTTCAATTAAAAATGAATACCCTATATTTCACTTTTCCTAAAAACATTGTTATATGTGTTCCTTAATATTATGCCAAAATAAAGATAAATGATTTCAGAAAAATAAGTTTAAATAACTTAAATTCAAACATATTGAAATGTGGATATTTTTACAAATTTATTTTAGCCAAAGGAAAATTTAAAAGAGATAGAAATTCAAATTTGACTTTAAGTGTCAAATTTGTAATTAAGCAATATTTCAAAATATGAATTTTCAAAAATATTGAAAACATAACCACAATTGGTTTAACAGAAAGATAATCATTTTACAAATTTTTAGAAATTTGTTTGAACTCATTTGGACAAATAAATCAAAAGATATAAATTAAAGAAATAAAATCAGAAAAGAAAATATCGGCTGACGTCATGCTGACGTCAGCAGATCTTCTTCTTCCTCTAACCGAACGAAGCAGGAGATCGAATCGGAGACGATTTCTTCTCCGATTCGTACGGGATTCGATCTTCTCCAGCCCCTATATATACCCCGGACACCGCCGCGTCGTTTGCCCCAAAAACCCTAGCCCAAGGACGCCGCCAGGCCGCCGCTCGAGCTCGCCGGAGTCCGCACCGTCCACCGCCGTCCTCTGCAGTTTCCGGTGAGCCCGAGCCTCCGAAGCCCTCTTATTCCTCCCCCTCGCTTCCCCATCGTCGGGCGCACCTTCTAAGACCAGAGTTCGGTAGTTTCGTGCAGTGGGTCGAGCGCCCCGTGCTCGAACGGATCTCCCGGAGCGCCGCCGCACATCTTCCGCCGCTGCCGGCCGCGCGAGGAAGAACGAGACCCCGCCATCGCCACCATTCACATCGCCGCAACGATCTGCACCCCGCCGTCGCCCCAGATCGTACGGGGGAGCTCCGCATCGTCGCCTCCGACCACGCCGAGCGCAACGCCGCCGTCCCCTCCAACGCCGGCCACCGGAGCGCCGCCACGGTATGGTCCTCCGTTCCCCACCGTCCGATCTAAATTTCACGGCTAAGATTAGAAGTTGAGGACGAACCGGTACGATCTGATCTGGACCGTCAGATCCAGATCTGACGGCCCAGATCGATAACTTATCCACGTCAGCTGCCACGTGGAAAACAATTTTATTAATTAAATTTAATTGGCAGTTTTGCAGAAACACCCCTGTCACTTAGATCTCTCACAACTTTTCAACCACAACTCCAAATTTAATAATTTTTATATATTTGGAAAGCTCTGGATGTGTAGAATAATTAGGATCGGACAAAATTCAAATTTGACTTAGTTTAAAATATTCAAATTTCAAATGGTGAATTTGAGTATAATTGTAATAACTTTAAATCTATAAATCCAAAAATTGCAAATAAATATGTTTTAGAAACCTTAGAATATGTGTAAATTAATGCCACAGCTATAAAATATTTTGAGTAATTTTTGAATGATTTCATAGTTGTGTGTTTAGTTTGAATAGTTTGACTAATTTTGAAATAACTTTTAATAGAAACATTATTTTTGATTAAATCCAATTGCAATAGATTTAATTAAAAGCTTTCTGTCTATTAACACTGATTATAAAGTTTTGTTATAAAAATTTAGTCATAGGAAACTTTAATCTTATAATTATTCCTTTTATTATATTTTCCAAAATTAGAAATTAATTAAATTGCATTTATAAATTCATGCATATTTATAAATAAAACACAAAAGTTATTTTTATGTTTCTTGTGATTTAAGATTTCATTGCATATTTTATATTGTAGATATAATTCTCAAAGGAAAACCCCTCTTCAATAGTTTTCTCTAAGTTAGGATTATTTTCGAACTTAGTATTTTGTGAAAAGTGCTATGCACTAGACACTTAGTAGTTTTCAAGATGGAGCTGGAAGACCAATGAAGGACTTAGCCAAAATCAAGACTTCAGAAGTATCATTAAGGAGAGGAAACACTTAGAAGAAAATCAAGAAGAAGTTCATGAAGGACTTAGAAGAAAACAGACTCTGGAAGCATCCCCAAGATGTCAAGCACTTAGAAGAAAAGTAAGAAGAAGTTCAAGAAGGCCAACTCCCTTTTATTCTCTAAGTCTTTCTCTCTGTCTTTTCTCCTCATCTGAGACTTCAGGAAGACTAAGTAAATCCAAGACCAGCCTCGAGGAGACAAGAATCACCAAGTCTGGAGATTCATCAGGACTACCCAGAAATCAATCAAGACATCATCAAGGAGAATATTACAAGTCTGGAGATGAAGCCTGGAGGACAACTACATCTTTCTGTCTATATTTTCCCTCTTTCCTAATCTTGTCTTTTAGACTTCAACAAATTTAGATCATGATGTTATCATCTTGAAGTTGTTGGATCCTAGCAGCATAGTGGGATGAAGCGACCTGGAAACAAACCTTACATGTCCACGTACATGAGACCTGTTCCACAATTTAAGTGGCTGGCCGGGTGTCTGTCTCTCTCACTATAGTGAATGTCCAACTTACAAAGAGTTGATAATAATTGAGGTCATCTTGAACAAATGACTTAGTATTTTTCTCTAAGTATTTTGCACATCATGGCTAAGCCATTAGAGTGCTTGTTTCAAGGAGATATAAAACAAAGTATGTTTATCCAACTTAAGACTTTAGTCCTTAGTCCTTTTTGACCAACACATTTGCCTTACATTAACTTAAAAGATTTTCCATGGCATGAACAAGCATTTCTAGCCTTAGGAATATTTTGCACATCATGCATAAACGTATTTTCCTTAGAAAGTTTTATAAAACTTATTTATTCATCTAGAATGTGTTTGTATGCATTGTGGATTGTGCTTGCTATTGATTGTTGTATTGTTGCTTGTCTATACTGTTAGATTTAACGGAGAGCAAACGTTCGTTGTTGAAAAGAGTTTTGTGAACAACGACAACATTCAAAGGCAAGTGGCACACCTCATAAACTTCCTACTTTTATATGCATTACTTAGTGTATTTTTATATGCATGTGTTGTTATGCTAAACCTGTGTAGAATCCCTTATTCCTGTGTCTAGGTTCCTATATCATACTTAGCAGAAATATTGATGCTATGCAATTGATGAAAGGTTTTTACGAAATGTTAAGTGACTACTCAGGACTGTGCTCATGGCTGTCTTCGCCTAGGATGAATTTCTATTCTACTTAGGGCTGTAAGCATGGTGACTTTTACCTGAGAGTGCACATCCACTAAGTTAATGAAACACCTGGGTGGTAATTGGTCGGATGGTTTATGTTGAGTGGCTACTCGGTCCATTTCTATGGTTCCTAAAGAGTAATGCACACTTGAGAACGGCCACCCAGGAACAGAGGAATCTGAAGAACTCCGAGTGACGATTGCTTCCCGTGCAGCCTTTTGACAATGGGCTCTGTCTAGAATAATTAAGTTGTGAGGGTGCAACCTGTCAGCTTGACAAGCAGATGTAGGGGGGTGATAGGTGGAACGGGTCTTGCTAGTATGGTTGCATTCTTCTTCTGAAAGTTCTTGTCTCAATTCTCTCCTTTCCATAATACACTCCGCGTGTATAGGATTTCTCGGACAAATTGAGTCTAAAGGTGAAAGTGCACAACCTCTGCAGAGTGTAAAACTAAGTACTTAGCCGTGTCCCCGGTTACGGACAATTTTGAGCAGCTGATCAAGGACGTCAACGGAGGATTCCACCATTCCAATTTCTAAGTTAAAAGTTGATGGGTGAACAAGGGAAGATGAGATTTATGGTTTTCATGCCATACTCGTCGAGATTTCAAGAAAAGTGTTTTCCAAAGAGTTAGGAAAAATTGGCTTTATGCAAATTAGCCTTGAGCTCCACCAGCCAAATATTCATATAGGCTTTAGAGTTATTCCATAAGTATCCACCATAGTGTCACTTGCCAGACTCCATTTTTAATGGAATCTGACCCACGTTGTTGCAATATTTTTCTTATTGCAGATTTGATCAGATGACGAGTGAGGTTTCGTAAAGGTTTCGAGTCTACAACCAACATGTTTTCGCCTGTGGCAGCATGAAAGTTATAGAGACTCACTGCTATTGTTTTCCGCTGTATACTTTTCAAAGCTAGCTTTATGCTATGCAATTTGTAAAGAATATTTTGTAATTCTGGATCATCGATGTAATAAAATTGACCTTTGTTGTGATATTACATCGTAAACTGTGTGTGCAAATGAAACGATCCAGGGATTTGCACTATACACAGGTATCTGCCTTATTTTGAGAGCAGGTACGCTACAGATGGTATCAGAGCACTGTGTTGCCTATAGGTTCTAAACCCCTAAGTCTGGATAGAAATAGGTTTGACCATAGGATTGAAAATCTATTTTTCTTCACTTTTCTAAAAACAAATCTTTTCACTATGTCTTTCTCGTATTCTCATCTACTATCAACCTTCTAAAAGCCTCTTATCTTTTTCTAGATGACCATGTTCTTATAGTCTAAGTCTGATTCTGCTGCTTCATATGGAAAAGCTACGATGCAACATAAAGTTCTACATGCATGAAAGACCACTGAAGAACCAGGATACGACCAACACCTCGAAGATATTCAAGAAAGTCGAACAAGAACTTGAAGCACCCACGAAGGAGGTAGATTTGACCACCACTTAAATAGAACGACGATATCGTGTTAGTGTATTGATCATATCAACTTAGCTATATGACAATACTAGATTGATTGTTTGTTGTGAACCTTGTTGCTTGATGTTTGTTAGATGTTGATTGATTATGCTAGGAATTGGTTGCCTTGTTCAAAAAAAAATTTATTGAATTCTCCATAGTACATTAACTCATTTATTTTAAAAAAAAAACCAGCAGATGTCTCACTTCAATATCAACAACAGTAAATTTTACCCAACTACGCGAATACTGTTAAGGGACCAGAGTCAGAAGGTGATCAATGACCACTCGCCAAAGATTGATCAAAACCATAGGGATGTTGAAGAGGACCCTATGACCAAACTAAAGGCATGCAAAACTTGGGGAGAGATAGGACATACGTTCGAAGATTGCTCTGATGAGTGGCCCCATGGTCACATCAGACGTCCAATAAATGGACGCCGCTCCAAAAGGATTATTTGCTTCCTGTGTGAAGGAACGACCCATGTTCCAATCCAATGCCCATATTATCCCTTGGTGCAACAAGCTAACCAGCAAGCCAAGGAAGGAATGCAAAAGTCTCTCATGAAGACCCTGGAGGAACAAAGACAAAAGAGTGAATCCAAGAAGGATCTAAGCCACTTAACATGCTTCAGGTGCAAGGATAAGGGACACTATGCCAGTGGCTGCCCTGAGTGGAAGAAGAATAAATCTCTCCAAGGACCGAGTGGAAAGCGTGAGTGCTAAAAACTTTCTGTATCCACCACATGCCATTGTATTTTGAACACTTGTACGCTCTACATCAGAGGAATAAACGAGATTACACAAAGTTTCTAGACTGACCACAAAAATTTCTTTTAAGGGTGGTAGCCACCTAGAAAATTTAAACACAGTCACTTAAAACCCAGAAATCTCAAACTATCCTTCCTTCCATCTTCCTAATCAGAAAAACCATTCACTACAAGTTTTCAAGTTTCCATGTCTGAAATTTCATTCCTCAAAACATCTCGAGCTATCAGAATCATTCAAGCTTTTGCTTTGTCTTCTAGCTTCTCCGAATCTCGGGGACGAGATTCCTTTTAAGGGTGGTAGTCTGTAACATCCCAACATTTTATAATGTTCAAAAATCACTAAAATTTAAAACTTTTCTTTTTATTAAAATAAAATATTAAATGCATAAGGAAACCAACTATAAAAGACTTCAAAGTTTAATATTTCAAAACCTTAAAATATAATTTGAGAAAAATTCTACAAACTACAATCCATTTTATTTTAAATAAATTAGTTTCTTTATAAGTATTTGAATTAAACCACTTAGCCATATCCATTCATAAATATAAGATTACTCAAAATGGTATATAATTACTAAATGGGTTTCATTCCTTTAACTAAGTTCAAAATATAGTTTGGAAATTATAAGCCTATAGTGTATAACTTTACAACTTCATAGAATTTAAATTACTGAATTAGCCAAATAAACATTTCTTTTGCTTAAAGGAATTTCATTTATTCTCAAAGCATGAAAGGATTAATATATTCTAAATAAGAATAGAATTAAAACAAAAATCCTTTCCAAAGTTGTTATAAAGTTTTCAAATGAATTAATTAAAATATAATGTTGCACAAATTATTTTCAATTAAAAATGAATACCCTATATTTCACTTTTCCTAAAAACATTGTTATATGTGTTCCTTAATATTATGCCAAAATAAAGATAAATGATTTCAGCAAAATAAGTTTAAATAACTTAAATTCAAACATATTGAAATGTGGATATTTTTACAAATTTATTTTAGCCAAAGGAAAATTTAAAAGAGATAGAAATTCAAATTTGACTTTAAGTGTCAAATTTGTAATTAAGCAATATTTCAAAATATGAATTTTCAAAAATATTGAAAACATAACCACAATTGGTTTAACAGAAAGATAATCATTTTACAAATTTTTAGAAATTTGTTTGAACTCATTTGGACAAATAAATCAAAAGATATAAATTAAAGAAATAAAATCAGAAAAGAAAATATCGGCTGACGTCATGCTGACGTCAGTAGATCTTCTTCTTCCTCTAACCGAACGAAGCAGGAGATCGAATCGGAGACGATTTCTTCTCCGATTCGTACGGGATTCGATCTTCTCCAGCCCCTATATATACCCCGGACACCGCCGCGTCGTTTGCCCCAAAAACCCTAGCCCAAGGACGCCGCCAGGCCGCCGCTCGAGCTCGCCGGAGTCCGCACCGTCCACCGCCGTCCTCTGCAGTTTCCGGTGAGCCCCGAGCCTCCGAAGCCCTCTTATTCCTCCCCCTCGCTTCCCCATCGTCGGGCGCACCTTCTAAGACCAGAGTTCGGTAGTTTCGTGCAGTGGGTCGAGCGCCCCGTGCTCGAACGGATCTCCCGGAGCGCCGCCGCACATCTTCCGCCGCTGCCGGCCGCGCGAGGAAGAACGAGACCCCGCCATCGCCACCATTCGCATCGCCGCAACGATCTGCACCCCGCCGTCGCCCCAGATCGTACGGGGGAGCTCCGCATCGTCGCCTCCGACCACGCCGAGCGCAACGCCGCCGTCCCCTCCATCGCCGGCCACCGGAGCGCCGCCACGGTATGGTCCTCCGTTCCCCACCGTCCGATCTAAATTTCACGGCTAAGATTAGAAGTTGAGGACGAACCGGTACGATCTGATCTGGACCGTCAGATCCAGATCTGACGGCCCAGATCGATAACTTATCCACGTCAGCTGCCACGTGGAAAACAATTTTATTAATTAAATTTAATTGGCAGTTTTGCAGAAACACCCCTGTCACTTAGATCTCTCACAACTTTTCAACCACAACTCCAAATTTAATAATTTTTATATATTTGGAAAGCTCTGGATGTGTAGAATAATTAGGATCGGACAAAATTCAAATTTGACTTAGTTTAAAATATTCAAATTTCAAATGGTGAATTTGAGTATAATTGTAATAACTTTAAATCTATAAATCCAAAAATTGCAAATAAATATGTTTTAGAAACCTTAGAATATGTGTAAATTAATGCCACAGCTATAAAATATTTTGAGTAATTTTTGAATGATTTCATAGTTGTGTGTTTAGTTTGAATAGTTTGACTAATTTTGAAATAACTTTTAATAGAAACATTATTTTTGATTAAATCCAATTGCAATAGATTTAATTAAAAGCTTTCTGTCTATTAACACTGATTATAAAGTTTTGTTATAAAAATTTAGTCATAGGAAACTTTAATCTTATAATTATTCCTTTTATTATATTTTCCAAAATTAGAAATTAATTAAATTGCATTTATAAATTCATGCATATTTATAAATAAAACACAAAAGTTATTTTTATGTTTCTTGTGATTTAAGATTTCATTGCATATTTTATATTGTAGATATAATTCTCAAAGGAAAACCCCTCTTCAATAGTTTTCTCTAAGTTAGGATTATTTTCGAACTTAGTATTTTGTGAAAAGTGCTATGCACTAGACACTTAGTAGTTTTCAAGATGGAGCTGGAAGACCAATGAAGGACTTAGCCAAAATCAAGACTTCAGAAGTATCATTAAGGAGAGGAAACACTTAGAAGAAAATCAAGAAGAAGTTCATGAAGGACTTAGAAGAAAACAGACTCTGGAAGCATCCCCAAGATGTCAAGCACTTAGAAGAAAAGTAAGAAGAAGTTCAAGAAGGCCAACTCCCTTTTATTCTCTAAGTCTTTCTCTCTGTCTTTTCTCCTCATCTGAGACTTCAGGAAGACTAAGTAAATCCAAGACCAGCCTCGAGGAGACAAGAATCACCAAGTCTGGAGATTCATCAGGACTACCCAGAAATCAATCAAGACATCATCAAGGAGAATATTACAAGTCTGGAGATGAAGCCTGGAGGACAACTACATCTTTCTGTCTATCTTTTCCCTCTTTCCTAATCTTGTCTTTTAGACTTCAACAAATTTAGATCATGATGTTATCATCTTGAAGTTGTTGGATCCTAGCAGCATAGTGGGATGAAGCGACCTGGAAACAAACCTTACATGTCCACGTACATGAGACCTGTTCCACAATTTAAGTGGCTGGCCGGGTGTCTGTCTCTCTCACTATAGTGAATGTCCAACTTACAAAGAGTTGATAATAATTGAGATCATCTTGAACAAATGACTTAGTATTTTTCTCTAAGTATTTTGCACATCATGGCTAAGCCATTAGAGTGCTTGTTTCAAGGAGATATAAAACAAAGTATGTTTATCCAACTTAAGACTTTAGTCCTTAGTCCTTTTTGACCAACACATTTGCCTTACATTAACTTAAAAGATTTTCCATGGCATGAACAAGCATTTCTAGCCTTAGGAATATTTTGCACATCATGCATAAACGTATTTTCCTTAGAAAGTTTTATAAAACTTATTTATTCATCTAGAATGTGTTTGTATGCATTGTGGATTGTGCTTGCTATTGATTGTTGTATTGTTGCTTGTCTATACTGTTAGATTTAACGGAGAGCAAACGTTCGTTGTTGAAAAGAGTTTTGTGAACAACGACAACATTCAAAGGCAAGTGGCACACCTCATAAACTTCCTATTTTTATATGCATTACTTAGTGTATTTTTATATGCATGTGTTGTTATGCTAAACCTGTGTAGAATCCCTTATTCCTGTGTCTAGGTTCCTATATCATACTTAGCAGAAATATTGATGCTATGCAATTGATGAAAGGTTTTTACGAAATGTTAAGTGACTACTCAGGACTGTGCTCATGGCTGTCTTCGCCTAGGATGAATTTCTATTCTACTTAGGGCTGTGAGCATGGTGACTTTTACCTGAGAGTGCACATCCACTAAGTTAATGAAACACCTGGGTGGTAATTGGTCGGATGGTTTATGTTGAGTGGCTACTCGGTCCATTTCTATGGTTCCTAAAGAGTAATGCACACTTGAGAACGGCCACCCAGGAACAGAGGAATCTGAAGAACTTCGAGTGACGATTGCTTCCCGTGCAGCCTTTTGACAATGGGCTCTGTCTAGAATAATTAAGTTGTGAGGGTGCAACCTGTCAGCTTGACAAGCAGATGTAGGGGGGTGATAGGTGGAACGGGTCTTGCTAGTATGGTTGCATTCTTCTTCTGAAAGTTCTTGTCTCAATTCTCTCCTTTCCATAATACACTCCGCGTGTATAGGATTTCTCGGACAAATTGAGTCTAAAGGTGAAAGTGCACAACCTCTGCAGAGTGTAAAACTAAGTACTTAGCCGTGTCCCCGGTTACGGACAATTTTGAGCAGCTGATCAAGGACGTCAACGGAGGATTCCACCATTCCAATTTCTAAGTTAAAAGTTGATGGGTGAACAAGGGAAGATGAGATTTATGGTTTTCATGCCATACTCGTCGAGATTTCAAGAAAAGTGTTTTCCAAAGAGTTAGGAAAAATTGGCTTTATGCAAATTAGCCTTGAGCTCCACCAGCCAAATATTCATATAGGCTTTAGAGTTATTCCATAAGTATCCACCATAGTGTCACTTGCCAGACTCCATTTTTAATGGAATCTGACCCACGTTGTTGCAATATTTTTCTTATTGCAGATTTGATCAGATGACGAGTGAGGTTTCGTAAAGGTTTCGAGTCTACAACCAACATGTTTTCGCCTGTGGCAGCATGAAAGTTATAGAGACTCACTGCTATTGTTTTCCGCTGTGTACTTTTCAAAGCTAGCTTTATGCTATGCAATTTGTAAAGAATATTTTGTAATTCTGGATCATCGATGTAATAAAATTGACCTTTGTTGTGATATTACATCGTAAACTGTGTGTGCAAATGAAACGATCCAGGGATTTGCACTATACACAGGTATCTGCCTTATTTTGAGAGCAGGTACGCTACAGCAAACATTGGTGTTGGTATTGGGGTGAGACATATGTTTGGTTTAGAAAATAAATGAGTTGAATAATAGGTACTATGGAGGAATTCTAATTCAATAATGCAGAACAAGGCAACCAATCTCTAAACCCATCAATCAACATGGTTCAAACACATACATGAAAATTTTGAAACTTCTTTTGAGAAACCGAACTAATCGTTTATCGAACGAAACATACCAACGTCATCGAAATACAAAAGTGACATTACTGCCATACCACAATTTGATAGGTCAATACGTCATCGGATCTCGTTATTCTAATGGGTAGGTGGTCTAATCTATCTTTTATTTGAGTGTCTCGAGTTCCTCCTCTACTTCATTGAGTTCTTCAAGATACTTCTGGGTGTTGTGAAGTCTAAAACGAAGTCTTTCTACAAGGTACTCGATGGCTCTCCATGCTGCATTTCTTGCGGAATCAAAGAATGATGTGTGAAGTATTGGGTTGGTGAACATGCAGTCACCCTCAGTCTTGTGGTCATCTTCTTTGCTCCTGTATAGACATACTTGCACCCACCAGTATTCTTGACCTTCATCCATGAAAGGAAAACCTTTGTATACTGCTTCTCCTTCAAACCCCACTCTTCATGTTATCCTTAAGTGCTCTTGGAAACTTTGTCTCACATTCCAGGGTCATGGTCTTCACTAGTCCCTTCTTTAGTGATTCAATGAGGGCGGAAAACAAGGGAAGATAATTAGAAAGGAAATAGTTAAGATAGTTACAAGAATGATGTTTGAAAAGTTCTTATTTTCAGCAAAATGAATGAAATAGATTTTCAATCCTATGGCCAAATCCTATTTCTATCCAAACCTAGGGTTACGAACCTATAGGCAACACAGTGATCTGATACCATCTGTAGCGTACATGCACTTAAAATATGGCAAGGTACATGTGTATAGTGCAAATCCCTGGATCGATTCGTTTGCACACACAGTTTACGATGTAATATCACAACAAAGTATTAATTTTATTACATCGATGATCCATACTTGGAAAATATTCTTTTACAACTTGCATAGCATAAAGCTAGCACAGAAAGAGTAAACAGCGGAAATAAATAGCAGTGAGTCTCCATCATCTTCATGTTGCCATAGGCGAAAACATGTTGGTTGTAGACTCGAAACCTTTAATCGAAACCTCATTCGTCATCTGATCAATCTGCAATAAGAAAAATATTGCAACAACGTGGGTCAGATTCCATTAAAAATGGAGTCTGGCAAGTGACACTATGGTGGACACTTAGTGTAATAACTCTAATAACCTATATGCATATTTGGCTAGTGGAGTTCAAGGCTATTTTGCATAAAGCCAATTTTTTCTAACTCTTTGGAAAACACTTTTCTTCTATCCGAGACATCCGTGGCATGAAATCCACGGTCTCATTCTACCTTTGTTCACCCATCAAGTTTTAATTTTGAATTTGGAATGGTGGAATCCTCCATTGACGTCCGTGATCAGCTGCTCAAATTGTCCGTACCGGGGACACGGCTAAGTACTTAGTTTTACACTCTGTAGAGGTTGTGCATGTTCACCATTGTACCCATTCAACCCAAACTATCCTTTACACACTTATAGTGATAAGGAAAAGGAGAAGAATGAGACGAGATCTTTCAGAAGCATTTTCCCTCCCACTCTGGCTTGACCCGTTCCACCTAACACCCTCTACATCTGCTTGTCAAGACGGGGCGAGTCCACGCAACATAATTGATCAAGCCAGAGCCCATATGGAAATGGCTGCACTGGAAGCAATCGTCACTCGCAGTTCTTCAGATTCCTCTGTTCCCTGGGTGGCCATCCACAAGTGCACGTACTCCAGGAACCATAGACATGGGCCTGAGTAGCCACTCAACTCGACTCCATACAACCAATCCACCCAGGAGGTTCATTAACTTAGTGGATGTGTACTCTCAGGTGAAAATCACCATGCTCACGGCCCTAAGTATAGTAGACACTACCTTAGGCGAAGACAACCATGAGCACAGCCCTGAGTAGTCACTTTACATTTTGTAAAACTTTTCATCGATTGCATAGCATCAATAATCCTACTAAGTATTGCATAGGAAGCTAGACACAGGAGTAAGGAATTTGTACACAGGTCTAGCATAGCAATACTATCCTACACATGCTTATATAAAAATAAACTAAGTAATGCATATAGAAAATAGTAGGAGGTTTATGAATGTGCCACTTGCCTTTGGATGATGTCTTTGCTCACAAACTCTTTTCAACGTAACTCGGAGCTCTCCGTTCAATCTAAACAATATAGACATACCACAATACAACAATCAACATAAAACACAACAACACAACACCTACAAACACATACCTAATGAACAAACAAGTTTTATAAAACTTTTAAGGAAAAATATGTTTATGCATGATGTGCAAAATATTTCTAAGAACTAGAGATGCATGTCATGCCGTGAAAATATTCTAAGTTAATGCAAGGCAATTAGGTTGGTCAAAAATGACTAAGGACTAAGGTCATAAGTGGGATAAGATACTTTGCTATAAATCATCTTGAATAAGCGCTCTAATGGCTTAGCCATGATGTGCATAAATAGTTAGAGAAAATACTAAGTCTATTCTTCAAGGTGGTCAACAATTAGTATCAACTCTTTGTAAATTGGATATTCACTATAGTGAGAGAGACATACACCCGGCCAGCCACTTAAGTTGTGGGACAGGTCTCATGTACGTGGACATGTAAGGTTAGTCTCCAGGCCGCTTCATCTCACTATGCCGCTAGGATCCAACAAACTTCAAAGATGGTAATGACATGATCAAAAAAAAATGTCTAATGTGAAAGACGGGATTTAGGAAAGAGGGAAAAGACAGAAAGAAGGATGTAGAATCTTCTTCTTGCTTCCTTTTCTTCTTGATATGATGACTTCATTGCAATTTTGTAGACTTGATGGCTCTGAAGACTTGATGGTGTTGATAGCATCCAAGTTGGTCTTGAATATAACTTAGTCACCGTGAGGTCTAAGAGAAGAAGGGAGAAAGAGAGAGAGAGGAAGCAAGACTTAGAAAATATTTCTGGTTGGTCTTCATGAACTTCTTCTTGATTTTCTTCTAAGTGCTTTTTCTCCTTGAAGATACTTTTGAAGTCTTGTTTTGGCTAAGTCCTTCATTGGCCTTCTAGCTCCATGTTGAAAATCCTAAGTGTATAAGTGCATAGCACTTTACCTAAATACTAAGTTGAGAATAACCTAACTTAGAGAAAATAATGAAGAAGTTTCTTAAGAGGAGTATAACTATATGGTAAAATATTTTATGCATACAATGCACTTTTTAATCATAGGAAATATCATAATAATTTTTGGAATATTTATAAAGTTTGCATGAGGTTATAATGCAATTTAATTAATTTCTATTTTTGCAAAATATAATAAAAGGAATAAATATAAGATTAGAGTTTTATGTGATTAAAATTTCATAACAAATTTTATAAATGGTGTTAAGAGACAGAGGGGATTTAAATAAATTTATAGCAATTGGATTTATTTAAAATTAATGTTTCCATCAAAAGTTATATCAAAAATTACTCAAACTATTCACATTACACATATAACTATTAAATCATCAAAATAATACTCAAAACTATTTTATAATAGAGGCATCATATTACACATATTCTAAGATTTCCAAAACAATTTTATTTGCAATTTTTGAACTTATAGATTTAAAGTTATGACAATATACTCAAATCATCCTGTAACATCCCAATTTTCACAAAAAAAATTAAACTTCCAAATTCATATCAGTGCATGCATCATGTCATTGCATTTTGCATTTGTATCATTATTTATAAATGTTGAAAGAATACAAAAATTATTAATTATAAAAATGTCATAAAATACTTTAAAAGGTTTAGTTTGCTAATGATAAATTTTACAAAATTTGACAAATTTATTTGAATCATTTTGGAGTTGCAAATCAAAAAGTGTGTAAATTCAGAAAAGAAAAGTAAGAACAAAAAAAATATAGAACCGGGAGTCCGAGCCGGCCTGTCTCGGCCCAGTCCACCCCCCTTTCTCTCTTCTCGCGTGCACACGGCCCAGGCCCAGCTCATCCTTTCTCTCACCGACACGCGGGTCCCACCTCCGACGAAGCGTATCTTCTTCAACCTCCGAAACAAGTTCTCTGTTAGAATCCTTCGTCGATCCGCAGATCGATCCCGGGTAGTTTTCGAACGCGTTTCAATCCCTTCCCCGCCACCATAAATACCCCGACCACGTAGCGTCTCTCGGCACCCCAAAAAACCTAGAGATCGCCACCGGGCTGCCCTAAAATCGAGCCGCCGTCGTCGACATTGCCGCCACCGCAACCTAATTTTCCGGTGAGCCTCGACCTCCCCTAGCCCTCTCTGTTCTTCCATAAGCTTTACCTCGCCCGTGCGCAGCTTCGTGACACGCTTGCTTGCCCTTTTCTGTACCAGACCAAGTACTCCGTGAGCGACCGAGGGCATCCGCCGCCGCATCTATCTCCGTCGAGGAATTGGAGGAGAAGGAGCAGCAACCCGAGCACGCCGTCACGCCATCGTCACCACTGCATTCTCCTCTTCATCGCGGTATGTCCCATCCATCCTGGCGAGTTGCAAATCGCGTAGAACGCGGTGTCGCCGCCGTAGTGAGGTCGTCGGAGTAGCTCCGGTGAATAGCACTGCCGGCGTTTTGTCGCTTATATCTTGCGCCGTCGGATCGTTATCCAACGGCTTAGATTAGATCGCATCGCGAAGGGGTATCGACCAATCAGAGGAGGCCACGTCACCGAAGGACCCACGGATCCCGTCCGCGTTCGTCCGCGTCACGCCGTCCGCTGTCCGCGCCCACTTATCCCGCATCGCCAGGAGCGCACCAATCAGAAGAGGCCACGTCGCCGAGGATCTCTGCGCGAAGAGTTCTTTTCTGTTTATCACAAATTAGTCCCTGCAAATTGTTTCTATCATTAATTTTCACTCCTTTATCCAAACATTATAACAAAATCTGTTTTGGAAAGCTCATGAAGTATAGAAACTTTTGGCATCATTACATTTGTATTTTATCGAATAAATTTTGTTTAAAAACAGAAGTGGCATTAATGGTAAATTAAGCATAACTACAAATATAAAATTTATTTTTCATCAAACTATTTTGCTATGAATTTGTAAGGCTAAGTACTACTGCAGAAATTTTTCCAATATTTTTGTTAGAATATTTTATGAGCTTTTGTGTAAGTATCGTGATTAAAAGCTTTTAGATATTATATAATAAATAAAATTAAATATAAAGATTGTTTTCTTCATGTTTTCGAAATATAAAAGTATATATTATATTATAGAATCTTTACCACCTAAAAATACTTAGAAAATAATTGAGAGTTTTATTTGGCTAGAGGTGCTAATTTTTCTCTAAGTGTTGTCTTTAGAAAATTATTGGAAACTCCTAAGTCCTTAGTAAAAATTTTGGACCACAAAACTTGCCTCGCATTAACTCACATATTTCATCGCATGGCATGCATCTAGTCCTTAGAAATATTTTGCTCATCATACATGGCATATCTTCCTTAGTAATTTTAAGAAACTTGTTTGTTTATGTTGTACTGTTTGTTGTGTTAGAATCTTCGGAGAGGAACGAGGACTGCAGTTGTTGTTGCTGTTCTGCTTGTTGCCAAGGCAAGTGGCACACCCCATAAATTTCCTAAGTATTTTCTATGCATTACCTAGAGTATTTTCTATATGCATGTGTAGGACTTAGTAGTTGCTATGCAAAACCTTAGAACTCTCCACCCCTTGAGTCTAGGAACCTATGTAATAACTTGGTAGAATTATTGATGCTATGCACAAGTTGCGTTATGGAAAAGTAAATTTTACTAAGTTAATGTAACACCTGGGTGGAATTTGGTGTTGATTGGTTTTTGTTGAGTGTTATTCCTTAGGGGTGACCTCTAAGGTACAGTCACTTGTGGATGGCCACCCAGGGTAATAAAGGGACCAACGTTTTCTCTAAGTGAAGATTGCCTCTCGTGCAACCATTAGTCAATGGGCTCTGGCTAGATGGAGTAAGCTGCGTGGAGTCGCCCCGACTTGACAGGTGGTGGTAGATGATTAGCTGGGAGCGCGTCAAGTCTGCAAGGGACGGGAAAATGCTTCTGAAAAGTCTCGTCTCAACTCTCTCCTTTTCCTTAGCACAAATGGTGTGCTTGAGGATAGTT
Source organism: Poa annua (assembly GCA_026929855.1). Taxonomy (NCBI): domain Eukaryota; kingdom Viridiplantae; phylum Streptophyta; class Magnoliopsida; order Poales; family Poaceae; genus Poa; species Poa annua. The sequence goes on from CM049432.1 coordinate 23,159,936, forward strand.
TGGGTTTGTTGGGTCTAATGGTGAAAGTGCACAACCTCTGCAGAGTTAAAACTAAGTACTTAGCCGTGTCCTCGGTTATGGACAATTTTGAGCAGCTGATCCAGGATTCAACGGAGGCTCCCAACATTCCAATTTCTAAGTTAAAATTTGATGGGTGAACAGGGGAAGATGAGATTATGGTTTTCATGCCATACTCGTCTTGAACTCAAGAAAAATGTTTTCAAAAGAGTAGGAAAAATTGGCTTTATGCAAATTAGCCTTAAACTCCACCAGCCAAATATGCATATAGGCTATAGAGTTATTCCAAAGTGTCCACCATAGTGTCACTTGCCAGACTCCATTTTATATGGAATCTGACCCACTCTGTTGCAATTTATTATTTATTGCAGAAGTTTCTGACGAAGAGTAAGGATTTCGTTTTGGGTTCGAGTCTGCACCAACATGTTATCGCCTGTGGCGTGTCATGAAGATGGAGGCTCATTGAAGTTTATTTCCGCTGCTTTACTGTTTGTGCTAGCTTTATGCCATGCAAAGATGTATCGAACTATTTATTTTACCAAGTCTGGATTATTCGTGTAATATTGATACAATGTTGTGGTATTCATCGTAAGCTGTGTGTGCAAATGATTCGATCCAGTGGTTTGCACTATACACAGGTACCTGCCATTTCTTTTTAAACGCAGGTACATTACACATCCCTTTGAAATTTGAAAAATTTAAACTAAGTCAAATTTGAATTCTAACAGATCTAAATTATTCTACTTGTCAACGGCTTTCCAAATGTATAAATTTATCTAAGTTGGATGTGTGAATCAAAAGTTATAACAATTTTAATATGCAGGGTTGTTTCTGTAAAACTGCCTATTTAATCTAATTAAGAAAATTCGCAGAAATTCGTTTTCCGACGTGGAGCTGACTGGATCTGACGTGGCGTCCACGTAGGCGCTGATCTGGATAAGTCAAAGAGATCTGGATCGTCAGATCTAGATCTGAAGGTCCAGACCTGATCGTACCCCTTCGCTTCTACGATCTAATCCTGGTCGTAGAATCACGATCGGAGGGCAGAGAGAGGGTGGTGCTCACCGGGCGGCGCGGGGTGGCTGGAGACGAAGAAGACGGCGGCGCTGCGTCTCGGGCGTGACCGGCGCGGCTCCTCCGGTGGTGCCCCGGACGCGGGAATGGTTCCAGGGGGTTCCCCGCGGCACGGCGAGTTGGATGGGGTGGTCGGCGTCGACCTTCGTTTCCTGGAGTAGTGGGAGAGGCGTGCGGAGCGGTGAAGTCTCCGGCGGGTTCGGTTGAGCACTCTCCCCCTTGATTCGCTGTGTAGGAGAGAAGGGGTGGGGTTAGGAAGTTACGCACGGGCACAAGGAAGGGTATGGGGAGGTTCTCGAGCTAGGAGGAGGCTCACCTCGCCGGCGAACGAAGAAACACGGCGGCGGCTTGCGCAAACTCCGGCGATCAATTTCTTCGCCATGGTGGCGTAAAACTGAGAGTGAGGAGAGGGGAAATAAAGAGGATGGCGCGGGGTTTAAGTAGGGGCAGGAGAGGGAACCAAATCGCGAAGATTTTGCTCGAATTTGGAAAGGAATCCGGAGGCGAGATTTCCGGCTGGAGGAGGAAGACGATGACGTCAGAGATGAGGTCATCCAGGTAATTTCTTTTTCTTTTCTGTTTTTCCATTTAATTCATATCTTTTGATTTAAGACTTCAAATGATGTCAAATAAAATTCTCTTAATTTGTAAAAATCATATTTGTGCTTTAAAACATTAGTGAGCATGTTTTGAAAACTTTTTAAAATTAATAATTTTGAATTATTCATAAAATGCAAATTTGCCCATTTAGGTCAACTTTGAAATTAGGAATTTAATAAATTCATTTGGGGTTAATAAAATTTATGAAATTAACACAATCATATATGGTTAATATTAAGTTATCTTAAACTCATTTTCAATAACCATTTATTTTTATTTTGGTACAATAGTGGAATACAACATATAAATAATTTCAAAGAAATGGGAAATGTAATGGATTCAATTTTAATTCAAAATACTGTGTGCACCATTAAGTTTTATATCATGATAAATCATTTGAAAACTTCATAACATATCTTTGGAAAATATCCTAGATTTATTTCATTTCTTATATTGGATACATGTATTCATGAAAATCATTTTATGTTTTAAAAATAATGAAAATAATTTAAGTAAATGAAATGCCTATTTGGATAATTAATTATTCATAAAATCTATGAAGTTTTAAAGATCTAAACTATAGACTTATAATTTCCAAAACTATGTTTTGAACTCAGGTAAAAGAATGAAAACCATTTTGCAATTATACCATTTTTAAATAATTTTGAATTTATGAATTTATGAATATATATGGCTAAGTGGTTGAAATCAAATACTTAAATATAAACTTTGTATTACATGAAAATGGTTTGAAGGTTGGAAAATCATTTGTCAAATAATATATTGAGCTTTAAGAAATATAATGGATAATAAATGTTTAACTTGAACAACCTTTGAAAATAATGATAAATTGAGATAATTGAAATATTAAACTTTTTCAATATGTTTGAAGTCTTTTATAGTTGGTTTACTTATGCATTTTAATATTTTAATTTAATAAAAAGAAAGTTTTAAATTTTAGTGATTTTTAAACATTCCAAAATGTTGGGATGTTACACACTTATACCCTTGGACAAGAAACTATTTCTTTCGCAAGGTATATCTCGGCAACGATTTTGCCTATGTCGTGAGACATGTAATGAACTAACTCTTAAGGTACGGTATACTACAAAGATTAATCCATTTTAGGTTTGATCACATCGAAACACTAAATTGCTGAAACGACAATCCAGGCTAAAAGGCACGCCATTACTCATATGGTATTGTCTTCATGGATTAAATGGTTTCCTTATTATCTAACATGAATGTTTACGTTTCTACCATATAACTCTAACGATCACAATAATTCGGTAAGAGATTTATTTACCACACACTATCCGATAGGGTGCAATTACGACGTCCTAACATACCATAACACTATGGTGTTCCATGCGACGTAATTTGTGGAACTCTTCTCACAACTCTTCCAATGATATGCCAACAATATGACTCAAATCTTCATTTCTGTATTGCGGGAATTTGATTCTTGTTAAGTTTATTTCCTACTTCATTCTGAACTTGTTTGATCGAATCAAAATTTCCAAACCAACATTCCCTGAGTGGATATCCATATATCTACTTGAATATTCATGAAGTCTATGAAATAAAGACTTCCACTACACGTTAAAGTACTTCATTGATTCGCATACACCCATATGCATGATTCTCAACAAGTTATACTCAAAACGTTCAGTGAAGTTCACGAAATAAAGGTCTCCACTACCCGTCAATTACTTCATTGAACCACATACATCTATATGCATGACTATCAATAAGTTATATGCCCGTTTTCCGAAAACGGTGTCTTAGTTATTTTGCAAGTGTCAAAAGATCAAATCTAAGTACTTGTAGATCCATCCGGGATGGAGCTAATTCATTCCCTATAACATTGACATGAATTAAACGGTAGTGCCACACATATGTGGTGTCTTTATTAAGTTTGTATCCTTTGGTATTAATATTATGAACGTAGGAGCTTCTACCATCTAAATTCAAATCGGCATATGATCATTACTTCATAAATATAGGACAACGAATTTGTCACTATCATGTATGAACAAGTGTCTCGCTAGAGGAGACACACTTGTAACGATCATACTAACAGGCGATCATAAAGAATTTATTGAAATGGTAGATCTAGAGGGAGAGTGTCTATGGCCATCACAACAGTGTGTCTGCCATTATCAATACGCAATGTCGCCTCATCCTTTCAAGCTACTCAAGCAGTAAACCTGGTTTTCACAAAACATGACTAGTATCAAAAACTTAGCCACTACTGCGAGTACTTGCTTAGCTAAAACATTCATAACATGTATATCATATATACACCATCATCATTGATGACTTCCGGCAATCTGTTTCATCTTCTTAATACTTCTAACGTAATCAAGAACCATGAAGGTGAACGATTACCCTTTGCATGATATAGTCTATGACAAAGCATTTGCACCTGGCAACGGCCTCTGTCATCCAGTGATCGAGCTGAGTGAGGCGCCTCAATGTTCATCAAGTATGACCATATGTCATCAAGTATGACCACCCTGTGCTCCTTCAATGTGTGTATTCTCTTCCATCTTGGTTGAGAAGACAATCAGTCAACGTACTGATAAACTGCATCAACCCAACTTTAGGGGTCCCCGAGTTTAGCGACCATCTCATATGTTCGCGATCTAATAACTCGTACCCACTGTTGGTTCTCTATTGCAGAGATCATAGCATACAATGGACTATGATGATATCATCCTCACAATATCTGATAATCCAAATTATCTTTTGTTAGCGGAATCTCCGGGTTTATCTCCTAGCGGGTATTGTAACACAAAAAGGCAACGGTTTAAACAAGTAGTATCCTCAAGCTAAAGTATAAAACTATGAAGTTTGGACCCAACCTTTTAAGTTTCTCAATCGCAGGAATGCGCCTAATTTTAAAAGATGCTATTACAATGGTTAATATCTACAAAGGTTTGCAAAACAGACTTTGTTCATTATATTTAGAGTTCTAGTATTTTAGAAAATAACTATCCGAACTCCCACTCAAACGAACATTCCTCCTGGTCGTTTAAGCGATTACACTAGCCCCATCCATTGCACCACCCCTCATCGTCAGAGCCGGCGACACAACTTCAAAAAAAGTAGATAACTGTCCGTCACACCAATTTTGTGACTCGTGCTCGACCTTTCGGCCTCCGTGTTCCGAGGCCATATCTGCATATGCTAGGCTTGCCACTATAACCTCCACGTTGACGCTTGTGCATCATGGCTTACACCCACCATATGCGAACGACGATATGTCTGACCCCCGATCGTCACGGCCTGCCTCATAACGTAGAACTTTCTTGGTGGTGCTCGTTGGAGGAAGATTAACTAGTGGTATTTTTGAAGGGATCATCTTATATAATTACCGCCGCGTAACTAATATATACTAATATATATAATCACACAATATAAGATGCATACAAAACATCAAATGTAATTTAATGTGATATAGTCCATTGCGCCATGGCCTTCTTGGCGCCCGCAGTTTATAAATAATTTATAAAACCTATCTTGACCAAATCACATATCCCCTGCAAAATAAAGTTAGACGCTTCTACTTTATCTTTTGCATATTTTACGTGGCTTGGGGCTGTCGTAAATAGAACCGCTTCATAACTACGAACCTTATGACCACAACAACGATCCAATAATTGCATGTTTAAACATCCCTTTCGGGCCCTCCATTGAAAATGCAAGACCAACTAAAGAGAGAGAAACAGGTACCCGCCAGCCACAGATACGGTACAAGCCGTATGTCAATAGTGGAACCAGTCTCGCGTAAGCGTACGCGTAAAGTCGGTCTGGGCCGCTTCATCAACTCGATGTCGCTAGAATCACAAGTGCATGCTAGAGGGTAGCAAATATAGAAGTACGATGGAGATCGGAATACATACCCTCGTGGACCGAAAAGCTGGGATTACGCTCCCGCACAAGCGTTGATGACGAAGACGACGTAGCCGACCTCTAGGTCGCGAAGAACTCGGCGCGAAGAAGACGATGAAGATGACCTCGAGGTCGGGTGGAGGAAGTAGGCCTCCGAGCACCGCTAGCACGGCACCTCGCAGGGCGTTACACACATACGGTGCAGACGACGGCCTCCGAAGCTCCGGTCCAGGACAAGCAGCGGAAGACTTGGACCGGAACACCAGCAGCGCGGCAGCGGGCTATGGTGGAACAGATCCCCCTTCTCTACTCGGCGCAACTCCGACAAAGGGAATCACGAGATCGAGAGAGAATTAGGGAACTAATTGGTGAATTAAAAGGCCAGGCGTGCCCCTTCTTATATAGGCTCCCGGGGGGTTGCCAGCCATGCAATGTGGGACTATCCCACATGCCTGGTGCGGCTAGGCTTGATGCGCTTGCCCTAGGTGGACCCCATTTTGCCCACCTAGGCCGGCCAAGCCCCACCCCCCCACCAAATTCCCTTGAGGGTTTTTTCCCCCATGGGCCTTCTTTCCACCAGAAGGCCCATTTAGGGAAATCAGCCTAAATAAATTCGAAAATAAATATATAAAATCATATTTAAACATTAATTACACTAATTAATATAAAACATAATATATATAATTTATTTTAGATCTGAAAACTATTTCGTCGTTGCCCGATCTCCATCGGACCATTCCCGGGACGTTCCCGGTGATCTCTTTCCTTTCTGGTTGTCTTGTCGAAACCCCTTAAGTGTGTTACCCTAGCGGTTTGATATAATAACAGACATGATCGAGACTCCTCTCGGATCAATGACTAACTCGTAGGCCTGAACCCCATGAATTAATCCCTTTGATATAACGAATGACTTTCATCTATCAAACCTGGACGTCTAGTCGTAAACCCTTTGTCATGGCGATACTTAGTGCGTCCGAGCAGAATTCTCAGATATCTCCATACCTAGCATGATCTTGTTACCCACATCGCTATCTTCTATTTGTCTATGATATTATGTCAGCTGGTGACCTGGTCACATGTTTGCAAACTCATTTGACATAATCTCACCGAGTGGGCCCTAGAGTATCTATCCGGCTATATGGACTGACAAATCCCGCTAATGACCCCTCGTCTCAACTACCCCCTTCCGATACCCAAAAGTATCACCGTTATTGTAATACTAATTAAGATACGACGTTTGGTGCAATCAAAGTATCTTCCAGGAATAACAATAAGAGTTGGTCTCACGGTCTTAAGGCGTAATGACTATGTCATATAAATACTGGGTATGTCCATTACATCGTTCAACCAACGACGTGACTTCCGTTGCCGACCGGCGCCATGCCCTATGATCGGAAAACCTCGATCATCAATCACGCAACGAGACTAGTCTTAGTAGAGGCTACTAGGGACCTGGTTGTTTTATCTACCACACTTTTATTAATATTTCCGCTTGATACATTTATAGCATGGTAGAAAACATATAATGAACAATTGGAATATAACCAATAAACTATGTTTATTAAGTGGCTCTAGGGCATATTCCCTTCAACAATCTGAGTATTATTGTAACAATCTAGAACTTAATGACTCTGCTTGATATGTTTTTTTCACAAGTGCTTTTAACTTGTCTTTCGGCCGCTTAGTCGTGTTTTTGAGGGACCCCTTTGGGCCTGCACGCATGAAAGTGAGGCCCCGATAGGTCAGGCATGCTCTCACAAGCCCCACAGATACCCGAAAAGAGGGTCGCTCACTCTGGTGGTAAGCCCGTCCCTGAGTGGTATTTTGGTGTTGAGCACCGCGTGCTACCCCTGGGAGCTGTTACCCCGAGCGCTCGATTCGACGGTCGAGCCTTTGCCTTCGCTAGCTGCTGGCGTACTTCGTCTCGGTTTTACTGATTTTATCTACGGAAAGACATGATTTGCGAGAGATCAGTAGGCTTTCGGGATACCTTATCTTTTGTTCATGCTAGAAGCTCTTGAGTAACAATCGGGTGCTTCTGGGCACATCTTGCTGTGATTCCCGGTAGCGCAACGGTCAGCCATCGCCCATAGGTCCTCCAGGGTAGCGACCAACCGAGTGCCCATCTCCGCGCGCATTCTCAGATTGCGCATGTTCAAGCGGAAGAGGAGGATGACTTGATGCTCCGGGGAGTCGGCAGCGGGAATCCAATCCGCGACCGCCCGGAACCTCCAAACGAAACGACGCAGCCCCTCACCATCCATCTGCACCAAGCAATGAAGATCATAGACCGACGCCGAGAAAGGGGTGCAGCAGGTCATGAGGTGCTGGTTGGCCTGCCCTTCCATATCTTCTCGTGAGCGGCGTCGAGGGTTGGAGCTCTGGCCCGCGTCATCCTCAGACTGCTCCATAGGTTGTTTGCCGCGAGGGTCTTTGGTTTGCCTTTCTCCCGGGGGCAGTGGCTCGGCTTCGACGGCGCAAAATTCAGGCTCGAGGATGACGACATCTGCTTCGGTGGTGCCGGCGTTGCTGGCGGAAGTGGTGTCGGGAGGATCGCAGCACTGTACAGCGAAGTTCAACACGCCCGTCAAGCTAGCAATCCATGCCTTTGCACAAGGATCGGTCTTACAGAGGTCCGGAGGGGAGGAAAGCAGCGCTCGCGCGACTCCCAAGGCCTCCTTCAGCCCCCGGGCATGTTGGGTCGTCTATCGAGCTTGTTCTCCATAAGCCTCTCCGGCTTCTGACATGGCGTCAGTCGGTAGCCGGGGAAGACTCTTTTATTGTTCGTGAGGAGAGGAAAAGTCGCGCCAAGACGCAAGTTGTAGCACCCCAACTTTTATTAAAGTTGGAACACCTGTGTTATGTGCTAGTCCCTGGATCACTGCCAGCACCACAGTATAAAATATAAAGTATCATTGCATAAGTATTAAATTGCTACAACGAGATCCAAAAATAATAGCAAATATGGCTTTATTACAAATTGCATAGCCATGAAGGCTAGCCAAAGTTCAAAGTTCACAGCGAAAGCAAAATAACATTGAGCCTCATCTTCAAGCATGCGCCACAGGCAGTCATGTTGGGTGTAGACTCGAGCCAATCATTCAGCATCAAAATTTCCTGCACATTGGAATATGCAGCCCCCGAAGGAGGTCAATACAATGATGTATTGGCAAGTGACTATGGTGGATAAATATACTGGCAAGTCTAACATCTATATGCATATTTGGCTTGGTGGGGTTGAAGGCTATTTGCAGAAAGCAAGTTTTCTCCTAACATTTTGTAAAACACTTTTATTTCTCGAAGACTTGACACCGAGGGACAAAGCCCAGGTGCCCCAACAATTCTTTCCTTAGTCAAATTTTACATTATGAAAACAGTGTTGAGATTCTTCTGCCCATCCTTGTCCAGCTGCTCGAAGTAGTACATATCCGGGGACACGGCTGAGATCTCAGATTGTCGACTCTACAGAGGTTGTGCACTATCACCTTTAGACTCAATTTGTCCGGGAAATCCTATACACGCGGAGTGTATTATGGAAAGGAGAGAATTGAGAGAAGAACTTTCAGAAGAAGAATGCAACCATACTAGCAAGACCCGTTCCACCTATCATCTCTACATCTGCTTGTCAAGCTGACAGGTTGCACTCCCACAACTTAATCATTCTAGACAGAGCCCATTGTCAAAAGGCTGCACGGGAAGCTTCTAAACTTGGAGGGACTTAGTAATCTCTTCGTTCCTGGGTGGCCATCCAAAAGTGTACTTCTGGGTAACAACCACCATACTGGTGGCCCTAAGTAGAATAGACATTCATCCTAGGCGATGACAACCACAAGCATAGTCCCAAAAGCCACTCAACATAAACCATAACAACCAATTCCACCCAGATGTATATTTTAGATTTTAACACTTAGAAATATTTCCATAACATGGTAAACATTTTTATAGCATGGCTAAGCAACTAATAAAATCTTTTCATGGCTGCTTAGGAAAAAGGTGGCTACACACTACTAGGATATCTGTAAAATACAAACTAACTTAGCATTATAAAATAAATCAAAAATCCCTATCATGCACACTACTCAAAATATACTACTTATGCATATAGAAAATATGGGGTATTGTATGAATGTCACTTGCCTTGGTAACAGGAGGAACAAGCACAGCAAGAATAACAATCACAAGCAAGTCCTTCCTCTTCTTCACAATCTAGCACAAACAATGCATAACATAAATACCAACATCATATCACCACAACACTAAATATAATCATGTATGCATGAATTATATACTATGATGATAGGACACACTTATTAATAATTCTTATTTTTTGTCATTAATAAATGAATATAATGTTTAGGTATCAATTAAATAATTTAAAATAATATAGTAAAACTTTGATTTCTATAATCACAACTTTTATTGTTTTTATGACATCTTCAATTTGGACAATTATTAATATTGCTGGACAGAGGGAAATTATACAATCTTAAAACAATTACATTTATTTCTAAATCATTTTTATTATTTAAGTTATTATTTTAATGGCCGAAATACTCCTCTGATAATTATACAATGTATAATTTGTCAAAGGGAAAAACAAATGATGTAGAATTAAACTACATGAGCAGAGCTTTCCAATGACATAAAGTTTATTAAATTTGGACTTACAGATCAAAAGTTATGAATTTTGCAAGTTTTATCTATTTTCTGTTTTATTTATAAAATTTCCTGCAAAAAAGAAAATTAACAGGGCTACGTGGCGCGATCCTATTGGTCGGTACCGCTTCGGCGTGGATCGGCTGCGAGAGCCGTCCGATCTAAATTAAAATGGACGTGCGAGATCTAATCGATCTAGATCCATTGGACCTAGATCTAACGGTCCACGATCCGTTGACAAAAAACGGGCGGCGCGGTAATCAGAGACGCGCGGGGCGCGGCGGAGCCATGGCCGGCGTTTGCGCCCGAGGCGTGCTACGATGCTAGGAGATAAACGGAGCTCACCAGAGGGTGCATGGCGTCGAGATGGAGACGGTGGCGAGGTGGCGATGAGCGGAGCGTCCTCGTTCCCTCGGGAGAGCTCGCCGGAGTTGTGCGTGGCGGCGGATCTCCTCGGTCGTGGACGAACTCGACAAAGCGCTGCACCAAAAGGCCCGTAACCGTGTCAAAAAGTGTTGCGTGAGTGCAAGGATACGAGGGGAAACCACGAGAGGGCTCGGCATTGCTTTAGCTCACCGGAAGTCGAGGTTTTTGCCGACGGCCACCGCGGGACTCCGGAGACGAATGCGTGCGGCCTGGTGGCTCTCTGATCGATTGGTTTGGGGCAAACGGAAGAGAACGGAGAGGGGTATTAGTAGGGGAGGAGGCGAGGTAAGGGGAGCAGTAAATCGCTCGTAATCGAGCGAATCAATCCGCCGTTTCCTGTCGGGGTCGGGGCGTGATTTGGGGACGAACGTTTCCACGGGGGTGATGACAGGTGGGTCCCACCTGTCAGCGACTGCGAGCGAGCGCGCGGGGTGCTGGGCCGCTGGCGGGCTGCTCTGCTACGCGCGCGGTAGATAGCTACGGGCCACGGCCCACTTGGCTCAGAAATTCGATTATTCTTATTTAAAACCTTTTCTGTTTTTAAATACTGATTTCAAATATGATTTTTAAACCTATTCAAAACATTTCAGAAAAATTCATAAAAATATGTTTTGGAAAGGTTATTGAAATTGGAACTTTTTAACATTATTCTTGCCCATATATAAATTGGTAAAATTTTATTTAATAAAGGAGTTTTAAATAAACACTTTATGAAATTTATAGACTATTTATAATTATAAATTGAAGTTTTATTTAATGATTTTTGTGATGTATTCTTATGCTCAATGTTGCATGATGCTTGAATGCAAAGTTTTAAATTTTTGCAAAATTTGGGATGTTACAGACTAACCCCCTTAAGAGGAAGCTCGCCCTCGAGCTTCGGAAAGGTCAGCAAATAGGTGTGGATGGTCTTCTCGGAGGTCGTCCTCTCGTTCCCAGGTGGCTTCTTCCTCAGTGTGATGGTTCCATTGGACTTTACAAAACTTGATGGTTTTGGTACGGGTGACTCTTTCTGCGGTCTGCAATATCTTGATGGGTTTCTCCTCGTAGGTCAAGTCACTTTCCAATTGTACTTCTTCGAGGGGTACAGTATCCTTTAAAGGAACTCCCATCATTTCGGGGTGACATTTCTTCAGTTGACTGACATGGAACACATTATGAACCGCAGATAGAGCTTCTGGTAGTTCTAACTCATATGCCACCTCACCCTTACGAGACAGAATTTTAAAAGGTCCAATAAACCGAGGTGCTAATTTTCCTTTAATTCCAAACCTCTTCACACCCCTGAGTGGCGACACTCTAAGATAGGTCCTATCACCCACCTCGTAGGCGACTTCCCTACGTTTAGAATCCGCATAGCTTTTCTGGCGGGACTGTGCTACCTTCAATCTATCCTTAATTAATCTGACTTTCTCTTCAGCCTCTTGGATTATATCAGGTCCAAAGAAACTTCGTTCTCCTACACCACTCCACAACAATGGGGTTGTGCATTTCTTCCCATATAAGGCCTCAAATGGTGCCATCTCGATGCTAGCTTGATAACTGTTATTGTAAGAGAACTCGGCATAGGTAGGTTGTCATCCCAACTAGACCCATAATCCAGCGCACAAGCTCTTAACATATCTTCTAAAATCTAGTTTACTCTTTCGGTCTGACCATCCGTTTGCGGGTGAAATGCCGTACTGAACTCTAATCTAGTTCCCAGTGACTCATGCAACTGCTTCCAAAAATGGGAAGTGAACTGGGTCCCTCTATCGGACACGATACTCTTGGGGACGCCGTGTAAGCCCACAATCCTCTTCATGTAAATATCAGCTAGCTTTGCGCTGGTATAGGTGGTCTTCACGGGTATAAAGTGAGCTATTTTGGTTAAGCGACAAACAATAACCCAAATAGAATCATACCCTGATCTGGTCCTTGGTAACCCGGTGATGAAATCCATCCCAATAGAATCCCACTTCCAGTCCGGTACCTTCAAAGGTTGCAAAAGTCCTGCTGGTTTCTGATGCTCAGCCTTTACTCGACTGCATACATCGCATTTAGCTATATATTCTGCTATTTCTCTTTTCAGATTGTTCCACCAAAATCTCTCCTTTCACATCCATATACATTTTGGTATTTCCTGGATGAATGGAGTAAGGTGTTTCATGGGCTTCTTGCAGAATTAACTTCCTAAGATCAGGATCATTTGCCACACATACACGTTTTTCAAACCACAAGGTTCCTTGCTCATCTTCATGAAATCCCTTGGCTTTTCCTGCTCTCAAATTGGCTTTGGATTCTTCAATATCCTTGTCTCCCTTCTGAGCTTCTCGTATATTATCCATCAAGTTTGGTTGTACTACCATCGAGGCTACAAAACCATCTGGTACCACTTCCAATCGGAGGTCCTTGAATGCCTTGCATAAATCCTCAGGTATTTCTCCGGTCGTGAGGCCATTCAAATACACTTTACGACTCAGGGCATCCGCTACCACATTAGCCTTCCCAGGATGGTATTGGAGACTTAGGTCATAATCCTTGATAAGTTCTAACCATCTTCTCTGCCTCATGTTCAATTCTTTATGTGTAAAAATATACTTCAAACTTTTGTGGTCAGTGAACACTTCACATCTTTTTCCCATTAGGTAGGGTCTCCAAGTTTTTAGGGCATGTACTACTGAGGCTAACTCGAGATCATGGGTGGGATAATTTGTTTCATGTTTCTTGAGCTGTCTAGAGGCATAAGATGCCACTCTGCCTTCTTGCATCAGCACACTTCCCAGGCCTTGGCGTGAAGCATCACAGTATACTTGGAATTCCCTCTCTAAATCGGGTAAGCATAGAACTGGGGCTGAAACTAGTCGTTTCTTTAATTCCTGAAAACTGGCTTCGCATGCGTCAGTCCACTCAAATTTCTTCTCCTTCTTTAATAATTCCGTCAGTGCCTTGGCGATTTTGGAAAAGTTTTCTATAAATCTTCGGTAGTATCCTGCTAGACCAAGAAAACTTCGTAATTCTCCAACATTCTTTGGTGGTTCCCAATTGGTTACAGCTGAAACCTTTTCAGGATCCACTGCTATACCCTCCTTGGATACTATGTGTCCTAGGAATGCGACTTGTTCCAATCAAAATTCACATTTGCTGAATTTGGCATATAATTTATGTTCACGTAGTCTCTACAATACTAGGCGCAAATGCTCTTCATGTTCTTGGTGACTCTCGGAGTAGATCAGAATGTCATCTATGAACACTACCACAAACTTGTCCAGAAAATCCATGAACACTTTATTCATCATATTCATGAAATAAGCTGGAGCATTGGTTAAACCAAATGGCATTACGGTATACTCATAAGAGCCATATCTTGTAACAAACGCTGTTTTTGGTATATCCATCTCTCTAACTTTCATTTGGAGATATCCTGATCGAAGGTCGATCTTGGAGAACACACATGCACCTTTCAATTGATAAAATAATTCATTTATCTTGGGTAACGGATACTTGTTCTTGATGGTGTGTTCATTTATATCTTTGTAGTCCGTGACCAATCTCTGGGTTTGATCTTTCTTTTTGACAAAAAGGACTGGCGCTCCCCAGGGCGAAGAACTTGGACGGATAAATCCTTTCAGAAGGTGTTCCTCCAGTTGTTTCTTGAGTTCTTTCAGTTCATCGACGGCCACTGGGTAAGGTCTCTTGGCTATTGGTCCGGTACCCGGTTTTAGTTCAATGAGAAATTCCACATCTCTATCAGGTGGCATTCCCGGTAATTCTTCTGGGAATACATCTGGGTACTCTTGGACAATCAGCACATCACCAAGGCTAACCCCCTTAAGAGAATTTAGCCTAACTTTCTTAAGTTCGAAAGTTGATCTGAATTTAATCCTTTGTTTTTCTGGGGTGGTGAGGGTGATAGCTCTGTTTGCATAGTCTATGATTCCTTCAAAACGGGTCATCCAATCCATTCCGATAATAACATCCAAACCTTGGGTTTCTAGGATGACTAAGTCTGCTGGAAAAAGATATTTTCCAATCCTTAATTCTAACTGCCTACAGCCTGAATTTACTATCATCTCACCCCCAGGTGAACTCACTCTAATAGGTTTTCCTAAGCTTTCCTCGGCTAGCCCATGTTTGTTTACGAAAGCTCTTGATATGAATGAATGCGATGCTCCAGTATCAAATAAGACCAATGCTGGAAAAGAATTGAGCAGGAACTTACCAATCACAGCGTCAGGTTCATCATGAACTTCTTCCACGCTGAGGTGATTTACTTGTCCCTTCTGGAAAGGATTGGGCTTGGAATTTTCATCGGCCTTTCTCTCTGGGCAATCAGTAGCATAGTGTCCCGTCTTCTTGCACTTGAAGCAAGTCACATTAGACAGGTCTTTCTTCCCTTCAGTGTTAGGACGAGGATTACCATTTCCATGATTATGGCCATGGTGATGATTTCCCTTGAACCCACCATTATTTCCTTTATACCCTCCATTGTGGTTATGACCATGATACCTTTGGCCACTACCATTGTTGGAGTAGTTCCAGGGTTTATGGCCACTGACTTCTGAGGTGTGTGGTTTCTTGTGAGCCACTTCAGTGTTACCCTTACTTGCACCAAACTTCCTCTTCCTATTCTCTTCCTTTCTGATGTTATTGTCCAGGGTGCCTGATCTAGCAAAATCTGATAGTTAGGAGCATATGCCACAGACAAAGGTATCTTTAGTTCTCCCCGAAGTCCATTTAGGAATTTGTCCTTCCTTTTTGCATCAGTGTAGATGTCTTCTGGTGCGTACCTTGATAGCGTACAGAAGTCATCTATATACTCCTTCAGAGTTCTACCTCCCTGTCTCAAGCTACGAAACTCCTCCTTCTTCAGGTTCATTATGCCAGAGGAGATGTGAGCATTGCGGAAACCATCCTTGAACGCATCCCAAGTCATGCCATCCAAGGGATGGGTCACTTGATAGGTCTCCCACCACATGGCAGCAGGTCCTTCCAATAGGTGAGCAGTGAACCTCACCTTTTCTGCCTCAGAACACTCACAGGTTACTAAGTCCTTGTTGACGGAACGGAGCCAGTCATCCGCCACTATGGGTTCAGTAGCAGAGGAGAACTTATTAGGTCTAAGCCTGAGAAATCTTGCAAGTCTGTCCACCGGAGGTGGGGGTGGTGGTGGATGGTTGTTATTGTTGTTGTTGTTGTTGTTGTTGGTTGCTGCAATGAACTGGGTCATCATGGTCATCAGTTGGGCTTGAGCTGCCATCAGCTGTTGCATAGTTTCGCTATTGTCGGGGTCACGGCGTGGAGGCATCTGTGGGGTTTTTGCATGGATGAGTAAAAGATAGATAGATCTATAAGGAGGAACCTTACTCATGCACAAACAATCCAGTCAAGCAAACCATCAATCAACACACCACTCATAAAACAATCAGCAAACAATTCAAAACCTTTGGTTTAAGGAAAACGATATAAAAGTTTGTAAAATAAACTCGCGAGGTTCCGAGGATACAAGGGAAGGTACTGCCTTACCACAAGTTGGTAGGTCAATACAAGATCAAGACAAAGTGGTGTATGATAAATGGTAGTCTCACTAACTAACTACTCGACCATATCCTCTTCCTCCTCTTCAATTTCCTGTATCTCAATTCCTTCATTGGCGAGTACATCCTTGAGTTCCTTTACTTCTTTCTCCAGGGCAAGATTCTTTTCTTGCAGCTCTCTCTTCTCAGTACGAAGCCTTTTGATCAAGTCACTATCAGCCTCGAACTCGACTTCATTGCTCTCGAGTTCTGCCTTTTGTTCCCTGGTGATCTTGTTCTTCTCTTGAACTCGTTTCTCTTGTCTCCTGTACTTCTCCTCTTGTGCAGCGAATCTCTCTTCCTGTGCCTTAGTCACTTCCTCCTGAACCTTCACCTTCTCTTCGTTCTCCTTAAGTAAGGCACATAACTCATCGTTCTTCAGGAGCTCGGTGCGTCGATCTTCATATAGTTCGGTGACAAGGATTTCCAGCTCCTGGAAATAAAGGCTAAGGGGTTTTGCCTTGCCTCTTTCTCCGACATCAAACAGGTAAGGTTCTCCATCTTCGTTTCTTCTTCCAAAGAAAATGGAGTAGTGGCCCCTCAACTCTAGGCTGTAGCGTCCGCAGAGACGCCCAATCAAATCTTGCATGACTAGATTGAGCCCTTTGTCCTTGGAGTCACTAACCATTTTGATCTCCAGTGGGGGCTCCTCTCCACGTCCTGGTTGTGTTGCTTTTATTCCCCAGCAACCCTCTTTGTTAAACTTCTTCAGAATGAAGCCCTTTACTTGGGGCAGTGGTAACCCTATTTTCTCGCCGATGTCGAGGATGTAACAGCCAAAACGGGTGTTCTCGAAGTCCTCCGCAGTGGTGAAGTGAAAGCTCGTTATCCTTTAGGTAGGAAGAAAGGAAATTAAAACAAGAATTGCATAAGATAAGGAAGTACTAGTTATGGAGTGTATTATTAAATTAGGGGGAATACTAAGTCAAAATCCTAAGGTGATCAACAGATATTAACAACTCTTCGTAAATTGGATTTTTCACTATAGTGAGAGAGACAGACACCCGGCCAGCCACTTATATTGTGGAACAGGTCTCATGTACGTGGACATGTAAAGTTTGTCCCGGGCCGCTTCATCCCACCATGCCGTTAGAATCCAACATACTTCAAAGATGGTAACATTATGACCAAAAAGGGCTTAACCAATCCTAGGGGCTCGAACCTACAGGCAACACTTTGCTCTGATACCATTTTGTAGCACCCCAACTTTTATTAAAGTTGGAACACCTGTGTTATGTGCTAGTCCCTGGATCACTGCCAGCACCACAGTACAAAATATAAAGTATCATTGCATAAGTATTAAATTGCTACAACGAGATCCAAAAATAATAGCCAATATGGCTTTATTACAAATTGCATAGCCATGAAGGCTAGCCAAAGTTCAAAGTTCACAGCGAAAGCAAAATAACATTGAGCCTCATCTTCAAGCATGCGCCACAGGCAGTCATGTTGGGTGTAGACTCGAGCCACTCATTCAGCATCAGAATTTCCTGCACATTGGAATATGCAGCCCCCGAAGGAGGTCAATACAATGATGTATTGGCAAGTGACTATGGTGGATAAATATACTAGCAAGTCTAACATCTATATGCATATTTGGCTTGGTGGGGTTGAAGGCTATTTGCAGAAAGCAAGTTTTCTCCTAACATTTTGTAAAACACTTTTATTTCTCGAAGACTTGACACCGAGGGACAAAGCCCAGGTGCACCAACAATTCTTTCCTTAGTCAAATTTTACTTTATGAAAACAGTGTTGAGATTCTTCTGCCCATCCTTGTTCAGTTGCTCGAAGTAGTCCATATCCGGGGACACGGCTGAGATCTCAGATTGTCAACTCTGCAGAGGTTGTGCACTTTCACCTTTAGACTCAATTTGTCCGGGAAATCCTATACACGCGGAGTGTATTATGGAAAGGAGAGAATTGAGACAAGAACTTTCAGAAGAAGAATGCAACCATACTAGCAAGACCCGTTCCACCTATCATCTCTACATCTGCTTGTCAAGCTGACAGGTTGCACTCCCACAACTTAATCATTCTAGACAGAGCCCATTGTCAAAAGGCTGCACGGGAAGCTTCTAAACTTTGAGGGACTTAGTAATCTCTTCGTTCCTGGGTGGCCATCCACAAGTGTACTTCTGGGTAACAACCACCATACTCGTGGCCCTAAGTAGAATAGACATTCATCCTAGGCGATGACAACCACAAGCATAGTCCCAAAAGCCACTCAACATAAACCATAACAACCAATTCCACCCAGATGTATATTTTAGATTTTAACACTTAGAAATATTTCCATAACATGGTAAACATTTTTATAGCATGGCTAAGCAACTAATAAAATCTTTTCATGGCTGCTTAGGAAAAGGGTGGCTACACACTACTAGGATATCTGTAAAATACAAACTAACTTAGCATTATTAAATAAATCAAAAATCTCTATCATGCACACTACTCAAAATATACTACTTATGCATATAGAAAATATGGGGTATTATATGAATGTCACTTGCCTTGGTAACAGGAGGAACAAGCACAGCAAGAATAACAATCACAAGCAAGTCCTTCCTCTTCTTCACAATCTAGCACAAACAATGCATAACATAAATACCAACACCATATCATCACAACACTAAATATAATCATGTATGCATGAATGATATACTATGATGATAGGACACACTTATTAATAATTCTTATTTTTTGTCATGAATAAATGAATATAATGTTTAGGTATCAATTAAATAATTTAAAATAATATAGTAAAACTTTGATTTCTATAATCACAACTTTTATTGTTTTTATGGCATCTTCAATTTGGACAATTATTAATATTGCTGGACAGAGGGAAATTATACAATCTTAAAACAATTACATTTATTTCTAAATCATTTTTATTATTTAAGTTATTATTTTAATGGCCGAAATACTCCTCTGATAATTATACAATTTATAATTTGTCAAAGGGAAAAACAAATGATGTAGAATTAAACTACATGAGCAGAGCTTTCCAATGACATAAAGTTTATTAAATTTGGACTTACATATCAAAAGTTATGAATTTTGCAAGTTTTATCTATTTTCTGTTTTATTTATAAAATTTCCTGCGAAAAAGAAAATTAACAGGGCTACGTGGCGCGATCCTATTGGTCGGTACCGCTTCGGCGCGGATCGGCTGCGAGAGCCGTCGATCTAAATTAAAATGGACGTGCGAGATCTAATCGATCTAGATCCATTGGATCTAGATCTAACGGTCCACGATCCGTTGACCAAAAACGGGCGGCGCGGTAAACGGAGACGCGCGGGGCGCGGCGAAGCCATGGCCGGCGTTTGCGCCCGAGGCGTGCGACGATGCTAGGAGATAAACGGAGCTCACCAGAGGGTGTGTGGCATCGAGATGGAGACGGTGGCGAGGTGGCGATGAGCGGAGCGTCCTCGTTCCCTCGGGAGAGCTCGCCGGAGTTGTGCGTGGCGGCGGATCTCCTCGGTCGTGGACGAACTCGACAAAGCGCTGCACCAAAAGGCCCGTAACCGTGTCAAAAAGTGTCGCGTGAGTGCAAGGATACGAGGGGAAACCACGAGAGGGCTCGGCATTGCTTTAGCTCACCGGAAGTCAAGGTTTTTGTCGGCGGCCACCGCGGGACTCCGGAGACGAATGCGTGCGGCCTGGTGGCTCTCAGATCGATTGGTTTGGGGCAAACGGAAGAGAACGGAGAGGGGTATTAGTAGGGGGAGGAGGCGAGGTAAGGGGAGCAGTAAATCGCTCGTAATCGAGCGAACCAATCCGCCGTTTCCTATCGGGGTCAGGGCGTGATTTGGGGGCGAACGTTTCCGCGGGGGTGATGACAGGTGGGTCCCACCTGTCAGCGACTGCGAGCGAGCGCGCGGGGTGCTGGGCCGCTGACGGGCTGCTCTGCTACGCGCGCGCGGTAGATAGCTACGGGCCACGGCCCACTTGGCTCAGAAATTCGATTATTCTTATTTAAAACCTTTTCTGTTTTTAATACTGATTTCAAATATGATTTTTAAACCTATTCAAAAAATTTCAGAAAAATTCATAAAAATATGTTTTGGAAAGGTTATTGAAATTGGAACTTTTTAACATTATTCTTGCCCATATATAAATTGGTAAAATTTTATTTATTAAAGGAGTTTTAAATAAACACTTTATGAAATTTATAGACTATTTATAATTATAAATTGAAGTTTTATTTAATGATTTTTGTGATGTATTATTATGCTCAATGTTGCATGATGCTTGAATGCAAAGTTTTAAATTTTTGCAAAATTTGGGATGTTACACAAGTTCTGATGCTGCTCCTGTTGTCGGTGAGGATCTTGACGAAGAAGAACTTGGCGACGACGAACTCGTTGTAGATCTTGTCGAACAAGAACTTGGTGACGACGAACTCGTGGTAGATCTTGATGAAGAAGAACTTGATGACGAAGAAGAACTCGTTAGGGCTTGCGATCTTAACGAATCCAGCGTTTGCGCCCCCTACCTGGCGCGCCAGATGTCGTGTCTCGAAGGACGGACACCGGGGATGCGAGGCACTGTAACGCCCCAGAATTTCTCCAATTAGATTTTGTGTGTTTTTCTTTTGCATCAACATGTCATTGCATTTGTCAACTCATTTATTTAATTTGTTACATTTAAATTCAATTCACACTTTCAAATTCAAATGCAATTACATAAATTCAAATTGTTATTTCTAATCTTTTTGAAATATTAAAAATAGTGTAATAAAATTGTCTATTTTGAAACTATAAATATTTTGCTAAAATTTATATATTACTTTTATTTCTATTTGTTCTTCAAAACACAAAACAAAACAGAAAAGAATAAAACAAAAAGGAATAAAACTCAGTAGAAAACTCACTTGGGCCCAATCCTTTCTCCCTAACCTTTGGGCCCAGCCCATCTCCTCTTCTGTCTTCTTCTTCCGTATGAGGAGAAGAGCCTGACGCCATGGTGCCCCACCTCCATGTGCCCCTGCTCCCTCCCTTAAAGCCGCATCTAGCGTCCCTCCCGAACCCTAGCCTCCTTCCCCTTCTTCCCCAGCCGTCGCCGCCCCTTCTCTCTCTTCCTCTCTACCTCGTTCCTCCTATGTTCTTCTCTATTTTTCCCCAAACCAAATCCACCGGAGCGTCCTCACTGTGGCGCCGCTGCTCGGGAGATGCCGACGGACCGTGAAGCTGCCCCGGAGCTGCGCCCCACTTTCTTCATCCCCGACGCGCAAAGGATTGGGACGGGGGGCGCTGCCATCGACGTCCGCGTCCGATTCTTCCCCGCGGCCGAGAAGCTGCACCGACACGATTCCGGCGACCCTGTCCTCCCCGAGCTTGAACGACGACCCCGAGCCCCTCACAGTGAGCTACACTTCTGAATCCCCCGCTCCTATTTGTGAATCTGTGTCGTAATCAACGACTTCATCCACGTATTTTCCCCATCGTCCGCCATTGCCGCGCCGGTTGCTCGAGGCCATCAGTTGTTGTTGTTTTCCTCGCTACCTACGTCATGGTTCCCTCCTCACACAATCAAACGTTCCAGCTACAGCAACACCACTCGCGCACATGCCGGAACCGCTGCGCTCGCTGCAGATCAATGTCGACGCTGTTCCGTTTGGTGAAGTCTGAAGTCTCTGTCGAAACTGAATTTCGACAGTGCCTAAACACCTTGGCGTGGTTCAAAAACAAGTCGTAGCCATAGTATGTCAACACCACCAATCCTCCCGAGTGGCTAGCACCACCGATCCTCGCCGCGTCGCTCGCTCGCGGGTTCGATCCCTCTCTGTTGCGCGTGTTGAATAAAAAGCTCCCTTTGTTTCTTTTCTCTCGCTCACAGGT
Source organism: Poa annua (assembly GCA_026929855.1). Lineage (NCBI taxonomy): Eukaryota > Viridiplantae > Streptophyta > Magnoliopsida > Poales > Poaceae > Poa > Poa annua. The sequence goes on from CM049432.1 coordinate 23,182,006, forward strand.
CGGTCCCACAGTCAGTGACTCGTGCGATGTTAGTTTTACCCTGAGCCCCCTATGCTCTCGGGTTTAGTACTTTAACCCTCACCAGCACGTTTCCTCTCACCATCAAGTCTCTTGCGCGTGTTGAATAAAAAGCGCCCTTTTGTTTCTTTTCTCTCGCTGACAGGTCGGTCCCACACTGACTCGTGCGATGTTAGTTTTACCCTGAGCCCCCTATGCTCTCGGGTTTAGTACTTTAACCCTCACCAGCACGTTTCCTCTCACCATCAAGTCCCTGTAAATTGCAGAAACACCCCTAAACTTAAAATTATAATAACTTTTATTTTATAACTCCAAATAAAATAATTTTTATATGTTTATTTATCATAAAAATGCAATAAATATTAATATTACATTCTTATGCCATTTTGCATATTTTATTTTAATTGCTTAGTGTAATTTATTTGTTGCACCTAAATAATTAAATATGGAATGTGTTGGACTTTATTTAATTATTGCCCTATTCCATTTAATTTATTTAGATCACCCATGCCATGTGTTACCAGGTTAACCAACATTTAATATTTTTTTGTAGATAAATAACTTGCACCTAAATATTAATTGTCGGGGTTGCTTTCCCGCTTAATTTGGATTAATTGCATTTGTTTTGCATCTTGCCATGTCATGCATCATTCTCATGATCATGCTGGATCTTTTGTCGTAGTTATAAGATGCATCTTTTACGCTTTCTCGTGTGTGTTGCCTCTTCGCAGATAAGACGTTGAGATGTGTGAGCAACGACAAGATCTTCTTCTATGCGGGATTCCAGAAAAGAAAAGTTTGCTTGTTTACCTATACATTGTCTTTCATTCCTGCCGTTGATCTCTGCTACCCTAGTATTCGATTCTTGTGTCGCGATCCCATCACATGTTTATCCTGCAGCCTATACAGCTTTATCCCCAAAACCTATTACTTGTTTCATGTTTATCTGTTGGCCTTGCAAGTCATAGCGCATGCTTAGAGTTGATTGTGTGAGTCGTCTGTTGGTCTTATGTTTTACATGCTTAGTATGATAGATTGTTCTACTTTAATAAAATGCTATCTTCTGTCGGGGTACTATAATTAAAAGATAAGGCACCGGCTGAAGGCCTTGCGAGGTGCTTTGTTCTACTAAGTGTCGACCTAGGAACTGAGATTTTGTCCTCGGATTCAATTTTGAGCGCACTAACCACTTCTGGGAGGCCTTATGGATCCCCCCTCGACTTTGAACGGATCTTCGGCTTGCCCATGTGTCGCAAGTAGTTCGGGTTTCCATTTGCTCATATGCATGTGCATGATGATCATGATTGATGAGATGTTACGTGATATGAGGGGTCACATAGGGGTGGTGCGCGCGAAGCGGACAATTCCTACTGTGGTTTGAGCCGCATGGCGCGTGGACCCAAACTAGTGAGTCCGCAATTGGGATTCGGTCGGACTCCTGACGCGGGTAACAACTCATATGGGTGGCGCTTGGACTTGCTGTAGTGAAGGAATGAGTCGTGTTGAGAGGTCCTAATGTTTTTGACTGGGTTGATCATGCGAGTATGGGTACAGTAGTGCACCCCTGCAGAAAACTTGGTGATGATGCTGGCTAACAAGATCTAGAAAACTTGCACCTAATCACTAGTGGAAAACGGACCAGCAGTACCGGTCGGGCAGGGGCATCAGTACCGGATGTGCAACCGGTACTGCCCAAGGGGGACTGTTGCCCCAAAGCATCAGTACCGGGCGTGTTGCGACCGGTACTAAAGGGCCTCCACGTGGGGCGCGGAGTGTGGTTTCGTGGGGAAACCTTTAGTACCGGTCTGTGTTACTGACCGGTACTAAAGATTTGCTTTTTTGTTTTTTGTTTTTTCCATTTTCTTTTCTTTACTGTAATTTCTAGGGTACTGCAATTTGATTTTATGTTTTCTTTTCCATCTACTGTATTACATATATACGGTACACATTTGATGCATACATATTATACTTTTCGTATATGTATTCTACGCTACTACATACGAAACACATTGCTATATATATAATACAATTTACATATAACATATATTCATACTATGCTATTACATACATATATATATATACAATCCGGTATATCGACATCGCATTAATTACATACATCCTCCTCATTACGTTGGGAGTTCCTTTCATGTGGGATAGCTATATTTTGAATTATGGTATTCTCCCTTTGGCGACATGACCTCCTCAAAAATAAATCCCGCCAACTCCTCTTGAGTTGCTTCTACGCGCTGATGAGATAGGATGGCAGCGCGCATATCGTTAAGCTTAAATGAGATCAATATGAATATATTAGTTGTTGTGTGTGTATATATATATATATATATATATATATATCAAATCATAATAAGATTGAAATATAGTGCAAGACAGTCATACTCACATCCATTCTTTTCTCACGTGATGTGTAACATCCCGGGATTATCCCCAATTAGATTTTTATTGTTTTTCTTTTTGCATCATCATGTCATCATATCATCATGCATTTCTCACTTCAACTATTTTATTGCATTTAAATTTAAATCACACCCTTCAAATTCAATTTCCACTTTTAAATTCAATGCAAATCAAATTAATTTGAATGTGATATTTTAAATTATTTTCAAATATTTAAACTAATATATTAAATTGTGTATTTATTGAACTATAAATATTGTTCAAAAGTCTATACATCTTTTCTTTTTCTATTTTGTTTTAAAAACATAAAACAGAAAAGAATAAACAAAAGAAATAAAAAACAGAGAAACACTACCTGGGCCGTTCTCTCCCTCATGGCCATCTCCTCCAGGCCCAACAGCCCACTCCCCCTTTCTCCCTCCTCCGTACCTACAGATGCAGAGGAGAAAGCGACATGGCTCCCCCACCATGTGCTCCCTCCCCTCTCGCCTCTACTTTAGCTGACCTCCCCCTCCAAACCGTAGCTCCCGCCCCTCGCCTCTCTCTGCGCCGAGACCACCAATCTCTCTTCTTCCTCCCTCTGTTCTTCCTCTACACCAAACAAAAAAAGCCACCGGAGTTCCCCGCGCCGTCACTTCGCTGCTACGTGCAAGTCGAAGGCAAACCTGCAGGCGCCGGAGCTCCACGGCGGTGAGGAGATCGTGCACGCCGAAGGAATCGCATCGGGATCCTCCGAAGCGTCGAGTTCGTCCTCATCTTCTTCGTGGCCGGCGGAGCTTCTTCGCCGAAATTCGCCACGTACGGTCGTCCCCGAGCACGATCCACTACCCCGGCACACTCACAGTTAGCTACTCTTCCGATTCCCCCGCTCCTTTGCTCGAATCCGTGTTGTAATCGACGATTTCGTCCACGACTTCTTGTCGTTCGCCATGGCGTCAGCGCAGCGAGCACGTGCTCGAGCTGCCCTTGTCGCTCCTTTCTCTCGTCCGTCGGCACACGCCCGCATCCTTCAAGGAGACTCCACCACACGCCACGCACCTCTCTATTACCACATCTCCGCGCCCGAGCGCCGCACGGTTCTGATGCGTCCCTGATCGTGTTCGTCCCGCCATGTTCTGAAGATCAGAAACTTCGTGTCGAAGTTCAGTTAACGCCGCGCAGATTCGTCATGTAAAATCGGGATTGAACAACATCACAAACAAATCACCATCCTAGTGGTTGCGCGTTTCGACCTTGCACCCTGACGAGGTCGCGAGTTCAAATCTCAGCAGCGCATCAACCCCACCTTTTCTTATTTTGTTTCCCTGATTCGGCATCGCGCTAACGCCTTATCTACCCTGCTTGTCCAGAACATCCATCAAACCGATTCTAGATAAGTGGTTGCGTTCCATCCGTGCTATCCAGAAATCCTGAGTTCAAATCCCGTTGGCGAATTGGCATAAAAAGCACCCCTATTTTTCTTTCTTTTTCGTACACTGACACCTGGGACCCACCCGTCGGCGACACTGGCGCCAGGAATATTTGCACAGAGCCCCCTGCTCTCTGGTTTTCGCACCTATGTCCCCAGAGACACTTTTTGCATCACAGACAAGTCCCTGACATTTACAGAAAAACCACTAAACTTAATTTGCTAATAACTTTAATTCTATAATTCCAAATCAACTAATCTTTATATGTATTATTATCAGAAAAATGCAAGGAACATTCATATGTCATTTGTATGCCATTTTGCACATTTAATTTATTTGCTTTGTGTAATTTATTTTCTACACCTAAATAATTAAATATGGAATGTGGTGGGCTTTATTTTATTATTGTCATATTCCATTTAATTTAATTAGATCACCCATGCCATGTGTTACCATGTTAACCAACATTTAATATTGTTGAGTAGATAAATAACTTGCACCTAAATATTAATTGTCGGGTTGCTTTTCCGCTTAATTGGATTAATTGCATTGTTTTGCATCTTGCCATGTCATGCATCATTCTCGTATGATCATGCTGGATCTTTTGCCGTAGTTGTAAAATGCATCTTTTACGCTTTCCAGTGTTTGTTTCTTCTTCGCGGATACGACGTTGAGATGTGTGAGCAACGACAAGATCTTCTTCCATGCGGGATTCCAGGCAAGCAAAGTTTGCTTGTTTACCTATACATTGCCTTTCATTCCTGTTGTTGATCTCTGCTACACTAGTATTCGATTCTTTATCGCGATCTCATCACCTGTTATCCCGCAGCCCATAGAGATTTATCCGCACATCCTATTACCTTTGCATGTTTATCTGTTGGCCTTGCGAGTCGTAGCGCATGCTTAGAGTTGTTTGTGCGAGTCATCTGTCTGTATTTATTTATTTTACCTGCTTAGTCTGATAGATGGTTCTACCCTAATAAAATGTCGTCATATGTTGGGTATTACAATTAAAAGATAAGGCACCGGCGCAAGGCCTCGCGAGGTGCTTTGTTCTGCTAAGTGTCGACCTAGGAACTGAGATTTTGTCCTCGGATCCAATTTTGTGCGCACTAACCGCTTGTGGGAGGCCCTATGGAGCCCCCCGCGGCTTCGATCTCATACGCTTCTTATCCAGGGCGCCGCAAGTAGTTCGGGCTTTCCATTGATGCAAGCATATGGTTACATAACGATCTCATGATGATAGAGTAGTCGATTCTCATATAGGGTGGCACGTTCTTAGAGTGCTATGAAGGTCGATCCCGCGGGTAGTTGACCTGATTAGCCGTGCACACAATCATGTGGTTCACTGGATGGGTTGTAAAGAAGAGATTTGCCGTGTTGAGATGTCCTACCATCTGGTTTGCATTTTTTGGGGTTGATCGAACGAGTACGGGTCCAGTAGTGCACCCCTGCAGGGTATAATCTTATCGATGAGTCGTGTCCGTGGTTATGGACGACTTGGTGATGATGCTGGCTAACAAGATCTAGACAACTTACACCTAATCATTGTTAATTAATTTGACTAGTAAAATAGAATTACTTTCACAATAAATGGTAACTAAAACTGTATGTGTGAGTTTCCCGAATTGCTTCCTCATACTTGGTTGAGGGGGTTAATCCGAGAATGGGTTATGATTGGTGTTAGTTGTAGATGTTTATTTATGCGCTCTCTTATCCCTCTCTACTTAGATGGAAGTTGTAGCGTGTCTCTCTAGTTTGCTAGTGCTGCTGCCGCTAAGTCCACCTCCCCTATATTTTGGGAGATGGTGTAGAAAGTAGGCAAGTCGGTTTTGCTTGCGAGGGAGTGCCCTGACCCTCTTTTGGGTTATGCTTTGTGTGCAGTTAACAGGTTTGAAGTCTGACGATGTTAGCTTGGGAATCCCTCCGGCTTGGCTCGGCAGGGATATGGCGCCATTGCTTATCTTCATGACTCTTAGTCTAATTTGCATCTTATCCGTAGTCGGATACTATTTTTGCTCATTTGTATCTTGACTCGTTCGAGTCGTTGTTGTAATTATATCTTTTGTTGTATTTGTGGATGTATCGGAACTGTTGTAATTTTATCACAATTCTACCCACATAATGCGCATGTTTCGGCGTGCACATTATGTCTGGTGGACGACATAAAATCGTTATTATGCGGATTTCGACGGGATCGCTTAAATCTACATAGTACTAATTTTTGGGCGTCACATGATGCCTGCTCAACGCTCAAATTCCTCATGAACTCGCAGACGTAGAATCCACATAATTCATTTCCCGGGGGTTGCTGCATGGTCTTTACAACAATATAAATTAAGTAAATAATAATCCAAAATGATGATGAATTAAAGAGACTATGGTCAATAGTAGTACACTTACATGAATATGTTTAAACGTCAGCTTTGGTTTCCATTCACAAGGCTCTCTCTTGATGAATATTTTCCAAATCCTACTCACAAAAGCAAATGAATAACGAGTTATTGATTACTTGATATTATGAAATGGATTAATGGTTGAATTTACCTCTGAATCATGTCAATCAAGTCTTGGTAGTTTGATTCTGGTTTGCGTAATGAATCAAAGACTTCAACTATCCCCTTGTCAATGAGAATGTCCAGCAGAATCCAATGGTAGCTGCACACATTTATATAGTGGGGAATGCATAGAACTCATGAATTAAACTTAGTATCTAGTAGTTAGCAACATAGAAATGTGTTCAAGACCGTCACACTAACCCGAAGTTGTAAGGAAGAAGTATATTTGCCGCCTGAGTTTGCTTCAATAGCCCGGTCAACAATGCCTCCTCGCAGTCCTGGGGCTTCCGCACTAAGTTTTTGCAGTTAACTATGAATGGGTCAATGAACCCAACATCCCAGACTCTTGTCCTTTTGCACTCCACAATCATCAACCTGCATATATAATAACATACAAAAGAATATAGTGAGGATAATATCCACAGCTCAGCTAGCTAGAGACTTAGAAACAATCACTTACAGAACATAGCAACTCATGATAGTTGCGTTGAGAGCACGCCGGTTGTATAACTGCCATAATTCTTCAAATTCGACACATATCTCGTTGTTGATGAAGAATTGGTCGGCCCGGTATGTCACGTAAAACACTAATAGGCCATTTTTGGTGCTTTTCTTGGTGCTTTTCTTGTACCAGTCATGCAATTTCCGCATTTGATAAGCTAGACGCACTATCTCGTCAGGAGGGAGAAGATCTTCCCCGTAGACAAATTGTCGTGCTATCTCATGCGTCTCGAGGAACATTGCGTCGAATGCATCATCGTCCAAGTAGTCCCCGGCAGCACCAATATTTTTCTCAATGTTGGAACCCTTGTCTGTGTGTACCTTCAGCGGGGCGAGGGACTGTGCTTTCTGTTCTTCGAGCTGGGGAACCTGCTTCCCCTTCTTTTTGTTTGCAGCTTGCCGCTTCTTTTTATTCTCCTCTTCTTGGTTATAACTCTTCGAGATGGAGCGTGCATAGTTATCATCCAAATTAAGTTCTACGGTTAGGATCATACACCATGTCTAGAATGTGTTTAACACCCTTACGGTTTAGTACTTGCTTTGGCGGGGGGGGGGGGGGGGGGGGGGCTTTCTTTGCAGCGCTTGCAGCGGCCCGTGCGTCCATCTCAGCTTTTAACGCTGGAGCATTTTCCTCAACTGTGCGTTCCCAAGTTAACACCGGAGCAGGCTTCAACGAAGGCCCGTACTTGAACTTGTCCTTTGGAGCACCACTCGGAGCACCAGCAAGCATCCTCTGCCTCATTAAGAAGGACCTACTGCTGGTGGGCGGACTCTTCGCACGCTCCGACGTGGACTCATGCGTAGGGGACTCTTAGCACGCCCTGACGTGGACTCATGTTGAGGCGGACTCTTTGCACGCTCCGGGGTGGACTCCCGGTGGGTTAGACTCGTGCACCGGGGAGATGGAGTCGCGCTGGGTTCCCTCTCCATATTATCTAAGTGTGGACTTGTAGGTTGATTGCTACTCGGGGGGTTGGTGGACTACGCGTCGATTCGGGAAAAACGATGAGTTCCTTTCTCCATAGAATGATTCCACGAAACACTTCTCCCAGTGTCACCTCCCCTTCTGCTGCAGCAATGTCAAGCTCCAGTTCCTCATATCCCTTAACAATTTCATCCACACCGCCTCGAGCGTAGCCAGCTGGAATCGGACGGCCATGGAAGGTTACTCCGGGCGTATTCTCCAAATCAGTGCCGACGGCCACCTTCATGGATAGGTTCTTCATTTTGGTGTGGAGCTCACACATCGTCTGAACCTTAATCTGATCCACGGGGTATACTGTGTCATCGGCCTGAATATACGGCGTGGAAGCCACGCTGCTTCTCCGCTGAGATGCCATATCCAGTTGGTCCTCCGGCGGCTGACATGACCTTTCGTCCCTCTCTGCATTCTTCTGCTGCAGCTCTACTATCATGTTTTCCAATCTGACATACTTGTCGGCCTCCTGTTTCTTCTTCCTATCGTGGCTCATGTAACTGTTCTTGTACTTGTCGAACCAACCTTCCAAGGGACGACGCCCACGCCTCGTACTCGTCTGGTGTGTTTGTCATTCCCGAGGACGAGTGTCAACTCGTCATGCTCTCTATCGAGCTTGAAGCTTCCCTCTTGAACGGAAGCTACTGCTTCATCAAGGTCTTTGATAACGTTGAAAATTGTTTCTTTCTTTGGCTTCTTTGGCTGCTTCTCTTTCTTCGGCTGCTTTGGCTGCTGCTTCATTATCAATTTCTTCTGTGCGGCCTCGTTTAACTTTTGGCCTCAAGACAAGACTCCCTGTTTCTGGGTTGGGCTCCAGCCCTAAGGTGTACACCCAATTTCTGACCCTTGTGGGATGTCTCGATGTAGATGGAGTGACCCCGTTTTCAATTAACTTGGCATCTCTTGCTTCCCACAAAGGAACGGCTGTCCTGTAACCACCGGGCCCCAAACGTTGGTGATATATCTTTTTGTCCGCGTTTAACTTATTTTTCCTCGATTTTTCTAGAGCTTCTTCTGATTCCTTATAGGCCTTGAAATCTTCCCACTGTTCTTTTATCTTCACGTACTGCCCGTCAGTAAAATCTGGAGTTTTTCCCACCTTGATAAAATCCCGGTACAACCTTTTCTTGTAGTTCATGAATTGTTCGACCATTTTCTGAAGAGTCCATACGAAGACTTTCTTTTTCTCAGCATTTGAGAGGCCTGTCGGTAGGTGGAAATGCTCATACAACGACTTCAGAAGTTCCTTCTTGACACGATTGTCAAAAAAATTAACTGATCCTCCAGACTTCGGCTTGTGCCATTCTCAAATGGTGATCGGGATAGTGTCCCGAACAATAACTCCGCCCTGACAGACATATTTACGTGTGTGCTGCTCGGGGCAATCGGTGCACCCGTTTCAGGGCAGATTTCTTTGATATCAAACCTTTCATCTTTCAACTTTTTGGCCAGGCCTCGTTTTCTTTTACCAGCTGATTTACCAGACTGGCTCGGTCCCGATCCGGAGGGCTAAAAGAAGAAATATTTTGTTAATCTATGTATATGTATACATATCTCAAATCATTTATCACCAGAGGCTATGTATACCTCGACGGTAGTCGTCGATACATTCTCATCGGCGTTAAAAATGTTCGGTCCGAAGAGAATATCTTCTATGTTAAAAATGTCGTCGTCCTCCTCCATTCCAGCGCCGGACATGTTAAGATATTGCGAGCCATCATCTTCAAGATCACTTTGTCTGATAAAGCTGAACAATTCCTCTTCACCAACTCTGCCATCCATAGCTAATAATACAAAAAAAGATACAACAATTTAGTGCCATATATACAAAACATGTGCACGGTACAAACTTAACATTCTCAAATTTAACATATATACAAAAACAGTAGCATATATACAAAACATGTACATAAAACATTGCATTTCCATATATTCAATCAAAAATAACAATAGAATTTCATATAAATAACAATATATATAAAGTCTAACTACAACTTCCTAGCAAGTCTAACTAGCAAATGTAACTAAATTTTCCTAACAGTAGCAAATATAAAGTCTAACTACACCACTGACGTCAGCATGACGTCGGCAGTGGCGCTCTCCTCCTCTGACTGCTTGTTTTCCTCGATTGCACACCAAATCGGAGCCGGTGACCCGCCCCCAACCGTAACGATGGTGGCGCCGCCCTAGAATGGTCACGGGAGGAGGACGCAACGGCTGCGGGCGGCGATGCTACGGCGGCGGCGGTGCTTTTTCTAACCCTAGCTACGGTGGCGCCGAAGAGGAGGGAAGAGTGAAGGGGATCTCACCCTCGATGGAGTTGGAGGAGACGAGGACGACGTCAGGGAGCAGCACAGCACGGCGTCTCCGGTGATGGCGTCGGGGAGCGGCGTAGGGATCGAATCGAAGAACACGGCCGCGGCCCGTCGGGAAGGCGCGCACGGAGTCGGAGAACGGCGCGTCGGGGAGGCGCACACAGTCGAAGAGCGCGTGACGTCGCCTCTTACGACGGCGGAGCGGTTGGAATCGACAGCGGCGTCGGAGGGCGGCACGGCAGCGGGGAGCAGCACTTCCTCTCCGTCGATGGTGTCTGTGAGAGTGAACTGCCAATCTGGGCAAGGAGGCATATAAGCACCCACCTTTAGAACTGGTCCGTGCCCTCGACCGGTACTAAAGCACCTTCAGTACTGGTTGGTGTATGCAACCGGTACTAAAGATTTGACGAATTGCCAAACTAATAACTGGCGTGAAACGAAAACCGGCAGTACCGGTTGGTGGATGCAACCGGTACTAAAGGTATTTTCTTTTCTCTTTTCTCTTTTCTGTTTTTTCATATGTATAGAATTAATTGTTCAAACCAATTAAACTTAGTTTCTAATAATTTGATAACGACCGTTTTCACCAATTAAATAACCAATTAAATAATTTTTATAAATATCAATTTCCATTTTATGAGTGCAAAAATGACATTTTTTGTGAACAAAGTACCAAAAATATGATGCAAAATGGTACCCATTCAATTTTCATGGAAACTAGTACACACATTACACATCACCAATATTCAACATTACCAAAGTAGTGTTATGTTTAATACAATATTACACATCACCAATATTCTCATTTGTTCTATATATTATTCCTCTTTTTCTTCGATTGCTTAACATTGGGTCGGAACCACGGGGAATCCTCATTATTTAACGTGATGCTTGGGTCAGTGTTGACTTTGAAGGGCGGAATTTCAACAAAATTATCATAATCTTCTGACATGTCTGTCTTGTCCTCCACCCCCACGATGTTTCTTTTTCCTGAAAGAACTATGTGGCGTTTTGGCTCGTCTGATGTATTCGCTTCCATGTTTTTTCTCTTTTTAGGTTTGGTAGACATGTCTTTCACGTAGAAAACTTGAGCTACATCATTGGCTAGGACGAACGGTTTGTCTTTGTAATCAAGATTGTTCAGATCCACCGTCGTCATTTCGTACATCGGGTCTACCTTGACCCCGCCTGCATTCAGCTTCACCCATTTGCACCGAAACAAAGGGACCTCCAAATCAGGTCCATACTCAAATTCCCATATCTCCTCTATGTAACCATAATATGTGTCCTTTTGCCCATTGTTGTTTATTGCATCAACGCGGACACTACTGTTTTGGTTGGTGCTCTTTTTATCTTGAGCGATCGTGTAAAATATATTCCCATTTATCTCGAACCCTTCGAAAGTGACTATAGTTGAAGATGGTGTCCTGGCCAACAAGTACAGCTCAACATCAACTTTGGTGTTACCCATGAGATGTGTTTGCAACCAACCGCTGAATTTCGCCTTGTGTTGATCTTTAATCCAGAACTCATCATCCACTTGGTTCTGAGATCGTAAAATATTCATGTGTTCCTTGATATACGGAGCTGCAAACGAGGAATTTTGTAGAAATGTGTAGTGTGCTTCACTGAAAGAAGGTCCGTCCCTACATACTAATACTTTTTTCCCTAAAGTGCCTTTGCCACTCAGTCTCCCCTCGTGTCGCGACTGAGGAACACCAATCGGATTAATGTCAGGAATAAAGTCAACACAAAACTCAATGACCTTCTCGGTTCCATAGCCCTTGGAGATGCTTCCTTCAGGCCTAGCACGCTTATGAACATATTTCTTTAACACTCCCATGAACCGCTCAAATGGGAACATATTGTGTAGAAATACGGGACTGAGAATTTGAATCTCTTCGACTAGGTGAACCAAGATATGCGTCATAACATCGAAGAAGGACGGCGGGAACACCAACTCAAAACTGACAAGACACTGGACCACATCAGTCTGCAACCTTGGTAGGATCGTTGGATCGATTACATTCTGAGATATTGCTTTGAGAAATGCACAAAGCTTCACAATGGGTAGTTGAACATTTTCCGGCAAAATCCCCCTCAATGCAATCGGAAGCAATTGCGTCATAATCACGTAGCAGTCATGGGACTTTAGGTTTTGAAATTTTTGCTTTTCCACATTTATTATTCCCTTTATATTTGACGAGAAGCCAGACGGGACCTTGATACTGCTCAGACATTCAAAAAATATCGATTTGTCTTGGTTGGTTAGAGCATAGCTGGCAGGACCTTCATAGTATTCTGGAAGCAGGCCGTCTCGTTCTTTCAAACGTTTCTGGTCCTCCCGTGCTTCCTTTGTGCTTTTTTTTCTTCCCATACACGCCCAAGTGGCCTAGCAGGTTCACGCAAATATTCTTTGTTACTAAGAGCAGGACAATCATTGATCATTACGAAAAGCAACCCTCGAAGGTCAAAATCCTCTTGTTTGTGCTCATCCCACACGCGTACACCTTCTTCCCGCCACAACTCTAAAAGTTCATCAACTAATGGCCTGAGATACACATCAAGCTCACTGCCAGGTTGCTTCGGACCTTGGATGAGCACTGGCATCATAATGAACTTTCGCTTCATGCACAACCAAGGAGGAAGGTTGTAAATACATAGTCATAGGCCATGTGCTATGACTGCTGCTCTGCTCCCCAAAAGGATTGAAGCCGTCCGTACTTAGACCAAACCTTAAGTTCCTTGCGTCATCTACAAATTCTGAGAACTCTCTCTCATTTTTTCTCCACTGTGACCCATCAGCGGGGTGTCTGAACATCGCGTCCTTCTTACGGTCCTCTTTGTGCCATCGCAACATCTTGGCATGCTCTCTGTTGCTGAACAAACGTGTCAACCGTGGTATTATAGGAGCATACCACATCACCTTGGCAGGAACCCTCTTTCTGGGGCGCTCGCCCTCAACTTCACCGGGGTCATCTAGCCTAATCTTATACCGCAGTGCACCGCAAACCGGGCATGCATTCTGATTCTCGTACCGCTCACCCCGGTAGAGTATGCAGTCATTAATGCATGCATGTATTTTCTGCACCTCTAATCCTAGAGGGCAAACGATTTTCTTTGCCTCGTATGTACTATCGGGCAATTCGTTATCCTTTGGAAGCATCTTCTTTATCTTTTTCAACAACTTTTCAAACCCCTTGTCTGATACACCATTCTCAGCCTTCCATTCCAACAAATCCAGCATGGTACCCAACTTTTTCTGGTCATCTTCGACACCTGGGTACAATTTTTTTTTTGTGATCCTCTAACATGCGCTCCAACTTCAACCACTCCCTCTGATTTATGTTGTTTCTCTGTGCATCAGCAATGGCCCGAGCAAGATCATCAGCGGGTGTAACATCCCAACATTTTGTAATGTTTAAAAATCACTAAAATTTAAAACTTTTGTTTTTAATTAAAATAAAACATTAAATGCGTAAGAAAATCAACTATAAAAGACTTCAAGCATTTTCAAAAGGTTGTTTCAAGTTTAACTTTATATTATCCATTCTATTTCGTAAAAGCTCAATATGTAATATGACAAATAATTTACAAAGTTTCAAACCATTTTCATAATAAAATAGCTTCCTTATAAGTAATTGATTTCAACCACTTAGCCATATCTATTCATAAATTCAAAACTATTTAAAAATGGTATACTTGCAAATTGGTTTCATTCTTCCACCTGAATTTAAAACATAGTTTTTTGGAAATTACAAGTCTATAGGTTATAACTTTAAAACTTCATAGATTATGTAATTAATGAAGTATCCAAATAAACATTTCATTAGCTTAAATGATTTTCATTTATTTTCAAAACATTAAATGATTTTCATGAATATATTTGTTATGGAGTTTTCAAATGATTTATCATAATACAAAACATAATGGTGTACAAAATATTTTGAATTAAAATTGATTACATTATATTTCCTTTTTATTTCAAATAGATGTGTTATGTTGTTTAATATTATACTAAAGCCAAGAATGAATTTAGTATTAGAAAATGAGCTTAAATAACTTAAATCCAAACATATTTGAATCTGGGCTTTTCATAAATTTTATTTGGAATTTAATTAAACTATAATTTAAAATTTGACATTAAGTGTTAAATGTGTATTAAACCAATATTTCAAAATTATAAATTTTAAAAACTTTTGAAAACATGCCCACTAATGGTTTAAAGCATATACATGAATTTTACAAATTTATAGGAATTTGTTTGACTTCATTTGAAATCCTAAATAGGAAGATATGAATTAAATAGAAAAACAGAAAAAGAAAAGAAAAAGAAATTACCTGGATGACATCATCGCTGACGTCAATCCGTCTTCCTCCTCCGGCGAAAATCACGGCCGAGATTTCCGCCTCGATTCCTTTCCAAATCCGAGCAAAGTTATCGCGAATTGGTTCCCTTGTTCGGCCTAAAAGAGCCCCAACTCCTCCACCACTTTTCCCCTCTTCCCTCTCTCAAAACCATGCCCCCAGGCCGGCAATATCGATCGCCGGAGCTCCTCGGTAGCCGCCGCCGTTTTTCTCCGTTTCCCGGCGAGGTAACCGTACCCCGAGCCCGAGACCCACCCCCTCTTTCTCCCCTCGTCCGTGCGCATCCTTGTGATATTTTCTCGTGATTTGTAACGCGCCAGATTGACGAGCCCGTGGTCGACCGAAGCTCGTCGCCGCCCCGTGAACTCTGGCGAGGAGTAGGACGAGCACCGGAGCACCCCGCCACCAACCATCGCCACCATTCTCTTCGTCGTGTCGCGCCACATCTGGAGGTGGTCTTCCCTGAACCCGGGATCCACCGAAACCTCGCCGTCGTCCGTGCCCGAGGCCGCGCCGCCACCATTCGCTCCGTCTCCGGCGAGAAGCGCCGCCACGGTATGGCCAGCTCCTCTCGGCCGTCCGATCTGAAATCGACGCACACGATTAGATCCATTAAATGAACCGGTACGATTAGATCCATTAAATGAACCGGTACGATCAGATCTAGATCGTCAGATCAAGATCTGACAATCCAGATCTGTTTGACTTATCCACGTCAGCGATCCAGTCAGCGCCCAGTCAGATCCCAATCAGCAGCCACGTCAGAAATTGGTTTCCTATTTAAATTAAATTGACAGTTTTATAAAAAAGACCATGCACATTAGTTTTATCATATCTTTTCTCTATTTATCCAAATTTAAATATTTTAATATATTTGGAAAGCCCTTGACATGTAGAATATTTTAGACCTGTTAGATTTCAAATTTGACTTAGTTTAAAATATTCAAATTTCAAATGGATGATTTGAGTATATTTGTCATTACTTTAAATCTATAAATCCAAATATTGCAAATAAAATTGTTTTAGAAACTTTGGAGTATTTATAATATGATGTCTCTGTTATAAAATATTTTTGAGTATTATTTTGATGATTTAATAGTTATATGATTAATTTGAATAGTTTGACTATTTTTGACATAACTTTTAATAGAAACATTATTTTTGATTAAATCCAATTGTTTTAAATTTATTTAAATCCCTTCTGTCTATTAACACAATTTATAAAATTTTGTTATAAAAATTTAATCACAGAAAACTTTAATCTTATATTTATTCCTTTAATTATATTTTGCAAAAATAGAACTTACTTAAATTGCATTTATAGCCTATTGCATACTTTATAAATATCACAAAAATTAGTATGATGTTTCTTATGATTAAAAAGTGCATTTCATGCATAACATATTTTCTCATATAGATATACTTCTCATAGGAAAAACCTCTTTACTATTTTCTCTAAGTTAGGATTATTTTCAACTTAGTATTTTGGTAAAGTACTATGCACTTAGACACTTAGGATTTTCAACCTAGAGCTAGAAGGCCAATGAAGGACTTAGTCAAAACAAGACTTCAGAAGTATCTTCAAGGAGTAGAAGCACTTAGAAGAAAATCAAGAAGAAGTTCATGAAGACCAACCAGAAATATTTTCTAAGACTTGCTTCCTCTCTCTCTTTTCTCCCTTCTTCTCTTGGCCCTTATAATGACTAAGTTATATTCAAGACCAACCTGGAGGCTATCAACACCATCAAGTCTTCAAAGACATCAAGTCTACAAAATTGCAATGAAGTCATCACATCAAGAAGAAAAGGAAGCAAGGAGAAGATTCTACATTCTTCTTTCTATATTTTCCCTCTTTCCTAATCTTGTCTTTCACTTTAGACATAAACAATTTTTGATCATGTTATTACCATCTTGAAGTTTGTTGGATCCTAGCGGCATAGTAAGATGAAACGGCCTGGAGACTAAACTTACATGTCCACGTACATGAGACCTATTCCACAACTTAAGTGGATGGGCGGGTGTCTGTCTGTCTCACTATAGTGAATATCCAATTTACAAAGAGTTGTTAATAATTGTTGATCACCTTGAAGAATAGACTTAGTATTTATGCACATCATGGCTAAGCCATTAGAGTGCTTATTCAAGATGATTTATGGCAAAGTATTTTATCCAACTTATGACTTTAGTCCTTAGTCATTTTTGACTAACATACTTGCCTTGCGTAAACTTAAAAGAGTTTCATGGCATGACATGCATCTCTAGTCCTTAGAAACATTTTGCATATCATGCATAAACATATTTTCCTTAGAAGTTTAATAAAACTTGTTTATTCTTGTGTTTGTATGTGTTGTGTTGTGTTTTATGTTGATTGTTGTATTGTTTGTTTAGATTGAACGGAGAGACTCGAGTTACGTTGAAAAGAGTTTGTGAGCAAAGACATCATTCAAAGGCAAGTGGCACACCTCATAAACTTCCTATTATTTTCTATATGCATTACTTAGTGTATTTTTTTATATAAGCATGTGTAGGATAGTATTGCTATGCTATACCTGTGTAGAAATTCCTTACTCTTGTGTCTAGGTTCCTATATAGTACTTAGTAGAAATATTGATGCTATGCAATTGATGAAAAGTTTTACAAAATGTTAAGTGACTACTCAGGACTGTGCTCATGGTTGTCGTCGCCTAGAATGAATGTCTATTCTACTTAGCCCCGTGAGCAAGGTGATTTTCACCTGAGAGTACACATCCACTAAGTTAATGAACCTCCTGGGTGGATTATATGAAGGGGATCGGGTGCAGAAAACAAAAAAAATCCTAGCAACGATATCCCTAAAACATGCCAAGATCTATTCTATGCAGATATAGTAGTACGAACGGAGATCGAATACATACCCTTGTAGACCGCAAACGGGGATTACGTTCCCGCACAAAAGTTGTAGATGAAGACCGACGAAGCCGACCTCAAGGTCGTGTAGAGGAAGCAGACCTCCGAGTGCCGCTAGCGCACCACCTCGCAGGGCGTTACACACGTACGGTGGAAACGACGGCCTACGAAGCTTCAGTCCAGGACGAGCAGCGGAAGACTTGGACCGGAACACCAGCTGTGCGGCATCGGGATATGGTGGAAGAGATCCCCCTCTCAACTCGGCGCAACTCCGACAAAGGGTATCACGAAATCGAGAGAGAATTGGGGAATTAATTGGTGAATTAAAATGCCATGGGAGCCCCTCTATATATAGGCCCCCAGGGGGGAGCCAACCTCCTCACCAGGCAATGTGGGACTATCCCCACATGCCTGGTGCGGCTATGGCTGGTGCGCCGGCCCCCTGGTGGGCCTCTTGGCCCACCTGGGTCGGCCACCCAAGCCCCCATCGAATTCCCTAGGGAATTTTCCCCCTCTTGGGCCTTCTTTCGACCAGAAGGCCCATTTAGGGAAATCAGCATAAATAAATTTGAAAATAAATATATAATCATATTTAGACATTAATTACACTAATTAATATCAAACATATTATATATAATTTATTCTAGCTCCGAAAACTCTTTCGTCGCTGCCCGATCTCCATCGGACCTCTCCCGGGACATTCCCGGTAATCTCTTTCCTTTCTGGTTGTCTTGTTGAAACCCCGTAAGTGTGTTAACCTAGCGGTTCGATATAATGTCAGGTATGATCAGGACTCCTCTATGATCAACGACTAACTCGTAGGCCTGGACCCCATGAATTAATCCCTGTGATATAACGAATGACTTTCATCTATCAAACCTGAACGCAAAGTCTTAAACCTTTTGCCATGGCGATACTTAGCGTGTCCGAGCGTCGTTCCATAGATATCACCATACCTATCTTGACCTCGTTACCGACAATGCTATCTTCTACTCGTCTATGATTTCATGTCTCCGTAACCTAGTCACATGCTTACAAGCTCATTAGACATGATCTCACCGAGTGGGCCCTAGAGTATCTATCCTGCTATGCGGACTAGCAAATCCCGCTCTTGACCCCTCGTCTCAACTACTCCTTTCCGATACCCAAAAGTATCACCATTATTGTCATGCTAAATAAGATACGACGTTTTGTGCGATCAAAGTATCTTCTAGGAATAACAATAAGAGTTGGTCTCACGATCAAAGGCGTAACGACTACGTCCTCTAAATCTGGGTATGTCCATCACATCCTTCTCCAACGATATGACTTCCATTGCCGACCGGCGCCATGCCCTATGATCAGGAAACCTCGATCATCGATCACACAACGAAACTAGTCTTAGTAGAGGCTACTACGGACCTGGTTGTTTACGCATCACACCCATATTAATGTTTCCGCTTAATACGGTTATAGAATGACACCCGTATTATGAACAAACGAGATATGATAAAAATACACTTTATTTAATTGCCTCTAGGGCATATCTCCTTCAGTCTCCCACTTGCACTAGAGTACAAATTAATCTAGATTACAACTTGGTAAAAGCTTAACATCCATAGCTAACTGGTGTTTTTCATGCTTGTCAAGCGGGAGAGGCTTCATCAGCGGATCTGCCACATTCAGATCCATATGCACTTTGCAAATCTTCACATCACCTCCTTGTACGTACTTACGTATCACATGGAAGCGTCGGAGAATGTGTTTGGTGGTGGAGTGAGACCTTGGCTCCTTGGCGTTAGCAATGGCACCCGTATTTTCACAGAAGAGGATCACGTGGTCTTGCACGCTCGGGAACACTCCAAGTTCAATGACGAACTTCCTCAGCCACACAGCTTCATTCGCGACTTCGCAAGCAGCAATGTACTCCGACTCCATTGTAGATTATGCGACAATGGGTTGCTTCCCACTTCTCCAGCACACGGCGCCTCCATTCACCTTGAACACATAACCTGTCTAAGACTAAGAGTCATCGGGGTCTGAGCAGAAACTTGCATCCACGTAACCTGTTACGCCAAGTTATTCATCGCAGCCACCATAGACAATGAACATTTCTTTTGTCTTAATGAGATACTTAAGAATGCTCTTAACAGCAATCCAATGTGCCATTCCAGGATTACTCTGGAACCGGCTTGTCAAACTTAGAGCTAATGCCACATCAGGTCTAGTACTCAACATTGCATACATAATCGATCCTATGGCTGAGGCATAAGGATGTTTAGTCATATCGGCCTTATCCAGCTCCGTTACCGGACACTGTGCCTTCCGCAATGTTTTATTCTTGATAACCGGCAGAGAACCCTTCTTTGCCTTCTCCATACCGAAATGCTTAGTATTTTATCAAGATAAGTACTCTGACTCAACGCTAATAGACGTCTTGATCTATCACGATAGATTTTAATGCCTAAAACGTATGCAACTTCTCCTAACTCCTTCATGGAAAATTTACTGTTTAGATATTCCTTCACGCTATTCATAAGTTCCACATCATTCCCAATCAGCAATATGCAATCTACATATAGTTCTAAGAACACAACCGAGCTCCCACTCATTTTCTTGTAAATGCATGTCTCTTCCAAATTTTGGACAACCGAGATGCTTGCTTCAATCCATAGATGGATCGCTGAAGCTTGCATACCTTGTTAGCATTTCCTAGATCGACAAAACCTTCCGGTTGTACCATGTACAACTCTTTCTCAATGTTTCCATTTAGGAAGGCTGTTTTGACGTCCATCTGCCAGATTTCATAATCGTAATAGGCAGCAACTGCTAACAAAATCCGAATAGACTTAAGCATCGCTACTGGTGAAAAAGTTTCATCGTAGTCAATCCCATGAACTTGTCGGAAACCTTTTGCGACAAGCCGAGCTTTATAGACGGTCACATTACCGTTAGCATCAGGCTTCTTCTTAAAGATCCATTTATTCTCGACGGCCTTGCGCCCTTCGGGAATATCCATCAAAGTCCACACTTTGTTATCATACATGGATCATATTTCGGATTTCATGGCTTCAAGCCATTTCTCGGACTCGAGACTTGCCATCGCCTCCTTGTAGTTCACTTGTTCAATTAACATGACGGTGCAAACCATATTGCCATACCATTCTGGTGCGATCCGAGATCTACCAGACCTACGAGGTAGAATACTTTCCTCGACAGTTTCTCCCACTCCATCCACGGAGGACGTTTCCGGAATTGCTTCTGTTGCGCCACTCGGAATCTCGAGTTCAGGATCAACGATCTCATCGAGGTCTACCTTCCTCCCACTTACTCCTTTCGCGAGAAACTCCTTCTCTAGAAAGGTATCGGTCTTCGCGACAAAAGTTTTGCCCTCAGCTTGGTTGTAGAAGGTGTATCCAACGGTTTCCCGCGGATATCCTACAAAGACGACTTTCTCCGACTTCGGTTCCAGTTTGTCGGATTGTAGTTTCTTAACATACGCCTCACAACCCCAAACCTTCAGAAATGATAACTTAGGCTTCTTGCCATACCATAATTCATACAGTGTCGTTTCAACGGATTTGGACGGAGCCCTATTTAAAATGAATGCGGCTGTTTCTAACGCATAACCCCAGAAGGACACTGGCAAATCGGTAAGAGACATCATAGATCGGACACTATCCAGTAGAGTACGATTACGTCGCTCGGACACGCCGTTACGTTGCGGTGTTCCGGCAGGCGTAAGTTGGGGTACGATGCCACAACTCTTCAGATGTGTGCCAACTGAAAACTCAAATACTCGCCACCACGATCAAATCATAGGTGCTTGATTTTCTTGTTAAGCTGATTCTCAACTTCACTTTGAAATTCTTTGAACTTTTCAAAAGTTTCAGACTTGTGTTTCATCAAGTAGATATAACTGTATCTACTCAAGTCATCAGTGAAGGTGACGAAGTAACGATAACCATTGCGTGTCGAAACGCTCATTGGTCCACACACATATGTATGTATGATCCCCAATAAATCTGACGCCCGTTCAACGAAACCTTTGAACGGTGTCTTGGTCATTTTGCCCATAAGGCATGGTTCGCATGTATCGAGGGATCCGAAATCCAACGAGTCCAAAAGTCCATCGTAGTGGAGTTTCTTCATGCGCTTTACACCAATATGACCAAGACGGCAATGCCACATATACATGGCGGTATCATCACTACACTTAATCTGTTTGACTTCTATGTTATGGATGTGAGTACTACGATCGAGAATCAACAAGAATAAACCATTATTCTTGGGAGCATCAACATAAAAGATATCATTCATATAAATAGCACAACTGCTTGATACTGATTTAAATGAATAACCGTTTTGTAACAGGCAAGACCGACTTATAATGTTTACACTCAAGGATGGTACAAAATAACACTTAATTAAAACCAAAACTAATTCCGATGGTAGATGTAGAGGGAGCGTGCCGACAGCCACCACGTCGACTCTCGATCCGTTGCCGACGCGCATCGTCACCTCATCCTTATCCAGCCACCGTTTATTCCGTAACTCCTCCTGAGAGTTACATATATGAGCAATAGAACCAGTATCAAATACCCACGTGTTGCTTCGGGCGGATGTAAGGTACACATCTATAACATGTATATCAAATATACCTTGCTCTTTGTCGACTGTCTTGCCAGACTTCCTATCCTCCAGGTACTTGGGGCAGTTGCGCTTCCAGTGACCTTTTCCCTTGCAGTAGAAGCACTCCACGCTAGCTCTGGGACCAGATCTGTTAGTCTTGGGCTTGTCAATCATCTTGCCCTCCCTCCTAGACTTCCAGCTCTGCTTTCCCTTGCCACCAGATTTCATAAAATCGACGGTCTTGTTGACCATCAACAGCGTGTGCTCCTTCTTAATCTCCACCTCAGCAGTCTTGAGCATCACGAACACTTCACCCAGGGACTTAGACATGCCCTGCATGTTGGAGTTCATGACGAAGCCTTTATAGCTAGGGGGCAACGATTGCAACACCCTGTCAATCGCCAGCTCATCGAGAATCTTGAATTCTAGAGCATTCAGGCGTTGAACGTAGCCAGACTTCTTGACCACATGCTCGCTCACACTGCTATGCTCCTCCATCTTGGCCGAGAAGAAAAGCTCAGAAGCTTCATATCTCTCAGCCTTAGCCTGCGGCGCGAAGACAGCCTTGAGATCAGAAATAATCTCAAAGGTGCTCATCTTCTCGAAGCGCTTCTGCAGGTCGGCTTCCATGACGTAGAGCATGCCACTCTGGACAATGGCAGAATCCTCCGATCTGGTCTGGAAGACCTTCTTCTCATCCTCAGAGGCTTCATCTGCGGGAGGGTCACCTATGGTGGCCTCAATAACGTAGGCCACCCTATGGGGAGTGAGGAGGATCCTCAGGTTGCGGAACCAGGCCATGAAGTTTGACCCATTGGTCTTAAGCTTTTCTTTCTCAAGGAACAGACCTAGGTTAAACGAGGGACGAGACATCTACAATGGAATTTGCAACAACATAAGACTTTGTTCAAAATAATTTTGAGTTATAGTATTTTTAGAAAATAACTAACATAACTCCCACTCAAACGAACATCCCTCCTGGTCGTTTAAGCGATTACACGACCCCATCCATTGCACCACCCCTCATCGTCAGAGCCGGCGGCACAACTTCAAGACTAGACAACTGTCCGCCACACCAATTTTGTGACTCGTGCTCGACCTTTCGGCCTCCATGTTCCGAGGCCATATCTGCATATGATAGGCTCGCCACTATAACCTCCACGCTGACTCTTGTGCAACATGGCTTACACCCACCGTATGCGAACGATGATATGTCTGACACCCGATCATCACGGCCTGCCTCATAACGTAGAACTTTCTTGGTGGTGCGCGTTGGAGGAAGAAAACTAGTGGTATTTTTGAAGGGATCATCTTATATAATTACCGCCGCGTAACTAATATATACTATATATATAATCATACAATATAAGATGCACACAAAACATCAAATATAATGCAATGTGATATAGTCCATTGCGCCATGGTCTTCTTGGCGCTCACAGTTTATAAACAATTTAATAAACCTACCTTGACCATACCACATAGCCCCTGCAAAATAAAGTTAGACGCTTCTACTTTATCTTTTGCATATTTTACGTGGCTTGGGGTTTTCGTAAATAGAACCGCTTCATACCTACGAACCTTATGACCACAACAACGATCCAATAATTGCATATTTAAGTATCTCTTTCGTGCCCTCCATTGAAAATGCGAAGACCAACTAAAGAGAGAGAAACTGACACCCGCCAGCCACAGATATGGTATAAGCCGTATGTCAGTAGTGGAACCAGTCTCGCGTAAGCGTACGCGTAAAGTCGTTCTGGGCCGCTTCATCACCTCGATGCCGCTGGAATAACAAGTGCACGCTAGAGGGTAGCAAATAACAGGAACGGTGCCCCCGTGCAGAACACGGGTTCTGACATTGTACAGTTATATCTACGATAGATCGGCTTTGATACCACTGAAGGGGATCGGGTGCAGAAAACAAAAAAAATCCTAGCAACGATATCCCTAAAACATGCCAAGATCTATTCTATGCAGATATAGTAGTACGAACGGAGATCGGAATACATACCCTTGTAGACCGAAAGCGGGGATTACGTTCCTGCACAAACGTTGTCGATGAAGACCAACGAAGCCGACCTCAAGGTCGTGTAGAGGAAGCAGACCTCCGAGTACCGCTAGCGCAGCACCTCGCAGGGCGTTACACACGTACGGTGGAAACGACGGCCTCCGAAGCTCCAGTCCAGGACGAGCAGCGGAAGACTTGGACCAGAACACCAGCAGCGCGGCAGCGGGATATGGTGGAAGAGATCCCCCTCTCAACTCGTCGCAACTCTGACAAAGGTAATCACGAAATCGAAAGAGAATTGGGGAATTACTTGGTGAATTAAAAGGCCATGGGAGCCCCTCTATATATAGGCTCCCAGGGGGAGCCAACCTCCACACCAGGCAATGTGGGACTATCCCACATGCCTGGTGCGGCTATGGCTGGTGCGCTGGCCCCCTGGTGGGCCTCTTGGCCCACCTGGGTTGGCCACCCAAGCCCCCACCGAATTCCCTAGGGAATTTTCCCCCTCTTGGGCCTTGTTTCGACCAGAAAGCCCATTTAGGGAAATAAGCTTAAATAAATTCGAAAATAAATATATAAAATCATATTTAGACATTAATTACACTAATTAATATCAAACATATTATATATAATTTATTCTAGCTCCGAAAACTCTTTCGTCGCTGCCCGATCTCCATCGGACCTCTCCCGGGACATTCCCGGTGATCTCTTTCCTTTCCGGTTGTCTTGTCAAAACCCTTAAGTGTGTTACCCTATCGGTTCGATATAATAACAGGTACGATCAAGCCTCCTCTATGATCAACGACTTACTCGTAGGCCTGGACCCCATGAATTAATCCCTGATATAACGAATGACTTTCATCTATCAAACTTAAACGCAAAGTCTTAAACCTTTTGCCATGGCAATACTTAGCGTGTCCGAGCTTCGTTCCATAGATATCTCCATACCTAGCTTTACCTCGTTACCGACAACGCTATCTTCTACTCGTCTATGATTTCATGTCTCCATAACCTAGTCACATGCTTGCAAGCTCATTAGACATGATCTCACCGAGTGGGCCCTAGAGTATCTATCCTGCTATAAGGACTGGCAAATCCCGCTCTTGACCCTCGTCTCAACTAGTCCTTTCCGATACCCAAAAGTATCACCGTTATTGTCATACTAAATAAGAGACGATGTTTGGTGCGATCAAAGTATCTTCCAGGAATAACAATAAGAGTTGGTCTCACGGTCAAAGGCGTAACGACTACGTCCTCCAAATCTGGGTATGTCCATCACACCGTTCTCCAACGATACGACTTCCATTGCCGACCGGCGCCATGCCCTATGATCGGGAAACCTCGATCATCGATCACGCAACGAAACTAGTCTTAGTAGAGGCTACTAGGGACCTGGTTGTTTACGCATCACACCTGTATTAATGTTCCCGCTTAATACGGTTATAGCATGACACAAAAACCTATTATGAACAAACGAGATATGATAAAGAATACACTTTATTAATTGCCTCTAGGGCATATCTCCTTCACTATATATACCAAAAAAAAATAAGAAAATTATACAAGTAATAATTCTATAACTAAGAATTACTTAAACAAAATAAAAAACAAGAGGCTCACCGAGGTGGTGTCGGTGACGGGACGACGCTGGAGATCGACGACGGTGAGAAAGTGGACGAAACAACACTAGAAAAAACCACAAATCATATTTTAATTTGAGCTCAGAATGCATATAAAACAAATGAAATGCCTAAGTTTAGCATTTCATCAAACACCTTGCTAGCACTACAAAAAACAAATGAGCTAAACTAGCAAGCAAATGATCTAAACTTGAAACGCCGGAGGAGTAGATGAAGGTGCTAACCCTTGTGTAGATAGATGTGCCACCAATCTAGACAAATGTTGGAGAAAAATGTGGTGAACTAGAGCTCTTGGGAGAGGTAAGAGAGCAAAAATGGAATGTGTGCTCGAGCTTTAAAATGGAGTGTGTGGCTCGGGGGTGGGAGAAGCTCTAAATACAGTGACCAATTCAGTACCGGTTGGAGACACCAGCCGGTACTAAAGGTGCTTGTCCTACCGCAGTTGATTCCCCAAGACCTTTAGTACTGGTTGGTGTCTCCAACCGGTACGAAAGGTCACTACGAACCGGTACTACTGCCCACCTCGCCTCCCGTTGTTCGGACCGGTACTGATGCCACACTAGTACCGGCCGCAAACCTGGCCGGGACTGAAAGTCAGGACGTAAAGTCCTTTTTCCACTAGTGAATTAATGTTAATTAATCTGACTAGTAATATATAATTACTTTCACGATAAATGGTATCTAAAACTGTTCAATGTGTGTGTTTTCCCGAATTACTTCCTCATACTTGGTTGAGGGGGTTAATCCGAGAATGGGTTATGATTGGTGTTAGTTGTAGTTGGTTACTCATGCGCTCTCTTATCCCTCTCTAAATATATGGAAGTTGTAGCATGTCTATTTAGGTTGCTAGTGTTGCTGCCGCCAAGTCCACCTACCCAATATTTTGGGAGATGGTGTAGAAAGTAGGCCGGTTGGTTTTGCTTGCCAGGGAGTGCCCTGACCCTCTTTTGGGTTGTGCTTTATGTGCTGTTACAGGTTTGAAGTCTGACGACGTTAGCTTGGGAACCCCTCCGGCTTGGGCTGGGCAGGGATATGGCGCCATCGCTTATCTTCAGGACTCTTAGTCCAATTTGCATCTTATCCGTAGTCGGACACTATTTTTCTTCCGATGTCATTTGTATCTTTGTATTGTATCATTTGTATCTTGACTCGTTCGAGTCGTTGTTGTATTATATCTTCTTTTGTTGTTGTGGATGTATCGAAACTGTTGTAATGTTATCACAATTTCACCCACATAATGCGCATGTTTTGGCGTGCACATTATGTCTGGTGGGCGACCTAAAATTGTTATTATGCGGATTTTGGCAGGAGCGCTTAAATCTACATAGTACCGATTTTGGGGCGTCACAAAGTGGTATCAGAGCCAGGTTTCGATCTCCTTGTTGTTTCGATACGATTGGTTATCGAAGCAGCGGGTCCGCAAAAGCTGTAGGATTACCTCGCTAAGGGTCATTGTCTAGAGTGTCTAAACTATTTGACTAAACTTATTTGAAAAGATCTCAATAGGTTTCTTTTATTCCTTACCTATATTCTATTTCTCCTCTTATCTTTTTTTTTTTTTGAGTCTCTTCTCTTATCCAACTTTCAAAGTTTTAGGATCCTACGTGTGGGTGGACGTTCTCTTGCCTTTTATTATATTAGAGTTCAATCTTCGGGAATCTTCATCAACATGACCAACTCCTCTTGTTAGTGGTGTCGACAACTTGAAGGTGGAGTTAGAACTTCTTGTTAGTGGTGTCGAGAATTTAAAGGTGGAGCAACAATTCCTTGTTAGTGGTCTCGAGAAGTTCATCGTGGAGCCTGAAGACTTGGTAGTTACCCCTCTCTTCTTATGGTCTCGGCGCGGATCCCGGGACGCGATCCCTTGTTAGTGTTGTCGATTGTAACGCCCCAGAATTTCTCCAATTAGATTTTGTGTTTTTTTATTTTGCATCAACATACCATTTAATTTGTCAACTCATTTATTTAATTTGTTGCATTTAAATTCAATTCACACTTTTAAATTCAAATGCAATTAAATAAATTCAAATGTGTTATTTCTTATCTTTTTCAAATATTAAAACTAGTGAAATAAAATTGTCTATTTTGAAACTATAAATATTTTGCTAAAAGTTTTATATTACTTTTATTTTCTATTTGTTCTTAAAAACACAAAACAAAACAGAAAAGAATAAAACAAAAAGGAATAAAAATCAGTAGAAAACTCACTTGGGCCCAATCCTTTCTCCCAGACCTTTGGGCCCAGCCCATCTCCTCTTCTGTCTTCTTCTTCCGTACGAGGAGAAGAGCCTGACGCCATGGTGCCCCACCTCCATGTGCCCCTGCTCCCTCCCTTAAAGCCACACCCAGCGCCCTCCCGAACCCTAGCCTCCTTCCCCTTCTTCCCCAGCCGCCGCCGCCCCTTCTCTCTCTTCCTCTCCACCTCGTTCCTCCTATGTTGTTCTCTGTTTTTTCCCAAACAAAATCCACCGGAGCGTCCTCACCGTGGCGCCGCTGCTCGGGAGCTGCCAAAGGACCATGAAGCTGCCCCGGAGCTGCGCCTCTCCTTCTTCATCCCCGACGCGCAAAGGATTGGGACGGGGCCGCTGCCGTCGACGTCCGCGTCCGATTCTTCCCCGCGGCCGAGAAGCTCCGCTGGCACGATTCCGGCGACCCTGTCCTCCCCGAGCTTGAACGACGACCCCGAGCCCCTCACAGTGAGCTACTTATTTGAATCCCCCGCAACTCTTCGCGAATTCGTGCCGTAATCAACGAGTTCATCCACGTATTTTCCCCACCGTCCGCCATTGCCGCGCCGGCTGCTCGAGGCCATCAGTTGTTGTTGTTTTCCTCGCTACCTGCGTCCTGGTTCCCTCCTCACACAATCAAACGTTCCAGCTACAGCAACACCACTCACGCACAGGCCGGAACCGCAGCGCTTGCTGCAGATCAACGTTGACGTCGTTCCGTTCGGTGAAGTCTGAAGTCTCTGCCGAAACTGAATTTCGACAGTGCCTAAACACCTCGGCGTGGTTCAAAAACAAGTCGTAGCCATAGTATGTCAACACTATCAATCCTCCCGAGTGGATAGCACCACCGATCCCCACCGCGTCGCTCGCTCGCGAGTTCGATCCCTCTCTCATGCGCGTGCTGAATAAAAAGCGCCCTTTTGTTTCTTTTCTCTCGCTGACAGGTGGGTCCCACAGTCAGTGACTCATGCGCAGTTAGTTTTACCCTGAGCACCCTATGCTCTCGGGTTTAGTACTTTATCCCTCCCCAGCATGTTTCCTCTCACCATCAGGTCCATGCGCGTGCTGAATAAAAAGCGCCCTTTTGTTTCTTTTCTCTCGCTGACAGGTGGGTCCCACAGTCAGTGACTCATGCGCAGTTAGTTTTACCCTGAGCACCCTATGCTCTCGGGTTTAGTACTTTATCCCTCCCCAGCATGTTTCCTCTCACCATCAGGTCCCTGTAAATTGCAGAAACACCACTAAACTTAAAATGATAATAACTTTTATTTTATAACTCCAAATAAAATAATCTTTATATGTTTCTTTATCAGAAAAATGCAATAAACATTAATATGACATTGTTATGCCATTTTGCATCTTTAATTTTAATATCTTAGTGTAATTTATTTATTGCACCCAAATAATTAAATATGGAATGTGTTTGGCTTTATTTAATTATTGCCCTATTCCATTTAATTTATTTAGATCACCCATGCCATGTGTTACCAGGTTAACCAACATTTAATATTGTTTAGTAGTTAAATAACTTGCACCTAAATATTAATTGTCGGGTTGCTTTCCCGCTTAATTAGGATTAATTGCATTTGTTTTGCATCTTGCCATGTCATGCATCATTCTCATGATCATGCTGGATCTTTTGCCCTAGTTATAAGATGCATCTTTTACGCTTTCCAGTGTTTGTTGCTTTTTCGTGCATAAGTGTAACGCCCCGGGTTTTATCCCCTTTTTGTTTTGTGAGTTTTTCTTTTTGTATCGACATAGCATCGCATTGCATCGATTTAATTTAATTGTTACATTTAAATTTAATTCCCACAATTAAATTCAAATGCATTTCATATTAATTAAAATGTGTTATTTTCAAATCTTTTAAAAATGTTAAAAACTAGTTTATTAAATTGTCTATGTAAAACTAAAAATATTTTGTAAAGGTTTCGTATTCAAATTCCTTCTCGTTTTTGTTTTAAAAATATAAAACAGAAAAAGTTTAAACGGGAGAAAAATAAAGCCCAAGCCCATCTCACCCCAAACCCTATGTTTTGTCCCTTGAAAACTTTTCCCACCCGCCGCCCCCCTCCACTTCTCCTTTTTTTTCCTTTTCTCTTTTTCCCCCTCCTTCTCTTTTCCTTTCTTCCTTTTCTTTTCTTTTCTTTTTCTTTTCCTTCTCTTCTTCTCTCTCCCCGCACGGGAAAAGCTAGCCCCGAGCCAAGCTCGTGCTCCCCATCCATGGCCGCCCGACCGAGCTCCTCTCGCGACCGCCGGTCACCGCGCTCCGACGCACACGCCGCCGCCGCGCCCCAGGGGCCGAGCCGCCGCGCGCCACCTCCTCCTGAGCCCTGCTCCGCCGCCCCAGCCCGGCCGCCACGCGCCGGCGCGCCAGCCGGCCTGCGCCGCGCGCCCGCCATCGCCGGCCACGCCGCTCGCCGCCGCCTCGCTCCCTCCGGCCAGCCGAGCTCGCCGGCCTACCCCGCGCGTCGCGCCTCCCCAGCCCTGTGCGCCTCCTTCCCCGGCTGTCGCGCGCCCCTGCGCCACGCCGCCGCCTCCGGCCCGACGCAGCCGCGCCGGCCGCGCCCCTGCACCTCCGGCCGCACGCCCTCCGGCCCGAGCTCCAGTCGCCGCCCGCGCCTGCGCGCCCATGTGCGTCGCGCCCCGGGCCGCCGCCTCCGCCTCCCGCGCGTGCCGCCGCACCCCGGCCTCCTCGCTGCCACCGCGCACCTCCGCCCCACGCAGCCCCGTGCCTCCGCTCCGTGGCTCCGCTCCGCGCCGGCCTCTTTTCTCCGTCCGATGGTGTCCTCGCGTTGGCCGCCCGCAAGGTGCTCGGTGGAATTCCCGCACGACCCCGGCGTCACTTTTGTTGCCCGTTTTGTCCACCCTTCGAGGTGCTGCCCGTGCGCGTGCGTGTGCCCCTTCCGGTGCCGCGTTGCCGCGACTGCCCGTGTCCGTGTTGCGGTGCCCGCCCGTGCGTGTTTCTTCCGGTGTCCGTTGCCGTGCTCCACGTGCCCGCGCCCATCAACGGTGATGACCGAGTACGACTACCCGACTACTTCCACGACACCGACAAATGACGATGCCCCGGTTCCGCGACGGCTACTTCCCCGACGACGACTACTTCCTCTACGGACTGAAGACGTCGGTTTCGAACCCTATCTCACCCGATCCGACGTGCGAACCCAAACCCTAACCCTATACCTATTTTTATTAAATGTCATCTATCTTGTGCATATCGCATCATAATTGCATTTGTTGCATCTCGTGGGTTTCCGGGTGTAGCAAATCACCTAAATAATTAAATATGGAATGTTAGGGGTAATAAATATATAAAGCCCTATTCCATTTAATTTAATTAGATCACCCATGCCATGTGTTGCCATGCTAACCCACATTTAATATTGCTGGTAAAATAAATAACTTACACCTAAATATTAATTGTCGGAATCCCCGTTCCGCTTAATTTGGATTAAGTGCATCTCGCATTGCATCTTGCCATGCCATGCATCATTCTCATATGATCATGCTGGATCTTTTGCCGTAGTTGTAAAATGCATCTTTTACGGTTTCCAGTGTTTGTTGCTTCTTCGCGGATACAACGTCGAGATGTGTGAGCAACGGCAAGATCTGCTTCCATGCGGGATTCCAGGCAAGCAAAGTTTGCTTGTTTACCTATACATTGTCTTTCATTCCTGCCGTTGATCTCTGCTACCCTAGTTATCGATTCTTGAACTGCGATCCCATCACATGTTTATCCTGCAGCCCATACAGCTTTATCCCCACATCCTAATACCTGTTGCATGTTTATCTGTTGGCCTTGCGAGTCGTATCGCATGCTTAGAGTTGTTTGTGCGAGTCGTCTGTATGTCTTATTTAATTTCACCTGCTTAGCATGATAGGTTATTCTACATTAATAAAATGTTGTCTTATATTGGGGTATTATAATTAAAAGATAAGGCACCGCCGGAAGGCCTTGTGAGGTGCTTTGTTCTGCTAGGTGTCGACCTAGGAACTCATTTCTTGTCCTCGGATCCAATTTTGAGCGCACTAACCGCTTGTGGGAGGCCCTATGGACGATCTAATCCGCTTCTTATCCAGGGCGCCGCAAGTAGTTCGGGTTTTCCATTTGATGCATGCATATGGTTACCTAACGATCTCATGATGATGGAGTAGTCGATTCACATATAGGGTGGCACGTTCTTAGAGTTCTATGAAGGTCGTATCCCGCGGGCACTGGACCTGATTAGCCGTGCACACAATCATGCGGTTCCCTGGATGGGTTGTAGAGAAGAGATTTGCCGTGTTGAGATGACCTAGCTTCTGGCTTTGCTTTTGGGGTTGATCGAACGAGTACGGGTCCAGTAGTGCACCCCTGCAGGGTATAATCTTATCGATGAGCCATGTCCACGGTTATGGACGACTTGGTGATGATGCTGGCTAACAAGATCATAGACAACTTACACCTAATCATTGTTAATTAACCTGACTATTAATATAGAATTACTTTCACAATAACTTGTAACTAAAATTGTTCCATGTGTGAGTATTCCCGAATTGCTTCCTCATACTTGGTTGAGGGGGTTAATCCGAGAATGGGTTATGTTTGGTGTTAGTAGTAGTTGGTTATCTTATGCGCTCTCTTATCCCTTTCTAATTAGACGGAAGTTGTAGCGTGTCTCTTTAGGTTGCTAGTGCTGCTGTCGCTAAGTCCACCTCCCCTATATTTTGGGAGATGGTGTAGAAAGTAGGCAAGTCGGTTTTGCTTGCCAGGGAGTGCCCTGACCCTCTTTTGGGTTGTGCTTTATGTGCAGTCAACAGGTTTGAAGTCTGACGACGTTAGCTTGGGAATCCCTCCGGCTTGGCTGGGCAGGGATATGGCGCCATTGTTTATCTTCAGGACTCTTAGTGCAATTTGCTTCTTATCCGTAGTCGGATACTATTTTGCTTCCGCTGTCCTTTGTATCTTTGTATTGTATCATTTGTATCTTGATTCGTTCGAGTCGTTGTTGTAATTATATCTTTTGTTGTATTTGTGGATGTATCGAAACTGTTGTAATGTTATCACAATTCCACCCACATAATGCGCATGTTTCGGCGTGCACATTATGTCTGGTGGGCGACCAAAATTCGTTATTATGCGGATTTCGGCGGGATCGTTTAAATCTACATAGTACCGATTTTCGGGCGTCACAAAGTGGTATCAGAGCCTTGGTTTCGATCTCCTTGTTGTTTCGATTCGAATGGTTATCGAAGCAGCGGGTCCGCAAAAGCCTGTAGGATAACCTCGCTAACGGTCGTTGTTTCTAGAGTGTCGAAAACTATTTGACAAAAATTATTTTTGAAATGGTCTCAATAGGTTTCTATTTATTCCTTACCTCTATTCTACTTCTCTTCTTACCTTACTTGTTTTGAGTCTCTTCTCTTATCCAACTTTCAAAGTTTAGGTTTCTACGTGTGGGTGGACGATTTCTTGCCTTTTACCCTATTAGGTTCGATCTTTCGGAGAATTCTTCGTCGTGAGCAACAATCCCTTGTTAGTGGTGTCGAGAATCTCAAGGTGGAGCAACAATTACTTGTTAGTGGTGTCGAGAAGTTCATCACGAACCCGGAAGACTCGGTAGTTACCCCTCTCTTTTCTGGTCTCGGCGTGGATCGCGGGACGCGATCCCTTGTTAGTGGTGTCGATTGTAACGCCCCGGGTTTTATCCCCTTTTTGTTTTGTGAGTTTTTCTTTTTGCATCGACATAGCATCGCATTGCATCGATTTAATTTAATTGTTGCATTTAAATTTAATTCCCACAATTAAATTCAAATGCATTTCAAATTAATTAAAATGTGTTATTTTCAAATCTTTTAAAAATGTTAAAAACTAGTTTATTAAATTGTCTATGTAAAACTAAAAATATTTTGTAAAGGTTTCGTATTCAAATTCCTTCTCGTTTTTGTTTTAAAAATATAAAACAGAAAAAGTTTAAACGGGAGAAAAATAAAGCCCAAGCCCATCTCACCCCAAACCCTAGGTTTTGTCCCCTGAAAACTTTTCCCACCCCCTGAAATTTTTGCAGCCGCCCCCCTCCACTTCTCCTTTTTTTCCTTTTCTCTTTTTCCCCCTCCTTCTCTTTTCCTTTCTTCCTTTTCTTTTCTTTTCTTTTTCTTTTCCTTCTCTTCTTCTCTCTCCCCGCACGGGAAAAGCTAGCCCCGAGCCAAGCTCGTGCTCCCCATCCATGGCCGCCCGACCGAGCTCCTCTCGCGACCGCCGGTCGCCGCGCTCCGACGCACACGCCGCCGCGCGCCACCTCCTCCTGAGCCCTGCTCCGCCGCCCCAGCCCGGCCGCCACGCGCCGCCGCGCCAGCCGGCCTGCGCCGTGCCCCGCGCGCCCGCCATCGCCGGCCACGCCGCTCGCCGCCGCCTCGCTCCCTCCGGCCAGCCGAGCTCGCCGGCCGACCCCGCGCGTCGCGCCTCCCCAGCCCCGTGCGCCTCCTTCCCCGGCTGTCGCGCGCCCCTGCGCCGCGCCGCCGCCTCCGGCCCGACGCAGCCGCGCCGGCCGCGCCCCTGCACCTCCGGCCGCACGCCCTCCGGCCCGAGCTCCAGTCGCCGCCCGCGCCTGCGCGCCCATGTGCGTCGCGCCCCGGGCCGCCTCCTCCGCCTCCCGCGCGTGCCGCCGCGCCCCGGCCTCCTCGCTACCACCGTGCACCTACGCCCCACGCAG
Source organism: Poa annua (assembly GCA_026929855.1). Lineage (NCBI taxonomy): Eukaryota > Viridiplantae > Streptophyta > Magnoliopsida > Poales > Poaceae > Poa > Poa annua. Next base: position 23,216,637 of record CM049432.1, read on the forward strand.
CCCCGTGCCTCCGCTCCGTGGCTCCGCTCCGCGCCGGCCTCTTTTCTCCGTCCGGTGGTGTCCTCGCGTTCGCCGCCCGCAAGGTGCTCGGTGGAATTCCCGCACGACCCCGGCGTCACTTTTGTTGCCCGTTTTGTCCACCCTTCGAGGTGCTGCCCGTGCGCGTGCGTGTGCCCCTTCCGGTGCCGTGTTGCCGCGACTGCTCGTGTCCGTGTTGCGGTGCCCGCCCGTGCGCGTTTCTTCTGGTGTCCGTTGCCGTGCTCCACGTGCCCGCGCCCGTCAACGGTGATGACCGAGTACGACTACCCGACTACTTCCACGACACCGACAAATAACGATGCCCCGGTTCCGCGACGGCTACTTCCCCGACGACGACTACTTCCTCTACGGACCGAAGACGTCGGTTTCGAACCCTCTCTCACCCGATCCGACGTGCGAACCCAAACCCTAACCCTATACCTATTTTTATTAAATGTCATCTATCTTGTGCATATCGCATCATAATTGCATTTGTTGCATCTCTTGGGTTTCCGGGTGTAGCAAATCACCTAAATAATTAAATATGGAATGTTAGGGGTAATAAATATATAATGCCCTATTCCATTTAATTTAATTAGATCACCCATGCCATGTGTTGCCATGCTAACCAACATTTAATATTGCTGGTAAAATAAATAACTTACACCTAAATATTAATTGTCAGAATCCCCGTTCCGCTTAATTTGGATTAAGTGCATCTCGCATTGCATCTTGCCATGTCATGCATCATTCTCATATGATCATGCTGAATCTTTTGCCGTAGTTGTAAAATGCATCTTTTACGCTTTCCAGTGTTTGTTGCTTCTTCGCGGATACAACGTCGAGATGTGTGAGCAACGGCAAGATCTGCTTCCATGCGGGATTCCAGGCAAGCAAAGTTTGCTTGTTTACCTATACATTGTCTTTCATTCCTGCCGTTGATCTCTGCTACCCTAGTTATCGATTCTTGAACTGCGATCCCATCACATGTTTATCCTGCAGCCCATACAGCTTTATCCCCACATCCTAATACCTGTTGCATGTTTATCTGTTGGCCTTGCGAGTCGTATCGCATGCTTAGAGTTGTTTGTGCGAGTCGTCTGTATGTCTTATTTAATTTCACCTGCTTAGCATGATAGGTTATTCTACATTAATAAAATGTTGTCTTATATTGGGGTATTATAATTAAAAGATAAGGCACCGGCGGAAGGCCTTGTGAGGTGCTTTGTTCTGCTAGGTGTCGACCTAAGAACTCAGTTCTTGTCCTCGGATCCAATTTTGAGCGCACTAACCGCTTGTGGGAGGCCCTATGGACGATCTAATCCGCTTCTTATCCAGGGCGCCGCAAGTAGTTCGGGTTTTCCATTTGATGCATGCATATGGTTACCTAACGATCTCATGATGATGGAGTAGTCGATTCTCATATAGGGTGGCATGTTCTTAGAGTGCTATGAAGGTCGTATCCCGCGGGCACTGGACCAGATTAGCCGTGCACACAATCATGCGGTTCCCTGGATGGGTTGTAGAGAAGAGATTTGCCGTGTTGAGATGCCCTAGCTTCTGGCTTTGCTTTTGGGGTTGATCGAACGAGTACGGGTCCAGTAGTGCACCCCTGCAGGGTATAATCTTATCGATGAGCCGTGTCCACGGTTATGAACGACTTGGTGATGATGCTGGCTAACAAGATCATAGACAACTTACACCTAATCATTGTTAATTAACCTGACTAGTAATATAGAATTACTTTCACAATAACTTGTAACTAAAATTGTTCCATGTGTGAGTATTCCCGAATTGCTTCCTCATACTTGGTTGAGGGGGTTAATCCGAGAATGGGTTATGTTTGGTGTTAGTAGTAGTTGGTTATCTTATGCGCTCTCTTATCCCTTTCTAATTAGACGGAAGTTGTAGCGTGTCTCTTTAGGTTGCTAGTGCTGCTGCCGCTAAGTCCACCTCCCCTATATTTTGGGAGATGGTGTAGAAAGTAGGCAAGTCGGTTTTGCTTGCCAGGGAGTGTCCTGACCCTCTTTTGGGTTGTGCTTTATGTGCAGTCAACAGGTTTGAAGTCTGACGACGTTAGCTTGGGAATCCCTCCGGCTTGGCTGGGCAGGGATATGGCGCCATTGCTTATCTTCAGGACTCTTAGTCCAATTTGCTTCTTATCCGTAGTCGGATACTATTTTGCTTCCGCAGTCCTTTGTATCTTTGTATTGTATCATTTGTATCTTGATTCGTTCGAGTTGTTGTTGTAATTATATCTTTTGTTGTATTTGTGGATGTATCGAAACTGTTGTAATGTTATCACAATTCCACCCACATAATGCGCATGTTTTGGCGTGCACATTATGTCTGGTGGGCGACCAAAAATCGTTATTATGCGGATTTCGGCGGGATCGTTTAAATCTACATAGTACCGATTTTCGGGCGTCACAATAAGACGTTAAATGTGTGAGGAACGACAAGATCTTCTTCCATGCGGGATTCCAGGCAAGCAAATTTTGCTTGTTTACCTATACATTGTCTTTCATTCCTGCCGTTGATCTCTGCTACCCTAGTATTCGATTCTTGTGTCGTGATCCCATCACATGTTTATCCTGCAGCCTATACAGCTTTATCCCCACAACCTATTACCTATTGCATGTTTATCTGTTGGCCTTGCGAGTCGTAGCGCATGCTAAGAGTTGATTGTGCGAGTCGTCTGTTGGTCTTATGTTTCACATGCTTAGTATGATAGATTGTTCTACTTTAATAAAATGCTATCTTCTGTTGGGGTACTATAATTAAAACATAAGGCCCCGGCGAAAGGCCTTGCGAGGTGCTTTGTTCTACTAAGTGTCGACCTAGGAACTGAGATTTTGTCCTCGGATCCAATTTTGAGCGCACTAACCACTTGTGGGAGGCCCTATGGAGCGCCCCTCGACTTTTAGCGGATCTTCAACTTGTCCATGTGCCGCAAGTAGTTCGGGTTTTCCATTTGCTCATATGCATGTGCATGATGATCATGATTGATGAGAGGTTACGTGATATGGGGGGTCATATAGGGTTGGTGCGCGCGAAGCGGACAGTTCCTACTGCGGTTTGAGCCGCATGGCGCGTGGACACAAACTAATGAGTCCGCAATTGAGATTCGGCCGGACTCCTAACGCGGGTAACAACTCATATGGTGGCACTTGGACTTACTGTAGTGAAGGAATGAGTCGTGTTGAGAGGCCCTAATGTTTTTTGACTGGGTTGATCATGCGAGTATGGGTACTGTAGTGCACCCCTGCAGGGTATAATCTTATCGGCGAGTCGTGTCCACGGTTATGGACAACATGAGATGATGCTGGCTAATAAGATCTAGACAACTTGCATCTAAGTAATGTTAATTAATCTGACTAGTAATATAAAATTTCTTTCACAATAAATGGTAACTAAAATTGTTCAATGTGTGAGTTTTCCCGAATTACTTCCTCATGGACGCAGATTTGGGTTCTTATTATTTAAAAATAAAAAACCCGCTGTAGGGGCTTCCCCTACCGCATTCCTTTCAAAAAAAAATACTTGGTTGAGGGGGTTAATCCGAGAATGGGTTATGATTGGTGTTAGTTGTAGTTGGTTACTCATGCGCTCTCTTATCCCTCTCTAAATAGACGGAAGTTGTAGCGTGTCTCTTTAGGTTACTAGTGCTGTTGCCGCTAAGTCCACCTACCCCATATTTTGGGAGATGGTGTAGAAAGTAAGCAGGTTGGTTTTGCTTGCCAGGGAGTGCTTATGTGCAGTGAACAGGTTTGAAGTCTGGCAACGTTAGCTTGGGAACCCCTCCGGCTTGGGCTAGGCAGGGATATGGCGCCATCGCTTATCTTCAAGACTCTTAGTCCAATTTGCATCTTATCCGTAGTCGGACACTATTTTGCTTCCACTGTCATTTGTATATTTGTATTGTATCATTTGTATCTTGACTCGTTCGAGTCGTTGTTGTATTATATCTTCTATTGTTGTTGTGGATGCATCGGAACTGTTGTAATGTTATCACAATTCCACCCACATAATGCGCATGTTTTGGCGTGCACATTATGTCAGGTGGGCGACCTAAATCGTTATTATGAGGATTTTGGTGGGAGCGCTTAAATCTACATAGTACCGATTTTGGGGCGTCACTGGCACCCCCTTTGTAGATTCGGTAGTGGCGCGAAGGAGGTTGGAAACGTCTCTGAAAGTGCATGGTTGCCCCCATGCGTGGTTTTGGTAATTAATGACAATCCTTATGGACTAATGTTTACATTGAGATATTCTTATAGATCTTGTCCATGGGAAATTATAGGAGTTCATGTGTTGGACTCTTCAAGATGACTTAATGACCAATGCTCTATTCAAAGGGTTTATATGAAGAATGGTCATGTGTAGAGTTGAGCTCATTGCAAGTATGGCTTGGAATAGAAGATTGAGTGAACAATCATGTTTAACCCCAAGCCATCATACATATCAAGAGAAGAAGATGAAGTGCAAGCTCAATAAGATGTATCTCGGAAGATATCTTTTGATTGAAGCTTGCAAAGGAGACATGAAGACGAAGCTTAGCGAGGCCCTCCCATAATGGAGTATGGGGGAGAATTTGGAGAAGTCTTCATCAAGCATGTGCTAGCAAGCGCAATCAAGAAAGGTGGTCCACTTGGAGTGAGGTGGTCCACTTGGAGTGATCAAGATCGTCATCATCTAGCTCAAGTGGAATGCTCAAGGCAAAGGTATGATCTTGATAGGGCTATAGGATAGATAGGCGTACTATCAAGAGGGGCTCTCGAGTGAGTAACTTGATCGCATCTTTGTGGAGAGCTCAAACCTTTGCATGCTTGGCATATCATCTTTCTTGGTTTCTTATTTGGTTTTTCTCCGTGTTGAGTTTTGGTACTTGTCGCGATCTTCATGACAAGACCAAGTCCTTCGAAAATGGTTTTACTTTGGAAAACTTGTTGCCTTTTATCCATGTGAGGATTTAGAGCTTGGTTTATCTCCATACTAAGCTCTAGTTCATCAAAAACAGATTTCGTATGAATATCTTGTTGCGTTTTTGATGAAGGAGTTTTTACTGGTTTGCATTGTTTAGGAAAGTTCGACCTTTCCCCATTTGGTTTTATCCTCACATGATGGACTGTGATGTTTCTATGCACATTCAAGTAGAGCTCGTTCTAACGATTCCAACGAGCCAAAAATCATCGAAAACGGAGTCCGGATGAAAAAGATATTGACGTTTTCGTTTATCAGCTTCTGCTGTTTTTTGCTGTAGCGGTAGTACCGCCGCGGTACCGCCCGAGGTACCGCCGGAGCTAACAGAGAGCTGTTTTCGGCGGTACCGGGAGCGGTAGTTCCGCCGGGGCGGTAGTACCGCTGCCCGGGGCGGTAGTACCGCTACGGAAGCCTGTTTTCAGCCCGTTTTGATGCCCTAACTCCCTAGGGGGCGGTAGTACCGCTGGGGCCAGCGGTAGTACCGCCACGGCGCGAATCTGCACCCAACGGTTGGAATTTGGGTTGACCTATTTAAGGGGCCTTCTTCCCCAATGGTTCCCTAACCTTTCTAGCAAGTTTTGACCTCCATTGTTGACCTTCTTGAGCTTGCTATCTCTCCATCCCTCCAATGATTCTTACTAATTCTTGAGGGAAAAGAGAGAGGAGATCTAGATCCACCTTTCCACCAATCAATCTCTCCTCTAAGTGAGGGGAACCTAGTGGATTTAGATCTTGGAGTTACTTTGTGGTTCTTCTCCTTTGTTCTTCCTCTCTTCTCCCCCCATAAGCATTAGTTGCCTTTGGTGGGATTTGAGAGTGAAGGATTTGGCTCCTTTGTGGATTCCTTGTTCTTCCTCTCTTCTCCCTCCATAAGCATTAGTTGCTTTTGGTGGGATTTGAGAGTGAAGGATTTGAGCACTTGTGCTCTTGCCTTTTGCATTTGGTGCATCGGTGTGCTCTCCACGAGGATTCGTGGAAGTTGAAAGTTTGTGAGCTTGTTACTCTTGGGTCCTTGGACCCTAGACGCCTTTGTGGTGGTTGGACCCTTGTGTGGTCACTTGAAGCCGTTCGGGAGCCCCCAATCACATTGTGGGTTGTGCCCCGGATTGTTGTTGGAGGCCGTTCGGGAGCCCCCAATCCCATTGTGGGTTGTGCCCCGGATTGTTGTTGAAAGGCTCCGGATTCCGCCTCGAAGGAATTCCGATAGTGGAAGGTGAACCAAGCCTTTGTGGTGCGGTTCATCGGAGAAGAAGGTGAAACCTTTGTGGTTGTTGAACCGTTGTGTCGGTTCACACCTCTCCAACGAGACGTACTCCCTTAACAAGGAGGAACTCGGGAATACATCCTCGTCTCCGCGTGCCTCGGTTATTTCTATACCCCGAGCTTTTACTTATGCACTTTGCATTGTGATAGCCTTCGTGCTTGAAGTATTCTATTGCTATCACCTTGTTGTTTATCTTGCTTAGCATAAGTTGTTGGTGCACATAGGTGAGCCAAGTTTATTTAGGTTGTCGGCTTGTTAATTTAAACACCTAGTTTTATTCCGCAATTATCAAGCCTAAACCGGAAAAGTTTTAAACCGCCTATTCACCCCCCCCCCTCTAGGCGACATCATTGTCCTTTCAATTGGTATCAGAGCCTGGGCTCTCTTGTTGGGCTTTACCGCCTAGAGAGTAAAAGATGTCGTTTAGAGAATTAGTGCATGATCCCACTTTCATATTCGATGGCACAAATTATGATGTTTGGAAAATTCGCATGCTTAATCTATTTAGGGCCATGGGTCCAAATTATGTTAAGAGGATTGTAGATGTGTGTTTATCTCCTCCAAAGGATTCTCATGAATTATCTTTAGAGGATGAGATAGACTCTCATCTCGAGACTCAAGTTACTAATGGTCTTATGTGTGCTTTGACCGATGTAGTTCTTTCTTCAATCATGCCTTTTCGAAATGCACATGAGCTTTGGACCAAGCTTCAAGATATATATGAAGTGTCCAAAATTATTGAGGATGGTTGTTCTTCCTCCACCTCCGGCCGTGATGAGTTCACAACTTCTTCCACTTCACCATCATGTGATTTGTCACACGATAACGATATGGTGAGTGGCGATAGAAATTGCATTGGTGATGGTGAACTTACTATTGATTATACCTCTTCTCTATCTCATTGCAATCTTCTATCTTTGGACTTAAAATCTTCTAGCACTCAAAATGTCATACATGCTAGAGTTGATTGTCCTTGCATATCAAGTAATAGTTGCTTAACTAAATATAATGATGATATGCTCTCTATGTCTTGTTGTGATGAAAATTACTCTTCCATATCCTCTAGTATTTGCATGACTAACAATGTAGAGGAATCCCAACACTTGTTGGAACAAGACATGGACCTCAATGGAGCTTCAAGTATTTCTTCATCCTCCTCACCCATTAATCATTTTTGCCTTATGGCTAAGGATTCCAAGGTATCTCCCACCTCGAATCCAAATTGTGATGATGTGGATGAGGATTCTCATGAAGAAGGTTTTGACTTTGAATCCTTAACCAAGATGGGTGAGATGGTACTTGGTGCTCTCCCCAAAGGTAGTAAAGCTATCCCTCCTCTTTGTGAAATCATTGATTATGTTACTAAGAGTAGGGAATTCATTGAGGATTTGGAAAGTCAATTTGATGAGAAATGTCAAATTGAGAGAGATGACTCTATCATCATAGCTTCTTTGAAAGCTTCTCTTGAAGAGGAAGAAGAGCTTAGGGTTTCTCTTGAAGAGAAACTTGAATCCCTTGATGAGTCTAATGATCTTATTATTGCTAAAATCATTAAGGAAAGAGATCATGCTATTGCTAAATATAAATTGCTTAAAAAGGAAAAAGTTGAATTTGATGTTGGCAATGCTAGACTAAGTGAGGACATAGAGAGACTTGACAAAGCTCACAAAACTTTAGAAAGTGAACACTCTCTCCTTATCATGTCTCATGATCAACTCCAAACTCAACTATCTAACAATGATAAGATTTCCAAATTGTCTCCTTCCATTTCTACGGTTAATGATGCTTGTGCTACTAACTCCACTTCTCGTGAAGCATCTATTTTGAAGGAAAATGTTGAGCTAAGGGCTCAACTTGAGTTGCTATCTAGCAAGTATGGGAAATTGGAAGAAACTCATGAAAGGCTCTCTAGCTCTAATGACGATCTTCGAGCATCCCATGCTAAGCTAAAGTTAGCTAATGAGGCGATTATGTCAAAGGTAACATCTTGTAAGCCTCATGTGGACAATGGCACAACGTCTTCTCTTAATGCTATATCATATTGTGCTAGTCCTTGTGATTCATCCACTCATAATGTTGCTACATCTTGTGATGAATCACTTTCCATACCTTGTTGCTCTAACAATGAAGTTTCTACTTCCTCTAGCATTTTTGTTGATACTAACCATGTAGAGGAATTAAAAGAGCTCAAGGCCCAATTCACTTCTTTGAATAAAGACTTGAAAAAGCGTCATGTTGGGAAGTCCACACTTGACAATATGTTGAGTGTTCAAAGACGCCCCAATGACAAGAGTGGACTTGGATTCAACTCCAATAACAAGAACAAGTCCAAGATCATCAAGAAGAAAAAGGGCCAAGAACAAGTCAAAGATTCGGCCAAAATTGTTTGCTTCAAGTGCAAAGTTGAAGGGCACCATGTTAGATCTTGCCCTTTGAACAAGAAGGCTCTTAGTGAGAAGCAACCAGGGAAGAAACCTCAAGTTCAAATTCAAGCTCCTCAAGTTGAAGAACGGTCTCTTCCCAAGAAGAATCAAGCTACCCCTCCTCAAGTCAAAACTCCAACTAAGAAGAGAGGAGGAAGTAGATGTTGCTACCTATGTCGTGAGAAGGGTCACCTTGCTTCTTCATGCACAAATGGTACCTTATCCAACCCCATTATTATTAATGATGTTTATTCTCTTCGGAAGGATAAGGTTGGCAATGTGTTTGCCAAATATGTTGGTACTCAAAGTGGTGTCAAGAAAAGAACCATTTGGGTTGCCAAACCTATTGTGACTAACCTCTTATGACCCAACTTGGTTGGGGACCAACAAGTTAAAACTTGATCAATAGGTGTTGTTGGAGGCATTGGGACTTGGCTACATTATGAAGAATTAAGGGATCTTCATCAATTATATTCTCTCAAGTCAAGTCATATGGATTATATTGTTCTATCTCATATCCAATGTTCCTCCTTGCGGTAACTTTTATTTAAATCATATATACATTGAAAGTTGCTTGCACCCTTGCATGTGTTTGGTTTTGTACCTTGCTAGTGTTTGTATGTGTTGTGCTCTCTACTTACTTATCTTGAGAAATCAAGTATGTGTATGTTGGTTTGCACACCATTTACTAGTTTTGAGCCTTATTGTTTTTATTTGATATCTTATCTTGTTGGCTCTCTTTGAGAGATTAATGGACTATCATATTTTGGGGGAGTGATATGCTTCGTGCACTTCACAATCCTAAAATTGTGTATTCATGAGAAATACAACTTAGTGTTGATATATTTATATTATCTACTATCTATGTGGTATGTCATTCTCATGAGAAATTCAATTTCTATAATGTCCATTAATTTTTCGAGTTGGTTTTGTTTGCCTCTTGCTTTAAATAAATGGATTATCACATTATGGGGAAGTAATAAGCTATGTGCATATTACAAGCCTAGAAAATGTGAACATATGAGGTTTTGCCACCTAGAATTGATATTGCTAGTTATCTTGTTCCTATGTGGCATGTTGCTCAAACAAGTTTCCATTTACTTAAATGCTTTTTGTCTCTCACTCTTTTGGATCTTGTTTGTGGAGGATGTTCTTGGTATGGCTTTCCCAAATATGTTCTCATGTATCTTTTGGGAAGCCAATTGTTTCAAGCTACTCCTTGGAGTTGCTTTGCACCTTCGCATGATTTGTGAAGCTATCAAGAATATCTATCTATCTAAGCATGTCTTTTAATTCCTATCATTTGCCATATGCTTATGTTTTGTGAATATGATCTTGAATATATCTTTGCAATCCACCCCCGAGAAATATCTCCATACATTACTTGTATTGACAAGTAATAATTTTTTATGGTAAATATATTGATCATATTCGCTTTGGCTCTTGCTTTGAATTGCTTTAATTGATTGCCAAGGATTTGTTTTGATCTAACTCTCATTTGTCTTCATTGTATCTTTTGGATCCTTTATTGCTCTACTTAAAATTTATTTAGTGCTTTCTTGAGTTGGGAAAAGCAATGAACCAATTCTTGTGCATTGACATTCAAAAGTCATACTTCTTGATGATGCACTATTCTTTGGGAAGCTATCCTACTTTGAGTAAAACACCGTTCTTTAATTTGGTATTGCAATTTCTTGCCTTTCTTGAACATGACTAGTGTTTGAATAATATATATGGAGAGTGATGATCTCATTTGTGTGCATTGTGTATTCGAATGCAAAATCATAAATAATGCACACATCGTGGGGGAGCAATCCTATATGCTTTTTGAACATTAGTTGTCTTCGTTTGATATTTGATCCCGATGACGTGTCTCCTTGGAAGACAAACATTCTTCGTCTTGGTACCTTGTGCCATCATGAAAAGTGTAGAGGGTTTGGTTTATTCCTTGATGATATTTTTCATCAATTGGTCTCTTGTTTTCATTGGTATCTTTTCAAAGTGGTATCTTCAATCATGTGTTGTTTTGGGTATTTGATATAATTTGGACAATTTGTTTTCTTGTCACACTTGTGTGTGCTTTGTTGGTTTACTTGGTGTTCTGTCTAAATTATATCTCGCTTGGTTCTTGAAAGTCTTGTGCATGCATATTTATTATATGTATATCTTATGGCATGCTTACTTTCGTTGATCCAATATATAGGATAAACTCCATCAAATCCTAAATGTCTAAGATGTGAATGAAATTCAATTTCATATCAATATGCACATATTTATGTGGAGTTTGTCCTATGTGTTGTAGTTGCTCTAACTACTTTGGACCCAATTAGTTTGGGAACCATGTTGTACTTAAATTTGTTTTAGGTACACTTGAGATGCATTGGAAGCTTGTCTCATATAAAAGGAAGGTGTTGTCACCATGTGCTTATTGGAGCCAAGCTTGGATGATCATGAGCTCCTATCTTCTACATCACCAATGCTATCTCGGTAACAAGTATCTACCTCATGCATTCATTTCTAGCTTTCAACCTTGTGTAGGTTGTATCTCGGCATGAATCTTTTGTTGCAATTAATTTGGTTCTTGCAAAACATCTTTATTGCAAATGTGGGCAAGCCAGGATGATTACATATGAAGGGAAATATATATATAATCATTTTCATGATTCACCAATCCCAAATATGTTAATCTAGCACTTTCTACTCTATGTCTCGCATATGCAATATTGATTGTTTCTTCAAATCATTTGCCTTTTGTGATACTTGTTATCTTTCTCGGAGCATCCCTTTTATCACCTTATCCCTTGTGGATATTTTGATGCTATGATGAGTGTGTGTTGGAAGTTCATCTATATCCCTTTAATATAAAATTGAGCTTTGTGCTATGCTTTTAAGAAAATATCTTTTGGTGTATTTATGACTTCGTCTTGGATATCATGACCATTTCCCTTGTACCTATCTTGTGTGTACATGTTTATTGGTAGACCCATATCTTAGTGATTCGTGTCTACTTAGTAACTTATACACATGAGATTAGTTACATCTTTTATTGATATTCCAATTCTTTAGTGACCACCTCTTTTTGCTTTTGGTTATTTGGTGGTTTCTAAAAGGAACAAGCTTTATTTTTCTTGTGTTATGCTTTTTGCATTTCACTAAGCTTGTGGAGCTATTTGCTATATCTCTTTTGGTATGTGGGTATGGGAAAGACATGATATGCACTATGTGCAACTCTTCTTGAAAGACTATGTTGATGCTATCATCCTTGTATTAGTCTCCTATAATGTCTTTTTATCTCACACCCATTATTTGATTTACCGCTCCTTGCTCTAGTTGCAAAACATTTTATTAGGTGAAAGTTGTTTTGCCTCCTTTATCATTTACATTCTCTTGCATGAGCTTGTGTTCGAATTTATCTAGGAGGGAGTGAGGATTCCATGTTGTGCACACTATATTGAAATACAAATCCTAATTGTGCACGTACCTTGGGGAGTTCCCTCATGATATTTAGAACACTTTTCGGATCCTTCTGATTGCTTGCTTATTTCGTTGAACTATCTTCCCATTTTATATTCTTTTGCAATCTTTGGATCCTCTATATAGTTTGATCTCCCTCCATCTATTCGCCATTGGATATGTGCATTTGATTTCACTCATATTATGAGAAATGCACACATTATGGGGGAGCTCTCACTATATTTGCCTTCTAAGTTTTTCTTCCCATTTCGGCAATCGATGCCAATGGGGGAGAAATTTAGAGGGTTTAAGGGAATATGGGTTTGTTCTCTTGCATCCTTGATCTTTGTGTTGCATGGTTGCTTAAATTCATTATATAAACCCTCGTAAAAGGGATTGTCATCAATTACCAAAATGGGGGAGATTGAAAGTGCATGGTTGCCCCCATGCGTGGTTTTGGTAATTAATGACAATCCTTATGGACTAATGTTTACATTGAGATATTCTTATAGATCTTGTCCATGGGAAATTATAGGAGTTCATGTGTTGGACTCTTCAAGATGACTTAATGACCAATGCTCTATTCAAAGGGTTTATATGAAGAATGGTCATGTGTAGAGTTGAGCTCATTGCAAGTATGGCTTGGAATAGAAGATTGAGTGAACAATCATGTTTAACCCCAAGCCATCATACATATCAAGAGAAGAAGATGAAGTGCAAGCTCAATAAGATGTATCTCGGAAGATATCTTTTGATTGAAGCTTGCAAAGGAGACATGAAGACGAAGCTTAGCGAGGCCCTCCCATAATGGAGTATGGGGGAGAATTTGGAGAAGTCTTCATCAAGCATGTGCTAGCAAGCGCAATCAAGAAAGGTGGTCCACTTGGAGTGAGGTGGTCCACTTGGAGTGATCAAGATCGTCATCATCTAGCTCAAGTGGAATGCTCAAGGCAAAGGTATGATCTTGATAGGGCTATAGGATAGATAGGCGTACTATCAAGAGGGGCTCTCGAGTGAGTAACTTGATCGCATCTTTGTGGAGAGCTCAAACCTTTGCATGCTTGGCATATCATCTTTCTTGGTTTCTTATTTGGTTTTTCTCCGTGTTGAGTTTTGGTACTTGTCGCGATCTTCATGACAAGACCAAGTCCTTCGAAAATGGTTTTACTTTGGAAAACTTGTTGCCTTTTATCCATGTGAGGATTTAGAGCTTGGTTTATCTCCATACTAAGCTCTAGTTCATCAAAAACAGATTTCGTATGAATATCTTGTTGCGTTTTTGATGAAGGAGTTTTTACTGGTTTGCATTGTTTAGGAAAGTTCGACCTTTCCCCATTTGGTTTTATCCTCACATGATGGACTGTGATGTTTCTATGCACATTCAAGTAGAGCTCGTTCTAACGATTCCAACGAGCCAAAAATCATCGAAAACGGAGTCCGGATGAAAAAGATATTGACGTTTTCGTTTATCAGCTTCTGCTGTTTTTTGCTGTAGCGGTAGTACCGCCGCGGTACCGCCCGAGGTACCGCCGGAGCTAACAGAGAGCTGTTTTCGGCGGTACCGGGAGCGGTAGTTCCGCCGGGGCGGTAGTACCGCTGCCCGGGGCGGTAGTACCGCTACGGAAGCCTGTTTTCAGCCCGTTTTGATGCCCTAACTCCCTAGGGGGCGGTAGTACCGCTGGGGCCAGCGGTAGTACCGCCACGGCGCGAATCTGCACCCAACGGTTGGAATTTGGGTTGACCTATTTAAGGGGCCTTCTTCCCCAATGGTTCCCTAACCTTTCTAGCAAGTTTTGACCTCCATTGTTGACCTTCTTGAGCTTGCTATCTCTCCATCCCTCCAATGATTCTTGCTAATTCTTGAGGGAAAAGAGAGAGGAGATCTAGATCCACCTTTCCACCAATCAATCTCTCCTCTAAGTGAGGGGAACCTAGTGGATTTAGATCTTGGAGTTACTTTGTGGTTCTTCTCCTTTGTTCTTCCTCTCTTCTCCCCCCATAAGCATTAGTTGCCTTTGGTGGGATTTGAGAGTGAAGGATTTGGCTCCTTTGTGGATTCCTTGTTCTTCCTCTCTTCTCCCTCCATAAGCATTAGTTGCTTTTGGTGGGATTTGAGAGTGAAGGATTTGAGCACTTGTGCTCTTGCCTTTTGCATTTGGTGCATCGGTGTGCTCTCCACGAGGATTCGTGGAAGTTGAAAGTTTGTGAGCTTGTTACTCTTGGGTCCTTGGACCCTAGACGCCTTTGTGGTGGTTGGACCCTTGTGTGGTCACTTGAAGCCGTTCGGGAGCCCCCAATCACATTGTGGGTTGTGCCCCGGATTGTTGTTGGAGGCCGTTCGGGAGCCCCCAATCCCATTGTGGGTTGTGCCCCGGATTGTTGTTGAAAGGCTCCGGATTCCGCCTCGAAGGAATTCCGATAGTGGAAGGTGAACCAAGCCTTTGTGGTGCGGTTCATCGGAGAAGAAGGTGAAACCTTTGTGGTTGTTGAACCGTTGTGTCGGTTCACACCTCTCCAACGAGACGTACTCCCTTAACAAGGAGGAACTCGGGAATACATCCTCGTCTCCGCGTGCCTCGGTTATTTCTATACCCCGAGCTTTTACTTATGCACTTTGCATTGTGATAGCCTTCGTGCTTGAAGTATTCTATTGCTATCACCTTGTTGTTTATCTTGCTTAGCATAAGTTGTTGGTGCACATAGGTGAGCCAAGTTTATTTAGGTTGTCGGCTTGTTAATTTAAACACCTAGTTTTATTCCGCAATTATCAAGCCTAAACCGGAAAAGTTTTAAACCGCCTATTCACCCCCCCCCCCCTCTAGGCGACATCATTGTCCTTTCAGTCTCCCAGAGGACGATCGTCAGACAAGTTCCTCACTCGCACTCCGATCTCGACGTGGTGGACGGACAAGGAAAACACACAACGATCTACCCAGGTTCAGGCCGCCCGGAGGCTAAAAGCCTTACTCCTGCATGTCTGGATAGATGTTTGGACCATGGTGTGGTTACAATGGTGGTTCTCGTCGGGGTACCCGGCAGGATAGCCCGACTAGGAGGAAGGAGAAGGACAGATCCTTGCCCGGAGGAGATCACCTTCATTCCCTTCTCTCTCTCTCTCTCTCTCTCTCTCTCTCTCTCTCTCTCTCTCTCTCTCTCTCTCTCTCTCTAGCCTAGCTTGGAGGTCGTCTTCCTCCTTGGGAAGCCGGAGCTTCATTGCCTACTAAGCTATCTTGTGTCAAGAGATCGTCCTCCTCCTCGCCATGGCCTTGGTCCTCCTTTTATAGGGAAAGGGGATCCCACAGAGGTCATGCGAGGAGCGTGAGGGGTTTCAGCGGGAGGCAACCCCTCTCCATGGTGGAGACGTCGACGTGGCCTCTTCTCCTCCAAGTATCCGTCGCCGGGTTGGTGGGATCTCTGCCACCTTTGGGGAAAGCCGCGGGCAGGGACTGACAGTGGGTAGGTGGTGTCCCCTGGTCGCGCCTTGCTTCCCAAGCCTTCTGGCGTCTTCTACTGTCTTCTGGAATGAGGTGGAAGCGTTATCTTCTCCTTGTACGGTCTTGTACCCAGGAGGAAGCCCGGTCATGCCGGGGTTCACACCTCTCGGTGTCTTCTCTCTGCTCCGAGGTGCAGGGGACTCGGGGGGCCCTGCGAACCTGTCGAGGTGCTAGTGGCAAGGGTGCACCCGCCAAGTCTCGCGCTGAGCCTTGGCCTTGCTTGTCTTGGGGTTGGGCCCACAGGTGGTGGACCCACTTGGGAAGTTCTAGGGGAACCCCATGTTCCACTACTGCGACAGTAGCCAAGTCTCCAATGTCCTCCAGCATCACCTATTGATCAAGTTTTAGCTTGTTGGTCCCCAACCAAGTTGGGTCCAAAGAGGTTAGTCACAATAGGTTTGGTAACCCAAATGGTTCTTTTCTTCACACCACTTTGAGTACCAACATATTTGGCAAACACATTTCCAACCTTATCCTTTTGAAGAGAATAAACATCATCAACTATAATGGGGTTGGATAAGGTACCATTTGTGCTTGAAGAAGCAAGGTGACCCTTCTCACGACATAGGTAGCAACATCAACTTCCTATGCTCTTCTTAGTTGGAATCTCGACTTGAGGAGGAGTAGCTTGATTCTTCTTGGGAAGAGGTCGTTCTTCAACTTGAGGAACTTGAGTTTTCACTTGAGGCTTCTTCCCTTGTTGCTTCTCACTAAGACGATGCTTCTTCACTGGGCAAGATCTAACATTGTGCCCTTCAACTTTGTACTTGAAGCAAACAATCTTGACCGAATCTTTGACTTGTTCTCCGCCCTTTTTCTTCTTGATGATCTTGGACTTGATCTTGTTATGGGAGTTGAATCCAATTCCACTCTTGTCATTGGGGCGTATTTGATCAATCGACATATTGTCAAGTGTGTACTTCCCAACATGACACTTTTCCTAGTCTTTCTTCAAAGAAGTGACTTGGGCCTTGAGCTCTTTTAATTTCTCTACATGGTTAGTATCAACACAAATACTATAGAAAGTAGACAATTTACTGTTAGAGCAAAAAGGTATGGAAAGTAATTCATCACAAGATGTAACAACATTGTGAGTGGATGAATCACAAGGACTAGCATAAGACAATATAGCATTAAGAGAAGAAGTTGTGCCATTGTCCACATGAGGCTCAAAAGATATTACCTTTGACATAATAGCCTCATGAGCTAACTTTAGCTTATCATGGGATGCTAGAAGATCGTCATTAGAGCTACAGAGCTTTACATGAATTTCTTCCAATTTCCCATATTTGCTAGTTAGCAATTCAAGTTGGGCCCTTAGCTCAACATTTTCCTTCAAGGTAGATGCTTCACATGAAGTGGAGTTAGTAGCACAAGCATCATTATCATTAGAAATGGAAGAAGACAATTTGGAAAGCTTATCATTCTTAGATAGTAGATTTTGGAGTTGATCATGAGACTTGATAAGGAGAGAGTGTTCACTTTTTAAAGCCTTGTGAGCTTTGTAAAGTTTCTTTAATGTCCTCACTTAGTCTAGCATTACCAACACCAAATTCAACTTTTTCCTTTTTAAGCACTTTATATTTTGCAATAGCATGATATATTTCCTTAATGATTTTAGCATTGATAAGATCATTTGATTCATCAAGAGATTCAAATCTCTCCTAGAGACACTTGAAGCTCTTGCTCTTCGTCAAGGGCATTCTCTAAGGATGCTTTTTCAATAGATCTTCTCTCTCAATTTATATTTTTGCTCAAATTGAGTATCCAACTCCTCAATGATTTCTATACATTTAATACCATGAACAACAATTTCACGTAGAGAAGAGATAGCTTCAGTACCTTTGGGAATGGCACAAAGAACAATCTCACCCTTCTTAGTAAGATTTGAGTTAATTGGTTTTGTGCCATGGTTCTTTGAGTTCTATCGGTCTGTGCCATACCCGCGTTGTTTCTCTGGTATGTGCCCTGGTTTGCTCTCATATCTGCCAAACGTTCGTTTTCCTCTGGTCAACCTACTTTAACCGGTGGGGTCGGCCTGGCGTGGCTCGGCCTGGCGCGGCTTGGCTGGAATTTTGTGGGGTCGGCTAGAAGATCGTCATTAGAGCTACAGAGCTTTACATGAATTTCTTCCAATTTCCCATATTTGCTAGTTAGCAATTCAAGTTGGGCCCTTAGCTCAACATTTTCCTTCAAGGTAGGTGCTTCACATGAAGTGGAGTTAGTAGCACAAGCATCATTATCATTAGAAATGGAAGAAGACAATTTGGAAAGCTTATCATTCTTAGATAGTAGATTTTGGAGTTGATCATGAGACTTGATAAGGAGAGAGTGTTCACTTTTTAAAGCCTTGTGAGCTTTGTAAAGTTTCTTTAATGTCCTCACTTAGTCTAGCATTACCAACACCAAATTCAACCTTTTCCTTTTTAAGCACTTTATATTTTGCAATAGCATGATATATTTCCTTAATGATTTTAGCATTGATAAGATCATTTGATTCATCAAGAGATTCAAATCTCTCCTAGAGACACTTGAAGCTCTTGCTCTTCGTCAAGGGCATTCTCTAAGGATGCTTTTTCAATAGATCTTCTCTCTCAATTTATATTTTTGCTCAGATTGAGTATCCAACTCCTCAATGATTTCTATACATTTAATACCATGAACAACAATTTCACGTAGAGAAGAGATAGCTTCAGTACCTTTGGGAATGGCACAAAGAACAATCTCACCCTTCTTAGTAAGATTTGAGTTAATTGGTTTTGTGCCATGGTTCTTTGAGTTCTATCGGTCTGTGCCATACCCGCGTTGTTTCTCTGGTATGTGCCCTGGTTTGCTCTCATATCTGCCAAACGTTCGTTTTCCTCTGGTCAACCTACTTTAACCGGTGGGGTCGGCCTGGCGTGGCTCGGCCTGGCGCGGCTTGGCTGGAATTTTGTGGGGTCGGCTAGTGGGGTTGTGCCTTTGACCTTAGAGCATGCATGCAAGTGGAGCCAGCGGCGGCGGAGAGCATGCATGGAGCCGTACGTGCGTGTCCATGCCTGTGCTCGCCGCGCCTTCAATGGCGTGCCCTCCTGGCCGGCAAAAAGCTACCTCTTCGCCTACACTGCCGGCCTGGACGCGCATCTGCTCCGCCGTCCTCGCGTCTCTCTTGCCTACTCTATCCTGCTCCAAGTTGAGCAGTCTGGAGCCGACTTAATGTCCGGTCACCATTACTGCCTTCTAGACCGCGACGCCGTTCAGAGACCGCAAATGGCATTAAAAGGAGCCATCCTTGCCTGTTGCGCTCAAAAATCCCCTCTTCCTCTCCTAGACACCTTCGCCCAGTCCCTTATCTCTCCATGGCTCGTGGTGATGTAAGCTCCACTCCCAGCTCGAACCGCCGCCACCACGTCCCCTATCCTTGTTTGCTTGAGGCGAGCCAGGGAAGCGGCATGGGGAGTGGGTGTGGGCGTGGGCGTGCGCGTACTCCTCTAGGTTCGAGCAGGAGGCGAGCGAGGGAAGCAACATGGGACGGGGAGTCTCCAAGTCCAAGGTGCAGGGGTAAGGGCAGGGCCATTGCACCCGACCCCATTCCCTTCATTGGCTCGTTGGAATCTCAACGAAGAGCTTTACAAGATCATGTCGATAAACATCATGGTCCAATAATGGAAGATAACACCAAATAGAGAAAGGAAGAACCTCTCTAGAAAGGAATAATCGGTAAACCTCCAAAATCGAAAATACAACAAGTTTTCCATAAATTCGTTTTCGGTGAACTTGGTATTGTCGTGAAGATCACGACAAGCTCCAAAACCCAACAAGGAGAAAAGCCAAGTAAGAACCAAGAAAGATGAAAAGCCAAGTATGCAAAGGGTTTGAGCTCTCCATAAAGATGCGATCAAATTACTCACTTGAGAGCCCCTCTTGATAGTACGTCGTCTATCCTAAACCCGGTCTCCCACAAACACCATGAGACTGGTAAAATAGAACCTATCAAGATCATACCTTTGCCTTGAGCATTCCACTTGAGCTCGATGATGACGATCTTGACTCTCTCTCAAGTTGAAACACCTTTCTTGATTGTGCTTGCTAGCACATGTTTGATGAAGACTTCTCCAAATGCCCCCCCCCCCCCATACTCCATTATGGGAGAGCCTCGCTAAGCTTCGTCTTCATGTCTCCTTTGCTGGCTTCAATCAAAAGATATCTTCCGAGATGCATCTTACTGATCTTGCACTTCATCTTCTTGTCTTGATATGTATGATGGCTTGGGGGGTAAACATGATTGTTCACTCAATCTTCTATTCCAAGCCATACTTGCAATGAGCTCAACTCTACACATGACCATTCTTCATTAAACCCTTGAATAGAGCATTGGTCATTATGTCATATTGAAGAGTCCAACACATGAACTCCTATAATTTCCCATGGACAAGATCTATAAGAATATCTCAATATAAACATTATTCCATAAGGATTGTCATTAATTACCAAAACCACGCATGGGGGCAACCGTGCACTTTCAACCATCAAGCAACACACCTCCCAAGATCAAGAACAGGTGGTTCCCATATTTCAGGTGAGTACAAAATCATGTTCGTTCTACTTATCATGACTAGTTGGTATTGACAAAAACATGAATGTTTACTCATTGTGTGACAAGATTTGCATTGGGGTTATTAATGGTACTCATGTGACTGCATAGGTACCAGCAGTAATGGATCCATCATTCTATGGGAGGAATCACTTCACTAGTCAGAATGTGCTGGCAGTCATGAATTTCGATCTGAGTTTCACATGCGTGCATGCTTGTTGGGAGGGTTTAGCTCATGATGCAAGCATCCTCTCAGACAGCTTGTCTAGTTCTGATGGCTTGCAAATCCCTGAAAGCATGTTCTACCTAGGAGTGTTGGATATTCATGCCGACCTAGAATTCTCCCTTCAGGAAAACTAGGTACTACCTAAATCGGTTTAGTCATAGGATCCGACCATAGAATGCCAGAGAGTTGTTCAATTTGAGACACTCAAGCCTTGGAGTCACCACTGAGAGGGCGTTTGCTGCATTAAAGAATAGGTTTAACGTCCTTGACCAGAAACCTTTCCACAGTTTCGAGACTCAAGTGGACTGGTCTTTGCTTGCTACATCATTCATAACTGGATCTTACGTTGGGGCGAGGATGACTATTTCTAGGTTGTTGTGAACCTTGATGAAGTTGAGACTGACCATGGTGTGGAGGCAGGCGACAGTGAAGCCTGCAAGGAGTAGAGGCTCGAGTGGGAAAACGCTATGTGGGATGTTGATACCCACAAGTATAGGGGATCCTGAATCTTCAATGTGTAAGTATTAGCATCGATCCCACGAGGAGTAGAAGGTATAAGTATTTATCCTCTGAAATAAGAGTGTCATTCTCTTATTATCTATGCACTGGACAAACTAAAATGATGAAATGATGCATATTTTTGGGTCTTTGGTGTAGACTTTGCAATAAATAAAAAGTTGTAAATAAAATATGATGAGTGAAAGCTCTCAGAGAGAGAAAGCCCAATTCTCTATGCAGTAAGAGGACAAGCTTGAGTGGTGTGTGTCTTATATGTGGAAACGTTCCCAAAGGCTACATAGACTTCATGGCATAAATATTTCTAGAATAACAAGGTAAACATTTTGTCAAGTTTTAATCTTGTTTGGACGGAGCCATAATTAGGTGTAGCTAAATAAATAAACTAAACCTCTTATGATGGATCTTATGGCCAAGTAAATGACAACACAAGAATTATTAAGACATAAAGTCCCACCATAGCCATAAACTCTAAGGTCTCCGATATAAATCCTCTCCTAATGCAACTTCATGTATTAGACCATGGTTTATGTGCCGTCCTAGGTCCTACCCACTCCATTACACTAGTGTGTGAAAAGACCTTCATGCATTACTCAATCTATGGTGCACTTTATACATTGTACATAAAGACAATCATAAAAGATAAAAAACTTGACCTACTCAATACATGTTTAGTGAAAATCATTGCCAATCCATCCTAAACATGGGGAAACTACTCACAACAACGAGACATTGCAAAACCAGTGGTGGAGATGATGTTGTTGATGAAGAGAAGTCACAGCCTCGTGGAGGAGATGGTGTGTACGGCCACGGGCAAGGAGGCGGCGGCGGCGTAGCCCGCCGGCGCGCCGAAGGCTTCCTAGGGCGACGGCTGCCCTAGAGGACGGAGGCCCCTTCCCCCTTCTTATTCTTCTTCTTCTGCGGTGATGGTACAACAATGGAGTAGCTCCTCCCCCTCCTTGGCGTCTGTCAAGAGGAGGAAAGTTCGTGGATTTTGGTGGCTTGCTTGATAAATAGGGTTCCCCATCATTATATAGAGGTGGAGATGCAATATAGGCCATGTGATGAATGCCCCTTTGATCCAAGGGCTTTTGGGCACCTCTAGAAGCTTCCTAGGAACCCCTCTCGGCCCTAATGAGTCTCGAATTCATGGCTTGGCCGAATCCATCAAATTTGGTACGAGTTGGAGTCAATAAAGTCACAATCTTTCAGATTCTCGTAATCAGATATTGCCTTCCATATAACGGGTCTCGTGATCACGTCCGGACTCGTAATTAGTGATTTTCTTCCATATTTATTTATTTCCTACACAACAAGGTGTAAAACATGAATGTGTGCACCTTTGCAAATATTAATAAGTTAGTTCTAATAAATATTATAAAGTTACAAATAAATAGGGATTTTATCATAATAAACTACAAAGTTCATGTATGCATTTTACATGCATCAACATACCCAAGTTTAACATATACTCGTCCTCGAGTATAAACGTGATAAACTAACATGAACTTTGTACTTTACCACTATAGTAGGACACTATAGAAGGACATGAAAGATGATTACTTATTGCTACAAAAAGTTAAATGATTCATTTTTAAAGGAGTACTAATATACAAGATAGATTATAAAGTGGTGACAAATATTAAATGAAAGGATGTTCAATACTAATTCACAAAGTGTAACATAGAGTAAAGATGTATGGACCAAATGTATACTTCCACCCCAGCTGTTGGGTGAAGAGAAGAGGTACTTTTTCCTGCTATGTCGACTAAGGTTAGAACTAGCGGGAGGCGAATTATGTCTTATCGCTGAAATGTCTGGCTACCCTTCATATCCATTTGGGACCAATCAAACCCTACATTTCCTGCACCCAAGTGAGTGTTGATCACTCGAAATGACCGAATCAGACTCTTCGTTTCAGCCTGTCTAGGGGTGCTTGAATCATTGTGGGGTGCCCTATCCTCATGCAAGCATCCAAACCAACATGGATTATATCCGACTTGTTGTATGTTTAGATAAGATGAAATTGGAGAAACTGAAAAGCTAAAACTGATCACATGGGAAAGTGTCATGCATTATGTATCATAATTTAACTTATTTATTAATTTATAAAATCTTAATATAAATATGTGTACACGACCTATTTACCAATTTTCTTTTTACGCTTAATTTATAAAATCTTAATACCACAAGAGCCCAGTTTCGCCAAATACGATGCCCTCCACCCTCACCTCCACGTGTCGATCTCTCGAGCTCCTCCCAAAGTCCGCAACTACCAGAACAAAACACACACCATTTTCCCCCAAATCTCACTCCCCGTCCTACTAACGTTCTTCCGCGACCGCCATGGAAGATGCCGGTAATACCACACAGACCTCCTCCACCTCTGCGGCCGCCGCCGCGGCTGCCGCAGCGCAGCACCAGCAGCTCCAGCGCCAGCTCTTCCTCATGCAGCAGGCACAGGCACAGGCGCAGGCGCAGCCCCATCCACAGGCGCAGCAGCTGTCGCAACAGGCCATGACCCGCTTTCCCTCCAACATTGACGCCCACCTTCGCCCCCTCGGACCGCACCGCTTCCAGCAGCCGCCACCGTCGCAGCCCCAGACACAACCCCCGCAGCACTCGCAGGGCCCGTCGCAGCCTCAATCGCAATCGCAGCCGTCCCCGCAGCAACAGCAGGCGACTCAGGCTAGGGGCCGAAGCCCCGAGGTGGAAATGGCGCTTCAGGATGCCATGCGGGTCTGCAACCCCAACATCAAGACGCCTTTCCAATCCCTCGAGGACGCCGTTAGCAGGTGCGCCTTTCCGCCCGAATGCTCACAAAACTCTACTTTTTTGTTTCCTTGATTTGGTCTATGGTATCGATCTAATATTTATTACGCGAGTTTGCGACCTAGGATTGTCTGCTGTGTCGAATTTGTTGATTGCAAATTATACAAGATAGATAGATGAAAACTAGGGCATGTACAATGGTTTGAGGTTAGGCATCTCTTCATCTTGATTTGTGTGACAACTGGGGGAAAGCAAGGAAACAAATAATGTAGCCATAAGAAAACGAAATATCATAATAACCGAAAAGGAGAACTTGTTTCGACCTACTAGTGGAGGTTTGCAGTCTTTGAGAAACCAGATTTGCTGTGATGCAGAATTGGCATTGCTGATAATGTTTTAGAATTCAGGCACACTATTTGGTCACCAGATGCAATATTTCTTGTGTGGAGTTAGCTTCCCAAGATGAATTGCAAGTTATCTGAAAGGGTTTAGGACTCTCTTATTATTCAAACTTGCAAGTGATGCATATTTTTATCTTGGACCTTGACAAATATAGTTTGCGTGTATGTGAGGCAATATTTTTACGTTTAAGGTTTTGTAATGAAATACCGATTTGATGATTACTTATCTCCTCATGTTCATCTTCAGCCTCGAAGACCCCAACACATTTGAGAACATGATCCACTGATGTGCTCAATGTTGATACGAAAGATTTTTGTTGCCATTATTTATCTCCTGGCTTTTGAAACGTTCGGTTACTTGTATGGCTATATTATTCTCTTGGAATCTATGTCTTCACGTGTCAGTGAGTATGAGTATACAGGCAATAGTCGTAGGAGAGATACATTAGTCGGACACTTCTGCTCACCGATTTGGGTTGTTTTCATTGTGTTCAGTCGGTGAGTGGTGACCAGTGGCCATTTGGTTTTATGTCATTAAACCGAAATTTGTCTTACCAGATTTTGGCAGCTTTGACTAGATTAGGCTGCTATTGGTGCTATTTATTTGTGAGGTTCTGTTTTTCTCTCTTTTGTGCCAACTTTGGTCTAACTTTGCGTGACAAAGGCCTCCCTATTTTCTGTATTCCATTTACAGTTTTACACTGTTGTATTTCTTGGTTTTCATGCATATGCTCCGGCTACAAACCAAACCTTGATAACTGATATTATCAAGTGGAAATTCTTAGAATGCCATCAAAATATTGTCGCGTTCTGAGATTGTCATCATCAAATTAGTCCTCGTTCTGAGAGTGCCATTAAACTAGTGCTCTCATTCCGAAATGCCACTTTTGTCAGTTGACCGTTAAGTCTTGTGATAAGACTATTACGCCTTTGTTACACTTTTCAAAGATTTTGACTAAAGAACAAATGCTAAAAAAAAGTGGGTTTGCCTTGATTTTTTTACATCTTGCAACGTAATATGAACACAAAATATAATACTTATTACGGGAAAATCCTGCAAAAAGACGTTAATTTCAAACTTGATCTAGCTGGAGCAATGAAACAACGATTGCCCCCACAACAATTTCAGATTAAAAAATGACATTAACGTGATACATCATGAACAAACGGAACAAACACAGGAAAATACGGACTAGAGATGCATGTGCATATCGTTCATGCCGGCGTCCATGCAGCAAAGGCTAGGTGCCGACGATGAGCGCACGTTGCGGCCCCAACTCAGTTGTGTTGGACGTCTGGACACAACCCTTCAGCCGGCTTGAATAAAGCCTTGCAGATGTTGGATCCATGCTCTCCGGCCATCGGAGTGGATGTAATCAGATGATTCGTGTGCTTCAACCGTTGGGCTTGGAAGAGACGTCGACATGTGAGATCTAACCGCCAATTCCCTACGTCAGCCGGATGAATCCATCCTTCGTCCTCTACCCTGACATGATGCACTGATGCAACGTTTCCACACATCATCTCCTTCCCATGCTGCCGCTGACTGATGGCCGCCTCCTCCTCTGCATATTGCCGGCAAGCGATAAATAGACGAAGTCAGATCCGTGAGGAAAGTAGGAGAGGACATGAAGATATTAAATTGGAACATCTCCAAGTGTCCAGTTGGGCCTACATTATTTGTATTCTGACACTTACTTTTCACAAATCCCCATGGATGGGGAGTTGGGGACGGCCTAGAAAAGGGCTCCTTTGCGGTCGTGACCAAATCGATGCCCTCTATTATAGTGATATTTATTTTTGTGTAACAAATCTTCAAAAAGTGCAACAAGGGCGTAATAATCTTTCGACAATAGACTTAACGGTCAACTGATAAAAGTGGGATTTTTGGGGCGACGTCACTCGTTTAGTGGCATTCTCAGCATGAGGCAACTGGCAACCGTTCGATGGCATTTTAAGAATTTCCTCTATTACCAAACTTCGGTTATCAAATTAGTTACCAGTAATTGCCCAATGGAAAGGGAATCTTGTTTTTGGCCACAAACCAAATGGAAGCCGATGCTAGTCGAAGTTAATGTTTTTTTGTGAGGCAAATGTTGGTATCCACGTGCTCTAAAGCTTAAACCGAACACCCCCTTTAATGTCTTGTTCCCCCATGTTGGCATTTGCTGGGATACCATTTTCACTTCGAGCACACTTCATTTAAACTGGCCGATAGTCCACTGATTTTGTGTTGGTCCTTTTTGCTGGAAAAACTTTTTCCCTACAAAAATAAATTTCAAGACCCCTGCTACAAAAAGGAATTTTGTATCCTTGTTCTCGATGTATTATGGACATTCTTTGTAGAAACATTTTTATCCTTGTTTGAGTTTAAAGTACCGAACTTATAAATTGCAAAAGGCGTCCTATGCATGCAATAATATACTGTATGCTAAGAGACTTTTTTTTCTGGCTCTCTTTAGTTCGACCTGGCACCTAGCAAACAGACTTTTCCCCATCTTTTCTTCTTCTTTGAGTTTAAAGTACCGAACTTATAAATTGCAAAAGCTGTCGTATGCACGCAATGACGCAATAATATACTGTATGCCTAAGGGCCACATTTTTTTCTGGCTCTCTTTGGTTCGACCTGGCACCTACGAACGGGCTTTTTTCCCCATCTTTTCTAGTTGCAGTGGCGGGATACTTGAAGGGAAATGTCCAACTTGGGGTGAAGACAAATATTATGCATTAATGGGATATATTCTTGCCTTATCACTAGACTGATGTAGATTTGTGTTTCTACTTAGGCTTCAACGTTTTTACGTCCTTTGACATTAAAATTAAATTTCTCAGTAAGATTTCACAAGAGTGGTGCAGAAATCCTTGTTTTGCTGATCTTTTCCTCAGAGTGTCTTTGCACAGGACATCTACTTTAGTGTTCAGTTGGCTGGTCTCGGGTTCTCTTCTAGTCCTAGCATCGGCATTGTACATGCCATGTTCTCATGTTTGACCATAATGAAGTTGTCATGTGATTGATCACTTATGAAGTATAAGATTGTGAGCTAGCTCTATATGGCAGAGTCCAAGTAGATGTAGTTGCACCAACAAGGTTCCAGTGTGACACCCCATTACCAGTCCTTTGCCACTCCAAGCTTCACCAGAACTGTCCTATTAGGCAAGGGAGAAATTTTACTGTGCACCCAAATGATTCTGAACCGTCATTGCTCATGATCCAATGGCTGAAATTACTATTACTCCCAAAGAGGTAAGTAATGACTGTATGAGGATCCAGGCTAGTACAAACTTTCCACCAGCTTATATATAGGAAAGGAAAAATCACCATTGTTGCTTACCTCTGCCGTAAATATACAAGGAAAGAAATAAAGATGGTGAGTAATCAGTGCTAGCAAATTTTGCTGATAAGAAATAAGGTACATGTTGACATATGGAAAATCCAAGCAAAAAAAGAAGAAAATCACGCTAGAATGAAAAACAAAACAAACATGGTCTAACAAATAAATCCTTCTTCCCGCTGTTTTATATGTTAAGTTATTTCTTTAACTTATAAAATGCATGACACATAGATTTCCTACTCCGTGCTCCCAGACTACATATTCTTGAAATTGCAT
Organism: Poa annua; assembly: GCA_026929855.1. Lineage (NCBI taxonomy): Eukaryota > Viridiplantae > Streptophyta > Magnoliopsida > Poales > Poaceae > Poa > Poa annua. The sequence goes on from CM049432.1 coordinate 23,244,368, forward strand.
TTTGTGCCATTTTTTCTATAACATGGCACTCCCATTCCATTGACCAGGCTAAGATCAGATTACTTTCCATACAAAGCTGCATGTAGCCTCATCAGTATTAACCTTTTTATTGGACGGCCAGTATGTAGATCTTCTCTTACCCCTCAAAAGGCAAGTGTGAGCCTCGTAAAAGAGCTGCAGGCAAAGATATTGGTTTAGTATGGAAATAGGAACATAGTTCCTTTGGAAACAGGAGATATTGTTAGAGGTCAAGTCTGTTTTGGGTAAGTTGGGGACGAGACGATGACCTGACGATGAGCATGCCAACATAGCCTGCATTCCAAGACAATCACCAATACACAATCTGGAACTAACACACACAACCACGCTTAAGTTGTGGAGTACAAAGGGTGCAATCTGCAAGGGATTCACGAGAAACCAACCCACCCAACCAAGCTCGTGTCGTGGCACAGATTAGGTAAAATTCTGGGAGGAATCACCAGAACAAGGGTGGCAAGAACTCTGCAATCCCAGGATGATTCTATGTCCTCGTTTATGAATGAAGAAGTGTCCTCTACTAGTGTTAGGGGCAAATTCCTGTTAGGTTTGGAAGCAAACAAGGCAAATAACCAGCAGAAAACGATCAACAAAGATTTGAGTTAAGTAGATGTTTAACTTGGGGAATTAATGAGGTGGACTATGGAATTCTTCCATAAGTTGTCAGTTTGTCTCGTCACCAAACATTGTTTCATCAGCGTATCACCAAATATTATTTCGTCGGAATAGATGCCCAACTTACGTGATTAGTGAGCTAGCTTCTAGAATTCTCCCGCAAGGCGTTATTACCTCATCTCATCACCAATCATTGTTTCATCAGATTTAAACATTATTTCTTAAGCAACAAGCTTGTTTCAACAACTCTGTAAAACATTGTTTTGTGAACTGTACGTTTCTCGGCTTTCTTCTGCATTGTACATGATTTCAATCAAAAGCAGAGGATATGAAAGCATAGTGATATTTTTTTTGAGGTTATATGATAAACTCAAGTTAGTGTTCATCTCTCTTGTGATTGGTCTGTGGGTGATTGGCATTGCATTAATGGTTGTGATGTCGTCATCACTTAGTAAGCTTAAGATTTCTGACAGTCAAAGTTAGACTCTTGCAGTAGTTCAGGGGCCAATATTGATTTTTTCATTTGTAGAAGTGGATAAAATGTAAGGGGATAATTTGGCTGTACGTTTGCTTGTCAAAAAACATGATTCAGTGCATTGTATATTCGATTCTCAATGTGGATTTCCTGCCCATGGTGGTAGCTGCGCATAGGCTGTGCGTCGTAGGATTTGGAGTGTAGACTATGCTTGATACGGAGGCAAACGGACCAGCGAGTTTTGTTGGCGGCAGCGTCCGTGTATCCTAATGTCTGGACAATCAAATGCACCATGATGCTCGTTCCTTGATGTCGCACGTAATATACGATGGGGCGATGGACATCAGCGGTATCCTTGTTTGCCATGAGAATGACGCACACCGCCGCGTGATTCACTATGCCGTCCATCATATAACAAATGGGAGTGGTAGCCCCGATACAGCACCAAAAGATTTACGTAGCATCTGTGCGTTTAGCATTTGTGCTTCTACCCCCAACTGTAGGCAACCATTCCAACAATCCAACTAGCTCGGCTGTGAGTCCAGATAATTTTTTGTTCTTTCAGCTTGTTCATGGCTAACATCCGTGCGGTTCATGGTTCATGTATATGAGTGCACTTGCAGAGCTCAGTTCAACCGGGCGTGAGATATGGACAACGTACAGAAAAAAAAGCTGGCCCGTAGAGATGACTTACGATCCCACGGCACGCAGGTGATGGATAGGCAGACGAAGAATGCTCGAGGATGAACCAGCGTGATCAGTAGGGCGCCGGTGAGCTGTCGACGATTGTTGGCGAGCTACTACTCGTCCGGTACCCGTGTGTGGCCCGGTAATGACAGCAGAAACGCCTGTCTCCGCGTGTTTTCTCTCCCGACAGCGGCAACCGTCTAGGGATCACTAATTTAGGCTCACCACGATATCGACGGTGGCTTTGTGGAATGGTTGCGTCTACAACGCGTGCAAGAGCAACATCTCTCGTTACGACGGCGGTTCTAGCGCCGTTGGGTGTCCGTTTGCTACGGCGTTGTACCGTCGTTGCGGATCTACACCCTATATCTGATGTGGATGGTTGGATGATAGTGCGCAGCTATCACCCTGGGCAGCCAGCTATTTTCGATTCTAATATATTGAAATTGCAATGCGGTGCCTAATTTTATCAGTCAACATTACTAAAGGGCCAACACAATCCTCTCACATAGTCTCACCTCTTAACTCATACCAACAACACTAAGTTCAACATTCCTCTCACACAGTCACACCTCATACTAACAATACTAAGTTAGACCAGCAGTTCCGATTAGCAACACTGAATTGTTTTGATCTTCGTGACTTAATTTTGTATCTGAAGGTACTAATATACTCTGTTACATTGGTGTCAAAATCAGGTTATTGCCTTACCATGTTGTTGCCGACTACGAGGCCGAAGAAGATGACAGGATCCTTGACAGCGATGCAACCGGGCAGATTCCTTCTCGCCTGCAGCAATGGGATCATAACATTCTGGTGAAGATAGCTGAGTTCACGACAACATTTGAGAAGCAGGTGTTGGCATACAACATAATGACCAAGAAAAGGGCCATTGGTGAGTTCCGGTCGGAGGAGCGGCTCATGCTAGAGCAAGCTTTGTTACAAGAGGAGAAGCAGGCTACGATGGAGCTGAGAGCCGAGATAGAGATGAGGGAAAAAGCTGGGCGTGAGGCTGCTGAAGCCAAGATGCGTATGGCAATGGCTGAGCATGCTCGAGTGGAGGCCCAAGCACACTCCGAGATGATTGGTCAGGGCCCGTTGAGGGCCAATGCCGCTGCAGCTCAAGGCGACGATGGTCCTAGTCATGACATGACACAGGAGCAGGGTGAAGATGGATGGGCTAACGCTCAGAGGGACGATGATGGTGATCCATCTGAGGATTTCCTGAACGATGACAATGAGGCAGAGAATGGGAACTCTGATATGCAAGAGGACTGGCGTCGCTCGGGGGAGTTTGATCTAAACTCTAGGTAAGACTGGTGAACTGGAGTTGACATAAGGCTTGATGATGCAGAGCAGCTGGTGCCTGGTAACTTATTTCTAGGCTTGTATGATTCGAAGATAATCTATCCCGTCTTTGTGGCTGTAAACATGCAACTGCAGACTGTTTAGCTGCTCAGATGTCTATGATGTTGAGATGGCCTCTATATGTTGTAAAGATAACTTGTACCATCGGTTTTAGTGCTGGCAGTTTTTTTTTCTTTTGAGAACTTGCTGGCAGTCTGGTGAGTAGCATCTTCAGGGAAGCATTGCTTCGTCATGGCTCGTTCTTTGGGGGCGTTGTTCCATGCGTCGGACAGTCCAAGCCCGAATAGTAACTTTCCCTTCTAATTACTCAACTTTTCCTCAAGATGATATCAATCTTCTTCCATGAAAAGTCACTTTGACTCCCGAGAGCACCGCTGCTTCCTGAGTTTTAAAAAACATATTTAAAAGTTTTAAATAAATCTGAACCAAATCCGAGTTCTGAATGATGTATACTAGAAACATGCAAAATCATAATGCTATATTCTTCATTCATATTATGAGCTACACAAAAATAACAAAATTTAGAAATTCGATACAACTGTAATCAAATCTAGATATTTCTCATTTTGTCTAGTTTATGGGACAAAGTATTTCTCATCATGATTTTGCACACATGAGTCTAGATACATCCCTTTTACTAAATGTAAGTTATCTAATTTGGAACGGAGTGAGTAGAATGTAGAATACCTAATTGAGAACATGTATGATTTCTTTTGAAACTTTTAAATAAAATTGCACAAATAACCATCTCCAAACATGTAGTTTGACATGTTCGCCACACGTTTGACAACACATACTATTTTATCATTGAACACTTATGGGCCGATCATGACTTTATTTACTCTAATGACTACAGCTGAGGTTAGACACACATAGGCTACTTTTAGTGTATGCATATAACAATCTACCAAATACACATGTGCACTTGTTTAGATAATCTAGCTCGTTCTCTCAATACAAGTGAGACCGGCAAACATATTGTAGCGAAAAGGTTCACATATAAATACCCACAACACCATTGAGTCATCCAACAACTCATCATTTCAAAACCATGCACCATCGACTTGTCCGCTCATGGTCTCAACTGCAGCACCCACCGCCACCGAGTCGAGCAGCACTAACAACAGTGACGACAATGGTGGATGATGTGAGAGGCGACATGGGTGTCACGTGCAACTACTGTGAGGGTGTAGGAATTGGTTTATCTCACTGGCGTTGTGAGTGGGCACTAGAATGACACTAGAATATGCACCGATGGTGAGGACCCCGTAAGCAGAGAGGAAAATGGTGTCACATGGTATATGCTGCGCCATGCTATAGTCGGCACTATGGCTGCATAGAAAGGATGAAGTGAAGTTGTGCGTAAATTGCTCTGAACTCACCACATCTCTTTAAAAAGGAATCTAAATAACATGTCTATGCTTAACTTTTTGAAATAAAACCTACAACTACATGTATGTATTGTCCGTACTCTAAAGTTTTGTAAAATGATATTTGTATTTTGAGCTAAAAAAAAGAGAAATCAAAACGGCATGTCTAGGTTTCAGTTTTATGAAATAAAAAATACGACTATATGTATGTATACATATTCTAAAAGTTTCGTAAAATAATATTTTTTATTTTGAGATACAATAAAGGAAAAAATTTGGAGGTAAATGGAGACATTTTACTTTCTTATAGCCACAATTTTCTTTTTCTATTGTTGGAAATAGCCTTTTTCACCGAAATTTTGCAGAGACGTACAAACCATGCTTATTATATACCTAACATAATTGTTTCAAACTCTATTTTAATATTCTAGTGTTTTAAATTATAAAGTAAGTTGAATAAGGTAAGTTGAGTAGGCTCCACCATGTGCGGGTGGCACTATTCCATTGGAGGATACCTAGGAGCAAGGAGAGAGTAGTAAATTTAGGGAGCTTGGACACTGGAAGCCGAAAAGAAAACTATAGTTTCTCACGAGCTTATTTCCTCTGCTATTTCTCTAGGAAGTTTAAGTTGAAGTGACTTATTCACAAGCCGCGGCCGAAAAGAACTGGGCCTTAATAGTTGTAAAGGATGGCATCTCGATTCCTATCTTTTTCATGTTCCTGTGTTTTTCTATTTTGCGTTCCAAACGGGGCCTAAACTTGTGATTAATATCTCTCATAGCCATTTGCCAAAAACATTTAAAGTACAATAAGTTACAAATTCAAACCCACTTGGATAGGAAACTTGTACAGGAAGGAAGAAGATTTTATTGTCTCATCATGATAATAAAAACGACACTTGTGCTTTCGATTTTTGAGTTTCGCAATGTTATTCTGAATTACAATCACGTCGAGGATAACACAAACAATTATAAACCTTCATTCTTTAGATTTGTTCATCTTTATTGACATACGCTTCAAAATGTGACCAGTCCACCAAAAAATGAACATAAATTTCAAGAGGTCTAACCAAATCAGGTGTGGAACTTCAGATTAGATGGGGAAACGATTCAAGTGTTCCTCACTCCTCACGTCCCCTTTCCACAAAAGCTCTTCTCGTCTTTCCCTAGTTTGAGGGTCGACCCTAGGGCCTCGGGCTGATCTGAGGCCTTCCCCGGCGGCGATGCTGGCTGAAGATGGCTAAGGAGATGTGTCGGTTGTTTGTTGGCCGGAGATGGCTAAGGAGAGGTGTCGGTTGTTTGCTGGTGTTCGGCTTCATGCCGGGGGGTGGGCGCAGGATCCGCTGGGTTGGATCAGCGCTGCCTGGTGGAGTTGCTTCTGGTCGCGACACTCTAGTGGTCAGAGCCGAAGGCGACTGGGAGGAGAGCCAATGGAACCTCTCGGTGATGGCAACCCGAGTATGAAACTTATTTTCTCTGCTCATGGTGATGTGGAGATGGATGGTTTGGTGGTCGTGGGTTGCTGTCACACGGGTCTACGGAAGGGAGCTATGAAGCTTCTCTAGGAGTTCATCCACGTCAGTGCAACTGTTGTTGTCGCCCATATGGGTCGTCGTCGGCTTCGGCTGCAGGTGTTCAACCTCCAGGCTGCCATGCCAAGGAGGCCCCTATGTTTCACTATAGTGAGCTCCCGCTACACCGTCCCAAGTGGTCATGTCCCGGCGACGATGTGGTTGGTTGTACTGTGAAGATTTTTGTCGTGGTGAAGAAGGAGCCGGACCCGATTGCGTTCTCCAAATTCATTGTAGGGTCCTCCATACAAACTGTGTGGACTGGGATGTATTTTCTTACTCTTTTCAGGTTGTTTGATGTAATTATAGCTCCACCGACAAATGAATAAAAGCTTCTCAGTCCTACGGGACCGACCCTCCTGTTAAAAAAAGATGAGGAACGATCTAGTATATTATTTTTTTAAATGGGGTAGAAAATTTACAAAGTTAATTGCACTAGCGGCCGCTGAAATTGTCGAGTATATGCACTTAAGTCGAGTATATGCACTTAAGACACTCAACTGGAAAACTTGATTGTTTGCAATACCACCCTCCTAGTGTTACCCGAGGGGATTCTAAAAAAGTTCCCACCAAAACTAGATGAGGTGTCCGGTTTTTGACTAAAGTGCACCCACTTGTTTGATTGTGTGACTAAAAGATCTAGTTTTCCAGTTGAGTGACTTAAGTGCACATAACCTGACGAGTTTAGTGACTGTTGGTGTAATTAACTCAAATTTACCCCATCTATTTATTAAGAAGAAGAGAATTCCGGTTAATTAATGGGAAACTGGACAAAAACGATCCAGTAATTTTGGGCACCTTGTCATTTATACTTACTAGATGACCCGTTGCGCCCTTGGCGCAGGTGACGAAAGCGAAACTGTAGGAAGCCTTAAGTTTAATATATTTAAGTCAATTCTTTTGGAAGTGTTAAATTCGAACGGGCATTATTATAGGAACATAAACTAAGTGCGTGACATAATTTGATTGGTCATGAAAGTGTGTAGTTAATTGATTGTATGCAATTACTTAATATTATTAGTCATATTACATGTTATTTGAAAGATCACGTGAAATAAAATGTTGCCAACTGTACCGTGATATAAATAATCATATTACATGTTATATGAAAGATCACGTGAAACAAAATCTTGCGAATGTAGCTTCAATTTCATTTAGGTAGACATTACATCATCTCATGGAAATCGAATCTGAATTACCACACAAAGCAGTTCTTAGATAGTGGAAGGGACAGAACACACAGATTTACAAAAGTGACTCTACCATGTGAATCTGAATTACAACACAAAGCAGTTCTTAGATATTGGTTTGTAGATCTGGTGTGCTTGATTAGCTTAAGAACAATCGGGTAGCAAGCATCCACTTCAAGCAGCCCCACCATTTCACACCAAACCGACATTCGCCATCAGGGAAGTATCACCGATGGACTATATTCAAAGGGAAAGCAAAATATTCCTGCAAAACAGTATATTTAGTGAGATAAGTAAATCGAAAGACCTAACAGAGGACAATTAATCAAGTCTAGGAAACATAGAAACGTTAATCAGTGCCCAAGATAAGACTTCATTCATACCACTCGGAAAGATGAACTCATTTTGTTTAAAGCTCACGTTTCTTTGACAGCAGTGGATGACCCTCAGCTGATTACACAAAATAACCTCCACATTTGCATACAAGCAGCAGTTGGGTAAGGTCTATGCTGCAGCATTGTAGATACGTCTAACAGCAAAGTGGAGGCAAACAGCAAGGGCATGACATCACGTCATCAGGGCAAGACAGGTCTCCAGACGCAAAAGTGACTCGACAGAGTGGCCAGACTGTATGTGTTGCTCGGCGATGTAGGGGGAAGGCACGCTGAGGACCAGCGGACGTCGAAGCAGCCAACAGCAGCGAAGTACACATAAACCCTTCACCTGTTTCTTGTGAGCTAAGCCCATAACAAGAACCATACAGGAAGACAGGGATGAACGGAATATAGCCTGGTCATCACAGGAAAGAAGAAACATAAGTACCTCTACCGTGCACACAAAACCAATGTACATTAACAGGTAATAAAAAAGAATCCGTTATAATAGAGTCATTAGGAAAAGAAATAACAGTGGAAGCCATCAGTTACCTTATGTACAAACGAGGTCTGCAAGTATCGCAGACAAGTCACTACTTCTGCTTCTTCAATCCTCCAGACGCCTTGCCACTTGTCAGCGGCCTGACACACGAGGAAACAATATAGTAAATATGTGTTCTATAGCTCAACTATACGGCATAAGTAGCGTAGTAACCATCAGCCCTTAAGACAAACCTCTTGGGCCTAGAGGTAGCGGCATCAGCAGTTCTGTGTTCACTGGTCTTGGAAGGATCATCCACCAAGGGCAGGGCATCAGCTTCATCCTCTCTAACGGATGAAGAAAGATCCTTTACCACAGGTTCCACAGAATCCTAAATCAATAACCAAAACAAGGCGAAGCATGAGAGCTACGGCTCACAGAGAAAATCAGTTAGTAGGAAAACAAACATGCAGCACCTTGGGAGATGCAGCACTATCTTTAAGATCATTCACCACAGTCTCCACAGCATCCTAATTGAATTCCCAATCCGAAAAAGGCAAAGCATGAGTACCTCTGGTTTACAAAGAAAATCGGTAAACAGGAAGACAAGGAAGCAGCACCTTAGAAGATAAAGCGTTGTCTGTAAGAACATTGACATTCTCTGCTCCGGAAGATTTACCAAACAAAGAGCGCCTTGCGCCACGCTTCGGGGCAGCAGGGCTGTGAAAACAAACAATAATTTTAGAAGAGACAAAGGAATGACACGAACAAGATATATACACTTCCATAATAGTTCAAATTTAGTACCGTGGAGATGGAGTCGAAGGACTGAGGTTGCAAGCAGGAGAAGGCGTATGTGCCTGAGGATGAAAAATGAACAATTAGAAGAAGGTAGAAGACCTGGCAAATAACCCCAAAAACTTAAATTGGATTGCATGAGCTCTACCCTAGATGCAGGAGAACCAACTTTAGGACCACCAGAAGGAGGCGTGTTTAATCCAGGGGAGCGAACCGCTGGTAAGACAGGGAGCTTTTCGCCACAAACATCAGTGATTGATACATCCTTGGCAGGCCCAGAAGCAACACTACTGACAAAGGGAGGCAACTCAGGTTTGTAGGTTTCTTCAATCCTATTGACCTGGAAAGACAACTCCTCCGCATTTTTAGCCTTCCATTTTTTTGATATAGAGACCATGAGCTTGTATTTCTGGCCAACGAGCTGAACTATCTGAGGCGGAACACTACCGTCATGCCTGGCAAGGTTCGCCATTTCATCCACAGTAGCACAAGCAGGATATTTCTGACGAAGCAGACCGACCAATGGTTTCCCGATAGCACCAGCTGCTACCTTGTCAAACATCACAAATTCAGCTTCTGCCGTTCCATCGGATGCAGAGATAGAAACACAGTACCTGTAAATTGAAAGGATATCAACCTATTAGCCCACAAGATATAGAAAGCAATAAACTAAAGGAGTAAGCGTTGAAAGCACTAACGTTGGGTCGGCATCAACAGAGGAGCAAGTATCGTCTGAGCATTTGTACTGGTAACCATTATGTTTAGATGACTTGCGGCACGTCGCACACGAAGGGAACCACCAACGCTGATCAGCGCCAAGACTGTCAACAGTGACAGTACAGAAGTAGCGCTTGTCCTAGAGAATAGAAGCAGGTTAGATAAATGAGGCGCTCTACTACAAAAGATAATGCTCTGAACAAGAACGCAGCAACCACTTACCATGTCAACAAAGGGATCAAGGTCAGTGAGTTCTTTGACAGTCTTAACAGTCGGCGTATCCTGAGCCCTAGACATGAGAGCATCTGGCCCCGTAGGAACATATGAAGCCAGGGGAACGAACTCTTCTCCTAGACTGCACAAATGTATCACCAAATGGCAGCAGAAAGTTAGATGAAAGGAACATAAAATGAAGAAACAATGGACGGAGCTATGCAATATAAACCTTGCACGGAAGGAGTTAATGTCAGGAATATCTTCATCGATGTACCAGCGGCAGGCAGCACTCCCACTGAGGATTCTAACACCTACATCAATTAGGGATGGACGTAAGGATCGATAAGGCATACTTGAACGCATATAGTAAATAAATAATTAACAAACAGCTCAGCAGCAAACAACACATAGCAGGAAAGCAAGAGAAATATTAATCGAACGCTATAAATAAAAATAAAGGATCTTAGCAATTACCTCTAGCCACTTTGGACAGCAATCCCACAAATATAGCTACAACTGGCTCTCTAGCACCCATAGCAGAGACTGCTTCTCCGTCAAATTCAACGGCACGATTACCCCAGAGAATAATCTTCATCTCCTGGCCACTGCAGACCAACACCCACAGTAATGATAGGAAACGCTGACCAGCGGCACTTACAGTGAGCACAAAGTAGAGTCAATAGCAAGCAAAAGAACTTACAGCAGGTCAGTCAAGATAATTGTCCTCGTGTCTGAAGCTGTTGTCTGATACATGGACTGAACAGGTGTCACGTCAGAAACCATAGTAATCCTGCCTATAACATCTGCAATACAACAATTGAAAAAACACAAGTTAACCACATAGGTTGAAAGCAAGCCATACATATCACAGGTAAGGAGAACATAGGTTTGGAATAGATAGCTGAATGTAAAGAGCGCAAATCAAAATATAGAACTAACCAATGAAACGATCAGGGACTTGGCTGGGCTTTGGGATATCTGCAAAAGCAGTCAGGCTATACGTGCAGAAAGGATAAGAGTCTTCCAGTCCAGGTTTTGGTTCAACAACGGTATATCTTGTAAACTGCACCATTAAAGGTCCATCCACAGGCATATAGGATGTCTTTGATTCTTTGCACAAGAACTTCTTAAGAACGTAGACCTTGCCTTCCTGCAACACATCTTTAAGGCGCTCCGCCGTGCCTTTAACTGAAGGGACCTGAGCATACATGTAAGTTCCCTGAAGTAACATCAGATGCATTAGTTTGAGGGAAAAAAGGCACGGACCCGAACGCAGTAACAGAACACAATGCTTATCGGGAATAAAACTATAGGTCCCACCTCACTATCAATCAGAACAAGATCAGTATGAACGATGGGTCCTTCGTCAGTCCCGCCACGGAAATGCCAGCGGCGAGAAACAACGACACTAATGGTATGGTGGTCGTCATTTTTAGCAAGTTCAGAAAGCTTGCTCATCGCCATCTGCAGAAAACATGATAAGACTGTCTAAAAAGACAAGTATAGTGGAGAGATAGATAATTTGAAAGATCTATACCTGGTAGGAAACGATAACAATAGATCTATCAAACATGAGCATGATAACAAAAGTAACAAATGGCTCAAAAGCATTTATCCAAAAGATAAGTAGACATCAGCATCCACCCAAAAGCAATTATCCAAAAGACATAGGTAAAATGGCAGAAGTAACTCTCCACAAGACATAGGTTAAAAGCCTGCCGGAGACAAAAGTATATAACATACATAGCTACATAACTAAAATAGCGAGTAGTTTTATTTACCCACAAGAGATTCAAAAATCTCAGAGAACACAATATTTCTAGTCTCAGAACCACAGGTACCATCTTCGTTCTCAATTAATATATGGAGTGCCTTCTTAGAGGTAACGCGTGAGACAGCAACGTAAAACTGGCCATGGGTGAAAACAGGAGTTTTCAAATAAAGACCAACGGACGAAAGAGTCTGTCCTTGGCTCTTGTTAATTGTCATGGCATATGTAATTCTAATGGGGAACTGTCGCCGGTGCAAAGTAAAAGGCCACTTAGGATCTCTAACAGTTAGGCATATCCTTGGTATATAAACTATATCCCCGATATTGGAACCAGTCATCACAACAGCCTCAATGAGTTTGTCAGCAAGCCTAGTAACAATAAGCCTTGTGCCGTTACATAAACCAGTTGCCTGGCTTATGTTCCTAAGGAGCATAATTGGCACACCCTTTTTAAGAACCAGCCTATGATAAGGAAAGTTATTTACTTTTATGGTATTTAAAACCTCAACAGGATAAAAAATATCTATGTTACGAGCTCCATCTGATGAGTTTCCCGTTGAGTCACAGCTTAAGTATTCCTTTTCCTCACCAGGTACCATCGAAAGAACATGATCATTGATGGTGATAGCTTGTTCATTCGTTGGTGTTAAAATGGCCCTCTCTTTCAAATACTTTGGATCAGCAAAATGTTTTAAGAAATCGACATAAACAGCGTCAACAATAGCTGGGATTGTGGGGCCATCGGTTTGAACCAAATGTTCATCGGGAATGCTTATCCAAGTAGGATCACACTCCCCCTCCCTTGCGACAGCCGGAATGGTGCCATTGCCAATGCTTAGCACCCACTGATCAAAAGCCTTTGCCTCAGCCTGCACATTAGGATCCTCAGTCTGGACAGCTAGACGCATGTTAATTGTAAGATGAAGAACCGTCACATAATTCCACAGAGGAGAATTTGTGATGGCAGAATTGACAACCTGAGTCCGGGTCCCCCCCTCAATAACAGGTAAAATTTGTCTAAGATCACCACCCAAGACGACTATCTTACCACCAAACGGAACATCAGCTAGGGAAGGATGACGATCAGATAAGATATCACGTAAACTTCGATCAAGCGCCTCAAAACATTTCCTATGTGTCATCAAAGCTTCATCCCAAATAATAAGAGACGCTGACTGAATCAAAGCCGCTAGCATAGTAGACCTCCGAATGTCACAGACCCCGTTATCTTCCAGATCAATAGGAATTTTAAATCTAGAATGTGCTGTCCTTCCTCCAGGAAGCAGCAATGATGCAACTCCTGAAGAAGCGACAGTTAAAACAATTCTTTTGAACCCTCGAAGATACGAAACAAGAGCATTCCAAAGGAAAGTTTTCCCAGTACCACCATGTCCTGAAACAAAAAATAACCCAGGTTTGTTCTCCCTCACAAGATCTATTATCGATTTAAAAGCCTTTTCTTGGTCTACATTAAGTTTTTTCAGCATAGATTCAGCGGTTTCACAAAGGGATTCAAAATCCTGAGAAAGCTCATCACTAATCATGTTCCTCTCACATGAGTTGCTATCATACACAGATTTTAGAGGCAGGTTATGATCCAGAATGTTAGAACCATTCTTAGCAAAAACAAGACTCAATTCATCTAACAACAAGTTTCTAAGCTGATCCTCAGGAACATGATATAAAGGATCATGACGATCATGACAAATCCTATGCTGGATATCGTCAGCCATATGAACCCAATATTTTTTGAAGAAACCATTTTCATCAATGACTCCACAAAAAAGAATCATAGTAACAAATAGCTGACGCAGCTGGTTTCCCATACCCCATTTCAAAGCCTCATCAAATGCATCAAACCACTCATTATCGTCACCAAGTAAACCCCTGGCATTACATGCATCTTTAAATGTCTCATACAGAACCCCATTATAACTCCTAACATCAGCATAAGACTTGGCGCCTTTTACAATCATTAGCAGCATTCGAAGGTAGTAAAGTTCACCAGTTGAAGGATGAACATAATAAATTCTACCAATCTTCTTGCCCAATTTTCGTCTCCTCCATTTCTTACCCTGTGCAATCCAAGACCATTTAGTGGGAAAGTTACAGTAGGTCAAGGACCTCGCATCTAGGTGTCTAGCATTAGCAACAAACCATTCAGTTAACATAGTCTTCTTCAGCATGGGATCAGCAACAATAGTCGTAAGCTTAGTTTTTGCACGAAATCGAACAATGTGCTGATTTAGCAAATGAACAGCAAGTCTTTCTACAGAAGGGGTTTTGCTGTGTATGTCGTACCCATAACATCTCCAGAAAGAATCATGGGAACATACATAACGACATGCTCTATACTCTTCAATTTCATCTATTCCCTCGTCATTTGGATCATCAGAATTTCTAATCCGATCAAACAGAGTTTTCGAAAAATCAGGGCCCTTGGTAACATACTTATAAAGATATTTAATGACATGTGTTTTGTTACACCACTCAACATTTAAATGGGCCTGATATTTCTTCAACATTTCCATGTTATAGGGCACAACATGCCTGTTATCAAGCCTAACCTTGTTTTTCATGATAAATCGGCCATTATCTAGACGCCTATAGACAGGGAAACCTTTTTCATCAATGGATGTTTCTTCCTGAAATTCTTTAGGGAATTTTTTCGAACAAAAGCCATCTTTCATACATGGACACTTAGGGTTGTCCTCCCCACATGGTCCATGCATCATGAACTCAGCAACAAGGGCATACCCGAGAGGATCTACCACAGGGTCAGGTATTTCAGCACACACGAAGGAATCAATCAAAGCAGGGCTAAGCTCAGCGCGCGCCTCTTTGTCTTGCCAAACAAGTATATGCGCATGCGGCAAACCCCTTTTCTGAAATTCCACAGTGTGTAACACTGGGAAAGGGAAGGCAAGTAAAAAACAAGGAGCATATAGGACCCTAAAAATAAAAGTACGAACAACCTTTCTTACCTGCAACAACCTTGCCATATGCCCTCCCAGATCTAATGTCACGAAGGTAATCATTAAGCTTCATATGGTAAACCCTAACTGAAATATCAGCCCTATGGTGGGGTTTCTGTCCAGGTTCAAAGGCAAGGGCTTGTACTATCTCAGGCCACTTAGGATTACAGGTGAATGTAGAAAAAATATCAGGACAGCCATGAACACGGGAAACAGCCACCGCATCTTGAAAATTCTCGATCATATAACGCCGGCCACCAGTAAAAGAAGACGGCAATATATTTTTTCTACCAACTGAACTCCCATCCATACGGCCTGCTCCAACCGCATCTACAAGCCCTTGCAAATTCTCAGCCCTCAAATCATTGTTTGATAGCAAAATAAATTTTAATCTTGCCTCATCTATGCATACACGAGAATCTACGATCGCTTGATCAGACAAAAGACCACAAGACAGATACGGGTGATGCTGGCCTTCTTTATAGTGCGAGCAAAAACAATAGAAATCCTGCATGGTCATGTTCTGTCTTTTTGTAGAGTCTGAAGCATCTACATTAATGTAGGGTACACCAAGCTGAAACCCACGCTCACCAAACGGAAAGAGTAGAGGGTATTGCAAAGCCATATAAGCAGGGTGCAAAGATGAAATTCGTTGCAAACGAGTTTCTCTACCACGGATGATTATATCACGACAAGGAGTATCCAATGTTAACTCACCAACAACTAAGTATGCAAGCTCATCTGTACAAGGAAGATTAAATTGAGGGCCATCGTCTTTGCCAGGAGCAAGTATACGAATAGAAATTTCAGCAAATTCATTTTCAAGCAAAATCTCCTTAGCCATGCGAAATTGTTTTACAAGAGAATTATGAGCGTCCAGCATCAGGGTTAGACCACTAACAATATCTCTATCTAATCCTCCCAGAATTCTATCCTCCCTGCTCAAAGCCTGAATTCGATTGTCAATTTCATCTCCACCATGAAAACAGTAAAGCTCAGCAAATTTTGGAGTATCCCCTTCCTTAGGTAAAAGAGATCCCATCCGATGACAAATAGAGCCAGAAATTTTAAAAATATTTGGGCCACCACCATTATTAATCGATCGATCTATGGTTGCACCCATGGATGTAAAAGCAAATAAACAGTTGTACTGCCGAATTTTATCAATGAATTCCTTGGCCTGTGGAGGACCATCAAATTTCAAGAGGTCAAGAAGAAACTGAGGAGGTTTTTTGAAAGGCTCAATGAACACTTTGCCACCCTTGCAGCAAAGGTTGTAAACAACTCGACCCTTCGTAACCGCAGACTTGCTTCGCACCCTTTCGCCGAACCAAAAGTTCGCCTTACAGCGACGACACTTATAACCTGGTCCTCCATAGAAAGACCTTCCTACATAACCAGCTAGAGCAAAGTTTGTGCTTAGATTTTTACATAAGATAACTAACTCTCCTAAGATGAGACAATCGCAAACAATCTATCCCATGTATTACCTTTTAAAATTTCAGCCTCTTCATCTGTGAAACCAACCCACGAAGGATCTAAGGCAGAGAGAAACGGTGCATCTTCTGTACGAAAAATAGCAACCCAAACCAGAAACGGCATGGTGAACATAAGCTCAGCCTAAGAAAACAACAAGATCAAAGGAACTAAACAGAACTAAATAAGCACCTGCTGTACGGCGCAGACGCTTAGCATGTACACGCCTGCATTTTTTCGATCGCATATGACCTTGCGTTTTTTTCGATTGATGGCTGACGTTTCGGAGCTAAAAACAGGGAAGGAACCATCGTCTACAGTAATAAACAACAGAGCAGACCCGCAAACACATGAACAATGTAAAATACAAAAACACCGTGAACCGCAAAAGTAAACAAAAACAGCAGGGTCATACATTTTCTCTTGGGAAGACCCGAAGCAATGTACCCAATCAACACCATGGGTGGAACAATGACCTCAGCAGCCGCCTTGCGGCGACGAGGCACAACAGTGACCTCACCAATGCCTCTACGGCGACGAGGGATAACAGGGGGTCGTTCCAATGACAACACAGGTTTCTTAGAGCGCGAAGCACGAGGCAATGGCAGAAGAGGTACTTTAGGAGACACCCTACGCCGGCGCTGTATAGCAGGAGGGCCATCCATGGCGCTTACTCTATTATATAAACATGATGATAAAATACACACGAAAAGCACCGCCGCACACCTACATCAGAAGACGATAAATATCGAAATAATTTAAATAAAACAGACAGGAAACAAGAGAAGTCACTCGAAAGACATACTGCAGCAGCGATTGAAAGCTTAAACAGTCAAATTTATTTAATTCATTAATAAAACAATATTAACGGAAACAAACAAACTGAAGCAATAAAGTTCAGGCACAACATAAAAATACCGAAGGCGTAAATAACCTATCAATCTACCATGTATATTTTCTGTAGCCGAAGAATGAGACAAAGCTAAATGTCCATAGTAAAAAGCCGAAACATCCAAATACATGAGGCAACAAAAAGTAGACTTCTGAAAGCAACCAAGAAGGAGGCATCCGATGAAAACATGGAAAAGAAAAGATATAAAGAATGAAAACACCCTCATTTGTAAAAACAAAAACACCCAAAGAACAATGTTTTAGTAAGAGGAAGTAGAAGTCTACCCCTCTTGTTTTTGAAAAGACGAAGAACAAAGCAGAGCTGACAGGCTTCTTAGTAGGCTGAGAGGATTTTTAAAAGGCTGGGCCACAGTAAGGTCATTGACTTTCATTTAATAGCCCAGTAGAAAACAAAGCTCGAAAGCCTCTGTAGAGCCTTGTAGAGCCTAGCCTAGAGTAAGTCCAGTGAAAAGGCCAACAACAATTAAATGCTGGCAGGCCTCTCGAAAGGCTGGGCCATAGCAAGCCCATTAGCAGGGTTCATCGATCTATGGTTGCACCCATGGATGTAAAAGCAAATAAACAGTTGTACTGCCGAATTTTATCAATGAATTCCTTGGCCTGTGGAGGACCATCAAATTTCAAGAGGTCAAGAAGAAACTGAGGAGGTTTTTTGAAAGGCTCAATGAACACTTTGCCACCCTTGCAGCAAAGGTTGTAAACAACTCGACCCTTCGTAACCGCAGACTTGCTTCGCACCCTTTCGCCGAACCAAAAGTTCGCCTTACAGCGACGACACTTATAACCTGGTCCTCCATAGAAAGACCTTCCTACATAACCAGCTAGAGCAAAGTTTGTGCTTAGATTTTTACATAAGATAACTAACTCTCCTAAGATGAGACAATCGCAAACAATCTATCCCATGTATTACCTTTTAAAATCTCAGCCTCTTCATCTGTGAAACCAACCCACGAAGGATCTAAGGCAGAGAGAAACGGTGCATCTTCTGTACGAAAAATAGCAACCCAAACCAGAAACGGCATGGTGAACATAAGCTCAGCCTAAGAAAACAACAAGATCAAAGGAACTAAACAGAACTAAATAAGCACCTGCTGTACGGCGCACACGCTTAGCATGTACACGCCTGCATTTTTTTCGATCGCATATGACCTTGCGTTTTTTTCGATTGATGGCTGACGTTTCGGAGCTAAAAACAGGGAAGGAACCATCGTCTACAGTAATAAACAACAGAGCAGACCCGCAAACACATGAACAATGTAAAATACAAAAACACCGTGAACCGCAAAAGTAAACAAAAACAGCAGGGTCATACATTTTCTCTTGGGAAGACCCGAAGCAATGTACCCAATCAACACCATGGGTGGAACAATGACCTCAGCAGCCGCCTTGCGGCGACGAGGCACAACAGTGACCTCACCAATGCCTCTACGGCGACGAGGGATAACAGGGGGTCGTTCCAATGACAACACAGGTTTCTTAGAGCGCGAAGCACGAGGCAATGGCAGAAGAGGTACTTTAGGAGACACCCTACGCCGGCGCTGTATAGCAGGAGGGCCATCCATGGCGCTTACTCTATTATATAAACATGATGATAAAATACACACGAAAAGCACCGCCGCACACCTACATCAGAAGACGATAAATATCGAAATAATTTAAATAAAACAGACAGGAAACAAGAGAAGTCACTCGAAAGACATACTGCAGCAGCGATTGAAAGCTTAAACAGTCAAATTTATTTAATTCATTAATAAAACAATATTAACGGAAACAAACAAACTGAAGCAATAAAGTTCAGGCACAACATAAAAATACCGAAGGCGTAAATAACCTATCAATCTACCATGTATATTTTCTGTAGCCGAAGAATGAGACAAAGCTAAATGTCCATAGTAAAAAGCCGAAACATCCAAATACATGAGGCAACAAAAAGTAGACTTCTGAAAGCAACCAAGAAGGAGGCATCCGATGAAAACATGGAAAAGAAAAGATATAAAGAATGAAAACACCCTCATTTGTAAAAACAAAAACACCCAAAGAACAATGTTTTAGTAAGAGGAAGTAGAAGTCTACCCCTCTTGTTTTTGAAAAGACGAAGAACAAAGCAGAGCTGACAGGCTTCTTAGTAGGCTGAGAGGATTTTTAAAAGGCTGGGCCACAGTAAGGTCATTGACTTTCATTTAATAGCCCAGTAGAAAACAAAGCTCGAAAGCCTCTGTAGAGCCTTGTAGAGCCTAGCCTAGAGTAAGTCCAGTGAAAAGGCCAACAACAATTAAATGCTGGCAGGCCTCTCGAAAGGCTGGGCCATAGCAAGCCCATTAGCAGGGTTCATCGATCTATGGTTGCACCCATGGATGTAAAAGCAAATAAACAGTTGTACTGCCGAATTTTATCAATGAATTCCTTGGCCTGTGGAGGACCATCAAATTTCAAGAGGTCAAGAAGAAACTGAGGAGGTTTTTTGAAAGGCTCAATGAACACTTTGCCACCCTTGCAGCAAAGGTTGTAAACAACTCGACCCTTCGTAACCGCAGACTTGCTTCGCACCCTTTCGCCGAACCAAAAGTTCGCCTTACAGCGACGACACTTATAACCTGGTCCTCCATAGAAAGACCTTCCTACATAACCAGCTAGAGCAAAGTTTGTGCTTAGATTTTTACATAAGATAACTAACTCTCCTAAGATGAGACAATCGCAAACAATCTATCCCATGTATTACCTTTTAAAATCTCAGCCTCTTCATCTGTGAAACCAACCCACGAAGGATCTAAGGCAGAGAGAAACGGTGCATCTTCTGTACGAAAAATAGCAACCCAAACCAGAAACGGCATGGTGAACATAAGCTCAGCCTAAGAAAACAACAAGATCAAAGGAACTAAACAGAACTAAATAAGCACCTGCTGTACGGCGCACACGCTTAGCATGTACACGCCTGCATTTTTTTCGATCGCATATGACCTTGCGTTTTTTTCGATTGATGGCTGACGTTTCGGAGCTAAAAACAGGGAAGGAACCATCGTCTACAGTAATAAACAACAGAGCAGACCCGCAAACACATGAACAATGTAAAATACAAAAACACCGTGAACCGCAAAAGTAAACAAAAACAGCAGGGTCATACATTTTCTCTTGGGAAGACCCGAAGCAATGTACCCAATCAACACCATGGGTGGAACAATGACCTCAGCAGCCGCCTTGCGGCGACGAGGCACAACAGTGACCTCACCAATGCCTCTACGGCGACGAGGGATAACAGGGGGTCGTTCCAATGACAACACAGGTTTCTTAGAGCGCGAAGCACGAGGCAATGGCAGAAGAGGTACTTTAGGAGACACCCTACGCCGGCGCTGTATAGCAGGAGGGCCATCCATGGCGCTTACTCTATTATATAAACATGATGATAAAATACACACGAAAAGCACCGCCGCACACCTACATCAGAAGACGATAAATATCGAAATAATTTAAATAAAACAGACAGGAAACAAGAGAAGTCACTCGAAAGACATACTGCAGCAGCGATTGAAAGCTTAAACAGTCAAATTTATTTAATTCATTAATAAAACAATATTAACGGAAACAAACAAACTGAAGCAATAAAGTTCAGGCACAACATAAAAATACCGAAGGCGTAAATAACCTATCAATCTACCATGTATATTTTCTGTAGCCGAAGAATGAGACAAAGCTAAATGTCCATAGTAAAAAGCCGAAACATCCAAATACATGAGGCAACAAAAAGTAGACTTCTGAAAGCAACCAAGAAGGAGGCATCCGATGAAAACATGGAAAAGAAAAGATATAAAGAATGAAAACACCCTCATTTGTAAAAACAAAAACACCCAAAGAACAATGTTTTAGTAAGAGGAAGTAGAAGTCTACCCCTCTTGTTTTTGAAAAGACGAAGAACAAAGCAGAGCTGACAGGCTTCTTAGTAGGCTGAGAGGATTTTTAAAAGGCTGGGCCACAGTAAGGTCATTGACTTTCATTTAATAGCCCAGTAGAAAACAAAGCTCGAAAGCCTCTGTAGAGCCTTGTAGAGCCTAGCCTAGAGTAAGTCCAGTGAAAAGGCCAACAACAATTAAATGCTGGCAGGCCTCTCGAAAGGCTGGGCCATAGCAAGCCCATTAGCAGGGTTCATCGATCTATGGTTGCACCCATGGATGTAAAAGCAAATAAACAGTTGTACTGCCGAATTTTATCAATGAATTCCTTGGCCTGTGGAGGACCATCAAATTTCAAGAGGTCAAGAAGAAACTGAGGAGGTTTTTTGAAAGGCTCAATGAACACTTTGCCACCCTTGCAGCAAAGGTTGTAAACAACTCGACCCTTCGTAACCGCAGACTTGCTTCGCACCCTTTCGCCGAACCAAAAGTTCGCCTTACAGCGACGACACTTATAACCTGGTCCTCCATAGAAAGACCTTCCTACATAACCAGCTAGAGCAAAGTTTGTGCTTAGATTTTTACATAAGATAACTAACTCTCCTAAGATGAGACAATCGCAAACAATCTATCCCATGTATTACCTTTTAAAATCTCAGCCTCTTCATCTGTGAAACCAACCCACGAAGGATCTAAGGCAGAGAGAAACGGTGCATCTTCTGTACGAAAAATAGCAACCCAAACCAGAAACGGCATGGTGAACATAAGCTCAGCCTAAGAAAACAACAAGATCAAAGGAACTAAACAGAACTAAATAAGCACCTGCTGTACGGCGCACACGCTTAGCATGTACACGCCTGCATTTTTTTCGATCGCATATGACCTTGCGTTTTTTTCGATTGATGGCTGACGTTTCGGAGCTAAAAACAGGGAAGGAACCATCGTCTACAGTAATAAACAACAGAGCAGACCCGCAAACACATGAACAATGTAAAATACAAAAACACCGTGAACCGCAAAAGTAAACAAAAACAGCAGGGTCATACATTTTCTCTTGGGAAGACCCGAAGCAATGTACCCAATCAACACCATGGGTGGAACAATGACCTCAGCAGCCGCCTTGCGGCGACGAGGCACAACAGTGACCTCACCAATGCCTCTACGGCGACGAGGGATAACAGGGGGTCGTTCCAATGACAACACAGGTTTCTTAGAGCGCGAAGCACGAGGCAATGGCAGAAGAGGTACTTTAGGAGACACCCTACGCCGGCGCTGTATAGCAGGAGGGCCATCCATGGCGCTTACTCTATTATATAAACATGATGATAAAATACACACGAAAAGCACCGCCGCACACCTACATCAGAAGACGATAAATATCGAAATAATTTAAATAAAACAGACAGGAAACAAGAGAAGTCACTCGAAAGACATACTGCAGCAGCGATTGAAAGCTTAAACAGTCAAATTTATTTAATTCATTAATAAAACAATATTAACGGAAACAAACAAACTGAAGCAATAAAGTTCAGGCACAACATAAAAATACTGAAGGCGTAAATAACCTATCAATCTACCATGTATATTTTCTGTAGCCGAAGAATGAGACAAAGCTAAATGTCCATAGTAAAAAGCCGAAACATCCAAATACATGAGGCAACAAAAAGTAGACTTCTGAAAGCAACCAAGAAGGAGGCATCCGATGAAAACATGGAAAAGAAAAGATATAAAGAATGAAAACACCCTCATTTGTAAAAACAAAAACACCCAAAGAACAATGTTTTAGTAAGAGGAAGTAGAAGTCTACCCCTCTTGTTTTTGAAAAGACGAAGAACAAAGCAGAGCTGACAGGCTTCTTAGTAGGCTGAGAGGATTTTTAAAAGGCTGGGCCACAGTAAGGTCATTGACTTTCATTTAATAGCCCAGTAGAAAACAAAGCTCGAAAGCCTCTGTAGAGCCTTGTAGAGCCTAGCCTAGAGTAAGTCCAGTGAAAAGGCCAACAACAATTAAATGCTGGCAGGCCTCTCGAAAGGCTGGGCCATAGCAAGCCCATTAGCAGGGTTCAGCCTGTCCAGACCCATTAACAGATGTCAGAACAAAACTCACATGCCTATGTGAAGGCAAGCCCACCGAATAGCCTGGGCCACATAAAGGCCATAAATATGAACGCGTACAACAAAGACAGGAGAAGGATCAAAACAGAAACATCACATACAACAAAAAAGAAGCACGTGCTCATGTCAGCTCAACTGAAACGTAATTATATAAATCTCGATAACAGCAAGAAGACCATTTTCAATATAAGTGGCAAATTACAGAAACTACACATCACTCATAGATGCCATGAGGCGACAGGCCAATAAATTCCAATCTAACATACACTGGCCAACAGAACGTACAGAAGACTCTCTCTCCAATCTGCCAGCGTACCTAGCAGCACATACGCCAACAAGAATAGCAGAACGCATAGTCTCCCTATAGGCGGACATGCATGTATAATTTTAGTCTCGGACAACAAACCCATATATCCCCTGCAAAAATCTGATCGCTTCCACAGCTGCATGATCGTAGGCGCAAGCACAGCCATGGCAAGCAGAACTCCAAAAAAAATGCCTCCTAGGCAACGAGGAAGCGCCTTCCAACGGCAGCTCAATCTCTACGCCAGCTAAAACCGACCCGTCTTCCGTCACCTCACGCAAGTAGAACAATGCCGGTAAAGCACAACGAACTGCAACAGTCTCTAAAATAGGGATAACGAACGAAACAATAGCACACATCCTGTAGAGAACCGTAGGAAAACGATAAGGAAAATAAACACAACACGCGGACATAATCCGCATACACAAAAGAAGCGTCAGTACAATAAGACAACCAAACATAGATGTATCGACATCAGAAATATACACAGTACATAGGCCAGGGCGAGCAAACCTTGGGATTAGCAGACGAGACAGCACGTGGCAGGAAGAACCGCACGAAGTACCCTGAGCCTTCTGAACCTGCGTAAGAAAGAACGGAATAAGGCAAAGAAAAGAAACACCCAACAAACGAACAAAGGCCCCTGCGTCAGAAAAATGAAGAAACACCCCACAAACGAACAAACCTAACACCGAAGCGACAGAGCCAAACCTGATCACAGTGGACAATAAACCGCACCCTCGTGAGCAGGGAAACAAGATGAGCTAGCAAGCCGGCATTGTGCAAACCTATTCGGACTCCACTTCATACAATGGCCTATTCGGAGCTGACCAAATAAAACACAAAACACTACCAAAGCTAACCACCCAAAAAACAATATAGGTGTCAAAAAGTCCACGCAGCTTTCATAGCCACTGGACAATCTGCGTTTCTACATGCAGCCTCCCAAAAAGAGTATAATTTCAATCTTAATGTTGCACCCTTTCTCTTCAAATCCAAAGAGTCAGCAGGAATTAAATCCTGAAACACCTCTATATTCCTTTTGCACGATCTATCGTTTCGCCATACTTCTACATGCTAATAGCCTACCATGGAATCCATGCCGTGCCTCTTCAGCATAATAGACAAATAAAACACAACGCAACCAACTGAACAGAACATAGACTCAAAGAGGAAAACTGCTTCAAATTATTAAACCTTGGATACATGCAGAGGAAAATCTTGTGGAGATTAGGACCCAAAATAAGAAGGAAAGGTAATAAAGATCTAAAAGCTGAGAATCCATGTACACAACCATTGATACCGGACAGCCTTAGGTAATTTCAACAAACAGGAGACAGGCAGGTGACGAACGCCCTGACCGAGCTAGGCAAAATGATAGACCTGCACACTTGGTAGGGCTGGCTGGCCCGTGCCTCTGAAGCTGAGCGGCAAGCTACCATGTGGCAGGAAAGGACGGACACTGGCTCATCCGCCGTTCTCACGGGACTGGAGCTACCGTGCAGATTGCATCGAGCCCGTCCGGCCGCCGTCCAGATTGTACGACCTGCCCGTCCGGCCGCCGAGGTCAAAAGAACCGGGCAATCCACCAAGAAGATCACCCAACGGCCAACACCAGAAACCAACGAACACATACGCCACAGGAAAAAAAAAACCTCGCAGATCTAGATATCCCCCAAACAGAAGCCGCACGAAAAAAGCACAAATAACAATGCAAGGAGTAAAGGAAGAAGAACAACACACCTACCTGAAACGGCAGTAGAAGCCCCGGCGACTCGCCGGGAAAAGCACCCAACAACCAACAGCAGCAAACCAGCAGCACTCGCACACTGGACGAAAGATGAACGCAGCCACCGAATACCAAGCCCACAGCTCCCAACGCCAACCCAGTTACTCCCGCGTAGATCAAACGAAGATAAACCTAGGCCTGCAAACAAGCAAGATGGGAAGATTTAGAACATGACCCGTCCGCCGCGCAAAGCGAGAAAGAACAGGGTTAAGAAGGAAAATAATCTCGGCCGTGAACCAACCTCAACCATAAGAGAAATCCATAGCAGCAAGGAGGGAGATCCGAATCCGCACGAATGGAAAGCACAAACCAGAGCGCTGGCGAAAGCGAGGGAGAAAGAGGAGGGGCGAGGGACGAGGAAGGAGGGAGAAGGAGACTGGCGCGTGCGGCGTGGGCGCGTGCGGCGTGCGTAGTGGTACCGACCTGACCGGGCGGTCGTCACCTGGCTCACCCGCCGTCCCCGCACACGAAGACACTGACTGTGGCACTGACTGTGGGCCCGAAAACAAATGGGGCCACCTGTAAGTAGGAAGTGGGATTTTCTGTCAGGTCGACCGGCCGTGACGAGGTCAGTCCAGGTCACCCTTATCTACCGCCGCGGTGAAAGGCAGAAAATGGAGAGGTACGCGGCTGCTTTAGCTGCCTCAGGGCCCGGCCGGCTGAATGGCCCACACGTCATTGACCCAATGTGTCCGGAAGAGAGTGCAAATCGTACGAACTCGCGATCCAACGGCTGGAGTGAATTGGGCGGTGGAAAATCTGTACTGTGGGAGGGTGAATCAACGGTGAGGATAAGCTGCCTAAGGTGGCAAGCTGAAGTGAAGGAGAGGCCGGGTAGTTCTTTGAGTTTTATAGGAGTAATAAAGAAAAGTAATTTTGGGGAAACAAAATTAGATACTTTTACAAGATATTTGATCTGGCATTAATCGTGCTTATGATTCTGAAATTTTCGCGAGTGCCAAAGAAGCCTTGTGTAAAACATGTTGTGCCCTAGGAAATATGAAAGCATTTGCTGGGTCTTCAAAAGAAACAGGGAAGATCGGCGAGGTTCGTCTGCCCCATCTAGAGTTCTCCTGTTTGGCGTCCACGTCACAGCACCAGCGCGTACGTGTCGTGAAGCCACGCTCCCACCCGTCCATGCATGGTGCTGAGCGGCAGGCTTCATCGGTAGCACCATCCCTTTCTGTGTTAGCTCTATCACTACTCTGTTCTGATCTGCTGGGGAGGTGTGTGTGTGAGCTGAGAGAAGGCAAGAGAGAAGAAGGCCGGAAAGCGCGCGCGATGGATCTGGTGAACGGCATGCTGAACTGGGTGGCGATGCCCGGCATGATCGCCTCCCTCCTGCTCTTCTACCCACCCTACTACCTCTTCAAGACCTGCTACTCCTTCCTTTCCTACCTCTTCCCGGAGGACCTCGCCGGCAAGGTCGTCCTCATCACTGGTGCCTCCTCCGGCATCGGCGAGGTAAGAAAGAAGACCTTCTGATCTGTTCTCAGGCGTGGCACCTAGCTCCTACTCTGCTTGTTCTTAAATATGATGCAGTACAGTCCCCAGTAACGGGAGGTGCTCTTTAACCTCTTCCATGGAGAATTCCATAAATACGTATTTACTTTTCTGATTTTCGGAGCAACCGCGGATAAAATTAGATGCTGTTATGCTAGTCTGCTATTCGTCTACTTGTCACACTGAATATATGTTCCTTCATCTATATAGTACATATATATTTGACTCCATGTTGGGACCTTCTTCTGCAGCAATTGGCCTACCAGTATGCTACGAAGGGGGCATCCCTGGTCCTGGTTGCGAGAAGGGAATGGAACCTCCGGCAGGTTGCCGATCAAGCACTCGAGCTCGGGGCACCAGATGTGATCATTCTCCCCGGCGACGTCGCAAACCCTGACGACTGCAACAGATTTGTTCAGGCCACAGTTGATCACTACGGTCGATGCAAGTCTCCGTTTAAAATAACTTGGTCAACATATATTCTTACCACAAGCATTACTTAAGTGTAGAATTGACGTTCTAAGTTCTAACCTGTGCGTTGCAGTGGACCATCTTGTATGCAATGCGGGCATTGCAAGCGTGGGTGCCTTTCAGGAGATTCCTGATGTTACCAAATACAGCTCGCAGCTAGTAAATAACATGAATCCTTTTCCCTTGACTACTGTTGTTGTCATAGGCAACCGTCGATGAGTGTCAGTATGACACCATGTTTATTTTTTTGCAGGATGTGAACTTTTGGGGTGCAGTCCAATCAACCTTTGTTGCGCTCCCTCACCTGAAAAGGACCCGAGGAAGAATCGTTGTCACTGCCTCGGCAACTGGATGGAATCCTGTTCCACGAATGATATTCTATAATGTAACTTAATCATTTCATTTGACTAAAATATATCGGTGTTTATGAGAAGATAGTACTGATGTTTGTTATCTATTTGTATTGTTTAGGCTGCCAATGCTGCCCTGATAAACTTCTTTGAGACTCTGCGGACAGAGCTTGGCAGTAAAGTTGGCATTACAATTGTGACGCCAGGGTGGATCGAGTCGGAGATGTCGAAAGGGAAATTTCTAAAGGAACATGGAGGAGTGGAGGTCGACCAAGAGTTCCGTGATGTGAGGAAGCTATCACCCACGCCGTGCTATTATTGAGCTAAAATCTCTGTTACAACAAGAAAACAATTATATGATGCAATGCTCACCAAAAACTACACAATAGAACTGTGGTGCTTTGCTTGCACAAAGGTATATCTAACCACGTGGCGCCCCTGTATATTTGCAGGCTCAAATTGGTCTCTTTCCCGTGGAGTACGCCAAGAACTGCGCTAGGGCCATGGTGCAAGCAGCTCGCCAAGGTGACCGTTATCTAACTGTACCATCATGGTTCAGCACAATGTACCTGTGGAGGGTGTTTGCACCAGAGGTCGTCGAGTTCTTCTATCGCCTCGTGTATATGCACAGTCATGGCGCCAATCAAACCGAAACACCAAGCAAGAAGATGGCTGAGGGCGGCGCGAAACAGCTTCTGTACCCAACCTCGCTGCGCTCTTCGGATGTCAAAAACGAGTAAAACAATTATCCGTAGGGCTTCGACGTGGATGCTATTGTGCGTCTAGCTGGTTAGTGATCTCGGCTAAATCAGCCTTAGATGTGCTAGCTTAGCTTGTAATCTCGAATAAGCTCTGTTCTTTAGTACTAGTGCTATGTTTAAAAATACAACTTAGTACTGTATATATGAACTGGTTGGTGTCTTAAGAATAATGAATTATGCTTCTCTACTTGCAAATTTTGTAACATTGATGAGTGGTGATGGCAATGGGTAGCATTACCTGCGAACAAAACCAAAATTTAACTGAATTTCTACACGCAATGGATGAAAGGTGCTCTGAAGATCAGTCAGCAACTGAACCTCTACCATGGTAGAAGAAAATTCATCAAGTCTTTGTCCTTGTAAACACATCCAAGAGCCTTGATGTTGGAAGGTCTTTCGTTCCAATCCACAAGCTGTGGACTATGAGTAGACAATCAACCATTCCAGCAATGTCATCATAACTCGGTAATGGTTAAATTTTGATATAGGAAATGAACTCCAAATTGCCACAAGACCATTAACAGTGAGGTATATAGTGAGTGCAGTACAGAATACAAAACATCAATATGTTCTGCAAGAGTGGAACTGATAAAGGAATTACTCGCAATATGTTCTGCAAGAGCGGAACTGATAAAGGAATTATAGAGAGCTGCTTCCACATCACCCTCCACAGCAAGATGCATCAATTCCATGTCTTCAATGGTGTCATAGTTCAGTACAAGGCTCAGGACTTCGGGGGAGAACTGTGAGCTGTGATTCCACCGCCAACTTCTTACTCACACGCAATAATATATGCAGCCCGAGAACGTGTGGTAACTGTACCGCAGCAAGCAGACGAACATGCTTAGACCTTGCATGAAACGAGTCAATAATGCAAAGGATTGGGCTTGTTTTCGTACGCTGCTAACTGATCAACTACTAGTTCCGAAGATCGATTGAAATCCACCGTGCCTGTATGAACAACTACATCTGTTTTTTTTATTTAAATAAGAAGTTTTAGCCTTTTTCACATTCACATGTGTAAACTTGTATTTAAATATGTTTGTGTCCATATTCACTCATTTTTATGTATAATCTAGACAACATATATAATAGCTAGAACATCTTATATTAAAAAAGGAGGGAGTAGCTTGTAAAGCGGCAAATCAATGACCTATGTTGATTACGACCAAATCACACAAAAACTTCATGACTAAACTCTAGCCACGTGAACCTACGAATAGATAACTGAATCGAAGATAACCATCTCGCTGTCGGGCCACAGAACTCTTCATGTCCAATCTGCCAGAGCTTGGGGCAAGAAAAAGTCGATTTCCGACATGCCATCACAAGAAGAGAAATCAGCAGAATCATCGGTCACAACGAACGAATGCTGAACATTAGCTTGGGTGTGGTGTGAGCGTAAAAATCTTGCCGGAGACCATATGTAGGGACCGGAGGCGACAACGCCCTGCCTCCATGTAGTTGATGCATCGTGGTGCCTGCCGGAGCCGGTTCCTATGACTTTGGCGACAGGTCAATGAGAAAGTTAGGGAATTCTAAAGTTAGAGGATCCCGTTCCGTGCCCATCCGGTCTCCACGTTGCCAACAGTGGTACTGGTATCTGCTGACCCGGTTCCGTGCCCATCCGGTCTCCACGTTGCCAACAGTGGTACTGGTATATGCTGACCCAGCCGGTTCACCGTAGGAGGCGGCGAGACCAAAGTTGGGCATCGGAACGAGCAGCCAGAACGAACTAGGGTGAGGAAAATGTCGTGGGTCATATACCAAATGCTAATAGCACTCTCAGATATCTCTTAACTCAGACACAATTCGTGTATATATAACAGTTTGAGGAATTACAATGAGGACGATTAGAGCTACATGCCAAAAGCTAAAGGCCAATTCACAAAACTGAATTTGACTCGCAAGTTCAATATCCTGGCTGATTTGGTATCGAGACAAATTCAATCCCGTAAGCCCAAATATCTACATCTAAACGGAGACTAATTCAAAAGGACCAAGAACAAGGCCTCAGCCAGGATCAAAGGGTAAGGGGATTATAACCCCAACCATATTTCTGAGTAGTCATCGACCCTTTCAAGGCCAGCACAGATGTACATGACTATGGTTTCCTGACAATACGGTGACCTCGCTCAATTAAGGGCTCCCAGCTGGCAACCAAGACTAACAGCAGTTTAGCCGCCTTTTCCACCATTGACGAAGGGTACAGAAGAAATACTCAAAGCAATGCACGCCTATACATTCTAATTTTCACGAAGATTCCAATCAGCGCTGATGTCCATGGAAAGCTGGAAAACTTCAGCAAACTCCTTGATCAAAGATTTATGCGCGACATTGATTAGTACCGCATCCTCAAGTCCTGTTCCACCGGAAGACATTTGTAGTATCTCCCTAATGCTGCCAACCCCACGATCCTTTATGCCACAAGGATCAATGAGTTTGAATGGAGTTAAGTCAGTCGTGACATTTAGTGCTAGACCATGATAGGCTATCCATCTCGAGACATGAATTCCTATTGCTGCAACTTTCTGATCACCTAGTAAGGAAACAGTGGAGACATATGTAACAAGCAAAAAAGAAAGAACTGATACTTCTATAGAACATTAGGGTTTTAGTAAAGGTGTGAAATAATAACTAAAAATAAGATCGAACACTTCTCAGATCCAAGAGGACAGTAACGTACCAACCCAAACACCAGTGAGACCATTTATCCTTGATGCCTTGACAGAAAATGCATGCTGAAGGGCACGAATGATCACTTCTTCAAGTGACCTAAGGTACCAATGAAGATCCATTTTGTGATGCCGCAAATTGAGAATTGGGTACATGACAAGCTACGGAATCAAAATAAATGAGTATAAGAAGCATGGATATATATACAGTCCTCACTAATAACAGCTATAGAATCTATTTACTTTTTAGAATAAAGTGATCTCTTACAGGTTCCATTTCTAGAAAAGAAACCATAGAAGATTTTTCCTAACCTGAGCTGAGAGCCCAGATCACTACAAGTCCCTTTGCAGGAAAGTAAAAACTACAAGAAAACTAGAACTATACTAAGAACAGAAGTTCTCAGCAAAAACAGAATATTTTCACTGAGACATATGGATTGCTTATGCAATCTGATAGGAGTCCGGATCATCATTCATGGAAAACGTAGTTGGTCTGATTCTTTACTTTGCAATGAGTCTTTTATGTTAGTAAGCAAGAAGCAGAAAACTAAACTTATGAGCCAAAAAACACACTACCGTATCTGAAGTAGAAAGTAGTACAGTATTTCAAATACAAAAACAACTAATTTGAGTGCTAAATACCTGCCCAGGGCCATGGTATGTTACTTCACCACCACGGTCAATGCGATAGATCTCAATAGGAGCGTCTTTGACTTTAAAATGGAGGTACTCCTCCCTGCTGTCAGTGCCCAATGTATAAACGGGCGGATGTTGCAGCGTGACCAAGGTGTCCGAGTGATCTGCGTTTCTGGCTGCCAATTCCTTCCTCATTGTAACAACGGACTTCTGCCAGGCCCATGATTCGGCAAAAGGAACCAACTCCTGATGGAGATCAAAGCAGTCACACCTGTTAAATACAGTCGAATACAAGGAGTGTCATCTTCATGACAAACACCATGAACATGAAGCAATGCAAAATATAAATACTTCCATAGCGTCACTTCGGTTGGCACTTTGGTGGAGCAAAAAAGAAAACTCCCCTAAAACGGTAAATCTTCATCAGCAAAAAAAAAGTTTTAAGTTATCTTCTAAATACAACACCCCTAAGTTATCTTGTTGTAGCTGAGACTAGTTGAAATCGCATGGCTTTAGGATAAATAAAACTTGGTGTAGCAAAAACACTGGTGGCGCCACAGCTAGAGGAGATGCGCGCGGCGAGTACCTCCTCATCTCGACGGGACCGGCAACGGTAACCAAATCCGTGCCAGTTGCGACAGCGGCGGGGCCGGAGGATCTTCTCCGAGGGCGCGTCGAGGAGCTGGCGGGGTAGGATAGGATGTGGTGGCAGAAAGAGATGCGGGGAGCGGAGACCACCATGGCGCCGCGGGATCGTGCTCTCAGTCAGAACCAGAATCGTGGCGGAATGAATGGAGCCGGCGCGCGGTGGCGGACGCACCGAGGAAGACGGGCGCGAGGTTTTCGAGGATTCAGGGTAGGTCAATACGGTGGTTTACCCAAAATAGAAGAGCTCAACCAAGGGCAGCAGTTCTCCAAAAATGCCTCCTATATGTCCATATAGGGAACTACCGCTAAAAAAATCTCACCTAAAACTTATTTAACTCCAACAGTTACCCTAAAACATCTACCCTATTTAATATTTTAGAAATATTATATAACTAACATATAAATTCAACGGCTACCTCTACAACTGCTAACTTGTAGTGTCAAAAACTTATCCATCACCAAATCTGAAACATAAATAAAAAACTCACTAATATCGGCATATTGCAGTGTCAAAACGCTCACAGATATTGGACAAGAATTTAACACAAAATTAGCAACCATTAAACAACAGTACAACGACCGACTACTCCTCCCGACGCCCTCGCTGCCCTTGGCCGTCCAGCCCGCCACCTCGCCCCAGCCATGTTCTACTTCCTGCCCTTGTATCTCCTTCTTCTTCCTCTCTCCTTCCCCTACCTTCTATTTTCTCTTGAGTTTGCCCATGGCGGGTCCGCCTCAAGCCCTCTCCTCACCTCTGTGTTTCTTTCCCTCCCAAAAATTGAGATGAGACTCGATTTGGAGGTCCCGCTTTCAAGATTCTCCCATTTTAGAACCTTAAACTACTATCTGGTGTCGATCGTACCCCGGTGCTGCCTGAAGGAAAGCAAGAAGCATGTGAACACAATCTTGATCTTCTTCTAGCTATCCATCTCTCTATCTCCTCATCGATACTATAAGAATAAAAGTGTGGTGAGTGTGCTGCGGGTTAAGCATCTCTATTCGCTACTGAGCGAAGTGTCCATGCATGAGGCGAGCATCAGGATAAGGTAAGGATTTCATACTCAATTAGAAATTCCAGATCAATTTCCAAATCGATTTTGGGCTCGATTGAGGATAAACTGAACAAACTAGAAGGGGGGAGAAGACCAGATAAACCTGTCGAGGGCAGGAGGAAAGTTCACCCGTGAGCAATTGTTGGCATCGCTGGGATAGGTGAGTCTTCGACCTCCCCTACTTGTAGGGAGACGAGCGAACAGAACCGGGGACGCCTATAAATTGGGGGAGCATTGAGGAAACTGTTAGGCGGTTGTTTTTGGGCTTTTTTCGCTAAAAACATATAGGAGAGTGTTTAAGGGAACTGCTGGACTTGCTCTCAAGGCTCGCTGAATGGCCTTGGGGTTTTCTTTTGCTATGATCTATTTCCCTCGGCAAAATTGCACATAACATAACACCAAACATTGATTTGGTCTAATTTCTATGTTATGTACTACTCCCCTCTCCGTTTCAAATTAGATGTTTTATTTATCAAAAATAGCATATATCTAGACTTATACGAGCACGTATCTAGACATGTATAAGTTAGATACGTGCTCTTTTTGACAAATGAAAGTCACCTAATTTGAAACAAAGAAGTACGACTTTGGCATCAAAGACTGGTAATTGCACATAACACCAAACAACGTGCAATTTTGTACTTTCCCTCTGACGCCAGAACATCAAGAAAATTCACAACGAAGCCCCCGAGCACATGCTCCAGGCACACAACTACACGGTGTATTTGTTTTGCGTCTTCTTACTTTGACCAAAAATAGATGAGGAACATGTAAAAAACCAAGGACGGCATAAAATGTATAGGACATAATCCATATTTTGTTGATCAAATTAACGGTCAAAGTTGAGTGAGTGCTACGAGACATGTGTGCCATGTAAACAGAGACATGGGCTATGACATACAACAGCAGGTAAAATATACAAACATGTGTAATGTAAAAAAAACATAGAATGTTTCCTATGAAATATTGTTCATTCAGGACCATATGATCCCCAGAACCAAATCAGCGTCCTCAGGCTGCGACCAGCCTTCTAGAGGTAGTAGTGGCTATATGGGTCTCTAGGTGTGGCTCATCTCGTCAGCCAGTTGCACATTTTGTTTCGCCCTTCAGTTCTGACACGATAGGGTGACAACATTTGAGTTCTAATTTTACAGGATCCAGATCGTTAAAAGTCAGAAATTTGCTTGATTATACAGGATCCAAATCGTTCCAACTGAGAATTTGTTTGATGATCCATGCGACGCTGATGGCCAGCTTGGTCCAGTCAGGTGCTTGTGCCAACGGCAAAACCAGTAACCCAAAAGTTGCGATCACAGTACTAACATGACATGTACATTACCACCAGGCTTCATCAACAGACAAACCAGACCAAGAGAGCAGTCATGTGCACCATGCACGTACATATTAACCTACAGCGGTTTGTTGACCGTCACTACCATGCACTTACAGGATAGGGTTTGGCACAAACAGCACGGGAACATGGCCAGATCAATGGGTTAATAGGCCGTTCCGGGTCAGATTGTTCAGGGGAGCTAACTATCTACTCTACTCTCCCTCCGTTGCCTTCATTCATCATCAGACAAGCATACCACATCTTTAGGAGCCGCTGAACCTTGGGGGTCACCGCTCAACCCAAGAGTTCCTGTAAGCCATTCATCCAACGATACGGAGTCAGAATCTGACTGTGGCGTGCCTGACGCAGAAGGTCCGACTTTCATACTTGGCAGCACAGCCGATGTCGCGGAGGACGCGTTAGACACTCTGGTAAAACCTGGTGGTGATGTTAACTGCGGAGCTGGATTTTGAACTGAAGATACTGACGATGGCAGGCGTGTTGGATGTGAGCTTGACGGAACCTGGTGTGAACATGATGGGCCCAATAGTGCTGGTACAGACGGATTTGAACTTGGGTGCGAGCTTGATGGTGACAACTGTCCTATACTTACAGGAGTCACAGGGATCGACTGCACTCTTGCAGATGTGCTGCCCTCCAGCCTAGTTGGAAGCGGCTGCTGATTGGCAGGGGGCATAGAATGCACCTGTGGACGCAACCTGCGCTGAAGATGAGGAGCAGGTGCACGTGCCAGTTCACTCTGAGCTGCAAAGCTTCCCCGTGGCAGAACTGGCGTGTGACTAAAAGGGACTGATGTCGATCTAACAATGTTGCTCGGTATGGATGGGCGTGGTCGGAGCGCTTGCGAAGATGGCGATGACGAACGCGACAACTGTGATGATGATGGTGATGGTCGATCGACCTGGAATCGCTGAGCATGATGTATTGGCAGTGGTGGTCGACCAGCTGATGACGACACAGTTTGTGATGCAGTTAACACCACCGCCGAAGGCCTTGTGGGGACTTGATGAGGAACCTGGGGTATCTGGTGAATCGGAGGGCTCTGGGCTCTACCTGCATATCAGATATGAGCATCAGAGGTAAACAATAAATTTCACCGAATCAATTTAATTAACATTTACTACACATTTTAAGAGATCAACATCGGAATTGAGAGATCATATGCAACAGTAATTATGTCAATCAAACAAAAAAGGCATACACATAATAACCCTAACTCCAAACGCTGGAGAATTTTATAAAAATACCATATTGTGGAAGATCATTTCAACTTGAATGCAAATATTATGCAATAAGAAAAGATTAGTTAAAATAGAAATTCAGAACATACAGATGTTTCAAGCCTAACACTAATAGTGTCAGCAATATTGATTTGGTGGACATCCGATGTGACAATACCTTGTGCTGCAGAAGATATGAATTTAGCCCGAAAATCTTCAGCTAGTGACTGGTTGAGGAGAACTTTCCCACATAAACCATCTAGTGTCTTCCTTCGCTGAAGATGAGTGGAATCTTGTTCCCGAAGTAACAAATCATACTTTTGTTTCACCTTCTCTATCTCTAGGTTACACTCGGTCCGAAGTTGTGATTGCTACCCATAATTGAAAGAAAGAAAACAGGAAAGCATGATGAATCCTAAACTCCCATAAGAAAATCACAACCAAGATATACATGAGCTAGAAGAAATAGCAAACCTTCAGTTCGTGGGTTTTATTAAGCGAGTCAATGTATGACCTTAATCTGTGGAACTCATTTTTCAATGGTTCATCACCAACTGGTGGATGATTAAACATAATTGATGTCGCTGAAAAGAGTTGTGCCGAAGAACCCGGTGCATCCTCGGGTTGATTACTTTGCTGACTCCGATCAGGATGTGTTCTTTCAAGCAGAATACTGTATGCTGGAACTGATGGCTGCATTCCAGATTGTTCTACTTCCGAATGTTGAGCTGGCACCATACTTTGTTGGGCTGATTGAATGATCAGATCTGTCTGAGTATCAACTTCCCTACACACAGATGGTTGCATTTCAAGGTGCAATATCTGGGCTGGTGCTTCACCAGGAAGACCTACTTGTTCTGCATCTCTTTGCAAAAGTTGTGCTGGCACTACGCTTGATTGGGTTGACTCCAGAATATTTGTCCGAGTTTCAACTTCCTTGGACATTTGTTCGGAAGCCTGGCCAGGCACAGGAGCCACAGTTTGTGGTTCTAAGTGAGGTGGATCTGCGGGAGTACTGTCTCTATTACTGGTGTTAACTTCCATTTCAGCATCTCCTAAATGGTCGGTTGCTCCAAGTAATGGTTGCGAACCCACATCATTCTCTCCCCCAACATGTTTAGTGCTTCTATGATCACCAGTTGGAGAATCCTGATATATGTTACCAGTACATATGCTTAGTTGTTATTCTAGTTATCATAATGGATACAGTAAAAACTTACCAAAAGGAATAGCAATGCAACCATAGGTAATGAAGTACCATGAATTAATACATGCACCACTAACTAACATACACATGAAGTGCAAGATGTATCAACTGGGATGTTCACTATTTGGAAGAACATTCAAGTAGATGGGCACATCGAGGCTCAAACGAGTGTTCGGTACAAGAGGCGGCACCTACATAAGGTTCTAGCTTATATGCATATATGTTGCACGGTCCATGATGAGCAAGCAACTATGTTCGTATTGGTATGTGGAAAGGATTTTTAAAAAACACAATCTTAAATGATATATCGCAAAGAAACTTAAATGAGTAATCTACAAAACATAAAAACATATCATCAAAAGTGGACAAAAGCTTCAATATGCGACTTCCATATGAAGAACAATGACAGCAAATTATGTTGGCAGTTCTCCGTGAAACAAATGTTAAGTTGACAG
The DNA here is from genome assembly GCA_026929855.1 of Poa annua. Lineage (NCBI taxonomy): Eukaryota > Viridiplantae > Streptophyta > Magnoliopsida > Poales > Poaceae > Poa > Poa annua. Next base: position 23,281,822 of record CM049432.1, read on the forward strand.
GTTCTACACTCCTACATGGATAAATTTATAAAGCTATAGAATGTGACATCACTCCAAAGAACTAAATATAAGACCTCATAGTTTCACAATAAGAATATTCTTACAAGCAAGAAAACAATATTTTGCAGGTATGTGCAATAATCCATGCCATACCTGATTAATGCAACTGTCAATTGCTGGACTAGAAATAAATGTATCTTCAAAAGATGTGTCTTGAACAGCCAGAGACGCCCCTCCTTGTGAGTCGATGCAATCAGAACTATTGTTGATCCTGTTCTCTGTCAAACCATCTTTTTCTGATTCTTGCCTTCTTTCAGTTTGGATAAAAATCTCATCAGATCCATGTCTTGATGTTCGTGCATTGATAGGTTCAGATGGAATCACACTTCGGACCAATGTAATTTCCATCGCAGAGGTATGATCCAAAGACTGCGGACAGTTTGCCAAAGTAGCAGTATCAACACAGCAACTAAACTGGTTGAATTCCTCCATAACAAAACCTGAATCTGGTAGAGAAATGTCTTGATCAAAAGTATGATCTAGTTGGCCAAGTTTTGCTTCCTGAAGAAATTGTTGCTTCAAGTGCAATTCATTTGCCCACACTGCTGATTGCTGCAAGTCGAGCTTCTCACGCTGGTACCTGATGTGCTCCAGAAACGCATATAGGAGCATAGTGAACCATTCAACTATTAGCTTTATTTTAGCATCTCTGTCATCTGGGCCAGCGTGAGACCTACGAAGATGCTCCACAACTATTTTGCATGCTTCTCTCAGTTTCAATACTCCCTTCTGCCTGTTCATGTTGAACACTACGACCTCGTTTGCTTGTTTATCATGGATATTCTTTTCTCTTAAGGAGAAAACCATGTTAACTAAATTAATTTTTTTCTCCGTGATTCTGTTAAGAAGTACATCCTTCGATAAATGTTTTTCATGAAATTCTGGAACAGACAAAAGTTCCTTCTCTCTTGGTATGGTCCCCTCGATTAATAAATCATGTGGATCCTCTTGATTTGATCCATTTTGTACATTGCCATCAACATATGCTACCTGATTAATGATTGATTCATCATTTCCCACTTTAGTTGAGGTCACCAGCTGGTTTGGCGATATGTTCTTTACCGAAGTTGATTGATAATGCTTGCTTTTTTCGCCTATTCTACGTGAAAACTTCTTCTTTAGGATCCTTAGCTTCTCATAAACAAACTCAGCGAGATCTTCATTGCACTCATAGTTCAGGTGTTTTGCAGCAAGCGTCAGTGATTCCCGACGATTAACCTTATGCTTTAAGAGAGAAGCAGCACGCCAGCACTGAAGTAAAGCATTAAAAGACGAAAAACATTCATGAGAAAGAACAGTTGCATTTAACACTGAACCTGAAGTAAAAAATTACAGGAGATTCTTCTCTAACCAGTGCAATGTTGAATGCATGCAATATGCCCTTTGGCTCCTGACTGACTTGGTGATTCTTCAATGTATACTCAAGAAGTTCCTCACATAAGCATATAACATTCTCCTGCACAATGTAAACATTCCATCAGAGAATACATTCATCTCAGATACCAAAATGATGAGCATATGAAATCATGTGGATTCAGGAATTTTAAATGGGTTCAGGAATTTTTGATTCGCTGAATGGTATGTTCAACTACATTTTTTATAGCTTATCGGTGTATTTATTTGCTACACATCATGTAGCAAACATTTGGGATACTGCTCTCTTTGGTTTAAGCACAGTTGATTGCTGATCAGTTCCAAAGAACCAAAAAAATACTTCTCTTGAGGATGTATTTGGTTCTTAGTATCCTTATTGCAGCAATTACAATGCTGCCAAATTGATGATACTACCATTTGACGAATATATTAAATACATAACACTACTAAAAGGTGAAATCCAAGATGACAGAATAATGAAGTTCAATGCTCCTAAATAAAATCTTAAGTGTCCGGACGAAAAAATTAGTTCAGCATTGCCAGCAGCCCAGCACCAACACCGGAGATGCTAATATGGTACTAAAAGCACATTATAGTAAAGTCAAATTAGTCAGTCATAACTCGTAATTACTACTACTACCACCAATGCTTTGAAGAGGTAAAGCAAGCTTTAAAGAGCTAAAACTAGAGATCCAACTTGGCAAGAAACTAGAACAAGGTGCGGGTGACACCAAAACAATTAAAGAAAATGCTTCTTTGAGAGCACAGAAATATTAGGTACTAGTAGTGGCCTTCAATATTTCACCAAAATCAGTAAAAAAAACATCAACAGAACAATGAGCTATTGTGTTTAGCCATACCGGTAGTTCCAACAATTTATATAGCTTTGAGAGCTCTGGCTTCAATTGGCCATGAAGACCTTTTTGTGCGCCCTGGAGGTTTTTCACTCCTATAAAATGGACGAATTAGAGGAATGCATTCTTCATACCGAAGACAGACATGTTAATTACTGTTACAGTAGTGATACCTTGTTCCTGCCATGTGTCGTCAACTGATATTTTCTGAGAACTAGTTCTCGTCTTGATTTCAGGTGACATGGAGTCCTTGTCTCTGCCAGCTACAACATTCGGAGATGAATCCAAGGTTTCAGCCATTTTTCTGCGTTTCATACTGGCATCATCAGTTTCATTGTCAGGCATTTTTCCTTCTTCCATGTTTTGTATCTTTCTACGACATCTTTGTCCTGGCTCAGTTATATATTGCCATCGAGGAGACTTCCCACCTAGCAAATTTAACCAGAAAGCACAGAACTTTGGCAGATCACCATCAGGTGCAGACATACCCTCTCTCTCACCTACTACAGCACTATCTCTAGAATAAGAAGGACCACAAAGATGAGCTTGTGATATGGCTGCATTGTTCATTTTAGCGCTGACATCAAGTTCAGTGGATAACTTTGTTAAGTATTCCAAAATTACTCTGTCCATGAACAGTTTTTCAGCATCAGAATCTTTACTTAAGTGAGAACTTTTTTTGAGCTCCTCGAGTCTACTGAAGAGAAATGATGCACCCCAACTAAGAAGAGAATGGCTCATGATAGGACTTATATTCTGGATATTGCTATCAACAGTATGTTCATACTTTGCAAGTATAAGAGCCTTTTCCTCCACCGTACAAGAAGAATACAAACGAAAAATGGGCACATGTTCAGATTGTGACTCTATGCTGATCTTCTTGAGGACTCTCAAGTCATTTGCGGGATTCCAATCACTACTATATATGATGATGACATCAACCGATGATAGTTTAATACTTCGGGCACATGCACGGCTATCAATCAAGAAAATAAAACGGCCCCTAGTCTTGTCATTGAACATACTCATTGCACTCTGTTTTTTTTTCTCATGCAAACCACGCTCCACGCGTTCATATGACTCAAAACCGAATCTTTGACGGACAAAATCATCGAAAATGTCACCCATTGGGTTGCGAGCTCCACCACCGGACTGCACAATAAAGAAAGTAACGCCATATTGGACTGATCAGCATTCGGAAGCACAGAAGATCATCGTATTGAATTCTAATAATGATAAATCAAATCTCCAGTCTCCAAACAATGGGCTAAATAAGGGAAATACCAGTAACTGAAAAGGGAAGATGGTTTCACACAACCATGCTTGACAACGAACAGTGTTAGAACATGCGTTATCTTTGCTCAAAACGTAAATCAAATATGTACATTGTACACAAGAAATAATATTATGATGTTGTACTACAATATTAGTACAGTAAAATACGTGCATTGTATATCAATTTTTGCATGTGCACAAGTTTTCAATTTTGTATATCTATTTTTTTTCTACAATGAAGTGCAGAAGTGTGAGTTTTCTGCAGGAGTAACCATGCATTCATAGACTTATATGTCAAAAGGAGCAAAAGGAAGCAAGTAAATTTCATTTTCAGTGTAAAATGATGCCCTTTTAGACAAAAAAAACCGTAAGGGGGGTAGGGAAGAGGAAAAGTTCAAGCAAGAAAAGAAAACTGACAAGGACTATGCGGTAGCAAGTGTCAGCCGAACCCCTGAAGAGGGTCAGAGATGCCCCCTTACTAAATCTAAAGGATTGAACATGGGATACTAAGATCAAGATCAAACACTAGGGGCTATTTTGTCCAAAATCTGTGTGTTCAATTGTTAAGATAAGCCAGCAGGCCATAGCGAAGATGCCTAAGAATATATTCCCAGAGAAACCAGCAATACCATGTCCTTGACACCCATTGCCCCTTTGCTTCAAAGGATGTAGGAGTCACCATTGTAGACAGCAAAGTGCTGACTGTACTGCCGCTCAAGAGTTCACTTCGTGTTTAAACCATAGTTACTAGATTTGCAATTTGAACTCGTGGTTTGCACTTCACAACATCCTACATATCCGGTTCGTTATGTAGGAGCTGCTATTTCCTGTTTGAAATAGGATGCTATAAACCCTCCTGCTCATGCTCCTGAAGGAATAGAGGAGCATGTCCTCCATGCTTGCGTACACAGCAAGCAGGAGGAGCTGCTATTGCGCGAAAAACGACAGCCCATCCACCAAATCTTCCCCACCGTCACTGTTCTTATGTGCATGGTCTTTGCCTAGGGCGATTTTTATTTTCTATTTACAGATCAATGACTCGGATGCGATCTTTTCTTGTAAGCGATAGACTCATATCCTTTCTTCCTTAATTGCGAACTCTGACCAAACTGAGCAATCTCAAACCCTGATCTAGATCGATCAACCGGATCAGGGTACGAAGCTCATTTTAGCGAATTCGTTAACTATGGTTTATACGATAAACAATGTCTTAGAGCTCCATGGCTCAGTTCTTATGTGCATAACTGTACTACAGTGAAATATCACAAGTCTTTATGCACCTCTTGGTTTTGCAGCTGAGGCAAGTCAGACGTCCAAAATGGCATATACTTCACGATTCAACATAATGTGCACACTGAAGAGCAAAGATAGCTTGAAACTTTTCCTTGTATGAACAGTTGATAACACGTGTGCATAACATTGAAAATTTGTGAAGTCAAGGAAATCATCAATGCATGCTTCAGTTGCGAAAAATAAATCAATGCATCCTTTAGAAAGGTAAAAATACTAAGGATTGCAAACTCTTTTTGGAAAAAAGTAGTAATCAATACCCACAAAATACTATGCATAAATTGGGCTAAGATAAATACCTGAAGTAAGACAATCTTATTTCAGACATGGTATCACAAAAAGCTCACCTGGGAAAGAATAACAACTCTCAGCCCTTTTTTCCTGATTTCTTGGAGCATTTTGTCAAGAAGCAGTAGCTTCCCACTTGCATGCACTCCAATATCTAGGATATCAGTTACTGGGTGGCCCTTGATAAGTGAGACTTGTAGCGTTCCATCTACTAGATAAGGATGGTCACAGCACTGTTGCATGGTAAGATCATTAAGACAGTGCTATGCACAATGAGTATCATAATAGATTCCAGCTAGTGACGTACTGTGAAATAAAAAGGTACCACACGCTCATGAATATCAAAAGCTAACCTTCCGGAGGGATACAAGAATGTCACGAAGAGCACCAACACTATCAGTTTTTGAATGTGATTGAAGCGCTGGTGAGTTTGATAGTAAGGTATGACAGTAAATTTCTAGCTGCACCCGTGAAAGGCGAGCAGGAACCCAATACTCCACAAATTTTGACGAGTCCCCTTTCTGCTCAAGTGCAACATGATGTGCGAGTTTTGATTTCAGCATTGCTATTGTACCAGATGTGTCAATAGGTAGATCAACATTTGAAATATTAGAAATATCATTTCCTTCAGAGTTGAGGAAAGATAGCAGGTTGATGTAATCAAGAATATTTTCCTGCAAACAACCAGAGTTAACACGGCCTTATTATAGAACAGATACTTTACAGGGTAAAATTGTTGACTGCATACCTTAAGTGGAGAGCTCAAGAGAACCATCCTAAAATCAGTGTGAAGATACTTGAGTTGTTCGAGGCATTTTAAAACTCTTGAGCTTTGACAATCATCAACTATGACCGCCTCCCAAGCAATGCATTTCATGGTTTCGATGTCCTGTGTTATTGTGGAAAAAATAACGGAAAGCAAAAGTTTCATATATGCATAAACATGGTAGCTAAATTTCAGGACTACATAATGTTCAAGCAAGTAAGAAACAGAGTTACCTTTTTTGTGCCCTTACAGTAAGCTACATGAGATCTGAGTAACAGAATACTATTACCTCTATAACAGCATCAGGGTGGGACAAGAGAACTTGTAACATCACAGAACCCTTCTCATAGAACTCCAAATCTTGAATTGTTTTGCGCACGTCTTTCTCTCCATTATAAACAACTACATTGATGGATGGTGCCAATCGGTTGAACTTAGCCTCCCACAATGCGAGAGAAGCAGAAGTGGAGACAACGAGAAGTGGACGGCAGACATCAGGCAATATGGATATAGCGAAAAGAATGGTCTTAATTACACGCTCCTGTACAATAGATAAGTTGCGAAGTTTAACAATCCTGAACTGGGCTTTAACTCTAAAACCGCTTTAAAACTGCACTGGTCAATAGTTCGGATTGGCAATTGAAACAGTTTTGCATTTAACGGATGAAAATTGTACTTCATCTGTTCAGGGTCAGAAAAGTGATGGCAAATTACCCTATCCTAACAAAAATTCAGTCCAGTGCAAAAGAAAATAGTATTCTGTCGCGCCACTGGTAAAAAGACCACATTTTCAGTGTGAGATAAGTTCTACTTATTTTTTTTACTTGGAAGCAAAAACTTAAGTGGAAGATGCACAAGAAACATATTTTTCGGGCCAGGTCTAATATATTACGATATAGATATACCTTATCATCGACTAAGATAGCGCCATGAGAACTGTGCCAGAACTCCCGGAGCTGATTAAGCAAATTCAAATGACTGTTATCTAAACCAGGAGGGTATCCATCTGGCAGCTTCAGAAGTTTCTGAAATGGACTTTGCTTAACCTGTAAAGACCAGAGACACGGTTTAATTTCACTAGAAATTCTTGAATTTAAAGCAATATATAATTTAAGTTCAGATTTCATTAAAAAATTATGTGAGTTCTCAAAACCCTGCCAAGACGACAAGGATAGGCCTTGCCGCAGCTAGATGAGGGCAAGTTCTCCTATCCTAGGCGTTTGGAGTTTGGACCCTTATCCTACCCAAATTAACACAAAATGCCAGTAAATCAGAATGATGATAGTGAAGGAAGGTACAAGCATAAAAATTAGGAGTAAGGAATCGGAGCATAATTGAAATCAGTTCCTTGACACTGCTCCTGCCTAAATAAAAATGCATACCAAATGTCAAAACAAAATTGAAAGTTTCAACACATGTACATATCCATGGTCCCATGCACACAGTGGCAGAATTTTACCATACTACTACTCACATTTAGCTAATTTTACCATATACATGGGCGGAAAATCAGATCGGCCCCCTGCTCTCTCACTCTCATGTACTTCTTTTTGGCCCCCTCTTAAGATTTTGGTCATGATCTGCCACTGCATGCTCCCACACAAATTTTCAGGAGAAGTTTGCGGGCGAAAAAAGAGTGCTACAAAAAACACTTTTTAAAAACACAGATTTTTGAAGAAAATTTCTGCAACACGGCATATGTCTTTTTTCATGAAACTCTGCAGAAATGTAGAAGATACAAACATGTACAACATGAAAAGAAAAATGAATTCTTTGAATTCTTTAACTATTACCAATTTACTGTTCATTCAGGAGCATATGAACCCAGGAACCAAACGCCACGTCCACGTCGGAGGTTCTAATTCAATATGAAGGGTGACCATGAAATGAGAGAGAAAACTTTCAAGGTCATTTTTACTTTGTTTTCCCACCCGTCAGTTAGCCAACCTGGACACTCAGACTATGTATGGTCAACCCAGCATGCATGCAGGTTAGACCTGATCTAGCGTGTGGTTATTGCGCTTATAGCACCCTTATGTGCTTTTTTAATTCATGGGGCTAACTGGACACACCAGAAATAGTTTTATGGCCTCCAGTTGCATTTTAATCCAAAACTAAATGCAATTATATTACCCAATAGTCCACCCACGGGCCATACAGGTATCTAGAAGCATCAGGTGATTTTATTCTGGAAAATGAACTGTATTCCTGACATTCCGTCAATAGCTCCCAGTCAAAAACAACTTAAAGTGAGACCTAGTAAGAGCCCCACGCAAATACAATGGCACTGACCCCATGACTAATCTACCTCCAAATGTTATCGCCTCCTCGTCCCTCATTCTTATGCGCTACAGGCTCTCCCCAATCCCCTCCCTTTCCCTTCCAAATGCATCTGCCTCATCCACACGACTTGGTGACATGTTCTGTAGATAGTGCATAGTATCAGTTGCAATGTAGTGATTTATTGTGTCATGTCCAGTGGCTATATTTGATATCATCATTTGCATTTAGGTTTAGAAGGCCAGAAGCTCTCTCAAAAAAAATCATCTAAAATATACATGTACACACCATATTCATAGATTCTTGTTTTTGTCAGATACTGTATCTATATATGCGTGTCGCTATACACGGATGGTGATATGAAATCACAAAAGGTCTAGGGTGAAAACGAACACAAAAAGTAATTCAGAATTGCATCTGTTGAAAGAATAGATTATACCCATTGAAAGTACGTAAGTGGCAAACAGAAGGATAAACATAAGGTCAATCAGATACTGTATCGAAAATTAAATACAGAAAATCTTAAATTCTAGCTTTTGAATTATTCATTAGTCACGAATGGCCATCTTGATAACATAAAGCCAGTGAATAGACGATTCAACAAATAAAGTTTAAGTTGTCAGGCTTAAACTTTACAGGTTATGTCAAGTGGACTAAAACAGAGTTATGTGAAATTGTGCATATATAGCCAAAAGGTCAAAATGATTAGATTACTAGCATAGTACTTGTTGTATATACAAAATAATGGTACATCAGTTAATATGCATAACTACAAGTATACCTTGTTTAGTTTTGCAGTGTCAGAAGCTTTTCTTGCAGCCTCCCGGCGGGTCTCATAGCTTCTCTTGAGTTCCTCAGCATCAGGCGTACACAAAAATGACGAAGTCTCCAGCTCCCATGTCACATGCTCATAGCCCAGATCTTTCCATTTTACTAGCCATTCAACATTACAAAATACCAATTTATTACCAACCGATTGAAAAAAATCTTCAGCTTCTTTTGGAGGCATAAGTGATCGTTTCTTCAACATGCGGCATGGTTCTGCCCATTCCTGCCTCCACATTATTGTCTAAGAAACCACATTGAAAAAGGAACACATCAGCAGGCATACTTTAGCTCTTCTGCAGAGCTAGCAGCTCCCTCTTAGAAACATAAATATCACAAGAGTAACAACCTTTTCTTTTTGAATTTTCTTACTAAACTTAGAGACGAGATTATGACCTCCTGGGGTGCTACCAATTATATCATTCTCTGGGATCCACCGATTATGTACATGAGCTAAATTCTTGTACTTCACAAAATATTGCTTGCAATTCTGTACTCCTAGAGTGGAAAAACAATTGTGTTAATAGACAAAAGGAGATAATTCAAGATGGAATGGTAGGTGATTCATGTTAAGCATACCCTCCTTGACATCCCACAGAGATTCAATCCCCTCACTGACTGAATATACGCCAGACAGGAGTCTCTGTTTAGTGCATATACTGCACAGCCATATACCAGGAGAGACACATTCCAAGGGAAAACCCAAACAAGAAAGATGGTACTTCCTTTTGCAGCCGTTTCTATCACAAGACCTGTTACAAATTTGGCAAAAAGAGGCTTAGATATTTTGACCTTACAAGATGCCCAGTCATCCACTCATGTACACGAGTCCATCACCATTCACTGCCCAACTAGGTACCGTATACATATAAAAAAAATCATGTTACTATACCTAATACTTGCTCAAGACCCCTCCCTCTTCTTTCAACAGTAGTTTAGAGACCATTGCAGGAACAAAAAGGAATTACATGTGTCAAATGGAACTACACTTAGTTCAAAAACTACATGTTATTACACCTAATACTTGCTATTACACCTACGACCCCTCCCCTAATAGTTCATGTTATTACACCTAATACTTTCTCAAGACCCCTCCCTCTTCTTACTAATATCAATTGTTTGTTATTTGATGTACTTGCTCAGGCTGCTAAAAATTTGTTGCATGCTCATGTTTTGTTTTGACGCTAGAGCCCCATTTCCATTGTTTCGTTGTCAAAAAAAGTTATAACCAAAAAGGATGAGTGGGATATATATTGTAATGTCTCTTTACTTACTTAAGAATTCCTGGGGTTTCCATACTTCTGCAAACATCACACATCTGATTTTTGCAATCGGTTTCATCATATTGAGTAACTTCAGCTTGATTGGAAGTACAAGCCTCTTGAATCTCAATGGAAATAGATTCATCAATTGCCTTGCTGGCCTAGAGCAAGATCCCAAGAACATTATGTTCCAATTAGTAGTTATATTCCACCAAAACAGAAAGATGAACTGACACTCGAGTGGCGTAGAAAGTTGATGTGAGAATGTTACAAGTGTACCTCTTCAGAATAAATAGTGGAGTTAGGACTACTTTGTGGTTCTGGTACAAAACTTTTGCTGCAAAGCAAGAGGTGATCATGGAATCAGTTAAGCTACCAAATGCATGCTGAGTGACATGAAGGTAGCATCGATGTAGCTAATTAAAATAATCATTTGTGCAAGGCTTTAGAGAATTACTTTGAATAGCCATCAGTTGGCTCTTCCATTGCAGGACTGCTTTCAGCCACATTATTTTGTGAGCACAGATCAGTAGTCATATGCGTCTCCAGTTTCACTTTGGAAGCTTCACAACAGCCAGAAGTATGGTTATCATTTTCTTGTCCGCCCCTTTCTTCATACCCTAAAAGAGAGTCACTGTCTTCCATGTGCATCTTGGAAGCATTTCCTTCATCGGCTTTGAGAGTAGCAGAAGGGAATACATCGCCGAAGATAGATAAAGAGATGAAGGCATTAGGACGGAAAGAATTGATATTCACTGATATTTTGCTACAAGCCTATGGAAATGTTTAAGTAATTATATCAACGAGAGTGTTTGACTGGAATGCGATCATGCAATGTTTTTAGAGCACGCAGCAGGCTAATAACACTCCATCCTGACCCAGCCTGTCACAAGAACATGTTGAGCTTTACAGCATTAGCTATATATATAAGATGGACCTACATTACATGCAGCAGACGAAAAAGTCTTGGAGATGTCTGTTTGCAACAAGGAGACTAACTTGATAATGACCATCATTCCTAGTTGATTGGGCAAGCAAAACATGACTTTAAAATCACAGGGAGAAACTGTACCTTGAGATTTTTCTTTTTCTTCAGAAGATGGCCTGAAGAGCTTTGTATAGCTCTTTGCACTTAGCCTTTTCTGCTTCTTCGATGGCCTGGTACCGCTCTCGGTAGCATCATTCTTATTGTTCACTGAGTTGTGTTCATCCGTTTGTCTTTTTGACGTTTTGTGAGGGGTAGCAGCTGGACTGGACATTCCATTTGAATCATTCGAAGCAGTAGAAGCTGAGACGCTAGCATTCTTTACTCTGTTGGACATTCTTGTGGTACTAGCCTTCCCTGTCGACCCTCCTTTTATCTTCTTTGCTGTCGATTCTGGGGTTTCAGGTATGCTGCAGCTGCTCCTGCCCCTTGTAGATCTCTGTGGCGTAGAGGCAGGACTGGCAGTGCCTTTCAAATTAGGATTCTTTCCCCTTGTTTCTCGATTCGACCTCCTGAGGTTTGGCTGCTGCTCACTTGTTTCGCTTGTTTCATGCACAGACGAGCTTCTGGACTCCCTTGCAGTGGCATATGAGCTAGAGGTCGCGGCAGTACTGGAGTCTTTTGCTTTGGTAGCGGCACTGGCCTTCCTTGTGCTGGGACCAGCACCAGCGTCCGCTGCTCCATCGTTGTTCGCCCCTCCTGACCGGGTATTGGCCATCCGCTTCAGCAGAAATCAAAGCATTGGGGTAGGTACCTGGATTAACGCAATCAGGGGCAAACTGAGGTAAGAAATTTGGCCCATGGGCAAACAGGAATTATATTAGTTTAATTTCGCCAAGCTTAAGCAGTGTGACTTGATTTGGGACGACACGGAAGAATTCGCTATCCACACACCTTGAGCATGCGCTGTGCTGCTAGGGTGCGTGTAATGGTGTAGAGATTAGTCACTGGATGGGGAAACCTCATACCTCAAGAACCTATGTCCAAGATTGGGGGCGGTGCGGTAACAGCAGGGACGAGATACCGCAGCGGGTAGCACGGGAGGCCGGTGGCGGGGCGAGAGGCGAAGGGGTCGAGGTGCGCCGGATAGGGCGCCGACGGTGATGCCCTAAGCTAAAGCGCCGCTCTAGCTCTAGGGCACGGCGGTGGTACACGTAGAGTTTAGAGGTGGGTCGGGTTTGGGCGGAGAAGAAGAGGAAGAGCAAAGAAAGAGATCTGGGTTGGACTAGGCAAAGTTGGTCCCGCGCGTGAGCTGCTGTCGCCACGTGGACACACAAATTGAGATGGTTCCGCGGATTCAGATTCAAATTCAGATCTAGATCTGGATTTATTATTAAATTTGTATAAAACACAAACTATGATAGTACATCAAATGGGATGTACAGCAACGCAGATCAGGCTGTACAACAACACAGACCGGGTTGTACAGAAACACAAATTAGCTTGTACGTACAGCAACCCCGACCGGGTTTTACAGCAACGGATTCCGCGTCGTACAGCAACGGAGACCGCGTTGTACAGCAACAAAAACCGGGTTGTACAGCAACACACAAACCGGGTTGTACAGCAACATGGACCAGGTTGTACAGCAACACAGGACATGTTGTACGTAGAAATACATTCGGGTTGTACAAACAACTACACGTAGCAAGTTGTACGTACAACTACAAAATTCAGTTTGTACGTACGACTACATTTAGGGTGTACAGAACATACACAATCCGAAGTACAAAAAAAAGTTTGTCGAAACCTATCAATATGGGATCTAGTTTTGAAGATCTCAACGCGAGGAGTTCAAAAGTGAAAACGGTTCGTAAATCGGATAAACGGTTCTCAAGATATTTCGTTTTTAAAAAACGAATCTCAAAATAAATGCATGTACAACCCTCCACCACCAGGGAGCTGCCACTTGTCACCGCGTGGAGAAAAGGTGGGAGCAGAAACGAACGAAATTGCGACACTTGTCAGAGCACCGGAGCGCACGCGCGTGGACCTTTGCGAAGGGAACCCTTTTTCTAAGGATTTCCAATTGCGACACTTGTCAGCACCGGAGCGCACGCGCGTGGACCTTTGCGAAGGGAACCCTTTTTCTAAGATTTCCAAGAGATCTGATCAGTGTGTATAAATTTTTTCACATGAAAGGTGGCCACCTGGCCCGTGCCGACGGGCTGGCCCGTTAACACGCATGCCCGACCCGTCAGGAGCATGGCCTGGCACGTGGGCCGTGTCTAACCCTCGTAGGGCTATACGGGCCTCGTGGCTAATCCCGTATGCTGGTATGACACGACACAACCCGTTTAAAAACGATGTCTAATCCTAATTTCTTAGCATTATGGGTGTTATTTCTTTATTGATTTGTTCTCGTCTATGTCCTCCTCTTTTTAGTAATTAATAGTTGATCTACCAATCCACCTCTAGCACTTAATTTGTCCGGTCGCTCCCTCCACAAGGAGTGATACGTTTATTTTGCATCACTGTTTTATATCATAATTTACTGTTATTCATTGATATATTTCATATTTAGAGATGATACTTATGTTATTTTATCTATTTTGCATGTTTGATGATTATTGTAGAGGATCACCGGAGTCTAAATTCTGCTGGAAAAAGCATGCCAAGATACAATATTTGCGAAGATCAGAAATCCAAAGTGATCAGATAGAAGTTCCTATTTTACCAGATGATGGAGGAGGCCAAAATGGGAGAGCAAGGTGGGCCACCAGGGACCCACACCATTCCCAGGCGCGGCCCCCTTGCTGTCGCGCCGGCATGTGGTGTGGCCACCCTGGCCCACCTCAGGTGTTTCCCCTTCGCGTACCTCATCCCCCGCCTCCACGAGGCGGAAAACACCAGAGAGAGAAATCTCTCCGGCTGGGAGAAATCTACAGGGGAAATTCCCTCCCGGAGGGGGAAAATCGTCGCCATCGTCACCGTCATCGAGATGCACTTCATTGGGATCATCATCGCCATCATCCACCGCCGACACCGTCATCTCCATCGTTCCACTATGTTCCCGCTGTAACATCTAGGGCTGAATCTTGTCTATTTGATAGGGGAAATTCTCCCGACGTTGATTACTATTGTTATTGATGCTATTGAGTGAAACCGTTGAATTAAGGTTTATGTTCAGATTGTTATCCATCATTATATCACCTCTGATCATGTTCCATATGATGTGTTCAGTAGTTCGTTAACTTCTGGAGGACATGGGAGAAGTCCTAGATGTTAGTAGTGAACTATGTTGAGTAATATTTAATGGTTTGATATTTAAACTGTGGTGTAATTCTTCTAGTGGTGTTATGTGAACGTCGACTACATGACACTTCACTTTTATGGGTCTAGGGGAATGCATTGTGTATTCGATTATTAATTGTGAGGTTGCCAGAGTGACAGAAACCTAAACCCCCGTTGGTATCTCGATGCATGCAGGATGGTGATGCACACGGTGGGTGTGTTGTTGGGAGACCCCAAGAGAAAGGTATGAAGTAGTGCAGCAGCAAATTTCACTCAGTTATGAAACCAAGGTTATCGAACCAGTAGGAGATGAAGAATTCCCTTGAGGTATCAACGGCGCCAGAAAAGAGCTTGACGTAGTTGACGTGGAATCTGCACACAACACAGTCAAAGTATTTTGCCCCAACTCAACGTGAGGGTGTCAATCCCACCGGCTTGTTGTAACAAAAGGATTAAACGTATGTGTGGAAGAAAGGTGTTTGTTTGCAGAAAGTAACAGTTTGCAGTTGTGGTTTTATCAGATTAATGAGAAGGACCGGGGTCCACAGTTCACTAGTGGTGTCTCTACAAAAATAATAACAACATTCATCCATGCGTGGTAAACAAATTACAGCTAGGAAATTGACAGAATAATGATGAGCAACCCAATGCATATACTAATGATATGGTGTCTAGTGTGAGATTCATTCGGGCATTACAACAATATACATAGACCGTTCCAACCGCATCCATGACTAATAATCCACCTTCCGGTTAGCGTTCGCACCCCTTTCAGTATTAAGTTGCATGCAACAGATTATCGCCTTAAGCACTACGTGTAAAGTAAGTGAGTAACATCATCCTTAGACAAAGTACTATTGTTTTATCCTTATTAGCAACAACACATCTACAACCTTAGAGCTTTCTGTCACTGCCCCAGATTTAATAGAGACATGAACCTACTATCGAGCATAAATACCCTCTCTTGGAGTTACGAGCATCTACTTGGCCAAAGCACACACAAGTAACGGAGAGCATGCAAGATCATTAAATAGCACACACATGATATATTATGAAGTAATAACTTTAGTACTCAATATTCATCGGATCCCAACAAAGACAACATGGAGAATTACATAAAGATGATCTTGATCATGATAGGCAGCTCACAAGATCTAAACATGATAGCACAAGAGGAGAAGACAACCATGTAGCTACTGCTATGAACCCATAGTCCAAGGTAGACTACTCACGCATCAGTCCGGAGGCGGTCATGGCGACGTAGAGGCCTCCGGGGACGATTCCCCCTCCCGGCAGGGTGCCGGGGAGCAGTTCTGATCTCTCCCGAATTGGTGTTGACGACGGCGGCGGCTCGGGACCAGTGGAGCAAAAAGTGATTAATTGTGCTATGTTTTTAGGTCAATGGGGGTATTTGTAGGCGAAAGACCTAGGTCGGTGGGTGCCCGAGGGCGCCACATCACCTCCCGGCGCGGCAGGAGGTGGGGCCGCACCACCAGGTGATGTGGCCGCCTTGCGGCCCCTCTTCGTCTCGTCTTCGGTTCTTCTCGACGCATATATTCCAAAAATAATTCGTGGTTGACTTATTTCCAATTTCGCGGATATTTCTTTAAGTACTTTTCTGAAACCAAAAACAGCAGAAAACAGGGAACTGGCACTGTGGCATCTTGTTAATAGGTTAGTCCCAGAAAATGCATAAAACTATATAAAATGCATATAAAACATGTAATAACATGATATAACATAGCATGGAACATAAGAAATTATGGATACGTTGGAGACGTATCAACATCCCCAAGCTTAGTTCTACTCGTTCCGAGTAGGCAAGAACGATAAAGAAGAATAATTTCTGAAGTGACATGCTTAAACACAATCTTGATCATGTAATAATGTAAGACATGTAAACTGAGATCAAATGAATAAGGGCAGTAGTTTATATTGATATCAAACGAGTAATGAATAAACAGGTAGGTGAAGCAAGCAAAGCTTTCAATGATATAGTACTAGATAGCAATCAACCGTGCAAAGTAGATATTAGAGATGATTTAAGCTTCAAGCACAACAACATAATCATCTAATGCTTCCAACAAACATGACAATTTTATGAAATGATCAAGTCAAGTAATAGCAATATGCACGTAGAAGATCAATATATTATTTGTTCAAAAGAAACAAGCAAGCGTTCGACGTTGGTTCCTGGCACCAGGATGTTATGGCTAAGAGAATGTTAATTGAGGCTTGGAAGGCCAACGGAAGAAAGGCTCACAAAGCTGTAGATGATCATTAGACAAGAGAAAGTCATACAATCGAAAGTATGCAAGGAGTAGTGATTGCCATACAATGGATGCACAATGAGCTATAAGTATATGAAAGCTCTCCAATGGAACTAGTGGGTGTGCATCCAACTTGCTTGCTCACGAAGACCTAGAGCACTTTTGAGGAGGCTCATCATTGGAATATACAAGCCAAGTTCTATAGTGTAAAGTTCTGCACATAGTTATGCAACTAAGACATGAAAACTCTCTCTGTCGTGGTGGGGTCACGGCAGATGCCATAGGATGGCTAAAGTGTGGGGCCGATGGACGCTGGTGGATCCGGGGAGGGCTAGCAAACTAAAGAGCTCACACGGAGGAGGATGTCGGTTTGACCGGGATCTCCGAAGAACAACAAACACATACGAAGGGAATGGAAGAAGATCTAGCAATACAAAACAACTGCACGAAGGCAAAGAACACACACACGATGTACCCAGGTTCGGGGCCCTCGTGGGGAGGTAACACCCCTACTCCTGCCTTTCCTCTCAATATAAGTGTGGAATAAGATCTACAACCCGCTCTTGGAGCTCTTACGACGATGAACACGAAGAACAAGATGAACTAGAGAAAGGGAAGAGTAAATGCTCTAGGAGTAAATGAGGCTAAGGTCTTGGATCCCAAGTTGGTCTCTCTTCACTTGAGCAGTTATGACGCCTTTTATAGGTTTCCGGCCGGGAGGGCCGGAAACCCTAATCCGGGATGGCCCCACCAGACAGGCCTAACGGTTATGTCGACACCGGCTAGTGCGACATAGCCGCCTACCTATCCGGCATAGCCATGTCGTCATCATTCCGGCAAGGACATCCGGCGCCGTCCTGGAACATCATTGTCCCTCTGTCAGAGACAAGACACGTCTTTGCCCATCCCGAGTAGCCTTTTTCGGATTGCCGGGCTAGGCATGTCCGATCTTGTCGTACCGTTATCGTACCGGCTGACGCGCTCCCGTGTCAGACGGGAGGTGACCATGCTTCTGTGTCAGACGGGAGGTGACCATGCTTCCGTGTCAGGGGGAATGGTACTTCCCCCCGCGCTAGGCGGAAAAGCCTGCTCCGGACCGTTGACGATCTACCGGCATCCCCCATGCCGGCTACCTCCTTGCTCCATCCTTTAAGTCTTTCCTGCTGACGCCGGACAACTTGCTAGGGTCGAGATCTACACATCGGTTAGCTTGTACCCGGGGAGCAATCTTGTACCTTCCTTACCTACCCGGGTAGTCTATCCGGTTCCCCCGGGATCTCCTCCACCGGGAAGTGTATCCGGAGCCTCCGAGAGCCTTTCCGGACGTATCCGAGTAGCACTTCTAGGATGAGCATCTCTAGGCCTAGCCTCCGAAGATGTCTTGGGCTGTCACCAAAGACATCTTCGAGAAGCTAGTTCTTAGAGGAACCATCCGCTTGCTTATGTTGTGGTGCAGGTCTGGGGGGGCTATTTATAGCCTCCAGGGATGACTCTTGCGCCCACCAGGAGACAACTTGCACTCTACCAGCTCCGAAAGGTCAAATTACCCCTTCAGCGTACCAGGGGGTGGCCCTTGCACTCGCCAGAGGTCAAATACTGTTGCCACACTGCAGAGTTGTGCCGGGATCTGCCCTACCCGGGGGGCAGCCCCCCGACACTAGTCCCCGAAGCTGGTGCTGTGCAGCGACCCAAGGCGATGTGCGGGATCAGCTTTTAAGAAAAAAGAAGAACACTTAAGCAAGCCAGGATCGACATCGAGGTTTGGTACCGAGATGCATTTCAGCGACATCCCTATCCGGAGATCGCGCTCGAGTAAATGAGATATCCCCCTTAGCCGGTCACCCGGATAAGGCCGTGCCGGTCTAAACTTCACCTTCCGTGTCGGGGAAGATGCCGTTTTATGGGGGGAGGGCCCCACCCGAGGTCTCGTCAATGCAGAGAGGTACTCGAGTGCTTTGACCTAGAACGCCGCTGCTCGGGTTCGCGCGCCGGGAGCCGCAGCCGATCCGAAGTCCAACCGTTGGGTCTCTGTGGCCCGTGGTGTGGCCGGATCGGGCGCTCCGGGCGACGCCACGTGTTGCTCGGCACAAACTGATCCCACCCACGATTTGGGAGATCGTGGGCGGGAAAGTTGGAAACCGCTCCGGATCTCCTCATAAATAGGGGATTGGAGCGGTCACCTTCTCTTCTTCCCCAAACCTCTATCTCCCCCGCACCGTCTCGAGCGCTCCGCCGTTGCCACGATCACAGTTCGAGCACCACCGTCGCCGTGCCCGGAGCTTGAGCACCGTCGTACCCCTCCGCCGCCGGAGCCGTTCGTCTTCGCCATCGGGCACCGGATCTCTCGCGCCTCGGTGCCAACTTCTTCAGTGAGTCTCTCCCCTTTCTCCGGCGAACTTCCTTACGGTGGCGAACCACCGTACTAGCCCGCGGCTTCGTGTTTCCACGAACCACGCCGCCGCCGGCGAGCGTGCTTGGTGCGGCGTCACCGGTGGCGTACCGCACGCCTTAGTTTCGATCCGGACTGGTTTATCTTCATACCTCACTCAGGCATTCTTGCGCTGATTAATTCTTATTAGTTCGGCTGCGGTAGATCTTTTTAGTAGGAACCCGGTTGTTGTTAGGAGTTTCCGAACCGGGGTCTTCCGTTACCGGCATACTAACCCGACTAACTGCCACTCCGCCTGCAGAGTAGCTCTGATATGTCCTCCGGGCCTTCCGAGATGGGCGACGAGAGTGTCTGAGGTTGCTGGGATGGTTCCGAGACCAATCAGGGGGGCCTTGATTGGTTATACCGGACACACCGGATCCCGCCGCAGGTCGAGAGTCGACTCCTGGGAGGTGAGGTTCAGCCGGAACCCCAACCCGGTGAATATGTAGTGTTCCTCACACACTTTGAGCGGGGGTTTGGGCTTCCGGCCAGCCCCTTCTTCCGCGACTTCCTCGACACCTACCATTTACAACCTCATCACCTTCCGGCCAACGCAATTATGATGCTTTCCGTCTTCGCCACTTACATGGAAGGGTATCTCGGTATTTGGCCGTTTGTGGATCTCTGGGCCAAGTACTTCATCCTCCGCCGACAAGTCATCCCGAACCCGGACAAGAAGGTCAAAGATCTTGTTGACTGCGGGGCGGCAACGATCATCCCCCGCCCTGATTCCGGATTTCCTAAGGTCCAGGGGCTGGAATCATGCCGGAAGTGGCAACGAAGCTTCTTCTACGTGAAGAACCGGGCGACCTCGGGAGACTCTCCGGGATCCTCCTCTCCGGATTTCATCAACCTGCCCAAGTTTGCCATGGGCCCCCCCCCGCGTGTTCGACCTTTGGAATAGGCTCCCAGATACTGAGGAGATCACGTGTATGCATGACGTCTTGAGCGTCCTCACGGATAGTCTGACCTCGGATGACCTCTTGTGCTGTTTTATCATCGGCCGCATCTGCCCTCTACAGAACCGAGCTCATAAGCTGTGTCATATCAGTGGTGTATATGACCCTACGAGAACCAGCATCTTCCCGCTGGACAAAGCTCAAGTCCGGCGGCGCGTTCTAGCTATCGCTCGAACTAAGCTGCCGGTGAATTTCGCGTGGGGTCGAGTTGCCGGCTCCCGCAAAAACCACTGAAGCAGGTGCTTGTGTCTGCTTTTCGCCAACTTCCCTTTGCACCCGGGTTTTGCTGGAAATTGACATGGTTGTCATGCAACGATTTATTCCTGCAGCTGTTCGAGCGTCAGAAGCGGAGGACGCGATGCATGCCGGTGGCAACTTCGCGGCGGATTTCCCGATCCCGAAGGAGATGCCGAGAGAGGATCCCGATGCTGAAGATCACCTCGCCATCCCCCTAGCCCGTGCTGCCGCCCCGGGTAATTCCTCAACTCCAGAGGCTATCGACATTGCAACTAACGATGATGATGGTGACGATTGTCAAATACTCGATGTGATTGACGCTCTTCCTCTCAATTGGGCTTCGCCAGTGGCTCCGAGACCAGCGGTCGTGACGAAGCGCGCCGAAACCCGGAAACGCGCGAGCTCCGACACCACCCTGCCGGTGAATCTGGTGGTGTCCCTAAGAAGAGTAGGCAGACCAAGCAGCCGGGCGAAAAACCTCCTCGGCGCCGGAAAGGTCCCCCTACTGTAGATTCCGGGTATGATTTGCTTGCCTTGAGTTATCTGACTTTGATTTCTTCCGAGGTTCTTTCTGACACGCTCATTATAGAGATGCTCTTGACGTCCCGGCTTCCGTGGGTCTCCATCCTCCGGGATCCCGCACTCTTAGCCCCTCCCGGGCTGCTCCTTCTCCACCCCGGCACCCGACGCAGGACGATGAGCATCCTACACCTGGTGTCGTGCTTCCCGAGGTCGTGGCTCCGGATGCCGATCTCGGGGAGACTGAGGTTCTGCTACCCACTAGCTCTGCAGCTGTGGATACCGTCCTTCCGGACAGCCCGCGGCGGGTGTCCCATCTCGAGGGGGAGATGGCGAGCCCTCCGCGGCAATTCGTGCCGCGCGCCTCTTCCCGGTTGACTTCCGGCAAGACTCCGCCACCGAAGCCGTCTACTGCTTCCTGCCGACAGGCTGATCATCCTGCCGGGAACCTATGCAACAAGGCCTCCGGGCAGAAGATAGTTACTGCCAAGCCCAATGCCCCTCCGAAATCTTCGACCCAAGACCTGGCCCACGGCAAGGTTTCCTCTGCCCTGGTAAGTATCCCGGATTACCACCACCTCCTGCCGAGATCTCTACTGCCGCCTTGCAGGCGCTTCGAGCGACCGTAAGCTCCTTTGTGTCTTCAGGATCCCGGGAGGTCGTTTCCGCAAGCGCACCCGGCCTTCGTATTATTGAAGAGTACAACAAGGTCTGGCTCGCCGCTGATGCCTCCGAGATTGTGGGGGATTTGCACGCTGCCGGCACGAGCCGCAGCGCCCAAGCCCTTCACGCTCTCCAGGTGGCTGCATTGGATGTCACTCGGGTGATCGGTGTAAGTTTCCTCCTTCCATTTTCTTCAAAGTTTCAATTCTTCCATCCCCACTAGTCCCCGAGATTGATGCTTAGTGCTTTAGACTCCACCGAGTAGCAGATCACTAGGTATCAATCTTAAAAAAAAGTTGACTTGCTTAGCCATTGTGGATTCCGGATACTCCCGAGTCCCCGGGATCCTTCCCGAATTCTAATATCGGATAACCCTTTGACACAGGATTGCGGCAAGAAACGTAACATCGTCTTCCACCAGGTTCTTGCTGACCTCGGTCAATCCAAGAAGTCCGAGGAGCGACTCCGAGAGGAGCGGAACGCCGCGCGAAAGGTCTCGGTGGACCAAAAAACTGCCTTGTCGATGGCTCAGTCCGAGATCGTTTGGCTAAATGCCGAACTGGAGAAGTCCAAGTCCACTGCTACTGACTTGAAGGCGCGTTTCGTGGACGCGACCAAGAAGCAGAAGGAAACCTTGGACAATACCGAGGCGCGCGCGCACCACGCCGAGACCGAGTTGGCTCTTCTCCGGTCGAGGGCGGATGGCTGGCTTGCTGAATTGACTGGGTTAAACCGGGACCTCAATAGTAAGTCTACCGAGATCTTTTTTTTTACTGCTATCACCTTCATTATCTGGCCGCTTGACAGCTCTTCTTTTTAAAGGAGAATTTGAGCACTCCCGAGACGCCGCCAACCTTGCAGTTGTTGCCGCCCGGGAGAAGCGTGCCGGGAAGGGTCCTATCTCGGACTCCTGGGATATCGAGGACCACCTCATCGCTCTGAAGGCCCGGATAGTACCTCTCCGGTCTATCGGGACCGAGCTGATCAGTGCGGCCGTCCATGTCCATGGCGCTTTATGGCCTGGCGTCAGCGCTACCCTTTCGGTTAGTGAATTGGCGACTGCGCTCCGAGATGCCGGCAAGCGACTTCACGCTTGGAAGCGCTCCGGTGCGCGGGCTGGTGCTGACCAAGTCTTGACCCACGTGCTTAGCTGGTACGAGGGGCTCGATCTTGATGTGATCCAGCGCCTGCGCACCATCTCGCCGTGGTGCACCGATCCGACCAAGATCCAGCGACGCCAAGAGGTTGCGCATCGCGTCGCGTCCTGGTCCGACATCGGCGTCTTCACCACGAGCCTCATCACTTCTGACTCCGAGTCAGATTACGAAGATGATGGTGAGACGGCTGAAACCGGTGACGCGGAAGCTGAGGTCCCGGAGGACGACGATGCTGCTAGCGGTGCTGCTACCGAGACCGTGGCCTCCCGGGAAGCTGCTACTTCCGCGCCGGTCGAGACTTCCCACGCCGAGGCGAACCCGGAGGCTCTGGACACCACTGCTAACGCGAAGGAGACCATTGTGACTTCTCCAATTGCCGATGTACCTGAGAAACCGGCTTCTCCTATTGCCTAAAAACACTAAGTGTAGAAGCGTCAGATCCCCGGGATGCCGGGTGCAGCTGTAATATATAAATTTTAACTCATATTTGTTTAATGTTACGCAAACAAGTTATGCCGGTTTATTTTGCAGCGAGTCCCCGAGTTCGTTTTCATGTTTACTGTAGTTAGGCAATTTCTGCTCTTGTCTACCATTTCGGCGTTCGACAGTCGAGTCACAAAATTCCTCTTACAGTATACATTACTTATGAAAATCCGAGTTCCAGTTTGCTAAATTTCCGACATAACAAAAATAAATAACTGAATAAGTAAAACACGTATGCCGGAGAAGTTCCTATCCCGAGTCCCCGAGTTCGTTTTCGTGTTTCCCACATTTGATGCTCTCTGCTCTTGACTAACATTTCGGTGTTCGTCAGTCGAGTCACAAGATTATTTTACATGACATACATTACTCCGACTAGAAAATTGATCTCGGAACTTGCCCGACATACGTCAAACCACAAATAGATAACAGGCAGTCCCCGGGTTCCTCCCTGGGTTGCCGGCATGCAAGAAATGATAATAGAAAAAAATAGAAGGCCTAAAATGAGGTAGTCCCCGGGTTCCTCCTGAGGGTACCGACATGCCAGTTAAGATAAAGGAGAACTTTGGGCCGACCGTCTCCGAGTAACATCTCGGGGTGTCGAAATTTCATTGATAGGGAAACCGAGATACATACATTGCACCCTTTAAGTGTAAAAGGGTTGGAGCAAGGCTACATTCCATGGCCGCTTGGTTTCCTCACCGGCTTTGCCCATTACACCTTTTCTAGCTTCCTGTGCATCTACAAGGTAATAAGAATCATTGTGCAGTGCCCTGCTTACAACAAAAGGACCCTCCCATGGAGGCGAGAGCTTATGCATTCCGGCTGTGCGCTGGATAAGCCTTAGCACGAGATCCCCTTCTCGGAATGCCCTGGGGTGCACCTTCCGGCTATGATAGCGACGGAGGTTTTGCTGATAAATTGCCGACCGAGACAGTGCCAATTCCCTTGCCTCCTCGAGCAAGTCCACATCATCTTCCCGGGCTTCCTTTGCCTCGGTCTCGGTGAACATTGTAACCCTTGGTGAGTCGTGCTGGATGTCGGTTGGAAGCACGGCCTCGGCACCGTACACCATGAAGAATGGGGTGTACCCGGTGGATCTGTTTGGTGTGGTCCGGAGACCCCACAAAACTGTCGGTATCTCCTCTATCCAACACCCCGGAGTTCTCAACAGTGGCTCGATCAAGCGGGCTTTGATGCCAGCCAAGACCAACGCATTTGCTCTCTCGACTTGCCCGTTGGCTTCCGGGTGAGCCACTGACGCCACATCCAACCGGATTCTCTTCTCAGCACAAAATCGAGCGAACTCCCCCACAGCAAAATTGGTTCCATTATCCGTGATGATGCTGTGCGGGTATCCGTATCTCAAGATGATGTCTTTCAAGAATTGAACCGAGGTGTGCCCGTCACACTTCCGGATTGGTTTGACCTCTGTCCACTTTGTAAACTTGTCCACCATGACTAGCATGTGCGTCATATTGCCCCTTGCCGGCTTGAACTGTCCGACCATGTCCAAGCACCATACTGCGAACGACCAAGTGATAGGGATTGTCTTTAGTGCTGATGCCGACATATGTATCCGGCGTGCAAACCTCTGGCACCCTCCACATTTACGGACAATGTCCTCTGCCTGCTGCAAGGCAGTGAGCCAGTAGAACCCATGCCGGAACACTTTTGCCACCAGCGCTCGAGATGATGCATGATGCCCACACTCTCCTTGGTGTATTTCCAATAGCATCTCTTGGCCTTCTTCTGGTTCCACACACCTTTGGAGCACCTCGGTGACACTTCTCTTGTACAGCTCTTGATTGATGACGGTGTATGCTTTGGATCTCCTCAATATTTGTCGGGCTTCTACCTCGTTCCCCGGAAGGGTTCCATCCAATATGTATGCCATGATAGGCTGTGCCCATCCCGGGACAGGTCTAACCGGGAACACGGGGGCATCTATGTCCATTGGCTCGGCCGACATTACTTCCATCATCATGCTATTTAGTCTCTCCGAGTTCTGTGATGCAGTCCCCGGTTCCAACACAATGCTCCCGACTTCCACCTCCATAGGTACAGCTTTCGAACCGTGCTCCTTGGGTATGAAGATAGAATCCGACTCGGGTGAAGGATGGATAGACGGCTTCCTCAGATGCTCAAGAGCGATCCCGGGTGGGATGGCCTCCCGAGATGACCCTAGCTTGGACAACACATCTGCTGCTTCGTTTTCCCCTCTGGGTATGTGCTTGAACTCGCAGCCTTCGAAAAATCCGGATATTTTCTGCACATGGAACCGATACAAGGCCATGTTGGCGTCAATTGCATCCCAGTTCCCCGACACCTTCTGCACCACGAGGTCGGAATCGCCAAAACACTCTATCCGGCGGATGCCGATTCCCTTGGCGACATTTAGTCCATGAACTAAGGCCTCATACTCAGCGACATTGTTGGATGCCCGGAAGTGAATTTGCAGGACATATTTCAGCACATCTTGTTTTGGTGAGGTGAGGACCATTCCGGCACCCAATCCGATCTTGGCCTTGGACCCATCGAAATGCATCCTCCAGAAGTTGTATTCGGGAGCTGGAGGCTCGTACTGCATCTCGGCCCAGTCTACCAGGAAGTCCGGCAGCGCCTGCGACTTAATGGCGTCACGCCTCTCGTATGCCGGAGCGTACGGAGACAACTGGATGGCCCATTTGGCAACCCGGCCGCTAGCATCTTTGCAACCGATGATCTCGGCTAGGGGAGCCTCGCACACCACTGTGATCGGGTGCTCTTGAAAATAGTGCTTGAGTTTGGTTACTGCCAAGTATACCCCATATGCCATCTTCTGATAATGCGGGTAGTTTTGCTTGGATTCCGAGATCACCCCGCTCAAGTAATACACCGGCCTCTGTATCAGCTTGTCCCCTTCTTCTCTTTCCACGACAATAGCTACACTTACTACCCGGTTAGTGGCAGCAATGTACAACAACATAGGCTCCTTGGGCAATGGGGATGCCAACACTGGTGCTGATGAGAGCATTCTTTTCAAATCATTGAACGCCGCATCTGCTTGCGGAGTCCACACGAAGTTTTTACTCTTTTTCATCAGCTGATACAAGGGTAAGGCCTTCTCCCCTAGTCGGCTCACAAATCGACTTAGGGATGCCAAGCAACCAGTAAACTTCTGTACGTCTTTGAGATGTGTCGACAGCTTCATGCTCTCGATTGCTCGTATTTTACCCGGGTTGACCTCAATTCCCCGGCTTGAAATGAGGAAACCGAGTAGTTTTCCCGCCGGAACACCGAATGTGCACTTATCCGGATTCAACTTCATCCGGAATCTCCTTAAGTTTTTAAATGTCTCCCTCAGGTCATCGACCAGAGAGGATCTTTCTTTTGTTTTTATGACTATGTCATCGACATAGACTTCGGCATTCCGGCCTATTTGGTCGTGCAGACACTTTTGCATGCACCTCTGGTATGTAGCACCAGCATTTCTCAGACCAAAAGTCATTACACGATAGCAATAAGCCCCATACGGGGTAATAAAAGCAGTTTTCAATTGATCATCCGGATTCAAAGGTATCTGGTGAAAACCGGAGTAGGCATCTAAAAAAGTCAATAGTTCACTCCCGGCAGTGGAGTCGATCACTTGATCTATCCGGGGAAGTGGAAAAGGATCTTTCGGGCAAGCCTTGTTGAGGTTGGTGAAATCGATGCACATGCGCCACACCTTAAGCAGTAGGGGGTCATCCTTATTCTTCTCTACCAGGACCGGATTTGAAATCCAATCCGGGTGCAGTACCTCCATCACGAATCCGGCAGCAAGCAGTACTGCCAGATGTTCCATGATCGCCGCTCTTCTTTCGTCCGAGAGGCGTCTAGTCGGTTGCTTCACCGGCTTCGCATCTGGCTTGACAAACAGTGAATGCTCAGCCAACTCCCTCGGAACACCTTGCAGATCATCACTTGACCACGCAAAAGCATCCCGATTCTCACGGAGGAAGTCGACGAGCTCGCCTTCCTATTTGCTGTCTAGGCTGCTACCGATGATGACCTGACGCTCCGGGTACTTGGGGTCAACACCCACCTTCTTGGTCTCCTTTGGTGGTTGGAATGAGGCGTTCTGCTCCGGGTTCACCATCCCGGGCATTTCGAGTTGCGAGGTTTGGGCCAGTGCCACCACTTGTTGGATCCTCTTTTTCTCCTCCGCAATGACCAGGGACTCGGCTAAGTTTGAGCCGGCAGTTGCACAATCCATAGAGCGCTTGTGGTCTCCTGCTATGGTGATTACCCCATTCGGACCCGGCATCTTCATCTTCAGATACCCCATGTGGGTGGATATCATGAACTTGGCCAGTGCAGGTCTGCCAATAAGCGCATGGTATGGACTTTCGAGATCTACCACCTCGAATTCTAGGCTTTATGTCCGGCAATTCTCCCGGGTTCCAAATAACACCTCAACACAGATCTTGCCTATCGGGGAGCAAGATACCCCGGGTACAATGCCGTGAAAGGTTGTCTCGGTTGGGAGCAGCGTGTTCATGGACACCCCTAACTTCAGCATGGTATCCTTGTACATAATGTTAATGGCACTACCATTGTCAATTAGTACCCGGCTGAAGCGGATGTTGAGGCTTGGTCCGACAAATGTCGGGTCCACCACCAGAGCATAGCCACCAGGCTTAGGCATAACCCGGGGGTGATCCTTCCGGCTCCAAGTGATTTCCATCTCGGACCAGTGCAGGAACTTGGGCACCGCTGGGATTACGGCATTCACCTCCAGAGTGCGCTGTCGCACACTCTTCCGGTCAGTGGGCTCGGTCACGAAGACCACATAGCTCTGATGTGCCTCCCGGTAGTTGCCTTGCTGGTGTCCGGATTGGTTACTCGGACCAGCGCCATTATCATTCCGGGCGTGCACCATGTTCACAGGTCTAGGAGGAGGTCCCTGGTTGGGTGGGTTAATCCAGACTGCATTGGCACCGGATAGCGGTGGAGGGGGTCTCGGTATGTTCGGCCGGGATGCCGGGGCGTTCGGCCGAGTAGCCCCCGCGCTGCCTTCTTGCAATGTGCGCTGATACCAGCTGCACTGCCGTGTAGAGTGATTTGCAGGCTTGTTGGCCTCCAACGTATGATAACAGCATGGCCTGTTCAGCATCTCTTCATACGTCAGGGGCTTCTTCTGGTCCACCCAAGTCTTCTGCACCTCTTGACTCTGACCCCAAGCCGGGCAAGTCGTTTTCTGCCGTTGATTGCTACCGGCATCTCCCTGATCTCAGCTAACCGCTGCAACTTGCTGCGAGGCATAGTGGAATTCGGGCTGACTCCTCTTTGGGCCAAAATCGTGGCGATCATGGCTTCTGCTCGGCCCCGAACGCTGAGTTCCCGCATTCCTCCTGTTGGAGTCTCCGACATCAACCAGGGGTTGCATGGGATCTCCAAGCGTGTAGGTGTCGGCGATGCGCATGGTCTCTGCCAGGGTTGTCGACATCTTTCTCTGCAGTTTCTGCCAAAGCATGGATCCATGCCGGCATCCCTGCGCAAACCACGAGATGGCCTGAGCTTCAACAACCCCTTCACAAGAATTGCGAATGTTGCTCCACCGAGTAAGGTATTCCCGGTCGGTTTCATTGCTCCTTTGCTGGCAGATGGCGAGCTGTTGCGGGCGGTTGGGCCTCTTGTATGTGCTGGTGAAGTTGCTGATGAAGGCCTCCTCGAAATCCAGCCAACAGTCTATGCTGCCAGTTCTTAAGTTGTTCAGCCAAATCCGAGCGGGTCCTTCCAACATTTGTGGTATGTACCGCACTGCCCAGCGTCTGTTTCCACCGGCTATGCTTACTGCAGTTACATAGTCGGTTAGCCAATCTTCCGACTTCGAGCTGCCGTCATAAGTCTTGGCACCCCGGTTGAGCTGGAAGTTTCTTACTGCTGGTTCTCGCATGATCCGAGGTCCAAAGCACGCAGGTCCCGGAGGACCTTGCTCCTCAACCAACTCGGATTGGTGAATCCGGTCGAGCCTAATCCGGGCATCCGCGGGATCTAGCTGCCGAGTTCCTATCCGGGATCCCAAAGGATTCTCGTTAGGCTGGTATCCGAGTTGCTGCAGCCTTGAGTTGCCATCATCATGTCGGTTAACCACAGGAACTAAGGCTTGCTACGGGACAGAAGCAGCGTCTCTCTGTCGGTTTCCCTGATTTTGTGGTGGATACCGGGGTGGATTGCCGCGGCTTACCGCAACATTGTTTCCTACACCCTGGTTACCACCGCTATGGCTACCCCGAGCATGACCGGAATTGTTTCGTCCGGCTTGCTGAACTCCGGCGAAGGCCGGGTCGTATGCCTGCAACTGCTTGTTTTTCCCGGATCCTCTGCTCCGGCTTCGGCTCTTGCTCTTGCTTTTACTCGGATGTGGAGAGGAAGCCTCTCCGCCCGATTTGTCGCTCTCGGCCCTGGCCGAATGTACATGAGATCCAACTCCTGGGTTCTTCTTCTTGAAGGCTTTGTTCTGCCGGTTAGCCTCTATGACTAGCTCGTTGACCCGTTCTTGTTGCTTACGGAGAGCTTCTCCGGATAGCCCTGCCAATTCGGCCATAGCTGCTTCAGCAGCCCTAAGAGTTTTGGCAGGCGAGCTGTATACCGGCTTCTCTGCCAAGATCATGCTATCCGTCCCGCTATGGCTAGGTGCCGTGCTACCTGCCAACTCATCATTCACCATTCTGCCCTTTTTACGCAGTTCAGCAATGCGCTTGTCCCGAGAGCCTATCTTGGGGAAGCCGTGAGCCGCATTGTACTCCCGAAGACTGGCATTGAGTTCACGCCGGATCTTGGCGATCTCTTGCGCTTCTGCGAGCAGCAATTTGCGCTACTCGTCCAAATCAGCTGAGGTGACTTGGGTGTCCACATCCACTGTCATTGGGACATCCAGCTTAGCTACCAGGCCCGAGAGGGGATCCGGGCGACGACGATGGTGGGAGGGTTGAGGATCGCCGTCCTGGTGAGCACCTCTCTCATGCGGAGGTTTTGCTAACCGAACCCGGTGGGTGCCGGCATCGCCATCGGGGGCATCCTGGAACACCTCCTCAGTCGTCCCGACCATCATGATCGCGACGCAGCCCGCGGGACGATCGCCACGAGGACCCCGGGCGGCGCGGAGCATGGGGGGATCTTCAGCCTCCAGGACAACGTCCGGATAGCTGCAGATGACCTCGGTGGCGACGTAGGTGGTGAAGACGCCGAAATCGATGAGGCATCCGTTTGCCGGGAAGGGCTTATTCCGGAAGCAACCGGCATTGTCGCTGACGAAATCCATCTCGCCCAGCCTGACAACCAGGCCGGAGAGAACTCTAAGGCCGGAGTGAACGGAGGAACCCGTCCGGATGTGTACACCAGCCAGCGCCTCTGTCAGCCCCACGGTGGGCGCCACCTGTCGTGGTGGGGTCACGACAGATGCCATAGGATGGCTAAAGTGTGGGGCCGATGGACGCTGGTGGATCCGGGGAGGGCTAGCGAACTAAAGAGCTCACACGGAGGAGGATGTCGGTTTGACCGAGATCTCCGAAGAACAACAAACACAACCGAAGGGAATGGAAGAAGATCTAGCAATACAAAACAACTGCACGAAGGCAGAGAACACACGCACGATGTACCCAGGTTCGGGGCCCTCGTGGGGAGGTAACACCCCTACTCCTGCCTTTCCTCTCAATATAAGTGTGGAATAAGATCTACAACCCGCTCTTGGAGCTCTTACGACGATGAACACGAAGAACAAGATGAACTAGAGAAAGGGAAGAGTAAATGCTCTAGGAGTAAATGAGGCTAAGGTCTTGGCTCCCAAGTTGATCTCTCTTCACTTGAGCAGTTATGGCGCCTTTTATAGGTTTCCGGCCGGGAGGGCCGGAAACCCTAATCCGGGATGGCCCCACCAGACAGGCCTAACGGTTATGTCGACACCGGCTAGTGCGACCTAGCCGCCTACCTATCCGGCATAGCCCTACCGTCATCATTCTGGCAAGTACATCCGGCGCCGTCCTGGAACATCATTGTCCCTCTGTCAGAGACAAGACACGTCTTTGCCCATCCCGAGTAGCCTTTTCCGGATTGCCGGGCTAGGCATGTCCGATCTTTTCGTACCGTTATCGTACCGGCTGACGCGCTCCCGTGTCAGACGGGAGGTGACCATGCTTCCTTGTCAGACGGGAGGTGACCATGCTTCCGTGTCAGGGGGAATGGTACTTCCCCCCGCGCCAGGCGGGAAAGCCTGCTCCGGACCGTTGACGATCTACCGGCATCCCCCATGCCGGCTACCTCCTTGCTCCATCATGTAAGTCTTTCCTGAAGACGCCGGACAACTTGCTAGGGCCGAGATCTACACATCGGTTAGCTTGTACCCGGGGAGCAATCTTGTACCTTCCTTACCTACCCGGGTAGTCTATCCGGTTCCCCCGGGATCTCCTCCACCGGGAAGTGTATCCGGAGCCTCCGAGAGCCTTTCCGGACGTATCCGAGTAGCACTTCTAGGATGAGCATCTCTAGGCCTAGCCTCCGAAGATGTCTTGGGCTGTCACCAAAGACATCTTCGAGAAGCTAGTTCTTAGAGGAACCATCCGCTTGCTTATGCTGTGGTGCAGGTCTGGGGGGCTATTTATAGCCTCCAGGGATGACTCTTGCGCCCGCCAGGAGACAGCTTGCACTCTACCAGCTCCGAAAGGTCAAATTACCCCTTCAGCGTACCAGGGGGTGGCCCTTGCACTCGCCAGAGGTCAAATACTGTTGCCACACTGCAGAGTTGTGCCGGGATCTGCCCTACCCGGGGGGCAGCCCCCCGACACTCTCATATGGAGTAAAGGTGCTAATCATGAGCACAAATGATGATCCCAAATGATATGGTGCTATAACATGAGCACAAGTGATGACTATAAATGATATGGTGCTATAACATAAGCACAAGTGTGTGATAAAGAATAATAATGCCGCCCCTTTTTTATTTCTTTTCTTTCTCTCTTTTTTCTCTTTTTCTCTTTTTCTCCTTTTTCTGTTTCTCTTTTCGATGGCCTCCATGGCTCTTTTCGCTTTATAGGGGCAAGCATCCTAATATGATACATGATATATGACAACACACTAATGATAATAAGACAATATACTGATGATACAAGTAACTAATATGAATGTGTCATAAGAATACATATGACAACGGTGCCTCTGCCAGTGTAGCAGGTTATGCAGTGCTCTAGCGTAACATAAGTAAAACCACACATCAGCTTTCTAGAAACACGCAAAGCAATAAATAAGTAATGAATGACAACAAGTCATGTAATGTAAGATGGATGTTGCATGGCAATATATCTCGGAACAACTATGGAAATGTTGTAGTAGGTAGGTATGGTGGATGTTTTGAGGAAGATATTTGGCTTATGTGTAGGAGAACAAGATGAAAATCTCCCACGAGTTCTGATGTACCCGCGAAAAATGCACCAACTCTCAATGTGAGAAAGGGCAAAGCAAAGTACCGAAGAGGCCAGTGTCAGACCCTGAATTCAGGCTACACAAACAAAACGTATCGGTTGGGCCACACAACCAGGAGCACACTGGGTAATACCAACCCAGGAAACATGCAGGCCTGGCTCGGAATGGATGATCGGCCGACAGCTCCTGGCGACCCCAACGTCACATACGTCTCAAGATTGTGCACGCAAGAACCCAAAATCCTACCAACTCGTATACTTCAAATCATACACACATGGTATACGAGTCGGTTTTTAACAGAGTGGAAATCACAGGATAAACCTAAAACACAAAGAAAGGAAATAATTATCCAACGCTCTCACTGAGCAAATATATCGAATGTCACCAAGCAGAGGACACATGTCCCAACATTACATCATGCAGCGGAAAACAAGTTGGTCTGAGTTTAGACAAGAAGCAAAGGGCTCAAGGCCGAAACAGAAAGAGAAGGCCCATCCACGCGGTCTGCCAGGAAGAAGCCCAGGGGAACTCTAACTACTCGTCGTAGATCTCGTCGTCGAACTCCACATAGGAGCCGCCCACCTGGTCGTACGGAGAATCCTCAACTGCAGAGAAAACCACAGCCCGCGAACGGGTCAATACACCGGAGCGTATCGAACAAGCTTAAGCTAACATGTTACAAAACTGAAAGACTCCCAAAGTATGGTGTTAGGTGGACTTAGCGGCATCAGCACTAACAACCTAATAGAGACTCGCTACAACTTTCGTCTATTTAGAGAGGGATAAGAGAGCGCATAAGATAACCATCTACAACTAACACCAATCATAACCCATTCTCGGATTAACCCCCTCAACCAAGTATGAGAAAGCAATTCGATAAAACTCACACGGTGAACAATTTTATTTACCAGTTGTTGTGAAATTAATTCTATATTACTAGTTAGGTTAATTAACAATGATTAGGTGTAAGTTGTCTATGATCTTATTAGCCAACATCATCACCAAGTCGTCCATAACTGTGGACACGGCTCATCGATAAGATTATACCCTGCAAGGGTGCACTACTGGACCCGTACTCGTTCGATCAACCCTAAAATGCAAACCAGAAGGTAGGGCATCTCAACACGGCAAATCTCTTCTCTACAACCCATCCAAGGAACCGCATGATTGTGTGCACGACTAATCAGATCAAGTACCCGCGGGATCAACCTTCATAGCACTCTAAGAACGTGCCACCCTGTATGAGAATCGACTATTGCAAGGACAGAGAGCACAGGGGGCTCGGGGTAAGTTTCCCAGCGTCTCTGTCTCTGACGATTGGGGCCCACATGTCAGGGAACCAAAACAGAGAAAAAGATTGGCTCTTATTCGCCCTAGCCAGGGTTCGAACCCACGCGCGCGCGAGTGCGGGAGATCTGCGCTGCTAGCCACTCGGGCGGGATCGTGGTGTTGTAAGGGTTAGGCATTCGATCCCTCTTATCAGGAAAAATTAGCGTTGTTCTTTGCTGACGAAACTGAAACTGCAACGGAGCAGAGCGCAGCGACAGCAAGAAGTTCGCCGACGACGACCTCGAACGGGCGGCACTGCGGCGGCGTGCACGTGCGTTGGGTGCAGCGGGCTGTGGGACCGATCCGTTCCCGTGCTCGTAGTGAAGGGGGAGTCACGGTTCGGTGGTGCTCGTGTCCGTGTACGGGAGATGCGGGCGCGCTGCGGCCGTGGTGTTGCCGGCAACGGCGTCGTCCGAAACCGTGCGTAGGGGAAGCAATCGCCGGGGGATAGTAGCGGGTGAGGTGTGTCTCACCTCGGGGCACTCTGTGGCGAGATGGGGAGACGAGGTGGCCGGAGACGAGCAATCGGTGAAGGGGAAGGAGCCCGGTTCCGTGCGCTGCGCGTCGGGGAAGAAGTAGTGGAGGCGTGTTCGTCCGTGGCTCCCGCCCTGTCCGCGTCGGCAAGGAAGAAACGGAGGTCGCGGCGCATCAGCTGGCGCGAGGAAGGAGCCGGGGACGCGGGGCATCAGCCTGGTGGTGAGCTCGCCCATGCGGGCATGGCGACGGCGGTGCGTGGAGGAGAGGAAGCACGCGGCGGCGGGGTAGAGGGAAGTTAGAAAGGGGCTAGGGTTTTCGGGCGCTGCGGGCACGTCTTAAGGAGAGAGGGGGAAAGGCAGAGGGCGAGTGGGGCGAGCATGGCAGCCTCTCTGCCATGGCTCCTCCACGCTGTAAAGCGAAAGGCGTACGGAGGTAGGGGAAAGAGGGAGGTGGGCCGGAGTTGGGCCTCTTGGCCCACTTTGGCCAGAGAGAGTCCTTCTCTGCCTTTTTTTTGTTTTAGCCTTTTTCTTTTTCTTTTAGTCTTTTCTGGTTTGTATTTTAAAAACAAAACAGAGAATAAACATGATAAAAACCTTTGAACAATTTTAGTAGTTTCAAAATAGTCAAGTTAAATTACTAGTTTGATTATTTATAAATATTTTGAAACTTCATTTGAATTTATTTGAAAAAACATTTGAAATTAAATATGAAACTTAAATTTGGAATTTGAAGCAATATATTTCATTAAATGCAAACACACAGAAAAGATGACATGATGATACACTATAATACACACAAGCTCAACATTTTTGGAATGTTACAACACTCCCCCCTCAAAGGAATCACGCCCCGAGATTCTTCATGGAGCAACAAATGGGTCGGGATTCTCGGCACGGAGGTGGTCTTCACGTTCCCATGTAGCTTCCTTGTCAGAATGATGAGACCATTGAACCTTGCAGAACTTGACATTGTTACGGGTGCGATGTTCAGCTTCGTCAAGAATGCGAATCGGTTGTTCCACATAAGAGAGATCTTCTCGAAGTTCAATTGATGCATGATCAACTGCACGTCCTGGATCTTGGAAGCACTTCTTGAGTTGTGACACGTGGA
Organism: Poa annua; assembly: GCA_026929855.1. Classification (NCBI taxonomy): domain Eukaryota; kingdom Viridiplantae; phylum Streptophyta; class Magnoliopsida; order Poales; family Poaceae; genus Poa; species Poa annua. The sequence goes on from CM049432.1 coordinate 23,317,388, forward strand.
AGACATCGTGCACTTTGGAAAGGTTTGGAGGAAGTTCCAGACGGTAGGCCAGATCACCATGCCTTGAAAGAACGTTGAAAGGCCCAACATAACGCGGAGTAAGCTTGCCTTTGATGCCAAAGCGTTGCTTGCCTCTCAGAGGAGTGACACGAAGGTAAGCTTGATCACCAGGTGCATAGACCATGTCCTTGTGCTTGCTATCATAATAGCTTTTCTGCCGAGACTGGGCAATCTTCAGATTGTCACGAATGATGCGAACCTTTCCTTCAGCCTCCTGGATAATGTCAAGGCCAAAGAATTGACGTTCACCAGCTTGAGACCAATTCAGAGAAGTTCTGCATTTGCGGCCATAGAGAGCTTCGAAGGGAGCCATGCCTAGACTTGCTTGGAAGTTGTTGTTGTAGGAGAACTCAGCATACGGAAGGCAATCCTCCCATTTCGTGCCAAAGGAGATAACACAAGCTCTGAGCATATCCTCCTGAATTTGATTCAGCCTTTCAACCGGTCCACTTGTCTGTGGGTGGTAAGCGGTGCTGAACAGAAGTTTGGTACCCAAGGCTTTCTGAAAGCTATCCCAAAATCGAGAAGTGAAGATACTTCCATGATCTGAGTTTATTGCCAAAGGAACACCATGTAAAGGAACCAGTCTTGTCATATATAGTTCTGCCAACTGACTAGCTGATACTGTCTCTTTGACTGGGAAGAAGTGAGCCACTTTGGAGAGATGATCAATGACAACAAAGATTGCATCACTGCCTTTCTTGGACTTTGGAAACCCAGTAACGAAGTCCATCTCAATCTTATCCCATTTCCACTCAGGAATTTGCAGTGGTTATAGAAGTCCAGGTGGTCTCTGATGAACTTCCTTGACACGACAGCAAACATCACACTGAGACACATAGCGAGCAATTTCACGCTTCATCCTGGTCCACCAATAGATTTGCTTGAGATCCTGGTACATCTTTGAGCTGCCAGGGTGGATAGAAAGCGGAGTATCATGAGGCTCCTTGAGAATGAGCTCTCTTAAGCTGTCAAGCTTGGGCATTACAATGCGTTCTTCAAAGAGGAAGGTACCCTTGTCATCGAGAGAGAAACTCTTGTACTTATCCTTGCCAATGTTGTCTTTGATATTCTTGACACCAGAATCACGCAACTGTGCGGCACAGATTTTATCCTCAAGTTTAGGAGTGGCAATCAAGTTTGCAAGATAACCAGAAGGAACCACTTGAAGATTGAGATTCTTGAATTCTTCGTGAAGAGAAGGTTGGATGTCCTCAACCATGAGGTTGTTGCAATAGGACTTGCGACTAAGAGCATCAGCCATTATATTAGCTTTGCCTGGAGTGTAAGAGATGGTGAGATCGAAATCTGAGAGTTTCTCAAGCCACCTTGTTTGCCTGAGGTTCAAATCTGGTTGAGTGAAGAGATATTTGAGACTCTTGTGGTCGGTGAAGATCTCACAGTTGTGCCCCAACAAATAAGGTATCCACACCTTGAGGGCATACATGATTGCTGCAACTTCAAGGTCATGTGTAGGATAGTTGAGCTCATGAGGCTGCAACTGACGAGAAGCATAAGCCACAACTTTACGGTCTTGCATGAGAACTGCGCCTAGCCCTTGAAGGGATGCATCACAGAAGATTTGGAAAGGTTTAGAAGTGTCTGGGCCAACTAGAACATGAGTAGAAGTGAGCTTAGCTTTCAAGAGATTGAAACTCTCATCACACTTTGGAGTCCAAAGGAACTTTCTATCCTTCCTAGTAAGATCGGTGAGAGGCTTAGCGATTTTGGAGAAGTTCTCAACAAATCGACGGCAATAGCTAGCCATGCCAAGGAAGCTCTTGACTTGTTTCACCGTTGTAGGAGGCAACCATTCAACAATGACCTTCACTTTTTCTGGATCAACAGAAATGCCTTCAGAAGAGATGACATGACCAAGGTAGAATACTTTAGAAAGCCAGAATTCACACTTGGAGAACTTGGCGTAGAGACGATGTTCTCGTAGTTTCAACAAGATAAGCCGTAGATGTTCTCCGTGTTCTTCCTCGGTTTTGGAATAGATAAGGATGTCGTCGAGATAGACTACCACAAACTTGTCGAGATATTCCATGAAAACGAAGTTCATCAGACGTGAGAAAGTCGCCGGAGCATTTGTGAGACTGAAAGACATGACAGTGTACTCATAGACCATAACGAGTGGTGAAAGCTGTCTTTGGAATGTCTTCTTTGCGGATCTTGATCGAGTGATAACCTGACCTCAAGTCCAACTTGGAGAAAACCTTAGCACCAACCAGTTGATCAAACAAGTCATTGATGCGAGGAAGGGGATACTTGTTCTTGATGGTTTTCTTGTTCAGAGGACGGTAGTCAACAACCAGTCGCTCAGTCGTGTCCCTCTTTTTGACACCCTGGAAGTCTGCATTTGCGTTCCCGGAGAATGGATCACGAGTGGAATAGATAAGGCATCTAGAGGCAGCTTCGTTGTTTCTGCGAAGGTTACTGACACACAAGAATGAGATGCTCCAGTATCAAACAATACCTTAGCAGGAAAAGAGTTAACTAGGAGTTTGCCCATCACAACTTCTGGAGCTTCCTCTGCCTCTTTGGCGTTGAGGTGGTTCAGCCTTCCACTCCTAGCTGCAGGCATAATGCTGGGGAAAGCACAAACTAAAGCTTGTGTTGGAGAAGAGCAAGCTTGTTGCTTATGAAGCTTGTTTTGGGGACAATGGATAGAGATATGGCCTGGATCACCGCACTTGAAGCAGGTTTTTGAAGTCATTGACTTTGGCGGAATTTGAACACTTGGCATTTTCTGAGCTTGAGAATCTCTTGTAGGAAACATTACGGAGGGAGGACGAGGAGTGAACCCTAAAGGGCTTGGAAGATAGGTGGGTTGAGTTGGAGATGCATATGGAACCCAAAGCCTACGCTTATGTGGAGGCATTGTGTTTGCTGAAGAAGAAGCACCTTCAAGAGCATGTTTTCGAGATTCTTCAAACATATCACCACCAAATTCCTCCCGGAGAGCTGTGTTCACGAGCTCTTCAAAGTTAACGCACTTGAACAAGGTGAGTGCATACTTCAGATTTGGGCTTAGACCTTTGCGAAACTTGGCTTGCTTCTGGGCATCAGTGGATACCTCATCTTGAGCATAGCGAGCCAAACGGTTGCACTCAGCTTGATAGTGAAAGAACATTTCTTAATCCCTAGTGTTTTGAGTGTTAGGTAACAATACCAATGATATACTAATCCTATTGCTAAGTATTTCAGTTTGTGTGAGTTGCATATCACATACTCCAAAGCCAAAATGTAAAGAAAAAGAGTTTCTGGAATTCTTCCCAGAACCGGAATATTGGAGCCGGAAATTTCCAGGATCGGAAATTCCGGGTCTCCTATTTCTACCAGAAAAGTGGCTAAGGAAAGGTTCGGAAGTGGTTCTGACTCGAACCGGAAAATCAACTCAGAAATTTCATTGACTCGGAATTTCCGAGTCACCCAGAAAACCACTCCAGATTTGTGTAGCGTACCTGCACTTTAAATAAGGCAGATACATGTGTATAGTGCAAATCCCTGGATCGATTCGTTTGCACACACAGTTTACGATGTAATATCACAACAAAGTATCAATTTTATTACATCGATGATCCAGACTTACAAAATATTCGATACAAGTTGCATAGCATAAAGCTAGCACTGAAAAAGTACACAGCGGAAATACAATAGCAGTGGGTCTCCAACAACTTCATGTTGCCACAGGCGAAAACATGTTGGTTGTAGACTCGAAACCTTTAAACGAAACCTCACTCGTCATTTAATCAATCTGCAATAAGAAAAATATTGCAACAACATGGGTCAGATTCCATTAAAAATGGAGTCTGGCAAGTGACACTATGGTGGACACTTAATGGAATAACTCTATAGCCTATATGCATATTTGGCTGGTGGAGTTCAAGGCTATTTTGCATAAAGCCAATTTTTCCTATCTCTTTGGAAAACACTTTCTTCAAATTAAGACAAGTATGGCATGAAAACCATAAATCTCATCTTCCCTTGTTCACCCATCAAGTTTTATTTCTGAAGTTGGAATGATGGAATCCTCCGTTGACGTCCGTGATCAGCTGCTCAAATTGTCCGTACTGGGTACACGGCTAAGTACTTAGTTTTACACTCTGCAGAGCTTGTGCACGTTCACCATTGTACCCATTCAACCCAAATTATCCTTTACACACCATTTGTGATAAGGAAAGGAGAAGAATGAGACGAGATCTTTCAGAAGCATTTTCCCTCCCACCTGCCTTGACCCGTTCCACCTAACACCCCCTACATCTGCTTGTCAAGTCGGAGAGAGTCCACAAAACATAATTGATCAAGCCAGAGCCCATATGGCAATGGCTGCACTGGAAGCAATCGTCACTCGAAGTTCTTCAGATTCCTCTGTTCCTGGGTGGCCGTTCACAAGTGCACGTACTCCAGGAACCATAGACATGGGCCTGAGTAGCCACTCAACTTCGCCACCATACAACCTTTTACCACCCAGGTGTTTCATTCTTAACTTAGTAGAATTTAGATTTTCACAAAACATAATTTGCATAGCATTAATATTTCTGCTAAGTATGATATAGGAACCTAGACACAGGAGTAAGGGAATTCTACACAGGTTTAGCATAGCAATACTATCCTTCACATGCATATAAAAATACACTAAGTAATGCATATAGAAATAATAGGAAGTTTATGAGGTGTGCCACTTGCCTTTGAATGTTGTCGTTGTTCACAAACTCTTTTCAACGATACTCGGAACTCTCCGTTCAGTCTAAACAATATAAACAAACAACAATACAACAATCATAAAACAAAACAACACAACACGTACAAGCATACATAATGAACAAACAAGTTTCATAACTTCTAAGAAAACATGTCATGCATGATATGCAAATTATTTCTAAGGACTAGAGATGCATGTCATGCCATGAAATTCTTTTAAGTTAATGCAATGCAATTAGGTTTGTCAAAATGACTAAGGACTAAAGTCATAGGTTGGACAAAATACTTTGGTATAAATCATCTTGAATAAGCACTCAATGACTTAGTCATGATGTGCATAACTACTTAGAGAAAATACTAACTCTATTCTTCAAGGTGATCAACAATTATTAACAACTCTTGGTAAATTGGATATTCACTATAGTGAGAGAGACAGACACCCAGCAATCCACTTAAATTGTGGAACATGTCTCATGTACGTGGACATGTAAGGTTAGTTTCCAGGCCTCTTCATCTCACTATGCCGCTAGGATCCAACAAACTTCAAGATGGTAATAACATGATAAAAAATCATTTATGTCTAAAGTGAAAGATAAGATTAGAAAAGAGGGAAAAGATAGAAGAAAGATGTAGTTGGTCTTCCAGGCTTCATCTCCAGACTTGTAATATTCTCCTTGGTGATGTCTTGATTGAATTCTTGGTAGACTTGAATAATCTTCAGACTTGATGATTTTTGTATCACCTAGGCTGGTCTTGGATTTAACTTAGTCTTCAAGAGGTCTAAGAGAAGAAAGGAGAAATGAAAGAGAGAGGGAGCAATACTTAGAAAATATTTCTGGTTGGTCTTCATGAACTTGCTCTTGATTTTTCTTCTAAGTGCTTCTACTTCTTGGAGATTCTTCTGGAGTCTTGTTTTGGCTAAGTCCTTCATTGGTCTTCTACCTCCATGTTGAAAATCCTAAGTGTCTAAGTGTATCACTTTACCAAAATGCTAAGTTGAAAATATTTCCAACTTAGAGAAAATGGGGAAGAAGTTTTCTTATGGGAAGTATAACTACAAAATAAAATATCATATGCATGAAATGCAATTTTAAATCACATGAACAATTATGCTAATGCAATTTAATTAGTTTCTATATTCACAAAATATAATAAAGGAATAAATATAAGATTAAAGTTTTATGTGATTTAAATTTTTATAAGAAAATTTTATAATTAGTATTAATAGACAGAGGGGATTTAAATAAATTTGTAGCAATTTGATTTACTCAAAAATAATGTTTATATCAAAAGTTATGTCAAATTTACTCAAACATCATATTTTGAATTTGAATAAATCTAAATATCTCAAGGTAAGAAAACAACAGAACTAGCACAATCTATAGGTCATGGGCTTTTCAAAGATATTTTATTTACAAATTTTGACCTTACGGAATTAAAACTATAATTAAAATAATGTTTTACATGTTTCTGTAAATACCAAGTTAGTGCACGACTAAAATATAAGTTTTTATTATACCACTATTTTCTACATGTTCATACGATCCCATAAACTACAAAAACATAAAAAAACGGAGTTACGGTTGGTTTAATATGAATTTTGGAAGTTATGTCTAGTCAGAAAAACGAAAATATTGAATAGGTGACCTATGACGTTTTTCTAATGGCTGCTACCCTTCATCAATTGATATGTACGTAACAAGATAGAAGGAAGCATAACAGCAGCTCACCGGCGAGAGGAGATGACGGCGGCGGTGGATCGGCCGGGCGGACGCGGACGGACGCGGACGGTCGGCGTGCTGTGGTCGTCGGCGACGGGTGTGGACGGCGACGATGTTTCGGATGCTCCCGGACGCGAGGGAGATGACGGCGACGCGCGTATGGACACGGCAGAGCGGAAGACGGTGTCGAAGTTGAGCGGCGATTCCCGGAGCTGCGTGGAGAGGCAGACGGAGTGCCGACGGCGACGATGACCTTCGGGTCGAGTTCGGCCTCCACGATTTGGCTGTGGAAATGAAGCAAGGAGGTTGTTTAAAGGAGGGCACGGACGTGGGAAAGAGGAAGGACCAAGAATCGGCGGCGGGGACTCACTCTGCTTGCCGGAATCAAAGAAATACGATGGCGGTCGAGCGAAACTCCGGCGAAGAAATTCGTCGGCCTTGGGGCGTATTGGAGAGGGCTTTTGGGAGGGGGGGGGGGGATGGAGGAGGAGGTCGAGGACTTTATATAGAATCCGACGATGCTTGATTTGATGCAATAATTTGCCCGCAATCAATCGAACATTAATTTCGACCAAAAACGTACATGATTAATGGCGGACGAAATTAGAACAATTTAGGGCATTTAAGAGAGGGCTTTTATGGGGGAATGAAAGAAGAGATCAAGGGCTTTAATTAAAAACAAACGGTGCGTCATTTGGGGCTCTAAATCAACGGGAATTAATTCGGGAAGGAGGCACGGTGAGCAGTTTTCGCGTGCGTGCGTGCTGGAGCTTGAAGACGAGCTGACGTCATCATGACGTCAGCATTTTTTCTTTTTCTGATTTTTCTTATTTCTTTCATAACTTTTGATTTAAGACTCCAAATCAAGTCAAATAAATTTTTAAAAATTTGTAAAAATAATATCTTTGCGTTAAACCAGTTGTGGACATGTTTTAAACACTTTTCAAAAATCAAAATTTTGAATTATTGATTAATTACAAATTTTCCACTCAATGTCAAATTTGAAAACATGGCTTAAATAATTTCGTTTTTGGCTAAATAAAATTTATAAAAATACAACACTTATATAAGTTTAAAATTAAGTTATTTAAACTCATTTTCCAATATTAAATATTTTTTGGCTTTAGTACAATATTAAATAACATCACACATTTATTTGAAATGAAAAGGGAAATATAATGTATTCATTTTTAATTCAAAATATTTTGTGCACCATTATATTTTATATTATGATAACTCATTTGAAAACCTTATAACAACTTTGGAAAATATTTTTGATTTAATTCATTTCTTATATAGAAAATATATTCATGAAACTCATTTCATGTTTTGAAAATAAATGAAAATCATTTAAGCTAATGAAATGTTTATTTGGGTTGTTAAGCAATTATAAAATCTATGAGGTTTTAAGTTATAAACTATAGATTTTTAATATCCAAATTATGTTTTGAACTCAGGTAAATGAATAATAATCTTCTAGCAAATAGATAATGTTTTCAATAGTTTAAAATAACACTTATAATTATTATTTTATTTTATTTATAGCTAAGGCTAAGTGGTTGAAATCAATTACTTATAAGTAAAATATTTACTTAAAATAAAATGGTTTGTACTTTATAAAACATTTGTCAAATTACATATTAAGGTTTTTAAAATACAATGGATAATGTAATGTTTAATTGGGAATAACTTTTGAAAATAATGACACGTTGGGAATTTTGAAATAATAGACTTTTCAAATTGGTTGAAGTCTTTTATAGTTAGTTTTCTTATGCATTTTAATATTTTATTTTAATCAAAACAAAAGTTTTAAATTTTAGTGATTTTTGAACATTCCAAAATGTTGGGATGTTACAGACTACCACCCTTAAAAGGAATCTCGTCCCTGAGATTCGGAGAGGCTAGGAAGACAAAGCAAATGCTTGAATGATTCTGATAATTCGGGATGTTTTGAGAAATGAAATTTCTGACATGGAAACTGGAAACTAGCAGGGGATGAATTTTCTGATTGGGGAGGCTGGAAAGAAAGATGGTTTGGGATCTCTGGGTTTAAGGCAGCTGGGTTAGAATTATCTAGGTGGCTACCACCCTTAAAAGAAATTTTTGTGGTCAGTCTAGGAGTTCTTGTTTATTTCTCTGATGTAGAGCGTACAAGTATTGAAAATACAAAGGCCTGTGGTGGATACGAAAAGTTTTAGCACTTACGTTTTCCACTCGGTCCTTGAAGAGATTTATCCTTCTTCCACTCAGGGCAGCCACTGGCATAGTGTCCCTTATCTTTGCACTTGTAGCATCTTATGTGGCTAAGATCTTTCTTGGATTCACCCTTTTGTCCTTGTTCCTCCAGGGTCTTCATGAGAGACTGTTGCATTCCTTCCTTGGTTTGTTGGTTAGCTTGTCGCACCATGGGATAAAGTTGACACTAAATTGGGACATGGTTTCTTCCTTCACACAGGAAGCAAGTAACCTGAATTGTGAGGTATCCTTTAACTGGACGTATGGTATGACCATGGGGCCACTCATCAGGACATTCTTTGGACGTATGTCCTATCTCTCCACAAGTTTTGCATGCCTTTAGTTTGGTCATGAGGTTCTCTTCAAAATCACTATGGTTTTGATCAATCTTAGGCAGTTGGTCATTGATCAACTTCCACAGCTGACTCAGGTTCTCTAATAGTAGTTGCATAGTTGTATGCAAAACATTGGTGTTGGTATTGGGGTGAGACATCTGTTTGGTTTAGAAAGCAATGAGTTGAATTATTTGTACTATGGAGGAATCCAAGTTCAATAAAACAAAACAAGGCAACCAATCTATGACATAATCAATCAACATCTAACAAACATCAAGCAACAAGGTTCACAACAAACAAACAATCTAGTATTGTCATATAGCCAAGTTGATATGATCAATACACTAACACGATATCGTCATTCTATTTAGGTGGTGGTCAAATCTACCTCCTTCGTGAGCGCTTCAAGTTCTTGTTCAACTTTCTTGGATATCTTAGAAGTGTTGGCCGAATATTGTTTCTTCAGTGGTCTTCTATGCATATAGAACTTCATGTTGAATTGAAACTTTTCTATATGAAGCAGTAGAATCAGACTTAGACTACAAGAACATGGTCATCTAGAAAAAGATAAGATGTTTTCAGAAGGTTGATAGTAGATGAGAGAATGAGGAAGATAAAATGAAAAGTTTTGTTTTTAGAAAAGTGAATAAAATAGATTTTCAATCCTATGGTCAAATCCTATTTCTTCCCAAACCTAGGGTTTCGAACCTACAGGCAACACAGTGCTCTGATACCATCTGTAGCGTACCTGCACTTTAAATAAGGCAGATACCTGTGTATAGTGCAAATCCCTGGATCGATTCGTTTGCACACACAGTTTACGATGTAATATCACAACAAAGTATCAATTTTATTACATCGATGATCCAGACTTACAAAATATTCGATACAAGTTGCATAGCATAAAGCTAGCACTGAAAAAGTACACAGCGGAAATACAATAGCAGTGGGTCTCCAACAACTTCATGTTGCCACAGGCGAAAACATGTTGGTTGTAGACTCGAAACCTTTAAACGAAACCTCACTCGTCATTTAATCAATCTGCAATAAGAAAAATATTGCAACAACGTGGGTCAGATTCCATTAAAAATGGAGTCTGGCAAGTGACACTATGGTGGACACTTAATGGAATAACTCTATAGCCTATATGCATATTTGGCTGGTGGAGTTCAAGGCTATTTTGCATAAAGCCAATTTTTCCTATCTCTTTGGAAAACACTTTCTTCAAATTAAGACAAGTATGGCATGAAAACCATAAATCTCATCTTCCCTTGTTCACTGTGATGACCCAGCATTCCACTGCATGGTGTAGTATGCTATAGTCGTTGACATAGCACCAATGGATCACCGTCCACCAGTGTTACGTCATCAGAGTGGTACAACAGAAACATCGCAGGTCCAAGGCATGACTGTAGATTACAAACAACAAATCCAAAACAATAGATCTTTAGAACCTCCTCGAAACAATGAGGCAAGGCCCTAATAAAAGAACATCAAATGGAAAATCTCGGAGGAACTAACCTATACTAAGCCTACTTCTAATATGGCTAGGCTTGCGATTGCGCTACAGCAACGCCTACAGAGATAGGTTCTATGACTAGGAATCTATCCTATTTTACACTACGCCTTCATTCGTCCTCCGTCTTCCTTCAATTGCTTCAACTCGATGTAGTTGCCTTCTTTGGTATCTTGAGTTTATCCGTCTTCAGAGTCTTCATAGCCTAAAGTGTTGCCTTCTTGTGGTTCTTTATGTCTAGCAGGGGTTTAGGAGGCAAGGGTGAGTAACAGCGTTACCCAGCAAGTTCATTATGCAAGGTGGGAAGTTTGATGCATAAATACAGCCACAGACAATGGATCGTCGTAGGCTAATACAAGTTTTCGAAAACATTTCTTTAAAAGGTTGCTTTTATTCTGAAGACTATGCTAATCAGGAGTCACAGGGCTAAGGCTTTGAGGAGCCTCCTTTCCTGCTGCGTTCGTCGTTCCGTCCTGGAACGTGGAGTAACATGTCACATTCATACACTCTGCAGAGGTGCGGTGCTTTACCCATAAGAGATCAAGACCTTGTTGCACAACCGGGCGTACTTTCCCGTCCACACTTCCTTGGTGTGGGGCCCAGTCAGTAATCCAAGCCAATCACTGCACCTTTCCACCATCCCCGCACACCCCCCATTACTTCAGTTGCAAGCTAGTGGGAACCATCCCAACCTACAACTTGCTGACTATTTGGAAACCGCATCAAATCAGTCCTGAAGCCAACCTTCAATAGATACTAGAAGCCACAACCCGAAGGTGAGGTTATTATCCTGGCCACCTCAAGCTCAGCGGATTTACACACCGCCCGACTTTGATCTAGTCACCCGTTGGTGTACGAGAGGAAAAGGACACAGCTGACTTCTCCTTCCCATTTCAGATCTTATGGTTGCGCGTAATATTCGGCGCAAGATTCACTGGCGACATTTGTTGTTAAGTCCTAGATGATACTTTCCCGTGCAAATGGAACCTCCACCTCAACATTCTTACCGTGGTCCCATCTGCCAGCCATATGAGATTACCACCTCACTGGTGGATAACCATAGTCATATTATTGTAAAATAAGTTTTGCCCTTTTTGTGTGATATGCAATACTAACATTTTGAAAATAGTTTCTTAACAAATACATCAAGGGGACATGAATAAAAGGGATGAACTTGCCTTTCTGACTGCAAGATTATGCAGCCAGGGTCTTTGATATAATATAACTCCAAGAAATCTGGAAACAACATCATTGGTCCGGTAAGGACTAATGTTTAAAGATGCAGCATGATTAATGCATAAGTATGAGGTGCATCGCAAAGTACCCCGTATCTCACTCTCGGAGATTGTGTGTTGTTTGAGTTGGGTGTTTTTATTTAGAGTTGTTTTGTCTTCAAGTTTACTTCACAAGCAAGATGAGTTGTTTAAAATTAATGTTCATGTATCATATTAAGCATAAGAGTAAAGTCAAACCACATATAAACACTCAATGGTTGCTTGAAGTTGTGTTCATCTTATGTTGGTGGAAGACATGTATGAACTTTAATTAATCTAGAGATAGGGTAGTATTATCTTTTATGATGGCAAAAAGAATAACTTTTGAAGAACATAAATAATGGCTAACATTGTTGATACCAGAACACATGTTTAATAGAGAACTTATAACATTATTTTTCTTTGTGTGTTTTACCCAAGACCTTACCTTATGAGCATTATTTGAATTTAATTAAGCACTTTCAACTTAAACTTAGTTTCATTTCTTATGAACGAATGATTTGTTGATTCTAGAAGAAAACAAATTACTTAACTACCAAAGGGTTATTAACTTTGTAGTTGGTTTTAGTGATTATCGTGTAACCTACTTATAAGTAGAAGGAATTACGTAGTAGTGAGATAGGTGCAACAGTTATTCCAAATGGAAGTAGTATTACATTTATCTTTATTTGAAATGAATATGAATTGGTAAAAGAACCAGGATCATAAGCTTATAACTTCATTTGCAAAATTTATGGAAATAATACTTTTAATTATTTTCTTAAATAAAATATCATATTAAAATAACAGTTATTGAAATAATAATATTACATGTTTTAATTAAAACACAATTCAAAATTTAGAGTAATGCATGTGAAACATTTTAGGTGAGGTTTGAAATGCAACCATATTAGTATTTCAGTTTTAACTCCATATTTAAAAGATTAAGTGATTTGTATTTTAAATTTAATTCTATTTAAATTTTATTCAAATACAAATTGTATGATACAGTTATTTAGATTTTATTTTTCTAATCATTTTGGTATAAAGATCATATTTTTCTGATTTAAAATGAATTAGTTAGGAATTTACAAAGTTTTTTCAATTTAAATCAATTTCTGGAATTAGTAAATTAAGTTGGGCCCACATGTCAGGGTTTTAATATTTACAGAATTTTCCTAAAACAATAAAAGTCTGACATAAGGGTCCCACATGTCATAGACTTATCTATTTTGAAAATAAATAAAGGAAATTATTTAAATTGCTATATTGACGTCATGGTGACGTCAGCAGTGGAGTTCATCTCCAATCCGGACACCAATTCGACGTTTTGGTGGAAATTGGGAAAAACGGCTTACGGATTGAGCTAGAGGGCGTTGAGGCGAGCTATCTAGTGGCGGCGCTTGGACCATAAGGTCATCGGAAGCTCGCCGGAGACGAGGTTCGGCGGCGGCCGGAGATGGTTCACGACGGGCTACTATTCCCGGATGAATTGGAAAGAACGGAGGGTACAGGAAGATTCAGAAGCTCACCACGAGCGCGACGGAAGGCTCGGGAAGGCTTGGGGACGACGCACGGCGACGAGAGCATCCATGGAAGCCGGCGGCCGGAGTTGAAGAATTTCTTCGATTCCTCAGCGCCTTGATCTCCTCCGCACGTGTGGCTCACTGAGAAGGAATAGGAGGTTGTGGAGAAGCTCCTCGTGCTCCCCGTTTGGTCGGGGGCGACCTGACGACGAAGAAATCGGCCACGGCGGCGGGCAGCCCGAGTTGGGGAGGATGCACGATTTCTCCACTTCCCGAGCTTCTCCGCACGAACTGCTCGACGATGAGGAAGAGTAAGGCTAGGAGGATCTGCAGAGGCTCTCATCTGGGCTCGGGGTGGTCACAATCGGCGGCGATAGCCGACGTACGGCGTCGGCCCGAGGAAGCTAGGGTTAGGGGTTTGGAGAGGGACCGAGAGAGAGGAAGAGAGACGCGAGGGGAAGGAGTGATCGATGCGGACGGCTCTCCCGTGGTCTTATCCACGCGCAGGAGGCGAGCAAGGGCAGCACGCGAGCTCGGGGGCGACGACACGGCCCTGCCGTCCTTCTGTCTTGAGGAAGAAGAAAGGGAAAACGAAATAGAAACAACATTTTGCAGAAAACCCCCTGATATTTAGGGAAAATGCATTAACAAGTTTACAGACACCCCTGCCTACAGTTTTGGACTGATTCCTAATTATTAAGGTTACATATTGGTCCAGAAACTTTAGGATTGCATTATATGCTTATTTAAACTTTGTATTTTTGAATGCTTTGTATATTTTGAATACTTTTAAATTACAAAGTGTATTTGAACATATTTAGATATGTTGGTTGGCATGGAATGCATGGCTTTCCCTTCTTGATTTTCTTTGTGTAGTAAAGCAACATGAAAATATTTGCTATTTATTTATTTCCTTGTATTTGATAGTCCTTTGTTAGTTGTGATTTAATCTTTTTATATATTTGCATTCTAAAATTTAATTGATGGTTGTCACCAAGATATAGATGGATATATTTATTCAAAGTTATAATTTGGTGGTATAGGAATTTATGGCACAACAAGTTATTGTCCAGTGTTAATTGTAATGTTTGTTGTGATACCCTATAAGGAGTACATACATAGGAATAATTCAATTTCATGTTTAAGTTTAAGACATGGCCATATAGGATTGCTTTCATAGACCTGACAACTAAATTATGAGAGTTCATGATCAGATGTATCTGAAAGTACAGGGTATAGATAACCTGCCTTTGGTTAGGTCTTATGGCTAGATAAACAAATAGAATGATGTGAATGTAGGGTTATTTATGACATCAAATGGCCTGATGCATAACCAAATGTCTAAGGTATTTGATGTACTAAATTGCTTAGTATTTAATTACTTTGCATATGGTACTCAATTGTTTTGAGCATACAAAAGTGGTTTGTTAGCAAGGTTATAAGGCTTGTTAGCAAACTACTTCTATATAACTCAAACCTTTGAATATCACACCCTTACTAGAGACATTAATATAGATGGTTGTTGATATATGAGTTTCCAATTCTTCATGTTAGATTTACATAACCCTTCTATGTCCATCTTGGGAATACTCCTATGATCCTTCTTGTTGTATTTCTTCCTTGCTTGTTATCTTCTCTTGTTGATACCTTCGAGAGGATTGGGAGATAAGAGATTATGATGTCTAGATAAAGTAAGAAGATCTGGATTAAGGTTTAGGTAATTCAGTTTGGTCTCCAAGAATGTCATGGTTTCCATGTGCTAGAAACATGTATAGTACAATTGATAAGAATGGATGATCAGAGAGTAACTAGAAATATTTGTTTTGGTCCTTAACTCATAGATAACGTTTTGGTGTATTAGGTTTTATTTCACTTGGTTTTGTGTTCAGTTGGTGTAACGTTTTATCGTAAATCTCTCTAACCCAAAATAAGGTCTAAGCCAAGATCATCTCAAAGTTTATAACGCTTGAGTTGATGCTCTACTTCCATTCCGCCAACTCAAGTGAAACTTCAATCACTTAGTGCTTTGAAAATTAAATGCGCGAAAATTTATCCGGATTTTCTGATGCATGAATGCAATGCACACTCCTGTGTCCACTCTATTTCTGGACCCTAAGTTCTGGGATGTTACATTCACCCATCAAGTTTTATTTCTGAAGTTGGAATGATGGAATCCTCCGTTGACGTCCGTGATCAGCTGCTCAAATTGTCCGTACCGGGGACACGGCTAAGTACTTAGTTTTACACTCTGCAGAGGTTGTGCACGTTCACCATTGTACCCATTCAACCCAAATTATCCTTTACACACCATTTGTGATAAGGAAAGGAGAAGAATGAGACGAGATCTTTCAGAAGCATTTTCCCTCCCACCTGCCTTGACCCGTTCCACCTAACACCCCCTACATCTGCTTGTCGAGTCGGAGAGAGTCCACGCAACATAATTGATCAAACCAGAGCCCATATGGCAATGGCTGCACTGGAAGCAATCGTCACTCGGAGTTCTTCAGATTCCTCTTTCCTGGGTGGCCGTTCACAAGTGCACGTACTCCAGGAACCATAGACATGGGCCTGAGTAGCCACTCAACTTCGCCACCATACAACCTTTTACCACCCAGGTGTTTCATTCTTAACTTAGTAGAATTTAGATTTTCACAAAACATCATTTGCATAGCATCAATATTTCTGCTAAGTAAGATATAGGAACCTAGACACAAGAGTAAGGGAATTCTACACAGGTTTAGCATAGCAATACTATCCTACACATGCATATAAAAATACACTTAGTAACGCATATAGAAATAATAGGAAGTTTATGAGGTGTGCCACTTGCCTTTGAATGTTGTCGTTGTTCACAAACTCTTTTCAACGATACTCGGAACTCTCCGTTCAGTCTAAACAATATAAACAAACAACAATACAACAATCATAAAACAAAACAACACAACACATACAAGCATACATAATGAACAAACAAGTTTCATAACTTCTAAGAAAACATGTCATGCATGATATGCAAATTATTTCTAAGGACTAGAGATGCATGTCATGCCATGAAATTCTTTTAAGTTAATGCAAGGCAATTAGGTTGGTCAAAATGACTAAGGACTAAAGTCATAGGTTGGACAAAATACTTTGGTATAAATAATCTTGAATAAGCACTCAATGACTTAGTCATGATGTGCATAACTACTTAGAGAACATACTAACTCTATTCTTCAAGGTGATCAACAATTATTAACAACTCTTGGTAAATTGGATATTCACTATAGTGAGAGAGACATACACCCGGCGAGCCACTTAAATTGTGGAACAGGTCTCATGTACGTGGACATGTAAGGTTAGTTTCCAGGCCGCTTCATCTCACTATGCCGCTAGGATCCAACAAACTTCAAGATGGTAATTACATGATAAAAAATCATTTATGTCTAAAGTGAAAGATAAGATTAGGAAAGAGGGAAAAGATAGAAGAAAGATGTAGTTGGTCTTCCAGGCTTCATCTCCAGACTTGTAATATTCTCCTTGGTGATGTCTTGATTGAATTCTTGGTAGACTTGAATAATCTTCAGACTTGATGATTTTTGTATCACCTAGGCTGGTCTTGGATTTAACTTAGTCTTCAAGAGGTCTAAGAGAAGAAAGGAGAAATGAAAGAGAGAGGGAGCAATACTTAGAAAATATTTCTGGTTGGTCTTCATGAACTTGCTCTTGATTTTTCTTCTAAGTGCTTCTACTTCTTGGAGATTCTTCTGGAGTCTTGTTTTGGCTAAGTCCTTCATTGGTCTTCTACCTCCATGTTGAAAATCCTAAGTGTCTAAGTGTATCACTTTACCAAAATGCTAAGTTGAAAATATTTCTAACTTAGAGAAAATGGGGAAGAAGTTTTCTTATGGGAAGTATAACTACAAAATAAAATATCATATGCATGAAATGCAATTTTAAATCACATGAACAATTATGCTAATGCAATTTAATTAGTTTCTATATTCACAAAATATAATAAAGGAATAAATATAAGATTAAAGTTTTATGTGATTTAAATTTTTATAAGAAAATTTTATAATTAGTATTAATAGACAGAGGGGATTTAAATAAATTTGTAGCAATTTGATTTACTCAAAAATAATGTTTATATCAAAAGTTATGTCAAATTTACTCAAACATCATATTTTGAATTTGAATAAATCTAAATATCTCAAGGTAAGAAAACAACAGAACTAGCACAATCTATAGGTCATGGGCTTTTCAAAGATATTTTATTTACAAATTTTGACCTTACGGAATTAAAACTATAATTAAAATAATGTTTTACATGTTTCTGTAAATACCAAGTTAGTGCACGACTAAAATATAAGTTTTTATTATACCACTATTTTCTACATGTTCATACGATTCCACAGACTACAAAAACATCAAAAACGGAGTTACGGTTGGTTTAATATGAATTTTGAAAGTAATGTCTAGTCAGAAAAACGAAAATATTGAATAGGTGACCTATGACGTTTTTCTAATGGCTGCTACCCTTCATCAATTGATATGTACGTAACAAGATAGAAGGAAGCATAGCAAAAGCTCACCGGCGAGAGGAGATGACGGCGGCGGTGGATCGGCCGGGTGGACGCGGACGGACGCGGATGGTCGGCGTGCTGTGGTCGTCGGCGACGGGTGTGGACGGCGACGATGTTTCGGATGCTCCCGGACGCGAGGGAGACGACGGCGACGCGCGTATGGACACGGCGGAGCGGAATACGGTGTCGAAGTTGAGCGGCGATTCCCGGAGCAGCGTGGAGAGGCAAACGGAGTGCCAACGGCGACGATGACCCTCGGGTCGAGTTCGGCCTCCACGATTTGGCTGTGGAATGTTAGATCCTAATTAGCTGTTAGGATTAGATCCTATGCGGTAGAAAACACTTTTGCATTGAGTTCATCTAGTCAACAGAGAGAAACGGATAGAGGGAGAGAGATCAGAGAGGCATACCTTGGCTCTGGCTCGAGGAGCTCGAGTCGGAGGCCATGGTGGTCGATGGTGGCGGCGGCGGCGCAACGGAGGAAGCAGTGGTGCTTCTCGTGAGCACTGCGCTAACCCTAATCAAAGGGGTGTGTCGGTGGGGTGACTGGCGGCGCGGTGAACCTCGTCCCGTGTGCCCCGGCCCCCCACCTCTTTATATAGCGCAGGTCACAGGGGCCCACCGTCCATTAAGAGGGAACGGGCGCCCCCGATCAGGGCGCAATCAAGGGGATCGTGCGGGCCGTTGGGCTCGCACGTGAGATCAATCTAACATTCTCCCCCTTGATCTCAACTTTAACTTTTACCTTTTACTTTACTCGTTTCATCACCGATTAGTACATAGAGCATGTTTCATCGTCACAGCTCAATTGCCGATGGAATCAGACAGCCACTATATACTTTTCTGTGTTGAAACAAATCATGTTACTTTTGGGCCTCTGTAATCCAGAAATCATAGGCTTTCCATTAAACCCATGCCGGCTGTGTGTTCCTGGAGCACACTGGGTGGTAAGCCTTTCGTTAGCGGATCCGCAAGCATATCCTTTGTCCTTATATGCTCGAGACTTATAGTTCGATCCTGGATTTTATCTTTCACAACATAATACTTTATATCTATTGCCTTTGTAGCATTACTCGACTTGTTGTTGTGAGCATAGAATACTGCGGGCTGGTTGTCACAGTACATCTTTAGTGGTTTGTCAATACAATCTACCACTTTCAAGTCGGGTATAAATTTCTTTAACCATACTGCCTGCCCCGTGGCCTCATAACATGCTATAAACTCTGCATACATCATGGACGATGCCACTAATGATTGTTTGGAGCTTTTCCACGAAATAGCCCCTCCCGCGAGAGTGAACACGTATCCTGACGTGGACTTTCTATCATCTTTATCTCCCACAAAATCTGCGTCTAAATACCCTCTTATTTCTAGGGAATCAGATCTTCTATATGTTAGCATGAGGTCTTTTGCGCCTTGCACATTACGCAAAGCTTTCTTTACCATATTCCAGTGCTCTTGGCCTGGATTTTCTTGATATCTACCGAGTACCCCGGTGATAAAAGCTAAGTCAGGGCGAGTGAAGCATATGGTACTGCTTTCATTCGATCGATCTCATATTGGTTTTTGGGACATTGAAATTTCCCAAAACTGTCGCCCTTGACTATAGGAGCAGGTGAAGTACTACTTTTGTGCATATTATACTTCTTTAGAACCTTTTCTAAATATGCCTTTTGTGATAGTCCTAGCACTCCATTATTTCTATCCCGATGAATTTCTATGCCCAAAACATAAGAAGCTTCACCAAGATCTTTCATATCAAAATTCGAGGACAAGAACTTCTTTGTTTCTAGTAGTAGACTGACATCATTGCTCGCAAGCAGAATATCATCCACATACAGAATTAGGAAAATATATTTCCCACTTTTAAACTTTGCATAAATGCAGTTGTCCTCAACATTCTCTTTAAATCCAAAACTTTTAATTGTATTGTTGAACTTTAAATACCACTGTCTAGAGGCTTGCTTTAACCCATAAATGGATTTCTTTAGGCGGCATCCCATATGTTCCTTCCCCTCCATGAAAAAACCCTTTGGTTGTTTCATGTAAACATTCTCTTCTAAATCTCCATTTAGAAATGCCGTCTTTACATCCATTTGATGTAACTCTAAATCAAAATGAGCAACTAGTGCCATGATGATTCTGAAGGAATCCTTACATGAGACCGGAGAAAAAGTCTCATTGTAATCTACTCCTTCTCTTTGCGTGAAGCCTTTTGCCACAAGTCTTGCTTTATACTTTTCTACTTTCCCATTGGAGTCATACTTATTTTGTAGACCCATTTGCAGCCTACTGTTTTGGCTCCTTTAGGAATTTCCTCTAAATCCCAAACATTGTTAGAACTCATTGATTTCATCTCATCTTCCATGGCCTCTAGTCATTTCGAAGAGTGAACGCTACTCATGGCTTCTTCATATGAAGTGGGATCTCCTTCCACATGAACTGTTTCTGTGTTATAAACTTTATAATCAGTAGAAATAGCTGATTTCCTAGATCTTGTAGACCTTCTAAGAGTCTCATTCTCTGGCACATTATGTGTCTCAATTTGCGACTCTTCTTCTATTTGTGGCTGTCGCCGCTCCCTTTCATGCTGAACAACGGGTTGAGTCGGCTCCTGACGGACAGGTTCCGAATCTTGCCGCGTTGAAGTCACTGGTGGAGTTACAACAGGTGCTTGCATCACAACCTCTGGGATTGTCGGTGCAGGTACAACAGGTAGGGCGAAAAATGGCTCATGGATCATCCGAAAAGGTGCACACACCCTCTTCTCCTCAAGATCAATTTTCCGGCCTACCATGCTCCCCCTCATCATTTCGTCTTCTAAGAAGACCGCGTGTCTCGTTTCTACAAACTTTGTGTGTCTGTCTGAACAGTAGAAACGATAACCTTTTGATCTATCAGGATAGCCAATGAAATGGCAAGTCACTGTTTTGGGGTCTAACTTTGCAATATGTGGATTAAAAACTTTTGCCTCAGCTGGGCTCCCCCAGACTTTCAAGTGGCTTAGAGAAGGAACTCTCCCTGTCCACAACTCGTACGGTGTTTTGGGCACCGATTTACTTGGTACTCTGTTGAGAATGTGAATGGCGGTTTTTAACGCCTCCATCCATAATCCCAATGGCAGTGTGGAATAACTCATCATACTGCGCACCATATCCATAAGAGTACGGTTACGCCTTTCAGCTACTCCATTTTGTTGCGGTTCGCCCGGCATAGAATACTGGGCGACTATTCCATTTTCCTGTAAAAACCTTGCAAAAGGTCCAGGTACTTGACCATATGGAGTGTGCCGACCGTAGCACTCCCCCCCACGGTCGGACCTGACTATTTTAATTCTTTTATCATGCTGATTTTCAACTTCAGCTTTGAATATCTTAAATTTATCCAATGCCTCAGATCTTTCTTTAATTGGATAAATATAACCATATCGGGAATAATCATCTGTGAATGTTATGAACGAGTCATAGCCATCCACACTTTTCACCGGAAATGGTCCACAAATATCGGTGTGAATAATTTCCAGTGTCCCTGTGCTTCGGTTTGCACCCTTTTTAATTTTCTTTACGTATTTTCCTTTTATGCAATCTATGCATTGTTCAATATCTGAGAACTCTAACGGAGGAAGAATATCATTTTTAACGAGGCTTTCTATTCTTCCCCTCGAAATATGGCCTAATCGACAGTGCCATAACTTCGACGAGTCATGAGTTCGCTTTCTTTTCTTTTGTTCTTTGTTCGACAAGGGAATTTGTTCATTCACATTACAAACAGAATGCACTTTTTCACGCAAGGATAACAAATAAAGCTTATCATGAAGTAAAGCAATACCCACACAAGCATCTTTAATCCATATGGCACACTTGCCATGACCAAAATAACATTCAAAATTGTCTTTATCCAAGCACGATACACTTATTAAATTTCTGTGAATGGAAGGAACAAATAACACATCTCTAAGCATAATATTAAAACCATCAGCTAGCTCCAAGGAGACGTCGCCAACAGCCTCAACTTCTGCTTGAACTCCATTCGCGACTTCAATGTGTCTTTCGCTTCTTTGCAAAGTCCTTGTCGAATGGAATCCCTGTAAAGAATTTGCAACATGAACAGTTGCACCTGAGTCAATCCACCAAGTAGATTTTGAAAACTGTGTATACAGGGATTCATTTACAAAAGAAACTGTATCAATACCTTTCTTTTCCATTATGCTCTTGAGCCAATCAGGGCAATCTTTCTTGTAATGCCCTTTCTTCTTACAGTGGAGGCATGTGTCTTTGTCCACTGGAAGCTGGTTCTCATACTTCTGATGCCCTTTGCCATGTGGCTTATACTGGTGAGGACCTTTGCCATACGGCTTTGAAGGAGAACCATTGTAGCTCCTGTTCTGGTTGTCCTTCACGTAGTTCAAGGAGCCCCCATTCTGGGACTTCAGCCTTTCCTCTTCTTGCGACAACATCGCAATTGTCTTTTCAATGTCCCATTTTTCAGGCGACACATTGTAGTTGATGATGAAATTTTCAAATTGTGGTGGCAGTGAAGCCATCACCAAGTGAACTATAAGTGCAAGCTTGAGCTCCAGATCAGCCTCCATGGACTTAAGCTTAGCAGCCATGTTGCTCATTCTGAGAATGTGCTCCCTTATACCATGTGTACCTCGATGATACTTTTCTGTCACCAGCTGTCTGAGCAACTGGGTAGCATATGTCTTTGAAGAACCAGTAAACTGACTCTTTATCTTTTGGAGATACTCTCCTACAGAGGCACACTCTTCAATTGAGCCCACAATAGCGGTCTCAACTGTGTTCTTTATGAATGCCATGCACTTTTTATTGGCGTTCACCCACTTTTGGTTCTCTAGAGTGTAGCCCATCTCTACTGGAGCATAGTCCAGCTATTTTTTCTGCCAAGCAGAATCATCATCATCAGATGCTCTCACTGGCTTTGCTGGCTTGAATAGCTGTGGAGTAGTCACAACCCAGTCGATCTCAGCACAGACAAAGGCCAGTTCGACTTTCTTCCACCACTCAGAGTAGTTGTCACCTCTGAGCGTTGGAACATCCTTCGGGCAGCTCATCAGGTGAAAACTTCCTGAAACCACAAGGATATAAGATAACAAAAAACAATTGCATACATTTAATCCAACGTTGGTATAAATTAAAGCATACAACTGTTGTGCAATTAAAACTATATCACCGTTGGGCAATAAAAGAAATAAACGCACCTTTTAACACATAATAAATGAATCATGATAATGCTATTAACAACGTTGGTCATATAATAACAGAATCATAATCATCTTTAATATCACTTTTAATCATGCTTTTAATTCTCACTTTATTGCTTTTAAGTAATTGTTGCTTTTAACTATTTGCAGCGGAAACTTTGACTAAAAAATTATAAACTTTATACTTTTCAGAAGCATTCTGATACTTTTGTATTTTCTAGACAAAAAATTCGTTGGAATAAATTGAATAGGAAAAACTATGCAGAATTCAGCACAAAACTGCATTAAAAATAGCCAAAAACTTTGCTAAATGCTTCTGAAACAAAAAACTGTGCGTAAATATAAAGAAACTGGCCCACGGCCCAGCCAGCCCAGCCGCGGCTCGCGCTATCTGCCGCTCACGCGCGATGCGCAAAAATGGCCCACGGCCCGCTCTACGACGGAAAACGGCCCACGACCTGCTTTCGCGCCCAGCGCCGGCTAGGGTTTTGATCGTGGCCGTCCATCTCAATCCGACGGCCCCGCGTGATTCTCGCCCGGTCAAAACGACCGAACCGGTCACTGCTGAAACCCTAGCCCCCATTTTCTTTTTCACTCTCTCTCCCGTATCTCTCTCTCCTACGGCGGCGGGGAGAGCTCGTGGCCGGCAGCACGCCGGCGACGGCGACGGCGAGTGCAGCTCCGCACCGAGACGAGCTCCTCCCCCTCGCTTGCCCTTCTTTCTTCTTTCTTTCCTCTGTCCCGCGCGAACGGCGGAGGAAAAATCGCGCCGGCCGCCGGCCGCGGCGCTCGCCGGAGACAACTACTCCGCGCCGCCACCCCTTTTCCTTTCCCCTCCTTTTCTGCCTCTCTCTCACACATCCACGCACGCGGCGCAAACGACGGCGAGAAGATGACGGCGCCTCCGTGGCCCTCTTGCCGGAGCTGCGTGCACCCACGGGTGGGCGCAACTCCGTCAAGCGGCCCATCGGCGGTGCCCTTTGCCGGCGACGTCGTGGCCGGTGAGTTCTTTTCTTTTCCCCTCATTTATAGTTTTAGTGTTAGGGTTGGTTTTCTTTTGCGGGATTTCTCTCGGCAGTGGTGGAGGCGCAGCCCCCTCTCCACTGCCCGTGCTCTTCGTCCAGTCCCTCGGCTTGCCGATGCGGACATGGATCGAGAGGAGCTGCGCGGCCTCGCAGCGGCGCTCTTTGCCGGCGAGCCCGAGGCCCTCCGGTGTAATTTCTTTACCCACTTTAAAATTAGGGTTAGTGGATCCACGGGAGGGATTTGCTTTTCTCTTTTGCTACCGAAAATTAAAAATAGGATCCAAATTGCTCTGATACCATTGTTAGATCCTAATTAGCTGTTAGGATTAGATCCTATGTGGTAGAAAACACTTTTGCATTGAGTTCATCTAGTCAACAGAGAGAAACGGAGAGAGGGAGAGAGATCAGAGAGGCATACCTTGGCTCTGGCTCGAGGAGCTCGAGTCGGAGGCCATGGTGGTCGATGGTGGCGGCGGCGGCGCAACGGAGGAGGCAGTGGTGCTTCCCGTGGGCACTGCGCTAACCCTAATCGGAGGGGTGTGTCGGTGGGGTGACTGGCGGCGCGGTGAACCTCATCCCGTGTGCCCCGGCCCCCCACCTCTTTATATAGCGCAGGTCACAGGGGCCCACCGTCCATTAAGAGGGAACGGGCGCCCCCAATCAGGGCGCAATCAAGGGGATCGTGCGGGCCGTTGGGCTCGCACGTGAGATCAATCTAACATGGAAATGAAGCAAGGAGGGTGTTTAAAGGAGGGCACGGACGTGGGAAAGAGGAAGGACCAAGAATCGGCGGCGGGGACTCACTCTGCTTGCCGGAATCAAAGAAATACGGTGGCGGTCGAGCGAAACTCCGGCGAAGAAATTCGTCGGCCTTGGGGCGTATTGGAGAGGGCTTTTGGGGGGGGGGGGGGGGGAATGGAGGAGGAGGTCGAGGACTTTATATAGAATCCGACGGTGCTTGATTTGGTACAGAAATTTGCCCGCAATCAATCGGACATTAATTTCGACCAAAAACGTCCATGTTTAATGGCGGACGAAATTAGAGCAATTTAGTGCATTTAAGAGAGGGCTTTTATGGGGGAATGAAAGAGGAGATCAAGTGCTTTAGTTAGAAACAAACGGTGCGTCATTTGTGACTCTAAATCAACGGGAATCAATTCAGGAAGGAGGCACGGTGAGCAGTTTTCACGTGCGTGCGGGAGCTTGAAGACGAGCTGACGTCATCATGACGTCAACATTTTTTTCTTTTTCTTTTTCTGATTTTTCTTATTTCTTTCATAACTTTTGATTTAAGACTCCAAATCAAGTCAAATAAAATTCTAATTTTTTTTAAAAATAATATCTTTGCGTTAAACCAGTTGTGGGCATGTTTTAAACACTTTTCAATAATCAAAATTTTGAATTATTGATTAATTACAAACTTGCCACTTAATGTCAAATTTGAAAACATGGCTTAAATAAAAATTTTTTTGGCTAAATAAAATTTATAAAAATACAACACTTATATAAGTTTAAAATTAAGTTATTTAAACTCATTTTCCAATATTAAATATTTTTTTCCTTTAGTACAATATTAAATAACATCACACATTTATTTGAAATGAAAAGGGAAATATAATGTATTCATTTTTAATTCAAAATATTTTGTGCACCATTATATTTTATATTATGATAACTCATTTGAAAACCTTATAACAACTTTGGAAAAGATTTTTGATTTAATTCATTTCTTATATAGAAAATATATTCATGAAAGTCATTTCATGTTTTGAAGATAAATGAAAATCATTTAAGCTAATGAAATGTTTATTTGGGTTGTTAAGTAATTATAAAATCTTTGAGGTTTTAAGTTATAAACTATAGACTTGTAATATCCAAATTATGTTTTGAACTCAGGTAAATGAATAATAATCTTCTAGCAAATAGATAATGTTTTCAATAGTTTAAAATAACACTTGTAATTATTATTTTAATTTATTTATAGCTAAGGCTAAGTGGTTGAAATCAATTACTTATAAGTAAACTATTTACTTAAAATAAAATGGTTTGTACTTTATAAAACATTTGTCAAATTACATATAAAGGTTTTTGAAATACAATGGATAATGTAATGTTTAATTGGGAATAACTTTTGAAAATAATGACACATTGGGAATTCTGAAATAATAGACTTTTGAAATTGTTTGAAGTCTTTTATAGTTAGTTTTCTTATGCATTTTAATATTTTAATCAAAACAAAAGTTTTAAATTTTTGTGATTTTTGAACATTCCAAAATGTTGGGATGTTACAATTTGGCTAAGGAAAGAAGAGAAAGTGGTTCTGACTTCAACCGGAAAATCAACTCGGAAATTTCATCAGCTCGGAATTTCCGGGCCACCCAGAAAACCACTCCAGAATTTGGCTAAGGAAAGAAGAGGAAGACGTTCTGATCTCAACCGGAAATTCAACTCGGATATTTCACAGAACCGGATATTCCGAGTGACTCGGAATTTCCGGGAGCCACTTATACCGGAATTTCCGGGTCATCAAGACAACCAACGGCCAGATTTTGGGAGGGGGTATAAATACCCCCTCACTCACTCAAGAACAGTTAGCTCTCAGATTTTCTCTCTCCTACTATTCTTGAAAGCTCAAATCATCAAGATCTCCCAATCCCTCCACCCAAATTCGTTGATCTTTGGAGGATTGGAGGAGAAGGCCCGAATCTACATCTTCACCGAAGGGATTTGCATTTCCTCCCCATTCACTTGGGGATTTCGTGGCTAGGGTTTCCGGTGGGAAAACCTAGTTCACCATTGTTGTAATCTTGGTGTTGCCTTGACCTTTTGTGGTCCTTGACCTGTTGTGGTCATCTTGAGAGCCCCCAATTAAGTTGTGTGTGCGTGCCTCAAGCGTTTGTAAGGGATTCTATCTCCGCCCTAAAAGGGGATCAATAGTGGAAGGTGAACTCGCAACCTTTGTGGTTGAGTTCATCGGAGAAGAAGGTGAGCCTTTGTGGCGTTGCGGCTAACCTGTTGTGGTAGCGCACACCTGTCCAAACGAGACATACACCCTTGGGCGGAACTCGGGATTACATCTTCGTCTCCGCGTGCTTCACTCGGTTCCCCTAATCATTACTCCCTTACTTGCTTGTCTTGTTAGCTTATTTATCCTGTTATTGCTTCGGTTGTCATTTAGGTAAATTCACCATAGTTGCATATCTAGAGAATTTACCTTTGTGTTGAGCCTAAAATTGAAAAGACCTAAAATTTGTAATAGCACCTATTCACCCTCCCCTCTAGGTGCCGGATTCCCGTTCAATTGGTATCAGAGCCTTGTTCACTTTTAAGGGCTTAACCGCCTAAGTGCAACAATGACGGAATCCGATGCCGGGAGGGCCGCCCGTGAGAAATTAGAGGCGGAGAAGGAGGCGTTAGCCAAAGGGGCAACCATGGCTGATCTTATAGATATGAGATCGTCCTTGGAGGCCCAACTCCTCAAGATGAATGAGATGCTCATGGAACTCTTGAAGTCTAAGAAGCCCGAGGCTACTTCTCCCTCTCCTCCTCCTAAGGAGCATGGTGATAACTCTAAGGAGTCATCTTCGGATGGGTCCAAAGATGTTCCTCCAAGTGTTTCCCTCGGGAAGGCGGAAAAGGATGAATCACCTAGCTCCTCTAACACCCCCAAAGGAGAGGAATTTCATAATGTCAACCATAATTACTCTCCTAACCCTCCTATCCCTCACCCTCATGTAAACTTTAGAAGTGACCCCCCTAAGCTCAAACCTACTCATTTCTCTCAATGGCAATTTCTAATAAAGTCTCATCTATGTAGTGCCTCCATTGAGCTATGGCACATCATTGAAGAAGGATTCAAACCCCATGATCCAACCAACTTGACAAGAAGAGAGGTGGTTGATAGCCAACTAAACGCCACCGCTCTTCATCTACTCCAAATGGCCGTTGGAGAGAAGGACATGCCGCTCATTCAACAATTCTCCACCGCCAAAGAAGTTTGGAATGCTCTTTCCGACATCTTCGTCGGGAATGAGAGCATGAAGAAGAACCGGTATGATGCCTTATGCAATGAGGTGGAAGGGTTCTACAAGTTGGATGGAGAAAGTCACGAGAACATGTACCAGAGGTTGGTGTTGGTTGCTAACACCTTCAAGAACCTCGGGGCGGTCTACATTGATGACGCTTGGATCAAGAGGAAGTTCGTGACCGCTCTCTTGCCCTTTGAGGAAACGGACTTAAAGACACTCCATGGGAGACATGACTTCACGAATATGACATCCAATGAAGTCATGCAAGAGATGACCGCGTACAAGGTGGCCTCCAAGATTACACAAGATGCAAGAGCTAGAGCCATAGGGATGCACAAGCATGCCTCAATTGCCTTAAAGGCCACCGTTGAAGAAGAGGATGAAGAGGAGTATGATGATCAAGTCGAGCTATCTAGTGAGACTCTCTCAAGTACTCTTACTCAACACATGTGTCTTGCAGCAAGAACGTTTTGGAAGAACCCCGGAAGGGCCAAAGCGAGGATTGACAATAAGTTCCCCCCCAATGGAGGAAAGCCAAGCAACAAGGTGAGGCTTTGCTATAATTGTGATGACAAAGGCCACTTTGTTGCAGCTTGCCCATGGGAAAGAAGAGACGATCATGGTGGGAGGCTCGTGGCCAAGACAAAGGGCAAGGGGCCCATGCCCATGAAGAAGCCCCACTTTAAGAAGAACCAAAAGATTGTCTTGGTAACTCAAGAGCAATATCCCACCGATGATGAAGATAGTGACAAGGAGGATACCCCAACGCAAGTGGCCGCACTAGCCATTTCGTCCACACCTCCGTCACTCTTCTCCTCACCAAACGAGAGCCCCATCATCAAGAATGCAAGATGTCTTATGGCGAAGACATCCGAGGTAAAATTGTCCCCCACCTCCATATCCCATGAAATTGATTATGGTATGAGCCTAGAAGTCAAGGAAGAAATTATTGCTTTTGATAAATTCATGACTAACTTGCAAGGAGAAGGAAAGAAACACTTTGGCTCAATTATGAGTCGTATAGGTGAGCTTGAGGATGAGCTTGAATTAAAATGTGAGATTGAGAGAGAGGATGCACACACTAAGGTGTCCCTCCAATCCTCTCTTGAATATGAACAAGAAGCTCATGCTCTACTCAAGGAGCAACTTGCTAAGATCACTAAGGATCGTGATCTTTACTTTGCTAAATGTAAAATTGTGTAAAATGAAAAGTCCGAGCTTGTAGTTGCTCATGCTAGACTTTGCAAAGACTTCGAGTCACTTGAAAATACTCACAAGGTATTGACAAGTGATCACGAACGTCTCCTCAAGTCTCGTGATCAACTCCAAACTCGGATATCTATTCTTGAGAAACCTAGTACTTCTACTCCTTTGAATACTAATGCAAATGTTGTCAAGGATAAAGCTACGGTCTTGTTTGTCCCCTCCATAGCAACCGAGCCCAAGACCTCCCTTGATAAAGGCAAGGGGACACTCACTACTCCTCTTCATGAGCGAGTGCCCCGCATGGGTAAGGAAGGTCTAGGCTATGTTGCTAAGGAGAAGAAGATGATGATCAAGAAGAAGACCAAGCCCGCACAAGCCAAGAAAGATGATATAGCAAGTGGACATGCCACAAGGGCACTCCCACTCGTAATGACTTTGCGGGCATATCTAACCCCAATTATGATTTATATGTTGATTATTATGGGGATGTCTATGCTAGATACATTGGACCTTTTGATGGTACATTGAATATGCTATTTGGGTCCCAAAGACCCTTGTTGCTTACCAAAAGGCACCCATTGCAAAATGGGTACCTAAACCAAAGAATTTAATGTGTGTAGGGCCTTGCTTCCGGAGGATCGAAATGGATAATTGATAGTGGGTGCACTATTCATATGACCGGAAGCAAGGAAATTGTAATGGAGTTGAAGCCCAATGATGATCAAATGACCGTTAAATATGGTGACAATTCAAAGTCTAAGGTAATAGGGCTCGGCAAGGTGGTAGTGGCACCGGACATAACACTTGTGAATGTTTTGCTTGTCGAGTCCCTAGGTTTCAACTTGATCTCCGTCCATTATTTAACTTGTTTGGGTTATACCGTTGTCTTTGAAAAGGAGATGATTATCCTCATGCGGAGCAAGTCTCTCAATGTGTCTTTCGTTGGGTACATTGAGAATGGGCTCTATGTGGTTGACTTCTCCGGAGTCACCACTTCCCATACAATGTGCCTATTCGCTAAGGCGAACTTGGGTTGGCTATGGCATCGCCGACTAGCCCATGTCAACATGAGGACTTTGCAAAGTCTCCACAAGGGTGGCCATATCCTAGGACTAAAAGACCATGTTTCTTTCTCGAAGGATCGAATGTGTAGGGCTTGTGTTGAAGGAAAAATGCATGACATTCACCATCCAAGTAAGACCATCATTTCTTCAACAAGGGTTTTGGAGCTTCTCCATGTTGACCTCTTTGGTACCATTCCGGAAGCTAGTCTTGGTGGCAAGCAATATTCCTTGGTGATTGTTGATGACTATTCAAGATACACATGGGTTTTCTTCTTCAAGTCAAAGGTGGAGACTCAACAAACTATCATCGACTTCTCCAATGAAGCTCAACGTCAACACAATGTCCCTATCTTGGTGATAAGAAGTGACAATGGTTCCGAGTTCAAGAACTACACCTTGAACGAGTTCCTTAGTGAAGAAGGGATTTGTCATCAATATTCCGCTGCTTATACTCCCCAATAAAATGGTGTAGCCGAAAGGAAGAATCGCACTCTTATTGAGATGGCAAGGTCAATGATGGCCGAGTTCAAGTCCCCTCACAACTTTTGGGCCGAAGGCGTCAACACCGCTTGCCATTAATCCAACCGGCTCTGCTTTCGCAAAGGACTCATGAAGACCCCTTATGAAGTGCTTACCGGGAACAAGCCTAATATCTCTTACTTCGGAGTTTTTGGTTGTAAGTGTTTCTATCTCATCAAAGGTGTTCGTTTGGGCAAGTTTGAATCTAAGTCTCTTGAAGGGACATTTGTGGGCTACGGGTCCGAATCCCATACTTATAGAGTCTATGATAAGGCCTCGCACATTATCATAGAAACTTGTAGTGTGGTGTTCGAGGAGAATGACGACTCCCTTGTGGAGCAAAGTGGTGTTTCCGTTGTAGGTGATGATCAACCTCAAGATGCTATCCGAAGAATGGGGTTGGGAGTCCACTGCCCCGTTGAAGTCTATTATGAGGAGGCTCAACAAGGATCAAACTCTTCTCAAGTGGTGGACACTCCAACACAAGAAACACCCAGCAACAACATCGTGCTCAACACGCCCAGCCAAGAAGAAGCACAAGACCCTCCTGCTGCTCCTGGAATTTCCGGAGGGCCGGAATATCCGGATCAACTGGAGTCGGAAATTCCGGTGACTCGGAATTTCCGGTCCATACTGAACCCGGAATATCCGGTCATGCAGACATTCCTGGTAGCAGCTCGCAGCAAGGCCAAGATCAACCCTCTCCCCCACCTCTGGACGTCACTGCAATGGTTGATCAAGGCCATCAAGTCAGCCAAGACGGAGACATGCATGATCAAGATGATCAAGCGATCCCTCCCACCACTCGGAGGGAAATCGAGATCCGCCGTTTGAATAGGGTTGGCACCTCACAAGAATTAAGAGCTCTATCTCTTGACAAGATGCTTGGTGATGTGAGAAGCATGGTCTCTACCCGAAGACAACTTGCAAGCTTTAGTGAACATAAAGCTCACATCTCCATGGTGGAACCCAAGAAGGTATTTGAAGCTCTTGAAGATAAAGATTGGCTTGATTCTATGCATGAAGAGCTCAACAACTTCGAGCGCAACAAGGTGTGGAAGTTGGTGGAAAGACCTAAAGATTGCCGCAATGTTATCGGCACCAAGTGGATTTTCAAGAACAAGCAAGATGAACATGGCATGGTGGTGAGGAACAAGGCAAGATTGGTGGCTCAAGGTTACTCCCAAATTGAAGGAATTGACTTTGGAGAAACCTACGCGCCCGTGGCTCGACTTGAGTCAATTTGTATTCTTCTTGCCTATGCCTCTCATCATAACTTTAAGTTGCAACAAATGGATGTTAAATCCGCTTTTCTAAATGGTCCACTA
Source organism: Poa annua (assembly GCA_026929855.1). Classification (NCBI taxonomy): domain Eukaryota; kingdom Viridiplantae; phylum Streptophyta; class Magnoliopsida; order Poales; family Poaceae; genus Poa; species Poa annua. Next base: position 23,349,700 of record CM049432.1, read on the forward strand.
AATGAACTTGTTTATGTTAAGCAACCACCGGGGTTTGAAGACCTCAAGTATTCGAACCATGTCTACAAGTAAGATAAGGCACTCTATAGCCTTAAACAAGCCCCACGAGCGTGGTACGAGCACCTTAGAGAACTACTTGTAGATCGTGGATTCCAAGTTGGGGAAATCGAACCCACACTTTTCACTAAGAAAGTAAATGGAGAGCTTTTCATTTGTCAATTATATGTGGATGACATTATATTTGGATCTACTAACAAAGCATTTAACGAAGAATTCTCTAAGATTATGACTGACAGGTTTGAGATGTCTATGATGGGTGAGATGAAGTTCATCCTCGGAATTTGAGATCAACCAATTGAAGGTAGGAACGTTTATCAACCAAGCAAAGTACATTCAAGACATGCTCAAGAAGTACGGGTTGATTGAGTTCAAGGGTGCCTCTACCCCAATGCAAACCAAATGCCACCTTGAGCTCAACCCCAAGGGTAAGGATGTGGATCAAAAGGTATACCGCTCCATGATTGGATCTCTTCTTTACCTGTGTGCATCTAGACCGGATATAGTGCTAGCCGTAGGAGTGTGTGCAAGATATCAAGCGGCTCCTAAAGAAAGCCATGCTATGGCGGTCAAGAAGATCTTTAGATATTTGACTTATACCCCAACCTTTGGATCGTGGTACCCCAAGGATGCACATTTCTCGTTATGTGGGTACACGGATTCCGATTGGGCGGGACATCAAGATGATAGGAAGTCAACCTCCGACGCTTGTCAATTTATTGGGAGGTCCTTGGTAAGTTGGTCTTCTAAGAAGCAAAATTGTATATCTCTCTCCACCGCTGAAGCCGAGTATGTTTCCGCCGCAAGTTGTTGCACTCAGTTGCTATGGATGAGGCAAACTTTAAAGGAGTACAAAGTCGATTGCGACAAAGTGCCTCTTCTATGTGACAACGAAGTGCCATCAAGATTGCTTACAACCCGGTGCAACATTCAAGAACCAAGCATATTGAGATCCGCCATCATTTCATAAGAGATCATGTGGCCCAAGGAGACATTGAATTATCATATGTGGGCACAAGGGATCAATTGGTGGATATCTTCACGAAGCCCCTTGAGAAAGGAAGGTTTTGCTTTTTGAGGAATGAGCTCAATATCATTGATTCGAGGTCCTTAGCTTGATCGCTTGCACACTCACCTAGGACGTAATTGCATCTTATCTTGTTTAGATGTAGGCATGGAAATAGGGGGAGTGCGGTCCTAATACATTGGACCATCCCTCCCCCATTATGCCGATAGCAAGTGTTCTTTTATCTCTATATTCATTCTTATGACTAATGAGCTAAGACGACGAGTATTGGTTATGTACCCAAGATACATCTTCGCGGTGACATGCCATACACTCCTACATGGTGGCCTCGGCCACCGACCTCTTCTCTTTGAAGAGTTGGTTTTATTTGGAGCTTATTGTTGCTATTTGCCCTCTTGTTCATGCATGTGGGAAACCTTCTCAACTTGGCGCTTTATGTTTCGTTTTGGTAGTTGTGAGTTGAGTATGGTGTACCAATGACAGTTTGGAAATCTATCCCAAGCCTTCTTCCCCCTGAAAACATTTCACTCTATTGCACACAAGTCATCCTTTTGAAAACTGGGATTTTAGTTCAGCAGGTCGGAATATCCGGTTCATTTATGAATCGGAATATCCGGTGACTCGGAATTTCCGGTGTAAGTTACACCCGGAAATTCCGATCGGGCTGTTTGTCTAAAAAATATAAGGGCAGGCTCGGGGTGAAAGGCTCATTCGTGCCCTTCTTCCACCCCGACCTCTCTCTCCTCCAACCGCCGCCCCTGCTGCTCCAAGATCTCTCCGGAGCACTCCGACCGCCAGGGAACCTCTTTCTCGGCCGGATCTGCTCCTCCTCTGCCCCGGGAACTCACTCCTCCAAGCAATGTCCTCAATGGATGAGGGTAACTTCACTTTTCCCTATCCCTAAGTGCTCGCACTAGGATCTTGGTGTGGAGTTATTTGTTTCAAAATTGCTTGGTAGAGATTGTATCTAGCTTCATTCCCTGCCATCTACATACATTAGTTTTGCATTGTGTTGGATCGATCTAGTTTTAGACCGAGTCAATCTCAGATCTGCACTGTTTCGGTCCAGGTCAGAATTTTCGACTCGACTTGAATCGGAATTTCCGGTCGTGCGGAATTTCCGGTTAGGTCTGAATCGGAATTTCCGAGCTGAACACAACAGTTTTCAGATTCACTCATGCTTAACTACATATGATTCATCAAATGCCTACCTAATGTGTGTATTGAAGGGGTTACGTGGCAGAAAACAATAATTTTCTAGCGATCGAAACCCTAACTAGCCAGGATCTATCTATCTAGTACATGCGATAACGGTGGCCGAACGGGTTACATTACCTCCATGTAGACCGATAGCGGGGATTACGCTCCCGCACAAGCGTTGACGATGAATTCGTACGTAGCCGACCTCGAGGTCGCGGAGAACTTGCCGCGATGTCGGAGTCGATGACGCCGGGGTGTCGACGATGATCTGCGTCGACGGGCGTCGGGCGGAAGAAGGCAGAGCGCCAGCACCAGGGCTGGTGCGCCGGCAGCAGGGGGGAGGCGCGGCGGCTGCAGGGGGCGAGACGACGTCGCCCAAGCTCCTCAATAGAGTAGCCTCCGAGCACTCGCAAACATACGGAGCCTAGCGACAACTCCCGGTCATTCAGATCCAGCTGAAATCACAGGAGTAGATCTTATCTGGAATCCCGCAGAGCAACGGCGCTCTGCGGTATGGCTTAGGTGGAGAGAGACCCCCTTCCTCAGCTCGGCGCGGCTCCAACTTGGGAACCACGAGATCGAGAGAGAAATTGGGAATTAATTGAATTTCCTATGAATTAAATCAATTAATATGCCTTCGTATATAAAGGGGGAAGGGGGTGTGCAAACCCCTTGGCTCCCCCATGTGGGACTAAAGGAGGAGGGGGGTTGGTGCGCCCCCACCATGGGCCGGCCGAACCCCCATGGGGCCCACCCCCCTTGTGGGGTGCGGCTCCCCCCTCTTGGGCCCTCTTAGGGCCCATGTAGGTGGGAGCCCCCTTTTTCCTTTATTTAATTAATATTAAATTAATATAAAAATCCCATTAATTCATAATTAATATATTTATATATAATTCAATATCCCGTGACTCCGAAAACTCTTTCGGACCACCCGAACAACTTTCGGACATTCCCGGAACCATTCCATACCTTCCCGGAACTCCTTCCGGACCACCGGAACTCTTTCCGGATCATTTCTTTCTCTCCAACAAAAACCTATAAAATTCCAGAACCTATCTCCTAGCGTCGCTAAGACCTTAAGTTTGTTACGCTACGGTTCGAGAACACTCCAGACATGGTCGAGACACTCCGCTCACCAATGATCGTCAGGGATACCTGGAAATATATGACGACCCCTGTGCATTCTACGAATATCGTCGTTGAACCATAAATATGATATTCATTCCCTTTGTCTCTGCGATACTACCTTGTCCGAGATATGATCGTAGACACACCGATGCCTTTGCTGTATCTCGTCACCGACGAAGGTTATTAACTCGTCTGCGATATTACATCTCCATGACCTAGTCATAAGCTGCGCAGCTATATAGATGCAATATCACCGAGTGGGCCCAGAGTATCTTTCCATTACAAGAATGAACAAATCCCGCTCTTGATCCTTACGTCTTGATGCTCTTTCGGAATACCCAAGATGGACACCGTTATTGTCATGCTATATAAGACATAACGTTTGATGCTCTCAAAGTACCCCTACGAAGCATTAATAAGTACGGTCTCACGGTCTAAGGAATAAGCTATCATACTCTTATTTATTGCAAATGACAAACATCGTAATACGATCTTATTGAAATACTTTGCGTATGTCCATCACCTTATTCTACTAACAAGATGACCCCATTGTCAACCGACGTCATTGTCCTTGATCGGGAATCTCGATCAACTGTTGCCCAATGGACTAGCTCATATAGAGGCTTGCTAGGGACCTGGTTGTCTATGTATCACACGTGTATTAACAATTCCGATTAATACAGTCACAACATAATACACAAACCTATTATAAACTTATGAGACAACCGCAATAAATACTACTTATTTATTTGCCTCTAGGGCATATCTCCTTCAGTCTCCCACTTGCACTAGAGTACAAATAAACTAGCTGCATTTTACTTTATCAGAATCCCTTATCAAATAAGAATCATTTGATAATGCTTGCTTGTGGAAAAGTGTTACTGCACAATCCATGATTGTACATGCTTTTGCGATTCACTGGCATCAACTTGCTTGATATCACCATGTTGTCTAACAACATATATGCAAATACCGTAACTAAGTGAGACTTCTGCTTCCCAGCGCTTACTCTGATTATACTAACCAGATAACTGCCCTGAAAAACACACTCAGCCATGCAGAGCCCCATGTAACAATTACAAACTCGCGATATCTACATACTTTCACACCAATGTAGAAAACTTGACATTCAAATGTCAATCCCTTAACTAACGCACTTCTACTTCCAGTAAATTCCAAATTTACTTTCATAACTGCTCTTATTCCAAGAACATCGGTTATATTTCATCGAGCAGATAATATGGTTTCTTTATGATGTCTAATATTACATAATAGACCCACATGTCATACAACCATTACTTTCATGCATCATTACTCTTAATGATCAATTGGATTTCAAAGGACCATCCTTTTGATTCTATTCTGACTCCTCAGATATAATCCAAAACAACTCGATTAACTATTTAAAATTCCGGTTCTATTTCCAAATAGAAACTAGCTTTAAAATAGTTTCACAACTTCATCCTATTCTATTGGTACAGTTTCACAATGTGTTAACCACACAAGATGAATTCGACTCCCACTCAAATTATGTCTCCACATATTTGATAACACGAGCTCCCACTCAAAAACGTGTCATCCACATATTTGAGTTCCTGAGCTCCCACTCAAAAATATGTTCTTCACATATTTCACCTGAGTGAACCAACTATGACTCCCACTTAAATCGACATTTTGGTCAAACCAAAATCATTGATCTGCTATCAATTCGAATTTAATACAAACTACAATATTACATTAATACAAATCCCTCAGACTTCAAGCATGTCTACATAAATGTAGTCAACAAATTTGATCTTGTCCAAGACACATTTCTTGACAAGACATGCTACCGCGTCTTTCTTATAGTCACATTTTCATATAACACTTTATATGACGATTAAACAATCTTATTCCTCTAATAAGAATTGCAGCAACAATTACTCTCTTAATCCTTTCAAATGTAACTTTGGATTTCCAGACTCAAAAAGCCTTTGTTCGTATTCCGATATTTTCTCAACTTTCTTTGTATTTACAAAGTGCACCTTGATCTGTCAACAAGATCTGAAATACTTACTACAGTGCTGTGACCTGACAGCAATATTAAATATAACAACACTTTATTTAGAAGTTTCTTTCATGAAAATATTATGATCTTTATGAAGAGGATTGCAAGCAGAAAACAATTTTCTAGTCTCCCTCGCTCCTAATCACCAAATTTTCATTAGCAGACATATACTCTTTGGAACACCTTCCAACATAAGTCTGACACTTTATTCCAAACTTCTAATTCCAGTTCATAAACCATAATTCGAAAAGCCATCTTTTCTCAGAATTACATAGACAACAAACTGAACTTTGTTTCTAATTGGTTCTGGAATACACTCTCGTCCAATGCGAGCAATCTACAAAGAACCACTCATGTATATTCCGAATTATCGCATAATCATATACATGTCGACACTACTGTCGATCCTACGAATTCTTGTTGAGAAAAACATCTATTTTCTAAAGTGGATATCGACTATAATGTTTCGAACATATTAGGAGATTCTAAGACTGATTCTGACAGACCACACTTTATTTAAAATAGAGCATGATTATAATTCCCCACATATCACCATATATGATATTATAATATTGTGAAACGAATTTCCACAAGTCTTTTTGTGTTGAAACCATAATTCAAAAATATTGTCCTTTGATCGAATTTTGTGAATACAATATTCACTAATCTTTCTTCTGAAAAACCCCATTTGATCTATTATCAAATTAATTTCAGACTCCATAATTTATCGGGCAAATACTACTATTTACCAAAATCATGGAAGAATTCGGATCATGCAATAACACCATTGATTAATCATTAAAAATGACTCTCAATCAATTTCCTCTAGTATTGCAACTTCAATACTGTATTTCAAACTTAATCAATTTTGGCACTCGAAATACTTAAATGGACCAAAAATATCCATTACTTCTTTCATTGCCTTTATGACTAAATTCGATGTTGTTTGTTCTTTGGACACATAACTTTATCATTCCCGCTATTATAAATGTATATCATACGCATAATGTAATTGAGATGTGATGAAAATTACTCATAACATGAATCAACTGCTTTGTTCCATAACATAAAACAACTGATGTGTTCTATATGAATAATTATGTCTTGTAACATTCAAGACACCAAACTAGATCACATTCTCACTATTACAAAATGTCTTATCAAAAACTATTGATGATAACTAATATGATATCTCGAGGGCGTGAGCACTACTGGCCATTAACTTGGCATCACTTGTGCACTGTCACGTCACCCTTCACCACATACTTGTGATAATCAGGGACTGTTTCACAAACAGAACAATTATCAAACACTTTTCATCAAGTATGAGAAGAATACATTTATATCTTCGTATATCAAATTTACCCATAGCGTCGAAGAACTCTTCTTCGATGAATCAACTTTTAGAGATTTGAACTTGTTCACGAACGTGAAGAAGCTCACCGTGTCTCTATAGCATATTCACGCACATGCTATTCACAGCTAGGAGGTAAAGCACAATCTCTATTGCACTGGAGTTCGCTATCTAGAAATCGTAGATATTCGTAAGCCTGAAGTAGATGTCACACAACTTCTTCAACTGAGTCTCCAGACAGGTATGCTCCCCATATGAATGGTCCGGAACTTTCTAAGCTGTCTGAACTGCTCAAGACTCAATTCATCTTTGAAGTGACCTCTGATCGCATCAATCACGACATATGGCTCCATGTGTTGAAACAACTTTCAACTCAGGTGCTAGGCATACGCTCATGACGATCGTCACTTCCATGAACATGTCATGATGCTTACGGAACTCATCATCTTGCTCCTTGCTATCAGAATCATCTGGTCTAACTCCTAACTAATGTTCTAGCACATATAGGATGTTTGTTGTGTTTGGAGAATGTTTCTAAAACCAATGCACCAGCTGATGAAGTTGGACCCGTCGGCTTCCAAGGTAGAATCCGAGCTCTTGAAGAAGTAACCGAAGTGTAGTTCCGTAGTCTCCAGATGTGATCGCAAAAGAGGTAAGATAAGTTTATAATATATAGGTGAGTTTTAGTTCTATAATCTCATTATCAAAAACACACCACACCAAGATCATTATCCCTAAAAATAATAATGGCGATTACACGACCCTCATCCACCACACTACCCCCGATCATCACGGCCGGCAGCACAGCTTCAAAGGTGGACATAACATGTCGATCACAACAACTCTGTGACTCGTGCTCGATCTTTCGATCTTCCCGTGTTCCGAGGCCATACCTCTGAGTATGCTAGGCTCGCCAATCAAACCTCGAAGACCCTGCGCGTGCAACATGGCTTACACCCACTATATGCGAACGACGAGATGTGTGACACCCGATCATCACGGCCTGCCTCATAACGTAGAACTTTCTTGGTGGTGCGCCACGAGGGAGAACACAATTTTGGTATTTGTTAGGGATCATCCTATTTATGACGCTACCGTTGTATATCTAGCATATACGCAATCAATAGGATGCACACACAACAGCACACAATAATGATGCAATGAAGTGCGATGTGACATGGTCGATGCGCCTGGACCTTCATGGCGCCATGTGCCTGGCCCCCGGCGCCCCAGCATGGCTCCGAGTCTACAGAGCCCTCCATTGCCTCCGACAGTACGAGTAATATCAAAACTTACCGTAACCATGTCACATAAAATAACGCCTCTGCAAAACAAAGTTAGACGCCTCTAGCTTTTTCTAGTTTTGCAAGTTTTACGTGGCATATAGGCTTATTCGTAAGAGAATCGCTTCCCTACCTACGAACTTTGTACCACAACATCGATCGTATAATTGCATGTTTAAGCATCCCTTTCGGGCCCTCCATTGAAAATGCTTTGCCGACTAGAGAGAGAGAAACAGACACCCGCCAGCCACAGATACGGTGCAAGCCGTATGTCAGTAGTGGAACCAGTCTCGCATAAGCGTACGCGTAAAGTCGGTCCGGGCCGCTTCATCAACTCAATACCGAAGACATCGCAAGTGCACGCTAGAGGGTAGCAAATATAAGAAAGACGCCCTCATTCAACATGAGTTCTAACCGTACCAGCAGTACTACGCATAGATCGGCTCTGATACCACTGAAGGGGTTACGTGGCAGAAAACAATAATTTTCTAGCGATCGAAACCCTAACTAGCCAGGATCTATCTATCTAGTACATGCGATAACGGTGGCGGAACGGGTTACATTACCTCCATGTAGACCGATAGCGGGGATTACGCTCCCGCACAAGCGTTGACGATGAAGTCGTACGTAGCCGACCTCGAGGTCGCGGAGAACTTGCCGCGATGTCGGAGTCGATGACGCCGGGGTGTCGACGATGATCTGCGTCGACGGGCGTCGGGCGGAAGAAGGCAGAGCGCCAGCACCAGGGCTGGTGCACTGGCAGCAGGGGGGGAGGCGCGGCGGCTGCAGGGGGCGAGACGACGTCGCCCAAGCTCCTCAATAGAGTAGCCTCCGAGCACTCGCAAACATACGGAGCCTAGCGACAACTCCCGGTCATTCAGATCCAGCTGAAATCGCAGGAGTAGATCTTATCTGGAATCCCGCAGAGCAACAGCGCTCTGCGGTATGGCTTAGGTGGAGAGAGACCGCCTTCCTCAGCTCGGCGCGGCTCCAACTTGGGAACCACGAGATCGAGAGAGAAATTGGGAATTAATTGAATTTACTATGAATTTAATCAATTAATATGCCTTGGTATATAAAGGGGGAAGGGGTGTGCAAACCCCTTGGCTCCCCCATGTGGGACTAAAGGAGGAGGGGGGTTGGTGCGCCCCCACCATGGGCCGGCCGAACCCCCATGGGGCCCACCCCCCTTGTGGGGTGCGGCTCCCCCCTCTTGGGCCCTCTTAGGGCCCATGTAGGTGGGAGCCCCCTTTTTCCTTTATTTAATTAATATAAAAATCCCATCAATTCATAATTAATATATTTATATATAATTCAATATCCCGTGACTCCGAAAACTCTTTCGGACCACCCGAACAACTTTCGGACATTCCCGGAACCATTCCATACCTTCCCGGAACTCCTTCCGGACCACCGGAACTCTTTCCGGATCATTTCTTTCTCTCCAACAAAAACCTATAAAATTCCAGAACCTATCTCCTAGCGTCGCTAAGACCTTAAGTTTGTTACGCTACGGTTCGAGAACACTCCAGACATGGTCGAGACACTCCGCTCACCAATGATCGTCAGGGATACCTGGAAATATATGACGACCCCTGTGCATTCTACGAATATCGTCGTTGAACCATAAATATGATATTCATTCCCTTTGTCTCTGCGATACTACCTTGTCCGAGATATGATCGTAGACAGACCGATGCCTTTGCTGTATCTCGTCACCGACGAAGGTTATTAACTCGTCTGCGATATTACATCTCCATGACCTAGTCATAAGCTGCGCAGCTATATAGATGCAATATCACCGAGTGGGCCCAGAGTATCTTTCCATTACAAGAATGAAAAAATCCCGCTCTTGATCCTTACGTCTTGATGCTCTTTCGGAATACCCAAGATGGACACCGTTATTGTCATGCTATATAAGACACAACGTTTGATGCTCTCAAAGTACCCCTTCGAAGCATTAATAAGTACGGTCTCACGGTCTAAGGAATAAGCTATCATACTCTTATCTATTGCAAATGACAAACATCGTAATACGATCTTATTGCAATACTTTGCGTATGTCCATCACCTTATTCTACTAACAAGATGACCCCATTGTCAACCGACGTCATTGTCCTTGATCGGGAATCTCGATCAACTGTTGCCCAATGGACTAGCTCATATAAGGCTTGCTAGGGACCTGGTTGTCTATGTATCACACGTGTATTAACAATTCCGATTAATACAGTCACAACATAATACACAAACCTATTATAAACTTATGAGATAACGCAATAAATACTACTTATTTATTTGCCTCTAGGGCATATCTCCTTCATGTCTCCCACTTGCACTAGAGTACAAATAAACTAGCTGCATTTTACTTTATCAGAATCCCTTATCAAATAAGAATCATTTGATAATGCTTGCTTGTGGAAAAGTGTTACTGCACAATCCATGATTGTACATGCTTTTGCGATTCACTGGCATCAACTTGCTTGATATCACCATGTTGTCTAACAACATATATGTAAATACCGTAACTAAGTGAGACTTCTGCTTCCCAGCGCTTACTCTGATTATACTAACCAGATAACTGCCCTGAAAAACACACTCAGCCATGCAGAGCCCCTTGTAACAATTACAAACTCGCGATATCTACATACTTTCACACCAATGTAGAAAACTTGACATTCAAATGTCAATCCCTTAACTAACGCACTTCTACTTCCAGTAAATTCCAAATTTACTTTCATAACTGCTCTTATTCCAAGAACATCGGTTATATTTCATCGAGCAGATAATATGGTTTCTGTATGATGTCTAATATTACATAATAGACCCACATGTCATACAACCATTACTTTCATGCATCATTACCATTACAGAAAGCCTCTTTTGTTGAAGCTATACATATTGTCAAGACTATGGGCTTGGAGAGGCTTGTTCTCACTCGTTGTCCATACAACTCTCAGCTCGTGATGTAGTTCTTTGCCACTCTTGTGATGAAGGGTGACTCAAAGAAGACAATTAAGTGGATGACTGGTGACTCTTTCTGTGAGTCCAACTTTGAGAAGTTTGCCAAGGTTTTGTGGTACAAGTTTGATGGTGACAACGCTCAAGGCTATCGCATGCACCACCCTTTCAAGCTCAACAAGAAGTAGACCGTGCACTTATATGGTGAGGGAGGCATACCTGGCAATGATCGAGATTTGCTTCCTCTTTATGATGTCCTTGTGCGCATCCTCCGTGAGAACATTGCACCAAGTGGTGGCAACAATGACAATGTGGTGACCCCTCTGTGCAACTTGCTCCTTCATGCCAACCACATTGTGGAGAACCCTGACTGTGATGAAGACTGGAGTGTGGATGTTATGGATTACATCCACAATGAGATGTATGAAGCCATGACCACCAAGGTCACTATCCCCTATGCTCCGTACATCATGAAACTCATCAAGTTCAAGTTTCCTGACCATACCTTCAGTGATGATGAGTTGGAGGCGCATGACTTCAAGAAACTATATGAGAAGAAGACAGTGGTCAAGTCTCCTCCTGTGCCTTTTTCTAGCTCAGCTCAGGGTGGATCGTTTATGGGTGATGCTAGGAGGACTGCTGCTCCTACTTATGTCTCAGCCACTCATGCGAAGGTGAAGAAACTGAATTGGTTCCAACGCAACATCCTGTGCATGAATGTGGACATCCGCAAGGAGCAATACACCGCCTACAAGGATCGTCGTCAGCTTGCCTACAATCAAGACTTGATTCTTCATCATGTGTCTGGCTCTCCTACTCCTGCAGATCTCTCTAATCCCCTGACCTTTGCTCAATGGAACCAGGATTCTTTGGCTCCTTGGGCACAGATTGATCATGACCTTGGCGGCAGCTCGTACACCACTGGACATGCTTATGATGATGATGATGAGGAGGCAGATGATGATGATGATGATGAGGATGCAGATGATGAGGAGACTCCCTCGGACTGAAGACCTTCACGGGACGTAGCATCACCCCTCTTCCTTTTTGGCGTTTAGATGCCAAAGGGGGAGAAGTTGCTCTAGTAGGACTTCGGGGATTTGCAGGGGTTCGGGCACAAGCATATGCGTTTACCATTTCTTTGCGCTTGTGTCCATTTATCTTATTTGTGGCTGTTTGTTAAACTCTTTTATTATTTATGTGTATTGAGACAATGTTATGCTATCATTATCCTATGGTTGAGACTTCAAATTTATTGTGTTGGTATTCTCTTCATATCCTATATACACAAGGTATGAAACTCTAGTCTCAAATGCTACCATAACCTTACATTTTTTCCCCTTACTCCTTTGTGATATCTTGTGTTTGTTGTTATAAAATTGCTCCTATCCTTTGTCATCTTGTGTTTCATACATGCACTTGTTTAGGGGGAGCTATTTTCTGTTAAAAACATGATATTGCATTTCGTTTCATTGCAAAACTTGGTATTGTCATCTAACACCAAAAAGGGGGAGACTGAAAGAACATTTCTTTATCCCTAGTGTTTTGAGTGTTAGTTAACAATACCAATGATGCACTAATCCTATTGCTAAGTATTTCAGTTTGTGCGAGTTGCATATCACATACACCAAAGCCAAAATGTAAAGAAAAAGAGTTTCTAGAATTCTTCCCAGAACCGGAATATTGGACCCGGAAATTTCCAGGATCGGAAATTCCGGGTCTCCTTTTTCTACCAGAAAAGTGGCTAAGGAAAAGTTCGGAAGTGGTTCTGACTCGAACCGGAAAATCAACTCGGAAATTTCATTGACTCGGAATTTCCGAGTCACCCAGAAAACCACTCCAGATTTGGCTAAGGAAAGAAGAGAAAGTGGTTCTGACTTCAACCGGAAAATCAACTCGGAAATTTCATCAGCTCGGAATTTCCGGGCCACCCAGAAAACCACTCCAGAATTTGGCTAAGGAAAGAAGAAGAAGACGTTCTGATCTCAACCGGAAATTCAACTCGGATATTTCACATAACAGGATATTCCGAGTGACTCGGAATTTCCGGGAGCCACTTATACCGGAATATCCGGGTCATCGAGACAACCAACGGCCAGATTTTGGGAGGGGCTATAAATACCCCCTCACTCACTCAAGAACAGTTAGCCCTCAGATTTTCTCTCTCCTACTATTCTTGAAAGCTCAAATCATCAAGATCTCCCAATCCCTCCACCCAAATTCGTTGATCTTTGGAGGATAAGGCCCGGATCTACATCTTCACCGAAGAGATTTGCATTTCCTCCCATTCACTTGGGGATTTCGTGGCTAGGGTTTCCGGTGGGAAAACCTAGTTCACCATTGTTGTAATCTTGGTGTTGCCTTGACCTTTTGTGGTCCTTGACCTGTTGTGGTCCTTGACCTATTGTGGTTATCTTGAGAGCCCCCAATTAAGTTGTGGGTGCGTGCCTCAAGCGTTTGTAAGGGATTCGATCTCCGCCCTAAAAGGGGATCAATAGTGGAAGGTGAACTCGCAACCTTTGTGGTTGAGTTCATCGGAGAAGAAGGTGAGCCTTTGTGGCGTTGCGGCTAACCTGTTGTGGTAGCGCACACCTCTCCAAACGAGACGTACACCCTTGGGTGGAACTCGGGATTACATCTTCGTCTCCACGTGCTTCACTCGGTTCCCCTTATCATTACTCCCTTACTTGCTTGTCTTGTTAGCTTATTTATCCTGTTATTGCTTCGGTTGTCATTTTGGTAAATTCACCATAGTTGCATATCTAGAGAATTTACCTTTGTGTTGAGCCTAAAATTGGAAAGACCTAAAATTTGTAATAGCACCTATTCACCCCCCCTCTAGGTGCCGGATTCCCGTTCAGATAGTCCAGCACAAACATGCTTCCCTGAGTCAAGTCATAGAATTCTTCACGCTTTCTCTCCAAGACACCATCGAGAATATGGTGGCGTTTGAAAGCCTCCTTGAACTCATCCCAAGTGATAACAACACCTGGTGCTCATAACTGTTGGAAGTTCTCCCACCAAGACATGGATTTTCTGCGGAGAAGATAGGACACAAAAGGAACACGGTCCTCATCGGACACATGAGAAACAGCCAGAGCATTGTTCATCTCACGCAACCAGTCAACAACATCGAGTGGCTCAGAGGGAACACAAAACGTGCGTGGGTTGAGCTGGAGGAACTCTACAATTGTCACACGACAGTCGCCCTGGTCTTGGTTCTGTTGAATCTGACTCAAAACTTGCGTCATCTGAGACAGAACTTGCCTCATTTCGGATGGCATTTGACTATCTTCTTTGCCACTCTCCATCCTGAGGAGGACACAACATTAACACCATAATCGGATAAACAAAATCCAATGTAAGCGCTTAAAGGAAAACTCCAGATTGCTAGAAAAACAACATGGAACGAGACATGGCCATCCATCATGGTACGCCATTTTGTTTACTTCCATAAAGGTTTAAAGAGAGTTAAGAACGAAGACTAACACTTAGAACGAGGAAAACACCAACTGAGCTTGACGTAACTCCACCAAAGAGGAGAAACAACAGATTGATTCAAGAATGAAACTGAACGTAGCCGAAGAGGTTGATCACTGCTAAAACGAAAAGCACCACCTTGAAGACACTTGCAACTATGGTACTATGAAAACCCAGAACACGTGATGTCCTATTTTTAAAATTTAGGTGAGAAGGGAAAATATCCTAACACTTCCTTACCAGAAGAACAAGGAGGGTGGGTGGGGAAAGAAGTAAAAGAACAGAATTCTTACTCTCACGTTTAAGATTTTCCTGATAGCTACAAAATATTTTTCTAGACTCAAACAACGACCAGTAGAAGGGAACCTGAGGGCGTTTAGGCTCTGATACCAACTGTCAGACCCTGAATTCAGGCTACACAAACAAAACGTATCGGTTGGGCCACACAACTAGGAGCATACTGGGTAATACCAACCCAGGAAACAGGCAGGCCTGGCTCGGAATGGATCATCGGCCGACAGCTCCTGGCGACCCCAACGTCACATACGTCTCAAGATTATGCACGCAAGAACCCAAAATCCTACCAACTCGTATACTTCAAATCATACACACATGGTATACGAGTCGTTTTTTAACAGAGTGGAAATCACAGGATAAAACTAAGATACAAATAAAGGAAATAATTATCCAACGCTCTCACTGAGCAAATATATCGAATGTCACCAAGCAGAGGACACATGTCCCAACATTACATAATGCAGCGGAAAACAAGCCGGTCTGAGTACAGACAAGAAGCAAAGGGCTCAAGGCCGAAACATAAAGAGAAGGCCCATCCACGCGGTCCGCCAGGAAGAAGCCCACGTGAACTCTAACTACTCGTCGTAGATCTCGTCGTCGAACTCCACATAGTAGCCACCCACCTGGTCGTATGGAGAATCCTCAACTGTAGAGAAACCACAGCCCGCGAACAGGTCAATACACCAGAGCGTATCGAACAAGCTTAAACTAACATGTTACAAAACTGAAAGACTCCCAAAGTATGGTGTTAGGTGGACTTAGCGGCATCAGCACTAACAACCTAATAGACTCGCTACAACTTCCGTCTATTTAGAGAGGGATAAGATAGCGCATAAGATAACCATCTACAACTAACACCAATCATAACCCATTCTCGGATTATCCCCCTCAACCAAGTATGAGAAAGCAATTCGAGAAAACTCACATGGTGAACAATTTTATTTACCAGTTGTTGTGAAAGTAATTCTATATTACTAGTTAGGTTACAATGATTAGGTATAAGTTGTCTATGATCTTATTAGCCAACATCATCACCAAGTCGTCCATAACCGTGGACACGGCTCATCGATAAGATTATACCCTGCAAGGGTGCACTATTGGACCCGTACTCGTTCGATCAACCCCAAAATGCAAACCAGAAGGTAGGGCATCTCAACACGACAAATCTCTTCTCTACAACCCATCCAGGGAATCACATGATTGTGTGCACGGCTAATCAGGTCAAGTACCCACGGGATCGACCTTCATAGCACTCTAAGAACGTGCCACCCTATATGAGAATCGACTACTCCATCATCATGAGATCGTTATGTAACCATATGCATGCATCAAATGGAAAGACCGAACTACTTGCGGCGCACTGGATAAGAAGCGGATTAGATCGAAACCGCGGGGGGCTCCATAGGGCCACCCACAAGCGGTTAGTGCGCTCAAAATTGGATACGAGGACAAGAACTGAGTTCCTAGGTCGACACTTAGCAGAACAAAGCACCTCGCAAGGCCTTCCGCCGATGCCTTATCTTTTAATTATAATTCCCAACAGAAGATAAAATTTTATTAAAGTAGACAATCTGTCATGCTAAGTATAAAATGACATAGGACAAACAGACTCGCAGACCCAACCTTAAGCATGCACTACAACTCGCAAGACTAACAGATAAACATACAACAAGTTATGGGATGTGGGGATAAAGCTGTATGGGCTGCATGATAAACATATGATGTGATCGCAATTCGAGAATCGTAAACTAGGATAGCATAGATCAAAAGGCAAGGATGAAAACAAAACAATCATGTAACATGTTAGCAGAAGTTTGCCTGGCAGCTCGTGGCCCGACACAAAAGCTGGAACCTCAAGGATGAAAGTATCGTCAGCAGACACGTCGTCGTCTACCCAGAGAAGAGCAAAACATAGACAATAGGAAAACATAATCGAAACAAAGAAAATGCGCAAAAAAATGATGGCAATATGACATGCGATGATTAGGTCATATTAAAGCGGGGATGAAATCCCGACTATTAATTGTGGTGCAAATTATTTGTGTAACCAACAAATTAAATGTGGTTTAACATATATAGCATGGCATGGTGATCTAATCAATTTAAATGGAATAGGCAATAATTAAATATTTGCCCAACACATCCCATATTTATTATTTAGGTGCAAAATATTTATGTACACTTCAAATTAAATGTTTATTAACATGACAATACAAGGCATTGATGATATGATTAAATTAAATGGAATTAGGGCATTATGTATTTATTACCCCACACATTCCATATTTAATTATTTAGTTGCATTTGTTAAATTAAACTAAGGAATAAAATTAAATGATGAAAAATGGCATAAGGATGGCATATTAATGAATTGCATTTTTCTGATAATTAAACATATAAAGATTATTTTATTTGGAGTTATAGAATTAAAGTTATTAACATTTTAGTTCTGGGGTTGTTTCTGTAAATGTGCAGGGACTTGTCTGTGGTAGCAAAAGTGTTGGTGAGTGCTTAACTGCAAGGACAGAGAGCACAGGGGGCTCGGGGTAAGTTTCCCAGCGTCTCTGTCTCTGACGATTGGGGCCCACATGTCAGGGAACCAAAACAGAGAAAAGGATTGGCTCTTATTCGCCCTAGCCAGGGTTCGAACCCACGCGCGCGCGAGTGCGGGAGATCTGCGCTGCTAGCCACTCGGGCGGGATCGTGGTGTTGTAAGGGTTAGGCGTTCGATCCCTCTTATCAGGAAAAATTAGCGATGTTCTTTACTGCGAAACCGAAACTACACCGGAGCAGAGCGCAGCGACAACAAGAAGTTCGTCGGCGATGACCTCGAACGGGCGGCACTGCGGCGGCGTGCGCGTGCGTTGGGTGCAGCGGGGTATGGGACGGGTCCGTTCCCGTGCTCGTAGTGAAGGGGGGAGTCACGGTTCGGTGGTGCTCGTGTCCGTGTACGGGATATGCGGGCGCGCT
Source organism: Poa annua (assembly GCA_026929855.1). NCBI lineage: Eukaryota > Viridiplantae > Streptophyta > Magnoliopsida > Poales > Poaceae > Poa > Poa annua. The sequence continues at coordinate 23,367,501 of CM049432.1, forward strand.
GCGGCCGTGGTGTTGCCGACAACGGCGTCGTCCGAAACCGTGCGTAGGGAAGCAATCGCCGGGGGATAGCAGCAGGTGAGGTGTATCTCACCTCGGGGCACTCAGTGGCGAGATGGGGAGAGACGAGGAGGCCGGAGACGAGAAATCGGTGAAGAGGAAGGAGCCCGGGTCCGTGCGGTGCGCGTCGGGGAAGAAGTAGTGGAGGCGTGTTCGTCCGTGGCTCCCGGCCTGTCCGCGTCGGCGAGGAAGAAGCGGAGGTCGCGGCGCATCAGCTGGCGCGAGGAAGGATCCGGGGACGCGCGGCATCAGCCCGGTGGCGAGCTCGCCCGTGCGGGCATGGCGATGGCGGTGCGTGGAGGAGAGGAAGCACGCGGCGGCGGGGCAGAGGGAAGTTAGAAAGGGGCTAGGGTTTTCGGGCGCTGCGGGCACGTCTTAAGGAGAGAGGGGGAAAGGCAGAGGGCGAGTGGGGCGAGCATGGCAGCCTCTCTGCCATGGCTCCTCCACGCTGTAAAGCGAAAGGCGTACAGAGGTAGGGGAAAGAGGGAGCTGGGCCGGAGTTGGGCCTCTTGGCCCACTTCGGCCAGAGAGAGTCCTTCTCTGCCTTTTTTTGTTTTAGGCTTTTTCTTTTTCTTTTAGTCTTTTCTGGTTTTGTATTTTAAAAACAAAACAGAGAATAAACATGATAAAAACCTTTGAACAATTTTAGTAGTTTCAAAATAGTCAAGTTAAATTACTAGTTTGATTATTTATAAATATTTTGAAACTTCATTTGAATTTATTTGGAAAAACATTTGAAATTAAATATGAAACTTAAATTTGGAATTTGAATTTGAAGCAATATATTTAATTAAATGCAAACACACAGAAAAGATGACATGATGATAAACTTTAATACACACAAGCTCAATATTTTTTGTATGTTACATTTGGGATGTTACAGCTAGCAATATGGTGGTGGAAGTGCCATGAAAGCCGCAGTTTTAGAACTCACAAGTAAAAATATTTCAAATACAAATATGATCATGTAAGGCATAATGAAAATTACTCCTAGGGGTGCTGTGGAAAATGAACAAGTCACTGTTGGGGACCCGACCGTAGCGCATAACATAAAGCCATTACGGTTGCCTTAGGCAAAATTGAAGTCATATACCAAAATGCAATCAACTGGAAATTTAAGTGTGGCACAATTTTCAAATTTCTCTAGACCAACCATTTAATCATTTCACTTTACTAGACCATCATGTTTACCATTAAGAAAATTAATATCTCAAAACAATATCAATGATTCAAGTGACACAATTTAATGATCTACAAGATTATGAATCATTTAATTATACCATCTACCACATTTAGCATTTTCTATTCTCAACCAAACACGAATCAACTTATTTTAAAGATAAACTCTCCATGTAATTAAACAATGATATATGAGAGTATGATATAACAAAGCTAACAGCTCTAACAAGAGATGCATGAAAAACAAGAGCTAGAGAGCAAACGATAACAAAAGACGAATATTCAACGAATATAAGTGAAGAATACGAGTATTCATATGAAAAAGCAGAGCGTGTCTCTCTCCCACACAAAAGAATGCTAGGATCCATATTATTCATAGAATCAAAATAACAAAAACAAAAACAAACAAACGCTTCAAGATAAGCACATAAGATGCGACGGAATTAAAATATAGTTTAACTAGAAAGGACCTGATAGTTTGTCGATGAAGAACGGGGTGCCTTGGGCATCCCAAAACTTTGACGATTGAGTCTTCTTGAAATATGTTGGGGTGAACCACCGGGGCATCCCCAAGCTTTGGCATTAGTATCCTCTTGATCACATTGTATCATCCTTCTCTCTTGATCATTGAAAATTTTCTCCACACCAAACTTAGAGTAACTTCATTAGAGGGTTAGTGCACAAATAAATTATGATATTCTGTAGGAACACAATTGCTACCAATGCTACTAGACATTAGCTACAGCCACTGATACTTAAAAGGATAAAAAGATCCAGTCAAAATAGCATAAGAGGCATTGCAAAATAAATGGCATAATCTGTCAAAAATAGAACAGTCCGTAAATACGAATTTTTTCGAGGAACTTAACTTTATCGAATCAGAAAACTAAAAACTAATGAAAGTTGCGTATACATCTAAGGATTACGCACAAAAAAGGGAAGATTTGTCTGACTTTCCAGTGAATTGATATGAATTTAATGGTGTACAGCAGAAATCTGTTTCAGCACAAGAATTAAATTTTAAAATCAACTTTCGACTAGAGGCTTAACTTTACACAACATTGCAATAAAATAAAGATACAAAGAAGTTGCTACAGACGTAGGACAAGTCCTTGACACAAGCAAAATAAAATAAAATGACAAAACATAATTTGAGCGAACAATAGAATCAAAAGGTAGCTTCATTCTTTTCCTAGGGAAGTGTTCCATACCTTTCTTGAGTGGGAATTGGTACTTAATGGTACCTTCTTTCATATCAATAATAGCACCCACAGTTCTCAGAAAGGGTCTTCCCAACACAATTGGACAAGATGGATTGCATTCAATATCCAAGACAATAAAATCAAAGGGGACCAGGTTATTATTAACCATAATAGGAATATCATTGATCCTCCCCAAAGGTTTCTTCAAAGCATTATCAGCAAGAAAAACATCTAAATAGCAATGTTCCAATGGTGGTAAATCAAACATTTCATAGAGCTTTTTAGTCATAACAAAAATACTTGCACCAAGATCACACAAAGCATTGCAATCAAATTTATCTATTTTCATCTTAATGATGGGCTCCCAACCATCTTCTAACTTCCTAGGGATAGAAGCTTCAAGTTTAAATTTATCTTCCCTAGCTTTTATGAGAGCATTTGTAATATGAGTAGTAAAAGCCAAATTAAGAGATCTAGCATTAGGACTTGTGGCCAATTTTTGCAAGAACTTAATAACTTCAGAGATATTACAATTATCAAAATCAAAATTATTATCATCAAAGCAAACCGAACCACATTCTCTCACGTTCTTAAAAATTTCAGCACTTTTGTCAACACTAGTTTCAACAGTTTTAGGCAATTTTAAATTTTTGGTGAAGTAGAGGAGACATTTCCTATACCAACTATGTTACCATTGATAGTAGGAGGCTTACTAACATGTGAAATACCATTATTTTCATAGGTAATGATAGTAAAAACTTTAACAATATTAGTCTCTTTCTCTAGTTCTCTGTCTTTCCCATCTAGCACGTAATTGAGCCATCATCCTAACATTTTCATCAATTTGAATTTGGATGGCATTGATTTTAGAAAATGGATTATTCTCTTTAGTTTCAGTAGGCATAATTTTAGATTTTAAAAGATCAACATCAAGGACAAGACTATCAACTTTAGACGCAAGAATATCAATTTTTCTAAGCTTTTCCTCAACAATTTTATTAAACAAAGTTTGTGTAGTGATAAAATCTTTTAACATAGTTTCTAGTTCAGAGGTGGTAGTCCTATTGTTGTTATAAGAATTACCATAAGAGTTGCCATTATTATAGTTGTTATTACAATAGTTGTTCCTATAGGCATTGTTGTTAAAATTGTTTCTTTTAATAAAGTTTACTTCAACATGCTCTTCTTGTGCAACTAAAGAATCTTAAGGAACATTATTGGGATCAATATGGGATTTACCACTAGCAAGCATAGACATAATAATATCAATCTTTTTACTCAAAAAGGAGGTTTCTTCAACATAATTTACCTTCTTACCTTGAGGTGTCCTCTCCGTATGCCATTCAGAATAATTCACCATCATATCATCCAAGAGTTTTGTTCCAGCCCCCAAAGTGATGGACATAAATGTACCTCCAGCAGCTGAATCCAATAAGTTTCTTAAGAAAAATTCAGTCATGCATAAGTTTGGATGATCATCCAAGCAGTAAGTCCATGGGTAGGATAATTCTTTATCAAAGATTTCATTCTTTCCCAAGCTTGAGCAATATGTTCATTGTTGGGGATATACCAACCAGGGGTATCTCTAACGTGGATCAATCCGGCTAGTCCAGGGTGGCCCAAGGGTGGTAAGGCTGAATCCTGCCGGGCGGCCCAGATAGCTGACGTACAAGGAAGTAGGCGGACGGTCCAAGGAAGGCGGAAGGCAGAAGCCCATCAAGCCACCAAGCCCAAGACGGAAGGCGGCAACTAAGCCGGCTAGGTCTAGGACTCTGATTACTTGCCGGACAAGTACTTGCCTTGTACCCTGGGGTCTGGCCGCCTATATAAGCCGGCCACCAGGGAGCCTTTAGGGCACACTTCAATACGCTCCAATACGCATCATACACATTGTAACCTGTTCACGGCTATTGCCTCATAGTGAATTATAGCAGTACGTAGGATCTCGCCACCGCTGTGAGATCCGAATCTGGGTAAACTCGCCGTGTTCAATCCCGTGCTTGACGACACCAACCTTTTCCCCCACAATCCATACGTAGGCTAGAGGACCCCCGTCTCCTATCAAATATGCCGATACCACGACAGTTGGTGCCCACCGTGGGGCATAAGGTTCCTGGCGTCACGTTCCAGGCGGGAACAATATTGGCTGTCCGCGGCCAACGATTCCGATCGTCATCTTCATCAACACAACCAGATCGCTTCTAGCTTTGTATTCTGCTCCAGCAGGCCGGCACGACCGAGGGTCGTAAAAATCATGTTTAAGATCGATCGGGCCGGCTCATCCGTGTTGCCGACGCATCTGAGATCAGATCTAGACAGATCGATAAAAGTTGCCATTTATTGTTTCGTCAAAATTGACGATCGAGTTGCTCTCAGGAGTCTCGATTGAGTCAACAAGGCAGCGATGATGGTAACAAATTCCTACGATGGAAAGTTTTCAAGTGCTAATCGTGCTGGACGCTAACATCGAGGACAAAGTCTAAATCGACCGCACCATCATGTGCACATGTATCCGAGCCTGGGTCCGACCTATCCGGTGGCCAAAGTTGTTTTGGTTAGCACCCGTGGCAGCATGGATCGAACAAGGAGGGAAGGAAAAAGCAATCAACGCAGCTCACTACCGGATCAGGTCCTGAAGTAGACGAAGCGTTTTGATTAGCTGACTAACAATACGTTGAAAGAAAAACAATTCCATCCGCCGGATCAATTCCTAAGAACGTTACATAACTCATCTACATGCATGGTTTTTTGTCAAGGACGCCATGTTTCAATCTCAAAATAAAGGCGGCCAGATATCCAGTGTATTTGTGTCTTCGTCTTTCTTGAGTCTTATCGTGTCCGGGTTATTATGCGGGACGCCGTCATCATCACATACGGTTAAGATGAGTTCATCGCCAAGTTGCTGATTGTTTTGTCCGATCGCCCAAACCTGATCAATTTGGGGAGACACCGATTGGTAACAAACAATAAAGCTCCACCTTTCAGCTTAATCGCTAACGCAATAAGACGCCTTGCCGGCGCATTTGTCATCGCGTTCTAGCTTAAATGCTAACGCGACATGACGTTTGGCAGCATAACATCATTGCCGACTCGCTGGGATCATCTTCGGAATCCTGTGGGTTGATATTGTCAGCCTGGGCTGCCGCCTACAGCCTGGCTGCTGCCTACGTCAATCTGGGGCTGGCGCCGTCTGCCCCCACGCCCGCCTCCTCGACATCAACGTCAAAAAGCTAAGTTTATATACACTTAACGTTTAATTATATGTATGGCCATGAAATAAAAGTCTATGGTTTGCTCATTATGCTCTGAGATCATGCCATCTTTTGTCTTTTCATCTAATCATATCCCTCTTAGTATCAAAGTTACCTGATATTTGCTCTGCGCTGCATGGTTCAAACTTTTAGATACTTATCGCCTCTGGGCCAAATTAAACAATCAGTTTGCACCGCCTAATACTGTTATCTGATTGTTTATGTGCGGATTATCTAATAGTATGTCATTAGCACCAACATGTCGGCTTTAAATTGTCTCTAATTCTAAACTATTTGGTACTAGCCCTGGTTGTCTCAGCTAAAATTTCCGGCTGCGGTTCTGCTAACATATGAAAAGTTAAACATATACACCAGATAAATATTAAGGCGGGCCACATAAAATTGACAACCCATGAGTGTTTGTCAAAAATCTACCGGCTCAGGCCTTAAAATTATTCAGCTTTCATTAAAAGTACATCTTAATGCAGCTATGTCTACTATGCAGGATACTTAACACCTGGGGGCTGCGACCACAGCATTTTCATCATGTCTCAAGCCGTCTTTTAGTTAAGCCGGCACGAGCCTCGGGGACTGCAATCATCGACTTAAACCGTCACAAGTTCTTCCAAGCGTCGAGACGACTTCCGGGTACATCGACTCAACGCTCGGGGGCTGGAGATAGGCGGATCAAGAAAAACTCCGACACTCGGGGTCTCGACAACGATATTTGCCCTCGTTCGATACTTGGGGGCTGCACGACATGCAGCTCTATCGTCAACAAAAAGGCCGCATTGGTGGCATGACCGTCTTGTCGTCAGCGACATGGTCACCTCCATGGTAGGACCGACTTATCGTTTGCGGGACAGTCGCCTCCGTGGCATGACTGTCTTGTCGTCAACGACATAACCGCCTTCATGGCACAACCGCCATCATCGTCAGCGACATGGTTGCCTCTGTGGCTAAAGGCCGCCTCCGTGGTATGGCCGACAATGCATGATTTCGTTACATTTGAGTTCAAACTGTCGTGGACCAAATGGCGTCATCTATCAGACATTAGTTTGACCTGTCAGTAAGGGTAAGGCTTCTCCAAGAAGTCATCCGAAAAGTTAAGCCAGCCGTCTTTCCCATGTAGGATAAAGGCGGCCCGCGACCCCCTATATTGAGAATGGTTCAAGCCCTGCAGCCGCCAAGGTTCAAGTCTGAAGTTCAAGAAGACAAAGAAGCCGACGCCTGGAGAACTTCAACCTTTCTGGGGGCTAATGTTGGGGATATACCAACCAGGGGTATCTCTAACGTGGATCAATCCGGCTAGTCCAGGGTGTCCCAAGGGTGGTAAGGCTGAAGCCTGCCGGGCGGCCCAGATAGCTGACGTACAAGGAAGTAGGCGGACGGTCCAAGGAAGGCGGAAGGCCGAAGCCCATCAAGCCACCAAGCCCAAGACGGAAGGCGACAACTAAGCTGGCTAGGTCTAGGACTCTGATTACTTGCCGGACAAGTACTTGCCTTGTACCCCGGGGTCTGGCCGCCTATATAAGCTGGCCACCAGGGAGCCTTTAGGCACGCTTCAATACGCTCCAATACGCATCATACACATTGTAACCTGTTCACGGCTATTGCCTTATAGTGAATTATAGCAGCACGTAGGATCTCGCCACCGCTGTGGGATCCGAAGCTGGGTAAACTCGCCGTGTTCAATCCTGTCCTCGACGACACCAACCTTCTTCCCCACAATCCATACGTAGGCTAGAGGACCCCCGTCTCCTATCAAATATGCCGATACCACGACATTCATTATCAAGTTGTTTAAAATTCATGATGCTACTTCTTAGAGAAATAATCTTAGCAGGAGGATAGTATTTCCCAATGAAAGCATCTTTGCATTTAATCCATGAATCAATACTATTCTAAGGAAATGAAAGCAACCATTCTTTAGCTCTTCCTCTCAAAGAGAAAGGAAATAATTTTAGTTTTATAATATCACCATCTATATCTTTATATTTTTGCATTTCAGATAATTCAACAAAGTTATTTATATGGGCAGAAACATCATTAGAACTAACTCTAGAGAATTGCTCTCTCATAACAAGATTCAATATGGCAGGTTTAATTTCAAAGACCTTGCGCTTCTGCTTCGGCACTAACCCCCTGGCGGAGAAAAAACTGACGGAACATGATCGGAGATTCTGGCAGGCCGAACAGGCCCATGTCCACGTTTGGATGTCCACGTTTTGTTCGGCTGTTCGGCATATCCCAACCCGACAAAAGACGTGTACATAGAATATTGTATACGTACGCGCAGGGTACGAAGCGACGACCCCTATAAAAACTTTTCGGTCATCATCGTCTACCCCACGCACCTCCATTACTCCCCAATCAGAAGCAGCAAAAAACCCCGGCCTTCGTCTAGCTTTCCCAAATCCGCCCCAATATCCACCAGCTATGAATAGAGGATGCGCACCAGAGGAGGCGTTTGACGCCTCTGTGCCCGGTGCGGACGCATCTCCATCGCGCGTGCCCGGCGCGGCCGCAGCTCCATCGTCGATGACCTTCAATCCTTCCGATTACATCTCCCCCTACGATCCTGGCTACTATTCCTATGATTTGGAATCTCCATCGCCGGTATCCGGCGCGGCCACAGCTCCAACGCCATGGAAGTTCAGTCCTTCCGATTACCACACTCCCTACGATCCTGGCTACTATTTCTGTGATTCGGAACAAACTTGCTTCCTGGACCAGGTCGGCCATGAGGAACAAGAAGAGGTAGGAGTACTATTCCGCTAAAGATAGGGTTTTTTTATGTCTCAATCTTGTTAAAAAGAACAACGCAGAGTTTATATTTAGGTATAAATCCGGCATACAAACAATTTATTTAGGAAAAATCTACCTATTGAAAACTAGGGTTTGTTTATGTGATTGGACATAATTGCCTTCGTATGCCAAGTATTGGTGTGGTACCTTCTATTGTACTTAATTTGTACATAAATTCATGTTCACCATATGTTTGTAATTACAAATATGCTTTAGTTAAGTTCATTGATGTGCACCAGATTGTTTTCCAGGAACTAATATGCTAGTTAAGTTCATTGGTGTGTACCAAATTCTTGCAGGGAACAATTTGCTAGTTAATTTCATTGTAGGGCACCAATTGGTTTAGGGTTTAGGGATAATGGAAACCTCATTTATAGTAACATAATAACAACACATCTGTGGTTATTTTTAGTAAGCTGATACCCTTATATAATAACTTAATTAGCAACTAGTTTTTCAATTTAGTTGATATTAACATTTCAAATTTATCCCTGTCCGACAGCAGCAGGAGGTGGAGGAGAAAGCGGTGACTGTGGGGGAGAAGGAGATGGCGGTGGAGGATGACAAGGAGGTGGTTGTGGAGCAGAAGGTGGTGAAATATATGGCTGTGCAGGATGACAAGGAGGTGTTTGTGGAGCTGAAGGTAGTCAAGGAGATGGCTATGGAGAAGGAGTTGGCTGTGGGGGAGAAGGAGGTGAAGGAGATGGATTTGGAGCAGAAGGTTATCACTGTGCAGGAGGAGGTAAATTAAACCTGGCACAGCTAGGCTATGCTAATCAAATTTAGGAATAAACAATTATCGGATGTTTTACTGGTATATTTAGTGCTCCATCCATCGTATTTAATCAGGCTTGTATGCCAAGTATTTTATGATCCGCACCTGGCTGAGTATTGGTGTGCAACCTTCTTTTGTACTTAATTTGCACATAAATTCATGTTCGCGAACTGTTTGCGAGTACAAAAATGCTTTAGTTTAGTTCATTGATGTGCACCAGATGGTTTCCAGGGACCCATATCCTAGTTAAGTTCATTGGTGTGTACCAAATGGTTGCAGGGAATAATTTGCTTATTAACTTCATTGTAGGGCACCAATTGGTTTGGGGTTTATGGATAATATGCTATATTAAATTACGATGATGTTCAGCACTACACATGGCGTGCTTTAAACATTGTCAGGCTCAGCTAGGCTAATAAGCTAAATGTGTAATATTTATCCTGTCCGAGAACAGGCGGTGGAGGAGAAAGCGGTGACTGTGGGGGAGAAGGAGATGGCGGTGGAGGGTGACAAGGAGGTGGTTGTGGAGCAGAAGGTGGTGAAAGATATGACTCTAGAGGAGGACAAGAAGGTGGTTTATGAGTTGAAGGTGGTCAAGGACCTGGCTATGGAGAAGGAGGTGGCTGTGGGGGACAACAAGGAGGTGAAGGAGATGGATTTTGAGAAAAATGGTATCCCTGTGGAGGAGGAGGTAAGGAAAACCTGGCATAGCTAGGCTATGCTATGCTAATCAAATTTACGAAACAAACAATCATCGGATGTCTTACTGGTATATTTTGTGCTCCAGCCAATGTCAAGTATTTTATGATCCGCATCTGGCAGAGCATTGGTGTGCTACCTTCTTTTGTACTTAATTTGCACATAAATTGATGTTCACCAACTGTTTGCAAGTACAAAAATGCTTAGTTCAGTTCATTGATGTGCACCAGATGGTTTCCAGGGACTAATAAGCTAGTTAAGTTCATTGGTGTGCTGAGGAATTTGCTATAGTTAACTTCATTCTAGTGCTGAGGAGGTTACTAAAACAATTTTCTTTTTGTCAAGTTCCAATAAATTCATTTATGCTAAACATTGTTTAGGTGCCCAAGAAGAGAAAGTACCAGGAATTCGATGAGATGGCTATGGAGAAGCAGGTGGCTGTGGGGGACAACAAGGAGGTAAAGGAGATGGATTTGGAGAAGAAGGTTATCCCTGAGGGGGACGAACCTGAGGAGTGATTGCAACAATAATGGGCATGTTTCCACGTCATCTATAAGGATGATGTTACTTTTGTTGGTACTGTTGAGCTGTTGCCTCATTTCCATGTATGTATGTTGGAAGACTTTTAGTAAGTGTTAGTGTTTGATTTTGTACTCCTCCTCGATGTATATATGCTATCATCTATCTATATGATATGCCTGAAATATATACTACTTTGGAAACAGGCCGTATTGCTACTTTGAGGCCCCAAAGCATAAACAGAGAGTGACATGTAAGAAAAAATGGTTTAGTGGAAAGAGAGTTATACGGTACTTGGACATGTCAAAACACTGGGGGTACAAATACTTGCAAGGTGGGAGCAAATTCATACAACTATTTGTCAAACTTAACAAACTCATACAAAATACGCATACAAACGAGCTGTGGATGCGACACGTCTCCGACAGGGTGGAAATGGCGTGGGCGCCTGTGTGCTGGAATTTGACTTAAAAAACCCAGAGACTTCAGAATCAGCACGAACCAGTCCCCAGCGAATTCCACGATATCCCGATTCCAATCCTAACCCTAGGGGAGCGGCGACGGCTGAGGCGACGCGGCATAGGGGACGTCGGCGGCAATGTCTTTGTAAGCGATGCTTCTTCCGCTCCCGGATTCCGTCGAGCCAGCGGGAGGGGTGACTCTGAAGCGCGGTCTCATGTTCATTATCGTAAGGGAGCCATGGCGTACGAGCCGCCATGCTTCTACCGCTGCAATCCGCCGAGGAAGGCTCCGAGGTGGATTTCCTGGAGCCGTATGAACCCAGCCGGAGGTACTACGCCTGCGTGGATGCAATGGTGAGCACACTCACATTTCCCTCTGATCCTCGTTTTCACGAATCACGATCTGCAGCTTCTGTTCTTCGATTTGCATCTTACAATTGATTTGCTTTGCAAAATTATGTTAGCATGGTGGTTGTGTATTTGTGGAATGGCATGATGATCCACTCCCCAAGTTCTTCAAAGAGTTGATTGGAGATTTGCGCGATGAAGTGTGGAGGTTTAGTGGTTCAGGAAATGGTACAGGCAATGAAGAAGATGCAGCTATAGATCTGCTGATATGCTCTCTGGAATATGAGGTGAAGAAAAAGCAGTCTGAGATGGATGCAATAAAGTACAAGTACAAGACTATGTTGGGTGTTGGGTTTTTGTTTCTGTTAGGTTTAGTGTTAGTGAAAGTGGTAGTGCAGTAGTTTGGAATGTGTTAAGTGGCAACTGTTCTGTGATTTGTGAGTGCACTAGATTGATCAGATAACGTATGAGTTTGTATGGTTTCCTTTTAATAAAATGATGCATTTCAACCAGTTTCTCACACATTGCAATGAAAACATCTCAGTCACCCAGGAGACACAAAATGCAGAGTACAAAATTTAAGGTATCCTCACAAATTACAACCACAACAACATCAGCACTAGCTGAAGGTAGACGAATAAGTTCCAGCTGAACACACAGCGAACAAGTTTGCAATGCCGCAACGGCAACAACTAAAGGAAGCTAGCAAAGTGGAGACAACTAGGTAGCACTACACGGCTCTGCGAAATGGGCAGGGCACTACACGGCTCTAAATGGGCCGGTTGTTTCCGCCCAAATGTTGCCACAGAGAAACTAGCAGGGCCGACCTTGTTATTGGTTGAGGTGTGGGGTAAAAAGGTATAGAACAGTATTTTGGACCTGAGATTCGAAAATATATTATAAATAATACAAATTTTAAATACACGCTAAACCTTCACAAGACATCTTGGTTTGTGTAATAGATCATGTGTAAAAAATTAGAGATGATTTGGAGGAGGTCAAAAAAATCAACTTGCTAGAAAAACTGGTTAAAGTGAGACCAAACGGTTTGTCGCTAAGCATGTGATTTTTTTGACCATCTCCAAATCACCCCAAATTTTGTGTGCATGCTCCATTTAGTTAATATAGAGTATTGCAACAAAAATCCAAATAAGGAGTTTCATTGGGGGTAGAAAGGTATAGACCGGGATTTTGGACCTAAGGTTCGACAATATATTATAAATTATATAAATTTCAAAAACATGTATTCCTTTCACAAGACATCTTGGTTTGTGTAATAGATCATGTGTAAAAAATTAGAGATGATTTGGAGGAGGTCGAAAAAATCACCTTGTTAGAAAAACTAGCTAAAGTGAGACCAAACGGTCTATCGCTAAGCATGTGATTTTTTCGACCATCTCCAAATCAACCCAAATTTTGTGTGTGTGCTTCTATTTAGTTAATATAGAGTATTACGAAAAAAATCAAAAAAAGGAGTGAAGTTTTAAAAATCAAATGTTACGTTCTAAACTTATAAATATATTTTTAACTCATAAACAAGTAGTCTAAAACGAGACCAAACTTTCTCCGAATATATAACAAAACTCATAAACACGTAGATTCTATTGGCTTTTGACATTGGCCTCTACTCATGCATTACCCTCGGCGCGGAGATGCTAGACTTCTTTCTTTAGGTTCTCGATTACAATGCTTAATCTTGCATTGTCATCTTTCAACTTCTTTAGTTCTCCCTGAGCCGTCAGTTTAGCCTCTTGGGTGGCGATGGCATATTTGAGTTCTTTGTGGCGTTCATCTATGGCCTTGATTTTCTCATGAATAAGGTCTTCATTCTTCATCTCGAGGTTCTTCTTCTCTACCAGAAGCTCCTTGATCAGGCCTATCGCCTTGTTGTTCGATTCAGAACTCATATTGTTTACCCTGTACAAGGTTGCTACCTCATTCCGAAGTTTGTTGCGGTCGGCACGAAGATTTGCTGCTCCAGTCGCAATTTTTTGAGTCGCCGTCCTCTGCAGCTCCAAATTTTTACCGAGTCTTGCACACTCTTTTTTTCAGCAGCTTTATATTGTTCAGAAGGGTGGCACACCAGTCATTTGTCTGAGCCTCCTTCAGTTCGATCCTAGTCCTGGCTTCCTCAGGCAGTTATAAATTTGTAGTGAGACTAATCTGAAACTTAGGAGTAGAATCAAAAAGTGGAAAGTTCATACCTCACTCTGTCGGAGAGCATGGACGAGGTTATCAAATGATTCTTTCTCTCCCGCTACGACATTCCTTGAGTTCGATGGATTGCCGATGGAAGTGTCGCTCGCTTTGAGATATGTACAAACTATGCTTCATTTTATCTTAAAAAAATAATGCTTCATGGATTTTAAAACGTACCGGTTCTCGCTCAGATTTAGCAGGGTTTTCGCCTCCATCATATGACAATCTTGTTCGTCTCCATCTACTTGAGCCGCTATCTTCTTACGGCGTTTTGCCTCGCGGGGCTCTTCAGCCCTCGTCGCACCGAACTGTTTCTTCCAGCTTGCAGCTCCACGACGCGTAGACATGGCTGGGGTGGTATGCCGAGTGGGGATTTCTCCGCCGACTGGTGGTGAGTGGGGAAGAAGGTGAATAGTGAAGTGACCGAGACTTCTACTGCCTTCAGTACTTTAATAAGTGGCAACCGTCTCCTCGCATACACCGAGAAATCTGGTCCATCCATTTAGAATCTACGAACGCACAGATGGAATCACCTTAGTCCTCGTCTACCTCACCCTCTTCCCAGTTCAGCCATCCCCAAAAAAACCCAGGCCACCTATTCCCCTACGGCGGCGGCGTCTTCCTCACCGACAACCTCCCCGTTCTCCGTAAAGCCGTAACATCGTCCACATGATAGACATCCCTTCCTTAAACCCTGACTGGTAAGCAGAATCGATTACTTTCCATTGCCTCCACATTTTAATGTACCTAAATCTTGGTTAAATCCAGTAGTTTCGTAGTCCAAACCTAGCTAAGACCAATGTTAGATCCCTGAGAATGTCGTATGGTTGCAATCCCCCACCATCACACGGAAATGGCCATTTTGGAATAAGTGAATATTTGAGACTGGGCTCGTATTTTCCCCACCTCTTAACACGAAAAAAATACTTTAAATTGACCTCCTCTCATAATGTTTTTGACCTAACATATTTGCTTTGTTTTTGCATTTTTCATGTTCTACATAGATGGACAACAATGAATGTGTTGTTTGTGGACAGAGTGCCGAGTTCTTATGTCGATATGATCGTCAAGCAGTTTCATGTCATATAAAGATCATAAAGGATTTTGATTGCTACGCGGTAAATTATTTTTAAAGTAATTGTCATAGACTGTTCTACAAATAGTAGTAGCCTATTTTGTGTTTAAATTCTCTGTGAAATGCAGATTATCCCTTCTTATATGAAAGATCGCTAAATGCTCTTTCCGAGAACTGGTTGGTTGCTGAGGCTTCAAAAAATTGTTTGTATGATCTGTATATTCGGAAGACTGAATTGAGATCTTATTTATGTGGCCCCTATTGGCACTCTCTTATGCGTCAGCACGATGTCATGATGGGCAATATCCTTACCATTGAACTATTTGATGATGATTTGCAATTTGAGGATGATTGGCTCAAGTTTTTATCACAGTCTCAGATGCGAATCAGGAACTGAAACCTCATGTGCACATACATGGTACAAAAAATATTTTTTCATTTTGTGAAATTCTACATTTTTTACCCTTCACACCAAATTCATATTTATACCCCTTTCTAGAGTACCCTATGTTTGAAGTTCCACCAAGCATTAGAGGAACTCTTCACAAGACCATTTTCTCAGGCATTTCGCTCATAAGGATGGACAACATGGCTGAATTACTGTGGGAGATGTATAAAAGAGTTCACGGGGTCTCTGACGATGAGTTCAACCATGTTCTGGACCTTATGTTCTTTGTACACATGATGACCAATGAGGATTTCTCCTGGTACACTCCATTGTCTTAATACTGTACATATGTTCCTTTACTTCGAAGTATTTCATTTGTCCAGTAGGTTGTTGATTTTGCCTATTTTAATGATCATATTTTTCTGTTTATCATTTTTATACTATCCCAAAGAGGTCTCTTCTTGGATATAAGATTCCTTCGAAGGGAAAAGTTCTCTATTGGCATAGTTCGTTGGATGTACCACGAGAAGGCCTATATTCAGAAGTGAATGGCAAAGATTATGAATTCTGGGATGGGTTTATGGGATTCTGCGATGACAAAGGTATTGTTCGTAGAACTCTCCTTCTTGTGAAAATCGAGTCTAGAAAATTCAGATTAGTCCTTGAAATTGAGAATATGGGGTTTTTGAAGGGGATCATAGGCAGAAAACAATAATTTTCTTAGCAACGATATTCTTAAAACATGCCAAGAACTATTCTATGCAGATATAGTAGTACGAATGGAGATCGGAATACATACCCTTGTAGACCGAAAGCGGGGATTATGTTCCCGCACGAACGTTGACGATGAAGACCGACGAAGCCAACCTCAAGGTCGTGTAGAGGAAGCAGACCTCCCAGCACCGCTAGCGCAGCACCTCACAGGGCGTTACACACATACGGTGGAGACGACGGCTTCCGAAGCTCCAGTCCTAGACGAGCAGCGGAAGACTTGGACCGGAACACCAGCAGCGCGACAGCGGGCTATGGTGGAAGAGATCCCCCTCTCAACTCGGCGCAACTCCGACAAAGGGAATCACGAAATCGAGAGAGAATTGGGGAATTAATTGATAAATTAAAAGGCCAGGGGTGCCCTCTATATATAGGCTCCCAGGGGGGAGCCAACCTGCTCACCAGGCAATGTGGAACTATCCTCCACATGCCTGGTGCGGCACATGGTGCGCCGGCCACCTGGTGGGCCCCTTGTGGCCCACCCAGACCGGCCACCTTGGCCCCCACCGAATTCCCCTAGGGAATTTTCCCCTCTTGGGCCTTCTTTCGACCAGAAGGCCCATTTAGGGAAATCAGACTAAATAAATTAAAAAATAAATATATAAATCATATTTAAACATTAATTACACTAATTAATATCAATCATATTTTATATAATTTATTCTAACTCCGAAAACTATTTCGTAGCTGCCCGATCTCCATCGGACCTCTCCCGGGACGTTCCCGGTGATCTCTTTCCTTTCCGGTTGTCTTGTCGAAACCTCCTTAAGTGTGTTACCCTAGCGGTTGGATATAATAACAGGTATGATCGAGACTCCTCTCTGATCAACGACTAACTCGTAGGCCTGGACCCCATGAATTAATCCCTGTGATATAACGAATGACTTTCATCTATCAAAACTGAACGTAAAATTTTAAACCTTTTGCCATACCCATACTTTGCGTGTCCGAGTGTCTTTCATAGATATCTCCATATCTAGCTGACCTCGTTACCGACAACGCTATCTTCTACTCGTCTATGATTGCATGTCTCCGTAACCTAGTCACATGCTTGCAAGCTCATTAGACATAATCTCACCGAGTGGGCCCTAGAGTATCTTTCCAGCTATGCGGATTGGAAAATCCCGCTCTTGACCCCTCGTCTCAACTACTCCCTTCCGATACTCAAAAGTATCACCGTTATTGTCATACTAAATAAGATACGACGTTTGGTGCGATCAAAGTATCTTACAGGAATAACAATAAGAGTTGATCTCACGGTCAAAGGCGTAATGACTACGTCCTACAAATATGGGTATGTCCATCACATCGTTATACCAACGATATGACTTTCATTGCTGACCGGCGCCATGCCTTATGATCGGAAAACCTCGATCATCGATCGTGCAACGAAACTAGTCTTAGTAGAGGCTACTAGGGACCTGGTTGTTTACGCATCACACCCGTATTAATGTTTCCGCTTAATACGGTTATAGCATGACATAAAAACATATTATGAACATACGAGATATGATAAAGAAATACACTTTATTAATTTCCTCTAGGACATATCTCCTTTAGTTTTATTATAGCAAACGTGTAGTTAAATACTATAAGCAATGTATCTAGACTATGTGTACTGATGTTGCCCTGAACTGATGCCGAAGCCTGTGACTGGGCAATTACATGATGTAAACCTTCTAAGAGCATCTCTAACGGAGGCCTTATACTGAGAACCTCAAACAAAGTTCACGTTTTTAACAAATCTCGCGGCCAGCCTGCGCCGCCTTTAAAGTTCACGTTTTTTTAACAAATCTGCGTGGTGCTGCTCGCCGCGCAAAGCAGAAACCTTAAGTGAAACTGCATAATTCATAGATTTGGCGGGAACGAAAGTGTGTTCGTCACCGATGCATTCGATTCACGAGTTCATACCCGATTTACATTAAACAAGACGGATCCAAAAGCTAAAACTAGTCCTAAATCGTCGCCGGAGCCCACCGTAGTACCAAAATTTCGCTCACCGGAGCCCAGGCGCATCGGCGACGATGTCGAGGCGGTGGCGTTGAGCTTTACTCCTCGTAGGAGACGAGGTCGACGACATCCTCCGCGTAGGCCGCCCAGTACGCCTTCTTCTCGGAGGCGGCTGCATCTGCTTCGAACCCCTGCTAGAGGAGGATCGCGTCGATCTCCTCCTCGCGGCCAGCCTACGCCGGCTTATCCTCCGCCCCCTTTTTCTTGAACTGCTCCTCGACAGCGCGGCGCTCCGACGCCTCCGCCTTGAACTGCTCCTCGGCCGCGCTGCGCTCAGCATACATGCGTCGAAGGAGCTCTGCACCCGTCATTGTGCCGATAATGGGCGGAAGCGCATTGACCAGCACTGCGCCGACCAGCGCCTCCGTGGCGAGCTGCACCTGCGCCTCTAAGGCCGCCGCCGCCGCCGACGCGTCGGCATCATCACGATCCCTTGCCGCCGAGCAGACTTCCTCGTGGACCTCCACGTACTTATGCGGGGTGAGCTTTGCGTGTGTGGTTGGAAGATGCTGAGGCATGGTGCCGGCGCCGGAGCTGGTTGGATTCGTACGAGGAGCGGTAAAAAGAGGTGTGCGGCTAGCGTTTGGCTCTGGTCTTTGTCATAATGGCGACTCGGTGATGCGCAGTGAATGCGAGCAGCCGCGTCATGCCCGGTAGCACGTACGTGTAGATTACCAACCGTGTTCACACTGCCACCCACACTGCATGCCGATTACCAAGTGTCCACACTGAAGGCTGCTCATGATCTGTTGGATCCATTTCCATGTAGTTTCACAACTACACGATTTTAAGCAGTAATAACGTTAATTGCTGATTTAATTCGGCCGTTTAAGATCAATTAGAACCTCTTATCTGTCTATATGTTCATCAACCACATTTAGCACATGTGGACCCACATAGAACACTTCGTGTTCAGCTGCTTGTTGTGGGACATGGCTAGATAGGAGGAGTAGACCTGGATGGCTAGCGGGAACTAGACATGGATAGATAAGAGTGTTGCATGTGGATCCATATATCTCAGGCACATATTCAAAGTTTGCATCGGCGATATTCGTTATGTCGTTTTTATATGTTTGTGAGTTAACCAAAAATGGCACCACGGTGTATCATGGCATGCAAATGCAAAAATATGTAAAATCTTCACAAGACATCTTGGTTTGTGTCATAAATCATGTGTAAAAAATTAGAAATGATTTGGAGGGGGTCGAATAAATCACCTTGGTAGAAAAACTGGCTAAAGTGAGACCAGACGGTCTGTCGCTAAGAATGTGATTTTTTCGACCATCTCCAAATCACCATTTTGTGTGTGTTCTTCCATTTAGTTAACTAGAAAATACCCCACGCGTTGCTGGGGGGACAACGGGTAAAAATACATAAACTCTAAATTGAATCTTAGTCGGTTTGAAAGAAATATTATATATACACAACTAAATATGTCTACTTTGCAAACGTAACTTCTTCCTTCACTGCCATTTTTTTTAGATTTAGTTTCTTCACTGCGATGGACCTCCGTCCTTTTGTTCCAGCTAATGGACCTCCTTCATCACAAGCCAAAAAAAAACTACTCTTTCAGCTGGAAGTTTTGACAAACTCTTTATCATCATTAAAAAGATGTATTTGCCATTGAACATTTGGTATCTGGTGTAACAACTAAAATATCTTGTTATATACCTTCCAAAAGGAATCAGAAATAATTTCATTGTGTTGCTATACTCTGAAAGTATCCATGAAACCTAGCAATTAGTAATAGGAAAAGATGAAAAAAAATCAAGGGTAAGAGGAAATTACTGTGAATAATGGGATACATACCTTATTTTTCTTAAACATGCCGCAGAGTTGTGTGCACGTTTTTCTTTGAAATTTCATACCAAGAATGAACCATTGTCTCTGTGCCAAAGCTTTTCCATCAATTTAGATCACACATGTGATATTCACTGATAAGTAGTTACATAGATACATTCCTGAATATTCAGATGAAGAAAATTAAACTGAAAAGATCAGGGCCTTCAGTTACTTGTTTGATACTCTGCAGAAAAAGAGGATAAAAACGTTCTTGGCATACACACGAAACGGCTTTCGCCCCGCTTTATAAATAAAGCGCAACGGCCGAACCGATACAAGGTGATGAGGAAAACCTTCTTACAAGGCAGATCAAAGATAAACAACACATAAAAAAGGAAACCGGACTTGCCACCGAGGACTCCGACAGAAGATCGAGAAGTATCGAGAGTCCACGACGACGCCCCCAACAGGGTCACGACGCAAAAGCGCCGCCGCCGTCTAGACCAAGAGGTCAAGGTTTTCACCTGGAACCCTAGTGCAGAAAGAGCAACCACAACAACGTCCTCAAGAGGGTAACGACACCCGCAGGCGTCGACGCTGTTGACGCCAAAGCGCAGAGCTTTCGCCCGAAAGCACCTTCCTACGACCAAGTGTGGGGAACGCACCCACAACAGCGCCCCCAAGAGGGTTACGACACCCGCGGCGTCGTCGCTGTTGGCGCCGAAGCGCCGAGCTTTTGCTCGGAAGCACCATTCTACCACATCGATACCACGAAACACCAAGAGTCTCGAGCCAGGCCACCAGGACGCGATCTGGGCGCCGCCATTGCCGAAGCAAAACCAACACCAGGGACTCCAACCGCCAGCTCCACGCCACCCACGTGGTCCGAGAAGACGACCATCACCGCTGCCACGACACTCGCCGCAGAGTCGCACGCGCAGACCACCTTCCAGGGCCGCCGCCCCGGCATCCGCAACCTCCACCTGAGGAGCCAGCTAGTCACAAGGTCCACACAACAAGCAAGTGAGGCCGGCAACGAATCTAGGCCTACGAGGACAACATCGACAACCTTTAGGGGGAGATCCAGTCCCCCACCGCCCGAGGCGGTCGCCGACCAGACACAGCAGCAGTGCCGGTCAGGCCCAGATCCGCCTGATCAGGCCCGACTAGCTCCGTCACCGTGTTGCAGCATCAAGATTGCCAACGTCCTCCTGCAGAACGACACATGACCGCACCTAAGGTCTACATCGACAACCTTTAGGGAGAGATCCAATCTCCCACCACCCGGGTGGTCGCCGACCGGACACAGCAGCAGTGCCGGTTAGGCCCAGATCCGCCTGATCAGGGCCGACCAGCTCCGCCACCGTGCTGCAGCATCAAGATTGCAGACGAGACCTCCTGCAGAACCACACAGGTCCGCACGCACCGGCCAGGGCCCGTAGAACCCAGATCGAGCCCGGTGGGCTCAGATATGGGCCGAGCACCTCTGGCCAGGGCCTGCCAGCGTCAACCCGTCCCCGCCGCCGTGCTCCCTCACCTCCAACGCTGTGTAGCCCCGCTGCCGACCGCCAAGGCCGTCTCCGGCGAGCCGTGAGTCCTGCTGACCCGCCAGGGAGAGATTGCCCCCCCGCCTAGCAAGCACCGCCGCCGGAGGCGCCGCTGCCCGCCACGCGCGCAGAACCACCGCAGAGCCACCACGCCGCCAGGGGCCACGCCGGCGAGCCCCCTGCCGAGCTCGCCGCCCCGAAGGGCCGTCGCAGCCCGCGCCGCCACAGCCACACAGGGGGAGGAGAGGCCCCGCCGCCGCCAGCGCGCGGGCACAGCGCGACGGCGCTGTCCGGCGGCGGCGAGGAGGAGAAGTAGGGAGGGAGGGGCGCCAGCGGCTCTTGGCAGAGAAATAGTTAAACTACATGGGAAACGAAGTACTGTGAAAAAAGGAGTGTGAGTCACATACCAGGAAAAATGAAATAATCTGTTCAAACAGCAAGGACTATTCTTTTGCAGGGATAAAAGGATGACATACCCGTGCCATGTAGGAAGAAGATGTTATATCTTGGTTGCGGATAATGGGGCCCTAGTATCAAATACCATCAAGGACCGGCAGATGCACATGAAACACACCCGTCGCAGCAACGTATTTGATCAAATAGATAATATAGATGGTCCACGAAAATGTAGGAAGCATAGCACGAAGAAACATGATCCAAGTCCAAATATCCAAAGTGAAGTATCCAACGGCCTTAACCTTCTGCCTATAATAACATCACAACCCATGGGGAGTACATCGATGCGCCGACGATGGCATCAGCTTGCCCGCGAGCATGTCATGTTGCGGCTGGAGAGGTTGCCATGGCTACGCGCCTCGCCAGCAGCATCCTCATGTCTAATGGAGAGATGAGACATGATGTCGTCAATAAAGAAGATATATATAATTGGCGTACAACGTTTCAGCACTATGGAAGTAAATGTGTGTGTAGTTCACGGGCGTGCATGCAAGATTTGATCAGTTTAGATCGTGGGAACTAGTAATAACTTGGAAAAGGTTGAAGAGAAAACAGGGAGGAGAAGCGACCTGCTTGGAAAATAATGATAGCTGACGGAGCGACGAATGGAAGCTAAACTGAACTTATCGTGTCTACCATCCTGGACAGTAAATGTAAGATATAGGCTAAATTAAATTTGTACAAATAAAAATGATGAGGTGGCACTTGATAAGGTGGATAGGCTGCATGTTGAGAGAAATCAAGTAGTGGGCTATTCCTATTTAGATATAAAAGATATAGAGTATTGTGAAAAAATTAAAAAAGGAGATTCATATTAGGGTAAAATAGGTATATAACTGTATTTTGGACCTTAGTTTCGACAATATATTATAAATTTTTAAAAACATGTAAAACCTTCACAAGACACCTAGGCATGTGTTATATATCATGTGTAAAAAATTATAGATGATTTAGAGGAGATCAAAAAGATCACCTTGATAGAAAAACTGGATTAAGTTAGACCAGACGGTCTGTCGCTAATCATGAGATTTTTTTGACCATCTCCAAATCACCCAAAATTTGTGTGTGTGCTTAAATATAGTTAATATAGAGTATTGTGATTTTTTTTTTAAAAAAGAGTTTCCTAAAATAGGTATAGACCTGTATTTTGGACCTAAGGTTCGACAATATATTATAAATTATATAAATTTGAAAAACATGGATAACCTTCACAAGACATTTAGGTTTGTGTCATAGATCATATGTAAAAAAATTATAGATGATTTGGAGGAGGTCGAAAAAATCATCTTGCTAGAAAAACATGCTTAAGTTTGGCTAGACATTTTTTCGCAAAGGTACGTGATTTTTTTTACCATCTCCAAATCACCAGAAAATTTGTGTGCATCCTGCCATGTAGCTAAGTATTTATCCCAACTTTACTTACATACCAGAAGTATCTAGGGAGCAGAAAACACCAACTTTCTCCACACCCAACGGCGTCGAGTATAAACATCCAGTAGTATGAATGAATTCTTCATACAATTTTCTTGTTTTAAATTTGGACTTATTTTATTTAGGATACAGAGAACAATTCGATCACTAGAAATCAGAAACAACATGTAAAATACGACTTGATCCAAATCCAAACATGCAACTTTGCTGCTCACACATATATAGTACTTTAAAATTTAATTACATGCAACATAAACACTTGTTGTGCTAACATAGTACTTCCAACACAAACACATACAATATATGATTGCAAAAGCAAAATGACAATAGTAGGTCTTCACACACATATATATGATATGAACACAAACATAGTAGATTTACAAAATCCCACACCCACACGCATCACATGCCTGGCCACATAGCCAAAACCAACTGGTGCCTGTGCGACTAGAAATTGGCTAAGTATTATCCCAACTTTACTTACAGAGACCAGAAGAATCAAGGGGGGCAACAAACACCAACTTGCTTCCACTCTCAAGGCCAAAATGCACATAGAAGTGAGGGGTATATGAACCACCTCCAGGGTTTTACACATGAGATATCAGAATATAGGAAGTCCTTGTTCTAGCCAGTCTTCCTCTTCTTGGCGCTGTTGGAAGATTCTCCCACCTCGGACTTACTTGGCTGACTTGTCCTGCTGGATCGTGGGACGCACAATGCCACATTCTTCAGGTGAACATGTCCCTGGTTCACTAAGCTGATCCTGCGATAGAGTTTGTAGGTGACTTATCCATCCAGGATAGCATAGTCTAGGTTTTTCTTTGAAAGTGGCTTCCATGCCCTGAAATCATGCCCTTCGCGCTTAATCATGTCATGCTTGAAACTTTTCTTCATCTCAAGTAGTCCTTCTGGATGAGTTTCCCAGCCATAGCTGCCATTCCAGACCTGCCGTATGGACTACCTTTAATCTTATAGATGTCATGGATGTCGATGTGGTACTGGATAGGAAAGTGCAGACACTCCTTATCAAGGAATCGTCTGTCCCCTCGTATGTCCACCCCAACGAAAGTAATTTGCTTGTTCTGGATAAAATCCATAAGGATGAATGGATAACCCGGTTTACACCTACATATATTTCATAACGAAAAAATGTAGTTAATAGGGATTAGGAACTTGTTTATATTATATATATTCATTGTAATGAACATTTTAGTTGAACAACTAATTAATAATACGCACATTGGTAAGCACTAAATGTTGGGGACCTAATGTCCATTTGCAGTTTGCAGATCGATCAATCTGCTATGCCAAATATTGGGTCACTACTATACATTGCTAAACTAAATGTTGGGGATCTAATACATAGGAAGAACTTTGACGACACAAGAAATTTTGCAGATCAATCTTGCATGTAAAATACCGGCTGTTGTAGCTGATACCAAAAATAAATAAATAAAACTATTGGTACTCTCAAGAACAAAGGTACCGTGACTACTAGCAAAATTTTTATGGGGGAAAGTACCTGATCTTGTGGAAGACGAGCACATGCTCCCTCATGGCGATCTACATCGCCGCCACCTTCTTCTTTGTGGCGTCGTACTCGAGATCAAGGCCGGCGAACTTGATCTCCTCCTCCGCGAGCCAACACTCGTACTTCTTGAGAATTAGATCCACGATTGCAGTCTCGTTCGTGTACACCGCCTCGACCAATATACCGTCGGGAGTACTCACATAGGAGGTCTCCGTCGTATCCTTGCCGTCGTCGATGTCGGGGTTGTATTCCCCGGGATCCCTAAAAACATGGTATTTGGTATGGAGATTTCCTAATGACTATTTATTTTTAAGTCTATGCGCGATTCTAACGAATCCCCCATAGACTCGGGGACTAGTGTCGGGGATGTAATTCCCCGGTACCCTGAAAATAGGGGTTTGTTTCTTAGTGTTGCAGGTTTAAATACATTTAAATAGGAGAAGAATAAAGAAAAAGGAGGAGAATGGCATCTCGGGCCGAAATGAGAAGGTGGGCCGAATTCCCGCTGGGCCTAGATCCGCCTCTCGGTCAACGAGGCAACCCCATCCGGAGCGACCCCGACATCGTCCTCGACCTCACCCCGTCTTGTCCTCTACTCGACCGCGCCCGAGCTCCGTCCCGGTCATCCCCGTCCGCCGGACCTCCGCGCCGTCCCAGCGCCCTCCTCTCCTCCGTCCTCTCCGTCCGAGCTCGGCTCGCCCGAGTTCATCCGCACCGCGCCCGTCTTCACGTCCACTCCGGCCGCCCGGCCCTCCACCTCGGCAGGACAGCGCCGCCCGGCTTCCTCGGCGCCATGGCCGCCACCGGCGCTCCTCCCCCGAGCTCTCCCCCGGCCGCAAGCATCGCCGACCTCCACCTCGGTCCGGCCGGGTTCCCTCGCCTCCGGGCGGCCCGAGTTCTTCCCCAGCGTGGCCCGCCCCGGCATCGTCCTTAACCTCAACCTCGCCATCGACCTCGGAGGCGCCGGCCCGGCCTCGACCGCCCGGCACGGCCTCACCCGCACCCGGCCGCCTCCGGCATCCCCATCCTCGACCGCATCCCGTCCCCGGCGTCCTCCCCTCCGACTCGCGTCGTCCGCCCGCGCCATGTCGACCTCGGCCATCCGAGAACTGCTCCGCCCCGGCGCGCACGCTCGCCTCGGCTGCGCAGGCCCGCGGGTACTTCTCCCCGGCCCCGATGCCGGCAGCCGCGGTAGCGCCCGCTCCCGAGTTCGTCCCCAGTGCCACCGAGTTCGTCCCCAGCATCGACCTCGTACAGGGCCAGGTGGGCTAGACTCGGGCGGATCGAGTTGGGCAACTCGGGTGAACCGGGGCGTGTGGAGGATAAAAAGAAGAAAAGAAGAGAAGAAGAATAAGAGGATAAGAAGAGGCACGATGGAAAATGGCTAGAGGACAAGGAAAAGGACGCACGGTGTGACTGTCCAGGACACATCCGACATGTCTAGTCCGATATGTCTACGGTACTCATGATGTGAACAGTACACCGCACAGTGACGCTACAGTGTACCGGATGTAACAACAGTACACTGCGCGTGACGCAGTGAACAGTGCCGACAAGACCCCATCAGTTAAATCGTGAATAGTGTACCGCGCATAGTGTTTTCTGTTTTCTTGTCCCCGGCTTGTCCCCTGGGCTCTCCTATATAAAGGGCACCAGGGGGAGAGGGAAAGGAGAGGCCAACCCCCCACCACTTCATTTCCCCCCTTTCCATTTGCTCCCAAAACTTCATGGAGGCTTGCTTAGCAGCTCGCGGAGCATACTGTAGCCCGGATATAAAGAGGAGTAATATACCGAGTAGGCTAGATGCTGCAGTAGGGGTTTTATCTCCTCACGAGAGCCCCGAAGCAGGGTAAATCCTCATGTCACCGCGTCGGTTGTGTTAACTGCGCGCGAGTTCATCGCGCAATCCCTCCCCGAGATCCCCTAGCGTCCATCGGCCCCACACATTAGCCATCCTATGGCATCTGCCGTGACACCACCACGACAGTTGGCGCCCACCGTGGGGCAGAGTGGCGCTTGCGGGAACAATTTCGGACGGGACCCGACATCCTAAATCCGGGATCCCTACGCTGCGGGCAGTGGTCACTGACATCCTGCGCCGCGGGTAGCGGTCACCGGCATCCCAAAATCCGGCATCCTAAATCCGGGATCCCTACGCTGCGGGCAGTGGTCACTGACATCCTGCGCCGCGGGTAGCGGTCGCCGGCATCCCAAAATCCGGGATCCTAAATCCGGGATCCCTATGCTGCGGGCAGTGGTCACTGACATCCTGCGCCGCGGGTAGCGGTCGCTGGCATCCCAAAATCTGGGATCCTAAATCCGGGATCCCTATGCTGCGGGCAGTGGTCACTGACATCCTGCGCCGCCGGTAGCGGTCACCGGCATCCCAAATCCGGGATCCTAAATCCGGGATCCCTACGCTGCGGGCAGTGGTCACTGACATCCTGCGCCGCGGGTAGCGGTCACCAGCATCCCAAATCCGGGATCCTAAATCCGGGATCCCTACGCTGCGGGCAGTGGTCACTGACTTCCTGCGCCGCGGGTAGCGGTCGCCGGCATCCCAAAATCCGGGATACTAAATCCGGGATCCCTACGCTGCGGGCAGTGGTCACTGACATCCTGCGCCGCGGGTAGCGGTCACCGGCATCCCAAATCCGGGATCCTAAATCCGGGATCCCTACGCTGCGGGCAGTGGTCACTGACATCCTGCGCCGCGGGTAGCGGTCACCGGCATTCCAAATCCGGGATCCTAAATCCGGGATCCCTACGCTGCGGGCAGTGGTCACTGACATCCTGCGCCGCGGGTAGCGGTCACCGGCATCCCAAAATCCGGGATCCTAAATCCGGGATCCCTACACTGCGGGCAGTGGTCACTGACATCCTGCGCCGCGGGTAGCGGTCGTCGGCATCCCAAAATCCGGGATCCTAAATCCGGGATCCCTACGCTGCGGGCAGTGGTCACTGACATCCTGCGCCGCGGGTAGCGGTCACCGGCATCCCAAATCCGGGATCCTAAATCCGGGATCCCTACGCTGCGGGCAGTGGTCACTGACATCCTACGCCGCGGGTAGCGGTCACCGGCATCCCAAATCCGGGATCCCTACGCTGCGGGCAGTGGTCACTGACATCCTGCGCCGCGGGTAGCGGTCACCGGCATCCCAAAATCCGGCATCCTAAATCCGGGATCCCTACGCTGCGGGCAGTGGTCACTGACATCCTGCGCCGCGGGTAGCGGTCACCGGCATCCCAAAATCCGGGATCCTAAATCCGGGATCCCTGTGCTGCGGGCAGTGGTCATTGACGTCCCTGCGCTGCGGGTTGAGGTCGCCGACATCCCTGCGCTGCGGGTAGAGCTCTCCGACATCCCAGCACCGCGGGTGGAGGTCATCGACGTCCTCGCATCGCGGAAACCGGTCATCGACATCCCAAACCAGCATCCCTGCATCACGGGCACCAGCCGCCGGAGTCTACCCCGACACTCATCATCAATGGACCCCTGGCAGTTGCACACCAGTTACCCGGGCTATGTCGCCTCCGACATTCCCAACCGCTCCTGTGCTCCGTGAGTATCGTCATATGTACCTTGCAATTATGTTATCTTAGATTTATTCGGGGGCTGCCCATGCATGCTTAATTTAATTGTTTACCCGGGAACGAGGTATTGTATCCCGGGGACTGCCATGTTTCACCTGTTTGTCGTCTGTTAGTTTTTTCCCCGGAAGCAAGATGTCTTGACCCGGGGACTGGCTTACCGTTTAGTTCTACCTTGCATGCTAAGTCGGTAGAGTTGCTCAGTTTGTATTTATTTATATGCTTGGCGTATCTTGGTTCCTGTTGTGTAGATTGTGAGCCGACATCCCGAAACTGGACTCGGGGACTGCCGGGCTCCTTTGTCTTCCTGCTATATCTGAAAGTTTACCCGGGGACTCGGTGGAAACCGAGTCTCTGTCCTATTGTGTGGTTTGCTGCTAGAGTTATTTTCTGTCTTTATTAAAATATATATGTCCTAACTAACGTTGAAAGGTGATATCGGTTTTACCGCGAGGATACTCATGTCGAGAGTCTTGATTATATCGGTTGTCTTGGATCCATCTTATGGTTGATTATTTTCTCAAAGTATATTGCACATGATCTATGGTATCAGTTGGCCCACATATCGCGGTATCACGCAAAATTTCCAGATCCCCGTTTATTTCGATTCGCCAATATATCATGGCATACTGCAATATCTCCATATCGCTATTCATGTCGGCTCGCCATTATATCGCGGCATCATGCCATATCCCCAGATTCCCGTTTATTTCGGTTCGCCAATGTATCATGGCATCGGGCAATATTTCCAAATCGTCATTTGTTTCGGTTTGTCAAAGTTCGCCAAAGGCAACGTCTGAGATACCGAAACACCTGTGATACGCCCAGAGTGGCCGAGATACCGAGACACCTGTGATACGCCCGAAGTGGCCGAGATACCGAAATATATGTGATATGCCCATAGTGGCCGATATACCGACATACCGACATATCGAGATACCTGTGTGACATTGTGTGTGTAGGCGTATGTGTCGGTATACGCCCAGAGTGGCTAAACGCCGGCACATGAGACTCTGTGTCGGTATACGCCCAGAGTGGCTAAAAGCCGGCACATGAGGCGTCCGTGTCGGTATACGCCCAGAGTGGCTAAGCGCCGGCATGTGTTGTGTGTTTGTGTCAGACCGGCTGTGGCCAAAGACATCTCTGTCGGTAAAACGCCCCGAGTGGCTAAGGAACCGGCATATGATTGTATTTTTGCAGGTACTCGGTGGAGCAAGTGAAAACGATGAGGTTGAGATTTCTTCTAAGTCTACGCGCGACTCTGCGAGTCCCCCGCAGCCTCGGGGACTAGTGTCGGGGTTGTATTCCCCGGGATCCCTAAAAACATGGTATTTGGTATGGAGATTTCCTAATGACTATTTATTTTTAAGTCTATGCGCGATTCTAACGAATCCCCCATAGACTCGGGGACTAGTGTCGGGGATGTAATTCCCCGGTACCCTGAAAATAGGGGTTTGTTTCTTAGTGTTGCAGGTTTAAATACATTTAAATAGGAGAAGAATAAAGAAAAAGGAGGAGAATGGCATCTCGGGCCGAAATGAGAAGGTGGGCCGAATTCCCGCTGGGCCTAGATCCGCCTCTCGGTCAACGAGGCAACCCCATCCGGAGCGACCCCGACATCGTCCTCGACCTCACCCCGTCTTGTCCTCTACTCGACCGCGCCCGAGCTCCGTCCCGGTCGTCCCCGTCCGCCGGACCTCCGCGCCGTCCCAGCGCCCTCCTCTCCTCCGTCCACTCCGTCCGAGCTCGGCTCGCCCGAGTTCATCCGCACCGCGCCCGTCTTCACGTCCACTCCGGCCGCCCGGCCCTCCACCTCGGCAGGACAGCGCCGCCCGGCTTCCTCGGCGCCATGGCCGCCACCGGCGCTCCTCCCCCGAGCTCTCCCCCGGCCGCAAGCATCGCCGACCTCCACCTCGGTCCGGCCGGGTTCCCTCGCCTCCGGGCGGCCCGTGTTCTTCCCCAGCGTGGCGCGCCCCGGCATCGTCCTTAACCTCAACCTCGCCATCGACCTCGGAGGCGCCGGCACGACCTCGACCGCCCGGCACGGCCTCACCCGCACCCGGCCGCCTCCGGCATCCCCATCCTCGACCGCATCCCGTCCCCGGCGTCCTCCCCTCCGTTTGCTCCCAAAACTTCATGGAGGCTTGCTTAGCAGCTCGCGGAGCATACTGTAGCCCGGATATAAAGAGGAGTAATATACCGAGTAGGCTAGATGCTGCAGTAGGGGTTTTATCTCCTCATGAGAGCCCCGAAGCAGGGTAAATCCTCGTGTCACCGCGTCGGTTGTGTTAACTGCGCGCGAGTTCATCGCGCAATCCCTCCCAGAGATCCCCTAGCGTCCATCGGCCCCACACATTAGCCATCCTATCGCATCTGCCGTGACACCACCACGACAGTCGATGTCTTTCCAACCTTTAGGAGCACCGCCCGCGCTCGAGTTGCTTGCCATGGCGGAGGAGAAGAGAGAGAGGCGAGGAGGTGGTGGAGGCGAGAGGATGTGGTTGAGACTAATGGTGGAGAGGCGAGGAGGTGGTGGAGGCGAGAGGATGTGGTTGAGACTAATGGTGGAGAGGCGAGGAGGTGGTGGAGGCGAGAGGAGTAGCGACCGTCGGCGGCGAGAAGTTTCGTGGTGGGGTTTTTTGATAGTGGTGCAGAGGCGAGAGGATAGTGGATAGTGGAGACTACTTGGCGAAGGAGGCGAGGAGACAACGCAGCGGTTCCTCTCATTTTTCGTTTTGCCGCTGTTCCTTACTGTTTCCTTCTGCCGCGTTCCCACTGTAAGTGGGTGCCCTTGACACTGCCCCTCCCAGCCACGGTGGTCCCATAGGTCAGTGGGGACGAAGGAGTCAAGGAAGCGAGGAGACTATAGTAAATGAGCAGTTCATCGTTTTTTTACAGTGCGGCGGCTCCTCCCCTTCGTCTGCGTGGGTGCTCCTGCCATTCAGTCCCTGACATGCGGGGTTCACCGTACGTGGGACCCAGCTGTCATTTATCAAAGCAAGGAACTGCGTTGCTGGCTACGTCACAAGAGTTTTTACGCGCCCACTCCCTGTCTCTCCAGTCTCCACTCTCTCCCTGAACATGCACACACCTGATCATACTTTCTACTTTGAAATAGTACATGTTCGTGCTTGTAGTTGGTACTATAAATTGAGACTGTTGAGTACACTTGTTACTATAAATAGATACTATTGCTGTACTAGACACACTTGAAAATGCACACATGCAAACTATCAAATTGGTACCTTGACACTATCAGAATTTACATGTAGGTACATCTTCACTATATGCCATGAATTTATTTCTTACTACAACAAAAAAAAATTCTTTAGTACATAAAATATCCTAATTTTAGGTCCCAGTTATTTATTTTGCACCGGGGTCCCCAATTTTCTGGAGACGGCCGTAACCTAGGAACAACAATTTAATTAGTGTTCTAGCAAAAAAAATGTTTGGTTCGCGCCATTGTTGCTCTATACGCGGAGAACCATGTTGTCCACTAGGTTAACGTATGAACAGCGACGACATAATTATTGTCTGCGGCGTCGGAAGACGTGGTGACGACTGCATGCATGGCTGGCGTGTGAACTAGGTACTAATGTGTTTATTTTGTGGAATTACTACGGGTAGGTCTGGCTTATCGACCTGCGCGCGGGGGGTGATGTGACTTAGATGTGACAACACGTATACACGGCCCGCCCTACAGTTTGACATTAAAATTATGGACACGGTTATTGTTGGGGCCACGAGTCATTGGGCATATTTCATTGTTTTTGTGTCGAAATATACGGCGGTGCAGAGAGACGGACGGTGCAGAGAGATGAACACATGTTTCAACTATAATGCCATAAGGTTTTAACAGAGCAGAAGTAAGCAAATCTGCATATATTTCCCAGCAAATCTATCAAACAAGGAAGGATTAATGAGAGGCGGAGATAAGCAAAAAAAGTTGGTCGCGCCAACAGTCTTTAAGATAGTAAAAATAGGCTCTTATTGGGCCTAAACAGAAGGTTTCTAGCTCTCGGTCTATCGGTTGTTCTGCAAATATTGGCTGCTAGTACCTAGTTTGATGCTTCTTCCTGCGCATGCCTGTGTAAGAATAAATATACATTATATATGTATGACTACGAAACATATAATAAAGTAAAATTGAAAAGAAACAAATCTGTTTCGTTGGACATTCTGTTTCGTTGTGTATGTCCTCTCCTTCCGCAAGCGCCACACTTAAATCTTTATTCAGGTTGCTCGTCGTAGGACAGAGGCCTATCATGTTTCATCACGCGGGTCCATCTCCTGCTTCCATTCTTCTTTTCTTACGCTTACCTTTATCTTTTTTGCTTTGCCTTTGGTTGAAACTTTAAATGGATCTTTGACATCAACTGGATTTATTGCACTGAATTGTGTATCATAATTGATGACTCTTCTCTGATCGTCAGGTCTGTTGGCATGACTCTTTGTTATTACTTTCGAGAAACATTCCATGATCATATCGAAAGACTCTTGATTATGGCATGCATCATAGTAAGCTTCATTCCCCATAGAACTCATCTGGCCAAACCTTATCCGCAGCCCTGCCCCGGCCCAGCCCCATCCGAACATATCGCTCTCGCGATTTGCAGGCAAGCCAAACCTTGCTTTCTTTGAGAAGCGGCGCATAACACAACACTTTGGTATATCAGATATTTTCAGCTGGTAAAGAACATACAGAACATGCTTGCAAGGGATTCCCTTCCGTGTCATCCTTCCGCAGCTACAAGTCATTGTTTTATCCGAGTCTTTCGGTATATATTCCACGGTAAATTGGCTTTTACCGTTGTTTTTCCATGTCACAATAAATTGTACACTGTCAAGACCCACGCGTGTCTCAATAACGTCTAGGCCGCCTATCTTCTTCACCTCTTCTTGCACCATATGAAGTTTGCTGCGGTGAAGACATGTGAAGCAGCCACCTCAATATCCTTGAACCTAGTTACTGCTACTGGTATAGTCTGTGAATCAACGAAGTCATCATTCGCCTCCTTTGTGCAGAGACATACTATTGCGTTCTCGTAGTGCAAAACCAGATCCACTAGGGTCATGCCAAAATCAAGGTGAAGGTGAAGGCATGAGTTCAAGCTTTCACTCCTTTGGTTACTTTTCATACCAAGCCAAAATCCTCCGGACAGATATGCGGGAGCCCACAATCTCTTTTTTGCGTACATCCTCTTCAGCCATTCTTTCGTTTTGGTCTGTCTGCCATGTCCTAATAAAAGCGTTCCATCTCTCCTCAAAGATGGCTTCTGAAGTTGTGTAGTACAAAAGTGACCGAAACTCATTTAGGGACTTGAAAGTAAGGTGTTTCTTCATGTTTTTTTCAATGTGCCACGAACATACATGGTGCCACACACCAGTGAATACTTTGCTAATTGCCTTGATCATCGCAGCATCAGAATTAGTGATTACACTCTTCGGCTACTTCTGACACATTGCTCTCAGAAATATTGTAAGCAGCCAGACGTAGGTACAAAGTTTCTCATTTGATATCATGGTTCACGCGAAGACCATAGTCTTACGGTGATTGTTCATGCCTACGAAAGGAATGAATGGCATTGCATACTTGTTCATCTTGTATGTGCTGTCAAACACCACCACGTCACCGTAGTCTTCATAGTCCCGACGTGACTGAGAATCACACCAGAACATGCTTTTCAGACGTCCCACTTTATTCACCTGGTAATCGTAAAAAAATCAGGATCCTTGGCCTTTCTGCAAGCCAAAATACCGAGGGCTGTGGCAGCATCACCTTCCTTAAGCATTTTCCTCTTCTCTGTAAAGCACATGTTGTAAAGATCCTTGTCCACGAAGCCTAGATCTCTGTAGGTGGGAACATGGCTTTACATGGTTTTCATAACCATGTGCTTCCTGACCCCAGATGATATCATTGATTTTTGGTAAGGCTAAATTTTTCCGTGAGACCAAAGAAAAAGAACTTCATCAGGTCTAGCTAGTATAAGGTTGTGATCGTCCACAAAGCTTTTGACAAACCAAACCTCACGTTTTTTATCAAGATTGACGATGAGCTCCGCACCACAATTGCAGCGATATTCGGGTCTTAGCCTACGGCGGCGGCCCTCCATGGTCAGAAACTGAGGTTGTCTTTTTCCTTGCCTCGAACAGACAAATTTCCTCAACTGTATTTGGCGTGAAGGACCTTTTCCCCACTTCAGCCTGTCTCTTCTAATGCTGAAACCATGCTCTTTTGCGTAGGCGTTGTAGAACACGAAAGCTGCCTCTTCGGAAACAAATGTCATCTCCTTTACTGCCCAATACCTATCCCGCTTATCCTCTTGATCCCCACTGCCCCCTACGGAGCCATAACTTTTCTCATGATGTGCTGTCTCCTGTGATTCTGCCATTTCTGTGTTGTATTCCGAGGATGATAAGCTTGGATCCTGCGATTCTTCCATGTCTTCAAACTGTATGCTTTCCATGTCTGATTCCCCGAAATAATCGAGCTCAGTACACAAGCTGGCAAGTTGGGTAAGTCTGATTCCGCTGCCTCATTCTCCTCGTTTTCATGGACGAATGACACCTACACAAAAGTTTAAGAAGGTAATAATACTTGTCACTCTTATGGTTCCCAAATAGTTTGCAAGATACTAAACATTCATGAAACCCACGGTATCATTGCTGCTTCCGCTAGTATCAGACTCAGACATAACAGACTCGGACAACGTGCATTTCCTGAGTCGCCTATCTCCATGCTCGCTCCCCGAATCATAATCGCCAACGTATCCAATATCATTGTCTGTCATCTGTTCGAACAAAGGACAACACCTTTATGAATCATCAGTGGCACACCTAAAATTCTTTGCACACCAAATTTATATCTAAATCAGGTAAAAGATTTCCCATGGATGGTTTAGGATACTATGATGCTACACTTAAGCTTCTTCTGGATTCCTAAACCCTAGACCTCCAAAATAAGAGAACTACCATGCGAAAACGGATGCGAACAAACATTGGTGGTGGGGGGTTGACCAAAGAGAGAACCTTCGCCTCCGATCAAGATGTGCTCGTCCGCGGATTTTCACTGCGTACTGCTGCTCTCGACCATCTGGATCGCGAAGTGGAGGGGGAAGGACTAGAAAGGCAATCGCTACGTGGGAGGGGGAAGGACTAGAACGGCAACGACTGCGGCGGCGAGGGAAGATTCGAATGAGAATGGCGGCGGCGACGACAGGAGACCTAGTGGGTTTATTTTTTTTCAAGGGGAGTGGGGTAGTTATAGTCGTACAGTAATAAAGATGCGTGGGGTAGACGATGATGACCGAAAAATAATAATAGGGGGTGTCGCTTCATACGTATACGGTATTCTACGTACACGTCTTTTGTGATATTGGGATATGCGGACAAATAAATGGGATACGCCGAACCAAACGTGAACAACCAAACGTGGACATGGGCCTGTTCGGCTTGCCAGAGTCTCTGATCGTCCTCCGTCAGTTTTTTCTCCGCCAGGGGGTTTGTACTGAAGCACACATCAAGAGCTTGACGTAGTTCACGTGGAATCTGCACACAATACAGTCAAAGTATTTTGCCCCAACTCAACGGTGAGGGTGTCAAGCCCACCGGCTTGTTGCAACAAAAGGATTAAACGTATGTGTGGAAGAAAGGTGTTTGTTTGCAGAAAGTAAACAGGTTTGCAGTTGTGGTTTTATCAGATTAATGAGAAGGACCAGGGTCCACAGTTCACTAGTGGTGTCTCTACAAAAATAATAACAACATTCATCCATGCGTGGTAAACAAATTACAGCTAGGCAATTGACAGAATAATGATGAGCAACCCAATGCATATACTAATGATATGGTGTCTAGTGTGAGATTCATTCGGGCATTACAACAATATACATAGACCGTTGCAACCGCATCTATGACTAATAATCCACCTTCCAGTTAGCGTCCGCACCCATTTCAATATTAAGTTGCATGCAACAAATTATCGCCTTAAGCACTGCGTGTAAAGTAAGTAAGTAACATCATCCTTAGACAAAGTACTACTGTTTTGTTCCTAGTAGCAACAACACATCTTCAACCTTAGAGCTTTCTGTCACTGCCCCAGATTTAATAGAGACATCAACCTACTATCGAGCATAAATACCCCCTCTTGGAGCTACGAGCATCTACTTGGCCAAAGCACACACAAGTAACGGAGAGCATGCAAGATCATTAAATCGGACACACATGATATATTATGAAGTAATAACTTTAGTTCTCAATATTCATCAGATCCCAGCAAACACAACATGGAGAATTACATAAAGATGATCTTGATCATGATAGGCAGCTCACAAGATCTAAACATGATAGCACAAGAGGAGAAGACAACCATCTAGCTACTGCTATGGACCCGTAGTCCAAGGGTAGACTACTCACTCATCAGTCCGGAGGCGGTCATGGCGACGTAGAGGCCTCCGGGGACGATTCCCCCTCCCGGCAGGTTGCCCGGGAGCAGTTATGATCTCTCCCAAATTGGTGTTGACGACGGTGGCGGCTCGGGACC
Organism: Poa annua; assembly: GCA_026929855.1. Taxonomy (NCBI): domain Eukaryota; kingdom Viridiplantae; phylum Streptophyta; class Magnoliopsida; order Poales; family Poaceae; genus Poa; species Poa annua. Next base: position 23,404,123 of record CM049432.1, read on the forward strand.
CGTGGAAGAAAAAGTGATTAACCGTGATCTGTTTTTAGGTCAAGGGGGCGCCACATCACCTCCGGCGCGGTATGACGTGGGGCCGCGCCACCAGGTGATGTGGCCGCCTCGCGGCCCCTCTTCATCTCGTCTTTGGTTCTTCTCGACGCATATATTCCAAAAATAATTCCTAGTTGACTTTTTTCCAATTTGGCGGATATTTCTTTAAGTACTTTTCTGAAACCAAAAACAACAGAAAATAGGGAACTGGCACTGTGGCATCTTGTTAATAGTTTAGTCCTTGAAAATGCATATAACTATATAAAATTCATATAAAACATGTAATACCATGATATAACATAGCATGGAACATAAGAAATTATGGATACGTTGGAGACGTATCAACATCTCCAAGCTGAGTTCTACTCGTCCCGAGTAGGCAAGAACGATAAAAGAAGAATAATTTCTGAAGTGACATGCTTAAGCACAATCTTGATCATGTAATAATGTAAGGCATGTAAAATGAGATCAAATGAATAAGGGATGTAGTTTCTATTGATATCAAACGAGTAACGAATAAACAAGTAGGTGAAGCAAGCAACACTTTCAATGATATAGTACTAGATAGCAATCAACCGTGCCAAGTAGATATTAGAGATGATTTAAGTTTCAAGCACAACAATATAATCATCTAATGCTTCCAACAAAAATGACAACTTTATGAAAGGATCAAGTCAAGTAATAGCAATATGCACGTAGAAGATTAATATATTATTTGTTCAAACGAAACAAGCAAGCGTTCAACGTTGGTTCCTGGCACCAGGATGTTATGGCTAAGAGAATGTTAACGAAGGTTTGGAAGGCCAACGGAAGAAAGGCCACAAAGTTGTAGATGATCATTAGACAAGAGAAAGTCATTAATCATCTATATGAAGCGAAATCACTAGACATAAATCCCGTGTATCTTCAAGAATGTTTGGTTATCATAAGTAAACTAACCGGCTTGTCCTTTGCTCTAGAAAGGATTTGGCCACTCGTTGCATGATACGTCCAAAACGTATCTACTTTCCCGAACACTTCTGCTATTGTTTTACCTCTAATTTGTGTGTTCTGAATGCAACTAACACGGACTAACGCTGTTTTCAGCAGAATTGCCCTGGTGTCTCGTTTTTGTGCAGAAAATTAACTTTATGGAAAAACACCAGAAATTATGCGAAAGTCTCTATTTTGCCAGAAGAGTCCCGGAGCCAGAAGATGAAACAGAGGCGGGCAGCGAGGCGCCCACACCACGTGCTCGCGCGGGGGCCCCCTGCCACGCCTGTGGGTGGTGTGGCCGACTCGGCTACACCCTGAGTGTCGGGTTATGACTCCCAAGAACCGGGGGTAGTCACTTCCTGAAGTGTAGTTCGTGAAGGGGATTGAACACGGAGGTCTAGACCCTCGAGTGGCTCCGCGACGTTGCTCGCCGGACCCGAGGAAGACACACACACACAAAGGGAGACACCAGCCTTTACCCAGGTTCACGGCCCTCGTGGAGAGGTAAAACCGCTACTCCTGCTTGTCTGTATTAGATGTGGAAGGTTACAGTACAACGGAGCTTGCCGAGAGCCCCCTTGAGGTAGTTCTTGCCTCGGGAGCGAAACGATCGTCTTCCTCCTCCTCAAGGCAGAGGCTTTCCTCCAAGTGTAGCTAGGGTTTACAAGGGTTGCGGTGCGCAAAGAGCCGACCCGTGCTACGATGGACGTCTTGCCCCTTTTATAGGCGCCTCTGGCCTTCTCCTTCGGCTTGGCCTTCCAGGTGGTTCCCACATGCCAGTGGCAGGGTGGTGCAGGAGTCCACCCTGCTCCATTCGTCTATGGACTCGGTCCATTGCTGATAAAGGTGGGCGCAGTGGCTGACCGGCGGCCGACCGCGATGCACTGCCCGCAGGGAGGGCAGTCTCTGAGGTGGAGCCCATGATGACGTCCTCTTTTGGAGGGTTGTGCTGTCCACCCGCTTTATCGTCAGAGTAGAAGGTCCTGGCAACTGCGCAGCAGGCAGAGTTGCTTTGTTGACCACTTTATCGCCAAGTACAGCGACGGGGGTGCGTGCGACACTGCATGTGCGTGGCAGAGGCCACGTGCATCTTGCCGTGCTTCCTTGGCCGCGACGTTTCCCCTCAGGCGCAGGGAGGCCTGAGGGGAGATTCCTGAGGGGCTCCCTAGAGGCGGGCTGGCGCCTTGGGAGGGTCCCCTGAGGCGAGAGGTCACTTGAGGCCCTCGTTTCCTCTTCAGGCCCTCGAGGGGAATTGCCTCTCGAGGGTCCCGCCAGGCGGTGACACCTGGTCCTTAGTCGTTTCGTCCGACGGGCCCGCGTGCGAGGCCTGGGGGGAATGGGCTCTCCATACCCCAGTTCCCACTGAGCCGACAGTAGCCCCCAGGCCCATGATGGGCGCGACTGAGCCCATGGGCTCAGGCGAAGCGTCGTGGGCCCTTAGTGCCCAGCCGGCCCGAGCCACGCGGCACTTGGACAAATAACGGTCTCGCACGATCCGGGGCGCGAGTCGTGGGGGGTCCCACCACATCCCGGTAACTGCTCCTCGAGGGGGCATAAAGCCCGAGCAAGGCGGCAAAGAGCCGTTTCCGTTTCCAAACCTTCTCGCAGGAATTTCCGCCTCCGATCTCTCCTGCGAATCTTCGTCGTCCAACCCCTTCTGGCTTCCGCTTCCGCGACGATGGGCCCAGTCAAGAGCAAGAGCAAAGCCGCTGCGGGACCTTCCTCTCAAGCACAGAACTTATAGGTAGTGCAGGGCGCGGCTCTCGAGGGGGCGCGCATGGATCTCCAGGCTCTGGAGAGGATTTGCCACTTGGTCGCGGGGCCGACCAACGAGCATGGCGTCAGCGCGCTTCAAGCCGCTCGGCTCGGGAGATTCCCTCAAGGATTTTATCCCATTTTTCTCCACGCCATCACCGTCGGGCTGGTGCCGCCGTACTCGCCTTTCTTGGAGGCAGTACTGGAATTCTACCAAATTCAACTCCTCCACCTTCATCCAAACTCCATACTCATCAGGTCCATCTTTGCCTACCTTTGTGAGGCTTATCTTGGCGTGCGCCCCTCGGTAGCGCTCTTCCGGAACTTCTACTCGCTGCGGTGCACGACTGGCGGCGAGCGGACTGGGTGCGTTTCCTTCCGCATCGCGGACGGTATGGGGAGCGTGTATATTCCCATATCGTGGAGCGGAGACAAGCCTGTCACGGCCCTGCTCAAGAAGGTGGGTGACTTTCGACAGAGGTGGTTGCTCATTGGTGTCCAGTCGCCCTGCGCGTTCTTAGACGTCCCGGGGGCGCCGCCCGTGAAGAATCATCACTGGTGCAAGTCTGCCCTTCGGGGCGCGGATAACGCACACCTGGTGGGGTGTCGTGGTATCGGCATAATTGATAGAAGAACTGGCTAAAGTGAAACAACTTAGCTAAAGTGAGACATCTTCACAAGACATCTTGGTTTGTGTCATAAATCATGTGTAAAAAATTAGAAATGAGTTGGAGGGGGTCGAATAAATCACCTTGGTAGAAAAACTGGCTAAAGTGAGACCAGACGGTCTGTCGCTAAGAATGTGATTTTTTCGACCATCTCCAAATCACCATTTTGTGTGTGTTCTTCCATTTAGTTAACTAGAAAATACACCCACGCGTTGCTGCGGGGACAACGGTAAAAATACATAAACTCTAAATTGAATCTTAGTCGGTTTGAAAGAAATATTATATATACACAATTAAATATGTCTACTTTGCAAACGTAACTTCTTTCTTCACTGCCATTTTTTTTTAGATTTAGTTTCTTCACTGCGATGGACCTCCGTCCTTTTTGTTCCAGCTAATGGACCTCCTTCATCACAAGCCAAAAAAAAAACTACTCTTTCAGCTGGAAGTTTTGACAAACTCTTTATCATCACTAAAAAGATGTATTTGCCATTGAACATTTGGTATCTGGTGTAACAACTAAAATATCTTGTTATATACCTTCCAAAAGGAATCAGAAATAATTTCATTGTGTTGCTATACTCTGAAAGTATCCATGAAACCTAGCAATTAGTAATAGGAAAAGATGAAAAAAAATCAAGGGTAAGAGGAAATTACTGTGAATAATGGGATACATACCTTATTTTTCTTAAACATGCCGCAGAGTTGTGTGCACGTTTTTCTTTGAAATTTCATACCAAGAATGAACCATTGTCTCTGTGCCAAAGCTTTTCCATCAATTTAGATCACACATGTGATATTCACTGATAAGTAGTTACATAGATACATTCCTGAATATTCAGATGAAGAAAATTAAACTGAAAAGATCAGGGCCTTCAGTTACTTGTTTGATACTCTGCAGCAAAAGAGGATAAAAACGTTCTTGGCATACACACGAAACGTCTTTCGCCCCGCTTTATAAATAAAGCCCAACGGCCGAACCGATACAAGGTGATGAGGAAAACCCTCTTACAAGGCAGATCAAAGATAAACAACACATAAAAAAGGAAACCGGACTTGCCACCGAGGACTCCGACAGAAGATCGAGAAGTATCAAGAGACCACGACGACGCCCCCAACAGGGTCACGACGCAAAAGCGCCGCCGCCGTCTAGACCAAGAGGTCAAGGTTTTCACCTGGAACCCTAGTGCAGAAAGAGCAACCACAACAACGTCCTCAAGAGGGTAACGACACCCGCAGGCGTCGACGCTGTTGACGCCAAAGCGCAGAGCTTTCGCCCGAAAGCACCTTTCTACGACCAAGTGTGGGGAACGCACCCACAACAGCGCCCCCAAGAGGGTTACGACACCCGCGGGCGTCGTCGCTGTTGGCGCCGAAGCGCCGAGCTTTCGCTCGGAAGCACCATTCTACCACATCGATACCACGAAACACCAAGAGTCTCGAGCCAGGCCACCAGGACGCGATCTGGGCGCCGCCATTGCCGAAGCAAAACCAACACCAGGGACTCCAACCGCCAGGTCCACGCCACCCACGTGGTCCGAGAAGACGACCATCACCGCTGCCACGACACTCGCCGCAGAGTCGCACGCGCAGACCACCTTCCAGGGCCGCCGCCCCGGCATCCGCAACCTCCACCTGAGGAGCCAGCTAGTCACAAGGTCCACACAGCAAGCAAGTGAGGCCGGCAACGAATCTAGGCCTACGAGGACAACATCGACAACCTTTAGGGGGAGATCCAGTCCCCCACCACCCGAGGCGGTCGCCGACCAGACACAGCAGCAGTGCCGGTCAGGCCCAGATCCGCCTGATCAGGCCCGACTAGCTCCGTCACCGTGTTGCAGCATCAAGATTGCCAACGTCCTCCTGCAGAACGACACATGACCGCACCTAAGGTCTACATCGACAACCTTTAGGGAGAGATCCAATCTCCCACCACCCGGGTGGTCGCCGACCGGACACAACAGCAGTGCCGGTTAGGCCCAGATCCGCCTGATCAGGGCCGACCAGCTCCGCCACCGTGTTGCAGCATCAAGATTGCAGACGAGACCTCCTGCAGAACCACACAGGTCCGCACGCACCGGCCAGGGCCCGTAGAACCCAGATCGAGCCCGGTGGGCTCAGATCTGGGCCGAGCACCTCCGGCCAGGGCCTGCCAGCGTCAACCCGTCCCCGCCGCCGTGCTCCCTCACCTCCAACGCTGTGTAGCCCCGCTGCCGACCGCCAAGGCCGTCTCCGGCGAGCCGTGAGTCCTGCTGACCCGCCAGGGAGAGATTGCCGCCCTGCCTAGCAAGCACCGCCGCCGGAGGCGCCGCTGCCCGCCACGCGCGCAGAACCAGCGCAGAGCCACCACGCCGCCAGGGGCCACGCCGGCGAGCCCCCTGCCGAGCTCGCCGCCCCGAAGGGCCGTCGCAGCCCGCGCCGCCACAACCACACAGGGGGAGGAGAGGCCCCGCCGCCGCCAGCGCGCGGGCACAGCCCGGCGGCGCTGTCCGGCGGCGGCGAGGAGGAGAAGTAGGGAGGGAGGGGCGCCAGCGACTCTTGGCAGAGAAATCGTTAAACTACATGGGAAAACGAAGTACTGTGAAAAAAGGAGTGTGAGTCACATACCAGGAAAAATGAAATAATCTGTTCAAACAGCAAGGACTATTCTTTTGCAGGGATAAAAGAATGACATACCCGTGCCATGTAGGAAGAAGATGTTATATCTTGGTTGCGGATAATGGGGCCCTACTATCAAATACCATCAAGGACCGGCAGATGCACATGAAACACACCCGTCGCAGTAATGTATTTGATCAAATAGATAATATAGATGGTCCACGAAAATGTAGGAAGCATAGCACGAAGAAACATGATCCAAGTCCAAATATCCAAAGTGAAGTATCCAACGGCCTTAACCTTCTGCCTATAATAGCATCACAACCCATGGGGAGTACATCGATGCGCCGACGATGGCATCAGCTTGCCCGCGAGCATTTCATGTTGCGGCTGGAGAGGTTGCCATGGCTACGCGCCTCGCCAGCAGCATCCTCATGTCTAATGGAGAGATGAGACATGATGTCGTCAATAAAGAAGATATATATAATTGGCGTACAACGTTTCAGCACTATGGAAGTAAATGTGTGGGTAGTTCACGGGCTTTGATCAGTTTAGATCGTGGGAACTAGTAATAACTTGGAAAAGGTTGAAGAGAAAACAGGGAGGAGAAGCGACCTGCTTGGGAAAATAATGATAGCTGACGGAGCGACGAATGGAAGCTAAACTGAACTTATCGTGCCTACCATCCTGGACAGTAAATGTAAGATATAGGCTAAATTAAATTTGTACAAATAAAAATGATGAGGTGGCACTTGATAAGGTGGATAGGCTGCATGTTGAGAGAAATCAAGTAGTGGGCTATTCCTATTTAGATATAAAAGATATAGAGTATTGTGAAAAAATTAAAAAAGGAGATTTATATTAGGGTAAAATAGGTATAGAATTGTATTTTGGACCTTAGTTTCGACAATATATTATAATTTTTTAGAAACATGTAAAACCTTCACAAGACACCTAGGCATGTGTCATATATCATGTGTAAAAAATTATAGATGATTTAGAGGAGATCAAAAAGATCACCTTGATAGAAAAACTGGATTAAGTTAGAACAGACGGTCTGTCGCTAAGCATGAGATTTTTTCGACCATCTCCAAATCACCCCAAATTTTGTGTGTGTGCTTAAATATAGTTAATATAGAGTATTGTGATTTTTTTTTAAAAAAGAGTTTCCTAAAATAGGTATAGATCTGTATTTTGGACCTAAGGTTCGACAATATATTAAAAATTATATAAATTTGAAAAACATGGATAACCTTCACAAGACATTTAGGTTTGTGTCATAGATCATATGTAAAAAAATTATAGATGATTTGGAGGAGGTCGAAAAAATCATCTTGCTAGAAAAACATGCTGAAGTTTGGCTAGACATTTTTTTGCAAAGGTACGTGATTTTTTTTCCATCTCCAAATCACCGGAAAATTTGTGTGCATCCTGCCATGTAGCTAAGTATTTATCCCAACTTTACTTACATACCAGAAGTATCTAGGGAGCAGAAAACACCAACTTTCTCCACACCCAACGGCGTCGAGTATAAACATCCAGTAGTATGAATGAATTCTTCATACAATTTTCTTGTTTTAAATTTGGACTTATTTTATTTAGGATACAGAGAACAATTCGATCAATAGAAATCAGAAACAACATGTAAAATACGACTTGATCCAAATCCAAACATGCAACTTTGCTGCTCACACATATATAGTACTTTAAAATTTAATTACATGCAACATAAACACTTGTTGTGCTAACATAGTACTTCCAACACAAACACATACAATATATGATTGCAAAAGCAAAATGACAATAGTAGGTCTTCACACACATATATATGATATGAACACAAACATAGTAGATTTACAAAAGCCCACACCCACACGTATCACATGCCTGGCCACATAGCCGAAACAAACAGGTGCCTGTGCGACTAGAAATTGGCTAAGTATTATCCCAACTTTACTTACAGAGACCAGAAGAATCAAGGGGGGCAACAAACACCAACTTGCTTCCACTCTCAAGCCCAAAATGCACATAGAAGTGAGGGGTATATGAACCACCTCCAGGGTTTTACACATGAGATGTCAGAATATAGGAAGTCCTTGTTCTAGCCAGTCTTCCTCTTCTTGGCGCTGTTGGAAGATTCTCCCACCTCGGACTTACTTGGCTGACTTGTCCTGCTGGATCGTGGGAGGCACAATGCCACATTCTTCAGGTGAACATGTCCCTGGTTCACTAAGCTGATCCTGCGATAGAGTTTGTAGGTGACTTATCCATCCAAGATAGCATAGTCTAGGTTTTTCTTTGAAAGTGGCTTCCATGCCCTGAAATCATGCCCTTCGCGCTTAATCATGTCATGCTTGAAACTTTTCTTCATCTCAAGTAGTCCTTCTGGATGAGTTTCCCAGCCATAGCTGCCATTCCAGACCTGCCGTATGGACTACCTTTAATCTTATAGATGTCATGGATGTCGATGTGGTACTGGATAGGAAAGTGCAGACACTCCTTATCAAGGAATCGTCTGTCCCCTCGTATGTCCACCCCAACGAAAGTAATTTGCTTGTTCCGGATAAAATCCATAAGGATGAGTGGATAACCCGGTTTACACCTACATATATTTCATAACGAAAAAATGTAGTTAATAGGGATTAGGAACTTGTTTATATTATATATATTCATTGTAATGAACATTTTAGTTGAACAACTAATTAATAATACGCACATTGGTAAGCACTAAATGTTGGGGACCTAATGTCCATTTGCAGTTTGCAGATCGATCAATCTGCTATGCCAAATATTGGGTCACTACTATACATTGCTAAACTAAATGTTGGGGATCTAATACATAGGAAGAACTTTGACGACACAAGAAATTTTGCAGATCAATCTTGCATGTAAAATACCGGCTGTTGTAGCTGATACCAAAAATAAATAAATAAAACTATTGGTACTCTCAAGAACAAAGGTACCGTGACTACTAGCAAAATTTTTATGGGGGAAAGTACCTGATCTTGTGGAAGACGAGCACATGCTCCCTCATGGCGATCTGCATCAGCGCCACCTTCTTCTTTGTGGCGTTGTACTTGAGATCAAGGCCGGCGAACTTGATCTCCTCCTCCGCGAGCCAACACTCGTACTTCTTGAGAATTAGATCCACGATTGCAGTCTCATTCATGTACACCGCCTCGACCAATATACCGTCGGGAGTACTCACATAGGAGGTCTCCGTCGTATCCTTGCCGTCGTCGATGTCTTTCCAACCTTCAGGAGCACCGCCCGCGCTCGAGTTGCTTGCCATGGCGGAGGAGAAGAGAGAGAGGCGAGGAGGTGGTGGAGGCGAGAGGATGTGGTTGAGACTAATGGTGGAGAGGCGAGGAGGTGGTGGAGGCGAGAGGATGTGGTTGAGACTAATGGTGGAGAGGCGAGGAGGTGGTGGAGGCGAGAGGAGTCGCGACCGTCGGCGGCGAGAAGTTTCGTGGTGGGGTTTTTTGATAGTGGTGCAGAGGCGAGAGGATAGTGGATAGTGGAGACTACTAGGCGAAGGAGGCGAGGAGACAACGCAGCGGTTCCTCTCATTTTTCGTTTTGCCGCTGTTCCTTACTGTTTCCTTCTGCCGCGTTCCCACAGTAAGTGGGTGCCCTTGACACTGCTCCTCCCAGCCACGGTGGTCCCATAGGTCAGTGGGGACGAAGGAGTCAAGGAAGCGAGGAGACTATAGTAAATGAGCAGTTCATCGTTTTTTTACAGTGCGGCGACTCCTCCCCTTCGTCTGCGTGGGTGCTCCTGCCATTCAGTCCCTGACATGCGGGGTTCACCGTACGTGGGACCCAGCTGTCATTTATCAAAGCAAGGAACTGCGTTGCTGGCTACGTCACAAGAGTTTTTACGCGCCCACTCCCTGTCTCTCCAGTCTCCACTCTCTCCCTGAACATGCACACACCTGATCATACTTTCTACTTTGAAATAGTACATGTTCGTGCTTGTAGTTGGTACTATAAATTGAGACTGTTGAGTACACTTGTTACTATTAATAGATACTATTGCTGTACTAGACACACTTGAAAATGCACACATGCAAACTATCAAATTGGTACCTTGAAACTATCAGAATTTACATGTAGTACATCTATACTATATGACATGAATTTATTTCTGACTACAACAAAAAAAAATTCTTTAGTACATAAAATATCCTAATTTTAGGTCCCAGTTATTTATTTTGCACCGGGGTCCCCAATTTTTTGGAGACGGCCGTAACCTAGGAACAACAATTTAATTAGCATTGTAGCAAAAAAAAATGTTTGGTTCGCGCCATTGTTGCTCTATACGCGGAGAACCATGTTGTCCACTAGGTTAACGTATGAACAGCGACAACATAATTATTGTCTGCGGCGTCGGAAGACGTGGTGACGACTGCATGCATGGCTGGCGTGTGAACTAGGTACTAATGTGTTTATTTTGTGGAATTACTACGGGTAGGTCTGGCTTATCGACCTGCGCGCGGGGGGTGATGTGACTTAGATGTGACAACACGTATACACGGCCCGCCCTACAGTTTGATATTAAAATTATGGACACGGTTATTGTTGGGGCCACGAGTCATTGGGCATATTTCATTGTTTTTGTGTCGAAATATACGGCGGTGCAGAGAGACGGACGGTTCCCATTTAAATCTCTTCTCTCCTTAAAAAAAACTCTCTTCTTTCCCCTTCTCCTAGAGTTCGTCTCCGTCTCATCTTTCTTATCCCCTGTATTTAACTCTCCCCGGCCGTCTCCTCCTCGTGGCGTTTGCTAGATCTCATCTACTTTGTTGTACATTGCACTCATCTGTTTCCCCGCGCCGTAGCCATGGAGGATTCGAAGTTCTTCTCTTGTACTATCCCAATCCCCGTTCACGGCGGCAAGTTCATCCAGGCGGTGTACACCAACGACCCGGCGGAGGTACATCGCGTAATCGACATGTTCCAACAATGGCTGGAAGAAGAGGATGTGAAGTTCGTGGGCCTGGACATGGAGTACTCCCAAGACCATCAGAAGCTAGCAGTGATGCAGATAGCCATGCGGGACCATGTTCTTCTCTTCCAGTAGTCCAGGTTCGGTTCGGGGTTTTTGTTCTAGATTGGATGTTACTGCACTAGTTGTTCGATTAATTAGACTTACACTTATTTTTTTCCTTGTCTATCGCAGTTGTGACACTTGGCAGTCTGCCTGTCTGGTGGATTTTCTTTGCTACAGCAAAGTTGTATTTGCTAGCGTTGACACCACGAACGACAAGAGAGTGCTGATGAACTCCTGGAAGATTGCAATTCCCCAGCAGTTCTATGTGGATCTCCGGAAGCTGTTCATGTTCGTGATCCCCGGTAGCACGAAGCCTGGCATGCAGGCACTGGCATCAAAACTCATTGATCCCTGGTATAAAAAAATGAAGAGTAAGGTGAATGGGAAAATGCACGATTGGTGGGAGAAGAACCCATTGGACATGGTTAACATCACCTTGGTAGCGATTGATGGGTACGTTTCATATGAGTTGTACCGCAAGTACCTGCTCATCCAGCGCGGTTGCTGGTACTGATTAGTTCGTGAAATTGTGAAAGGGTACTGTGTTGGTTTATGTTTTGGTGGACAATGTTAGAGTGAAGAAGTATGTATGGCCTACTTTTTATGAACTATGTCCGCATGCTGTCGTGCCAGCCTTATTTAGTACAATGTTAGACTGAAGAAGTATGTATGTCCTACTTTTTTGATTTGCACGTGTAATATCGTACATGAACACACTGGCGGAGCTTCACTGGAAATTCTAGGCGGGCCAAGATTCAACAGAGCAAGATTTTCCTTTAAAATTGGACTCTAAAATGGCCGGCCCAAGAACTAATAGGAAGAACTGGCCCAAACCTGGGCGGGCCACGGCCCATGTCGGCCTTCACGGAGCTCCGCCACTGATGAACACATGTTTCAACTATAATGCCATAAGGTTTTAACAGAGCAGAAGTAAGCAAATCTGCATATATTTCCCAGCAAATCTATCAAACAAGGAAGGATTAATGAGAGGCGGAGATAAGCAAAAAAAGTTGGTCGCGCCAACAGTCTTTAAGATAGTAAAAATAGGCTCTTATTGGGCCTAAACAGAAGGTTTCTAGCTCTCGGTCTATCGGTTGTTCTGCAAATATTGGCTGCTAGTACCTAGTTTGATGCTTCTTCCTGCGCATGCCTGTGTAAGAATAAATATACATTATATATGTATGACTACGAAAGATATAATAAAGTAAAATTGAAAAGAAACAAATCTGTTTCGTTGGACATTCTGTTTCGTTGTGTATGTCCTCTCCTTCCGCAAGCGCCACACTTAAATCTTTATTCAGGTTGCTCGTCGTAGGACAGAGGCCTATCATGTTTCATCACGCGGGTCCATCTCCTGTTTCCATTCTTCTTTTCTTACGCTTACCTTTATCTTTTTTTCTTTGCCTTTGGTTGAAACTTTAAATGGATCTTTGACATCAACTGGATTTATTGCACTGAATTGTGTGTCATCATTGATGACTCTTCTCTGATCGTCAGGTCTGTTGGCATGACTCTTTGTTATTACTTTCGAGAAAAAATCCATGATCATATCGAAAGACTCTTGATTATGGCATGCATCATAGTAAGCTTCATTCCCCATAGAACTCATCTGGCCAAACCTTATCCGCGGCCCTGCCCCGGCCCAGCCCCATCCGAACATATCGCTCTCGCGATTTGCAGGCAAGCCAAACCTTGCTTTCTTTGAGAAGCGGCGCATAACACAACACTTTGGTATATCAGATATTTTCAGCTGGTAAAGAACATACAAAACATGCTTGCAAGGGATTCCCTTCCGTGTCATCCTTCCGCAGCTACAAGTCATTGTTTTATCCGAGTCTTTCGGTATATATTCCACGGTAAATTGGCTTTTACCGTTGTTTTTCCATGTCACAATAAATTGTACACTGTCAAGACCCACGCGTGTCTCAATAACGTCTAGGCCGCCTATCTTCTTCACCTCTTCTTGCACCATATGAAGTTTGCTGCGGTGAAGACATGTGAAGCAGCCACCTCAATATCCTTGAACCTAGTTACTGCTACTGGTATAGTCTGTGAATCAAGGAAGTCATCATTCGCCTCCTTTGTGCAGAGACATACTATTGCGTTCTCGTAGTGCAAAACCAGATCCACTAGGGTCATGCCAAAATCAAGGTGAAGGTGAAGGCATGAGTTCAAGCTTTCACTCCTTTGGTTACTTTTCATACCAAGCCAAAATCCTCCGGACAGATATGCGGGAGCCCACAATCTCTTTTTTGCGTACATCCTCTTCAGCCATTCTTTCGTTTTGGTCTGTCCGCCATGTCCTAATAAAAGCGTTCCATCTCTCCTCAAAGATGGCTTCTGAAGTTGTGTAGTACAAAAGTGACCGAAACTCATTTAGGGACTTGAAAGTAAGGTGTTTCTTCATGTTTTTTTCAATGTGCCACGAACATACACGGTGCCACACACCAGTGAAGACTTTGCTAATTGCCTTGATCATCGCAGCATCAGAATCAGTGATTACACTCTTCGGCTACTTCTGACACATTGCTCTCAGAAATATTGTAAGCAGCCAGACGTAGGTACAAAGTTTCTCATTTGATATCATGGTTCACGCGAAGACCATAGTCTTACGGTGATTGTTCATGCCTACGAAAGGAATGAATGGCATTGCATACTTGTTCATCTTGTATGTGCTGTCAAACACCACCACGTCACCGTAGTCTTCATAGTCCCGACGTGACTGAGAATCACACCAGAACATGCTTTTCAAACGTCCCTCTTTATTCACCTGGTAATCGTAAAAAAAATTAGGATCCTTGGCCTTTCTGCAAGCCAAAATACCGAGGGCTGTGGCAGCATCACCTTCCTTAAGCATTTTCCTCTTCTCTCTAAAGCACATGTTGTAAAGATCCTTGTCCACGAAGCCTAGATCTCTGTAGGTGGGAACATGGCTTTGCATGGTTTTCATAACCATGTGCTTCCTGACCCCAGATGATATCATTGATTTTTGGTAAGGCTTAATTTTTCTGTGAGACCAAAGAAAAAGAACTTCATCGGGTCTAGCTAGTATAAGGTTGTGATCGTCCACAAAGCTTTTGACAAACCAAACCTCACGTTTTTTATCAAGATTGACGATGAGCTCCGCACCACAATTGCAGCGATATTCGGGTCTTAGCCTGCGGTGGCGGCCCTCCATGGTCAGAAACTGAGGTTGTCTTTTTCCTTGCCTCGAACAGACAAATTTCCTCAACTGTATTTGGCATGAAGGACCTTTTCCCCACTTCAGCCTGTCTCTTCTAATGCTGAAACCATGCTCTTTTGCGTAGGCGTTGTAGAACACGAAAGCTGCCTCTTCGGAAACAAATGTCATCTCCTTTACTGCCCAATACCTATCCCTCTTATCCTCTTGATCCCCACTGCCCCCTACGGAGCCATAACTTTTCTCATGATGTGCTGTCTCCTGTGATTCTGCCATTTCTGTGTTGTATTCCAAGGATGATAAGCTTGGATCCTGCGATTCTTCCATGTCTTCAACTGTATACTTTCCATGTCTGATTCCCCGAAATAATCGAGCTCAGTAGACAAGCTGGCAAGTTGGGTAAGTCTGATTCCGCTGCCTCATTCTCCTCGTTTTCATGGACGAATGACACCTACACAAAAGTTTAAGAAGGTAATAATACTTGTCACTCTTATGGTTCCCAAATAGTTTGCAAGATACTAAACATTCATGAAACCCACGGTATAATTGCTGCTTCCGCAAGTATCAGACTCAGACATAACAGACTCGGACAACGTGCATTTCCTGAGTCGCCTATCTCCATGCTCGCTCCCCGAATCATAATCGCCAACGTATCCGTTATCATTGTCTGTCATCTGTTCGAACAAAGGACAACACCTTTATGAATCATCAGTGGCACACCTAAAATTCTTTGCACACCAAATTTATATCTAAATCAGGTAAAAGATTTCCCATGGATGGTTTAGGATACTATGATGCTACACTTAAACTTCTTCTGGATTCCTAAACCCTAGACCTCCAAAATAAGAGAACTACCATGCGAAAACGGATGCGAACAAACATTGGTGGTGGGGGGTTGACCAAAGAGAGAACCTTCGCCTCCGATCGTGATGTGCTCGTCCGCGGATTTTCACTGCGTACTGCTGCTCTCGACCATCTGGATCGCGAAGTGGAGGGGGAAGGACTAGAAAGGCAATCGCTACGTGGGAGGGGGAAGGACTAGAACGGCAACGACTGCGGCGGCGAGGGAAGATTCGAATGAGAATGGCGGCGGCGACGACGGGAGACCTAGTGGGTTTATTTTTTTTCAAGGGGAGTGGGGTAGTTATAGTCGTACAGTAATAAAGATGCGTGGGGTAGACGATGATGACCGAAAAATAATAATAGGGGGTGTCGCTTCATACGTATACGGTATTCTACGTTCACGTCTTTTGTGAGATTGGGATATGCGGACAAATAAATGGGATACGCCGAACCAAACGTGGACAACCAAACGTGGACATGGGCCTGTTCGGCCTGCTAGAGTCTCTGATCGTCCTCCGTCAGTTTTTTCTCCGCCAGGGGGGTTGTACTGAAGCACACATCAAGAGCTTGACGTAGTTCACGTGGAATCTGCACACAATACAGTCAAAGTATTTTGCCCCAACTCAACGGTGAGGGTGTCAATCCCACCGGCTTGTTGCAACAAAAGGATTAAACGTATGTGTGGAAGAAAGGTGTTTGTTTGCAGAAAGTAAACAGGTTTTCAGTTGTGGTTTTATCAGATTAATGAGAAGGACCAGGGTCCACAGTTCACTAGCGGTGTCTCTACAAAAATAATAACAACATTCATCCATGCGTGGTAAACAAATTACAGCTAGGCAATTGACAGAATAATGATGAGCAACCCAATGCATATACTAATGATATGGTGTCTAGTGTGAGATTCATTCGGGCATTACAACAATATACATAGACCGTTGCAACCGCATCTATGACTAATAATCCACCTTCCGGTTAGCGTCCGCACCCATTTCAATATTAAGTTGCATGCAACAAATTATCGCCTTAAGCACTGCGTGTAAAGTAAGTAAGTAACATCATCCTTAGACAAAGTACTACTGTTTTGTTCCTAGTAGCAACAACACATCTTCAACCTTAGAGCTTTCTGTCACCGCCCCAGATTTAATAGAGACATCAACCTACTATCGAGCATAAATACCCCCTCTTGGAGCTACGAGCATCTACTTGGCCAAAGCACACACAAGTAACGGAGAGCATGCAAGATCATTAAATCGGACACACATGATATATTATGAAGTAATAACTTTAGTTCTCAATATTCATCAGATCCCAGCAAACACAACATGGAGAATTACATAAAGATGATCTTGATCATGATAGGCAGCTCACAAGATCTAAACATGATAGCACAAGAGGAGAAGACAACCATCTAGCTACTGCTATGGACCCGTAGTCCAAGGGTAGACTACTCACTCATCAGTCCGGAGGCGGTCATGGCGACGTAGAGGCCTTCGGGGACGATTCCCCCTCCCGGCAGGTTGCCCGGGAGCAGTTATGATCTCTCCCGAATTGGTGTTGACGACGGTGGCGGCTCGGGACCCGTGGAAGAAAAAGTGATTAACCGTGCTCTGTTTTTAGGTCAAGGGGGTATTTGTAGGAGAAAGACCTAGGTCGGTGGGCGCCCGAGGGCGTGTCAGACCCTGAATTCAAGCTACACAAACGAAACGTATCGGTTGGGCCACACAACCAAGAACATACTGGGGTTACCAATCCCAGGAAACAATCAGGCCATGCTCGGAATGGATCATCGGCCGACAGCTCTTGGCGACCCCAACGTCACATACGTTTCCAGATTGTGCACGCAAGAACCCAAAAAGTCTTCCAACTCGTATACTTCAACCATACACACATGGTATACGAGTCGGATTTTTAACAAGTTGAAACCACATAATAAACCTAAGACACAAAGAAAGGAAATAATATCCAAAAGCTCTCACTGAGCAAAATAGCGAATGGCACCAATCAGAGGACACATGTCCCAACATTACATCATGCAGCGGAAACAAACCGGTCTGAGTACAGACAAGAAGCAAAGGGCTCAAAGCCGAAACGAAAAAGAAGGCCCATCCACGCAGTCCACCAGGAAGTAGCCCAGGGGAACTCTAACTACTCGTCGTAGATCTCGTCGTCGAACTCCACGTAGTATCCACGAACCTGGTCGAGCGAAGAATCCTCAACTGCAGAAAAACCACAGCCCGCGAACGGGTCAATACACCGAAGCGTATCGAACAAGCTTAAGCTAACAGGTTACAAAACTGTAAGATTCCCAAAGTATGGGGGGTAGGTGTACTTAGCGGCAGCAGCACTAGCAACCTAAAGAGACGCGCTAAAACTACCGTCTAGTTAGAGAGAGATAAGAGAGCGTTTGAGTAGCCATCTACAACTAACACCAGTCATAACCCATTCTCGAATTAACCCCCTCAACCAAGTATGAGGAAGCAATCCGGGAAACTCACACGTTAACAATTTTAGTTAACATTTAGGGTGTAAGTAATTCTATAGTTACTTGTCAAATTAATTAACAACGATTAGGTGTAAGTTGTCTAGATCTTGTTAGCCAGCATCATCACCAAGTCGTCCATAACCGTGGACACGGCTCATCGATAAGATTATACCCTGCAGGGGTGCACTACTGGACCCATACTCGCATGATCAACCCAGTCAAAAACATTAGGGCCTTTCAACCCAACTCTTTTCCTTCACCGCAACAAGTCCAGAAGCCACGGGAGCTATGCTGGTCCCGGCCAAAAGGGTGCCGACTCCCGCAGGACACACCCCTCCGCACCAACAGGCCGCGCCCTATATGCATGTAACAAGGCACACCGCCAAAGTAAAATACTACACTAGTATCATCAATGAATATGAGACAAATGGAAAACCCGAACTAGGTGTGGCGCCCAGACAAGTTGAAGTTCCAGTCAAAGTCGAGGGGGGCTCCATTGGGCCACCCACAAGTGGTTAGTGCGCTCAAAATTGGATCCGAGGACAAAATCTCAGTTCCTAGGTCGACACTGAGCAGAACAAAGCACCTCGCAAGGCCTTCCGCCTGGTGCCTTATCTTTTAATTGTAGAACCCCACAATAAGAAAGCAATTTATTATAGTAGAACCATCTATCATACTAAGCATATGAGATAAAAGACAAAGGAACGACTCGCTCAACCAATTCTAAGCATGCACTACGACTCGCAAAGGCCAACTGATAAACATGCAAGGGGTTATAGGTTGTGGGGATATAGCTGTATAGGCTGCAGGATAAACATATGATGGGATCGCAATTCAAGAATCGTTAACTAGGATAGCATAGATCAAAAGGCAAGAATGAAAACCCGACAATCGTGTAACCGATTAGCAGAAGCTTGCCTGGCAGCTTGTGGCCTGGCACAAAAGCTGAAACCTCAGTACCGTAGGTACTCGCAGCAGAAACGTCGTCGTCTAC
Organism: Poa annua; assembly: GCA_026929855.1. NCBI lineage: Eukaryota > Viridiplantae > Streptophyta > Magnoliopsida > Poales > Poaceae > Poa > Poa annua. Next base: position 23,422,710 of record CM049432.1, read on the forward strand.
CCAAAGAGAGCCAAACACAGACAATAGGAAACAATAATCAATACAAAGGAATGCACAACAAAAGATGGTGCAATATGGTATGAGATGATTAGGTCATATTTAAAGCGGGGATGAAATCCCGGCCAGAGATTAGGGTGCAAGTTATTTGTGTAACCAGCAAATTAAATGTTGTTTAATAGAGCAGGTATGGTGATCTAATTAATTTAAATGGAATAGACATGAATTAATTAAATGCAAATTATTTATCTACAACTCAAATTAAATGTTTATTAGCATGGCAAGGAATGGTATAAAAGATATGAGCAAATTAAACAGAATTAGGGCATTATATATTTAGTACCCCACCCATTTCATATTTAATTAATTAATTGCATTTGTTAAATTAAACTAAGCATTTAAAAATAAATGATGCAAACTAATATAAGAATGTGATATTAATGTTTATTGCATTTTTCTGATATGAAAACATATAAAGTTTATTTAATTTGGAGTTATAGATTAAAACTTATTGTATTTTTAGTACTAGGGTGGTTTCTGTAATTAGCCAGGGACCTGTTCGTGATAGCAAAAATAGCAGTGAGGGTCCTCTGTGTAACCAGGAAACTCCAGGGGGCTCAGTACAAGAAGCCAGCGCCTGAGTCACTGTCGGGTGGGACCCGCGTGTCATTGACCGAAAGAAAAACATGGGCTTTTTATTCCTGGTCAACGCGCCCGCGGGGGATCGAACTCCGGCGCGCCGCGCGCGATAGATCGATGCGGCGGTGCTAGCCACTAGTCCGGGGAAGCGTTGTTGAAAAGCAAGGCGTTGATCTGTTCTTAACAGATAAAGGATCGGTGTTCTTCTCCTGTCGAAACTGAAGGTGGAAACGTGACCGAGCGCTCGCGGCAGACAGTGGCGCGCCGGCGCCGACCGAGGGAGGGCGGGGCGGCGCTGGTCGTTCGAGGGCGGGTGCGGGGAGTGAGCGGCGTGCGTTGCGCGTGCTCGGGAGCAAGAGGATGCGAGGATCGTCTCCGTGCGTGCTCGTGCGCGTGGCCGTGGCCATGGCGGACTCCGGCGCCGGCGGATGGGGCGCTACGGCTCGCCAACGGAGGGGGAAAACGGGGGAGAGGAAGCCGCTCACCTAGAGGAGCGTGATGGCGGGGCGAGACGGTTCGACGAGCGGCGGCGGGAGAGGACGGTGTCGGGGTAGAGGCCGCGGGTCCGCGGCCGGCGTCGGGAGGACGCGCTCGGAGCGGCGACGTTGGAGGCTCCCGGGTCCGATTGCTGGCAGTCGAGGACGAAGTACTTGCCGGGGGTTCCGCTGGCGCGAGGAGGAAGGAGATGGAGCTACGGAGGAGCGGCGCGGCGACCCGGCGATCTCCGGTGATTTATCCGGTGTAACAGAGAGGGAAAAAATGCGGCGGCGCGTGGAGTGGCTAGGGTTTGGGGAAGAGGCCCCGGCGGCGTGCTGTGGATAAGAAGGAGAGGGAGACGGCAGTGGGGGAGCACGGTGGGGGCAGCAGGGCAGAGAGCAGCGCCATGCCTCGCTGTAAAGGAGGTCGTACGGAGGAAGGGGAAGATGGGAGCGGGCTGAGTTGGGTCGGGCTGGGCTGATTCGGCCCAGCTCGGCCAGACTTCTATTTTTTTTTTGTACTGATTTTCTTTTTCTTTTTGTTTATCCTTTTTCTGTTTTGTAAATTTAAAACAAAATAGAAAAAGAAAAGAGAGATAAAACCCTTTTGACAATTTTGATAGTTTCAAAACAAACTGATTGAAGTATTGAAAAGATTATTTGTACAATTTTGAAACTTCAATTTTTAATTGATTTGAAAAAGCATTTGAAATATGGGATTTGCAATTTGAAAGTAATTTATCTAACTGCAATGCCAAACAAAACAAAATATGCATGGAGTCACTCTATATTACAACACATGCATACAATTTAGGAAAGTACAACTTTGGGATGTTACAACACTCCCCCCCTTTAAAGGAATCACGCCCCGAGATTCTTCATGGAGCAACGAAGAGGTCGGGATACTCGGCACGGAGGTGGTCTTCACGTTCCCATGTAGCTTCCTTGTCAGAATGATGAGACCATTGAACCTTGTAGAACTTGACAGTGTTGTTTCGGGTGTGACGTTCAGCTTCGTCAAGAATGCGAATCGGTTGTTCCACATAGGAGAGATCTTCTCGAAGTTCAATTGATCCATGATCAACTGCACGTCCTGGATCTTGGAAGCACTTCTTGAGTTGTGACACGTGGAAGACATCGTGCACTTTGGAGAAGTTTGGAGGAAGTTACAGACGGTAAGCCAATTCACCACGCCTTGAAAGAACATTGAAAGGCCCAACATAACGCGGAGCGAGCTTGCCTTTGATGCCAAAGCGTTGCGTGCCTCTCAGAGGAGTGACACGAAGGTAAGCTTGATCACCAGGTGCATAGACCATGTCCCTGTGCTTGCTATCATAATAGCTTTTCTGCCGAGACTGGGCAATCTTCAGATTGTCACGAATGATGCGAACCTTTTCTTCAGCCTCTTGGATAATGTCAGGACCAAAGAATTTACGTTCACCAGCTTGAGACCAATTCAGAGGAGTTCTGCATTTGCGGCCATAGAGAGCTTCAAAGGGAGCCATGCCTAGACTTGCTTGGAAGTTGTTGTTGTAGGAGAACTCAGCATACGGAAGGCAATCCTCCCATTTCATGCCAAAGGAGATAACACAAGCTCTGAGCATATCCACCAGAATTTGGTTCACTCTTTCAACCTGTCCACTTGTCTGCGGATGGTAAGCTGTGCTGAACAGAAGTTTGGTACCCACGGCTTTCTGAAAGCTATCCCAAAATCGAGAAGTGAAGATACTTCCACGATCTGACCTTATCGCCAAAGGAACACCATGTAAAGGAACCAATCTTGTCATGTAGAGTTCTGTCAACTGACTAGCTGATACTGTCTCTTTGACTGGAAAGAAGTGAGCCACTTTGGAGAGACGATCAATGACAACAAAGATTGCATCGTTGCCTTTCTTGGACTTTGGAAACCCAGTAACGAAATCCATCTCGATCTTGTCCCATTTCCACTCAAGAATTTGCAGTGGTTGAAGAAGTCCAGGTGGTCTCTGATGAACTGCCTTGACACGACAGCAAACATCACACTGAGACACATAGCGAGCAATTTCACGCTTCATCCTGGTCCACCAATAGATTGACTTGAGATCCTGGTACATCTTTGTGCTGCCAGGGTGGATAGAAAGCGGAGTATCATGAGCCTCCTTAAGAATGAGTTCTCTTAAGCTGTCAAGCTTGGGCACTACAATGCGTTCTTCAAATAGCAAGGTACCCTTGTCATCGAGAGAGAAACTCTTGTACTTATCCTTGCCGATGTTTGCTTTGATATTCCTGACACCAGAATCACGCAACTGTGCGGCACGGATCTTATCCTCAAGTGTAGGAGTGGCAATCAAGTTTGCAAGATAACCAGAGGGAACCACTTGAAGATTGAGCTTCTTGAATTCTTCGTGAAGAGGAGGTTGGATGTCCTCAACTATGAGGTTGTTGCAATAGGACTTGCGACTGAGAGCATCAGCCATTACATTAGCTTTGCCTGGAGTGTAAGAGATGGTAAGATCGTAATCTGAGAGTTTCTCAAGCCACCTTGTTTGCCTGAGGTTCAAATCTGGTTGAGTGAAGAGATATTTGAGACTCTTGTGATCAGTGAAGATCTCACAGCTGTGCCCCAACAAATAAGGTCTCCAAGCCTTTAGGGCATACATGATTGCTGCAAGTTCAAGATCATGTGTAGGATAGTTGAGCTCATGAGGCTGCAACTGGCGAGATGCATAAGCCACAACTTTGCGTTCTTGCATGAGGACTGCGCCTAGTCCTTGAAGAGATGCATCGCAGAATATTTGGAAAGGTTTGGAAGTGTCTGGGCCAACTAGAACAGGAGTAGAAGTGAGTTTAGCTTTCAAGAGATTGAAACTCTCATCACACTTTGGAGTCCAAAGAAACTTTCTATCCTTCCTAGTAAGATCGGTGAGAGGCTTCGCGATTTTGGAGAAGTTCTCAACAAAACGACGGCAATAGCTAGCCATGCCAAGGAAACTCCTGACTTGTTTCACCGATGTAGGAGGCAACCATTCAACAATGGCCTTCACTTTTTCTGGATCAACAGAAATGCCTTCAGACGAGATGACATGACCAAGGTAGGATACTTTAGGAAGCCAGAATGCACACTTGGAGAACTTGGCGTAGAGACGGTGTTCTCGGAGTTTCAACAGGATAAGACGTAGATGTTCTCCGTGTTCTTCTTCGGTTTTGGAATAGATAAGAATGCCATCGAGATAGACTACCACGAACTTATCGAGGTATTCCATGAAAACGAAGTTCATGAGACGTGAGAAAGTCGCCGGAGCATTTGTGAGACCGAAAGACATGACAGTGTATTCGTAGAGACCATAACGAGTGGTGAAAGCTGTCTTTGGAATGTCTTCTTTGCGGATCTTGATCTGGTGATAACCTGACCTCAAGTCCAACTTGGAGAAAACCTTAGCACCAGCCAGTTGATCAAACAGGTCATTGATGCGAGGGAGAGGATACTTGTTCTTGATGGTTTGCTTGTTCAGAGGACGGTAGTCAACAACCAGTCGCTCAGTCGTGTCCCTCTTTTTGACAAACAGAGTAGGACAACCCCAAGGAGAAGTACTAGGTTGGATGTGACCTTTACTTTCCAATTCCTCTAGCTATCTCTTAAGTTCAGCCAGTTCTTTGGGGCCCATCTTGTAAGGACGTTTGGAGATAGGAGCAGTGCCTGGTTCTAGTTCAATAACGAACTCCACGGCTCTGTCAGGCGGCATGCCCGGCAATTCTTCAGGAAAGACGTCAGGAATGTCTTGGACCACCGGTATATCTTCCATAGCAGGTAGAGGATGAACATTGAGGGCATATAGCTGAACAGATGGAGATTTTGAATAGAAGTAGACTAACTGGCCAGAAGAATGGGTAAGCTTAACAGATTTAGCAGTACAATCAATGACCGCTTTATTTGCCACAAGCCAATCCATCCCTAGGATGACATCAATGTCTGAAGAACGAAGAGCAATAAGAGACGCTTGGAATGGAAGATTTCCGATTAAGATCTCGTTGTTCAGGCTAACTTCCTTTGTAAGCCATTTGGATCCTGGTTGCTGCACTAAGACAGGGTTGTCCATCTTTTCAAAAGTAACACCGTTGCTGGAAGCAAAACTTTGCGAGATGAAAGAATGGGACGCACCAGAATCAAACAACACTTTAGCGAGGATAGAGTTCACGAATAGATTTCCAAGAACCACATCAGTAGCTTCCTCCGCTTCTTTTGTTGTAACATGATTCACCCTTGCGCGTCTACCAACAGACCTTTTGTCGATGTTGGGGGCCTGAGGAGTAACACACAACTCTTAGGGCGACAAGGTGGAGAAGGAAATGTGTTTTGCGGACACTTGTAAGAGAAGTGGCCTGGCTCACCGCACTTGAAACAGGTGACCGAAGAGTTTGGAACTATAGGCGTTGTCTGCTCGACGAAACTCCTTGTAGCTGAAGCTGGGTTGGTTAGACCGGAAGAAAACCTCGGAGAGATTGGAGTGTGGATGAGTTGAGTTTGAGCTGCATAGGGTATCCAAACCCTACGTTTCTGCGGAGGTGTAGAATCTGCTGGAGAAGAAGTTGTTTCAAGAGAGTGTTTACGAGATTCTTCGAACTTCTCACGTCCAAATTCCTCTCGGAGAGCTGTGTTGACGAGGTCTTCAAAGGTATCGCACTTGATAAGAGTGAGTGCGTACTTAAGATCTGGGTTTAGACCTCTGCGGAATTTGGCTTGCTTTTTGGCATCAGTTGATACCTCATCCTGAGCATAGCGGGCCAAACGATTTAACTCAGCTTGATAGTCCAACACAGACATGCATCCCTGAGTCAAGTCGTAGAATTCTTCCCGCTTTCTTTCCATGACCCCTTCTGGAATATGGTGGTATTTGAAAGCCTCCTTGAACTCATCCCAAGTAGTCACAACACCTGGTGCTCGTAACTCTAGGAAGTTCTCACACCAAGACATGGATTCACCGCGGAGCAGATATGTGACATAAGGAACACGGTCCTCATCGGATACATGAGAAACAACCAGAGCATTGTTCATCTCACGCAGCCAGTCATCAGCATCGAGTGGCTCAGAGGGAACATCAAACGTGCGGGGATTGAGCTTGAGAAACTGCACGATAGACACACAGTTGTTGCTCTGATTCTGGTTTTGCTGAATTTGACTCAAAACTTGCGTCATCTGAGACAACACTTTCCCCATTTGGGAAGGCATTGTAGTATCATCTTCGCCACTCTCCATCCTGAGGAGGATACAACGTTAACACCATAATCGGATAAACAAAATCCAACATAAGTGCTTAAAGGAAAACTTCAGATTGCTTAGAAAAGACAACAAGGAACGAGACATGGCCATCCATCATGGTACGCCACTTTTTTCACTTCCAGAAAGGTTTAAAGAGAGGTAAGAACGAAGGCTAGCACTAGAACTAGGAAACACCAATTGAGCTTGACGTAACTCCACCAAAGAGGAGAAACAACTGATTGATTCAAGAATGAAACTGAACGTAGCCGAAGAGGTTGAAACTGCTGAAACGAAGCGCACCACCTTGAAGACACCTGCAACTATGGTACTACGGAAAAACCCAGAACACGTGATGTCCTAATTTTTAAAATTAAGGTGAGAAGGAAAATATCGTAACACTTCCTTACCAGAAGAACAGGGAGGGTGGGTGGGGAAAGAAGTAAAAGAACAGAATTCCTACTCTCACGTTTAAGATTTTCCTGACAACTACCAAATATTTTTCTAGACTCAAACAACGACCAGTAGAAGGGAACCTGAGGGCGTTTAAGCTCTGATACCAACTGTCAGACCCTGATTTCAAGCTACACAAACGAAACGTATCGGTTGGGCCACACAACCAAGAACATACTGGGGTTACCAATCCCAGGAAACAATCAGGCCATGCTCGGAATGGATCATCGGCCGACAGCTCTTGGCGACCCCAATGTCACATACGTTTCCAGATTGTGCATGCAAGAACCAAAAAGTCTTCCAACTCGTATACTTCAACCATACACACATGGTATACGAGTCGGATTTTTAACAAGTTGAAACCATAGAATAAACCTAAGACACAAAGAAAGGAAATAATATCCAAAAGCTCTCACTGAGCAAAATAGCGAATGGCACCAATCAGAGGACACATGTCCCAACATTACACCATGTAGCGGAAACAAACCGGTCTGAGTACAGACAAGAAACAAAGGGCTCAAAGCCGAAACGGAAAAGAAGGCCCATCCACGCAGTCCACCAGGAAGTAGCCCAGGGGAACTCTAACTACTCATCGTAGATCTCGTCGTCGAACTCCACGTAGTATCCACCAACCTGGTCGAGCGAAGAATCCTCAACTACAGAAAAACCACAGCCCGCGAACGGGTCAATACACTGAAGCGTATCGAACAAGCTTAAGCTAACAGGTTACAAAACTGTAAGATTCCCAAAGTATGGGGGGTAGGTGTACTTAGCGGCAGCAGCACTAGCAACCTAAAGAGACGCGCTAAAACTTCCGTATAGTTAGAGAGAGATAAGAGAGCGTTTGAGTAGCCATCTACAACTAACACCAGTCATAACCCATTCTCGAATTAACCCCCTCAACCAAGTATGAGGAAGCAATCCGGAAAACTCACACGTTAACAATTTTAGTTACCATTTAGGGTGTAAGTAATTCTATAGTTACTAGTCAAATTAATTAACAACGATTAGGTGTAAGTTGTCTAGATCTTGTTAGCCAGCATCATCACCAAGTCGTCCATAACCGTGGACACGGCTCATCGATAAGATTATACCCTGCAGGGGTGCACTACTGGACCCATACTCGCATGATCAACCCAGTCAAAAACATTAGGGCCTTTCAACCCAACTCTTTTCCTTCACCGCAACAAGTCCAGAAGCCACGGGAGCTATGCTGGTCCCGGCCAAAAGGGTGCGGACTCCCGCAGGACACACCCCTCTGCACCAACAGGCCGCGCCCTATATGCATGTAACAAGGCACACCGCCAAAGTAAAATACTACACTAGTATCATCAATGCTTATGAGACAAATGGAAAACCCGAACTAGGTGTGGCGCCCGGACAAGTTGAAGTTCCAGTCAAAGTCGAGGGGGTTCCATTGGGCCACCCACAAGTGGTTAGTGCGCTCAAAATTGGATCCGAGGACAAAATCTCAGTTCCTAGGTCGACACTGAGCAGAACAAAGCACCTCGCAAGGCCTTCCGCCTGGTGCCTTATCTTTTAATTGTAGAACCCCACAATAATACAGCAGTTTATTATAGTAGAACCATCTATCATACTAAGCATATGAGATAAAAGACAAAGGAACGACTCGCTCAACCAATTCTAAGCATGCACTACGACTCGCAAAGGCCAACTGATAAACATGCAAGGGGCTATAGGTTGTGGGGATATAGCTGTATAGGTTGCAGGATAAACATATGATGGGATCGCAATTCAAGAATCGTTAACTAGGATAGCATAGATCAAAAGGCAAGAATGAAAACCCGACAATCGTGTAACCGGTTAGCAGAAGCTTGCCTGGCAGCTTGTGGCCTGGCACAAAAGCCGAAACCTCAGTATCGTAGGTACTCGCAGCAGACACGTTGTCGTCTACCCAAAGAGAGCCAAACACAGACAATAGGAAACAATAATCAATACAAAGGAATGCACAACAAAAGATGGTGCAATATGGTATGAGATGATTAGGTCATATTTAAAGCGGGGATGAAATCCCGGCCAGAGATTAGGGTGCAAGTTATTTGTGTAACCAGCAAATTAAATGTTGTTTAATAGAGCAGGTATGGTGATCTAATTAATTTAAATGGAATAGACATGAATTAATTAAATGCAAATTATTTATCTACAACTCAAATTAAATGTTTATTAGCATGCCAAGGAATGGTATAAAAGATATGAGCAAATTAAACGGAATTAGGGCATTATATATTTAGTACCCCACCCATTTCATATTTAATTAATTAATTGCATTTGTTAAATTAAACTAAGCATTTAAAAATAAATGATGCAAACTGATATAAGAATGTGATATTAATTTTTATTGCATTTTGCTGATATGAAAACATATAAAGTTTATTTAATTTGGAGTTATAGATTAAAAGTTATTGTATTTTTAGTTCTAGGGTGGTTTCTGTAATTAGCCAGGGACCTGTTCGTGATAGCAAAAATAGCAGTGAGGGTCCTCTGTGTAACCAGGAAATTCCAGGGGGCTCAGTACAAGAAGCCAGCGCCTGAGTCACTGTCGGGTGGGACCTGCGTGTCATTGACCGAAAGAAAAACATGGGCTTTTTATTCCTGGTCAACGCGCCCGCGGGGGATCGAACTCCGGCGCGCCGCGCGCGATAGATCGATGCGGCGGTGCTGGCCACTAGTCCGGGGAAGCGTTGTTGAAAAGCAAGGCGTTGATCTGTTCTTAACAGATAAATGATCGGTGTTCTTCTCCTGTCGAAACTGAAGGTGGAAACGTGACCGAGCGCTCGCGGCGGACAGTGGCGCGCCGGCGGCGACCGAGGGAGGGCGGCGCGGCGCTGGTCGTGCGAGGGCGGGTGCGGGGAGTGAGCGGCGTGCGTTGCGCGTGCTCGGGAGCAAGAGGATGCGAGGATCGTCTCCGTGCGTGCTCGTGCGCGTGGCCGTGGCCATGGCGGACTCCGGCGCCGGCGGATGGGGCGCTACGGCTCGCCAACGGAGGGGGAAAACGGGGGAGAGGAAGCTGCTCACCTAGAGGAGCGTGATGGCGGGGCGAGACGGTTCGACGAGCGACGGCGGGAGAGGACGGTGTCGGGGTAGAGGCCGCGGGTCCGCGGCCGGCGTCGGGAGGACGCGCTCGGAGCGGCGACGTTGGAGGCTCCCGGGTCCGATTGCTGGCAGTCGAGGACGAAGTACTTGCCGGGGGTTCCGCTGGCGCGAGGAGGAAGGAGATGGAGCTACGGAGGAGCGGCGCGGCGACCCGGCGATCTCTGGTGATTTATCCGGTGTAACAGAGAGGGAAAAAGGGCGGCGGCGCGTGGAGTGGCTAGGGTTTGGGGAAGAGGCCCCGGCGGCGTGCTGTGGATAAGAAGGAGAGGGAGAGGGAAGTGGGGGAGCACGGTGGGGGCAGCAGGGCAGAGAGCAGCGCCATGCCTCGCTGTAAAGGAGGTCGTACGGAGGAAGGGGAAGATGGGAGCGGGATGAGTTGGGTCGGGCTGGGCTGATTCGGCCCAGCTCGGCCAGACTTCTATTTTTTTTTGGTACTGATTTTCTTTTTCCTTTTGTTTATCCTTTTTCTGTTTTGTAAATTTAAAACAAAATAGAAAAAGAAAAGAGAGATAAAACCCTTTTGACAATTTTGATAGTTTCAAAACAAACTGATTGAAGTACTGAAAAGATTATTTGTACAATTTTGAAACTTCAATTTTTAATTGATTTGAAAAAGCATTTGAAATATGGGATTTGCAATTTGAAAGTAATTTATCTAATTGCAATGCCAAACAAAACAAAATATGCATGAAGTCACTCTATATTACAACACAGGCATACAATTTAGGAAAGTACAACTTTGGGATGTTACAGGGCGCCACATCACCTCCGGCGCGGTAGGACGTGGGGCCGCGCCACCAGGTGATGTGGCCGCCTCGCGGCCCCTCTTCATCTCGTCTTTGGTTCTTCTCGACGCATATATTCCAAAAATAATTCCTAGTTGACTTTTTTCCAATTTGGCGGATATTTCTTTAAGTACTTTTCTGAAACCAAAAACAACAGAAAATAGGGAACTGGCACTGTGGCATCTTGTTAATAGTTTAGTCCTTGAAAATGCATATAATTATATAAAATGCATATAAAACATGTAATACCATGATATAACATAGCATGGAACATAAGAAATTATGGATACGTTGGAGACGTATCAACATCTCCAAGCTGAGTTCTACTCGTCCCGAGTAGGCAAGAACGATAAAAGAAGAATAATTTCTGAAGTGACATGCTTAAGCACAATCTTGATCATGTAATAATGTAAGGCATGTAAACTGAGATCAAATGAATAAGGGATGTAGTTTCTATTGATATCAAACGAGTAACGAATAAACAAGTAGGTTAGCAAGCAACACTTTCAATGATATAGTACTAGATAGCAATCAACCGTGCCAAGTAGATATTAGAGATGATTTAAGCTTCAAGCACAACAATATAATCATCTAATGCTTCCAACAAACATGACAACTTTATGAAAGGATCAAGTCAAGTAATAGCAATATGCACGTAGAAGATTAATATATTATTTGTTCAAACGAAACAAGCAAGCGTTCAACGTTGGTTCCTGGCACCAGGATGTTATGGCTAAGAGAATGTTAACGGAGGTTTGGAAGGCCAACGGAAGAAAGGCCACAAAGTTGTAGATGATCATTAGACAAGAGAAAGTCATTAATCATCTATATGAAGCGAAATCACTAGACATAAACCCCGTGTATCTTCAAGAATGTTTGGTTATCATAAGTAAACTAACCGGCTTGTCCTTTGCTCTAGAAAGGATTTGGCCACTCGTTGCATGATATGGCCAAAACGTATCTACTTTCCCGAACACTTCTGCTATTGTTTTACCTCTAATTTGTGTGTTCTGAATGCAACTAACACGGACTAACGCTGTTTTCAGCAGAATTGCCCTGGTGTCTCGTTTTTGTGCAGAAAATTAACTTTATGGAAAAACACCAGAAATTATGCGAAAGTCTCTATTTTTTCAGGAGAGTCCCGGAGCCAGAAGATGAAACAGAGGCGGGCAGCGAGGCGCCCACACCACGTGCTCGCGCGGGGGCCCCCTGCCACGCCTGTGGGTGGTGTGGCCGACTCGGCTACACCCTGAGTGTCGGGTTATGACTCCCAAGAACCGGGGGTAGTCACTTCCTGAAGTGTAGTTCATGAAGGGGATTGAACACGGAGGTCTAGACCCTCGAGTGGCTCCGCGACGTTGCTCGCCGGACCCGAGGAAGACACACACACACAAAGGGAGACACCAGCCTTTACCCAGGTTCACGGCCCTCGTGGGGAGGTAAAACCGCTACTCCTGCTTGTCTGTATTAGATGTGGAAGGTTACAGTACAACGGAGCTTGCCGAGAGCCCCCTTGAGGTAGTTCTTGCCTCGGGAGCGAAACGATCGTCTTCCTCCTCCTCAAGGCAGAGGCTTTCCTCCAAGTGTAGCTAGGGTTTACAAGGGTTGCGGTGCGCAAAGAGCCGACCCGTGCTACGATGGACGTCTTGCCCCTTTTATAGGCGCCTCTGGCCTTCTCCTTCGGCTTGGTCTTCCAGGTGGTTCCCACATGCCAGTGGCAGGGTGGTGCAGGAGTCCACCGTGCTCCATTCGTCTATGGACTCGGTCCATTGCTGATAAAGGTGGGCGCAGTGGCTGACCGGCGGCCGACCGCGATGCACTGCCCGCAGGGAGGGCAGTCTCTGAGGTGGAGCCCATGATGACGTCCTCTTTTGGAGGGTTGTGCTGTCCACTCGCTTTATCGTCAGAGTAGAAGGTCCTGGCAGCTGCGCAGCAGGCAGAGTTGCTTTATTGACCACTTTATCGCCAAGGACAGCGACGGGGGTGCGTGCGACACTGCATGTGCGTGGCAGAGGCCACGTGCATCTTGCCGTGCTTCCTTGGCCGCGACGTTTCCCCTCAGGCGCAGGGAGGCCTGAGGGGAGATTCCTGAGGGGCTCCCTAGAGGCGGGCTGGCGCCTCGGGAGGGTCCCCTGAGGCGAGAGGTCCCTTGAGGCCCTCGTTTCCTCTTCAGGCCCTCGAGGGGAATTGCCTCTCGAGGGTCCCGCCAGGCGGTGACGCCTGGTCCTTAGTCGTTTCGTCCGACGGGCCCGCGTGCGAGGCCTGGGGGGAATGGGCTCTCCATACCCCAGTTCCCACTGGGCCGACAGTAGCCCCCGGGCCCATGATGGGCGCGACTGAGCCCATGGGCTCAGGCGAAGCGTCGTGGGCCCTTAGTGCCCAGCCGGCCTGAGCCACGCGGCACTTGGACAAATAACGGTCTCGCACGATCCGGGGCGCGAGTCGTGGGGGGTCCCACCACGTCCCGGTAACTGCTCCTCGAGGGGACATAAAGCCCGAGCAAGGCGGCAAAGAGCCGTTTCCGTTTCCAAACCTTCTCACAGGAATTTCCGCTCTTCAGAGCTCTCCGCCTCCGATCTCTCCTGCGAATCTTCGTCCTTCAACCCCTTCTGGCTTCCGCTTCCGCGACGATGGGCCCAGTCAAGAGCAAGAGCAAAGCCGCTGCGGGACCTTCCTCTCAAGCACATAACTTAGAGGTAGTGCAGGGCGTGGCTCTCGAGGGGGCGCGCATGGATCTCCAGGCGCTGGAGAGGATTTGCCACTTGGTCGCGGGGCCGACCAACGAGCATGGCGTCAGCGCGCTTCAAGCCGCTCGGCTCGGGAGATTCCCTCAAGGATTAAGTCCCATTTTTCTCCACGCCATCACCGCCGGGCTGGTGCCGCCGTACTCGCCTTTCTTGGAGGCAGTACTGGAATTCTACCAAATTCAACTTCTCCACCTATATCCAAACTCCATACTCATCAGGTCCATCTTTGCCTACCTTTGCGAGGCTTATCTTGGCGTGCGCCCCTCGGTAGCGCTCTTCCGGAACTTCTACTCGCTGCGGTGCACGACTGGCGGCGAGCAGACTGGGTGCGTTTCCTTCCGCATCGCGGACGGTATGGGGAGCGTGTATATTCCCATGTCGTGGAGCGGAGACAAGCCTGTCACGGCCCTGCTCAAGAAGGTGGGTGACTTTCGACAGAGGTGGTTTCTCATTGGTGTCCAGTCGCCCTGCGCGTTCTTAGACGTCCCGGAGGCGCCGCCCGTGAAGAATCATCACTGGTGCAAGTCTGCCCTTCGGGGCGCGGATAACGCACACCTGGTGGGGTGTCGTGGTATCGGCATAATTGATAGAAGACGGGGGTCCTCTAGCCTACGTATGGATTGTGGGGAAGAAGGTTGGTGTCGTCGAGGACGGTATTGAACACGGCGAGTTTACCCAGCTTTGGATCCCACGGCGGTGGCGAGATCCTACGTGCTGCTATAATTCACTATGAGGCAATAGCCGTGAACAGGTTACAATGTGTATGATGCCTATTGAAGCGTCTGCCCTAAAGGCTCCCTGGTGGCCGGCTTATATAGGCGGCCAGGCCCCAGGGTACAAGGCAAGTACTTGTCCGGCAAGTAAACATAGTCCTAGACCTAGCCGGCTTAGTTGCCGCCTTCCGTCTTGGGCTTGGTGGCTTGATGGGCTTCGGCCTTCCGCCTTCCTTGGACCGTCCGCCTACTTCCTTGTACGTCAGCTATCTGGGCCGCCCGGCAGGCTTCGGCCTTACCACCCTTGGGCCACCCTGGACTAGCCGGATTGATCCATGTTGGTTATACCCCTAGTTGATATATCCCCAACATTAGCCCCCAGAAAGGTTGAAGTTCTCCAGGCGCCGGCTTCTTTTTGATTCTTCATCTGCCAAAGTTGGCGGCTGCTGGACTTGAACCATTCTGAAAATCAACGAGGCATGCGCGTCTGGAAATTGACACGCGGCCGCCTTTATCCATCATGGGAAAAGACGGCTACTCGGCAATCTTGCCGAGCATTCTCTTTGACGGTCTCCACCTAGCCAGCTCACGACAGTTTGAAAACAGTCTAGGCGGGAATCTCGCCATGATCACAAATTGCGGGAAAATAGGGGGCGTGGAGATCGTGCAATCGTGTGCTGCAACGGATGCTGGACACGTGTCCGACTAAAAACACTGTTGCACAGGGAGCAACGCCTGGCCCTATAAATAGGTAGCCAAACGGTCCATTTTCATCTCCCAGCCTTTGCTCTCCGTGCACTCTTGCCCTTTCCGCTTCTCTGCTTCTTGTTTCCGAGCGAGCTCCGGCGAACTCCTCTCCTCTGATGACCTCTCCTCGCGGCGATGTCCACCGGCCAGACTCCTTCGACGGCGTCGAGCGGTCCGGCGACCGAGACCGCGCCCGCGACGGCGATGGGCGGCGCGATAACTCGTCCCGTAGCGGCAGCGACGGGCAATGTCGCCACCGTCGCCCCCCGGACTTCCACCGCGCGCGCCAGCGGCGGGTCCTTCGGCTCCTCCAACAATCACCGCAGCGATGACGACGGCGGGCTCCCCCGTCGACGAGGAAGAGGAAGCGGCGGACCTCGGGTCCCGCTACTGGCTACCCTCCATAGTCGACGAAGATGCCCTCCAAGATTTGGAGGCTGTCGGCTACCTCCCCACCCGGGAAGATTGCCGGTGGAGGGCCGCCTATGGAGACGTCATCCCAGCCCCAAAAGCCAGGGAGCGGGTAATCCTCACCTCCCATCTTGTTAGGGGAATGGCGCTGCCGCCTTCCGCCTTTTTTAGCGAGGTTCTAGATCACTATGGGCTCCAGCCCCACAACATAGCACCCTATAGCATATTAGTCCTAGCCGGCTTCACAGCTCTGTTCGAAGGCTACCTAGGTATTAGGCCTAGTTTAGACTTCTTCAGATATTGCTTCCGTTGTCGGCGACAGACGGTGCCGGACGGCGGGCTGGCGACCTGCGGCAGCGTCACCTTCAACTACCGCCAGGGCCGCCAATGGTATCCTAAGATACCATACCTTGAGTCCGTCAAGGGCTGGACCTCCACGTTCTTCTACTGCCAAGATATGGCAGCTCCGGGCCGCCAAGTCGGCATCCTGGCATTCGTCAACGCGCCACCTATGCCCCGGCCATGCTGGGACGAGGCGGTGCCGAAGCTGACGGAGGAACTCCGCCTTATTCAAAGGCGGATTGAATTCCTCACGCGGACGATGGCTCCCCCTCTGCTGGATGGGGTCGACACCGTCATCTGCTGGCTCGGCCGGCAGATCCTCCCCCTGCGGTACAGCCCGCACAATATGTGTCAGTATTCGCCTACTGACACGGCCTCGCTCCGCGTGAGCGAAGAGATATTGCCGGTTGCCGACCTGGCGTTCCGGCTCCGCAGCCTCGTCAAGGCGGGGCTGGTGAAGGCGGCGGAGGGCGTGCCCATGCACACCCACGACAACCCTCCCCTCGAGGTAAATATTTTCTTCCTTGCCCCTTGTTTGATAGCTTTGCCGGCTAGAATTGGGTTCCATTAAACTTGTCTTCTCTTTCAGCTCTCCGAGTTGGGGGAGGATGACCTGGCTCCCGACTTCTACGAGTCGGAAGCCGGGAAGACGAAGAAGCGCAAGGCGTCCGGCGCTGCTTCCTCTACAGCGAATGCCGAGAGGAAGAAACGGATCGCGTCGGCTACCGAGCCGGCTCTCGCCAACATTGGCGAGAACGCGGGGATTAACATCCCCCGAAGGTACTCAATTTTGCCTTTAATAGACGACAAACCTCTTCAATACTGGCCAATTGACTGTGCTTGCTTTTTTTTGACAGGGAAAGGGTCGCAACTTCCCGGTTGACGACCAGACTTCTTGGCAAGGGTAAGCGGCCACAAGGTAGCTCGCCGGCTACTGTGACGCCTACTCCTCAGCTCCAGGCCGGCGGCTTTATGGGCGACGCTCGTCGTCAGCCCCCGGCTCCGGCTTCTGGCGCTCCGCCAAGGGCCTCTTCTACCGACCGCGCGCCCAAGACTCCCCTACTGCTGGCTGAGGCTACGGCCGATGAAGCCGCTCAATCGCGCGCCGCCAACGAGGGGTTGCTGGAGTCGACTGCCGGCGGGTCTCGGCGGGCAGCCCCGACTGCGGGAGGCGGCAAGGTCAGGGACCCTTGGTCCACCTTTAAGGAGGCCAAGGAGTCAACTTTGGCTTTTGCCAACTTCGCCTCGCAGGCCTTCGCCGACTTGGAGGGCGACCTATCTGTAAGTTTTTACCACTCCGGCATATACATAGCCTTTCCCCCGAGCACTTAGATGGCAAGTCAAAAATAAAAGAAAAATTTGACTGCCGACTAAGTGGTTACTCGACAATATGTTTTATGCCTTTGTTTTGTCCTGCAGGGCCTTGTGTCCGCCAACGTCGAGCTTGTCTCCTCCCGAGTCGAGATAAACCGGCGCTGCCGCGACCTGAAGAAGGAGTGCGAGGCCAAGGACCTGCGGATTGCCGAGTTGGAGGCGGCCCGCAAAAAAGATGAAGGTAGGGTTAACCCTCTTCGCCTTTAGCTATACTTTCGACTTATGTTGCCGTCAATCATTTAGTGAGGGAATCCATATTTGTAGAACTGCTAGACCACGCCAGGATATTCTGAAGGCGTCCACTGATATGCAAGCTCTTATGAATGAAGCTTCTGACTTGGCGGGCGCCAACTTGGAGCTGAAGGCGACTCACCAGAAGGAGATGGAGGCCCAGCAACTCAAATTTGCGCAGGAATCTAGCCAGCTCACTGGTGAGCTGGAAAGCCTGCGCAACAAGTTGGCGGAGGCGGAGAAGACGGCTGCGGAGGAAATCTCCAAGCAGACTTCTCGCGCCCAAACTGCGGAGGACGCGCTGACAACTCATATGATTGAGTTGTCCGCTTTCCATAACTCGGTCCTTGGTAATTTCTTACTCCTTATTTGATGCTGCCATTTTGCTTTAGCCTGAGCCAAACTAATGGCTTTATTTTTTGATACAGTTCCCGCCGGTTTAGGCGATGACAAGGTTGTCAGCCCCCGCCTAGATCGCCTTGCGCGTCTAGGCGAACTGATCAACGAGACTTTGGCGGCGTCCAAGCGGTTTGCCGCCAAGTTCTTCACCTCCTCCGGCAGCCAGGAACCGAACGAGTTCAGCGACGTGCCCGCTATCTTGGAGCAGGCGACCAAACTGCACAAAAGCTCGCTGAAGTCGGCGGCACGGGGTGGCGCCAAGACCGCACTTGGGTTGTTCATGGCGCACTACCCCAAGGCGGAGATAGAAGTCGTCACTGAAGGCATGCCGTCAACATATGAAGACGGCAGCGAGGTTGAGCCGGCCGCTGTTCTGGACAGCGTTGCCGGCTACGCCACGCGTGTTGCTGATATGGTCGACACTTCAATCTTCTATCGGCGCCATCCTGTGCCTGGCGGAGAGGGAGCTGAAGCTGCCGGCGTGGCCGAGGCGGAGGGGAGTGATAGTTCCGGGGCTGAAGTTGTCAGCCCCCAAGCCTGATGTAGACGCTCCCCCGAGCCATATCTTTTCTGTCCTTGCCTCCTATCAGCCTTACTTGTCGGCCCCTGAAACAATGCAACATTTGACTTGTAATATTTGTATACACTTTTGTTGCTGCTTTGTTAGGCGGAAACTAGCTGACAAGTTTTATTTTGTCTTTATTTATATGGCCCGCCTTAATTTTACCCTGACTTATATGTTTGACTTTTTGTATGTTGACGAAACCTCAGCCGGTAACTTTAGCTGAAACAACCAGGGCTAAACCATGCGTTTAGAATCAGAGACCAAATCCAACATGTTGGTGTCAAAGACATACTACTAGGCGAACCACATATAAGTAATCAGAGGTAAAGGAATTAGGCGGCGCAAAAAGGTTTATTTTTGCTTTGGGTTGGCTTGAAAGCTGCAAGTATCTACCAGTTTGAACCTTTGCACGGAGCTAGAAAATAGGTAACTTAGATACATAGGGGAAATATGATTGCAAGAAAAGACAAAAGATGGTATGCTTCTCAACACAGATGAGGAACCATAGACTTTTATTTCATAATCATATTTAACTTATTACAATTATAAATTGCTAAGTGTAGAAAGGACGTAGCTGCTCAATATTCCAAGGCCGTCTTGTTTGCTCGAACGGATCGTCAATGCCTTTTCTGCGCTTGGTTCCCCTTTTTCCTGCCGCCTTCTTGCGCATTTTCTTTTCGTCTTCGTCGCGGATGTCTGCCAGAGTAGGAACCATTGAGCAGCGCCTTTGTGACTATAAACGGTCCTTCCCATGGCGGGGATAACTTGTGCAAGCCTTTTCTGTCTTGAATTAGGCGGAGAACTAGGTCACCTGTTCTGAAGCTTCGCTTCCGCACCCTCCGGCTATGATAGCGGCGAAGTTGTTGCTGGTACAAGGCGGAGCGATGGAGAGCGACGTCTCTTTCTTCGTCTAGCAGGTCTAGGCTATCCTGTCTTGCACCTTCTACGTCTTGCTTGATGTAGGCTTGAACTCTTGGGGAATCATACTTCATGTTGGTAGGTAGCACTGCCTCAGCGCCATATACTAAGAAGAAAGGAGTGTAGCCGGTAGACCTGTTTGGCGTTGTGCGCAAACTCCATAGTACCGACTGTAACTCATCTGCCCAGGCACCGGCTGCCCTGTGTAATGGAGCTTCGAGACGAGGCTTGAGTCCTGATAAGACTAGGCCGTTTGTACGCTCTACTTGTCCATTGGATTGAGGGTGTGACACGGATGCCAAATCCAGCCGGATACCCAGATCGCTGCAGTATTCTTCTATGTCGCCTTGAGACAGGTTGCTGCCATTATCGGTGATAATGCTGTGTGGAACTCCAAACCGAGAGATAATTCCCCAGAGAAAATTGGTGGCTGTTCGTGCGTCAAGTTTGCTGATCGGTTTAGCCTCGACCCATTTGGTGAACTTGTCGACAGCGACCAATAGGTGGGTGTACCCACCACGCGCCTTTTTGAAGGGACCCACCATATCTAAGCCCCAGACCGCGAACGGCCAGGTGATTGGGATCGTCCTTAGTTCCTGTGCCGGCAAGTGAGGTTGACGGGCGTACAACTGGCAGCCTTTGCATGTCTTTACGATGTTCTCGGCGTCTTCTTTGGCGGTGAGCCAGTAGAAACCTTGGCGGAAAGCTTTGGATACAATGGACCTGGCGGAAGCATGATGCCCACAGGTGCCAATATGTATGTCCTTCAGAATTTCCCGGCCTTCTTCCGGCTGTATGCATCGCTGATAGATGCCGCACGTGCTTCGCTTGTATAGCTCGCCTTTTATTATCGTGAATGCCTTGGCTCGCCTTATGATCTGCCTTTTTAGCACCTCATCGTCCTCCGGCAACTTTCTGTCGATTAGAAAATCGAGATATGGGACCGTCCAATCCGGCTGTGTCAAGTAGACAGCGAGACTTGCCGCTTCTACCGGTTCTTCTGCATCGGGGTCCATCAAATCGGCGCCTTTAATGGATGGCTTGTGCAATGTTCCAGGAAAAATATCTTATGGTACCTTTTTGCGTTCCGATCCTAGTCTTGCAAGTGTGTCCGCCGCCTCGTTCTCAGCTCTTGGAACATGCCGGACTTCGTAGCCCACGAAGTTTTTTGCGAATTCGTCAACTTTGGCCCTGTAAGCCGCCATTGTTGCGCTTTTCGCATCCCATGTTCCGCTTACTTGCTGCGCGACCAAATCTGAGTCGCCATAACAGAGGATTCTTTTGACGCCTAGGTCGTTTGCCACGTGTAACCCATGAAGCAAGGCTTCGTACTCGGCAACGTTGTTGGTTGCTGTGAAGTGGATTTGTAACACGTAGCTAAGCTTGTCACCTTTAGGCGTGCGTAGAACGACTCCAGCCCCCGAGCCTTTGAGCATCTTTGATCCGTCAAAGTGCATGACCCAATATTCTGATTCGGGGAGTGTAGTTTCCTCCATGGCCTCTGTCCAGTCGGCGACAAAGTCTGCAAGCGCTTGAGACTTAATGGCGGTCCGTGGTTTATAGACTATATCAAAGGCGGCAAGTTCGATGCCCCATTTGGCAACTCGACCTGTTGCCTCTGCATTGTTGATTATGTCTCCCAACGGTGCCTTGCTGACTACTGTCACTGTGTGTTCCTGGAAGTAATGCCTAAGCTTTCTGGCGGCGAAGAATACACCATAAGCCAGCTTTTGGTAATGCGGATACCTCTGCTAGGAGGCGGAGAATACTTCACTGATGAAGTAGACCAGTCGCTGCTCACACGTCGCGGCTTCGTTCTCCTTTCTTTCCACAGCCAAGACAACGCTGACAACAGCTCCTGTTGCCGCGATGTATAGCAGCATTGGTTCCTGTGATCGAGGTGCTGCCAATATCGGAGCGGATGTGAGGGCCTCCTTAAGTTGTTGTAAGGCGGCATCTGCCTCTGCTGTCCACTCGAAGTTGTCGGATTTCTTCAATAGCTGGTAGAGAGGCATTGCCTTTTCCCCTAGGCGGCTTATGAAACGACTGACGGCTGCCGCCGATCCGGCTAGGCGCTGCACGTCCTTCAGACAAGTAGGTCTGGATATGTTTTGGATGGCCTTGATCTTCTCCGGATTAACCTCGATCCCTCGTTCTGAGACGATGAATCCTAGCTGTTTGCCGACTGGAACGCCGAAAACGCACTTGGCGGGATTGAGTTTCATCTGATACCTCCGGAGATTCTGAAACGTTTCTTCCAAATCCTCTAGGAGATCTGCCTTCTTTTTCGACATTACCGCGATGTCGTCTACATAGACGTGAACATTGCGGCCGATCTGTTCGTGCAGGCAATTTTGCATACAGCGCTGGTATGTTGCCCCTGCATTCTTCAGGCCAAAAGGCATTGTAATGTAGCAGAAAGTCCCATACGGAGTGGTGAAAGATGTTTTCAGCTGATCTGACTCTCTCATCTTGATTTGGTGGTATCCTGAGTAGGCGTCCAGAAAACAAAGCAGCTCGGAGCCTGCTGTGGAGTCTACGACTTGGTCAATTCTAGGCAGCGCAAAGGGATCCTTTGGGCAGCACTTGTTAACACCGGTATAGTCAATACACATCCTCAGCTCTTTATTCTTCTCTGGAACAAGTACAGGATTTGCCACCCAATCGGTGTGTACAACTTCTTTTATGAAATTGGCGGCATTCAGCCTATTTATCTCCTTTCCTATAGCCTTGCGTCTCTCATCTCCAAAGCGTCTTGTTGCTTGCTTCACCGGCTTGGATCCTTTTATGACGTTGAGCGAGTGCTCGACAAGTTCCCTCGGTACACCAGGCATGTCGGAAGGCGACCATGCAAAGATGTCACGATTCTCACGGAGGAACTCGACTAGCGCGCCTTCCTATTTGCTGTCAAGGTTGGAGCCGATGACAACTTGCTTAGACTTGTCTCCTAGGATGAGGTCCGCCTTTTTGGTGTCTTCTGAAGCTTCGAAGGTCTTCTTGACATCAATCTTTGGCCTTGGCATGGAGTTGTCTGAATCCGCCCCGAGCAGCGCGAGTTCTTCCTTGTGGATGACGGCTTCTGCGAAGGCGGCCATGCCACGCTCACACTCCTTGGCTTTCTTGAAGTTGCCGGAAATCGTGATGGTTCCGTTTTCCCCCGGCATTTTAAGCTTGCTGTATATGTAGCACGGCCTTGCCATGAACTTGGCGAAAGCCGGTCGTCCGAAGATTGCATGATAGGCGCTTTTGAAGGGGACAACTTCGAACTGGAGGAACTCAGAGCGGTAGTTCTCTTTTGGTCCGAAAGTTACCTTCAGCCTGATGCTCCCCATTGACTTTTCTTGCCTGCCGGGCACTATGCCATGAAAAGTGAGGTTCATGTGGTCCAGCTGATCCTCTGATAGGTTCATGCAGCTTAGTGTGTCATAGTACAGGATGTTGAGGCTGCTGCCGCCATCCATGAGTACCTTTGTGAGTCTGAAGTTGTCGACAATGGGATCGACGACAAGGGCGTACTTGCCTGGGTGAGGAACGTGATTGGTCGGACCGGTCCCAAGTGATCGTTGCCTCCGACCAGTTCAAGTACTGAGGGACGTCTGGCATTGTCGCGTTGAGTTCGCGCATTTCCGCCTTAGCCGAAGGCGTGCCGACAAAGCACACAAGAGATTCTTTGACCTTCGGATACGACTTCTTTTTCTTGGCGGCTGCGTCGTCTTCGCTTGAGATAGACATGTCGTCGTCATCCTCATCCTCCTTGTTGTCTTTCTTGTCGTTCTTCTTTGACTTCTTTGACTTCCAGCCGACTGTAGGATCCTTTTTGAAGTCGTCCATGAAACGGCATTCGCCAAGCATATGGTTGACCTTGCCCAATGAGGCGTGGATGGGACATGGCAAAAGCTTTGCCTGTTCATAAGTGATTCGCGCCGCCTTCGGCCCTGAGCCGGCTTCGCGACTATCTTTCTTATTCTTCCACTTCTTTTTGCCGGCGTTCCCTTGGAAAGCCGCGGCTACCTCATTGGAAGGTCCGGCTTTATCATCTGCCGCCTGCTTGCGCTTGTTGTTCCGCTTTGGTATGATGTTGACGTCTGGGTCATCGTCCCGGGCGTCGTCATCCGCCGCCGCGTATTGGGCGGCCAGGTTGAGCATCTCACCAAGGTCCGTGATTTGCTCGCGGACGAGCCTATGACGGAGCAAGGACTTCTTCTGTAGGCCCGTGTAGAAGGCGTGGATAGCCTGTGCGTCCGAAACACCATGACAGTTGGCTTTTTCGGATATCCAACGGCTGACAAAATCTGTCATGGTTTCGTCCGGCTTTTGGATACAGCGTTGCAAATCCGTGTAGGTATTTGGACGCTTATATGTTCCTTGGAAGTGCTGGGAGAAAACCTTTTCCATGTCGTACCAGCTATGGATGGACTTTTCAGGAAGGTTGTCGATCCAAGCTCTTGCCGTGCCTTCCAACATGAGAGGTAGGTAGCGGACGGCAATATGGCTGCTCCCGCCGGCAATCTCTATGGCCATGGCATAATCGGATAGCCATGAGTCCGGCTTAACGAGGCCGTTGACCTAGAACAGTTTTTTGACACTGATGTCATGTCCTTAGGGAACGGCTCTCTGCGGATGGCATCACCGAAGCACTTTGGTCCAGAGTATAGCGGCTCCTTTCCTCTTGCTATGTCTTGTAGGATGTGTCGTGCGTCTTTTGGATCGAGCTGCCGTGCGCCTCTGTTTGCGTCCGGCTCGTCCTGCGCTGCCTGGCTTATGCTGCGCCTGGGCCCTTCTACCTCCTCTCTCTTCTTGCTGCCAGTGCTACGCTGCGGAGACCGGCTTCGCCCTCTCCTGGGAGGGTCGTTGCCGACATCTTTTCTAGGCGGTGGCCTGTTGTTCCGGCTCCCACCGTTGTCGCGTCTTGGCTGGGATGGAGGTGGCAGGTCTCCTCTGCTTCCTGTCCTTGAATTCTCGTCCCGCCTTGGCTTTGGCGGTGGCGCCTTCTTTGGAGCTGGCGTTGCCTTCCTTTTGTCGCCATGGCTACTGGAGCCAGACGGGCCTTCGGGGTCGGCGCCGGGTGCAGCTTTGCACTTTCCCGACTTAGACTCTAGGTCTCCCCCGCGAGCATCCGCCATGTGGCCGTAGGAATCAGCGCGAGCTTGTTGTTCTAGGGCCTTGCTCACGAAGTGTCTTGCATTGGCCAGCTTTTCTTCCGCCGTGTAAGTGTTGTCGTCCAGGGTATCTAGCGCGGCGGCCGCGTTGAGGACAGGGGTGCAGAAAACAACATCTCCCCTTCTGTCCACGCGCTGTGGTGCCGTGCGCCAGTCGAACCCTAGATCTTGAGCCGCTGTCGTCTCTTGCGTAGGCGGCTCGTTTGCACGGCGGTTTTTTGATGACCTTTTCTCCTCGAAGAGTTGCCGGCTTGTTTTGGCCGACATCTTCTCCTGTTCTTTCTCGATCTTCTTCGCAAGGCTCTCAACGTGCTCTCTTTTTCGCAGGAAGTCAGAGTGCTTAAGCATGTTAAGCCTAAGCTCTTCCACTTCGTCGAGTGGGGTGTCTTTATTCACCGGAGTATTCATGATCTCGTCTACTTCTTTGATGACGGAGAGCAAATCTGTGGGTTTGCTGCTGCCGCCTTTCTCGAGGCCAGCTTTCTTCTTTGCGCGCACCTTGTCGGAACTTTCAATGAGTTGGCCGGCAGTGGTGTCGCCGGCGTCTTCCGCCGGCTTGTTTTGCGCCTCTGAAGTAACTGGGGTTGTCTCGTGACCGACAACAACCATCATAGCCAGCTTGTCAGGCATGTCAGTATCCGCTGTGCCCTCTGAAGGAGCCGGATTACCACTGGAAAAGCGGGTTTTGATCTTCTCTTCGAAGAGACTAGCATCATCATCGGAGCCAGAGTCTACGTTGACTTGAACGGTAGATCTGGATCCGGCATCTGACATCGTATCCTCCTGTAGAGCAAGAAGGATTGACTCAAGATCGTTGTTTTCCGGCTGGGAGTCGGATCCCAGTCCGACAACTCCGACGAAGTGGAAATCAGATTCGGCCGACTCCTGGGAGAAGGCGGATTCAGATCCATCTTGTCGGTCGACTGCTTGGTCGAAGGGTTGGTGGGTGGGGTTGTAGAAACTCGGTAGGCCGTACGCCTCTGGCGTGTACCCGATGAAGACGTCGATCCCTCCGATCGGTACGATTGCGCATCCGATGAGGTAGTCGTCCGCCGGGAGCCAGGACTCATCCGAGTTGACGTAGCTATGGCCGCCATACCTTGTGACGCGACCGACGGCGATCTGCTTGCCCACGCCGCCAAGTGTTTGCGCCTGGAACGTGACGCCAGGAACCTTAGGCCCCACGATGGGCGCCAACTGTCGTGGTATCGGCATAATTGATAGAAGACGGGGGTCCTCTAGCCTACGTATGGATTGTGGGGAAGAAGGTTGGTGTCGTCGAGGAGGGGATTGAACACGGCGAGTTTACCCAACTTCGGATCCCACGGCGGTGGCGAGATCCTACGTGCTGCTATAATTCACTATGTGGCAATAGCCGTGAACAGGTTACAATGTGTATGATGCCTATTGAAGCGTCTGCCCTAAAGGCTCCCTGGTGGCTGGCTTATATAGGCGGCCAGGCCCCAGGGTACAAGGCAAGTACTTTTCCGGCAAGTAAACAGAGTCCTAGACCTAGCCGGCTTAGTTGCCGCCTTCCGTCTTGGGCTTGGTGGCTTGATGGGCTTCGGCCTTCCACCTTCCTTGGACCGTCCGCCTACTTCCTTGTACGTCAGCTATCTGGGCCGCCCGGCAGGCTTCGTCCTTTCCACCCTTGGGCCACCCTGGACTAGCCGGATTAATCCATGTTGGTTATACCCCTAGTTGATATATCCCCAACACGGGGCGCTTGGGCTTTCTCCGTGAGGAAGGCCTCACGGGTCAGATAGTCGCAGCAGACTTCGTGCCGCGCCGCATCGTGCCCCTTCAGGCACATTCAGAGCCGATGTGGATGTACAATGGCCCCTCGGACCCAATGCGGCTTCACTCTGAGGATCAAGATTCGGAGGTTGTCGACACCATCCTGAACATCCTCTTTGCCAAGACGGAGATGCCCAAGAAGATCGCCGGCTCCTTGCGTCCTCTGCACCAGCTCCCGTTGGGCGATCGCATGGACATCTTGGACGGAATGCCTGAGTTTACTCCGTCGAGTGGCGGGGCTGAGACCGCGACGGAAGGGGCGTTTCCCGCGAGGTACGAGCCCTTCACCGCCGAGATCTGCGACATTTCGTCAGGGGATGACGACGCCTTTGCTGTGGCGCCCTCGCGCCCCACGGAGGAAGTGACCGAGGTTGGGTCTTCCTCCGAGGCAAGTGCTTGGCCGGGGAGGCGCGAACCTCGCACCAAGGCCGCGGTGGACCGCTCTGGGGTAAGGCCCTCCGATGTCCCCTCCAAAAGGAAAGCGGGGACGCCTCCCGGGAGACCAGGCGCCAAAACCACGCCTTCCTGGCGCTCTCGAGGCCTGAATGGGTCGACGCCGGGGCTTCCCCTTCTGGGTGAGCATTTAGGGCATCTGGCCATTCTTGGCTCGTGCTTTTTCCCTCCTGCTTTGCCCTCTCCTGACTGTATTTTCCTGTGCTTTTATCAGCGATCTTGTGCCCGCGAAGCGCCGCCGGCTTCGCGAGGCTGCAGACGCAAAGAAAATCACAGCAGGGGCAGGAGGAGCCGATGGTCACTCGAGGCCTGTGGGGACGGCCACCTCAGACCCTGCTGGAGGGGCGCCTCAAGCGGAGGTGGCCGCGCCCCCGGTGGGGACGGTTGAGCCTCAAGAGGAGGTGGGCGCACCGCGTCCAGTGGCATCTTCATCGCTTCTCGAGCCACTGGGGGTGGAAAGTGCGGAGGAGAAAGCTTCCACGCCACTTCATGCTCCTACTCCCCCTCGCGCAGTTACTCCTCCGCGTGAGGCAGCTCCGCCCTGCGAGCCGACCCCGCCGCGGGAGTTGACGCAGATGCACGCGTCGTCTCCACCGTGCACGCCCGAGGCTCCCATGCCGCGCCCGGAGGAAACAATCGTGGCGCCAGCAGGCGCCAGTGCGTCTGTAGGAGGGGGTGCTTCTTCGCCTTCTCGTCCCGCCGGAGAAGATGAGCGTCTTATTGGCTCGAGGTCCGAACCGGAGGCCGGCGCGGACGGAGGTGGAGCCACACCCAGCCCTCAGGCTCGATCTGGGGCCGGGCTTATGGCACGGGCCGCCAGGGCGGGGCCCTCGTCTAGCCAGGAGCTGGTTCTCCAAGGCTGGGATTGGAGCGCGAGACGTCGGGAAGTGGCGTTCAGTCTCGTGCGAGAGTCCTTGGAGGGCCTGGAGGCGCATCTCGCCCTCGGTGACGTGCAACTCGCCCAGCAGCAGGAGGAGCTGTCGAGGTCGTGGGCATCCTTCCATGCGGCGGTTGAGGCGCGCCGGCTGGAGGATGCGGAGTTGCAAGCCGCACATGAGGAGGCCACCCGCTTCGCCAAGGAGATCCGCAAGGGGGCTATTCGCGACGCCGCAGTGCTCCTCGAGCCCCTTCAGGCGGAACGCGATGCCGCGGCGGAGCTCTTGCGTGAGGCTAGGGCGGAGCGCGAGGCGATGGAGAGCTCGCTGGTGCAGAAGCGCCGCGGGCTGGGTCGGCTGGAGTCCCAACTGCTATCCGCCCACCAGGGCGCGCATGCCGCTCTGGAAGAGGACCGCCAGAGCCTGGCCGAGCGAGCGCGGCAGCTAGACCTCATGGGGAGGGAGCAGCAGCGGTACGAGGAGCAACGTCTTCGGGCGGAGAAAGACTTGGTCGTCCGGCGCGAGGCCCTCGAGGTGCGCGAGGGAAGCCTGGCCCAGGCGACCTCGAAGTTCGACGAGCATGTCGCTGCCCAGAATCTTTCTTACAAGCGCATCGAGCGGTGTCTCACCAAGAAGACAAAGGCGGCTAGGAAGGCCCTCGTGGAGCACGAGAGACAGTTCTGCCGGGCTCTCCTTCAGAAGTACCGCGCTCGGGTCCAGAAGCGGGAGGACCGCCTCAAGGCCAAGCATGCTTCGGACGTTCATCGGCTTGCCGAACTCGAGAAGGCCAACTCCAAACTGGTGCGCCGCCTCAAGCGCGCCAAGGCTGGCCGATGCCGAGCAGAGGAAGCTCGCGACGATGCAGTTCGAGGCCTTGGTCCTCCGGTCGAGGTCGTGGAAGAACAGGTGGCCCCGGCAAGGGAGCGGGCGGAGGAAACGCCGGACTCAGTCCAGGCGGCCAGCATGCTCGCGAGGCAGAGTGAGCAGCGGTTTAAGGCGTTGGTCGAACGCGGCGACGAGCTTGCGGCGCGGCTTGGCGCGGAGGCGCCGTGCTCCGGAAGCCGTGGCTATGACGCCGCCACGCACTTGGCCTATTTCGACCAGCTCTTCACGGCACTTGAGGGTCCCGCCACCGAGCTTCGCGGGATGATCGAGGACGAGAGCCGGCAGCTCTTGGGGGTGGTTGTAGATCGTATCTTCACCAACCTCAAGCTCCTCATGCCCGGCTTTGACCTCTGCTCTGTGACCGAAGCTGCCCAAGGCGAGGACGCGCAGCGGGTCTCATGCTCCCTCCGCAAGCAGGTGGACGCCTTCTGCAACCGCTTCAGGCGCGCGGAGGCTGCGCCGGAGGACAGCAAAGAGGAGGCCTGCTCTGATGAGGCTGAAGAGGGTGCCGCGGAGGAGATCCGAGGCGGTGTTTCTTCCCCATGAGCTCTTTTCGATTGCGTCTGCGAGCGCTTGTATCTGCAACAGCTGTGTGTTTAGACATTTTTAAGACTTTTGGCATGTAATATACTCTTCAATTGCTGATTAATTCGAGCTTGTTTGCCCCCTGTGAGGTCTCTTTGGACTCATCTTCATGCCTATTTGTTCTCTGCGTCGGTAGGTCCCATCTCTTCGTGCCATGACTCCGCCACTTCGGTATGCTGGAGCGATGACTCCGCAAGGCCGGGGGGAGTTTAGGCCTAGGAGAGGTAAGAGCCCAGAGTCGCGATGCTCAAGTGCCCCCTTAGACGTGCGAGTAGTCGATGAAGCGTAAGGGAAAGCGAAGTCGCTTGAGGGGCAAATACGCGCTAGGGAGAGGTAAACGCTCTTAAAGCGTGGGTGCGAGGCTTAGCTTCTTGAGGTTTTCGCCCTACGAAGGCCTTTCGCCCGGCGAGGTTGCCCACTTGAGGGGTCACTCCTGAGGAGGCTTTTTGCTTGGCGAGGTTGCCCGCTTGAGGGGTCGCTCCTGAATGCCCCTTCAGGCTTGTGGGGGGACTTCCATGCGTATGTTAGAGGGGCGAACCCAAACGCTGGAACACGGCACAAAAGGCTCGTGCGCGCTTATAGGTCCCCTCAGGTGTTCCTTCCGAGGAGAGTAAGTACCAAGGTCCTCGGTAGAGATGGCGTGTTTGTGGGATCTTGCCCTCCAGCCAGAGCTCGGACTCTTGGATTTTGCAGTGCCGCTGGTGTGTCATTTGAGGCACTGGCACCGTACTCAGCCCCCGCTCGCGAGGTAAGCATGAGGAGAGATATAAGCGCACACTTTAACAGAGTAATGCGGAAATAAAACCCCCCAAACGACTAAAACGGCGCCGAGGCGTGAAGTTCACTTGGGAACTAAATTGAGTCATTATGCTTGGGGTGCCAAGTTAATGCTTTGACCATGTCGAGGCATGTGGACCACTTATTAGTGGGCGAAACTCTCGACGGCCTGCGGTGGCTCGTTTAATGGAGAGCTCGGAGGGTTTCCGCTTGATAGAAGCCTTTGGAGCTTGGAGGTTTAAGCCGTGAGCGTTTTAACCTCTAAAGACGAAAATGCTTGGAGGTTGAGCCGTAGGCTTCCTCGTCCTCTTGAAGTCTCGACGTGACAATGATCACGGGCGTGGCAATGACCACGGTTGCGTTTGTTCCTTTTTGGGAGACAAAGCGTGTTTTTGGAGGTTTAAGCCATGAGCATTTTAACCCCTAGAGACGAAAATGCTTGGAGGTTGAGCCGTAGGCTTCCTCGTCCGCTTGAAGTCTCGACGTGACAATGATCACGGGCGTGGCAATGACCACGGTTGCGTTTGTTCCTTTTTGGGAGACAAAGCGTGTTTTTGGAGGTTTAAGCCATGAGCATTTTAACCCCTAGAGACGAAAATGCTTGGAGGTTGAGCCGTAGGCTTCCTCGTCCGCTTGAAGTCTCGACGTGACAATGATCACGGGCGTGGAAATGACCACGGTTGCGTTTGTTCCTTTTTGGGAGACAAAGCACGTTTTTGGAGGTTTAAGCCGTGAGCATTTTAACCCCTAGAGACGAAAATGCTTGGAGGTAGAACCGTTGGCTTCCTCGTCCGCTTGAAGTCTCGACGTGACAATGATCACGGGCGTGGCAATGACCACGGTTGCGTTTGTTCCTTTTTGGGAGACAAAGCATATTTTTGAAGGTTTAAGCCGTGAGCATTTTAACCTCTAGAGACGACCATACTTGGAGGTTGAGCCGTAGGCTGCCTCGTTCGCTTGAAGTCTCGACGTGACAATGATCACGGGTGTGGCAATGACCACTGTTTTGCATTTTTTCCCTAAGGGTGCAAAAAAGATGTTTTGGAGGTTTAAGCCGTTGGCGTTTTAACCTCTAGAGACAACAAATGCTTGGAGGTTGAGTCGTAGGCTGCCTCGTTCGCTTGAGGTCTCGATGTGACAATGATCACGGGCGTGACGATAATCACGTTTTTAACTTGTTCCTTGTGGATACAAAGGTTTGAGAGGTTTAAGCGTTGAGCTTTTAACCTTGAAGGACAAAAAAGTTCTTGGAGGTTGAGCCGTGGGCTGCCTCTTTCACTACATGCCCTGATGTGACAATGATCACGTGTAGAACTTGCGTAGGTGCATGATGTTCCATGGATTCTTGACGGGGATGCCATCTTTCGTCTTGAGCCGAGCCGCGCCAGGCCTGGCGATGTGGGTGACCCTGTAGGGACCTTCCCACATCGGGGACAGCTTGTGGAGGCCTTCCATGGAGAGGATTCTCCTGAGGGCGAGGTCGCCTGCCTCCAGGGTGCGCGAGCGCACGTTGCGGCTGTGGTAGCGCCTCATGTCCTGCTGGTATTTGGCCGCCCGGAGCGCCGTGCGGCGTCGTAGCCCTTCAAGGAGCAGCAGGCCGTCGTTTTGGAGTTCCTCTTGCTGGTCCTCGTTAAAGGCAAGGACCCGTGGGGATCCATGCTTTATCTCTGTGGGGAGGACTGTTTTGGCTCCATAGACGAGGTCGAACGGTGTTTCCCCGGTGGGCTTGGGTGGCGTGGTACGGATGGACCAGAGCATCGAGGGTAGCTCATTGATCCAGCCCTTGCCGTGTCCCTTGAGGATATCGAAGGTCCTGGTCTTTAGGCCTTTGAGGACCTCTGCGTTTGCGCGCTCGGCCTGTCTGTTGCTTTGCGGATGGGCGACTAAGGCAAAGCAGAGCTTGATTCCCATCTTTTC
This sequence comes from Poa annua, assembly GCA_026929855.1. Lineage (NCBI taxonomy): Eukaryota > Viridiplantae > Streptophyta > Magnoliopsida > Poales > Poaceae > Poa > Poa annua. The sequence goes on from CM049432.1 coordinate 23,454,302, forward strand.
ACAATAGGCTCTGAAGATGCCCCTGGTGAATTGTGAGCCATTGTCGGTGATGATGCGGTTAGGCACTCCGAAGCGGCAGACCAGGCCTCTGATGAATTTCACCGCCGCGCCTGCTGTGATTGTGTGCGTCGCCATCACTTCAGGCCATTTTGTGAACTTGTCAATGGCCACGGAGAGGTAGCGATATCCACCTTGCGCCGTTGGGAAGTGTCCCAGGATGTCCAACCCCTTGACCGCAAACGGCCACGAGAGCGGAATGGTCTGTAGCCCCAGCGCTGGTTGGTGGATTTGCTTGGCGTGGAATTGGCAGGCTTCACAAGCTTGAATGATGTCCACTGCATCTTGAAGCCCTTGAGGCCAGTAGAATCCGCTCCTGAAGATTTTTCCTGCGAGGGTGCAGGCGCACGAATGGTGGCCGCATTCCCCGCTGTGGATGTCCTTAATTAGCAGTTTTCCTTCTTTAGGAGGGACGCATTTGAGCGCGATGCCGTTTGGGCGCTTGCGATAGAGGACTCCTTCGAGGATTTGGTATGATTTTGCTTGGTGGGCAATTCGCTCCGTTCAACATCTTCCTCGGGAAGGATCCGTTTGCAGAGGTAGTCCTTGATCTCGTCAATCCATCCTGTTTCTTGGTGCTCCGCTGTGAGCAACATACGCTCCCCTGTGGGAGGCCCGCATGCTGGGGCTCCGCTTGCAGGGGGTGGCGGGAGCGCTTCGTCTGTGCTTGCGGGCAGGGCCTCTAGGGGCTGCTTTATGGATGCCTTGACGAGCCTTTCTTCAAAGACACCTGGTAGCTGAGCTTGTCTCTTTGAGGCGCGCTTGGCGATGTCATCAGCTTCTTGATTTTCCTTTCTTGAGATGTGCATGAGCTCCATTCCCCTGAAGTTCTTCTCAAGCCTACGGACCTCTTCAAGGTATGCGGCCATGTGGTCGTCCTTAGGCTTGTAGCTTTTCTTGGAGAAGTTGACGAGCAGCTGGGAGTCTCCCTTGATGAGTATATGCTTGACGCCTAGGGCGGTCGCGGCGCGTAGGCCAGCGAGCAGCCCTTCATACTCGGCGATGTTGTTGGATATCTTGTCAATTCCAAAGCACAGCTGGACTGCGTAATACAACTTGTCTCCCTTGGGTGAGATCAGGACTACGCCTGCCCCGCCGTGGCGACAAGCGAAAGCTCCGTCGAACTTCACGCAGTACTGTGCTGACGAAGTAAACTGGATGCTCGACGAGGGTAGTTCCTGTTGCCTTGGCGTCTTTCGCCTGAGGTGGCACAGCTTGACCCTCGAGGGGGTTTGCCTCACGGGGCTTGCCCTGTGCCTCGAGGGGGTTGCCTCAAGTGGATTGAATTGTGCCTCGAGGGGGTTGGCCTCAAGGGGCTTGACTTGTGCCTCGAGGGGGTTGGCCTCAAGGGGCTTGACTTGTGCCTCGAGGGGGTTGGCCTCAAGGGGCTTTAGGCCTGGCGTTGGGTTTGTGAGTGCTTCCTCTTCTTCGAGCTCCTTATCAGGAGGCTTTTTCTTTTGAGTGGTTGCACTCTTCTTGTGGAGTATTGGCTCTTCTAGCACAGGCCTTGGGGCGACCATTACTGGCGGGCTGGCCAGATACTTCTTCAAGTCCTCAAATGCTTTTTCAGCTTCAGGGGTCCACTTGAAAGTGCCCGTTCTTTTCATGATCTTGAAGAACGGCAGGGCTCTTTCACCAAACTTGGAGATGAATTGGCCCAAGCTGGCCATGCAGCCTGCCAGGCGTTGCATGTCCTTGAGCCTGCGTGGAGGTTGCATGTCCTCTATGGCCTTGATTTTTTCTGAGTTTGCCTCTATACCTCGATGAGACACGAGGAACCCAAGCAATTTGCCTGAAGGGACTCCAAGGACGCACTTGGCGGGGTTGAGCTTGATGTTCACCTTGCGCAGGCTGGCGAAGGTTTCTTCAAGGTCTTCGAGGAGTGTGTTTCCTTCTCAGGACTTTACGACGATGTCATCGACGTATGCTTCGGCGTTTCGCCCCATTTGCCCGCCAAGGGCTATCCTCATCAACCTCTGGAAAGTGGCTCCGGCATTTTTTAGGCCAAAGGGCATGCAGACGTAGCAATACACACCGCATGGGGTGAGGAAAGCCGTCTTCTCCTCGTCCTCCTTAGCCATTTTTATCTGGTGATAACCAGAGAAGGCATCAAGGAAACAGAGGAGGTCGCAGCCTACCGTGGAGTCCACAATCTGGTCAATTCTGCGCATGGGATAAGGGTCTTTGGGGCAGGCCTTGTTTACATCAGTGTAGTCGATGCATAGACGGCCTCCTCCGGCGGGCTTTGGGACTACCACGCCGTTGGAGAGCAAAGTGGGATGCGCGACTTCGCGAATGACTTTTGCCGCTTTGAGCTTTTCGACCTCCTTGACGATGAATGCTTGCTTCTCGGGGGCTTGCTTTCTTGATTTTTGCTTGATGGGGCGCGCGTTTGGGCACACGGCCAAGTGGTGCTCGATCACCTCCCTCGGTACACCAGACATATCTGACGGTGTCCATGCGAACATGTCAGAGTTTGCCTGGAGGAAGGCAACGAACGCGCTTTCCTATTTGGGAGGCAGCGCGGCGCCAATGGTGACGCTAGCCCCCGAGCCTTCAGCCCCCGAGCTACCTGAGCCCAGAGAGATCTTCTTGGTAGCAGTTGCCTCTTGGGAGAACAACTGCTTCTTCTTCTTGGGCCTCTCGAGAGGCTCTTGGTCCTCTTCTGCGGGGAAGGCCATGGCTGCGGTCTTGTAGGCCGTCTCAACAGCGCGCGTAGCGTCCAGGACATGCCCGCGTATGGTGATCGTGCCGGCGCTGCCGGGGATCTTGACCATGTTGTACGCATGGTGCGTGACAGCCATGAACTTCGCAAGCGCGGGGTAGCCGAGGATGGCGTTGTACGGCAGGCCGATGTGCGCGACATCGAAGTCGATGTGCTCAGTGCGGTAATTTTCCTAGCTCCCGAAGGTGACGGCAAGCCTGACCTGGCCTAGAGGCTCGATCGAGCCGCTGGTGACCCCCGTGAAGGGCCTCGAGGGCATAAGCCGCTCGTAGGGCACTTGAAGCGCTTCGAACGTATCTATGGAGATAACGTTCAGCCTGCTCCGCCATCGATGAGCGTCTTGGAGACAGCCACATTGTCGATGGTGGGGGTGCAGACCAGCGGGAGGGTTCCAACAGTCTTGGTGGACTTGGGGTGGTCCTGAGCGTCGAAGGTGATGGTGTACTGCGACCACTTGAGGGGCCTGGAGGTTTCCGTGCTTGGGAGGGCGGCGTTGAGCTCGCGGGCGAACTGCTTGAACTGGTTGTTCGACTTCGGCGCCTGCCCCCCCCCCCCCCCCCCCCCCCGAGGATGCAAGCGATGGCAGCTCTCGGGGCTTGGTAGCCGCCGTCTTCCTCGTCAGGGAGGTTGCCATTCTTTGCCGCGGCGTTGGCCTGATTTCCAGACGGTTTCTGGTAGCCGCCCTTGCGTCCGCTCCCGTGGAAGCCACGGCCTCGGCCACGGCTACCACTGCCTTCTGCTTGCTCGCGCTCCTTGCTCAACCTTTTGAGGTCGAAGAAAGACTCCGTGGAGTGGCCGCGCCTGTTGTGGTAGATGCAGAACGGGCGGTGATCATCTCTTCTTTCTCCAGGCTCAGGGGAGTCCCTGCGGGTGCCATTCGCGTCAGGCTCTGCCGCAAGAACTGCGGTAGTCTTGCGCTTGGGCTCCTCCTTGGCCTCTTTCTTCTTCTGGCTCCTGGACCCCTCAGCGTGATCGTCCCCTCTCGAGGACATCTTCACGAAGAGGAGTCCTTCTTCAGCCTTGGCGCACTTGTCCGCCAAGTCGAACAACTTGACCACAGAGGTGAGCTTGTCGTGGATCCCCAACTTCTCGAGCATCCTGCTGTTCGTGACGCCCTCGCGGAAAGCGGCGATGACTTGAGTGTCAGGGATGTTCGGGATCTTGTTGCGCACTTGGCTGAAGCGCTGGATGTACTTGCGAAGCGTCTCATCCTTCCTCTGCACCACAGCGCGCAAGTCGTTGTGGGTGAGGGCGCGCTCGTACGTCCCCTTGAAGTTGGAGACGAACTGCTTGCAGAGCTCCTCCTAGGAGTTCACAGAGTCCCCAGGGAGATTCAGGAGCCACGACAACACGGAGTCGCGAAGCGCGTGAGAGAACCAGTTAGCCATGACCTTGTCATCTCCTCCCGCAGCTAGGATGGAGGTGGTGTAGAGCTGCAGGAACTCGATGGGGTTGCTGGAGCCATCGTAGCCCTTGGGGAGGGCAGGCCAGAACTCTGGCGCCAGACCACGCGGCGCAGAGAACGGGTGAACGCCATGCAGCCTGAGGCGTACGTGGCGACCCCGTGCTGAAGCGCGCCACAGTTCTGCTGGCCCGCCTGGCCAATCTCCTCCACGAGCCTGTTCTGGCGGTCTCGCTGGAGCTCCATTCCCACGCGGGCGTCGGGCGCGGTGCGCTGCACGATCATGCAATCGTGCGGCGAGGTCGCGTGCGAAGCAGCCTTCCGAGCCGCAGCCGGTGCAGGCCCCGGAGGTGGCGGAGGCGCATTTGTTGCGACCGTGCCCGCGAGAGAGGGGTGGATGTTGGACTGCGACGGAGCAGGGCGCGTCGTGGCGATGCCGACGAGGTGGTTGAGGCGTTGGAGCCACTACTCGTGGGCCTCAGTGGTGGGCTGGTAGCGTAGCAGCTCCTGCGCCATGAGCAGCGCGGTGTGGGGCCGGGTCCGTCCTCCCAGGGCCGGAACCGCTCGGGCGCTGCGTCGCGTGCGACGACTGCGCGTCCTCCTGGTGCTCAGAGTTGTGTTCCGGCGCTTCAGCGTGCGGGCCAGAAGGGACGTGCTCTCCGCGGCGGGGCCATCCCCGCTGTGCGCGGGTGGTCGAGGCGCCTGGCGGCGCGCGTGCTCCCGCGGGCGTACGTCGGTTTGCGCGGGCGGCGCGGGAGTTCACCATGGCGCGGAGACGAACTCGAAGGTTGTAGACGTGCGTCAATCCCCTACCTGGCGCGCCAATTGTCGGGTTATGACTCCCAAGAACCGGGGGTAGTCACTTCCTGAAGTGTAGTTCGTGAAGGGGATTGAACACGGAGGTCTAGACCCTCGAGTGGCTCCGCGACGTTGCTCGCCGAACCCGAGGAAGACACACACACACACAAAGGGAGACACCAGCCTTTACCCAGGTTCACGGCCCTCGTGGGGAGGTAAAACCGCTACTCCTGCTTGTCTGTATTAGATGTGGAAGGTTACAGTACAACGGAGCTTGCCGAGAGCCCCCTTGAGGTAGTTCTTGCCTCGGGAGGGAAACGATCGTCTTCTTCCTCCTCAAGGCAGAGGCTTTCCTCCAAGTGTAGCTAGGGTTTACAAGGGTTGCAGTTTGCAAAGAGCCGACCTGTGCTATGATGGACGTCTTGCCCCTTTTATAGGCGCCTCTGTCCTTCTCCTTCGGCTTGGCCTTCCAGGTGGTTCCCACATGCCAGTGGCAGGGTGGTGCAGGAGTCCACCGTGCTCCATTCGTCCATGGACTCGGTCCATTGCTGATAAAGGTGGGCGCTGTGGCCGACCGGCGGCCGACCGCGATGCACTGCCCGCAGGGAGGGCAGTCTCTGAGGTGGAGCCCATGATGACGTCCTCTTTTGGAGGGTTGTGCTGTCCACCCGCTTTATCGTCAGAGTAGAAGGTCCTGGCAGGTGCGCAGCAGACAGCGTTGCTTCGTTGACCACTTTATCGCCAAGGACAGCGACGGGGGTGCGTGCGACACTGCATGTGCGTGGCAGAGGCCACGTGCATCTTGCCGTGCTTCCTTGGCCGCGACGTTTCCCCTCAGGCGCAGGGAGGCCTGAGGGGAGATTCCTGAGGGGCTCCCTAGAGGCGGTCTCGCGCCTCGGGAGGGTCCCCTGAGGCGAGAGGTCCCTTGAGGCCCTCGTTTCCTCTTGAGGCCCTCGAGGGGAATTGCCTCTCGAGGGTCCCGACAGGCGGTGACGCCTGGTCCTTAGTCGTTTCGTCCGACGGGCCCGCGTGCGAGGCCTGGGGGGAATGGGCTCTCCATACCCCAGTTCCCACTGGGCCAACACTGAGACCCTATCTCAGATATAAGGTCCTCCTGACCTAAATACGATGGGGGGCTGGACACTTTTCCCAGAAGCATCTTCGTACGCCGCCGCCACCTCGAAACTCAATTCGGGGATCAGAAGTCTTTGTTCCGGCACCCTGTCCGGACGGGGAATCGAAGGGGAGCATCGCCATCGTCATCACCAACGCCTCTCCATCAACCATCCATGTTTTCCCCATCCACGAGTGAGTAATCCACCGCTGTAGGCTTAAGGGGATTGTAACAGCCCGTTTGTAACTTTCCTTTTTGTGTGCAATAAAAATGGATATCATGTCATCATTCCATATGTGCTTGCTTTTATTTAATTTTGTGCATCAAATTCAAATTATAAATTTAAATTCTTATTTTGAATTCAAATGCTTTCAAAATAAATTCATTTGAAGTTTCCAATTATTTATAAATAATCAAATAAGATATTAATATGACTAATTTGAAACTTGTAAAAATTGTTCAAAAGTTCTTTTATGCCTTTTCTCTTATTTGTTTTAAAAATACAAAAATCAGAATGTTTAAAAAGGGGAAATTAAGCAGAGAAAAAAAAAATAAGAGAACTGGCCGAGCTGGGCCATCACAGCCCAACTCAGCCCACGACCTGCTCCTGGCCTCCTTCTTCGTACGGACAAGCAGAGCAGAGCTCGCTTTCCAGCTCGACGAAGGAGCTCGCCCCCTGCCATGTCGCCCCCACCGGAGCCCCCACTGCTTTCCCTCTCCCCTCCCCTATTTATCTGGCCGAAACCCTAACCCTAGCCCCTAATTTTTCTCCTCCCCCGCCGCCGCTCGCTCCCTAGCTCCCGCCGTCGCCATGGAAACCGAAGGACTCCGTTCGTCGCCGGCGTGACTCCGGCCACCATCTCCTTCCTCCTCGCGCCAGTAGAGCCCCCGACAAGCCCTCCGTCCACGGCAGTCAGGAGCCGGACCCGGGAAGCCCTGCTCCCACTCCTTCCCTGACGCCGGCCGCAACCCCGCCCTCCGTCCCCGGCACCGACAGCTCCGCTCCATCGTCCCCTGCTTCCCTCTGCTCACCATTGACTTCCCCTCGGTGAGCACCTTTGGTTTCCCCTCCTCTTCCCCTTCAAACTGTCCCCGTTCGCTGCTGTCTCCCCGGCGTCGGAGCTGCGCAGCCACGGCCGGAGCGGACACGACCGCGCCGAGCACCAAGACGACGTTTCCAGCTCCTTTTTCTTCGATCCGAGAGCAGAAATGGAAACCCTGTACACGCACGAACACCTTCACCCCCAAACGAAACCGCGCCGCCCGGGACTGGTCACCGGCGTCGATCCCTTTCGCCGCCGTGTCCCTGCTGCCCGCTCTCTGTCCCTGCTCCGTCAGTTTCGTCAGTAACAGTTAACAGCTAACCTTTTAATTAGCTAAAAACTAACCTAACCTAGATCTAACAAGATCACCTACCTAATCTACTGGCTAACCGAGCGATCCATGCGAAGCGCGCGTCGCGCATTCGATTCCTCCCGCGGGCAGTGGAAAAGGAAGCCCCCTTTTTATTTTCCCTCGCGCACACTGACAGCCCGGGCCCGCCTGGCAGCGACTGCCCGGGCCAGCACCGCGCCTCCCCGCCCGCGTGGCATCTGGCCCCACTCGCCAGCCGCTCTGGCTAGAGCACGGCTGGGTGAAAAAGGAATTCCACGCGCGGCAGTTTTTGCACCAAAGCCCCTGTTTCCCAGTTTTGCACCAGGGACCTCTCCTGCTAGTTTTCTATCACGGTTAAGTCCTCGGGTTTTACAGAAACAACCCTTCACTTCTTTTTGCAATAACTTTTAATATATAAATCCAAATTAAATAAACTTTATATGTTTTCATATCAGAAAAATGCAATAAACATTATTATAATACTCTTATGTCATTTTGCATCATTTATCTTAAATGCTTAGTTTAAATTAACAAATGCATTTAATTAATTAAATATGGAATATGTGGGGTAATAATTATATAATTCCCTAGTTCCATTTAATATGCTCATATCCTTTTATACCAATTCTTGCCATGCTAATAAATATTTAATTTGAGTTGAAGTTAAATAATCTGCAATCAAATACTAAATATGGAATGTGTTGAGCAACTAATTAATTAATGCCTATTTTCCTTATAAATTAATTTGATCACCACTTCTACTATATTAAGTAACATTTAAATTGTTGGCTACACAAATAACTTGCACCCTATTCTTTTGCCGGGATTTCATCCCCGCTTTAATATGACCTAATCATCTCATACCATATCGCACCATCATTTGTTTGCGCATTTCTCTGTATTGATTATTGTTTCCTATTGTCTGTGTTTGGCTCTCTTTGGGTAGATGACGACGTGTCTGCTGCGAGTACCTACGACACTGAGGTTCCAGCTATCGTGCCAGGCTACGAGCTGCCAGGCAAGCTTCTGCTAACCGGTTACACGATTGTCGGGTTTTCATTCTTGCCTTTTGATCTATGCTATCCTAGTTATCGATTCTTGAATTGCGATCCCATCACATGTTTATCCTGCAGCCTATACAGCTATCTCCCCACAACCCATAACCCCTTGCATGTTTATCTGTTGGCCTTTGCGAGTCGTAGTGCATGCTTAGGATTGGTTGAGCGAGTCGTTCCTATGTCTTTATCTCATATGCTTAGTATGATATATTGTTCTACTATATTAAACTGCTGTCTTTTTTGGGTTCTATAATTAAAATATAAGGCACCAGGCGGAAGGCCTTGCGAGGTGCTTTGTTCTGCTCAGTGTCGACATAGGAACTGAGATTTTGTCCTCGGATCCAATTTTGAGCGCACTAACCACTTGTGGGTGGCCCAATGGAGCCCCCCTCGACTTTGAACGGATCCGCAGCTCGTCCATGTGCCGCAAGTAGTTCGGGTTTTCCATTTGCTCATATGCATGTGCATGATGATGACGATGATGATGATAAGAGGTTATGTGATACGGGGGGTCATATAGGGGTGGTGCGTACGTAGCGGACAGTTCCTACTGTGGTTTGAGCCGCATGGTGCGTTGGCACAAACTAATGAGTCCACAATTGAGATTCGGCCGGACTCCTGACGCGGGTAACAACTCATATGGGTGGCACTTGGACTTGCTGTAGTGAAGGAATAAGTCGTGTTGAGAAGCCCTGATGCTTGCTTGGGTTGATCATGCGAGTATGGGTACAGTAGTGCACCCCTGCACTGTATAATCTTATCGATGAGCCGTGTCCACGGTTATGGACGACTTTTGTGATGATGCTGGCTAACAAGATCTATACAACTTACACCTAATCATTGTTAATTAATTTGACTAGTAACTATAGAATTACTTACACCCTAAATGGTAACTAAAATTGTTAACGTGTGAGTATTCCCGGATTGCTTCCTCATACTTGGCTGAGGGGGTTAATTCGAGAATGGGTTATGACTGGTGTTAGTTGTAGGTGGCTACTTAAACGCTCTCTTATCCCTCTCTAATTAGACGGAAGTTTTAGCGTGTCTCTTTAGTTTGCTAGTGCTGCTGCCGCTAAGTACACTTACCCTCATATTTTGGGGATCTTACAGTTTTGTAACCTGTTAGCTTAAGCTTGTTCGATACGCTTCGGTGTATTGACCCGTTCACGGGCTGTGGTTTTTCTGAAGTTGAGGATTCTTCGCTCGACCAGTTGGGTGGATACTACGTGGAGTTCGACGACGAGAGCTACGACGAGTAGTTAGAGTTCCCCTGGACTACTTCCTGGTGGACTGCGTGGATGGGCCTTCTTTTCCGTTTCGGCCTTGAGCCCTTTGCTTCTTGTCTGTACTCAGACCGGTTTGTTTCCGCTGCATGATGTAATGTTGGGACATGTGTCCTCTGATTGGTGCCATTCGATATATTTTGCTCAGTGAGAGCTTTTGGATATTATTTCCTTTCTTTGTGTCTTAGGTTTATTCTGTGGTTTCAACTTGTTAAAAATCCGACTCGTATACCATGTGTGTATGTTTGAAGTTTACGAGTTGGAAGACTTTTTGGGTTCTTGCGTACACAATCTGGAAACGTATGTGACGTTGGGGTCGCCAAGAACTGTCGGCCGATGATCCATTCCGAGCATGGCCTGATTGTTTCCTGGGATTGGTAACCCCAGTATGTTCTTGGTTGTGTGGCCCAACCGATACTTTTCGTTTGTGTAGCTTGAATTCAGGGTCTGACAGTTGGTATCAGAGCTTAAACGCCCTCAGGTTCCCTTCTACTGGTCGTTGTTTGAGTCTAGAAAAATATTTTGTAGTTATCAGGAAATCTTAAAGGTGAGAGTAGGAATTATGTTCTTTTACTTCTTTCCCCACCCACCCTCCCTGTTCTTCTGGTAAGGAAGTGTTACGATATTTCCCTTCTCACCTTAATTTTAAAAATTTAGGACATCACGTGTTCTGGGTTTTCCGTAGTACCATAGTTGCAGGTGTTGAAGGTTGCTTTGGTCGTTTTGCTAGTTATCAACTTCTTCGGCTATGTTCAGTTTCAATCTCGAATCAGTCAGTTGTTGTTCTACCTTTCTCTGGATTTCACCTCCTTGTCTTTGTACAATTCGTTCTGTGCAATCAATCCTTTTTGTTTCCGGAGGCTAACTTCTACTTCAAACTGCTATGTAGATGGCGCACGCCCAGGTGGTGTGTAAGACCCACTGTGAGCAGACTACCGGTTACCCGAAGCTTCTCAGAAGCATGGTTGACTATGTCGGTTTCAGCTACCTCCCGGAGTACCAGGTGTCCGAGATCCCCAGAGATTACGGACAGACCTTCTACAGAGCTGCTGTTTGGATCAGGGGAGATGATGGTGATACTGTGCACAAGCACGTTGCTGAGGCTTCCACTGTGGACATGGCAGTACACTTAGCAGCTTACGATGCAGCTCTGGCTCTGCGCAGGGACTACTACTGCTTCAACAACCATCCGTTCTGCTACGTTCCACACTACCCCTACACGGACTCTCAGTACGAGCTCGAGGTTCTGGACAAGACCGCTCAGTTTGGCCAGTCTTCAGACTCTGTTGCTGGGACTCTACGCTTGGAGCTAGCAGCAGTCCGTCAGCAGCTGCACCGGGCACTCTCTCACCTGGGACAGTACGACAGGAGGAACATCACACCAGATGTTTTCCCGAGGTTCCAGCTCGCTTTTCCGAGTCGTCTGTCTGCTGTGGGTGGATACACTCCAGAGCGTGGTCCTCTGATCACTACTGATCCAGACCACGTTGGACCACTACTGTACGGGAAACAGACTATCCTTTGTACCGAAACCGTGTTGGTTGTACGGATGGTTAACTTTGTACTAGTAGCTGTCCTTGTAGTACTGAAACCTTGGTGGTTGTACTGATGGCTAACTAAGTGTATGGTTATGAACCTTTGCTATGAGAAGCTTATCCTTGTTATCCTACAGTTTGCAACTGTTTTTCTGAGCAAGAATTCGACTTTCCAAGTTTTCCCTGGCTTTGTGTATCTTGTCGCTGTTCTAATATCCAATGTCTCCAGGATGACGAACACCAGGAACAACCGCAATGCGGAAGATGCACCACAACCGCCTCCGATCACTGAGTTGCTTGGTCAGATGACCCAAGTTCTGGCTCAAATGGCCGAGAACCAAGCCTACCAGAACAACCACAGGCATCGCAATGAAGGCAATGCACGTGTGACCGTCAAGGACTTCCTCGGTATGGGCCCAAGGAACTTCGCTTCCCCCACTGAGCCGCTGGAAGCTGATGATTGGCTTCGCGAGATGGAAAGGACCCTTGCTATCGCCCACATGGCTGAGCATGACAAGGTGCCTTACGTGTCCTACCTTCTTAGGGGCAAGTCGGCCTCGTGGTGGGAAAACTTCCAGGCTATGAGAGCTCCCGGGGTGGTTACCACTTGGGGGGATTTCAAGGCAGCCTTCCTGCGCCACTACATCCCAGAAGGTCTCATGGACAGGATGCGCGAGCAGTTTAACTCGCTGACGCAAGGCAAGATGGACGTGATGGAGTACAATGGCGAGTTCAATCGCCTTGCTCGTTACGCTGGAGATGAGGTGAACACTGAGGTCAAGAAGATGGCCAAGTTCCGCAAGGGTTTCAACCCCGCGCTCAAGTACAAGCTGAACCTCGTCAAGGCCGACAACTTCGAGGACCTCGTCAACATCGCGCTCAATGAGGAGCATGGGCGCAAGGTCTTCGAGGAGTCGCGCAAGCACTCTCGTGAGAGCAACTCTTCTTCATCGTCAATCGCCGCCGCTCCTGCTCAGAAGCGTCGGCTCTGGGTGCCTAACAACGCCTTCGCACGAGCTACCTACGTGCCAGGACCTCCAGGACTCGCGCCTCGCCCACCGAACCCGGCTCTTGCTATGAGGGGTTTCGGAGGACCGCCAAGGCCAACGGGTGCTCGCCCCAACGTGACCTGCTACCAGTGCGGGAAACCGGGCCACTACTCCAACAACTGCCCGGAGACCCGTACACTTCCTCCACCACCTCGCCCTGCTCCAACTCAGGCGATGGTCCGCGCACCTCCCCCGACTATGCCTTTCGTCCCCAACACCAGGCCTCCAGCACGTGCTGCACGGGTGAACCACATCAGGGCTGAGGAAGCAGAAGAAGCTCCAGAAGTTGTTCTTGGTACACTTCCTGTCAACTCTATCTCTTCTAGAGTGTTGTTTGATACAGGAGCATCTCATTCTTTCGTATCAGTTAGCTTTGCGGATTTACATGGGCTAATTCTCGATCCTCTACCCAAAAACATCGCGGTTACTTCTCCCGGCATGGAAATGACTTCTTCTAAGATAAGCCACGACAATGAAATCCAAATTAGAGGCCATATCTTCTTGGCATCTCTAATAATTCTAGGCAATTCTGATATTGATGGCATTCTGGGCATGGATTGGTTGAAGGCCAATCAAGCTAAGATAGACTGTTCCACAAAGACTGTAACTCTTTCTCATCCTTCTGGACAGATAGTCTATTCTCCAAACCAAACCTCTTCAGCTCAGCTTTTCGCTCTCAATGTTGATCCTCTTCCTTCCATAGAAGCTATTCCGGTGGTCCGTGACTTTCCTGACGTCTTTCCTGAAGAACTACCAGGTATGCCACCTGACAGAGCCGTCGAGTTCGTTATTGAACTAGAACCAGGCACTGCTCCTATCTCCAAACGTCCTTACAAGATGGGCCCCAAAGAACTGGCTGAACTTAAGAGACAGCTAGATGAGTTGGAAAGGAAAGGTCATATTCAACCTAGTACTTCTCCTTGGGGTTGTCCTACTCTGTTTGTCAAAAAGAGGGACACGACTGAGCGACTGGTTGTTGACTACCGTCCTTTGAACAAGAAAACCATAAAGAACAAGTATCCTCTCCCTCGTATCAACGATCTGTTCGATCAACTGGCTGGTGCTAAGGTTTTCTCCAAGTTGGACTTGAGGTCAGGTTATCACCAGATCAAGATCCGCAAAGAAGACATTCCAAAGACAGCTTTCACCACTCGTTATGGCCTCTATGAATACACTGTCATGTCTTTCGGTCTCACAAATGCTCCGGCGACTTTCTCACGTCTCATGAACTTCATTTTCATGGAATACCTCGATAAGTTCGTGGTAGTCTATCTCGATGACATTCTTATCTATTCCAAAACCGAGGAAGAACACGGAGAACATCTTCGTCTTATCTTGTTGAAACTCCGAGAACACCGTCTCTACGCCAAGTTCTCCAAGTGTGAATTCTGGCTCCCTAAAGTATCCTACCTTGGTCATGTCATCTCTTCTGAAGGTATTTCTGTGGATCCAGAAAAAGTGAAGGCCATTGTTGAATGGTTGCCTCCTACATCGGTGAAACAAGTCAGGAGTTTCCTTGGCATGGCTAGCTATTGCCGTCGATTTGTTGAGAACTTCTCCAAAATCGCTAAGCCTCTCACCGATCTTACAAGGAAGGATAGAAAGTTTCTTTGGACTCCAAAGTGTGATGAGAGTTTCAATCTCTTGAAAGCTAAACTCACTTCTACTCCTGTTCTAGTTGGCCCAGACACTTCCAAACCTTTCCAAATATTCTGCGATGCATCTCTTCAAGGACTAGGCGCAGTCCTCACGCAAGAACGCAAAGTTGTGGCTTATGCATCTCGCCAGTTGCAGCCTCATGAGCTCAACTATCCTACATGATCTTGAACTTGCAGCAATCATGTATGCCCTCAAGGCTTGGAGACCTTATTTGTTGGGGCACAGCTGTGAGATCTTCACTGATCACAAGAGTCTCAAATATCTCTTCACTCAACCAGACTTGAACCTCAGGCAAACAAGGTGGCTTGAGAAACTCTCAGATTACGATCTTACCATCTCTTACACTCCAGGCAAAGCTAATGTAATGGCTGATGCTCTCAGTCGCAAGTCCTATTGCAACAACCTCATGGTTGAGGACATCCAACCTCCTATTCATGAAGAATTCAAGAAACTCAATCTTCAAGTGGTTCCCTCTGGTTATCTTGCAAACTTGATTGCCACTCCTACACTTGAGGATAAGATCCGTGCCGCACAGTTGCGTGATTCTGGTGTCAAGAATATCAAGGACAACATTGGCAAGGATAAGTACAAGAGTTTCTCCCTCGATGACAAGGGTACCTTGCTGTTTGAAGAACGCATTGTAGTGCCCAAACTTGACAGATTAAGAGAACTCATTCTCAAGGAGGCTCATGATACTCCGCTTTCTATTCACCCTGGCAGCACAAAGATGTACCAGGATCTCAAGTCAATCTATTGGTGGACCAGGATGAAGCGGGAAATTGCTCGCTATGTGTCTCATTGTGATGTTTGCTGTCGTGTCAAGGCAGTTCATCAGAGACCACCTGGACTTCTTCAACCACTGCAAATTCCTGAGTGGAAATGGGACAAGATCGAAATGGACTTCGTTACTGGGTTTCCAAAGTCCAAGAAAGGCAACGATGCAATCTTTGTTGTCATTGATCGTCTCTCTAAAGTGGCTCACTTCTTCCCAGTCAAAGAGACAGTATCAGCTAGTCAGTTGGCAGAACTCTATATGACAAGACTGGTTCCTTTACATGGTGTTCGTTTGGCCATAAGCTCAGATCGTGGAAGTATCTTCACTTCTCAATTTTGGGATAGCTTTCAGAAAGCCTTGGGTACCAAACTTCTGTTCAGCACAGCTTACCATCCACAGACAAGTGGACAGGTTGAAAGAGTGAACCAAATTCTGGAGGATATGCTCAGAGCTTGTGTTATCTCCTTTGGCATGAAATGGGAGGATTGCCTTCCGTATGCTGAGTTCTCCTACAACAACAGCTTCCAAGCAAGTCTAGGCATGGCTCCATTTGAAGCTCTCTATGGCCGCAAATGTAGAACTCCTCTCAATTGGTCTCAAGCTGGTGAACGTCCATTCTTTGGGCCGGATATTATCCAGGAGGCTGAAGAAAAGGTTCGCATCATTCGTGACAATCTGAAGATTGCCCAGTCTCGGCAGAAAAGCTATTATGATAGCAAGCACAGGGACATGGTCTATGCACCTGGTGATCAAGCTTACCTTCGTGTCACTCCTCTGAGAGGCACGCAACGCTTTGGCATCAAAGGCAAGCTCGCTCCGCGTTATGTTGGGCCTTTCAATGTTCTTTCAAGACGTGGTGATTTGGCTTACCGTCTGGAACTTCCTCGAAACCTCTCCAAAGTGCACGATGTCTTCCACGTGTCACAACTTAAGAAGTGCTTCCAAGATCCAGGTCGTGCAGTTGATCATGGGTCAATTGAACTTCGAGAGGATCTCTCTTATGTGGAACAACCGATTCGCATTCTTGACGAAGCTGAACGTCGCACCCGTAACAACACTGTCAAGTTCTACAAGGTTCAATGAACTCATCATTCTGACAAGGAAGCTACATGGGAACGTGAAGACCATCTCCGTGCCGAGTACCCCAACCTCTTTGTTGCTCCATGAAGAATCTCGGGGCGTGATTCCTTTGAGGGGGGGAGTGTTGTAACAGCCCGTTTGTAACTTTCCTTTTTGTGTGCAATAAAAATGGATATCATGTCATCATTCCATATGTGCTTGCTTTTATTTAATTTTGTGCATCAAATTCAAATTATAAATTTAAATTCTTATTTTGAATTCAAATGCTTTCAAAATAAATTCATTTGAAGTTTCCAATTACTTATAAATAATCAAATAAGATATTAATATGACTAATTTGAAACTTGTAAAAATTGTTCAAAAGTTCTTTTATGCCTTTTCTCTTATTTGTTTTAAAAATACAAAAATCAGAATGTTTAAAAAGGGGAAATTAAGCAGAGAAAAAAAAATAAGAGAACTGGCCGAGCTGGGCCATCACAGCCCAACTCAGCCCACGGCCTGCTCCTGGCCTCCTTCTTCGTACGGACAAGCAGAGCAGAGCTCGCTTTCCAGCTCGACGAAGGAGCTCGCCCCCTGCCATGTCGCCCCCACCGGAGCCCCCACTGCTTTCCCTCTCCCCTCCCCTATTTATCTGGCCGAAACCCTAACCCTAGCCCCTAATTTTTCTCCTCCCCCGCCGCCGCTCGCTCCCTAGCTCCCGCCGTCGCCATGGAAACCGAAGGACTCCGTTTGTCGCCGGCGTGACTCCGGCCACCATCTCCTTCCTCCTCGCGCCAGTAGAGCCCCCGACAAGCCCTCCGTCCATGGCAGTCAGGAGCCGGACCCGGGAAGCCCTGCTCCCACTCCTTCCCCGACGCCGGCCGCAACCCCGCCCTCCGTCCCCGGCACCGACAGCTCCGCTCCATCGTCCCCTGCTTCCCTCTGCTCGCCATTGACTTCCCCTCGGTGAGCACCTTTGGTTTCCCCTCCTCTTCCCCTTCAAACTGTCCCCGTTCGCTGCTGTCTCCCCGGTGTCGGAGCTGCGCAGCCACGGCCGGAGCGGACACGACCGCGCCGGGCACCAAGACGACGTTTCCAGCTCCTTTTTCTTCGATCCGAGAGCAGAAATGGAAACCCTGTACACGCAAGAACACCTCCCACCCCCAAACGAAACCGCGCCGCCCGGGACTGGTCACCGGCGTCGATCCCTTTCGCCGCCGTGTCCCTGCTGCCCGCTCTCTGTCCCTGCTCTGTCAGTTTCGTCAGTAACAGTTAACAGCTAACCTTTTAATTAGCTAAAAACTAACCTAACCTAGATCTAACAAGATCACCTACCTAATCTACTGGCTAACCGAGCGATCCATGCGAAGCGCGCGTCGCGCGTTCGATTCCTCCCGCGGGCAGTGGAAAAGGAAGCCCGCTTTTTACTTTCCCTCGCGCACACTGACAGCCCGGGCCCGCCTGGCAGCGACTGCCCGGGCCAGCACCGCGCCTCCCCGCCCGCGTGGCATCTGGCCCCACTCGCCAGCCGCTCTGGCTAGAGCACGGCTGGGTGAAATAGGAATTCCACGCGCGGCAGTTTTTGCACCAAAGCCCCTGTTTCCCAGTTTTGCACCAGGGACCTCCCCTGCTAGTTTTCTATCACGGTTAAGTCCTCGGGTTTTACAGAAACAACCCTACACTTCTTTTTGCAATAACTTTTAATATATAACTCCAAATTAAATAAACTTTATATGTTTTCATTTTGTATCATTTATCTTATAATAACTCCAAATGCAATAAACATTATTATAATATTCTTATGTCATTTTGCATCATTTATCTTAAATGCTTAGTTTAAATTAACAAATGCATTTAATTAATTAAATATGGAATATGTGGGGTAATAATTATATAATGCCCTAGTTCCATTTAATATGCTCATATCCTTTTATACCAATTCTTGCCATGCTAATAAATATTTAATTTGAGTTGAAGTTAAATAATCTGCAATCAAATACTAAATATGGAATGTGTTGAGCAACTAATTAATTAATGCCTATTTTCCTTATATATTAATTTGATCACCACTTCTACTATATTAAGTAACATTTAAATTGTTGGCTACACAAATAACTTGCACCCTAATCTTTTGCCGGGATTTCATCCCCGCTTTAATATGACCTAATCATCTCATACCATATCGCACCATCATTTGTTTGCGCATTTCTCTGTATTGATTATTGTTTCCTATTGTCTGTGTTTGGCTCTCTTTGGGTAGACGACGACGTGTCTGCTGCGAGTACCTAAGATACTGAGGTTCCAGCTATCGTGCCAGGCTACGAGCTGCCAGGCAAGCTTCTGCTAACCGGTTACACGATTGTCGGGTTTTCATTCTTGCCTTTTGATCTATGCTATCATAGTTATCGATTCTTGAATTGCGATCCCATCACATGTTTATCCTGCAGCCTATACAGCTATCTCCCCACAACCCATAACCCCTTGCATGTTTATCTGTTGACCTTTGCGAGTCGTAGTGCATTCTTAGGATTGGTTGAGCGAGTCGTTCCTTTGTCTTTATCTCATATGCTTAGTATGATATATTGTTCTACTATATTAAACTGCTGTCTTTTTGGGGTTCTATAATTAAAAGATAAGGCACCAGGCGGAAGGCCTTGCGAGGTGCTTTGTTCTGCTCAGTGTCGACCTAGGAACTGAGATTTTGTCCTCGGATCCAATTTTGAGCGCACTAACCACTTGTGGGTGGCCCAATGGAGCCCGCCTCGACTTTGAACGGATCCGCAGCTCGTCCATGTGCCGCAAGTAGTTCGGGTTTTCCATTTGCTCATATGCATGTGCATGATGATGACGATGATGATGATGATGAGAGGTTATGTGATACGGGGGGTCATATAGGGGTGGTGCGTACGTAGCGGACAGTTCCTACTGTGGTTTGAGCCGCATGGTGCGTAGGCACAAACTAATGAGTCCGCAATTGAGATTCGGCCGGACTCCTGACGCGGGTAACAACTCATATGGGTGGCACTTGGACTTGCTGTAGTGAAGGAATAAGTCATGTTGAGAAGCCCTGATGCTTGCTTGGGTTGATCATGCGAGTATGGGTACAGTAGTGCACCCCTGCAGGGTATAATCTTATCGATGAGCCGTGTCCAGGGTTATGGACGACTTTGGTGATGATCCTGGCTAACAAGATCTAGACAACTTACACCTAATCATTGTTAATTAATTTGACTAGTAACTATAGAATTACTTACACCCTAAATGGTAACTAAAATTGTTAACGTGTGAGTATTCCCGGATTGCTTCCTCATACTTGGTTGAGGGGGTTAATTCGAGAATGGGTTATGACTGGTGTTAGTTGTAGGTGGCTACTTAAACGCTCTCTTATCCCTCTCTAATTACACGGAAGTTTTAGCGTGTCTCTTTAGTTTGCTAGTGCTGCTGCCGCTAAGTACACTTACCCCCATATTTTGGGGATCTTACAGTTTTGTAACCTGTTAGCTTAAGCTTGTTCGATATGCTTCGGTGTATTGACCCGTTCGCGGGCTGTGGTTTTTCTGCAGTTGAGGATTCTTCGCTCGACCAGTTGGGTGGATACTACGTGGAGTTCAACGACGAGAGCTACGACGAGTAGTTAGAGTTCCCGTGGGCTACTTCCTGGTGGACTGCGTGGATGGGCCTTCTTTTCCGTTTCGGCCTTGAGCCCTTTGCTTCTTGTCTGTACTCAGACCGGTTTGTTTCCGCTGCATGATGTAATGTTGGGACATGTGTCCTCTGATTGGTGCCATTCGATATATTTTGCTCAGTGAGAGCTTTTGGATATTATTTCCTTTCTTTGTGTCTTAGGTTTATTCTGTGGTTTCAACTTGTTAAAAATCCGACTCGTATACCATGTGTGTATGTTTGAAGTATACGAGTTGGAAGACTTTTTGGGTTCTTGCGTGCACAATCTGGAAACGTATGTGACGTTGGGGTCGCCGAGCATGGCCTGATTGTTTCCTGGGATTGGTAACCCCAGTATTTCTTGGTTGTGTGGCCCAACCGATACGTTTCGTTTGTGTAGCTTGAATTAAGGGTCTGACAGGGATGGTAGGGATTGGGTGAGATCATTCATGTAATAGCTGTAATATCATTAGGGCATGGTGCCTAGTATCCGTTATCGGTGTTTTACGTCATTGTTGCAACTTGTTATGCTTAATGCTTGACACTAGGGCCCGAGTGCCATGATTTCAGATCTGAACATATTATTGTATCATGAATATAATTTTTGTTTTAGATCATATCTATGAGTTATATACACATATTATTGTCCGGAACCGAATGCCCCAAAGTGACAATAATTGGGACAGCCGGAGGGAATGGCTGTGATGTGAGGATCACGTGTGTTCACGGAGTGTTAATGCTTTGCTCCGGTGCTTTATTAAAAGGAGTATCTTAATTGCCAGTAATTTCCCTAGAGGCTCCGCTGCAAATGGGCTGGCAGGACAAAAGGTGATGTGCAAGTTTCTCATTGCGAGCACGCACAACTAAATTGGAACACATGCTTATGATTAATAAATACTTGGATACTTTATCTTATTTACCTGCAAATTTCTATGTCTTGATATTACATGAATTATCTTGTCCATGCAACGCCCATACATCCGTCCCTATGCCTAAAGTATTTTAATCCTGTTGTCTACTATAATCACAAATTGCTGTCTTATTTCTGCTGCTGATGTTTTTTCATTACTGTCACTGGCTCACTGCTATAAAATTGTTGCAACTGACAATCTGTCTCGAGCAAGTCTATTCACAGGTGCAGCTGAACTGACAATTCATCTATTAAGACTTATAAATATTCTTTGACTCCACTTGTGTCGAATCTGAAGATTTGGGTTTTACTTCTCTCGAAGACTGTTGCGATCCCCTATACTTGTGGGTCATCAAGACCATTTTCTGACGCCGTTGCCGAGGAGCATAGCTATATTTATAAGTCCACCTGTGTGTGATATTGTTCTCTGTAATTTATTCATCATGGGAAGACCTGCTGACAAGAAGTTTCCCATCATACCATCCACTACAAGGAAAGGTACAACTCTAAACTCTGCTGTTGCTCTTGATTCTCTGTCTGTGTTGAGTAAGCCTGTTAAACCACCACAAACTGCACGTTTTGTTACTACTGCTGAATCTGAAATTACTTATGATGATGCTTCTACTATTCTTGATAAAACTGGTTCATTAGGTCCCTTTTTAGATGCTACAATTGCTAAATCTAAGCAAATTGAAAATGCTGAAATTCCTGATGAAAAGGCTGAAACACCTGTTAATTCACCTGAAGTTACACATAATGCTTATAATGATCTTGATGAAATGTATGTGGAACTTGATGATGATTTTGTTGAGGAGATTTATGCTACTAAAGATGCTAGTGCTATGAAAAATCTTCTTGAAAAACGTGTTGTTAGATATAAATTATCTCCTGATGCTAAATTTGCTACATCTCCCATAAATATTAGAGATAAAGATTATGATTTCTCTCTTGATTTAGCTCACATAGCTATTGTTGAAAGAGAACCTTTTTGTGGAACGGAAAATGGAAGTGATGTAGACCACATGAATATACTCTCTGATTTGAGTGGTATATTTGCTGAGGACATAAGAAGACACACTTACTTTGTTACTAAAATATTTCTGAACCTACTTTTAAGGATATGCTATGCTATACTAAAAATTAAATGAACCTACTCCAGCACCGCCACCAACACCGAAGAAGAGGGGTATGATTGAATTAAATGAAGGAACAATGAAGGAAGCTAAGAGGTCTCTTAAGGAGAGTGGTATTAAATCTAAAGATGTGAAGAATTTACCTCTTATTGAGGGGCTAGCTGAACCCTGATTTAGAGAAAAATGATCTACTTTATATATTTTATAGTGGACTAACTACTGAATGTAGGACATACCTGGATAGTTTTGCTAGTTTAGTTTTCAGGAAAAGGACTCCCGAAGAGGTTGAGGAATTATTAGCCATGATATGCAAGAATAAGGATAATTGGGATATTCCTGAACCTACTCCAACACCACCACAAATACCGAAAAAGAGGGGTATGATTTAATTAAATGAAGAAACGATGAAGGAAGCTAAAAGATCTCTTAAGGAGAGTGGTATTAAATCTGAAGATGTGAAGTATTTACCTCATATTGAAGAATTATGTAAGCCAATTCCTCCTCCACCCATAGTTGAGGTACACTCTCTCCAAAGGTTTGATGATGGAGATATCCCTTTCTCTAAACCTCCTGCGCAATGCTTAAATGAATTTGATACTTTTATTACTAAGCAATGTAATTTTAATATGAGAATAGAGAATCATTTGATGTAAAATTCCCGTGCTTTTAGTAACTTGCATGATATTGTTGATAGAACCTCCAGTGATGTTAAAGTACTCATAAACACTTTCATATGGTTCAATTCAAATAGATCAACTTACTAAAGTGCAAAAAGAATTGCTAGTAAATGCCTCTATAGCTAAAGAAAAACTTGTTTGTGAAGTAACAACCAGAGGTGGTAAATCTACTCAAGACCCTTTATATCTAGAGGGACATTATAAAAGAATTGAACAAGATTCTCAACGAGTTAATGAACCTAGTGCTCCTTCTAAGAAAAAGAAAACATAAAACTGTTGTAGAATCCTCTGAACCTGTTAATGATCCTAATAGTATATCTGTTTCTGATGCTGAAACTGAAATTGGTAATGAACACAACAATGATAGTGCTAATAACAATGATAATGATAAGAGTGATAATTCTGATAAAGAATAATTAGAATAGAAACCTGAAAAGCATGCTAAAAAAAGTACACTAAAAAAGATTTTATTGCTAAGAAACATGGTAATGAGAGAGAACATTGGATCCAAAAACCAATGCCTTTTCCTGCTAAGGAACTTAAAACAAAAGAGGAAGAACACTATAATAAATTATGTGATTGATGAAACCTTTGTTCTTGCAAATTCCTTTAACTGATGCTATTAAGTTGCCTCCCAAATATATGAAAGAATTTGTGACTAACAAAAGGAAAATTCCTAATGAGGAAATATCTACTATGCTTGCTAATTATTCTTTCAATGGAAAAGTTCCAAAGAAGTTGGGTGATCCAGGTATACCAATAATACTTCTACAGTCTATCTATAATTTCTTATGTTCCATGCTTATATTATACCACTTATGACATGTTTTATATGCATTTTTATATAGTTTTATGCATTTTCTGGGACTAACCTATTAACAAGATGCCGCAGTGCCAGTTCCATGTTTTCTGTTGTTTTTGGTTTCACAAAAGTACTTAAGGAAATATTCTCGAATCAGACGATTTCTTTTCCAAAGCCCCTATTTTTCTGGGAACGTTCTAGAGCACCGAAAAGGAGACGAAGACGATGGCCGAGGGGCCTACCAAATCCCCAGGCGCGGGTCCCCTCCCTGTCGCGCGTGGGCATGGTGTGGGGCCCTCGGGCCTCCACCGCCTTCGCTCTTTCGCCTACAAATACACCCCGAATACCTAAGACCTATACGAAGAAAATTAATCCTCCACAGACTCCCGAGTCGCCGCCTTCGTCAACACCACTTTGGGGGTGAACAGAAGCTCTCCCCGGCACCCTGCCGGGAGGGGGAATTGACACCGGAGGGCTCTATGCCATCATGCACGATTCCGGACTGATGCATGAGTAGTTCACCCTTGGACTTCGGGTCCATAGAGTAGCTAGATGGTTGTCTTCTCCTCTTGTGCTATCATGTTTAGATCTTGTGAGCTGCCTATCATGATCAAGATCACCGTTATGTAATACTTCATGTTGTGTTTGCTGGGATCCGATGAATATTGAGTACTAAAGTCATTTGCTTCATAATGTATCATGTATATGTTATTTTTGATCTTGCATGCTCTCCGTTGCTAGTAGATGCTCTGGCCAAGTAGATGCTTGTGACTCCAAGAGGGGGTATTTATGCTCGATAGTAGGTTCATGTCTCTATTTAATCTGGGGTAGTGACAGAAAGCTCTAAGGTTGTAGATGTACTGTTTCTACTAGGGATAAAACAATAGTACTTTGTCCAAGGATGATGTTACTTACTTACTTACTTTACACACAGTGCTTAAGGCGATAATCTGTTGCATGCAACTTAATACTAAAAGGGGTGCGGACGCTAACAGGAAGGTGGATTATTAGTCATAGATGCAGTTGGAACGGTCTATGTATATTGTTGTAATTCCCATTTGAATCTCACACTAGACATTATAACATTAGTATATGCATTGGTTTGCTCATCATTATTCTATCAAACCTACTACAAACCTGTTACTTTTTTTTTCTGCAAACAAAAATTATTCTTCCACACATACATTTAATCCTTTGTTACAGCAAGCCGGTGAGATTGACACCCTCACCGTTAAGTTGGGGCGAAGTATCTTGATTGTATTGTGTGTAGGCTCCACGTCAACTTAACACCACCAAGAATTTCTGGCGCCGTTGACACCTCGAGGGAATTCTCATTTCCTACTGACTGGATAACCTTGGTTTCGTAACATAGGGAAATCTTGCTGCTTCACTCATCACACCTTCCTCTTGGGGTTTCCCAACAACACACCACCGTGAGCATCAAACAACCATTCCTTGCTCTATCAAACATAATTATGTTAGAACTGCTCTATGTGACTTGGGAGCTGGAGTTAGTGTTATGCCTTTTTCTCTTTACAAGAGATTATATCTTGATAAATTGATACCTACTGATATATCTTTGCAAATGGTTGATAAATCCACTGCTATTCCTATTGGCATTTGTCAGGATGTTCCTATTCAAGTGACTACTAATTGTTTAATTATGACTGACTTTGTTGTCTTTGACATGCTTGAAAATTATAATATGTCTATTATTCTTGGAAGACCTTTTCTAACTACTGCAGGGGCTGTTATTGATTGCAATAAAGGAAAAGTTACTTTTAATGTTCATGACAAAGAACATACTGTCTATTTTCCCAAGAAAGTTGATAGAGTGCCTAGAGTTAATACAATTACCAATTTGAGGTCTATTAAAGTGGGAAGTATTGATTGTCCATATAAAGAAGTATACAAAACTCTCGTGATTGGATCCATACCATTTCAATATAAGGTAACATGAGTGTCTCATATGGTTTAAATCTTTTATGTCATATAAAATTCATTTGGTGGTAAGACTTGATCAACCTTGTTAACAAGTGCATTTTTTATACATAAAGAGGGTAAACAATGTTCTTTCTCTTATTCTTGTATTACCTACTGTAATGTCATTTAGTTTGCAAAGTTTAGTTGAAATTGGTGTTAGAAAACAATTTTTCAATATTGAATTTAATAATAGAAAATACCAGAAAATGTGAAAAATAAAATTCTCAGAAAATTAAAATTTTTATATGAAAATTCCTATTTTTCGAGTAGGGTCCTAGGAGTGCCAGAGAGCAACCTGAAGGGGTTCCGAGGCAGAAAACAATAATTTTCTAGCGTGTGAACACCGCAACTAGCCAAGATCTATCTATCTAGTACATGCGATAACGGTGGCAGAAACTGGTCACATACCTCTTGTAGACCGAATAGCGGGGATTACGCTCCCACACAAGCGTTGCCGATGAAGCCGAACGTAGCCGACCTCAAGGTCGCGGAGAACTTGGCGCGACGGAGTAGACAATGACGTTGCGATGTCGACGAAGACCTGGCGTCGATGGGGGCAGGGCGCACCCTGCAGAGGGGGGCGGCAGCAGGGGGTGGTGCCGGCGTCAAGGCTGCGGCGGTGGCGAGACGACGTCGCCCTGGCACCTCAAATGTGGCGCCTGCGAGTAATCACAAGCATACGGAGCTTAACAACAACCCCCGGTCACTCAGATCCAGCTGAGATCGCAGGAGTAGAACTTTTCTGGAATCCCGCACGGCAACGGCGCCCAGCGGTATAGCTTTGTGGGAGAGGGAAAGCAAAACAGGTGGAGAATTAACTTAGGACGGCAGATACAACATTAATTGTATTTTAGATGTATTTAATCCAATTAATTGTAACATCCCAACATTTTATAATGTTTAAAAATCACTAAAATTTAAAACTTTTGTTTTGATTTAAATAAAATATGAAAATGCCTAAGAAAACCAACTATAAAAGACTTTAAGCATATTGAAAAAGTTTAATATTTCAAATATCTCAGTTTATCATTTTTTCAAAAGTTGTTTCAAGTTAAAAAAATTATCGTCCGTTGTATTTCTTAAAACCTCAGTATGTAATTGGATAAATGTTTTACAAACTTTCAAACCATTTTCATGTAATACAAAGTTTCTTTTTAAGTATTTAATTTCAACCAGTTGGCCATATCTATTCCTAAACTCATAAATTCAAAACTATTTAAATATGGTATACTTGCAAATTGGTTTTATTCTTTCACCTGAGTTCAAAACATAGATTACAGGCCTATAGTTTATAACTTTAAAACTTCATAGATTTTAATTAATGAATTATTGAAATAGACATTTCCTTAGATTAAATGATTTTCATTTATTTTCAAAACATAAAATGATTTTCATGAATATATATTCAACATAAGAAATGAAGTAAATCTAGATATGAATTTTACAAATTTATAGAAATTTGTTTGACCTCATTTGGACACTTAAATCAAAAGATATTAATAAAATGGAAAAGCAGAAAAGAAAAAAGGTCGGATGACGTCAGCGTGACGTCATCGTCTTCAACCTCCCGTCAATCTCGCCCGACGGTTTCGGCCGAATCAATCCCGCGCAAATCTCGTGATTCGGTAGATTAATTGAGGCCGTGCCTATCCCTATATAATCTCCAACCCCTCCTCTACGTTTCCCGTCAAAAACCCTAGCCAAGCACGCCCCCAGGCTGCCGGAAATTCTCGCCGGAGTTCACCGTGTCCGCCACCGCCATTCCTTCGACTGCCGGTACCAGGGAAGGTTCCTCCGCCTCCTTTTGGTCTCCTCCTGTTCCCCTGTTCCTGGTGCATCGCTCTGACCCTTCCCCGACCTCTCCTTCTCAGGAAATCGAGCGGGCCGAGCTCACTGAATCCTCCGGAGATCATGGCCGCTCCACCCACCGCCCCTCACCGCTCCGGGAAGAGGAAGGCTTCGCCACCGAGACCGCCGCGACGAGCTGCACACCACCGTCACCTCCGTTCATCCGGGGAGCCACCCCAACGTCTGCTCCGTCCCCGCCCGAGGCAGCACCGCCGTCTCCTTCGTCACCGGCCACCGGAGCGCCACCACAGTAAGGTCTTCACACCCTGGCCGTTCGATCTAGTTTTTACGACTAGGATTAGAACTTGTTACCGAATCAGTAGGATTAGATCTGGAGTGTCCGATATTGATCTGGCGGCCCAAATCATTCCACTTAACCACGTCAGCTTGCACGTCAGTGCTGAGCCAGCAGCCCAGTCAGCGCCCGCGTGGAATTTAATTTTCTAATTAGATTTAATTGGCAGTTTACAGAAAAGTCCCTATAAATTCAAACCTTCATAACTTTGTAACCATAATACCAAATTTAACAAATTTATATTTTAGGAAGGCCCATGACATGTAGAATATTGTAGATTTGTTATAATTCAAATTTGACTTAGTTTAAAATATTCAAATTTCAAATGGATGATTTGAGTATATTTGTCATAACTTTAAATCTATTAATCCTGAAGGTGCAAATAAAATTGTTTTAGAAACTTTAGAATATTTGTAATATGATTCCTCTGTTAGAAAATAATTTTGAGCACTATTAGATAATTTAATAATCATAATTTTAATTTGAGTAAGTTTGACTATTTTTGACATAACTTTGATAGAAAAATCATTTTTGACTAAATCCAATTGCTATAAGTTTAATTAAATCCCCTCTGTTTATTAACACCATTTATAAAAATTGTGTGATAGCAATTAAATCACATAAAACTTTAATCTATAGGTTTTCCTTTTATTATGTTTTGCAAAAATAGAAACTAATTAAATTGCATTTATAGCCTCATGCATATTTTATAAATATCACAAAAAATAGTATGATGTTTCTTATGATTATAAATAACTTATTTTATTACATGGTTATACTCCTCATAGGAAAACTTCTCACTTATTTTCTCTAAGTTAGGATTATTTTCAGCTTAGTATTTTGGTATCGTGTTATGCACTTAGACACTTAGGATTTTCAACATGGAGCTAGAAGGCCAATGAAGGACTTAGCCAAAACAAGACTTCAGAAGTATCTCCAAGGAGTAGAAGCACTTAGAAGAAAATCAAGAAGAAGTTCATGAAGACCAACCAGCAATATTTTCTACGTCTTGCTTCCTCTCTCTCTTTTCTCCCTTCTTCTCTTAGCCCTTATGATGACTAAGTTATATTCAAGACCAACCTGGAGGCTATCAACACCATCAAGTCTTCAAAGCCATCAAGTCTACAAAATTGCAATGAATTTATCACATCAAGAAGAAAAGGAAGCAAGGAGAAGATTCTACACTCTTCTTTCTATCTTTTCCCTCTTTCCTAATCCTGTCTTTCACTTTAGACATAAACAATTTTGATCATGTTATTACCATCTTTGAAGTTTGTTGGATCCTAGCGGCATAGTGAGATGAAGCGGCCTGGAGACTAACCTTACATGTCCACGTACATGAGACCGGTTACACAACTTAAGTGGCTGGCCGGGTGTCTGTCTCTCTCACTATAGTGAATATCCAATTTACAAAGAGTTGTTAATAATTGTTGATTACCTTGAAGAAATGACTTAGTATTTTCTCTAAGTATTTATGCACATCCTGACTAAGCCATTAGAGTGCTTATTCAAGATGATTTATAGCAAAGTATTTTATCCAACTTATGACCTTAGTCCTTAGTCATTTTGACTAACATAATTTCCTTGCGTAAACTTAAAACATTTTCATGGCATGACATGCATCTCTAGTCCTTAGGAATATTTTGCACATCATGCATAAACATATTTTTCCCTAGAAGTTTTATAAAACTTGTTTGTTCATTAGGTATGTGTTTGTATGCATTGTGTAGTTGTGTTTATGTTGATTGTTGTATTGTTGCTTGTCTATATTGTTTAGATTGAACGGAGAGACTCGAGTACGTTGAAAAGAGTTTGTGAGAAACACATTATTCAAAGGCAAGTGGCACATTCATAAACCTCCTACTATTTTCTATACGCATTACTTAGTGTATTTTTCTATAAGCATGTGTATGATAGTATTGCTATGCTAGACCTGTGTAGAAATTCCTTACTCCTGTGTCTAGGTTCCTATATAATACTTAGTAGAAATATTGATGCTATGCAAATGTGGTTTTGTGAAAATCTAAATTCTACTAAGTTAAGAATGAAACACCTGGGTGGAAAGTGGTTGTATGGTTTATGTTGAGTGGCTACTCAGGTCCATGTCTATGGTTCCTGGAGTACGTGCACTTGTGGACGGCCACCCAGAAAGAGAGGAATCTGAAGAACTCTGAGTGAAGATTGCTTCCAGTGCAGCCATTGCCATATGGGCTCTGGCTTGATCAATTATGTTGCGTGGACTCGCCCCGTCTTGACAAGAAGATGTGGAGGGTGTTAGGTGGAATGGGTCAAGCCAGATGGGAGGGAAAATGCTTCTGAAAGATCTCGTCTCATTCTTCTCCTTTTCCTTATCACTATCAGTGTGTAAAGGATAGTTTGGGTTGAATGGGTACAATGGTGAACGTGCACAACCTCTCCAGAGTGTAAAACTAAGTACTTAGCCGTGTCCCCGCTACGGACAATTTGAGCAGCTGATCACGGACGTCAACGGAGGATTCCACCATTCCAATTTCTAAGATAAAACTTGATGGGTGAACAAGGGTAGAATGAGACAGTGGTTTTCATGCCACGAAATTTCTTGAATAGAGGAAAAGTGTTATCCAAAGAGTTAGGAAAAATTGGCTTTATGCAAAATAGCCTTGAACTCCACCAGCCAAATATGCATATAGGTTATTAGAGTTATTCCACTTAGTGTCCACCATAGTATCACTTGCCAGACTCCATTTTTAATGGAATCTGACCCACTTGTTGCAATATTTTTCTTATTGCAGATTGATCAGATGACGAGTGAGGTTTTGTTTAAAGGTTTCGAGTCTACAACCCACATGTTTTCGCATGTGGCAACATGATGATGATGGAGACTCACTGTTATTGTATTTCCGCTGCTTACTCTTTAAAAGCTAGCTTCTCGCTATGCAATTTGTAATGAATATTTTGTAAGTCTAGATCCCCGATGTAATAAAATTGATACTTTGTTGTGATATTACATCGTAAACTGTGTGTGCAAACGAATCGATCCAGAGATTTGCACTATACACAGGTATCTGCCTTATTCTAAGTGCAGGTACGCTACATTAATATGCCTTGCTATATAAAGGGGGGAGGGGGTGTGCAAACTCTCTAGCTCCCACACGTGGGACTAAACAAAGGAGGAGATGTGGGGGGGGGGGGGTTATTCGGCCGGCTATAGCCTGGTCAATTTTGGACATGGGCTCCCCCCTTTCCTTATTGGTGCGGGTCCCCCTCTTGGGGCTCTCTTGACCCATTTAGGTGGGCTGCCCCTTTTTCCTTCTTTTAATAAATAACAAATTAATATAAAATATAATTAATTTATATTTAATATATTTACATACTATTTGATCTCCCGTGACTCCGAAACGTTTTCCGGACCACCCGAACATCTTTCGGACATTCACAGAACCATTCCAAACCTTCCCGGAACTCCTTTCGAACCATCGGAACCCTTTCCGGATTATTTCTCTCTCTTCATTCACTTCCTATATTATTCCAAAACTTGCTCCAAGTGTCGTTAAGACCTTAAGTCTTGTTACGCTATGGTTCGAGAAAACTCCAGACATGGTCGAGACCCTTCGCTCGCTAATGACCGCCAGGGAGACCTAGATGTCTGTGACGGCCCCTGTGCATTCTACGAATATCGCCGTTTAACCATAAACATAATGTTCATTTCCTTTGTTTATACGATACTACCTTGTCCGAGATATGATCGTAGACATCCGATGCCCTGTTGTGTGTCATTACCGACAAAGGTTAATAACTCGTCTGTGACATTACATCTCCCTAACCTAGTCATAAGCTGCACAACTATATACACGTAAGCTCACCGAGTGGGCCCATAGTATCTTTCCATTACAGGAATGAACAAATCTCGCTTTTGATCCATATGTCTCAACATACTCTTTCAAGATATCCAAGATAGACACCTTTATTGCCATGCTATATAATACACAACGTTTGATGCACTCAAAGTGCCCTACGGAGCAACAATAAATACGATCTCACGGTCTACGGAATAAGCTATCATATTACTTCCTATTACAAATGACAAACATCGTAATACGATCTTATTACAATACTTTGATGCGTATGTCCATCACCTTATTCTACCAATAAGATGACCCCATTATCAACCGACGTCATTGTCCATGATCGGGAATCTCGATCAACTGTTGCCCAATGGACTAGTTTATATAGAGGCTTACTAAGGACTCAGGTTTGTCTATGTATCACACATGTATAAATAATTCTGATTAATATAGTTATAGCATAATACAATGTAGCGTACCTGCACTTTTAATAAGGCAGATACCTGTGTATAGTGCAAATCCCTGGATCGATTCATTTGCACACACAGTTTACGATGTAATATCACAACAAAGCATCAATTATATTACATCGATGATCCAGAATTACAAAATATTTGTTACAAGTTGCATAGCGTAAAGCTAGCATTGACAAAGTACACAGCGGAAAACATTAGCAATGAGCCTCTATAACTTTCATGCTGCCACAGGCGAAAACATGTTGGTTGTAGACTCGAAACCTTTAAACGAAACCTCACTCGTCATCTGATCAAATCTGCAATAAGAAAAATATTGCAACAACGTGGGTCAGATTCCATTAAAAA
This sequence comes from Poa annua, assembly GCA_026929855.1. NCBI lineage: Eukaryota > Viridiplantae > Streptophyta > Magnoliopsida > Poales > Poaceae > Poa > Poa annua. The sequence goes on from CM049432.1 coordinate 23,486,146, forward strand.
TGGAGTCTGGCAAGTGACACTATGGTGGACACTTATGGAATAACTCTAAAGCCTATATGAATATTTGGCTGGTGGAGCTCAAGGCTAATTTGCATAAAGCCAATTTTTCCTATCTTTTTGGAAAAATACTTTTCTTGAAATCGACGAGTATGGCATGAAAACCATAAATCTCATCTTCCCTTGTTCACCCATCAAATTTTACTTCTGAAGTTGGAATGGTGGAATCCTCCGTTGACGTCCTTGATCAGCTGCTCAAAATTGTCCGTAACCGGGGACACGGCTAAGTACTTAGTTTTACACTCTGCAGAGGTTGTGCACTTTCACCATTGTACCCATTCAACCCAAGGTATCCTTTACACTCCATTTGTGATAAGGAAAGGAGAGAATGAGACGAGATCTTTCAGAAGCATTTTCCCTCCCCATACTGGCTTGACCCGTTCCACCTAACACCCCCCTACATCTGCTTGTCAAGCCGGAGAGAGTCCACGCAACATAATTGATCAAGCCAGAGCCCATATGGCAATGGCTGCACTGGAAGCAATCGTCACTTGGAGTTCCTTCAGATTCCTCTGTTCCTGGGTGGCCGTTCTCAAGTGTGCATTACTCTTTAGGAACCATAGAAATGGACCGAGTAGCCACTCAACATAAACCATCCGACCAATTACCACCCAGGTGTTTCATTAACTTAAGTGGATGTGCACTCTCAGGTAAAAATCACCATGCTCACAGCCCTAAGTAGAATAGAAATTCATCCTAGGCGAAGACAGCCATGAGCACAGTCCTGAGTAGTCACTTAACATTTTGTAAAAATCTTTCATCAATTGCATAGCATCAATATTTCTGCTAAGTATGATATAGGAACCTAGACACAGGAATAAGGGATTCTACACAGGTTTAGCATAGCAACACATGCATATAAAAATACACTAAGTAATGCATATAAAAATAGGAAGTTTATGAGGTGTGCCACTTGCCTTTGAATGTTGTCGTTGTTCACAAACTCTTTTCAACAACGAACGTTTGCTCTCCGTTTAATCTAAGCAATATAAGCAAACAACAATACAACAATCAACAGCAAGCAAAACTCACAATGCATACAAACACATACTAGATGATTAAATAAGTTTTATAAAACTTTCTAAGGAAAATATGTTTATGCATGATGTGCAACATATTCCTAAGGCTAGAAATACTTTTCATGCCATAGAAATCTTTTAAATTTATGCAAGGCAATTTGGTTGGTCCAAAAAGACTAAGGACTAAAGTCTTAGGTTGGATAAACGTACTTTGTTTTATATCCTCTTTAAACAAGCACTCTAATGGCTTAGCCATGATGTGCAAAATACTTAGAGAAAAATACTAAGTCATTTGTTCAAGATGATCACAATTATTATCAACTCTTTGTAAATTGGACATTCACTATAGTGAGAGAGACAGACACCCGGCCAGCCACTTAAATTGTGGAACAGGTCTCATGTACGTGGACATGTAAGGTTTGTTTCCAGGCCGCTTCATCCCACTATGCTGCTAGGATCCAACAACTTCAAGATGATAACATCATGATCAAAATTTGTTTAAGTCTAAAGACAAGATTAGGAAAGAGGGAAAAGATAGAAAGAAAGTTGTAGTTGTCCTCCAGGCTTCATCTCCAGACTTGTAACTTTCTTCTGGATGATGTCTTGATTGAAGTTTTGATCTTCAGACTTGATGATTCTTGTATTACTCGAGGCTGGTCTTGGATTTACTTAGTCTTCATGAAGTCTCAGAAGAGAAGAAAGGACAGAGAGAGAGACTTAGAAAATAAAAGGGGTTGGCCTTCTTGAACTCCTTCTCACTTTTCTCCTAAGTGCTTGACATCTTGAGGATGATTCCAGAGTCTGTTTTCTTCTAAGTCCTTCATGAACTTCTTCTTGATTTTCTTCTAAGTGTTTCCTCCTTGAAGATGCTTCTGAAGTCTTGTTTTTGGCTAAGTCCTTCAATGGTCTTCTAGCTCCATCTTGAAAACTACTAAGTGTCTAGTGCATAGCACTTTTCACAACATACTAAGTTTGAAAATAATCCTAACTTAGAGAAAACTATTGAAGAGGGGTTTTCCTTTGAGAATTATATCTACAATATAAAATATGCAATGAATGAAATAAAATTTTAAATCACAAGAAACATCAAAATATCTTTTGTGATTTCTTTATAAATATGCATAAGTTTATAAGTGCAATTTAATAAATTTCTAGTTTTGGAAAATATAATAACAGAAATACTTATAAGATTAAAGTTTCCTATGATTAAATTTTTATAACAAAATTTTATAATTAGTATTAATAGACAGAAAGCATTTAATTAAATCTATTGCAATTGGATTTAATCAAAAATAATGTTTCTATTAAAAGTTATTTCTAAATTAGTCAAACTATTCAAATTAAACACACAACCATGAAATCATTCAAAAATTGCTCAAAAATATTTTATAGCAGTGGCATTAATTTACAAATATTCCAAAGTTTCTAAAACATTTTTATTTGCAATTTTTGGATTTATAGATTTAAAGTTATTACAAATATACTCAAATTCACCATTTGAAATTTGAATATTTCATACTAAGTCAAATTTGAATTTTATCTGATCCAAATTATTCTACATGTCGAGAGCTTTCCAAATATATAAAAATTATTAAATTTGGAGTTGTGGTTGAAAAGTTGTGAGAGATCTAAGTGACAGGGGTGTTTCTGCAAAACTGCCGATTAAATTTAATTACGAAATAGATTATACACGTCAGCGCTGACTGTGCGCGGACGGGGCATGCCACGTAGGCGCTGGCGTGGTTAAGTCATCTGATCTGGGCCGTCAGATCTGGATCTGACGGTCCAGATCGGAGCGTACCGCTTCGTTAGCAGGATCTAATCTAAGCCGCAGAAACTTGATCGGACGGGCGAGATCTAACGGCAGCAGAGGAGCGGCGCTAGGTCGCCGGAGACGGAGCGCGCGGCGGCGCCACGATCGGAAAAACTCGTTCCCGATGATCTACAACCCTAGAGGACAAGCGGAGCATACCGTGATGTAGAGGAGGTCCGGGCGAGGTCGATGGCGCGCTCGTGGTCCTTGGAGCTTCCTCGTTCTTCGGCTGCACCTCGTCGGAGCTGCGCACGGCGGCGGGGAGCTTCGGTCTCGCACGGATGACTCGTTCTGCTGCGCAATTCGCTACCGCGTCAAGTCAGGGAGATGCAGAAGATCGAGGGAAAGCTAAGGGGGTGGATGGGAGAGGCTAGGTCGATCGAATCTCACCGGAAAACCTCGAAGATGCCGACGGCAATGGCGACACAGCGGCGGCGATTTCTCCGGCCTAGAGGCACTAGATTTAGGGTTTTTGGAGGCAAGGGCGAGGCGGCGGGGCTGGGTATTTATAGGGGTGAACAGAACGAACAAACTCCGTGTATTTAGCTCGGATTTGAGGCGGGATCAAAGAGGACTCTCAGCCGGATTTCTACCGGAGGTTGAAGGAGATACGGTGATGACGTCAGCGATGACGTCATCCAGGTAATAATTTTTCTGTTTTTATTTATTTCATATCTTTTGATTTATAACTCCAAATGATGTCAAATTAATTTCTAAAAATTTGTAATATTATTATCCTTCTATTAAACCAATTGTGGGAGTGTTTTGAACACTTTTCAAAAATAATATTTTGACTTATTGATTTATTACAAATTTGACACTTAAAGTAAAATTTGAATTTCTATCTTATTTAGATTTTCTTTTGGCTAAATAAAATTTGTAAAATACCCACATTTCAATATGTTTGAATTTAAGTTATTTAAACTTGTTTTGCTGAAATCATTCATCTTTATTTTGGCATAATATTAATGAACTAAATATAAAAATGTTTAGGAAATGTGAAATATAGGGTATTCATTTTAAATTGAAAATAATTTGTGCAACATTTTATTTTATGCATTTGAAACTTCATAACAACTTGGGACAAGACCTTTATTTTAAATTTATTTTATTTAGAATCTATTAATCATTTCATGTTATGAAGAAATAGATGAAATTCATTTAAGCAAATGAAATGTTTATTTGGCTAAATCATTAATTTAAATTCCATGAGGTTTTGAAGCTATACACTATAGTCTTATAATTTCCAACTATATTTTGAACATAGTTAAAGGAATGAAACCCATTTAGTAATTATATACCATTTTGAATAATCTTATATTTATGAATGGATATGGCTAAGTGGTTTAATTCAAATACTTATAAAGAAACTAATTTATTTAAAATAAAATGGATTGTAGTTTGTAGAATTTTTCTCAAATTATATTTTAAGGTTTTGAAATATTAAGCTTTGAAGTCTTTTATAGTTGGTTTCCTTATGCATTTAATATTTTATTTTAATAAAAAGAAAAGTTTTAAATTTTAGTGATTTTTGAACATTATAAAATGTTGGGATGTTACATACAAAAACATACTATAAACTTATGAGATAATGTGATAAACACTATATATTTATTTGCCTCTAGGGCATATCTCCTTCAGTCTCCCACTAGCACTAGAATACAAATAAACCAGTTGCATTTTACTCAATCATATCCCCTTATCAAATAAGCGTTACATGATAATGCCTGCTTGTGGAAGAGTGTTACTACCACAATCTATACCATACATGATTATATGTTCTTTGCGATTCATTGATATCAACTTGTTTGATATTATCATGTTATCTGATAACATATATACACATACCGTAACTTAAGTGAGACTTTTGTTTCCCACCGCTTACTCTAATTCTCTCAACCAGGAAATTGCATTGCAAACACACCCAGTCATAGAGAACTCTTTATAACATTTACAATCTCGCGATATCTATATACTTTAGTACCTATGTAGAAGATTTGACATTCCAATGTCAATCTAATGCTTAATACATTTTTACTTCTAGTAAATTCTAAACTTACTTAGATAACTGTTCTTCTTCTAAGAACATGGTTAACAATTTATCGAGCACATAATATGGTTCCTATATGATGTCTAATATCACATAATAGACCAACATATCTTATAACCACTATTATCGTGTATCATTACACTTAATGATTAATTGGATTTCCAAGGACCCTTCCATCAGTTTTAATCTATTCCGACTCTTCAGAATTAATCCAAAACAACTCGACTATCTATTTAAAAATTCCCGTTCTATTCTAAATAGACACTATCTTTTAAATAGTTTCACAACTTCATCTTTCTAATTAATTCTTTTGGTACTATCCACGATATGTCATATACATACGAGGAATTTAACTCCCACTCATATTATGTCACCTATATATTTGAGGACATGAGCTCACACTCAAAAATATGTCATCTACATATATAAGGTTTTAAGTTCCCACTCAAAAATATGTCGCTTACATATTAACCTTGAGTAAACTAATTTTGACTCCCACTTAAATTAGTAAATTCATAATTTATTTCGATATTTTGGTCAAACCAAAATCATTGATCATTTATCAACTCGAATTTATTACGACCTGTAGTATTCTATTAATACATATCCCACAGAATTCAAGCATGTCTACATTTATGTAGTCAACAAATTTGATTTCGTCCAAGACACCTTTCTTGACAAAATATGCTTCCATGTCTTTCTTATAGTTGCATTTCTCTCATATAACACTTTACATGATGATTAAGCAATCTTATTCTTTTAATAAGATTTATAGTAACATTTACTGCTTTAATCCTTTTTAATGTAACTTGGATTTTAAGACTCAAAAAGCCTTTGTTCGTATGCTGATATTTTCTCAACTTTCTTTGTATTCATAAGGTGTACCTTGTTCTATCAACAAGATCTAATATATTTAATATTAAACTAACAACACCTTATTAAAAGCTTCTTGTATGAAAATACTATGATGTCTATGAAGAGGATTGCATGCAGAAAACAATTTTCAAATCTCCTTCACTCTTATCATTAAATTTTCATTTCAGTAGCAGACATATTCCTTTTGGAAGATATTCCAATATTCTACTTTTATGAAAATTGGTCTGACACCTTATTTCAAGCTTCTACTTTTATTCCATAGACCATAATTCGAAAATCATATTTTCCTTGGAATTACACAGACATCAATTCAAGTTTTGCTTCTGTTGGTGTTTGGAATACACTCTCATCTCAATGTGAGTATTCTACAAAGAACTATTTGTCTATATTTGTATTATCATATAATTATCTATACTACGACACTTTTGTCTATCACACGAATTACCGTTGAAAAATATCTATTTCCTAAAGTGAACACGGCGAGTTTACCCAGCTTCATATCCCGCAGCGGTGGCGAGATCCTACGTGCTGCTATAATTCACTATGAGGCAATAGCCGTGAACAGGTTACAATTTGTATGATGCGTATTGGAGCGTGGCTCAACCTGGATGAGCTTGGCCCTAAAGACCTCCCGGTGGTCGGCTTATATAGGCGGCCAGACCCCGGGTTACAAGGTAAGTACTTGGACGATAAGTAAACAGAGTCCTAGTTGTAGTAGGATTTAGTTGTCACCTTCCATCTTGGGCTTGGTGGCTTGATGGGCTTCAGTCTGCTGCCTTCCTTTGACTGTCCGCCTACTTCCTTGTACGTCAGCTATCTGGGCCGCCCGGTAGGCATCAGCCTTACCACCCTTGGGCCACCCTGGACTAGCCGGATTGATCCATGTTAGAGATACCCCTAGTTGGTATATCCCCAACATAATGATTAATTGGATTTCCAAGGACCCTTCCATCAGTTTTAATCTATTCTGACTCTTCAGAATTAATCCAAAACAACTCGACTATCTATTTAAAAATTTCTGTTCTATTCCAAATAGACACTATCTTTTAAATAGTTTCACAACTTCATCTTTCTAATTAATTCTTTTGGTACTATCCACGATATGTCATATACATACGAGGAATTTAACTCCCACTCGTATTATGTCACCTATATATTTGAGGACATGAGCTCCCACTCAAAAATATGTCATCTACATATATGAGGTTTTAAGTTCCCACTCAAAAATATGTCGCTTACATATTAACCTTGAGTAAACTAATTTTGACTCCCACTTAAATTAGTAAATTCATAATTTATTTCGATATTTTGGTCAAACCAAAATCATTGATCATTTATCAACTCGAATTTATTACGACCTGTAGTATTCTATTAATACATATCCCACAGAATTCAAGCATGTCTACATTTATGTAGTCAACAAATTTGATTTCGTCCAAGACACCTTTCTTGACAAAATATGCTTCCATGTCTTTCTTATAGTTGCATTTCTCTCATATAACACTTTACATGATGATTAAGCAATGTTATTCTTTTAATAAGATTTATAGTAACATTTACTGCTTTAATCCTTTTTAATGTAACTTGGATTTTAAGACTCAAAAAGCCTTTGTTCGTATGCTGATATTTTCTCAACTTTCTTTGTATTCATAAGGTGTACCTTGTTCTATCAACAAGATCTAATATATTTAATATTAAACTAACAACACCTTATTAAAAGCTTCTTGTATGAAAATACTATGATGTCTATGAAGAGGATTGCATGCAGAAAACAATTTTCAAATCTCCTTCACTCTTATCATTAAATTTTCATTTCAGTAGCAGACATATTCCTTTTGGAAGATATTCCAATATTCTACTTTTATGAAAATTGGTCTGACACCTTATTTCAAGCTTCTACTTTTATTCCATAGACCATAATTCGAAAATCATATTTTCCTTGGAATTACACAGACATCAATTCAAGTTTTGCTTCTGTTGGTGTTTGGAATACACTCTCATCTCAATGTGAGTATTCTACAAAGAACTATTTGTCTATATTTGTATTATCATATAATTATCTATACTACGACACTTTTGTCTATCACACGAATTACCGTTGAAAAATATCTATTTCCTAAAGTGGACGTTGACTATAATGTTTCGAACATATTAAGTGATTCTAATAGAGATTCTGAAAGACCACACTTTATCTAAAATAGAGTATTATTATAATATTTCACATATCACTATATCTGATATTATAATTTTGTGAAACGAATTTCCACACGTCTTTTGTGTTGAAACCATAATTAAAAAATTATTGTCCTATTTGATCGAATCTCGTGAATGCAATATTCACTAATCTTTCTTCTGAAAATTCGTTTGATCTTTTATAAAATTGGTTTTCTAGACTCATGATTCCTTATGCAAATACATTTATTTACTTAAATCATAGAAAAATTCGAATCAATGAAATTCACCACTTATTCAATTTAATAATCATCTAGCATGACTTTCAATTAATTTCCTTGCACATTGACACTTCAATATCCAATTTCAATTTTAATCAATTCGGCACATGCAACCTTTTAATAGATCGAAATATCTATTATTTCTTACATTGCTTTTATGATTAAATTTGGCGGTGTATGCTCTTGCAACAAAATTATTTAATCCTTGGACACATAATTTTATCATTCCCGCTTCTATAAATGTATATCATTCGAGTAATGTAATTGAGATGTGATTGCATAAAAAATTTACTCATAATATAAAACAACTAACTTGTTCCATAACATAAAACAACTGATTTGTTCCATTACATATATTAATAACTTTGTCTTGTAACATTCAAGACACTAAACAAAATCACACTCTCACTAGTACAAAAGGTCTTACCAAAAACTATTAATTATAACTACTATGATAACTTGAGGACGTGAGCATCAATGGCCATCAACTTCCTTGCTTGCCATCACTTGCACACTGCCACATCATATATCTTGTCATACTTGTAACAATCAGGACCTGTTTCATAAACAGAATACGTATCAAATACTTTTCATCAAGTATGAGAAGAATACATTTATAACTTCGTATATAAAATATACCTGAAGCGTCGGAGACCTCTCCTTCGATGGACTCAACCTTTAGAGATTTGAACTTGTACACGAACGTGAAGAAATTGATCGTATCCCTCTTTATAGCATATTCACGCACATGCTCCTCATAGCTGGGAGGTAGAGATATCAACACAAGCTCTATCGCACATGAGTCCGCCATCCTGTAGTCGTAGACATTCGTATGTTTGAAGTAGATGTCATACAACCTCTTCAAATGAGTTTCCAGACAGGTATGTTCCTCCATATGGATGGTCTGGAACTTTCTCAGCTGTCAGAATTGCTCAAGCTTCATTTCATCTTTGAAGTGCTCCTTGATCGCATCAATCATGACATAAGGCTCCATGTGTCGAAACAGCTCCTTCAACTCTGGTTCTAGGCTTACTGTCATGACGGACTCCACTTCAATGAAAATGTCACGACGCTGAAGAAATTCCTCATCATCCTCTTCGCTAGCAGAATCATCTGGTTTCTCTCCTAATGCTTGTTCTATGACATATAGTATGTTGTTGTGTATGTGAGTCTGAAGGGGATCGCAGGCAGAAAACAATAAATTTTCTAACAACGATATCCTTAAACTAGCTAGAATCTATAATATGCAGATATAGTAATACGACGGAGATCGGAATACATACCCTTGTAGACCGAAAGCGGGGATTGCGCTCCCGCAGAAGCATTGCCGACGAGGACGACGTAGTCGACCTCTAGGTCGCGAAGAACTCGGCGCGACGAAGATGGCGAAGATGACCTCGAGGTCGGGTGGAGGAAGTAGGCCCCCAGCACCGCTAGCGTAGCACCTCGCAGGGCGTTACACACATACGATGGAGACGACGGCCTCCAAAGTTCCAGTCCAGGACGAGCAGCGGAAGACTTGGACCGGAACACCAGCAACACGACAGCGGGCGTATGGTGGAGAGAACTCTCTCTCTTCTCGGCGCGGCTCCGACAAAGGGAATCACGTAAACGAGGATAAATTGAGAATTAATTGGGTGAATTAAAAGGCCAGGGGTGCCCCTCTATATAAAGGCTCCCGGGGGGAGCCAACCTCACCAGTTGGGCGGTGTGGGACTAATCCCACACCCCCATGCGGCTAGGACAGGTGCGCCGGCCCTAGGTGGGCCCCATTTGGCCTACCTAGGCCAACCCTCCCCCAGTCTGAACCCTGAGGGGGACTTCGACCCCTCATGGGCCTTCTTTCCACTCGAAGGCCCATTTAGGGAAATCAGCCTTTAAAAATTTGAAATAAATAAACAAAATGTATTTAACTATTAATTACACTAATTAATATTAATTACATATTAGATAATTTATTCCGACTCCGAAACTATTTCGCAGCTGCCCGATCTCCATCGGACCATTCCCGAGACGTTCTCGGTGTTCTCTTTCCTTTCCGGTTGTGTTGTCAAAACCTCTTAAGTGTGATACCCTAGCGGTTCGATATAATAACAGACATGATCGAGACCCCTCTCCGATCAATGATAAATTCGAAGGCCTGGACCTCGTGAATTAACCCCTATGATATAACGAATGAATTTCATCTATCAGACCTAGACGTCGAGTCTTAAACCTTTTGCCATAGCGATACTTAGCGTGTCCGAGCATCATTCATAGATATCTCCATACCTAGCATGATCTCGTTACCGACAACACTATCTTCTACTTGTCTGTGATATTATGTCCTGGTGACCTAGTCACATGTTTGCAAACTCATTTGACATAATCTCACCGAGTAGGCCCTAGAGTATCTATCCGGCTATACAGACTGACAAATCCCGCTCTTGACCCCTCGTCTCAACTACTCCCTTCCGATACCCGAGAGGGACACCTTTATTGTCACACTATATAAGATATTACGTTTGATGCAATCAAAGTATCTTCCGGGAATAAGAATAAGAGTTGATCTCACGGTCGAAGGCATAATGAGTACGTCCTACAAATTATGGGTAAGTCCATCACATCATTCTCCCAATGACATGACTCCATTGCCAACTGACGCCATGTCACATGATCGGGAAACCTCGATCATCAATCGCACAATGAACTAGTCTTAGTAGAGGCTACTAGGGACCTGGTTGTTTATCTACCACTCGTGTATTAATGTTTCCGCTTAATACAGTTATAGCATGGTATAAAACATATAATGAACAATTGGGAATAAACTATCTTTATTAAGTGCCTCTAGGGCATATTCCCTTCAGTCTCCCACTTGCACTAGAGTAACACTTAATCCAGTTTACAACTTGGTAAAAGCTCAACACCCATAGCAACTTGGTGCATGCTTGTCTTGTGGAAGAGGAATATAGTCAACAAATCTCACACATTGAGACCTATATGTGCTTTGCAACACTTCTATGTCACCTAGTTTGACATCATACCATATCTTACGGTGACGGTGAAATATATTCTAGTGGATGGAGTGAAACTCAAACCTATGGTCGAAAACTGTTCAGTCCAATCACACTTGCTACTTCTAAAGTTGTCATATATTTCTATACCTACGTAGATTATGCGACAGTGCATTCATATGCGACTTCGCAAGCTAACCATGTCTTTCTTCAAAATCAAGGACATCTCCTATATGAGATTTCTAGTCGTATGGGTCAGCGTCATAACTTGTTGTACCATCCCAACACTATGTAATGTTTAAAAATCACAAAAATTTAAAATTTTGTTTTTGATTAAAATAAAACATTAAATGCATAAGAAAACCAACTATGAAAGACTTCAAACATATTGAAATAGTTTGATATTTCAAATATCTCTGTTTATCATTATTTTCAAAAGTTGTTTCAAGTTAACATTTTGTTATCTATTGTATTTCTTAAAACCTCAATATCTAATTTGACAAATGTTTTACAAACTTTCAAACCACTTAGCCATAGCTATTCATAAATTAAAATAAAATTTACAAGTGTTCTTTTAAACTATTTAAAACATGGTCTAATTGCTAAATGGTTTTCATTCTTTTAACTAAGTTCAAAACATAGTTTTGGAAATTACAAGTCTATAGTTTATAGCTTTAAAACTTAATAAATTTAAATTAACACATTATCCAAATAGGCATTTCATTAACTTAAATTACTTTCATTAATTTTCAAAACATAAAATGGTGAATATATTCTATAAAAGAAATGAATTATGTCGGCCGGTGGAGACTGGGGTATGAAGAGCCCACTCTCCCCAGGCCCCGCACGCGGCCTGACCAGACGAAAACGACTAAGGACCAAGCCCTCGCTTGAAGAGACCCCTGAGAGGCAAATTACCTCGAGGGCCTGAAGAGAAAGCCGGGGCCTGAAGAGGACCCGCGCTTCAGGAGACCCTCCCGAGGCGCAGCGCGCCTAGAGGGAAGTCAACAGAAACTCCTCCGCAGGCCTCCCTAGGCCAGTGGGGAAACTTCGCGGCCAAGGAAGAACGGTAGGACGCACATGGCCTCTGCCGTACCGCAGGGTGACGCAGGCGTCCCCCTTTTGCCGTTTTGGTGACAAAGGAGTCAATAAAGTTGCGCCGGCTGCGGCGGGACAGCTGGTACCTTCCTCCCTGACCATAAAGCAGCTGGACGGCGCAACACTCCAAGAAAATCGTCGTCGTGGGCTCCACTCCGGAGACTGCGGACCCTGCGAGCTGTTATGCGCGGTCTGCATCTTGTCGGCCACCGCACCCAACTTTATCGACGATGGACCGCGTCCAGCAACGAGCCCTCAGCGGTGGACTCCAACTCCTTCACGCCGCTGCCGTGTGGGAGCCCACCTTGGAGGCCAAGCGGAAGAAAGACGCCTACGTAGCCTATAAAAGGAGCAAGACCTCCACCGTAGAGAGCGTCGGCAAATTAGCTAGGAGAACACTTGTAAACCCTAGCTCGGCTGAGTAGGATAGCGTTGGCCTGAGGAGGAAGAACACCATCGTTTCTCTCCCCAAGCACGAACTGCCTCAAGAGAGCACTCGGCAAGCTCAGCTGTACTGTAACCACCGCAGTGCAATACAAACAAGCAGGAGTAGCGGTCTTACCTCCTCCTGAGGGCCGTGAACCTAGGTACGGGCTGTTGTCTTTCTCTGTCATCGGTGATTCTTCTCCAGGCCCAGCGAGCACCGTCGTCGTGCCTCTCGAGGGTCTTGACCTCCGCGTTCAATCCCCTTCACGAACCACTCTTCAGGAAGTGACCACCCCTGTTCCATGGGAGTCATAACCCGACATTTGGCGCCAGGTAGGGGATTGAGGCGCGTCAACGACCTTCGAGCCGCCTCCACGCCATAGTGAACACCCGCGCCACCCGCACCAACATACGCGCGCCTGAAGGAGCGCGCGCCACGCCAGGCGCCACAGCCACACGCTGTCGGGGGGTACCCCCCGGGTAGGTCGAAACTCTGCACTACTCTACAGTGTGGCAACAGTACTTGACCTTTGGCGAGAGCAAGGGACACCACCTGGTGCGCTGAAGGGGTAACTTGACCTTTAGGAGCTGGTAGAGTGCAAGGTGCCTCCTGGCGGGCGCAACGGTCATCCCTGGCGGCTATAAATAGCCACCCCGAGCCCTCAGAACAGCACAAGCATCAGCGGGTGGTTCCTCTAAGAACTAGCTTCTCGAAGATGTCTTTGCTGGTAGGCTAAGACATCTTCGAGAGGCTAGGCCTAGAGATACTCATCCTAAGAGGAACTCGGGTGCATCCGAGAGACCTCGGACCTTGTGGCTCCGAGTAGACCTCTGGAAGGAGAAGTACCTGGAGGTACCGGATAGGCAACCCGGGTAAGGGCTAACCGGAGTGTTTATCTCGGTCCTAGCAGATTGCTTTATGTGTGCAGGGAGGACTCGCAAGGTCGAACAAGGAGGTGACCGGCATGAGGGATGCCGGTAGGCCGTCAACGGTCTGGATCAGGCTTTTCCGCTTGACGCGGGGGGGAGTTCCATCCCCCTGACACGGAAGCATGGTCACCTCCCTCCTGACACGGAAGCATAGTCACCTCCCGCCTGACACGGGAGCGCGTCAGCCGGTACAGTGGCGGTACGACAAGACCGGACATGCCTAGCCCGACAATCCGGAAAAGGCTACCCGGGATGGGCAAAGACATGTCCTGTCTGTGACAGGGGGACAATGATGTTCCAAGGCGGCGCCTGCCGTCCTTGACGGAATGATGACGAACGGGCTACGCCGGATAGCACGGCGGCTAGTTCGCACTAGCCGGTGTCGACATAACCGTTAGGCCTGTCCGGTGGGGCCAAGCCGGATTAGGGTTTCCGGCCCTCCTGGCCGGAACTCTATAAAAGGCGCCATAACTGCTCCTGTGAAGGAGAGACCGACTTGGGAGCCAAAACTCTAGTTTCATTTACTCCTAGAGCATTTACTTCCTTCTCCCTCTAGTTCATCTAGTTCTTCGTGTTCTTCACCACAAGAGCTCTAAGAGCAAGTTGTAGTCCTGGGTACACCCTTATATTGAGAGGAAAGGCAGGAGTAGGGGTGTTACCTCCCCACGAGGGCCCCAAACCTGGGTACATCGTGTGTGTGTTCTTTGCCTTCGTGCATTTGTTCGTGTTTGCTAGATCTTTCCCTTTGCACTTTGAGATTGTTTGGTGTTCTTCGGAGATCTCGGTCTAACCGGGATCCTCCCCCGTGTGAGCTCTTCAGTTCGCTATCCCTCCCCGGATCCACCAACGTCCATCGGCCCCACAAATTAGCCATCCTATGGCATCTGCCGTGACACCACCACGATAGTTGGCGCCCACCGTGACGCTGACAGAGGCGTTGGCTGGTGTACACATCCGGACGGGTTCCCCCGTTCGCTTCGGCGTCCGGGTTCTATCTGGCCTTGTCGTCAGGCTGGGCGAGATGGATTTCGTCAGCGACAATGCCGGGTGCTTCCGGAACAAACCCTTCCCGGTGAACGGATTCCTCATCGACTTCGGTGGCTTCACCACCTACGTCGCCACCGAGGTTATCTGCAGCTACCCGGACGTTGTCCTGGAAGCTGAGGATCCTCCCATGCTCTGCGCCAACCGGGGTCCGTGTGCCAGTCACACCGCGAGCTCCGTCACGGTCATGATGGTCGGGGTATCCGAGGAGGAGTACCAGGACGCCGATGGCGATGCCGGTAGCGGCCATGTTCGCTTGACCAAACCTCCTCAGGAGAGAGGTACGGCCCGAGACGGCGATCCGCAGCAGTCCCAGCCCCGTCGTCGCCCGGATCCTCTCTCCGGTCTGGTGGCCAAGTTGGTTGTCCCCTTGACAGCTGAGGCAGATACCCAAGCCACTTTGGCTGACTTGGATGAGCAACGTAGGTTGCTGCTCGCCGAAGCGCAAGAGATCGCCGAGATCCGGCGTGAGCTCGGTGCTAGCCTCCGGGAGTACAATGCAGCTCACGGGTTCCTTAAGATAGACTCCCGGGACAAGCGTATCGCGGATATGCCCAAGAAAGGCAGAATGGTGAATGATGAGCTGGTCGGTGGGGCCGCGACTAGTCATACGGGTAGCATGATCTCGGCTGGGAAACCGGTATACAGCTCACCGGTGAAAACTCTTAGGGCTGCCGAAGCCGCCCTGGTGGAGCTGGCTGGGCTATCCGATTAGGCTCTGCGCAAGCAGCAGGAGCGGGTGAACGAGTTGGTCGTCGAGGCCAACCGGCAGAACCAGGCCTTCAAGAAAAAGAACCCAGGGGCAGGATCCCAAGTGCATTCAGCTAGGGCTGACAGCCAGAGATCGGGCGGAGAGGCCTCCTCTCCGCATCCGAGCAGGAGCAAGAGCAAGAGCCGGAGCCGAAGTCGGGGCTCCGGGAAAAACAAGCAGTTGCAGACTTACGACCCGGCCTTCGCCGGTATCCAGCAAGCCGGGCAGCATAATTCCGGGCAGGCACAGATTAATCCTGGTGGTGGCAACCGGGGTGTAGGAAACAATAACCCGGCTAGCCGTGGTAATCCACCCCGGAATCCGCCACAGGTTCAGGGAAACCTACGTAGGGAGGCCGCCTCCGTCCCGCAGCAAGCTGTGATCCCGGTACTCGACAGGCACAATGATGGCAACTCAAGGTTGCAGCAGCTTGGGTACCAACCCAATGAGAATCCTTTGGGATCTCGGATAGGAACCAGACAACTGGATCCGGCTGATGCCAGAATCCGGCTCACCGGATTCACCAATCCGAGCTAGTGGAAGAGCAAGGACCTCCGGGACCTGCCTGCTTTGGACCCCGGATCATGCGGGAGCCGCCTGTCCGGAACTTCCAGCTCAACCGGGGTGCTAAGACCTATGACGGCAGCAAGAAGCTGGAGGACTGATTGACCGACTATGTAACTGCAGTAAGCATAGCCGGTGGAAATAGACGCTGGGCGGTACGTTATGTGCCACAGATGTTGGAAGGACCTGCCAGAATTTGGCTGAACAACTTGAGAACCGGCAGCATAGACTGCTAGTTAGATTTCGAGGAGGCGTTCATCAGCAACTTCACCAGCACGTACAAAAGGCCCAACAGACCTCAACAGCTCGCCATCTGTAGGCAAAGGAGCAACGAAACCGACCGGGAGTACCTTACCCGGTGGAGCAACATTCGCAATTCTTGCGAAGGTGTGGTAGAGGCACATGCCATCTCCTGGTTTGCGCAAGGATGTCGGCATGGCTCAATGCTTTCGCAGAGATTGCAGAGGAAGATGCCAACGACCTTGGCAGAGACCATGCGCATCGCCGATACCTACAAGCTTGGAGATCCCATGCAACCCCTGGTGGATGTCGGTGACTCCAACATGAGGAATGCGGGACCTCAGCGTTCGGGATCGAGCAGAAGCCATGATCGCCAAAATTTTGGCCATAAGAGGAATCAGCCCGAGTACCACCATGCCGCACAGCATGTCGCAGCCGTGACCCGAGATCAAGAAGATGCCGGCAATAATAATCATCAGAAAACAAGTGGCCCGGCTTGGGGTCAGAGCCAGGAAGTACAGAAAACTTGGGTGGACCAGAAGAAGCCCCTGACGTATGAAGAGATGATGAAGAAGCCATGCTGTTACCATACCCTGGAGGCCAACAAGCCAGCAAACCACTCCACTCGGCAGTGCAGCTGGTATAAGCGCACATTGCAGGAGGGCAGCACGGGGGCTACTCGGCCGAGTGCTCCGGCATCTCGATCCAACATTCCGAGACCTCCCACTCCGGCATCCGGAGCCAACGCGATCCGGATTAATCAACCACACCGAGGACCCCCGCCCCGGCCGGTAAATGTGGTGCACACCCGGAATAATAATGGTGCGGGTCCGAGTAACCAATCCGGACATCAGCAAGGCAACTACCGGGAGGCACATCAGAGCTATGTAGTCTTCGTGACCGATCCCACTGACCGGAAGAGTGTGCGACAGTGCGCCCTGGAAGTGAACGTTGTGATTCCGGCGGTGCCCAAGTTCTTGCACAGGTCCGAGATGGAGATCACGTGGAGCCGGAAGGATCATCCCCAGGTTATGCCTAAGCCGGGTGCGTATGCCTTAGTGGTAGACCCAACCTTTGTCGGACCAAGCCTCAACGTCCGCTTCAGTCGGGTTCTGATTGACAATGGCAGCGCCATTAACATCATGTACAAGGATACGGTGCTGAAGCTGGGGGTGTCCATGAACACCTTGCTACCCACCGAGACGACCTTTCATGGCATTGTGCTCGGAGTCTCTTGCTCACCCATGGGTAAAATCTGGGTTGAGGTTTTATTCGGAACCCGGGAAAACTGCCGAACCGAGAGCTTGGAATTCGAGGTCGTGTACCTCGAAAGTCCGTACCACGCGCTGATCGGTAGGCCAGCCCTGGCCAAGTTCATGATCTCAACTCACATGAGATACCTGAAGATGAAGATGCCGGGTCCTAACGGCATAATCACCATCTCGGGGGATCAGAAGCGCTCCATGGAATGTGCTTCGCCCGGCTCGTGCTTAGCCGAGTCCCTGGTGATAGCTGAGGAAAAGAAGAGGATCCAGCAAATGGTGGCGCTGGCCAAGACCTCCCAACTCGGGATGCCCGGGATGGTGAACCCGGAGCAGAGCGTGTCATTCCAGCCACAAAAGGAGACGAAGAAGGTGGAGGTTGACCCGAGAAACACGGAGCGCCAGGTCATCATTGGCAGCAACCTGGACAGCAAATAGGAAGGCGAGCTCGTCGACTTCCTCCGTGAGAATCGGGATGCTTTTGCGTGGTCAAGTGATGATTTGCAAGGCGTTCCGAGGGAGTTGGCTGAGCACTCTCTGTTTGTTAAACCAGATGCGAAGCCGGTGAAGCAACCGACTAGGCGCCTCTCGGATGAGAGAAGAGCTGCCATCATGGAGCATCTCGCCATACTGCTGGCTGCCTGATTCGCGATGGAAGTGCTGCACCCGGAATGGATATCGAATCCGATCCTGGTAGAGAAGAAGAAAGATGATCCCCTCCTGCTTAAGGTGTGGTGCATGTGCATCGACTTCACCAACCTCAACAAGGCTTGCCCGAAAGATCCTTTTCCACTTCCCCGGATAGATAAAGTGATCGATTCCACTGCCGGGAGTGAACTCTTGACTTTTTTAGATGCCTACTCCGGTTTTCACCAGATACCTTTGAATCCGGATGATCAATTGAAAACTGCTTTTATTACCCCGTATGGGGCTTATTGCTACCGTGTCATGACTTTCGGTTTGAGAAATGCTGGTGCTACATACCAAAGATGCATGCAGAAATGTTTGCATGACCAGATAGGCCGGAATACCGAGGTCTATGTCGATGACATAGTCATAAAAAAAAAAAAAGCCTCATTGATTGATGATCTGAGGGAAACATTTAAAAACTTAAGGAGATTCCGGATGAAGTTGAATCCGGATAAGTGCACATTCGGTGTTCCGGCAGGAAAACTACTCGGTTTCCTCATTTCAAGCCGGGGAATTGAAGTCAACCCAGGTAAAATACGTGCTATCGAGAGCATGAAATTGCCGGTACGTCTCAAAGATGTGCAGAAGTTCACTGGTTGTCTAGCATCCCTAAGTCGGTTTGTGAGCCGACTAGGTGAGAAGGCCTTGCCCCTGTACCAGTTGATGAAGAAGAGTAAAACATTCGTTTGGAACCCGCAAGCCGATGCGGCGTTCAACGATTTGAAGAGAATTCTCTCAACAGCACCCGTGTTGGCATCCCCATTACCCAAGGAACCTATGCTGCTGTACATTGCTGCCACTAACCGGGTAGTCAGTGTAGCCATTGTGGTAGAGAGGGAAGAGGGGAACAAGCTGATACAGAGACCGGTGTACTACCTCAGCGAGGTGATCTCGGAATCCAAGCAGAACTACACGCACTACTAGGAGATGGCATATGGAGTGTACTTGGCTGTGACCAAGCTCAAGCACTACTTCCAAGAGCACCCAATCACAGTGGTGTGCGAGGCTCCCCTCGCTGAGATCATCGGCTGCAAAGATGCAAGCGGCCGGGTTGCCAAATGGGCCATCCAGTTGTCTCCATATGCTCCAGCATACGAGAGACGAGATGCCATCAAGTTGCAGGCGCTGCCGGACTTTTTGGTAGACAGGGCCGAGATGCAGTACGAACCTCCATTGCCGGATTACAATTTCTGGAGGATGCATTTCGATGGCTCCAAGGCCAAGATCGGGTTGGGTGCCGGGGTAGTTCTCACATCACCGAAACAAGATGTGCTCAAGTATGTGCTGCAAATTCATTTCCGGGTATCTAACAATGTCGCGGAATACGCGGCCTTGCTCCACCCACCGCCCCTCACCGCTCCGGGAAGAGGAAGGCTTCGCCACCGAGCCCATCGAGACCGCCGCGACGAGCTGCACACCACCGTCACCTCCGTTCATCCGGGGAGCCACCCAAACGTCTGCTCCGTCCCCGCCCGAGGCAGCACCGCCGTCTCCTTCGTCACCGGCCACCGGAGCGCCACCACAGTAAGGTCTTCACACCCGGGCCATTCGATCTAGTTTTTACGACTAGGATTAGAACTTGTTACCGAATCGGTAGGATTAGATCTGGAGTGTCCGATATTGATCTGGCGGCCCAAATCATTCCACTTAACCACGTCAGCTTGCACGTCAGTGCTGAGTCAGCAGCCCAGTCAGCGCCCGCGTGGAATTTAATTTTCTAATTAGATTTAATTGGCAGTTTACAGAAAAGTCCCTATAAATTCAAACCTTCATAACTTTGTAACCATAATACCAAATTTAACAAATTTTATATTTTAGGAAAGCCCTTGACATGTAGAATATTGTAGATTTGTTAGAATTCAAATTTGACTTAGTTTAAAATATTCAAATTTCAAATGGATGATTTGAGTATATTTGTCATAACTTTAAATCTATTAATCCTGAAGGTGCAAATAAAATTGTTTTAGAAACTTTAGAATATTTGTAATATGATTCCTCTGTTAGAAAATAATTTTGAGCACTATTAGATAATTTAATAATCATAATTTTAATTTGAGTAAGTTTGACTATTTTTGACATAACTTTGATAGAAAAATCATTTTTGACTAAATCCAATTGCTATAAGTTTAATTAAATCCCCTCTGTTTATTAACACCATTTATAAAAATTGTGTGATGGCAATTAAATCACATAAAACTTTAATCTATAGGTTTTCCTTTTATTATGTTTTGCAAAAATAGAAACTAATTAAATTGCATTTATAGCCTCATGCATATTTTATAAATATCACAAAAAATAGTATGATGTTTCTTATGATTATAAATAACTTATTTTATTACATGGTTATACTCCTCATAGGAAAACTTCTCACTTATTTTCTCTAAGTTAGGATTATTTTCAGCTTAGTATTTTGGTATCGTGTTATGCACTTAGACACTTAGGATTTTCAACATGGAGCTAGAAGGCCAATGAAGGACTTAGCCAAAACAAGACTTTAGAAGTATCTCCAAGGAGTAGAAGCACTTAGAAGAAAATCAAGACGAAGTTCATGAAGACCAACCAGCAATATTTTCTACGTCTTGCTTCCTCTCTCTCTTTTCTCCCTTCTTCTCTTAGCCCTTATGATGACTAAGTTATATTCAAGACCAACCTGGAGGCTATCAACACCATCAAGTCTTCAAAGCCATCAAGTCTACAAAATTGCAATGAAGTTATCACATCAAGAAGAAAAGGAAGCAAGGAGAAGATTCTACACTCTTCTTTCTATCTTTTCCCTCTTTCCTAATCCTGTCTTTCACTTTAGACATAAACAATTTTGATCATGTTATTACCATCTTTGAAGTTTGTTGGATCCTAGCGGCATAGTGAGATGATGCGGCCTGGAGACTAACCTTACATGTCCACGTACATGAGACCGGTTACACAACTTAAGTGGCTGGCCGGGTGTCTGTCTCTCTCACTATAGTGAATATCCAATTTACAAAGAGTTGTTAATAATTGTTGATCACCTTGAAGAAATGACTTAGTATTTTCTCTAAGTATTTATGCACATCCTGACTAAGCCATTAGAGTGCTTATTCAAGATGATTTATAGCAAAGTATTTTATCCAACTTATGACCTTAGTCCTTAGTCATTTTGACTAACATACTTTCCTTGCGTAAACTTAAAATATTTTCATGGCATGACATGCATCTCTAGTCCTTAGGAATATTTTGCACATCATGCATAAACATATTTTTCCCTAGAAGTTTTATAAAACTTGTTTGTTCATTAGGTATGTGTTTGTATGCATTGTGTAGTTGTGTTTATGTTGATTGTTGTATTGTTGCTTGTCTATATTGTTTAGATTGAACGGAGAGACTCGAGTACGCTGAAAAGAGTTTGTGAGAAACACATTATTCAAAGGCAAGTGGCACATTCATAAACCTCCTACTATTTTCTATATGCATTACTTAGTGTATTTTTCTATAAGCATGTGTATGATAGTATTGCTATGCTAGACCTGTGTAGAAATTCCTTACTCCTGTGTCTAGGTTCCTATATAATACTTAGTAGAAATATTGATGCTATGCAAATGTGGTTTTGTGAAAATCTAAATTCTACTAAGTTAAGAATGAAACACCTGGGTGGAAAGTGGTTGTATGGTTTATGTTGAATGGCTACTCAGGTCCATGTCTATGGTTCCTGGAGTACGTGCACTTGTGGACGGCCACCCAGGAAGAGAGGAATCTGAAGAACTCTGAGTGAAGATTGCTTCCAGTGCAGCCATTGCCATATGGGCTCTGGCTTGATCAATTATGTTGCGTGGACTCGCCCCGTCTTGACAAGAAGATGTGGAGGGTGTTAGGTGGAACGGGTCAATCCAGATGGGAGGGAAAATGCTTCTGAAAGATCTCGTCTCATTTTTCTCCTTTTCCTTATCACTATCAGTGTGTAAAGGATAGTTTGGGTTGAATGGGTACAATGGTGAACGTGCACAACCTCTCCAGAGTGTAAAACTAAGTACTTAGCCGTGTCCCCGCTACGGACAATTTGAGCAGCTGATCACGGACGTCAACGGAGGATTCCACCATTCCAATTTCTAAGATAAAACTTGATGGGTGAACAAGGGTAGAATGAGACAGTGGTTTTCATGCCACGAAATTTCTTGAATAGAGGAAAAGTGTTTTCCAAAGAGTTAGGAAAAATTGGCTTTATGCAAAATAGCCTTGAACTCCACCAGCCAAATATGCATATAGGTTATTAGAGTTATTCCACTTAGTGTCCACCATAGTGTCACTTGCCAGACTCCATTTTTAATTGAATCTGACCCACTTGTTGCAATATTTTTCTTATTGCAGATTGATCAGATGACGAGTGAGGTTTCGTTTAAAGGTTTCGAGTCTACAACCCACATGTTTTCGCATGTGGCAACATGATGATGATGGAGACTCACTGTTATTGTATTTCCGCTGCTTACTCTTTAAAAGCTAGCTTCACGCTATGCAATTTGTAATGAATATTTTGTAAGTCTAGATCCCCGATGTAATAAAATTGATACTTTGTTGTGATATTACATCGTAAACTGTGTGTGCAAACGAATCGATCCAGAGATTTGCACTATACACAGGTATCTGCCTTATTCTAAGTGCAGGTACGCTACATTAATATGCCTTGCTATATAAAGGGGGGAGGGGGTGTGCAAACTCTCTAGCTCCCCCACGTGGGACTAATCAAAGGAGGAGATGTGTGTGTGGGGGGGGGGGGGGTTATTCGGCCGGCTATAGCCTGGTCAATTTTGGACTTGGGCTCCCCCCTTTCCTTCTTGGTGCGGGTCCCCCTCTTAGGGCTCTCTTGGCCCATTTAGGTGGGCTGCCCCTTTTTCCTTCTTTTAATAAATATTAAATTAATATAAAATATAATTAATTTATATTTAATATATTTACATACTATTTGATCTCCCGTGACTCCGAAACGTTTTCCGGACCACCCGAACATCTTTCGGACATTCACAGAACCATTCCAAACCTTCCCGGAACTCCTTTCGGACCATCGGAACCCTTTCCGGATTATTTCTCTCTCTTCATTCACTTCCTATATTATTCCACAACTTTCTCCAAGTGTCGTTAAGACCTTAAGTCTTGTTACGCTATGGTTCGAGAAAACTCCAGACATGGTCGAGACCCTTCGCTCGCCAATGACCGCCAGGGAGACCTAGATGTCTGTGACGGCCCCTGTGCATTCTACGAATATCGCCGTTTAACCATAAACATAATGTTCATTTCCTTTGTTTATACGATACTACCTTGTCCTAGATATGATCGTAGACATCCGATGCCCTGTTGTATGTCGTTACCGACAAAGGTTAATAACTCGTCTGTGACATTACATCTCCCTAACCTAGTCATAAGCTGCACAACTATATACACGTAAGCTCACCGAGTGGGCCCAGAGTATCTTTCAATTACAGGAATGAACAAATCTCGCTTTTGATCCATATGTCTCAACATACTCTTTCGAGATATCCAAGATAGACACCTTTATTTCCATGCTATATAAGACACAACGTTTGATGCACTCAAAGTACCCTATGGAGCAGCAGTAAATACGATCTCACGGTCTACGGAATAAGCTATCATATTACTTCCTATTGCAAATGACAAACATCGTAATACGATCTTATTGCAATACTTTGATGCGTATGTCCATCACCTTATTCTACCAATAAGATGACCCCATTATCAACCGACGTCATTGTCCATGATCGGGAATCTCAATCAACTGTTGCCCAATGGACTAGTTTATATAGAGGCTTACTAGGGACTCAGGTTTGTCTATGTATCACACGTGTATAAATAATTCTGATTAATATAGTTATAGCATAATACAAAAACATACTATAAACTTATGAGATAATGTGATAAACACTATATATTTATTTGCCTCTAGGGCATATCTCCTTCAGTCTCCCACTAGCACTAGAGTACAAATAAACCAGTTGCATTTTACTCAATCATATCCCCTTATCAAATAAGCGTTACATGATAATGCCTGCTTGTGGAAGAGTGTTACTACCACAATCTGTACCATACATGATTATATGTTCTTTGCGATTCATTGATATCAACTTGTTTGATATTATCATGTTATCTGATAACATATATACACATACCGTAACTTAAGTGAGACTTTTGTTTCCCACCGCTTACTCTAATTCTCTCAACCAGGAAATTGCATTGCAAACACACCCAGTCATAGAGAACTCTTTATAACATTTACAATCTCGCGATATCTATATACTTTAGTACCTATGTAGAAGATTTGACATTCCAATGTCAATCTAATGCTTAATACATTTTTACTTCTAGTAAATTCTAAACTTACTTAGATAACTGTTCTTCTTCTAAGAACATGGTTAACAATTTATCGAGCTCATAATATGGTTCCTATATGATGTCTAATATCACATAATAGACCAACATATCTTATAACCACTATTATCGTCTATCATTACACTTAATGATTAATTGGATTTCCAAGGACCCTTCCATCGGTTTTAATCTATTCTGACTCTTCAGAATTAATCCAAAACAACTCGACTATCTATTTAAAAATTCCCGTTCTATTCTAAATAGACACTATCTTTTAAATAGTTTCACAACTTCATCTTTCTAATTAATTCTTTTGGTACTATCCACGATATGTCATATACATACGAGGAATTTAACTCCCACTCATATTATGTCACCTATATATTTGAGGACATGAGCTCCAACTCAAAGATATATGTCATCTACATATATGAGGTTTTGAGCTCCCACTCAAAAATATGTCGCTTACATATTAAACTTGAGTAAACTAATTTTGACTCCCACTTAAATTAGTAAATTCATAATTTATTTCGACATTTTGGTCAAACCAAAATCATTGATCATTTATCAATTCGAATTTATTACGACCTGTAGTATTCTATTAATACATATCCCACAGACATCAAGCATGTCTACATTTATGTAGTCAACAAATTTGATTTCGTCCAAGACACCTTTCTTGACAAAATATGCTTCCATGTCTTTCTTATAGTTGCATTTCTCTCATATAACACTTTACATGATGATTAAGCAATCTTATTCTTTTAATAAGATTTATAGTAACATTTACTGCTTTAATCCTTTTTAATGTAACTTGGATTTTAAGACTCAAAAAGCCTTTGTTCGTATTCTGATATTTTCTCAACTTTCTTTGTATTAATAAGGTGTACCTTGTTCTATCAACAAGATCTAAAATATTTAATATTAACCTAACAACACCTTATTAAAAGCTTCTTGTATGAAAATACTATGATGTCTTTGAATAGGATTGCATGGAGAAAACAATTTTGATGCGTATGTCCATCACCTTATTCTACCAATAAGATGACCCCATTATCAACCGACGTAATTGTCCATGATCGGGAATCTCGATCAACTGTTGCCCAATGGACTAGTTTATATAGAGGCTTACTAGGGACTCTGGTTTGTCTATGTATCACACATGTATAAATAATTCTGATTAATACAGTTATAGCATAATACAAAAACATACTATAAACTTATGAGATAATGTGATAAACACTATATTTTGTTTGCCTCTAGGGCATATCTCCTTTAGTCTCCCACTTGCACTAGAGTACAAATAAACCAGTTGCATTTTACTCAATCATATCCCCTTATCAAATAAGAGTTATATGATAATGCCTGCTTGTGGAAGAGTGTTACTACAACAATCTGTACCATACATGATTGTATGTTCTTTGCGATTCATTGATATCAACTTGTTTGATATTATCATGTTATCTGATAACACATATACACATACCGTAACTTAAGTGAGACTTTTGTTTCCCAGCGCTTACTCTGATTCTCTCAACCAGGAAATTGCATTGCAAACACACCCAGTCATAGAGTACTCTTTATAACATTTACAATCTCGCGATATCTATATACTTTCATACCTATGTAGAAGATTTGACATTCCAATGCCAATCTAATGCCTAATACATTTTTAATTCTAGTAAATTCTAAACTTACTTTGATAACTGTTCTTCTTCTAAGAAAATGGTTCACAATTTATCGAGCACATAAAATGGTTCCTATATGATGTCTAATATCACATAATAGACCAACATATCTTATAACCACTATTATTGTGTGTCATTACACTTAATTGTCGTGGTATCGGCATAATTGTTAGGAGATGGGGGTCCTCTAGCCTACGTATGGATTGTGGGGAAGAAGGTTGGTGTCGTCGAGGACGGGATTGAACACGGCGAGTTTACCCAGCTTCAGATCCCGCAGCGGTGGCGAGATCCTACGTGCTGCTATAATTCACTATGAGGCAATAGCCGTGAACATGTTACAATATGTATGATGCGTATTGGAGCGTGGCTCAACTTGGATGAGCTTGGTCCTAAAGACCTCCCGGTGGCCGGCTTATATAGGCGGCCAGACCCCGGGTTACAAGGTAAGTACTTGGACGACAAGTAAACAGAGTCCTAGTGGTAGTCGACTTTAGTTGCCGCCTTCCATCTTGGGCTTGGTGGCTTGATGGGCTTCAGTCTGCTGCCTTCCTTTGACCGTCCGCCTACTTCCTTGTACGTCAGCTATCTGGGCCACCCGGTAGGCATCAGCCTTACCACCCTTGGGCCACCCTGGACTAGCCGGATTGATCCATGTTAGAGATACCCCTAGTTGTTATATCCCCAACATTAGCCCCCAGAAAGGTTGAAGTTCTCCAGGAGCCGGCTTCTTTGTCTTCTTGATCTTCAGTCTTGAACGTTGGCGGCTGCAGGGCTTGAACCATTCTGAATAAAAATGGGGGACACGTGCCGGCTTGATCACCAGCGCGCGGCCGCCTTTAACCTACATGGGAAAGACGGCTGGCTTAACTTGTCGGATGATTTCTTGGAGAAGCCTTACCCTCACTGACAAGTCAAACTAATGTCTGATAGATGGCGTCATTTGGTCCACGATAGTTTGAACTCAAATGTAACGAAATCATGCATTGTCGGCCATACCAAGGAGGCGGCCTTTAGCCACGGAGGCAACCATGTCGCTGACGACAATGGCGGTTGTGCCATGAAGGGGGTTATGTCGTTGACGACAAGACAGTCATGTCACGGAGGCGACTGTGTCGCTGACGATAAGTCGGCCGAGCCATGGAGGTGACTGTGTCGCTGACGACAAGACGGTCATGTCACCAATGCGGCCTTCTTGTTGACGATAGAGCTGCATGTCGTGCTGCCCCCAAGTATAGAACGAGGGCAACGTCGACGTCGAGCCCCCGAGTGTCGGAGTTTTTCTTGCTCCGCCTATCTCCAGCCCCCAAGCGTTGAGTCGATGTACTCGGAAGTCTTCTCGACGCTTGGAAGAAATTGTGGCGTTGTAAGTCGATGATTGCAGTCCCGGAGGCTCGTGCCGGCTTGACTGAAAGATGGCTCGAGACATGATGAAAATGTTGCGATTGCAGCCCCTAGGTGTTAAGTATCCCACATAGTACACATAGCTGCATTAAGATGTACTTTTAATGAAAGCTGAATAATTTGAAGGCATGAGCCGGTAGATTTTAACAAACACTTATGGGTTGTAAATTTTATGTGGCCCGCCTTAATATTTATCTGGTTTATATGTTTAACTTTTCATATGTTAGCAGAACTGCAGCCGGAAACTTTAGCTGAGACAACTAGGGCTAGTACAAAATAGTTTAGAATTAGAGACAAATTAAAGCCGGCATGTTGGTGCTAACAACATACTACTAGGTAATCCACACATAAACAATCAAATAACAGTATTAGGCGGTGCAAAATGATTGCTTAAATTGGCCTAGAGGCGGCAAGTATCTAAAAGTTTGAACCATGCAGCGCAGAGCAAATATCAGGTAACTTAGATACTAAGAGGGATATGATCAAATGAAAAGACAAAAGATGGCATGATCTCATAGCATAATGAGCAAACCACATACTTTTATTTCATGATCATACATGTAATTTAAATGTTAAGCGTATATAAACTTAGCTTTTTGATGTTGATGTCAAGGAGGCGGGCGTGGTGGAATACGCCAGCCCCAGGCTGAAGAAGACAACCCAGAATGTAGGCGGCAGCCCCAGGCTGACAATATCAGCCTCAGAATCCGAGCGACTTGTCACATTAGCAATTTAAGCCGAAATGTGATGATAAATGCCCCGATAAGGCGTATTCTTACGTTAGCTATTAAGCTGAAACGCAGAAGTTTGCTGTTTTCTAACGATCGATGTCTCCCTAAATTGATCAGATTTGGGCAATCGACAATAACAGACAGAAATTCAGTGGTGAATTTGCCTACACTGGACGTCGAAACGACAAGCAGTGATGTGACGATGAATTCGTCAAATCCTGATGCGACGATGGTGGCGTCCCGCTGACAATCGTAACATGGCAAGATTTGTCGATTAGCATAGTCGATGCTTTGATTTAATACATGGAGCAGTTTTTCTATGATGGAGAATAATTAGGCTTTGGGAGCCGTGCTGCATGCATTAAACCAACCAGACCATATTTCACGAACGATCGTGCCTTGCTTTTGCCTGCTGCATACAAGGAAACGACAGCTCGATTTCGCCTTTGCTCTGTTGGAGTCTGATCCGGCTAAATCTTTGCTCTTCTTCTAATACAGGAAACAACACCACGTGCATGGCAGCATAGCTTGTTGTCCTATAATAGGATTATACATAATTGTATTCGGATAAGCCGGCGTCCTACCACGCGCCGCCAGCGTTTGGAAACTTTCCATCAAGAGAACCGTTTTTCCTCTTGCGTCATGAGCGAAGTCGACCGAATCCGTTTTGCTGCACGTGCTCGGAAATTTATTTTCCGCCTTCCACAGGATCGCCGCCGCTCTGGCTTTTTTTGGACAAAGGGACCGTAGGGGAAACCCCTACGGTAAGATTTTAGATATAAGAAATGGTGAAAAACCAGAGGTTTCTCAAGGGGGGCATGGAGCATTACAGGGGGAACAAAGGAGGTAGAAGGAATACATCAAGGGGAGAAGAGAACTTTGCCCAAAACTTCAGGGGGGTAAAAAATAAAAAGAAATCAAAAGTAACATCTAGGTAAAATTATTCAGGACCCAAGCGAGCAAAGCTTGCACAAGAGAGTGCTTGACCCTATACTGATGAAGTAAGATATCTTGATGAGTGAGGGTCCTCCAGCGAGCGAGAGAAGGTAATCGATCCTTGAAGATCAGATCATTCCGAGACCTCCAAATATTCCAAAGAGCACAAAAGGCCACTTCCATGAAGCAAGGTCCCGTGAAGTGTACTTTTGCATCGGCAAGGCGAAGAGACATTGGCAAAGAAGTATCCCAATTCAGATTAATTGTCTCCCAACAGTCCCGAGCGAAAGAACAATCGAAAAAGAGATGATCTCTGGTTTCCAGCACCGATTGATTGCACAGTACACAGTTGGGGCCACCTTCGAATTGCCAATGCTTTCGAATCATCAAATCCTTAGTATTTAGACGATCCAACTGTAGCAACCAGGCAAACACACGCAGCTTCGGGAGGCACTTGGATTTCCATATAGCTTGAAGAGAGCCATCAATGGGGAGGCCCGAGAAAATGAATTTATAGAACTTTGCTGCCGAATAATCCGAGCTATGCCAAGGGAAGGAGCGGATATCAGGATCTTGAGACTGAAGAACCAGATCAGTCGTGAGCTCACGAAGTTGGATGGCCTCCTCAAAAGCTTGCGGGGAGAGGGGCAGGGCAAAGTGCGCTTGGAGGTCCTCCAAATGACCCAGCTGCCTGACAGAGCTATCTTCAGAGATTGCAAAGGAAAATAGACGAGGAAATCGGTCACACAGGAGATCATGGTTCGTCATCAATTTAGCCGAAACAATAAGCGGCGACAATTCTTCTATTGATCTATCCAGATCTGATCTTGCATGGATCGGCAAAGCCGATGAGCCGACCGAATCGATCTGGTAGATGTTTTACGACGCTTGGTCGTGCCGGCCTGCCAGAGCAGAATACACGGCTAGATCCGATCTGGTCGCTGTAGATGAAGATGACGATCGGAATCGCCAGCTGCGGATAGCCAATATTGTTCCCGCCTGGAACGTGACGCCAGGAACCTTATGGCCCACGGTGGGCGCCAACTGTCGTGGTATCGGCATAATTGATAGGAGACGGGGGTCCTATAGCCTACGTATGGATTGTGGGGAAGAAGGTTGGTGTCGTCGAGGACGGGAGTGAACACGGCGAGTTTACCCAGCTTCATATCCCGCAGCGGTGGCGAGATCCTACGTGCTGCTATAATTCACTATGAGGCAATAGCCATGAACAGGTTACAATGTGTATGATGCGTATTGGAGCGTGGCTCAACCTGGATGAGCTTGGTCCTAAAGACCTCCCGGTGGTCGGCTTATATAGGCGGCCAGACCCCGGGTTACAAGGTAAGTACTTGGACGACAAGTAAACAGAGTCCTAGTTGTAGTCGGCTTTAGTTGCCACCTTCCATCTTGGGCTTGGTGGCTTGATGGGCTTCAGTCTGCTGCCTTCCTTTGACTGTCCGCCTACTTCCTTGTACGTCAGCTATCTGGGCCGCCCGGTAGGCATCAGCCTTACCACCCTTGGGCCACCCTGGACTAGCCGGATTGATCCATGTTAGAGATACCCCTAGTTGGTATATCCCCAACATAATGATTAATTGGATTTCCAAGGACCCTTCCATCAGTTATAATCTATTCTGACTCTTCAGAATTAATCCAAAACAACTCGACTATCTATTAAAAAAATTCTGTTCTATTCTAAATAGACACTATCTTTTAAATAGTTTCACAACTTCATCTTTCTAATTAATTCTTTTGGTACTATCCATGATATGTCATATACATACGAGGAATTTAACTCCCACTCGTATTATGTCACCTATATATTTGAGGACATGAGCTCCCACTCAAAAATATGTCATCTACATCTATGAGGTTTTAAGTTCCCACTCAAAAATATGTCGCTTACATATTAAACTTGAGTAAACTAATTTTGACTCCCACTTAAATTAGTAAATTCATAATTTATTTCGACATTTTGGTCAAACCAAAATCATTGATCATTTATCAACTCAAATTTATTACGACCTGTAGTATTCTATTAATACATATCCCACAGAATTCAAGCATGTCTACATTTATGTAGTCAACAAATTTGATTTCGTCCAAGACACCTTTCTTGACAAAATATGCTTCCATGTCTTTCTTATAGTTGCATTTCTCTCATATAACACTTTACATGATGATTAAGCAATCTTATCCTTTTAATAAGATTTATAGTAACATTTGCTGCTTTAATCCTTTTTAATGTAACTTGGATTTTAAGACTCAAAAAGCCTTTGTTCGTATTCTGATATTTTCTCAACTTTCTTTGTATTCATAAGGTGTACCTTGTTCTATCAACAAGATCTAATATATTTAATATTAAACTAACAACACCTTATTAAAAGCTTCTTGTATGAAAATACTATGATGTCTATGAAGAGGATTGCATGCAGAAAACAATTTTCAAATCTCCTTCACTCTTATCATTAAATTTTCATTTCAGTAGCAGACATATTCCTTTTGGAAGATATTCCAATATTCTACTTTTATGAAAATTGGTCTGACACCTTATTTCAAGCTTCTACTTTTATTCCATAGACCATAATTCGAAAATCATATTTTCCTTGGAATTACACAGACATGAATTCAAGTTTTGCTTCTGTTGGTGTTTGGAATACACTCTCATCTCAATGTGAGTATTCTACAAAGAACTATTTGTCTATATTTGCATTATCGTATAATTATCTATACTACGACACTTTTGTCTATCACACGAATTACCGTTGAAAAATATCTATTTCCTAAAGTGGACGTTGACTATAATGTTTCGAACATATTAAGTGATTCTAATAGAGATTCTGAAAGACCACACTTTATCTAAAATAGAGTATTATTATAATATTTCACATATCACTATATCTGATATTATAATTTTGTGAAACGAATTTCCACACGTCTTTTGTGTTGAAACCATAATTAAAAAAATATTGTCCTATTTGATCGAATATCGTGAATGCAATATTCACTAATCTTTCTTCTGAAAATTCGTTTGATCTTTTATCAAATTGGTTTTCTAGACTCATGATTCCTTATGCAAATACATTTATTTACTTAAATCATAGAAAAATTCGAATCAATGAAATTCACCACTTATTCAATTTAATAATCATCTAGCATGACTTTCAATTAATTTCCTTGCACATTGACACTTCAATATCCAATTTCAATTTTAATCAATTCGGCACATGCAACCTTTTAATAGATCGAAATATCTATTATTTCTTACATTGCTTTTATGATTAAATTCGGCGGTGTATGTTCTTGCAACAAAATTATTTAATCCTTGGACACATAATTTTATCATTCCCGCTTCTATAAATGTATATCATTCGAGTAATGTAATTGAGATGTGATTGCATAAAAACTTTACTCATAATATAAAACAACTGACTTGTTCCATAACATAAAACAACTGATTTGTTCCATTACATATATTAATAACTTTGTCTTGTAACATTCAAGACACTAAACAAAATCACACTCTCACTAGTACAAAAGGTCTTACCAAAAACTATTAATGATAACTACTATGATAACTTGAGGACGTGAGCATCAATGGCCATCAACTTCCTTGCTTGCCATCACTTGCACACTGTCACATCATATATCTTGTCATACTTGTAACAATCAGGACCTGTTTCATAAACAGAATACGTATCAAATACTTTACATCAAGTATGAGAAGAATACATTTATAACTTCGTATATAAAATATACCTGAAGCGTCGGAGAGCTCTCCTTCGATGGACTCAACCTTTAGAGATTTGAACTTGTACACGAACGTGAAGAAATTGATCGTATCCCTCTTTATAGCATATTCACGCACATGCTCCTCATAGCTGGGAGGTAGAGATATCAACACAAGCTCTATCGCACATGAGTCCGCCATCCTGTAGTCGTAGACATTCGTAAGTTTGAAGTAGATGTCATACAACCTCTTCAAATGAGTTTCCAGACAGGTATGTTCCTCCATATGGATGGTCTGGAACTTTCTCAGCTGTCTGAATTGCTCAAGCTTCATTTCATCTTTGAAGTGCTCCTTGATCGCATCAATCATGACATAAGGCTCCACGTGTCGAAACAGCTCCTTCAACTCTGGTTCTAGGCTTACTGTCATGACGGACTCCACTTCAATGAAAATGTCACGACGCTGAAGAAATTCCTCATCATCCTCTTCGCTAGCAGAATCATCTGGTTTCTCTCCTAATGCTTGTTCTATGACATATAGTATGTTGTTGTGTATGTGAGTCTGAAGGGGATCGCAGGCAGAAAACAATAAATTTTCTAACAACGATATCCTTAAACTAGCTAGAATCTATAATATGCAGATATAGTAATACGACGGAGATCGGAATACATACCCTTGTAGACCGAAAGCGGGGATTGCGCTCCCGCAGAAGCATTGACGACGAGCACGACGTAGTAGACCTCTAGGTCGCGAAGAACTCGGCGCGACGAAGACGGCGAAGATGACCTCGAGGTCGGGTGGAGGAAGTAGGCCCCCGAGCACCGCTAGCGTAGCACCTCGCAGGGCGTTACACACATACGATGGAGACGACGACCTCCGAAGTTCCAGTCCAGGACGAGCAGCGGAAGACTTGGACCGGAACACCAGAAACACGACAGCGGGCGTATGGTGGAGAGAACTCTCTCTCTTCTCGGCGCGGCTCCGACAAAGGGAATCACGTAAACGAGGATAAATTGAGAATTAATTGGGTGAATTAAAAGGCCAGGGGTGCCCCTCTATATAAAGGCTCCCGGGGGGAGCCAACCTCACCAGTTGGGCGGTGTGGGACTAATCCCACACCCCCATGCGGCTAGGACAGGTGCGCCGGCCCTAGGTGGGTCCCATTTGGCCTACCTAGGCCAGCCCTCCCCCAATCTGAACCCTGAGGGGGACTTCCCCCCTCATGGGCCTTCTTTCCACTCGAAGGCCCATTTAGGGAAATCAGCCTTTAAAAATTCGAAATAAATAAACAAAATGTATTTAACTATTAATTACACTAATTAATATTAATTACATATTAGATAATTTATTCCGACTCCGAAACTATTTCGCAGCTGCCCGATCTCCATCGGACCATTCCCGAGACGTTCTCGGTGTTCTCTTTCCTTTCCGGTTGTGTTGTCAAAACCTCTTAAGTGTGATACCCTAGCAGTTCGATATAATAACAGACATGATCGAGACCCCTCTCCGATCAATGATAAATTCGAAGGCCTGGACCTCGTGAATTAACCCCTATGATATAACGAATGAATTTCATATATCAGACCTAGACGCAGAGTCTTAAACCTTTTGCCATAGCGATACTTAGCGTGTCCGAGCATCATTCATAGATATCTCCATACCTAGCATGATCTCGTTACCGACAACACTATCTTCTACTTGTCTGTGATATTATGTCCTGGTGACCTAGTCACATGTTTGCAAACTCATTTGACATAATCTCACCGAGTAGGCCCTAGAGTATCTATCCGGCTATACGGACTGGCAAATCCCGCTCTTGACCCCTCATCTCAACTACTCCCTTCCGATACCCGAGAGGGACACCTTTATTGTCACACTATATAAGATATTACGTTTGATGCAATCAAAGTATCTTCCGGGAATAAGAATAAGAGTTGATCTCACGGTCGAAGGCATAATGAGTACGTCCTACAAATTATGGGTAAGTCCATCACATCATTCTCCCAATGACATGACTCCATTGCCAACTGACGCCATGTCACATGATCGGGAAACCTCGATCATCAATCGCACAATGAACTAGTCTTAGTAGAGGCTACTAGGGACCTGGTTGTTTATCTACCACTCGTGTATTAATGTTTCCGCTTAATACAGTTATAGTATGGTATAAAACATATAATGAACAATTGGGAATAAACTATCTTTATTAAGTGCCTCTAGGGCATATTCCCTTCAGTCTCCTACTTGCACTAGAGTAACACTTAATCTAGTTTACAACTTGGTAAAACCTCAACACCCATAGCAACTTGGTGCATGCTTGTCTTGTGGAAGAGGAATATAGTCAACAAATCTCACACATTGAGACCTATATGTGCTTTGCAACACTTCTATGTCACCTAGTTTGACATCATACCATATCTTACGGTGACGGTGAAATATATTCTAGTGGATGGAGTGAAACTCAAACCTATGGTCGAAAACTGTTCAGTCCAATCACACTTTCTACTTCTAAAGTTGTCATATATTTCTATACCTACGTAGATTATGCGACAGTGCATTCATATGCGACTTCGCAAGCTAACCATGTCTTTCTTCAAAATCAAGGACATCTCCTATATGAGATTTCTAGTCGTATGGGTCAGCGTCATAACTTGTTGTACCATCCCAACACTATGTAATGTTTAAAAATCACAAAAATTTAAAACTTTTGTTTTTGATTAAAATAAAACATTAAATGCATAAGAAAACCAACTATGAAAGACTTCAAACATATTGAAATAGTTTGATATTTCAAATATCTCTATTTATCATTATTTTCAAAAGTTGTTTCAAGTTAACATTTTATTATCTATTGTATTTCTTAAAACCTCAATATCTAATTTGACAAAAGTTTTACAAACTTTCAAACCACTTAGCCATAGCTATTCATAAATTAAATAAAATTTACAAGTGTTCTTTTAAACTATTTAAAACATGGTCTAATTGCTAAATGGTTTTCATTCTTTTAACTAAGTTCAAAACATAGTTTTGGAAATTACAAGTCTATAGTTTATAGCTTTAAAACTTAATAAACTTAAATTAACAAATTATCCAAATAGGCATTTCATTAACTTAAATTACTTTCATTAATTTTCAAAACATAAAATGGTGAATATATTCTATATAAGAAATGAATTATGTCGGCCGGTGGAGACTGGGGTATGAAGAGCCCACTCTCCCCATGCCCCGCACGCGGCCTGACCAGACGAAAACGACTAAGGACCAAGCCCTCGCTTGAAGAGACCCCCGAGAGGCAAATTACCTCGAGGGCCTGAAGAGAAAGCCGGGGCCTGAAGAGGACCCGCGCTTCAGGAGACCCTCCCGAGGCGCAGCGCGCCTAGAGGGAAGTCAACAGAAACTCCTCCGCAGGCCTCCCTAGGCCAGTGGGGAAACTTCGCGGCCAAGGAAGTACGGTAGGACGCACATGGCCTCTGCCGTACCGCGGGGTGACGCAGGCGTCCCCCTTTTGCCATTTTGGTGACAAAGGAGTCAATAAAGTTGCTCCGGCTGCGGCAGGACAGCTGGTACCTTCCTCCCTGACCATAAAACAGCTGGACGGCGCAACACTCCAAGAAAATCGTCGTCGTGGGCTCCACTCCGGAGACTGCGGACCCTGCGAGCTGTTATGCGCGGTCTGCATCTTGTCGGCCACCGCACCCAACTTTATCGACGATGGACCGCGTCCAGCAACGAGCCCGCAGCGGTGGACTCCAACTCCTTCACGTCGCTGCCGTGTGGGAGCCCACCTTGGAGGCCAAGCGGAAGAAAGACGCCTACGTAGCCTATAAAAGGAGCAAGACCTCCACCGTAGAGAGCGTCGGCAAATTAGCTAGGAGAACACTTGTAAACCCTAGCTCGGCTGAGTTGGATAGCGTTGGCCTAAGGAGGAAGAAGACCATCGTTTCTCTCCCCAAGCACGAACTGCCTCAAGAGAGCACTCGGCAAGCTCAGCTGTACTGTAACCACCGCAGTGCAATACAAACAAGCAGGAGTAGCGGTCTTACCTCCTCCTGAGGGCCGTGAACCTGGGTACGGGCTGTTGTCTTTCTCTGTCATGGGTGATTCTTCTCTAGGCCCAGCGAGCACCGTCATCGTGCCTCTCGAGGGTCTTGACCTCCGCGTTCAATCCCCTTCACGAACCACTCTTCAGGAAGTGACCACCCCTGTTCCATGGGAGTCATAACCCGATATTTGGCGGGCCAGGTAGGGGATTGAGGCGCGTCAACGACCTTCGAGCCGCCTCCACGCCATAGTGAACACCCGCGCCACCCGCACCAACATACGCGCGCCTGAAGGAGCGCGCGCCAGGCCAGGCGCCACAGCCACACGCTGTCGGGGGGTACACCCCGGGTAGGTCGAAACTCTGCACTACTCTATAGTGTGGCAACATTACTTGACCTTTGGCGAGAGCAAGGGCCACCACCTGGTGCGCTGAAGGGGTAACTTGACCTTTCGGAGCTGGTAGAGTGCAAGGTGCCTCCTGGCGGGCGCAACGGTCATCCCTGGCGGCTATAAATAGCCACCCCGAGCCCTCAGAACAGCACAAGCATCAGCGGGTGGTTCCTCTAAGAACTAGCTTCTCGAAGATGTCTTTGCTGGTAGCCTAAGACATCTTCGAGAGGCTAGGCCTAGAGATACTCATCCTAAGAGGAACTCGGGTGCATCCGAGAGAGACCTCGGACCTTGTGGCTCCGAGTAGACCTCCGGAAGGAGAAGTACCCGGAGGTACCGGATAGGCAACCCGGGTAAGGGCTAACCGGAGTGTTTATCTCGGTCCTAGCAGATTGCTTTATGTGTGCAGGGAGGACTCGCAAGGTCGAACAAGGAGGTGACCGGCATGAGGGATGCCGGTAGGCCGTCAACGGTCTGGAGCAGGCTTTTCCGCCTGACGCGGGGGGAAGTTCCATCCCCCCTGACACGGAAGCATGGTCACCTCCCTCCTGACACGGAAGCATAGTCACCTCCCGCCTGACACGGGAGCGCGTCAGCCGGTACAGTGGCGGTACGACAAGACCGGACATGCCTAGCCCGGCAATCCGGAAAAGGCTACCCGGGATGGGCAAAGACATGTCCTGTCTGTGACAGGGGGACAATGATGTTCCAAGACGGCGCCTGCCGTCCTTGCCGGAATGATGACGAACGGGCTACGCCGGATAGCACGGCGGCTAGTTCGCACTAGCCGGTGTCGACATAACCGTTAGGCCTGTCCGGTGGGGCCAAGCCGGATTAGGGTTTCCGGCCCTCCTTGCCGGAACTCTATAAAAGGCGCCATAACTGCTCCTGTGAAGGAGAGACCGACTTGGGAGCCAAAACTCTAGTTTCATTTACTCCTAGAGCATTTACTTCCTTCTCCCTCTAGTTCATCTAGTTCTTCGTGTTCTTCACCACAAGAGATCTAAGAGCAAGTTGTAGTCCTGGTTACACCCTTATATTGAGAGGAAAGGCAGGAGTAGGGGTGTTACGTCCCCACGAGGGCCCCAAACCTGGGTACATCGTGTGTGTGTTCTTTGCCTTCGTGCATTTGTTCGTGTTTGCTAGATCTTTCCCTTTGCACTTTGAGATTGTTTGGTGTTCTTCGGAGATCTCGGTCTAACCGGGATCCTCCCCCGTGTGAGCTCTTCAGTTCGCTATCCCTCCCCGGATCCACAAACGTCCATCGGCCCCACAAATTAGCCATCCTATGGCATCTGCCGTGACACCACCACGATAGTTGGCGCCCACCGTGACGCTGACAGAGGCGTTGGCTGGTGTACACATCCGGACGGGTTCCCCCGTTCGCTTCGGCGTCCGGGTTCTATCTGGCCTTGTCGTCAGGCTGGGCGAGATGGATTTCGTCAGCGACAATGCCGGGTGCTTCCGGAACAAACCCTTCACGGTGAACGGATTCCTCATCGACTTCGGTGGCTTCACCACCTACGTCGCCACCGAGGTTATCTGCAGCTACTCGGACGTTGTCCTGGAAGCTGAGGATCCTCCCATGCTCTGCGCCAACCGGGGTCCGTGTGCCAGTCGCACCGCGAGCTCCGTCACGGTCATGATGGTCGGGGTAACCGAGGAGGAGTACCAGGACGCCGATGGCGCTGCCGGTAGCGGCCATGTTCGCTTGGCCAAACCTCCTCAGGAGAGAGGTACGGCCCGGGACGGCGATCCGCAGCAGTCCCAGCCCCGTCGTCGCTCGGATCCCCTCTCCGGTCTGGTGGCCAAGTTGGCTGTCCCCTTGACAGCTGAGGCAGATACCCAAGCCACTTTGGCTGTCTTGGATGAGCAACGTAGGTTGCTGCTCGCCGAAGCGCAAGAGATCGCCGAGATCCGGCGTGAGCTCAGTGCTAGCCTCCGGGAGTACAATGCAGCTCACGGGTTCCTTAAGATAGACTCCCGGGACAAGCGTATCGCGGATCTGCCCAAGAAAGGCAGAATGGTGAATGATGAGCTGGTCGGTGGGGCCGCGACTAGTCATACGGGTAGCATGATCTAGGCTGGGAAACCGGTATACAGCTCGCCGGCGAAAACTCTTAGGGCTGCCGAAGCCGCCGTGGCGGAGCTGGCTGGGCTATCCGGTGAGGCTCTGCGCAAGCAGCAGGAGCGGGTGAACGAGTTGGTCGTCGAGGCCAACCGGCAGAACCAGGCCTTCAAGAAAAAGAACCCAGGGGCAGGATCCCAAGTGCATTCAGGTAGGGCTGACAGCCAGAGATCGGGCGGAGAGGCCTCCTCTCCGCATCCGAGCAGGAGCAAGAGCAAGAGCCGGAGCCGAAGTCGGGGCTCCGGGAAAAACAAGCAGTTGCAGACGTACGACCCGGCCTTCGCCGGTATCCAGCAAGCCGGGCAGCATAATTCCGGGCAGGCACAGATTAATCCTGGTGGTGGCAACCGGGGTGTAGGAAACAATAACCCGGCTAGCCGTGGTAATCCACCCCGGAATCCGCCACAGGTTCAGGGAAACCTACGTAGGGAGGCCGCCTCCGTCCCGCAGCAAGCTGTGATCCCGGTACTCGACAGGCACAACGATGGCAACTCAAGGTTGCAGCAGCTTGGGTACCAACCCAATGAGAATCCTTTGGGATCTCGGATAGGAACCAGACAACTGGATCCGGCTGATGCCAGAATCCGGCTCGACCGGATTCACAAATCCGAGCTAGTGGAAGAGCAAGGACCTCCGGGACCTGCCTGCTTTGGACCCCAGATCATGCGGGAGCCGCCTGTCCGGAACTTCCAGCTCAACCGGGGTGCTAAGACCTATGACGGCAGCAAGAAGCTGGAGGACTGATTGACCGACTATGTAACTGTAGTAAGCATAGCCGGTGGAAATAGACGCTGGGCGGTACGTTATGTGCCACAGATGTTGGAAGGACCTGCCAGAATCTGGCTGAACAACTTGAGAACCGGCAGCATAGACTGCTAGTTAGATTTCGAGGAGGCGTTCATCAGCAACTTCACCAGCACGTACAAAAGGCCAAACAGACCTCAACAGCTCGCCATCTGTAGGCAAAGGAGCAACGAAACCGACCGGGAGTACCTTACCCGGTGGAGCAACATTCGCAATTCTTGCGAAGGTGTGGTAGAGGCACAGGCCATCTCCTGGTTTGCGCAAGGATGTCGGCATGGCTCAATGCTTTCGCAGAAATTGCAGAGGAAGATGCCAACGACCTTGGCAGAGACCATGCACATCGCCGATACCTACACGCTTGGAGATCCCATGCAACCCCTGGTGGATGTCGGTGACTCCAACAGGAGGAATGCGGGACCTCAGCGTTCGGGATCGAGCAGAAGCCATGATCGCCGAGATTTTGGCCATAAGAGGAATCAGCCCGAGTACCACCATGCCGCACAGCATGTCGCAGCCGTGACCCGAGATAAAGAAGATGCCGGCAATAATAAGCATCAGAAAACAAGTGGCCCGGCTTGGGGTCAGAGCCAGGAAGTACAGAAAACTTGGGTGGACCAGAAGAAGCCCCTGACGTATGAAGAGATGCTGAAGAAGCCATGCTGTTACCATACCCTGGAGGCCAACAAGCCAGCAAACCACTCCACTCGGCAGTGCAGCTGGTATCAGCGCACATTGCAGGAGGGCAGCACGGGGGCTACTCGGCCGAGTGCTCCGGCGTCTCGATCCAACATTCCGAGACCTCCCACTTCGGCATCCGGAGCCAACGCGATCCGGATTAATCAACCACACCGAGGACCCCCGCCCCGGCCGGTAAATGTGGTGCACACCCGGAATAATAATGGTGCGGGTCCGAGTAACCAATCCGGACATCATCAAGGCAACTACCGGGAGGCACATCAGAGCTATGTAGTCTTCGTGACCGAGCCCACTGACCGGAAGAGTGTGCGACAGTGCGCCCTGGAAGTGAACGCTGTGATTCCGGCGGTGCCCAAGTTCTTGCACAGGTCCGAGATGGAGATCACGTGGAGCCGGAAGGATCATCCCCGGGTTATGCCTAAGCCGGGTGCGTATGCCTTAGTGGTAGACCCAACCTTTGTCGGACCAAGCCTCAACGTCCGCTTCAGTCGGGTTCTGATTGACAATGGCAGCGCCATTAACATCATGTACAAGGATACGATGCTGAAGCTGGGGGTGTCCATGAACACCTTGCTACCCACCGAGACGACCTTTCATGGCATTGTGCTCGGAGTCTCTTGCTCACCCATGGGTAAAATCTGGGTTGAGGTGTTATTCGGAACCCGAGAAAACTGCCGAACCGAGAGCTTGGAATTCGAGGTCGTGTACCTCGAAAGTCCGTACCACGCGCTGATCGGTAGGCCAGACCTGGCCAAGTTCATGATCTCAACTCACATGAGATACCTGAAGATGAAGATGCCGGGTCCTAACGGCGTAATCACCATCTCGGGGGATCAGAAGCGCTCCATGGAATGTGCTTCGCCCGGCTCGTGCTTAGCCGAGTCCCTGGTGATAGCTGAGGTAAAGAAGAGGATCCAGCAAGTGGTGGCGTTGGCCAAGACCTCCCAACTCGGGATGCCCGGGATGGTGAACCCGGAGCAGAGCGCGTCATTCCAGCCACCAAAGGAGACGAAGAAGGTGGAGGTTGACCCCAGAAACCCGGAGCGCCAGGTCATCATTGGCAGCAACCTGGACAACAAATAGGAAGGCGAGCTCGTCGACTTCCTCTGTGAGAATCGGGATGCTTTTGCGTGGTCAAGTGATGATTTGCAAGGTGTTCCGAGGGAGTTGGCTGAGCACTCTCTGTTTGTTAAACCAGATGCGAAGCCGGTGAAGCAACCGACTAGGCGCCTCTAGGATGAGAGAAGAGCTGCCATCATGGAGCATCTCGCCATACTGTTGGCTGCCTGATTCGCGATGGAAGTGCTGCACCCGGATTGGATATCGAATCCGGTCCTGGTAGAGAAGAAGAAAGATGATCCCCTCCTGCTTAAGGTGTGGCGCATGTGCATCGACTTCACCAACCTCAACAAGGCTTGCCCGAAAGATCCTTTTCCACTTCCCCGGATAGATCAAGTGATCGATTCCACTGCCGGGAGTGAACTCTTGACTTTTTTAGATGCCTACTCCGGTTTTCACCAGATACCTTTGAATTCGGATGATCAATTGAAAACTGCTTTTATTACCCCGTATGGGGCTTATTGCTACCGTGTCATGACTTTCGGTTTGAGAAATGCTGGTGCTACATACCAAAGATGCATGCAGAAATGTTTGCATGACCAGATAGGCCGGAATACCGAGGTCTATGTCGATGACATAGTCATAAAAACAAAATAAAAAGCCTCATTGATTGATGATCTGAGGGAAACATTTAAAAACTTAAGAAGATTCCGGATGAAGTTGAATCCGGATAAGTGCACATTCGGTGTTCCGGCAGGAAAACTACTCGGTTTCCTCATTTCAAGCCGGGGAATTGAAGTCAACCCGGGTAAAATACGTGCTATCGAGAGCATGAAATTGCCGGTACGTCTCAAAGATGTGCAGAAGTTCACTGGTTGTCTAGCATCCCTAAGTCGGTTTGTGAGCCGACTAGGTGAGAAGGCCTTGCCCCTGTACCAGTTGATGAAGAAGAGTAAAACATTCGTTTGGACCCCGCAAGCCGATGCGGCGTTCAACGATTTGAAGAGACTACTCTCAACAGCACCCGTGTTGGCATCCCCATTACCCAAGGAACCTATGCTGCTGTACATTGCTGCCACTAACCGGGTAGTCAGTGTAGCCATTGTGGTAGAGAGGGAAGAGGGGAACAAGCTGATACAGAGACCGGTGTACTACCTCAGCGAGGTGATCTCGGAATCCAAGCAGAACTACACGCACTACCAGAAGATGGCATATGGAGTGTACTTGGCTGTGACCAAGCTCAAGCACTACTTCCAAGAGCACCCAATCACAGTGGTGTGCGAGGCTCCCCTCGCCGAGATCATCGGCTGCAAAGATGCAAGCGGCCGGGTTGCCAAATGGGCCATCCAGTTGTCTCCATATGCTCCGGCATACGAGAGACGAGATGCCATCAAGTCGCAGGCGCTGCCGGACTTTTTGGTAGACTGGGCCGAGATGCAGTACGAACCTCCATTGCCGGATTACAATTTCTGGAGGATGCATTTCGATGGCTCCAAGGCCAAGATCGGGTTGGGTGCCGGGGTAGTTCTCACATCACCGAAACAAGATGTGCTCAAGTATGTGCTGCAAATTCATTTCCGGGTATCTAACAATGTCGCTGAATACGCGGCCTTGGTTCATGGACTGAATGTCGCCAAGGAAATCGGCATCCGTCGGATAGAGTGTTTCGGCGATTCCGACCTCGTG
The DNA here is from genome assembly GCA_026929855.1 of Poa annua. Lineage (NCBI taxonomy): Eukaryota > Viridiplantae > Streptophyta > Magnoliopsida > Poales > Poaceae > Poa > Poa annua. The sequence continues at coordinate 23,530,053 of CM049432.1, forward strand.
GTGCAGCAGGTGTCGGGGAACTGGGATGCACTGGATGCCAACATGGCCTTGTATCGGTTTCATGTGCAGAAAATATCCGGATTTTTCGAGGGATGCGAGTTCAAGCACATACCCAGAGGAGAAAACGAGGCAACAGATGTGTTGTCCAAGCTAGGATCATCTCGGGATGCCATCCCACCCGGGATCGCTCTCGAACACTTGAGGAAGCCATCTATTTAGCCCTCACCCGAGTCGAATTCTATCTTCATCCCCAAGGAGCCTGGTTCGGAAGCTGTACCCATGGAAGTAGAAGTCGGGAGCATCGCATCGAACCCGGGGACTGCACCACATTGCTCAGAGAGGACAAGAAATATGATGATGGAGGTGATGTCGGCAGAACCAATGGACATAGATGCCCCCGTGTTTCCGGTTCGACCTGTCTCGGGATGGGCACAGCCCATTATGGCTTACATCCTGGAAGGAACCCTCCCGGAAAGCAAAGTGGAAGCCCGACAGATATTGCGGAGGTCAAAAGCATACACCGTCATCAATCAAGAGCCATACAAGAGGAGTGTCACCGAGGTACTCCAGAGGTGTGTGGAACCGGAAGAAGGCCAAGAGATGCTGCTGGAAATACACCAGGGGGAATGTAGACATCATGCATCATCCAGGGCCCTGGTGGCAAAAGTGTTCCGGCATGGGTTCTACTGGCCTACTGCATTACAGCAGGCAGAAGACATTGTCCGTAAGTGTGGAGGATGCCAGAGGTTTTCTCACCGAATACATATGCCGGCATCGGCACTGAAGACAATCCCTATCACTTGGCCATTCACGGTATGGTGTTTGGACATGGTCGGGCAATTCAAGCCGGCAAGAGGCAATATTACACACATACTGGTCATGGTGGACAAGTTCACCAAGTGGATAGAGGTCAAACCAATCCGAAAGTGTGACGGACACACCGCCGTGCAATTCCTGAAAGACATCATCTTGAGGTACGGATACCCACACAGCATCATCACGGATAATGGCACCAATTTTCCCGTGGGGGAATTCGCTCGATTTTGTGCTGAGAAGGGAATCCGGTTGGATGTGGCATCAGTGGCACACCCGGAAGCAAACGGGCAAGTTGAGAGAGCAAATGCATTGGTCTTGGCCGGCATCAAAGCCCGCTTGATCAAACCACTGTTGAGAACTCCGGGGTGCTGGATAGAGGAGATACCGGCAGTGTTATGGGGTCTCCGGACCACACTGAATAGATCTACCGGGTATACGCCATTCTTCATGGTATATGGTGCCGAGGCAGTACTCCCGACCGACATACAATATGATTCCCCGAGAGTGACAATGTTCACCGAGACGGAGGCAAAGGAGGCCCGGGAAGATGATGTTGACTTATTTGAAGAGGCAAGAGAATTGGCAATGTCTCGGTCTGCAATTTATCAGCAAAATCTCCGTCGCTATCATAGCCGGAAAGTGCACCCGAGAGTATTCCGAGAAGGAGATCTTGTGCTGAGGCTCATCCAACGCACGGTCGGAATGCATAAGCTGTCACCTCCATGGGATGGACCTTTTGTGATAAGCAGGGCATTGCACAATGATTCTTATTACCTTGTAGATGCACAGGAGGCTAGGAAAGGTGTAATGGACAAATCCGGTGAGGAAACCAAGCGGCCATGGAATGTAGCCCTGCTTCGACCCTTTTACACGTAAAGGGCGCACTGTATGTATTTTGATTTTTATCTGTCAATGAAAGTTCGGCACCCCGGGAGGAACCCGGGGACTGCCTTGTTGTGTGCCCCTTTACTTTGTTCCATTTATTTATTGTTCCATGTCGGCAACCCGGGAAGGAACCCGGGGACTGCCTGGCACCTGTTTTTTATGTTCTCTATATGCCGGGAAAGTTCCGAGATCGATTCTCAAGTCAAAGTAATGTATGTCATGTGAAATAATCTTGTGACTCGACTGACGAACGCCGAAATGGTAGTCAAGAGCAAAGAGCATCAAATGTGGGGAACACGAAAACGGTCTCCGGGACTCGGAGCAGGAACTTATCCGGCATATCTGTTTTACTAACCCGGTTGTTTTTATGTCGGGAATTCGGCTAACTAGAACTCGGATATTCATAAGTAATGTATGCCTAGCATGGAATTTTGTGACTCGACTGTCGAACGCCGAAATGGTAGACAAGAGCAGAAATTGCCTAAGTACGGTAAACATGGAAATGAACTCGGGGACTCGTTGCAGAGTAAACCAACATAGCTTGTTTTTACATAACATAGTGCAATGTACGAATTTAAAAAGTATATGTTACAAGTTGCACCTGGCATCCCGGGGATTTAACGGTTCCACACTTAAGTGTTTCTAGGCAATAGGGGAAGCCGGCTTCTCGGATGCAGCAGCAGAAGGAACAGCGGTGACGGTCTCCTCCGCGCCAGCAGCAGTATTCGGGGCCTCCGGATGCGCCTCGGCCTGAGAGATCTCGGGTGGCGATGTAGCGGCAGCGTCCCGGGAGATCACGATCTCGGTGGCGGCACCGGAAGCGGCATCGTCTTCCTCCGGGATCTCGGCGTCCGCGTTACCGGTTGCCCAGTCTCACCATCGTCTACGTAATCTGACTCGGAGTCAAAAGTGATGAGGCTTGTGTGAAGACGCCGATGTCGGACCAGGACGCGACGCGATGCGCCACCTCTTTGCGTCGCTGGATCTTGGCCGGATTGGTGCACCACGGCGAGATGGTGCGTAGGCGCTGGATCACATCAAGATCGAGACCCTCGTACCAGCTCAGCACGTGGGTCAAGACTTGGTCAGCACCAGCCCGCGCACCGGAGCGCTTCCAAGCGTGAAGTTGCTTGCCGGCATCTCGGAGCGCAGTCGCCAATTCGCTAACCGAGAGGGTTGCGCTGACGCCAGGCCATAGAGCTCCATGGACATGGACGGCCGCACTGATCAGCTCGGTCCCAATCGACCGGAGAGGCACTATCCAGGCCTTCTGAGCAGTGAGGTGGTCCTCGATGTCCCAGGAGTCCGAGACAGGACCCTTCCCGGCACGCTTCTCCCGGGCGGCAGCTGTAATGCCCTGGAATTTATCCCCTTTTAATTTGGTGTGTTTTTCTTTTAGCATCAACATGACATTGCATTTCATCTCATCATTTTAATTTGTTGCATTTAAATTTAATTTCCACAATTAATTCAAATACATTTCAAATTAATTAAAAATGTGTTATTTTCAAATCTTTTAAAAATGTTAAAAAATAGTTTATTAAATTGTCATTTTAAAACTAAAAATATTTTGTATAAGATTCGTGTTCAAATTCATTTTTGAATTTGTTCTAAAAATATAAAACGAAAAAGAATAACAGTGACAAATAAAACCCAAGCCCATCAAACCCCAAACCCTAGGTTTTGTCCCCTGAAAACTTTTCCCACCCCCTGTAATTTTTGCAGCCGTCCCCTCCATCTTTTTCCTTTTTCCTTTTCTCTTTTTTCCCCCTCCTTTTCTTTCCTTTTCTCTTTTTTTCTTTCTTTTTCTTTTCTTCTTCCTTTCTTTCCTTCTTCTCTTTCCTGCAGCTAGCCCGCACGGGAGATCCTTCCGAGCCAGCCCCGAGCTCCCGAGCCACTGCGCCCCGTCGCCTCCTCCCCCGACCCGCCGGCGCCCTGCTTCGTCGCGCGCGCCGTGGCCCGCCTCCGGACCGTCGCCCGCGTCGTGCTCGCGCTGTCGCTGCCGCACGCCGCGCCACCGCGTCCGTCCCCGCCGCCCGACGCCCTGCTCTCACGCCCCTGCTCGCGCTGCGCCGTCGCCCCCCACGGCCGCGCGCCCGCCGGCCGCCGCCCGCGTCGTCGCTGCACCCTCTCCCCCGAGCACGCCGCCAGCGCGCCGCTCCACGCCCGCGCCGCCTGCTCTGGCCGGCCCGAGCTCCTCCTCCCGGCCTGCTCCGTCCTGCTCCGCCTCTCGCGCCTCCCGCTCGCCCCGGCCTCCTCCGCCTTCCGCGCCGCGCCGCCGCTCGCCGCGTCGCCGCCGCCCCTCACGCCTCCGCGCCGTGCCGCGCTGCGCGCCTCCGCCGTCCGCTGCTCCGCCCCGCGTGCGTCGCATCGCCGCCGCAGCAGCCGGCGCTGCGCCGCGCCCCGAGCCGCACTACCCCGCGCGCGCCCTTCGTGCCACCACCGTCGTGTCGCGCGCCTTCGCCCGTGCGCTCACCGCTGCCGTGCGCGTGCTCGCATCTGCGCCGAGCGCCTTCCATTCACCGTTTCCCCCTTCCGGTGACGTCCCAGCATCCGTCGCACGCCAAGTGTTCGGTGAAATGCCCGCAAGAACATCGTCGCCACTTTTGTCCGAGTTGTCCACCCTTCGTTGTGTTGCTACATGCGAGTGCCTCTTCCGGTGTCGCGTCGCCGTGACCGCCCGTGTTCGTGTCGTGGTGCCCGCCCGTGCGCGTTGCTTTCCGGTGTCCGGTTTTCGTGCTCCTACGTGCCACGACTCCGACCACTTCCACGACACCGACAAACGACGATGCCCCCGTTCTGCGACGCCTACTTCCCCGACGTCGACTACTTCCTCTACGGACCGAAGACGTCGGTTTCGAACCCTATCTCTCCCGATCCGACGTATGGACCCAAACCCTAACCCTAAACCTATTTTATTAAATGTCATCTATCTTGTGCATTTCGCATCATAATTACATGTGTTGCATCTCTTGGGTTTGCGGGTGTAGCAAATCACCTAAATAATTTAATATGGAATGTGTGGGGTAATAAATATATATTGCCCTGTTCCATTTAATTTAATTAGATCACCCATGCCATGTGTTGCCATGCTAACCAACATTTAATATTGCTGGTAAATAAATAACTTGCACCTAAAAATAAATTGTCGGAATCCCGGTTCCGCTTAATTTGGATTAAGTGCATCTCGCATTGCATCTTGCCATGTCATTCATCTGTCGCATGAGCATGCTGCATCTTTTGTCGTAGTTGTAAAATGCATCTTTTAGGCTTTCCAGTGTTTGTTGCTTCTTCGCGGATACGACGTTGAGATGTGTGAGCAACGACAAGATCTGCTTCCTTGCGGGATTCCAGGCAAGCAAAGCTTGCTTGTTTACCTATACATTGTCTTTCATTCCTGCCGTTGATCTCTGCTACCCTAGTATTCGATTCTTATCGCGATCCCATCACATGTTTATCCTGCAGCCCATACAGCTTTATCCCCACATCCCATCACCTGTTGTTTGTTTATCTGTTGGCCTTGCGAGTCGTAGCGCATGCTTAGAGTTGATTGTGCGAGTCGTTCGTTGGTCTTATGTTTCATCTGCTTAGTATGATAGATTGTTCTAATTTAATAAAATGCTATCTTGTATTGGGGTATTGTAATTAAATGATAAGGCACCAGGCGGAAGGCCTTGCGAGGTGCTTTGTTCTGCTCAGTGTCGACCTAGGAACTGAGATTTTGTCCTCGGATCCAATTTTGAGCGCACTAACCACTTGTGGGAGGCCCTATGGAGCCTCCCTCGACTTTGAACGGATCTTCAACTTGTCCATGTGCCGCAAGTAGTTTGGGTTTTCCATTTTCTCATATGCATGTGCATGATGCTGATGATGATGAGAGGATATGTGATACGGGGGGTCATATAGGTGCGGTACGACACGAAGCGGACAGTTCCTACTGTGGTTTGAGCCGCATGGTGGCGTAGGCGCAAACTAATGAGTCCGCAATTGAGATTCGGCCGGACTCCTGACGCGGGTAACAACTCATATGGGTGGCACTTGGACTTGCTGTAGTGAAGGAATAAGTCGTGTTGAGAAGCCCTGATGCTTGCTTGGGTTGATCATGCGAGTATGGATACAGTAGTGCACCCCTGCAGGGTATAATCTTATCGATGAGCCGTGTCCACGCTTATGGACGACTTTGGTGATGATGCTGGCTAACAAGATCTAGACAACTTACAGTTAATTAATGTTAATTAAATTGACTAGTAATATAGAATTACTTTCACCATAAATTATAACTAAAATTGTTCAACGTGTGAGTTTCCGAATTGCTTCCTCATACTTGGTTGAGGGGGTTAATTCGAGAATGGGTTATATTTGGTGTTAGTTGTAGTTGTTTAATTATGTACTCTCTTATCTCTCTCTGATTAGACGGAAGTTGTAGCGTGTCTCTCTAGGTTGCTAGTGCTGCTGCCGCTAAGTCCACCTCCCCTATATTTTGGGAGATGGTGTAGAAAGTAGGCAAGTCGGTTTTGCTTGCCAGGGAGTGCCCTGACCCTCTTTTGGGTTATGCTTTATGTGCAGTCAACAGGTTTGAAGTCAGACGACGTTAGCTTGGGAATCCCTCCGGCTTGGCTGGGCAGGGATATGGTGCCATTGCTTATCTTCAGGACTCTTAGTCCAATTTGCATCTTATCCGTAGCCGGATACTATTTTTCTTCTGCTGCCGTTTGAATCTTTGTATTGTATATTTTGTATCTTGACTCGTTCGAGTCGTTGTTGTATATTATTTATCTTCTGTTGTAATGTTATCACAATTCCACCCACATAATGCGCATGTTTCAGCGTGCATATTATGTCTGGTGGGCGACCTAAAATCGTTATTATGCGGATTTCGGCGTGATCGCTTAAATCTACATAGTACCGATTTTAGGGCGTCACAGCAGCAACAGCAAGGTTGGCGGCGTCGCGGGAGTGCTCAAATTGTCCTTTAAAAAGAAGAGATGTCAAGCGGCCAGGTCATGAGGATGGTAGAAGTAAAGAAAGAGAGCAGGAGAAAAAGATCTCGGTAAACTTACTATTGAGATCCCGGTTCAACCCGGTCAGCTCGGAGAGCCAGGTATCTGCCTTTGACCGGAGAAGCGCCAGCTCGGTCTCGGCGTGGTGCGCGCGCGCCTCGGATTGATCCAAGGTCTCCTTCTGCTTCTTAGACGCCTCCACGAAGCGCGCCTTCATGTCAGTCGCGGCAGATTTGGCCTTCTCGAGCTCGGCACTTAGCCGCGCGATCTCGGACTGGGTCGCAGCAAGCGCAGACTTTTGCTCCATCGAGACTTTCCGCGCGGCATCCCGCTCCTCCCGGAGGCGCCCCTCACACTTCTTGGACTGACCAAAGTCAGCAAGAAGCCGGTGGAAGATGCTGCCGCGTTTCTTGCCGTAGTCCTGGATCCAAACAAGGAATGCGATGTCAATCTCGGGAAGGATCCCGGGGACTCGGGGTGTTCCGGGATCCATGTCAATTAAACTACTCGGTAGGGAGGATCTCGTGGACTCGTGTTCAAAGTCTTGTTATTTTTTCTAAAGATTGGAGCCTAGTGGTCTGCTATTCGATGGAATCTAGAGCACTAAGCACCAATCTCGGGGACTCGTGTTCAAAGTCTTGTTATTTTTTCTAAAGATTGGAGCCTAGTGGTCTGCTATTCGGTGGAATCTAGAGCACTAAGCACCAATCTCGGGGACTAGTGGGGATGGAGCAGTTATATTTTGGAAAAGATAAAGCGAACAAACTTACATCGACCACCCGAGTGACGTCCAACGCGGCCACCTGGAGAGCGTGTAGAGCTTGGGCGCTGCGGCTAGGGCCGGCAGCGTGCAAGTCCTCCACGATCTCGGAGGCATCGGCGGCGATCCAGGCTTTGTTGTACTCTTCGACAACTCGCACGCCGGAACCGCCAGGCGCGCTAGCAGCAACGACCTCCCGGGATCCTGAAGACACAAAGGAACTTACGGTTGCTCGCAGCGTCTGCAGGGCGGCAGTGGGAGTCTCGGCAGGAGGTGGCGGTAATCGCGAAAACTTACCCGTGCTTAGGGCCAAGTCTTGGGCCGAAGATGTCGGAGGGGCAGTAGGTTTGGCGGAAGCTATTTTCTGCCAGGCGGCCTTGCTGCGCGATTTCCCGGGAGGAAGGTCAGATTGCCGGGAAGGGGCCGTGGGCTATTTCAGCGGAGGAGTCTTGCCCGGGGCCTGCCGAGAGGAGGCTCCCGGCACGACCTGCTGAGGAGGACTGGCGATGTCCGTCTCAAGTTGGGACACCCTGCGCGGGCTGTCCGGGAGGAAGATGTCTTCGGATGCAGCGGTAGCCTGGGCCGGAATCTCGTCCGGAGTCGCGGCGGCAGTTTGCGCGGCACCAGAGGCATGGTGCTCGTTGGCTTGTACGGAAGTACGAGCTGGAGAAGGAGCAGCCCGAGGCGGGCTAGGAGTGCGGGATCCTGGAGGTTGGGAACCCGCGGAAGCCGGGACGTCAAGTGCCGCTCTGAAAAAAAAGTGTATTAGAAAAGACATCGGGAGAAGCCAAAACCATGTAACTCAAAGCAAAAAGGTCTTACCCGGAATCGACAGTGGGAGGACCTCTCCTTCGGCGTGGAGGCCTCTCGGTCGTTTGCGTGCCCTTCTTGGTGGTGGTGCCGGATGCACCGGCAGGGATAGTGTCGGAGGCCGCACGCTTGCGGGTCTCGACGCGCTTCGTCACAGCCGTGGGTCTCGGAGCCACTGGCGAAGCCCAGTTGAGGGGAAGAGCGTCAATCACATCGAGTATTTGACAATCAATCTCATCCTCATCATCTGATGAAATGGAAATAGCTTCTGGGGCTGAAGAGTTACCCGGAGCAGCAGCACTAGCTAGAGGAATGGCAAGGTGGTCGTCGCCGTCCGGATCCTCACTCGGCATCTTATCCGGTGCCGGGACGTTCGGCGTGAACTGCCCACCGGCATGCATCGCGTCCTCTTCGGTCTGCCGCTCGAATAACTGCAGGAACAAGTCATTGCATGACAACCATGTCGGTTTCCAGCAGAATCCGGGTGCAAATGTAAGTTGGCGAAAGACAGACACAAGCACCTGCCGCAGTGGTTTTTTCCGGGAACCCCCGACAAGACCCCAATTATAGTCATCCGGCATCTTCGTTCGAGCAATAGCTCGAACGCGCCGGGCGACTGCGGCATGGTCCAACCCAAAAATGCTGGTCCTTGTGGGATCTAACAGACCGTCCATATGGCAAATCTTGTGCACTCGGGTCTGTAGGGGGCAGACGCGGCGGATGATAAAACAACGCAGGAGGTCATCAGATGTCATTTTCTCCGTCAGCACGTTGAGGACGTCATGCATGCATCTGATCTCCTCGGTATCCGGGAGCCGGTTCCAGAGGTCGAATTCGCGGGAAGGACCCATGATGAACTCCGGTAGATTGATGAAGTCCGGGCTCGAGGATCCCGGACCATCTCCCGAGACCTCCCGGTTCTTCACGTAGAAGAAGCTCCGCTGCACTTCCGACAGGATTCTAGCCCCTGGACTTTGGGGAATCCGGAGTCGGCGCGAGGAATTATAGTGGCCGCCCCGCAATCGACTAAGTCTTTGACCTTCTTGTCCGGGTTGGGGATGACTTGGCGGCGGAGGATGAAGTACTTGGCCCAGAGGTCCAAGAAAGGCCACACGCCGAGATACGCTTCCACGTAGGTGGTGAAGACCGAGAGCATCATGATAGCGTTGGCTGGGAGATGATGAGGTTGGAGGCTGTAGGTGTCGAGGAAGTCGCGGAAGAGGGGCTAGCCGGAAGCCCGAACCCCCGCTCAAAATGCGTGAGGAATACAACATATTCCACGGGTTGGGGTTCCGGTTGGACCTCGTCCTCCGGGAGTCGACTCTCGACTTCTGGCGGAATCCGGTGCGTCCGGTACAGCCAGTCGAGATCCTTATGGATGGTCTCGGGCCCATCCCAGCACCCCCGGACACTCTCATCACCCATGTCGGAGGGACCTGAGGATGTATCTGGGCTATTCTGCAGGCGGAACGGCGGTTAGTCGAGTTAGTCTACCGGGAGCTAAGACTCCGGATCACAAACTCCTAAAAGCAACCGGGTTCCTAGCAAATGAGATCTACCGCGCGCGAATAAAATGAAACTTAATCTACGCGAATATACTCGGGTGAGATACGAAGATGGCCTAATGCGATTGAAGGATAAAGTCTGGAAGGCACCGTCGTCAACGCCGCGTGGCTCGCGCTCGCCGACGGTGGCGCAACCCACGGATGCGTGGTTTCACGGCCAAGCACGAAGCATCGTCGTCGTGGTGAAGTTCGCCGGAGCGAGTGGAAGAACTCACCGGAGGAAAAGAGGACGGAGACGAGCGAGAGTAGCGGGGCCCGGCGGCGAAGGCGAACGGCTCCGGCGACGAACGGCAACGGCAATGCTTGGGCTCCGAGCGTGACGACGGTGAAGTGCTCGAGACCGTTGCGGGAGAAATGAAGAAGTTGGGGAAGAAGAAGAAGAGACCGCTCCGGTCCCCTATTTATGGGGGGATCCGGAGCGGTTTCCGAGTTTCCCGCCCACGATCTCTCCGATCGTGGGTGGGATCAGTTTTGTGCCGCGCGGCACGTGGCGTCGCCCGGAGCGCCCGATCCGGCCACTCCGCGGGCCACAGAGCCCCAACGGTTGGACTTCGGATCGGCTGCGGCTCCCGGCGCGCGAACCCGAGCAGTGGCGTGGTCCGTCAAAAGCACTCGAGTGCATTTCTGACTCAACAAGACCCCGGGTGTGTGACGCCCTAAAATCGGTACTATGTAGATTTAAGCGTTCCCGCCGAAATCCGCATAATAACGATTTTAGGTCGCCCACCAGACATAATGTGCACGCCGAAACATGCGCATTATGTGGGTGGAATTGTGATAACATTACAACAGTTCCGATACATCCACAAATACAACAGAAGATATAATACAACAATGACTCGAACGAGTCAAGATACAAATGATACAATACAAAGATACAAATGACAGCGGAAGCAAATAGTATCCGACTACGGATAAGATGCAAATTGGACTAAGAGTCCTGAAGATAGGCGATGGCGCCATATCCCTGCCCAGCCAAGCCGGAGGGATTCCCAAGCTAACGTCGTCGGACTTCAAACCTGTCTACTGCACATAAAGCACATCCCAAAAGAGGGTCAGGGCACTCCCTGGCAAGCAAAACCGACTTGCCTACTTTCTACACCATCTCCCAAAATATAGGGGAGGTGGACTTAGCGGCATCAGCACTAGCAACCTAAAGAGACGCGCTACAACTTCCGTCTAATCAGAGAGGGATAAGAGAGCGCATAAGACAAACAACTACAACTAACACCAAACATAACCCGTTCTCGAATTAACCCCCTCAACCAAATATGAGGAAGCAATTAGGGAAACTCACACATTGAACAATTTTAGTTATAATTTATGGTGAAAGTAATTCTATATTACTAGTCAATTTAATTAACATTAATTAGGTGTAAGTTGTCTAGATCTTGTTAGCCAGCATCATCACCAAAGTCGTCCATAACCGTGGACACGGCTCATCGATAAGATTATACCCTGCAGGGGTGCACTACTGTACCCATACTCGCATGATCAACCCAAGCAAGCATCAGGGCTTCTCAACACGACTTATTCCTTCACTACAGCAAGTCCAAGTGCCACCCATATGAGTTGTTACCCGCGTCAGGAGTCCGACCGAATCTCAATTGCGGACTCATTAGTTAGTGCCTACACGCCATGCTGCTCAAACCACAGTAGGTACTGTCCGCTACGCGCGCACCACCCCTATATGACCCCCCGTATCCAGTAACCTCTCGTCATCACCATCATCAACATCATCATCATCATGCACATGCATATGAGCAAATGGAAAACCCGAACTAGTTGCGGCACATGGACAAGCTGTAGATCCGTTCAAAGTCGAGGGGGGCTCCATAGGGCCTCCCACAAGTGGTTAGTGCGCTCAAAATTGGATCCGAGGACAAAATCTCAGTTCCTAGGTCGACACTGAGCAGAACAAAGCACCTCGCAAGGCCTTCCGCCTGGTGCCTTATCATTTAATTATATTACCCCAACACAAGATAGCATTTTATTAAAGTAGAACAATCTATCATACTAAGCAGATGAAACATAAGACCAACAGACGACTCGCACAAACAACTCTAAGCATGCGCTACGACTCGCAAGGCCAACAGATAAACAAACAACAGGTGATGGGATGTGGGGATAAAGCTGTATGGGCTGCAGGATAAACATGTGATGGGATCGCGATAAGAATCGAATACTAGGGTAGCAGAGATCAACGGCAAGAATGAAAGACAATGTATAGGTAAACAAGCAAACTTAGCTTGCCTGGAATCCCGCATGGAAGCAGATCTTGTCGTTGCTCACACATCTCAACGTCGTATCCGCGAAGAACCAACAAACACTGGAAAGCGTAAAAGATGCATTTTACAACTACGGCAAAAGATCCAGCATGATCATATGAGAATGATGCATGGCATGGCAAGATGCAAAACAAATGCGATTGATCCGAATTAACCGGAAAGCAATCCCGACATTTAATATTTAGCTTCAAGTTATTTATCTACACATCAAATTGTATGTTGGTTAACATGGCAAGACATGGCATAGATGATCTAATTAAATTAAATGGAATAGGGCAATATATATTGATGTGCCCCACACATTCCATATTTATTATTTAGGTGAATTGCTACACCCGCAAACTCAAGAGATGCAACAAATGCAATTATGATGCGAAATGCACAAGATAGATGACATTTAATAAAATAGGTATAGGGTTAGGGTTTGGGGTTCGCACGTTGGTTCGGGAGAGATAGGGTTCAAAACCGACTTCTTCGGTCCGTAGAGGAAGTAGTCGACGTCGGGAAGTAGCCGTCGCGGAACCGGGGCATCGTCGTTTGTCGGTGTCGTGGAAGTGGGCGGGAAGTAGTCGTACTCGGTCACCACCGTTGACAGGCGCGGGCACGTAGGAGCACGGCAACGGGCACCGGAAGAGGCACGCGCGGTGCACGTAGCAACACCACGAAGGGTGGACAACTCGGACACAAAATGTGACGACGGGGTCTTGCATGAATTTTGTCGAACACCTTGCGGGCGTCGGAGCGAGGACGCCACCGGACGCAGAACCCGGCGGAGCGGAAGGAGACCGGCGCGGGCTGCAAGCACGCGCACGGCAGCGGGCGCGCACGCGGGCGCCGTGGAGCGTGCGGTGGAGCAGCGGCGCGAGGAGCGCGGCAGAGAGGCGGCGCACGCGGGCAACACGGCGCGTGCGGTGGCGGCGCGCTGCGGAAGGCGGCGGCACAGCCGGAGGACGCGGCGGCGACTGACAGCGGCGGCACGGCGTGCGGGGCGGCCGGAGAGAGGCGGCGTGCGGCGCGGCTCGGTGCGGAGGGCGCGCGGCGCACGGGTCGGGCTGGCGATGGCGCGAGCGGGGGAGGCGCAGGTGGCTGCGGCGGAGCAGAGGGGGCGACGGCCGGCGGAGCGGAGGCGGCGGCCGTGGCGGTGGAGGCTCGGCTGCGCGCGCGGTCGGGGGCGTGCAGGCAGGGCGCGGCGCGCGGCGCGCGGAGCAGGCCGAAGGGCGGGGCGGCAGGCGCGGCGGAGGCAGGGCCGGTGCACGGCGCGGCGGCGGCGTGGCCAGGTAGGGGTGGCGGCGCGCGGCGAGCTTTTGGAGCGGCCGGCGGCCGGGCGGCGCGGCGAGGGCGGCCGGCGGCCGGCGCGGTGAGGGCGGCCGGCGCGGCGGCGGCCCAGAGCGCGCGGGGAAGGGCGGCCGGAGCGACGGGGGCGGGGAGCTCGGGCTCGAGCTAGTGCGGTTGGTGCGGGAGGAGCACGGGAGGAAGAAGGAGAAAATGAAGGAAAGAAGAAAAGAAAAAAAAAAGGAGAAAAAGGAAAAGAAAAGAAAGGAAGGGGAGAAAAGGAAAAAGGGAGGTCGGAGGAATCTTTTGCAAATTCCAGAAAAGAGAGGAGGGTGGCTGCAAATTTTCAGGGGGTGGGAAAGAATTTTCCTGGGAGAAAACTAGGGTTTGGCTTTGGGCTTTGGGCCTTATTTCTCTCCCGTTTAAATATTTCTGATTATATTTTGAAAACCTTTACAAAATATTTTTAGTTTTGCATAGACAATTTAATAAACTAGTTTTTAACATTTTTAAAATATTTAAAAATAACACATTTTTAATTAATTTGAAATGTATTTAAATTTAATTATGGAAATTTAATTTAAATACAACAAATTAAATTAATGCGATGCGATGCCATGTCGATGAAAAAAAGAAAACTCACAAATCAAAAAGGGGATAAATCCCGGGGCGTTACAGGGTGGGACCTAGCCCCTGAGTTGGAATTCAATCCGGCGCGAACGGTAATATTCAATGGCGGGGCACTATCCGGTTAGGTGCATGGCCTTCCGGTCGGAAGGATCTCGGTGTGGAGATCTCGGTAAAGATCGTCTCAGCATCAAATCGAAGGATCGTCCCATGTTTCCTTGGGTGATTGTTGTTATTAAAGCTGATCCCGCGCATCATCCGGGGTCGCTGCACAGCACCAGCTTCGGGGACTAGTGTCGGGGGGCTACCCCCCGGGTAGGGCGAAACTCGACACTACTCTACAGTGTGGCAACAGTACTTGACCTTTGGCGAGAGCAAGGGCCTTCACCTGGTGCGCTGAAGGGGTAACTTGACCTTTCGGAGCTGGTAGAGTGCAAGGTGCCTCCTGGCGGGCGCAACGGTCATCCCTGGCGGCTATAAATAGCCACCCCGAGCCCTCAGAACAGCACAAGCATCAGCGGGTGGTTCCTCTAAGAACTAGCTTCTCAAAGATGTCTTTGCTGGTAGGCTAAGACATCTTCGAGAGGCTAGGCCTAGAGATACTCATCCTAAGAGGAACTCGGGTGCATCCGGGAGAGACCTCGGACCTTGTGGCTCCGAGTAGACCTCCGGAAGGACAAGTACCCGGAGGTACCGGATAGGCAACCCGGGTAAGGGCTAACCGGAGTGTTTATCTCGGTCCTAGCAGATTGCTTTATGTGTGCAGGGAGGACTCGCAAGGTCGAACAAGGAGGTGACCGGCATGACGGATGTCGGTAGGCCGTCAACGGTCTGCAGCAGTCTTTTCCGCCTGACGCGGGGGGAAGTACCATCCCCCCTGACACGGAAGCATGGTCACCTCCCGCCTGACACGGAAGCATAGTCACCTCGCGCCTGACACGGGAGCGCGTCAGCCGGTACGGTGGCAGTACGACAAGATCGGACATGCATAGCCCGGCAATCCGGAAAAGGCTACCCGGGATGGGCAAAGACATGTCCTGTCTCTTACAGGGGGACAATGATGTTCCAGAACGGCGCCTGCCGTCCTTGCCGGAATGATGACGAAGGGGCTACGCCGGATAGCACGGCGGCTAGGTCGCACTAGCCGGTGTCGACATAACCGTTAGGCCTGTCCGGTGGGGCCAAGCCGGATTAGGGTTTCCGGCCCTCCTGGCCGGAACTCTATAAAAGGCGCCATAACTGCTCCTGTGAAGGAGAGACCGACTTGGGAGCCAAAACTCTAGTTTCATTTACTCCTAGAGCATTTACTTCCTTCTCCCTCTAGTTCATCTAGTTCTTCGTGTTCTTCACCACAAGAGCTCTAAGAGCAAGTTGTAGTCCTGGTTACACCCTTATATTGAGAGGAAAGGCAGGAGTAGGGGTGTTACCTCCCCACGAGGGCCCCGAACCTGGGTACATCGTGTGTGTGTTCTTTGCCTTCGTGCATTTGTTTATGTTTGCTAGATCTTTCCCCTTGCACTTTGAGCTTGTTTGGTGTTCTTCGGAGATCTCGGTCTAACCAGGATCATCCCCCGTGTGAGCTCTTCAGTTCGCTATCCCTCCCCGGATCCAACAACGTCCATCGGCCCCACAAATTAGCCATCCTATGGCATCTGCCGTGACACCACAACGACACACGCGCACGACGGGGGCGTCCCCGCCGTGACGTGTGCGCCAGCTCGGACCCTCATGCGGAAGAGCCCGAGCGCAACGCCGAGCACCAGGACGACGCGCAGTCGTCACTCCCGACGCGGCGCGCGAGCGGTTCTGGTCCTGGCAGGACGGACCCCGCGCCGCACACCGCACTGCTCATGGCGCAGGAACTTCTCCGCTATCAGCCTACCGCTAAGGCCCACGAGCAGTGGCTGGAGCGCCTCAGCCACCTCGTCGGCATCGCCATGACGCGCCCCGCTCAATCGCAGTCCGTCGTGCACCCCTCCCTCGCGGGCACAGTCGCGCCAGACACGCCTCCGCCTCCACCAGGACCTGCACCGGCTGCGACGCAGAGGCCTGCCTCGCATGCGTCTTCGCCGCACGATTGCTTGATCGTGCAGCGCACCGCGCCCGACGCTCGCGTGGGGATGGAGCTCCAGCGCCACCACCAGAACAGGCTCGTGGAAGAAATCGGCCAGGCGGACCAGTAGAACCGCAGCGCGCTGCAGCACGGGGTCGCCACGTACGCCACCGGCTGCATGGCGTTCACCCGCTCCCTGCGCCGCGTGGTTTGTCGCCCGAAGTTAAGGCCGGCCCTCCCCAAGGGCTACGACGGCTCCAACAACCCCATCGAGTTCCTGCAGCTTTACACCACCTCCATCCAAGCGGCAGGCGGAGATGACAAGGTCATGGCCAACTGGTTCTCCCACGCGCTTCGCGACTCTGCACTGTCGTGGCTCCTGAACGTCCCCGAGGACTCTATGGACTCGTGGGAGGAGCTCTGCAAGCAGTTCGTCTCCAACTTCAAGGGGACGTACGAGCGCACTCTCACCCACAACGACCTGCGCGCTGTGGTGCAGAAGAAGGATGAGAACCTCCGCAAGTAAATCCAGCGCTTCAGCCAAGTGCGCAACAAGATCCCTAACATCCCTGACACCCAAGTCATCGCCGCCTACCACGAGGGCGTCACCAACAGCAGGATGCTCGAGAAGCTGGGTATCCACGACAAGCTCACCTCTGTGGTGAAGCTGTTCGACCTGGCGGACAAATGCACCAAGGCTGAAGAGGGACTCCTCTTCGTTAAGATGTCCTCGAGAGGGGACGAGCACGCTGAGGGGTCCAGGAGCCAGAAGAAGAAGGAGGAGCCCAAGCACAAGGCCACCGCGGTCCTTGCGGCAGAGCCTGACGCGAAGGGCACCCGCAGGGACTCTCCCGAGCCTGGAGAGAGGAAAGACGACCACCGCCCATTCTGCATCTACCACAACAGGCGCGGTCACTCTACCGAGACTTGCTTCGACCTCAAGAGGCTGAGCAAAGAGCACGAGCAAGCAGAAGGCAGCGGCAGCCGCGGTCAAGGTTGTGGCTACCGCGGAAGTGGGCGCAAGTGCGGCTACCAGAAACCATCTGCCAACCAGGCCAACGCTGCGGAGAAAAACGGCAACCTCCCTGACGAGGAAGATGGCGGCTATCAAGCTCCAAGGGGCGCCGGGCACGAGCGCCAAAATCGAACAACCAGTTCAAGCAGTTCGCTCGCGAACTCAATGCCGCCCTCCCCAGCCTCGAGACCTCCAGGCCCCTCAATTGGTCGCAGTACACCATCGCCTTCGACGCTCAGGACCACCCCAAGTCCACCAAGACTGTTGGAACCCTCCCGCTGGTCTGCAGCCCCACCATCGACAACATCGCCGTCTCTAAGACACTCATTGATGGTGGAGCAGGCCTGAATGTCATCTCCATTGAGACGTTCGAAGCGCTTCAAGTGCCCTACAAGCGGCTCATGCCCTCTAGGCCTTTCACGGGAGTCACCAGCGGCTCGATCGAGCCTCCGAGGCAGGTCAGGCTCGCCGTCACCTTCGGAAGCGAGGAAAACTACCGCACGGAGCAAATCGACTTCGATGTGGCGCAAATCGGCTTGCCGTACAACGCCATCCTCGGCTACCCCGCGCTCGCGAAATTCATGGCCGTCACTCATCACCCCTACAACATGGTCAAGATCCCCGGCAGCGCTGGCACAATCACCATCCGTGGTCATGTCCTGGATGCCACGCGCGCTGTTGAGACAGCCTACAAGGCAGCCGCCATGAAGTTCCCTGCAGATGAGGACATGGAGCCTCTCGAGAGACCCAAGAAGAAAAAGCAGTTGTTCTCCCAGGAGCCAGCCGCTACAAAGAAAGTCTCTCTAAGCTCCAGCAGCTCGGGGGCTGAGGGCTCGGCGGCTACCGTAACCATTGGCGCCGCGCTGCCTCCCAAATAGGAAAGCGCGCTCGTCGCCTTCCTCCGAACAAACTCTGACATGTTCGCGTGGACACCGTCAGATATGTCCGGTGTACCGAGGGAGGTGATCGAGAACCACTTAGCCATGTGTCCGAACGCGCGCCCCGTCAAGCAAAAAGCAAGAAAAAAAGCCCCCGAGAAGCAAGCATTCATCGTCAAAGAGGTCGAGAAGCTAAAAGCGGCAAAGGTCGTCCGCGAAGTCGCACACCCACTTGGCTCTCCAATGGCATGGTCGTCCCAAAACCCGCCGGAGGAGGCCG
This sequence comes from Poa annua, assembly GCA_026929855.1. Lineage (NCBI taxonomy): Eukaryota > Viridiplantae > Streptophyta > Magnoliopsida > Poales > Poaceae > Poa > Poa annua. The sequence goes on from CM049432.1 coordinate 23,548,302, forward strand.
CCTCTGCATCGACTACACTGATGTGAACAAGGCCTGCCCCAAGGAACCTTATCCCATGCCAAGAATCGACCAGATTGTGGACTCCACGGCAGGCTGCGACTTCCTCTGTTTCCTCGATGCCTTCTCTGGTTATCATCAGATAAAGATGGCTAAGGAAGATGAGGAGAAGACGGCTTTCCTCACCCCCCGCGGTGTGTATTGCTATGTCTGCATGCCCTTCGGCCTAAAAAACGCCGTAGCAACTTTCCAGAGGCCGATGAGGATAGCGCTTGGCGACAAAATGGGCAGAAATGCAGAGGCTTACATCGATGACATCGTCCTCAAGTCTCGAGAGCAAGACACTCTCCCGAGAGACCTTGAAGAGACCTTCGCCAGCATGCGCAAAGTGAACATCAAGCTCAACCCCGCCAAGTGCGTCTTCGGAGTGCCTTCAGCCAAATTGCTTGGTTTCCTCATGTTCCACCGAGGCATAGAGGCAAACCCTGACAAAATCAAGGCAATAGAGGAAATGCAACCCCCGCGCCGGCTCAAGGACATGCAATGCCTAGCAGGCTGCATGGCCATCTTGGGTAGATTCATCTCAAAGTTCGGCGAAAGAGCCCTGCTGTTCTTCAAGATCATGAAAAGAACAGGCACTTTCAAGTGGACCCCTGAAGCGGAAAGAGCATTTGAGGACTTGCAGAGGTACCTAGCCAGCCCACCAGTCATGGTCACCCCAAGGACAGGCGGGCACTTGAAGCTGTATCTATCAGCCACTCCACAGACCGCCATTGCCGTCCTTGTGGTAGAAAGGGAAAAGCCAGTACTCCACAAGAAGAGCGCAACCACTCCAAAGCTGAAACCCCCTGACGAAGAGCTCGACAATAGATCAGGCCTCGCAAACCCACCGCCAGGCCCAAGGCCACAAGGACGGCCTGCCCCAAGTCAACCGCTCCAGGATGATCCCGTCAGTGAGCCTGAAGAGCCTCCACAGGCTAACCCCCTCGAGGGGCCCAAAGAGCCTCCAAAGGCCAACCCCCTTGAGGGCCCTGAAGGGCCTCCACAGGCCAACCCCCTCGAGGGTCCAGCAGAGCCCGTTCAGGCAGAAAGCACCAAGGCTAAATTGACAAACCTTGTCGAGCATCTTGTCTATTTCGTCAGCACAGTACTGCGCGATGCTTGCGAGCGGTACACAATGCAGCAGAAGCTCCTCGTTGCACTCCTCATTGCCTCAAGAAAGCTGCGACACTACTTCCAGGGGCACCCCATCACGGTGGTCATCTCATTTCCCCTGGAGCAAATCCTGCGCAACCCTAATGCCACATATCGGGTCGCAGGATGGAATATAGAGCTACAGCCATTCAATTTGCGCTTCGATACCACAAGGGTAATCAAAGGAAGAGCGCAGGCAGACTTCATCGCCAAATGGACTGACCCGACCCCTGGACTTGGGGAGAAGTACAAGAACCCTCTGGAGAGAAAATGCCCAGCCACTGGACCATGAAGTTCGACGGAGCTTTCGCTTGTCGCCACGATGGGGCTTGCGTGGTCCTGATCTCACCAAAAGGCGACAAGCTATATTACGTGGTCCAGCTGTGCTTCGGAATCGACAAGATTTCCAACAATATCGCTGAGTACGAAGGCCTTCTTGCTGGCCTACGCGCCGCAATCTCTCTTGGCATCAAGCACCTTCTTATCAAGTGCGACTCCCAGCTGCTCGTCAACTTCTCCAACAAAAGCTATAAGCCTAAGGACGGCTACATGGCCGCATACCTCGAAGAGGTCCGTAGGCTTGAGAAGCACTTCAGGGGACTCGAGCTCATGCACATCCCAAGAAAGGAGAACCAAGACACTGATGACATCGCCAAGCGAGCATCAAAGAGGCAAGCTCAGCTGCACGACCTCTTTGAAGAAAGACTCGTCAAGGCATCCATAAAGCAGCCTCAAGAGGCCATTCCCGCAAGCACAGACGAAGCGCTCCCGCCACCACCTGCAAACGGGGCTCCAGATTGTGGGCCACCTACAGGGGAGCGTGTGTTGCTCACAGCGGTGCATCAAGAAGCAGGATGGATTGACGAGATCAAAGGCTACCTCGACAAAGGGACCCTTCCCGAGGAAGATGTTGAAGCGGAGCGAATTGCTCGCCAGGCAAAATCTTACCAAATCCTCGAAGGAAACCTCTACCGCAAGCGCCCAAACGGCATCGCGCTCAAGTGCGTCCCTCCTGAAGAAGGCAAAATGCTGATCAAGGATGTCCACAGCGGGGAATGCGGCCACCATTCGTGCGCCCGCACCCTCGTAGGAAAAGTCTTTAGGAGCGGCTTCTACTAGCCTCAAGCACTTCAGGATGCAATTGACATCGTTCAAGCATGTGAAGCTTGCCAATTCCACGCCAAGCAAATCCACCAACCTGCGCTGGGGCTACAGACCATTCCGCTCTCCTGACCGTTCGCGATCTGGGGGCTGGACATCCTGGGACATTTCCCAACAGCGCAAGGGGGATATCGCTACCTCTTTGTGGCCATCGACAAGTTCACTAAGTGGACAGAAGTGGAGGCGACGCGCACAATTACAGCAGGCGCGGCGGTGAAATTCATCAGAGGCCTGGTCTGCCGCTTCAGAGTGTCGAACCGCATCATCACCGACAATGGCTCACAATTCACCAGTGGCATCTTCAGAGTTTACTGCGAAAGAATGGGCGTCAAGCTCTGCTTCGCCTCAGTCGCCCATCCACAGACCAACGGACAGGCTGAGCGAGCAAACGCAGAAGTCCTCAAGGGCCTAAAGACCAGGAGCTTCGATAGCCTCAAAGGCCACGACAAAGGCTGGATCAACGAGCTCCATTCGGTGCTCTGGTCCATCCGCACAACGCCACCCAAGCCTATGGGGGAAACACCGTTCGCCCTCGTCTAAGGGGCCGAAGCAGTCCTCCCCGCAGAGATAAATCATGGATCCCCACGGGTCCTTGCCTTTAACGAGGACCAGCAAGAGGACCTCCACAATGACGACCTGCTACTCCTCGAAGGACAACGACGCCGCGCCGCCCTCCGAGCGGCCAAATACCAGCAGGACCTGAAACGCTACCACAGCCGCAACGTGTGCTCGCGTAACCTGGAGGCAGGCGATCTCGTCCCCAGGCGAATCCTCTCCAGGGAAGGCCTCCACGAGCTGTCACCAAAGTGGGAAGGTCCCTACAGGGTCACCCACATCACCAGGCCTGGCGCGGCTCGTCTCGAGACTCAAGATGGCATCCCCGTCAAAAACCCGTGGAACATCATGCACCTGCGCAAGTTCTACCCGTGATCATTGTCACGCCCGTGATCATTGTCACGTCAAGACCTCTGGCGGAAGAGGCAGCTTACGGCTCAACCTCCAAGCATTTTTGTCTCCAGAGGTTAAAAGCTCATGGCTTAAACCTCCAAGCTCCAAAGGCTTCTCTTGAGGGTCAACCCACCGAGCTCTCCATGTAACGAGCCACCTCAGGCCGTTGAGAGTCTCTGCCACTAATGGGTGGTCCCCATGCCTCGACATGGTCAAAACAATAACTTGGCAACTCCAAGCATAATGAGACAATTTCGTTCCTAAGAGAACTTAGCGCTACGGCGCCGCTATGTAATATTTGGTGGTGAGTTTATTTACGCATTTACTTCATTGAAATGTGCGCTTATATCTCTCCACATGCGTACCTCACGAGCGGGGGCTGAGTACGGTGCCAGTGCCTCAAACGACACACCAGCAGCACTGCAAAATCCAAGGATCCGAGCTCTGGCTGGAGGGCAAGATGCCACAAACACGCCATCTCTATAGAGGACCTTGGTACTTACTCTCCTCGCGAGGAACGCCTGAGGGGACCTATAAACGCGCACGAGTCCCCTGTACCGTGCTCCAGCGTTTGGGTTCGCCTCTCTAACATCTACAGGGAAGAAATGCTCCCGCAAGCCTGAGGAGGCGTCCGGGAACGATCCCTCAAGAGGCCTCTACAGGGCGAAAACCTCGAGAAGCTAAGTCTCGCACCCGCGCCTTGAGATTGTTTTCCCCACTAGCGCACGTTTGCCCCTCAAGCGACTACGCTTTCCCTTACGCTTCATGGGCTACTCGTACGTCTAAGGGGGGCACTTGAGCATCGCGACTCAGGACTCTTACCTCTCCTAAGCCTAAACTCCCCCCGACCTTGCAGAGTCATTGCTCTAGCATACCGAAGTGGTGGAGTCATGGCACGAAGAGATGGGTCCTACCGACGCAGAGAACAAATAGACATGAAGATGAGTCCAAAGAGACCTCTCGAGGGGCAAGCAAGCTAGGAGCAAATTGCAAACAAGAGTATATTACATGCCAAAAGATCGCAAATGAATAAACACATAATTGATTCAGATACAAGGGCACGCAGGCGCAATGGCGGATAGCTTAGCCAGAGCCGTCATCATCTTGGATCTCCTCCACTGCGCCCTCCTCGGTCTTGGCAGAGGCGGCCTCCTCCTCGCTGTCCTCGGTAGCGGCCTCCGCACGCTTGAAGCGGTTGCAGAAGGCATCGACTTGCTCGCGGAGGGAGTTGGAGACCCTGCGCGGATCCTCGCCTTGGCGGCCTCCGTCACAGTGGAGAGGTCGAAGCCCGGCGTGAGGATCCTGAGGTTGGTGAAGATGCGGTCGACGACCACCCCCAAGAGCTGCCGGCTCTCGTCCTCTATCACCTCGTGAAGATCGGTGACGTGGCCCTCGAGCGCCGTGAAGAGCTGGTCGAAGTAGACCAGGTACATGGCAGCATCGCCGCGGCCTCGGGCCTCGGTGTGCGGCGCGTCCGCGCCAAGCTGCGAGGCAAGCTCGTTGCTCCGGGCGACCAGCGCCTCGAACATGCGCTCACGCTGCTTCGTAAGTGTAATGCCCCAATCCATAAATTATACAGTGATGCTATGTGTCGGTGGTCATGCTACATAATCGAAGGTTACTGGGGTTACCACTCCCAGGCCGAGTAAACATCGGCAGGCGTGCTCGGCATGGATCATCGGCCACACAACCCTTCGATCATGCCATATCCAAAGCATAGCCCTCAAAGTATAATAAAGAGACTAAGACACCGGAACACCTGGCACATGACAGACCCTACGACTCAAGATAATATAGTTCAACTCTTAGTATAGAAAGATAGCAAATATTACAATCAGAGGTCACAGACCCATCATTACATCAAGCGGAAGCAAATTAAGTTGTTCTAAACAACAAGATCCAAATATGGCCTAAGAGGCCTACAGATTAATAGTCCCGTGCCAGCTGGTTCCTAGTTGCCCCAGGCTGCCACCCGGGAACCCCAGACTACTCGTCGATGTCAATAAAGAACCCACCTTCGGGGTAGGTAAAGTCCTCCTCTGAAACAAAAATAAACAAGGGTGAGTTCGACGAACTCAACAAGATTTTGAGCTATTACTGCTCCATGATTGGCTCTCAAGGTTTAATGGCTGTTTTGCGTAAAGCTGATTTTGTTTATAAAATTTGACTCCAAGGCATCGACTATCAGAATATTTTCGAAGAGGGGTAAGAAGTAACTCTTTCTCTTTTGATTCACTCTCTCATCATCCACCACTGTACATGTTCCACCAAGGCACCTCCCCGACTCACCCTCGAGGAAGTCAACCTTTCAATCATGAGTGGTACCTTTAGTACCCAGTTTTCAGTCATTCCGTTAAAGTTATTCTATGATCCCTGAATTCGTCACCAAGTCGTCCTTAACCGTGGACACGGCTTTTCGAAAAGATTTATCCCTGCAGGGGGTGTACAATGTGAAAGTCGCCAGGTTCCCGAGGGACCTCCCAGCTACTTATCCATGCGTACCGTCCGACCCATTGCCTGATCATTTAGCTCTCTTCCGGGGAAAGCCGGCTGGGTGGGAGCGGCTACGACCTTTACCTTGCTTAGAACTAACCCAGGATCATCAGTGGCGGTAGGACAGGTTCAGTGCCTCCAACACCCTGCCCCGCGGCCACTCATTCTCCTAAGCACCATCATCCTCATCTCAGTCTTGACCACCATCTCAACACACGCGCAAATGGAAAGCCAAACTAGAGGACCCTCGGCTAGTCCGCCTACAAGTTAGTCGGTCGACGAGGTTCCATATACCCACGCATGGTAGCACGCTCAACTTGGCTCGAAGGCGAGAACTCGCACTGAGGCGGCGAGAACAAGACAACCCACCACATACCATGTGGCCTCTCATCCCCACCTTTTAGCATTTTATTAATTATCACCACAATTCTCCACCATCATCCGCGGAAATTCCACATCTGATCCCAACATGAATATCTCTCGCACCATTAAGCCGTTAACTAAGCATGGCTAAGCAACAACCTAGCATAGTGAATTAATTCAGGCCATCAACATAATCCTATGGATAATAGGAGGGAAAACAGGTAATGGCATCGGTAACTTACTGCAACTATAGGATACTCTAATCCAATCAAATTGACATTTGGAACCGCATGCAATATTATAGTGGAGAAAATAATTTGCATAAAGTAGGATAAGATATGCAAGAGGGTGGGGATCACGCTTGCCTTGCTCAGCAGGCGGGTAATACTGATCGTCGGGGTAATGTGGCGAGACCCCGGTTCCTTGATCTATCGATGTTTAAAAACACCGGAAAGAACACAATCAATACAAGCAATTCATATGCAATGCGCAAACACATGATGGTATGACATTTTAATGCACTGCATTATTATAACAATTATATGATATTTAAATGAGATGCTAGGAATAATTATTCAACGATATAGGAAATTTATTTTCCTATGTGTTTTTATGTTCCCCTACAATTTTAATTTCGGTAACATGCTTGAAATGATTTCTAATATGTCGCACTGGTGTGTATGAGAAATTTTGATTAAAGGGCACCATTTTTAACAATTGGAGAAATTCTAATGAATTTGAGCTACCTATTTTAGTTATACACCTTTCTTTGGATCAACAAAACAGCAAATAATTTTAATTCCATTTGAGATGTGAGTCATACTAATAGATTGCATTTATTCTTCCGATCATTTTGGTATATTATTTGCACAGTTTGGACAATTATTTTGAAAGTTATGAATTTTCCAAGTTTTATTCATTTTCTGCCTTTTTATTAAATCGCAGGAAAAATGTCCCGGGCGTTTTTCACCGCGCGCGCAGCTAGCCCGAGCCACTGACGCGCGGGCCAGGGGCCAGGGTGGCGCTGACGCGGCGCGGGGCGTTTGCTGGGCCACTGGCGCGTGGGCCCAGGCCGTCAGCGCACGCCGGAGCGCACGGCCGTGGAGGACGCCGGTGGCGAGGTGCACGGACCCGCGTTTCTACTGCGCCAGGGATCGCGCGGAGGGGCGGATTCGACGCGCACGGGAGCTGTGAACTCCGTGGCGGAGCTACTTGCCAAAAGGTCGCCAGAGAAAGCACCGGCGACGAGCTGCGGCGGCGGCCAGCTACGGGTATGCCGGAGCGGCGCGTACACGGCGAACTACGGCGCGAGAGGGTGTCCTCGGGGACGGTCTACTCACCCTCGTAGCGTGTCCGTGCTCGGAGCGGACGGAGGAGAACGGAGGAGGGCGTGCGCGTGCTCGGAGTCCGGCGGCCGGAGCGGAAGAAGACGAGGACGGGGCGGTCAATCTCAAGCTCCCTGGCACGATTCCTTCGGCGGGGAGGTAGCTGGCGTCGCGGCGAAGCTCGGGGGGGTCCTGGCGGGGCTCAGGGTGGTCTCACACGATGGCGATGCGGCGGCGGAGCTCGGTTAGGTTACGGCCATGGAGCTAGGGTTCGGGGGCGAAACAGGGGAAAAGATCTGTGGGAGAGAGAGCAGGGCAGCGCCGGTGGTGTTCTTATCCACTCCCAGGGCAGCAGAGGAGGAGGGGGGCCTGGGCGCGGCGCAGGAGAGCACGGCACGTCGACCTGGTTCGTCGGGGACGAACGTCTCGGTCGCTACAGCAAGGAAGACGACGTTTTTGCAAAAAAAAACCTGGCGCATTTCTTCTTCCATCACAAACAGGTCCTCCCCCTTTACAGAGAGGTCCTTTTTCAATCCCTTTTCAAAACCAGAGCACTGTTTTGATTTTGTTGAGGCAGTTAGACATTTTAGAAAATTTTGAGAAAAATATGGTAGCTTCCCCATACCATGTAGAGGCACCACAAAAATTGGCATCCCAAACTAAAATGTTTTGATGCATTTTTGTTCAGAGGTGTTAATTAGGCATTTCCCTCAAATTTCCATATGTTGCCCCTTTTATAATTTGGAGACAATGTAAATATAATAATTTGAGCTCTTAGAACTTCCTTGACAAATATGCAAGATTCAAAGTAGTTTGGTTTTAGCAAGTGCAATTATCTTCTTTTGAACTCTTGGAACTTCCTTGACAAATATGCAAGATTCAAAGTGTCTTGGTTGCAATGTTCATAAAAGTAGCAAAATGATATGGATGGCATGATGCAATTACACAAAAGTGGAAAAATTACAGAGGTTTTCAGGTTTTAAACCTGGGGCTGTTACAAATCTACCCCCCTTACAGGAATCTCGTCCCGAGATTCTAAAGTTGCGGAAGAAAGTCGGGATATTCCTCACGAAGACTAGACTCTCTTTCCCAGGTAGCTTCTTCTTCGGAATGGTGAGACCACTGAACTTTGAAGAACTTGGTAGCCTTATTTCGAGTCTTCCTTTCCGCTTCATCCAGGATACGTATGGGATGCTCGCGATAGGTGAGATCCTCCTGGATATCCAGCTCCTCATGATTGACTCCACGGATAGGATCCTTGAAGCAACGGCGGAGTTGGGATACATGGAACACATCATGCACATCCGGGAAGTTGGTTGGGAGTTCTAGCTGGTAGGATAGATCTCCTCGTTTGGCCAGAATGGTGAAAGGGCCAACATAACGAGGGGCCAATTTTCCCTTGATTCCATAGCGACGAACACCACGAAGAGGAGAGACGCGTAGATAGGCCTTGTCACCAATTTCATAATGGACCTCCTGATGGTGATTATCATAGTAGCTCTTCTGCCTAGACTGGGCAATCTTCAGATTCTCTCGTATGATTTTCACCTTCTCCTCAGCTTCATTGATCACATCTGGACCCAAGAGTTGCCTCTCTCCGGTCTCGGACCAATTTAGCGGAGTTCGGCATTTTCTTCCATACAGAACCTCGAATGGGGCCATACCCAGACTCGCTTGATAGCTATTGTTGTAGGAGAACTCAGCGAAGGGAAGGTATTTTTCCCACCCCTTTCCGAAAGAGATTACACAAGCTCGAAGCATGTCCTCTAGAACTTGGTTCACCCTTTCGGTCTGTCCATCAGTTTGGGGATGGAAAGTTGTGCTGAAGTTGAGGCGGGTTCCCATGGCTTGTTGGAAACTCGTCCAGAATTTCGAGGTAAACAAGCTGCCACGATCAGAGATTATCCTCTTGGGAACACCGTGAAGTACGATGATCCGGGAAGCATACAGGTCAGCCAGCTTAGCCGCTGTGATGTCGACTCGCACTGGGAGGAAGTGAGCCACTTTGGATAGTCGATCGATGATTACCCAGATGGCATCGTTGCCCTTGGGAGACTTCGGCAGACCCATAATAAAGTCCATACCAATCTCGTCCCATTTCCATTCTGGAATCGCAATAGGGCAAAGAGTGCCAGCAGGCCTTTGATGTTCAGCCTTTACACGTCGACAGGTGTCGCATTCAGCAACATACTTGGCGATTTCTCTTTTCATCCGAGTCCACCAGAATAGTGGTCGGAGGTCTTGGTACATTTTGGTACTACCGGGATGAATAGAGAGAGGGGAATCATGCGCTTCTTTGAGGATCAACTCCTTCAGATTCTGCTCCTTTGGCACCACCAGACGGTCACCAAAGTACACGATTCCCGCTTCATTCTCACAGAAGCATTTGGCCTTTACACTAGCAATGTTCTTTTTGATATTAAGAATGCCATTATCCAGTTTCTGCGCCTCCTTTATCTGGTCTACCAGAGTAGATTTGATTTCCAGATTTGCGAGGTAGCCAGAAGGGACAATTTCTAGGTTCAAACGGGCGAACTCTTCATGGAGAGCAGGTTGAGCCTTCTCAATCATCAGGTTGTTGCTATAAGCTTTTCGACTTAGCGCGTCAGCCACGACGTTCGCCTTGCCGGGTTGATAATTCAAACTCACATCATAGTTTTTGATTAACTCCAACCAACGTCTTTGCCTGAGATTTAGATCCGGCTGGGTGAAAAGGTATTTCAAACTCTTGTGATCCGAGTAAATCTCGCAACGGTTACCAAACAGGTATGGTCTCCATTGCTTCAAAGCATAAACCACTGCAGCAAGCTCCAAATCATGAGTTAGGTAGTTTTGCTCATGTGGCTTCAATTGGCGAGAGGCATATGCCACTGCATGGCCATCTTGCATTAACACACAACCCAAGCCTTGCAGAGAGGAGTCACAGAAGACCACGAAATCCTTGCTTGCGTCTGGAAGGGCAAGCACAGGAGCAGAAGTGAGTTTGGCCTTCAGGGTTTTGAAGCTCTCTTCAGCCTTGTCCGTCCATACGAACCTTGTATCCTTCTTGAGAAGGTTGGTTAGAGGCTTGGCTATTGTGGAGAACCCTTCGATGAATCGGCGGTAGTAACCTGCCAATCCCAGAAAGCTTCGGATGTCCTTGACAGACATGGGAGTTACCCAATCCATAATAGATTGAATCTTGTCGGGAACGACAGCCACTCCACTTGCGGAAATCACATGGCCGAGGAAGACGAGATTATCCAACCAAAACTCACACTTGGAGAACTTGGCATAAAGGCGGTGTTCTCGCAGGCGTGTCAGGATCAAACGAAGATGTTCGGCATGCTCTTCATCGGTTTTGGAGTAGACGAGAATGTCATCGATGTAAATGACAACAAACTTGTCGAGATAATCCATGAAGACGGAGTTCATGAGCCTCATGAACGTCGCCGGAGCATTGGTGAGACCAAAGGACATAACGGTATACTCATATGAGCCATAGCGAGTAACAAAGGCCGTCTTTGGAATATCCTGCTTTCGGATCTTGATCTGATGGTACCCTGACCTCAGGTCCATCTTGGAAAATACCGTTGCACCAGCTAGTTGATCCAATAGATCATTGATGCGAGGAAAAGGGTACTTGTTTTTGATTGTCACCGCATTTAAAGGCCTGTAGTCAGAGACTAGCCGAGGCACGGTAGAATCCCTCTTCTTGACGAAGAGTACGGGACAACCCCAAGGTGAACTGCTAGGCCGAATGAACTCTTTCGCTAACAGTTCATCAATTTGCTCCTTTAACAGCGCCAGCTCCTCCACCGGCATACGGTAGGGCTTCTTGGCAATCGGCGCGGTACCGGGAAGCAACTCTATGACAAACTCCACACTTCGATCAGGTGGCATGCCAGGCAATTCCTCCGGGAACACATCCGGAAAATCGCACACAACGTGGATGTCTTGGATTTCAGGAGGGGATAAGCCTTCCACGAAGCAAAGGAGGAGCTCTGGTGAGTTGGGCATGGATGGCGATGGAGGTCTGGACTGTGCAGACCAATACTCCACAATGTCGCCGGAAGATGTGGTCACGGTGATGTTTCTGGCAGCACAGTCGAGGTTAGCCTTGTATTTCCCTAGCCAGTTCATGCCCAGTATGGCATCAAAGCCGGTTGAATTGAAGGCTATCAGCGGAAACGGGAAGGGGAATGAGCCTATCTTAATTTGGACTTCGGGGGTCACCCTTTTAGTTTGCCAACGAGTGCCCGGGCTGGTGACCAGTAACGGTGTTTCCAACTCTTCAAACGGTATATTGTTTTGTTGTGCAAATGCTACCGAAATGAATGAATGTGATGCTCCAGAATCAAACAGTGCTGTAGCAAGAATAATTCAAATGTCAGGTACGGAGACTCTAGAGTCAGGAATGAAAGTAGAACTCGGGTAGAGACTAGGCACAGCAAGGAGAATGATCCTGAAAGAAAACATAGGGACGGAAGCCCTAAAAGCTGGTCGCCCCACGCCCTGAAACCCAAAGTGAGTAAGTGTATGACACGTCATGCGCGGCGGAAGCGACACGTGATAGGGCTCAAAACAAATAGAGGTAAGATTGCTCCGAGAGTAGAGGGTAACCAGATAAGGAGTAAAAAGAATCCTAAGATGGTTTTCACAACTCATTTTTAGGTTTAAAATATTTTTTTACCAACACTAGACTCAACGTCGACCAGTAGAAGGGTTTCCTACAGGCGGTACTGCTCTGATACCAAGTTGTAATGCCCCAATCCATAAATTATACAGTGATGCTATGTGTCGGTGGTCATGCTACATAATCGAAGGTTACTGGGGTTACCACTCCCAGGCCGAGTAAACATCGGCAGGCGTGCTCGGCATGGATCATCGGCCACACAACCCTTCGATCATGCCATATCCAAAGCATAGCCCTCAAAGTATAATAAAGAGACTAAGACACCGGAACACCTGGCACATGACAGACCCTACGACTCAAGATAATATAGTTCAACTCTTAGTATAGAAAGATAGCAAATATTACAATCAGAGGTCACAGACCCATCATTACATCAAGCGGAAGCAAATTAAGTTGTTCTAAACAACAAGATCCAAATATGGCCTAAGAGGCCTACAGATAAACAGTCCCGTGCCTGCTGGTTCCTAGTTGCCCCAGGCTGCCACCCGGGAACCCCAGACTACTCGTCGATGTCAATAAAGAACGAACCTTCGGGGTAGATAAAGTCCTCCTCTGAAATAAAAATAAACAAGGGTGAGTTCGACGAACTCAACAAGATTTTGAGCTATTACTGCGCCATGATTGGCTCTCAAGGTTTTATGGCTGTTTTGCGTAAAGCTGATTTTGTTCATAAAATTTGACTCCAAGGCATCGACTATCAGAATATTTTCGAAGAGGGGTAAGAAGTAACTCTTTCTCTTTTGATTCACTCTCTCATCATCCACCACTGTACATGTTCCACCAAGGCACCTCCCCGACTCACCCTCGAGGAAGTCAACCTTTCAATCGTGAGTGGTACCTTTAGTACCCAGTTTTTAGTCATTCCGTTAAACTTATTCTATGATCCCTGAATTCGTCACCAAGTCGTCCTTAACCGTGGACACGGCTTTTCGAAAAGATTTATCCCTGCAGGGGGTGTACAATGTGAAAGTCGCCAGGTTCCCGAGGGACCTCCCAGCTACTTATCCATGCGTACCGTCCGACCCATTGCCTGATCATTTAGCTCTCTTCCGGGGAAAGCCGGCTGGGTGGGAGCGGCTACGACCTTTACCTTGCTTAGAACTAACCCAGGATCATCAGTGGCGGTAGGACAGGTTCAGTGCCTCCAACACCCTGCCCCGCGGCCACTCATTCTCCTAAGCACCATCATCCTCATCTCAGTCTTGACCACCATCTCAACACACGCGCAAATGGAAAGCCAAACTAGAGGACCCTCGGCTAGTCCGCCACAAGTTAGTCGGTCGACGAGGTTCCATATACCCACGCATGGTAGCACGCTCAACTTGGCTCGAAGGCGAGAACTCGCACTGAGGCGGCGAGAACGAGATAACCCACCACATACCATGTGGCCTCTCATCCCCACCTTTTAGCATTTTATTAATTATTACCACAATTCTCCACCATCATCCGCGGAAATTCCACATCTGATCCCAACATGAATATCTCTCGGACCACTAAGCCGTTAACTAAGCATGGCTAAGCAACAACCTAGCATAGTGAATTAATTCAAGCCATCAACACAATCCTATGGATAATAGGAGGGAAAACAGGTAATGGCATCGGTAACTTAATGCAACTATAGGATACTCTAATCCAATCAAATTGACATTTGGAACCGCATGCAATATTATAGTGGAGAAAATAATTTGCATAAAGTAGGATAAGATATGCAAGAGGGTGGGGATCACGCTTGCCTTGCTCAGCAGGCGGGTAATACTGATCGTCGGGGTAATGTGGCGAGACCCCGGTTCCTTGATCTATCGATGTTTAAAAACACCGGAAAGAACACAATCAATACAAGCGATTCATATGCAATGCGCAAACACATGATGGTATGAGATTTTAATGCACTGCATTATTATAACAATTATATGACATTTAAATGAGATGCTAGGAATAATTATTCAACGATATAGGAAATTTATTTTCCTATGTGTCTTTATGTTCCCCTACAATTTTAATTTCGGTAACATGCTTGAAATGATTTCTAATATGTTGCACTGGTGTGTATGAGCAATTTTGATTAAAGGGCACCATTTTTAACAATTGGAGAAATTCTAATGAATTTGAGCTACCTATTTTAGTTATACACCTTTCTTTGGATCAACAAAACAGCAAATAATTTTAATTCCATTTGAGATGTGAGTCATACTAATAGATTGCATTTATTCTTCTGATCATTTTGGTGTATTATTTGCACAGTTTGGACAATTATTTTGAAAGTTATGAATTTTCCAAGTTTTATTCATTTTCTGCCTTTTTATTAAATCGCAGGAAAAATGTCCCGGGCGTTTTTCACCGCGCGCGCAGCTAGCCCGAGCCACTGACGCGCGGGCTAGGGGCTAGGGTGGCGCTGACGCGGCGCGGGGCGTTTGCTGGGCCACTGGCGCGTGGGCCCAGGCCGTCAGCGCACGCCGGAGCGCACGGCCGTGGAGGACGCCGGCGGCGAGGTGCACGGACCCGCGTTTCTACTGCGCCAGGGATCGCGCGGAGGGGCGGATTCGACGCGCACGGGAGCTGTGAACTCCGTGGCGGAGCTACTTGCCAAAAGGTCGCCGGAGAAAGCACCGGCGACGAGCTGCGGCGGCGGCCAGCTACGGCTACGACGGAGCGGCGCGTACACGGCGAACTACGGCGCGAGAGGGTGTCCTCGGGGACGGTATGCTCACCCTCGTAGCGTGTCCGTGCTCGGAGCGGACGGAGGAGAACGGAGGAGGGCGTGCGCGTGCTCGGAGTCCGGCGACCGGAGCGGAAGAAGACGAGGACGGGGCGGTCAATCTCGAGCTCCCCGGCACGATTCCTTCGGCGGGGAGGTAGCTGGCGTCGCGGCGAAGCTCGGGGGGGTCCTAGCGGGGCTCAGGGTGGTCTCACACGACGGCGATGCGGCGGCGGAGCTCGGTTAGGTTACGGCCATGGAGCTAGGGTTCGGGGGCGAAACAGGGGAAAAGATCTGTGGGAGAGAGAGCAGGGCAGCGCCGGTGGTGTTCTTATCCACTCCCAGGGCAGCAGAGGAGGAGGGGGGCCTGGGCTCGGCGCAGGAGAGCACGGCACGTCGACCTGGTTCGTCGGGACGAACGCTCGGTCGCTACAGCAAGGAAGACGACGTTTTTGCAAAAAAAAACCTGGCGTATTTCTTCTTCCATCACAAACAGGTCCTCCCCCTTTAAAGAGAGGTCCTTTTTCAATCCCTTTTCAAAACCAGAGCACTGTTTTGATTTTGTTGAGGCAGTTAGACATTTTAGAAAATTTTGAGAAAAATATGGTAGCTTCCCCATACCATGTAGAGGAACCACAAAAATTGGCATCCCAAACTAAAATGTTTTGATGCATTTTTGTTCAGAGGTGTTAATTAGGCATTTCCCTCAAATTTCCATATGTTGCCCCTTTTATAATTTGGAGACAATGTAAATATAATAATTTGAGCTCTTAGAACTTCCTTGACAAATATGCAAGATTCAAAGTAGTTTGGTTTTAGCAAGTGCAATTATCTTCTTTTGAACTCTTGGAACTTCCTTGACAAATATGCAAGATTCAAAGTGTCTTGGTTGCAATGTTCATAAAAGTAGCAAAATGATATGGATGCCATGATGCAATTACACAAAAGTGGAAAAATTACAGAGGTTTTCAGGTTTTAAACCTGGGGCTGTTATATTAAGCGCGCAAGCCGCCTGGGCAGAGTCGGCCGCCTCTGTCGCCCACTCCATCGCGGGAGCCACCTGCTCCTCCACGTCCTTGGCCAGGGAATTGAGGTCATGAACGGCCTCGTTGCGGGCCTCCTCCGCCCGGCGTCAACCATCCTTGGCGCGTTTGAGGCGGGCCTCCAGCTGGGAGATGGCCTTCTCAAGCCCAGCAATCCGCTGAGCATCGGCGGCGTGCCTGGCCTTGAAGTGGTCCTCCTGCTTCTGGGCCAAGTCGCGATACTCTTGAGACTTGGTTAGCTGGAATTGCTTCTCGTGCTCCACGATTGCGTCCTCCGCCTCCTTATTCTTCTCAGAGAACCGTTGCTTGAAGCACTCATAAGAACACTTCTGGGCAA
Source organism: Poa annua (assembly GCA_026929855.1). Classification (NCBI taxonomy): domain Eukaryota; kingdom Viridiplantae; phylum Streptophyta; class Magnoliopsida; order Poales; family Poaceae; genus Poa; species Poa annua. The sequence goes on from CM049432.1 coordinate 23,564,533, forward strand.
CGACGTTCGCGTCGTATTGGTGGAGCGCATGGGCCAGGTCCGCCTCTCGCGCCTCAAGGTCCTCGCGCTGGGTGGCGAGCGCGCTTTCCTCTTGAAGGGGCGCAGAAGCTCAGCAGCGGCGTCGCGCTCCTCTTGAAGGGGCGCAAGGAGCTCTATGGTGTCACGGATGGCCCCCTCGCGGATCTCCTGGCAAAGCGGGTGGCCTCCTCGCGCACGGCCTGCAGTGCCAAGTCCTCCTGCCGGCGGGCCTCGACAGCCGCATTGAAGGACGCCCGGGACCTCGCGAGCTCCTCCCGCTGTTGGGCAAGCCCCGAGGGCGAGATGCGTCTCCAGGACCTCTAGGGACTCCCTCACAAGGCCAAAGGCGACCTCGCGGCGCCCAGCGCTCCAGTCCCAGCCACGGAGGACCATCTCTTGGCTCATCGAGGGCCCAGCAGCGGCGCCGGGTCCCGAGAGCCTGGCCCCAGGGTGCGCTCGGGGGCTAGGCAGTGCTCCGCCTCCGCCCACGCCAGCGTCCTCCTCGGCGCCCACGTCAGCCGGGCGCTCATCCCCTGCAGCCGGACGAGGCGAAGAAGAGGAATCTCCCCCTGTGGACTCGCCCGCGCCCTGTGGCGTCTCGCTCGCCTCAGCTCTAGGCTGCACAGGAGCCATGGGCGCGCGCGGCGGAGTTGGCGCACGAGGCGGCGCCATCACATGCGACGGTGTTGGCTCGCGCGGCGGAGTCGTCTCGGGCGGAGGCGTGACCGTGCGAGGGGGAGTAGGGGCGCGAGTTGGAGTCGAGATCCTCTCCTCCGAAGCCTCCACCACCATTGGCTCGGGGGGTGGCCTAGAGGCCTCCGGGCGAGGCGCGTCCTCCTCCGCCTGAGGCTCTGCAGCCTCGGCCCAAGGCGCAGCCGCCTCCCCATGAGGCACCTCCTCAGTGGGGCCTGTGGAGGCCGTCTCCACAGGACTCGTGGCCTCTTCAGCCACGGCCTCAGCCGTGGCTCTCTTCACGTCAGCAGCCTTGCGAAGCCTACGGTGCTTCGCAGGCACGAGATCACTAGCAAAAACCCAAGAAAAGATCTTCAAGAGAGGATAAAGCGAAGGGAAACAAGAATCAAATGACCAAGTGCCGTGAATACTTACCCGGATGATGGAGCACCGGTGTCGACCCACGCCAGGCCCGGCGAGCACCAGGAAGGCATGGTCCGGGCGCTTGACCCCTCCTGAGGCACCACCGCTTTCCTCTTGGAAGGGACGTCGGACGGCCTCGCCCCTGAGCGGTCCACGACTGCCTTGGTGCGTGGCTCGTGCTGCCTCGGCGTGGCCTCCGCGTCGGGGGCCCTCCTCCTCCTCGTTATCCTCCTCCATGGGGCGCGAGGGCGCCACCACAAAGGCGTCATCATCGCTCGACGAGATGTCGCAGACCTCATCAGTAAATGGCCCGGGCCTCGAGGAGGACACCTCTCCCGTCGGGGCCCCCTCCTCGCCACGCCAGGCTCCGGAGGCTGAGGGAGAGTCTGCTCTTACAACTACCCGCGCCGTCGGAGCAGCCACCTCATCCACCTCCCCCGCCAGGCCAAACGGGGTGAAGTCCGGCATCCCGTCCAAGATGTCCAACCGATCACCCAAGGGGAGCTGGTGTAGAGGTTGCACAGAGCTGGCGATCTTCCCGGGTACCTCCGGGTTGACGAAGAGGATACTCAAGAGGGTGTCGACGACGTCCGGGCCGTGGTCTCCAGGATTAAGCCGCATCGGGTCCGAGGGGCCCGAATACATCCACATCGGCTGGTTGTGGGCCTGAAGAGGGGCAATGCGGCGCTTCAAGAAGTCCGCCACGACTAATTGCCCCGTCAGACCCTCGTCTCGGAGGTATTCCAAACGCCCCACCAAGTGCGCGTTGTCCGCTCCGCGAAGAGCAGACTTGCCCCAGTGGGAGTTCTTCACAGGCGGTGCCTCCGGGACGTCCAGGAACGCGCATGGCGACTCGACGCCAATAAGGAGCCACCTCTGACGGAAGTCATCCACCTTCTTGACCACGGCCGTGACTGGCTTGTCTCCACTCCACGACATAGGGATGTATACACTCCCCATGTCGTCCGCAATGCGGAAGGAGACACACACGGTCCGCTCGCCGGCTGCCATGCACCGCAGCGAATAGAAATTCCTGAAGAGCGCCACGGAGGGGCGCACGCCCAAATAAGCCTCGCAGAGGTAGACAAAAATGGAGAGGATGAGGACAGAATTTGGATGAAGATGAAGGAGCTAGATTTGGTAGAACTCCAATACCGCCTCCAGGAACGGCGAGTATGGGGGCACCAGCCCGGCGGTGATGGTGTGGAGAAAATGGGATCGAACCCTTGGGGAAACCCCCCAAATCTCGCAGAACGAAGCGCACTGGCGCCATGCTCATTGGTCCGCCCCGCGACCAGGTGGCGGATTCTCTCCAAGGCCTTGGGGTCGGTGCGCGCCCCCACGAGAGCCGCGCCGTACGCGACCTCAGTGGCCTCCGCCTGAGAAAATGTGCCCGCGACAGCCTTGCTCCTGCTCTTGGCGAGACTCATCGTTGTGGTTCGGTGTGTCGCTGGAGGCGAAAGGAGAAGAGAGCGGAAGTGGAGAGCTCGAGATGGCGGAGGCTTCTGCGAGAAGAATTGGAAACAGTTATGGCTCCCTTCTCCGGCGCTCGGACTTTATGTCCCCTCGAAGAGCAGTTACCGGGGCGTGGTGGGACCCCCCACGACGCACGCCGCAGATCGTGCACGACCGTTACTCGTTTGAGTAACGCGTGCATCGGCCCGGCCGGGCACTTTGGTTCCACGACACTCCGCCTGCGCCCATGGGCTCACTCGCGCCCATCGCGGGCCCGGGGGCTACTGTCGGCCCAGTGGAGACTGAGGTATGAAGAGCCCACTCCCCCCAGGCCCCGCACGTGGGCTGACCAGACGAAAATGAAGGGGATCGGGTGCAGAAAACAAAAAATTTCCTAGCAACGATATCCCTAAATCATGCCAAGATCTATTATATGCAGATAAAGTAGTACGAACGGAGATCGGAAAACATACCCTTGTAGACCGAAAGCGGGGATTACGTTCCCGCACAAACGTTGTCGATGAAAACCGACGAAGCCGACCTCAAGGTCGTGTAGAGGAAGCAGACCTCCGAGTACCGCTAGCGCAGCACCTCGCAGGGCGTTACACACATACGGTGGAAACGACGGCCTCCGAAGCTCCAGTCCAAGACGAGCAGCGGAAGACTTGGACCAGAACACCAGCACCGCGGCAGCGGGCTATGGTGGAAGAGATCCCCCTCTCAACACGGCGCAACTCCAACAAAGGGAATCACGAAATCGAAAGAGAATTCGGGAATTAATTGGTGAATTAAAAGGCCAGGGGTACCCCTTCTTATATAGGCTCCCAGGAGGGAGCCAACTTGTTAACCAAGCAATATGGGACTAACCCCCACATGCCTGGTGCGGCATGAGCAGGTGCGCCGGCCCTGGTGGGCCCCTTTTGGCCCACCTAGGCCGGCCATGCTCCCCCCCCCCACCGAATTCCCTTGGGGATTTTCCCCCCATGGGCCTTCTTTCCACCAGAAGGCCCATTTAGGGAAATAAGCCTTAATAAATTCGAAAATAAATATATAAAATCATATTTGCACATTAATTACACTAATTAATATCAAACATATTATATATAATTTATTCTAGCTCCAAAAACTCTTTTGTCGCTGCCCGATCTCCATCGGACCCCTCCCGGGACGTTCCCGGTGATCTCTTTCCTTTCCGGTTGTCTTGTCGAAACCCCTTAAGTGTGTTACCCTAGCGGGTCGATATAATAACAGTTATGATCAAGACTCCTTAATGATCAACCACTAACTCGTAGGCCTGGACCCCATGAATTAATAACCGCGGTATAACGAATGACTTTCATCTATCAAACCTGAACGCAAAGTCTTAAACCTTTTGCCATAGAGATACTTAGTGTGTCTGAGTGTCGTTCCATAGATATCTCCATACCTAGCTTTACCTCGTTACCGACAACACTATCTTCTACTCGTCTATGGTTTCATGTCTCCGTGACATAGTCACATGCTTGCAAGCTCATTAGACATGATCTCACCGAGTGGGCCCTAGAGTATCTATCCTGCTATGCGGATTGGCAAATCCCGCTCTTGACCCCTCGTCTCAACTACTCCTTTCCGATACCCAAAAGTATCACCGTTATTGTCATACTATATAAGATAAGACGTTTGGTGCGATCAAAGTATCTTCCAGGAATAACAATAAGAGTTGATCTCACGGTCAAAGGCGTAACGACTACGTCCTCTAAATCTGGGTATGTCCATCACATCGTTCTCCAACGATATGACTTCCATTGCCGACCGGCGCCATGCCCTATGATCGGGAAACCTCGATCATCAATCGCGCAACGAAACTAGTCTTAGTAGAGGATACTAGGGACCTAGTTGTTTACGCATCACACCCGTATTAATGTTTCCTCTTAATACGGTTATAGCATGACACAAAAACCTATTATGAATAAACGAGATATGATAAAGAATACACTTTATTAATTGCCTCTAGGGCATATCTCCTTCAGTCTCCCACTTGCACTAGAGTACACATTAATCTAGATCTTGGTAAAAGCTTAACACCCATAGCTAACAGGTGTTTTTCATGCTTATCAAGCGGGAGAGGGTTCCTCAGCGGATCTGCCACATTCAGATCCGTATGCACTCTGCAAATCTTCACATCGCCCCCTTGTACGTACTGACGTATCACATGGAAGCGTCGGAGAATGTGTTTGGCGGTGGAGTGAGACCTTGGCTCCTATTATGAATAAACGAGATATGATAAAGAATACACTTTATTAATTGCCTCTAGGGCATATCTCCTTCAGTCTCCCACTTGCACTAGAGTACAAATTAATCTAGATTACAACTTGGTAAAAGCTTAACACCCATAGCTAACTGGTGTTTTTCATGCTTATCAAGCGGGAGAGGGTTCGTCAGCGGATCTGCCACATTCAGATCCGTATGCACTCTGCAAATCTTCACATCGCCCCCTTGTACGTACTGACGTATCACATGGAAGCGTCGGAGAATGTGTTTGGCGGTGGAGTGAGACCTTGGCTCCTTGGCGTTAGCAAGGGCACCCGTATTGTCGCAGAAGAGGATCATGGGGTCTTGCACACTCGGGAACACTCCAAGTTCGATGAAGAACTTCCTCAGCCACACAACTTCATTCGCGGCTTCGCAAGAAGCAATGTACTCCGACTCCATTGTAGATTGTGCGACAATGGGTTGCTTCCCACTTCTCCAGCACACGGCGCCCCCATTCACCTTGAACACATAACCTGTCTGTGACTTAGAGTCATCGGGGTATGAGCAGAAACTTGCATCCACGTAACCTGTTACGCCAATTTCTTCATCGCAGCCACCACAGACAAGGAACATTTCCTTTGTCTTATTGAGATACTTAAGAATGCTCTTAACAGCAATCCAATGCACCATTCCAGGATTACTCTGGAACCGGCTTGTCAAATTTAGAGCTAATGCCACATCAGTTCTAGTACTCAACATTGCATACATAATCGATCCTATGGCTGAAGCATAAGGATGTTTAGTCATATCGGCCTTATCCAGTTCCGTTACCGGACACTGTGCCTTCCGCAATGTTTTATTCTTGATAACCGGCAGAGAACCCTTCTTTGCCTTCTCCATACCGAAACGTTTCCGTATTTTATCAAGATAAGTACTCTGACTCAACGCTAATAGGCGCCTTGATCTATCACGATAGATTTTTATGCCTAAGACGTATGCAGCTTCTGATAAGTCCTTCATGGAAAATTTACTGTTTAAATATTCCTTCACGCTATTCAGAAGTTCCACATCACTCCCAATCAGCAATATGTCATCTACATACAGTGCTAAGAACACAACCGAGCTCCCACTCATTTTCTTGTAAATGCAGGTCTCTTCCAAATTTTGGACTAATCCAAAACCTTTGATTACCTCATCAAAGCGAAGATTCCAGCTCCGAGATGCCTGCTTCAACCCATACATGGATCGCTGAAGCTTGCATACCTTGTTAGCATTTCCTGGATCGACAAAATCTTCCGGTTGTACCATGTACAACTCTTCCTCAATGTTCCCATTTAGGAAGGCTGTTTTGGCATCCATCTGCCAGATTTCATAATCGTAATAGGCAGCAACTGCTAACAAAATCCGAATAGACTTAAGCATCGCTACCGGTGAAAAAGTTTCATCATAGTCAATCCCATGAACTTGTCGGAAACCTTTTGCGACAAGACGAGATTTATAGACGGTCACATTACCGTCAGCATCAGTCTTCTTCTTAAAGATCCATTTATTCTCGACGGCCTTGCGCCCTTCGGGAATATCCATCAAAGTCCACACTTTGTTATCATAAATGGATCCTATTTCGGATTTCATGGTTTCAAGCCATTTCTCGGACTCTAGACTCGCCATTGCCTCCTTGTAGTTCGTAGGTTCGTCTTGTTCAACTAACATGACGGTGCAAACCAGGTTGCCATATCATTCTGGTGCGATCCGAGATCTACCAGACCTACGAGGTAGAATACTTTTCTCGACAGTTTCTCCCACTCCATCCACAGAGGATGTTTCCGGAATTGCTTCCGTTGCGCCACTCAGAATCTCGAGTTCAGGATCACTGATCTCATCGAGGTCTACCTTCCTCCCACTTACTCCTTTCGCGAGAAAATCGTTCTCCAGAAAGGCACCGGTCTTCGCGACAAAATTTTTGCGCTCAGCTTGGTTGTAGAAGGTGTACCCACCGGTTTCCCGCGGATATCCTAGAAAGACGACTTTCTCCGACTTTGGTTCGAGTTTGTCGGGCTGTAGTTTCTTAACATACGCCTCACAACCCCAAACCTTCAGAAACGATAAATTAGGCTTCATGCCATACCATAATTCATACGGTGTCGTTTCAACGGATTTGGACGGAGCCCTATTTAAAATGAATGCGGTTGTTTCTAACGCATAACCCCAAAAGGACACTGGCAAATCGGTAAGAGACATCATAGATCGAACACTATCCAGTAGAGTATGATTACGTCACTCGGACACGCCGTTACGCTGCGGTGTTCCAGCTGGCGTAAGTTGGGGTACAATGCCACAACTCTTCTGATGTGTGCCAAACTGAAAACTCAAATACTCGCCACCACGATCGGATCGGAGGTGCTTGATTTTCTTGTTAAGCTGATTCTCAACTTCACTTTGGAATTCTTTGAACTTTTCAAAAGTTTCAGACTTGTGTTTCATCAAGTAGATATAACCGTATCTACTCAAGTCATCAATGAAGGTGACAAAGTAACGATAACCATTGCATGTCGAAACGCTCATTGGTCCACACACATCTGTATGTATGATCACCAATAAATCGACGCCCGTTGAACGAAACCTTTCAACGGTGTCTTGGTCATTTTGCCCATACGGCATGATTCGCATGTATCGAGGCATCCGAAATCCAACGAGTCCAAAAGTCCATCAGAGTGGAGTTTCTTCATGCGCTTTACACCAATATGACCGAGAAGGCAATGCCACATATACATGGCCGTATCATCACTACACTTAATCCATTTGGCTTCTATGTTATGGATGTGGGTACTACGATCGAGATTCAACAAGAATAAACCTTTATTCTCGGGAGCATCAACATAAAAGATTTCATTCATATAAATAGCACAACTGCTTGATACTGATTTAAATGAATAACCGTCTTGTAACAGGCAAGACCCACTTATAATGTTTACACTCAAGGATGGTACAAAATAACACTTATTTAAAACCAAAACTAATCCCGATGGTAGATGTAGAGGGAGCGTGCCGACAGCCACCACGTCGATTCTCGATCCGTTCCCGACGCGCATCGTCACCTCATCCTTAGCCAGTCGCCGTCTATTCTGTAACCCCTCCTGAGAGTTACATATATGAGCAACAGAACCATAATCAAATACCCATGTGTTGCTCCGGGCGGATGTAAGGTACACATATATAACATGTATATCAAATATACCTTGCTCTTTGTCGACTTTCTTGCCAGACTTCCTATCCTCCAGGTACTTGGGGCAGTTGCGCTCAGGTGATCCGATGGTCACCACCATCTTCTCCAGCTTGATTTCTAATTCGGCCACTTCGAGCATCTTCAGGATTTCCGACAGGGGTTTTGACGTCCCTTTCACGCTGTAGTCCACGATGACGTTCTTATAGCTAGGGGGCAGAGAAATCAGCACCCTATCAATAACCAACTCTTCTGGGATCACACTTCCCAGATCACTCAGGAGCTGAACGCAGCCAAAAACCTTGGCTAAGTGCTCACTTATATTGCCTTTCTCTTCCATCTGGGCTGAGAAGAAAAGCACGGATGCTTCGAACGTCTCAGCCTTGACTTGTCGTGCAAAAAGAACCATGAGTTCAGTGATTATATCATAAGCACCCTTGTTCACGAAGTGGTTTTGCAGGTCAGCCTCCATGGCAAAGAGCATGCCACTCTGGACATAAGAAGAAATCTCCGCCTTAACCTCATGGACATTCCTTTCGATTTCCGAGGCGGTGTTTGGAAGATCATCTAAGGAAGCATCAAGGATGTAGGCCACCTTGTGGGCATGAAGGAACCAGGACACGAAGTTAGACCCATTGGTCTTAAGCTTCTCTTTCTCAATGAACAGGTTTAGGTTAAAGGAGGAGTGAGACTGACGAGGTTGTAACTCGGCAAGTCCCAGGGTTGTACACCCCGGGTTGATTGATGGGGAGATAGGAGAGTGCAAGGTGATCACGACGGCTGACAAGCAAGGTTTACCCAGGTTCAGGCTCCCGGAGGATAACACCCTACTCCTGCTTGTCTGGTTATTGATGCGAGTAGCGATTACAATGGCGATATTGCGATCTCGCTAGGGTTTGTGATCCTGAGCGTGCATTGTTTTTTAGGACGGGCAACCCTCCTGGCTTTATAGGTAGCCAGGTCTCGGGTTGTTGGTACAGATACGGTAGGTTAAAGTCCTAACCGAGTTGGACTAGGATACGAGATACCCCGAGTGGGCCTTCTGCGGGCCTTTCCATCCTTGGCGCGGCCCAGGTAACCTCATCGTGGGCTACCCGATCGTCAGCCCCACGTCAGTAGCCCCCGAGTGCTTGGTCGAAGCGTAGAGTCGAGCAAAGGACTTCTTCCTCCTGGACGCGCCATTGGATTGCTTGATCTTGAGCTTGAACTCGATTTCTTCAGTCGAACCGGCCACTCCCAATGGGAGTAACCTTTGCAGTCGAATTACTTTGTCTTCCTCTTCCGTAGTGTACTTCTGTTCAGCCCACTGGCCTACTTGTAGATGGGTTCAGCTGATTGAGCTTACTCGCTTTTCTTTGCCATCCGAAAAATTCCTTCGGGTTCTCGGATCAGCAGTCGATCCTACTATGTAAGTTTCAGCTTAGAAGCTTACTTCTCGAACCACTCTGTCGAGTTGTCGAGCTATTTCACTTGTGCTTGTAGCCTTGAATTTTCATTGGGTGCGCGATCAGCGCTCCCAATGGGAGTAGCCCCCGAAGGTGGGGGTGACTAGTATAGTCGCCCGCAACTTTATAAATATCTTGCTTTTGTTTCAGCCCCGATGGCTTACTCGTGTGACTCGAATGGGTTCGAGTGTTTGCTCAGCCCGACGGCTTACTCGTGTTACTCGAATGGGTTCGAGTGTTTGCTCAGCCCGACGGCTTACTTCTGGAACTCGAATTACATTCGACCGTTTGCTCAGCCCCGTGGCCTACTACGTTGCACTTTTTGTGGCGCAGCCCCCGAGTGGCTCGGGTGGCGGCCTAGGATTTTGACTGTGCTTGTACGGCGCAGCCCCCGAGTGGATCGAGTGGCGGCCTAAGCTGTTATTTCAACCTGTGGGGCGCAGCCCCCGAGTGGCTCGGGTGGCGGCCTAGGATTTTGATTGTGCTTGTATGGCGCAGCCCCCGAGTGGATCGAGTGGCGGCCTAAGCTGTTATTTCAACCTGTGTGGCGCAGCCCCCGAGTGGCTCGGGTGGCGGCCTAGGATTTTGATTGTGCTTGTATGGCGCAGCCCCCGAGTGGATCGAGTGGCGGCCTAAGCTGTTATTTCAACCTGTGTGGCGCAGCCCCCGAGTGGCTCGGGTGGCGGCCTAGGATTTTGATTGTGCTTGTATGGCGCAGCCCCCGAGTGGATCGAGTGGCGGCCTAAGCTGTTATTTCAACCTGTGTGGCGCAGCCCCCGAGTGGCTCGGGTGGCGGCCTAGGATTTTGATTGTGCTTGTATGGCGCAGCCCCCGAGTGGATCGAGTGGCGGCCTAAGCTGTTATTTCAACCTGTGTGGCGCAGCCCCCGAGTGGCTCGGGTGGCGGCCTAGGATTTTGATTGTGCTTGTATGGCGCAGCCCCCGAGTGGATCGAGTGGCGGCCTAAGCTGTTATTTCAACCTGTGTGGCGCAGCCCCCGAGTGGCTCGGGTGGCGGCCTAGGATTTTGATTGTGCTTGTATGGCGCAGCCCCCGAGTGGATCGAGTGGCGGCCTAAGCTGTTATTTCAACCTGTGTGGCGCAGCCCCCGAGTGGCTCGGGTGGCGGCCTAGGATTTTGATTGTGCTTGTATGGCGCAGCCCCCGAGTGGATCGAGTGGCGGCCTAAGCTGTTATTTCAACCTGTGTGGCGCAGCCCCCGAGTGGCTCGGGTGGCGGCCTAGGATTTTGATTGTGCTTGTATGGCGCAGCCCCCGAGTGGATCGAGTGGCGGCCTAAGCTGTTATTTCAACCTGTGTGGCGCAGCCCCCGAGTGGCTCGGGTGGCGGCCTAGGATTTTGATTGTGCTTGTATGGCGCAGCCCCCGAGTGGATCGAGTGGCGGCCTAAGCTGTTATTTCAACCTGTGTGGCGCAGCCCCCGAGTGGCTCGGGTGGCGGCCTAGGATTTTGATTGTGGCCTGTGCGGCGCAACACCCGGGAGAGCATCAGGTGTGGCCAAGGCGAATTTGTTTGTGGTGCCGTAGGGGCAGTCGACGCGGCGGACCGGAGTCGACGCAGCGGAGTGGTGCCGTAGAGGCAGTCGACGCGGCGGACCGGAGTCGACGCAGCGGAGTGGTGCCGTAGAGGCAGTCGACGCGGCGGACCGGAGTCGACGCAGCGGAGTGGTGCCGTAGAGTCAGTCGACGCGGCGGACCGGAGTCGACGCAGCGGAGTGGTGCCGTAGAGGCAGTCGACGCGGCGGACCGGAGTCGACGCAGCGGAGTGGTGCCATAGAGTCAGTCGACGCGGCGGACCGGAGTCGACGCAGCGGAGTGGTGCCGTAGAGGCAGTCGACGCGGCGGACCGGAGTCGACGCAGCGGAGTGGTGCCGTAGAGGCAGTCGACGCGGCGGACCGGAGTCGACGCAGCGGAGTGGTGCCGTAGAGGCAGTCGACGCGGCGGACCGGAGTCGACGCAGCGGAGTGGTGTCGTAGAATCAGTCGACGCGGCGGACCGGAGTCGACGCAGCGGAGTGGTGTCGTAGAGGCAGTTGACGCGGCGGACCGGAGTCGATGCGGCGGAGTGGCTGAGGTAGATCTTGATTTGATCGACCGCACGACCGAGGTTGGGGTAGTAGACTCGATTCGCACGGCCGTTGCCGAGATTGTCGATGCAGACGCCCTCTTCGCGGGTGCAGCTGGCGCAGCCTTGCGGGTGCGGCAGATGCGATCCTCGTGGGTTCGGCGGGCGCGATCTCCGCGAGTGCGGAAGATGCGATCTTGACGGGTCCAGCGGTCGCGATCTCCGCGAGTGCGGCAGATGCGATCTTGACGGGTTCCGCGGGCGCGATCTCCGTGGGTGCGGCAGATGCGATCTTGACGGGTTCCGCGGGCGCGATCTCCGCGAGTGCGGTAGATGCGATCTTGACGGGTTCCGCGGGCGCGATCTCCGCGGGTGCGGAAGATGCGATCCTGACGGGTTCCGCGGGCGCGATCTCCGCGAGTGCGGTAGATGCGATCTTGACGGGTTCCGCGGGCGCGATCTCCGCGGGTGCGGAAGATGCGATCCTGGCGGGTTCCGCGGGCGCGATCTCCGCGGGTGCGGCAGATGCGATTTTGGCGGGTTCCGCGGGCGCGATGGTCGGCGATTTTGGTGACGCCGTCGCGCGTAGCGCGGTAGTCGTAGACCTGAGTATGCCACGACTTTGTCCAGATCGGCGTACGCCGACTGGTGGGCTTGCGAGTGGATGACGTACTCGAAGGAGCCGAGTCGGATCGACTCCCTGATGGCGGATGCGCCGATCTTCATTGCGGATGGAGCCGGTGCGACCATGATCCTAGCACTTGTTGTCTTTCCCACAGACGGCGCCAATTGACGAGGTTGTAACTCGGCAAGTCCCAGGGTTGTACACCCCGGGTTGATTGATGGGGAGATAGGAGAGTGCAAGGTGATCACGACGGCTGACAAGCAAGGTTTACCCAGGTTCAGGCTCCCGGAGGATAACACCCTACTCCTGCTTGTCTGGTTATTGATGCGAGTAGCGATTACAATGGCGAGATTGCGATCTCGCTAGGGTTTGTGATCCTGAGCGTGCATTGTTTTTTAGGACGGGCAACCCTCCTGGCTTTATAGGTAGCCAGGTCTCGGGTTGTTGGTACAGATACGGTAGGTTAAAGTCCTAACCGAGTTGGACTAGTATACGAGATACCCCGAGTGGGCCTTCTGCGGGCCTTTCCATCCTTGGCGCGGCCCAGGTAACCTCATCGTGGGCTACCCGATCGTCAGCCCCACGTCAGAGACATCTACAATGGAATTTGCAACAACATAAGACTTTGTTCATAATAATTTTGAGTTATAGTATTTTTAGAAAATAACTAACATAACCCCCACTCAAACGAACATCCCTCCTGGTCGTTTAAGCGATTACACGACCCCCATCCATTGCACCACCCCTCATCATCAGAGCCGGCAGCACAAGTTCAAGAGTAGACTATGTCCACCACACCAATTTTGTGACTCGTGCTCGACCTTTCGGTCTCCTTGCTCCGAGGCCATATCTGCATATGCTAGGCTCGCCACCATAACCTCCACGCTGACGCTTGTGCAACATGGCTTACACCCACTGTATGCGAACGACGATATGTCTGCCACCCGATCATCACGGCCTGCCTCATAACGTAGAATTTTCTTGGTGGTGCGCGTTGGAGGGAGAACACTAGTGGTATTTTGAAGGGATCATCTTATATAACTACCGCCGCGTAACTAATATATACTATATATATAATCACATAATATAAGATGCACACAATACATCAAATGTAATGCAATGTGATATAGTCCATTGCGCCATGGTCTTCTTGGCGCCCACAGTTTATAAACAATTTAATAAACCTACCTTGACCATATCACATAGCCCCTGCAAAATAAAGTTAGACGCTTCTACTTTATCTTTTGCATATTTTACGTGGCTTGGGGCTTTCGTAAATAGAACCGCTTCATACCTACGAACCTTATGACCACAACAACGATCCAATAATTGCATGTTTAAGCATCCCTTTCGGGCCCTCCATTGAAAATGCGAAGACCAACAAAAGAGAGAGAAACTGACACCCGCCAGCCACAGATACGGTGCTAGCCGTATGTCAGTAGTGGAACCAGTCTCGTGTAAGCGTACGCGTAAAGTCGGTCCGGGCCGCTTCATCAACTCGATGCCGCTGGAATCACAAGTGCACGCTAGAGGGTAGCAAATAACAGGAACGGTGCCCCCGTGCAGAACACGGGTTCTAACAGCGTACAACTATATCTACGATAGATCGGCTCTGATACCACTGAAGGGGATCGGGTGCAGAAAACAAAAAAATTCCTAGCAACGATATCCCTAAAACATGCCAAGATCTATTCTATGCAGATATAGTAGTACGAACGGAGATCGGAATACATATCCTTGTAGACCGAAAGCGGGGATTACGTTCCCGCACAAACATTGTCGATGAAGACCGACGAAACCGACCTCAAGGTCGTGTAGAGGAAGCAGACCTCCGAGTACCGCTAGCGCAGCACCTCGCAGGGCGTTACACACGTACGGTGGAAACGACGGCCTCCGAAGCTCCAATCCAGGACGAGCAGCGGAAGACTTGGACCGGAACACCAGCAACGCTGCAGCGGGCTATGGTGGAAGAGATCCCCCTCTTAACTCGGCGCAACTCCAACAAAGGGAATCACGAAATCGAGAGAGAATTCGGGTATTAATTGGTGAATTAAAAGGCCAGGGGTGCCCCTTCTTATATAGGCTCCCAGGAGGGAGCCAACTTGCTAACCAGGCAATGTGGGACTAACTCCCACATGCCTGGTGCGGCATGAGCAGGTGCACAGGCACTGGTGGGCCCCTTTTGGCCCACCTAGGCCGGGCATGCTCCCCCCCACCGAATTCCTTTGGGGATTTTGCCCCCCATGGGCCTTCTTTCCACCAGAAGGCCCATTTAGGAAAATCAGCCTTAATAAATTCGAAAATAAATATATAAAATCATATTTGCACATTAATTACACTAATTGATAGCAAACATATTATATATAATTTATTCTAGATCCGAAAACTCTTTCGTCGCTGCCCGATCTCCATCGGACCCCTCCCGGGACGTTCCCAGTGATCTCTTTCCTTTCCGGTTGTCTTGTCGAAACACCTTAAGTGTGTTACCCTAGCGGTTCAATATAATAACAGGTATGATCAAGATTCCTCTATGATCAACGACTAACTCATAGGCCTGGACCCCATGAATTAATCCCTGTCATATAACGAATGACTTACATCTATCAAACCTGAACGCAAAGTCTTAACCTTTTGCCATAGCGATACTTAGCGTGTCCGAGTGTCGTTCCATAGATATCTCCATACCTAGCTTGACCTCGTTACCGACAACGCTATCTTCTACTCGTCTATGATTTCATGTCTCCGTGACCTAGTCACATGCTTGCAAGCTCATTAGACATGATCTCACCGAGTGGGCCCTAGAGTATTTATCCTGCTATGCGGACTGGCAAATCCCGCTCTTCACCCCTCGTCTAAACTACTCCTTTCCGATACCCAAAAGTATCACCATTATTGTCATACTATATAAGATACGACGTTAGGTGCGATTAAAGTATCTTCCAGGAATAACAATAAGAGTTGATCTCACGGTCAAAGGCGTAACGACTACGTCCTCTAAATCTGGGTATGTCCATCACATCGTTCTCCAACGATATGAGTTCCATTGCCGACCGGCGCCATGCCCTATGATCGGGAAACCTCGATCATCAATCGCGCAACGAAACTAGTCTTAGTAGAGGCTACTAGGGACCTGGTTGTTTACGCATCACACCCGTATTAATGTTTCCGCTTAATACAGCTATAGCATGACTCAAAAACCTATTATAAACAAACGAGATATGATAAAGAATACATTTTATTAATTGCATCTAGGGCATATCTCCTTCAGAAAACGACTAAGGACCAAGCCCTCGCTTGAAGAGACCCCCGAGAGGCAAATCCCCTCGAGGGCCTGAAGAGAAAGCCGGGGCCTGAAGAGGACCCGCGCTTCAGGAGACCCTCCCGAGGCGCAGCGCGCATGGAGGAAAGTCAACAGAAACTCCTCCACAGGCCTCCCTAGGCCTATGGGGAAACTTAGCGGCCAAGGAAGTACGGTAGGACGCACATGGCCTCTGCCGTACCCGCAGGGTGACGCAGGCGCCCCCTTTTGCCGTTTTGGTGATAAAGGAGTCAATAAAGTTGCGCCGGCTGCGCCATGACAACTGGTACCTTCCTCTCTGACCATAAAGCAGCTGGACGGTGCAACACTCCAAGAAGATCGTCGTCGTGGGCTCCACTCCGGAGACTACGGACCCTGCGAGCTGTTCTGCGCGGTCTGCATCTTGTCGGCCACCGCACCCAACTTTATCGACGATGGACCGCGTCCAGGAACGAGCCCGCAACGATGGACTCCAACTCCTTCACGCCGCTGCCGTGTGGGAGCCCACCTTGGAGGCCATGCGGAAGAAAGACGCCTACGTCGCCTATAAAAGGAGCAAGACCTCCATCGTAGAGAGGGTCGGCAAATTAGCTAGGAGAATACTTGGAAACCCTAGCTCGGCTGAGTAGGATAGCCTTGGCCTGAGGAGGAAGAAGACCATCGCTTCTCTCCCCAGGCACGAACTGCCTCAAGAGAGCCCTCGGCAAGCTTAGCTGAACTGTAACCACCGTAGTGCAATACAGACAAGTAGGACTAGCGGTCTGACCTGCTCCTGAGGGCCGTGAACCTGGGTATGGGCTGGTGTCTTTCTCTGTCGTGGATGATTCTTCTCCTGGCCTAGCGAGCACCATCGTCGTGCCTCTCGACGGTCTTGACCTTCGCGTTCAATCCCCTTCACGAACTACTCTTCAGGAAGTGACCACCCCTGTTCCGTGGGAGTCAGAACCCGACAAATTAAATCTAAAATCTTTTCCAAAGTTGTTTTATGAAGTTTTCAAATGATTTATATTAATATAAAATATAATGGTGTACAAAATAAAATTGAATTGAATCCATTATTTTTCCTATTATTTTAAAAATATTTATATTCTATTATTTTACTATTATACCCAAAATAAGAATGAATGGTTACTAAAAACGAGTTTTAAATAACTTAATATCAATCATATATGATTGTGGTAATTTCATTAATTTTATTTAAACCCAAATGAATTATTAAATCCCTAATTTCAAAGTTAACCTAAAATAGGCAAAATTGTATTTTTTTTAATATTTCAAACTATTATTTTTAAAAAATGTTCAAAACATGCCCACAAATTGTTTAACACAAAGATAATGCTTTTAAAAAAATTTAGAAATTTATTTGACTTGATTTGGAGTCTTAAATCAAAAGATATGAATTAAATAGAAAAACAGAAAAAGAAATTACCTGGATGACGTCACTCCTTCTTCCTCCTCTGTCGAAAAATTGCGTTCGTGGATTGATTCGAATCCACGCGAAATCCTCTCCGTTTCCAGCGGGATTGGTTCCCTTCGACACCCCCATATAAACCACGACCCCGCCGCCGTCCTGCACACCCAAACCCTAGCTCCAATCGCCTACAGGCTGCCCCGTTCCTTCACCGCCATTGCCGCCGGTGAGTCTCGTCGATCCCACCGACGCCCGAGCTCCCCGGACCCTCCTTTCCCTCTCATCCTTCCTATTTTGTCGTGCGCATCGCGCTGACTTCCTGTTTCGTTTTGTTTGTCACCGAAAAGCACGGAGTCGAGGTCGACGAAAATTCGCCGCCGCAACCGCCACTGCGGGCACGCCTCCGTGCCATTCCGGGAACAAATAGACGCCAACACGACGCCCATCGCCTCCGCCTCGTCTCGGCGCACCTCATCGTAGTCTCCTCGAGTCAGGAAAGACCCCGTGGTGACCAGAGCGTCCAAGCACGAGCGCCGGCGCCATCTTCCTCCCCATCTCCGGTGACCTCCGCCGGCGAGGTATGAACCTTTCCATCTGAGCCGTCCGATCTATTTTCAACGGGCGCGATTAGATCTTAAAAGCGAAAGGGTACGGTTAGATCTGGACCGTCAGATCCGGATCAAACGATCCAGATCGTTCCACTTATCCACGTCAGCGACCAAGTCAGCATGCACAGACAGTGCCACGTCAGATCCAGTTAGCGCCCAGTCAACAGATCTGTCATTTTTGCAGAAAAGACCCTGCACCTTAGTTTTATCATATCTTTTTCTCTGGTTATACAAATTCAAATATTTTTATATATTTGGAAAGCCCTTGACATGTATAATATTTAAGATCTGTTATATTTCAAATTTGACGTAGTTTAAATTATTCAAAATTCAAATGGTGGATTTGAATATATTTGCCATAACTTTAAATCTATAATTTCAAAAATTGCAATTAAAATTGTTTTAGAAACTTTGGAATATTTGTAATATGATGCCTCTGTTATAAAATATTTTTGAGTAGTATTTGGATGATTTCATAGTTATTTGTTTAATTTGAATAGTTTGACTATTTTTGACATAACTATTAATAGAAACATTATTTTAATTAAATCCAATTGCTATAAAATTTATTTAAATCCCCTCTGTCTATTAACACTATTTATAAAATTTTGATATAAAATTTAATCACATAAAACTTTAATCTTATATTTATTCCTTTTATTTATATTTTGCAAAAATAGAAATTAATTAATTGCATTTATAAGCCTTATGCATACTTTATAAATATCACAAAATTAAGTATCATGTTTCTTATGATTAAAAAGTGCATTTCATGCATGACATATTTTTCTCATATAGTTATACTCCTCATAGGAAAACTCCTCCATTATTTTCTCTAAGTTAGGATTATTTTCAACTTAGTATTTTGGTAAAGTGCTATGCACTTAGACACTTAGGATGTTCAACATGGAGCTAGAAGGCCAATGAAGGACTTAGCCAAAACAAGACTTCAGAAGTATCTTCAAGGAGTAGAAGCACTTAGAAGAAAATCAAAAAGAAGTTCATGATGACCAACCAGCAATATTTTAAGTCTTGCTTTCTCTCTCTCTCTCTTTTCTCCCTTCTTCTCTTAGCCCTTATGATGACTAAGTTATATTCACGACCAACATGGAGGCTATCAACACCATCAAGTCTTCAGAGCCATCAAGTCTACAAAATTGCAATAAAGTCATCACATCAAGAAGAAAAGGAAGCAAGGAGAAGATTCCACATCCTTCTTTCTATCTTTCCCTCCTTCCTAATCTTGTCTTTCACTTTAGACATAAACAAATTTTGATCATGTTATTACCATCTTGAAGTTTGTTGGATCCTAGCGGCATAGTGAGATGAAGCGGCCTGGAGACTAACCTTACATGTCTACGTACATGAGACCTGTTCCACAACTCAAGTGGCTGGCCGGGTGTCTGTCTCTCTCACTATAGTGAATATTCAATTCACAAAGAGTTGTTAATAATTTTTGATCACCTTGAAAAATAGACTTAGTATTTTTTCTAAGTATTGTATGCACATCGTGGCTAAACCATTTGAGTGCTTATTCAAGATGATTTATAACAAAGTTATTTTGTCCAAAGTATGACCTTAGTCCTTAGTCATTTTGACTGACATATTTGCCTTGCATTAACTTAAAAGATTTTCATGGCATGCCATGCATCTCTTGTCCTTAGAAATATTTTGCACATCATGCATAAACATATTTTCCTTAGAAATTTATGAAACTTGTTTGTTCATTATGAAAGTGATTGTATGCGTTGTGATGTTGTGTGGATTGTTGTATTGTTGTTTGTCTATACTGTTAGATTGAACGGAGAGCTCCGAGTTACGTTGAAAAGAGTGTGTGAGCAAAGATATCATTCAAAGGCAAGTGGCACACCTCATAAACTTCCTACAATTTTCTATATGCATTACTTAGTTTATTTTTATATAAGCATGTGTAAGATAGTATTGCTATGCTAAACCTGTGTAGAAATTCCTTAATTCCTGTGTCTAGGTTCCTGTGCAATACTTAGTAGAATTATTTGATGGTATGCAAATGTTGTTTTTGTGAAAATCTAAATTGTACTAAGTTAACGAAAGAACCTCCTGGGTGGATTGGTTGTATGGAGTCGAGTTGAATGGCTGCTCAGGCCCATGTCTATGGTTCCTGGAGTACGTGCACTTGTGGATGGCCACCCAGGGAACAAAGGAATCTGAAGAACTCTGAGTGACGATTGCTTCCAGTGCAGCCATTGCCAATGGGTTCTGGCTTGATCAACTATGTTGCTTGGACTCTCCCCTGCTTGACAAGCAGATGTAGAGGGTGTTAGGTGGAACGGGTCAAGCCAGAGTGGGAGGGAAAATGATTCTGAAAGATCTCGTCTCATTCTTCTCATTTTCCTTATCACTATAAGTGTGTAAAGGATAGTTTGGATTGAATGGGTACAATGGTGAACGTTCACAACCTCTGTAGAGTGAAAAACTAAGTACTTAGCCGTGTCCCCGGTACGGACAATTTGAGCAGCTGATCACGGACGTCAACGGAGGATTCCATCATTCCAACTTCGGAAACTAAAACTTGATGGGTGAACAAGGGTAGAATGAGACAGTGGTTTTCATGCCACGAATGTCTTGAATAGAGGAAAAGTGTTTTCCAAAGATTTAGGAAAAATTGGCTTTATGCAAAATAGCCTTGAACTCCACCAGCCAAATATGCATATAGGTTATTAGAGTTATTCCACTAAGTGTCCACCATAGTGTCACTTGCCAGACTCCATTTTTAATGGAATCTGACCCACGTTGTTGCAATATTTTTCTTTTTGCAGATTGATCAGGTGACGAGTGAGGTTTCATTTAAGGGTTTCGAGTCTGCAACCAACATGTTTTCGCCTGTGGCAACATGAATGCGATGGAGACTCACTTCTGTTGTATTTCCGTTGTTTACTCTTCCAAAGCTAGCTTTATGCTATGCAACTTGTATTGAATATATTTTGTAAGGCTGGATCATCGATGTAAGAAAATTGATACTTTGTTGTGATACTACATCGTAAACTGTGTGTGCAAATGAATCGATCCAGGGATTTGCACTATACATAGGTATCTACCTTATTTTAAGTGCAGGTACGCTGCAGATGGTATCAGAGCACTGTGTTGCCTGTAGGTTAGAAACCCTACGTTTGGATAGAAATAGGATTTGGTCATAGGATTGAAAATCTATTTCATTCAGTTTGCCGAAAACTAGAACTTTTCCAAACATCATTCTTCTAATCATCTTAACTATTTCCTTTCTAAGTGTCTTCTCTTGTTTCTTAGACGACCGCCCTCATTGAATCACTCAATAAGGGACCAGTGATGACCATGACCTTGGAATGTGAGACAGATTTTCCAAGAGCACTTAAGGATAACGTGAAGAGCTTAGGTTTTGAAGGAGAAGCAATATACAAAGGTTTTCCTTTCATGGATGAAGGCCAAGAGTACTGGTGGGTGCAAGCCCATCTATACAGGAGCAAAGAAGATGACCACAAGAGTGATGGTGACTGCATGTTCACCAACCCAATACTTCACACATCATTCTTTGATTCAGCAAGAAATGCAACATGGAGAGCCATCGAGTACCTTGCAGAAAGACTTCGTTTTAGACTTCACAACACCCAGAAGTATCTTGAAGAACTTAAAGAAGTAGAAGAGGAACTCGAGGCACTCAAGAAAATGATAGATTAGACCACCTACCCATTAGAATAACGAGATCCGATGATGTATTGACCTATCAAATTGTGGTATGGCAGTACTGTCACTTTTGTATTTCCATGACGTTGGTGTATTTCGTTCGATAAACGATTAGTTCGATTTATCAAAAGAAGTTTGAAATTTTTCATGTATGTGTTTGCTTGTGTTTGAACCATGTTGATTGATTATGTTAGAGATTGGTTGCCTTGTTTGATTTATTGAACTAGAATTCCTCCATAGTACCTTTATTTCAACTCATTTACTTTCTAAACCAAAAAGATGTCCCACCCCAATACCCACACCAATGATTTGCACACAACAATACGACTACTATTAGAGAACCAGAGTCAGTTGTGGAATTTGATCAATGACCACCTCCTTAAGATTGATCAAAACCATAGAGAGTATCAAGAGGGTCTTATGAACAAACGGAAGACATGCAATACTTGTGGAGAGATAGGACATATTTCCAAAGAATGTCCTGATGAGTGGCCCCATGGTCATACCAGACATCTAGTTAAAGGATGTCCCACAAGTCAGGTTACTTGCTTCTTGTGTGAAGGAACAAATCATGTCCCAATACAGTGTCAACTTTATCCTTTGGTGCAACAAGTTATCCAGCAAACCAAGGAAGGAATGCAATAGTCTCTCACGAAGACCCTTGAAGAACAAGAACAAAAGGTTAAATCCAAGAACGATATAAGCCACATCGATTGCTACAACTTCAAAGAACAAGGACATTATTCATCGAACTGCATAAAGAAGAAGATGGGTAAGGACACTGGACCAAATCATTGTCCAAGGATGATTGTAGCTCCTACCAAGATGGAAAATGAAGTGAGAGTAAAGTCACACCCGAAGATATCCAAAAGTACCTCCAAGTATTGCTATAAGTGTAAAGGAGATCACCTAGCTCGAAATTGTCACATCAAACGAGACTGGACTTCTTTAATTGAGATAGAATATGGCAAACAAGATTTGGAAGAACTTTTAGCCCTGGAAACAACTAAGAAGAAGAACTTAAACAGTGTCATTTGCTTCAAATGCAAAGACAAAGGACATTACGCTGACAAGTGCCTAAAAAGGGTGAAGGAGAACTGCCTTATCCGCTCGCACAAGAATGATATCAGTCTCGTGACGTGTCACACGTGTAATGATAAAGGGCACTATGCCAACTGTTGCCCTAAGAAGAGGAAGGAGGTGACCATCAATGGGACTAAGTGGAGTATAGTAAGTCCTTAATCATTCCTTCCACCACATATCTTTGTATTTTGAATACTTGTACACTCTATATCAGAAAAGTAAGCGAGATTAAACAAAGTTTCTAGACTGACCACAAAAATTCCTTTTAAGGGTGGTAGCCACCCAGATAATTCAAACCAAGTTGCTTAAACCCAGAGATCCCAAACTGTTTTTCTTTCTAACCTCCCAATCCGAAAAATCATCCCCTGCCAGTTTTCAAATTTCCATGTCAGAAATTACATTTCTCAAAGAGTTATCAGAATCATTCCAAGCATTTGCATTTCTTTCTAGCCTCTCCGAATCTCGGGGACGAGATTCCTTTTAAGGGTGGTAGTCTGTAACATCCCAACATTTTGTAATGTTTAAAAATCACAAAAATTTAAAACTTTTGTTTTTGATTAAAATAAAACATTAAATGCATAAGAAAATCAACTATGAAATACTTCAAACATATTGAAAGAGTTTACTATTTCAAATATCTCAGTTTATCATTATTTTCAAAAGTTGTTTCAAGTTAAACATTTTATTTTCCATTGTATTTCTTAAAACCTCAATATCTAATTTGACAAATGTTTTACAAACTTTCAAACCACTTAGCCATAGATATTCATAAATTAAAATAATATTTACAAGTGTTCTTTTAAACTATTTAAAACATGGTCTAATTACTAAATGGCTTTCATTCTTTTAACTAAGTTCAAAACATAGTTTTGGAAATTACAAGTCTATAGTTTATAGCTTTAAAACTTAATAAATTTAAATTAATGAATTATCCAAATAGGCATTTCATTAACTTAAATTACATTCATTAATTTTCAAAACATAAAATGATGAATATATTCTATATAAGAAATGAATTAAATCTAAAATATTTTCCAAAGTTGTTTTATGAAGTTTTCAAATGATTTATCTTAATATAAAATATAATGGTGTACTAAATAAAATTGAATTGAATCCATTATTTTTCCTATTACTTTAAAAATATTTATATTCTATTATTTTACTATTATACCGAAAATAAGAATGAATGGTTACTAAAAATAAGTTTTAAATCACTTAATATCAATCATATATGATTGTGGAAATTTCATAAATTCTATTTAAACCCAAATGAATTATTAAATCCCTTATTTAAAAGTTATCTTAAAATAGGCAAAATTGTATTTTTTTTTATATTTCAAAATATTATTTTTCAAAAATGTTCAAAACATGCCCACAACTGGTTTAACACAAAGATAATGCTTTTACAAAATTTAAGAAATTTATTTGACTTGATTTGGAGTCTTAAATCAAAATATATGAATTAAATAGAAAAACAGAAAAAGAAAAGAAAAAGAAATTACCTGGATGAAGTCATCGCTGATGTCACTCCTTCTTCCTCCTCTGTCCGAAAATTGCGTTCGTGGATTGATTCGAATCCACACGAAATCCTCTCTGTTTCCTGTGGGATTGGTTCCCTTCGACACCCCCAAATAAACCAAGACCCCGCCGCTGTCACGCACACCCAAACACTAGTTCCAATCGCCTCCAGGCTGCCCCGTTCCTTCAGCGCCATTGCCGTCGGTGAGTCTCGTCGATCCCATCGACGCCTGAGTGTAACATCCCAAAACCTTGAAATGTTTAAAAATGACTAAAATTTAATTTTTTTGTTAAAGATTAAAATAAAACATTTAAATAAAAAGAAAATCAACAATAAAAGACTTTTTTTAGGCTCAAAACAATAAAAGACTTCATAGTACCTTCCAAATATTTACAATTTAAAATATCTAATTTCTGAAATCTTTATTAGTTTAAAAACCTTTTATTATCAAAATATTTTTGAAGACTCAACATATCAAAATGAAAAATGATTTATAAACTTGAAAAATACTTTATTGTAATAAAAAGGTTTCATTTTAAGTATGTGTTTATAAACATTTAGGCTTGACTTGATAAACCCAAAACAATAATTGCAAAGTGCTTGAAATAATCTAAAGTTTACCACATTAAAATAATGTTGTAACATTTTTAAAGCAAGGTCTATTTACTAAAATAATTGTCATGCATTTATCTTAGTTTTAAACAAAGTTTATTAACTCACCACCTTGGAATTCATATACTAAAACTATATATATTTATACTTATTTTGATGTTCCAAATATGCAATTCATCGATTTAAATTATTTCATTAACCATGAAAACATTTCCATAGTAATTTCAACATAAGAAATGAAATTAAGATAAATACTTCCTAAATGTATATTATAGAGTTTCAAATGATTTAACACATTTAAGACTATTTTTGACACATAGTATCTTGGTTTGAAAATGAGTACAATATAATTTCCATTTCATTTTCAAACACCACTGTGAGATGAATTACTATTTTACTAAAGCCAAAAATGATTTAGTTTGAAAAAGGAGTTTAAAATAACTTATTTCATATACAAGTATTTGTATTGTTATCCAAAAATTTATTTAACCACAAATGATCTTATTAAAGCCATTATGTCAAATTTGACAAAAATTGCCAAATTTGTATTTAACCAATATTTTAAATTTGAATTTGTGACAAATGTTAAAAACATGCCCACAATTGGTTTAACACAAAGATGTGATTTTTAGAAATTTTTAGAAATTAATTTGACTTGATTTGGACCTCTAAATCAAAAGATATGAATAAAATGGAATAAAACTGAAAAATAAATATCGGGAGGACGTCAGCGATGACATCATCATCTTCAACCACCGTCCGAGAAATCCGGCCGAAATCCTCTCCCAAATTCGTTCAAAATCAGCTTGTTTCTTACGGGATTTGTTCCCATTCTCTCGCTCCATATAAAGCCCCCGACGCCGCGGTTCGTTTGCCCCCAAAACCCCTAACCAGAGCACCGGCAGGCCGTTGTTCTCGCTCGCCGGAGACGCTTGACCGCCGCCGCGCGTTTCTTCGTTTCCCGGCGAGGTGAGCTCCCCCTCCTGTCTGAGGTCAATCCCCACGGGTCCCCCGCGTCGTCACTCATCTCCTCACCCTTTCCCCGCTCCTTTTACACAGCCTTCATCGGGTCCGTGCGCGAACGAAGTTCGCCGGCGTCCGAGCGCCTCCGCCCACACCGCCACGTTCGTCCGAGAGGAATCGGCGGCGCCGTCTACACATCGACCCCCTCGTGGCGCACCGCACCTCACCGTCACTTCCACGGAGCAAGGAGACCACCGGGACGTCGTTTGGGACCAAGCCCGAGCCGCATCGCCGCCGCCATCTTGGTCTCCGGTCACCGGCGCCGCAAGGTAATTGCCCACGCTCCCAGATCCGTATGTAAACATTTTAAGACCAATTAATTAGGATCTTTTGATCACCCTTTCAATCCTTTCAAAATGAAAATGTCCAATTTGACTTCAGACCATACCCTGGATTATGTGACACCCTTGACCAAATCCACTTCTAAGCCTTATTACGTTGGTTTGATAATTTAAAGCAACGTTTGACTTGGACAAGAGTGTGTGAGAAACGAAAAATTTCCAAAGGCAAGTGACTTCATAAAATACCTACTATTTTTATTCTATTGCATTTCTAGTATTTTTAAGTAGTATGCATGATAGGTTTTTGTGAGAATTGTAGTATGCTATGCAAACATGTTAGTTTACCCTTTAGAAATTCCTGTTAGTAACCTATTATAATTTAGTGGAAATACATGCTGCAAAAATGATTGTTTTATGGTAGATGTGAGAAGTGAAAATTCCACTAAATTAATTCACCGCCTGGGTGGATTGGTTCGATCGAGGAGGTTTCAAGTTTAGTGGCTACTCAGGGTCGGGTCTGCGGCGGCCTGAGTTTGCTCACTTGTGGAGGGCCACCCAGGGCTATGCGATTTGATGTTGCACTGCGTATAGTCGCTTATAGTGCAACCATTAGTCATTATGGGCTCTTTCTTGATTGAGTATGTTGATGTTTACCTGAGTCGTATGTTCCAAGGGTGGTAGCTGGGATAGGTTGGGTAGTGGACTCCGTCGACTCGGGAAGGCAACTTCTGAAAAATCTCGTCTCTGTCTTCTCCTTTTCCTTCTCACTAAATGAGTGTAGAGGATAGTTTGGGTTGATTGAGTCTAATGGTGAAAGGGCACACACTCTCGAGAGTTAAAATCTAAGATCTTAGTCGTGTCCCCGGCATCGGACAATTTGAGTGACTACACAAGGCTGTCTTCTGAAAATCTCTTCATTCCAATTTCTTAATAAAATTTTGATGGGTGAACATGGGTTGAAGACACGGATTCGTCAGTGATGTCTCATAAAGAGAAGTTATTGATTTCAAAAATTGTTTATCAAAAGTAGGAGAAAACTAGCTTTGCGCAATAGCCTTGAGCTCCACCAGCCAAATAAGCATATAGATATAGCTTAGTAGAATACTAGAAATTAGAGTCACTTTCCACCACAATTCAATTGTGCTGACCCTTTATAGCTGGGCTACAACTAAACCTTGCAGATTGTTCGGATGAGGAGTAAGGGGGTCGTCTTCGAGCTACAACCAACATGATTGCCAGTGGCTTCATGGAGATGATGTAGATCCATGTTATCTTTAGAACTGCGTATAAACTCTGAAATAATTTGTGAACTATTTATTTATTTAGCTAGCGCTTCAGCTATGCAAAGTTGTAAGGAATATTTTTTTGGATCATGCGTTACCGGTTGTAATAAATTTGACATTGTATTGTGATATTACATCTTATTGGAAAATGCGAGACTTATGTGATCCAAGTCCTCTGCATGATTCATACGTACTATTGCTTTCATAAGCAAGGGTGCTACAGATGGTATCAGAGCATAATGTTCCCTATAGGCTCGAAAACCCTAGGATTGGACAGAAACCAAAAGTCAAAAACTTTTAAAATACTAGATTTCGAATTCGAGAAAATTTTAAAGTTACTTTTCTATTTTTACATTAATTTTCTTGTCTTGTATCTTTTACTTTTTCACTTAAATTCTAATATTCTTACCCCTTCAAAATTTTAGATGGGAGATTACACTGAGACCGCGTATGCTAGTGTTTTGTCGGAGTTCATCTTTGGAAGGCAGTTGTCCATGTTGACAAGTCAATTAAAGCTTCCACCGCCCTATTTCCGAGGAAGGAAGGAGGAGACCGACATACCTAATGTGTTGGGAAATCCGCACAATCATGACCCCAGATTCCACGATGCCAGACTTTGAGCCCGTGGACTATGTCACCTACTACCCAGAGTGGATTGAAGGAGTGAACATAGCTATGGTGGACTTAATGGCCCGTCTGTGTTACAAGTATCGTAACAATCTACCACCGGAATCGCCCTTCCGTGCCTTTGGGAAGAGAGATGCACATGGCCACTCGTTGGCTCACACGGGAAATCGTTTGGACCTGCCCATCATCAACAAAATGTTTGAAGACTTAGATTTTCTCATCAACTTCCTGACAAGTAAGGTTCAACAAGCTTATGACATCGCGGATCATGCCTGAGCCGTCATACACGCACAAAACCAAGAACTCCAGACTTCTGAAACCCTTATTGGCCATATGGAGGAACACATCCATGACCTACGGTTGCAGACCTTGACAAAGATGAGCAGAACGCCGCACTCCAGGCACAACTGAACTCACCTCCACCACCACCGCCGATATCTGAAGAAGGATCTGACAAGGGCATTGGAGATGAGGCTGTAACCGCAGCTGTAAAGGAGGAAGAATAGGAGGAAGAAGATCCCGAAGAGGTGCTTTTGAGGAGTCAAGTGAAGAAGAAGTCACACCTGTGGTGAATAACCGCGCTATGAAGCGCAAGCGGGTGACCAAAGAGGAATAGGTGAAGCAACTCAAGCAACGTTAGAAAGACCACCATTTATCTTATTTAGATTATCGTATCGATTTAGTGTATTGACCTATCAAAATGTGATATGGCAGTACTAGCGTGTTTTTTTTCTTGAAACCTAAATTGTTTTCAGATTCAAGAATTAAAACTTTGAGTTTCAGGATTATAAAAATTGAGTGGTGTTGAACCTTGAGCTGTGAATATGTTTGATTGATTGATGTGTTGTTTGTATGACTTGAAATTATTTTAAGGGTGGTAGCGACCCTGATACTATAAACCAGTTTGTCCAAACCCAATTATCTTTCTAGCCTTCTCGAATCTCGGGGACGAGATTCCTTTTAAGGGTGGTAGTCTGTACATCCCAAAACCTTGGAATGTTTAAAAATCACTAAAATTTATTTTTTTTGTTAAATATTAAAATAAAATGTTTAAATAAAAAGAAAATCAACAATAAAAGCCTTTATAGTACCTTCCAAATACTTAAAATTTAAAATATCTAATTTCTGAAATCTTGATTAGTTTAAAAACCTTTTATTATCAAAATATTTATAAAGACTCAACATATCAAAATGACAAATGATTTTCAAACTTGAAAAATACTTTATTGTAATAAAAAGGTTTCATTTTAAGTGTGTGTTTATAAACATTTAGGCTTGACTTGATAAACCCAAAACCATAATTGCAAAGTGCTTGAAATAATCTATAGTTTACCACATTAAAATAAGAGTCAATAACACCAATGGTACATAAACTCTTCCCCTATGTGCATTTTCATACAACAACTCTGTTTTTGGGAAAATATGGTACACAAACTCCAATCCCGGTGCAAAATTGGTCAGAGCAGTCCGAATACTGATTTGGCATGCCACGGTAGACATGTAGTATTGAAGAACAAACCCGGTCCCTTTTCTATCTCACAAATGAGTTCCTAGTTTTTGTCAGTAGTGAAAACAGATAACAGAACCGGTCCGCCTAGCCCTTCGAGCGTGCGTAGCGCTCCTTCCCTGCCCTCGCCGTCGACGGCCACTCCACCCGACGTCCACTCTCTCCTCTCACGCCGGCGACCACTCCGGCACCGGCGCCCAACCCCCTTCCCTCTGCGCTCGCTGACGGCCATGGCGGGCTCCTCTTCCTCAGGTGTGGGGTCGGTGAGATCTGTGGTGCGGCTGGTCAGCGCTGGCAGCCCGGGTTCGGCGTCGTAGAAATCCAGGCCGGTGGAGAGCGTCAGCAAATTGTACCTTCACCGGAGGCTCGCCGTCGCTGCCGCTGCAACTCGCCCGACCTGATGCTCCAGCGCCAGGACCCTCTCGTGCCCAGCGTTGGCTATCCCGCATGCCAGGCTGACCCCACCACACCAACTTCTGTACCCAACTGCCCGCTCGCTCGATCGGAGCTCAATGCCGAGGTTACGGCTCGCCGTCGTCTACACGATTTGGGGATTCTGTTCCTAACATTGAAAAGGACCAACCTTGCAATAGCTACAGAATACAGGTTTCTTTTACAAATTTGTCAAGGCCAGGCGTGTGTCCTGTCCGACCTGGCAGTTCCACATGTCGCAATCACATTGGTATGTACCAAGAACCAATCCACAACAGAGTTCTTGTACCATATTTTCCCAAAATTTGAGTTGTTGTATGAAAATGCACATAGGGGAAGAGTTTATGTACCATTGGTATTATTGACTCTTAAAATAATGTTGTAACATTTTTAAAGCAAGGTCTTTTTACTAAAATAGTTGTCATGCATTTATCTTAGTTTAAAACAAAGTTTATTAACTCACCACCTTGGAATTCATATACTAAAACTGTATATATTTATAATTATTTTGATGTTCCAAATATGCAATTCATCGATTTAAATTATTTCATTAACCATGAAAACATTGCCATAGTAATTTCAACATAAGACATGAAATGAAGATAAATACTTCCTAAATGTATATTATATAGTTTCAAATGATTTAACACGTTTAAGACTAATTTTGACACAAAGTATCTTGGTTTGAAAATCAGTACAATATAATTTCCATTTCATTTTCAAACACCACTTTGAGATGAATTACTATTTTACTAAAGCCAAAAATTATTTAGTTTGAAACAGGAGTTTAAAATAAATTATTTCATATACAAGTATATGTATTGTTATCCAAAATTTTATTTAACCACAAATGATTTTATTAAAGCCATAATGTCAAATTTCACAAAAAATGCCAAATTTGTATTTAACCAATATTTTAAATTTAACACAAAGATGTGATTTTTAGAAATTAATTTGACTTTATTTGGACCTCTAAATCAAAAGATATGAATAAAATTGAATAAAACACAAAAATTAATATCCGGATGACGTCAACGATGACGTCATCATCTTCAACCTCCATCCGAGAAATCCGCCCGAAATCCTCTCCCAAATTCGTTCAGAATCAGCGCGTTTCTTACGGGATTTATTCCCATTCTCTGGCCCCATATAAAGCCCCCGACGCCGCGGTTCGTTTGCCCCCAAAACCCCTAACCAGAGCACCTCCAGGCCGTTGTTCTCGCTCGCCGGAGACGCCCGACCGCCGCCGCGTGTTTCTTCATTTCCCGGCGAGGTGAGCTCCCCTTGCTGTCCGAGGTCGTTCCCCACGGGTCCCCCGCGTCGTCACTCATATCCTCACCCTTTCCCCACTCCTTTTACGCAACCTTCGTCGGGTCCGTGCGCGAACGGAGTTCACCGGCGTCCGAGCGCCTCCGCCCACGCTGCCACATTCGTCCGAGAGGAAATCGGCAGCGCCGTCTACACCAACGACCCCCTCGTGGCGCGCCGCACCTCACCGTCACCTCCACGGAGCAAGGAGACAACCGGGACGCCGTTTTGGACCGAGCGCGAGCCGCATCGCCGCCGCCATCTTCGCCTCCGGTCACCGGCGCCGCCAGGTAATTGCCCACGCTCCCAGATCCGTCCGATCAAAAACGTGCAGCCCAGATTAGATCCAACTAACCGAAGGGGTACAGTTTGATTCTGGCCGTCAGATCTGGATCTGACGATCTAGATCGACCGGAGCCGAGCCGAGCCGCGGCTCAGACTCAGCCGAGCCGAGATGAGCCCAGCCCAACCAATCACAGGACGCCACGTGTCAAACATTATCTGTTTTTATTCCTAACAGAATTTAATTGTCTATTTTGCAGAAAAGTCCCTGACTTAGATTTATCATAACTTTTTAACCCTTGACCCAAATTGGACAAAATTTTATATCAAATTAAAGCCCTTGACAAGTAGAATCTATTGGAACTTTTAAATTTCAAATTTGACTAGTCTAAATAGATTCAATTTTCAAATTAGGAGTTTGAGCATTTTTACTTAGCTTGAAATTCATAAGTCCAAAATTTCCAAATAAAATATTTTTGGAAAGCTTAAGATTAGAAGAATAATAATCCACTAATTTAATTAAAGTTTGAACAATTTAAAATGAATTTAAAAATCAGAAACTTATTTTGGTTAACTTGGGCATAGTGTAAACATTTATTAATATATTTAAATTATTTCCTTTGCACAAATGTCATAAAAAATTGTCCTTTTTCAGAGAAACTCAAATCCATGTTTAGTATATTATTACATAACATTAATATGTAAGTGGTGTTTAAAAACCTTTTTAAGGATGTTAGTACTTTTATAGGTGTTTATAGATGTTATTGTTTATTTAGATGCTAATAAAAATGTGATTTAAAACTTTATGCTAGTGCAAATAACTAAGTTAATTCTTCACACTATGAACATTTAACTTGGGAAATTAAAATTAAGAAATCCATGGATGTAAACTGTGTTGAAACCATCATGACCTTTCTTTTATGTAAACATTTTAAGACCAATTCATTAGGATCTTTTGATCACCCTTTCAATCCTTTCGAAATGAAAATGTCCAATTTGACTTCGGACCATAACCTGGACCAAAATGACAATACTCTAACCGCAATCAAATTAATTGTATATGTAATTATGTGACACCCTTGACCAAATCCTTTTCTAAGCCTTATAACGTTGGTTTGATAATTTAAATGATATATGCTTGTTGGATTGCTTGTTTATTGGATGCACTTTACGGTATAGTTTGAATCGGGGAGCAACGTTTGACTTGGACAAGAGTGTGTGAGAAATGACAAATTTCCAAAGGCAAGTGACTTCATAAAATATCTACTATTTTTATTCTATTGCATTACTAGTATTTTTAAGTAGTATGCATGATAGGTTTTTGTGAGAATTGTAGTATGCTATGCAAACCTGTTAGTTTACCCTTTAGAAATTCCTATTAGTAACCTATTATAATTTAGTGGAAATACATGCTGCAAAAATGATTGTTTTGTGGTAGATGTGATAAGTGAAAATTCCACTAAATTAATTTACCGCCTGGGTGGATTGGTTCGATCGAGGTGGTTTCAAGTTGAGTGGCTACTCAGGGGTCGGGTCTGCGGCGGCCTGAGTTTGCTCACTTGTGGAGGGCCACCCAGGGCTATGAGATTTGATGTTGCACTGCGTATAGTCGCTTATAGTGCAACCATTAGTCATTATGGGCTCTGTCTTGATGGAGTATGTTGATGTTTACCTGAGTCGGATGTTCCAAGGGTGGTAGTTGGGATAGGTTGGGCAGTTGACTCCGTCGACTCAGGAACGCAACTTCTGAAAAATCTCGTCTATGTCTTCTCCTTTTCGTTCTCACTAAATGAGTGTAGAGGATAGTTTGGGTTGATTGAGTCTAATGTTGAAAGTGCACACACTCTCGAGAGTGAAAACCTAATATCTTAGCCGTGTCCCCGGCATCGGAAAATTTGAGTGACTACACAAGGTTGTCTTCTTAAAATCTCTTCATTCCAATTTCTTAATAAAATTTTGATGGGTGAACATGGGTTGAGGACACGGATTCGTCCGAGATGTCTCATAAAGAGAAGTTATTGATTTCAAAATATGTTTATCAAAAGTAGGAGAAAACTAGCTTTGCGCAATAGCCTTGAGCTCCACCAGCCAAATAAGCATATATATATAGCTTAGTAGAATACTAGAAATTAGAGTCACTTGCCACCACAATTCAATTGTGCTGACCCTTTATAGCTGGGCTGCAACTAAACCTTGCAGATTGTTCGGACGAGGAGTAAGGGGGTCGTCTTCGAGCTACAACCAACATGATTGCCAGTGGCTTCATGGAGATTATGTAGCTCCATGTTATCTTTAGAACTGCGTATGAACTCTGAAATAATTTGTGAACTATTTATTTATTTAGCTAGCGCTTCATCAATGCAAAGTTGTAAGGAATATTCTTTTTGGATCATGCGTTCTCGGTTGTCATAAATTTGACATTGTACTGTGATATTACATCTTATGCGAGACTTATACGATCCAAGTCCTCTGCATGATTCATACGGACTATTGCTTTCATAAGCAAGGGTGCTACACCGAGCTCCCCGGACCGTCCTTTCCCTCTCCTCCTTCTTATTTTGTCGTGCACATCACGCTGACTTCCTGTTTCGTTTTGTTTGTCGCCGAAAATCACGGAGTCGAGGTCGACGGAAAGTCGCCGCCCCCACCGCCACTCCGGGCGCGCCTCCGTGCCATTCCGGGAACAAATAGACGCCGACACGACGCCCATCGCCTCCGCCTCGTCTCGGCGCACATCGACGTAGTTTCCTCGAGTCAAGGAAGACCCCGTGGCGACCAGAGCGTCCAAGCCCGAGCGCCGGCGCCATCTTCCACCCCATCTCCGGTGACCTCCGTCGGCGAGGTGTGAACCTTTCCATTTGAGCCGTCCGATCTATTTTCAACGGGCGCGATTAGATCTTTAAAGCAAAAGGGTACGGTTAGATCTGGACCGTCAGATCCAGATCGTTCCACTTATCCACGTCAGCATGCACAGTCAGCGCTATGTCAGATCCAGTCAGCGCCCAGTCAACAGATCTGGCATTTTTGCAGAAAAGACCCTACACCTTAGTTTTATCATATCTTTTTCTCTGTTTATCCAAATTCAAATATTTTTATATATTTGGAAAGCCCTTGACATGTAGAATATTTTAGATCTGTTAGATTTCAAATTGTACTTAGTTTAAATTATTCAAATTTCAAATGGTGGATTTGAGTATTTTTGCCATAACTTTAAATCTATAATTCCGAAAATTGCAAATAAAATTGTTTTAGAAACTTTGTAATATTTGTAATATGATGCCTCTGTTATAAAATATTTTTGAGTAGTATTTGGATGATTTCATTGTTATATGTTTAATTTGAATAGTTTGACTATTTTTGACATAACTATTAATAGAAACATTATTTTAATTAAATCCAATTGCTATAAAATTTATTTAAACCCCCTCTTTTTATTAACACTATTTATAAAATTTTGTTATAAAATTTAATCACATAAAACTTTAATCTTATATTTATTTCTTTTATTTATATTTTGCAAAAATAGAAATTAATTAAATTGCATTTATAAGCCTTATGCATACTTTATAAATATCACAAAATTAAGTATCATGTTTCTTATGATTAAAAAGTGCATTTCATGCATGACATATTTTTCTCATATAGTTATACTCCTCATAGGAAAACTACTCCATTATTTTCTCTAAGTTAGGATTATTTTCAACTTAGTATTTTGGTAAAGTGTTATGCACATAAACACTTAGGATGTTCAACATGAAGCTAGAAGGCCAATGAAGGACTTAGACAAAACAAGACTTCAGAAGTATCTTCAAGGAGTAGAAGCACTTACAAGAAAATCAAGAAGAAGTTCATGAAGACCAACCAGCAATATTTTGTAAGTCTTGCTTTCTCTACATCCTTCTTTCTATCTTTCCCTCCTTCGTAATCTTGTCTTTCACTTTAGACATAAACAAATTTTGATCATGTTATTACCATCTTGAAGTTTGTTGGATCCTAGCGGCATAGTGAGATGAAGCGGCCTGGAGACTAACTTTACATGTCCACGTACATGAGACTTGTTCCACAACTCAAGTGGCTGGTCGGGTGTCTGTCTCTCTCACTATAGTGAAAATCCAATTCAGAAAGAGTTGTTAATAATTCTTGATCACCTTGAAAATAGACTTAGTATTTTCTCTAAGTATTTTATGCACATCGTGGCTAAACCATTTGAGTGCTTATTCAAGATGATTTATAACAAAGTTATTTTGTCCAAACTATGACCTTAGTCCTTAGTCATTTTGACAGACATATTTGCCTTGCATTAACTTAAAAGATTTTCATGGCATGACATGCATCTCTAGTTCTTAGAAATATTTTGCACATCATGCATAACATATTTTCCTTAGAAATTTATGAAACTTGTTTGTTCATTATGAAAGTGATTGTATGCGTTGTGATGTTGTGTTGATTGTTGTATTGTTGTTTGTCTATACTGTTAGATTGAATGCAGAGCTCCGAGTTACGTTGAAAAGAGTGTGTGAGCAAAGACATCATTCAAAGGAAAGTGGCACACCTCATAAACTTCCTACAATTTTCTATATGCATTACTTAGTTTATTTTTATATAAGCATGTGTAAGATAGTATTGCTATGCTAAACCTGTGCAATACTTAGTAGAATTATTTGATGCTATGCAAATGTTGTTTTTGTGAAAATCTAAATTCTACTAAGTTAATGAAAG
Source organism: Poa annua (assembly GCA_026929855.1). NCBI lineage: Eukaryota > Viridiplantae > Streptophyta > Magnoliopsida > Poales > Poaceae > Poa > Poa annua. The sequence goes on from CM049432.1 coordinate 23,600,395, forward strand.
AACCTCCTGGGTGGATTGGTTGTATGGAGTCGAGTTGAGTGGCCGCTCAGGCCCATGTCTATGGTTCCTAGAGTACGTGCACTTGTGGATGGCCACCCAGGGAACAGAGGAATCTGAAGAACTCCGAGTGACGATTGCTTCCAGTGCACCCATTGCCGATGGGCTCTGGCTTGATCAACTATGTTGCGTGGACTCTCCACGGCTTGACCAGCAGATGTAGAGGGTGTTAGGTGGAACAGGTCAAGCCAGAGTGGGAGGGAAAAGCTTCTGAAAGATCTCGTCTCATTCTTCTCCTTTTCCTTATCACTATAAGTGTGTAAAGGATAGTTTGGGTTGAATGGGTACAATGGTGAACGTGCAGAACCTCTGCAGAGTTAAAAACTAAGTACTTAGCCGTGTCCCTGGTACGGACAATTTGAGCAGCTGATCACGGACGACAACGGAGGATTCCATCATTCCAACTTCGGAAACTAAAACTTGATGGGTGAACAAGGGTTGTCGTGGTGGTGTCACGGCAGATGCCATAGGATGGCTAATTTGTGGGGCCGATGGTCGTTGGTGGATCCGGGGAGGGATAGCGAGCTGAAGAGCTCACACGGGGAGGATCCCGGTAAAACCGAGATCTCCCAAGAACAAGAAATAAGAACGAAGTGCAAAGGGGAAGATCTAACAAACACAAACAAATGCACGAAGGTACACAGCGCACACACGATATACCCAGGTTCAGGGCCCTCGTGAGGAGGTAACACCCCTACTCCTGCCTTTCCTCTCTATATATTGGTGGTACAAGGGCTACAACTTGCTACAAGATCTGTCAAAGGAAGGAGTACAAAGAACTAGATGAACTCAAGGTGAGAAAGAGTAACTGCTCTAAGAGTAAATGTGACTATAACTTTGGCTCTGAAGTTGGTCTCTCTCCCTCAGGAGCAGTTATGGCGCCTTTTATAGAGTTCCGGCCAGGAGGGCCGGAATCCCTAACTTGGCTTGGTCCCACCGGACAGGCCTAGCCGGCATGCCGTCACCGGCTAGTGCGACCTAGTCGCCGGGCTATCCGGTGTAGCCCCTTCGTCATCATCTCGTTAAGGACGGCAGGCGCCGTCCTGCATCATCATTGTCCCCTTGTCAGAGACAAGACATGTCTTTGCCCATCCCGGATAGCCTTTTCCGGAATGCCGGGCTAGGCATGCCAGGTCTTGTCGTACCACGATCGTACCGGCTGACGCGCTCCCGTGTCAGGCGGGAGGTGACCATGCTTCCGTGTCAGGCGGGAGGTGACCATGCTTCCGTGTCAGGCGGAATGGTACTTCCCCCCGCTATAGACGGGAAAGCCTGCTACGGACCGTTGACGGCCTACCGGAAGCCCTTACTCCGGATACCTCCTTGCTTGCCACTGTGAGCCTCTTCTGCATAAGATCAACACCGAGACATACATTCCGGTTAGTATCCACCGGACAACCTATCCTGTAAAACCGAGTACGCCTCCTTCCGGGAGTCTGCTTGGACCACGAGACTCGGGACCCTTTCCGGATACGTCCGAGCTCGTCTCAGGGTGAGTATCTCTAGGCCTAGCCTCCCGAAGATGTCTTAGCCTATCAGCAAAGACATCTTCGAGAAGCTAGTTCTTAGAGGAACCACCCGCTCATGCTTGTGTTGCGATTGTGAGGACCGGGGGTGTCTATTTATAGCTGCCAGAGCTGACCCTTGCGGCCGCCAGGAGGCACTTTGCCCTCTTCCACTGCCCAAGGGTCAAGCTGCCCTTTCGGCACACCAGGAGGTGTCCCTTGCTGTCGCCAAAGGTCAAGTACTGTTGGCACCTTACTATATTATAACGGGATCTGCCCCTACCCGGGGGGTAGCCCCCCGACACTAGTCCCCGAAGCTGGTGCTGCACAGCGACCTCGGATGATGTGCGGGATCAGCTTTAAACAACAAATATCTTCCGAGAACACATGACACCATCCTTTTATTCCATGTCGAAATCGATTCTTCCCGAGATCTTCTTACCGAGATCTTCCCACCGAGAATGTCTTAACCGGGAGGCAAAGCCTGCGACCGGGTAGCACCATCTCAGTGAATCTTGACCGTTGGCCTCCCGATGAATTCGAGACAGCGAGCCAGGGCCCACCCGACGTCCCGTCTGAGCAGAGACGCACTCGAGTGCTTCTGCGCACGCACGGCGTCGCTTGGGTTCCCGCGTCGGGGAGCTGCAGCCGATCCGGAATCCAACCGTTGGAGCCGTGTGGCCCTCGGTGTGGCCGGATCGGGCGCTCCGGATAGTGCCACGTGGCTCGCGGCACAAAATAGATCCCACCCACGATCGTGGAGATCGTGGGCGGGAAAATCGGAAACCGCTCCAGAATCCCCCCCCCCATAAATAGGGGACCGGAACAGTTTCCCCTCCTTCCTCTCCTTCGCATTCTTCTTCCTCGCCGTCCCGAGCGCCCCGCAGCCGCTGCCTTCGTCGCCGAACGCCGTCGCCGTCGCCGCGCGCCGGAGCTCGAACGTTGCCATCCGCCTCGCCCGTCACCGATCTCCTCCTTCACCGATTAGTTCTTCTTCTCCGCTCCGATGTTTTTCTTCGGTAGCGCCACCGTCCGACTCGGGCCGTGCCGTAGCACGAGCGCGGTTGAGCCACCGCCGGTGAGCATACATCGAGCGACGCGCACTAGGCACACGGCGGTGATGTATTGCCGCGGTAGGGCGTATATTATTCACTTGCACTGCTTCGTAAGAGTTTTAGCCTGCCCCTTTTTTCCTCCCTTTTGTTTTGATTATCTGGCCCACGGTAGATCTTGTTCCCCATCAACTCGGTAGTGTTTAGCAGTTTGCGCTCCGACATCCTGGTTTCCGGTAGACTAACTCCGACTAACCACCGCTGCGCCTGCAGAGTAGCTCGGATACCCCTGCGTACTTCTCCGACATGGCCGAAGAACGTACTTGGGGATGCTGGGATGGGTCCGAGACCAAGCAGTCCGATCTGGACTGGCTGTATCGGACTCACCGGATTCCTCCGGAAGTCCAGAGCCGTCTCCCGGAGGGGGAGGTTGCACCGGAACCCCAACCCGGGGAATACGTGGTATTCCTCGCGCACTTCGAGCGCGGGTTTGGGTTTCCGACAAGCCCCTTCTTTCGTGACTTCCTCGACCTCTACGACCTCCAACCTCACCATCTTCCCGCCAACGCCATAATGATGCTCTCGGTCTTCACCACATACGCGGAGGCATACCTCGGCATCTGGCCCTTCTTGGATCTCTGGGCCAAGTATTTCATTCTTCGCCGCCAAGCCATCCCCAATCCGGATAAGAAGATAAAAGATTTAGTCAATTGCGGAGCGGCCACCATCATCCCTCGCGCGGACTCCGGATTCCCTATAGTCAAGGGACTAGAGTCCTGCCGGAAGTGGCTGCGCAACTTCTTCTATGTGAAGAACCGGGAGCGCTCGGGAGATGGTCCGGGATCCTCGAATCCGGACTTCATCAACCTGCCGGAGTTTGTTATCGGTCCTCCGCGCGAATTCCTTCTCTGGAAGACGCTTCCGGATAACGATGAGGTCAACTGCATGCACGACGTTCTGCACGTGCTAAACCAGAAGATGACCGGGGACGATCTCCTGCGATGCTTCATTGTTCGCCGGGTCTGCCCCCTTCAAAACCGAGTGCACAAGATGTGCCACATGTCTGGGAACTTTGACCCCACTAGGACCAGTATCCTTGGGCTAAACCACGCCGGGGTCGTCCGTCGCGTTCGAGCTATTGCCCGGACGGAGATGACGGAGGACTACTCTTGGGGTGTCATTGGGGGGTCTCGGAAAAAACCCTGCGACCAGGTGCTCATATCTGTCTTTCGTGCATTCACCTTCATACATGCGTTCACCTGGACACCGACACGGCCTAATCTGTTTGCGCAGTTGTTCGAGCGTCAGCACGAAGAAGACGCTGTCCACGTCAACGGGAATTACGCGCCGGACTTCCCGAGACCGGACGTGATGCCGAGAGAGGATCCCGACGGCGAGGACCATCTCGCTATCCCTTTCGTTAAGGCCCCGGGTAATCCTTCAACTCCAGAGGCAGTTTTCGTTTCTTCGGATGATGAGGATGAGATTGACTGCCAGATTCTCGATGTTATTGACGCTCTCCCTCTGAACTGGGCCTCAGCAGTGGTTCCGAAACCGACAACCGGGACCAAACGTGCCGAGAGCCGGAAGCGCGCGGCTTCCGACACCGAGGGGGCCGATAACCCCGGCAACCCCCCCAAGAGGAGCAAACCGAGTAAGCAGACGACCGAGAAGCCTGCTCGGCGCCGGCAAAGGGGTCCTCCCATTGTGGACTCTGGGTACGTCTTCCTTGCCTTATGTTATTTGACTTTGTTTTCTCCATAATTATTACTAAGACACTTCCTTACAGGGATGCACTCGAGCTCCCGTCACCTGCTGTTCCTCCTCCTCCCGGGACTCGGACTCCCAGCCCGGCTCGGGCTTCTCCTTCACCTCCTCGCCCTTCTACTCGAGGAAGTGAGCATGCCGGCTCCGGTGCCGCACCGGCTACCGTTGCGACCCCGGATGCACATCCGGTGATCGAGGAGACCCCGGTGCAGGCCACGACCACCTCGGGAGAAGTTCTTCTTCCGGAGAGTCCACGCCGGGTGCCCGGGCTTGAGGCCGAGATCGCTAGCCCTCGCCGGCAACCTGCGGCGCGTGGCCCCTCTCGGCCAGTCGCGACCAAGACCATCCCGGAGAAGCAGCCTACAGCCTCCTCCCGGCCAGCAGACCAACCTCCCAAGTCTCGCGGCAAGATTGCTGGGCAGAAAACACCTTCTGCCCCGCCTGCAGCTGCCCCGACATCCTCGTCTCAGGACTTGGTGCTGCGCCCGGGTACGTTTTCATCTTTACCACCGCCTCCCGCCGAGATCCCTACTGCTGCCTTGCGGATGTTGCGAGCAACCGTCAGTTCCTTTGTACCTTCAGGATCCCGGGATGTTGCCGCTACTCGCGCGCCCGGCGTCTCCGGCATACGGGTTGTTGACGAGTACAACCATGCCTGGCTTGCCGCCGATGCCTCCGAGACCGCGGGAGACTTGCATGCTGCGGGCCCAAGCCGCAACGCCCAAGCTTTGCACGTTCTCCAAGTGGCCGCACTGGATGTTACTCGGGTGACCGAGGTAAACTTGTTCTCTTTCTTTTATCAAAAAATACTTGTTCCTTCCACCACCACTAGTCCCCGAGATTGGTGCTTAGTGCTCTAGATTCCCCCGAATAGCAGATCACTAGGTTCCAATCTTAGAGAAAAATCCAGGACTCGGACACCGAGTCCCCGAGATCCTCCCAACCGGGTAGGTTGCTTCAAAATTTTCTCCATCACCACTAGTCCCCGAGATTGGTGCTTAGTGCTCTAGATTCCACCGAATAGCAGATCACTAGGCTCCAATCTTAGAGAAAAATCCAGGACTCAGACAGCGAGTCCCCGAGATCCTCCCAACCGGGTTCCTTACATCCTTTCCCGACTAACTCCTCTGTCTTGATTTCAGGAGTGCAACCAGAAACGCCGCAACATCTTCAACCGGGTTCTTGCTGATCTCGGTCAGTCCAAGAAATCCGAAGGACGCCTGCGGGAGGAGCGCGACGCCGCGCGCAAGGTCTCGGTTGACCAGAAAACCGCACTTGCCACCGCGCAAGCCGAGATCGCGCGGCTGAACGGCGAGCTCGAAAAGGTCAAAGCTGCTACGTCCGACATGAAGACGCGCTTCATCGAGGCGACCAAGAAGCAGAAAGAGACCTTGGACCAGTCCGAGGAGCGCGCGCACACTGCCGAGACTGAGCTTGCTCTTCTCCGGTCCCGGTCTGAAACCTGGCTCTCGGAGCTCACAGTGTTGAACCGGGATCTGAACAGTAAGTGGACCGACATCCCTCTCGCCTTCTCTCTGCTTTCTTTCTTGCTGTTACTCTTATGACTTAGTCGTTTGACAGCTCTTCTTTTTAAAGGAGAGTTCGAGCACTCCCGCGAAGCTGCCGCCAAAGTTGTTGCCGCCTCCCGCGAGAAGCGCGCCGGGAAGGGTCCCATCTCGGATGCCTGGGACATCGAGGATCACCTCATCGCCCTGAAGGCCCGGATAGTACCCCTCCGGTCTATCGGGACGGATCTGCTCAGCGTTGCGGTCCATGTCCATGGCGCACTGTGGCCGAGTATCCGTGGGACGCTCTCGATTCCCGAGCTCGCGAGCGCACTCCGGGGTGCCGGGAGACGCATCCACGCCTGGAAGCGTTCCGGTGCGCGGGCTGGCGCCGACCAGGTCTTGACCCAAGTACTCAGCTGGTATGAAGGTCTCGATCTGGGGGCGATCCTGCGCCTGCGGACGGTTTCTCCGTGGGTCTCTGATCCGGAAAAGGTCCAGCGCCGACAAGAGGTGTCGCACCGCATCGCTACGTGGGCAAGCATCCGCGCCTTCACGCCTAGCGTCATTCCTTCCGACTCGGAATCGGATTATGAGGACGACGAAGAAGATGATGCCGCTTCCGGCGAGGCGGAAGACGAAGCTCCGGAAGGAGATGACGCTGCTTCCGGTGCTGCGCCCGAGAAGGTGGTTCCCCGGGACGCAGCGACTTCGCCAAGACCCGAGGCCCCCGAGACCGAGGTGCGTCCCGAGGCCCAGAGTAGCGCCGCCGGAACCGAAGCCGAAGTTGCTCCCGCTGCTTCTCCTGCTGCTCCTGCTGCCACTGCTCCCGAGGCTGCTGCTCCCGAGGCCGCTGCTCCCGAGGTCTCCGCCGAGAAGCCGACTTCCCCTACCGCTTGAAAAACTTAGTAGATTCGTTAAATCCCCGGGATGCCGGGTGGCATATGTAATATACACTCATACTATTTTTGTTTCTCAGTGAACCATTTACTCGAACCACTTATGCCAATTTACTCTGCTTTGAGTTCTCAAATTGCCTTTCATGTTTACCGTACTTAGGTAATTTCTGCTCTTGTCTACCATTTCGGCGTTCGACAGTCGAGTCACGAAACTCCACATACAGCATACATTACTCAAAGCAATCTGAGTTCCTACTAACCGAGCTCGCGACATAAAAAACAACTAAGTTAATAAAAAACAGGTATGCCGGATAAGTTCCTGCTCCGAGTCCCCGAGACCGTTTTCGTGTTTCCCACCTTCCCTCTCTTTGCTCTTGACTACCATTTCGGCGTTCGTCAGTCGAGTCACAAGAGGATTTCACATGACATACATTACTTTGACTTTGAGAGTCGAACTCGGAACTTTCCCGGCATACAAAAGAAAAGTAGAGAACAGCTATCCGGCAGTCCCCGGGTTCCTTCCCGAGATGCCGGTACAAAATAGTAAATGAATTTGACCAAAATAACAACAAGACAAGCTCATAACCAGGCAGTCCCCGGGTTCCTCCCGGGGTACCTTACTTCCATTAATACTGAAAATTGAGATACAACATATACTGAACCTTTTACGTGTAAAAGGGGCGAAGTAGAGCTACATTCCATGGACGCTTGGTTTCCTCACCGGATTTGTCCATTACACCTTTCCTAGCCTCCTGTGCATCTACAAGGTAATAAGAATCATTGTGCAATGCCCTGCTTATCACAAAAGGTCCCTCCCATGGAGGTGACAACTTATGCATTCCGGCCGTGCGCTGGATGAGCCTCAGCACCAGATCTCCTTCCCGGAACACCCTCGGGTGCACTTTCCGGCTATGATAGCGACGGAGGTTCTGTTGATAAATTGCCGACCGAGATAGTGCCAACTCTCTTGCCTCCTCGAGTAAATCAACATCATCTTCTCGGGCCTCCTTTGCCTCAGTCTCGGTGAACATTGTCACTCTCGGGGAGTCATATTGTATGTCGGTTGGGAGTACTGCCTCAGCCCCGTATACCATGAAGAATGGCGTGTACCCGGTAGATCTATTCGGTGTAGTCCGGAGACCCCATAGTACTGCCGGTAACTCCTCTATCCAGCATCCCGGAGTTCTCAACAGTGGTTCGATCAAGCGAGCTTTGATACCGGCCAAGATCAAGGCGTTTGCTCTTTCGACTTGCCCATTTGCTTCCGGGTGTGCAACTGATGCTACATCCAGCCGGATTCCCTTCTCAGCACAAAATCGAGCGAATTCCCCCACAGCAAAGTTGGTTCCATTATCTGTGATAATGCTGTGTGGGTATCCGTATCTCAAGATGATGTCTTTCAGGAATTGCACAGCGGTGTGTCCATCGCACTTCGGGATTGGCTTGACTTCTATCCACTTAGTGAACTTGTCCACCATCACCAATATATGTGTCATATTGCCCCTTGCCGGTTTGAATTGCCCGACCATATCCAAACACCACACTGCGAATGGCCAAGTGATGGGGATCGTTTTCAGTGTCGATGCCGGCATGTGTATCCGGTGAGAAAATCTCTGGCATCCTCCACACTTCCGAACAATATCCTCTGCTTGCTGCAGCGCAGTGGGCCAGTAGAACCCATGCCGGAACACCTTTGCCACCAGGGCCCGGGATGATGCATGATGTCCACACTCCCCTTGATGTATTTCCACCAGCATCTCTCGTCCTTCTGCCGGTTCCACACATCTCTGGAGTACCTCAGTGACACTTCTCTTGTACAGTTCTTGATTGATGACAGTGTATGCTTTTGATCTTCGCAGTATTTGCCGGGCTTCCACTTCATTCTCCGGGAGAGTTCCCTCCAAGACGTAAGCCATAATGGGTTGTGCCCATCCCGGGACAGGTCTAACCGGGAACATGGGAGCGTCTATGTCCATTGGCTCTGCCGACATCACCTCTATCATCATCTTTCTTTGCCTCTCCGAGCACTGTGCCGCAGTCCCCGGGTTCGATGTGATGCTTCCGACATCTACTTCCATGGGTACTGCATCTGCACCAGGTTCCTTCGGGATGAAGATAGAATCCGATTCGGGTGAGGGTTGGATAGATGGCTTCCTCAAATGCTCCAGAGCTATTCCGGGTGGGATTGCATCCCGGGATGATCCTAGCTTGGACAAGACATACGCTGCCTCGTTTTCTCCTCTGGGTACATGTTTGAACTCGCATCCGTCAAAAAATCCGGATATTTTCTGCACATGAAACCTGTACAAGGCCATGTTTGCATCAAGGGCATCCCAATTCCCCGACACCTGTTGTACTACGAGATCCGAGTCACCAAAGCACTCTATCCGGCGGATGCCGATTTCCTTGGCGACGTTCAGTCCATGAACCAAGGCCTCATATTCTGCGACATTGTTGGATGCCCGAAAATGGATCTGCAGCACATACTTCAGTACATCTTGCTTTGGGGAAGTGAGGACCACTCCGGCACCCAATCCGATCTTAGCCTTCGAGCCATCGAAATGCATCCTCCAGAAATTGTAATCCGGTATCGGAGGTTCATACTGCATCTCGGCCCAGTCTACCAAAAAGTCCGGCAGCGCCTGCGACTTGATGGCATCTCGTCTCTCGTATGCCGGAGCATACGGAGACAACTGGATGGCCCATTTGGCTACCCGGCCGCTAGCATCCTTGCAACCGATGATCTCGGCGAGAGGAGCTTCGCATACCACTGTGATCGGGTGTTCCTGAAAGTAGTGCTTGAGCTTGGTCACTGCCATGTACACCCCATATGCCATCTTCTGGTAGTGCGGGTAGTTCTGCTTGGATTCCGAGATCACCTCACTGAGGTGATACACCGGCCTCTGTATCAGCTTGCCCCCTTCTTCCCTTTCTACCACCATTGCCACACTGACTACTCGGTTGGTTGCGGCAATATACAACAGCATTGGTTCCTTGGGTACCGGGGATGCCAACACAGGTGTTGTTGAGAGCATTCTCTTCAAGTCGTTGAACGCCGCATCAGCTTGCGGGGTCCAAATAAATGTCTTGCTCTTCTTCATCAGTTGATACAGCGGCAAGGCCTTCTCCCCAAGTCGGCTCACAAATCGACTTAGGGATGCCAGACACCCGGTAAACTTCTGCACATCCTTGAGGCGCACGGGCAATTTCATGCTCTCAATAGCGCGAATTTTGCCCGGGTTGACCTCGATCCCTCGGCTTGAGATGAGGAAACCGAGTAATTTTCCTGCCGGAACCCCAAATGTGCACTTATCCGGGTTCAACCTCATCCGGAATCTTCTTAGGTTCTTAAATGTTTCCCTCAGATCATCTATTAATGAGGCTTTTTCTTTTGTTTTTATGACAATGTCATCGACATAGACCTCGGCATTTCGGCCTATCTGGTCATGCAAGCATTTCTGCATGCATCTCTGGTATGTAGCACCAGCATTTCTCAACCCGAAAGTCATAACACGATAGCAATAAGCCCCGTAAGGGGTAATAAAAGCAGTTTTCAATTGATCATCCGGATTCAAAGGTATCTGATGAAAACCAGAATAAGCATCTAGAAAAGTCAAAAGCTCACTCCCGGCAGTGGAGTCTATCATTTGATCTATCCGGGGCAGCGGAAAGGGGTCTTTCGGGCATGCTTTGTTGAGGTTGGTGAAGTCGATGCACATGCGCCACACCTTAAGCAGGATGGGATCATCTTTCTTCTTCTCCACCAGGACCGGATTCGATATCCAATCCGGGTGCAGCACCTCCATTATGAATCCGGCGGCCAGCAGTATAGCTAGATGCTCCATGACAGCTGCTCTTCTCTCATCCGAGAGGCGCCTAGTCGGTTGCTTCACCGGCTTCGCATCCGGTCTAACAAATAGAGAGTGCTCAGCCAACTCCCTCGGGACGCCTTGCAGATCGTCACTCGACCACGCAAAGGCATCCCGATTCTCACGGAGGAAGTCGACGAGCTCGCCTTCCTATTTGCTGTCCAGGTTGCTGCCAATGATAACTTGGCGCTCCGGGTTGCTGGGGTCCACACACACCTTCTTGGTCTCCTTGGAGGGCTGAAATGACGCACCCTGCTCCGGGTTCACCATCCCGGGCATTCCGAATTGGGATGTCTTGGCCATCGCCACCACCTGCTGGATCCTCTTCTTCTCCTCCGCGATCACCAGAGACTCAGCCAAGCACGATCCCGCCGAGGCACATTCCATGGAGCGCTTGTGGTCTCCCGAGATGGTGATTACGCCGTTAGGTCCCGGCATCTTCATTTTGAGGTAGCCCACATGAGTTGAGATCATGAACTTGGCAAGGGCCGGTCTGCCGATCAGTGCATGATACGGGCTCTCGAGGTCCACGACCTCGAACTCCAAGCTCTCGGTTCGGCAGTTCTCCCGAGTTCCGAACAGCACCTCCACCCAGATCTTTCCCATGGGCGAGCAAGAGACTCCGGGCACAATGCCATGGAAGGTTGTCTCGGTGGGCAGTAGGGTGTTCATGGATACTCCCAGCTTCAGCATCGTGTCCTTGTACATGATGTTAATGGCACTGCCATTGTCAATCAGAACCCGGCTGAAACGGACGTTGAGGTTGGGTCCGACAAAAGTTGGGTCCACCACCAAGGCATACGCTCCCGGATTGGGCATAACCCGGGGGTGATCCTTCCGGCTCCAGGTGATCTCCATCTCGGACCAGTGCAAGAATTTGGGCACCGCCGGGATCACAGCATTTACCTCCAGGGCACGCTGCCGCACACTCTTTCGGTCAGTGGGCTCGGTCACGAAGACCACATAGCTCTGATGTGCCTCCCGGTAGTTGCTCTGCTGGTGTCCGGCTTGGTTACCGTTGTCGTTCCGGGTATGCACCACATTCACTGGGCGAGGTGGAGGTCCTCTCGGAGGAGGAGGAAGTCGCACAACGTTGGCCCCCGATGTCGGAGGAGGGTACTCGGGATATTGGGCCGAGATGCCGGAGCACTCTGCCGAATAGCTCCCGAGCTGCCTTCCTGCAACGTGCGCTGATACCAGCTGCACTGCCGAGTAGAGTGGTTTGCCGGCTTGTTGGCCTCCAGAGTGTGGTAGCAGCATGGCTTGTTCAGCATTTCCTCATACGTCAGGGGCTTCTTTTGTTCCACCCAGGTCTTTTGCACCTCCTGACTTTGACCCCAAGCCGGGCCGCTTGTCTTTTGACGCTGGCTGTCGCCGGCATCCTCCTGCTCCCGGGTTACTGCTGCGACGTGCTGCGCGGCATGGTGGTACTCGGGCTGATTCCTCTTGTGGCCGAACTCCTGGCGATCATGGCTCCTGCTCGGTCCTGAACGCTGAGGTCCCGCATTCCTCCTGTTGGAGTCACCGACATCCACCAGGGGTTGCATGGGATCTCCAAGCGTGTAGGTATCGGCGATGCGCATGGTTTCTGCCAAAGTCGTTGGCATCTTTCTCTGCAACTTCTGCCACAGCATAGAGCCATGCCGGCATCCTTGCGCAAACCAGGAAATGGCCTGTGCCTCCACCACTCCTTCGCAAGAGTTGCGAATATTGCTCCACCGGGTAAGGTACTCCCGGTCTGTCTCATTGCTCCTCTGCCTACAGATGGCGAGCTGCTGAGGCCTGTTGGGCCTCTTGTACGTACTGGTGAAGTTGCTGATGAATGCCTCTTCAAAGTCTAACCAGCAGTCTATACTGCCAGTTCTCAGATTGTTCAACCAGATCCGGGCTGGTCCTTCCAACATCTGCGGTACATAACGTACCGCCCATCGTCTGTTTCCACCGGCTATGCTTACTGCAGTTACATAGTCGGTTAGCCAGTCCTCCGGCTTCTTGCTACCGTCATAGGTCTTGGCACCTCGGTTGAGCTGAAAGTTCCGCACAGGAGGTTCCCGCATGATCCGAGGTCCAAAGCAGGGAGGTCCAGGAGGTCCTTGCTCTTCCACCAACTCGGATTGGTGAATCCGGTCGAGCCGGAATCTGGCATCTGCCGGGTTCAGCTGCCTGGTTCCTATCCGAGATCCCAAAGGGTTCTCGTCTGGCTGATATCCGAGTTGCTGCAACCTCGAGTTGCCATCGTTGAGCCGGTCTTGCGCAGGGACCAGGGCCTGCTGGGGAATGGAGACGACCTCCCTCTGCGGGTTTCCCTGATCGTGAGGAGGATTCCGGGGTGGATTACCACGGCCAACCGGGTTGTTGTTTCCTACACCCAGGTTACCATCCCCACGGGTACTTCCCGCCTGTCCCGAGTTACGCTGTCCGGCCTGCCCGGCTTGCTGGATACCGGCAAAGGCCGGATCATAGGTCTGCAGCTGCTTATTCTTCCCGGAACCTCGACTCCGGATCCGGCTCTTGCTCTTGCTCTTGCTTCTGCTCGGATGCGGGGAAGAGGCCTCCCCATCCGACTTCTGGCTGTCGGGTCTGGCTGAGTGCACCTGGGATCCTGCCCCGGGGTTCTTCTTCTTGAAGGCCAGATTCTGACGATTGGCTTCAATCACCAACTCGTTTACCCTCTCCTGCTGCTTGCGCAGGGCTTCACCGGATAGCCCCACCAACTCGGCCATGGCGGCTTCGGCGGCCCTAAGGGTTTTCGCCGGTGAGCTGTACACCGGCTTCCCTGCTGAAATCCGACTTCCAGTGTTACTGGTGGTGGCTCCACCGGCCAGCTCCTCATTCACTATTCTTCCTTTCTTGCGCAGATCTGCAATGCGCTTCTCCCGGGAGTCTATCTTAGGGAATCCGTGAGCTGCATTGTACTCCCGGAGGCTAGCGCTGAGCTCGCGGCGGATCTCGGCGATCTCCTGCGCTTCAGCGAGTAGCAACTTCCGCTGCTCCTCTAACTCGGCCGAAGTGGCCTGGGCATCAGCTCCGGTAGCTACCGGTACAGCCAACTTAGCCACGAGTCCCGAGAGGGGATCCGGACGACGTCGCGGATGGGACGACTGCGGGTCACCATCTCGGGCCGCAGGCCTTTCCTGCGGGGGTTTGGCCAGACGGGGGTGGCCGTCGGTATCGCCGTCAGCATCTTGATACTCCTCCTCGGTTGCCCCGACCATCATCACTACGACGGAACTCGGGGGGCGACCGGCACGCAGACCCCGAGTAGCGCAGAGCATGGGAGGGTCCTCAGCTTCCAGGACTACGTCCAGGTAGCTACAGACAACCTCGGTGGCCACGTAGGTGGTGAAACCACCAAAGTCAATGAGACATCCGTTTACCGGAAACGGTCTGTTCCGGAAGCACCCTGCGTTGTCGCAGACGAAGTCCATCTCCCCTAGCCTTGCGACTAGGCAAGAAAGAACCCGAACGTCGAAACGAACGGGGGAGCCCGTCCGGATGTGTACACCAGCCAACGCCTCTGTCTGCCCCATGGTGGGCGCCAACTGTCGTGGTGGTGTCACGGCAGATGCCATAGGATGGCTAATTTGTGGGGCCGATGGACGTTGGTGGATCCGGGGAGGGATAGCGAGCTGAAGAGCTCACACGGGGAGGATCCCGGTAAAACCGAGATCTCCCAAGAACAAGAAATAAGAACGAAGTGCAAAGGGGAAGATCTAACAAACACAAACAAATGCACGAAGGTACACAGCGCACACACGATATACCCAGGTTCAGGGCCCTCGTGAGGAGGTAACACCCCTACTCCTGCCTTTCCTCTCTATATATTGGTGGTACAAGGGCTACAACTTGCTACAAGATCTGTCAAAGGAAGGAGTACAAAGAACTAGATGAACTCAAGGTGAGAAAGAGTAACTACTCTAAGAGTAAATGTGACTATAACTTTGGCTCTGAAGTTGGTCTCTCTCCCTCAGGAGCAGTTATGGCGCCTTTTATAGAGTTCCGGCCAGGAGGGCCGGAAACCCTAACTTGGCTTGGTCCCACCGGACAGGCCTAGCCGGCATGCCGTCACCGGCTAGTGCGACCTAGCCGCCGGGCTATCCGGTGTAGCCCCTTCGTCATCATCTCGTTAAGGACGGCAGGCGCCGTCCTGCATCATCATTGTCCCCTTGTCAGAGACAAGACATGTCTTTGCCCATCCCGGATAGCCTTTTCCGGATTGCCGGGCTAGGCATGCCAGGTCTTGTCGTACCACGATCGTACCGGCTGACGCGCTCCCGTGTCAGACGGGAGGTGACCATGCTTCCGTGTCAGGCGGGAGGTGACCATGCTTCCGTGTCAGGCGGAATGGTACTTCCCCCCGCTATAGACGGGAAAGCCTACCGGAAGCCCTTACTCCGGATACCTCCTTGCTTGCCACTGTGAGCCTCTTCTGCATAAGATCAACACCGAGACATACATTCCGGTTAGTATCCACCGGACAACCTATCCGGTAAAACCGAGTACGCCTCCTTCCGGGAGTCTGCTTGGACCACGAGACTCGGGACCCTTTCCGGATACGTCCGAGCTCGTCTCAGGGTGAGTATCTCTAGTCCTAGCCTCCCGAAGATGTCTTAGCCTATCAGCAAAGACATCTTCGAGAAGCTAGTTCTTAGAGGAACCACCCGCTCATGCTTGTGCTGCGATTGTGAGGACCGGGGGTGTCTATTTTATAGCTGCCAGAGCTGACCATTGCGGCCGCCAGGAGGCACTTTGCCCTCTTCCAGTGCCCAAGGGTCAAGCTGCCCTTTCGGCACACCAGGAGGTGTCCCTTGCTGTCGCCAAAGGTCAAGTACTGTTGGCACCTTACTATATTATACCGGGATCTGCCCCTACCCGGGGGGCAGCCCCCCGACAAGGGTAGAATGAGACAGTGGTTTTCATGCCATGAATGTCTCGAATAGAGGAAAAGTGGTTTCCAAAGAGTTAGGAAAAATTGGCTTTATGCAAAATGGACTTGAACTACACCAGCCAAATATGCATATAGGTTATTAGAGTTATTCCACTAAGTTTCCACCATAGTGTCACTTGCCAGACTCCATTTTTAATGGAATCTGACGCACGTTGTTGCAATATTTTTCTTATTGCAGATTGATCAGGTGACGAGTGAGGTTTCGTTTAAGGGTTTCGAGTCTGCAACCAACATGTTTTCGCTTGTGGCAACATGAATGTGATGGAGACTCACCGCTATTGTATTTCCGCTGTTTACTCTTCCAAATCTAGCTTTATGCTATGCAACTTGTATTGAATATATTTTGTAAGTCTGGATCATCGATGTAATAAAATTGATACTTTGCTGTGATTCTACATCGTAAAATGTGTGTGCACACGAATCGATCCAGGGATTTGCACTATACACAGGTATCTGCCTTATTTTAAGTGCAAGTACGCTACACTTTCATTATCGTAACCTTTTTACGACAAATTATCTTTCCACTCTTACCCTTTACTAGAAAACATATCTTCAGTTCTCACAGACACTGAAAAATATACTTAACGTTTGTTCATTGATCCACACAGGGATCACTCTAGAACCCGTTCTTCAACCAAGAACTTGGGTCACACCAAGTCGAGCTTTCAGTCTGATAGCATCTATGTCATATACATAGAGAATGTCGAACATCATTTGATATCACTGAAAATGCCAAGATAAACTTAATATTTCACCTAGTCATATAAGTAAGAACCTTTTTCTTCGCCTTTTCTATTCTGAAACACTTCAGAATCTTAGCCTAGGAAATATTTCGACCTAATGTTATTAAGTCCCTTTTGTTCTATACAATTATAGATCGGATGCCTAATACTCCTAACTTCATTCATAGAAAATTTAATCACTTAAATAATCCTTTACACTCTACTAGAGGATTTGTGTCATTCAATATGTCGTCACATACAAAATCATTAATGACACCTAGCTCCCACTCAAATATGCCTTCCGCATATAAGATCAAGAAAAGCTACTTAGCTCCCACTCACTTCTTTGCAAATGCAAGTTTCTTCAACTATTTTGGACAACTCCAAAATTCTTTGATCACATCATCAAGGTGAAGATTCCAGCTCCGTTATGCTTGCTTCACTCCATGAATGGACAACTGAAGTGTGCATACATGTATAGCATCCTCAGGATCACCAAACCATTATTGTACTAATTACAACTCTTTATTAATAATACCATTATGTCGGGGGGCTGCCCTTGGGGTGGGACAGACCCCGGTCCAGATCAGCAGCATGGCTACAAGAATTGACCTTTGGGGGTGAGCAAGTGTTGTCCTGTGGTGCGCCGAAGGGGAAACTTGGCCTTTCGGGAGTGGTCAGGACCAGAGTGTCTCCTGGAGGACGCAAGGGTTATCGATGGAAGCTTTAAATAGACCCCCAGACCTCCAGGATAGCATAAACACCAGCGGAGGTTTCCTCTTAGAACTAGCTTCTCGAAGATGTCTTTGGTGACAGCTTAAGACATCTTCGCGAGGCTAGGCCTAGAAATACTCCTCCTAAGTCGCTATCCGGATCAGGGGTGGAACTCGGGCGCAACCGGAAGGGCTCTTGGGCTTCTCGGTATGTCGGAGTCCTCCGGTAAGATCCCGAGTAAAGGAGAACCCGGATGGTCCGGGTGGACGTCCCGGGTAGATACTAACCGACTTACCTATCTCGGTCCTGGCGAGTTATCTTTGTTGTGCAGGAAGGATGTGCCGAACTGAACAAAGGGGAGACCGACATGCGGGCCTGTCGGTCGGAAGTCAGAGATCTGGTGTAGGCTTTCCTCCTGACACGGGGGAAAGTCCCGTTCCTCCTGGCATGGAAGTATGGTCACCTCCCGCCTGGCACGGGAGCGTGTTAGCCGGTACGATGACGCTACAACAAGATCGTACATGCCTAGCCCGGCAATCCGGAATAGGCTACTAAGCATGGGCGAAGACATGTCGTGTCTCCGACAAGGGGACAATGAGGATCCAGGACGGTGCATGCAGTCCTTGCCGGAATGATTACGGCAGGGCTATACCGGATAGCACGGCGGCTAGGTCGCACTAGCCGCTGTCGACATAACCGTTAGCCCTGTCCGGTGGGACCGTGCCGGATTTGGGTTTCCGGCTCCCCCGGCCGAAACTCTATAAAAGGCGCCATAACTCCTCCTATGGGGAGATGACCAACTTGAGAGCCAAAACTATAGTCTCATTTACTTTCAGTGCATTTACTTCCTTCCCTTCTCTAGTTCATCTAGTTCATCACCAAAAGAGCTCGAGGAGCATGTTGTAGATCTTGTGCCACACTTATATTGAGAGCAAAGGCAGGAGTAGGGGTATTACCTCCTCACGAGGGCCCCGAACCTGGGTACATCGTGTGTGTGACTTTGCCTTCGTGCATTTGTTTGGTTTTGGTAGATCTTTGAGCGTGTTCTTCGGTGATCTTGTGCGTTTCGGCATCTCCTACCGAGTGAGCTCCTTAGTTCGCTATCTCTCCTCGGATCCACCAACGTCCATCGGCCCCACACATTAGCCATCCCATGGCATCAGCCGTGATACCACCACGACAGTTGGCGCCCACCGTGGGGCAGGTATGAAGGAGATATGCCCTAGAGGCAATTAATAAAGTGTATTCTTTTTCATATCTCGTTTGTTCATAATAGGTTTTTGTGTCATGCTAGAACCGTATTAAGCGGAAACATTAATACGGGTGTGATACGTAAACAACCAGGTCCCTAGTAGCCTCTACTAAGACTAGTTTTGTTGCGCGATTGATGATCAAGGTTTCCCGGTCATGGGGCATGGCGCCGGTCGGCAATGAGAGTCATATCGCTAGAGAACGATGTGATGGACATACCCAGATTGGAGAACGTAGTCGTTACGCCTTTGACCGTGAGATCAACTCTTATTGTTATTCCTGGAAGATACTTTGATTGCACCAAACGTGTATCTTATTTAGTATGACAATAACGGTGATACTTTTGGGTATCGGAAAGGAGTAGTTGAGACGAGGGGTCAAGAGCGGGATTTGCCAGTCCGCATAGCAGGATAGATACTCTCAGGCCCACTCGGTGAGATCATGTCTAATGAGCTTGCAAGCATGTGACTAGGTCACGGAGACATGAGATCATGAACGAGTAGAAGATAGCGTCGTCGGTAACGAGGTCGGGATTAGGTATGGAGATATCTATGGAACGACGCTCGGACGTGCTAAGTATCGCTATGGAAAAAGGTTTAAGACTTTACGTTCAGGTTTGATAGATGAAAGTCATTCGTTATATCTCAGGGATTGATTCATGGGGTCCAGGCCTACGAGTTAGTCGTTGATCATTGAGGAGTCTTGATCATACCTGATATTATATCGAACCGCTAGGGTAACACACTTAAGGGGTTTCGACAAGACAACCGGAAAGGAAGGAGATCACCGAGAGCGTCCCGGGAGGGGTCCGATGGAGATCGGGCAGCGCCGAAAGAGTTTTCGGAGGTAGGAAAAATTATATATATTATGTTTGATATTAATTAGTGTAATTAATATGCAAATATGATTTTATATATTTATTTTCGAATTTATTTAGGCTGATTTCCCTAAATGGGCCTTCTGGTCGAAAGAAGGCCCAAGAGGGGAAAATTCCCAAGGGGAATTCGGTGGGGGGCTTGGGGGCCGACCCAAGTGGGCCAAGAGGCCCACTAGGGGGCCGGCGCACCCAGCCATGCCGCACCATGCATGTGGGGGTTAGTCCAACATTGCCTGGTTAGCAAGTTGGCTCCCCCCTGGGAGCCTATATAAGAAGGGGCACCTGGCCTTTTAATTCTCCAATTAATTCCCAATTTCTCTCTCGATCTCGTGTTCCCAAGTTGGAGCCGCGCCGAGCTGAGGAAGGGGGGATCTCCTCCACCATAGCCCGCTGCCGCGCTGCTGGTGTTCTGATCCAAGTCTTCCGCTGCTCGTCCTGGACTGGAGCTTCGGAGGCCGTCGTCTCCATCGTACGTGTGCGACTCCCTGCGAGGTGCTGCGCTAGCGGTACTCGGAGGCCTGCTTCCTCTACACGACCTTGAGGTCGGCTTCGTCGGTCTTCATCGACAACGTTTGTGCGGGAACGTAATCCCCGCTTTCGGTCTACAAGGGTACGTATTCCGATCTCCGTACGTACTACTATATCTGCATAGAATAGATCTTGGAATGCTTTTAGGATATCGTTGGTAGGAAATTTTTTGTTTTCTGCACACGATCTTCTTCAGTGGTATCAGAGCCGATCTATCGTAGATATAGCTGTACGCTGTTAGAACCCGTGCTCTGCACGGGGGCACTGTTCCTGTTATTTGCTACCCTCTAGCGTGCACTTGTGTATTCCAGCGGCATTGAGTTGATGAAGCGGCCCGGACCGACTTTACGCGTACGCTTACGCGAGACTGGTTCCACTACTGACATACGGCTTGTACCGTATATGTGGCTGGCGGGTGTCAGTTTCTCTCTCTTTAGTTGGTCTTCGCATTTTCAATGGAGGGCCCGAAAGGGATGCTTAAACATGCAATTATTGGATCGTTGTTGTGGTCATAAGATTCGTAGGTATGAAGCGGTTCTATTTACGAAAGCCCCAAGCCACGTAAAACATGCAAAAGATAAAGTAGAAGCGTCTAACTTTATTTTGCAGGGGCTATGTGATATGGTCAAGGTAGGTTTATTAAATTGTTTATAAACTGCGGGCGCCAAGAAGACCATGGCGCAATGGACTATATCACATTGCATTACATTTGATGTTTTGTGTGCATCTTATTTTGTGTGATTGTGTGTATAGTATACATTAGTTACACGGCGGTAGCTGAATAAGATGATCCCTTCAAAATACCACTAGTCTTCTCCCTCCAACGCGCACCACCAAGAAAGTTCTACGTTATTAGGCAGGCCGTGATGATCGGGTGTCATACATCTCGTCGTTCGCATACAGTGGGTGTAAGCCATGTTGCACAAGCGTCAGCGTGGAGGTCTTTGGTGGCGAGCCTAGCATACTCAGAGGTATGGCCTCGGAACAGGAAGACCGAAAGGTCGAGCACGAGTCACAAAATTGGTGTGGCGGACGATTTTGTCTACTCTTGAAGTTGTGCCGCCGGCTTTGATGATGAGGGGTGGTGCAATGGATGGGGGTCGTGTAATCGCTTAAACGACCAGGAGGGATGTTCGTTTGAGTGGGAGTTATGTTAGTTATTTTCTAAAATACTATAACTCAAAATTATTATGAACAAAGTCTTATGTTGTTGCAAATTCCATTGTAGATGTCTCACCCCTCCTTTCACCTAAACTTGTTCATTGAGAAAGAGAAGCTTAAGACCGATGGGTCTAACTTCGTGTCCTGGTTCCGCGATCTGAAGTCTATCCTTGAAACCCACAAGGTGGCCTATATCCTTGATGCCCCCTTAGGTGATCTCCCAAACACCGCCCCGGAAATCGAAAGGGTTGTCCATGGGGTAAAGGCGGAAATTTCTTCTTATGTCCAGAGTGGCATGCTCTTTGCCATGGAGGCTGACCTGCAAAACCGCTTCATGAACAAGGGTGCTTATGATATAATCACTGAACTCATGGCTGTTTTCGCACGACAAGTCAAGGCTGAGAGGTACGAGGCATCTGTGCTTTTCTTCTCAGCCCAGATGGAAGAGCACGGCAATATTAGTGAGCACTTGGCCAAGTTGTTTGGCTGCGGTCGACTTCTGAGTGATCTGGGAAGTGTGATCCCAGAGGAGGTGGTTATTGATAGGGCGCTGATTTCTCTGCCCCCTAGCTATAAGAACGCCATTGTGGACTACGGCATGAAAGGGACGTCAAAACCCCTGTCGGAAATCCTGAAGATGCTCGAAGTGGCCGAATTAGAAATCAAGCTAAAGAAGATGGTGGTGACCATCGGATCACCTGAGCGCAACTGCCCCAAGTACCTGGAGGATAGGAAGTCTGGCAAGACGGTCGACAAAGAGCAAGGTATATTTGATATACATGTTATAGATGTGTACCTTACATCCGCCCGGAGCAACACGTGGGTATTTGATACTGGTTCTGTTGCTCATATATGTAACTCTCAGGAGGAGTTACGGAATAGAAGGCGGCTGGCGAAGGATGAGGTGACGATGCGCGTCGGCAACGGATCGAGAGTCGACGTGGTGGATGTCGGCACGCTCCCTCTGCATCTACCATCGGGATTAGTTTTGGTTTTAAATAAGTGTTATTTTGTGTCATCCTTGAGTGTAAACATTATAACTGGGTCTTGCCTGTTACAAGACGGTTATTCATTTAAATCAGTGTCAAGCAATTGTGCTATTTCTATGAATGATATCTTTTATGTTGATGCTCCTGAGAATAACGGTTTATTCTTGTTGAATCTCGATCGTAGTACTCACATCCATAACATAGAAGCCAAACGGATTAAGTGTAGTGACGATACCGCCATGTTTTTGTGGCATTGCCGTCTTGGTCATATTGGTGTAAAGCGCATGAAGCAACTCCACTCCGATGGACTTTTGGACTCGTTGGATTTTGGATCCCTCGATACATGCGAACCATGCCTTATGGGAAAATGACCAGGACACCGTTCAAAGGTTTCGTTGAACGGGCGTCGGATTTGTTGGGGATCATACATACATATGTGTGTGGACCGATGAGCGTTTCGACACGCAATGGTTATCGTTACTTCGCCACCTTCACTGATGACTTGAGTAGATACGGTTATATCTATTTGATGAAACGCAAGTCTGAAACGTTTGAAAAGTTCAAAGAATTCCAGAGTGAAGTGGAGAATCAGCTTAATAGGAAAATCAAGCATCTCCGATCCTATCGCGGTGGAGAATACTTGAGTTTTGAGTTTCGCACACATCTGAAGAGTTGTGGCATAGTACCCCAACTTACGCCAGCCGGAACGCCGCAACGTAACGGCGTGTCCGAGCGACGTAATCGTACTCTACTGGATAGTGTCCGATCTATGATGTCTCTTAACGATCTGCCAGTGTCCTTCTGGGGTTATGCGTTAGAAACAGCCGCATTCATTTTAAATAGGGCTCCGTCCAAGTCCGTTGAAACGACGCCGTATGAATTATGGTATGGCCAAACGCCTAAGTTATCGTTTCTGAAGGTTTGGGGTTGTGAGGCGTACGTTAAGAAACTACAGCCCGACAAACTCGAACCGAAGTCAGAGAAAGTCGTCTTTGTAGGATATCCGCGGGAAACCGTTGGGTACACCTTCTACAACCAAGCTGAGGGAAAAACTTTTGTCGCGAAGACCGGTACTTTTCTAGAGAAGGAGTTTCTCGCGAAAGGACTAAGTGGGAGGAAGGTAGACCTCGATGAAATCGTTGATCCTGAACTCGAGATTCCGAGTGGCGCAACGGAAGCAATTCCAGAAACGTCCTCCGTGGAAGGAGTGGGAGAAACTGTCGAGGAAGATGTTCTACCTCGTAGGTCTGGTAGATCTCGGATCGCAGCAGAATGGTATGGCAACATGGTTTGCACCATCATGCTAGTCGAGCAAGACGAACCTACGAACTACAAGGAGGCGATGGCGAGTCTAGAGTCCGAGAAATGGCTTGAAGCCATGAAATCCGAAATAGGATCCATGTATGATAACAAAGTGTAGACTTTGATGGATATTCCTGAAGGGCGCAAGGCCGTCGAGAAAAAGTGGATCTTTAAGAAGAAGACTGATGTTGATGGTAATGTGACCGTCTATAAAGCTCGGCTTGTCGCAAAGGGTTTCCGACAAGTTCATGGAATTGACTACGATGAAACTTTTTCACGGGTAGCGATGCTTAAGTCTATTCGGATTTTGTTAGCGGTAGCTGCCTACTATGATTATGAAATCTGGCAGATGGACGTCAAAACGGCCTTCCTAAATGGAAACATTCAGGAAGAGTTGTACATGGTACGGCCGGAAGGTTTTGTCGATCCGGGAAATGCTAACAAGGTGTGCAAGCTTCAGCGATCCATCTATGGATTGAAGCAGGCATCTCGGAGCTGGAATCTTCGCTTTGATGAGGTAATCAAAGGTTTTGGATTTATCCAGAATGTGGAAGAGACCTGTATTTACAAGAAAATGAGTGGGAGCTCGGTTGTGTTCTTAGCACTGTATGTTGACGACATATTGCTAATAGGGAATGATGTGGAACTTCTGAATAGCGTGAAGGAATATTTAAACAGTAAATTTTCCATGAAGGACTTAGGAGAAGTTGCGTATGTTTTAGGCATAAAAATCTATCGCGATAGATCAAGGCGCCTATTAGCACTAAGTCAGAGTACTTATCTTGATAAAATACTGAAGCATTTCCGTATGGAGAAGGCAAAGAAGGGTTCTCTGCCGGTTATCAAGAATAAGATATTGTGTAAGGCGCAGTGTCCGGTGACGGAACTGGGTAAGGCCGAAATGACAAAACATCCTTATGCTTCAGCCATAGGATCGATCATGTATGCAATGTTAAGTACTAGACCGGATGTGGCATTAGCTCTAAGTTTGACAAGCCGGTTCCAGAGTAATCCTGGAATGCCGCATTGGGTAGCTGTTAAGAGCATTCTTAAGTATCTCAATAAGACAAAGGAAATGTTCCTTGGGTATGGTGGCTGCGATGAAGAACTTGGCGCAACGGGTTACGTAGATGCAAGTTTCTGCTCAGACCCCGATGACTGTAAGCCACAGACAGGTTACGTGTTCAAGGTGAATGGAGGCGCCGTGTGCTGGAGAAGTGGGAAGCAACCCATAGTCGCACAATCTACAATGGAGTCGGAGTATATCGCTGCTTGCGAAGCCGCGAATGAAGCTGTGTGGCTGAGGAAGTTCGTCATCAAACTTGGAGTGTTCCCGAGCGTGCAAGACCCTGTGATCCTCTTCTGCGACAATACAGGTGCTATTGCGAATGCCAAGGAGCCAATGTCTCACTCCACCGCCAAACACATTCTCCGACGCTTCCATGTGATACGTCAGTACGTACAAGGAGGCGATGTGAAGATTTGCAAAGTGCATACGGATGTTAATGTGACAGATCCGCTGACGAAGCCTCTCCCGCTTGATAAGCATGAAAAGCACCAGTTAGCTATGGGTGTTAGGCTTTTACCAAGTTGTAATCTAGATTAAGTTGTACTCTAGTGCAAGTGGGAGACTGAAGGAGATATGCCCTAGAGGCAATTAATAAAGTGTATTCTTTATCATATCTCGTTTGTTCATAATAGGTTTTTGTGTCATGCTAGAACCGTATTAAGCGGAAACATTAATACGGGTGTGATACGTAAACAACCAGGTCCCGAGTAGCCTCTACTAAGACTAGTTTCGTTGCGCGATTGATGATCGAGGTTTCCCGGTCATGGGGCATGGCCGGTCGGCAATGAGAGTCATATCGCTAGAGAACGATGTGATGGACATACCCAGATTTGGAGAACGTAGTCGTTACGCCTTTGACCGTGAGATCAACTCTTATTGTTATTCCTGGAAGATACTTTGATTGCACCAAACGTCGTATCTTATTTAGTATGACAATAACGGTGATACTTTTGGGTATCGGAAAGGAGTAGTTGAGACGAGGGGTCAAGAGCGGGATTTGCCAGTCCGCATAGCAGGATAGATACTCTCGGGCCCACTCGGTGAGATCATGTCTAATGAGTTTGCAAGCATGTGACTAGGTCACGGAGACATGAGATCATGAACGAGTAGAAGATAGCGTCGTCGGTAACGAGGTCGGGATTAGGTATGGAGATATCTATGGAACGACGCTCGGACGTGCTAAGTATCGCTATGGAAAAAGGTTTAAGACTTTACGTTCAGGTTTGATAGATGAAAGTCATTCGTTATATCTCACGGATTGATTCATGGGGTCCAGGCCTACGAGTTAGTCGTTGATCATTGAGGAGTCTTGATCATACCTGATATTATATCGAACCGCTAGGGTAACACACTTAAGGGGTTTCGACAAGACAACCGGAAAGGAAGGAGATCACCGGGAGCGTCCCGGGAGGGGTCCGATGGAGATCGGGCAGCGCCGAAAGAGTTTTCGGAGCTAGGAAAAATTATACATATTATGTTTGATATTAATTAGTGTAATTAATATGCAAATATGATTTTATATATTTATTTTCAAATTTATTTAGGCTGATTTCCCTAAATGGGCCTTCTGGTCGAAAGAAGGCCCAAGAGGGGAAAATTCCCAAGGGGAATTCGGTGGGGGGCTTGGGGGCCGACCCAAGTGGGCCAAGAGGCCCACTAGGGGGCCGGCGCACCCAGCCATGCCGCACCAGGCATGTGGGGGTTAGTCCCACATTGCCTGGTTAGCAAGTTGGCTCCCCCCTGGGAGCCTATATAAGAAGGGGCACCCCTGGCCTTTTAATTCACCAATTAATTCCCAATTTCTCTCTCGATCTCGTGGTTCCCAAGTTGGAGCCGCGCCGAGCTGAGGAAGGGGGGATCTCCTCCACCATAGCCCGCTGCCGCGCTGCTGGTGTTCCGGTCCAAGTCTTCCGCTGCTCGTCCTGGACTGGAGCTTCGGAGGCCGTCGTCTCCACCGTACGTGTGCGACTCCCTGCGAGGTGCTACGCTAGAGGTACTCGGAGGCCTGCTTCCTCTACACGGCCTTGAGGTCGGCTTCGTCGGTCTTCATCGACAACGTTTGTGCGGGAACGTAATCCCCGCTTTCGGTCTACAAGGGTACGTATTCCGATCTCCGTTCGTACTACTATATCTGCATAGAATAGATCTTGGCATGCTTTTAGGATATCGTTGGTAGGAAATTTTTTGTTTTCTGCGCACGATCCCCTTCAAGGTAGAGGCGCTGCCTGGTGTACACATCCAGACGGGTTCCACCGTTCCCTCCGGCATCCGAGTTCTCTCCGGCCTGGTCGTCAGGCTGGGCGAGATGGATTTCGTCAGCGACAAGGCCGGTTGCTTCCGGAACAAGCCTTTTCTGGCGAACGGCTGCCTCATCGACTTCGGCGTCTTCACCACCTACGTCGCCACTGAGATCGTCTGCAGCTATCCGGACACTGTCCTGGAGGCTGAAGATCCCCTCATGATCCGCGCCGCCCGGGATCAGCGTACCGATCGCCCCGCAGGCTGCGTCGCGGTCATGATGGTCGGGGTAACCGAGGAGGTGTTTGAGGACGCTCCCGACAGCGACACCGGCGGTGGTCGAACTCGGTTGGCAAAGCCTCCTCAGGAGAGAGGTGTTGCCCGAGATGGCGATCCCCATCCGTCCGAACCTCGCCGCCGGCTGGATCCCCTCTCGGGTCTAGTCACCAAATTGGTTGTTCCCTTGACAGCTGATGCTGATGCCCAGATCACTTCGACTGATTTGGAAGAGCATCGTAGGGTGCTGCATGCTGAGGCGCAAGAGATCGCCGAGATCAGGCGTGAGCTCAGTGCTAGTCTCCGTGAGTACAACGCCGCTCACGGGTTCCCTAGGATAGATTCCCGGGACAAGCGCATCCCCGATCTGCGTAAAAAAAGCAGGATGGTGAATGATGAGTTGGCTGGTGGCGCGGCACCTAACCATAGCAGATCAGGTAGTCTGATCTCGGCGCAAAAGCCAGTGTACAGCTCACCCGCCAAAACTCTTATGGCTGCTGAGGCAGCTATGTCCGAATTAGCTGGGCTATCCGGGGAAGCTTTGCGCAACCAGCAGGAGCGCGTCAACGAGTTAGTCATAGAAGCTAACCGGCAGAATAAGGCCTTTAACAAGAAGAACCCGGGTGCAGGCTCCCAGGTGTACTCGGCTAGAGCCGAGAGCAACAAATCGGGTGGAGAGGCCTCATCTCCGCATCCGAGCAAGAGCAAGAGCAAAAGCCGGAGCCGAAGTCGAGCTCCGGGAGAAATAAGGAATTGCAGACATGCGACCCGACCTTTGCTGGAATCCAGCAAGCCGGACAGAACAATCTCGGTCAGTCTCAGGGTAGCCATGGTGGTGGTAACCGGGGTGTAGGAAACAATGTCCCGGCTAGCCGCGGTAATCCACCTCGGAATCCACCACAAATTCAGGGAAACCGGCAAAGAGATGCCGCCTCCGTCCCACAGCTAGCTGTAGTTCTCGTGGGTAACAGACACGACGATGGCAATTCAAGGTTGCAACAACTCGGATACCAGCCTAACGAGAATCCTCTGGGATCTCGGATAGGAACTCGCCAGCTAGATCCAGCTGATGCCAGGTTCAGGCTCGACCGGATTCACCAATCCGAATTGGTGGAAGAGCAAGGCCCTCCGGGACCTTCCTGCTTTAGACCTCGGATCATGCGGGAGCCGGCTGTGCGAAATTTTCAGCTCAACCGGGGTGCCAAGACATATGACGGCAGCTCGAAGCTGGAGGATTGGTTGACCGACTATTTTACTGCAGTAAGCATAGCCGGAGGAAACAGACGCTGGGCGGTATGTACTGCAAATGTTGGAAGGACCTACCACGATTTGGCTGAACAACTTGAGAACTGACAGTATAGACTGTTGGTTAGATTTCGAGGAAGCCTTCATCAGCAACTTCACTAGCACATACAAGAGGCCCAACCGACCTCAGCAGCTTGCCATCTTCAAGCAGAGGGATAATGAGACTGACCGAGAGTACCTTACTCGGTGGAGCAACATTCGCAATTCTTGCGAAGGGGTTGTCTAGGAACAAGCCATATCATGGTTTGCGCAAGGATGCCGACACGGATCCATGCTTTGGCAGAAATTGCAAAGGAAGATGCCGGCAACCTTGGCAGAAACCATGCGCATTGCCGACACCTACACGCATGGAGACCCCATGCAACCCCTAGTGGATGTCGGAGACTCCAACAGGAGGAATGCGGGAAATCAGCGCTCGGGGCCGAGCAGGAACCATGACAGCCAGGATTTCGGTCAGAAGAGGAACCAACCCGAGTTCCACTATGTCTCGCAGCATGTTGCAGCGGTAGGCCGAGATCAGGGGGATACCGGAAGTAATCAGCGGCAGAAAGTGACTAGCCCGGCTTGGGGTCAGAGCCAAGAAGTGTAGAAGACTTGGGTGGACCAGAAGAAGCCACTAACGTATGAAGAGATGCTGAACAAGCCATGCTGCTACCATACGTTGGAATCCAACAAGCCTGCAAATCACTCTACTCGGCAATGCAGCTGGTACCAGCGCACGTTGCAGGAAGTCAGCGCTGGAGCTACTCGGCCGAATGCACCGGCATCACGGCCCAACCTTCCAAGACCTCCGCCACCGCTATCCGGTGCCAATGCAATCCGGGTTAATCAACCAACCTAGAGACTTCTCCCCCGACCAGTGAATATGGTAAATGTCAGAAACGACAATGGTGCTGGTCCGAGTAACCAATCCGGGCACCAGCAGGGAAACTACCGTGAGGCACATCAGAGCTATGTGGTCTTCGTGATCGAGCCTACTGACCGGAAGAGTGTGCGACAGCGCGCTCTGGAGGTAAATGATGTGATCCCGGCGGTACCCAAGTTCCTGCACTGGTCCGAGAGGGAGATCACCTGGAGCCGGAAAGATCATCCCCGGGTCATGCCCAAGCCTGGCGGTTATGCTCTTGTGGTAGATCCGACATTCGTCGGGCCAAATCTCAACATCCGTTTCAGTCGGGTCCTGATTGAGAATGGCAGTGCCATTAACATTATGTACAAGGATACCATGCTGGACCTGGGGGTGTCCATGAACACGCTGCTCCCAACCGAGACCACTTTCCATGGCATTGTGCCCGGAGTCTCTTGCTCACCCATGGGCAAGATTTGGGTTGAGGTGCTGTTTAGAACCTGGGAAAACTGCCTGACTGAGAGCTTGGAGTTCGAGGTCGTGGATCTCGAAAGTCCCTACCATGCGCTCATTGGTAGGCCGGCATTGGCCAAGTTCATGATCTCCACTCACATGGGGTACCTGAAGATGAAGATGCCGGGTCCAAATGGAGTGATCACCATCGCGGGAGACCCCAAGCGCTCCATGGACTGTGCATCTGCCGGTTCAAACTTAGCCGAATCCCTGGTATAGCTGAGGAGAAGAAGATAATCCAGAAGGTGGTTGCACTGGCCAAGACCTCGCAACTCGGCATGCCCGGGATGGTGAACCCGGAGCAGAATGCCTCGTTCCAAGCACCAAAGGAAACCAAGAAGGTGGGAGTTGATCCTAGCAACCCGGAGCGCCAGGTCATCATTGGCAGCAACCTGGACAGCAAATAGGAAGGACAGCTCGTCGACTTCCTCCGTGAGAATCGGGATGCCTTTGCGTGATCGAGTGACGATCTGCAAGGAGTTCCGAGGGAGTTGGCTGAGCACTCACTATTCGTCAGGCCTGATGCGAAGCCAGTGAAGCAAACGACTAGGCGCCTCTCGGATGAGAGAAGAGCTGCCATCATGGAGCATCTCGCAGTACTTCTGGCTGCCGGGTTCATGATGGAAGTTCTGCATCCGGATTGGATATCGAATCCAGTTCTGGTTGAGAAGAAGAAAGACGATCCCCTCCTGCTTAAGGTGTGGCGCATGTGCATCGACTTCACCAACCTCAACAAGGCATGCCCGAAAGATCCGTTTCCACTCCCCCGAATAGATCAAGTGATCGATTCCACTGCCGGGAGTGAGCTTTTGACTTTTTTAGATGCTTATTCTAGTTTCCAGCAGATACCCTTGAATCCGGATGATCAATTGAAAATTGTATTTATTGCCCCGTATGGGGCTTATTGCTACCGTGTCATGACTTTTGGTTTGAGAAATGCTGGAGCTACATACCAGAGATGCATGCAAAAATGTTTACATGACCAGATAGGCCGGAATGCCGAGGTCTATGTCGATGACGTAGTCATAAAAACAAAAGAAAAATCCTCTCTCATCGATGATCTGAGGGAAACATTTTAAATTTTAAGAAAATTCCGGATGAGGTTGAATCTGGATAAATGTACATTCGGTGTTCCGGCAGGCACGTTACTCGGTTTTCTCATATCAAGCCGGGGGATTGAGGTCAACCCGGGTCAAATAAGTGCAATCGACAGCATGAAATTACCGGCACGTCTTAAAGATGTGCAAAAGTTCACAGGATGCCTGGCATCCCTAAGTCGGTTTGTGAGCCTTGCCCTTATATCAATTGATGAAAGCCTTGCCCTTATATCAATTGATGAAAAAGAGCAAGACATTTATATGGACCCCGCAAGCTGATGCGGCATTCAATGATTTGAAGAGGATGCTCTCAACAGCACCGGTGTTGGCATCCCCATTGCCCAAGGAGCCAATGTTGCTCTACATCGCTGCCACTAACCGAGTAGTGAGTGTAGTCATCGTGGTAGAAAGAGAAGAAGGGGATAAGCTGATACATAGACCAGTGTACTATCTGAGCGAAGTGATCTCGACATCTAAATAGAACTACCCGCACTATCAGAAAATGGCATATGGGGTATACTTAGCAGTTACCAAGCTCAAGCACTATTTCCAAGAGCACCCGATCACGGTGGTGTGCGAAGCTCCCCTCGCCGAGATCATCGGCTGTAAGGATGCAAGCGGCCGAGTTGCCAAATGGGCCTTCTAGTTGTCTCCGTACGCTCCGGCATACGGGAGACGAGACGCCATTAAGTCGCAGGCGCTGCCGGACTTCTTGGTGGACTGGGCCGAGCTGCAGTATGAACCTCCAATTCCCGACTACAATTTCTGGAGGATGCATTTCGATGGTTCCAAGGCCAAGATCGGATTGGGTGCCGGAGTCGTCCTCACCTCACCAAAGCAAGATGTGCTGAAGTATGTACTGCAAATTCATTTCCGGGCATCTAACAATATGGCCGAATACGAAGCTTTGGTTCATGGACT
Organism: Poa annua; assembly: GCA_026929855.1. Lineage (NCBI taxonomy): Eukaryota > Viridiplantae > Streptophyta > Magnoliopsida > Poales > Poaceae > Poa > Poa annua. The sequence goes on from CM049432.1 coordinate 23,631,807, forward strand.
AAATGTCGCCAAGGAAATCGGTATCCGCCGAATAGAATGCTTCGGTGATTCCGACCTCGTGGTGCAGCAGGTGTTGGGGAATTGGGATGCAATTGACGCCAATATGGGCTCATATCGGTTCCACGTGCAGAAAATATCCGGATTTTTCGAATGATGCGAGTTCAAGCACATACCAAGAGGGGAAAATGAAGCAGCAGATGTTTTGTCCAAACTGGGATCCTCCCGGGATGCCATTCCACCCGGCATCGCCCTGGAACATCTGAGGAAGACGTCTATCCAGCTCTCACCCGAGTCGGAATCTATCTTCATCCCCAAGGAGCCTGGATCGGAAGCCATACCTATGGAAGTAGAGGTCGGGAGTACTGCATTGAACTCAGAGACTGCACCACAGAGCTCGGAGATGGCAAACGGCATGTCTATGGAGGTGATGTCGTCCGAACCAATGGACATAGACATTCCAGTGTTCCCGATACGACCTGTTCCGGGATGGGCACAACCCATCATGGCATACATATCGGATGGCACCCTCCCGGAAAACGAGGTAGAAGCCCAGCAAATACTGCGAAGATCCAAGGCATATACAATCATCAATCAAGAGCTATATAAAATAAGTGTCACCGAGGTGCTCCAGAGATGTGTGGAGCCCGAGGAGGGCCAAGAGATGCTGTTGGAGATACATCAGGGAGAATGTGGACACCATGCCTCATCTCGGGCACTGTTGGCGAAAGTATTCCGGCATGGGTTCTATTGGCTCACCGCTTTACAGCAAGCAGAGGACATTGTCCGAAAATGTGGAGGGTGCCAGAGGTTTGCCCACAAAATACATATGCCGGCATCAGCACTCAAAACCATCCCTATCACTTGGACATTTGATGTATGGTGCTTGGACATGGTGGGACAGTTTAAACCGGCAAGAGGCAATATGACACACATGCTGGTGATGGTGGACAAGTTTACCAAGTGGATAGAGGTCAAACAAATCCGGAAATGTGACGGGCACACCTCGGTCCAATTCTTGAAGGACATCATCCTGAGATACGGCTACCCGCACAGCATCATCACATATAATGGTACCAACTTTGCTGTGAGGGAATTTGCTCGATTCTGTGCGGAGAAAAGAATTCGGTTGGATGTGGCATCAGTAGCCCACCCGGAAGCAAACGGGCAAGTCGAAAGAGCAAATGCCTTGGTGTTAGCCGGCATCAAAGCCCGTCTAATAGAGCCACTATTGAGAACTCCGGGATGTTGGATAGAGGAGATACCGGCGGTATTGTGGGGTCTCTGGACCACACCGAATAGATCTACCGGATATACGCCATTCTTCATGGTGTATGGTGCCGAGGCAGTGTTGCCAACCGACATACAGTATGATGCGCCAAGGGTAACGATGTTCACCGAGACCGAGGCAAAGGAAGCCCGGGAAGATGATGTTGACTTGCTCGAAGAGGCAAGAGAATTGGCAGTGTCTCGGTCTGCAATTTACCAGCAGAGCCTCCGTCGCTATCATAGCCGGAAGGTGCATCCTGGAGTATTCCAAGAAGGGGATCTAGTGCTGAGGCTAATCCAGCGCACAGCTGGAATGCATAAGCTTTCACCTCCATGGGAGGGGCCTTTTGTTGTGAGCAGGGCGTTGCACAATGATTCTTATTACCTTGTAGATGCACAGGAAGCTAGAAAAGGTGTAATGGACAAAGCTGGTGAGAAAACCAAGCGGCCCTGGAATGTAGCATTGCTCCGTCCATTTTACACTTAAAGGACGCAATGTATGTATCCCGATCTTTATCAATGAAATATCGGCACCTCGAGGCGTTACTCGGGGACTGCCTGGCACAAATGTGTTGTTTATCCTAACTTGCATGTCGGCACCCTTGGGAGGAACCCGGGGACTGCCTATTTTGATTTTACTTTGGTTTTATTATTTATCTGTTTTATGCATGTCGGCAACCTAGTGAGGAACTCAGGGACTGTCTTGTACTTATTTTCATTTGGTGTATGCCGTAAATATTCTGAACTCGGTTCCAGAGTTAGAGTAATGTATGTCATGTGAGGTAATCTTGTGACTCGACTGACGACGCCGAAATGGTAGTCAAGAGCAAAGAGCATCAAGTGTGGGAAACACGAAAATGAACTCGGGGACTCGGGATAGGAATTCCAACGGCATATGCCTCTTACTAATCCGGTTTTTGGATTTTTTACTTCTTATGTCGGAAATTTAGCAACTAGAACTCGGAAATTTACAAGTAATGTATACCGTAAACAGAATTTCGTGACTCGACTGTCGAACACCGAAATGGTAGACAAGAGCAGAAATTACCTAACTATGGTAAACATGAAAATGAACCCGGGGACTCTTGGCAGAATAAACCGGCATAACTTGTCTTACATTAAAGCAAAAGTTGACAGATGTAGAGTACGAATTAAAAGTATATTACATCTGCACCAAGCTTCCCGGGAATTTAATGTTTCTACGACTAAGTGTTTTTAGATCGAACATCATGGTTTGGTAGTTGGAGAAGCCGGCTTCTCGGATTGATCGGCAGCAGGGGGAACGACGACGGTCTCCTCGGCACTGGCACTGGTGTTCAGAGCGGGCACGCTCGTCTCGGCTAGAGGGACCTCGGGTGGCGAAAGATCGGTGACATCCCGGGAAGCCGTGGTCTCGGTGACCGCGGTTGTCTCGGCGTCATCAGCCTCCGGTATCTCGACGTCCGCATCACCGGCATCCTCCGCCTCGCCGTCATCTTCATAATCTGACTCGGAGTCAGATGCAATGAGACTCGTGATGAAGGGGGCGGGATCCGCCCAGCCGGCGAGGCGATGAGCAGTATCTTGGCGTAACCGGATCGGTGTACCATTCCGAGACGACCCGCAGGCTCTTGATCACTTCCAGATCGATCCCCTCATACCAACTCAGCACATGTTGCAGTGCTTGGTCGGCACCAGCTCGGGCACCGGACCGTTTCCAGGCGTGAAGCCGGTTACCGGCATCCTGGAGCGCGGTGGCCAGTTTGGTAACCGAGAGCTTGCCAGTAACGCCAGGCCACAGGGCACCAAGCGCGTGAACTGCCGCGCTAAGGAGCTCGGTGCCGATCGTCCGGAGAGGGTCTATCCGGGCCTTCAGGGCGATGAGGTGATCATCAATGTCCCATGAATCCGAGACAGGACCCTTCCCGGCCCTCTTCTCCCGGGCGGCAGCGATCGCAAGGGTAGCGGCTTATCGGGAATGCTCAAAGTGTCCTTTAGAAAGGAGAACTGTCACACGGACAAGCCATGAGGCGATATCGGCAAAAGAGGAAGACAAAAAAAAGAGAACTCGATGCACTTACTGTTCATATCACGGTTTAGACCGGTGAGCTAGGTGAGCTAGCCATCCTGCTTCGACCGAAGAAGGGCCGCCTCGGTCTCGGCAGCATGCACGCGAGCCTCGGATTGATCCAAAGTATCCTTCTGTTTCTTGGTGGCGTCCAAAAAGCGCGTCTTCAAATCCGCAGCAGTCGACTTGGCCTTCGCCAGCTCGGCATTCAGCCGCGTGATCTCGGATTGCTCATCTGTTAAGGCAGATTTTTGATCCACCGAGGTCTTACGCGTTGCGTCCCGCTCCTCCCGAAGTCGCTCCTCCGACCTCTTGGACTGACCGAAGTCAGCAAGAAGCCGGTGGAAGATGCTGATGCGTGTTTTGTTGCAGTCCTGTATCAATGTTTATCCGATGTCAATCTCGGGGACTTCAAGGGAGCAGGAGATAAGAAGACAATTATTCGAGATCCACAATTATGAACCAGCTACTCGCTAGGATTTTGGGACGCAAGAGAGGATCTCGGGGACTAGGAAATGAAAGTTTCTTTTTCCAGAGATTTGAGCCTAGTGATCTGCTACTCGGGGGAGTCTAGAGCACTAAGCACTAATCTCGGGGACTAGGGAGGATACAAGAAGGAAACTTACATCAACAACTCGGGTAACATCCAGAACGGCCACCTGGAGAGCGTGCAAGGCTTGAGCACTGCGGCTCGGGCCAGCAGCGTGCAATTCTCCCACGACCTCGGAGGCGTGAGCAGCAATCCAGGCCAGATTATAATCTTCAACCGCGCGTAAGCCGGTCACAGCGGACGCACTCGCCGCTGCAACTTCCCGAGATCCTGAGGACACAAAGGTGCTTACGGACGCTCGCAGGGCCTGCAAAGCAGCTGTGGGGATCTCGACAGGAGGTGGTGGTAGCCCGGAAAACTTACCCGAGGCAGAAGAACCCTTGGTCAGGACCAAGTCCTGGGATGAAGACTTCGGAGGAGCGTTGTGTTTGGCGGGGGCATTCTTCTGGCCAGATCCCTGGCTGCGCTGCTTCCCGGGTTGGGGATCTGCTTGCCGCGCACGCGGAGTAGTGGACTGCTTCGACGGCGGAGTCTTCCGGGTACCTACCCGGGCCAGGGCTCGAGGTACAACCTGCTGCGGGGGAATTTGCACATCCGCTTCAAGAGGCGGAGACGCTACTCGGCGTGGCTTATCCGGAAGAACGATATCTTCGGTGGCCGCAGTCGGCCGAGCAGGGGTCTCGATCACCATGGGGTGACCACCCCGAGTCCCCTTGTCGGTAGCAGCACGAGGTGTAGGGACCTCGGTCAGGGCAGGACCGGAGTCAGGCTCACTGACATCCTGCGCTCGGCGCCGAGGTGGTGAAGGGGCAGCCCGGGTTGGACTACGAGACTTGGATCCCGGGGGACTGGAACCAGCGGACGGCGGAACATCGAGAGCCGCTCTGCAATCAAAAGGCGTGTTAGAAAGGACCTTGGGGAAGACCTAGATAGAACAACTCGAGGGGAGAGTGTCATTCCCGGAGGACACGGTGGGAGGACCTCTCCTCCGCCGAGGGGGCTTGTCGCCTGGCTGCTTGCTGATCCTGGTCTTCTTGGCAGTTGCGCCCGAGCCACCGGCATGTACGGTCTCGGACACAGCACGCTTGTGGCTCTCGGCGAGCTTCGTGCCAACAGTAGGTCTCGCAACTACTGGCAGTGCGTATTGGAGAGGACGGGCGTCAATTACATCGAGTATTTGACAATCATCGTCATCTTCGTCAGATTCGACGGGGATAGCCTCTTGAGCCGAAGGCTTACCCGTAGCGGCAGCACGAGCTAGGGGAATCGAGAGGTGATCCTCGCCATCAGGATCCTCCTCCGGCATCTTTTCGAGCACCGGGATGTTGGGGGCGAGCTGGTTCTCGCGATGCATCAGGCTTTCTTCGATTTGACGCTCGAATAACTGCAATAAATAAGGGAAGTCAACAAGGGGAAAGGTCATCGGTAAATTACAGTAGCCAATATGGAAAATATGTCGGTGAAGCCCGGCATGCGCACCTCCTCCAGCGGTTTTCGCCAAGTGGCCGGGGGCAGTCCCCGTGACCAGTTTTCTGACATCTTTGTCCGGGCAATGGCTCGGACGCGGCGGTAAACCGCGGCTTTGTCCAGTGGAAAGATGCTGGTGCGAGTGGGGTCATATAGACCGCTCATGAAACAAATCTTGTGTACCCGGGTTTTAAGACGGCAAACCCGGCGGCTTATGAAGGTGTTGAAGAGATCATCGCCTGTCATCTCATCAGTGAGAATGGACAGGACGTCATGCATACTGTCGACCTCCGCGGAAACCGACATTTGGCTCCAAAGCTCGAAGTCGCAGGGAGGGCCCATGACGAACTCGGGGAGATTAATGAAGTCCGGAGCGGAGGAACTTGGAGAGTCTCCTGAGGACACCGGATTCCGCACGGAGAAAAAACTACGTTGCCATTTCCGGCAAGACTCCAACCCTTGGATCTTGGGGAATCCGAAGTCGGCGCGGGGGATAAAGGTAGCAGCCCCGCAGTCGACCAAGTCCTTCACTTTCTGGTCGGGGTTGGGGATGACTTGTCGGCGGAGAAGAAAATACTTGCTCCACAGGTCCACGAATGGCCAAATGCCGAGATACCCCTCAGCGTAGGAAGCGAAGCAGGAGAGTGTCATGATGGCATTGGCGGGAAGGTGGTGTGGTTGGAGGTCGTAGGTGTCGAGGAAGTCGCGAAAGAAGGGGCTAGCCGGAAGCCCGAACCCACACTCGAAGTGCATGAGAAATACTACACGTTCGCCGGGTTGGGGATCCGGCTCGACTTCGCCGGTTGGAAGTCGGCTTTCCACTTGAGGTGGAATCCGGTGAGTTCGGTATAACCAGTCGAGATCCCCCTGATGGGTCTCGGATCCGTCCCAGCATCCTCTAACGCTTTTGTCGCCCATCTCGGGGGGCCCGTAGGACATGTCCGAGCTAGTCTGCAAGCGGAAGGTCCGGTTAATCGGGTTAGCATGTCGGTAATGGGAGAACCCGGGCTAAAAACTATCCCCGTGGGCCGACATCCTAACAAATAGATGTACCGTGGCAAAACAATTGGAAGATAATTGAAGCGAAAATCATAGTGCAAGGTCGTGCTAGATGCTCCGGGCACTGACAGAAATGTTACAAGCAAAGGCATAGCGCAAATAATAATCCTCACTATGCGACTACAACAGATCGTTCCTAATGCCTGGTAACAAGGATCTACCGGGCAAGAGCTACGGTCACCCCACGGATGTTCATGAGGAACTTTGAATGAACACGAGCTACCAAGGTCAAGGAACGATCGGTCGGAAGAGATCCATGGACTCACCGAAGGAGAAGAGGGTGCCGTGGCACAGGAATAGCGTGGACCAATGACGGAGACGGAGAGCTCCGGCGGCGGGCTGCGGTGGCGGTCCTCGGGGTTCGGGCGCGACTGCGGTGGAGCGCTCAGGGCGGTTGCAGGAAGAAGTGGAAGATTGGGGAAGAAGAGGAGATGATCTCTCCGCTCCCCTATTTATGGGGAGCTCCGGAACGGTTTCCGAATTTCCCGCCCACGATCTCCCAAATCGTGGGTGGGGTCAGGGTGTGCCAAATCCTACACGTGGCCTCACGCGGAGCAGTCCCCTTGGCCACATCAGAGACCACACGGACCCAACGGTTGGCATTCGGATCGGGTGCGGATCCCGGCTCACGAACCCGAGCGGCACCTCATTAAGTCAAGAAACACTCGAGTGTTTCTCTGTCTTGACAAAACCTCGGGTGGGACCACCATGCATAGGAGGCTTGTCCGGAACGAGAAGCGGAGTGCACGTCATCATGCCGATATCCGGGTAGGAGCCCAGAGATGCTAAGTCTCATTCCCGGGATAGGTCTTCCTGGCCGGAGGGATCTCGGGAGAGGGATGTCGGTAAAACGCATCCCGGTCACAAGAACAAGGGTTGTTTCCAGCTAGATGAATTTTCTTCTTGAACCTGATCCCGCGCATCGTCTTAAGCCGCTGCACAACACCAGCTTCGGGGACTAGTGTCGGGGGGCTGCCCTTGGGGTGGGGCAGACCCCGGTCCAGATCAGCAGCATGGCTACATGAATTGACCTTTGGGGTGAGCAAGGGTTGTCCTGTGGTGCGCCAAAGGGGCAACTTGGCCTTTCGGGAGTGGTCAGGACCAGAGTGTCTCCTGGAGGATGCAAGGGTCATCGATGGAAGCTACAAATAGACCCCCAGACCTCCAGGACAGCATAAGTACCAGCAGAGGGTTCCTCTAAGAACTAGCTTCTCGAAGATGTCTTTGGTGACAGCCTAAGACATCTTCGGGAGGCTAGGCCTAGAAATACTCCTCCTAAGTCGCTATCCGGATCAGGGGTGGAACTCGGGCGCAACCGGAAGGTCTCTTGGGCTTCTCAGTATGTCGGAGTCCTCCGGTATGATCCCGGGTAAAGGAGAACCCGGATGGTCCGGGTGGACGTCCCGGGTAGATACTATTCGACTTACCTATCTCGGTCCTGGCGAGTTATCTTTGTTGTGCAGGAAGGATGTGCCGAACTGAACAAAGGGGAGACCGACGTGGGGGCATGTCGGTCGGAAGTCAGAGATCTGGTGCAGGCTTTCCGCCTGACACGGGGGAAAGTCCCGTTCCTCCTGGCACGGAAGAATGGTCACCTCCCGCCTGGCATGGGAGCGTGTCAGCCGGTACGATGACGCTACGACAAGATCGGACATGCCTAGCCCGGCAATCCGGAAAAGGCTACAAAGCATGGGCGAAGACATGTCGTGTCTCTGACAAGGGGACAATGATGATCCAGGACGGCGCCTGCAGTCCTTGCCGGAATGATTACGGCAGGGCTATACCGGATAGCACGGCCGCTAGGTCACACTAGCCGGTGTCGACATAACCATTAGCCCTGTCCGGTGGGACCGTGCCGGAGGGTTTCCGGCTCCCCCGGCTGAAACTCTATAAAAGGCGCCATAACTCCTACTGTGGGGAGATGACCAACTTGAGAGCCAAAACTATAGTCTCATTTACTATCAGTGCATTTACTTCCTTCCCTTCTCTAGTTCATCTAGTTCATCACCAAAAGAGCTCGAGGAGCATGTTGTAGATCTTGTGCCACACTTATATTGAGAGGAAAGACAGGAGTAGGGGTGTTACCTCCTCACGACGGCCCCGAACCTGGGTACATCATGTGTGTGACTTTGCCTTCGTGCATTTTTTTGGTTTTGGTAGATCTTTGAGCGTGTTCTTCGGTGATCTTGTGCGTTTCGGCATCTCCTACCGTGTGAGATCCTTAGTTCGCTAGCCCTCCCCGGATCCACCAGCGTCCATTGGCCCCACACATTAGCCATCCCATGGCATCTGCCGTGATACCACCACGGCATATTAAAAACATGTTTTCATTATCCATCTATCAATTTCACAATTTGATATAGTAATTGCTAAACGACCCAGCATAGATTTAGGCTTCGCCACTTGAGACAGAATCTCGTTGTGGTCAACTTTTGAATCTGTCGGAACTATTTTACGACAAATCGATCCTTATCAATGTCTACTCTCTCATAAAATTCCATATTCTATTAACAGCCTAGATGCCATCAAGAAGATCTCCCAAGTCATTACCTGGTAATCGTATATGGATTTTATCTCGGATCATATATGACACATAGCCATTTCTCGGATTTAGGTCTACCATCTCTTCTTTGTAGTTCGTAGGTCTGTCATATTACATTAACATGACCTTCATAACAAGATTGTCGTAACACATAGTGTGGAACACAACCTCGTACGCCTACGTTCTTGGTATGAGATCAGAGCATCATGATCTTTTTGAAGGAGATATGACCTAGAGGCAAATAAATAAGTAGTATTTATCGAATTATCTCATAAGTTTGTAATATGTCTTTGTATTATGCTATAACTGTATTAATCGGAATTATTAATACACGTGTGATACATAACCAGAGTCCCTAGTGAGCCTCTATATAAACTAGTCCACTTGGCAACAGATGATCGAGATTCCCGATCATGGATAATGGCGTCGGTTGATAGTCGGGTCATCTTATTAGTTGAATAAGGTGATGGATATATGCAAAGTATTGCAATATGATCGTTTTATGATGTTTACCATTTGCAATAAATAAGTAATATGATAGCTTATTCCTTAGAACGTGAGACCGTGCTTATTGCTACTTCGTAGGGATGCTTTGAGAGCATCAAACATCGTGTCTTATATAGCATGAAAATAACGGTGTCCATCTTGGGTGTCCCGAAAGAGTATGTTGAGACATAAGGATCAAGAGCAGGATTTGTTCATTCTAGTAATGGAAAGATACTCTGGTCCCACTCGGTGATATTATATCTATGTAGCTGCGCAGCTTATGACTAGGTCATGGAGATGTAATATCGGAGATGAGTTAATAACCTATGTCGGCAACGAGATGCAACAGAACATTGGATGTCTACGATCACATCTCGGACAAGGTAGTATCGCAGAAACAAAGGGAATACATATCATGTTTATGGTTCAACGACGATATTCGTAGAATGCATAAAGACTGTCATATGCATCCAGGTATCTCTGGCGGTCAATGGCGAGCGAAGGGTCTCGACCATGTCTGGAGTGTTCTCGAACCATAGCGTCTTAACGACACCTGGAGAAGGTTCTGGTGTATTATAGGATTTTATTGGAGAGAGAGAAATGATCCGAAAAGAGTTCCGGTAGTCTGGAAGGAGTTTCGGGAAGTTCTGGAATGGTTCCGGGAATGTCCGAAAGATGTTCGGGTGGTCCGGAAAATGTTGCGGAGTCACGGGAGATTAAATAATATGTAAATATATTAATTATGAATTAATAATATTTTATATTAATTTAATATTAATTAAATAAAGGAAAAGTGGGCAGCCCACCTAAATGGGCCAAGAGAGGCCCATGTGTGTGGGGTGGGGGGGGGGGGGAGCCGCACCAAGGAGGCAAAGGAGCCCATGGTGGGTTCGGCCCTTCCTTGGCCGGCCGAACCCCCCACCTCCTCCTTTGTTTAGTCCCACATGGGGGAGCTAGGGAGTTTGCACACCCCCTCCCCCCTTTATATAGCAAGGCATATTAATTGGCTTAATTCATGGAAAATACTATTAAATTTGTAGCAGGCCGGCCGAGCTGTTTCTCTGCCCGTTTTGTCTCCTCTCTCCACCAAACCTATACCGTCGGGCACCGTTGCCGTGCGGGATTTCAGAAAAGTTCTACCCCTGCGATCTCGGCTGGATCTGAGTGACCGGGGGTTGTTGTTAAGCTCCGTATGCTTGCGAGTGCTCGGAGGCGCCACATCTGAGGAGCCTGGGCGACGTCGTCTCGCCCACCCAGCAGCCCTGCCGCTGCATTGCCGCCTGCGCACCCCCCAGCCGCCGACGCCACGCCATCTTCCGCTCGACGCCCGTCGACGCAGGTCATCGTCGACATCGCGGCGTCATCGTTTACATCATCGCGGCAAGTTCTCCGCGACCTTGAGGTCATCTACGTACGACTTCATCATCAACGCTTCTGCGCGAGCGTAATCCCCACTATCGGTCTACATGTATATGACCCGTTCCGCCACCGTTACCGTATGTACTATATAGATAGATCGTGGCTAGTTAGGGAGTTTTTACGCTAGAAAAATTATTGTTTTCTGCACCAGAACCCCTTCAGTGGTATCAGAGCCGATCTATGCGTAGTACTGCAGGTACGGTTAGAACTCATGTTGGATGAGGACGTCTTTCTTATATTTGCTACCCTCTAGCGTGCACTTGCGATGCCTTCGGTATTGAGTTGATGAAGCGGCCTAGACCGACTTTACGAGTACGCTTACGCGAGACTGGTTCCACTACTGACATACGGCTTGCACCGTATTTGTGGCTGGCGGGTGTCTGTTTCTCTCTCTTTAGTCGGCAAAGTATTTTCAATGGAGGGCCCGAAAGGGATGCTTAAACATGCAATTATATGATCGACATTGTGGTACAAAGTTCGTAGGTAGCGAAACGATTCTCTTACGAATAAGCCTATATACCACGTAAAACTTGCAAAACTAAATAAAGGTAGAGGCGTCTAACTTTGTTTTGCAGAGGCGTTATTTTATGTGACATGGTTACGGTAGGTTTGATATTACTCGTACTGTCAGAGACAATGGAGGGCACCGTAGACTCGGCGCCATGCCAATTCGCCAGGTCCAGGGTTCATGGCGCCATGGAGGTCCAGGCCCGACGACCATGTCACTTCGCACTTCATTACTTTATGTTGATATTGTGTTGTTGTGTGTGCATCCTATTGATTGCTTATATGTTAGATATACAATGGTAGCATCATAAATAGGATTATCCCTAACAAATACCAAAATTGTGTTCTCCCTCGCTGCGCACCAGCAAGAAAGTTCTACGTTATGAGGCAGGCCGTGACGATCGGGTGTCATACATCTCGTCGTTCGCATACAGTGGATGTAAGCCATGTTGCACGCGCAGGGTCTTCGAGGTTTGATTGACGAGCCTAGCATATGCAGATATGACCTCGGAACACGGAAGATCGAAAGATTGAGCATGAGTCACAAAGTTGTTGTGATCGACATTTTATGTCCACCTTTGAAGCTGTGCTACCGGCCGTGACGATCGGGTGTAGTATGGTGGATGGGGGTCGTGTGATCGTTATTATTATTGAAGGGATAATAGTTTTAGTGGAGTACGTTTGATAATTGCATTATAAACTAAAACTCACATATGTTTTAAACTTTACCTTACCTCTTTTGCGATCATATCTGTAGACGGAACTGTACTTCGGTTACTTCCTTAAGAGCCCGGATTCTACCTTATAAGCCGATGGGCCCACCTTCGTCAAGTGGTACAAAAGTTTTAGAAACATTCTCATTCACAAGAACATCCTATAGGTCCTAGAAACAAAAGTTAGGAGATAGACCAGATGATTCTGCTAGCGAGGAGGAAGATGATGAGTTCCGCAACCGTCGTTGTATTTTCATAGAAGTGGAGTCTATCATGACCGTATTCCTAGCACCGGAGTTGAAAGTTGTTTCAACACATGGAGCCATATAATTGATGCGATCAAAGAACAGTTCAAAGATGAATTGAGGCTTGAGCAATTCAGACAGCTTAGAAAGTTCCGGACCATTCACATAGAGGAATATACCTGTCTGGAGACTCATTTGAAGAGGTTGTATGATATCTACTTCAAGTTTACGTATATCTGCGATAGCGGACTCTAGTGCAATAAAGACTGCGCTTATATCTCTACCTCCTAGCTATGAATAGCATGTGCGTGAATATGCTATAAAGAGAGACACGATGAGCTTCTTCACATTCATGAACAAGTTCAAATCTCTAAAAGTTGATTCCATCGAAGGAGAGCTCTTCGACGCTTCGGTTATATTTGATATACGAAGATATAAATGTATTCTTCTCATACTTGATGAAAAGTATTTGATACTTGTTCTGTTTATGAAACAGACCCTGATTATCACAAGTATGCGGCGATGAGTGACGTGACAGTGCACAAGTGATGACAAGCAAGGAAGTTGATGGCCAGTAGTGCTCACGTCCTCAAGATATCATATTAGTTTTTTGATAAGACCTTTTGTAATAGTGAGTGTGATCTATTTTGGTGTCTTGAATGTTACAAGACATAGTTATTCATATATGTAATAGAACAAATCAATTGTTTTATGTTATGAAACAAAGCAGTTGTTTTATATTATGAGTAATTTGTATCACATCTCAATTACATTATGCGTATGATATACATTTATAATAGCGGGAATGATAAAATTATGTGTCCAAGATTTGTATGATTTTGTTGCAAGAACAAACACCACCAAATTTGATCATATGAGCAATGTAAGAAATAATGGATACTTTGATCTGTTAAAAAGTTACATGTGCCGAATTGATTAAAGTAAGGATTGGATATTGAAGTGTCAATATGCATGGAAATTAATTGAAAGTCATGCTAGATGATTATTAAATTAAATAAGTGGTAAAGTTCATCAATTCGAATTCTTCTATGATTATTAGTGAATAAGTGTATTTGCATAATAAATCATGAGTCTCAAAATAATTTGATAAAAGATCAAATGGGTTTTTTCAAAAGAAAGATTAGTAAATATTGTATTCACAAGAATTTGATCAAAGGACAATATTTTTGAATTATGGTTTCAATGCAAAAGACTTGTGAAATTTGTTTCACAAACTTATAATATCAGATATAGTGATATGTGAAGTATTATAATCATACTTTATTTTTGATAAAGTGTGGTCTTTCAGAATTTGTCTTAAAATCTCCTAATATGTTTGAAACGTTATAGTCGATGTCCACTTTAGAAAATAGATGTTTTTCCAACAGTGTTTCGTGTGATTGACAATAGTGTCACTGTATAGATGATTATACGATAATTCAATATATACACGAATAGTTCTTTGTAAATCATTCATATTAGTTGAGAGTATATTCCAGAATCCAACAGAAACAAAATTTGTGTTGTTGTCTCTGTAATTCCGAGAAAATGTGATTTTCGAATGATGGTTTATGGAATAGAATTAGAAGTTTGAAATAAGGTTTCAAACCTATATTCATAAAAGTAGAATATTGGAATATGTTTCAAAAAGCTATATGTCTACAAATGAAAATTTAATGATAAGAGTGAAGGAGACTTGAAAATTGTTTTCTGCTTGCAATCCTCTTCGATAAGATCATAGTATTTTCATGAAAGAAGCTTCCAAATAAGGTGTTGTTATATTAATATTTGCTATCAGGTCACAGTTTAATATTAAATATTTTGGATCTTGATGACAGATCAAGATACACCTTATGAATACAAAGAAAATTGAGAAAATATCAGAATGCGAACAAAGGCTTTTTGAGTCTAAAAATCCAAGTTACATATAGAAGGATTAAAACAGTAAATGTTACTATAACTTATTAAAGGAATAAGATTACTTAATCATCACATAAAATTTTACTAGGTAAATTAGCGTGGCGATACGCCGCGCCCGTGTGGTTGTCACATGTATCTATTGGTGAAAAACTGATTAGTGTAATAAGTTGTTATTAGAAGAGGGATCATTATTTAGTGCATTTTTATAGTTTGTCCACGGGTTGTATACTTGGGCTTCCTTGCTGCCTGGTCCTGTGTTTGGATAAAATAGAAATATTGTTAAATACTATATGAAATTGAAATATATTCGTCAGATTGAGGGAATACTACCTTTTATTTGGTGCAGTGGGTGTAGAGATTTCATTTATTTTCTTTTCATGTTGTTTACCTGAAAAGTTGATTCCCCTAGGAAAAAAGAGTGAAAGCATTGTGAGGTAAGTTGTAGTAATTGGTCTGTAGATCTAAAAAGTGAACAGATATGCATACTTTGTCAATCTCGGAATCTGCCTGGTTGATGACATCCTTGACAGCTGATGTATGGAAGCTACTCACAGGAGGGCAGTCGATGTTTGGAGGTGCGTTCGTTGACTACGTCGTTTCCTTGTTTGCTTGTGCATCTGGCTGGCTAGTGGAAGTTTTTTGGCTTAGATGATTGGTTGATCTCTTCGGCTTTCTTGACTTTGAACATTATAAGGCCTTCTTCTTCAACATCGTAGGTTTCATCTCTGACAGCTGCTGACAGGTTGCATTTTTTGCCTACTATAGCTGCAACGGCAGGCGGAACGAAGTTGTTCCTGCCCCTTGCTTGTGCTTGAAGTAAGGTTATATCTTTGCTAATGATTGCACCAGCGTTGTCACCGTAGAACATAAACCTTCCTGTTACTGGTCCTTGTTCGGTTGTTTGGTCAACATCTATAACGGGTACTCGTTCTTTTCCTGTGCACACTTCAATGGTATTACCCTCAAGCAGGAATAAAAACATAATTGAGTAAATTGTATTCTAAATATGGGCTGTAGTAGGGCTGAGTTCATTTTTATATGTCAAGGTATCATTTGTCTGAAATGTGGCAAATAGTTCCAGGCTAGGAGCATCATATAGTAAAGATTATTTTTCTATCTAACAATTGTATCGTCCTGCTTAGGCTGTGCTGTAAAGAAATTTCATTCAACATATAGGGGTTTGGCTATATCTCGCATCATAGTTAGAGTAAGAGTAAGAGCTTAAATTGTGCAATCGCAACAATGGATAGAATGTATCCTGAATACATAAGATAGATTCTATTCGGTACATAGGCTCTTCCGTATGGTAAGCAATAGAAGTAAATATAGCTAATCGATGTAAGATGTATGCAAACAATTTTGCATGTTTTTGGTGTACCAATCATTAATATCAACCCTTAAACTCGGCCTTATGAAAATGGGTTCTTTTGGGATAATCAATGAAAAAACTGACATGTTAAAGGGATACTATATTTGTTATTTACGTAAGTTGAGTACAAAATAAGATCTTATCAGGAGCACTAATTAAGCTAAGGCAGGAACAACAAACAACAATCACATTTAGCAGC
The DNA here is from genome assembly GCA_026929855.1 of Poa annua. Taxonomy (NCBI): domain Eukaryota; kingdom Viridiplantae; phylum Streptophyta; class Magnoliopsida; order Poales; family Poaceae; genus Poa; species Poa annua. Next base: position 23,647,596 of record CM049432.1, read on the forward strand.
ACAAAGCTATAGGGGCACTAGTGGAAAAATGGGCACTAGTCCCGGTTCCAGACAGGCTCTAGTCCCGGTGTAGCAACCGGAACTGTCAGGCCGGGACTAGAGCCCCCTGACCCTTTGGTCTCGGTTTAATACGAACCGGAACCGGAGCCCCCACCCCCAATGAGCGCAGCGCACGTGGCCGCGGCAGGGCGTGCGGGGGCGAACCCTTTAGTCCCGGTTCGTAACACGAACCGGGACTAGGGTTTTTATTTTTTTTACATTTCAGGGTTTTGCTTTTTTTATTTCAGGGTTTACTTTTTTTTTATTTCTACCGGTTTTCTGGGTAGGGGTTTCAGATGGTACCACGTCGATGCGTGACGGTAGGGGGTTTCGGATGGTACCACGTCGATACTATAGTCGATGTGTGATGGTAGGGGGTTTCGGATGGTACCATGTCGATGCGTCGAGGGTAGGGGTTTCGGATGCTACAGCTTCGATGGGCGAAAAACACGTATAAATTATTATACGAACCTAGATGAAGGTTCATCATGCATATATACAATTACATGAAGATCCAGTGTTGATAACACATACACATTTAAGTACGCGTGGTACATGAATATCACGTTTCCCGGTTCTAGAGACTTAGAAATATTTTGTTACATGGAGATCACTATATATTACATGTCCGCACTAGTCAAAATAGTGGTACTCTCCGGTCTCCGGTATGACATCGGTGAGGTAAAATCCCGTCAACTCCTCTGCAATTGCCCTGAAGCGGGTCTTTATTGGTAACTCGTTGCGCTTTCTTGCCAACTGTAAAAAAATAATATCACAATGAATACATGAGATATGAAATGAATAAAACTTATCACGATTGATGATACAAAAATAATATTATGACTAGAGCTTTACGTACTTCGATACTTCTTTTGCTCTTCAAACTCTCGTTGACCACAGTGTGCATGTACTCGCAAACGAAGAATCCACATAGATCAGTCCCGGTTGGCTGTTTAAGACAAGTCTATAGAAGAATAAAATTTAATCAAATAATAATAAAGTATGATAATGGTGCATGGGCCTAGTTATAGTACTATTTACATCGTTAGTACGCCAGCGCAGTTTCTCTGGCCATCCACTGTTCGGATGTTCCACGAGGAACATTTTCCAAACGCTGCATGACAAGAAAATGAATGAATGAGTCATAAATTCCTTGATATTAGGAAATGAACGAAAGAGGCGATAAGAAAAGAAAGTACCTTGCCACCAAATCAAAACAGGTCTTGTATTGTTTAGGGCATCTTCTTAACGAGTCAAGGACAAAAATTTCTCCTTTCCGCAAGTCAATAACGATAAGAATGTAGTGGTAGTTGCGCACGTTTATAAATAGTCATGCATAACTAATCAATTAAACTTAACATCGGGTGAGAAAAATAGAATGTGTAATAAGCAGTAACACTCACTTGAAGTTGTAAGGCCATAATATATATTTTTTGTAAGCTTGTCGCTTGAAAAAAATTAGCAAATTCCCCGGTGTATCCTTGTTAAGTATTGGATCAATTATGTTATCTTCATGCATTATAGAGGGGTCAATGAACCCAATGTGGTTGATTTTCTTCTTCTTGCATTCGAGCATCTTCATTCTGCGTAATAAAGCACACAACATATTATAGAGAGGATTATCACAGACAATGAACGAGTAGAGCTAATTAAAACATTAAATTAAAGGAATAGATGACTCACAGACAATAGGAACTCATGATGCCTTTGTCGAGGGCCCGGAGATTGTATAACTGAAAGATTTCGGCGAAGTAAAGGACAACAGAGTATTCTTGGAAATAATGCTCTTCCTTAACTGCCATCATGAGAGCGACTTTATTCGTCTCCTTTACGGTATCCTTGTACCAGGCTTGAAATTGACGCATTCTTGTGGGTAAGTCGCCGTCAACAAAATTCTCCCCGTGAACATAAGTACGAACAACATCCGCGAAGGGGATATCATCTCCCGAATATACCAGCTCCCGCACATTGATGTTTTTGAGAACTCTGTCATCAAGCACCTTGAGCGGGGGGGCCGACTGTGCGTCTTGTTCTCCGAGTTGGGCAACTTGTTTCCCTTTTTTCGATCGATCATCCATCTCTTCGTCATATGACTTACCAATGTTGCGATCATAGTCTGTTGGCGGCGATGGTGGGGGGTTGTATAGGGCATCGATGCAACGGTCAATTTTTTCCTGAGGAATTCCGGCAGTAAATTTTGCAGGAGGCAATTGTTTCGCTAACGCTTTCTGTTTCACGCCAGCAAGCCAGGCATCCGTATGTTCTTTGCATGCGATATCGTTTTCCTCGACGGTTCTCTCCCAAGGTAACTTTGGAGTAGGCGGCGGTGTTTTCTGCTTTCTAGGTTTCTTCCTAACAGGAGAACCAGACTAGCGCCTACTCGAGAGCGACTTAACATTCTGGCGGACTGGCACAGACTGCGATGGCCTCGCGCTAGGAACCCTCTCGGGGGGCGGTTGGCTTTGCTGTTGCGCTGGAGATGGACTCGGGCTGGGGTCCCTATCGGGGAGGTGTGGGCTTTGCTGATGGGGTGGAGATGGACTCCGTCTTTGATCCCTCTCGAGGAAGAGTGGACTTGGCTGGTGAGCTGGACTCCTAGAACGAGGAGTGGACTTTGCTTGTTCTGAAAGGACGATGTATTTCTTGGGCCATAGGGCGAAGGCATGCTTGACGTCTGCCAACGTTTTCTCCTCGTCACCTCCAGGTAACTCAAGTTCCAGGGATTCAAATCCCGGCATAATTTCGTCCACCCCGACACGAGCGTAGCCATTCTGAATTTGACCACAATGGTAGAGTTCTCCAGGTTGAATTACTAAAGCTTGCCCCACCGCCACCTTCAAAGTTATGTTTCTCATTGCTATATGTAGCTCACAACCAGTAGGCTCTGTGATGTCATCCACTGGGTAGGCACCAACGTCGACCTGACGCGTGGAACCAACGCTGCTTCTATGCTGAGATGGGGCGGCATGTGCTTCATGTTCTAATTGGTGCCGCTCCTGAGGTTCCGTTCTTTGCTCCTTCAATGCTTTTATTTCCGCCCGTTGCTCCTACATTTCACGTTCCAATTGTAATATCCGGTCGAGCTCCTTCTTCTTACCTCTGCTACGGCTTCTATAAGTGTGAGCGGATTCCGGCCACGCAGTCTTAAACGTAGCACCGCCAGGAAAGCCTCGAGCTCGTCCAACAAGTTCAGGATTCCCCAGTGCCCGTGTCAGCTCGTCATCCTCTCTATCGGGTTTGAACACACCATTGCGAACATCATTAATTGCTTCTTCAAGCTTCTTTTTTATACGATTAACGAGAACCTTCCATTTTCTCCTTCCAACAATCTCTCCGGTTTTAGGGTCCAACATTGCCCCATGCGCGAACAACCAGAATTTCGACCTCTCGGGCCAGTCAAGTGTCTGTGGACGGACCCCCGATTGAAGCAGTTTTTCTTCATAGGCTAACCACTTAGGAATGGCGCTCTTGTAGCCACCTGTCCCCAATGTATGGTGGTGTTCCTTCAGCCCAGCATTCAATTTATTTATCGTCGATCGGGCCACAGCCATAGGTGATTCCCTATACGCCTTAAACGCCGCCCATTCAGATTCTAACTTCTTCCCTTGTGCTCCACTGAAATCTGGCACTTCTTTTGTTTCTACATATTGATTCCATAACTTTTTCTTCCAGTTCCGGAATTGTTCCGCCATCTTAATAAGAGTCCACTTCTTGAGGTTGTCCTTCTTCACTTTAGAGAGATCTGGCGGGAGGGTGAAATGTGACAACAGCGTGTTATAGAACTTGATGGACATAACATGGGTCGTCCACATCTGCGACCGCCGGCTTATTCCATTCGCGTATGCTGATTGGGATCATGTCCCTAACAATAACTCCAGCTTGACTTATAAATTTGCTGCGATTCTGTTTTGGTTCGAGCGGTTCGCCGGAATCAGCAATTTCCTCAATCGGTAACTTTGGATCCTCGCTCGTCGTTCTTTTTTCCTTGCCTCGAGGAGCACCTGGTGGCTGTTTTTTCGCATATTTGCTTGATCCGGATGGCTAAAAGAAAAATGAGTCGTTAATAAATACAACACAAATCAATTAATGCATGTAGTTAACAACAACATATCGCCATATTTATTATAAACACATATACACCTCTCCACCGGAGTTTGTTATCACCACATCAAAGTCTTGTGACTCGATTCCAAAGTCGTTCAAAAATTGTTCGAAATCATAATCATCTACATCTCCTCCAGCTCGGGCATCATTAAAAATAAGTTGTTCCATTTGGTCTTCCATCTCTTCGTCTCGTTGAAATTGTGCTTCTTCTATCTGCTCGTCTCGCAAGTGCTCCATAGCTCAAATGTACCTGCAATCAATAAAATTTGCAATCAAGTTTAGATTTATTCTAAAAAAGATACAAGTATGCAATCCTATAAATTACAAGAATATGAATATTGGGTTGAATGATTGTTTAAAATATTCTATAAATTATAATGTACCTGTTTACTACTCAAGCATGTAAAACTAATGCACCCAAGTGAAACTCTCATAAATAAAACTGGGAGGACGCAGCTGATACAACTGGGAGGAGGCAACTGGAAGGATTCAATACATATAACCAAGATATTCTCTGTTAGCTTTTCATTAAAGATGGGTGCAGTTCATAACATGTAGTATGGGCTGAAAATTTACAATGGATAGTCTAATGCTAACAGAAATGCTAACATATGAAGATCACCCTCATGATTTTCTGCTCTGATGTTTTTCATTTACAATGGATAGTCTAATGCTAACAGGTGTATGAAACTGCTAACATATTTCATTTTCTCCAAGTGCACCTCCCTCTAAGTGGAACCAAATTGAATCCATAATTCTAATGAACTTGTAGTAATTTAGTTGCGAACACAAGGGGACAAGTAAGAACACACGAGTTAGGTGTCGCTGTAGTTTGTGATAAGCCATTCGCTATGAATTTATATATCAGCTCCAACATGTACATGAGCTGTACTTTCGCTTTGTTTGATAATTAAAGTAAACTCTGATGACAACACATGCACTCGGGGCACCCGTATCCGTAACCTCGAAAACCCTCATAAAGCTACTCCCTCAACCTCAAGTACACATTACCACTTTGTATTTTGTGCCAAACTATTATAGTTTGGCCAAAAAATTATATTTACAATATTCGTCCATATCCAAATAAAATAATCAACTCGGTTGCCTAAATGATAAAGGCAATGTTATACTTTTCAATAAAGAGCAACTGTCAAATCCAACTTTACATAACAAACTTGTGGGGCATTTCATGTCTCCTGTTCATTAGATCCACATCTAAAGAGAAATATTATATCTTTCAAATACTGTGAGGTAGAATCAATCATATATGGACACAAGTTATAGACTGTTTTTTAGCACGAACACAAGTTATAGACTTGTAGTGCCATATGAAGCTAATAGCATGTGCATCAGTCCAGCAATTTGCTTAATGACTTGTGCAAAATTCAACAGTTAGGCATGATTAATTGCAGCAAATGGATGTAAAATGCACTCACACTTTGATCAATTGGTCATCCGTACAAGATCTGAATACTGATAACAATCTGAAATACCGTAGAACAACAAACTCCTACACCATATCGAGGAGGATGAGCATCTTACCGAGGAGGAGGAGAAGGTGGGGCAGCACGGGCCGGAGTCGAGCCGGAGTTGGGGCCGGGTAGCACGGGCTCGCGCGAGACGACGGCGTCGGGGACGGGCTCGCGCAGCAGAACGGCAGCCTCGGGCACGACAGGGGCGGCGGGGACAGCACGGAGGCGACTAGGGTTTCCGGGGAGCTAGCGGAGCGTGGCAGGGCTTCGCCGGAGCACGGAGGGGAGCACGGAGGGGGGTAGCAACGGACGGAGCAGGGCTTCATCGGAGCACGGAGGGGGCAGCAGCGGACGGGATCGCGCAGCGGCGGGGACGGTCGGAGCAGGGCGTCGCCGGAGCAGCAGTCGCGCGTGGATTTGGGGGAGACTTGTGAATTTTTCGGCCTCGACCTGCCTAAACGCCGCGTTACAGGTCTTTAGTCCCGGTTCGTGCCTGGAACCGCAACTAATGGGTCTTTAGTCGCGGTTCCAGCCACGAACCGCGACTAAAGACCTCACTGGGCCGCCAGTGGCACCTTTAGTCTCGGTTGGTGTTACCAACCGAGACAAATACCTTTTTTTCCTGTTTCTTTTTACTGATTTTGTTTTTGTTTTCTTTTAAATTGTTTGAATTGTTTACTTATTTGTTTCTTTTTTTTGTTTACTTATTTTTTGAATTGTTTAGGTTTCTAATTTATTTTTCTGTTTTGTTTCATATTCTTTCATCTTAAGATGCCAAGGTGATGCACATATTTTTTTTTTAAACAATAATATCATTTTATAGTTTTTAGATTTTTTGTGAAGTAAGTACATAAAATATGATTCCAAATGGCACCCAACTATTTTTCAGTAAGAGTGGTGCACACATGATGGATGATCCCCAAGTTTGAGTTTTTTCTTAGAATTATAGCTAATTTTCCCTAGTTAATTGAGTTTATGTTGATTTATCGAAAGTAATTCAAATTTGAACTACAACTATTTGATAGTTTGGCCTGAAAATTTTGGAAAAATCATTTTAAGGTACACAACTAGTGGTTATATCACAGAAACATTGATAGTTCTAGAAAATATCACCTCTTCCGATGATTAGTCGTAGCGACCGTTTTGATCGTTTTTAAGAAAAAATGTAATAAAGTGATAAACACATCAAAAAATCAAATCCTTTGGCATGGGCTCCTTATATGTGTACTAGTTGCTCGGAAAAATGATAAACTTGATTTTTGCCTACATTTGCAAAAAAAGTCTTCACAAAAAGGTCTATCATGTATGAACATCTAGAAGTTTCAAGCCAAATGACCAAGTTATGGTCATTTCGACGACATAGTTCGTGATAAAGATCTCATACTCCACACATAGGTGCATATTGGTATATTAAACAACCCTGCCAAAGGGATTCTTCAAATTATTTTCATAAATATCATTTTCCTTTTTTTAAGTGCAAAAAATGAGGTTTTTTGTGAAGTGAGTACAGAAAATATGATTCCAAATGGCACCCAACTATTTTTCACTAAGAGTGGTGCACATATGATGGATGATCCCCAAATATGAGTTTTTTCTTTGAATTCTAACTAATTTCCCCTAGTTAATTGAGTTTATGTTGATTTATCGAAAGTAATTCAAATTTGAACTACAACTATTTGATAGTTTGGTCTGAAACTTTTGGAAAAATCATTTTAAGGTACACAACTAGTGGTTATATCACATAAACATTGATAGTTCTAGAAAATATCACCTCTTCCGATGATTAGTCATAGCGACCGTTTTGATCGTTTTTAAGAAAAAATGTAATAAAGTGATAAACACCTCAAAAAATCAAATCCTTTGGCATGGGCTCCTTATATGTTTACTAGTTGCTATGAAAAATGATAAACTTGATTTTTGCCAACATTTGCAAAAAAAGTCTTCACAAAAAGGTCTATCATGTATGAACATCTAGAAGTTTCAAGCCAAATGACCAAGTTATGGTCATTTCTACGACATAGTTTGTGATAAGGATCTCATAATCCACACATATGTGCATATTCGTATATTAAACAACCTTGCCAAAGGGATTCTTCAAATTATTTTCATAAATATTATTTTCCTTTTTTTGAGTGCAAAAAATGAGGTTTTTTGTGAAGTGAGTACAGAAAATATGATTCCAAATGGCACCCAACTATTTTTCACTAAGAGTGGTGCACATATGATGGATGATCCCCAAGTATGAGTTTTTTCTTTGAATTCTAACTAATTTCCCCTAGTTAATTAAGTTTATGTTGATTTATCGAAAGTAATTCAAATTTGAACTACAACTATTTGATAGTTTGGTCTGAAACTTTTGGAAAAATCATTTTAAGGTACACTACTAGTGGTTATATCACAGAAACATTGATAGTTCTAGAAAATATCACCTCTTCCGATGATTAGTCGTAGCGACCGTTTTGATCGTTTTTAAGAAAAAATGTAATAAAATGATAAACACCTCAAAAAATCAAATCCTTTGGCATGGGCTCCTTATATTTTTACTAGTTGCTAGGAAAAATGATAAACTTGATTTTTGCCTACATTTGCAAAAAAAGTCTTCACAAAAAGGTCTATCATGTATGAACATCTGGAAGTTTCAAGCCAAATGACCAAGTTATGGTCATTTCGACGACATAGTTTGTGATAAAGATCTCATACTCCATACATAGGTGCATATTGGTATATTAAACAACCTTGCCAAAGGGATTCTTCAAATTATTTTCATAAATATCATTTTCCTTTTTTTGAGTGCAAAAAATGAGGTTTTTTGTGAAGTGAGTACAGAAAATATGATTCCAAATGGCACCCAACTATTTTTCACTAAGAGTGGTGCACATATGATGGATGATCCCCAAGTATGAGTTTTTTCTTTGAATTCTAACTAATTTCCCCTAGTTAATTGAGTTTATGTTGATTTATCGAAAGTAATTCAAATTTGAACTACAACTATTTGATAGTTTGGTCTGATACTTTTGGAAAAATCATTTTAAGGTACACAACTAGTGGTTATATCACAGAAACATTGATAGTTCTAGAAAATATCACGTCTTCCGATGATTAGTCGTAGCGACCGTTTTGATTGTTTTTAAGAAAAAATGTAATAAAGTGATAAACACCTCAAAAAATCAAATCCTTTGGCATGGGCTCCATATATGTGTACTAGTTGCTAGGAAAAATGATAAACTTGATTTTTGCCTACATTTGCAAAAAAAGTCTTCACAAGAAGGTCTATCATGTATGAACATCTAGAAGTTTCAAGCCAAATGACCAAGTTATGGTCATTTCGACGACATAGTTTGTGATAAAGATCTCATACTCCACACATCGGTGCATATTGGTATATTAAAAAACCTTGCCAAAGGGATTCTTCAAATTATTTTCATAAATATCATTTTCCTTTTTTTGAGTGCAAAAAATGAGGTTTTTTGTGAAGTGAGTACAGAAAATGTGATTCCAAATGGCACCCAACTATTTTTCACTAAGAGTGGTGCACATATGATGGATGATCCCCAAGTATGAGTTTTTTCTTTGAATTCTAACTAATTTCCCCTAGTTAATTGAGTTTATGTTGATTTATCGAAAGTAATTCAAATTTGAACTAGAACTATTTGATAGTTTGGTCTGAAACTCTTGGAAAAATCATTTTAAGGTACACAACTAGTGGTTATATCACAGAAACATTGATAGTTCTAGAAAATATCACCTCTTCCGATGATTAGTCGTAGCGACCGTTTTGATCGTTTTTAAGAAAAAATGTAATAAAGTGATAAACACCTCAAAAAATCAAATCCTTTGGCATGGGCTCCTTATTTGTGTACTAGTTGCTATGAAAAATGATAAACTTGATTTTTGCCAACATTTGCAAAAAAAGTATTCACAAAAAGGTCTATCATGTATTAACATCTAGAAGTTTCAAGCCAAATGACCAAGTTATGGTCATTTCAACGACATAGTTTGTGATAAGGATCTCATACTCCACACATAGGTGCATATTCGTATATTAAACAACTTGCCAAATGGATTCTTCAAATTATTTTCATAAATATTATTTTCCTTTTTTTGAGTGCAAAAAATGAGGTTTTTTGTGAAGTGAGTACAGAAAATATGATTCCAAATGGCACCCAACTATTTTTCACTAAGAGTGGTGCACATATGATGGATGATCCCCAAGTATGAGTTTTTTCTTTGAATTCTAACTAATTTCCCCTAGGTAATTGAGTTTATGTTGATTTATCAAAAGTAATTCAAATTTGAACTACAACTATTTGATAGTTTGGTCTGAAACTTTTGAAAAAATCATTTTAAGGTACACAACTAGTGGTTATATCACAGAAACATTGATAGTTCTAGAAAATATCACCTCTTCCGATGATTAGTCGTAGCGACCGTTTTGATCGTTTTTAAGAAAAAATGTAATAAAGTGATAAACACCTCAAAAAAATCAAATCCTTTGGCATGGGCTCCTTATATGTGTACTAGTTGCTAGGAAAAATGATAAACTTGATTTTTGCCTACATTTGCAAAAAAAGTCTTCACAAGAAGGTCTATCATGTATGAACATCTAGAAGTTTCAAGCCAAATGACCAAGTTATGGTCATTTCGACGACATAGTTTGTGATAAAGATCTCATACTCCACACATAGGTGCATATTGGTATATTAAACAACCTTGCCAAAGGGGTTCTTCAAATTATTTTCATAAATATCATTTTCCTTTTTTTGAGTGCAAAAAATGAGGTTTTTTGTGAAGTGAGTACAGAAAATATGATTCCAAATGGCACCCAACTATTTTTCACTAAGAGTGGTGCACATATGATGGATGATCCCCAAGTATGAGTTTTTTCTTTGAATTCTAACTAATTTCCCCTAGTTAATTGAGTTTATGTTGATTTATCGAAAGTAATTCAAATTTGAACTACAACTATTTGATAGTTTGGTCTGAAACTTTTGGAAAAATCATTTTAAGGTACACAACTAGTGGTTATATCACAGAAACATTGATAGTTCTAGAAAATATCACCTCTTCCGATGATTAGTCGTAGCAACCGTTTTGATCGTTTTTAAGAAAAAATGTAATAAAGTGATAAACACCTCAAAAAATCAAATCCTTTGGCATGGGCTCCTTATTTGTGTACTAGTTGCTATGAAAAATGATAAACTTGTTTTTTGCCAACATTTGCAAAAAAAGTATTCACAAAAAGGTCTATCATGTATTAACATCTAGAAGTTTCAAGCCAAATGACCAAGTTATGGTCATTTCAAGCCAAGCTAAATGACCGTGGCAAGACATCTTTGATGATCTACAACCGTCCGACAAAACATCTCTGATGATCTGCAACCGTTCCAAACGGTTGCAGATCATCAGAGACGTCTTGCCGTTGGTTGCCCAAAGATGACTCTGTTGAGTGGAGGGTTCACCTTCAGCCTTCACTGAGTGCTCTCTGCTACCCGTGTGCTGCGAAAATGAACAATAATGAGTAGACACTGAGTGTTGAACATGTCCGGGAGGGGGGCTATATATAAGGTACGTGTGCTTCTTTAGTCCCGGTTGGTAACGAAGTGGTCGTCATACTGCTGATCCAACAGCTCAGAATCTCTCAAAAGAAACACACCTCAGATCCAACGTCTCACAAGTGCTAGAAAGAAACACACGATCCATGTGCTTATTTAGTCCCGGTTGGTGTTTGGATGGGCACTATCATGACCAGTTAGTGAGTCACATGACCCTATATATAGCCCCCTCTTGAACATGTTCGGCAGTCATTGTCTCCTCATTCTACTTCATCGACAGAATACAAAGCATTCGGATTCCCTGCATACAACCAACGGTGCATTTCATATGCAGGCACTCACGAGCCACCGTTGGGCTGTATGCAGGTGAAATCGTGTGTTTTGTTCCATGTATCTACAAAATACTTCAGTTCACTTGTTCTTCTGATACAAAACATTCAGATATTACACATCAACAATAATATCCCTCTCTAGTGTTTACTTGTTCTTCTGATTGCATCGTAACCACGGACAATCTTCTTCATTTAACTTGATACTTGGATCAGTGTTGACTTTGAAGGGCGGAATGTCATGAAACTTATCGTAATCTTCTGACATGTCTGTCTTGTCCACCACTCCCACAATGACTCTTTTCCCTGAAAGAACTATGTGGCGTTTTGGCTCATCGTATGATGTACTCGCTTGCTTATCTTTTCTTTTTTTCGGTAGGGTAGACATGTCTTTCACATAGAAAACCTGAGCAACTTCACTGGCTAGGACGAATGGTTCGTTCTCGTATGAAAGATTGTTGAGATCCACTGTAGTCATTCCGTATCGTGGGTCTACCTCTACCCCGCCTCGTAGGTTTAACCATTTGCACTTGAACAAAGGGACCTTAAAAGTAGGTCCATAGTCAAGTTCCCATATCTCCTCTATGTAACCATAATATGTGTCCTTTGTCCCGTTGCAGTTTGTTGCATCAAAGCGTACTCCACTGTTTTGGTTGGTGCTCTTTTTATCTTGTTTGGCTGTGTAAAATATATTTCCATTTATCTCGTACCCTTGAAAAGTCAATATAGTTGAAGCTGGTAATGTGGCCAACAAGTATAGCTGTTCTTCAACATTGGTGTCATTAATGAGACGTCTTTTTAACCAACTGCTGAAAGTCTTCATGTGTTCTCCATCAATACAATCTTCAGATTTCTCCGGGTACTTGGAGCGTAAAACATTCTTGTGTTCCTCGACATACGGACCCACCAAACTGGAATTATGTAGAACGGTGTCGTGTGCTTGAGTGAAAGAATCCCCGTCTTGACATATTGTTGCTTTCTTTCCTAGGGTGCCTTTTCCATGCAGTCTCCCCTCATGACGTGATTCAGGAACACCGATCGGCTTCAGATCAGGAATAAAATCTACACAAAACTCAATGACCTCCTCTGTTCCATAACCCTTGATGATGCTTCCTTCTGGCCTAGCCCGGTTATGCACATATTTTTTTAAGACTCCCATGAACCTCTCAAAGGGGAACATGTTGTGTAAAAATACAGGACCGAGAACAGAAATCTCTTCGACTAGGTGGACTACAAGGTGCGTCATAATATTGAAGAAGGTTGGTGGGAACACCAACTCGAAGCTGACAAGACATTGGACCACATCCTTCTCTAAATTTTTTAGAGTTAGTGGATTGATGACCTTCTGAGAAATTGCATTGAGAAATGCACATTGCTTCACAATGGGTTCTCGAACATTTTCCGGTAGAAGCCCTCTCAATGCAACCGGAAGTAATTGTGTCATAATCACGTGACAGTCATGAGACTTTAGATTCTGAAATTTTTGCTCTGCCATGTTTATTATTCCTTTTATATTTGATGAGAAGCCAGATGGAACCTTCATACTGCGAAGGCACTCAAAAAATATTTTCTTCTCTTCTTTAGTAAGAGCGTAGCTTGCAGGACCTGGCTGATTCTCTGAATGAGTATCGTCTCGATGCATCTCTTCGCTCATACGTTGATGGGTCTGCCTTCCTTTCGGTGTACCTTTTTTTGACTTCCCATCTTTTGACTTCCCATACACGCCCAAGAAGTTTAGCAAATTGAACAAATGTTCTTTGTCACGTGCATCACGTCGATTGCAGAGTGAATCTCTAGCATTATCCAATATGCCAGCTCCCAAAATATAGATTTCTTCTTCCACATGGGTACGTGGTTGTTTGCGTCATTCGGAACAGTGAGACCGCCAGGACCCTTTCCAAAGATTACATTTAAATCCTTGACCATATCATGTATGGCAGAACTAGAAGGGCGGGTAGGCCTCGGCTGATGATCTGCCTAACATTTGTAATGCTTGCCTTTCTTCCTTAACGGATGCTTGGGTACAAGAAACCGACGATGACCTAGGTACACATTCTTGTTACCTAAATGTATACTATCAGTCTCAGCTAAACAGTGCGTGCATGCATTGTATCCCTTGTTTGACTGTCCTGAAATGTTGCCTAGAGCAGGCCATTCATTGATGGTTACAAAAAGCAAAGCTCATAGATCAAATTCCTCCAGTTTGTGCTCATCCCACACACGTACACCTTCCTCACACCACAACTGCAAAAGTTCTTCAACTAATGGCCTGAGGTAAACATCAATGTCGTTGCCAGGTTGCTTCGGGCCTTGAATGAGCACGGGCATCATAATATACTTCCGCTTCATGCACAACCAAGGAGGAAGGTTATAGGTACATAGAGTCACGGGCCAAGTGCTGTGACTGGAGCTCTGCTCTCCAAAAGGATTAAAGCCATCTGTACTTAGGCCAAATCTTAAGTTCCTTGCGTCATCTGAAAATGTCGGGAACTCTCTGTCAATTTTTCTCCACTGGGACCCATCCGCGGGGTGTCTCAACATCAAGTCTTTTTTACGATCTTCTTTATGCCAACACAACAACTTGGCATGCTCTCTATTGCTGAACAAACGTTTCAACCGTGGTATTATAGGAGCATACCACATCACCTTTGCAGGAATCCTCTTCCTAGGGCGCGGCTCGCCCTCAACATCACCAGGGTCATCTCGACCGATCTTATACCGCAAAGCACCGCATACAGGACATGCATTCAATTTTTCGTGCTCACCGCGGTAGAGGATGCAGTCATTAATGCAAGCGTGTATCTTATGCACCTCTAATCCTAGAGGGCATACCACCTTCTTTGCTTCATACGTACTAGACGGCAATTCGTTATCCTTTGGAAGCATCTTCTTAACTATTTTTAACAAATTTTCAAATTCCTTGTCAGAAGTACCATTCTCTGCCTTCCATTGCAACAATTCAAGTGTGGTACCTAGCTTTTTCTGGTCATTTTGACAAGTTGGGTACAACAATTTGGCGTGATCAGCTAACATACGCTCCAACTTCAACCTTTCGTTTTCACTTCCACAGTCCATCTGTGCATCACGAATGGCCCGACGAAGATCATCGTCGGGCTCATCAATAATGGGATCTTCTTCAGTTTCGTCTTCTCCCGTTGTAGTATCACTGAACCAAGGATACTTGTCATTATCCTCCTCTTCTTCATTTTCTTCCATGATAACCCCTGTTTCTCCGTGCTTGGTCCAACAATAATAACCAGGCATAAAACCGTTATGCAAGAGGTGTGAGTGAATGACTTTTGAGGTAGAGTGATCACTCATATTCTTGCAGGCACTACATGGATAACGAATAAAACCGTTCTTCGGCTTGTTTGCCTCAGCCATATGGAGAAAATTATGCATGCCATCAATGAACTCAGGACAACATCGGTCACCGTACATCCATTGTCGGTTCATCTGTATTACATAAAAGTACATCGAACCCCATTATTACACTACTGTCATAAATAATATGTAAGAGCAAATTAATTAATACAATGTCATCCATTAAAATAAGAGTAGAGTATTGACAAGCGGTAATACATAGTTCTCATAAAACATACATTAACTGAAACAAATATAAAAATTATCTAAAGAATTTAAATCCAACAACAAATGCGATCAAAATCGCAACTAAGGTAAATAATGAACCCACAGCATAATGATACCAAGCCTCCCGATTAATGGCATATTTTCTAATCCTTTTTATCTTCAAGCGCATTGCATCCATCTTGATCTCGTTACCATCGACCACGTCGGCAAGTTTGAGCTCTAATTTCATCTTATCTTCTAAGCATTGAAGATAAAGATCTTCACTTCTTTTCAATTTTGCTTTCAAATCATTGTTTTCTTTATCCAAAAACTCGACGTTAGGGCCAGGTTCAATGTCTGGTTCAACTACCTCCTAGATAAAAATAATTCTATGTCAAGTTGGTCGCCATAATTGCCAGAAACATAGAATGAAATAAATAGTTTTGAAAATATACCACATCCGAATCATAGACCGGACGAGGACCGACGGGGACAGATATCAGAACCATGACACTATACATATAATACAAGTTAGAAAATTATACAAGTAGTAACTATGCATCTAAATCATAAAAGCTATGTTTTTAAAATTAAATAAAATAAAATATAGAGGCTCACCGAGGTGGTGACGGGACGGCGCGGGCGATCGACGTCGATAAGGCTCCTCACCACACTAAACCACATAAATCATTATTTTAGTTTGAGAACAAATTGCACATATACACAAATGGGATCATAACTTAGGCATTACATCGAACACCTTGCTTGCACAAAAAAACTGAAATGAGCAAAATGAGCTAAATAAGCAATGTCGGAAAGAGGATGAAGAGGCTAACTGTGGGGTGCCTTCAATCTTGCCAAATGGTGTAAAATATTATGGATTATCTAGTCTTGGGGAGAGGAAATGGAGAAGAAATGGAGAGGAAATGATTTTGAGCTCGGGCTCGGTGGGAAAAAGTGAGCAGGGGTGGAAGAAGCTGATAAAGGTCAGAACCATCAGTCCCGGTTTGTGTTACGAACCGGGACTAAAGGGTTCTGACGCTGGGGCCCGCCTCTGCTGCCGCATGCGGTGAACCTTTAGTCCCGGTTCGTAACACGAACCGGGACTAAACGTCCCTCACAAATCCGGCGGTGTGGCTCTCACCCCTTTAGTCTGGGTTCAAAAATGAACCGAAACTAAAGGGGTGAACCAAAGGCTCGTTTTCTACTAGTGGGGGACTCCCAATAAGATTTATCTCCCAATGTTACATGCATAACTGCTACATTCTAGTTTAGACAGTGCATGATAAATGGCATGAACAAATAGGCTAAGGCGGGAACAACAAACAACAATGACATCTAGCAGTATGAAGCTATTTAATTAGTGTAGTATCATACCGCCGAAATTTATGTACAAAATTCAGTTGTATCTGTGCCTGTATCCTTGCCTCACTCAGAAAATGAGCTCTTTATCTGATTCCATTTCCAAGTTTTTGAAACTGACATAAGAAGCTGAGTATGGAAATGAGTTATGAGTGACAGTTTGGTATTGCTGAAACTAAAGCGAAACTCACATGAAGGGGCAAAGACCGGCATATCACATCAGTAAAGAAGCTACAGAAAATGAGCTCTTTATTTGATTCCATTTCCAAGGTATTGAAACTGACATAAGAAGCAGAGTATGGAAATGAGTTATGAGCGACAGTTTGGGATTTGTCGTGGTGGTATCACGGCAGATGCCATAGGATGGCTAATGTGTGGGGCCGATGGACACTGGTGGATCCGGGGAGGGCTAGCGAGCTAAGGAGCTCACACGGAAGGAGATGTCGGAACGCACAAGGTCGCCGAAGAACACTCACAAAGATCTAACAAATCCAAACAAATGCACGAAGGCAAAGTCACACACACGATGTACCCAAGTTCAGGGCCCTCGTGAGGAGGTTTCACCCCTACTCCTGCCTTTCCTCTCAATATAAGTGTGAGTCAAGATCTACAACATGCTCCTTGAGCTCTCTTGTTGATGAACAAGATGAACTACATGAACTAGAGAAGGGGAGGAACTATATGCACAAGGAGTAAATGAGACTATAGTTTTTGCCCTCAAGTTGGTCATCTCTCCATAGGAAGAGTTATGGCGCCTTTTATAGAGTTCTGGCCGGGAGGGCCAGAAACCCTAATCCGGCACGGTCCCACCCGACAGGGCTAACGGTTATGTCGACACCGGCTAGTGCGACCTAGCCGCCGTGCTATCCGGTATAGCCCTGTCGTCATCATTCCGGCAAGGACTGCAGGCGCCGTCCTGGATCATCATTGTCCCCCTTTCAGAGACAAGACATGTCTTCGCCCATGCCAGGTAGCCTTTTCCGGATTGCCGGGCTAGGCATGTCCTATCTTGTCGTAGCATCATCGTACCGGCTGACCATGCTTCCGTGTCAGGAGGAATGGGACTTCCCCCCGTGTCAGGCGGAAAGCCTGCACCAGATCTTTCACTTCCGCCCGAGATGCCCCCATGTGGGTCTCCTCCTTGTTCAGCTCGGTATGTTCTTCCTGCACAACAATGGTAACTTACCAGGACCGAGATAGGTAAGTCGGTTAGTATCTACCCGGGAAGCCCATCCGGACCATCCGGGTTCTCCTCTACCCGGGATCTTACCGGGGGACTCCGACATACCGAGAAGCCCAAGAGCCCTCCCGGTTGCGCCCGAGTTCCACCCCTGCTCCGGATTACAGCTTAGGATGAGTATCTGTAGGCCTAGCCTCAGGAAGATGTCTTAGGCTGTTACCAAAGACATCTTCGAGAAGCTAGTTCTTAGAGGAACCATCCGCTGGTGCTTATGCTGTCCTGAAGGCCTGGGGGCTATTTATAGCCTCCAGTGATGACCCTTGCACCCTCCAGGAGACACTTTGGGTCCAACCACACCTGAAAGGCCAAGCTACCCCTTCGGTGCTCCACAGGACGACCCTTCCTCGCCCCCAAAGGTCAATTACTGTTGACATACTGCTGATCTGTACCGGGATCTGCCCTACCCGGGGGGCAGCCCCCCGACACTAGTCCCCGAAACTGGTGCTGTACAGCGACTTAAGACGATGTGCGGGATCAGCTTTAAGAAGAAAATCAACCAAGAAGCCAAAAACAACTTTTGCCCTTGGGACCGGGATGACTTTTACCGACATCTCTCTCTCCCGAGATCCGTTCGCCCGGGAAGACCCATCCGAGGAATAGGACTTGGTATCTCCGGACTCCCATCCGGATGTCGGCATGATGACACGCGCCTCGCTTCCCGTGCCGGACAATGTTCCTCTGCAAGGGGGTCCCACCCGGGGTCTTGTCAAAACAGAGAAACACTCAAGTGCTTCTTGACTTAATGAAGTGCCGCTCGGGTTCGCGAGCCGGGATCCGCACCCGATCCGAATACGGACCGTTGGGTTCGTGTGGCCTTTGGTGTGGCTGAGAGGAACGCTCCGCGGGAGGCCACGTGTCGTTTCGGCACACCCAGATCCCACCACGATTTGGGATATCGTGGGCGGGAAACTCAGAAACTGCTCCGGAGCTCCCCATAAATGGGGAGCGGAGAGGTCATCTCCTTTCTTCCCCGATCTTCCATTTTCTCCCGCAACCGTCCCGAGCACTCCGCCACCATCGCGTCCGCACTCCGAGCATCGCCACCGCAGCCCGTCGCCGGAGCTCTCTGTCATTGGTCCACGCCATTCCCGTGCCACGGCACCCTCTTCCCCTTCGGTGAGTCTTCTAATCTCTTCCGACCGATCGAATCTTGACGGTGGTAGTTCATGTTCATCGGAAGTTCTTCATGATCATCCGTGAGACGACTAGCTTTTTCCCGGTAGATCTTTGTTTCTAGACACTAGGAACAATCCGTTGTAGTTGCATAACGAAGACGATTCTTTGTGTCCTGCCCATGCTCGTAACATTCCTGCCTGTGCTCGGAGCCTGTAGCATGACATTGCACCGCGATTTTCTCTTTTATTATCTTCCAATTATTTGGTCACGGTAGATCTATTTGTTAGGATGTCGGTCCACGGGGATAGTTTTTCGCCCGGGTTCTCCCATTACCGACATGCTAACCCGACTAACCGGACCTTGCGCCTGCAGACTAGCTCGGATATGTCCTCTAGACCCTCCGAGATGGGTAACGAGAGTGTCAGAGGATGTTGGGACGGATCTGAGACCCATCAGGGGGATCTCGACTGGTTATACCGAACCCACCGGATTCCACCTAAAGTGGAAAGCCGACTTCCGACCGGCGAGGTCGAGCCGGAGCCCCAACCCGGCGAGCGGGTACTATTCCTCACGCACTTCGAGCGTGGGTTTGGGCTTCCGGCTAGCCCCATCTTCCGTGACTTCCTCGACACTTACGATCTTCAACCACATCACCTTCCCGCCAACGCCATGATTACCCTATCCTGCTTCGCTTCCTACGCGGAGGGGTATCTCGGCATTTGGCCCTTCGGGGACCTTTGGAGCAAGTATTTTCTTCTTCACCGACAAGTCATCCCCAATCCCGACCAGAAAGTGAAGGACTTGGTCGACTGCGGGGCTGCAACCATTATTCCCCATGCCGACTCCGGATTCCCAAGATTCAAGGGCTGGAGTCCTGCCGTAAATGGCAGCGTAGTTTTTTCTACGTGCGCAATCGGGTGGTCTCGGGAGACTCTCCGAGTTCCTCCGCTCCGGATTTCATTAATCTTCCCGAGTTCGTCATGGGCCCTCCTCGCGACTTCGAGCTCTGGAGCCAGATGTCGGATTCCGAGGAGGTCGAGAGTATGCATGACGTTCTTACCGTTCTCACGGATGACATGACGGGCGATGATCTCCTCCGCACCTTCATAAGCCACCGGGTTTGCCCTCTTCAAACCCGGGCACACAAGATCTGTTTCATGAATGGTCTATACGACCCCACTCGCACCAGCATCTTTCCTCTGGACAAAGCCGCGGTTTACCGCCGCGTCCGAGCCATTGCCCGGACCAAGATGTCGGAAACTTGGACATGGGGACTTCCCCCGGCCACTCGGCGGAAACCGTTGGAGGAGGTGAGCATGTCGGCCCTTACCGATATCCTTTTAGTATTGGCTAATGTAATTTACTGATGACCTTTCCCCTTGTTGATTTCCCTTCTCTATTGCAGATCTTCGAGCGTCAAATCAAAGAGAACCTGATGCATCAGGAGAAAAAGTTCGCCCCCAACTTCCCGGTGCCCGAAAAGATGCTGGACAAGGATCCTGATGGCGAGGATCATCTTTCGATTCCCCTGGCTCGTGCTGCCACTCCAGGTAAGCCTTCAGCTCAAGAGGCTATCTCCATCGAATATGACGAAGAAGATGATGATGATTGTCAAATACTCGATGTGATTGATGCTCGTCCTCTCAAATACGCCCAGCTAGTGGTTCCGGGACCTGTAGCCGCGACGAAGCGCGCCGAGACCCGTAAGCGCACGGGATCGGAGACCGGCCATGCCGGTGGCTTGGGTGCCGCCGCAAAGAAGAGCAAGATCACCAAGCAGCCGGGCGACAAGCCTTCCCGGCGGAGGAGAGGTCCTCCCACCGTGTCCCTGGGTATGACCTTCTCCCCTTGAGTGGTTCTATCTCGGTTTCTCCCGAGGTCCTTTCTGACATGCCTTTTTACTGCAGAGCGGCTCTCGACGTTCCGCCGTCCGCCGGTTCCCGTCGCCCGGGATCTAGGTCTCCTAGTCCATCCCGGATTGCCCCTTCTCCACCTCGGCATCGAGCACAGGACGCCGGTCAGCCTGAGTCTGGCCCTGTCCTGACCGAGGTCCCTACTGAAGGGGTTACGTAGCAGAAAACAGTAATTTTTCTAGCGTATGAAACCCTAACTAGCCAGGATCTATCTATCTAGTACATGCGATAACGGTGGCGGAACGGGTTACATTACCTCCATGTAGACCGATAGCGGGGATTACGCTCCCGCACAAGCGTTGACGATGAATTTGTACGTAGCCGATCTCGAGGTCACGGAGAACTTGCCGCGATGACGAAGACGATGACGCCGGGATGTCGACGATGATCTGCGTCGACGGGCGTCGGGCGGAAGAAGGCAGAGCGCCAGCACCAGGGGTGGTGCGCCGGCGGCATAGGGTAGGGGGGGGCGCGGCGGCTGCAGGGGCGAGACGACGTCGCCCAGGCTACTCAAAAAGAGTTACCTCTGAGCACTCACAAACATACGGAGCTTAGAGACAACCCCCGGTCATTCAGATCCAGCTGAAATCGCAGGGGTAGATCTTATCTGGAATTCCGCACAGCAACGATACTCAGCGGTATAGCTTAGGTGGAGAGAGGGGGCAAAACGGGCAGAGAAACAGCTCGGCCGGCCTGCAATACAATTAATAGTATTTTCCAATGAATTAATCCAATTAATATGCCTTGGTATATAAAGGGGGAATGGGGTGTCCAAACCCCTTGGCTCCCCCATGTGGGACTAAAGGAGGAGAGCGGAGGGGGGGGGGGGGGTTCGGCCGAACCCCCCTTGGGCTTCTCCTACTCCTAGTCCAACTCGGACTAGGAGGCCCAAGCCTCCCTTTCCTTGTGGGGTGCGGCTCCCCCTTCTTGGGCCCTCTTAGGGCCCATGTAGGTGGGAGCCCCCTTTTTCCTTTATTTAATTAATATAAAAATCCCATTAATTCATAATTAATATATTTATATATAATTCAATATCCCATGACTCCGAAACTATTTCGGAACCACCCGAACAACTTTCGTACATTCCCGGAACAATTCCATACCTCCCCGGAACTCCTTCCGGACCACCGGAACTCTTTCCGGATCATTTCTCTCTCTCCAACAAATTCCTATAATATTCCAGAACCTATCTCCTGGTGTCGCTAAGACCTTAAGTTTGTTACGCTACGGTTCGAGAACACTCCAGACATGGTCGAGACACTCCGCTCACCAATGACCGTCAGGGATACCTGGAAGTATATGACGACCCCTGTGCATTCCACGAATATCGTCGTTGAACCATAAATATGACATTCATTCCCTTTGTCTCTGCGATACTACCTTGTCCGAGATATGATCGTAGACACACCGATGTCTTTGTTGTATCTCGTTTCCGACGAAGGTTATTAACTCGTCTGCGATATTACATCTCCATGACCTAGTCATAAGCTGCGCAGCTATATAGATGCAATATCACCGAGTGGGCCCAGAGTATCTTTCCATTACAAGAATGAACAAATCCCGCTCTTGATCCTTACGTCTTGATGCTCTTTCGGAATACCCAAGATGGACACCGTTATTGTCATGCTATATAAGACACAACGTTTGATGCTCTCAAAGCACCCCTACGAAGCATCAATAAGTACGGTCTCACGGTCTAAGGAATAAGCTATCATATTCTTATTTATTGCAAATGACAAACATCGTAATACGATCTTATTTTAATACTTTGCGTATGTCCATCACCTTATTCAACTAACAAGATGACCCCATTGTCAACCGACGTCATTGTCCTTGATCGGGAATCTCGATCAACTGTTGCCCAATGGACTAGCTCATATAGAGGCTTGCTAGGGACCTGGTTGTCTATGTATCAAACGTGTATCAATAATTCCGATTAATACAGTTATAGCATGATACACAAACCTATTATAAACTTATGAGATAATGCAATAAATACTACTTATTTATTTGCCTCTAGGGCATATCTCCTTCAGTCTCCCACTTGCAGTAGAGTACAAATAAACTAGCTGCATTTTACTTTTATCAGAATCCCTTATCAAATAAGAATCATTTGATAATGCTTGCTCGTGGAAGAGTGTTACTGCACAATCCCTGATTGTACATGCTTTTGCGATTCACTGACATCAACTTTCTTGATATCACCATGTTGTCTAACAACATATATGCAAATACCGTAACTAAGTGAGACTTCTGTTTCCCAGCGCTTACTCTGATTATACTAACCAGATAAATGCCCTGAAAAACACACTCAGCCATACAGAGCCCCTTGTAACAATTACAAACTCGCGATATCTACATACTTTCACACCAATGCAGAAAACTTGACATTCTAATGTCAATCCAACAACTAACACACCTCTACTTCCAGTAAATTCTAAATTTACTTTCATAACTGCTCTTCTTCCAAGAACATCGGTTATACTTCATCGAGCAGATAATATGGTTTTTGTATGATGTCTAATATTACATAATAGACCCACATGTCATACAACCATTACTTTCATGCATCATTACTCTTAATGATCAATTGGATTCCAAAGGACCATCCTTTTGATTCTATTCTGACTCCTCAGATATAATCCAAAACAACTCGACCAACTATTTAAAATTCCCGTTCTATTTCCAAATAGACACCAACTTTCAAATAGTTTCACAACTTCATCCTATTCTATTGGCATAGTTTCACAATGTGTTAACTACACAAGATGAATTCGACTCCCACTCAAATTATGTCTCCACATATTTGACAACACGAGCTCCCACTCAAAAACGTGTCTTCCACATATTTGAGTTCCTGAGCTCCCACTCAAAAATATGCTCTTTACATATTTCACCTAAGTAAACTAACATTGACTCCCACTTAAATCGACATTTTGGTCAAACCAAAATCATTGATCTATTATCAATTCGAGTTTAATACAAACTACAATATTACATTAATACAAATCCCTCAGACTTCAAGCATGCCTACACAAATGTAGTCAACAAATTTGATCTTGTTCAAGACACATTTCTTGACAAGACATGCTACCACGTCTTTCTTATAGTCACATTTCTCATATAACACCTTATATGACGATTAAACAATCTTATTCCTCTAATAAGAATTGCAGCAACAATTACTCTCTTAATCCTTTCAAATGTAACTTTTGATTTCCAGACTCAAAAAAGCCTTTGTTCGTATTCCGATATTTTCTCAACTTTCTTTGTATTCGTATAGTGCACCTTGATCAGTCAACAAGATCCAAAACACTTAATACAGTGCTGTGACCTGATAGCAATATTAAACATAACAGCACTTTATTTAGAAGTTTCTTTCATGAAAATATTATGATCTTTATGAAGAGGATTGCAAGCAGAAAACAATTTTCTAGTCTCCCTCACTCTTAATCACCAAATTTTCATTAGCAGACATATACTCTTTGGAACACTTTCCAACATAGGTCTGACACTTTATTTCAAGCTTCTAATTCCAATCCATAAACCATAATTCGAAAAATCATATTTTCCTCGGAATTACATAGACAACAAACTGAACTTTGTTTCTACTTGGTTTTGGAATGCACTCTCATCCAATGCGAGCATCCTACAAAGAACTATTCATGTATATACCGAATTATCGTGTAATCATATACATGCGACACTACTGTCGATCTCAGGAATTCTTGTTGAGAAAAACATCTATTTTCTAAAGTGGACATTGACTATAATGTTTCAAACATATTAGGAGATTCTAAGACTGATTCTGACGGACCACACTTTATTTAAAAATAGAGCATGGTTATAATTCCCCACATATATATGACATTATAATTTTGTGAAACAAATTCCCACAAGCCTTTTGTGTTGAAACCATAATTCAAAAATATTGTCCTATGATCGAATCTTGTGAATACAATGTTCACTAATCTTTCTTCAGAAAAACACCATTTGATCTATTATCAAATTAATTTCAGACTTTATGATTTGTCGGGCAAATACTCCAATTTACCAAATCATAGGAGAATTCGGATCAAGCAATAAACACCATTAATTAATCATTAAAAAATGACACTCAATTAATTTCCTCTGGTATTGCAACTTCAATACTTGATTTCAAGCTTAATCAACTCGGCACTCGAAATACTTAAATGGACTAAAAACATCCATTACTTCTTTCATTGCTTTCATGACTAAACTCGACGGTGTTTGTTATAGCAATAGAACTCTTATTCATAGGACACGCTATTTTATCATTTCTACAATTATGAATACTTATCATACAATCAATGTAACTGAGATGTGGAATCTTTATTCATAATATAAAACAACTGACTTGTTCCATAACATAAAACAACTGAACTTGTCTTATTACATGAATAACTTTGTCTTGCAACAATCAAGACACACACACTCGCTCACTATTACAAAAGATCTTATCAAAAACTATTAATGATAACTATGATAACTTGAGGACGTAAACACCAAAAGGCCATCAACTCCTTGATTACCAGCTTCAGCGCCAGGTCACATCAAACTGCGCCGCATATATGTGATAATTAGGACCTGTTTCACAAACAGAACAAGTATCAAATACTTCATCATATACCAAGAGGCGAATTCATAATTCTGCATATATCAAATATATACATGTAGCATCGAAGATCTCTCCTTCGATGGAATCAACCTTCAGAGATTTGAATTCAGACACAAACTTGTAGAAGTTCATATCATCGGCCTTCAAAATGTACTTGCGTACATGCTTCTCATAGCTAGCAGGTAGAGATATCAGGACAGTCCGAATGGCACAAGAATCTGCCATCCAGTGATCGAAGACCATCGTCAGCTGGAAGTAGATGTCATACAATCTCTTCAAATGTGTCTTCAGACAGGTATGCTCCTCCATGTGAATGGTCTGGAACATTCTAAGCTGCCTGAATTCCTCACACTTTAATTCATCCTCGAAGTGTGTCTTTATCGCATCAATCATGACGCTTGGCTCCTTGTGTCGTAACAACTCTTTCAACTCGGGTGCCAGGCATACGGTCATGGTGATCTCAACTTCAATGAATATGTCTCGACGCCTACGGAAATCATCTTCCTCCTCCTCGCCAGCAGAATCTCCTGGTCCTTCTCCTAACGGTTCATCGAGAACATATAGAATGTTGTTGTGTTCGAGAATGTTTCTAAAACCGCTGTACCATCTGATGAAGTTGGACCCGTCGGCTTCTAATGTAGCATCCGTGCTCTTGAGGAAGTAACCGAAGTATAGTTGCGTAGTCTACAGATGTGATCGCAAAAAGAGGTAAGGAAAAGTTTATAATATGTAGGTGAGTTTTAGTTTTATAATCTCATTACCTAAAACACACCACACCAAGATTATTATCCCTAAAAATAATAATGGCGATAACACGACCCCTATCCACCACACCACCCCCGATCATCACGGCCGGCAGCATAGCTTCAAAGGTGGACATAAAATGTCGATCACAACAACTCTGTGACTCGTGCTCGATCTTTCGATCTTCCCGTGTTCCGAGGCCATATTTCTGGATATGCTAGGCTCGCCAATCAAACCTCGAAGACCATGCGCGTGCAACATGGCTTACACCCACTGTATGCGAACGACGAGATGTGTGACACCCGATCATCACGGCCTGCCTCATAACGTAGAACTTTCTTGGTGGTGCGCAACGAGGGAGAACACAATTTTGGTATTTGTTAGGGATCATCCTATTTATGATGCTACCGTTGTATATCTAGCATATAAGCAATCAATAGGATGCACACACAACAGCACACAATAATGATGCAATGAAGTGCGATGTGACATGGTCGATGCGCCTGGACCTTCATGGCGCCATGTGCCTGGCCCCCGGCGCCCCGGCATGGCTCCGAGTCTACAGAGCCCTCCAATTGCCTCCGACAGTACGAGTAATATCAAAACTTACCGTAACCATGTCACATAAAATAACGCCTCTGCAAAACAAAGTTAGACGCCTCTAGCTTTATTTAGTTTTGCAAGTTTTACGTGGCAAATAGGCTTATTCGTAAGAGAATCGCTTCCCTACCTACGAACTTTGTACCACAACGTCGATCGTATAATTGCATGTTTAAGCATCCCTTTCGGGCCCTCCATTGAAAATGCTTTGCCGACTAGAGAGAGAGAAACAGACACCCGCCAGCCACAGATACGGTGCAAGCCGTATGTCAGTAGTGGAACCAGTCTCGCGTAAGCGTACGCGTAAAGTCGGTCTGGGCCGCTTCATCAACTCAATACCGAAGGCATCGCAAGTGCACGCTAGAGGGTAGCAAATATAAGAAAGACGCCCTCATTCAACATGAGTTCTAACCGTACCAGCAGTACTACGCATAGATCGGCTCTGATACCACTGAAGGGGTTATGTAGCAGAAAACAATAATTTTTCTAGCGTATGAAACCCTAACTAGCTAGGATCTATCTATCTAGTACATGCGATAACGGTGGCGGAACGGGTTACATTACCTAAATGTAGACCGATAGCGGGGATTACGCTCCCGCACAAGCGCTGACGATGAAGTCGAACGTAGCCGACCTCGAGGTCACGGAGAACTTGCCGTGATGACGAAGACGATGACGCCGGGATGTCAACGATGATCTGCGTCGACGGGCGTCGGGAGGAAGAAGGCAGAGCGCCAATACCAGGGGTGGTGCGTCGGCGTCACAGGGGAGGGGGGGCGCGGCGGCTGCAGGGGCGAGACGACGTCACCCAGGCTACTCAAAAAGAGTTACCTCCGAGCACTCACAAACATATGGAGCTTAGCGACAACCCCCGGTCATTCAGATCCAGCTGAAATCGCAGGGGTAGATCTTATCTGGAATTCCGCAGAGCAACGATACTCAGCGGTATAGCTTAGGTGGAGAGAGGGGGCAAAACGGGCGGAGAAACAGCTCGGCCGGCCTGCAATACAATTAATTGTATTTTCAATGAATTAATCCAATTAATATGCCTTGGTATATAAAGGGGGAAGGGGGTGTGCAAACCCCTTGGCTCCCCCATGTGGGACTAAAGGAGGAGAGGGGAGGGGGGGTTCGGCCGAACCCCCCTTGGGCTTCTCCTACTCCTAGTCCAACTCGGACTAGGAGGCCCAAGCCTCCCTTTCCTTGTGGGGTGCGGCTCCCCCTTCTTGGGCCCTCTTAGGGCCAATGTAGGTGGGAGCCCCCTTTTTCCTTTATTTAATTAATATTAAATTAATATAAAAATCCCATTAATTCATAATTAATATATTTATATATAATTCAATATCCCATGACTCCGAAACTATTTTGGAACCACCCGAACAACTTTCGTACAAATTCCCGGAACCATTCCATACCTCCCCGGAACTCCTTCCGGACCACTGGAACTCTTTCGGATCATTTCTCTCTCTCCAACAAATTCCTATAATATTACAGAACCTATCTCCTGGTGTCGCTAAGACCTTAAGTCTGTTACGCTACGGTTCGAGAACACTCTAGACATGGTCGAGACACTCCGCTCACCAATGACCGTAAGGGATACCTGGAAGTATATGACGACCCCTGTGCATTCCACGAATATCGTCGTTGAACCATAAATATGACATTCATTCCCTTTGTCTCTGCGATACTACCTTGTCCGAGATATGATCGTAGACACACCGATGTCTTTGTTGTATCTCGTTACCGACGAAGGTTATTAACTCGTCTGCGATATTACATCTCCATGACCTAGTCATAAGCTGCGCAGCTATATAGATGCAATATCACCGAGTGGGCCCAGAGTATCTTTCCATTACAAGAATGAACAAATCCCGCTCTTGATCTTTACGTCTTGATGCTCTTTCGGAATACCCAAGATGGACACCGTTATTGTCATGCTATATAAGACACAACGTTTGATGCTCTCAAAGCACCCCTACGAAGCATCAATAAGTACGGTCTCACGGTCTAAGGAATAAGCTATCATATTCTTATCTATTGCAAATGAAAAACATCGTAATACGATCTTATTGCAATACTTTGCGTATGTCCATCACCTTATTCAACTAACAAGATGACCCCATTGTCAACCGACGTCATTGTCCTTGATCGGGAATCTCGATCAACTGTTGCCCAATGGACTAGCTCATATAGAGGCTTGCTAGGGACCTGGTTGTCTATGTATCACACGTGTATCAATAATTCCTATTAATACAGTTATAGCATGATACACAAACCTATTATAAACTTATGAGATAATGCAATAAATACTACTTATTTATTTTCCTCTAGGGCATATCTCCTTCACCTACATCCCGCGCTGCCACCGACATGGGGACTCCGGGTGGCCACCAAGTGGTGATCGAGACCCCGGCTCGGGCGACCTCGGGCGCCAAAGATACCATTCTTCTGGATACACCGCGTCGAGTAGCGTCTCCGCCTCACGAAGCGGACGTACCAAGTCCTCCTTAGCAGGTTGTACCTCGAGCCCCTCCCCGGGTAGGTACCCGGAAGACTCCACCACCGAAGCAGTCCACCACTCATCCTGCGCGGCAAGCGGATCCCCAATCCGGGAAGCAGCGCAGCCAGGGGTCTGGCCAGAAGAGTGCCCCTGCGAAGCCCAGCGCTCCTCTGAAGTCCTCATCCCAGGACTTGGTCCTGACCAAGGGTTCTTCTGCCTCGGGTAAGTTTTCTGGGGTACCACCACCTCCTGTCGAGATCCCCACAGCTGCCTTGCAGCCCTACGAGCGTCCGTAAGCACCTTTGTGTCCTCAGGATCTCGGGAGGTCGCCGCGGCGAGTGCGTCCACCGTAACCGGCTTACGCGCTGTTGAAGACTATAACCAGGTCTGGATTGCTGCCGACGCCCCCGAGGTCGTGGGAGACTTGCACGCTGCTGGGCCGAGCCGCAGCGCTCAAGCCTTGCACGCTCTCCAGGTGGCTGTCCTAGATGTTACCCGGGTTGTTGATTTAAGTTTCTTTCTTCTATCCTCACTAGTTCCCGAGATTAGTGCTTAGTGCTCTAGACTCCACCGAGAAGCAGATCACTACGCTCTAATCTGAAAAAAGAAAGTTTCAGTTCCCAGTCCCCGAGATCCTCTCCACCGAGTTGGTTCATAATTGTGGGTCTCGAATAATTGTCTTGTTATCTCCTGCTCCGTTGAAGTTTCCGAAACTGATATCGGATAAATACTGATACAGGAACGCAGCAAAAAACGCAGCAGCATCTTCCACCGGCTTCTTGCTGACTTCGGTTAGTCCAAGAGGTCGGAGGAGCGACTTCGGGCGGAGCGGGACGCAGCGCACAAGATCTCGGTGGATCAAAAAACTGCCTTAGCCGATGCGCAGTCCGAGGTCACGCGGCTAAATGCCGAGCTGGAGAAGGCCCAGTCCACTGCTGCAGACTCGAAGACGCGTTTTGTGGACGCTACCAAGAAGCAGAAGGAGACTCTAGACCAATATGAGGTGCGCGCGCACCTTGCGGAGACCGCGTTGGCCCTTCTCCGGTCGAAGCAGGATGGCTGGCTTGCCGAGCTCACCGGTCTAAACCGGGATATGAACAGTAAGTGCACCGAGTTCTCTTTCTTTTGTCTTCCTTTTTTGCCGATATCGCCTCATGGCTTGTCTGTGTGACAGTTCTCCTTTCTAAAGGACACTTTGAGCATTCCCGAGAAGCTGCTACCCTCGCTATCGCTGCCGCCCGGGAGAAGAGGGACGGGAAGAGTCCTGTCTCGGATTCCTGGGACATCGACGACCACCTCATCGCCCTGAAGGCCCGGATAGTACCTCTCCGGTCGATCGGCACCGAGCTCCTTAGCGCGGCCGTTCACGCGCATGGTGCCCTGTGGCCTGGCGTTTCCGGTAATCTCTCGGTCACCGAACTGGCCACCGCGCTCCAGGATGTCGGTAACCGGCTTCACGCCTGGAAACGGTCCGGTGCTCGCGCTGGTGCCGACCAAGAAGTAAAACATGTGCTGAGTTGGTACGAGGGGCTCGATCTTGAAGTGATCAAGAGCCCGTGCGTCGTCTCGGAGTGGTACACTGATCCGGCCAAGATCCAGCTACGCCAAGAGACTGCTCATCACCTCGCCGGCTGGGCGGATCCCGGCCCCTTCATCATGAGCCTTATTGCATCTGACTCCGAGTCGGACTAGGAAGATGAAAGCGAGACGGGGGATACCGGTGACGTGGACGCCGAGATACCCGAGGCCGATGATGCCGAGACAGTCGTGGTCACCGAGACCACAGCTTCCCGGGATGTTGCTGCTCCTTCGCCACCCGAGATTCCTCAAGCTGAGATGAATGTGGCCGCTCCGAACACCACTGCCAGTGCGGAGGAGACCGTCATCGTTCCCCCTGCTGCTGATCAATCCGAGAAGCCGGCCTCTCCTACTGCTCCTTGACTGTCTGCTGCCAAACGATGATGTCTGATCTGAAAAACACTTAGTTGTGGAAACATTAAATCCCTGGGATGTCGGGTGCAGCTGTAATATACTTTTAATTCGTACTCTATTCCTGCCAACTTTTGTTTTAACGCAAGAGAAATTATGTAGGTTTATTCTACCACGAGTCCCTGAGTTCATTTTCATGGTTTACCGTATTTATCGCATTATCTCATAAGTTTATAATATGCCTTTGTATTATGCTATAATGGTATTAATCGGAATTATTAATACACGTTTGATACATAGACAACAAGAGTACCTAGTGAGCCTCTATATAAACTAGTCCACTGGGCAACAGATGATCGAGATTCCCGATCATGGATAATGGCGTCGGTTGACAGTGGGGTCATCTTATTAGTTGAATAAGGTGATGGACATACGCAAAGTATTGCAATAGGATCGTATTACGATGTTTGCCATTTGCAATAAATGATAGCTTATTCCTTAGACCGTGAGACCGTGCTTATTGCTACTTCGTAGGGATGCTATGAGAGCATCAAACGTCGTGTCTTATATAGCATGAAAATAACGATGTCCATCTTGGGTGTTCCGAAAGAGTATGTTGAGACGTAAGGATCAAGAGCGGGATTTGTTCATTCTAGTAATGGAAAGATACTCTGGGCCCACTCAGTGATATTTCATCTATGTAGCTGCGCAGCTTATGACTAGGTCATGGAGATGTAATATCGGAGACGAGTTAATAACCTATGTCGGTAACAAGATGCAACAGGACATTGGATGTCTACGATCACATCTCGAACAAGGTAGTATCGCAGAAACAAAAGGGAATGAATATCATGTTTATGGTTCAACGACGATATTCGTAGAATGTTGTAGCATACCTGCACTTAAAATATGGCAAGGTACATGTGTATAGTGCAAATCACTGGATCGATTCGTTTGCACACACAGTTTACGATGTAATTTAACAACAAAGTATCAATTTTATTACATCGATGATCCATACTTGGAAAATATTCTTTTACAACTTGCATAGCATAAAGCTAGCATAGAAAGAGTAAATAGCGGGAATAAATAGCAGTGAGTCTCCATTATCTTCATGTTGCCACAGGCGAAAACATGTTGGTTGTAGACTCAAAACATTTAAACGAAATCTCACTCGTCATTTGATCAATCTGCAATAAGAAAAATATTGTAACAACGTGGGTCAGATTCCATTAAAAATAGAGTCTGGCAAGTGACACTATGGTGGACATGTAACGTACCTGCACTTAAAATAAGGCAGATAATTGTGTATAGTGTAAATCCCTGGATCGATCCTGGATCGATTCGTTTGCACACACAGTTTACGATGTAATATCACAACGAAGTATCAATTTTATTACATCGATGATCCAGACTTACAAAATATTCAATACAAGTTGCATAGAATAAAGCTAGCTTTGAAAGAGTAAACAGCGGAAATACAATAGCAGTGAGTCTCCATCATCATCATGTTGCCACAGGCAAAAACATGTTGGTTGTAGACTCGAAACCTTTAAACGAAACCTCACTCGTTATCTGAACAATCTGCAATAAGAAAATATCACAACAACGTGGGTCAGATTCCATTAAAAATGGAGTCTGGCAAGTGACACTATGGTGGACACTTAATGGAAATAACTCTATAACCTGTATGCATATTTGGCTGGTGGAGTTCAAGGCTATTTTGCATAAAGCCAGTTTTGCCTAACTCTTTGTAAAACAAACTTATTAACATCATAATTGGCAACACGGTTAAACCAGGTGAGCCAAAAGATGGCCCATCCTTGAGTGCACTCTCAGGTAAAACCCCCCACATATTATGGTCCTAAGTATAGTGAAAA
Source organism: Poa annua (assembly GCA_026929855.1). NCBI lineage: Eukaryota > Viridiplantae > Streptophyta > Magnoliopsida > Poales > Poaceae > Poa > Poa annua. The sequence continues at coordinate 23,680,585 of CM049432.1, forward strand.
CTATCTTAGGTGGAAACCCCCATATACATGGTCCTGAGTAGCTCACTTGTGACGCCCTAAAATCGGTACTATGTAGATATAAGCGCTCCCGGCAAAATCCACATAATAACGATTTTAGGTCGCCCACCAGACATAATGTGCACGCTGAAACATGCGCATTATGTGGGTGGAATTGTGATAACATTACAATAGTTCCGATACATCCACAAATACAACAGAAGATATAATTACAACAACGACTCGAACGAGTCAAGATACAAATAATACAATACAAAGATACAAATGACAGCGGAAGCAGAATAGTATCCGACTACGGATAAGAAGCAAATTGGACTAAGAGTCCTGAAGATAAGCGATGGCGCCATATCCCTGCCCAGCCAAGCCGGAGGGATTCCCAAGCTAACGTCGTCAGACTTCAAACCTGTTGACTGCACATAAAGCACATCCCAAAAGAGGGTCAGGGCACTCCCTGGCAAGCAAAACCGACTTGCCTACTTTCTACACCATCTCCCAAAATATAGGGGAGGTGGACTTAGCGGCAGCAGCACTAGCAACCTAAAGAGACACGCTACAACTTCCGTCTAATCAGAGAGGGATAAGAGAGCGCATAAGTAAACAACTACAACTAACACCAAACATAACCCATTCTCGAATTAACCCCTTCAACCAAATATGAGGAAGCAATTCGGAAAACTCACACGTTGAACAGTTTTATTTATAATTTATGGTGAAAGTAATTCTATATTACTAGTCAATTTAATTAACATTAATTAGGTGCAAGTTGTCTAGATCTTGTTAGCCAGCATCATCACCAAAGTCGTCCATAACCGTGGACACGGCTCATTGATAAGATTATACCCTGCAGGGGTGCACTATTGTACCCATACTCGCATGATCAACCCAAGCAAGCATCAGGGCTTCTCAACACGACTTATTCCTTCACTACAGCAAGTCCAAGTGCCACCCATATGAGTTGTTACCCGCGTCGGGAGTCCGGCCGAATCTCAATTGCGGACTCATTAGTTTGCGCCTACGCCACCATGCGGCTCAAACCACAGTAGGAACTGTCCGCTTCGTGTCGTACCGGACCTATATGACCCCCATATCACATACCCTCTCATCATCATCATCATCATCAGCATCATGCACATGCATATGAGCAAATGGAAAACCCGAACTACTTGCGGCACATGGACAAGCTGTAGATCTGTTCAAAGTCTAGGGGGGCTTGATAGGGCCTCCCACAAGTGGTTAGTGCGCTCAAAATTGGATCCGAGGACAAAATCTCAGTTCCTAGGTCGACACTGAGCAGAACAAAGCACCTCGCAAGGCCTTCCGCCTGGTGCCTTATCTTTTAATTATAATACCCCAATATGAGACAACATTTTATTAAGGTAGAATAATCTATCATACTAAGCAGATGAAACATAAGACCAACAGATGACTCGCACAATCAACTCTAAGCATGCGCTACGACTCGCAAGGCCAAAAGATAAACAAACAACAGGTAATGGGATGTGGGGATAAAGCTGTATGGGATGCAGGATAAACATGTGATGGGATCGCGATAAGAATCGAATACTAGGGTAGCAGAGATCAACGGCAGGAATGAAAGACAATGTATAGGTAAACAAGCAAACTTTGCTTGCCTGGAATCCCGCGTGGAAGCAGATCTTGTCGTTGCTCACACATCTCAACGTCGTATCCGCGAAGAAGCAACAAACACTGAAAGCGCAAAAGATGCATTTTACAACTACGGCAAAAGATCCAGCATGATCATGGAAGAATGATGCATGGCATGGCAAGATGCATTGCGAGATGCACTTAATCCAAATTAAGCGGAACCGGGATTCCGACAATTAATATTAATGTTAAAGTTATTTATCTACCCAACAAATCAAATGTTCATTAACATGGCAAGACATGGCAAAGGTGTTCTAGTCAAATTAAATAGAATTGGGCAATACATATATTGATTTGCCCCACACATTCCATATTTATTATTTAGGTGAATCGTTACCCCACCAAACTCAAGAGATGCAACACATGCAAGTATGATGCGATATGCACAAGATAGATGACATTTTATAAAATAGGTAGGGTTAGGGTTTCGGTCCGTACGTCGGATCGGGTGAACTAGGGTTCGGAACCGTCGTCTTCGGTCCATAGAGGAAGTAGTCGTCGTCGGGGAAGTAGTCGTCCCGGAACCGGGGCATCGTCGTTTGTCGGTGTCGTGGAAGGGGTCGAGTAGTCGTCCGGGTGGTTGTTGTTCGGAGCACCGGCTTCGTGGTCGGTGGCGCACTTGTCGCATCTAGTCTTTGGGGCCACGACAACAGACACCGGAAGGAGCGCGTGCACGGGGCAGCACCACGAAGGGTGCACAACTCGGACAAAAGTGGCGACGAAGTTCTTGCGGGCATTGTGTCGAACACCTTACGGGCGGCGGATGCGAGGCGTCACCGAACAGGGAAAACGGCGAAGCGGAGCGGAGCAGAGGAACGGGGTTGCGCGGGGCGGAGGTGCGCGGCGGCAGCGAGGAGCCCGGGGGCGCGGCGGCACGCGCGGGAGGCGGAGCAGGGGAGGACGCACGCGGACGGCGGCGCGCGCTGCGGCGGCGGCGGAGGGCGCGCGGCAGCATGGCGGCGGGTGTGGCGTGGCTTGGGTTCGCGCGGGCGCGGCGGCGCGCTGCGCGCGGGGAGGCGGTGCTGTGGTGCAGAGGCGCGGCGAGCCCGGGCCGGCTCGGGAGGAGAGGGCTGGTGCGCGGCGGCGGTGCAGGCCGGAGGACGGCGCGGCGGCGCGTCATGGGGCGAGAGGCCGGCGCGGCGCACCGGCGCGGCAACGGCGCGGCGTGGGGAAGGCGCGGCGCGTGGCCGGTGGCGGCGTGGGGTGACGGCGGCGGGGCGAGGCGGCGTGGCGGCCCGGGGAGGCACGGAGACGGCCGGGGAGCGGTGGCGCGCTGGCCGGAGGCGCGGCGGCGCGGTGCGGCGTGGCGGCTGGCGGCGCGGACGGCGGGAGCGGGCGCACGGCGCTGGGGCGGCGGAGGGCCGGAGGCGACGGCGGTCGGGGGCGGCGGCAGGCGGCCGGGCTGGAGCACGCGGCGGGGAGCTCGGGCACGAGCGACTGCGGGCTCGGGAGCAAGGCTCTCCCGTACGGCTTGGGAGGATTGGTGCGCTGCGGGATGGAGAAGAAAAGAAGAGGGAGAGAGAAAAAAAAGGAGGAAAAGAAAAAGGAAAGAAGGAAAAGAAAAGAGAAGGAGGGAAAAAAAGAAAAAAAAAGGAGAAAGTGGAGGGGGCGGCTGCAAAGTTGCAGGGGGGTGGGAAATAATTTTCCCAGGGGAAAACCTAGGGTTTGCTTAGGTGGGCTTTTGGGCTTTTATTCCTCTCCTTTTATTCTTTTCAGTTTTATATTTTTAAAACAAAATAGACAGGGAATTTGAATACGAAAACTATACAAAATATTTTTTAGTTTTCAATAGACAATTTAATAAACTAATTTTTAACATTTACAAAAGATTTTTAAATATCACATTTTTAATTAATTCGGAATGCGTTTGACTTTAATTGTGGAAAATTAATTTAAATGCAACAAATTAAATTAATGCGATGCAATGCGATGCTATGTCGATGAAAAAACGAAAACTCACAAAACTAAAAGGGGATAAATCCCGGGGCGTTACAATCGAAACCACTCACAAGGGATCGCGTCCCGCGATCCACGCCGAGACCACAAGAAGAGAGGGGTTACTATCAAGTCTTCACGCTCCGGGATGAACTTCTCGACACCACTAACAGGGGATTGTTGCTCCACCTTGAAATTCTCGACACCACTAACAAGGGATTGTTGCTCACGACGAAGACGACTCCGAAAGATCGAACCTAATAGGGTAAAAGGCAAGAAATCGTCCACCCACACGTAGGATCCTACAACTTTGAAAGTTGGATAAGAGAAGAGACTCCAAAACAAATAAGATAAGAGGAGAAATAGAATATAGGTAAGGAATAAAAAGAAACCTATTGAGATATTTTTCAAAAAATAATTTAAGTCAAATAGTTTTCGAAACTCTAAAAACAACGACCGTTAGCGAGGTTATCCTACAGGCTTTCGCGGACCCGCTGCTTCGATAACCATTCGTATCGAAACAACAAGGAGATCGAAACCAAGGCTCTGATACCACTTTGTGACGCCCTAAAATCGGTACTATGTAGATTTAAGCGCTCCCGCCAAAATCCGCATAATAACGATTTTAGGTCGCCCACCAGACATAATGTGCACGCCGAAACATGCGCATTATGTGGGTGGAATTGTGATAACATTACAATAGTTCCGATACATCCACAAATACAACAGAAGATATAATTACAACAACGACTCGAACGAGTCAAGATACAAATAATACAATACAAAGATACAAATGACAGCAGAAGCAGAATAGTATCCGACTACGGATAAGAAGCAAATTGGACAAAGAGTCCTGAAGATAAGCGATGGCGCCATATCCCTGCCCAGCCAAGCCGGAGGGATTCCCAAGCTAACTTCGTCAGACTTCAAACCTGTTGACTGCACATAAAGCACATCACAAAAGAGGGTCAGGGCACTCCCTGGCAAGCAAAAACGACTTGCCTACTTTCTACACCATCTCCCAAAATATAGGGGAGGTGGACTTAGCGGCAGCAGCACTAGCAACCTAAAGAGACACGCTACAGCTTACGTCTAATCAGAGAGGGATAAGAGAGCGCATAAGTAAACAACTACAACTAACACCAAACATAACCCATTCTCGAATTAACCCCCTCAACCAAATATGAGGAAGCAATTCGGGAAACTCACACGTTGAACAGTTTTACTTATAATTTATGGTGAAAGTAATTCTATATTACTAGTCAATTTAATTAACATTAATTAGGTGCAAGTTGTCTAGATCTTGTTAGCCAGCATCATCACCAAAGTCGTCCATAACCGTGGACACGGCTCATTGATAAGATTATACCCTGCAGGGGTGCACTACTGTACCCATACTCGCATGATCAACCCAAGCAAGCATCATGGCTTCTCAACACGACTTATTCCTTCACTACAGCAAGTCCAAGTGCCACCCATAGGAGTTGTTACCCGCGTCAGGAGTCCGGCCGAATCTCAATTGCGGACTCATTAGTTTGCGCCTACGCCACCATGCGGCCCAAACCACAGTAGGAACTGTCCGCTTCGTGTCGTACCGCACCTATATGACCCCCCGTATCACATACCCTCTCATCATCATCATCAGCATCATGCACATGCATATGAGCAAATGGAAAACCCGAACTACTTGCGGCACATGGACAAGCTGTAGATCCGTTCAAAGTCGAGGGGGGCTCCATAGGGCCTCCCACAAGTGGTTAGTGCGCTCAAAATTGGATCCGAGGACAAAATCTCAGTTCCTAGGTCGACACTGAGCAGAACAAAGCACCTCGCAAGGCCTTCCGCCTGGTGCCGTATCTTTTAATTATAATACCCCAATATGAGACAACATTTTATTAAGGTAGAATAATCTATCATACTAAGCAGATGAAACATAAGACCAACAGATGACTCGCACAATCAACTCTAAGCATGCGCTACGACTTGCAAGGCCAACATATAAACACACAACAGGTGATGGGATGTGGGGATAAAGCTGTATGGGATGCAGGATAAACATGTGATGGGATCATTATAAGAATCGAATACTAGGGTAGCAGAGATCAACGGTAGGAATGAAAGACAATGTATAGGTAAACAAGCAAACTTTGCTTGCCTGGAATCCCGCATGGAAGCAGATCTTGTCGTTGCTCACACATCTCAACGTTGTATCCGCGAAGAAGCAACAAACACTGAAAGCGCAAAAGATGCATTTTACAACTACGGCAAAAGATCCAGCATGATCATGGAAGAATGATGCATGGCATGGCAAGATGCATTGCGAGATGCACTTAATCCAAATTAAGCGGAACCGGGATTCCGACAATTAATATTAATGTTAAATTTATTTATCTACCCAACAAATTAAATGCTCATTAACATGGCAAAGGTGTTCTAGTCAAATTAAATGGAATTGGGCAATACATATATTGATTTTCCCCACACATTCCATTTTTATTATATAGGTGAATCGTTACCCCACCAAACTCAAGAGATGCAACACATGCAAGTATGATGCGATATGCACAAGATAGATGCCATTTTATAAAATAGGTAGGGTTAGGGTTTGGGTCCGTACGTCGGATCGGGTGAACTAGGGTTCGGAACCGTCGTCTTCGGTCCGTAGAGGAAGTAGTCGTCGTCGGGGAAGTAGTCGTCGCGGAACCGGGGCATCGTCGTTTGTCGGTGTCGTGGAAGGGGTCGAGTAGTCGTCCGGGTGCTTGTTGTTCGGAGCACCGGCTTCATGGTCGGTGGCGCACTTGTTGCATCCAGTCTTTGGGGCCACGACAACAGACACCGGAAGGAGCGCGTGCACGGGGCAGCACCACGAAGGGTGGACAACTCGCACAAAAGTGGCGATGAAGTTCTTGCGGGCATTGTGTCGAACACCTTACGTGCGGCGGATGCGAGGCGTCACCGGACAGGGAAAACGGCGAAGCGGAGCGGAGTAGAGGAACGGGGTTGCGCGGGGCGGAGGTGCGCGGCGGCAGCGAGGAGCCCAGGGGCGCGGCGGCACGCGCGAGAGGCTGAGCAGGGGAGGACGCACGCGGACGGCGGCGCGCGCTGCGGCGGCGGCGGAGGGCGCGCGGCAGCGAGCGCAAGGGCGACGGCGGCGCGTGGCGGCGGGCGTGGCGTGGCTAGGGTGCGCGCGGGGAGGCGGCGCTGTGGTGCAGAGGTGCGGCGAGCCCGGGCCGGCTCGGGAGGAGAGGGCTGGTGCGCGACGGCGGCGCAGGCCGGAGGACGGCCCGGCGGCGCGTCATGGGGCGAGAGGCCGGCGCGGCGCACGGGCGCGGCAACGGCGCGGCGTGGGGAAGGCGCGGCGCGTGGCCGGCGGCGGCGTGGGGCGACGGCGGCGGGGCGAGGCGGCGTGGCGGCCCGGGGAGGCACGGAGACGGCCGGGGAGCGGCGGCGCGCTGGCCGGAGGCGCGGCGGCGCGGTGCGGCGTGGCGGGTGGCGGCGCGGAGGTGCGCCGCCCCGTTCTGGTCAACTCGCCCAGGACCGTCAGATCTGCTTCCTACGACCGAGATTAGATCGGCCCCGAAGAGGTATTCCCCGATCTGATCCGTCCAATCCCCTTAAGATCCTACGGCCCAGGTTAACCCTAGATCCGAGCCAATCAGAGCTCGCCACGTCAACAGCACAGTCAGCGCCCAGCCAGCGCTAACGTGTAAAATGATTTTTCTCGATTTATTTAATTGGCAGTTTTGCAGAAAAGCCCCTGTGACTTAGAATTGTTATAACTTAATTATAAAATACTCCCTGTCTATTAACACTAATTATAAAATTTTGTTATAAATTTAGTTATAGAAAACTTTAATCTTATAATTATTCCTTTTATTATATTTTCCAAAAATAGAAATTAATTAAATTGCATTTATAGCCTAATGCATACTTTATAAATATCACAAATTTTGTATGATATTTCTTAGGATTTAAAAGTGCATTGCATGCATAACTTATTTCTCATATAGGTATATTTCCCATAGGAAATCTCTTCATTAATTTTCTCTAAGTCAGAAATATTTTCAAAACCTAGTATTTTGGTAAAAGTTTTATAACATAGACACTTAGGATTACCAACATGGATCTAGAAGACCAATGAAGGGCTTAACCAAAGCAAGACTCCAGAAGAATCTTCAAGAAGTAGAAGCACCTAGAAGAAAAATCAAGAAGAAAATCATGAGAAAGTTACAAGTATGGAGAAGTTTCCTAGAAGACCAACTACAACCTTCTTTCTACCTTTTTCCCTCTTTCCTAATCTTGTCTTTCACATTTGACTTAAACAATTTTGATCATGATATTATCATCTTAAAGTTTGTTGGATCCTAGCGGCATAGTGAGATGAAGCGGCCTGGAAACAAACCTTACATGTCCACGTACATGAGACCTGTTCCACAATTTAAAGTGGCTGGCCGGGTGTCTGTCTCTCTCACTTTAGTGAATATCCAATTTACAAAGAGTTGATAGTAATTGTTGATCACCTTATAAACTTGGTATTTTCTCCAAGTATTTGTGCACATCATGGCTAAGCCATTTGAGTGCTTATTTAAGATAATTTATAACAAAGTTATTTTGTCCAACTTCTGACATTAGTCCTTAGTCATTTCTGACCAACACATCTTCTGACAATAACTTAAAAGATTTTCATGGTATAACATGCATTCAGTCATTTGCAATATTTTGCATATCATGCATGACATGTATTCCTTAGAAGTTTTATGAAACCTGTTTGTTCACTTCGTATGTGCATGAATGTGATGGTTGCTGTTTGTTGATTGTTGTATTGTTGTTTGCTTATATTGTTTCGATTGAACGGAGAGCGCACGTTCGTTGTTAAAAAGAGTTTGTGAACAACGACAACATTCAAAGGCAAGTGGCACACCCCCAGAAAAGTCCTATTATTTTTCTATGCATGAGTTGATTATTTTCTATAAGCATGTGTAGGATAGTATTGCTATGCAAGCCATGTTTAGACTTCCTTATTCCTGTGTCTAAGTTCCTATGAAAATACTTAGTAGAATTGTGATGCTATGCAAAACTATTTTTGATGAAATGTTAAATTCTACTAAGTTATAATCAAACACCTGGGTGGAATTGGTTGCTTGGCTGTATGCGTTGAGTGTTGTCCCCAGGGGATTTACCTGTGGGATATTCACTTGTGGATGGCCACCCAGGAATAGAGGAATCTGAAGAACTCCAAGTGACGATTGCTTCTCGTGCAGCCATTGCCAATATGGGCTCTGGCTTGATCAACTAAGCTGCATGGACTCGCCCCGGCCTGACAGGTGGAGGTAGTGGTTTGTAGGTGGAGCGCGTCAGGCCAGAGTGGGAGGGAAAATGCTTCTGAAAGATCTCGTCTCATTCTTCTCCTTTCCTTTATCAAAAATGGTGTGTAAAGGATAGTTTGGGTTGAATGGGTACAATGGTGAACGTGCACAATCTTGCAGAGTGTAAAACTAAGTACTTAGCCGTGTCCCGGGTACGGACAATTTGAGCAGCTCATCACGGACGTCAACGGAGGATTCCATCATTCCAACTTCAAAAATAAAACTTGATGGGTGAACAAGGGAAGATGAGATTTATGGTTTTCATGCCATACTTGTCTTAATTTGAAGAAAGTGTTTTCCAAAGAGATAGGAAAAATTGGCTTTATGCAAAATAGCCTTGAACTCCACCAGCCAAATATGCATATAGGCTATAGAGTTATTCCATTAAGTGTCCACCATAGTGTCACTTGCCAGACTCCATTTTTAATGGAATCTGACCCACGTTGTTGCAATATTTTTCTTATTGCAGATTGTTCAGATGACGAGTGAGGTTTCGTTTATAGGTTTCGAGTCTACAACCAACATGTGTTCGCCTGTGGCAGCATGAAAGTGATAGAGACTCACTGCTATTGTATTTCCGCTGTGTACTTTTTCAATGCTAGCTTTATGCTATGCAACTTGTATCGAATATTTTGTAATTCTAGATCATCGATGTAATAAAATTGACGCTTTTTTGTGATATTACATCGTAAAATGTGTGTGTGCAAATGAATCGATCCAGGGATTTGCACTATACACATGTATCTGCCTTATTTAAAGTGCAGGTACGCTACAAACAGACACCCGACCAACCACTTAAATTGGGGAACAGGTCTCATGTACGTGGCCATGTAAGGTTAGTCTCCAGGCCGCTTCATCTCACTATGCCGCTAGGATCCAACAAACTTCAAGGTGGTAATAACATGATAAAAATTGTTTATGTCTAAAGTGAAAGACAAGATTTAGGAAAGAGGGAACAGAAAGAAAGAAGAATGTAGAATCTTCTCCTTGCTTCCTTTTCTTCTTGATGTGATGACTTCATTGCAATTTTGTAGACTTGATGGCTTCGAAGACTTCATGGTGTTCATGGCTTCCATGTTGGTCTTGAATATAAATTAGTCATCATAAGGGCCAAGAGAAGAAGGGAGAAAAGAAAGAGGGAGGAAGCAAGACTTAGAAAATATTGTTGGTTGGTCTTCATGAACTTCTTCTTGATTTTCTTCTAATTGCTTCTACTCCTTCAAGATACTTCAGAAGTATTGTTTTTGGCTAATTCCTTCATTGGCCTTCTAGCTCCATGTTGAAAATCCTAAGTGTCTAGTGCATATCACTTTTAACAAAATTTTAAGTTTGAAAATAATCCTAACTTACAGAATATAAGTGAGAAGTTTTCCTATGAGAAGTATAACTATATGAGAAAATATGTTATGCATGAAATGCACTTTTTTTAATCATAAGAAACATCATACTAAATTTTGTGATATTTATAAAGAATACTTGAGGCTATAAATGCTATTTAATTAATTTCTATTTTTACAAAACATAATAAAAGGAAAACATATACATTAAAGTTTTATGTGAATTAATTGTTATAACACAATTTTATTATAAATGGTGTTAATAGGCAGAAGGGGTTTAATTAAATTTATAGCAATTGGATTTACTCAAAAATAATGTTTCTATTAATAGTTATGTCAAAATTAGTCAAACTATTCAATTTAAACATATAACTATTTAATCATCAAAATAATACTCAAATTTTTTTTATAACAGAGGCATCAAATTACAAATATTCCAAAGTTTCTCAAACAATTTTATTTGCAATTTTTGAATTTGTAGTTTTAAAGTTATTACAAATATACTCAAATCATCCATTTGAAATTTGAATATTTTAAACTAAGTCAAATTTAAAATCTAATATATCTAAAATATTCTACATGTCAGGGGCTTTCCAAATATATAAAAATATTTGAATTTGGATGTGTGAATAAAAAGTTATCAATTCTAAGTGGCAGCATCGTACGCGTCCGGGAACTGCTGGGGCGCACGGTCAGGCCGCCTCCGCACCGACGAGCTTCGCCCCGCTCCAACCACTGCGAGAAGAAAACGAGGGAGGCGTCAAGGAGGTGCGGGTGGACAGCGAGGGGAAGGAGGGGGTCTCGGGGCGCGAGGGGTGCAGTTACCTCGCCGAAGTTTGGGGAAAAGCGGCGACGGCAATGGCGGTGCTCCGAGGACGAACTCGAGCAGCCTGGGGCTCTCGGGCTAGGGTTTGAGAGGGGAAAATGGTGGTAGGGGCTGGGGATTATATAGGGCCGAAGAGGGAAACCAATCTGCGTTGATCTCGCTCGAATTTGGAAAGAAATCGGAGAGAAAATCCGGGAGGAAATTTCAGACGGAGGTTGAAGAAGGGTGACGTCATCGCTCACGTCAGCGCTTTTCTTTTTCTTTTCTTTTTTTCCATTTAATTCATATCTTTTGTTTTAAGACTCCAAATGAAGTCAAATAAATTTCTGAAAATTTGTAAAATCATTATCTTTGTGTTAAACCAGTTGTGGGCATGTTTTGAACATTTTTGAAAAATAATATTTGAAATATTCATAAAATACAATTTTACCTATTTTAGGTTAACTTTGAAATTAGGGATTTAATAATTGATTTGGAGTTAAATAAAATTTATGAAATTACCCACATTCTAATATGTCTGAATTTAAATTATTTAAACTTATTTTGCTGAAATCATTCACCTTTATTTTGGCATAATAGTAGAACAATAGAATATAAATATTTTTAGAGTAATATGAAATATAATTGGATTTTTAATTTAAACCTTTTGTGATTTAATAAGATGATAAATTATGAGATGCATGTATGCATGAATGCAATGCTTAAATTTTCTTTTCAAAGCAAAATACATAAATTTTTTCAAAAGTTTTAAATTTTAGTGATTCTTAAACATTCCAAAATATAGGGATGTTACAGACTACCACCCTTAAAAGGAATCTCGTCCTCGAGATTCGAGAAGGCTAGCAAAAGGTTCTGTCTGGGTATCGGGTTGGTCTACCACCCTTAAAAGAAATCTTTGTCGGTATTGAAAACTTCCATATGAAAACTTGATTCAGAATGTACCGTTCACTTCTTCCACAGTGATGTGGTTCACATATCCTTTATCGAAGGGATTTGACTTAGCAGCTTCTTCGGCCTTTTTCTTTGCTGGGCACTCACTGGCGTAATGACCCTTGTTCTTGCATTTGTAACAGAGCACCTGACTGATATCTCTGTGTTCAGGATTTGGACGGTGGTGTCCATTGTTATGGTTATGGCCAGCAAATCCATTTCCTTTATGATCTCCATTGCTTCCCTTGGATCCACCATGGTGATCATGATGCTTGTGGTGACTTCCTTCATTATGGTGATTCCCATGTTTGTGGCCACTGTTCACATCATGAACAAGGTGCTTCTTGAATGAGGGTTCAGAGGAGTGCTTGTACATCTTCCTCTTCCTATTTTCAGCTTTCTTTATGCTATGTTCAAGGGTGATTGCTTGATCAAGAAGTATCTGATAGTTTGGTGCATAAGCAATAGTCAGAGGTATCTTCAGCTCATCACTAAGTCCATTGAGAAATTTTGACTTCCTCTTTGCATCTGTGTCAATGTCGTCAGGCGCATATCGAGACAAGGAATGGAAGTTGTCCATATACTCCTTAAGACTTCTATTTCCCTGACGCAGATTGCGAAACTCTTCCCGTTTAAGATTCATAATTCCCGTGGAGACATGAGCATTACGAAATCCTTCCTTGAATTCCTCCCAGGTCAAGGTGTCCAATGGGTGAGTAATCTGATAAGTTTCCCACCATTGGGCCGCAGGTCCTTCAAGTAGATGTGCGGTAAACCTAACTTTCTCAGCGTCATCACATTCAGTTGTCACCAGATCCTTTTGTACAGAGCGTAGCCAGTCATCAGCCACCATTGGCTCTGTTGCGTTCGAGAACTTGTTTGGCCTAAGCCTCAGAAATCTGGTAAGCCTGTCCACTTGGGGAGGTGGTGGTGGTGGAGGATTGTTGTTGTTGTTGTTGTTGTTGTTATTGTTGTTGTTGCTTGCTGCAATAAACTGAGTCATCATAGTCATCAGCTGAGCTTGAGCGGCCATCAGTTGCTGCATGGCATCATTGTTGTTGTTGTTGTTCTCAAGAGCATGGCGGGGAGGCATCTGTGGGTTTTAGCATAGATGAGTAAAAGATAGACAGATCTAGGAGAAATATTCCTACCCATACAAGCAATTGACACAATCAACCACAATCATTAAATTTACAAACATGTTTTGAGAAAACCGAACTAATCGTTCTGTAACGAAGCACCCGAGGTTATGGAGAACACATACGATGTTACTGCCATACCACAATTTGATAGGTCAATACATCATTAGTATCTCGTTACTCTAATAGATAGGTGATCTAGTGTATCTCCTTCCTGAGTGCATCAAGTTCCTCTTCTATTTCCTTGAGTTCGTCAAGGTACTTCTGGGTGTTATGAAGTCTAAATCGAAGTCTTGCTCTAAGGTGTTCGATAGCTTCCCATGCTGCACTTATTTCTGAAGCAAAGAATGATGTGTGAAGTATTGGGTTGGTGAACATGCAGTTGCCATTGGTCTTGTGGTCATCTTGTTTGCTCTTGTACAGATGGAGTTGCACCCACCAGTACTCTTGACCTTCACCCATGAAAGGAAACCCTTTGTATATTGCTTCTCCTTCAAATCCCAAACTCTTCATGTTATCCTTAAGTGCTCTTGGAAAATTAGTCTCACATTGTAGGGTCATGGTCATCACTGGTCCCTTCCCGAGTGATTCCATGAGGTTGGTCATCTAAAAAAATAAGATAAGGTATTTAGAAAGCAAATAGATAAGATAGTTACAAGAAGGAAAATTAGAAAAGTTTTATTTTAGCAAACTGAATAAAAATAGATTTTTAATCCTATGGTCAAACCTATTTCTATCCAGACTTAGGGGTTTCGAACCTATAGGCAACACAGTGCTCTGATACCATCTGTAATGTACCTGCACTTAAAATAATGCAGATACATGTGTATAGTGAAATCCCTGGATCGATTCGTTTGCACACACAGTTTACGATGTAATATCACAACAAAGTATCAATTTTATTACATCGATGATCCACACTTACAAATATTCAATACAAGTTGCATAGCATAAAGCTAGCTTTGAATGAGTAAAAAGTGGAAATACAATAGAAGTGAGTCTCCATCATCATCATGTTGCCACAGGCAAAATCATGTTGGTTGTAGACACGAAACCTTTAAACGAAACCTCACTCGTCAACTGATCAATCTGCAATAAGAAAATATCGCAACAACGTGGGTCAGATTCCATTAAAAATGGAGTCTGGCAAGTGACACTATGGTGGACACTTAACGGAAATAACTCTATAACATGTATGCATATTTGGCTGGTGGAGTTCAAGGCTATTTTGCATAAAGCCAGTTTTGCCTAACTCTTTGTAAAACAAACTTATTAACATCATAATTGGCAACACTGGTTAACCCAGGTGAGCCAAAAGATGGCCCATCCTTGAGTGCACTCTCAGGTAAAAACCCCCACATATTATGGTCCTAAGTATAGTGAAAACTATCTTAGGTGGAAACCCCCATATACATAATCCTGAGTAGCTCTCCCATCTAAGCGTTCCCTCAGGTAAAAACCCCCACATAACATGGTACTAAGTATAGTAGAAACTATCTTAGGTGAAAACCCCCATGAACATTGTCCTGTGTAATTAACTAATGTTCACCTTTTATTTAAGAAATTTGAATGTTGGGAATCCTCCGTTGGCGTCCTTGATCAGCTGAAGTCTTCACTTGGATTTCTTCTCTTTGAGTTCTTCACTTCTTTCCAATCCCTTTGTTCCTGGGTGGCCTTCCACAAGTGTCCTTTCAGGTAAAAAACCCCACGTACATGATCCTAAGTATAGTGGAGACTACCTTAGGTAAAAACCCTCATGGACATGGTCCTGAGTAGCCACTCAACATAAACCAAACAACCATTCCACCCAGGTGATTCATTAACTTAGTGATGTGTACTCTCAGGTGAAAACCCCCACATACTATGATCCTAAGCAAAGTAAAACTATCTTAGGTGAAAACCCTCATAGACATGGTCCTCAGTAGACACTTAACATTTTGTAAAACTTTTCATCAATTGCATAGCATCAATATTTCTTCTAAGTATTTCATAGGTACCTAGACACAATGGAATAGGGAATTCTAAACATGTCTTGCATTGCAATACTACTAAGTCATACACATGCTTCAGAAAATATTTCTAATTATGCATATAAAAATACTTAGGAATTTATGAGGTGTGCCACTTGCCTTGGCAACAAGAAGAATAGCAACAACAACTGCAATTGTTGTCGTTTCCCTCTGAAATTTCTAACACATCAAACAAAACACACATAAATATACAAACAAAAATAACAATACAAAAATATGTTATGCATGATGAGCAAAATACTTAGACAAAATACTAAGTCTATTCTTCAAGGTGATCGACAATTTTTATCAACTCTTCGTAAATTGGATATTCACTATAGTGAGAGAGACAGACACCCGGCCAGCCACTTAAATTGTGGAACAGGTCTCATGTACATGGACATGTAAGGTTAGTCTCCAGGCCGCTTCATCTCACTATGCCGCTAGTTTATAAACAATTTAATAAACCTTCCTTGACCATATCACATTGCCCCTGCAAAATAAAGTTAGACGTGTTCTACTTTATCTTTTGCATATTTTACGTGGCATGGGGTTGTCGTAAAAAGAAACGCTTCTTACCTACGAACCTATGACCACAACAACGATCCAATAATTGCATGTTTAAGCATCCCTTTCGGCCCTCTATTGAAAATGCAAAGCCAGCTAAAGAGAAAGCGACAGACACCCGTCAGCCACAGATACGGTACCAGGTGTATGTCAGTAGTGGAACCAGTCTCGCGTAAGCGTACGCGTAAACTCGGTCCAGACCGCTTCAACTCAATACTGCCGGAATCACAAGTGCACGCTAGAGGGTAGCAAATAAGAGAACAATGCCGCCGTGAAAAACACGGGTTCTAAAAGCGTACAGCTATATCTACGCATAGATCGGCTATAATACCTGTCGGGGGGCTACCCCCGGGTAAGGTAAAGATATGGTAAAAGCTTACGACCAAGACCCAACCAACATACCCCTAACGGCATACTCCGTCCGACTGAACCGACTTACGACTGGCCGACATATTTTACCCGACATGTCTATGTCGGTATGCTATGTTTTATTCTTATGTGCAGGAAGAGCGGTTCATGAAGGGTAATCCGACATAGCCATGCCGGGTCTCGGGAGAAGAGGATTATCCGGCATACCCATGCCGGGTTGAGAGGTGGAATCCGGCATATCCGTGCCGGGTCACCAAGAAGATTCGCCGGGATATCCGGCATATCCATGCCGGCTAAAGCGGAGAAGATGCCAGGCCAAACGCTGCAGGACAAGTCAAAGGGACGGACAAGACATGTCATGCCCATCTCCGTGATGCAGGGCTAAGGACGGAAAAGATAGGGCAAGCCCATGCCCATGACGCGGTGAACAGTGCGATAAGACCCCAATAGTCAAATCGGTGAATAGTGTAAAGTACTACCGTGGGCCACTCTTTGTCTCTTGGGCATCAATCAATAAGATGCACCAAGGGGAAAGCTAGAAAAGGGGGACTCATTTCGGCCAGGAGTTGATCACACACGCACCAAACAAGTTAGCTCCTCCACTCGATCCACCACTCTCCTCACGTACTAGTGGGAAGCATGCTAGGTAGCTCCTCTCCTCTTCACACACTAGTGCTAGTTAGCCAATTTCCCTCATACGGATGAGCAAGAGGATGAATAGCTCAAGGAGCAAAAATGTAGCCCGAGATGTATTCCACCATATACACCACAGATGCAGGACGTAGGAGTTTTACCTCCTCACGAGGGCCCTGAACCTGGGTAAATCCGTGTGTCTGCCGTGTTCTTCGTGTGCGATTCCTTCACGCTATCTCTCCCCGAATCCTGTAACGTCCATCGTCCCCCAAACTTTAGCCACCCCGTGGCATATGCCGTGAAGCCACCACGACATTTGGCGCCCGCCGTGGGGCCAGAAGCGCTGGATGGGGTTTCCATCCGGACGGGTTCCATCACCGACTCGGGGGAGAGGGTGCTGTGCGGCCTCGTTTGCAACATCGACGCCTTCCACTTCGTCCCCGACAACGCCGGCTGCTTCGCCGACAGGCCGTTTCTGACAAACGGCTGCCTCGTCATGTTCAGGAGCTTTGTCACCTACGTCGCCACCGAGATGGTCTGCGAGTACCCGACGCAGGTGCTCGTGGCCACCGACCCACCAGCGATTGCCACAGCTCGCGGCTGGCGTAGCGCTCGCCCCGAGAGCTGCGGGGTCATGATGGCTGGGACAACCGAGGTCCATGCCGAGGAAGAAGCTGCAGCGCCCGAGCCAGAAAAGAGGGGCCGACACGCCAAGCAGAGGTTGGAGCGTGAGGTGCCCGAGGCATCGCACAAGCCGGCAAGACCCGAGCCTCTGACAGAGATAGTGCAGAAGTTAGCAGTACCGGTAGCGGAATTGTCGGACGCAGCGAAAGCTTTAGCTGAATTAGAGGCTAAGAGGCAATTTTTGCTTAAGGAAGCCAACACTATGGCCGAGTTCAAGGCTCAGCTAGATAGAACTCTCCGAGAGTACAACACGACACATGGATTTACACCGCTGGTAGATCATAGAGCTCGGATGAGTAACCTGCGCAGGAGAGGCAGAGCCCTCAATGTCGAGTTAGGAGGAGAAGAGAGAGATGGTGCTACCAGTTCCACCACTGCACCCACCGAAGTGTCGGCGGGTAAACCTGTGTATAGCTCGCCTGCCAAAACTCTTAGGGCGGCTAAGGCTGCAAGGGCGGAATTATCCGGGTTAACTGGCGATTTCCAGAAGAAACAACATGACCGAGTTAACGAGTTAGTTGGTATGGCTACTCGGCAGAATGAAGCTTTGCGCCGGGAAAATCCTAATGCCAGTGGCTCTCAAGAGGTTCATTCACTCGAGCATCGTAGTGGCTCCAACAGGCATGCCTCTTCTCCGCATGTCGGAGCAGACCGTGCTCAGAGTGTGAATTCCGGCAGAGACCGGCATATATTGACTTATGACCCGGAGTATGCCCACCGACAGTTGGCAGGTCAAGCGGGAGCCGCCAGAGCAAGGAGCAACCCAGTACCGGGCAATCCTATTCAGCGGAAGGCAAACTCAGCGGGACCAGGTCAGCCCCCAATGTATGCAGTACATAACCAGGCACAGAGGCAGCCAAAGGTAGTCTATGTGCAGCAGCCACCCGTTGTGAACCAAGTGGTGAACAGGCATGAGGACGTTAACTCGGCAATGGCACAAGCGGGTTACCATGCACAGAACAACCACTTGGGCTCTCGCTTGGGATCTCGTAAGCTTATCCCGGGAGACGCCCGACATCGTCTGGACATAATCTATATGTCGGAAGCACTGGAGGAGCAAGGCCCTCCTAGCCCCAAGTGTTTTGGGCCCCGGATCATGAACGAGCCACCCATGCGACACTTCCAGCTGAGCAGAGGAACAAAGACATATGATGGCAGCACCAATCCGAAGGACTGGCTAATAGATTATCTGTCGGCCATGAACATTTCCGGTGGGAACAGAAGATGGGCAGTGAGATATATCCCGCAAATGTTGGAAGGGCCAGCTCGGATCTGGCTCAACAACTTGAGAGAAGGAAGTGTGGACTGCTGGTTGGACTTTGAAGATGCTTTTGTGAGCAATTTTTCAAGCACATACAAGAGACCGAATAGAACTCAGCATCTTGCAATGTGTAAGCAAAGAGACAATGAGACCGACAGAGATTACTTGACTCGATGGAGTACAGTACGCAATTCCTGCGAAGGAGTTGCGGAATCGCAGGCCATTTCAAGGTTTGCGCAGGGTTGCCGACATGGCTCCATGTTATGGCAGAAATTGCAGAGAGAAATGCCGGAAACTCTGGCCGAGACAATCCGCATTGCGGACAGTTACGCACTGGGAGACCCAATGCAGCCCCTGCTCAACTCGGGAGAGTCAAGTAGGAGGTACCAGGGCAACAACAGGACAGGACCTCCCCGGCGAGAGGAGAATTTTGGAGTCAAGAGAAGGGAACCAGAGTACAGATTTGAAGCGCAACATGTTGCCGCGGTGGTTCCGGCACACCCGGAGGCTGGTGCACCACAACGCCCCAAGATAGATGGTCTTACTTGGACACCGAATCAGGAGGGAAAGCATGCATGGGCAGGACCGAATAAGCCGGCAACATACGAGGCAATGTTGGACGGACCATGCAGCTTCCATACCACCGACATTCGCAAGCCAGCGAACCACTCCACCCGGAACTGCAGCTGGTATCAGCGTGCACAGAGGGAAGGAGCCGGACCAGGAGGATACCAACAAAGAGGACCACAGAGACCACCAGCTCAGAGGCCACCGACACAACTTACCGGGGAAAATACAACTCAGATGCCACCACCGGCACCAAGGGCACCCCCGCCAAGGCCGGTAAATGTGGTGAATGTTTGAGCGAACTCTGCATAACCAAGCAAGCGTGAGAGGGAGCAGTATCCTCAAGGTGATCTCAAAGAGGCCCACCAATCCTACATGATATTTGTGTTGGAACCAACAGACAAGAGAAGCATCCACAAGCGCAACATGGAGGTGAATGCAGTAATGCCAGCAGTGCCGAAGTTCATGCATTGGTCCGAGCAAGAGATCACCTGGAGCAGGAAGGACAATCCCAGACTTATGCCTAACCCGGGAGGGTATGCTCTGATGGTGTACCCGACATTTATTGGTCCGAGTTTGAGTGTGAGGTTTAGCAAGGTGTTGATTGACAATGGCAGCGCCATTAATATAATGTATCAAGACACGATGGTGAAATTGGGGATCAGTCTGAACATGCTCCAGCCGAGTAACACTACTTTTCATGGTATTGTACTAGGAGTATCCTGTGCTCCATTGGGGAAAGTTTGGATAGATGTGTTGTTTGGTACAAAGAATATTGTCCAACAGAGAGCATACAATTTTAGGTAGTAGACCTGGATAGCCCCTATCATGCTCTGATCGGTCGGCCGGCACTGGCCAAGTTCATGGTGTCAACTCATATGGCGTTCCTGAAGATGAAAATGCTGGGACCCAATGGAATTATTACAATCTCGGGAGATCACAAGCGTTCCATAGATTGTGCATCAGCTGGCTCTTGCTTGGTAGAGTCCCTGATCATTGCTGCTGAGAAGACTAAGATGCATCAGGTGGTGGCTATGGCGTAGGCTGCGCAACTCGGCATGCCGGGTATGACAAACCCGGAGCAGAACACATCATTTCTGCCGTCAAAGGAGACGAAGAAGGTGAGCATTCACCCGAACTGCAAGGAGTACAAGGCCATTATTTGCGCGGACCTGACCGAGAAATAGGAAGGCGAGCTCACTCAATTCCTCCGTTAGAATCGAGATGTTTTTGCATGGTCGAATCAGGATCTGCAGGGAGTCCCGAGGGAATTGGCTGAGCACTCTTTGTTTGTCAGACCGGATGCTAAGACGGTGAATAGCAATCAACCGTGCAAAGTAGATATTAGAGATGATTTAAGCTTCAAGCACAACAATATAATCATCTAATGCTTCCAACAAACATGACAACTTTATGAAAGGATCAAGTCAAGTAATATCAATAGGCACGTAGAAGATCAATATATTATTTGTTCAAAAGAAAGAAGCAAGCATTCAATGTTGGTTCCAGGCACCAGGATGTTATGGCTAAGAGAATGTTAACGGAAGTTTAGAAGGCCAACGGAAGAAAGGGTCACAAAGCTGTAGATGATCATTAGACAAGAGAAAGTCATACAATCGAAGCTATGCAAGGAGTAGTGATTGCCATACAATGGATGCACAATGAGCTATAAGTATATGAAAGCTCTCCTATGGGTCTAGTGGGGGTGCATCCAACTTTCTTGCTCACGAAGACCTAGAGCACTTTTGAGGAGGCTCATAATTGGAATATACAAGCCAAGTTCTATAGTGTAAAGTTCCCCACAAAGTTATGCAACTAAGACATGAAAACTCTCTCATATGGAGTAAAGGTTCTAAACATGAGCAAAAATGATGATCACAAATGATATGGTGCTATAACATGAGCACAAGTGATGGCTATAAATGATATGGTGCTGTAACATAAGGACAAGTGTGTGATAAACAATAGTAATGCTGCCCCCTTTTTATTTCGTTCTTTCTTTTTTCTTTTTTCCTTTTTCTATTTTTTTTGTTTTTCTGTTTCTCTTTTCCATGTCCTCCATGTCTTTTTTCACTTTGTAGGGGCAAGCATCCTAATATGATATATGATATATGACAACACACTAATGATGATAAAACAACATACTGATGATACAAGTAACTAATATGAATGTGCCATAAGAATACATATGACAACGGTGTCTCTGCCAGTGTAGCAGGTTATGCAGTGCTCTAGCGTAACATGGGTAAAATCACACATCAGATTTATAGAAACACGCAAAGCAATAAATAAGTAATGAATGACAACAAGTCATGTAATGTAAGATGGATGTTGCATTGCAATATATCTCGGAATAGCTATGGAAATGCCTTAGTAGGTAGGTATGGTGGCTGTTTTGAGGAAGATGTTTGGCTTATGTGTAGGAGAACAAGATGAAGATCTCCCACGAGTTTGGATGTACCCGCGTAAAATGCACCAACTCTCAATGTGAGAAAGGGCAAAGGAAAGTACCGAAGAGGCTAGCAATATGGTGGTGGAAGTGCCATGAAAACCGCAGTTTTAGAACTCACAAGTAAAAAGATTCCAAATAAAAATATGATCATGCAAATCATAATGAAAATTACTCCTAGGGGTGCTGTGGCAAATGAACAAGTCACTATTGGGGACCCGACCGTAGCGCATAACATAAAGCCATTACGGTTGCCTTAGTCAAAAAGAAGTCATATACCATTATGCAATCAACTGGAAATTTAAGTGTGGCACAGTTTTCAAGTTTCTCTAGACCAACGATTTAATATTCCACTTTACTAGACCATCATGTTTACCATTAAGCAAATTAATATCTCAAAAAAACATTAATGGTTCATGTGACACAATTTAATGATCTACAAGATTAATGTATTATTTTAATTATACCATCTACCACATTTAGCATTTTCTGTTCTCAACCAAACACCAATCAACTTATTTAAAAGATAAACTATACAAGTAATTAAACAACGAGATATGAGAGCGTAACATAACAAAGCTAACAGCTCTACAAGAGATGCATGAAAAACAAGAGCTAGAGAGCAAATGATAACAAAAGACGAATACTCAACGAATATAAGTGAAGAATACAAGTATTCAAGTGTCTCTCTCCCACACAAAAGAATGCTAGGATCCATATTATTCAGAGAATGAAAATAAAAAAAACAAAAACAAAAACAAAAACAAACAGACGCTGGAAGATAAGCAAATAAGATGTGACGGAATTAAAATATAGTTTCACTAGAGAGGACCTGATTGTTTGTCGATGAAAAAGGGTATGCCTTGGGCATCCCCAAGCTTTGACGCTTGAGTCTCTTGAATTATATTGGGGTGAACTACCGGGCAATCCCCAAGCTTTGGCGTTACTATCCTCTTGATCACATTATATCATCCTCTTCTCTTCATCCTTTAAAACTTCCTCCTCACCAAACTTAGAGTAACTTCATTTAGAGAGTTAGTGCACAAAAATTATGATATTATGTAGAAACACAATTTATACCATTGCTACTGGACATTAGCTACAGCCACTAATATCTAAAAGGATAAAAAGATCCAATCAACATAGCAAAAGAGGCATTGCAAAAGAAAATGTCAAAATCTGTCAAAAACAGAACAGTCCGTAAAGACGAATTTTTTCGAGGCACTTAACGTGCTCAGATCAGAACACTCAAAACTAATGAAAGTTGCGTATATATCTGAGGATTATTCACAAAAAAAGGGCAGATGTTTCTTACGTTCTAGTAGGGAGATATGAATTTTACGGTGGACAGCAGAAATCTGTTTCAGCATAGGAATTGAATTTGAGCATCAACTTTTAACAAGAGCCTTAACTTGACACAACATTGCAATAAAAATAAGATACAAAATAATTTCTACAGAGGTAGGCATGTTACTTTACACAAGAAAAACAAAATAAAATAACAGGAAATAAAAGTGGGTTGTCTCACATAAGCGCTTTTGTTTAACGCCTTTGAGCTAGGCACAAAGTGAAACTCAAGTATTATCAAGAGGTGAAGCATCAACACCATAATTTGAATGAATAATAGAATCAAAGGGTAGTTTCTTTCTTTTCCTAAGGAAGTTTTCCATACCTTTCTTGAGTGGAAATTGGTACTTGATGGTACCTTCTTTCATGTCAATAATTGCACCCACAGTTCTCAGAAAGGGTCTTCCCAACACAATTGGACAAGATGGGTTGCATTCAATGTCCAAGACAATAAAATCAACGGGGACCAGGTTATTATTAACCATAATAGGATATCATTTATCCTCCCCAAAGGTTTCTTAAAAGCATTATCAACAAGAAAAACATCCAAATAACAATGTTCCAATGGTGGCAAATCAAACATATCATAGAGCTTTTTAGGCATAACAGAAATACTTGCACCAAGGTCACACAAAGAATTGCAATACATTTATATATTTTAATCTTAATGATGGGCTCCCAAACATCTTCTAAATTCCTAGGGATAGAAGCTTCAAGTTTTAATTTATTTTCCCTAACTTTAATAAGAGCATTTGTAATATGAGCAGTGAAAGCCAAATTAAGAGAGCTAGGATTAGGGCTTGTGGCCAATTTTTGCAAGAAATTAATAACTTCAGAGATATTACAATTATAAAAATCAAAATTATTATCATCAAAGCAAACCGAACCACATTCTCTCACTTTATTAAAAATTTCAGCACTTTTATCAACTCTAGTTTCAGCAGTTTTAGGCAATTTTAAATTTTTGGGTGAAGTAGAGGAGACATTTCCAACACCAACTATGTTACCATGGATAGTAGGAGGCTTACTAACATGTGAAATACCATTATTTTCAGAGGTAGTAAAAGTAAAAACTTTAACAATATTAGCCTCTTTCTCCAATTCTCTCTCTCTTTCCCATCTAGCACGTAATTGAGCCATCAATCTAACATTTTCATCAATTTGAACTTGGATGGAATTAATTTTAGCAAAGGGATTATTCTCTTTAGTTTCAGTAGGCATAATTTTATATTTTAAAAGATCAACATCAAAGACAAGATTATCAACTTTAGACGCAAGAATATACATTTTCCCAAGCTTTTCCTCAACAGTTTTATTAAACAAAGTTTGTGTAGTGATAACATGTTTTAGCATGGTTTCAAGTTCAGTGGTGGTAGTCCTATTGTTGTTATAAGAATTACCATAAGCATTATCATAAGAGTTGTCATTATTAGGAGGATAGTGCTTATAGTTGTTGTTACCATAGTTGTTCCTATATGCATTGTTGTTAATTTTTTTGCTTTTAATGAAGTTTACATCAACATGCTCTTCTTGTGCAACTAAAGAAGCTAAAGGAACATTATTGGGATCAATATGGGATATACCAGTAGCAAGCACAGACATAATAATATCAATCTTTTGACTCAAGCAGGAAGTTTCTTCAGCAAAATTTCTTCTTACCTTGAGGTGTCCTCTCTGTATGCCATTAAGAATAATTTACCATCATATCATCCAAGAGTTTTTTTGCAGCCCCCAAGGTAATGGACATAAAGATACCTCCCGTGGCTGAACCCAGTAAGTTTCTTGAAGAAAAATTCAGTCCTGCATAAAAGGTTTGGATGATCATCCAAGCAGTCAGTCCATGGGTTGGGCAATTTTTTATCAAATATTTCATTCTTTCCCAAGCTTGAGCTACATGTTCATTATCAAGTTGTTTAAAATTCATGATGCTACTTCTTAAAGAAATAATCTTAGCAGGAGGATAGTATTTTCCAATGAAAACACCTTTGCATTTAATCCATGAATCAATACTATTCCTAGGCAATGAAAGCAACCATTCTTTAGCTCTTCCTCTCAAAGAGAAAGGAAATAATTTCAGTTTTATAATATCACCATCTATATCTTTATATTTTTGCATTTCACATAATTCAACAAAGTTATTTAAATGGGTAGCAGCATCATCAGAACTAACACCAGAGAATTGCTCTCTCATAACAAGATTCAATAAATCAGGTTTAATTTCAAAGAACTCAGCTTTAGGTGCAGGTGGAGCAATAGGTGTGCATATAAACTCATTATTGTTGGTGCTTGTAAAGTCACACAACTTATTATTTTCAGCGGAACTCATTTTAGTAAATTACTTAACAAACCGAAATAAAAAAAAGGAAATTTTTTACTAAACCGAAATAACAAAAGCAACAAAACTGAAAATAAATGTGCAAACCAAAATATAAAAAGTAATGTAAGTAACTATTTTTTTGTATTTTTCATATTAAGCAAACAAGACAGTAATAAAAATAAACTAAGCAAGACAATAAAAAAATAAAAAATTTGGAAGTGCGAAAACTCCCCTCGTGAAGAACACTCAAATCCCCGGCAACGGCGCCAGAAATTCGCTTGATGCACACGGTGGGTGTGTTGTTGGGAGACCCCAAGAGGAAGGTTTGAAGTAGTGCCGTAGCAAGTTTTCCTCAGTATGAAACCAAGGTTATCGAACCAGTAGGAGATGAATGATTCCTTCGAGGTTGTTGACGGCGACGTTGACACGGCGCAATACCTGCATCAGCAGCGAACGTGGAGCCTGCACACAAACAATCAAGATACTTGGCCCCAACTTAACGGTGAGGTTGTCAATCTCACCGGCTTGCTGTAACAAAGGATTAAACGTATGTGTGGAAGAAAGATGTATGTTTGCAGAAAGTAACAGTTTTGTATTTGTGGTTTTATCAGATTAATAAGAAGGATCGGGGTCCACAGTTCACTAGTGGTGTCTCTCCATAAATAATAATAAATTCATACATGTGTGGTAAACAAATTACAGCTAGGCAATTGACAGAATAATGATGAGCAACCCAATGCATATACTAAAGATATGGTGTCTAGTGTGAGATTCATTCGGGCATTACAACAATATACATAGACAGTTCCAACCGCATCTATGACTAATAATCCACCTTCCGGTTAGCGTCCGCACCTCTTTCAGTATTAAGTTGCATGCAACAGATTATCGCCTTAAGCACTATGTGTACTGTAAGTAAGTAACATCATCCTTAGACAAAGTACTACTGTTTTATCCCTAGTAGCAACAACACATCTACAACCTTAGAGCTTTCTGTCACTGCCCCAGATTTCATAAAGACATGAACCTACTATCGAGCATAAATACCCCCTCTTGGAGTTACGAGCATCTACTTGGCCAGAGCACACACAACTAACGGAGAGCATGCAAGATCATTAAATAGTACACACATGACATATTATGAAGCAATAACTTTAGCACTCAATATTCATCGGATCCCAGCAAACAAAACATGGAGAATTACATAAAGATGATCTTGATCATGATAGGCAGCTCACAAGATCTAAACATGATAGCACAAGAGAAGAAGACAACCATCTAGCTACTGCTATGGACCCGTAGTCCAAGGTAGACTATTCACGCATCAGTCCGGAGGCGGTCATGGTGACGTAGAAGACTCTGGGGATGATTCCCCCTCTCGGCAGGGTGCCGTGGAGCAGTCCTGATCTCTCCCGAAGTGGTGGCGTCGACGGCGGCGGCTCGGGACCTGTGGAGGATAAAGTGATTAACCGTCTCGTGTTTTTAGGTCAGGGGGGTTTATATGGGCGAAAGACCTTGGTCGGTGGGCGCCCGAGGGTTCCACTCCACCTCCTGGTACGGCAGGCTTCTGGCCCGCGCCACGAGGCGATGTGGCGGCCTCATGGCCCCACTTCGTCTAGTCTTCGGATTTCCTGGACGCATATATTCCAAAAATAATTCCTGGTTGATTCGTTTCCAATTTGGCGGATATTTCCTTAAGAGCTTTTCTGAAACCAAAAATAGCAGAAAACATGAAACTTACACTGTGGCATCTTGTTAATAGGTTAGTCCCAGAAAATGCATGAAACTATATAAAATGCATATAAAACATGTAATAACATGATATAACATAGCATGAAACACAATAAATTATGGATACGTTGGAGACGTATCAACATCCCCAAGCTTAGTACTCATCCCGAGTAGGCAAGAACAATAAAAGAAGAATAATTTCTGAAGTGACATGCTTAAAAATAATCTTGATCATTGTAAGGCATGTAAACTGATCAAATGAATAAGGGCTGTAGTTTATATTGATATCAAACGAGTAATGAATAAACAAGTAGGTGAAGCAAGCAAAGCTCTCAATGATATAGTAATAGATATCAATCAATCATGCAAAGTAGATATTCGAGACGATTTAAGCTTCAAACACAACAATATAATCATCTAATTCTTCAAACAAACATGAAAACTTTATGAAAGGATCAAGTCAAGTAATAGCAATATGCACGTTGAAGATGAATATATTATTTATTCAAAAGAAACAAGCAAGCGTTCAATGTTGGTTCGTGGCACCAGGATGTTATGGCTAAGAGAATGTTAAAGGAGGTTTTGAAGGCCAACAGAAGAAAGGGTCACAAAGCTGTAGATTATCATTAGACAAGAGAAAGTCATACAATCGAAGCTATGCAAGGAGTAGTGATTGCCATACAACGGATGCACAATGAGCTATAAGTGTATGAAAGCTCTCCAATGGAACTAGTGGGGGTGCATCCAACTTGCTTGCTCACGAAGACCTAGAGCACTTTTGAGGAGGGTCATCATTGGAATATACAAGCCAAGTTCTATAGTGTAAAGTTCCCCACATAGTTATGCACCTAAGACATGAAAACTCTCTCATATGGAGTAAAGGTGCTAATCATGATGACAAATGATGATCACAAATGATATGGTGCTATAACATGAGCACAAGTGATGACTACAAATGATATGGTGCTATAACATAAGCACAAGTGTGTGATAAAAAATAGTAATGCTGCCCCCTTTTTTATTTCTTTCTTTCTTTTTTCTTTCTCTTTTTTTCATTTTTTTTTCATTTTCTGTTTTCTTTTCGATGGCCTCCATGGCTATTTTCACTTTTTAGGGGCAAGCATCCTAATATGATACATGACGTATGATAACACACTAATGATAATAAAACAACATACTGATGATGTGAGTAACCAATATGAATGTGCCATAAGAATACAAATGACAACGGTGCCTCTGCCAGTATAGCAGGTTATGTAGTGCTCTAGCGTAACATGGGTAAAACCACACACCAGCTTTATAGAAACACGCAAAGCAATAAATAAGTAATGAATGACAACAAGTCATGTAATGTAAGATGGATGTTGCATGGCAATATATCTCGGAACAGCTATTGAAATGTTGTACTAGGTAGGTATGGTGGCTGTTTTGAGGAAGATAATTGGCTTATGTGTAGGAGAACAAGATAAGGATCTCCCACGAGTTTGGATGTACCCGCGAAAAATGCACCAACTCTCAATGTGAGAAAGGGCAAAACAAAGTACCGAAGAGGCTTGCAATATGGTGGTGGAAGTGCCATGAAAACCGCAGTTTTAGAACTCACAAGTAAAAAGATTCCAAATAAAAATATGATCATGCAAATAATAATGAAAATTACTCCTTGGGGTGCTGTGGAAAATGAACAAGTCACTGTTGGGGACCCGACCGTAGCTCATAACATAAAGCCATTACGGTTGCCTTAGTCAAAAAGAAGTCATATACCATTATGCAATCAACTGGAAATTTAAGTGTGGCACAGTTTTCCAGTTTTTCTAGACCAATGTAACATCCCGGGATTTATCCCAAATTAGATTTTATTGTTTTTCTTTTTGCATCATCATGTTATCATATCATCATGCATTTGTCACCTCTTTTTATTTTATTGCATTTAAATTTGAATCACACCCTTCAAATTCAAATTCCACTTTTAAATCTAAATGCAAACCAAATCAGTTTAAATATGACATTTAAACTCTTTTCAAATATTCAAACTAATATATTAAATTGTATATTTTGGAACTATTTAATTTTTGCTAATTGTTTCTATCTCTCTTCTTTTTCTATTTTGCTTGAAAACACAAAACAAAACAGAAAAGAATAAATAAAAGAAATAAAAATTTCAGAGAAAAACCTAACTTGGCCGGTTCTCTCCCCCTGGGCCATCTCTGAGGCCCAGCCCATTTCCTCTCCCCTGTCATCTTCTTTGCTTTACAGCGAGGCAGAGAAGGAGCCATGGCAGCCCCACCATGTGCTGCTCCCTCCCCCTCTCCTTAGCAAGCCGACCCCCTCCCCCTGGAACCCTAGCCTTTCCCTCCCCTCTCCCTCTCAGCCGCCGCCGCCCCCTTCTTCCCCATCTCCTGCTCCTCAGTTTTTCTCCACCGAGACATCCACCACCACATCGCCGTAGCGTC
Source organism: Poa annua (assembly GCA_026929855.1). Lineage (NCBI taxonomy): Eukaryota > Viridiplantae > Streptophyta > Magnoliopsida > Poales > Poaceae > Poa > Poa annua. The sequence continues at coordinate 23,710,185 of CM049432.1, forward strand.
ACCGCGCCAGCGCCGTCGAGGGACGTTCCGCGACACTCAGAGTTGCGCCTCATCGTCTGTAGCCTCTCCGTCGAAGGAATTGGGAGGGAACCGTCGGAGTCCGATGAGCTCTTCGCATTCCTCTCCCCTCCGCCGCAAATTTCCAGCGTCCCGGCCCTCCTCGTGCCCGATCCCCTACACCGACCCCCCTCGCTGTGAGCCCCGGTCCAATTCCCGCCATCCCCCTCTCCCTTTGCTGCCCGGAGCGTCGCCACCGTCCATGTTTTCTTCTCCGGCCGCCATGGCCGTGGTGCACCGCAGGAGCACGGGCACGGGCTCGAGCACAAACGCGTCCCCGTGCCTCCTCTTTCTTTCTTTGAGGACGCACGCATGTTTCCGCGTCCACGCTTGCACACGGCAGTCGCGGATCCGCCCGATCGTGGTCACCGGTGGCCGTTTTCAGTCCGCCGTGGCTCTGTTCCCCGATTTGTAGTTTCGTCAGAGAAGCACCCACACGTTTCACTCAAAAACAGGCCGATGCAGTAGATAGCAATAACACGCACCCGGACTCCTGGCTAGCGCAGTGATCTGCGCCGCCCTGCTCGCTCGCGGGTTCGATCCCTCCCTCACGCGCATGTTGAATAAAAGCGTCGCTTTTATTTTTCCTTTCCCCTCTGACACCACTGGCCAACCGGTCAGCGACCGAGTGCACCGCACCCGCGCTGTCATCACCCGTGTGGCGCTGGGCCCGCGCGTCAGTCGCTGTGGCTAGCCTCACCTCCGGTGCAAAAACCTAGATCCAGATCTGGATCTGAATAATTGTGCCAAAGCCCCTGTTGTTTCTGTTTTTCTGCGCAGAGACTCCCAACAACACAGTTTCATCACGAACAGGTCCTGTAAATTGCAGAAAGAATCCTAAAACTAAAATGCTAATAACTTTTAATTTATAACTCCAAATAAAATAATCTTTATATGTTTATTTATCAGAAAATGCAATGAATATTAATACGCCATTTGTATGCCATTTTGCATCTGTTATTTTAATTGCTTAGTGTAATTTGTTAATTGCAACTAAATAATTTAATTTGGAATGTTATGGGTAATAAATATATCATGCCCTATTCCATTTAATTTAATTAGATCACCCATGCCATGTGTTGCCATGTTAACCAACATTTAATATTGCTGGTAAATAAATAACTTGCACCTAAATATTAATTGTCGGGGTTGCTTTCCCGCTTAATTTGGATTACCTGCATTGTATTGCATCTTGCCATGCCATGCATCATTCTCGTATGATCATGATGAATCTTTTGCCGTAGTTGTAAAATGCATCTTTTACGCTTTCCTGTGTTTGTTGCTTCTTCGCGGATAAGACGTTGAGATGTGTGAGCAACGACAAGATCTGCTTCCATGCGGGATTCCAGGCAAGCAAAGTTTGCTTGTTTACCTATACATTGTCTTTCATTCCTGCCGTTGTCAAAGAATTTTTGCCCCAACCCAACGGTGAGGGGGTCAATCGCTACAGCTTGCTGTAACAAAAGGATTAAACGTATGTGTGGAAGAAAGGTGTTTGTTTGCAGAAAGTAACAGGTTTGCAGTTGTGGTTTTATCAGATTAATGAGAAGGACCGGGGTCCACAGTTCATTAGTGGTGTCTCTCCATAAATAATAATAACGTTCATCCATGCGTGGTAAACAAATTACAGCAAGGCAATTGACAGAATAATGATGTCCAACCCAATGCATATACTAACATTATGATGTGTAGTGTGAGATTCATTCGGGCATTATAACAATATACGTAGACCGTTCCAACCGCATCTATGACTAATAATCCACCTTCTGGTTAGCGTCTGCACCCCTTTCAGTATTAAGTTGCATGCAACACATTATCGCCTTAAGCACTGTGTGTAAAGTAAGCAATTAACATCATCCTTAGACAAAGTACTACTGTTTTATCCCTAGTAGCAACAGTACATCTACAACCTTAGAGCTTTCTGTCACTGCCCCAGATTTAATAGAGACATGAACCCAATATCGAGCATAAATACCCTCTCTTGGAGTTACAAGCATCTACTTGACCAAAGCACACACAAGTAACAGAGAGCATGCAAGATCATTAAATAGCACACACATGATATATTATGAATCAATAACTTTAGTACTCAATATTCATCGGATCCCAACAAACACAACATGGAGAATTACATAAAGATGATCTTGATCATGATAGGCAACTCACAAGATCTAAACATGATAGCACAACAGGAGAAGACAACCATCTAGCTACTGCTATGGAACCGTAGTCCACGGTAGACAACTCATGCATCAGTCCGGAGGCGGTCATGGTGACGTAGAGGCCTCTAGGGACGATTCCCCCTCCCGAAAGGGTGCCAGGGAGCAGTTCTGATCTCCCCCGAATTGGTGTTGACGAGTGCAGCGGCTCGGGACCCGTGGAGAAAAAAGTGATTAACCGTATGAAGTTTTTAGGCCAGGGAGGTATTTATGGGCGAAAGACCTAGGTCGGTCGGCACCCGAGGGCACCACATCACTTCCTGGCGCGGCTAGAAGTGGGCCCACGCCACGAGGTGGTGTGAGTGCCTCGTGGCCCCTCTTCGTCTCGTCTTCGGTTCCTCGTGACGCAAATATTCCAAAAAATAATTTTAGGTTTATTTATTTCCAGTTTGGCGGATATTTCCTTAAGTACTTTTCTGAAACCAAAAACAACAGAAAACAGGGTACTGGCACTATGGCATCTTGTTAATAGGTTAGTCCCAGAAAATGCATAAAACTATATAAAATGCATATAAAACATGTAATAACATAATATAACATAGCATGGAAAATAAGAAATTATGAATATTCTCGAAATTGGAAATAAAAGATCCTGGGTTGTTTTTGGAAAAGGAACGTTCCAGAAGACCGAAGACTTGACGAAGTGGACGACCGAGGGACCGTCAACACCCCATGGCGCGGCTCCCTTCTGGGCCGCGGGAGTAGGTGGTGACGCGGCCTCGGGCGCCCGCCAACCTCGCCCTTTCAGCTATAAGTAGATGCTTGTAACTCCAAGAGGGGGTATTCATGCTCGATAGTAGGTTCTTGTAGATGTGCAGTGACAGAAAGCTCTAAGGTTGTAGTTGTACCGTTGCTACTAGGAATAAAACAGTAGTACTTTGTCTAAGGATGATGTTACTTACTTACTTTACACACAGTTCTTAAGGCGATAATTTGTTGCATGTAACTTAATACTGAAAGGGGTGCGGACGCTAGCCGGAAGGTGGATGATTACTCATAGATGCGGTTGGAACGGTCTATGTGTATTCTTGTAATGCCCGAATGAATCTCACACTAGACATCATAACGTTAGTATATGCATTTCTTTTCTCATAATTATTCTATCAATTGCCCAACTGTAATTTGTTTACCACACATGCATGAATGTTATTATTATTTATGGAGAGACAACACAAGTGAACTTTGGACCCCGATCCTTCTCATTAATCTGATAAAACCACAACTGCAAACTTGTTACTTTCTTCAAACACATATCCTTTCTTCCACATATAAGTTTAATCCATTGTTACAGCAAGCCGGTGAGATTAAAAAACTCACCGTTAAGTTGGGGCAAAGTATCTTGATTGTTTGTGTCCAGGATCCACATTGGTAATCATAAACGACGCTGCCAACAACCTCGGGGGAACGCTCATCTCCTATTGGATTGATAACCTTGGTTTCTTAACTGAGGGAAACTTGATGGTGCACTACTTCAGACTTTCCTCTTGGGGTCTCCCAACAACACACCCACCATGTGCATCAAGCATTTTTCTGGCGCCGTTGCCGGGGAGATAAGCATTCTTCTGCGAGGGGAGTTTTCGCACTTCCAATCTTTTTATTATGTTATTGTCTTGCTTTTTATTTTTATTACTGTCTTGTTTGCTTAATATCAAAAAAACAAAAAAATAGTTACTTGCATTACTTCTGTTATTTCAGTTTGCACTTTTATTTTCAGTTTTGTTACTTTTCTTATTTCGGTTTAGTATTATTTTCTTTAATATTGTTTATTTTGGTTTGTCATTTAATTTGCTAAAATGAGTTCTGCTGAAAATACTAAGTCGTGTGAATTTTCAAGCACCAACAATAATGATTTTATATGCACACCTATTGCTCCACCGGCATCTAAAGCCGAGTTCTTTGTAATTAAACCTTCTTTATTGAACCTTGTTATGAGACAACAATTCTCTGGTGTTAGTTCTGATGATGCTGCTTCCTATCTAAATAGCTTTGTTGAATAATGTGAAATGCAAAAATATAAAGACATAGATGGTGATATCATAAAACTGAAATTATTTCATTTCTCCTTGAGAGGAAGAGTTAAATAATGGTTGCTTTCACTGTCTAGAAATAGTATTGATTCTTGGATAAAATGCAAAGATGCTTTTATAGGAAAATACTTTCCTCCTGCTAAGATTATTTGTCTAAGAAGTAGCATCATGAATTTTAAACAACTAGATAACGAACATGGTTCTCAAGCTTGGGAAAGAATGAAATCTTTGATAAAGAATTGCCCAACCCATGGACTAACTGCTTGGATGATCATCCACGGTGCGCCACAAAAATCTGACATTCTGTGGCGCATGTTTATTTTGTGCGCCATAGATGTTTGTGGCGCATTGGTTTGGCGCGCCACTAAATCTTTTCTGTGGCGCATGGGCTATGGGTGCGCCACAAAGGGGCATCCCACCTATAAGCCCTTTTCCACTAGTGAAACCTTTTATGCAGGACTGAACTTTTCTTCAAGAAACTTATTGGATTCAGAGTCTAGAGGTACCTTTATGTCCATCACTTTGGGGGCTGCAACAAAACTCTTGGATGCTATGATGGTGAATTATTCTGAATGGCATACGGAGAGGACACCTCAAGGTAAGAAGGTAAATTCTGTTGAAGAAACCTCCTCCTTGTGTGAAAAGATTGATATTTGTAACATCCCAACATTTTGGAATGTTCAAAAATCACTAAAATTTAAAACTTTTCTTTTTATTAAAATAAAATATTAAATGCATAAGAAAACCAACTATGAAAGACTTCAAACTTATTGAAAGAGTTTAATATTTCAAATGTCACAGTTTAAACATTTTATTATCCATTGTATTTCAAAAACCTTAATATGTAATTTTACAAATGTTTTATAAAGTACAAACCATTTTATTTTAAGTAAATAGTTTACTTATAAGTAATTGATTTCAACCACTTAACCTTAGCTATAAATAAATTAAAATAATAATTACAAGTGTTATTTTAAACAATTGAAAACATTGTCTATTTGCCAAAATATTATTATTCATTTAACTAAATTCAAAATATAGTTTGGAAATTATAAGCCTATAGTTTATAACCTTAAAACTTCATAAATAAAAAATTAATGAATTACCCAAATAAACATTTCATTTGCTTACATGAATTTCATTTATTTTCAAGCATGAACTGATTAATATATTCTATATAAGAAAACACTTAAATCTAAAATCTTTTCCAAAGTTGTTTATGAAGTTTTCAAATAATTTAGCTTAATATAAAATATAATGGTGCACAAAATAATTAGAATTAAAAATGATTACATTACATTTTCTCTTTTCATTTCAAATAGTTGTAATGTGATATTTAATAATCTATTAAAGCTAAAATTTATTTAATATTGGAATATGAGTTTAAATAACTTAAATTCAAACATTTTGAATATGGGTATTTCATAGAATTTATTTTAGCCAAAATTAAAATTAATTAAACCCTAGTTTTAAATTTAACATAAAGTGTCAAATTTGTATTTAAGCAATATTTAAAAATATTATTTTTCAAAAATGTTCAAAACATTCCTACAACTGGTTTAACACAAAGATAATAATTATACAAATTTTTAGAAATTTGTTTGACCTCATTTGGAGTTATAAATCAAAAGTTATAAAAGAAATAAATAAAACAGAAAAGAAAATAAGAAAAACCTGACAGTGGGACCCACCTGTCAGGGGGTCGTCTTCAACCTCGCCCCAAATCCCGCCCTGACCTCGCAGAAACGGCCGGCATTTCCTCGCTTCAACGCGGGCGTTTAAGACGCGGATTCAACGCCCCTGCCCGCCTATTTGTAGCCCCGACAGTCCTCTTCGTTTCCCCTCTCATCTCGCTCAGAACGGTGCCCCCAGGCCGGCAAAATAACTCGCCGGAGTTCGCATTGCCGCTGCCGTTTTCCTTCCGATTCCGGCAAGGTGAGCCACCCCCTCGCACCCGAGACCCCTCCTCCTCCTTCCCTGGACCGTGCGCACCCCGTGACCCCTGCCCCGCTTCTCCCGTGCAGCAATTCAAGCGGGGAGAGCGCAATCCGAAGCTCGCCGGAGCCGCACCACTCGGTCGCTCCGTGTCGCCGTGTGAGGACGCGCGAGGTGACTAGGTGGCGTCCATCACCTCTGCCTTGGAGCGCCGCATCTCTCCGTCATCTTCTGGAGGTCGGGCGAGCGCTGCAATGTCGCCGGCGTCCACAGCCGAGCTGCTGCGCCGCCTCTTCTTCATCTCCAGCCACCGGCGCCGCCATCTTCCGGTCAAAGCAAGGTGAGCCATTCGTTCGCGATCCAACGGCTTAGATTAGATCTAGCCGATCTGAATCTGTATGCGTTTAGATCCTTTGGATCTGGATCGGACGATCCAGATTTAAATAAGCCGAGCCGAGCCGAGCCGCATTTCGGCTAAGCCAAGCCCGAGCCGACCCCGAGCCATCCAATCCGATCGCGCCACGTGTCTCTGGTTTTCTGTTTTATTTTCCGAATAAAATTAAAATAGCAGTTTTACAGAAAAGCCCCTGCCACTTAGATCTGTCATAACTAATTAACCACTTATCCAAATTCAAATATTTTTACATATTTGGAAAGCCCTTGACATGTAGAATATTTTGGATCTGCCAAAATTCAAATTTGACTTAGTTTAAAATTTTCAAATTTCAAATGGTGAATTTGAGTATTGTTGTCATAACTTTAAATCTGTAAATTCAAAAATTGCAAATAAAATTGTTTTAGAAACTTTAGAATATTTGTAAATTGATGCCTCTAATATAAAATACTTTTGAGTAATAATTGAAGGAGTTCCTAATTTTATATATTTAATTTGAATAGTTGAGTATTTTCAACATAACTATTAATAGAAATGTTATTTTTGATTAAATCAAATTGCAATAAATTTAATTAAAATCACCTCTGGCTATGAACACCATTTATAAAAATTCTGTTATAAAATATAAATCACATAAAAACTTTAATCTATACGTTTCCTTTTATTATGTTTGGCAAAATTAAGAACTAATTAAATTGCAAATTATAACTTTATGCATACTTTATAAATATCACAAAAAATTAGTATTATGTTTCTTGTGATTTAAAATTTGCATTTCATGCATAGCATATTTTATTTTGTAGTTGTATTTTACATAAGAAAACTCCTCCCCCAATTTCTTTAAGTTAAGGATTATTTTCAACTTAGCATTTTGGTAAAAGTGTTATACACATAGACACTTAGGATTTTCAACATGGAGCTAGAAGACCAATGAAGGACTTTGAAGAAAACAGACTCGGGAAACATCCCAAAGCTGTCAAGCACTTAGAAGAAAAGTGAGAAGAAGTTCAAGAAGGCCAACCTCCCTTCTATTCCCTAAGTCTTTCTCTCTGTCCTTTCTTCTTCCCTGAGACTTCATGAAGACTAAGTAAATCTAAGACCAGCCTAGGTGATGCAAGAATCATCAAGTATGGAGATGAAACCCGGAAGACAACTACATATTTCTTTCTATCTTTTCCCTCTTTCCTAATCTTGTCTTTCACATTTGGCTTAAACAATTTTTGATCATGATATTATCATCTTGAAGTTTGTTGGATCCTAGCGGCATAGTGGGATGAAGCGGCCTGGAAACTAACCTTACATGTCCACGTACATGAGACCTGTTCCACAATTTAAGTGGCTGGCCGGGTGCCTGTCTCTCTCACTTTAGTGAATATCCAATTTACAAAGAGTTGATAATAATGGTTGATCACCTTATAGACTTAGTATTTTTCTCCAAGTATTTTGCACATCATGGCTAAGCCATTAGAGTGCTTGTTTCAAGATGATATAAAACAAAGTATTTCACCCAACTTCTAACCTTAGTCCTTAGTCTTTTCGACCAACACATTTCCTTTCATTAACTTAAAAGATTTTTCAAGGCATGAAATGCATTTCTAGTCCCTAGAAATAAATTGCATACCATGCATGTCATGCTTTCCTTAGAAGTTTAAGAAACTTGTTTGTATGTGTTGTGTTGTTTTATGATTGCTGTATGATTATATGTTTGTATTGTTTAGACTGAACGGAGAGACCCGAGTTCGTTGAAAAGAGTTTGTGAGTAAAGACTGCATTCAAAGGCAAGTGGCACACCTCATAAACTTCCTATTATTTTCTATATGCATTACTTAGTATTTTTATAAGCATGAGTAGGATAGTATTGCTATGCTAAACCTGTGTAGAATTCCCTTACTCCTGTGTCTAGGTTCCTATATCATACTTAGTAGATGTATTGATGCTATGCAATTGATGAAAAGTTTTACAAAATGTTAAGTGACTACTCATGGCTGTGCTCATGGTTGTCGTCGCCTAGAATGAATGTCTATTCTACTTAGGGCCGTGAGCATGGTGATTTTTACCTGAGAGTGCACATCCACTAAGTTAATGAAACTCCTGGGTGGATTGGTTGTATGGCGGCGAAGTTGAGTGGCTGCTCAGGTCCATGTCTATGGTTCCTGGAGTACGTGCACTTGTGGATAGCCACCCAGGGAATAGAGGAATCTTAAGAACTCCGAGTGACGATTGCTTCCCGTGCAGCCTTTTGACAATGGGCTCTGTCTAGAATAATTAAGTTTTGATGGTGCAACCTGTCAGCTTGACAAGCAGATGTAGGGGGATGATAGGTGGAACGGGTCTTGCTAGTATGGTTGCATTCTTCTTCTGAAAGTTCTTGTCTCAATTCTCTCCTTTCCATAATACACTCCGCGTGTATAGGATTTCTCGGACAAATTGAGTCTAAAGGTGAAAGTGCACAACCTCTGCAGAGTGTAAAACTAAGTACTTAGCCGTGTCCCCGGTACGGACAATTTGAGCAGCTGATCACGGACGTCTACGGAGGATTCCATCATTCCAACTTCAGAAATAAAACTTGAAGGGTGAACAAGAGAAGATGGGATTTATGGTTTTCATGCCATACTTGTCTTGATTTGAAGAAAGAGTTTTCCAAAGAGATAGGAAAAATTGGCTTTATGCAAAATAGCCTTGAACTCCACCAGCCAAATATGCATATAGGTTATAGAGTTATTCCATTAAGTGTCCACCATAGTGTCACTTGCCAGACTCCATTTTTAATGGAATCTGACCCACGTTGTTGCAATATTTTTCTTATTGCAGATTGTTCAGACGACGAGTGAGGTTTCGTTTATGGGTTTCGAGTCTACAACCAACATGTTTTCGCCTGTGGCAGCATGAAAGTGATAGAGACTCACTGCTATTGTATTTCCGCTGTGTACTTTTTCAATGCTAGCTTTATGCTATGCAACTTGTATCGAATATTTTGTAATTCTGGATCATCGATGTAATAAAATTGACGCTTTGTTGTGATATTACATCGTAAACTGTGTGTGCAAATGAATCGATCCAGGGGTTTGCACTATACACAGGTATCTACCTTATTTAAAGTCCAGGTACGCTACAGATGGTATTAGAGCATTGTGTTGCCTGTAGGTTCGAAACCCTAGGTTTGGATAGAAATAGGTTTGACCATAGGATTGAAAATCTATTTTTCTTCACTTTTCTAAAAACAAATCTTTTCACTATGTCTTCCTCGTATTCTCATCTACTATCAACCTTCTGAAAATACCTTATCTTATTCTAGATGACCATGTTCTTATAGTCTAAGTCTGATTCTGCTGCTTCATATGGAAAAGCTACGATGCAACATAAAGTTCTACATGCATGAAAGACCACTGAAGAACCAGGATACGACCAACACCTCGAAGATATTCAAGAAAGTTAAACAAGAACTTGAAGCACCCACGAAGGAGGTAGATTTGACCACCACTTAAATAGAACGACGATGTCAAGTTAGTGTATTGATCATATCAACTTAGCTGTATGACAATACTAGATTGTTTGTTTGTTGTGAACCTTGTTGCTTGATGTATGTTAGATGTTGATTGATTATGTTATAGATGGGTTGCCTTGTTTTGTTTTATTGAACTAGAATTCCTTCATAGTAAAATTCAACTCATTGCTTTCTAAACCAACCAGATGTCTCACCCAAATACCAACACCAATGTTTTGCATACAACTATGCAACTACTATTTGAGAACCAGAGTCAGCTGTGGAATTTGATCAATGATCAACTGCCTAAGATTGATCAAAACCATAGTGAATTTGAAGAGGACCTTATGACCAAACCAAAGGCATGCAAAACTTGTAGAGAGGTAGGACATACGTCCAAAGGATGTCCTGATGAGTGGCCCCATGATAATACCAGACATCCAGGTAAAGGATGCCTCACAAGTCAGGTTACTTGCTTCCTGTGTGAAGGAACAAACCATGTCCCAACTCAGTGTCAACTCTATCCCTTGGTGCAACAAGCTAACCAGCAAACCAAGGAAGGAATGCGACAGTCTCTCATGAAGATCCTGGAGGAACAAAGACAAAAGGTTGAATCCAAGAAAGATCTTTGCCACATAAGATGCTACAAGTGCAAAGATAAGGGACATTACGCTGATAAGTGCCCTGAGTGGAAGAAGGATAAATCTCTCCAACGACCGAGTGGAAAAACGTAAAGTACTATGACTTGCCGTATCACTACATACCATTACATTTTAAATAGTAGTACACTCTACATCAGAAAAATAAACAAGATTAAACAAAGTTCCTAGACTGACCACAAAGATTTCTTTTAAGGGTGGTAGCCACCTAGATAATTCTAACCCAGCTGCCTGAAACCCAGAGATCCCAAACCATCTTTCTTTTGAGCCTCCCCAATCAGAAAATTCATCCCCTGCTAGTTTCCAGTTTCCATGTCAGAAATTTCATTTCTCAAAACATCCCGAGTTATCAAAATCATTCAAGCATTTGCTCTGTCTTTCTAGCCTCTCCGAATCTCGGGGACGAGATTCCTTTTAAGGGTGGTAGTCTGTAACATTCCAACATTTTGGAATGTTCTAAAATCACTTTAAATTTAAAACTTTCCTTTTTATTAAAATAAAAAATTAAATGCATAAGAAAACCAACTATGAAAGACTTCAAACTTATTGAAAGAGTTTAATATTTCAAATGTCACAGTTTAAACATTTTATTATCCATTGTATTTCAAAAACCTTAATATGTAATTTGACAAATGTTTTATAAAGTACAAACCATTTTATTTTAAGTAAATAGTTTACTTATAAGTAATTGATTTCAACCACTTAACCTTAGCTATAAATAAATTAAAATAATAATTACAAGTGTTATTTTAAACTATTGAAAACATTGTCTATTTGCCAAAATATTATTATTCATTTAACTAAGTTCAAAATATAGTTTGGAAATTATAAGCCTATAGTTTATAACCTTAAAACTTCATAAATTAAAAATTAATGAATTACCCAAATAAACATTTCATTTGCTTACATGAATTTTATTTATTTTCAAGCATGAACGAATTAATATATTCTATATAAGAAATGATTTAAATCTAAAATCTTTTCCAAAGTTGTTTATGAAGTTTTCAAATAATTTATCTTAATATAAAATATAATGGTGCACAAAATAATTAGAATTAAAAATGATTACATTACATTTTCTCTTTTCATTTCAAATAGTTGTAATGTGATATTTTTTTGAGGCGCAAAACAGTAGGGAAAAATCCCTACTGTTTAATTTTCTATTTTCACATTGACAGCTGTACAATTTACAAGGAAAAGTTCATAAAGTGTCCACCCATTGGGTCATCCCTTCCTTTAAGGAAGGTTTAGCTCTATGCATAATCAATCTAAAAGAACAGATAAAGTCCTGGAAACAAGCCTCAAGACAAATAGGCTGAGAGTCAAAAATACATCTGTTCCTATGGGTCCAAATACTCCAGCAACCAATAATGAGAATTTCCTTATAGCAGATCAGCTTATAAGTTTTCTTAGCTTGAATCAACATGGAGAAGAGGTCCAGATCCGTATCCCATTCAAGATATGGTTTCCACCAAAAGTTCCTGCTGAAGTCACATTCAAAAAATAAGTGGATAAACTCTTCAGCCATCCCCTGAGAGCATAGGACACAATTATAGTCCTCAATCTGAAACTGCTTTCTGGCTAGGAGGTCTCTTGTGTTCAATTTGTCTTGCAATAGTAACCAAAAGAAGATCTTATGTTTTGGGAGAACACAGGATTTCCAGATCCAATGGAAAGGGGATGGTGCAGGATTATTTGACATTAAGGTCTCATAAACCCTCTTACTCGAATAACTCTTATTGCTGGATGACAGAACCCACCTATCAACAGAAGAAATATCCATTTGTCCTGTCAGCAAACTGTTGAACTGGGCAAATTGATGAACAGCATTGACTGAAAGTGGGGTGTGAAACAAATCTAATGACTCTTCATCAGAAAATACAGCAAGTGCTTGTTTAAGGGAAATGGATTGTGACTTCGCAAAGGAGCAAAGGTGAGGCATTTTGTGCCTAAGGAGCTCATCAGACCACTTATCCATCCAAAGTCTTACAGTTCCACCATCACCTGGGACACAAGCAGCCAACTCCAGGAAGTTATCAAGTAACTTTAGACAATCCTTCCACCAAAAAGAACCAACAGGGCCAGTGTTTTGTGGTATTCTATCATTCCCATAATGTGCTTGCCATATAAGCTTAACCCAGGGCAAATCATCCTTATTCATGAACTTAAAAATGTACTTCATGAGTAAAGCAATATTTTGTGTTCTGAGATTTAGGATGCCCAATCCCCCCACTCTCTTTGGCTTGCATACATTTTCCCATTTGACCAAGCATTTACCTTTTTTATGAATATCTTTGCCTCTCCAAAAGAAACCCCTGGTAGATCCCTCAATATAGTCCAGGAAACCCAATGACAATTTCAAAGTGCACATAGCAAAATTGGGTATAGCAGAAATGATGGATTTAATCACCACCAGTCGACCATCATAGGATAGTGTATCAGCAATGCCAACTAGCCTTTTATCAATCCTATGAATAATTCCAATAAGGTCTTCCATCTTTGGTCTAGTAGTCCCCAAAGGCAAACCAAGGTAGGTAAAAGGTAGGACCTCAATTTTACACCCCAGGATCAGAGCCAGTTCAACACTTTTATCTTGATCAACATTGATAGGTACCATAGAGGATTTACTGAAATTGATCTTTAATCCAGTAGATAATGAAAATTTATCCAAGATAACTTTCAACCTTCTCAATTGTTCAACACATGCTGGCATAATTAGCAAAGTGGCATCTGCATATTGTATTATGGGATAATCTAACCCAAAAGAACAAGATAGGGGCAAATCAATCTCTCCGGATTGCCAAGCAGCATTAATGACAAATTGAAGAAGCTCTGCAGTAGTCACAAACAACAAAGGAGACAAAGGATCACCTTGTCTAACTCCTCTTTTGCACCAATTTTTTTTCCCAGGTATACCATTCAAGAGTACTGAGGTGGAAGCAGTATGCAGGATTTTGGATATCCAATTCAGCCAAAGGTCTCCAAACCCTAAATGCTTAAGCATGAGTAGAATTGCAGAATATTCAACCTTGTCAAAAGCTTTTTCAAAATCCAATTTCAAGATAATGATCTCTCTCTTAGACTTGTGACAGAGGTGAATGTATTCAAATGCCCAAGCAAGACAGTCCTGAATGGTTCTGTTCTTGATGAATCCATATTGATTCTTGTGCAATGCTTGGATAATAACCTTCTGCATCCTATTAGCCAGCAGCTTGGTCAACAACTTTAAAGTGATACTGACCAGAGAGATTGGTCTATAATCATTAACATATTCTGGATCATTTTTCTTAGGAATTAGAGTGATGAAGGCTGAATTGATGCTGGAGATATCCAAATCACCTGCAAAGAAGCTAAAACACAACTGATAGAATTGCTCCTTAACTTGATCCCAACATTTTTTTAGGAAGGCTCCATTAAACCCATCAGGACCAGGTGACTTATCTGTTGGCATACACTTAACAATGTCATCAATTTCATCCTTTGTGAAGGGGACCTCAAGGCTAGCAAAATCAATATTGTAGTTGGGTACAATAAGGTTATCTAGATCAAAAAGCATAATTGGATTATCAGAACAACCAATCCTCTTTTTAAAAGACTGCCAAATAATTGCTGCTTTATCTTCATGATCACAAACCAAACGACCATCCTCTGTGCTCAAAATGGCAATATAATTACATCTGAAGCTTTTGGTGGCATAGGTATGGAAGAACCTTGTGTTTTTACCTCCCAACTTAGCCCATCTAATTTTTTCCCTACTACGTCGATAAATCCTCTTGGCCTCCAGAAGATTGGTCAAATGAGTTTTAAGTACTCTTCTAAAATTGGATTCAATAATAGAGAGTAATCTTTGGTCCTCTAGGCCATCCAATAAAGCTAACACATAGTTGCATGACTGAATAGTCTTACATAACTGAGACAAGCTTTTGCTCCATTGCTTCAATCCATATCTCAAAGATTTCAGTCTCGCTATAATATCCTGTGCAACATTTTTAAAGGACCCCCGATGCTGCCAATTGTGAGATATAATTTGTGCAAAACCCTGCATCCCCAGCCAAAATTCTTCAAATCTAAAAATCTGTGCTTTTGGAACATGGATACAAACCTGCACCTTTAGAGGGACATGATCTGATGATAATTTAGCTAGAGGACTAGCAAGTGTATTAGGGAATAATGCTGTCCAGCTGGCAGAAGTAAACACCCAATCTAACTTTTCAAGCAAGGGATCAGCTTGCATGTTACTCCAGGTAAAAGATCTACCCTTTAGAGGAATATCAATAAGATCATGATGGCTAATAAATCTGTTAAAAGCAAGCATATTATTGATGTCTCCTCCAGGTCTGTTCCTATTATCAGGACCCCTAATCAGATTAAAGTCACCAAGTATCATCCACAAATGCATGGGACTCGTGTCGATATTCATCAGCCAATTAAGAAAGAGAGCTCTCTCAGCAGGATGGGTTGGTCCGTAGACGTTTGTAAGGTACCAGACCTGACCAGTTATCTTACAGATCAGTTGAACAGTCACATGGAACTTAGAAAAGGAAATCTCAGTGCCATCAAAGAGGTTCCCATTCCATAAAGTTATTATACCCCCAGAGCTCCCCATAGAAGGAGAAAACACAAATTTATTGAAACGTCTAGGGCAAAAGTTCCTGACATAATGGAGATCAAAGTGTTCTTTTTTAGTTTCCTGGAAACAAATGATATTGCAATTAGATTCATTAATGTTCTGCCTAATGTCATCCCATCTGGTTTGTGAGTTAATCCCTCTCAGATTCCAATCCAAAATATTCCATTGTCTACTCATTGATAACCAAAATTGGGTTGTTTATGATGAGCAATATTAAAAAGCCTAGGGACAAGCAGAAACAGATGCAAGAGATCATCCTCCATGGACATAAAAAGAGCCAGTAGTCGACTGCCAGATACATCCCAGATTGGATGAATAAAACAGAGGTTACATCCAGAAGGAGAACAGACTGTAAACATATCCCAGAATAAACAAACACAGACATCTGAGAAAAGTTGTCAACATCAGCTAGCACACATATGGCACATTGACAGCAAAAGAGCATACATCCAAGTTCACAAGTAGCCAAATACAGTCCATACTGGCAGGATAGAGGTTTATACTGGTAGAATAGCAGATAGCAGAAGGATGCCAACATATTACAAGCCATAATAAAATAAAAGTAGCAAAAGTGAATGAAGCACAAGATCCTGTTGTCCTCCTCTTCGCATAGCTTATTCGATACTATCATTGGTACTGTCATAGTTCAAACTGTCTTCTGATACATCCTCAGGATGCATCTGACAAGGTCTAGTAGCCAAAGCCTGGATAGTCTCTAAAGGCAGAAAAGGTGGAGCAGGAGCATTGACATCCCTGACAATAACAGATAGAGCTCCCCTGTCCTGGTCCTCATCATCAACCTCATGGCCCTCAATGCCAGAATCAGCAGGTATATCCTTGTAGCCCTCCTTGAGCTTTGCAATTCTGTTACTTCTCCTGACCTGTTCAACAGACATAATAGCTTTTCCTTTTCTCTTCCTTGAGGCAGCAAGAGTAGAGGATGGTGCAGTAGAATTACCAAGTTGTTGATCAGCATCTGAATTGCTACTAACTGCAGCATTAAGATCAGTAGGGAGTTGAACTGCAGCATTCTCAACTGCAACAGAAGTCTCAGATGAGATGTTGCTTGTGTTACCTAAGGAGGGTACAGGCTGATTGCGAGCTGGGGGGAACACATCCACAAAGATAGGCTGCACTGGAGGAGGAGCAGCTTGGACAACTGGAGCATCAACTGGCTCAATAACTGGGGCTACCACAACATCTATCACAGGTGCATGATCAGGAACAGGTTCATCCAGTGCTGGTAAGACAATGTGAACATCAGGGACAGGACTTTGAGGTGGGGTGACTAAAACAGGCTCCTCGTTAACAGGAAGGACGGGTGGCACAACCTGAGCTTCTTCTTCATGCCACATAGCAAATCCATCAACCACAATAGGAACTGGGTGTGGGTTCTCACCCTCAGGTGGGAGAGGATCTTCATCACCAGCACCTGCTCCCAGCATACGCCTATTGAGAATGATACAAGGACATGACCAAGAACCACCATTGCCTTCCTCACTGAAATTCTGCACAACAACAATACTGCCAGGAATCCTATCAATGTCAAAAGTCCTTATTTTCACAAGAATCCGAGCCTTGTTGGTATCATCTCTATTCCAAATCAAGAAACGACCATATGGAGCAAAGGTGGAAATAATGGTGTTAAGACTCCAGCACTCAGGAGGAAAATTCAGTAGCATAAGCCAGACATCATGAGTAAAAGTAGCAGCTCTGAAGTTCCTTCCTTTATCATGTTCAATGACACGCATCACAGAATCACCAATAAAATAGGGGCTGTTTCTAATAGCACTGTCACGGTCAATAACCCCATCAAACCTAACCATCGCAGCACCCATCGCACATCGACTAACTTGTCTAACATCATATCCTCTTTGCACCATCTGAGCAGTGATCAGGGCAGAAGTACCTTGAAATTGCTCCCAGGTAGGCTCTGGTTCGAGGAGGATGATCGCCCAGTCATCGCATATCTCAGGAGTAGAACCGCCGATGACCACATAGCCACGTTGTGGTCGGAGAGGGCTAAATGGTTCATAACCCGCTCCAGGAGGCAGATGGGGTACAGGGTCGACGGGGTAGTTCGCCATCGCTTCAATGTAATTCGGAGCCGACGGCGGTTGGCTGGCGGAGTCGCCGGTGCAGGGGAAGCAGGGGAAAACAGGGGATGGTGCCGAGACAGTTCTGTCAATTGGTATTTCTTTATTCAGCAAAGAGACTTCCTTAACAGCAACTGTCGTGGTGGTGTCACGGCAGATGCCATAGGATGGCTAATGTGTGGGGCCGATGGACGTTGGTGGATCCGGGGAGGGATAGCGAGCTGAAGAGCTCACGCGGGGAGGATCCCGGTAAAACCGAGATCTCCCAGGAACAAGAAATAAGAACAAAGCGCGAGGGGGAAGATCTAACAAACACGAACAAGTGCACGAAGGCACACAACACACACACGATATACCCAGGTTCAGGGCCCTCGTGAGGAGGTAACACCCCTACTCCTACCTTTCCTCTCTATATACTTGTGTTACAAGAGCTACAACTTGCTGCTAGATCTCTCAAAGGGAGGAGTACAAAGAACTAGATGAACTCAAGGTGAGAAGGAGTGAATGCTCTCTGAGTAAATGTGACTATAGCTTTGGCTCTGAAGTTGGTCTCTCTCTCTCAGGAGCAGTTATGGCGCCTTTTATAGAGTTCCGGCCAGGAGGGCCGGAAACCCTAAATCGGCTTGGCCCCACCGGACAGGCCTAGCCGGCATGCCGTCACCGGCTAGTGCGACCTAGTCGCCGGGCTATCCGGTGTAGCCCCTTCGTCATCATCTTGATAAGGACGGCAGGCGCCGTCCGGCACCATCATTGTCCCCCTGTCAGAGACAGGACATGTCCTGGCCCATCCCGGATAGCCTTTTCCGGATTGCCGGGCTAGGTAAGTCAGGTCTTGTCGTACCCTGGTCGTACCGGCTGACGCGCTCCCGTGTCAGGCGGGAGGTGACCATGCTTCCGTGTCAGGCGGAATGGTACTTCCCCCCGCAATAAACGGGAAAACCTGCTATAGACCGTTGACGGCCTACCGGGATCCCCCATGCCGGGTACCTCCTCGCTTGCCACTGTGAGCCTCTTCTGCATAAGATCAAGACCGAGTCATATACTCCGGTTAGTACTTACCCATACCACTTATCCGGTAAAGCCGAATACTCCTCCCTCCGGGAGTTCCCTCGGAGCCCGAGATCCGGGACCCTTTCCGGAGGCGTCCGAGCTCGTCTCAGGGTGAGTATCTCTAGGCCTAGCCTCCCGAAGATGTCTTTGCCTATCAGCAAAGACATCTTCGAGAAGCTAGTTCTTAGAGGAACCACCCGCTTATGCCTGTGCTGCGATTGTGAAGGCCGGGGGTGTCTATTTATAGCAGCCAGGGCTGCCCCTTGCGCCTGCCAGGAGACACTTTGCCCCCTACCGGTGTTCAAGGGTTAAGTTGCCCTTTCAGCACATCAGGAGGTGTCCTTGGCTCTCGCAAAAGGTCAAGTACTGTTGGCCCTTTACTGAATTATACCGGGATCTGCCCCTACCCGGGGGGAGCCCCCCGACACTAGTCCCCGAAGCTGGTGTTGCACAGCGACCTCAGATGATGTGCGGGATCAGCTTTTAAACAACAACTATCTTCCGAGAACACATGTCATCACCCTCCGTTTTCTTGCCGAGATTGATTTCTCCCGAGACCCCCTTACCGACACTGTTTTAATCGGGAGCCGAAGTCTGCAACCGGATACTCCAGTCCCGGCGAATCTCGACCGTTGGCATCATGCTGAGTTCGAGACCACGGGCTGGGCCCCACAAGACGTCCCGTCCGAGCAGAAATGCACTCGAGTGCCTCTGCTTGAGCACGCTGTCGCTTGGGTTCCCGCGCCGGGAGCCGCATCCGATCCGGAGTCCAACCGTTGGGGCCGTGTGGCCCTTGGTGTGGCCGGATCGGACGCTCCGGGTAGCGCCACGTGGCTTGCTGCGCAAACCAGATCCCACCCACGATCGTGGAGATCATGGGCGGGAAAAATGGAAACCGCTCCGGAATCGTCCCCATAAATAGGGGACCGGAACGGTCTCCTCCCCTTCTTCTTCCTTGCTCCTCCTTCACCACCGTCTCAAGCACGCCGCCGCCGCTGCGCTCGTTGCCCGAACTCTGTCGCCCTCGCCGTGCGCCGGAGCTCGAACATCGCCGTCCCTCTCGCACGTCACCGACCTCCTCTTTCACCGGTGAGTCGCTCTCTCTGTCTCGATGATTTTCTCCGGTAGAACAACCGCCCGACTCCGGCCGTGCCGTAACACAAGTGCGGTTGAGCCGCCGCCGGTGAGCACAACTTGAGCGGCGCGCACGAGGCGCACGGCGGTGATGTACCGTGGCGGTAGGATTCAGATCATTCACTTGCATTGCGCCTCGCCCGAGTCTAACGCGAGCCTATTTTCCTCCTTATTGTTTTGATTTTCTAGCAGACGGTAGATCTTATTTCCCAGGAATCCGGTTGTGTTTAGCAGTTTGTGCTCCGGCATCCTAGTTCCCGGTAGACTAACTCCGACTAACCGCCGATGCGCCTGCAGAGTAACCCGGATACATCTGCAGACTTCTCCGACATGGGCGAAGAAAGTATCCGGGGGTGCTGGGACGGATCCGAGACCAAACAATGGGATCTGGACTGGCTGTATCGGACCCACCGGATTCCGCCAGAAGTCGAGAGTCGTCTCCCGGAGGGCGAGGTTGAGCCGGAACCCCAACCCGGGGAATACGTTGTATTCCTCACGCATTTCGAGCGTGGGTTTGGGCTTCCGGCTAGCACCTTCTTCCGCGACTTCCTCGACACCTACAGCCTCCAACCGCATCACCTCCCAGCCAACGCCATTATGATGCTCTCGGTCTTCACCACGTATGCAGAAGCATATCTCGGCGTGTGGCCCTTTCTGGATCTTTGGGCCAAGTATTTCATCCTTCGTCGCCAGGTCATCCCCAACCCGGATCAGAAAGAGAAAGACCTGGTCGACTGCGGAGCGGCCACCATCATCCCTCGCGCTGACTCCGGGTTCCCCATAGTCAAGCGACTAGAATCCTGCCGGAAGTGGCAGCGCAGTTTCTTCTACGTGAAGAACCGGGAGCACTCGGGAGATGGTCCGGGATCCTCGAATCCGGATTTCATAAATCTGCCGGAGTTTGTCCATGGCCCTCCTCGCAAGTTCAACCTCTGGAAACGACTCCCCGATACCGAAGAGGTCAATTGCATGCATGATGTGCTCTTGGCGCTGAACAAGAAAATGACCGGCGACGATCTCCTGCGCTGCTTCATTATCCGCCGCGTCTGCCCTCTACAAACCCGAGTGCACAAGATGTGCCATATGGATGGGAGCTATGACCCCACCAGGACCAGTATCTTCCCTCTCGACCGTCCCGCGGTCGTCCGACGTGTCCGAGCTATTGCTCGGACGAAGATGTCGGACGAGTATGTTTGGGGTGTTATTGGGGGATCCCGGAAAAAGCCGTTAAAACATGTGCTCCTGTCTGTCTTTCGTGCATTTGCCCACGTACATGCATTTACCTGGAAATCAACATGTGGTGATTTGTTTGCACAGTTGTTCGAGCGGCAAGCCGAGAAGGACGCAGTCCACGCCAACGGGAATTTCGTGCCGAATATCCCGGTGCCGGATAAGATGCCGAGAAAGGACCCCGACGGCGAGGACCATCTCGCCATTCCTCTGCTCAAGGCTGCAGCTCCGGGTAACCCTTCAACCTCAGAGACAGTTTCCATTTCTTCGGATGATGAGGATGAGATTGACTGCCAAATTCTCGATGTTATTGACGCTCTCCCTCTCAATTGGGCCTCAGCAGTGGTTCCGAAGCCGACTGCCGGAACCAAACGTGCCGAGAGCCGGAAGCGTGCGGCTTCCGACACCGAGGTTGCCGACAACTCCAGCAACCCCCCCAAGAGGAGCAAGCCGAATAAACAAACGGCCCCGAAGCCTCGCCGGCAAAGGGGCCCTCCCACTGTGGACTCCGGGTATATTCTCCTTGCCTTATGCCACATGACTTTGCCTTCTTCATAAATTATTACTGAGATGTTTTCTTTCAGGGACGCACTCGACCTCCCTTCACCTGCTATTCCTCCTCCTCCCGGAACTCGGACTCCCAGTCCTGCCCGGGCTTCGCCTTCTCCTCCTCGCCCCTCTACTCGGGGAAGCGAAGCTGCCGCCTCCGGTGCCGCACCGGCATCCGTTGTGACTCCGGATGCTTGCCCGGTGACCGACGAGATCCCGGCGCAAGCCACGACTACCT
Source organism: Poa annua (assembly GCA_026929855.1). Lineage (NCBI taxonomy): Eukaryota > Viridiplantae > Streptophyta > Magnoliopsida > Poales > Poaceae > Poa > Poa annua. The sequence continues at coordinate 23,731,887 of CM049432.1, forward strand.
CGGGAGATATTCTTCTTCCGGAAAGTCCGCGCCGGGTGCCCGGGCTTGAAGCGGAGATCTTGAGCCCTCCCCGGCAGTCCGTGCCAGGCGGTCCCTCCCGGCAAGCTTCGGACAAGGTTGCCCCGGAGAAGAGGCCCGCAGCCTCCTCCCGGCCCGCTGATCCACCTGCCGGGAAGTCGCGGCCCAAGGTTGCTGGGCAGAAAACAACTTCTGCCAAGCCTGCAGCTGCCCCGACATCCTCGGCCCAAGACTTGGTGCCGCGCACGGGTACGTTTTCATCGTTACCGCCGCCTCCCGCCGAGATCCCTACTGCTGCCTTGCGGATGTTGCAAGCAACCGTTCGTTCCTTTGTGCCTTCAGGATCCCGGGATATTGCTACTACCCGCGCGCCCGGCGGCACCGGCATACAGGTTGTTGATGCATACAACCAGGCCTGGCTTGCCGCCGACGCCTCCGAGACCGCGGGAGACTTGCACGCTGCCGGTCCAAGCCGCAATGCTCAAGCTCTGCACGCTCTCCAGGTGGCGGCGCTGGATGTTACCCGGGTGATCGAGGTAAGCTTGTTCTATTTCTTTCACCAAAAAACATTTGTTCCTTCCACCACCACTAGTCCCCGAGATTGGTGCTTAGTGCTCTAGATTCCACCGAATAGCAGATCACTGGGCTCCAATCTTAGAGAAAAGTCCAGGACTCGGATAGCGAGTCCCCGAGATCCTCCCAACCAGGTAGGTTGCTTCAAAATTTGCTTCATAACCACTAGTCCCCGAGATTGGTGCTTAGTGCTCTAGATTCCACTGACTAGCAGATCACTAGGCTCCAATCTTAGAGAAAACTTCAGGACTCGGACACCGAGTCCCCGAGATCCTCCTAACCGGGTAGCCTGTTATGTGCTTTAGATCCCGGACTTTCTTGTTTTCCTTATTTTCCCCCGGCTAACTCCTCCTTCTTTGTCTTGATTTCAGGAGTGCAGCAAGAAACGCTGCAGCATCTTCAACCGAGTTCTTGCTGACCTCGGTCAGTCCAAGAAATCCGAGGAGCGCCTCCGGGAGGAGCGAGATGCCGCGCGCAAGGTCTCGGTAGACCAGAAGGCCGCACTCGCCACCGCGCAAGCCGAGATCGCGCGGCTCAACGGCGAGCTCGGAAAGGTCAAGGCTGCTGCGACCGAGATGAAGACGCGCTTCATCGAGGCGACCAAGAAGCAGAAAGAAACCTTGGACCAGTCCGAGGATCGCGCGCATATTGCCGAGACCGAGCTGGCTCTCCTCCGGTCACGGTCTGATACTTGGCTCTCCGAGCTCACTGTCTTGAACCGGGATCTGAACAGTAAGTGGACCGACATCCTTCTTCCCTTGTTGCTTCCTTTCTCTGCTGTTGCTTTTCTTGTGACCTCGCTGTTTGACAGTTCTTCTTTTTAAAGGGGAATTTGAGCACTCCCGGGAGGCTGCTGTTCTCGCCGTTGCTGCCGCCCGAGAGAAGCGCGCCGGGAAGGGCCCTGTCTCGGAAGCCTAGGACATCGAGGATCACCTCACTGCCCTGAAGGCCCGGATAGTGCCCCTTCGGTCTATCGGGACGGAGCTGCTCAGCGCTGCGGTCCACGTCCACGGCGCACTGTGGCCGAGCATCCGCGCGACGCTCTCGGTTCCCGAGCTCGCGAGCGCACTGCGGTGTGCCGGGAGGCGCATTCACGCCTGGAAGCGTTCCTGTGCGCGGGCTGGTGCCGACCAGGTCTTGACCCAAGTACTTAGCTGGTACGAAGGTCTTGATCTGGAGGCGATCCAGCGTCTGCGGACGATCTCGCCATGGCTGAGTGATCCGGCCAAGATTCAGCGGCGACAGGAGGTGGCGCACCGGATTGCTTCGTGGTCCAGCATCCGTGCCTTCACCGCCAGCGTCCTTCCTTTCGACTCGGAATCTGATTACGAGGATGACGAAGAAACCGGCGCGACTGGCGACGCGGAAGACGAGGCCCCGGAAGAAGATGATGCTGCCTCCGGCGCCGCACCCGAGAGCTTGCTTCCCCGGGATATCTCCGAGACCGAGTTGCACCCCGACGCCCCGAGTACTGCTGCCGGAACTGAGGCCGAAGCTGCTCCTGCTGCGTCTCCCGAGAGAGCTGCTCCCGCTGATGCCGCCGAGACTGCTGCCCCTGCTGCCCCCGAGGTCGTTGCTCCGGCCGATGTTCCCGTCGAGAAGCCGACATCTCCTATTCCTTGAAACACTTAAAGAATAGACTCGTCAAATCCCCGGGATGCCGGGTACAATATGTAATATACACTTATATTATTTCCACTTCGTACTGAACTATTTATCCGAGTAACTTATGTCAATTTATTCTGTTTTGAGTTCCCGAATTGCCTTTCATGTTTACCGTACTTAGGCAATTTTTGCTCTTGTCTACCATTTCGGCGTTCGACAGTCGAGTCACAAAACTCCACATACGGCATACATTACTTACAACAATTCGAGTTCCGTCTAACCGAATTCCCGACATAAAAAACAACCGAGTTAGTAAAAAATAGGTATGCCGGATAAGTTCCTGCTCCGAGTCCCCGAGACCATTTTCGTGTTTCCCACCTTCCCTCTCTTTGCTCTTGACTACCATTTCGGCGTGCGTCAGTCGAGTCACAAGATGATTTCACATGACATACATTACTTTGACTTTGAGAATCGAACTCGGAACTTTCCCGGCATACAAATAAAACAGAGGACAGTTATCCGGCAGTCCCCGGGTTCCTTCCCGAGCTGCCGGTGAAACACAGTAAATGAACTTGATAAAAATAACAACAAGACATGCACATAACCAGGCAGTCCCCGGGTTCCTCCCGGGGTGCCTTACTTTCATTAATACTGAAAATTGAGATACAACATACACTGAGCCCTTTACGAGTAAAAGGGGCGAAGTAGAGCTACATTCCATGGACGCTTGGTTTCCTCACCAGATTTGTCCATTACACCTTTCCTAGCCTCCTGTGCATCTACAAGGTAATAAGACTCATTGTGCAATGCTCCGCTTATCACGAAAGGTCCCTCCCATGGAGGTGATAATTTATGCATTCCGGTCGTGCGTTGGATGAGCCTCAGCACCAGATCCCCCTCCCGGAACACCCTCGGGTGTACTTTCCGGCTATGATAGCGACGGAGATTCTGTTGATAAATTGCAGACCGAGATAGTGCCAATTCTCTTGCCTCTTCGAGTAAATCTACATCATCTTCTCGGGCCTCCTTTGCCTCGGTCTCGGTGAACATTGTCACTCTCGGGGAGTCATACTTATGTCGGTCGGGAGTACTGCCTCAGCACCGTATACCATGAAGAATGTCGTGTACCCGGTAGACCTATTCGGTGTAGTCCGGAGACCCCATAACACCGCCAGTAACTCCTCTATCCAGCATCCCGGAGTTCTCAACAATGGTTCGATCAAACGAGCTTTGATACCGGCTAAGACTAAGGCATTTGCTCTCTCGACTTGCCCATTTGCTTCCGAGTGTGCGACTGATTCTACATCCAGCCGGATTCCCTTCTCAGCCCAAAACCGAGCGAATTCCCCCACAGCAAAATTGGTGCCATTATCCGTGATAATGATGTGCGGGTATCCGTATCTCAAGATGATGTCTTTCAGGAATTGCACAGCGGTGTGTCCATCGCACTTCCGGATTGGCTTGACCTCTATCCACTTGGTGAACTTGTCCACCATCACCAGTACATGTGTCATATTGCCTCTTGCCGGCTTGAATTGCCCGACCATATCCAGACACCAAACTTCGAATGGCCAAGTGATGGGAATTGTTTTCAGTGCTGACGCCGGCATGTGTATCCGGTGAGCAAATCTCTGGCATCCTCCACACTTCCGAACAATATCTTCTGCTTGCTGCAATGCAGTGGGCCAGTAGAACCCATGCCGGAACACCTTTGCCACCAGGGCCCGGGAGGATGCATGATGTCCACACTCCCCTTGATGTATTTCCAGGAGCATCTCCTGTCCTTCTGCCGGTTCTACACACCTCTGGAGTACCTCAGTGACACTCCTTTTGTACAGTTCTTGATTGATGACAGTGTATGCTTTTGACCTTCGCATTATCTGCCGAGCTTCCACTTCATTCTCCAAGAGGGTTCCTTCCAAGATATAAGCCATAATGGGTTGTGCCCATCCCGGAACAGGTCTAACCGGGAACATGGGAGCGTCTACGTCCATTGGCTCTGCCGACATCACCTCTATCATCATCTTTCTTTGTCTCTCTGAGCACTGCGATGCAGTCCCCGGGTTCGATGTTATGCTCCCGACATCTACTTCCATGGGTACGGCATCTGAACCAGGCTCCTTGGGGATGAAGATAGAATCCGACTCGGGTGGTGGTTGAATAGATGGCTTCCTCAAATGCTCCAGGGCTATCCCGGGTGGGATGGCATCCCGAGATGACCCTAGCTTGGACAAGACATCCGCTGCCTCGTTTTCTCCTCTGGGTATATGCTTGAACTCGCACCCTTCAAAAAATCCGGATATTTTCTGCACATGAAACCTGTATAAGGCCATGTTTGCATCGAGGGCATCCCAATTCCCCGACACCTGTTGTACTACGAGGTCGGAGTCACCGAAACACTCTATCCGGCGGATGCCGATTTCCTTGGCGACGTTCAGTCCATGAACCAAGGCCTCATATTCTGCGACATTGTTGGATGCCCGAAAATGAATTTGCAGCACATACTTCAGTACATCTTGTTTTTGGGAAGTGAGGACCACTCCTGCAGCCAATCCGATCTTAGCCTTTGAGCCATCGAAATGCATCCTCCAGAAATTGTAATCCGGCATCGGAGGTTCATACTGCATCTCGGCCCAGTCCACCAAAAAGTCCGGCAGCGCCTGCGACTTGATGGCATCTCGTCTCTCATACGCCGGAGCGTATGGAGACAACTGGATGGCCCATTTGGCTACCCGGCCGCTAGCGTCCTTGCAACCGATGATCTCGGCGAGAGGAGCTTCGCATACCACTGTGATCGGGTGTTCCTGAAAGTAGTGCTTGAGCTTGGTCACTGCCATGTAGACCCCATACGCCATTTTCTGGTAGTGCGGGTAGTTCTGCTTGGATTCCGAGATCACCTCACTGAGGTAATACACCGGCCTCTGTATCAGCTTGCCCCCTTCTTCCCTTTCTACAACCATTGCCACACTGACTACTCGGTTGGTTGCGGCAATATACAACAGCATAGGTTCCTTGGGTAACGGGGATGCCAACACAGGTGCTGTTGAGAGCATTCTCTTCAAATCGTTGAACGCCGCGTCAGCCTGCGGGGTCCAAACAAATGTTTTGCTCTTCTTCATCAGCTGGTACAGAGGCAAGGCTTTCTGCCCAAGTCGGCTCACAAACCGACTTAGGGATGCAAGACACCCGGTAAACTTCTGCACATCCTTGAGACGCACAGGCAATTTCATGCTCTCGATAGCACGAATTTTACCCGGGTTGACCTCGATTCCCCGGCTTGAGATGAGGAAACCGAGTAACTTCCCTGCCGGAACACCAAATGTGCATTTATCCGGGTTCAATTTCATACGGAACCTTCTTAAGTTCTGAAATGTTTCCCTCAGATCATCTATTAGTGAGGCTTTTTCTTTTGTTTTTATGACTATGTCATCGACATAGACCTCGGCATTTCGGCCTATCCGGTCATGCAAACATTTCTGCATGCATCTCTGGTATGTAGCACCCGCATTCCTCAAACCGAAAGTCGAAACACGATAGCAATAAGCCCCATAAGGGGTAATAAAAGCAGTTTTCAATTGATCATCCGGATTCAAAGGTATCTGGTGAAAACCAGAATATGCATCTAAAAAAGTCAAAAGCTCACTCCCGGCAGTGGAGTCTATCATTTGATCTATCCGGGGCAGTGGAAATGGGTCCTTCGGGCATGCTTTGTTGAGATTGGTGAAGTCGATGCACATGCGCCACACCTTAAGCAGGAGGGGATCATCCTTCTTCTTCTCTACCAAGACCGGATTCGATATCCAATCCGGGTGCAGCACCTCCATTATGAATCCAGCGGCCAGCAGTATAGCCAGATGCTCCATGACCGCGGCTCTTCTTTCATCCGAGAGGCGCCTAGTCGGTTGCTTCACCGGCTTCGCATCCGGTCTAACAAATAGAGAGTGCTCAGCCAACTCCCTCGGGACGCCTTGCAGATCGTCACTCGACCACGCGAAAGCATCTCGATTCTCACGGAGGAAGTCGACGAGCTCGCCTTCCTATTTGCTGTCCAGGTTGCTGCCGATGATAACTTGGCGCTCCGGGTTGGTGGGATCCACACACACCTTCTTGATCTCCTTGGGGGGCTGAAATGACGCACCCTGCTCCGGGTTCACCATCCCGGGCATTCCGAGTTGGGAGGTCTTGGCCATTGCCACCACCTGCTGAATCCTCTTCTTTTCTTCCGCGATCACCAGAGACTCAGCCAAGCACGATCCCGCTGAGGCACATTCCATGGAGCGCTTGTGGTCTCCCGAGATGGTGATTACACCGTTAGGTCCCGGAATCTTCATCTTGAGGTAGCCCACGTGAGTCGAGATCATGAACTTGGCGAGGGCCGGTCTGCCGATTAGAGCGTGATACGGGCTCTCGAGGTCCACGACCTCGAACTCTAAGCTCTCGGTTCGGCAGTTCTCCCGAGTCCCGAATAGCACCTCCACCCAGATCTTTCCCATGGGCGAGCAAGAGACTCCGGGCACAATGCCGTGGAAGGTTGTCTCGGTAGGCAGCAGGGTGTTCATGGATACTCCCAGCTTCAGCATCGTGTCCTTGTACATGATGTTAATGGCACTGCCATTGTCAATCAGAACCCGGCTGAAGCGGACGTTGAGGTTGGATCCGACAAAAGTTGGGTCCACCACCAAGGCATACGCTCCCGGCTTAGGCATAACTCGGGGGTGATCCTTGCGGCTCCATGTGATCTCCATCTCGGACCAGTGCAAGAATTTGGGCACCGCCGGGATCACAGCATTCACCTCTAGGGCACGCTGCCGCACACTCTTTCGGTCCGTGGGTTCGGTCACGAAGACCACATAGCTCTGATGTGCCTCCCGGTAGTTACTCTGCTGCTGTCCGCCTTGGATACCGTTGTCGTTCCGGGTGTGCACCACGTTCACCGGGCGAGGTGGGGGTCCTCTCGGAGGAGGGGGAAGTCGAACAGCGTTGGCCCCCGATGTCGGAGGAGGGGGTCTCGGGATATTGGGCCGAGACGCCGGAGCACCCTGCCGAATAGCTCCCGAGCTGCCTTCCTGCAACGTGCGCTGATACCAGCTGCACTGCCGAGTAGAGTGGTTTGCGGGCTTGTTGGCCTCCAGAGTATGGTAGCAGCATGGCTTGTTCAGCATCTCTTCATATGTCAAGGGCTTCTTTTGCTCCACCCAGGTCTTTTGCACCTCCTGACTCTGACCCCAAGCCGGGCCACTTGTCTTTTGACGCTGGCTGTTGCCGGCATCCTCCTGCTCCCGAGTTACTGCTGCGACGTGCTGTGCGGCATGGTGGTACTCGGGCAGATTCCTCTTGTGCCCGAACTCCTGGCGATCATGGCTCCTGCTCGGTCCTGAACGCTGAGGTCCCGCATTCCTCCTGTTGGAGTCACCGACATCCACCAGGGGTTGCATGGGATCTCCAAGCGTGTAGGTATCGGCGATGCGCATGGTCTCTGCCAAGGTCGTTGGCATCTTTCTTTGCAACTTCTGCCACAGCATCGAGCCATGCCGGCAGCCTTGTGCAAACCAGGAGATGGCCTGTGCCTCTACCACTCCTTCGCAAGAGTTGCGAATATTGCTCCACCGGGTAAGATACTCCCGGTCGGTCTCGTTGCTCCTTTGCCTACAGATGGCGAGCTGCTGAGGCCTGTTGGGCCTTTTGTACGTGCTGGTGAAGTTGCTGATGAATGCTTCCTCAAAGTCTAACCAGCAGTCTATGCTGCCAGTTCTCAAGTTGTTCAACCAGATCCGGGCTGGTCCTTCCAACATTTGCGGCACATAACGTACCGCCCATCGTCTGTTTCCACCGGCTATGCTTACTGCAGTTACATAGTCGGTTAGCCAGTCTTCCGGCTTCTTGCGGCCGTCATAGGTCTTGGCACCCCTGTTGAGCTGAAAGTTCCGAACAGGTGGTTCCCGCATGATCCGAGGTCCGAAGCAGGCAGGTCCCGGAGGTCCTTGCTCTTCCACCAACTCGGATTGGTGAATCCGGTCAAGCCGGAATCTGGCATCGGCCGGGTTCAGCTGCCTGGTTCCTATCCGAGATCCCAAAGGGTTCTCGTCTGGCTGATACCCAAGCTGCTGCAGCCTCAAGTTGCCATCGTTGAGCCTGTCTTGCGCAGGGATCACGGCCTGCTGGGGTACAGAGGCGACCTCCCTCTGTGGGTTTCCCAGAACATGAGGAGGATTCCGGGGTGGATTACCACGGCCAACCGGGTTATTGTTTCCTACACCCAGGTTACCATCCCCACGGGTACTTCCCGCCTGTCCCGAGTTACGCTGTCCGGCTTGCCCGGCTTGCTGGATACCGGCGAAGGCCGGGTCATAGGTTTGTAGTTGCTTGTTCTTCCCGGAACCTCGACTCCGGCTCCGGCTCTTGCTCTTGCTCTTGCTTCTGCTCGGATGCGGGGAAGAGGCCTCCCCGTCCGACTTCTGGCTATTGGGTCTGGCTGAGTGCACCTGGGACCCTGCTCTGGGGTTCTTCTTCTTGAAGGCCTGATTCTGACGGTTGGCCTCAATCACCAACTCGTTTACCCGCTCCTGCTGCTTGCGCAGGGCCTCACCGGATAACCCTACCAATTCGGCCATGGCGGCTTCGGCGGCCCTAAGAGTTTTCGCCGGTGAGCTGTACACCGGCTTCCCGGCTGAAATCCGACTTCCTGTGTGACTGGTGGTGGCTCCACCAGCCAGCTCCTCATTCACATTTCTTCCTTTCTTGCGCAGATCCGCAATGCGCTTGTCCCGGGAGTCTATCTTAAGGAATCCGTGAGCTGCATTGTACTCCCGGAGGCTAGCATTGAGCTCGCGCCGGATCTCGGCGATCTCCTGCGCTTCGGCGAGTAGCAACCTCCGCTGCTCCTCCAACTCAGCCGAAGTGGCATGGGTATCCGCTTCGGCAGCCACCGGTACAGTCAACTTGGCCACCAGCCCCGAGAGGGGATCAGGGCGGCGCCGCGGCTGGGACGGCTGCGGATCGCCATCTCGGGCCGCAGGTCTTTCCTACGGGGGTTTGGCCAAACGGTGGTGGCCGCTCCCGGTATCGCCGTCAGCGTCCTGGTACTCCTCCTCGGTTGCCCCGACCATCATCACCGCGACGGAACTCGGGGGGCGACTGGCACGCAGACCCCGAGCAGCGCAGAGCATGGGAGGGTCCTCAGCTTCCAGGACCACGTCCGGGTAGCTACAGACAACCTCTGTGGCGACGTAGGTGGTGAAACCACCAAAGTCAATGAGACATCCGTTCACCGGAAACGCTCTGTTCCGGAAGCACCCTGCGTTGTCACAGACGAAGTCCATCTCCCCTAGCCTTACGACCAGGCCAGAGAGAACCCGAACCTCGAAGTGAACAGGGGAGCCCGTCCGGATGTGTACACCAGCCAACGCCTCTGTCCGCCCCACGGTGGGCGCCAACTGTCGTGGTGGTGTCACGGCAGATGCCATAGGATGGCTAATGTGTGGGGCCGATGGACGTTGGTGGATCCGGGGAGGGATAGCGAGCTGAAGAGCTCACACGGGGAGGATCCCGGTAAAACCGAGATCTCCTAGGAACAAGAAATAAGAACAAAGCGCGAGGGGGAAGATCTAACAAACACGAACAAGTGCACGAAGGCACACAACACACACACGATATACCCAGGTTCAGGGCCCTCGTGAGGAGGTAACACCCCTACTCCTGTCTTTCCTCTCTATATACTTGTGTTACAAGAGCTACAACTTGCTGCTAGATCTCTCAAAGGGAGGAGTACAAAGAACTAGATGAACTCAAGGTGAGAAGGAGTGAATGCTCTCTGAGTAAATGTGACTATAGCTTTGGCTCTGAAGTTGGTCTCTCTCTCTCAGGAGCAGTTATGGCGCCTTTTATAGAGTTCCGGCCAGGAGGGCCGGAAACCCAAAATCGGCTTGGCCCCACCGGACAGGCCTAGCCGGCATGCCATCACCGGCTAGTGCGACCTAGTCGCCGGGCTATCCGGTGTAGCCCCTTCGTCATCATCTTGATAAGGACGGCAGGCGCCGTCCTGCACCATCATTGTCCCCCTGTCAGAGACAGGACATGTCCTGGCCCATCCCGGATAGCCTTTTCCGGATTGCCGGGCTAGGTAAGTCAGGTCTTGTCGTACCCTGGTCGTACCGGCTGACGCGCTCCCGTGTCAGGCGGGAGGTGACCATGCTTCCGTGTCAGGCGGGAGGTGACCATGCTTCCGTGTCAGGCGGAATGGTACTTCCCCCCGCAATAAACGGGAAAACCTGCTATAGACCGTTGACGGCCTACCGGGATCCCCCATGCCGGGTACCTCCTCGCTTGCCACTGTGAGCCTCTTCTGCATAAGATCAAGACCGAGACATATACTCCGATTAGTACTTACCCGGACCACTTATCCGGTAAAGCCGAGTACTCCTCCCTCCGGGACCCTTTCCGGAGGCGTCCGAGCTCGTCTCAGGGTGAGTATCTCTAGGCCTAGCCTCCCGAAGATGTCTTAGCCTATCAGCAAAGACATCTTCGAGAAGCTAGTTCTTAGAGGAACCACCCGCTTATGCCTGTGCGGCGATTGTGAAGGCCGGGGGTGTCTATTTATAGCAGCCAGGGCTGCCCCTTGCGCCTGCTAGGAGACACTTTACCCCCTACCGGTGTTCAAGGGTTAAGTTGCCCTTTCAGCACATCAGGAGGTGTCCCTGGCTCTCGCAAAAGGTCAAGTACTGTTGGCCCTTTACTGAATTATACCGGGATCTACCCCTACCCGGGGGGCAGCCCCCCGACAGCAACTCTACGAAAGATCCTCTTATGGTTAAAACGATCGTAGCAAAGACGGGCAATGTGACCGTATCTAGAACAAACTCTGCAGCGAATCTGATTAGAGCAGTTAATCTTACTATGAAACGGACTGAGACATCTGGAGCAGCAGATAAACTCCTCTGTTGAATGGGCCAGATTTGCAGCTTCAGAAACCAGCGGTTGTTGGGCCTCTGAGTGGGCCACAGAAGAAATTTGTACTTGTTTCTGAATGGGCCTCCATTGCAACTTCAGATTTGGGCGAGAGGCAAATATGGAAAGATCCCGCTTTTTCACCGACGAAATCGTGATCTGATGAACACCATGATTTTCCACAATACCAGAAGGGTCTAAATCCGAAGTATGACGAACATCCAGAGGAATTTTGTTGGCGCCCGTCAGAACAGAAGAGCTAGGCACATTGGTCTCAAGATGCAACCGAAGACGATGAAAAATTTGAGGAACAGGAGGTTGTCTAGGGTTTGCATGGGGACGTGATCGACGTGCACCCACCTGAGACCATTCCGCATTCATTTGATGATTCCAGATCTTTTCTTCTCTCATCCAGTTAGGTCCTCCATGACCCCAGAGATGAAAATAACATTTGAACAATTTGCAGTCAATAGATCTCAAATTACAGATCAAGAATCCCACCTGTTTTGAACTGACTGCAAATTTGAAAACTCTATCGTCAAGAACTAACGTACCAATCTCATCATAGGCCACTCCCAACACCGCCGAGAGGGCCAAACTAACATTCAGAACATCCAAACGGAAGGCAGCACGACCAAAAGAGACCACATGATAGAAACGTCTATAGGAGGAGACAGGGCTAACTGAGGAGGCAAAGAGATGTCGAACCTTAGATCTGAACTGGTGACCAATGGAGAAGTCCAGGAGATGAGCAATGGAGGAGGGATCATTGAAAGGATCCATCCTCACTCTTCCAGCCTCCATGGGGAGACCTAGAAGGGGTGGGCACCAAGATCGCCATGGGAGTCGCCACGGGAGCCGCCAGAGCTCGGGGGGGTGGGAGCCATGAGCTGTGATTTTCTGTAATGTGATATTTAATAATCTATTGAAGTTAAAATTTATTTAATATTGGAATATGAGTTTAAATAACTTAAATTCAAACATTTTGAATATGGGTATTTCATAGAATTTATTTTAGCCAAAATTAAAATTAATTAAACCCTAGTTTTAAATTTAACATAAGTGTCAAATTTGTATTTAAGCAATATTTCAAAATATTATTTTTAAAAAATGTTCAAAACATTCCTACAACTGGTTTAACACAAAGATAATAATTCTACAAATTTTTAGAAATTTGTTTGACCTCATTTGGAGTTATAAATCAAAAGTTATAAAAGAAATAAATAAAACAGAAAAGAAAATAAGAAAAACCTGACAGTGGGACCCACCTGTCAGGGGGTCGTCTTCAACCTCGCCCCAAATCCCGCCCTGACCTCGCAGAAACGGCCGGCGTTTCCTCGCTTCAACGCGGGCGTTTAAGACGCGGATTCAACGCCCCTGCCCGCCTATTTGTAGCCCCGACAGTCCTCTTCGTTTCCCCTCTCATCTCGCTCAGAACGGTGCCCCCAGGCCGGCAAAATAACTCGCCGGAGTTCGCATTGCCGATGCCGTTTTCCTTCCGATTCCGGCAAGGTGAGCCACCCCCTCGCACCCGAGACCCCTCCTCCTCCTTCCCTGGACCGTGCGCACCCCGTGACCCCTGCCCCGCTTCTCCCGTGCAGCAATTCAAGCGGGGAGAGCGCAATCCGAAGCTCGCCGAAGCCGCACCACTCGGTCGCTCCGTATCGCCGTGTGAGGACGCGCGAGGTGACTAGGTGGCGTCCATCACCTCTGCCTTGGAGCGCCGCATCTCTCTGTCATCTTCTGGAGGTCGGGCGAGCGATACAATGTCGCCGGCGTCCACGGCCGAGCTGCTGCGCCGCGTCTTCTTCATCTCTGGCCACCGGCGCCGCCATCTTCCGGTCAAATCAAGGTGAGCCATTCGTTCGTGATCCAACGGCTTAGATTAGATCTAGCCGATCTGAATCGGTATGCGTTTAGATCCTTTGGATCTGGATCGGACGATCCAGATTTAAATAAGCCGAGCCGAGCCGAGCCGCATTTCGCCTAAGCCAAGCCCGAGCCAACCCCGAGCCATCCAATCCGATCGCGCCACGTGTCTCTGGTTTTCTGTTTTATTTTCCGAATAAAATTAAAATAGCAGTTTTACAGAAAAGCCCCTGCCACTTAGATCTGTCATAACTTTTTAACCACTTATCCAAATTCAAATATTTTTACATATTTGGAAAGCCCTTGACATTTAGAATATTCAAATTTGACTTAGTTTATCCAAAATTCAAAATTCAAATTTGACTTAGTTTAAAATTTTCAAATTTCAAATGGTGAATTTGAGTATTTTTGTCATAACTTTAAATCTGTAAATTCAAAAATTGCAAATAAAATTGTTTTAGAAACTTTAGAATATTTGTAAATTGATGCCTCTGATATAAAATACTTTTGAGTAATAATTGAAGCAGTTCCTAATTTTATATATTTAATTTGAATAGTTGAGTATTTTCAACATAACTATTAATAGAAATGTTATTTTTGATTAAATCAAATTGCAATAAATTTAATTAAAATCACCTCTGGCTATGAACACCATTTATAAAAATTCTGTTATAAAATATAAATCACATAAAAACTTTAATCTATACGTTTTCTTTTATTATGTTTGGCAAAATTAAGAACTAATTAAATTGCAAATTATAACTTTATGCATACTTTATAAATATCACAAAAAATTAGTATTATGTTTCTTGTGATTTAAAATTTGCATTTCATGCATAGCATATTTTATTTTGTAGTTGTATTTTACATAAGAAAACTCCTCCCCCAATTTCTTTAAGTTAAGGATTATTTTCAACTTAGCATTTTGGTAAAAGTGTTATACACATAGACACTTAGGATTTTCAACATGGAGCTAGAAGACCAATGAAGGACTTAGAAGAAAACAGACTCTGGAAGCATCCCAAAGTTGTCAAGCACTTAGAAGAAAAGTGAGAAGAAGTTTAAGAAGGCCAACCTCCCTTCTATTCCCTAAGTCTTTCTCTCTGTCCTTTCTTCTTCCCTCAGACTTCAAGAAGACTAAGTAAATCTAAGACCAGCCTAGGTGATGCAAGAATCATCAAGTATGGAGATGAAACCCAGAAGACAACTACATCTTTCTTTCTATATTTTCCCTCTTTCCTAATCTTGTCTTCCACATTTGGCTTAAACAATTTTTGATCATGATATTATCATCTTGAAGTTTGTTGGATCCTAGCGGCATAGTGGGATGAAGCGGCCTGGAAACTAACCTTACAAGTCCACGTACATGAGAGTTGTTCCACAATTTAAGTGGCTGGCCGGGTGTCTGTCTCTCTCACTTTAGTGAATATCCAATTTACAAAGAGTTGATAATAATGGTTGATCACCTTATAGACTTAGTATTTTCTCCAAGTATTTATGCACATCATGGCTAAGCCATTCGAGTGCTTATTCAAGATGATTTATAACAAAGTATTTTGACCAACTTATGACCTTAGCTCTTAGTCCTTTTGTACCAACCTATTTGCCTTGCATTAACTTAAAAGATTTTCATGGCATGAAAAGCATTTCTAGTCCTTAGAAATAAATTGCATATCATGCATGACATGTTTTTCTCAGAAGCTTTACAAAACTTGTTTGCTAACTAGATATGAGCATGTATGTTTGATGATTGTTGTTTGTTGATTGTTGTATTGTTGTTTGCTTATATTGTTTAGATTAAACGGAGAGCAAACATTCGTTGTTGAAAAGGATTTGTGAACAACGACAACATTCAAAGGCAAGTGGCACACCCCCATAAAAGTCCTATTATTTCTATGCATGAGTAGAGTATTTTCTATAAGCATGTGTAGGATAGCATTGCTATGCAAGCCATGATAGATCTCTTTATTCCTGTGTCTAGGTTCCTATTCCTGTCTCTCTCACTTTAGTGAATATCCAATTTACAAAGAGTTGATAATAATGGTTGATCACCTTATAGACTTAGTATTTTTCTCCAAGTATTTTGCACATCATGGCTAAGCCATTAGAGTGCTTGTTTCAAGATGATATAAAACAAAGTATTTCACCCAACTTCTAACCTTAGTCCTTAGTCTTTTCGACCAACACATTTCCTTGCATTAACTTAAAAGATTTTTCAAGGCATGAAATGCATTTCTAGTCCCTAGAAATAAATTGCATACCATGCATGTCATGCTTTCCTTAGAAGTTTAAGAAACTTGTTTGTATGTGTTGTGTTGTTTTATGATTGTTGTATGGTTGTTTGTTTGTATTGTTTAGACTGAACGGAGAGACCCGAGTTCGTTGAAAAGAGTTTGTGAGTAAAGACTGCATTCAAAGGCAAGTGGCACACCTCATAAACTTCCTATTATTTTCTATATGCATTACTTAGTATTTTTATATGCATGAGTAGGATAGTATTGCTATGCTAAACCTGTGTAGAATTCCCTTACTCCTGTGTCTAGGTTCCTATATCATACTTAGTAGATGTATTGATGCTATGCAATTGATGAAAAGTTTTACAAAATGTTAAGTGACTACTCAGGGCTGTGCTCATGGTTGTCGTCGCCTAGGATGAATGTCTATTCTACTTAGGGCCGTGAGCATGGTGATTTTTACCTGAGAATGCACATCCACTAAGTTAATGAAACTCCTGGGTGGATTGGTTGTATGGCGGCGAAGTTGAGTGGCTGCTCAGGTCCATGTCTATGGTTCCTGGAGTACGTGCACTTGTGGATAGCCACCCAGGGAACAGAGGAATCTGAAGAACTCCGAGTGACGATTGCTTCCCGTGCAGCCTTTTGACAATGGGCTCTGTCTAGAATAATTAAGTTGTGAGGGTGCAACCTGTCAGCTTGACAAGCAGATGTAGGGGGATGATAGGTGGAACGGGTCTTGCTAGTATGGTTGCATTCTTCTTCTGAAAGTTCTTGTCTCAGTTCTCTCCTTTCCATAATACACTCCGCGTGTATAGGATTTCTCGGACAAATTGAGTCTAAAGGTGAAAGTGCACAACCTCTGCAGAGTGTAAAACTAAGTACTTAGCCGTGTCCCCGGTACGGACAATTTGAGCAGCTGATCACGGACGTCAACGGAGGATTCCATCATTCCAACTTCAGAAATAAAACTTGAAGGGTGAACAAGGGAAGATGAGATTTATGGTTTTCATGCCATACTTGTCTTGATTTGAAGAAAGAGTTTTCCAAAGAGATAGGGAAAATTGGCTTTATGCAAAATAGCCTTGAACTCCACCAGCCAAATATGCATATAGGTTATAGAGTTATTCCATTAAGTGTCCACCATAGTGTCACTTGCCATACTCCATTTTTAATGGAATCTGACCCACGTTGTTGCAATATTTTTCTTATTGCAGATTTTTCAGATGACGAGTGAGGTTTCGTTTATAGGTTTCGAGTCTACAACCAACATGTTTTCGCCTGTGGCAGCATGAAAGTGATAGAGACTCACTGCTATTGTATTTCCGCTGTGTACTTTTTCAATGCTAGCTTTATGCTATGCAACTTGTATCGAATATTTTGTAATTCTGGATCATCGATGTAATAAAATTGACCCTTTGTTGTGATATTACATCTTAAACTGTGTGTGCAAATGAATCGATCCAGGGGTTTGCACTATACACAGGTATCTGCCTTATTTAAAGTGCAGGTACGCTACAATATTATTATGTCTATGCTTGCTAGTGGTAAATTCCATATTGATCCCAATAATGTTCCCTTAGCTTCTTTAGTTGCACAAGAAGAGCATGTTGATGTAAACTTTATTAAAAGCAACAATTTCAACAACAATGCCTAAAGGAACAATTATGGTAATAACAACTATAAGCCCTATCCTCCTAATAATGGCAACTCTTATGGTAATTCTTATGGTAATTCTTATAACAATAATAGGACTACCACCTCTGAACTTGAAACCATGTTAAAAGATTTTATCACTACACAAACTCTGTTTAATAAAACTGTTGAGGAAAAGTTTGGGAAAATTTATATTCTTGCGTCTAAATTTGATAATCTTTTCTCTGACGTTGATCTTTTAAAATCTAAAGTTATGCCTACTGAAACTAAAGAGAATAATCCCTTTGCTAAAATTAATGCCATCCAAGTTCAAATTGATGAAAATGTTAGGATGATGGCCCAATTACGTGCTAGATGGGAAACATAGAGAGAGAGAGGGAACTAGAGAAAGAGGCTAATATTGCTAAAGTTTTTTACTATTACTACCTCTGAAAATAATGGTGTTTCACATGTTAGTAAGCCTCATATTATCAATGGTAACATAATTGGTGTCGGAATGTCTCCTCTATTTCATCCAAAAATTTAAAATTGCCTAAAACTGCTGAAACTAGTATTGGCAAAAGTGCTGAAATTTTTAAGAACATGAGAGAAAGTGGTTCGGTTTGCTTTGATGATAATAATTTTGATTTTTATAATTGTAATATCTCTGAAGTTATTAAGTTCTTGGAAAATTTGGCCACAAGTCCTAATGCTAGCTCTCTTAATTTGTCTTTTACTACTCATATTACAAATGCTCTCATTAAAGCTAGGAAAGATAAATTGAGACTTGAAGCTTCTATCCCTAAGAAGTTAGAAGATGGTTGGGAGCCCATCAGTAAAATGAAAGTAGATAAATTTTATTGCAATTCTTTGTGTGACCTTGGTGCAAGTTTTCCGTTATGCCTAAAAAGCTCTATGATATGTTTGATTTGCCACCATTGGACCATTTCTATTTGGATGTTTCTCTTGCTGATAATTCTTTGAAGAAACCTTTGGGGAGGATCAATGATGTTCCAATTATGGTTAATAATAACCTGGTCCCCGTTGATTTTATTGTCTTGGATACTAAATGAAATACATCTTGTCCAATTGTGTTGGGAAGACCTTTTCTTAGAACTGTGGGTGCTATTATATATATGAAAGAAGGTACCATCAAGTACCAATTCCCACACAAGAAAGGTATGGAACACTTCCCAAGGAAAAGAATGAAGCTAACTTTTGATTCTATCGTTCGTTCACATTATGGTGTTGATGCTTCATCTCTTGATAATACTTGAGTTTCACTTTTTGTGCCTAGCTCAAAGGCGTTAAACAAAAACGCTTATGGGAGACAACCCACTTTTATTTCCTGTTATTTTATTTTATTTTGCTTGTGTCGAGGACTTGTCCTACCTCTGTAGCAATTCCTTTGTATCTTTATTTTGTTGCAATGTTGTGTCAAGATAAGCCTCTAGTTGAAAGTTGATGCTAAATTTCAGTTTCTACGCATACACATATTTCTGCTGTTCATTGTTAAATTCATAACTCTTCACTGGAACGTCAACAAAATCTTCCCTTATTTGTACATAATCTTCAGATGTATACGCATTTTTTCATTAGTTTTGAGTTTTCTGATCTGAGCAAGTTTAGTGCCTCGAAAAAATTCGTCTTTACAGACTATTCCGTTTGTGACAGATTCTGCCATTTATTTTGCAATGCCTATTTTGCTATTTTGATTGGATCTTTTTATCCTTTTAAGTAGTGTCTGTAGCTAATGTCCAGTAGCATTGTTAGCAATTGTGTTCCTATAGAATATCATAATTTTTTCTGCACTAACCCTCTAACGAAGTTACTCTAAGTTTGGTGTGGATGAAGTTTTCAATGATCAAGAGAGAAGGATGATATAATGTGATCAAGAGGATAGTAAAGCCAAAGCTTGGGGATGCCCCGGTGGTTCACCCCCAATATATGTCAAGAAGACTCAAGCGTCAAAGCTTGGGGATGCTCAAGGCATCCCCTTCTTCATCAACAAACTATCAGGTCCTTTCTAGTGAAACTATATTTTAATTCCGTCACATCTTATGTG
This sequence comes from Poa annua, assembly GCA_026929855.1. Taxonomy (NCBI): domain Eukaryota; kingdom Viridiplantae; phylum Streptophyta; class Magnoliopsida; order Poales; family Poaceae; genus Poa; species Poa annua. The sequence continues at coordinate 23,750,829 of CM049432.1, forward strand.
CTTACTTGAAGCGTCTTTTTGTTTTTGTTTTTGTTTTGTTATTTTCATTCTCTGAATAAAATGGATCCTAACATTCTTTTGTGTGGGAGAGAGACACGCTCCGCTTTTTCATATGAATACTTGTATTCTTCACTTATATTCGTTGAGTATTCTTTTCATGCTATAGTTTGCTTTCTAACTCTTGTTTTTCATGCATCTCTTGCTAGAGCTGTTAGCTTTGTTATATTGTACTCTCATATCTCATTATTTAATTACCTGGAGAGTTTATCTTTTAAAGAAGTTGATTGATGTTTGGTTGAGAACAGAAAATGTGAAATGTGGTAGATGGTATAACTAAATGATACATAATCTTGTAGATCATTAAATTTTGTCACTTGAATAATTGATGTTGTTTTGAGATATTAATTTGCTTAATGGTAAACATGATGGTCTAGTAAAGTGGAATGATTAATGGTTGGTCTAGAAAAACATGAAAGCTGTGCCACACTTAAATTTCCAGTTGATTGCATAATGATATATGACTTCTATTTGCCTAAAGCAACCGTAATGACTTTATGTTATGCGCTAGAGTCGTGTCCCCAACAGTGACTTGTTCATTTGCTACAACACCCCTAGGAGTAATTTTCATTATGCCTTGTATGATCATATTTTTATTTGGAATCTTTTTATTTGTGAGTTCTAAAACTGTGTTTTTCATGGCACTTCCACCACCATATTGCTAGCCTCTTCGCTACTTTTTATTGCCCTTTCTCACACTGAGAGTTGGTGCATTTTTCGCGGGTACATCCAAACTCGTGGGAGATCTTCATCTTATTCTCCTACACATAAGCCAAATATCTTACTCAAAACATCCACCATACTTACCTACTACAGCATTTCCATAGCTGTTCCGAGATATATTGCCATGCAACATCCATCTTACATTACATGACTTGTTGTTATTCATTACTTATATATTGTTTTGTGTGTTTCTATAAAGCGGATATGTGGTTTTACCCATGTTACGCTAGATCACTACATAACCTGCTACACTAGCAGAGGCACCGTTGTCATATGCATTTTATGACACATTCATATTAGTTACGTATATCATCAGCATGTTGTTTTATCATCATTAGTCTGTTGTCATATATCATATATCATATTAGGATGCTTGCCCTAAAAGTGAAAAGAGCCATGGAGGTCATCAAAAAGAGAAACAGAAAAAGGAAAAAAATAGAAAAGAAAAGAAAGAAATAAAAAAGGGTCAGCATTACTATTCTTTATCACACACTTGTGCTCATGTTATAACACCATATCATTTATAGTCATCACTTGTGCTCATGTTATAGCACCTTTACTCCATATGAGAGAGTTTTCATGTCTTAGTTGCATAACTATGTGCGGAACTTTGCACTATAGAACTTGGCTTGTATATTCCAATGATGAGCCTCCTCAAAAGTGCTCTAGGTCTTCGTGAGCAAGAAAGTTGGATGCACCCCCACTAGTTCCATTGGAGAGCTTTCATATACTTATAGCCCATGTGCATCCGTTGTGTGGAAATCACTACTCCTTGCATAGCTTCGATTGTAAGACTTTCTCTTGTCTAATGATCACTTGCAGCTTTGTGAGCCTTTCTTCCGTTGGCCTTCCAAACCTCCGTTAACATTCTCTAGCCATAACCTCTTGGTGCCAGGAACCAACGTTGAACGCTTGCTTGTTTCTTTTGAACAAATAAAGTATTGATCTTCTATGTGCATATTGATATTGCTTGACTTGATCCTTTCATTAAGTTGTCATGTTTGTTGGAAGCATTAGATGATTATATTGTTGTGCTTGAAGCTTAAATCAGCTTTAATATCTACTTTGCAGAGTTGATTGCTATCTAGTACTATATCATTGAAAGCTTTGCTTGCTTCACCTACTTGTTTATTTATTACTCATTTGATATGAATATAAACTACATCCCTTATTCACTTGATCTCAGTTTACATGCCTTACATTATTACGTGATCAAAATTGTGTTTAAGCATGTTATTTTAGAAATTATTCTTCTTTTATCGTTCTTGCCTACTCGGGACGAGTAGAACTAAGCTTGGGTATGTTGATACGTCTCCAACGTATCTATAATTTCTTATGTTCCATGCTATGTTTACCATGTTATTACATGTTTTATATGCATTTTATATAGTTTTATGCATTTTATGGGACTAACCTATTAACAAGATGCCAAAGTGCCAGTTCCCTGTTTTATGCAGTTTTTTGGTTTCAGAAAAGTACTTAAGGAAATATTCTCGAAATTGGAAATAAAAGATCCTGTAATTATTTTTGGAAAAGGAACGTTCCAGAAGACTGAAGACTTGACGAAGTAGATAACCGAGGGGCCGTCACCACCCCATGGTGTGGCTCGCTTCTGGGCCGCGCGAGCAGGTGGTGACGGGGCCTCGGCCGCCCGCCGACCTTGCCCTTTCGCCTATAAGTACCCCCTAAAACCTAAAAAATCATACGGTGTTCATTTTTCCTCCACGGGTCCCGAGACGCCACCGTCGTCAACACCAATTCGGGAGAGATCAGAATTGCTCCCCAGCACCCTACCGGGAGGGGGAATCATCCCCGGAGGCCTCTACGTTGCCATGACCGCCTCCAGACTGATGCGTGAGTTGTCTACCCTTGGACTACGGGTCCATAACAGTAGCTAGATGGTTGTCTTCTCCTCTTGTGCTATCTTGCTTAGATCTTGTGAGTTGCCTATCATGATCAAGATCATCTTTATGTAATTCTCCATGTTGTGTTTGCTGGGATCCGATGAATATTGAGTACTAAAGTTATTGCTTCATAATATATCATGTGTGTGATATTTAATGATCTTGCATGCTCTCCGTTACTCGTGTGTGCTTTGGCCAAGTAGATGCTTGTAACTCCAAGAGGGGGTATTTAAGCTCGATAGTAGGTTCTTGTCTCTATTAAATCTGGGAAGTGACTGAAAGCTCTAAGGTTGTAGATGTACCGTTGCTACTAGGAATAAAACAGTAGTACTTTGTATAAGGATGATATTACTTACTTACTTTACACAAAGTGCTTAAGGCGATAATCTGTTGCATGCAACTTAATACTGAAAGGGGTGCGTACACTAACCGGAAAGTGGATTATTAGTCATAAATGCGATTGGAACGGTCTATGTATACTGTTGTAATGCCCGAATGAATCTCATACTAGACATCATAACGTTAGTATATGCATTGCTTTATTTATCTTTATTCTATTAATTGCATAGCTGTAATTTGTTTACCACACATGCATAAATGTTATTATTATTTATGGAGAGACACCACTAGTGAATTGTGGTCCCCGGTCCTTCTCATTAATCTGATAAAACCACAACTGCAAACCTGTTACTTTCTGTAAACAAACATCATTTCTTCCACACATACATTTAATCCTTTGTTACAGGAAGCCGGTGAGATTAACAACCTCACCGTTAAGTTGGGCAAAGTATCTTGATTGTTTGTGTGCAAGCTCCACGTTGGTAATCGTAAACGGCGCCGCCAACAACCTCGGGGGAACGCTCATCTCCTATTGGATTGATAACCTTGGTTTCTTAACTGAGGGAAACTTGCTGCTGCACTACTTCACACCTTACTCTTGGGGTCTCCCAACAGCACACCCACCGTGTGCATCAAGTATCTATCCGGCTATACGGACTGAGAAATCCCGCTCTTGACCCCTCGTCTCAACTACTCCCTTCTGATACCAGAGAGGGACACCTTTATTGTCACACTATATAAGATATGACGTTTGATGCAATCAAAGTATCTTCCGGGAATAACAATAAGAGTTGATCTCACGATCAAAGGCGTAATGACTACATCCTACAAATTATGGGTAAGTCCATCACATCATTCTCCCAATGACATGACTCCATTGCCAACTGACGCCATGTCACATGATCGGGAAACTTGGATCATCAATCGCACAATGAACTAGTCTTAGTAGAGGCTACTAGGGACCTGGTTGTTTATCTACCACACGTGTATTAATGTTTCCGATTAATACATTTATAGCATGGTATAAAACATATTATGAACAATTAGTAATAAACTATCTTTATTAAGTGCCTCTAGGGCATATTCCCTTCAGAGTCTCCCTAAGTTTATTGTACCACTTGATGAAGTTGGACCCATCGGCTGATAAGCTCGCACTCCTAAGGAAGTGACCGAAGTAGAGATCCATCTATAGATATGATCGCAAAGAAGTTAAGGCTAAGTTTGTAACATTGTGAGTTTTAGTTTATAATAAAATTATGAAACACACTCTACTAAGATTATTATCCCTACTATAATTTTAGCGATTACACGACCCTCATCCACTATACCACCCCCGATCGTCTCGGCTGGCGGCACATCTTCAAAGGTGGACATAAAATGTCGATCACAACAACTATGTGACTCATGCTCGATCTTTTGATCTTCCAGTGTTCCGAGGCTATGTCTGCACATACTAGGCTCGCCTATTGAACCTCAAAGGGTTTTGCACATGCAACATGGCTTACACCCACTGTATGTGAACGACGAAATGTATGACACCCGATCGTCACGGCCTGCCTCATAACATAGAAATTTCTTGGTGGTGCACAACGAGTGAGAACACAATTTTCGTATTTGTTAGGGATCATCCTATTTAAAGCTACTGTTGTATATCTAATATATAAGCAATATCCCGGATGCACATACAACAACACAACATAAAATAATGTAATGAAGTGCGATATGACATGGTCGTTGCGACTGGACGTCCATGGCGCCATGTGCCTCGACTGGGCGCCCCGGCATGGCTCCGAGTCTACGGTGCCCTCCATTGCCTCCGACAGTAGGAGTAATATCAAACTTACCGTAACCATGTCATATGTAAACGCCTCTGTAAAACAAAGTTAGACGCTTCTACCTTTGCAAGTTTTACGTGGATTATAGGCTTATTCGCAAGAGAACCGTTTCCCTACCTACAAACTTTGTACCACAACGTTGATCATATAATTACATGTTTAAGCATCCCTTTCGGACTCTCCATTGAAAATGCGTAGCCGACTAAAGAGAGAGAGAGAGACAGACACCCACCAGCCACAGATACGGTGCAAGCCGTATGTCAGTAGTGGAACCAGTCTCGCGTAAGAGTACGCGTAAAGTCGGTCTGGGCCGCTTCATCAACTCAATATTGAAGGCATATCAAGTGCATGCTAAAGGGTAGCAAATATGAGAAAGACGTCCTTATTCAACATGAGTTCTAATCATACCAGCAGTACGACGCATAGATTGGCGCTGATACCACTGAAGGGGTTCCGAGGCAGAAAAAAAAATTCTAGCGTATGAACACCGAAACTAGACAGGATCTATGTATCTAGTACATGCGATAACGGTGGCGGAAACTGGTCACATACCTCTTGTAGACCGAATAGCGGGGATTACGCTCCCGCACAAGCGTTGCCGATGAAGCTGAACGTAGCCGACCTCAAGGTCACGGAGAACTTGGCGTGACGAAGTAGACGATGACGCGGTGATGTTGACCAAGACCTGGCGTCGACGGGGGCAGGGCTCACCTAGCGGAGGGGGGCGGCAGTGGGCGGCAGGATGGGGGTGGTGCCGGCGGCAGGGCAACGGCAGGGCTGCGGCGGTGGCAAGACAACGTCGCTCTGGCACCTCAAATGTGGCGTCTCCGAGTTCTCACAAGCATACGGAGCTTAACAACAACCCCCGGTCACTCAGATCGAGCTGAGATCATAGGAGTAGAACTTTTCTGGAATCCCGTAGGGCAACGACGTCCAGCGGTATAGCTTTGTGGGAGAGAGAAAGCAAAGCGGGCGGAGAATTAACTCAGGCCGGCGGATACAACATTAATTGTATTTTAGTTGTATTTAATCTAATTAATATGCCTTGCTATATAAAGGGGGAGGGGTGTGCAAACTCCCTAGCTCCCCCATGTGGGACTAAACAAAGGAGGAGGTGAGGGGGGAGGGGGGGGGGGGGGATTCGGCCGGCTATAGCCTAGTCCGAATTGTACTTGGGCTCCCCCATTTCCTTCTTGGTGTGGCTCCCCCTCTTGGGCCTCTCTTGGCCCATTTAGGTGGGCTGCCCCTTTTCCTTCTTTCAATTAATATTAAATTAATATAAAATATTTTTAATTCATAATTAAGTACTTTCATATTATTTAATCTCCCGTGACTCCGAAACATTTTCCGGACCACGCGAACATATTTCAGACATTCCCGGAACCATTCCAAACCTTCCTGGAACTCCTTCTGGACCACCGGAACCCTTTCTAGATTATTTCTCTCTCCCCATTCACTTCCTATATTATTTCAAAAATTTCTCCAAGTGTCGTTAAGACCTTAAGTCTTGTTATGCTATGGTTAGAGAACACTCCAGACATGGTCGAGACCCTTCCCTCGCCAATGACCGCCAGGGAGACCTGGATGTCTGTGACGACCCCTGTGCATTCTACGAATATCGTCGTTGAACCATAAACATGATATTCATTCCCTTTGTTTCTATGATACTACCTTGTCCGATATATGATCGTAGACATCCAATGCCCTGTTGTATCTCGTTACCGACAAAGGTTAATAACTCGTTTGTGACATTCTATCTCCATGACCTAGTCATAAGCTGTGCAACTATATATGTCGTCCCAGTAAGGACCAGGGTCAACAAAAACCTCTCCACGGGCCTCCGCGGCCCTGTGGAGACTCTTCGTGGCTAAGCAACTGCTGCAGGGCGCACATGGCCTCTGCAGCAGCCGCAGAGTGACGCGAGCACCACAGTTGCCATTTTGGTGATAAATGAGTCAACAAAGCTGCGCCGGTCGCGCCAGGACAACCCGGACTTTCCTCTTTGGTGATAAAGCGGCTGGACGGCGTAACGCTCCAAGAAGATCGTCATCGTGGGCTTCGCCACGACCTCTGCAACGCCTGTGAGCTGTTCTGCGCGACCTGTTGCTTGTCGGCCACCGCGCCCAACTTTAGCATGGATGGACCGTGTCCATAGACACATCCGCGGAGGTGGACTCCCTCTCCTTGGCGCCACTGCCCTGTGGGATCTCACTCTCTGCGAACAGCGCAAGGAAGAGGACCGAGGCGCCTATAGAAGGGGCAGGAGCTCCACCGTAGCAAAGGATCGGCTAATCGCATTCTGAACCCTTGGAACCCTAGCCAAGCGAGTAGGATAGCCAACGGCTGGAGGAGGAAGACGACCATTGTGTCCCTCTCCAAGCACCGAACTGCCTCAAGAGAGCCCTCGGCAAGCTCATTGTACTGTAATCTCCGCAGTGCAATACAGACAAGCATGAGTAGCAGTGTTACCTCCTCCTGAGGGCCGTGAACCTGGGTACGGGCCGGTGTTCATCTCTGACGTGTTTACCCCCTCCAGGCTTGGCGAGCACCGTCGTCGTGCCTCTCGAGGGTTGTTTGACCTCCGTGTTCAATCCCTGTGACTATCCCTGTTCCGTGGGAGTCAGTCTCCGACATTTGGCGCGCCAGGTAGGGGATTAAGGCGCGTCAACGACCTTCGAGCCGTCTCCACGTCATGACGGACTCTCACGCCGCACGCGCCGCCCGTGCCAGCAGGCGCCCGCCCGAAGGTACCACCGCCGCGCCTGGTGCCACCGTCACTCGTGGACGGCGGGGTCGCCGTGAGGAGCGCGCCAACACCGAGTCGCACATGGAGCACCCCGACAACGAGCCCGAGCGCAACGGGGAGGAGCACCCCGAGCAACAAGCCGACGCGGAGTCCTCGCGCAGGACGCAGCTCCAGAGCGCCTCCTCTCAAGGACGCGCGGAGCCCGGCCCGCACACAGCTCTGCTCATGGCGCAAGAGCTTCTCCGCTACCGGCCTACTGCAGAGGCTCACGAGTAGTGGCTGGAACGCCTCAACCACCTCGTCGGCATCGCCACCACTCGCCCCGCTCCATCGCGGTCGATTGTTCGCTACTCCCTCGCGGGCACGGCTGCGCATGCGCCACCTCCAGGACCGGCTTCGGCCGCGACACAGAGAGCCGCATCGCACGCCTCCTCGCCACGCGACTGCCAAATCGTGCGGCGCACTGCGCCAGACGCGCGCGTGGGGATGGAGCACCAGCGGGGGACCGCCAGAACCGCCTCGTGGAGGAAATTGGCCAGGCGGGCCAGCAGAACCGCTCCGCCCTGCAGAACGGGTCGCCACGTACGCCTCGGGCTGCATGGCGTTCACCCGCTCCCTGCGCCGCGTGGTCTGGCTCCAGCAACCCCGTTGAGTTCTTGCAGCTCTACACCACCTTCATCCAAGCGGAGGGAGGAGACGACAAGGTCATGGCTAAATGGTTCTTTCACGCGCTTCGTGACTCCGCGTTGTCGTGGCTCCTGAACCTCCCTGGGGACTATGTGGGCACGTGGGAAGAGCTCTGCAAGCAGTTCGTCGGCAACTTCAAGGGCACGTACAAGCACGTGCTCAGCCACAACGACCCGCACGCTGTGGTGCAGAAGAAGGATGAGACCCTACGCAAGTACATCCAGCGCTTCAGCTAGGTGCGGAACAAGATTCCAAACATCCCTGACACCCAGGTCATTGCCGCCTTCCGCGAGGGCGTCACGAACGGCAGGATGCTTGAGAAGCTCGGCATCCACGACAAGCTCACCTCTGTAGTGAAGCTGTTCGATCTGGCGGACAAGTGCGCCAAGGCTGAAGAGGGACTCCTCTTCGTCAAGATGAGCTCACGGGGAGACGACCAAGGCGAGGGGTCCAAGAGCCACAAGAAGAAGAGGGAGCCCAAGCGCAAGGTCACCGCAGTCCTCGTGGTAGAGCCTGACGCCAAGGGCTCCCGTAGGGGCTCCCCCGAGCCTGGCGAGAAGGAGGACGACCGTCCATTCTGCGTCTACCACTGCAGGAGCGGCCACTCTACCGAGACCTGCTTCGACCTCAAGAGGCTAAGCAAGGACTCGAACAAGCAGAGGGCAACGGCGCCGCGGTCGATGCCGCGGCTACCACGGAAGCGGACGCAAGGGCGGCTACCAGAAGTCACCTGGCACTCAGGCAAACGCCGCCGAGAAAAACGGCAACCTCCCTGACGAGGAAGATGGAGGCTACCAGACCCCGAGAGGGACCATGGCCTGCATCCTTGGCGGGGCTCAGGCGCCCAAGTCGAACAACCAGTTTAAGAAGTTCACTCGCGAGCTCAACACCGCGCTCCCCAGCGTCGAGACCTCCAGGCCCCTCAAGTGGTCGCAATACACCATCACTTTCGACGCGCAAGACTACCCCAAGTCTACCAAGACTGTTGGAACCCTCCCGCTGGTCTGCTCCCCCACCTTCAATAACATCGTCGTCTCCAAGACACTCATCGACGGAGGTGCAGGCATGAACGTCATCTCCATCGAGACTTTCGAGACACTTCAAGTGCCCTACGAGTGCCTCATGCCCTCTAGGCCCTTTACGATGGTCACCAGCGGCTCCATCGAGCCTCTGGGGTAGGTCCACCTCGCTGTCAACTTTGGCACACAGAAGAATTACCGCACCGAGTTCATAGACTTCGACGTCGCGCACATCGGCCTGCCGTACAACGCCATCCTCGGCTACCCCTCCCTCGCGAAGTTCATGGCCGTCACGCATCATGCCTACAACATGGTCAAGATCCCCGGCAGCGCTGGCACCATCTCCATCCACGTCCACGTCCTGGACGCCACGCGCGCCGTCGAGACAACCTACAAGGCAGCCGCCATGGCATTTCCGGCTGTAGAGGACATGGAGCCTCTCGAGAGGCCAAGAAAAAGAAACAGCTGTTTTCTCAGGAGCCAGCTCCACGAAGAAGGTCTCCCTGACACCAGCAGCTCGGGGGCTGAGGGCTCGGGGGCAAGCGTCACCATTTGCGCCGCTCTGCCTCCCAAATAGGAAGGCGCGCTCGTCGCATTCCTCCGGGCAAACTCTGATATGTTCGCATGGACTCCGTCAGATATGTCCGGTGTACCGAGGGAGGTGATCGAGCACCACTTAGCCGTGTGTCCAAACGCACGCCCCGTCAAGAAAAAGGCAAGAAAGCAAGCCCACGAGAAGCAAGCATTCATCGTCAAAGAGGTCGAGAAGCTCAAAGCAGCAAATGTTGTCCGCGAAGTCGCGCACCCCACTTGGCTCTCCAACTGCGTGGTTGTCCCAAAGCCCGCCGAAGGAGGCCGCCTCTGAATCGACTACACTGATGTCAACAAGGCTGCTTGCCCCAAGGACCCATACCCCATGCCGAGGATCGAGCAGATCGTGGACTCCACGGCTGGCTGCGACCTCCTCTACTTTCTCGACGCCTTCTCTGGTTATCACCAGATTAAGAGGGCTAAGGAAGACGAGGAAAATACGGCATTCCTCACCCCTTGTGGTGTATATTGCTAGGTCTGCATGCCCTTCGTCCTGAAAACGCTGGCGCCATCTTCAAGAGGCTCATGAGGATAGCCCTTGGCGAGCAAATGGGCAGAAATGCAGAGGCTTACGTCGATGACATCGTCGTCAAGTCTCGAGAGGGAGATACTCTCCTTAGGGACCTTGAAGAGACCTTCGCGAGCATGCGCAAGGTGAATATAGAGCTCAACCCTGCCAAGTGCGTCTTCGGGGTGCCCTCAGGCAAATTCCTAGGTTTCCTCGTGTCCCACCGGGGCATAGAGGCAAATCCTGACAAGATCAAGGCCATAGAGGAAATGCAGCCTCCCTGCCGGCTCAAGTACATGCAACGCCTGGTAGGCTGCATGGTCAGCTTGGGCCGCTTCATCTCCAAGTTCGGCGAGAGAGCCCTGCCTTTCTTCAAGATCACGAAGAGATCTGGCACCTTCAAGTGGGCGCCTGAAGCGAAAAAGCCTTTGAGGACTTGAAGAGGTACCTGGCCAGCCCACCAGTCATGGTTGCCCCAAGGACATGTGAGCATCTGAAGCTGTATCTATCAGCCACTCCACAGACTGCTAGCGCCGTCCTGGTGGTAGAAAGAGAAGAGTCAGTCCTCCTCAAGAAGAGTGCAACCACTCCAAAGCCAAAACCGCCTGACGAGGAGCTCAACAAAGGGGCAGGCTCCACAAACCCACCGCTAGGCCCAGAGCCACAAGCCGAGTCTTCCCCAAGTCATGATCTCGCCAAGAAGCCTGAAGAGCCTCCACAGGCTGATCTCGCCAATGGGCCTGAAGAGCCTCCACAGGCCAACCCCCTCGAGGGCCTGATGGGTTCGTAGCATAGAAAACAAAAATTTTCCTACGGTGAGAACAAACCAACAAGCCAAGATGTAATCTAGGACATGCTCGTAACGAGTGGAACATATTCCAAGAGAAACTCACTCTCGAAGACCATAAGCGTTTCGAGAATAATTCTCGTGGATGATGTATTCGTTCACTCGCCGATCTCAAGATCGTGAAGATGTGCGCTGCAACGGGCAGCGCCTCCGTACTCGGTCACACGTACGGCTTGATGACGACCTTCGTTCCCTGGATCCAGCGGTGCAGCGGAAGTAGTAGAACAACCGGAAACTCCAGCAGCATGACGGCATGCTGTGCTAAAGAAACTAATCGGCCATGACTTTGCCAAGCGGATGGCTGGAAGGTGGAGCAGCGGGAGGAGGCAGAGAGAGACAAGTGTGTGGGGAGACGGAGCTTACACCCCTATTTATATAGGAGGGGGAGGGAGCCACGAATTTGGAGTGCCCACACCTCTCCCCTCATCATGTGAGTGGAGTCTCCACTCAACCCACTCATTCTCTCATCAATTCCCACTCAAAATTCCAAGGGGTTTTCTTTATTAAATAAAACAATTTCATTTCTTTTTAATATTTGTTAATTCTATTAACAAACATTAACACTTACCCCCTTGGTTCATTTGTTAATTCTATTAACAACCATTGGCAACCATTGACAATTAACTCCTTGAACTGTTTCAATATTACCCGAAACAATTTCGGTGCTGTCCAAACTTTTCTCCGAAATTCCGTGTCTAGCCAAAAGCATCGAACAACCTTAAGTGTGTCACCCTACAGTTCGTGAATATTGTAGACATGATCGAGACACCACTCCGATCAATAGTCAACAGTGGGATCTGGAGATCCGTAATGACTCCTACATATTCGACGATGAATCTTGTGATCGTGTGAACCAAAAACGTCATAACCAATTCCTTTTGTCTCGCGATATTGTACTTGTCCGAGATTCTATCATTGGTATCATCTATACCTAGTTCGATCTCGTTCCCGACAAGTACTCTTTACTCGTTATGTGATATGACATCCTTGTGACCTAGTCACATGCTTGCAAGCGGTGTTGTAACGCCCCGGGATTTTTTTTCCCAATTAGAAAGTTCTCTGTTTTTCTTTTTGCATCAGCATGACATCATTATGCATCATTTGCATTTGTCAAACTTAATTAAAATTATTGCATTTAAATTCAACTCCATTTAAATTCTTTCCCACTTTTAAATTCAAATGCAAATCAAATTAATTCAAATATGAGTTTTCAAATGTTTTTCAAATATTCAAATTAATATATTAAATTGTCTATTGGAAACAATAATTAAATATGCCTATTTAATACAAAAACTATTTTGTAAAGTTTATCTATACAAGTTGTTTTTCTATTTTTGTTTTGAAATACAAAAACAGAAAAGAATTAAATAAAAGAATTAAAACACAGGGAGAAAAGCATTTTTAATACAAAAACACACGTCGAAGACCAGCAGAGCACCCCTAGAGCAGCGCCTCTCCGTCGTGGCCCTCCTCCCCGAGACAATTGATCCCCGGGGCACCGTAGCCGTCGAGCTCGTCCTCGTCATCCCCTCGACCGGCGACCTCCGCCGCCAAAATACGCCGCTTACGGACGGCGTCGAGCATGAACCTCTACGCCATCCCCCTCCCCGTGAGCACCCCTACCTTTTCCTCCTCTCCCCCACTCGAATTGATGCCCGTAGCGACGAGCCCGTCCTCGTCCTCCTCTGTTCCCGCCATGGCCGGGAGGGCAGAGCTCCTGGAGGCGCACGAGCCTGAGCCGCAACACCTCCTCTTCGACCTCCGAGCACCAGACACCCCCAGCACACACTCCCTCGAAGCCGCACGCACACCGCCCCAGTGCCTCCCGTTCCAGGTCGTCGCCGGTGGCTCTTTTTCTCTCTGCCGTTGTCTGTCTCCGATCCAAAGTTCAGTTTGTCAGTTTTTCTTGTAGTTTCCTTCGGTTAAAAGAAACCCGCGCCAAACTTCAGCAACAACGCACTCCACGCCCTAGTGGTTAGCTCCGCCATTCCCATCTCTGAAGGAGATCCCGAGGTCGAAACCCTCCCGGCGCGCTGTGAGAAATAAGCCCATTTTTCTCTATTTTGTTTCGCCCACTGACAGGCGGGCCCCGCTGGTCAGTGACCGCGGGAGCCCGCACTGCACACACCCGCGCACATCACGACAGCATGGCGCTGGGTCCCGCACGTCCGTGTCTCGGGTCAGCACCAGGCGCGGTAACAAAACTTTTCCCGATCCAGATCCGGATGGATCTTTGCGGAGAGCCCCCTAGGTTCTCTGGTTTCGTGATAAAACCCTCCCATCACAGTTTCCATCACGGACAGGTCCCTGGTTTTTGCAGAAACATCCCTGGACTTATAAATGCAATAACTTTAATTCTATAACTCCAATTAAAATAATCTTTATATGTTTTTATATCAGAAAAATGCAAGGAATATTAATATGCCATTTGTATGCCATCTGTATGCCATTTTGCATCTGTTATTTTTATTGCTTAGTGTAATTTGTCAATTGCAACTAAATAATTAAATATGGAATGCGTGGGGTAATAAATATATAAGGCCCTATTCCATTTAATTTAATTAGATCACCCATGCCATGTGTTACCATATTAACCAACATTTAATATTGATGGTAAATAAATAACTTGCACCTAAATATTAATTGTCGGGATTGTCTTCCCGCTTAATTTGGATTAATTGCTTTTGTATTGCATCTTGCCATGTCATACATCATTCTCACATGATCATGCTGGATCTTTGCCGTAGTTATAAAATGCATCTTTTACGCTTTCCAGTGTTTGTTGCTTCTTCGCGGATATGACGTTGAGATGTGTGAGCAACGACAAGATCTGCTTCCATGCGGGATTTTCCAGGCAAGCAAAGTTTGCTTGTTTACCTATACATTGTCTTTCATTCCTGCCTTTTGATCTATGCTATCCTAGTTCCGATTCTTGAATTGCGATCCCATCACATGTTTATCCTGCAGTCCATACAGCTTTATCCCCACATCCTAATACCTGTTGCATGTTTATCTGTTGGCCTTGCGAGTCGTAGCGCATGCTTAGAGTTGTTTGTGCGAGTCGTCTGTATGTCTTATTTTATTTCACCTGCTTAGTATGATAGATTATTCTACCTTAATAAAATGTTGTTCTATATTGGGGTATTATAATTAAAAGATAAGGCACCGGCGGAAGGCCTTGCGAGGTGCTTTGTTCTGCTAAGTGTCGACCTAGGAACTCAGTTCTTGTCCTCAGATCCAATTTTGAGCGCACTAAACGCTTGTGGGAGGCCCTATGGAGCCCCCCGCGGCTTCGATCTAATCTGCTTCTTATCCAGGGCGCCGCAAGTAGTTCGGGCTTTCCATTTGATGCATGCATATGGTGACATAACGATCTCATGATGATGGAGTAGTCGATTCTCATATAGGGTGGCACGTTCTTAGAGTGCTATGAAGGTCGTATCCCGCGGGCACTGGACCTGATTAGCCGTGCACACAATCATGCGGTTCCCTGGATGGGTTGTAGAGAAGAGATTTGCCGTGTTGAGATGCCCTAGCTTCTGGCTTTGCTTTTGGGGTTGATCGAACGAGTACGGGTCCAGTAGTGCACCCCTGCAGGGTATAATCTTATCGATGAGCCGTGTCCACGGTTATGGACGACTTGGTGATGATGCTGGCTAACAAGATCATAGACAACTTACACCTAATCATTGTTAATTAACCTGACTAGTAATATAGACTTACTTTCACAATAACTTGTAACTAAAATTGTTCACTGTGTGAGTAATTCCCGAATTGCTTCCTCATACTTGGTTGAGGGGGTTAATTCGAGAATGGGTTATGTTTGGTGTTAGTTGTAGATGGTTAACTTTATGCGCTCTCTTATCCCTTTCTGATTAGACGTAAGTTGTAGCGTGTCTCTTTAGGTTGCTAGTGCTGCTGCCGCTAAGTCCACCTCCCCTATATTTTGGGAGATGGTGTAGAAAGTAGGCAAGTCGGTTTTGCTTGCCAGGGAGTGCCCTGACCCTCTTTTGGGTTGTGCTTTATGTGTAGTTAACAGGTTTGAAGTTCGACGACGTTAGCTTGGGAATCCCTCCGGCTTGGCTGGGCAGGAATATGGCGCCATTGCTTATCTTCAGGACTCTTAGTCCAATTTGCATCTTATCCGTAGTCGGATACTATTTTGCTTCCGCTGTCATTTGAATCTTTGTATTGTATCATTTGTATCTTGACTCGTTCGAGTCCTTGTTGTAATTTTATCTTTTGTTGTATTTGTGGATGTATCGAAACTGTTGTAATGTTATCACAATTCCACCCACATAGTGCGCATGTTTCGGCGTGCACATTATGTCTGGTGGGCGAGCAAAAATCGTTATTATGCGGATTTCGGCGGGATCGCTTAAATCTACATAGTACCGATTTTCGGGCGTCACAAAGTGGTATCAGAGCCTTGGTTTCGATCTCCTTGTTGTTTCGATACGAATGGTTATCGAAGCAGCGGGTCCGCAAAAGCCTGTAGGATAACCTCGCCAACGGTCGTTGTTTCTAGAGTGTCGAAAACTATTTGAGTTAAATTATTTTTGAAAATTATCTCAATAGGTTTCTATTTACTCCTTATCTCAATTCTATTTCTCCTCTTACCTTACTTGTTTTGGAGTCTCCTCTCTTATCCAAACTTTCAAACTTTTAGGATCCTACGTGTGGGTGGACGATTTCTTACCTTTTATCCTATTAGGTTCGATCTTTCGGAGTCGTCTTCGTCATGAGCAACAATCCCTTGTTAGTGGTGTCGAGAATTTCAAGGTGGAGCAACAATCCCTTGTTAGTGGTGTCGAGAAGTTCATCCCGGAGCGTGAAGACTCGATAGTTACCCCTCTCTTCTTGTGGTCTCGGCGTGGATCGCGGGACGCGATCCCTTGTTAGTGGTGTCGATTGTAACGCCCCGGGATTTTTTTTTCCCAATTAGAAAGTTGTCTGTTTTTCTTTTTGCATCAGCATGACATCATTATGCATCATTTGCATTTGTCAAACTTAATTTAAATTATTGCATTTAAATTCAACTCCATTTAAATTCTTTCCCACTTTTAAATTCAAATGCAAATCAAATTAATTCAAATATGAGTTTGCAAATGTTTTTCAAATATTCAAATTAATATATTAAATTGTGTATTGGAAACAATAATTAAATATGCCTATTTAAAACAAAAACTATTTTGTAAAGTTTATCTATACAAGTTCTTTTTCTATTTTTGTTTTGAAATACAAAAACAGAAAAGAATTAAATAAAAGAATTAAAACACATGGAGAAAAGCATTTTTATTTCCTGGCCCAAGCCCACCTCTGGCCCATCTCTCTCTTTTCCTTCCAGCCCGACCCACCTTCTCCCCTGTCTTCTTCACGTGCGTCAGAGATGAGCAGACCTCGCTTTACAGCAGGGCATGGCGCCCCCACCTCCATGTGCTCTTGCCCCTCCTTTTAGCCGCCCCCTACTGCTCCGAACCCGAAACCCGAGCCCTCTTCTCCCCCCGTTGCGCCGCCACCCTCTCTTCCCCATCCTCTTCGCTGTTTCTTCTCCATCACCGAAACCTCCACCACCACCTCGCCGTTGCGCCGCCGTACAAGGGACGTCGAAGACCAGCAGAGCACCCCTAGAGCAGCGCCTCTCCGTCGTGGCCCTCCTCCCCGAGACAATCGATCCCCAGGGCACCGTAGCCGTCGAGCTCGTCCTCGTCATCCCCTCGACCGGCGACCTCCGCCGCCAAAATACGCCGCTTACGGACGGCGTCGAGCATGAACTTCTACGCCATCCCCCTCCTCGTGAGCACCCCTACCTTTTCCTCCTCACCCCCCACTCGAATTGATGCCCGTAGCGACGAGCCCGTCCTCGTCCTCCTCTGTTCCCGCCATGGCCGGGAGGGCAGAGCTCCTGGAGGCGCACGAGCCTGAGCCGCAACACCTCCTCTTCGACCTCCGAGCACCCGACACCCCCAGCACACACTCCCTCGAAGCCGCACGCACACCGCCCCAGCGCCTCCCGTTCCAGGTCGTCGCCGGTGGCTCTTTTTCTCTCTGCCGTTGTCTGTCTCCGATCCAAAGTTCAGTCTGTCAGTTTTTCTTGTAGTTTCCTTCGGTTAAAAGAAACCCGCGCCAAACATCAGCAACAACGCACTCCACGCCCTAGTGGTTAGCTCCGCCGTTCCCATCTCTGAAGGAGATCCCGAGTTCGAAACCCTCCCGGAGCGCTGTGAGAAATAAGCCCCTTTTTCTCTATTTTGTTTCGCCCACTGACAGGCGGGCCCCGCTGGTCAGTGACCGCGGGAGCCCGCACTGCACACACCCGCGCACATCACGACAGCATGGCGCTGGGTCCCGCACGTCCGTGTCTCGGGTCAGCACCAGGCGCGGTAACAAAACTTTTCCCGATCCAGATCCGGATGGATCTTTGCGGAGAGCCCCCTAGGTTCTCTGGTTTCGTGATAAAACCCTCCCATCACAGTTTCCATCACGGACAGGTCCCTGGTTTTTGCAGAAACATCCCTGGACTTATAAATGCAATAACTTTAATTCTATAACTCCAATTAAAATAATCTTTATATGTTTTTATATCAGAAAAATGCAAGGAATATTAATATGCCATGTATGCCATTTGTATGCCATTTTGCATCTGTTATTTTTATTGCTTAGTGTAATTTGTCAATTGCAACTAAATAATTAAATATGGAATGCGTGGGGTAATAAATATATAATGCCCTATTCCATTTAATTTAATTAGATCACCCATGCCATGTGTTACCATATTAACCAACATTTAATATTGATGGTAAATAAATAACTTGCACCTAAATATTAATTGTCGGGATTGTCTTCCCGCTTAATTTGGATTAATTGCTTTTGTATTGCATCTTGCCATGTCATACATCATTCTCACATGATCATGTTGGATCTTTGCCGTAGTTTTAAAATGCATCTTTTACGCTTTCCAGTGTTTGTTGCTTCTTCGTGGATATGACGTTGAGATGTGTGAGCAACGACAAGATCTGCTTCCATGCGGGATTTTCCAGGCAAGCAAAGTTTGCTTGTTTACCTATACATTGTCTTTCATTCCTGCCTTTTGATCTATGCTATCCTAGTTACGATTCTTGAATTGCGATCCCATCACATGTTTATCCTGCAGCCCATACAGCTTTATCCCCACATCCTAATACCTGTTGCATGTTTATCTGTTGGCCTTGCGAGTCGTAGCGCATGCTTAGAGTTGTTTGTGCGAGTCATCTGTATGTCTTATTTTATTTCACCTGCTTAGTATGATAGATTATTTTACCTTAATAAAATGTTGTTCTATATTGGGGTATTATAATTAAAAGATAAGGCACCGGCGGAAGGCCTTGCGAGGTGCTTTGTTCTGCTAAGTGTCGACCTAGGAACTCAGTTCTTGTCCTCGGATCCAATTTTGAGCGCACTAACCGCTTGTGGGAGGCCCTATGGAGCCCCCCGCGGCTTCGATCTAATCCGCTTCTTATCCAGGGCGTTGCAAGTAGTTCGGGCTTTCCATTTGATGCATGCATATGGTGACATAACGATCTCATGATGATGGAGTAGTCGATTCTCATATAGGGTGGCACGTTCTTAGAGTGCTATGAAGGTCGTATCCCGCGGGCACTGGACCTGATTAGCCGTGCACACAATCATGCGGTTCCCTGGATGGGTTGTAGAGAAGAGATTTGCCGTGTTGAGATGCCCTAGCTTCTGGCTTTGCTTTTGGGGTTGATCGAACGAGTACAGGTCCAGTAGTGCACCCCTGCAGGGTATAATCTTATCGATGAGCCGTGTCCACGGTTATGGACGACTTGGTGATGATGCTGGCTAACAAGATCATAGACAACTTACACCTAATCATTGTTAATTAACCTGACTAGTAATATAGACTTACTTTCACAATAACTTGTAACTAAAATTGTTCACTGTGTGAGTAATTCCCGAATTGCTTCCTCATACTTGGTTGAGGGGGTTAATTCGAGAATGGGTTATGTTTGGTGTTAGTTGTAGATGGTTAACTTTATGCGCTCTCTTATCCCTTTCTGATTAGACGGAAGTTGTAGCGTGTCTCTTTAGGTTGCTAGTGCTGCTGCCGCTAAGTCCACCTCCCCTATATTTTGGGAGATGGTGTAGAAAGTAGGCAAGTCGGTTTTGCTTGCCAGGGAGTGCCCTGACCCTCTTTTGGGTTGTGCTTTATGTGCAGTTAACAGGTTTGAAGTTCGACGACGTTAGCTTGGGAATCCCTCCGGCTTGGCTGGGCAGGGATATGGCGCCATTGCTTATCTTCAGGACTCTTAGTCCAATTTGCATCTTATCCGTAGTCGGATACTATTTTGCTTCCGCTGTCATTTGAATCTTTGTATTGTATCATTTGTATCTTGACTCGTTCGAGTCCTTCTTGTAATTTTATCTTCTGTTGTATTTGTGGATGTATCGTAACTGTTGTAATGTTATCACAATTCCACCCACATAATGCGCATGTTTCGGCGTGCACATTATCTCTGGTGGGCGACCAAAAATCGTTATTATGCGGATTTCGGCGGGATCGCTTAAATCTACATAGTACCGATTTTCGGGCGTCACAGGTGTCGATGTGATATCACCGAGCGGGCCCAGAGTATATCTCTCCGTCATCTGGATGGACAAATCCCACTTCTTGATCGAGGAGCCTCAACTTATACTTTCAGAATACCCAACGCCACCATTATAGTCACCCTGTTACGGTGTGACGTTTGATGTTATCAAAGCATTCTTCCGGTGTAAGTGATTGACATGATCTCATGGCTAAGGATTAGAATTACTTCGTATGCTTAGTACAACAATGTAAACTTAATGACTTGATCGCAATGCCATACTTTATTGGGTGTGTGTTCATCACATCATTCTCCTAATGATGTGATCGCGTTATTAACAACATCCAATGTTTATGATTACAAAACCTTAATCATCAGTTAATCAACGAGCTAGTTAAACGAGAGGCGTTACTAGGAACTCTTATTTTTCATTAGTCACACATGTATAACGTTTCTAATTAATACAATTCTAGCATGAGAAATAAACATTTATCATAAACATGGAATAAGATAATAACCACTTTATATTGCCTCTCGGGCATATTCCTTTCAGTCTACCACTTGCACTAGAGTCAATAATCTAGTTAACACTTGTAAAGATCCAACACTAATGGCCTTCTGGTGATGATCATGTTTAGGTCATGGAAGAGGTTTTAGTCAACAGACCTTGAACGTTTCATGTCAGTATGTATATTGCATATCTTTTGCGTCTCTACGCACTACTCATTCCGAATGAGATTAGCCATGACTTTGTATAGCATTGGTCACATGGTGGAACCTTTAGTTCATCGGTCTGAATCAAGTTGCTAATACTGTCAAAACAATATAGCTTCATAAATCTGACACACATGGAATTACACCAAGTTCGCAAGAACTTCTCGACTCAAAATTTGTTGTCAAAACAACGATATACTTAGCTATCGTTTGCTAGTCATAGCAATGATATATTTAACCTTAGGTTGTAGTATGCCGTTTGTCACAACGATAGTACACTTAACCTCATTTGTAGAATCTGTCATATTGTTGAACTTTGGAACTCATCCAAAACCAACATGGAACTTCCTTCCATCCAATTGTGCCACTTTGATTGATCACACAGATAGCCTTATTTAGATCAAAATTAATTTTATTCAGATATGTGACACAACTCCCGTCGGTGTAACATATTACAGCGATATGTTTATCACTTTCGTACCCAAAATATATTCTTCGTTCTTCCAAAGCACCCAAGAATATCTTACTGTTGTCCAGTGATCATCACATGAATCACGCTGGTAAATGCTTGTAACTATATTACAACATAGGATATCTAGTTGTGTACATATCATGGCGTTTATGATTGATAAAAAATGGTCATATTTCTAAACTCATCAAGTGTCGAATCCACTCAAGTCTTGTTAACACGCCATGTAACACGAACACTTCTTGATGTTTTCATATCGAACTACTTCGGTATCTCTTTTATGTACTTTGACCCAACCTTTTAAGCGCATCAATTCATCTCCCTGAATCTTAGATGCCTAACATGATTTTTGGTCTAAGTCTTTTCAGTGAAAACTATTTTCGGTGAAATTTTTAATTATGTCAAGTAAATATACATGATCTTTCAATCAACGATATGTCATCAACATAAAGTATCATGAATATGTCTTAGCGCTCCCAATTAATTTATTGCAAAAGCAAGCATCTTCGTTGTTCATCATGAAATCAAAAATTCATTTGACTATTTCATTCAATGAAGATATCATCTCCGTGATGCATACTTCTATCATGGAAGTTTGCATTCCCCTTTCTAGCTATCTCGGGATCAACAACTCCCTCAGATGTATCAGTTATACGTCCTTGGTTAGTACTCCAACTAAGGAACACAACTTTGTTACCCGACATAACTCATATGCAGCGATTGCCAGAATAATCCATTCAGATTTAAGTTTTCACTACGGAAGATCCAAATCTTAACGTAGTCAACTTCTTGAACTTTGTCAAACAATTTTTGACAACTCGAACCTTTTATGGATGTGACATCCACTTCTTTTTATAGACTCATTTTATTTTACCAAGTTCCAAGCTTGATTTTGTATATGAATACTATCTTGCTTTTTATGGCGTTCAACCATTTTTAACGGAGTTAAGGGCCATCATCGCTTCCTTGTATACAATCGGTTTACTATTGTCCTACAATAATATTTCGTTCTCAAATCCAT
Source organism: Poa annua (assembly GCA_026929855.1). Lineage (NCBI taxonomy): Eukaryota > Viridiplantae > Streptophyta > Magnoliopsida > Poales > Poaceae > Poa > Poa annua. The sequence continues at coordinate 23,772,877 of CM049432.1, forward strand.
ATTATTCGATTACAAAAGCGTACCCGACTAGTGAGGTTCAATATATAATTCAATCTCTAGAGCTACAACAACTTGTAGTTGTGGGTGCCATGGGCGACATGGCCGCTTCCAGAACAAATTCTGTTGTTGCGCCACTCTGCTCATCTTACTTATTGAATTCTATTGTCCTCCCACTCAAAACTTTCACGAGAACATTCTTCTCGAAAATAAGACATTTTCAGCGACAACAACACTTTGTCTTTGGCTTAAAGTGGAAAGAATTCCCAATACGTCCTTGGGATAACCTACAAAGATATTTATCCATTTTGGTTGCAAACTCATTTGCATGCAAAAAATGAAGAAAAGACAGTTGGGTAAATTCCCGTCCAATATCTCATATGGTTGTCAATTCAATGGATCATATATGATATTACTCTTTTTAGTGTAAAAGCGGTAGTCTCTAAAGCATAGCTCTTCAAAAATATAATGGCATTTTCAATTTACATCTTTGATATTCCATGTCAAAACACGTTCTGATAATGTCTCTCGAACCCACCATACTTTTGTGGTGTTTTAGGGAGGCATAATTTGTGTAATAAATTCCACTACACTTAGATGTCTTGTGCTAAACTTGTAACTTAAATAATCCCTTCTATGAAGTCATCATAGATATTATTGTTACGATGATTTTCTATGTCAAGTTGAAATTCTTTGAACATAATCAAATGTTTCAAACTTCTTTCTCATTAAATAGATAAATCCAAATATATCTATTCAACCATCAACGAAGTAGATGAATCTACTGCTCATGGCTACACCCAATGGATCACATTCATCAATCATGTGTGATTTCCAACATGTTTAGCCATTCGTTCAATCTTAGGCCTCTCGAACGAAGTTTCTTCATGCAATTATTTCTAATATGACTTAAATGGCGGTTCCACCATTATGTGGAATTGAAATCATTAGCCTTGTGGCGTTTAGCGTTAGTATTATAGATATATGTTTTACCAACAAGATTTATAATAACTTATCCATCTTCTATGGATCATGGTCAAAATTTAAACAACTACTTGTTTTATTTAGACCAGAACAAAATAACAAATTTACTAATTTCTTTAAGAATAAATCTCGCAGACTAGGTATAATACCAACTACAAACACAATAACAAACTATCATATTTTCATTGCGTATTGTTACCACATTCCTCGTAAGTCACTTAGGCCATTGTATTCTTGTATTGAGTTGTATGACAGTTCATACCAACCCATCTAGTAGAAATACCCAAGAATTATAGTATGTGACTAATAGGAAAAATCTCTATAACATGTATATCAGCCATTGTAACAGCCCTACTGTAACTTTCCTTTTGGTGTGCAATAAAAATGTTATATCATGTCATCTTTCCATATGTGCTTGCATTTATTTAATTTTGTGCATCAAATTCAAATTATAAATTTAAATCCTTATTTTTAAATTCAAATTCTTTTCAACTATTTCAAATAAAGTTACAAATTACTTATAAATAATTAAACCAATAATTAATATGTCTAATTTGAAACTATCAAAAATTGCTCAAAAGTTTTTATGAGATTCCTTTCTGTTTTGTTTTAAAAATACAAAAACAGAAAAGTTTTAAAAAGGAAAACAAAACCAGAAAAAAAATAGTGGAGAGGGAGCTCCTGGCCGAACTGGGCCACTCCCTGGCCCAACTCAGCCCACAGCCCACTCCCCTCTCCTTCATCCTCGTACGGACGCGCAGAGGAGACCTCGCTTTACAGCGAGGCATGGCGATGTGCGGCTGCCATGCCGCCCCCACGGCCACCTCCTCTCTCCCCCTTCTCTTTAAACCGCGCAGCCCGGAATGAAACCCTAACCCTAGACTTTTCTCTCCCTTTCCCACCGCCACGCGCCCTCCTCCGCACCCGCCGTCGCCATGAGAACCGCACCTCCGAGCTTGGCGCCAGCACACCAGTGACGTCCTCCTCCATCCTCCGCGCGCCAGGACATTCGCCTCTGCCTCCTCTACCTCCTCGATGCGCACCGCAGCCGAGAAGGGCAACGCACGGAGCTCCTTCCTCGACGACCGCCGCGGCTCAGCCTCCCCTCCGTGCACCGTCCTCTCCGCCTCCGGCCTCCTCGTCCTCCCTTCGCTCGCCATCCGTTTCCTCTCGGTGAGCAGCGCCAGATCCCCCCTTTTCCCCTCCTTTCCCATCTCGGTTAGTCAAATATTCCGCCGTGCCGGAGTGAGCTCGTCACGGCCGTGGCGCACCGGCCGCTTCCGAGCACAAACGAGGCCACGCCACTCCTCCTCCTTCGAATCCGAGCGAAGAACCGGAACCGCGACACGTTCTTTTTCATACCCGACACACCCACGTTTATGCGGCGCCGCCAGGAAAACGTCGTCGTCAGCGAGGTCCGTCCGCCGGAGCTCTCTGTCGCTCGCTCGTCTGTCAGTTTCGTCAGAAACGAAACACTGAGCGCTTAACTACCTAAAACCTAAGCTAAACGATAGCTAACACTAGCACTAATCCGGTCCACTGGCTAACAACGCGTAACACCCCCGCTCGCCCGTGCACGCTAGTTCGAATCCCCCCGGGCGCAGTGGAAAAAGGCCTATTTTTGCTGCGCTCGCTGACAGGTGGTTCCCAAGGGTCAGTGACCGCGGGAGAGAGAGAGCACCGCGCGTGCCAGCGAGGCAAGATGGGCCCGCACGGCAGTCGCTGGGTGTACTCTACTTCGGTGAGAAAAATCCCAGGGGCGCTGCGCTTTTGCACCAGAGCCCCTGCTCCTCTGTTTGTTGCACAGCAGTCCTTCCATAAGATCTTTCCTATCACGGATAAGTCCTCGGGTTTTTCAGAAACACCCCTAGACTTATAAATACAATAACTTTTAATTTTTAAATCAAAATAAAATAAACTTTATATGTTTTTATATCAGAAAAATGCAATGAACATTAATATCATATTCTTATGTCATCTTGCATCATTTATTTTAAATGCTTAGTTTAAATTAACAAATGCAATTATTTAACTAAATATGGAGTATGTGGGGTAATAATTATATAATGCCCTAATTCCATTTAATATGCTCCTATCTCTTATGCCATGTCTTACCATGCTAATAAATAATTAATTTGAGTTGAATCTAAATAACTTGCAATTAAATACTAAATATGGAAGGTGTGGAGCAATTAATGCCTATTCCATTTAAATTAATTAGATCACCACATGTGCTATATGTTAAGTAACATTTAAATTGTTGGCTACACAAATAACTTGCACCCTAATCTTTTAACGGGATTTCATCCCCGCTTTAATATGACCTAATCATCTCATACCATGTCGCATCATCATTTGTTTGCGCATATCTCTGTATTGATTATTGTTTCCTATTGTCTGTGTTTGGCTCTCTTTTGGGTAGACGACGACGTGTCTGCTGCGAGTACCTACGATACTGAGGTTCCAGCTATCGTACCAGGCTACGAGCTGCCAGGCAAGCTTCTGCTAACCGGTTACACGATTGTCGGGTTTTCATTCCTGCCTTTTGATCTATGCTATCTTAGTTATCGATTCTTGAATTGCGATCCCATCACATGTTTATCCTGCAGCCTATACAGCTATATCCCCACAATCCATAACCCCTTGCATGTTTATCTGTTGGCCTTTGCGAGTCGTAGTGCATGCTTAGGATTGGTTGAGCGAGTCGTTCCTTTGTCTTTATCTCGTATGCTTAGTATGATATATTGTTCTACTATAATAAACTGCTGTCTTATTTTGGGGTTCTATAATTAAAAGATAAGGCACCAGGCGGAAGGCCTTGCGAGGTGCTTTGTTCTGCTCAGTGTCGACCTAGGAACTGAGATTTTGTCCTCGGATCCAATTTTGAGCGCACTAACCACTTGTCGGTGGCCCAATGGAGCCCCCCTCGACTTTGAACGGATCCGCAGCTCGTCCACGTGCCGCAAGTAGTTCGGGTTTTCCATTCGCTCATATGCATGTGCATGATGATGATGATCGATGAGAGGTTACTTGATACGGGGGGTCATATAGGGGTGGTGCGTACGTAGCGGACAGTTCCTACTGTGGTTTGAGCCGCATGGTGCGTAGGCACAAACTAATGAGTCCGCAATTGAGATTCGGCCGGACTCCTGACGCGGGTAACAACTCATATGGGTGGCACTTGGACTTGCTGTAGTGAAGGAATGAGTCGTGTTGAAAGGCCCTAACGGGTTGATCATGCGAGTATGGGTACTGTAGTGCACCCCTGCAGGGTATAATCTTATCGATGAGCCGTGTCCACGGTTATGGACGACTTTGGTGATGATGATGGCTAACAAGATCTAGACAACTTACACCTAATCATTGTTAATTAATTTGACTAGTAATATAGCATTACTTACACCCTAAATGGTAACTAAAATTGTTAAGTGTGACTTTTCCCGGATTGCTTCCTCATACTTGGTTGAGGGGGTTAATTCGAGAATGGGTTATGACTGGTGTTAGTTGTAGGTGGATACTTAAACGCCCTCTTATCCCTCTCTAATTAGACGGAAGTTTTAGCGTGTCTCTTTAGTTTGCTAGTGCTGCTGCCGCTAAGTACACTTACCCCCATATTTTGGGAATCTTACAGTTTTGTAACCTGTTAGCTTAAGCTTGTTCGATACGCTTCGGTGTATTGACCCGTTCGCGGGCTGTGGTTTTTCTGCAGTTGAGGATCCTTCGCTCGACCAGTTGGGTGGATACTACGTGGAGCTCGACGACGAGAGCTACGACGAGTAGTTAGAGTTCCCCTGGGCTACTTCCTGGTGGACTGCGTGGATGGGCCTTCTTTTTTCGTTGCGGCCTTGAGCCCTTTGCTTCTTGTCTGTACTCAGACCGGTTTGTTTCCGCTGCATGATGTAATGTTGGGAAATGTGTCCTCTGATTGGTGCCATTTGATATATTTTGCTCAGTGAGAGCTTTTGGATATTATTTCCTTTCTTTGTGTCTTTGGTTTATTCTGTGGTTTCAACTTGTTAAAAATCCGACTCGTATACCATGTGTGTATGGTTGAAGTATACGAGTTGGAAGACTTTTTGGGTCTTGCGTGCACAATCTGGAAACGTATGTGACGTTGGGATCGCCAAGAACTGTCGGCCGATGATCCATTCCGAGCATGGCCTGATGGTTTTTCCTGGGAGTGGTAACCCCAGTATGTTCTTGGTTGTGTGACCCAACTGATACGTTTCGTTTGTGTAGCTTGAATTCAGGGTCTGACAGTTGGTATCAGAGCTTAAACGCCCTCAGGTTCCCTTCTACTGGTCGTTGTTTGAGTCTAGAAAAATATTTTTGTAGTTATCAGGAAATCTTAAACGTGAGAGTAGGAATTCTGTTCTTTTACTTCTTTCCCCACCCACCCTCCCTGTTCTTCTGGTAAGGAAGTGTTACGATAATTCCCTTCTCACCTTAATTTTAAAATTTAGGACATCACGTGTTCTGGGTTTTCCGTAGTACCATAGTTGCAGGTGGTTTCTGTCGTTTTGGTGGTTATCAACTTCTTCGGCTATGTTCAGTTTCAATCTCGAATCAATCAGTTGTTGTTCTACCTTTCTCTGGTTCTCATCTCATTGTCATTGTACAATTCGTTCTGTGCAATCAATCCTTTTGTTTCCGGAGGCTAACTTCTACTTCAAACTGCTATGTAGATGGCACACTATCAGGTGGTGTGTAAGACCCACTGTGAGCAAACTACCGGTTACCCGAAGCTTCTCAGAAGCATGGTTGACTATGTCGGTTTCAGCTACCTCCCGGAGTACCAGGTGTCCGAGATCCCCAGAGATTACGGACAGACCTTCTACAGAGCTACTGTTTGGATCAGTGGCGATGATGGTCATACTGTGCACAAGCACGTTGTTGAGGCTTCCACTGTGGACATGGCAGTACACTTGGCAGCTTACGATGGAGCTCTGGCTCTGCGCAGGGACTACTACTGCTTCAACAACCATCCATTCTGCTACGTTCCATACTACCCCTACACGGACTCTCAGTACGAGCTCGAGGTTCTGGACATGACCGCTCAGTTTGGCCAGTCTTCAGACTCAGTTGCTGGGACTCTACGCTTGGAGCTAGCAGCAGTCCGTCAGCAGTTGCACCGGGCACTCTCTCACCTGGGGCAGTATGACAGGGGGAACGTCACACCAGACGCTTTCCCGAGGTTCTAGCTCGCTTTTCCGAGTCGTCTGTCTGCTGTGGGTAGATACACTCCAGACCATGTTGGACCACTACTGTACGGGACACAGACGCCAGATGCCTACTCCGTTCAGTTGCGACGCATTGTGCGAGAGTACCGCGTGTACTGCGATCGTCGCTACACCCATCGCAGCAGCCTAGTTTCGTCTTCTGAGGGAAGCGAGAGCTAGTCTTCGAGTTGTATCTTTTCCTTTGTTGTAGTAGCTATCCTTTGTACCGAAACCGTGTTGGTTGTACGGATGGTTAACTTTGTACTAGTAGCTGTCCTTGTAGTACTGAAACCTTGGTGGTTGTACTGACGGCTAACTAAGTGTATGGGTATGAACCTTTGTTATGAGAAGCTTATCCTTGTTATCCTACAGTTTGCAACTGTTTTTCTGAGCAAGAATTTGACTTTCCAAGTTTTCCCTGGCTTTGTGTATCTTGTCGCTGTTCTAATATCCAATGTCTCCAGGATGACGAACACCAGGAACAACCGCAATGCGGAAGGCGCACCACAACCGCCTCCAATCACTGAGTTGCTTGGTCAGATGACCCAAGTTCTGGCTCAAATGGCCGAGAACCAAGTCTACCAGAACAACCACGGGCATCGCAATGAAGGCAATGCACGTGTGACCATCAAGGACTTCCTCGGTCTGGGCCCAAGGAACTTCGCTTCCCCCACTGAGCCGCTGGAAGCTGATGATTGGCTTCGCGAGATGGAAAGGACCCTTGCTATCGCCCACGTGGCTGAGCATGACAAGGTGCCTTACGTGTCCTACCTGCTTAGGGGCAAGTCTGCCTCATGGTGGGAAAACTTCCAGGCTATGAGAGCTCCCGGGGTGGTTACCACTTGGGGGGATTTCAGGGCAGCCTTCCTGCGCCACCACATCCCAGAAGGTCTCATGGACAGGATGCGCGAGCAGTTTAACTCGCTGACGCAAGGCAAGATGGACGTGATGGAGTACAATGGCGAGTTCAATCGCCTTGCTCGTTACGCTGGAGATGAGGTGAACACTGAGGCCAAGAAGATGGCCAAGTTCCTCAAGGGTTTCAACCCCGCGCTCAAGTACAAGCTGAACCTCGTCAAGGCCAACAACTTCGAGGACCTCGTCAACATCGCGCTCAATGAGGAGCATGGGCGCAAGGTCTTCGAGGAGTCGCGCAAGCACTCTCGTGAGACCAACTCTTCTTCATCGTCAATCGCCGCCACTCCTGCTCAGAAGCGTCGGCTCTGGGTGCCTAACAGTGCCTTCGCACGAGCTACCTACGTGCCAGGACCTCCAGGACTCGCGCCTCGCCCACCGAACCCGGCTCTAGCTATGAGGGGTTTCGGAGGACCGCCAAGGCCAACAGGCGCTCGCCCCAACGTGACCTGCTACCAGTGCGGGAAACCGGGCCACTACTCCAACAACTGCCCGGAGACCCGTACACTTCCTCCACCACCTCGCCCTGCTCCAATTCAGGCGATGGTCCGCGCACCTTCCCCGGCTAGGCCTTTCGTCCCCAACACCAGGCCTCCGGCACGTGCTGCGCGGGTAAACCATATCAGGGCTGAGGAAGCAGAAGAAGCTCCAGAAGTTGTTCTTGGTACACTTCCTGTCAACTCTATCTCTTCTAGAGTGTTGTTTGATACAGGAGCATCTCATTCTTTCGTATCAGTTGGCTTTGCGGATTTACATGGGCTAATTCTCGATCCTCTACCCAAAAACATCGCGGTTACTTCTCCCGGTATGCAAATGACTTCTTCCAAGATAAGCCACGACAATGAAATCCAAATTGGAGGCCATATCTTCTTGGCATCTCTAATAATTCTCGGCAATTCTGATATTGATGTCATTCTGGGCATGGATTGGTTGAAGGCCAATCAAGCTAAGATAGACTGTTCCACAAAGACTGTAACTCTTTCTCATCCTTCTGGACAGATAGTCTATTCTCCAAACCAAACATCTTCGGCTCGGCTTTTCGCTCTCAATGTTGATCCTCTTCCTTCCATAGAAGCTATTCCGGTGGTCCGAGACTTTCCTGACGTATTTCCTGAAGAATTACCAGGTATGCCACCTGACAGAGCCGTTGAGTTCGTTATTGAACTAGAACCAGGCACTGCTCCTATCTCCAAACGTCCTTACAAGATGGGCCCCAAAGAACTGGCTGAGCTTAAGAGACAGCTAGAGGAGTTAGAAAGGAAAGGTCATATTCAACCTAGTACTTCTCCTTGGGGTTGTCCAACTCTGTTTGTCAAAAAGAGGGACACGACTGAGCGACTGGTTGTTGACTACCGTCCTCTGAACAAGAAAACCATCAAGAACAAGTATCCCCTTCCTCGCATCAATGACCTGTTTGATCAACTCGCTGGTGCTAAGGTTTTCTCCAAGTTGGACTTGAGGTCAGGTTATCACCAGATCAAGATCCGCGAAGAAGACATTTCAAAGACAGCTTTCACCACTCGATATGGTCTCTACGAATACACTGTCATGTCTTTCGGTCTCACAAATGCTCCGGCGACTTTCTCACGTCTCATGAACTTCGTTTTCATGGAATACCTCGATAAGTTCGTGGTAGTCTATCTCGATGACATTCTTATCTATTCCAAAACCGAAGAAGAACACGGAGAACATCTACGTCTTATCTTGTTGAAACTCCGAGAACACCATCTCTACGCCAAGTTCTCCAAGTGTGTATTCTGGCTTCCTAAAGTATCCTACCTGGGTCATGTCATCTCTTCTGAAGGCATTTCTGTGGATCCAGAAAAAGTGAAGGCCATTGTTGAATGGTTGCCTCCTACATCGGTGAAACAAGTCAGGAGTTTTCTTGGCATGGCTAGCTATTGCCGTCGATTTGTTGAGAACTTCTCCAAAATCGCTAAGCCTCTCACCGATCTTACAAGGAAGGATAGAAAGTTTCTTTGGACTCCAAAATGTGATGAGAGTTTCAATCTCTTGAAAGCTAAACTCACTTCTACTCCTGTTCTGGTTGGCCCAGACACTTCCAAACCTTTCCAAATATTCTGCGATGCATCTCTTCAAGGACTAGGCGCAGTCCTCAGGCAAGAACGCAAAGTTGTGGCTTATGCATCTCGCCAGTTGCAGCCTCATGAGCTCAACTATCCTACACATGATCTTGAACTTGCAGCAATCATGTATGCCCTCAAGGCTTGGAGACCTTATTTGTTGGGGCACAGCTGTGAGATCTTCACTGATCACAAGAGTCTCAAATACCTCTTCACTCAACCAGACTTGAACCTCAGGCAAACAAGGTGGCTTGAGAAACTCTCAGATTACGATCTTACCATCTCTTACACTCCAGGCAAAGCTAATGTAATGGCTGATGCTCTCAGTCGCAAGTCCTATTGCAACAACCTCATGGTTGAGGACATCCAACCTCCTATTCATGAAGAATTCAAGAAACTCAATCTTCAAGTGGTTCCCTGTGGTTATCTTGCAAACTTGATTGCCACTCCTACACTTGAGGATAAGATCCGTGCCGCACAGTTGCGTGATTCTGGTGTCAAGAATATCAAAGACAACATTGGCAAGGACAAGTACAAGAGTTTCTCTCTCGATGACAAGGGTACCTTGCTGTTTGAAGAACGCATTGTAGTGCCCAAACTTGACAGCTTAAGAGAACTCATTCTCAAGGAGGCTCATGATACTCCGCTTTCTATTCACCCTGGCAGCACAAAGATGTACCAGGATCTCAAGTCAATCTATTGGTGGACCAGGATGAAGCGTGAAATTGCTCGCTATGTGTCTCATTGTGATGTTTGCTGTCGTGTCAAGGCAGTTCATCAGAGACCACCTGGACTTCTTCAACCACTGCAAATTCCTGAATGGAAATGGGACAAGATCGAAATGGACTTCGTTACTGGGTTTCCAAAGTCCAAGAAAGGCAACGATGCAATCTTTGTTGTCATTGATCGTCTCTCCAAAGTGGCTCACTTCTTTCCAGTCAAAGAGACAGTATCAGCTAGTCAGTTGGCAGAACTCTATATGACAAGACTGGTTCCTTTACATGGTGTTCCTTTGGCAATAAGCTCAGATCATGGAAGTATCTTCACTTCTCGATTTTGGGATAGCTTTCAGAAAGCCTTGGGTACTAAACTTCTGTTCAGCACAGCTTACCATCCGCAGACAAGTGGACAGGTTGAAAGAGTGAACCAAATTCTGGAGGATATGCTCAGAGCTTGTGTTATCTCCTTTGGCATGAAATGGCAGGATTGCCTTCCGTATGCTGAGTTCTCCTACAACAACAGCTTCCAAGCAAGCCTAGGCATGGCTCCATTTGAAGCTCTCTATGGCCGCAAATGTAGAACTCCTCTCAATTGGTCTCAAGCTGGTGAACGTCCATTCTTTGGGCCGGATATTATCCAGGAGGCTGAAGAAAAGGTTCGCATCATTCGTGACAATCTGAAGATTGCCCAGTCTCGGCAGAAAAGCTATTATGATAGCAAGCACATGGACATGGTCTATGCACCTGGTGATCAAGCTTACCTTCGTGTCACTCCTCTGAGAGGCACGCAACGCTTTGGCATCAAAGGCAAACTCGCTCCACGTTATGTTGGGCCTTTCAACGTTCTTTCAAGGCGTGGTGAATTGGCTTACCGTCTGGAACTTCCTCCAAACCTCTCCAAAGTGCACGATGTCTTCCACGTGTCACAACTCAAGAAGTGCTTCCAAGATCCAGGTCGTGCAGTTGATCATGGATCAATTGAACTTCGAGAAGATCTCTCTTATGTGGAACAACCGATTCGCATTCTGGACGAAGCTGAACGTCGCACCCGTAACAACACTGTCAAGTTCTACAAGGTTCAATGGTCTCATCATTCTGACAAGGAAGTTACATGGGAACGTGAAGACCATCTCCGTGCCGAGTACCCCAACCTCTTTGTTGCTCCATGAAGAATCTCGGGGCGTGATTCCTTTGAGGGGGGAGTGTTGTAACAACCCTACTGTAACTTTCCTTTTGGTGTGCAATAAAAATGTTATATCATGTCATCTTTCCATATGTGCTTGCATTTATTTAATTTTGTGCATCAAATTCAAATTATAAATTTAAATCCTTATTTTTAAATTCAAATGCTTTTCAACTATTTCAAATAAAGTTTCAAATTACTTATAAATAATTAAACCAATAATTAATATGTCTAATTTGAAACTATCAAAAATTGCTCAAAAGTTTTTATGAGGTTCCTTTCTGTTTTGTTTTAAAAATACAAAAACAGAAAAGTTTTAAAAAGGAAAACAAAACCAGAAAAAAAAAATAGTGGAGAGGGAGCTCCTGGCCGAACTGGGCCACTCCCTGGCCCAACTCAGCCCACAGCCCACTCCCCTCTCCTTCGTCCTCGTACGGACGCGCAGAGGAGACCTCGCTTTACAGCGAGGCATGGCGATGTGCGGCTGCCATGCCGCCCCCACGGCCACCTCCTCTCTCCCCCTTCTCTTTAAACCGCGCAGCCCGGAGCGAAACCCTAACCCTAGACTTTTCTCCCCCTTTCCCGCCGCCACGCGCCCTCCTCCGCACCCGCCGTCGCTATGAGAACCGCACCTCCGAGCTTGGCGCCAGCACACCAGTGACGTCCTCCTCCATCCTCCGCGCGCCAGGACGTTCGCCTCTGCCTCCTCTACCTCCTCGACGCGCACCGCAGCCGAGAAGGGCAACGCACGGAGCTCCTTCCTCGACGACCGCCGCGGCTCAGCCTCCCCTCCGTGCACCGTCCTCTCCGCCTCCGGCCTCCTCGACCTCCCTTCGCTCGCCATCCGTTTCCTCTCGGTGAGCAGCGCCAGATCCCCCCTTTTCCCCTCCTTTCCCATCTCGGTTAGTAAAATATTCCGCCGTGCCGGAGTGAGCTCGTCACGGCCGTGGCGCACCGGCCGCTTCCGAGCACAAACGAGGCCACGCCACTCCTCCTCCTTCGAATCTGAGCGAAGAAACGGAACCGCGACACGTTCTTTTTCATACCCGACACACCCACGTTTGCGCGGCGCCGCCAGGAAAACGTCGTCGTCAGCGAGGTCCGTCCGCCGGAGCTCTCTGTCGCTCGCTCGTCTGTCAGTTTCGTCAGAAACGAAACACTGAGCGCTTAACTACCTAAAACCTAAGCTAAACGATAGCTAACACTAGCACTAATCCGGTCCACTGGCTAACAACGCGTAACACCCCCGCTCGCCCGTGCACGCTAGTTCGAATCCCCCCGGGCGCAGTGGAAAAAGGCCTATTTTTGCTGCGCTCGCTGACAGGTGGTTCCCAAGGGTCAGTGACCGCGGGAGAGAGAGAGCACCGCGCGTGCCAGCGAGGCAAGATGGGCCCGCACGGCAGTCGCTGGGTGTACTCTGCTTCGGTGAGAAAAATCCCAGGGGCGCTGCGCTTTTGCACCAGAGCCCCTGCTCCTCTGTTTGTTGCACAGCAGTCCTTCCATAAGATCTTTCCTATCACGGATAAGTCCTCGGGTTTTTCAGAAACACCCCTAGACTTATAAATACAATAACTTTTAATTTTTAAATCGAAATAAAATAAACTTTATATGTTTTTATATCAGAAAAATGCAATGAACATTAATATCATATTCTTATGTCATCTTGCATCATTTATTTTAAATGCTTAGTTTAAATTAACAAATGCAATTATTTAACTAAATATGGAGTATGTGGGGTAATAATTATATAATGCCCTAATTCCATTTAATATGCTCCTATCTCTTATGCCATGTCTTACCATGCTAATAAATAATTAATTTGAGTTGAATATAAATAACTTGCAATTAAATACTAAATATGGAAGGTGTGGAGCAATTAATGCCTATTCCATTTAAATTAATTAGATCACCACATCTGCTATATATTAAGTAACATTTAAATTGTTGGCTACACAAATAACTTGCACCCTAATCTTTTGCCGGGATTAATGCATATCTCTGTATTGATTATTGTTTCCTATTGTCTGTGTTTGGCTCTCTTTTGGGTAGACGACGACGTGTCTGCTGCGAGTACCTACGATACTGAGGTTCCAGCTATCGTACCAGGCTACGAGCTGCCAGGGAAGCTTCTGCTGACCCGTTACACGATTGTCGGATTTTCATTCCTGCCTTTTGATCTATGCTATCTTAGTTATCGATTCTTGAATTGCGATCCCATCACATGTTTATCCTGCAGCCTATACAGCTATATCCCCACAACCCATAACCCCTTGCATGTTTATCTGTTGGCCTTTGCGAGTCGTAGTGCATGCTTAGGATTGGTTGAGCGAGTCGTTCCTTTGTCTTTATCTCATATGCTTAGTATGATATATTGTTCTACTATAATAAACTGCTGTCTTATTTTGGGGTTCTATAATTAAAAGATAAGGCACCAGGCGGAAGGCCTTGCGAGGTGCTTTGTTCTGCTCAGTGTCGACCTAGGAACTGAGATTTTGTCCTCGGATCCAATTTTGAGCGCACTAACCACTTGTGGGTGGCCCAATGGAGCCCCCCTCGACTTTGAACGGATCCGCAGCTCGTCCACGTGCCGCAAGTAGTTTGGGTTTTCCATTCGCTCATATGCATGTGCATGATGATGATGATCGATGAGAGGTTAATTGATACGGGGGGTCATATAGGGGTGGTGCGTACGTAGCGGAAAGTTCCTACTGTGGTTTGAGCCGCATGGTGCGTAGGCACAAACTAATGAGTCCGCAATTGAGATTCGGCCGGACTCCTGACGCGGGTAACAGCTCATATGGGTGCACTTGGACTTGCTGTAGTGAAGGAATGAGTCGTGTTGAAAGGCCCTAACGGGTTGATCATGCGAGTATGGGTACTGTAGTGCACCCCTGCAGGGTATAATCTTATCGATGAGCCGTGTCCACGGTTATGGACGACTTTGGTGATGATGCTGGCTAACAAGATCTAGACAACTTACACCTAATCATTGTTAATTAATGTGACTAGTAATATAGCATTACTTACACCCTAAATGGTAACTAAAATTGTTAAGTGTGAGTTTTCCCGGATTGCTTCCTCATACTTGGTTGAGGGGGTTAACTCGAGAATGGGTTATGACTGGTGTCAGTTGTAGGTGGATACTTAAACGCTCTCTTATTCCTCTCTAATTAGACGGAAGTTTTAGCGTGTCTCTTTAGTTTGCTAGTGATGCTGCCGCTAAGTACACTTACCCCCATATTTTGGGAATCTTACAGTTTTGTAACCTGTTAGCTTAAACTTGTTCGATACGCTTCGGTGTATTGACCCGTTCGCGGGCTGTGGTTTTTCTGCAGTTGATGATCCTTCGCTCGACCAGTTGGGTGGATACTACGTGGAGTTCGACGACGAGAGCTACGACGAGTAGTTAGAGTTCCCCTGGGCTACTTCCTGGTGGACTGCGTGGATGGGCCTTCTTTTTTCGTTTCGGCCTTGAGCCCTTTGCTTCTTGTCTGTACTCAGACCGGTTTGTTTCCGTTGCATGATGTAATGTTGGGACATGTGTCCTCTGATTGGTGCCATTTGATATATTTTGCTCAGTGAGAGCTTTTGGATATTATTTCCTTTCTTTGTGTCTTAGGTTTATTCTGTGGTTTCAACTTGTTAAAAATCCGACTCGTATACCATGTGTGTATGGTTGAAGTATACGAGTTGGAAGACTTTTTGGGTCTTGCGTGCACAATCTGGAAACGTATGTGATGTTGGGATCACCAAAAACTGTCGGCCGATGATCCATTCCGAGCATGGCCTGATGGTTTTTCCTGGGAGTGGTAACCCCAGTATGTTCTTGGTTGTGTGGCCCAACCGATACGTTTCGTTTGTGTAGCTTGAATTCAGGGTCTGACAGCCATATACACCTGAACTAGACTTTCTAGTCTTTTCTTTTGCTGCCAAATACTTTTGCAGTTCGTCTTTCGGTTTTTCCTCTCTATGCGGAAGAAGCATTCAACATCAAAATATGTGCCAATCAAATTGGAACAAAATCCTAGGCGTGAATAGTCAGTAGTAGCACCCTTTGGAGTTTTATGTTGAAGTTGATCATCATATGATAAGTGTTCTTCTGGATTTTACTATTAGTGGTCTTTTAATGCAATGAACAAATTCACTTACACTATTTATCCATCCCATCATGAATCCTATCATGATGAAGCTACCATGGCTCAATTAGATTGGATATGAATCAGTGCCAAACTAATTTGGATATCGAGATGCCTAGCATCTTCTATCTTGTAGTACATACTCATACAATATGAGCTCAGGTACTCCCACTGAAATTCATAAAAACTTGTAACCAAAACAAGGTCCTAGATATCAGTCATATCTCATACCTTTTTTTCAGCTCCATCGTTCTCCTCAATTATCAAACAAATTCGAAAACTAAGTTTCATGGAGACAAGAATAAATTTAGATACCAATAAGAATTGTTGCTCATTTTAGATTCCAAATCACATGGAGCAATTTTAGAGGTACCGGAAGTTTGCAATAGAACTTAAAAACTTTTCTATACATAATTACTTACTTACAATATGGTACCAGTCAATAGAGTAACTATCATATTTTGAACAATTTT
Source organism: Poa annua (assembly GCA_026929855.1). Classification (NCBI taxonomy): domain Eukaryota; kingdom Viridiplantae; phylum Streptophyta; class Magnoliopsida; order Poales; family Poaceae; genus Poa; species Poa annua. The sequence goes on from CM049432.1 coordinate 23,788,587, forward strand.
GATCTCAACTAACAAGCCTAGTGCGTAGTGTACTACGGATGCCAATACTAAAAAAAATCATGTAAAGACAATTTTAGACTATGTTTATGATAGATATATGGAGTTAAACTAATTCTAAATTATTACATCAACTCCCACTCAAAAACAACATCCCTCTAGTCGTTTTAGTGATTACACGAACCAAATTCACTACACCAATAACCGATCATCACGAGAGATGATGCAGCTGCAAAGGCGATGTCGGGTTATGACTCCCTAGAACTAGGGGTAGTCACTTCCTGAAGAGTAGTTCGTGAAGGGGATTGAACGCGAAGGTCAAGACCCTCGAGGGACACGGCGACGCTGCTCGCCAGACCTGAAGACGAAGCACCCACGACAGAGATGGACACCGGCCCGTACCCAGGTTCACGACCCTCATGAGGAGGTAAGACCGCTACTCCTGCTTGTCTGTATTGAGTTATTGAGTTTACAGTGCAACCGGCCTTGCCGAAAGCCCCCTTGAGGCAGCTCTTGCCTTGGGGGAGGGATGGAGACCTTCTTCCTCCTCCAGGCAGATGCTATCCTACTTGGGATCGCTAGGGTTTACAAGCGTTGTGGAATCAGAAAGCCCGACCTCTCCTACGATGGAGGTCTTGTTCATTTTATAGGCGCCTCCGGCGCTCTCCTTCTACTTGGCCTTCGAGGTGGTTCCCACATGGCAGTGGCATAGCGGAGCAGGAGTCCACCGCGGCCCGTTCGTCCATGGGCGCGGTCCATTGCTGATAAAGGTGGGTGCGGTGGCCGACCAGCAGCCGACCACACAGTTGTGCTGCAGGGGAGGTAGTTTCTGAGGTGGAGCCCACAATGACGTTCTCCGTTGGAGGGTTGCGCCGTCCACCTACTTTACCGCCAGAGTAGAAGGTCCTCGCAGTTCCGCAACAGGCGATGTGGCTTTATTGACCCCTTTATCGCCTAAAACGGCAACGGGGGTGCTTGCGTCACCACGTATGCGTGTCAGGGGCCATGTGCGTCTGGCCGTACTTCCTTGGCCGCGACGTTTCCCTTCAGGCCTGAAAAGGCCTGAGGGGGGTTCCTGTTGGATTCCCTCGAGGCGGGCTGGAGCCTCTGGAGGGTCCCTTGAAGCGAGGGATCCCATGAGGCCCTCGTTTCCTCTTCAAGCCCTCGAGGTGAATTGCCTCTCGAGGGTCCCGCGAGGCAGTGATGCCTGGTCCTTAGTCGTTTCGTCTGACCGGCCAGCGTGCGAGGCCTGGGGGAGTGGGCTCTCCATACCCCAGTTCCCACTGGGCCGACAGTAGCCCCCGGGCCCGCGATGGGCACGATTGAGCCCATGGGCTCAGGCGAAGCGTCGTGGTCCCTTATGGCCCAGCCGGTCCGAGCCACGCGGCACTTGGACGAATAACGGTCTCGCACGATCCGGGGCGTGAGTCGTGGGGGGTCCCACCACGCCCCGGTAACTGCTCCTCGAGGGGGGTATAAAGCCCGTGCGCAGCTGCAGGGAGCCGGTACCGTTTCCAAACCTTCTCGCAGAAGTTTTCGCCTCCTAGAGCTCTGCGCCTCCGCTCTCTCCTGCGATTCTCCTTTCTCCGTCTCCTTCAGTCCTCCGAGCCCGTGACGATGAGGCCCCTCAAGAGCAAGGGCTAGGCCGCCGCAGCGTCTTCCTCCCAGACGGAGGTCCCTGAGGTCGTGCAGGGCGCGGTGCTGCTGGGCATTTGCGTCAACGAGAAAGCGCTCGCCAAGGTCCGGTTCCTGGTTGCGGACCGGACGAACGAGCACGGCGCCACCTCCCTGAAGCCCGCGGCGCACGGGAAGCGCCCGCGAGGGTACTTCCCAATCTTCCAGCATTGCCTCGCCGCGGGACTAGTGCCGCCCTTCTCGCCGTTCCTGGAGGCGGTGCTGGCGTTCTATCAGGAGCAGTTATTGCACCTGCATCCCAATTCCATCCTCATCCTTGCCGTCTTCGCCTACCTCTGCGAGGCGTATCTGGGTCTGGAGCCCACAGTGGGGTTGTTCCGGTGCTTCTACACGCTCCGGATCACGGCGAAGAACGAGCGCTCAGGGTGCGTCTCGTTCCGCATCGTCGACGGCATGGGGAGCGTCTATATCCCCATGCCCTGGAGCGAGAATAAGGCCATCACCTCGGTGACGAAGAAAGTGGATGAATTCCGCCAGAAGTGGTTCTTCGTCGGGGTGGAGCGTCCTTGTGCCTTCCTCGAGGTCCCCGACGAGCCCCCGGTTAAAAACTTTCGGGGGGCTGCCCCCCGGGTAGGGCAGATCCCGGCGCAATTCGATAGTGTGGCAACAGTGCTTGACCTTTGGCGAGAGCAAGGGCCACCCCCTAGTGCGCTGAAGGGGCAACTTGACCTTTCGGAGCTGGTAGAGTGCAAGGTGCCTCCTGGCAGGCGCAAGGGTCATCTCTGGCGGCTATAAATAGCCACCCCGAGCCCTCATAACAGCACAAGCATCAGCAGGTGGTTCCTCTAAGAACTAGCTTCTCGAAGATGTCTTTGCTGGAAGGCTAAGACATCTTCGGGAGGCTAGGCCTAGAGGTACTCATCCTAAGAGGAACTCGGGTGCATCCGGGAGAGACCTCGGACCTTGTGGCTCCGAGAAGACTCCCGGAAGGAGAAGTATTCGGCCGTACCGAATACGCAATCCGGGTAAGTGCTAACCGGAACGTTTATCTTGATCCTATCAGGTTACTGGACTTATGCAGGAAGAACTCGCAAGGTCGAGCAAGAAGGTGACCGGCATGAGGCATCCCAGTAGGCCGTCAACGGTCTGCAGCGGGCTTTCCCGCCTGATGCGGGGGGAAGTACCATTCCTCCTGACACGGAAGCATGGTCACCTCCCGCCTGACACGGAAGCATGGTCACCTCCCGCCTGACATGGGAGCGCGTCAACCGGTACGACAACGGTACGACAAGACTGGACGTGCCTAGCCCGGCAATCCGGAAAAGGCTATCCGGGATGGGCAAAGACATGTCCTGTCTCTGACAGGGGGACAATGATGTTCCAGCACGGCGCCAGCCGTCCTTGCCGGAATGATGACGAAGGGGCTACGCCGGATGGCATGGCAACTAGGTCACACTAGCCGGTGTCGACATAACGGTAGGCCTGTCCGGTGGGGCCAAGCCGGATTAGGGTTTCCGGCCCTCCTGGCCGGAACTCTATAAAAGGCGCCATAACTGCTCATGTGAAGCAGAGACCAACTTGGGAGCCAAAACTCTAGTCTCATTTACTCCTAAAGCATTTACTTCATCCTCCCTAGAGTTCATCTAGTTCTTCGTGTTCTTCACCTCAAGAGCTCTAAGAACAAGTTGTAGCCCTTGTTCCACACTTATATTGAGAGGAAAGGCAGGAGTAGGGGTGTTACCTCCTCACGAGGGCCCCGAACCTGGGTACATCGTGTGTGTGTTGTGTGCCTTCGTGCATTTGTTCGTATTTTCTAGATCTTTCCCCTCGCGCTTTGATCTTGTTTCTTGTTCTTGGGAGATCTCGGTCACACCGGGATCCTCCCCGTGTGAGCTCTTCAGCTCGCAATCCCTCCCCGGATCCACCAACGTCCATCGGCCCCACACATTAGCCATCCTATGGCATCTGCCGTGACACCACCACGACAGTTGGCGCCCACCGTGGGGCTAACAGAGGCGTTGGCTGCTGTACCCATCCGGACGGGTTCCCTCGTTCACTTCGGTGTCCGGGTTCTCTCTGGCCTTGTCGTCATGCTAGGCGAGATGAATTTCGTCAGCGACAACGCCGGGTGCTTCCGGAACAAACCCTTCGCGGTGAACGGATGCCTCATCGACTTCGGTGGCTTCACCACCTACGTCACCACCGAAGTTATCTGCAGCTATCCGGACGTTGTCCTGGAAGCTGAGGATCCTCCCATGCTCTGCGCCACTCGGGGCCCGTGTGCCAGTCGCTTCCCGAGTTCCGTCACGGTCATGATGGTCGGGGCAACCGAGGAGGAGTACCAGGACGCCGAGGGTGATGCCGGTAGCGGCCATGTTCGCTTGGCCAAACTCCCTCAGGAGAGAGGTACGACCCGGGACGGCGATCCGCAGCCGTCCCAGCCACGTCGTCGCCCGGATCCCCTCTCGGGTCTGGTGACCAAGTTGGTTGTTCCCTTGACAGCTGAGGCAGACACCCAAGCCACTTCGGCTGACTTGGATGAGCAACGTAGGTTGCTTCTCGCCGAAGCGCAAGAGATTGCCGAGATCTGGCGTGAGCTCAGTGCTAGCCTCCGGAAGTACAATGCAGCTCACGGGTTCCTTAAGATAGACTCCCGGGACAAGCGCATCGCGGATCTGCGCAAGAAAGGCAGAATAGTGAATGATGAGCTGGCCGGTGGAGCCGCAACCAGTCATGCGGGTAGCATGATCTCAGCGGAGAAGCCAGTATACAGCTCGCCGGCAAAAACTCTTAGGGCTGCCAAAGCCGCCATGGCGGAGCTGGCAGGGCTATCCGGTGAGGCTCTGCGCAAGCAGCAGGAACAGGTGAATGAGTTGGTCGTCGAGGCCAACCGGCAGAATCAGGCCTTCAAGAAAAAGAACCCCGGAGCGGGATCCCAAGTGCATTCACCTAGGGCCGACAGCCAGAGATCGGGCGGAGAGGCCTCCTCCCCGCATCCGAGCAGAAGCAAGAGCAAGAGCAAAAGCCGGAGCAGAAGCCGGGGTTCCGGGAAAAACAAGCAGTTGCAGGCTTATGACCCGGCCTTTGCCGGTATCCAGCAAGCCGGGCAGCATAATTCGGGGTAGGCAGAGAGTACTCGTGGTGGTGGCGACCGGGGTGTAGGAAACAATAACCCGGCTAGCCGCGGTAATCCACCCCGGAATCCGCCACATGTTCAGGGAAACCCACGAAGGGAGGCCGCCTCTGTCCCGCAGCAGGCTGTGATCCCGGTACAAGACAGGCACAACGATGGCAACTCAAGATTGCTGCAGCTCGGGTACCAACCCAATGAGAATCCTTTGGGATCTCGGATAGGAACCAGACAACTGGATCCGGCCGATGCCAGAATCCGGCTCGACCGGATTCACCAATCCGAGCTAGTAGAAGAGCAAGGACCTCCGGGACCTGCCTGCTTTGGACCCCGGATCATGCGGGAGCCGCCTGTCCGGAATTTCCAGCTCAACCGAGGTGCTAAGACCTATGACGGCAGCAAGAAGCCGGAGGACTGGTTGACCAACTATGTAACTGCGGTAAGCATAGCCGGTGGAAACAGACGCTGGGCGGTACGTTACGTGCCACAGATGTTGGAAGGACCTGCCAGAATCTGGCTGAACAACTTGAGAACCGGCAGCATAGATTGCTGGTTAGATTTCGAGGAGGCATTCATCAGCAACTTCACCAGCACGTACAAAAGGCCCAACAGACATCAACAGCTCGCCATATGTAGGCAAAGGAGCAACGAAACCGACCGGGAGTACCTTACCCGGTGGAGCAACATTCAAAATTCTTGCGAAGGAGTGGTAGAGGCACAGGCTATCTCCTGGTTTGCGCAAGGATGTCGGCACGGCTCAATGCTTTGGCAGAAGTTGCAAAGGAAGATGCCGACGACCTTGGCAGAGACCATGCGCATCGCCGATACCTACACGCTTGGAGATCCCATGCAACCTCTGGTGGATGTCGGTGACTCCAACAGGAGGAATGTGGGACCTCAGCGTTCGGGATCGAGCAGAAGCCATGATCGCCAAGATTTTGGCCAGAAGAGAAATCAGCCCGAGTATCACCATGCCGCACAACATGTCGCAGCTGTGACCCGAGATCAAGAGGATGCCGGCAACAGTCAGCGTCAGAAGACAAGTGGCCCGGCTTGGGGTCAGAGCCAGGAAGTACAGAAAACTTGGGTGGACCAGAAGAAGCCCCTGATGTATGAAGAGATGCTGAACAAGCCATGCTGTTACCATACCCTGGAGGACAACAAGCCGGCAAACCACTCCAACCGGCAGTGCAGCTGGTATCAGCGCACACTGCAGGAGGGCAGCACGGGGGCTACTTGGGCGAGTGCTCCGACATCTCGACCCAACATTCCGAGACCTCCCGCTCCGACTTCAGGAGCCAACGCGATCCGGATTAATCAACCTCACCGAGGACCCCCACCTTGGCCGGTGAACGTGGTGCACACTCGGAACGACAATGGTGCAGGCCCAAGTAATCAACCCGGACATCAGCAAGGCAGCTACCGGGAGGCACATCAGAGCTATGTGGTCTTCGTGACCGAGCCCACTGACCGGAAGAGTGTGCGACAGCGCGCCCTGGAAGTGAACGCTGTGATTCCGGCGGTGCCCAAATTCTTGCACTGGTCCGAGATGGAGATCACGTGGAGCCGGAAGGATCATCCCAGAGTTATGCCTAAGCCGGGGGCGTACGCCTTGGTGGTAGACCCAACCTTTGTCGGACCAAGCCTCAACGTCTGCTTCAGTCGGGTTCTGATTGACAATGGCAGCGCCATTAACATCATGTACAAGGATACGATGCTGAAGCTGGGGGTGTCCCTGAACACCTTGCTACCTACCGAGATGACCTTTCATGGCATTGTGCCCGGAGTCTCTTGCTCACCTATGGGTAAAAGCTGGGTTGAGGTGTTATTCGAAACCCGGGAAAACTGCCGAACCGAGAGCTTGGAATTCGAGGTCGTGGACCTCGAAAGCCTGTACCACGCACTGATTGGCAGGCCAGCCCTGGCCAAGTTCATGATCTCAACTCACATGGGCTACCTGAAGATGAAGATGCCGGGTCCTAACGGCATAATCACCATCTCGGGAGACCACAAGCGCTCCATGGAGTGCGCTTCGGCCGGCTCGTGCTTAGCCGAGTCCCTGGTGATAGCTGAAGAAAAGAAGAGGATCCAGCAGGTGGTGGCACTGGCCAAGACCTCCCACCTCGGAATGCCCGGGATGGTGAACCCAGAGCAGGGCGCATCATTCCAGCCACCTAAGGAGACGAAGAAGGTGGGGGTGGACCCCAGCAACCCGGAGCGCCATGTCATTATTGGCAGCAACCTGGATAGTAAATAGGAAGGCGAGCTCGTCGACTTCCTCCGTGAGAATCGGGATGCTTTTGCGTGGTCGAGTGATGATCTGCAAGGTGTTCCGAGGGAGTTGGTTGAGCACTCTCTGTTTGTTAGACCGGATGCGAAGCCTGTGAAGCAACCGACTGGGCGCCTCTCGGATGAAAGAAGAGCTGCCATCATGGAGCATCTCGCTATACTGCTGGCTGCCGGATTCATGATGGAAGTGCTGCACCCGGATTGGATATCGAATCCGGTCCTGGTAGAGAAGAAGAAAGATGATCCCCTCCTGCTTAAGGTGTGGCGCATGTGCATTGACTTCACCAACCTTAACAAGGCATGTCCAAAGGACCCCTTTCCACTACCCCGGATAGATCAAGTGATCGATTCCACTGCCGGGAGTGAACTCTTAACATTCTGGTTTTCACCAGATACCTTTGAATCCGGATGATCAATTGAAAACTGCTTTTATTACCCCATATGGGGCTTATTGCTATCATGTCATGACTTTCGGTTTGAGAAATGCTGGTGCTACGTACCAGAGGTGCATGCAGAAATGTTTGCATGACCAGATAGGCCGGAATGCCGAGGTCTATGTCGATGACATAGTCATAAAAACAAAAGAAAAAGCCTCATTGATCGATGATCTGAGGGAAACATTTAAGAACTTAAGAAGGTTCCGGATGAAGTTGAATCCGGATAGGTGCACATTCGGCGTTCCGGCAGGAAAATTACTCGGTTTCCTCATCTCAAGCCGGGGAATTGAAGTCAACCCGGGTAAAATACGTGCTATCGAGAGCATGAAATTGCCCGTACGTCTCAAAGATGTGCAGAAGTTCACTCGATGTCTTGCATCCCTAAGTCGGTTTGTGAGCCGACTAGGTGAGAAGGCCTTGCCCCTATACCAATTGATGAAGAAGAGCAAAACATTCGTTTGGACCCCGCAGGCCGATGCGGCGTTCAACGACTTGAAGAGAATGCTTTCAACAGCACCCGTGTTGGCATCCCCGTTGCCCAAGGAGCCTATGCTGTTGTATATTTCTGCCACCAACCGGGTAGTCAGTGTAGCCATTGTGGTAGAGAGGGAAGAAGGGGACAAACTGATACAGAGACCGGTGTACTACCTCAGCGAGGTGATCTCAGAATCCAAGCAGAACTACCCGCACTACCAGAAGATGGCATATGGAGTGTACATGGCAGTGACCAAGCTCAAGCACTACTTCCAAGAGCACCCAATCACAGTGGTGTGTGAGGCTCCCCTCGCCGAGATCATCGGTTGCAAGGATGCTAGCGGCTGGGTTGCCAAATGGGCCATCCAGTTGTCTCCGTACGCTCCGGCATACGAAAGACGAGATGCCATCAAGTCGCAGGCGCTGCCGGACTTTTTGGTAGACTGGGCCGAGATGCAGTATGAACCTCCGATGCCGGATTACAATTTCTGGAGGATGCATTTCGATGGCTCCAAGGCCAAGATCGGGTTGGGCGCCGGAGTGGTTCTCACCTCACCAAAACAACATGTGCTGAAGTATGTCCTGCAAATTCATTTCCGGGCATCTACCAATGTCGCTGAGTACGAGGCCTTGGTTCATGGACTGAATGTCGTCAAGGAGATCGGCATCCGCCGGATAGAGTGTTTCGGCGATTCTGACCTCGTGGTGCAGCAGGTGTCGGGGAACTGGGATGCACTGGATGCCAACATGGCCTTGTATCGCTTTCATGTGCAGAAAATATCCGGATTTTTCGAGGGATGCGAGTTCAAGCACATACCCAGAGGAGAAAACGAGGCAGCGGATGTATTGTCCAAGATGGGGTCGTCTCGAGACGCCATCCCTCTCGGGATCGCTCTCGAACACCTGAGGAAGCCATCTATTCAGCCCTCACCCGAGTCGGATTTTATCTTCATCCCCAAGGAGCCGGGTTCGGAAGCTGTACCCATGGAAGTGGAAGTCGGGAGCATCGCATCGAACCCGGGGACTGCATCGCAGTGCTCAGAGAGGCAAAGACAGATGATGATGGAGGTGATGTCGGCAGAACCAATGGACATAGATATTCCCGTGTTCCCGGTTCGACCTGTCCCGGGATGGGCACAGCCCATTATGGTTTACATCTTGGAAGGAACCCTCCCGGTGAACGAAGTGGAAGCCCGGCAGATAGTGTGAAGGTCAAAAGCATACACCGTCATCAATCAAGAGCTATATAAGAGGAGTGTCACCGAGGTACTCCAGAGGTGTGTGGAACCGGAAGAAGGGCAAGAGATGCTGCTGGAAATACATCAGGGGGAATGTGGACATCATGCATCATCCCGGGCCCTAGTGGCAAAAGTGTTCCGGCATGGGTTCTACTGGCCTACTGCGTTACAGTAGGCAGAAGACATTGTCCGTAAATGTGGAGGATGCCAGAGGTTTGCTCACCGAATACATATGCCGGCATCGGCACTGAAGACAATCCCTATCACTTGGCCATTTGCGGTATGGTGTTTGGACATGGTCGGGCAGTTCAAGCCAGCAAGAGGCAATATGACACACATACTGGTCATGGTGGACAAGTTCACCAAGTGGATAGAAGTCAAGCCAATCCGGAAGTGTGACGGACACATCGCCGTGCAATTCCTGAAAGACATCATCTTGAGGTACGAATACCCGCACAACATCATCACGGATAATGGCACCAATTTTGCTGTGGGGGAATTCGCTCGATTTTGTGCTGAGAAGGGAATCCGGTTGGATGTAGCATCAGTTGCACACCCGGAAGCAAACGGGCAAGTTGAAAGAGCAAATGCATTGGTCTTGTAGTGCCCTTGCTTAAGAAAGCAATGGCACTTATGAATAGCGCGGAAGACTTGGATCACATAAGTCTCGCAATTTCCAATAAGATGAAATATCACAGTACGATGTCATAATCTATTACAATACGAGACAAATGATCCAAAAACAGAAAAAATCCTTACAATTTTGCATAGCTGATAACGCTAGCTGAATAAATAGTTCACACTTTATTTCAGAGTTCAAACGCAAAACCAAAGATACCATGGAGCTACAGCATCTCCATGAAGCCACTGGCAGATCATGTTGGTTGTAGCTCGAAGACGACCCCCTTACTCCTCATTCGGAAATTCTGCAAGTTTTAGTTGCAGCCCAGCTATAAAGGGTCAGCACAATTGAATTGTGGTGGCAAGTGACTTTGATTTCTAATATTCTACTAAGCTATATCTATATGCTTGTTTGGCTGGTGGAGCTCAAGGCTATTGCATAAAGCAAGTTTTCTCCTACTTTTGATAAACAATTTTCTTAAATCAATATCTTCTCTTTCAGAGACATCTCGAGACAAGTCCATGTCTCCTATCCATGTTCACCCAACAAAGTTTTATTAAGAAATTGGGATGAAGAGATTTTCAGAACACAGCTTTGTGTAGTTACTCAAATTGTCCGATGCCGGGGACACGGCTAAGATTTTAGGTTTTAACTCTCGAGAGGGTGTGCACTTTCACCATTAGACTCAATCAACCAAACTATCCTCTACACTCCTTTAGTGAGAAGGAAAAGGAGAAGATCAAGACGAGACTTTTCAGAAGTTGCTTTCCCATGATCATACTAAGATATTACCACCATCCTATCAACCCTACCACCATCAATCTCTTGACCCAGGTCCACATCAACTTACTCCATCAAACAGAGCCCATATTGACCAATGGTTGCACGATAAGCAACTAGACTCAGTGTAAACTTAAATCTCGTAGCCCTGGGTGGCCTACCACAAGTGAGCAACTCAGGTTAACACCGCATATCATGGCCCCAAGTAAGTGAAAACTATCTTGGGCGAAGACAACCATGAAACTTGGCCCTGAGAAGCCACTCAACTTGAAACCTCCTCGATCGACCCAATCCACCCAGGCGTTAAATTAATTTAGTGGAAATTTTCATTTATCACATCAAGCATAAAACAATCATTTTTGCAGCAGGTACTTCCACTAAATTATAATAGGGGTCTAACTGGAATTTCTAAGGGGTAACCTAACAGGTTTGCATAGCATACTACAATCTCCCAGAAACCTATCATGCATACTACTTTTGCAAAAACAGCTCAAAACACTAGATATGCAATAGAATAATATAGTAGGTGTTTTATGAAGTCACTTGCCTTGGCAGCAGGAGGGGCAGGCACAACAAGAATAACAATCACACGCAAGACCTTCCTCTCCTTCAGAATCTAGCACAAGCAATACATACAAATAAATATCCACACGATATCTCACAACACCAATTAAAAGATGTATGCATGCATGATATGTCATGTGTAGAATTAGACACACTTATCAATAATTTATATTCTCTGTTATTAAATGCATGAGATGCAAATTCTAGGAATTTCTCATTTCACTTAACAATTTAATAATTGAAAACAATATAGCAAAACTTAGATTTTACAATTACAACTTTTATTGTTCTAAGAAAGTTTTCAAATAAGACACATATTAATATTCCTGGGCAGAGGTTAATAACCAATACCTAAAACAATTGAGTTTATTTGTAAAACATTTTTATTATTTAAGTTATGGATTTAATAGCCGAATTACTCCTCGGATGATCTTATGAATTATTATTTATCAAAAGCAAAAACAAATGATGTAAAATTAAACTACACTAGCAGGGCTATCAGTGGATATAAAAATCATCGAATTTGGATTTACAGAACATAAGTTATGAATTTTCTAAGTTTTGCATATTTTCTGTTTTATTTATAAAATTCCTGCGAAAAGGAAAAATAAAAGGGCTACGTGGCGCGATCCTATTGGACGAAAACGGTTCGCGCGGATCGCGGACGAGAGCCTTCCGATCTAACTAAAATCGGACGCGCGAAAATGTTTTGATCTAGATCCATTGGATCTAGATCCAACGGCTTAGGACGCCCGGCCGAAACGAGCGGCGCGCGGGTCACCGGAACCCTCGCCGGCGATGGCGCCCGCGGCGGCGGCGCGTCGGCTTCGACGTTCCCGGCGTTAAAACGAAGCTCCGGGAGGCGCAGTTCTTACCAAAATGAAGCGGAGGAGGAGACGAAGTCGATGGCGCGGCGGCGGCGTCGGTATCCTTCTCCTTTCCTCGTCGGAGTCGTTGACGGCGGCGACGGCCTCGGGTCGAGGACGGTTTCGGCGTTCGGCTGCGACAAAAGACACATGCGGGGGCTCAACGTATGCGCGAGAGGATGGGGAAGCGAGGGTGTAGCGTACCTGCACTTTAAATAAGGCAGATACCTGTGTATAGTGCAAATCCCTGGATCGATTCATTTGCACACACAGTTTACGATGTAATATCACAACAAAGGTCAATTTTATTACATCGATGATCCAGAATTACAAAATATTCTTTACAAATTGCATAGCATAAAGCTAGCTTTGAAAAGTACACAGCGGAAATACAATAGTAGTGAGCCTCTATAACTTTCATGCTGCCACAGGCGAAAACATGTTGGTTGTAGACTCGAAACCTTTAACGAAACCTCACTCGTCATCTGATCAAATCTGCAATAAGAAAAATATTGCAACAACGTGGGTCAGATTCCATTAAAAATGGAGTCTGGCAAGTGACACTATGGTGGACACTTATGGAATAACTCTAAAGCCTATATGAATATTTGGCTGGTGGAGCTCAAGGCTAATTTGCATAAAGCCAATTTTTCCTATTCTTTTGAAAACACTTTTCTTCTATTCGAGACATCCGTGGCATGAAATCCACTGTCTCATTCTACCCTTGTTCACCCATCAAGTTTTATTTCTGAAGTTGGAATGGTGGAATCCTCCGTTGACGTCCTTGATCAGCTGCTCAAAATTGTCCGTAACCGAGGACACGGCTAAGTACTTAGTTTTACACTCTGCAGAGGTTGTGCACTTTCACCATTGTACCCATTCAACCCAAGGTATCCTTTACACACCATTTGTGATAAGGAAAGGAGAGAATGAGACGAGATCTTTCAGAAGCATTTTCCCTCCCCATACTGGCTTGACCCGTTCCACCTAACATCCCCCTACATCTGCTTGTCGAGCCGGAGAGAGTCCACGCAACATAATTGATCAAGCCAGAGCCCATATGGCAATGGCTGCACTGGAAGCAATCGTCACTCGGAGTTCTTCAGATTCCTCTGTTCCTGGGTGGCCGTTCTCAAGTGTACATACTCTTTAGGAACCATAGAAATGGACCGAGTAGCCACTCAACATAAACCATCCGACCAATTACCACCCAGGTGTTTCATTCTTAACTTAGTAGAATTTAGATTTTCACAAAACAACATTTGCATAGCATCAATAATTCTACTAAGTATTGCATAGGTACCTAGACACAGGTATAAGGGATTCTACACAGGTTTAGCATAGCAATACATGCATTTAGAAATACACTAAGTAATGCATAAAAATAGGAAGTTTATGAGGTGTGCCACTTGCCTTTGAATGTTGTCGTTGTACACAACTCTTTTCAACAACGAACGTTTGCTCTCCGTTTAATCTAAACAATAATAGCAAACAACAATACAACAATCAACAGCAAGCACAAATCCACAATGCAAACAAACACATACTAGATGAATAAATAAGTTTTATAAAACTTTCTAAGGAAAATATGTTTATGCATGAAGTGCAAATTATTCCTAAGGCTAGAAATGCTTTTTCATGCCATGAAAATCTTTTAAGTTATTGTAAGGCAAATAGGTGGTTCAAGAATGACTAAGGACTAAGGTCTTAAGTTGGATAAACATACTTTGTTTTATATCCTCTTGAAACAAGCACTCTAATGGCTTAGCCATGATGTGCAAAATTCTTAGAGAAAAATACTAAGTCATTTGTTCAAGATGATCACAATTATTATCAACTCTTTGTAAGTTGGACATTCACTATAGTGAGAGAGACACACACCCGGCCAGCCACTTAAATTGTGGAACAGGTCTCATGTACGTGGACATGTAAGGTTTGTTTCCAAGCCGCTTCATCCCACTATGCTGCTAGGATCCAACAACTTCAAGATGATAACATCATGATCAAAATTTGTTTAAGTCTAAAAGACAAGATTAGGAAAGAGGGAAAAGATAGAAAGAAAGATGTAGTTGTCCTCCAGGCTTCATCTCCAGACTTGTAACTTTCTTCTGGATGGGGTCTTGATTGAGTTCTTGGTAGTCTTGATGAATCTTCAGACTTGATGGTTCTTGTATCCTCGAGGCTGGTCTTGGTTTTACTTAGTCTTCATGAAATCTCAGGGGAGAAGGAAATACAGAGAGAAAGACTTAGAGAATAGAAAGGGGGTTGGCCTCCTTGAACTTCTTCTCACTTTTCTTCTAAGTGCTTGACCTCTTGGGGATGCTTCCAGAGTCTGTTTTCTTCTAAGTCCTTCATGAACTTCTTCTTGATTTTCTTCTAAGTGTTTCCTCCTTGAAGATACTTCTGAAGTCTTGTTTTTGGCTAAGTCCTTCAATGGTCTTCTAGCTCCATCTTGAAAACTACTAAGTGTCTAGTGCATAGCACTTTTCACAAAATACTAAGTTTGAAAATAATCCTAACTTAGAGAAAACTATTGAAGAGGGGTTTTCCCTTTGAGAATTATATCTTCAATATAAAATATGCTATGAATGAAATGAAATCTTAAATCACAAGAAACATAAAAATAACTTTTGTGTTTTATTTATAAATATGCATGAATTTATAAATGAAATTTAATTAATTTCTAATTTTGGAAAATATACTAAAAGTAATAATTATAAGATTAAAGTTTCCTATGACTAAATTTTTATAACAAAATTTTATAATTAATGTTAATAGACAGAGAGCATTTAATTAAATCTATTGCAATTGGATTTAATCCTAAAATAATGTTTCTATTAAAAGTTATTTAAACAATTTAGTCAAACATATTCAAATTGAACACACAACTATGAAATCATTCAAAAATTGCTCAAAAATATTTTATAGCAGTGGCATTAATTTACAAATATTCTAAAGTTTCTAAAACATATTTATTTGCAAGTTTGTAAAACATATTTATTCTAAAGTTATTACAAATATACTCAAATTCACCATTTGAAATTTGAATATTTTATACTAAGTCAAATTTGAATTTTGTCAGATCCAAAATATTCTACATGTCGAGAGCTTTCCAAATATATAAACATTATTATATTTGGAGTTGTGGTTGAAAAGTTGTGAGAGATCTAAGTGACAGGGGTGTTTCTGCAAAACTGCCGATTAAATTTAATTACGAAATTAATTATACACGTCAGCGCTGACTGTGCGCTGACGGGGCATGCCACGTAGGCGCTG
The DNA here is from genome assembly GCA_026929855.1 of Poa annua. Lineage (NCBI taxonomy): Eukaryota > Viridiplantae > Streptophyta > Magnoliopsida > Poales > Poaceae > Poa > Poa annua. The sequence continues at coordinate 23,803,895 of CM049432.1, forward strand.
ACGTGGTTAAGTCATCTGATCTGGGCCGTCAGATCTGGATCTGACGGTCCAGATCGGAGCGTACCGCTTCGTCCTCGACCATCTAATCTAAGCCCTTGATCGCAGATCGGACGGTGCTGGGGGGTGTAGACCTTACCGGGCGGCGCAGTGGTCACCGGCGACGAAGGAGACGGCGGCGCGGCTCCGGCGTGGATGGTTTTCTCGCTCCAGTGGTCACCTAACTCCAGAGAAATGACGGCGAGGCGTGGGAGGACACGGCGAAGAGGATGGACGGGGTGGAGGCCTCGATGGCGTCGCGTAGAGGCGCGGAGTCGCGGGCGGACGCACTGCTTACTCCGGCGTCCTCGGCAGTACGTGCCCCACTTCGTTTGGCTGCGGAAAGAGAGCTCCAGAGCATGAGATGGTGCGCACGGACACATCAAATCAGTTGGAGGGAGCCTCGGGCTCGGGGATGGTCTACCTCGCCGGGAAAGGAGGGAAAACGGCGGCGGAGGAGACGAACTCCGGCGAGCTCGTACGGCGGCCTGGCGGCGTCCTTGGGGCTAGGGTTTGGGGCAAATGGCAGAGGAGATCGTGGGGTTTTATATGGGCTCATCCATGGTAACGAATCCCGCACGAATCGCTCGGATTTGGGATCGAGATCGGATGCGGATTTCTCGGCCGGAGGTTGAAGATGGGCTGACGTCAGCATGACGTCAGCAAGTTTTTCTTTTTCTGATTTTATTTCTTATATTCATATCTTTTGATTTAAATGTCCAAATGATGTCAAATTAATTTCTAAAAATTTGTAAAAAATAATATCTTGCTGTTAAACCAGTTGTGGGTATTTATTGAATATTTTTGAAAATTAGTATTTTGAAGTATTGCTTAATTACAAATTTGACACTTAAAGTCAAATTTGAATTTCTATCTCATTTAAATTTTCCTTTGGCTAAAATAAATTTGTAAAAATACCCACATTTCAATATGTTTGGATTTAAGTTATTTAAACTCATTTTCCATTTCTAAATTCCTTTTTGGCTTTGGTATACTTATTAATGATATAACACAACTATATGAAAATGGAAAAGATAATGTATCCCTTTTTAATTGAAGATAATTTGTGCAACATTTTATTTTATGCATTTGAAACTTCATAACAACTTGGGACAAGACCTTTATTTTAATTTTATTTTATTTAGAATCTATTAATCATTTCATGCTTTGAAAAATAGATGAAATTCATTTAAGCAAATGAAATGTTTATTTGGCTAATTCATTAATTTAAATTCTATGAGGTTTTAAAGTTATACACTATAGGCTTATAATTTCCAAACTATATTTTGAACTTAGTTAAAGGAATGAAAACCATTTAGTAGTTATATAACCTTTTGAATAATCTTGTAATTAAGTGGTTTAATTCAAATACTTATAAAGAACTAATTTATTTAAAATAAAATGAATTGTAGTTTGTAAATTATTTATCAAATTGTATTTTAAGGTTTTTGAAATACAGTGAATAATAAAATGTTTAAACTGTGACATTTGAAATATTAAACTCTTTCAATAAGTTTGGAGTCTTTTATAGTTGGTTTCCTCATGCATTTAATATTTTATTTTAATAAAAAGAAAAGTTTTAAATTTTAGTGATTTTTGAACATTATAAAATGTTGGGATGTTACAGAGGGGGAGTCTCGGTGGCGCTCGAGGAGCTCGGTGCTTACCGAAATCGTGCAACAAGCCCGGCAGCAATGGTGGCGGCGGTCTCGATTTTGAGCAGCCCGGCGGCGGAGTGGTAGGGTTTTGGGGGGGCGTTTCAGAGGCGGCCTCGAGGAGCATATATAGGAGGGGCTGGGGGAGTTTATCGCGGCGAGAAACGACCGAAAACGGCTCGGACGCGGATTCCTTCCCCGGCGCGATCTCCGGACGGAGGTCCAAGACGGCTGACTGGTGGGGCCCACCTGTCAGCAAGAGAGAGGAGAGAGGCGCGCGCTGGAGCGGGCCGATGGGCTGCTAGCTCACGCGCGCGCAGCTGGTAGCGTCTGGGCCGGCCCGGAAAACATTTTTATTTTTAAAATAAATTAAAAACTGTTTTCAAAACTGATTTACTAAATGATTTTTAAACCTATTCAAAACATTTCAGAAAAATTCATAAAAATATATTTTGGAAATGTTATTTAAATTAGCAATTTTTAAAAATAAACTTACCCATTATATAATTTGGAAAAATTATATTTATTAAGTAAGTTTAAATAAACACTTAATGGGATTAAACATTATTTAAACTCATAATTGAAATTTTATTTAGTACTTATGTGATTAAATGTTAAGCCTATATGATGAATGATGTATGAATGCAAAGTTTTAAATTTTTGCAAAATTGGGATGTTACAAACCTAACCCCCTTAAGATGAATCTCGTCTTCGAGATTCGGTTTGGCCTGCAAAAAGATGTGGGTGTTCTTCCCGAAGATCATCCTCCCGTTCCCAAGTTGCTTCTTCTTCGGTATGGTGGTTCCACTGGACCTTACAGAATTTGATAGTCTTGGTTCGTGTGACCCTTTCTGCCATCTCTAAGATTTTGATTGGCTTCTCTTCATACGTCAGGTCACTTTCCAACTGAACTTCTTCTAGTGGCACTGTATCCCGTAGCGGGGTTTCTGTCATCTCTGGGTGACACTTCTTCAATTGGCTCACATGGAAGACATTGTGAACTGCTGACAGAACTTCCGGCAATTCTAGCTCATACGCCACTTCTCCCTTGCGGGAAAGAATCTTAAAGGGGCCAATGAATCGAGGTGCAAGTTTACCCTTGATCCCGAACCTCTTCACACCACGCATTGGTGACACTCTTAGATAAGCCCTGTCACCTATCTCATATGTGATTTCTCTCCTTTTTGAATCTGCATAGCTTTTCTGTCTGTACTACGCGATCTTCAATCTGTCCTTGATTAATCGAACCTTTTCTTCAGCTTCCTGGATTATATCAGGTCCAAATAAACTTCGCTCTCCAACACCGCTCCAAATTAGTGGTGTGGTGCATTTCCTACCATAAAGCGCCTCAAACGGCGACATCTCTATACTCGTTTGGTAGCTGTTGTTATATGAAAATTCCGTGTACGGCAAATTATCATCCCAACTAGACTTGTAGTCCAAGGCACATGCCCTAAGCATATCTTCTAGAATTTGGTTTACTCTTTCCGTCTGTCCATCCGTCTGGGGATGAAATGCTGTACTGAACTCTAATCTCGTACCCAACGATTCATGTAGTTGTTTCCAGAAATGCGAGGTAAACTGGGTATCTCTGTCAGACACAATCCTCTGGGGAATACCATTCAAACACACTATCCTCCTCATGTAAATCTCTGCCAACTTAGCACAGGAGTAGGTAGTCTTTACTGGCACAAAATGGGCCACCTTTGTCAATCGATCCACTATTACCCAAATCGAATCATATCCCGATCTGGTACGCGGTAACCCAGTAATGAAATCCATACCTATCTGTTCCCATTTTCAGGTTATTCCACCAAAATCTTTCCTTTACATCCATGTACATCTTGGTGTTTCCCGGGTGTATGGAATAAGGCGAGTTATGTGCTTCTTGCAGAATCAATTTTCTAAGATCATCATGTTGCGGCACGCAGATGCGTTTCTCAAACCACAAGGTGCCTTGTTCATCTTCCCGAAAACCCTTGGCCTTCCCTTCGCTCAGGTTGACCTTGATTTCATCCATTACTTTGTCTGCCTTCTGGCCTTCCCGAATCTTATCCATCAACAAAGGTTGTACGTCCAGAGTTGCGAGGAATCCTTCGGGTACTACCTCTAATCTGAGGTCCTTAAATGCCTTACTTAAATCCTCGGGCAATTCTCCCGCTGTCAATCCATTTACATGGACCTTACGGCTCAAAGCGTCTCCCACCACATTAGCTTTTCCTGGGTGGTATTGTAAACTCATGTCATAGTCCTTAATAAGTTACAGCCATCTTCTTTGCCTCATATTCAATTCCTACTGGGTGAAAATATATTTCAGGCTCTTGTGATCTGTGAATACCTCAGAACGCTTTCCCAATAGATAGGGTCTCCACGTCTTTAGAGCATGCACTATTGATGCTAACTCTAGGTCGTGGGTGGGATAGTTGACCTCATGTTTCTTAAGCTGTCTAGAAGCATATGAAACCACTTTCCCTCCTTGCATTAGGACACTTCCTAGTCCATGGTGCGAGGCGTCACAATATACTTGGAATTCCTTCTCTATATCTGGCAAACATAAATCAGGTGCTGACACCAGCCGTTTCTTTAGTTCCTGGAAACTTATTTCACATTCTTCAGTCCACTTGAATTTGACTTCCTTCTTCAGTAGTGAGCTCAATGGTTTGGCAAGTTTGGAGAAGTTCTCAATAAATCTTCTATATTAACCTGCCAGTCCAAGGAAACTACGAATGTCCGCCACATTCTTGGGTACCTCCCACCTAGTTACTGCCGACACCTTTTCTGGGTCTACTGCTATTCCATTCTTTGATACAACGTGTCCTAGAAAACCCCCTTCTAGCCAGAATTCACACTTGCTGAATTTGGCATACAGTTTATGCTCTCTAAGTCTCTGTAAAATCAGGTGTAAGTGTTCCTCATGTTCCTCTTGACTTTTGGAGTAAATCAGGATGTCATCAATGAACACCACAACAAACTTATCCAGAAAGTCCATAAACACCTTGTTCATCATGTTCATGAAGTATGCCGGTGCATTGGTTAATCCAAACGGCATTACAGTGTACTCATATAATCCGTATCTGGTAGTGAAGGCAGTCTTTGGGATATCTAATTCTCTTACTTTCATTTGAAAGTATCCTGATCGCAAATCGATCTTAGAGAATACAGAAGCACCCTCTAGCTGGTCGAAAAGCTCATTAATTTTTGGTAACGGGTACTTGTTCTTGATTGTTACCTCGTTGATTGCTCGATAATCCGTGACTAGCCTTTGAGTACTATCCTTTTTCTCTACAAACAGAATGGGTGCTCCCCAAGGTGAAGAACTTGGACGGATGAATCCTTTCTGCAGTTGCTCCTCTAACTGCTTCTTGAGTTCTTTCAGTTCAGCTACGGCCATTGGGTATGGTCTCTTAGCTATGGGTCCCGTTCCGGGAACCAAATCTATAAGAAATTCAACATCTCTATCGGGTGGCATTCCCGGTAGTTCTTCGGGGAAAAATCAGGGTAATCTCTTACCACACGAACGTCTCCCAGGCTAACCCCCTTAAGAGAATTTAGCTTAACTTTCTTAAATTCAAATTTGGATTTGTATCTAATTTTCTTCTTCTCGGGAGTGGTGAGTGTAATGGATCTATTCGCACAATCCAATACTCCTTCAAACTTGGCCAACCAATCCATACCGAGTATAACATCCAGACCTTGGGTCTCTAATATTATCAGGTTTACCGGAAAAGAGTGTTTACCAATTTCTAACCTCAAGTTTTGACAATCGGTTTGTGCAAGCATTCCCCCCCCCCCCCCCCGGGGGAACTCACCCTAACCGGATTTAGCAGGCTTGTAGTAGACAGTTTGTTTTTATTAACAAATGCTCTTGAGATGAATGAGTGAGATGCTCCAGTATCGAACAAGACTAATGTTGGGAAGGTATGTAGTAGGAACGTACCAATCACTACATCTGGTTCATTCTGCACTTCTTCCACATCAAGATGATTCACCTGTGCCTTCTGGAAAGGATTAGGCTTTGAAGCTTCCGGCGCCTTCTTCTCTGGACAGTCTGTGGAGTAATGTCCCTTGTTCCCACACTTGTAGCAAGTCACTTGACTAATATCTCGTTTCGGTTCATTGTTGTGGCGGTGTTGCTCTTTTCCACTATTGTTCCCATTGAACGGGTGATTGTGTCCATTACCACCCTGCCCATTTCCTCTGTATCCGGAATTTCCTACTTTATGGATATGACCATTATGATTGTGGCCACTTCCACTCTTGTGACAGTGGTGACTTCCGCTGTTCTCTGGAACGAATGGTTTCTTCTGCATCAGATTAGTGTTGTACTTATTGGCGCTGAACTTCCTTTTCCTATTCTCCTCCTTCTTGATGTTGCTGTCCAGAGTAATGGCTTGATCAAGAAGATCCTGATAATTGGGAGCATAAGCCACAAACAAAGGTATTTCCATCTCACCATTGAGTCCATTCAGAAACTTATACTTCCTCTTTGCATCGGTGTCTACATCCTCTCGGCATAGCGTGAGAGGGAATTGAAGTCCTCCATGTACTCCCTCAGAGCCCGATTTCCCTGTCTCAGGGTACGAAACTCATCCCTTTTCAGATTCATGATCCCAGTTGAGATGTGAGCATTACAGAAACCTTCTTTAAAGGCTTCCCAAGTAAGTCCTTCAAGTGGGTGAGTGATCTGATATGTTTCCCACCGCTGTGCCGCTGGCCCCTCCAGTAGATGTGAAGTGAACCTTATTTTCTCCATTTCAGTACACTCGCAAGTAACTAGATCCTTGTTCACAGAGCGTAGCCAATCATCGGCTACGATAGGTTCTGTAGCTGTGGAGAATTTGTTGGGTCTGAGCCTCAAAAATCTAGCAAGGCGATCAACTTGGGGTGGGGGTGGTGGTGGCGGCGGTGGTGGTGGTGGCGGATTGTTTTGGTTCGCCATGAACTGAGCCATCATGGTCATCAACTGTGTCTGAGCTGCCATCATTTGTTGCATCATTTCGTTGGCATTGTTGTTGTTAGGATCACGACGTGGAGGCATCTGTATGGTGTGAGCATAGGTAAGTAGAGATAGAAACAGACTGTAACTTCCCAACATTTTATAATGTTCAAAAATCACTAAAATTTAAAACTTTTGTTTTGATTAAAATAAACATTAAAATTCATAAGAAAAGCAATTATGAAAGACTTCAAACATATTGAAAGAATTTAATAATTAAAATATCTCAGTTTATCATTATTTTCAAAAGTTGTTTCAAGTTAAACAATTTATTTTCCATTGTAATTATTAAAACCTCAATATCTAATTTGTCAAATAAATTACAAACTTCAAACCTTGTTCATGAAATAAAAGGTTTCTTTATAAGTATTTGATTCCAACCACTTAGTCATATCTTTCTTAAACTCATAAATTCAAAATTATTAAAAAAATGGTATACTTGCAAATTGGTTTCAATCTTTCAACTGAGTTCAAAACATAGTTTTATAAATTACAGGCCTATAGTTCATAACCTTAAAACTTCATAGGTTTTACAATTAAGGTATTATACAAATAAATATTTCATTAGCTTGAAGGATTTTCATTTATTTTCAAAACATAAAATGACTTTCATGAATATATTTTCTATATAAGAAATGAATTAAAATCTAAAATCTTTTCCAAAGTTGTTATAAGGTTTTCAAATGAATTATCACAATATAAAATATAATGGTGCACAAATTAATTTCAATTAAAAATGAATACCTTATATTTCCCATTTCCTTAAAATTATTTATATTTAGTTCTTTAATATTATGCCAAAATAAATATGAATGATTTCAGCAAAATAAGTTTAAATAACTTAATTTCAAACATTTTGAAGGTGGGTATTTCATAGAATTTATTTTAGCCAAAAATAAAATTAATTAAAGCCTAGTTTTAAATTTAACATAAAGTGTCAAATTTGTATTTAAGCAATATTTCAAAATAGTATTTTTCAAAAATGTTCAAAACATGCCCACTACTGGTTTAACACAAAGATAATTGTATTACAAATTTTTAGAAATTTGTTTGACATCATTTGGACAATTAAATCAAAAGATATGAATTAAAAGAAAAATCAGAAAAGAAAAAGAAAAAAAAACAAATGACGTCATGCTGACGTCACCGTCTTCAACCTCGCCCCAAATCCCGCCCCCGACCTCGCCCAAAACCGCCGTATTCAATTCACATCAATTCGAGCGATTAAAGGGAGAAATCAACGTCCCCTTCGACCCCTTTTAACCCCCTCCTCCTCCGCTCGGATTCCCCTCTCATCCCACTCAAAACCGTGCCCACAGGCTGCCGGAAAAGCTCGCCGAAGCTCCTCGGTAACCGCCGCCGTTTTTCCTGGTTCCCCGGTGAGGTGAGCCTCCCCCGAGTCCAAGACCTCCCCCATCCTCCTCCCCTTGTCCTGGCGCTTTTCCCTGACCCCTCCTCCTTCCTTTTCTGCAGCCGAACGCCCAATCCGAGCACGGACGAAGCTCGCCGGAGTTACCGTAGCTCCGCCCGCGCCTCCACGCCGCTCCAGGACGAACGAGAAGGCGACGCCGCCTCCATCTTCTTCCTCGCGACGAGCCGCACCCGAGGGCGTCATCCGCGCGTCCAGGGGAGCACCGCAGCGCCGTCCTCGTCGTCGCCGAGCGCAGCGCCGCCGTCATCGCCATCTCCGGCGGAATCCCGCCGCCACCTTCTGGTAATCACTTTGAGCCATCCGATCTAGATCGTGCGGTTGAGATTAGAAGTTTTTATGCGAATCGGTACGGTGAGATTAGATCCGTTGGATCTGTATCCTACGGCCGAGATCAAATCACTTATCCATGTCAGCGCTGAGTCAGCATGCACAGTCAGCGCCACGTCGGATCCAGTCAGCGCACAGTCAACAGATCTGGCACTTTTGCAGAAAAACCCCTGCCTATTCAAACTATCATATCTTTTTCTCTGTTTATCCAAATTCAAATATTTTTATATATTTGGAAAGCCCTTGACATGTAGATTATTTTAGATCTATTAGATTTCAAATTTGAGTTAGTGTAAAATATTCAAATTTTAAATGGTTGATTTGAGTATAATTGTAATAACTTTAAATCTATAAATCCAAAAATTGTAAATAAAATTGTTCTGGAAACTTTAGAATATTGTAACTTGATGCCTGTTATAAAATATTTTGTGTATTATTTTCATGATTTAATAGTTGTATGTGTTAATTTGAATAGTTTGACTAATTTTGACATAACTATTACATTTCCCTCTAAGACTTGTTATAATAAAACAAGCAGGTTATATAAAAAAGAAAAAACGCTTTTTTTGTCGATTATTTATCAAGAAAGCAAAAAGGAAACATTAATTTTGGTTAAATCCAATTGCTATAAATTTTATCCCCTCTATCTATTAATACTAATTATAAAATTTTGTTAGAAAAATTAAATCACATAAAACTTTAATTTTATATTTATTCCTTTGTTATATTTTGTGAAAATAGAAAATAATTAAATTGCATTAGCATAATTGTTCATGTGATTAAAACTTGCATTTCATGCATATCATATTTTATTTTGTAGTTATATTTCCCATAAGGAAAAACTCCTTCTCCGTTTTCTCTAAGTTAGAAGTATTTTCAACTTAGCATTTTGGTAAAGTGATACACTTAGACACTTAGGATTTTCAACATGGAGCTAGAAGACCAATGAAGGACTTAGAAGAAAATAGACTCTGTAAGCATTCCAAGATGTCAAGCACTTAGAAGAAAAGTGAGAAGAAGTTCAAGAAGGCCAACCTCCCTTCTATTCTCTTAGTCTTTCTGTCTGTCCTTTCTTCTTCTCTGAGAATTCATGAAGACTAAGTAAATCCAAGACCAGCCCAGGTGATACAAAAATCATCAAGTCTGAAGATTATTCAAGTCTACCAAGAATTCAATTAAGACATCACCAAGGAGAATATTACAAGTCTGGAGATGAAGCCTGGAAGACCAACTACATCTTCTATCTTTTCTCTCTTTCCTAATCTTGTCTTTCACTTAAGACTTAAAAAGATTTTCATGGCATGACAAGGATCTCTAGTCCTTAGAAATAATTTGCATATCATACATAACATGTTTTCCTTAGAAGTTTTATGAAACTTATTTGTTCACTATGTATGTGCATGTATTTTGATGATTGTTGTTTGTTGATTGTTGTATTGTTGTTTGCTTATATTGTTTAGATTTAACGGAGAGCAAACATTCGTTGTTGAAAAGTGTTTGTGAACAACGACAACATTCAAAGGCAAGTGGCACACCCTCATAAACTTCCTAAGTATTTTCTATGCATTACTTAGTGTATTTTTATATGCATGTGTAGGATAGTATTGCTATGCTAAACCTGTGTAGAATTCCCTTACTCCTGTGTCTAGGTTCCTATATCATACTTAGCAGAAATATTGATGCTATGCAATTGATGAAAAGTTTTACAAAATATTAAGTGGCTACTCAGGGCTGTGCTCAGGGTTGTCGTCGCCTAGGATGAATTTCTATTCTACTTAGGGCCGTGAGCATGGTGGTTGTCAACCTGGGAGTACACATCCACTAAGTTAATGAAACACCTGGGTGGATTGGTTGAATGGTTTATGTTGAGTGGCTACTCAGGATTGTTCTTGTGGTTGTCCTTGCCTAAGGTAGTTTCTACTATACTTGGGGCCATGAGCATGGGGGTTGTCAACCTGAGAGTGCACTTGTGGATGGCCACCCAGGGAACAGAGGAATCTGAAGAACTCCGAGTGACAATTGCTTCCCGTGCAACCTTTTGACAATGGGCTCTGTCTAGAATAATTAAGTTGTGAGGGTGCAACCTGTCAGCTTGACAAGCAGATGTAGGGGGATGATAGGTGGAACGGGTCTTGCTAGTATGGTTGCATTCTTCTTCTGAAAGTTCTTGTCTCAATTCTCTCCTTTCCATAATACACTCCGAGTGTATAGGATTTCTCGGACAAATTGAGTCTAAAGGTGAAAGTGCACAACCTCTGCAGAGTGTAAAACTAAGTACTTAGCCGTGTCCCCGGTACGGACAATTTGAGCAGCTGATCACGGACGTCAACGGAGGATTCCATCATTCCAACTTCAGAAATAAAACTTGATGGGTGAACAAGGGAAGATGAGATTTATGGTTTTCATGCCATACTTGTCTTGATTTGAAGAAAGTGTTTTCCAAAAAGATAGGAAAAATTGGCTTTATGCAAAATAGCCTTGAACTCCACCAGCCAAATATGCATATAGGCTATAGAGTTATACCATTAAGTGTCCACCATAGTGTCACTTGCCAGACTCCATTTTTAATGGAATCTGACCCACGTTGTTGCAATATTTTTCTTAGTGCAGATTGTTCAGATGACGAGTGAGGTTTCGTATATAGGTTTCGAGTCTACAACCAACATGTCTTCGCCTGTGGCAGCATGAAAGTGATAGAGACTCACTGCTATTGTATTTCCGCTGTGTACTATTTCAAAGCTAGCTTTATGCTATGCAACTTGTAATGAATATTTTGTAATTCTGGATCATCAATGTAATAAAATTGACGCTTTGTTGTGATATTACATCATAAACTGTGTGTGCAAATGAATCGATCCAGGGATTTGCACTATACACAGGTATCTGCCTTATTTTAAGTGCAGGTACGCTACAGAGACTACAGAGGAAAATCTACCCATGCACAACAACACACTACACATAAACACATCAAATAGCAACCAAAAGACACACTCGAAGTATTTTATAAATTCGAAAATTTAGAGATTTGAGTACCAATCTAGGACATGGTTTTCAAGGTACTGCCTCACCACAAATTGGTAGGTCAATACAATTTCGATGAGATAAGGAGAAATACTCGTAAGGTAAGGATAACTGGTGGTCTCTCTAATCAAAATTTAAAACTCCTTATGTAATTGCAGGTGTTCCCACACTTGCGCTTCTTGACACCCGTGGCTTCCTTGGGAGTGTCCTCATCGGGATAGGTTATCACTAGGGGCTCTGGGACGTCAGGGGGGTGGTTCTTCTTTGCCTGAAGTTCCAATTGGCTTAGTTGTTCACACAAATGAGCACACTGAGCCTGCAATGCCAAAATGTGGGCATCCTTCTGCGCAATCCTATCATCTTGCAGATAAATCTTGTCTTCAAGCTCCTTGTTCTCCTTAGTTAGCAGCTGATTTTCTACACGAAGAATATCCTTCTCTTCCTCTAAGCTTTCTTTAACGTGACGGTGGACGCGCCTTAAATCTGCCATGTAGAAGATCTCTTGTCCCAGAAGTATATCCAAGTTATGGCAATGAGCTCCAAGGTCTCCATGATGCTTCTCGTTCATACCCCTAAGTGAGGGTTGAACAGGTTGTCCAATGCTATCCCTCCTGGCAAAGTGACGAAAGACGGAGTTGGGCTTGATCTCGTCATAGAACTGCTCAATGATGCGGGACAAGGTCTCCAGCATCGCCATCTCCACTCCATTCTTCCAGTTGGGGTATCTAGATCGGAAACGGATCGACTGCGATCCAGGGGGGTCAAGATGAGGGAGAACTTCTGCCTCGATCTTCCAGCGACCTTCAGGGTAATCTTCGGACATAATTTCTTTGCCTCTGAAGACTGGCGGCATCAACCTCAGGGTTTTGAAAATATTGAGGAGCTGGTCACTAAAGTAGTACTGGTCTCCTTTCTGCGGGGACATCTCTCGAGTGAAGTTCTTCATCTACAAAATTTTTGAAGGGGTAAGAATTAAAGAGATGAAACAAAAATAAGAATGTAGAAGGTAAGGAAAAAAATATAAGAAAAGAAGTCTGGTATTTCGAATTTTATTAATTAAAAATATTTATTTTAGGGTTTGTATCCAATCCTAGGGGTTTTGAGCCTACAAGCAACATTCGTGCTCTGATACCATCTGTAGTGCCCTTGCTTAAGAAAGCAATGGCACTTATGAATAGTGCGGAAGACTTGGATCACATAAGTCTCCCAATTTCCAATAAGATGAAATATCACAGTACGATGTCATAATCTATTACAATACGAGACGAATGATCCAAAAACAGAAAATCCTTACAATTTTGCATAGCTGAAAACGCTAGCTGAATAAATAATTCACACTTTATTTCAGAGTTCAAACGCAAAACCAAAGATAGCATGGAGCTACAGCATCTCCCTGAAGCCACTGGCAGATCATGTTGGTTGTAGCTCGAAGACGACCCCCTTACTCCTCATTCGGACATTCTGCAAGTTTTAGTTGCAGCCCAGCTATAAAGGGTCAGCACAATTGAATTGTGGTGGCAAGTGACTTGAATTTCTAATATTCTACTAAGATATATCTATATGCTTGTTTGGCTGGTGGAGCTCAAGGCTATTGCGTAAAGCAAGTTTTCTCCTACTTTTGATAAACAATTTTCTTAAATCAATATCTTCTCTTTCAGAGACATCTCGAGACAAGTCCATGTCTCCTATACATGTTCACCCAACAAAGTTTTATTAAGAAATTGGGATGAAGAGATTTTCAGAACACAACCTTGTGTAGTTACTCAAATTGTCCGATGCCGGGGACACGGCTAAGATCTTAGGTTTTAACTCTCGAGAGGGTGTGCACTTTCACCATTAGACTCAATCAACCCAAACTATCCTCTACACTCCTTTAGTGAGAAGGAAAAGGAGAAGATCAAGACGAGACTTTTCAGAAGTTGCTTTCCCATGATCATACTAAGAGATTACCACCATCCTATCAACTCTACCACCATCAATCTCTTGACCCAGGTCCACATCAACTTACTCCATCAAGACAGAGCCCATATTGACCAATGGTTGCACGATAAGCAACTAGACTCAGTGTAAACTTAAATCTCATAGCCCTGGGTGGCCTACCACAAGTGAGCAACTCAGGATAACACCGCATATCATGGCCCCAAGTAAGTGAAAACTATCTTGGGCGAAGACAACCATGAAACTTGGCCCTGAGAAGCCACTCAACTTGAAACCTCCTCGATCGACCCAATCCACCCAGGCGTTAAATTAATTTAGTGGAAATTTTCATTTATCACATCAAGCATAAAACAATCATTTTTGCAGCAGGTACTTCAACTAAATTATAATAGGGGTCTAACTGGAATTTCTAAGGGGTAACCTAACAGGTTTGCATAGCATACTACAATCTCCCAGAAACCTATCATGCATACTACTTTTGCAAAAACTGCTCAAAACACTAGATATGCAATAGAATAAAATAGTAGGTGTTTTATGAAGTCACTTGCCTTGGCAGCAGGAGGGGCAGGCACAACAAGAATAACAATCACACGCAAGACCTTCCTCTCCTTCACAATCTAGCACAAGCAATACATACAAATAAATATCCACACGATATCTCACAACACCAATTAAAAGATGTATGCATGCATGATATGTCATGTGTAGAATTAGACACACTTATCAATAATTTATATTCTCTGTTATTAAATGCGTGAGATGCAAATTCGAGGAATTTCGCATTTCACTTAACAATTTAATAATTGAAAACAATATACCAAAACTTAGATTTTACAATTACAACTTTTATTGTTCTAAGAAAGTTTTCAAATAAGACACATATTAATATTCCTGGGCAGAGGTTAATAACCAATACCTAAAACAATTGAGTTTATTTGTAAAACATTTTTATTATTTAAGTTATGGATTTAATAGCCGAATTACTCCTCGGATGATCTTATGAATTATTATTTATCAAAAGAAAAAACAAATGATGTAGAATTAAACTACACTAGCAGGGCTATCCGTGGATATAAAAATCATCGAATTTGGATTTACAGAACATAAGTTAAGAATTTTGTAAGTTTTGCATATTTTCTGTTTTATTTATAAAATTCCTGCGAAAAGGAAAAATAAAAGGGCTACGTGGCGCGATTCTATTGGACGAAAACGGTTCGCGCGGATCGCGGACGAGAGCCGTCCGATCTAACTAAAATCGGACGCGCGAAATGTTTTGATCTAGATCCAACGGCTTAGGACGCCTGGCCGAACCGAGCGGCGCGCGGGTCGCCGGAACGCTCGCCGGCGATGGCGCCCGCGGCGGCGGCGCGTCGGCTTCGACGTTCCCGACGTTAAAACGAAGCTCCGGGAGGCGCGGTTCTTACCAAAATGAAGCGGAGGAGGAGACGAAGTCGATGGCGCGGCGGCGGCGTCGTTATCCTTCTCCTTTCCTCGTCGGAGTCGTGGACGGCGGCGACGGCCTCGGGTCGAGGAAGGTTTCGGCGTTCGGCTGCGACAGAAGACACATGCGGGGGCTCAACGTATGCGCGAGAGGATGGGGAAGCGAGGGGGAGTCTCGGTGGCGCTCGAGGAGCTTGGTGCTTACCGAAATCGTGCAACAAGCTCGGCGGCAATAGCGGCGGCGGTGGTCTCGATTTTGAGCAGCCCGGCGGCGGAGTGGTAGGGTTTTGGGGGGGGGGGGTTTCGGAGGTGCTGGGGGAGTTTATCGCGGTGAGAAAAGGCCGAAAACGGCTCGGACGCGGACTCCTTTCCCGGCGCGGTCTCCGGACGGAGGTGGAAGACGGCTGACAGGTGGGGCCCACCTGTCAGCAAGAGAGAGGAGAGAGGCGCCCGCTGGAGCGGGCCGATGGGCTGCTAGCTCACGCGCGCGCGGCGGATAGCGTCTGGTACGGCCCGGAAAACATATTTTTTTTTTAATAAATTAAAAACTGTTTTCAAAACTGATTTACTAAATGATTTTTAAACCTATTCAAAACATTTCAGAAAAATTCATAAAAATATATTTTGGAAAGTTTATTTAAATTAGCAATTTTTAAAAATAAACTTACCCATTATATAATTTGGAAAAATTATATTTATTAAGTAAGTTTAAATAAACACTTAATGGGATTAAACATTAATTAAACTCATAATTGAAATTTTATTTAGTACTTATGTGATTAAATGTTAAGCCTATATGATGAATGGTGTATGAATGCAAAGTTTTAAATTTTTGCAAAATAGGGATATTACAGGTCTTGGCCGGCATCAAAGCCCGCTTGATCGAACCACTGTTGAGAACTCCGGGATGCTGGATAGAGGAGTTACGGCAGTATTATGGGGTCTCCGGACCACACCGAATAGATCTACCGGGTATACGCCATTCTTCATGGTGTATGGTGCCGAGGCAGTACTCCCGACCGACATACAATATGATTCCTCGAGAGTGACAATGTTCACCGAGACCGAGGCGAAAGAGGCCCGAGAAGATGATGTCGACTTACTTGAAGAAGCAAGAGAATTGGCATTATCCCGGTCTGCAATTTATCAGCAAAATCTCCGTCGCTATCATAGCCGAAAGGTGTACCTGAGAGTGTTCCGAGAAGGAGATCTTGTGCTGAGGCTCATCCAACGCACGGCCGGAATGCATAAGCTGTCACCTCCACGGGAGGGACCTTTTGTAATAAGCAGGGCATTGCACAACGGTTCTTATTACCCTGTAGATGCACAGGAGGCTAGGAAAGGTGTAATGGACAAATCCGGTGAGGAAACCAAGCGTCCATGGAATGTAGCCCTGCTTCGACCCTTTTACACGTAAAGGGCACATTGTATGTTGTATTTCGATTTTTATCTATTAATGAAAGTTCGGCACCCCGGGAGGAACCCGGGGACTGCCTCGTTGTGTGCCCATTTACTTTGTTCCATTTATTTATTATTTCATGTCGGCATCCTGGGAACGAACCCGGGGACTGCCTGGTACCTATTTTTTATGTTCTCTATATGCCGGGAAAGTTCTGAGATCGATTCTCAAGTCAAAGTAATGTATGTCATGTGAAATAATCTTGTGACTCGACTGACGAACGCCGAAATGGTAGTCAAGAGCAAAGAGCATCAAATGTGGGGAACACGAAAACGGTCTCGGGGACTCGGAGCAGGAACTTATCCGGCATATCTGTTTTACTAACCCGGTTATTTTTATGTCAGGAATTCGGCTAACTAGAACTCGGATATTCATAAGTAATGTATAACGTGCATGGAATTTTGTGACTCGACTGTCGAACGCCGAAATGGTAGACAAGAGCAGAGATTGCCTAAGTACGGTAGACATGGAAATGAACTCGGGGACTCGTTGCAGAGTAAACCAACATAGCTCATTTTTATATATAACATAGTGCGAAATATGAATTTAAAGAGTATATATTACATCTCTCACCCGGCATCCCGGGGATTTAACGATTCTACACTTAAGTGTTTCTAGGGGATAGGGGAAGCCGGCTTCTCGGTGGTAGCAGAAGCAGGAATGGCGGTGACAGTCTCCTCCGCGCCGGCAGCGGTACTCGGAGAATCCGGATGCGCCTCGGCCTGAGAGGCCTCGGGTGGCGATGGAGTTGAAGCATCCCGGGAGACCACAGTCGCGGTGGCGGCACCAGAAGCGGCATCTTCTTCCTCCAGGATCTCGGCGTCCGCGTCACCGGTTGCACCGGTTTCACCATCGTCTTCATAATCTGACTCGGAGTCAGAAGTGACGAGGCTGGTGGTGAAGACGCCGATGTCGGACCAAGAGGCGATGTGATGCGCCACCTCTTGGCGCCGCTGGACCTTGGCCGGGTCGGTGCACCACGGCGAGATGGTGCGCAGGCGCTGGACCACATCAAGGTCGAGACCCTCGTACCAACTAAGCACATGGGTGAAGACTTGATCGGCGCCAGCCCGCGCACCGGAGCGCTTCCAAGCATGGAGACGCTTCCCGGCAGCTCGGAGCGCAGTCGCCAATTCGCTGACCGAGAGGATCGCGCTGACGCCCGTCCATAGTGCGCCATGGACATGGACCGCGGCGCTGATCAACTCGGTCCCGATCGACCGGAGTGGCACTATCCGGGCCTTCAAGGCAGTGAGGTGATCCTCAATGTCCCAGGAGTCCGAGACAGGGCCCTTCCCGTCACGCTTCTCCCGGGAGACAGCGACTGCAAGATTGGCAGCGTCGCGGGAGTGCTCGAATTGCCCTTTAAAAAGAAGAGCTGTCAAGCGACTAGGTCATAAGGATGGTAGCAGTAAAGCAAAAGAGCAGGAGAAAAGGATGTCGGTAAACTTACTGTTCAGATCCCGGTTCAACCCAGTTAGCTCAGAGAGCCAAGTATCGGCTTGTGACCGGAGAAGCGCCAGCCCGGTCTCGGCGTGGTGCGCGCGCGCCTCGGATTGATCCAAGGTCTCCTTCTGCCTATTCGACGCATCCACGAAGCGCGCCTTCATGTTGGTCGCGGCAGATTTGGCCTTTTCGAGCTCGGCACTTAGCCGCGCGATCTCGGCCTGGGTCGCGGCCAGTGCAGACTTTTGCTCCACCGAGACTTTGCGCGCGGCATCCTGCTCCTCCCGGAGGCGCCCCTCACACTTCTTGGACTGACCGAAGTCAGCAAGAAGCCGGTGGAAGATGCTGCCCCGTTTCTTGCCGCAGTCCTGAATTCAAACAGAGAA
The DNA here is from genome assembly GCA_026929855.1 of Poa annua. NCBI lineage: Eukaryota > Viridiplantae > Streptophyta > Magnoliopsida > Poales > Poaceae > Poa > Poa annua. Next base: position 23,822,031 of record CM049432.1, read on the forward strand.
AGCTATGTCAGTCTCAGGAAGGATCCCGGGGACTCGGCGTGTTCCGGGATCTGTGTCAGTTAAAACTACTCGGTAGGGAGAATCTCGGGGACTCGTGTTCAAAGTCTTGTGAATTTTCTAAAGATTGGAGCTTGGTTGTCTGCTATTCGGTGGAATCTAGAGCACTAAGCACCAATCTCGGGGACTCGTGTTCAAAGTCTTGTGAATTTTTCTAAAGATTGGAGCCTAGTGGTCTGCTATTCGGCGGAATCTAGAGCACTAAGCACCAATCTCGGGGACTAGTGGGGATGGAACAGTTAAATTTTGGAAAAGGTAAAGGGAACAAACTTACTTCGACCACCCGAGTAATGTCCAGCGCGGCCACCTGGAGAGCGTGTAGAGCTTGGGCGCTGCGGCTAGGGCCGGCAGCGTGCAAGTCCTCCATGATCTCGGAGGCATCGGCGGCAATCCAGGATTTGTTGTATTCTTCGACAACACGCACGCCGGAACCGCCAGGCGCGCTAGCAGCAACGACCTCCCGGGATCCTGAAGGCATAAAGGAGCTTACGGTTGCTCGCAGCGTCTGCAGGGCGGCAGTGGGGATCTCGGCAGGAGGTGGCGGTAATCGCGATAACTTACCCGTGCTTAGGGCCAAGTCTTGGGCCGAAGATGTCGGAGGAGCAGTAGGCTTGGCGGAGTCTGCCCGGCGGCCTTGCTGCGTGATTTCCCGGCAGGATGATCAGATTGCCGGGAAGGGGCCAGGGGCTGTTTCGGCGGAGGAAGCTTGCCCGGGGCCTGCCGGGAGGAGGCTCCCGGCACGACCTGCCGAGGAGGACTTGCGATGTCCGTCTCAAGCCCAGGCACCCTGCGCGGGCTGTCCGGAAGGAAGACGTCTTCCGATGCGGCGGTAGCCTGGGCCGGAATCTCGTCCACCATGGGACGAGCATCCGGAGTCGCAGCGGCAGTCTGCGCGGCACCAGGAGCAGGATGCTCGCTCTCTAGTGCGGAAGGGCGAGATGGAGAAGGAGCAGCCCGAGGCGGGCTAGGAGTGCGGGATCCCGGAGGTTGGGAAGCCGCGGATGCCGGGATGTCGAGTGCATCTCTGAAAGAAGTATATCAGAAAAAACTTCGGGACAAGACAAAACCATGTAACTCGAAGCAAAAAGATCTTACCCGGAATCGACGGTGGGAGGACCTCTCATTCGGCGTGGAGGCTTCTCGGCCGTTTGCTTGTTCGGCCTGCTCTTCTTGGCGGTGATGCCAGATGCACCGGCAGGGGTGGTGTCGGAAGCCGCACGCTTCCGGGTCTCGGCGCGCTTCGTCACGGCCGTGGGTTTCGGAGCCACTGGCGAAGCCCAGTTGAGGGGAAGAGCGTCAATCACATCGAGTATTTGACAATCAATCTCATCCTCATCATCTGAGGAAACGGAAATAGCCTCTGAGTTTGAAGGGTTACCCGGAGCAGCGGCACGAGCTAGAGGAATGGCAAGGTGGTCCTCGCCGTCGGGATCCTCTCTCGGCATCTTATCCGGTGCCGGGACGTTCGGCACGAACTTCCCACCGGCATGCATCGCGTCCTCTTCGGCCTGCCGCTTGAATAACTGCACGAACAAGTCATTGCATGACAACCATGTCGGTTTCCAGCAGAATCCAGGTGCAAATGTAAGTTGGCGAAAGACAGACAAAAGCACCTGTCGCAGTGGTTTTTTCCGGGAACCCCCGACAAGACCCCAAGTATAGTCATCCGGCATCTTCGTTCGAGCAATAGCTCGAACGCGCCGGGCGACTGCGGTCCTGGTGGGATCTAATATCCCGTCCATATGGCACATCTTGTGCACTCGGGTTTGTAGGGGGCAGACGCGGCGAATGATAAAGCAGCACAGGAGGTCGTCGCCAGTCATTTTGTCCGTCAGCACATTGAGGACGTCGTGCATGCATCTGACCTCCTCGGTATCCGAGAGCCGGTTCCAGAGGTCGAATTCACGGGGAGGACCAATGACGAACTCCGACAGATTGATGAAATCCGGGTGCGAGGATCCCGGACCATCTCCCGAAACCGCCCGGTTCTTCATGTAGAAGAAGCTACGCTGCCACTTCCGGCAAGATTCTAGCCCCTGGACTTTGTGGAATCCGGAGTCAGTGCGGGGAATTATAGTGGTCACCCCGCAGTCGACTAAGTCTTTGACCTTCTGATCCGGGTTGGGCATGACTTGGCGGCGGAGGATTAAGTACTTGGCCCAGAGGTCGAAGAAAGGCCATACGCCGAGATACGCTTCCGCGTAGGTGGTGAAGACCGAGAGCATCATTATTGCGTTGGCTGGGAGATGATGAGGTTGGAGGCCGTAGGTGTCGAGGAAGTCGCGGAAGAAGGGGCTAGCCGGAAGCCCGAACCCACGCTCAAAATGCGTGAGTAATACAACGTATTCCCCGGGTTGGGGTTCCGGTTGGACCTCGCCCTCCGGAAGTCGACTCTCGACTTCTGGCGGAATCCGGTGCGTCCGGTACAGCCAGGCGAGATCCTTCAGGATGGTCTCGGACCCATCCCAACACCCCCGAACACTCTCTTCACCCATGTCGGAGGGATCTGCGGATCTGTCCGGGCTATTCTGCAGGCGCAACGGCGGTTAGTCGAGTTAGTCTACCGGAAGCTAAGATACCGGATCGCAAACTCCTAAAAGCAACCGGGTTCCTAGCAAATGAGATCTACCGCGCGCGAATAAATCGAAACTTAATCAACGCAAATATGCTCGGGCGAGACAGGAAGATGGCAATGCGAATGAATGATAAAGGGTGGAAGGCATCGTCGTCAACGCCGCACGGCTCACGCTCGCCGGCGGCGGCGCAACCCGCGGATGCGTGGTTGCACGGCCGAGCGCGAAGCATCGTCACCGTGATGAAGTTCACAGAAGCGGGTGGAAGAACTCACCGGAGGAAGTGAGGTCGGAGACGAGCGGGAATAGCGTGGCCCGATGGTGGAGGCGAAGAGCTCCGGCGACGAGCGGCGACGGCGGTGCTTGAGCTCCGGACGCGGCGACGGCGAGGTGCTCGAGACGGTGGTGGGAGAAATGAGGAGTTGGGGAAGAGGAAGAAGTGACTGTTCGGGTCCCCTATTTATGGGGGGTATCCGGAGCGGTTTCCGAGTTTCCCGCCCACGATCTCTCCAATCGTGGGTGGGATCAGTTTTGTGCCGCGCGGCACGTGGCGTCCCCAGGAGCGCCCGATCCGGCCACACCGGGGGCCACAGAGCCCCAACGCGAACCCGAGCAGCGGCGTGCTCGATTAGAAGCACTCGAGTGCGTTTCTGACTCGACAAGACCTCGGGTGGGACCCGGCCCAAGATCTGGAATTCAATTCGGAGCCAACGATATTATTCACTTACGTGGCACTATCCGGTTAGGAGCATGGCCTTCCGGTCGAAAAGATCTCGGTGCGGGGATCTCGGTAAAACTCATCTCGGCATTAAATCAAAGGATCGTCTCATGTTTCCTGGGGTAATTGTTGTTATTAAAGCTGATCCCGCACATCATCCGGGGTCGCTGCGCAGCACCAGCTTCGGGGACTAGTGTCGGGGGGCTGCCCCCCGGGTAGGGAAGATCCCGGCGCAATTCGACAGTGTGGCAACAGTGCTTGACCTTTGGCGAGAGCAAGGGCCACCCCCTAGTGCGCTGAAGGGGCAACTTGACCTTTTGAAGCTGGTAGAGTGCAAGGTGCCTCCTGGCAGGCGCAAGGGTCATCTCTGGCGGCTATAAATAGCCACCCCGAGCCCTCATAACAGCACAAGCATCAGCGGGTGGTTCCTCTAAGAACTAGCTTCTCGAAGATGTCTTTGCTGGTAGGCTAAGACATCTTCGGGAGGCTAGACCTAGAGGTACTCATCCTAAGAGGAACTCGGGTGCATCCGGGAGAGACCTCGGACCTTGTGGCTTCGTGAAGACTCCCGGAAGGAGAAGTATTCGGGCGTACCGAATACGCAATCCGGGTAAGTGCTAACCGGAACGTTTATCTCGATCCTATCAGTTTACTGGACTTATGCAGGAAGGACTCGCAAGGTCGAGCAAGAAGGTGACCGGCATGAGGGATCCCGGTAGGCCGTCAACGGTCTGCAGCGCGCTTTCCCGCCTGATGCGGGGGGAAGTACCATTCCGCCTGACACGGAAGCATGGTCACCTCCCGCCTGACACGGGAGCGCGTCAGCCGGTACGACAACGGTACGACAAGACTGGACGTGCCTAGCCCGGCAATCCGGAAAAGGCTATCCGGGATGGGCAAAGACATGTCCTGTCTCCGACAGGGGTACAATGATGTTCCAGGATGGCGCCTGCCGTCCTTTCCGAAACGATGACGAAGGGTCTACGCCGGATGGCATGGCAACTAGGTCGCACTAGCCGGTGTCGACATAACGGTTAGGCCTGTCCGGTGGGGCCAAGCCGGATTAGTGTTTCCGGCCCTCCTGGCCGGAACTCTTTAAAAGGCGCCATAACTGCTCCTGTGAAGCAGAGACCAACTTGGGAGCCAAAACTTTTGTCTCATTTACTCCTAGAGCATTTACTTCATCCTCCCTAGAGTTCATCTAGTTCTTCGTGTTCTTCACCTCAACAGCTCTAAGAGAAAGTTGTAGCCCTTGTTCCACACTTATATTGAGAGGAAAGGCAGGAGTAGGGGTGTTACCTCCTCACGAGGGCCCCGAACCTGGGTACATCGTGTGTGTGTTGTGTGCCTTCGTGCATTTGTTCGTATTTTCTAGATCTTTCCCCTCGCGCTTTGATCTTGTTTCTTGTTCTTGGGAGATCTCGGTCACACCGGGATCCTCCCCGTGTGAGCTCTTCAGCTCGCTATCCCTCACCGGATCCACCAACGTTCATCGGCCCCACACATTAGCCATCCTATGGCATCTGCCGTGACACCACCACGACAAGAACTCCCACTGGGGCAAGGCCACCTTCGACGGTGCGAGGAATGTAAGCTTGATGGGTCTCACGGGGCAGATGATCGTGGCGGACTTCGTGACGCGCCAATTGCGCCCCTTCAGGCACACTCGGTGCCCATGTGGATGTACTCGGGGCCGAGCGACAAGATGGGGCTTCATGTCGAGGACAACGACAAGGACACCGTCGACAACGTCCTCTCTGCGCTCTTCATCAACCCATCGGTGCCTGCCGTGGATCAGCTCTCCGTGACGCTCCGGCCTCTTCATCAATACAACTTGACGAAGCGCATGGACATCCTGGAAGGGATGCCTCCGTTCACCCCGACAGGCCAGGCCGACGCCAGCCATGCGGGGAGCGGAGGGGGCAGATTCTCCCTCGGCCTCAGGAGCTGGCCCAGGTGAGGAGGAGGCCACGGCCTGGGAGGTGTCTTCTTCGAGGGCCGAGCCATTCACTGACGAGGTTTGCGACATCTCGTCAGGTGACGATGACGCCTTCGTGGTGGTTCCCTCGCGCCCCGTGGAGGAGGAGGCCTCTGACGCGGAGGCCTCTCCAGGGAGGCGCGGGCCCCGCACCAAAGCCGTCGTGGACCGCTTGGGGGCGAGACCGTCTGACGTCCCCTCGAAAAGGAAAGCGGTGACGCAGCCCGCGAGGCCTGGACCCAAGACCTTCCCCTCATGGCGCTCGCCAGGCTTGACGTGGGTCGTTGCTTGCGCCCCCCCTTCAGGGTAAGTGTTCGTGACTCCTGGTCACTTGCGTTTTGTTTTCTCTCTTTTTTACTTTGCTTTTTAGTGAAGATCTTTTCTTGGGCTTTTTCCAGTGATCTTGTGCCTGCGAAGCGCCGTAGGCTTCGCAAGGCAGCTGAGGTGAAGAGAGCCACGACAGAGACCGTGGCTGACCAGGCCACGAGGCCTGTGGAGACGGCCTCCGCAGACCCCCCCCGAGGGGGTGCCTCAATCGGAGGGGGCTGCGCCTTAGGTGGGGGGTGACAGAGCCTCAGGCGGCTGTGCCTCAAGCGGGGGGCGACGGAGCCTCAGGCGGAGGGGGGAACGCCGTGCCCCGAGGCACCCACACAGCCCCCCGAGCCGAGGGTGGTGGAAACCACGGCGGAGAGGGCTTCCATGCCGCCGCGCGCTCCTAATCCTCCTCGCGCGGTTACGCCTCCGCGTGAGGCAACTACGCCGCGCGGAGCAACGCCGCCACGTGCATCGACGCCACCGTGCGTGCCTACCTCACCGTCTGCACCCACTGCTCCCGTGGCGCCTGCGACGGAAACGCGCGAGACCCCAGCTGGCGCGGGCGCGTCCACTGAGGGAGACTCTTCCTCGCCTCCTCGTCAAGCTGGAACTGAGGAGCGACCTGGCGCCGCGGGGCACGAAGAGGATGCCAGCGCGTCCACTGGCGGATCCCAGGCTAGCCCCCGAGCTCTCCCCGAGGCCGGTCCCTCAGGACTCGAGGCCGGAGCCAGGCCCTCCACGAGCCGGGAAGTGTTCCTTCGAGGCTGGGACTGGAGCGCGGGGCGCCGCGTGGTCGCCTTCAGCCTCGTGAGAGAATCCTTGGAGGACTTGGAGGCGCACCTCTCCCTCGGGGACATATGGCTCACTCGGCAGTAGCAGGAGCTGGCGAGGTCGTGGGCATCCTTTCATACGGCGGTCGAGGCGCGCCGGCTGGAGGACTTGGCGCTGCAGGGCGCGCGCGAGGAGGCCACCCGCTTCGCCAAGGAGATCCGCGAGGGGCTCATCCGCGACGCCGCAGAGCTCCTCGAGCCCCTCCAAGCGGAACGTGACGCCACAACGGAGCTCCTGCGACCGCTTCAGGCGGAGCGCGAGGCGATGGAGGGCTCGCTGGCTCAAGGCGAGGACGCGCAGCGGGTCTCCAGTTCCCTCCGCGAGCAAGTTGACGCCTTCTGCAACCGCTTCAGGCGTGTGGAGGCTGCGGCGGAGGACAGCGTGGAGGAGGCCAGCTCTGCCGAGATCGAGGAGGGTGCCGCGGAGGAGGTCCAAGGCGACACTGCTTCCCCCTGAGCCACACCTTATTGCGCATGCGTGCGCTTGTATCTGAAACAATCTTGTGTTTAGATATATTTAAGACCTTTTGGCCTGTAATATACTCTTTATTGCTATTTGTGTTTAGCTTGATTGCCCCTCGAGAGGTCTCTCTTGACTCTTCGTGCCATCTGCGTCGGTAGGACCCATCTCTTCGTGCCATGACTCTGGCGCTTCGGTATGCAGGGGCAATGACTCCGCAAGGCCAGGGGGAGTTTATGCCTAGGAGAGGTAAGAGCCCAGAGTCGCGATGCTCAAGTGCCCCCCTTAGACGTGCGAGTAGTCCATGAAGCGTAAAGGCAAGCAAAGTCGTTTGAGGGGCAAACATGCGCTAGAGGGTGAGAAAACGCCCTTAAGGCGTGGGTGCGAGACTTAGCTTCTCGGGGTTTTCGCCCTGTAGAGGCTTTTTGCCTAGCGAGGAGGCTCTCTTGAGGGATCATCCGCGGGTGTCTCCTCAGGCTTGTGGGGGCTTATGTTCCCTGTAGATGTTAGAGAGGCGAACCCAAACGCTGGAACACGTTTCAAGGGACTCGTGTGCGCTTGTAGGTCCCCTCAGGCGTTCCTCGCGAGGAGAGTAAGTACCAAGGTCCTCTGTAGAGATGGCGTGTTTGTGGGATCTTGCCCTCCAGCCAGAGCTCGGACTTTTAGATTTTGCAGTGCTACTGGTGTGTCATTTGAGGCACTGGCACCGTACTCAGCCCCCGCTCGCGAGGTACGCATGTGGAGAGATATAAGCGCACACTTCAACAAAGTAATGCGTAAAATAAAACTCACCAAATATATTACATAACGGCGCCGAGGCGCTAAGTTCACTTGGGAACGAAATTGTTTCATTATGCTTGGGGTTGCCAAGTTAATGTTTTGACCATGTCGAGGCATGGGGACCACCCATTAGTGGCAGAGACTCTCAACGACCTGAGGTGGCTCGTTACATGGAGAGCTCGGAGGGTTGACCCTCGATAGAAGCCTTTGGAGCTTGGAGGTTTAAGCCGTGAGCTTTTAACCTCTAGAGACAAAAAGTGCTTGGAGGTTGAGCCGTAAGCTGCCTCTTCCGCCAGATGTCTTGACGTGACAATGATCACGGGCGTGACGATGATCACGTTCTGAGTTTGTTCCTTCTAGAGACAAAAAATTGGGTGAGGTTTAAGCCGTGAGCTTTTAACCTATGGAGACAAAAAATGCTTGGAGGATGAGCCGTAAGCTGCCTCTTCCGCCAGATGTCTTGACGTGACAATGATCACGGGCGTGACGATGATCGTGGTTAGAACTTGCGTAGGTGCATGATGTTCCACAGATTCTTGACGGAGACGCCGTCTTGAGTCTCGAGGCGAGCCGCGCCAGGCCTGGCGATGTGGGTGACCCTGTAGGGGCCTTCCCACATCGGGGACAGCTTGTGGAGGCCTTCCCTGGAGAGGATTTGCCTGAGGACGAGATCGCCTGCCTCCAGGGTACGTGAGCGCACGTTACGGCTGTGGTAGCGCCTCAGGTCCTGCTGTTATTTGGCCGCGGCACGGCGTCGTAGTCCTTCGAGGAGCAGCAGGTCGTCGTTGTGGAGGTCCTCTTGCTGGTCCTCGTTAAAGGCGAGGACCCGCGGGGATCCATGCTTTATCTCTGTGGGAGGACTGCTTCAGCTCCATAGACAAGGGCGAGCGGAGTTTCTCCCGTAGGCTTGGGTGGCGTTGTACTGATGGACCAGAGCACCGAAGGTAGCTCGTTGATCCAGCCCTTGCCATGGCCTTTGAGGATATCGAAGGTCCTGGTCTTTAGGCCTTTGAGGACTTCTGCGTTTGCGTGCTCAGCCTATCCGTTGCTTTGCGGATGAGCGACTGAGGCGAAGCAGACCTTGATGCCCATTCTTTCGCATTAGGCTCTGAAGATGCCGCTGGTGAATTGTGACCATTGTCGGTGATTATGCGGTTAGGCACCCCGAAGCGGCAGACAAGGCCTATGATGAACTTCACCGCCGCGCCTGCTGTGATTGTGCGCGTCGCCTCCACTTCAGGCCATTTAGTGAATTTGTCGATGGACACGAAGAGGTAGCGATATCCGCCCTACGCTGTTGGGAAGTGTCCCAGGATGTCCAGACGTTGTGGTGGATAGCGGAATGGTGTCGTTGTGGTGTCACGGCAGATGCCATAGGATGGCTAATCTGTGGGGCCGATGGACGTTGGTGGATCCGGGGAGGGATAGCGAGCTGAAGAGCTCACACGGGGAGGATCCCGGTATAACCGAGATCTCCCAAGAACAAGAAACAAGATCACAACTCAAGGGGAAAGATCTAGCAAACACGAGCAAATGCACGAAGGCACACAACAACACACACACGATATACCCAGGTTCAGGGCCCTTGTGAGGAGGTAACACCCCTACTCCTGCCTTTCCTCTCAATATAAGTGTGGAACAAGGGCTACAATTTGCTCTTAGAGCTCTTGAGGTGAAGAACAAGAAGAACTAGATGAACTTGAGGGAGGATGAAGTAAATGCTCTAGGAGTAAATGAGACTATAGTTTTGGCTCCCAAGTTGGTCTCTGCTTCACTGGAGCAGTTATGGCGCCTTTTATAGAGTTCCGGCCAGGAGGGCCGGAAACCCTAATCCGGCTTGGCCCCACCGGACAGGCCTAACCGTTATGTCGACACCGGCTAGCGCGACCTAGTTGCCGTGCTATCCGACGTAGCCCCTTCGTCATCATTCCGGCAAGGACAGCAGGCGCCGTCCTGGAACATCATTGTCCCCCTGTCAGAGACAGGACATGTCTTTGCCCATCCCGGATAGCCTTTTCCGGATTTCCGGGCTAGGCACGTCCAGTCTTGTCGTACCGGCTGACGTGCTCCCGTGTCAGGCGGGAGGTGACCATGCTTCCGTGTCAGGCGGGAGGTGACCATGCTTCTGTGTCAGGCGGAATGGTACTCCCCCCCGCATCAGGCGGGAAAGCCTACTGCAGACCGTTGACGGCCTACCGGGATCCCTCATGCCGGTCACCTTCTTGCCCGACCTTGCGAGTCCTTCCTGCACAAGCCCACTAACCTGATAGAACCGAGACAAACATTCCGGTTAGTACTTACCAGGATTGCCTATCCGGTACGCCCGAGTACTTCTCCTTCTGGGACTCTACCCGGAGCCATAAAATCCGAGATCCTTTCCGGATGCACCCGAGTTTGTCTTAGGATGAATATCTCTAGGCCTAGCCTCCCGAAGATGTCTTAGCCTATCAGCAAAGACATCTTCGAGAAGCTAGTTTTTAGAGGAACCACCCACTGATGCTTGTGCTGTTATGAGGGCTCGGGGTGGCTATTTATAGCCGCCAGAGATGACCCTTGCGTCTGCCAGGAGGCACCTTGCACTCTACCAACTCTAAAAGGTCAAGTTGTCCCTTCAGTGCACTAGGGGGTGGCCCTTGCTCCTGCCAAAGGTCAAGCACTGTTGCCACACTGTTGAATTACTCCGGGATCAGCCCTACCCGGGGGGCAGCCCCCCGACACTAGTCCCCGAAGCTGGTGCTGCGCAGCGCCCCGGATGATGCGCGGGATCAGCTTTAATAACAACAATTACCCCAGGAAATATGTGACGATCCTTTGACTTGATGCCTAGATGATTTTTACCGATATCCCCGCACCGAGATCGTTTCGACCGGAAGGCCATGCTCCTAACCGGATACTGACACGTCAGTGAATCTTTATCGTTGGCTCCGCATTGAATTCCAGATCAATGGCTGGGTACCACCCGAGGTCCTGTCGAATCAGAAATGCACTCGAGTGCTTCTGACCGAGCACGATGCTGCTCGGGTTTGCGCGCCGGGAGCCGCAGTCGATCCGAAGTCCAACCGTTGGGGCTCTGTGGCCCCCGGTGTGGCCGGATCCGGTGCTCCTGGGGACGCCACGTGTCGCGCGGCACAAAACAGATCCCACCCACGATCGGAGAGATCGTGGGCGGGAAACTCGGAAACCGCTCCGGATCCCCCCCATAAATAGGGGACCGGAACGGTCACTTCTTCTTCTTCCCCAACTCTTCACTTCTCCCACCACCGTCACGAGCGCCTCGCCGTCGCCGCGCCCGGAGCTCAACCACCGCCGTTCCCGCTGGTCGCCGGAGCTCTTCGCCTCCACCATCGGGTCGCGCCATTCTCGCTCGCCACCGGCCTCGCTTCCTCCGGTGAGTTCTTCCCTCGGCTTCGGTGAACTTCCCCACGGTGACGGTGCTTCGCGCTTGGCCGTGAAACAACGCAACCGCGGTGGCGCCGCCGCCGGCGAGCACGAGTCGCACGGCGTTGACGAGGATGCGCTCCGCACGTTACTTTTCGTTTGCATCTAGGCCACCTTCGTATCTTGCCCGAGCATATTTTCATCGATTAAGTTTCGATTTACTAGCGTGCGGTAGATCTTATTTGCTAGGAATCCGGTTGCTTTTAGGAGTTTGCGATCCGGTATCTTAGCTCCCGGTAGACTAACTTCGACTAACTGCCGTTGCGCCTGCAGAATAGCCCGGACACATCCGCAAATCCCTCCGACATGGCTGAAGAAAGTGTTCGGGGGTGTTGGGATGGGTCCGAGATCATGCAGAAGGATCTCGATTGGCTGTACCGGACTCACCGGATCCCGCCAGAAGTCGAGAGTCGACTTCCGGAGGACGAGGTCCAACCGGAACCCCAACCCGGGGAATACGTTGTATTCCTCACGCATTTCGAGCGCGGGTTTGGGCTTCCGGCTAGCCCCTTCTTCCGCAACTTCCTCGACACCTACGGCCTCCAACCCCATCATCTCCCAGCCAACGCAATTATGATTCTCTCGGTCTTCACCACCTACGCGGAAGCGTATCTCGGCGTATGGCCTTTCTTGGACCTCTGGGCCAAGTACTTCATCCTCCGCCGCCAAGTCATCCCCAACCCGGATCAGAAGGTCAAAGACTTAGTCGACTGCGGGGCGGCCACTATAATTCCCCGCGCTGACTCCGGATTTCCCACAGTCAAGGGGCTATAATCTTGCCGGAAGTGGCAGCGTGGCTTCTTCTACGTGAAGAACCGGGAGGCTTCGGGAGATGGTCCGGGATCCTCGAACCCGGATTTTATCACTTTGCCGGAGTTCGCCATTGGACCTCCCCGTGAATTCGACCTCTGGAACCGGCTCCCGGATACCGAGGAGATCATATGTATGCACGACGTCCTCAACGTGCTGACGGATAAAATGACTGGTGACGACCTCCTGCGCTGCTTTATCATTCGTCGCGTCTGCCCCCTACAAACCCGAGTGCACAAGATGTGCCATATGGACGGGACACTAGATCCCACCAGGACCAGCTTCTTCGGGTTGGACCGTCCCGCCGTCGTCCGGCGCGTTCGAGCTATTTCTCGAACGAAGATGCCGGATGATTATGTCTGGGGTCTTGTCGGGGGTTCCCGGAAAAAACCACTACAACAGGTGCTCGTGTCTGTCTTTCGCCAACTTACCTTTGCACCTGGATTCTGCTGGAAACCGACATGGTTGTCATGCAATGACTTATTCGTGCAGTTATTCGAGCAGCAGACCGAGGAGGACGCGAGGCACGCCGGTGGGAAGTTCGTGCCGAACATCCCGGCACCGGATAAGATGCCGAGAGAGGACCCCGATGGCGAGGACTACCTTGCTATCCCTCTAGTTCGTGCTGCTGCTCCGGGTAACCCTTCAACCTCAGAGGCTATTTCCGTTTCTTTAGATGATGAGGATGAGATTGATTGTCAAATACTCGATGTGATTGACGCTCTTCCCCTCAACTGGGCTTCGCCAGTGGCTCCGAAACCCACGGCCGTGACGAAGCGTCCAGCACCACCCCCAAGAAGAGCAGGCCGAAAAAGCAAACGGCCGAGAAGCTTCTACACCGAAAGAGAGGTCCTCCCACCATCTCGGGCCGTACCTCTCTCCTGAGGAGGTTTGGCCAAGCGAATATGGCCGCTACCGGCATCGCCGTCGGCGTCCTGGTATTCCTCCTCGGTTGCCCCGACCATCATGACCGCGACGGAATTCGCGGTGCCTCTGGTACACGGACCCCGGTTGGTGCAGAGCATAGGAGGATCCTCAGCTTCCAGGACATTGTCCGGGTAGCTGCAGATAACCTCGGTGGCGACGTAGGTGGTGAAGCCACCGAAGTCGATGAGGCATCCGTTCACCGGGAAGGGTTTGTTCCGGAAGCACCCGGCGTTGTCGGTGACGAAATCCATTTCGTCCAACCTGACGACAAGTCCAGAGAGAAGCCGGACGCCAAAGCGAACGGGGGAACCCGTCCGGATGTGTACACCAGCCAACGCCTCTGTCAGCCCCACGGTGGGCGCCAACTGTCGTGGTGGTGTCACGGCAGATGCCATAGGATGGCTAATCTGTGGGGCCGATGGACGTTGGTGGATCCGGGGAGGGATAGCGAGCTGAAGAGCTCACATGGGGAGGATCCCGGTATAACCGAGATCTCCCAAGAACAAGAAACAAGATCACAACTCAAGGGGAAAGATCTAGCAAACACGAGCAAATGCACGAAGGCACACAACAACACACACACGATATACCCAGGTTCAGGGCCCTCGTAAGGAGGTAACACCCCTACTCCTGCCTTTCCTCTCAATATAAGTGTGGAACAAGGGCTACAATTTGCTCTTAGAGCTCTTGAGGTGAAGAACAAGAAGAACTAGATGAACTCGAAGGAGGATGAAGTAAATGCTCTAGGAGTAAATGAGACTATAGTTTTGGCTCCCAAGTTGGTCTAACCGTTATGTCGACACCGGCTAGCGCGACCTAGTTGCCGTGCTATCCGGCATAACCCCTTCGTCATCATTACGGCAAGGACAGCAGGCGCCGTCCTGGAACATCATTGTCCCCCTGTCAGAGACAGGACATGTCTTTGCCCATCCCGGATAGCCTTTTCCGGATTGCCGGGCTAGGCACGTCCAGTCTTGTCGTACCGGCTGACGTGCTCCCGTGTCAGGCGGGAGGTGACCATGCTTCCGTGTCAGGCGGGAGGTGACCATGCTTCTGTGTCAGGCGGAATGGTACTCCCCCCCGCATCAGGCGGGAAAGCCTGCTGCAGACCGTTGACGGCCTACCGGGATCCCTCATGCCGGTCACCTTCTTGCCCGACCTTGCGAGTCCTTCCTGCACAAGCCCAGTAACGTGATAGAACCGAGACAAACATTCCGGTTAGTACTTACCCGTATTGCCTATCCGGTACGCCCGAGTACTTCTCCTTCCGGGAGTGTACCCGGAGCCATAAAATCCGAGATCCTTTCCAGATGCACCCGAGTTTGTCTTAGGATGAGTATCTCTAGGCCTAGCCTCCCGAAGATGTCTTAGCCTATCAGCAAAGACATCTTCGAGATGCTAGTTCTTAGAGGAACCACCCACTGATGCTTGTGCTGTTATGAGGGTTGGGGGGTGACTATTTATAGCCGCCAGAGATGACCCTTGCGTCTGCCAGGAGGCACCTTGCACTCTACCAACTCTAAAAGGTCAAGCTGGCCCTTCAGTGCACTAGGGGGTGGCCCTTGCTCCTGCCAAAGGTCAAGCAATGTTGCCACATTGTTGAATTACTCCGGGATCTGCCCTACCCGGGGGGCAGCCCCTCGACAAATGGTCTGTAACCCCAGCGCAGGTTGGTGGATTTGCTTGGCGTGGAATTGGCAGGCTTCACATGCTTGGACGATGTCCTCTGCAGCCCGAAGTGCTTGAGGCTAGTAGAATCCGCTCCGGAAGACTTTGCCCGCGAGGGTGCGGGCGCACGAGTGGCGGGCGCATTCCCCGCTGTGGATGTCTTATCTCAGCAGTTTGCCTTCTTCAGGAGGGGCGCATTTGAGCGCGGTGCCGTTTGGGCGCTTGCGGTAGAGATTTCCTTCGAGGATTTTGTAAGATTTTGCTTGGCGGGCGATTCGCTCCGCTTCGACATCTTCCTCGGGAAGGATCCCTCTGTCGAGGTAGTCTTTGATCTCGTCTATCCATCCTGCTTCTTGATGCACTGCTGTGAGCAACAGACGCTCCCCTGTTGGGGGCCCACAGTTTGGCGCCCCGTTTGCAGGTGGTGGTGGGAGCGCTTCATCTGTGCTTGCGGGCATGGCCTCTTGAGGCTGCTCTATGGATGCTTTGATGAGCCTTTCTTCAAAGACGCCCGGCGGCTGAGCTTGCCTCTTTGATGCGCGCTTGGCGATGTCATCAGCCTCTTGGTTCTCCTTTCTTGGGATGTGCATGAGCTCCATTCCCCTGAAGTGCTTCTCCAGCCTACGGACCTCTTCAAGGTATGCGGCCATGTGGTCGTCCTTAGGCTTATAGCTTTTGTTGAAGAAGTTGACAAGCAGCTGGAGGTCGCCCTTGATGAGTAAGTGCTTGATGCCTAGGGCGATTGCGGCGCGTAGGCCAGCAAGCAGGCCTTCGTACTCAGCGATATTGTTGGAGATCTTGTCGATTCCGAAGCACAGCTGGACCTCGTAATATAGCTTTGTCGCCCTTTGGTGAGATAAGGACCACGCCAGCCCCACCATGGCGACAAGCAAAAGCTCCGTCGAACTTCATGGTCCAGTGGCTGGGCATTCTGTCTCCACAGGGCTCTTGTTCTTCTCCCAAAGGCTCTTCACGGGTTGGGTCAGTCCATTCGGCGAAAAATTCTGCCAACGCTCTTCCTTTGACTACCCTTGTGGTATCGAAACGCAAATTGAATGGTTGTAGCTCAATGTTCCATCCTGCGACACGATCTGTGGCATTTGGGTTGCGCAGGATTTGCTCCAGGGGGAAAGAGGTGACCACCGTGATGGGGTGTCCCTGGAAGTAGTGTCGCAGCTTTCTTGAGGTGATGAGGAGTGCGAGGAGGAGCTTCTGCTGCATCGTATATCGCTCGCGAGCATCGCGCAGTACTGTGCTGACGAAGTAGACTGGATGTTCGACAAGAGTAGTCTGTGTAGCCTTGGTGTGCTCTGCCTGAAGGGGTTCCGCTAGGCCCTCAAGGGGGTTGGCCTCTGGGGGCATGACCTGGCCCTCGAGGGGGTTTGCCTCAAGGGGCTTGTCATGGGCATCCAGAGGGTTGGCCTCAAGGGACTTGACAGGCTCCCTGGCGAGATCTTCTTGCAGCAGTTGACTTGGAGCAGGCCTCTTTTTGAGCTCCAGATCGGGAGGCTTTTCCTTTGGAGTGGTTGCACTCTTCTTCTGGCACGCTGGCTCTTCCCTTTCTACCACAAGGACGGCACTTGCTGTCTGTGGAGTAGCAGACAGGTACAGCTTCAGGTGCTCGCCTGACCTTGGGGCAACCATTACCGGTGGGCTGGCTAGGTACTTCTTCAAGTCCTCAAATGCTTTTTCAGCTTCAGGGGTCCACTTGAAAATGCCCGTTCTTTTCATGATCTTGAAGAAGGGTAGGGCTCTTTCGCCGAACTTGGAGATGAATCTACACAAGCTGGCCATGCATCCTGCTAGGCGTTGCATTTCCTTGAGCCTGCGTGGAGGCTGCATGTCCTCTATTGCCTTGATTTTGTCAGGGTTTGCCTCTATGCCTCTGTGAGACACGAGGAAACCAAGCAGTTTGCCTAAAGGCACTCCGAAGACGCACTTGGCGGGGTTGAGCTTGAGATTCACCTTGCGCAGGCTGGCGAAGGTCTCTTCAAGGTCCCCGAGTAGAGTGTCTCCTTCTCGGGATTTTACGACGATGTCATCGACATATGCCTCGGTGTTTCTCCCCATTCGCCCGCCAAGTGCTATCCTCATCAACCTCTAGAAGGTGGCTCCGGCATTTTTTAGGCCGAAGGGCATGCAGACGTAGCAGTACACACCGCAAGGGGTGAGGAAAGCCGTCTTCTCCTCATCCTCCTTAGCCATTTTTATCTGATGATAACCAGAGAACGCATCAAGGAAGCAGAGGAGCTCGCAGCCTGCCGTGGAGTCCACGATCTGGTCGATTCTTGGCATGGGGTAAGGGTCCTTGGGGCAGGCCTTGTTTACGTCGGTGTAGTCGATGCAGAGGCGGCCTCCTCCGGTGGGCTTTGGGACAACCACGCCGTTGGAGAGCCACGTGGCGTGCGCGACTTTACGGACGACCTTTGCCGCTTTGAGCTTCTCGACCTCCTTGATGATGAATGCTTGCTTCTCGGGGGTTTATTTTTTTTGCTTTTTGCTTGACGGGGCGCGCATTTGGACACACGGCCAAGTGGTGCTCGATCACCTCCCTCGGTACACCAGGAATATCTGACGGAGTCCATGCGAACATGTCAGAGTTTGCCTGGAGGAAGGCGACGAGCGCGCTTTCCTATTTGGGAGGCAGCACAGCGCCAATGGTGACGCTTAGCCCACGAGCCTTCAGCCCCCGAGCTGCTGGAGCTTAGAGCGACTTTCTTTGTGGCGGCTGGTTCTTGGGAGAACATCTGCTTCTTCTTCTTGGGCCTCTCGAGAGGCTCTAGGTCCTCGTTCGTGGGGAACTCCATGGCCGCAGCCTTGTAGGCCGTTTCGACAGCGCGGGTGGCATCCAGGACATGTCCACGGATGGTGATTGTGCCAGCGCTGCCGGGAATCTTGACCATGTTGTAAGCATGATGCGTGACGGCCATGAATTTTGCGAGCGCGGGGTAACCGAGGATGGCATTGTATGGCAGGCCGATGTGTGCAACATCGAAGTCGATGTGCTCGGTGCGGTAATTCTCCTTGTGTAGTGCCCATGCTTACGAAAGCAATGGCACGTATGAATAATGCAAAGACTAGGAACACATAAGTCTCACATTCTCCAATAAGATGTAATATCACAGTACAATGTCATAATTTATTACAGAACGAGACGAATGATCCAAAAACAAATATCCTTACAACTTAGCATAGCGGAAATGCTAGTTGAATAAATAGTTCACACTTTATTTCAGAGTTCTAACGCAATACTAAAGGTAGCATGGAGCTACATCTTCTCCATGAAGCCACTAGCAAATCATGTTGGTTGTAGCTCGAAGACGACCCCCTTACTCCTCATTCGGACATTCTGCAAGGTTTAGTTGCAGCCCAGCTATAAAGGGTCAGCACAACTGAATTGTGGTGGCAAGTGACTTTAATTGCTAATGTTCTATTATACTATAACTATATGCTTAATTTGGCTGGTGGAGCTCAAGGCTATTGCGCAAAGCAAATTTTCTCCTACTTTTGATAAACAATTTTCTTAAATCAATATCTTCTCCTTCAGAGACAAATCTCGAGAAAAGTCCATGTCTCCTACCCATGTTCATCCAACAAAGTTTTATTAAGAAATTTGAGATGAGGAGATTTTCAGAACACATCCTTGTGTAGTTACTCAAATTGTCCGATGCCGGGGACACGGCTAAGATCTTAGGTTTGAACTCTCGAGAGGGTGTGCACTTTCACCATTATACCCAATCAACCCAAACTATCCTCTACACTCTTTTAGTGAGAAGGAAAAGGAGAAGATCAAGACGAGACTTTTCAGAAGTTGCTTTCCCATGATCATACTAAGAGATTACCACCATCCTATCAACTCTACCACCATCAATCTCTTGACCCAGGTCCACAACAACTTACTCCATCAAGACAGAGCCCATATTGACCAATGGTTGCACGATAAGCAACTAGACTCAGTGTAAACTTAAATCTCATAGCCCTGTGTGGCCTACTACAAGTGAGCAACTCAGGTTAACACCGCATATCATGGCCCCAAGTAAGTAGAAACTATCATGGGCGAAGACAACCATGAAACTTGGCCCTGAGAAGCCACTCAACTTGAAACCTCCTCGATCGACCCAATCCACCCAGGCGTTAAATTAATTTAAGGAAATTTTCATTTATCACATCAACCATAAAACAATCATTTTTGCAGCAGGTGCTTCCACTAAATTATAATAGGGGTCTAATCTGGAAATTCTAAGGGGAAACCTAAAAGGTTTGCATAGCATACTACAATCTCCCAAAACCTATCATGCATACTACTTTTGCAAATACTGTTTGAAAACACTAGATATGCAATAGAATAAAATAGTAGGTGTTTTATGAAGTCACTTGCCTTGGCAGCAGGAGGGGCAGGCACAACAAGAATAGCAATCACAAGCAGGTCCTTCCTCTCCTTCACAATCTAGCACAAGCAATACATACAAATAAATATCCACACAAAAACTCACACACCAAATAAAAGATGTATGCATGCATGATATGCCATGTGTGGAATTAGACACACTTATCCATGATTTATATTCTCTGGTATTAAATGCATGAGATGCAATTTCTAGGAATTTCTCAATTCACTTAACAATTTAATAATTGAAAACAATATAACCAAAACTTAGATTATACCATTACAACTTTTATTGTTCTAGGAAAGTTTTCAAATAAGTCACATATTAATATTCCTGGGCAGAGGTTGATAACATAAACCTAAAACAATTGAGTTTATTTGTAAAACATTTTTATTATTTAAGTTATGGATTTAAAAGCCGAATTACTCCTCGGTTGATCTTACGAATTATTATTTATCAAAAGCAAAAACAAATGATGTAGAATTAAACTACTCTAGCAGAGCTATCCGTGGATATAAAATTCATTGAATTTGGACTTACAGAACATAAGTTATGATTTTTCTAAGTTTTGCATATTTTCGGTTTTATTTATAAATTCCTGCGGAAAAGAAAATAAGAGGGGCTACGTGGCGCGATCTTATTGGACGAAAACGGTTCGCGCGGATGGACGAGAGCCGTCCGATTTAAATGAGATCGGACGCACGGGATCGTTTTGATCTAGATCCGTTGGATCTAGATCCAACGGCGTGGGACGCCCGGCCGAACCGAGCGGCGCGCGGGTCGCCGGAAGGCTCGCCGGCGGTGGCGCCCGTGGCGGCGGCGCGTCGGCCTCGACGTTTCCCACATGAAAACACAGCCCCATGACGAACGGGTCTTACCAAAATGACGCGGAGCAGGAGGCGAAGTCCATGGCGCGGCGGCGGCGTCGAAACTCTTCTCCTTTCCTCGTCGGAGATGGTGGCCGGCGGCGGAGCACTTCGGTCGCGGTCGATTTCGGCGTTCGGCTGCGCAATAGAACAAGCGAGGGGCTCAACGGAGGCGCAAGAGGATGGGGAAGCGAGGGGGTGACTCGGTGGCGCTCGAGGAGCTCGGTGCTTACCGCACTCGTGAAAAAGTCCGGCGGCAATGGCGGCGACGGCGAGCTCGATTCCGAGCAGCCCGGCGGCGGAGAGGTAGGGTTTTGGGGGGGTTTCGGAGGCGGCCTCGAGGGGTATAAATAGGAGGGGGTAGGGGCGCTAGACGCGGCGGGAAACGGCCGGAAACGGCTCGGACTCGGTCTCCATCTTCGGCGTGATCTCCGGACGGAGGTGGAAGACGGCTGACAGGTGGGGCCCACCTGTCAGCGAGAGGGGAGCGACGCGCGCGCTGGAGCGGGCCGATGGGCTGTTATTGATCGCGCGCACGGTGGATAGCGTCTGGGCCGGCCCGGTAACATATTCTTATAAATAAAATTAATAAAAACTATTCAAAATGATTTACTAAATGATTTTTAAATCTATTCAAAATCTTTCAGAAAAATTCATTAAAATATGTTTTGGAAAGGTTATTTAAATTAGCAATTTTTTTAATAATAAACTTACCCATTATATAATTTGGAAAATTATATTTATGAAGTAAGTTTAAAGAAATACTTAATGGGATTGAACATTTTTAAACTCATAATTGAATTTTTATTTAGTACTTATGTGATTAAAAGTTAAGCCTATATGATGAATGATATATGAATGCAAAGTTTTAAATTTTTAGCAAAATTGGGATGTTACACCTTGCTTCCGAAGGTGACGGCAAGCCTGACCTGGCCTAGAGGCTCGATCGAGCCGCTGGTGACCCCCGTGAAGGGCCTGGAGGGCATGAGCCGCTCGTAAGGCACTTGAAGCGCTTCGAATGTATCTTTGGAGATGACATTCAGGCCTGCTCCACCATCAATGAGTGTTTTGGAGACAGCGATGTTGTCGATGGTGGGGCTGCAGACAAGCGGGAGGGTTCCAACAGCCTTGGTGGACTTGGGGTGGTCCTGAGCGTGCGATGGTGTACTGCGACCACTTGAGGGGTCTAGAGATCTCAGTGCTCGGGAGGGCGGCGTTGAGCTCGCGGGCGAACTACTTCAACTGATTGTTCGATTTTGGCGCCTGTGCCCCCCCCCCCCGAGGATGCAGGCAATGGAGCCTCTTGGGGCTTGGTAGCCACCGTCCTCCTCGTCAGGGAGCTTGCCGTTTTTCTCCGCAGCATTGGCCTGGTTGCCCGATGGCTTCTGGTAGCCGCCCTTGCGTCCGCTCCCGCGGTAGCCGCGGCTGCCACTGCCTTCCGCTTGCTCGCGCTCCTTGCTCAACCTTTTGAGGTCAAAGCAGGATTCGGTAGAGTGACCGCGCCTGTTGTGGTAGATGCAGAACGGGCGGTGGTCCTCTTTCCTCTCTCCGGGCTCAGGGGAGTCCCTGCGGGTGCCCTTCGCGTCAGGCTCTGCCGCGAGAACCGTGGTGGCCTTGCGCTTAGGCTCCTCCACATGAGGACCCGAGGGGGCGCGCTCTTCATGGCGGGGTCGGCCCCGTCGCGCGCGAGTAGCCGTGGTACCTGGCGGGGCGCGCACTCCTTCAGGAGCGCGTCGGTTGACGCGGGCGGCGCGGGTAGCGCGGGTGTTCGCCATGGCGCGGCGGCGGCTCGAAGGTCGTTAACGCGCCTCAACCCCCTACCTGGCGCGCCAAATGTCGGGTTATGACTCCCTAGAACTCGGGGTAGTCACTTCCTGAAGAGTAGTTCGTGAAGGGGATCGAACGCGGAGGTCAAGACCCTCGAGGGACATGGCGACGCTGCTCGCCGGACCTGAAGACGAAGCACCCACGACAGAGATGGACACCGGCCCGTACCCAGGTTCACGACCCTCTTGAGGAGGTAAGACCGCTACTCTTTCTTGTCTGTATTGAGTTGTGGAGTTTACAGTACAACCGGCCTTGCCGAAAGCCCCCTTGAGGCAGTTCTTGCCTGGGGGGAGGGATGGTGACCTTCTTCGTCCTCCAAGCAGATGCTATCCTGCTTGGGATCGCTAGGGTTTACAAGCGTTGTGGAATTAGAAAGCCCGACCTCTCCTACGATGGAGGTCTTGTTCATTTTATAGGCGCCTCCAGCGCTCTCCTTCTACTTGTCCTTCGAGGTGGTTCCCACATGGCAGTGGCATGGCGGAGCAGGAGTCCACCGCGGCCCGTTTGTCCATGGACGCGGTCCATTGCTGATAAAGGTGGGCGCGGTGGCCGACAAGCAGCCGACCGCGCACTTCTGCTGCAGGGAAGCTAGTCTCTGAGGTGGAGCCCACGATGACGTTCTCCCTTGGAGGGTTGCGCCGTCCACCTGCTTTACCGCCAGAGTAGAAGGTCCTGTCAGTTCCGCAGCAGGCGACGCGGCTTTATTGACCCCTTTATCGCCTAAAACGGCAATGGGGGTGATTGCGTCACCACGTGTGCGTGCCAGGGGCCATGTGCGTCTGGCCGTATTTCCTTGGCCACGACGTTTCTGTAACGTCCCCAAATTTGCTAATCGATAATTTAGATTTGTTTGTGCATCATGAGCATCATTTGCATCTAATTAAAAGTTGCACAAAATTTGAGTTTTAAAATTAAAGAGAAAAAACCCGAAAGTGGCCTAAACCACTTGTTATTTTAAATGTGTTAAAAAGATTTCAAAATTTTCAAAATCCAAAGTTGTCAATGGCTTCTTTGTGAAATTTTGAATCTCCTGGTATTTTTGTATAAATTTTCTGTTTACAAAAAGGCCCTCAAATTATTTATTTTCCAAACCAGGGGCCTATCTGTGAAGAAATCCAGAAATTTTTAAAATCGCCAGGGGGTTTTCTGCAAAATGGACGTCGTCTTCAAGCTTCTGACCTCGCCTCCCTGCGCTGTCATCCGTGTGGCCGTCCGACGCCGCCCCTGCGCCAAGATGCACGCCGCCGACGCCGCGGCGGTATAAGAAGCCTCCGCCGCCACGGAGAAGCCCAGTTCTTCTTCTCCTTCTCCTTTCTTTTTCCCCATTGCCCGAAACCCTAGCTCTCGGGTCTCCGGCGATTTCCGTCGACTCCGGCCACCCCGAGGTCCGGCGAGACGCTCTGGAGAAGCTCCGTGATCCCCTCTCCCTCCTCCTCCATCCATTCGTGCAAGGAAGCCGGAAAAATGAGGATTTTTTCCATCTTCTTCAACCTTGGGCCGCCGCCGTCGAGCTCGATTCCGGCCTCCTCCGAGCTCCCCACGCAACCCCGATGCTTCCACGAGCTTCAGGGTGAGCCAACGGTCCTCCCGGAACTCTTTTCCCTCTTCCTCGTGCTCGGATTGCTCGGGCCGCCGTGCTCCTCTTCCGGCCGCCGCGCCCGCTCGTCGCCGGAGCAGCTCCGGCGACGATTTACTGGCCGCGCCGCCACTTTCTGGTCCGCCTCGGCCTCCTCTCCCCATTGCTGCAAAGCAATCGCTCCAATTCCTTCTGGTTTGAGAGATTCGTGCTCGACAGTGGGGATTTGGCCATTGATGACGTCAGCTGACGTCATCATTCCTTTTTAATTTCTGAAAATTAGTTATTCTTTTCTATAATTGTTAAAAATCTGACAAGTGGGCCCTGTTTGTCAGAATTTTATTCATTTCCAAATAATGTTTTATGTAATTAATAAAGTTATGACATGTGGGTCCAATATTATTTATTTAAATTTATAAATATTTAAAATGGAATTAACAAATGGTTTAAATTGAATTAAACTTGTTTAATCTTTGGAAATTCATAAGTAATTCATTTTAAATCAGAAAAATGTGATTAATATATCAAAATTTGCAGAAAAATAAGATCTACTTAATTATGTCCAACTCATGCATATTTAAACTACTTTGAACCATGTCTATAATAGAGGAATAAATTACACCATTTCTCTTAAATATGGAATTTGTCGAATGGCACCTCTCGGGCATTCCAACTCCATTTAAAATGATCTTCCATGCATAGGGTTTATTTTCAATCCTCCAGCTTGTCATGTCATGCATTGTGCGCATTGCATCGATGCCATGGTTGAATGTTATTTCTCGTTTCCTTTCCGGTGTTTCGTTTTTCGCGGTAGAATGCGAATCCGAAGTGGAGTTTGACAACACCAAAGGCGAGTGCTGGATCATCGATGGTTAAATCAGGAGGATATCTATGAAGAGTTATTTTGGTTATCTCGATCAAGTGAAGCCGAAGATTTCCAATTGCTATATATGTTGTTATCGAAGAGCAAGGCAAGCATAACCTCTTATCTGCACATATAAGATTTCAAAGTATTTGATTCTGGTATTATGCATGCGATTCAAACGTTGTTTTGAGTGGAGGTATAGAGTGTGTTAAGTGTTGCATCGCGAGAGTCTGCTATGCTTAGCCCTGTCTAGACTTCCCTCTGCTCCATCCGGTTGATGAACCAGAGCTGTGAAGAATGACGTGGAGTGATCGAAGATGTGTTGAATATGCTAAAGACTTGGATGAGAGGCCACAATGGGATTGTGGTGGGTTGTCTCATTCTTGTCGATCTTAGGAACTGAGTTCCTGGGTTCGGAACCAAGATTAGTCGTGCATCCACACAGGGCATTAATTTTCCCCTCGGCTCCAACTTGCCTAGCCTACTACGTGAAGCCACTAGTTCGAGTGTTCCATTTGCGTGTGCGGTAAAATGAGTTGAGGAAATTAGGGCTCGGGTCAGGAGAGTGTGACGCTCTGATCTTGACCCTGGCAACCCGCACTAGGGATCGCTGAGATGGCGGTCTGACCTACTACTGTGGCTCATGGCCATAGGCGAATCTTGGGAAAGGTCGTGGCCAACCCTCCTGTCGGCACTCCCCGGAAGAGTGCTAATAGCTGGCGTATCGGTTGGTTGGCGTGTGTGGGTAGTTACACCCCCTGCAGGGTAAACCTTTTCGGAAAGCCGTGTCCACGGTTATGGACGACTTGGTACCTTATTTCGGTGATCATAGACAACTATAATCTAAGTATAAAACTCGCCAACTAAGGGCGGATCGCTTCCTCGGGTTGAGCGAGGGGGTGATTCTAGTGGGTGGTACAACTCATGATGATCTGGTGGAGATTGAAGATGTGGATGAAGCTAGTGTTACTCCCTTACCCCATTTTAAAAGTCTACTGATGCGAGATTCTCTTCTCCCTCGATTTGATAACAAAAACTGGCTTTATCCAAAAGACATTCATGAATACTCTCTGAACGAGCAGATATTTAGCAGGTTAAATAAGTCTTGTTGAGTACCTCCTGTACTCAGCCTTGCGCAATTGTTTGGACAGGTGTATTTTTCTGGACATCGACATCGACGAGTAGGTTGGGGTTCCCAGACGGCAGCCTGGAATCTCTGGATTGGGACGTCGCCGTTATGCTTTGGCCTCTTAGGCCTTTTGCTAGTTTTGCTATGTCCAATAGCATAATTTGCCTTCCGTTGTATTGGTGATTGACAGGTCAGTGACCTTATTTTCGTGATATTTGCTTCTTCGCTCTGTTAAGAGCTTAATATATTGTTTCTTGTGTTGTAGGGTCTCTGTTGTGTTACCGATTTTCAACTGTTGGCTTCCGAGATCTATGTTAGGCTTATCTCAGATTAAGGTCTCGGATTTTTCTAGCGTGGCTCTTGGGGGTACTACAGTTTCCCTTCAGGCCTGAGGAGGCCTGAGGGGGGTTCCTGTTGGATTCCCTCGAGGCGCGCTGGCGCCTCGGGAGGGTCCCTTGAAGCGAGGGATCCCCTGAGGCCCTCGTTTCCTCTTCAGGCCCTCGAGGGGAATTGCCTCTCGAGGGTCCCGTCAGGCAGTGATGCCTGGTCCTTAGTCGTTTCGTCTGACCGGCCAGCGTGCGAGGCCTGGGGGGAGTGGGCTCTCCATACCCCAGTTCCCACTGGGCCGATAGGCGAACATCGACATGTTGATCATATCATCCATATGACTCATGCTATACCTTTCGGTTACGTATTCCGAGACCATGTCATTACATGCTAGGCTCGCCAAGTAGAACCCTAGTATTTGTGTGTGTAAATCTGGCTTACACCCGTTGTATGCGAACGTTGGGTCTATCACACCCGATCATCACGTGGTGCTTAGAAACGACGAACTTTCTTAATGGTGCATACTAAGGAAGAACACATTATTATCTTGATATTAACTGTGAGAGGGATCATCTTATAATGCTACCGTCGCGATCTAAGCAAAGATCTAAGCAAACTAAGATGCATAAAAGGATTAACATCACATGCATGGATAATGTGATATGATATGGTCCTTCTTGCACTTGGTCTCCATCTTGTGCATCTTGGCATGATCTCCATCATTCCACCGGCGTGGCACCAAGGTCCATGGCGCCTCCTTCTTGACTATCCTCCAAATTTACAACATATCATCTAGATATGATATTTAGCACATATGCCATAAATTAAAAAGACAACCATTTGACTCATGCCGGTTTGTCATAATTTACAAAAGATATCATCTCATACATCAAATTTGTAACTTTGACCATATCACATCACATGCCCTGCAAAAACAAGTTAGTCGTTCCCTAATTTACGTGGCTTAGGGCTTTCGAAGATAGAACCGTTCTTACCTACAAACATGAAACCACAAGGTGATGAAAATAATATTAGCAACCCGTTCTATTTTATATCTTAACTATAGTGGGAGAGGTAGACACCCGCAAAGCCCTTATGCAAAACAAGTTGCATGTAAGTCGTGGAACAAGTCTCATGTACGTGAACATGTAAGGTTAGTCTGGGCTGCTTCATCCCACTATGCCACTAAGATACAAAATATACAAAGGAAGCAATAACATGATCATCAACGTCCACATACACATATGTGTTCTACCCGTACAAAACATCTACGCATAGACACGGCTCTGATACCACTGATGGGTTCGTAGCATAGAAAACAAAAAAAATTCTACGGTGAGAACAAACCAACAAGCCAAGATCTAATCTAGGAGATGCTCGTAACGAGTGGAACTTATTCCAAGAGAAACTCACCCACGAAGACCATAAGCGTTTCGAGAATAATTCTTGTGGATGATGTCGTCGTTCACTCGCCGATCTCAAGATCGTGAAGATGTGCGCTGCAACGGGCTGCGCCTTCTTACTCGGTCACACGTACGGCTTGATGACGACCTCCGTTCCCTCGATCCAGCGGGGCAGCGGAATTAGTAGAACCACCGGAAACTTTAGCACCACGACGGCGTGCTGTGGTGGAGAAACTAATCGGCCATGACTTCTGTAACATCCCAAATTTTGGAACCAAGAAAAACTTATTTTTACCAGACCCAAAATTCAGAACCAACAAAAACTTTTTGAAATGTTTCACTAATGATTGTGTTTCCCTTCCCATTGCTATGTTCGAACTTGTGTGACTTGCTATTTGAATGGTGATATGATTAATTCTAGGGTTTGAATGTTGTGGCCTTGGTTGTGATGATTATTGTATTGTTTTCTTGGGTGAATAATTACACCAAAATACTTTAAGTGTTAAATTGAAGACACACTTGACAACAAAGTTGGGTGAGAAACTAACTCCTCAAATTAATCAACAAATGGGAATTTAAATCATGAGCTAAAGAAATGATCTAAATAAATTAGACTCCCTACTCAACTCTCTATTTTCTTCAAAACAAATACCTTATTATGAAAATAAAATATATTTGAAGTTAAAATATTTGTCAAGGAAGTTCCAAGAGTTCAAATTAATATTTGAACTTGCTTAAAAATTTCTAAAAGATTATAAAAAGGGTTTTGAGAAAAATGTTATATTTCAAACTCTATGAACAAAAAGTGTTCAAAACATTTTATTTTGCAACACAAATTTTTGTGCAACTTCTACATGTATATGGGAGGTCCCATGAACATTTTCAAATTTTTCTAAAATATTTTGGTACCTCAATTAAACCACTGAAAAGCTACTGGATTTAAAAGAAATAAAAGAAAAACAGGCAAGGGGCTTAATTGAGAAACTAGGAAATTCTGCCGGGGGGGGGGGGGGGTTCGGAAGATCTCCTTCTTCCTGTAGCACGGCATGGCTGCAGTGCTGCCGAGCTCCCCGCGCCGCCGTCGCCCCCCCCCCCCCCCCCCCCCGCCTCTCCCCTCTGCTCCCAGGAGCGCAGACACCGACGCCATGCCGCCCTCCCTTTGGGCACGCGCTCGTGCCGCCGCGCGGCATGTCCGTGGGCGACACGGCGACGTGCGCCTCCTGCCGTGCCCTCTCCCAAGCGTCCCCTTCCGGACCCCCCTCCTCTCCCCTGCGCGATAAGACCCCCCCGAGACGCTCCCCTGCTCCCCGGCTCTCTCTTCCTCCCTCTTCCTCATTTTCTTCCCCACGGCCGAACCGCCCGAGCTCGCCGTCGCGCCTCGCCGGAGTTAGGAGCCACCCCGAGCCAAATGGAGACCTCCTCCCGATCCGCCTCGTCGTCCTCGTGCGAGGAATCACCGCGGGCCGCCCGGAATCGCCGTCGCCGTCCTCATCTTCCCGAGCTCCGGCCGCCGCGCCTTGAGGAAGATTGCCGCTATCTCCGACCTTCTCCGACCGAGCCGAGCCCACCCACGCGTCGAGGGTGAGCACGCCGTCCTCCGGGACACCCCCTCCTCCCTCCTTCCGCCCTGTAGCCCCGCCGTCGAGCGAGAGGCCGCTCGGTCGTCCGCCGTGGCCGTGCGTGTCGAGCACGAGCGCGACGCCGTGCGTCCTCCCCTCGGCCCCCCTGCACGCGCACGAGAACGCCTGCACCCCCGCACCCCTTTTTCACCACACGCACCGCGGAGCGCCGCACGAAATTGGTCGTCGCCGGCGTTTTCCTCCGTCGGGCATGGCCACCGCGCTTCGTTCTTCAGTTTCGTCAGTTAAATTCGCGCGTATAGCTTATACTGAATCCAACCCGTAGTCTAACAACAACACATCACTAGCCCAGTGTCTAGCACTCAGCGCGCGCGTCTGCGAGGTCTCGAGCTCGAACCCCAGCCGCGCCCTTTTCATTTTAATTGCGCACTGACAGGTGGGCCCCACCGGTCAGTGAAGGCGGTAGCCAGCACCGCCGCACCCTGCCCAGTCAGCGCCAACGTGTCCCTTGGGCCCGCATGGCAGTGGCTCTGGCTAGCCAGCCCATCGGTGAAAAAAGTTTCACTGCCCTTTTTGTAAATTCTAAAAATGACAGAACCTTGACTAATTTTGTATATTCAATATCTTGAGATTTATAACTCCAAATAAATCAAATTAAAATGTTCTGTAAAGCTTATGAAGTTGTCTAATTAACCCAAGTGGTTTAACCCCATTTAGATACATAATAAAAATACATTATTCAAAATACCATAAAAGGTTTAAATCCTAAACTTGTTTGTTTCTGATACTCTGTTAGTGCAAATTAGTTGAGACCAATTTTATTGAGTCACAATTAGTCATGGTTAGTCACCCCTAAAATGGTTTGATTTTTAGATTAACATAATTTAGTTAATAGCTAAAACTTGTTTAATTAGCTTCTGGATTCAAAACATTGTGTAGGGAGTTTGGTGACTCCAAATGACGCAAATCCAATTGTGTCATCTTCTACACATCAGTAGCTTTATGTAGAATTTTAGTTTGCATTTTTGTGATCAACATAACTTAAGATATGTAATTAAACATATTCAACTAGTTTCTGCCATAATTAAGACATAATCAAATAATGGCTAATTCAATTAAATTGAAACCAAATTGAGTTGCTTGATATATGAAGTGGCTATTTAGAGAATTTAAGATTGTATTGCTGTATTGATGGTTGTGTTATTTTTGCTTGCTAGTTGTTGTTGTTCAGCATGTTATAATATGTTAGTACTGTTAGTGCTAGTTGTTAGACACATTGGTGAGTAATACCCCTAATTGAGGGTGTCTTTGTGCCCTGTTGTTTTGGCATGTGTATGGTGTTATACTCCTGGTTAGTATAACGCCCTGGTGAATATATATCTTAGTTGGTTGCTTAGTTAAAATAGTGCAACGATGTGGTTTGACTACCTTTCTGTATACCAATTGTGGTATGGTTTGCTTATTGAGTGTTGTTCTATTTTTATGTTTGCGATGCTAGATATAAACGCTACCGAAGTGGTATCTGGGAAGGATTTATCGGAGAAGGATGGTATTTATTTATTGAGCAGTGAGAAGAAGTCCAAGAACGTCATGCTCGAATCAGGCAAGCTATCCTCTGAGCTTGCATCTACATACCTCTATTTTGGTTCACATGTTTTACTTATAAGGAGCATATATTATTTATGTGGTGGTTGCCACTAAAGCTATGAGTTTGAAAATCCCTTTTGTTTCCAAAATAAAAGTAACTTATTTTGACACCCTATATGGGGATACTAGATGGAGATTATTTTTCAAACTATATGATGGGAAAAGTTTCTTTTAATCAAAACCCCTTTTTGAAAACCCTGTGTGGTTATGAAGCACCGAGAGGTTGGTGTTGGAATGGAGAAAAGGAGAATGGTGGTTTTGATAAAATGCACATTGTGTCTTTGTACTTACGTCGATCAGCCGATACTCTGTGCGACCACATTTACCCACATATGGGAAAGGGCTTAGTCATATAATTTGCTCATATTAGTATGGGATACCTCATCAACGGACATGACTCCGTTATGCATGAGGGGATGGTTTGGTGACCTACCCCTGACCTGGGTCCTCGCTCAAACTCTATGAGTAGATAAGGAGGAGGATAGAAGGATGTCCCCTATACACCGCCAGATAAAACCTATGAGTCCTCACACTTAGATTCCGACGGGCTGGGTTAAGTGTCGATGGAAAGTATCATATGGGCAGGATCCTATACTAGCATGAGCAAAGGACAGACTAGGGTCGGTGACTCAACGTCGCATACCCCTGGTATGGCGAGACGTGGCAGACACGATGAGTTATCGGATGGGTGTGGGAAAAGCGTGCTACCTCTGCAGAGGGTTAAAACTATTCGAATAGCCGAGTCCTCGGATATGGACAGTTGAGAGGCCCTACTTCGACCATGTGCAAGTTTTGGAAAAGATTTGAGTTTTAAAAAGAAAATGAAGTGGAGAATGATCCATACACTATACCAACGAATCAGTATGAGGTTTTTGGAGATAGTCTTGGAAAAGGTTTGAGTTTTAAAAGAAAAAGGAAGTGGAGAATGTTCCATACACCTATACCAACGGATCGGTATGAGGTTGTTGGAGAATATGTATCATGACGGTTTATGGTCAGGAAAAGGAGGAGTTTTGGAGAAACAGATAAAATGGTGATTTTTCGATAAAATGTTTATTAAAGAGACTTCTTACCTTTTTCAACAAAGATGCCCCCTTTTGGGGAAAAGTTTTAAAGAGACTTCTTACAAAGGCAGATTTATGGGAAAAGTTCTGAAGACTTCCTTTCCTTTTCAATAAAGATATAAAGTTTTCAAGGCAAACAAAGTTTTATTTAAACTAATAAAAGAATAGCGCATGCTCATGTTGGGGTAGTTTGCGAGTACGTAAATGTACTCATGGCTGTGTCCCTGGATATTCCCATGTCCAGAGTTCAAGAAGAAGTATGATGAAGACCGAGAGACCGATGACGTCTTTGCGAACTAGGCCGTCTTTCCAGTCAGCTGCCTATAGGTGTCTTGGCAAATGACTCGGGCCCCACGTTGATTGGTGTTTTCCGCTGCAATAACTTATTGAAGATTATGGCTTCACTCAAGTAAGTAATTCTTTCGGTAATTATGGATGTTCTTTTTGATACCAGTCGATTGTGCCCAGCGACAGACTGATCACGGGATCGCTGATGTTGTAGGCACAAGGGTATTTCGGACAGCTAGTCCGGGGTCCCCACAGACATGGTATCAGAGCCATCCTGACTGTAACAGACCTTAGTTAGCATGGACGTTAGTTAGGAAAGAAATATTTGGTTAAAAATATATTGTCACCAAAAACATATTTTTATCTAAGGAAGTCCAAAAATAACTTCCACTCCTCTCACCTTATCAAATATCTCAAAGTCTTACCCCTCTATTTTAAGATTTTTCAAGGATTCTTCTATTATCTCTTACCTGTTCAAAATACTTGACGATGCACCCAAATGAGACCCCATTAGCTAGCACCTACGAGAAGAAGCTTCCATTGCAAGTACTCAACATTCCACGTCGAGGTGATGGATCCGCCAGTACCAATATTATCAACAAAGCAAAAGACCTCAGAAGACCTCAACTCAATATCAACAATTCCACCCAGTTACTCCTTCGACAATCTCAGTTTCTCCAGCTGAAGACGAAGGCGACAAAGTGAGGACTTCACCAACCATATTAACCAAGGCCCATAGGAAAAACATGATAGGACCCTCGGTTGTACTACCCGACTACCACGAGTAGGACATCCTTTGGTACTAGAAGTACCTTGTGTGCTCTTTGCTTATGTGCATTATGCTTCTCTGTTTGTGTGTTGATTTTCTTGCGCGTTCACCATCACGCCTTGATGGCAACACAAAGTCAAACCAAAGTTCTCTTTTTATAAAATTCCTTTTTCGTCAGTTGCACCTTGTTGCAGATGTAAACCCTCTTAGGGAAAATATTTTTCTGAAAACTTCCTCTTATCTCAACCGTCTCCCGATAAGAACTGACAAATTCGCAAGATACAAAAGACCCCCGACCTTTAACTAATAACCTGAAATTTTTGCAACCTAACCGGAAAATCAGATAATGGCCTTCAAGCACCACCTGAAGCAAGTGCGTCAAGATCTCGAAGGGGAACTGCTGTGGAGATTCGAGCTCAGAGACCGCAAGAAGGAGGAACCGCGATAAAGAGATTAATAATAGATTTCTTAAGTTGGTAAAGGAGTAATTAATATACCGGACTATCCTTGAGTATTCAGAAACTCATACATCATAAGCTTTTATTATTAATCTCTCTAAAAATAGTGTGATATTCCAATGTTTGTGTGGTATACAAGTAATTTGGTAACAAGCCTCATGAACTTGTTAACAAATCACTTTTATATGCTCAAACACTTGAGTGTCATACCCTAAACTAAATAGAACGTCAGATAATTCAGTGCATCTCAGCCTCTGGAATACGAAAAGTAGTTTGTTGACAAGACTAGCTACCTTGTTAACAAATTCTTCTCGTATGACTAAGGCAATTCGATGTCATAAAAGACGATCACATTCTTATACAACTAACCAATAGAAAGCTTTGCTAGGGCTAAGTGGATTCCTTCACCATAGGGGTGAGATAAATGATGTTCAAACCCAAATAAAGGACAATAAAAATTCTCTTAAATCAAGTGTATAACTTAGGGAACATGCAAGATCCAAATAAGAAAGTCACATGGAGATTTATGGTGTTTTCCGAAGGATATGATTTCTAAAACAAGAACAGAAAAAGTTACCATTTGACAAAAACAACGGGTGTGAAGGTTCTTCACTAACTTTTTCTAAAAAGTCCGTTAACCCGCAACATTTGAACAATCATCGATCCACTCCCCAAACCACCTACCTCAGGACACTCGAATTGACTTTTAGACTTCTCTAGGAACTCGATACCCTAGATTGGACCTCTTGCAATTCTTACCGAAGCTTCACGGAGATCGATAACCAATGAAGTCAACAATGAAGTCCCTCCTTTATTCAGCTGAAGAAGGACAAATATGAAGACAAATGTCGACCAGATAGGTATACCAGAACAAGATAATTAGATCCGTACACCTTGGCCCTATAGAATCCAGAAACAGCCGACCAATACTATCCATACGATTCGATCGTCAAGACAACCCCATCATAAAGGAACTGGGCTCAGCACATAAGTTTATCGACAGAGAAAACCTCGCAACATAAATTTGTCAAGATCTCACGTGGTGAACTTAATAAAGAAGCCACAACCTCGGAAGTATAACCAGCCTAAAACACATGCCCTCGTACTCCCCTATCACCCCACCTTGCAAATCTCGGGACGAGATTTATTTTAAGGGAGGGAGGTTTGTAACATCCCAAATTTTGGAACCAAGAAAAACTTATTTTTACCAGACCCAAAATTCAGAACCAACAAAAACTTTTTGAAATGTTTCACTAATGATTGTGTTTCCCTTCCCATTGCTATGTTCGAACTTGTGTGACTTGCTATTTGAATGGTGATATGATTAATTCTAGGGTTTGAATGTTGTGGCCTTGGTTGTGATGATTATTGTATTGTTTGCTTGGGTGAATAATTACACCAAAATACTTTAAGTGTTAAATTGAAGACACACTTGACAAAAAAGTTGGGTGAGACTTGAATAGAAACAAACTACTCAAATTAATCAACAAATGGGAATTTAAATCATGAGCTAAAGAAATGATCTAAATAAATTAGACTCCCTACTCAACTCTCTATTTTCTTCAAAACAAATACCTTATTATGAAAATAAAATACATTTGAAGTTAAAATATTTGTCAAGGAAGTTCCAAGAGTTCAAATTAATATTTGAACTTGCTTAAAAATTTCTAAAAGATTATAAAAAGGGTTTTGAGAAAAATGTTATATTTCAAACTCTATGAACAAAAAGTGTTCAAAACATTTTTTTTTTGCAACACAAATTTTTGTGCAACTTCTACATGTATATGGGAGGTCCCATGAACATTTTCAAGTTTTTATAAAATATTTTGGTACCTCAATTAAACCACTGAAAAGCTACTGGATTTAAAAGAAATAAAAGAAAAAGAGGCAAGGGGCTTAATTGAGAAACTAGGAAATTCTGCCAGGGGGGGGGGGAGTTTCGGAAGATCTCCTTCTTCCTGTAGCACGGCATGGCTGCAGTGCTGCCGTGCTCCCCGCGCCGCCATCGCCCCCCCCCCCCCCTCGCTGCAGCGTCGCCGCCCGGATCCCCCGCCTCTCCGCCTCGCCCCTCTGCTCCCTGGAGCGCAGACACCGACGCCATGCCCCCCCTCCCTTTGGGAACGCGCCCGTGCCGCCGCGCGGCATGTCCGCAGGCGACACGGCGACGTGCGCCTCCCGCCGTGCCCTCTCCCAAGCGTCCCCTGCCGGACCCCCCTCCTCTCCCCTGCGCGATAAGACCCCCCCGAGACGCTCCCCTGCTCCCCGGCTCTCTCTTCCTCTCTCTTCCTCATTTTCTTCCCCACGGCCGAACCGCCCGAGCTCGCCGTCGCGCCTCGCCGGCGTTAGGAGCCACCCCGAGCCAAATGGAGACCTCCTCCCGATCCGCCTCGTCGTCCTCTACGTCCTCGTGCGAGGAATCGCCGCGGGCCGCCCGGAATCGCCGTCGCCGTCCTCGTCTTCCCGAGCTCCGGCCGCCGCGCCTTGAGGAAGATTGCCGCCGTCTCCGACCTTCTCCGACCGAGCCGAGCCCACCCACGCGTCGAGGGTGAGCACGCCGTCCTCCGGGACACCCCCTCCTCCCTCCTTCTGCCCTGTAGCCCCGCCGTCGAGCGAGAGGCCGCTCGGCCGTCCGCCGTGGCCGTGCGTGTCGAGCACGAGCGCGACGCCGTGCGTCCTCCCCTCGGGCCCCCTCACGCGCATGAGAACGCCCGCACCCCTTTTTCACCACACGCACCACGGAGCGCCGCCAGAAATTGGTCGTCGCCGGCGTTTTCCTCCGTCGGGCACGGCCACCGCGCTCCGTTCTTCAGTTTCGTCAGTTAAAATCGCGCGTATAGCTTATACTGAATCCAACCCGTAGTCTAACAACAACACAGCACTAGCCGATTGTGCCCAGCGACAGACTGATCACGGGATCGCTGATGTTGTAGGCACAAGGGTATTTCGGACAGCTAGTCTGGGGTCCCCACAACTTCGCCAAGTGGATGGCTTGAAGGTGGAGCAGCGGGAGGAGGGAGAGAGAGGCAAGTGTGTGGGAAGAGGGAGCTTACACCCCTATTTATATAGGAGGGGGAGGGAGCCACGAATTTGGAGTGCCCCACCTCTCCCCTCATCATGTGAGTGGAGTCTCCACTCAACCCACTCATTCTCTCATCAATTCCCACTCAAAATTCCAAGGGGTTTTCTTTATTAAATAAAATAATTTCATTTCTTTTTAATATTTATTAATTCTATTAACAAACATTAATAGTTACCCCCTTGTTTCATTTGTTAATTCTATTAACAACCTTTGGGAACCATTGACAATTAACTCCTTGAACTATTTCGATATTACCCGAAACAATTTCGGTGCTGTCCAAACTTTTCTCCGAAATTCCGTGTCTACCCAAAAGCGTCGACAAACCTTAAGTGTGTCACCCTACAGTTCGTGAATAATGTAGACATGATCGAGAAACATCTCCGATCAATAGTCAACAGCGTGATCTGGAGATCCGTAACGACTCCTACATAATCGACGATGAATCTTGTGATCGTGTGAACCAAAAACATCGTAACCAATTCCTTTTGTGTCGCGATATTTTACTTGTCCGAGATCCGATCATTGGTATCATCTATACCTAGTTCGATCTCGTTCCCGACAAGTACTCTTTACTCGTTATGTCATATGACATCCTTGTGACCTAGTCATGTGCTTGCAAGCGGTGTCGATGTGATATCACCGAGAGGGCCCAGAGTATATATCTCCATCATCTGGATGGACAAATCCCACTTCTTGATCCATGAGACTCAACTAATACTTTCGGAATACCCAACGCCACCTTTATAGTCACCCTGTTACGGCGTGACGTTTGCTGTTATAAAAGCATTCTTACGGTGTTAGAGATTGACATGATCTCATGGTCTAAGGATTATGATTACTTCGTATGCTTAGTACAACAATATAAACTTAATGACTTGATTGCATTGCTATACTTTAATTGGGTGTGTGTTCATCACATCATTCTCCTAATGACGTGATCCCGTTATTAACAACATCCAATGTTCATGATCAGGAAACCTTAATCATCAGTTAATCAACGAGCTAGTAAATGAGAGGCGTACTAGGAACTCTTATTTGTTCATTACTCACACATGTATTAACGTTTCCAATTAATATAATTATATCATGAGAAATAAATACTTATCATAAACATGGAATAATATAATAACCACTTTATTATTTTCTCTCAGGCATATTCCTTTCAGGGACCTGCAGAGCCTCCTCAGGCAGACAGCGCTGCGCCTAAACTGACAACCCTTGTCGAGCATCCCGTCTACTTCGTCAGTACAGTACTGCGGGATGCTCGGGGACGGTACACAATGCAGCAGAAGCTCCTCATTGCGCTGCTCATCGCTTCAAGGAAGTTGTGACACTACTTCCAGGGACACTCCATTACGATGGTCACCTCATTTCCCCTGGAGCAGATCCTGCGCAACCCTAACGCCACATACCGTGTCGCGGGATGGAACATAGAGCTACAACCATTCAACTTGCGCTTTGATACCACAAAGGTAATCAAAGGAAGACCGCTAGCAGACTTTGTCGCCGAATGGACTGATCCAACCCCTGAAGAGCCTCTAGGAGAAGAGCCAGAGCCCTCTGGAGAAAAAATGCCCAGCCACTGGACCATGAAGTTCGACGGAGCCTTCGCCTGCCGCAATGGTGGGGCTGGCGTCGTCCTGATCTCGCCCAAAGGTGACAAACTCTATTATGCGGTCCAGCTGTGCTTCGTGATCGACAGGATCTCCAACAACATTGGTGAGTACGAGGGCTTGCTCTATGGGCCGCCATCGCTCTAGGCGTCAAGCGCCTGCTCATTAAGGGTGACTCCCAGCTGCTCGTCAACTTCTCCAACAAAATCTACAAGCCTAAGGACGACCACATGGCCGCATACCTTGAAGAGGTCCACAGGCTTGAGAAGCACTTCAGGGGCATGGAGCTCATGCACATCCCAAGAAAGGAAAATCAAGAGGCTGATGACATCGCCAAGCGCGCATCAAGGAGGCAAGCTCAGCTGTCAGGCGTCTTTGAAGAGAGACTCGTCAAGGCATCCATAAAGCATCCTCAAGAGGCCATGCCCGCAAGTACAGACGAAGTGCTCCCGCCACCACCTACAACTGGGGCTCCTGACTCCGGGCCCCAGACAGGGGAGCTCCTGTTGCTCACAGCGGTGCATCAAGAAGCAGGCTTGATCGACGAGCTCAAGGACTACCTCGCCAAGGGGATCCTCCCCGAGGAAGATGTCAAAGCAGAGCGAATCGCTCGCCAGGAAAAATCCTACCACATCCCCGAGAGAGATCTCTACCGCAAGCGCCCAAATGGCATCGCGCTCAAAGGCGTCCCTCCTGAAGAAGGAAAGAGCTTAATCAAGGACATCCACGGTGGGGAATGCGGCCACCATTCGTGCGCCCGCACCCTCGCAGGCACGGTTTTCAGGTGTGGCTTCTACTGGTCGCAAGCACTTCAGGATGCAGTTGACATCGTTCAAGCTTGCGAAGCTTGCCAGTTCCACCCCAAGCAAATCCATCAGCCCGTGATGGGACTTCGAACCATCCCGCTCTCCTGGCCGTACGCGGTCTGGGGGCTGGACATCTTGGGACCCTTCCCAACAGCGCAAGGGGGCAATCGCTACCTCTTCGTGGCCATCGACAAGTTCACCAAGTGGCCCGAGGTTGAGGCGACACGCACAATTCCAGCAGGCGCAGCGGTGAAGTTCATCAGAGGCCTGGTCTGCCGCTTCAGAGTGCCAAATCGCATAATCACCGACAACGGCTCGCAATTCACAAGCGGCATCTTCAGGGCTTACTGCAAGAAACTGGGGATCAAGCTCTGCTTTGCCTCCGTAGCTCACCCGCAGAGCAATGGCCAAGCCGAGCGCGCAAACGCAGAAGTCCTCAAGCCACGGCAAGGGCTGGATCAGCGAGCTCCCTTCGGGGCTCTGGTGCATCCGCACCACGCCGCCCAAGCCTACGGGGAAACACCGTTTGCCCTCGTCTATGGAGCCGAAGCAGTCCTCCCCACAGAGATCAAGCATGGATCCCCACAGGTCCTTGCCTTTAATGAGGAAGAGCAAGAGGACCTCCACAACGACGACCTGCTGCTTCTCGAGGGACTACGCCGCCGAGCCGCCCTCCGGGCGGCAAAATGCCAGCAGGACCTGCGACGCTACCACAGCTGCAACGTGCGCTCGAGCACCCTGGAGACAGGCGATCTCGTCGTCAGGAGAATCCTCTCCAGGGAAGGCCTCCAAAAGCTGTCACCCATGTGGGAAGGCCCCTACAGGGTCACCCACATCCCCAGGCCTGGCGTGGCTCGCCTCGAGACTCAAGACGACATCCCCGTCAAAAATCTGTGGAACATCATGCACTTACACAAGTTCTACCCGTGATCATTGTCACACCCGTGATCATTGTCACGTCAAGAAATCTAGCTGAAGAGGCAGCTTACGGCTCCAACTCCAAGCATTTTTTGTCTCTAAAGGTTAAAAGCTCACGACTTAGACCTCCAAGCCCCAAAGGCTTCTCTCGAGGGTCAACCCTCCGAGCTCTCCATGTAACGAGCCACCTCAGGCCATGGAGAGTATCTGCCACTAATGGGTGGTCCCCATGCCTCGACATGGATAAGTACATTAACTTGGCAACTCCAAGCATAATGAGACAATTTCGTTCCTAAGTGAACTTTGCGCTACAGTGCCGCTATGTAATATTTTGGTGGTGAGTTTATTCCCACATTATTGTTTTTTCAATGTGCGCTTATATCTTTCCCCATGCGCACCTCGCGAGACGGGGCTAAGTACGGTGCCAGTTCCTCAAATGACACACCAGCAGCCCTGCAAAACCCAAGGATCCAAGCTCTGGCTGGAGGGCAAGCTCCCACAAACATGTCATCTCTACAAAGGACCTTGGTACTTACTCTCCTCGCGAGGAACGCCTGAGGAGACCTATAAGCGTGCATGAGTTCCCACGACCATGTTCAAGCGTTCGGTTTCGCCTCTCTAACATCTTCAGGAAACAAGCGTCCATGCAAGCCTGAGGAGGCAACATGGCAAAAACCCTTGTAGACGACCTCCTCGCCAGGCAAAAAAACCTCTACAGGGAAAAAACCTCGAGAAGCTAAGTCCCGCACTCATGCCTCGAGAGCCTAATCCTCCACAAGCATGCGTTTGTCCCTCGAGCGATTTTATTTTCCCTTGTGCTTCATGGACTACTCGCATGTTTAAGGGGGGCACTTGAGCATCACGACTCAGGGCTCTTACCTCTCCAAGCCTGAAACTCCCCCCGGCCTTGCTGAGTCATTGCTCTAGCATACCGTAGTGGTGGAGTCATAGCGCGAAGAGATGGGTCCTAACGATGCAGAGAAAACATAGACATGAAAATAAGACAAAAGGGGCCTCTCGAGGGGCACACAAGCTGACATAAATGGCTCAAAGAGTATATTACATGCCCAAAATGCGTAAATGTCTAAACATAAGACTGTTTCAGATACAAGCGCTCAAAGGCGCAATAAACAAGGATCAGGCGGAGTCCGCGCCATCGTTCCCCTCCTCCGCAATATTCGTCTGTCTCGGCATAGGCGGCCTCCTCCTTTCTCTCGTCCACAGCAACCTCCGCACGCTTGAAGCGGTTGCAGAAGGCATCGACCTGCTCGCGGAGGGAGTTGGAGACCCACCACACCTCATCGCCCTGGCAAGCCTCGGTCACCGTGGAGAGCTCGA
The DNA here is from genome assembly GCA_026929855.1 of Poa annua. Taxonomy (NCBI): domain Eukaryota; kingdom Viridiplantae; phylum Streptophyta; class Magnoliopsida; order Poales; family Poaceae; genus Poa; species Poa annua. The sequence goes on from CM049432.1 coordinate 23,862,526, forward strand.
AGCCCGGCGTGAGGAGCCGGAGGTTGGTGAAGATACGGTCAACGACCATCCCCAGGAGCTGGCGGCTCTCGACCTGGATCACCTCGCGAAGATCAGCGACGGGGCTCTCGAGGGCCGTGAAGAGCTGGTCGAAGTAGACCAGGTACAGGGCAACGTCGCCATGGCCTCTAGCCTCGGCGTGCGGCGCCTCCGCGCCAAGCTGGGCAGCGAGCTCGTTGCCCCTGGCTACCAACGCCTGGAACATGCATTCCCGCTGCTTCGTGAGCGCACGAGGCGCCTGCGCGGTGTCCGCAGCCTCCGCCACCTGCTCAACCATGGGGCCAACCTGTTCCTCCAGGTCCCTGACGAGGGCATTCAGGTCCAGGACGGCTATCCTGTGCGCGTCCTCCGCCTGGCGATAGGCCTCCTTTGCTCGCTGTAGGCGGACCCCAAGCTTAGAGTTGGCCTTCTCAAGCTCCGCGATCCGCTTGGCGGCGGTGGCGTGCTTGGCCTTGTCGCGGTACGTCTGGGCAGTGGTTCGCCTGAACTCCTTCTCGCGCTCCACGAGGTCTGTCTCTGCCTCTCTCTTCTTCTCGGCGAACCGCTGCTGGAAGCGCTCCAGGGTTTAGAAGGGAATATTCCCTAGAGGCACTTAATAAACATAGTTTATTGGTAATATCCCAATTGTTTATTATATGTTTTATACCATGCTATAACTGTATTAAGCGGAAACATTAATACAGGTGTGGTAGATAAACAACCAGGTCCCTAGTAGCCTCTACTAAGACTAGTTTCATTGCGCGATTGATGATCGAGGTTTTCCGATCATAGGGCATGGCGCCGGTCAGCAATGGAAGTCATATCGTTAGGTGGAACGATGTGATCGACTTACCCATATTGTAGGACGTAGTCATTGCGCCTTTGACCGTGAGACCAACTCTTATTGTTATTCCTGGAAGATACTTTGATTGCACCAAACGTCGTATCTTATTTAGTATCACAAAAACGGTGATACTTTTGGGTATTGGAAAGGAGTAGTTGAGACGAGAGGTCATGAGCGGGATTTGTCAGTCCGTATAGCCGGATAGATACTATAGGGCCCACTCGGTGAGATTATGTCAAATGAGTTTGCAAACATGTGACTAGGTCACCAGCTGACATAATATCATAGACGAGTAGAAGATAGCGATGTTGGTAACGAGGTCAGCTAGATATGGAGATATCTAAGAACGACGCTCGGACACGCTAAGTATTGCCATGACAAAAGGTTTAAGACTAGACGTCCAGGTTTGATAGATGAAAGTCATTCGTTATATCACAAGGATTAATTCATGGGGTCCAGGCCTACGAGTTAGTCATTGATCAAAGAGGAGTCTCGATCATGTCTGTTATTATATCGATCTGCTAGGGTAACACACTTAAGGGGTTTCGACAAGACAACCGGAAAGGAAAGAGATCACCGGGAACGTCCCGGGAATGGTCCGATGGAGATCGGCCAGCGATGAAATAGTTTTCGGAGCTAGAATAAATTATATATAAAATGTTTGATATTAATTAGTGTAATTAATGTTTAAATATGATTTTATATATTTATTTTCGAATTTATTTTGGCTGATTTCCCTAAATGGGCCTTCTGGTGGAAAGAAGGCCCATGCGGGGGGGGGGGGGGCCTCAAGGGAATTTTGTGGGGAGGCTTGGCCGACCTAGGTAGGCCAAATGGGGCCCACCTTGGGCCGGCGCAACAGCCCTAGTCGCACCAAGGCATGTGGGATAGTCCCACATTGCCTGGCTAGGGAGGTTGGCTCCCCCCGGGAGCCTATATAAGAAGGGGCACCCCTGCCTTTTTAATTCACCCAATTAATTCTCGATTTCTCCTCAATCTCATGATTCCCTTTGTCGGAGTTGCGCCGAGGAGGATGAGAGTTCTCTCTCCACCATAGCCCACTGCCGCGCTGCTGGTGTTCCGGTCCAAGTCTTCCGTTGCTCGTCCTGTACTGGAGCTTCGGAGGCCGTCGTCTCCACCGTATGTGTGTAACGCCCTGCGAGGTGCTGCACTAGCGGTACTCGGAGGCCAAGTTCCTCCACCCGACCTCGAGGTCATCTTCGTCGTCTTCGTCGCGCCGAGCTCTTCGCGACCTAGAGGTCGGCTACGTCGTCTTCGTCGTCAACGCTTGTGCGGGAGCGTAATCCCCGCTTTTCGGTCTACAAGGGTATGTATTCCGATCTCCGCCGTACTTCTATATCTGCATAGTATAGATATTGGCTAGTTTAAGGATGTCGTTGCTAGGAAATTTTTTGTTTTCTGCCTGCGATCCCCTTCAGTGGTATCAGAGCCGATCTATCGTAGATATAGGTGTACGCTGTTAGAACCCGTGTTCTACACGGGGGCACCGTTCCTGTTATTTGCTACCCTCAGCGTGCACTTGTGATTCCAGCGGCATCGAGTTGATGAAGCGGCCCGAACCGACTTTACGTGTACGCTTACTCGATACTGGTTCCACTACTGACATACGACTTGTACCGTATCTGTGGCTGTATTTTTCTCTCTCTTTAGTTGGCTTTGCATTTTCAATGGAGGGCCCGAAAGGGATGCTTAAACATGCAATTATTGGATCATTGTTGTGGTCATAAGGTTCGTAGGTATGAAGCGGTTCAATTTACGACAGCCCCAAGCCACGTAAAATATGTAAAAGATAATGTAGAAGCGTCTAACTTTATTTTGCAGGGGCAATGTGATATGGTCAAGGTAGGTTTATTAAAAAAAATTATGAACTGCGGGCGCCAAGAAGACCATGGCGCAATGGACTATATCACATTGCATTACATTTGATGTTTTGTGTGCATCTTATATTGTGTGATTATATATATTAGTACAGATTATTTACGCGGCGGTAGTTATATATAAGAGGATCCCTTCAAAAGACCACTAGTGTTCTTCCTCCAACTAGCAGCACCAAGAAAGTTCTACGTTATGAGGCTGGCCGTGACGATCGGGTGTGAGACATATCGTCGTTCGCATACAGTGGGTGTAAGCCATGTTGCACAAGCGTTACGTGGAGGTTATTGTGGCAAGCCTAGCATATGCAAATATGACCTCGGAACACGGAGGCCGAAAGGTCGAGCATGAGTCACAGAGTTGTTGTGATTGATAATTGTCTACCCTTGAAGTTGTGTTGCCGGTTCTGACGATGAGGGGTTGTGCAATGGATGGGAGTCGTGTAATCGCTTAAACGACCAGGAGGGATGTTCGTTTGAGTGGGTGTTCGGATAGTTATTTTCTAAAATACTAGAACTCAAAATATAATGAACAAAGTCTGTTTTGCAAACCTTTGTAGATATTAACCAATGTAATATCATCTTTTAAAATTAGGCGCATTCCTACGATTGAGAAACTTAAAAGGTTGGGTCCAAACTTCATAGTTTTATACTTTAGCTTGAGGATACTCCTTGTTTAAACCGTTAGCTCTTTGTGATACAATACCCGCTAGGAGATAAACCCGGAGATTCCGCTGACAAAAGATAATTTGGATTATCAGGTTTTGTGCGGATGATATCATCATAGTCCTGTGTATGCTATGATCGCTGACATAGAGAACCAACGGTGGGTACGAGTTATTAGATCGCGAACATATGAGATGGTCGCTAAACTCGGGGTACCCCTAAAGTTGGGTTGATGAAGTTTATCAGTACATTGACTGATTGTCTTCTCAACCAAGATGTAAGAGAATACACACATTGAAGGAGCACGTGGCAGTAATACTTGATGACATTGGTCATACTTGATGACATATGGTCATACTTGATGAACATTGAGATGCCTCGCTCAGCTCGATCACTGAATGACAGACGACCTTGCCAGGTGCAAATGCTTTGTCATAGACTATGTCATGTAAGGGTAATTGTTCACCTTCATGGTTCTTGATTACGTTGGAAGTATCAAGAAGTTGAAACAGATCGCCGGAGTCATAAATGATGATGGTGTATATACGATATACATGTTATGAATATTTTACCTAAGCAAGTACTCGCAGTAGTGACTAAGTTATGATAATAGTCATGTTTTATGAAAACCAGGTTTACTGGTTGAGTAGCTTGAAAGGATGAGGCGACATTGCGTGTTGATAATGGCAGACAAGTTGTTGTGATGGTCATAGACACTCTCCCTCTAGATCTACCATTTGAATAAATTCTTTATGATCACTTGTTAGTATGATCGTTATAAGTGTGTCTCCTCTAGCGAGACACTTGTTCATATATGTTAGTGACAAATTCGTTGTCCTATATTTATGAAGTAATGATCATATGCCGATTTGAATTTAGATGGTAGAAGCTCCCACATTCATAATATTAATGCCAAAGGATACGAACTAAATAATGACACCACATATGTGTGGCACTACCGTTTAATTCATGTCAATGTTATAGTCAATGAATTAGCTCCATACCAGATGGATCTACAAGTCCTTAGATTTGATCTTTTGACACTTGCAAAATAACTAAGACACCGTTTTCGGAAAACGGGCATATAACTTATTAATAGTCATGCATATAGATGTATGTGGTTCAATGAAGTAATTGACGGGTAGTGGAGTGTAACATCCCAATATTTTGGAATGTTTAAAAATCACTAAAAATTTAAACTTTTGTTTTAGATTAAAATAAAATATTAAAAGCATAAAAAAAATAACCATAAAAGACTTCATAGCAATTTCCAAATTGTTTATCATTTTAATTAATCACTATTTTCATAAGTTGTTTCAAGTTATACATTATATTATCCATTGTATTTCTTAAACCTCAATATATAATTTGACAAATGAATCGCCAACCTTCAAACCATTTTCTTGTAATAAAAGGTTTCTTTAAAAGTATTAAATTTCCCCCACTTAGCCATAGCTATTCATAAATTAAAAAATAATATTTACAAATGTTCTTTTAAACTATTTAAAACATGGTACTTTTGACAAATGTCTTTCATTCCTTTACCTGAGTTCAAAACATAGTTTTTTTTGGAAATTTCAAGTCTATAGTTTATAAATGTAAAACTTCATAGATTTTATAATTAATGATTTATCCAAATAGGAATTTCATTAATTTTCAAAACATAAAATGATTTTCATGAATATATTCAATATAAGAAATGACATAAATCTACAATCTTTTCCAAAGGTATTTTATGGAGTTTCAAATGATTTATCATAATATAAAACTTAAGGGTGCACAAAATATTATGAATTAAAAATTAATAGTTTACATTTTCCCTTGTCATTTCAAATAGATTTGTTATGTCATTTAAATATTATACTAAAGCCAAAAAAAATATTATTGGAAAATGATTTTAATTAACTTACTTTCAAACTTATATAAGTGTCGTATTATTATAAATTTTATTTGGCCAAAATGAAATTTAATTAGGCTTTAATTTAAAATTTGACATTAAGTATCAAATTAGTATTATACCATTATTTCAAAATTATAAATTTTAAAAAGTTTTCAAAACATGCCCACTAATGTTTTAAAGCAAAGATATGAATTTTAAAAATTTATAGAAATTCCTGACAGGCGAGACCCACATGTCAGGGGGGTCGTCTTCTACCTCCAGCGAAATTCCCGCACCCGAAAACAGCCGGCGATTCCTCCTTCCAAATTTGACGTGATTCGTGCAAGATTTGCTCCCTCTCCTACCCCTACATAAACCCTGAAGGGGATCGTGTGCAGAAAACAAAAAATTTCCTACCAACGATATCCTTAAACTAGCCAAGATCTACACAATGCAGATATAGAAGTACGGCGGAGATCGGAATACATACCCTCGTAGACCGAATAGCGGGGATTACGCTCCCGCACAAGCGTTGACGATGAAGACGCCGTAGCCGAACTCTAGGTCGCGGAGAACTCGGCGCGACGAAGATGACGAAGATGACCCCGAGGTCGGGTGGAGGAAGTACCGCTAGCGCAGCACCTCGCAGGGCGTCACACACATACGGTGGAGACGACGGCCTCCGAAGCTCCAGTCCAGGACGAGCAGCGGAAGACTTGGACCGGAACACCAGCAGCACGGCAGAGGGCTATGGTGGAAGAGATCCCCCTCCTCTACTCGGGCGGCTCCGACAAGGGAACCACGAGATCGAGAGAGAAATTGGGAATTAATTGGTGAATTAAAAGGCCAGGGGTGCCCCTTCTTATATAGGCTCCCATGGGGAGCCAACCTTGCCAGCCAGGCAATGTGGGACTATCCCCCATTGCCTGGTGCGGCTAGGAAGGTGCGTCGGCCACCTGGTGGGCCCCTTTTGGCCCACCTAGGCCGGCCATCATGCCCCCCACCGAATTCCCTTGAGGAATTTTCCCCTCTTGGGCCTTCTTTCGACCAGAAGGCCCATTTAGGGAATTCAGACTAAATAAATTCGAAAATAAATATATAAAATCATATTTGCATATTAATTACACTAATTAATATCAAACATAATATATATAATTTTTCCTAGCTCCGAAAACTCTTTCGGCGCTGCCCGATCTCCATCGGACCCCTCCCGGGACGTTCCCGGTGATCTCTTTCCTTTCCGGTTGTCTTGTCGAAACTCCTTAAGTGTGTTACCCTAGCGGTTCGATATAATAACAGGTACGATCAAGACTCATCTATGATCGACGACTAACTCGTAGGCCTGGACCCCATGAATTAATCCCTGTGATATAACGAATGACTTTCATCTATCAAACCTGGACGTCTAGTCTTAAACCCTTTGTCATGGCGATACTTAGCGTGTCCGAGCATCATTCTCAGATATCTCCATACCTAGCATGATCTCGTTACCGACATCGCTATCTTCTACTCGTCTATGATATTATGTCAGCTGGTGACCTAGTCACATGTTTGCAAACTCATTTGACATAATCTCACCGAGTGGGCCCTAGAGTATCTATCCGGCTATGCGGACTGACAAATCCCGCTGTTGACCCCTCGTCTCAACTACTCCTTTCCGATACCCAAAAGTATCACCGTTATTGTCATACTAAATAAGATACGACGTTTGGTGCGATCAAAGTATCTTCCAGGAATAACAATAAGAGTTGGTCTCACGGTCTTAAGGCGTAATGACTATGTCCTATAAATACTGGGTACGTCCATCACATCGTTACTCCTAACGATATGACTTCCATTGCCGACCGGCGCCATGCCCTATGATCGGAAAACCTCGATCATCAATCGCGCAACGAAACTAGTCTTAGTAGAGGCTACAAGGGACCTAGTTGTTTATCTACCACACCTGTATTAATGTTTTCGCTTAATGCAGTTATAGCATGGTATAAAACATATAATGAACGATTGGGATATTGCCAATAAACTATGTTTATTAAGTGCCTCTGGGGCATATTCTCTTCAGTCTCCCACTTGCACTAGAGTAACACTTAATCTAGTGTACAACTTGGTAAAAGCTTAACACCCATAGCATCTTGGTGCCTGCTCGCCTCGTGGAAGAGGAATACAGTCAATAGAACTCACACATTGAGATCTATATGTGCTTTGCAACACTTCTATGTCACCTAGTTTGACATAATCCCGTATCTTACGATGACGGTGAAATATATCCCAGTGGATGGAGTGAGACTCGAGCATTCGCGTAGCATGCGCCTTAAAAGTCTTAGAGATCTATTAAGGGGACCACCTACGCTCGGAAAACTGCTCAGTCCAATCACACTTGCTACTTCTAAAGTCGCGATATATTTCTATACCTATGTAGATTATGCGACCGTGCATTCATATGCGACTTCACAAACTAACCATGTCTATCTTCAAAATAAAGGACATCTCCTATATGAGATTTCTAGTCGTATGGGTCAGTGTAATAACTTGCATCATCGTAACCGCTTTACGGCAAGTTGCCATTCCACTCTTACCCGTTACTAGAAAACCTATCTTCAGTTCTCATAGACACTGAAGAATAAACTTAACGTTTGTTCATTGATCCACACAAGGATCACTCTAGAACCTGTTCTTCAACCAAGAACTCGGGTCACACCAAGTCGAGATTTCAGCCTGATAGACTCTATGTGTGATACATAGAGAATGTCGAACATCATTTTCTATCATTGAAAAATCCAAGATTAACTTAATCTTTTACCTAGTCATACAAGCAAGAACCTCTTTCTTCGCTTGTCCTTTTCTGAAACACTTCAGAATCCTGACTTAGGAAATAGTCCGACTTAATGTTATTAAGCCCCTTCTGATCTATATAATTATAAATCGGATGCCTAATACTCCTAACTTCATTTCATAGAAAATTTAATCACTTAAATAATCCTTTACACTCTACTAGAGGATCTGTGTCATTCAATATGTCGCTACATACAGAATCACAAATGACACCCAGCTCCCACTCAAATATGCCTTCCGCATATAAGATCAAGGAAAGCTACTTAGCTCCCACTCAAATATGCCTTCCGCATATAAGATGAAGGAAAGCTACTTTGCTCCCACTCACTTCTTTGCAAATGTAGGTTTCTTCAACTATTTTGGACAACTCCAAAATCCTTTGATCACATTATCAAAGTGAAGATTCCAGCTCCGATATGCTTGCTTCTGCCCATGAATGGACAACCGAAGTTTGCACACATGTTTAGCATCCTCAGGATTACAAACCATTTTTAATTACACTATTAAGAACCATGGTTTTCTCATCCATCTATCAATTTCTCATTCGAAATTATAGTGATTTCTAAACGACCCAGAATAGATTTAGTCTTCGCCACTTGAGACAAAGTCTCATGTGGTCTGTCGGAACTGTTTCACGACAAATCGAATCTGCTCAATATCTACTCTCTCATAAAACTCCATATACTATCAACATCCTAGATGCCATCAAGAAGATCTCCCAAGTCATTACCTTGTAATCGTATATGGATTTTATTTCGGATCATAAATGACTCACAGCCATTTCTCGCACTTAGGTTCACCATCTCTTCTTCGTAGTTCGTAGGTCTATCATATTCCATTAATATGACCTTCATAGCAAGATTGTCGTAACACACAGTGTGGAACACAACCTCGTATGCCTACTCTCTTAGTATGAGCTCAGAACATCATGATTTTGAATCATCAACTTTTTCAAGCTGTGGAGCCTGACACCGAAAACACTTTCGATTGCGCCACTCTGATGTCTGGAGTGGAAGTTCACCAACTTCGTCTTGCTCTACTTTCTTTCTCACTTATACCCTCGGACAAGAAACCGTTTCTTTCGCAAGGTATATCCCGGCAAAGATTTTGCCTATGTCGTGAGACATGTACCCAACTAACTCTTTAGGTAGGGTATACTACAAAGATTAATCCATTTTAGGTTCGATTACATCGAAACACTAAATTGCTGAAACGACAATCCAGGCTCAAAAGCCATGCCATCACTCGTATGGTACTGTCTCCATGGATTCAAATGGTTTCCCTATTTGCTAACGTGAGTGTTTATGTTTCTACCATATGACTCTAATGATCACAATAATTCGGTAAGAGATTTATTTACCACACACTATCCGATAGGGTGCAATTACGACGTCCTAACACACCATAACACTATGGTGTTCCATGCGACGTAATTTGTGGAACTCTTCTCACAAGTCTTCCAATGATGTGCCAACTAACTCAAATCTTTATTCCTCGATATGCATCGCGGGAATTTGATTCTCTTGTTAAGTTTATTTCCTACTTCATTCTGGACTTGTTTGATTGAATCAAAATTTCCAGGCCAACATTCCCCGAGTGGATATCCATATATCTATTCGAATGTTCATGAAGTCTATGAAATAAATACTTCCACTACACGTTAAAGTACTTCATTGATTCACATACACCGAAATGCACGATTCTCAACAAGCTATACTCAAAACGTTCAGTGAAGTTCACGAAATAAAGGTCTCCACTACCCGTCAATTACTTTATTGAACCACATACATCTCCATGTATGACTATCAATAAGTTATATGCCCGTTTTCCGAAAACGGTGTCACAGTTATTTTGCAAGTGTCAAAAGATCAAATCTTAGGACTTGTAGGTCCATCCAGTGTGGAGCTAATGCATATAACATTGACATGACTAAACGGTAGTGCCACACATATGTGGTGTCTTTATTAAGTTTGTATCCTTTGGCATTAATATTATGAATGTGGGAGCTTCTACCATCTAAATTCAAATCGTCATATGATCATTACTTCATAAATATAGGACACCAATTTGTCACTATCATGTATGAACAAGTGTCTCGCTAGAGGAGACACACTTGTAACGATCATACTAACAGGCGATCATAAAGAATTTACCCAAATGGTAGATCTAGAGGGAGAGTGTCTATGGCCATCACAACAACTTGATTGCCATTATCAACACGCAATGTCGCCTCATCCTTTCAAGCTACTGAAGCAGTAAACCTGGTTTTCACAAAACATGACTAGTTCAAAACTTAGTCACTACTGCGAGTACTTGCTTAGATAAAACATTCATAACATGTATATCATATATACACCATCATCATTGATGACTTCCGGCGATCTGTTTCATTTTCTTGATACTTCCACCGTAATCAAGAACCATGAAGGTGAACGATTCCCCTTGCATGACATAGTCTATGACAGAGGATTTGCACTTGGCAACGATGTCTGTCATCCAGTAATTGAGCTGAGCGAGGCGTCTCAATGTTCATTAAGTATGAACATACGTCATTAAGTATGACCGCCACGTGCTCCCTCAATGTGTGTATTCTCTTCCATCTCGGTTGAGAAGACAATCAGTCAACGTACTGATAAAGTTCATCAACCCAACGTTTGGTGTACCCCGAGTTTAGCGACCATATCATATGTTCGCGATCTAAAAATTCGTACCCACCGTTGGTTCTTTATGGCAGAGATCGTAGCATACACTGGACTATGATGATATCATCCGCACAAAATCCGATAATCCAAATTATCTTTTGTTAGCGGAATCTCCGGGTTTATCTCCTAGCGGTTATAGTAACACAAAGAGCTAACAGTTTAAACAAGGAGTATCCTCAAGCTAAAGCATAAAACTATGAAGTTTGGACCCAACCTTTTTGAAAGGAAAGACGTCGCCTGGAGGGGGGGGTGAATAGGCGAGGAGCACTTTTTACAATTTAGGCTTGATAAATGCGGAATAAAACTTAGTGTTTAACTTATCAATGACACAACCTAAATATACTAGGTTCACCTATGTGCACCAACAACTTAAGCTATGCAAGACAAACAACAAAAGGATAGCAAGGTAAAGAACTTCAAGCACGATGGCTATCACAAAGTAAAGTGCATAAGTAAAGAGCTCGGGTATAGGGATAACCGAGGCACGCGGAGACGATGATGTATTCCCGAGTTCCACCACAAAAGGTGTACGTCTCGTTGGAGAGGTGTGAGCAACCACAACAGGTTTGCTCAATGCCACAAAGGCCTCACCTTCTTCTCCGATGAACTCGACCACAAAGGTCCGAGTCCACCTTCCACTATGAACTCCTTTGGGGCGGAGAACAATCCCGTACAACAACCTTGGGGCACACACCCACAACCGAATTGTGGACTCCCAAATGACCACAAGAGGTCTTGACCACAAAGGTCCCAACTAGCCACAAAGGCCTTGACCACAAAAGGTCCTATGCCACAAAGGCGGCCACTAAGGCGTCTAGGGTCCAAGACCCAAGAGTAACAAGCTCACGAATTTCACCACCACGAATACTCGTGGAGGGCTCAAACCGATGCAAGATGCATTGGCAAGAACACACAAAGTTCTCAAGTTTTTCACTCTCAAATTCCAACAAAGCAACAAATGCTTATGGGGGAATAAGAGAGGAAGAACCAAGAAACCACAAAGGAGACAAATCCTACACTCCCAAATCCCACCACAAGCAACTAATGCTTATGGGGGGATAAGAGAGAGCAAGAACAAAGGGGGAGCACCACAAAGGAACTCAAAGATCTAGATCCACTATGTTCCCCTCACTTAGAGAAGAGATGGATTGGTAGAATTGTAGATCTAGATCTCCTCTCACTTTTCCCTCAAAGATATGCAAGAATCATGGGAGGATTTGAGAGGGGGCAAGCTTTCTCAAGGTCAACAATGGCAAGAGAGAGAGGGGAAAGTCGTCAGCTCAAGGAAGAAGAAGGGGAGGGGTCTTTATAGCCCCTCCCAGATTTCTAGCCGTTGGGAATCTCCAGTCCAGAAATTTCCGAACTGAGGTCCGGAGATTTCCGGACCCCGGAAATCTCCGGTAGGAATTCCGACGCGAGCTGAGAAAAGATCAGTGCTGAAGGCAAATAAGACTTGGCGAAAGACTGCAACTTGTCTCCGGAAATATCCGAACCAGGGACGGAGATTTCCGGACCCCGGAAATCTCCAGTAGAAAATCCGATGGAAAACTGAACTGAGTCAGTACGCAATTGAGTTCTGGACTTAGCAAAAATCTTCCGTTGCTCGGAGATCTCCGGACTGGAGCTCGGAAATCTCCGAGCAAGGTCCGGACATTTCCTTCCCTTAAAAAAACTGCAGAAACAACAGAACTGAAATATCTTTTGCAAATAAACTCCGAATGATTTGAGACCAACTCCGTTGGAAAGGCACTGACAAGGAGAGGGCTACCAAAACATAAGTAGAGCAAAGTATCCACACATGTGAAGGTGTGGAACTTTCCTCAAGGTTGAACCGGTAATATTTCCACACCGAAAACGTAACGAGTTTTCCAAACAAAAACCGTTTTCGAAGAACTTGGTCTTGTCATGAAGATCACGACAAGCACCAAAAACCAACAAGGAGAAAAGCCAAATAAAAACCAAGAAAGATGATATGCCAAGCATGCAAAGGTTTGAGCTCTCCACAAAGATACGATCAAGTTACTCACTCGAGAGCCCCTCTTGATAGTACGCCTATCTATCCTATAGCCCTATCAAGATCATACCTTTGCCTTGAGAAATCCACTTAAGCTAGATGATGACGATCTTGATCTCTTCAAGTGGACCACCTTTCTTGATTGCGCTTGCTAGCACATGCTTGATGAAGACTCCTCCAAATACTCCCCCATACTCCATCATGGGAGATCTCGCTTAGCTTCGTCTTCATGTCTCCGACAGCTTCCCTTGGTCTTGCACAAGTAAACCTTGATGACGATTATGGCATGACATCATCCTCCATGAGCTATATGAATTGATCTTCTTGTTGCAAGCTCATGGAAGATACCATCTTTCTTCTTATAGGTGATGTCTTGACAACTTCAAGCCATACTTGCAATATGCTCAAAACACACATTAGTCCTTAGGGATTGTCATTAATTACCAAAACCATACATGAGGGCACATGCCCTTTCACTTTTAAGTTTCTCAATCGCAGGAATGCGCCTAATTTGGAAAGATGCTATCACAATGGTTAATATCTACAAAGGTTTGCAAAACAGACTATGTTCATTATATTCTGAGTTCTAGTATTTTTAGAAAATAACTATCCGAACTCCCACTCAAACGAACATCCCTCCTGGTCGTTTAAGCGATTACACGACCCCCATCCATTGCACCACCCCTCATCATCAGAGCCGATGGCACAACTTCAAGAGTAGACAAATGTCCGCCACACCAATTTTGTGACTCGTGCTCGACCTTTCAGTCTCCCTATTCCGAGGCCATATTTCTGAATATGCTAGGCTCGCCACCATAACCTCCACGCTGACGCTTGTGCAACATGGCTTACACCCACCGTATGCGAACGAAGATATGTCTGACACCCGATCATCACGGCCTGCCTCAAAACGTAGAACTTTCTTGGTGGTGCGCGTTGGAGGGAGAACACTGGTGGTATTTTGAAGGGATCATCTTATATAACTACCGCCGTGTAACTAATGTATACTATACACATGATCACACAATATAAGATGCACACAAAACATCAAATGTAATGCAATGTGATATAGTCCATTGCGCCATGGTCTTCTTGGCGCCCGCATTTTATAAACAATTTAATAAACCTGCCTTGACCATATCACATAGCCCCTGCAAAATAAAGTTAGACGCTTCTACTTTATCTTTTGCATATTTTACGTGGCTTGGGGCTTTCGTAAATAGAACCGCTTCATACCTACGAACCTTATGACCACAACAACGATCCAATAATTGCATGTTTAAGCATCCCTTTCGGGCCCTCCATTGAAAATGCAAAGCCAACTAAAGAGAGAGAAACAGGCACCCGCCAGCCACAGATACGGTACAAGCCGTATGTCAGTAGTGGAACCAGTGTCGCGTAAGCGTACGCGTAAAGTCGGTCCGGGCCGATTCATCAACTCGATGCCGCTGGAATCACAAGTGCACGCTAGACGGTAGCAAATAACAGGAACGGTGCCCCTGTGCAGAACACGGGTTCTAACAGCGTACAGCTATATCTACGATAGATCGGCTCTGATACCACTGAAGGGATCGTGTGCAGAAAACAAAAAATTTCCTACCAACGATATCCTTAAACTAGCCAAGATCTACACTATGCAGATATAGAAGTACGGCGGAGATCGGAATACATACCCTCGTAGACCGAATAGCGGGGATTACGCTCCCGCACAAGCGTTGACGATGAAGACGCCATAGCCGACCTCTAGGTCACGGAGAACTCGGCGCGACGAAGATGACGAAGATGACCCCGAGGTCGGGTGGAGGAAGTAGGCCTCCGAGTACCGCTAGCGCCGCACCTCGCAGGGTGTCACACACATACGGTGAAGACGACGGCCTCCGAAGCTCCAGTCCAGGACGAGCAGCGGAAGACTTGGACCGGAACACCAGCAGCGCGGCAGCGGGCTATGGTGGAAGAGATCCCCCTCCTCTACTCGGCGCGGCTCCGACAAGGGAACCACGAGATCGAGAGAGAAATTGGGAATTAATTGGTGAATTAAAAGGCCAGGGGTGCCCCTTCTTATATAGGCTCCCATGGGGAGCCAACCTTGCCAGCCAGGCAATGTGGGACTATCCCCCATTGCCTGGTGCGGCTAGGAAGCGCCGGCCACCTGGTGGGCCCCTTTTGGCCCACCTAGGCCGGCCATCATGCCCCCCACCGAATTCCCTTGAGGAATTTTCCCCTCTTGGGCCTTCTTTCGACCAGAAGGCCCATTTAGGGAAATCAGCCTAAATAAATTCGAAAATAAATATATAAAATCATATTTGCATATTAATTACACTAATTAATATCAAACATAATATATATAATTTTTCCTAGCTCCGACGGCGCTGCCCGATCTCCATCGGACCCCTCCCGGGACGTTCCCGGTGATCTCCATCGGACTAACTAATACAAAACCATTTTCTGTTCTCTGTTTTAAATAACTTTTGCAAACTTTGGAATTTGAAAACACTTTTGCAAACTTTAGATATATTTCGGTCAATACAAGAGAACACGCGCACACAGAATATTTGCGTAACGGAATACATAGATAGTCTACTCATCAACGACATTAAGATGATCATTGTCCGTATTATAGCCGCGTAGACTATCCCACTTCCGTGCAATCTCGAAGCCAAGGCGAGCGTCTAAAGCAGCATATAAGACTTGATCGTAGCTCAATGGAACGTTGCCCCATCCGAAAATTAGGTCTTTTTGTAACGTGTCTTCCTTGTCGTCGTCCGTGTACTTCCTCTTCTTGTATTTCTTCTTCTTCTCAAGATTTGTCCCAATGACCGCATTAGAGAGAGCATATAGACTAGGAGTAAAATTGCCGGTAGGGTTTCGGCGATCCCTCTGCAGGTCGACCGCGGACCGAATAATAATTCCGTAGTAGGCTAGCATCTTCATGTCATTATGGATTGCCACGCCGTAGAATTTGATTGTCTCGTCACCTAAGAAATCCACGAGGACCTGTGGCACCCGATCAGCTTTGCAAATTTGGAAGACAAGAGTCTCGGTCGCCACCGAGAGTTGAAGGACGGCGGCGCACTGCGAAGTATCCTTCCGTCGAGGGTCGGTGAACTCGCAATCGAGTCCAACGGCTTTGATCGGAGCGGCGTCGAGGAAGTTGTTCTTCACGTCGCCGATCCACTTCTCCACGCGCCATGCACGAAGGGTGACCCACACCTTGAACCGCATGCCTTCCTTCTCGTAGTCGTAAAACTCATCGGACCGAGGCACGAGTGACTCCATATATAGGGACGGAGAAAAGAGAGGAGAGATGGCCGGAGAAATGGTGTGTGGAGCAGTCGTACTGTGCAGTGCATTTTATAGCGCCGGAGAGGAAGATGAATCGCCGGCGGAGGGCAGAGGAATCGCCGGAGGGCAGAGGAATCGCCGGCGGCGCCGTATTTCCGCTCGTATTCCGTGCGCGTCGAAAAAATGCGGCGGTGGCTCGGGCGCCTAACTGAAACCATGACATTTGTCCCGGTTCGTGACTGAAACCGGGACAAATGGGTGTCGCCTGAACTGCTCGGCGGGTGCTATCTCATTTGTCCCGGTTCCAGCCACGAACCTGGACAAATGAGTGTCGCCTGAACTGCTCGGCGCGTTTTATGCCCCATCTGTCCCGGTTTGCAGTACGACCGGGACAAATGGGGTTTTGGAGTTTAGTCCTTTAGCCTGCTTTCTACTAGTGTCTCAGATATCTCCATACCTAGCATGATCTCGTTACCGACATCGCTATCTTCTACTCGTCTATGATATTATGTCAGCTGGTGACCTAGTCACATGTTTGCAAACTCATTTGACATAATCTCACCGAGTGGGCCCTAGAGTATCTATCTGGCTATGTGGACTGACAAATCCCACAGTTGACCCCTCGTCTCAACTACTCCTTTCCGATACCCAAAAGTATCACCGTTATTGTCATACTAAATAAGATACGACGTTTGGTGCGATCAAAGTATCTTCCAGGAATAACAATAAGAGTTGGTCTCACGGTCTTAAGGCGTAATGACTATGTCCTATAAATACTGGGTACGTCCATTACATCGTTACTCCTAACGATATGACTTCCATTGCCGACCGGCGCCATGCCCTATGATCGGAAAACCTCGATCATCAATCGCGCAACGAAACTAGTCTTAGTAGAGGCTACAAGGGACCTGGTTGTTTATCTACCACACCTGTATTAATGTTTTCGCTTAATACAGTTATAGCATGGTATAAAACATATAATGAACGATTGGGATATTGCCAATAAACTATGTTTATTAAGTGCCTCTAGGGCATATTCCCTTCAAACCCCACGCCCTCGTCTCTATTTCCCCTCTCAAACCCTAACAAATCCCGCCCCTAGGCCACCGAAAAGCTCACCGGAGGACACCGAAGCCGCCGCCACGAATTCGTCGATTCCGGTGAGGTAAGCAAGCACCCGGGTCCCAGACCCCTCCTATCCTTCTCGCCGTCCTCGTGCGCATCTTCCTAATCCATTCCCGACCTCCCTTCACAGCTAATGAAGAGGGGGAGGACGAGCCAAAGCTCGCCGGCGCCCGAACCACTCCGGCCTCGTCTCCACGCCACTCCGGGACGCAAGAGATGACGTCGTCACCTCCATCTCCTTCAGCACGACGCGCCGCGACCGGAGCAGCCGTCAGCGCGTCCGGGAAGTCACAGGATCTTCTCCACCAGAGGCGAACACCGTCGCGACCTCCATTTCCGGCGACCGGAGCGCCGCCCGGTGAGCATCTCTTCTTGCGTCATCCGATCCTTATTCAACGGCCCCGATTAGATCTCTTTGGCCGAAACGATACGGGTGAGTCAGATCCATCCGATCACGATCTCACGATCCAGATCGAACCACTTAATCCAGTCAGCATTGCATCGTCAGCAGCCACGTCAGATCCAGTCAGCGCCCAGTACACAGATCTGGCACTTTTGCAGAAAAGCCCCTGCATATTCAAACCCTCACATCTTTTCAATCATAGATCCAAATTTAACAAATATTATATCAAATTAAAGCCCTTGACTTGAAGAATATTTTAGATCTGTTAGAATTCAAATTTGACTTAGTTTAAAATATTAAAATTTCAAATGGATGATTTGAGTATATTTTGCATAACTTTAAATTTATAATTCATGATGACTAAGTTAAATCCAAGACCAGCCTCAATGATACAAGAATCAACAAGTTTGAAGATTTATCAAGTCTACCAAAAATTCAATCAAGACATCACCAAGGAGAAAGTTACAAGTCGGGAGATGAAGCTTGGAAGACCAACTACAACTTTCTTTCTATCTTTTCCCTTCTTTCCTAATCTTGTGTTTCACTTTAGACATAAACAATTTTTGATCATGTTATTACCATATTTAAAGTTTGTTGGATCCTAGCGGCATAGTGAGATGAAGCGGCTTGGAGACTAACTTTACATGTCCATGTACATGAGACCTGTTCCACAACTTAAGTGGTTGGCCGGGTGTCTGTCTCTCTCACTATAGTGAATATCCAATTTACAAAGAGTTGATAATAAATGTTGATCACCTTGAAGAATAGACTTAGTATTTTCTCTAAGTATTTTGCACATCATGACTAAGCCATTAGAGTGCTTATTCGAGATGATTTATAGAAAAGTATTTTATCCAACTTATGATCTTGATACTTAATCATTTTGACCAAATTCTTGCCTTACACTTAACCTAGAATATTTTCAAGGCATAACATACATCTCTATTCCTTAGAAATATTTTGCACATCATGCATGACATATTTTCCTTAGAAGTTTTATGAAACTTGTTGTTCATTATGTATGTGCTTGTATGTGTTGTGTTCTTGTGTTTTATGTTTATTGTTGTATTGTGGGTTGTCTATATTGTTTAAATTGAACGGAGAGCCTCGAGTTACGTTGAAAAAAGTTAGTGAGCAAAGACATCTTCCAAAGGCAAGTGGCACAATCATAAACCTCGTACTATTTTCTATATGCATTACTTAGTGTATTTTTATATAAGCATGTGTAGGATAGTATTGCTATGCTAGACCTGTGTAGAAATTGCTTACTCCTGTGTCTAGATACCTATATAATACTTAGTAGAAATATTGATGCTATGCAAATGTTGTTTTGTGAAAATCTAAATATTACAAGTTAAGAATGAAACACCTGCGTGCAAAGTGGTTGAATGGTTTATGTTGAGT
Source organism: Poa annua (assembly GCA_026929855.1). Classification (NCBI taxonomy): domain Eukaryota; kingdom Viridiplantae; phylum Streptophyta; class Magnoliopsida; order Poales; family Poaceae; genus Poa; species Poa annua. The sequence continues at coordinate 23,881,587 of CM049432.1, forward strand.
GGGTTCCTAGGGGATATACCTATGGAATTACACTTGTAGACGGCCACCAAGGAACAAAGGGATCTGAAGAACCCGAGTGAAGATTGCTTCCAGTGCAGCCATTGCCAATGGGCTCTGGCTTGATCAATTAAGTTGCGTGGACTCGCCCCGGCTTGACAAGCAGATGTAGAGGGTGTTAGGTGGAACGGGTCAAGCCAGAGTGGGAGGGAAATGCTTCTGAAAGAACTCGTCTCATTCTTCTCCTTTTCCTTATCACTACAAGAGTGTAAAGGATAGTTTGGGTTGAATGGGTACAATGGTGAACATGCACAACCTCTGTAGAGTGTAAAACTAAGTACTTAGCCGTGTCCCCGGTACGGACAATTTGAGCAGCTGATCACGGACGTCAACGGAGGATTCCACCATTCCAACTTCAGAATTTAAAACTTGATGGGTGAACAAGGGTAGAATGAGACAGTGGATTTCATGCCACGGATGTCTCGAATAGAAGAAAAGTGTTTTCCAAAGAGTTAGGAAAAATTAGCTTTATGCAAAATAGCCTTGACCTCCACCATCCAAATAAGTATATAGGTTATTATAGTTATTCCACTAAATGTCCACCATAGTGTCACTTGCCAGACTCCATTTTTAATGGAATCTGACCCACGTTGTTGCAATATTTTTCTTATTGCAGATTGTTCAGATGATGAGTGGGATTTCGTTTAAAGGTTTCGAGCCTGCAACCAACATGTTTTCGCCTGTGGCAACATGAAGATGATGGACACTCACTGTTATTGTATTTCCGCTGTTTACTCTATTAGTGCTAGCTTTATGCTATGCAAGTTGTAAAGACTATTTTCTAAGTCTGGATCATCGATGTAATAAAATTCATACTTTGTTGTGATATTACATCGTAAACTTTGTGTGCAAACGAACCGATCCAGTGATTTGCACTATACACAGGTACCTTGCCATATTTTAAGTGCAGGTACGCTACATGGAGACCTTTATTTCATGAACTTTACTGAACGTTTTGAGTATAGCTTGATGAGAATCGTGCATATGGGTGTATGTGAATCAATGAAGTACTTTAGCGTGTAGTGGAAGTCATTATTTCATATATGGATATCCACTCAGGGAATGTTAGTCTGGAATTTTGATTCGATCAAACAAGTTCAGAATGAAGTAGTAAATAAGTTTAACAAGAAATCAAATTCCCGTGATACAGATCGAGGAAATAAAGATTTGAGTTATAATGTTGGCACATCATTGGAAGACTTGTGAGAAGAGTTCCACAAATTACGTCGCAATGAACACCATAGTGTTATGGTATGTTAGGACGTCGTAATTGCACCCTATCAGATAGTGTGTGGTAAGTAAATCTCTTACCGAATTATTGTGATCATTAGAGTTATATGGTAGAAACGTAACATTCACGTTAGATAATAGGGAAACCATTTAAATCCATGGAGACAATACCATTTGAGTGATGGCATGGCTTTTAGCCTAGATTGTCGTTTCAGCAATTTAGTGTTTCAATGAGATCAAACCTAAATTGGATTAATCTTTGTAGTGTACCGTACCTAAAGAGTTAGTTGGGTACATGTCTCACGACATACGCAACATCGTTGCCAGGATATACCTTGCGAAAGAAATAGTTTCTTGTCCAAGGGTATAAGTGAGAAAGAAAGTAGAGCAAGACAAAGTTGATGAACTTTCTCTCCAGACATCAGAGTGGCGCAACCGAAAGTGTTTTCGGTGTCATGCTCCACAGCTTGAAAAAGCTAATGATACAAGATCATGATGCTCTGAGCTCATACTAAGAACGTAGGCGTACGAGGTTGTGTTCCACACTGTGTGTTACGACAATCTTGTTATGAAGGTCATATTAATGGAATATGACAAACCTACGAACTACGAAGAAGAGATGGTAGACCTAAGTCCGAGAAATGGCTATGAGTCATATATGATCCGAAACAAAACCATGTCCGATTACCAGGTAATGACTTGGGAAATCTTCTTGATGACATCTAGGATGTTAATAGAATATGGAATTTATGAGAGAGTAGACATTGAAAAGGATCGATTTGTCGTGAAACAGTTCCTACAGATTCAAAAGTTGACCACAATGAGAGTTTGTCTCAAGTGGCAAAGCCTAAATCAATTTTGGGTCGTTTAGCAATTACTATAATTTCGAATGAGAAATTAATAGATGGATAAGAAAACCATGTTTCTTAATAGTGCCATTGAGAAAGAGTTGTAATCAGTACAATAATGGTTTGTAATCCTGAGGATGCTAAACATGTATGCAAACTTCAGTTGTCCATTCATGGGCGGAAGCAAGCACATCGGAGCTAGAATCTTCACTTTGATGATGTGATCAAAGTATTTTGGAGTTGTCCAAAATAGTTGAAGAAACTTGCATTTGCAAAGAAGTGAGTGGGAGCAAAGTAGCTTTCCTTGATCTCATATGCGGAAGGCATATTTGAGTGGGAGCTAGGTGTCATTTGTGATTTTGTATGTAACGACATATTGAATGACACAGATCCTCTAGTAGAGTGTAAAGGATTATTTAAGTGATTAAATTTTCTATGAAATGAAGTTAGGAGTATTAGGCATCCGATTTATAATTGTATAGATTGTAAGGGGCTTAATAACATTAGGTCGGAATATTTCCTAAGATAAGATTCTGAAGTGTTTCAGAATAGAACAAGAAAAAAATGGTTCTTGCTTGTATGACTAGGTAAAGTATTAAGTTTATCTTGGCATTTTCAGTGATAGAAAATGAAGTTCGACATTCTCTATGAATCAGATATAGATTCTATCAGAGTGAAAGCTCGACTGTAACATCCCAAGTTTGTTAAATAGAATAAAAGTTGTGTTTTGAGCATTGCATGCATCTCATCTAATTTGGACAGGAATTTGCATTTCAAATTTACATGTTTGCTTCTAAAAGAAAGGGTCAAACTCTTGTTATTTTTGGTGAACTCAAAATATTCCAAATTTTGAAATCCAAGACTGCCATTGGCTTCCATGTGAAATTTTGAATCTCCTAGTATTTTCTACAAATTTTTCTCGTTATAGAAAGGCCCTAAGCTATTTAAATAAGTAACCAGGGGCCTGTTTGTGGAGAAAACTAGCCATTAATAATTTCTTCAGGGGGTTTTCCAGAAAATCATCGTCGTCTTCAACCTTCCGACCCCCCGTGCGTCCCTGTCGCGCGCCAGGACGTCCCTCGCCGAGGATGCGCAGCGATTCCCGCCGCCGACCTTGCCGGCCTATAAGTACCCGCCGCCGCTGCCAGGGGAAAATCTAGTTCCTCTTCTCCTCCTCCATTCTTCCCCAAATCCCAAACCCTAGTTCCCGGGTCGCCGACGACTGACGCTGATTCCGGCCACCTATTGCTCTGGCGAGCAGCTCAGAAGCTGCACGTTGATCATCTCCACCTCCTCCTCGAGCCGTTCGTGCAGGGAAGACCGGAGCCCGGAGAAATCGTCGAATTGCTCCGCCTCTGTCCGTCGCCGTCGAACACGGATTCCGGCCATCTCCGGCATCCCCGCCCCACCCCGACCTCTGCATCGCGCTCCTGGTGAGCTTCTGGTCCTCCCGGACACCTCCATGCGCCGTCGTGCGCCGTCGCAGGCCTCCGCTCCGGCGAGAGCGCCACCGTCTCCGGTGACCATATTCGGGCGGCACCGCCACCCCTCGGTCGCCCACCTTCTTTGCACGTCTCACGCGCGTAGCCGCGTCTCCTCTCGCACTCGCAATCGACAGGAGGAAATCAGCCATTGATGACGTTAGCTGACGTCATCACTGACGTCATCATTTCTTTTTAATTTCTGAAAACCATTTATTCCTTTTCTGTAATTGTTTAATTAAATGACATGTGGGACCATGATGTCAGGGTTTTAATATTTTCCGTTACTATTTTCTGATATGATTAAAAGTATAACATGTGGGGCCAATTTATTGAAATAATTTTGAAAGTTGAATTAAATTTATTAAACTTTGAAAATTCATAACTAATTCAATTTAAATCAGAAAAATATGATTTTTTATATCAAAATGTTCAGAAAAATAAAATCTATTCAATGATAATTTAATCATACATATTTCATACAATGAGAATAATGTTATTATTCTCACATTAATTAATCCTAATTTTAACTATGGGTATGTTTTATACACCCATTTAACTAATGCTTGCATCTAGGGTATCCTAAATGCCATGTCATTCATGTGATTGTGCATTGCATCAACAATGTATTGATTGTGTCATTCCTTTCCGGTATTTGTTTCTTCGCGGTAGGATTCGAGCCCGAGAGTGTTTGCAACGCCTCCGAAGATGAATACCCAGCTACTAAAGAGCAAGGCAAGCATAACCTCTTATCTGCACATATACGATTTCAAAAGTATTTGATTCTTGTGTTATGCATATGGTTCAAAGATGTTTTGGTCGAGGTATAGAGTGTCACTTGCGTTGCATCGCCGCTTAGACTTGCTTAGTTGTTTCTTTCTCTACCCAGTCGAGAAGGTTGAGGTGGAATGGGTATGCATGATTTATTTATTATTATCTCTAAAGACTTGGACGAGAGGCCACATTGGGATTGTGGTGGGTTGTCTCTTTCTTGTCGACATTAGGAACTGAGTTCCTAGGTTCGGAACCAAGACTATTCGTGCATCCACATGGGGCTCAGAAACCCCTCGACTCCAACTTGCCTAGCCTACTACGTGATGCCACTAGCTCGAGTGTTCCATTTGCGTGTGCGGTAAAATGGTTTGAAGAGAAAAATTAGGGCCCAGGTCAGGAGAGTGTGACGCTCTGATCTTGACCTTGGAAACCCGCACTAGGGATCGCTGAGATGGCGATTTGACCTACTGTTGTGGCTCATGGACATAGGCGAAGCTTGGGAAAGGTCGTGGCCAACCCTCCAGCCGGCACTCCCAGGTAGAGTTCTAATGTCTGGCGTATCGGTTGGTTGGCGCGTGTGTTTAGTTACACCCCCTGCAGGGTAAATCATTTTGGAAAGCCGTGTCCACGGTTATTGACGACTTGGTACCTTATTTCGCTGATCATAGACAACATTAACATGATCCTAAAACTTTACAACTAAAGGGTGGTTAGGATTGCTTCCTCGGGTTGAGCGAGGGGGTTATCTTGTGGGTGGTGCAAACGATGACATCCCGATGGCTACAGAAGATGGAGGATGAAGTCAGAAGTGTTGTTCCCTTACCCCATTTTCAGAGTCTAATGATGCGGGATTCTCTCCTTTCTCGATTTGATAACAAAGTTGGCTTTATGCAAAGAACATCATTCTTAATCTGTGAACGTGTCGTGGTGGTGTCACGGCAGATGCCATAGGATGGCTAAAGTGTGGGGCCGATGGACGCTGGTGGATCCGGGGAGGGCTAGCGAACTAAAGAGCTCGCACGAGGAAGGATGTCGGAGTAACCGGGATCTCCGAGGAACACAAAACACCACCAAAGGAAACAAGAGAAGATCTAGTAAATACAAACAACTGCACGAAGGCAGAGAACACACACACACGATGTACCCAGGTTCGGGGCCCTCGTGGGGAGGTAACACCCCTACTCCTGCCTTTCCTCTCAATATAAGTGTGGAATGAGATCTACAACATGCTCTTGGAGCTCTTGCGGTGATGAACACGAGGAACAAGATGAACTAGAGAGAGGGAGGAGTAAATGCCCTAGGAGTAAATGAGACTATAGTTTTGGCCTCAAGGTTGGTCTCTCTTCACTTGCGCAGTTATGGCGCCTTTTATAGAGTTCCGGCCGGGAGGGCCGGAAACCCTAATCCGGGATGGCCCCACCAGACAGGCCTAACGGTTATGTCGACACCGGCTAGTGCGACCTAGCCGCCTACCTACCCGGCATAACCCTGCCGTCATCATTCCGGCAAGGACATCAGGCGCCGTCCTGGAACATCATTGTCCCTCTGTCAGAGACAAGACATGTCTTTGCCTATCCCGAGTAGCCTTTTCCGGATTGCCGGGCTAGGCATGTCCGATCTTGTCGTACCGTTATCGTACCGGCTGACACGCTCCCGTGTCAAGCGGGAGGTGACCATGCTTCCGTGTCAGGCGGGAGCTGACCATGCTTCCGTGTCAGGGGGGATGGTACTTCCCCCCGTGCCCGGAGGGAAAGCCTGCTCCGGACCGTTGACGACTTACCGGCATCTCCCATGCCGGCTACCTCCTTGCTCCATTCTGTAAGTCTTTCCTGCACACACTGGACAACTTGCTAGGACCGAGATCTATATGTCGGTTAGCCTGTACCTGGGGAGCAAGCTTGTACCTTTCTCACCTACCCGGGGAGTCTATCCGGTTCACCCGGGATCTCCTCCACCGGGAAGTGTACCCGGAGCCTCCGAGATCCTTTCCGGATGTATCCGAATAGAACTTTTAGGATGAGCATCTCTAGGCCTAGCCTCCCGAAGATGTCTTCGGTTGCTACCAAAGACATCTTCGAGAAGCTAGTTCTTAGAGGAACCACCCGCTGGGGCTTATGCCGCTCTGAAGGCTTGGGGGGGGCTATTTATAGATTGTAGGGGTGACCCTTGCGACCCCCAAGAGATACCTTGAGCTCAACCAGCTACGAAAGGTCAACTTGCCCCTTCAGTATCCTAAAGGGCAGCACTTGCACTCTCCAAAGGTCAAACACTATTGTCATTCGGCTGATTTGCACCGGGATCTGCCCTACCCGGGGGGCAGCCCCCCGACACTAGTCCCCGAAGCTGGTGCTGTGCAGCGACCCAAGACGATGTGCGGGATCAGCTTTTTTAAAAAGAAACCTTATTCAAATAAGCAAGGAACAATCTTCAGCCTTGGTACCGAGATGACCTTTACCGAGATCCTTTACTCGAGACCTTACCAACCGGGAGGCCCTGCTCGGGTAACTAGATAGCCTTCAGGGTCTCGACCGGGTGGGGTCATGCCGGTATATTTCATGATTCGTGTCGGACAAGATTCCTCCACAGGGGGAGAGTCCCACCCGAGGTCTTGTCGTGCCAGAGAAGCACTTGAGTGTTTTTGACTTAACACGCCGTTGCTCAGGTTCGCGCGCCGGGAGCCGCAGTTGATCCGAATTCCAACCGTTGGAGCTCTGTGGCCCGCGGTGTGGCCGGATCGGGCGCTCCGGGTGCCGCCACGTGCCGCTCGGCGTAAATTGATCCCACCCACGATTTGGGAGATCGTGGGCGGGAAAATCGGAAACCGCTCCGGAGCTCCCCATAAATAGGGGAGCGGAGGAGTTATCCCCTTTCTTCCCCGATCCTTCCTTCTTCCCCGCGACCGTCCTGAGCGCTCCGCCGCCGCGCCCGTAGCCCAAGCTCTGCCAGCGTAATCCGCCGCCGGAGTCCTCCGCCATTGGTCCGCGCCAATCTCGTGCCGCGGCACCTCCTTCTCTGCCGGTAAGTTCTTCCATCTCCTCCGCCCGGTCGAATCTCAACATCGGCAGTTCGTGTTCATCGGAGGTTTCCTTGAGATCATCCGTGAAATGCTTAGTATTCCGCCGGTAGATCTTTGTGGGTAGCCATTAGGAACGAGATGTGGTATTTGCACATCGCCGACGGTGCTTTGCGCCCTGCCCATGCCCGTTGTAGTTCCGCTTGCGCTCAGAGCCTCTAGCATGACACTGCCCCTACTTTTTCTCTTTGATTATTCTCCAATTACTTTGCTATGATAGATCTATTTCTTATGATGTCGGTCTTCGGGAGTAGTTTTTAATCCGATTTCTCCCCTTACCGACATGCTAACCCGACTAACCGGACCTTGCGCCTGCAGACTAACTCTGACATGTCCTCTGGTCTGTCCGAGATGGGCGACGAGAGTATCCGAGGTTGCTGGGTCGGTTCCGAGATCCATCAAGGGGATCTTGATTGGCTATACCGGACACATCGGATCCCGCCGCAGGTGGAGAGTCGCCTTCCGAGTGGCGAGGTTCAGCCGGAACCCCAACCCGGAGAATATGTAGTGTTCCTCACGCATTTCGAGCGGGGGTTTGGGCTTCCGGCTATCCCCTTCTTCCGCGACTTCCTCGACACCTACAACCTCCAACCTCACCACCTTCCGGCCAATGCAATTATGATGCTCTCCGTCTTCGCTACTTACGCGGAGGGATATCTCGGTATTTGGCCCTTCGTGGATCTCTGGGCCAAATACTTCATCCTCCCCCGGCAAGTCGTCCCAAATCCGGACAAGAAGGTCAAGGACCTTGTTGACTGCGGGGCGGCCACCATCATCCCTCGCGCCGATTCCGGATTCCCCAAAGTCTAGGGGCTGGAGTCATGCCGGAAATGGCAGCGAAGTTTCTTCTACGTGAAGAACCGGGAGGCCTCGGGAGATTCTCCGGGATCTTCCTCCCCGGATTTCATCAACTTGCCCGAGTTTGCCATGGGCCCCCCCCCCCCCCCCCCCCCCCCGCGTGTTAGATCTCTGGAACAGGCTCCCGGATTCTGAGGAGATCACGTGTATGCATGACGTCTTGAGCGTCCTCAAGGATAGTCTGACGTCGGATGATCTCCTGCGCTGCTTTATCATCCGCCGCATCTACCCTCTTCAGACCCGAGTGCATAAACTGTGCGACATGAGTGGGGTATACGATCCCACTAGAACCATTATCTTTGGGCTGGACAAACCTGCTTTGCGGCGACGTGTTCGAGCTATCGCCCGAACGACGATGCCGGACGACTATGTGTGGGGTCGGGCTGCCGGCTGTCGTAAGAAACCACTGAAGCAGGTTCTTGTGTGTGCCTTCTGCCAAATTCCTTTTGCACCCGGGTTCTGCTGGAAATCGACATGGTTGTCATGCAATGACTTATTCCTGCAGTTGTTCGAGCGTCAGACCGAGGAGGACGCGATGCATGCCGATGGGAATTTCGCGGAGGACTTCCCGGTTCCGAAGAAGATGCCGGCTGAGGATCCCGACGGCGAGGATCACCTCGCAATTCCTCTAGCCCGCTCTACTGCTCCGGGTAAGCCCTCAACTCCAGAGGCTATCCACATTGCATCTGATGATGATGATGACGTCGATTGTGAAATACTCGATGTGATTGACGCTCTTCCCCTCAACTACGCCCCGCCAGTAGTTCCGAGATCAAAGGCCGTGACGAAGAGCGCCGAGAACCAGAAACGTGCGGGTTCCGAGATCCCCCATGCCGGTGGATCCGGTGGCGCTGCTAAGAAGAGTAGGCAGAATAAGCAGCCGGGCGATAAGCCTCGGCGACGGAAAGGTCCCCCTACTGTTGACTCCAGGTATGATTTGCTTGCTTTGAATTATTTGTCTTTGATTTCTTCCGAGTTATTTTCTGACATGCTCATTATAGAGATGCTCTTGACGTCCTGGCTTCCGTGGGTCTCCACCCTCCGGGATCCCGCACTCCTAGCTCCTCACGGGCTGTTCCTTCTCCACCTCGGCACTCAGCGCAGGACGATGAGCATCCCATGCCTGGTCCTGTGCTACCCGAGGTTGCTGCTCCGGAGGCCCATCCCGGGGAGACTGAGGTTCTGGTACCGCCCAGCTCTGCGGCTGTGGATACCATCCTTCCGGATAGCCCGCGGCGGGTGTCCCATCTTGAGGGGGAGATGGCGAGTCCTCCGCGGCAAGTCGTGCCGCGCGCCCCTTCCCGGTTGACTTCCGGCAATACTCCGCCGCCGAAGCCGTCTACTGCTTCCTCCCGACAAGCTGATCTTCCTGCCGGGAACCCGCGCAAGCAGGCCTCTAGGTAGAAGCTAGTTTCTGCCTAGCCCAGCGCCCCTCCGAAACCTTCGACTCACGACTTGGCCCTGAGCAAGGGTTCCTCTTCCTCGGGTAAGTATTCCGGATTACCGCCACCTCCTGCCGAGATCCCTACTGCCGGCCTGCAGGCGCTGCGAGCAACCGTAAGCTCTTTTGTGTCTCCAGGATCCCGGGAGATCGTTGCCGCGAGCACGCCTGGCCTGCGTGTTGTTGTAGAATACAACAAGGCCTGGCTCGCCGCTGATGCCTCATTGATTGTGGCGGATCTGCACGCTGCCGGCACGAGCCGCAGCGCCCAAGCCCGTCACGCTCTCCAGGTGGCTGCACTGGATGTCACCCGGGTGACCGATGTAAGTTTCCTCCTTCTACTTTCTCCAAAGTTTTAATTCTTCCATCCCCACTAGTCCCAAGATTGGTGCTTAGTGCTCTAGACTCCATCGAGTAACAGACCACTAGGCTCCAATCTTAGAAAAATAACTAGTTGATTTGTTTAGCCAGTGTGGATCCCGGATACTCCCGAGTCCCCGGGATCCTTCCCTAGACTGATACTGGTTAACCTTTGGACCCAGGATGGCGGCAAAAAACGGAGCAGCGTCTTCCATCAGCTTCTTGCTGACTTCGGTCAGTCCAAGAAATCCGAGGAGCGACTCCGGGAGGAGCGGAACACCGCGCGAAAGGTTTCGGTAGACCAAAAAACTGCCTTAACGGAGGCTCAGTCCGAGATCCTGCGGCTAAAGACCGAGCTGGAGAAGTCCAAGTCCGCCGTTACTGACTTGAAGGCGTGTTTCTTGGACGCGACCAAGAAGCAGAAGGAAACCCTGGACAGTTCCGAGGCGCGCGCGCACCATGCCAAGACCGAGTTGGCCCTTCTCCGGTCAAAAGCAAATGGCTGGCTTAGTGAGCTCACCGGTTTAAACCGAGATCTGAATAGTAAGTTCACCGAGATCTTTTTTTCTTGCTCTTTTCCTTTGCTCATATCCCTCTCATGTGCTAGCCGCTTGAAAACTCTTCTCTTTAAAGGACATTTTGAGCACTCCCGAGAAGCCGCCAGCCTTGCAGTTGCTGCCGCTCGTGAGAAGCGATCCGGGAAGGGTCCTATCTCGGACTCTTGGGATATTGAGGACCACCTCACCGCCCTGAAGGCCCGGATAGTATCTCTCCGGTCGATCGGGGCCGAGCTAATCAGCGCGGTTGTCCATGTTCACGGCGCTCTATGGCCTGGCGTCACCGCTACCCTCTCGGTTAGTGAATTGGCGACCGCGCTCCGGGATGCCGTCAAGCGACTTCACGCTTGGAAGCGCTCCGGTGCGCGGGCTGGTGCTGACCAAGTCCTGACCCACGTGCTCAGCTGGTACGAGGGGCTCGACCTCGACGTGATCTAGCGCTTGCGTACCATCTCGCCGTGGTGCACCGACCCGGTCAAGATCCGGCAACGCCAAGAGGTTGCCCATCGCGTCACGTCCTGGTCCGACATCTGCGTCTTCACCCCGAGCTTCATTACTTCTGACTCCGAGTCAGATTACGAAGATGACGGTGAGACAGGTGAAACCGGTGACGCGGAGGCTGAGATCCCGGAGGATAATGATGCTGCTACCGGCGCTGCTACCGAGATCGTGGCCTCCCGCGAAGCTGCTACTCCTTCGCCGAAGCGCACCCGGAGGATCCGGGTACTACTGCTGGCGCGGAGGAAACCCTCGTTACTGCTCCCTCTACCGATGTACCTGAGAAACCGGCTTCTCCCACCGCCTAAGAACACTAAGTGTAGAAGCGTCAGATCCCCAGGATGCCGGGTGCAAGTGTAATATATACATTTTAATTCGTACCGTGTTCCTACTCATGCGAACAAGTTATGTCGGTTTATTTTGCAACGAGTCCCCGAGTTCGTTTTCATGTTTACCGTAGTTAGGTAATTTCTGCTCTTGTCTACCATTTCGGCGTTCGATAGTCGAGTCACAAAATTCCCTTTACAGTATACACTACTTATGAAAATCCGAGTTCCGATTTGTTAAATTTCCGACATAACAAAATAAAAACCTGAACAAGCAATACGCGTATGCCGGAGAAGTTCCTATCCCGAGTCCCCGAGTTCATTTTCGTGTTTCCCATATTTGACGCTCTCTGCTCTTGACTACCATTTCGGTGTTCGTCAGTCGAGTCACAAGATTATTTTACATGACATACATTACTCCGACTAGAAAATCGATCTCGGAAGTTGCCCGACATACACCAAACCAAAAATAGCTAACAGGCAGTCCCCGGGTTCCTCCCTGGGTTGTCGGCATGCATAAAATGATAGCAGAAAAAACAGAGGTACAAAACGAGGCAGTCCCCGGGTTCCTCCCGAGGGTACCGACATGCAAGTTAACACAAAGGAGAACTTTGGGCAGGCAGTCCCCGAGTAACATCTCGGGGTGCCGAAATTTCATTGATAGGGAAACCGAGATACATACATTGCACCCTTTAAGTGTAAAAGGGTCGAAGCAAAACTACATTCCATGACCGCTTGGTTTCCTCACCGGCTTTGTCCATTACACCTTTTCCAGCTTCCTGTGCATCTACAAGGTAATAAGAATCATTGTACAGTGCCCTGCTTACAACAAAAGGACCCTCCCATGGAGGCGAGAGCTTATGCATCCCGGCTGTGCGCTGGATAAGCCTTAGCACGAGATCCCCTTCTCAGAATACTCTGGGATGCACCTTCCGGCTATGATAGCGACGGAGATTTTGCTGATAAATTGCCGACTGAGACAGTGCCAATTCCCTTGCTTCCTCGAGCAAGTCCACATCATCTTCCCGGGCTTCCTTTGCCTCGGTCTCGGTGAACATTGTAACCCTTGGTGAGTCATATTGGATGTCGTTTGGAAGCACAGCTTCGGCACCGTACACCATGAAGAATGGTGTGTACCCGGTAGATCTGTTTGGTGTGGTCCGGAGACCCCACAACACTGCCGGTATCTCCTCTATCCAACATCCCGGAGTTCTCAACAGTGGCTCAATCAAGCGGGCTTTGATGCCGGCCAAGACCAAAGCATTTGCTCTCTCGACTTGCCCGTTGGCTTCCGGGTGAGCCACTGATGCCACATCCAACCGGATTCTCTTCTCAGCACAAAATCGAGCGAACTCCCGCACAGCAAAATTGGTGCCATTATCCGTGATGATGTTGTGCGGGTATCCGTATCTCAAGATGATGTCTTTCAAGAATTGAACCGAGGTGTGTCTGTCACACTACCGGATTGGTTTGACCTCTATCCACTTTTTTAACTTGTCCACCATGACCAGCATGTGCGTCATATTGCCCCTTGCCGGCTTGAATTGTCCGACCATGTCCAAGCACCATACTGCGAATGGCCAAGTGATAGGGATTGTTTTTAGTGCTGATGCCGGCATATGTATCCGGTGTGCAAACCTCTGGCACCCTCCACACTTACGGACAATGTCCTCTGCCTGTTGCAAGGCAGTAAGCCAGTAGAACCCATGCCGGAACACTTTTGCCACCAGCGCTCGAGATGATGCATGATGCCCGCACTCCCCTTGGTGTATTTCCAATAGCATCTCTTGGCCTTCTTCGGGTTCCACACACCTTTGGAGCACCTCGGTGACACATCTCTTGTACAGCTCTTGATTGATGACGGTGTATGCTTTGGATCTTCTCAATATTTGCCGGGCTTCTACTTCGTTCTCCGGGAGGGTTCCATCCAATATGTACGCCATGATAGGTTGTGCCCATCCCGGGACAGGTCGAACCGGGAATACGGGGGCATCTATGTCCATTGGCTCTGCCGACATTACTTCCATCATCATGCTATTTAGTCTCTCCGAGTTCTGTGATGCAGTCCCCGGGTTCAACCCAATGTTCCCGACTTCCACCTCCATAGGTACAGCTTCCGAACCATGCTCCTTGGGGATGAAGATAGAATCCGACACGGGCGAAGGCTGGATAGACGGTTTCCTTAGATGCTCGAGAGCGATCCAGGGTGGGATGGCCTCCCGAGATGACCCTAGCTTGGACAACACATCTGCTGCTTCGTTTTCCCCTCTGGGTATGTGCTTGAACTCGCAGCCTTCGAAAAATCCGGATATTTTCTGCACGTGGAACCGATACAAGGCCATGTTGGCGTCAATTGCATCCCAGTTCCCCGACCCCTGCTGCACCACGAGGTCGGAATCGCCGAAACACTCTATCCGGCGGATGCCGATTTCCTTGGCAACGTTCAGTCCATGAACTAAGGCCTCATACTCGGCGACATTGTTGGATGCCCGGAAGTGAATTTGCAGGACATATTTCAGCACATCTTGTTTCGGTGAGGTGAGGACCACTCCGGCACCCAATCCGATCTTGGCCTTGGACCCATCGAAATGCATCCTACAGAAGTTGTAGTTGGGAGCTGGAGGCTCGTACTGCATCTCGGCCCAGTCCACCAGGAAGTCCGGCAGCGCCTGCGACTTAATGGTGTCACGCCTCTCGTATGCCGGAGCGTACAGAGATAACTGTATGGCCCATTTGGCAACCCGGCCGCTAGCATCTTTGCAGCCGATAATCTCGGCTAGGGGAGCCTCGCACACCACAGTGATTGGGGGCTCTTGAAAATAGTGCTTGAGCTTGGTTACTGCCAGGTATACCCCATATGCCATCTTATGATAATGCGGGTAGTTTTGTTTGGATTCCGAGATCACCTCGCTCAAGTAATACACCGTCCTCTGTATCAGCTTGTCCCCTTCCTCTCTTTTCACGACAATGGCTACACTTACTACCCAGTTAGTGGCAGCAATGTACAACAACATAGGCTCCTTGGGCAATGGGGATGCCAACACTGGTGCTGATGAGAGCATTCTTTTCAAGTCATTGAATGCCGCATCCGCTTGCGGAGTCCACACGAAGTTTTTACTCTTTTTCATCAGTTGATACAAGGGTAAGGCCTTCTCCCCTAGTCGGCTCACAAATCGACTTAGGGATGCCAAGCAAGCAGTAAACTTATGCACGTCTTTGAGACGTGCCGGCAGCTTCATGCTCTCGATTGCCCGTATCTTACCCGGGTTGACCTCAATTCCCCGGCTTGAAATGAGGAAACCGAGTAGTTTTCCACCCGGAACGCCGAATGTGCATTTATCCGGATTCAACTTCATCCGTAATCTCCTTAAGTTTTTAAATGTTTCCCTCAGGTCATCGATCAGAGAGGATATTTCTTTTGTTTTTATGACTATGTCATCGACATAGACTTCGGCATTCCGGCCTATCTGGTCATGTAAACATTTTTGCATGCACCTCTGGTATGTAGCACTAGCATTTCTCAGACCAAAAGTCATGACACGATAGCAATAAGCCCCATACGGGGTAATAAAAGCAGTTTTCAATTGATCATCCGGATTCAAAGGTATCTGGTGAAAACCGGAATAGCCATCTAAAAAAGTCAAAAGTTCACTCCCGACAGTGGAATCGATCACTTGATCTATCCGAGGAAGTGGAAAAGGATCTTTCGGGCAAGCCTTGTTGAGGTTGGTGAAGTCGATGCACATGCGCCACACCTTAAGCAGGAGGGGATCATCCTTCTTCTTCTCTACCAGGACCGGATCTGAAATCCAATCCGGGTGCAGTACCTCCATCACGAATCCGGCAGCAAGCAGTACTGCCAGATGTTCCATGATCACCGCTCTTCTTTCATCTGAGACGCGCCTAGTCGGTTGCTTCACCGGCTTCGCATCCGGCCTGTCAAACAGTGAGTGCTCAGCCAACTCCCTCTGAACGCCTTGCAGATCATCACTTGACCACGCAAAAGCATCCCGATTCTCACGGAGGAAGTCGACGAGCTCGCCTTCCTATTTGCTCTCCAGGCTGCTGCCGATGATGACCTGGCGCTCCGGGTAATTCGGGTCAACACCCACCTTCTTGGTCTCCTTTGGTGGCTGGAATGAGGCGTTCTGCTCCGGGTTCACCATCCTGGGCATTCCGCGTTGCGAGGTTTGCGCCAGTGCCACCACCTGCTGAATCCTCTTTTTCTCCTCCGCAATGACCAGGGACTCGGCTAAGTTTGAGCCGGCAGTTGCACAATCCATAGAGCACTTGTGGTCTCCTGCTATGGTGATCACCCCATTTGGACCCGGCATCTTCATCTTCAGGTACCCCATGTGGGTGGATATCATGAACTTGGCCAGCGCGGGTCTGCCAATAAGTGCATGGTATGGACTCTCGAGATCCACCACCTCGAATTCCAGGCTCTCTGTCCGGCAATTCTCCCAGGTTCCAAATAACACCTCAACCCAGATCTTGCCCATAGGGGAGCAGGAGACCCCGGGTACAATGCCGTGAAAGGTTGTCTCGGTTGGGAGCAGCGTGTTCATGGACACCCCTAACTTCAACATGGTATCCTTGTACATAATGTTAATGGCACTACCATTGTCAATTAGTACCCGGCTGAAGCAGACGTTGAGGCTTGGACCGACAAATGTCGGGTCCTCCACCAGAGCATAGCCACCAGGCTTAGGCATAACCCGGGGGTGATCCTTCCGGCTCCAAGTGATCTCCATCTCGGACCAATGCAGGAACTTGGGCACCGCCGGGATCACAACATTTACCTCCAGAGCATGCTGTCGCACACTCTTCCGGTCAGTAGGCTCGGTCACGAAGACCACATAGCTCTGATGTGCCTCCCGGTAGTTGCCTTGCTGGTGTCCGGGTTGGTTACTCGGACCAGCGCCATTATCATTCCAGGTGTGCACCATGTTTACCGGTCTGGGAGGTGGTCTTTGGTTGGGTGGGTTAATCCGGACTGCAATGGCACCGGATAGCGGTGGAGGGGGTTTCGGGATGTTCGGCCGTGACGCCGGCGCGTTTGGCCGAGTAGCCCCCTCGCTGCCTTCTTGCAATGTGCGCTGATACCAGCTGCACTGCCGGGTAGAGTGGTTTGCAGGCTTGTTGGCCTCCAACGTATGGTAACAGCATGGCTTGTTCAGCATCTCTTCATACGTCAGGGGATTCTTCTGGTCCACCCAAGTCTTCTGCACTTCTTGGCTCTGACCCCAAGCCGGGCCAGTGGTTTTTTGACGCTGATTGCTGCCGGCATCTCCCTGATCTCGGCCAACAGCTGCAACTTGCTGCGAGGCATAGTGGAACTCGGGTTGGCTCCTCTTTGGGCCGAAATCGTGTCGATCATGGCTTCTGCTCGACCCCGAACGCTGAGTTCCCGCATTCCTCCTGTTGGAGTCTCCGACATCCACTAGGGGCTGCATGGGATCTCCAAGCGTGTAGGTGTCGGCGATGCGCATGGTCTCTGCCAGGGTTGTCGGCATCTTTCTCTGCAGCTCTTGCCAAAGCATAGAGCCATGCCGGCATCCCTGCGCAAACCACGAGATGGCCTGTGCCTCAACAACTCCTTCACAAGAATTGCGAATGTTGCTCCACCGAGTAAGGTACTCCCGGTCGGTTTCGTTGCTCCTTTGCTGGCAGATGGCGAGCTGCTGCGGTCGGTTGGGCCTCTTGTACGTGCTGGTGAAGTTGCTGATGAAGGCCTCCTCGAAATCCAACCAACAGTCTATGCTGCTAGTCCTCAAGTTGTTCAGCCAAATCCGAGTGGGTCCTTCCAACATCTGTGGTATGTACCGTACTGGCCAGCGTCTGTTTCCACCGGCTATGCTTACTGCAGTTACATAATCGGTTAGCCAGTCCTCCGGCTTCGAGCTGCCGTCATAGGTCGTGGCACCCCGGTTGAGCTGGAAATTTCTCACAGCCGGTTCCCTCATGATTCGAGGTCCAAAGCATGCAGGTCCCAGAGGGCCTTGTTCCTCAACCAACTCAGATTGGTGAATCCGATCGAGCCTGATCCGGGCATCTGTGGGATCTAATTGTCGAGTTCCTATCCGGGATCCCAAGGGATTCCCATTGGGCTGGTATCCGAGTTGCTGCAATCTCGAGTTAGCGTCATCATGTCGGTTAACCACAGGAACTACGGCTTGTTGCGGGACAGAAGCAGCGTCTCTCTGCCGGTTTCCCTGACTTTGTGGTGGATACCGGGGTGGATTGCCGTGGCTTACCGCGGCATTGTTCCTACACCCTGGTTACCACCACCATGGCTACCCTGAGCTTGATCGGGATTGTTTCGTCCGGCTTGCTGAACTCCGGCGAAGGCCGGGTCATATGCCTGCAACTGCTTGTTTTTCCCGGATCCCCTGCTCCAGCTTCGGCTCTTGCTCTTGCTTTTACTCGGATGCGGAGAGGAAGCCTCTCCGCCCGATTTGTCGCTTTCGGCCCTAGCCCACCTGGGATCCAACTCCCGGATTCTTCTTCTTGAAGGCCTTCTTCTGCCGGTTAGCCTCTATGACTAGTTCATTGACCCGCTCTTGTTGCTTACGGAGAGCTTCTCCGGATAGCCCTGCCAACTCGGCCATAGCTGCCTCTGCAGCCCTAAGAGTTTTGGCAGGCGAGCTGTATACCGGCTTCTCTGCCGAGATCATGCTATCCGTCCCGCTATGGCTAGGCTCCCGAGAGCCTATCTTGGGGAAGCCGTGAGCTGCATTGTACTCCCGGAGACTGACACTAAGCTCACGCCGGATCTCGGCGATCTCTTGCGCCTCTGCGAGCAGCAACTTGCACTGCTCGTCCATATCAGCCGAGGTGACCTGGCTATGCACATCTACTGTCACGGGGACTGCCAGCTTGGCCACCAGACCCGAGAGGGGATCCGGACGGCGACGATGGTGGGATGGCTGAGGATCACCGTCTCGGCCAGCACCTCTCTCCTGCGGAGGTTTTGCTAACCGAACCCGGTGAGTACCAACATCGCCATCGGGAGCATCCTGGAACACCTCCTCGGTTACCCCGACCATCATGAACGCGATGCAGCCCGCGGGGCGATCGACACGCGGATCCCGGGCGGCGCGGAGCATGGGGGGATCTTCAGCCTCCAGGATAACATCCGGGTAGCTGCAGACGATCTCGGTGGGGATGTAGGTGGTGAAGGCGTCGAAGTCGATGAGGCATCCGTCAGCCGGGAAGGGCTTGTTCCGGAGGCAACCGGCATTGTCGCTGACAAAATCCATCTCGCCCAGCCTGACAACCAGGCCGGAGAGAACTCTAAGGCCGGAGTGAACGGAGGAACCCGTCCGGATGTGTTCACCAGCCAGCGCCTCTGTCTGCCCCACGGTGGGTGCCAACTATCGTGGTGGCTACACGGCATATGCCACGGGGTGGCTAATCTTGGGGGCCGATGGACGCTAGAGGATTCGGGGAGGGATAGCGCGAAGGAATCGCACACGAAGAACACGGCAAACACGCGGAGCTACCAG
The DNA here is from genome assembly GCA_026929855.1 of Poa annua. Taxonomy (NCBI): domain Eukaryota; kingdom Viridiplantae; phylum Streptophyta; class Magnoliopsida; order Poales; family Poaceae; genus Poa; species Poa annua. The sequence goes on from CM049432.1 coordinate 23,900,598, forward strand.
GTTCAGGGCCCTCGTGAGGAGGTAAAACCCCTACGTCCTGCATCTGTGGTGTATATGGTGGAATATATCTCGGGCTACAAGTTTGCTCCTTGAGTTGTTCATGTTCTTGCTCATCCATATCAGAGAATTGGCCAACTAGTGCTAGTGTATGAAGAGGAGAGGAGCTAGCTAATTTCCTGGCTTGGCTTGTACGTGAGTGATTGGAGTGAGGAGTAGCTCGTGGCCTCCTTCCCTTCCCTTGCACACCTTATAACATGATGCCCAAGGGACAAGGGCCCCACAGTAGTACTCCCTTTTCACTTTACACTATTCCTCGATTTGACTACTGGGGTCTCGTCCGCAATGTTCACTTCATCATGCAGTGTACTCTAGTCACATCGGTGACACTGTAGCAGCGGCTGCCCATGCCGCGGTCAGGCCTGACCCGCGACGCCTGCGTTCTGCTCTTGTCTGCTTGAGCCTGTCTTCCAAATCACCCGTGCCGGTCCGGGAAGTCGGGGGTGACACCATGTCGGGGAAGCCGGGAGTGCCGCCATGTCGGGGAAGCCAGGAGCGCCGCCGTGTCAAGGAAGTCGGGAGTGCCGCCGTGTCGGGGAAGCCGGGAGTGACGCCGAGTCGGGAAAGCCGGGAGTGCCGCCGTGTCGGGGAAGCCGGGAATGACGCCGAGTCGAGGATGATGCCGGTGTTGAGGACGAGGCGCCGCGCTTACCCGCATCCGGGGCGAGGTGGAGGAGGTGTCTGGGGTCGGAGGAGTCGCGGGGTTGCTGGCTTGATCTCGGGGGCGCAGGCGATGTTGGAGTAGTCTCGGGCATGGTCGTCCGAGGTCGATGGCGAGGCCGTGCGGGGCGGAGACACGTCGAGCGGAGGGTGCACCGGGCGGTCGGGTTGGGGCGCGAGATACCGGAGGCAACCGAGGCGGGGAGGCTGGGGCGATGCCGGGCGGAGGAGAACTCGGGCCAGGTGGTGCTGCAGTGTCGGGGCCGAGGGGATCGTGGCGAAGGAGGAGTTGACCGTGACAAATACCTCGTGGTCCGAACACCGCTGGAGTACATCTAGGTCCGCACCGGGGGAGGGAAGTTGACCCAACTAAGGCCCAACCGAGAGAAAACCAACTCGGTGGATCCGAGTTGAGGAGATCTCGGCCCAAGCTGTATTTCTATGCCTTACTCTTTATCTTTTATTCCCTTATACTCTCTTTTAGTTCCAACATCAGCATCATAATCCCGTAACTTTGAGGTACCAGGGAAGTACATCCCCGACACTAGTCCCCGAGTCTCTGGGGGATTCGTAGAATCGCGCATAGACTTAAAAAAACAAGTAGCCACCAAGAAATCTCCAAACCCAATGTCATGCTTTTTAGGGGTCCCGGGGATTACATCCCCGACACTAGTCCCCGAGTCTGCGAGGGACTCGCAGAGTCGCGCGCAGACTTAGAAAAAATACCAAGACCACCGTCTTCACTTACTCCACCGGGTACCTGCAAAAATACAATCATATGTCGGTTTCTTAGCCACTATGGGCGTTTTACCGACATAGATGTCTTCGGCCACTGCCGGCTTGACATGAACATATAACACATGCCGGCTTTTAGCAACTCTGGGCGTATACCGACACGGACGCCTCATGTGTCGGCCTTTAGCCACTCTGGACGTATACCGACGCAGAGTCTCATGTGCCGGCGTTTAGCCACTCTGGGCGTATACCGACACAGACGCCTCCAACCAAACAAAGTCACAAAGGTATCTCGGGTGTCTCGGTATCTCGGCCACTCCGGGCATATCACACATGTGTCGGTATCTCGGCCACTCTGGGCGTATCACGGATATCTCTGTATCTCGGCCACTCCGGGCACTTACACATGTTTCGGTATCTCGGTGTTGCCCTTGGCGAACTTTGACACACCGAAACAAATGACGATTTGGAAATATTGCCCGATGCCATGATACATTGACAAAATCGAAATAAACGGGGATCTGGAGATATGGCATGATGCCGTGATATATTGGCGAACCAACATAAACGGCGATCTGGAGATATTGCACGAGGCCATGATACATTGGCGAACCGAAATAAACGGCGATCTGGAAATTTGCATGATGCCGCGATACATGGGCAAACCGACATGGGTAACAACTGAGATGAGATGCCATTTGGAACCAACGATTATCCGACATGGGTACCAATTCGGTATGATATGCCATTACAACCCGGCAAGCCGATACCAAAGACCATATGCAGTACATCTTGAGCCAATTACCAATACAAGATGGATCCGAGATAACCAACATAATGACCGACATAACCAAGATCTTTGACATGAATATCCTCTCGGTAAAACTGACATCCCCTTTCAATGTTAGTCTAGACCGGCATGTATAATAAATATGGCATGTATTATAAATATTTAACGGGAGCGATAGTTCTAATTGACATGTCAAAATGAATTTAATGCCAGACAGGAAATACGACTATCTGCCGAGTTAGGCACAGGAATACAGACTCGGTTAACTAAGTCCCCGGGTCAAGACATTTCTCTCCCGGGGAAAACACACAGACAACATATGCCGAATTGTTTTTTAGACCGAGTCCCCGAGTTTCTTTTCGTGTTAACTATACTCGAAAATCTCTGCTCTTGACTACCATTCAGGCGTTCGTCAGTCGAGTCACGAGGTTATATCCGATAGCATACAGTACTTTTAACTTTGAAACACGGTTATAAGTTTATTCGGCATACCGACTACACAGATAACCAAGCGGATAAATAAACACGGCAGTCCCCGAGCCTAGTTTCGGGGTGCCGGCACACCAACGACACAGCAGGAACTGAGATACGACATGCATATAAATAAATTTAATCCGATCTACTCTACGAACTTGTATGCAAGGCACAACTGACCGGTAAGTCAGTCCCCGGGACAAGACATCCTGCTCCGGGGAAAAAATAAACAGACGACACACATATAAACAGAGCAGTCCCCGAGTTTCAACTCGAAGTGCCGGATAGAGATAACTAAAAGCAAACGGATATAAACCACATGCATACAGATAAAACAATTTATGAGTTACTCTACCAACTTAGCAGGAAAAGCATAATTAACCGTTGCGGCACTCCCCGAGTCAAGACATCTTGTTTCCGGGAAAAACAACTAAGCAACATAACACCACAGTCCCCGGTTACAATATTTCAATTTCAGGATCAACAATTAAGTAAGATACGAAGGGCTAGTCCCGAAGAAATTTTTAACAACTATTTAGAGATAAGATCCGTCATGAGTGCACAGTCCCCGAGTCGAAATACTTGACCCGAGGGATAATAAATTAACCGCGTAGCAGTCTCCAAGTTACTTTGAGGACAATTAAAAAAGCATGCAGTTTTTATATACCGTAAATATTTACGCAGCTATTTTTTTTTTGAACAGGGGACGGTCCCGAAGGAACTAGAGTTTCATTAAGTCAACACTGGTACATTTTACAGATAAGGCACCCAGAAAGATAAAAATTACAACCAAGCCCTTACATCTTGCACAAAAGACCCTAAGCAGAAAAAGAGGAACGCAATCGGGTCCAGCTCCTTCTCCAGTGCGACGAACACAAAGTTCCACGCAGTCAGCCTCAACGCCGCCGGGACGCAACCACTTGGGGCGAGGAGATGGGAGCATACTATTCACGCAGCTAATTGGACATCGGATAGATGTTACCGTGTGTATGGTTGAAGTACTTAGTCGTTGCAGCAGCGTCGTTGAGCCGTGACGCGCAGCGGCTAACTCGGGACCTCGGCACGCCTGCACGATGTCGGATTGCCGACATAACTACTTCGGTCCACTTACACGTCGCCTGCCGACATGTATATCTCGGCCTCCCCGCCTGATGCCGAACGACCGACATTAATATCCTGGAGTGCATCGGACACCTGCAACTCTCCTTTTTTTCTTTTTCTATTTTTCTTTGAGTAAACCGCACCAGCGGTCCTAATTCTTTTCATGGACCTTCACTTTGGTCCCAGTTCTTTGAAATTGTATATCTAAGTCCCAAATCTTTCGTAAGTTGTTCATCGGAGGTCCTAAATCTGTTTGACCTGTGTTGACCGGTGCAACATCGATAGCAGATCCCAGGAGAAATAGATTTCATCATGCATATTTTCAAATAGACCCCGCTTGCAAATTCGTGAACCTTCTGAACCCTTCTCCAAGCTCTGCCGCGTATATAAATCTCCAGAGTCTCCGACGATCTGCGCCATTCTCACCGCAACAACATCCAGAAACATTCGACGAACGTAAGCAAGGAGACAATAGTTGGGTCATGGCTTCCATAGTGGCTTCCAAGAGAGGATCTCGCCGGTGCGTGCCATGGAGAAGCTCATGGCCGCGTCGTCCACCCCTGGCGCCAGCTCTGCTCTCAGGCCCATGGCCGTTCGCAGATAGAACGCCGGCGCGCCTATCCGCCGCTACGAAAGGGAGGAGTCGGACGAGGAAAGCCATCGCCTAGGGAAGGAGCACCTGAAGGTGTGGGCAGAGCAAAACAACCTAGAGTTCAAGGGTGAGGGCGACGAGAAAGAGTCTGGGGGGTTGGAGGGCACCGCCGTTCCGAGGTACAGCGACCGCGTGGAGCTCGCGGGGGCCGAGATGAAGTTATCTCTTACTGAAGTGTGAGGTAATTAGGGACTCTGTGCTAGAAGAAATACAGTTATGGGGGCCTATTTACAAATATGCATGGTGACATGTCTTTATCCTAGGGCCCGCTATTGACGTGGCAACGGTTAACACGGGTCAAACAGATTTAGGACCTCTGATAAACAACTTATGAAAGATTTGGGATTTCGATGTGCAATTTCAAAGAATTGGGATCAAAGTGAAGGTTCATGGAAAGAATTAGGACGGCTGGTGCGGTTTCCTCTTTTTCTTTTCCTCTACCCGGACGGATCGCTCTTTTCTCTTCTATTCTCCTTTTTTTTACCTGATTGATCTGTCGGGCTCGACCTCCCCGTTTTTTTCCTTTTCTTTACACTGCAGCGGTCGATCCAGGATCGAGCCAGCCAGCATCCGGGCGGCGCGACCTTGCAGGCGGCTGGCGCTGAGACGGGACGGTCGGAGACGACTAGGCCAGGCGCGGCGAGCGGAGCAGGCGGCAAGCTGGCGCTGAGACGGACGGCCGGAGACGAGTAGGCCGGGCGCGGCGAGCGGAGCAGGTGGCGCGGCGAGTCGGAGCGGGGCGCAGCCGGAGATGGTGATGCAGGGCGCAACGGCTGGAGCGTGCCGCGGGAGCTGGGTCGCGAGGCGGCAGACGACGAGGTGCTTTCTTCGCGAGGCGCAGCCAGCAGGGTCGAGCTGGAGCAGGAGGCCGTGAAAAGCCGAAGCCGGGGTCGGGCATGCCGGGGCGAGGCCGGCTGCAGGCGACGAGGATGAAGGCGACGGGCGCAGATGCGTGGAGCCGGGCCGCGGCAGCCGGCAGGTTGTGGGTGCGCTGGAGCCGGTCGGCGGCGAGCTGTGGCTGGGCGTAGGGGCCAGGCCGGCAAGTCGAGGCCGGAGCATGGCCGTGCGCGAGTGCTCAAGCGCTGCCGTGTACGAGGACGCAGTCGGGAGCCAAGGACGCGGTCACGGCGCAGGGGGCCGGCCACATCGGAGATGGAGCGACGGCGGCAGCAGGCCGCGGCGTCGTGGGAATGCCGCGCAAGCGTTTCGTGTTTAGCGCGGTCGCGCACGGGCTGTAGATCAGCGGCACAGCCGCGGCCGAAGCGAGGATGCAGGGAGGCGCTGTGATGACGTGCATGGACTCAGGCGCAGCTAGATGCGGTTGAAGTACAGGTCGCTGCCGCGCCAAGTTGAAGCACATGACGCGGCCAGCCCAAGACGATGCAGACGTGTTTGGGGAGATGAGTGTACTATCCCCTGGCTACTATGATGGGTAGCGTGAGACAAACAACCATGGATGACCTTCATGAGGAAGAAGGAAAGAAGAAGAAGGAAGTAGGAGGAAAGATTCAGAGTTTCCTCTTCTCAATTCAGTCATAATGGTCTCAATACAACGCTGGGCATATAACCCCACACACACGGCACCCAGGCCACACCACGCTGGCACACTGGCCCCACACGTCACACACACCAGACTCACTCAGCGTCGCCTTATCTGACTGACGACGCTGGCCCACTACTCAGTCGCTGCATCAGGTGTGACATTGCCTCCCCGAGAAAAGCTTGCTTGTCCCCAAGCAAGAACAGCAGGAAACCGCACCTTCAGTACGTCCCAATCTTCCCATGTTGACGCGTCCTCTGGCACTTGAGTCCATTTCGCGCGGACCTGAGTGATCGCCGCATTCTCTTTCTTCACCATGCGCCGCTCCAAGATGCGTTCCGGAGTTGTGTTCATGTCATCCAGAGTCGGTAGATCAGTCAGTTCAGAGAAGAACGGAGTGAAGTCTTGTCTGAACTCTTTGAGTTGTGAAATGTGGAACACAAGATGGACTAGACTGCCTGATGGAAGCTGTAATCTGTATGCTACCTTCCCAATGCGCTCAAGAATTTCATATGGACCGAAATACTTGTACGCCAGTTTAGGGTATGGCCTACTCACCACTGATTGTTGTACATAGGGTTGAAGCTTCAGAAGCACCTTCTCTCCAACTTGGAACTCCTTTTCTGTTCGGTTCTTATCTGCCTTCATTTTCATGCGATTTTGCGCTGTTTCCAAATGTTTCTTCAGCATTTCCAGCTGAGTTGATCTTTCTGCGAGCATGTCAGTCACTGGAGATGCTTCTTCTGTTGTAATATCAGGTATAGCGCCAAAATTTGGTTCATGTCCATATAACGCCTTGAATGGAGTACACCCGAGTGATGTATGGAAGGTGGAGTTGTACCAAAATTCAGCAAGTGGCAGCCATCGTTTCCAATGCTTGGGATTGTCCTGAATACTGCACCGCAAAAACATCTCCAGGCTTTGATTGACCCTCTCACTTTGACCGTCCGTTTGTGGGTGATAGGCAGTTGTGAACTTCAACTTGGTTCCTAGTTTCGCAAACAGTTGTTTCCAGAATTGGCTAGTAAAGATCCTGTCACGGTCAGAGACAATCGACTTGGGCATGCCTTGCAGTTTCACTACCCCATCAACGGACAGTCGCCCAATTTGAGGTGCCGTGTATGGATGGCGAAGTGGAATGAAGTGGGCGTATTTGGTGAATCTATCCACGACTACCAAGATCGAATTAGCGCCATCAGACACCGGCAAGCCCTCTATAAAATCCATAGTAATGTCTTGCCATGCTCCGTCCGGAATTGGCAGAGGCTGCAAGAGACCTTGGGGATGCTGATTCATGTGTTTTGCATGTTGACAGAATTCACATTGCTGAACAAACTCCATGACAGCATTCTTCATACCGGACCAAGCAAATAGCCTCTTGAGTCTCTGGTAAGTCGCTTGTATTCCTGAATGTCCACCGATGGCAGTAGCATGAAATGCAGAAATGAGCTTGGTTTGTAAAGCAGAATTTGCCCCCTGCCAAATGCGTCCTTGATATCGCATCTGGACTAGCAATAGCTAGTTCTGTGAGTCGATGTTGGGCGTATTCATCTGTGATATAAGAGTTGACCACTTCTTGCAGCCAAGCTGGTTGGACTGTTGAGCAAGCTTGTATGGCCATCAGGTTCCCCACTCTGGACAGTGCATCTGCTGCCACGTTCTCTGCTCCTTTGCGATAAATAATTTTGAATTGGAGCCCCATTAATCTTGCCATCGCTTTGCGCTGGAGTGGCGATTGAAGTTGCTGCTCATCAAGGAAGCACAAACTGTGATGGTCTGTTTTAATGATGAACTCTCCCCGTTGGAGGTATGGCCGCCACCTTTCCACTGCCATGAGTAGTGCCAGGAACTCCTTCTCATAAATGGACAATTGCCTGTGTTTAACACTCAATGCTTTACTGAGATATGCCAGTGGATGATGGTCTTGCATAAGAACTGCACCAATCCCTAGATCACAAGCATCGGTTTCAATCACAAACTGCTTCTGAAAATCTGGTAGTTGCAGAACTGGGGTTGATGTCATCGCAAATTTGAGTGCTTGAAACGCCACTGTTGCTTCTTCTGTCCATAGAAAACATTTCTTCTTGAGTAGATTGGTCAGAGGTTTTGCTATGATTCCATAGTTTTTGCAAAACTTGCGATAATAACCCGTAAATCCCAAAATTGCCCTGAGTTCTGTCAGTGTAGTTGGGACTGGCCACTGTCAAATTGCTTCTGTTTTTCTTGGGTCAGTAGCAACTCCCTCAGCTGAAATAATATGCCCCAGGTACTCAAGAGAGCTGCAAGCAAAAGAACACTTGCTGTCTTTCACATACAGCTGATGTAAACGAAGCAATCGCAAGACTTCAGTCAAGTGTTCGACATGGTCACTAACAGAGGGACTATAAACGAGTATATCATCCATGAAGACAAGGACATATTTCCTGAGACAAGGACTAAGGACAGAATTCATGACACACTGGAATGTAGCCGGGGCATTGCACAACCCAAAAGGCATAACACGAAAGTGGTAATGACCCTGGTGAGTTTTGAAAGCCGTCTTATGTTCATCTGCTGGTAACATCCTAATTTGGTGATACCCTGCTCGGAGATCCAACTTGGAGAAAATTTTGGCCCCTGCAAGCTCATCTAACAGCTCGTCAATAACTGGCATAGGAAAAGTATTTTTGATGGTCAGCTCGTTCAATTTTCTATAATCAACGCAGAATCGCCATGAGCCATCTTTCTTCTGCACTAGTAAGACAGGTGAAGCATATGGAGACATGCTGTGCACAATGATACCAGCTTCGAGCATCTGTTGAACTTGCTTCTCGGTCTCATCTTGTGTGCAGGTGAGTATCTATAAGGCCGCACATTGAAAGGCACAGCTTCCGGTTGTAATGCTATTGCATGATCATATTGTCTTTCCGGTGGTAAAGTTTCAGGTGTGGCAAACACATCCGAAAATTGCTGCAGTACTTGCTGTACTTTAGGTGGAACTGCATCAGTTGGAACAGGGCCATCTTCTTTTACAATTGCCATAGCCCATACCTCATTTCCTTTGCACAACTTTAGCAGTTGTTCGATAGGCAACTCTTTTAGTGTACCAGCTGGAGGTGCCTGCACTCCTTTGAGCTGTATCATTTCATTGTTGTGTGGGAATGCGAGACAATGATTTTTCCAGTCAGTCACCATTGGACTGTGTTGTTTGAGCCAATCCATGCCTAAGATTGCATCATATGCACCCAACTCGAGTACCCTCATATCCGTAGTGAAGGTATGTCCCTGGCACCACCAAGATAGATCAGGAACAATTTGAGAGCAGAGCATAGTGTCACCGTTTGCAATTTTGACAGGCACAACTGTTGTGTCTTTGATGGTGCACTTGATTCTGTTGAGCATAGCTGTGTTAAGGAAACTATTGCTACTGCCTGAATCCACCAGTATCAACAGCACCTGGTTACCAATCATAGCCCTCAGGCGAATTGTTTCAGCACTTGTTGTGCCCTCAAGAGAATGAACAGATAAGCTCAGTTGCTCTGCCTTTGCAATGTCTTGAAGCTCTAGCATATTCAACACTTCATCCGACAATTGTTGAGCCGCAGGTTCAATTTGCATAGCGTGTGCCTCTATGCCAACCTTCCTTGCACATTGGTGTGTGGGTTCAAATTTCTCACCACACTTAAAGCATAGCCCATTTGCTATGCGATAGTCACGAAGTTGTCGATCTTTCCACTGATCACCCGAGCCAACTCTCAAAGCAGGTCGAACAACATCAGGTTTAGCATTTACTGTGTCATGACGAGCTTGATACTGCCCTCTGTATTTGGATTCTTCCCAGACCTCCTGCTGCACCCGTGCCAATAAATAAGCACGCTCAAGTGACGTGGGAACCTGAGATTCTACAGCAGCTCTGAACTCCTGCTTAAGTCCACGAATAAAATGTGCAATAAACATGTACTCATCATAATTGTGATTTAGCATCATAGCCTTATAGACTAATTGCTGAAAATCCTTCTGAAATTCTTCTACCGATGATTTTTTTTTCAGATTCACTAAGGCCTTCATGACTTTCCTATGATCATCCTGCCCAAACTGTTCTTCAATTGCCAGAATGAATTGGGACCAAGTGGTAACTACATGCTTCAGTTTGTGTGCCTGCCACCACATTGCAGCTTGCCCATCGAGATGTAAGGTACCAGTAGTGAGCCATAGAGCAGGATTAATATTGAAGATGCGAAAATAATCCATAATTTGGTCTTTCCAGATGCGTGGCCATTCACCATTGAAACGAGGAACAGACATTTTGGGGAGAGGAGTACGACCCGACACATCTGCGTGTGGAGTGCATGTTCTACCACCACCTGCGCCAGCCCCGTCGCCCATAATCCCAACGCCGTTCCCCGCCGCCAGTCCCTGAATTGTCGGCCCCTGCGCCACGCCGCCGCTGGTGGAGCCTCCCGCCGCCGCGTCCCGCCAATTGGGAGTGATCGATCGCAGCGTGGCGTTGCCGCTGCCTTGGATCACCTCCGCCTCTGGATCCGGATCATCCTCCTCGCGTGGTGGCGAAGTATGGATGCCCGGGTCGAGCGCGTCTATCCTCTCAGTGAACTTGTGGAGTGCGCGCGCCGTGGCGTCGTGGAGACGCGCGCTCTCCTGTACTGCCTCCGCTTGTGCGTCGAATTGCGCGCGCATCTGCTGCTGCGCCGTGTCGATCCGCGCCGCTACACCATGTAACAGATCAAGGGCGGAGTGGATCTTCATGAGTTCTGCCTCCCCGAGCGCCGTCGTCCCCGCCATCGCAGCCAGAACCAGCTGGGTCTGCGCGGATGGCTTGACAGGAGCCGTGGTGTTTCTCTGCTTAATCAAGCCTACCGGCGCGAGGATTTACAGCAATCAGAGAAAAACGACCGAAATCGCCCTCCCCAATCGCGACCCGACCCCGGAATTACAACTTAAAATCGAGAGGAGAAAAGGGAAAACACGCACAGCGACCCGTGCCCAGAAATTCGCCCAAATCTGATACCAATTGTACTATCCCCTGGCTACTATGATGGGTAGCGTGAGACAAACAACCATGGATGACCTTCGTGAGGAAGAAGGAAAGAAGAAGAAGGAAGTAGGAGGAAAGATTCAGAGTTTCCTCTTCTCAATTCAGTCATAATGGTCTCAATACAACGCTGGGCATATAACCCCACACACACGGCACCCAGGCCACACCACGCTGGCACACTGGCCCCACACGTCACACACACCAGACTCACTCAGCGTCGACTTATCTGACTGACGATGCTGGCCCACTACTCAGTCGCTGCATCTGGTGTGACAATGAGATGTAGAAGATGCACGGGCGCTGCATCGGCGCCTAGCCTCCGCACTTTTTTCAGGCGTGAGACGGCGCAAACGCCACACCGGCACGGATGATGAAGAGGTTGGCGAAGCCGTCCCGACAGCCGAACCACATAATCCGGCCTTAGGAGCTCGCCGGAGTTGATGAAGAAGGTCCCGTCCGAATATTACCCAGCAAGCGCTACTGTCAGCCTCACGGTGGGCACCAACTGTCGTGGTGGTGTCACGGCAGATGCCATAGAATGGCTAAAGTGTGGGGCCGATGGACGCTGGTGGATACGGGAGGGCTAGCAAACTAAAGAGCTCGCACGAGGAAGGATGTCGGAGTAACTGGGATCTCCGAGGAACACAAAACACCACCGAAGGAAACAAGAGAAGATCTAGTAAATACAAACAACTGCACGAAGGCAGAGAACACACACATGATGTACCTAGGTTCGGGGCCCTCGTGGGGAGGTAACACCCCTACTCCTGCCTTTCCTCTCAATATAAGTGTGGAATGAGATCTACAACATGCTCTTGGAGCTCTTGCGGTGATGAACACGAGGAACAAGATGAACTAGAGAGAGTGAGGAGTAAATGCCCTATGAGTAAATGAGACTATAGTTTTGGCCTCCAAGTTGGTCTCTCTTCACTTGAGCAGTTATGGCGCCTTTTATAGAGTTCCGGCCGGGAGGGCCGGAAACCCTAATCCGGGATGGCCCCACCAGACAGGCCTAACGGTTATGTCGACACCGGCTAGTGCGACCTAGCCGCCTACCTACCCGGCATAGCCCTGCCGTCATCATTCCGGCAAGGACATCAGGCGCCGTCCTGGAACATCATTGTCCCTCTGTTAGAGACAAGACATGTCTTTGCCCATCCCGAGTAGCCTTTTCCGGATTGCCGGGCTATGCATGTCCGATCTTGTCGTACCGTTATCGTACCGGCTGACACGCTCCCGTGTCAGGCGGGAGGTGACCATGCTTCCATGTCAGGCGGGAGGTGACCATGCTTCCGTGTCAGGGGGGGTGGTACTTCCCCCGTGCCAGGCGAGAAATCCTGCTCCGGACTGTTGACGACTTACCGGCATCTCCCATGCCGGCTACCTCCTTGCTCCATTCTGTAAGTCTTTCCTGCAGACACTGGACAACTTGCTAGGACCGAGATCTATATGTCGGTTAGCCTGTACCTGGGGAGCAAGGTTGTACCTTTCTCACCTACCCGGGGAGTCTATCCGGTTCACCCGGGATCTCCTCCACAGGGAAGTGTACCCGGAGCCTCCGAGATCCTTTCCGGATGTATCCGAGTAGAACTTTTAGGATGAGCATCTCTAGGCCTAGCCTCCCGAAGATGTCTTCGGTTGCTACCAAAGACATCTTCGAGAAGCTAGTTCTTAGAGGAACCACACGCTGGGGCTTATGCCGCTATGAAGGCCTGGGGAGGCTATTTATAGATTGCAGGGGTGACCCTTGCGACCCCCAAGAGATACCTTGAGCTCAACCAGCTACGACAGGTCAACTTGCCCCTTCAGTATCCTAAAGGGCAGCACTTGCACTCTCCAAAGGTCAAACACTATTGTCATACGACTGACTTGCACCGGGATCTTCCCTACCCGAGGGGCAGCCCCTCGACAGAACGGGCAGGTATATAATAGGTTAAATAAGTCTTGTTGAGTACCTCCTGTACTCAGCCTTGCGCACTTTTGGACAGGTGAAGGTTCCTACTCCACTGCCGGTTTCTACATGGACTTCGACGAGTAGATCGGGGTTCCCGGGCAGCAGCCTAGAATCGATGGGCGGGACGTCGCTTATGTTATGGCCTCTTAGGCCTTTTTGGTTCTTATTATGTAGCATAACATAATTTGCTTTCGTTGTTTGATGTACTATTGGGTCAGTGACCTCTGCTTGTAATATTTGCTATCTTCACTCTGCTAAGAGTTTGTATAATATTGCTTTGAGTCGTAGAGTCACTGTTGTGTTATCGATCGAGGTTAGGCTTATATCAGATGGATATCTGGGATTTGTCTAGCCTGGCTCTCGGGGGTGCTTCAGGTTTTGGTATCAGAGGAGGACTGCCTGTAGGAAACTCTTTTTGCTGGTCGATTTTGAGTTTAGTGTTTGTGAAAACTATTTCAAAGCTAAAATTATCTACAAAAATCTTGATAGGATCTTTTTTTTCCTTATCCATGAATCTATTCCTGGAGCCTCTTTTCTTGATTTGATTTCTAAAGGTTTACTATCTTATCTAATACTTCAAAATCTTAGGATCTCGAAGATTGGGTAGTGTTCTTTCGTACCTGTTTTTGGTTGCGATTCTCAGAGTGTTCTATATGCTTCAATTCCGCTGAAGCATGTATCTTTCTTCTTCCAAGCTTGAATTCTACTGCTTGTCCATCTCTTATCACTGATATCTTGTTACTTTCCCACGTCTTTTCATCTATCCTGTTTACCGGTGGATCTAACCTTCGTGGTCGCTGTTCTATTCTATCAGGATGTCAAGTGGTACTTGTGGCAGGGCCGTGGTGGTCGATACCATGGTGATGATGAACTGCCGTCACCTCCCACAATGGCGCAGGTTCTTCAGAACATCGAGAACAATCGCGTGAGGACTGAACATCTCCTTGAGCGTGTGGCCCAGAACACAGAACGTTGTACCAATGTCTGTGCTACACTTGGAGATTTCCTTAAAGCTGAGCCTCCTACCTTTGGTGAATACAAGGAGCCCCTTGAAGCTGATGACTGGCTCCGTACAATTGAGCGTAAGTTTGCTGCTCTGCATGTCCAAGCCAATGACCGTGTGAACATCGGCACCTACTAGCTAGAGGGTGCGGCTGGCGCTTGGTGGGAAGGTTTCTTGGCGTTGCAGGCGCCGGGACATGAGGTCACTTGGGAAGAATTCCGTACTGCCTTTCGTGCTGCCTATATTCCTAAGGCAGTAATGGACATCAAAAGAAAAGAGTTACTGGAACTGTCTCAGGGAAGGCTGAATATCGAGGATTACGGGCGTGAGTTCACTCGTCTCGCTCGCTATGCCCCTCGAGATGTTATCATGATGCGGATAAACAAGAGTTGTTCCGCAAGGGCCTGAACCCAACACTTCGGTATGAGCTGTTACCCTTTAAGTTCCAAACCTTCAAGGATCTGTACAATCAGGCTATCACCCTTGAGAATGGAAGGAAGGAAATGGATTCTACTATTAAGTCTACCTTTGGGGATTCTCATGCATCTGGCTCTGGTTTCAAGAAGCGCCGTGCGTTCATTCCATATAGCGTTGTCCCAAGAGCCCCCTATGCACCCAAGCCTGCTGGTTATGCTCCTCGCCCAACTGCACCCTATGCTACTTCGACTTATGGTGGTGGGCAAGGCTATCGTTCCTTAGGTGCTGCTCCAGCTGGAATTATTTGCTACACTTGTGGTCAGCCCGGACACTATGCTTGGGGTTGTCCTCAAAGGAACACTGGTGGTGGAATACCTCCGCCACAGAAGGATGCTAAACCGTCTCGTGCTGGACATGGTCGTCTGACCCGTGACACTACTGAGGCTGCTGAAGAAGATCCAAGCGTCATTCATGGTACGCTTCACCTCAACTCAATTCCAGCTACAGTTTTGTTTGATTCCGGAGCATCGCATTCATTCATATCGCAAGGTTTTGCTCAAAAGCATGGTATCCTTCTAGAGGAAATGTCTATCTCTATGGAGATTAACACCCCGGGATCTCATTGGCGGGCAATCTGGACTGCCCTTGAGCCCAACATTGTTATAGGCTCTTTATCTTATCCAATTTCCCTCACTGCCCTAAAGTCAACTGACCTTGACGTCATCTTGGGCATGGATTGGTTGGTACGGTACAAGGCCGTTATTGACTGTGCAACCAGATCTGTGGATATGACCCATCCTTCCGGTGAAACTGTTCGGTACAGGTCTCCTTCCTAAGTACCTTCGTTGGCAACATCTTTTCCAAACTCAGAGTTGTGTGCCATGGACGCCTCACCTACCCTTGAAATTCAAGATGTTCATGTGGTTTGTGATTTTCCAGATAGGACTTGCCTGGTATGCCACTTGATTGAAGTGTGGAGTTTGTTATTGAGTTGGTTCCTGGAACTGCTCCAGTCTTCAAAAGACCTTACCGCATGCCTAAGGAAGAGTTGGTGAAGTTATAGAGATAGCTAGAAGAGATGGAATGAAAGAAATTCATTCAACCTAGTACCTCTTCTTGGGGATGCTCTGCACTCTTTGTTAAGAAGCGGGACACCAACATTCCTCGACTGGTAGTTGATTATCGACCGTTGAATGCTGCGACGATCAAGAACAAGTACCCTCTTCCTCGGATCAACGATCTATTTGACCAACTAGCTGGTGCTACTGTCTTCTCCAAGATGGATCGGAGGTCCGGTTACCATCAAATCAAAATCCGGGAGGAAGACATTCCAAAGACGGCATTTCAAACTCGTTATGGTCTCTATGAGTATAAAGTGATGTCCTTTGGTCTTACCAATGCTCCATCCACTTTTATGTGGCTTATAAACTCAGTATTCATGGAGTACCTTGACAAGTTCGTCGTGATCTACATCGATGATATCCTAATCTATTCCAAAACCAAAGAAGTGCACACAGAGCATCTGTATTTGGTGCTGACTAAGCTTCGTGAGCATCGTCTCTACGCCAAGTTTTCCAAGTGTGAATTCTGTTTGAAAGAGCTTATCTTTCTTGGCCATGTTGTGTCTGCCGATGGTGTTACCGTCATTCCGGAGAAAGTTCAAGCTGTTCTGGATTGGGAGACACCTAAATCAGCTAAAGAGATTCGGAGTTTTCTCGGACTTGCTGGTTATTACCGTCACTTCATTGAAAACTTTTCCAAGATTGCAAAGCCTATGACTGATCTTCTCAAGAAAGGAAAGAAGTTTGAATGGTCAGAAAAGGCAGAAGAAAGCTTTCAGGTATTGAAAACTGAGTTGACTACTGCTCCAGTTCTTGTTCTCCCTGATACAAGCAAGGATTTTGTTGTCTTCTGTGATGCTTCCCTTCAACGGCTTGGATGTGTGTTGATGCAAGATGGTCATGTTGTGGCCTACGCCTCTCGACAGTTGAAACCACATGAGCTAAACTATCCAACCCATGATCTAGAGTTGTCTGTTGTTGTACATGCTCTAAAGCAATGGCATCATTATCTCTTTGGTTATCGTTGCAATATCTATTCAGATCATCAAAGCCTGAAGTATCTTTTCACCCAACCGGATATGAATCTCAGATAGAGAAGATGGTTCGAACTCATCAAAGACTATGATTTGGGTCTCAATTACCAACCCGGCAAAGCGAATGTTGTTGCTGACGCGCTAAGTCGGAAGTCTTACTGCAACAATCTGATGCTTAAGAAAGCTCAACCCTCCCTCTATGAGGAGTTTGCACGACTCAACCTTGAAGTTGTTCCTAGTGGATTCCTAGGAAATCTAGAGGTGAAACCCTCTCTTGAACAACGGATCATAGCTGCCCAAAAGAATGATTCTGATATCACCCGGATCAAGCGGAACATTGCTGACAGAGAAGTTACATGTTTCACCATCGATGATGAAGGTACCGTTTATTTCAGCAAGCGTCTAGTGGTGCCAAAGAAACAAGATCTAAAACAGCTGATCCTTCGAGAAGCTCATGAGTCACCTCTTTCTATCCATCCTGGTGGCACTAAAATGTATAGGGATCTTCGTCAAAGATTCTGGTGGCCCCGGATGAAACGAGAATCGCTAAGTTTGTGGCAGAATGTGACGTTTGTCGTCGCGTTAAATCTGAACATCAAAGGCCAGCTGGTACCCTTCAGCCCCTTTCTATTCCTGTCTGGAAGTGGGATGAAGTTGGTCTGGATTTCATCACTAGTCTTCCAAAGACTCAAAAGGGAAATAACGCTATCTAGGTAGTCGTGGACCGCCTTTCTAAGGTTGCTCACTTCCTGTCCATTCGAGAAGATATTACCGCTATTGAACTAGCAGATATGTATGTCTCCCGGATAGTTGTTCTTCATGGTATCCCGAAGAAGATCATTTCTGATCGTGGAAGTCTGTTTACCTCCAAGTTCTAGTCTAGTTTCCAACAAGCTATGGGAACACATCTTTCTTTTAGCACCGCTTATGATCCTCAAACCGGTCGTCAGA
Organism: Poa annua; assembly: GCA_026929855.1. Classification (NCBI taxonomy): domain Eukaryota; kingdom Viridiplantae; phylum Streptophyta; class Magnoliopsida; order Poales; family Poaceae; genus Poa; species Poa annua. Next base: position 23,918,059 of record CM049432.1, read on the forward strand.
CAGAACGAGTCAATCAGATGCTTGAGGACATGTTAAGAGCCTGTGTCATATCCTTCGGAAAGAATTGGGAGAAGTGTCTTCCATTCGCTGAATTTAGTTACAACAATAGCTTCCAAGTTAGTATTGGTATGGCACCCTTTGAAGCTTTGTATGGCAGAAGATGCCGTACTCCTTTGAATTGGTCCAGAACCGGTGAAAGATCATGTGGGGACCCCGGACTAGCTGTCCGAAATACCCTTGTGCCTCATCAGCGATCCCGTGATCAGTCTGTCGCTGGGCACAATCGATTGGTATCAAAAGAACATCCATAATTACCGAAAGAATTACTTACTTGAGTGAAGCCATAATCTTCAATAAGTTATTGCAGCGGAAAACACCAATCAACGTGGGGCCCGAGTCATTTGCCAAGACACCTACAGGCAGCTGACTGCGAAGACGGCCTAGTTCGCAAAGACGTCATCGGTCTCTCGGTCTTCATCATACTTCTTCTTGAACACTGGACATGGGAATATCCAGGGACACAGCCATGAGTACATTTACGTACTCGCAAACTACCCCAACATGAGCATGCGCTATTCTTTTATTTGTTTAAATAAAACTTTTGTTTGCCTTGAAAACTCTATATCTTTATTGAAAAAGGAAAGGAAGTTTTCAGAACTTTTCCCATAAATCTGCCTTTGTAAGAAGTCTCTTTAATAAACATTTTGTCGAAAAATCACCATTTTATCGTTTCTCCAAAACTCCTCCTTTTCCTGACCATAAACCGTCATGATACATAATTTCCAACAACCTCATACCGATCCGTTGGTATAGGTGTATGGAACATTCTCCAATTCCTTTTTCTTTTGAAACTCAAATCTTTTCCCAAAATTTGCACATGGTCAAAGTAGGGCCTCTCAACTGTCCATATCCGAGGACTCGGCTATTCGAATAGTTTTAACCCTCTGCAGAGGTAGCACGCTTTTCCCACACTCATCCGATAACTCATCGTGTCAGCCACGTTTCGCCATACCAGCGGTATGCGAAGTTGAGTCACCGACCCTAGTCTTTCCTTTGCTCATGCTAGTATAGGATCCTGCCCATATGATACTTCCCATCGACACTTAACCCAGCCCGTCGGGATCTAAGTGTGAGGACTCACATGTTTTATCTGGCGGTGTATAGGGGACATCCTTCTATCCTCCTCCTTATCTACTCATAGATGTTGAGCGAGGACCCAGGTCAGGGGTAGGTCGTCAAACCATTCCCTCATGCATAACAGAGTCATCTCCGTTGATGTAGTGTCCCATACTAATAAGAGCAAACTATATGACTAGGCCCTTTCCCATATGTGGGTAAATGTGGTCGCACAGAGTATCGGCTGATCGACGTAAGTACTAAGACACAATGTGCTTTTATCAAAAACCACCTTTCTCCATTTCTTTACTTCAACACCATATCATAGTGCTTTATATCCACACAAGTTTCCAAAGGAGTTTTGAATAAACAAATCTTGGTTTTTCCATCCTATAGTTTGAAAAAGAATTTCCATCTAATATCTCCATACAGTGTGTCAAAATAATATACTGGTATTTTGGGAAAAAGGGTTTTCAAACTCATAGCCTTAGTGGCAACCACCACTTAAATCACATATGCTCTTTATAAGTAAAACATGTGAACCAAAATAGGTGTATAAAGATGCAAGCTCAGGGAATAGCTTGCCTGATTCCAGTATGATGTTCTTGGACTTCTTCTCACCGCTCAAGAGATAAATATCATCCTCCTCCGATAAATCCTTTCCAAATACCACTCCGGTAGCGTTTATAACTAGCGTCGCAACATGAAAATAAACAACACGCAATAAGCAAACCAAACCACGAGTGGCATATAAACAAGGGACAAACCACAAGTATCCAACTAATCACTCAAGCCACATACATAGCACTAGTTTAATCAAGCAACGAACTAAATCTATATTTACTAGGGCATTATACTCACAGGAGTATAAGACCATACACATGCCAAAATATAGAGCACCAAGGCATCCTCAATTAGAGGTAATTAGTAACCACTTTTCTCTGATCAGGAAATAATTCAGACAAAAGTTAAGTCACCAATTAATCTCTATAATTTAAATACCTCACCAAGCTAAGGTGGAGACACTAACAAGATATTTAAGCTATTATTCCACTCCAAGACTATCAAGTCCATCAAGCCATGCAAACATATTACTCACCAATGTGTCTAACCACTAACACTAACAGTACTAACATATTATAACATGCCAAACTACAACAACTAGCAAGCAACAGCAGCACAACAATCATTACAGCAATGCAACCTTAAATGCTCTAAATAGTCACTTCATATATCAAGCAACACAATTTGGTTTCAATTTAATTGAATTAGCCATTATTTGATTATGTCTTACTTATGGCAGAAACTAGTTGAACTTGTTTAATTACATATCTTAAGTTATGTTGTTCACAAAAATACAAACTAAATTTCTACAGAAAGCTACTGATGTGTAGAAGACAACACAATTGGATTTGGGTCCATTGGAGTTACCAAACTCCCCACATAATGGTTTCAATCCAGAAGATTAATAACCAAGTTTTGGCTATCAATTAAGTTCTGTTGTTCTAAAAATTTAATCCTTTTAGGGGTGGCTAACCATGACTAAACGTGACTCAATAAAATTGGTCTCAACCAATTTGGACTAACAGAGTATCAGAAACAAACAAGTTTGGATTTTAAACTCTTTATGGCATTTTGAATAATACATTTTTATTATATATCTAAATGAGGTGAAACCAATTGAGTTGGTTAGATAATTTTATAAGCATTCCAGAACCTTTGGATTTGGTTTATTTGGAGTAATAAATCTCAGGTTATTGAATTTACAAAATGAGTCCAGTATTGATTTTCTAAATTCATTTTCTTTTCTACCCTTTTTCTTTATTTTACTAAAAAGTTATATAAACTAATTTATTTGGGTTAATGAATTAGACCAAAAGGCAGTATTTACCTTTCTGAACATTTTGGTATTTTATTTGTAATTTTTGAACAAGTACTTAAAAAGTTATTGAATTTACAAACTTAATCCAATTTCTGTCAGTTTCAAATATTTCCCAGAGTTTAACCGAAACTTTCTGCACACAGGCTGTGCTAGCCAGAGTCACTGACCAACGGGCCCGTGCGCCATGCTGGCACTGATTGGGCGTGTGATGCTGCGCTGGCCGCCACGGTCTATGACCAGTGGGGTCCACCTGTCAGTGTGAGGGAAAAAGAGAGAAAAGGCCGCGCGGCTGGGGTTCGAACTCGAAATCTCGCGGGTGTGCGGTGCGGCTACGCTAGCCACTGGGTCGGGTGCTGGGTTGTTGATAGAATACGGCTCGATTTAGGATAAGCTATATGCGCTAATTAACTGACGAAACTGAAGATTGCAGGCACAGCGCGCGGCGGCCGTGCCCGACGGAGAGAACGCCGGCGATGACCAAATCCCGGCGGCGCATCCGCGGTGCGAGGGGTGCTAAAGGGGTGCGGGGACGCGGGCGGGCTCGTGCGCGTGCAGGAGGCCCGAGGGGAGGACGCACGGCGTCGTGCTCGTGCTCGACGCGCACGGCCTCGGCGGACGGCCGTGCGGCCTCTCGCTCGACGGCGAGGCTACAGGGCAGGAGGAGGGAGGAGGGGGTCTCCCGGAGGACGGAGTGCTCACCCTCGACGCGTGGGTGGGCTCGGCTCGGACGGAGAGGCGACGACGACGCCGGAATCGTGCTCGGGTGCGACGGCCAGAGCGGAAGAAGACGGGGACGGCGCGGTCGATTCGCGGCTCCCCTCTTCGATTCCTTGCACGGAGACGAATAGGACGGCGAGGCGGTGCTGGTGGAGGTCTAGGTTGGGCTCGGGGAGGCTCGAGTCGCCGGAGGCGTACGACGGCGAGCTCGGTGTCGTGGGGGAGGAGAAGAAAGAAAAGAGAGGGAGAGAGAGGCGTGGAGCAGAGGAGCGGGCTCGGGGGATTTTATCGTGCAGGGGAGAGGAGGGGGGTCCGACAGTCGTGCGGCAGAGCGACGCGGGGGAGGGGCACGGAGGAAGGCGCACGTCGCCGTGCCGTCCGTGGACATGTCGAGCGGCGGCACGGACGCGTGCAAAAAGGGGGAGGGGTGTGGCGCGGATGCTTGTGTCCAAGGGGCAGAGGAGCGAGGCGGAGGGGCGGGGTCCGGTCGGCGAGCGCTGCAGCGAGGGGGGGGGGCCTGGGCGGCGAGCGGTGCAGAGCGAGGACGAAGAGCACGGCGGCACTGGCGCCATGCCGTGCTGCGGCTACAGGAAGGAGATGGCGTTTTTTCCAGATAACCCCCTGGCTGAACTTTCCCTTCTCACAACTAAGTCCTATTTCTATTTCTTTTAATTTCTTTGAACACCAGTAGCTTTTAGGGATTTTATTTGGGGTACTAAAACATTTTATTAAAATTTGAAAATATTTGGGTAGGCTCCCATATACATGTAGAAGCTCCACAAAATTTGGTATTTGAAAATAAAATGTTTTGAATAACTTTTGCTCACAGGGTTTCATTATGGCAATTTTGCTAATTTCCAAATGATATTCCTTTGGAATTTTGAAACAAGTGCAAAATATTAATTATGAACTCTTGGAACTTTCTTGATAAATATATTAACTTCAAATAGTTTTTATTCTCAGAGGGAAAATATTTGTTGAAAGGAAGTAGATAGTTAAATAGGGAAAATAATTTATTTAGATCATTTCTTCAACTCATGATCTAAATTTCCATTTGCTGATTAATTTGAGGAGTTTATTTTAAATTTAGGTCACATACCAATTTTGATATCAAAGGGGTGTTATCTTTAAACACAATTGAGGAATTATCCACACAAGCAACAAACACAATAATATCAATATCACAATCATGACCACACAAATCCAACCACAAAAATTAATCACACCACCATTTCCATAATTAACAATACTATATTATAAAAATGATCACACTCAATTATGACAAGGTGAGGTTTAAAATTATCTCAACTCCACCTTTATATTTTTGAAATTAGGTTTTGAGCAAGACAACATATGTGGGGTAATATATTTCCCACTAGTGTTATTTTCAAATGGAGTGAAAATATGGGTTTTATGAAGTGGGAGTGGCATACACCTGAAAAATATCAGTGTTGAGAAATAGGTAGGAGGTAGCATATAGATCCCCATATCCTTGGGAGCACATAATTTTGGAAATGCTTTTACTTTCTCAAATACTGGATATTAGTTTTGGTTGTTGATAAATCAAAATATCATTGAAAAGGAGTTGGCCAAAATAAGAATGGAAAAGCTATATATAGAATATTTTCTTGTCATAACATGATCGCCAGAGTTGAATATATTTGCACCTTGATTGGGTCTTATATTTACTAGTCAAACCACTTAAACAACAAGTCACCCAAGTTCAAACATAGCAATGGGAAGGGAAACGCAATTTTCAATGAAACATTTCAAAAAGTTTTTGTTGGTTCTGAATTTTGGGCCTGGTAAAAATAAGTTTTTCTTGGTTCCAAAATTTGGGATGTTACAGATCACCCTTTGGGCCAGATATCATCAAAGAAGCAGAAGATCAAGTCAATATCATCTGTGAGCGTCTCAAAACAGCTCAGTCTTGTCAGAAGAAACACTATGACATCCATCATCAAGATGTTCGCTATGAAGTTGGCGAGCATTCCTATCTCAGGGTCACTCCTCTTCGGGGAGTCCGTCATTTTGGTATCAAAGACAAACTGGGTCCTCGCTATATTGGTCCCTTCCGCATTCTTGCTAAGCACGGGGAGCTTGCCTACCTGTTGGAACTACCCTCAAAAAATCCAGACGTCCATGATGTCTTCCATGTTTCCCAGCTGAAGCGTTGCTTCAAAAATCCCATCAGTGGTGTTGATCATGAGACTCTTGACCTTCAGGAGGATCTAACATATCGTGAATATCCTATCGGCATACTTGATGAAGCCGAGCGTAAAACTCGACGTCAGAGCATCAAGTTCCTCAAAGTTAAGTGGTCTCATCACTCTGAGGAGGAAGCAACCTGGGAGCACGAAGATCGTCTCTGATCTGAGTATCCCGACTTCTTTTCTAAAACCTAGGAATCTCGGGGCGAGTTTCTTGTAAGGAGGTTAGATCTGTAACATCCCCAGTTTGTTAAATAGAATAAAAGTTGTGTTTTGAGCATTGCATGCATCTCATCTAATTTGGACAGGAATTTACATTTAAAATTTACATGTTTGCTTCTAAAAGAAAGGGTTAAACTCTTGTTATTTTTGGTGAACTCAAAATATTCCAATTTTTCAAAATCCAAGACTGCCATTGGCTTCCTTGTGAAATTTTGAATCTCATAGTATTTTTCTACAAGTTTTTCTCTTTGCAGAAAGGCCATAAGATATTTAAATAAGTAACCATGGGCCTGTTTGTGAAGAAAAATAGCAATTAATAATTTCTTCAGGGGGTTTTCCAGAAAATCGTCGTCGTCTTCAACCTTCTGACCACCCGTGCGTCTGTGTCGTGCGCGAAGCCGTCCCTCTCCGAGGATGCGCAGCGATTCCCGCCGCCGACCTCGGCGGTCTATAAGTACCCGCCGCCGCTGCCAGGGGAAAATCTAGTTTCTCTTCTCCTCCTCCATTCTTCCCCAAATCCCAAACCCTGTTCCCGGGTCGCCGGCGATTGCCGCTGATTCCGGCCACCTCTTGCTCCGGCGAGCAGCTCGGAAGCTGAGCGCGGAGAAATCGTCGAATTCCTACGCCTCTGTCCTCCGCCGTCGACCACGGATTCTAGCCATCTCAGGCATCCCCGCCCCTCCCCGACCTCTCCATCGCGCTCCTGATGAGCTTCTGGTCCTCCCGGACCCCTCCATGCGCTCGCTCTCCTTCTTGTTCTTCTTGGCACCGTGCGCCGTCGCATGCCTCCGCTCCGGCAAGCGCGCCACCATCTCCAGTGACCATCTTCGGGCGCTGCCGCCACCCCTCGGTCGCCCGCCTTCTTGCACGTATCACGCGCGTAGCCGCGTATCCTCTCGCGCTCGCAATCGACAGGAGGAAATCAGCCATTGATGACGTCAGCTGACGTCATCATTTCTTTTGAATTTCTGAAAATCATTTATTCCTTTTATGTAATTGTTTAATTAAATGACATGTGGGACCATGATGTCAGGGTTTTAATATTTTCCATTACTATTTTCTGAAATGATTAAAAGTATGACATGTGGGGCCAATTTATTTAAATAATTTTGAAACTTGAATTAAATTATTTAAACTTTGAAAATTCATAACTAACTCATTTTAGATCAGAAAAATATGATTTTTATATCAAAATGTTCAGAAAAATAAAATCTATTCAATTATAATTTAATCATACATATTTCATACAATGAGAATAATGTTATTAGTCTCACATTAATAAATCCTTATTTTAACTGTGGGTATGTTTTATACACCCATTTAATTAATGCTTGCATCTAGGGTATCCTAAATGCCATGTCATTCATGTGATTGTGCATTACATCAATAATGTATTGATTGTGTCATTCCTTTCCGGTATATGTTTTTCTTCGCGGTAGGATTCGAGCCCGAGAGTGTTTGCAACGCCTCCGAAGATCAATACCCAGCTACTGAAGAGCAAGGCAAGCATAACCTCTTATCTGCACATATACGATTTCAAAAGTATTTGATTCTTGTGTTATGCATACGGTTCGAAGATGTTTTGGTCGAGGTATAGAGTGTCACTTGCGTTGCATCCCCGCTTAGACTTGCTTAGTTGTTTCTTTCTCTAACTAGTCGAGAAGGTTGAGGTGGAATGGGTATGCATGATTTATTTATTATTATCTCTAAAGACTTGGACGAGAGGACACATTGGGATTGTGGTGGGTTGTCTTGTTCTCGTCGACATTAGGAACTGATTTCCTAGGTTCGGAACCAAGACTATTCGTGCATCCACACGGGGCTCGGAAAGCCCTCGACTCCAACTTGCCTCCTACTACGTGAAGCCACTAATTCGAGTGTTCCATTTGCGTGTGCGGTAAAATAGTTTGAGGAGAAAAATTAGGGCCCAGGCCAGGAGAGTGTGACGCTCTGATCTTGACCCTGGCAACCCGTACTAGGGATCGCTGAGATGGCGATCTGACCTACTGCTGTGGCTCATGGACATAGGCGAAGCCTGGGAAAGGTCGTGGCCAACCCTCTAGTCGGCACTCCCAGGTAGAGTGCTAATGTTTGGCGTATCGGTTGGTTGGCGCGTGTGGGTAGTTACACCCCCTGTAAGGTAAATCTTTTCGGTAAGCCATGTCCACTGTTATGGACGACTTGGTACCTTATTTCGGTGATCATAGACAACATTAACATGATCCTAAAACTTTACAACTAGAGGGTGGTTAGGATTGCTTCCTCGGGTTGAGCGAGGGGGCTATCTTGTGGGTGGTGCAAACGATGACATCCCGGTGGCTACAGAAGATGGACGATGAAGTCAGAGGTGTTGTTCCCTTACCCCATTTTCAAAGTCTAATGATGCGGGATTCTCTCCTTTTCAGAGGTGTTGCGCACTTTTGGACAGGTGAAGGTTCCTACTCCACTGCCGGTTTCTACATGGACATCGACGAGTAGATCGGGGTTCCCGGGCAGCAGCCTGGAATCGATGGGCGGGACGTCGCTTATGTTATGGCCTCTTAGGCCTTTTTGGTTCTTGTTATGTAGTATAACATAATCTGCTTTCGTTGTTTGATGTACTGTTGGGTCAGTGACCTCTGCTTGTAATATTTGCTATCTTCACTCTGCTAAGAGTTTGTATAATATTGCTCTGAGTCGTAGAGTCACTTTTGTGTTACCGAATGTTCAACTGTTGGTTCTCGAGATCGAGGTTAGGCTTATATCAGATGGATATCTGGGATTTGTCTAACCTGGCTCTCCGGGGTGCTTCAGGTTTTGGTATCAGAGCAGGACTGCCTGTAGGAAACTGTTTTTGCTGGTCGATGTTGAGTTTAGTGTTTGTGAAAACTATTTGAAAGCTAAAATTATCTACAAAAATCATGATATGATGTTTTTTCTCCTTTGTCGGGTTATGACTCCCTAGAACAGGGGGTAGTCACTTCCTGAAGTGTAGTTCGTGAAGGGTATTTAACATGGAGGTCCAGACCCTCGAGGGGCACGGCAACGCAGCTCGCCGGACCTGAAAACGAAGCACCCACTGCAGAGATAGACACCAGCCGGTACCCAGGTTCACGACCCTCGTGAGGACGTAAGACCGCTACTCCTACTTGTCTGTATTGAATTATGGAGATTGCAGTACAACCGAGCTTGCCGAGGGCCCCCTTGAGGCAGTTCTTGCCTCGGGAGGGAAGTGATGACCTTCTTCCTCCTTAAGCTAGAGGATATCCTACTTGGGATTGCTAGGGTTTACAGGTGTTGTTACAAGCAAACTGGCCGACCTCCGCTACGATGGAAGTCTTGTCCCTTTTATAGGCGCCTCCGGCGCTCTCCTTCTGCTTGGCCTCCGAGGTGGTTCACACATGGCAGAGGCATGGCGGAACAGGAGTCCACCACGGCCCGTTCGTCCATGTGCGTGGTCCATTGCTGATAAAGGTGGGCGCGGTGGCCGACCAGCAGCCGACTGTGCAGTTCTGCTACAAGGGAGGTAGTCTCTGAGGTGGAGCCCACGATGACGTTCTCTTTGGAGGATAGCTCCGTCCACCCGCTTTATCACCGGAGTAGAAGGTCCTGGCAGCTCTGCGGCAGGCGGCGCTGCTTTATTGACTCCTTTATCACCAAGACGGCAAAAGGGGTGCTTGCGTCACCACGTGGTCGAGGCAGAGAGCATGTGCGCCCCGCCGTACTTCCTTGACCGCGACGTTTCCCCTCAGGCCCGGGGAGGCCTGAGGGGAGACTTCTGTTGACTTCCCTCGAGGCGCGCTGGCGCCTCGGGAGGGTCTCCTGAAACGAGGGACCCCTTGAGGCCCTCGTTTCCTCTTCAGGCCCTCGAGGGGAGTTGCCTCTCGAGGGTCCCGCCAGGCGGCGAGGCCTGGTCCTTAGTCGTTTCGTCTGTCTGGCCTGCGTGCGAGGCCTGGGGGGAGTGAACTCTACATACCCCAGTTCCCGTTGGGCCGACAGTAGTCCCCGGGCCCGCGCTGGGCACGATTGAGCCCATGGGCTCAAGCGAAGCGTCGTGGGTCCTAATGGCCCAGCCGGCCCGAGCCACGCGGCACTCAAGCGAGTAAAGGTCTCTTACGATCCGGGGCGTGAGTCGTGGGGGGTCCCACCAAGCCCCGGTAACTGCTCCTTGAGGGGGTATAAAGCTCGAGCATTGCGCAGGGAGCCGTTATCGTTTCCAAACCTTCTCGCAGAAGTTTTCGCCTCCTAGAGCTCTCCGCCTCCGCTCTCTCCTGCGATTCTCCTTTCTCCGTCTCCTTCATTCCTCCGAGCCCGCGACGATGAGCCACCTCAAGAGCAAGGGCAAGGCCGCTGCGGGGTCTTCCTCCCAGGCGGAGGTCCCTGAGATCTTGCAGGGCGCGGCGCTGCTAGGCGTTTGCATCAACGAGAAGGCGCTTGCCAAGGTTCGGTTCCTAGTTGCGGACCGGAAAAACGAGCATGGCGCCACTGCCCTGAAGCCCGCGGCGCACGGGAAGCGCCCGCAAGGGTACTTCCCAATCTTCCAGCATTGCCTCGCCGCAGGACCGGTGCGGCCCTTCTCGCCGTTCCTGGAGGCGGTGCTGGCGTTCTATCAGGTGCAGTTATTGCACCTGCATCCCAACTCCATCCTCATCCTCGCCGTCTTAGCCTACCTCTGCGAGGCGTATCTGGGCCTGGAGCCCACGGTGGGGCTGTTATGGTCCTTCTACGCGCTCCGGATCACGGCGAAGAACGAGCGCTTAGGGTGCGTCTCGTTCCGCATCGTCGACGGCATGGGAGCGTCTATATCCCCATGTCTTGGAGCGAGAACAAGGCCATCACCTCGGTGACGAAGAAGGTGGATGACTTCCACCAGAAGTGGTTCTTCGTCGGGGTGTAGCGTCCCTGCGCCTTCCTCGAGGTCCCCCGACGAGCCCCCGCTGAAGAACTCCCACTGGGGCAAGGCCACCTTCGACGGCGCAAGGAATGTAAGCCTGATGGGGCGCCTGAGCTTCCTCCGCGTGGAGGGCCTCACGGGGCAGATGATCGTGGTGAACTTCGTGACGCGCCGCATCGCGCCCCTCCAGGCACACTCGGTGCCCATGTGGATGTACTCAGGGCCGAGCGACAAGATGCGGCTTCATGTCGAGGACAATGACAAGGACACCATCGACAACGTCCTTTCCGCGCTCTTCGTCAACCCATCGGTGCCTGCCGTGGATCAGCTCCCCGTGACGCTCCGGCCTCTTCATCAATACAACTTGATGGAGCGCATGGACATCCTGGAGGGCATGCCTCCGTTCACCCCGACAGGCCGGGCGGACTCAGAGTTGCCGACGCCGGCCATGCGGGGAGCGAAAGGGGCAGATTCTCCCTCGGCCTTAGGAGCTGGCCCAGGTGAGGAGGAGGCCACGACCGGGGAGGTGTCCTCTTCGAGGGCCGGGTCGTTCACTTACGAGGTTTGCGACATCTCGTCAGGTGACGATGACGCCTTCGTGGTGGCTCCTTCGCGCCCCGTGGCGGAGGAGGCTGAGGAAGAGGAGGCCTCTGACGCGGAGGCCTCCCCTGGGAGGCGCGGGCCTTGCACCAAGGCAGCCACGGACCACTCGGGGGCGAGGCCGTCCGACGTCCCCTCCAAAAGGTAAGCGGTGACGCCCCCTACAAGGCCTCTGGCCAAGACCTTCCCCTCATGGCGCTCCCCAGACTTGGCGTGGGTCGATGCTGGCGCCCCCCCTTAAGGGTAAGTGTTCATGACACCTAGTCACTTGCGTTTTGTCCTCTTTCTTTTTACTTGACGCTTTATTGAAGATATTTTCTTGGGCCTTTGCCAGTGATCTTGTGCCTGCGAAACACCGCAGGCTTCGCAAGGCTGCTGAGGTGAAGCGAGCCTCGGTAGAGGCCATAGCTGACGAGGCCACGAGGCCTGCGGAGACGGCCTCCGCAGACCCCCCTGCAGGGGTGCCTCAATCGGAGGCGGCTGCGCCTCAGGTGGGGGCGACAGAGCCTCAGGCGGAGGGAGAAACGCCATGGCTAGAGGCACCTGAACCGTCCCCCGAGTCGATGGTGGGGGAAACCCCAGAGGAGAGGGCTTCCACACCGCCGCGCGCTCCTACTCCTCCTCGCGCGGTTACGCCTCCGCGTGAGCCAACTCCACCGCGTGAAGCAACGCCGCCGCGTGCGTCGACGCCACCGCGCGCGCCTACTCCGCCGTCTGCGCCCACTGCTCCCGTGGCGCCTGCGACGGAAGCGCGCGAGGCACCAGCAGGCGCGGGCGCGTCCACTAAGGGATATTCTTCGTCGCCTCCTCGTCAAGCTGGAAACGAGGAGCGCCCTGCTGTCGCGGGGCCCGAGGTGGATGCCGGCGCGGGCTGAGGCGGAGCCCAGGCTAGCCCCAGAGCTCTCCCTAAGGCCGGGCCCTCGGGACTCGCCGCCGGAGCCGGGCCCTACTCAAGCCAGGAGCTGGTCCTTCGGGGCTGGGACTGGAGCGCGGGGCGCCGCGAGGTCGCCTTCGGCCTCGTGAGAGAATCCTTGGAGGGCTTCGAGGCGCACATCGCCCTCGGGGACATATGGCTCGCTCGGTGGCAGGAGGAGCTGGCAAGGTCGTGGGCTTCCTTCCACACGGCGGTCGAGGCGCGCCGGTAGGAGGACTTGGCGTTGCAGGCCGCGCGCGAGGAGGCCACCCGCTTCGCCAAGGAGATCCGTGAGGGGGCCATCCGCGACGCCGCAGAGCTCCTCGAGCCCCTCCAAGCGGAACGTGACGCCGCTGCGGAGCTTCTGCGTGAGGCCAAGACGGAGCGCGAGGCGATGGAGGGCTCGCTGGCGCAGAAACGCCGCGAGCTGGGCCAGCTGGAGTCCCAGCTGCTTTCCGCCCATCAGGCCACGCAGGCCGCTCTGGAGGAAGACCGCAAGGGCTTTGCCGAGCGCGAGCATCAGCTCGTCCTCAAGGAGAAAGAGCTGCGGCAACGCCTTCAGGCGGAGAAAAACTTAGCCGCCCAGCGCAAAGCCCTCGAGGCGCGCGAAGGAGACCTGGCCAAGGCGATCTCGAAGTACGACGAGAACGTCGCTGCCCAGAAGCTTGCTTATGAGCGCTTCGAGCGACGTTTCGCCGAGAAGAAGAAGAAGGCCGAGGACGCTCTCACGGAGCACGAGAAGCAATTCCGCAAGTCCACCTCTCAGAAGTATCGCGACCTGGCGCAGACGCAGGACGACCGCTTCAAGGCCAAGCACGCCGTGGATGCTCAGCGGATCGCCGAGCTCGAGAAGGCCAACTCCAGGCTGGAGGCCCGCCTCAAGCGCGCCAAGGACGGTCGTCGCCGAGCGGAGGAAGCCCGCACCGAGGCAGTACACAACCTCAATTCCTTGGCTAAGGACGTGGAAGAGCAGGTGGCCCCTGCGATGGAGCGGGCGACGGAGGCGTCAGACTCAGCCCAGGCGCCTCGCGCGCTCACGAAGCAGCATGAGCGTATGTTTTAAGCGTTGGTCGCTCGGGGCAACGAGCTTGCTGCGCAGCTCGGCGCGGACGCGCCGCACACCGACATCCGAGGCCGCGGCGATGCTGCCATGTACCTGGTCTACTTTGACCAGCTCTTCGCGGCACTCGACGGCCCCATCGCCGAGCTTCGCGAGATGATCAAAGTCGAGAGCCGGCAGCTTCTGGGGGTGGTTGTTGATCGCATCTTCACCAACCTCAGGCTTCTCACGCCAGGCTTGGACCTCTGCACCGTGACCGAGGCTGCGCAAGGCGAGGACGCGCAGCGGGTCTCCAGTTCCCTCTGCGAGCAAGTTGACACCTTCTGCAACCGCTTCAGGCGCGCGGAGGCTGCAGCGGAGGACAGCGAGGAGGAGGCTGCCTCTGCCGAGACCGCAGAGGGCGCAGTGGAAGAGGTAGAAGACGACGATGCTTCCGCCTGAGCCGCACGCTATTGCGCCTGCGTGCGCTTGTATCTGAAACAATCTTGTGTTTAGATGTTTTTAAGACCTTTTGGCCTGTAATATACTCTTTATTGTTATCTGTATATAGCTTGCTTGCCCCTCGAGAAGTTTCTTTGAACTCATCTACATGTCTATTTGCTCTCTGCGTCGGTAGGACCCATCTCTTCGTGCCATGACTCCGCCGCTGTGGTATGCAGGAGCAATGACTCCGCAAAGCCGGGGGGAGTTTAGGCCTAGGAGAGGTAAGAGCCCTGAGTCGCGATGCTCAAGTGCCCCCCTTAGACGTGCGAGTACTCCATGAAGCGTAAGGGCAAGCGAAGTCGCTTGAGGGGCAAACGTGCGCTAGAGGGGGAGATAACGCTCTTAAGGCGTGGGTGCGAGACTTAGCTTCTCGAGGTTTTTTCCCTGTAGAGGATTTTTGCCTGGCGAGGAGGTTCTCTTGAGGGGTCATCCCCGGATGCCTCCTCAGGCTTGTGGGGGCTTGTGTTCCCTGTAGATGTTAGAGGGGCGAACCCAAACGCTGGAACACGATTCAAGGGACTCGTGCATGCTTGTAGGTCCCCTCAGGCGTTCCTCGCGAGGAGAGAAAGTACCAAGGTCCTCTGTAGAGATGGCGTGTTTGTGGGATCTTGCACTCCAGCCAGAGCTCGGACTCTTGGATTTTGCGGTGCTGCTGGTGTGTCATTTGAGGCACTGGCACCGTACTCAGCCCCCGCTCGCGAGGTACGCATGTGGAGAGATATAAGCGCACACTTCAACAAAGTAATACGTAAAATAAAACTCACCAAATATATTACATAACGGCGCCGAGGCGCTAAGTTCACTTGGGAACGAAATTGTTTCATTATGCTTGGGGTTGCCAAGTTAATGTTTTGACCATGTCGAGGCATGGGGACCACCCATTAGTGGCAGAGACTCTCAACGGCCTGAGGTGGCTCGTTACCTGGAGATCTCGGAGGGTTGACCCTCGAGAGAAGCCTTTGGAGCTTGGAGGTTTAAGCTGTGAGCTTTTAACCTCTAGAGACAAAAAGTGCTTGGAGGTTGAGACGTAAGCTGCCTCTTCCGCCAGATGTCTTCACGTGACGATGATCACGGGTAGAACTTGCGTAGGTGCATGATGTTCCATGGATTCTTGACGGAGACGCCGTCTTGAGTCTCGAGGCGAGCCGCACCAGGCCTGGCGATGTGGGTGACCCTGTAGGGGCCTTCCCACATCGGGGACAGCTTGTGGAGGCCTTCCCTGGAGAGGATTCGCCTGAGGACGAGATCGCCTGCCTCCAGGGTACATGAGCGCACGTTGCGGCTGTGGTACCGCCTCAGGTCCTGCTGGTATTTGGCCGCCCAGAGGGCGGCGCGGCGTCGTAGTCCTTCAAGGAGCAGCAGGTCGTCGTTGTGGAGGTCCTCTTGCTGGTCCTCGTTAAAGGCGAGGACCCGCGGGGATCCATGCTTTATCTCTGTGGGGAGGACTGCTTCGGCTCCATAGACGAGGGCGAACGTTGTTTCCCCCGTAGGCTTGGGTGGCGTTGTACGGATGGACCAGAGCACCGAAGGTAGCTCGTTGATCCAGCCCTTGCCGTGGCCTTTGAGGATATCGAAGGTCTTGATCTTTAGGCCTTTGAGGACTTCTGCGTTTGCGCGCTCAGCCTGTCGGTTGCTTTGCGGATGGGCAACTGAGGCGAAGCAGAGCTTGATGCCCATTCTTTCGCAGTAGGCTCTGAAGATGCCACTGGTGAATTGCGAGCCATTGTCGGTGATGATGCGGTTAGGCACTCCGAAGCGGCATACCAAGCCCCTGATGAACTTTACCGCCGCGCCTGCTGTGATTGTGCGCGTCGCCTCCACTTCAGGCCACTTAGTGAACTTGTCGATGACCACAAAGAGGTAGCGATATCCGCCCTGCGTTGTTGGGAAGTGTCCCAGGATGTCCAGCCCCCAGACCGCAAACGGCCAGGAGAGCGGAATGGTCTGTAGCCCCATCGCAGGTTGGTGGATTTGGTTAGCGTGGAATTGGGAGGCTTCACATGCTTGGACGATGTCCACTGCAGCCTGAAGTGCTTGAGGCCAGTAGAAGCCGCTCCTGAAGACTTTGCCCGCGAGGTGCGGGCGCATGAATGGTGGCCGCATTCCCCGCTGTGGATGTCCTTGATCAACAGTTTGGCTTCTTCAGGGGGACGCATTTGAGCGCGGTGCCGTTTGGGCGCTTGCGGTAGAGACTTCCTTCGAGGATTTTGTAAGATTTTTCTTGGCGAGCGATTCGTTCCGCTTCAACATCTTCCTCGGGAAGGATCCCTCTGTCGAGGTAGTCTTTGATCTCGTCAATCCATCCTGCTTCTTGATGCACTGCTGTGAGCAACAGACGCTCCTATATGGGGACCCACAGTCAGGCGCCCCGTTTGCAGGTAGTGGTGTGAGTGCTTCATCTGTGCTTGCGGGCCTGGCCACTTGAGGCTGCTCTATGGATGCTTTGACGAGCCTTTCTTCAAAGATGCCTGGCGGCTGAGCTTGCCTCTTTGATGCGAGCTTGGCGATGTCATCAGCCTCTTGGTTCTCCTTTCTTGGGATGTGCATGAGGTCCATTCCCCTGAAGTGCTTCTCAAGCCTACGGACCTCTTCAAGGTATGCGGCCATGTGGTCGTCCTTAGGCTTATAGCTTTTGTTGGAGAAGTTGACAAGCAGCTGTGAGTCTCCCTTGATGAGTAAGTGCTTGACGCCTAGGGCGATTGCGGCACGTAGGCCAGCAAGCAGGCCTTCGTACTCAGCGATATTGTTGGAGATCTTGTCGATTCCGAAGCACAGCTGGACCGCGTAATACAACTTGTCGCCTTTTGGTGAGGTAAGGACCACGTCAGCCCCACCGTGGCGACAAGCAAAAGCTCCGTCGAACTTCATGGTCCAGTGGCTAGGCATTTTGTCTCCACATGGCTCTTGTTCTTCTCCCCAAGGCTCTTCAGGGGTTGGGTCAGTCCATTCGGCAACAAAGTCTGCCAGCGCTCTTCCTTTGATTACCCTTGTGGTATCGAAGCGCAAATTGAATGGCTGTAGCTCGAGATTCTATCCTGCAACACGATCCGTGGCATTTGGATTGCGCAAGATTTGCTCCAGGGGAAAAGAGGTGACCACCGTGATGGGGTGTCCCTGGAAGTAGTGTCGCAGCTTTCTTGAGGAGATGAGGAGCGCGAGGAGGAGCTTCTGCTGCATCGTATATCGCTCGCGAGCATCACGCAGTACTGTGCTGACGAAGTAAACTAGATGGTCGACAAGGGTAGTCTGTGTAGCCTTAATGTCCTCTGCCTGAAGGGGCTCCGCTAGGCCCTCAAGGGGGTTGGCCTCTAGGGGCATGACCTGCCCCTCGAGGGAGTTTGCCTCAAGAGGCTTGTCATGGGCCTCGAGAGGGTTGGCCTCAAGGGGCTTGACAGGCTCCCTGGCGGGATCTTCTTGCAGCAGTTGACTTGGAGCGGGCCTCTCGTCGAGCTCCTGATTAGGAGGCGTTTTCTTTGGAGTGGTTGCGCTCTTCTTGTGGAGTACTGGCTCTTCCCTCTCTGCCACAAGGACGGCACTGGCTGTCTGCGGAGTAGCTGATAGGTACAGATTTAGGTGCTCGCCTGACCTTGGGGCGACCATTACTGGTGGGCTGGCCAGATACTTCTTCAAGTCCTCAAACGCTTTTTCTGCTTCAGGGGTCCACTTGAAAGTGCCCGTTCTTTTCATGATCTTGAAGAAGGGCAGGGCTCTTTCGCCGACTACCCAAGCTGGCCATGCATCCTGCTAGGCGTTGCATGTCCTTGAGCCTGATGGGAGGTTGCATGTCCTCTATTGCCTTGATTTTGTCCGGGTTTGCCTCTATGCCTCTGTGGGACACGAGGAAACCAAGCAGTTTTTCTGAAGGCACTCCGAAGACGCACTTGGCATGGTTGAGCTTGATGTTCACCTTGCGCAGGCTGGCGAAAGTCTCTTCCAGGTCCTCGAGGAGAGTGTCTCCTTCTCGGGATTTTACGACGATGTCATCGACATATGCCTCGGCGTTTCTCCCCATTTGCTCACCAAGTGCTATCCTCATCAGCCTCTGGAAGGTGGCTCCGGCATTTTTTAAGACGAAGGGCATGCAAACGTAGCAGTACACACCACAAGGGGTGAGGAACGCCGTTTTCTCCTCGTCCTCCTTAGCCATTTTTATCTGATGATAACCAGAGAACGCATCGAGGAAGTAGAGGAGGTCACAGCCTGCCGTGGAGTCCACGATCTGGTCGATTCTTGGCATGGGGTAAGGGTCCTTGGGGCAGGCCTTGTTTACGTCGGTGTAGTCGATGCAGAGGTAGCCTCCCCCGGCGGGCTTTGGGACAACCACGCCGTTGGAGAGCCACGTGGAGTGCGCGACTTCACAGACGACCTTTGCCGCTTTGAGCTTCTCGACCTCCTTGATGATGAATGCTTGCTTCTCGTGGGCTTGTTTTCTTGCTTTTTGCTTGATGGGGCGCGCGTTTGGAAACACGGCCAAGTGGTGCTCGATCACCTCCCTCGGTACACCAGACATATCTGACGGTGTCCATGCGAACATGTCAGAGTTTGCCTGGAGGAAGGCGACGAGGGCGCTTTCCTATTTGGAGGTAGCGCGGCGCCAATGGTGACGCTAGCCCCCGAGCCTTCAGCCCCCGAGCTGCTGGAGCTTAGAGAGACTTTCTTCGTGGCGGCTGGCTCTTGGGAGAACAACTGCTTCTTCTTCTTCTTGGGCCTCTCGAGAGGCTCTAGGTCCTCGTCCGCGGGGAACTCCATGGCCGCAGCCTTGTAGGCCGTCTCGACAGCGCGGGTGGCATCCAAGACATGTCCACGGATGGTGATTGTGTCGGTGCTACCAGGAATCTTGACCATGTTGTAAGCATGATGCGTGACGGCCATGAATTTCGCGAGCGCAGGGTAGCCGAGGATGGCATTGTACGGCAGGACGATGTGCGCGACATCGAAGTCGATGTGCTCGGTGCAGTAATTCTCCTTGCTTCTGAAGGTGACGGCAAGCCTGACCTGGCCCAGAGGCTCGATCGAGCCGCTGGTGACCCCCGTGAATGGCCTGGAGGGCATGAGCCGCTCGTAAGGCACTTGAAGCGCTTCGAATGTGTCTGTGGAGATGACATTCAGGCCTGCTCCACCATCAATGAGTGTCTTGGAGACAGCAACATTGTCGATGGTGGGGCTGCAGACCAGCGGGAGGGTTCCAACAACCTTGGTGGACTTGGGGTGGTCCTGAGCGTCGAAGGCGATGGTGTACTACGACCAGTTGAAGGGTCTGGAGATCTCATTGCTTGGGAGGGCGGCGTTGAGCTCGCGGGCGAACTGCTTGAACTGATCGTTCGACTTTGGCGCCTGTGCCCCTCCAAGGATGCAGGCAATGGCGCCTCTTGGGGCTTGGTAGCCACTGTCCTCCTCGTCCGGGAGATTGCCATTTTTCTCTGCAGCATTGGCCTGATTGCCAGATGGCTTCTGGTAGCCGCCCTTGCGTCCGCTCCCGCGGTAGCCACGGCCTCGGCCGCGGCCGCCACTGCCTTCTGCTTGCTCGCGCTCCTTGCTCAACCTTTTGAGGTCGAAGCAGGACTCTGTAGAGTGACTGCGCCTGTTGTGGTAGATGCAGAATGGGCGGTGGTCATCCTTCCTCTCTCCAGGCTCAGGGGAGTCCCTGCGAGTGCCCTTCGCGTCAAGCTCTGCCACGAGAACCGTGGTGGCCTTGCGTTTGGGCTCCTCCTTCTTCTTCTGGCTCCTGGACCCCTCAGCAAGCTCGTCCCCTCTCGAGGACATCTTGACGAAGAGGAGTCCCTCTTCAGGATTGGCGCACTTGTCTGCCAGGTCAAACAGCTTCACAACAGAGGTGAGCTTGTCGTGGATGCCTAGCTTCTCGAGCATCCTGCTATTCGTGACGCCCTCGCGGAAGGCAGCAATGACCTGGGTATGAGGGATGTTCGGGATCTTGTTACGCACTAGGCTGAAGCGCTGGATGTACTTGCGGATCGTCTCATCTTTCTTCTGCACCACAGCGCGCAGGTCGTTGTGGGTGAGGGCGCTCGTACGTTCCCTTGAAGTTGGAGACGAACTGCTTGCAGAGCTCCTCCCAAGAGTTCACGGAGACCTACGGGAGGTTCAGGAGCGACGACAGCGCAGAATCGCGAAGCGCGTGAGAGAACCAGTTGGCCATGACCTTGTCGTCTCCACCTGCAGCTTGGATAGAGGTGGTGTAGAGCTGTAGGAACTCGATGGGGTTGCTGGAGCCGTCGTAGCCCTTAGGGAGAGCCGGCCTGAACTTCGGGGGCCACACCACGCGACGCAAGCAGCGGGTGAACGCCATGCGGCCCGTGGCGTACGTGGCGACACCGTTTTAGTGCGCGGCGGTTCTGCTGGCCCGCCTGGCCGATCTCCTCCACGATCCTGTTCTGGCGGTTGCGCTAGAGCTCCATCCCCACGCGAGCGTCGGGTGCGGTGCGCTGCACGATCAAACAATCGTGCGGCGTGGACGCGTGCGAGGCAGCCCTCTGCGTCGCAGCCGGTGCCGGTCCAGGCGGGGGCGGAGGCGCGTTTGTTGCGACCGTGCCCGCCAGAGTGGGGTGCATGTTGGACTTCGACGGAGCAGGGCGCGTCGTGGCGATACCGACTAGGTGGTTGAGGCGCTCCAGCCACTGTTCGTGGGCCTCAGCGCTGGTAGCGAAGAAGCTCCTGCGCCATCAGCAGCGCGGTGTGGGGCGCGGGGTCCGTCCTGCCTGGGCCGGAACCGCTCGGGCGCCGCGTCGGGTGCGACGACTGCGCCTCCTCCTAGTGCTCGGAGTTGCGCTCGGGCTCCTCCGCATGAGGGCCCGAGGGGGCGCGCTCTTCATGGCGGGGTCGGCCCCGGCGAGCGCGAGTGGCCGTGGCGCCTGGCGGGGCGCGCGCTCCTCCAGGAGTGCGTTGGTTGACGCGGGCGGCGCAGGTAGCGCAGGTGTTCGCCATGGCGTGGAGGCGGCTCGAAGGTCGTTGACGCGCCTCAATCACCTACCTGGCGGGCCAAATGTCGGGTTATGACTCCCTAGAACAGGGGGTAGTCACTTCCTGAAGTGTAGTTCGTGAAGGGGATTGAACATGGAGGTCAAGACCCTCGAGGGGCACGGCGACGCTGCTCGCCGGACCTGAAAACGAAGCACCCACTGCAAAGATAGACACCAGCCCGTACCAAGGTTCACGGCCCTCGTGAGGAGGTAAGACCGCTACTCCTGCTTGTCTGTATTGAGTTATGGAGATTGCAGTACAACCGAGTTTGCCGAGGGCCCCTTGAGTCAGTTCTTGCCTCGGGAGGGAAGTGATGACCTTCTTCTTCCTTAAGCTAGAGGCTATCCTACTTGGGATTGCTAGGGTTTACAGGTGTTGTTACAAGCAAACTGGCCGACCTCCGCTACGATGGAAGTCTTGTCCCTTTTATAGGCGCCTCCGGCGCTCTCTTTCAGCTTGGCCTCCGAGGTGGTTCCCACATGGCAGAGGCATGACGGAGCTGGAGTCCACCGTGGCCCATTCGTCCATGGACGCGGTCCATTTCTGATAAAGGTGGGCGCGGTGGCCGACCAGCAGCCGACTGTAGCACCCCAACTTTTATTAAAGTTGGAACACCTGTGTTATGTGCTAGTCCCTAGATCACTGCTAGCACCACAATACAAAATATAGGATATCATTGCATAAGTATTAAATTTCTACAACGAGATCCAAAAATATTAGCCAAGTATAGCTTTATTACAAGTTTGCATAGCCATGAAGGCTAGCTAAAAATTCAGAGTTCACAACGAAAGCAAATAACAATGAGCCTCAGCTTCAAGCATGCGCCACAGGCAGACATGTTGAGTGTAGACTGGAGTCCAAATCTTATTCCTCATCAGAATTACCTGCACATTTGAATATGCAGCCCCCGAAGGAGGTCAATACAATGATGTATTGGCAAGTGACTATGATAGATATAAACGACAAGTCTATAGTCTATATGCATATCTGGCTTGGTGGGGTTGGTGGCTATTTTGCAGAAAGCAAGTTTTCTCCTATCTTTTGTAAAACATTTTATTCATCAAGACTTGGCACCAAGGGACAAAGCCCAAGTGCACCAACAATTCTTTCCTTAGTCAATTTTACTTTACGAAAACAGTGTTGAGATTCTTCCGCCCATCCTTGTCCAGCTGCTCGAAGTAGTCCATTACCGGGGACACGGCTAAGTACTTAGTTTTAACTCTGCAGAGGTTGTGCACTTTCACCTTTAGACTCAATTTGTCCGAGAAATCCTATACACGCGGAGTGTATTATGGAAAGGAGAGAATTGAGACAAGAACTTT
Organism: Poa annua; assembly: GCA_026929855.1. Taxonomy (NCBI): domain Eukaryota; kingdom Viridiplantae; phylum Streptophyta; class Magnoliopsida; order Poales; family Poaceae; genus Poa; species Poa annua. The sequence goes on from CM049432.1 coordinate 23,940,435, forward strand.
CAGAAGAAGAAGGCAACCATACTAGCAAGACCTGTTCCACCTATCATCTCTACCTCTGCTTGTCAAGCTGACAGGTTGCACTCCCACAACTTAATCATTCTAGACAGAGCCCATTATCAAAAGGCTGCACGGGAAGCTTCTAAACTTGGAGGGACTTGGTAATCTCTTCGTTCCTGGGTGGCCATCCACAAGTGTACTTCTGGGTAACAACCACCATACTCATGGCCCTAAGTAGAATAGACATTCATCCTAGGCGATGACAACCACAAGCATAGTCCCAAAAGCCACTCAACATAAACCATAACAACCAATTCCACCCAGATGTGTATTTTAGATTTTAACACTTAGAAACCTTTCCATAACATGGTAAACATTTTTATAGCATGGCTAAGCAACTAAATAAATCTTTTCATGGCTGCTTAGGAAAAGGGTGGCTACGCACTACTAGGATATTTGTAAAATACAACCTAACTTAGCATTATAAAATAAATCAAAAATCCGTATCATGCACACTACTCAAAATATACTACTTATGCATATAGAAAATATGGGATATTGTATGAATGTCACTTGCCTTGGCAACAGGAGGCACAAGCACAACAAGAATAACAATCACAAGCAAGTCCTTCCTCCTCTTCACAATCTAACAACAAGCAATACAAAATAAATAAATACAACATGCAACACTTAAAAACTCCAAGCATAAATATGTATGCATGCATGACATGTTATAATCATAATCAAAACCACTTATTATAATTTTATTTTCTCTGTTTATTTAATGCATGCCATGCAATGAACAATATTTTATTTTCTATTTTAACAATTGAATATAAAGAACAATTAAGGTCAATTTAAGTACAAAACCTTCAATAAAACCTCATGTTGTACTTTCTGGACAGAGAGCAAAATTATTACTCCACAACATTTGGATTTAGATGAAAAACATTTTTAATATTTAAATTATGACTTTAAATGGCCGAAATGCCAATCTGTAAATTTCACAATTTTAAAGACACTAAAGTGACAAACTAATGATATAGGAATAAACTACATGGGTAGGGTTTTCCAATGATATAAAGTTTATCAAATTTGGATTTACAGATTAAAAGTTATGAATTTTGCAAGTTTTAATAGTTTTCTGTTTTAATTTCTAAATTCTATTCGAAATAGAAAAAGAATCGGCCACGCAGCGCGGTCTGATTCGCCCGTACCGGTTCGACGCGGATCGCGATCTGGAGTCGTTAGATCTAAATGAAATCGGACGCCCAGATTAATCACAGAAGCGAAAAATAAAAATAAAACAGATCCGTTGGATCTAAATCCAACGGTCCAGGACGCGTTGACCTAACGCGGGCGGCGCGAGTCGCCGGAGACGCGCGGGGCGCGGCGGAGCCATGGCCGGCGTTTGCGCCCGAGGCGTTCTACGGTGCTAGGAGATAAATAGAGTTCACCAGGGGGTGCGTGGCGTCGAGATGGAGACGATGGCGAGGCGGCGATGAGCGGAGCGTCCTCGTTCCCTCGGGAGAGCTCGCCGGAGTTGTGCGTGGCGGCGGATCTCCTCGGTCGTGGACGAACTCGACAAAGCGCTGCACCAAAAAGCCCGTAACCGTGTCAAAAGGTGTCGCGTGAGTGCAAGGGTGCGGGGGGAAACTACGAGAGGGCTCGGCATTGCTTTAGCTCACCGGAAATCGAAGTTTTTGTCGGCGGCCACCGCGGAACTCCGGAGACGAATGCGTGCGGCCTGGTGGCTCTCGGGTCGATTGGTTTGGAGCAAACGGAAGAGAACGGAGAGGGGTATTAGTAGGGGGGGGGGAGGCGAGGTAAGGGGAGTAGTAAATCGCTCGTAATCGTGCGAATCAATCCGCCGTTTCCTGTCGGGGTCGGGAGCGTGATTTGGGGACGGACGTTTCCGCGGGGGTGATGACAGGTGGGTCCCACCTGTCAGCGACTGCGAGCGAGAGCGCGGGGCGCTGGGCCGCTGGCGGGCTGGTAGGCTACGCGTGCGCGGCAGATAGCCAACGGGCCGGCCCGATTTCCTTTTCTTTTTAAAATAATTTCTACCCGTTTTTAAACACTGATTTCAAATATGATTTTTAAACCTATTCAAAACATTTCAGAAAAAATCATAAAAATATGTTTTGGAAAGGTTATTAAAAATGGGACCTTTTGACATTATACTTACCCATAAATAAATTGATAATATTTTATTTATTTAAGGAGTTTTAAGTAAACACTTTAAGGAATTATAGTTTATTCAAATTTATAATTTGAAGTTTTATTTAATATTTTTGTGATGTAGTTTTATGCCTAATGATGAATGATGCTTGAATGCAAAGTTTTAAGTTTTTGCAAAATTCTAGATGTTACAGACTAACCTCCTTAAGAGGAAGCTCGCCCTCGAGCTTCGGAAAGATCAGCAAATAGGTGTGGATGGTCTTCTCGGAGGTCATCCTCTCGTTCCCAGGTGGCTTCTTCCTCGGTGTGATGGTTCCATTGGACTTTGCAAAACTTGATGGTTTTGGTACGGGTGACTCTTTCTGCGGTCTACAATATCTTGATGGGTTTCTCTTCGTAGATCAGGTCACTCTCCAATTGTACTTCTTCGAGGGGTACTGTATCCTTTAAGGGAACTCCCATCATCTCGGGGTGACATTTCTTCAATTGACTGACATGGAACACATTATGAACCGCAGACAGAGCTTCTGGTAGTTCTAACTCATATGCCACCTCACCCTTACGAGACAGAATTTTAAAAGGTCCAATAAACCGAGGTGCTAATTTTCCTTTAATTCCAAACCTCTTTACACCCCTGAGTGGCGACACTCTAAGATAGGTTCTATCGCCCACCTCGTAGGCGACTTCTCTATGTTTAGAATCCGCGTAGCTTTTCTGGCGTGACTGTGCTATCTTCAATCTATCTTTAATTAATCTGACCTTCTCTTCAGCTTCTTGGATTATATCAGGTCCAAAGAAACTTCGTTCTCCTACACCACTCCACAACAATGGGGTTGTGCATTTCTTCCCATATAAAGCCTCAAATGGTGCCATCTCAATGCTAGCTTGGTAACTGTTATTGTAGGAGAACTCGGCATAGGGTAGATTGTCATCCCAACTAGACCCATAATCAAGCGCACAAGCTCTTAACATATCTTCTAAAATCTGATTTACTCTTTCAGTCTGACCATCCGTTTGCGGGTGAAATGCCATACTGAATTCCAATCTAGTTCCCAGTGATTCATGCAACTGCTTCCAAAAATGGGATGTGAACTGGGTCCCTCTATCGGACACGATACTCTTGGGGACGCCGTGTAGGCACACAATCCTCTTCATGTAAATATCAGCTAGCTTTGCGCTGGTATAGGTGGTCTTCACGGGTATAAAGTGAGCTATTTTGGTTAAGCGACAAACAATAACCCAAATAGAATCATACCCTGATCTGGTCCTTGGTAACCCGGTGATGAAATCCATCCCAATAGAATCCCACTTCCAGTCCGGTACCTTCAAAGGTTGCAAAAGTCCTGCTGGTTTCTGATGCTCAGCCTTTACTCGACTGCATACATCACACTTAGCTATATATTCTGCTATTTCTCTTTTCAGATTGTTCCACCAAAATCTCTCCTTCACATCCATATACATTTTGGTATTTCCTGGATGAATGGAGTAAGGTGTTTCATGGGCTTCTTGCAGAATTAACTTCCTAAGATCAGGATCATTTGCCACACATACACGTTTTTCAAACCACAAGGTTCCTTGCTCATCTTCATGAAATCCCTTGGCTTTTCCTGCTCTCAAATTGGCTTTGATTTCTTCAATATCCTTGTCTCCCTTCTGAGCTTCACGTATATTGTCCATCAAATTTGGTTGTACTACCAACGAGGCTACAAAACCATCTGGTACCACTTCCAATCGGAGGTCCTTGAATGCCTTGCATAAATCCTCAGGTATTTCTCCTGCCGTGAGGCCATTCAAATAAACCTTACGACTCAGGGCATCAACTACTACATTAGCCTTTCCAGGATGGTATTGAAGACTTAGGTCATAATCCTTGATAAGTTCTAACCATCTTCTCTGCCTCATGTTCAATTCTTTTTGAGTGAAAATATACTTAAAACTTTTGTGGTTAGTGAACACTTCACATCTTTTTCCCATTAGGTAGGGTCTCCAAGTTTTCAGGGCATGTACTACTGAGGCTAACTCGAGATCATGAGTGGGATAATTTGTTTCATGCTTCTTGAGCTGTCTAGAGGCATAAGATGCCACTCTACCTTCTTGCATCAGCACACTTCCCAGGCCTTGGCGTGAAGCATCACAGTATACTTGGAATTCTTTCTCTAAATCAGGTAAGCATAGAACTGGGGCTGAAACTAGTCGTTTCTTTAACTCCTGAAAACTGGCTTCGCATGCGTCAGTCCACTCAAATTTCTTCTCCTTCTTTAATAATTCCGTCAGTGCCTTGGCGATTTTGGAAAAGTTTTCTATAAATCTTCGGTAGTATCCTGCTAGACCAAGAAAACTTCGTAATTCTCCAACATTCTTTGGTGGCTCCCAATTGGTTACAGCTGAAACCTTTTCAGGATCCACTGCTATACCCTCCTTGGATACTATGTGTCCTAGGAATGCGACTTGTTCCAACAAAAATTCACACTTGCTGAATTTGGCATATAACTTATGTTCACGTAGTCTCTGCAATACTAGGGGCAAATGCTCTTCATGTTCTTTGTTACTCTCGGAGTAGATCAGAATGTCATCTATGAACACTACCACAAACTTGTCCTGAAAATCCATGAACACTTTATTCATGTATTCATGAAATAAGCTGGAGCATTGGTTAATCCAAATGGCATTACTGTATACTCATAAGAGCCATATCTTGTAACAAACGCTGTCTTTGGTATATCCAACTCTCTAACCTTCATTTGGAGATAACCCGATCGAAGATCAATCTTGGAGAACACACATGCACCTTTCAGTTGATCAAATAATTCATTTATCTTGGGTAACGGATACTTGTTCTTGATGGTGTGTTCATTTATATCTCTGTAGTCCGTGACTAGTCTCTGGGTTTGATCTTTATTTTTGACAAAAAGAACTGGCGCTCCCCAGGGTGAAGAACTTGGACGGATAAATCCTTTCAGAAGGTGTTCCTCTAGTTGCTTCTTGAGTTCTTTCAGTTCATCGACGGACATTGGGTAAGGTCTCTTGGCTATTGGTCCGGTACCCGGTTTTAGTTCAATGAGAAATTCCACATCTCTATCAGGTGGCATTCCCGGTAATTCTTCTGGGAATACATCTGGGTACTCTTGGACAATCAGCACATCACCAAGGCTAACCCCCTTAAGAGAATTTAGCCTAACTATCTTAAGTTCGAAAGTTGATCTGAATTTAATCTTTTGTTTTTCTGGGGTGGTGAGGGTGATAGCTCTGTTTGCACAGTCTACGATTCCTTCAAAACGGGTCATCCAATCCATTCCGATGATAACATCCAAACCTTGGGTTTCTAGGATGACTAAGTCTGCTGGAAAAAGATATTTTCCAATCCTTAAATCTAACTGCCTACAGCCCGAATTTACTATCATCTCACCCCCAGGTGAACTCACTCTAATAGGTTTTCCTAAGCTTTCCTCGGCTAGCCCATGTTTGTTTACAAAAGCTCTTGATATGAATGAATGCGATGCTCCAGTATCAAATAAGACCAATGCTGGAAAAGAATTGAGCAGGAACTTACCAATCACCGCATCAGGTTCATCATGAACTTCTTCCACGATGAGGTGATTTACTTGCCCTTTCTGGAAAGGATTGGGCTTGGAATTTTCATCAGCCTTCTTTTCTGGGCAGTCAGTTGCATAGTGTCCTGTCTTTTTGCACTTGAAGCAAGTCACATTAGACAAGTCTTTCTTTCCTTCATAGTTAGGACGGGGATTACCATTCCCATGATTTTGGCCATGGTGATGGTTTCCCTTGAACCCACCATTATTTCCTTTGTACCCTCCATTGTGGTTATGACCATGATGCTTTTGGCCACTACCATTGTTGGAGTAGTTCCAGGGTTTATGGCCACTGACTTCTGAGGTGTGTGGTGTCTTGTGTATCCCTTCAGAGTTACTCTTACTCGCACCAAACTTCCTCTTCCTATTCTCTTCCTTTCTGATGTTATTGTCCAGTGTGATTGCTTGATCCAGCATAATTTGATAGTTAGGAGCATATGCCACAGACAAGGGTATCTTTAGTTCTCCCCTAAGTCCATTAAGGAATTTGTCCTTCCTCTTAGCATCAGTGTCGATGTCCTCCGGTGCATACCTTGATAGCATACAGAAGTCATCCATATACTCCTTCAGAGTTCTACCTCCCTGCCTCAAGCTACGAAATTCCTCCTTCTTCAGATTCATTATGCCAGAGGAGATGTGAGAATTGCGGAAACCATCCTTGAACGCATCCCAAGTCATGCCATCCAAGGGATGGGTCACTTGATAGGTCTCCCACCACATGGCAGCAGGTCCTTCCAATAGGTGAGCAGTGAACCTCACCTTTTCTGCCTCAGAACACTCACAGGTTACTAAGTCCTTGTTGACTGAACGGAGCCAGTCATCCGCCACTATGGGTTCAGTAGCAGAGGAGAACTTATTAGGTCTAAGCCTGAGAAATCTTGCAAGTCTATCCACAGGAGGTGGGGGTGGTGGTCGATGGTTGTTATTGTTGTTGTTGTTGTTGTTGGTTGCTGCAATGAACTGGGTCATCATAGTCATCAGTTGGGCTAGAGCTGCCATCAGCTGTTGCATAGCTTCGCTGTTGCCGGTATCACGACGTGGAGGCATCTGTGGGGTTTGCAGGGATGAGTAAAAGATAGATAGAACTATAAGGAGGAATCCTACCCATGCACAAAACAATCCAGTCAAGCACACCATCAACAACATACCACTTATAAAAACAATCAGCAAACAAATCAAAACTTTTGGTTTAAGGAAAGCGATATAAAAGTTTGGAAAATAAACCCGCGAGGTTCCGAGGATACAAGGAAATGTACTGCCTTACCACAAGTTGGTAGGTCAATACAAGACCAAGATAATGAGGTGTATGATAAATGGTAGTCTCACTAACTAACTACTCGACCATGTCCTCTTCCTCCTCTTCAATTTCCTGAATCTCGATTCCTTCATTGGCGAGTACATCCTTGAGTTCCTTTACTTCTTTCTCCAGGGCAAGGTTCTTCTCTTGCATCTCTCTCTTCTCAGTACGAAGCCTTTTGATCAAGTCACTATCAGCCTCGAACTCGACTTCATTGCTCTCGAGTTCCGCCTTTTGTTCCTTCATAGTCTTGTTCTTCTCTTGAACTCTTTTCTCTTGTCTCCTGTACTTCTCCTCTTGTGCAGCGAATCTCTCTTCTTGTTCCTTAGTCACTTCCTCTTGAACCTTCACCTTCTCTTCGTTCTCCTTAAGTAAGGCACATAACTCATCGTTCTTCAGGAGCTCGGTGCGTCGATCTTCATATAGTTCGGTGACAAGGATTTTCAGCTCCTGGAAATAAAGGCTAAGGGGTTTTGCCTTGCCTCTTTCTCCGACATCATACAGGTAAGGTTCTCCATCCTCGTTTCTTCTTCCAAAGAAAATGGAGTAGTGGCCCCTCAACTCTGTGCTGTAGCGTCCGTAGAGGCGCCCAATCAAATCTTGCATGACTAGATTGAGTCCTTTGTCTTTGGAGTCACTAACCATTTTGATCTCCAGTGGGGCTCCTCTCCACGTCCTAGCTGTGTTACTTTTATTCCCCAGCAACCCTCTTTGTTAAACTTCTTCAGAATGAAGCCCTTGACTTGGGGTAGTGGTAACCCTATCTTCTCGCCGATGTCGAGAAGGTAACAGCCAAAACGGGTGTTCTCGAAGTCCTCCGCGGTGGTGAAGTGAAAGCTCGTCATCCTTTAGGTAGGAAAGAAAGTAAATTAAAACGAGAATTGCATAAGATAAGGAAGTACTAGTCATGGTGTGTATTATTAATTTATAAGGATACTAAGTCAAAAATCCTAAGGTGATCAACGGATATTAACAACTCTTCGTAAATTGGATTTTTCACTATAGTGAGAGAGACAGACACCCGGCCAGCCACTTATATTGTGGAACAGGTCTCATGTACGTGGACATGTAAAGTTTGTCCCGGGCCGCTTCATCCCACCATGCCGTTAGAATCCAACATACTTCAAAGATGGTAACATTAGGATCAAAAAGAGCTTAAACAATCCTAGGGGCTCGAACCTACAGGCAACACTAAGCTCTGATACCATTTTGTAGCACCCCAACTTTTATTAAAGTTGGAACACCTGTGTTATGTGCTAGTTCCTGGATCACCGCTAGCACCACAGTACAAAATATAGGATATCATTGCATAAGTATTAAATTGCTACAACGATATCCAAAAATATTAGCCAAGTATAGCTTTATTACAAGTTTGCATAGCCATGAAGGCTAGCTAAAAATTCAGAGTTCACAACGAAAGCAAATAACAATGAGCCTCAGCTTCAAGCATGCGCCACAGGCAGACATGTTGAGTGTAGACTCGAGTCCAAATCTTATTCCTCATCAGAATTACCTGCACATTTGAATATGCAACCCCAGAAGGAGGTCAATACAATGATGTATTGGCAAGTGACTATGATAGATATAAACGACAAGTCTATAGTCTATATGCATATCTGGCTTGGTGGGGTTGGTGGCTATTTTGCAGAAAGCAAGTTTTCTCCTATCTTTTGTAAAACATTTTATTCATCAAGACTTGGCACCAAGGGACAAAGCCCAAGTGCACCAACAATTCTTTCCTTAGTCAATTTTACTTTACGAAAACAGTGTTGAGATTCTTCCGCCCATCCTTGTCCAGCTGCTCAAAGTAGTCCATTACCGGGGACACGGCTAAGTACTTAGTTTGAACTCTGCAGAGGTTGTGCACTTTCACCTTTAGACTCAATTTGTTCGAGAAATCCTATACATGGGGAGTGTATTATGGAAAGGAGAGAATCGAGACAAGAACTTTCAGAAGAAGAATGCAACCACACTAGCAAGACCCGTCCCACCTATCATCTCTACATCTGCTTGTCAAGCTGACAGGTTGCACTCCCACAACTTAATCATTCTAGACAGAGCCCATTGTCAAAAGGCTGCACGGGAAGCTTCTAAACTTGGAGGGACTTGGTAATCTCTTCGTTCCTGGGTGGCCATTCACAAGTGTACTTCTGGGTAACAACCACCATACTCATGGCGCTAAGTAGAATAGACATTCATCCTAGGGGATGACAACCACAAGCATAGTCCCAAAAGCCACTCAACATAAACCATAACAACCAATTCCACCCAGATGTGTATTTTAGATTGTAACACTTAGAAACCTTTCCATAACATGGTAAACATTTTTATAGCATGGCTAAGCAACTAAATAAATCTTTTCATGGCTTCTTAGGAAAAGGGTGGCTACACACTACTAGGATATTTGTAAAATACAAACTAACTTAGCATTATAAAATAAATCAAAAATCCCTATCATGCACACTACTCAAAATATACAACTTATGCATATAGAAAATATGGTATATTGTATGAATGTCACTTGCCTTGGTAACAGGAGGCACAAGCACAACAAGAATAACAATCACAAGCAAGTTCTTCCTCCTCTTCACAATCTAACAACAAGCAATACAAAATAAATAATACAACATGCAACACTTAAAAACTCCAAGCATAAATATGTATGCATGCATGACATGTTATAATCATAATCAAAACCACTTATTATCAATTTTATTTTCTCTGTTTATTTAATGCATGCCATGGAATGAACAATATTTTATTTTCTATTTTAACAATTGAATATAAAGAACAATTAAGGTCAATTTAAGTACAAAACCTTCAATAAAACCTCATGTTGTACTTTCTGGACAGAGAGCAAAATTATAATTCCACAACATTTGGATTTAGATGAAAAACATTTTTAATATTTAAATTATGACTTTAAATGGCCGAAATGCCAATCTTTAAATTTCACAATTTTAAAGACACTAAAGTGACAAACTAATGATATAGGAATAAACTACATGGGCAGGGCTTTCCAATGATATAAAGTTTATCAAATTTGGATTTACAGATTGAAAGTTATGAATATTGCAAGTTTTAATAGTTTTCTGTTTTAATTTCTAAATTCTATTCGAAATAGAAAAAGAATCGGCCACGCGCGATCTGATTCGCCCGTACCGGTTCGACGCGGATCGCGATCTGGAGCCGTTAGATCTAAAGGAAATCGGACGCGCCAGATTAATCCCAGAAGCAAAAAATAAAAATAAAACAGATCCGTTGGATCTAAATCCAACGGTCCAGGACGCGTTGACCTAACGCGGGCGGCGCGAGTCGCCGGAGACGCGCGGGGCGCGGCGGAGCCATGGCCGGCGTTTGCGCCCGAGGCGTTCTACGGTGCTAGGAGATAAACGGAGCTCACCAGGGGGTGCGTGGCGTCGAGATGGAGACGTTGGCGAGGCGGCGATGAGCGGAGCGTCCTCGTTCCCTCGGGAGAGCTCGCCGGAGTTGTGCGTGACGGCGGATCTCCTCGGTCGTGGACGAACTCGACAAAGCGCTGCACCAAAAAGCCTGTAACCGTGTCAAAAGGTGTCGCGTGAGTGCAAGGGTGTGAGGGGAAACTACGAGAGGGCTCGACATTGCTTTAGCTCACCGGAAATCGAAGTTTTTGCCGGCGGCCACCGCGGAACTCCGGAGATGAATGCGTGCGGCCTGGTGGCTCTCGGGTCGATTGGTTTGGAGCAAATGGAAGAGAATGGAGAGGGGTATTAGTAGGGGGGGAGGCGAGGTAAGGGGAGTAGTAAATCGCTCGTAATCGTGCGAATCAATCCGCCGTTTCCTGTCGGGGTCGGGAGCGTGATTTGGGGACGAACGTTTCTGCGGGGGTGATGACAGGTGGGTCCCACCTGTCAGCGACTGCGAGCGAGAGCGCGGGGCGCTGGGCCGCTGGCGAGCTGGTAGGCTACGCGTGCGCGGCAGATAGCCAACGGGCCGACCCGATTTCCTTTTCTTTTTAAAAGAATTTCTACCTGTTTTTAAACACTGATTTCAAATATGATTTTTAAACCTATTCAAAACATTTCAGAAAAAATCATAAAAATATGTTTTGGAAAGGTTATTAAAAATGGGACCTTTTGACATTATACTTACCCATAAATAAATTGATAATATTTTATTTATTTAAGGAGTTTTAAGTAAACACTTTATGGAATTATAGTTTATTCAAATTTATAATTTGAAGTTTTATTTAATATTTTTTTGATGTAGTTTTATGCCTAATGATGAATGATGCTTGAATGCAAAGTTTTAATTTTTTTCAAAATTTGGGATGTTACACCGACCGCGCAGTTCTGCTGCAGGGGAGGTAGTCTCTGAGGTGGAGCCCATGATGACGTTCTCTTTGGAGGATAGCGTCGTCCACCCGCTTTATCACTGGAGTGGAAGGTCCTGGCAGCTCTGCGGCAGGCGGCGCTGCTTTATTGACTCCTTCATCACCAAGACGGCAAAAGGGGTGCTTGCGTCACCACGTGGTCGTGGCAGAGAGCATGTGCGCCCCGCCATACTTCCTTGGCCGCGACGTTTCCCCTCAGGCCCAGGGAGGCCTGAGGGGGGACTTCTGTTGACTTCCCTGGAGGCGCGCTGGCGCCTTGGGAGGATCTCCTGAAGCGAGGGACCCCTTGAGGCCCTCGTTTCCTCTTCAGGACCTCGAGGGGAGTTGCCTCTCGAGGGTCCCGCCAGGCGGCGAGGCCTCGTCCTTAGTCGTTTCTTCTAACTGGCCAGCGTGCGAGGCCTGGGGGGAGTGGACTCTACATACCCCAGTTCCCACTAGGCCGACATCCTTATCCATGAATCTATTCCTGGAGCCTCTTTTCTTGATTTGATTTCTAAAGGTTTACTATCTTATCTAATACTTCAAAATCTTGGGATCTCGAAGATTGGGTAGTGTTCTTTCGTACCTATTTTTGGTTGCGATTCTCAGAGTGTTCTATATGCTTCAATTCCGCTGAAGCATGTATCTTTCTTCTCTCAAGCTTGAATTCTACTGCTTGTCCATCTTTTATCACTGATATCTTGTTACTTTCCCCCGTCTTTTCATCTATCATGTTTACCGGTGGATCTAACCATCGTGGTCGCTGTTCTATTCTATCAGGATGTCAAGTGGTACTCGTGGCCAGGGCCGTGGTGGTCGACACCATGGTGATGATGAACTGCCGCCACCTCCCACAATGGCGCAGGTTCTTCGGAACACCGAGAACAATCGCGTGAGGACTGAACATCTCCTTGAGCGTGTGGCCCAGAACACAAAACGTCGTCCCAATGTCTGTGCTACACTTGGAGATTTCCTTAAAGCTCAGCCTCCTACCTTTGGTGAATACAAGGAGCCCCTACTCTACTGCCGGTTTCTACATGGACATCGACGAGTAGATCGGGGTTCCCGGGCAGCAGCCTGGAATCGATGGGCGGGACGTTGCTTATGGTATGGCCTCTTAGGCCTTTTTGGTTCTTGGTATGTAGCATAACATAATTTGCTTTCGTTGTTTGATGTATTGTTGTGTAAGTGACCTCTGCTTGTAATATTTGCTATCTTCAGTCTGCTAAGAGTTTGTATAATATAGCTTTGAGTCGTAGAGTCACTTTTGTGTTACCGAATGTTCAACTGTTGACACTCGAGATCGAGGTTAGGCTTATATCAGATGGATATCTGGGATTTGTCTAGCCTGGCTCTCGGGGGTGCTACATCGACTTGGTGTGATCCGAGTTCTTGGTTGAAGAACAGGTTCTAGAGTGATCCTTGTGTGGATCAATGAGCAAACGTTAAGTATATTTTTCAGTGTCTATGAGAACTAAAGATATGTTTTCTAGAAAAGGGTAAGAGTGGAAAGACAACTTGCCGTAAAACGGTTACGATGATGCAAGTTATTACACTGGCCCATACAACTAGAAATCTCATATAGGAGATGTCCTTTATTTTGAAGAAAGACATGGTTAGCTTGCCAAGTCGCATATGAATGCAATGTTGCATAATCTACATAGGTATAGAAATATATGGCAACTTCAGAAGTAGCAAGTGTGATTGGGCTGAGCAGTTTTCCGAGCGTATGTGGTCCCCTTAATAGATCTCTTAGACTTTTAAGTCCCATGCTACGCGAATGTTCGAGTCTCACTCCATCCACTAGGATATATTTCACCGTCATCGTAAGATACGGGATGATGTCAAACTAGGTGACATAGAAGTGTTGCAAAGCACGTATAGGTCTCAATGTGTGAGATCTATTGACTGTATTCCTCTTCCACGAGACGAGCAGGCACCAAGATGCTATGGGTGTTGAGCTTTTACCAAGTTGTAAACTAGATTAAGTGTTACTCTAGTGCAAGTGGGAGACTGAAGGGAATATGCCCTAGAGGCACTTAATAAACATAATTTATTGGTAATATCTCAATTGTTTATTATATGTTTTATACCATGCTATAACTGCATTAAGCGGAAACATTAACACAGGTGTGGTAGATAAACAACCAGGTCCCTAGTAGCCTCTACTAAGACTAGTTTCGTTGCGCGATTGATAATCGAGGTTTTCCGATCATAGGGCATGGCGCGGGTCGGCAATGGAAGTCATATCGTTAGGTGGAACGATGTAACGCCCCGGGATTATCCCAATTTTAGTTTTGTTTGTTTTTCTTTTTTTCATCATCATATCATCATGCCATCATGCAATTGTCAATTCATTTGTTTAATTGCATTTAAATTTATTTCAACTCCATTTAAATTCTTTTCCACTTTTAAATCTAAATGCAAATCAAATTAATTTAAAATATGGTATTTAAATTCTTTTCAAATATTCAAATTAATATATATTAATTTGTGTATTGGAAATAATAATTATTTGCCTATTTAAAACAAAAACTATCTTGTAAAGTTTCTCTATACAAATTCTTTTGCTATTTTGTTTTAAAATATAAAAACAGAAAACAATTAAACAAAACTTTTAAAATAAAAACCAGGAGAAAACCTCCTAGACCGAATCCCACTTACCTGGTCGGAGCCCACCTGGCCCATCTCCCCTCTCCCTCTTGGGTCGGCCCACTCTCCCCTTCCCCTTCCTCCGTACGATCAGAGACGGACGCACCTTTCCACCTCAGCCATGGCCATGCCCCCACTGCCTCCCCGTCCCCACGCCTCACCTACTCCCCTCCACTCCTTCTTAAGTCGCCCCGTGCCGAAACCCTAGCCTCTCCCCTCCGCAGCGCCGCCGCCGCCGCCCCTCTCTTCCCTCTACTGCCTCGGTTTTCTTCCTCCCCCAAAACCACCGGAGCTTCCGCCGCCGCGAGTGCCGATTCCGGTCGTCCCCTTCCGCCCTCCACGCGCCAACGACACCCCAACCTCTTCTCCATCCTCGACGCCACGGAGGACGTTCCGGGAGCCACGGACGAGCACGCCCGCCACGTCTTATTCCACGACGCGCACCGCGGACCCGAGCGTCTTGCCCAGCACCGACGGCTCCTCTCGGTCACCCCCTCACGTCGGGAGCCGCAGCACCTCATGCCCATCCTTCGTCGACGAAGGAGCCGGACCCGGGAGCCACACCATCCACGACGTCTGCTGCGGCTCGTCTCTTCTTCCCCGACGACGACGCGACGGCTCCATCCACCCCGAGCCCCCTCCATTCGCCACCGGCTCCGCCTCGGTGAGCTCCACCTACTCCTCGTCTCTCCCCCTCCGCTCCCGTCTCTGGTTCGTCTTATTCTTTGGCGCCGGCGAGCATCCGCCACGGCCGACCGAACACACGACAGTCGAGCACGGGTACGAGCGCTCCGAATCTCCTTCGTTCGATCTGAACCCAAAAACGGGAACTCCTCCCAACCACGCACCGCGCCCGCACGCCATAACGACTCCAGCGCGACCGAATCACGGTCACCGCCGGCCAGCTCCTCCGTCGTGCTCTTGTTCTCTGAAGAAACGTTGTTGTCAGTTAACCCGTCGTGCAGTTCGTCAGGAAAACGCTGGGTCTTTCTCTGTTAAAAAGCAAAAGCTAGTCCTTCCTATCACCATCACTCGATCCGTCCCCGTGGCTAGCCGCATCGGTGAATAGAAAGCCAACCTTTTAATTCTTTTCGGTCGCTGACATGCGGGTCCCACCCGTCAGTGACCAGAGGACTGGATTATTACACCGAGCCCCTGCACTTTCATGTTTAGTTCTTGAGCCCTCCCAGTTGCTTTTCCATCACAGACAAGCCCCTGGCCTTTTGCAGAAACAACCCTAATCTTAATTTGTTAATAACTTTATTTCTATAACTCCAAATAAAATAATCTTTATATGTTTATTTATCAGAAAAATGCAATGAACATTAATATGTCATTCGTATGCCATTTTGCATCTTTTAAATTCATTCTTAATCTAATTTATTTGCGGCACCTAAATAATTAAATATGGAATGTGTTGGGCTTTATTTAATTATTGCTCTATTCCATTTAATTTAATTAGAGCACCCATGCCTTGTGTTACCCTGTTAACCAACATTTAATATTGTTGAGTACATAAATAAGTTGCACCTAAATATTAATTGTCGGGGTTGCTTTCCCGCTTAATTTGGATTAATTGCAGTTGTTATGCATCTTGCCATGTCATGCATCCTTCTCGTATGATCATGCTGGATCTTTTGCCGTAGTTATAAAATGCATATTTTATGCTTTCCAGTGTTTGTTGCTTCTTCGCGGATAAGACGTTGAGATGTGTGAGCAACGACAAGATCTGCATCCATGCGGGATTCCAGGCAAGCACAGTTTGCTTGTTTACCTATACATTGTCTTTCATTCCTGCCGTTGATCTCTGCTACCCTAGTTATCGATTCTTGAACTGTGATCCCATCACATGTTTATCCTGCAGCCCATACAACTTTATCCCCACAACCTAGTACCCGTTGCATGTTTATCTGTTGGCCTTGCTAGTCGTAGCGCATGCTTAGAGTTGTTTGTGCGAGTCGTCCGTTGGTCTTATGTTTCATCTGCTTAGTATGATAGATTATTCTACCTTAATAAAATGTTGTCTTATATTGGGTATTATAATTAAAAGATAAGGCACCAGGCGGAAGGCCTTGCGAGGTGTTTTGTTCTGCTCAGTGTCGACCTAGGAACTGAGATTTTGTCCTCGGATCCAATTTTGAGCGCACTAACCACTTGTGGGAGGCCCTATGGAGCCCCCTCGACTTTGAACGGATCTACAGCTTGTCCATGTGCCGCAAGTAGTTCGGGTTTTCCATTTGCTCATATGCATGCGCATGATGATGATGATGATGATGAGAGGTTATGTGATACGGGGGGTCATATAGGTGTGGTACGACACGAAGCGGACAGTTCCTACTGTGGTTTGAGCCGCATGGTGGCGTAGTCGCAAACTAATGAGTCCGCAATTGAGATTCGGCCGGACTCCTGACGCGGGTAACAACTCATATGGCTGGAACTTGGACTTGCTGTAGTGAAGGAATGGGTTGAGTTGAGAGGCCCTGATGCTTGCTTGGGTTGATCATGCGAGTATGGGTACAGTAGTGCACCCCTGCAGGGTATAATCTTATCGATGAGCCGTGTCCACGGTTATGGACGACTTTGGTGATGATGCTGGCTAACAAGATCTAGACAACTTGCACCTAATTAAAGTTAATTAAATGGACTAGTAATATAGAATTACTTTCACCATACATTATAAATAAAACTGTTCAATGTGTGAGTTTCCCGAATTGCTTCCTCATATTTGGTTGAGGGGTTTAATTTGAGAATGGGTTATGTTTGGTGTTAGTTGTAGTTGTTTACTTTATGCGCTCTCTTATCCCTCTCTAATTAGACGGAAGTTGTAGCGTGTCTCTTTAGGTTGCTAGTGCTGCTGCCGCTAAGTCCACCTCCCCTATATTTTGGGAGATGGTGTAGAAAGTAGGCAAGTCGGTTTTGCTTGCCAGGGAGTGCCCTGACCCTCTTTTGGGTTATGCTTTATGTGCAGTTAACAGGTTTGAAGTCAGACGACGTTAGCTTGGGAATCCCTCCGGCTTGGCTGGGCAGGGATATGGCGCCATTGCTTATCTTCAGGACTCTTAGTCCAATTTGCATTTTATCCGTAGTCGGATACTATTTTTGCTTCCGCTGTCATTTGAATCTTTGTATTGTATCATTTGTATCTTGACTCGTTCGAGTCGTTGTTGTAATTTATCTTCTGTTGTATTTGTGAATGTATCGGAACTGTTGTAATGTTATCACAATTCCACCCACATAATGCGCATGTTTCGGCGTGCACATTATGTCTGGTGGGCGACCTAAAATCGTTATTATGCGGATTTTGGCGGGAACGCTTAAATCTACATAGTACCGATTTTAGGGCGTCACAAACGATGTGATGGACTTACCCATATTGTAGGACGTAGTCATTACGCCTTTGACCGTGAGACCAACTCTTATTGTTATTCCTGGAAGATACTTTGATTGCACCAAACGTTGTATCTTATTTAGTATGATAATAACGGTGATACTTTTGGGTATTGGAAAGGAGTAGTTGAGACGAGAGGTCAAGAGCTGGATTTGTCAGTCCGTATAGCCGGATAGTAGAAGATAGCGATGTCGGTAACGAGGTCAGCTAGATATGGAGATATCTAAGAACAACGCTCGGACACACTAAGTATCGCCATGACAAAAAGTTTAAGACTAGACGTACAGATTTGATAGATGAAAGTCATTCGTTATATCACAGGGATTATTTCATGGAGTCCAGGCCTACGAGTTAGTCATTTATCAGAGAGGAGTGGCGATCATGTCTGTTATTATATCGAACCGCTAGGGTAACACACTTAAGGGGTTTCGACAAGACAACCGGAAAGGAAAGAGATCACCGGGAACGTCCCGGGAATGGTCCGACGGAGATCGGCAGCGAGAAATAGTTTTCGGAGATAGAATAAATTATATATAATATGTTTGATATTAATTAGTGTAATTAATGTCTAAATATGATTTATATCTTTATTTTCGAATTTATTTAGGCTGATTTTCCTAAATGGGCCTTTTGATGAAAAGAAGACCCATGGGGGGGGGGGGAACCCTCAAGGGAATTTTGTGGGGAGGCTTGGTCAGCCTAGGTGGGCCAAATGGGGCCCACCTAGGGCCGGCGCAACAGCCCTAGCCGCACCAAGGCATGTGGGATAGTCCCATATTGCCTGGCTAGGGAGGTTGGCTCCCCCCGGGAGCCTATATAAGAAGGGGCACTCCTGGCCTTTTAATTCACCCAATTAATTCTTGATTTCTCCTCGATCTCGTGATTCTCTTTGTCGGAGTTGCGCCGAGGAGGATGAGAGTTCTCTCTCCACCATACCCCCCGCTGCCGCGCTGCTGGTGTTCCGGTCCAAGTCTTCCGCTGCTCGTCCTGGACTGGAACTTCGGAGGCCGTCGTCTCCACCGTATGTGTGTAACGCCCTGCGAGGTGCTGCGCTAGCGGTACTCGGAGGCCTACTTCCTCCACCTGACCTCGAGGTCATCTTCGTCGCGCCGAGCTCTTCGCGACCTAGAGGTCGGCTACGTCGTCTTCGTCGTCAATGCTTGTGCAGGAGCGTAATCCCCGCTTTTTGGTCTACAAGGGTATGTATTCCGATCTCCGCCGTACTTCTATATCTGCATAGTATAGATCTTGGCTAGTTTAAGGATATCGTTGCGAGGAAATTTTTTGTTTTCTGCCTGCGATCCCCTTCAGGTTTTCTTCTGGGCGGCAACGTTCTCGTCGTACTTCTGGAGCGCCTGAGCCAGGTTCCCCTCGCGCGCCTCGAGCCCTTCGCGCTGGGTGGCGAGCTCGCCCTCCGCCTGGAGCCGCTGCTCGTCGTGCAGCGGCACGTCCTTCTCTTTGGAGGCCAGCTGCCGCTTGCGTTCTGCCAGGCTCTTGCGATCCTCCTCCAGAGTTTCCTGCGAGGCCTGGTGGGCGGAGAGGAGCTGGGACTCGAGCTGGGCCAGCTCGCGGCGCTTCATGGCTTCGCGCTCGGCCTTCACCTCAGCGAGGAGTTCAGCAGCGGCGTTGCGCTCATCCTGGAGGGGTGCAAGGAGCTCGT
This sequence comes from Poa annua, assembly GCA_026929855.1. Taxonomy (NCBI): domain Eukaryota; kingdom Viridiplantae; phylum Streptophyta; class Magnoliopsida; order Poales; family Poaceae; genus Poa; species Poa annua. The sequence goes on from CM049432.1 coordinate 23,959,551, forward strand.
TTGCGTCACGGATGGCCCCCTCATGGATCTCCTTGGCAAAGCGGGCGGCCTCCTCACGCGTGGCCTGCAGCGCCAGATCCTCCTGGCGGCGGCCTCGACCGCGGCATGGAAGGACGCCCACTCCCCCGCGAGCTCGTCACGCTGCCAGGCGAGCTACACGTCCTCCAGAGCCAGATGCGCCTCCAGGCCCTCCGGAGACTCCCTCACGAGGCGGAAGGCGACCTCCCGGTGACCCGCGCCCCAGTCCCAGCCGCTAAGGACCAGGTCGCGACACGTGGAGGGCCCTGCCTCAACGTCAAGCCTGGAGAACCGGGCCTCAGGGCGTGCCTGGGGGCTAGGCCGCGCTCCGTCCCCCGCGGCGCCCAAGCCGGCCTCACTACCCTCGCCATCCTGGCGCATCCTCTCCTGCGGCTCGCCCCCTGCAGCGTGGCGCGGCGGAGACGAAGGAGCTCCACCTGCAGGCTCGCTAGTGCTAGGCAGGCCCTGGCCCTCCTCGGCCTCTGCCTGCGTGGGAGGCATGGCCGCGCGGGGTGGAGTAGCCACGCGGGCGAGCATTGCCTTGCGCGCTGGAGTTGGCTCGCGCGGTGGCGTGGCCGCGCAAGGCGGACTACGAGCGCGAGGAGGGGTAGCAACCCGCTCCTCCTGTGTCTCCACCACCATCTGTTCCAGAGGCGGCGTTGTTGCCTCCTCTTGAGGCACAACCGCCCCCGCTATGGGCATTTCTTCAGTTGGTCCTGTGGAGGCCGTCTTCACAGGCCTCGCGGCCTCCTCAGGCACGGCCTCAGCCGTGGCTCTCTTCACTTTTGCTGCCTTGTGAAGCTTGCGGCGCTTCGTAGGCACAAGGTCACTGGCAAGCACCATGGAAAGATCTTCAGGCATGAGTGGAAAGAGAAAGAGCAAGAATCAAACAGTTGAATGCTAGAAGCACTTACCCAGGCTGCTTGGCACCGGTGTCGACCCACGCCAAGCCTGGCGAGCGACAGGAGGGTCTGGCCTTGGCACCAGACCACTCCGGGGGTGCCTCGGCTTTCCTCTTGGAGGGGACATATGAATGCCTCGCCCTAGACCGGTCCACGGCCGCCTTGGAGCGGGGCTCGCGGCGCCCCGTCGTGGCCTCCTCGTCACAGGTCTCCTCCTCTTCCTCCTCCTCCTCCACCTCCACAAGGCGCGAAGGCGCCACCACGAAGGCGTCGTCATCATCGCCTCACGAGATATCACAAATCTCGTCAGTAAAGGGCCCGGCCCTTGAAGAGGACACCTCCCCTGCGAAGGGATTTGCCGTGGCCTCCTCCACGCGTCGCCCATCTCCTGAGGCAGAGGGTGATTCTACTCCCTCCGCCTCCTGAACCACCGGCACATGCACCTCTTTTTCCGCCAGGCCTGACGGGGTGAACGAGGGCATCCCCTCCAGGATGGCTAGGCATTCGGTCATGTTGTACTGATGCAGAGGCCGGAGCATGAGAGGGAGCTCCTGCATGGCTGACACCACCGTATTGATGAAGAGCGCAGACAGGACGTTATCGACTGCGTCCTTGTCGTTGTCCTCACGGTGGAGCCGCATCTTGTCCTGCGGGGCGGAGTACATGGGCGTCGCGTGCGCCTGGAGTGGAGAAATGCGGCGCGTCACGAAGCATGCGACAATTATCTGCCTCGTGAGGCCCTCTTCCCGGAGGAAGCTCAGGCGGCCCATCAAGATGGCGTTGTCCGCGCCGCTGAAGGGGGCTTTGCACCAGTTCGAGTTCTTCACGGGCGGCGCGTCAGGGACCTCGAGGAAGACGCATGGCTTCTCCACCCTGACCAAGAACCACCCCTGGCGGAAGTCGTCCACCTTCTTCGTCACTGCCGTGACGGCCTTGCCCTCGCTCCACGACATGGGGATGTAAACACTCCCCAAGCCGTCCACGATGCGGAACGAGATGCATCCAGAGCGCTCGTTCCTCGCCGTGTTCCGGAGTGCATAGAAGCACCGGAAGAGGACCACCGTGGGCTCCAAGCCCAAGTACGACTCCCAGAGGTAGGCGAAGACGGCTAGGATGAGGTAGAGTTAGGGTGGAGGTGCAGCAGTTGGATCTGGTAGAAGGCCAGCACCACCTCCAAGAATGGAGAGAACGGTGGCACCAGCCCCGCAGCAACACAGTGCTGGAAGATAGGGAAAAACCCTCGCGGGCGTTTCCCATGCGCCGCGGCCTTGAGCGCGGTAGGGCCATGCTCGTTGGTCCGGTCCTCCACCAGGAAGCGGACCTTGGCGAGGGCTTTGTCATTGACGCGCACCCCTAGCAATGTTGCTCTGTGCGCGACCTCGGCAAGCTCCGCCTGCGAAGAGGACCCCGCGGCCGCCTTGCCCTTGTTCTTGGCTGGACTCATCGCCGGAGATGGGTTGATCGCGGCGGCGAAGGAAACTGGAGGATGGAGGAGACGGGAGTGTCGAAGAGCAGAAGCGGAGAGCTCGAGACGAACGAGTCTTCTGTGAGAAGATTGGTGAGCAGTAACGGCTCCTTGCCTCGGCGCGCAGGCTTTATGTCTCGTCAAGGAGCAGTTACCGGGGCGCGGTGGGACCCCCCACGACGCGCGCCCCAGATCGTGCGCGGCGGCTACTAATCTGAGTGACGCGTGGCTCGGGCCGGCCGGACACTTTGGGCCCACGATGCTCCGGCTGCGTCCATGGGCTCAGCCACGCCCATCGTGGGCCCCGGGGCTACTGTCGGCCCAGTAAGGACCAGGGTGTGCATAGCCCACCCTCCACAGGCCTCGCAAGCAATAGTTTCGACAAAATGACTAAGGACCAAGCCTTCGCTTGGAGAGACCCTCGAGAGGCAACTCCTCTTGAGGGCCTGAAGAGGAACCCAGGGCCTGAAGAGGACGCCTCACTTCAAGAGACTCCCCAAGGCTCAACACGCCGGGAGAGAAGTCAATAGAAACCTCTCCACGGGCCTCCGCGGCCCTGTGGAGACTCTTCGCGGCTAAGCAACTGCTGCAGGGCGCAGATGGCCTCTACATCAGCCGTAGAGTGACGCGAGCACCACAGTTGCCATTTTGGTGCTAAAGGAGTCAACAAAGCTGCGCCGCCCGTGCAGACAGCCCGGACTTTCGTCTTTGGAGATAAAGCTGCTAGATGGCGCAACGCTACAAGAAGATTGTCATCATGGGCTCCGCCACGACCTCTGCAACGCCTACGAGCCGTTATGCGCGGCCTACTGCTTGTCGGCCACCGCGCCCAACTTTAGCACGGATGGACCGTGTCCATGGACACTTCCGCGGCGGTGGACTCCCTCTCCTTCACGCCACTGCCCTGTGGGATCCCACTCTCTGCGTATAGCGCAAGGAAGAGGACCGAAGCGCCTATAAAAGCAGCAGGAGCTCCACCGTAGCAAAGGATCGGCTAATCGCATTCTGAACCCTTGAAACCATAGCCAAGCGAGTAGGATAGCCAACGGCTGGAGGAGGAAGACGACCATTGTGTCCCTCTCAAAGCACGGAACTGCCTCAAGAGAGCCCTCGGCAAGCTCATTGTACTATAATCTCCGCAGTGCAACACAGACAAGCGGGAGTAGCGGTGTTACCTCCTCCTGAGGGCCGTGAACCTGGGTACAGGCCGGTGTTCATCTCTGACGTCTTGTCCCTCTCTAGGCCCGGCGAGCACCGTCGTCGTGCCTCTCGAGGGTTGTTTGACCTCCGTGTTCAATCCCCCTTCGAACTACTCTTCAGGGTGTGACTATCCCTGTTCCGTGGGAGTCACTCTCCGACAATATAGACGTAATCTCACCGAGTGGACCCCGAGTATCTTTCCATTACACGAAACAAATCCCGCTCTTGATCCATACGTCTCAACATACTCTTTCGAGATACCCAAGATTGACACCTTTATTGTCATGCTATATAAGACACAACGTTTGATGCACTCAAAGTACCCTACGGAGCAGCGATAAATACGATCTCACGGTATAAGGAATTAGCTATCATATTACTTCCTATTGCAAATGACAAACATCGTAATATGATCTTATTGCAATAATTTTATACGTATGTCCATCACATTATTCTACCAATAAGTTGACCCCATTGTCAACCGACGTCGTTGTCCATGATCGGGAATCTCGATCAACTGTTGCTTAATGGACTAGTTTATATAGAGGCTTACAAGGGACTCTGCTTTGTCTATGTGTCACACGTGTATTAATAATTCCGATTAATACAGTTATAGCATAATACAAAAACATATTATAAACTTATGAGATAATGCGATAAATACTATATAAATATTTGCCTCTAGGGCATATCTCCTTCACAACCAGGGGGACCCACAGGGCCACCACACCACATGGTGGCGCGGCTGCCCTTTGGCCGCGCCAGCACATGGTGTGGGACCCACAGGGCCCCCCACTTACTCTCCTTCCTCCCATGCCTTCCTCTCCCCTAAAAATTCACTTTTCCATTGCTCAAACCCATGCTCTTGCTGCTCTTCTCCAGGAATTTCGACCTCCATCTTCAGCCCATCTTTGTTGCTGAAATTTGGGGTATTCACTCTCCGGTATGTAATTCCTCCGATTATCCAAATAGAATTTTGTTTAGTGGTTCATATGAAGTATTTTGCTGCTGTAGATATCTTGTTTTGTGAATTTGAATGTTTGTTCTAAGTTGAAATAACTAGTTTTGATGCATGCTTAAGCCTCTAGCAAGTCAGTATAATAGTTTCCCCTCATTTAGTTGGCTAAAAATCAATTTTTATGACATTTGTTAAAAATTTCAGAACATGGAGTGGAACTCATATGCACTAGATCCACGTGAGATAGTGGTGCATGAGAAGATGAAGGTTCATCATGAAGAAAGTGTATTCCCTGCTATCTACCCGTGCTCACAATTCATGGGTGTGTAGGGATTGCACAGGATTTCCATACTTTCTTGTCCAATGCAGGACTAGAATGTTTTGTTGATGATCAACCTTTTCAATATGCTAACTAGCCATGTCGGTGGTGCAATACTTATGCTGCAACTTGAATTCATTTAACCCCACTGTGCATTATAAGATTTACAATAGATATGTGGACTTCCCTTTTGATGTTTTCTGTGCAGCAATTAGAGTACCATATGGGGGATCCCTAGAGAAGCTGAAGGGGAAACCAAAGGCATTGCTGGATTTATATGATGAGATTTTCTATGGGAGGAGTTTCTCTCAAGAGGATGGTAAAATTCGGAGTATTCATCTTCCTTCCATTCATTACTTTGCCTACTTCATTACTAAATGTGTTCTTGCTAGGAAAGTAACGGGTAAATTAGCCTTGCCTGATTTAGCTTTTCTAGCTGCTGCATTGCGCCATGATAAAACTTATAATTTGGGTGCTCTAATTGCTTACCGACTCGCCACTAACCGCGAGAAGGGAGGAGTGTGTGGAGGTCTATTCGCGTCTCGTTTACTAGATTTGCATTGTTTGGCACCTCATCCCCTTGATTTTCAACTGCCTATAGAGAAATTAGACATTTATTCCATGAAGAAACATAACTTCATTGTTGATGATGGTAATTTACATTTTCTTCCTTACACTGTAACCTTTCCCAGGAAGCCACATTTGACAGTATCCACGATTGTTAGAACTGTTATCTTGCCTGCACCTTTGCTTAAGTTTGTTGGCAGGGAGAATTGGTCAGTCTCAGAGGCTGAACTTGAAACACTTGAGGGGCAACACGGCCCGCATGGTTGAGGAAATTAAGAGGAGCTTGGGGGTGGTTTCATTCAGCCCCCAGAGATAGATGGTTCCGCGTACCTAGATCTGAGGCATGCAGGACCTTTGAGATCTACCTCCGCCGTAACCGATGCAGAGTATGACTACGCCAGGTTTTACCCGACGGGTTGGAGCCACTATTCACGTTGGGGTTTATCTCCACTTAGGCCAAAAGCCTAATCTTGGGGGGAGGTATACCGATAGCACACTCATCTATAAATCATTATCATTCGGTACTTTGTATATCCACGTTTCGCTTTAGTTTTATTTTTTTCATTTGTTCATGCTTTGTTTTGCTTTCAAAACTCAAAAATACAAAAAAGATTTTTTTATTTCTCTTGCTGGTTTGTTTTATTATCTACTATTAGTATGCTTAGTATTTATTTCAGTTCAATATGCAAAAACATAAAAATATTTTGCTTTGTTGTGCGTCGTTTCGCGCAGGGACAAATTTCTTCTGTCCACCGTTTAATTCATAACTTTTCACAGAAATATTGGAATGACCTGAAATTGCGTGTGCATGTTCCTCAAATTTTTACGCAGCCTTTATTAGTTTTGAGTTTCCTGATATAGGCATGTTAAGGTCCTCGAAAAAATTCATCTTTTCTGACTGTTCTGTTTTAGTTCCTAAATCCGAAAACATAAAAATATTTGTTGTTTATGGTTGGTTTGTATAGTTTGTTTCAGAGGTCATTACATTCAGTTACTCCATGAAGCATGGTTATTATTTCATATCTTTCAAACACACAAGTGATAAGGCAATTATGATGATCTATGAAAATTCGAGTGGGTAAGAAGCTGGTAATGAACTCTATTTGTTTTTCATTTTTGTACATATACTCATTCATGTGAGCATGCTTAGATGGTTTGCATAAGGTATATGTCTGTTGGGATGCTTAATAGTTCGTGTTCTCTTATGATCGTTCCCAGTTTATTAATGATGGATGACATGTTTCTATGGATATTTGCTTGCATTGTTTTCTTCATAATAGAATATGACATTGTGGTATCCCCCTCTAAATAATTCATTTGAATTGACTTGGCACATGCTTACACGTGTTATGACTGAAAAAAAAATTCAATTCAGCCTTGATGGTTTATTTTTCCTCAGAGTTCTAGTATCATTTTTACGCCTCAATTAATTTTATTTTGCCGCAAGCATGATTATGAAGGTTATTGCTCTCTTGAATTATCGTTTCCCCATGTTTTGCTAGCCTCCACTTGTAGTAAGCTGAAAATGCTTGTGCTTCCAAATCCCTGAAAACCAAGTTATTCCAAAGAGTCTACCATAAATACCTATGCATGGCATTTCAAACCATTCAAGTAAATTTGCATGTGCTACCTTTAAAACCTTCAAACACTTCTCAATTTGTGCCACTGTTTTGAGCTCATGAGGATAGTAGGTGGGCTTGATATCTTCTGTACTAATTAGGTAACTGACTTGCATGCTACATCTGCTCTAGATTAATTTTGCAAAGGGCTAGTTAGACCATTATAATATCAAAAAGATTTGAGAAAATAAAAATAGGCACTCCTCCATGGTTTGAGATTGTTTGGTGGGCACCCGAGGATTCGGTTAGCCATGGTTGTGTAGGAAAAGGTTGGGAGGTGTGTCAAGCTATCAAAATAAATGGATACAAAGATGCATATTATAAATGCTTGTTTTGAAAATAATTCGGAACCGCTCTCAACTTGCTTAGTATGGAAGATAACAAGAACTCTATTGCCATTCGTTGACAGAACAACCACCATGATACGTCTCCAACGTATCTATAATTTCTTATGTTCCATGCTATATTATACCATGTGATTACATGTTTTATATACATTTTATATAGTTTTATGCATTTTCTGGGACTAACCTATTAACAAGATGTCAAAGTGCCAGTTCCCTGTTTTCTGCTGTTTTTTGTTTCAGAAAAGTACTTAAGGAAATATTCTAAAGAAACATCCTGTTATTATTTTTGGATTATGAAGGTTCTAGAAGAACGAACACGAGACGAAGTGGGCGACCGAGGCGCCGTCACCTGGTGCTCGCGTGGCAGGAAGTGGGGCCGCGCGAGCACGTGGTGACGCGGCCTCGGCCCTCCACTGACCTTGCTCTTCCGCCTATAAGTACCCCCCAAAAACTAAAAATCGCACGGTGTTCATTATTTCCTCCACGGGTCCCGAGCCACCGCCGTCGTCAACACCAATTCGGGAGAGATCAGAACTGCTCCCCGGCACCCTGCCAGGAGGGGGAATCGTCCTCGGAGGCCACTACGTCGCCATGACCGCCTCCGGACTGATGCGTGAGTAGTCTACCCATGGACTACGGGTCCATAACAGTAGCTAGATGGTTGTCTTCTCCTCTTGTGCTATCATGTAGCGTACCTGCACTTTTAATAAGGCAGATACCCGTGTATAGTGCAAATCCCTGGATCGATTCGTTTGCACACACAGTTTACGATGTAATATCACAACAAAGTATCAATTTTATTACATCGATGATCCAGACTTACAAAATATTTAATACAAGTTGCATAGCATAAAGCTAGCTTCGAAAGAGTAAACAGCGGAAATACAATAGCAGTGGGTTTCCAACAACTTCATGTTGCCACAGGCGAAAACATGTTGGTTGCAGACTCGAAATCCCTTAACGAAACTTCACTCGTCATTTGAATAACCTGTAACAAATAAAATTTTGCAACAGAGTGGGTCAGATTCCATTAAAAAAAGGAGTCTGGCAAGTGACACTATGGTGGACACTTAATGGAATAACTCTATAGCCTATATGCATATTTGGCTGGTGGAGTTCAAGGCAAACACTTACTTCAAATCAAGACAAGTATGGCATGAAAACCATAAATCTCATCTTCCCTTGTTCTCCCATCAAGTTTTATTTCTGAAGTTGGAATGATGGAATCCTCCGTTGACGTCCGTGATCAGCTGCTCAAATTGTCCGTACCGGGGACACGACTAAGTACTTAGTTTAACAGTTTGCAGAGGTTGTGCACGTTCACCATTGTACCCATTCAACCCAAACTATCCTTTACACACCATTTGTGAATAGGAAAGGAGAAGAATGAGACGAGATCTTTCAGAAGCATTTTCCCTCCCACTCTGGCTTGACCCGTTCCACCTAACATCCCCCTACATCTGCTTGTCAAGCCGGAGAGAGCCCATGCAACATAATTGATCAAGCCAGAGCCCATATGGCAATGGCTGCACTGGAAGCAATCGTCACTCGGAGTTCTTCAGATTCCTCGGTTCCTGGGTGGCCATTAACAAGTGTACATACTCCAGGAACCATAGAAATTGACCTGAGTAGCCACTCAACATAAACCATACAACCACTTACCACCCAGGTGTTTCGTTCTTAACTTAGTAGAATTTAGATTTTCACAAAACAACATTTGCATAGCATCAATAATTCTACTAAGTATTGCATAGGAACCTAGACACAGGAATAAGGAATTCTACACAGGTTTAGCATATCAATACTATCCTACACATGCATATAAAAATACACTAAGTAATGCATATAGAAATAATAGGAAGTTTATGAGGTGTGCCACTAGCCTTTGAATGTTGTCGTTGTTCACAACTCTTTTCAACGATACTCGGGACTCTCCGTTCAATCTAACAGTATAGACAAGCAACAATACAACAATCAACAGCAAGCACAAATCCACAATGCATACAAACACATACTAGATGAATAAATAAGTTTTATAAAACTTTCTAAGGAAAATATGTTTATGCATGATGTGCAAAATATTCCTAAGGGCTAGAAATGCTTTTTCATGCCATGAAAATCTTTTAAGTTAATGCAAGGCAAATAGGTTGGTCCAAAAGGACTAAGGGCTAAGGTCATAAGTTGAATAAAATATTTTGTTTTATATCATCTTGAATAAGCACTCTAATGGCTTAGTCTTGATGTGTAAAATACTTAGAGAAAATACTAGCTCTATTCTTCGAGGTGATCAACAATTATTATCAACTCTTTGTAAATTGGATATTCACTATAGTGAGAGATACAGACACCCGGCCAGCCACTTAAATTGTGGAACAGGTCTCATGTACGTGGACATGTAAGGTTTGTTTCCAGGCCGCTTCATCTCACTATGCCGCTAGGATCTGTAACATCCCAGCATTTTAAAATGTTCAAAAATCACTAAAATTTAAAACTTTTCTTTTTATTAAAAATAAAATATTAAATGCATAAGAAAACCAACTATGAAAGACTTCAAACTTATTAGAAAAAGTTTGATATTTCAAATATCTCACTTTATCATTTTGTCCAAAGTTGTTTCAAGTTAAACAATTTATTATACATTGTAATTATTAAAACCTCAATATCTAATTTGAAAAATGTTTTACAAACCTTCAAACCATATTCATGAAATAAAAGGTTTCTTTATAAGTATTTGAATTCAACCACTTAGCTATAGCTATTCATAAAATTTAAAAAAAATATTACAAGTGTTATTTTAAACTATTGAAAACATTGTCTATCTGCCAAAAAAAATTATTATTCATTTACCTGAGTTCAAAACATAATTTGGACATTACAAGCCTATAGTTTATAATCTTTAAACTTCATAAATAAAAATTAATTAATTACCCAAACAAACTTCTCATTTATTTTCAAAGCATGAACTGATTAATATATTCTATATAAGAAATGAATTAAATCTAAAATCTTTTCCAAAGTTGTTTATGAAGTTTTTCAAATAATTTATCTTAAATTATCTTAATATAATGGTGCACAAATTATTTTGAATTAAGATGAATACAATATTTTTCCCTTTTATTTTCAAATATTATGTGTATTGTTATTTAGTATTTTACTAAAACCTAAAAATAAATTTTGTATCTGAAAATGAGTTTAAATGACTTAAATTCAAACATATTGCAATATGGGTATTTCACAAATTTTATTCAGCCAAAAGAAAATTAAAAAAGATATAATTCCCAATTTGACTTTAAATGTTAAATTGTATTTAATGAATATTTCAAAATATTAATTTTCAAAATGTTCAAAACATTCCTACAATTGGTTTAACACAAAGATAATAATTTTACAAATTTTTAGAAATTTGTTTGACCTCATTTGGAGTTATAAATCAAAAGTTATAAAAGAAATAAATAAAACAGAAAAGAAAAAGAGAAAAATCTGACATTGGGACCCACCTGTTAGGGGTCACCTTCTTCAACCTCTAGCCATGAATCACGCCCGAAACGGCCGGCATTTCCCCTCATCAATCCAAGAGTTTTGCGCGGAATTGACGCACAATGTTTGGCTCTTTTAAAAGCCCTGCCCCTCCTCTCTCATTCCCCTCTTCCCCCTCTCAAAACCGTGCCCCCAGGCCGGCAAAAACGCTCACCGGAGTTGCGCAAGCCGCCGTCGTGGTTCCTGCATTTGCCGGTGAGGTGAGCCTCCCCCTAGCCCGAGACCCTCTCCCCTCTCTTTCCCACGTTCGGGCGAGCCCCCTGACCCTTCCCCAATGTTTCTTGTCAGCCATCTGTCGAGTACAAGCTCGAGAAGAGCTCGCCGGACCGGCCGCACCTTCGACCACGGGCCGCCGCCGCTCCGGGACAGCCGAGCGGACATCATCGCCACCATCAACCGTGCCGTGTCACGCCGCGCCCCCTCGTCACCTCCCCGAGCCCGGGAACCAACGGAAGCGTGGACCCCGTCCTCGACCGACGCCGACGCCGCCACCATCGCCACCTCCGGCGAGTTTCCGCCGCCACCCTCCGGTCAACGCGTGTAAGCCGTCCGATCTGATCTCAGCGGCCCATATTAGATCCCCCATCCGAATCGGTACCAACCAATAGGATCTTGCCACGTCGATGCCGCGTCAGCGCACAGTCAGCGCTGACGTATTAAATGATTTCCTCGATTTATTTAATTTGGCAGTTTTGCAGAAAAGCCCCTGTCTATTCAAACTATCATAGCTTTTTCTCTGTTTATCCAAATTCAAATATTTTTATATATTTGGAAAGCTCTTGACATGTAGAATATTTTAGATCTGTTAGATTTCAAATTTGACTTAGTTTAAAATATTCAAATTTCAAATGGTAAATTTGAGTATTTTTATCATAACTTTAAATCTGTAAGTTCAAAAATTGCAAATAAAATTGTTTTAGAAACTTTAGAATAATTGTAAATTGATGACACAGCTATAAAATATTTTTGAGTAATATTTGAATGAAATCATAGTTATATACTTAATTTGAATAGTTTGAGTATTTTCAACATAACTATTAATAGAAATATTATTTTTGATTAAAGTGCTATAAATGTAATTAAATGCCCCCTGCCTATTAACACTATTTATAAAATTTGTTATAGAAATGTTAATCATAGAAAACTTTAATCTGATAATTATTCCTTTTATTATATTTTCCAAAAATTATAAACTAATTAAATTGCAATTATAACTTTATGCATACTTTATAAATATCACAAAAATTAGTATTATGATTTAAAATTTCATTTCATGCATAGCATATTTATTTTGTAGGTATATTTTCCCACAAGGAAAACTCCTCCCCATCTTCCCTAAGCTAGGATTATTTTCAAACTTAGTATTTTGGTAAAGTGCTATGCACTAGACACTTAGGATTTTCATCATGGAGCTAGAAGGCCAATGAGGGAGTTAGCCAAAACAAGACTTTAGAAGGATCTTCAAGGAGTAGAAACACTTAGAAGAAAATCAAGAAGAAGTTCATGAAGACCAACCAACAAATATTTTCCAAGTCTTGCTCTCTCTCTCTTTCTTTTCTCTGAGACTTCATGAAGGACTTAGAAGAAAACAGACTCTGGAAGCATCCTCAAGATGTCAAGCACTTAGAAGAAAAGTGAGCAGAAGTTCAAGAAGGCCAACCCCCTTTTTATTCTCTAAGTCTTTCTCTCTGTCCTTTCTTCTCCTCTGAGACTTCATGAAGACTAAGTAAATCCAATACCAGCCCCGAGGATACAAGAATCATCAAGTCTGAAGATTCATCAAGACTACCAAGAGCTCAATCAAGACATCATCCAGAAGAAAGTTACAAGTCTGGAGATGAAGCCTGGAGGACAACTACATCTTTCCTTCTATCTTTTCCCTCCTTTCTAATCTTGTCTTTCACATTTGACTTAAAAAATTTTTGATCATGATGTTATCATCTTGAAGTTGTTGGATCCTAGCGGCATAGTGAGATGAAGCGGCCTGGAGACAAACCTTACATGTCCATGTACATGAGACCTGTCCCACAACTTAAGTGGCTGGCTGGGTGTCTGTCTCTCTCACTATAGTGAATATCCAATTTACAAAGAGTTGATAATAATGGTTGATCACCTTATAGACTTAGTATTTTCTCCAAGTATTTATGCACATCATGGCTAAGCCATTCGAGTGCTTATTCAAGATGATTTATAACAAATTATTTTGACCAACTTATGACCTTAGCTCTTAGTCCTTTTGTACCAACCTATTTGCCTTGCATTAACTTAAAAGATTTTCATGGCATGAAAAGCATTTCTAGTCCTTAGAAATAAATTGCATATCATGCATGACATGTTTTTCTCAGAAGCTTTACAAAACTTGTTTGCTAACTAGATATGAGCATGTATGTTTGATGATTGTTGTTTGTTGATTGTTGTATTGTTGTTTGCTTATATTGTTTAGATTAAACGGAGAGCAAACATTCGTTGTTGAAAAGGATTTGTGAACAACGACAACATTCAAAGGCAAGTGGCACACCCCCATAAAAGTCCTATTATTTCTATGCATGAGTAGAGTATTTTCTATAAGCATGTGTAGGATAGCATTGCTATGCAAGCCATGATAGATCTCTTTATTCCTGTGTCTAGGTTCCTATGAAATTACTTAGTAGAATAGTGATGCTATGCAAAAACTATTTTGATGAAAAAGATAAAGTCTACTAAGTTTTAATCAAACACCTGGGTGGAAATTGGTTGCTTGGCTGTATGAGTTGAGTGTTGTTCCCAGGGGTTTTACCTGTGGAATATTCACTTGTGGAAGGCCACCCAGGAGCAAAGGAATCTGAAGAACTCCAAGTGTAGATTGCTTCTCGTGCAGCCATTGCCAATATGGGCTCTGGCTTGATCAACTAAGCTGCGTGGACTCTCCCCGGCCTGACAGGTGGTTGTAGAGGATTTGTAGGTGGAGCGCGTCAGGCCAGAGTGGGAGGGAAAATGCTTCTGAAAGATCTCGTCTCATTCTTTCCTTTCCTTATCACAAATGGTGTGTAAAGGGTAATTTGGGTTGAATGGGTACAATGGTGAACGTGCACAACCTCTGCAGAGTTAAAATCTAAGTACTTAGCCGTGTCCCCGGAAACGGAAAATTGAGCAGCTGAACGAGGATGTCAACGGAGGATTCCACCATTCCAACTTATAAATTAAAAACTCGATGGGTGAATAAGGGTAGAATGAGACAGTGGATTTCATGCCACGGATTACTCGAATAGAAGAAAAGTGTTTTCCGAAAAGTTAGGGAAAAACTTGCTTTCTGCAAAATAGCCTTGAGCTCCACCAGCCAAATAAGCATATAGGTCATAGAGTTATTCCTCTAAGTGTCCACCATAGTGTCACTTGCCAGTTCCATTTTAATGGTTCTAACCCACGTTGTTGCAATATATATCTTATTGCAGACTGTCCTGATGATGAGTGAAAGTTTTACTAAGGGTTTCGAGTCTTCAACCAACATGCTCGCCTGTGGCACATGATGATGATTGGGGACTCCATGAAGAATAAATTTTCCGTTGTTTACTCTGTGTACTGCTAGCTGTATGCTATGCAAATTTGTAATCAATATTTTCCTAGTCCGGATCAGCGTTGTAATAAATTGATACTTTGTTGTGATATTACATCGTAACTGTGTGTGCAAACGAATCGATTCAGGTATTTGCACTATACACAGGTATCTGCCATATTTTAGGTGCAGGTACACTACAGGATCCAACAACTTCAAGACGATAATATCATGATAAAAAATTGTTTATGTCAAATGTGAAAGACAAGATTAGAAAAGAGGGAAAAGATAGAAGAAAGATGTAGTTGTCCTCCAGGCTTCATCTCCAGACTTGTAATATTCTCCTTGATGATGTCTTGATTGAAGTTTTGATAGACTTGATAAATCTTCAGACTTGGTGGTTCTTGTACCCTCGAGGCTGGTCTTGGATTTAGTTAGTCATCATGAAGTCTAACAGAAGAAGGAGGGAGAAAAGAAAGAAAGAGGGAGAAAGACTTAGAAAATATTTCTGGTTGGTCTTCATGAACTTCTTCTTGATCTTTCTTCTAAGTGCTTCCACTCCTTGGAGATTCTTCTGGAGTCTTGTTTGGCTAAGTCCTTCATTGGTCTTCCAGCTCCATGTTGAAAATTACTAAGTGTCTAAGTGTAACACTTCACCAAAATGCTAAGTTGAAAATATTTCAAACTTAGAGAAAAATAATGAAGAGGTTTTCCTATGAGCGATATAATTATATAATAAAATATGTTATGCATGAAATTAATTTT
This sequence comes from Poa annua, assembly GCA_026929855.1. Classification (NCBI taxonomy): domain Eukaryota; kingdom Viridiplantae; phylum Streptophyta; class Magnoliopsida; order Poales; family Poaceae; genus Poa; species Poa annua. Next base: position 23,974,780 of record CM049432.1, read on the forward strand.
TTATTCACAAGAAAGCATCAAAATGACTTTTCTGATATCTTTATAAATATGCATGAATTTATAAATGCAATTTTTGTTAATTTCTATTTTTGGAAAATATAATAAAAGGAATAATTATAAGATTAAAGACTTCAATGATTATATTTTTATAACAAAATTTTATAAATACTGCTAATAGACAGAGGGCATTTAATTAAATTTATTGCAATTGGATTTAATCAAAAATAATGTTTCTATTAGTAGTTATGTTGAAAATACTCAAACTATACAAATTAAATATATAACTATGATTTCATTCAAATATTACTCAAAATTATTTTATAGCAGTGGCATTAATTTATAAATATTCTAAAGTTTCTAAAACTATTTTATTTGCAATTTTTGGAATTATAGATTTAAAGTTATGACAAATATACTCAAATCTTCCATTTGAAATTTGAATATTTAATACTAAGTAAAATTTGAATTTTGGCCGATCCAAAATAATCTACATGTCAAGAGCTTTCCAAATATATAAAAATATTTGAATTTGGATAAACAGAGAAAAAGATATGATAGTTTGAATAGACAGGGGCTTTTCTGCAAAACTGCCAATTAATTAAATTGCGAAAATGATTTTACACGTCAGCGCTGACTAGGCGCTGACTGTGCGCTGACGGGGCATTGACGTGGCACGTTCTGATTCGTTGGTACCGGTTCGTTAAAAGTCATAAGACAGTGGCCGTCAGATCGAGATCCGACGGTCCAAATCTAAAGGACCAAATCGGGGCGGCGGTTTTTCCACCGGAGTTGCTCCGGCGACCTCGATCGACGGCGGTGACGCGTCGGCTACGGTCGTTCTAGGCGATTTAGGACGAGTGGGGACAGGGCGAATGTACCGAAGTGGAGAGGGAGTCGCGGCGGGTCCAGTGGCGAAGTAGGGGTGGTCGGAGCTTCTCGGTTCTCCTCTAGTGGCTCGTCGGAGACGAAGATGGCGGCGGTGACCTTCGGGTCCAGCTGCTTTCGTTGATCTGGCGCGAGACAAAATACCAGAGCTTGTCAGGACGGTGTGCACGAACAAAAGAAAGAGAAAGGGAGTGGATAGGAGGCGTAGGGTGCTCGACATCCACCTCAACCGGAGAAGTTTGCCGGCGGCAATGGCGGCGGCGCAGCTTCAAATCCGAGCAGCCCGGGGCCTATCGGTTTAGGGTTTTTGGGGGGAAAGGAGGCGGCGGGGCTGGGCTATAAATGGGGCGCGTCTACGGAAACAAATCCCGCAAGGGGTGGGCTGATTGATACGAAATCCGAGCATGCTTCCCGGGCGAGATTCCCGGACAGAGGTTGAAGAAGAAGCTCCCCTGACAGGTGGGTCCCGCTGTCAGGGATTTTTCTTTTTCCTTTTCTGATTTTCTATTTTCTTAATAACTTTTGATGTATAACTCCAAATGAAGTCAAATCAATTTCTAAGACTTTGTAAAATTATTATCTTTGTGTTAGACCAGTTGTGGGAGTGTTTTGAACACTTTTCAAAAATAATAATTTCGAAAAATTGATTAAATGCAAAATTGACACTTTATGTTTAATTTAAAACTAGGGTTTAATTAATTTTAATTTTGGCTAAAATAAATTCTATGAAATACCCATTTGAAATATGTTTGAATTTAAGTTATTTAAACTCATATTCCAATATTAAATAAATTTTAGCTTTAGTAGATTATTAAATATCATTTTGCAACTATTTGAAATGAAAAGAGAAAAAGTAATGTAATCATTTTAATTTATTTTGTGCACCATTAAGTTTCATATTAAGATAATACAATTGAAACTTCATAACAACTTTGGAAAAGCTTTTAGTTTTAATTCACCTCTTACTTAGAATATATTAATCATTTCATGCTTTGAAAATAATGAAATTCACATAAGCAAATGAAATGCTTATTTGGATAATTCATTAATTTTAATTTATGAAGTTTTAAAGTTATAAACTATAGGCTTATAATTTCCAAACTATATTTTGAACTTAGTTAAAGGAATGAAAACCATTTGGTAATTATATACCATTTTAAATAATCTTGAATTTATGAATAGATATGGCTAAGTGGTTGAAAACAATTATTTATAAGTAAATTATTTTATTGGAATAAAATGGTTTGAAGTTTAATAAGCCTTTGTCAAATTACATATTAAGGTTTTTGAAATACAATGGATCATGAAATGTTTAATTGGAAATAACTTTTGAAAATAATGACACATTGGGAATTTTGAAATAATAGACTTTTTCAAATTGGTTGAAGTCTTTTATTGTTAGTTTTCCTATGCATTTTAATATTTTATTTTAATCAAAACAAAAGTTTTAAATTTTAGTGATTTTTGAACATTCCAAAATGTTGGGATGTTACATATCATGTTTAGATCTTGTGAGCTACCTATCATGATCAAGATCATCTTTATGTAATTCTCCATGTTGTGTTTGCTGGGATCCGATGAATATTGAGTACTAAAGTTATTGCTTCATAATATATCATCTGTGTGCTACTTAATGATCTTGCATGCTCTCTGTTACTCGTGTGTGCTTTGGCCAAGTAGATGCTTGTAACTCCAAGAGGGGGTATTTATGCTCGATAGTAGGTTCTTATCTCAATTAAATCTGGCGTAGTAACAGAAAGCTCTAAGGTTGTAGATGTATCGTTGCTACTAGGGATAAAACAGTAGTACTTTGTCTAAGGATGATGTTACTTACTTACTTTACACACAGTGCTTAAGGCGCTAATTTGTTGCATGCAACTTAATACTGAAAGGGTTGCGGACGCTAACCGGAAGGTGGATTATTAGTCATAGATGCGGTTGGAACGGTCTATGTATATTGCCCGAATGAATCTCACACTAGACTTCATAACGTTAGTATATGCATTGGTATGCTCATAATTATTCTATCAACTAGATCATGTAGGCGCGCGTTGATGCGCCCGTCTATTAGAGTAAAGAGATTGTTAGGCATGAAATAAAATTTGATCAAGCGTTTTTCCTTATTTTTTCATGAAAAATGATGAAACTATTTAAGCAGCTATATTAGTCCATATGTAGAAGTACATATCAACACTCTTGCCATCTCCCACACTTACATAACAACACTGTTACACGATCTGGTTTCAGAGACCTTTATCTCACATTCATTGATCAAAGTTTGCATTATTACAAATTGTGGCTTCATAATTTACATAATCGATGAAACATCATGTAGTTTCAGGATGTGGCAATGTAGGAGTAGTTCATCCGTGAGACAAATGTTTCTATTCCCAATCTAGCAAAGCAGCTAGCAGACAGATGACGGTAAAGCTTGAGAAGGGATATCACGTATTAGATGCTAGCTTTTCTATCACTCCTACAGGGAACCACGACATCATTGATAAATGAGATCAGGAGACCATGAGCAGTCCAGCAACCAGAAACAGTGATCACCTAATGCAAAGGCTGTGCCGATTGATACCTTATCCAAGAAAGAAAACTCAAGACGATACCAATGGAATCCCCTAAAACAAAAAAAGGTTTAATTAAATCAACAAAGATACCCGAGACTAAAGATTAGTTTTCCCCTAGAATCTGCTTGGATTTTCATGGAGCCTGGCTGAGGACATGGACGACATCAACGACAGCAGGTCGAACGTCTCCCATCTCGCCATAGCTGCCACTGTCGCCGCCTTGCCGTTCATCGGTGCGGGCTGCTGCCGGAACTGCCGCTGCTGCAACACCGTCGGCGGCCGCGGCGAGAGGTGCGGAAAATAAGTGCCTACTAAGGTTAAAAAATAGGATTCTAAATATTTCCAAATTGTATGATAAGTCATAAGTAATTGTAACATGCCATTATAAAGAGTATATTTTACTATATATTAAACAATGTCCAATGTTCACCTTAATATAACTCACTGACCTTGAATTTGTAGAATTTTGGGATCGATTATTTGGCTCCACGGGCTTACTTGATTGAGCAGAATTTCAGCGACAAATTCCAATACTGTAATGTCAGCCGAAATCACTAATCAGGACAGCATGCTTATGGTAACCCATATCAGGGATTTGAAATTTTTTATAACAAGAGGTCTTCGTACAACCATTATTTACAAAATACAAAAATCAGACAGAGGAATGAGTACCCATGCCGCACGCTCCATGGGATGGTGTGGAACTCCTACAAACAGGCAGTTAATGTACTATATTGTTAGAGTACATGGTACCCATCAGCTCAAGTGACTGAAAGATTGAGTCCAGAGTGTAATTATCACTCATGAGTAATCCCCATGTGGAATTAAACAAACGAGAGGAGCGTTGTACATGGGCTTACCAGAAGAAGTTGCAGCCGAGGAAGAGGCATTGCAGAGTATTGATCAGCATGACGGTGCATGGTCTCTGTCGGTGCATGAAGTGGGAGGAGGCACAGCCTAGCGAATCGCATCAGGAGAGCGCCATGCGGTTGTGGCGACATCAGTCTCTGTCGCTGCAGTCTCGTGTTCGTTGGCACCACCCACAAGCCACAACCACATCCAAGAGGCTCCATGGCTCGTATCTGTCATGTGTGGTCTTCCCAGATCGAGGGCTTCTCCTGAGAAGCACACTAGATGCCCCCACGTCGCCATCCTGGGGGCTGCAACCACCACGGATCCCCACACTTTGGAAGTTGGAGTCTTGGAGAGCAAGGACAGCGATGGGGCCTGCCAATGGCCTTGGGCGCTGCCGCCGCCACCGTTCTTGGCGTGGATGACATGACGGGCACCCTGGGATGCGGACGGGCCGTGCGAATCAAGGGGAGGATGGGCCAGTGGGGAATCGGCGGGGCGACGCTGCATGATGGATCGAGGAAAGGGCGATGCGCGGTGGATCGAGGGACGACAGAGTCAGCGCGTCGTATGCTTGGTGGGGAAGGAAACCGTGTCATTTTTTTTTCTCCGATACCTGTGTGGGCTTTAACAGGCCGGAACACATCAGAAAATGCCAATTTGATGCGCAGAGCAGCGTCCCTCAGGGACATTTGGCCCATCTAGTCTAGAAAAATAGATCGAACAGTTAAGATTATTAGCAGCAGTACATCCAACGGCTAAAACGTGAGATGGCCTGAGAGAGCCCGAATTTGACTCAGTTATAATATCCCTAATTGCCCAGCTGTAATTTGTTTACCACGCATGAATGAATGTTATTATTATTTATGGAGAGACACCACTAGTGAACTGTAGACCCAGTCCTTCTCTTTAATATGATAAAACCACAACTGCAAACATGTTTCTTTCTGGAAACAAACATATTTCTTCCACACATACGTTTAATCCTTTGTTACAACAAGCTGGTGAGATTGACAACCTCACGGTTAAGTTGGGGCAAAGTTTCTTGATTGTTTGTGTGCAGGCTCCACGTTGGTAATCGTAAACGGCGCTGCCAACAACCTCGGGGGAACTCTCATCTCCTACAGGATCGATAAACCTTGGTTTCATAACTGAGGGAAACTTGCTGCTGCACTACTTAATACCTTCCTAAGGTTGTGTGTCTTTACAATCACCAACAATAATAATTTTATATGCACACCTTTTGCTCCACCTGCATCTAAAGTTGAGTTCTTTGAAATTAAACATGGTTTATTGAACCTTGTTATGAGAAAGCAATTCTCTGGTGTTACTTCTGATGATGTTGCTGCCCATCTAAATAACTTTGTTCAATTATGTGAAATGCAAAAATATATAGACATAGATGGTGATATCATAAAACCGAAATTATTTCCTTTCTCCTTGAGAGGAAGAGCTAACGAATTGTTGCTTTCATTGCCTTGGAATAGTATTGATTCATGGATTAAATGCAAAGATGCTTTTATTAAAAAATACTATCCTCCTGCTAAGATTATTTCTCTAAGAAGTAGCATCATGAATTTTAAACAACTAGATAATGAACATGTTTCTCAAGCTTGTGAAAGAAAGAAATCTTTGATAAAGAATTGCCCAACCCATGGACTGACTGCTTGGATGATCATCCAAACCTTATATGCAGGACTGAATTTTTGTTCAAGAAACTTATTGGATTCAGACACTGGAGGTACCTTTATGTCCATCACTTTGGGGGCTGCAACAAAACTCTTGGATGATATGATGGTGAATTATTCTGAATGGCATACGGAGAGGACACCTCAAGGTAAAAAGGTAAATTCTGCTGAAGAAACCTCTTCCTTGAGTGAAAAGATTGATATTATTATGTCTATGCTTGCTAGTGGTAAATCTCATATTGATCCAAATAATGTTCCCTTAGCTTCTTTAGTTGCACAAGAAGAGCATGTTGATGTAAACTTTATTAAAAGTAACAATTTCAACAACAATGCCTATAGGAACAATTATGGTAATAACAACTATAAACCCTATCCTCCTAATAATGATAACTCTTATGGTAATTCTTAAAACAATAATAGGACTACCACCTCTGAACTTGAAACCATATTAAAGGATTTTATCACTACACAATTTGTTTTTTAATAAAACTGTTGAGGAAAAGCTTGGAAAATTAATATACTTGCTTCTAAAGTTGATAGTCTTGTCCTTGATGTTTATCTTTTAAAATCTAAAGTTATGCCTACTGAAACAAAAGAAAGTAATCCCTTTGCTAAAATTAATGCCATCCAATTTCAAATTGATGAAAATGTTAGGATGATGGCTCAATTACGTGCTAGATGGGAAAGAGATAAATAACTAGAGAAAGAGGCTAATATTGTTAAAGTTTTTACTATTACTACCTCTGAAAATAATGGTGTTTCACATGTTAGTAATCCTTCTATTATCAATGGTAACATAGTTGGTGTTGGAAATGTCTCCTCTACTTAATCAAAAAAATTATAATTGCCTAAAATTGCTGAAACTCAAGTTGATAAAAGTGCTGAAATTTTTATGAATATGGGAGAAAGTGGTTTGGTTTGCTTTGATGATAATAATTTTGATTTTGATAATTGTAATATCTCTCGAGTTATTAAGTTCTTGCAAAAGTTGGCCACAAGTCCTTATGCTAGCTCTCTTAATTTGGCTTCCACTACTCATATTACAAATGCTCTCATTAAAGTTAGGAAGATAAATTAAAACTTGAACCTTCTATCCCTAAGAAGTTTGAATATGGTTGGGAGCCCATCAATTAAATGAAAGTAGATAAATTTGATTGCAATGCTTTGTGTGACCCGTGTGCAAGTATTTATGTTTTGCCTTAAAAGCTCTATGATATGTTTGATTTGCCACCATTGGAACATTGTTATTTGGATGTTTTTCTTACTGATAATGCTTTGAAGAAACCTTTGGGGTGGATCCTATTATGGTTAATAATAACCTGGTCCGGTTGATTTTATTGTCTTGGATATTGAATGCAATCCATCTTGTCCGGTTGTGTTGGGAAGACCTTTTCTTAGAACTGTGGGTGCTATTATTGATATGAAAGAAGGTACCATCAAATACCAATTCCCACTCAAGAAAGGTATGGAACACTTCCCTAGGAAAACAATGAAGCTACCTTTTGATTCTATTTTTCGTTCAAATTATGGTGTTGATGCTTTATCTCTTGATAATACTTGAGTTTTACTTTGTACCTAGCTCAAAGGCGTTAAACAAAAGTGCTTATGGGAGACAACCCATTTTTTTCCTATTATTTTATTATTTTGCTTGTGTCAAGGACCTGTCCTACCTCTGTAGCAATTCCTTTGTATCTTTATTTTATTTCAATGTTGTGTCAAGTTAAGCCTCTAGTTGAAAGTTAATGCTAAATTTGGATTCCTGCGCATAAACAATTTTTTTATGTCCACCGTTAAATTCATAACTCTTAACTGGAACGTCAGAAAAATCTGCCCTTTTTAGTGCGTGATCCTCTGATATATATGCAACTTTCATTAGTTTGAGTTTTCTTATGTGAGCAAGTTAAGTGCCTCGAACAAATTCGTCTTTACAGACTGTTCTGTTTTTGACAGATTCTGCCATTCATTTTGCGATGCCTCTTTAGCTATTTTGATTGGATCTTTTTATACTATGAAGTATCAGTGGCTGTAGCTAATGTCCAGTATCATTGGTAGGAATTGTGTTCCTACGGAATATCATAATTTTTTGTGCACTAACCCTCTAATGAAGTTTACTCTAAGTTTGGTATGGAGTAAGTCTTCAAGGATCAAGAGAGAAGGATGATATATGTGATCAAGAAGATAGTAACGCCAAAGCTTGGGGATGCCCGGTGGTTCACCCCCAATATATTTCAAGAATACTCAAGCGCCAAATCTTGGGGATGCCCAAGACATCCCCTTCTTCATCGACAAACTATCAGGTCCTTTGTAGTGAAACTATATTTTAATTCCGTCACATCTTATGTGCTTGCTTGAAGCGTCTGTTTTTTTTTTTTTTTTTCATTCTCTTAATAAAATGGATCCTAGTGATCCTTTGTGTGGGAGAGACACACGGTCCGCTTTTTCTTATGAATACTCGTATTCTTCACTTATGTTCGTTGAGTCTTCTTTTCATACTATTGTTTGCTTTCTAGCTCTTGTTTTTCATGCATCTCTTGCTAGATCTGTTAGCTTTGTTATATTATACTCTCATATCTCATTGTTTAATTACTTGGAGAGTTTATCTTTTAAATAAGTTGATTGGTGTTTGGTTGAGAACAGAAAATGCTAAATGTGGTAGATGGTATAACTAAATGATACATAATCTTGTAGATCATTAAATTGTGTCACTTGAATCATTGATGTTGTTTTGAGATATTAATTTTCTTAATGGTAAACATGATGGTTTAGTAAAGTGGAATTATTAATGGTTGGTCTAGAAAAACTTGAAGCTGTGCCACACTTAAATTTCCAGTTGATTGCATAATGTTATATGACTTCTATTTGTCTAAGGCAACCTTAATGACTTTATGTTATGCGCTACGGTCGGGGAAGCCAAGGTGACTTTGTCATTCGCCACGATCCCTCTAGGAGTAATTTTCATTATGCCTTGTAAGATCATATTTTTATTTTGTATCTTTTTTACTTGTGAGTTCTAAAACCGCGGTTTTCATGGCACTTCCACCACCATATTGCTAGCCTGTTCGGTACTTTGCTTTGCCCTTTCTCACATTGAGAGTTGGTGCATTTTTCGCGGGTACATCCAAACTCGTGGGAGATCTTCATCTTGTTCTCCTACAAATAAGACAAATATCATCCTCAAAACATCCACCATACCTACCTCCTACAACATTTGCATAGCTGTTCTGAGATATATTTCCATGCAACATCCATCTTACATTACATGACTTGTTGTTATTCATTACTTATATATTGCTTTGCGTGTTTCTATAAATCTGATGTGTGGTTTTACCCATGTTACGCTAGATCCTTGCATAACCTGCTACACTGGCAGAGGCACCGTTGTCATATGCATATTATGGCACATTCATATTTGTTACTTCTATCATCAGTACGTTGTCTTATCATCATTAGTGTGTTGTCATATATCATATATCATATATCATATTAGGATGTTTACCCATAAAAGTGAAAAGAGCCATGGAGGCTGTCGGGTTATGACTCCCAAGGATGTAGTTTACAGTACAGTGGAGTTTGCCGGAGGCCCCCTTGAGGCAGTTCTTGCCTAGGGAGGGAAGCGATGATCTTCTTCCTCCTCGGGCTCAAGGCTATCCTAACAAGAGTTGCTAGGGTTTACAAGGGTTGTAGCACGCAAAGAGCCGACCCGTGCTACGATGGATGTCTGGCCTCTTTTATAGGCCCCTCGGGCGCTCTCCTTCGGCTTGGCCTTCCAGGTGCATCCCGCTCGGCAGAGGCATGGTGGAGTAGGAGTCCACCGTGGTCTGTTCGTCCATGGACGCGGTCCATTGTTGGTAAAGGTGGGCGCGGTGGCCGACAGGCGGCCGACCGCGCTGTACTGCCCGTAGAGGGGGGCAGTCTCTAAGGTGGAGCCCGCGGTGACGCTCTCCGTTGGAGGGTTGCGCCGTCCACCTGCTTTATCGTCATAGTAGAAGGTCCTGGCAGTTGCGCAGCAGGCGGAGCCGCTTTATTGACTCCTTTATCACCAAAACGGCAACGGGGGTGCTTGCGTCACCACGTGGGCGTGGCAGGGGCCATGTGCGTCTTGCCGTACTTCCTTGGCCGCGACGTTTCCCTTCAGGCGCGGGGAAGCCTGAGGGGAGTTTCCTGCAGGACTCCCTCGAGGTACGTCCTCGCCTCGGGAGGGTTCCCTGAGGCGAGGGATCCCTTGAGGGCACGCTTCCACTTTAGGCCCACGAGGGGAGGTACCTCACGAGGGTCCCGTCAGGGGGTGATGCCTGGTCCTTAGCCGTTTCGTCTGACTGGCCAGTGTGCGAGGCCTGAGGGGGAGTGGGCTCTCGCCATACCCCAGTTCCCACTGGGCCGACAGTAGCCCCCTCCATACAAGTGGTGCTCAATCACCTCCCTCGGTACACTAGACATATTTGACGGTGTCCATGCGAACATGTCAGAGTTTGCCTGGAGGAAGGCGACGAGTGCGCTTTCCTATTTGGGAGGCAGCACGGCGCCAATGGTGACGCTAGCCCCCGAGCCTTCAGCCCCCGAGCTGCTGGAGCTCAGAGAGATCTTCTTTGTAGCAGCTGCCTCCTGGGAGAACAACTACTTCTTCTTCTTGGGTCTCTCGAGAGGCTCTAGGTCCTCTTCTGTGGGGAAAGCCATGGCGGCGGTCTTGTACGCCGTCTCAACGGCGCGCGTAGCGTCAAGGACATGCCAACGGATGGTGATCGTGCCTGCGCTGCCCGGGATCTTGACCATGTTGTAGGCATGGTGTGTGACGGCCATGAACTTCGCGAGCGCGGGGTAGCCAAGGATGGCATTGTACAGCAGGCCGATGTGTGCGACATCGAATCGATGTGCTCGGTGCGGTAATTGTCCTTGCTCCCGAAGGTGACGGCAAGCCTGACCTGGCCTAGAGGCTCGATCGAGCCGCTGGTGACCCCCGTGAAGGGCCTCGAGGGCATGAGCCGCTCGTAGGGCACTTGAAGCGCTTCGAACGTATGTATGGAGATAACGTTCAGGCCTTCTCCGCCATCGATGAGAGTCTCTGAGACAGCCACGTTGTCGATGGTAGGGCTGCAGACCAGCGGGAGGGTTCCAACAGCCTTGGTGGACTTGGGGTGGTCCTGAGCGTCGAAGGCGATGGTGTACTGCGACAACTTGAGGGGCCTGGAGGTTTCCGTGCTTGGGAGGGCGGCGTTGAGCTCGCGGGCGAACTGCTTGAACTAGTTGTGCGACTTCGGCGCCTGCGCCCCCCCCCCCCCCCCCTCCGAGGATGCAGGCAATGGCGCCTCTCAGGGCTTGGTAGCCGCCATCTTCCTCGTCAGGGAGGTTGCCGTTCTTTTCTGCGGCGTTGGCCTGATTTCCAGACGGTTTCTGGTAGCCGCCCTTGCGTCCGCTCCCGCGGTAACCACGGCTACCACTGCCCTCTGCTTGCTCGCGCTCCTTGCTCAACCTTTTGAGGTCGAAGCAGGACACTGTAGAGTGGCCGCGCCTGTTGTGGTAGATGCAGAAAGGGCGGTGCTCGTCTCTTCTCTCTCCAGGCTCGGGGGAGTCCCAGCGGGTGCCCTTCGCGTCAGGCTCTGCCGCGAGAATCGTGGTGGCCTTGCGCTTGGGCTCCTCCTTCTTCTGCAGGCTCTTGGACCCCTCAGCGTGATCGTCCCCTCTTGAGGACATCTTGACGAAGAGGAGTCCCTCTTCAGCCTTGGCGCATTTGTCCGCCAGGTCGAAAAGCTTGACCACAGAGGTGAGCTTGTCGTGGATGCCCAGCTTCTCGAGCATCCTGCTGTTAGTGACACCCTCGCGGAACGCGGCGATGACTTGGGTGTCAGGGATGTTCGGGATCTTGTTGCGCACTTGGCTGAAGCGCTGGATGTACTTGCGGAGTGTCTCATCCTTCTTCTGCACTACAGCATGCAGATCGTTGTGGGTGAGGGCGCGCTCGTATGTCCCCTTGAAGTTGGAGACGAACTGCTTGTAGAGCTCCTCCCAGGAGTTCACGGAGTCCTCAGGGAGGTTCAGGAGCCACGACAGCGCAGAATCGCGAAGCGCATGGGACAACCAATTGGCCATGACCTTGTCATCTCCACCCGCATCTTGGATGGAGGTGGTGTAGAGCTGCAGGAACTCGATGGGGTTGCTGGAGCCGTCGTAGCCCTTGGGGAGAGCCGGCCTGAACTTTGGGGGCCTGACCACGCGACGCAGAGAACGGGTGAACGCCATGCAGCCTGAGGCGTACGTGGCGACCCCGTGCTGCAGCGCGCTACGGTTCTGCTGACCCGCCTGGCCGATCTCGTCCACGAGGATGTTCTGGCGGTTTCGCTGGAGCTCCATCCCCACGCGAGCGTCGGGCGCAGTGCGATGCACGGTCAAGCAATCGTGCGGCGAGGACGCGTGCGAAGCAGCCCTCTGCGCCGCAGCCGGTGCAGGTCCCGGAGGTGGCGGAGGCGTGTTTGTCGCGACCGTGCCCGCGAGAGAGGGGTGCAGGTTGGACTGCGACGGAGCAGGGCGCATCGTGGCGATGCCGACGAGGTAGTTGAGGCGTTGGAGCCACTGCTCGTGGGCCTCAGCGGTGGGCTGGTAGCGGAGAAGCTCCTGCGCCATGAGCAGCGCGGTGTGGGGCGCGGGGTCTGTCCTCCCCGGGCCCGAACCGCTCGGGTGCTGCGTCGGGTGTGACGACTGCGCGTCCTCCTGATGCTCGGAGTCGCGTTCCGGTGCCTCGGCCTGAGGACCGGAGGGGGCGCACTCTTCGTGACGGGGTCGTCCCCGTCGTGCGCGGGTGTTCGCGGTGCCCGGCGGCGCGCGCGCTCCTTCAGGAGCGCGTCGGTTGACGCGTCGACGTGGGCGGCGCGGGTGTTCACCATGGCGCGGAGACGAGCTCGAAGGTTGTTGACGCGCCTCAACCCCCTACCTGGTGCGCCAAATGTCGGGTTATGACTCCCAAGAATCGGGGGTAGTCACTTCCCTAAGAGTAGTTCGTGAAGGGGGTTGAACACGGAGGTCAAGACCCTCGAGGGGCTCCGCGACGTTGCTCGCCGGACCCGAAGACGACACGCTCACGACAGAGATAGACACCAGCCTTTATCCAGGTACACGACCCTCGTGAGGAGGTAAGACCGCTACTCCTGCTTGTCTGTATTAGATGATGGAGTTTACAGTATAGTGGAGTTTGCCGGAGGCCCCCTTGAGGCAGTTCTTGCCTGGGGAGGGAAGCGATGATCTTCTTCCTCCTCGGGCTCAAGGCTATCCTAACAAGAGTTGCTAGGGTTTACAAGGGTTGTAGCACGCAAAGAGCCGACCCGTGCTATGATGGATGTCTGGCCTCTTTTATAGGCCCCTCGGGCGCTCTCCTTCGGCTTGTCCTTCCAGGTGGCTCCCACTCCGCAGAGGCATGGTGGAGTAGGAGTCCACCGCGGTCCGTTCGTCCATGGACGCGGTCCATTGTTGGTAAAGGTGGGCGCGGTGGCCGACAGGCGGCCGACCGCGCTGTACTGCCCGCAGAGGGGGGCAGTCTCTGAGGTGGAGCCCGCGGTGACGCTCTCCGTTGGAGGGTTGCGCCGTCCACCTGCTTTATCGTCAGAGTAGAAGGTCCTGGCAGTTGCGCAGCAGGCGGAGCCGCTTTATTGACTCCTTTATCATCAAAACGGCAACGCGGGTGCTTGCGTCACCACGTGGGCGTGGCAGGGGCCATGTGCGTCTTGCCGTACTTTCTTGGCCGTGACGTTTCCCTTCAGGCGCGGGGAAGCTTGAGGGGAGTTTCCTGCGGGACTCACTCGAGGCGCGTCCTCGCCTCGGGAGGGTCCCCTGAGGCGAGGGATCCCTTGAGGGCACGCTTCCACTTTAGGCCCATGAGGGGAGTTGCCTCACGAGGGTCTCGTCAGGCGGTGACGCCTGGTCCTTAGCCGTTTCGTCTGACTGGCCAGTGTGCGAGGCCTGAGGGGGAGGGGGCTCTCGCCATACCCCAGTTCCCACTGGGCCGACAGAGGCCATCGAAAAGAGAAATAGAAAAAAGAAAGAAAAGAAAGAAATAAAAAAGGGGGCAGCATTACTATTCTTTATCACACACTTGTGCTCATGTTATAGCACCATATAATTTATAGTCATCACTTGTGCTCATGTTATAGCACCATATAATTTGTGATCATCATTTGTGCTCATGTTTAGCACCTTTAATCCATATGAGAGATTTTTCATGTCTTAGTTGCATAACTATGTGGGGAACTTTACACTATAGAACTTGGCTTGTATATTCCAATGATGAGCCTCCTCAAAAGTGCTCTAGGTCTTCGTGAGCAAGCAAGTTGGATGCACCCCCACTAGTTCCATTGGAGAGCTTTCATATACTTATATCTCTATGTGCATCCATTGTCTGGCAATCACTACTCCTTGCATAGCTTCGGTTGTAAGACTTTCTCTTGTCTAATGATCACTTGCAGCTTTGTGAGACTTTCTTCTGTTGGCCTTCCAAACCTCCGTTTACATTCTCTTAGCCAAAACATGCTGGTGCCAGGAACCAACGTTGAACGTTTGCTTGTTTCTTTTGAACAATAAAGAATTGATCTTCTACGTGCATATTGATATTGTTTGACTGGATCCTTTCATTAAGTTGTCATGTTTGTTGGAAGCATTAGATGATTATATTGTTGTGCTTGAAGCTTAAATCATCTTTAATATCTGCTTTGCACAGTTGATTTCTATCTAGTACTATATCATTGAAAACTTTGCTTGCTTTACCTACTTGTTTATTTATTACTCGTTTGATATCAATATAAACTTCAACCCTTATTCATTTGATCTCAGTTTACATGCCTTACATTATTACGTGATCAAGATTGTGTTGAAGCATGTCACTTCAGAAATTATTATTCTTTTATCGTTCTTGCCTACTGGGGACGAGTAGAACTAAGCTTGGGGATGTTGATACGTCTCCAACTTATCTAATTTCTTATGTTCCATGCTATATTATACCATGTTATTACATATTTTATATACATTTTATATAGTTTTATGCATTTTCTGGGACTAACCTATTAACAAGATGCCAAAGTGCCAGTTCCCTGTTTTTTGCTGTTTTTGGTTTCAGAAAAGTACTTACAGAAATATTCTCGGAATTGGAAAAGAAACATCCTGAAATTAGTTTTGGATTATGAAGGTTCCAGAAGACCGAACACGAGACGAAGTGAGCGACCGAGGCGCCGTCACCTGGTGCTCGCGCGGCAGGAAGTGGGGCCGCGCGAGCACATGGTGACGCGGCCTCGGCCCTCCACCGACCTTGCCCTTCCGCCTATAAGTACCCCCCAAAAACCTAAAAATCGCACGGTGTTCATTATTTCCTCCACGGGTCCCGAGCCGCCACCGTCGTCAACACCAATTCGGGAGAGATCAGAACTGCTCCCCGGCACCCTGCCGGGAGGGGGAATCGTCCCCAGAGGCCTCTACGTCACCATGACCGCCTCCGGACTGATGCGTGAGTAGTCTATCCTTGGACTACGGGTCCATAACAGTAGCTAGATGGTTGTCTTGTCCTCTTGTGCTATCATGTTTAGATCTTGTGAGGTGCCTATCATGATCAAGATCATCTTTATGTTATTCTCCATGTTGTCTTTGCTTGGATCCGATGAATATTGAGTACTAAAGATATTGCTTCATAATATATCATGTGTGTGCTATTTAATGATCTTGCATGCTCTCCGTTACTCGTGTGTGCTTTGGCCAAGTAGATGCTTGTAACTCCAAGAGGGGGTATTTATACTCGATAGTAGGTTCTTGTCTCTATTAAATCTGGGGTAGTGAAAGAAAGCTCTAAGGTTGTAGATGCTCCGTTGCTACTATTTATGGAGAATGAATGTTAGTATATGCATTGGCTTGCTCATCATTATTCTATCAATTGCACAGTTGTAATTTGTTTACCACGCATGAATGAATGTTATTATTATTTATGGAGAGACACCACTAGTGAACTATGGACCCTGGTCCTTCTCTTTAATCTGATAAAACCACAACTGCAAACCTGTTACTTTCTGCAAACAAACATATTTCTTCCACACATACGTTTAATCCTTTGTTACAGCAAGCCAGTGAGATTGACAACCTCACTGTTAAGTTGGGGCAAAGTTTCTTGATTGTTTCTGTGCAGGCTCCACGTTGGTAATCATAAACGGCGCTGCCAACAACCTCGGGTGAACTCTCATCTCCTACTGGATCGATAAACCTTGGTTTCATAACTGAGGGAAACTTGTTGCTGCACTACTTCTTACCTTCCTCTTGGGGTCTCCCAACAACACACCCATTTTGCGCATCACACCACTCAAAAACAATTTTACCTCTGTTTTCAAAATAATGAAAAGCTCTAGCACATGTTAAATCCCTACTTCCCTCAATGAAGGTCATATCTTTTTACTTTACTGTTGAGTCACCATCCTTTTTTGAGAACATTCTTGAGAGCATAATTGTCATTCTTAGTGTAATGTGCTTGTCCTAGAATACGGTTAACTGCGGTGTAATCTTGATGCTTTTATCTTTGATATCTTTATTTCTAGTCTTCCCTTGAAACTCATAGGTGCCTGGGCATTTATGTTTTTTTGTACCATTCGGGCAAGCGAGATACCACCTTATCATATTTTCTTATGAGCTTTGCAATCGTGTGAATTATATGTTTCATGTTATTTATCATTGGTACAATTGATATCTTTTCATGGTTTACATAACTAGGTGACACCATTTATATATATCTTATCATGAATATCCTAAGAATTTGTCCTCATAATGAGAATATTTACATCATATGAATATATGAGTTCGTGAAAGTTCTTTTATCGCACTAAGTTGTTAAGTGAAGTGCTTGAAGACAAGCAATAAGCTAAGCTTGGGGGAGGTGATACGTCCAAAACGTATCTACTTTCCCGAGCACTTTTGCTATTGTTTTACCTCTAATTTGTGTGTTTTGAATGCAACTAACAAGGACTAACGCTGTTTTCAGCAGAATTGCCCTGATGTCTCGTTTTTGTGCCGAAAATCAATTTTATGGAAAAACACCAGAAATTATGCGAAAGACCGTGAAAGTGCATGGTTGCCCCCATGCGTGGTTTTGGTAATTAATGGCAATCCTTATGGACTAATGGTTGCCTTGAGATATACTTGTAGATCTTATTCATAGGAAACGATTGGAGTTCATGTGTTGGACTCTAGAAGATTACATGATGATCAATGCTCTACTCAAGGGTTTATATGTAGAATGGTCATGTGTAGAGAAGATGAAGTGCAAGATCAATATGATCCATCTCGAAAGATATCATTTGATTGAAGCTTGCAAAGGAGACATGAAGACGGAGCTTAGCGAGGCTCTCCCATAATGGAGTATGGGGGAGCATTTGGAGAAGTCTTCATCAAGCATGTGCAAGCAAGCATAATCAAGAAAGGTGTTCCAACTTGAGAGAGTCAAGATCGTCATCATCTAGCTCAAGTGGAATGCGCAAAGGCAAATGTATGATCTTGATAGGTTTTCTATTTTACCGGTCTCATGGTGTTAGTGGAAGACCGGGTTATAGCTAGGATAGACGGCGTACTATAAGGAGGGGCTCTCAAGTGAGTAACTTGATCGCATCTTTGTGGAGAGCTCAAACCTTTGCATACTTGGAATTTCATCTGTCTTGGTTCTTATTTGGTTTTTATCCATGCGAGGACTTGGAGATTGTGTTCATCTCCATACCAAGCTCTAATGCATCAAAAACGGATTTCAAATATATATCTTATAACGTTTTTGATGTTCGAGGTTTTACCGGTTTGTCTTTTCTATAAGAGGTCAAACTCTCTACTTGTGGTTTCCTCCTCACATGATGGACTATGATGTATATTTGCATAATCTTGTAGATCTTGTGAGTATCTTATAACAAGCCCAAGATAATAGAAAACGGAGTCTAGATGAGAGACATATTGCGGTTTGGTTTGGAGGTTTTCTCGGTTGCTCTTTTATCAAGAGGTCTAACCTTTCCCCATTTGGTTTTATCCTCCATTGTTGGACTATGATGTTTCTCTGCATGATCTTAAAAATCTCTTCCTTGCGATTCCAACGACACCAAGAATGTCAAAAACGGAGTCAGATGTTCAAGTTATGATAGTTTCTGTGTCGGGTTCTAGGTGGCCAGCCCCCCAGGACAGCCTAGGTCGGCTCTAGGGCTGGCCGGCTCAGCCGGGTGGCCAGCCCCCAGGCCGGACAAGGCTGGCTCCAGGGCTGGCAGGCTCTGCCAGGGCGCTAGCTCCCAGGCCAGCCAGGGCTGGTCTCTCGGCTGGTTGGCTCAGCCACCACGCCAGCCCCCTGGCTAGCCTAGACTGGCCTCCCGGCTGGTTGGCTCAGCCACCACACCAGCCTCAGGCCAACCAGGGCTGGCCCCAAGGTTGGTCCTTCTGCAGCTCGCGAAACGCCCCCAACGGCCATATTTTCTAGTGGACTATTTAAAGGGCTTTCTTCCCCATTTGTTCTAACAACAGTTGAGCAAGTTTTTCTCACCTCTCGCCTCCATTGTTGCTCTTTGGAAAGCTTGCTCTTCCTCTCAATCCCTCCCATGGTTCTTGCTAATATTTGAGGGAAAGTGAGAGGTGATCTTGATCTACGTTTTCACCGATCGATTTCTCCTCTAAGTGAGGGAAACCTTGTAGATCTTGTTCTTGGAGTTCTTGGTGCATCTCCTCTTCGTTTTTGCTCTCTTATTCCCCCATAATCATTTGTTGCTTTGTTGGAATTTGAGAGTAAGGATTTGAGTACATGTGATCTTGCCTTTTGCATTTGGTGCATCGGTGTGTTCTCCACGAGTATTCGTGGAAGTTAAAAGTTTGTGAGCTTGTTACTCTTGGGTCCTTGGACCCTAGATGCCTTTGTGGTGGTTGGACCCTTGTGTGGTCACTTGAAGCCGTTCGGGAGCCCCCAATCCCATTGTGGGTTGTGCCCCAGATTGTTGTTGAAAGGCTCCGGATTCTGCCTCGAAGGATTCTGATAGTGGAAGGTGAACCAAGCCTTTGTGGTGCGGTTCATCGGAGAAGAAGGTGAAACATTTTTGGTTGTTGAACCGTTGTGTCGGTTCAGACCTCTCCAACGAGACGTACTCCCTTAACAAGGAGGAACTCGGGAATACATCCTCGTCTCCGCGTGCCTCGGTTATTTCTATACCCGAGCCTGTTACTTACGCATTTTACATTGTGATAGCTTCCGTGCTTGAACTATTCTATAGCTATCTCGTTGTTGTTTGTCTTGTTTAGCATAAGTTGTTGGTGCACATAGGTGAGCTTAGTTTATTTAGGTTCTCGTCTTGTTAATTTAAACACCTAGTTTTATTCCGCAATTATCAAGCCTAAACCGGAAAAGTTTTAAACCGCCTATTCACCCCCCTATGGCGACATCATTGTCCTTTCAGTCCCTATTTTGCCCGAAGAGTCCCGCAGCCAGAAGATGAAACCGAGGTGGCCAGCGAGGCGCCCATACCACGTGCTCGCGCGGGTGGGCCTATGACGCGCATGGGGGTGGTGTGGCCGACTCAGCCACACCCCCGAGACCCCCTCTCGGATATAAGGTCCTCATGACCTAAAAACGACGGCGGGTTGGACACTTTTCACAGAAGCATCTCTGTACGCCGCCGCCACCTCGAAACTCAATTCGGGGATCAGAAGTCTCTGTTTCGGCACCCTTTCGGGACAGGGAATCGAAGGGGATCATCGTCGTCATCATCACCAACGCCTCTCCATCAACCATCCATGTTTCCCCCATCCATTAGTGAGTAATCCACCGATGTAGTCTTAAGGGGATGGTAGGGATTGGATGAGATCATTCATGTAATATCTGTAATATCATTAGGGCATGGTGCCTAGTATCCGTGATCGGTATTTTACGTCATTGTTGCAACTTGATATGCTTAATTCTTGACACTAGGTCCGAGTGCCATGATTTCAGATCTGAAAATATTATTGTATCATGAAGATAATTATTATTTTGGATCATATCTATGAGTTGTATACACAGATTATTGTCCGGAACCGAAGGCCCCAAAGTGACAATAATTGGGACAGCAGGAGGGGATGGCTATGATGTGAGGATCACGTGTGTTCACGGAGTGTTAATGCTTTGCTCTGATACTTTATTAAAAGGAGTACATTAATTGTCAGTAGTTTCCCTAGAGGCTCCGCTGCAAACGGGTGTAGCACCCCAACTTTTATTAAAGTTGGAACACCTGTGTTATGTGCTAGTCCCTGGATCACTGCCAGCACCACAGTACAAAATATAAAGTATCATTGCATAAGTATTAAATTGCTACAACTTGATCCAAAAATAATAGCCAATATGGCTTTATTACAAATTGCATAGCCATGAAGGCTAGCCAAAGTTCAAAGTTCACAGCGAAAGCAAAATAACATTGAGCCTCATCTTCAAGCATGCGCCACAGGCAGTCATGTTGGGTGTAGACTCGAGCCAATCATTCAGCATCAGAATTTCCTGCACATTGGAATATGCAGCCCCCGAAGGAGGTCAATACAATGATGTATTGGCAAGTGACTATGGTGGATAAATATACTGGCAAGTCTAACATCTATATGCATATTTGGCTTGGTGGGGTTGAAGGCTATTTGCAGAAAGCAAGTTTTCTCCTAACATTTTGTAAAACACTTTTATTTCTCGAAGACTTGACACCGAGGGACAAAGCCCAGGTGCACCAACAATTCTTTCCTTAGTCAAATTTTACTTTATGAAAACAGTGTTGAGATTCTTCTGCCCATCCTTGTCCAGTTGCTCGAAGTAGTTCATATCCGGGGACACGGCTGAGATCTCAGATTGTCGACTCTGCAGAGGTTGTGCACTTTCACCTTTAGACTCAATTTGTCCGGGAAATCCTATACACGCGGAGTGTATTATGGAAAGGAGAGATTTGAGACAAGAACTTTCATAAGAAGAATGCAACCATACTAGCAAGACCCGTTCCACCTATCATCTCTACATCTGCTTGTCAATCTGACAGGTTGCACTCCCACAACTTAATCATTCTAGACAGAGCCCATTGTCAAAAGGCTGCACGGGAAGCTTCTAAACTTGGAGGGACTTAGTAATCTCTTCGATCCTGGGTGGCCATCCACAAGTGTACTTCTAGGTAACAACCACCATACTCGTGGCCCTAAGTAGAATAGACATTCATCCTAGGCGATGACAACCACAAGCATAGTCCCAAAAGCCACTCAACATAAACCATAACAACCAATTCTACCCAGATGTATATTTAAGATTTTAACACTTAGAAATATTTCCATAACATGGTAAACATTTTTATAGCATGGCTAAGCAACTAATAAAATCTTTTCATGGCTGCTTAGGAAAAGGGTGGCTACACACTACTAGGATATCTGTAAAATACAAACTAACTTAGCATTATAAAATAAATCAAAAATCCCTATCATGCACACTACTCAAAATATACTACTTATGCATATAGAAAATATGGGGTATTGTATGAATGTCACTTGCCTTGGTAACAGGAGGAACAAGCACAGCAAGAATAACAATCACAAGCAAGTCCTTCCTCTTCTTCACAATCTAGCACAAACAATGCATAACATAAATACCAACACCATATCATCACAACACTAAATATAATCATGTATGCATGAATGATATGCTATGATGATAGGACACACTTATTAATAATTCTTATTTTCTGTCATTAATAAATGAATATAATGTTTAGGTATCAATTAAATAATTTAAAATAATATAGTAAAACTTTGATTTCTATAATCACAACTTTTATTTTTTATGACATCTTCAATTTGGACAATTATTAATATTGCTGGACAGAGGGAAATTATACAATCTTAAAACAATTACATTTATTTCTAAATCATTTTTATTATTTAAGTTATTATTTTAATGGCCGAAATACTCCTCTGATAATTATACAATTTATAATTTGTCAAAGGGAAAAACAAATGATGTAGAATTAAACTACATGAGCAGAGCTTTCCAATGACATAAAGTTTATTAAATTTGGACTTACAGATCAAAAGTTATGATTTTTGCAAGTTTTATCTATTTTCTGTTTTATTTATAAAATTTCCTGCGAAAAAGAAAATTAACAGGGCTACGTGGCGCGATCCTATTGGTCGGTACCGCTTCGGCGCGGATCGGCTGCGAGAGCCGTCCGATCTAAATTAAAATGGACGTGCGGGATCTAATCGATCTAGATCCATTGGATCTAGATCTAACGGTCCACGATCCGTTGACCAAAAACGGGCGGCGCGGTCACCAGAGACGCGCGGGGCGCGGCGGAGCCATGGCCGGCGTTTGCGCCCGAGGCGTTCTACGATGCTAGGAGATAAACGGAGCTCACCAGAGGGTGCGCGGCGTCGAGATGGAGAAGGTGTCCAGGTGGCGATGAGCGGAGCGTCCTCGTTCCCTCGGGAGAGCTCGCCATAGTTGTGCGTGGCGGCGGATCTCCTCGGTCGTGGACGAACTCGACAAAGCGCTACACCAAAAGGCCCGTAACCGTGTCAAAAAGTGTCGCGTGAGTGCAAGGTTACGAGGGGAAACCACGAGAGGGCTCGGCATTGCTTTAGCTCACCGGAAGTCGAGGTTTTTGCCGGCGGCCACCGCGGGACTCCGGAGACGAATGCTTGCGGCCTGGTGGCTCTCAGATCGATTGGTTTGGGGAAAACGGAAGAGAACGGAGAGGGGTATTAGTAGGGGGAGGAGGCGAGGTAAGGGGAGCAGTAAATCGCTCGTAATTGAGCGAATCAATCCGCCGTTTGCTGTCGGGGTCGGGGTTGATGACAGGTGGGTCCCACCTGTCAGCGACTGCGAGCGAGCGCGCGGGGTGCTGGGCCGCTGGCGGGCTGCTCTGCTACGCGCGCGCGGTAGATAGCTACGGGCCACGACCCACTTGGCTCAGAAATTCGATTATTCTTATTTAAAACCTTTTCTGTTTTTAAATACTGATTTCAAATATGATTTTTAAACCTATTCAAAACATTTCAGAAAAATTCATAAAAATTTGTTTTGGAAAGGTTATTGAATGGAACCTTTTAACATTATTCTTGCCCATATATAAATTGGTAAAATTTTATTTATTAAAGGACTTTTAAATAAACACTTTATGAAATTTATAGACTATTTATAATTATAAATTGAAGTTTTATTTAATGATTTTTTTGATGTATTCTTATGCTCAATGTTGCATGATGCTTGAATGCAAAGTTTTAATTTTTTGCAAAATTTGGGATGTTAAAGACTAACCCCCTTAAGAGGAAGCTCGCCCTCGAGCTTCGGAAAGGTCAGCAAATAGGTGTGGATGGTCTTCTCGGAGGTCGTCCTCTCGTTCCCAGGTGGCTTCTTCCTCAGTGTGATGGTTCCATTGGACTTTACAAAACTTGATGGTTTTGGTACGGGTGACTCTTTCTGCGGTCTGCAATATCTTGATGGGTTTCTCCTCGTAGGTCAAGTCACTTTCCAATTGTACTTCTTCGAGGGGTACAGTATCCTTTAAAGGAACTCCCATCATTTCGGGGTCACATTTCTTAAGTTGACTGACATGGAACACATTATGAACCGCAGATAGAGCTTCTGGTAGTTCTAACTCATATGCCACCTCACCCTTACGAGACAGAATTTTAAAAGGTCCAATAAACCGAGGTGCTAATTTTCCTTTAATTCCAAACCTCTTCACACCCCTGAGTGGCGACACTCTAAGATAGGTCCTATCACCCACCTCGTAGGCGACTTCCCTACATCTAGAATCCGCATAGCTTTTCTGGCGGGACTGTGCTACCTTCAATCTATCCTTAATTAATCTGACTTTCTCTTCAGCCTCTTGGATTATATCAGGTCCAAAGAAACTTCGTTCTCCTACACCACTCCACAACAATGGGGTTGTGCATTTCTTCCCATATAAGGCCTCAAATGGTGCCATCTTGATGCTAGCTTGATAACTGTTATTGTAAGAGAACTCGGCATAGGGTAGGTTGTCATCCCAACTAGACCCATAATCCAGCGCACAAGCTCTTAACATATCTTCTAAAATCTGGTTTACTCTTTCGGTCTGACCATCCGTTTGCGGGTGAAATGCCGTACTGAACTCTAATCTAGTTCCCAGTGACTCATGCAACTGCTTCCAAAAATGGGAAGTGAACTGGGTCCCTCTATCGGACACGATACTCTTGGGGACGCCGTGTAAGCACACAATCCTCTTCATGTAAATATCAGCTAGCTTTGCGCTGGTATAGGTGGTCTTCACGGGTATAAAGTGAGCTATTTTGGTTAAGCGACAAACAATAACCCAAATAGAATCATACCCTGATCTGGTCCTTGGTAACCCGGTGATGAAATCCATCCCAATAGAATCCCACTTCCAGTCCGGTACCTTCAAAGGTTGCAAAAGTCCTGCTGGTTTCTGATGCTCAGCCTTTACTCGACTGCATACATCGCATTTAGCTATATATTCTGCTATTTCTCTTTTCAGATTGTTCCACCAAAATCTCTCCTTCACATCCATATACATTTTGGTATTTCCTGGATGAATGGAGTAAGGTGTTTCATGGGCTTCTTGCAGAATTAACTTCCTAAGATCAGGATCATTTGCCACACATACACGTTTTTCAAACCACAAGGTTCCTTGCTCATCTTCATGAAATCCCTTGGCTTTTCCTGCTCTCAAATTGGCTTTGATTTCTTCAATATCCTTGTCTCCCTTCTGAGCTTCTCGTATATTATCCATCAAGTTTGGTTGTACTACCATCGAGGCTACAAAACCATCTGGTACCACTTCCAATCGGAGGTCCTTGAATGCCTTGCATAAATCCTCAGGTATTTCTCCTGTCGTGAGGCCATTCAAATACACTTTACGACTCAGGGCATCCGCTACCACATTAGCCTTCCCAGGATGGTATTGGAGACTTAGGTCATAATCCTTGATAAGTTCTAACCATCTTCTCTGCCTCATGTTCAATTCTTTCTGTGAAAAAATATACTTCAAACTTTTGTGGTCAGTGAACACTTCACATCTTTTTCCCATTAGGTAGGGTCTCCAAGTTTTTAGGGCATGTACTACTGAGGCTAACTCGAGATCATGGGTGGGATAATTTTTTTCATGTTTCTTGAGCTGTCTAGAGGCATAAGATGCCACTCTGCCTTCTTGCATCAGCACACTTCCCAGGCCTTGGCGTGAAGCATCACAGTATACTTGGAATTCCCTCTCTAAATCGGGTAAGCATAGAACTGGGGTTGAAACTAGTCGTTTCTTTAATTCCTGAAAACTGGCTTCGCATGCGTCAGTCCACTCAAATTTCTTCTCCTTCTTTAATAATTCCGTCAGTGCCTTGGCGATTTTGGAAAAGTTTTTTATAAATCTTCGGTAGTATCCTGCTAGACCAAGAAAACTTCTTAATTCTCCAACATTCTTTGGTGGTTCCCAATTGGTTACAGCTGAAACCTTTTCAGGATCTACTGCTATACCCTCCTTGGATACTATGTGTCCTAGGAATGCGACTTGTTCCAACCAAAATTCACATTTGCTGAATTTGGCATATAATTTATGTTCACGTAGTCTCTGCAATACTAGGCGCAAATGCTCTTCATGTTCTTGGTGACTCTCGGAGTAGATCAGAATGTCATCTATGAACACTACCACAAACTTGTCCAGAAAATCCATGAACACTTTATTCATCATATTCATGAAATAAGCTGGAGCATTGGTTAAACCAAATGGCATTACGGTATACTCATAAGAGCCATATCTTGTAACAAACGCTGTTTTTGGTATATCCATCTCTCTAACTTTCATTTGGAGATATCCTGATCGAAGGTCAATCTTGGAGAACACACATGCACCTTTCAATTGATCAAATAATTCATTTATTTTGGGTAACGAATACTTGTTCTTGATGGTGTGTTCATTTATATCTCTGTAGTCCGTGACCAATCTCTGGGTTTGATCTTTCTTTTTGACAAAAAGGACTGGCGCTCCCCAGGGCGAAGAACTTGGACGGATAAATCCTTTCAGAAGGTGTTCCTCCAGTTGTTTCTTGAGTTCTTTCAGTTCATCGACGGCCATTGGGTAAGGTCTCTTGGCTATTGGTCCGGTACCCGGTTTTAGTTAAATGAGAAATTCCACATCTCTATCAGGTGGCATTCCCGGTAATTCTTCTGGGAATACATCTGGGTACTCTTGGACAATCAGCACATCACCAAGGCTAACCCCCTTAAGAGAATTTAGCCTAACTTTCTTAAGTTCGAAAGTTGATCTGAATTTAATCTTTTGTTTTTCTGGGGTGGTGAGGGTGATAGCTCTGTTTGCACAGTCTATGATTCCTTCAAAACGGTTCATCCAATCCATTCCGATAATAACATCCAAACCTTGGGTTTCTAGGATGACTAAGTCTGCTGGAAAAAGATATTTTCCAATCCTTAATTCTAACTGCCTACAGCCTGAATTTACTATCATCTCACCCCCAGGTGAACTCACTCTAATAGGTTTTCCTAAGCTTTCCTCGGCTAGCCCATGTTTGTTACGAAAGCTCTTGATATGAATGAATGCGATGCTCCAGTATCAAATAAGACCAATGCTGGAAAAGAATTGAGCAGGAACTTACCAATCACAGCGTCAGGTTCATCATGAACTTCTTCCACGCTGAGGTGATTTACTTGTCCCTTCTGGAAAGGATTGGGCTTGGAATTTTCATCGGCCTTTCTCTCTGGGCAATCAGTAGCATAGTGTCCCGTCTTCTTGCAATTGAAGCAAGTCACATTAGACAGGTCTTTCTTCCCTTCAGTGTTAGGACGAGGATTACCATTTCCATGATTATGGCCATGGTGATGATTTCCCTTGAACCCACCATTATTTCCTTTATACCCTCCATTGTGGTTATGACCATGATACCTTTGGCCACTACCATTGTTGGAGTAGTTCCAGGGTTTATGGCCACTGACTTCTGAGGTGTGTGGTTTCTTGTGAGCCACTTCAGTGTTACCCTTACTTGCACCAAACTTCCTCTTCCTATTCTCTTCCTTTCTGATGTTATTGTCCAGGGTGATTGCCTGATCTAGCAAAATCTGATAGTTAGGAGCATATGCCATAGACAAAGATATCTTTAGTTCTCCTCGAAGTCCATTTAGGAATTTGTCCTTCCTTTTTGCATCAGTGTCGATGTCTTCTGGTGCGTACCTTGATAGCGTACAGAAGTCATCTATATACTCCTTCAGAGTTCTACCTCCCTGTCTCAAGCTACGAAACTCCTCCTTCTTCAGGTTCATTATGCCAGAGGAGATGTGAGCATTGCGGAAACCATCCTTGAACGCATCCCAAGTCATGCCATCCAAGGGATGGGTCACTTGATAGGTCTCCCACCACATGGCAGCAGGTCCTTCCAATAGGTGAGCAGTGAACCTCACCTTTTCTGCCTCAGAACACTCACAGGTTACTAAGTCCTTGTTGACGGAACGGAGCCAGTCATCCGCCACTATGGGTTCAGTAGCAGAGGAGAACTTATTAGGTCTAAGCCTGAGAAATCTTGCAAGTCTGTCCACCGGAGGTGGGGGTGGTGGTGGATGGTTGTTATTGTTGTTGTTGTTGTTGTTGGTTGCTGCAATGAACTGGGTCATCATGGTCATCAGTTGGGCTTGAGCTGCCATCAGCTGTTGCATAGTTTCGCTATTGTCGGGGTCACGGCGTGGAGGCATCTGTGGGGTTTTTGCATGGATGAGTAAAAGATAGATAGATCTATAAGGAGGAACCTTACTCATGCACAAACAATCCAGTCAAGCAAACCATCAATCAACACACCACTCATAAAACAATCAGCAAACAATTCAAAACCTTTGGTTTAAGGAAAACGATATAAAAGTTTGTAAAATAAACTCGCGAGGTTCCGAGGATACAAGGGAAGGTACTGCCTTACCACAAGTTGGTAGGTCAATACAAGATCAATACAAAGTGGTGTATGATAAATGGTAGTCTCACTAACTAACTACTCGACCATATCCTCTTCCTCCTCTTCAATTTCCTGTATCTCAATTCCTTCATTGGCGAGTACATCCTTGAGTTCCTTTACTTCTTTCTCCAGGGCAAGATTCTTTTCTTGCAGCTCTCTCTTCTCAGTACGAAGCCTTTTGATCAAGTCACTATCAGCCTCGAACTCGACTTCATTGATCTCGAGTTCTGCCTTTTGTTCCCTAATGATCTTGTTCTTCTCTTGAACTCTTTTCTCTTGTCTCCTGTACTTCTCCTCTTGTGCAGCGAATCTCTCTTCCTGTGCCTTAGTCACTTCCTCCTGAACCTTCACCTTCTCTTCGTTCTCCTTAAGTAAGGCACATAACTCATCGTTCTTCAGGAGCTCGGTGCGTCGATCTTCATATAGTTCGGTGACAAGGATTTCCAGCTCCTGGAAATAAAGGCTAAGGGGTTTTGCCTTGCCTCTTTCTCCGACATCAAACAGGTAAGGTTCTCCATCTTCGTTTCTTCTTCCAAATAAAATGGAGTAGTGGCCCCTCAACTCTAGGCTGTAGCGTCCGCAGAGACGCCCAATCAAATCTTGCATGACTAGATTGAGCCCTTTGTCCTTGGAGTCACTAACCATTTTGATCTCCAGTGGGGGCTCCTCTCCACGTCCTGGTTGTGTTGCTTTTATTCCCCAGCAACCCTCTTTGTTAAACATCTTCAGAATGAAGCCCTTTACTTGGGGCAGTGGTAACCCTATTTTCTCGCCGATGTCGAGGAGGTAGCAGCCAAAACGGGTGTTCTCGAAGTCCTCCGCAGTGGTGAAGTGAAAGCTCGTCATCCTTTAGGTAGGAAGAAAGGAAATTAAAACAAGAATTGCATAAGATAAGGAAGTACTAGTTATGGAGTGTATTATTAAATTAGGGGGAATACTAAGTCAAAATCCTAAGGTGATCAACAGATATTAACAACTCTTCGTAAATTGGATTTTTCACTATAGTGAGATAGACAGACACCCGACCAGCCACTTATATTGTGGAACAGGTGGACATATAAAGTTTGTCCCGGGCCGCTTCATCCCACCATGCCGTTAGAATCCAACATACTTCAAAGATGGTAACATTATGACCAAAAAGGGCTTAACCAATCCTAGGGGCTCGAACCTACAGGCAACACTTTGCTCTCATACCATTTTGTAGCACCCCAACTTTTATTAAAGTTGGAACACCTGTGTTATGTGCTAGTCCCTGGATCACTGCCAGCACCACAGTACAAAATATAAAGTATCATTGCATAAGTATTAAATTGCTACAACGAGATCCAAAAATAATAGCCAATATGGCTTTATTACAAATTGCATAGCCATGAAGGCTAGCCAAAGTTCAAAGTTCACAGCGAAAGCAAAATAACATTGAGCCTCATCTTCAAGCATGCGCCACAGGCAGTCATGTTGGGTGTAGACTCGAGCCAATCATTCAACATCAGAATTTCCTGCACATTGGAATATGCAGCCCCCGAAGGAGGTCAATACAATGATGTATTGGCAAGTGACTATGGTGGATAAATATACTGGCAAGTCTAACATCTATATGCATATTTGGCTTGGTGGGGTTGAAGGCTATTTGCAGAAAGCAAGTTTTCTCCTAACATTTTGTAAAACACTTTTATTTCTCGAAGACTTGACACCGAGGGACAAAGCCCAGGTGAACCAACAATATCTTTCCTTAGTCAAATTTTACTTTATGAAAACAGTGTTGAGATTCTTCTGCCCATCCTTGTCCAGTTGCTCGAAGTAGTCCATATCCGGGGACACGGCTGAGATCTCAGATTGTCGACTCTGTAGAGGTTGTGCACTTTCACCTTTAGACTCAATTTGTCCGGGAAATCCTATACACGCGGAGTGTATTATGGAAAGGAGAGAATTGAGACAAGAACTTTCAGAAGAAGAATGCAACCATACTAGCAAGACCCGTTCCACCTATCATCTCTACATCTGCTTGTCAAGCTGACAGGTTGCACTCCCACAACTTAATCATTCTAGACAGAGCCCATTGTCAAAAGGCTGCACGGGAAGCTTCTAAACTTGGAGGGACTTAGTAATCTCTTCGTTCCTGGGTGGCCATCCACAAGTGTACTTCTGGGTAACAACCACCATACTCGTGGCCCTAAGTAGAATAGACATTCATCCTAGGCGATGACAACCACAAACATAAACCATAACAACCAATTCCACCCAGATGTATATTTTAGATTTCAACACTTAGAAATATTTCCATAACATGGTAAAGATTTTTATAGCATGGCTAAGCAACTAATAAATCTTTTCATGGTTGCTTAGGAAAAGGGTGGCTACACACTACTAGGATATCTGTAAAATACAAACTAACTTAGCATTATAAAATAAATCAAAAATCCCTATCATGCACACTACTCAAAATATACTACTTATGCATATAGAAAATATGGGGTATTGTATGAATGTCACTTGCTTGGTAACAGGAGGAACAAGCACAGCAAGAATAACAATCACAAGCAAGTCCTTCCTCTTCTTCACAATCTAGCACAAACAATGCATAACATAAATACCAACACCATATCATAACAACACTAAATATAATCATGTATGAATGAATGATATGCTATGATGATAGGACACACTTATTAATAATTCTTATTTTCTGTCATTAATAAATGAATATAATGTTTAGGTATCAATTAAATAATTTAAAATAATATAGTAAAACTTTGATTTCTATAATCACAACTTTTATTGTTTTTATGACATCTTCAATTTGGACAATTATTAATATTGCTGGACAGAGGGAAATTATACAATCTTAAAACAATTACATTTATTTCTAAATCATTTTTATTATTTAAGTTATTATTTTAATGGCCGAAATACTCCTCTGATAATTATACAATTTATAATTTGTCAAAGGGAAAAACAAATAATGTAGAATTAAACTACATGAGCAGAGCTTTCCAATGATATAAAGTTTATTAAATTTGGACTTACAGATCAAAAGTTATGAATTTTGCAAGTTTTATCTATTTTCTGTTTTATTTATAATATTTCCTGCGAAAAAGAAAATTAACAGGGCTACTTGGCGCGATCCTATTGGTCGGTACCGCTTCGGCGCGGATCGGCTGCGAGAGCCGTCCGATCTAAATTAAAATGGACGTGCGAGATCTAATCGATCTAGATCCATTGGATCTAGATCTAACGGTCCACGATCCGTTGACCAAAAACGGGCGGCGCGGTCACCGGAGACGCGCGGGGCGCGGCGGAGCCATGGCCGGCGTTTGCGCCCGAGGCGTGCTACGATGCTAGGAGATAAACGGAGCTCACCAGAGGGTGCGTGGTGTCGAGATGGAGACGGTGGCGAGGTGGCGATGAGCGGAGCGTCCTCGTTCCCTCGGGAGAGCTCGCCGGAGTTGTGCGTGGCGGCGGATCTCCTCGGTCGTGGACGAACTCGACAAAGCGCTGCACCAAAAGGCCCGTAACCGTGTCAAAAAGTGTCGCGTGAGTGCAAGGATACGAGGGGAAACCACGAGAGGCTCGGCATTGCTTTAGCTCACCGGAAGTCGAGGTTTTTGCCGGCGGCCACCGCGGGACTCCAGAGACGAATGCTTGCAGCCTGGTGGCTCTCAGATCGATTGGTTTGGGGCAAACGGAAGAGAACAGAGAGGGGTATTAGTAGGGGGAGGAGGCGAGGTAAGGGGAGCAGTAAATCGCTCGTAATCGAGCGAATCAATCCGCCGTTTCCTGTCGGGGTCGGGGCGTGATTTGGGGACGAACGTTTCCGGGGGGGTGATGACAGGTGGGTCCCACCTGTCAGCGACTGCGAGCGAGCGCACGGGGTGCTGGGCCGCTGGCGGGCTGGTCTGCTACGCGTGCGCGGTAGATAGCTACGGGCCACGGCCCACTTGGCTCAGAAATTCGATTATTCTTATTTAAAACCTTTTCTGTTTTTAAATACTGATTTCAAATATGATTTTTAAACCTATTCAAAACATTTCAGAAAAATTCATAAAAATATGTTTTGGAAAGGTTATTGAAATTGGAACTTTTTAACATTATTCTTGCCCATATATAAATTGGTAAAATTTTGTAATTATAAATTGAAGTTTTATTTAATGATTTTTGTGATGTATTCTTATGCTCAATGTTGCATGATGCTTGAATGCAAAGTTTTAAATTTTTGCAAAATTTGGGATGTTACAACGGGCTGGCAGGACAAAACATGATATGCAAGTTTTTCATTTCGAGCACGCACAACTAAATTGGAACACATGCTTATGATTAATAAATACTTGGATGTTTTATCTTATTTGTCTGCAAATGCCTATGTCTTGATATAACATGAATTATCTTATCCATTCAACGCCGTACATTCGTCACTATGCCTACAATATTTTAATCCTACTGTCTACTATAATTACAACTGTTGTCTTATTTCTACTGCTGCTGTTATTTCACTACTGTCACTGCTATAAAACTGTTGCTACTGATAATCTGTCTCGAGCAAGTCTATTCACAGGTGTAGCTGAACTGACAATTCATCTGTTAAGTCTTATAAATATTCTTTGGCTCCCCTTGTGTCGAATCAGTAAATTTGGGTTTTATTTTCCTCAAACACTGTTGCGATCCCCTATACTTGTGGGTCATCACTGCAATTATTATTGTTGCACTTTATTTAGTCACACTTTATTTATCAAAAACTCCTAAAAACTTGTTTGCTAGTGTTTACAGTGAAATCTTAATCAAAACAGCTTGTCAGCACCTTCTGCTCCTCGTTGGGTTCGACACTCTTATTTATCGAAAGTACTACGATACACCCCCTATACTTGTGGGTCTTTGATACGTCCATTTTGCATCACTATTTTATATCAAAATTTACTGCTATTCATTGATATGTATCGTATTTGGAGATGATACTTATGTTATTTCATCTATTTTGCATGATTGATGATCATTGGAGTATGGAATCCCGGAGGCTGAATTCTGCTGGAAAAAGCACCGTCAAGATACAATATTTCCGAAGACCAAAAGAACAAAGTTTCCAACTGGGAATTATTTATAAATTATTTCATCGAGGAGGCCAAAAGGGGAGCCTAGGGTGGGGCCCGGGGGGCCCACACCACCTCCCGACGCGGCTCCCTAGCCCGCCGCGCGAGCAGGTGGTGTGAGCGCCCTGGCCCACCACCTGGCGTACCCCTTCGCGTACATCATCTCCCCGAAAACCTAAGATTTATGAGAATACATAAACCATCTCCGCCGCCACCACGAGGCGGAGAAGACACAGAGAGAAAAGTTCTCCGGCATGCTGCGTTGCCGCCGGGGAAATTCCCTCCCGGACGGGGGAAATCGTCGCCATCGTCACCGTCATCGAGCTGCACTCCATCACCATCGCCAACACCACCATCTCCACCGACGACGCCGTTATCTCCATCCATCCACTTCGTTCCCGATGTAACATCTAGGGCTAAACTCTGTGTATTTGATAGGGGAAACTCTCCCGGTGTTGATATCTATTGTTATTGATGCTATTGAGAGAAACCGTTGAACTAGGGTTTATGTTCAGATTGTTATCCATCATTATATCACCTTTGATAATGTTCATTATGGTGTGTTGTGAGTAGTTCGTTGTGTTCTTGGGGACATGGGAAAAGTCTAGATGTTAGTAGTGAACTCTGTTGATTACTATTTGATGTTTTGATATTTAAGTTGTGGTGCCATTCTTCTAGTGGTGTCATGTGAACGTAGACTACATGACACTTCACCTTTATGGGCCTAGGGGAATGCATCGTGTATTCGGTTATCATTTGTGGGGTTGCCGGAGTGACAAAAACCTAAACCCCCGTTGGTATTCCGATGCGCGAGGCATCGCAGGATCTCAGAGTTTAAGGCTATGGTTAGATTTATCTTAATTACTTTCTTGTATTTGCGGATGCTTGCAAGGGTATAATCATAAGTATGTATTAGTCCTAGTAAGGGTGGTGCATTAGCATAGGTTCACCCACACGACACTTATCTAAACACTATAGA
Organism: Poa annua; assembly: GCA_026929855.1. Taxonomy (NCBI): domain Eukaryota; kingdom Viridiplantae; phylum Streptophyta; class Magnoliopsida; order Poales; family Poaceae; genus Poa; species Poa annua. Next base: position 24,008,798 of record CM049432.1, read on the forward strand.
TTATTCATCAATATGAAGCGAAAGCACTAGACAGAAATCCCGTGTGTCCTCAAGAACTTTTGGTCATCATAAGTAAACAAAACGGCTTGTCCTTTGCTCTCAAAAGGATTGGGCCACTCGCTGCAATTATAAATGTCGCGCTTTATTTACTCGCATTTTATTTCTCTGTTACCTAAAAGTCTACTGAAAACTTGTCTGCTAGTGTTTACAGTGAAATCCGCATCAAAACCACTTGTCAACACCTTCTGCTCCTCGTTGGGTTCGACACACTTATTTATCGAAAGTACTGCGATACACCCCCTATACTTGTGGGTCATCAAGACTATTTTCTAGCGCCGTTGCCGGGGAGTGAAGCGCTATTGGTAAGGAAAACTTCAACAGTAAGTGTTGTTTTTAGTTTTGTCTCCTTATTTGCTTTATAATGGAGAAGAGAAATATTTCTTCCTTGTTTGGGAAGTCTTCTACCGCTGCTGAAGTAGAATATGAGGCGCCACCTGATGATATTGTGCCATTTAAAATACCTATGAAAATTGTTAAGCGTGTTATGAATAACCGCTATTTTGGGATGGAACTGTCCACCCCGGTGATCATTTGTTGTATTAACATGAATTATTCGAGATTTTCAAGTGTGCTGGTATTACGATGGACAAAGTTAGGAAGAAATTATTCTCCATATCACTTTGTGGGAGAGCTGCGCCTTGGTATAAACTGCTGAAGAACAGGAATTCTCTTGGATGGGAGGAAATTGTACCTCTCTTTTATTCTAAATTTTATCCTCCAAGTGAAATTCATCAAGTACGGAATTCTATATATAGCTTTTGGCCTCATGATGGAGAGAGTAGTGCCCAAGCGTGGGGGAGATTGAAGGCATTAATGCTCAAATGTCGCATTCATGAGCTTCATGGTAATATTATTGTTGATAACTTCTATGCAAGACTCTCGTTCGAAGATAAAACATTATTGGATACTTCATGTGCTGGATCATTCACTCGTAATAAGAAGGAGTTTAAATGAGATCTTCTTGATCATATTGAAGAAAATACTGAAGCATGGGAGAACGACAAAGGTAGGGAGTCAGGTATAAAATATGACTTTGAATGCATTAAGACTTATATGGACACTGATGTATTTCGAAATATGAATAATGCTTAAGGTCTTGATTCTCAAGTTGTTGCAAATTATTATGAATCCTATGCTGATTATTTCGGTTTTCCCAAGAAGGGGTTTGAAAAATATCATGAACCTTATAAAGATAAACCTGTTGTTCCTTTAGCTAAGAGTATTGAAGTTAGTATTGTTTTCATATCATTCTTGAGCCTTATGTTGATAAAATTCCGTTTCCTATTAAAGTGAAAGAACATTCTATTATGGCTAGTGTGGTTAATAAAAGTGATAAGGAAGCTAAAGAACCTGATGAACAAATTAAAGTTGAACCTTCTGTGGCTATAATTAAAGAAATTGTTTCTGAAAATGTGGGGGAAGAGTATATTATATTTTGTGATGATGCTTCTAATGTAGTATCTCATCCTGCAAAGCCAAGAAAGGCTCCCCGCAAAAAAAAAGCCAAGAAAGGCTAGTGTTCATGTGTTATCTGTTAAAATTGTTGATCATTGTTATTATGGTTTATGTGATATGGTGCAAGTTCAAGTGCTCTTCCTTATGAGCTTTACAAAGATATTATGCATGAAATTGTCCCTAGCTACCTTGAAGATATTGATGTGGTTATTCAACTTGCTAATAGAGAATCTATCTCTCCCATTGGTATTGTTAGAGATGTTGAAGTTCTATGTGGTAAGACTAAATATCCCGCTGATTTTCTTGTACTTGGTTCTGCCGCTAGTAAGGTTTGTCCTATTATTTTTGGTAGACCTTTTCTGAATACTTGTGGAGCTATTATAGATTGTAGGAAAGAGAAAATCCTTACTAAATTTGCTGGTGATTCATATGAATTCAATTTTTCAAAATTTGCTAAAACCCCTTATGAACCCAAATTGCGTAATGAAGATTTTAGAGTAGAACAACTTGCTTATGTCTCTCTTTCTCCTACTAATTATATTCCGCAATTTATGGAAAATCATGAAGATGAAACTTTTATGGAAGAAAGAAATGAACTTGAGGACATATTCCTCCGTCAACCTATTCTTATACATAATTTAAAAGTGGAAGACTTGGGTAAAACACTTCCATCTAAAGAGGATCATGTCTTTGATTTAAAACTTTTGCCTGATAATCTTAAGTATGCTTATCTTGATGATAAGAAAATATATCATGTTATTATTAGTGCTAACCGAGGTAAAGAAGAGGAACGATTGTTGGAAATATTGGAGAAACAACATGGTGCTATGGGTTATACTTTGGATGATTTGAAGGGGATTTCTCCTACTATATGTCAACATTCTATTAATATGGAGCCCGATGCGAAGCCAGTTGTTGAACATCAACGATGTTTAATACCTAAGATGAAGGAAGTGGTAAGAAATAAAGTATTAAAACTTCTTGATGCTGGTATAATATATCCTATTACTGATAGTAGATGGGTTAGTCATGTGCATTGTGTTCCTAAGAAGGGTGGAATTAATGTCGTACCTAATGATCATGATGAACTTATTCCTCAAAGAATAGTTGTTGGTTATAGAATGTGCATTGATTTTAGAAAGGTTAATAAAGTTACTAAGAAAGATCATTATCCATTACCCTTTATTGATCAAATGTTGGAAAGATTAGCCAATAAAACTCATTTTTGCTTTCTTGATGGTTATTCTGGTTTCTCTCAAATTGCTGTTAAAACTCAAGATCAAGAGAAAACCACATTTACTTGTCCCTATGGTACCTATGCTTATAGGCGTATGCCTGTTGGTTTATGTAATGGTCCTGCTTCTTTTCAAATATGTATGTCTGCTACCTTTCATGATTTTTGTGAGGAAATTGTGGAGGTGTTCATGGACGATTTCTCCGTCTATGGCACTTCTTTTGATAATTGCTTGCACAATAATGATAAGGTTTTTGCAGAGATGTGAAGAAACTAATCTTGTTCTTAATTGGGAGAAATGCCATTTTATGGTTAATGAAGGGATTGTTTTTGGACATAAAATTTCTGAAAGAGGTATTGAAGTTGATAGAGCTAAAGTGGAGGCAAATGAGAAAATGCCTTGCCCCCAAGATGTTAAAGGTATTCGTAGTATTCTTGGTCATGTTGGTTTCTATAGAAGGTTTATCAAAGACTTTTCCAAGGTATCAAAGCCTCTTACTAATCTCTTGCAAAAAGATATACCATTTGTTTTTTATGATGATTGTAAGGAAGATTTTGAAACTCTTAAGAAAGCTTTAATAACTGCTCCTATTGTTCAACCACCTGATTGGAATTTATCATTTGTAATTATGTGTGATGCTAGCGATTTTGTTGTTGGTGTTGTTCTTGGACAAAGAATAGATAAGAAGTTAAATGTTATTCAGTATGCTAGTAAGACTCTTGATTCTGCTCAAAAGAATTATGCTACAACTGAAAAAGAATTTCTAGCTGTTGTATTTGCTTGTGATAATTTTAGACAATACATTGTTGATTCTAAAGTTATTATTCATACTGATCATGCTGCAATTAGATACCTTATGAAAAAGAAAGATGCAAAGCCTAGGCTTATTAGATGGGTATTATTGTTGCAAGAATTCGATTTGCATATTGTAGATAGAAAAGGTGCTGATAATCCTGTTGTTGATAATTTGTCTAGATTGGAAAACATTGCTTATGATCCTATGCCTGTAAATGATAGTTTTCCAAATGAGCAACTGGCTGCAATAAGGGTTAGTTCATGAGATAGTCCTTGGTATGCAGATTATGCTAACTTTATTGTTTCGAAGTATTTGCCTCCAACCTTTTTAGCTCAACAAAGAAGAAAATTCTTTTATGACTTGAGGCATTATTTCTGGGATGACACACACTTCTATAAAGAAGGAGTTGATGGTATTATGCGAAGATGTGTTCCGGAGTATGAACAAAAGTAGATATTGAGAAAGCGCCATAGTAGCGATTATGGAGGACATCACGCTGGAGATAGATCCGCACAAAAGGTTTTACAATCAGGTTTTTATTGGCCAAATCTCTTTAAAGATGCAAGAAAGTTTATTTTATCTTGTGATGAATATCAAAGAGTTGGTAATATTTCTAGACGTAATGAAATGCACATGAATTATTCTCTTGTTATTGAACCATTTGATTGTTGGGGATTTGACTTTATGGGTCCTTTCCCTTCTTTAGAAGGTAGTACACATATACTTGTTGTTGTTGATTATGTTACTAAATGGGTAGAAGCTATTCCTACTAAAAGTGCTGATGGTGAAACATCATTAAAAATGCTTCAAGAAATTATTTTCCCTAGGTTTGGTGTTCCTAGATATCTTATGACTGATGGACGTTCTCATTTTACTCATGGTGGTTTTAGAAAGTTTCTTGCTAAATATGGTATTAATCGTAAAATTACTTCAGCTTATCATCCTCAAACTAGTGTGCAAGTAGAGATATCAAATAGAGAAATTAAATCTATCTTGCAAAAGACTGTTAGTAGAACGAGGAAGAATTGGGCTAGTAAATTAAATGATGCATTGTGGGCTTATAGAACTGCTTATAAAAATCCCATGGGTACGTCTCCTTATAAAATGGTTTATGGAAAAGCATGTAACTTGCCTTTAGAATTAGAACACAAAACTTATTGGGCAGTGAGAGAACTAAATAGAGATTTTAAACTTGCTGGTGAGAAAAGGTTGCTTAATTTGAGTTGTTTAAATGAATGGAGAAGTGAAGCTTACCAAAATGCTAACTTCTTTAAAGAAAAAGTTAAAAGATGGCATGATAAGAGAATACTTAAGAGAGAATTGCATGTTGGTGAGAAAGTTCTATTGTATATTTCGCGTCTTAGATTCTTGCAGGAAAATTACTCTCCAAGTGGGAAGGACCATATGTTATAGTGGAAGTGTTTCGTTCGGGTGCGATAAAAATTGCTTCGCTCAAGGATGACTCTACACAAGTGGTAAATGGACAAAGAATCAAGCATTATATTTTTGAGATTCCTATAATGAAGATGTTGATATTATTGAAGCAATTTCCCCGTAGAATTACATTTAAGAAAATATTTCTGAGTTCGTAGAACCTGATTTGGAAAAGGTGCAGTTTCGGTAAGAAAAAGTCCGCAAATTTAATTTTTGGTTAACTGTGATTTATTTTTGGAAAATATGGAAAAATATGAGATGAAAACGAGCTGGACACAAAGTCCGAGGCCACCACACCACCTCGTGGCGCGGCGCCAATGCTGGACGCGCGAGCAGGCGGTGTGGAGCCCTCGGAGCTCCTCTCCTACTCGGTCTCGTGTTGTTGCCTTCCTCTTATTTCGTAAATTTTTGCTATAAAGTCACCCGAGGCCCCCGAGGTCTGTATATCGTGTTTTCGACGTGTTTTTGTTTCGAGCTGTTTTCTGCCAGATATTGTCCCGGTTTTAGAGGCATCATGTTGTGACACCCTAAAATCGGTACCATGTAGATTTAAGCGATCCCGCCAAAATCCGCATAATAACGATTTTAGGTCGCCCACCAGACATAATGTGCACGCCGAAACATGCGCATTATGTGGGTGGAATTGTGATAAAATTACAACCGTTCCGATACATCCACAAATACAACAGAAGATATATAATACAACAACGACTCGAACGAGTCAAGATACAAATGATGCAATCCGAAGATACAAATGATAGCGGAAGCAAAATAGTATCCGTCTAAGGATAAGATGCAAATTGGAGTAAGATTCCTGAAGATAAGCGATGGCGCCATATCCCTGCCCAGCCAAGCCAGAGGGATTCCCAAGCTAACGTCGTCAGACTTCAAACTTGTTAACTGCACATAAAGCACAGCCCAAAAGAGGGTCAGGGCACTCCCTGGCAAGCAAAGCCGACTTGCCTTCTTTCTACACCATCTCCCAAAATATAGGGGAGGTGGACTTACTGGCAGCAACACTAGAAACCTAGAGAGACACGCTACAACTTCCGTCTAATCAGAGAGGGATAAGAGAGCGCATGAGTAACCAACTACTACTAACACCAAACATATCCCATTCTCGGATTAACCCCCTCAACCAAGTATGAGGAAGCAATTCGGAAAACTCACACGTTGAACAGTTTTAGTTACCATTTATTGTGAAAGTAATTCTATATTACTAATCAAGTTAATTAACTTTAATTAGGTGCAATTTGTCTAGATCTTTTTAGCCAACATCATCACCAAAGTCGTCCATAACCGTGGACACGGCTCATCGATAAGATTATACCCTGCAGGGGTGCAATACTGTACCCATACTCGTATGATCAACCCAAGCAAGCATCAGGGCCTCTCAACTCAACTCATTCCTTCACTATAGCAAGTCCAAGTGCCACCCATATGAGTTGTTACTCGCGTCAGGAGTCCGGCCGAATCTCAGTTGCGGACTCATTAGTTTGCGACTACGCCACCATGCGGCTCAAACCACAGTAGGAACTGTCCGCTTCCTGTCGTACCGCACCTATATGACCCCCTGTATCACATAACCTCTCATCATCATCATCATGCACATGCATATGAGCAAATGGAAAACCGACCTACTTGCGGCACATGGACAAGCTGTAGATCCGTTCAAAGTCGAGGGGGGCTCCATAGGGCCTCCCACAAGTGGTTAGTGCGCTCAAAACTGGATCCGAGGACAAAATCTCAGTTCCTAGGTCGACACTGAGCAGAACAAAACACCTCGCAAGGACTTCCGCCTGGTGCCTTATCATTTAATTATAATACCCCAACACAAGATATCATTTTATTAAAGTAGAACAATCTATCATACTAAGCAGATGAAACATAAGACCAACGGACGACTCGCACAACCAACTCTAAGCATGTGCTACGACTCGCAAGGCCAACAGATAAACATAGAAGGGGTTATGGGTTGTGGGGATAAAACTGTATAGGATGCAGGATAACATGTGATGGGATCGCGATAAAGAATCGAATACTAGGGTAGCAGAGATGAACGGCAGGAATGAAAGACAATGTATAGGTAAACAAGCAAACTTTGCTTGCCTGGAATCCCGCATGGAAGCAGATCGTGTCGTTGCTCACACATCTCAACGTCTTATCCGCGAAGAAGCAACAAACACTGAAAAGCGTAAAAGATGCATTTTACAACTACGGCAAGAGATCCAGCATGATCATGAGACAGATGAATGACATGACAAGATGCAATGCGAGATGCACTTAATCCAAAATAAGCGGAACCGGGATTCCGACAATTAATATTTAGGTGCAAGTTATTTATTTACCAGCAATATTAAATGTTGGTCAGCATGGCAACACATGGCATGGGTGATCTAATTTAATTAAATGGAATAGGGCATTATATGTTTATTACCCCACACATTCCATATTGAATTATTTAGGTGATTTTCTACACCCGCAAACCCAAGAGATGCAGCACATGCAATTATGATGCGATATGTACATGATAGATGGCATTTTATAAAATAGGTATAGGGTTAGGGTTTAGGTTCGTACGTCGGATCGGGTGAACTAGGCTTCGAAACCGACGTCTTCGGTCCGTCGAGGAAGTAGTCGTCGCGGAACCGGGGCATCGTCGTTTGTCGGTGTCGTGGAAGTGTTCGGGTAGTCGTCGTACTTGGTCATCCTTGTTGACGGGCGCGGGCACGGAGGAGCAGGACAAAAGGACACCGGAAGGAAGCGCGCACGGGCGGGCACCGCGACACGGACACGGGCGGTCATGGCAACGCGGCGCCGGAAGAGGCACGCGCATGTGGCAACACCTCGAAGGGTGGACAACTTGGACACAAAAATGACGCCGAAGGTCTTGCGGGCATTTCGTTGAACACCGTGCGGGCGGCGGATGCGAGGACGCCACCGGACGGAGAAAACCAGTGGAGCGGAGCGGAGCAGAGGCGACACAGGTGCCCGAGGCGGCGCGGCGGCGACTTCGGGGCGCGCGAGCGCAAGAGAGGAGGCGGCCGGCGGCGGGGTGGCTGCGCGGACGGAGCAGGCCGGCGGTGCGGGGCGGCGCGGCGAGCAGGCGGTGGTGCGCGGGCGGCGGAGGAGTAGCGGGGAAGCTGCGGGAGGCACTCATGGGGCGCGGCCGGCGGCGGCAGAGGGCGACTGGCGGCGGCGCGCAGCGCGCGGCAGCGGCAGAGGGCATCCGGCGGCGGGGTGCGGCGTGCAGCAGAGGCAGAGGGCGGCCGGGGGGCGCGGGCGTGGGAGAACGGCGCGATGCGGCCGTCGGTGGGCGGCGCGTGGGGCGCAGGCCGGATGGCGGCGGCGCAAGGGGCGGCCGGGCGAGAGGGGCGTGGGGGAGGCGGCGCTGGGGCGAGGGGCCGGCGGGAGGCCACGGGGCGGGGAGCTCGGGCCGGCTCGATGAGGAGCACGGGCTCGAGAGTCTCCCGTGCGGGAGAAGAAGAAAGAAGGAAAGATAAGAAAAAAAAAGAAAGGAAAGAAAGAAAAAGAAAAAGGAAAAGAAAGAGAAAGGAGGGGGGGAAAAGAAAAAAAGGAGAAAGTGGAGGGGGCGGCTGCAAAAATTCAGGGGTGGGAAAAAGTTTTCAGGGGGGCAAAACCTAGGGTTTGGGTTAGATGGGCTTTGGGCCTTATTTCTCTCCCCTTTATTCTTTTCGGTTTTATATTTTTAAAACAAAATAGAAAAATAATTTGAACACGAAACCTTTACAAAATAGTTTTAGTTTCAACTAGGGAATTTAATAAACTAGTTTTTCACATTTGCAAAAGATTTTTAAATATCACATTTTTAATTAATTTGAAATGCATTTGAATTTAATTGTGAGAATTGAATTTAAATGCAACAAATTAAATAATGAGATGCAATGCGATGCCATGTTGATGCAAAAAGAAAACTCACAAAAATGAAAGTTGATAAATCCCGGGACGTTACACATGTTCTCCGCCAATGACAAGGGAAAGAAGACTTTGGAGGATGGGCTTGAAGATCCCAAGCTAGAGGAAGATGTTGGGGATATACCAACTAGGGGTATCTCTAACATGGATCAATCGGGCTAGTCCAGGGTGGCCCAAGGGTGGCAAGGCCGAAGCCTACCGGGCGGCCCAGATAGCTGACGTACAAGGAAGTAGGCGGACGGTCCAAGGAAGGCGGAAGGCCGAAGCCCATCAAGCCACCAAGCCCAAGATGGAAGGCGGCAACTAAGCCGGCTAGGTTGAGGACTCTGTTTACTTGCCGGACAAGTACTTACCTTCTATCATGTGGTCTGGCAGCCTATATAAGCCAGCCACCAGGAAGCCTTTAGGGCACGCTCCAATACGCATCATACACATTGTAACCTCTTCACGGCTATTGCCTTATAGTGAATTATAGCAGCACGTAGGATCTCGCCACCGCTGTGGGATCCGAAGCTGGGTAAACTCGCCGTTTTCAATCCCGTCCTTGACGACTCAAGCCTTCTTCCCCACAATCCATACGCAGGCTAGAGGACCCCCGTCTCCTATCAATTATGCCGATACTACGACAGTTGGCGCCCACCGTGGGGCATAAGGTTTCTGGCCTCACGTTCCAGGCGGGAACACTTGGCGGCGTGGGCAAGCTGATCGCCGTCGGCCGCGTCACAAGGTATGGCGGCCACAGCTACGTCAACTCAGATGAGTCCTGGCTCGCGGCGGACGACTAGCTCATCGGGTGCGCAATCGTACCGATCGGAGGGATTGACGTCTTCATCGTGTACACGCCAGAGTCGTACGTACGGCCTACCGCGTTTCTACGACCCCACCCACCAACCCTTCGACCAAGCAGTCGACCGGCAAGATGGATCTGAATCCACCTTTTCCCAGGAGTCGGCCGGATCTGACTTCCACTTTGTCGGAGTTGTTGGACTGGGATCCGACTTCCAGCCAGAAAACAACGATCCTGAGTCAGTTCTCCCTGCTCTTCAGGAGGATGCGATGTCAGATGCTGGATCCAGATCTACAGTTCAAGTCAACATAGATTGTGATTCTGATGATGATGCTAGTCTCTTCGAAGAGAGAATCAAAAACCGCTTTTCCACTGATAATCCGTTTCCTTTAGAGAACACAGCGGATACAGATATGCCTGATAAGCTGGATATGATGGTTGCTGTCAGTCACGAGTCAACCCCAGTCGCTTCTGAGCCGTAAGATAAACCGGCAGAAGATACTGGCAACACCGTTACCAGTCAACTCATTGACGGTTCCGACAAGGTGCGCACAAAGAAGAAAGTTGGTCTCGAAAAAGGCGGCAGCAGCAAACCCACGGATTTGCTCTCTGTCATCAAAGAAGTAGACGAAATCATGAACACTCCGGTGAATAAAGATACCCCACTCGACGAGGTGGAAGAACTTAGGCTTAATATGCTTAAGCACTCTGACTTCCTGCGCAAAAGAAGGGAGCGTGTTGAGAGCCTTAGTCGTTCCCCAAGGACATTACGTCAGTGTCTAAAAATTGTCCTAGGTACAACGGCCTCGTTAAGCCGGATTCATGGCTAGCCGACTATTCCATGGCCATAGAGATTGCCGGCGGAAGCAATCACATTGTCGTCCGCTACCTACCTCTCGTGTTAGAAGGCAAGGCAAGGGCTTGGATCGACAACCTTCCCGGAAAGTCTATCCATAGCTGGTACGACATGGAAAAGGTTTTCTCCCAGCACTTCCAAGGAACATACAAGCGTCCAAATACCTAAATGGATTTGCAACGCTGTGTTCAGAAGCCGGACAAAACCATGACAGATTTTGTCAGGCGTTGGATCTCCGAGAAGGCCAATTGTCATGGTGTTTCGGACGCACAGGCTATCCATGCTTTCTACACGGGGCAACAGAAGAAGTCCTTACTCCGTCATCGTCTCGTCCGCGAGCAAGTCACGGACCTTGGCGAGATGCTCAACCTAGCTGCCCAATATGCGGCAGCAGACGACGACGCACGTGACGATGATCCGGACGTCAGCACCGCGCTAAGGCGGAATAACAAACGCATGCAAGCAGCAAAGGACAAAGCCGGGCCATCTTACGAGGTAGCCGTCGCATTCCAAGGGATTGCCGGCAAAAAGAAGTCGAAGAACAAGAAAGATAACCGTGACGCTGGCTCAGGCCCTAAGGCGGCACGCATCACTTACGAGTAGGCAAAACTTCTTGCATGCCCCATCCACGCCTCACTTGGCAAAGTCAACCACATGCTTAGCGAATGCCGCTTCATGGACGACTTCAAAAAGGACCCCACCGTTGGTTTGAAGTCAAAAAAGTCAAAGAAGTACGACAAGAAAGACAACAAGGACGACGACGACATGTCAATCTCAAGCGATGATGATGTCGCCGCCAAGAAAAAGAAGCCGTACCCGAAGGTCAAAGAGTCACTCGTGTGCTTTGTTGGCACACCTTCGGCTAAGGCGGACAAGGCGGAGATGCGTGAACTCAACGCGACAATGCCGGACGTCCCTCAGTATTTCAATTGGTCCGAGGCGGCAAATACGCCCTTGTCGTCGACCCCATTGTCGACAACGTTCGACTCACAAAAGTACTTATGGATGGCGACAGCTGCCTCAGCATCCTGTACTATGATACACTAAGCCGCATGGACTTGTCTGAGGATCAGCTTGATCATAGCAACCTCACCTTTCATGGCATAGTGCCCGGCAGATAAGCAAAGTCAATGGGGAGCATTAGGCTGAAGGTAACTTTTGGACCAAAGGAGAACTACCGCTCAGAGTTTCTCCGGTTCGAAGTTGTCCCCTTCAAAAGCGCCTATCATGCAATCTTCGGACGACCGGCTTTTGCCAAGTTCATGGCAAGGCCGTGCTACATATAAAATAAGCTTAAGATGCCGGGGGAACATGGAACCATCACGGTTTCCAACAACTTCAAGAAAGCTAAGGAGTGCGAGCGTGGCATGGCCGCCTTTGTAGAAGCCGTCATCCACAAGGAAGAACTCACACTACTTAAGGTGGACCCAGACAACTCCATGCCCAAGCTAAAGGTTGATGTCAAGAAGACCTTCAAAGCTTCAGAAGACACCAAAAAGCGGACCTCATCCCAGGTGACAAGTCTAAGCAAGTTGTCATCGGCTCCAACCTGGACAACAAATAGGAAGGCGCGCTCGTCGAGTTTGTCGGCCCAGTGGGAACTGGGGTATGGAGAGCCCACTCCCCCCAGGCCTCTCACGCGGGCTGATCAGACGAAATGACTAAGGACCAGGCCTCGACGCCTGGCGGGACCCTCGAGAGGCAATTCCCCTCGAGGGCCCGAAGAGGAAACGAGGGCCTCAAGGGGTCCCTCGCTTCAAGAGACCCTCCCGAGGCGCCAGCGTGCCTGGAGGGAAGTCAACCGGAATCTCTCCACATGCCTCCCCAGACCTGTGGGGAAACGTCGCAGCCAAGGAAGTATGGCGGGCCGCACATGGCCTCTTCCACGCCCACCTTGACTCAAGCACCCCCGTTGCCGTTTTGGTGATAAAGGACTCAATAAAGTTGCGCCGCCGCTGCAGGACTGCCCAGACCTTCCGCTCTGGTGATAAAGCAGGTGGACGGCGCATTCCTCCAAAGGGAACGTCATCGCGGGCTCCACCTCAGAGACTGCCTTCCCTACGGGCAGTACTGCGCGGTCGGCCGCCTGTCGGCCACCGCGCCCACCTTTATCAGTGGTTGACCGCGTCCATGGACGAGGAGGCCGCGGTGGACTCCTGCTCCACCATGTCTCTACCATGTGGGAACCACCTTGAAGGCCAAGCAGAAGGAGGGCGCCGGGGGCGCCTATAAAAGCACCAAGACCTCCATCGTAGCAAGGGTCGGCCAATTGCTTGCTACAACGCTTGTAAACCCTAGCAGTATCTGGTAGGTTAGCCTCTGGCTGGAGGAGGAAGAAGATCATCGCTTCCCTCCCAAGGCAAGAACTGCCTCAAGGGGCCCTTCGGCAAGCTCCGTTGTACTGTAACCACCATAATCCAACACAGAGAAACAGGAGTAGCGGTCTTACCTCCTCACGAGGACCGTGAACCTGGGTACGGGCCGGTGTCTATCTCTGTCGTGGGTGTTCCGTCTTCAGGTCCGGCGAGCATCGTCGCCGCGCCCTTCGAGGGTCTTGACCTCCGCGTTCAGCCGCCTTCACGAACTACACTTCAGGAAGTGACTACCCTGTTCTTAGTTAGTCATAACCCGACATTTGGGGCGCCAAGTAGGGGACTGAGGCGCGTCATCGACCTTCGAGCCACCTCTGCGCCATGGCGAACACCCACGCTACCTGTGCCGCCCGTGTCAGCCGACGCGCGCCTGAAGGAGCGCGCCCCGCCAGGTGCCACGGCCACTCGCGCACGACGGGGCCGACCCCGCCATGAAGAGCGCGCCCCCTCGGGTCCTCATGCGGAGGAGCCAGAACGCAACTCCGAGCACGAGGAGGACGCGTAGTCGTCGCACCTGACGCGGCACCCGAGCGGTTCCGGCCCAGGCAGGATGGACCCCGCGCCTCACACCACGCTGCTCATGGCGTAGGAGCTTCTCCGCTACCAGCCCACCGCTGAGGCCCACGAACAATGGCTGGAGCGCCTCAACCACCTCGTCGGCATCGCCATGACGCGCCCCGCTCCGTCGCAGTCCAACGTGCACCACTCTCTCGCGGGCACGGTCGCAACAAACGCGCCTCCGCCTCCGCCAGGGCCTGCACCGGCTGCGACGCAGAGGGCTGCCACGCACGCGTCCTCGCCACACGATTGCTTGGCAGCGCACCGGGCCCGACGCTCGCGTGGGGATGGAGCTCCAGCGCAACCGCAAGAACAGGCTCGTGGAGGAAATCGGCATAGGCTGCATGGCGTTCACCCGCTCCCTGCGTCGCGTGGTGTGGCCCCCAAATTTCAGGACGGCTCTCCCTAAGGGCTACGATGGCTCCAGCAACCCCATAGAGTTCCTGCAGCTCTACACAAACTCCATCCAAGCTGCAGGGGAGACGACAAGGTCATAGCCAACTGGTTCTCCCACGCGCTTCGTGATTCTGCGCTGTCGTGGCTCCTGAACCTCCCCAAGGACTCCCCACGCGAGCGTCGGGCGCTGGATCTGGTTTGCACGAGTTGCACAACCTCTTCCAGTGGCCATTAACACAGATTGCATCCCAACAGTATGGCCAGCTTGTTAGCCTTTTGGAGGGGCACATAAACAACCAGGAGAAGGATGAGTGTAATTTTCCATGGAATGGCAGTAAATAGTCTACTAAACGAGTCTACACTGCCCTTATTAACAAGCCTGATGCACCTGACCCATTTAAATGGATTTGGAAGTCCCCATGCCTCCCAAAGCATAAATTCTTCTTCTGGCTGATGATACAAGACAGAATTAATACTAGAGACCTATTGGACAGGAAGAACTTTTATGTGCAAACAAAATCATGTGTCCTTTGTGACAATGATAAAAGAGAAGTCTTACATCATCTCTTCTTTGACTGTCCTTTCAGCAAGGATTTCTGGGGTAAGCTGAACATCACATGGCCTGTCAATCCTGATATTATTAGCCTCTTGATTGAAGCTAAGAACAGATGCAATATTCCATTCTTCAAGATTGCCATGATGGTTGGATGTTGGAGTATTTGGAATCACAGGAACAAGATTATATTTGAAGGTGATCCTAGAAGTTCAGATCCCTGTTATGATTTCTTTGTTTTCTCAATAAATGTCATTAGACATAGAATAAAGCCTAGTCTCAAAGAGGGCATGCAAGCGTGGCTTGACTTGTTGTAATTCATAAACTTGGACCCTCTGTAAATATGTGATTGCGGTGGTAATAGAAAATGGAAAATGACGCAGTGGGGGCCTTCCCCACTGTCTTTATGCGTAAAAAAAAAACTCTTGGGAGGAGCTCTGCAAGCAGTTCGTCTCCAACTTCAAGGGGACGTACGAGCGTGCCCTCACCCACAACGACCTGCGCGCTGTGGTGCTAAAGAAGGATGAGACGCTCCGCAAGTACATCCAGCGCTTCAGCCAAGTGCGCAACAACATCCCGAACATCCCTGACACCCAAGTCATCGCCGTTTTCCGCGAAGGCGTCACAAACAGCAGGATGCTCGAGAAGCTGGGCACCCACGACAAGCTCACTTTTGTGGTGAAGTTGTTCGACCTGGCGGACAAGTGCGCCAAGGCTGAAGAGGGACTCCTCTTCGACAAGATGTCCTCGAGAGGGGACGAGCACGCTGAGGGCTCCGGGAGCAAGAAGAAGAAAGAGGAGCCCAAACGCAAGGCTACCGCGGTTCTCGCGGCAGAGCCTGATGTGAAGGGCACCCGCAGGGACTCCTCTGAGCCTGGAGAGAGGAAAGATGACCACCGCCCTTTCTGCATCTACCACAACAGGCGCGGTCACTCTACAGAATCTTGCTTCGACCTCAAGAGGTTGAGCAAGGAGCGCGAGCAAGGAGAAGGCAGTGGCGGCCGAGGCCGTGGCTACCACGGGAGCGGACGCAAGAGTGGCTACCAGAAGCCGTATGGCAATCAGGCCAATGCCGCGGAAAATAATGGCAATGTCCCTCACGAGGAAGATGGTGGCTACCAAGCCCTGAGAGGCGCCATTGCCTGCATCCTTGGTGGGGCCCAGGCGCCAAAGTCGAACAACCAGTTCGAGCAGTTCGCCCGCGAACTCAACGCCGCCCTCCCAAGCACTGAGACCTCCAGGCCCCTCAAGTGGTCACAGTACACCATCGCCTTCGACGCTCAGGACCACCTAAGTCCACCAAGACTGTTGGAACCCTCCCGCTGGTCTGCAGTCCCACCATCGACAACGTTGTTGTCTCCAAGACTCTCATCGATGGTGGAGCAGGCCTGAATGTTATCTCCACAGATACGTTCTACGAGCGGCTCATGCCCTCTAGGGCCTTCACGGGAGTCACCAGCGGCTCGATCGAGCCTCTGGGACAGGTCAGGCTTGCCGTCACCTTCGGGAGCGAGGAAAATTACCGCACCGAGCACATCGACTTCGATGTCGCGCACATCGGCCTGCCGTACAATGCCATCCTCGGATACCCCGCACTCGCAAAATTCATGGCCGTCACGCATCATGCCTACAACATGGTCAAGATCCCCGGCAGCGCTGGCACAATCACCATCCGTGGACATGTCCTGGATGCGACACACGCTGTCGAGATGGCCTACAAGGCGGCCGCCATGGCATTCCCCGCAGATGAGGACATGGAGCCTCTAGAGAGACCCAAGAAGAAGAAGAAGAAGTTGTTCTCCCAGGAGACAGCCGCTACGAAGAAGATCTCTCTAAGCTCCAGCAGCTCGGGGGCTGAAGGCTCGGGGGCTAGTGTCACCATTGGCGCCGCGCTGCCTCCCAAATAGGAAAGCGCGCTCGTCGCCTTCCTCCAGGCAAACTCTGACATGTTCGCTTGGACACCGTCAGATATGTCTGGTGTACCGAGGGAGGTGATCGAGCACCACTTAGCCGTGTGCCCAAACGCGCGCCCGTCAAGCAAAAAGCAAGAAAACAAGCCCCCGAGAAGCAAGCATTCATCATCAAGGAGGCAAAGGTCGTCCGCGAAGTCGCGCACCCCACGTGGCTCTCCAACGGGTTAATTGGAGGATGGGTTATGACTGGTGTTAGTTGTAGATGGCTACTTAAACGCTCTTTTATCCCCCTCTAATTAGACAGAAGTTTGAGCGCGTCTCTTTAGGTTGCTAGTGCTGCTGCCGCTAAGTAGACCTACCCCCATACTTTGGGAATCTTACTGTTTTGTAACCTGTTAGCTTAATCTTGTTCGATACGCTTCGGTGTATTGACCCGTTCGCGGGCTGTGGTTTTTCTGCAGTTGATGATTCTCCGTACGACCAGGTTGGTGGATACTACGTGGAGTTCGACGATGAGATCTACGACGAGTAGTTAGAGTTCCCCTGGGCTTCTTCCTGGTGGACCGCGTGGATTTGAAGGGGATCGTGTGCAGAAAACAAAAATTTCCTAGCAACGATATCCTTAAACTAGCCAAGATCTACACTATGCAGATATAGTAGTATGGCGGAGACCGGAATACATACCCTCGTAGACCGAATAGCGGTGATTACGCTCCCGCACAAGCGTTGACGACGAAGACGACGTAGCCGACCTCTAGGTCGCGGAGAACTCGGCGCGACGAAGACGACGAAGATGACCCCGAGGTCGGGTGGAGGAAGTAGGCCTCCGAGTACCGCTAGCGCAGCACCTCGCAGGGCGTTACACACATACGGTGGAGACGACGTCCTCCGAAGCTCCAGTCCAGGACGAGCAGCGGAAGACTTAGACCGGAACACCAGCAGCGCGGCAGCGGTCTATGGTGGAAGAGATCCCCTCATCCTCCTCGGCGCAACTCCGACAAAGGGAATCACGAGATCGAGGAGAAATAAGAGAATTAATTGGTGAATTAAAAGTCCATGGGTGCCCCTTCTTATATAGGCTCCCAGGGGGAGCCAACCTTGCCAGTCAGGCAATGTGGGACTATCCCCACATGCCTGGTGCGGCTCAAGGAGGTGCGCCGGCCCTAGTGGGCCCCTTGTGGCCCACTAGGGGCTGGCCGAACCAGCCCCCGTCCCTTGGGGGAAGCTCCCCCCCCCCCCCCCCCCCCCCTCATGGGCCTTCTTTCCACTAGAAGGCCCATTTAGGGAAATCTGCCTTTAAAAAATTCGAAAATAAATATATAAATCATGTTTAAACATTAATTACACTAATTAATATCAAACATATTTTATATAATTTATTCTAGCTCCGAAAACTCTTTCGTCGCTGCCCGATCTCCATCAGACCATTCCCGGGACGCTCCCGGTGATCTCTTTCCTTTCCGGTTGTCTTGTCGAAAGCCCTTAAGTGTGTTACCCTAGCGGTTCGATATAATAACAGGTATGATCAAGACTCCTCCATGATCAACGACTAACTCGTAGGCCTGGACCCCATGAATTAATCCCTGTGATATAACGAATGACTTTCATCTATCAAACCTGGACGTATAGTCTTAAACCCTTTGTCATGGCGATACTTAGCGCGTCCGAGCATCATTCTCAGATATCTCCATACCTAGCATGATCTCGTTACCGACATCGTTATCTTCTACTCGTCTATGATATTATGTCAGCTGGTGACCTAGTCACATGTTTGCAAACTCATTTGACATAATCTCACCGAGTGGGCCCTAGAGTATCTATCCGGCTATGCGGACTGACAAATCCCGCTGTTGACCACTCGTCTCAACTACCCCCTTCCGATACCCAAAAGTATCACCTATCATTGTCACACTATATAAGATATGACGTTTGGTGCGATCAAAGTATCTTCCAGGGATAACAATAAGAGTTGGTCTCACGGTCTTAAGGCGTAATGACTATGTCCTATAAATACTGGGTATGTCCATCACATCGTTACACCTAACGATATGACTTCCATTGCCGACCGGCGCCATGCCCTATGATCGGAGAACCTCGATCATCAATCGCGCAACAAAACTAGTCTTAGTAGAGGCTACTAGGGACCTGGTTTTTTATCTACCACACCTGTATTAATGTTTTCTCTTAATACAGTTATAGCATGGTATAAAACATATAATGAACGGTTGGGATATTGCCAATAAACTATGTTTATTAAGTGCCTCTAGGGCATATTCCCTTCAGGATGGGCCTTCTTTTTCCGTTTTGGGCTTGAGCCCTTTGCTTCTTGTCTGTACTCAGACCGGTTTGTTTTCCACTGCATGATGTAATGTTGGGACATGTGTCCTCTGATTGGTGCCATTCGCTATATTTTGCTCAGTGAGAGCTTTTGGATAATTATTTCCTTTCTTTGTGTCTTAGGTTTATTCTGTGGTTTCAACTTGTTAAAAATCCGAATCGTATACCATGTGTGTATGGTTGAAGTATACGAGTTGGAAGACATTTTGGGTTCTTGCGTGCACAATCTTGAAACGTATGTGATGTTGGGATCGCCAAGAGCTGTCGGCCGATGATCCATTCCGAGCCTGGCCTGCATATTTCCTGGGATTGGTATTCCCCAGTATGCTCTTGGTTGTGTGGCCCAACCGATACGCTTTGTTTGTGTAGCCTGAATTCAGGGTCTGACAGTTGGTATCAGAGCTTAAACGCCCTCAGATTCCCTTCTACTGGTCGTTGTTTGAGTCTAGAAAAATATTTTGTAGTTATCAGGAAAATCTTAAACTTGAGAGTAGGAATTCTGTTCTTTTACTTCTTTCCCCACCCACCCTCCCTGTTCTTCTGGTAAGGAAGTGTAACGATGTTTTTCCCTTCTCATCTCTAATTTAAATTTAGGACATCACGTGTTCTGGGTTCTCCATAGTACCATAGTTGCAGGTGTTTGAAGGTTGTTTTTGTCGTTTTGGTAGTTATCAACCTCTTCGGCTATGTTCAGTTTCAATCTTGAATCAATCAGTTGTTGTTCTACCTTTCAATGGAATCATCTCTTTGTCATTGTACAATTCTTTCTGTGCAATCAATCCTTTTGTTTCCAGAGGCTAACTTCTACTTCAAACTACTACATAGATGGTGCACTATCAGGTGGTGCGTAAGACCCACTGCGAGCAGACTACCGGTTACCTGAAGCTTCTCAGAGGCATGGTTGACTATGTCGGTTTCCGCTTTCAGCCAGAGTACCAGGTGTCCGAGATCCCCAGACATTACGGACAGACCTTCTACAGAGCTACTGTTTGGATCAGGGGAGATGATGCCGATACTGTGCACAAGCACGTGACTGAGGCTTCCACTGTGGACATGGCAGTACACTTGGCAGCTTATCATGCAGCGCTGGCTCTGCGCAGGGACTACTACTGTTTCAACTATCCTCCGTTCTGCTATGTTCCATACCACCCCTACACGGACTCTCAGTACGAGACAGATGTTCTTGACAGGACCGCTCAGTTTGGGAGTCTTCAGACTCAGTTGCTGGGACTCTACGCTTGGAGCTAGCAGCAGTCCGTCAGTAGCTGCAGCGGGCACTCTCTCACCTCGGTCAGTACGACAGGGGGAACGTCACACCAGACGCTTTCCCGAGGTTCCAACTCGCTTTTCCGAGTCGCCTGTCTGATGTGGGCAGATACACTCCAGAGCATGGTCCTCTGATCACTACTTCTCTAGACCACGTTGGACCACTACTGTACGGGAGACAGAGGCCAGATGCCTACTCCCCTTAGTTTCGCCGCATTGTGCCAGAGTACCACGTGTACTACGATCGTCGCTACACCCATCGCATCACCGGAGAGGGGTGCACAGTTTCGTCTTCCGAGGGAAGCGTGAGCTAGTCTGCGAGTTGTATCTCTTCCTTTGTTGTAGTAGCTATCATTTGTACTGAAACCGTGTTGGTTGTACGGATGGTTAACTTTGTACTAGTAGCTGTCCTTGTAGTACTGAAACCTTGGTGGTTGTACTGATGGCTAACTAAGTGTATGGTTATGAACCTTTTCTATGAGAAGCTTATCCTTGTTATCCTACAGTTTGCAACTGTTTTCTGAGCAAGAATTTGACTTTTCGAGTTTTCCCTGGCTTTATGTATCTTGTTGCTGTTCTAATATCCAATGTCTCCAGGATGCCGAACACCTGGAACAACCGCAATGCGGAAGGCAATGAGCCGCCACCGATCACTGAGTTGCTTGGGCAGATGACCCAAGTTCTGGCTCAAATGGCTGAGCAGCAAGCCTGTCGGGTTATGACTCCCTAGAACAGGGGGTAATCACTTCCTGAAGTGTAGTTCAGGAAGGGGATTGAACACAGAGGTCAAGACCCTCGAGGGGCACGGCGACGCTGCTCCCCGGACCTGAAGACGAAGCACCCACTGCAGAGAAAGACACAAGCCTGTACCCAGGTTCACAACCCTCGTGAGGAGGTAAGACCGCTACTCCTGCTTGTCTGTATTGAGTTATGGAGTTTACAGTACAACCGGGCTTGCCGAAAGCCCCCTTGAGGCAGTTCTTGCCTGGGGGGGGGGGGGGGGGGACGTTGACCTTCTTCCTCCTCCAGGCAGAGGCTATCCTACTTGGGATCGCTAGGGTTTACAAGCATTGTGGAATCAGAAGGGCCGACCTCCTCTACGATGGAAGTCTTGCCCCTTTTATAGGCGCCTCCGGTGCTCTCCTTCTCCTTGGCCTTCGAGGTGGTTCCCACATGGCAGAGGCATGGCGGAGCAGGAGTCCACCGTGGCCCGTTCGTCCATGGACGCGGTCCATTGCTGATAAAGGTGGGCGCGGTGGACGACCAGCAGCCGACCGCGCAGTTCTGCTGCAGGGGAAGTAGTCTTTGCGGTGGAGCCCACGATGACGTTCTCTTTGAAGGATAGCGCCGTCCACCCGCTTTCTCACTGGAGTGGAAGGTCCTGGCAGCTCTGCGGCAGGCGGCGCTGCTTTATTGACTCCTTTATCACCAAGACGGAAAAAGGGATGCTTGCGTCACCACGTGGTCGTGGCAAAGAGCATGTGCGCCCCGTCGTACTTCCTTGGCCGCGACGTTTCCCCTCAGGCCTGGGGAAGCCTGTGGGGGGACTTCTGTTGACTTCCCTGGCGCCTCGAGAGGGTCTCCCGAAGCGAGGGACCCCTTGAGGTCCTCGTTTACTCTTCAGACCCTCGAGGGGAGTTGCCTCTCGAGGGTCTCGCCAGGCGGCAAGGCCTGGTCCTTAGTCGTTTCGTCTGACCGGCCAGCGTGCGTGGCCTGGCGGGAGGGGACTCTCCATACCCCAGTTCCCACTGGGCCAACAGTATTCCACGGGTCTGCGATGGGCACGATTGAGCCCATGGGCTTAGGCGAAGCGTCCTAGGCCCTTATGGCCCAGCCGGCCCGAGCCAGGCGGCACTCAAGCGAGTAACGGTCTCGCACGATCTGGGGCGTGAGTCGTGGGGGGTCCCACCACGCCCCGGTAACTGCTCCTTGAGGGGGTATAAATCCCAAGCGTTGCGGCAGGGAGCCGTTACCGTTTCCAAACCTTCTCGCAGAAGTTTTCGCCCCCTAGAGCTCTCCGCCTTCGCTCTCTCCTGCGATTCTCCTTTTTCCGTCAACTTCAATCCTCCGAGGCCGCGACGATGAGCCCTCTCAAGAGCAAGGTCAAGGCCGCCGTGGGATCTTCCTCCCAGGCGGAGGTCCCTGAGGTTATGTAGGCCGCGGCGCTGCTCGGCGTTCGCGTCAACGAGAAGGCGCTTGCCAAGGTCCGGTTCCTGGTTGCGGACCAGACGAAAGAGCATGGCGCCACCGCCTTGAAGCCCGTGGCTCACGGGAAGCGCCTGCGAGGGTACTTCCCGATCTTCCAGCATTGCCTCGCCGCGGGACTGGTGCGACCCTTCTTGCCATTCCTGGAGGCGGTGTTGGCGTTCTATCAGGTGCAGTTATTGCATCTGCATCCCAACTCCATCCTCATCCTCGCCGTCTCCGCCTACCTCTGCGAGGCGTATCTGGGCCTGGAGCCCACGGTGGGGCTGTTCCGGTGCTTCTACACGCACCGGATCACGGCGAAGAACGAGCGCTCAGGGTGCGTCTCGTTCCGCATCGTCGACGGCATGTGGAGCGTCTATATCCCCATGTCTTGGAGCGAGAACAAGGCCATCACTTCTATGTCGAAGAAGGTGGATGACTTCCGCCAGAAGTGGTTCTTCGTCGGGGTGGAGCGTCCCTGCGCCTTCCTGAGGTCCCCGACGAGCCTCCGCTGAAGAACTCCCACTGGGGCAAGGCCACCTTCGACGGCGCGAGGAATGTAAGCCTTATGGGGCGCATGAGGTTCCTCCGCGAGGAGTGCCTCACGGGGCAGATCATTGTGGCGGACTTCGTGACGCACCGCATCACGCCCCTCCAGGCACACTCGGTGCCCATGTGGATGTACTCGGGGCTGAGCGACAAGATGCGGCTTCATGTCGAGGACAACGACAAGGACACCGTCGACAACGTGCCTGCCGTGGACCAGCTCCCCGCGGTGCTCCGGCCTCTTCACCAATACAACTTGACGTAGTGCATGGACATCCTGGAGGGGATGCCTCCATTCACCCCGACAGGCCAGGTGGACTTGGAGTTGCCGACCCTAGCCATGCGGGGAGCGGAAGGGGCAGATTCTCCCTCGGCCTCAGGAGTCGGGCTAGGTGAGGAGGAGGCCACAGTCGGGGAGGTGTCTTCTTCGAGGGCCGGGCCATTCACTGACGAGGTTTGCGACATCTCGTCAGGTGACGATGACGCCTTCGTGGTGGCTCCCTCGCGCCCCGTGGAGGAGGAGGCTGAGGAAGAGGAGGCCTCTGACGCGGAGGCCTCTCCAGGGAGGCGTGGGCCCTGCACCAAGGCCGCCGTGGACCGCTTGGGGGCGAGACCGTCTGATGTCCCCTCGAAAAGGAAAGCGGTGACGCCCCCGCGAGGCCTGGACCCAAGACCTTCCCCTCATGGCGCTTGCCAGGCTTGACGTGGGTCGATGCTGGCGCCCCCCCTTCAGGGTGAGTGTTCGTGACACCTGGTCACTTGCGTTTTGTTTTCTCTCTTTTTTACTTCGCCCTTTATTGAAGATCTTTTCTTGGGCTTTTGCCACTGATCTTGTGCCTGCGAAGCGCCGTAGGCTTTGCAAGGCAGCTGGGGTGAAGAGAGACACGGTAGAGACCGTGGCTGACGAGGCCACGAGGCCTGTGGAGACGGCCTCCGCAGACCCCCCCTGAGGGGGTGCCTCAATCGGACGTGGCTGCGCCTCAGGTGGGGGCGACGGAGCCTCAGGCGGCTGTACCTCGGGCGGGGGCGACGGAGCCTCAAGCGGAGGGGGAAACGCCGTGCCCTGAAGCACCTACACCGCCCCCTGAGCCGATGGTGGTGGAAACCATGGGGGAGAGGGCTTCCACGCCGCCGCACGCTCCTACTCCTCCTCCTCACGTGGTTACGCCTCCGCGTGAGGCAACTCCGCCGCGCGAAGTTACGCCGCCGCGTGCGTCGACGCCACCACGCGTGCCTACCCCGCCGTCTGCGCCCACTGCTCCCGCGGCGCCTGCGGCGGAAGCGCGCGAGGCACCAGCAGGCGTGGGCACGTCCACCGAGGGAGATTCTTCCTCGCCTCCCCGTCAAGCTGGAAACGAGGAGCGCCCTGCTGCCGCGGGGCCCGAAGAGGATGCCGGCGCAAGCACAGGCGGAGCCCAGGCTAGCCCCCAGGCTCTCCCCGAGGCCCAGCCCTCGGGACTCGATGCCGGAGCTGGGCCCTCCTCGAGCCGGGAACTGGTCATCCGTGGCTGGGACTGGAGCGTGGGGCGCCGCGAGGTTGCCCTCGGCCTCGTGAGAGAATCCTTGGAGGGCTTGGAGGCGCACCTCGCCCTCGAGGACATATGGCTCGCTCGGCAGCT
This sequence comes from Poa annua, assembly GCA_026929855.1. Classification (NCBI taxonomy): domain Eukaryota; kingdom Viridiplantae; phylum Streptophyta; class Magnoliopsida; order Poales; family Poaceae; genus Poa; species Poa annua. The sequence goes on from CM049432.1 coordinate 24,033,104, forward strand.
GGAGGAGCTGGCGAAGTCGTGGGCGTCCTTCGATGCGGCGATCGAGGCGCGCCGGCTGGAGGACTTGGCGCTGCAGGCTGCGCGTGAGGAGGCCACCCGCTTCGCCAAGGAGATCCGTGAGGGGGCCATCCGTGACGCCGCAGAGCTCCTCGAGCCCCTCCAAGCGGAACGTGATGCCGCTGCGGAGCTCTTGCGCAAGGCCAAGGCGGAGCGCGAGGCGATGGAGGGCTCGCTGGCGCAGAAGCGCCGTGAGCTGGGCCAGCTGGAGTCCCAACTACTCTCCGTCCATCAGGCCGCGCAGGCCGCTCTGGAGGAAGACCGTAAGGGCTTTGCCGAGCGCGAGCGACAGCTGGCCCTGAGCAGGAGAAAGAGCTGCGGCAGCGTGAGGAGCAACGCCTTCAGGCGGAGAAAAACTTAGCCGCCCAGCGCGAAGCCCTCGAGGAGCGCGAAGGAGACCTGGCCAAGGCGATCTCGAAGTACGACGAGAACGTCGCTGCCCAGAAGCTCGCTTATGAGCGCTTCAAGCGGCGTTTCACCTAAAAGAAGAAGGAGGCCGATGACGCCCTCGTGGAGTGCGAGAAGCAATTCCGCAAGTTCATCTCTCAGAAGTATCTTGACCTGGCCGAGACGCAGGAGGACCGCTTCAAGGCCAAGCACGCCGCGGATGCTCAGCGGATCGCCGAGCTCGAGAAGGCCAACTCCAAGCTGGAGGCTCGTCTCAAGGGCGCCAAGGACGGTCGTCACCGAGCGGAGGAGGCCCGCACCGAGGCAGTCCACAACCTCAATTCCTTGGCCAAGGACGTGGAGGAACAGGTGGCCCCTGCGATGGAGCGGGCGGCGGAGGCGTCAGACTCAGCACAGGCGTCTCGCGCGCTCACGAAGCAGCGTGAGCGCATGTTCCAGGCGTTGGTTGCTCGTGGCAAGGAGCTTTCTGTGCAGCTTGGCGCGGACGCGCCACACACCGACGTCCGAGGCCACGGCGATGCTGCCATGTACCTGGTCTACTTTGACCAGCTCTTCACGGCACTCGAGGGCCCCGTTGCCGAGTTTCACGAGATGATCGAGGACGAGAGCCGGCAACTTCTGGGGGTGGTTGTTTATCGCATCTTCACCAACCTCAAGCTCCTCACGCCAGGCTTCGACCTCTCCACCGTGACCAAGGCCGCTCAAGGCGAGGACACGCAGCGGGTCTCCAGTTCCCTCCGCGATCAAGTTGACGCCTTCTGCAACCGCTTCAGGCACGCGGAGGCTGCGGCGGAGGACAACGAGGAGGAGGCCGCCTCTGCCGAGACCGCGGAGGGTGCAGTGGAAGAGGTGGAAGACGACGGTACCTCCGCCTGAGCCGCATGTTATTGCGCCTGCGTGTGCCTGTATCTGAAACAATCTCGTGTTTAGATGTTTAAGACCTTTTGGCCTGTAATATACTCTTTATTGCTATCTGTATTTAGCTTGATTGCCCCTCGAGAGGTCTCTTTGGACTCATCTTCATGTCTATTTGCTCTCTTCGTCGGTACGACCCATCTCTTCGTGCCATGACTACGCCGCTTTGGTATGCAGGAGCAATGACTCTGCAAGGCCAGGGGGAGTTTAGGCCTAGGAGAGGTAAGAGCCCTGAGTCGCGATGCTCAAGTGCCCCCTTTAGACGTGCGAGTAGTCCATGAAGCGTAAGGGCAAGCGAAGTCGCTTGAGGGGCAAATGTGCGCTCGAGGGTGCGGAAACGCTCTTAAGGCGTGGGTGCGAGACTTAGCTTCTCGAGGTTTTCGCCCTGTAGAGGCTTTTTGCCTGGCGAAGAGGTTCTCTTGAGGGGTCATCCCCGGATGCCTCCTCAGGCTTGTGGGGGCTTGTATTCCCTGTAGATGTTAGAGGGGCGAACCCGAACGCTGGAACACGGTTCAAGGGACCCGTGCGCGCTTGTAGGCCCCCTCAGGCGTTCCTCGCCAGGAGAGTAAGTACCAAGGTCCTCTGTAGAGATGGCGTGTTTGTGGGATCTTGCCCTCCAGCTAGAGCTCGGACTCTTGGATTTTGCAGTGCTGCTGGTGTGTCATCTGAGGCACTGGCACCGTACTCAGCCCCCGCTCGCGAGGTACGCATGTAGAGAGATATAAGCGCACACTTCAACAACGTAGTGCGTATAATAAAAATCACCAATTATATTACATAACGGCGCCGAGGCGCTAAGTTCACTTGGGAACGAAATTGTTTCATTATGCTTGGGGTTGCCAAGTTAATGTTTTGACCATGTCGAGGCATGGGGACCACCCATTAGTGGCAGAGACTCTCAACGGCCTGAGGTGGCTCGTTACCTGGAGAGCTCGGAGGGTTGACCCTCGAGAGAAGCCTTCGGAGCATGGAGGTTTAAGCCGTGAGCTTTTAACCTCTAGAGACAAAAAGTGCTTGGAGGTTGAGCCGTAAGCTGCCTCTTTCGCCAAATGTCTTGACCTGACAATGATCACGGGCGTCACGATGATCACGTTCTGAGTTTGTTCCTTCTGGAGACAAAACATTGCATGAGGTTTAAGCCGTGAGCTTTTAACCTCTGGAGACAAAAAATGCTTGGAGGTTGAGCCGTAAGCTGCCTCTTCCGCTAGATGTCTTGACGTGACGATGATCACGGGTAGAACTTGCGCAGGTGCATGATGTTCAATGGATTCTTGACGGAGACGCCGTCTTAAGTCTCGAGGCGAGCCGCGCCAGGCCTGGCGATGTGGGTGACCCTTTAGGGGCCTTCCCACATCGGGACAGCTTGTGGAGGCCTTCACCGGAGAGGATTCGCCTGAGGACGAGATCGCCTGAGGACGAGATAGCCTATGAGCGCACGTTGCGGCTGTGGTAGCGCCTCAGGTCCTGCTGGTATTTGGCCGCCCGGAGGGCGGCGTGACGTCGTAGTCCTTCAAGGAGCAACAATTCGTCGTTGTGGAGGTCCTCTTGCTGGTCATCCTTAAAGTCAAGGACCCGCGGGGATCCATGCTTTATCTCTGTGGGGACGACTGCTTCAGCTCCATAAGCGAGGGCGAACGGCGTTTCCCCCGTAGGCTTTGGTGGCGTTGTACGGATGCACCAGAGCACCAAAGGTAGCTCGTTGATCCAGCCCTTGCCGTGGCCTTTGAGGATATCGAAGGTCCTGGTCTTTAGGCCTTTGAGGACCTCTGCGTTTGCGCGCTCAGCCTGTCCGTTGCTTTGCGGATGGGCGACTGAGGCGAAGTAGAGCTTGATGCCAATTTTCTGGCAGTAGGCTCTGAAGATGCCGCTTGTGAATTGCGAGCCATTGTCGGTGATGATGCGGTTAGGCACTCCGAAGCGGCAGACCAGGCCCCTGATGAACTTTACCGCCGCGCCTGCTATGATTGTGCGCGTCGCCTCCACTTCAGGCCACTTAGTGAACTTGTCCATGGCCACGAAGAGGTAGCAATATCCGCCCTGCGCTGTTGGGAAGTGTCCCAGGATGTCCAGCCCCCAGACCGCAAACGGCCAGGAGAGCGGAATGGTCTGTAGCCCCAGTGCAGGTTGGTGGATTTGCTTGGCGTGGAATTGGCAGGCTTCACATGCTTGGACGATGTCCACTGCAGCCTAAAGTGCTTGAGGCCAGTAGAAGCCTCATTCCCCGCTATGGATGTCCTTGATCAGCAGTTTGCCTTCTTCAGGGGGACGCATTTCAGCGCAGTGCCGTTTGGGCGCTTGCGGTATAGACTTCCTTCGAGGATTTTGTAAGATTTTGCTTAGCGGGCGATTCGCTCCGCTTCACCATCTTCCTCGGGAAGGATCCCTCTGTCGAGGTAGTCTTTGATCTCGTCAATCCATCCTGCTTCTTGATGCATCGCTGTGAGCAACAGAGGCTCCCCTATTGGGTGCCCGCAGTCTGGCGCCCCGTTTGCAAGTGGTGGTGGGAGTGCTTCATCTGTGCTTGCGGGCCTGGCCACTTGAGGCTGCTCTATGGATGCTTTGACGAGCCTTTCTTCAAAGACGCCCGGCGGCTGAGCTTGCCTCTATGATGCGCTCTTGGTGATGTCATCAACCTCTTGGTTCTCCTTTCTTGGGATGTGCATGAGCTCCATTCCCCTGAAGTGCTTCTCAAGCCTACGGACCTCTTCAAGGTATGCGGCCATGTGGTCGTCCTTAGGCTTATAGCTTTTGTTGGAGAAGTTGACAAGCAGCTGGTAGTCGCCCTTGATGAGTAAGTGCTTGACGCCTAGGGCGATTGCGGCGCGTAGGCCAGCAAGCAGGCCTTCGTACTCAACGATATTGTTGGAGATCTTGTCGATTCCGAAGCACAGCTGGACCGCGTAATACAGCTTGTCTCCTTTTGGTGAGGTAAGGACCACGCCAGCCCCACCGTGGCGACAAGCAAAATCTCCATCGAACTTCATGGTCCAGTGGCTGGGCATTTTGTCTCCACAGGGCTCTTGTTCTTCTCCCCAAGGCTCTTCAGGGTTGGGTCAGTCCATTCGGCGACAAAGTCTGCCAGCGCTCTTCCTTTGATTACCCTTGTGGTATCGAAGCGCAAATTGAATGGCTGTAGCTCGATATTCCATCCTGCAACACGATCCGTGGCATTTGGATTGCGTAGGATTTGCTCCAGGGGAAAAGAGGTGACCACCGTGATGGGGTGTCCCTGGAAGTAGTGTCGCAGCTTTCTTGAGGCGATGAGGAGCGCGAGGAGGAGCTTCTGCTGCATCGTATATCGCTCGCGAGCATCGCGCAGTACTGTGCTGACGAAGTAAACTGGATGTTCGACAAGAGTAGTATGTGTAGCCTTGGTGTGCTCTGCCTGAAGGGGTTCTGCTAGGCCCTCAAGGGGGTTGGCCTCGTGGGGCATGACCTAGCCCTCTTGGGAGTTTGCCTCAAGGGGCTTGTCATGGGCCTCGGGAGGGTTGGCCTCAAGGGGCTTGACAGGACTTGGAGCAGGCCTCTCGTCGAGCTCTAGATCGGGAGGCTTTTCCTTTGAAGTGGTTGCACTCTTCTTCTGACGCACTGGCTCTTCCCTAACTACCACAAGGACGGCACTGGCTTTCTGTGGAGTAGCTGACAGGTACAGCTTCAGGTGCTCGCCTGACCTTGGGGCAACCATTACTGGTGGGCTGGACAGGTACTTCTTCAAGTCCTCAAACGCTTTTTCAGACTGAGGGGTCCACTTGAAAGTGCCCGTTCTTTTCATGATCTTGAAGAAGGGCAGGGCTCTTTAGCCGAACTTGGAGATGAATCTACCCAAGCTTGCCATGCATCCTGCTAGGCGTTGCATGTCCTTGAGCCCGCGGGGAGGTTGCATGTCCTCTATTGTCTTGATTTTGTCCGGGTTTGCCTCTATGCCTCTGTGGGACACGAGGAAAGCAAGGAGTTTGCCTAAAGGCACTCCGAAGACGCACTTGGCGGAGTTGAGCTTGATGTTCACCTTGCGTAGGCTGGCGAAGGTCTCTTCAAGGTCCCCGAGGAGAGTGTCTCCTTCTCGGGATTTTATGACGATGTCATCGACATATGCCTCGATGTTTCTCCCCATTTGCTCGCCAAGTGCTATCCTCATCAGCCTCTGGAAGGTGGCTCTGGCATTTTTTAGGCCGAAGGGCATGCAGACGTAGCAGTACACACCGCAAGGGGTGAGGAAAGCCGCCTTCTCCTCGTCCTCCTTAGCCATTTTTATCTGATGATAACCAGAGAACGCATCGAGGAAGCAGAGGAGGTCGCAGCCTGACGTGGAGTCCACGGTCTGGTCCATTCTTGGCATGGGGTAAGGGTCCTTGGGGCAAGCCTTGTTTACGTCGGTGTAGTCGATGCAGAGGCGGCCGCCTCCGGCGGGCTTTGGGACTACCACGTCGTTGGAGAGCCACGTGGGGTGCGCGACTTCACGGACGACCTTTGCCGATTTGATCTTCTCGACCTCCTTGATGATGAATGCCTGCCTCTCGGAGGCTTGTTTTCTTGCTTTTTGCTTGACGGGGCACGCGTTTGGACACACGGCCAAGTGGTACTCGATCACCTCCCTCGGTACACCAGACATATCTGACGGTGTCCATACGAACATGTCAGAGTTTGCCTGGAGGAAGGCGACGAGCGCGCTTTCCTATTTGGGAGGTAGCGTGGCGCCAATGGTGACGCTTGCCCCCGAGCCTTCAGCTCCCGAGCTGCTGGAGCTTAGAGAGACTTTCTTCATGGCGGCTGGCTCTTGGGAGAACAGCTGCTTCTTCTTCTTGGGCCTCTCGAGAAGCTCTAGGTCCTCGTCCGCAGGGAACTCCATGGCCGCAACCTTGTAGGTCGTCTCGACAGCGCGGGTGGCTTCCAAGCCATGTCCACGGATGGTGATTGTGACGGCGTTGCCGGGAATCTTGACCATGTTGTAAGCATGATGCGTGACGGCCATGAATTTTGCGAGCGCAGGGTAGCCAAGGATGGCATTGTACGGCAGGCCGATGTGCGCAACATCGAAGTCGATGTGCTCGGTGCGGTAATTCTCCTTGCTTCCGAAGGTGACGACAAGCCTGACCTGGCCCAGAGGCTCGATCGACCGCTGGTGACCCCCGTGAAGGGCCTGGAGGGCATGAGCCACTCGTAAGGCACTTGAAGAGCTTTGAATGTGTCTGTGGAGATGACATTCAGGCCTGCTCCACCGTCAATGAGTGTCTTGGAGACAGCGACATTGTCGATGGTGCGGCTGCAGACCAGCAGGAGGGTTCCAACAGCCTTGGTGGATTTGGGGTGGTCCTTAGCGTCGAAGGCGATGGTGTACTGCGACCACTTTAGGGGTCTGGACATCTCATTGCTTGGGAGGGCGGCGTTGAGCTCGCGGGCGAACTGCTTGAACTGATTGTTTGACTTTGGCGCATGTGCCCTCCAAGGATGCAGGCAATGGCGCCTCTTGGGGCTTGGTAGCCACCGTCCTCCTCGTCCAGGAGATTGCCGTTTTTCTCTGCAGTATTGGCCTGATTGCCAGATGGCTTCTGGTAGCCGCCCTTGCGTCCGCTCCCGCGGTAGCCACGGCCTCGGCCGCGGCCGCCACTGCCTTCTGCTTGCTCGTGCTCCTTGCTCAACCTTTTGAGGTCGAAGCAGGACTCTGTAGAGTGACCGCGCCTGTTGTGGTAGATGCAGAATGGGCGGTGGTTATCCTTCCTCTCTCCAGGCTCAGGGGAGTCCCTACGGGTGCCCTTCGCGTCAGGCTATGCCGCGAGAACCGCGGTGGCCTTGCGTTTGGGCTCCTCCTTCTTCTTCTGGCTCCTGGACCCCTCAGCGTGCTCGTCCCCTCTCGAGGACATCTTGACGAAGCGGAGTCCCTCTTCATCCTTGGCGCACTTGTCTGCCACGTCAAACAGCTTCACCACAGAGGTGAGCTTGTCGTGGATGCCCAGCTTCTCGAGCATCCTGCTGTTCGTGACGCCCTCGCGGAAGGCGGCAATGACCTGGGTATCAGGGATGTTTGGGATCTTGTTACGCACTTGGCTGAAGCGCTGGATGTACTTGTGGAGCGTCTCATCCTTCTGCTGCACCACAGCGCACAGGTCGTTGTGGGTGAGGGCGCGCTCGTACGTTCCCTTGAAATTGGAGACGAACTGCTTGCAGAGCTCCTCCCAAGAGTTCACGGAGTCCTCCGGGAGGTTCAGGAGCCACGACAGCGTAGAATCGCGAAGCGCGTGAGAGAACCAGTTGGCCATGACCTTGTCGTCTCCACCTGTAGCTTGGATAGAGGTGGTGTAGAGCTGCAGGAACTCGATGGGGTTGCTGGAGCCGTGTAGCTCTTAGGGAGAGCCGGCCTAAACTTCAGGGGCCAGACCACGCGACGCAAGGAGCGGGTAAACGCCATGCAGCCCGTGGCGTACGTGGCGACCCCATTTTGCAGCGCGCCGCGGTTCTGCTGGCCCGCCTGGCCAATCTCCTCCACGAGCCTGTTTTGGAGGTTGCGTTGGAGCTCCATCCCCACGCGTGCGTCGGGCGCGGTGCGCTGCACGATCAAACAATCGTGCGGCGAAGACGCTTGCGAGGCAGCCCTCTGTGTCGCAGCCGGTGCAGGCCCTGGCGGGGGCGGAGGCGCGTTTGTTGCGACCGTGCCCGCGAGAGAGGGGTGCACGTAGGACTGCGACGGAGCGGGGCGCGTCGTGGCGATGCCGACGAGGTGGTTGAGGCGCTCCAGCCACTGTTCGTGGGCCTCAGCAGTGGGCTGGTAGCGATGTAACATCCCAAAATCTCAAAAATTTGAAACTTTGCATTTATACTCATTCATCATATAGGCATGTCATTTGACTCACAAAAAGTATTAAACAAAAATTTATTTATAACTTTAAACAAGTGGTTTTCCATAAAAGCTCATTAAATTGCACTCCTTATATTATTACTTTTATTAAATTTATTTGTGTATAACAATAAAGTATAAAAGTCCTAAATCTAATAAGCTACCCAAAACATATTTTTAGGTTTTTTCTGAAAAGTTTTGATAAGGTTAAAAATAGATTTTGTTTATTAAATGATTTAAAAGAATTTTCGGGAGAAAAATAATAGCCGGGTCGGCCCACCCGCTATCGCTCCAGCCGCGCTCCTCTCTTCTCTATCGCTGACAGGTGGGCCCCACCTGTCAGCCGTCTTCAACCTCCATCCGGAGATCGCGCCGGAGATGGAGTCCGCGACCGAATCAATTTCGGGCCGTTTCTCGCTGCGATTAGCTCCCCCAACCCCCTCCTATTTATCCCCCTCGAAGCCGCCTCCAACCCCCCCCCCCGCCCAAACACTAACTACCCCGCCGCCGGGCTACTCGGAAATCAGGCCGCCACCGCCGCCATTGCCATCGGGCGATTCGCAAGAAGCTCAGTAAGAGTCGAGCCCCTCGTGCGCCTCCGAGCTTCCCCCTCGCTTCCCCATCTCACTGCGCACCCGTTGAACCCCCTCGCGTGTCTTCTTTCGCATCCAAACGACGTATTTGTCCGCGACCCGAGACCACCACCGCCGTCCACGACTCCGACGAGGAAAAGGGGGAGAACTCCGACGCCATCTCCGCGCCATCGACCTCGCCTCCTCCTCCGCTGCATTTTGGTAAGAGCCGCTCCTCCTGGGGCTTCGTAGATCGCCGGGAAACGCGGTTGCCGACGCACCGCCGCCGCGGGCGCCATCGCCAGCGAGCGCTCCGGCGACTCGCGCCGCTCGCTTTGGTCCGTGTATTATAGGTCGTTGGATCTAGATCCAACGGATCTAGATCGGAACAATCTCGCGCATCCGTTTCTAATTAGATCGGACGGCTCGCGCCCGCGATCCGCGCGAATCGGTACGAGCCAATCAGCGATCGCCACGTAGCCCTCCCTTTATTCATTTTCGTAGGAATTTTATAAATAAAACCGAAAACATACAAAACTTAGAAAATTCATAACTTTTGATCTGTAAGTTCAAATTTGATAAATTTTATATCTACGGATAGCCCTGCTAGTGTAGTTTATTTATACATCATTTGAATTTCCTTTTGATAAATTATAATTCGTGTAATTATCCGAGGAGTATTTCGGCTATTAAATCCATAACTTAAATAATAAAAATGTTTTTCAAAATAAATTTAATTGTTTTAGTGTTCTGTTATTGCCCTCTGTCCAGAAATATTAAGATGTGTCTTATTTGAAAACTTTCATAAAACAATAAAAATTGTAGTTGTAGAATTCAATTTTTTGCTATATTGTTTTCAATTATTTAATTGATAAGTAAAATAAGAAATTCCTAGAAATTGCATTTCATACATTTAATAACAGAAGATATAAATTATTAATAAGTGTGTCTTGTTATACTCCCGGCATATCATGCATGCATACATATTTATGTTTGGTGTTGATTGTGCTAGATTGTGAAGGAGAGGAAGGACTTGCGTGTGATTGTTATTCTTGTTGTGCTTGGTCCTCCTGCTACCAAAACAAGTGACTTCATAAAATACCCACTATTTTTATTCTATTGCATTACTAGTATTTTCAAGTATTTTTTTCTAGTAGTATGCATGACAGGTTTTTATTAGAATTATAGCGTGCTATGCAAACCTGTTAGTTTACCCTTTAGAAATCCCTGTTAGTAACCTATTATAATTTAGTGGAAGTACATGCTGCAAAAATAATTGTTTTATGGTAGATGTGATAAGTGAAAATTCCACTAAATTAATTTACCGCCTGGGCGGATTGATTCGATCGAGGAGGTTTCAAGTTGAGTGGCTACTCAGGGGTCGGGTCTGCGGCGGCCTGAGTTTGCTCACTTGTGGAAGGCCACCCAGGGCTATGAGATTTTATGTTACACTGCGTATAGTCGCTTATAGTGCAACCATTAGTCATTATGGGCTCTGTGTTGATGGAGTATGTTGATGTTGACCTGAGTCGGATGTTCGAAGGGTGGTAGCAGGGATAGGTTGGGCAGTGGACTCCGTCGACTTGGGAAGGCAACTTCTGAAAAATCTTGTCTCTGTCTTCACCTTTTCCTTCTCACTAAATGAGTGTAGAGGATAGTTTGGGTTGATTGAGTCTAATGGTGAGAGTGCACACACTCTTGAGAGTTAAAACCTAAGATCTTAGCCGTGTCCCGGCATCGGATCATTGAGTGACTACACAAGGTTGTCTTCTGAAAATCTCTTCATCCCAATTTCTTAATAAAACTTTAATGGGTGAACATGGGTAGGAGACATGGATTTGTCTCGAGATGTCTCATAAAGAGAAGATATTGTTTCAAAAAGTTGCTTACCAAAAGTAGGAGAAAACTTGCTTTGCGCAATAGCCTTTAGCTCCACCAGCCAAATAAGCATATAGATCTAGCTTAGTAGAATATTAGCATTTAAAAGTCACTTGCCACCACAATTCAATTGTGCTGACCCTTTATAGCTGGGCTGCAACTAAATCTTGCAGATTGTTCGAATGAGGAGAAAGGGGGTTGTCTTCAAGCTACAACCAACATGATTGCCAGTGGCTTCATGGAGATGATGTAGCTCCATGTTATCATTGGAATTTGCGTATGAACTCTGAAATAATTTGTGAACTATCTATTTATTTAGCTAGCGCTTTAGCTATGCAAAGTTGTAAGGAAAATGCGAGACTTATATGATCCAAGTCTCCTGCATGATTCATACGCACCATTGCTTTCCTAAGAAAGGGTGCTACAAGCGAAGAAGCTCCTGCGCCATCAGCATCGCGTTGTGGGGCGCGGGGTCCGTCCTGCCTGGGCCGGAACCGCTCGTGAGCCGCGTCGGGTGCGACGACTACGCGTCCTCCTGGTGCTCGGAGTTGCACTCGGGCTCCTCCGCATGAGGGCCCGAGGGGGCGCGCTCTTCATGGTCGGGTCGGCCCTGGCGAACGCGAGGGGACGTGGCGCCTGGCGGGGCGCGCGCTCCTACAGGAGTGCGTCGGTTGACGCGGGCGGCGCGGGTAGCGCGGGTGTTCGCCATGGCGCGGAGGCGGCTCGAAGGTCGTTGACGCGTCTCAACCCCCTACCTGGCGCGCCAAATGTCGGGTTATGACTCCCTAGAACAGGGGGTAGTCACTTCCTGAAGTGTAGTTCGTGAAGGGGATTGAACACGGAGGTCAAGACCCTCGAGGGGCACGGCGACGCTGCTCGCCGTACCTGAAGACGAAGCACCCACAACAGACAAAGACACCAGCCCGTACCCAGGTTCACGGCCCTCGTGAGGAGGTAAGACCGCTACTCCTTCTTGTCTGTATTGAGTTATGGTGTTTACAGTACAACCGGGCTTGCCGAAAGCCCCCTTGAGGCAGCTCTTGCCTAGGGGGGGGGGGGGGGGAAGATGACCTTCTTCCTCCTCCAGGCAGAGGCTATCCTACTTGGGATCGCTAGGGTTTACAAGCGTTGTGGAATCAGAAGGGCCGACCTCCTCTACGATGGAAGTCTTGCCCCTTTTATAGGCGCCTCCGGCGCTCTCCTTCTGCTTGGCCTTCGAGGTGGTTCCCACATGGCAGAGGCATGGCGGAGCAGGAGTCCACCGCGGCCCATTCGTCCATGGACGCGGTCCATTGCTGATATAAGGTGGGCGCGATGGCCGACCAGCAGCCGACTGCGCAGTTCTGCTGTAGGGGAGGTAGTCTCTGCGGTGGAGCCCACGATGACGTTCTCTTTGGAGGATAGCGTCGTCCACATGCTTTATCACTAAAGTGGAAGGTCCTGGCAGCTCTGCGGCAGGCGGCGCTGCTTTATTGACTCCTTTATCACCAAGACGGAAAAAGGGATGCTTGCGTCATCACGTGGTCGTGGCAAAGAGCATTTGCGCCCCGCCGTACTTCCTTGGCCGCGACGTTTCCCATCATGCCTGGGGAAGCCTGTGGGGGGGACTTCTGTTGACTTCCCTCGAGGCACGCTGGCGCCTCGGGAGGGTCTCCTGAAGCGAGGGACCCCTTGAGGCCCTCGTTTCCTCTTCAGACCCTCGAGGGGAGTTGCTTCTCGAGGGTCTCGCCAGGCGGCGAGGCCTGGTCTTTATTTATTTCGTCTGACCGGCCAGCATGCGAGGCCTGGGGGGAGGGGACTCTCCATACCCCAGTTCCCACTAGGCCGACAAAGCCTACTAGAACAACCACGGGCATCGCAATGAAGGCAATGGACGTGTGACCGTCAAGGACTTCCTCAGTCTGGGCCCAAGGAACTTCGCTTCCCCCACTGAGCCGCTGGAAGCTGATGATTGGCTTCGCGAGATGGAAAGGACCCTTGCTATCGCCCACGTGGCTGAGCACGACAGGGTGCCTTATGTGTCCTACCTACTTAGGGGCAAGTCTGCCTCATGGTGGGAAAACTACCAAGGCTATGAGAGCTCCCGGGGTGGTCACCACTTGGGGGGATTTCAAGACAGCCTTCCTGCGCCATCTCATGGACAGGATGCGCGAGCAGTTTAACTCGCTGACGCAAGGCAAGATGGACGTGATGGAGTACAATGGCGAGTTCAATCGCCGTGCTCGTTACGCTGGAGATGAGGTGAGCACTGAGGTCAAGAAAATGGCCAAGTTCCGCAAGGGTTTCAACCCCGCGCTCAAGTACAAGCTGAACCTCATCAAGGCTAACAACTTCGAGGACCTCGTTAACATCGCGCTCAATGAGGAGCATGGGCGCAAGATCTTCGAGGAGTCGCGCAAGCACTCTCGTGAGAGCAACTCTTCTTCATCGTCAATCGCCGCCGCTCCTACTCAGAAGCGTCGGCTCTGGGTGCTTCACAGCGCCTTCGCACGACCTACCTACGTGCCAGGACCTTCAGGACTCGCGCCGCCCACCAAACCCGGCTCTTGCTATGAGGGGTTTCGGAGGACCGCCAAGGCCAACGGGCGCTCACCCCAACGTTACCTGCTACAAGTGCGGGAAACCGGGCCACTACTCCAACAACTGTCCGGAGACCTGTCCTCCTCCACCACCAGCTCGCCCTGCTCCAACTCAGGCGATGGTCCGCGCACCTGCTCCGACTAGGCCTTTCGTCCCCAACAACAGGCCTCCGGCACGTGCTGCGCGGGTGAACCACATCAGGGCCGAGGAAGCAGAAGAAGCTCCAGAAGTTGTTCTTGGTACACTACCCGTCAACTCTATCTCTTCTAGGGTGTTGTTCGATATAGGAGCATCTCATTCTTTCGTTTTAACTAAGTTTTCTGTAACTCATAGTTTACCTCACGAACCCCTCTTGAGCAATCTCACTGTCACTTCCCCCGGCGTTCAGATGACTTCTTCCAAGATAAGACACGACAATGAAATCCAAATTGGAGGCCATATCTTCTTGGCATCTCTAATAATTCTCGGCAATTTAGATATTGATGTCATTCTGGGCATGGATTGGTTGAAGGCCAATCAAGCTAAGATAGACTGTTCAACAAAGACTGTAACTCTTTCTCATCCTTCTGGACAGATAGTCTATTCTCCAAACCAAACCTCTTCGGCTCAGCTTTTCGCTCTCAATGTTGATCCTCTTCCTTCCATAGAAGTTATTCTGGTGGTCCGAGACTTTCCTGACGTCTTTCCTGAAGAATTACCAGGTATGCCACCTGACAGAGCCGTGGAGTTTGTAATTGAACTAGAACCAGGCACTGCTCCTATCTCCAAACGTCCTTACAAGATGGGCCCCAATGAACTGGCTAAGCTTAAGAGACAGCTAGAGGAGTTGGAAAGTAAAGGTTATATTCAACCTAGTACTTCTCCTTGGGGTTGTCCTACTCTGTTTGTCAAAAAGAGGGACACGACTGAGCGACTGGTTGTTGACTACCATCCTCTGAACAAGAAAACCATCAAGAACAAGTATCCCCTTCCTCGCATCAATGACCTGTTTGATCAACTCGCTGGTGCTAAGGTTTTCTCCAAGTTGGACTTGAGGTCAGGTTATCACCAGATCAAGATCCGCAAAGAAGACATTCCAAAGACAGCTTTCACCACTCGTTATGGTCTCTACGACTACACCGTCATGTCTTTCGGTCTCAGAAATGCTCCGGCGACTTTCTCACGTCTGATGAACTTCGTTTTCATGGAATACCTCGATAAGTTCATGGTAGTCTATCTCGATGACATTCTTATCTATTCCAAAACGGAGGAAGAACACGAAGAACATGTACGCCTTATGTAGTTGAAGCTCCGAGAACATCGTCTCTACGCCAAGTTCTCCAAGTGTGAATTCAGGCTTACTAAAGTATCCTACCTTGGTCATGTCATCTCTTCTGAAGGCATTTCTGTTGATCCATAAAAAGTAAATGCCATTGTGAATGGTTGCCTCCTACATCGATGAAACAAGTCAGGAGTTTCCTTGGCATGGCTAGCTATTGACGTCAATTTGTCGAGAACTTCTCCAAAATCGCTAAGCCTCTCACTGATCTTACTAGGAAGGATAGAAAGTTTCTTTGGACTCCAAAGTGTGATGAGAGCTTCAATCTCTTGAAAGCTAAACTCACTTCTACTCCTATTCTAGTGGGCCCAGATACTTCCAAACCTTTCCAAATCTTCTGCGATGCATCTCTTCAAGGACTAGGCGCAGTCCTCATGCAAGAACGCAAAGTTGTGGCTTATGCATCTCGTCAGTTGCAGCCTCATGAGCTCAACTATCCTACACATGATCTTGAACTTGCAGCAATCATGTATGCCCTCAAGGCTTGGAGACCTTATTTGTTCGGGCACAACTGTGAGATCTTCACCGATCACAAGAGTCTCAAATACCTCTTCACTCAACCAGATTTGAACCTCAGGCAAACAAGGTGGCTTGAGAAGCTCTCAGATTACGATCTTACCATCTCTTACACTCCAGGCGAAGCTAATGTAATGGCTAATGCTCTCAGTCGCAAGTCCTATTGCAACAACCTCATGGTTGAGGACATCTAACCTCCTCTTCACGAACAATTCAAGAAGCTCAATCTTCAAGTGGTTCCTTCTGGTTATCTGGCAAGTTTGATTTCCACTCCTACACTTGAGGATAAGATCCGTGCCGCACAGTTGCGTGATTCTCGTGTCAAGAATATCAAAGCAAACATCGGCAAGGATACGTACAAGAGTTTCTCTCACGATGACAAGGGTACCTTGCTATTTGAAGAACGCATTGTAGTGCCCAAGCTTGACAGCTTAAGAGAGCTCATTCTCAAGGAGGCTCATGATACTCCGCTTTCTATCCACCCTGGCAGCACAAAGATGTACCAGGATCTCAAGTCAATCTATTGGTGGACCAGGATGAAGCGTGAAATTGCTCGCTATGTGTCTCATTGTGATGTTTGCTGTTGTGTCAAGGAAGTTCATCAGAGACCACCTGGACTTCTTAAACCACTGCAAATTCCTGAGTGGAAATGGGACAAGATCGAGATGGACTTTGTTACTGGGTTCCAAAGTCCAAGAAAGGCAACGATGCAATCTTTGTTGTCGTTGATCGTCTCTCCAAAGTGGCTCACTTGTTCCCAGTCAAAGAGACAGTATCAGCTAGTCAGTTGGCAGAACTCTATATGACAAGACTGGTTCCTTTACATGGTGTTCCTTTGACAATAAGCTCAGATTGTGGAAGCATCTTCACTTCTCGATTTTGGGATAGCTTTCAGAAAGCCTTGGGTACCAAACTTCTGTTCAGCACAGCTTACCATCCGCAGACAAGTGGACATGTTGAAAGAGTGAACCCAATTCTGAAGGATATGCTCAGAGCTTGTGTTATCTCCTTTGGCATGAAATGGGAGGATTGTCTTCTGTATGCTGAGTTTTCCTACAACAACAGCTTCCAAGCAAGTCTAGGCATGGCTCCCTTTGAAGCTCTCTATGGCCGCAAATGCAGAACTCCTCTCAATTGGTCTCAAGCTGGTGAACGTCAATTCTTTGGCCCTGATATTATCCAGGAGGCTGAAGAAAAGGTTCGCATCATTCGTGACAATCTGAAGATTGCCCAGTCTCGGCAGAAAAGCTATTATGATAGCAAGCACAGGGACATGGTCTATGCACCTGGTGATCAAGCTAACCTTCGTGTCACTCCTCTGAGAGGCACGCAACGCTTTGGCATCAAAGGCAAGCTCGCTCCGCGTTATGTTGGGCCTTTCAATGTTCTTTCAAGGCGTGGTGAATTGGCTTACCGTCTGGAACTTCCTCCAAACCTCTCCAAAGTGCATGATGTCTTCCACGTGTCAAAACTCAAGAAGTGCTTCCAAGATCCAGGACGTGCAGTTGATCATGGATCAATTGAACTTTGAGAAGATCTCTCCTATGTGGAAAAACCGATTCGCATTCTTGACGAAGCTAAACGTCGCACCCGTAACAACACTGTCAAGTTCTACAAGGTTCAATGGTCTCATCATTCTGACAAGGAAGCAACATGGGAACGTGAAGACCACCTCCGTGCCGAGTATCCCGACCTCTTCGTTGGTCCATGAAGAATCTCGGGGCGTGATTCCTTTGAGGGGGGAGTGTTGTAACAACCCAGTTTTAACTTTCCATAAACATGTGCTTGCTTGTGCAATAAAATGTTTAATCATGTCATCATTTACATATGTGGTTTCATTTAATTAAATATGTTGCTTCAATTTTTTTTCCAAATTTAAGTTTCATATTTTAAATTCAAATGCCTTTTCAAATTAATTCAAATGAAGTTTCAAATTATTTATAAATATTCAAACCAGTAATTACTATGACTATTTTTGAAACTAAAAAAATTGTCTAAAAGTCTTTATCTCTTTTCTACTTCTATTTTGTTATAAAATACAAAAACCAGAAAAGAAATAAAAGAAAAACCCTGAAGAAAGAAAAAACAGAGGAGATGGGCTCCCTGTCTGAAGTGGGCCGAGGCTAGCCCACCTCCTGACCATCCCCTCCGGGCCAGCCCACATTCTCTTCTCCTTCTTCATACGGCAGAGAGCACGAGCTCGCTTTCCAGGTGGCTATGGAGCTCTCCTCCACTGCCTCCTAGCCCCCACAGCTCGCCCCCTCTCTCCTATTTCTTTAACACCCGGAAAAACCCTAACCCTAGACTTTCTCCTCCCCGCCGCAGCTCGCTCCACCACTCCCCGCCGTCGACATGACAGAGAGCTGCGCGAGCTCACCGCCGGCATGACGAGCGCGCCCTGCCTCCTCCTCGCGCCCGGACACGCGCGGCCACCTCCCCTTCTTCCTCATCCACGCCACGGATCACCGGAGCCACCGAAGCTTCTGCTCTGTTCCCGACGCCGCCGCGGACCCCGTCACGTCCCCGAGCACCGTTCGGTCGCCTACGTCCTCCCCGGTTCTTCCCCTCTCGCCACCGAGCTTCCCGAGGTGAGCCGCTCCCCGCCGTCTGTTTTCCCCCTCCTTTTCGCCTCGATCCGCCGTGAATTGTGCCGGCGCCGGTGAGTACGCCGCAGACACGCACGAGCCGAACCTGTCGATCACGAGAGAGGACACCCCATTCCTCCTTCTTCGAACCCGAGAGCAAAAAACGAATCCCCCACAATTCCCGACCCCAGCGCACGCACCCGCACCAGTAGCGCCGCGGAAAGGAGGTCACCGACATCGTGTTTCGCTTCGCCGCCGCGGCGGTTCGCTGGGTTCAGTTTCGACAGAGAACGACACCTTCAGTTTCGTCAGGCGCAGCGCTTCCGTCGCGTGTTAAAAACAAATCGTGGGCTAATCTAACATTAACTCAAATCCAGCCCAGTGGTTAGCACCACCGAAACCTCCCCTGCGCAGACGCGGGTTCGAATCCTCGGGCGAGTCGAGAAAGAAAGCCCCTTTGTTTTTTGTTTTCAACGCGACACTGACAGGTGGACCCTGCGGGTCAGTGACTGCGGGGGACAGCACATCGCACCTCTGCCAGCGTGGCGCACGGGCCCCCCCCTCGTCAGCCTCTCGGGGTGTAGCACCTTGCGGTTAACACAGACCAGGGTGCTGGAATTTTTACACCGAGCCCCCTGGTTTACTGTTTTGCACAGAGAGCTTTTCCTGACATGTTTCTATCACGGATAAGTCCCTGGGATTTTCAGAAACACCCCTAGACTTCTAAATGTAATAACTTTAAATCTATAAACTCAAATAAAATAAACTTTATATGTTTTTATATCAGAAAAATGCAATAAAGATTAATATAACATTCTTATGTCATTTTGCACCATTTTTTTAAATGCTTAGTTTAATTTTAACAAATGCAATTAAATAATTAAATATGGAATGTGTGGGGTAATTAATATATAATAGCCTAATTCCATATAATTTGCTCATATCTTTTATACCATGTCTTGACATGCTAATAAATATTTAATTTGAGTTGAAGATAAATAATCTGCAATTAATTACTAAATATGTAATGTGTTGGGCAAATAATTAATTAATGTCTATTTCATTATTCCATTTAAATTAATTAGATCACCATACCTACTATTTAGGTTAAGCAACATTTAATCTGTTGGTTACACAAACAACTTGCAACCTAATCTTTTGCCGGGATTTCATCCCCGCTTTAAATATGACCTAATCATCTCATACCATAATGCACCATCATTTGTTTGCGCATTTCTTTGTATTGATTATTGCTTCCTATTGTGTGTGTTTGGCTTTCCCTGGGTAGACGACGACGTGCCTGCTGCGAGTACCTACGATACTGAGGTTCCAGTTTTCGTGCCAGGCCACGAGCTGCCAGGCAAGCTTCTGCTAACCAGTTACAGGATTGTTTGGTTTTCATTCTTGCCTTTTGATCTATGCTATCCTACTTAGAGATTCTTGAACTGCGATCCCATCACATGTTTATCCTGCAGCCTATACATCTATATCCCTACCACATATAACCCCTTGCATGTTTATCTGTTGGTCTTTGCGAGTCGTAGTGCATGCTTAGAATTGGTTGAGCGAGTCGTTCCTTTGTCTTTTATCTCATATGCTTAGTATGATATATTGTTATACTTTAATAAACTGATGTCTTATGTTGGGGTACTATAATTAAAAGATAAGGCACCAGGCGGAAGGCCTTGCGAGCTGCTTTGTTCTGCTCAGTGTCGACCTAGGAACTGAGATTTTGTCCTCGGATCCAGTTTTGAGCGCACTAACCACTTGTGGGTGGCCCAATGGAGCCCCCCTCGACTTTGAACGGATCCTCAGCTCGTCCATATGCCGCAAGTAGTTCGGGTTTTCCATTCGCTCATATGCATGTGCATGATGATGATGTTCGATGAAAGGTTATTTGTTACGGGGGGTCATACAGGGGCGGTACGTCACGAAGCGGACAGTTCCTACTGTGGTTTGAGCCACATGGCGGTGTAGTCGCAAACTAATGAGTCCGCAATTGAGATTCGGCCGGACTCCTGACGCGGGTAACAACTCATATGGGTGGCACTTGGACTTGCTGTAGTGAAGGAATAAGTCGTGTTGAGAGGCCCTGATGTTTTTGACTGGGTTGATCATGCGAGTATGGGTACAGTAGTGCACCCCTGCAGGGTATAATCTTATCGATGAGCCGTGTCCACGGTTATGGACGACTTGGTGATGATGCTGGCTAACAAGATCTAGACAACTTACACCTAATCATTGTTAATTAATTTGACTAGTGATATAGAATTACTTGCACCCTAAATGGTAACTAAAATTGTTAACGTGTGAGTATTCCCGGATTTCTTCCTCATACTTGGTTGAGGGGGTTAATTCGAGGATGGGTTACGACTGGTGTTAGTTGTAGATGGCTACTTAAACGCTCTCTTATCCCCATCTAATTAGACGGAAGTTTTAGCGCGTCTCTTTAGGTTGCTAGTGCTGTTGCCGCTAAGTACACCTACCCCCATACTTTGGGAATCTTACTGTTTTGTAACCTGTTAGATTAAGCTTGTTCAATACGCTTCGGTGTATTGACCCGTTCGTGGGCTGTGGTTTTTCTGCAGTTGAGGATTCTCCGTACGACCAGGTTGGTGGATACTACGTGGAGTTCGACGACGAGATCTACGACAAGTAGTTAGAGTTCCCCTAGGCTTCTTCCTGGTGGACTGCGTGGATGGGCCTTCTTTTTCCGTTTCGGCCTTGAGCCCTTTGCTTCTTGTCTGTACTCAGACCGGTTTGTTTTCCGCTGCATGATGTAATGTTGGGACATGTGTCCTCTGATTGGTGCCATTCGCTATATTTTGCTCAGTGAGAGCTTTTGGATAATTATTTCCTTTCTATGTGTCTTAGGTTTATTCTGTGGTTTCAACTTGTTAAAAATCCGACTCATATACCATGTGTGTATGGTTGAAGTATACGAGTTGGAAGACTTTTTGGGTACTTGCGTGCACAATCTTGAAACGTATGTGACGTTGGGATCGCCAAGAGTTGTCGGACGATGATCCATTCCGAGCCTGGCCTGCATATTTCCTGGGATTGGTATTCCCCAGTATGCTCTTGGTTGTGTGGCCTAACCGATACGCTTTGTTTGTGTAGCCTGAATTCAGGGTCTGACACTTACCCCATGCCAAGAATCGACCAGATCGTGGACTCCACGGCAGGCTGCGACCTCCTCTGTTTCCTCGATGCTTTCTCTGGTTATCATCAGATAAAAATGGCTAAGGAAGATGAGGAGAAGACGGCTTTCCTCACCCCTTGCGGTGTGTATTGCTATGTCTGCATGCCCTTCGGACTAAAAAATGCCAGAGCCACTTTCCAGAGGCTAATGAGGATAGCACTTGGCGAGCAAATGGGGAGGAACGCCGAGGCATATTTCGATGACATCGTCGTAAAATCCCGAGAGGGAAACACTCTCCTCGGGGACCTTGAAGAGACTTTCGCCAACCTGCGCAAGGTGAACATCAAGCTCAACCCCGCCAAGTGCGTCTTTGGAGTACCTTCTGGCAAATTGCTTGGGTTCCTCGTGTCCCATCGAGGCATATAGGCAAACCTAGACAAAATCAAGGCCATAGAAGACATGCAACCTCCACGCAGGCTCAAGGACATGCAACGCCTAGCAGGCTGCATGGCTAGCTTGGGTAGATTCATCTCCAAGTTCGGCGAAAGAGCCCTGCCATTCTTCAAGATCATGAAAAGAACGGGCACTTTCAAGTGGACCCCTGAAGCTGAAATAGCGTTCGAGGAATTGAAGAAGTACCTGGCCAAATCACCAGTAATGGTCGCCCCAAGGTCAGGCGAGCACCTGAAGCTGTATCTATCAGCCACTCCACAGACCGCAAGTGCCGTCCTTGTGGTAGAAAGGGAAGAGCCAATACTCCACAAGAAGAGTGCAACCACTCCAAAGCCAAAACCTCCTGATGAAGAGCTCGACAAAAGGGCAGGCCTCACAAACCCACCAGGCCCAAAGCCCCAAAAGAGGCCCGCCCCAATTCAACCGCTGCAAAATGATCCCACCAGGGAGCCTGAAGGGCCTCCACAGGCCAACTCCCTCGAGGGACAGGACAAGTCTCCTGAGGCCAACCCCCTCGAGGCCCATGACAAGCCCCCTGAGGCCAACCCCCTCGAGGCCCATGAAAAGCTCCCTGAGGCCAAACCCCTTGAAGGCCTAGCTGAGCCCCTTCAGGCAAAACACGCCAAGACTACACAGACTACCCTCGTCGAGCGTCTAGTCTACGTCGTCAGCACAGTACTGCGTGATGCTCGCGAGCGGTATACAATGCAGCAAAAGCTCCTCCTCGCACTCCTCATCGCCTCAAAAAATCTGCGACACTACTTCCAGGGGCACCCCATCACGGTGGTCACCTCTTTTCCCCTGGAGCAAATCCTGCGCAACCCAAATGCCATAGATCATGTCGTAGGGTGGAACATAGAGCTACAACCATTCAATTTGCGCTTCGATACCACATGGGTAATCAAAGGAAGAGCGCTGGCAGACTTCGTCGCCGAATGGACTGACCCAACCCCTGAAGAGCCTTTGGGAGAAGAACAAGAGCCCCTTGGAGATAAAATGCCCAGCCACTGGACCAGGAAGTTCGACGGATCTTTCGCTTGTTGCCACGGTGAGGCTGGCGTGGTCCTGATCTCACCAAAAGGCGACAAGCTGTATTACGCGGTCCAGCTGTGCTTTGGAATAGACAAGATCTCCAACAATATCACTGAGTACGAAGGCATGCTTGCTGGCCTACGCGGCGGAACCGCCCTAGGCATCAAGCATCTACTCATCAAGGGCGATTCCCAGCTGCTCGTCAACTTCTCTAACAAAAGCTACAAGCCTAAGGACGACCACATGGCCGCATACCTTGAAGAGGTCCGTAGGCTGGAGAAGCACTTTAGGGGAATGGAGCTCATGTACATCCCAAGAAAGGAGAACCAAGAGGCTGATGACATCGCCAAGCGCGCATCATAGAGGCAAGCTCAGCCTCCAGGCGTCTTTGAAGAAAGACTCGTCAAGGCATCCATAAAACAGCCTCAAGAGACCATGCCCGCCAGCACAGACGAAGCGCTCCCACCACCACCTGCAAACGGGGCTCCAGATTGTGGTCCCCCTACAGGGGAGCGTCTGTTGCTCACATCGGTGCATCAAGAAGCAGGATGGATTGACGAGATCAAAGGCTACCTCGACAAAGGGATCCTCCCCAAGGAAGATGTTGAAGCGCAGCGAATCACCCGCCAAGCAAAATCTTACCAAATCCTTGGAGGAAATCTCTACCGCAAGCGCCCAAACGGCACCGCGCTCAAATGTGTTTCCTCCTGAAGAAGGCAAATTGCTGATCAAGCACATCAACAGCGGGGAATGCGGCCACCATTCGTGCGCCCGCACCCTAGCAGGAAAAGTCTTCAGGAGCGGCTTCTACTGGCCTCAAGCACTTCTAGATGCAGTAGACACCGTCCAAGCATGTGAAGCCTGCCAATTCTACGCCAAGCAAATCCACCAACCTGCGCTGGGGCCACAGACCATTCCGCTATCCTGGTCGTTCACGGTCTGGGGGCTGGACATCCTGGGACATTTCCCGACAGCGCAAGGCAGATATCGCTACGTCTTCGCGGCCATCGACAAGTTCACTAAGTGGCCCTAAGTGGAGGAGACGCGCACAATCACAGCAGGCGTGGCGGTGAAATTCATCAGAGGCCTAGTCTGCCACTTCGGTTGCCTAACCGCATCATCACCGACAATGGCTCGCAATTCACCAGTGGCATCTTCAGAGCCTATTGCGAAAGAATGGGCATCAAGCTCTGCTTCGCCTCAGTCCCTCATCCGCAAAGCAACGGACAGGTTGAGCGCGCAAACGTAGAAGTCCTAAAGAGCCTAAAGACCAGGACCTTCGACATCCTCAAAGGCCACGACAAGGGTTGGATCAACGAGCTCCCTTCGGTGCTCTGGTCCATCCGCACTACGCCACCAAAGCCTACGGGGGAAACACCGTTCGCACTCGTCTATGGAGCCAAAGCAGTCCTCCCCACAGAGATAAAGCATGGATCCCCACGGGTCCTTGCCTTTAACGAGGACCAGCAAGAGGACCTCCACAACGACGACATGCTGCTCCTTGAAGGACTACGACGCCGCGCCACCCTGTGGGCGGCCAAATACCAGCAGGACCTGAGACGCTAGCACAGCCGCAGCATGCGCTCGCGTACCCTGGAGGTAGGCGATCTCGTCCTCAGGCGAATCCTCTCCAGGGAAGGCATCTACAAGCTGTCCTCGATGTGGGAAGGCCCCTACAGGGTCACCCACATCGCCAAGCCTGGCGCAGCTCGCCTCGAAACTCAAGACGGCATCCCCGTCAAGAATCCATGAAACATCATGCACCTATGCAAGTTCTACCCGTGATCATCGTCACGCCCGTGATCATTGTCACGTCAAGACATCTGGCGGAAGAGGCAGCTTACGGCTCAACCTCCAAGCATTTTTCGTATCTAGAGTTTAAAAGCTCACGGCTTAAACCTCCCAGAATTTTTTGTCTCCGGAAGGAACAAACGCAGAACGTGATCATCGTCACGCCCGTGATCATTGTCACGTCAAGACATCTGGCGGAAGAGGCAGCTTACGGCTCAACCTCCAAGTACTTTTTGTCTCTAGAGGTTACAAGCTCACGGCTTAAACCTCCCAGAATTTTTTGTCTCCGGAAGGAACAAACGCAGAACGTGATCATCGTCACGCCCGTGATCATTGTCACGTCAAGACATCTAGCGGAAGAGGCAACTTACGTGCTCAACCTCCAAGCACTTTTTGTCTCTAGAGGTTAAAAGCTCACGGCTTAAACCTCCAAGCTCCAAAGGCTTCCCTCAAGGGTCAACCCTCCGAGCTCTCCATGTAACGAGCCACCTCAGGCCGTAGAGAGTCTCTGCCACTAATGGGTGGTCCCCATGCCTCGACATGGTCAAAACATTAACTTGGCAACCCCAAGCATATTGAGACAATTTCGTTCCCAAGTGAACTTAGCGCCTCGGCGCCGCTATGTAATATATGGTGGTGAGTTTTATTTACGCATCACTTTGTTGAAGTGTGCGCTTATATCTCTCCACATACGTACCTCACGAGCGGGGGCTGAGTACGGTGCCAGTGCCTCAAATAACACACCAGCAGCAATACAAAACCCAAGGATCTGAGCTCTGGTTGGAGGGCAAGATCCCACAAACACGCCATCTCTAAAGAGGACCTTGGTACTTACTCTCCTCGTGAGGAACGCTTGAGGGGACCTTTAAGCACGCACGAGTCCACTATACCGTGTTCCAGCGTTTGGGTTCGCCCCTCTAACATCTACAGGGAAGAAATGCCCCCGCAAGCCTGAGGAGGCATCCGGGGAATATCACTCAAGAGATCCTCCTCGCCAGGCAAAAATCTTCTACAGAGCAAAAACCTCGAGAGGCTAAGTCTCGCACCCACGCCTTGAGAGCGTTTTCTCTAAGCGCGCGTTTGCCCCTCAAGCGACTTCGCTTTACCTTACGCTTCATGGACTACTCGTACGTCTAAGGGGGGCACTTGAGAATCGCGACTCGGGGCTCTTACCTCTCCTAGGACTAAACTCCCCCCGGCCTTGCGGAGTCATTGCTCCTGCATACCGAAGTGGTGGAGTCATGGCACGAAGAGATGGGCCCTACCGACGCAGAGAACAAATAGACATGAAGATGAGTCCAAAGAGACCTCTCGAGGGGCAAGCAAGCTAAAAGCAAATAGAAATTTAGAGTATATTACAGGCCAAAACGTCATAAATATCTAAACACAGGATTGTTTCAGATACAACCGCACGCAGGTGCAATAGCGTACAGCTCAGGCGGAGGTGTCGTCGTCTTCTACCTCCTCCACGGCGCCCACCTCGGTCTCGGCAGAGGCGGCCTCCTCCTCGCTGTGCTCCGCCGCAGCCTCCGCATGCCTGAAGCGGTTGCAGAAAGCGTCAACTTGCTCGCGGAGGGAATTGGAGACCCGGTGCGCATCCTCGCCTTGGGCGGCCTCTGTCACGGTAGAGAGGTCGAAGCCTGGTGTGAGGATCCTGAGGTTGGTGAAGATACGATCAACAACCACGCCCAGGAGCTGCCGGCTCTCGTCCTCGATCATCTCGCGAAGCTCGGCGACATGGCCCTCGAGGGCCGCGAAGAGCTGGTCAAAATAGACCAGGTACATGGCAGCATCGCCACGGCCTTGGACCTTTGTGTGCGGCGCGTCCGCACCGAGCTGCACAACGAGCTCGTTGTCCCGGGCGACCAACGCCTCGAAAATACGCTCACGCTGATTCGTGAGCGCGCTAGCCTCCTGGGCTGAGTCTGTCGCCTCTGCCGCCCGCTCCATCGCAGGAGCCACCTGCTCCTCCACGTCCTTGGCCAAGGAGTTGAGGCCGTGAACTGCCTCGTCGTGGACCTCCTCCGCTCGGCGTCGGCCATCCTTGGCACGCTTTAGGTGGGCCTCCAGCTTGGAGTTGGCCTTCTCGGGCTCAGCGATCCACTTAGCGTCCACGACGTGCCTGGCCTTGAAGCGGTCCTCCTGTTTCTGGGCCAGGTCGCGGTACTTCTGAGAGTTGGACTGGCGGAACTGCTTCTCACGCTCCACGAGGGCATTCTCGGCCTCCTTCTTCTTCTCGGCGAACCGCCGCTCGAAGCGCTCGTAAGCAAGCTTCTAGGCGGCGACGTTCTCGTCGTACTTCGAGATCGCCTGGGCCAGGTCTCCTTCGCGCGCCTCGAGGGCCTCGCGCTGGGTGACCAGGTCCTTCTCCGCCTGAAGGCGTTGCTTGTCGTGCTGCCGCAGTTCTTTCTCTTTGAGGGCCAGCCGCTGTTCCCGCTCGGCAAGGCCCTTGCGGTCCCCCTCCAGGGTAGCCTGCGCAGCCTGGTGGGCAGCAAGCAGCTGAGTCTCCAGTTGGCCCAGCTCGCGGCGCTTCTGCCTCAGCGAGCCCTCCATCGCCTCACGCTCGGCCGTGGCTTCGCGCAGGAGCTCGGCAGCGGCGTCCCGTTCCTCTTGGAGGGGCGCGAGAAGCTCTGCAGCGTCGCGAATGGACCCCTCGTGGACCTCTTTGGCGAGTTCTGGGTGGCCTCCTCGCGTGCGGCCTGCAGCGCCAAGTCCTCCAGCCGGCGTGCCTCGACGGCCGCATTGAAGGACGCCCACAACCTCGCGAGCTCCCTCCCGCTGCTGGGCGAGCTGAATATCCCCGAGGGCGAGGTGCGCCTCCAAGCCCTCCAGGGACTCCCTCACGAGGCCGAAGGCGACCTCGCAGCGCACCGCGCTCCAGTCCCAGCCTCGGAGGACCAGCTCCTGGCTTGAGGAGGGCCCGGCTCCGGCGTCGAGCCCCGAGAGCCCGACCTCGAGGAGAGCTCGGGGGCTGGCCTGGGGTCCTCCCGTGACCGCGCCAACGTCCTCTTCGGGGCCCGCGGCAACAGGGCGCTCATCACCTCCAGCTGGACGAGGAGGCAAGGAAGAATCTCCCCCTGCGGACGTGCCCGCGCCTGCTGGTGCCTCGCACGCTTCCGTCGCAGGCTGCACGGGAGCAGTGGGCGCAGACGGCGGAGTGGGCGCGTGCGGTGGCGTCGACACGCGCGGCGGCGTTGGTTCGCGCGGCAGAGTTGCCTCGCGCGAAGGCATAACCGCACGAGGGGGTGTAGTAGCGCGAGGTGGCGTGGAAGCCCTCTCCTCCGTGGTTTCCACCACCATTGGCTCGCGGGGCGGTGCAGGTGCCTCTGGGCGAGGCGCTTCCTCCTCCGCTTGAGGCTCGGTCGCCCCCACCTGGGGCGCTGCCGCCTCCACTTGAGGCGCCTCCTCGGTGGGGCATGTGGAGGCCGTCTCCACAGGCCTCGTGGCCTCGTCATCCACGGCCTCAGCCGTGGCTCTCTTCACATCGGCAACCTTGCGAAGCCTACGGCGCTTCGCAGGCACAGATCGCTGGTGCAAAACCCAAGAAAAGACATTCAAGGGAGGGCAAAGCAAAGAGAAAAACAAGAACCAAAAGGACCAGGCGTCATGAGCACTCACCCCGATGGAGCTGCGCCGGCGTCGACCCACGCCGGGCCTGGTGAGCGCCTGGAGGGAAAGGCCTTGGCGCCTGACCCTTCCGGAGGCGCCACCGCTTTCCTCTTGGAGGAGATGTCGGATGGCCTCGCCCTCGAGCGGTCCACGGCGGCCTTAGTGTGGGGCCCCCGCCTCCCCGGAGAGGCATCCGCGTCAGAAGCCTCCCCTTCCTCAGCCTCCTCCTCCACGGGGCACGAGGGAGCCACCACGAAGGCATCGTCATCACCTAACGAGACGTCGCAAATCTCGTCAGTGAGTGGCCCTGCCCTCGAAGAAGAAACCTCCCTTGCCGTGGCCTCCTCCTCGCCTAGACCAGCTCCTGAGGCCGAGGGGGAGTCTGCCCGCTCCGCTCCCCACGTGGCTGGCATAGGCACCTCCGTTCCAGGCAAGCCTGTCGGGCGAACGGAGGCATCCCCTCCAAGATGGCCATGCGCTCCGTCAAGTTGTATTGATGGAGAGGCCGGAGCGTCACGGGGAGCTGATCCACGGCAGGCACTGTCGGGTTGACGAAGAGCGTGGATAGGACATTGTCGACGGTGTCCTTGTCGTTGTCCTTGCAATGAAGCCTCATCTTGTCGTTCGGCCCCGAGTACATCCACATAGGCACCGAATGTGCCTGGAGGGGAGCGATGCGGCGCGTCACGAAGTCCGCCACGATGGTCTGCCCCGTGAGGCCCTCCTCATGAAGGAAACTCAGGTGCTCCATCAGGCTGGTGTTCCTCGCGCCGTCGAAGGTCGCCTTGCCCCAATCGGAGTTCTTCAACGGCGGCTCGTCGGGGACCTCAAGGAAGGCGCAGGGATGCTCCACCCCGACGAAGAACCACTTCTGGCGGAAGTCGTCCACCTTTTTCGTCACTGACGTGACGGCCTTGCCTTCACTCCATGACATGGGGATGTAGACGCTCCCCATGCCATCGACGATGCGGAATGAGACGCACCCAGAGCGCTCATTCTTCGCCGTGCTCCGGAACAGCCCCACCGTGGGCTCCAAGCCCAAGTACGCCTCGCAGAGGTAGGCGAAGACGGCGAGGATGAGGATGGAGTTGGGGTGCAGATCCAGCAACTGCACCTGATAGAACGCCAGCACCGCCTCCAGGAACGGCGAGAAGGGCGGGACTAACCCGGCGGCGAGGCAGTGCTGGAAGATCGGAAAGTACCCTTGCGTACGCTTCCCGTGAGCCGCAGGCTTCAGGGCGGTGGCGCCATGCTCATCCTAAGTGGTAGTCCGGAGTAGGGGTGGAACTCGGACGCAACCGAGAAGGGTGTCGGACCCCCCGGTCTGTGGGAGTCCCCCGGTAAGATCCCAGGTAGAGAAGAACCCGTACGTACCGGATAGGCTCCCCGGGTAGATACTAACCGACTTACTTGTCTGGGCCCTGGCAAGCTATCTTTGGTGTGTAGGAAGGACATGCCAAACTGGACAAGGAGGAGACCGACATGTCTTGTCTCTAACAGAGGGACAAAGATGAACCAGGACGGCGCCTGCAGTCCTTGCCGGAATGATGATGGCAGGGCTATACCGGATAGCACGGCGGCTAGGTCGCACTAGCCGGTGTCGACATAACCGTTAGCCCTGTCTGGTGGGACCGTGCCGGATTTCGGTTTCCGGCCCTTCCGGCCGGAACTCTATAAAAGGCGCCATAACTGCTTCAGAGGAGAGATGACCAACTTGAGGGCCAAAACTATAGTCTCATTTACTCCTTGTGCATTTGCTCCTTCCCCTCTCTAGTTCATCTAGTTCATCTTATTCTTCACCAAAAGAGCTCTAGAAGCATGTTGTAGATCTTGTACCACATTTATATTGAGAGGGAAGGCAGGAGTAGGGGTGTTACCTCCCCACGAGGGCCCCAAACCTGGGTACAACGTGTGTGTCGTTTTTCCTTCGAGCATTCGTTTGTCTTTGCTAGATCTTGTGGTGGGTCTTTCGGGTTTGTTTTGAGTTTGTCGGTGATCTTGGTGATTCCGGCATCCTCCACCGTGTGAGTTCTTTAGCTCGCTAACCCTCCCCGGATCCACAAGCGTCCTTCGGCCCCACACTTTAGCCATCCTATGGCATCTGCCGTGACACCACCACGACAGTTGGCGCCCACCGTGGGGCACGTAGAGGCATTGGCTGGTGTACACATCCGGACGGGTTCCTCCGTTCGCTCCGGCAACCGGGTTCTCTCCGGCCTGGTCGTCAGGCTGGGCGAAATGGATTTCGTCAGCGACAATGTCGGTTGCTTTCGGAACAAGCTCTTCCTGACGAACGGATGCCTCATCGACTTCGGCACCTTCACCACCTACGTCGCCACTGAGATCGTCTGCAGCTATCCGGACGTTGTCCTGGAGGCTGAGGATCCCCCCATGCTCCGCGCCACCCGGGATCAGCGTACCGATCGCCCCGCGGAATGTGTAGCGGTCATGATGGTCGGGGTGACTGAGGAGGTGTTCCAGGACGCTCCCGATGGCGATGCCGGTAGTAACCGATTTCGGTTGGCAAAACCTCCGCAGGAGAGGGGTGCTGCCCGAGATGGCGACCCCCAGCCGTCCCACCCTCATCGCCGCCCGGATCCCCTCTCGGGTCTAGTTGCCAAGTTGGTTGTCCCTTTGACAGTGGACGTTGATACCCAAATCACATCGGCTGATTTGGACGAGCAGCGCAGGTTACTGCTCGCGGAGGCACAAGAAATCGCCGAGATCCGGCGTGAACTTAGTGCTAGTCTCCGTGACTACAATGCAGCTCACGGGTTCCCCAAGATAGACTCCCGGGATAAGCGGATTGCTGACTTGCGCAAGAAGGGCAGGATGGTGAATGATGAGTTGGCGGGTGGCGCAGCGCCTAGCCATAGCAGGTCGGATAGTATGATCTCGGCAGAGAAACCTTTGTACAGTTCACATGCCAAAACTCTTAGGGCTGCCGAGACAGCTATGGCTGAGTTGGCCGGGCTATCCGGGGAAGCCCTGCGTAAGCAACAAGAGTGGGTCACCGAGTTAGTGATAGAGGCTAACCGGCAGAACAAGGCCTTCAAGAAGAAGAACCCGGGTGCTGGATCCCAGCTGTACTCGGCTAGGGACGAGAGCAACAGGTCGGGCGGAGAGGCTTCGTCCCCGCATCCGAGTCGGAGCAAGAGCAAGAGAAAAAGCCGGAGTCGGGGTTCCGGGAAAAACAAGCAACTGCAGACGTACGACCCGGCCTTTGCCAGAGTTCAGCAAGCCGGACAGAACAATCCCAGTCAAGCTCAGGGTAGTCATGGTGGTGGTACCAGGGGTGTAGGAAACAATGTCCCGGCCAGCCGTGGCAATCCACCTCGGAATCCACCACAAAGTCAGGGAAATCGGCAGAGAGATGCCGCTTCCGTCCCACAGCAAGCCATAATCCCTGTGGTTAACAGGCATGACGATGGCAACTCAAGGTTGCAGCAACTCGGATACCAGCCTAACGAGAATCCCTTGGGGTCTCGGATAGGAATTCGCCAGTTAGATCCAGCTGACGCCCGAATCAGACTTGACCGGATTCATCAACCGAGTTGGTCGAAGAGCAAGGCCCCCTGGGACCTGCTTGCTTCGGACCTCGGATCATGTGGGAGCCGGCTGTGCGAAATTTTCAGCTCAACCGGGGTGCCAAGACCTATGACGGCAGGTGGAAGCCGGAGGATTGGTTAACTGACTATGTAACTGCAGTAAGCATAGCCGGTGGAAACAGACGCTGTGCGGTACGGTATGTGTCGCAGATATTGAAAGGACCTGCCAGGATCTGGCTAAATAACTTGAGGACTGGCAGCATAGATTGTTGGTTGGATTTCGAGGAGGCCTTCATCAGCAACTTCACCAGCACATACAAAGAGGCCCAACTGACCTCTGCAGCTTGCCATCTGCAGGCAAAGGAGCAATGAAACTGACCGAGAGTACCTTACTCGGTGGAGCAACATTCGCAACTCTTGTGAAGGGGTTGTCGAAGTGTAGGCCATATCGTGGTTTGCACAAGGATGCCGGCATGGGTCCATGCTTTGGCAGAAGTTGCAGAGGAAGATGCCGGCAACCTTGGCAGAGACTATGCGCATCGCCGACACCTACACGCTTGGAGACCCCATGCAACCCCTGGTGGATGTTGGAGACTCCAACAGGAGGAATGCGGGGAATCAGCGCTCGGGGTCGAGCAGAAGCCATGATCGCCATGATTTCGGCCAAAAGAGGAACCAACCCGAGTTCCACTATCCCTCGGAGCACGTTGCAGCAGTGGGCCGGGATCAGGGGGATGTCGGAAGCAATCAGCGACAGAAAACAACTGGCCCGACTTGGGGTCAGAACCAAGAAGTACAGAAAACTTGGGTGGACCAAAAGAAACCCCTAACGTATGAAGAGATGCTGAACAAGCCATGTTGCTATCATACTTTGGAATCCAGCAAGCCAGCAAACCATTCTACCCGGCAATGCAGCTGGTATCAGCACACGTTGCAGGAGGGCAGCGCGGGGGCTACTCGGCCGAACGCCCCGGCATCACGGCCAAATATCCCGAGACCCCCTCCGCCGCTATCCGGTGCTAATGCAGTCCGGATTAATCAGCCCAACCAGGGACCCCCCCCCCCCAAGACCAGTAAACATGGTGCACACCCGGAATGACAATGGCGCAGGTCCGAGCAACCAACCCGAGCATCAGCAGAGCAACTACCGGGAGGCACATCAAAGTTACGTGGTCTTCGTGACCGAGCCAACTGACGGGAAGAGTGTGCGACAGCGTGCTCTAGAGGTAAATGTCGTGATCCCGGCGGTGCCCAAGTTCCTGCACTGGTCCGAAATGGAGATCACCTGGAGTCGGAAGGATCACCCCCGGGTTATGCCCAAGCCTGGTGGCTATGCTCTGGTGGTGGACCCGACCTTTGTCGGACCAAGCCTCAATGTTCGCTTCAGCCGAGTTCTAATCGACAATGACAGTGCCATTAACATTATGTACAAGGATACCATGCTGAAGCTGGGGGTGTCCATGAACACGCTGTTCCCAACCGAGACCACCTTTCACGGCATGTGCCTGGAGTCTCCTTCTCCCCTATGGGCAAATTTTGGGTTGAGGGATTATTTGGAACCCGGGAGAACTACCGGACTGAGAGCTTGGAGTTCGAGGTCGTGGATCTCAAAAGTCCCTATCGTGCACTTATTGGTAGACCGGCACTGGCCAAATTCATGATCTCCACTCACATGGGATACCTGAAGATGAAGATGTCGGGTCCAAGTGGGGTGATCACCATAGCAGGAGACCACAAACGCTACATGGACTATGCATCGGCCGGCTCAAACTTAGCCGAGTCCCTGGTCATTGCCGAGGAGAAGAAAAGAATTCATCAAGTAGTTGCACTGGCCAAGACCTCACAACTCGGAATGCCCGGGATGGTGAACCCGGAGCAGAACGCCTCATTCCAGGCACCAAAGGAAACCAAGAAGGTGGGGGTTGACCCCATCAACCCGGAGCGGCAGGTCATCATTGGCAGCAACCTGGACATCAAATAGGAAGGCGAGCTCGTCGACTTCCTCCGTGAGATTCGGGATGCTTTTGCATGGTCGAATGAAGATCTGCAAGGCGTTCCGAGGGAGTTGGTTGAGCACTCACTATTCGCCAGGCCTGACGTGAAGCCGGTGAAGCAACCGACTAGGCGCCTCTCGGATGAGAGAAGAGCTGCTTTCATGGAACGTCTCGCGGTGCTTCTGGCTGCCGGATTCGTGATGGAAGTGCTTCATCCGGATTGGATATCGAATTCGGTCCTAGTAGAGAAGAAGAAGGATGATCCCCTCCTGCTTAAGGTGTGGCGCATGTGCATCGACTTCACCAACCTCAACAAGGCATGTCCGAAAGATCCGTTTCCCCGGATAGATCAAGTGATCGATTCCACTGCCGGGAGTGAGCTTTTGAAGGATGAAAGGCATATCCACTTCCCCGGATAGATCAAGTGATCGATTCCACTGCCGGGAGTGAGCTTTTGACTTTTCTAGATGCCTATTCTGGTTTCCACCAGATACCTTTGAATCCGGATGATCAATTGAAAACTGCCTTTATTACCCCGTATGGGGCTTATTGCTATCGTGTCATGACTTTTGGTTTGAGAAATGCTGGTTCTACATACCAGAGGTGAATGCAAAAATGTTTGCATGACCAAATAGGCCGGAACGCCGAGGTCTATGTCGATGACGTAGTCATAAAAACAAAAGAAAAATCCTCACTGATCGATGATCTGAGGGAGACATTTAAAAACTTAAGAAGATTCCGGACGAAGTTGAACCTGGATAAATGTACATTCGGCGTTCCAGCCGAAAAGTTACTCGGTTTCCTCATTTCAAGCCGGGGGATTGAGGTCAACCTGGGTAAAATACGTGCAATTGAAAGCATGAAGTTACCGGTACGTCTCAAAGATGTGCAGAAATTTACAGGCTGTCTGGCATCCCTAAGTCGGTTTGTGAGCCGACTAAGGGAGAAGGCCTTGCCTCTGTATCATTTGATGAAAAAGAGTAAAACCTTTGTATGGACCCCGCAAGCTGATGCGACATTCAACGATTTAAAGAAAATGCTCTCAACATCACCTGTGTTGGCATCCCCATTGTCCAAGGAACCTATGCTGCTGTACATTGCTGCCACCAACCGGGTAGTAAGTGTAGCCATTGTGGTGGAGAGGGAAGAAGGGGACAAGCTGATACAGAGACCGGTATACTACCTAAGTGAGGTGATCTCGGAATCCAAACAGAACTACCCGCATTATCAGGAGATGGCATACGGTGTGTACTTAGCAGTTACTAAGCTCAAGCACAATTTCCAAGAGCACCCAATCACAGTGGTGTGCTAGCCCTCGACGAGATCACCGGCTGTAAGGATGCTAGCGGCCGAGTTGCCAAATGGGCCATCCAGTTGTCTCCGTACGCTCCGGCATACGAGAGACGCGACGCCATTAAGTCGCAGACGCTGCCGAACTTCTTGGTGGACTGGGCCGAGATGCAGTATGAACCTCCAATTCCGGATTACAATTTCTGGAGGATGCATTTTGATGGTTCCAGGGCCAAGATCGGATTGGGAGCTGGGGTCGTCCTCACCTCGCCAAAGCAAGAT
Source organism: Poa annua (assembly GCA_026929855.1). Classification (NCBI taxonomy): domain Eukaryota; kingdom Viridiplantae; phylum Streptophyta; class Magnoliopsida; order Poales; family Poaceae; genus Poa; species Poa annua. Next base: position 24,067,903 of record CM049432.1, read on the forward strand.
GTGTTGAAGTATGTGCTGCAGATTCATTTCCGTGCATCTAACAACGTGGCCGAGTACGAAGCTCTGGTGCATGGGCTCAATGTCGCCAAGGAGATAGGTATCCGCCGGATAGAATGCTTCGGCGATTCCGACCTGGTGGTGCAGCATGTGTCAGGGAACTAGGATGCGATTGACGCCAACATGGCCCTATATCGGTTCTATGTGCAGAAAATATCCGGATTTTTTGAAGGCTGCGAATTCAAACACATACCTAGAGGGGAAAACGAAGCAGCAGATGTGTTGTCCAAGCTAGGATCATCCCGGGATGCCATCCCACCCGGTATCTCTCTTGAGCATCTGAGGAAGCCGTCTATCCAACCCTCACCGGAGTCGGATTCTATCTTCATCCCAAAGGAACCTGGTTCAGAAGTTGTACCCATGGAGGTAGAAGTCGGGAGCACTGCATTGAACCCGGGGACTGCACCACAGAGCTCGGAGATGGCAAACGGCATGTCGATGGAGGTGATGTCGGCAGAACCAATGGATATAGATGTTCCCGTGTTCCCGGTTCGACCTGTCCCGGGATTGTAACGTCCCGGGATTTATCCCCTTTTAATTTGTGAGTTTTCTTTTTGCATCGACATGGCATCGCATCGCATTAATTTAATTTGTTGCATTTAAATTAAATTTCCATAATTAAATTTAAATGCATTTCAAATTAATTAAAAATGTGTTATTTTCAAATCTTTTAAAAATGTTAAAAACAAGTTTATTAAATTGTCTTCTCAAAACTAAAATTATTTTGTAAAGGTTTCGTATTCAAATTCCTATTCGTTTTGGTTTTAAAAATATAATCAGAAATATTTTAAACGGGAGAGAAATAAGGCCCAAAGCCCACCTAAGCCAAACCCTAGGTTTTTCCCCGAGAAATTTCTTTCCACCCCCTAGAAACTTTGCAGCCGCCCCCCTCCTCTTTCTCCTTTTTCTTTTTCTCTTTTTCCCCCTCCCTCTTTTTTTCTTTTCCTTCTTTTCTTTTTTTTCTTTTCTTCTTCCTTCTTTCCTTCTTCTTCCCGAGCTTGCCCGCACGGGAGACACTCCCGCACGCACCAACCACCGACCCGACGGCGCCCTGCGCCCTTCTCCGCTCCCCGCGCCTCCGGTTCCGGCCGCCGGCCGCCCCGGACGCGCTGCGCCGCGCCGCCCCTGCGCGCGCCGCTCGGGCTCCTCCGCCTCCCCTGCTCCGCACCGCCGCGCCCTACGCCCGCCGCCGCCAGCGCGTCGCTCCCGCCGCCGCCAGCGCGTCGCTCCCGCCGCCGGCGCGCCCCCTGCTCCTGCCCGACGCCTCCCCTGCGCCGCGCCCCTCGCCCCGCTCCCGAGCCCCCGAGCTCCTCCTCCCGTCGCCTCTTCCCCGCCTGCGCGCCTCCCCGGGCCGCCGCGCCGGCGTCGCCCCGGCCGCGCCCGACGCCGCGCCTCCCGCGCCGACCTTCCTCCTCCCCGCAGCCGGCCACACCCCCTGCAGCCGCCTCCCCTGTGCGCCCACCCGCGACCTGCCCGCCTCCGGCCACCACGCAGCCTCCCCGGCCGCGCCGCCCGCTCCCCGTCGCCGCGCCCTCCAGCCGCGCGTGCGCCCGCGCCGCACCGCCGCGCCTCCACCACCGCCGCGCGCGCCCGCGCCCGGACGCCTCCAGGCCCTGCTCCGCCCGTGCGCGCCGCGTCCACGCCGCCGCCCGCGCATCCTCCGTCAGCCGCTCCCGCCGCGGCGCACCCCGTGCTCCTCCTCCCGCCGTCGTGTGCTCCGTCCCACGCCGCAGCGCGCAGCCGCCCCACACGCGCTCGTCCGCGCCGCGCCGCCGTCTCCGCGGCCTCCTCTTCACGGCTGCGTGCACGCCGCCGCCGCCGCACGCCGGGTGTTCGACGAAATGTCCGCAACACCCCGGCGGCACTTTTTCGTCCGTGTTTGTCCACCCTTTGTGGTGCTGCCCCGTGCGCGTGCGCGCGCCCTTCCAGTGTCCGTTGTCGTGGCCCCGAAGACTAGATGCGACAAGTGCGCCACCGACCCCGAAGCCGGCGCTCCGAACAACAACCACCCGGGCGACTACCCGACCACTTCCACGACACCGACTAACGACGATGCCCCGGTTCCGCTACGACTGCTTCCACGACGACGACTACTTCCTCTACGTTCCGAAGACGTCGGTTCCGAACCCTACTTCACCCGATCCAACGTGCGAACCCAAACCCTAACCCTACCTATTTTATTAAATATCATCTATCTTGTGCATATCGCATCATACTTGCATGTGTTGCATCTCTTGGGTTTGGTGGTGTAGCGATTCACCTAAATAATAATTATGGAATGTGTGGGCATTTATTTACTATTGTTGCCTATTCCATTTAATTTGACTAGATCATCTTTACCATGCCTTGCCATCTTAATGGACATTTAATTTGTGGGGTAGATAAATAACTTCAACATTAATATTAATTGTCGGAATCTCGGTTCCGCTTAAGTTGGATTAAGTGCATCTCGCAATGCATCTTGCCATGTCATGCATCATTCTCCCATGATCATGCTGGATCTTTTGCCGTAGTGGTAAAGTGCATCTTTTACGCTTTCCAGTGTTTGTTGCTTCTTCACGGATAAGACGTTGAGATGTGTGAGCAACGACAAGATCTGCTTCCATGCGGGATTCCAGGCAAGCAAAGTTTGCTTGTTTACCTATACATTGTCTTTCATTCCTGCCGTTGATCTCTGCTACCCTAGTTATCGATTCTTGAACTGCGATCCCATCACATGTTTATCCTGCAGCCTATACAGCTTCATCCCCACATCCTATCACATGTTGTTTGTTTATCTGTTCGCCTTGCGAGTCGTAGCGCATGCTTAGAGTTGTTTGTGCGAGTCGTCTGTTGGTCTTATGTTTCATCTGCTTAGTATGATAGATCTTTCTACCTTAATAAAATGTTGTATTATATTGGGGTATTATAATTAAAAGATAAGGCACCAGGCGGAAGGCCTTGCGAGGTGCTTTGTTCTGCTCAGTGTCGACCTAGGAACTGAGATTTTGTCCTCGGATCCAATTTTGAGCGCACTAACCACTTGTGGGTGGCCCAATGGAGCCCCCCTCGACTTTGAACGGATCCGCAGCTCGTCCATGTGCCGCAAGTAGTTCGGGTTTTCCATTTGCTCATATCCATGTGCATGATGATGATGATCGATGAGAGGTTACTTGATACGGGGGGTCATATAGGGGTGGTGCTCACGTAGCGGACAGTTCCTACTGTGGTTTGAGCCGCATGGTGAGCAGACGCAAACTAATGAGTCCGCAATTGAGATTCGGCCGGACTCCTGACGCGGGTAACAACTCATATGGGTGGCACTTGGACTTGCTGTAGTGAAGGAATGAGTCGTGTTGAGAGGCCCTAACGGGTTGATCATGCGAGTATGGGTACTGTAGTGCACCCCTGCAGGGTATAATCTTATCGATGAGTCGTGTCCACGGTTATGGACGACTTTGGTGATGATGCTGGCTAACAAGATCTAGACAACTTACACCTAATTAATGTTAATTAAATTGACTAGTAATATAGAATTACTTTCACCATAAATTATAACTAAAACTGTTCAATGTGTGAGTTTTCCCGAATTGCTTCCTCATATTTGGTTGAGGGGGTTAATTCGAGAATGGGTTATGTTTGGTGTTAGCTGTAGATGTTTATCTTATGCCCTCTCTTATCCCTCTCTGATTAGACGGAAGTTGTAGCGTGTCTCTTTAGGTTTCTAGTGCTGCTGCCGCTAAGTCCACCTCCCCTATACTTTGGGAGATGGTGTAGAAAGTAGGCAAGTCGGTTTTGCTTGCCAGGGAGTGCCCTGACCCTCTTTTGGGTTGTGCTTTATGTGAAGTCAACAGGTTTGAAGTCTGACGACGTTAGCTTGGGAAACCCTCCGGTTTGGCTGGGCAGGGATATGGCGCCATCGCTTATCTTCAGGACTCTTAGTCCAATTTGCATCTTATCCGCAGTCGGATACTATTCTGCTTCCGCTGTCATTTGAATCTTTGTATTGTATATTTTGTATCTTGACTCGTTCCAGTCGTTGTTGTATTTATCTTCTGTTGTATTTGTGGATGTATCGGAACTGTTGTAATGTTATCACAATTCCACCCACATAATGCGCATGTTTCGGCGTGCACCTTATGTCTGGTGGGCGACCTAAAATCGTTATTATGCGGATTTCGGCGGATGCGCTTAAATCTACATAGTACCGATTTTAGGGCGTCACAAAGTGGTATCAGAGCTTTGGTTTCGATCTCCTTGTTGTTTCGATACGAATGGTTATCGAAGCAGCGGGTCCGCAAAAGCCTGTAGGATAACCTCGCTAACGGTCGTTGTTTCTAGAGTGTCAAAACTATTTGACTAAAAATTATTTTGGAAATATCTCAATAGGATTCTTTTTATTCCTTACCTCTATTCTAATTCTCCTCTTATCTTATTTGTTTTGGAGTCTCCTCTCTTATCTAAACTTTCAAAGTTTAGGATCCTACGTGTGGGTGGACGATTTCTTGCCTTTTACCCTATTAGGTTCGATCTTTCGGAGTCGTCTTCGTCGTGAGCAACAATCCCTTGTTAGTGGTGTCGAGAATTTCAAGGTGGAGCAACAATCCCTTGTTAGTGGCGTCGAGAAGTTCATCCCGGAGCGTGAAGACTCGATAGTTACCCCTCTCTTCTTGTGGTCTCGGCGTGGATCTCGGGACGCGATCCCTTGTTAGTGGTGTCGATTGTAACGTCCCGGGATTTATCCCCTTTTAATTTGTGAGTTTTCTTTTTGCATCGACATGGCATCGCATCGCATTAATTTAATTTGTTGCATTTAAATTAAATTTCCATAATTAAATTTAAATGCATTTCAAATTAATTAAAAATGTGTTATTTTCAAATCTTTTAAAAATGTTAGAAACAAGTTTATTAAATTGTCTTCTCAAAACTAAAAATATTTTGTAAAGGTTTCGTATTCAAATTCCTCTTCGTTTTGGTTTTAAAAATATAATCAGAAATATTTTAAACGGGAGAGAAATAAGGCCCAAAGCCCACCTAAGCCAAACCCTAGGTTTTTCCCCCAGAAATTTCTTCCCACCCCTGGAAACTTTGCAGCCGCCCCCCTCCTCTTTCTCCTTTTTCTTTTTCTCTTTTTCCCCCTCCCTCTTTTTTTCTTTTCCTTCTTTTCTTTTTTTTCTTTTCTTCTTCCTTCTTTCCTTCTTCTTCCCGATCTTGCCCGCACGGGAGACACTCCCGCACGCACCAACCACCGACCCGACGGCGCCCTGCGCCCTTCTCCGCTCCCCGCGCCTCCGGCTCCGGCCGCCGGCCGCCCCAGACGCGCTGCGCCGCGCGCCGCGCCGCCCCTGCGCGCGCCGCTCGGGCTCCTCCGCCTCCCCTGCTCCGCACCGCCGCGCCCTACGCCCGCCGCCGCCAGCGCGTCGCTCCCGCCGCCGGCGCGCCCCCTGCTCCTGCCCGACGCCTCCCCTGTGCCGCGCCCCTCGCCCCGCTCCCGAGCCCCCGAGCTCCTCCTCCCGTCGCCTCTTCCCCGCCTGCGCGCCTCCCCGGGCCGCCGCGCCGGCGTCGCCCCGGCCGCGCCCGATGCCGCGCCTCCTGCGCCGACCTTCCTCCTCCCCGCCGCCGGCCACACCCCCTGCAGCCGCCTCCCCTGCGCGCGCACCCGCGACCTGCCCGCCTCCGGCCACCACGCAGCCTCCCCGGCCGCGCCGCCCGCTCCCCGTCGCCGCGCCCTCCAGCCGCGCGTGCGCCCGCGCCGCACCGCCGCGCCTCCACCACCGCCGCGCGCGCCCGCGCCCGGACGCCTCCAGGCCCTGCTCCGCCCGTGCGCGCCGCGTCCACGCTGCCGCCTGCGCATCCTCCGTCGGCCGCTCCCGCCGCCGCGCACCCCGTGCTCCTCCTCCCGCCGTCGTGTGCTCCGTCCCACGCCGCAGCGCGCAGCCGCCCCACACGCGCTCGTCCGCGCCGCGCCGCCGTCTCCGCGGCCTCCTCTTCACGGCTGCGTGCACGCCGCCGCCGCCGCCCGCCGGGTGTTCGACGAAATGTCCGCAACACCCCGGCGGCACTTTTTCGTCCGTGTTTGTCCACCCTTCGTGGTGCTGCCCCGTGCGCGTGCACGCGCCCTTCCAGTGTCCGTCCGGGTAATATGACACACATGTTGGTAATGGTGGACAAGTTTACCAAATGGATAGAGTTTAAACCAATCTGGAAGTGTGACATACACACTTCGGTCCAATTCTTGAAGGACATCATCTTGAGATACGGGTACCCGCACAGCATCATCACAGATAATGGTACCAACTTTGTTGTGGGGGAATTTGCTCGGTTTTGTGCGTAGAAAAGAATCCGGTTGGATGTGGCATCGGTAGCCCACCCGGAAGCAAACGGGCAAGTCGAGAGAGCAAATGCCTTGGTCTTGGCCGGCATCAAAGCCCGCCTGATCGAGCCACTGTTGAGAACTCCGGGATGTTGGATAGAGGAGATACCGGCAGTATTGTGGGGTCTCCAGACCACACCGAATAGATCTACCGGGTATACGCCATTCTTCATGGTGTATGGTGCCGAGGCCGTGCTTCCAACCGACATACAGTATGATGCACCAAGGGTTACAATGTTCACCGAGGCCGAGGCAAAGGAAGCCCGGGAAGATGATGTGGACTTGCTCGAGGAAGCAAGGGAATTGGCATTATCTCGGTCTGCAATTTATCAGCAGAACCTCCGTCGCTATCATAGCCGGAAAGTGCATCCCAGAGTATTCCAAGAAGGGGATCTCGTGCTAAGGCTCATCCAACGCACGGCCGGGATGCATAAACTCTCGCCTCCATGGGAGGGTCCTTTTGTTATAAGCAAGGCATTGCACAATGATTCTTATTACCTTGTAGATGCACAGGAAGCTAGAAAAGGTGTAATGGACAAAGCTGGTGAGGAGACCAAGCGGCCATGGAATGTAGCCTTGCTTCGTCCCTTTTACACTAAAAGGGCGCAATGTATGTATCTCGGTTTTCTGTCAATGAAATTTAGGCACCCCGAGATATTACTCGGGGACTGCCTGGCCAGAAGTATGTTATTTATCCTAACTTGCATGACGGTATCCTCGGGAGGAACCCGGGGACTGCCTCATTTTGTGCCCCGTTAATGTTTCCATTCATTTATTCCGTGCATGTCGGCAACCTAGGGAGGAACCGAGGGACTTCCTCGTACCTATTTCTTGTTTAGTATATGCCGGGCAAGTTCTGAGATCGGTTTTCAAGTCAGAGTAATGTATGTCATGTGAAATAATCTTGTGACTCGACTGACGAACGCCGAAATGGTAGTCAAGAGCAAAGAGCATCAAATGTGGGAAACACGAAATGAACTCGGGGACTCGGAATAGGAACTTTTCCGGCATATGCGTTTTACTTATCCGGTTGTTTATTTTATTATGTCGGGAATTTAACAACGGGAACTCGGATATGCATAAGTAATGTATACCGTAAACGGAATTTCGTGACTCGATTGTCGAACGCCAAAATGGTAGACAAGAGCAGAAATTTCCTAACTACGGCATACATGAAAATGAACTCGGGGACTTGTAGCAAAATAAACCGGCATAATTTGTCATTGCATACGGGAGAAATAAAGTACGAATTAAAAATGTATATTACAGCTGAACCCGGCATCCCGGGGATTTAATGTTTCTACACTTAAGTTTTTTTCGACAGCACTATGATGGAGCACTAGGGGAAGCCGGCTTCTCGGACTGATCAGCAGAGGGAGCGGCGATGACGGTCTCCTCCGCACTAGCAGTGGTGCCCGGAGCGGCCACATTCGCCTCGGCCTGAGGGATCTCGGGTGGCGGAGGAGCAGCAGCATCCCGGGAAACCACGGTCTCGGTGGCGGCGCCGGTTGTAGCGTCGTCAGCCTCCGGGATCTCGGCGTCCACATCACCGGTGTCACCAGTCTCGCCGTCATCTTCATAGTCTGACTCGGAGTCAGAAGCAATGAGGCTCGTGATGAAAGCGCCGGGGTCCGCCCAGCCTGCGAGACGATGAGCAGTCTCCTGGCGACGCTGAATTTTGGGTGTATCCGTATACCACTCCGACACGACGCGCAGGCTCTTGATCACTTCGAGATCGAGTCCCTCGTACCAGATCAGCACGTGCTTCAATGCTTGGTCGGCACCGGCACGAGCACCGGAACGTTTCCAGGCATGAAGCCGGTTACCGGCATCCTGGAGCGCAGTGGCCAGCTCGGTGACCGAGAGATTGCCGGTAACACCAGGCCATAGGGCACCATGAGCATGGACGGCCGTGCTGAGGAGCTCGGTACCGATCGACCGGAGAGGTACCATCCGGGCCTTCAGGGCAATGAGATGGTCGTCGATGTCCCACGAGTCCGAGACGGGACCCTTTCCGGCGCGCTTCTCCTGGGCGGCAGCAATCGCAAGGTTGGCAGCTTCTCGGGAGTGCTCGAAGTGTCCTTTAGAAAGGAGAACTGTCACATGGACAAGCCATGAGGCGATATCAGCAAAAAGAGGAAAACGGAGAAAGAGAACTCAATGTACTTACTGTTCATATCCCGGTTTAGTCCTGTTAGCTCGGGTAGAGCTTCGACCGGAGAAGGGCCAACTCGGTCTCGGCCAGATGGGCGTGCGCCTCGGCTTGGTCCAGCGTTTCTTTCTGCTTCTTGGTGGCATCCACGAACCGCGTCTTCAAGTCTCCAGTAGCAGACTTGGCCTTCTCCAGCTCGGCGTTTAGCCGCCCAATCTCGGATTGAGCGACGGATAAGGCAGATTTTTGATCTACCGAGATCTTTCGCGCGGCGTCCCGCTCCTCCCCGAGTCGTTCCTCTAACTTCTTGGACTGACCAAAGTCAACAAGAAGCCAGTGGAAGACACTGCTGCGTTTTTTTCCTGCAGTCCTGTAAGTAAGATATGTCCGACATAAAACTCGGGGACTTCATTGGGAGAACTAACAAAGTAATTGTGTAAGATCCACAGTCAAGGACCAATTCGGTGGAAATGATCTCGGGCACTAGGAAGGAATTTTTCCTTTTCAGATTAGAGCCTAGTGATCTACTACTCGGTGGAGTCTGGAGCACTAAGCACTAATCTCGGGGACTAGTGGGAATAGAAGAATAAAGCTTAGTAAGGATTAAAGAAGGAAACTTACATCAACAACCCGGGTAGCATCCAGCACAGCCACCTGAAGGGTGTGCAGGGCTTGAGCGCTGCGGCTCAGACCGGCAGCGTGCAAGTCCCCCATGATCTCGGAGGCGTCAGCAGCAATCCAGGCCTTGTTGTATTCTTCAACAACGCGCAAGCCGGTCGCGGCAGGAAAGCTCGCTGCAACGACCTCCCGGGATCCTGAAGACACAAAGGAGCTTACGGATGCTCGCAGGGCCTGCAGGGCGGCAGTGGGGATCTCGGCAGAAGGTGGCGGTAACCCGGAAAACTTACCCGAAGCGGACGAACCCTTGCTTAAGGCCAAGTCTTGGGTTGAGGACTTCGGAGGAGCGATGGGCTTAGCAGGAACTATCTTCTGTCCGGAGACCTGGCTGCGCGATTTCCCGGCAGAAGGATCAGGTTGGCGGGAAGAAGGTGTGGGCTGCTTCGGCGGCAGGGTTTTGTGTGGAGCTAGCCGGGTAGAGGCGCGCGGTACGACCTGCCGTGGAGGACTCGGCATATCCGCGTCGAGTTGAGACACCCGACGCGGGGTGTCCGGAAGGACGACGTCCTCGGTCGCAGGGGTAGGTTGTACCGGGACCTCGGTCGCCCCGGGATGAACGTCCGGAGTCCCAGCACCGGTAGAAGCGCGAGGGGTCGCGACTTCGGTCAGCACAGGACCGGATTCAGGGTGATCGGTGTCCTGCGCTCGACGCCGAGGTGGAGAAGGGGCAGCCCGGGATGGACTAGGAGATCGGGACCCCGGAGGATGGGAACCCGCGGACGGCGGAACGTCGAGAGCCGCTCTGCAATGGACATGTCAGAAAGGACTTTGGAAAAAGCAGGATAGAACAACTTGAGGACCTGTTTTACGTCGGGGAGGCTTGTCGCCCGGTTGCTTGGCGGTCTTGCTCCTCTTGGTGGCGACACCCGACCCACCGGCATGGACGGTCTCGGCCCGCTTCGTCGCGGCTACGGGACCCGGAACCACTGGCATGGCGTATCGGAGAGGACGGGCATCAATTATATCAAGAATTTGACAGTCATCCTCATCATCTTCGTCAGTATCAACTTGGATAGCCTCTTGAGCTGAAGGCTTACCCGGGGCGGCAGCGCGGGCTAGAGGAATCGAGAGGTGATCCTCGCCGTCTGGATCCTCCTCCGGCATCTTCTTCGGCGCCGGGAAGTCTTCCGCGAAGTTGTCCTGGGCATGCATCGGGTTCTCTTCTATCTGGCGCTCGAACAGCTGCAGCAAGAAGAAGAGATCAGTACATGGCAACTATGTCGGTTTTCTGCGGAACTCGGTTGAATACGGAAGTCGGCGAAAAGCAAGCACAAGCACCTCCTCCAAGGGTTTCTTGCGGGTACCAGCGGTTAGCCCCCACTTCCAATCCTCTGTCATCTTCGTTCCTAGCGAACAGATCTACCGCAGCCGAACAAATAAGAGTTAATCAACGCAAAAATGCTCGTGCATCGTATGAAGTTGGAGTAATACGAACAAGGGCGGATGCAAGGCATACACAATCATCTGCGCCGCATCGCCACTGCAGAGTGCGCTCGCGGGCAACGGCGCAACTCATGGACGCACCAACTCACGGGCAAGCGCGACAAATTGCCACCGTGAAGAACTTCGCCGGAGGAAATGAAGAAACTCACCGAAGAAGAGGGTAGCACCGAGGCACGGGAATAACGTGGACAGATGGTGGGGGCGAAGAACTCCACCGGCGGGCTGCGGCGGCGGTGCTCGAACTTCGGGCGCGACGGCTGCGGAGCACTCGGGACGGTTGTGTGGAAAGGGTAGAAGATTGGGGAAGAAGAAGAAGTGACCGCTCCAATCCCCTATTTATGGGGAGCTCCGGAGCGGTTTCCAAGTTTCCCGCCCACGATCTCCCAAATCGTGGGTGGGATCAAATTGTGCCAAGCGGCACGTGGCACCACCCGAAGCGCCCAATCCGGCCACACCGCGGGCCACACGGCCCCAACGGTTGGACTTCGGATCGGGTACGGCTCCCGGCGCGCGAACCCGAGCAGCGGTACGATAAGTCAAGGAGCACTCGAGTGTTTCTATGGCTTGACAAGACCCCAGGTGGGACCCCCCCTAAGGAGTCTTGTCCAGTGCGAGAAGCGGAGTATGTACCGGCATGACCGTATCCGGTGGAGGGTTTAAAGGTATCATCTCATTACACGGGCACGGCCTCCCGGTTGGAAGGATCTCGGGGTAGGGATGTCGGTGAAAGTCATCTCAGTACCGAGGATGAAGATTGTTCCTTACCTTCTTGGTGGGTTTCCTTCTTAAAGCTGATCCCGCACATCACCTTAAGTCGCTGTACAGCACCAGCTTCGGGGACTAGTGTCGGGGGGCTGCCCCCCGGGTAGGGCAGATCCCAATACAGATTAGCGATATGGTAACAGTGTTTGACCTTTGGAGAGAGCAAGGGCCGTCCTTTGATGCACCAAAGGGGCAACTTGACCTTTCAAAGGTGGTTGGGCCCAAAGTGTCTCTTGGAGGGCGCAAGGGTCATCCCTGGAAACTATAAATAGCCCCCCAGGCCTTCGGGGCAGGATAAGCACCAGCGGATGGTTCCTCTAAGAACTAGCTTCTCGAAGATGTCTTTGATAGCAACCTAAGAAATCTTCGGGAGGCCAGGCTTAGATGTGCTCATCCTAAGTGGTAGTCCGGAGCAGGGGTGGAACTCGGACGCAACCGAGAAGGGTGTCGGACCCCCGGTCTGTCGGAGTCCCCCGGTAAGATCCCGGGTAGAGGAGAACCCGGACGTACCGGATAGGCTCCCCGGGTAGATACTAACCGACTTACTTTTCTGGGCCCTGGCCAGCTATCTTTGGTGTGTAGGAAGGACATGTCGAACTGGACAAGGAGGAGACCGACATGGGGGCATGTCGGTTGGAAGTCAGAGATCTGGTGCAGGCTTTTCCGCCTGGCACGGGGGGAAGTCCCATTCCTCCTGACACGGAAGCATGGTCACCTCCCGTCTGGCACGGGAGCGTGTCAGCCGGTACGATGACGCTACGACAAGATCAGACATGCCTAGCCCGGCAATCCGGAAAAGGCTACTAGGCATGGGCGAAGACATGTCTTGTCTCTGACAGAGGGACAAAGATGAACCAGGACGGCGCCTGCAGTCCTTGCCGGAATGATGATGGCAGGGCTATACCGGATAGCACGGCGGCTAGGTCGCACTAGCCTGTGTCGACATAACCGTTAGCCCTGTCTGGTGGGACCTTGCCGGATTAGGGTTTCCGGCCCTTCCGGCCGGAACTCTATAAAAGGCGCCATAACTGCTTCAGAGGAGAGATGACCAACTTGAGGGCCAAAACTATAGTCTCATTTACTCCTTGTGCATTTGCTCCTTCCCCTCTCTAGTTCATCTTGTTCTTCACCAAAAGAGCCCTAGAAGCATGTTGTAGATCTTGTACCACATTTCTATTGAGATGGAAGGCAGGAGTAGGGGTGTTACCTCCCCACGAGGGCCCCGAACCTGGGTACATCGTGTGTGTGGTTTTGCCTTCGAGCATTCGTTTGTCTTTGCTAGATCTTGTGGTGTGTCTTTCGGGTTTGTTTTGAGTTCGTCGGTGATCTTGGTGATTCCGGCATCCTCCACTGTGTGAGTTCTTTAGCTCGCTAACCCTCCCCGGATCCACCAGCGTCCTTCGGCCCCACACTTTAGCCATCCTATGGCATCTGCCGTGACACCACCACGACAACTGGAAACAGTAACGGCTCCCTGCTGCGACGCTCGAGCTTTATACCCTCAAGGAGCAGTTACCGGGGCGTGGTGGGACCCCCCACGACTCACGCCCCGGATCGTGCGAGACCGTTACTCGTCTGAGTGCCGCGTGGCTTAGGACGGCCGGGCACTAAGGGCCCACGACGCTTCGCCTGAGCCCATGGGCTCAATCGTGCCCATCGTAGGCCCGGGGGCTACTGTCGGCCCAGTGGGAACTGGGGTATGGAAAGCCCACTCCCCCCAGGCCTCGCACGCGGGCTGATCAAACGAAACGACTAAGGACCAGGCCTCGACGCCTGGCGGGACCCTCGAGAGGCAATTCCCCTCGAGGGCCTGAAGAGGAAACGAGGGCCTCAAGGGGTCCCTCGCTTCAAGAGACCCTCCCGAGGCGCCAGCGCGCCTGGAGGGAAGTCAACCGGAATCTCTCCACAAGCCTCCCCAGGCCTGTGGGGAAACGTCGCGGCCAAGGAAGTATGGCGGGGCGCACATTGAAAGAGCATTTTCCCTCATGTGTGGTTTTGGTAATTGAATGACAATCTCTATGGACTAATGTTTGCATTGAGATATCATTATAGATGTGTTGGACTCTTAAAACTTATGTGTTGAGTGGAGCATATTGCAAGTATATCTTGAAGGATTCAATACATCATCTTAATGAAGAAAAGATGAGTTGTGCAAGACCAAGAGAAGCTTTCTCGAAAAGATCCTATGCTTGGTGCTTGCAATGGATACATGAAGACGAAGCTTAGCGAGACTCTCCCATTGTGAGCATGGGGGAGTATTTGGAGAAGTCTTCATCAAGCAAGTGTTTGGACGCGCAATCAAGAAGGATGATCCACTTGAAGAGATCAAGATAGTCATCATCCAACTTAGGTGGAATGCTCAAGGCAAAGGTATGATCTTGATAGGGCTATAGGATAGATAGGCGTACTATCAAGAGGGGCTCTCAAGTTAGTAACTTGATCGCATTCTTGTGGAGAGCTCAAACCTTTGCATACTTGACATATCATGTGTCTTGGTTAATTTGTTGGGTAGTCTTCGTCGCTATCTTTCCAACAAAATTGGTCTCACCTCATTTGGAGTTCATTTGCAAAAGTTATAACAGTTTTCGTTTCGATGTTCTGCTGATTCGGATTATTGGGGCCGGATATTCCGCCCTACCGGAATTTCCGGTTCCCCAGCTCATCCAAGAAAACGGCTAAGGAAAGGAGAAAAAGGGTTCTGACTCCAGTCGGAAATTGTGCTCGGAAATTTCCATATACCGGAATTTCCGAGTACCCCCAGAAAAGTCCTCCAGAAATGGCTAAGGAAAAGTTTGGTTTTGCTTCTGACTCCAGCCGGAATTTCCGAGCTCTCTTAGACCGGAATTTCCGGGTGACCGGAATTTCCGAGTCTCTCTAGACCGGAATTTCCGGGTGACCGGAAATTCCGAGTCTAACTTATACCGGAAATTCCGAGTGTCGAAACAGCCAACGGCTATATTTCCTGGAGGGGTATAAATACCCCTCCCCTTCTTTTTCCCCAGCTAATCCAAGGCAGCACGACTTTCCCCTCTCTCCTACTCCATTGTTGACCTTGGAAAGCTCACTTCCCTCTCGATCCCTCCATTGAATCTTCCATATTCTTTAGGGAAAGTTGAGAGGAGATCTAGATCTACAATCCTACCAATCCATCTCTCCTCTAAGTGAGGGGAACTTAGTGGATCTAGTTCTTGGAGTTCCTTTGTGGTTCTTCTTCTTTGTTCTTCATCTCTTCTCCCCCCATAAGCATTAGTTGCCTTTGGTGGGATTTGGGAGTGAAGGATTTGACTCCTTTGTGGTTTCCTTTGTTCTTCCTCTCTTATTCCCCCCATAAACATTTGTTGTTGTGTTGGAATTTGAGAGTGAAGGACTTGAGCACTTCGTGTGCTCTTGGCATTGCATTTGCATCGGTTCGAGCCCTCCACGAGGATTCGTGGTGGTATTACTTGTGAGCTTGTTACTCTTGGGTCTTTGGACCCTAGACGCCTTTTGTGGCCGGCCTTTTGTGGCCAAGACCTTTTGTGGTCAAGACCTTTCGTGGTCACTTGAGAGCCCCCAATTAAGTTGTGGGTGTGTGCCTCAAGACTTGGGAGCCCCCAATTAAGTTGTGGGTGTGTGCCTCAAGAGTTGTACGAGATTCGATCTCCGCCCCAAAGGAGATCAATAGTGGAAGGTGAACTCGAACCTTTTGTGGTTGAGTTTATCAGGAGAAGAAGGTGAGCCTTTGTGGCGTTGCGGCTAACCTGTTGTGGTTGCGCACACCTCTCCAAACGAGACGTATACCTTTGGGTGGAACTCGGGAATACATCCTCGTCTCCGCGTGCCTCGGTTATCTCTATACCCGAGCTCTTTACTTATGCACTTTACATTGTGATAGCCTTCGTGCTTGAAGTCATATATCTTGCTGTCATCTTGTTACTAGTATTGCTTAGCTTAAGTTGTTTGTGCACATAGGTGAGCCTAGTTTATATATCTAGGTTGTATGCTTGTTAAAGTAAACCTCTAGTTTTATTCCGCCTTTATCAAGCATACCGGAATTTCCGGGTCATTTGTGTACCGGATATTCCGGCTACTCGGAATTTCCGGTCACTCTTGGACCGGATATTCCGGCTCCTCGAAAAAGTTTTAAATCGCCTATTCACCCCCCCCCCCCACCCTCTAGGCGACGTCTATCCGTTCACACATGGCCTCTGCCACGCCCACGTGGTGACACAAGCACCCTTGTTGCCGTTTTGGTGATAAAGGAGTCAATAAAGTTGCGCCGCCTGCTGCAGGACTGCCCAGACCTTCCGCTCTGGTGATAAAGCAGGTGGACGGTGCAACCCTCCAAAGGGAACGTCATCGCGGGCTCCACCTCAGAGACTGCCTTCCCTGTGTGCAGTACTGCGCGGTCGGCCGCCTGTCGGCCACCGCGCCCACCTTTATCAGTGGTGGACCGCGTCCATGGACGAGGAGGCCGCGGTGGACTCCTGCTCCATTATGCCTATGACATGTGGGAACCACCTTGAAGGCCAAGCAGAAGGAGGGTGTCGGGGGCGCCTATAAAAGCACCAAGACCTCCATCGTAGCAAGGGTCGGCCAATTGCTTGCTACAACGCTTGTAAACCCTAGCAGTAACGGGTAGGTTAGCCTCTGGCTGGAGGAGGAAGAAGATCATCGCTTCCCTCCCCGGGCAAGAACTGCCTCAAGGGGGCCTTCGGCAAGCTCCGTTGTACTGTAACCACCATAATCCAACACAGACAAGCAGGAGTAGCGGTCTTACCTCCTCACGAGGGCCGTGAACCTGGGTACGGGCCGGTGTGTAACGCCCCGGGATTTATCCCCTTTTAGATTTGTGAGTTTTCTTTTTGCATCGACATGGCATCGCATCGCATTAATTTAATTTGTTGCATTTAAATTAAATTTTCCATAATTAAATTCAAATGCATTTCAAAATTAATTAAAAATGTGTTATTTTCAAATCTTTTAAAAATGTTAAAAACTAGTTTATTAAATTGTCATTTGAAAACTAAAAATATTTTGTAAAGGTTTCGTATTCAAATTCCTTTTCGTTTTTGTTTTAAAAATATATAACCGAAAATAAATAAAAAAGGGAGAGAAATATAAGCCCAAGCCCATCTAACCCCAAACCCTAGGTTTTGTCTCCTGAAATCTTTTCCCACACCCTGTAAATTTTGCAGCCACCCTCCTCCTTTTTCTGCATTTTGCAAAAAGTCCTCCCACCTCTCTTTTTCTCTTTTTCCCCCTCCTTTCTCTCTTTTCCTTTTTTCTTTTCTTCTCTTCTTATTTTTTTTCTCTCTCTCTCTCTTCTCCTTCTTCTCAATCCCGCACGGGAGAAACCTTTTCTGCCCGAGCCCGCACCAGCTGTGCTCCCGCACCGCGCCTCCCCGGCCGCTGCCGCCGCCGCACCGCGCGCTCCGGCCCCATGGCCGCTGCCGCCGCCGCACCGCGCCACCGGCCGCTCCCGCCTGCCGCAGCCGCGCGCGCACCCCTGCGACGACCACCGCCGCCGCCCGGCGCCCCCGACGCCGCGCCGCCGCTCCCCAACCTCCCAGCGCCGCTCGTCGCACCCCGCCGCGTCCCGTGCGCGCCGCCGCGCCGCGCCGCTCCCCGGCCGCCTCCACGCGCCATGCTCCGGCCTCGCACGCCCCAGCGCCCGCAGCGCCCGTCGCCGCCCCGCTCCCCGCCGCTCGCCGGCCGCTCGCCCCCGGATGCCGCGCCTCCGGCTGCTCCTCCGGCCCCTGCGCTCCCAGCCACCGCCGGCCGCACGCCACCCTCGCCCTCCCGCAGCGCCTCGCGCCGCCGCGCCCCGCGCGGCGCGCCTTCACCGCAGCCGCCGCTCGCCCCGAGCTGCTCGCCGCCGTGCGTGACATCCTCGCTTCCTGCCACAGACGCCGCCGCCCCGGCCTGCTCCCGCTGCTCCGGCCGGACACCTCTGCGCCATGCTTCCCCGCGCGCGTCGCCGCCTCTGACCGCCGCAGCGCCGTCGCCGCGTCCGCCCGTGCCCGCGCATGCCGTCGCCCGCACGTCCGCATCTGCCCGCGCCGTGTCGCCGCCGCCGTGCGTTCTTCTATTTCCGGACGCGTGCACTCCGCCGCCGACGCCCGCCAGGTGTTTGACGCAATGCCCGCAAGACCCCGTCGTCACATTTTTGTCCGAGTTGTCCACCCTTCGTGGTGCTGCCCCGTGCGCGTGCGCGCGCCCCTTCCGGTGTCCGTTGTCGTGGCCCCGAAGACTAGATGCGACAAGTGCGCCACCGACCCCGAAGCGGGCGCCCCGAACAACAACCACCCGGACGACTACCCGACCACTTCCACGACACCGACAAACGACGATGCCCCGGTTCCGCGACGACTACTTCCACGACGACGACTACTTCCTCTACGGGCCGAAGACATCGGTTTCGAACCCTATCTCTCCCGATCCAACGTGCGAACCCAAACCCTAACCCTATACCTATTTTATTAAATGTCATCTACCTTGTGCATATCGCATCATAATTGCATTTGTTGCATCTCTTGGGTTTGCGGGTGTAGCAAATCACCTGAATAATAAATATGGAATGTGTGTAGCAAATCCCTATATGTATTGCCCCATTCCATTTAATTTGACTAGATCATCTTTGCCATTTCTTGCCATGTTAATGATCATTTAATTTGTGGGGTAGATAAATAACTTGCACCTAAGTATTAATTGTCGGAACCCCGGTTCCGCTTAATTTGAGTTAAGTGCATCTCAAATTGCATCTCGCCATGCCATGCATCCTGCTCATATGATCATGCTGGATCTTTTGCCGTAGTTGTAAAATGCATCTTTTGCGCTTCCAGTGTTTGTTGCTTCTTCGCGGATAAGACGTTGAGATGTGTGAGCAACGACAAGATCTGCTTCCATGCGGGATTCCAGGCAAGCAAAGTTTGCTTGTTTACCTATACATTGTCTTTCATTCCTGCCGTTGATCTCTGCTACCCTAGTTATCGATTCTTGAACTGCGATCCCATCACATGTTTATCCTGCAGCCTATAAAGCTTTATCCCCACATCCCATCACCTGTTGTTTGTTTATCTGTTGGCCTTGCGAGTCGTAGCGCATGCTTAGAGTTGTTTGTGCGAGTCATCTGTTGGTCTTATGTTTTCATCTGCTTAGTATGATAGATTGTTCTACTTTAATAAAATGCTATCTTGTATTGGGGTATTATAATTAAATGATAAGGCACCAGGCGGAAGGCCTTGCGAGGTGTTTTGTTCTGCTCAGTGTCGACCTAGGAACTGAGATTTTGTCCTCGGATCCAATTTTGAGCGCACTAACCACTTGTGGGAGGCCCAATGGAGCCCCCCTCGACTTTGAACGGATCCTCAGCTCGTCCATGTGCCGCAAGTAGTTCGGGTTTTCCATTCGCTCATATGCATGTGCATGATGATGATGATGAGAGGGTATGTGATACGGGGGGTCATATAGGTGTGGTGCGTACGTAGCGGACAGTTCCTACTGTGGTTTGAGCCGCATGGTGCGTAGGCACAAACTAATGAGTCCGCAATTGAGATTCGGCCGGACTCCTGACGCGGGTAACAACTCATATGGGTGGCACTTGGACTTGCTGTAGTGAAGGAATAAGTCGTGTTGACAAGCCCTGATGCTTGCTTGGGTTGATCATGCGAGTATGGGTACAGTAGTGCACCCCTGCAGGGTATAATCTTATCGATGAGCCGTGTCCACGGTTATGGACGACTTTGGTGATGATGCTGGCTAACAAGATCTAGACAACTTACACCTAATCATTGTTAATTAATTTGACTAATAACATAGAATTACCTTCACAATAAATTATAACTAAAACTGTTTAACGTGTGAGTTTCCCGAATTGCTTCCTCATATTTGGTTGAGGGGGTTAATTCGAGAATGGGTTATGTTTGGTGTTAGTTGTTTATGTTTACTTTATGCGCTCTCTTATCTCTCTCTGATTAGACGGAAGTTGTAGCGTGTCTCTTTAGGTTGCCAGTGCTGCTGCCGCTAAGTCCACCTCCCCTATATTTTGGGAGATGGTGTAGAAAGTAGGCAAGTCGGTTTTGCTTGCCAGGGAGTGCCCTGACCCTCTTTTGGGATGTGCTTTATGTGCAGTCAACAGGTTTGAAGTCTGACGACGTTAGCTTGGGAATCCCTCCGGCTTGGCTGGGCAGGGATATGGCGCCATCGCTTATCTTCAGGACTCTTAGTCCAATTTGCATCTTGTCCTTAGACGGATACTATTCTGCTTCCGCTGTCATTTGTATCTTGGTATTGTATCATTTGTATCTTGACTCGTTCGAGTCGTTGTTGTATTTATGTCTTCTGTTGTATTTGTGGATGTATCGGAACTGTTGTAATGTTATCACAATTCCACCCACATAATGTGCATGTTTCGGCGTGCACATTATGTCTGGTGGGCGACCTAAAATCGTTATTATGCGGATTTCGGCGGGATCGCTTAAATCTACATAGTACCGATTTTAAGGCGTCACAAAGTGGTATCAGAACCTTGGTTTCGATCTCCTTGTTGTTTCGATACGAATGGTTATCGAAGCAGCGGGTCCCCAAAAGCCTGTAGGATAACCTCGCTAACGGCCGTTGTTTCTAGAGTGTCGAAAACTATTTGACTTAAATTATTTTTGAAAAATATCTCAATAGGTTTCTATTTACTCCTTACCTCAATTCTATTTCTCCTCTTATCTTACTTGTTTTGAGTCTCTTCTCTTATCCAACTTTCAAAGTTTTTAGGATCCTACGTGTGGGTGGACGATTTCTTGCCTTTTATCCTATTAGGTTCGATCTTTCGGAGTCGTCTTCGTCGTGAGCAACAATCCCTTGTTAGTGGTGTCGAGAATTTCCAGGTGGAGCAACAATCCCTTGTTAGTGGTGTCGAGAAGTTCATCCCGGAGCATGAAGACTCGATAGTTACCCCTCTCTTCTTGTGGTCTCGGCGTGGATCTCGGGACGCGATCCCTTGTTAGTGGTGTCGATTGTAACGCCCCGGGATTTATCCCCTTTTAGATTTGTGAGTTTTCTTTTTGCATCGACATGGCATCGCATCGCATTAATTTAATTTGTTGCATTTAAATTAAATTTTCCATAATTAAATTCAAATGCATTTCAAAATTAATTAAAAATGTGTTATTTTCAAATCTTTTAAAAAATTTAAAAACTAGTTTATTAAATTGACATTTGAAAACTAAAAATATTTTGTAAAGGTTTCGTATTCAAATTCCTTTTCGTTTTTGTTTTAAAAATATAAAACCGAAAATAAATAAAAAAGGGAGAGAAATAAAAGCCCAAGCCCATCTAACCCCAAACCCTAGGTTTTGTCTCCTGAAATCTTTTCCCACCCCCTGTAAATTTTGCAGCCACCCTCCTCCTTTTTCTGCATTTTGCAAAAAGTCCTCCCACCTCTCTTTTTCTCTTTTTCCCCCTCCTTTCTCTCTTTTCCTTTTTTCTTTTCTTCTCTTCTTCTTTTTTTTCTCTCTCTCTCTTCTCCTTCTTCTCAATCCCGCACGGGAGAAACCTTTTCTGCCCGAGCCCGCACCAGCCGTGCTCCCGCACCGCGCCTCCCCGGCCGCTGCCGCCGCCGCACCGCGCGCTCCGGCCCCATGGCCGCTGACGCCGCCGCACCGCGCCACCGGCCGCTCCCGCCTGCCGCAGCCGCGCGCGCGCCCCCGCGACGACCACCGCCGCCGCCCGGCGCCCCCGACGCCGCGCCGCCGCTCCCCAACCTCCCAGCGCCGCTCGTCGCACCCCGCCGCGTCCCGAGCGCGCCGCCGCGCCGCGCCGCTCCCCGGCCGCCTCCACGCGCCATGCTCCGGCCTCGCACGCCCCAGCGCCCGCCGCGCCCGTCGCCGCCCCGCTCGCCGGCCGCTCGCCCCCGGATGCCGCGCCTCCGGCCGCTCCTCCGGCCCCTGCGCTCCCAGCCACCGCCGGCCGCACGCCACCCTCGCCCTCCCGCAGCGCCTCGCGCCGCCGCGCCCCGCGCGGCGCGCCTTCACCGCAGCCGCCGCTCGCCCCGAGCTGCTCGCCGCCGTGCGCGACATCCTCGCTTCCTGCCACAGACGCCGCCGCCCCGGCCTGCTCCCGCTGCTCCGGCCGGACACCTCTGCGCCATGCTTCCCCGCGCGCGTCGCCGCCTCTGACCGCCGCAGCGCCGTCGCCGCGTCCGCCCGTGCCCGCGCATGCCGTCGCCCGCACGTCCGCATCTGCCCGCGCCGTGTCGCCGCCGCCGTGCGTTCTTCTATTTCCGGACGCGTGCACTCCGCCGCCGACGCCCGCCAGGTGTTTGACGCAATGCCCGCAAGACCCCGTCGTCACATTTTTGTCCGAGTTGTCCACCCTTCGTGGTGCTGCCCCGTGCGCGTGCGCGCGCCCCTTCCGGTGTCCGTTGTCGTGGCCCCGAAGACTAGATGCGACAAGTGCGCCACCGACCCCGAAGCGGGCGCCCCGAACAACAACCACCCGGACGACTACCCGACCACTTCCACGACACCGACAAACGACGATGCCCCGGTTCCGCGACGACTACTTCCACGACGACGACTACTTCCTCTACGGGCCGAAGACATCGGTTTCGAACCCTATCTCTCCCGATCCAACGTGCGAACCCAAACCCTAACCCTATACCTATTTTATTAAATGTCATCTACCTTGTGCATATCGCATCATAATTGCATTTGTTGCATCTCTTGGGTTTGCGGGTGTAGCAAATCACCTGAATAATAAATATGGAATGTGTGTAGCAAATCCCTATATGTATTGCCCCATTCCATTTAATTTGACTAGATCATCTTTGCCATTTCTTGCCATGTTAATGATCATTTAATTTGTGGGGTAGATAAATAACTTGCACCTAAGTATTAATTGTCGGAACCCCGGTTCCGCTTAATTTGAGTTAAGTGCATCTCAAATTGCATCTCGCCATGCCATGCATCCTGCTCATATGATCATGCTGGATCTTTTGCCGTAGTTGTAAAATGCATCTTTTGCGCTTCCAGTGTTTGTTGCTTCTTCGCGGATAAGACGTTGAGATGTGTGAGCAACGACAAGATCTGCTTCCATGCGGGATTCCAGGCAAGCAAAGTTTGCTTGTTTACCTATACATTGTCTTTCATTCCTGCCGTTGATCTCTGCTACCCTAGTTATCGATTCTTGAACTGCGATCCCATCACATGTTTATCCTGCAGCCTATAAAGCTTTATCCCCACATCCCATCACCTGTTGTTTGTTTATCTGTTGGCCTTGCGAGTCGTAGCGCATGCTTAGAGTTGTTTGTGCGAGTCATCTGTTGGTCTTATGTTTTCATCTGCTTAGTATGATAGATTGTTCTACTTTAATAAAATGCTATCTTGTATTGGGGTATTATAATTAAATGATAAGGCACCAGGCGGAAGGCCTTGCGAGGTGTTTTGTTCTGCTCAGTGTCGACCTAGGAACTGAGATTTTGTCCTCGGATCCAATTTTGAGCGCACTAACCACTTGTGGGAGGCCCAATGGAGCCCCCCTCGACTTTGAACGGATCCTCAGCTCGTCCATGTGCCGCAAGTAGTTCGGGTTTTCCATTCGCTCATATGCATGTGCATGATGATGATGATGAGAGGGTATGTGATACGGGGGGTCATATAGGTGTGGTGCGTACGTAGCGGACAGTTCCTACTGTGGTTTGAGCCGCATGGTGCGTAGGCACAAACTAATGAGTCCGCAATTGAGATTCGGCCGGACTCCTGACGCGGGTAACAACTCATATGGGTGGCACTTGGACTTGCTGTAGTGAAGGAATAAGTCGTGTTGACAAGCCCTGATGCTTGCTTGGGTTGATCATGCGAGTATGGGTACAGTAGTGCACCCCTGCAGGGTATAATCTTATCGATGAGCCGTGTCCACGGTTATGGACGACTTTGGTGATGATGCTGGCTAACAAGATCTAGACAACTTACACCTAATCATTGTTAATTAATTTGACTAATAACATAGAATTACCTTCACAATAAATTATAACTAAAACTGTTTAACGTGTGAGTTTCCCGAATTGCTTCCTCATATTTGGTTGAGGGGGTTAATTCGAGAATGGGTTATGTTTGGTGTTAGTTGTTTATGTTTACTTTATGCGCTCTCTTATCTCTCTCTGATTAGACGGAAGTTGTAGCGTGTCTCTTTAGGTTGCCAGTGCTGCTGCCGCTAAGTCCACCTCCCCTATATTTTGGGAGATGGTGTAGAAAGTAGGCAAGTCGGTTTTGCTTGCCAGGGAGTGCCCTGACCCTCTTTTGGGATGTGCTTTATGTGCAGTCAACAGGTTTGAAGTCTGACGACGTTAGCTTGGGAATCCCTCCGGCTTGGCTGGGCAGGGATATGGCGCCATCGCTTATCTTCAGGACTCTTAGTCCAATTTGCATCTTGTCCTTAGACGGATACTATTCTGCTTCCGCTGTCATTTGTATCTTGGTATTGTATCATTTGTATCTTGACTCGTTCGAGTCGTTGTTGTATTTATGTCTTCTGTTGTATTTGTGGATGTATCGGAACTGTTGTAATGTTATCACAATTCCACCCACATAATGCGCATGTTTCGGCGTGCACATTATGTCTGGTGGGCGACCTAAAATCGTTATTATGCGGATTTCGGCGGGATCGCTTAAATCTACATAGTACCGATTTTAGGGCGTCACACGGTGTCTATCTCTGTCGTGGGTGTTCCGTCTTCAGGTCCGGCGAGCATCGTCGCCGCGCCCCTCGAGGGTCTTGACCTCCGCGTTCAGTCCCCTTCACGAACTACACTTCAGGAAGTGACTACCCCTGTTCTTAGGGAGTCATAACCCGACAGAGTTCCTGCGTGAGAATCTTGACATCTTTGCATGGTCGCCATCCGACATGCCTGGTGTACCGAGGGAACTTGCCGAGCACTCACTCAACGTCATCAAGGGATCCAAGCCGGTGAAGCAAGCAACAAGACGCTTTGGAGATAAATAGGCTGAAGTCCGCCAATTTCATAAAAGAAGTTGTACACACCGATTGGGTGGCAAATCTTGTACTTGTTCCAAAGAAGAATAAAGAGCTGAGGATGTGTATCGACTATACCGGTGTTAACAAATGCTGCCAAAGGATCCCTTTGCGCTGCCTAGAATTGACCAGGTCGTAGACTCCACAGCAGGCTCTGAGTTGCTCTGTTTTTTGGACGCCTACTTAGGGTACCACCAAATCAAGATAAGGGAGTCGGATCAGCTGAAAACATATTTCACCACTCCATACGGGACTTTCTACTACATCATGATGCCTTTTGGCCTGAAGAATGCAGGGGCAACATACCAGCGATGTATGCAAAATTGCATGCACGAACAGATCGGCCGCAATGTTCACGTCTATATTGACGACATTGCGGTGATGTCGAAAAAAAGGCGGATCTCCTAGAGGATTTGGAAGAAACTTTTCAGAATCTCCGGAAATACCAGATGAAACTCAATCCCGCCAAGTGTGTTTTAGACGTTCCAGCCGGCAAACTACTTGGATTTATCGTCTAAGAACGAGGGATCGAATTTAACCCGGAGAAGATCAAGGCTATCCAAATATATCCAGACCTAGTTGTCTGAAGGACGTGCAACGCCTAGCCGGATCGGCGGCAGCCGTTAGTCGTTTCATAAGCCGCCTCGGAGAAAAGGCAATGCCCCTCTACCGGCTATTGAAGAAATCCGACAACTTTGAGTGGACAGCAGATGCCGCCTCACAGCAACTTAAGGAAGCTCTAGTATCCACTCCCATATTGGCAGCACCTCGACCGCAGGAACCAATGCTGCTCTACATCGCGGCAACTGGAGCAGTTTTCAGCGTTGTCTTGGCTGTGGAAATAAATGAAAGCGAAGCCGCGACATCTGAGCAATGTCCGGTTTACTTCATTAGTGAAGTCTTCTCCGCCTCCAAGCAGAGGTACCCACACTACCAAAAGCTGGTTTATGGTGTATTCTTCGCCGCCAGAAAGCTTAGGAATTATTTCCAAGAGCACACAGTGACAGTAGTCAGCAGGGCACCGTTGGGAGACATAATCAACAATGCAGAGGCAACAGGCCGAGTTGCCAAATGGGGCATCGAGCTTGCCACCTTCGATATAGTCTACAATCCAAGGACCGCCATTAAGAGTCAAGCACTTGCAGACTTTGTTGCCGACTGGACAGACGCCATGGAGGAAACAGTACTTCCCGAGTCAGAATATTGGGTCATGCACTTTGACGGATCAAAGATGCTCAAAGGCTCGGGGGCTGAAGTTGTTTTGCGCACACCCAAAGGTGACAAGCTCAGCTACGTATTGCAGATTCATTTCACAGCAACCAATAACGTCGTAGAGTACGAAGCTTTACTTCACGGGCAACATTGTGGCAAACAACCTTGGCGTCAAGAGAATCCTCTGTTATGGTGACTCCGACTTAGTCGCGCAACAAGTAAGCGGCACATGGGACACGAAGAGTGCAACAATGGCGGCTTACAGGGCCAAAGTTGACGAATTTGCCAAAAATTTCATGGGCTACGAAGTCCGGCATGTTCCAAGAGCTGAGAACGAGGCGAAAGACACACTCGCCAGACTTGGGTCAGAACGCAAAAAAGTGTCGACGGACATTTTCCTAGAACATTTGCATTAGCCCTCCATTAAGGGCGCCGACTTGTTGGACCTCGATGTAGAAGAACCAGTAGAAGTGGAAAGTCTTGTCGTCTACTTGGTACAGCCGGATTGGACTGTCCATATCTCGATTATTTAGTCGACCAGAAGTTGTCGGGGGACGATGAGGTGTTGAAAAGGCAGATCATAAGGCGAGCCAAAGCATTCACAATAATCAAAGGCGAGATGTACAAGAGAAGCACGTGCGGTATCTATCAGCGGTGCATATTGCCAGAAGAAGGCCGGGAAATCCTGAAGGACATACATATAGGCACTTGCGGGCATCACGCCTCTGCCAGGTCCATTGTGTCCAAAGCTTTCCGCCAAGGTTTCTACTGGCTACCCGCCAAAGAAGACGTTGAGAACATCGTGAAAACATGCAAAGGCTGCCAGTTGTACACCCGCCAACCTCACATGTCGGCACAAGAGCTCAGGAAAATTCCAATAACTTGGCCGTTCGCGGTCTCGGGCTTAGACATGGTTGGTCCCTTCAAGAAGGCACGTGGTGGGTATACCCACCTATTGGTCGATGTCGACAAGTTCACTAAATGGGTCGAGGCCAAGCCGATCAGCAAACTTGACGCACGAACAGCAAAAAATTTCCTCTGGGGAATTATCTCTCGGTTCGGAGTCCCACGCAGCATTATCACTGATAATGGCAGCAACCTATCTCAAGGCGACATCGAAGAATACTGTAGTGATCTAGGCATCCGGCTTGATTTGGCATGTGTCACACCCTCAATCAAATGGACAAGTAGAGCATACAAACGGATTAGTCCTCTCCGGACTTAAGCCCTGTCTCGAAGCTCCATTACATTGGGCAGCCGACGCTTGGGCAGAAGAGCTACAGTCCGTACTCTGGAGTTTGCGCACAACGCCAAACAGATCTACCGGCTACACTCCTTTCTTCTTAGTATATTGCGCAGAGGCGGTGCTACCCACCGACATGAAATACGATTCCCCAAGAGTCCAAGCCTACTTCGAGCAAGACGTAGAAGGTGCAAGACAGCATAGCCTAGACTTGTTAGATGAATAAAGAAACGTTGCTCTACATCGCTCCGCCTTGTACCGGCAACAACTTCGCCGCTATCATAGCCGGAGAGTGCGGAAGCGAGGCTTCAGAACAGGTGACCTGATTCTCCGCCTAATTCAAGAAAGAAAGGGCTTGCACAAGCTATCCCCGCCATGGGAAGGACCGTTTATAGTAACAAAGGCGCTGCTCCAGCCTCGGCCGTGTCGGCAGCTCTAGCTTCTCCAGCAACCGGCACAGGATGGCGCCGATAGAAGATCGTCGTGTCCACCATGTCGGCAACCCGCGTGGCATAGCCAGCAACACTGTTCAGTACAGCAGCCGGCTGGACCTCGCTACCGTCTTCATAGGTAGACGGCATGCCCTCGGTGACGATTTCTATCTCCGCCTCGGGGTAGTGCGCCATGAGCAATCCTAGCGCAGTCTTGGCACCACCCCGCGCCGCCGACTTCAGCGAGCTCTTTTGTAGCTTCGTGGCTTGCTCCAGCATGTTGGGCACATCGCTGAACTCGGCGGGCTCCTGACTGCCGGAGGAGATGAAGAACTTGGTGGCAAACCGCTTGGACGCCGCCAAAGTCTCGGTGATCAGCTCACCCAGACGCGCAAGGCGATCTAGGCGGGGGCTGACAACCTTGTCATCGCCTAAGCCGGCAGCAACTGTTATCAAAAAATAAAAGCATCAGTTTGGCTCAGGCTAACAAATTGATGGCAAAGATGAAGAGTGAGGAAAAGCTTACCAAGGACCGAGTTATGGAAGGCGGACAACTCGATCATGTGAGCTTCCACCGTATCCTCCACAGTCTTGGCGCGAGAAGACTGCTGGGATATCTCTTCAGCAGCCGCCTTCTCCGCCTCTGCCAACTTATTGTGCAGGCTATCCAGCTCTCTAGTTAGTCGGCTAGTCTCCTGCACAAACTCAACTTGCTGCACCTCCATCTCCTTTCGGTGCTCCTCCTTCATCTTCAGGTTGGGGGCCGCCAGATCAGAGGCTTCATTCATAATAGCTTGCATAATAGTAGACGCCGTCAGTATATCCTGGACGTGATCTAGCAATTCTACAATATGGATATGCTAGCTAAGTGATTGGCGGTAGCAAACACAAAACATGGCAGAAGGCAAAAACTCAGTGATTTTACCTTCATCCTTCTTGCGGGCCGCTTCCAAGTTGGCAATCCGCGCATCCTTGGCATCGCAATCTTTTTTCAGGTCGTGATACCGTTTGTTTATCTCCGACCTGGAGGAGATAAGCTCCACGTTGGCGGACAGGACGCTCTGCGGACAAAGACAAAGGCATATAACATATTGTCAAAAAACCACTAAGCTGGCAACCAATATCATTGATTTGCCATCTAAGTGCTCGGGGGGGAAGACTATGTATATGCTACCAAGTTCCAAAAAGACAACTTATAGCAATGTCCCCCTCCAAGTCGGCAAAAGTCTTGGCGGCGAAGTCAACGAAAGCCAGGGTGGACTCCTTGGCCTCCTTAAAGGATTCCCAAGGGTCCCTAACCCTGCCGCCTCAAGAAGCCAGGGCTGCCCTTCGCGGCCCGCCGGCAACTTCCACCAGCAGCTCCTCCTTGGTGGCACGTGATCGGACGGCTTCATTGGTTGTAGCCTCAGCCGATGGAAAGGAAGCGCTGGTCACGTGGCCAGCATAGGAGGTCCTTGGTGGCGGACTAGAAGCCAGAACCTGGGGCTGGCGGCGGGCGTCGCTCATGAAGCCGCCGGCCTGGGGCTGAGGAGTTGGCGGCACGGTGGCCGGAGAGGTGCCCTGGGGCCGCTTTCCCCTGGACAAAAGGGACTTGGCCGACAACTTGGAAGTTGCCACCCGCTCCCTGGCGACAAAATGAAGTTAGCCAGATTAATACCAGTAATTAGGAAGACCGGCAAAGGACTAAGGCGGAAATGAGTACCTTCGGGGGATGATAATCCCGTGTTCTCGTCAAGGTCGACGAGGACCAGCTCGGTAGCCGTTGCGGTCCGTTTCTTCCTCTTGGCGTTAGCTGTCGAGGAAGCAGCGTCGGACGCCTTGCGCTTCTTTGTTTTCCCAACCTCCGGCTCGTAAAAGTCGGCAGCCAGGTCATTCTCCCCTAGAGCAGAGAGATGTTAACCAAAAAAGAGCAAGCGTTAAGAGGACTCAAGTAAGCCAGCAGAGCCGCCAAAGAAGGGCAAAAAATAGAAATGTCTACCTCGAGGGGAGGGTTGTAGTGGGTGTGCATGGGCACGCCCTCCACCGCCTTCACCAGCCCTGATTTGACAAGGCTGTGAAGTCGGGCCGCCAATTCGGCAGCTGGTAACCCCTCTTCGCTTACGCGAAGAGAAGCTGTGGCAGTAGGCGAATACTGACATGTCTTGTGCGGGCTATACCGCAGAGGCAGTATTTGCCGGCTAAGCCAGCAGGTGAGGGTGTCCACCCCGTCCAGCAAGGGAGGAGCCATCGTCCGAGTGAGGAACTCGATCCGCCTTTGGATAAGTCGGAGCTCCTCCGTCAACTTGGGGACTGCCTCGTCCCAGCATGGCCTGGGCATAGGCGGCGCGTTGACAAAGTCCGGGACGTCAAATTGACGCCCCGGTGCTGCCATGTCTTGGCAGTAGCAGAAGGTGGACGTCCAGCCCTTGACGGACTCGATGTATGGTATCTTGGGATACCATTGGCGTCCTTGGCGGCAGTTGAAGGTGATGCGGCCGCAGGTTGCCAGTCCGCCAACCGGCACAGTCTGACGCCGGCAACGGAAGCAGTATCTTAAGAAATCTAAACTAGGCCTAATACCTAGATAGCCCTCAAATAGAGTTGTGAAGCCGGCTAAGACAAATATGCTATCGGGCGCTATGTTGTGGGGCTTGAGCCCATAATGATCCAGCACCTCGCTATAGAAGGCGGAAGGCGGCAGGGCCATTACCCTAACTATGTGGGAGGTGAGGATTACCCTCTCGCCAGCTTTCGGAGCCGGGACAACATCCCCGAAAGCGGGCCGCCAGCTGCAGTCCTCCCGAGTCGGCAAGTAGCCGGCCGTCTCCAGGTCCTTGAGTGCGACAACGGAGGGGAGCCAGTAGCGTGACCCGAGGTTGGCTGGCTCCTCCTCCTCATCGACGGGCGCGCCGCCGGCCGCCGTCGGCGCGATGGAAGACGAGGGCGCCGCCGCACGGGAGTGCGCGGACGGGGTAGAAGATGGAGCGGCGGCAGGAATGCCCGCATGCGCCGCCGCGGAGCGTGACACCGCGCCGCCCATCGCCGTGGGCACGGTGGTCTCCGTTGCAAGCTCGCTGGACGCTGCCGAGGTGGTGGCTTGAGGTCCGGTGGCCATCGCCGTGCGTGAAGGTCGCCAAGGAAGAGGTGCTGGCCGCAGTTCTCTCGGTGGTCGCAAGAAAGCTCGGGAGAGCAAAGGACGGAGGAGGTGAAGTGCGAAGGAGAAGAATGAACCGCTCGGCTCCCTATTTATAAGCCCGGGCGTTGCTCTCTGTGTAACGGCTCGATTAGTCGGACACGTGTCATCCATCCGTTGCCGCGGAGCAATGCACTCTCACACGATCACCACGACTCCTCTTTTCCCGCGATTTGCAATCATGGCGCGATTTTCGCTCCATTTTGTTTCAAACTGTCGTGAGCCAATTAGCGTCATCCGTCAAAGATAGGTTTGACTTGCCGCCGAGGATCAGGCTTTCTCGTGAAGCTATCCGGCAAGTTTTACTAAGCCGTATTTCCCATGTCGGATAAAGGCGGCCGTGTGCCAACATTGAGGTGCACATTCCCCATTATTTTCAGAATGGTTCAAGCCCTGCAGCCTCCAACATTGAAGAATGAAGAATCAAGAAGAAGCCGGCGCCTGGAGAACTTCAACCTTTCTGGGGGCTAATGTTGGGATTATACCAACTAGGCGTATCTCTAACATGGATCAATCCGGCTAGTCCAGGGTGGCCCAAGGGTGGTAAGGCCGAAGCCTACCGAGCGGCCCGGATAGGTGACGTACAAGGAAGTAGGCGGATGGTCCAAGGAAGGCGGAAGGACGAAGCCCATCAAGCCACCAAGCCCAAGACGGAAGGCGGCAACTAAGCCGGCTAGGTCTAGGACTCTGTTTACTTGTCGGACAAGTAGTTACCTTGTATCCTGGGGTCTGGCCGCCTATATAGCCAGCCACCAGGAAGCCTTTAGGGCACGCTCCAATACGCATCATACACATTGTAACATGTTCACGGCCATTGCCTTATACTGAATTATTGCAGCACGTAGGATCCCGCCACCGTTGTGGGATCCGAAGCTGGGTAAACTCGCCGTGTTCAATCACGTCCTTGACGACTCCAGCCTTCTTCCCCACAATCCATACGCAGGCTAGAGGACCCCCGTCTCCTATCAATTATGTCGATACTACGACAGAAGACGTCAAGAGCGAAGACGAAGTGGAGGAAGAAGAAGACATGCGTCCTCACCTTCGCCGAGCATTGGAGTGGTGGAGAACCCCTCCAACCGCAGTATGAGCGCACGGATGAGCACCGGAGGGAGAATTCCACGTCATCTTCTGGCTCCAAGAACATCTTCATCAAGCACCAACTACGCCTTCCACAACTTAATCCACCTAGACCAAATTGAAAAGTTGCCTGAGGTGATGCGGCCAAACTTTTGGAATATGGATCGTTCTAACAATGCGGGGAAAAGGAACTCGAAATCTGATGCAGAGTGGGGAAACAACTCCAAGAGCTGGGATTCAAAGGCTGATATATTCATGAGCCGTATTGAGCACAACACGGAGATGATTCGTTCTCTTGCTTAAAAGATTGACGAACTGAAGGAATTGGTCGAGAAGCTTATTGGGGATTCTCCATCGCCACCGAAGGAGTAATTCATAATTGGTATTGGCATCTCCCTTCGCTTGTTCTAAGCTTGGGGGGAGTGTCGCGGTATCACCATTATCTTTCATCTTTTACTTATTAGTATTGTCATATCATGAGTAGGGAAGTTATCTTATATTATGGTTTGCAATGTGGAAGTATATCTCTTTTAGTTGGTTATCTATGTATCCCTTGGTGTGAGTTGCCGTTATGGAATATTAATGAGAAGTGTTATCATTTATTTTCTGCACACTTTATTTTAGGTTGCAACTTTTAGCATGTATGATTGATCTTGTCATTTAGTATTGGTGATCACTTTGGGAACATATAGTAAATCTTTTGGCTTTGGCAAACTTAGCATTGGTTCGTAGCTACAATACTTTGAGACTTAAGAGGAAAAAGAATCACATGTAGAATATAGCATTCATTGATCTTTCTTACTTGTCTATGACAAGCTTAATATTCACAACTTAAAATTGTCTGTGCTTTCAAGTAAGAATTGCATGATTGTCTTTTACTACATTTATGTTTGCTTGTATCCTTCAACTCTTTTGCTTGCTACCCAACCTTGCTAGCCAAAGACCTTTATCGAGAGGGAATGCTTCTCATACATCCAAACCTTGAACCAAAACCCTTGCCGTCTGTGTCCACCATACCTACCTACTTTATGGTATTTTGCGCCACTCCAAGTAAATACTTCTTGTGCTATCTTTATTCAAAATTACTATCCCTTATTTGTGTCAATGTTCACTAGCTCATGAGGAAATAATAGTTGGGTATGTCATCTTCCGTACTAATTAAGTAACCCATGACTTGCATGCTACACCTACTCGTCATTAATATTGCAAAGGGGTGTTCAGACCACTATAATATCAAAGGTTGATTTTTTCAAAAATATAGGCACTCCTCCATGGTTTGAGATTGATTGGTGGGCACCCGTGAATTCAGCTAGCCATGGTTATGTTAGAAAGGTGGGGAGGAGTGTCATGGCTGTGAAAGTAAAGAGAAAAAGAAGATGAATATGATAAAGGCTTGTCTTAAAAAAAATCGGAACCACCCTTAACTTGCTTAGTATGGAAGATGACAAGAACTCTGTTACTAATCGTTGACAACAACAAACACCGCTCAAAAACTTACTTTTATGCTCTCTATATTCAAAAGGCTATAAAACAAAAAGCTCTAGCACATGCTTGTATCTCTACTTCCCTCTGCGAAGGGCCTATCATTTACTTTATGTTGAGTCAGTAAACCTATCTCCTTCTATCTTAAGCAAGCATTTGAGTTGATTGTGATTTAACCACTGATACATTAGTATTGTTCATCATGTCTTTCATTCTTTCTTGTTTAGCACATTGTAGGTATCTAATGAATTTGATTTTTGGAGCTATCAACCTATAAAGAGGGTTGTTTTGTAAACTAAGCTCAATCGCTCATTGTTCTCTGACAAAGGACTAAGTTTGCCAACAACAACTATGGTTTTCTCTATGTACTTTACTTTGGTTTACCTCTACTTGTTACAAGTTGATTTATGCATGAACGGAGTTAATATCTAAGATGACTTGTGCATTTATACATGTGATGCTTCTTGTCCGTATATTTTATATCGACACTTCACTCCATAAACATGTGGTCATGTTTACCGAGTTCAGCTTTCACTTGGGGACAAGTGAGGTCTAAGCTTGGGGGTGTTGATTGCTATTGTTATTGATGCTATTGAGTGAAACCGTTGAACTAGTGTTTATGTTCAGATTGTTATCTATCATTATATCACCTCTGATCATGTTCATTATGGTGTGTCGTGAGTAGTTTGTTATGTTCTTGAGGACATGGGAGAAGTCTAGATGTTAGTAGTGAACTATGTTGATTAATATTTGATGTTTTGATATTTAAGTTGTGGTGCCATTCTTCTAGTGGTGTCATGTGAACGTCGACTACATGACACTTCACCTTTATGGGCCTAGGGGAATGCATCGTGTATTTGGTTATCATTTGTGGGGTTGTTGGAGTGACAGAAACCTAAGTATGTTGGTATTCCGATGCGCGAGGGATCGCAGGATCTCAGAGTTTGAGGCTATGGTTAGATTTATCTTAATTACTTTCTTGTATTTACGGATGCTTCCAAGGGGTATAATCGTAAGTATGTATTAGTCCTACGAAGGGCGGTGCATTAGTATAGGTTCACCCACACGACACTTATCTAAACACTAAAGATTATTCATCAATACGATGCGAAAGCAACAGACAGAAATCCCGTGTGTCCTCAAGACCGTTTGGTCATCATAAGTAAACAAACCGGCTTGTCATTTGCTCTCAAAAAGATTGGGCCACTCGCTGCAATTATAATTGTCGCGCTTTATTTATTTTATGTGACGCCCCAATATTGGTACAATGTAGATTTAAGCGATCCCGCCGAAATCCGCATAATAACGATTTTAGGTCGCCTACCAGACATAATGTGCACGTCTAAACATGCGCATTATGTGGGTGGAATTGTGATAACATGACAACAGTTCCGATACATCCACAACAACAACAAAGGATACAATATACAACAACGACTCGAACGAGTCAAGATACAAATGATACAATACAAAGATACAAATGACAGCGGAAGCAAAATAGTATCCGACTACGGATAAGAAGCAAATTGGACTAAGAGTCCTGAAGATAAGCAATGGCGCCATATCCCTGCCCAGCCAAGCCGGAGGGATTCCCAAGCAAACGTCGTCGGACTTCAAACATGTTAACTGCACATAAAGCACAACCCAAAAAAAGGGTCAGTGTAACGTCCCAAATTTTGGAACCAAGAAAAACTTAATCATAAAAGACCCAAAATTTAGAGGCAACAAAAACATTTTTAAATGTCTTGATTAATGGATGTGTTTTCTCTTTTATGCTCTGTTTTTCATGTTGTGTTTTGTTGTTTATGTCCATGCCTTCTACTTATAAACCTTCTAAAAATCAAACAAGTTATAATATGATCTCTGAGATCAAGGTTATGACAAGTAAAATAGTGCATAAATCTTCTCTTTTCTTATTTTTAAGAAACTCTATTTCTCATGGTGTTTTCATTTTAGCAACTACCCAAAAGACCTATTATTTGAGAAAGTAAAAGTATTTACATAAAGCGTATGTCTGCAAAGCTATAAAGAACTATTTAGTAAGTCCTAATATATTGGAAGATTATTATGTTGCAAGTATTAGCAACTCTCTTTTCAAAAACCTCAACTTTGTTAGTCTTTGGAAATTATTTCCCAACGTGTTGTTTAATTCTATTTCCAACAAAAAGCTTGTCTTGAACATATGATCATCATTTCACCTTTTACTTGTTATATCCTAAATGCTTGGATTGTTATTTCATTTACATATTTCTGGAATTGTTTGGCTTGTACTTGATGTTTGCTTGCTTGGATATGTGGATATTTGTATATTAAGAATTGGGTGTGAGGTTTAAATTGAAATATTTTATGCTTAAAGCTTGTACTTTATGATTGTGGTGTGTGTCACCTCTTTTTATTTTAAGTTGACATAAGGAACTCAAAAATTCCATTTTTCAAATAGTTGTTGACTATATTTTGTAATGTTAATTTTTAGCATTTCTTGAGCATGACAACTGGAGTTTATTTTGTCCAATTTGGAAATGCAACTCACCCCATACTTAACATTTCTACTTCTCATCAATAACCTTCCTTAAAGTTTACAAAAAAAATTGATCACTAATTCTTGCTTGTTTTGAGTGCTTCATGATAAGGAGACCAAATGTGCTTTACTAGATAGCCTTCTTGTCTTTTTTGTATCTAATTGTTAGTAAGCCCTTTTGACCTAAGCTCTTAAGACAAATGGTGCATCTATGTCCCTTCTAATAATTCCACTTTGCCTCATAATTTTCTAGTCAATGGATTGATTAATCCATCTTAGCAAAGTGGACTTGTTCATCCAACTCTAAATCTTCTAAACCCCAATTCGACACCCCCCCTCTCCCCAAGTCCTTGTTGCGTGCATGCCCTCACCCGCACACACACCCTGGACTCTTTGGTCATCAACCTTACCATTCCCTCGCTCTCTATTATTTTTCTATTCTGGTCAGAACATTTTGTTGAGCACCTTATGTGCAGAGCAGACCTCACATTTACTCCACTCCCCTCCATCGACTCCAGACCATTGGGTACGGTCCAAAGTGGTGCACCAGCGCATTTCATCATTGCAGCACCGCCCCGCTTAGCCAATCGCCACCCCGAGCTCTCTCTCCCCTGCCCATGCCCAAGACAAACAAACCGGCCACCCTCTCTTATTAAGCATCTGAGGCCACCACGACACCTCTCACCTTGCCCATTTCCTTCTCCTAACTCCACTCCCCCACCGAGAGCGAGCCCTTGCAAGCCCTCTCCCTCCTCCGCTCGGAATCTTCTTAGAACCGACGCTTGGACCGGGAGTTTTTCGCGGACGATGTCGTCTTCTCCGGCTAACCTAGTCCTCCATTTTTCTTCCTGCGAGCTCCTCTCTTCCGTGGCTACCTATTTGACATATCCGTCTCTTTTCAGAAGCATCGGAGCCACCTCAGCTTCGCCATGTCCGCCACGAAAGCCGTCGGCTGTGCCGTCGTTCCAAGCCGCGTCGGCGCAAACCAAGCTTTCCCGCGACCATCCCTGGCCCTCCGCATCCGCAAGGACCCTCTCCTTCGTCCTTCATGCGCCTGAGGTGAGCACCGCGAGCTCCTGGCTTTTTGTAGGGTTTCTGCTCATCTGGTTTCCGTCGGGAGGAGGAAGACGACCTATGGCCGTCGATTCCCAAAACAACGACTCACATTTGAACCTCCTAGATCTAATCGCAGCCGTCCGTTCGCGATCTGGCGGCAGCTCATCTCTTCGCCACGCGGGCGGGCGCAGCGGGCCAGCCCACCTCGGTGACTTGGCTCGTGCTAGATCCGGCCCCTCTTGTGTTTTTTTTCGGTCAATTGATTTCTTTTCATTTTCCTGTTAGTATGTAGTGTAGCTTTAATTCATTTGTGATAGATCTGTGCATGATAAATTCGTGAAGTAAATATTTTAGCATAGCTATGTGTTTTCTTTATCATGTGGCACTGACCTCTTGCCAAAATATGTTTTTATGTGTGTTCTGGAGTAGATCTTGTAAAAAGTTTTTGTTTCACAATTTATTTAATAACTTGAGTTTTGTAGTTCCAAAACTGCAAACTATAGTTCTTTGGAAAGCCAGAAATAATACCTACCTAGATCTATAACCCATGCATGCAGGAGATTTGGGAAACTAGAGTTATATTAGGTTTTGTTTTATAACTAGTGACAGTTTGGTGATTTTTAATTTGTTATTAAAAACACTTTTTGAAGCAAATCCAATTGAAAATGGTAGATATAAGTAGTAGCTATCATATACTAGCATGATAGATGTTTTTCAACTTATATTTTGCGCATATTGACCTATTGTCTATAGCAGTTGGTTCTTACATTTAAAAGTATATTTTTATTCCCTGTTATTTGCATGTGTCTAGTTTAAATTGTTTATGCTATATATGTGTGTGCAAATGGTTTAGGAATGTTTTTGGTCGATGCCGATATGTTTTTCTTGGCATGTAAAGTTGGATTCGACTAAAAATAACTTATGTCTTGTGTTGTACACTAATAATGGCAAAATGTGTTCATTCCACTAAAACTGAGATAGAGGGAGCTAGGGGTGTTCTAATTGAGTGAATCCAACTTCTACAGAAAGATAAAATCAAAAACTATCCATAGAAATTAACCTTGCATGTAAGAGATTCGTAAAACTGAATCTATAATGATTTTGGGTTTGTAACCAGTAGCTTTTGTAGGATTTTTCGTTTCTGTTTAGTGATAGATTTTGATATAAATCTAATTTTCCTATTTTCATATGGTTACTAGGTATATTGTGGTAGAAGGATTTATTTTTAGGAGCTATATTATGATCATGGTAATTAATCTCACAAAAACAGGACGTATACAACTAAATTTTGAATTAAATTAATTCCCTGTTTTACCTAAATTGTTAGGTGTGGATGTGTTAAATCAATCATAAGTACAGAACCTTAAATTCACCTTTAAGAACTTAATGAATTTCCTAAAAGTATTTTTATGTCATTCACTTTTGAGTTTAACATAGTTCATCTTGTTTCCTAAGAGTTGCACTATAATTTCATTTGTGTGTCATGCAGGTGAATGGTGTGTAGCACCCCCAAGAGCCACGCTAGACAAACCCAAGACCTCAATCTGAGATAAGCGTAACATAGATCTCGGAAGGCAACAGTTGCAATCAGTAACACAACAGAGACCCTACAACACAGGAAGCAATAGGTTAAGCTCTTAGAAGAGCTGAGAAGCAGATATCACCAAAACTAAGGTCACTGGCCTGTCAATCAGCAATACAACGAAAGGCAAATTATGCTATTAGACATAGCAAAACCCACAAAAGGCCTAAGAGGCCAAAGCATAACGGCGATGTCCCAGTCCATAGATTCCAGGCTGCCGTCTGGGAACCCCAACCTACTCGTCGATATCGATGTCCAGAAGACACACCTGTCCAAAATAATTGCGCAAGGCTGAGTACAGGAGGTACTCAACAAGACTTATTTAACCTGCTACATATCTGCTCGTTCAGAGAGTATTCATGAATGTCCTTTGCATAAAGCCAGTTTTTGTTATCAAATCGAGGGAGAAGAGAATCTCGCATCAGTAGACTTTTAAAATGGGGTAAGGGAGTAACACTAGCTTCATCCACATTTTCAACCTCCACCAGATCATCATGAGTTATACCACCCACTAGAATCACCCCCCTCGCTCAACCCGAGGAAGCGATCCGCCTTTAGTTGGCAAGTTTTATACTTAGATTATAGTTGTCTATGATCACCGAAATAAGGTACCAAGTCGTCCATAACCGTGGACACGGCTTTCCGATAAGGTTTACCCTGCAGGGGGTGTAACTACCCACACACGCCAACCAACCGATACGCCGGCTATTAGCACTCTTCCAGGGAGTGCCGACAGGAGGGTTGGCCACGACCTTTCCCAAGCTTCGCCTATGTCCATGAGCCACAGCAGTAGGTCAGACCGCCATCTCAGCGATCCCTAGTGCGGGTTGCCAGGGTCAAGATCAGAGCGTCACACTCTCCTGACCCGAGCCCTAATTTCCTCAACTCATTTTACCGCACACGCAAATGGAACACTCGAACTACTGGCTTCACGTAGTAGGCTAGGCAAGTTGGAGCCGAGGGGAAAATGAATGCGCTGTGTGGATGCACGACTAATCTTGGTTCCGAACCCAGGAACTCAGTTCCTAAGATCGACAAGAATGAGACAACCCACCACCATCCCATTGTGGCCTCTCATCCAAGTCTTAAGCATATTCAACACATCTTCGATCATCCCACGCCATTCTTCACAACTCTGGTTCATCAACCGGATGGAACAGAGTGAAGATCTAAGCAGGGCTAAGCATAGCAGACTCTCGCGATGCAACACTTAAGACAATCTATACCTCCACTCAAAACAACGTTTGAATCGCATGCATAATACCAGAATCAAATACTTTGAAATCTTATATGTGCAGATAAGAGGTTATGCTTGCCTTGCTCTTCGATAACAACATATATAGCAATTGGAAATCTTCGGCTTCACTTGATCGAGATAACCAAAATAACTCTTCATAG
This sequence comes from Poa annua, assembly GCA_026929855.1. NCBI lineage: Eukaryota > Viridiplantae > Streptophyta > Magnoliopsida > Poales > Poaceae > Poa > Poa annua. The sequence goes on from CM049432.1 coordinate 24,107,526, forward strand.
ATATCCTTCTGATTTAACCATCGATGATCCAGCACTCGCCTTTGGTGTTGTCAAACTCCACTTCGGATTCGCATTCTACCGCGAAAAACGAAACACCGGAAAGGAAACGAGAAATAACATTCAATCATGGCATCGATGCAATGCGCACAATGCATGACATGACAAGTTGGAGGATTGAAAATAAACCCTATGCATGGAATATCATTTTAAATAGAGTTGGAATGCCCGAGAGGTGCCATTCGACAAATTCCACATTTAAGAGAAATGGTGTAATTTATTCCTCTATTATAGACATGGTTCAAAGTAGTTTAAATATGCATGATTTGGACATAATTAAGTAGATCTTATTTTTCTGCAAATTTTGATATATTAATCACATTTTTTTGATTTAAAATGAATTACTTATGAATTTCCAAAGATTAAACAAGTTTAATTCAATTTAAACCATTTGTTAATTCCATTTTAAATATTTATGAATTTAAATAAATAATATTGGACCCACATGTCATAACTTTATTAATTACATAAAACATTATTTGGAAATGAATAAAATTCTGACAAACAGGGCCCACTTGTCAGATTTTTAACAATTATAGAAAAGAATAACTAATTTTCAGAAATTAAAAAGGAATGATGACGTCAGCTGACGTCATCAATGGCCAAATCCCCACTGTCGAGCACGAATCTCTCGAACCAGAACGAATTGGAGCGATTGCTTTGCAGCAATCGGGAGAGGAGGCTGAGGCGGACCAGAAAGTGGCGGCGCGGCCTGCAAATGTTCGCCGGAGCTGCTCCGGCGACGAGCGGGCGCGGCGGCCGGAAGAGGAGCACGGCGGCCCGAGCAATCCGAGCACGAGGAGGAGGGAAAAGAGTTCCGGGAGGACCGTTGGCTCACCCTGAAGCTCGTGGAAGCGTCGGGGATGCGGCGGCCCGAGGTTGAAGAAGATGGAAGAAATCCTCATTTTTCCGGCTTCCCTGCACGAATGGATGGAGGAGGAGGGAGAGGGGATCACGGAGCTTCTCCAGAGCGTCTCGCCGGACCTCGGGGTGGCCGGAGTCGACGGAAATCGCCGGAGACCCGAGAGCTAGGGTTTCGGGCAATGGGGAAAAAGAAAGGAGAAGGAGAAGAAGAACTGGGCTTCTCCGTGGCGGCGGAGGCTTCTTATACCGCCGCGGCATCAGCGGCGTGCATCTTGGCGCAGGGGCGGCGTCGGACGGCCGCACGGATGACAGCGCAGGGAGGCGAGGTCAGAAGCTTGAAGACGATGTCCATTTTGCAGAAAACCCCCTGGCGATTTTAATAATTTCTGGATTTCTTCACAGATAGGCCCCTAGTTTGGAAAATAAATAATTTGAGGGCCTTTTTGTAAATAGAAAATTTATACAAAAATACGAGGAGATTCAAAATTTCACAAGGAAGCCATTGACCAACTTTGGATTTTGAAAATTTTGAAATCTTTTTAACACATTTAAAATAACAAGTGGTTTAGGCCACTTTAGGGTTTTTCTCTTTAATTTTAAAACTCAAATTTTGTGCAACTTTTAATTAGATGCAAATGATGCTCATGATGCACGAACAAATCTAAATTATCGATTAGCAAATTTGGGGACGTTACAGATCTATCCCCCTTACAAGAATCTCGTCCCCGAGATTCCTTGGGTAGGAAAAGAGATACAGAGAGGAGGGCTACACCGGTATTTGATGATCTTGTCGATCTCACGACGATCTACTTTCTCAAAGAGGTTGGTCCTTGACTTCAGGGATGATTCCACACTTCACGTCTCATCGGACTTTTCTTCAGCTACTGTAAAGAGAAGAGGGAAATAACTCTGGGACGAGGATCTTCGTAAAGATCGAGTATCTCATGGTCAACTCAAGGAAGGAGTGTGCAGGACAACTCTTGAGCTAGCAAGCATGAAACACATCAAGGTAACGGATGGAAAGGAAGAAGTTTCAAGTTGATAGACAACTGTTACCCGAAACGAGTAGAATATGAGCTTTGCACAAGGTCAAGATGGATAAATAATTAGATCTTGATACGACAAAAGGAAGAACCCTTTTCAGATTTGAACCATTTGGCTTACGAGATGTTTGCCATATGATTAAAATTCCAGGGCCCTAAGATGACTGACAAATTCACACAATGTGTGAGTTGAAAAGAATTTCAAGTACAAGCAAAAGGAAGGAAGAACTGATCAACAAAACGTTGAAGATTACCATGAAAAGAGAGTTCTCATGATGGATATGTTATCAAACGATAAGAAAAGGATCAGGAGGATCAATCGGGAGACATCCAGAATCTCTGAGATCATCGGAGGAGGGAACTTCTTTTTGATCTTCTAGATACCCATTTCAAGCTCATGACAAGCTTTTAATAGGCGAGGGGATAAACGTCGGGCTTTGGAAGGAGAAATATCATAAGGGGCAACTTTTAGAATAAGCCGCACAAAAATCCTCATGGCGAGTGGTTGTTCTTGAAGATTCCAGGAATTTCGGCGATAGACCTTCCGACTAAGTGTGTCAACCACAACATTAATCTTGCCGGAGTTACAAAAGGACCTATGTAAAAATCCTTGAGGAACACCAACCATTGTTGCTGCTTGAGATTCAGCTCTGGCTAGTTGGGATGAAAGTTCAGACTAAGAACGTCCGAACGGAGAGGTGCAATGGTTAACATCGAAGAAAGGTTGCATATTCTCAAGATGTGGACAACAATGTCAAGCTCGAAAAGATGAGCGAGATTGCAAGAATCATGCATTAGCAATTTGTCAAAAGACAAATGCACCTACCTGATTAATATGCAACGAACACAATTGAGTCCTTCTTGGGAAACAACAAAGAAGATAACGAAGTTTTCCAACTTCTTCTCATTCTTGATCCAATCAGTCAGTGGCTTGGTGTGCATAAATGACTTCTTCAAGGTATGCAGATAACAACTTGTCATCCCATGAATAGTCCGCACATGCATGACCGACTAGAGATAATTCCCGAGGAAACAAAGGAAAACTCTACTTGGATTCACGGCGACATCTTTCAGCAATGCACGTGAACCAGAAGAGGTTACTTCCAACATCCAGAACACATACTTCGTGATGACACAAAGATGGTTCTCAAAAGTTTCCAATATTATTTCCAAAGGTTCATAATGATCCTCTTCAAACATGGAGGCAATAAGAATGTTATCGATGGGCTCAACAACAATCTTACTAAGATACTCCAATAAGATGGAATAATCTGATATATGAACAAGGCAGAAATATTGGTCAGACCAAGGACATGAAGATGTAAGCTGGCGAAACACCATAGGTAAAACATCATCAACAATGGTCCATGGAACTGAGTTTGATTTGACGATAGCCCAAATCAAATCAAAGATTGGGATGATATCAAATCCGTTAGGATATACCATCTTGCTTCAACACGACAACACAGGTAGACAGGAGTCTTGCTCTGCAAGGCAAAACGATGTGGCCTTAAGAGTGTCGGTAAAACCTAACTCTTTGACCGAGTATGTGCACCAGAACAACGGACTTGGCAGCACAGTCAACTTCACTTAGTGACCGGATAACCAATCACACAAGGAAGGAATCAAATGTCCTTATATGTCAAAGCAACGAAAATTGCTAAGAATATCTAATAGCCACATCAGTACACACGCCGTAGCATTCCTGAGCACGAGCAGCTGGAAGGAAAGCGTGAGTAAGGACGTGAAAAGCATCACTTCATCAAATAAGTCATGATACACCACACGACCTCTTGATATACAAGAGGGTGATACTTTGAGATGGAACAGATTAGAAGCAAACAAAGCTTCTTAATCTGCAGACTACAACACTTTGACCTGGTCCTGGAAATGGACGAGGTACGGGAGTTTGTTTCTCCCTGACATCCCGAAGTGGAATGTCACGACGGACCACGAGAGCAACATGCATTAGTACACGAATGCACATTTACAACTTGGATGCCAAGTGGCATACACTGGTCAGAACATAACGAAAGAAAAGAAACATACTCAGGAAAATCCTGAGATGCAGATGATCAAGTTAGCATACATCTGATAACTTGTTCTGATAAGAAAGGTGTGGCAGAGTCACCAACTTAGATGTGAGACTCATAAAGAGCCTCTGTCGTGATCCTTTTGGTTCCATGACAGAACCTCTGCCAAAGCTAGTGGAAGGAGTAAACCTTGGATGTCGTAGGCCAATTACGACAAAACCACAAGCTGGAAGGCTAACTATAACTGACATTACTAGCCCTTCTGAGGTTGCAAGCATTCCTTAGGGATCAACAAGATGGATCTTGGGTTAAAGGTCAGCATCATGTACTGATAGAGTGAGCATCACATGGGTAACAACCAACATGACTCAATACACCACCAACATCACAATCTGGGACCTTCGGTTCAAGTCCAGGATGAAAAACGAAAGAAGGAGTAACTACCATTCGAGTGTCACAAAGGCACAACGATGTAGTAATCACGAGATAGCTTCAGAGACCAACCACAGCTTCTGAAGTATCAAAAGAAGGAAAGGAAATCTTCGGAGTTAAGGGAACCTGAAACATTGGAATAGAATGATGCAGAGACAACAAGGTTGAGAGATCAAGAGGGAAAGGAATCTCTCATTACGAATGAGGGGAAAACGGATCAAAGAACACACCAGGCTCCAGAAAACTTAACACTAGGTCAAATTGGCTGGGAAACGACCTGCACTTGGTGCACCTATATTTTGAATGACCAAGAGAAAGAGGGAGCAAAGCGTTTTACCCAAAACAAGGTAAGGTGACCCAGAATTAGAGCGATACCAGATAAGGAGTAAAAAGAAGCCTATTTAGATTTTTGGTAAATAGTTTTAGCTTTGAAATATTTTTCACAACCACTAGACTCAACATCGACTAGTAGAAAGGTTTTCCTACAGGCGGTCCTGCTCTGATACCAAAACCTGTAGCACCCCCAAGAGCCACGCTAGACAAAGCCAAGACCTCAATCTGAGATAAGCCTAACATAGATCTCGGAAGCCAACAGTTAAAATCAGTAACACAACAGAGACCCTACAACACAGGAAGCAATAGGTTAAGCTCTTAGAAGAGCTGAGGAGCAGATATCACCAAAACTAAGGTCACTGGCCTGTCAATCAGCAATACAACAATAGGCAAATTATACTATTAGACATAGCAAAACCCACAAAAGGCGAGTAGTTAGCGTAAAACTACCACTTTACAGACTTAATCACAAAAAACTACCACTTTTGCCCGCAATCGCAAAAAACTACCACTTTTGGTCCGCTGATTGCAAATTGCGCTAAAAGTCGATTTGGCTGCGGATTGACACGAAAACTGACTGGGCGGGCCCACCCATCAGAGATTAGTGGCAAGGGATATCGTTTCGTGCCCGCAATCGCAAAAAACTACCACTTTTGCCCGCAATCGCAAAAAACTACCACTTTTGCCCGCAATCGCAAAAAACTACCAATTTTGCCCATCATCTTCCATGTTATGCAATAATGTTTCTTACTCATTACCATTGCTTTATTGGTGTAGGACTAAATAATGTTTCTATCTTTATTATTGTTGTGTAAGATTGCAATAATGGGCAAAATTGGTAGTTTTTTGCGATTGCGGGCAAAAGTGGTAGTTTTTTGCGATTGCGGGCAAAAGTGGTAGTTTTTTGCGATTGCGGGCACGAAACGATATCCCTTGCCACTAATCTCTGATGGGTGGGCCCGCCCAGTCAGTTTTCGTGTCAATCCGCGGCCAAATCGACTTTTAGCGCAATTTGCAATCAGCGGACCAAAAGTGGTAGTTTTTTGCGATTGCGGGCAAAAGTGGTAGTTTTTTGTGATTAAGTCTGTAAAGTGGTAGTTTTACGCTAACTACTCACAAAAGGCCTAAGAGGCCAAAGCATAACGGCGATGTCCCAGTCCATAGATTCCAGGTTGCCGTCTGGGAACCCCAACCTACTCGTCGATGTCGATGTCCAGAAGACACACCTGTCCAAAATAATTGCGCAAGGCTGAGTACAGGAGGTACTCAACAAGACTTATTTAACCTGCTACATATCTGCTCGTTCAGAGAGTATTCATGAATGTCCTTTGCATAAAGCCAGTTTTTGTTATCAAATCGAGGGAGAAGAGAATCTCGCATCAGTAGACTTTTAAAATGGGGCAAGGGAGTAACACTAGCTTCATCCACATCTTCAATCTCCACCAGATCATCATGAGTTGTACCACCCACCAGAATCACCCCCCTCGCTCAACCCGAGGAAGCGATCCGCCCTTAGTTGGCAAGTTTTATACTTAGATTATAGTTGTCTATGATCACCGAAATAAGGTACCAAGTCGTCCATAACCGTGGACACGGCTTTCCGATAAGGTTTACCCTGCAGGGGGTGTAACTACCCACACACGCCAACCAACCGATACGCCAGCTATTAGCACTCTTCCGGGGAGTGCCGACAGGAGGGTTGGCCACGACCTTTCCCAAGCTTCGCCTATGTCCATGAGCCACAGCAGTAGGTCAGACCGCCATCTCAGTGATCCCTAGTGCGGGTTGCCAGGGTCAAGATCAGAGCGTCACACTCTCCTGACCCGAGCCCTAATTTCCTCAACTCATTTTACCGCACACGCAAATGGAACACTCGAACTAGTGGCTTCACGTAGTAGGCTAGGAAAGTTGGAGCCGAGGGGAAAATGAATGCCCTGTGTGGATGCACGACTAATCTTGGTTCCGAACCTAGGAACTCAGTTCCTAAGATCGACAAGAATGAGACAACCCACCACCATCCCATTGTGGCCTCTCTTCCAAGTCTTTAGCATATTCAACACATCTTCGATCATTCCACGCCATTCTTCACAACTCTGGTTCATCAACCGGATGGAACAGAGTGAAGATCTAAGCAGGGCTAAGCATAGCAGACTCTCGCGATGCAACACTTAAGACAATCTATACCTCCACTCAAAACAACGTTTGAATCGCATGCATAATACCAGAATCAAATACTTTGAAATCTTATATGTGCAGATAAGAGGTTATGCTTGCCTTGCTCTTCGATAACAACATATATAGCAATTGGAAATCTTCGGCTTCACTTGATCGAGATAACCAAAATAACTCTTCATAGATATCCTCCTGATTTAACCATCGATGATCCAGCACTCGCCTTTGGTGTTGTCAAACTCCACTTCGGATTCGCATTCTACCGCGAAAAACGAAACACCGGAAAGGAAACGAGAAATAACATTCAACCATGGCATCGATGCAATGCGCACAATGCATGACATGACAAGTTGGAGGATTGAAAATAAACCCTATGCATGGAAGATCATTTTAAATGGAGTTGGAATGCCCGAGAGGTGCCATTCGACAAATTCCATATTTAAGAGAAATGGTGTAATTTATTCCTCTATTATAGACATGGTTCAAAGTAGTTTAAATATGCATGATTTGGACATAATTAAGTAGATCTTATTTTTCTGCAAATTTTGATATATTAATCACATTTTTCTGATTTAAAATGAATTACTTATGAATTTCCAAAGATTAAACAAGTTTAATTAAATTTAAACCATTTGTTAATTTCATTTTAAATAATTATGAATTTAAATAAATAATATTGGACCCACATGTCATAACTTTATTAATTACATAAAAAATTATTTGGAACTGAATAAAATTCTGACAAACAGGGCCCACTTGTCAGATTTTTAACAATTATAGAAAAGAATAACTAATTTTCAGAAATTAAAAAGGAATGATGACGTTAGCTGACGTCATCAATGGCCAAATCCCCACTGTCGAGCACGAATCTCTCGAACCAGAAGGAATTGGAGCGATTGCTTTGCAGGAATCGGGAGAGGAGGCCGAGGCGGACCAGAAAGTGGCGGCGCGGCCAGCAAATGGTCGCCGGAGCTGCTCCGGCGACGAGCGGGCGCGGCGGCCGGAAGAGGAGCACGGCGGCCCGAGCAATCCGAGCACGAGGAGGAGGGAAAAGAGTTCCGGGAGGACCGTTGGCTCACCCTGAAGCTCGTGGAAGCGTCGGGGATGCGTGGGGAGCTCGGAGGAGGCCGGAATCGAGCTCGACGGCGGCGGCCCGAGGTTGAAGAAGATGGAAGAAATCCTCATTTTTCCGGCTTCCCTGCACGAATGGATGGAGGAGGAGGGAGAGGGGATCACGGAGCTTCTCCAGAGCGTCTCGCCGGACCTCGGGGTGGCCGGAGTCGACGGAAATCGCCGGAGACCCGAGAGCTAGGGTTTCGGGCAATGGGGAAAAAGAAAGGAGAAGGAGAAGAAGAACTGGGCTTCTCCGTGGCGGCGGAGGCTTCTTATACCGTCGCGGCGTCGGCGGTGTGCATCTTGGCGCAGGGGCGGCGTCGGACGGCCGCACGGATGACAGCGCAGGGAGGCGAGGTCAGAAGCTTGAAGACGACGTCCATTTTGCAGAAAACCCCCTGGCAATTTTAATAATTCTGGATTTCTTCACAGATAGGCCCCTAGTTTGGAAAATAAATAATTTGAGGGCCTTTTTGTAAACAGAAAATTTATACAAAAATACCAGGAGATTCAAAATTTCACAAGGAAGCCATTGACAACTTTGGATTTTGAAAAATTTGAAATCTTTTTAACACATTTAAAATAACAAGTGGTTTAGGCCACTTTATGGTTTTTCTCTTTAATTTTAAAACTCAAATTTTGTGCAACTTTTAATTAGATGCAAATGATGCTCGTGATGCACAAACAAATCTAAATTATCGATTAGCAAATTTGGGGACGTTACATGGTGTTTGGTGTTAAATACTATCCAGTAATTCCTTGTGCTTTGTAATGCTTGATGTATGGTTTGTTTACTTCACATTGTTGTCAACACGCTCCTCTGTGGTGTTTTGTTAAATGAGCCAACTACACCTTTTTCGCTTTTAATCGACACCTTGTGTGCACAATGGTGTTACCTTAGTTGCTTAGTTACTGGGTAGTAGATGTTTTTGAGCTAGTAACATGTTTGCATGGGAATGTGCTAGTGTTAATATTAATACTTGCTTGTGTGTTACCCTAGTTTTGTCCGAAGTATTTCCTAAACAAATAAAATACTTTTGTCTGAAGTATTTCCTGAACTATTAAGATACTTTTGTCTGAAGTATTTCCTGAAACTAGTATAGCATCCCTTGTTACAAGTGGTGATAACTCTAAGTGAAGTTTTGCTTTAGTTTTCATTTAAAACTACCTTTTTATTAATTAGGGTTGTTGTGTATATCTTCTTAGGTGCATATGTTGTTTGTCTTAGCTCTATGTTGTTTGTTATGGTTTAGCTAAAGGAGTTGTTTGCTCTTGATTGTTAGCTTAATGTCATGTGCGCTGCTTGCTGTTTGTTATGTCCTTGTGGCATTGTCTTGTATTCTGAGTATTGTTCCTTTTCATGTTTATGACGTAAGATACGATCGGTAAGGAGCTGGATTTGAGGAGTGAAACTGAGGAACATCAAGATCAAGACCAAGGACATATTGCTGAGTCAGGTAAGCCACCTCACCACTATGATGAATCCTATTATTTTTATCAAGCATGTTTTGTTTTCAAAATAAAATAATGCATGTTTTACTTCTTTTGTGGCACCTTGCCATCTGAAAACTATTTTTACAAAATATTGTTTGGACACAGTTATCTACTATAATATTATAGGTGTTACAAAGTAAGTTTTCACTTGGTGAGCCTTGTTGTTGAAGGCTCCATCAAGAAGATCAAGATTTCTAGAAGTATACTCCTATTTTCTTACCTCAAAACTATAGGATGGGAACCTATTTGATAAAACTGTTTTACGGAGGAAAACCCGAGTTGCTGGGAGCAATCGGTGAGCAAGTGTTTTATTAAAAACCCGAGTTGCTGGGAGCAATCGGAAATGTTTGCGAAAACCCGAGCTGCTGGGAGTAGTCGGAGGAGAAGGTGTTTTGAAAAACAAAGTGTGACCCTAGTTGCCGCCCGAACAATTAACCCGTGCAACCACACTACCTGACATGGGTAGGGCTTTGCCGGAAGCTTGTCTGTTTTAGTATTGGGGCTCTCATACTTTCTATGAGGGTTCGGCCCTTGAAGTTGGGTTGTCGTCCGGAAGAGACAATACAATGCTGAGGAGCTGCAGCCGGACGATTACGGCAGGTCTCCTGCTGTGGCGGTGTGGCGTCCCGAGGAAAGACCAAGAGGTCTAGTGGAGCACACGGTGCCGAGGAGAACAAACCTACCGGGAGGCCCCGATGCTAGGGTGGACATAGTAGAAAGCTTTGATCGTGTTATCCAGACCCCCGCATGATGTCGTATGACGGGTCGTGGCAGACATGGGGGAAGGACCGAATTGTATCGGTAAAGTGTGCAACCTCTGCAGATTGTCAATCTATTCAAATACACGCCTCCGCAGTCATGGACGGTTGGAAAGGTATTACTAAGCACGCTGGCTGATTTTAGTTTTAAAAAGGAAAGTGTTTCTCGGATGAAAACAAGGAGGCAACAATGGTGGTACCTGGGAGGTACGGAATTTGGGTGAGGATGGTTGATCTCGGGGAGACAATCAGTTCGATCTCAAGGAAGGAAAAAGGGTTATCCCTATCCTAGTGCTTTGACAAACTTTTACTAAAGAAAGTTTTCAGTACTTAGATATGTCCTTGCTATATCTAAGAGAAGAGAATTCTATCTCTAAATGTTTTTCTTCAACAAAGTTATAGAGATGTCGTATTCTCTATGTCGGAAGATCATGGTATTTGAAAATAAGCCCTATAGTTGTATATAGGAGCTATCCTAGTTTTCGAAAATGCTTTACTTGCATTACCCTAAAAATTTGGCCATAGAGGTGGTCTTGCGAGTACGTAAATGTACTCATATGGCTATGTTCCTGGATATTCAATCGTCCAGGTTCTAATGAGGAGATGTACGACAAGAAGGAGGAGTACGCCGACGACTACGCCAACTGAGTGTCACCGCTCAACTGCTCTGTGGGAATGCGTCGGGACGTGACGAGGGCCGACGCTAGACGAAACTTCCGTTGTACCTTAGTTCATTTCCGTTCGGTGTGATGATGATTGTAGACTTGGTCGTGTGACCATTATTTATGTAAGTCTTGTTCTACTCGAGTTGTATGATGTAACTTTGTAGACCATGTTGGTTATGTGATCGTGATGCACTGATCATTGGGATCGTGATCTGTTTACATAACGTGGGCGTCTCTGTTTACATAACGTGGGCGTCTCTGAGGGGTAGTCAGAGGGGTCCCCACAGTCCGGGCACTCCTTGGCAAGCAAAACCAACTTGCCTACTTTCTACAGCATCTCCCAAAATATAGGGTAGGTGGACTTAGCGGCAGCAGCACTAGCAACCTAATAGAGACACGCTACAACTTCCGTCCAATTAGAGAGGGATAAGAGAGAGTTCAAGTAACCAGCTACTACTAACACCAATCATAACCCATTCTCGGATTAACCCCCTCAACCAAGTATGAGGAAGCAATTCGGGAAACTCACACATTGAACAGTTTTAGTTACCATTTATTGTGAAAGTAATTCTATATTACTAGTCAAGTTAATTAACATCAATTAGGTGCAAGTTGTCTAGATCTTGTTAGCCAGCATCATCACCAAGTCGTCCATAACCGTGGACACGGCTCATCGATAAGATTATACCCTGCGGGGGTGCACTACTGTACCCATACTCGCATGATCAACCCAGTCAAAAACATTAGGGCCTCTCAACCCGACTCATTCCTTCACTACCGCAAGTCCAAGTGCCACCCATATGAGTTATTACCCGCGTCAGGAGTCCGGCCGAATCTCAATTGCGGACTCATTAGTTTTTGTCCATGCGTCATGTGGCTCAAACCACAGTAGGAACTGTCTGCTTCGCGCGCATCACCCCTATATGACCCAGCGTATCATGTAACCTCTCATCAATCATCATCATCATGCACATGCATTTGAGCAAATGGAAAACCCGAACTACTTGCGGCACATGGACAAGCTGAAGATCCGTTCAAAGTCGAGGGGGGCTCCATAGGGCCACCCACAGTGGTTAGTGCACTCAAAATTGGATCCGAGGACAAAATCTCAGTTCCTAGGTCGACACTTAGCAGAACAAATCACCTCGCAAGGCCTTCCGCCGGTGCCTTATCTTTTAATTATAATACCCAACATATGACAGCATTTTATTAAGGTAGACAATCTATCATACTAAGCATGTGAAATAAAAGACCAACAAACGACTCGCACAACCAACTCTAAGCATGCGCTACGACTCGCAAGGCCAACAAATAAACATGCAACGGTAATAGGATGTGGGGATAAAGCTGTATGGGATACAGGATAAACATGTGATGGTATGGCGATAAAAAATCGAATACTAGGATAGCAGAGATCAACGGCAATTATGAAAGACAATGTATAGGTAAACAAGCAAATTTTGCTTGCCTGGAATCCCGCATGGAAGAAGATCTTTTCGTTGCTCACACATCTCAATGTCTTATCCGCGAAGAAGCAACAAACACTAGAAAGCGTAAAAGATGCATTTTACAACTACGGTAAAAGATCCTGCATGATCATGAGAATGATGCATGGCATGGCAAGATGCAGTACGAGATGCACTAAATCAAAATTAAGCGGGAATGCAATCCCGACAATTAATATTTCGGTTCAAGTTATTTATCTATCCATCAAATTAAATGTTGGTTAACATGGCAAGACATGGCATAGATGTTCTATTCAAATTATATGGAATGGGGCAATATATATATATATTAATTACCCCACACATTCCATATTTAATTATTTAGGTGCAGTTGACAATTTAACTAAGCAATTAAATAAATATGCAACATGGCATAAGAATGGCATAATGTTGTTCATTGCATTTTTCTGATAAATAAACATATAAAGATTATTTCATTTGGAGTTATAGATTAAAAGTTATTAGCATATTAAGTTTAGGGGTGTTTCTGTAATTAACAGGGACCTGTCTGTGATGGAAAACATGTTGGCAAGGACTTCTACGCAAAAGACAGAAACTCAGGGGCTTGGGTGTAAGAACTGCAGCACAGAAATACTCTCTGACTTTTGTCACCGCGCGGTTGCCAAGCCAGAGAGGCTAACCTACGGGTCCAGGCTGACGGGGCGCTGCGCTGGCTCCACGGTCACTAACCGGTGGACCCCGCCTGTCAGCGGCGCGCAACAAAAAGGTGGGCTTTTCCATCGCGCCCGAGGATTCGAACTTGTGATCTCGCGGATGCGCAAGGTTCAGCTCTGCTAGCCAGTGGGGATCGGTTTGTGTTGTTGACAGGATATGGGTACGAGATCTTTTTACAGTCAGGAGAACACGCCCTGTTAACTGACGAAACAGACGAACCAAAGACAGTGGCGAGCGGCGGAGGAAAAACTCGCCGGCGACCTCAATTCGGAGGCGTTGGGCGTTCGCGAGTGTGTGCATTGTTGCGGGAGGTGTGGCGGTTTCGGGTGCATGCTCGGGAGCGAAAAAGGTGCCCTTTTTCCTTCGCGTCCGTGCGCGTTCGTGCGGCTGCGGCGCGGCCGTGACGGTGTCGACTCCGGCGCCGGTGAACTAGCAGCGAATGGAGAAGCAAACGGAGGGGGAAAAGAGGCGAGGCGACGCAGCTCACCTCGGGGAAGTCAATTGCGAGCGGAGGGAGGAAAGGGATAACAGAGTGGAGCAGTCGGTGTCGGGGAAGAAGAGGATCCGCGGCAACGTCGGGGAAGGAGAGGAAGAAGCGGCGTGTCTCGCGGCTCCCGGCTGCGTCTGCGACGTCGAGGAAGAAGAGGACGGAGCGCCGCGGCTGGTGGCAAAGCAGAAGGGGAGGAGGAGCGCGGTCACGCCGGCGTCGAGCTCAAACGCGTCTCGGACATGGCAATGGCGGAGCGGGTACGGAGCGTGCGGCGGCGGGGGCAGTGGGAAGAGGACTAGGGTTAGGTTTTGGGGGCGCTGCGGCTGCTTAATAGGGAGAGGGGAAAAGCGCGGAGGGTAGTGGGGGCGAGAGGGCAGCGGCACATGGCCATGGCGACGTGGAAAGCGAGCTCGGCTCGTTTTCTTCTGTCCGTACGGGGAAGACGCAGCGGAGGCCTTGGTGGGCTGGGCGCTGGGACGGAGTTGGGCCACTTGGCCCACTTCGCCAAGAGTAGGTTTTTTCTTCTCTGGTTTTTATTTCTTTTCTGTTTTTGAATTTTAAAACAAAATAGGACAGGAATAGAGATAAAATCTTTTGGCAAATTTTTATAGTTTCAAAATTGACAATTTAATTTACTGGTTTGAATATTTGAAAAGATTTTGAAACTTCACATTTGAATTATTTGAATTTGCATTTGAATTTAAAAGTGTGTGAGTTAAATTTAAATGCAACAATATAAATAAATGAGGTGACCAAAGCAATGTCACGATTATGCAAAAGAAAACAAACAAAATAATTGGGGGGAAATTTCGGGGCGTTACACTTTATTTCTCTGTTATCTCAAAGTCTACTGAAAACTTGTCTGCTAGTGTTCACAATGAAATCCTCATCAATACCACTTGTCAACACCTTCTGCTCCTCGTTGGGTTCGACACTCTTATTTATCGAAAGTACTGCGATACACCCCCTATACTTGTGGGTAATCAGTCATCAAGGAGCGACACGGCGACGAGGTTGCGGAAGACTTTGGTGATGTCAGCGCCTTCCCCTAGATCCTCCTCGCGTAGTACCTGCTCAAGATCCAAGGACTACTTCAAGATCCTTGCACTCACTGTCGATGCACCCGACTACGTCGACTTCAACGTCTGATACGTCTCCAACGTATCTATAATTTCTTATGTTCCATGCTTATATTGTACAATTGCTACAAGTTTTATATACATTTTATATAGTTTTATGCATTTTCTAGGACTAACCTATTAACCAGATGTCATAGTGTCAGTTCCCTGTTTTCTGCTGTTTTTGGTTTCCGAAAACCCCTTAAGGAAATATTCTCGGAATTGGATGAATTTAATACCAAAGTCCCTATTTTTTCCGACACGTTCCAGAAGTCCAAAGAGGAAACAAAGATGGGCAGCGAGGCGCCGTCATCAGGTAGCGGCGTGGGTCCCACCCCTACCGCGCCAGCATCTGATGAGGGTCCCTCGGGCCTCCGCCGCCTTTGCCCTTTCGCCTACTTAAACCCCCCGAAAATATAAGACCTAGGCCCTAAATACTTTTCCTCGTAAAGTTGCAGAGCCGCCGCCACCGTCAACCCTAGTTCGGGAGGGTTCAGAAGCTCTTCCCGGCACCCTGCCGGAGAGGGGAATCATCACCGGAGGGCTCTACATCACCATGCCCGCCTCCAGACTGATGCGTGAGTAGTTCATCTCTGGACTAATGGTTCACGGCAGTAGTTAGATGGTGGTCTTCTCCTCTTATGCTACCATGTTTAGATCTTGTGAGCTGCCTATCATGATTAAGATCATCGTTCTGTAATACTAGATGTTGTGTTTGTTGGGATCCGATAAATATTGAGTACTATGTCATTTGCTTCATAATATATTATGTGTGTTATTTATGATATTGCATGCTCTCCGTTACTAGTAGATGTTCTGGCCAAGTAGATGCATGTGACTCCAAGAGTGAGTATTTATGCTGGATAGTAGGTTCATGTCTCTATTTAATCTGGGATAGTGACATCAAGCTCTAAGATTGTAGATGTATTGTTGGTACTAGGGATAAAACAATAGTACTTTGTCTAAGGATAATGTTATTACTTATTTTACAAACTTTGCATAATGCAATAATCTGTTGCTTGCAACTTAGTACTGAAAGTGAAAGGGATGTGGATTCTAACCTTGGTTTCATAAGAGGGAAACTTGTTACTGCACTCATCATATCTTCCTCTTGGGGTTTCCCAACAACACACCACTGTGTGCATCAACATCATTGTCAAGGAGAGCGAGAACACCGTCGTCAAACACGTACCCGGGTCAAATTTGGCCAATCAGTGCTAAATGTGTATTGTCATTCTACGTGTTTATTTTGTACTATTGTATTATTTTGAGGCATTTTTATAAATTAACCTATTAACAAGATGCACAGTGTCAGTTTATATTTCCACCTGTTTTTATTTTTTGAAAAAATCTTGTTAAAGAAATAACCCAAAAATCCGTGAAAATCAGGAGATCGTTTTACTCCGTGACGAAGCAGCATGAGAAAAAACATAAGGGAAAGACCTCCCCGCTTACCGATTCGATTCATACGGGGGAAGCTCTCCAAAAACCAGTCAAGACCAGTTTCTCTCAACCTACGATGAGATGAGCTAACGGTGGGAATAAGCTCAAGAGAGTTCTTTGGCGATTATGCGGTTCAGGACCTTACACGCATTTCAGAAGCCCAAAAGAAGTCAGCCTTATTTGGCTAGGAAAGACTCTTTCGAGGATTGTGGCCTGGTAACAACGGTTGTTTTGTTACTTGTATATTTCATGTTTTGTTTAATTTTCTAAACTATTATCTATCTTTCCGAGTAATTGGTATTTGAATTTCCTTGATATGGGGGGAATACAAATTTTTAAATATTTTCAACGTAAAATGACGTTCCTATGAAGAACAAAGTTAATTTTCATGCTTTCAATATATTATTTTTTCTGATAGTGATTTCCCACTTTGTATTCCTAGATTTTGTAGTGTGAAATATAATTTTCAAATTATTTTCAAAGTGAGATGACGTTTATATGAAGTCAAGTTTTTTCTGATCGTGATACAGACTCCCCCAAACGCATTATCGACTCCCTCTGGCGCCTTGGCCTTGTCCAAACTGACGTGGGAATTCTCCCTGTGGGGGGAGGGGATTCCCTATCATCATGGGAATCCCCACGGTAGCCTTATATAGTTTCCCTAACAACCAAACTAGCCCTTAGAAACAATATATCAACTGAGCTTTATGTTTTCGTTTTTCAGGTTACATCTAATAAAACTTTTAGGTATCAACCATGGAGGTGGATCATATCTTTACTATTAAATCAGAATGCGTGGTACGGTGTCACAATCCAAATAGTGTCACAAGCCAAATACCCTCACACTTCGATTTAATTACATGTCATGCCACCTACAAGTGGATACCGGTTCATGTCACACGACAACATATTTACAGATGAAATGTCACCGCCAATTCTTCGAGGATAACACAAATGCAGATCTCAAAAGAATTTATCTTCGCAAACATGCAGTAAAAAACATCTTTTATATTGGAGGCTAACTAACCTTATTTATCTCAACAAACACCCATGTGTGATGCATACGGGGAGAGAGGATAAGGCATGCTCCGTCGGCCGGCCAAATGTGAGGGTGCTTCCGATCGAGGAAGGACATGCAGGGGGCAGTGTCACGCTGCAAGGCACGGCGTCGCCATGACCGTCTCCACCGCCAGCGGGTTCCTCTACATCGATATAGGTGGAGATGTTCAGTGTCGCGACCACCATGCCCACCGGCTGCTCGACATCGTCGTCGCGAGGTCGCCAGAGAAGAGATGGTCTGCCTCGCGCGTCGCTGCTCGATCGCCTCTCGCGCGACGACCGGTTTGGCCCGGTCCATCATGGCTTCCTCTTACAACCTGACTCCTTTGTTTCTTTCTTTTGCAGAGCGACATGAGGTGGACTAGGGTTCTATCGCCGCCTGCACTAATGATTCCACTCCAAGACACGCCCCCCCCCCCCCCCCCCAAATCTCCTAATTCTTTCCACATCGAGTTGGGTTTCAGTGATGTTAGAGCATCTCTAACAGTTGCCCTATCCTATATGGTGTTTTAACACATATAGGGCACCTGTATTAGCATATATAGGGAACGGAGTAGTTTCCCCTTTTCCAGCTGCCCTATTTTAGGGCAGCTCTTCTCCAACAAATGCCCTATTTTAGACAAATTTCACGAACATTCAAACACATCTAAAAAATATATACGTGGGTAGTCACCGAGCTCTCCCAGGCGTTTGAGTTCTCGGCCGTTGGATCTTCACCTTGGAGCGCTGCCAGCCGTTCGATCAGGCGCAGACTTTTCTTTGCAAACTTTTGGCCCACCCATCAGCGACTCTACGGGTTGCAAATTCGGTGCAACTGGTGTCTCGCGGGAAGCGAATGGTGGAGAGCACTCGGGGCCCCACTGCTGCACGCCTGCACGTTCTCCCTCACCGTCCGTCCCCATCTCTCTGCAGTCTGCACCTCCCATCACCGATCCCTTTCTCTCTCCCACCATTCCCTCCCGCGATCCATAGTTGCCGGCACCGCCAATCGCCCCGACGAGGACAGCCCGTCCAGCGTCCCGCACCACCCTTGGTCTAGCGCGGGCGCGCCGCCGCCCTACAGCCTCCATGGTCTTCGGCACTCCCACCGCCCCGACAAGGACGAGCTGTCGAGCGTCCCGCGCGGGCAACAGCCGCCGTTGAGCGGCGTCAGCGGAGACTATCGGACTATCTCGGAGACTGCTCCCCGCCGGCGCCATGGCCATGGCGGAGCACGCGCCCATGGACTATCTCGGTTTCTCTCTTCGCGCCCTAGGGTTTGAAGAGGCTGTTGGCGGAGCACGTGCCCATGGCGGCGGCGTTGCGGCAGGTGGAGGACTGTCGGCGCGGCGTAATCCCCATCGGCACCAGCCTCAGCATCTAGCAGTTCCCGGTGAGCCATCCACTCATCCCCTCCCATCTACTCTACTTACTGTCTGACTCCCTTCAACTTCAGTTTGGGCATTGTGAATTGTAATTGTTCGACCGGATTGTTCGGGGATGCCGTGTGTATTCATTCCGGGGAAGGTTTCAGTTCATGCTTGCTACCAAAGTACCAATGCCACTGGGGTGGTTGATTGCGCTTGGTCTACTTCACATAGGGTCATTGTGGCATGACGCCCACCAAAAGTTCGATCATACGCCAACACTTTCCCATCTGTTACATATTGTGTAGGAGGTCAGAGGTTGCACTGGCAGAATTTACTTCGGATGGTGTAAATTAATGAACCTGTTGTTTTCTTCTGAGAGCAAATTATTAGCACGTGCAAGCTTTCTAATATGTACAAAAAAGGATGCTTATATAGTGATTAGCATGTTTCAGATATCCATATGTTCACGAAAGGGTATGCTTATTTCTAAACAACTATAGTTTCCTAGTAAGAAATAACAATGCCATTTGCATGTTGCATCACTCATCATGTTTTTCTGTATTATAGGAGCATTTCTAATTTGTAAACCATGTGGTTAGGCCATCTGATTGCATTTCTATACTTTTATTTTATTTTCCACACACCGGAGAATAACAATGCGTTGGTACTTTATTCCTAGAACTCAACCAAATAACTCAACTGAGTTTTCTCTATTGCTGTAGGCGAGGTCAAATATTTATCTTTGCCATTTGGCTCTACGTGAGTATCAATGTAAGATTTTTTTCTCTTAATAGGCGTCATTTTTAAAATAGCTTTCAAATCATGAATAGAAGAATTAAATTAACCTGCTTCATGGTCTTTGTTTCAGGTAATATGAGCAGTGGTGGTCTAATGAATCAAAAGTGGCCGCCATGTGAAGATAGTGGCACCTCGATTATTTTTACAAGCTGAACCTCTACCTCCAGCGACGTCGTTCCCTCTTTTACTATCATATGGGATGGCAACTAGGATGTTCTATCATTTTGCTTTAGCTGCAAGGAAAGCTGAGACGAATATGTCCACATAGTAGTATTGCACATGATATAGTGTGCTTCCCGCATTTAAACTCTAAATCATGTATTGACAAGGAGCATAAACCGCAACTAGCTTTCACTAACCCATTCCATTCCTTTATTAGGTTTGGTGTCAGTCACCTGATCATCAAATCTTATTCGGGTACCACGACTGGAATATCTACACGCCCCATGTCTACTTAATTGACTCATCACAAGGTGAACTTGCAAACCTGCTTGTTGTCTTGTGTAATTATGTCCTGTGCACCTATAATTTATGTGCTTTCTTAGTGAGTTCTTGGCGTGAAATTTACTCTCTGTTTCAGTTTTTAATGTTTCATAGAAGTTTATAAACATGATCAGCTTTTTGTTATGTTCGTTATATCAGGCATAGATAAATGGTACTTTCTATTTATTGCTCGCGACTATTTTGCTTTTTATCTGAATTAATCTAGCTTTACTAATAAATTCATTTATGTTGTTTTGCCACTATGACATGTGTTTTGTTGATGTTTTTTGGTTGTTTGTTCCTGACCGCTATTTGTTAATAGGCTCTTCTCTACCTCTTCCTCATTAGCGCTCAGTAGAGCAGTGTGGTTGGTCGCTGCATCAAAAGAGAACGCCAAGCTGAGGGGTTTGAGGCTACACCTTTCTTTTACCCGACGGCAGTGACGAGCTGAGGTGAGAAGCCTCGAGCCCAAGCAGATTGTAGGATTCCTTCAAACTCTTTCTTGCTGTTCATATGCTCTGTGTGCTAGGTTATTATCATTGTCCTTCCTCCGTTATGAATATAGTGTTGTTATATCATGTTCTTCTACCTATTTAGATTCTCTCCAAATATTATCGATGGCTATTGGTGTGTTTTGTGTTTCCTAGCTGTTGTAATTCCAATGATTCTAATTCTAACTATTCCAATGATTTAAGTGGATCAAATTTTCTGGATGTTGAAGGCTTTCTGCTACAGATGTAATATTAACTTTTGATCATTCTGTTTTGAGCTCATGAAGGCAGAACCTGTGAATTATACCTACATTTTTCTACTGTGTGTTTCAGGTTCAGGGTTCTGTACCAAACATAACCGAATAAAATGAGGATTGTTTTTAATTTTCAAAGAAAAATATCGCAAAGGTTTTGTGTAGATCAGATGAGGCAAGTTTCAGGTTCTCTTATGCCTTAATATTTATTGTTGCGTTGTGTGATCCAGTTATGCTCTTTCCCGCTTTTTTCTATAAGAGACATATTGAAATGATATTATCTTATTCGTTATTTCACCCTATTAGACTGTAAGTTTCATTTCCACGTTATTGTTGATCTCAACCTATTAATACTTGACATTCAAAAATGTACTAGATGCCCAAGATGAATAATATGCGAGGATCAAATCCTGGACGCAGATGAAATATGTTGGTTGAGACCTTTTCTTTCTTAATTTATAGTTTGACATGCTAAATATACCGCTAGACCAAACACATCCTTTTGTATATGTTAATTGTGTTAATTTGTTCAAAATACGAAGAATACACTAAGTAATGATTTAAAGAAATCTGTAGCTCCATTAATCCTATATATTTGTGTGTGAGTTGGAGAAAAATGTGACGGCCAAAAATGCACCTTATTAACCATCGTTAGTTGTAGTTCAGAGTTGTCTAATTAACCAGACTTATCTTTGTGGTTTTTCATGAAGCTATTATCAACCAGGATCACCATAAGTAGACACATTGTGGTACATCAGTGCATAATTCATGCATATCACCTTCTTCTGGGAACTTGAGTAATGGAGAAGCCTTGCTTTTTGACAAAAAAAATGAAAACAAAATGGTTGGTTCCCTTCTTTCTAGGTTCTTCTTTTTGAAAGTAACAACATTTTCTGTAAATATTTGTTATGTAGTGGCAATTTTCACTCTTATATAGATTCCTTTTATGGTTCTTTTTTTCCACAGTTCATCCGTTCAGGACAACATTCATAGAAAGTTCAGCTTTAGGAGCTTTCTAAATATTGTTATATTTCTGCTGTTTTTGTTTTCAGTCTAGGTTGAATTCCGGTAGATCTGTGTGATCTGAGTAAATCAAGTGTTGCTCAAGTGAGAGTACCTAATTTCATTATGGTTCAGGTATTTATGGATCGTCGAATATGCAAGCAGTTTCACTAGAGTCAGCATGTATTTTTTATCGTATAAGAAAGATTAGTCAGTCATTCTCCACCCCTTTGTGCATGCATTCTGCTAAACTGAAATGTAGCAATGGCTACTTTGTGTAATATATCTCTGTTTCCTACATGGATGCCTAACTTATGTTTTCCTATGGCCTCTAAGGCTGACTGTGGCAGTCAATTACTCAGTATTGATTATTCCCTGGATTTATATGCTCACTGTGTCATAGTTTGAAGTTAATCTACCATTTAATTATTATGTGCTCACATTGTAGATCTAATGGTTAACAATTAAACCTGGAGTTCAGCATATTTGATTGTATATAGACAAAAGACCTGCTATCGACGACCAGATGGCCAGACTAGAGGTATTACTAATTGAGTTCACAGTTCTCTTATTTCCCATTGTTTTAAGGAATATATTTAATATTCTAAGGAAAATATACTCAGAAGAGATAATGAATAATAGTAGTGCCGTGGCACGTGTAGTAGTGCTATTTATGTGTTACAATAGCAGTCAACAGTTGAAAGAACATTTCTTAATCCCTAGTGTTTTGTGTGTTAGTTAACAATACCAATGATATACTAATCCTATTGCTAAGTATTTCAGTTTGGGTGAAACTCATATCACAAATATTAAAGCCAAATTTTAGAGAAAAAGAGTTTCTGGAATTCTTCAGGGACTCGGATATTCCGGTCCCCCAACCGGATATTCCGAGTCGACCCCAGAAATTTGGCTAAGTCAAGTTCAGAAGTGGCACTGACTTCAATCGGAAAATCAGCCCGGAAATTTCAAGGACCCGGATATTCCGGTTCACCAACCGGATATTCCGGTTCACCAACCGGATATTCCGAAGCAACCTCAGGAAAATTGGCTAAGTCAAGATTCAGAAGTGGCACTGACTTCAATCGGAAAATCAGCCCGGAAATTTCAAGGACCCGGATATTCCGGTTCACCAACCGGATATTCCGAGTCAACTTCAGGAAAATTGGCTAAGTCAAGATTCAGAAGTGGCACTGACTAAAACCGGAAATTCAGCTCAGAAATTTCAAAGACTCGGATATTCCGAGTCAACCGAAGAAAATCGACTAAGTCAAGTTCAGAATTGGTTCTGATCTCAACCGGAAATTCAGCTCGGATATTTTCAAAGGCCCGGATATTCCGGGTGACCGGAATTTCCGGTGGTACTTAGACCGGAATTTCCGGGTGCCCAAGACAGCCAACGGCCAGATTTTGAGGGGGAGTATAAATACCCCCTCACTCACTCAAGAACAATGAGCTCTCAGATTTTCTCTCTCCTACTATTCTTGAAAGCTCAATTCATCAAGATCTCCCAATCCCCCCACCCAAATTCATAGATCTTTGGAGGATTGGAGGAGAAGGCCCAGATCTACATCGTCACCGAAGGGATTTACATTTCTCCCCCATTCATTTGGGGATTTCGTGGCTAGGGTTTCCGGTGGGAAAACCTAGTTCACCATTGTTGTACTCTTGGTGTTACCTTGACCTTTTGTGGTCCTTGACCTGTTGTGGTCCTTCTTGGGAGCCCCCAATTCAGTTGTGGGTGTGTGCCTCAAGCGTTTGTAAGGGATTCGATCTCCGCCCTAAAAGGGGATCAATAGTGGAAGGTGGACTCGAAACCTTTGTGGTTGAGTTCATCGGAGAAGAAGGTGAGCCTTTGTGGCGTTGCGGCTAACCTGTTGTGGTAGCGCACACCTCTCCAAACGAGACGTACACCCTTGGGTGGAACTCGGGATTACATCTTCGTCTCCGCGTGCTTCACTTGGTTCCCTTTACCCTTTACTCCTTTACTTGCTTCTTGTTATTGCTTAGATTCTCATTTAGGTAAATTCACCGTAGTTTCATATCTAGAGAATTTACCTTTGAGTTGAGCCTAAATTTGAAAAGACCTAAAATTTGTAATAGCACCTATTCACCCCCCCCCCCCCCTCTAGGTGCCGGATTCCCGTTCAACAGTGCTATCTCAAATGAACAAAGATGACTTTTATCTGAACTATTCTCATGTATTTTCTGTGTGGACCGCCCATCTATTTTTATGGTGTTGGCTGGTCATAACTTGGTTATAAATTCAAGTGATATCTACATTTGGTTGTGTATTCACGTGATACCTTCTGCTACTCATGAGCCTTCGTCACTTGGAAAGCCAAGTGATGTCTACATTTGGTTGTGTACTCAAGCGACTATTATGACGGGAAGGAAGAAAATGGTGGTTGAAAAGCATTGCAAGATGAGTGCCCAAAGTGGAACAGGTAGCACTACAGCTTTCGACAACAAGATACTAAAATATTTGCATCCAGTACCTAGCTTACTGTCTTTTGGGGGACTACTTGAGTCCTATTTTCAGCATCATATGTAATCAGAACTGTAAGTGTGTTGTTTTAGTTAGTCTATCAGAAGACTATAATTTAAACAGCTTGCTTTTAGAACAACACCCAAAAATCATAATGAATTTTAAGTGTGATTAAATTCGCATAACAGTTTTTCCATGTCGCAGTACATATGTTGAATGTGAGACCGGGTAATCAGATAGTGCATGTGATGGTTTGGTTAGTTTTAGTGCAATGCAACCTGTTAATTAGTTGTTATCCACACATAAATACTCCATTTTATTTTGTGCAAGTGCTATGTCTGCAAAACAACTAAGATTGTTTGGTATGTTGGTAATGATACATGTTCAAAAGCTCAACCCTCCCAAATGAGTTTGCTTGATTGAACTTTGTTGAGTCAGTCACGCGGTATGTTGTTTGTCCTCGAAAGTGAAACAGTATTAAGTATTCCTCGAAAGTGAAACAATATTAAGTATTAACCGAGTGAGATGGACATTAGCATAAGTCTGATCTAGCGGCAATACCTTCTAATAGTACAGACCTAAGTATATATGTTTATTGCACGGAGAGGGTTATAAACCGTTGACAAGATGGTTGACATATGTCTTTATACCTTCTTATGAACATTGTGTCTCATCAACCATTCACGGATGTTTCTTCAGTGCCGATACCCATTTACATCACCGTGTCGAACAATTATCGATACCCACTTACATCACTGTGTCGAACATATCCAACAAAATTTTACATTTTTAGAAATCAAGTGAGATAAACATACATAACTTTTACTTTTTCTTCACATACATAGTTTCTTGAATTCCCTCTTGATCCATAAACTATGAGTTCTTGTGCCATATGTTCAAAGTTTTATTTTGCTTGCTATACTAATAGTCTTCTTTGTCCATGTTGCCATCTATGTCTATTCGGTTAGTTTTTAAGACTTTATTATTTGGATGTTGTCAATAACAAAATAAATATTACAGTTAATAATATTCACCTTTCAATTAACATTTTCACACCAGTGTCCACCCAATACCGTCTATGCAAACAATGATGAAAAGGGCGTTGGACCTGGGATAATAAATTATTTTAAACAAGGTGGCGCGCGGCAAGCCGCGCCCCAAATCTAGTTTTATACTATGAACTCGAATTCAACTGATTCGAGCTAGGAAACACGAATTGAGAGAATCTGGGAAGGAGGACACGTAATATCTCTATAGATCTGGCAAAAGCGAAAGAATTGAGGCTACCGAATGTTGGAGCATACTGAGGCGAAGCTATTGGGTCTCTTTTTTTAAAATATTATCTTTTTTAACAGAAATTCGGAGAATATTGTGCGATTGTAGAAATTTACGGAAATAATGCGGCCTCGGCTTGGTGGTGGCCGACTGGCGCTGGTCGGCCCGGAGGTGGCCGACTGGGCTCGTCGGCCCAGAGCAGGCCGACCAGCGCGTGGACCGAATCACGGGCGCGGCCGACTGCCTGATCGGCAGCGACCGGCCACGGTTCGGCCACGTCGCGGCCGACTGGGCTCGTCGGCCAGGAGGAAGCCGACGAGGGGCTGTTACCAGCCCGAGCCCTCTTCTTCCTCCCCATCTCGTTTTCTTTCTCTTCCTCTCCTCTCTCTCATTCTCTTGCTCCTCTTCCTCTCCTATCCACGAGCAGCAGAGGGCATGGAGGGCGTGGAGGGCGTGGAGGGCGTGGAGGGTAGCGGGCTGGTGAGGGCACGGAGGCGGGCGAGCGCGGAGGAGGCCGCGAAGGAGGAGGCCGCGGACGCCGTCACCTGCCGGCCGCACACGCTTCAAGGGTAAGGATTTTCCATGTATTAGGGTTAGGGTTAGGGTTAGGGTTAGGGTTAGGGTTAGAATTTAGTTTGTATTAGTAGTTTCGGTAGAATCTTAGGTACGATGTGATATTAATATTTGATGCATTATAATATTTTTTAGGTGAGCAGTTATGTCGAATGTAGTAAAGTTTGATTTCTACTACGGTGTCGGCTCAGTAAAGCAAAATGAGTATGGGATGGACCTGAGTGAGTTTGAGCACGTCGAGTTGGATCTGATTGACCCTGAAAATTGGTCTGTTAGTCTGTTAAAAGATTGGTTGGCACAGTGTTTGGGATTAAATGTAGAAACACACACTGTCGGGGTGCACGCGTTATGGTCAAGGTCCAGTAAAAAAAATTGGTACACTCTGATGTCGATTGATCGTGATTCCCAGTGGGTCAGCTGGTTGCAAGGTTGCGAAAATAGGGGAAGCCACCCAGTTGCCTTGTTGCTTCCTGTCGTTAAGGAGGTAAATGTCAATCCTCCTGAAGGCGAGGGTGGGCACGATCCAGGGCAGAGCAGTGCAGCAACCATGGAAATTGAAAATGATGACAGCCATGGTTACGAAGGAGGCAGTGCTTATGAATCAGGGCAGAGTAGTATGGCTGGAGGGCATGATGACGGTAAAAATGTGGAGGCAGATGGGGATGAGGAAGATGGCCGAATGCAGGACGAGATGGAAGATGAAGATATTGAGGGTCATTGCGGTGATGGTAGTGATTCTGATTCATCGAATGACACAGAGTACGAGCCGGAGGTGCCTTATCCAGCTTCATGGACTCAGGACTTCTCATCTGGCATGACTCTGGAGGATGGTCATGATTCTTCCTGGCAATATCACCAGAGCAGCATGGCTGTGGGAGCAATTTACGCTGACAAGCAACATCTGCAGGAAGCAATCATACAGTGGGCAATGTCGACATCAAGGGTTTTCAAGACAACTGTGTCGAGTAAGAAATATCTGACCATGGAATGCTCGAGGATAGATTGTCCGGGTAGGGTGCACGCATATGTCCCCAAGTATGATACAAACTGGGTTGTGAGTGACATGGTAATGCATACATGTCGTATTCCCAGCATCCTTCAGGATCACCGTAATCTGTCATCCACGCTTATTGCTCGTTTGTTTTACACGGAGATAGTGGAGAGCAAGGCGATGGAAGTGAAGGCAATAAGGAACAAAGTCTTCACAAGATTCAATTTCAACATTTCTTATGGCAAGGCCTGGAGGGCTAAGCAGAGCGCGCTGGAGGCCAGATTTGGGTCATTCTTTGACTCATATGATTCTGTTGTCCGGTTGCTCCGCACGCTTCAGGCGAGGAATCCTGGCACATATGTTGATCTTCAAGACTTCTACATGCCAGAGTTCCCTACAGTAAGGGTGTTGCACCGTTTGTTCTTCTCTTTTGGTGTATGCATCGAAGCCTTCAGCCACTGCCGACCAGTGTTATGTGTCGATGGCACATTTTTGACCGGCAAGTACAAGGGTCAGATATTGACTGCTATTGGCCAAGACGGCAATAACCAACTGTTGCCCCTTGCTTTCGCTTTTGTTGAGAGCGAGAACACGGAAAGTTGGACGTGGTTCTTTAGGCAATTGAAAAAAGCTGTTGTCAAGGATAAGCAGAATGTTTGCGTTCTACATGACAGACATGCGGGAATACTTAACGCTATGAAGGCATTAACTAACCCTGGACCTGATGAAGAAACACCGTGGGTGGATCTTCAGAGTCGTTGGTGCATGCGCCATCTAGGTGCTAACTTCTTCTCACAGTTCAGAAATAAGAGTCTCATGAATCTGTTCAAAAAACTCTGCAAGCAGAACCAGGAATGGAAGTACAATTTTCTCCGTGGCAAGCTTGATAAGTTCACGAACAAACATGTTCGGGAGAGGAAAGCTGCACGTAATGCGGCAGTGGCGTTTCATGTAGCCCAAGTAGCGGCTCAAGCAACTACAGGGCCTGCACCGCAAGAAGAAGAACCGATCGGTCTGTGTGACCTTCCTGGCTTTGACCCACCGGGCACGAGGAGAAAGGGTGGACGGTTGATTAAGAATTTTCAGCAGTGGATTGAGCATGAGCCCGTGGAGAGGTGGTCATTGTTGCACGACTCATACAGAGCCAGGTATGGCGTCATGACTACAAACCTTGCGGAAACATACAACTTTGTCCTTCGAGGGAACAGAGCCTTACCATTAACTGCCCTTGTGGAGGGAATTTTCCAAGGCATTGTTGAGTACTTCAGAGTCAAACGCCAGCAAGCCGAAATGCATATACTGCGCACTCCAAACTCACCCTGGTGTGAAAAGATTACGAAGTACATGGATGCTAAGATGGAGAAGGCACGAACTTTCCAAGTGGTTGCCATCGGAAATCAGGAAAGGAGGTTCGAGGTCCGCTTACCTACCGACAAGTTCGGTTGTGGCAATGTGTTGAGAACGCATGAGGTGAAGATTGGAAATGAAGCATGGCCAACCTGTGAATGCACATGCAACAAACCGAAATTGTTTCACCTTCCATGCTCGCATGTACTTGCTGCTTGTGGGCAGCTTGGTTTGGAAGCAATCTCGTTTGTGTCACCGTACTTCAGTCGTGAAGCTGTCTTGAACACATGGACAGGTGAGATGCAAGGATTCCGAGCCATTGGTAATTTCAACACCGTTGAGCCAGGTGAGAGGAGGTACATTCCTGATCCAAGGTTACTTCGTCCGGGTAGAGGTAGACGCCAGTGTAGACGCATACGTAATGATATGGATGAATCGGAAGCTGGAGGACCTACCAGGCAATGTTTTCTATGCAACCAATTTGGCCATAGGGATACGAACTGTCCGGAATTTGGACCTGGTGATGCTACGGTACGTGGAAGAGGCAACCGAGGCCGGAGAGGAAGAGGAAGAAACTAGAGTACCTTTATATTTGTAATAAATGCAGACTACGTATCTGCCTCTATGTACTACTCTGTAATCGTGGAACCATTATGTTTGTATTTGTACTCTGTAATCGTCAAAATTGTAATTTGTTTGGATTTGTAGTCATTTAAATTTTGTTATTTGGTCATTCTATTATCATTTTAACCTGTCCTTACAGAGATGGCGGGGATGGCGTTGCTTAACCCGATGGTGGACAACAAGCATCGTGCTAAGATAATGCAGGATGATGTTCTCCACCCTCTGATCACTCGTGGGCAGAAGGATAACTGGCAGATACACCCAGATTGGATCGATCGGTAAGTTGTATTTTTATTTTGCTCATAACATGTACTGGTCAAATAGTTAACAATTTTGTGATACATGCAGTTTGACGTGGGCTGGGCTCCTACCCTTTGCTCGCCTTGTTGAGGCGTCAGATGTGAGTGGCCGGCTTGCGATGGACCACTGTTTGCTCACCTGCTTGGTGGACCGATGGAGACCGGAGACGCACACGTTTCACTTTCGCTGGGGCGAGATGGCTCCTACTCTACAGGATGTGTCCTACCTACTGGGCCTTCCTCTAGCTGGTGAGCCCATAGGTCCATTGCAGGCCCCTGATATGTGGTCTGAGGATATGGCAGACCGATTCCAAAATATAAATCCCAACGCAGCTGTGTTTCTGCATGAGGATCACGGACCCAACCTTGATTGGTTGCTTAAGTTCCAGGTTAGTACTACGTCATTGTCTTCTTTCATCCATCACTTCAGCTAACCTTTACCTAACTTGTACAATTATTGTTTTCGGTGCAGATACAGAATTTTGGCACGATCCAGATGTCCGAGGCCCAGATTACTAGGAGCCTCGAGGCGTACCTTATGTGGCTGCTAGGAAAAGTGATGTTCACGGAGAACCATGTCACCACTATCAGTGCGCGATACATCCCCATCGCATTGGAGATTGCAAGTGCGACACAGCCGTACCACATCACTGTTCGTAGCTGGGGTTCTGCAGTATTAGCGGCCACGTACCGAGGTATGTGCAACGCGTGCTTTCTTACGGCGACAAAGTCAGCCATTCTTGGATGCCCTATGCTGTTGCAGCTGTGGTCGTGGGAGAGGTTCCCCATTGGACGACCCGACATTTCGGCGGCCGATCCGTGGCCGCTCGACCATTATTTCGACCCGGAGCACATAGACGACCCTACTTTTGGGACACTTTGGACACATCGCAAGGTATGTTCAAAAATAGTTTACTAATTATGCTTGTCAATGAGTACCTTTTTGTTTACTTATACAATTTACGTCTTTGTTTTACAGAGACGATTCGCTCGAGATCAGGTTCGGAGTTGCTATCCGGCATTCAACGAGCAGTTCGACGTTCTCTCCGGGGCTTCAGTTATTTGGGAGCCATACTCGCCTGACGCGGTCACGTCGAAATTCCCTGAAGGAATTTCTATCATGTGCACGCGAGATGCAGCATACTGGATGACGAAGTCGAAGATTATCTTCGACGTCAGCGTTTAGGAGATGGCCCAGCAGCGTGTTATGAGGCAGTTCGGTCTGCGCCAGATCTCGGTCCCCCCGCCTATTGATGCGCCTCTACCAGACATCGTCCACCGGTACCTCCATTTCTTAACCACACATTTTTGTTTGAACACTTGTCATTCACAATTATGCTAATGTTTCTTGTCTTGCAGATGGAACGGGAAGGGAACTAACAGGACTGCGACACAATGGTTGCAAAGAGTGCAACCTTACGTGGCCGAGTGGGCTGATGCGCTGACTCGTCTCTGGGTCCAGGCGCAACCCTTCGATCCGGCGGAGTACGACGAGTACCTAGAGTGGTACGTCACTTCCACAAGGGTTTCTCTCGTTCATCACGACCAACCAGATGTGATGCCGGCCCCTGCTACGTGGGATATGTACCCCAGCCAGTCTATGTCCGGCTCACGGCAACACGCGGTACAAATATTTAACTTATCTACAATCATTTACCCTTATCTATATTATCGTTCATTTCCTAACTTTCTGTACCACAATCAGGCTGAGTTGACGTGGGAGCTTGGGAATGATATCGACCAGTTGGACCGTTCACTTTCGACCGGGCCTTTGCTTACACGCGAACAACATCGGTCTTGGTTGCAGTCCGCTGCTACGAGAGTGCGACAGATCTACGAGGCTATCACGTGTGTCCGCTCGTCTGACGTTCTCCCACATGCTGCACGACGGCCACCGCATCCGTCCACGCAGCTGCCTCAACGACGGCCACGGCGTGACGTGCCGCCACCTCCGGAGGCACACCGACAGCACCCGCGTCCACGTGTCGCACCACCTCCACCTGACCAGCCGGGAGGTTCCGGCTGGCAGCAGCAGAGTTACCAGCAGGGGGCCTACCAGCAGAGCCCCACTGGGGGCTACCAGCAGCGACCCTCTTCGGAGTACGAGCAGAGCCCCTTCACCGGCTTCCAGCCTCGTGGACCACACGGTATGTCGATTCGTACTACTACATTATCATGTACTCAAACTATTTACAAAATAACATGTTACATAAAATTTCTCGATTACAGCACAATTCGACTTCGACTTGGGGCCTACTATCTCCGAGCATTACTCGGGTGCTTCTGGTTGGGAGAGTCAGTCGGACGTGTTTCTCGGTGCGGACACCCAGTGGATCAACATGTACAACACTCCTCCTCCACAACCCACACAGGATACATAGCAGGCAGATGACGGGTCCTTAGTTCCTCCACGAGTCACCCGCCCACCCCATCGGTTTGGATGGAGCACTCCTCAGCCACATCCGCCACGTCGTGGCAGAGGCGATGACTGAGACTCTACTTATGTATCAGAGACCTTATGTTGGCTATTTTCCATGTACCGTCAGACCTATGTATGAGTACTAGACTTATGTATCATTATGTACTAGACTTATTAGTACGATCTATGTGGCAATGTTTGATATG
This sequence comes from Poa annua, assembly GCA_026929855.1. NCBI lineage: Eukaryota > Viridiplantae > Streptophyta > Magnoliopsida > Poales > Poaceae > Poa > Poa annua. The sequence goes on from CM049432.1 coordinate 24,139,376, forward strand.
TCCGTAACAGGTAGACATTGATTCGATTAAGATAAGATACAACAAACCTCGATTACATACCGATCACACCACACAACAATAGGAAATGCAGGTACAACTACTAATTAATCGATACTCAAAGAAAGATACAACATAACTCAAATTTAGATTCTACCTATCTCCCATCAATGTAGTCTGCACCATCCGCAGATTTAGCACCCTTGCCCTTTGACGATGATTCAGGCTTCTTTCCCGCACCGTTGCCCTTTGACGATGATTCAGGCTTCTTACCCGCACCCTTCATCGATGTTTCTGCCTTCTTCTCCTTGCCCTTACGAACTGCTTCAGCCCGCTTTTCCTTTGACGACGGCATGAAATCGTCGTCATCATCGCTGGAGTATACCCAGAGAAACGAACGACCGTACCTCTCACGTATGTCTTGAGTTCGATGAATCGGCGCATTAGTAACATGCCTATCGAACTTATCCGCAAGCCTCAAGACTTCAGCACGGATTTGTTCTGGGGTCCTATACGGAAACCCATCTCGACATAGCCTCGCCCCTAGCAAAGCGAGATGTCTCTCACTACCAACAATTTCTTCAAGTGGAATTTCCCTACCATCTACCTTCAAATATGTGACAATCTTAGCTAGATGCTCGGATGCGGCTATATGAAAGCCGGAAACACACTTCTCACAAGGAACAATGCACACCATGCTGGCGCTCTGTGAGAGTACCCCGCTGAGACTAGAGTGGTTTTTATAGGACAATGGTGGCGGGAGGAACAGGCGGGAAATGGTGGCGGGAGAAACGGGCGGGAAAATGTGGCGGGAGGAATAGGCGGGAACGGTTGGCGGGAGAAACGGGCGGGAAACGGTGGCGGGAGAAAAAGGCGGGAACGTCTCGCGGGAGGAACGGGCGGGAAACGGTGCGGAGAAGTGGGCTGTGCTGCCACGCAAGGATCGGCTTACCCTGGGCCGACAGGGCTGGTCGGTCACCTCCCAGCCGACCAGGTCTGCGCCAGGTCCTGCCGGCGCGCAGACCTGGTCGGCCAGCTCTGGGCCGACGAGCTCCAGTCGGCCTGCTCTGGGCCGACGAGCTCCAGTCGGCCACCAGCTGGCCGAGACCGTAATATTTGTGCAAATATTTCAAACTGCGCAATATTTCTCGAATTTCTAAAAAAAAATGTATTATTTAAAAAAAAATAGCAGCTATTGGTGTGAGTGTTGAGACCAAATTTTCACCGGAACTTCGCCGACGGCGAGTTCGTGCGGAGTTGACGAATACGGGAAAATTCCCCACCTCCGGCAGCAGGTGCCAGTGGGTCGTCGGAGCAGGTAGCGTGCCCCCGTCCAGTGTCGCCCACTCTCCAAACCGAGGCGGTTGCCATCGCTCGAGCTGCGCCGGGATCCATTCGCTCGAGCGGGACGGGATCCATTCGCTAGAGCCCTGTACAATGTACAATCAAGCAACCGATTCGGAAATCAATCAATCAAAAGCAAGCAACGCTCCCGCAAAGCTCTGATCCGCTGGCTAGCTACCTACCTGCTGAATTTGCTACCGATTCGGAAATCAATCAAGCAAGCAACGCTCCGGCAAATCAATCAATCAAGCAACAAAACTGCTGGTCTGGAACCAGCTGCTGGCGGGGGACGGAGCTGTGGCCGCGGGGACGAGGAGGCCGCGGCAGGAGGCATGGCGGCGGGACGGAGCTGATGGCGGCGGGGATGAGCAGGCCGCGGCGGGAGGCGCGGCGGCGGGACGGAGCTGCTGGCCGGAGCTACTGGCCGCGGGGACGAGGAGACCGCGGCGGGACGGAACTGCTCGCGGGATCCCGTACGCGGCGTGATGCGCCGGTTGATTCGGCCGGCGTCCATGGCGACGACGGCGACGGCGCAGGAGGCCAAGACGGCCTGCCTGCAGAGCTTCGAGCGGTCGCCGGGAGTGGGGGCGCAGGTGGGGAGTAGAAGATAAGGTTCAGTTTGGCGGCGGGCTGCTCGAATTAGCTACGGCGGCGGATCGAAGACGTGGGTCGAGGGTGAAGAGGATTCAGAGCATGAGGAGCAAAATTTGGGGCAGCCCCAAAATAGGGGCACCACATAGGCCATTTGTTGGAGGCTGTTTTTCCCTCTCGTGACCTAAAAAGTCTAAAAAGCGGTTTTCAAGGCACGGAGGCTAAAATAGGGCAGATGTTAGAGATGCTCCTATGGAGGCGATGGGGAGACGGGTGTAATGATGGAGGCGAGACTAGCGTCAATCATGGCGAGCCTCAACGAGTCGGGTCAGTTACTGGTGCGCGACGTCTCGACATCAAGGAACAGGAACGGCAGGAGGCCAACATGACCACGTCGTTGCTCGCGCGCTGGATCCAATGCATGAGCAGCCAGAGTCCAAGCCTTCTTTATCCTCGTTCATCGCCATGTATTTTGGCGTGGCTGCTGGAGTGTTGGTGCTCTACACGCTGACGCAATTGTCACTCCCCTCATGCCCTCGAGGTGCTCGACACTTGGCTCTGTCTAACATCGGCAACAACTCTGTCGTGCCCATGTTCCCGACCAGTGGCACGACACATATTCCTACAATGAACTTGACTGGTGCTGTGTTTACAGAGCTCTCCACTTTCATGAACACACCTCCAACTGCTCGACCTATTGACTCCCCATGGGAAGATTTCATTGATGGTGCTCGTACTATCAACATTGACGGTACAGAGAAGTATATTGAGTTCTTCACGAAATTCAACATATGTAAGCCATTTTGGACTATTACTATAATGCACATGGATTCATGGTAAAGCCAACGAGTGGTTTGAGGCATACATATTACGTCAAATGGTTGGTGTTTGGCCTGAGTTTATATATGATGTTGAAGCACAGTTTTGTTGGCTAATTAACTGTAGTGCAAAACAAAACAGTAGTTGGTTAGATGCAGGCAAGAACTGCTGCTGGCAAAGGTCAAATGTCCACCGAGCAAATACCCACACTCGCCTTTGAGATCTTTTCTTTTCTGCTAATGTCTATAACAGATTTTTCTGTTATTAATATGCAGGCTTATCACTATTGTATCGGCCAAATAAATCATGATATGCATTGAAAAAATTAGGGTAATTTAGTTTCTTACTCTATTTTTTTTTGAAGCGAAACAGTGAGGGAGAACCCCCACTGCAATTTTCCATTTTCGATTAACACATTCGGTCACTGTACAGCACGAGTTACAATTGTAAGAACTGCACAAAAACGGCTAAAAAATTCTAACATGAGCTATGTTAAGTTAGATAACCAATCAGAATAAATTTGAGTATGATTCTTCTTCATTCTATGAGCAAGGAGATGTAGCTCCTGAAAAAAGATTGCCTTCCAGCTTCCAAATCTGGGAACCGAGTTCTCGAAAATTTTGTTGTTTCTCACAATCCAAATGCTCCAGGAAGCTAAAATGATGATCTCCATAGAGAAAGGCACTTTTAACTTGATTTTGACATCTTCAAAAGCTTCATGGACAGCTAAGTTCTTCACTCTTTGAGGACAGATGAAGTCCCAACATTTTTCAGCAAAAGGACATGTCCAAAAGAGATGCATCAGAGTTTCTTCGTGATTGCACTGGAGAGTGGCGCATAGGTAAGACTGCAACTGAAAGTTTTTCCTGGCCAGTAAGTTTCTTGTGTTCAATCTATCATGTAAGAGTAGCCAAAAGAAGAACTTGTGTTTTGCTTGGCATGAGGATTTCCAGATCCAATTGAAGTGGGGCAGTGCTTGCTGATATCCAACCATTTGTTTGTAAGCCTTTTTAGAAGTGAAATTGGTATTCCCCCAGATATAAGTCCATGCATCAGTGTTGCCTTCCATTTCCTTTTCCCTGGCTTGAAGACAAATACCTTCAAATTCTCGGAACTCTTGAAATGCTTGCTGAGAGAGTGGCAGATGGAACAAATCTTCCAGAGCTTCAGTGTAAATTGTATCATGAACAGTAATCTCAGTGTTCTTCGCAAAAGAAGCAAGGTGAGGCAAATTTTGCTGCAGACAGCTGTCGGACCACAGATCAGACCATAGGAAAACCGTTTTGCCATCTCCCAGTTTACATTTAGACATTGATTTGTAAGTGTCAATCAGTTTTAGGTGAGCTCTCCACCAAAAAGAGCCTTCTGTGTGTCGTCCAGGAAGCTTTCCAGAGTTATAATAAGAGGTCCAAATTAACTCAACCCAGGGGATATCAAACTTATTATAGAACTTATGCAAGTTTTTCAGCAACAGTGCTTTATTTTGAATCCTTAGGTTTAACACACCTAATCCACCCTGACTCTTAGGTCTACACACTTTCTTCCAAGCAATCATTGCAGACCCCTTAGATTGGACATCAACAGTCTTTTTCCTCCACAGACAGTGTCTCATGTACTTTTCAATTTGGTTAATGATGGTGGGAGACACTTCAAAGGTACTAAGAAAGAAGATAGGCAAGGAGGCAAGAACTGATTTGACCATTATTAGTTTTTGACCATAGTCCAGAAAATCAGCGATGCTACAAAGTCTTCTTTCTACTCTCGTCACCATTGGCAGGAAAAATTCCAGAGAGGGCTTTGTGATTCCAAGAGGCAGTCCCATGTATGTGAAGGGAAGTTTTCCTTTTTGGCAGTTCATAGTACTGGCAAAGTGGTCAAGTCTATTCTCAGTTGAATTAATTGGAACCATGCTAGATTTAGCATAATTCACTCTTAATCCAGTTGACTCCCGCAAAAGAATGCAGCAACGCTTTCAGGGCAATGAGTTGTGCAGCATTGGCTTCTATGATCACCAGAGTATCATCGGCATATTGAATTACAGGGAAATCAGTACAACCAACATTTTGCAGAGGCAAGTTAATAACATTTGATCGCACCGCTTTGTTTAGAATTGACTGTAGCAGATCAGCTGCAAGCACAAATAAAAGAGGGGAAAGGGGATCTCCTTGTCCCACACCCCTTTTACAATAGAACTTTTTCCCTGGAACACCATTTAAGAGCACAGCGGAGGACCCAGTTTCCAAAATCATTCGAATCCACTTAATCCATTTATAACCAAAGCCTTTAGCTTGCAGGATATCAATAATTGTTGAGTGCTCAATTTTGTCAAAAGCCTTTTCAAAATCTAGCTTGAGAATCAAGAACTCTTCTTTAGAATTCTGACACTTAAATAAGTATTCAAACGCCCAGCCCAAACAATCTTGAATGCACCTGTCTTTCAGGAACCCATACTGGTTTTTGTGCACCAGTTTCAAGATAATTTTCTGCAGTCTATTGGCCAGAATTTTGGTTAGCAGCTTGAGACTTCCATTGAGTAAAGAGATGGGTTTGTAATCATTTGCATTGATTGGACAATCCTTTTTTGGAATCAAAGTGATGTAAGATGCATTAATACTTTCCAGATTAACCTTTTCATCAAAGAAATCTTGAAGGAATTTCTTAATATCTTTACCAATAATTGACCAACAGCTCTTCATGAATTCATTATTAAAACCATCTGGACCCGGAGATTTATCATTGGGAAGACTTTTGACCACATCCTCAATTTCCAAGTCAGAGAAAGGAATTTCCAATTGAGCGGATAGATCTGAATCCAAGGTTTCTTCAAAAATCTCATCCAAATTAAACCGCATGCTCACATTATCCGATTTACCCATTCTATTTTTAAAAGCATTCCAAAGAATTGAAGCCTTAGAGTCATGGTCAGTAAATTCCACTTGATTCTCATTTTGCAGCATAGCAATGTAATTGTGTCTGTAACTAATAGTAGCTCTGGCGTGAAAGAATCTAGTGTTTGCAAATCCTTTTCCATATCAGACAAAACTCTGATTTCTTCAAGCATATCAAGCAGTTCAATTGCTGAGTTAACCTTGGTAATTAATTGCTTAAGGCAGGGGAGATTTTTTTCCCAAAGCTTGAGCCCTCTTCTGACATTTTTGAATTGGGCATTTATTCTTTTGGCACTATCTGTGAAGCCCACTGGAATATTCCAAGCATTCTTGACAATGTCCTTGAAATCACTGTGCTGAAGCCAATGATTTTCGAATCTGAAGACTTTTGCTTTTGGAATCTTTGTGTCCACCGCAATCACACAAGGAACATGATCAGAAATAGGTTTGGCTAATGGATAAACCATAGAATTGGGGTATGAGAGTGTCCAAGCATTTGAAGTGAAAAACCAGTCCAGTCTCTCCAGAAGGGGGTCTTGCTGCATATTACTCCAGGTGAATTTTCGACCTTTAAGTGGTAGTTCCACTAACCCCAAATTGCTGATGGACTCGTTGAAGAGGAGCATGTTATTTAAGTCTCCACCAGGTCTGTTTCTGTCAGAGGGGTTTCTGATGAAATTGAAATCCCCCATAATAATCCAATTAGTGTCATGTGGCATGTCAATGTTGTGAAACCAGTCAATGAACTCAGACTTTTTTTCAGCATTGCATGGACCATAGATATTTGTTAAAATCCAGGTATCCAATGAGAGATTGCAGCATAGCTTAACTGACAGATAGAACTCATTATGAAAGGCCAATTCTCCAGTGAATATAGCCCCATTCCAAATGATAATAATGCCTCCCGAAGCTCCAACCGAGGGTAAGTATTCAAATTTGTTAAACTTTTTAGGGCAGAATTTTCTAATGTAGTGCAAATCAAAAAGTTCTCTCTTTGTCTCTTGCAGGCAAATAATATCACAACCACATTCTTCTATTTTATTGAAAAGAGCCAGCCATTTCTCTTCAGAATTAATCCCTCGAATGTTCCAGTTTAGAATTTTCCATAATCTGTTGTGATCCATTAGGAAACCAAGGTTTTTGTGGGCAAACTAATTTTGTAGTGGACATAATCCAGAACAAGCAAAGTGTGATAAAGGACACTCTCCGTAATTGTTTCAAAGCACAGCCCAACTACTGTCAGAACAGCAAGGTAAAATAAATCCAAAGACAAACCGATAAGCCAGCACCCCATTGTTACAGAGTACGAAATACAGATCCCACAAGGATTACAGAGACTGAGACTGCACTCCACAAAGCAACTAGTATTTAAGGATTTACTAATCATTGGAAACTAGTTCTTCTTATTCTTCTCCTGCTAACTGCCACCCAGATCAGCATTCTTGTCCTTTCCTTTTTTTCCCACCTTCTTGATCACTTGTTTGTCCAGTTCCTTCTCGTCCACCTTGCAGAAAGATGATGCAAGGTTTTTAACCACTTTTGATTTTAACACAGGGGGTGCAGCATTGCAAGGAAAACACTTCTTATTAGGACAAGCAAAATTCCTTTTGAAACCATCACTAATTACTTGGATTCTAGGACTCCTTCTTACCTCAGATTCCACAAGAGGTGCCTTTCCTTTCCTTTTGCTAGAAGGTGCAGGTGGTGGTACAGGAGAGAGCTCTACCACCTCCACCAAATTCTCCACAGTGCCTTCCTCGGTCAGTTCCTTAATTTCACAAACAGGAGCCTGATCAGACACACATTGATCAGGGATATGAAAGATAAACACTTGTTCAGCCTCATCATTGTCACATAAAATTTCCCACAGTTGAGATCTCAACAAATTTCTAGTCCAGTTGAATTTTTCAGGCGTCAATAACATCATAGTAATAAAATTGAACCAACTTACAGGAATTTTAGCAGTTTCAGTGGTTGCATTTGCTTTAGCAATGTGGGGAGCAAAGTACTTGTCCCAAAGCATCATCCCTTGTTCAGAGAATTCATAGCTGCAGTGCTCAACAGGAAAGAAGCAAGTTTGGACCATACCCAACTGAATGTGGGCTTCTTCAGGTGGCACCAGCGCCACAGCGTTTCCATCCAAGTACAGGTACTGTTCACTAGGAGAAACAGGTTGTTCAGACAAAGGAGATTGCTGTTGCATCTGATCCTCCTCATTGCCATCCTGATAAGCCGAAAGAATATTGAGCAGTCCCAGTCCTAACTGTAAAGGATCCTCATTCTGTCTAGGCCCAGCAAGAAGATTGTCAGGCCCCAAATGAACTGAATCTTCTTCACTCGAAGTAGCACCATCAGAAAGTGCCACAGGCACCAGGGTAACATTGTTTGCTGATTGATTACCTTCCGAAAGTGCAGGCTCAGCAGTTACACTGCTATTTTGTGGCTGCTCTTGGATGTCCACCTCAAGAATCTCTTGCTCAGGGAAATCAACTTCCATTGGAGCTGCAAGTGCAATAACATGGGGTTGAGGCAAGGCCCAGTGTCCCCAACCAGCTACGTCCTCATTGTCAGGCTGAATCTCTTCGTCCTCATTGTTGTCCAGATTCTCTTCAAAGTTAACACCAAGGTTGGGAAGTGGGTGTGGATCTTCACCATCCTCTGGGATAGGATCTTCATCTGGTGGGCCAGCTCCCAACAGCGTTTCCTGTAAGACTTCTACAGAACAGGTCCATGACTCATTTTCAGACCCATCACCTTCCGTGTATCTGAGACTCTTGGGGATGTCCACCAAATCAGTAACTCTGATTTTTGCTAGGATCCTAGCTTTGTGTCTCGGATCTTTTTCCCAGCTAATCAGCCTTCCAATATCACTGAAAGCCGCCGCTAAATCTTCAGAGTTTACATTGTCCAGTGGAGGTCCCACAATCATAATCCAGCATTCACGATTGAGGTAAGCTCTTCTCCAATTAGGTCCTTGGTTGTGCTTTGCGAAGGAGACAAACACATCATCAAAGGCAATCGGACTTTCACTGATTAATCTGTCCCTATCTCTAGGATGAGCAAACTGAACATAAGCAGAGCCAAAAGGACAGGACTGAATGTCTCTAAAGATGACCTGGGCATGGTTGGTGAAGAAATCTTGCAGGACATCCAAGATGTTTGCGAATGGCACCTGACCAGGGGGCATTGGAGCAATGGTGGCAATCGCCATATCTTCATGTTCTCGTGGCCTCTTGGGAACCACCACCCGAGGAACTCCATGGCGGCCTTCCACGTGCCGAATCTGGAAGCCACGCGGAAGGAAGGGGCGCAGATCAATGGGGATGTTCGCCATTCCGCCACCACTTTCGCTCTCTTCTCTGTGCAGCGACGAGCTCGAGGAGGAAGGTTTTACTGTAGCGCCAGGAGACGGGGAGTCCCCTCTGTATTCCGCTATATTTGCCAAATCGCTAAAAGAGGAAACTTCCAGAGATTGTGCTAGCGGCCCAAAACACTTAAACCAGGTGTGGAAAGAACGATTGGGCCAGTGGGCCGGATATGGTGCGGGGAAGGTAGGGAATCGGAAGAAAGGAATGAGGCCGACCCACCTTTCCTTATTTTCAAACTGAGCAGATCCCGCTCTTTGATTGTAATTTGCTGGCACGAAATTGGCGCGACCGTGATTATGTCCGGTCACAGCGCGGACCGACGGTTGCGACTCATAAACATTGCTCTTAACTGCCCCAAGATTACCGCGTCCCTCAGCAAAAACCTTAGGGACCACTAGTCTGTCAAAGACTGATTTTCGTTCTTCTGTTTTCTCAAAAGATTTAAATTCAATCCTATCAAAGACAGATTTTGATTTTTTTGCATGAGAAACCGTGGTCCATTCAGCATATTGCTCAATGTAATATTTCTTTTCCTCAAATCTCCAATTTGGGCCTCCATTACCCCAAAGGTTGAAGCAGCAATCGAACGAAGTCTGAGAGATTTTACCCTAATTGTAAATTGCAAATCCTACTGCCCTTGAAGCCACAGAGAATCTGAAAACTCTTGCATCAAGCTCAAACACGTTGAAACGAGCCGCAGCACCACCAAAACAACTTTGTAGGACAACGCCCACTGTGAAAACATCAAGCTTGAAAGTCGATCTAGCAAATGAGATAACCAGAAAGAACTCTCTTCTTCTTGGGCCAGTCTTGAAATTAATTGGATGCCCAAACGAGGATCTAACAAATTGCTCAAAAAGAATGCCCTTCTCAAAGTTGACAGATGGAGGTTGTACCTTTGTGGGAAGATCAGGCAGCTTGGACGCCTTTGGCACAAAGACCTTTGAGGACGCACTTTGGGAGAAAATCCGTGCACCAATAGTCACCTTGTGAACAGGGAGCTCAATTTTGGATCCCTCCATGATCCTCTCGTGTTCAAGCAGAAACCTAGCATCGATGATTACCTCTTCATGATCCAGAAGGACAATCCGCCTTGCCTCAGTTCTGAGGAGCAAGAAAGCTTGGCGTGGAGGAGTCCATTTGCCCAACACCAAGGAGGAACACGTCGCCCTCCAGCGCAGCGGCGGAAAAACCTCCCTGGCCGGCCAACCCATGGACGAAACGAGCGCCGACGCCGAGAAGCCGCTGACGGACAAGAAGGAGTACGTCGACGCCGGAGTGACGGCGACGGGGGAAGAGGGTGGACGTCGGCACCGGAGTGGTGCACGACGGTGGCGGAGGGAACTCCCCTCACGCGAGCTGCATGCGAGGCCAAGGGTTCTCTTACTCTATTGTAATTGTGGTCACCTTTTTCCATTTTTGATTTTATTCCCATTACTTTCGTTTCTACCTTATTTAGCCAATAAAATCTACTGCTTGTTGTTCCATTGTCAATATATATTTTTTCAATAATTTTCATGCTCAGTTTACGCGCAGTTACAATATTGATGTTCTTTTCTATATGCTATTCTCTGTTTTAGTAAGTAGTGTCTTCTGTTTTAGTAAGTAAGAACACATATCTATGCCAGTTTGTATCATCCGACCACATATAAAATTAAGGGTTCGTATATTATGGTCCTTATTTCCTATGCAAGCCCCTAATTTGAATTTAAGAGGGCTTGGATGATCTGACTACGAAGGATTTGAAATAGCAATGCTCTTCTTGATAATTTTGCGTCATTGTCTTCTTATTAATATGACAATATGAAATGCAACATCTTGGCTGCTGTCACTCTGAATTTCACTATTAAGACATTCCTCTCTCAACCCCCGACCACAAATAGAACAACCATGTTGTAAATTGATATCTTTGTTGGCTTATTTGTGCTTATCTTCTATATTATAATATATAGTCATGCTCTAAGGGAAGAAATGTATGTTACTCTCATATGGTTTACATCTATCTTAATGTTCCCCTTTTTTGATGTAGAGTATTTCCTCTGTGTTCATGTGGGTATCAACAGAGGTAATTCCCAAAGATTGTTGATGTAGAATATTGTATACATTTACTATCTGGTTCAAAGTTATTTTTCGATCTTGAGTTTCATGCCTCAGTTAAGGCTACAAGATCAATGGCATACATTTACTATTTATATTGTTTTGATCATTCTGGAGGAAAATGTCTGACGACCAGAAGGTCAATTCTTGCTCTGCTTTAGGGAAAGGAATCAATGGATTAGCTAATGAGAAATTTATGCTTATTCCTGGTTAATACTGCATATGTAAAACTAAGTCAGATTCATTTATAGTTAACATACCAGATGCCTATTGTTTGTCCTTCTAATTATAGATACTGAAATACTTGCATTTTATCATGATCAGATTGTTGTTTTCAATTAGTTATCTACTACTACTTTGCACATAAATATGTTATCATGGAAGGAGAAGGCCACATAAACACGTAAGCGGGAGTTGCTCAATTAAAGGATTCCTTCAAGGTAGGAGACTGCGTCATGGAACGACGAGGAAGCAAGATAGAGAAGAAACTCATGTTCAATCAAGACACTGTGTTGGTTTGTACAAATAATGTATTGAGGTAAAATTGGTACAATGTACTGCACTAACTCACTTTAGATTAATGTGCATAACACAATGAAACAAGAAAAGCTTAAAAGAGGGTTATCTGTCAGATCTTTGTGTTTAGTTTTTTAAAGCAATATACATGTTCATTTATACACATCATGTGCTCAGAACAAACATCTGTGTTGCCATCAAAGAATAAGCATAATTAAAAAATTGTTGCTCCCTACGTGGATATTTTCTTATTAAAAAGCATTTGTCGTCGTTGTAGGGAAGAATTGTTTCATTTGCTAGAGTTTAAAAGGTACCCGATTAATGACAATCTTTCAAAACGGTGATAGCACGGAGCAAGATGTCACTGTCTTAGTGCAAAAGGGTCTTATTGTTAGAGGGTTATAAGAAGACATGACGACCAGCGAGGAAAGTAGTGGCAGAAAGGAAAGTAGTGGCAGAAAGTTCACGTTTCTTCCATATAACCCATCATATTTATAACTTGAACTATTGTTCTGATCAAGTAACACACGGGTATTCAACTCTCTCATTTGTTATTGGAGGTTGTAGGAACATCTAGTGACAAAGATTTACTTGAGTTCCGATGAATGCATTTTTCAAAATCATTTCCTGTTGCAAACGAACACATTTTATAAAATATTTTATCTGTGTGTTCCGTAGCAACGCACGGACATTTAGCTAGTAATGATTAATGATGCATGGTAAAAGGCAACAAGTATTTATGTGTCCTGTGTTGCTTCAGAAATAGCAAGTATACATGGATATATGTTCACCTTGGCTTTCTTTTGCGGGACCCCACAATATCCCGCTCGTAGTTCATTTCAAGATTTCTAGTTCACATTTGAAACTAAGAATTTGCAAATTAATTAATACTGGGATATTGGCGGGATCCCACTTCCACCCCTTCTTGATGTTTTGATAAATGCTCACTTTGAATCAAAATGCTAGAGCATCCATATTTCTCAAACAAAATTTAATTTCTCTGCTCTCAAATATATTGCACATATTTTTTAATTCGCCTTCTTCCTTTACGGCTATCATCGCTTGGTCTCATGTGGATACAATCATGGAATTGGGATATGCCACCTATAAAATGATCAGGAATATGCCCAACTCTATGTGGATCTCAGATGCATATGAGCATATCAAACCGTGGTCGGTCGACAACACATGATCAAACCGCGGTTACCCTTGTCGGTGGTTTGTGTGCATCATTTTCAGTGACGGAGCCAAGCAGGGCCGGCTCTATATTTTTTGGGGCCCTAGTGCAAGATTGAAAAATTGGCCCCTATAATAGACATGATGTAAAATGTCACCAGTGTCAAATTATAGCATAAATTATACCCATACCATATGATAAGATATATAAACGGATAGGGTATGTGTATACCCACGGCTACGAGATTATATCCGTGACCTACTCATGAATTAATGGGCAGGGTATGCTTGCTACCATGTGTATGAAATATACCCATGCCCTACCCATACGGGTATGATACCCGCGAATACCGTACCCGTGGGTAAAATTGTGATCCTGAGGTAGTGTGATTCATAGAGACATAGTGGGACCAAATTTGTATCTATACATGCGTTCACGGCACCCATGGGGCCTATGGAGTTGATTTTGTTTTTCCAGCCCATCACATGTAAGCTATACCCGTATAAATCATGTGCCCTCTCTAAAAATGAGCCCTTGTGCGCTGCACAACGTGGCCATGGGTCAGCGCCGGCCCTGGAGCCAAGAGTCTGAAGCTGTGATGTCAATTTAAAACTGTGATGTCAATTTAAAACTGTAATGTCAAATACATGTATTCGCATGATTTTTTGTTATTTTTTCAATAATTTTTAGCCTAATTATGAAGATTTTGTCAAAATGTTGTGTAGTCAGTTGACTACACAGCCTATGTGTGGCTCCACCTCTGATCATTTTGATGCAGAGGGCCGGGGTGACCTTTTCTTAAAAAAATGAAACCGCGGTGTAAGAACTAAGAATAGAGGGGAGAGATAATTAGGCAGGCTGAAAGATAGCGAACATGGGATGATATACATCAAAAGCATGATGTTTCGTGCATTATGGCATACACTTGATCATGTGCATTAACCAGCTTATAGGTAAATACCTTAATAACTATACAAATCCAGATATATACGCTACTCTCGTCAGCAGCAACACACAATCATCGTTACGCCTCGAGCCGCCTCTCCATGTTGAATCTCGCGATGAAGTCTTCAACCTTCCTATTCAGATCGTCGGTAGGCAGCTCCGTTGTTAGAATTGGGCCTATTGGTGAGGCACCCAATAAGCAATTTCAAAAATCTCAAAGTTCTACATTTATGGCAGCACACATGAGAGTGGAGTGGGAGCTAAAATTTAGTCCTACATTGCTAGTTTAAGAGGAGTAGCATCATCTTGGAGTGGTGTGCTACTTGGTAAGCTTGTGAGAACATGAGGCTCTCTCACGCGCTTCTCCTCCGCCGCTCGCACGCACCGCCCGTCTCGTCAAGACGCGCCGCGGGTTGCGGGAATCTCGCCGAGCCGAGCTGACGGACGTGTCACAGATAGTCGGTTTGGGTCGCTCCCGGATCGTGCGCTACTGTAACCGACCTAAACGTGTGCGACATGGATTTGACCCATGTTGTACCCGTTAGGGTTTTTTCCTAGTCGGACATTGCGTGCGCTGCAATCACACCCGAACCAATCTATGTTTTGCCACCTCGTGCCTTGCGCCGTCACCGTAGTCTATCCCATCCCGAGCGCCGGCGTGCACCGGCGAACGGGACAGCAGGTTTCCGGAACACTCGTCCTTGCGATCCTGTACGGGAGAGGACGAACCCACCAGTCCTTGCCAAAAATTTGTCCGGACCCCGTCGGCCACAAGGTGTTTAGCCCCAACTTTGAAATAGTGTTTGATTTTGTGTAGGATTTTCCAGAACCGTGAGCCCCTTTGGTTTGAACAAGAAAAAATGTCCCCGGACGGCGAGTATTTAGCCCGGATCAGCACTGCCCAAATGGGCCCATCCATTTGGTAAATTTTCCAAATCCATTTTAGCATTAGCGCAATGTTCATAAGACGGGTATTAAGAACCCCCAGCCCCCCACAGTCCTTGGGGCGGCACACGGCCGGCCAGTTGAGCATATAGTACTTGCGATTTGGGCCCGATCCTTCCCAAAAGAATCGGGCTCGAAGAGAGTCAAAAGCGTCGTGTACTCCCTCTTGGAGTAGAAATAGTCCCATAGCGAACATCGGAAGGCTGGCAAGGCAGGAGTTAGAGAGAATGAGCCTCCCTCCGGAGGAGAGGAATCGACCCACCCATGGTTCGACCCTCGCCGCAAGCTTAGCTATCAGAAAATACCACTGCTCAATTGTGATCTTTTTGTCGGAGATAGGTAGACCAAGGTAGATAAACGGGAAAGAACCCAACTTGCAGTTAAGTTGATTGGCCACCAGGGTATGGAACTCGTGATCACGACTCAGAACAAAAACTTTGCTCTTGTGATAATTAATCTTGAGTCCTGATATGTTTTCGAAGCACATGAGGAGGAACTTGAGATGGGCAACATCATTCTCAGGGCCTTGGATGAGAATTATCGTGTCATCGACATATTGAAGATGAGTGACCCCCCCCCCCTCCCCGGGACCAAGTGTGGGACGACCCCATGGATGTGCCCCGCAAAGTTGGCTGTGGAAAGGATGGTAGACAGCCCTTCACCCACCAAATTGAATAACAACGGGGATAGGGGGTCTCCTTGTCGCACCCCGCGCTGATTCCGGAAAAATGGGCCCATTTCCCCATTAATCGAGATCTATGTCTGCCCGCCGGAGACGAGCTGCTGGATCTTATGCACATATCCTGCATCGAACCCTTTCCGACGCAAAACTTCTAAGAGAAAGTCCCAATTGACCGTGTCGTAAGCGTTCTCGAAATCAAGTTTAAGCAGGATGCCCCCGAGCTTCTTGCTTTTTAACTCATGAACAATCTCGTGCAGGGCTAGGGCCCCGTCAAGAATAAAACAGCCCTTGATAAAAGCCGTCTGGTTGGGGCTGATAATCCTATGGGCAATCGGGTCAAGCCGAGAGGCGAAGACTTTGGAGACAATTTTGAAGATAACATTGATAAGAGCTATCGGACGGAATTGCGTGATCCTGTCGGCACCTTGCACCTTGGGCAGAAGCGTAAGCACCCCAAAGTTTAGGCGGGCAATGTCAATCCTCCCTAGGATGAAATCGTTGAGAATGTGGAGAATGTCGTGCTTCACCAAAGGCCAACATTTTTTGAAGAAGAGGACCGGGAACCCATCCGGCCCAGGGCGGTATCCGACTTCATGTCCATAGCTATTTCCTCCAACTCGGTCTCGGTGAAGGTGAGGGCTAAGTGCAGATTTTCTTGCTCAGAAACTTTCTCCCTCTCCGACCAGGTGTGTGGCGCCAATCCACAAAGCCTAGTAGCAGAGGTACCCAACAAGGCACGATAGAAACCGTAAATGTGTTCTTGCAAGGCCTCTTTCTCTGAGATTGGCCCGTTCTCAGAGATAAGCGAGGATATGTTGCAGCGGCGCCTTTTCCCATTGGCGATGCGTGGAAATAAGCTGTGTTTGCGTCCCCCTGGAGCATCCACCAAACACGCCCCCGTTGGAGCCAATATTCCTCCTCTAGACGGTAAATTTGTAGGAGTTGGTCCTCAAGCTGATATCTATAAGCCCACTCGTCATCCTCGAGACCCGTCGAGTCCGCCTTAAGATCAATATTCTGGATTAAGGATAAGAGGTGCTGTTTTTTATCGCGCGTATCCTTTCCTAGGTTGCGGCTCCAGCCCCTCAAGTATTGGCGCGAGCCCCCGCTCATGAAGTTCCACCAATCAATAATGTCCCTTCCCCTAACTTTACTCGCCAACTTCTCCCAGGAAGCCAGCAAGGTATCTTTGAAGTCAGGGAGCTCAAACCAGCCTGTTTCAAAGATCTGTTACTACGGATCGGGGCGCCCTCGCCCGTGTCTAGAATGAGGGGCGTGTGGTCCGAGCCCAGGCTGGTTTCCGCCACGAGAGAGCAGAGAGGTAATTGCGCCTCAAGTGCGGTAGAGATGAAAACTCTGTCTAAAACACACCTAACAGGGTTGGTGCGGCGATTGGTCCAGGTGTACCTTGCTCCCGAGCGAGGAACTTCCAACATATCCCATGCCGCAGTATGGGAGTTAAACAAGTTAATCCTGGGCCAGTTTAAATTATCGTTGTTCTTGGCTTCCCTACCACGAATCAAATTGAAATCCCCTCCCATCACCAAAGGGAGGGTGGTGTTGGCAATCTTGGTAGAGATCTCATGCAAGAACTCAGCCAATTTGGAATGGTCAGCCGGTCCGTAAACCCCGATAAGGACTAGCTTACGTTTAGAAGGGTTGTGTATGACGTCAAAAACCGACCCCTGTCAATGCTTCCCACTTCAAAAAAATTGTCCCTGACACCTAAGAGCATTCCCCCAGAATGTCCGGTTGCCGGGAGCTAGCTCCAGAAGAATTTGTTTCCTGCTTCTAGGCTTCTAAGTTCCTGGTCCGTGAACTCACGTTTAATGGTCTCTTGCAGGCATACTACGTCAATTCTATGCTTGCGGTGGTATTCCTTAATCATGGTCCGACGCCCCCGGACACCAAAACCGCGAATGTTGAGGAATAGGCATCACATTAGGAAACTAGTCCTTTAGCCCGTGCTTGGCGGGTGTAGGGCGTGCGACCGGGAGGAATCAGTCGCTTTTGTCCTTGTTTTATCGGGCCTGAAGTGCGAGTGAGTTTCCCATCCAAGGCGGCCCCTGCCCCCTCAGACTTTTTTGGGCCGCGGCGCTTTCCCTGCGTCTTTGTTGCCGGGGTGGTGTTGGATTGTGGAAACGAAACCTCTGGAACCTGATTGTTGGCCTCGAGGACGGAGGCAACCCCTGCTGCCTCCGCGGAATTTTTCTCCTCTGCCAGTCTTTTCTCCTCAGCTAGTTGAGCCTCGATCTTAGCCCGAGCCAGCGCCAACTCTGCTTGTGCCAGCTCAGACGCCCGTAACAGCGAAATGACCTCATTCGGTGTCCCCACCGTAGGTTGAAAGATGACACAGCTATCGTGAGCTACCTTCAGAAGATGATCATCGGGGAAAGCGTTAAGGACAGTAAAGGTAGATAAGGGGTTGATACCTGATTTGTTCTTGGCTTTGTTCTTGTCCTTTGAAATCGGACCGACGCGCTCCAGCACTGGCCCCTCCTTCGCAGGCCCCTCCTTGTTCTTGTCCTTCAGGAGCGGGCTGATGCGCTCCAGCACCGGTCCCTCCAAGTTCTTGTTCTTCGTGAGCTGGGCGGCGCGCTCTAGTCCCTCCCCACGCGCGCTCTTCTTCTGGACAGTGATTGGGATGGCGGCGCTGCGGGGGGCTCTTCTTACTGGAGCTGCTAGTTCAGGAACCACCTGTCCCAAGAGCCTAGAGCTAGAAGCTGGTCCCTGCAGAGTAGGTGTTAGCGAGGATTCACCCGAGAATTCCTGGTGCATGAGCTTGAGAGATAGTCTTTCTGCATTTGATTTGCTCCGACGCTCCCGCTGGATGGCCTTTTGTGCTTCAGATAACTCCTTGGGTGGTGTTTGGGTGACAGCCTTTTGCGCTTCAGCTAGGGCGGCAGCCTTTTGCGTTTCAGATATATCTTTGGATGGTGTTTGGGCTGCATTGAGATCTTTGGGGAGGTCCTGGATGACCGAGTCAATAGTTGCGGAAGGTGAGCCAGGAGGTGGTTGCAGGCTGCTGGTGAGGGTGGTTGTAACTTCCTCCATGGAAACCTGAGCGTCTTGCATTTGATCGGCGATCTTGTCCGCTCTCTTGAGGAAGGACCCAAACTGGTCTATGGTGGTGAGGGGGCGATCGTTTCAACAGGGAGAGGCGGGGCCTGGGGCGTGGAGGCTGATTTCTGGCGCCCCCCTCCACTTCCTCCCTTGGAGTCTGCTTTGGATTTCTCACTGCTCCTGCGATGCTTGCGTTCTTTATCTGAGTCCTCATCCTAACTCTTTTCCCTCTCCTTTTCATCAGCATCAGACTCTTTGTCTTTGTGAGGTTTGGGTGGTGGCGGTGGTGACTCCGAGCGTCCCTGCTTGGGGGGCTTTTCCACCTCAATCCTGACCTTGAACCCTTGCCCGTTGACACAAAGTAGAATGTGTGGTGGGAGTCCAGAGACACTTCTGTAGCCAAACTTCATGCGGATCGGCGCTGATTCTTCTTCCAGAGCTGAAGTGTCAACTTCCATCGGGCGCCCAGCGGCGCGAGTGGCCACCAACAGTCTGGGGGTGGAGCGGTATGGGACAGGCACATCATGCAGTCGAACCCAGGTTTCAGACAGAATCTCAGATGCGTGTTCTTCAATGGACCCTTCCATGACGAGGGCACGAGCCTTGGAAATTGGGAGTCGGAGGCCCCCGCCTCTGATTGCCATGCGAGCGCTTTCTTCTGTTGGGAAGACCAAGGTGAAATCTGATTCACTCAGTTGCCGGACCTGCCAGTCCCAGCGTTCGTCCAGCAGTTCCTTAAATTCATCCTCAACCTGAGCGGCTGACAGGATAGCCCCTTCAACATATAGAGTAGCTGCATTTGGGGTGAACTTTTCAGCTTCTTCCAACGGAACATCTAGGCACATGAAGCCCATGCCGTCAACTCCGAACCCTGCCCAGTAGGGATCGGTGCGGCCAAAACCAGTTGCACCCGTGCACATTGCCGAGAGGTGGCCCTTGGTCTTGCACTTCACGCAGAAGGACTCGGAGGTGCAATCCGCTTGGAAGTGCCCCTGCATCCCAAAGTTGTAGCAGGTCACCTTGGAGACTTTCGGTGGAGGCGGCAGACTCTCCGCACCCACTGCGGCCCCCATGGTCGAGCTTTCTGGCGCCGAGCGTGCAGGCGGTGGAGGGCGGACATTGGGGCCCGAGCCGCCCCTCCCGTAATCTCGCCCTCGAGAGAACTGCGGAGGGGGGCCTTGAGCACGAGCAGAGCGTCCTTGGGGATCCTCACGTCTGTTTCTGATGGTGTTGTTGTTGTGCGCTTGCTCTCTTGGCTTGTGTTGACGGTTGTACTCGAGTTCTCAAAGTCGAGGCGGGAGTGAAGGTCGCGGCGGCTTCCTCCGCCAGCATACTCGTCGTATGAGCGCTTCCCGCGGCAGTCGTCACGATCCATGGGGGAGAGTCGCGGCGGGAGCGAGGGATCTTTGGCTAGGGTTAGGGTTTTGGCACGGGAGCGATTTCTTGTCTCGTCTCTCAGCGGCGCAACGAGCAGTTCTGGGATTAGGGTTCCCACCCGTAACCAACGCCAGGGATATATAGCGTTCAGAGCAGTTGGGTTTGGACTCGTAGTCCGAATTGGCCCAGAAACGTTATTAGGCCCCAACCCAGTCACATGATGGCAAACCGTTTCCGCGTGGGACTCCAGTTAAGACACCACAGGGCCCAACGGCGCGGCCCAGCTCGGCCCAGCCACCTGACAGGGGGGCCCACCCTGCGCGGCCCGATGGGGAGCAAACCCTAGCACGGGGGTGACTACCTGCGCCACCGCCGGCGGGATGGAGACCTCCAAGTCGCCGATTCGCACGGACGTTGCTCCCCGCATGTCCGTGGCATCGCGAGCAGGAGGTGGCGGAGGGCACAGCTCGGGGAAGTTGAGGTCGTTGCAGGTGAGGGCTGTCGTCGAAGAGGTGCAGGACGGAGCCGCAGATGCCGATGGGGGCGGCGCCGCCACGGGCGAACTCCCCTGAGTCTTCGTTCCCGGCGAGTTGAGCGCCTCTGCACCCGAGAGGAAGTCCCCAAATCTTCGAGAAGGCGGCCCAGGGCAAGTGGAGAGCGACCCTTCGCTCTCCTCCCCGTCCGAGGGAAGCGAGTCCAGAAGCGCGAGCAGGTCGAAGGAGCCTCCGCGGAACTCCACCCAAGGGGCGGCGCCGATGCGGCCGAGGCTACGGGAAGGAGAGCACCGAGGGGAGGCTCTAGGGCCGGAGATGGCGGCGTCGGCGTCGCGAGAGCAGGAGCCCATGGCCGTCCACTACAAGGGCAGCGACACAATTGTGTGTCCGCGTGTCAAGGTGCAGACATCAAGAGATTTATATTTTCCAAGGAGCTTAAGCAGTCTCTCCACCAGAAAGAGCAGACAGCAATTTTGGCAGGTGGTAGATCATTTTGATAATATTTCTCCCAAATGAGATGTACCCGAGGTTGATCAGCTTGGTTAAAGAATTTATCCAAGTGTTTCAGCAGAAGACAATCATTCTGGATTGTCAAGTTGATCACTCCCAGGCCACCTTTATCCTTTGGCTGACACACTAATTGCCATGCTGTTAAAGGAGGATTTTTTTTCCAAGCCTTTCTTCCTCCACAGGCAGTGCCTTCGATATTTATGAACTTGAACCACAGTACCAGCATATAATTTCAGAGAAGTCAAGTAGAAGGTTGGTAGTGAGGACAAAACAGAGTTAACCATTTCTAGCCGACCAGCCGAAGTCAGGAAATCAGAGCATGTCTGCAGCCATCAACCAACTTGTGTTACCAAAGGCATGAGATGTTCCATTTTCGGCTTTGCCAAGCCTAAAGGTAGGCCTAGGTATGTAAATGGGAACACCCCGGGCTGACAGTTGAAGGCCTCTATGAGCTCTTGCATTCTTTCTTCAGGAACATTGATTGGGTACATGTTGGATTCGTTATAGTTCACTTTTAGTCCTGTCGAAATGGCAAACTCATCGAGAAGTAATTTCATTGTCATCCTTGTTCTTATGAGCTGTGCGAGGCAACTTCTTGAGAAAGCAGAAGGCGGCTGAGAGACTCAGCCCTAGCACCTATTACTACGTCGTTTCCGCCGAATGATGTGAATCATATGTTCCCGAATTACAGCGCCGTATTTGTAAATTTTGTCGAGATATAGAAACAAGCAGGTAGCGAGGGGCAGGCCATGCTTCGGATGTTCGCCAAGTATGAGCCGGGGAGAAGTAAGTCTCATGAGGTCGACCCTGGTGATGCCTCGTTTGAACGCCATCAGGCAAGTACTGCCGTCGTCCGTCGTCTATGGCTCGGCTGGCCGGCGGGCCAGTTAACCAGCACTATCAACTATGACAATGAAGTTGGCTGCTACGACGACGATAAGAAGCATCAGCTTGACTATGGGGATGGGATACATGGCTTTGTAGAGCTGACGGAATCGGAGTGCTTTAAATGGCTACACACGCCATGCCGCGCGCAGTGAGACGTCCGGTTTCCCAGCTAGCTATCGCTTCAACGACTGCATATGCCTAACACGATCAGAGTTCCCTAGGCAACTTGCTCTGCACACACTTAATCATATCCACCCCCGTGTGGCGGCGCTGCGCCATACCGGGTTGCCCCTACCGGCCACCTCCTCCAGCCCCCTCCCACAAGATCCTCTCATGCCGTCGCCGCCGCTGGGGGCGTCGCCGCTGCTCCTCGTGTGGCTAGTCGGTGGCGGCGGCAGCGGTTTTCCTCGGCACAAGATCTGGGTCAGCGTGGCGGCGTTCACTCTGGCCTTATCTACGGCGGTGGCGGGGTGGCGGCGACCATGGTGAAGGAGGCGGAAGTGGACGGGATCTGGCTGACGGTGGCATCCTATCTGGAGCCAGATGGGTTCCGGTGGGCTGACCAGTGGACCTGTCCTCTCCATCTTCGTCAAGAGCTCCTGGGCTAGACCTGCAACACGAGGACGTCGGGGGCTCCGGCCTTGGGCATGGTGGTGGTGGCCTCCTTCTTGGCCGGAGGGGGTCGGCTGGCTAGGTGTGCCGGATTCTTGATCCCACGGCTAGTTCTGGCGGCGAGGTGGAGAGTCGTAGCTGTCGGTGAAAGCCGAGTTCTGACTACGGTCACGACACGCGATGGCGGTGCTTATGCGTCGTTACTTTGTTGAAGGCATCGTTGTTGCAGCTACTGTCAACCCACCCGCGATACTCCAAGGGAAACCCTAGATCCTGGGATTTCTGGATCGGACAATAGCGACGCTTGCGGTGTCGTTCTCCCTCTTGGGGGATTGTTTTTGGAGCAGAAACTGGTTGGAGAGAGACGAGTCTTGGCGGCGTGGCGCTGCAGGGTCTCGATTTTGGATGTTTGATGATGGACTCACGCATGGTGGCGCTGTCTGGCATCATGGCGATGCCGACGGCAGACCGGATTTGCGAGGTCATGGTGTTGATCCTTTCTGAAAATGGGTTTGTGGAAGACGGTGGTAGCGACTAAAGCGTACATATCGGTCGGTGTGCGTTGAGTTAGCTGAACTGGTACTCCAGTTGTAAATGATGTGCGTTGGTGTTAGTCACCCTGTAGCGATCCTTGTTGTCGAGAGGTTGATTCCAGTTTGTTTTCAACATTGTACTTTGTAAATCTGGTTGGAATTAATAAGTGCGTATGGTTGTGAGCATCACTCGATGCAGAGGCCGGGAATCGTACTCTCCTTTTCTATAAAAATATGCCTAACACTAGCTATAGATATACTCCCTCCGTTTTAACTTCTACTAGATCATGTAGGCGCGCGTTGTTGCGTCCGTGCATTATGATTATAGATTTATAAGAAATTAGAATATTTCAAAAGAATTTAAAAAAAGAATGAGTTTAAAGGATGATGTAGGCGCACGTTGTCATGCCCATGATGGAAATATTTTTGGATTGATAAAGATGTAAGACAACCAAGTGAAATATTCTTCATAGAAAACAAATTAGTAGATTGGTTAGTAACTAATAGTATTAAAGCATGGATGATAAATAAGTAGACAATAGCACAAATATTAAGACCTAGTATTTTGCCTAAAGTGGACTATTTTTCTAAAAAAGGCGAGAGATGAGTTCTTAATAGATACAATCCGTTAAGTCCCTCTTGATGGGTCAAATTGTTCATAAATAGTAAATACACCTTATATTATGCTTTTTTCTTCAAGTTATACACAAATTATACAGCTTATATCAAGAAACGGGAGGGAGTATTTTAGAAGCTAACATGTTGGAATATTATTGCAACCTTCACAAATATCATATGATCCACTGTGTCAAAAGGTGGATTGAAGGGGCTATAGATATAACTGAGAATATGTGTATACATAACTAACATGCATTTTGTCATTAGTGTGCATGACCTCCTTCAGGGTGCTCATTTAAGCATCTTCTTATATTCTTCATCTTGTAAGAAAAATGATTAAAACTCCTCTTAGGTGAGAAAAATATCAAAATAAACTTAGCATGGGGGGTGGATTATGCTCGGAAACAATTGATAAATGAAATGTTATGGAAGGTTACAATTGCTCTTATTTCAGCTTCAAGGAATGGTGTAAGAAAAGCATGATTATATGGTAAGATCGAGTAGTACTTTGTACAAGTATCCAAAGTTTCAAACACTATGTTGTGGAGCTTTTTTTTCATTAAAAAAATTGGACCTGAGAAACATGGAATGAAGTATCTGAAAGAATTAACCCAAACCACGGATAAGCAAGCAAGAACTCTGGGAGTAGCTCCTTGGTGTTGTCTATCCTCCCGTGCATCCGATCTCCATGCATCCGCATCCTAACCCAAAGGATTTTATGAACAACAATTGAACTAAAGAGATGGCCCCTGCAGTAATAAACATGAGCAAACATGAAATTGGATGTCAAGATAGAGAGGATTCTTTGTCTAGATTTCATTTTATCTAACATTTAAAGAACAAGTCACATCTTATTGGAAGGAGGAACTTGCTTCGCTTGGCTGACTTGTGCTAAGTGAAACTACAGACATAGTTGAGGAGGCCCCCATGTTGTGGTTCCACATATTTTTGATGCTGCACAGCAGAAGCACACAATCTAGCATGTGAATTACAGTTTACCTTACTTACCGTCGTGAAAAGTACTATTCAAAGAGAAGGATATGAGTTCACACAAAAGTGCAAGATATCTTTGTGTTGAACTTATCAGCATTTAGTTGGAAGCAACAAAGGTCTTGTTCATAGGACATACAGTATGGAACTGCAAGTTTCGTAGTTCACAAAATTAGTTCAATTAGTTCAAGTTGCCATAAAGCACAAAGTACTTAGCACATAATGAATCGCCAAGTACCCCACTTTTACATGAGAAAATCAAATTTTGAATGCATAACGCGATTTCACGGACTGTAATATTCAGATCGCCACATAATGACATTTTGGGTTCCTTATGGTTTCTTTCAAGGTTGCCTATATCCTGCTATTTCAAAATGATTCAGGGCTACATACTTAATTCTACAAGAGAATTCCTTAAATCGACAAACGTCATGTACATAAGAAGTAATCTCTAACTACTATAGATGTATAATAAGCAAAAGAAGCTAACCTTGCGGTACACAATCTGCTTGGTTTGCGTCTCCTCTTACTCATGGGAATCGAACAGAACTCAGCCATTTGTTATTTTTTTCATTAGCGTGTGACCTATAAAGTGGTGAATGGAGCACATACATAATGAAGTACGAAAATATTAATTCTTCCAAGTTAGTAGTAAAACTGAAATGAGATGAACTGAAACTAATATTGACGGTATAGTAGCTAATTTGTAAAGTGATAGATTATAGAAGAATGGTTGAAACACTCATCGATTTTGTCTTTTATAAATCTGGACAGAAAACCTAGAAATTACACCACACTTTCATTACCGACCTAAATCCAGAATTTAAAATTATGTATTGCGTATGGCTATGAATCATATGACCTGTCTTTTGACATCCAGATTCCAAAATATATGTATATATAGATATTACTTTTCTTAGTATTAAAAGGACATGGGCAATACTACTTACAGGTGAAATATAATATTAAACGAAGTTTGCAGAACTCCATAACCATATGCCGCTGGAAATAATTAGCTGCTCACTTGCTACCTTAGCATCCCTCTGAAACTAAATACATGGTTACCATGAGAGAGTTAGAAAAAATGAGATAAATATATAGTTTTATAGTCATAAGTTTTAGATGCATGGTAGATGAATCCAAACACATTGGTGTATGTGGATGAAATGTCAATCTATCTTAGAAGTACTAGCTGAATGCCCGTGCTTTGCAACGGGAAACAACACAACTTGTAAAATCATTAATCTACATGTTTTTTAGTTTCCCTATCTGTCCCCCTCTCTCTCTCCTTGTCTTTCGACTCTTCTAGAGTTTATATGATTATTGTGGTTTTACTTCATACCAGCAGCATCTCACTTATTTCCTGCATATCCATGGTTTAAGTCATCTCCGTGACCTTGCTGCCAGCCCTTTCCTCTACATTTGGCTAAGTTGTTACTTAGATATGGTTTTATCTCCCTCTGTCATCACGTCCTTCTTTCACATAATAATGGGAACAACCTTAGGCATAATGATAGATGAAATGTAGTTCAATTTCAGATGCGCAATTTAATGATTTTGATTGCATCTTTTTTGAACACTTCTTCAAATAAAACTTTGGCACCATATACCCCCTCCATATTTATTACTCTAAGTCATTTGTCTCATCCTTCCCGGACATCACTAAACTGATGTAGAATCATGGGTTTTGGTGAAACAATTAGTTCACTAATTTCTCATAGCTTATTGAGGATCGGTTAATTTTTGTTACCTATGAAATGAAATCGGTGCACAACGAGCACCTCTGACTTGATCTCATCATGATACACCATACAGTTTCGCAAGCAATTGAATTTTTAGTTGTCCTTACATATAACTACAAATTAACCTTGTTGATCTTATCATATGTTTTTAAGCTTCCTTGTTTTAAAACTTGTAGCAGCAGCCTTGATGGATTGTAGAGCACTACAAGATGCCTTAAAAAATAACATAAGGAACAAGAAGACTGGTATAAACTTAACCTCTTGGAAGTATATACCAAAAAAAAGGATAATTTTCTAAGGTGCTATGCTATGCAATAAAAGATTCAGTATGTGGTCAACACTACATAGACACTTCTTTCCCATAAATAAGAACATGATCACACTGTTCGTTCTATATATTTGCAAAATTTACGAATGGTGAAGAAAATGCAAGACATAAACTGAACGAATGTTTCCCCTCCGCCATCTTTTCTTTCATCTGCTCCCATTAGCGCCTCCTCAACCTGCATGGAAGCCAAACCATTAGCGTTGAAATAGACAATGTTTTATATAAATACTAAATGTAAGAACCTTGCGATTTAGTCAGGTAATTTCAACACAATTGCCATCTGATGCACATTCAGATTAATGTGCAGACCCTAAATAATAAACATTCTACTTCTATATGTTTACTCCTATGTTTTTCAACAACATAACTGAGAAAATATCTAGAGATACTCTATATCTCTTCACCTTTACCTTGAGCCATGAATCTTCTGTCAAGCTTCATGCCCTAACCATAATTCCATAAGATCGATCTGAAGAAAAAGGCTAGCACAATCCACATATACTGGAACAATGTATACCTGGTTAAGACGGATCTAGTAACTGGACTACAATCATTCCATTGCAAAGAACAACCTACGTACATCTAAAAACATTATAAACAACATAAAACCTTCATGAAGCATGATAAACCATAAAATTTAATCTACGAATTGCGTAAAAAATGAAGCAAATATGTAAAAGTAAAAGGCCAAAGCCCAATCATAACCATCGTATCTTATTTAAGCATCAAAATGTTACTGGCAAAACACTTACAACATTCAGTAATTGGATATGCAACAACTTCAATATAAAAACTTATGATACAGAAAGAAGGGAAATCGTTGACCTTAGTATATGGCTCCTAGAAAACAAATAGGCTTACTGTACATGTATAGTCTTCTCTAAGCTTTTCTGTACGCACCAAAAATATTACAACATGTAGTGTATCAAGCGAACTAAACAACAAAATAAAGTCTACTAACAATACCAATTATTCAACTTTGTTGGCCAACACTTCTCCTGTATCGGACTCAACATCGAGAGCTCTACGCCAAGAAGAACCAAGAAAGAACTATATGAAACACATCAACACAATCTACTAACAAACTTGAAAATAAAGAGCACATGTCATACTGAACCACAAATTGGAAGCTTGTTCATGTTGACCGGAGTGGCTGTTCTGGAGCATGATGGCCACCGAACGTAGGTGTATTGTGGCCAGTGGCCACGGTCCATCTGTCTCCAAGAAAGAAAATAAAATGATATTGCAACTGGATGTTGTTTCAGTCAAGACCTATATTCTCAGTATCTGGCACATATGTGCTTATCTTTTGATGAATATTTTCGGGCGATTTACTCTTAATTTTCTTTCTGAACCTCAAACCTCAAAGATTTGGAAAAAAACCATAGCCTAAGACATTACGTGATAAGTAAAATAGAGTGGTTATACGGCAAATAGATTGGTGGTTGAATGTTTCTCACTACCATCTCAAATCAAATGTATACTTATCTGGTTTGCAGCACACAATGCAAAACCAAGTTAACTTGTCAAACAACTTGCACAAGGAAAATGTGCAGGAGAGGAAGAATTGCGGATGAAAGCTAGCGACATAAGGCAAACGGGCACCTACCGGCAGAAGCCGTTGTAGCTGCAGCAAGAGTTTGTCTGGCAGTAGACGGTGCCCGGCCACACCAGCGCCATCTCGTTGTGGTCGAATCTGGCCCAACGCATTTGCCGGATCAAACCAGCCCAATCAATTAGGATAATCATCGTCAGGAATAAAAGCGTGAACGACGGAGTTAAAGGGTGAGGACGTACTCTGGTTGTTTTATGATGGCGCCGCCGGTTGGTTGGCCGGCTGTGTCAAGACCTTGGGCTGTGTTGACGAGGGGACTGAGGCACACCTCATGCCGCAAACAGGAAACTGGGACACGAGAGCTCCCGGTACACATCGACCCCTCCTCGGCGAGAAGGTTGCGGTTGGCGCGTTCGGGCGTTCAGCTCCACCGTCGTCCCGAAACGAAGCAAACTCGGTCAAAAACCGAGCCGCCATGAAGCATGTGGAAATGCGGAATGGCGACGCCATAACACAATACATCCAAGATGAAAAAGAAATACCATTTGTACCGGTCAAATCAGGACAACTTCGGAGGCAGCTTTGTAAAGATGCAACGAGGCCCTCGCCGCGTAGCATAGACCAAAGGCGGCGATGAGAACCGCCACCCTCGTCACAGAGGTACGTGGCCGAGAGCGAGAGTCGCCACTCCCAGCGGGTAGTGCGGCGCTGAGCCCATGACCCGCGACGATGAGGAGATCACGACACCGAGCGTGGGCAACTGAGCGTTGAGGCTGCCTTCATCCACGTCCCCATTATTTTCACACGAAGAAGAGAGACGACGTTAGAGTTTGTTTTATTCCTTGGAGAATAATATGGGATTGATTTGTTAGTTGATCGTGGTTGTTATGAGACCAGGTATCACGCACAAAACAAGAGCCGGTTGTTAGTGCGGTGGCATTTGATTTGTAATTTCCATTTCATTTTTCTTTTCTGAACCGGTATCCACTTATAGGTGGTAGGACATGTAATTAATTTGAAGTGTGAGGACATTTGACTTGTGACACCATTTGGATTGTGACACCATACCACGCATTCTGCTTTAATAGTAAAGATTCTGAATAACAAATCATAAACTATATTAGCAACCAGCTGAAGGACTATATCTCTTTGTTCTTATTTTCTTCTTCACAACTCTTTGTTCTTCTTTTCCTCTTCACAACGAATTTGTACCTTTGTTGGGATAATATATTTCTAGTGACTTTGGATTAAATAACTTCAGTCCTGTTGCCTGCTATGGTGAACCACATATGTCGCTTTGGAGTAATTAGTTTCAGTCTTGTTGACTGCTATGGTGCTACCTGTCTTTGGCTGCTAAATTGATCTGATAATGGCATGCATACATGCTACTACTACTAACATTCTTCTCTATGCCGCATATGCGCTGCACAAGAGCGAGCTACATGTTGTGATAAACTTCAAGGATCTGAAAATAAAGAGCATGTCTCTATTATCAGCATGTCACTGTACGTACACATGCACATGGATACTTGTAATGACCAACAGATGCTGAAAGTGCAAAAAGAACTGACCTGGCTGACCGCCATTGTGAATAGTCAGTTTAGGAATTCCACAATCCGATGAGTCAGATCAGACTCTAATATTTGACGGGAGAAACTGAGCTGAACCAAGATGAACACAACCTGCAAAAAAAAGGAGATTGGAGATTGAGAATATTGCAAGCCGGTCAAGGATAGATTTTTTTTTGAAACGTGGCAAAAGATTTGCCTTTTCAATGATATAGAAGAATAGAATTGGCCAGTTTATAAGGAAAACTGGCCGAAAACCGATACATACACAAAACACAACACACCGGCCCCAAGGCCGCGTTCCAAACGAGTCGATGACCATACCGCCCAAGCAGCCAAAGCCAACACCCACACCCCTCAACACCATAGGCGGAGGAAAGAAACCGGAGCCGCCGCTCCGACATCCACGCCGGCTCCAGAGCCGCGCACCACCAAGCCGATGACGGGAAGAGCCCGTCGCCGCTAACCACCAACTTTTTTTTTTGACAGGCCCCTACTATGTTTTATATATAAAAATGATGGATTTAGGCAATAGTTTTCCTGTCAAAAATTACATGGCATCAAGCCATTGTTGCATGCCTTCTCTAAGAGATGGCTTAGCTCTATGCATAGTAAGGGTAAAAACCTCTTTGAATAAGAGGAAACAAAGATCAACACTACACTGCCCAGACTCAAATATGATGTCATTCCTGTGCTTCCATAAACTCCAACATCCAATGATTAAATATTCAGTGAAGCAGACTTGTCCTGATCGGTATTTCCCATCCATAAGCATCTGATATAAGTCTAGTGGTTTAATCTTCACCAGAATGTTTGGCTGAAATCACATCCAAAGAATAGATGTTGCATGTATTCCAGATGGGCATCAGGGCAAAGAACACATGACGTGTCATCTATGTATAAGGTTTTTCGACAAAGGATGTCTCTGGTATTCAGGCGATCATGGAGTAGAAGCCAAAAGAAGAATTTATGCTTTAATTGAGCACATGATTTCCATAACCATTGGAAAGGTCCGGGTGCCTGCTCAGCAGGGGTCATAGCATCATAAACCCTTTTTACAGAGAACCTAGCCCCATTAAGCAGATTCCAAGCATCATATTGAGTAGATCTTTCTCTGTGGTTTAAAAGGGTCAGTACCTCTTGACTCTGATGAAATGCATCCATCGATAATGGCAGATGAAAATGATTTAGGATATTATCTGTATCTGAATTTAGCATCTGCTCTAAGGTGATGTTCTGTTGTCGTGCAAAAGAGAACATATGGGGGTAGTCAACCACAGCAGTCGTGTCTCTCCACTTATCTTTCCAAAATCTGGTAGTCCTCCCATCTCTGGCCAAACAGGTAGTAATCTACATGAACTGATCCCACAGTGAGCACACATCCTTCCACCAGAAAGAGCCACATCGGGCTTGCACTTGTGGTAACTTGTAATTGGGATAATGGGCTTCCCAAATAAGTTGAACCCAAGGCAAGTCAACCCTATTCATAAATTTGTATAGATGCTTCATGAGCAGAGCAAGATTGTGTTTTCACAGGTTAATAACTCCAAGTCCACCTGCCTTTTTTGGTTTACATATTTGCTCCCATTTAATAAGACAATTCCCCCTCTTATGTATGTCTCTATTCCTCCAAAGAAAGCCTCTGGCAGATCCTTCCACTATGTCAAGGAATCTCATTGGCATTTTAATGGTGCACATAGCAAA
This sequence comes from Poa annua, assembly GCA_026929855.1. Lineage (NCBI taxonomy): Eukaryota > Viridiplantae > Streptophyta > Magnoliopsida > Poales > Poaceae > Poa > Poa annua. The sequence goes on from CM049432.1 coordinate 24,170,727, forward strand.
TAGTGGGATGGAGATGATAATGGATTTAACTACCGTTAATCTTCCATCATAGGAGAGCAAATTAGACATCCCTCCTAATCTCCTGTCAATCCTATCCAAAATTCCAATAAAGTGCTCTAACCTTGGCTTAGTAGTTCCCATAGGTAACCCTAAGTATGTAAATGGTAGGGCTTCAGGCTTACATGATATAATCTCAGCCAGTTCACTGCATCTCTCAGGGCTAATATTAATAGGAACCAAAGATGATTTGCTATAGTTAACTTTTAGTCCAGTAATGGATGTAAAGATAACTAAGATGTGCTTGAATGCATTCAAATGATACACACTAGCAGGCAAGATAACAAGAGTATCATCAGCATATTGGATAATAGGAAATTTCAATCCAAATGAACAGTCTAGAGGAAGGTTGAGGTCCCCATCCGACCAAGCTTTGTTAACCATATACTGTAGCAATTCAGATGCCAGAACATATAGCTGAGGTGAAAGGGGATCTCCTTGTCTGACACCCCTCTTGCAGTGAATTTTTTTCCCAGGAACACCATTAAGTAACACAGATGCAGATGCAGAGGAGAAAATGCACTTAATCCATTTGCACCATTTGTCACCAAAACCTAAGCATCTCATGGTTTCAAGAATAGCATTGTATTCCACTTTATCAAAGGCCTTTTCAAAGTCAATCTTAAAGATGACAATTTCTTTTTTGGATTTATGACATAAGTGGAGATATTCATATGCCCAGCCTAGACAATCCTGGATTGTTCTGTTTTTTTATGAATCCATACTGATTCTTATGCACTAAAGAAATCAAGACAATCTGTAATCGGTTGGCCAGTAGCTTAGTAAGGAACTTCAGAGGTAGACTCACCAATGATATTGGCCTGAAATCATTAGTATAGATGGGGGAATTCACTTTGGGTATCAGTGTGATATAGGCTGTATTGATACTCTCAATGTCAACATTTCCTTCATAGAAATCAAAGCATAGCTTGTAAAAACCATTTTTAACAGTATTCCGGTACTTTTTGAGAAAAGCACCATTAAATTCATCAGGCCCAGGGGATTTGTCCGAGGGCATATTCTTGACAATATCATCCATTTCCTTCAGTGTAAATGGCACTTCTAGTTGAGAGAAGTCAATGTTCTGAACTGGCAGAATATATTGTCCGATAAGATCAGTATACAAACTGTTTTCAGATATACCAATTCTGTTTTTAAAAGATCTCCAAATATGGGCCTCTTTCAGATCATGGTCCAACATGATAATATTATCCTCAGTGTGGATACTAGATATAAAATTACATCTGAAATTATGTGAAGCCACTGTATGGATTTTTTTTGTATTTTCACCCCCAAGTTTTGCCCATTTTATCTTAGCTCTATTTCTCCAAAAGATTCTCTTAGCTTCTAAGAGTTTACCCACATGAGCTTTTAGAAGCCCTCTAAAATTATTCTCTTGGACAGACAGGTCTCTTTGCTCCTCGAGCCCAGATAACAGAGCCAAAACATAGTTACAGGAGGTGATAATGTTACTAAGCTGTGAAAGATTTTTACTCCACTTTTTAATACCATTCCTCAGAACTTTCAATTTAGCAGTAATGTCTTTCGCAGAGTTACTGAAGTACCCAGATTCAGCCCAAGCCGTACTGACAACCTCAGATAGACCATCAAACTCAAGCCAGTGTTCCTCAAAGCGAAATAGTTGTGATTTTGGCATCTCAGACCCAATAGACACTAAGATTGGCACATGATCCGAAGTGCTGTTGCTCAGTGGTGTGGTATATGTGTTGGGGAAGGTGCTGGTCCAATTAGGGGATGTGAAAACCCAGTCTAATTTTTCTAGTAAGGGGGAAACCTGCATGTTACTCCAAGTATATGCTCTACCTTTTAGAGGGATTTCAACCAGGTCTAGGTGTTGTATTGTCTGGTTAAAGCGCAACATATTATTGATGTCGCCACCAGGTCTATTCCTGTTTTCAGGTGATCGAATAAGATTAAAATCCCCCATAATAATCCAATACTCCATAAGAGAAATGTCAACCTCATGCAACCAGTTCAGGAAGGTGTCTCTCTCTGTCGCCTCAGTGGGGGCATAGACATTTGTAATATACAGTACACGGGCAGATAGTTTACAGATCAACTGAACAGTTAATTGATATTTGTTGTTGTTAATCACTGTACCATCAAATAGATTACCATTCCAGAGAGTGATGATGCCTCCAGAGTTTCCATTGGCAGGGGAGAAAGCAAATTGGTTGATTCTTCGTGGACAGAAATTCCTGATGTAAGCGTGATCAAAGTGCTCTCTCTTAGTCTCTTGAAGGCACATGATGTGGCAATTGCTTTCATCAGCTTTTGCTCTAATCTCATCCCAACGAGTTTGGGAATTAATCCCTCTTATGTTCCAGTCAACGATGTACCAGGCTCTACTCATTGGAAACAGGTGATAAGTGTGGCCACTGGGAGTTCATAAAAGTCCCAGGTGAGGAGTACATGTCTAGGTGCAGTAGATCTTGTGATTTGAAGTGATTAACATTACAGACTGAATAAATGCACCAATCACAAAGCTTATATAATATCGATAATATCAATAACATCCACCACTGAGCTAACACCAACATAACATGACTCACATAGATAAAACAAAGAGACTGACATAGACCATGTTCAACATAACTGATACATAAAGCAGTGGCAAAATAACAGTTTAGATCACCAAAATACGAGAAGCACAACCAAATAGACTGAAACAACAATTCACTGATTACAGACTGCATAAACTGACAACCAAATTTAGACTCTATCGAGAAACAACTGCCCAGACTGACTGTGAGGCACTTAATGGTTGTCTCAGGACCATTAGTCGCTTTCAACACTATCATAGGAACTGTCATAGTTCAGCTCAGCCTCTAACAGCGTCGTAGACGCCATCTGACAGTGGGACCCACCAATGGCTTGTAGGATCATAGTAGGCAGATAGGGTGGAGGGGGTGCCGATGTGTCAATCACATGAGCTTCAAATTCAACAGAGAGGTTCTTTGATGTGCTAGATCCTCCTTCAACCAGGGTAAGATCCATTGGTGGCTTATCTTTGTACCCAGCTTTAAGACCAGCAAGTCTGTTACTACGACGTACACCCTCCATATTTGGTGGAACAGCAGCCTTACCACGCCTTCTCCTCTGAGGAGCATGGATAACTGGCATTGGTTCTTCTGTAGGTGCATCAGCTGGTGCTTGGTCAACATGATCCTGTGGGGCTTGCTCTGCAATAGCGTCATTCAAAGGAACCACAATTTGCACCTCCTCATTATCAATCTGCATCTCATTATCCTCTTCCTGAGCAGGAACATGGCTCTGGGGAGGTGTCACAATTACAGGCTCCACAATGTTCTCATTATCATTAGCATTAGCAACTGCTTCATCTTGTGCTCCACCATGTTGCATCTCACCTTCATGATCAGCATGCCAGAAGTGAAAATCATCCACAACAATAGGCACAGGATGGGGGTTCTCACCTTCAGGGGGTAGAAGGTCTTCATCACCTGGTCCTGCTCCCAACATAACAACAGATAGGATTATTGTTGGGCAAGTCCAGGAGTCCCCAGTACCAAGGTTGGAGGTGGACTGTGATACAACAATACTCAGAGGTATGTTATCAATGCTGAAGGCTCTCAACTTAACTAGGATTCTTGACATATTAGAATACATTTTGGCAGTTCAAAAAGAAAAATATAAGAATCAAAGGAAGAAAGCAAAAATCCGGAATCTTTCCCTAGACCAGAAAAAAGAGTAGTAGCTTCTCAGCGGTCAAGGCGGAATTCATACATCAACTACCGTAGTCGCTACACCTCTGATGTCTTGCCCATTTTTTTAAGAAAGAGGACCAAGAAGAAGCGCTTTCTTGTCCACGTGAGTTCCCCCATGGATCCTGCCTTGCAGACGATTGTAGCCTTTAGAAAAGTGATTCTCCTGCTCTTGACTCATCAAGCCCTGGATGGATGGCAATGTCTTTGATCCTCGATCAACAATTTGAGGAAGACGAGACAGAAGCCTTCTCTGTTCCATATTAAAACTCTACCATACTGAGCTAAAGAAAGAACAATGGTATCCAGGTTCCAGCATTCTTGAGGGTAATTCATGAGCATTAACCAGCAATCATGCGTATAGGTGACAGATCTATGGTTCCTGCCCCTGTTCTGCTCAATGATACGAACTACTGTGTCGCCAATGAAGTATGGGTTGTTCATGACTGCACTGTCTCTCTCCACAACATCCAGGAACCTAACAAGCATAGCTCCTAATCCACTACGGGAAGTAGCCCTCACATTGAGATGCCTCTGCTGCTCAAGAAACTGAGTGATCAGAAGAGTAGTAACTTCGAACTGCTCTGGATGAGGCTCTGGTTCGATGACGACAATAGCCCAGGTGTCACAAGAGTTAGGCAGCGAGCCTCCCACCGTCACATAGCCGCGCTGAGGCCTCAATCCATTTGGTGGGATGAAGCCGACGCCAGCCGGGAGGTGGGGGATGAAATCGCAGGGGTAGTTTGCCATCGGCAATGGTGGAGACGACGCTGGCGGATTGGGGGCATCGTTGCGTTCGAGATGGCTTCTGAGGTTTTTTGGGGGAGGAGCAGCGTCCCCCTGCCTTCTAAACAGAAACTTGCCTGGCAGAACAGATTTTTTCCGGTAAATAAGTGATTTACTACCTTTTTTAAAGCAATTCCTGCCAATATGCCCATAACCATAGCAAATTCTGCAGCGGATTTTACTAAGGCAGTTAGGAGGGAGATGACCTTCAGCAAGACAATTACGGCAGATAATCTGATCACAATGTGGATTAGTCTCCTGACAGGGGACGGCTGGTGAAGTGATCGGCGTGGGTGGTGGGCTGGTCACATAGTAGGCCGATTTAGATGGGTCAGCCCTGGCAGATATGGCCCAACATGCATCCCGATTTGAAGATTCGTAATTCCCGCCTCTTTCCAATTTTTGATTGACGGTACCGAAAACAATATCGTCAGATCTAATCTGATCAATGTTAGCTCTTGGGGAAGCATCCAAATTCACTGGAATGGATCCAATTGGCACTGAATTAGCCCCTGTGAGAACAACTGGAGGTTTGTTGGGCACACTGTTAAGATCACGGTGGATTGAGCGAAAAGCCTTATGAACTGGGACATAAGATGCAATTGGCCGACGTGATGAAATCTGATGCTTTCTAGCCACAGTCCATTTTGAATCTAATTCTGTATAATATTCTCGTTCCTCCCTAATCCAATTCGGACCACCAAAACCCCACAGATGGAAATAACAAGCAAAATGTTCACAAGCATAAGATCTCAGATTCTGAACAAAAAACCCGACTGCTTGACAACTCACAGAGAATCTGAACACTCTATCTCTCAGATGCATAACACCAATCTCATCAAAAGTTGTTCCCAAGCATGCCGAGAGAGCAAGGCTGACATTCAGATCCGACAGACGAAACACAGATCGACCAAAGGAAACTACTAGGAAGAAACGGTGTGACTTGGAGACAAGTTCACCGAAGTAGCGAAAAGATGACGAACCTTGGCCCGGATCTTGTGACCAGGGGAGAAATCTAGAACGTGTATAATGGAAGAGGGATCCGCGTAGGGATCGCAACCCATTGTCGCCATTGGAAGGAAGTCCAGATCGCCTAGAGATGAAAATCGCCATGAGAGCCGCCGGTGGGAGGAAGAGGTGGGAGAGCCATTGGAGATGTAATGGGTTTTCGTAACCACCAACTCTCATCGGGTCCCTCCGGCCGGCGAAGTATCCAAGACGAGGTCTCGAGAGACAAAACGACGCAGAAGCGCCGCCCTCGTCCGATCCCACGGAGGATCAAAGTTTCCCCCGAAAGCTTCCAGGCGGAAAAGGAGATACACATCACATCAGCGACGTCTTCAAGAAGAAAGCGGCGCCCCGGGGCATCGCCGTCACCTGCCCTGGTCGGCTACCAAGGCAAGGCTTTCGCCCAGTGATGAAACTCACTGCTCCAACCCGCCTCATGGACCGACCAAACCACCGCCGCAAACCCGCACACAGACCGCCCGCCCCACGCGCCCGACGTCTGAGGCCACCAACAAAACTAGGTGCCGGGGCCAAGAACCGCCTCGCGCCAAGCCACATCCTAGCTCGCACGATGAAGACATCCATCCGGGGCCGCCGCCCCGACTTCCGGGCACCACGCAAAGCCGCAGCCAGCAAGAGCCCACCATGGTCCGTCCGTGAAGCGTCGTGGAGAAGCCGAGACGCCCGCCGTCGAAACCGTCGGAGCAAAGCAAGCGAGCCCATCCCGCCGCACACAACCATGCCTAGGCTCCCCGTCGCATCGGGAGAAGTGCCGTGTCCGGATCATCACCACCGGTCTGCCCGATTGCCAAGGAGAGAGCAAATCAGGCAAGGCCGACCACCACTACGAGGGACAACCGCACCCGCCGCCATCACCGACTGAGAAGATCCCGCCACCGCCGCCGCATCCTGGGCCACAGCCCCGGCGACCAGCCGCACCATCCAGCAGCGGCCGCACAACACGTATGGGCCCAGATCGGGCCCAAACAGCCACGCCGTCATCCGCCGATGCTTGAGCATCGCAGCCGCAACTCCTCTCCGCGCATCACCGCGCCCGCGCTGGAGCCCCGCCGCGCCACGCCCGTTGGATCTGTCGCCGCCGCGCGAAGACGCTAGCGCCCAGATCCAGGCCCGCCCAAGCCCATCGCGCCCGAGCCGCACCACCTCGCCCGCCGAACTGCCACCCACGAGGCCAGCTCGACCGGCCGCCCACCACCAACCCCGGAGCCGCCGCTCCGGCGTGCCTGCGCCGGCGGCGCGCCATCCCCGTCCTAGGCGGCCCGACGTCCTCCTACGCTGAAGAGAGCACCCCCGCTGGCCAGTTGTTTGGCCGCGGGGAGGCCGCCGCCACCGCGGCGCGGAGGCCAGCGGCAGCAGCGGCGAGGGGGCAGAGGAGGAGGGGGGCTCGCGGCGGCAGGGATTTTCTCCTCCGGTGCCGCCCTAGGAGCAGCACGGGAGGGCGAAAATATTAATCCTTGATAGATTTTTTTATTATAAGGGGGGAATTATACCAGATATAAGAGGAGTGGAACCAACCTAGCCGAGAATCATTGCCCTGAAGGTTCTGTTGGCTGATAATGAGAAGGGGAACCGATGGAGTATGAGGGTTGAAGTGAAGGAGATGAAGGCAGCAGCCGTGGAGTAGGAGCACACAACCGAGTGATCCTCTTTTGGGGCTTCGCCGGGCGCTGGTGGCAGATTGGGGGAGGAGGTGGTGCTGACCCGAGGGGAATTTGTGCCGCCGCCTTGCCGTTCGCCAGCGTGCGGGCTGCTGCTTAAACTGTCGCCGCTGCGACACGGGCGGCGGCCGCGGCGGAAGGTGCAACGACCGGTCTTCCTTGTCGTTGGCCTTGGACGTTGTCGTCGTGTCGTTCTTGGCGCTTGCTGGTTCGGGACACGGTCGCTCGTTCGCCGCCGCCTTGTTGAAGCGTGGTTAGGGTTTCCCATCGAGTTCTGTAAGAGCATCTCTAGTGGAACGTGGAAACGGACGTGCAAAGGAAATATACACGCCCACGACTGAAAAACAGGCTCCAGCGGATGGTGGATACGGTCGTGCATCCTTTCCACGCCCACCCACGACGATACTAGGCGTGCATACTTCCACGACGCATCCACCTCCGGAAAAGCAAAAGCAAGGCGCGAAGAAAATCCTTTCCGCACCCCGTTGCCGCGCCAAGAAGACCTCGAGCTCGCCGTCGCCGACCCCTCCGGCACAGGTACGGTTCCACACCTTTTTTCCCGGATCGAATCAGAGAAGAGAGAGGGCCGTCGCATCCGAGCTCGCCTCGAAGGTCCGTGCCGCCACATCCGAGCTCGCCGACTGGGAGGAGAGGAGGGGCTGGGCGGCCGCCGCATAATCGAGCAGGGGATGGAGAAGATGAGATGGGGATGAGGAAAATGAGATGTGATGCGGAGCTCAGATGCAGATGGGGTTGGAGATCGATGGGGATGGGGAAGGAGAGAGCGCCGCGCTGAGCGTAGCTGGGCGGCGGGGCCGCGCTTGGCTGGGCAGGACGAGACGCAGCTGGGCGGCGAGGCAGCGGTGCGCTGGAATTGATTTATGGGAGGGAAGGGAGTACCGCAGCAGCAGCTGGAAGAAGGAGCGTTGGCTGAATTGATTTACAAGACCAACTGATGGGTTACGATTTGACATGACAGATCGCTGGTGCTGGAATTTTTTTTTGAAGGGAAGTGCTGGAAGTGGTTTACTTAATTTTGTCTTGCGCTTCTTCATAAGTAGTATTTTGCACTCAATTTTGGTGCTAGTAATATGAAGAATTTGGTAGCTAAATTTGTATCTGCAACTCGATGGGGGAGGATGTATGTAGCACTAATCGCCATTTGTGTCTACTATTTGTAGATGGAGGAAAATCATAGCTAGACTATTGGTTTTAGTTGTTCACAATTTTCAGAAGAAAGTCCAGTGATAGAACCGTTGGAAATATAGTCGTTTGAAATTTGATGTTGTAAATATAGCTGTCGTAAATATACACGTCCTAATATGTACGTTCCACTAGAAAAACAGGACGTGTAAAATTTGAGAAGGTGTATATGGACGTGTATATGGAAATATACACGTCCAATTTTACACCATCCACTAAAGATGCTCTAAGGTGCTATACAGAAAGGATAGAGGCGGACGGGCAGAGGTGACATCGGTTTCGGTGGGCTTTAGCGGGGCATTCGGGGCCCAGTTAACCACAGTGCGTGGATTTCATGTACAGAGCAGATGTTCTCAGGGACATTCGGCCGAATGCGGAAAGCAGTGAATCTAACGACCAGAAAAGAGTGGGAAGAATGATCGGACGGTCTAGAATGCTGAGGGCGTGAGAGAGCTTCTTTTTGTGCCAGTTATAATGTCATTGATATAGATTCATATATCTAAGATATATTTATATGGACATGTTTTCGTGCATGTCACCCATTCAACATGCATAATGTATAAAAACGTCTTATATTGAAGAACAGAGGTACTCCCTCCATTCCAAATTACTCCTAAAATTAGATGTATTTATGTATAGATACATCTACTTGAGCTAAATATAAGTCATCTAATTTAAAATAAAGGAAGTACTCTCTCCGTTTTGAATTAATTAATTCAGATTTAGTAGTAGATAGTAGTCTAATTCATATATGAAACGGACTCGATCATAGTGTTCTTGGTTTCACCCTTCCATATGCAATACTAGGAAGCTTGGGCGCGGCGGCACGCCGCCTGTGTAATCATAGCGAGTGTTGATATAATCATTTTTCATTAGTGGATAAGTGAATTTTTAGCCCTCTAAATGCTTTGACTTTGTTTGCAATTGCTTGAAGCACTACGTCTGTTGATTCTCTTTGGAAATGGGAAACTGGCGCTATCACATAATCAGAATGAAGATCAGCACACTGTCGCAACTTCTGCTACATCCCTGAGATAAAAATCTCTCTTATTTGTGATTGTGTATGCTGAATTTCATCCATACTTGTGATTGTGATTATGTATGCTGAATTTTATCCAGCTGAAGATACAGTCTACTGGACACGACGACAGCTACATAAATTATTTGAAAAGAAATGAATATATATGTATCGAACAAAATAAATACTAAATACATATAAGGTGAAACAATAAGTGATCTAGGTCCCAAAATCCAAATGCTTGTCAACATATGTAATCATTGGAAGGCATGACAAATTCAGTATAATGTAAATCAGCAGCAACATCCAGCGTATACCGACGATTAGATTTGCAAAATTGTAAATTCCGGTAAACAACACTCTTCTTTCCTACAACGAAAAATTTAAAGCTGCTTGCAATAGCTGTTAGAGTAAGCTAATAGTTTAGTTAAAATATGAAAGGGAGCATGCATCACTGAATGTATTGATGAATAGGGTAAACTCCACTGGATGTGCTGAAACAGAGCATACAACGGCCAATAATGATAACCAAGTTGAACTGTGGCGTCTAATTTCTTGGCACCGAGACAGAAAACACCACCTCTAAGCTTTATTGAGGAAGAATAAACTTGATGCAGGAGGACGACCTAAAACTATAATACTGGAAAGCATCCGAGCTCCAGGAAATAAGACAAACGCTAAATAATGATAGTACATCAAATCTCAGTTTTGGTTGCTGGATAGTCCATGTTAGCACTGTTAGCTGGACACATCACATCGCTGTTGATGATAAACTGATTCAGTTTTGACACAATCTACAGAGGAGATAATAAAATACCGATCTTTAATTTTCTTTGGCATTTGAACCAACTTATTGCCACTGCTTATGATGACACAAAAAATGCTTTCAATGAACAGATGCCTGCCAGCATGGTGCACACTCACTTAAATTCTTCACATAATCTTGCATGTCGGCATACCCTAAACCAAGAGATATCTATTTTAGAACAACACATTGGCAGGCAAAATTATCTAGTACTTCGCTTGGAAAAAGCAAAATTCCTACTACTTCACATAAAGTGTAAAACATATGTAGATAGATATTGTGACAAAATAGAGGTTCGGGAAATGTAATTACATAGTATCTGAAAAATGCCACACACTTTTATTACATGACCTTGCTATTAAGGACACGTGCCCCAGATAAGCTTTATATGGGCACGAAAATAGTATGGCAACCGAGTATTGCATGCAGTTGACAACGTAGATGCTTTTTGGATATCAGACTTTAAAATGTTTTATTTCTCAAGCCATAAATCAAATTGAAAATCCGCTTTCATGGTTGACTTTGTCATGTCGAGATCTTCAAAACTAAATCCCATCTTGATATGTTTTGAAAATATATTTTTCTGACCCAAGTTACCAGATTATATTCACTTAATCACCAGGTATTGTCAAGTTGGTTGCAAGACTAAAATCAAATGGTTGCCTAGTTATTTGAACTTCTGTACTCACCAAGGTAAATCGTTTCATGATGGTATTCCATATTTTACTAGTTTTTGAATGACTCAAATACTCACTATTTGATGCGTAAATCATAGATATGTCAAAAAACACATAAATTTACCTAGTAACAAGGTATTATTTGGGTGGTAAGTGTTAACTATTAATATGGCAATTACGATAATATAACCTGGCAACAAATGATGAAAAAAAAGTTTGTCAAAACATATTAAGATGGGATCTTGTTTTGAAGTTCTCGTCGATCCGTACCCAACGGTGAAAACGGATCATCAATCGGATTTACGTTTGAAGAGATAATTTATTTTGAATTTTCAGTTATGGAAAACATTCCTTTCATGTATGCACGGCGTTGATCTCACGCCCTTATAGGGTGAGAGTCCTAACATGCATCCGCCAGATTGAGGAGTTCTGAAGGACACGGACGTTAGATAGATTAATCGTTTATTACATGGTTGAGATAGCACACTGTTAAATAGAATTGGCAATAATATCCAAAATAACATGCTCCAAATAAAGCAATAAATAGTGAAAGCACCTAAGTTTATGGTTGTTTACCTGTTTCTACAAATTTAGGTAGAAGAGCAACAACCGGGATGGAAACATGAGGAAAAACAATTGAACCTACACAAATGTAAACATAAGTTCAGAAGAATTATCAACTCATAGAAGCAGAAAAAAGTTGAAGAGGTAGATACATTCCAAGATAGAAGATTCAGACTTACATGCTCACTGTCCAATCCTACAATATTCTTACATTCACTAAATCATGCACGGAATACTAAATCCTGCACGGAAGCAAATGCTTGCCTGTAAAATGATTTTAGATAGGCAACCATGTAAGCATCTGTACTTAACAGTAGAAAATGATTGCCCCTGATAATATATATTTTTTATCTCAGCATTGTTGGAAACTTTTGAAATGTAGATAGATGCATAAGCTTGCTCTTTAGCATGATATTTTGAGACATATGTACCTACCAAGGCCTATGGTAAATGCAAGAGAAACAGGAGATTAGTTCACATCAATATCATAATCCAGAAAAATACAATAATTAAGAAACATCGAACAGTAAAAATAAGAATTCATAAGATGCAGTTGTTTGCCCCCATTCTAGTAAAAACACTTGCAGGCCAAACTGTCCATGCAGAAGAGAAACTAATGTCAATAAATCAATTATAATCAAGAAATATATAGAAAAATTCTAGAGATTTAAACGTGAGACTTAACTTTCCTAAAAACGCACATTATATCTTCCTTAGGAGCAAAGATATTACACCAGCAAGAGATCTGATCCTTGCAGAAAACTAATATAAATTCAAACATATTATTTAAGATGCATGGTGGGAGATAAACCTCAATCAAGTAAATAAATGAAAAGGACATTATTTAACTTGAACTGCATGCTCCATTTTATCTATACCTAATAATAAAAGTAGCAAGGCTTCTGATCAAATTTTCGTCGTCCCTTTTTTTGGACGATTTTGCCCCTACCAGTTTAAGTTATTTACCCACCATTGCCACTCCTAAGTTAAAAACGGTTCGTCAAGAAAAAATTGGATCGGAATCCCGTGACGCCGTCCGGGCAGCGCGGGCGCGTGATACAGCACCTTCTACCTCGTCCGCCACGCGTCCGTGGCCTCAGGGGCGGATCCAGGGGGGCTAGCAGGGGTCGGACCCCCCAACCTTCAGCCCTCCTCAATACATTTCTTACGTACTAGTAATTACGATTAGTATCCGGCCATTAGCCAAACAAATAGAGGTCCATCTCCTTATGCTACGTGAGAAAAGGCCCAACAAGGCTGTTACAGCCCATTACAATTAGTATTTGATGAAACTATTGGCCTCATATGGATGCACTACAACCCTACACTATACACTGATTTATTTCTAGATGCACTACACTAGCTTTTTGGTACTATAAAATGGTTATATCAAGAATAAATTGATATGTATACTATACTAAGAATAAACTATTTCTCAGCACCATGAACTCCCAACAAACATAATACATGTAAAAAATTACCTGATCAAACACTCAATTTACAGATATCGCCTGGTATTTCTACCCCACTTAATTGATCAATTTTCTCTGAGCATGTATAGAACACTGTTAAGTCCAGTAAAATTGCTAGCCAAGATCATCGACTGTTTGCCATTCAAGTCAGGTAGAAGTGCTAGCGGAAAATCTAACAATCTCATCTATACAAGTATAAAAATTTGATGATTTTTATAGCGTCTAGTTATGCTGGTGAAGGCTCTGATTTGTGAGTTTTTTCTCGATAATTATTGAAAATTTATAAGGGAAAAAATCTTGATTAGCTTGCTGGAACAAACGAATTTTTTTCCGACTCCTTTAAACTTCGCCCCCCCCTATATTTAAATCCTGGCTCCGCCCGTGCGTGGCCTCCTTCCACTCTCAAAGGTGACTCGACGGGGGTCTCCACCAGCCACCGTGAATGGAAGGGTGTTGGGTGGCTCGACGTCTCCAGGTGCGGCCGCACGTCAAGCGCGTCGCCGAGCCTGGAGCAGTGCTTGTGCGTTGTGCGTGAACGTCTGCACGCACCACGACCTCGACGAAGACGAACATAGGGACTCCCTGGCGCCGTTGATGTTGGACGACGGCAACGACGAGGCTATCGGCGCCGGGAGGAGGCGGAGGGGCAGAGGAACAGAGGAAGCAGGAGGAACGGGAAGGGCAGGAAGAGTGGTGGCGGCTGCGGCACCGGTTGGTATGGTGATTGATTTTTGTATGATCGATCGATGCTAACAATAATTCGTAGCTTCTATATGACTGTATGGTGATTCTTACGCTTGATCCTCGAGGCGTACGTGGACCTCCGGCTTGTCTGTGGCCTCGCTGCCGTCCCCGACGAGAGAGCCTGCCTGTGGCTCCTCTCATCTCCATAGACAGCGCCGCACAGAGCTTCCCCAACTCCGTCCCAATCGCCGCTTCCGCGCCAAGCTGTTGTTTCTCCTGGGAGAGCACGACGCTCCAGAGAGCGAGCGCGGCCAGCCACGAGGGGTTGCCGTGGAGGTTCTGCTCGCCGAGCAGTCACCAAGGAGCCTGTGAAGAGGCTCTCAAAGGATCGACGAGGCTGGACACAGAGAAACAGAGGAGCGAAAATCCAACACGAAAGCTGGACCAAAATCGGAAAAAAGATTCCGAAATCAGAGAGCGGGGCCGTGCGGAATCGCCAATCAAGCATCAGGGATAGAGAGCGACCTGCCGGCGGCAAGAAATTGCGAGGCCATCGAACATTAGGGACGAGCTGCTGGCGGCAAGAAACATCAGCATCAATCAAACATAAGGGACAAAGGGCGAGCTGCTGGGAGCAATAAAAGGCGGCAGCAGCGGGGAGACAGGGGAGAGGGCGGTGGCCGGAGGGCGAGCTGTTGGAGCGAAGAAACGGCGGCAGCAGTGGGGGAGGCAGGGGAGATGGAGGTCACAGAGGAGGCCGGGCACGGAGGAGTGAGACTGAGAGGCTGAAGAATGATGCGTGTGTCTCTGAATTCATTTTTCCTCCAAACGTCACGCGTGGACCCAGCAGACCCATGTGTTATTTATTACAAGTAACTCCATGGTTTGCTGCGAAGTATTTTTCTGAAACACATAACCTATGTATGGGATATTATATCCACTAGTAAAATGTCCGTGCGTTGCAACGAGCAGAAAAACTAACCAACTTAATAAGTCAAGTCATAAAGATATAATCCTCAAAGATAATCTTCTATTGAGATATAAAAACACGTTCATTTGTTGAAATGAGAAAAACTTCTGATTTTAAACTTCAATAATAATAATTTTTTCAATAACTGTGCCTTGATATGTGAACAAAGAAATAACTATTTCATAATTTTATTAGGACATTGTCTCCTTCATATAATAAAGAATTCAAATATGTTTGTATCCATTACATTTTGTAAGATATACCGTATGTCTAGATACATTCACTTTTAACCAATTACAAGTCATCTAATTTGGAATATAGTGGGTAATAATGGTCAAGAAATCTCTTCAAATCTGGTCTAGCGAGTATCCACAAGATCTTCACTCGCCATCAGCAGGGTTATCATAAACTCTAGCCGTAACCATGAAGTGATGGAGGATACGAAGAGATCTTTGCTAACTCATATCAACTTCACTTGCACAAGCAGCCAACCACTGCAAAACTACCAGAACAAGCAGAAGATATATGAGATAACAGAATGCAATGTAAGCGCCTCACACTTAAGGTCACACAAGAAGCCAGACACAGGCATATTTTAACGCTTTTCAAGTGCAGTACATTTGCACAATATGACAGACGCTATAGGTATTAATACTGTGACTACTACAACTATATGAGCATAGCATACAGCGTTATAGACCCGTCATGTTTAAAAAGGACACACACATTAACTAAGAATACATAATAGCCAACGATCAAAACCTTTTCCCAACTACTGGTCCGGCCCATTGATAATAGTAGCACTTCGGTTCGTCAAGATTGTATTCCATCCCTTCTCCAAGACATTGCATCCCAAGTTCAAGACTATGCCGGGTCGACCCACACTGGGCATCAGCGCATCAGCTACCTGCACGAATGGAACATATCGTCACATACTCACATCACATAACAAATTCGTACATAGTCAAGAATGAATTAACGAGCTAAATCCTAACAAGAACGGCATAGATAAACAACGTGAACCTGCTCACTGCACAACAAAAGCACACCAAACTTGCAAAGAATCAAATAGACAGGACACAGGTCTAAACCATATTTTTATAGATAAGGCACAAGCTGCCCTGCTTTTTCTGAACTAAACCATATGACGAAAATGTCTAGCAGACATCTCAATACAACAGATAAAGTATGGCTACCTTCTTGTAGTTCCACAATAGAAATCAGATGCTAGCCAAATATTGAGTGAGAGCAATCTAGACACTAAGAAAGATCAGCAATCACAGCTTCAAGTATATTAGCATATAGTAGTACGTAATTCAATAATCCTTGGGCATCAACCCAATGTTTCTGTCTAAGTTCCAAGTTGGCATCACTGAATGTATAGTTTTTTGTTTTGTTCTGGGATGACTGAATGTACAGTTGGAGAACAAGGACTATTGATAAGAAATAGTGAAATAGGTAAATGTCCGTATGTTGCTACGGGTCATCAAGTTTCTTTCTTCAGTGCTATTGTGCTTTGCCGCCATGCCACTGCCCATTACCAGGATATAGACAAAAACATGCATGATATATGCCTTGGAGTCACTTTACCGTTCAGTTCAGACATGTCGGGGCAATTTCCTAACAAAAAATAAGTGTCAATTGAGTGTTGAATTGTGCTTGAAAACAAGTACAATCTTCCCGTCACTGCCATGAGTGCCTCCTTTTATAGAACCGTTAAGTAGTAAGAGAAATCTAGTATAATAAATTCAATATATTTAAAGAAATTCCACTCTTTCGTGTTAAGAAGTTGTGTTTTGTAAGGTTGCTTCGTAACTGTAATGTTGTGTCATCTACCACTTGGTACAGGCTATCTTGATTTGACTTTTACAGGACACAATTTAGTGGTTAAATAATTAGAAACAAATACATCACTGGTCATAAATCGATTGTAATCATAAACTTATAACATCATAATGGGAGACTATTGAAACTCTTGAGGTAGAAAGGTATACATGTTAACGAACTATTCAGTTTCTTTGGAACGTCAAGTATGTGGAATGCGTGAATTGTTGAGCAAATGAGCATCACTATCTGGGAATGTGTATCAGGAACAAGATAAAAATTGTGTGAGACTGTGAGTTCATAGTTGTTCTTCTACACAATATGTGAGGCAAAATGACAGCAGACACACTATCATAACCATTTCAATCATTGTTGAGGACAACCACATAACTACAAGTGTCTAACAATTTACTGATTTAGTAACAAAGTAACTAACTGGAGACTTGTAGCTAATGAGATGCTTGCAGTTCATAGAAGGTGCATAAAGCACTTGATATTTGAAATAATTTGACCTAATGATACTACAAAGTACCAACGGCTTTCTAGAGAATATGACCAAATCGTGGGCTTACTTTAAAAAAATGAACACACAACATAACAACACCTACCCAACGGATGTCATCTCGATTAAATGCACACAAAACTTAACCGCCGGATGTGTGCTAGTGTTAACAACTTAACATACACAAAGTCAAACAGATAGAAGGAGACCGAAATTAACTCACCTCTGGATAGAGCTCCTCAATCTCATGGCGGAGCTTCAGCACATACTCTGAGCTCCTATCCATGTTGTTCAGTGCAGTTGCAATCTCCACCCCAGACTTCTGAACACCAACACCACCTAGGAAGACCTTTGCACCCAGGTTTGGCTCTCTCATTCTCCACTGTAGTGCCTCCTGGTACTCATTAATAACAAAAACAGAAAATATGTATATATTGTCAAAACTCAAGGAAGTACATACGTAAGGGATGGTGTGATTTCTATTTTAGGTGAATTCCTATCGTCCCTGATAAAGACTCTCCATGTGTGCTGAGTGCTTGAGTGGCGGAGCTCACGGAAGCTAGGAACAAATGTGCAACGCGAGGAGGTCAGAGGCAATTTGGGTTGGGCCAGGCGGCGCTCGGGGGAGTTCGGAGCGAATGTCATGACTCACAGTCGACAAAGTAGTTCACGTAAGAAAAGAAAGAGTGAAATACTTCAGAGCCAAAAACTGAACTGCAAAAAGAAGAAACTGAACTTTAGCATTTGCAGCATCGTCGCGCGCAGGGCAGTGCCTCCCTCGCCTCTCCAGCGAGCTGGGCATGCAGGGAAGGCACGGATTGTTCGCCAGGTTGGGGGCACCTCGGTTCAGCCCCGCTAGGATCTTGGAGCTTGTGCTTGAGACCCCCGTCTTTTCGACACCCTCCTCCAATCCTCCTCGTCCTCCTCCAGGCCGGACCGATGGGAAACATATCCACTCCACTTCCCCGCGGCTTCTCCTCAACCAAAAGCCGAATCTCCCGACGCCAGCATGAACGCATCCCAAGTCCCGGTCGTCGGAGGAGCAGGAAGCTACGCGAGAGAGAGGAGATGAAGTGATGCTGGTGTGACTGGAGAGAAGAGGGAAACTGAACGAAAGTTGTTGCGCTGCAGGCCTCGAGCCTTGCGGGAGGAGGGATCCAGGCCGCGACGCGGCGGCGGGCGGTAGAGGCGGTGCCGCGGCGGCGGGCGAGTGGATAGGATGGAGGGGTTAGAATGTAAAACTCTTGATTATGTTGGACTGCGGGTTGAGTTCGGTATATTGTAAGGGGTTTTGTGTAAAAATACCGCGACGTACCGAACACCTTAGTCCGTATTATTTAGTAGAGATATCTGACTCATATCTGAATTTTCTTGACTCCTTAACTAATTTAGATCAATACACCCTCCTTGGGCACTAAAATTTTCTTAAATCATCTAGAAAACAAGCGAACATGCACTGAGAATGGACAAACAAAATCAAAAATTGTAATTTTTGACGCACAAAGAATAATCAAGACTAAATCAGTGATTCCACAAACACAACCAAACGGAAGAGAAATTACACACCACCATCGCAGAGACCAAGCATATATACACACCGCGAGTAGATCCGTCTATCCTATAACACGGAGAATAGTTCGATGAGACCAGCTCTATTTGGTCCTCAAAGTACACTCAGGTCAAAACAAACCATATGGTGATACATATCTCAAATCACTTATGTCTTCTTCTCTCCTAAGTCATTCGTTCGCCAATTTTTATATTGAAAAAACAAAATTTATGGAGTCGCGGCCGCCCTCACAGCTGGTCGGCGGAGTTCATGGATCGGGTGTTTAATCTTATATTTTTATAGGTGCTTGATGAATGATCCACATAAGCAGTTTTTTATGCACCACATGTAAAATGAAGTTCTCCCGTTGCAACGCACGGACATTTTACTAGTTACACACATACGTGGATAGTGGACAAACATATTGTTTAGATCCTTCTTCTCAAGCGCTTGTAACCATAAATGTGTCATCAAATTACATCTGAACTAAATCTGAGTCAATTAATTTAGAACGGAGGGAGTACATCTCTTACATATAAGGAGAATGATTATTGTGATATTTTACGACATCATTTTAACGCCAGGCTAGGTAAGTGTGGTTCTTTCGTCCACTCTTGTTTTGAAGAAGAGATGATAGCTATTCAGAAACACAACTGTGATAATAGTATCATAAGTCTGTAGATGTAGCTACAATATTTCCATATCTCTATGCATATACTTCCATGCAGAATATCATACTCCTACATTCTGCAAGCATGCAGTGGAAGCAAGGAATTATGAAAGCGTATATAGAAAATTAGATGTAGCAGATAACCTTGCTTCTAAGAAACCCTATATTCTGCAACCATACAGTGGAGCAAGTCTTCTCATGGATAGCCAAGAGATCGGCCTTCTCTCCAAGTTCATGCTAACTCATCAACATTGCAATTGGCTCGTCGTACGAAGACTGGATATTTTCCAGTAATCAAAACTTTTAACCTGAAAACAAATAGTATAAGCGAGTTGCATGATGCAGATGCCAATAGACCCAAGGTAGACAAATATTGTTGTCGGTACTGTTTAAACGGTATATGTTTCATAAGCAGTCAAGTGAAGAAATAATAAACTTTCAGATTTATAGTAAATGTTCATTTGTTCAAGTAAAAACCAGATGTTCATTTCTTTGATAACTTGTAGAACCAGACTTTGCAAGCATG
This sequence comes from Poa annua, assembly GCA_026929855.1. NCBI lineage: Eukaryota > Viridiplantae > Streptophyta > Magnoliopsida > Poales > Poaceae > Poa > Poa annua. The sequence continues at coordinate 24,190,464 of CM049432.1, forward strand.
TATATCTATTTTTATGTTCGTGCAGAATGAAATGGTATTCAATATATTATGGCAAACATATATTAGAAATGCAGCATAGCAAGAGAACAATAAAGGGAAGTAATGCTAAAAATTTCAATGCTTTTAAGATATCAGATTCAAGACTATGTGAGGAAAGGCAAAGCATATACATAAACATAGAAGCAAGCATGAGACATTTGATGACTGTGGCCTGTGCTTCTCCCTGGATATTTCTGAAGGAGAAGTCAGGGTAAGTTCAATTGCAGCGGCCGCGGCTGAGGGACGGAAAGAAGCAGCTAGGGTTCCTAGAGTGGCCTGCGGTGAAATTATCTGTCCGTGGAGATTGATTATAAAGGCAGCCGAGCCTGCTCGATGGGAGGATGTAGAGCCGGTAGCGGCTCGCAGAGAGAGGACCGTCGGCTAGACGCTGTGGCGACCAAGATGGTATGAGGATGGGGCTCGTAACAACACTACAACTTGGCTGCTCCTAGAATATGAAAAGAATTGAAAAACTAAGTCGAAAACGATTGAGTACCGCTTTGGGACCGCACACTAATGTCAAAATAACTTGTGAGTAAAACCTATACAACTAAAGCACTCCAAGCAGCTAACTTGTTTTTATTAGGCATGATTTTCAGTAATCTGAAGTCAAACGTCAAATGAATTGGAAGATACAGAGAAAATGCACCCTACCTCCACTTGCCAATACACAAAATACTAACATATACAATGCAGACAAAAGTGTAGATGTAGCCTGTATTATGAAAAACCAAGATAGAACATCCAAATCATCTGCAGAAAAGAGCAAGTACAGTGGGTCGTGCATGACGTGAAAAACATATTTTTTACTGAACCTCCTATTCATATAAAAGTTTTAAGTGGTTGGAACTGTGCAGGGAGGTCGCAGTCATACTTAGATTTCCTTAGTGTCGTGGCTGTAGGGATGAACACGGACTCTGCTCCATATACAAATAGTCATGTCAATAGCAGCCCTTAGCAAATAGGAAAGGAACGCTTAGATATTGGTCATAATTTAAGAATGTCATGAATATACACTCCAATTCATTCCTTAGCCTAAAGTATATGTACATAGCACTTGCTCAAATTAATTATTTCCGTGATTTTCTACAGGTTGACATGCTATTGCCAATAAGTGCAATATAGTTTGAATATAGAAGAAAGAGAAAAAAAAACATAACTGTAGATATAACAATACTATGTTTGTAATATTCAAGAAGATTTTGTGAGATTAAGTGAGGATAATCAACCTGTACAGTGGAACTTCTGTACTTCATAAACAAACTGTGGATGATGATTGTTTATCTAATATACTTGAGTAGTTCATCAAGTGGTTTGCATAACCAAGCTACCGTCTAGCAATGAATACTGGAAGTACCTGGACAATAACGGCTACAGTTCCAGTAAAATCTGAAATATTAGAGCATCATATTAAAGTGAGGATTTTAATTCATATTAATAACAACTAGTTGAATTCGGCGCGGCGGCATGCCGCGCCCTTGATGCGTATTTTAGTATTAATATTTTTGGCATATTTGGTTTGATGGTTATATTTAAGGACATTAGGTTTTAGAAGAGTGTTATTAATTCTGTAAGTATAATATGTATAATATTTGATAAGGGGGAACAGTAGGTCATATTCATGGTGAAAACACATGTATGTAGCACATTTTGGCTATCTGAGTTACATCTATGTTAAAAGAGTTTTTTGTAGGAATTCTGAATAAGTTTGTTTAGATTATTTTTGCATCGTTTGATGCATGGATTTAGCTGTATGTTTTCTATAGTAAAGGATACTATATGTTTATGTACTGTTTTCTGGTTGATTCTTTTTTTCAATTCATGGTGAGAACACACGTAGATAGCACATTTTGGCTATCTAAGTTACATCTATGTTAAAAGAGTTTCTTGTAGGAATTCTAAATAAGTCTGTTTAGATTTATTTATTTATTTTGCATTGTTTGATGCATGGATTTAGCTGTATGTTTTCTATAGTAAAGGATACTATGTTTATCTAGTGTTTTCTGGTTGGTCTTTTTTTTCAAATGTGTGACATGTAAGAGAAATGATACATTTTTTTGTTGAGCTGTATGTATGAGTATTAGCTGCAGGCACGTAGTTTTGTTGTTTAGGATACGTGTATGACTGCATGCCTTGCAAGTGTGAGTGCTAGCTGTAGGCACATAGCTTTTTCTGTCTACGACACGTGCTGGCTGCATGTTGTGCTAATCCTTATCTGGTGTTGTCGATAGGGATGCTGCTCTTGGTGCTATAAAAGACGATTGGTAGTGTAAGGCAACATTGTACGAAAGAAGAGCTCTCTATAGAGCCGAGATATCCAGCGTGATCGTTTAGAAATTTAGATGTCAAAAAACATACCAATCTGGTCAGATTTGTCGAGATGCTCGAGGGATCGCCAGTTCTGATCGGATTTGTCGGTGTACTCGACGAAGGACGTCGGTGAGCTGCTGCCTCCAGAGCATGGTGTTGTTCAGTTTTGGTTAAAAGAATGTGACACAGATTTGGAGCAGACTGTTCGTGATGTTCTCTCATCTTATTTCGTTTTCCGAAGTTTGTTTGATGTGAGGAAGGGTAGTAACGGTGTCTGTGTGTTTACGATAGCACAGCGTGAAGAGCATGCTTCTCGTCTTCATGGGAAAATCTTTTGTTTAGAGAAAGCAGGATGGTTATACAGTGCGAAGGTTCATGGAAAGATTTAGCTGAAGACGACATGCCAGACATAGAATTTGAGTTTTGGATTTAGTTACCTAATAGCATGTTTATATCTAAATAAAGGAGCTATGCTCCGTATAGGTACGTAGGTTGTCAGTCAGGCTAGGGTTTTAGTGGGCAAGGTTCATGTACCACTTGAATAAATATATAAACCATGAGTGATGTAGATGTTGTTGTAAGTTGTGATAAAGTGTTGTCACTACTTGGATAAATATATAAGCGATGAGTGATGTGGATGTTGTTGGAAGCTGTAACGTGGTACTGTCCAATGGAGCTATACATATATTGTATGCAGATATTCTTTTCGTGTGGATACTTTGACATCTTTTGATTTACATTTAGAAGGAATAGATGTCAATTTTGGCTAAAGCTAAAATGTTTTGAAAACTTGAAATGCTTTGCCTTCTTGAGATAGGTAATTAGGCTAATTTCTTTTGTTCATGTTGATATTTTGTTTATAATTTTTCTGGTGTATATATTTGAAGCTGTAAATATTAGGGGTAGATTTCAAATTTGGGCAAAATAGATTTTAAATTTACCCTAAGCTAAAAAGTTCTGAATCATTTTAAATGTTTTGCTTTCTTGCCATACGTAATTAGGTTTATTTACTGTCGTCATTTTGATATTTTTTTTCCATATTTTTTTGATGTATCAGTTTTAAGCTAATAATTTTTCTTTGTTAAACATTTTCTATCCTTTTCTGGAAATTTGAGGAGGCGCCGACAGGTGGGACCCTGTACGACATACATGTAATTGTGTAAAAATTCATGTAACTATGTTGGGTGTGAAGAAGTCTATTTTTTCTCCACATTTTGGTATTTCTTCCTGTGTTTTTTAAACACACACCAAAAGATAAGATTTTTTGGATTTGAAATGTAGTTCGGTTAAATTTTTTTGTATTCCATAGGAATGCGTTTTTTTGTATTCCGTAAAAATACGTGTAAATTTGTTAGGTGGAGAGGAATTTTTCCCCTCAAATTTGGGTTCCCTGTTATTTTTGTATTTTCCTGAACTGTACATCTGAAGATGGAAATTGTGTGAATTTACACATATTTTCTCAAATTAAAAAAACGCTGACATGGGGGCCAACCCGTCAGCGAGTCAGGGCTGAGGCAGCCCTTGGCGCTAGCGCCGGCGGAATGGGCGGCGACGCCGAGGTCGCCCGGCGCGGCGACGCACGCGCGCGAGCCCGATACCATGCGGGGATGCTAGACGAAGAGGAGGGCAGGCGGACGGGCGGCGCGGCGAGCCATTTTGCCGTCGGAATCGCCGCCGGCGAGCGGTCACGCGGTGGCGGACGCAGAGGACCGTGGCGGCGATTCGCGGAGTACAGGCGGCGAGTCCGGCCGTGCGGGCTCGATTCCGCCGGTGAGGTGGCAGAGCTCGTGGCGGCGGAGCTGCCCGTGCTCTTCAATTAGAGCGGGGAGGCGCGGAGCGGCGACAGCACGCGACGGTGGCGCCGGCGACACGGAGGTTGCGAGAGAGAGGAGGCTCGAGGATGACTGTGGTGATGGTTTGGCAAAAACATCCTTGCCTTTTTTCAGGTTTACATCTGGGTCCTTGGCGGGGGCAAATCGGAAAAGTGTCTGGACACTGTTCATTACTGTTCATCGGCCGAATTGGGCAAATTCGGCCGTCCGATCTCGATCAGATGGCCCAGGATGCGAGCGATGTGAGAGCTCCAAAGTCTCCCCCCTTAATATATTACTAGTGGAATTGGCGCGTCACACGCCGCGCCCTTGATGTTAAATTTTGTGTGAAGTATATTATGTTATCGTGGTTTGCATTTATTTGTTTTGTTAGTATGTTTAGAATGTTGCTAGAATAAATGTTGAGTATAATTGTGGATATGTTTAAAGAGCTAACGTAAAACATTTACTATAAATTGCTTCAAACTGTATAAAACATGCTGCACGTTAAATCTGCTTTTTCCCGATAAGAGAACTGGGAAATAAATTTTGTCAGAACGGCATAAAGGGTCAAATGAGCTCCTATATTTTATTTGAAAATTTCAAGATTTGATTCACCATGGAAAATATCCCAACATAGTTACAATGGCTATGTTGATTCATACAATATTTTAGATTTTGGTCTGAATTAATTCGAAGTTGTGTTTGAAAAGTTAAAAAAAATCTCAGGGAAACAAAAAAGGGAAAAAAAGGAAAAAGGTTATTATTTTTAAAAAGTTTTCTAAACGTACATGGAGATGGGTTGGTTGTAGGGGTGTTTTTTTTTCTGCAATTTTTGGTATTTTTTTGTATTTTTCTGAGGTGTGTACCAGAAGTTTTTAAAATTTTAACGTAAAACGAGCTCTTATATTTTATTTGAAATTTCAAGATTTGAGTCACCATGGAAAATATCCCAACAAAGTAACAAAGGCTATGTTGATTCATACAATTTTTAAGATTTTGGTTTGAATTAATTCGAAGTCGTGTTTGAAAAGGTTTAAAAAATCTCAGGAAAACAAAAAAAAGGGAAAAAAGGAGAAAGATTATTATTTTTTAAAAGTTTTCTAAACGTACATGGAGATGGGTTGGTTGTAGAGGTGCACCAGAAGTTATGAATTTTTTTAATTGTATTTGTTTTTTATTTTCTACAGTGGCTGACCGGTGGGACCCGCACGTCAGCCAGGCCGCACTGACGTCAGCCCTCGACGTCAGCAGGCGGCGGACGTTGGCGGCGGCGCGAGCCACCAAATGGTCGCCGGAGTCACCGCCGGCGACCGTTCCCGCGACGGCGGACACGGAGGACCGCGGCGGCGATTCGCTGATGACAGACGACGACTCCGGCCGGGCGGGCTCAACTCCGCCGGTGAGGAGGCAGAGCTCGTGGCGGCGGAGCAGCTCGTGCTCTTCAATCCGAGCTGGGAGGTGTGCAGCGGCGACGGAGCGCGGCGCCGGCGCCGGCGACCCGGAGGTCGCGGGAGAGAGAGGAAGAGCAGGGATGACTGTGAGATGGTTTTGCAAAAAAGTCCCTGAGTTGTTTCGGAATTACAGGTGGGTCCTTGGCGGGGGGTAAATTGCAAAAGCGTCCCGCACTGTTCATAACTGTTCACCGGTGCGATTGGGCAAATTCGGCCATCCGATCTGCATCGGACGGTCCGATTTGCGAGCAAGGAGAGGGCGTGAAAAACTTCCCCCTTAATGTAATATTAGGTAATGGATCACTCATTCACTCGTGTTGTTTCAATTAAGTAAAAGCCCATTTATCAAGCAGTATGAGATTTCAAAGTAAGTTTATGACACATGACCCGCTATATGTTCTATACTTTATCGAGAATATAGTTCTGGACTAAGATTAAAACCTTCAGTGCAAGCGAATTGAACTACATACCAATGTCATGGAATTCGAATTAGAATATTCTAGTTATAAAGCATGGCAAGAAAAAAATCTGCCCACAAACATAGATAAGAGCATTATTCATTTGTCAGAGGAACCACACATTTTCAATGATTTGCACAAATAACAATTTTAATTTTGGTGAAGAAGTAAAAATTCAGAGAGCTAGAAACATATGAAGTGGTGAATAAGTTCGTTACCTACAGAAGTCAAGCTAAAGTCTTGATCCTCTAATAACATATAATCAGTTTCAGCGCGATCAATAATGTAACCGTGCTGGACTTGGTGGTAGCTAAATCCTTTGTCTTCACCGTATTGGAATTGTTGGTAGCTAAATCCCTTGTCTATATGGGATCAATAACGTGAGCATACTGAACAATATAGAAACTTTATCCTATGTGTAGTTGTGTCACTACAATTATTCTATAGAACTAATCACTGAACACCGAAGCATTTTTTAACAATGGATGTAGCAAACTGATCTATCACTAACCCTGGATATCATGCAGGAATGCAAGTAAATATGTAGGAGAATCCTAAAAGCGTCAAACACATGATCTTGGTACACTAAACTAATGTCCGGAGTAAACAAATTGTCTGTGATGCTTACAGCAGCCATAACCGGATTGGTATGGATGTCGTCGACATCGTCGCTGCGGCCGGCCTCGATGATGATATGGTGGTAGTCCTTCAGCTGGAGGCCCTTCCCACGGGCGTCGATAGTCTTGTGGGAGGAGACCCGGAGGTAGGTCTGGAGGTAGATGGTGTTGGAGACCCCGAAGACGATCTAGAGCGGCTCCTTGGCGCGGCACGCCTCTTGGAGCATCCCGTGGCCGTCGTCTGCAAGATAATCAGATAGGGAGCAGTCAGCTTTCCAAGAAATTCGTCCCCAATTCACAATTGAATACCAGAGAAATTACCATGGAGGGAGGTGATGTGGTAGTGGGTAGAGGCCGCCGATGGTATGCCGGCTGAAGCCCTCGGCGGCGGCGGCGAGCGCGCGTAGGGTGCGGTCGGCGTCGGGCAGCCGCGGCTGCGGAGGGCGGCGGGTCTCCGGGTCAGGCTCCATGTGGGTGCAGGGGAGGCAGGATGCGGCGACAGGAGGAGGAGGGGCAACGTGGGAGAGAGTAGGAGGACCAGGGCGGGGCGGACGGCGGCGGGCGCCGTGGTCGCGGAGCGCCGTCTTCGTCCTCGTCGCCGAGCACGGTAGAGGCGGAGGCGCGGGCCGAGGAGCCGGGAAGCGGGGACGGGACCAGGATAGGCAGCAGAGGCGGGGGCGGGGCGGCGACGGGCTGGGCAGCGGGGCGGGGGCGGGAAAGGCGACGACGGCGGGGGCGGAGCGGCGGCGGCGGCGGGCCGGAAGCGGCCAAGTCAGGGGAAGATCAGGGGAAAGTGAGGACGGCCTGAGCTCTAGGGTTAGCAGTTGTTATATATGCCGGAGGACCTATTCGTGATTGTCTTGAACGCAAGGGCTTTTCTGGAAACGGTTCTGCCAGCCGTTGGATCTTGATCGGACGGCGCGGAGGCGGGCGCGCACTGTTGAAGGGCTCTTCAACAGTAACCCACGTACGTGGCAGGACGCGATTGGAGGGAATGGGCCATGAACAGTGCCCAACGAATTCTGAACATGGAGTCCATGTCCGGCCCTTAATATAGGGGAAGTGCTGAGCGTCCTCCGGAGGCTGGGAACTTTACAGCCTCCTGCTTCTCCTGTCGACACGTGTCTAATTCGGTCTTTCAATCCCGCTTTTGCTCCCACGCAGCAAAAACGCTTCGTTTGTTATAATTTTTTTGTGTTATTGTAGCAATTTTTTATTTTCACCAAAAACCCGCAATTGCTTCCAGGAAGCAAAAAGAATAATTGTAGCAATTTTCACCCATATGCCCCAATTGCTCTCTGAAGTAAAAATGTTTCATTCGTAATAAAAATTTGTGCTCTTGTAGCAAAAGACCTTGTAGCGAAAACTTAATGCTGCAGAAGCAAAATCAGAGAACAATTGTAGCAAAAAGTTTGTTATATATTTGCATTGGTAGCAAAAAGAATCTTCTATGGATGCAAAATCGCAGAACATTAGTCGCAACAAAAATGCTCATAGGATGCACTGCCCTCCCCTTGTTGTAGCCTTCCTTCAACTCGAGATCTTTAGCAATGGCGGCCTGCAGCACGCACCTTGTCGAGGATGGCGGCACCCCCGCGAGCACCACGGTGCACAGCCGGTAGAAGTGCTCCACACCGCTTCCAGCTCCGTATGGATAGCTCCGGTGGACTGCCTTTGCAGCTGAGTTGTTTGCCGACACGACGGCAACATCAACTCCAGGACACGGCAGCAGCGGCTCCTGGCCATGGAAGCACAGCAGCAGCGGCGCCGTGCCATGGCAGCTAGTCGAGGTGACGAGGTCGAGCTCGCTCGGGACCTCAATGGAGGGAGGAAGATGGGAGAGAGGAGATGGGCGTGGTGGTGTCGACACGCTGGCTGGCGGTGGCGTGTCCTCGTTCCAGCCGACGAAGGGCGGCGACCTTGCCATGGAAGTGCACGGGGGCCGCGACCTCGCCAAGGAGACACGCGACGGCGGCCGGGCCGAGAGGCGCGAGGGTCGGGAGCCAAGCTATGGAGGCGGGAGGCCCGAGGAGAGGGTAGTCGTGGCGACGCGGCGCTAGGAGGAGCAGCCGCCGCGCAGCGACGGAAGTCAAGGGAGGGAAGGCCGGTTGCTATGGCTGCAGGAGAGGATTGAGGAAGGGGATCGAGGGAATTGGTAGAGAAGATAATGTGCAGATATTTTTTCCGCGCGGAGGAGATAAGGCAACAGGTGGTGGGCCGCTGGGACGCGTGGCGCACGCGCAGACAGGAGGTTGCGAGCCTCCGCCTGATAACCAGCGTTTCCCTTAATATAGTTAATAACTAGAAGGAAAGGCGCGCCTAGCCGCGCCCTTTATTACAGCGTGTTGATCAAGACAAATAATTTTCTACGGTGGGTAGAATATATATTTGGTTATTGTACCTATGTGAAGATGTAACTACAATTTTTTTTTGTTATACTCAGTCGTCAATTTAATACGAAAAGATACGTTGTATGCTTATGCGAAATAAAACAAATATTGTCAACAAAGCATCTACATCCACTTGTCAGCTTCCTCAATAACCAACTGGTTGGAGTCCTGAACAAGCACATTTGCAGTCCTCCCCCATGTATACCAGCTCTTTACAATCGTCCCGTCTCCAACAGCTTACTGTGTATTTTAGATTATCAAATCATGAGAGAAAACAAAAATGAACACGAATTACAGCAGTTATCAACTATAGACAATAGTTGGACTCAATATGTATATCATAGAACACTTCATGCACCAATCTCAGCAAAAATAGACCAATTGTACCCCAATTATTTCCAATCTTGCTGAGAAACAAATACGACGTGAAACTTGACAAAAATGGAAAAATGATGCTCTGACTGATCATAGAAACTACTTATCTTTAGCGTTGCAACCTTGTATCTCTCAGGAAGTTCAGAAGATAACTAAATTCTACATAATCTGATAAAAGATTGACAGAGAACCGTGACAACAATAATCTAAATAAGTTGGTGGAAGATTGATAGAGAGCAAAGTATGCAGACACCATATGTAGACACATGTTATGTTGGTCAATGGTGTAACGATAGAATGTGAGTTATTAATATCTTGGAGCTTGTGTTTATCTTGTGACGGTTTCTCCATTAGCACTTTAAAATGAGCATTTATTCATTGGCTTTTAAAATAGAAATATGAAAGGATGTGTTTAACGTCCAAGTAATGTTTAAAACCAAACCGCAGTCCCATATATGAGTAAGCACTCAACAATGAGATTACGATACTGAAAAATTAACTAACTTTAGATACAGCCCAATTTGCTTCTTCTACAGGAAAAGTGAAAACTAAATTTACATGACTTAAAAAGATAAGCTTCCTCCAAGTAGACAAAAAGTTTCTAAAGTTTTTTGTTACTGAAGAGTTGTAGACACAGATTGGTCCCCAAACCATACCATACTAATAATCTAACTCAGATCCTAATCTTAAAGCACGTAGCTATAGAACTACGAATTAGCTCGTTTCCGTTTTCTGCATTGTTCTTCAGAGCCTTACCAAACATTGTAAATTCTGTAATGAAAAACTTGCAATCCTTCATCATTGAATGGCCAAGGGGGTGCATGGAGGTGGTCGAGCAAGTCATTGTCTGCTACTCCGGGTGGACGCCAGAAACAACACCTCCAGCAGGCCACCATGAGTTCTTCCTCCGACCATAATTTCTTCCTCCACGCCTATCCGTCGGCATCCACTCAATATTTTTTAGATTAGCCGCACTTTTGTATTCACCACAATCTGCAAACCATGTAAAATTGAACTTTTCTAATAACATCACAATTTAACAAAGAATTTTAGAACATAACTTAAGTATACTGTTGCAAGCATGTATGGCATAGCTTTTTGAGTTTTTTTTTTAAATAATACGATTTTTTATTACAAATTTAGAATCTAGCGCGCGGAATCCAGAAATATCAAAAATAGGGCGCGATCGGCTTGGGTAATGCCGATCGGCATGGGTTATGCCGAAAAGACTGCGTCGGCTGGGCCCGCACCGACGGCTGCATGCGCTGCCGCGCGTCAGGCCGGCCAGCCACCTTTCGGCACGGCTGGTGCCGACCCCAACCTTTCGGCACAGACCAGGCCGATCTGGGCCAGAATAACTTCGGCGCGACGCCCGGCTCCCTTCTTCTTCCACCTCGCGCGGCCGGTTCTGCTCTCTTCTCACCTCTCTGTTCTCTCTCTTCTCACAGAAATACACACAAATACACTGCCAGATCTCTCTCTTCCAACCTCTCTGATTAGATTAGACTGTTAGGAAAGGAGAGAGCAGGAGTAGAGCTTGAAGGATCTGTTCCTGGAGTTGATCTTCGTGGATTCGTTTTGAGAAGAAGAGGTGTGGTGGTGGAGCAGTGGTGGGAGCTCGTGTTGTAGGAGGAGGTGTGGTGGTGGAGCAGTGGTGGCGGTAGATTGAGGCCGGTACCGGATAAATCGGGATTTCCACGCATCAAGGGTAAATCCTAAGTAATCACTAGATGAATCTTGTTTAGTATTATGTATGAGTTAGTTGTAAATTTTTTGTGTCGGTGGATGTGATAGTTGTAATGTACAAATAGTTTGTCGGTGGTTGTATGTTATGTTGTCGGTGGATGTCGGAAAAAAACGTTAGAAGTAGTTTAGATTTATGTTAAACGGATGCGTTAATATAGTTGTATAAATAATTATGTCGGATGGATACGTTAAAAAGTTGTTATATAAATTATTTTGTCCGATGGATGCGGCAGTGGGTGGAGGGTGGTTAGTGTGTCGGTCGATATTTATGGGTGTATGTCGGTTCTTTGTTATTATTTGAGAAGGACTATTAGTAATATTGGTAATATTTTTGGTGGTCGCAATATTTTGTAGCGTATTATTTGACGGAATTAATTTGTTTAGGTAATGGAAGTCGTTGATTTTGTTGTGCACTTCGGCGCCGGTAATGTCCGTGTTACGGAGACTGGGGTTGATCTTAGTGAATTTAACAATATGGTGATGCAGTTGCCAGACCCAGAGAGAGCTAGAATAGCAGCAGTGCAGGAGTTTTTCACTGGAAATTTTGGGTATAATCCCAATATGTTTACGGTTAAGATTCAGTCAGTGTGGTGCAAATCCCGTACAAATAATTTTCGGGAGTTGTTACCGCTGGATCGAACTGGTCAGTGGATAGCTTGGCTAGCATCATGCAAACGGCGACGCACCCAACCAGAAATCCTACTGATATTTTATCCGAAGCAGAACAATTTAGAACAAGGAGGCGGAGATTTTCAGCACGGAGAGAGCAGTGATGCTACTCATTCAGAAAATGTGGACATTCCTGCACAGTATGAGCCATCACTCAGTGTTGAGTCGGAAGGGCCTCCGCCACTTGGAGAGGCTGATGCGGATGAGTATGAAGGTACTATGCAAGAAGAGATGTTGGCTGAAGATGAGGATGGTGTTGCAGAAGATCTTGATTCAGGTGATGAAGATGTTGGAAATGAGGATGAGGTAGATAATGATGAAGAAGATAATGTTGGAGATGTGCCGCTTCCTGAGTCCTAGAATGTCGACACTTTGCCGATTCCTCACTCGTGGGATCTCGACAAGTCGAATATGACAGCTGTGGATGATGGATATCATCCGGCATGGGAGTACCGAAGGAAAAATGTAAGAATTGGAGTCCAGTATAACACAAAGCAAGAGTTGAGGGAAGCCGTGATTTAGTGGGCATTGTCCACGCAAAGGGTTTTCCGTACTGAGGTGTCAAATAGTCGATATTTGACTATGAGCTGCATTAATATTGACTGTCCAGCAAGGGTGCATGCTCACGTACCGAAGTACGACGTGCTTTGGGTGGTTTCAGATGTCGTACCACACACATGTGAGATCTCTAGTACGGTGCCGAACCATCCAAACCTGTCTTCAACTCTCATTGCACGACTCTTGTTCAGTGAGATAGTGCGGAAGAAAGACATGACCGCGAGAAGCATTCAGTTGGCAGTTAAGAGTAGATGGAAAACAAAAATTCTTTATGGGAAGGCTTGGAGAGCGAAGCAGAAGGCTCTAGAAATGAGATTTGGGACATTTTATGATGCTTATGATAATGCTGTCAAAATGGTTTCCACGTTGAGAGAGCGAAATCCTGGTACAGAGGCAACAGTCCAACTAGTAAAAATTCCTGGGCATCCTCAGTTGGCTGTGTTTGGCAGGATGTTCTTCTCTTTCGCCATATGCATTGAAGCTTTTAAGTATTGCCAGCCAGTGTTGTGCATCGATGGCACATTTCTCACGGGCAAGTACAAGGGTGTTATACTTACCGCAATAGGTGTGGACGGCAACGGACAAATCGTTCCTGTTGCATTTGCCTTTGTTGAGAGTGAGAATTATGATAGCTGGTTATGGTTTCTGAGGCTGTTGAAAAGCGGTGTTGTGAAGGATAGGCCAAATGTATGTATTCTTCATGACAGGCATGCAGGTCTGTTGAAGGCAATCAGGAAACTAGAGCAGCCCGCCGATGATGAACAAACTCCGTGGACTGATGTGCATAGTCGATGGTGCATGAGACATATGGGTGCTAATTTTTATTCTTGCTTCAAGAGTAAACGTCTTATGAATCTGTTCAAAAGACTTTGCAATGTGAATCAGCAACGGAAGTATGACTTTTTATGGCAGAGGCTCACCGAATTCACGCAGAACCAGGTGAAAGAAAGAAGAGCTGCACAAGCGACGGCAATTGCTGCTCAGGTGGCGGCGGCACAAGCGGCAGTAGCCGAAGATTCAGAACCAGTTGGGTTGTGTGATTTGCCTGGAATTGATCCACCTGGCACAAAGAGGAAGAAAGGAGCACGCATCCGGAATTTTGAAGAATGGATAGAGAAAGAACCGCCAGTGAAATGGTCTTTGTTGCACGATGCACATGGAGCTAGATATGGCATCATGACAACCAACCTTGCGGAGATATATAATTTTGTCCTTCGAGGTAACCGTGGTCTGCCACTTACAGCTCTCGTCGAGGGGATTATGCATGGAACAATGAATTATTTCAGAGATAGACGTGTGGAAGCCGTGAATCATTGTCAGTGGTACCCTGGCACACCTTACTGTCGCAAGATAAGAACATACATGGAGAAGAAGACACAGAAGGCTCGGTTCCACAACGTGGTTCGAGTAGGTAATGAAGAAGCTAGGTATGAGGTGCGCCTGCCGACAGACAGATTTGGTGATAGCGTTCAGAGAACCCATGAGGTGTTCATTACTGACGGATATCCGCCAACTTGTGCGTGCACATGCAACAAACCCAGACTTCTTCACCTTCCATGCTCTCATGTGTTAGCAGTTTGTGGTCAGTTGGGTTTGCATGCAGCCACATTCGTGTCACCATATTACATGAAGGACGCACTGGTTCAAACATGGACCGGGGAAATGAGAGGTTTCCGAGTCGAAGGTAACTTCAACACGGTTGAAGAGGCTAATAGAGAAATCATTCCTCATCCAGCAAACATGCGGACTAGTAGAGGACGACGTCAGACACGGCGCATCCGGAATGATATGGATGAGTCTGAAGCAGGTGGTTCCACTCGTCAGTGCCTGCTATGCAATATGTTCGGCCACAAAGAGAAACATTGTACGAAATTCCCCCAAGGAGGAAGGGGAAGAGCAAATCGTGGCTAGTACTGTGTTTTCAATCGTATTTGTAATAATTAAGTACAATGGGACTATGTTGTTTGTTGTAGGGTATCTGTTTTAATTCGTATTTGTAATAATTATGTACAATGGGACGACGTTGTTTAATTCGTAGAATTGTTTAAAGTGGTATTTCTACTAGTATGTTCATGTTGTATAACTTTGCAGATGGCGGGTCGTGCTTTGCTTAGTGCCGATGTTGATTCAAAGCATCGTGCTAAGATATGGGAGTCTGGTGGGCAGCCACATCTTCTGCGTACTCGGACACCATCGATTAACTGGGAGTTGCATCCTGATTGGATTGATCGGTACGTTCGACGTAATAATTTTATATATTGTTTACACTGTCAACGATTTTATTAACGGACTTCTAACAAAGTTCTTTTAATAATTTGCAGGTTGACTTGGGCAGGTCTATTACCGCTGGCACGTCTAGTTGAGAGCATCCCCGCAGGATGGGTACCCATTCAGCCCGATGAGGTAGACGGCGAGCCGAGGCAGATGCACCATGTTGGCACTACCAAGATCACGATGGACAGGTCACTGCTTAGCTGCTTAGTGGACCGTTGGAGGCCGGAGACCCACACTTTTCACTTCCCGTGGGGGGAGATGGCACCGACTCTTCAGGATGTGTCATATTTGTTGGGACTCCCTTTGGATGGCGCAGTGCTTGGACCTGCAGATCCTCCCCCCGACTGGCATGAGGCCATGCAGGCACGCTTCGCAGGCGTGCATCCTGAGAACCCCATGTTGCCTGAGCACAAGCATGGTGTACCGCTGAAGTGGCTTAACAAGTGGCAGGTAAATGTTAATTATGTAGCGAGTTTACTTTCTCGGTGTATACTCCATGACTAACTTATTTAGTTTGCGCTTTCTAGGTACGGGCATACGGCATCCCGGTGGAGCACCTGACTCAGGAGCAGGTTACGAGGAGCCTCGAGGCGTACGTCATCTGGCTACTTGGCAAGGTGATGTTCACTGAGACTCATCAGGACACTATTACTGCTCGTTGGGTACCTATAGCACTAGAGATTGCAGCGGCACATACCCAAGAAGACATAGAGCAGCGGAGTTGGGGGTCTGCACTATTAGCTGCAACATATAGGGCTCTATGCACCGTGTGCACGAAGAACTCCGATAGCTCTTCGATACTGGGGTGTCCTCTATTTCTACAGCTCTGGTCTTGGGAGAGGTTCCCTGTCGGTAGACCCGACGTCGACGCGACCAGGCCCTGGGACTACAGACTGATAGATCACAACGCAGTTGATCTTCCCACATTTGGTAGTATGTGGGCATATAGAGAGGTACCCATTCGATACTCCATTACTTTGAAGTTAGGTTCTTCCAAATTTTAATGTTCAATTATTTATTACAATTATAATTGTTTGCAGAGACGATTTCAAGGTGATCAAGTGAGAAACTGCTACGTGATGTTCACTGAGTGGTTCGATCAACTGCCACATCACCAGGTTATATGGGAGCCATATCACGAGTCGCGGATGCATGCACGATACCCCGGCGGGATTTCTTCTTTGTGCACCAGAGATCGTGCATACTGGATGACTACACGTCGGATTGTGTTCGACGTCTTGGTGGAGGAGATGTCCCAACACCGTGTTATGAGACAGTTTGGACTTCGCCAGTGGCCGGTGCCTCCTACTAGAGCTACACTTTCTCAGCACGTGCACAAGTAAGAACTACAACTTGTATTTAAAATGTGGGGTACTATTGTTGTTCTAGTACGTACTTATGCTATGTGTGCATTTCGCAGGAAAGGACGGCAGGGAGAGAGATCGCTCGCTTCTTATATGCAGACGATCCTACCATACATACAAGAATGGGGGAGTGCGACGGATCCGGCAAATTTATGGCCCGCGGACGCACCCTTTGTGCTTCCTGATTTTGAGGAGTACCTCCGGACGTACAGGCTCGCCTGTCGCACTCATTTGGTTACGAGAGCCGACCCTGTCGACCTTCCTGCGGCTGATATCACGGCCATGTACCCAACACAGGGAATCGGGGCTCGGGGAAACACAGCGGTAAGTGGTCTAGTTTCAGTACTCTACTACGCATTGTACGTACTACAGTAAAAACATATCTGACACTTGTTTTATATTTTACAGGCCGACATCATAGCAGATATTCAGGCGGACGTCGATGCGTACTACCCGTCGTTGGTGCCAAGCACCAGTCGTGGTTCAAGCGTCTACAGGACAAGCTACGACGTGCTTATGGTGTGCTCGCATGCACCGATGCTGGGGACGTTGTTCCACGTCATGCACCCCCGCGTCCCCCACGGCACTCCTCGGCACGGCTCTTAGGTGCCGCACATGTATCACCACCCCGTGACACCACTCGTCGGCACGATCCACGCCCACGTTTTGCGTCTACCTCTCGCCAGCCCGACGCTATCGACCTTGGTCCATCCCAGCCTCCTCTTTCACAGATTCCAGTATATGTGTCAGGTCCTTCACAGCCAACTATGTTTATGCCGGCAACTTCACACTCTCCATTGTTTATGTCGGGTCCTGCACAGCCTCCACTCTTTATGCCGGGTAGTTCATCCTGGCAGGCACACACATCACCGTTCACCGGGATGCCATATTCGTACGGTTATGGGGGCGGACCACAGTTCGTTGGAGCATCACACCAGCCGCAGATGGCCAATCTTACGGGCCAGTACTCTCAGCAACTAATGCACGGAGGTTAGAATTTTTAATTTTGTACATATATAATTTATATCCAGACAACTCACACTAACATATTATCTTGTGCAGGTGCAGATCAGGTGTACAACTCTCCCCAGTACGACGAGGACACCACTCAGGCATACGCGCCTTCGCCACCGATGCCCACTCAGCAGACACCACCTCCGGAGACAGCCCAGCCAGACGACGAGCATGACGATGCGCCGTTGCAAAAAGGCCGCGGAATGCGGCAACACCACGCTCCCACGCGTTTGTCACCTTCCGGCCCTCGGCGAAGGAGGACGCGGTACCGTCGTCAGGTAGACGAGGACTGATTCTTTTACGTATCAGAGACATATGTATGCTACTTTAACATGTACCGTAAGACCTATGTATGAGACATATGTATGCTACTTCTTCACCTTGAGGCGCGAAACGGTACAACTACTAATTAAGCGATAAGATACAACAAACCTCGATTACATACCGATCACACCACACAACAATAGGAAATGAAGGTACAACTACTAATTAATCGATACTCAAAGAAAGATACAACATAACTCAAATTAAGATTCTACCTATCTCCCATCAATGCAGCCTGCATCATCCGCAGATTTAGCACCCTTGCCCTTTGACGATGATTCAGGCTTCTTACCCGCAGCCTTCCTCGATGTTTCTGCCTTCTTCTCCTTGCCCTTACGCACTGCTTCAGCCCGCTTTTCCTTTGACGACGGCATGAAATCGTCGTCATCATCGCTGGAGTATACCCAGAGAAATGAACGACCATACCTCTCACGTATGTCTTGAGTCCGATGAATCGGCGCATTAGTAACATGCCTATCGAACTTATCCGCAAGCCTCAAGACTTCAGCACGGATTTGTTCTGGGGTCCTATACGGAAACCCATCTCGGCATAGCCTCGCCCCTAGCAAAGCGAGATGTCTCTCACTACCAACAATTTCTTCAAGTGGAATTTCCCTACCATCTACCTTCAAATATGTGACCATCTTAGCTAGCTGCTCGGATGCGGCTATATGAAAGCCGGACACACACTTCTCACAAGGTACAATACAAACCATGCTGGCGCTCTTTGAGAGTACCCCGCTTAGCCTAGAGTGGTTTTATAGAACATTTGAGGTGAAAACGGTCGCGAGAAATGGTGCCGGGCGGGAAACGGTGGCGGGAGAATTTTGGCGGGAAATGGTGGCGGGAGAATTCTCGCGGGAAACGGTGGCGGGAGAATTTTCGCGCGAAACGGTGGCGGGAGAATTTGGGCGGGAAACGGTGGCGGGAGAATTCTCGCGCGAAACGGTAGCGGGAGAATTTGGGGGGGATAGGGTGGCGGGATGGCCGGAAAGGGAGGTAGGAAAAAATTCTGAGAACATTTAGGCACGGCCCATGCCGAAATGTGTTGGCCCATGCATCCGTCGGCATGCCTACTGCCGACCAAAGCTTTTCGGTACGACCCGTGCCGATCGGCACGGCCCGTGCCGATCGGCACGACCCAAGCCGACCGCGCCCTATTTTTGATATTCCCAGATTCCGCGCGCTAGATTCCAAATTTGTAATAAAAATTTGTATTATTTAAAAAAAAAACTCTAGCTTTTTAGCTAGAGAACTGACTATAATACACGGCTTATGTAATGGTCTGTCTTTCCTCATAGAATGGAACATAGAAGAATCATGTAGGAAAATACTTGATAGAAACAGTTAACAATATTCGACGCAGGTTGAAAATAAGATTAGGTGAGATGTATATGACTTAGAAGATAAATTATGTTAACCTTAATGAGGAGTAAGCACATGTATCCCACACCTTAATTAAATCATAGAGGCAACCGACGGGTATGATACATCGAAAAAAAATTACACGATGAACAGAGGCCACGTGGGTATAAAACCAAGTGTGCCATGCACAAAATGATTCATCCATAGATCAAGCTAGTCAGGCTCGTAGCATGCATGTAATCGATCTGTCCAAGGTCATACCATGGGTGGAATCAGGTGGTGACGCAAGACAATCATCATACTGAGCAGCTGGTGGATCTAATTAGAAAAAAAATAAGGGCAACTACGTACCTGAGATTAGAGGGACTTCGATCAAATCGATCCAGATCTTTTGGCGGGCGCCCTCACCATGGAGTCGAGAACGTCCCGAGCGAAGGTCAACGCGCCTGCCTTTGCGTCGTCTCCAGCGGCGGCTGAGAGGGAGACAAAGGAGGAGGGGCAGCGGGCTGTTGGTACCGGAGTTTACGACGGTACCGGGAGGCCGGCGAGGAGCACCACATACAGGCGGTGGCGAGGCTGGGGAGGCGTGGTGCCGGAGCTTGAGCGCCCCGACCTTGGCGGCGCTTGCAGAGGACACACTGTAGGCGGCCGCGGCAGCATGGAACCCTAGTCGATCTCTACAGTATCCATGACCCGTCTCGGGGAAGATGATAGGTGGAGTGGAGTCGTGTGGGAGAGAAAACGGAACGTGATTAAAGAAGCGATGTGGAAAAGGAGATTGAACCGACACTCGACACGTGGGACGCTCGAGAGGACGTAAATCCCCGTCGGTTTAGTACTTGTAAAGGATGTTTGTATATTCAGATCCATCTATTTCTATTCAATCCAGCCGGCGGATCGAGGACCTGAGCTAGCTACCTAGCACCTTTAGCTCTTCCGGGGTCGCATCTGCGCAAAGTTCAGGGATCATCCCAGCCACATTTGTAAGTTCTTGTTCGTTCAAACTTTGGGGTTTCCTCTCTGGTAATAATTACTCTCTCTGATCCGTTTTATAACTGTAATAATGCAAAGTATTCCCAAAGCCCATGCTCACATGATGATGCATAAAATAGACTCGTTGTCTATTTTGGAAAAGAAGATGCAAAGCAAGTTGTTAGGTGAGAACTGACTGGGAGCCCTTTACAATCCTTGCTTGTGTCTAACTTACTGCCCGACCAATGGAGAACACTCGACGGAATGCAGCCAATATGTACAACAACTTGACTGATAACTACTCTGTAACACATGAACACAAGCTCAATCTCAGATCGAGTTGCTTGCCAGAGATAATAAGGGCAGTGCTGAGCCTCCCCCGGGGGATCGCGAGCTTTTGATCCTCCGCCTCCCTCGACCGACACGTGTCCACAGGAATGGTTACACACGGACGCACGAAAAAACCCATAAAAGCCCACGCCATCTCCCATCGCCTCCTCCTTGCAGCACCGCGCCCCTGCAGTTTCACCGGAGAAGACGGCCGCCCCCGCAGTTTCGCCGGAGAAGAAGGCTGCCCCGTAGGTTCGGTAGAGAAGAAGGCTGCCCCGTAGGTTCGCCGGAGAAGACTTCGCCGGTCGCGCCCGCAGCTTTGGCGAAGAAGATGCATGTCGCTGTAGAAGACACCGCTCGCAGCTTCGCCGAGAGAAGATGTCGCCCGTTGCCGAAGAAGACGCTGCATCATTGTTGAATAATTAGGCGATTTAGCATATGATTTAATTCCTAATGACAGTGAACAATTCATGACTAGAATAATACAAATGAAACTAATCATGTGATCTACGCAAACAGTAGATAAACAGATTGAATCTAGAGCACATACTATAAGTAGGAACTCTAGTAAAACTTCATGTAGAAAGATCAAGAACACATACGGTACAGCGACAGTCGCATCGCTGGAATTCCCCGTGTCGTCACCCATGTCATCGATGAAGAGGTTGGCGAGGTCGGGGAAGAAGTCGTCGTTGGGGAAGAACTCGAAGCCAGTAGTCGCGCGAGTGTGCTCCCCAAAAACCTGATCGCCCCTCTCCCGTACAGGATCACAAGAGGCGGGGTTCCGGAGGCCTATTGTCCCTTCAACCGGTGCACGCCGGAAGACGGGATGGAGAAGACTTGGTAGACGGCGACGCAATGCTCTGGAACGGTGTGAGACCATGTATCTCGAGGTGGCGGCTAGGGTTTGCTTCGGGTTGTATATATGATGCGAGTCGGGTAGGACGTGGCTTGTAAGCCACGATCGAGTCGGTAACGCCCCACGATCCCATTGGAATTGGAAACGGCAAGGTAATTAACGCGTCCGTTTATTACTAATCAACTCATTAATTTTACCGAACAACAAAAATATAACCTCGGCTCGGCGAGATTCCAGCAACCCGCGGCGCGTCGTGACGTGTTGTGACGAGGCGTGGCGAGGCGAGCGAGGAGGAGCGCGCGTGTGGCACTCTTCATCTTCTCTTGTTCTCACTAGGTCATACTAGTACTTGAACATCCCACTATATAAAGTGATGCAACTCAATCTCCATAAGCAGCATGGGAACAAACATTAGTCACGTACATGCACAACCAGCCAACCAGAATGGCCATGAGAATTTCGGATTTTAGTTGGGCCTTGGCCCAAGTACACAAAAATTCCAGCAATCCCCAACAAAGTCTCATTGGCACATTGTACCACTTTGTTCCAAAACATTGTTTTATATACCGGTGCTTAGTGGGGACTGTTAAGTTGAACTCCACTTAGAAACTTATGCTACGTTAGGCCACAACTTGAATAGTGGACTATGCCTTGAACTACAAGTTTGTTGCGGCCTAGTTTCACACAAACCATTGACCGATACTAGGCTACCGCAAGGCTTCCCCGCGGTGTGGAGCTTATACGTCATACTCCAAGGCCTTTCATGAGTTTATTAAAGAGCACCCGACTCTCATAGACTGCGACGTTTAACAGTCAAACTCATATAGGTGTGTTCCTAAAGGGATGCTCTGCAGGATAACATCTCCGCTTATAAAAATAAGCCGCTTGGAACACATTAAGATAAATATCAACCTGCCATGCAGATCAAGAGAGTATTGCATCTTTGCGGAGTGGGATAGTAAAAAGTAAGGATACTCTCCTCCCAGCCGACCAACAGCTTGTCTCCCACTTCTAATTCGCGGGATCTCCGATCACATAGAGTAGGTTACCACTGTGGACAACTCATACGGTGGGTCTCAAACCCATCTCCCTCGATGCATTATCTATCACATTACGTGATAAACCCTTTGTGAAAGGATCTGCCAAGTTTTTAGATGTTTGGATATAATCCAACGCAATAACTCCGGAGTTCTTCAATTTTCTGACAGATTTCAATCTCCTTTTCACATGCCTTGATGACTTTAAATTATCCTTAGAACTTTTAATCTTAACTATCACAGTTTGATTATCACAGTTCATAAGGATAGCGGGTATGGGTTTTTCAACCACAGGTAAGTCCATCAAAAGCTCTCGAAGACACTCTGCTTCAACAGTGGTTGTGTCTAATGCTGCGAGTTCTGCTTCCATAGTTGACCTCGTTAAGATGGTCTGCTTGCAAGACTTCTAGGAAACAGCTCCACCACCGAGTGTAAACACATAACCACTCGTGGCCTTAATCTCATCAGCATCAGATATCCAATTGGAATCACTATAACCTTCCAGTACTCTAGGATAATCAGAATAGTGAATTCCATAGCTCGTAGTGCCTTTTAAATAGCGCATAACTCTCTCAAGCGCATGCCAATGATCATCTCCCGGGTTGGAAACAAACCGGATCAACTTGCTTACAGCAAAAGAGATGTCAGGCCTCGTGGCACAAGCCAAATACATAAGCGAGCCAACGATCTGAGAATATCTCAGTTGATCTCTAGCAATGCCATGATTCTTTTGAATCAACACACTGTGATCATATGGTGTCAGAAAAGGCTTGCAGTCGTCATACCCGAAGCGACTCAAGATCTTTTCCACATAGTGGGATTGAAGCAGTGTAATCCCACCATCACCATCTCTCAGCAGCTTGATGTTTAAGATCACATCAGCTACTCCAAGATCCTTCATCTCAAAACAGCGAGATAAGAAATCCTTAACCTCCTTGATTAAATCAAGATTGGTTCCAAATATCAGTATGTCATCGACATACAGACATAGAATAACTCACTCGCCCCCAGCATGGCGATAGTGTGGGGACCCCGGACTAGCTGTCCGAAATACCCTTGTGCCTACAACATCAGCGATCCCGTGATCAGTCTGTCGCTGGGCACAATCGACTGGTATCAAAAGAACATCCATAATTACCGAAAGAATTACTTACTTGAGTGAAGCCATAATCTTCAATAAGTTATTGCAGCGAAAAACATCAATCAACGTGGGGCCCGAGTCATTTGCCAAGACACCTACAGGCAGCTGACTGGGAAGACGGCCTAGTTCGCAAAGACGTCATCGGTCTCTCGGTCTTCATCATACTTCTTCTTGAACACTGGACATGGGAATATCCAGGGACACAGCCATGAGTACATTTACGTACTCGCAAGCTACCCCAACATGAGCATCCGCTATTCTTTTATTTGTTTAATTAAAACTTTGTTTGCCTTGAAAACTCTATATCTTTATTGAAAAAAGAAAGGAAGTTTTCAGAACTTTTCCCATAAATCTGCCTTTGTAAGAAGTCTCTTTAAAACTTTTTCCCAAAAGGGG
This sequence comes from Poa annua, assembly GCA_026929855.1. Lineage (NCBI taxonomy): Eukaryota > Viridiplantae > Streptophyta > Magnoliopsida > Poales > Poaceae > Poa > Poa annua. Next base: position 24,213,967 of record CM049432.1, read on the forward strand.
GCATCTTTGTTGAAAAAAGTAAGAAGTCTCTTTAATAAACATTTTGTCGAAAAATCACCATTTTATCGTTTCTCCAAAACTCCTCCTTTTCCTGACCATAAACCGTCATGATACATAATTTCCAACAACCTCATACCGATCCGTTGGTATAGGTGTATGGAACATTCTCCAATTCCTTTTTCTTTTGAAACTCAAATCTTTTCCCAAAATTTGCACATGGTCAAAGTAGGGCCTCTCAACTGTCCATATCCGAGGACTCGGCTATTCGAATAGTTTTAACCCTCTGCAGAGGTAGCACGCTTTTCCCACACTCATCCGATAACTCATCGTGTCAGCCACGTTTCGCCATACCAGCGGTATGCGAAGTTGAGTCACCGACCCTAGTCTTTCCTTTGCTCATGCTAGTATAGGATCCTGCCCATATGATACTTCCCATCGACACTTAACCCAGCCCGTCGGGATCTAAGTGTGAGGACTCACATGTTTTATCTGGCGGTGTATAGGGGACATCCTTCTATCCTCCTGCTTATCTACTCATAGATGTTGAGCGAGGACCCAGGTCAGGGGTAGGTCGTCAAACCATTCCCTCATGCATAACAGAGTCATCTCCGTTGATGTAGTGTCCCATACTAATAAGAGCAAACTATATGACTAGGCACTTTCCCATATGTGGGTAAATGTGGTCGCACAGAGTATCGGCTGATCGGTGTAAGTACTAAGACACAATGTGCTTTTCTCAAAAACCACCTTTCTCCATTTCTTTACTTCAACACCATATCATAGTGCTTTATATCCACACAAGTTTTCAAAGGAGTTTTGAATAAACAAATCTTGGTTTTTCCATCCTATAGTTTTAGCATATACTTCTACATTGGGTGGCAAAATAATCTCTATATACTTTTGAAAAGGGTTTTTATAAACCTTTGCTTTTGAAAAATGATTTGTAAATCTAGATGCATAAGTTAGGTGCAAGCTCAGAGAGTAGCTTGCCTGATTTCCGCATAATGCTCCTGGGCTTCTTCTCACTGATCAAGAAATAACTCACATCCTTCTTCGATAAATCTCTTCCAAATACCACTCCGGTAGCGTTTATAACTAGCGTCGCAACATGAAAATAAAACAACATGCAATAAGCAACCAAACCACAGGTGGCATACAAACAAGGAACAACCACAGGTATTAAACTAATCACTCAAGCCACGAACATAGCACTAGTTTAATTAAGAAACGAAATAAATCTATATTTACTAGGGCATGATACTCACAGGAGTAAAACACCATACACATGCCAAAATATAGAGCACCAAGGCATCTTCAATTAGAGGTAATTAGTAACCACTTTTCTCTGATCAGGAAATACTTCAGACAAAAGTTAAGTCACCAATTAATCTCTATAATTTAAATACCTCACCAAGCTAAGGTGGAGACACTAACAAGATATTTAAGCTATTATTCCACTCCAAGACTATCAAGTCCATCAAGCCATGCAAACATATTACCCACCAATGTGTCTAACAACTAACACTAACAGTACTAACATATTATAACATGCTAAACTACAACAATTAGCAAGTAACAGCAGCACAACAATCATTACAGCAATGCAACCTTAAATGCTCTAAATAGACACTTCATATATCAAGCAACACAATTTGGTTTCAATTTAATTGAATTAGCCATTATTTGATTATGTCTTAATTATGGCAGAAACTAGTTGAACATGTTTAATTACATATCTTAAGTTCTGTTGATCACAAAAATACAAACTAAATTTCTACAGAAAGCTACTGATGTGTATAAGACAACAAAATTGGATTTGGGTCAATTGGAGTTACCAAACTCCCTACACAATGGTCTCAATCCAGAAGCATACTAATCAAGTTTTAGCTATCAATTACATTCTGTTGCTCTAAAAATTAAATCCTTTTAGGGGTGACTAACCATGACTAAATGTGACTCAATAAAATTGGTCTCAACTAATGTGGACTAACAGAGTATCAGAAACAAACAAGTTTAGATTTTAAACCCTTTATGGTATTTTGAATAATACATTTTCATTATTTATCTAAATGAGTTGAAACCACTTGGGTTGGTTAGAAAACTTCATAAGATTTCCAGAACATTTTTATTTGATTTATTTGGAGTTATAAATATCAAGATATTGAATTTACAAACTTTACCATATTTCTGTCATTTTTAGTATTTACAGAAAAAGGCCAGAAAAGACCTAAACTTTCTAATTATCACCATAGTCAATCAATGACTTATAAATTCAAACCAAGCTATTTATATGTTCTCCTATACATATAGAAGACAAACCAATTGGATTCAGTCCAAAATTCATCTCCTAAAAATCTACAAAAATCACCAAAGTGCCACTGGTGTGTTTACAAGAATGGATAGAACTTCTGTTTTAGATTTCATTTGCATGCAAGGCTTACGTATCTAGCAAGGTATCCCTTCAGGCTATCCATAGAATTTTAGTTTGCAATATTTGGATTTATAAAACTCTAGATATTTAATTTCTAATGCAAAACATACTTTCTACAAGATTGAATCTAGACAGCACTTAAAGACATATTTTTGCAAACAACCAGTGTGGCATGTTTAAGAAAACACACATGGATACTATAAAATTTGAAGAACTCCAATATCTATCACAGATTTACCACAAAAGATTTAAAGGTACACTGCAATTTTTAACAGAAATTAAACCATATATTGCATTTACTGGAAAAAAAATAAGGTTGGGCCGGATCTGGCCCAGACCTGACCGTGCGAAGCAGAGGGCAGCCCAGCCCGCGGCCCACGCGCGGCGAAGCGGTACGAGGCGTCCTCTTCTTCCTCGACACGAACAGAGGCTCGGGGGAAGGGGATGGCCGGAAGTCCGGTGAGGGCGGGTGCGGTGCTCCGGTGAACCTGCGACGAAATCGTGAGCACCACGCGCTAGAGAAGAGGAAGGGGAGCACAGGAGTGAAGAAATGGCGGGGAATGGGGGACGGAGCTTCCCACGGTCTTGAAGAAAAGGGCGGCGGCCGGAGAGGAAGAAACCGCGGCGCGGCGGCGATTCGCGGCCTCCCTGGTCGATTGCTTCTACGGGGAGGGAGAGGAGATCGTGGCGGAGCTGGAGGTGGTCTTCATTTGGCTCGGGGTGGCACCTACCGCCGGCGAGGTGCGATGCCCCGCTCAGCTCCGTCTCGGTCTTGGAAGAAGAAAAGGGGAGGGAAAGAGGAGAGGGGGAGGAAGCCGGGGAGCAGAGGAGCGTCTCGGGGGGGATCTTATGCCGCGGGGTAGAGGAGGGGGGCCCGGGCAGTGGACGCCTGGGGAGAGGGCACGGCGGGAGGCGCACGTCGCCATGTCGTCCGCGGACATGCCGCGCAGCGGCACGGGCGCGTGCCCAAAGGGGAGGTGGGTGAGGCGCGGATGGCAGCGCTCCAGGGAGCAGAGGGGCGAGGCGGAGAGGGAGGGGTCCGGCGGCGACGCTGCAGCGAGGGGGGGGGGGGGGGGCGGGCGGCGACGGCGCAGGGGGAGAGCGAGGAGCACGGCAGCACTGGCGCCATGCCGTGCTGCGGCTACAGGAAGATGGGGGCTTCGCAGAAAGGCCCCTGGCAAGATTTTTCCATCACATCCAAGTCCTTTTTTCTATTTCTTTTAATTCCTTTTGAAAACCAGTAGCTTTTAGGGATTTTATTTGGGGTACTAAAACATTTTATAAAAATTTGAAAATATTTGGGTAGGCTCCCATATGCATGTATAAGCTCCACAAAATTTGGTATTTGAAAATAAAATGTTTTGAATAACTTTTGTTCACAGGGTTTAAATATGGCATTTTTCTCAAAACCCTTTTTATAATCTTTTAGAAATTTTTAAGCAAGTACAAATATTAATTTGAACTCTTGGAACTTCCTTGACAAATATATTAACTTAAATTAGAATTTATTCTCATAAGAAAGTATTTGTTTGAAGAAAATAGATATTAAAATAGGGAAATTAATTTATTTAGATCATTTCTTTAGCTCATGATTTAAATTCCCATTTGTTGATTAATTAGAGGAGTTGTTTCTATTCAAGTCTCACCCAACTTTGTTGTCAAGTGTGTCTCCAATTTAACACTTAAAGTATTTTGGTGTAATTATTCACCCAAGCAAACAATACAATAATCATCACAATCAAGGCCACAACATTCAAACCTTAGAATTAATCATATCACCATTCAAATAATTAACAATACTTTCTTAAAAATGATCACACTTAGTTATGACCAGATGATGTTTAAAACTATCTCCACTTATGACTCAATAGTTTTCAAAAGATCTGAGAAAGGAAATATGTGGGATAGTATAATTCCCACCAGTGTTAAGTTCAAATAGAGTGAAAATAAGAGTTTTATGAAGTGGGAGTGGTATACACCTGAAAAATATCAGGGTTGAGAAATAGGTAGGAGGTAGCATATAGATCCCCATATCCTTGGGAGCACATAGTTTTGGAAATGCTTTTACTGTCTCAAATACTGGATATTAGTTTTGGTTGTTGATAAATAAAAATATCATTGAAAAGGAGTTGACCAAAATAAGAATGGAAAAGATATATATAGAATATTTTCTTGTCATAACATGATCACCAGAGTTGAATATATTTTCACCTTGGTTGGGGTCTTATATTTACTAGTCAAACCACTTAAACAACAAGTCACACAAGTTCAAACATAGCAATGGGAAGGGAAACACAATCATCAATGAAACATTTCAAAAAGTTTTTGTTGGTTCTGAATTTTGGGTCTGGTAGAAATAAGTTTTTCTTGGTTCCAAAATTTGGGATGTGACAGCTCTTCCCCCCTTAAAATAAATCTCGTCCCGAGATTTGCTAGGTGGGTTAACAGGGGAGTACGAGGCACGGGTTTTAGGCTGGTTATACTTCCGAGGTTGTTGCTTCTTCAGTAAGGTCACCACGTGAGATCTTGACAAATTTATGTTGCGAGGCTTTCTATGTTGATAAACTTATGTGCTGAGTTCAGATCCTTTATGATGGGGTTATCTTGATGATTAACTCGTATGGATAGTCTTGGTCGGATGTTTCCGGTTTCCACAGGGTCAAGGCTCACAAATTTACTTACCACGTTCTGGTATACCTAGTGCAGGTCTTCCCCCCTTAAAAAGGGGTCTTGAACCGGTCTTGTGGAAAGTCGCAGCTGGAGTTGACTTGGAAGCAACCTTCTCCTGGAGTAGCTTGTCGACATTTGTCTTCATATTTGTCCTTCTTCAGCTGAATAAGGGAGGGACTTCATTGTTGACTTCATTGGTTCTTGATCTTCGTGAAGCTTTGGGAAGAATTGCAAGAGGTCCAATCTAGGGTATCGAGTTCCCAGAGAAGTCTAAAAGTCAATTCGAGTGTCCTGAGGTAGGTGGTTTGGGGAGTGGATCGATGATTGTTCAAATGTTACGGGTTAACGGACCTTAGAAAAAGTTAGTGAAGAACCTTCCCACCCATTGTTTTTCTCAAATGGTAACTTTTTCTGTTCTCGTTTTAGAAATCATATCCTTGGGAAAACACCATAAATCTCCATGTGACTTTCTTATTTGGATCTTGCATGTTCCCTAAGTTATACACTTGATTTAAGAGAATTTTTATTGTCCTTTATTTGGGTTTGAACATCATTTATCTCACCCCTGTGGTGAAGGAATCCACTTAGTCCTAGCAAGGCTTTCCACTGGTTAGTTGTATAAAAATGCGGTTGTCTTTTATGATATCGAATGGCCTTAGTCACACAAAAAGAATTTGTTAACAAGGTAGCTAGTCTTGTCATCAAACTACTTTTCATATTCCAGAGGCTGAGATGTGCTGGATTATCTGGCGTTCTATTTAGTTGGGGTATGACACTCAAGTGTTTGAGCATATAAAAGTGATTTGTTAACAAGTTCATGAGGCTTGTTACCAAACTACTTGTATACAACACGAACATTGGAATATCACACTATTTTTAGAGAGATTAATAATAACAGCTTCTGATGTATGAGTTTCCGAATACTCAAGGATAGTCCGGTATATTAATTACTTGTTACCAATTTAAGAAATCTCTTTTTAATCTTTTTGTCGCAGTTCCTTCTTCTTGCGGTCTCTGAGCTTGAATCTTCCTAGCAGTTCCTCCTCGAGATCTTGACGCACTTGCTCCAGATGGTGCTCGAAGGCCATTATCTGATTTTCCGGTTAGGTTGCAAAAATCGCAGGTTATTGGTTAAAGATTGGGGGTCTTTTGTATCTTGCGAAACTGTCAGTTCTTATCGGGAGACGGTCGAGATAGGAGGAATTTTCCAGAAAATATTTTCCTAAGAGGTTTTACATCTGCAACAAGGTGCAACTGGCGAAGGGAGTTTTATGAAAAGGGAATTTTGGTTTACTTTGTGTTGCCATTAAAGCGTGATTGTGAACGCGCAAGAAAAACAACACACTAACAGAGAAGTCTCAACAAACAACAGGGAAGCATAGTGCTCATAAGCAAAGAGCACACAAGGCACATTTAGTACCGAAGGATGTCCTACTCGTGGTAATCGGGTAGTACACCCGAGGGTCCTATCATGTTTTTCCTATGGGCCTTGGTTGATAGGGTTGGTGAAGTCTTCACTTTGTCGCCTTCGTCTTCAGCTGGTGAAATTGAGATTATCGAAGGAGTAACTGAGTGAATTGTTGATATTGAGTTGAGGTCTTCGGAGGTCTCTTGCTTTGTTGATATCGATAATATTGGTACTGGCGGATCCATCACCTCGATGTGGAATGTTGAGTACTTGCAATGGAAGCTTCTTCTTGTAGGTGCTAGCTAATTAGGTCTCATTTGGATGCACCGTCAAGTATTTTGAACAGGTAAGAGATAACAGAAGAATCCTTGAAAAATCTTAAAATAGAGGGGTAAGACTTTGAAATATTTGAGAATGTGAGAGGAGTGGGAGTTATTTTTGGACTTCCTTAGATAAAAATATATTTTTGGTAACAATATATTTTTAACCAAATATTTCTTTCCTAACTAACGTCCATGCTAACTAAGGTCTGTTACAGTCAGGATGGCTCTGATACCATGTATGTGGGGACCCCGGACTAGCTGTCCGAAATACCCTTGTGCCTACAACATCAGCGATCCCGTGATCAGTCTGTCGCTGGGCACAATTGAAAGAACATTTCTTAATCCCTAGTGTTTTGTGTGTTAGTTAACAATACCAATGATATACTAATCCTATTGCTAAGTATTTCAGTTTGGGTGAAATTCATATCACAAATCTTAAAGCCAAATTGTAGAGAAAAAGAGTTTCTGGAATTCTTCAGGGACCCGGATATTCCGGTTCCCCAACCGGATATTCCGAGTCGACCCCAGAAATTTGGCTAAGTCAAGTTCAGAAGTGGCACTGACTTCAATCGGAAAATCAGCCCGGAAATTTCAAGGACCCGGATATTCCGGTTCACCAACCGGATATTCCGAAGCAACCTCAGGAAAATTGGCTAAGTCAAGATTCAGAAGTGGCACTGACTTCAATCGGAAAATCAGCCCGGAGATTTCAAGGACCCGGATATTCCGGTTCACCAACCGGATATTCCGAGTCAACCTCAGGAAAATTGGCTAAGTCAAGAATCAGAAGTGGCACTGACTCCAACCGGAAATTCAGCTCGGAAATTTCAAGGACTCGGATATTCCGAGTCAACCGAAGAAAATCGACTAAGTCAAGTTCAGAATTGGTTCTGATCTCAACCGGAAATTCAGCTCGGATATTTTCAAAGGCCCGGATATTCCGGGGCACCGGAATTTCCGGTGCAACTTATACCGGAATTTCCGGGTGACCAAGACAGCCAACGGCCAGATTTTGAGGGGGAGTATAAATACCCCCTCACTCACTCAAGAACATTCGAGCTCTCAGACTTTCTCTCTCCTACTATCCTTGAAAGCTCAATTCATCAAGATCTCCCAATCCCCCCACCCAAATTCATAGATCTTTGGAGGATTGGAGGAGAAGGCCCAGATCTACATCGTCACCGAAGGGGTCTTCATTTCTCCCCCATTCATTTGGGGATATCGTGGCTAGGGTTTCCGGTGGGAAAACCTAGTTCACCATTGTTGTACTCTTGGTGTTACCTTGACCTCTTGTGGTCCTTGACCTGTTGTGGTCCTTCTTGGGAGCCCCCAATTCAGTTGTGGGTGTGTGCCTCAAGCGTTTGTAAGGGATTCGATCTCCGCCCTAAAAGGGGATCAATAGTGGAAGGTGGACTCGAAACCTTTGTGGTTGAGTTCATCGGAGAAGAAGGTGAGCCTTTGTGGCGTTGCGGCTAACCTGTTGTGGTAGCGCACACCTCTCCAAACGAGACGTACACCCTTGGGTGGAACTCGGGATTACATCTTCGTCTCCGCGTGCTTCACTTGGTTCCCTTTACCCTTTACTCCCTTACTTGCTTGTTGTTATTGCTTAGATTCTCATTTAGGTAAATTCACCGTAGTTGCATATCTATCTAGTGAATTTACCTTTGAGTTGAGCCTAAATTTGAAAAGACCTAAAATTTGTAATAGCACCTATTCACCCTCCCCCCTCTAGGTGCCGGATTCCCGTTCAATTGGTATCAGAGCCTTGTTCACTTTTAAGGGCTTAACCGCCTAAGTGCAACGATGACGGAATCCGATGTCGAGAGGGCCGCCCGTGAAAAATTAGAGGCGGAGAAGGAGGCGTTAGACAAAGGGGCAACCATGGCCGATCTTATTGATATGAGATCGTCCTTGGAGGCCCAACTCCTCAAGATGAATGAGATGCTCATGGCACTCTTGAAGTCTAAGGAGCCCGAGGCTACTTCTCCCTCTCCTCCTCCTAAGGAACATGCGGGGAACTCTAAGGAGTCATCTTCGGATGGGTCCAAAGATGTTACCTCAAGTGTTCCCGGGATGGCGGAAAAGGATGAACCACCTAGCTCCTCTAACACCCCCAAAGGAGAGGAATTTCATAATGTCAACCATAATTACTCTCCTAACCCTCCTATCCCTCACCCTCATGTAAACTTTAGAAGTGACCCTCCTAAGCTTAAACCTACTCATTTCTCTCAATGGGTGTTTCTAATGAAGTCTCATCTATGTAGTGCCTCCATTGAGCTTTGGCGCATCATTGAAGAAGGATACAAGCCCCATGATCCAACCAACTTGACAAGAAGAAAGGTGGTTGATAGCCAACTCAACGCCACCGCTCTTCATCAACTCCAAATGGCCGTTGGAGAGAAGGACATGGCGCTCATTCAACAATTCTCCACCGCCAAGGAAGTTTGGAATGCTCTTTCCGACATCTTCGTTGGGAATGAGAGCATGAAGAAGAACCGGTATGATGCCTTATGCAATGAGGTGGAAGGGTTCTACAAGTTGGATGGAGAAAGCCACGAGGACATGTACCGGAGGTTGGTGTTGGTCGCCAACTCCTTCAAGAACCTCGGGGCGGAGTACATCAATGATGCTTGGATCAAGAGGAAGTTCGTGACCGCTCTCATGCCCTTTGAGGACACGGATTTGAAGACACTCCAAGGGAGATATGACTTTGCAAAGATGACATCCAATGAAGTTATGCAAGAAATGACGCATACAAGGTGGCCTCCAAGATTGCACAAGATGTAAGAGCTAGAGCCATAGGGATGCACAAGCATGCCTCAATCGCTTTGAAGGCCACCGTTGAAGAGGAGGATGAAGAGGAGTGTGATGATCAAGTCGAGCTATCTAGTGAAGCTCTCTCAAGCACTCTCACTCAACACATGGGTCTTGCGGCAAGAACCTTTTGGAAGAACCCCGGAAGGGCCAAAGCAAGGATTGACAAGAAGTTTCCCTCCAACGGAGGAAAGTCATTCAACAAAGTGAGACTTTGCTATAACTGCGATGACAAGAGCCACTTTGTTGCCGATTGCCCATGGGAGAGAAGAGAGGATCATGGTGGGAGGCTCGTGGCCAAGACGAAGGGCAAGCGGCCCATGCCCATGAAGAAGCCTTTCTTCAAGAAGAACCAAAAGATTGTCTTGGTGACTCAAGAGCAATATCCCACCGATGATGAAGATAGTGACAAGGAGGATACTCCAACGCAAGTGGCCGCACTAGCCATGTCTTCCACTACTCCACCACTCTTCTCCTCGCCAAACGAGAGCGTCATCGTCAAGAATGGAAGATGTCTTATGGCTAAGACATCCGAGGTACAACAATTACCCAACTCCATATCACATGACATTGATGATGCGATGAGTCTAGAAGTCAAGGAAGAAATCATTGCTTTTGATAAATTCATGACTAACTTGCAAGGAGAAGGAAAGAAACACTTTGGCTCAATCATGAGTCGTATAGGTGAGCTTGAGGATGAGCTTGAACTAAAAGGTGAGATTGAGAGAGAGGATGCACACGCTAAGGTGTCTCTCCAATTCTCTCTCGAAGATGAACAAGAAGCTCATGCTCTCCTTGAGGAGCAACTTGCTAAGATCACTAAGGATCGTGATCTCTACTTTGCTAAATGTAAAATTGTGCAAAATGAAAAGTCCGAGCTTGTAGTTGCTCATGCTAGACTTTGCGAAGACTTCGAGTCACTTGACAATGCTCACAAGGTGTTGACAAGTGATCACGAACGTCTTCTCAAGTCTCGTGATCAACTCCAATCTCGGATATCTACTCTTGAGAAACCTAGCACCTCTACTCCTTTGAATGCTAATGCAAATGTTGTGAAGGGTATTGCTAGGGTTTTGTTTGTTCCTTCTATGGCAACCAAGCCCAAGACATCTCTTGATAAAGGTAAGGGGACACTCACTACTCTTCTTCATGAGCGAGTGCCCCACAAGGGTAAGGAAGGTCTAGGCTATGTTGCTAAGGAGAAGAAGGAGATCAAGAAGAAGACCAAGTCCGCACAAGCCAAGAAGGTTGACATTGCGAGTGGAAATGCCACAAGGGGCACTCCCACTCGTAATGACTTTGCGGGCATAACTAACCCCAACTATGCTTTATATGTTGATTATTATGGGGATGTCTATGCTAGATACATTGGTCCTTTTGATGGTTACATTGAATATGCTATTTGGGTTCCAAAGACCCTTGTTGCTAACCAAAAGGCACCCATTGCAAAATGGGTACCTAAATCCAAAAATTAATTGTGTGTAGGGCCTTGCTTCCGGAGGATCGAAATGGATAATTGATAGTGGGTGCACTAGTCATATGACCGGAAGCAAGGATATTGTAACGGAGTTGAAGCCCAATGATGATCAAATGACCATTACATATGGTGATAATTCTAAATCTCAGGTAATAGGGCTCGGCAAGGTGGTAGTGGCACCGTACATCACTCTTGTGAATGTCTTGCTTGTCGAGTCCCTAAGGTTTCAACTTGATCTCCGTCCATTCCTTAACTTGTTTGGGTTATACCGTTGTCTTCGAAAAGGAAATGGTCATTCTCTTGCGGAGCAAGTCTCTCAATGTGTCTTTCGTTGGGTACATTGAGAATGGGCTCTACGTGGTTGACTTCTCCGGAGTCACCACTTCCCATACAATGTGCCTATTCGCAAAGGCGGACTTGGGTTGGCTATGGCATCGCCGACTAGCCCATGTCAACATGAGGACTTTGCAAAGTCTCCAAAAGGGTGGCCATATCCTAGGACTAAAAGACCATGTTTCTTTCTCGAAGGATCGAATGTGTAGGGCGTGTGTTGAAGGAAAAATGCATGACATCTACCATCCAAGCAAGACCATCATTTCGTCAAAGAGGGTTTTGGAGCTTCTCCATGTTGACCTCTTTGGTCCCATTCCGGAAGCTAGTCTTGGTGGCAAGAAATATTGTTTGGTGATTGTTGATGACTATTCAAGATACACATGGGTTTTCTTCTTCAAGACGAAGATGGAGACTCAACAAACTATCATCGACTTCTCCAATGAAGCTCAACGTCAACACAATGTCCCTATCTTGGTGATACGAAGTGACAATGGGTCCGAGTTCAAGAACTACACCTTAAACGAGTTCCTTAGTGAAGAAGGGATTCGTCATCAGTATTCCGCTGCTTATACTCCCCAACAAAATGGTGTAGCCGAAAGGAAGAACCGCACTCTTATTGAGATGGCAAGATCGATGATGGCCGAGTTCAAGTCCCCTCACAACTTTTGGGCCGAAGCCGTCAACACCGCTTGCCATTCATCCAACCGGCTCTTCTTTCGCAAAGGACTCATGAAGACACCTTATGAAGTACTCACCGGGAACAAGCCCAATATCTCCTACTTCCGAGTATTTGGTTGTAAGTGCTTTTATCTCATCAAAGGTGTTCGTTTGGGCAAGTTTGATTCTAAGTCTCTTGAAGGGACATTTGTGGGCTACGGATCCGAATCCCACACTTATAGAGTCTATGATAAGGCCTCGCGCATAATCATAGAAACTTGTAGTGTGGTATTCGAGGAGAATGACGGCTCCCTCGTGGAGCAAAGTGGTGTTTCCAATGTAGGTGATGATGAACCTCAAGATGCTATCCGGAGAATGGGGTTGGGAGTCCACCGCCCCGTTGAACTCTATTATGAGGTTGATCAACAAGGACCAAGTTCTCCACAAGTGGTGACCACCCCAACACAAGGAACACCCATCGACAACACCGTGCCCAATGCTCCCTGCCAAGAAGAAGAACAAGACTCTACAGCTGCTCCTGGAATTTCCGGAGGACCGGAATATCCGGGTCATGATGGACTCGGAAATTCCGGTGGCCCGGAATTTCCGGTTCCTGAACCCGGAATATCCGGTCCTGCTGACATTCCCGTTGGCAGTTCGCAAGGGAAAGATCAGCCCTCTCCCTCACCAATGGACACCACTCCAATGGTTGATCAAGGCCATCAAATCAGTCAAGGCGGAGACATGAATGATCAAGATGATCAAGCGATTCCTCCCACCACTCGGAGGGAAATCGAGATCCGCCGCTTGAATAGGGTTGGCACCTCACAAGAATTAAGAGCTCTATCTCTTGACAAGGTGCTTGGTGATGTGAGAAGCAAGGTCTCTACCCGAAGACAACTTGCGAGCTTTAGTGAACATCAAGCTCACATCTCCATGGTGGAACCCAAGAAGGTCTTTGAAGCTCTTGAAGATAAAGATTGGCTTGATGCCATGCATGAAGAGCTCAACAACTTCGAGCGCAACAAAGTGTGGAAGTTGGTGGAAAGACCCAAAGATTGCCGCAATGTTATCGGCACCAAGTGGATATTCAAGAACAAGCAAGATGAACATGGCATGGTGATAAGGAACAAGGCAAGATTGGTAGCTCAAGTTTACTCCCAAATTGAAGGCATTGACTTTGGAGAAACCTACGCGCCCGTGGCTCGACTTGAGTCAATCCGTATTCTTCTTGCCTATGCCTCTCACCATAACTTTAAGTTGCAACAAATGGATGTTAAATCCGCTTTTCTAAATGGTCCACTAAATGAACTTGTTTATGTTAAGCAACCACCGGGGTTCGAGGACCTCAAGTATCCGAACCATGTCTACAAGTTGGATAAGGCACTCTATGGCCTTAAACAAGCCCCACGAGCGTGGTACGAGCACCTTAGAGAACTACTTGTAGACCGTGGATTCCAAGTTGGGGAAATCGACCCCACTCTTTTCACTAAGAAAGTTAATGGGGAGCTTTTCATTTGTCAATTATATGTGGATGACATTATATTTGGATCGACTAACAAAGCATTTAACGAAGAATTCTCTAATCTTATGACTGACAGGTTTGAGATGTCTATGATGGGTGAGATGAAGTTCTTCCTCGGATTTGAGATCAAACAATTGAGGGAAGGAACGTTCATCAACCAAGCAAAGTACATTCAAGACATGCTCAAGAAGTACGAGTTGCTTGATCTCAAGGGTGCCTCTACTCCAATGCAAACCAAATGCCACCTTGAGCTCAATCCGAAGGGTAAGGATGTGGATCAAAAGGTATACCGCTCCATGATTGGATCTCTCCTCTACCTTTGTGCATCTAGACCGGATATAGTGCTAGCCGTAGGAGTGTGTGAAAGATATCAAGCGGCTCCTAAAGAAAGCCACGATGTGGCGGTCAAGAGAATCTTTCGATATTTGGCTTATACCCCAACTTATGGATTGTGGTATCCCAAGGATGCAAATTTCTCTTTATGTGGATTCACGGATTCCGATTGGGCGGGAGATCATGATGATAGGAAGTCAACCTCCGGTGCTTGTCAATTTATTGGGAGGTCCTTGGTGAGTTGGTCTTCTAAGAAGCAAAATTGCATATCTCTCTCCACCGCCGAAGCCGAATATGTTGCAGCCGCTAGTTGTTGCACTCAGTTGCTATGGATGAGGCAAACTTTAAAGGAGTACGGTGTCAATTGTGACAAAGTGCCTCTTCTATCTGACAACGAAAGTGCCATCAAGATTGCCTACAACCCGGTGCAACATTCAAGAACCAAGCATATTGAGATCCGCCATCATTTCATAAGAGATCATGTGGCCCGTGGAGACATTGACTTATCATATGTGGGCACAAGTGATCAATTGGCGGATATCTTCACGAAGCCCCTTGAGGAAGGAAGGTTTTGCTTTTTGAGGAATGAGCTTAATATCATTGATTCGAGGTCCTTGGCTTGATCGCTTGCACACTCACCTAGGGCGTAATTGCATCTTATCTAGTTTAGAAGTAGGCATGGAAATAGGGGGAGTGCGGTCCTAATACATTGGACCATCCCTCCCCCCATTATGCCGATAGCAAGTGTTCTTTTATCTCTATATTCATTCTTGTGACTAATGAGCTAAAACGACGAGTATTGGTTATGTACCCAAGATACATCTTCGCGATAAAATGCCATACACTCCTACACGGTGGCCTCGGCCACCAACCTCTTCTCCTTGAAGAGTTGATGTTATTTGGAGCTTTATGTTGCTATTTGCTCTCCTTTTCATGCATGTGGGAAACCTACTCAACTTGGCTCTTTTGATTCGATTTGGTTGTTGTGAGTTGAGTATGGTGTACCAATATCAGTTTGGAAATCTATCCCAAGCCTACTTTCCCCTGAAAACATTTCTCTCTATTGCACACAAGTCATCCTTTTGAAAACTGGGATTTTGGTTCAGCAGGTCGGAATATCCGGCATACGCGCCTTCGCCACCGATGCCCACTCAGCAGACACCACCTCCGGAGACAGCCCAGCCAGACGACGAGCATGACGATGCGCCGTTGCAAAAAGGCCGCGGAATGCGGCAACACCACGCTCCCACGCGTTTGTCACCTTCCGGCCCTCGGCGAAGGAGGACGCGATACCGTCGTCAGGTAGACGAGGACTGATTCTTTTACGTATCAGAGACATATGTATGCTACTTTAACATGTACCGTAAGACCTATGTATGAGACATATGTATGCTACTTCTTCACCTTGAGGCGCGAAACGGTACACCTACTAATTAAGCGATAAGATACAACAAACCTCGATTACATACCGATCACACCACACAACAATAGGAAATGAAGGTACAACTACTAATTAATCGATACTCAAAGAAAGATACAACATAACTCAAATTAAGATTCTACCTATCTCCCATCAATGCAGCCTGCATCATCCGCAGATTTAGCACCCTTGCCCTTTGACGATGATTCAGGCTTCTTACCCGCAGCCTTCCTCGATGTTTCTGCCTTCTTCTCCTTGCCCTTACGCACTGCTTCAGCCCGCTTTTCCTTTGACGACGGCATGAAATCGTCGTCATCATCGCTGGAGTATACCCAGAGAAATGAACGACCATACCTCTCACGTATGTCTTGAGTCCGATGAATCGGCGCATTAGTAACATGCCTATCGAACTTATCCGCAAGCCTCAAGACTTCAGCACGGATTTGTTCTGGGGTCCTATACGGAAACCCATCTCGGCATAGCCTCGCCCCTAGCAAAGCGAGATGTCTCTCACTACCAACAATTTCTTCAAGTGGAATTTCCCTACCATCTACCTTCAAATATGTGACCATCTTAGCTAGCTGCTCGGATGCGGCTATATGAAAGCCGGACACACACTTCTCACAAGGTACAATACAAACCATGCTGGCGCTCTTTGAGAGTACCCCGCTTAGCCTAGAGTGGTTTTATAGAACATTTGAGGTGAAAACGGTCGCGAGAAATGGTGCCGGGCGGGAAACGGTGGCGGGAGAATTTTGGCGGGAAATGGTGGCGGGAGAATTCTCGCGGGAAACGGTGGCGGGAGAATTCTCGCGCGAAACGGTGGCGGGAGAATTTGGGCGGGAAACGGTGGCGGGAGAATTCTCGCGCGAAACGGTAGCGGGAGAATTTGGGGGGGATAGGGTGGCGGGATGGCCGGAAAGGGAGGTAGGAAAAAATTCTGAGAACATTTAGGCACGGCCCATGCCGAAATGTGTTGGCCCATGCATCCGTCGGCATGCCTACTGCCGACCAAAGCTTTTCGGTACGACCCGTGCCGATCGGCACGACCCAAGCCGACCGCGCCCTATTTTTGATATTCCCAGATTCCGCGCGCTAGATTCCAAATTTGTAATAAAAATTTGTATTATTTAAAAAAAAAACTCTAGCTTTTTAGCTAGAGAACTGACTATAATACACGGCTTATGTAATGGTCTGTCTTTCCTCATAGAATGGAACATAGAAGAATCATGTAGGAAAATACTTGATAGAAACAGTTAACAATATTCGACGCAGGTTGAAAATAAGATTAGGTGAGATGTATATGACTTAGAAGATAAATTATGTTAACCTTAATGAGGAGTAAGCACATGTATCCCACACCTTAATTAAATCATAGAGGCAACCGACGGGTATGATACATCGAAAAAAAATTACACGATGAACAGAGGCCACGTGGGTATAAAACCAAGTGTGCCATGCACAAAATGATTCATCCATAGATCAAGCTAGTCAGGCTCGAAGCATGCATGTAATCGATCTGTCCAAGGTCATACCATGGGTGGAATCAGGTGGTGACGCAAGACAATCATCATACTGAGCAGCTGGTGGATCTAATTAGAAAAAAAATAAGGGCAACTACGTACCTGAGATTAGGGGGACTTCGATCAAATCGATCCAGATCTTTTGGCGGGCGCCCTCACCATGGAGTCGAGAACGTCCCGAGCGAAGGTCAACGCGCCTGCCTTTGCGTCGTCTCCAGCGGCGGCTGAGAGGGAGACAAAGGAGGAGGGGCAGCGGGCTGTTGGTACCGGAGTTTACGACGGTACCGGGAGGCCGGCGAGGAGCACCACATAGAGGCGGTGGCGAGGCTGGGGAGGCGTGGTGCCGGAGCTTGAGCGCCCCGACCTTGGCGGCGCTTGCAGAGGACACACTGTAGGCGGCCGCGGCAGCATGGAACCCTAGTCGATCTCTACAGTATCCATGACCCGTCTCGGGGAAGATGATAGGTGGAGTGGAGTCGTGTGGGAGAGAAAACGGAACGTGATTAAAGAAGCGATGTGGAAAAGGAGATTGAACCGACACTCGACACGTGGGACGCTCGAGAGGACGTAAATCCCCGTCGGTTTAGTACTTGTAAAGGATGTTTGTATATTCAGATCCATCTATTTCTATTCAATCCAGCCGGCGGATCGAGGACCTGAGCTAGCTACCTAGCACCTTTAGCTCTTCCGGGGTCGCATCTGCGCAAAGTTCAGGGATCATCCCAGCCACATTTGTAAGTTCTTGTTCGTTCAAACTTTGGGGTTTCCTCTCTGGTAATAATTACTCTCTCTGATCCGTTTTATAACTGTAATAATGCAAAGTATTCCCAAAGCCCATGCTCACATGATGATGCATAAAATAGACTCGTTGTCTATTTTGGAAAAGAAGATGCAAAGCAAGTTGTTAGGTGAGAACTGACTGGGAGCCCTTTACAATCCTTGCTTGTGTCTAACTTACTGCCCGACCAATGGAGAACACTCGACGGAATGCAGCCAATATGTACAACAACTTGACTGATAACTACTCTGTAACACATGAACACAAGCTCAATCTCAGATCGAGTTGCTTGCCAGAGATAATAAGGGTAGTGCTGAGCCTCCCCCGGGGGATCGCGAGCTTTTGATCCTCCGCCTCCCTCGACCGACACGTGTCCACAGGAATGGTTACACACGGACGCACGAAAAAACCCATAAAAAGCCCACGCCATCTCCCATCGCCTCCTCCTTGCAGCACCGCGCCCCTGCAGTTTCACCGGAGAAGACGGCCGCCCCCGCAGTTTCGCCGGAGAAGAAGGCTGCCCCGTAGGTTCGGTAGAGAAGAAGGCTGCCCCGTAGGTTCGCCGGAGAAGACTTCGCCGGTCGCGCCCGCAGCTTTGGCGAAGAAGATGCATGTCGCTGTAGAAGACACCGCTCGCAGCTTCGCCGAGAGAAGATGTCGCCCGTTGCCGAAGAAGACGCTGCATCATTGTTGAATAATTAGGCGATTTAGCATATGATTTAATTCCTAATGACAGTGAACAATTCATGACTAGAATAATACAAATGAAACTAATCATGTGATCTACGCAAACAGTAGATAAACAGATTGAATCTAGAGCACATACTATAAGTAGGAACTCTAGTAAAACTTCATGTAGAAAGATCAAGAACACATACGGTACAGCGACAGTCGCATCGCTGGAATTCCCCGTGTCGTCACCCATGTCATCGATGAAGAGGTTGGCGAGGTCGGGGAAGAAGTCGTCGTTGGGGAAGAACTCGAAGCCAGTAGTCGCGCGAGTGTGCTCCCCAAAAACCTGATCGCCCCTCTCCCGTACAGGATCACAAGAGGCGGGGTTCCGGAGGCCTATTGTCCCTTCAACCGGTGCACGCCGGAAGACGGGATGGAGAAGACTTGGTAGACGGCGACGCAATGCTCTGGAACGGTGTGAGACCATGTATCTCGAGGTGGCGGCTAGGGTTTGCTTCGGGTTGTATATATGATGCGAGTCGGGTAGGACGTGGCTTGTAAGCCACGATCGAGTCGGTAACGCCCCACGATCCCATTGGAATTGGAAACGGCAAGGTAATTAACGCGTCCGTTTATTACTAATCAACTCATTAATTTTACCGAACAACAAAAATATAACCTCGGCTCGGCGAGATTCCAGCAACCCGCGGCGCGTCGTGACGTGTTGTGACGAGGCGTGGCGAGGCGAGCGAGGAGGAGCGCGCGTGTGGCACTCTTCATCTTCTCTTGTTCTCACTAGGTCATACTAGTACTTGAACATCCCACTATATAAAGTGATGCAACTCAATCTCCATAAGCAGCATGGGAACAAACATTAGTCACGTACATGCACAACCAGCCAACCAGAATGGCCATGAGAATTTCGGATTTTAGTTGGGCCTTGGCCCAAGTACACAAAAATTCCAGCAATCCCCAACAAAGTCTCATTGGCACATTGTACCACTTTGTTCCAAAACATTGTTTTATATACCGGTGCTTAGTGGGGACTGTTAAGTTGAACTCCACTTAGAAACTTATGCTACGTTAGGCCACAACTTGAATAGTGGACTATGCCTTGAACTACAAGTTTGTTGCGGCCTAGTTTCACACAAACCATTGACCGATACTAGGCTACCGCAAGGCTTCCCCGCGGTGTGGAGCTTATACGTCATACTCCAAGGCCTTTCATGAGTTTATTAAAGAGAACCCGACTCTCATAGACTGCGACGTTTAACAGTCAGACTCATATAGGTGTGTTCCTAAAGGGATGCTCTGCAGGATAACATCTCCGCTTATAAAAATAAGCCGCTTGGAACACATTAAGATAAATATCAACCTGCCATGCAGATCAAGAGAGTATTGCATCTTTGCGGAGTGGGATAGTAAAAAGTAAGGATACTCTCCTCCCAGCCGACCAACAGCTTGTCTCCCACTTCTAATTCGCGGGATCTCCGATCACATAGAGTAGGTTACCACTGTGGACAACTCATACGGTGGGTCTCAAACCCATCTCCCTCGATGCATTATCTATCACATTACGTGATAAACCCTTTGTGAAAGGATCTGCCAAGTTTTTAGATGTTTGGATATAATCCAACGCAATAACTCCGGAGTTCTTCAATTTTCTGACAGATTTCAATCTCCTTTTCACATGCCTTGATGACTTTAAATTATCCTTAGAACTTTTAATCTTAACTATCACAGTTTGATTATCACAGTTCATAAGGATAGCGGGTATGGGTTTTTCAACCACAGGTAAGTCCATCAAAAGCTCTCGAAGACACTCTGCTTCAACAGTGGTTGTGTCTAATGCTGCGAGTTCTGCTTCCATAGTTGACCTCGTTAAGATGGTCTGCTTGCAAGACTTCTAGGAAACAGCTCCACCACCGAGTGTAAACACATAACCACTCGTGGCCTTAATCTCATCAGCATCAGATATCCAATTGGAATCACTATAACCTTCCAGTACTCTAGGATAATCAGAATAGTGAATTCCATAGCTCGTAGTGCCTTTTAAATAGCGCATAACTCTCTCAAGCGCATGCCAATGATCATCTCCCGGGTTGGAAACAAACCGGATCAACTTGCTTACAGCAAAAGAGATGTCAGGCCTCGTGGCACAAGCCAAATACATAAGCGAGCCAACGATCTGAGAATATCTCAGTTGATCTCTAGCAATGCCATGATTCTTTTGAATCAACACACTGTGATCATATGGTGTCAGAAAAGGCTTGCAGTCGTCATACCCGAAGCGACTCAAGATCTTTTCCACATAGTGGGATTGAAGCAGTGTAATCCCACCATCACCATCTCTCAGCAGCTTGATGTTTAAGATCACATCAGCTACTCCAAGATCCTTCATCTCAAAACAGTGAGATAAGAAATCCTTAACCTCCTTGATTAAATCAAGATTGGTTCCAAATACCAGTATGTCATCGACATACAGACATAGAATAACTCACTCGCCCCCAGCATGGCGATAGTGTGGGGACCCCGGACTAGCTGTCCGAAATACCCTTGTGCCTACAACATCAGCGATCCCGTGATCAGTCTGTCGCTGGGCACAATCGACTGGTATCAAAAGAACATCCATAATTACCGAAAGAATTACTTACTTGAGTGAAGCCATAATCTTCAATAAGTTATTGCAGCGAAAAACATCAATCAACGTGGGGCCCGAGTCATTTGCCAAGACACCTACAGGCAGCTGACTGGGAAGACGGCCTAGTTCGCAAAGACGTCATCGGTCTCTCGGTCTTCATCATACTTCTTCTTGAACACTGGACATGGGAATATCCAGGGACACAGCCATGAGTACATTTACGTACTCGCAAGCTACCCCAACATGAGCATGCGCTATTCTTTTATTTGTTTAATTAAAACTTTGTTTGCCTTGAAAACTCTATATCTTTATTGAAAAAAGAAAGGAAGTTTTCAGAACTTTTCCCATAAATCTGCCTTTGTAAGAAGTCTCTTTAAAACTTTTTCCCAAAAGGGGGCATCTTTGTTGAAAAAAGTAAGAAGTCTCTTTAATAAACATTTTGTCGAAAAATCACCATTTTATCGTTTCTCCAAAACTCCTCCTTTTCCTGACCATAAACCGTCATGATACATAATTTCCAACAACCTCATACCGATCCGTTGGTATAGGTGTATGGAACATTCTCCAATTCCTTTTTCTTTTGAAACTCAAATCTTTTCCCAAAATTTGCACATGGTCAAAGTAGGGCCTCTCAACTGTCCATATCCGAGGACTCGGCTATTCGAATAGTTTTAACCCTCTGCAGAGGTAGCACGCTTTTCCCACACTCATCCGATAACTCATCGTGTCAGCCACGTTTCGCCATACCAGCGGTATGCGAAGTTGAGTCACCGACCCTAGTCTTTCCTTTTCTCATGCTAGTATAGGATCCTGCCCATATGATACTTCCCATCGACACTTAACCCAGCCCGTCGGGATCTAAGTGTGAGGACTCACATGTTTTATCTGGCGGTGTATAGGGGACATCCTTCTATCCTCCTCCTTATCTACTCATAGATGTTGCGCGAGGACCCAGGTCAGGGGTAGGTCGTCAAACCATTCCCTCATGCATAACAGAGTCATCTCCGTTGATGTAGTGTCCCATACTAATAAGAGCAAACTATATGACTAGGCACTTTCCCATATGTGGGTAAATGTGGTCGCACAGAGTATCGGCTGATCGGTGTAAGTACTAAGACACAATGTGCTTTTCTCAAAAACCACCTTTCTCCATTTCTTTACTTCAACACCATATCATAGTGCTTTATATCCACACAAGTTTTCAAAGGAGTTTTGAATAAACAAATCTTGGTTTTTCCATCCTATAGTTTTAGCATATACTTCTACATTGGGTGGCAAAATAATCTCTATATACTTTTGAAAAGGGTTTTTATAAACCTTTGCTTTTGAAAAATGATTTGTAAATCTAGATGCATAAGTTAGGTGCAAGCTCAGAGAGTAGCTTGCCTGATTTCCGCATAATGCTCCTGGGCTTCTTCTCACTGATCAAGAAATAACTCACATCCATCTTCGATAAATCTCTTCCAAATACCACTCCGGTAGCGTTTATAACTAGCGTCGCAACATGAAAATAAAACAACATGCAATAAGCAACCAAACCACAGGTGGCATACAAACAAGGAACAACCACAGGTATTAAACTAATCACTCAAGCCACGAACATAGCACTAGTTTAATTAAGAAACGAAATAAATCTATATTTACTAGGGCATGATACTCACAGGAGTATAACACCATACACATGCCAAAATATAGAGCACCAAGGCATCTTCAATTAGAGGTAATTAGTAACCACTTTTCTCTGATCAGGAAATACTTCAGACAAAAGTTAAGTCACCAATTAATCTCTATAATTTAAATACCTCACCAAGCTAAGGTGGAGACACTAACAAGATATTTAAGCTATTATTCCACTCCAAGACTATCAAGTCCATCAAGCCATGCAAACATATTACCCACCAATGTGTCTAACAACTAACACTAACAGTACTAACATATTATAACATGCTAAACTACAACAATTAGCAAGTAACAGCAGCACAACAATCATTACAGCAATGCAACCTTAAATGCTCTAAATAGACACTTCATATATCAAGCAACACAATTTGGTTTCAATTTAATTGAATTAGCCATTATTTGATTATGTCTTAATTATGGCAGAAACTAGTTGAACATGTTTAATTACATATCTTAAGTTCTGTTGATCACAAAAATACAAACTAAATTTCTACAGAAAGCTACTGATGTGTATAAGACAACAAAATTGGATTTGGGTCAATTGGAGTTACCAAACTCCCTACACAATGGTCTCAATCCAGAAGCATACTAATCAAGTTTTAGCTATCAATTACATTCTGTTGCTCTAAAAATTAAATCCTTTTAGGGGTGACTAACCATGACTAAATGTGACTCAATAAAATTGGTCTCAACTAATGTGGACTAACAGAGTATCAGAAACAAACAAGTTTAGATTTTAAACCCTTTATGGTATTTTGAATAATACATTTTCATTATTTATCTAAATGAGTTGAAACCACTTGGGTTGGTTAGAAAACTTCATAAGCTTTCCAGAACATTTTTATTTGATTTATTTGGAGTTATAAATATCAAGATATTGAATTTACAAACTTTACCATATTTCTGTCATTTTTAGTATTTACAGAAAAAGGCCAGAAAAGACCTAAACTTTCTAATTATCACCATAGTCAATAAATGACTTATAAATTCAAACCAAGCTATTTATATGTTCTCCTATACATATAGAAGACAAACCAATTGGATTCAGTCCAAAATTCATCTCCTAAAAATCTACAAAAATCACCAAAGTGCCACTGGTGTGTTTACAAGAATGGATAGAACTTCTGTTTTAGATTTCATTTGCATGCAAGGCTTACGTATCTAGCAAGGTATCCCTTCAGGCTATCCATAGAATTTTAGTTTGCAATATTTGGATTTATAAAACTCTAGATATTTAATTTCTAATGCAAAACATACTTTCTACAAGATTGAATCTAGACAGCACTTAAAGACATATTTTTGCAAACAACCAGTGTGGCATGTTTAAGAAAACACACATGGATACTATAAAATTTGAAGAACTCCAATATCTATCACAGATTTACCACAAAAGATTTAAAGGTACACTGCAATTTTTAACAGAAATTAAACCATATATTGCATTTACTGGAAAAAAAATAAGGTTGGGCCGGATCTGGCCCAGACCTGACCGTGCGAAGCAGAGGGCAGCCCAGCCCGCGGCCCACGCGCGGCGAATCGGTACGAGGCGTCCTCTTCTTCCTCGACACGAACAGAGGCTCGGGGGAAGGGGATGGCCGGAAGTCCGGTGAGGGCGGGTGCGGTGCTCCGGTGAACCTGCGACGAAATCGTGAGCACCACGCGCTAGAGAAGAGGAAGGGGAGCACAGGAGTGAAGAAATGGCGGGGAATGGGGGACGGAGCTTCCCACGGTATTGAAGAAAAGGGCGGCGCCCGGAGAGGAAGAAACCGCGGCGCGGCGGCGATTCGCGGCCTCCCTGGTCGATTGCTTCTACGGGGAGGGAGAGGAGATCGTGGCGGAGCTGGAGGTGGTCTTCATTTGGCTCGGGGTGGCACCTACCGCCGGCGAGGTGCGATGCCCCGCTCAGCTCCGTCTCGGTCTTGGAAGAAGAAAAGGGGAGGGAAAGAGGAGAGGGGGAGGAAGCCGGGGAGCAGAGGAGCGTCTCGGGGGGGGATCTTATGCCGCGGGGTAGAGGAGGGGGGCCCGGGCAGTGGACGCCTGGGGAGAGGGCACGGCGGGAGGCGCACGTCGCCGTGTCGTCCGCGGACATGCCGCGCGGCGGCACGGGCGCGTGCCCAAAGGGGAGGTGGGTGAGGCGCGGATGGCAGCGCTCCAGGGAGCAGAGGGGCGAGGCGGAGAGGGAGGGGTCCGGCGGCGACGCTGCAGCGAGGGGGGGGGGGGGGGGCGGGCGGCGACGGCGCAGGGGGAGAGCGAGGAGCACGGCAGCACTGGCGCCATGCCGTGCTGCGGCTACAGGAAGATGGGGGCTTCGCAGAAAGGCCCCTGGCAAGATTTTTCCATCACATCCAAGTCCTTTTTTCTATTTCTTTTAATTCCTTTTGAAAACCAGTAGCTTTTAGGGATTTTATTTGGGGTACTAAAACATTTTATAAAAATTTGAAAATATTTGGGTAGGCTCCCATATGCATGTATAAGCTCCACAAAATTTGGTATTTGAAAATAAAATGTTTTGAATAACTTTTGTTCACAGGGTTTAAATATGGCATTTTTCTCAAAACCCTTTTTATAATCTTTTAGAAATTTTTAAGCAAGTACAAATATTAATTTGAACTCTTGGAACTTCCTTGACAAATATATTAACTTAAATTAGAATTTCTTCTCATAAGAAAGTATTTGTTTGAAGAAAATAGATATTAAAATAGGGAAATTAATTTATTTAGATCATTTCTTTAGCTCATGATTTAAATTCCCATTTGTTGATTAATTAGAGGAGTTGTTTCTATTCAAGTCTCACCCAACTTTGTTGTCAAGTGTGTCTCCAATTTAACACTTAAAGTATTTTGGTGTAATTATTCACCCAAGCAAACAATACAATAATCATCACAATCAAGGCCACAACATTCAAACCTTAGAATTAATCATATCACCATTCAAATAATTAACAATACTTTCTTAAAAATGATCACACTTAGTTATGACAAGATGATGTTTAAAACTATCTCCACTTATGACTCAATAGTTTTCAAAAGATCTGAGAAAGGAAATATGTGGGATAGTATAATTCCCACCAGTGTTAAGTTCAAATAGAGTGAAAATAAGAGTTTTATGAAGTGGGAGTGGTATACACCTGAAAAATATCAGGGTTGAGAAATAGGTAGGAGGTAGCATATAGATCCCCATATCCTTGGGAGCACATAGTTTTGGAAATGCTTTTACTGTCTCAAATACTGGATATTAGTTTTGGTTGTTGATAAATAAAAATATCATTGAAAAGGAGTTGACCAAAATAAGAATGGAAAAGATATATATAGAATATTTTCTTGTCATAACATGATCACCAGAGTTGAATATATTTTCACCTTGGTTGGGGTCTTATATTTACTAGTCAAACCACTTAAACAACAAGTCACACAAGTTCAAACATAGCAATGGGAAGGGAAACACAATCATCAATGAAACATTTCAAAAAGTTTTTGTTGGTTCTGAATTTTGGGTCTGGTAGAAATAAGTTTTTCTTGGTTCCAAAATTTGGGATGTGACAGCTCTTCCCCCCTTAAAATAAATCTCGTCCCGAGATTTGCTAGGTGGGTTAACAGGGGAGTACGAGGCACGGGTTTTAGGCTGGTTATACTTCCGAGGTTGTTGCTTCTTCAGTAAGGTCACCACGTGAGATCTTGACAAATTTATGTTGCGAGGCTTTCTATGTTGATAAACTTATGTGCTGAGTTCAGATCCTTTATGATGGGGTTATCTTGATGATTAACTCGTATGGATAGTCTTGGTCGGATGTTTCCGGTTTCCACAGGGTCAAGGCTCACAAATTTACTTACCACGTTCTGGTATACCTAGTGCAGGTCTTCCCCCCTTAAAAAGGGGTCTTGAACCGGTCTTGTGGAAAGTCGCAGCTGGAGTTGACTTGGAAGCAACCTTCTCCTGGAGTAGCTTCTCGACATTTGTCTTCATATTTGTCCTTCTTCAGCTGAATAAGGGAGGGACTTCATTGTTGACTTCATTGGTTCTTGATCTTCGTGAAGCTTTGGGAAGAATTGCAAGAGGTCCAATCTAGGGTATCGAGTTCCCAGAGAAGTCTAAAAGTCAATTCGAGTGTCCTGAGGTAGGTGGTTTGGGGAGTGGATCGATGATTGTTCAAATGTTACGGGTTAACGGACCTTAGAAAAAGTTAGTGAAGAACCTTCCCACCCATTGTTTTTCTCAAATGGTAACTTTTTCTGTTCTCGTTTTAGAAATCATATCCTTGGGAAAACACCATAAATCTCCATGTGACTTTCTTATTTGGATCTTGCATGTTCCCTAAGTTATACACTTGATTTAAGAGAATTTTTATTGTCCTTTATTTGGGTTTGAACATCATTTATCTCACCCCTGTGGTGAAGGAATCCACTTAGTCCTAGCAAGGCTTTCCACTGGTTAGTTGTATAAAAATGCGGTTGTCTTTTATGATATCGAATGGCCTTAGTCACACAAAAAGAATTTGTTAACAAGGTAGCTAGTCTTGTCATCAAACTACTTTTCATATTCCAGAGGCTGAGATGTGCTGGATTATCTGGCGTTCTATTTAGTTGGGGTATGACACTCAAGTGTTTGAGCATATAAAAGTGATTTGTTAACAAGTTCATGAGGCTTGTTACCAAACTACTTGTATACAACACGAACATTGGAATATCACACTATTTTTAGAGAGATTAATAATAACAGCTTCTGATGTATGAGTTTCCGAATACTCAAGGATAGTCCGGTATATTAATTACTTGTTACCAATTTAAGAAATCTCTTTTTAATCTTTTTGTCGCAGTTCCTTCTTCTTGCGGTCTCTGAGCTTGAATCTTCCTAGCAGTTCCTCCTCGAGATCTTGACGCACTTGCTCCAGATGGTGCTCGAAGGCCATTATCTGATTTTCCGGTTAGGTTGCAAAAATCGCAGGTTATTGGTTAAAGATTGGGGGTCTTTTGTATCTTGCGAAACTGTCAGTTCTTATCGGGAGACGGTCGAGATAGGAGGAATTTTCCAGAAAATATTTTCCTAAGAGGTTTTACATCTGCAACAAGGTGCAACTGGCGAAGGGAGTTTTATGAAAAGGGAATTTTGGTTTACTTTGTGTTGCCATTAAAGCGTGATTGTGAACGCGCAAGAAAAACAACACACTAACAGAGAAGTCTCAACAAACAACAGGGAAGCATAGTGCTCATAAGCAAAGAGCACACAAGGCACATTTAGTACCGAAGGATGTCCTACTCGTGGTAATCGGGTAGTACACCCGAGGGTCCTATCATGTTTTTCCTATGGGCCTTGGTTGATAGGGTTGGTGAAGTCTTCACTTTGTCGCCTTCGTCTTCAGCTGGTGAAATTGAGATTATCGAAGGAGTAACTGAGTGAATTGTTGATATTGAGTTGAGGTCTTCGGAGGTCTCTTGCTTTGTTGATATCGATAATATTGGTACTGGCGGATCCATCACCTCGATGTGGAATGTTGAGTACTTGCAATGGAAGCTTCTTCTTGTAGGTGCTAGCTAATTAGGTCTCATTTGGATGCACCGTCAAGTATTTTGAACAGGTAAGAGATAACAGAAGAATCCTTGAAAAATCTTAAAATAGAGGGGTAAGACTTTGAAATATTTGAGAATGTGAGAGGAGTGGGAGTTATTTTTGGACTTCCTTAGATAAAAATATATTTTTGGTAACAATATATTTTTAACCAAATATTTCTTTCCTAACTAACGTCCATGCTAACTAAGGTCTGTTACAGTCAGGATGGCTCTGATACCATGTATGTGGGGACCCCGGACTAGCTGTCCGAAATACCCTTGTGCCTACAACATCAGCGATCCCGTGATCAGTCTGTCGCTGGGCACAATTGAAAGAACATTTCTTAATCCCTAGTGTTTTGTGTGTTAGTTAACAATACCAATGATATACTAATCCTATTGCTAAGTATTTCAGTTTGGGTGAAATTCATATCACAAATCTTAAAGCCAAATTGTAGAGAAAAAGAGTTTCTGGAATTCTTCAGGGACCCGGATATTCCGGTTCCCCAACCGGATATTCCGAGTCGACCCCAGAAATTTGGCTAAGTCAAGTTCAGAAGTGGCACTGACTTCAATCGGAAAATCAGCCCGGAAATTTCAAGGACCCGGATATTCCGGTTCACCAACCGGATATTCCGAAGCAACCTCGGGAAAATTGGCTAAGTCAAGATTCAGAAGTGGCACTGACTTCAATCGGAAAATCAGCCCGGAGATTTCAAGGACCCGGATATTCCGGTTCACCAACCGGATATTCCGAGTCAACCTCAGGAAAATTGGCTAAGTCAAGAATCAGAAGTGGCACTGACTCCAACCGGAAATTCAGCTCGGAAATTTCAAGGACTCGGATATTCCGAGTCAACCGAAGAAAATCGACTAAGTCAAGTTCAGAATTGGTTCTGATCTCAACCGGAAATTCAGCTCGGATATTTTCAAAGGCCCGGATATTCCGGGGCACCGGAATTTCCGGTGCAACTTATACCGGAATTTCCGGGTGACCAAGACAGCCAACGGCCAGATTTTGAGGGGGAGTATAAATACCCCCTCACTCACTCAAGAACATTCGAGCTCTCAGACTTTCTCTCTCCTACTATCCTTGAAAGCTCAATTCATCAAGATCTCCCAATCCCCCCACCCAAATTCATAGATCTTTGGAGGATTGGAGGAGAAGGCCCAGATCTACATCGTCACCGAAGGGGTCTTCATTTCTCCCCCATTCATTTGGGGATATCGTGGCTAGGGTTTCCGGTGGGAAAACCTAGTTCACCATTGTTGTACTCTTGGTGTTACCTTGACCTCTTGTGGTCCTTGACCTGTTGTGGTCCTTCTTGGGAGCCCCCAATTCAGTTGTGGGTGTGTGCCTCAAGCGTTTGTAAGGGATTCGATCTCCGCCCTAAAAGGGGATCAATAGTGGAAGGTGGACTCGAAACCTTTGTGGTTGAGTTCATCGGAGAAGAAGGTGAGCCTTTGTGGCGTTGCGGCTAACCTGTTGTGGTAGCGCACACCTCTCCAAACGAGACGTACACCCTTGGGTGGAACTCGGGATTACATCTTCGTCTCCGCGTGCTTCACTTGGTTCCCTTTACCCTTTACTCCCTTACTTGCTTGTTGTTATTGCTTAGATTCTCATTTAGGTAAATTCACCGTAGTTGCATATCTATCTAGTGAATTTACCTTTGAGTTGAGCCTAAATTTGAAAAGACCTAAAATTTGTAATAGCACCTATTCACCCTCCCCCCTCTAGGTGCCGGATTCCCGTTCAATTGGTATCAAAGCCTTGTTCACTTTTAAGGGCTTAACCGCCTAAGTGCAACGATGACGGAATCCGATGTCGAGAAGGCCGCCCGTGAAAAATTAGAGGCGGAGAAGGAGGCGTTAGACAAAGGGGCAACCATGGCCGATCTTATTGATATGAGATCGTCCTTGGAGGCCCAACTCCTCAAGATGAATGAGATGCTCATGGCACTCTTGAAGTCTAAGGAGCCCGAGGCTACTTCTCCCTCTCCTCCTCCTAAGGAACATGCGGGGAACTCTAAGGAGTCATCTTCGGATGGGTCCAAAGATGTTACCTCAAGTGTTCCCGGGATGGCGGAAAAGGATGAACCACCTAGCTCCTCTAACACCCCCAAAGGAGAGGAATTTCATAATGTCAACCATAATTACTCTCCTAACCCTCCTATCCCTCACCCTCATGTAAACTTTAGAAGTGACCCTCCTAAGCTTAAACCTACTCATTTCTCTCAATGGGTGTTTCTAATGAAGTCTCATCTATGTAGTGCCTCCATTGAGCTTTGGCGCATCATTGAAGAAGGATACAAGCCCCATGATCCAACCAACTTGACAAGAAGAAAGGTGGTTGATAGCCAACTCAACGCCACCGCTCTTCATCAACTCCAAATGGCCGTTGGAGAGAAGGACATGGCGCTCATTCAACAATTCTCCACCGCCAAGGAAGTTTGGAATGCTCTTTCCGACATCTTCGTTGGGAATGAGAGCATGAAGAAGAACCGGTATGATGCCTTATGCAATGAGGTGGAAGGGTTCTACAAGTTGGATGGAGAAAGCCACGAGGACATGTACCGGAGGTTGGTGTTGGTCGCCAACTCCTTCAAGAACCTCGGGGCGGAGTACATCAATGATGCTTGGATCAAGAGGAAGTTCGTGACCGCTCTCATGCCCTTTGAGGACACGGATTTGAAGACACTCCAAGGGAGATATGACTTTGCAAAGATGACATCCAATGAAGTTATGCAAGAAATGACGCATACAAGGTGGCCTCCAAGATTGCACAAGATGTAAGAGCTAGAGCCATAGGGATGCACAAGCATGCCTCAATCGCTTTGAAGGCCACCGTTGAAGAGGAGGATGAAGAGGAGTGTGATGATCAAGTCGAGCTATCTAGTGAAGCTCTCTCAAGCACTCTCACTCAACACATGGGTCTTGCGGCAAGAACCTTTTGGAAGAACCCCGGAAGGGCCAAAGCAAGGATTGACAAGAAGTTTCCCTCCAACGGAGGAAAGTCATTCAACAAAGTGAGACTTTGCTATAACTGCGATGACAAGAGCCACTTTGTTGCCGATTGCCCATGGGAGAGAAGAGAGGATCATGGTGGGAGGCTCGTGGCCAAGACGAAGGGCAAGCGGCCCATGCCCATGAAGAAGCCTTTCTTCAAGAAGAACCAAAAGATTGTCTTGGTGACTCAAGAGCAATATCCCACCGATGATGAAGATAGTGACAAGGAGGATACTCCAACGCAAGTGGCCGCACTAGCCATGTCTTCCACTACTCCACCACTCTTCTCCTCGCCAAACGAGAGCGTCATCGTCAAGAATGGAAGATGTCTTATGGCTAAGACATCCGAGGTACAACAATTACCCAACTCCATATCACATGACATTGATGATGCGATGAGTCTAGAAGTCAAGGAAGAAATCATTGCTTTTGATAAATTCATGACTAACTTGCAAGGAGAAGGAAAGAAACACTTTGGCTCAATCATGAGTCGTATAGGTGAGCTTGAGGATGAGCTTGAACTAAAAGGTGAGATTGAGAGAGAGGATGCACACGCTAAGGTGTCTCTCCAATTCTCTCTCGAAGATGAACAAGAAGCTCATGCTCTCCTTGAGGAGCAACTTGCTAAGATCACTAAGGATCGTGATCTCTACTTTGCTAAATGTAAAATTGTGCAAAATGAAAAGTCCGAGCTTGTAGTTGCTCATGCTAGACTTTGCGAAGACTTCGAGTCACTTGACAATGCTCACAAGGTGTTGACAAGTGATCACGAACGTCTTCTCAAGTCTCGTGATCAACTCCAATCTCGGATATCTACTCTTGAGAAACCTAGCACCTCTACTCCTTTGAATGCTAATGCAAATGTTGTGAAGGGTATTGCTAGGGTTTTGTTTGTTCCTTCTATGGCAACCAAGCCCAAGACATCTCTTGATAAAGGTAAGGGGACACTCACTACTCTTCTTCATGAGCGAGTGCCCCACAAGGGTAAGGAAGGTCTAGGCTATGTTGCTAAGGAGAAGAAGGAGATCAAGAAGAAGACCAAGTCCGCACAAGCCAAGAAGGTTGACATTGCGAGTGGAAATGCCACAAGGGGCACTCCCACTCGTAATGACTTTGCGGGCATAACTAACCCCAACTATGCTTTATATGTTGATTATTATGGGGATGTCTATGCTAGATACATTGGTCCTTTTGATGGTTACATTGAATATGCTATTTGGGTTCCAAAGACCCTTGTTGCTAACCAAAAGGCACCCATTGCAAAATGGGTACCTAAATCCAAAAATTAATTGTGTGTAGGGCCTTGCTTCCGGAGGATCGAAATGGATAATTGATAGTGGGTGCACTAGTCATATGACCGGAAGCAAGGATATTGTAACGGAGTTGAAGCCCAATGATGATCAAATGACCATTACATATGGTGATAATTCTAAATCTCAGGTAATAGGGCTCGGCAAGGTGGTAGTGGCACCGTACATCACTCTTGTGAATGTCTTGCTTGTCGAGTCCCTAAGGTTTCAACTTGATCTCCGTCCATTCCTTAACTTGTTTGGGTTATACCGTTGTCTTCGAAAAGGAAATGGTCATTCTCTTGCGGAGCAAGTCTCTCAATGTGTCTTTCGTTGGGTACATTGAGAATGGGCTCTACGTGGTTGACTTCTCCGGAGTCACCACTTCCCATACAATGTGCCTATTCGCAAAGGCGGACTTGGGTTGGCTATGGCATCGCCGACTAGCCCATGTCAACATGAGGACTTTGCAAAGTCTCCAAAAGGGTGGCCATATCCTAGGACTAAAAGACCATGTTTCTTTCTCGAAGGATCGAATGTGTAGGGCGTGTGTTGAAGGAAAAATGCATGACATCTACCATCCAAGCAAGACCATCATTTCGTCAAAGAGGGTTTTGGAGCTTCTCCATGTTGACCTCTTTGGTCCCATTCCGGAAGCTAGTCTTGGTGGCAAGAAATATTGTTTGGTGATTGTTGATGACTATTCAAGATACACATGGGTTTTCTTCTTCAAGACGAAGATGGAGACTCAACAAACTATCATCGACTTCTCCAATGAAGCTCAACGTCAACACAATGTCCCTATCTTGGTGATACGAAGTGACAATGGGTCCGAGTTCAAGAACTACACCTTAAACGAGTTCCTTAGTGAAGAAGGGATTCGTCATCAGTATTCCGCTGCTTATACTCCCCAACAAAATGGTGTAGCCGAAAGGAAGAACCGCACTCTTATTGAGATGGCAAGATCGATGATGGCCGAGTTCAAGTCCCCTCACAACTTTTGGGCCGAAGCCGTCAACACCGCTTGCCATTCATCCAACCGGCTCTTCTTTCGCAAAGGACTCATGAAGACACCTTATGAAGTACTCACCGGGAACAAGCCCAATATCTCCTACTTCCGAGTATTTGGTTGTAAGTGCTTTTATCTCATCAAAGGTGTTCGTTTGGGCAAGTTTGATTCTAAGTCTCTTGAAGGGACATTTGTGGGCTACGGATCCGAATCCCACACTTATAGAGTCTATGATAAGGCCTCGCGCATAATCATAGAAACTTGTAGTGTGGTATTCGAGGAGAATGACGGCTCCCTCGTGGAGCAAAGTGGTGTTTCCAATGTAGGTGATGATGAACCTCAAGATGCTATCCGGAGAATGGGGTTGGGAGTCCACCGCCCCGTTGAACTCTATTATGAGGTTGATCAACAAGGACCAAGTTCTCCACAAGTGGTGACCACCCCAACACAAGGAACACCCATCGACAACACCGTGCCCAATGCTCCCTGCCAAGAAGAAGAACAAGAC
Organism: Poa annua; assembly: GCA_026929855.1. Classification (NCBI taxonomy): domain Eukaryota; kingdom Viridiplantae; phylum Streptophyta; class Magnoliopsida; order Poales; family Poaceae; genus Poa; species Poa annua. Next base: position 24,248,013 of record CM049432.1, read on the forward strand.
TCTACAGCTGCTCCTGGAATTTCCGGAGGACCGGAATATCCGGGTCATGATGGACTCGGAAATTCCGGTGGCCCGGAATTTCCGGTTCCTGAACCCGGAATATCCGGTCCTGCTGACATTCCCGTTGGCAGTTCGCAAGGGAAAGATCAGCCCTCTCCCTCACCAATGGACACCACTCCAATGGTTGATCAAGGCCATCAAATCAGTCAAGGCGGAGACATGAATGATCAAGATGATCAAGCGATTCCTCCCACCACTCGGAGGGAAATCGAGATCCGCCGCTTGAATAGGGTTGGCACCTCACAAGAATTAAGAGCTCTATCTCTTGACAAGGTGCTTGGTGATGTGAGAAGCAAGGTCTCTACCCGAAGACAACTTGCGAGCTTTAGTGAACATCAAGCTCACATCTCCATGGTGGAACCCAAGAAGGTCTTTGAAGCTCTTGAAGATAAAGATTGGCTTGATGCCATGCATGAAGAGCTCAACAACTTCGAGCGCAACAAAGTGTGGAAGTTGGTGGAAAGACCCAAAGATTGCCGCAATGTTATCGGCACCAAGTGGATATTCAAGAACAAGCAAGATGAACATGGCATGGTGATAAGGAACAAGGCAAGATTGGTAGCTCAAGTTTACTCCCAAATTGAAGGCATTGACTTTGGAGAAACCTACGCGCCCGTGGCTCGACTTGAGTCAATCCGTATTCTTCTTGCCTATGCCTCTCACCATAACTTTAAGTTGCAACAAATGGATGTTAAATCCGCTTTTCTAAATGGTCCACTAAATGAACTTGTTTATGTTAAGCAACCACCGGGGTTCGAGGACCTCAAGTATCCGAACCATGTCTACAAGTTGGATAAGGCACTCTATGGCCTTAAACAAGCCCCACGAGCGTGGTACGAGCACCTTAGAGAACTACTTGTAGACCGTGGATTCCAAGTTGGGGAAATCGACCCCACTCTTTTCACTAAGAAAGTTAATGGGGAGCTTTTCATTTGTCAATTATATGTGGATGACATTATATTTGGATCGACTAACAAAGCATTTAACGAAGAATTCTCTAATCTTATGACTGACAGGTTTGAGATGTCTATGATGGGTGAGATGAAGTTCTTCCTCGGATTTGAGATCAAACAATTGAGGGAAGGAACGTTCATCAACCAAGCAAAGTACATTCAAGACATGCTCAAGAAGTACGAGTTGCTTGATCTCAAGGGTGCCTCTACTCCAATGCAAACCAAATGCCACCTTGAGCTCAATCCGAAGGGTAAGGATGTGGATCAAAAGGTATACCGCTCCATGATTGGATCTCTCCTCTACCTTTGTGCATCTAGACCGGATATAGTGCTAGCCGTAGGAGTGTGTGAAAGATATCAAGCGGCTCCTAAAGAAAGCCACGATGTGGCGGTCAAGAGAATCTTTCGATATTTGGCTTATACCCCAACTTATGGATTGTGGTATCCCAAGGATGCAAATTTCATGACGATGCGTCGTTGCAAAAAGGCCGCGGAATGCGGCAACACCACGCTCCCACGCGTTTGTCACCTTCCGGCCCTCGGCGAAGGAGGACGCGGTACCGTCGTCAGGTAGACGAGGACTGATTCTTTTACGTATCAGAGACATATGTATGCTACTTTAACATGTACCGTAAGACCTATGTATGAGACATATGTATGCTACTTCTTCACCTTGAGGCGCGAAACGGTACAACTACTAATTAAGCGATAAGATACAACAAACCTCGATTACATACCGATCACACCACACAACAATAGGAAATGAAGGTACAACTACTAATTAATCGATACTCAAAGAAAGATACAACATAACTCAAATTAAGATTCTACCTATCTCCCATCAATGCAGCCTGCATCATCCGCAGATTTAGCACCCTTGCCCTTTGACGATGATTCAAGCTTCTTACCCGCAGCCTTCCTCGATGTTTCTGCCTTCTTCTCCTTGCCCTTACGCACTGCTTCAGCCCGCTTTTCCTTTGACGACGGCATGAAATCGTCGTCATCATCGCTGGAGTATACCCAGAGAAATGAACGACCATACCTCTCACGTATGTCTTGAGTCCGATGAATCGGCGCATTAGTAACATGCCTATCGAACTTATCCGCAAGCCTCAAGACTTCAGCACGGATTTGTTCTGGGGTCCTATACGGAAACCCATCTCGGCATAGCCTCGCCCCTAGAAAAGCGAGATGTCTCTCACTACCAACAATTTCTTCAAGTGGAATTTCCCTACCATCTACCTTCAAATATGTGACCATCTTAGCTAGCTGCTCGGATGCGGCTATATGAAAGCCGGACACACACTTCTCACAAGGTACAATACAAACCATGCTGGCGCTCTTTGAGAGTACCCCGCTTAGCCTAGAGTGGTTTTATAGAACATTTGAGGTGAAAACGGTCGCGAGAAATGGTGCCGGGCGGGAAACGGTGGCGGGAGAATTTTGGCGGGAAATGGTGGCGGGAGAATTCTCGCGGGAAACGGTGGCGGGAGAATTCTCGCGCGAAACGGTGGCGGGAGAATTTGGGCGGGAAACGGTGGCGGGAGAATTCTCGCGCGAAACGGTAGCGGGAGAATTTGGGGGGGATAGGGTGGCGGGATGGCCGGAAAGGGAGGTAGGAAAAAATTCTGAGAACATTTAGGCACGGCCCATGCCGAAATGTGTTGGCCCATGCATCCGTCGGCATGCCTACTGCCGACCAAAGCTTTTCTGTACGACCCGTGCCGATCGGCACGGCCCGTGCCGATCGGCACGACCCAAGCCGACCGCGCCCTATTTTTGATATTCCCAGATTCCGCGCGCTAGATTCCAAATTTGTAATAAAAATTTGTATTATTTAAAAAAAAACTCTAGCTTTTTAGCTAGAGAACTGACTATAATACACGGCTTATGTAATGGTCTGTCTTTCCTCATAGAATGGAACATAGAAGAATCATGTAGGAAAATACTTGATAGAAACAGTTAACAATATTCGACGCAGGTTGAAAATAAGATTAGGTGAGATGTATATGACTTAGAAGATAAATTATGTTAACCTTAATGAGGAGTAAGCACATGTATCCCACACCTTAATTAAATCATAGAGGCAACCGACGGGTATGATACATCGAAAAAAAATTACACGATGAACAGAGGCCACGTGGGTATAAAACCAAGTGTGCCATGCACAAAATGATTCATCCATAGATCAAGCTAGTCAGGCTCGAAGCATGCATGTAATCGATCTGTCCAAGGTCATACCATGGGTGGAATCAGGTGGTGACGCAAGACAATCATCATACTGAGCAGCTGGTGGATCTAATTAGAAAAAAAATAAGGGCAACTACGTACCTGAGATTAGGGGGACTTCGATCAAATCGATCCAGATCTTTTGGCGGGCGCCCTCACCATGGAGTCGAGAACGTCCCGAGCGAAGGTCAACGTGCCTGCCTTTGCGTCGTCTCCAGCGGCGGCTGAGAGGGAGACAAAGGAGGAGGGGCAGCGGGCTGTTGGTACCGGAGTTTACGACGGTACCGGGAGGCCGGCGAGGAGCACCACATAGAGGCGGTGGCGAGGCTGGGGAGGCGTGGTGCCGGAGCTTGAGCGCCCCGACCTTGGCGGCGCTTGCAGAGGACACACTGTAGGCGGCCGCGGCAGCATGGAACCCTAGTCGATCTCTACAGTATCCATGACCCGTCTCGGGGAAGATGATAGGTGGAGTGGAGTCGTGTGGGAGAGAAAACGGAACGTGATTAAAGAAGCGATGTGGAAAAGGAGATTGAACCGACACTCGACACGTGGGACGCTCGAGAGGACGTAAATCCCCGTCGGTTTAGTACTTGTAAAGGATGTTTGTATATTCAGATCCATCTATTTCTATTCAATCCAGCCGGCGGATCGAGGACCTGAGCTAGCTACCTAGCACCTTTAGCTCTTCCGGGGTCGCATCTGCGCAAAGTTCAGGGATCATCCCAGCCACATTTGTAAGTTCTTGTTCGTTCAAACTTTGGGGTTTCCTCTCTGGTAATAATTACTCTCTCTGATCCGTTTTATAACTGTAATAATGCAAAGTATTCCCAAAGCCCATGCTCACATGATGATGCATAAAATAGACTCGTTGTCTATTTTGGAAAAGAAGATGCAAAGCAAGTTGTTAGGTGAGAACTGACTGGGAGCCCTTTACAATCCTTGCTTGTGTCTAACTTACTGCCCGACCAATGGAGAACACTCGACGGAATGCAGCCAATATGTACAACAACTTGACTGATAACTACTCTGTAACACATGAACACAAGCTCAATCTCAGATCAAGTTGCTTGCCAGAGATAATAAGGGCAGTGCTGAGCCTCCCCCGGGGGATCGCGAGCTTTTGATCCTCCGCCTCCCTCGACCGACACGTGTCCACAGGAATGGTTACACACGGACGCACGAAAAAACCCATAAAAAGCCCACGCCATCTCCCATCGCCTCCTCCTTGCAGCACCGCGCCCCTGCAGTTTCACCGGAGAAGACGGCCGCCCCCGCAGTTTCGCCGGAGAAGAAGGCTGCCCCGTAGGTTCGGTAGAGAAGAAGGCTGCCCCGTAGGTTCGCCGGAGAAGACTTCGCCGGTCGCGCCCGCAGCTTTGGCGAAGAAGATGCATGTCGCTGTAGAAGACACCGCTCGCAGCTTCGCCGAGAGAAGATGTCGCCCGTTGCCGAAGAAGACGCTGCATCATTGTTGAATAATTAGGCGATTTAGCATATGATTTAATTCCTAATGACAGTGAACAATTCATGACTAGAATAATACAAATGAAACTAATCATGTGATCTACGCAAACAGTAGATAAACAGATTGAATCTAGAGCACATACTATAAGTAGGAACTCTAGTAAAACTTCATGTAGAAAGATCAAGAACACATACGGTACAGCGACAGTCGCATCGCTGGAATTCCCCGTGTCGTCACCCATGTCATCGATGAAGAGGTTGGCGAGGTCGGGGAAGAAGTCGTCGTTGGGGAAGAACTCGAAGCCAGTAGTCGCGCGAGTGTGCTCCCCAAAAACCTGATCGCCCCTCTCCCGTACAGGATCACAAGAGGCGGGGTTCCGGAGGCCTATTGTCCCTTCAACCGGTGCACGCCGGAAGACGGGATGGAGAAGACTTGGTAGACGGCGACGCAATGCTCTGGAACGGTGTGAGACCATGTATCTCGAGGTGGCGGCTAGGGTTTGCTTCGGGTTGTATATATGATGCGAGTCGGGTAGGACGTGGCTTGTAAGCCACGATCGAGTCGGTAACGCCCCACGATCCCATTGGAATTGGAAACGGCAAGGTAATTAACGCGTCCGTTTATTACTAATCAACTCATTAATTTTACCGAACAACAAAAATATAACCTCGGCTCGGCGAGATTCCAGCAACCCGCGGCGCGTCGTGACGTGTTGTGACGAGGCGTGGCGAGGCGAGCGAGGAGGAGCGCGCGTGTGGCACTCTTCATCTTCTCTTGTTCTCACTAGGTCATACTAGTACTTGAACATCCCACTATATAAAGTGATGCAACTCAATCTCCATAAGCAGCATGGGAACAAACATTAGTCACGTACATGCACAACCAGCCAACCAGAATGGCCATGAGAATTTCGGATTTTAGTTGGGCCTTGGCCCAAGTACACAAAAATTCCAGCAATCCCCAACAAAGTCTCATTGGCACATTGTACCACTTTGTTCCAAAACATTGTTTTATATACCGGTGCTTAGTGGGGACTGTTAAGTTGAACTCCACTTAGAAACTTATGCTACGTTAGGCCACAACTTGAATAGTGGACTATGCCTTGAACTACAAGTTTGTTGCGGCCTAGTTTCACACAAACCATTGACCGATACTAGGCTACCGCAAGGCTTCCCCGCGGTGTGGAGCTTATACGTCATACTCCAAGGCCTTTCATGAGTTTATTAAAGAGAACCCGACTCTCATAGACTGCGACGTTTAACAGTCAGACTCATATAGGTGTGTTCCTAAAGGGATGCTCTGCAGGATAACATCTCCGCTTATAAAAATAAGCCGCTTGGAACACATTAAGATAAATATCAACCTGCCATGCAGATCAAGAGAGTATTGCATCTTTGCGGAGTGGGATAGTAAAAAGTAAGGATACTCTCCTCCCAGCCGACCAACAGCTTGTCTCCCACTTCTAATTCGCGGGATCTCCGATCACATAGAGTAGGTTACCACTGTGGACAACTCATACGGTGGGTCTCAAACCCATCTCCCTCGATGCATTATCTATCACATTACGTGATAAACCCTTTGTGAAAGGATCTGCCAAGTTTTTAGATGTTTGGATATAATCCAACGCAATAACTCCGGAGTTCTTCAATTTTCTGACAGATTTCAATCTCCTTTTCACATGCCTTGATGACTTTAAATTATCCTTAGAACTTTTAATCTTAACTATCACAGTTTGATTATCACAGTTCATAAGGATAGCGGGTATGGGTTTTTCAACCACAGGTAAGTCCATCAAAAGCTCTCGAAGACACTCTGCTTCAACAGTGGTTGTGTCTAATGCTGCGAGTTCTGCTTCCATAGTTGACCTCGTTAAGATGGTCTGCTTGCAAGACTTCTAGGAAACAGCTCCACCACCGAGTGTAAACACATAACCACTCGTGGCCTTAATCTCATCAGCATCAGATATCCAATTGGAATCACTATAACCTTCCAGTACTCTAGGATAATCAGAATAGTGAATTCCATAGCTCGTAGTGCCTTTTAAATAGCGCATAACTCTCTCAAGCGCATGCCAATGATCATCTCCCGGGTTGGAAACAAACCGGATCAACTTGCTTACAGCAAAAGAGATGTCAGGCCTCGTGGCACAAGCCAAATACATAAGCGAGCCAACGATCTGAGAATATCTCAGTTGATCTCTAGCAATGCCATGATTCTTTTGAATCAACACACTGTGATCATATGGTGTCAGAAAAGGCTTGCAGTCGTCATACCCGAAGCGACTCAAGATCTTTTCCACATAGTGGGATTGAAGCAGTGTAATCCCACCATCACCATCTCTCAGCAGCTTGATGTTTAAGATCACATCAGCTACTCCAAGATCCTTCATCTCAAAACAGTGAGATAAGAAATCCTTAACCTCCTTGATTAAATCAAGATTGGTTCCAAATATCAGTATGTCATCGACATACAGACATAGAATAACTCACTCGCCCCCAGCATGGCGATAGTGTGGGGACCCCGGACTAGCTGTCCGAAATACCCTTGTGCCTACAACATCAGCGATCCCGTGATCAGTCTGTCGCTGGGCACAATCGACTGGTATCAAAAGAACATCCATAATTACCGAAAGAATTACTTACTTGAGTGAAGCCATAATCTTCAATAAGTTATTGCAGCGAAAAACATCAATCAACGTGGGGCCCGAGTCATTTGCCAAGACACCTACAGGCAGCTGACTGGGAAGACGGCCTAGTTCGCAAAGACGTCATCGGTCTCTCGGTCTTCATCATACTTCTTCTTGAACACTGGACATGGGAATATCCAGGGACACAGCCATGAGTACATTTACGTACTCGCAAGCTACCCCAACATGAGCATGCGCTATTCTTTTATTTGTTTAATTAAAACTTTGTTTGCCTTGAAAACTCTATATCTTTATTGAAAAAAGAAAGGAAGTTTTCAGAACTTTTCCCATAAATCTGCCTTTGTAAGAAGTCTCTTTAAAACTTTTTCCCAAAAGGGGGCATCTTTGTTGAAAAAAGTAAGAAGTCTCTTTAATAAACATTTTGTCGAAAAATCACCATTTTATCGTTTCTCCAAAACTCCTCCTTTTCCTGACCATAAACCGTCATGATACATAATTTCCAACAACCTCATACCGATCCGTTGGTATAGGTGTATGGAACATTCTCCAATTCCTTTTTCTTTTGAAACTCAAATCTTTTCCCAAAATTTGCACATGGTCAAAGTAGGGCCTCTCAACTGTCCATATCCGAGGACTCGGCTATTCGAATAGTTTTAACCCTCTGCAGAGGTAGCACGCTTTTCCCACACTCATCCGATAACTCATCGTGTCAGCCACGTTTCGCCATACCAGCGGTATGCGAAGTTGAGTCACCGACCCTAGTCTTTCCTTTTCTCATGCTAGTATAGGATCCTGCCCATATGATACTTCCCATCGACACTTAACCCAGCCCGTCGGGATCTAAGTGTGAGGACTCACATGTTTTATCTGGCGGTGTATAGGGGACATCCTTCTATCCTCCTCCTTATCTACTCATAGATGTTGAGCGAGGACCCAGGTCAGGGGTAGGTCGTCAAACCATTCCCTCATGCATAACAGAGTCATCTCCGTTGATGTAGTGTCCCATACTAATAAGAGCAAACTATATGACTAGGCACTTTCCCATATGTGGGTAAATGTGGTCGCACAGAGTATCGGCTGATCGGTGTAAGTACTAAGACACAATGTGCTTTTCTCAAAAACCACCTTTCTCCATTTCTTTACTTCAACACCATATCATAGTGCTTTATATCCACACAAGTTTTCAAAGGAGTTTTGAATAAACAAATCTTGGTTTTTCCATCCTATAGTTTTAGCATATACTTCTACATTGGGTGGCAAAATAATCTCTATATACTTTTGAAAAGGGTTTTTATAAACCTTTGCTTTTGAAAAATGATTTGTAAATCTAGATGCATAAGTTAGGTGCAAGCTCAGAGAGTAGCTTGCCTGATTTCCGCATAATGCTCCTGGGCTTCTTCTCACTGATCAAGAAATAACTCACATCCATCTTCGATAAATCTCTTCCAAATACCACTCCGGTAGCGTTTATAACTAGCGTCGCAACATGAAAATAAAACAACATGCAATAAGCAACCAAACCACAGGTGGCATACAAACAAGGAACAACCACAGGTATTAAACTAATCACTCAAGCCACGAACATAGCACTAGTTTAATTAAGAAACGAAATAAATCTATATTTACTAGGGCATGATACTCACAGGAGTATAACACCATACACATGCCAAAATATAGAGCACCAAGGCATCTTCAATTAGAGGTAATTAGTAACCACTTTTCTCTGATCAGGAAATACTTCAGACAAAAGTTAAGTCACCAATTAATCTCTATAATTTAAATACCTCACCAAGCTAAGGTGGAGACACTAACAAGATATTTAAGCTATTATTCCACTCCAAGACTATCAAGTCCATCAAGCCATGCAAACATATTACCCACCAATGTGTCTAACAACTAACACTAACAGTACTAACATATTATAACATGCTAAACTACAACAATTAGCAAGTAACAGCAGCACAACAATCATTACAGCAATGCAACCTTAAATGCTCTAAATAGACACTTCATATATCAAGCAACACAATTTGGTTTCAATTTAATTGAATTAGCCATTATTTGATTATGTCTTAATTATGGCAGAAACTAGTTGAACATGTTTAATTACATATCTTAAGTTCTGTTGATCACAAAAATACAAACTAAATTTCTACAGAAAGCTACTGATGTGTATAAGACAACAAAATTGGATTTGGGTCAATTGGAGTTACCAAACTCCCTACACAATGGTCTCAATCCAGAAGCATACTAATCAAGTTTTAGCTATCAATTACATTCTGTTGCTCTAAAAATTAAATCCTTTTAGGGGTGACTAACCATGACTAAATGTGACTCAATAAAATTGGTCTCAACTAATGTGGACTAACAGAGTATCAGAAACAAACAAGTTTAGATTTTAAACCCTTTATGGTATTTTGAATAATACATTTTCATTATTTATCTAAATGAGTTGAAACCACTTGGGTTGGTTAGAAAACTTCATAAGCTTTCCAGAACATTTTTATTTGATTTATTTGGAGTTATAAATATCAAGATATTGAATTTACAAACTTTACCATATTTCTGTCATTTTTAGTATTTACAGAAAAAGGCCAGAAAAGACCTAAACTTTCTAATTATCACCATAGTCAATAAATGACTTATAAATTCAAACCAAGCTATTTATATGTTCACCTATACATATAGAAGACAAACCAATTGGATTCAGTCCAAAATTCATCTCCTAAAAATCTACAAAAATCACCAAAGTGCCACTGGTGTGTTTACAAGAATGGATAGAACTTCTGTTTTAGATTTCATTTGCATGCAAGGCTTACGTATCTATCAAGGTATCCCTTCAGGCTATCCATAGAATTTTAGTTTGCAATATTTGGATTTATAAAACTCTAGATATTTAATTTCTAATGCAAAACATACTTTCTACAAGATTGAATCTAGACAGCACTTAAAGACATATTTTTGCAAACAACCAGTGTGGCATGTTTAAGAAAACACACATGGATACTATAAAATTTGAAGAACTCCAATATCTATCACAGATTTACCACAAAAGATTTAAAGGTACACTGCAATTTTTAACAGAAATTAAACCATATATTGCATTTACTGGAAAAAAAATAAGGTTGGGCCGGATCTGGCCCAGACCTGACCGTGCGAAGCAGAGGGCAGCCCAGCCCGCGGCCCACGCGCGGCGAATCGGTACGAGGCGTCCTCTTCTTCCTCGACACGAACAGAGGCTCGGGGGAAGGGGATGGCCGGAAGTCCGGTGAGGGCGGGTGCGGTGCTCCGGTGAACCTGCGACGAAATCGTGAGCACCACGCGCTAGAGAAGAGGAAGGGGAGCACAGGAGTGAAGAAATGGCGGGGAATGGGGGACGGAGCTTCCCACGGTCTTGAAGAAAAGGGCGGCGGCCGGAGAGGAAGAAACCGCGGCGCGGCGGCGATTCGCGGCCTCCCTGGTCGATTGCTTCTACGGGGAGGGAGAGGAGATCGTGGCGGAGCTGGAGGTGGTCTTCATTTGGCTCGGGGTGGCACCTACCGCCGGCGAGGTGCGATGCCCCGCTCAGCTCCGTCTCGGTCTTGGAAGAAGAAAATGGGAGGGAAAGAGGAGAGGGGGAGGAAGCCGGGGAGCAGAGGAGCGTCTCGGGGGGGATCTTATGCCGCGGGGTAGAGGAGGGGGGCCCGGGCAGTGGACGCCTGGGGAGAGGGCACGGCGGGAGGCGCACGTCGCCGTGTCGTCCGCGGACATGCCGCGCGGCGGCACGGGCGCGTGCCCAAAGGGGAGGTGGGTGAGGCGCGGATGGCAGCGCTCCAGGGAGCAGAGGGGCGAGGCGGAGAGGGAGGGGTCCGGCGGCGACGCTGCAGCGAGGGGGGGGGGGGGGGGGCGGGCGGCGACGGCGCAGGGGGAGAGCGAGGAGCACGGCAGTACTGGCGCCATGCCGTGCTGCGGCTACAGGAAGATGGGGGCTTCGCAGAAAGGCCCCTGGCAAGATTTTTCCATCACATCCAAGTCCTTTTTTCTATTTCTTTTAATTCCTTTTGAAAACCAGTAGCTTTTAGGGATTTTATTTGGGGTACTAAAACATTTTATAAAAATTTGAAAATATTTGGGTAGGCTCCCATATGCATGTATAAGCTCCACAAAATTTGGTATTTGAAAATAAAATGTTTTGAATAACTTTTGTTCACAGGGTTTAAATATGGCATTTTTCTCAAAACCCTTTTTATAATCTTTTAGAAATTTTTAAGCAAGTACAAATATTAATTTGAACTCTTGGAACTTCCTTGACAAATATATTAACTTAAATTAGAATTTATTCTCATAATAAAGTATTTGTTTGAAGAAAATAGATATTAAAATAGGGAAATTAATTTATTTAGATCATTTCTTTAGCTCATGATTTAAATTCCCATTTGTTGATTAATTAGAGGAGTTGTTTCTATTCAAGTCTCACCCAACTTTGTTGTCAAGTGTGTCTCCAATTTAACACTTAAAGTATTTTGGTGTAATTATTCACCCAAGCAAACAATACAATAATCATCACAATCAAGGCCACAACATTCAAACCTTAGAATTAATCATATCACCATTCAAATAATTAACAATACTTTCTTAAAAATGATCACACTTAGTTATGACAAGATGATGTTTAAAACTATCTCCACTTATGACTCAATAGTTTTCAAAAGATCTGAGAAAGGAAATATGTGGGATAGTATAATTCCCACCAGTGTTAAGTTCAAATAGAGTGAAAATAAGAGTTTTATGAAGTGGGAGTGGTATACACCTGAAAAATATCAGGGTTGAGAAATAGGTAGGAGGTAGCATATAGATCCCCATATCCTTGGGAGCACATAGTTTTGGAAATGCTTTTACTGTCTCAAATACTGGATATTAGTTTTGGTTGTTGATAAATAAAAATATCATTGAAAAGGAGTTGACCAAAATAAGAATGGAAAAGATATATATAGAATATTTTCTTGTCATAACATGATCACCAGAGTTGAATATATTTTCACCTTGGTTGGGGTCTTATATTTACTAGTCAAACCACTTAAACAACAAGTCACACAAGTTCAAACATAGCAATGGGAAGGGAAACACAATCATCAATGAAACATTTCAAAAAGTTTTTGTTGGTTCTGAATTTTGGGTCTGGTAGAAATAAGTTTTTCTTGGTTCCAAAATTTGGGATGTGACAGCTCTTCCCCCCTTAAAATAAATCTCGTCCCGAGATTTGCTAGGTGGGTTAACAGGGGAGTACGAGGCACGGGTTTTAGGCTGGTTATACTTCCGAGGTTGTTGCTTCTTCAGTAAGGTCACCACGTGAGATCTTGACAAATTTATGTTGCGAGGCTTTCTATGTTGATAAACTTATGTGCTGAGTTCAGATCCTTTATGATGGGGTTATCTTGATGATTAACTCGTATGGATAGTCTTGGTCGGATGTTTCCGGTTTCCACAGGGTCAAGGCTCACAAATTTACTTACCACGTTCTGGTATACCTAGTGCAGGTCTTCCCCCCTTAAAAAGGGATCTTGAACCGGTCTTGTGGAAAGTCGCAGCTGGAGTTGACTTGGAAGCAACCTTCTCCTGGAGTAGCTTGTCGACATTTGTCTTCATATTTGTCCTTCTTCAGCTGAATAAGGGAGGGACTTCATTGTTGACTTCATTGGTTCTTGATCTTCGTGAAGCTTTGGGAAGAATTGCAAGAGGTCCAATCTAGGGTATCGAGTTCCCAGAGAAGTCTAAAAGTCAATTCAAGTGTCCTGAGGTAGGTGGTTTGGGGAGTGGATCGATGATTGTTCAAATGTTACGGGTTAACGGACCTTAGAAAAAGTTAGTGAAGAACCTTCCCACCCATTGTTTTTCTCAAATGGTAACTTTTTCTGTTCTCGTTTTAGAAATCATATCCTTGGGAAAACACCATAAATCTCCATGTGACTTTCTTATTTGGATCTTGCATGTTCCCTAAGTTATACACTTGATTTAAGAGAATTTTTATTGTCCTTTATTTGGGTTTGAACATCATTTATCTCACCCCTGTGGTGAAGGAATCCACTTAGTCCTAGCAAGGCTTTCCACTGGTTAGTTGTATAAAAATGCGGTTGTCTTTTATGATATCGAATGGCCTTAGTCACACAAAAAGAATTTGTTAACAAGGTAGCTAGTCTTGTCATCAAACTACTTTTCATATTCCAGAGGCTGAGATGTGCTGGATTATCTGGCGTTCTATTTAGTTGGGGTATGACACTCAAGTGTTTGAGCATATAAAAGTGATTTGTTAACAAGTTCATGAGGCTTGTTACCAAACTACTTGTATACAACACGAACATTGGAATATCACACTATTTTTAGAGAGATTAATAATAACAGCTTCTGATGTATGAGTTTCCGAATACTCAAGGATAGTCCGGTATATTAATTACTTGTTACCAATTTAAGAAATCTCTTTTTAATCTTTTTGTCGCAGTTCCTTCTTCTTGCGGTCTCTGAGCTTGAATCTTCCTAGCAGTTCCTCCTCGAGATCTTGACGCACTTGCTCTAGATGGTGCTCGAAGGCCATTATCTGATTTTCCGGTTAGGTTGCAAAAATCGCAGGTTATTGGTTAAAGATTGGGGGTCTTTTGTATCTTGCGAAACTGTCAGTTCTTATCGGGAGACGGTCGAGATAGGAGGAATTTTCCAGAAAATATTTTCCTAAGAGGTTTTACATCTGCAACAAGGTGCAACTGGCGAAGGGAGTTTTATGAAAAGGGAATTTTGGTTTACTTTGTGTTGCCATTAAAGCGTGATTGTGAACGCGCAAGAAAAACAACACACTAACAGAGAAGTCTCAACAAACAACAGGGAAGCATAGTGCTCATAAGCAAAGAGCACACAAGGCACATTTAGTACCGAAGGATGTCCTACTCGTGGTAATCGGGTAGTACACCCGAGGGTCCTATCATGTTTTTCCTATGGGCCTTGGTTGATAGGGTTGGTGAAGTCTTCACTTTGTCGCCTTCGTCTTCAGCTGGTGAAATTGAGATTATCGAAGGAGTAACTGAGTGAATTGTTGATATTGAGTTGAGGTCTTCGGAGGTCTCTTGCTTTGTTGATATCGATAATATTGGTACTGGCGGATCCATCACCTCGATGTGGAATGTTGAGTACTTGCAATGGAAGCTTCTTCTTGTAGGTGCTAGCTAATTAGGTCTCATTTGGATGCACCGTCAAGTATTTTGAACAGGTAAGAGATAACAGAAGAATCCTTGAAAAATCTTAAAATAGAGGGGTAAGACTTTGAAATATTTGAGAATGTGAGAGGAGTGGGAGTTATTTTTGGACTTCCTTAGATAAAAATATATTTTTGGTAACAATATATTTTTAACCAAATATTTCTTTCCTAACTAACGTCCATGCTAACTAAGGTCTGTTACAGTCAGGATGGCTCTGATACCATGTATGTGGGGACCCCGGACTAGCTGTCCGAAATACCCTTGTGCCTACAACATCAGCGATCCCGTGATCAGTCTGTCGCTGGGCACAATTGAAAGAACATTTCTTAATCCCTAGTGTTTTGTGTGTTAGTTAACAATACCAATGATATACTAATCCTATTGCTAAGTATTTCAGTTTGGGTGAAATTCATATCACAAATCTTAAAGCCAAATTGTAGAGAAAAAGAGTTTCTGGAATTCTTCAGGGACCCGGATATTCCGGTTCCCCAACCGGATATTCCGAGTCGACCCCAGAAATTTGGCTAAGTCAAGTTCAGAAGTGGCACTGACTTCAATCGGAAAATCAGCCCGGAAATTTCAAGGACCCGGATATTCCGGTTCACCAACCGGATATTCCGAAGCAACCTCGGGAAAATTGGCTAAGTCAAGATTCAGAAGTGGCACTGACTTCAATCGGAAAATCAGCCCGGAGATTTCAAGGACCCGGATATTCCGGTTCACCAACCGGATATTCCGAGTCAACCTCAGGAAAATTGGCTAAGTCAAGAATCAGAAGTGGCACTGACTCCAACCGGAAATTCAGCTCGGAAATTTCAAGGACTCGGATATTCCGAGTCAACCGAAGAAAATCGACTAAGTCAAGTTCAGAATTGGTTCTGATCTCAACCGGAAATTCAGCTCGGATATTTTCAAAGGCCCGGATATTCCGGGGCACCGGAATTTCCGGTGCAACTTATACCGGAATTTCCGGGTGACCAAGACAGCCAACGGCCAGATTTTGAGGGGGAGTATAAATACCCCCTCACTCACTCAAGAACATTCGAGCTCTCAGACTTTCTCTCTCCTACTATCCTTGAAAGCTCAATTCATCAAGATCTCCCAATCCCCCCACCCAAATTCATAGATCTTTGGAGGATTGGAGGAGAAGGCCCAGATCTACATCGTCACCGAAGGGGTCTTCATTTCTCCCCCATTCATTTGGGGATATCGTGGCTAGGGTTTCCGGTGGGAAAACCTAGTTCACCATTGTTGTACTCTTGGTGTTACCTTGACCTCTTGTGGTCCTTGACCTGTTGTGGTCCTTCTTGGGAGCCCCCAATTCAGTTGTGGGTGTGTGCCTCAAGCGTTTGTAAGGGATTCGATCTCCGCCCTAAAAGGGGATCAATAGTGGAAGGTGGACTCGAAACCTTTGTGGTTGAGTTCATCGGAGAAGAAGGTGAGCCTTTGTGGCGTTGCGGCTAACCTGTTGTGGTAGCGCACACCTCTCCAAACGAGACGTACACCCTTGGGTGGAACTCGGGATTACATCTTCGTCTCCGCGTGCTTCACTTGGTTCCCTTTACCCTTTACTCCCTTACTTGCTTGTTGTTATTGCTTAGATTCTCATTTAGGTAAATTCACCGTAGTTGCATATCTATCTAGTGAATTTACCTTTGAGTTGAGCCTAAATTTGAAAAGACCTAAAATTTGTAATAGCACCTATTCACCCTCCCCCCCTCTAGGTGCCGGATTCCCGTTCAATTGGTATCAGAGCCTTGTTCACTTTTAAGGGCTTAACCGCCTAAGTGCAACGATGACGGAATCCGATGTCGAGAGGGCCGCCCGTGAAAAATTAGAGGCGGAGAAGGAGGCGTTAGACAAAGGGGCAACCATGGCCGATCTTATTGATATGAGATCGTCCTTGGAGGCCCAACTCCTCAAGATGAATGAGATGCTCATGGCACTCTTGAAGTCTAAGGAGCCCGAGGCTACTTCTCCCTCTCCTCCTCCTAAGGAACATGCGGGGAACTCTAAGGAGTCATCTTCGGATGGGTCCAAAGATGTTACCTCAAGTGTTCCCGGGATGGCGGAAAAGGATGAACCACCTAGCTCCTCTAACACCCCCAAAGGAGAGGAATTTCATAATGTCAACCATAATTACTCTCCTAACCCTCCTATCCCTCACCCTCATGTAAACTTTAGAAGTGACCCTCCTAAGCTTAAACCTACTCATTTCTCTCAATGGGTGTTTCTAATGAAGTCTCATCTATGTAGTGCCTCCATTGAGCTTTGGCGCATCATTGAAGAAGGATACAAGCCCCATGATCCAACCAACTTGACAAGAAGAAAGGTGGTTGATAGCCAACTCAACGCCACCGCTCTTCATCAACTCCAAATGGCCGTTGGAGAGAAGGACATGGCGCTCATTCAACAATTCTCCACCGCCAAGGAAGTTTGGAATGCTCTTTCCGACATCTTCGTTGGGAATGAGAGCATGAAGAAGAACCGGTATGATGCCTTATGCAATGAGGTGGAAGGGTTCTACAAGTTGGATGGAGAAAGCCACGAGGACATGTACCGGAGGTTGGTGTTGGTCGCCAACTCCTTCAAGAACCTCGGGGCGGAGTACATCAATGATGCTTGGATCAAGAGGAAGTTCGTGACCGCTCTCATGCCCTTTGAGGACACGGATTTGAAGACACTCCAAGGGAGATATGACTTTGCAAAGATGACATCCAATGAAGTTATGCAAGAAATGACGCATACAAGGTGGCCTCCAAGATTGCACAAGATGTAAGAGCTAGAGCCATAGGGATGCACAAGCATGCCTCAATCGCTTTGAAGGCCACCGTTGAAGAGGAGGATGAAGAGGAGTGTGATGATCAAGTCGAGCTATCTAGTGAAGCTCTCTCAAGCACTCTCACTCAACACATGGGTCTTGCGGCAAGAACCTTTTGGAAGAACCCCGGAAGGGCCAAAGCAAGGATTGACAAGAAGTTTCCCTCCAACGGAGGAAAGTCATTCAACAAAGTGAGACTTTGCTATAACTGCGATGACAAGAGCCACTTTGTTGCCGATTGCCCATGGGAGAGAAGAGAGGATCATGGTGGGAGGCTCGTGGCCAAGACGAAGGGCAAGCGGCCCATGCCCATGAAGAAGCCTTTCTTCAAGAAGAACCAAAAGATTGTCTTGGTGACTCAAGAGCAATATCCCACCGATGATGAAGATAGTGACAAGGAGGATACTCCAACGCAAGTGGCCGCACTAGCCATGTCTTCCACTACTCCATCACTCTTCTCCTCGCCAAACGAGAGCGTCATCGTCAAGAATGGAAGATGTCTTATGGCTAAGACATCCGAGGTACAACAATTACCCAACTCCATATCACATGACATTGATGATGCTATGAGTCTAGAAGTCAAGGAAGAAATCATTGCTTTTGATAAATTCATGACTAACTTGCAAGGAGAAGGAAAGAAACACTTTGGCTCAATCATGAGTCGTATAGGTGAGCTTGAGGATGAGCTTGAACTAAAAGGTGAGATTGAGAGAGAGGATGCACACGCTAAGGTGTCTCTCCAATTCTCTCTCGAAGATGAACAAGAAGCTCATGCTCTCCTTGAGGAGCAACTTGCTAAGATCACTAAGGATCGTGATCTCTACTTTGCTAAATGTAAAATTGTGCAAAATGAAAAGTCCGAGCTTGTAGTTGCTCATGCTAGACTTTGCGAAGACTTCGAGTCACTTGACAATGCTCACAAGGTGTTGACAAGTGATCACGAACGTGTTCTCAAGTCTCGTGATCAACTCCAATCTCGGATATCTAATCTTGAGAAACCTAGCACCTCTACTCCTTTGAATGCTAATGCAAATGTTCTGAAGGGTATTGCTAGGGTTTTGTTTGTTCCTTCTATGGCAACCAAGCCCAAGACATCTCTTGATAAAGGTAAGGGGACACTCACTACTCTTCTTCATGATCGAGTGCCCCACAAGGGTAAGGAAGGTCTAGGCTATGTTGCTAAGGAGAAGAAGGAGATCAAGAAGAAGACCAAGTCCGCACAAGCCAAGAAGGTTGACATTGCGAGTGGAAATGCCACAAGGGGCACTCCCACTCGTAATGACTTTGCGGGCATAACTAACCCCAACTATGCTTTATATGTTGATTATTATGGGGATGTCTATGCTAGATACATTGGTCCTTTTGATGGTTACATTGAATATGCTATTTGGGTTCCAAAGACCCTTGTTGCTAACCAAAAGGCACCCATTGCAAAATGGGTACCTAAATCCAAAAATTAATTGTGTGTAGGGCCTTGCTTCCGGAGGATCGAAATGGATAATTGATAGTGGGTGCACTAGTCATATGACCGGAAGCAAGGATATTGTAACGGAGTTGAAGCCCAATGATGATCAAATGACCATTACATATGGTGATAATTCTAAATCTAAGGTAATAGGGCTCGGCAAGGTGGTAGTGGCACCGGACATCACTCTTGTGAATGTCTTGCTTGTCGAGTCCCTAAGGTTTCAACTTGATCTCCGTCCATTCCTTAACTTGTTTGGGTTATACCGTTGTCTTCGAAAAGGAAATGGTCATTCTCTTGCGGAGCAAGTCTCTCAATGTGTCTTTCGTTGGGTACATTGAGAATGGGCTCTACGTGGTTGACTTCTCCGGAGTCACCACTTCCCATACAATGTGCCTATTCGCAAAGGCGGACTTGGGTTGGCTATGGCATCGCCGACTAGCCCATGTCAACATGAGGACTTTGCAAAGTCTCCAAAAGGGTGGCCATATCCTAGGACTAAAAGACCATGTTTCTTTCTCGAAGGATCGAATGTGTAGGGCGTGTGTTGAAGGAAAAATGCATGACATCTACCATCCAAGCAAGACCATCATTTCGTCAAAGAGGGTTTTGGAGCTTCTCCATGTTGACCTCTTTGGTCCCATTCCGGAAGCTAGTCTTGGTGGCAAGAAATATTGTTTGGTGATTGTTGATGACTATTCAAGATACACATGGGTTTTCTTCTTCAAGACGAAGATGGAGACTCAACAAACTATCATCGACTTCTCCAATGAAGCTCAACGTCAACACAATGTCCCTATCTTGGTGATACGAAGTGACAATGGGTCCGAGTTCAAGAACTACACCTTAAACGAGTTCCTTAGTGAAGAAGGGATTCGTCATCAGTATTCCGCTGCTTATACTCCCCAACAAAATGGTGTAGCCGAAAGGAAGAACCGCACTCTTATTGAGATGGCAAGATCGATGATGGCCGAGTTCAAGTCCCCTCACAACTTTTGGGCCGAAGCCGTCAACACCGCTTGCCATTCATCCAACCGGCTCTTCTTTCGCAAAGGACTCATGAAGACACCTTATGAAGTACTCACCGGGAACAAGCCCAATATCTCCTACTTCCGAGTATTTGGTTGTAAGTGCTTTTATCTCATCAAAGGTGTTCGTTTGGGCAAGTTTGATTCTATGTCTCTTGAAGGGACATTTGTGGGCTACGGATCCGAATCCCACACTTATAGAGTCTATGATAAGGCCTCGCGCATAATCATAGAAACTTGTAGTGTGGTATTCGAGGAGAATGACGGCTCCCTCGTGGAGCAAAGTGGTGTTTCCAATGTAGGTGATGATGAACCTCAAGATGCTATCCGGAGAATGGGGTTGGGAGTCCACCGCCCCGTTGAACTCTATTATGAGGTTGATCAACAAGGACCAAGTTCTCCACAAGTGGTGACCACCCCAACACAAGGAACACCCATCGACAACACCGTGCCCAATGCTCCCTGCCAAGAAGAAGAACAAGACTCTACAGCTGCTCCTGGAATTTCCGGAGGACCGGAATATCCGGGTCATGATGGACTCGGAAATTCCGGTGGCCCGGAATTTCCGGTTCCTGAACCCGGAATATCCGGTCCTGCTGACATTCCCGTTGGCAGTTCGCAAGGGAAAGATCAGCCCTCTCCCTCACCAATGGACACCACTCCAATGGTTGATCAAGGCCATCAAATCAGTCAAGGCGGAGACATGAATGATCAAGATGATCAAGCGATTCCTCCCACCACTCGGAGGGAAATCGAGATCCGCCGCTTGAATAGGGTTGGCACCTCACAAGAATTAAGAGCTCTATCTCTTGACAAGGTGCTTGGTGATGTGAGAAGCAAGGTCTCTACCCGAAGACAACTTGCGAGCTTTAGTGAACATCAAGCTCACATCTCCATGGTGGAACCCAAGAAGGTCTTTGAAGCTCTTGAAGATAAAGATTGGCTTGATGCCATGCATGAAGAGCTCAACAACTTCGAGCGCAACAAAGTGTGGAAGTTGGTGGAAAGACCCAAAGATTGCCGCAATGTTATCGGCACCAAGTGGATATTCAAGAACAAGCAAGATGAACATGGCATGGTGATAAGGAACAAGGCAAGATTGGTAGCTCAAGTTTACTCCCAAATTGAAGGCATTGACTTTGGAGAAACCTACGCGCCCGTGGCTCGACTTGAGTCAATCCGTATTCTTCTTGCCTATGCCTCTCACCATAACTTTAAGTTGCAACAAATGGATGTTAAATCCGCTTTTCTAAATGGTCCACTAAATGAACTTGTTTATGTTAAGCAACCACCGGGGTTCGAGGACCTCAAGTATCCGAACCATGTCTACAAGTTGGATAAGGCACTCTATGGCCTTAAACAAGCCCCACGAGCGTGGTACGAGCACCTTAGAGAACTACTTGTAGACCGTGGATTCCAAGTTGGGGAAATCGACCCCACTCTTTTCACTAAGAAAGTTAATGGGGAGCTTTTCATTTGTCAATTATATGTGGATGACGTTATATTTGGATCGACTAACAAAGCATTTAACGAAGAATTCTCTAATCTTATGACTGACAGGTTTGAGATGTCTATGATGGGTGAGATGAAGTTCTTCCTCGGATTTGAGATCAAACAATTGAGGGAAGGAACGTTCATCAACCAAGCAAAGTACATTCAAGACATGCTCAAGAAGTACGAGTTGCTTGATCTCAAGGGTGCCTCTACTCCAATGCAAACCAAATGCCACCTTGAGCTCAATCCGAAGGGTAAGGATGTGGATCAAAAGGTATACCGCTCCATGATTGGATCTCTCCTCTACCTTTGTGCATCTAGACCGGATATAGTGCTAGCCGTAGGAGTGTGTGAAAGATATCAAGCGGCTCCTAAAGAAAGCCACGATGTGGCGGTCAAGAGAATCTTTCGATATTTGGCTTATACCCCAACTTATGGATTGTGGTATCCCAAGGATGCAAATTTCTCTTTATGTGGATTCACGGATTCCGATTGGGCGGGAGATCATGATGATAGGAAGTCAACCTCCGGTGCTTGTCAATTTATTGGGAGGTCCTTGGTGAGTTGGTCTTCTAAGAAGCAAAATTGCATATCTCTCTCCACCGCCGAAGCCGAATATGTTGCAGCCGCTAGTTGTTGCACTCAGTTGCTATGGATGAGGCAAACTTTAAAGGAGTACGGTGTCAATTGTGACAAAGTGCCTCTTCTATCTGACAACGAAAGTGCCATCAAGATTGCCTACAACCCGGTGCAACATTCAAGAACCAAGCATATTGAGATCCGCCATCATTTCATAAGAGATCATGTGGCCCGTGGAGACATTGACTTATCATATGTGGGCACAAGTGATCAATTGGCGGCTATCTTCACGAAGCCCCTTGAGGAAGGAAGGTTTTGCTTTTTGAGGAATGAGCTTAATATCATTGATTCGAGGTCCTTGGCTTGATCGCTTGCACACTCACCTAGGGCGTAATTGCATCTTATCTAGTTTAGAAGTAGGCATGGAAATAGGGGGAGTGCGGTCCTAATACATTGGACCATCCCTCCCCCCATTATGCCGATAGCAAGTGTTCTTTTATCTCTATATTCATTCTTGTGACTAATGAGCTAAAACGACGAGTATTGGTTATGTACCCAAGATACATCTTCGCGATAAAATGCCATACACTCCTACACGGTGGCCTCGGCCACCAACCTCTTCTCCTTGAAGAGTTGATGTTATTTGGAGCTTTATGTTGCTATTTGCTCTCCTTTTCATGCATGTGGGAAACCTACTCAACTTGGCTCTTTTGATTCGATTTGGTTGTTGTGAGTTGAGTATGGTGTACCAATATCAGTTTGGAAATCTATCCCAAGCCTACTTTCCCCTGAAAACATTTCTCTCTATTGCACACAAGTCATCCTTTTGAAAACTGGGATTTTGGTTCAGCAGGTCGGAATATCCGGTTCATTTTGAACCGGAATATCCGGTGACTTGGAATATCCGGTGTTACTTACACCGGAATATCCGGTCTGGCAGTTTGTCCAGAAATATAAGGGCAGGCTCGGGGTGAAGGGTTCATTAGTGCCTTTCTTCCACCCCCGACCTCCCTCTCCTCCACCCGCCGCCCCTGCTGCTCCCAAGCCCCTCCGGAGCACTCCGTCCGCCGGGGAACCTCTTTCTCGGCCGGATCTGCTCCTCCTCCGCCCCGGGAACTCACTCCTCCAAGCAATGGCCTCAATGGATGAGGGTAACTTCACTTTTCTTCTTCCTCTTTTGGATCTTGATGTGGAGTTATTTGTTTCAATGTTGCTTGGTAGAGATTGTTCCTAGGACTATTCCATGCCTTCTACATACATTAGTTTTGCATTACATTGGATCGATCTAGTTTTAGACCGAGTCATATCTCAGATCTGTAGTTTCTGTCTGACTCGGAATATCCGGTCCATCGTGACTCGGAATTTCCGGTCCCCCGGAATTTCCGGTCATGACTGACCCGGATATTCCGAGCCAAACAGAGCAGTTTTAAGATTAACTCATGTTTAACTACATATGATCCATCGAATGCCTATCTAATGTGTGTATTACCTCCTGACTTGTGTGCACTTACCTTATGCTACCATCTATGCTCAAATTCACAGGTTCAGGTGGAAGTGAGTCCGCAGGGGGATCAAGGCACACTGCTAGAGCACCTGTTTCAAAGCAACCAGTCAACAAAGGAAAGGGCCTTGCACCTCAGAGAAAGAAGAAAGCTGTTGCCAGCAAGCCCCCATCTAAGAAGAGAAAGAGTGCCTCTAGTTCCGAACGTCTGAACTATTCCAAGATGCATGCTGTTGATTACTCTCAGCTGAGGCAGGGGGACTGGTACCTCAGTGCAAGAGACACTTATCTCGATGATCGAAGTTTTTGGTGCCAAGCACAGGAGCATATATTTGTGGATCTATACCTCTCTCTGTCGAAGCCAATTCGACCCATGCACCCATTTGACTTTGCATCCCTACATAAGAAGACTGCTTTTTCTGAGGCCATCCATATTGTGAAGACCATGGGGTTGGAGAGATTGGCGCTCATCCGTTGTGCTTACAACGCGCAGCTTGTTATGCAGTTCTTCGCCACCCTAGTGATCAAGGGTGACTCGAAGAAGACCATGAAATGGATGACTGGGGAATCTTACCGTGAGTCCAACTTTGAGGAGTTTGGCAAGGTACTGGGCTACAGGTTTGATGGTGATAATCCCCAAGGCACTCGCATGCACCACTCCTACAAGCTCAACAAGAAGGAGACATCTCACTTATATGGTGTGGGAGCCACCCCTGGATTCTCTCGTAACTTGCTGCCTTTGTATGATGTTCTTGTGCGCATCCTGCGTGAGAACATTGCACCGAGTGGCGGCAACAATGATAATGTGGTAACCCCTCTCTGCAACCTGCTCCTTCACGCCAACCACATTGTGGAGGACTCGGGTTCTGACACCGACTGGAGAGTAGATGTGATGGATTACATCTACAATGAGATGTATGAGGCTATGACCACCAGGGTCTCCATTCCATATGCTCCATACATCATGAAGCTTCTCATGTTTAAGTTCCCCAACCTCAACATCAGCAACAGTGATTTGACGCCACATGACTTCAAGAAGCTCTATGAGAAGAAGACTGTGGTCAAGCCCCCTCCTAGGCCTTCGACTACATCAGCTCCAGGTGGATCTTTCATGGGTGATGCTAGGAGGGCTGCTGCTACCTCTACTCATGTCCCCACCACTCATACGCATGTCAAGAAGCTAAACTGGTTCCAGCGCAACATCCTGTGCATGAATGTGGACATTCGTAAGGAGCAATACAATGCCTACAAGGATCGCCGTCAGCAGAATTACAAGCAAGACTTGATCCTTCACCATGCTTCTGGCTCCCCTGCTCCTGCTGATCTGTCTGAGCCCCTGTCCTTTGCTCAGTGGAACGAGGGTTCCTTGGCTCCGTGGACCCTGATTGACCAGGACCTTGGTGGCAGCTCATACACCACAGGTTATGACTATGATGAGGAGGCTGGAGATGAGGATGAGGAGGCAGCTGATGAGGAGTATGAGGACGAGGATGATGATGATGAGGACGCTGATGATGATGATGAGGAGTACCCCTTGGACTGAAGACTTCCATGGGACGTAGCATCGCTCTTCTTCCTTTTTGGCGTTTCGATGCCAAAGGGGGAGAAGTTGCTCTACTAGGACTTCTTCGGGGATTTGCAAGGGTCGGGCACAAGCTTATGCGTTTATCATTTATTTACGCTTGTGTCCATTTATCGTGTTTTTTTGTTACTTGTGAAACTCTCTTTTTGTCATTTGTGATATCTTTGTATTGAGACAATGGTTGATGCTCATTTTATTATGCTTGAGACTTGGAATTGATTGTGTTGGTATTCTCTTCATATTCTATATGCACAAGGTATGAAAATCTATCTAGTCTCAAGTGCTTCCATAATCTTTCATCTTGTCTCGTTTCTCCTTTGTGATATCTTGTGGTTGTTGTTATAAAATTGCTCCTATCCTCTGTTATCTTGTGTTGCATACTTGCATATATTTAGGGGGAGCCATTTTCTGCCAAAAACATGATATTGCTGTTTGTTTCTTTGCAAATCTTGGTATTGTCATCTAACACCAAAAAGGAGGAGATTGAAAGAACATTTCTTAATCCCTAGTGTTTTGTGTGTTAGTTAACAATACCAATGATATACTAATCCTATTGCTAAGTATTTCAGTTTGGGTGAAATTCATATCACAAATCTTAAAGCCAAATTGTAGAGAAAAAGAGTTTCTGGAATTCTTCAGGGACCCGGATATTCCGGTTCCCCAACTGGATATTCCAAGTCGACCCCAGAAATTTGGCTAAGTCAAGTTCAGAAGTGGCACTGACTTCAATCGGAAAATCAGCCCGGAAATTTCAAGGACCCGGATATTCCGGTTCACCAACCGGATATTCCGAAGCAACCTCAGGAAAATTGGCTAAGTCAAGATTCAGAAGTGGCACTGACTTCAATCGGAAAATCAGCCCGGAGATTTCAAGGACCCGGATATTCCGGTTCACCAACCGGATATTCCGAGTCAACCTCAGGAAAATTGGCTAAGTCAAGAATCAGAAGTGGCACTGACTCCAACCGGAAATTCAGCTCGGAAATTTCAAGGACTCGGATATTCCGAGTCAACCGAAGAAAATCGACTAAGTCAAGTTCAGAATTGGTTCTGATCTCAACCGGAAATTCAGCTCGGATATTTTCAAAGGCCCGGATATTCCGGGGCACCGGAATTTCCGGTGCAACTTATACCGGAATTTCCGGGTGACCAAGACAGCCAACGGCCAGATTTTGAGGGGGAGTATAAATACCCCCTCACTCACTCAAGAACATTCGAGCTCTCAGACTTTCTCTCTCCTACTATTCTTGAAAGCTCAATTCATCAAGATCTCCCAATCCCCCCACCCAAATTCATAGATCTTTGGAGGATTGGAGGAGAAGGCCCAGATCTACATCATCACCGAAGGGATCTTCATTTCTCCCCCATTCATTTGGGGATTTCGTGGCTAGGGTTTCCGGTGGGAAAACCTAGTTCACCATTGTTGTACTCTTGGTGTTACCTTGACCTCTTGTGGTCCTTGACCTGTTGTGGTCCTTCTTGGGAGCCCCCAATTCAGTTGTGGGTGTGTGCCTCAAGCGTTTGTAAGGGATTCGATCTCCGCCCTAAAAGGGGATCAATAGTGGAAGGTGGACTCGAAACCTTTGTGGTTGAGTTCATCGGAGAAGAAGGTGAGCCTTTGTGGCGTTGCGGCTAACCTGTTGTGGTAGCGCACACCTCTCCAAACGAGACGTACACCCTTGGGTGGAACTCGGGATTACATCTTCGTCTCCGCGTGCTTCACTTGGTTCCCTTTACCCTTTACTCCCTTACTTGCTTGTTGTTATTGCTTAGATTCTCATTTAGGTAAATTCACCGTAGTTGCATATCTATCTAGTGAATTTACCTTTGAGTTGAGCCTAAATTTGAAAAGACCTAAAATTTGTAATAGCACCTATTCACCCTCCCCCCCTCTAGGTGCCGGATTCCCGTTCAATTGGTATCAGAGCCTTGTTCACTTTTAAGGGCTTAACCGCCTAAGTGCAACGATGACGGAATCCGATGTCGAGAGGGCCGCCCGTGAAAAATTAGAGGCGGAGAAGGAGGCGTTAGACAAAGGGGCAACCATGGCCGATCTTATTGATATGAGATCGTCCTTGGAGGCCCAACTCCTCAAGATGAATGAGATGCTCATGGCACTCTTGAAGTCTAAGGAGCCCGAGGCTACTTCTCCCTCTCCTCCTCCTAAGGAACATGCGGGGAACTCTAAGGAGTCATCTTCGGATGGGTCCAAAGATGTTACCTCAAGTGTTCCCGGGATGGCGGAAAAGGATGAACCACCTAGCTCCTCTAACACCCCCAAAGGAGAGGAATTTCATAATGTCAACCATAATTACTCTCCTAACCCTCCTATCCCTCACCCTCATGTAAACTTTAGAAGTGACCCTCCTAAGCTTAAACCTACTCATTTCTCTCAATGGGTGTTTCTAATGAAGTCTCATCTATGTAGTGCCTCCATTGAGCTTTGGCGCATCATTGAAGAAGGATACAAGCCCCATGATCCAACCAACTTGACAAGAAGAAAGGTGGTTGATAGCCAACTCAACGCCACCGCTCTTCATCAACTCCAAATGGCCGTTG
Organism: Poa annua; assembly: GCA_026929855.1. Taxonomy (NCBI): domain Eukaryota; kingdom Viridiplantae; phylum Streptophyta; class Magnoliopsida; order Poales; family Poaceae; genus Poa; species Poa annua. Next base: position 24,275,616 of record CM049432.1, read on the forward strand.
GAGAGAAGGACATGGCGCTCATTCAACAATTCTCCACCGCCAAGGAAGTTTGGAATGCTCTTTCCGACATCTTCGTTGGGAATGAGAGCATGAAGAAGAACCGGTATGATGCCTTATGCAATGAGGTGGAAGGGTTCTACAAGTTGGATGGAGAAAGCCACGAGGACATGTACCGGAGGTTGGTGTTGGTCGCCAACTCCTTCAAGAACCTCGGGGCGGAGTACATCAATGATGCTTGGATCAAGAGGAAGTTCGTGACCGCTCTCATGCCCTTTGAGGACACGGATTTGAAGACACTCCAAGGGAGATATGACTTTGCAAAGATGACATCCAATGAAGTTATGCAAGAAATGACGCATACAAGGTGGCCTCCAAGATTGCACAAGATGTAAGAGCTAGAGCCATAGGGATGCACAAGCATGCCTCAATCGCTTTGAAGGCCACCGTTGAAGAGGAGGATGAAGAGGAGTGTGATGATCAAGTCGAGCTATCTAGTGAAGCTCTCTCAAGCACTCTCACTCAACACATGGGTCTTGCGGCAAGAACCTTTTGGAAGAACCCCGGAAGGGCCAAAGCAAGGATTGACAAGAAGTTTCCCTCCAACGGAGGAAAGTCATTCAACAAAGTGAGACTTTGCTATAACTGCGATGACAAGAGCCACTTTGTTGCCGATTGCCCATGGGAGAGAAGAGAGGATCATGGTGGGAGGCTCGTGGCCAAGACGAAGGGCAAGCGGCCCATGCCCATGAAGAAGCCTTTCTTCAAGAAGAACCAAAAGATTGTCTTGGTGACTCAAGAGCAATATCCCACCGATGATGAAGATAGTGACAAGGAGGATACTCCAACGCAAGTGGCCGCACTAGCCATGTCTTCCACTACTCCACCACTCTTCTCCTCGCCAAACGAGAGCGTCATCGTCAAGAATGGAAGATGTCTTATGGCTAAGACATCCGAGGTACAACAATTACCCAACTCCATATCACATGACATTGATGATGCGATGAGTCTAGAAGTCAAGGAAGAAATCATTGCTTTTGATAAATTCATGACTAACTTGCAAGGAGAAGGAAAGAAACACTTTGGCTCAATCATGAGTCGTATAGGTGAGCTTGAGGATGAGCTTGAACTAAAAGGTGAGATTGAGAGAGAGGATGCACACGCTAAGGTGTCTCTCCAATTCTCTCTCGAAGATGAACAAGAAGCTCATGCTCTCCTTGAGGAGCAACTTGCTAAGATCACTAAGGATCGTGATCTCTACTTTGCTAAATGTAAAATTGTGCAAAATGAAAAGTCCGAGCTTGTAGTTGCTCATGCTAGACTTTGCGAAGACTTCGAGTCACCATTTGTTTGCCTTGAAAACTCTATATCTTTATTGAGCATGCGCTATTCTTTTATTTGTTTAATTAAAACTTTGTTTGCCTTGAAAACTCTATATCTTTATTGAAAAAAGAAAGGAAGTTTTCAGAACTTTTCCCATAAATCTGCCTTTGTAAGAAGTCTCTTTAAAACTTTTTCCCAAAAGGGGGCATCTTTGTTGAAAAAAGTAAGAAGTCTCTTTAATAAACATTTTGTCGAAAAATCACCATTTTATCGTTTCTCCAAAACTCCTCCTTTTCCTGACCATAAACCGTCATGATACATAATTTCCAACAACCTCATACCGATCCGTTGGTATAGGTGTATGGAACATTCTCCAATTCCTTTTTCTTTTGAAACTCAAATCTTTTCCCAAAATTTGCACATGGTCAAAGTAGGGCCTCTCAACTGTCCATATCCGAGGACTCGGCTATTCGAATAGTTTTAACCCTCTGCAGAGGTAGCACGCTTTTCCCACACTCATCCGATAACTCATCGTGTCAGCCACGTTTCGCCATACCAGCGGTATGCGAAGTTGAGTCACCGACCCTAGTCTTTCCTTTGCTCATGCTAGTATAGGATCCTGCCCATATGATACTTCCCATCGACACTTAACCCAGCCCGTCGGGATCTAAGTGTGAGGACTCACATGTTTTATCTGGCGGTGTATAGGGGACATCCTTCTATCCTCCTCCTTATCTACTCATAGATGTTGAGCGAGGACCCAGGTCAGGGGTAGGTCGTCAAACCATTCCCTCATGCATAACAGAGTCATCTCCGTTGATGTAGTGTCCCATACTAATAAGAGCAAACTATATGACTAGGCCCTTTCCCATATGTGGGTAAATGTGGTCGCACAGAGTATCGGCTGATCGGCGTAAGTACTAAGACACAATGTGCTTTTCTCAAAAACCACCTTTCTCCATTTCTTTACTTCAACACCATATCATAGTGCTTTATATCCACACAAGTTTTCAAAGGAGTTTTGAATAAACAAATCTTGGTTTTTCCATCCTATAGTTTTAGCATATACTTCTACATTGGGTGGCAAAATAATCTCTATATACTTTTGAAAAGGGTTTTTATAAACCTTTGCTTTTGAAAAATGATTTGTAAATCTAGATGCATAAGTTAGGTGCAAGCTCAGAGAGTAGCTTGCCTGATTTCCGCATAATGCTCCTGGGCTTCTTCTCACTGATCAAGAAATAACTCACATCCTTCTTCGATAAATCTCTTCCAAATACCACTCCGGTAGCGTTTATAACTAGCGTCGCAACATGAAAATAAAACAACATGCAATAAGCAACCAAACCACAGGTGGCATACAAACAAGGAACAACCACAGGTATTAAACTAATCACTCAAGCCACGAACATAGCACTAGTTTAATTAAGCAACGAAATAAATCTATATTTACAAGGGCATGATACTCACAGGAGTATAACACCATACACATGCCAAAGTATAGAGCACCAAGGCATCTTCAATTAGAGGTAATTAGTAACCACTTTTCTCTGATCAGGAAATACTTCAGACAAAAGTTAAGTCACCAATTAATCTCTATAATTTAAATACCTCACCAAGCTAAGGTGGAGACACTAACAAGATATTTAAGCTATTATTCCACTCCAAGACTATCAAGTCCATCAAGCCATGCAAACATATTACCCACCAATGTGTCTAACAACTAACACTACCAGTACTAACATATTATAACATGCTAAACTACAACAACTAGCAAGTAACAGCAGCACAACAATCATTACATCAATGCAACCTTAAATGCTCTAAATAGTCACTTCATATATCAAGCAACACAATTTGGTTTCAATTTAATTGAATTAGCCATTATTTGATTATGTCTTAATTATGGCAGAAACTAGTTGAACATGTTTAATTACATATCTTAAGTTCTGTTGATCACAAAAATACAAACTAAATTTCTACAGAAAGCTACTGATGTGTAGAAGACAACAAAATTGGATTTGGGTCAATTGGAGTTACCAAACTCCCTACACAATGGTCTCAATCCAGAAGCATACTAATCAAGTTTTAGCTATCAATTACATTCTGTTGCTCTAAAAATTAAATCCTTTTAGGGGTGACTAACCATGACTAAATGTGACTCAATAAAATTGGTCTCAACTAATGTGGACAAACAGAGTATCAGAAACAAACAAGTTTAGATTTTAAACCCTTTATGGTATTTTGAATAATACATTTTCATTATTTATCTAAATGAGGTGAAACCACTTGGGTTGGTTAGAAAACTTCATAAGCTTTCCAGAACATTTTTATTTGATTTATGGGGAGTTATAAATATCAAGATATTGAATTTACAAACTTTACCATATTTCTGTCATTTTTAGTATTTACAGAAAAAGGCCAGAAAAGACCTAAACTTTCTAATTATCACCATAGTCAATCAATGACTTCTAAATTCAAACCAAGCTATTTATATGTTCTCCTATACATATAGAAGACAAACCAATTGGATTCAGTCCAAAATTCATCTCCTAAAAATCTACAAAAATCACCAAAGTGCCACTGGTGTGTTTACAAGAATGGATAGAACTTCTGTTTTAGATTTCATTTGCATGCAAGGCTTACGTATCTAGCAAGGTATCCCTTCAGGCTATCCATAGAATTTTAGTTTGCAATATTTGGATTTATAAAACTCTAGATATTTAATTTCTAATGCAAAACATACTTTCTACAAGATTGAATCTAGACAGCACTTAAAGACATATTTTTGCAAACAACCAGTGTGGCATGTTTAAGAAAACACACATGGATACTATAAAATTTGAAGAACTCCAATATCTATCACAGATTTACCACAAAAGATTTAAAGGTACACTGCAATTTTTAACAGAAATTAAACCATATATTGCATTTACTGGAAAAAAAATAAGGTTGGGCCGGATCTGGCCCAGACCTGACCGTGCGAAGCAGAGGGCAGCCCAGCCCGCGGCCCACGCGCGGCGAAGCGGTACGAGGCGTCCTCTTCTTCCTCGACACGAACAGAGGCTCGGGGGAAGGGGATGGCCGGAAGTCCGGTGAGGGCGGGTGCGGTGCTCCGGTGAACCTGCGACGAAATCGTGAGCACCACGCGCTAGAGAAGAGGAAGGGGAGCACAGGAGTGAAGAAATGGCGGGGAATGGGGGACGGAGCTTCCCACGGTCTTGAAGAAAAGGGCGGCGGCCGGAGAGGAAGAAACCGCGGCGCGGCGGCGATTCGCGGCCTCCCTGGTCGATTGCTTCTACGGGGAGGGAGAGGAGATCGTGGCGGAGCTGGAGGTGGTCTTCATTTGGCTCGGGGTGGCACCTACCGCCGGCGAGGTGCGATGCCCCGCTCAGCTCCGTCTCGGTCTTGGAAGAAGAAAAGGGGAGGGAAAGAGGAGAGGGGGAGGAAGCCGGGGAGCAGAGGAGCGTCTCGGGGGGGATCTTATGCCGCGGGGTAGAGGAGGGGGGCCCGGGCAGTGGACGCCTGGGGAGAGGGCACGGCGGGAGGCGCACGTCGCCGTGTCGTCCGCGGACATGCCGCGCGGCGGCACGGGCGCGTGCCCAAAGGGGAGGTGGGTGAGGCGCGGATGGCAGCGCTCCAGGGAGCAGAGGGGCGAGGCGGAGAGGGAGGGGTCCAGCGGCGACGCTGCAGCGAGGGGGGGGCCCGGGCGGCGACGGCGCAGGGGGAGAGCGAGGAGCACGGCAGCACTGGCGCCATGCCGTGCTGCGGCTACAGGAAGATGGGGGCTTCGCAGAAAGGCCCCTGGCAAGATTTTTCCATCACATCCAAGTCCTTTTTTCTATTTCTTTTAATTCCTTTTGAAAACCAGTAGCTTTTAGGGATTTTATTTGGGGTACTAAAACATTTTATAAAAATTTGAAAATATTTGGGTAGGCTCCCATATGCATGTATAAGCTCCACAAAATTTGGTATTTGAAAATAAAATGTTTTGAATAACTTTTGTTCACAGGGTTTAAATATGGCATTTTTCTCAAAACCCTTTTTATAATCTTTTAGAAATTTTTAAGCAAGTACAAATATTAATTTGAACTCTTGGAACTTCCTTGACAAATATATTAACTTAAATTAGAATTTATTCTCATAAGAAAGTATTTGTTTGAAGAAAATAGATATTAAAATAGGGAAATTAATTTATTTAGATCATTTCTTTAGCTCATGATTTAAATTCCCATTTGTTGATTAATTAGAGGAGTTGTTTCTATTCAAGTCTCACCCAACTTTGTTGTCAAGTGTGTCTCCAATTTAACACTTAAAGTATTTTGGTGTAATTATTCACCCAAGCAAACAATACAATAATCATCACAATCAAGGCCACAACATTCAAACCTTAGAATTAATCATATCACCATTCAAATAATTAACAATACTTTCTTAAAAATGATCACACTTAGTTATGACAAGATGATGTTTAAAACTATCTCCACTTATGACTCAATAGTTTTCAAAAGATCTGAGAAAGGAAATATGTGGGATAGTATAATTCCCACCAGTGTTAAGTTCAAATAGAGTGAAAATAAGAGTTTTATGAAGTGGGAGTGGTATACACCTGAAAAATATCAGGGTTGAGAAATAGGTAGGAGGTAGCATATAGATCCCCATATCCTTGGGAGCACATAGTTTTGGAAATGCTTTTACTGTCTCAAATACTGGATATTAGTTTTGGTTGTTGATAAATAAAAATATCATTGAAAAGGAGTTGACCAAAATAAGAATGGAAAAGATATATATAGAATATTTTCTTGTCATAACATGATCACCAGAGTTGAATATATTTTCACCTTGGTTGGGGTCTTATATTTACTAGTTAAACCACTTAAACAACAAGTCGCACAAGTTCAAACATAGCAATGGGAAGGGAAACACAATCATCAATGAAACATTTCAAAAAGTTTTTGTTGGTTCTGAATTTTGGGTCTGGTAGAAATAAGTTTTTCTTGGTTCCAAAATTTGGGATGTGACAGATAGTATACACACTTATCGGATTCGTTAACAACGAAATCTGCAGCAGTTAAAGTTCTTTCAAACTTCTCATGCCACTGCTTAGGAGCTTGCTTAAGGCCATATAAAGACTTCAATAGCTTGCACACCTTTGCTTCCTGACCTGGTACTACAAAACCATCAGGCTGATCCATATAAATTTCCTCGTCTAACTCTCCATTTAGGAAAGTTGTCTTAACGTCCATTTGATGAACAAGAAGACGATGCGAGGCAGCCAATGAAAGTAGCACCCGAATCGTGGTCAGACTAGCCACAGGTGAGTAAGTATCAAAGAAGTCTTCTCCTTCTTTCTGGGTATAACCCTTGGCCACAAGCCGTGCCTTGTACTTTTCAATAGTACCATCAGGCCCTTCTTCTTGAACACCCACTTACATCCTACATGTTTGCACCCATAAGGACGATCAGTAACTTCCCAGGTTCCGTTAGCTAAGATGGAATCCATCTCACTACGGAAAACCTCCTTCCAGTAGTCAGCATCAAGAGATGCATAATCTTCTGAAATGGTACTAGGGGTGTCATCCACAAGATACACAATGAAATCATCACCAAAGGACTTTGCAGTCCTCTGTCTCTTGCTCCTAACAGGAACTTCATTTTCATCCTCCACGGGATTATCCGGTGTGTCCTATCGAAATGGTAGGATCAGGATTCTCAACTAATTCCTAACTAGATGTATTAGGTATATCCTGATTTGATGAGCTAGACATACCCTTCATGGAAAAAATGTCCTCAAAGAAAGTCGCATCATTCGAATCCATAATCGTACCAACATGCATGTCGGGTACCTCAGATTTGATTATCAAAAATGTATAGCCAATGCTATGAAAAGCATAGCCTAGGAGAACACAATCCACGGTTTTTGGTCCTAGCTTGCGCTTCTTGGGAATTGGAATATTGACTTTCGCCAAACAACCCCAAGTACGTAAGTAAGAGAGTCTCAACTTTTTTCTTTCCCATTCCTCAAACGGAGAAACGGTTTTGTTCTTTGCGGGAACTCGGTTTAGGACATGAAAAGTTGTCAATAGCGCCTCCCCCACCATGCCTTGGGGAGACCCGAAGTGTCTAACATGGCGTTAACCAAATCAGTTAGAGTTCGGTTCTTTCTTTCGGCTACCCCATTTGACTGAGGTGAATAGGGAGGCGTCCTCTCATGGATTATACCATGTTCCGCACAAAAAGAATCAAACTCATTGGAAAAGTACTTTCCACCACGATCAGATTTTAGCCGTTTTATTTTTAGATCAAGTTGGTTCTCTGCTTCAGCTTTATAGTTTTTGAAGAAGTTTAAAGCTTCATCTTTTGTTTTGAAGAGATACACATAACAATATCTAGTGGAGTCATCAATAAGCGTCATGAAATATTTCTTTCCACCTTTTGTCAACATGCCATTCATCTCACAGAGATCTGAATGTATAAGTTCCAGTGGTGTCAAGTCTCTTGCCTTCGCAGCCTTATGGGACTTGTGGGGTTGTTTAGCTTGAACGCACACTTGACACTTGGAACCTTTCTTATTAGTGAATTTTGGAATTAAATCCAAATTAGCTAGACGCGTCATGCTACCAAATTTAATATGACAAAGTCGTGAATGCCAAAGATTAGACTCAATTTCGTGGAAAACATGATTAATAACTTTGGAGCAAATATCCGATAAAGATAGGCGGAACAAGCCTCCGCACTCATACCCTTTTCCAACAAATTGTCCATACTTAGATATTACAACTTTATTGGACTCGAAAACCAACTTAAAACCATCTCGACACAGCAAAGATCCGCTGACGAGATTTTTATTGATGGCGGGCACATGATGAACGTTCTTCAGACGCACTGTCTTCCGCGAAGTAAAATTCAGATCGACTGTACCGAATCCACGAACAAAAGCATGTGACCCATTACCCATCAGCACGGGGGAAGTCCCTGTGATCTGGTAAGAAGAGAACATCGAGGCATCATCACAAACATGTACATTGGCACCAGTGTCAATCAACCATTCAGGTGAATGAAAAACTGAAAGGATGGTGGGAAATATTCCGTACCCTGAATCCTTCATCTCAGAGTTGCCAATCACAACATTGGCATTCTTGTCGTTGTTCTCAGATTCGCGCAACTCATGGCGGTTGGGACAGCGTGCCCAGTGACTTGGATCACCGTAAACATGGCATGATCCCTTCCTCGGTTTATTGTTGTTCTTCTTCTTGAAGTTGGTAGGCTGTGATGGCTTGAACTTTCCATCAGACTTGCCCTTACCCTCAGAGTTGTTCTTGTTAAACTTGGGCTTGTGGGGCGGCTGCTAATTCTTCTTATGTACCACATGGGCACTAGAACCAGCCTCGGTAACTCGAGCATGTGTATCCTTCGCTCTTGCCTTCTCTTCCACATCAAGCGACCCAATGAGATCTGAAACGGAAAACTCTTGTCTCTTGTGTTTCAGAGAGGTAGCAAAGTTGCTCCACGAAGGTGGAAGCTTGGCGATAATTCCACCAGCGACAAACTTGTCCGGTAAGATACACTTAAAGTGCTCAAGTTCCTTAGCGAGTGACTGTATCTCATGAGCCTGTTGAACAACAGGGCGCTCATCAGTCATCTTGTAGTGATAGAAAGTTTCCATGACATACAACTCGCTGCCAGCGTCCGAGACCCCAAATTAGGCCTCGAGCGCATCCCACATGTCCTTGCCGTTAGAAAACGACATATACGAGTCCACAATGGAATCACCAAGAATACTCAAAAGGGCACTCTTAAACATATTGTCGAGCCTCTCGAAAGATTCCTGCTGTGCAGGGACAAGCTCGCCATCAGGCTTGCCTTTGGTGGTAGCATAGCAGTTCATGTTCTGAAACCATAACACTGCTCTCATGTGCCACCGCTTATACATGACCCGTTTAAAGGAGAACGGCCTCGTTGACGCGATAAAGCCAACATGTGCAAATTGTCTCTAATCGGGTTTTTGGATTGTTGAATAATTAGGCGATTTAGCATATGATTTAATTCCTAATGACAGTGAACAATTCATGACTAGAATAATACAAATGAAACTAACCATGTGATCTACGCAAACAGTAGATAAACAGGTTGAATCTAGAGCACATACTACAAGTAGGAACTCTAGTAAAACTTCATATAGGAAGATCAAGAACACATACGGTAAAGCGGCAGTCGCACCGCTGGAATTCCCCGTGTCGTCGCCCATGTCGTCGATGAAGAGGTTGGCGAGGTCGGGGAAGAAGTCGTCGTTGGGGAAGAACTCGAAGCCAGTAGTCGCGCGAGTGCGCTCCCCAAAAACCTGATCGCCCCTCTCCCGTACAGGATCACAAGAGGCGGGGTTCCGGAGGCCTACTGTCCCTTCAACCGGTGCACGCCGGAAGACGGGATGGAGATGACTTGGTAGAGGGCGGCGCAATGCTCTGGAACGGTGTGAGACCATGTATCTCGAGGTGGCGGCTAGAGTTTGCCCCGGGCTGTATATATGATGCGAGTCGGGTAGGACGTGGCTTGTAAGCCACGCTCGAGTCGGTAACGCCCCACGATCCCGTTGGAATAAAAAACGGCAAGGTAATTAACGCGTCCGTTAATTACTAATCAATGACTCATTAATTTTCCTGAACAACAAAAATATAAACTCGGCTCGGCGAGATTCCCGCAACCCGCGGCTCGTCGTGACGAGGCGTGGCAAGGCGAGCGAGGAGGAGGAGCGCGCGTGTGTCACTCTTCATCTTCTCTTGTTCTCACTAGCTCATACTAGTACTAGAACATCCCACTTTATAAAGTGGTGCAGCTCACTCTCCACAAGCAGTATGAGACTAAACATTAGTCACGTACATGCACAACCAGCCAACCATAATGGTCCATGAGAATTTCGGATGTTAGTTGGGCCTTGGCCCAAGTACACTAAATTCCAGCAAGCATCGCCGGAGAAGACGCCGCCGACGCCCGATACCATCACCGGTAGCCTCCCGTGGTGCACACTCATAAGGTAGCACCACGAGATGGCCTTTGGTGGTACCACCACTTGCTCCATGGCAGCACCATCAGTAGCACAAGCCCGGTAACATTGTCGCATGCTATTGCAGCAAAATTCCCTCTTGCTCCATGGAAAGCTTGCAAAAAAGCTCCAAGAAAATTCAGCTACAATGCTTATGAACAGAAATTTGCTACAACTCTTGCCTACAATGCAAATCGAAAACCAATTGCAGCGAATTTCTCTTGCCTACGATGCAAAACTAAAGACACGGTGATAGCAATTTTCACCTTCATATGATGCAAAACAATAATAAGGTGGTAGCAAACATATTCTTCCTGTGATGCAAAAGAAAATAACTATCACAACAATTTTCCCTTTTTCTATGATGCAAAACAATAAAACGGTGGTAGCAAATATATTCTTCCTGTGTTGCAAAAGAAAATAACTATCATAGCAACTTTCCCCTTTTCTATGATGCAAAACAACACAACAGTTGTAGCAAAAATATTCTTCCTGTGATGCAAAAGAAAATAACTATCATAGCAATTTTTCCCCTTTGGTAGCAAATTATTCTTCCTGTGATGCAAAAGAAAATAACTATCATAGCAAATTTCCCCTTTTCTAGGATGCAAACCGATAAAACGGTGGTAGCAAAAATATTCTTCCTGTGATGCAAAAGAAAAGAACTATGGTAGCAAATTTCCCCTTTTCTAGGATGCAAACCGATAAAACGGTGGTGGCAAAAGTATCCTTCCTGTGATGCAAAAGAAAAGAGCTATCATAGCAAATTTCCCCTTTGTATGATGCAAAACAATAAAAGGGTGATAGCAAAATCTTTCTTCTTTTGATGCACAACAAAACACCAGTCGTATCAAATTTATTCTCCCAATGATGCAAAACAAAAGAACATTGGTAGCAAAAAAAATCTTCATTTAATCCAAGAAACGTAGTAGCAAAGATCTCCTTCATATGATGCACCACATCACCGGTGGCAAATTTTTGACGCTGGGAGGAACTTCTTCGGCATCAACTTTGACCAGCTTGAGAGGACCATTGTTCGTAGCACGGTCGCTAGCGTACGCTAGCATCGCCTCCCTCTTTTGTAGCACAGCTGTTGGCGCGGTAGCACCGCCGCTGATCTTTTGTAGCTTCGTCGGCGTAGCAAATGCCAGCTTGCCGCTGGAGCAGCGCCTCCGGACCATGGCAATACGACGACGGTAGCAACATCATCGCACCGCCACGACGACAACAACGACTCCGGGCCATGGCAGCAATGCCCCACCACCAAGACAGCAGCGTCGTCGTGCCATGGCAGCTAGTCGAGGCGACAAGTTCGAGGTCTTGGGGCCTCGCCGGGCGCAGAGAGATGGGATGGAGGAGATGAGCATGGCGGCATCGGCTTCGACGTGTTGGCGTGGTGGCTGGGAGCAAGCTCGTGGCGGCAGGGGTTGATGGCTGGGAGCAAGCTCGTGGCAGCACCCCCCGACTCTTGTGGGAAGCACCTTGGGTGCACTTCTCTTGGTGAGATGCGCGGGATGTCGCCGACGATCTCACCTCGGAGCAGCGCCGCCCTGCCATGGGAGCACTGCCGTCTTTCGTCGGCAGCTCCGTCGCCCTCCAGGAAGCATCTCCTCCTACTACTGGGAGCATGCGGCACCTCGCTCCCATTGCGTCCTCAGGACAGCGGGCTCGACGAATCGGGGAAGCACAAAAGCACCCACGCTGGCAGCATCACGTCTCGCCGGTGGCAGCAACACCGTCATGTTGTGGCAACACGACCGCTGTCCAACGGAAGCACCTCCATGAGTGCTCTCCGTCATGTTGTGGCAACACGACCGCTGTCCAACGGAAGCACCTCCATGAGTGCTCTCCATGTACGCCAGAGGCTACAGCGGCTCCTTCACTGCTGTGGGGAGAGGCTCGAGATGGGAAGCAGCGGGCGGCGCAGCAGTCGCGGAGGAGCAGCGTGCGGTGCAGCCAACGGCGGAGGAGCAGTGGGCGGCGCCGTGGTCAACAAAAAGAGAAAAAAGGCGGAGGGGAAGAAAGGGAGCGGCGCGAGCAGATAATGTATGGGTGTGGGGCCAGCACACGGACGCGTGGCGCACGCTCGACCCGGAGGACACGTCGCGTGCAATCCTCTGGAGGAACGTATCATTTTCCATATAATAATATAGGATTAAAGGTCAATACAGTTGCCAGGCAGCAATGAATGTCAATCCAACTAAGCTGGGACTTTCCCCTGCTACGGTAACATCGCCATAATTGGCACCTGATATCAACTCTAAGCGAAATACAACCAACAAAACCAATTTCAGTACTGCACACTGCAAGTCTGAACCTTTTCATTATACAGGCCAAGTCAACAAAATACACAGGAAACAATCGAAGGAGATGAACGAATCATATAGGACTGAGCGGTCACAAGAACACATTCCCTGAAACCGTATACTTCGATATGCAGATGCTTTTGTAATTATACATCAAGGGATATCATACAACAAAATCCAGTTCACTTGATCAGGAAAATCAGAACACAGGGAATCCAGATGCCTATCGCCGCAAAGCCCTGAAGAAGGCAGAGAAATTTCTGGGCCACAGTCCAAATTGACTGCAAGTTTTGAACTTCTGATAAACTTCCAACAGAATACCAAGTGCTTATTTCTTTCTCTTTACTTTGAGAATTCTTCTGCCCGACTTGTCATTGTAACGGACAGTGCCCATTGTAAAGCCACCAGCAGAAGCCTGACTCTGCTGGCCAAACTGGAATATGCCAGGTGAGGCTGTAGATGTAGTGGAGGCGAATTGAGTAGCTGGTGTGCTGAAAGCTGGACTCAATGGTGAATTGCTCTGAAAACCAAATGGTGGGGTAGTGGAGAAAGGAGACTGGTTACTGTCACCGGCTGTTCCTGTACTTAAGCCAATGATTGGGCTCATACTACCAAATAATGGTGTTGAGGGTGACGGATTTGGTGTTGAGGATGACAAAGTAGGTACTGTTGGTGTAGACGAAGTGAATGAGAATATAGTGCTCGAGGTTGAGCTGAAAGGCGAAATAGCAGAACCAGCATTCGGAATGCCAAATGGTGATGGAGCAGTTGTAATGAAATTGCTGCCAAAAATTGGTGAGGCCGGGAATGCTTTACTAGATCCCAAAGCAGAACTAGTGACTGGTGAAGACAGAGGGGTCGAATCAGAAGCAGCTGTGAAAGAAACTATGGAACTGAAAGGGATAGAGCTTGAAGGTGCTGAACCATATTGAGAATTTGCCGAACTTGGTAAAGCTCCCATGTTTGAATTTTCTGGAGACATCAAGTTTGACTTACTTGCCGAACTCTGTGTGGACAGTGAATTACTATTTCCTGATTGGGTGAACTGGTTTCCAGATAACATTGCTGATCCAGATGATGTTACTTTGGACTTATCCAGAGAAGCAACCGAACTCATACTACCAAACTGCGGGGAGAAATTCAATAGGGTACTGCTGCTATCTGTCATGGATTTGTCCTGGGCAGCTAAGAAACTTGCACCACCAAACTTCGGCGAGAAATTGAAAGGTGTATTGCTACTTCCTGATGGTGGTGCTTCAGTAGATTGGGAAGTGATCCCGGCAGATATTTTTGAAGATGTAGACAAGCTACTTGGACCAGTATTGGAGAAAGTGAAACTACCACCAGTTGAATTGCTTTGCATGCTGAATGGCAGTGTTGTGTCAGGCGCTGCTTTAAATTGAATACCACCAAATTGCTGTGTTGAAGTGGATGAAGTCTGGAAACCAGGTTGAAACGAGAACTGAGGCAATGAAGAAGTTGACGAGCCAGCATTTGTAGAAAAACCTGAGTTGTTTGGTCCATTAGAAGGGAGAACAGCAGATGCAGTAGATTTTGATGTATGTGCTAGCCCATTACTTAAGGTTGCAGGCTTGGAATTGAGAACATTAAATACAGGGTTACTGGTGAAAGATGTGACATGTCCAGCACTCTTAGAAAATATTGGTGGAATTTCTCCATTTAACTTCTTATCGTGTTTGCTTGAAACTGAGCCTTCTTCAGAAACTCGTTTGGAAATCCTGCAAAGACAAAGATATTAATTTTAACGTCCATGTACAGGAAACATGTTAAAAGTTAAAACGAGAACATCTAATACTAAACATAGAAGTGGAATAAATATGGCAATTTTTGGAATAATAGACTAATAACTTGAGCATAAACTGAGCCATGTTAGAATAAATTAGCAGATAAGATATTAATTGGATAAGTGGAATAAAAAATTGGCATGCTCAAGACCTAGCGGCTAATAGTTCTCGAACATAAACATAAGTAGCAACGGTGGCATATCTTCATTGGAGCACTGACTTGATAACTTATGGTTGTTACAATCTTATTAAGCGGCAAAAACAACAACACTTCAAAGTAATTGGTCAGAAAGCATGCTCTCTGACTTGATCAGAAACTGACCAATGAGCACTTTCCGCAGAAGTAACTGGTGCACTGGGTCCTCCAGAAGATTGGTCCTTCCCAAGGGGCAGTGTAGGCGGAGATGCCATAGTAGGCGTGGGAGGGGCCTGTGAGTGAGCACCCAATGCAGCCGTGACTGGGAATGAGAAGCCATTTGATGAAGCCGACAGTACGCTTCGGTCAATTTCACTGGATGACACCAGATTAGAAGGAGAATAGCTTTGCAAAGGAAATGTTGGAGGATTCTCCTTATTTTTTGTTTCAGAATTCTTCACGGTATGCTCCTGGATTGCTGGCTGGCTTTTCTCAATTTTATCATTTGATTGGCGAAGTGTGACCGTACTTCCACTGCAGTTGTCTACCCTAAGAGAATCCTACAAGACAAACGCTGCAGATAAATATATATCATAAAGGTAGCTGCAGTATAGAAGATAGTATCATATTCTCAGTCATATGGTTCTACCTTGGGTGAAGTTTTTATTTCAGAGGATGATTTACTTTCTAGAACAGCAGATCTACCTGATATATCATCAACAGTCTTGCCATCTATTGCAGCTGGGGTGAGTTTAGCGGCATCACTTATGTTTCTGAGTGAAGAATACTCCTGGATAAATGACGAAGTGGATTCCAAAAGGTTGCCCTGAGATGATATTTCCTTCCTCCGAGAATAAGAATCATCACCATCAATGGCATTCCGGTGTCTATGCTTTAATTCTGATGCACCTTCCTTCTGTGAGGGAACTAGAGTATCAAGCTGTTTCAGTATCTTGGCAGCCATCTCAGTTGACTGAGGTGGTGCTTTACCAAAACTGTTGCCACGGACACCTTGAGTGCTATCGTCAACTTTAGACAGACACCGACGCTTTTGAATTTGTGTCGAGTGTTCAGAATCTTCATCAAGTTTGCTTGCATGACTACCAGGGTATCCACGATAACCAGGCCGTGTTTCCAGAAGTGGTGATACTCTGTTGTACCTTTGGCGCATTTTGCGTATGGGACCAACAGAAACAGTCTCATTGTTGAGAGCAACACTCTTCCTCTTCAGAATCTGCTGATTTGCAAGGCAGCATCACAAAATAAGCCAGCAAGATTACACGGAACTTCAAACGGCACATATTCCATAATTCAATTACATAAGCTTTGGGAGATCAGGCAGCAGCAACATAATTTAGAAGTATCAACATAAGGTTATAAATTGAACTGGAGTTGCAACATTTGGCTCTCAAACCTTGTGTCAATCATTAACCAAAACATTTTATACGACCATGCTAGGGCACATATTCCATAATTCAACTGCATAAGCTTGGGGGGATCAGGCCGCAGTCACATAATTTAGAAGTATCAACAAAAGGTTATAAATTAAACTGGAGTTGCAACATTTGGCTCTTAAACCTTGTGTTAATCATTAACCAAACCATTTTATACAACCATGCTAGGCTCTAATATTTCCCAACCATATCACACTGCCCAGTGGTCGATTTGCTCTTTTTTTTGCACAGCCAAATTTCTGGATATAAATGTAATCTAAGTTACTGTATTTGATACTTATATGTTGTTAGCTAATGAGATTATATATACTCATGGCAACTTTCTACTAAAGAAATACAAAATTAATGTTGTTGGACACTGAAGCACAGATAAACTCATAAACATAATTTGACACTAGCATGGAGCACATGCTTTGATATGAAAACAACTACAAAGACAAGGTTTTGGTGGAAGAAGCTAAAATCTAGAGTAAGGTTTTGAGTTGAAGTCTCATCATGTACTGTTTATTTGTACCAATTACAAGAATGTCGGTCCCAGTGGGAGTAAGATTGTTTTTTTTTTTGTATTTGTGCCTTATGCAATACTGCTTGTTCCATATAAATACAAATAGTGTGTTTGTTTGTTGGGTGCCTTTTGCATGATTAGTGGTCCCACTTGTGAGGATGATTGCATTTGTTTATTTAAGTATTTTGTAAGATGATGGTACCACACATATAATGTATTATATAACTAAAGTGTGGGAGGATGAAACTACGAACTCTAAACTTTATATAAGTAGGAAAGATATTACTCCCTCTGTTCCACAATATAAGATGTTTTAGCCTTTTTCGACATGCACATGTCCATACTTGTATCTAGAAACATTTTAGTGTATTTTTTCTTTTGAAAAAACATTTTAGTGTACGTGTACACTTATTTTGCTATGAATCTAGACAACATGTACACCTACAACACCTTATATGGTGGAACGGAGGGACATCTTATATGGTGGAATGGAGGGAGTATGTAAAAAAGTGATTTTATCAAAATAGCTGCCATCTAGCCGCTAGGGATATTTAAAGTTCAAATGAAAAAAGATCAGATAAATCGTGCCAATTAAGTACGAATGACTAAAAGATATCATATGAATACCTCAATATCAATATTGCACACCATAATCATGACTTAAGGGTACCAAGAATAAGGCCCAGTTCTTTTGACGGCTTCTCCGAGAAGCCACCCCTCACCCAGCTTCCTAGAGAAGCCACCTCAAAATTTTAGCTAAACTTCCAAAATAGGAACCTTACATTGAGTTTGGAAGCCCTCTCAAATTTTTGGGACGGCTTCTCCAGGAAGCTGGGGGAGGGGCAGCTTCTCGGAGAAGCCGCCAAAAGAACTGGGCCTAAGTGTTCAAAGAATTACAAAAGAATAACCGCCTTCTACATCGGCATTTAGAGCTTATTTACACAGGTAGACAGGCTGAGTGCAGTCAACAAAATCTGAAATTATGGTTTATGGATGTATCCTCCTGCGGCTTGAAGGCGTAAGATCGACTGGTGATAAAAAACAAGCGCGCGTATACTTAAAAGTGCCACATTCATATTCTAATATTTTATCTCATGGCTAATCCTTTATAAGAATAAATAAAAAAGTATATTGTGGTTCAATAGTAAGTACCTGCCTGCCAAATGAATGAACACTGTTTGAGGTCTGATAAGATGAAGATACAGTAGCAGACATATCCTTGGAAGGAACAGGACCCTGAATAGATTGATGGATAGAAGTTATAAAGATTATCCTTGCTACTACCTCTGTTTCATAAAACACGGCCTATAAATTTAGTAAAAATATAATATTTGGTACAGTATGAAAATATATATGGTAGATCTGTTGATACTCCCTCCATTCCTAAATGTAAGATGTTTTAGGTGTTTCACATGTTGTCTAGATGCATACTGAATGAACATACACACTAAAACGTGTCTAGATACATTTGTATACATGTGAATGTAGACGATGGCTAAAACATCTTATATCATGGAAGAGAGGGAGTATTATTTTGGTGTTGTAAATATTTCTATTTTTCTCTATATTCATGGTCAAACTTAGTCAAAGTTGACTTTTGACTAAATTTATATGCCTTGTTTTGTGAAATGGAGGGAGTAAAGCCTCGAGATGGATATTATGCTCGAGAACATGGATAAAATAAGTATTATGTACAATAGAAACAGACAGAATGGCAACTCTAAGATACAGAAAGAGTGATGTGTGTAGTTTCAAACTTTCACCACTTCCCTTAGGTGGATTGATCAAGGTGCAATACATAAATAACTCACTTTCCAAGTAGTCAATGGTTGCTTATTTTTCATATTTGAAAGAGAGGCCTCATAAGATATTGGGTGTACTCTTGAGCATACGATGAGAATAAATTCGCAATATATACTAAAAGAGGAAATGAGGTATAAAACCTTGAAATAAGGAGACGATGACATTCTCTGTATTGCTGATTTATTTGGAGTCACAAAGTTGCTTCCAGGATGATCAAAGGGTGTAGAAGGAGGCAATCTTGGACTTCGGAATAGTGGAGGGTTCGGAGATTTAGCTACTGTGATAGCTTCAACTGATTTATTAGGCAGAAAAGAAGGTTCATGCAATCTAAGGCGTAACGGCGACCCGTCTGGACATCTTGAACCCATATATGCCTTTGCAAGTTCTGCAGGTGAAGCAACTTGATCCTGCAGGGAAGCACAAGGTTACATGAATTCTGCGATCCGAAAGGACCATATGGTCCATATCAACGATACAAGTAAAAATGCATCAAGACATGAAGATACCTATTAGTTAAGGTAAAAAATATGAGTCAACAATAGGATAGAAATATGAAATATATATTGGTTAAGTCCAAATACATAATATTGTGCTCTTAGGTTCTAAGTAACAAATTATAAAGGTGGTCGAGTAGTTTGAAGCAATTTGATATTATGCATTATGGTTAAATGCAAGAAAGTCAGCCTGAACATTTAAGAAAACAATAAAAGCATGAGTTGCCATACTCACAGCAACACTGTATGGTCTGATGGAGAAATCAACAGGTAAGCCTCTAGATCCATTTTCCTTCTCGCGAGACCATGTTTGCTTTATATTACTAACTTCTGCCTGCAGTGTATTGTATCCAACAGTTCTGGAACGCAACAACCCAGCCAAATATTCAAACTCACTCCTACAAACAATTATTCAAGAGAGATATGTAAGTTGCATAAATGTTAAGAGATAAGCAAAACAATGTAAGATGCAAACTTAAACCAACTTATACATTTCTAACTTTGATAATGCATGCAACAAAGCAGAACGGACTCAAGAGTTCAACAATAACAGATAGGGAATCAGCAAAGACGAAATGATATAGAAACAGGAAAACCCATTAGAGATGAATGATAAACATGGAATCAGACAATAAGGAAGTGTTTCCCCGGTGATGTTGTTATTTAAGTCATATGCATAACTGCATAATCAAAAATTGAACAAACGAATAAAACTGAGGACCTAGTGCAGCAGTTAGATGCTGGCCTCGCTTAGTAAAAATGCAATAACGTCCTCACAGCTTGTGCCAAACTACTCCAATGAACTATATTAAATCACTGAATCATAAACTCTCAAGTGCAGACACGGAAAAGATCTTTGTAAGCGCCTAAAGGAATGTAAGAAAAATTCAAGACAAAATATATTCGCTGCTCTAAATGGCAATACAGACAAGGATTTGACGAAAATGAAAAAAACAGAAAAGAAAAATTGGCAGCTACGTGAGGTGACTTAACTGAACCATACAAATAACGACACAAAATTATGCATATACACCTGTCAAATTCACAATTGTCCTTCCTCAAAGTAAGTACTCATTTCAAGCAATTAATAGAGAACATTCCCCATCTTGGTTCCCAGGCAATCGCACCTAAAGACACTCATTTGCCACCAAAATGAAAAATAAAAGTTTTTTTATAGCTGAATATTCCATTAAAGCTAAACAGAATATCAAAAGAATCAGACAAGGATTCCACATTTCTTTATAGCATGTTGGCAGAAACATATCTTATCATCCAGCCAAGGTGGTGTTGTGAGGTGCCAACATATTCTATTCTTAGCTTGCAGAACACTGAATATTTGAAAAGCTCACAACAACTTGAGGTGAGTACCATGCTGATACTGCTCAATGATTAGTTAAATTATCGCTGATAGTGCTCAATGATTAGTTAAATTATCCAATACTTGCCTTGTAAAAGTCATACGTTTCAACAATTCTTCAAGTTCCATACCATGATGGCAATCAGAACTTCTTAGCATGCCATCTCCATCCTTGACAGAGTTTTCAGGATTAGCAGTATACACGTTCTGTGTGGACACCTATATACATGTTGGAGGCTCAGTTATACAGGAAATTAAAAAAAATCAAATATGCTAAGAAAGTTACATAATTAGCAGAGGGACGTGTCGAAAATTTAACCTAATAAAAAAAATCGTGTTACGCATGTTATTAGCTGCTCCAAGAACTAAGAATTGAAAAGGCGTTTGTCTTTTGAGAATCCTGGTAAAACACTGATAAAATATAAGAAGGTTAGCTTAAACTCAGTGCCTGGCAGGATAAATGGGAATTTAGTACCACTTAGAAAGCTTAGATTAAGCATTTAGTATGGATAGTGTATACAACTAAATTTTAAATAAATAGTAGACCAAGCAACAAGTTCAATAAGGATGGTGTAACAAGCTTACATTAACAGTCTGTCCACCATTTCCTTCTCCTTCTGGAATGTCATCCTCTATACATGCAGAAAAAACATCCTGTGTGAATTTGGTGGAAACCAATGATAATATTACCTCTCATCTCACAGGATAGACTACAGTAGCATGTAATTTGCTGATTACTGGCAACAGATTGTTAATCTGGTAAGGACAGTAAACATGGTTCTCATTATCTGAACAGCTTATAGATAATTCACTAATTTGGTCTTTTACTAGATGATGATCCAAATCGCTACGCTCATCGGAAAACAAGTGCCAACAGTGCTACCGGAAATGAATGCTTAGATAACAGGAAGGCACCCACCTAAAGGGGGCGGCCTCAGCGAGGGAGGTGCGTCGAGCAACTCCGGTCGCCAGAGCAGAGCGTCCAGTGATTCTGGCCGCGTAGGCGGTGCATCGAACGGCTCCGGAAGCGGGGGCGCTACGAGCTGCGGGGGCGGCTTACGAAACACTGAGGAGAGGAGCCGTGAGGCGCCGCCGGTGATGAGACGGGTGAGCCAGCCGCTCCCCTCGCCGCCGCGCGTCTCCGAGACGGTAGAGGCAGCGGGGCGTGCGTAGGGTGATGCAGCTGCGGCGCGGGAAGCAGGGCGCCTACGGACCTTGCCTCCGGCGGCGGCGCCGCCGTCGTAGTCTCCGCGAGACGCCATGTAACGGCGTCGATGTGGGGCTAGGGTTTCAGGGGTCGCGTGGGCTAGGGTTTTTGGAGATGAGAAGGGAATAATCGACGACGGGAGGGGTGGAATGCTGAATGTTACGGGCTTGGAGGGTTTAGCTTCAAAAGTTACTCATACTACCTTCTTCTAGGGACTACGGCCCTGTTTGGTTGAGCTGTGACTTATCTAAAAGCAGCTGTGGGCTTTTGGGCTGTGGAAAAGTAGTTGTGGCTGTGTGTTATGAGAAAGCTGTAAAAGCCATTTGACAGGTAGCTGTTTATACGGTGGTTGTGAGGATCCCCAAAGACCTGAGACTATTTATTTAATGTTTAAGGATAACAAATTTAACAAACATATAGATGTTAAAAGAGCAAGCAAAACAACACGACTTATTTAAGCATATGGAGATATTGATCACAGGAATAAATTGTAAATGGCGCGCGCACACACACTTAGCTATTTTGCAATCTCATATAAGGGCAGTCATCTAATTTGCAAATCCAGGATTTAACTTTGTGCACATTGAGGCTGAACTGCTTCTCCTTGTGGTCAAGGACACATGATGCAGACAAGATCGCGGAGGAGCTGAAGGGAATTGCTGGTCCAGCTGCTGCAGTGCATGGACGTCCCGATCAAGCTGTTTTTCGGCCGGTCGTCGTGCGCGAGCTTCGTCTCCGGACGCTCGTTGTGCCTTGTGCGTGAGCTGCATCTCCGGCCCCTGATGGTGCGCGAGCGCGAGCTGCTCTTGTTGTTCGCCTCGCTTGATGCGCAGGGAGCGGAGAGCTGAGGAGCTTAAGCGGGGACTTGGCCGACCGGCGGGGAAACGGAGAGGAAGGGAGCGACCGGCGGGGAAGCTCGCCGTCAACCAAGAAGGCGGCGGCGGCGGCGCCCTATCCTAATCACGTGCGGGAGAGCCCGAGAGACATGCGAGTGAGAGGGGAAAGGAGCAGAAGGGGCTCACGGTGGCAGGCGGAGGGTTATTTTGCTATAGTTTCAGGGGCAAAACGGGGAGGTTCGAGGCACACGCAGCCAAAGCCAGAAAAGCACCTCCTTGCGCGCGGCGTTCGTTTTCACGCGGCTTTTAAATAAGTATAAACCGTGAAAGCCACAACAAAAGCCCAACCAAATAGAACTTACATGGGCTGATGGGCTCGATACAAACTTCAAAGTGATGTTTAAAGAAACACTCCGAAAACAAATTGATGGCTTTCAAATTGAAATTTATGAGCATGAATTTATAGCACGATCTTCCCTTTACCATAGTGCGGGACCATGTGGCATACAAATCTTTCAGAAACAAAATCTGCAAAGATAAGACTCGCATCAATCTCGTATAAGATGTCGGACTACAGGGGTCGTCTCTCGGAGATTTTACAATTTGCAACGTTTAGACACATCGTGGAATACATAGCCATGTACCCTTTGGGCAAATCATACCAAGTTGACACCACGATCGATCATCTCATCACCTCGTTCCCTTTGTAGGGGCGACGGAAATAGAGAGGACCTGGGGCGAGAGCGCCGCCACTGGCAGCGGCTGTACCACGACCTTCTTGAGCAGCATGTCCTCGTCGGCCTCATCCAGTGTGCCCTCCTCCTTCTTCCCCATCACTCCGTCCTACTCTTGCGCTTCCCGCCTTGATGCAATTCTTGAAATCCAACATGCATCTCCAAGATTAATCATTCATTCAACTCGTGTGTCCATGAAGTTCCAGACACTAATCAATGTAGTAATATGCAACACTCATGATGTCCATGGCGTCGAGCTTGCCGATAGGAAGGAATACTCGATACGATTATGTGGTGTCAACTCGGTACGATTGATGACTTCTGAGTGTGTGTCTGAAAATAGGTTGAGCTTGTTTTCCCCACGAGGGTGACTCAAGGGTATTATCGAACTCTTATGGAACTGTATATAAAATGATTTATCTTTTTGTCCTTCTTCAAGGAGCCTACAAAACAAAATTAAATTGCTTTGTCCCTCAACCTCACCAAGCGGTTGTCAAGCACAATATGTTTTAGTTAGACATAAAATAAAATGAAGTACAAAAAATAAATATGTAATGGTATAAATAAGCATGCAATGATAATGAAAACAAGTGGTGATTGTGTTTTTTGTTTTGGTTGGTTAATGCAAGAAATAAAAGTATTTTTTTCTAAATGGTTGAAAATTAAAAGTGATGAAAATATGTTGGAAGTGTTTTCTTATGATTAGAAATGGATCGGGGTTCATGGTTTCACTTATGCACTCTCTCTATAAGTTGTGGTGGATACTCAACACTATAGTTGACATATTTTATTCCAATGTAAACAAGATATTCATATGAGCATCACGTCTTATCATTGAGATGTTTTGGTTATTCATCTCTCTCATACTCCACTATCTCATACTCCACTAGGAAGTGAATTAAATATGTCAATATTAAGAAATAAATCAGAGTATGGCCTTAAGTTCAATGACATGAAGTTAAAATAAGAACATGCTAGATCTAGTCATAGAGAAGTGGCAAGATAACACCAAATCCCCGGTAGCATGGTATTTTCTTTATCCGCGGTGAGGCAACAAAGTAAGGTAAAACACCCAAGTGGATCACGAGATTTCGTTATCAACTTCCCGTTAGCCACCGCCGTTACTCGAACTAATGCACATGTTCCCCTCACATGCCCTCATGAACATGCTTGATCAAAAAGGTAAACAAGAACGAGGTACATCTACTCATATAACTGAAACATAAAACAATTGCAATCACAAATATCAACTCATAATAAGATCCACCGTGAAGGTAATACAAATATGACCGTACTCATGTTAGACAGCTCATGGGGTGCTCATCCCCCCTGTTTTTCAAATTTAGAATTTGAAATACTTTAGTTAATTGATTTTTAGTCCCTTTAATTGACATAAATACAAATACTCTATTAGGATTAATCACAAGAAAAGATCAGGATAGCTCAGTTGGTAGAGCAGAGGACTGAAAATCCTCGTGTCACCGGTACAAATCTGGTTCCTGGCAGAGAAAAAAAGATCTACTGAATAGGTATTGATATAAATACCTGGAGATGGATTGGGATATATATCGGTTAATAATATAAATATAGTATGATATCTTCATCTTAGTGGTTATACAATGGAGTTCAAGAGAGAAGATATACAATGCTACTTCCACAAACCCATAGTCCAGAGGTGGACTACTCCCCCTTCATCATGGTGACGATGGTGGAGTCGTTGGAGAAGATGGAGACCATGCCGGCAGCGCCCCGCTGGAGATTTCCCCCACCAATCTACAGATCCAGGCTTCTGTTTCGTGGTTCTGTGTTTCAGCGGCGCTCTCTCCGAAAGGCGTCAATGGACTATTTTTATAGTCGTTTCTAGGTCAAGACGAAGGCACGGAGATGAAAATCGACGGCATCAGAGCCACGAGGGGGAACGAGCACACCCCATGCGACCAGGGAATCTGGTCGCATGGATATGCTTGTTTCCTACTAGGACTTCCTTTTTTGCTCTTCCTTGAATCGTACGTTTCCTTACTTCCAAATATTAGTTCCCGTAAAATATTATATCATTTAGATGTCTTTGAGTCCCTAAAAGTAAAAAAATAGAAAAATAGTTTTTGATTCTGCAAGGTTAATTCCATATAATTAGAGAAAATTGTTAATTATCTCTACTATATAATACAACTTAAGGTGTCTAGTACGTCGTGGCATTTTTGAAGTGGATCGCAGGCAAAAAACAATAATTTTTCTAACAACGATATCCTTAATCTAGCTAGAATCTATACTATGCAGATATAGTAATACGACGGATATCGAAATACATACCCTTGTAGACCAAAAAGCGGGGATTACACTCCCGCACAAGCGTTGACGATGAAGACGACGTAGCTGACCTCTAGATCGTGAAGAACTTGGCGCGATGAAGATGACCTCGAGGTCGGGTGGAGGAAGCCGACCTCCCAGTGCCACTAGCGTGGCACCTCGCAGGGCGTCACACACATACGGTGGAGACGACGGCCTCCGAAGCTCTAGTCCAGGACGAGCAGCGGAAGACTTGGACTGGAACACCAACAGCACGACATCGGGCGTATGGTGGGGAGTACTCTCTCCTCGGCGCGACTCCGACAAAGGGAATCACAAAATTGAGGAGAAAATAGAGAATTATTGGGTGAATTAAAAAGCCAGGGGTGCCCCTCTATACAAAGTGGCAAGAGGGCTGCCAACCTCTCCAGCCGGACGGTTTGGGACTATTCCCACGCACCCAATCCGGCCAAGGCTGGTGCGCCGGCCCTAGGTGGGCCCCATGCCCTCTCTCTCTCTCTTGGGGGGGGAACCTTCCCCCCTCACGGGCCTTCTTTCCACCAGAAGGCCCATTTAGGGAATTTTGCCTTTAAAAATTCGAAAATAATTAAATAAAAATATATCTAACCATTATTACATTAACTAATATTAAATATATATTATATAATTTATTACGGCTCTAAAAACTATTTCGTCGCTGCCCGGTCTCCATCGGACCATTCCCGGGACGTTCCCGGTGTTCTCTCTTTCTTATTTTCCTTTCTGGTTATCTTGTCGAAACCCCTTAAGTGTGTTACCCTAGCGGTCCGATATAATAACAGACATGATCGAGACCCCTCTCCTATCAATGATTAACTCGTAGGCCTGGCCCCCATGAATTAACCCTTGTGATATAACGAATGACTTTCATCTATCAAACCTAGACGTCGAGTCTTAAACCTTTTAGCGATACTTAGCGTGTCCGAAACTCGTTCATAGATATCTCCATACCTAGCATGATCTCATACCTAGCATGATCTCATTACCGACAACACTATCTTCTACTCGTCTATGATATTATGTCCTGGTGACCTAGTCACATGTTTGCAAACTCATTTGACATAATCTCACCGAGTGGGCCCTAGAGTATCTATC
Source organism: Poa annua (assembly GCA_026929855.1). NCBI lineage: Eukaryota > Viridiplantae > Streptophyta > Magnoliopsida > Poales > Poaceae > Poa > Poa annua. The sequence continues at coordinate 24,302,033 of CM049432.1, forward strand.
ATGCTATGCGGACTAGCAAATCCCGCTCTTGACCCCTCGTGTCAACTACTCCCTTCCGATACCCAAGAGACACCTTTATTGTCACACTATAAAAGATATGACGTTTGATGTAATCAAAGTATCTTTCAGGAATAATAATAAGAGTTGATCTCACAGTCGAAGGCGTAATGACTACGTCCTACAAATTATGGGTATGTCCATCATATCATTGTCCCAATGACATGACTCCATTGCCAACTGACGCCATGTCACATGATCGGCAAACCTCGATCATCAATCGCACAATGAACTAGTCTTAGTAGAGGCTACTAGGGACCTGGTTGTTTATCTACCTTACGTGTATTAATGTTTCCGCTTAACACAGTTATAGCATGGTATAAACTATATAATGAACAATTGGGAATAAACTATCTTTATTAAGTGCCTCTAGGGCATATTCCCTTCAATTTTTGCGCTTTAGCCCCTCAGGTTTGAGTTAATCCACCGGCAATCCCTGTGTGTCCATAAAAAACAGTCAACGCCCTGCTCGGCTGCGCTGGACGAGAGGCACCACGCTCTGGGCCGGTTTTTCCTTGTGGTCGCAGGTCGCCGCAGCGCGCGTAGGCGGTGAGGAGAACGTTTGCGACGACCGGGGAGGGGTGGTGGATGAGGGCGTGGCGGAGGGACGCCTCGTGGAGCACAGGTGCAGCGCGGGCGTCCCGCATTGCCGCCGCAGACTTGATGGCCGGCGGGAGCGCGAAGTGGTCGATGGAGGCCGAGGAGGCCGCGAGGGAGTAGAGCGCATGGAGGGCGGCAACATGGTTTTCAGCGGCCGTGAGGGAGCGGATGGTGGCGGAGCTGGGAGGCGGGTCTGCCGGTGGCGCCACGTCGGTGGCCATGGATGAGCTGAGGGGATTGGTTTCGGGAGTGAGCTCGGCTGAGACATTCAACCAATCAATAACAGAATAGGTCCCCTTCGGTCACCAAGACCTTGATAAAAGGACCGCCCATGATCGTTAGAAGTAGTAACATTGTCAGTGCCATGGTGTATTGGTGTTCTTCAACAGCGGGTCGTGAGGCTTTATACAAATCCTAATGAGGTTGCAGAGGTGCTTCCCTGTTATAGCTCATCTTCCCCTTGGCATTTACACTGAAGCAGAGTTTATTCCTGATGGTTTGTAATACCCCGTAGTTATAAGAGCGAAAGGGTAGATATTAGAAGTGTGCATCTTTGCATTCATGCATGTTTGGAAAATTAGGATAATTTTCGCACTTTTGTGCAAAAAAGAGAATGAGTTGACATCCGACAAACGTTAGGATGCCTGGTATGATCTCTGACAAGTAGTCATGTGTTGTCGATAAACCTAAACCTCGGAGTACAGAAGAGGGGGTTTTAAAATACAAACCACTCAAACTCTGAAAAGGAGTCTCGAGATAATTAGGAGAAATCATTTCAAATCTTACCCATTCTTAATCATATACCAAATTGAATAACTCAAATAAGCAAGAATGGAGTCATGAACTTATTTGCAAATAAATCGATGGAACATGACCATCTCAAGTCACAATTTGAACATATCATCTCAGGATATCTTCATATTATACACTAGAATTACATACTCACAAATATATAATGAATATCACAATACATTTCCACAAAATAATAAGAAGCATACAATTACATGTTTCATCATCTCCAACCAGAATTAATACAACACTGAATATAAATTACAACACCATTTTATTCCAACCCTTACAAGGGATCAGATTACAAATACAAATAGAATTTGAAAGTGTAAAAAAATGAAATCTACACTTCAAGCCTAAATCCTGTAGCTTTTAAGTCTTGGATCTTTTGAGTCTTGAACCTGCAAAATAAACAACAAAAACAAAAGAGAGTAGGGCTTAGGATTAAAATGTTGTCAACCCCATTTGGTGTTGACTGTTTATTAATCAAACCCTGGCATTACTTGAGCAGTATTAAGAATTGCTAAGTAAAAATGACAACATATATCTGGAATGCTTCAAGGGCAAAGAGGGACAGATCAGTGCTCAGTTAATTAGGCAACAATGGGGCAAAGGCATTCAGTGCATTGTTTTGCACTTAAGATTAGATAGGAGGCAACCTGAACTGGAGAAAATTGCATGTGATCATCAAGATTAACACAAACATTTGCATTCCAAAGAAAAACTTATGCCAAGGAGTTATAAAAAGGCAACCTAGGCAAATGTGGTATCACATCTATCTATTAATTAGATAAATGGATCCAAAACAGATTTATCAGCTCACAATTAGCTTAAGCAAGCACCTGCTGATCAAAGCACATCCCAACCGACCTAATCAAGCCCACACCGACTTATTTTAACCATTCCTTCACAGCCAAGTATGGGCAACACAAATATCTCAAAGGAGATAGGGGAAGTGACTCAGATACTATCCCCAAGGGGTGATGAACTGAGTCGAATGGCAGTAATAGCTATCCACAAGAGAGAAAGAATTGCACAGCAAGTCGAGCACAGTTATCACCTAGGTGAGAGTTAGTGCAAAATCTATCAACAAGGTGAAACCAAGTGCAAGACCAGTCAACAAGAGCAGCTCGAGGAGAAGGGCCACAAGCAGTGAGTGAGGACCAAATACAGTTAACCTGGAGGGAACATGGTCGGTTTAGAAGCTTATTGACGAGGGATGCCCCCATCAATACCAATGGTTACTAGCCTAGGGTAAGAGTTATGAGGTAGAGAACGTGTAGTGTTGGTACGTCGTCTGACAAGCGAGATTTACCCAGGTTCGAGGCACTCGAGTGAGTAACACCCATACGTCCTGCTTGTCTGTTATTGATTGTGAATATGCGGCGAGTACAGGGATCTAGCAAGATGTCGATCTTGCTAGGGGTTTGTGATTCGGATTGGGCGTAACCGACTAGGATTACATATATGGAAAGTATAACCGACTAAGTCTATCTATGGTAGAAGTCTTCGACTTGGCTTCTCTTGTTGGGCTTCTTCAGTCTACTGACAATTGGGATTTGGTCATTACGTGCACCTGGTACCCACACGATGGGGTACCCGTTTGGTATAACCTCGTCATTAGCCCCCGAGTGGTTGGCTAATTCAAAGAATCAGTCATGGACTCACTATATAGTGCACGTCTCATGTTTATGCTTTTGATACGATATCTCTGTGTTTTATTTCTTGACTATGATTTATGCTAAAGGATTTCGACTGAGTAGGCCTGGATTTACTCGATGAGTCGAAACCAATTAACTGCACTTGGGCAAAACCTTACTAGTCTTCAATCAGGTCTCGAGTCCTTGGGGTCGAGCCTGGAACATACTGGACAGACTCGCCTCAGGCCAGTTGATGGACTTACTGATATCGTTCTGCAGCTTTACTTTGCTACCCAGCGCGCCCGTCAGGATTTTCATCGTATCTGTTGATACGGAAGTATCTAGTATTTAACACAGCTGGAGTGATCCTCGGCCCGTTCGACTGATCGATGGGTCTTACCTTTACATTTTCTGCATGCAACATCCGAGTCATCACAGATTGACTTTTACTCGGGATTTTTGTGTTTTTTCGCTTTCGAATTGCGAATTTAGTCTTTATTCTATCGCTGCACGACAGTGCTTATGCTTTTGATTCTATCGGGTGCACGACAGTGCACCCGATGGGATTAGCCCCCTGAGATTGTGCTTTATTACTTGTAATAGAGAATAATCTCATTTTTTTTTGTTTTATGCCAGTCGAAGGTTTATACCTTCTCCCGATGGGAGTTTTCCACTCGACCCTTTTCTATGCATATGCCTTGTTGTTTCTCTCAGTCGTTTTGCTTTTGTGTGTTTTACCTCGTCTGCCAGATGAATGATGTCATGCATGACATCATTGGTGTGTGAATAGTATTTTGATGGGATGTGACACAGCGGGCCCCTCCCTTTGACCGTTGTGGACGCCGGTTCAGTTATGATTTGACCTAACGTGGCGAGATTTTCGTAGGCGTGATGATGATTTCCTCGTTTTGCGCGTAGTGGGCGGCGTGGTCTGCGACGATTGCCCTCCGATTGTGCCACGTGTCGTGGTAGTTTTGCTCGGACGATTGTGATGAAGTTATGTCCCTACCGTAAATACGGGTTTCTCTGCTACGAATTATTTCACCCTGCCATTTTCCCTTGCCTTTCTCTCTTCATCTTCTTCCTTGCGCCCGTCCTTGCTCTTTTCTTCCATCTCATTTTTTGCCGTGGCGCCCGAGAAAAACATCTCTGCTGTAACCAATCTTTCACCACCCACTGATAGCCAGTCGAAGAAGGATGAGCTGACCGTTGGGGATTCCACCCCCCCCCCCGCTGCTACTGTGAAGAAAGCTACTAGGGATTGGGTCAAATCCATTGTTACCGAGGAGAAATTGACAGACTTCCGTCAAGCTGGACTTCTGTCTTCAAGAGATATTGTTGCCCCGCGAGCACCTGTCAATAGAGAGGTACTCCCCACGCCTCTTCCCGGTGAGCGGGTTTGTTTCGCAAATTTTCTCCCCTGTGGTTTTGGTTTCCCTTTGCATGATTTTGTGCGAGGCCTGCTATACTCCTATGGAATTCAGATGCATGACCTCTCTCCTCATGGCATTTTACATATCGCCTGCTTTATGGTTCTATGCGAGTGTTTCCTTGGAGTGTTTCCCAGCTAGGCTCTATGGAAACACATCTTTCGAGTGCATTTACTGTGTTGTGACAGCCGTCCCCTCCCGACTGGATGCCTCTATATTGAAGTACGATACGACTGTCCGTATTTTGATTTGATGTCGGCGGAGCCCCCCCAAAAGTGGAGGAAGAAGTGGTTTTATGTGTCAGTCGATCAAGTTATACGTCCTCTTTTCTCGACTGTGCCCCTTGTAGAACTAGCGTCATGGGAGCATAATTTGTCGACTGCAGAAAAGGAGGAGGCATCCTCTCTTATGTGTAGAGTTCAGGAGCTGCTTAAGGCTGTCACAGGAATTCAACTGATCAACACCTTTGTGAAGCGCCGAGTTTGACCCTTGCGACAGCGGGTGCATCCTTTGTGGCGATATGAGGGATGTCTTGATCTCACTCGCATGAGTTAGGTTTAGCTGGCTAATCGTGTGTTTCACGGTCATATCAAGTATATTACCAGTATCCATCCTACTGATATTGCTTACTTCGATTTCTCTGTAGTCCCTTATGGCCTTGGGACTCCTATTCCCAAGGTATTTTTGAATTTCCTTTGTGGATTTTTTTGTTTTCTGGTCATAACTATCTTCTTGTGTGTAGAGGTGCATGACTGATGCACCGTTCTCTTGTTATGACCAGGGACTATCGACTGTCTCCTCTCTGCCTCCCTTTCCGGAACATGATGCATCTTTGGAGGCGACTCATGTCGATGAGGTGGGGACAGTCGCTGACTCTCGTTCTTCGGTTGGCCTGCCGTTTCTGAGAAGGGGACTGTTGAAGAAACACCCTTTAGTTTGGTGGCGATTGATCCTTCGACTAAACCCTTAGTCAAGCGTCGTCGTCTGCGCCGGATTGGTGATGTTGATTCTGCCGCCGTTGCTCAGCCATTGGTGGTTGCGACTTTGACAACTGATGACGATGTAGAGAAGTAAGTTCATGCTGATTATGATTTCTTTTCATTTATGTGCTTTTTCTGCGCCGTGCGCTAATCACTCGAGTAGCTCCTTTGTTAGGCAAGTTTGCCCCTCCCCTCCTGTTGGAGGAAAGAATATTGCTTCTTCTTTTGCAGGAGTCGAAGGGCTCCAGGGTGTAGCTGTGGTTTCTTCAACAGTTGTGGGTGCACCTTCTTCTGTTGCTGCGAGGACTGCTGGCCTATCGCCCTCTGTCTCCTCCTCTTGGGTTGATCATGTAAGTTTTTGCTTTCGTGATTCACTTGCTTTATATGGATTGCTATTTTCCTTTAAATTGAATATGTACCGCCTGCTTCTGTGTAGCATTCTGTAAGTGGCCTGGTCGCTACTGGCCAAGCCTTTGTTCAGGCGGAGCAGGAGCGAGCTTGCCTTCGCTCTGACCTAGGCGGATCAGTCGTAAGGGTCTATCCTTTTGCTTATTTTCTGATCCGTAATTTGATCTTTGTGTAATTTTTGTGTGCTGTGTCCATTGTAGAGGAGAAAGCTTCCCTTGAAGACCGATTAGTCGAGCTGGAACGACAGCTTCATGACCAGGGGCTACGTGCCCACGAAGAATTGGAAAACACTCAACGCTCCTTGGATGTGTCTATCCAGACACTTAGTGTTGTTTTCGTAGAAGCTTTGCCAGGGGCTACCGTTCCGTCGACTGATGAAGATTTTGCCAAGGTGCTGGGTCCCGGTTCGACGACCCTTAAGAAATGGGCACGCGACTTGACAATCCGTGGCTCGAAAGTTACATTGAAGCTGGTTTTGGCGAATGGCATTGAAGCTGATTATGAAACTGCTTTGTCAGACTACCCAAAGAAGTCGAATGAGAAACCTTTGTCTTTCCGGGGAATTTCTGACACTGCAGCTTGATGACCGACAAGTATAGGGGGTGTATCGCAGTACTTTCGATAAATAAGAGTGTCAAACCGAACGAGGAGCAGAAGGTGTTGACAAGTGGTTTTGATGAGGAATTCACTGTAAACACTAGCATACAAGTTTTCAGTAGACTTTGATAATACAGAGAAATAAAGTGCGAGTAAATAGAGCGCGTCAAATATTATTGCAGCGAGTGGCCCAATCCTTTTGAGAGCAAAAGACAAGCCGGTTTGTTTACTTATGATGACCAAACGTTCTCGAGGACACACGGGATTTCTGTCTAGTGCTTTCTCTTCATATTGATGAATAATCTTTAGTGTTTAGATAAGTGTCGTGTGGGTGAACCTATGCTAATGCACCGCCCTTACTAGGACTAATACATACTTATGATTATACCCCTTACAAGCATCCGCAAATACAAGAAAGTAATTAAGTTAAATCTAACCATAGCCTTAAACTCTGAGATCCTGCGTCGGCGGTGGAGATGGTGGTGTTGGCGATGGTGATGGAGTGCAGCTCGATAACAGTGACGATGGCGACGATTTCCCCCTCTGGGAGGGAATTTCCCCGGCGGCAACACAGCCTGCCGGAGAGCTTTTCTCTTCCTGTATTCTCCGCCTCGTGGTGGCGGCGGAGATGGTTTATGTCCTTCTGATAAATCTTAGGTCTTTGGGGGGAAGATGTACGCGAAGGGGTACGCCGAGTGGTGGGCCATGGCGCCCACATCGCCTGCTCGCGCGGCGGCCTTGGGAGCCGCGTCGGGAGGTGGTGTGGGCCCTCTGGGCCCCACCTCGGGCCCCCCTTTTCGCTTCCTCGATGAAACAATTCAGAAATAATTCCCAGTTGACCACTTTGTTCTTTTGGTCTTCGCAAATATTGTATCTTGACGGTGCCTTTTCCAGCAGAATTCAGCCTCCGGGGTTCCATCCCCCAATGATCATCATGCAAAATAGATGAAATAACATAAGTATCATCTCCAAATACGATATATATCAATGAATAGCAGTAAATTATGATATAAAATAGTGATGCAAAATGGACGTATCACAGCTCACCTCGCCAAGGCTAGCATTTGTACTGGAGAGCGTCGTCAGGCTGTAGTATCTGCTGAGCGTCGGTCTCGTGATGGCAAAGCCAAGCTAGCGCCTTGCGAATAGTTGTTTCCTTTCTTTTTAATCACTCGGCGCTTTTTGTAATATGACACTTTATGATGTATATATTGTTGCTTGTCTTCTACTTTATGCATTTCGAGTGGATTTTGTGTGTTTACTTGGTTCCATCAAGACCCAGCCCCCGAGTCGATCGAGTGGGTTTATGTGTTTGCTTTATTTTAGCAAGACCCAGCCCCCGAGTCGACCGAGTGGGTTTATGTGTGTGTGTAGTTTCAGCAAGACCCAGCCCCGAGTCGATCGAGTGGGTTTATGTGTTTGGAACATAAGATATAAGGCCACAATCATGAAGTAAATCATATTCATTGAAGATATATGTCCGGTAGACCGCCTTATTAAAAACCTTCCAGCCCCTTAGGTACCCTGGTAAGGAAAAGAGCGCGTCTGAAATCTACTAGCCTTTTGGCGTTCTAGACTGCCTTTTACAATGATTTTTCGATAGACTTATGCGTAAAAACGACGTAGGTGCGCTACGTTCCATGGGTTGTGTGACAGTTCTCCTATCTGCGCGTGCTTTAGTCGGTAGGCGCCTCCTTCAATGACTTCAGTGATGATGAATGGGCCTTCCCATGGTGATGCGAGCTTGTGTACTTTCTTCTGTTTTAGTCGTAGCACTAAATCTGCCACCATGAACGTCCTAGGTCGGAGACGTCGACTGTGATAGTTCCTAAGGTCCTGCTGGTAGAGAACTGTGCGGGCTAAAGCCGTGTCGCGTGCTTCGTCGAGTACGTCCAATGCATCTTCTTTTGATTCATTTGATTCATCTTCGTTGTACACCTACACCCTTGGCGCGTTAAATTTGATCTCCGGTGGCAGAACTGCCTCTGCTCCATAAACCATAAAAAATGGAGTGAACTGAGTTGATGAGTTTGGAGTTATTCGGAGGCTCCAAAGTACTGCTGGTAGTTTCTCGACCCAGGCACCTGCAACCCTCTTGAGTGGAACTAGTAGTCTTTTCTTGATACCTGCGCATACGAGGCCGTTGGCTTTTTCGACTAGTCCGTTCGACTGTGGGTGCGCCACTGATGCGTAATTGAGTGTAATATCCCACTCTTTGCATAAAACTTAGATTATTATGCTGTGAAATTTGTGCCGTTATCCGTGATGATGCGGTTTGGAACGCCAAAACGATAGACTAGGGATTTTATGAATTTAACTACCGTTGTTGTTGTTGAGCTTGTGATCAGGATTGCGTCGATCTACTTCGTGAATTTGTCGACTGCCACCAGTAAGTGTGTATGCCCTCCAGGTGACGATCTTTTGAGTGGCCCCACCATGTCGAGCCCCCATTGGGCGAACGACCATGTTAATGGTATGGTTTTGAGTGCTGATGTGGGTGCGTGAGGTTTGGTTGCAAACTTCTGGCACCCGATGCATATTTTGACGATATCCTCCGTGTCTTTGAGTGCGGTAGGCCAGAAGAATCCTGCTATAAAAGCTTTAGCTACCAGCGATCGACTGCCGACGTGGTGTCCGCAAGTTCCTGCATGAATGTCACGAAGTATAATTTTGTCATCTTCAAATTCTACGCACCATTGGAAGACGCCTGAGATGCTTCGTCTGTAGAGTTCGCCGTTGATGATGGTGCTTTAGTCGAACCAATGTTGGCTAGTATGTCTGCTTCTTCATTGCTTTCTCGTCTGATGTGTCGTAATTCGCATCCATCAAAGTCTCCCTCTAGCGTGTTACAGAGGTCGCGATATGCGATCATGTTTTCTGCTATGGCGTCGCAAGCCTTTATTGTTTGCTGTACTACCAAATTTGAATCGTCGTATATCATCAGTCGAGTGCATCCCAAAGCTTTGACCATTCGTATGCCGTGTACCAATCATTCGTATTCGGCTTCACTGTTGGATGGTGTTGCGAAATCCATTTGGAGAACGTATTTCAGCTTGTCCCTTTTGGCGATATGAGTACTACACCTGCTCCCGCCCCTTCGTTTTTCTTGGATCCATCGAAAATACATTGTCCATGAGTTGGATATATCCGGTATTCGTGGTATTTGGGATTCGATCCACTCTGTGGTGAAATCAGGCAACACCTGGGCTTTGATGGCCTTCGGGTGATCATACATGATTCCGAGTGGTCCTAGCGCGATGAGACATTTTGCGACTCGTCCTGTTGCATCTGGATTTGTGAGTATGTCTCCGAGTGCGGACTTGCTAATCACTGTTATTGGGTGCTTTGTGAGGTAATGTCTTAGTTTCCTTGTTGTTATGAACACTGCATAAGCCAGTTTCTGAAAATGTGGATATCTCTGCTTGGATAGAGATAACACCTCGCTGATGTAGTAGACTGGTCTTTGAATACTTTGAGCATTTCCTTCTTCCATACGCTCGACTACGAGGACTATGCTGACCACCCTGTTTGTTGCTGCCACATAAAGGTATAGTGGCTCCTTTTCTTTTGGTGCTGCTAAGATGGGAGGTTTAGTGAGTGTTGATTTGAGGTCGATGAAGGTTGCTTCTGCTTCTTCTGTCCATTCGAATTTATCTGCTTTCTTCATCAGTCGATAAAGTGTCAGTACCTTTTTGCCTAATTTGCTGATGAATCGACAGAGGGCCGCCACTCTTCTTGTTAACTGTTGTACCTCGTAGAGCTTCGTAGGGATTTGCATGGTTAGTATGGCCTGTATTTTTTTCTGGATTTGCTTCGATTCCTCTGGCTGAAACCAAATAGCCCAAAAGTTCTCCCGCCGGGACTCCGAAAGTACACTTTTATGGGTTCAGTTTTACGCTGTAACTTCTGAGGTTGTCGAATGTCTCCTTAATGTCTGATAACAGTGTGCATTCTTTCTTTGAAATGATTACTATGTCGTCGACGTAGACTTCTACGTTTTTGCCAATCTGGGTTTTTAAACAATTTTGCATCATGCGTTGAAAGGTGGCCCCTACATTTTTTAGGCCGAAAGGCATGGTGGTGTAGCAATATACTCCGAGTGGAGTTGTGAAGGCTGTCTTTTCTTCGTGTTCTGCTTTCATTCTTATCTGATGATATCCAGAGTACGCGCCGAGGAATGACAGTTGAGCGCATCCTGCAGTGGAGTCGACGATCTGGTCGATGCGAGGCAGCGGGAAGTGATCCTTTGGGCAACATTTATTTCGCCCTATGAAGTCGATGCACATACTAGTTTTGGTTGTCTTCTTTTTTTCGACTATCACAGGGTTAGCCACCCATTCTGACTTCTTGATTTCTCAAATGAAGTTTGCATTGAGTAGTTTGTCCACATGCTTCTCTTCGGCTTCTCTTTTCGACCCCGAGACACGGCGTACCGTTTGCTTGACTGGTCTAGTTCCTGGACTGAGTTGGAGAGAGTGCTCGGCGAATTTCCTGGGTATGCCTGGCATGTCGGCTGTGGACCATGCAAACATATCCCAGTTCTCACGGAGGAATTCAACAAGCGCGCCTTCCTATGCAGGAGGCAAACTTGCTGATATCTTCACTGTTTTTGCCGAGTCAGTCGGGTGGACCTGGTGTGTCCTTGTATCATCTGCGGTGTTGAATGCTTTGTCGGTAGCCTGCTTTTTATGCTCTGGCATGTATGTTGTGTCGCTGATAAGCGAGAGTTCCTCCAGCGTTTGTTCTGCTCCGAATGTCTCAGAGATCTTGTTGAAGTCGCGGTCGCAAGCATCTGACCTTTGAAAGTTCCCGTTAATCGTGATTACCCCCTTCGGGCCTGTCATCTTCAATTGGAGATATGCGTAGTGTGGTACTTCCATGAATCGGGCAAACGCTGTTCACCCTAGTATGACATGGTATTGTGATCTCCCGTCGACGACCTCGAATTCCATCGACTCGGTGCGAAAGTGTGTTGCATCTCCAAATGTGACATCGAGTTGTATCGTGTCTTTTGATACGATAGCCTTGCCTGAAACTATACCATGAAAAGTATTTGATGATGGAAGCGAATTGTCGACTGACCTGTTCATCCGACGTAGTGTGTCAGCGAAGATTATATTGATGCCGCTTCCTCCATTCATAAAGATTTTAGTCATGGTGTAGCTGCCAATTTGTGCTTCTAGTACCAGGGCGGAGTGGCCTGGCCTATATACAGATGGTGGGTGATCTTCTCGACTGAATGTGATTGCAGTCTCGGACCCACGTAGGTATTCGGGTACGACAAGTGGTGCCATGACCGCCATGTTGATATGTCTAGTGTGAAGTTTTTGCTGCCTGTTGGATGGTCGTCCTTTCTAGATCATGTATGTTTGCCTCTGATGGTTAGCGTACTGATATGTTGATCTTTGAGGTACATAATGTGCTGCTCCCGTGAACTGGCCGCTGGGGTCGTATGACGGAGGCAGTGGCAGTGTTGTGACTTGTTGTGCGGGTACCATATGCTCGGATGTATTTCTTCTGAGTCTTTTCGCGTATTCGACTGCCAACTGCTCGAATTCGTGACCGTTATCAATAGTGTGACTGGATGCTAATTTTCTCAGTTTCTAGATCTTTGAATAAATACAGTCTGCATGGGTTTTCTCTTTTTTGGATCTGAGCGTCTCTGCCAGTCTTGTTTTTCGTAACCTCCGCGCTGGTCACTGTCCCTGTTGTCACGGCGTTCGACTGGTCGGTCATGTCGATACTTGTTGCTTCGCGTGTCTCAACGATCATCTTGTTGACCGTTATATCGATCGTCCTTTTTTCCATCATCTTGAGTGTGATCCTTGAGAGAATCCGACCGCCATGAATTTGACTTTGTCTTTGCTTCCATGATCGTAGTCGCGCCTTCTTCGTTTGTCATCTCTGTCTCGGCGATCTCGATGGTCGCGACTGTCTTGTCGGTCATGATGTCGTTGTGGTGAGTGTGGAGTTTTACTTTGGAATGCATCTTCACCATCTACCCACTCGGTTGCCAATTTCATGAGTTCCGTCATGTTTTTTGGTTTTTGTCGACCAAGTGCCTCCCTAAAGTCTTTTCTATAGACTCCCATTGTGAAGGCGTCCATAGCTCTGTCTTCGGATATTGCACTGACAGAGTTTCGAATGACGGTCCATCTTCTGATATATGTCCTGAGTGCTTCGTCTGACCTTTGGCTGCATGCCCGTAGCTCCTAGAATGTCTTTGGCCTTTCGCAAAGAGGATCAAAGTATTTTATGAAGTCTTCTTTGAAGTGGTCCTAGGAGTCGTAGGTTCCCTCGGGTAGTGATTTGAGCCAGTCGCGGGCTGTGCCTTCAAGCATTAGCTGCAGATATTGCAGTGCTGTTGTGGTTGTTCCTCGTTGGCATACGACTGCCGGCTTGTAATCCTCGAGCCAGCTTGAGGGCTCTTGTTTGGAATTAAATTTTGGCATGGTGGGCAAGCCAAACTTCTTTCGTAGTTTTGCTTCTTGGATCCGTCGAGTGAAACATTACGCTCCACACGGACCTATGCCACGACTTTCAGGTGAATCGTGACTATCCGATCTTCTGGATGTGCTCCTTGAACGACTTTTTGATCTGCGGCGGCCCGAACTTTTTCTAGCACTGCTTCTTGGAGGGCTGCGGCTGTGATGCCCTCGCGAGTGACTTCTGCTGCGTCCTCGCCTTTCTCCATCTACTAGTTCCTTTGCTGCGATTTTCAGAGCCTTCATCTGCTGTAGGTACATCCCCTAAGCTGGGTCACCTGCCGGTGGTTTTCCTGCTTGGAGGTATGCTCCGAAGGATATGAGCGCGCCTTCGGCTGTTTTGGGTAAGAGTATGCCTCCCGAGTTGAGTGTCATGAACGAGTGGTCTGGGTTTCGAGTGACTCTTGCATTTCATCTTCGGGGATTCTTTTGAATCTAGATCTTCGTCTTCCTTCTGTTGCTCATGTGGAACTGATAGACAACTGTCGTCTACGAGGCATGCTTCCTCCTTTTTTCAAGTGTTACCCTGTATTGCTTTAGGCGCTGCGATTCTTGCCAGTTGGAGTAGTGGTAGGCTGTTAGCTCATCTGGAGTTGCGTCTGTTGGCTTCATTATGCCGTCATTGATGACCTTTGTTACTTTTGCGGCCATCTCTATCGTGATGACCAGAGTAGTCGTGCCGTCTGGCAGAGTGACGGTGCAAGGATACTCGACTGACCTTCGATTGGCTGCTGTTGCTGACGTTTTTGCGGTGATTGCAACGCAGACCTGCCGGGGTATGCGAGAAGGATACGTGTAAGCTGTGCGGGTATCAGGCGTTGCTTCAGTGTCGTCATCCTGATCTGTGTCTGCGTTTTTATTTTTGCTCTTTTTGCCATCCCCTGTTTGTTGTGTATGTTTGCTGTAGTCGACGACATCATTATGTGGTGATTGGGTTTCTGGATCGGTGAAGTCGGTCAGACGTATGATGTCCTCTGTAGGTTCGTCATACTCGGAGAGGTGGAAGCTCTCTTGTGACGCCCTAAAATCGGTACTATGTAGATTTAAGCGCTCCCACCGAAATCCGCATAATAACGATTTTAGGTCGCCCACCAGACATAATGTGCACGCCGAAACATGCGCATTATGTGGGTGGAATTCTGATAACATTACAACAGTTCCGATCCATCCACAAATACAACAGAAGATAAATTACAACAACGACTCGAACGAGTCAAGATACAAATGATACAATACAAAGATTCAAATGACAGCGGAAGCAAAATAGTATCCGACTACGGATAAGATGCAAATTGGACTAAGAGTCCTGAAGATAAGCGATGGCGCCATATCCCTGCCCAGCCAAGCCGGAGGGATTCCCAAGCTAACGTCGTCAGACTTCAAACCTGTTGACTGCACATAAAGCACATCCCAAAAGAGGGTCAGGGCACTCCCTGGCAAGCAAAACCGACTTGCCTACTTTCTACACCATCTCCCAAAATATAGGGGAGGTGGACTTAGCGGCAGCAGCACTAGCAACCTAAAGAGACACGCTACAACTTCCGTCTAATCAGAGAGGGATAAGAGAGCGCATAAGTAAACATCTATAACTAACACCAATCATAACCCATTCTCGAATTAACCCCCTCAACCAAGTATGAGGAAGCAATTCGGGAAACTCACACATTGAACAGTTTTAGTTACCAGGTATTGTGATAGTAATTCTATATTACTAGTCAAATTAATTAATCATTAATTAGGTGCAAGTTGTCTAGATCTTGTTAGCCAGCATCATCACCAAAGTCGTCCATAACCGTGGACACGGCTCATCGATAATATTATACCCTGCAGGGGTGCACTACTATACCCATACTCGTATGATCAACCCAAGCAAGCATCAGGGCCTCTCAACACGACTCGTTCCTTCACTACAGCAAGTCCAAGTGCCACCCATATGAGTTGTTACCCGTGTCAGGAGTCCGGCCGAATCTAAATTGCGGACTCATTAGTTTGTGTCCACGCGCCATGCGGCTCAAACCACAGTAGGAACTGTCCGCTTCGCGCGCACCACCCCTATATGACCCCCTGTATCATGTAACCTCTCATCAATCATCATCGTCATGCACATGGATATGAGCAAATGGAAAACCCGAACTAGTTGTGGCATATGGACAAGCTGAAGATCCGTTCAAAGTCGAGGGGGGCTCCATAGGGCCTCCCACAAGTGGTTAGTGCGCTCAAAATTGGATCCGAGGACAAAATCTCAGTTCCTAGGTCGACACTGAGCAGAACAAAGCACCTCGCAAGGCCTTCCGCCTGGTGCCTTATCTTTTAATTATAACACCCCAATATAAGACATCATTTTATTAAGGTAGAATAATCTAAAATACTAAGCAGATGAAACATAAGATCAACAGACGACTCGCACAATCAACTCTAAGCATGCGCTACGACTCGCAAGGCCAACAGATAAACAAACAACATGTGATGGGATGTGGGGATAATTCTGTATGGGCTGCAGGATAAACATGTGATGGGATCGCAATTCAAGAATCGAATACTAGGGTAGCAGAGATCAACGGCAGGAATGAAAGACAATGTATAGGTAAACAAGCAAACTTTGCTTGCCTGGAATCCCGCATGGAAGCAGATCTTGTCGTTGCTCACACATCTTAACGTCGTATCCGCGAAGAAGCAACAAACACTGGAAAGCGTAAAAGATGCATCTTATAACTACGGCAAAAGATCCAGCATGATCATGAGAATGATGCATGGCATGGCAATATGTAATACGAGATGCACTTAATCCAATTAAACGGAACTGAGATTCCGACAATTAATATTTAGCTGCAAGTTCTTTATCTAGCTAACAAATTAAATGTTGATTAATCATGGCAAGGAGTGGCATAGGTGATCTAGTCAAATTAAATGGAATAGGGAAATTCATAATAATTACCCCATACATTACATATTTAATTATTTAGGTGCAATTAACAAATTACAATAAGCAATGAAAATAAAAGATGCAAAATGGCATAAGACTAGAATATTAATGTTCATTGCATTTTTATGATAAAAAAAGATATAAACATTGTATTAATTGTATTGGTAAAACTAAAGATATGATATAAATAAGATTTACACATTTACTGAAAAAGAGAAAAAGTGGGGTTTTATGCGTCCACAAGGATTTGAACTCTGGATTTGCAAGTCGGGGAGAGGAAGCGTATCCACTAGGATGGGTGTTGGTTGTTGTTTGTTTCCGACACCGACAGTAGATAAAACAAGGTATATGCGTTAACTGAATTTTGAAAGACACCTACTTCTGGCCTTAAGCCGATTGAACAAAAACAGGAAAAAGTGTTTGGTTTATTGGATTCCCCAGAATCGATCTAGTGAACTGTAGTTCACGGATTAGGGACTCAGCCACTGCGACGGATGGTTGTCAGTGTATGCATCCAAGCCCCACACTATAATGTTTGATCGGGCAAGGTTAACTGAACCTCAACGTTCAGATTTTAGAGCAGCGAGGCGATGACGAACGGGCGACCTGGAACCACCACGACGGACGGAAACAGGCAGGGTGGTGCAGGTGTGGCGCTGAAGATCAATGCTCTAGACACTGGGTTAGTTCCCTGATGGTTTAAAGCAGTAGATCGGAAGGGTACGTGTGTGTTGTTCCTGACGAACTGAAGAACAATGTTCAGACCTTGGAACGGGAAGACGCGACTGACTGCGGTCGATCCTTGCGCGTCCCTGGGGCGAGCTGCAGGCATTCTCCATTGCGTTGGATGGTGCAGGGAAGGTGCGGAGAGGCACGACCAGAGCAGCAGCTCAGGCAGGGGCAAGAGAAGACCAAGGGCTCGAACTTGAGCTCGTCCATGGCGGACGGTGGAGGAAAAACATGGACGGATTCGGCGATTCCGACAGTTACTCGAGAAGGGGAAGGCGGGGATAGAAACAGAGGCTCACCGGGAGGGTGTGGGAGGAGCAGTTCTTGCCGGGGAGGTCCGGAGGCGACGTATTTTGATGCCGAGCGTCGCCGGTGCCGAGGAAGACGAAGACGATCCCAACGCCCTCAGGGACGCCCGACGTGATTCCTTTGGTGAGGAGCTTGGCGACGGTGAGGCGCTCCTCCGGGGTGGCACCACGGCCCTTCGTCGGTGTCGGAGTGACGGCGCCGCAGTGAGGTCGCTCTCTGGTGGAGTTCTCGGTGGGGAAGAACAGGGAAAAAATCGATGGGGAAAAAGAGAGAGAGAGGGCGGCGGCGCTGGGAGGCAGGAGGAGAGGGCGAGCTAGGGTTAGGAGGGCACCGGGGCAGGTTTTTAAGGAGGATGAGGAAATCTTCCGGCCGTCCCATCACCTACAGGAGGACGTGGATGCCATGGATGTGGTGCCGTACAGGTTGAAGACGAGTAGGAGGGAGGTGGGCTGACTTGGGCCGAATTGAACCTGCTGCTCTCCTTTTTTTTCCAATTACCAGGAAAAAGAAAGAAAAGAAAAGAGAGAGGGAAAAAAAATAAAAAATAAGAGAGAGAGACAGAAAGAGGGAAGCTTTGCAAACATTTACAAATTTTTAAATTTGATTTGAAATGAATTGACAATCCTTCCCAATATTAATTTGGGGACTTTATATTTAAAAATAGATGGAGACAAATTTATTATTTGAGAAAAACAAATAAGGTTTGCATAAATATTATTTTGAGTTGTACTAAAATATGCAAATAACTAAATGCATGATGATGTCATGACGATGCAAAAAAAGAAGAACAAACAATTTCTAATTTTAATTTGGGAACCCCGGGGCGTTACAATCGACACCACTAACAAGGGATCGCGTCCCGCGATCCACGCCGAGACCACAAGAAGAGAGGGGTAACTATCGAGTCTTCACGCTCCGGGATGAACTTCTCGACACCACTAACAAGTGATTGTTGCTCCACCTTGAAATTCTCGACACCACTAACAAGAGGAGTGGATCACGTCGATGAAGATTCGCGAAGATCGAACCCTAATAGGATAAAAGGCAAGAAATCGTCCACCCACACGTAGGATCCTAAAACGTTGAAAGTTGGATAAGAGAAGAGACTCAAAACAAGTAAAAGGAGAGAAATAGAATTGAGGTAAGGAGTAAATAGAAACCTATTGAGATATTTTTCAAAATAATGTAAGTCAAATAGTTTTCGACACTCTAGAAACAACGACCGTTAGCGAGGTTATCCTACAGGCTTTTGCGGACCCGCTGCTTCGATAACCATTCGTATCGAAACAACAAGGAGATCGAAACCCTGGCTCTGATACCACTTTGTGACGCCCTAAAATCGGTACTATGTAGATTTAAGCGCTCCCGCCGAAATCCACATAATAACGATTTTAGGTCGCCCACCAGACATAATGTGCACGCCAAAACATGCGCATTATGTGGGTGGAATTGTGATAACATTACAACAGTTCCGATACATCCACAAATACAACAGAAGATAAATTACAACAACGACTCGAACGAGTCAAGATACAAATGATACAATACAAAGATTCAAATGACAGCGGAAGCAAAATAGTATCCAACTACGGATAAGATGCAAATTGGACTAAGAGTCCTGAAGATAAGCGATGGCGCCATATCCCTGACCAGCCAAGCCGGAGGGATTCCCAAGCTAACGTCGTCAGACTTCAAACCTGTTGACTACACAAAAAGCACATCCCAAAAGAGGGTCAGGGCACTCCCTGGCAAGCAAAACCGACTTGCCTACTTTATACACCATCTCCCAAAATATAGGGGAGGTGGACTTAGCGGCAGCAGCACTAGCAACCTAAAGAGACACGCTACAACTTCCGTCTAATCAGAGAGGGATAAGAGAGCGCTTAAGTAAACATCTACAACTAACACCAATCATAACCCATTCTCGAATTAACCCCCTCAACCAAGTATGAGGAAGCAATTCGGGAAACTCACACATTGAACAATTTTAGTTACCAGGTATTGTGATAGTAATTCTATATTACTAGTCAAATTAATTAATCATTAATTAGGTGCAAGTTGTCTAGATCTTGTTAGCCAGCATCATCACCAAAGTCGTCCATAACCGTGGACATGGCTCATCGATAAGATTATACCCTGCAGGGGTGCACTACTGTACCCATACTCGTATGATTAACCCAGGCAAGCATCAGGGCCTCTCAACACGACTCGTTCCTTTACTACAGCAAGTCCAAGTGCCACCCATATGAGTTGTTACCCGCGCCAGGAGTCCGGCCGAATCTCAATTGCGGACTCATTAGTTTGTGTCCACGCGCCATGCGGCTCAAACCACAGTAGGAACTGTCCGCTTCGCGCGCACCACCCCTATATGACCCCCCGTATCATGTAACCTCTCATCAATCATCATCGTCATGCACATGGATATGAGCAAATGGAAAACCCGAACTAGTTGCGGCACATGGACAAGCTGAAGATCCGTTCAAAGTCGAGGGGGGCTCCATAGGGCCTCCCACAAGTGGTTAGTGCGCTCAAAATTGGATCCGAGGACAAAATCTCAGTTCCTAGGTCGACACTGAGCAGAACAAAGCACTTCGCAAGGCCTTCCGCCTGGTGCCTTATCTTTTAATTATAACACCCCAATATAAGACATCATTTTATTAAGGTAGAATAATCTAAAATACTAAGCAGATGAAACATAAGATCAACAGACGACTCGCACAATCAACTCTAAGCATGCGCTACGACTCGCAAGGCCAACAGATAAACAAACAACATGTGATGGGATGTGGGGATAAAGCTGTATGGGCTGCAGGATAAACGTGTGATGGGATCGCAATTCAAGAATCGAATACTAGGGTAGCAGAGATCAACGGCAGGAATGAAAGACAATGTATATGTAAACAAGCAAACTTTGCTTGCCTGGAATCCCGCATGGAAGCAGATCTTGTCGTTGCTCACACATCTCAACGTCGTATCCGCGAAGAAGCAACAAACACTGGAAAGCGTAAAAGATGCATCTTATAACTACGGCAAAAGATTCAGCATGATCATGAGAATGATGCATGGCATGGAAATATGTAATACGAGATGCACTTAATCCAAATTAAACGGAACCGAGATTCCGACAATTAATATTTAGCTGCAAGTTCTTTATCTAGCTAACAAATTAAATGTTGATTAATCATGGCAAGGAGTGGCATAGGTGATCTAGTCAAATTAAATGGAATAGGGAAATTCATAATAATTACCCCATACATTACATATTTAATTATTTAGGTGCAATTAACAAATTACAATAAGCAATGAAAATAAAAGATGCAAAATGGCATAAGACTAGAATACTAATGTACATTGCATTTTTATGATAAAAAAAGATATAAACATTGTATTAATTGTATTGGTAAAACTAAAGATATGATATATATAAGATTTACACATTTACTGAAAAAGAGAAAAAGTGGGGTTTTATGCGTCCACAAGGATTTGAACTCTGGATTTGCAAGTCGGGGAGAGGAAGCGTATCCACTAGGATGGGTGTTGGTTGTTGTTTGTTTCCGACACCGACAGTAGATAAAACAAGGTATATGCGTTAACTGAATTTTGAAAGACACCTACTTCTGGCCTTAAGACGATTGAACAAAAACAGGAAAAAGTGTTTGGTTTATTGGATTCCCCAGAATCGATCTAGTGAACTGTAGTTCACGGATTAGGGACTCAGCCACTGCGACGGATGGTTGTCAGTGTATGCATCCAAGCCCACACTATAATGTTTGATCGGGCAAGGTTAACTGAACCTCAACGTTCAGATTTTAGAGCAGCGAGGCGACGACGAACGGGCGACCTGGAACCACCACGACGGACGGAAACGGGCAGGGTGGTGCAGGTGTGGCGCTGGAGATCAATGCACTAGCCACTGGGTTAGTTCCCTGATGGTTTAAAGCAGTAGATCGGAAGGGTACGTGTGTGTTGTTCCTGACGAACTGAAGAACAATGTTCAGACCTTGGAACGGGAAGACGCGACTGACTGCGGTCGATCCTTGCGCGTCCCTGGGGCGAGCTGCAGGCATTCTCTATGGCGTTGGATGGTGTAGGGAAGGTGCGGAGAGGCACGACCAGAGCAGCAACTTAGGCAGGGGCAAGAGAAGACCAAGGGCCCGAACTTGAGCTCGTCCATGGAGAACGGTGGAGGAAAAACATGGACGGATTCGGCGTTTCTGACAGTTACTCGAGAAGGGGAAGGCGGGGATAGAAACGGAGGCTCACCGGGAGGGTGTGGGAGGAGCAGTTCTTGCCGGGGAGGTCCGGAGGCGACGAATTTTGATGCCGAGCGTCGCCGGTGCCGAGGAAGACGAAGACGATCCCAACGCCCTCAGGGACGCCCGACGTGATTCCTTCGGTGAGGAGCTTGGCGACGGTGAGGCGCTCCTCCGGGGTGGCACCACGGCCCTTCGTCGGTGTCGGAGTGACGGCGCCGCGGTGAGGTCGCTCTCTGGTGGAGTTCTCGGTGGGGAAGAACAGGGAAAAAAATCGATGGGGAAAAAGAGAGAGAGAGGGCGGCGACGCTGGGAGGCAGGAGGAGAGGGCGAGCTAGGGTTAGGAGGGCACCGGGGCAGGTTTTTAAGGAGGATGAGGAAATCTCCCGGCCGTCCCATCACCTAAAGGAGGACGTGGATGCCATGGATGTGGTGCCGTACATGTTGAAGACGAGTAGGAGGGAGGTGGGCTGACTTGGGCCGAATTGAACCTGCTGCTCTCCTTTTTTTTCCAATTACCAGGAAAAAGAAAGAAAAGAAAAGAGAGAGGGAAAAAAATAAAGATAAGAGAGAGACAGAAAGAGGAAAGCTTTACAAACATTTACAAATTTTTAAATTTGATTTGAAATGAATTGACAATCCTTCCCAATATTAATTTGGGGACTTTGTATTTAAAAATAGATGGAGACAAATTTATTATTTGAGAAAAACAAATAAGGTTTGCTTAAATATTATTTTGAGTTGTACTAAAATATGCAAATAATTAAATGTATGATGATGTCATGACGATGCAATTTTTTTTTTCTAATTTTAATTTGGGAACCCCGGGGCGTTACATCTCTTCTAGATCATCGATCTGCATATGATTCTCGACTAGGTTAATCTGGAGATTCGACTGTACTTCTTCTTCTAGCTGGTTCTGCGTCATGAACTCGTTGAATTCTCGTGTGGACATGGTCCTGCTATGGATCCAGATAAAGAGATCGAGTTGATCTGTGATGTTGTAGCCCCCGCGTCTCTTGCTGAAGCCATTGATATGACCATGTCTTCGGCTGAGACAGCCGACTGCCCTTCGTCTTCAGGGAATTCATCTGCCATGAATTTGTTGAATTTTGCTAATGAAATCGACTCCGTGGGAGATTTTGGTGGCGGGATCAGATCGAGCTGTGACGGGGCATCCTCCTTGTCTGCTGAAGATGCGATCGTTGTCGATCTCTCCTGGAGTGGTTCAGTTGCGATCTGTTCGGCTAAATCCTGCACACCGAACTGATCAACAAAAAAGGTATGTTCCCCGATGGTTAAATCAAAACCTGAACCGAGATTGGAATAGATCTCCAGAGCCTCGGGTGAGTATGGTCTGATCCTTGCTGGTGATGTTGACTTTGGCGAGTGGTTGCCTGTGAGCTGATGTGATCTGAAGTTGCTGATGTGCATCCCTTTGATGGAGTCGGCGAGTTGCCGTTTGCGATCTGGACCAAAAAATCCGTAGATCCAACACTACCTGTTCCCACAGACGGCGCCAATTGGCGAGGGATGCCCCCATCAATACCCATGGTTACTAGCCTAGGGTAAGAGTTATGAGGTAGAGAACGCGTAGTGTTGGTAGATTCGTCGGCTGACAAGCGGGATTTACCCAGGTTTGGGGCCCTCGAGTGAGGTAACACCCTTACGTTTTGCTTGTCATTTATTGATTGTGAATATGCGGCGAGTACATGGATCTAGCAAGATGTCGATCTTGCTTGGGGTTTGTGATTCTGATTGGGCGTGTCCTTGATCGGCCACCCTCCTGTCCTTTATATAGTGGTACAGGTCTCAGGTAGTAACCGACTAGGATTACAGATATGAAAAGTATAACCGACTAAGTCTATCTATGGTAGAAGCCTTCGACTTGGGCTTCTCTTGTTGGGTTTCTTCAGTCTACTGACAATTGGGGTTTAGTCATTACGTGCACCAAGTACCCACACGATGGGGTACCCGTTTGGTATAACCTCGTCACTTATAAATAAACCCCAGCCACAGCAGCAAGAATCACACACAAACCTGAGCACACACAAGTCACTGAAGCATACAAACACATTGTTCTTGAACCAAGGATACCACCAGACAATGCCTGGAACCTAAGAAACACACCCACAAGCCTTTTCAGCTAGAACACACTCTAGGAGCTCTGAAGCAGCGAGGAGGTGCAGGCACAACCCCAGGAGCAAGTCCAACCGTAAAGAACGTGTACAACTACACTACAACAGCAGGTTGACACTTTATTGTGTGCAAGCATCACTGCAACATGGCAGTGTTATGCTGGCAAACCCAGCTTTGTGCTTAGAGTCAGAGATGTGAGAGGGGAATGTTATAACAGAATCCAGCTAAGCAATTAGAATTGCTTGGTAAGTGATACGTCTCCAACATATCTATAACTTCTTATGTTCCATGCTATATTATACCAACTTATTACATGTTTTATATGCATTTTATATAGTTTTATGCATTTTATGGGACTAACCTATTAACAAGATGCCATAGTGTCAGTTCCTTGTTTTCTGCTGTTTTTGGTTTCAGAAAAGTACTTAAGGAAATTGTTGGGGGGATCATAACCCGGTAGGCCCACCGACATAGAAGATAAGCCGGTCTGGCGAAAGCCTGGGCCGGATCAAGCATAAAGACATGGGTCGGGTGACACTAAGCCGGTGCGCAACATGTGCCTTGGGCTGCAAGCAAGAAGGATCCAGAAGGCTAGAGACCAAGTACAAGACGGAGTCCTGCTAAGGAAGGCAAAGACTTAGAGGACTTAGCATAGAGTTCGGGTATGATAGGAACCCGGACCCCGGCTTGTACCTCCAGCGAGACCCACCGCCTATAAAAGGGGGTCTCCTGGTTCCTAGAGAGCTAAGTTCCAAGTTCACAAGTCATAGGCAATACCACTATTGTAATCTCGAGACACGGAAGCTAAGGCACCGAGTCCTCGAAACCCAGATCAATAAAGCATAAGCAGTAAGTAGGTCTTTACCTCAAGACGAGGGGCCGAACCTGGGTAAACCCTTGTTTCCCCATGCCACGCTAGACAAGCTCCTGATGTCGGAAGCCGCCATGCCCCTCATCTCAAGTTTCCACCCGGACACATCTGTCGTGACAATCCCACGACAGAAATATTCTCGGAATTGGACGATTTCTTTTCTGAAGTCCGACCGAACACGAGACGAAGTGGGCAACCGAGGCGCCATCATCAGGTACTCGCGTGGCAAAGGGTCTGGCCGCGCGAGGACATGATGTGGGCCCCTCGGGGGTCCACTGACCTCGCCCTTTCGCCTACAAGTACCCCCCGAACCAAAACCCCCAGCACGATGTTCATTATTCCCTCCACGGGTACCGAGTCGCCTCCGTCGAAAACACCAATTCGGAAGAGATTGGAACTTCTCCCCAGCACCCTGCCGGAAGAGATCGGAGGTGTGCGCGCAGGCCTTTACCGACATCCGCGTTATGCAGGTTTCCATAAGATACCGACATTCCTGACATGCACTGATTTCGTTTTCTTATTGCAGTTGTTCGAGCGGCAGATAGAGGAGAACGCGATGCATGCCGGGGACAAGTTCGCCGCCGACTTCGCGGTGCCCGAAAAGATGGCGAGGACCACCTCTCGATACCCCTGGTCCGTGCTGCCGCTCCGGGTAAGCCTTCAGCTCAAGAGGCTATCCAAGTCGAATCTGATAAAGATGATGACGATGATTGCCAAATACTCAATGTAATTGACGCCCGTCCTCTCAAATATGCCCTGCCAGTGGCTCCGGGACATGCAGTCGCAACGAAGCACGCCGAGAGCCGCAAGCATGCCGGTGGCTCGGGTGCGGCTAAAAACAGGACCAAGACCACCACAAAGTGCGCGGGGGAGAAACCCGCCCGTCCGAGGAGAGGTCCTCCGACTGTAGCCATCGGGTACGCTACTCTTCGACAGAGTTGGTCTATCCGGACCTTGCTCGAGATCCCTACTGACTTGTTATCTTATTGCAGAGCGGCGCTTGACATCCCGGCGTTTGCCGGTTCGGACCCCCAGGGTCCCGATCTCCCAGCCCAGCCCGGACTGCACCCTCACCGCCGCGTCGCCGGGTAGTTGATGCCGGTGTGCCGAGCTCCGGTCCTGACACGGCCGAAAATCCCGCTTCGGGCGCTGCGACGGGCACCGGGGTCTCTAGTGGCCAGCATGCGGTCACCGAGAGCCCGTCCAGGCAAGTTGCAGCCGCTGAGAGTGTCTTCTTACCGGACGCGCGGCGCCGGGTAGCATCTCCGATTCTTGACACGGACGTACCGAGTCCGCCGCACCAAGTTGTGCCCCGGGCTGCCCCTCGGCTCACCCCACGGAAGTCGCCGCCGGCGAAGCAGCTGAGCTCCAAGGATACTCGTCATACGGATCCCCAAGCCGGGAAACAGCGCAGCCAGTCCTCCGGCCAAAACATTGCGCCTACCAAGCCCAACGCTCCGCCGAGATCCTCCCCCCAAGATTTGGTCTTGACCAAGGGTTCCTCCGCCTCGGGTAAGTACTCCGGGCTACCACCGCCTCCTGCCGACATCCCCACAGCTGCTTTGCAAGCCCTGCGAGCGTCCGTAAGCGCAGTTATGTCTTCAGGATCCCGGGAGGCTGGAGCATTGAGCACGCCCACCGTTACCGACTTACACACGGTTGACGAATACAACGTGGCCTGGATAGCTGCTGACGCCCCCGAAACCGTGGGGGACTTACATGCTGCAGGCCCAAGCCGCAGCACGCAAGCCCTGCACGCCCTCCAGGTGGCAGTCTTGGATGCTACCCGAGTTGTGGAAGTAAGTCTTCTATCTTCTATCATCCCTAGTCCCCGAGATTGGTGCTTAGTGATCTAGACTCCACCGAGTAGCAGATCACTAGGCGCAAATCTTGAAAAAGAAACTCTCAATTCCCAGTCCCCGAGATCCTCTCTTGGGTACCAAAACTCTACCGAGTAGCCAGTTCGCAAGTGTGGATCTTGAAGAAAATTTCCTATTTGAACGGCAGTTGACCACCTAGGGGGGGGGGGGGGGGGGTGAATAGGTGGTGACCAGTTTTTATGTGTTTTTCAGTTTTACGCTAGCGGAAAGTAAGTTGTCTAAATGTGCAACTAGGTGATAAAAGTGAACGACAACAAGGAAACTAAACAAGTACATGAATGTAGTAAAGGAGAGTGGAACAAGACAACCGTAGGAACTCGTAGACACCGATTTTATCCCGAGTTCCACCACATAGGTGTACGTCTCGTTGGAGGGGTGTGAGCTACCACAAAGGTTTGCTCAACGCCACAAAGGCCTCACCCTATTCTCTTGTGAATTCGACCACAAAGGTGCGAATCCACTCTTCCACTAAGGACTCCTTTAAGGGCGGAGAAGATCCCGTACAAACACGTGAGGCACACACGCACAACTGAATTGGGGGCTCCCACAAAGACCACAACAGGTCAAATCCACAAAGGAATCCACAAAGGATCAAGAACACACAAAGTTGAACCTAGCTATCCACAAAGGAACCCTAGATTCGTTGCCCCTCAAGAAATAGAGGGGGGAAATCAAAATGCTTTGGTGGAGCTGTAGATCGGTGGCTTCTTCCTCAGATCCCCAAGTATCAAAGGATTTGAGTGCTAGATTGGGAGATCCGGAAGAAACAAGCTTCAGCACCAATGGAGGAGAGAGAAAATCTGGAAGCTTGAAATGCTGGAGGTAGGTGGAGGGGTATTTATACCCTCCCCAAAATCTGCCCGTTGTACAACCGACAGCCCGGAAATCTCCGGGTTGAGGACCGGAGATCTCCGGACTACGGAAATTTCCGGCAGGAATTCCGGTTGATCTTGACTCTGGATCAGTACTGGTTGGGCTTCCTGACTTGGTAGAAAAATCTCTGATGCTCGGAGATCTCCGGACTAGGGCCCGGAAATCTCCGGGCACCGGAAATCTCCGAAAGCAATTCCGGCTAAAATTGTGTTGGAGTCAGTACGCATTTGAGTTCTGGACTTGGTTGAATTTTCTATGTCACTCGGAGATCTCCGGACTGGGGCTCAGAAATCTCCGAGCGCCGGAAATCTCCGGGAGCATTTCCGGCTTAGCTTGAGTTGGAGTCAGTACGCATTTTGATTTGAGACTTAGCGAAAAACTTGATTGGCTCGGAGATCTCCGGTCTATGGACCGGAAATCTCCGAACCCCGGAAATCTCCTGACTGAAATCCTGATGAAAGACCAAGTGAAGTAGAATTGAAACTTAGGCCAAGTAAGTGTTCCTCTTTATCAATTGACCTATAAAAGAACCTGCAAGCTTCATCACAAACATTAGAATACCTTTTGTGTTGTCATTAGTCACCAAAATCTGGGAGTGCATAGAATGCACTTTCAATCTCCCCCTATTTGGCGAATGATGACAACACGAAAGTAGATATTGTCGTTGCTCACACATCTCAACGTCGTATCCGCGAAGAAGCAACAAACACTGGAAAGCGTAAAAGATGCATTTTACAACTACGGCAAAAGATCCAGCATGATCATGAGAATGATGCATGACATGGTAAGATGCAAAACAAATGCAATTAATCCAAATTAAGCGGTGAACGGCAGTTGACCACCTAGAGGGGTGGGGGTGAATAGGTGGTGACCAAATTTTATGTGTTTTTCAGTTTTAGGCTAGCAGAAAGTAAGTTGTCTAAATGTGCAACTAGGTGATACAAGTGAACGACAACAAGGAAACTAAACAAGTACAGGAATGCAGTAAAGGAGAGTGTAACAAGACAACCGTAGGAACTTGTAGACACCGATTTTATCCCGAGTTCCACCACATAGGTGTACGTCTCGTTGGAGTGGTGTGAGCTACCACAAAGGTTTCCTCAACGCCACAAAGGCCTCACCCTTTTATCCTATGAATTCGACCACAAAGGTGCGAATCCACTCTTCCACTAAGGACTCCTTTAAGGGTGGAGAAGATCTCGTACAAACACGTGAGGCACACACCCACAACTGAATTGGGGGCTCCCACAAAGACCACAACATGTCAAATCCACAAAGGATCAAGAACACACAAAGTTGAACCTAGCTATCCACAAAGGAACCCTAGATTCGTTGCCCCTCAAGAAATAGAGGGGGGAAATCAAAACGCTTCAGTGGTGTTGTAGATCGGTGGCTTCTTCCTCAGATCGCCAAGTATCATATGATTTGAGTGGCTAGATTGGGAGATCCGGAAGAAACAAGCTTCAACACCAATGGAGAAGAGAGAAAATCTGGAAGCTTGAAATGCTGGAGGTAGGTGGAGGGGTATTTATACCCCTCCCCAAAATCTGCCCGTTGTACAACCGACAGCCCGGAAATCTCCGGGTTGAGGACCGGAGATCTCCGGACTCCGGAAGTTTCCGGTAGGAATTCCGGTTGATCTTGACTCTGGATCAGCACTGGTTGGGCTTCTTGACTTGGTAGAAAAATCTCTGACGCTCGGAGATCTCCGGACTAGGACCCGGAAATCTCCGGGCACCGGAAATCTCCGAAAGCAATTCCAGCTAAAATTGTGTTGGAGTTAGTACGCATTTGAGTTCAGGACTTGGTTGAATTTCCTCTGTCACTCGGAGATCTCCGGACTGGGGCTCGGAAATCTCCGAGCGCCGGAAATCTCCGTGAGCATTTCCGGCTTAGCTTGAGTTGGAGTCAGTACGCATTTTGATTTGAGACTTAGCGAAAAACTTGATTGGCTCGGAGATCTCCGGTCTGTGGACCGGAAATCTCCGAACCCCTGAAATCTCCTGACTGAAATCCTGATGAAAGACCAAGTGAAGTAGAATTGAAACTTGGGCCAAGTAAGTGTTCCTCTTTATCAAACGACCTAGAAAAGAACCTGCAAGCTTCATCACAAACATTAGAATACCTTTTGTGTTGTCATTAGTCACCAAAATATGGGAGTGCATAGAATGCACTTCCAATCTCCCCCTTTTTGGCGAATGATGACAACACGAAAGGAGAACGGATCTGCAAAATATAGACGGAGCTCCCCCTAAGTGAGTGCACTATTTTAGGATGTTTTTGGAATACAAAGTGCACGTTCCTTAGGATCAACACTCCCCCTAGATTTTACAAAACACACAAATACACAATACATACAAGAAGCAACAAACTTAGACAATAGAGTTATTACAATAGAGAATTTAACAGTACTCATGACTCACACACATGAAGAAAAGAAATAGTCACGAAAATAGGGAGCACTTTTTAAAAAAATCAAAACGAAAAGAAAGAAGTGCTCCCAACCCATGCAAATCCCGAGAGTCCTAGAGATACTTCTCCCCCTTTGGCATCAAGATACCAAAAAGGGAGGAGGTTCCACTAACGCCCCATGACTCAAGAGTCCGAACCCTGCTCGGCATCATCATCCTCCTCCTCCTCAGCATCATCATCATACTCAAGATCGCTGTCCTCTGGCACTGCATCATCCCAATCAAAAGTGAGTCCATCTGCATTCCAATCCTTGAAAGGAATCACAGGCTTCAAAGGGTGCTTCGGAGCAGGCATCTTCATATGAGCCATAATATCTTCTTGGCGCTTCATATTGCGATGGTTCTGAGAGTAGATGGAGTAGTTCTCACTGTGAATGCAACAATTCATGTTCATGATTTTCTCAATTGCTGGAACTACCCATGGGCGACTCTTCTTGGAAGCTTTCTTGATGTTGGGATTGGAGGGAACCCGAGATGGACCACCAAAAATCTCATCCTCATTGATATCTTGCATGGTGGCTTGTTGTTGAACAAGGTGAGCAGATTTCTGGATAAGCATGGCTGCCTTGTGGGGCTGAGTACCAAAGGCTGCATCAATATCATCTCCGTCTTGCTCAGAAAGCTTGTAGAGCCTCTTGATGAGTAACATCACATAGGGAGTGTCGGGTTATGACTCCTAGGAATCGGGGGTAGTCACTTCCTGAAGTGTAGTTCGAGAGGGGATTGAACGCGGAGGTCTAAACCCTCAAGTGGCTCCGCGACGTTGCTCGCCGGACCCGAAGAAGACGCACACCCGACCAAGGAAAACACCGTCCTTTACCCAGGTTCACGGCCCTCGTGAGGAGGTAAGACCGCTACTCCTGCCTGTCTGTATTATATGTGGGAGGTTACAGTACAGTTGAGCTTGCCGGAAGCCCCCTTGAGGCAGTTCTTTCCTGGGGAGGGAAGCGATGAACTTCTTCCTCCTCCAGACAGAGGCTAACCTAACCAGAGCTGCTAGGGTTTACAAGGGTGTTTTGCACGCAAAGGGCTGACCCTTGCTACGATGGATGTCTTCTCTCTTTTATAGGCGCCTCGGGCCTTCTTCTTCGGCTTGGCCTTCAAGGTGGCTCCCACTTGCCAGTGGCGGGGGGAGCACGAGTCCACCGCGCTTCATTCGTCCATGGACTCGGTCCATTGTTGATAAAGGTGGCGCCGTGGCCGACAGGCAGCCGACCGCGCTCGTACTATCCGTAGAGCGGGCAGTCTCTGAGGTGGAGCCCGCGATGACGATCTCCCTTGGAGGGTTGCGCCGTCCACCTGCTTTATTGTCAGAGTAGAAGGTCCTCACAGCTGTGCAGCAGGCGGCGCAGCTTTGTTGACCGCTTTATCACCAGGGACAGCGACGGGGGTGTGAGCGCCACTGTACGAGCGTGGCAGAGGTCACGTGCGCTCTGCCGGGATTCCTTGGCGACGACGTTTCCCTCCAGGTTTGAGGGGAGATTCCTGCCGGACTTCCCTCAGGCGGGTTGGTTCCTTGACGGGGAGGATCCCCTGAGGCGAGGGGTCGCTTGAGGCCCTCGCCTCCTCTTCAGGCCCTCAAGGGGGATCCCCTCTCGAGGGTCCCGTCAGGCGGTGACGCCTGGTCCTTAGTCGTTTCGTCCGTCTGGCCCGCGAGCGAGGCCTGGGGGGAATGTACTCTTGGTACCCCAGTTCCCACTAGGCCGACAGTAGCCCCCGGGCCCATGATGGGCACGACTGAGCCCATGAGCTTAGGCGAAGCGTCGTGGGCCCTTAGTGCCCAGCCGGCCCGAGCCACGCGGCACTTGGACGATTAACGGCTTCGCACGATCTGGGGCGTGAGTCGTAGGGGGTCCCACCACGTCCCGGTAACTGCTCTCGGAGGGGACATAAAGCCCGAGCACTGCGGCAGGGAGCCGTTAACGTTTCCAATTTCTCGTAGAAAATTGCGCTCCATAGAGCTCTCCGCCTCCACGCTCTCCTGTGAGTTTTTGTTCTCCGACTCCTTCCACCTCCGCACCCGTGACAATGAGTCCTCTTAAGAGCAAGGGCAAGGCCGCCGCGGGGTCCTCCTCCCAGGCGGAGGCCGCGGAGACGGTGATGGGCGGGGCGCTGCTCGGCGTTCGCGTCAACGAGAAGGCGCTCTCCAAGGTCCGATACCTGGTGGCGGATCGGACGAACGAGCACGGCGCCACCGCGCTGAAGCCGCGGCGCACGGGAAGCGCCCGCGGGGATTTTTCCCGGTCTTCCAGCACTGCCTGGCCGCGGGACTGGTGCCACCCTTCTCTCCGTTCCTGGAGGCGGTGCTGGCGTTCTACCAGGTGCAGCAGCTGCACCTGCACCCCAACTCCATCCTCATCCTCGCAGTCTTTGCCTACCTCTGCGAGGCGTACCTGGGCCTGAAGCCCACGGTGGGGTTTTTCCGGTGCTTCTACGCGCTCCGGAACACGGCGAAGAACGAGCGCTCCGGGTGCGTATCGTTCCGCATCGTCGACGACATGGGGGGCGTCTACATCCCCATGTCCTGGAGCGAGGGCATGGCCATCACGTCCGTGACGAAGAAAGTAGACGACTTCCGCCAGAAGTGGTTCTTCGTCGGGGTGGAGCGTCCCTGCGCCTTCCTCGAGGTCCCCGACGAGCCTCCGGTGAAGAACTCCCATTGGGGCAAGGCTATCTTCGACGGCGCCAAGAATGCGAGCCTGATGGGGCGCCTGAGCTTCCTCCGCGAGGACGGCCTCACAGGGCAGATGGTCGTGGCGGACTTCATGACACGCTGCATCGCGCCCCTCCAAGCTCACTCGGTCCCCATGTGGATGTACTCGGAGCCGAACGACAAGATGCGGCTCTACGTCGAGGACAACGACAAGGACGTCGTCGACAACATCCTCTCCGCGCTCTTCGTCAACCCCTCCGTGCTCCCCGCGGATGAGGTCCGCGCGGCGATTTGGCCCCTTCATCAGTACAACCTGACGGAGCGCATGGCCCGCCTGGAAGGGATGCCTTGGTTCTCCCCGACAGGCCCGGCGGACTCTGATGTGCCGCTGCCGGCCCCGCGGGGAGCGGAGGGGGCCGATTCTCCCTCGGCGTCCGGAGCTGGCCTGGGCGAGGAGGAAGCCACAGCTGGGGAGGTCTCTTATTCTAGGGCTGGTCCTTTCGCTGACGAGGTTCGCGATATCTCGTCAGGCGACGAAGACGCCTTCGTGGTGGCGCCCTCGCGCCCCGTGGAGGAGGAAGCTGAGGAAGGGGAGGCCTCAGGCGCGGAGGGGTCTCCGGGGAGGTGCGGGCTTCGCACCAAGGCCGCCGTGGACCACCCAGGGGCGAGGCCCGCTGACGTCCCTTCCAAGAGGAAGGCGGAGGCGCCCCCCACGAGGGCTGCTGCCAAGCCCTTTCCCTCATGGCGCTCGTCAGGCCTGGCGTGGGTCGACGTTGGCACTCCCCCTCCAAGGTGAGTTTATACGTCGTTGGGTCGTTTACCCTCTTGGTTTCTATTTCCGCCTCATCCTTTGCTGAGGTTTTTCCTTGCGCTCTTGACAGCGAACCTGCGCCTGCTAAGCGCCGCCGGCTCCGCAAGGCGTCCGAGGTGAAGACCACCACGGCAGGGGCCGTGGCTGACGAGGCCTGAGGGGGGGGGCCCAATGGTCCCCCTTGAGGAGGAGCCTCAAGTAGAAGCGACGGTGCCCCTCGCGGGGGCGGCTGGTCCACCTGGGAAGGAGAGTGCCATAGGCCCGGACGCTCCTGCAGCGCCGCACGTGTCTCCGTCGGTGGAGGGCTCGGAGGCGAGGACTTCTGTGCCACCTCGTGTCACCACTCCACCCCGCGCAGCTACGCCTCCACGCGAGGCCACTCCGCCACGTGCGGTTACACCACCGCATGAGGCCACTCTGCCACGCGAGCCGATGCCGCCGCGCGCGTCGACGCCTCCGGGTGTGCCTGCTGCGTCGTCTGCGCCCAACGCCTCTGCGCAGCCCGCGACGGAGGCCTTCGAGGCGCCGGCAGGCGCGGGCGCGTCTGTCGGGGACGGTTCCTTCTCCCCTCCTCGCCAGGCTGGAGGCGAGGAGCGCCTCGAGGCTGCAGGGTCTTAAGGAGGCGCGGGCACGGGCTCCGGCGGGGCTCAAGCCAGCCCCCTTGTCCTTCCCGAGGCCGGACCTGCGGGACTCGACGCCGAGGCCGGCACTTCTGCGAGCCGAGACCTGGTGCTCCGCGGCTGGGACTGGAGCGCGGGGCGTCGCGAGGCTCCCTTTATCCTCGTGAGGGAGTCCCTGGAGGGCTTGGAGGCGCACCTCGCCCTTGGGGACATATGGCTCGCTCAGCAGCAGAAAGAGCTGGCGAAATCGTGGGCGTCCTTCAACGCGGCGGTCGAGGCGCGCCGACTGGAAGACTTGGCGCTGCAGGCCGCCCGCGAGGAAGCCATCAGCTTCGCCAAGGAGACCCGCGAGGCGGCCACCCGCGACGCTGCAGAGCTGCTCCACCCCCTCCAGGCAGAACGCGACGCTGCGACGAAGCTCCTGCGCGAGGTCGGGGCGGAGCGCGAGGCGATGGAGGGCTCGTTGGCGCAGAAGCGCCGCGAGCTGGGCCAGCTGGAGGCCCAGCTGCTCTCCACCCACCAGGCCGCATCGGCTGCTCTGGAGAAGGACCACAAGGCCTTTGCCGAACGCGAGCAGCAGCAGGTCCTCAAGGAGAAGGAGCTGCAGCAGCGCGAGGAGCAGCGCCTCCAGGCGGAGAAGGACCTGGCTGCTCAGCGCGAGGCCCTCGAGGAGCGAGAAAACGAGTTGGCCCAGGCGACTCTGAAGTACGAGGACAACATCGCTGCCCAGAAGGTGGCTTACGAGCGCTTCGAGCGGCGCTTCGCCGAGAAGAAAAAGGAGGCCGAACGCCCTTGCGGAGCGCGAGAAGCAGTTTTGCAAGTCCACTTCTCGGAAGTATCGCGACATGGCCCAGGCGGAAGAGGACCGCTTCAAGGCCAAGCACGCCGCGAACGCTCGGAAGATCGCCGAGCTTGAGAAGGCCAACTCCAAGCTGGAGGCCGGCCTCACTCGCGCTAAGGATGGCCGCCACCGAGCGGAGGAGGCTCGCACCGAGGCCGTCCACAACCTCAACTCCCTGGCCAAGGACGTGGAGGAGCAAGTGGCCCCGGCGATGCAGCGGGCGGCGGAGGCCTCGGACTCCGCCAGCGCGGCTCGGGCACTCACGAAGCAGCGCGAGCGCATGTTCGAGGCGCTGGTCACTCGTGGCAACGAGCTGGCTTCGCAGCTGGGAGGAGATGCGCCGCACACCGACGTTCGGGGCCGTGGCGACGTTGCTGTGTACTTGGTCTACTTCGAACAGCTCTTCACAGCGCTCGAGGGTCCCGTCGCCGAGCTTCGGGAGATGATCGAGGACGAGAGTCGGCAGCTCTTGGGGGTGGTGGTGGACCGCATCTTCACCAACCTCAAGCTTCTCACGTCAGACTTCGACCTGGGTTCTGTGACCGAAGCCGCCCAAGGCGAGGTCGCACAGCGGGTCTCAAGCTCCCTCCGCGAGCAGGTGGGCGCCTTCTGCAACCGCTTCAGGCGCGCTGAGGCTGCGCCGGAGGACAGCGAGGAGGAGGCCTGCTCTGCCGAGGTTGACGAGGCCGCCGTGGAAGAGGTCCAAGACGGTGCTGCTTCTCATTGAACCATCCTCTATTGCGCCTACGAGCGTTTGTATTTGCACCAGCTGTGTGCTTTTAGACATCTTAAGACTTTTGGCTTGTAAGACACTTTTAATTGCTGTTTTAATTCGAGTTCGTCTGCCCCTCGTGAGGTCTCTTTGGACTCATCTTCATGTCTCTTTGTTCTCTGCGTCGTTAGGTCCCATCTCTTCGTGCCATGACTCCGCCACCTCGATCCGTGGGAGCAATGACTCCGCAAGGCCGGGGGGGAGTTTAGGCCTAGGAGAGGTAAGAGCCTTGAGTTGCGAATCTCAAGTGCCCCCCTTAGACGTGCGAGTAGTCCATGAAGCGTAAGGGAAAGCGAAATCGCTCGAGGGCCAGAGACGCGCGCTAGGGAGAGAAAAAACGCTCTTAAAGCGTGGGTGCGAGACTTAGCTTCTCGAGGTTTTCGCTCTGTGAAGGTTTTCGCTTGGCGAGGTTGCCCACTTGAGGGGTTGCTCCTGGGGAGGCATTTTGCCTGGCGAGGTTGCCCGCTTGAGGGGTCGCTCCTGGGGAGGCTCTTCGCCTGGCGAGGTTGCCCACTTGAGGGGTCGCTCACCGATGCCCCTTCAGGCTCGCGGGGGAATTCTTTCCTGCAGGTATTAGAGGGGCGAACCCAAACGCTGGAACACGGATCGAGGGATCGTGCACGCTTATAGTTCCCCTCAGGCGTTCCTTGTGAGGAGAGTAAGTACCAAGGTCCTCTGTAGAGATGGCTTGCTTGTGGGGGATTGCCCTCCAGCCAGAGCTCGGACTCTTGGATTTTGCAGTGCTGCTGGTGTGTCATTTGAGGCACTGGCACCGTACTCAGCCCCCGCTCACGAGGTACGCATGTGGAGAGATATAAGCGCACACTTCAACAATAGTAATGCGTAAATAAAAAAACCCCCAAAAACATTTTTTTAAGCGGCGCCGAAGCGCTAAGTTCACTTAGGAACGAGATTGAGTCATTATGCTTGGGGTTGCCAAGTTAATGCTCTGACCATGTCGTGGCATGGGGACCACCTGTTGGTGGCTGAGACTCTCAACGGCCTGAGGTGGCTCGTTTTAATTGAGAGCTCGGAGGGTTTTCCCCTCGAGTGAAGCCTTTGGGGCTTTGGAGGTTTAAGCCGTTGGCGTTTTAACCTCCGGAGACAAGAATGCTTGGAGGTTGAGCCGTAAGCTGCCTCGTCCGCTAGGAGTCTCGACGTGACAATGATCACGTGCGTGGCAATGACCACGGTTGCGTTTGTTCCCTTAGGAGACAAAGCATTTGTTTGAGGTTTAAGCCTTTTGGCGTTTTAACCTCTAGAGTCGACATTGCTTGGAGGTTGAGCCATAAGCTGCCTCTTCCGCTTTGTTTTCTCGACGTGACAATGATCACGGGTGTGGCAATGACCACTTTGGCATTTGTTCCTTTAGGAGACAAAGCTATTTTTTTGGAGGTTTAAGCCTTTCGGCGTTTTAACCTCTAGAGACGAAAAATGCTTAGAGGTTGAGCCGTAGGCTGCCTCGTCCGCTTGACGTCTCGACGTGACAATGATCACGGGCGTGACAATAATCGGTGCTTGGAGGTTGAGCCTGGCGGATACAAAGGTTTGCGAGGTTTAAGCCTTGAGCTTTTAACCTTGAGGGACAAAACGGTGCTTGGAGGTTGAGCCGTGGGCTGCCTCTTTCGCTAAATGCCCTGACATGATGATGATCACGGGTAGAACTTGCGTAGATGCATGATGTTCCATGGATTCTTGACGGGGACGCCGTCTTCCGTCTCGAGGCGAGCCGCGCCAGGCCTGGCGATGTGGGTGACCCTTTAGGGACCTTCCCACATCGGGGACAACTTGGCCTTCCCTGGAGAAGATACGCCTGAGGACGAGATCGCCTGCCTCCAGGGTGCGCGAGCGCACATTGCGGCTGTGGTAGCGCCTCAGGGACTGCTGGTACTTGGCCGCCCGTAGAGCGGCGCGGCGTCTTAGCCCTTCAAGGAGCAGCAGGTCGTCGTTGTGGATGTTGTAACATCCCAGAATGTTAATATAATTATTAATGCAAAAATATGGGCCAACAAAAACTTTTCTTATAAAAAGTTGTGTATGTTTAATTCTTGAGTGTTGCTTGTTGCATTGTTTGCAAGATTGTGGAATTCTAGCTCTAATTAAAAATTTG
Organism: Poa annua; assembly: GCA_026929855.1. NCBI lineage: Eukaryota > Viridiplantae > Streptophyta > Magnoliopsida > Poales > Poaceae > Poa > Poa annua. Next base: position 24,339,274 of record CM049432.1, read on the forward strand.
AGGAAAAGATAACAAATAAAACAAATCACAAAAACAAAACACCATGTGACACATGTCACATTATTTTTCCAAATTAAGATATATAAATTTATTTTCACACCAAAATCAATGGAGCAATATTATAAACACTCCTAGTTAATTTTTACAAACTATTCCCTTTCAAAAATTCAAATTCAAAACTTCAAATTCAAATTAGAAATTCATGATTGAAATATTTCAAAATATTTCAAAAAGACTTTGTAACACTTACCAATAATATAGTTAGCCTAGATCCTAAGTTTAAGCCCAAAAGAATAAAGAGAAATAGGAAAATTAAAATAGCAAAATGCTACTGTTTTGGTTCGGGCAATTCACCAAACACCTGGTGATCACCACCTGTTCATCCCAAACCGAACCAAAATCCTTGGATGATTTGATCAAATTTGATCAAATTGTCGCAAGCCTCTGCCCTCACTCGTTTTGCCTCACTCCACTCGTCTCGCCGCACTCCTGAGCACGAGGATTTGGCCTCGGGAGCGCCGAGGAACGGCCGGAGACAGCCGCGGGCGCGCGCACGTCGCCATTGTCGGCACTGTGGCCGCGCAGGCGCCGCGCCGTGCTGGCCGCTCCGTGCCCCCTCGCTCTCCCTCACCTCCTGGCTCCCTCGCGCGACAGCAGCTCGCCCCAGCACGCCCCGACCGCGCCGCGCCCGAGCCACGCCGTGCACGTCGTGCACCGCCCGAGCGCGCTCACGGCCGGCCCGCCCCGCCTCGCACGCGCAGCATGCGCCACGCCACCACACCTCGCCATTCTGGTCCCCCGAGCGCCCCACACCTAGCCACACCCTCCACCGGCCTACGGCGAGCACGCACGGCCGCGGGTGCCCTCTGCACCGCGTCCACCGTGCGCCGCCCGGCCGCTTTAAAAGCCGCCCCGTGCCCTGCTTCTCTCCACACCGCACCACAACCCCTTCCCCTCTCACACCACCCTCTCGAGCACCGCCTGGAGGTCGCCGCCGTCGCCGCAGAGCCCCAGCCGCCCGTGGGTCTCCTCGAGCTCGCCGTGCCCGAGGTAGACGACGACCACGGCACGGCCGTGCTGCTTCTCCCCTTCCCTTCTCTCTGTCCTCAGCCCCTTCCTCTTGCACCCCGCACTCACCAGCGCCCTTTTGCCCTCTGTCCCGTGTCCAGGAGCGCCGCCAATCGCTCGCCGGAGTTGGAGCGGAGCCGCGGAGGAGGAGGAGATCGTCGCCGACGCTCGGAGCCACGCCAGCAAGCGCCGCTCGCCCCAGGAGCTTCCCCACCTCGCCGCCGTCGTTCTGCACCGTCTGCACGCCCTTCCGAGACCCCTAGGTGAGCGCTCCGTCCCCCTCGCCGTCGCCGGAGCCGCGGCGCCGCCCGATTTAGGTCGCCGGAGACGCGAGCATCGTGCGCCGTTAGATCTAGATCCTACGGTAGCTTACCGGTTCGTGAAAAATATTAAAACCCTGACATGCGGGTCCCACGCGTCAGGTTTAAATAAACCGCGCGCGCGCTCGCTGAGTCACTGACCAGTGGGTCCCCTCCGTCAGATTTTTCAACATTATCCGTTCTGGGTTTATATTCGAATTTAAGTTTCATTTAAAAAAACCAGTAGTGAACCCAATTTTAGAAATTCCATAACTTTAGATCTACAACTGCAAATTTAGCAAATCCAACTGTTCTGGAAAGCTTATGAAATTCTCTATCCAACTAAACTAGTTTCACCCCATTTGGATGTATAATAAAAATACAAAATTCAAATTACAATAGCATGTTTAAATTCTAAACTTGTTTGTTTCTGATACTCTGATAATCTAAATTAGTTGAAACTAATTTTATTAGGTCACATTTAGCCATGGTTAGTCACCCCTAAAATGGTTTAATTTTTAGATGAATATAATTTAAATAATAGCCAAAACCATATTGATTGGCTTCTGGATTCAAAACAATGTGTAGGGAGTTTGGTAACTCCAAATGACCCAAACCCAATTGTGTCATCTTCTACACATCATTAGCTTTCTGTAGAATTTTAGTTTGTATTTTTGTGACAAACAGAACTCAAACTATGCAATTAAACATGTGCAACAAGTTTCTGCCCTAATTAAAATACAAGGGAATAATGTTTAATTCAATTAAATTGAAACCACATGATATTGTTTGGTATGTGGAATGGTTAATTAGAACCTCCAAGAGTGTATTGCTATGATGATTGATTGAATAGGCTAGTGATTGTTTGTATTTGATTGATTGTGTATTAGACGAGAACGTTGCCGGATATATCGAGGAGGAGGGATTTGCAGAACCTGAAGACCAAGACCAAGATCACTTTGCCGAGCAAGGCAAGCTACTCTCTGAGCTTGCACCCAACTTATTTATCTAGATTTACAAATCATTTTTAAAAGCAAAGGTTTACAAAAACCCTTTTTCAAAAGTATATAGAGATTATTTTGCCACCATATGTAGAAGTATATACTAAAACTATAGGATGGAAAAACAAGGTTGTTTATTCAAAACTCCTTTGAAAACTTGTGTGGATATAGAGCACCAAGATGTGGTGTTGAAATAAGGAAATGGAGAAAGATGGTTTTAGAAAAGCACATTGTGTCCTAGTACTCAGTCAAGCAACCGATACTCTGTGCGACCACATTTACCCACATATGGGAAAGGGCTTAGTCATATAGTTTGCTCTTATTAGTATGGGACACTGCATCAACAGAGATGACTCTGTTATGCATGAGGGAGTGGTTTGGTGACCTAACCCTGACCTGGGTCCTCGCTCAAAAATCTATGAGTAGATAAGGAGGAGGATAGAAGGATGTCCGTATACACCGCCAGATAAAACCTATGAGTCCTCACACTTAGGGTTTCCGACGGGAAACTAGACTAGGTGTAGATGGAATGGTTCATAGGGGCAGGATCCTATACTAGCATGAGCAAAGGAAAGACTAGGGTCGGTGACTCAACTTCGCATACCACGGGTATGGCGAAGCGTGGCTGACACGATGAGTTATCGGATGAGTGTGGGAAAAGCGTACTACCTCTGCAGAGGGTAATTAAACTATTCGAATAGCCGAGTCCTCGGATATGGACAGTTGAAGACCCTACTTAGACCATGTGCAAGTTTTTTGGAAAAGAGTTGAGTTTAAAAAGAAAAAGGAAATGGAGAGTGTTCCATACACCTATACCAACGGATCGGTATGAGGTATTTGGAAGGACATTGCCATAATGGTTTACAATCGGAAAAAGGAGGAGTTTTGGAATAACACTAATAAAAATTGAGATATCTAGTAGCCATAATTTCCTTATCTTCTTCAACAAAGATACAGAGATGTTTTAAATGAATAAAAGTGAGAAACTAAAAATGGAACTAGAGCACTCATGTTGGAGTAGTTTGCGAGTACATTCAAATGTACTCATACTAGTTTGCTTCTGGCTATTGTCGTAGCCAGACATGGAGGAGTACTACGCCCAGGAGGAGTACGGCGACATCTATGCCAACTAAGGATCTTCATAAGTCGACTGCCTGTCGGGTCATCGCTAGGATTTGATGTCTACTACGCCTTATTTCCGCTGATTGTTTTGGTTTGGCCCTTGAAGGCACCTATGTAAGACTTGGTCTAGATGACCATTTTATGTAAGACTTTTATTTGGTATTGTAATGGATGTAAACTTTGGTATTCAATTCGGATTATGTGCAACGACAGACTGATCACGGGATCGTTGTGTTAAGCATAATCGGGTATTTCGGACAGTTAGTCCGGGGTCCCACAGAATTGGTATCAGAGCCATCTCGACTTTAGGAGCCTTAGATTAGCATGGTCGTTAGGTAGTGATTCCTAAGTTGAGCTTTAAAGAAAAACAAAGTAAGAAATTAGTTTAAAAATGCTTATCTCTTACCCTCTCAATTGTGCAAAATTCTCTTCTTACCAACTACTAAGCTTTCTCTCATATTCATAAAAAAACTTGCCACACTTCATTTTAATAAACTTAAAAATCTGCTCAGATATTGTCCCTTCCATTAAAATTTTTATATACTTGCCATCTCACTAACTTAAAATTTTGACTAAAAATTATAGAAGGCGATCCATTTCACCGAGTTCGTTCAGCTGGAGAAGGACGGCAAGTTGATGTTCGAGAAGGACTTGTTCGAGTTGACCAAGCTGCTAGGTCGTCCCACTCCTGAGTTCAGGGGAGCCCAGGTGGACGCTCCCGGTAACGGGAACCTGTCCTGGTTGATCGAGGCGTCTGTTCGCGGGAACATCAAGTCCCCCGGATCCAGGGCACTCTCCTTCACCCTCATGGACGTCCACTGGGACGATGGACTGTGTCGTTCCATGCAGCGGATGCTATCCCGGCTTTGTGAGGAACACAAGGCGGAGCTGGTAAACTCTCGTTTCCAGTTCTACGGGAGGCGCACCATCGATGGACACCCAATTCGGTCCCCTCTGCACCCGACATTTGGAGAGTATATCCTGGACATGGAGATTATGCTCTTTCGCACCCAGGAGGATCTGAGGTGCGCTAGGCTTCGGTCTCACTTTGAGCGTCTCTCGCTCAAGGAGAGTCGCGAGAGTGAGGCACAGCTGAAGACTGAGAAGGCCGCTCTTCTTAAGAAGGGAACCCAGATGAGGAAGACCATAGCGAAGCTCCGCAAGAAGGTTGCCGAGCAGGATGAGCTGATAGAGGATTTGGAGCTCCGTACTGACGAGATGGAGGAGGAGGGCGAGGATCTCCGCAAGGAGAACAACGCTTTCCTCAGTGACGATGACGACTATCTGGAGGAGATGGACGATGAGGATGAGGATGATGAGGATGAGGATCCAGAGGAGCCACCCTACTAGTCCGATGCTGACATGGCAGAGCCTGAGGTTCCACCTCAGTAGGCGAGTTACTTGAGTTCTACCGCAGGATTAGGTCGACCCCCTATCGCTAGTAGAGTCAAAGTTGTGGTTCTTTTGGAACTTGCTATATGTACATTAGTTAGGGAGAATGTTGTAAGCTAGATGTGGATGAACTCTTGATGTAATGGTTGTGCTATGAAAGTGTGTGCTAGCATGTGTTAAGTGTTTCTCTTATAATCCTTAGCAAATCAACCTCTACTAAAAAAAAAAAACCATCTTCCCTTGGTCAAACCCCTTTTTGCTTGCCCTTATACCCGGTGTGCTTCAGGATGGTGGACACTCGTCGCACCAACACGGATGGAGGAGCACCACCACCCCCACCGGACCCAACCACCGCCCAACTTCTTGCGCTCATCATGGAGGAACGCCAAGCTGCCCGGACTGAGCGTCAAGCTCATATCGCTGCCCTGCAACAGATAGCTGCCGCTCACAACAACAACAACAACCACCACAACAATGGCAATGGCAATGGCAATGGCAATGGTGAAGGAAATCAGCGGTCCACTTTGAGCGACTTTCAAAAGACCAACCCACCCACCTATTCCAAGGGACTTCACCCACTTGAGGCCGATGACTGGCTTCGCACCATTAACAACAACCTGGTAGTTGCAGCCGTGGGAGAACCTGAGAAGGTGCTGTATGCGACCCACTATCTTGCAGGACCAGCACGGTCTTGGTGGGAAGCTACCAAGGCTCTACAGCAAGCTGGTTATGCTATCAGCTGGGATGATTTCCAGGAGAAGTTCCGCAAGAAGCACATTCCCCGCGGACTCATTGAGCGGAAGAAGGATGAATTCCGCAGGTTGCGGCAGGGAAGTAAGGATGTGGTCGGATACCTCGATGAGTTCACTGACTTGTCTCGGTATGCTCCGGATGATGTCGACACCGAGGGGAGGAAGATGGAGCGTTTCATGAACGGACTTCATGATGAACTGCAATGCGCCTTGGTTATCCATGACTTTGTTGATTTGGAATCACTTGTGGACAAGGCCATACAGTTGGAGACCAAGCGTAAATCCATGTTTGAAGGTCGTAAGAGGAGAATGATTGCCCAGGAAGGTTCGAGCAGTCAGAAACCTCGCACCCACCCACCAAACCCCAAGCCAGCATATAGACCACCACCAACTTCGCACCCCAGTTACCCTAAGCCCCCATACAACCCAAACAAGTTCAACCGTCCCAATGACAACACCCGTCCCGGAGGGAACCCTAGCAACCCCAACCTCAATGCCAATGTTGTCTGTTTCAATTGTGGCACCAAGGGTCACTACTCCAAGGCATGCCCCAATCCTAAGAAGAATGGTCCGCGCCCCGATGCACAGGCGCCGAACAACGGCCAAGGCCGCAATGGAAATGGCAAGAACCCCGCACCCCGCGGAAATGTGGCTGTTGCCAAGGGACGCCTGCACCACATCAATGCTGAAGAGGCCATGGATGCACCAGATGTTGTGATGGGTACGTTCCTTGTCAACTCAGTACCTGCAACTGTTCTGTTTGATTCTGGTGCTACTCATTCTTTTGTTACCCAAGAATTTGTTGCTAAGGGGGGTTTAGTCGGAAACCTCTTACCCAAACCCATGGTCATCCAAATCCCAGAATCCACCATAGATACCAAGTCATTTTGCCCGGACGTTTCCCTTGAGATCAAAGGGGAAAAGTTCCTAGTCGACTTAATCATCCTAGGAACCCAAGGAATAGATGTCATACTGGGTATGAATTGGTTAGCCAAGTACCATGGTCGAATTGACTGTGCCAGAAGAGCTGTAGCCCTGACCACCGACAAAGGAGTAGAAGTGGAGTATGTGTCAGAAACCAGTCGACCCCAACCAGGATGCCATGAGAGCATAGCTCGACCAGCCCTAGATGAGATCCGTGTTGTTCACCTGTTCCAAGATGTCTTTCCTGAAGAATTGCCTGGTATGCCACCGGATCGGGATATTGAGTTCATCATTGAACTTATCCCCGGGACAGCCCCCATATCCCAAAGGCCTTATCGGATGAATCCAGAAGAACTGGTTGAGTTGAAGAAGCAGTTAGCAGATATGCTCAGCAAAGGGCTTATTCGCCCAAGTGCTTCACCCTGGGGATCACCCATTATTTTTGTGGATAAGAGAGATGGTACCACACGCCTGTGTGTGGATTATCGCAGGTTGAATGATGTGACCATCAAAAACAAGTACCCTCTCCCAAAGATCGAGGATCTGTTCGATCAAATGAACGGAGCCCGAGTCTTTTCCAAGATCGATCTTCGGTCAGGGTATCATCAGTTAAGAATCCAAGAAACAGACATTCCCAAGACTGCCTTCACAACCCGTTACGGTTTATTTGAATACACCGTAATGTCCTTTGGTCTGACCAATGCCCCAGCCTATTTTATGAATCTCATGAACAAGATCTTCATGGAGTATCTTGACAAGTTCGTGGTAGTTTTCCTTGATGACATCCTTATTTACTCCAAAACTGAAGAAGAGCATGCTGAACACCTGCGTCTAGTTTTAACAACCCTCCGAGAGCATCAGTTGTATGCCAAGTTTAGCAAGTGTGAGTTCTGGCTCAGTGAAGTCTCATTTCTCGGACATGTTGTGTCTGCGGGAGGAATTTCTGTTGACCCAGAGAAGATCCAAGCCATTGTGGACTGGAAAGCCCCAACTAGTGTGACTGAAATCCGAAGCTTTCTCGGACTAGCGGGATACTACCGCAAGTTCGTTGAGGGATTCTCCAGTATAGCCAAGCCCCTTACCCAACTGCTGAAAAAGGACAAGAAATTTGAATGGACTCAGAAATGTGAAGAGAGTTTCCAGGAATTAAAGAAGAGATTGACCTCAACCCCTGTCCTGATTATGCCAGACGTCACCAAGAGTTTCGACGTGTATTGCGATGCATCACGTCTAGGACTGGGTTGTGTTCTGATGCAAGAAGGCAAGGTGGTGTCGTATCTGTCTCGACAGTTGCGACCACATGAAGAGAACTACCCAACCCATGACCTGGAGTTAGCCGCTGTTGTTCTTGCTTTGAAGACGTGGCGCTCCTATCTGGCGGGACATCGCTGCGAGATTTATACGGATCATAAGAGCTTGAAGTATATCTTCACGCAGAGGGAGTTAAATTTGCGACAGAGAAGGTGGATGGAATTAATCAAGGATTATGATATCGGCATCAATTATCACCCTGGAAAGGCTAATGTAGTTGCCGATGCCCTTAGTCGCAAACCCTGCACCCTGAATGCCATGATCCAAGCAGAGCAGCCAGCCCTGTTTAAGGAGTTCAAAGATTTTGGACTAGAGCTTGTTAGCCACGGCTATCTCGCCCACTTAGAGTTAGCTCCAACTCTGATAGATCAAATCAAGGAGGCCCAGAAAGGTCATGAGAGCATAGAAGGAATCAAGAAGAAGATTTCTCTCGGTAAAGCACCTGGTTTTACCGAGGATGCAGAAGGAGTGTTGAGATTCAATGGTCGTATCTGTGTCCCCAATACCTCGGAACTCAAGGAATTAATCCTAAAGGAAGCCCACGAGACCCCTTACTCAATCCACCCCGGTGGAACCAAGATGTACCAAGACCTTCGTGAAAGATTTTGGTGGCATGGAATGAAGCGAGAAATTGGTGCATTCGTAGCCAAGTGTGATATTTGTCAGCGAGTCAAGGCTGAACATCAGCGACCCGCTGGACTGCTTCAACCCCTAAAGATTCCCGAGTGGAAGTGGGATGAGATTGGAATGGATTTTATCACCGGACTCCCAAGGTCCAACCGAGGCCATGACTCAATATGGTCATCGTTGATAGGCTGACCAAAGTGGCCCATTTCATTCCCGTCCACACCACCTATAGGGGAAATCAGTTAGCAGACCTGTATATTTCCAGAATAGTAAGCCTGCATGGTGTGCCTAAGAGGATTGTATCAGATAGAGGCACACAATTCACCTCAAGGTTCTGGAAAGCCCTGCATGAAGCCCTCATAACCAAGTTGGCATTTAGCACAGCATATCACCCCCAGACCGATGGCCAAACTGAACGAGTGAACCAGATATTAGAGGACATGCTTCGCGCATGTGTCCTAGCCTATGGATCCAAATGGGAAGATTGTCTTCCATTTGCAGAATTCTCATACAACAACAGTTACCAGTCTAGTCTGCAAATGGCCCCCTTTGAAGCCCTTTACGGCAAGAAGTGTCGTACACCATTGAATTGGTCCGACACCGGAGAAGGCAAACTGTTTGGACCAGAGACCCTCCGTGAGGCTGAAGAGCAAGTCCAGCTTATCCGAGAGCGACTCAAGACCGCCCAATCCCGTCAGAAGAGTTACGCTGATCCCAAGCGTCGGGATGTCACCTTCAATATCGGAGATTATGTCTATCTCCGAGTGACACCCCTTAAAGGAATGCAGCGTTTCCATGTCAAAGGAAAATTAGCGCCAAGATATATTGGACCTTTCAAGATCCTTGCCCGTCGAGGAGAAGTGTCTTATCAACTGGAGTTGCCCCAAGAGTTAGAAGATTACCATGATGTTTTCCACATTTCCTTGCTCCGGAAATGTCTTGAAGTTCCTGACCAGCCTGATGTTTTCAAAAACATCGATCACCAGTCCGTCGACCTGAATCAAGATCTGACTTATCGTGAGACGCCCCTCAAGATTCTCGACGAAGATGTTCGTCTCACCCGCAGGCGAGCAATCAAGTTCTACAAGGTCCAGTGGACTAATCACTCTGAAGATGAAGCAACTTGGGAACGTGAAGACTATCTTAGAAGCGAGTTTCCCAACCTCTTTAGTACCCAGGCCTAGCAAATCTCGGGACGAGATTTATTTTAAGGGGGGAAGTCTGTAACATCCCAGAATGTTAATATAATTATTAATGCAAAAATATGGGCCAACAAAAACTTTTCTTATAAAAAGTTGTGTATGTTTAATTCTTGAGTGTTGCTTGTTGCATTGTTTGCAAGATTGTGGAATTCTAGCTCTAATTAAAAATTTGAGGAAAAGATAACAAATAAAACAAATCACAAAAACAAAACACCATGTGACACATGTCACATTATTTTTCCAAATTAAGATATATAAATTTATTTTCACACCAAAATCAATGGAGCAATATTATAAACACTCCTAGTTAATTTTTACAAACTATTCCCTTTCAAAAATTCAAATTCAAAACTTCAAATTCAAATTAGAAATTCATGATTGAAATATTTCAAAATATTTCAAAAAGACTTTGTAACACTTACCAATAATATAGTTAGCCTAGATCCTAAGTTTAAGCCCAAAAGAATAAAGAGAAATAGGAAAATTAAAATAGCAAAATGCTACTGTTTTGGTTCGGGCAATTCACCAAACACCTGGTGATCACCACCTGTTCATCCCAAACCGAACCAAAATCCTTGGATGATTTGATCAAATTTGATCAAATTGTCGCAAGCCTCTGCCCTCACTCGTTTTGCCTCACTCCACTCGTCTCGCCGCACTCCTGAGCACGAGGATTTGGCCTCGGGAGCGCCGAGGAACGGCCGGAGACAGCCGCGGGCGCGCGCACGTCGCCATTGTCGGCACTGTGGCCGCGCAGGCGCCGCGCCGTGCTGGCCGCTCCGTGCCCCCTCGCTCTCCCTCACCTCCTGGCTCCCTCGCGCGACAGCAGCTCGCCCCAGCACGCCCCGACCGCGCCGCGCCCGAGCCACGCCGTGCACGTCGTGCACCGCCCGAGCGCGCTCACGGCTGGCCCGCCCCGCCTCGCACGCGCAGCACGCGCCACGCCACCACACCTCGCCATTCTGGTCCCCCGAGCGCCCCACACCTAGCCACACCCTCCACCGGCCTACGGCGAGCACGCACGGCCGCGGGTGCCCTCTGCACCGCGTCCACCGTGCGCCGCCCGGCCGCTTTAAAAGCCGCCCCGTGCCCTGCTTCTCTCCACACCGCACCACAACCCCTTCCCCTCTCACACCACCCTCTCGAGCACCGCCTGGAGGTCGACGCCGTCGCCGCAGAGCCCCAGCCGCCCGTGGGTCTCCTCGAGCTCGCCGTGCCCGAGGTAGACGATGACCACGGCACGGCCGTGCTGCTTCTCCCCTTCCCTTCTCTCTGTCCTCAGCCCCTTCCCCTTGCACCCCGCACTCACCAGCGCCCTTTTTCCCTCTGTCCCGTGTCCAGGAGCGCCGCCAATCGCTCGCCGGAGTTGGAGCGGAGCCGCGGAGGAGGAGGAGATCGTCGCCGACGCTCGGAGCCACGCCAGCAAGCGCCGCTCGCCCCAGGAGCTTCCCCACCTCGCCGCCGTCGTTCTGCACCATCTGCACGCCCTCCCGATACCGCTAGGTGAGCGCTCCGTCCCCCTCGCCGTCGCCGGAGCCGCGGCGCCGCCCGATTTAGGTCGCCGGAGACGCGAGCATCGTGCGCCGTTAGATCTAGATCCTACGGTAGCTTACCGGTTCGTGAAAAATATTAAAACCCTGACATGCGGGTCCCACGCGTCAGGTTTAAATAAACCGCGCGCGCGCTCGCTGAGTCACTGACCAGTGGGTCCCCTCCGTCAGATTTTTCAACATTATCCGTTCTGGGTTTAAATTCGAATTTAAGTTTCATTTAAAAAAACCAGTACTGGACCCAATTTTAGAAATTCCATAACTTTAGATCTACAACTCCAAATTTAGCAAATCCAACTGTTCTGGAAAGCTTATGAAATTCTCTATCCAACTAAACTAGTTTCACCCCATTTGTATGTATAATAAAAATACAACATTCAAATTACAGTAGCATGTTTAAATTCTAAACTTGTTTGTTTCTGATACTCTAATTATCTAAATTAGTTGAAACTAATTTTATTAGGTCACATTTAGCCATGGTTAGTCACCCCTAAAATGGTTTAATTTTTAGATGAATATAATTTAAATAATAGCCAAAACCATATTGATTGGCTTCTGGATTCAAAACAATGTGTAGGGAGTTTGGTAACTCCAAATGACCCAAACCCAATTGTGTCATCTTCTACACATCATTAGCTTTCTGTAGAATTTTAGTTTGTATTTTTGTGACAAACAGAACTCAAACTATGCAATTAAACATGTGCAACAAGTTTCTGCCCTAATTAAAATACAAGGGAATAATGTTTAATTCAATTAAATTGAAACCACATGATATTGTTTGGTATGTGGAATGGTTAATTAGAACCTCCAAGAGTGTATTGCTATGATGATTGATTGAATAGGCTAGTGATTGTTTGTATTTGATTGATTGTGTATTAGACGAGAACGTTGCCGGATATATCGAGGAGGAGGGATTTGCAGAACCTGAAGACCAAGACCAAGATCACTTTGCCGAGCAAGGCAAGCTACTCTCTGAGCTTGCACCCAACTTATGTATCTAGATTTACAAATCATTTTTAAAAGCAAAGGTTTACAAAAACCCTTTTTCAAAAGTATATAGAGATTATTTTGCCACCATATGTAGAAGTATATACTAAAACTATAGGATGGAAAAACAAGGTTGTTTATTCAAAACTCCTTTGAAAACTTGTGTGGATATAGAGCACCAAGATGTGGTGTTGAAATAAGGAAATGGAGAAAGATGGTTTTAGAAAAGCACATTGTGTCCTAGTACTCAGTCAAGCAACCGATACTCTGTGCGACCACATTTACCCACATATGGGAAAGGGCTTAGTCATATAGTTTGCTCTTATTAGTATGGGACACTGCATCAACAGAGATGACTCTGTTATGCATGAGGGAGTGGTTTGGTGACCTAACCCTGACCTGGGTCCTCGCTCAAAAATCTATGAGTAGATAAGGAGGAGGATAGAAGGATGTCCGTATACACCGCCAGATAAAACCTATGAGTCCTCACACTTAGGGTTTCCGACGGGAAACTAGACTAGGTGTAGATGGAATGGTTCATAGGGGCAGGATCCTATACTAGCATGAGCAAAGGAAAGACTAGGGTCGGTGACTCAACTTCGCATACCACGGGTATGGCGAAGCGTGGCTGACACGATGAGTTATCGGATGAGTGTGGGAAAAGCGTACTACCTCTGCAGAGGGTAATTAAACTATTCGAATAGCCGAGTCCTCGGATATGGACAGTTGAAGACCCTACTTAGACCATGTGCAAGTTTTTTGGAAAAGAGTTGAGTTTAAAAAGAAAAAGGAAATGGAGAGTGTTCCATACACCTATACCAACGGATCGGTATGAGGTAGTTGGAAGGACATTGCCATAATGGTTTACAATCGGAAAAAGGAGGAGTTTTGGAATAACACTAATAAAAATTGAGATATCTAGTAGCCATAATTTCCTTATCTTCTTCAACAAAGATACAGAGATGTTTTAAATGAATAAAAGTGAGAAACTAAAAATGGAACTAGAGCACTCATGTTGGAGTAGTTTGCGAGTACATTCAAATGTACTCATACTAGTTTGCTTCTGGCTATTGTCGTAGCCAGACATGGAGGAGTACTACGCCCAGGAGGAGTACGGCGACATCTATGCCAACTAAGGATCTTCATAAGTCGACTGCCTGTCGGGTCATCGCTAGGATTTGATGTCTACTACGCCTTATTTCCGCTGATTGTTTTGGTTTGGCCCTTGAAGGCACCTATGTAAGACTTGGTCTAGATGACCATTTTATGTAAGACTTTTATTCGGTATTGTAATGGATGTAAACTTTGGTATTCAATTCGGATTATGTGCAACGACAGACTGATCACGGGATCGTTGTGTTAAGCATAATCGGGTATTTCGGACAGTTAGTCCGGGGTCCCCACAGATGTCCTCTTGCTGGTCCTCATTAAAGGCAAGGACCCGTGGGGACCCATGCTTTATCTCTGTGGGGAGGACTGCTTCGGCTGCATAGACGAGCGCGAACGGCGTTTCCGCGGTGGGCTTGGGTGGCGTGGTACGGATGGACCAGAGCACCGAGGGTAGCTCATTGATCCAGCCCTTGCCGTGGCCCTTGAGGACATCGAAGGTCCTGGTCTTCAAGCCTTTGAGGACCTCTGCGTTTGCGCGCTCAGCCTGTCCGTTGCTTTGCGGATGGGCGACTGAGGCGAAGTAGAGCTTGATGCCAATTTTCTGGCAGTAGGCTCTGAAGATGCCGCTTGTGAATTGCGAGCCATTGTCGGTGATGATGCGGTTAGGCACTCCGAAGCGGCAGACCAGGCCTCTGATGAATTTCACCGCCGCGCCTGCTGTGATCGTACGCGTCGCCTCCACTTCAGGCCATTTTGTGAACTTGTCGATGGCCACGAAGAGGTAGCGATATCCACCTTGTGCCGTTGGGAAATGTCCTAGGATGTCCAGCCCCCAGACCGCAAACGGCCACGAGAGCGGAATGGTTTGTAGGCCCAACGCTGGTTGGTGGATTTGCTTGGCGTGGAATTGGCAGGCTTCACAAGCTTGAATGATGTCCATTGCATCTTGAAGCGCTTGAGGCCAGTAGAAGCCGCTCCTGAAGACTTTTCCTGCGAGGGTGCGGGCGCACAAATGGTGGCCGCATTCCCCACTGTGGATGTCCTTAATCCGTAGTTTTCCTTCTTCAGGAGGGACGCACTTGAGCGCGATGCCGTTTGGGCGCTTGCGGTAGAGAATTCCTTCGAGGATTTGGTACGATTTTGCTTGGCGGGCAATTCGCTCCGCTTCGACATCTTCCTCGGGAAGGATCCCTTTATGGAGGTAGTCTTTGATCTCGTCGATCCATCCTGCCTCTTGGTGCACCGCTGTGAGCAACAGACGCTCCCCTGTTGGGGGCCCGCAGCCTGGGGCTCCGCTTGCAGGTGGTGGCGGGAGCGTTTCGTCTGTGCTTGCGGGCAGGGCCTCGAGGGGCTGCTTTATGGATGCCTTGACGAGCCTTTCTTCAAAGACACCTGGCAGCTGGGCTTGCCTCTTTGATGCACGCTTGGCGATGTCATCAGCCTCTTGGTTCTCCTTTCTTGGGATGTGCATGAGCTCCATTCCCCTGAAGTTCTTCTCCAGCCTACGGACCTCTTCAAGGTATGCGGCCATGTGGTCGTCCTTGGCCTTGTAGCTTTTGTTGGAGAAGTTGACGAGCAGCTGGGAGTCGCCCTTGATGAGTTTATGCTTGACGCCTAGGGCGATTACGGCGCGTAGGCCAGCAAGCACCCCTTCATACTCGGCGATGTTGTTGGATATCTTGTCGATTCCGAAGCACAGCTGGACTGCGTAATACAACTTGTCGCCTTTTGGTGAGGTCAGGACTACACCTGCCCCACCGTGGCGACAAGCGAAAGCTCCGTCGAACTTCATGGTCCAGTAGCTGGGCATTGCGGCTCCAGAGGACTCGTGCTCTTCTTCCCAGGGCTCTTCAGGGGTTGGATCAGTCCATTCGGCGACGAAGTCTGCCAGCGCTCTTCCTTTGATTACCCTTGTTGTATCGAAGCGCAAATTGAATGGCTGTAGCTCGATGTTCCATCCTGCGACACGATCTGTTGCATTTGGGTTGCGCAGAATTTGCTCCAGGGGGAAAGAGGTTACCACCGTGATGGGGTGCCCCTGGAAGTAGTGCCGCAGTTTTCTTGAGGCGATGAGGAGTGCGAGGAGAAGCTTCTGCTGCATAGGGTACCGCTCGCGAGCATCACGCAGTACTGTGCTGACGAAGTAAACTGGATGCTCGACGAGAGTGGTTTCTGTTTCCTTGGCGTCTTTCGCCTGAGGTGGCCCAACTTGGCCCTCGATGGGGTCGGCTTCAAGGGGCTTGTCCTGGGCCTCGAGGGTGTTGGCCTCGAGGGGTGTGGCCTTGAGGGACTTGGCCTCGAGGGACGTGGCCTCGAGGGACGGGGCTTCGAGGGACGCGGCCTCGAGGGACTTGGCCTCGCAGCGTTCCTCCTGGGCCTCGAGTGTGTTAGCCTCTTGAGGCTCCTCGGTCCCTTCGGCATGAACCTCTTGCAGCTTTGGGCCTGGTGTGGGCCTTGTGATGACTGCCCCTTCGTCGAGCTCTTTATCAGGAGGCTTTTTCTTTGGAGTGGTTGCACTCTTCTTGTGAAGTACATGCTCCTCTCTTTCCACCACAAGGACAACACTGGCTCTTTGTGGGGTAGCTGACAAGTACAGCTTCAGGTGCTCGCCAGGCCTTGGGGCGACCATTACAGGTGGGCTGGCCAAGTACTTCTTTAAGTCCTCAAATGCTTTTTCAGCTTCAGGGGTCCACTTGAAAGTGCCCGTTCTTTTCATGATCTTGAAAAACGGCAGGGCTCTTTCGCCGAACTTGGAGATGAATCGACCCAAGCTGGCCATGCAGCCTGCCAGGCGTTGCATGTCCTTGAGCATGCGTGGAGGTTGCATGCCTACTATGGCCTTGATTTTGTCTGGGTTCGCCTCTATGCCCCGATGGGACACGAGGAAACCCAGCAATTTTCCTGAAGGTACTCCGAAAACGCACTTGGCGGGGTTGAGCTTAATGTTCACCTTGCGCAGGCTGGCGAAGGTTTCTTCCAGGTCTCTGAGCAGAGTATTTCCTTCTCGTGACTTCACGACGATGTCATCGACATATGCTTCAGCGTTTCGCCCCATTTGCCCGCCAAGGGCTATCCTCATTAACCTCTGGAAAGTGGCTCCGACATTTTTTAGGCCGAAGGGCATGCAGACGTAGCAATACACATCGCATGGGGTGAGGAAAGCCGTCTTCTCCTCGTCCTCTTTAGCCATCTTAATCTGGTGATATCCAGAGAAGGCATCGAGGAAACAGAGGAGGTCGCAGCCTGCCGTGGAGTCCACGATCTGGTCAATTCTGGGCATGGGGTAAGGGTCCTTGGGGTAGGCCTTGTTCACGTCGGTGTAGTCGATGCAGAGGCGGCCTCCGCCGGCGGGTTTTGGGACTACCACGCCGTTGGAGAGCCAAGTGGGGTGCACGACTTCGCGGACTACTTTTGCCGCTTTGAGCTTCTCGACCTCCTTGACGATGAATGCTTGCTTCTCGGGGGCTTGCTTTCTTGCTTTTTGCTTGACGGGGCGCGCGTTTGGTCACACGGCCAAGTGGTGCTCGATCACCTCCCTCGGTACACCAGACATATCTGACTGTGTCCATGCGAACATGTCAGAGTTTGCCTGGAGGAAGGCGACGAGCGCGCTTTCCTATTTGGGAGGCAGCGTGGCTCCAATGGTGACGCTAGCCCCCGAGCCTTCAGCCCCCGAGCTACCTGAGCTCAGAGAGATCTTCTTTGTAGCAGCTGCCTCCTGGGAGAACAACTGCTTCTTCTTCTTGGGCCTCTTGAGAGGCTCTTGGTCCTCGTCTGCGGGGAAGGCCATGGTGGCGGTCTTGTAGGCCGTCTCCACAGCACACGTAGCGTCCAGGACATGCCCACGTATGGTGATCGTGCCGGTGCTGCCGGGGATCTTGACCATGTTGTACGCATGGTGCGTGACGGCCATGAACTTCGCGAGCGCGGGGTAGCCGAGGATGGTGTTGTATGGCAGGCCGATGTGTGCAACATCGAAGTCGATGTGCTCGGTGCGGTAATTTCCTCGCTCCCGAAGGTGACGGCAAGCCTGACCTGGCCTAGAGGCTCGATTGAGCCGCTGGTGACCCCCGTGAAGGGCCTCGAGGGCATAAGCCTCTCGTAGGGCACTTGAAGCGCTTCGAACGTATCTATGGAGATAACGTTCAGGCCTGCTCCGCCGTCGATGAGCGTCTTGGAGACAGCCACATTGTCGATGGTGGGGGTGCAGACCAGCGGGAGGGTTCCAACAGTCTTGGTGGACTTGGGGTGGTCCTGAGCGTCGAAGGTGATGGTGTATTGCGACCACTTGAGGGGCTTGGAGGTTTCCGTGCTTGGGAGGGCGGCGTTGAGCTCGCGGGCGAACTGCTTGAACTGGTTGTTCGACTTTGGCGCCTGTGCCCCTCCTAGGATGCAGGCAATGGCGCCCCTCGGG
The DNA here is from genome assembly GCA_026929855.1 of Poa annua. Lineage (NCBI taxonomy): Eukaryota > Viridiplantae > Streptophyta > Magnoliopsida > Poales > Poaceae > Poa > Poa annua. The sequence goes on from CM049432.1 coordinate 24,357,033, forward strand.
GCTTGGTAGCCGCCATCTTCCTCGTCAGGGAGGTTGCCGTTCTTTTCTGCGGCGTTGGCTCGATTTCCAGATGGTTTTTGGTAGCCGCCCTTGCGTCCGCCTCCGCGGTAGCCACGACCTCGACCGCGGCCGCCGCTGTCTTCTGCTTGCTCGCGCTCCTTGCTCAACCTTTTGAGGTCGTAGCAGGACTCTGTAGAGTGGCCGCGCCTGTTGTGGTATATGCAGAAAGGGCGGTGATCATCTTTCCTTTCTCCAGGCTCGGGGGAGTCTCTGCGGGTGCCTTTTGTGTCAGGCTCTGCCGCGAGAACTGCGGTGGCCTTGCGCTTGGGCTCCTCCTTCTTCTTCTGGCTCTTGGACCGCTCAGCATGATCGTCTCCTCTCGAGGACATTTTCACGAAGAGGAGTTGTCGGGGGGCTGCCCCCCGGGTAGGGCAGATCCCGGCACAATTCTGCAGTATGACAACAGTGTTTGACCTTTGGAGAGTGCAAGGGCCACCCTTTGGTGCACTGGAGGGGTAACTTGACATTTCAGAGCTGGGTAAGCCCAAGGTGTTTCTTGGGGGACGCAATGGCCATCCATGGAATCTATAAATAGCCCCCCCAGGTCCTCAGAGCGGCATAAGCCCAAGCGTATGGTTCCTCTAAAAACTAGCTTCTCGAAGATGTCTTTGGTAGCAGCCCAAGACATCTTCGGGAGGCTAGGCCTAGAGCTGCTCATCCTAAGTGCCACTCGGGTACATCCGGAAAGGATCTCGGAGGCTCCGGGTAAACTCCCCGGTGGAGAAGATCCCGGGTGAACCGGATAGACTCCCCGGATAGGTGAGAAGGGTCCAAGTCGCTCCCCGGGTACAGGCTAACCGACATATAGATCTCGGTCCTAGAAGGTTGTTCAGTGTGTGCAGGGAAGACTTACAGGATGGAGCAAGGAGGTAGCCGGCATGGGAGATGCCGGTGGGACGTCAACGGTCCGGAGCAGGCTTTCCCGCCTGGCGCGGGGGCAAGTCCCATCCCCCCTGACACGGAAGCATGGTCACCTCCCGCCTGACACAGAAGCAGGGTCACCTCCCGCCTGACACGGGAGCGTGTCAGCCGGTACGATAACGGTACGACAAGATCGGACATGCCTAGCCCGGCAATCCGGAAAAGGCTACTCGGAATGGGCAAAGACATGTCTTGTCTCTGACAGAGGGACAATGATGTTCCAGGACGGCGCCTGCTGTCCTTGCCGGAATGATGACGACATGGCTATGCCGGATAGCTCGGCGGCTAGGTCGCACTAGCCAGTGTCGACATAACCGTTAGGCCTGTCAGATGGGGCCATCCCGGATTAGGGTTTCCGGCCCTCCCGGTCAGAACTCTATAAAAGGCGCCATAACTGCTCCTGTGGGAGGGAGACCAACTTGGAAGCCAAAACCTTAGTATCATTTACTCCTAGGGCATTTACTACTCCCTTTCTCTAGTTCATCTTGTTCATCGTGTTCATCACCGAAAGAGCTCCAAGAGCATGTTGTAGATCTTATTCCACACTTATATTGAGAGGAAAGGCAGGAGTAGGGGTGTTACCTCCCCACGAGGGCCCTGAACCTGGGTACATCGTGTGTGTGTGTGTTCTCTGCCTTCGTGCAGTTGTTTGTATTTATTAGATCTTCTCTCATTCCCTTCGGTTGTGTTTGGTGTTCGTCGGAGATCCCGGTTGTTCCGGCATCCTCCTTCGTGCGAACTCTTTAGTTCGCTAGCCCTCCCCAGATCCACCACCGTCCATCGGCCCCACACTTTAGCCATCCTATGGTATCTGCCGTGACACCACCACGACACTTGGCGCCCACCGTGGGGCAGACAGAGGCGCTGGCTGGTGTACACATCCGGACGGGTTCCTCCGTTCGCTTTGGCCTCAGAGTTCTCTCCGGCCTGGTTGTCAGGCTGGGCGAGATGGACTTCGTCAGCGACAATGCCGGTTGCTTCCGGAACAAGCCCTTCCCGGCTAACGGATGCCTCATCGACTTCGGCGTCCTCACCACCTACGTCGCCACCGAGGTCATCTGCAGCTACCCGGATGTTATCCTGGAGGTTGAAGATCCCCCCATGCTCCGCGCCGCCCGGGGTCCACGTGTCAATCACCCCGCGGGCTGCGTCGCGGTCATGATGGTCGGGGTGACCGAGGAGGTGTTCCAGGATGCCCCCGTTGGCGATGCCGGCACTCACCGGGTTCGGTTAGCAAAACCTCCACAGGAGAGAGGTGCTGCCCGAGACGGTGATCCTCAGCCTTCTCACCCTCGTTGCCGCCCGGATCCCCTCTCGGGTCTGGTAGCCAAACAGGCTGTCCCTGTGATAGTGGATGTGGATACCCAAGTCACCTCGGCTGATTTGGACGAGCAGCGCAAGTTGCTGCTCGCGGAGGCACAAGAGATCGCCGAAATCCGGCGTGAACTTAGTGCCAGTCTCCGGGAGTACAATGCAGCTCACGGGTTCCCCAAGATAGGCTCTCGGGACAAGCGCATTGCTGACCTGCGCAAAAAGGACAGAATGGTGAATGATGAGTTGGCGGGTAGCACGGCGCCTAGCCATAGCGGGACGGATAGTTTGATCTCGGCAGAGAAGCCGGTGTACAGCTTGCCTGCCAAAACTCTTAGGGCTGCAGAGGCGGCTATGGCTGAGTTGGCCGGGCTATCCGGAGAAGCTCTCCGTAAGCAGCAAGAGCGGGTTAATGAGTTAGTCATAGAGGCTAACCGGCAGAACAAGGCCTTCAAGAAGAAGAACCCGGGAATCGGATCCCAGGTGTATTCGGCTAGGGCCGAGAGCGACAAATCGGGCGGAGAAGCTTCCTCTCCGCATCCGAGTAAAAGCAAGAGCAAGAGCCGAAGCCGGAGCAGGGGCTCCGGGAAAAACAAGCAATTGCAGGCATATGACCCGACCTTTGCCGGAGTTCAGCAAGCCGGACGAAACAATCCCGGCCAAGCCCAGGGTAGCCATGGTGGTGGTAACCAGGGTGTAGGAAACAATGCTGCGGCAAGCCACGGCAATCCACCCCGGTATCCACCACAAAGTCAGGGAAATCGGCAGAGAGAGGCCGCTTCTGTCCCCCAGCAAGCCATAGTTCCTGTGGTTAACCGACATGATGATGGCAACTCGAGGTTGCAGCAACTCGGATACCAACCTAATGAGAATCCCTTGGGATCCCGAATAGGAAATCGGCAGCTAGATCCCGCGGATGCCCGGATCAGGATCGACCGGATTCACCAATCAGAGTTAGTGGAAGAACAAGGCCCTCCGGGACCTGCTTGCTTTGGACCTCGGATCATGATAGAACCGGCTGTAAGAAATTTCCAGCTCAACCGGGGTGCCAAAACCTATGACGGCAGCTCAAAGCCGGAGGACTGGCTAACCGACTATGTAACTGCAGTAAGCATAGCCGGTGGAAACAGGCGCTGGGCAGTACGGTATATACCGCAGATGTTGGAAGGACCTGCCCGGATTTGGCTGAACAACTTGAGGACTGGCAGCATAGACTGTTGGTTGGATTTCGAGGAGGCCTTCATCAACAACTTCACCAGCACGTACAATAGGCCCAACCGACCTCAGCAGCTCGCCATCTGCCGGCAAAGGAGCAACAAAACCGACCGGGAGTACCTTACTCGGTGGAGCAACATTCGCAATTCTTGCGAAGGGGTTGTTGAGGCACATGCCATCTCGTGGTTTGCCCAGGGAAGCCGGCATGGCTCTATGCTTTGGCAAAAACTGCAAAGAAAGATCCCGACGACCTTGGCAGAGACCATGCGCATCACCGACACCTACACGCTTGGAGATCCCATGCAACCCCTAGTGGATGTCGGAGACTCCAACAGGAGGAATGCGGGAACTCAGCGTTCGGGGCCGAGCAGAAGCCATGATCGCCACGATTTCGGCCCGAAAAGGAGCCAGCCCGAGTTCCACTATGCCTCGCAGCAGGTTGCAAATGTTGGCCGAGATCAGGGAGATGCCGGCAGCAATCAGCGGCAGAAAACAACTGGCCCGACTTGGGGTCCGAGCCAAGAAGTGCAGAAGACTTGGGTGGACCAGAAGAAGCCCCTGACGTATGAAGAGTGTAACATCCCAACATTTTATAATGTTTGAAAATCACTAAAATTTAAAACTTTTGTTTTGATTAAAAATAAAAACATTATATGCATAAGAAAACCAACTATAAAAGATTTCACACATATTTAAAGGATTTAATATATCAAATATCTCAGTTTATCATCTTTTTCAAAAGTTGTTTCAGGTTAAAACATTTAATTATCCATTGTAATTCTTAAAACCTCAATATCTAATTTGATAAAAGTTATACAAACTTTCAAACCATTTCCCTATAATAAAAAAAGTTCTTTACAAGTATTTGAATTAAATAACCTAACCATAACTATTCATAAATTAAAATAATAATTGAAATTATTCTTTTAAAACTTTGTAAACATAATCTATTTTGCCAAATGGATTTCATTCTGCAACTAAGTCCAAACCTAGTGTTGAAATTACAACCCTATAATTTATAACTTTAATAACTTCATATATTTTATAATTAAAGAATTATCCAAATAAACATTTTATTACCTTAAATGATTTTTACTTATTTTTAAAACATAAAATGACTTCATGAATATATATTCTATATAAGAAATGAAATGAAATCTAAAATATTTTTCCTAAGTTGTTTTGAAGTTTTCAAATTAATAAGCATAATATAAAACATAATGGTACACAAAATATTATGAATTAAAAATTTAATTTATTATATATCCAATCTCCTTAAAAATATTTATATTTAGTTATTTTACTATTATACCAAAATAGAAATGAATGGTTATTGAAAATAAGTTTAAATAACTTAAATCAAAACATATTTGAATATGGGTATTTTACAAATTTTATTTAGCCAAAAGAAAATTTAATTAAAATATAATTCCAAATTTGAATTTTAAGTGTCAAATTTGTATTAAACCAATATTTCAAAATATTAATTTTTGAAAGTTTCCAAAACATACCCACTAATGTTTTAAAGCATAGATATTAATTTTACAATTTTTTTTAAAATTGATTTGACTTCATTTGGAGTTATAAATCAAAAGTTATGAATAAAATAGAAAAACAGAAAAGAAAAAGGAAAATACCTGACACGCAGGCCCCACCTGTCAGACCTCCTTCTTCAACCTCCAGCCGAAATTCACGCCCGAAACCGTCGGCAATTCCTTCCATCAATTCGCGTGATTCCTTCCCCTAATCAACACACCTCTCTGTCCTATAAGTAGCCCGTGAGCTCCTCTCTCTTTCCCCCAAGAAACCCTCGCCCAATCCGCCGCCAGGCCGAAGGATTTGACCGCCGGAGTCCGCCATTGCCGCCGGCGAGTTCCTCTGTTTCTGGTGAGCAGCGACCACCTCGAGCTCTCCCATGTTTCCCCCTCGCTTCCCCTTGTTATTGCGCACCTTCTTGACGTGGCGCGGAAATTTATTTTGCAGCAGATCGAGCAAACAGTGCGCGACCCGAAGATCACCGCCGTCGTCCTCGTCACCGGCGAGCAAAAGGAGGAGAAAGGGGGCGCGCTGAAGCTCACTGCCGCGCCAACGACCTCGCCTTGACGCCCTCTAACCGTAGGTATGACCCATTCGTCTCGGAACCCAGTAGAACACCGGGAACGGCCGTTGCCGACGCGTCGCCGTCGCGGATGAGGTCACCAGAGTAACTCCGGGCACCGGCGCCGCTCGTTTTTAGTCAAACCTCCCAGATCCGTCCGATCTTCAATCTACGGTCGGGATTAGAACTCGTAACCGAATCGGTAGGAGTAGATCTGGACCGCCAGATCCAGATCTGACGACCCAGATCCAGTCACTTAACCACGTCAGATCCCAGTCAGCAGCCCAGTCAGCGCCCAGTCAGCGCTGACGTGTAAAATCATTTTCTCGATTTATTTAATTTGGCAGTTTTACAAAAAGGACCCTGCAACTTAAATCTGTCATAACTTTTTAACCACTTATCCAAATTTAACAAACTTTATATTTTTGGAAAGCCCTCGACATGTAGAATATTTTAGATCTGCCAAAATTCAAATTTGACTAAGTTTAAATACTCAAATTTCAAATGGAAGACTTGAGTATATTTGTCATAACTTTAAATCTATAATTCCAAAAATTGCAAATAAAATTGTTTTAGAAACTTTGGAATATTTGTAAATTGATGCCACTACTATAAAATATTTTTGAGTAATATTTGAATGAATTCATAGTTATATATTTTATTTGAATAGTTTGAGTATTTCCAACATAACTATTAATAAAAATATTATTTTTGATTAAAGTAAATTGCTATAAATTTAATTAAATGCCCCCTGTCTATTAACACTACTTATAAAGTTTTGTTATAAAAATTTAATCATAGAAAACTTTAATCTTATAATTATTCCTTTTATTATGTTTTCCAAAAATAGAAATTAATTAAATTACATTTTTAAATTCATGCATAATTATATAAATATCACAAAAAATAGTATTATGTTTCTTGTGATTTAAAATTTCATTTCATCCATAGCATATTTTATTTTGTAGTTACATTGCCCATAAGAAAACTCCTCCCCCATTTTCTCTAAGTTAGAAATATCTTCAAACTTAGTATTTTGGTAAAAGTTTTATAACATAGACACTTAAAATTTTCAACATGGAGCTAGAAGTCCAATGAAGGGCTTAGCCAAACAAGACTCCAGAAGAATCTCCAAGAAGTAGAAGCACTTAGAAGAAAAATCAAGAAGAAGTTCATGAGAAAGTTACAAGTATGGAGAAGATTCCTAGAAGACCAACTACAACCTTCTTTCTACCTTTTCCCTCTTTCCTAATCTTATCTTTCACTTTAGACATAAACGATTTTGATCATGTTATTACCATCTTGAAGTTTGTTGGATCCTTGCGGCATAGTGAGATGAAGCGGCCTGGAAACTAACCTTACATGTCCACGTACATGAGACCTGTTCCACAATTTAAGTGGCTGGCCGGGTGTGTGTCTCTCTCACTATAGTGAATATCCAATTTACCAAGAGTTGTTAATAATTGTTGATCACCTTGAAGAAATGACTTAGTATTTTCTCTAAATATTTCTACACATCAAGACTAAGCTATTAGAGTTGTTTATTCAATATGATATAAAACAAAGAATTTTATCCAACTCATGACCACAATCCTTAGTTATTTTTGACCAACCTAATTGCCTTGCATTAACTTAAAAAGATTTTCATGGCATGACATTGCACCTCTAGTCCTTAGAAATATGTGGCACCTCATGCATGACATATTTTCCTTAGAAGTTTGCTTGTTCACTTTGTATGTGCATGTATGTTTGATGTTGTATTGTTTGTTGATTGTTGTTTTGTTGTTTGCTTATATTGTTAGATTGAACGGAGAGCAAACGTTTGTTGTTGCAAAGAGTTTGTGAGCAAAGACATCAACCAAAGGCAAGTGGCACACCCCCATAAAAGTCCTATTATTTTTCTATGCATGAGTAGATTATTTTTCTATAAGCATGTGTAGGATAGCATTGCTATGCAAGCCATGTTTAGACTTCCTTATTCCTGTGTCTAGGTTCCTATGAAAATACTTAGTAGAATTGTGATGCTATGCAAAACTATTTTTATGAAAGGTTAAATTCTACTAAGTTATAATCAAACACCTGGGTGGAATTGGTTGCTTGGCTGTATGAGTTGAGTGTTGTCCCCAGGGGATTTACCTGTGGGATATTCACTTGTGGATGGCCACCCAGGAGCAAAGGGATCTGAAGAACTCCGAGTGAAGATTGCTTCTCGTGCAGCCATTGCCAATATGGGCTCTGGCTTGATCAACTAAGCTGCGTGGACTCGCCCCGGCCTGACAGGTGGAGGTAGTGGTTTTTAGGTGGAGCGCGTCAGGCCAGAGTGGGAGGGAAAATGCTTCTGAAAGATCTCGTCTCATTCTTCTCCTTTCCCTTATCACAAATGGTGTGTAAAGGATAGTTTGGGTTGAATGGGTACAATGGTGAACGTGCACAACCTCTGCAGAGTGTAAAACTAAGTACTTAGCCGTGTCCCCGGTACGGACAATTTGAGCAGCTGATCACGGACGTCAACGGAGGATTCCATCATTCCAACTTCAGAAATAAAACTTGATGGGTGAACAAGGGAAGATGAGATTTATGGTTTTCATGCCATACTTGTCTTGATTTGAAGAAAGTGTTTTCCAAAGAGATAGGAAAAATTGGCTTTATGCAAAATAGCCTTGAACTCCACCAGCCAAATATGCATATAGGCTTTAGAGTTATTCCATTAAGTGTACACCATAGTGTCACTTGCCAGACTCCATTTTTAATGGAGTCTGACCCACTCTGTTGCAAAATGTTTATTTGTTACAGGTTATTCAAATGACGAGTGAGGTTTCGTTAAGGGATTTCGAGTCTACAACCATCATGTTTTCGCCTGTGGCAACATGAAGTTGTTGGAGACCCACTGCTATTGTATTTCCGCTGTGTACTTTTTCAATGCTAGCTTTATGCTATGCAACTTGTGTCGAATGTTTTGTAAGTCTGGATCATCGATCTAATAAAATTGATACTTTGTTGTGATATTACATCATAAACTGTGTGTGCAAATGAATCGATACAGGGATTTGCACTATACACAGGTATCTGCCTTATTTAAAGTGCAGGTACGCTACAAAGAGATGCTGAACAAGCCATGCTGCTACCATACGTTGGAGGCCAACAAGCCTGCAAACCACTCTACCCGGCAGTGCAGCTAGTATCAGCGCACATTGCAAGAGGGCAGCGCGGGGGCTACTCGGCCAAACGCTCCGGCGTCACGACCGAACATCCCGAGACCCCCTCCACCGCTATCCGGTGCCAATGCAGTCCGGATTAATCCACCCAACTAGGGACCCCCTCCCAGACCGGTGAACATGGTACACACCCGGAATGATAATAGCGCTGGTCCGAGTAACCAACCCGGACTCCAACAAGGCAACTACCGGGAGGCACATCAGAGCTATGTGGTCTTCGTGACCGAGCCCACTGACCGGAAGAGTGTGTGACATCGTGCTCTGGAGGTAAATGCTGTGATCCCGGCGGTGCCCAAGTTCCTACATTGGTCCGAGATGGAGATCACTTGGAGTCGGAAGGATCACCCCCGGGTTATGCCTAAGCCTGGTGGCTATGCTCTGGTGGTGGACCCTACATTTGTCGGACCAAGCCTCAACGTCCGCTTCAGCCGGGTACTAATTAACAATGGCAGTGCCATTAACATTATGTACAAGGATACCATGTTGAAATTAGGGGTGTCCATGAACACGCTGCTCCCAACCGAGACCACCTTTCACGGCATTGTACCCGGGGTCTCCTGCTCCCCTATGGGTAAGATCTGGGTTGAGGTGTTATTTGGAACCCGGGAAAATTGCCAGACAGAAAGCCTGGAATTCGAGGTGGTGGATCTCGAGAGTCCATACCATGCACTTATTGGCAGACCCGCACTGGCCAAGTTCATGATATCTACCCACATAGGATACCTGAAGATGAAGATGCCGGGTCCAAATGGGGTGATCACCATAGCAGGAGACCACAAGCGCTCTATGGATTGTGCAACTGCCGGCTCAAACTTAGCCGAGTCCCTGGTCATTGCGGAGGAGAAAAAGAGGATTCAGCAGGTAGTGGCACTGGCCCAGACCTCGCAACTCGGAATGCCCGGGATGGTGAACCCGGAGCAGAACGCCTCCTTCCAGCCACCAAAGGAAACCAAGAAGGTGGGGGTTGACCCCAAGTACCCGGAGCGCCAGGTCATCATCGGCAGCAGCCTGGACAACAAATAGGAAGGCGAGCTCGTCGACTTCCTCCGTGAGAATCGGGATGCTTTTGCGTGGTCAAGTGATGATCTGCAAGGCGTTCCGAGGGAGTTGGCTGAGCACTCATTGTTTGTCAGGCCGGATGCGAAGCCAGTGAAGCAACCGACTAGGCGCCTCTCGGACGAAAGAAGAGCGGCAATCATGGAGCATCTGGCAGTACTGCTGGCTGCCGGATTCGTGATGGAAGTACTGCACCCGGATTGGATTTCGAATCCGGTCCTGGTAGAAAAGAAGAAAGATGATCCCCTCCTGCTTAAGGTGTGGCGCATGTGCATCGACTTCACCAACCTCAACAAGGCTTGCCCGAAAGATCCTTTTCCACTTCCCCGGATAGATCAAGTGATCGATTCCACTGCCGGGAGTGAACTTTTGACTTTTCTAGATGCCTATTCCGGTTTTCACCAGATACCTTTGAATCCGAATGATCAATTGAAAACTTCTTTTATCACCCCGTATGGGGCTTATTGCTATCGTGTCATGACTTTTGGTCTCAGAAATGCTGGTGCTACATACCAGAGGTGCATGCAAAAATGTTTATATGACCAGATAGGCCGGAATGCCGAAGTCTATGTCGATGACATAGTCATAAAAACAAAAGAAAGATCCTCTCTGATCGATGATCTGAGGGAAACATTTAAAAACTTAAGGAGATTCCGGATGAAGTTGAATCCAGATAAATGCACATTCGGCGTTCCGGCAGGAAAACTACTCGGTTTCCTCATTTCAAGCCGGGGAATTGAGGTCAACCCGGGTAAGATACGGGCAATCGAGAGCATGAAGCTGCCGGCACGTCTCAAAGACGTGCAGAAGTTTACTGGTTGCTTGGCATCCCTAAGTCGGTTTGTGAGCCGACTAGGGGAGAAGGCCTTACCCTTGTATCAGCTGATGAAAAAGAGTAAAAACTTCGTGTGGACTCCGGAAGCTGATGCGGCGTTCAATGACTTGAAAAGAATGCTCTCATCAGCACTAGTGTTGGCATCCCCATTGCCCAAGGAGCCTATGTTGCTGTACATTGCTGCCACTAACCGGGTAGTAAGTGTAGCCATTGTCGTGGAAAGAGAAGAAGGGGACAAGCTGATACAGAGGCCGGTATATTACTTGAGCGAGGTGATCTCGGAATCCAAGCAAAACTACCCGCATTATCAGAAGATGGCATATGGGGTGTACCTGGCAGTAACCAAGCTCAAGCACTATTTTCAAGAGCACCCAATCACAGTGGTGTGTGAGGCTCCCCTAGACGAGATCATCGGCTGCAAAGATGCAAGCGGCCGGGTTGCCAAGTGGGCCATCCAGTTGTCCCCGTACGCTCCGGCATACGAGAGACGTGACGCCATTAAGTCGCAGGCGCTGCCGGACTTCTTGGTGGACTGGGCCGAGATGCAGTACGAGCCTCCAGCTCTCGACTACAACTTCTGGAGGATGCATTTCGATGGTTCCAAGGCCAAGATGGGATTGGGTGCCGGAGTGGTCCTCACCTCACCGAAGCAAGATGTGCTGAAATATGTCCTGCAAATTCACTTCCGGGCATCCAACAATGTCGCCGAGTATGAGGCCTTAGTTCATGGACTGAACGTCACCAAGGAAATCGGCATCCGCCGGATAGAGTGTTTCGGCGATTCCGACCTAGTGGTGCAGCAGGTGTCGGGGAACTGGGATGCGATTGACGCCAACATGGCCTTGTATCGGTTCCATGTGCAGAAAATATCCGGATTTTTCGAAGGCTGCAAGTTCAAACACATACCCAGAGGGGAAAACGAAGCAGCAGATGTGTTGTCCAAGCTAGGGTCATCTCGGGAGGCCATCCCACCCGGGATCGCTCTCGAGCATCTGAGGAAGCCATCTATCCAGCCTTCGCCTAAGTCGGATTCTATCTTCATCCCCAAGGAGCATGGTTCGGAAGCTGTACCTATGGAGGTGGAAGTCGGGAACATTGTGTTGAACCCGGGGACTGCATCACAGGACTCGGAGAGACTAAATAGCATGATGATGGAAGTAATGTCGGCAGAGCCAATGGACATAGATGCCCCCGTGTTCCCGGTTCGACCTGTCCCGGGATGGGCACAACCCATCATGGCGTACATATTGGATGGAACCCTCCGGAGAACGAGGTAGAAGCCCGGCAAATACTGAGGAGATCCAAGGCATACACTGTCATCAATCAAGAGCTGTACAAGAGAAGTGTCACCGAGGTACTCCAAAGGTGTGTGGAACCGGAGGAAGGCCAAGAGATGCTATTGGAAATACACCAAGGGGAGTGTGGACATCATGCATCATCTCGGGCACTAGTGGCAAAAGTGTTCCGGCATGGGTTCTACTGGCTTACTGCCTTGCAGCAGGCAGAGGACATTGTCCGTAAGTGTGTAGGGTGCCAGAGGTTTGCCCACCGGATACATATGCCGGCATCAGCACTGAAAACAATCCCTATCACTTGGCCATTCGCAGTATGGTGCTTGGACATGGTCGGGCAATTCAAGCCGGCAAGGGGCAATATGACGCACATGCTGGTCATGGTGGACAAGTTTACGAAGTGGACAGAGGTCAAACCAATCCGGAAGTGTGACGGACACACCTCGGTTCAATTCTTGAAAGACATCATCTTGAGGTACGGGTACCCGCACAACATCATCACGGATAATGGCACCAATTTTGTCGTGGGGGTATTCGCTCGATTTGATGCTGAGAAGAGGATCCGGTTGGACGTGGCATCGGTGGCCCACCCGGAAGCCAACGGGCAAGTCGAGAGAGCAAATGCCTTGGTCTTGGCCGGCATCAAAGCCCGCTTGATCGAGCCACTGTTGAGAACTCCGGGATGTTGGATAGAGGAGATACCGGCAGTGTTGTGGGGTCTCTGAACCACACCGAATAGGTCTACCGGGTACACGCCATTCTTCATGGTGTATGGTGCCGAGGCCGTGCTCCCAACCGACATCCAGTATGATTCACCAAGGGTGACACTATTCACCGAGACCGAGGCAAAGGAAGCCCGGGAAGATGATGTGGACTTGCTCGAGGAAGCAAGGGAATTGGCACTATCTCGGTCGGCAATTTATCAGCAGAACCTCCGTCGCTATCATAGCCGGAAGGTGCATCCCAGAGTATTCCGAGAAGGAGATCTTGTGCTAAGGCTTATCCAACGCACAACCGGGATGCTTAAGCTCTCGCCTCCATGGGAGGGTCCTTTTGTTGTAAGCAAGGCATTGCACAATGATTCTTATTACCTTGTAGATGCACAGGAAGCTAGAAAAGGTGTAATGGACAAAGCTGACGAGGAAACCAAGCGGCCATGGAATGTAGCTTTGCTTCGACCCTTTTACACCTAAAGGGTGCAGTGTATGTATCTCGGTTTCCCTATCAATGAAATTTCGGCACCCCGAAGTGTTACTCGGGGACTGCCTGCCCAGAATTCTCCTTTATCTTAACTTGCATGTCGGTACCCTCGGGAGGAACCCGGGGACTGCCTCGTTTTATGCCTCTGTTTTTTCTGTTATCATTTTATGCATGCCGGCAACCCAGGGAGGAATCCGGGGACTACCTAGTATTTATGTTTGATTTAGTGTATGCCGGGCAAGTTCCGAGATCGATTTTCTAGTCGGAGTAATGTATGTCATGTAAAATAATCTTGTGACTCGACTGACGAACACCGAAATGGTAGTCAAGAGCAGAGAGCGTCAAATGTGGGAAACACGAAAACGGACTCGGGGACTCAGGATAGGAACTTCTTCGGCATATGCGTCTTGTTCGTTCAGTTGTTTATTTTGTTATGTCGGAAATTTAGCAAACTGGAACTGGGATTTTCATAAGTAATGTATACTGTAAAGGGAATTTTGTGACTCGACTGTCGAACACCGAAATGGTAGACAAGAGCAGAAATTGCCTAACTACGGTAAACATGAAAATGAACTCGGGGACTCGTTGCAAAATAAACCGGCATAACTTGTTCGCATAAGAAGGAACAGGGTACGAGTTAAAATGTATATATTACAATTGCACCCGTCATCCCGGGGATCTAAGGTTTCAATACTTAGTGTTTATAAGCAGTGGGGGAAGCCGGTTTCTCAGGCGCGTCGGCAGAGGGAGCAGTGACAATGGGCTCCTCCACGCCAGCAGTGGTATCCGGAGCCTCCGGGTGCGCCTCGGCGTGAGAAGTCTCGGGCGGCAAAGGAGTAGCAGCTTCTCGGGAGGCCACGGTCGCGGTAGCAGCGCCGGTAGCAGCATCATCATCCTCCGGGATCTCAGCCTCCGCGTCACCGGTTTCACCCGTCTCACCGTCATCTTCGTAATCTGACTCAGAGTCAGAAGTAATGAGGCTCGTGCTGAAGACCCCGATGTCGGCCCAGTACGCGACGCGATGGGCAACCTCTTGGCGTTGCCGGACCTTGGCCGGGTCGGTGTACCACGGTGAGATGGTGCGCAGGCGCTGGATCACGTCGAGGTCGAGCCCCTCGTACCAGCTGAGCACGTGGGTCAGGACTTGGTCAGCGCCAGCCAGCGCACCGGAGCGTTTCCAAGCGTGAAGTCGCTTGCCGGCATCCCGGAGCGCGGTCGCCAGTTCACTAACCGAGAGGGTAGCGGTGACGCCAGGTCATAGAGCGCCATGGACATGGACAGCCGCGCTGATTAGCTCGGTCCCGATCGACCGCAGAGGTACTATCCGGGCCTTCAGGGCGGTGAGGTGGTCCTCAATATCCCAAGAGTCCGAGATAGGACCCTTCCCGGCTCGCTTCTCACGGGCGGTAGCAACTGCAAGGCTGGCGGCTTCTCGGGAGTGCTCAAAGTGTCCTTTAAAGAGAAGAGCTGTCAAGCGGCCAGCACATGAGAGTGATAGCAACAAACAAAGAGAGCAAGAGAAAAGGATCTCGATGAACTTACTATTCAGGTCTCGGTTTAAACCGGTGAGCTCACTAAGCAAGCCATCCGCCTTTGACCGGAGAAGGGCCAACTCGGTCTCGACGTGGTGCGCGCGCGCCTCGAAATTGTCCAGGGTTTCCTTCTGCTTCTTGGTCGCGTCTAAAAAACACGCCTTCAAGTCAGTAGCGGCGGACTTGGACTTCTCCAGCTCGGCGTTTAGCCACAGGATCTCGGACTAAGCCTCCGATAAGGCAGATTTTTGGTCTACCGAAACCTTTCGCACGACATTCCGCTCCTCCCGGAGTCGCTCCTCTGACTTCTTGGACTGACCAAAGTCAGCAAGAAGCCGGTGGAAGATGCTGCTGCGTTTCTTGCCGCAGTCCTGTGTCAAAAGGTTATCCAGTATCAGAACTCGGGAAGGATCCCGGGGACTCGGGATTATCCGGGATCCACACTGGGTAAACAACTCAACTGGTTATTTTTCTAAGATTGGAGCCTAGTGGTCTGCTACTCGGTAGAGTCTAGAGCACTAAGCACCAATCTCGGGGACTAGTGTGGATAGAAGAATTAAACTTGGGAGAAAGTAAAAGGAGGAAACTTACATCGATCACCCGGGTGACATCCAGTGCAGCAACCTGGAGAGCGTGAAGGGCTTGGGCGCTGCGGCTTGGACCGGCAGCGTGCAAGTCCCCCACAATCTCGGAGGAATCAGCGGCGAGCCAGGCCTTGTTATATTCCTCAATAACACGCAGGCCAGGCGCGCTCGTGGCAACGATCTCCTGGGATCCTAGAGACACAAAGGAGCTTACGGTTGCTCGCAGCGCCTGCAGGGCGGCCGTGGGGATCTCGGCAGGAGGTGGCGGTAATCCGGAAAACTTACCCGGGGCAGAGGAACCCTTGCTAAGGGCCAAGTCTTGGGTCGAAAATTTCGGAGGGGCGCTGGACTTGGCAGCAACTATCTTCTGCCCGGAGGTCTGGTTGCGTGAGTTCCTGGCAGGAAGATCAGCTTGCCGGGAGGAAGCGGTAGACGGCTTCGGCGGCGGGGTCTTGTGTGAAGTCAACCGGGAAGACGCGCGCGGCACGACTTGCCGCGGAGGACTCGGCATCTCCGACCAAGATGGGACACCCGCCGCGGGCTATCCGGAAGAATGGTATCCTCGACCGCAGAACTAGGCGGTACCAGAACCTCAGTCTCCCCGGGATGGACCTCCGGAGCCACGACCTCGGGTAGCACAAGACCAAGTGTAGGATGCTCATCGTCCTGCGCTGGGTGCCGAGGTGGAGAAGGAGCAGCCCGGGAGGGGCTAGGAGTGCGGGATCCTGGAGGGTGGAGACCCGCGGAAGACGGGACGTCAAGAGCCTCTCTATAATAAGCATGTCAGAAAAGATCTCGGAAGAAATCAAAGTCAGATAACTCAAAGCAAGCAAATCATACCCGGAGTCCACAGTGGGGGGACCTTTCCCCCGCCGAGGAGGCTTATCGCCCCGCTGCTTGTTATGGCTGCTCTTCTTGGTGACGCCACCAGATCCACCGGCATGGGTGGTGTCGGAGCCCGCGCGTTTCCGGGTCTCGGCGCGCTTCGTCACGGCCGCTGATCTCGGAACTACTGGCGGAGCGCTGTTGAGGGGAAGAGCATCAATCACATCGAGTATTTGACAGTCGACATCATCATCATCATCGTCAGATGCAATGTGGATAGCCTCTGGAGTTGAGGGATTACCCGGAGCAGCAGCGCGGGCTAGAGGAATTGCAAGGTGATCCTCGCCGTCGGGATCCTCCGTCGGCATCTCCTTCGGTATCCGGAAATCCTCCGCAAATTTGCCACCAGCATGCATCGCGTCCTCCGCTGTCTGACGCTCGAACAGCTACAGGAATAAATCATTGCATGACAACCATGTCGATTTCCAGCAGAACCCGGGTGCAAATGGAAGTTGGCGAAAGGCAGACACAAGCACCTGCTTCAGTGGTTTTTTGCGGGTACCGGCAACCCGACCCCACGTATAATCTGGCGGCACGCTCGAACGCGCCGCCGGACTGCAGCTTTGTCCAACGGGAAGATGCTGGTTCTCGTGGGGTCATATACCCCACTTATGTGGCACAACTTATGAACTCGGGTCTATAGAGGGCAGATGCGGCGGATAATAAAGCAGCGCAGGAGGTCATCCGAGGTCAGGCTATCCGTAAGGACGCTTAGGACATCGTGCATACATCTGATCTCCTCAGTATCCGGGAGCCTATTCCAGATATCGAACTCGCGGGGAGGACCCATGGCAAACTTGGGCAAGTTGATGAAATCTGGGGAGGAAGATCCCGGAGAGTCTCCCGAGGCATCCCGGTTCTTCACGTAGAAGAAGCTCCGCTGCCATTTCCGGCATGACTCCAGCCCCTGGACCTTGGGGAATCCGGAATCGGCGCGAGGGATGATCGTTGCCGCCCCGCAGTCAACGAGGTCTTTGACCTTCTTGTCCGGGTTCGGGATAACTTGCCGGCGGAGGATGAAGTACTTGGCCCAGAGATCCACGAAGGGCCAAATACCGAGATACCCTTCCGTGTACGTGGCGAAGACGGAGAGCATCATGATTGCGTTGGCCGGAAGGTGATGAGGTTGGAGGTTGTAGGTGTCAAGGAAGTCGCGGAAGAAGGGGCTAGCCGGAAGCCCAAACCCCCGCTCGAAATGCGTGAGGAACACTACATATTCACCGGGTTGGGGTTCCGGCTGGACCTCGCCACCCGGAAGTCGACTCTCGACCTGCAGCGGGATCCAGTGTGTCCGGTATAGCCAGTCAAGGTCCCCCTGATTGGTCTCGGAGCCATCCCACCAACCTCGGATACTCTCGTCGCCCATCTCGGAAGGACCGGAGGACATATCAGAGCTACTCTGCGGCGGAGTGGCAGTTAGTCGAGTTAGTATGCCGGTAACGGAAGACCCCCGATTGGAAACTCCTAACAGCAACCGGGTTCCTAGTAAACAGATCTACCGCATCCGAACTAATAAGAATTAATCGGCGCAAGAATGCCCGCGCAAGTTATGAAGATGAACCAGTGCGGATCGAAACTAAGGCGTGGGATACGCCACCGGCGACGCCGCACCAAGCACGCTCGCCGGTGGCGGCGTGGTTCGTGGAGGAGCGAAGTCACGGGCTAGTACGGTGGTTCGTCACTGTAAGGAAGTTCGCCGGAGAAAGGGGAGAGACTCACCGATGAGGTTGGCACTGAGGCGCGAGAGATCCGGTGCCCGATGGTGGAGACGAACGGCTCCGGTGGCGGAGGGCGACGGCGGTGCTCAAGCTCCGGGCACGGCGATGGTGGTGCTCGAACTACGGTCGCGGCGGCGGCGGAGCGCTCGAGACGGTGCGGGAGAGATAGAGGTTTGGGGAAGAAGAGGAGGTGACCGCTCCGATCCCCTATTTATGAGGAGATCCGGAGCGGTTTCCGACTTTGCCGCCCACGATCTCCCAAATCGTGGGTGGGATCAGTTTGTGCCGAGCAACACGTGGCGCCACCCGGAGCGCTCGATCCGGCCACACCATGGGCCACATACCCCCAACGGTTGGAATTCGGATCCGATGTGGCTCCCGGCGCGCGAACCCGAGCAGACGTGCGCGAAGTCAAAAACACTCAAGTACTTCTCTGGCTCGACAAGACCTCTGGTGGGACCTATAACGCCCCGGGATTTTATCCCCAATTATATTTTTTTGTTTGTTTTTCTTTTTGCATCAACATGACATCATCATGCATCATTTTTATTTGTCAACCTTGAATTTAAATTGTTGCATTTAAATTCAACTCCATTTAAATTTCTTTCCCACAATTAAATTCAAATGCTTTTCAAGTTAATTAAAATGTGTATTTTAAATCTTTTGCAAATATTATAAAAACTAGTTTATTAAATTGCCTATTTTAAACTAAAACTATTTTGTAAAGATTCTTTATTCAAAATTCTTTTCTAGTTAGTTTTAGAAATACAAAAACAGAAAAAAAAAGAATTAAAAGAAAAATCACAGGGAGAAAAAAAATACTTACCTGGGCCGAAACCCCCCACTCTGGCCCACCTTCTTTTTCTGGTCGAAGCCCACCCCGGCCCACTTCTCCTCTCCTCCTACCTCCGTACGGTCAGAGAAGAAAGCAGAGGAGAAAAGCAAGCCTGACGCCATGGTGCCCCCACCTCCATGTGCTCCTGCCTCCACCTTTCCCCCTCTCTCCTTAAGACAAGCCGCACCCTCTCTTCCCCCAAACCCTAGCTCCCTATCCCTCTCAGCCGCCGCCGCCCCCTCTCTTCCTTCCTCCTCTGTTCTTCTTCTCCTTCCTCCGATGTTTTCTCTACCCACGCCCCCACCAGAGCGACATCGCCGTCGCCCCGCCGCTCCGGCGACGTCGAAGAAGTCCCCGCAGGCCCAGGAGAGGCACCGTGTCGCCACCGTCCTCTTCCCCGAAGGATTTGGGCATGTAGCTGCTAGGGCCGTCGAACTCTTCCCCGTTGTCCTCGACATCGCCGCCGCCGCCGCAAAATTCGTCGCCTCCGACCTACGTCGAGCACGAATGACTCTCCGAGCTCCTCCCCGAGCTCGTTCGCCGCGTCCCCGACACCCACAGTGAGCTCTTCTTCCGATTCCCGTGATCTGCTTGTCGAATCCATGCTCTAGTCGTCGAGTTCGTCCACGATTTTCTTTCCGGCCGCCATGGTCGCACTTGCGCATGAGCTTTGCTCGATCCGCTTATGCTCGTCACGATCTCCGAGCGCCCTCTGCTTCCGCACACACCCGCACGCACGTACACCTTCCAACGCTGCCGAAACGTGGTCGTCACCGTGTGTGCTCCGCCGGCGCCGCCGCGATTTCGTCTCGGACGTGTTCTCTGAATCTCTGTCGTCAGTTATAAAACATGCAACTTTGAAACGTTAAAACAAAACCGAAGCGGTATCCATCACTTGCACACTCCAACCCCAGTGGCTAGCAGCGCCGAATCATGCTCGCCGCATCGCGAGTTCGAACCTTCCCGGGCGCGTGGAGTAAAAATGCCCACTTTTTATTCATCTTTCGCTGACAGGTGGGTCCCCCGCGTCAGTGACTCGTGCGCTGGCATAAATACCCCGAGACCCCTGAGCTCTCTGCTTTTCAGCATAGAAACCTCGCCGACACTTTTCCATCACCAACAGGTCCCTATACTCTTCAGAAAGAAGCCTAAAAACTAAAATGTCAATAACTTTATTTCTGTAACTCCAAATTAAATAATCTTTAGATGTTTTTATATCAGAAAAATGCAATGAATATTAATATGCCATTTGTATGCCTTTCTGCTTCTGTTATTTTAATTGCTTAGTGTAATTTGTTAATTACAACTAAATAATTAAATATGGAATGTTAGGGGTAATAAATATATAATGCCCTATTCCATTTAATTTAATTAGGTCACGATGCCATGTGTTGCCGTGTTAACCAACATTTAATATTGCTGGTAAATAAATAATTTGCACCTAAATATTAATTGCCGGGGTTGCTTTCCCGCTTAATTTGGATTAATCACATTTGTTTTGCATCTTGCCATGCCATGCATCATTCTCATATGATCATGCTGAATCTTTTGCCGTAGTTGTAAAATGCATCTTTTGCGCTTCCAGTGTTTGTTGCTTCTTCGCGGATAAGACGTTGAGATGTGTGAGCAACGACAAGATCTGCTTCCATGCGGGATTCCAGGCAAGCAAAGTTTGCTTGTTTACCTATACATTGTCTTTCATTCCTGCCGTTGATCTCTGCTACCCTAGTATTCGATTCTTTATCGCGATCCCATCACATGTTTATCCTGCAGCCCATACAGCCTTATCCCCACATCCTAATACCTGTTGTATGTTTATCTGTTAGCCTTGCGTAGCGCATGCTTAGAGTTGTTTGTGCGAGTCGTCTGTATGTCTTATTTAATTTCACCTGCTTAGCATGATAGATTATTCTACCTTAATAAAATGTTGTTCTATATTGGGGTATTATAATTAAAAGATAAGGCACCAGCGGAAGGCCTTGCGAGGTGCTTTGTTCTGCTAAGTGTCGACCTAGGAACTCAGTTCTTGTCCTCGGATCCAATTTTGAGCGCACTAACCGCTTGTGGGAGGCCCTATGGAGCCCCCCGCGGCTTCGATCTAATCCGCCTCTTATCCAGGGCGCCGCAAGTAGTTCGGGCTTTCCATTTGATGCATGCATATGGTTACCTAACGATCTCATGATGATGGAGTAGTCGATTCTCATATAGGGTGGCACGTTCTTAGAGTGCTATGAAGGTCGTATCCCGCGGGCACTGGACCTGATTAGCCGTGCACACAATCATGCGGTTCCCTGGATGGGTTGTAGAGAAGAGATTTGCCGTGTTGAGATGCCCTACCTTCTGGCTTGCTTTTGGGGTTGATCGAACGAGTACAGGTCCAGTAGTGCACCCCTGCAGGGTATAATCTTATCGATGAGCCGTGTCCACGGTTATGGACGACTTGGTGATGATGCTGGCTAACAAGATCATAGGAAACTTACACCTAATCATTGTTAATTAACCTGACTAGTAATATAGACTTACTTTCACAATAACTTGTAACTAAAATTGTTCAATGTGTGAGTATTCCCGAATTGCTTCCTCATATCTGGTTGAGGGGGTTAATCCGAGAATGGGTTATGATTGGTGTTAGTTGTAGATGTTTATCTTATGCGCTCTCTTATCCCTCTCTGATTAGACGGAAGTTGTAGCGTGTCTCTTTAGGTTGCTAGTGCTGCTGCCGCTAAGTCCACCTCCCCTATATTTTGGGAGATGGTGTAGAAAGTAGGCAAGTTGGTTTTGCTTGCCAGGGAGTGCCCTGACCCTCTTTTGGGATGTGCTTTATGTGCAGTTAACAGGTTTGAAGTCTGACGACGTTAGCTTGGGAATCCCTCCGGCTTGGCTGGGCAGGGATATGGCGCCATTGCTTATCTTCAGGACTCTTAGTCCAATTTGCATCTTATCCGTAGTCGGATACTATTTTGCTTCCGCTGTCATTTGAATCTTTGTATTGTATCATTTGTATCTTGACTCGTTCGAGTCGTTGCTGTAATTATATCTTCTGTTGTATTTGTGGATGTATCGGAACTGTTGTAATGTTATCACAATTCCACCCACATAATGCGCATGTTTCGGCGTGCACATTATGTCTGGTGGGCGACCTAAAATCGTTATTATGCGGATTTCGGCGGGATCGCTTAAATCTACATAGTACCGATTTTCGGGCGTCACAGGACCCTCCCGCTGGAGAGGAATCTTGTCCGACACGAGTAATAAAATATACCAGCATGACCTTACCCGGTTGAGGCCCTAAAGGCTATCTAGTTGCCCGAGCAGGGCCTCTCGGTTGAAAAGATCTCGGGGAAAGGATCTCGGTGAAAGTCATCTCGGCACCAAGGCTGAAGATTGTTCCTTGCTTGTTTGAATGATTTTTTATTATTAAAGCTGATCCTGCACATCGTCTTGGGTCGCTGCACAGCACCAGCTTCGGGGACTAGTGTCGGGGGGCTGCCCCCCGGGTAGGGCAGATCCCGGCACAATTCTGCAGTATGACAACAGTGTTTGACCTTTGGAGAGTGCAAGGGCCACCATTTGGTGCACTGGAGGGGTAACTTGACCTTTCAGAGCTGGGTAAGCCCAAGGTGTCTCTTGGGGGACGCAATGGCCATCCATGGAATCTATAAATAGCCCCCCAGGTCCTCAGAGCGGCATAAGCCCAAGCGGATGGTTCCTCTAAGAACTAGCTTCTCGAAGATGTCTTTGGTAGCAGCCCAAGACATCTTCGGGAGGCTAGGCCCAGAGCTGCTCATCCTAAGTGCCACTCGGGTACATCCGGAAAGGATCTCGGAAGCTCCGGGTAAACTCCCCGGTGGAGAAGATCCCGGGTGAACCGGATAGACTCCCCGGGTAGGTGAGAAGGGTCCAAGCTCGCTCCCCGGGTACAGGCTAACCGACATATAGATCTCGGTCCTAGCAGGTTGTTCAGTGTGTGCAGGGAAGACTTACAGGATGGAGCAAGGAGGTAGCCGGCATGGGAGATGCCGGTGGGACGTCAACGGTCCGGAGCAGGCTTTCCCGCCTGGCGCGGGGGGAAGTCCCATCCCCCTGACACGGAAGCATGGTCACCTCCTGCCTGACATGGAAGTAGGGTCACCTCCCGCCTGACACGGGAGCGCGTCAGCCGGTATGATAACGATACGACAAGATCGGACATGCCTAGCCCGGCAATCCGGAAAAGGCTACTCGGGATGGGCAAAGACATGTCTTGTCTTTGACAGAGGGACAATGATATTCCAGGACGGCGCCTGCTGTCCTTGCCGGAATGATGACGGCAGGGCTATGCCGCATAGCTCGGCGGCTAGGTCGCACTAGCCAGTGTCGACATAACCGTTAGGCCTGTCTGCTGGGGCCATCCCGGATTAGGGTTTCCGGCCCTCCCGGCCGGAACTCTATAAAAGGCGCCATAACTGCTCCTGTGGGAGGGAGACCAACTTGGAAGCCAAAACCTTAGTATCATTTACTCCTAGGGCATTTACTCCTCCCTTTCTCTAGTTCATCTTGTTCATCGTGTTCATCACCGAAAGAGCTCCAAGAGCATGTTGTAGATCTTATTCCACACTTATATTGAGAGGAAAGGCATGAGTAGGGGTGTTACTTCCCCACGAGGGGCCTGAACCTGGGTACATCTTGTGTGTGTGTTCTCTGCCTTCGTGCAGTTGTTTGTATTTATCAGATCTTCTCTCATTCCCTTCGGTTGTGTTTGGTGTTCGTCGGAGATCCCGGTTGTTCCGGCATCCTCCTTCGTGCGAACTCTTTAGTTCGCTAGCCCTCCCCGGATCCACCAGCGTCCATCGGCCCCACACTTTAGCCATCCTATGGCATCTGCCGTGACACCACCACGACAGGAGTCCCTCTTCAGCCTTAGCGCACTTGTCCGCCATGTCGAACAACTTGACCACAGAGGTGAGCTTGTCGTGGATGCCCAGTTTCTCGAGCATCCTGCTGTTTGTGACGCCCTCACGGAAGGCGGCGATGACTTGAGTGTCGGGGATGTTCGGGATCTTGTTGCGCACTTGGCTGAAGCGCTGGATGTACTTGCGGAGCGTTTCGTCCTTCCTCTGCACCACAGCGCGCAGATCGTTGTGGGTGAGGGCGCGCTCGTACGTCCCCTTGAAGTTGGAGACGAACTGCTGGGAGAGCTCCTCCCAGGAGTTCACATAGTCCTCCGGGAGGTTCAGGAGCCACGACAGCGCAGAGTCGCATAGCGCGTGGGAGAACCAGTTGGCCATGACCTTGTCGTCTCCCCCCGCAGCTTGGATGGAGGTGGTGTAGAGCTGCAGGAACTCGACGGGGTTGCTGGAGCCGTCGTAGCCCTTGGGAAGAGCCGGCCTGAACTTCTGCGACCAGACCAGGCGGCGCAGTTAGCGAGTGAACGCCATGCAGCCCGAGGTGTACGTAGCGACCCCGTGCTGAAGCGCGCCGCGGTTCTGCTGTCCCGCCTGGCCGAGCTCCTCCATGAGCCTGTTCTGGCGGTCTCGCTGGAGCTCCATCCCCACACGGGCGTCGGGCGCGTTGCGCTGCACGATCATGCAATCGCGCGGCGAGATCGCGTGCGAAGCAGCCCTCTGCGCCGCGGCCGGTGCAGGACCCGGAGGTGGCGGAGGCGCATTTGTTGCGACCGTGCCCGCGAGAGAGGGGTGCATGTTGGACTGCGACGGAGCGGGGCGCGTCGTGGCGATGCCGACGAGGTGGTTGAGGCGTTGGAGCCACTGCTCGTGGGCCTCAGCGGTGGGCTGGTAGCGGAGCAGCTCCTGCGCTATGAGCAGCGCGGTGTGGGGCGCAGGTTCCGTCCTCCCCGGGCCCGAGCCGCTCGGGCGCTGCGTCGGGTGGGACGACTGCGCGTCCTCCTGGTGCTCGGCGTCGTGCTCTGGCGCCTCCGCGTGAGGGCCAGAAGGGACATGCTCCTCTTGGCGGGGTCGGCCCCGCCTTGCGCGGGTGGTCGCGCGGGTGGTCGTGGCACCTGGGGGCGCGCGTGTTCCCGCGGGCGCACGTCGGCTGACTCGAGCGGTGCGGGTGGCACGCGTATTCACCATGGCGGGGAGACAAACTCGAAGGTTGTTGACGCGCCTCAATCCCCCTACCTGGCGCGCCAAATGTCGGGTTATGACTCCCAGGAATCGGGGGTAGTCACTTCCTGAAGTGTAGTTCGAGAGGGGATTGAACGCGGAGGTCTGAACCCTCAAGTGGCTCCACGACGTTGCTCGCCGGACCCGAAGAAGACGCACACCCAACCAAGGAAAACACCGTCCTTTACCCAGGTTCACGGCCCTCGTGAGGAGGTAAGACCGCTACTCCTGCCTGTCTGTATTATATGTGGGAGGTTACAGTACAGTTGAGCTTGCCGGAAGCCCCCTTGAGGCAGTTCTTGCCTGGGGAGGGAAGCGATGAACTTCTTCCTCCTCCAGACAGAGGCTAACCTAACCAGAGCTGCTAGGGTTTACAAGGGTGTTTTGCACGCAAAGGGCCGACCCTTGCTACGGTGGATGTCTTCTCTCTTTTATAGGCGCCTCGGGCCTTCTTCTTCGGCTTGGCCTTCAAGGTGGCTCCCACTTGCCAGTGGCGGGGCGGAGCACGAGTCCACCGCGCTTCATTCGTCCATGGACTCGGTCCATTGTTGATAAAGGTGGCGCCGTGGCCGATAGGCGGCCGACCGCGCTCGTACTATCCACAGAGCGGGCAGTCTCTGAGGTGGAGCCCGCGATGACGATCTCCGTTGGAGGGTTGCGCCGTCCACCTGCTTTATCGTCAGAGTAGATGGTCCTCACAGCTGTGCAGCAGGCGGCGTAGCTTTGTTGACCGCTTTATCGCCAGGGACAGCGACGGGGGTGTGAGCGCCACTGTACGAGCGTGGCAGAGGTCACGTGCGCTCTGCCGGGATTCCTTGGCGACGACGTTTCCCTCCAGGCCTGAGGGGAGATTCCTGCCGGACTTCCCTCAGGCGGGTTGGTTCCTTGACGGGGAGGATCCCCTGAGGCGAGGGGTCGCTTTAGGCCCTCGCCTCCTCTTCAGGCCCTCGAGGGGGATCCCCTCTCAAGAGTCTCGTCAGGCGGTGATGTCTGGTCCTTAGTCGTTTCGTCCGTCTGGCCCGCGAGCGAGGCCTGGGGGGAATGTACTCTTGGTACCCCAGTTCCCACTGGGCCGACAGGGAGCATACGGAGGAACTTTCCTCTCGAAAACTGCTAGAGACATCTCCTGGAAAATGAAATCCATGACATCGACTTTGTAGACCTCCTGCTCAACCTCATACTCACCAAGATAGGCCGCATGAGCCTTGGCCATCAAGTTGACTAGAGCCCCAGCAATATTGTCTGCATTGCCTTTAATGGGAGCAATAGTCCAACGGAACATGCGAAGCAGAATATCATAAGTAGGGAGGAGACCATTCTGAGAGCCAATCCTTCCTCCAGGCTGATAAAGATCAGACATGACATGCTTGTTGTAAGCAATGCCATGGACATGCATGCGGGCGCCAGCTGGAACAGAAAAACCACTGAAGGGACAACCAAGAATCCGAGCAAACTCTTGGAAAGAGGAAGTCAAGCGCTGCTTGCCAGACATCCAGGTCATCCCAATATCCTCTGAGGAGTCAAACACCACAGTAGCATAGAACTGATGGATAAGAGATACGCTGTAGTTGCACTCAGTCCTCATCAAGTGCTCCAAACCCAGAAGTCCACATACCTTGACAGCACCACAAAAATAATCAGCCTTCTTCATTAATTTGTCAAAGTCAATCCACTTCATGGGGCAGATGGGCTTGTCAATTGAGAACTTGTGATAAACTTCCCTGTAGAGCCATGCCATCTCAGTGCAAAAGTACTTAGGATCATCAGACTCCACATTGTAGGAGAGCTCACTTCGCCACTTGCGAAAACTGCCTTTGTTGAAGTCTTCAAGACGGAGCTCGGGCCTCTTCTTCTTGCTAGTCCTAGTGGCTCTCCGGAGCAGGGCTGCAGACTCAGCAGGTGTGCTATCTTCACTTGAGGACCCACTGGGAGCGTGAGAATGAACTGGTTTGCCTCTTCCACGTGTAGAAATCTGCTTGAAACGGCCACGAGGGTTGGAACCTGCAAACACACAACAAAGAGAGGATGGAAAGCATATGGGATAAGCACTCATGTCCGAGAATGAAAAAAAGGAACGTACTAGAGAAGTTTTTGCAAACACAGTTTCTGTCCTTAGCTGTTTTGCTTCTGAGTAGGCCGGAGATTTCCGGGCCTGACTCGGAGATCTCCGGGGTCCGGAGATTTCCGAGTCAGACTCGGAGATTTCCGGTCTGCACGAAATTTTGACAGATTTGAACAAAATCTATGAACGAAAAACAGATCTGTGCACGTGGAGTGTAGAGCATGCGAAGGGGAGCAATTCTACCAAAGGAAACAAGCAACAACATCCTAAATCGGCTAGGTTAAACGAAAACTAGTTTCGTCCTAGATTTGAAAAACGAGGAGTTACCGGAAGACATCGCGCAAAGCGTGCGGATGAAATCGAAGCCCTCGAGGAGGAGAAGAAAATCCCCGAAGCACGCGAGAAACCCTCGAACGATCCACCCGCAGCAAGGAACGGAAGATTTGGAGATTTTCGGAGGAGAGAGAGGATTAGGGCACGGGGTGGATGAACTGGCCGAACCGGCCGGTCCACCCGTGCCCTTATATAGGCAAAAAAATTTGAACCGGAAATCTCCGGACTGAGGCTCGGAGATCTCCGGGTGACGGAGATTTCCGGGGCTATTTCCGGATTCAGACTTAGCCCTGGAAAACTTTCGCACACTCGGAGATTTCCGGACATCGGACCGGAGATTTCCGGACCCCGGAGATTTCCGGCTCTATTTCCGATTCAGCTTCGCCTGAGGTCAGTGCCGAAATTGAAAAGGACTTAGGTGCCGAAAAATCACAGGGGCCGGAGATTTCCGAGTCTCAGCCCGGAAATGTCCGGACACCGGAAATTTCCGGGACTATTTCCGGTCAATAATCATCACAGGTCAGTGCTGATTTTTGAAAGGACTTAGTCTCAAAATTTTCTGGTGGACCGGAGATTTCCGAGAAAGGCTCGGAGATTTCCGTTCAAACCCAAAAACTCCTGGAACAAGAAAACAAGAGGGGACATGAGTGGGAAAAGCACGTTTAAAGATAGTGAAAGGCTTAGGATAGACACTCAAACTGAATAAAGAAGACACACTCAAGTTGCAAGAACCATAAAACACAAGAGAAGACCAACAAGAGTGTGTTTTCCCAAAGGAGTCAAAGACAATGCAAGTGAGAATCAAAAATAAAACCAAATAGAGTCCAAAACAAATGTTGGTGGCCGAGGCCACCGTGTATGAGTTGTAGCATGGTACCGCGAAGATATATCTTGGGTCCATAACTACATCTCAACATTGAAGCTCACAAATTAGATATCATTTGAAGTTTCAGCAATGATATGTCACTATATGCATGATAGGGGGAGGAAGAGTCCAATGTATTAGGAAAACACTCCCCCTAAGTCCATGCGTACCTCTAGGACTAATAAAGCCTTAAACGTTGGAGTGTGTGTACGGAGATCAAGCCAAGGCCCGAGAATCTATGATATTGAGCTCATTCCTCAAGTAGCAAAAGCGGGCTTCATCAAGGGGCTTCGTGAAGATATCCGCCAATTGATCTCTTGTACCAACATATGATAGATCAATATCTCCTCGTGCCACGTGATCGCGGATGAAATGATGACGAATCTCAATGTGCTTGGTCCTTGAATGTTGCACCGGATTGTATGCAATTTTGATGGCACTCTCATTATCACATAAAAGCGGCACTTTGTCAAAGAGGACACCGTAATCCTTTAAAGTTTGCCGCATCCAAAGAAGTTGAGTACACCCGCTTGCGGCGGCGACGTACTCGGCTTCAGCTGTGGATAAAGAGATGCAATTTTGTTTCTTCGAGGACCAACTCACCAAAGACCTTCCAAGGAATTGACACGTCCCGGATGGGGACTTCCTACCATCAATGTTGCCCGTCCAATCGAAGTTGGTGTATCCACAAAGAGACATGGTGCCATCTTTGGGATACCACAACCCAAAGCAAGGGGTATGAACCAAATATCTGAAGATTCTCTTCACGACCATCAAATGACTTTCCTTAGGCGCGGCTTGATAACGAGCACACACTCCAACGCTTAAAACGATATCGGGCCTCGACGCACACAAATAAAGAAGAGACCCAATCATAGAACGATACTCCTTTTGGTCTACCTCTTTACTGTCGAGGTTGAGTTGGAGGTGGCACTTGGTTTGCATAGGAGTAGTCACACCATTAAGTCCAAGCAATTTGAATTTCTTGATCATATCTTGAATGTACTTGGCTTGACATATGAAGGTCCCTTCCCTCAATTGCTTTATCTCAAAGCCAAGAAAGAACTTGAGTTCACCCATCATGGACATCTCGAACTTGTCGGTCATTAACTTGGAAAACTCATCATTGAACACACGGTTAGTAGAACCAAAGATAATGTCATCGACATATAGTTGACAAATGAAGAGTTCACCATTAACCTTTTTAGTGAAAAGAGTGGGATCGATTACCCCAACCTCAAATCCACGGTCTACCAAGAACTCTCTCAAGTGCTCGTACCATGCACGGGGGGCCTGTTTAAGGCCATAGAGAGCTTTGTCCAAGACATAGACGTGGTGATGATGGTTGGGGTTTTCAAAACCCGGGGGTTGTTTAACATACACAAGTTCTTGCAAGGGACCATTAAGAAAGGCGCTTCTTAGGTCCATTTGCTGCAATTTGAAACCATGGTGAGAAGCATAAGCAATGAGAATACGTATCGATTCGAGTCTTGCGACCGGTGCAAAAGTTTCTCCAAAGTCGATGCCTTCGACTTGAGAAAATCCTTGGGCCACCAACCGTGCCTTGTTCCTTACAACGATACCATGTTCATCTTGCTTGTTCTTGAAGATCCACTTAGTGCCAATAACGTTGCGGCAATCTTTAGGCTTCTCAACTAGGCGCCACACTTTGTTGCGCTCGAAGTTGTTAAGTTCTTCATGCATAGCCCCTAGCCAATCGGAATCTTCAAGAGCATCGAAAACTTTCTTGGGCTCGACCATGGAAATATGTGCTTGATGCTCACTAAAATGAGCTAATTGACTTCGTGTGGAGGCTTTGCTCGTATATCACCAATGACCTTGTCGAGAGATAATGCCCAAAGTTCCAAAGACATAGCAAAGCGAGCTTGACGACGAGTTTCAATTGCCGCCCTTTTTGTGGGGACAATCTCTTGACCATCTTGATCCTTTGGATCCTCGTCTTGACCTTCTAGAGGGCCTTGATCATCATGAGAAGTCTCTTCGTGTGGTGGAGAAGGATGATCTTGCCCTAGAGTAGAACTTGGAGAAGTGGAGTTGTCTTCAATAATCTTGGTGGAGGAGACATGATCTTTTTGTTGATGAAGTTCTTGTTGATGATCCTCATGAGTTTCATCTTGAGAAGAAATAGTATGCTCTTGTTGAGGAAGATCTTGAGATTGTTCTTGAGGGGATTCATCATTTTCTATGGGTGAGCCACCTTGTGGTTCTTGTGATGGTGAGGTCTCCTTGATGGGAGAACTTGAGTCTTCTTGAACAACTTATTGATGGACTTCAATGGGGCGAAGAAAGCCCACCCCCATCTTCTTAATGGCATCAAAAGGTTGTTCATCACCTACATCACAAACACCAACTTGCTACACTTGGGAGCCATCATTTTCATCGAATTCCACACTACAAGATTATATGATAATCCAGGAGGATTTATCAAAGACTCTATAAGTGTGGGACTCACTACTATATCCGACAAAAATCCCCTCAATAGATTTATAGTGGAACTTACCCAACCGGACACCCTTGACGAGATAATAGCACTTACATCCAAACACTCGGAAGTAGCCAATGTTGGGTTTATTGCCGGTAAGGATTGAAGGGGATCGTGTGCAGAAAACAAAATTTTTCCTAGCAACGATATCCTTAAACTAGCCAAGATCTACACTATGCAGATATAGTAGTACGGCGGAGATCGGAATACATACCCTCGTAGACCGAATAGCGGGGATTACGCTCCCGCACAAGCGTTGACGACGAAGACGACGTAGCCGACCTCTAGGTCGCGGAGAACTCGGCGCGACGAAGATGACGAAGATGACCCCGAGGTCGGGTGGAGGAAGTAGGCCTCCGAGAACAGCTAGCGCAGCACCTCGCAGGGCGTCACACACATACGGTGGAGACGACGGCCTCCGAAGCTCCAGTCCAGAACGAGCAGCGGAAGACTTGGACCGGAACACCAGCAGCGCGGCAGCGGGCTATGGTGGAAGAGATCCCCCTCCTCTACTCGGCGCGGCTACGACAAGGGAACCACGAGATCGAGAGAGAAATTGGGAATTAATTGGTGAATTAAATGGCTAGGGGTGCCCCTTCTTATATAGGCTCCCAGGGGGAGCCAACCTCCCTAGCCAGGCAATGTGGGACTATCCCACAGCCATGGTGCGGCTAGGGATGGTGCGCCGGCCCTAGGTGGGCCCCATTTGGCCCACCTAGGCTGGCCAAGCCTCCCCCACAAAATTCCCTTGAGGGTTTCCCCCCCCCCCCCCATGGGCCTTCTTTCGACCAGAAGGCCCATTTAGGGAAATCAGCCTAAATAAATTCGAAAATAAATATATAAAATCATATTTGCATATTAATTACACTAATTAATATCAAACATAATATATATAATTTTTCCTAGCTCCGAAAACTCTTTCGTCGCTACCCGATCTCCATCGGACCCCTCCCGGGACGCTCCCGATGATCTCTTTCCTTTCCGGTTGTCTTGTCGAAACCCCTAAGTGTGTTACCCTAGCGGTTCGATATAATAACAGGTACGATCAAGACTCCTCTATGATCGACGACTAACTCGTAGGCCTGGACCCCATGAATTAATCCCTGTGATATAACGAATGACTTTCATCTATAAAACCTGGACGTCTAGTCTTAAACCCTTTGTCATGGCGATACTTAGCGTGTCCGAGCATCATTCTCAGATATCTCCATACCTAGCATGATCTCGTTACCGACATCGCTATCTTCTACTCATCTATGATATTATGTCAGCTGGTGACCTAGTCACATGTTTGCAAACTCATTTGACATAATCTCACCGAGTGGGCCCTAGAGTATCTATCCGGCTATGCGGACTGACAAATCCCGCTGTTGACCCCTCGTCTCAACTACCCCTTTCCGATACCCAAAAGTATCACCGTTATTGTCACACTAGATAAGATATGACGTTTGGTGCGATCAAAGTATCTTCCAGGGATAACAATAAGAGTTGATCTCACGGTCTTAAGGCGTAATGACTATGTCCTATAAATACTGGGTATGTCCATCACATCGTTACACCTGACGATATGACTTCCATTGCCGACCGGCGCCATGCCCTATGATCGGAAAACCTCGATCATCAATCGCGCAACGAAACTAGTCTTAGTAGAGGCTACTAGGGACCTGGTTGTTTATCTACCACACCTGTATTAATGTTTTCGCTTAATACAGTTATAGCATGGTGTAAAACATAATGAACGATTGGGATATTGCCAACAAACTATGTTTATTAAGTGCCTCTAGGGCATATTCCCTTCAGTCTCCCACTTGCACTAGAGTAACACTTAATCTAGTTTACGACTTGGTAAAAGCTCAACACCCATAGCATCTTGGAGCCTGCTCGCCTCGTGGAAGAGGAATACAGTCAATAGATCTCACACATTGAGACCTATATGTGCTTTGCAACACTTCTATGTCACCTAGTTTGACATCAACCCGTATCCCGTATCTTACGATGACGGCGAAATATATCCTAGTGGATGGAGTGAGACTCGAGCATTCGCGTAGCATGCGCCTTGAAAGTCTAAGAGATCTATTAAGGGGACCACCTACGCTCGGAAAACTGCTCAGTCCAATCACACTTGCTACTTCTAAAGTTGCGATATATTTCTATACCTATGTAGATTGTGCGACAGTGCATTCATATGCGACTTCGCAAACTAACCATGTCTATCTTCAAAATAAAGGATATCTCCTATATGAGATTTCTAGTCGTATGGGTCAGTGTAATAACTTGCATCATCGTAACCGCTTTACGGCAAGTTGCCATTCCACTCTTACCCGTTACTAGAAAACCTATCTTCAGTTCTCATAGACACTGAAGAATAAACTTAACGTTTGTTCATTGATCCACACAAGGATCACTCTAGAACCTGTTCTTCAACCAAGAACTCGGGTCACACCAAGTCGAGCTTTCAGCCTGATAGACTCTATGTCTGATACATAGAGAATGTCGAACATCATTTTCTATCACTGAAAAAGCCAAGATTAACTTAATCTTTTACCTAGTCATACAAGCAAGAACCTCTTTCTTCGCTTGTCCTTTTCTGAAACACTTCAGAATCCTGACTTAGGAAATACTCCGACTTAATGTTATTAAGCCCCTTCTGATCTATTCAATTATAAATCGGATGCCTAATACTCCTAACTTCATTTCATAGAAAATTTAATCACTTAAATAATCCTTTACACTCTACTAGAGGATCTGTGTCATTCAATATGTCGCTACATACAGAATCACAAATGACACCTAGCTCCCACTCAAATATGCCTTCCGCATATAAGATCAAGGAAAGCTACTTAGCTCCCACTCAAATATGCCTTCCGCATATAAGATCAAGGAAAGCTACTTTGCTCCCACTCACTTCTTTGCAAATGTAGGTTTCTTCAACTATTTTGGACAACTCCAAAATCCTTTGATCACATTATCAAAGTGAAGATTCCAGCTCCGATATGCTTTCTTCAGCCCATGAATGGAACACCGAAGTTTGCATACATGCTTAGCATCCTCAGGATTACAAACCATTCTTAATGAAACTATTAAGAACCATGGTTTTCTCATCCATCTATCAATTTCTCATTCGAAATTATAGTAATTGCTAAACGACCCAGCATAGATTTAGGCTTCGCCACATGAGACAAACTCTCATGTGGTCTGTCGGAACTGTTTCACGACAAATCGAATCTGCTCAATGTCTACTCTCTCATAAAATTCCATATACTATTAACATCCTAGATGCCATCAAGAAGATCTCCCAAGTCAATTCCTGGTAATCGTATATGGATTTTATTTCGGATCACAAATGACTCATAGCCATTTCTCGGACTTAGGTCCACCATCTCTTCTTCGTAGTTCGTAGGTCTATCATATTCCATTAATATGACCTTCATAGCAAGATTGTCGTAACACACAGTGTGGAACACAACCTCGTATGCCTACGCTCTTAGTATGAGCTCAGAACATCATGATTTTGAATCATCAGCCTTTTCAAGCTGTGGAGCCTGACACCGAAAACACTTTCGATTGCGCCACTCTGATGTCTGGAGAGGAAGTTCTCCAACTTCGTCTTGCTCTACTTTCTTTCTCACTTATACCTTCGGACAAGAAACTATTTCTTTCGCAAGGTATATCCTGGCAATGATTTTGCCTATGTCGTGAGACATGTACCCAACTAACTCTTTAGGTAGGGTATACTACAAAGATTAATTCATTTTAGGTTTCATCACATCGAAACACTAAATTGCTGAAACGACAATCCAGGCTAAAAGCCACACCCTTACTCATATGGTATTGTCTCCATGGATTCAAATGGTTTACCTATTTGCTAACGTGAGTGTTTACGTTTCTACCATATGACTCTAATGATCACAATAATTCGGTAAGAGATTTATTTACCACACACTATCCGATAGGGTGCCATTACGACGTCCTAACACACCATAACACTATGGTGTTCCATGCGACGTAATTTGTGGAACTCTTCTCACAAGTCTTCCAATGATGTGTCAACATTATAACTCAAATCTTTATTTCCTCGATTTGCATCGCGGGAATTCGATTTTCTTGTTAAGTTTATTTCCTACTTCATTCTGAACTTCGTTTGATCGAATCAAAATTTCAGACTAACATTCCCCGGAGTGGATATCCATACATCTACTCGGAATATTCATGAAGTATATGACATAAAGACTTCCACTACACGTCAAAGTACTTCATTGATTCACATACACCCATATGCATGATTCTCAAAAATCTATACTCAAAACGTTCAGTGAAGTTCACGAAATAAAGGTCTCCACTACCCGTCAATTACTTCATTGAACCACATACATCTCTATGTATGACTATCAATAAGTTATATGCCCGCTTTCCGAAAACGGTGTCACAGTTATTTTGCAAGTGTCAAAAGATCAAATCTTTGGACTTGTAGGTCCATCCAGTGTGGAGCTAATGCATATAACATTGACATGACTAAACGGTAGTGCCACACATATGTGGTGTCTTTATTAAGTTTGTATCCTTTGGCATTAATATTATGAATGTGGGAGCTTCTACCATCTAAATTCAAATCGGCATATGATCATTACTTCATAAATATAGGACACCAATTTGTCACTATCATGTATGAACAAGTGTCTCGCTAGAGGAGACACACTCGTAACGATCATACCAACACCCGATCATAAAGAATTTATTCAAATGGTAGATCTAGAGGGAGAGTGTCTATGGCCGTCACAACAACTTGACTGCCATTATCAACACGCAATGTCGCCTCATCCTTTCAAGCTACTCAAGCAGTAAACCTGGTTTTTCACAAAACATGACTAGTTCAAGACTTAGTCACTACTGCGAGCACTTGCTTAGCTAAAACATTCATAACATGTATATCATATATACACCATCATCATTGATGACTTCCGGCGATCTGTTTCATTTTCTTGATACTTCCACCGTAATCAAGTGACGAGGTGTTTACTCGGCAAGTCCCAGGGTTGTGCACCCGGGTTGATTGATGGGGAGAGAGATGAGTGCAGGTGGTCACGACGGCTGACAAGCAAGGATTTACCCAGGTTCAGGCTCCCGGAGGATAACACCCTACTCCTGCTTGTCTGGTTATTGATGCGAGTTGTGGTTACAATGGCGAGATTGCGATCTCGCTAGGGTTTGTGCCGTAGCTATGAGCGTGTCCTCTGGGACGAGCAACCCTCCTAGCTTTATAGGCAGCCAGGTCTCAGGTGGTTGGCGCCGATGGCAACTACAGATATGGCAGGTTATGCTTCCTAACCGACTTGGACTAGGTTACATGGTACCCGCGTGGGCCTTCCTGTCCTCGGTGCGGCCCAGGTAGCCTTATCGTGGGCTACCCGAAAGGCAGCCCCACGTCAGTAGCCCCCGAGTGCTTGGTCGAAGCGTAGAGTCGAGCAAAGGACTCCTTCCTCCTGGACGCGCCATTGGATTGCTTGATCTTGAGCTTGAACTTGATTTCTTCAGTCGAACCGGCCACTCCCGATGGGAGTAACGTTTGCAGTCGAATTACTTTGCCTTCATCTTCTTGCGAAGCTTGCTTCTACTCAGCCTGTTTGGCTTACTTGTGGATGGATTCGGCTGCTCGAGCTTACTCTGTTGCCACCCGAATGGTTTCTTCGGGTTCTCAGATCATCTAACGATCCTACCTTGTTGATTTCAGC
Organism: Poa annua; assembly: GCA_026929855.1. Lineage (NCBI taxonomy): Eukaryota > Viridiplantae > Streptophyta > Magnoliopsida > Poales > Poaceae > Poa > Poa annua. The sequence continues at coordinate 24,393,386 of CM049432.1, forward strand.
TTTGAAGCTTACTACTCGAATTACTCTGTCGAGTTGCTTCACTTGATTTTGGAGCCGTTGGCTTGATGACGTCACTGGTGACGATCTGCTGCACACCTCTGCGCTCGATAGGACGTGACTTGGCGGGCCCCGCTGTCAGAGCTGACCGCGGTCAACAGTTGTCACGTCTCCGAAGTGGGCGCGAAATTTGCGCGGCATGATGATGACGCCTCGGTTTTCGTGCGTAGTGGACGAAGTGGGCGGTGACGGTTGGTTTCCTCGTGCGACACGTGGACGCCGGATGTGTCTGCTCGGAGCCCTTGTTCTGTGGACGGTTGAGATGAGACTTTTCGAGGCATAAGTACTGTGTCTTGACGCTTGGGATTTCATCTTCTCCAATCGCTCTGTGCTCCCTTTCCTCTGCGATCTACCATTTTCGCCGCCATCCAGAGCTCCGTGCAATCTGTCCGTACACCTTGCGCTGTCTTGCAGCACCATGGGCAAGCCGAAGAGCGCCGCTGGCTCCTCCGCCGCCGCCGACGAAGCCGGGCTGATGAAGAAGCCCGATGGCGACTGGCAGAGATCGTCGGTGAAGAAGGCCGAGGTGGAGCTCTTCCGCGCGCAGGGTCTGCTTCCACCTGCTGACCATGTCCAGGTACGCGTTCCTGGCAAGGAGGTTTTCCCCACTCCCCGCGATGGGGAACGTGTTTGCTTCGCGGATTTCCTTCCGCGGGGCTTCGGGTTCCCCATGCACGATTTCGTGCGCGGTCTCCTGTATGCCTATGGGGTTCACATCCACGATCTGACCCCCAATGGCGTCTTGAGCATCGCGGGCTTCATCGTGCTCTGCGAGTGCTTCCTGGGTGTCGCGCCCCATTGGGCGTTGTGGAAGTCGCTCTTCCTCGTTCGCAAGAACGTTGGGAAGAGCGGGTTGACCTTCCCCGTGGGCGGCTTCGGAATCCAAGTACGCGGTGACACCGCGTACTTCCAGATGAAGAAGTGCGACTCCGTCCAGGGATGGCGCAGGAGATGGTTCTACGTCCAGTCGAACCAGGACGGCCTGGATGCATTCGACAGCGGACGTGGACTGCGGAAGACCAGCGCCTAGGCGCACCCGCTGACTGCCGTGGAGAAGGAGGCCGTGCGGCCCTTGCTGAGCCTGCTGCGCGATCTGACCAAGACCCTTGGGCGCGAGGCGGGTGGCGTCTTCCTGATGGCCACCTTCTTCCGTCTACCGGTGCAGCCGCTCAGCGCTCGGCCTCACCCGATGTGGGCCGCTGAGGGCGTCAGCACCGAGCCGCTTGACGGTGAGGAGGTGGAAACTAAAGTAAGATCCATCACCAACCTCCGAGTCGCGGACACGTGCAACGTCAAGTGCCCGATTGCGGCTTACGGGGCCTCGAACCCCGTTCCTGAGGTAAGTCTCGGCTTGTTTTCCTTTTGTTTTTGCTCGACTTGCGTCTACTTTCTTTTTGATTCGACTTGTGTCTACTTGGTTCAGGGTCGGGCTCTGTTGATCAGCCTTCCTCCTCTTCCCGAGAACGGACCCGACGACGAGTCGAAGTTTGTCGAGGAGGAAGACGACGACGAAGAGATTCCCTCCGCACACTCTCCCCCCGAAGAGGTGGAGGAAGGGGATGAAGTGGAGGAACCCATGCGGAAGAAGCGGAATCTCCCGAGTCGTGGCAACTCTGCCACTGCGTCGTCACCTGCTAAGGATGCCGACGTCACTCTGGAGGAAGTCGTCGCGACGTCGTCAGGTGCGCGGTCCTCGGGTGGCTAGGATGAACCCCTGAATGTTCCTCCAGTCAGCTCCGCGGCTCCTCGTTCTTTCGCGCGGATGCCTTCGCCTTCCCTGGAGAGTTATGACGACCTTGGGACCTCTAGGTGAGTTTCTTGATGATGTGTTGCCTTCGAGTTGCGTTTTTTATTTGCAACGTTTGAGTTGTTGACAAGTGTGCTTGTTTTCGCTGCAGCCACCGTTCTGGCGATGTTAGGTCCCCCCTTCGGGACGTGGAGCATACATCCGCCCCTTCGACTGAACTGGGGACCCAGGCTGTAGTGGAGAAGGCGCGTGCTGAGCCTGCTGGCGTTGCATCGTCTAGCCGCGACCCTCCTTCGGCTTCAGAGGACCTCGACCTCTTGGACCACGTAAGTCCTCTATGCTTGTGTTTGCATTCTTGATTTTTCATCGGGTGCGCGAGCAGCGCTACCGATGGGAGTAGCCCCCGAAGGTGTGGGTGACTAGTATAGTCGCCCGCAACTTTATTAACATCTTGCTTTTGCTTCAGCCGTACTACCGTCAGCAGCTTGACGCAGCCGCGGCTTATGTTCGCCTGGAGAAGGAGAGGGACCAACTGCGTGCTTCTCTGGACCATGCTACTGGGCGGGTTGATGAGCTTAAGAAGGCTCTACATGAGTCTCGAGAGCGGGAGCTGGCGCGGGTCGCCCAGGAAAAGACTCAAGTCGGTCGTCTCCTTTCACTCGCCGGTGTTCTTGGGGGTAAGTTTCGGCTTGATGCCTACTGTGTCTTGATCTTTTTCTTTGTCTGACCTTGGATCCTTTGCGCAGAGACTTGCGGTGGGGCTCCTCCGGAAGACGCATCGAGTGACACGGTTGACCTGGCGACTGCTGTTGGCTTCCTCGACCGGGTCTGTGCCTATGCCTCAGACGCCCTGAAGAAGTCCGCAGCCGCGTTGCAGAAATCGACTGGAGCCCTTGCTGTGGTGCACCAGAGTATCTTCCCGGGCGACCAGCCGCCGGCAGCCGTGGACGCCCTTGCTGCGCCATTTGAGGACGCGACCACCATCGCCGACTTCACGCGGTCGCAGACGGTACGCGGCTCCGAGCTCACCTTCCAGCTCCTCTTAGGGCACCAGGTTCCTGGTGACTTCGAGAAGGTCGTCAGCGGTTTTCCCCGCAAACCCGATGGCCGAACCGCGTCGCTGAGTGGCGTGAAGGAGCGTGCCTCGCAGTTGGCCGTGCAGCTTGTGGCACTCTTCGAGAGGGCCCTTGCTAAGGCGACTGAGGCGGCTGCCGCTCGGAAGGGTCGTTCCCGGTCTGTAGCGTACCTGCACTTAAATAAGGCAGATACCTGTGTATAGTGCAAATCCCTGGATCGATTCATTTGCACACACAGTTTACGATGTAATATCACAACAAAGCATCCATTATATTACATCGATGATCCAGAATTACAAAATATTTGATACAAGTTGCATAGCATAGAGCTAGCATTGACAAAGTACACAGCGGAAATACAATAGCAGTGAGTCTCTATAACTTTCATGCTGCCACAGGCGAAACATGTTGGTTGTAGACTCGAAATCCCTTAACGAAACCTCACTCGTTATATGATCAAATCTGCAATAAGAAAAATATTGCAACAACGTGGGTCAGATTCCATTAAAAATGGAGTCTGGCAAGTGACACTATGGTGGACACTTTTGGAATAACTCTAAAGCCTATATGAATATTTGGCTGGTGGAGTTCAAGGCTAATTTGCATAAAGCCAGTTTTTCCTACTCTTTTGAAAACACTTTTCTTGAAATCGACGAGTATGGCATGAAAACCATAAATCTCATCTTCCCTTGTTCACCCATCAACTTTTAACTTAGAAATTGGAATGATGGAATCCTCCGTTGACGTCCTTGATCAGCTGCTCAAAATTGTCCGTAACCGGGGACACGGCTAAGTACTTAGTTTTACACCCTGCAGAGGTTGTGCACTTTCACCATTGTACCCATTCAACCCAAGGTATCCTTTACACACCATTTGTGATAAGGAAAGGAGAGAATGAGACGAGATCTTTCAGAAGCATTTTCCCTCCCACCTGGCTTGACCCGTTCCACCTAACATCCCCCTACATCTGCTTGTCAAGCCGGAGAGAGTCCACGCAACATAATCGATCAAGCCAGAGCCCATATGGCAATGGCTGCACTGAAAGCAATCTTCACTCGGAGTTCTTCAGATTCCTCTGTTCCTGGGTGGCCATTCTCAAGTGCACATACTCCAGGAACCATAGACATGGACCTGAGTAGCCACTCAACATAACCCATGCAACCAATTACCACCCAGGTGTTTCATTAACTTAGTGGATGTGCACTCTCAGGTAAAAGTCACCATGATCACGGCCCTAAGTAGAATAGAAATTCATCCTAGGCGACGACAACCATGAGCACAGCCCTGAGTAGTCACTTAATATTTTGTAAAACCTTTCATCAATTGCATAGCATCAATATTTCTGCTAAGTATGATATAGGAACCTAGACACAGGAATAAGGGATTCTACACAGGTTTAGCATAGCAACACATGCATATAAAAATACACTAAGTAATGCATATAAAAATAGGAAGTTTATGAGGTGTGCCACTTGCCTTTGAATGTTGTCGTTTGTTCACAAACTCTTTTCAACAACGAACGCTTGCTCTCCGTTTAATCTAACAATAGTATCAAACAACAATACAACAATCAACAAACAACAATCATCAAACATACATGCTCATAACAAATGAACAACAAGTTTTGTAAAACTCCTAAGGAAAACATGTTATGTATGATATGCAAATTATTTCTAAGGGCTAGAGATGCATGCTATGCTATGAAAAAATCTCTTAAGTTAATGTAAGGAAAATAGGTGGGTCAAGAATGACTAAGGGCTAAGGTCTGAAGTTGGATAAACATACTTTGTTTTATATCTTCTCGAAACAAGCACTCAAATGGCTTAGCCATGATGTGCAAAATACTTAGAGAAATATACTAAGTCATTTGTTCAAGATGATCAACAATTATTATCAACTCTTTGTAAATTGGACATTCACTATAGTGAGAGAGACAGACACCCGGCCAGCCACTTAAATTGTGGAACAGGTCTCATGTACGTGGACATGTAAGGTTTGTTTCCAGGCCGCTTCATCCCACTATGCTGCTAGGATCCAACAACTTCAAGATGATAACATCATGATCAAATTTTGTTTAAGTCTAAAAGACAAGATTAGGAAAGAGGGAAAAGATAGAAAGAAAGTTGTAGTTGTCCTCCAGGCTTCATCTCCAGACTTTGTAACTTTCTTCTAGATGATGTCTTGATTGAGTTTTGATAGACTTGATAAATCTTCAGACTTGGTGGTTCTTGTATCCTCGAGGCTGGTCTTGAATTTACTTAGTCTTCATGAGGTCTCAGAGGAGAAGAAAAGACAGAGAGAGAGACTTAGAGAATAAAAGGGAGGTTGGCCTTCTGGAACTTCTTCTCACTTTTCTTCCAAGTGCTTGACATCTTGAGGATGCTTTCAGAGTCTGTTTTCTTCTAAGTCCTTCATGAACTTCTTCTTGATTTTCTTCTAAGTGTTTCTTCTCCTTGAAGGTACTTCTGAAGTCTTGTTTTTGGCTAAGTCCTTCATTGGTCTTCCAGCTCCATGTTGAAAATTACTAAGTGTCTAGTGCATAGCACTTTTCCCAAAATACTAAGTTTGAAATTATTTCTAACTTAGAGAAAACTAATGAAGAGGGGTTTTCCTATGAGAATATATCTACAATATAAAATATGCTATGAATGAAATGAAATTTTAAATCACAAGAAACATCAAAATAACTTTTATGATTTCTTTATAAATATGCATGAATTTATAAATGCAATTTAATTAATTTCTAGTTTTGGAAAATATAATAAAAGGAATATAATAAAATGAATAATTATAAGATTAAAGTTTCCTATGATTAAATTTTTATAACAAAATTTTATAATTAGTGTTAATAGACAGAGAGCATTTAATTACATCTATTGCAATTGGATTTAATCAAAAATAATGTTTCTATTACAAGTTATTTCAAAATTAGTCAAACTATTCAATTTAAACTCACAACTATGAAATCATTCACAAATTACTCAAAAATATTTCATAGCAGTGGCAGTAATTTACAAATATTCTAAAGTTTCTAAAACATATTTATTTGCAATTTTTGGATTTATAGATTTAAAGTTATTACAAATATACTCAAATTCACCATTTGAAATTTGAATATTTTATACTAAGACAAATTTGAGATCCAAAATATATAAAAATTATATAAAAATATTCTACATGTCGAGAGCTTTCCAAATATATAAAAATTATTGGATTTGGAATTGTGGTTAAAAAGTTGTAAGAGATCTAAGTGATAGGGGTGTTTCTGTAAAATTGCCAATTAAATTTAATTAAGGAAATTGTTTTCCACGTGGCAGCTGACTGGGCAGTGACGTGGCTGCCACACGGCGCTGACGTGGATAAGTCACAGATCTGGGCCGTCAGATCTGGATCTGACGGTCCAGATCAGATCGTACCGCTTCGTTCGCAGGATCTAATCTAGGCCGCAGAAAAACAATCGGACGGGCGAGATCTAACGGCAACAGGGGAGCGGCGCTAGGTCGCCGGAGACGGAGCGCGCGCGGCGGCGGCACGATCGGAAAACACGTTCCCGATGATCTACAGCCCTGGAGGAATAGCGGAGCGTACCGTGATGAAGAGGAGATCCAGGCGAGGTCGATGGCGTGCTCGTGGTCCTTGACGCGCTCTGTTTCTCCTCCTAAGGCTCACCGGAGTTGCGTACGGCGGCGGGGAGCTTCGGGCGTGGATGATTCACTCGTCCTAGTGCGGGAAAAATACGACGGAGGTGTCACCGAGATGCGCAAGAACAGGAGAATGCGAAGAGAGGGGTAAGGAGCACTCGGGGTTGCAAGGACTCACCGGAGACAAGGAATTTCGACGGCGGCTCGATTCTAGGGCAGCCCGGTGGCGAGTTTGTTTAGGGTTTGAGAGGGGAAATTGGCGGCGGAATCTGGGGTATAAATGGGGCGCACGGATAGGGATTATCCCGCAAGAAAAGGATAGGATTGATCCGATTTTGGTTTCGATTTCGAGTTCGTTCGTGATTACGATTTGGGGAAGGTGATGACATGTGGGTCCCGCGCGTCAGAGAGAGAGCGCGCGGCGCGGACGGAGCTGGGCCGCTGCTGGGCCTCGGGCGGCTGCGCGCGCGGCAGACAGGAGATGGGCTTCGGCCCAGTTTGCTCGGCCGTTTCTCTTTTTTTTTTTTTGTCAAATCATTTTCTGTTTTTAAACTTTTAATTCAGAATTGATTTTTAAACTTAACCAAACCTTTTCAGAAAAATTCATAAAAATATGTTTTGGAATGTTAATTTAATTTAGAACTTTTTGGTAGTATTCTTGCCCAAAATAAAAATAGATAAATTGGAATATTTTGAAGGGTACAATTTAACATGCTTTATGGAATAATTTCCAAAACAATATATCATTAAATATTAAATTACAAACTCCTATTTAATTTAAGCCACAAGGTGAAATGGTGTTTTATGCATTAATGCATGAGTGCAATGCTTGAATCCTCTTTCAAAAGTAATATTATGTTTTATTTTAAGATAATCATTTGAACTTCATAAACAACCTTGGAAAGGAATTTTGATTTAATTCTTTTCTTATACAGAATACATATTCATGAAAATCATTTTAGGAGTTGAAAATACATGGAATTCATTTTAAGTTAATGAAATGTTTATTTGGATAATCCATGTTTTAAATAGTTTAAAAGGATCACTTATAAATATTATTTTAATTTATGAATAGATATGGCTAAGTGGTTAATTCAAATACTTATAATGAAACTAATTTATTTAAAATAAAATGAATTGTAGTTTGTAAAATATTTGTCAAATTATATTTTAAGGTTTTTGAAATACAATGGATAATAAAAATGTTTAAACTGTGACATTTGAATTATTAAACTTATAAGTTTGAAGTCTTTCATAGTTGGTTTCCTTATGCATTTAATATTTTATTTTAATAAAAAGAAAAGTTTTTAAATTTTAGTGATTTTTGAATATTATAAAAAGTTGGGATGTTACACGGTCGCAGTCCGCAGCCTTAGAGTAGGCGTAGTTTTAGGAATTCGGCAGTCGCCGTGGTATGTACTTTGAACTTCTTGCTCTGTAATGAATATTGTCCTTCCAGGTCTTTTGGCCTTCAATATTGCTTTTGCTGACTTTCTTTCTGCCGAGTTTAACTGTGCTTCGCAGTCGTATGATTGTATTGACTCTGCGTATTCATGGCAGAATGTTGTGCGCGGTGATGCTTTGCCTTCTACTGTGGCCGAGCCGAGTGGCGCGGCTTCTTCTTCGGGTGCTCGCCGTCGTCGGGCGGCGCCGGCTCCTCCACGCAGTGTAAATGATCAGCGGATAATCACATGCCTGAAGAACAAGGTGGTTGAGCTTGAGGCGACCCTGAAGAATACTGAGCGGCTGCTGCACCGCTCCCAGTCGCATCCTACGGCGGAGTTCTCGCGACGTGAGGATTTTTTGCTTGGGGAGATCGATCTGATCAGTCGGCAGTTGCAAGGTTTGTATCCTTTTGGCGACTGCTGTCCTTGCTGGCTTTGTTTCTTGTTCTGACTTGCATTTTATGCGTGCAGATGTTAATCCTGATTGGGAGGCCGAGCGGGCTCGCGTTGAGGAGCGAGTTACCCGAGAGGCGTCCGGCGACTCCTACGAAGCTCGGCAGTTCTGGGTGATGTAACATCCCAACATTATATAATGTTCAAAAATCACTAAAATTTAAAACTTTTCTTTTATTAAAATAAAATATTAAATACCTAAGGAAACCAACTATAAAAGACTCCAAACTTATTTGAAAGAATTTAATATTTCAAATGTCACAGTTTAAACAGGTTATTATCCACTGTATATCAAAAACCTTAAAATGTAAATTGACAAATGTTTTACAAACTACAATCCATTTTATTTTAAGTAAATAGTTCACTTATAAGAAATTGAGTCCAACCACTTAGCCAAATAAGCATTTCTTTTGCTTAAATAAATTTCATTTATTTCCAAGGCATGAAATGATTAATATATTCTATATAATGAAATGAATTAAATCTAAAATGCTTTCCAAAGTTGATATGAAGTTTTTCAAGTGATTAAGCATAATATAAAACATAATGGTGTACAAAACATTTAGAATTAAAAATAGAATTCATTATATTTCTCATTTTAGTTATATTTTGTTCTTTAATACCATGCTAAAATAAGAAAGAATGATTTCAGCAAAACAAGTTTAAATAACTTAAATTCAAACAAAATTGAATATGGGTTTTTCATATAATTTATTTAGCAAAAATTAAAATTTATTAAACCCTAGTTTTAAATTAAACATAAAGTGTCAAATTTTACATTTAACCAATATTTCGAAATTATTATTTTTGAAAAGTGTTCAAAACACTCCCACAATTGGTTTAACAGAAATATAATAGTTTTACAATTTTTTAGAAATTTGTTTGACCTCATTTGGACAAATAAATCAAAAGATATGAATTAAAAGAAAAATCAGAAAAACAGAAAAAGAAAAATTGCTGACGTCATGCTGACGTCAGCCCGTCTTCAACCTTGCCCCAAATCGCGCCCGAGACCACCGGAGTTTCCTTCTCCAAATCCGCACGATTAAGGCACGGATTTAACACGCGGTCGTGGCTATTTAAACCCCCTGCCCCTCCTCCGCATTTCCCCTCTCAAACCCTAGCTTGAAACGCCCTCAGGCCGTCAAATCGCATCGCCGGAGTTCGCCATTGCCGCCGGTGTTTTCCTCGAGTTCCGGTGAATAAAGACCACCTCGTGCTCTCTCCTCTGTCCCATCTCCTCAGCTTCGTCCGTGCGCAACTCTCTGATTTTTCCCGTGACTTGTTAGGCGCCAGAACGACGAGTCCGTGCTCGACCCGAGGTCGCCGGAGTACCTGTGGCTCCGCCCGCGTGTCCACGCTGCTCCGAGAAGAACGGGAAGACGCCGCCGCCTCCATCGCCCTCACCGCGACGCGCCGCGCCCGACGCTGCCTTCCGTTCATCCGGGGAGGAGCTACAACCCCGGCGCCGTCCTCTCCCGGGAGCACCGCCGCCATCTCCTCCAACTCCGGCGAGTTTCCGCCGCCACCTCCTCTCCATCGCACGGTGAGCGTCCGATCTATTTTATACGGTCACGATTAGAAGTATTGGTCAACCGGTAAGATCAGATCTGGACCGTCAGATCCAGATCTGACGATCCAGATTCAATCACTAAACCACGTCAGCGCCTACGTAGCATGCCTAGTCAGCGCCACGTTGGGTCCAGTCAGCGCCGGCGTGGAAATTCGTTTTCTAATTAAATTAAAAATGGCAGTTTTGTAGAAAAGCCCCTGTCTATTCAAACTATCATATCTTTTTCTCTGTTTATCCAAATGCAAATATTTTTATATATTTGGAAAGCCCTTGACATGTAGATTAATTTGGATCTGCCAAAATTAAAATTTGACTTAGTTGAAAATATTCAAATTTCAAATGATGAATTTGAGTATTTTTGCCATAACTTTAAATCTATAAATCCAAAAATTACAAATAAGATTGTTTTAGAAACTTTAGAATATTTGTAAATTGATGCCACTGCTATAAAATATTTTTGAGTAATTTTTGAATGAATTCATAGTTATATATATTTAATTTGAATAGTTTGACTATTTTCAACATAACTATTAATAAAAATATTAATTTTGATTAAAGTAAATTGCTATAAATTTAATTAAAATACCCCTTTGCATTAACACTATTTATAAAAATTTGTTATAAAAATATTAATCATAGAAAACTTTAATCTGATAATTATTCCTTTTATACTTTCCAAAAATTATAAACTAATAAACTTGCAATTATAAATTTATGCATACTTTATAAACATCACAAAAATTAGTATTATGAATTAAAATTGCATGTCATGCATAGCATATTTATTTAGTAGTTATATTTTCCCATAAGGAAAACTCCCCCCCATTTTCCCAAAGTTAGGTTTATTTTCAAACTTAGCAATTTTGTGAAGTGCTACACTTAGACACTTAGAAATTTTTAAACATGGAGCTGGAAGACCAATGAAGGACTTAGCCAAACGAGACTCCAGAAGAATCTCCAAGGAGTAGGAGCACTTAGAAGAAAGATCAAGAAGAAGTTCATGAAGACCGACCAGAAATATTTTCTAAGTCCTTCTCCCTCTTCTTCTTTCTCCCTCCTTCTTCTGTTAGACTTCATGATGACTAAGTAAATCCAAGACCAGCCTCGAGGATACAAGAACCACCAAGACTGGAGATGAAGCCTGGAGGACAACTACATCTCTCTTTCTATCTTTTCCCCTCCCTTCTAATCTTGTCTTTCACATTTGACTTAAACAAATTTTGATCATGATGTTATCATCTTGAAGTAGTTGGATCCTAGCGGCATAGTGGGATGAAGCGGCCTGGAAACAAACCTTACATGTCCACGTACATGAGACCTGTTCCACAATTTAAGTGGCTGGCCGGGTGTCTGTCTCTCTCACTTTAGTGAATATCCAATTTACAAAGAGTTGATAATAATTGTTGATCACCTCGAAGAATAGAGCTAGTAATTTTCTCTAAGTATTTTGCACATCATGCATAAACATATTTCCTAAGAAAGTTTTATAAAACTTATTTATTCATCTAGTATGTGTTTTGTGTGTATTGTGGAGTTGTGCTTGCTGTTGATTGTTGTATTGTTGCTTGTCCATACTGTTAGATTGAACGGAGAGTCCCGAGTATCGTTGAAAAGAGTTGTGAACAACGACAACATTCAAAGGCAAGTGGCACACCTCATAAACTTCCTAAGTATTTTCTATGCATTACTTAGTGTATTTTTATATGCATGTGTAGGATAGTATTGCTATGCTAAACCTGTGTAGAATTCCCTTACTCCTGTGTCTAGGTTCCTATATCATACTTAGCAGAAATATTGATGCTATGCAATTGATGAAAAGTTTTACAAATTATTAAGTGGCTACTCAGGGCTGTGCTCATGGTTGTCGTCGCCTAGGATGAATTTCTATTCTACTTAGGGCCGTGAGCATGGTGGTTGTCAACCTGGGAGTACACATCCACTAAGTTAATGAAACACCTGGGTGGATTGGTTGAATGGTTTATGTTGAGTGGCTACTCAGGACTGTGCTTGTGGTTGTCTTTGCCTAAGGTAGTTTCTACTATACTTGGGGCCATGAGCATGGGGGTTGTCAACCTGAGAGTGCACTTGTGGATGGCCACCCAGGGAACAGAGGAATCTGAAGAACTCCAAGTTTAGAAGCTTCCCGTGCAACCTTTTGACAATGGGCTCTGTCTAGAATGATTAAGTTGTGGGAGTGCAACCTGTCAGCTTGACAAGCAGATGTAGGGATGATAGGTGGAACGGGTCTTGCTAGTATGGTTGCATTCTTCTTCTGAAAGTTCTTGTCTCAATTCTCTCCTTTCCATAATACACTCCGCGTGTATAGGATTTCTCGGACAAATTGAGTCTAAAGGTGAAAGTGCACAACCTCTGCAGAGTGTAAAACTAAGTACTTAGCCGTGTCCCCGGTACGGACAATTTGAGCAGCTGATCACGGACGTCAACGGAGGATTCCACCATTCCAACTTCAGAAATAAAACTTGATGGGTGAACAAGGGAAGATGAGATTTATGGTTTTCATGCCATACTTGTCTTGATTTGAAGAAAGTGTTTTCCAAAAAGATAGGAAAAATTGGCTTTATGCAAAATAGCCTTGAACTCCACCAGCCAAATATGCATATAGGCTATAGAGTTATTCCATTAAGTGTCCACCATAGTGTCACTTGCCAGACTCCATTTTTAATGGAATCTGACCCACGTTGTTACAATATTCTTCTTATTGCAGATTGTTCAGATGACGAGTGAGGTTTCGTTTATAGGTTTCGAGTCTACAAGCAACATGTTTTCGCCTGTGGCAACATGAAGTTGTTGGAGACCCACTGCTATTGTATTTCTGTTGTGTTCTCTTTCAAGGCTAGCTTTATGCTATGCAACTTGTATCAAATATTTTGTAATTCTGGATCATCGATGTAATAAAATGGACGCTTTGTTGTGACATTACATCGTAAACTGTGTGTGCAAATGAATCGATCCAGGGATTTGCACTATACACAGGTATCTGCCCTATTTAAAGTGTAGGTACGCTACAGATGGTATCAGAGCACTGTGTTGCCTGTAGGTTCGAAACCCCTAGGATTGGACGGAGACCCCAAAGATTAAATAGTTAAATAAACTAGGTTTCCAAAACATGAGTAAATTTTGAAATTTCCTCTAATATTGTTTTACATTAATTATCTTGTCTTGCATCTTTCCCTTTCCTTTAAATTCTAATACTCTTACCTGTTCAAAATTTTAGATGGGAGAGTACACTGAGACCGCGTATGCTGGAGTTTTGTCGGGTTTCATCTTTGGGAGGCAGCTGTCTAGGTTGACAAGTATATTGAAGCTACCACCGCCCTATTTCCGAGGAAGGAAAGAGGAGACCGACATACCCCATGTGACACGTTGGGAAATCCGCACCATCATGACCCCGGATCCTACGATGCCAGACTTCGAGCCCGTGGACTATGTCACCTACTACCCAGAGTGGATTGAGGGAGTGAACATAGCTATGGTGGACTTAATGGCTCGTTTGTGTTACAAGTATCGCAACAAGCTAGCACCAGGATCGCCCTTCCGTGCCTTTGGGAAGAGGGATGCACATGGTCTCTCGATGGCTCACACGGGAAATCGCCTGGACCTGCCCATCGTTAACAAGACGTTTGAAGACTTGGATTTTCTCATCAACTGTCTGACGAGGAAGGTCCAACAGGCTTATGACGTCGCGGATCATGCACAAGCCGTCATACACGCAAAAACCCATGAACTCCTGGCTTCTGAAAATCTTATTGGTCATTTGGAGGAACTCATCCATGACCTACATTTGCAGAACATTGGCAAGGATGAGCAAATTGCCATGCTTGAGGCGCAACTCATTCCACCTCCACCACCGCCAGTAGCTGGAGAAGGAGGTGACCAGGGCACTGGAGATGTGACTGTACCTGCAGCTACGAAGGAGGAAGGACTAGAGGAAGAAGACCCCGAAGAGGTGCTGTTTGAAGAGTCAACTGAGGGAGAAGTCACGCCTGTGACAAATAACCACGCAATAAAACGCAAGCGTAATATTTAGGAGGAATAAGTGTAGCAACACAAACCACGTTAGAGGGACCACCATTTATCTCATTTAGCTTATCGTATCGATTTGATTTATTGACCTATCAAATTGTGGTATGGCAGTACTCTCGTTTTTGTAATTCCATGACATTGATGTGTTTTCGTTCGATAAATGATTAGTTCGAGTTCTCAAAATAAGTGTGGAATTTATGTGGTTGCTTGTGTTTTAATCATGTTGATAGATTTGTTAGGAATTGGTTGCCTTGTTCTCAAATTATTAAATTCTCCATAGTACTTATAAATTAACTCATTCATTCTCTAAAAATCAGCAGATGTCTCACTTCAATATCACCAACAACAAATTTTACCCCACTACACGAATACTGTTAAGGGAACCGAGTCAGAAGGTGATCAATGACCACTCGCCTAAGATTGATCAAGATCATAGGGATGTTGAAGAGGACCCTATGACCAAACTAAAGGCATGCAAAACTTGTGGAGAGATAGGACATACGACCGAAGATTTCTCCGATGAGTGGCCCCATGGTCACATTAGACGTCCAAGTAATGGACGCCGTTCTAAAAGGATTATTTGCTTCCTGTGTGAAGGAACGACCCATGTTCCAATCCAATGTCCATATTATCCCTTGGTGCAACAGGCTAACCAGCAAGCCAAGGAAGGAATGCAACAGTCTCTCATGAAGATCCTGGAGGAACAAAGACAAAAGAGTGGATCCAAGAAGAATCTTAGCCACTTAACATGCTACAGGTGCAAGGACAAGGGACATTATGCCAGTGGCTGCCCAGAGTGGAAGAGGATTAAATCTCTTCAAGCAGCGAGTGGAAAACGCGAGTGCTCAAACCTCTCGTAGCTACCACCTATCATTGTATTTCGAATACTTGTACGCTCTACAATGGAGAAATAAAAGGGATTAAACAAAGTTTCTAGACTGACCATAAAATTTTCATTTTAAGGGAGGTAGCCACCTAGATAATTCAAACCCAGTCCCTTAAACCCAGAGATCTCAAACTATCTTTTCTTTCTATCCTCCAAATCAAGTTTTTCATTCGCTGCCAAGTTCTTCAAGTTTCCATGTCAGAAATTTCATTTCTCAAAACATCTCGAGCTATCAGAATAAATCAAGCATTCGCTTTACCTCTCTAGCCTCTCCGAATCTCGGGGACGAGATTCCTTTTAAGGGTGGTAGTCTGTAACATCCCAACATTATATAATGTTCAAAAATCACTAAAATTTAAAACTTTTCTTTTATTAAAATAAAATATTAAATACCTAAGGAAACCAACTATAAAAGACTCCAAACTTATTTGAAGGAATTTAATATTTCAAATGTCACAGTTTAAACAGGTTATTATCCACTGTATATCAAAAACCTTAAAATGTAAATTGAAATTTTTTTTACAAACTACAATCCATTTTATTTTAAGTAAATAGTTCACTTATAAGAAATTGAGTCCAACCACTTAGCCAAATAAGCATTTCTTTTGCTTAAATAAATTTCATTTATTTCCAAGGCATGAAATGATTAATATATTCTATATAATGAAATGAATTAAATCTAAAATGCTTTCCAAAGTTGATATGAAGTTTTTCAAATGATTAAGCATAATATAAAACATAATGGTGTACAAAACATTTATAATTAAAAATAGAATTCATTATATTTCCCATTTTAGTTATATTTTGTTCTTTAATACCATGCTAAAATAAGAAAGAATGATTTCAGCAAAACAAGTTTAAATAACTTAAATTCAAACAAAATTGAATATGGGTTTTTCATATAATTTATTTAGCCAAAATTAAAATTTATTAAACCCTAGTTTTAAATTAAACATAAAGTGTCAAATTTTACATTTAATCAATATTTCGAAATTATTATTTTTGAAAAGTGTTCAAAACACTCCCACAATTTGTTTAACAGAAAGATAATAGTTTTACAAATTTTTAGAAATTTGTTTGACCTCATTTGGACAAATAAATCAAAAGATATGAATTAAAAGAAAAATCAGAAAAACAGAAAAAGAAAAATTGCTGACGTCATGCTGACGTCAGCCCGTCTTCAACCTTGCCCCAAATCGCGCCCGAGACCACCGGAGTTTCCTTCTCCAAATCCGCACGATTAAGGCACGAATTTAACGCGCGGTCGTGGCTATTTAAACCCCCTGCCCCTCCTCCACATTTCCCCTCTCAAACCCTAGCTCGAAACGCCCTCAGGCCGTCAAATCGCATCGCCGGAGTTCGTCATTGCCGCCGGTGTTTTGCTCGAGTTCCGGTGAATAAAGACCACCTCGTGCTCTCTCCTCTGTCCCATCTCCTCTGCTTCGTCCGTGCGCAACTCTCTGATTTTTCCCGTGACTTGTTAGGCGCCAGAACGACGAGTCCGTGCTCGACCCGAGGTCGCCGGAGTACCCGTGGCTCCGCCCGCGTGTCCACGCTGCTCCGGGAAGAACGGGAAGACGCCGCCGCCTCCATCGCCCTCCCCGCGACGCGCCGCGCTCGACGCTGCCTTCCGTTCATCCGGGGAGGAGCTACAACCCCGGCGCCGTCCTCTCCCGGGAGCACCGCCGCCATCTCCTCCAACTCCGGCGAGTTTCCGCCGCCACCTCCTCTCCATCGCACGGTGAGCGTACGATCTATTTTATACGATCACGATTAGAAGTATTAGTCAACCGGTAAGATCAGATCTGGACCGTCAGATCCAGATCTGACGATCCAGATTCAATCACTTAACCACGTCAGCGCCTACGTAGCATGCCTAGTCAGCGCCACGTTGGGTCCAGTCAGCGCCAGCGTGGAAATTCGTTTTCTAATTAAATAAAAAATGGCAGTTTTGCAGAAAAGCCCCTGTCTATTCAAACTATCATATCTCTTTCTCTGTTTATCCAAATGCAAATATTTTTATATATTTGGAAAGCCCTTGACATGTAGATTAATTTGGATCTGCCAAAATTAAAATTTGAGTTAGTTGAAAATATTCAAATTTCAAATGATGAATTTGAGTATTTTTGCCATAACTTTAAATCTATAAATCCAAAAATTACAAATAAGATTGTTTTAGAAACTTTAGAATATTTGTAAATTGATGCCACTGCTATAAAATATTTTTGAGTAATTTTTGAATGAATTCATAGTTATATATATTTAATTTGAATAGTTTGACTATTTTCAACATAACTATTAATAAAAATATTAATTTTGATTAAAGTAAATTGCTATAAATTTAATTAAAATACCCCTGTCCATTAACACTATTTATAAAAATTTGTTATAAAAATATTAATCATAGAAAACTTTAATATGATAATTATTCCTTTTGTACTTTCCAAAAATTATAAACTAATAAATTTGCAATTATAAATTTATGCATACTTTATAAACATCACAAAAATTAGTATTATGAATTAAAATTGCATGTCATGCATAGCATATTTATTTAGTAGTTATATTTTCCCATAAGGAAAACTCCCCCCCATTTTCCCAAAGTTAGGTTTATTTTCAAAATTAGAAATTTTGTGAAGTGCTACACTTAGACACTTAGAAATTTTTAAACATGGAGCTGGAAAACCAATGAAGGACTTAGCCAAACGAGACTCCAGAAGAATCTCCAAGGAATAGGAGCACTTAGAAGAAAGATCAAGAAGAAGTTCATGAAGACCGACAAGAAATATTTTCTAAGTCCTTCTCCCTCTTCTTCTTTCTCCCTCCTTCTTCTGTTAGACTTCATGATGACTAAGTAAATCCAATACCAGCCTCGAGGATACAAGAACCACCAAGACTGGAGATGAAGCCTGGAGGACAACTACATCTCTCTTTCTATCTTTTCCTCTCCCTTCTAATCTTGTCTTTCACATTTGACTTAAACAAATTTTGATCATGATGTTATCATCTTGAAGTAGTTGGATCCTAGCGGCATAGTGGGATGAAGCGGCCTGGAAACAAACCTTACATGTCCACGTACATGAGACCTGTTCCACAATTTAAGTGGCTGGCCGGGTGTCTGTCTCTCTCACTTTAGTGAATATCCAATTTACAAAGAGTTGATAATAATTGTTGATCACCTCGAAGAATAGAGCTAGTAATTTTCTCTAAGTATTTTGCACATCATGCATAAACATATTTCCTAAGAAAGTTTTATAAAACTTATTTATTCATCTAGTATGTGTTTTGTGTGTATTGTGGAGTTGTGCTTTCTGTTGATTGTTGTATTGTTGCTTGTCCATACTGTTAGATTGAACGGAGAGTCCCGAGTATCGTTGAAAAGAGTTGTGAACAACGACAACATTCAAAGGCAAGTGGCACACCTCATAAACTTCCTAAGTATTTTCTATGCATTACTTAGTGTATTTTTATATGCATGTGTAGGATAGTATTGCTATGCTAAACCTGTGTAGAATTCCCTTACTCCTGTGTCTAGGTTCCTATATCATACTTAGCAGAAATATTGATGCTATGCAATTGATGAAAAGTTTTACAAATTATTAAGTGGCTACTCAGGGCTGTGCTCATGGTTGTCGTCGCCTAGGATGAATTTCTATTCTACTTAGGGCCGTGAGCATGGTGGTTGTCAACCTGGGAGTACACATCCACTAAGGTAATGAAACACCTGGGTGGATTGGTTGAATGGTTTATGTTGAGTGGCTACTCAGGACTGTGCTTGTGGTTGTCTTTGCCTAAGGTAGTTTCTACTATACTTGGGGCCATGAGCATGGGGGTTGTCAACCTGAGAGTGCACTTGTGGATGGCCACCCAGGGAACAGAGGAATCTGAAGAACTCCAAGTTTAGAAGCTTCCCGTGCAACCTTTTGACAATGGGCTCTGTCTAGAATGATTAAGTTGTGGGAGTGCAACCTGTCAGCTTGACAAGCAGATGTAGGGATGATAGGTGGAACGGGTCTTGCTAGTATGGTTGCATTCTTCTTCTGAAAGTTCTTGTCTCAATTCTCTCCTTTCCATAATACACTCCGCGTGTATAGGATTTCTCGGACAAATTGAGTCTAAAGGTGAAAGTGCACAACCTCTGCAGAGTGTAAAACTAAGTACTTAGCCGTGTCCCCGGTACGGACAATTTGAGCAGCTGATCACGGACGTCAACGGAGGATTCCACCATTCCAACTTCAGAAATAAAACTTGATGGGTGAACAAGGGAAGATGAGATTTATGGTTTTCATGCCATACTTGTCTTGATTTGAAGAAAGTGTTTTCCAAAAAGATAGGAAAAATTGGCTTTATGCAAAATAGCCTTGAACTCCACCAGCCAAATATGCATATAGGCTATAGAGTTATTCCATTAAGTGTCCACCATAGTATCACTTGCCAGACTCCATTTTTAATGGAATCTGACCCACGTTGTTGCAATATTCTTCTTATTGCAGATTGTTCAGATGACGAGTGAGGTTTCGTTTATAGGTTTCGAGTCTACAACCAACATGTTTTCGCCTGTGGCAACATGAAGTTGTTGGAGACCCACTGCTATTGTATTTCCGCTGTGTTCCCTTTCAAGGCTAGCTTTATGCTATGCAACTTGTATCAAATATTTTGTAATTCTGGATCATCGATGTAATAAAATTGACGCTTTGTGTGATATTACATCGTAAACTGTGTGTGCAAATGAATCGATCCAGGGATTTGCACTATACACAGGTATCTGCCTTATTTAAAGTGCAGGTACGCTACAGGTGAACAAGTCGAGGGGGCTCGTCCTTGCCACCATGCTTGATCGCACGTGGCGCGCTGCTTTTCTTCTGGAGAACTGCCGGAAGACACTCTGGCACATCAATCGTGTGTACTTCCCGCATAACGCGCAGCCGAACGGGTTGTCCGCCTTGCTGGAGAGGTTTCGCGATGGTGAAGGGCTGAAGGAGGTTGTTGACGCCCAACTTGTGGCTGGGGCGAACGCGGCGTTGGCATACGTCCGGATGCACCGGCCGCATCTTCCGCTTCACCGGGTGCTTGATGGCTGCCTGGTGATGACGACTTCGACGAGACCTTAGCGGCTGCGCGCCGAATTATCAGGCAGGTTCAAGACCTGAGTGAGCGCCTTGTAGGTCCCCTCGATGCGCCGAAGGCCGAGCCTGCAGTTTAGAGTAGCTGTCATCTGATGTACAGGGTTAGCTATAGAGGGCAAATATGCCTGTGCAAGTCGTAATGTAATAGATTAAAAATACTTGCGAGTAATGAGAATTGATCTGCTTGCTCAGAAGTGCCAATTCCTGTTTTGATTTTCGACCTGTTTGGCGCAGTCGTCTAGTATGTTAGGCGACGGCCTAGGTTTTCCCAAGTGTGACCTGAATGTCGCAGTCTCTGACTTTATCAAGTGGCGACTTAGGATTTTTGTAACTTGACCTGTATGGCGCAGCCCCCGAGTTGTTCGAGTGGTGGCCTAGGATTTTGGCTAAGACCTGTGTGGCGCAGCCCCGAGTAGGTCGAGTGGCGGCCTAGGATTACAAGTGTTACCTGTTTGGCGCAGCCCTCGAGTATGTCGGGTGGCGACCTAGGATTTTGAACTTGACCTGTACAGCGCAGCCCCCGAGTGAGTTCGAGTGGCGGCTGAGGATTTTTCTGATAAGGCCTGTTTGGCGTAGCCCCCGAGTAGGTCGAGTGGTAGCCTAGGATTACAAGTGTTACCTGTGTGGCGCAGCCCCCGAGTGTGTCGGGTGGCGACCTAGGATTTTGAACTTGACCTGTATGGCGCAGCCCCCGAGTCGGTCGGGTGACGGCCTAGGATTTTTTGACTTATGCTTGTATGGCGCAGCCCCCGAGTAGTTCGGGTAGCGGCCTAAGCTTTTCTTTCAACCTGTGTGGCGCGGCCCCCGAGTAGTTCGAGTGGCGGCCTAGGATTTTAGCTTCCTCTGTGTGACAGGTAAAGGAGACAGATTTTCTTCAAATCACTTTATTGATTCTTGCGAGCAGGCCGCCTCATTAAAACCCTTCCAGTCCCCTTAGGTACCCTGGTAAGGGAAAGAGTGCGTCTGAAACCTGCCGCGCTGATTTTCTTGTACAATGATTGGGTTGAACTAGGCGTAGAACCGGCGGAGTTGTGCCACGTTCCACGGGTTGCTGCAGTCTGCTCCCGTCTTCGAGTCTTTCAGGCGGTAAGCTCCATTGCCGATTGCTTCTGTCACGATGTACGGGCCCTCCCATGGGGAAGCGAGCTTGTGCACCTTCTTTTGCTTGAGTCGAAGAACCAGGTCGCCTGCAACGAACGCTCTTGGTCGTAGCCTCCGAGTGTGATAGTTGTGCAGGTCCTGTTGATACACGGCTGATCGTGCCAGGGCGATGTCGCGTGCTTCATCCAGGGTGTCCCTGCTGTCTTCGAGTGCCTCCTCTGCATCCGACTCGTCGTAGGCGACTACTCTCGGTGCGTCGAACTTGATGTCGCAGGGGAGGACCGCTTCTGCACCATACACCATAAAGAACGGAGTGTACTGGGTGGATCTGTTTGGCGTTGTTCGCAGACTCCAAAGGACCGACGGTAGTTCTTGCACCCATGCGCCCGCTGCGCGTTTTAGGGGCACGCGCAGTCGCTTCTTGATGCCGTTGCAGACGAGGCCATTGGCTTTCTCCACTTGCCCATTGGATTGCGGGTGCGAGACAGACGCATAGCTGAGCTTGATCCCCTGCTCTAAGCAGAAGTCCTTGAATTCTTCGGCTGTGAAGTTCGAGCCATTGTCGGTGATGATCCCATTCGGTACTCCAAATCTGAAGATGATTGACCTGATGAAGTTGACTGCTGTGGATGCAGTCGAACTTGTGATGGGCACGACTTCGATCCACTTTGTGAACTTATCGACTGCAACCAGGAGGTGAGTGTGACCTCCGGTGAGGATTTCTTCAGCGGGCCCACCATGTCCAGACCCCATTGGGCGAAGGGCCAGGCTAATGGTATTGTCTTGAGTTCCGATGCTGGCGCGTGTGGCTTGTTGGCAAATTCTTGGCACCCTGTGCATTTCTTTACTAGCTCCTCGGCGTCCTGCGTGGCTGTCAGCCAGTAGAACCCGGCTCGTAGCACTTTGGCCACCAGTGCCCGACTGCTGGCGTGATGCCCGCAGATACCCGCATATATGTCGAGTAAGATGGCTTGGTCGTCGACTGGATCTATGCACCTTTGCAGGATTCCTGAGATGCTTCTTTTGTAGAGTTCTCCGTTGATGCACCTTTGCAGGATCTTGGCTTGGCGGGTTGGCATCGCCTTTTGTCGTTGCAGTGCTTGTTGTATTCTGAGTCTTGATGGATCTCTGCGTGATGCACTCGAGGAAGACGCCGGGTGGGACTAGCACCCTGTCTGAGCCCATGTTAGCAAGGACGTCGGCTTCCTCGTTGCTTTCACGGCCAATGTGGCGCAGCTCGCAGCCGTCGAAGTTGCCTTCCAATTGATTGTAGAGGTCTCTGTAGGCGATCATGTTGTCGGCGACGGCATCACATGACTTCATGGTTTGCTGTACCACCAGGTAGGAGTCGCCGTATATCATGAGGTGCGTGGCGCCACAGTTCTTGGCCATCCGCATGCCGTGGATCAGGGCCTCGTACTCGGCTTCGTTGTTGGACGGTGTCGGAAAGTCCATCTGCAGGACATACTTGAGCTTGTCGCCTTTGGGGGAGATGAGCACGACTCCTGCCCCGGCTGACTTGAATTTCTTGGAGCCATCAAAGTACATTGTACATGCGTTGGACAAGTCGGGGATATTTGGTAGCTGGGCTTCTATCCACTCGGTGGTGAATTCCGGGAGGACTTGGGCCTTGATGGACTTCGGGTGAGCATACTTCAGCCCCCATGGTCCTAGCTCGACAACCCACTTGGCGACTCGTCCTGTCGCGCGTTGGTTTGTGAGAATGTCTGCTAGACCAGAGGAGCTTACCACCGTGATCGGGTGCTCGGAGAAGTAGTGGACGACCTTTCTGGAGGTCATGAAGACTCCGTATGCCAGCTTCTGGTAATGAGGGTAGTTCTGCTTGGACAAGGTGAGTACTTCGCTAAGGTAGTAGACGGGCCTCTGCACCGGGTGACTGTGCCCTTCCTCTTCGCGTTCGACTACGAGCACCGTGCTCACCACCCTGTTTGTTGCTGAGACGTATAAGTACAACGGCTCGTTTTCCAGTGGTGCCACGAGGACTGGAGAGGTTGTCAGGGTTTTCTTGAGATGGTTGAAAGCGTCCTACGCCTCTTGTGTCCACTCGAACTTGTACGTCTTCTTCATCAGTTAGTAGAAAGGTAAGGCTTTCTCCCCCAACTTACTAATGAACCGGCTGAGAGCTGCGACTCGGCCTGCTAATCGTTGCACCTCCCGGATCTTGGTTGGTGCTGACATTGTGAGTATGTTCTGCACCTTCTCGGGGTTTGCTTTGATTCCTCTTGCGGATATGAGGTACCCTAGTAACTCTCCGGCTGGCACGCCGAACACGCCCTTCTCTGGGTTGAGCTTGATCTGGTACACATCGAGTGCGGCGAAGACCTTGCGGAGGTCGTCGACTAGGGTATCCTCCTTTCGGGTCGTGACAACGATGTCATCGACGTAGACTTGGACGATCTGCCCGATTAGCCCCTTGAGACATGCTTGCATGGTCCGCTGGTACGTGGCACCTGCGTTCTTTAACCCGAACGACATCGTCTGGTAGCAAAAAACGCCGTCGGGTGTGATGAAGGCCGTCTTCTCTTCGTCTTCGACTTTCAGCCGGATTTGCTGGTAACCTGAGTAGGCATCCAGAAAGGACAGGCGCTCGCAACCTGCTGTCGAGTCGATGATCTGGTCTATCCGCGGGAGCGGGAAGTGGTCCTTGGGGCAACACTTGTTGACTGCGGTGAAGTCAACGCATATGCGTAGTTTCTTCGTCTTCTTTTTCTCCACTAGAACCGGGTTGGCGACCCAGTCCGAATCCTTGATCTCTCGGATGAATTTGGCGTGCAGTAGTTTGTCGACTTCCATGGTGATCCCGTCTCGCTTGGGTCCTGAGAAGCGTCGCATGGATTGTTTGACTGGTCTTGCGTCCTTGTGGACTTTCAGAGAGTGCTCGGTGAGTTCCCTGGGTATCCCTGGCATGTCAGAAGGTTGCCATGCAAAGATCTTCCAGTTCTCACGTAGGAACTCGACGAGCGCGCTTTCCTATGCGGGGGTCAGACTCGATGAGACCTTGACCGTCTTCCTGCTGTCAGTCGGATGGACTTGGTGGGTGACGGTGTCGTCGTTCGTGTTGAATGCTGCGTCCTTGGCAGGCTTCTTGCGAGCCGGGAAGACGGTCTTGTCGTTGTCGGCTGATATGGCCTTGAAGTGCTATTCGACTCCGAAGAACTCAGAAATCTTGGCGAACTCGCGGTCGCAGCTGTTGGAGAGCCCGAAGTCGCCGCGGATGGTGATTACTCCTTTCAGCCCGGGCAACTTTATCATCAGGTAGGCGTAGTGGGGTACTGCCATGAACCTGGCAAAGGTCGGGCGTCCGAGGATGGCGTGGTATTGTGACTTCCAGTCGACGACCTCAAAGTCTATCGACTCCTTCCTGAAGTGCTCGGGTGTACCGAGTATGACGTCGAGTGTGATTGTTCCCATGGGCGTGATTGCTTGCCCTGGTACTATGCCGTGGAAGGTGGTTTCCGATTCCGGCAATTTCTCCGTCGACCTGTTCATTCTTCTCAGGGTGTCGGCGAATATGATGTTGATGCCGCTGCCTCCGTCCAGGAAAACCTTCTTCAGGCTGTAGTCGCCGATCAAGGCCTCAATCACGAGTCCGGCGTGCCCGGGTCGGGTTACCTCTGATGGGTGATCTGCCCAGGAGAATGTGATTGGTGTCTCCGACCCGCGCAGGTAGTCTGGTACCGCGCGCGGGCTGTTGATGGCTTGAAGTACCTGGCGTGTGATAATTTTCTGGCTCCTGTTCGACGGGGGTCCCCTCTGGATCATGTTCAGTTGTCCCCGTGCGGCTGGGTACGCGTCGGCTGCTGCCGACTGACCTTGTTGCTGTTGCTGTTGCTGCGGCTGGGGGAACGCTCCTGCCGCCTGCACCTGGTTGTTGTTTGCGGGTGCTGCCTGGATGGCTAGCTGCGGTGCCGCCTGTATGGCCTGAACCGGGGCGATGATTTGCTGCATGGCATGGTATATCTTTCTTGCTTTGCGACAATCCTTCAACAGGTGGTTGGAACTCCATTTGCCTGTTTCCGGGTTGCGGAACGAGTGATGCTTACAGGGTTGCATCAGCTCCTCTGCTGGGGTCAACGGGCGCTTCCACTCGCGCTTCTGACTTCCATCATTGTGGCCGTTGCTGCTGCTGCCACGGTTGTACTGACTCGAGCTGGGCTGCCGACTTTGGTCGTACTGTCGGCTGCTGTCACGTTTGTCCTCACGGGGGGGTTTCATAGCCCGCCGCTACTAATTCGATTGAATCATGGGTGTAACGTGGCTTCTTCTTTTGACGTGCGTCGCGCCAGTTGCTTGTTTCGCCCTCTTTTTTGGGGGAAGTTTCGCGGACGTAGTCCTCTCCTTCGGCCCATTTGTTGGCTGTCTTCATGAGTTCTATTGTGGTCTTCGGCTGGAGCCTACCAAATTCCTCCCGTAGGTCGCGGCGAGCGACGCCGTGCATGAAGGCGTCCATCACTCGATCTTCTGATACGGGTTCCATGGTATTGCGGAGGAGTGTCCACCGCTGGATGTAAGAGCGGAGCGACTCATCCTTTCCTTGCTTGCAGGCCTGCAACTCGATGTAGGTCGTTGGCCTTGCGAATGTTCCCGAAAAACTCTTGATGAAGTTATCCTGGAATTCTTCCCATGTTCGGAAAGAGTCTTTGGGTTGGCTTGTGAGCCACCCGCGTGCCGAGTCTGTCAACATGAGCTGGATGTACTGCATTGCCGTAGTCGACGTTCCGCCTTGGCAGGTGCAAGCGATGAGGAAGTCTTTGAGCCACAGTTTTGGGTCTTGCTTCCCGTCATACTTTGGTGTGCCAGTCGTCAACTTGAAGCCTTTAGGCATGAGGGTGTCGCGGATGTTGAAGCTAAAGCATGCCGCACCACACGGCTCGAAGTCGCGGTCAGCATGGTCATCCGCGTTTGCCGCACTAGCCGAGCGCTCCTTGCGGTTGCGGTCCACCGTCTTCTGTGTCAGGACGTCGCGAAGGTCCTTGACTGGCTGTCGCTGCGCCGCTGGGATGCCCGAGGTCGTTGGTTCGTGCGCTCGGTTGCTCGGTCCCTTGGCTGCCAGAGCTTCTTCGATTGCCCTTATGGAGGCAATTTGTTGCTTGTGGAGAAGGGAGCATGCGTCTCCCTCCGGTGGCTACGTGAGCCGGAGGTATGTCTCGACTGAGATCAGGGTGGCATTCGCCGTCTTTGGGACGGGTATCCCGTTCTCATCTTCGGTGACGAAGGACGAGTCGAGGTTGCGGGTGAGCCTTGTTCGATCCGTGTCCCTTTTGCGCCTGAGCAGGTCGGCTTTTTCGGCGCGAATTCGTTCGCCTTCCTTGCGTAGCAAGTAATGGACCGCCAGGTGGTCTTCTCGAGGTGCGTTGGGTGGGGGGAACGTGCCCTCGTCCACATGTTTCATGGCTTGGATCGCCATGTCCCGCGTGATGACAAATTTAGTCTGGTCCGGCATGTCCACCTCTAGCGGATATGCGGGTTCTTCTTCGTCGTCATGCGGTGCTGTGCCGGCCATGAAGACTTGCTTGGGGTAGACTTGAGTCGGAGAGTTGGTGCTGCCGCTGCTGCTTCTGTCGCCCGCTTCTTGCTCGGGGTCGAAAATTTCTGCAACGTGGCGCGCGGCGCAGTCGCTGTCGCGTCTTCTCGCGATTGTCCATGTGTTCACGCTCGCCAGGGCGAGTGCGATTGGCTTGGGGTAGACTTGGGATTTCCACGAAGATGAGGGCGCGCGCGACATGGCTGTCGGGCGCGGGCTCCTGGTCGCCCGTGCGGGTGTGACAGTCGAGGTGGATCTTGACTTGGTCGACCGCACGACCGAGGTTGGGGTAGTAGACTCGATTCGCACGGCCGTTGCCGGAATTATCGATGTAGTCGATATAGATGCCCTCTTCGCGGGTGCAGCGGGCGCGGCCCCCGCGGGTGCGGCAGATGCGATCTTCGCGGGTTCGGCGGGCGCGGCCTCCGCAGGTGCGGCAGATGCGATCTTCGCGGGTTCGGCGGGCGCGATGGTTGCCGATTTAGGTGACGCCGTCGCGCGTAGCGGGGTAGTCGTAGACCTGAGTATACCACGACTAGCGATGCAACAGAATATGGAGCCGAAGGTGATGTGTATACCTTTGTCCAGATCGGCGTACACTGACTGGTGGGCTGGCGGGTGGACGACGTACTCGAAGGAGCCGAATCGGATCGACTCCCTGACGGCGGACACGCCGATCTTCATTGCGGATGGAGCCGGAGCGACCATGATCCTAGCACTTGTTTGAACTTCCCACAGACGGCGCCAATTGACGAGGTGTTAACTCGGCAAGTCCCAGGGTTGTGCACCCGTGTTGATTGATGGGGAGAGAGATGAGTGCAGGTGGTCACGACGGTTGACAAGCAAGGATTTACCCAGGTTCAGGCTCCCGGAGGATAACACCCTACTCCTGCTTGTCTGGTTATTGATGCGAGTTGTGGTTACAATGGCGAGATTGCGATCTCGCTAGGGTTTGTGCCGTAGCTATGAGCGTGTCCTCTCGGACGAGCAACCCTCCTGGCTTTATAGGCAGCCAGGTCTCGGGTGGTTGGCGCCGATGGCAACTACAGATATGGCAGGTTATGCTTCCTAACCGACTTGGACTAGGTTACATGGTACCCCGCATGGGCCTTCTGTGGGCCTTCCTGTCCTTGGCGCGGCCCAGGTAGCCTTATCGTGGGCTACCCGAAAGGCAGCCCCATGTCATCAAGAACCATGAAGGTGAACGATTCCCCTTACATGACATAGTCTATGACAGAGGATTTGCACTTGGCAACGATGTCTGTCATCCAGTGATTGAGCTGAGCGAGGCGTCTCAATGTTCATTAATCATGAACATATGTCGTTAAGTATGACCGCCACGTGCTCCCTCAATGTGTGTATTCTCTTCCATCTTGGTTGAGAAGACAATAAGTCAACGTACTGATAAACTTCATCAACCCAACGTTTGGGGTACCCCGAGTTTAGCGACCATATCATATGTTCGCGATCTAAAAACTCGTACCCACCGTTGATTCTCTATGGCAGAGATCATAGCATGCACTGGACTATGATGATATCATCCGCACAAAATCTGACAATCCAAATTATCTTTTGTTAGCGGAATCTCCGGGTTTATCTCCTAGCGGGTATTGTAACACAAAGAGCTAACGGTTTAAACAAGGAGTATCCTCAAGCTAAAGTATAAAACTATGAAGCTTGGACCCAACCTTTTAAGTTTCTCAATCGCAGGAATGCGCCTAATTTGAAAAGATGCTATCACTATGGTTAATATCTACAAAGGTTTGCAAAACAGACTCTGTTCATTATATTCTGAGTTCTAGTATTTTAGAAAATAACTATCCAAACTCCCACTCAAACGAACATCCCTCCTGGTCGTTTATGCGATTACACGACCCCCATCCATTGCACCACCCCTCATCATCAGAGCCGGCGGCACAACTTCAAGAGTAGACAATTGTCCGCCACACCAATTTTGTGACTTGTGCTCGACCTTTCGGTCTCCTTGTTCCGAGGCCATATTTCTGAATATGCTAGGCTCGCCACCAAAAACCTCCACGCTGACGCTTGTGCAACATGGCTTACACCCACTGTATGCGAACGACGAGATGTCTGACACCCGATCATCACGGCCTGCCTCATAACGTAGAACTTTCTTGGTGGTGCGCGTTGGAGGGAGAACACTAGTGGTATTTTGAATTGATCATCTTATATAGCTACCGCCGTGTAACTAATGTACACTATACACACAATCACACAATATAAGATGCACACAAAACATCAAATGTAATGCGATGTGATATAGTCCATTGCGCCATGGTCTTCTTGGCGCCCGCAGTTTATAAAGAATTTAATAAACCTACCTTGACCATATCACATAGCCCCTGCAAAATAAAGTTAGACGCTTCTACTTTATCTTTTGCATATTTTACGTGGCTCGGGGCTTTCGTAAATAGAACCACTTCATACCTACGAACCTTATGACCACAACAACGATCCAATAATTGCATGTTTAAGCATCCCTTTCGGGCCCTCCATTGAAAATGCAAAGCCAACTAAAGAGAGAGAAACAGGCACCCGTCAGCCACAGATACGGTACAAGCCGTATGTCAGTAGTGGAACCAGTCTCGCGTAAGCGTACGCGTAAAGTTGGTCCGGGCCGCTTCATCAACTCGATGCCGCTGGAATCACAAGTGCACGCTAGAGGGTAGCAAATAACAGGAACGGTGCCCCCGTGCAGAACACGGGTTCTAACAGCGTACAACTATATCTACGATAGATCGTCTCTGATACCACTGAAGGGGATCGTGTGCAGAAAACAAAAAATTTCCTAGCAACGATATCCTTAAACTAGCCAAGATCTACACTATGCAGATATAGTAGTACGGCAGAGATCGGAATACATACCCTCGTAGACCGAATAGCGGGGATTACGCTCCCGCACAAGCGTTGACGACGAAGACGACGTAGCCGACCTCTAGGTCGCGAAGAACTCGGCGCAACGAAGATGACGAAGATGACCCCGAGGTCGGGTGGAGGAAGTAGGCCTCCGAGTACCGCTAGCGCAGCACCTCGCAGGGCGTCACACACATACGGTGGAGACGACGGCTTCCGAAGCTCCAGTCCAGGACGAGCAACGGAAGACTTGGACCGGAACACCAGCAGCGCGGCAGCGGGATATGGTGGAAGAGATCCCCCTCCTCTACTCGGCGCGGCTCCGACAAGGGAACCACGAGATCGAGAGAGAAATTGGGAATTAATTGGTGAATTAAAAGGCCAGGGGTGCCCCTTCTTATATAGGCTCCCACGGGGAGCCAACCTCCCTAGCCAGGCAATGTGGGACTATCCCACAGCCATGGTGCGGCTAGGGATGGTGCGCCGGCCCTAGGTGGGCCCCATTTGGCCCACCTAGGCCGGCCAAGCCTCCCCCACAAAATTCCCTTGAGGGTTTTCCCCCCCATGGGCCTTCTTTCGACCAGAAGGCCCATTTAGGGAAATCAGTCTAAATAAATTCGAAAATAAATATATTAAATCATATTTGCATATTAATTACACTAATTAATATCAAACATAATATATATAATTTTTCATAGCTCCGAAAACTCTTTCGTCGCTACCCGATCTCCATCGGACCCCTCCCGGGACGCTCCCGGTGATCTCTTTCCTTTCCGGTTGTCTTGTCGAAACCCCTTAAGTGTGTTACCCTAGCGGTTCGATATAATAACAGGTACGATCAAGACTCCTCTATGATCGACGACTAACTCGTAGGCCTGGACCCCATGAATTAATCCCTGTGATATAACGAATGACTTTCATCTATCAAACCTGGACGTCTAGTCTTAAACCCTTTGTCATGGCGATACTTAGCGTGTCCGAGCATCATTCTCAGATATCCATACCTAGCATGATCTCGTTACCGACATCGCTATCTTCTACTCGTCTATGATATTATGTCAGCTCGTGACCTAGTCACATGTTTGCAAACTCATTTGACATAATCTCACTGAGTGGGCCCTAGAGTATCTATCCGGCTATGCGGACTGACAAATCCCGCTGTTGACCCCTCGTCTCAACTACCCCTTTCCGATACCCAAAAGTATCACCGTTATTGTCACACTAGATAATATATGACGTTTGGTGCGATCAAAGTATCTTCCAGGGATAACAATAAGAGTTGATCTCACGGTCTTAAGGCGTAATGACTATGTCCTATAAATACTGGGTATGTCCATCACATCGTTACACCTGACGATATGACTTCCATTGCCGACCGGCGCCATGCCCTATGATCGGAAAACCTCGAACATCAATCGCGCAACGAAACTAGTCTTAGTAGAGGCTACTAGGGACCTGGTTGTTTATCTACCACACCTGTATTAATGTTTTCGCTTAATACAGTTATAGCATGGTGTAAAACATATAATGAACGATTGGGATATTGCCAACAAACTATGTTTATTAAGTGCCTCTAGGGCATATTCCCTTCAAGGATCTCATATGGAGTCTTCTTCAAGCCCTTGCAGAAGTAGAGGCGATTTGATGAGTGACAAGAGGTGGAAATAGCCTCCGCCCAAAAGTTGATGGGAGACTTGAACTCCGCCAACATAGATCTCGCCATATCGATGAGAGTCCGGTTCTTTCTTTCGGCAACGCCATTTTGTTGAGGAGTGTAAGCAGCGGAATATTGATGACGAATGCCTTCTTCACTAAGAAAGTCGTTAAGAGTGTAGTTCTTGAATTCCGACCCATTGTCACTTCGAAAACCAATATGGGAAGGTCATGTTGGCGTTGAACTTCCTTTGAGAAGTCGATGAAGACTTCTTGAGTTTCATCCTTGGTCTTGAAGAAATAGACCCATGTATACCTTGAATAGTCATCAACAATCAAGAGGCAATATTTCTTGCCACCAAGACTTATCTACGGAATTGGTCCAAATAGATCAACATGAGGGAGCTCCAAAATCCGGGACGAAGATATGATGGTCTTGCTTGGATGAGGAATATCATGCATCTTTCTTTCGACACAAGCTCTACAAATTCGATCCCTTGAAAAGAAAACATGATCTTTTAGTCCAAGGATGTGGCCACCTTTGTGGAGACTTTGCAAAGTACGCATGTTTACGTGGGCTAGTCGGCGATGCCAAAGCCAACCCACGTCGGCTTTTCCGAAGAGACACATGTCTTGAGAAGTGGTGGCTCCGGAGAAGTCCACCACATAGAGCTCATGCTCCACGTATCCCACGAAAGCCACTCTTAGCGACTTGCTCCACAAGAGGACCACAATGTCCTTATCAAAGAAAGGAGAGATCCCCATCTTTGTTAAGGCACAAACCGATAACAAATTATAGCCAAGAGATTCAACAAGCATAACATTGACTAGAGAAATGTCAGGGGCAACTACCACTTTGCCAAGCCCGGTTACCTTAGACCTTGATAAGTCACCAAATGTCACGGTTACTTGATCTTCATTACGTTTCAAGTCCGTGACGAGTTCTTTGCTCCCGGTCATATGACTTGTACATCCACTATCAATTATCCATTTTGAACCACCGGGATCAAGTTCCTACAAGAGATTACTTCTTGCATTTAGCAACCCATTGCTTCACAATGGGTGCTTTATGGTTAGCGACAAGAGACTTAGGAACCAAATAGCATATGAAATAAAGCCATATTAGGGTCCAATATAATGAGCACAAACATTCCCATAATAATCGACATATAAAGCATAGTTAGGGTTGTTGTCCCCGACGTGATCTTTACGAGTAGGCTTGCCCCTTGTGGCATTCCTACTCGCAAGACCTTCCTTGGATTGAATGGAGTCGGCCTTCTTGGCTTGGATGGGGTTGACGCTCTTGGAATACCCTTCTTGGCATTCATCTTCATGGGAGGCACATATTGAAGACCTTCCTTTCCTTGTCGAGTGTGAGGCTCCACGATGGGAGTCTCAACAACTTGCTTACCCAAGAGAAGGATGATCTTGGATGTGGAGGCCTTTGTCATCTCACTCTTCAACCTAATATTTTACTTCACAAGATTAGCATTATCACACGAAAACTTAGAGGTAGAGATGCTAAGAGAATCAAGGTTAGTTAGCCGAGTTTGGAGTTGAGCATATGACTCCTTTAGAAGAGCATGTTCACTCTCCAAAGCCTTGTGAGCTATGACGAGCTTCTCCATGTCCTCAATGAGTCTAACATGCCCAACCGCAAATTCGGCTTTATCTTGTTGAGCCACCTTGAATTTAGAAAAGTACATATCACGATCCTTAATGAGCTTAGCATGTGAGGAATTATGAGTTTCCTCAATAGTTTCAAGTTGCTCCTCAAGACGAGCATGAGACTCTTCAACCTCCTCAAGAGAGGATCTCAAGTAAGATAGAGAAATAGCGTCTTCTCTTTCTATCTTACCCTTCTCTTCATTGAGATGCTCTAGCTCACCAATCCGAGCCATGAGGGCACCAACATGTTTCCTGCTGTCACCTTGCAAGTTAGTGATAAAAGAGTCGAAAGCCACAAGCTCTTGCTTGATTTGAAGGCTAGAGGCATCATCAAGTTCATTCATTTCATTCATGATAGAGGAAGAGGATGAAGGTACCTCCGATGCCTTTGCCATAAGACACCTTGAGCTCTTGGTGATGGAGTTCTCATTTGGCGATGTGAATAGTGATGATGAAGAGCTTGTCGTAGTTGAAGGAGTTCTTGTTGTTGATAGAGAAACGGTAGTTGTCGATGTGGTGGCAAGAGCCGCCACTTCATTTGGCGTTTCTTCCTCCGATTCTTCATCATCCGTAGGATTCTCCTCTTGAGTCAACAACACGATGCGAGGCTTCTTGTTAAAAGGCCTCTTCTTTCGATAGGCCTTCTTGGGAGGCATCTTGGTTTTGTCCTTGAGCACTAGACGTCCACCATGCTCTTCTCTTTTCTCATAAGGGCACTCGGCAACGAAATGGAACTTGTCTTGACAATTGTAACATGTCCTTGACTTGGAGGGTGAGACCCTATCGGCTTGAGGTGCACTCTTGTCAAAACGCATCTTGCCTCTTGAGGGGTTGTTCCAAAAGGTGCGAGCCGCAAGAGCGAGATGATCATTGTAAGCAATCTTGAGTGCTTCCTCGGACATGTCGGCAAAGCTTCCAAGATCATCATCATCGTAGTCTTCCTCAACGGTAGCCTTCAAGGCAATGTTGGTTGTGCCTCTTTGCATTCCAAGAGCCATTCCCCTTGCGTCTTGAGCATTCTTAGTGGCTACCTTATACGCGTCCATCTCTTGCATAACCTCATTAGACGTCATGAGATGGTAGTTGTGTCTTCTTTGAAGACTCTTGACATCGGTTGGCTCACATGCCATCATAGAACTAACATACTTCCTCTTGATCCAAGCATCATCAATATGAGAGGCACCAACTTCCCGAAAGCTTGTGGCTATTGTCACCAATCTTCTATACATCATCTCATGATCTTCACCATCAAGCTTGAAGAAGCCTTCGGCTTCATTGCTCAAGGAGTCATAGCGGTTCCTCCTCATGCTATCATTTCCAACGAACAACTCGGATAGAGCATCCCATGTATCCTTGGCGGTGGTGAGGTGTTGGATGAGAGAAATGTCCTTGTTCCCAACCTCTTTTTGGATCATGTAGAGAGCGGTGGCATCAAGTTGAGCCTCCACCACTTCTCTTCTTGTTAAGTTGGTCGGATCATGCGGCTTGTATCGAACTTGAATGATGCGCCACAACTCGATTGAAGAGCTGCACACATGAGACTTCATCACATATTGCCATTGAGAGAATGTATTATCTTTAAGCAATGGGGGATCACCCCTATGAGAAACTTGCGGATGAGGAATAATGGGATCGGGGGTATGGTATTGGGATGGGGGAGGAGTGGCGTTGTAGCCTTTAGGCACTTCATCTTGGGAAGATGAAGTGTTTTGATGGTTTGAGGAACTAGTAGCATCACCCTTCCCATCCAAAGGCAATTGCTTTCCCTTCAACAATTCGGGGTCCACATCTTGAGTAATGCCCGGAAGCACCGGAGACTTTGAGGGCAAAGCAAGAGAGGTTTCCTTAGATGTCTTGAGAGACTCAAGCATATCATGAAACTTCTTGAACTCGGTTTGTATGGACGATGTCAACTTTGTTTCCAAAGAGTTGATATCTGCCATAGTGGCACCTTTCTCTTACATTGCCGCCAAAGTCGCGGCGTCCGCTTCGGAACCCTCTTTCGGGTCAACTTGCATTGTCCAAGGTTGGTCTCAAGCGGTGAAGCTTTTAAGAGACAACCTGGCTCTGATACCAATTGAACGGCAGTTGACCACCTAGAGGGGGGGGGGGTGAATAGGTGGTGACCAATTTTTATGTGTTTTTCAGTTTTAGGCTAGCGGAAAGTAAGTTGTCTAAATGTGCAACTAGGTGATACAAGTGAAAGACAACAAGGAAACTAAACAAGTACATGAATGCAGTAAAGGAGAGTGGAACAAGACAACCGTAGGAACTCGTAGACACCGATTTTATCCCGAGTTCCACCACATAGGTGTACGTCTCGTTGGAGGGGTGTGAGCTACCACAAAGGTTTGCTCAACGCCACAAAGGCCTCACCCTATTCTCCTGTGAATTCGACCACAAACGTGCGAATCCACTCTTCCACTAAGAACACCTTTAAGGGCGGAGAAGATCCCGTACAAACACGTGAGGCACACACCCACAACTGAATTGGGGGCTCCCACAAAGACCACAACAGGTCAAATCCACATAGGAATCCACAAAGGATCAAGAACACACAAAGTTGAACCTAGCTATCCACAAAGGAACCCTATATTCGTTGCCCCTCAAGAAATAGAGGGGGGAAATCAAAACGCTTCCGTGGAGTTGTAGATTGGTGGATTCTTCCTCAGATCCCCAAGTATCAAAGGATTTGAGTGGCTAGATTGGGAGATCCGGAAGAAACAAGCTTCAACACCAATGGAGGAGAGAGAAAATCTGGAAGCTTGAAATGCTGGAGGTAGGTCGAGGGGTATTTATACCCCTCCCCAAAATCTGCCCGTTGTACAGCCGACAGCCCGGAAATCTCCGGGTTGAGGACCAGAGATCTCCGGACTCCGGAAATTTCCGGTAGGAATTCCGGTTGATCTTGACTCTGGATCAGTACTGGTTGGGCTTCTTGACTTGGTAGAAAAATCTCTGACGCTCGGAGATCTCCGGATTGGGGCCCGGAAATCTCCGGGCACCGGAAATCTCCGAAAGCAATTCCGGCTAAAATTGTGTTGGAGTCAGTACGCATTTGAGTTCTGGACTTGGTTGAATTTCCTCTATCACTCGGAGATCTCCGGACTAGGGCTCGGAAATCTCCGAGCGCCGGAACTCTCCGGGAGCATTTCCGGTTTAGCTTGAGTTGGAGTTAGTACGCATTTTGATTTGAGACTTAGCGAAAAACTTGATTGGCTCGGAGATCTCCGGTCTGTGGACCGGACATCTCCGAACCCCGGAAATCTCCTGACTGAAATCCTTATGAAAGACCAAGTGAAGTAGAATTGAAACTTAGGCCAAGTAAGTGTTCCTCTTTATCAAACGACCTGTAAAAGAACCTGCAAGCTTCATCACAAACATTAGAATACCTTTTGTGTTGTCATTAGTCACCAAAATCTGGGAGTGCATAGAATGCACTTTCACTATTATCTCTTGCTCAATCAAAGTCTCCGCGACTGATATCGGATAAATACTGCTACAGGACTGCAGCAGAAAACGCAGCAGCATCTTCCACAGGCTTCTTGCCGACTTCGATCAAACCAAGAAGTCGGAGGAGCGACTCCGGGAGGAGCGAGATGCCGCGCGCAAGATATCGGTGGACCAAAAGGCTGCTCTAACCGATGCGCAGTCCGAGATCGCGCGGCTGAGTGCCGAGCTGGAGAAGGCCAGGTCTTCTGCAGCGGACTTGAGACGCGTTTCGTGGATGCTACCAAGAAACAAAAGGAGACCTTGGACCAATCCGAGGAGCGTGCACATGCTGCCGAGACCGAGTTGGCCCTTCTTCGGTCGAAGCAGGACGCTTGGCTTACCGAGCTTACCGGTCTCAACCGGGATATGAAAAGTGAGTACACCGAGTTCTCTTTCTCCGTCTTCCTATTTTGTTGACATTGCCTTATGGCTTGTCCGTGTGACAGTCCTTCTTTCTCAAGGACACTCTGAGCATTCCCGAGAAGCCGCCACCCTTGCGATCGCTGCCGCCCGGGAGAAGAGGGCCGGGAAGGGTCCTGTCTCGGACGCATGGGATATCGATGATCATCTCATCGCCCTGAAGGCCCGGATAGTCCCTCTTCGGACGATCGGCACCGGGCTCCTTAGCGCGGCAGTTCATGCGCATGGTGCGCTGTGGCCTGGCGCTACCGGCAAGCTCTCGATTACCGAGTTGGCCACCGCGCTCCAGGATGCTGGTAACCGGCTTCATGCCTGGAAACGGTCCGCCTCCTGCGCTGGTGCTGACCAAGCACTGCAACATGTGCTTAGCTGGTATGAGAAGCTCGACCTCGACGTGATCAAGCGCTTGCGGATCATGTCGGAATGGTACACCGACCCGGCAAAAATCCGGCTGCGCCAAGAGACTGCACATCGCCTCGCGAGTTGGGCGGATCCCGACTCTTCATCCCGAGTCTCACTGCGTCTGATTCCGAGTCAGACTACGGAGATGATGGCGAGGCGGAGGATGCCGGTGATGCGGATGTCGAGACGTCGGACGCTGGAGATGCCGAGGTCACTGCGGCCACCGAGACCACCGCTAACCGAGATGCTGCCGATCTTCCGCCGCCCGAGTCCCACTGCCCGAGACGGGTGTGTACGTGCCGATTACCACCGCTGCTACCGAGGAAGTCATCACCGAGCATCCTGCTGTTGACCAAACTGAGAATCCGACTTCTCCGTTTGCGCCTTGAATGCCTCGAGTTTACCTCGACATACTTCTTATGCTCTGTCTGAAAACACTTCTGTTTAAACATTAAATCCCCGGGATGCCGGGTGCAAATGTAATATACTTTTAAGCCGTATGATATGCTAGTTATCTTTTGCTTTTAACGAATTACAAGTTATGCTGGTATATTCTGCTACGAGTTCCCGGGTTCACTTTCATGTTTACCGTAGTTAGGCGATTTCTGCTCTTGTCTACCATATCGGTGTTCGATAGTCGAGTGACGAAACCCCGTTCATGGTATACAATACTTAGAAATGTCTGAGTTCTAGTTGCAAAATTTCCGACATAAGAAGCACAAAGCAAAGAACCGGGTTAGCAAGACGCATATGCCGGAACAATTCCTATACCAAGTCCCCGAGTTCGTTTTCGTGTTCACCATACTTGACGCTCTTTGCTCTTGACTACCATTTCGGCGTTCGTCAGTCAAGTCACAAGGTTACTTCACATGGCATACATTACTTTAACTTTGAAACCGAGTTCAGAATGTTTTCGGCATATACCAAACACAAATACATACAAGGCAGTCCCCGAGATTCTCTCTGGGTTGCCGTTGCCGACATGCATATAACAGGTAAATGACAATATAATAGTGAAACAAAAATAGGCAGTCCCCGGGTTCCCCCCGAGGATACCGATATGCAATTTTGGATAAACAACGAACAAGTTGCATAAGGCAGTCCCCGAGTAACTTCTCGGGGTGCCGACATTTCATTTATAGAGACCGAGATACATACACTGCGCCCTTTATATGTAAAAGGGACGAAGTAAGGCTACATTCCATGGCCGTTTGGTCTCCTTACCGGCTTTGTCCATCACACCTTTCCTAGCTTCCTGTGCATCTACAAGGTAATAAGAGTCGTTGTGCAATGCTTTGCTTACAATAAAAGGCCCCTCCCAAGGAGGTGAAAGCTTATGCATCCCGGCAGTGCGCTGTATCAGCCGAAGCACCAGATCCCCTTCCCGGAATACTCAGGGATGCACCTTCCAACTATGATAGCGACGGAGGTTCTGTTGATAAATTGCGGACCGAGACAATGCCAATTCTCTTGCCTCCTCGAGCAAGTCAACATCGTTCTCTCGGGCATCTTTGGCCTCGGTCTAGGTGAACATGGTTACTCTCGGTGCATCATACTGGATGTCGGTAGGCAGCACTGCCTCGGCACCATACACCATGAAGAATGGCGTATACCCGGTAGATCTATTAGGTGTGGTCTGGAGACCCCACAGTACTGCCGGTATCTCCTCTATCCAACATCCTAGGGTTCTGAACAGCGGCTCGATTAGGCGAGCCTTGATGCAAGCTAACATGAAGGCATTTGCTCTCTCGACCTGCCCATTTGCCTCCGGGTGGGCTACTGATGCCAGATCCAACCGGATTCTTTTCTCCGCAAAGAATCGAGCAAATTCCCCCACAGTAAAGTTGGTGCCGTTATCCGTGATGATGTGGTGCGGGTAACCATATCTCATGATGATGTCCTTCAAGAATTGGACCGAGGTGTGCCCGTCGCACTTCCGGATTGGTTTGACCTCTATCCACTTGGTGAACTTGTCCACCATCACCAGCATGTGTGTCATATTGCCCCTTGCCGGTTTAAATTGTCCCACCATGTCCAAGCACCATACGGCAAACGGCCAAGTGATAGGGATGGTTTTCAGTGCTGACGCCGGCATATGTATTTTGTGGGCAAACCTCTGGCACCCTCCACATTTTCGGACAATGTCTTCTGCTTGTTGCAAGGCTCTGAGCCAATAGAACCCATGCCGGAATACTTTTGCCACCAGTGCCCGAGATGAGGCATGGTGTCCACACTCTCCCTGATGTATCTCCAGCAGCATCTCTTGGCCTTCCTCTGGCTCCACGCACCTCTGAAGCACCTTGGTGACACTTCTCTTGTACAGCTCTTGGTTGATGATGGTGTAACATCCCAATATTTTGGAATGTTTAAAAATCACTAAAATATAGAACCTTTCTTTGATTTAAAATAAAATGCATAAGAAAACCAACTATGAAAGTATTCAAGCATATTGAAAAAGTTTATTATTTCAAATATGTCAAGTAATCACTAATTTTTCTTTTTCAAACTTGTTTCAACATTTTATTATCCATTATGTTTCCCATTTCTTTAAAAAAATTTAGTATACCAAAATAAAGATGATTGGTTAAAGCAAATGAGTTTAAATAACTTAAACCCAAACATATTTGAATATGGGTATTTTACAAATTATATTTAGCTAAAAGAAAATTTAATTAAGCTATAATTTCAAATTTGATATTAAGTATCAAATTGATATTAAACCAATATTTCAAAATTATTAATTTTAAAAAGTTTTCAAAACATGCCCACTAATGTTTTAAAGCATAGATATGAATTTTACAAATTTATAGAAATTAATTTGACATCATTTGGACACTAAAATCAAAAGATATTAATGAAATGAGAAATCAGAAAAAGAAAAAGAAAAATCGCTGACGTCATGCTGACGTCACCCTTTCTTCCTCCTCCTGCCGAAAAACGCGCCTCCAATCCCTCTCCAAAATCCGGTGAGATTGTCACGAGTTGGTTTCCCCCTTCGGCCTATATAAAACCCCCGCACCCTCCTTCATCTTTTGCCCCAAACCCTAGCCGCTAAGACGCCGCCAGGCCGCCGTATTAGCTCGCCGGACTTCGCCATTGCCGTCGACGAACTCCTCCATTTCCGGGCGTCGTGTTCTTCCCCGACCGAGGCAGGTCGCCGCGGCCAATGACTCCGACTAGTGATACAAGGAGGAGAGGGACACGCCGGATCTTCCTACTGCGCCACCGAGACCACCGCGACCACCTCTTCGTTTTGGTAAGAATCGTTCGTCCCGGGGCACCGTATAACGTAAGGAACGCCGCGACGCCGCCACGGGCGCAACTCCGGCGAGGTCCTCCGGCGACCCAGCGCCGCCACCCTTTGGTCAACGCCTCCCCGCCGTCTGATCTGATCTCAACGGTCGAGATTAGTTCTTTAAATCGAATAGGAACCTTTGAATTAGATCCGTTAGATCGAAATCCGACAGCCCAGATCCAATAACTTATCCACGTCAGCGCCAGCGTGGCAGCCGCGTCAGCGCACAGTCAGCGCCCAGTCAGCATCCACGTCAGAAAATGTTTTTCTTATTTATTTAATTTGGCAGTTAAACAGAAAAGACCCTGCAACTTAGATATGTTATAACTTTTTATTCACACATCCAAATTTGATAAATTTTATATATTTGGAAAGCCCTTGACATGTAGAATATTTTAGATCTGTTAGATTTCAAATTTGACTTAGTTTAAAATATTCAAATTTCAAAAGGTGGATTTGAGTATTTTTGTCACAACTTTAAATCTGTAAATCCAAAAATTGGAAATAAAATTGTTTTAGAAACTTTGGAATATTTGTAAATTGATGCCTCTGTTATAAAATAATTTTGAAACTTATTTTGATGATTTTATAGTTCACTAGTAGAAAACGAGCCTTTGGTTCACCCCTTTAGTCTCGGTTCATTATTTGAACCCAGACTAAAGGGGTGAGAGCCACACCGCTGGATTTGTGAGGGACCTTTAGTCCCGGTTCGTGTTACGAACCGGGACTAAAGGTTCACCGCGCGCGGCAGCAGAGGCAGGCCCCAGCGCCAGAGACCTTTAGTCCCGGTTCGTAACACAAACCGGGACTAAAGGTCCTCACTTTATCAGCTTCTTCCACCCCTGCTCACTCCATTTTTCCCACCGAGCCCGAGCTCAAAATCATTTCCTCTCCATTTCTTCTCCATTTCCTCTCCCCAAGACTAGATAATCCATAATATTTTACACCATTTGGCAAGATTGAAGCCACCCCACGGTTAGCCTCTTCATCCTCTTTCCGGCATTGCTTATTTAGCTCATTTTGCTCATTTCAATTTTTTTGTGCAAGCAAGGTGTTCGATGTAATGCCTAAGTTATGATCTCATTTGTGTATATGTGCAATTTGTTCTCAAACTAAAATAATGATTTATGTGTTTTAGTGTGGTGAGGAGCCTTATCGACGTCGATCGCCCGCGCCGTCCCGTCACCACCTCGGTGAGCCTCTATATTTTATTTTATTTTATTTTAAAAACATAGCTTTTATGATTTAGATGCATAGTTACTACTTGTATAATTTTCTAACTTGTATTATATGTATAGTGTCATGGTTCTGATATCCGTCCCCGTCGGTCCTCGTCCGGTCTATGATTCGGATGTGGTATATTTTCAAAACTATTTATTTCATTCTATATTTCTGACAATTATGGCGACCAACTTGACATAGAATTATTTTTATCTAGGAGGTAGTTGAACCAGAAATTGAACCTGACCCTATTGTCGAGTTTTTGGATAAAGAAAACAATG
Source organism: Poa annua (assembly GCA_026929855.1). Lineage (NCBI taxonomy): Eukaryota > Viridiplantae > Streptophyta > Magnoliopsida > Poales > Poaceae > Poa > Poa annua. The sequence goes on from CM049432.1 coordinate 24,435,386, forward strand.
ATTTGAAAGCAAAATTGAAAAGAAGTGAAGCTCTTTATCTTCAATGCTTAGAAGATAAGATGAAATTAGAGCTCAAACTTGCCGACGTGGTCGATGGAAACGAGATCAAGATGGATGCAATGCGCTTGAAGATAAAAAGGATTAGAAAATATGCCATTAATCGGGAGGCTTGGTATCATTATGCTGTGGGTTCAGTATTTACCTTAGTTGCGATTTTGATCGCATTTGTTGTTGGATTTAATTTCTTTAGATAATTTTTATATTTATTTCAGTTAATGTATGTTTTATGAGAACTATGTACTACCGCTTGTCAATACTCTACTCTTATTTTAATGGATGACATTGTATTAATTAATTTGCTCTTACATATTATTTATGACAGTAGTGTAATAATGGGGTTCGATATACTTTTATGTAATACAGATGAACCGACAATGGATGTACGGTGACCGATGTTGTCCTGAGTTCATTGATGGCATGCATAATTTTCTCCATATGGTTGAGGCAAACAAGCCGAAGAACGGTTTTATTCGTTGTCCTTGTTGTGCCTGCAAGAATATGAGTGATCACTCTACCTCAAAAGTCATTAACTCACACCTCTTGCATAATGGTTTTATGCCTGGTTATTATTGTTGGACCAAGCACGGAGAAACATGGGTTATCATGGAAGAAAATGAAGAAGACGAGGATAATGACAAGTATCCTTGGTTCAGTGATACTACAATGGGAGAAGACGAAACTGAAGAAGATCCCATTATTGATGAGCCCGACGATGATCTTCGTCGGGCCATTCGTGATGCACAAATGGACTGTGGAAGTGAAAACGAAAGGTTGAAGTTGGAGCGTATGTTAGCTGATCACGCCAAATTGTTGTACCCAACTTGTCAAAATGACCAGAAAAAGCTAGGTACCACACTTGAATTGTTGCAATGGAAGGCAGAGAATGGTACTTCTGACAAGGGATTTGAAAATTTGTTAAAAATAGTTAAGAAGATGCTTCCAAAGGATAACGAATTGCCGTCTAGTACGTATGAAGCAAAGAAGGTGGTATGCCCTCTAGGATTCGAGGTGCATAAGATACAGGCTTGCATTAATGACTGCATCCTCTACCGCGGTGAGCACGAAAAATTGAATGCATGTCCTGTATGCGGTGCTTTGCGGTATAAGATCGGGCGAGATGACCCTGGTGATGTTGAGGGCGAGCCGCGCCCCAGGAAGAGGATTCCTGCAAAGGTGATGTGGTATGCTCCTATAATACCACGGTTGAAATGTTTGTTCAGCAATAGAGAGCATGCCAAGTTGTTGCGTTGGCACAAAGAAGATCGTAAAAAAGACTTGATGTTGAGACACCCCGCGGATGGGTCCCAGTGGAGAAAAATTGACAGAGAGTTCCCGACATTTTCAGATGACGCAAGGAACTTAAGATTTGGCCTAAGTAAAAAAGGCTTTAATCCTTTTGGAGAGCAGAGCTCCAGTCACAGCACTTGGCCCGTGACTCTATGTATCTATAACCTTCCTCCTTGGCTGTGCATGAAGCGGAAGTACATTATGATGCCCGTGCTCATTCAAGGCCCGAAGCAACCTGGCAACGACATTGATGTGTACCTCAGGCCATTAGTTGAAGAACTTTTGCAGTTGTGGTGTGAGGAAGGTGTACGTGTGTGGGATGAGCACAAACTGGAGGAATTTGATCTACGAGCTTTGCTTTTTGTAACCATCAATGATTGGCCTGCTCTAGGCAACATTTCAGGACAGTCAAACAAGGGATACAATGCATGCACGCACTGTTTAGCTGAGACTGATAGTATACATTTAGGTAACAAGAATGTGTACCTAGGTCATCGTCGGTTTCTTGTACCCAAGCATCCGTTAAGGAAGAAAGGCAAGCATTACAAATGTGAGGCAGATCATCGGCCGAGGCCTACCCGCCCTTCTAGTTCTGCTATACATGATATGGTGAAGGATTTAAATGTAATCTTTGGAAAGGGTCCTGGCGGTCTCACTGTTCCGAATGACGCAAACAACCACGTACCCATGTGGAAGAAGAAATATATATTTTGGGAGCTGCCATATTGGATAATGCTAGAGATTCACTCTGCAATCGACGTGATGCACGTGACAAAGAACATTTGTTGCAATTTGCTAAACTTCTTAGGCGTGTATGGGAAGTCAAAAGATGGGAAGTCAAAAAAAGGTACACTGAAAGGAAGGCATACCCATCAACGTATGAGCGAAGAGATGCATCGAGACGATACTCATTCAGAGAATCAGCCAGGTCCTGCAAGCTACACTCTTACTAAAGAAGAGAAGAAAATATTTTTTGAGTGCCTTCGCAGTATGAAGGTTCCATCTGGCTTCTCATCAAATATAAAAGGAATAATAAACATGGCAGAGCAAAAATTTCAGAATCTAAAGTCTCATGACTGTCACGTGATTATGACACAATTACTTCCGGTTGCATTGAGAGGGCTTCTACCGGAAAATGTTCGAGAACCCATTGTGAAGCTATGTGCATTTCTCAATGCAATTTCTCAAAAGGTCATCAATCCACTAACTCTAAAAAATTTAGAGAAGGATGTGGTCCAATGTCTTGTCAGCTTCGAGTTGGTGTTCCCACCAACCTTCTTCAATATTATGACGCACCTTGTAGTCCACCTAGTCGAAGAGATTTCTGTTCTCGGTCCTGTATTTTTACACAACATGTTCCCCTTTGAGAGGTTCATGGGAGTCTTAAAAAAATATGTGCATAACCGGGCTAGGCCAGAAGGAAGCATCGTCAAGGGTTATGGAACAGAGGAGGTCATTGAGTTTTGTGTAGATTTTATTCCTGATCTGAAGCCGATCGGTGTTCCTGAATCACGTCATGAGGGGAGACTGCATGGAAAAGGCACCCTTGGAAAGAAAGCAACAATATGTCAAGACGGGGATTCTTTCACTCAAGCACACGACACCGTTCTACATAATTCCAGTTTGGTGGGTCCGTATGTCGAGGAACACAAGAATGTTTTACGCTCCAAGTACCCGGAGAAATCTGAAGATTGTATTGATGGAGAACACATGAAGACTTTCAGCAGTTGGTTAAAAAGACGTCTCATTAATGACACCAATGTTGAAGAACAGCTATACTTGTTGGCCACATCACCAGCTTCAACTATATTGACTTTTCAAGGGTACGAGATAAATGGAAATATATTTTACACAGCCAAACAAGATAAAAAGAGCACCAACCAAAACAGTGGAGTACGCTTTGATGCAACAAACTGCAACGGGACAAAGGACACATATTATCGTTACATAGAGGAGATATGGGAACTTGACTATGGACCTACTTTTAAGGTCCCTTTGTTCAAGTGCAAATGGTTCAACCTACGAGGCGGGGTAGAGGTAGACCCACGATACGGAATGACTACAGTGGATCTCAACAATCTTTCGTACGAGAATGAACCATTCGTCCTAGCCAGTGAAGTTGCTCAGGTTTTCTATGTGAAAGACATGTCTACCCTACCGAAAAAAAGAAAAGATAAGCAAGCGAGTACATCATACGATGAGCCAAAGCGCCACATAGTTCTTTCAGGGAAAAGAGTCATTGTGGGAGTGGAGGACAAGACAGACATGTCAGAAGATTACGATAAGTTTCATGACATTCCGCCCTTTAAAGTCAACACTGATCCAAGTATCAAGTTAAATGAAGAAGATTGTCCGTGGTTACGGCGCAATCGGAAGAACAAGTAAACACTAGAGAGGGATATTATTGTTGATGTGTAATATCCGAATGCTTTGTATCAGAATAACAAGTGAACTGAAGTATTTTGTACATGCATGGAACAAAACACACGATTTCACCTGCATACAGCCCAACGGTGGCTCGTGAGTGCCTGCATATGAAATGCACCGTTGGACGTATGCAGGGAATCCGAATGCTTTGTATTCTGTTGATGAAGTAGAATGAGGAGACAATGACTGCCGAACATGTTCAAGAGGGGGCTATATATAGGGTCATGTGACTCACGAACTGGTCATGATAGTGCCCATCCAACAGCTCAGAATCCCTCAAAAGAAACACATCTCTTCATCCAACGGCTCACAAGTGCTTAAAAGAAACACACAATCCATGTGCTTCTTTAGTCCCGGTTGGTGTTACCAACCGAGACTAAAGAAGCACATGGATCGTGTGTTTCTTTCTAGTGCTTGTGAGACGTTGGATCTGAGGTGTGTTTCTTTTGAGAGATTCTGAGCTGTTGGATCAGCAGTATCACGGCCACTTCGTGACCCACATGACTCGGTTGTTGTTACCAACCGGGACTAAAGAAGCACACGTACCTTATAAATATTCCCCCTCCCGGACATGTTCAACACTCAGTGTCTACTCATTGTAGTTCATTTTGGCAGCACACGGGTAGCAGAGAGCACTCAGTGAAGGCTGAAGGTGAACCCTCCCCTCGGCAGAGGCATCTCTAGGCAACCAGCGGCAAGACATCTCTGATGATCTGCGACCGTTTCAAACGGTTGCAGATCATCAGAGATGTCTTGTCGGACGGTTGTAGATCATCAGAGATGTCTTGCCACGGTCATTTGGCTTGGCTTGAAATGACCATAACTTGGTCATTTGGCTTGAAACTTCTAGATGTTCAAGGATTTGATTTTTTGAGGTGTTTATCATTTTTCCTAGCAACTAGTACACATATAAGGAGCCCATGCCAAAGGATTTGATTTTTTGAGGTGTTTATCACTTTATTACATTTTTTCTTAAAAATGATCAAAACGGTCGCTACGACTAATCATCGGAAGAGGTGATATTTTCTAGAACTATCAATGTTTCTGTGATATAACCACTAGTTGTGTACCTTAAATGATTTTTCCAAAAGTTTCAGACCAAACTATCAAATAGTTGTAGTTCAAATTTGAATTACTTTCGATAAATCAACATAAACTCAATTAACTAGGGGAAATTAGTTAGCATTGTAAGAAAAAACTCATACTTGGGGATCATCCATCATATGTGCACCACTCTTAGTGAAAAATAGTTGGGTGCCATTTGGAATCATATTTTCTGTACTCACTTCACAAAAAACCTCATTTTTTGCACTCAAAAAAAGGAAAATGATATTTATGAAAATAATTTGAAGAATCCCTTTGGCATGGTTGTTTAATATACCAATATGCACCTATGTGTGGAGTATGAGATCTTTATCACAAACTATGTCGTCGAAATGACCATAACTTGGTCATTTGGCTTGAAACTTCTAGATGTTCATACATGATAGACCTTTTTGTGAAGACTTTTTTTGCAAATGTAGGCAAAAATCAAGTTTATCATTTTTCCTAGCAACTAGTACACATATAAGGAGCCCAGGTCAAAGGATTTGATTTTTTGAGGTGTTTATCACTTTATTACATTTTTCTTAAAAACGATCAAAATGGTCGCTACGACTAATCATCGGAAGAAGTGATATTTTCTAGAACTATCAATGTTTCTGTGATATAAACACTAGTTGTGTACCTTAAAATGATTTTTCCAAAAGTTTCAGACCAAACTATCAAATAGTTGTAGTTCAAATTTGAATTACTTTCGATAAATCAACATAAACTCAATTAACTAGGGGAAATTAGTTAGAATTGTAAGAAAAAACTCATACTTGGGGATCATCCATAATATGTGCACCACTCTTAGTGAAAAATAGTTGGGTGCCATTTGGAATCATATTTTCTATACTCACTTCACAAAAAACCTCATTTTTTGCACTCAAAAAAAGGAAAATGATATTTATGAAAATAATTTGAAGAATCCCTTTGGCATGGTTGTTTAATATACCAATATGCACCTATGTGTGGAGTATGAGATCTTTATCACAAACTATGTCGTCGAAATGACCATAACTTGGTCATTTGGCTTGAAACTTCTAGATGTTCATAAATGATAGACCTTTTTGTGAAGACTTTTTTTGCAAATGTAGGCAAAATCAAGTTTATCATTTTTCCTAGCAACTAGTATACATATAAGGAGCCCATGCCAAAGGATTTGATTTTTTGAGGTGTTTATCACTTTATTACATTTTTTTCTTAAAAACGATCAAAACGGTCGCTACGACTAATCATCGGAAGAGGTGATATTTTCTAGAACTATCAATGTTTCTGTGATATAACCACTAGTTGTGTACCTTAAAATGATGTTTCCAAAAGTTTCAGACCAAACTATCAAATAGTTGTAATTCAAATTTGAATTACTTTCGATAAATCAACATAAACTCAATTAACTAGGGGAAATTAGTTAGAATTGTAAGAAAAAACTCATACTTGGGGATCATCCATCATATGTGCACCACTCTTAGTGAAAAATAGTTGGGTGCCATTTGAAATCATATTTTCTGTACTCACTTCACAAAAAACCTCATTTTTTGCACTCAAAAAAAGGAAAATGATATTTATGAAAATAATTTGAAGAATCCCTTTGGCATGGTTGTTTAATATACCAATATGAACCTATGTGTGGAGTATGAGATCTTTATCACAAACTATGTCGTAGAAATGACCATAACTTGGTCATTTGGCTTGAAACTTCTAGATGTTCATACATGATAGACCTTTTTGTGAAGACTTTTTTTGCAAATGTAGGAAAAAATCAAGTTTATCATTTTTACTAGCAACTAGTACACATATAAGGAGCCCATGCCAAAGGATTTGATTTTTTGAGGTGTTTATCACTTTATTACATTTTTTCTTAAAAACGATCAAAACGGTCGCTACGACTAATCATCGGAAGAGGTGATATTTTCTAGAACTATTAATGTTTCTGTGATATAACCACTAGTTGTGTACCTTAAAATGATTTTTCCAAAAGTTTCAGACCAAACTATCAAATAGTTGTAGTTCAAATTTGAATTACTTTCGATAAATCAACATAAACTCAATTAATTAGGGAAAATTAGCTATAATTCTAAGAAAAAACTCAAACTTGGGGATCATCCATCATATGTGCACCACTCTTAGTGAAAAATAATTGGGTGCCATTTGGAATCATATTTTATGTACTTACTTCACAAAAAACCTTAAAACATAGAAAATGATATTTATGATATAATTTGAAGAAATCACCTTGGCATCTTAAAATGTTAGAAAATATAAAAAAAAACATAAAAATAAGCTAGAAACCAAAACAATTCAAAAAATAAGTAAACCAAAATAAGAAATAGAAAAGTAAGCAATTCAAACAATTTAAAAGAAAACAGAAACAAAAATCAGTAAAAAGAAATAAGGAAAAAAGAACCCTTTAGTCTCGGTTGGTAACACCAACCGAGACTAAAGAGCTAAAGAGACGCGCTGGGCTCCAGCCAGAACCCTTTAGTCCCGGTTGGTAACTCCAACCGCGACTAAAGACCCTTTAGTCTCGGTTCGTGGCTAGAACCGAGGCTAAAGGTTGTCCGCGCCGGTTTTCGTCGCCCTGCCGCTCAAATTTTCTTATCTTTCCCAAATCTTCCAAAGCGCCGCCGCCCTGCCGCTCCGCCGCGCCGTCGCCCTGCCGCTCGCCGCGCCGTCGCCCTGCCGCTCGCCTCGCCGTCGCCCTGCCGCTCGCCGCGCCGCGCGTCGCCCTGCCGCTCGCCGCGCCGCGCGTCGCCCTGCCGCTCCGACGCGCTGCCGCGGCGTCTGCTACGCCGCGACGCCCCTACAACGCCGGTATGCCTAGTTCAGTCCCCTCCCTCCCCTAGCTAGCTTCCACGCCGCCCTCCGGCGCATTAGGGTTATAGATGGAAACTCGAATGCCTATATGAAAACAATGGTTCAGTTTAGTTGCAGATAATTGTATCCTCTGTTTCAATAATTGAGCTAGCACCAAGAATGATTACTTCCCTAATATTGATGTTTATGGTGGATTCAATTTCAGCAAATAATCAAGATGAATATGATATTTTCAGTCGACCTATTATTGAGGATAAAGTTTATTATGATTATGATATGCATCCTATATATGATGATTATAATGATTGTTATGAATGTTTTACTCCCACTATCACTAATAAGAAGGATTTTACTTATGTGGAGAGTATTAATACTTTAATGCTTGTAGATCATGAAAGACATGCTCTATGTGATAGTTATATTGCTGGATTTTTTCATGATGCTACTCAGTTTAGTTGCAGATAATTGTATCCTCTGTTTCAATAATTGAGCTAGCACCAAGAATGATTACTTCCCTAATATTGATGTTTATGGTGGATTCAATTTCAGCAAATAATCAAGATGAATATGATATTTTCAGTCCACCTATTATTGAGGATAAAGTTTATTATGATTATGATATGCATCCTATATATGATGATTAAAATGATTGTTATGAATGTTTTACTCCCACTATCACTAATAAGAAGGATTTTACTTATGTGGAGAGTATTAATACTTTTATGCTTGTAGATCATGAAAGACATGCTCTATGTGATAGTTATATTGCTGGATTTTTTCATGATGCTACTGAAAGTTATTATGAGAAGGGAAAACATGGTTCTAAATATTTCAATATTATTACATGCCCTCTCTTTAAGTTGAAAGTATGGAAATTGCTCTTTTTTTATCTTCCTATGCTACTTGCTTTGTGTTCCAATGATTTATTTTCTTACAAGATCCCAATGCATAGGAAGTGGGTTAGAATCAAATATGTTTCATATTTCCCCTCGATGCTCTCTTTTGCATTTTAATCATTATTCCTATGTGAGCATCATTAAAACTATCATGGTTGTCTAGAAAACAGATTCCTGATCTTTACTGGGAAAAAGGTATAAATCACATAAAAGGAAAATTGACTTGATATTTTACGACCGAAATATTCAGTTATTAATACACATTCATTAGTTCGAAGTTTTCTGATTTGAGCACCGTAAGTGCCTCTGAGAATTCACTCTTTACGGGCTGTCCAGTTTTTGACATATTATGTCTTTATTTTGCATTACTCCCATTACTTGTGTTTTGTGTGGTTATTTTGATCAAGGAGCAATACACAACCTTAGTAACAATAGCTAATGTTTAGAATCAACTCATGATATGTCTTTGCTGTACTTACTGTTTGTGTATGTATCAGATGAGGCTTTTTATGAACTTCGGTCGACTCATGCGTTTATTTGCTAACTTGTTGTGTTTGACTCTTATATCTCTCTGTGACTCAATGCTAATTTGATTTATATACAATTCATTATACAACTTGCAGGAGGTCTACTGCTCGGGTCCTTCTGTCCACGGCTTTTCAGGAGGTCTTGCTTCAGTGGCTATCTTTGTTTTGTAAATTGAGATGATTGTAAATGTGTTAGATATGAAATTGTAATATATGATCCGTATATATATTATGGTGTGTTGGATATGCAAATTGATATGATTGTAAATGTGTACGAAAAAAGATGATTTTGTGTTAGATATGCACAATTCTAAAATATGATCCATATATATAGTTTTGTGTTAGGTATGCAAGATGAGCACACACTGTTTTCTTGGCTGCCAGCTTGTTGTGCTATATGATCCATACTTGTTGCAATTATTGTACTTGTATATGTTTTTCAGATGAATAAATGTAAACTTGATTATAATGCCCGAGCTATGGATTGCAGGTAGATCTATGGAGCACTTGCGAGACGAACAGATAGAAGAAGCACAATTTCAACGAGACGAAGAGATGGAAGACCAAATGGAACAACTTATTTTTAATGATGCCCGAGCTGGAGGAGATGTAGATGATTATGATTTCGACCAATTTTTGAACGACTTTGGAACCGAGTCACAAGACTTTGATGTGGTGATAGCAAACTCCGGCGGAGAGGTGTATATGTGTTTATAATAAATATGGCGATATGTTGTTGTTAACTACATGCATTTATTAACGACTTATTTTTCTTTTAGCCATCCGGATCGAGCAAATCTGCAAAAAAGCAGCCACCATGTGCTCCTCGAGGCAAGGCAAAAAGAATGACGAGCGAGGATCCAAAGTTACCGATTGAGGAAATTGCTGATTCCGGCGAACCGCTCGAACCAAAACAGAACCACAACAAATTTATAAGTCAAGCTGGAGTTATTGTTAGGGACATGATCCCAATCAGCATATGCGAATGGAATAAGCCGGCGGTCGCAGATGTGGACGACCCATGTTATGTCCACCAAGTTCTTAAGGATTTGGTCTATAACACGCTGTTGTCACATTTCACCCTCCCGCCAGATCTCTCTAAAGTGAAGAAGGACAACCTCAAGAAGTGGACTCTTATTAAGATGGCGGAACAATTCCGGAACTGGAAGAAAAAGTTATGGAATCAATATGTAGAAACAAAAGAAGTGCCAGATTTCAGTGGAGCACAAGGGAAGAAGTTAGAATCTGAATGGGCGGCGTTTAAGGCGTATAGGGAATCACCTATGGCTGTGGCCCGATCGACGATAAATAAATTGAATGCTGGGCTGAAGGAACACCACCATACATTGGGGACAGGTGGCTACAAGAGCGCCATTCCTAAGTGGTTAGCCTATGAAGAAAAACTGCTTCAATCGGGGGTCCGTCCACAGACACTTGACTGGCCCGAGAGGTCGAAATTCTGGTTGTTCGCGCATGGGGCAATGTTGGACCCTAAAACCGGAGAGAATGTTGGAAGGGGAAAATGGAAGGTTCTCGTGGAGCGTATAAAAAAGAAGCTTGAAGAAGCAATTAATGATGTTCGCAATGGTGTGTTCAAACCCGATAGAGAGGATGACGAGCTGACACGGGCACTGGGGAATCCTGAACATGTTGGACGAGCTCGAGGCTTTCCTGGCGGTGCTACGTTTAAGACTGCGTGGCCGGAATCGCTCACACTTATAGAAGCCGTAGCAGAGGTAAGAAGAAGGAGGCCGACCGGATATTACAATTGGAACGTGAAATGAAGGAGCAACGGGCGGAAATAAAAGCATTGAAGGAGCAAAGAACGGAACCTCAGGAGCGGCACCAATTAGACCATGAAGCGCATGCCGCCCCATCTCAGCGTAGAAGAAGCGTTGGTTCCACGCGTCAGGTCGACGTTGGTGCCTACCCAGTGGATGACATCACAGAGCCTACAGGTTGTGAGCTACATATAGCAATGCGAAACATAACTTTGAAGGTGGCGGTGGGGCAAGCTTTAGTAATTCAACCTGGAGAACTCTACCATTGTGGTCAAATTCCATATGGCTACGCTCGTGTCGGGGTGGACGAAATTATGCCGGGATTTGAATCCTTGGAACTTGAGTTACCTGGAGGTGACGAGGAGAAAACGTTGGCAGACGTCAAGCATGCCTTCGCCCTATGGCCCAAGAAATACATCGTCCTTCCAGAACAAGCAAAGTCCACTCCTCGTTCTAGGAGTCCAGCTCACCAGCCAAGTCCACTCTTCCTCGAGAGGGATCAAAGACGGAGTCCATCTCCACTCCATCAGCAAAGCCCACACCTCCCCGATAGGGACCCCAGCCCGAGTCCATCTCCAGCTCAACAGCAAAGCCAACCGCCCCCCGAGAGGGTTCCTAGCGTGAGGCCATCGCAGTCTGTGCCAGTCCGCCAGAATGTTAAGTCGCTCTCGAGTAGGCGCCAGTCTGGTTCTCCTGTTAGGAAGAAACCTAGAAAGCAGAAAACACCGCCGCCTACTCCAAAGTTACCTTGGGAGAGAACCGTCGAGGAAAACGATATCGCATGCAAAGAACATACGGATGCCTGGCTTGCTGGCATGAAACAGAAAGCGTTAGCGAAACAATTGCCTCCTGCAAAATTTACTGCCGGAATTCCTCAGGAAAAAATTGACCGTTGCATCGATGCCCTATACAACCCCCCACCATCGCCGCCAACAGACTATGATCGCAACATTGGTAAGTCATATGACGAAGAGATGGATGATCGATCGAAAAAAGGGAAACAAGTTGCCCAACTCGGAGAACAAGACGCACAGTCGGCCCCCCCGCTCAAGGTGCTTGATGACAGAGTTCTCAAAAACATCAATGTGCGGGAGCTGGTATATTCGGGAGATGATATCCCCTTCGCGGATGTTGTTCGTACTTATGTTCACGGGGATAATTTTGTTGACGGCGACTTACCCACAAGAATGCGTCAATTTCAAGCCTGGTACAAGGATACCGTAAAGGAGACGAATAAAGACGCTCTCATGATGGCAGTTAAGGAAGAGCATTATTTCCAAGAATACTCCGTTGTCCTTTACTTCGCCGAAATCTTTCAGTTATACAATCTCCGGGCCCTCGACAAAAACATCATAAGTTCCTATTGTCTGTAAGTCATCTATTCCTGTAATTTAATGTTTTAATTAGCTCTACTCGTTCATTGTCTGTGATAATCCTCTCTATAATATTTTGTGTGCTTTATTACGCAGAATGAAGATGCTCGAATGCAAGAAGAAGAAAATCAACCACATTGGGTTCATTGACCCCTCTATAATGCATGAAGATAACATAATTGATCCACTACTTAACAAGGATACACCGGGGAATTTGCTAATGTTTTTCAAGCGACAAGCTTACAAAAAAATATATATTATGGCCTTACAACTTCAAGTGAGTGTTACTGCTTATTACACATTCTATTTTTCTCACCCGATGTTAAGTTTAATTGATTAGTTATGCATGACTATTTATAAACGTGCGCAGCTACCACTACATTCTTATCGTTATTGACTTGCGGAAAGGAGAAATTGTTGTCCTTGACTCGTTAAGAAGATGCCCTAAACAATACAAGACCTGTTTTGATTTGGTGGCAAGGTACTTTCTTTTCTTATCGCCTCTTTCGTTCATTTCCTAATATCAAGGAATTTATGACTCATTCATTCAGTTTCTTGTCATGCAGCGTTTGGAAAATGTTCCTCGCGGAACATCCGAACAGTGGATGGCCAGAGCAACTGCGCTGGCGTACTAACGATGTAAGTAGTACTATAACTAGGCCCATGCACCATTATCATACTTTATTATTATTTGATTAAATTTTATTCTTCTATAGACTTGTCTTAAACAGCCAATAGGGACTGATCTATGTGGATTCTTCGTTTGCGAGTACATGCACACTGTGGTCAACGAGAGTTTGAAGAGCAAAAGAAGTATCGAAGTACGTAAAGCTCTAGTCACAACATTATTTTTGTATCATCAATCGTGATGAGTTTTATTCATTTCATATCTCATGTATTCATTGTGATATCATTTTTTTACAGTTGGCAAGAAAGCGCAACGAGCTACCAATAAAGACCCGCTTCAGGGCAATTGCAGAAGAGTTGACGGGATTTTACCTCACCGATGTCATACCGGAGACCGGAGAGTACCACTATGTTGACTAGTGCGGACATGTAATATATAGTGATCTCCATGTAACAAAATATTTCTAAGTCTCTGGAACCGGGAAACGTGATATTCATGTACCACGCGTACTTAAATGTGTATGTGTTATCAACACATGATCTTCATGTAATTGTATATATGCATGATGCAACTTCATCTAGGTTCGTATAATAATTTATACGTGTTTTTCGCCCATCGAAGCTGTAGCATCTGAAACCCCTACACCCGACGCATCGACATGGTACCATCCGAAACCCCTACCCAGAAAACCGGTCGAAATAAAAAAAAACAAAGCACTGAAATGAAAAAAAAACAAAACCCTGAAATCTAAAAAAAAAAAACCTAGTCCCGGTTCGTAACACGAACCGGGACTAAAGGGTTCGCCCCTGCGCGCCCCTGCCCCCTCCACGTGCGGAGCTCTAACTGGTGGGGGGGCTCCGGTCCCGGTTTGTGCTGAGCCGGGACAAAAGGGGGGGGGGGGGGGCTCTAGTCCCGCCTTGGTAGTCCCGGTTGCTACACCGGGACTACAGGCCCTCTGGAACCGGGACTAGAGCCCCAATTTCCACTAGTGGTTGTATGTTTAATTTGAGTTAGTTTGACTATTTTGACATAACTTTTAATAGAAAGATTATTTTTTAATAAATCCAATTTATAAAAATTTATTTAAATCTCCTATGTCTATTAAAACTATTTGTAAAATTTTATTATAAAAATTTAATCACAGAAAACTTTAACGTTATATTTATTCATTTTATAATAATTTGCAAAAATAGAAACTAATTAAATTGCAGTTATAACCTCGTGCATATTTTATAAATATCACAAAAAATTATTATAATGTTTCTTATGATTAAAAATGCATTTCATGCATAACTTATTTTATTATATTTTTATACTCCTTATAGGGAAACTGCTTGCTCATTTTCTCTAAGTTAGGATTATTTTGAACTTATTATTTTGGTAAAATTCTATGTACTTAGACATTTAGTATTTTCAACATGGAGCTAAGGCCAATGAAGGACTTAGCCAAAACAAGACTTCAGAAGTATCTTCAAGGGGTAGAAGCACTTAGAAGAAAATCAAGAAGAAGTCATGAAGACCAACCAGCCAAATTTTCTAAGTCTTGTTTCTTCTCTCTCTTTTCTCCTTTCTTCTCTTAGCCCTTATGATGACTAAGTTATATTCAATACCAACCTGGCTTTGATACCATATGTAGTGTACCTGCACTTAAAAATATGGCAGGTACCTGTGTATAGTGCAAACCCCTTGTAACATCCCAACATTTTATACTGTTCAAAAATCACAAAAATTTAAAACTTTTGTTTTGATTAAAATAAAATATTAAAATACATTAGAAAACCAACTATAAAAGACTTCAACCAATTTGAAAAAGTCTATTATTTCAAAATTTCCAATGTGTCAAAAGTTATTTCCAATTAAACATTTCATTATCCATTGTAATTTAAAAACCTTAATATGTAATTTGAAAAATGTTTAATAAAGTACAAACCATTTTATTTTAAGTAAATAGTTTACTTATAAGTAATTGATTTCAACCACTTAGCCATATCTATTCATAAATTCACAAATTATTTACAAAGGGTGTTAGTTGCCAAATGGTTTTCATTCTCTCAACTAAGTTCAAAACATGGTGTTAAAATTTCAATTCTGTAATTTATAACTATAAACTTCATAAATTTTAAATTAATGAATTAGCCAAATAAACATTTCTTTTGCTTAAATGAATTTATTTATTTTCAAAGCATGAAATGATTAGTATATTCTATATAAGGAAATGAATTAAATCTAAAATCTTTTCCAAAGTTTTTATGAAGTTTTTCAAATGATTAAGCAAAATACAAAACTTAATGGTGTACAAAACATTTAGAATTAAAAATGGAATTCATTATATTTCCAATTTCCTTCAATTAGTTATATTTTGTTCTTTAATATCATGCCAAAATAAAGAAGAATGATTTCAGCAAAACAAGTTTAAATAACTTAAATCCAAACATAATTGAATATGGGTATTTCATATAATTTATTTAGCCAAAATTAAAATTAATTAAACCCTAGTTTTAAATTAAACATAAAGTGTCAATTTTACATTTAATCAATAATTCGAAATTATTATTTTTGAAAAGTGTTCAAAACACTTCCACAATTGGTTTAACAGAAAGATAATAATTTTACAAATTTTTAGAAATTTGTTTGACCTCATTTGGACATTCAAATCAAAAGTTATGAATTAAATAAAAGAAATCAGAAAAATGAAAAAGAAAATTCCGGATGACGTCATCGCTGACGTCACCCCGTCTTCAACCTCCGGCCGAGATTTCCGCCGCGATTCCTTTCCAAAATCCGGGCGAGATCGTCGCGATTTGTTTCTCTCCTCTGCCTCTATTTAAACCCCACGACCCCCTCTTCCATTTGCCCCAACCCCTAGCCTCTAATACGCCGCCAGGCCGGAGAAAACGCTCGCCGGAGTTAGCCATCTCCGCCGCTGTGTTCGTCCCGTTTCCGACGAGGTGAGCCGAGCCCTTGTACGAAAGCCCCTCCATCCTCTTCCCCGTGCCGACACGCACCTCCCTGACCCTTCCCTCGATGTCTTTCGCAGCAAATCGTCGAGGGTGTGGAGCTCGCCGGACCCGCCGTACCCCGACCACGGCCAGTCGCAGTAGAGGACGCGCGAGTCGACGCCGACCACCCCATCCAACTCGCCGTGCCGCGGGGAACCTTTTGACACTCGTCCCACGCCCGGGGAACCACCGGAGCTCCGCCGCCGTCGACCACCGGGTGCAGCGCCGCCGTCCCTCCCGACTCCGGCGAGATCTCGCCGCCCAGGTATGGTCAATGCCTCTCCACCGTCCGATTCAAATCCTCCGGCCCAGATTAGATCTCCCCCCGAACCGGTATCAGCGAATAGGGAATAGCCACGTCGATGCCCCGTCAGCGCTCAGTCAGCGCCCAGTCAGCGCTGACGTGTTAAATCAATTTCGCAATTTAATTATTTGGCAGTTTTACAGAAACACCCCTTCCACTTAGATCTGTCAGAACTTTTTAACCACTTATCCAAATTTAACAAACTTTATATTTCTGGAAAGCCCTCGACATGTAGAATATTTTGGATCTGCCAAAATTCAAATTTGACTTAGTTTAAAATATTCAAATTTCAAATGGTGAATTAGGGTATTTTTGTCATAACTTTAAATCTGTAAATTCAAATATTACAAATAAAATTGTTTTAGAAACTTTAGAATATTTGTAAATTAATGCCACTGCTATAAAATATTTTTGAGTAATTTTTGAATGAATTCATAGTTATATATTTAATTTGAATAGTTTGAGTATTTTCAATATAACTATTAATAAAAATATTAATTTTGATTAAAGTAAATTGCTATAAATTTAATTAAAATGCCTCATGTCTATTAACATTATTTATAAAATTATATTATAAAAATTTAATCATAGAAAACTTTAATATTATAATTAGTTCTTTTATTATATTTTCCAAAAATAGAAATTAACTAAATTGCATTTATAAATTCATGCATATTTATAAAGAAATCACAAAAGTCATTTTGATGCTTTCTTGTGAATAAAAAAATTGCATTTCATGAATAACCTATTTTTATTATATAATTATATTCCCCATAGGAAAACCTCTTCATTAGTTTTCTCTAAGTTAGAAATAATTTCAACTTAGCATTTTTGTGAAGTGCCACACTTAGACACTTAGTAATTTTCAAGATGGAGCTAGAAGGCCATTGAAGGACTTAGCCAAAACAAGACTTCAGAAGTATCTTCAAGGAGAAGAAGCACTTAGACGAAAATCTAGAAGAAGTTCATGAAGGACTTAGAAGAAAACGGACTCTGGAAGCATCCCAAAGACCTGTTCCACAATTTAAGTGGCTGGCCGGGTGTCTGTCTCTCTCACTTTAGTGAATATCCAATTTACAAAGAGTTGATAGTAATTGTTTATCACCTTATAGACTTAGTATTTTCTCTAAGCACTTTATGCACATCATGACTAAGTCATTAAAGTGCTTATTCAAGATAAAGTAGTAACAAAGTTATTTTGTCAAACATATGACCATAGTCCTTAGTAATTTTGACTGACACATTTGCCTTGCATAAACTTAAAGATTTCCATGGCATGACATGCATCTCTAGTCCTTAGAAATAATTTGCATATCATGCATGACATATTTTCCCTTAGAAGTTTTATGAAAATTATTTGTTCACTATGTATGTGCATGTATGTTTGATGATTGTTGTTTGTTTATTGTTGTATTGTTGTTTGCTTATATTGTTTAGATTGAACGGAGAGCAAACGTTCGTTGTGAAAAGAGTTTGTGAACAACGACAACATTCAAAGGCAAGTGGCACACCTCATAAACTTCCTATTATTTCTATATGCATTACTTAGTGTATTTTTGTATGCATGTGTAGGATAGTATTGCTATGCTAAACCTATGTAGAATTCCTTATTCCTGTGTCTAGGTTCCTATGCAATACTTAGTAGAATTATTGATGCTATGCAAATGTTGTTTTGTGAAAATCTAAATTCTACTAAGTTAAGAATGAAACACCTGGGTGGTAAGTGGTTGTATGGTTTATGTTGAGTGGCTACTCAGGTCCATGTCTATGGTTCCTGGAGTATGTACACTTGTGAATGCCCACCCAGGAACAGAGGAATCTGAAGAACTCCGAGTGACGATTGCTTCCAGTGCAGCCATTGCCATATGGGCTTTTGCTTGATCAATTACGTTGCGTGGACTCTCTCCGGCTTGACAAGCAGATGTAGGGGGATGTTAGGTGGAACGGGTCAAGCCAGAGTGGGAGGGAAAATGCTTCTAAAAGATCTCGTCTCATTCTTCTCCTTTCCTTATCACAAATGGTGTGTAAAGGATAATCTGGGTTGAGTGGGTACAATGGTGAACGTGCACAACCTCTGCAGAGTGTAAAACTAAGTACTTAGCCGTGTCCCCGGTACGGACAATTTGAGCAGCTGATCACGGACGTCAACGGAGGATTCCATCATTCCAACTTCAGAAATAAAACTTGAAGGGTGAACAAGGGAAGATGAGATTTATGGTTTTCATGCCATACTCGTCTTGATTTCAAGATAAGTGTTTTCAAAAGAGTAGGAAAAATTGGCTTTATGCAAATTAGCCTTGAACTCCACCAGCCAAATATGCATATAGGCTTTAGAGTTATTCCATTAAGTGTCCACCATAGTGTCACTTGCCAGACTCCATTTTTTTATGGAATCTGACCCACGTTGTTGCAATTTTTTTATTATTGTAGATTGTTCAGATGACGAGTGAGGTTTCATTTATAGGTTTCGAGTCTACAACCAACATGTTTTCGCCTGTGGCAGCATGAAAGTGATAGAGACTCACTGCTATTGTATTTCCGCTGTGTACTATTTCAAAGCTAGCTTTATGCTATGCAACTTGTAATGACTATTTTGTAAAGTCTGGATCATCGATGTAATAAAATTGATACTTTGTTGTGATATTACATCGTAAACTGTGTGTGCAAACGAATCGATCCAGGGATTTGCACTTTACACATGTATCTGCCTTATTTAAAGTGCATGTACGCTACACCCCTGGATCGATTCATTTGCACACACAGTTTACGATTAATATCACAACATTGTATCAATATTACACGAATAATCTAGACTTGGTAAAATAAATGGTTCGATACATCTTTGCATAGCTTTAAGCAAGCTCAAAACAATAAAGCAGCGGAAATAAATCTTCAATGAGCCTCCAACTTCATGATACGCCACAGGCGAAAACATGTTGGTGCAGACTCGAAACCCAAACGTAGTCCTTACTCCTCGTCATAAATTTCTGCAACAAATAATAATTTGCAACACAGTGGGTCAGATTCCATTAAAAATGGAGTCTGGCAAGTGACACTATGGTGGACACTTAATGGAAATATAAGTGGTTAGTACCTCCAGCATGAGCGAACCTTTTCAAAACAGGTTAATAACTCTATAACATGTATGCATATTTGGCTGGTGGAGTTCAAGGCTATTTTGCATAAAGCCAGTTTTTCCTAACTCTTTTTAAAACAAACTTATTAACATCATAATTGGTGACACTGGTTAACCCAGGTGAGCCAAAAGATATCACGTCCTTAGGTGCACCCTCAGGTGAAAACCCCCACATTCAATGGTCCTAAGTATAGAAGAAAGTATCTTAGGTGAAAACCCCCATGAACATGGTCCTGAGTAGTTCACTCTTGTTTACTTATCAAAATTTTATTAAGAAATTAGAATGTTGGGATTCCTCCATTGTCCTTGATCAGCTATAGTCTTTACTTGGAAAACTTCTCCTTGAGCTCTTCACTTTCTTCTCCCTTTATTCGTCACATCCCTTTGTTCCTGGGTTGCCTTCCACAAGTGTGCTCTCAGGTGAGAACCCCCAGATTCATGATCCTAAGTATAGTAGAAACTATCTTAGGTGAAAACCCTCATGGACATGGTCCTGAGTAGCCACTCAACATAAACCAAACATCCAATCCACCCAGATGATTCATTAACTCAGTGGATGTGCACTCCCAGGTAAAAACCCCCACATACTATGATCCTAAGTAGAGTATAGACTATCTCAGGTGAAAACCCTCATAGACATGGTCCTGAGTAGCCACTTAAGATTTTGTAAAACCTTTCATCAATTGCATAGCATCAAAACTCTACTAAGTCATTTCATAGGTACCTAGACACAATGGAATAGGGAATTCTAAAGTATTGCATATCAAATCTACTAAGTCCTACACATTCATAGGAAAATAACTAAGTCATGCATAGAAAATACTTTGGAATTTTATGGGGGTGTGCCACTTGCCTTGGCAACAAGAAGAATATCAACAGCAACTGCGACTGTTGTCGCTTCCCTCCGAAATTTCTAACACATCAAACAAAACACACATAAACATACCAACAAAATAACAATACAAAAATATGTTATGCATGATGTGCAAAATACTTAGAGAAAATACTAAGTCTATTCTTCAAGGTGATCGAAAATTATTATCAACTCTTTGTAAATTGTATATTCACTATAGTGAGAGAGACAGACACCCGACCAGCCACTTAAGTTGTGGAACAGGTCTCATGTACGTGGACATGTAAGGTTAGTCTCCAGGACGCTTCATCTCACTATGCCGCTAGGATCCAACGAACTTCAAGATGGCAATATCATGATCAAAAATTGTTTATGTCTAAAGTGAAAGACAAGATTTAGGAAAGAGGGAACAAATAGAAAGAAGAATGTAGCATCTTCTCCTTGCTTCCTTTTCTTCTTGATGTGATGACTTCATAGCAATTTTTTAGACTAGATGGCTTTGAAGACTTGATGGTGTTGATAGCCTCCAGGTTGGTCTTGAAAATAACTTAGTCATCATAAGGGCTAAGAGAAGAAAGGAGAAAAGAGAGAGAAGAAACAAGACTTAGAAAATTTGGCTGGTTGGTCTTCATGACTTCTTCTTGATTTTCTTCTAAGTGCTTCTACTCCTTGAAGATACTTCTGAAGTCTTGTTTTGGCTAAGTCCTTCATTGGCCTTAGCTCCATGTTGAAAATAATAAGTGTCTAAGTACATAGCATTTTACCAAAATACTAAGTTGAAAATAATCCTAACTTAGAGAAAATGAGGAAGGAGTTTCCCTATAAGGAGTATAACTATATAATAAAATGAGTTATGCATGAAATGCATTTTTAATCATAAGAAACATTATACTAATTTTTTTGATATTTATAAAATATGCATGAGGTTATAAATGCAATTTAATTAGTTTCTATTTTTGTAAATTATTATAAAATGAATAAATATAAGATTAAAGCTTTCTGTGATTAAATTTTTATAATAAAATTTTATAAATAGTGTTAATAGACAGAGGATATTTAAATAAATTTATATCAATTGGATTTATTTAAAAATAATCTTTCTATTAAAAGTTATGTCAAAATAGTCAAACTTACTCAAATTAAACATACAGCTATTAAATCATCAAAATAATATTCAAAAATATTTTATAACAGTGGCATCAATTTACAAATATTCCAAAGTTTCTAAAACAATTTTATTTCCAATTATTGGATTTACAGATTTAAAGTTATGACAAAAATACTCAAATCCACCATTTGAAGTTTGAATATTTTAAACTATGTCAAATTTTAAATCTAACAGATCTAAAATATTCTACATGTCAAGGGCTTTCCAAATATATAAAATTTATCAAATTTGGTTGTGTGAATAAAAAGTTATAACATATCTAAATTGCAGGGTCTTTTTTATAAAACTGCCAAATTAAATAAATAAGAAAAACATTTTCTGACGTGGATGCTGACTGGGCGCTGACTGTGCGCTGACGCGGCTGCCACGCTGGCGCTGACGTGGATAAGTTATTGGATCTGGGCCGTAGGATTTAGATCTAACGGATCTAATTGAAAGGTACCTATTCGATTTAAAGATCTAATCTCGGCCGTTGAGATCAGATCGGACGGCGGGGAGGCGTTGACCAAAGGGTGGTGGCGCTGGGTCGCCGGAGGACCTCGCGAGAGTTACGCTCGTGGCGAGGAACTTGATGCACTCAGGAAGGAGATAGACTAGACCACCTATCTATTAGAGTAACGAGATACTAATGATGTATTGACCTATCAAATTGTGGTATGGCAGTATCATCGTATGTGTTCTCCATAACCTCGGGTTCTTTGTTACAGAACGATTAGTTCGGTTTTCTCAAAACATGTTTGGAAATTTAATGATTGTGCTTGATTGCGTCAATTGCTTGTATGGGTAGGAATATTCCTCCTAGATCTGTCTATCCTTTACTCATCTATGCTAAAACCCACAGATGCCTCCCCGCCGTGCTCCTGAGAACAATAAAAACAATGATGCCATGCAGCAACTGATGGCCGCTCAAACTCAGCTGATGACTATGATGACTCAGTTTATTGCAGCAAGCAACAACAACAACAATAACAACAACAACAACAACAACCATCCTCCACCACCACCACATCACCAAGTGGAGAGGCTTACCAGAATTCTGAGACTTAGGCCAAACAAGTTCTCGGACGCAACAGAGCCAATTGTGGCTGATGACTGGCTACGCTCTGTACAAAAGGATCTGGTGACAACTGAATGTGATGACGCTGAGAAAGTTAGGTTTACCGCACATCTACTTGAAAGACCTGCTGCCCAATGGTGGGAAACTTGTCAGATTACTCACCCATTGGACACCTTGACCTGGGAGGAATTCAAGAAAGTATTTCGTAATGCTCATGTCTCCACGGGAATTATGTATCTTAAACGGGAAGAGATCCGCAATCTGCGTCAGGGAAACAGAAGTCTTAAGGAGCATATGGATGACTTTCATTCCTTGTCTCGTTATGCGCATGAGGACATTGACACAGATGCAAAGAGGAAGTCAAAATTTCTTAGTGGACTTAGAGATGAGCTGAAGATACCTCTGACTGTTGCTTATGCACCAAACTATCAGATACTTCTTGATCAAGCAATCACCCTTGAAGATAGCATAAAGAAAGCTGAAAATAGGAAGAGGAAGATGGACAAGCACTCCTCTGAACCCTCATTCAAGAAGCACCATGTTCATGATGTGAACAGTGGCCACAAACATGGGAATCACCATAATGGAGGAAGTCACCACAAGCATCATGATCACCATGGTGGATCCAAGGGAAGCAATGGAGACCATAAAGGAAATGGAATTGCTGGCCATAACCATAACAATGGACACCACCGTCCAAATCCTGAACACAGAGATATCAGTCAGGTGCTCTATTACAAATGCAAGAACAAGGGCCATTACGCCAATGAGTGCCCAGCAAAGAAGAAGGCCGAAGAAGCTGCTAAGTCAAATCCTTTCGATAAAGGATATGTGAACCACATCATTGTGGAAGCAGTGAACGGTACATTCTGAATCAAGTTTTCATATTGAAGTTTTCAATACCAACAAAGATTTCTTTTAAGGGTGGTAGCCCAACCTAATACCTAGTCAGAACCTTTTGTTAGCCTTCTCGAATCTCGAGGACGAGATTCCTTTTAAGGGTAGTAGTCTATAATATCCCAATATTTTGGAATGTTTAAAAATCACTAAAATTTAAAACGTTTGTTTGATTTAAAATAAAATGCATAAGAAAACCAACTACGAAAGTCTTCAAGCATATTGAAAAAGTTTATTATTTCAAATATCTCAAGTAATCACTAATTTTTCTTTTTCAAACTTGTTTCAACATTTTATTATCCATTTTGTTTCCCATTTCTTTAAAATTATTTATATGTTGTATTCCACTAGTATACCAAAATAAAGATGATTGGTTAAAGAAAATGAGTTTAAATAACTTAAATCCAAACATATTTGAATATGCGTAATTTACAAATTTTATTTAGCTAAAAGAATATTTAATTAAGCAATAATTTCAAATTTGATATTAAGTACCAAATTTGTACTAAACCAATATTTCAAAATTATTAATTTTAAAAAGTTTTCAAAACATGCCCACTAATGTTTTAAAGCATAGATATGAATTTTACAATTTTATAGAAATTAATTTGACATCATTTGGACACTAAAATCAAAAGACATTAATGAAATGAAAAATCATAAAAAGAAAAAGAAAAATCGGTGACGTCATGCTGACGTCACCCTTTCTTCCTCCTCCGGCCGAAAATCGCGCCTCCAATCCCTCTCCAAAATCCGGCGAGATTGTCGCGAGTTGGTTTCCCCCTTCGGCCTATATAAAACGCCCGCACCCTCCTCCATCTTTTGCCCCAAAGCCGCTAAGACGCCGCCAGGCCGCCGTATTAGCTCGCCGGACTTCGCTATTGCCGCCGGCGAACTCCTCCATTTCCGGGCGTCGTGTTCTTCCCCACCCGAGGCAGGTCGCCGCGGCCCCTGACTCCGGCGAGCGATACAAGGAGGAGAGGGACACGCCGGAGCTTCCTACTGCGCCACCGAGACCACCGCGACCTCCTCTTCGTTTTGGTAAGACTCGTTCGTCCCGGGGCACCGTATAACGTAAGGAACGTCGCGACGTCGCCACGGGCGCAACTCCGGCGAGGTCCTCCGACGACCCAGCGCCGCCACTCTTTGGTCAACGCCTCCCCGTCGTCCGATCTGATCTCAACGGCCGAGATTAGATCTTTAAATCGAATAGGTACCTTTCAATTAAATCCGTTAGATCTAAATCCTACGGCCTAGATCCAATAACTTATCCACGTTAGCGCCAGCGTGGCAGCCGCATCAGCGCACAGTCAGTATCCACGTCAGAAAATGTTTTCTTATTTATTTAATTTGACAGTTTTACAGAAAAGACCCTGCAACTTAGATATGTTATAACTTTTTATTCACACATCCAAATTTGATAATTTTTATATATTTGGAAAGCCATTAACATGTAGAATATTTTAGATCTGTTAGATTTCAAATCTAACTTAGTTTAAAATATTTCAAATGGTGGATTTGAGTATTTTTGTCATAACTTTAAATCTGTAAATCCAAAAATTGAAAATAAAATTGTTTTAGAAACTTTGAAATATTGTAAATTGATGCCTCTGTTATAAAATATTTTTGAATATTATTTTGATGATTTAATAGTTCTAAATTTAATTTAGTAAGTTTGACTATTTTGACATAACTTTAATAGAAAGATTTTTTTTGAATAAATCCAATTGATATAAATTTATTTAAATCTCCTCTGTCTATTAATACTATTTATAATAATTTAATCACAGAAAACTTTAATCTTATATTTATTCATTTTATAATAATTTGCAAAAATAGAAACTAATTAAATTGCATTTATAACCTCATGCATATTTTATAAATAGCACGA
The DNA here is from genome assembly GCA_026929855.1 of Poa annua. Lineage (NCBI taxonomy): Eukaryota > Viridiplantae > Streptophyta > Magnoliopsida > Poales > Poaceae > Poa > Poa annua. The sequence continues at coordinate 24,460,570 of CM049432.1, forward strand.
AAAATTAGTATAATGTTTCTTATGATTAAAAATGCATTTCATGCATAACTTATTTTATTATATAGTTATACTCCTTATAGGGAAACTCCTTCCTCATTTTCTCGAAGTTAGGATTATTTTCAACTTAGTATTTTGGTAAAATGTTATGTACTTAGACACTTAGTATTTTCAACATGGAGCTAAGGCCAATGAAGGACTTAGCCAAAACAAGACTTCAGAAGTATCTTCAAGGAGTAGAAGCACTTAGAAGAAAATCAAGAATAAGTCATGAAGACCAACCAACCAAATTTTCTAAGTATTGTTTCTTCTCTCTCTCTTTTCTCCTTTCTTCTCTTAGGCCTTATGATGACTAAGTTATATTCAAGACCAACCTGGAGGCTATCAACACCATCAAGTCTTCAAAGCCATCTAGTCTACAAAATTGCTATGAAGTCATCACATCAAGAAGAAAAGGAAGCAAGGAGAAGATGCTACAATCTTCTTTCTATCTGTTCCCTCTTTCCTAAATCTTGTCTTTCACTTTAGACATAAACAATTTTTGATCATGTTATTTCTATCTTGAAGTTTGTTGGATCCTAGCAGCATAGTGAGATGAAGCGGCCTACAGACTAACCTTACATGTCCACGTACATGAGACATGTTCCACAACTTAAGTGGTTGGCCGGGTGTCTGTCTCTCTCACTATAGTGAATATCCAATTTACAAAGAGTTGATAATAATTGTCGATCACCTTGAAGAATAGACTTAGTATTTTGCACATCATGCATAATATATTTTTGTATTGTTATTTTGTTGGAATGTTTATGTGTGTTTTCACCTAAGATAGTTTCTACTATACTTAGGATCATGAATGTGGGGGTTCTCACCTGAGAGCACACTTGTGGAAGGCCACCCAGGAACAAAGGGATGTGAGGAATAAAGGGAGAAGAAAGTGAAGAGCTCAAGGAGAAGTTTTCCAAGTAAAGACTACAGGTGATCAAGGACAATGGAGGAATCCCATCATTCTAATTTCTTAATAAAATTTTGATAAGTAAAACACAGTGGACTACTCAGGACCATGTTCATGGGGGTTTTCACCTAAGATAGTTTCTACTATACTTAGGACCATTGAATGTGGGGGTTTTCACCCGAGGGTGCACCTAAGGACGTGATATCTTTTGGCTCACCTCGGTTAACCAGTGTTGCCAATTATTATGTTAATAAGTTTGTTTTACAAAGAGTTAGGCAAAACTGGCTTTATGCAAAATAGTTTTGAACTCCACCAGCCAAATATGCATAGAGTTATTTCCTTTAAGTGTCCACCATAGTGTCACTTGCCAGACTCCATTTTTATTGGAATCTGACCCACTGTGTTGCAAATTATTATTTGTTGCAGAAATTTATGACGAGGAGTAAGGACTACGTTTGGGTTTCGAGTCTGCACCAACATGTTTTCGCCTGTGGCGTATCATGAAGTTGGAGGCTCATTGAAGATTTATTTCCGATGCTTTATTGTTTTGAGCTAGCTTAAAGCTATGCAAAGATGTATCAAACTATTTATTTTACGAAGTCTGGATTATTCTTGTATTATTGATACAATGTTGTGATATTCATCGTAAACTGTGTGTGCAAATGAATCGATCGAGGGGTTTGCACTATACACAGGTTCCTGCCATATTTTTAAGTGCAGGTACACTACAGACGGTGTAGGCCTTGGATCTTCGTAGTACTTGTCGGGTTTCTACTTCGCTCTTGGGAAGGGTACCATCTGATATGTATGCCATGATGGGTTGTGCCCAACCCGAGACAGGTCGTACCGGGAACATGGGAGCATCTATGTCCATTGGCTCTGCCGACATCACCTCAGCACATATGGCATATGCAGTCTCCGAGTTCTGGGGTGCAGTCCCCGGGTTCAGTGCAGTACTCCCGACGTCTACCTCCATAGGTATGGCCTCCGATCAAGGTTCCTTGGGGATGAAGATGGATTCTGACTCGGGTGAGGCTGAATAGATAGCTTCCTCAGATGCTCCAGAGCGATGCCAGGTGGAATTGCATCTCGGGATGACCCCAGCTTGGATAACACATCCGCTACCTCATTTTCCCCTCTTGGTATGTGCTTGAATTCGTAGCCTTCGAAAAATCCGGATTTTTTTACATGGAACCGATACGAGGCCATGTTGGCGTCAATTGCATCCCAGTTTCCCGACACCTGCTGCACCACCAGATCGGAATCACCAAAGCACTCTATTCGGCGGATACCGATCTCCTTGGCGACATTGAGTCCATGCACCAATGCTTCGTACTCGGCCACATTGTTAGATGCCCGAAAGTGAATTTGCAGTACATATCTCAACACATCTTGCTTTGGGAGGTGAGTACGACCCCGACACCCAATCCGATCTTGGCCTTGGAACCATCGAAATGCATCTTCCAAAAATTGAAGTTGGGAAGTGGAGGTTCATACTGCATCTCGGCCCAGTCCACCAAGAAGTCCGACAACGCCTGCGACTTAATGGCGTCGTGTCTCTGTATGTCGGAGCATACGGAGACAACTGGATTGCCCATTTGGCAACTCGGCTGCTTGCATCCTTACAACCGATGATCTCGGCCAGGGGAGCTTCGCATACCACCGTGATCGGGTGTTCTTGGAAATAGTGCTTGAGCTTGGTAACCATCAAGTACACCCCATATGCCATCTTCTGGTAGTGCGGGTAGTTCTGCTTGGATGTCGAGATCACCTCACTCAGATAGTATATTGGTCTCTGTATCAGCTTGTCCCCTTCTTCTCCTTCCACCACGATGGCCACACTTACTACCCGGTTAGTGGCAACGATGTAGAGCAGCATAGGTTCCTTGGGCAATGAGGATGCCAACACCGGTGCTGTTGATAACATCTTGTTTAAATCATTGAACGCCGCATCAGCCTGCGGGGTCCATACAAAAGTTTTGCTCTTTTTCATCAACTGATACAAGGGCAAGGCTTTCTCCCCTAGTCGGCTCACGAACCGACTTAGGGATGCCAGGCAGCCTGTGAACGTTTGCACATCTTTGAGACGTGTCGGTAATTTCATGCTCTCGATCGCACGTATCTTACCCGGATTGACCTCAATCCCCCGGCTTGATATGAGGAAACCGAGTAACTTGCCTGCTGGAACACCGAATGTACATTTATCCGGGTTCAACCTCATCCGAAATTTTCTTAAGTTTTTGAATGTTTCCCTCAGATCATCGATTAGAGAGGATTTTTCTTTTGTTTCTATGACTATGTCATCGACATAGACTTCAGCATTCCGGCCTATCTTGCCATGTAAACATTTCTGCATGCACCTCTCGTATGTAGCACCAGCATTTCTCAAACCAAAAGTCATGACACGATAGCAATAAGCCCCATATGGGGTAATAAAAGCAGTTTTCAATTGATCATCCGGGTTCAAAGGTATCTGGTGGAAACCAGAATAAGCATCTAAAAAAGTCAAAAGCTCACACCCGGCAGTGGAATCGATCACTTGATCTATCCGAGGGAGTGGGAATGGATCTTTCGGGCATGCGTTGTTGAGGTTGGTGAAGTCGATGCACATGCGCCACACCTTGAGAAGGAGGGGATCATCTTTCTTCTTCTCAACAAGGACTGGATTTGATATCCAATCCGGATGAAGTACTTCCATCACGAACCCGGCAACCAGAAGCACTGCGAGATGCTCCATGATGGCAGCACTTCTCTCATCCGACAGGCGCCTAGTCGGTTGCTTCACCGGCTTCGCGTCAGGCCTGACGAATGATGAGTGCTCGGCCAACTCCCTCGGAACACCTTGCAGATCGTCACTCGTCCACGCAAAGGCATCCCGATTCTCACGGAGGAAGTCGACGAGCTCGCCTTCCTATTTGCTGTCCAGGTTGCTGCCAATGATGACCTGGCGCTCCGGCTTGCTGGGGTCAACTCCCACCTTCTTGGTCTCCCTTGGTGCCTGGAACGAGGCGTTCTGCTCCGGGTTCACCATCCCGGACATGCCGAGTTGTGACGTCTTGGCCAGCGCAACCACCTGCTGGATTCTCTTCTTCTCCTCAGCTATGACGAGGGACTCGGCTAGGCAGTAGCCGGCAGACGCACAATCCATGGAGCGTTTGTGGTCTCCCAAGATGGCGATCACTCCGTTTGGACCCGACATCTTCATCTTCAAGTAGCCCATGTGAGTGGAGATCATGAACTTGGCTAGTGCCGGTGTGCCGATCAGTGCATGGTAGAGGCTTTCGAGATCCACGACCTCGAACTCCAAGCTCTCGGTCTGGCAGTTCTCCCGAGTTCCAAACAACACTTCCACCCAAATTTTGCCCATGGACAAGCAAGAGACTCTGGGCACAATGCCATGGAAAGTTATCTCGGTTGGAAGCAGTGTGTTCATGCACACCCCCAGCTTCAGCATGGTATCCTTATACATGATGTTAATGGCACTGCCATTGTCAATTAGAACCCAACTGAAATGCACGTTAAGGCTTGGTCTGACAAAGGTCGGGTCTACCACCAAAGCATAGCCACCTGGCTTGGGCATAATCCGGGGATGATCCTTCCGGCTCCAGGTGATCTCCATCTCGGACCAGTGCAAGAACTTCAGCAACGCCTGGATCACAACATTTACCTCCAGAGCGCGCTGTCGCACACTCTTCCTGACAGTGGGCTCGGTCACGAAGACTACGTATCTCTAATGTGCTTCCTGGTAGTTGCCCTGCTAGTGTCCGGATTGGTTACTCGGACTAGCACCGTTGTCATTTCTGACATTGACCACAATCACTGGTCAAGGGAGAGGAGGTCTCTGGTTGGGCTGATTGACCCGAATTGCATTGGCACCGGACAACAGTGGAGGAGGTCTCGGAATGTTTGGCCGAGGTGCCGGTGCATTTGACCGAGTAGCCCCAGCACTGCCTTCCTACAACGTGCGCTGGTACCAGCTGCATTGCCGGGTAGAGTGATTCGCAGGCTTGTTGGATTCCAGGGTATGATAACAGCATGGCTTGTTCAACATCTCTTCATACGTTAATGGCTTCTTCTGGTCCACCCAGGTCTTCTGCACCTCTTGACTCTGAACCCAAGCCGGGCCAGCCACTTTCTGCCGCTGATTATTGCCGGCATCCCCCTAATCTCGGCCTACAGCCGCAACGTCCTGTGAGGCATAGTGGAAGTCGGGCTGACTTCTCTTCTGACCGAAATCCTACCGATCATGGTTCCTGCTCGGCCCCGAGCGCTCGTTCCCCGAGCTCCTCCGGCTGGAGTCTCCGACATCCGCCAGGGGCTACATGGGGTCTCCGAGCGTGTAGTTGTCGGCAATACGCATAGTCTCGGCCAAGGTTTGAACGGCAGTTGACCACCTAGAGGGGGGGGGTGAATAGGTGGTGACCAATTTTTATATCTGTTTTCAGTTTTAGGCTTGCGGAAAGTAAGTTGTCTATATGTGCAACTAGGTGATACAAGTGATAGACAACAAAGAAACTACGCGAGTACAGGAAATGAAGATGCGGCAAAGGAGAGTGGAACAATACGACCGTAGGAACTCGAAGACGGCGATTTTATCCCGAGTTCCACCACATAGGTGTACGTCTCGTTGGAGGGGTGTGAGCTACCACAAAGGTTTCCTCAACGCCACAAAGGCCTCACCCTATTCTCCTGTGAATTCGACCACAAAGGTGCGAATCCACGATTCCACTAAGGACTCCTTTAAGGGCAGAGAAGGTCCCGTACAAATTCGTGAGGCACACACCCACAACTGAATTGGGGGCTCTCACAATGACCACAACAGGTCACTTCAATAAAGGAACCCACGAAGGATCAAAACACACAAGATTGAACCTAGCTATCCACAAAGGAACCCTAGATCAGTTGCCCCTCAAGATATAGAGGGGGGAAAACAAAACGCTTCGGTGGAGTAGTAGATCAGTGGCTTCTCCCTCAGATCCTCAAGTATCAAAAGATTTGAGTGGCTAGATTGGGAGATCCGGAAGAAACAAGCTTCAGCACCAATGGAGGAGAGAGAAAACGAGAAGCTTGGACTGCTGGAGGTAGGTGGAGGGGTATTTATACCCCTCCTCGAATTCTGCCCGTCGTACAGCCGCCAGCTCGGAGATCTCCGGGCTGAGGTTCGGAGATCTCCGGTCTCTGGAAATGTCCGACAGAAATTCCGGCTGAGTAGAGCTCGAGGTCAATGCTGTTAGGTCCTCTTGACTTGGTAGAAAATCTTCTGTCACTCGGAGATCTCCGGACTGGAGCTCGGAAATCTCCATGCGCCGGAAATCTCCTAGAGCATTTCCAGCTAAACTAGAATTGGAGTCAGTGCGCATTTGAGTTCTTGATTTGGTGAAATTCTTGATTGGCTCGGAGATTTCTGGACCGCGGACCGGAAATCTCCGAGTCCCGGAAATCTCCTGGCTGTTTTCCTGATGAAAGACCAAGTGATGCAGTACTGAAAATTAGGCAATATAAGTATTCACTCTTATCAACCTACCTCTACTAGAACCTGCAAACTTCATCACAAACATTAGAACACCTTTTGTGTTGTCATTAGTCACCAAAATATGGGAGTGCAACGAATGCACTTTCAGTCTTCCCCTTTTTGGCAAATGATGACAACACGAAAGGAGAACAGATTTGCAAAATATAAACGGAGCTCCCCCTAAGTAAGTTTACTATTTTATATTGTTTTGGAATACAAAATGCACATTCCTTAGGATCAACACTCCCCCTAGATTTTACAAACCACGCAAGCAGACAAATATAACAATACACAATAGTAGCGAATAACTCGAGCAACATAGATATTACAATAGAGGTTTAAAGGTACTCATGTCTCACACACATGACGAGATAAAACAAACCAATAAGAGGGAGCACTTAAGACAAAACGAAGGAAAACAACAGGAATGCTCCCAACCCATGCAAATCCCGAGAGTCATAAAGAGATACTTCCCCCCCTTTGACATCAAGATACCAAAAAGGGAGGAGGTTCCACTAGCGGCCCATGACTCAAGAGTCGAAACCCTGCTCGGCCTCCTCATCCTCCTCCTCCTCATCATACTCAAGATCACTATCCTCTGGCAATGCATCATCCCAATCAAAGGTGAGACCATCGGCATTCCAATCCTTGAATGGAATCACTGGCTTCAAAGGGTGCTTTGGAGCAGGCATCTTCAAATGAGACATAATCTCCTCTTGACGCTTCATAATGCGATGATTCTGAGAGTAGATGGAGTAGGTCTCACTATGAATGCAACAGTTCATATTCATGATCTTCTCAATTGCCCGTACAACCCATCGGCGACTCTTCTTGGCAGCTTTCTTGATGTTGGGATTGGTAGGAACCCGAGATGGACCACCAAAAATCTCATCCTCATTGATATCTTGCATAGAGGCTTGTTGTTGAACAACATGAGCAGATTTCTGGATTAGCAAGGCTGCCTTGTGTGGCTGACAACCAAGAGCTGCATCAAAGTCATCACCATCTTGCTCGGAGAGCTTGTAGAGCCTCTTGATGAGCATCATCACATAGGGAGCATATGGAGGAACTTTCCTCTCAAAAACTGCTAGGTTCATCTCCTGGAAAATGAAGTCCATGACATCCACCTTGTAGGTATCCTGCTCAACCTCATACTCCCCAAGATAGGCCGCATGAGCCTTGGCCATCAAGTTAACTAGAGCCCCGGCAATATTGTCCGCATTGCCTGCAATGGGAGCAATGGTCCAACGGAACATGCGAAGCAAGATCTCATAAGTAGGTAGGAGTCCATACTAAGAGCCAATTTTACCTCCAGGCTGGTATAGATCAGTCATGACATGCTTGTTGTAGGACACGCCATGGACGTGCATGCGGGCACCAGCTGGAACAGAGAGACCACGGAAAGGACAGCTAAGAATCCGAGCAAACTCATGGAAAGAGGAGGTCAAACGCTGCCTGCCAGACATCCAAGTCATCCCAATATCCTCAGAAGAGTCAAACACCACAGTATCATAAAACTGTTGGATGAGAGATACATTGTAGCTGCACTCGGCGCTCATCAAATGCTCCAAACCCAGAACGCGGCCGACCTGGACTGCTCCCCCAAAATAATCAACCTTCTCCATTAACTTATCGAAGTCAATCCACTTCATGGAGCAAATAGGCTTATCAATGGAGAACTTCTGATAAACTTCTCTATAGAGCCATGCCATCACGGTGCAGAAAAACTTGGGATCATCAGATTCCATGTTGTAGGATAGCCCACTTCGCCACTTGCGAAAACTGCCTTTGTTGAAATCCTCAAGGCGGAGCTCGGGCCTCTTCTTCTTGCTTGGCCCTGTGGCTCTCTTGAGCAGAGCTGCAGACTCAGCGGGTGTGCTATCTTCACTCGAGGACCCGCTGGGAGGGCGAGAATGAACTGGTTTGGCCCTCCCTCGTTGAGCTATTTGCTTGACACGGCCACGAGGGTTGGAACCTGCAAACACACATCATAGATAGGATAGAAATCATATGGGGTAAGCACTCATGTCCGAGAAGGAAAATGGAACGTACTAGAGAAGTTTAAGCAATCAAAGTTTCTGTCCTTAGCTGATTTTATTCTGAGTAGGCCGGAGATTTCCGGGTCTAACTCGGAGATCTCCGGGGTCCGGAGATATCCGGTCTACACGAATTTTGACAGATTTGAACAAAATCTATGAATGAAAAACAGATCTGTGCACGTGAAGGTAGAGCATGCCTAGGGGAGCAATTCTACCAGAGGAAAAAAACAACAACCTCCTAAATCGGCTAGGTTAAACGAAAACAAGTTTCGTCCTAGATTTGAAATACGAGGAGTTACCAGAAGACATTGCGACAAGCGTGCGGATGGAATCGAAGCCCTCGACGAGGAGAAGCAGATCCGAGAAGCACGCGAGAATCCGTTGGACGAACCACCCGCATCAAGGATCACAAGAAAGAGGAGAATTTTGGAGGAGAGAGAGGATTAGGGCACGGGGTGGATAAACTGGCCGAACCGGCCAGTCCACCCGTGCCCTTATATAGACAGGTCAATTTGAACTGGAGATTTCCGGACTGAGGCTTGGAGATCTCCGGGTGCCGGAAATTTCCGGGGCTATTTCTGAATCAGATTCGCCTGAGGTCAGTGCCGAATCTGATTTGGACTTAGCCCCGGAAATTTCTGCATGTTCGGAGATGTCCGGACATCCGAGCGGAGATTTCCGGCTCTAATTCCGATTCATCTTCGACAGGGTCCAGTGCCAAATTTGAAAAAGGACTTAGGTGCTGAAATTTCCGGGACTATTTCCGGTCAATAATCATCATATGTCAGTGCTGATTTTTAAACAGACGTAGTCTCAAAATTCTCTGGTAGACCGGAGATTTCCGAGTGAGGCTCGGAGATTTCCGTTCAACTCCAAAAACTCCAGGAACAAGAAATCAATAAGAGGACATGAGTGCGGAAAAGCATGTTTAAAGATAGTGAAAGGCTTAGGATAGATTCTCAAACTGAATAAAGAAGACACACTCAAGTTGCAAGAAACATAAATCAAAAGAGAAGACCAACAAGAGTGTGTTTTCCCAAAAGAACCAAAGACAATGCAAGTGAAGATAAAAATAAAACTAAATGGTATCCAAAAACTTCAAGAAGAGTGTTGGTGGCCGAAACCATCGTGTATGAGTTGTAGCATGGCACCGCGAAGATATATCTTGGGTCCATAACTACATCTCAACATTGAAGCTCACAAATTTGATCTAATTTGAAGTTTTAGCAATGATACATCACTATATGCATAATAGGGGGAGGAAGAGTCCAATGTATTAGGAAAACACTCCCCCTAAGTCCATGCGTACCTCTAGTTCTAATAAAGCCTTAAACGTTGGAGAGTGTGCACGGAATTCAAGGCAATGCCCGAGAATCTATGATATTGAGCTCATTCCTCAAGTAGCAAAAACGGTTTTCATCAAGGGGCTTCGTGAAGATATCCGCCAATTGATCCCTTATACCAACATATGATAGATAAATATCTACCCATGCAACGTGATCACGGATGAAATGATGGCGATTCTCAATGTGCTTGGTCCTTAAATGTTGCACCAGATTGTATGCAATTTTGATGGCACTCTCATTATCACATAAAAGCGGCACTTTTTCCAAGAGGACACCATAATCCTTTAAAGTTTGCCGCATCCAAAAAAGTTGAGTACACCCGCTTGCGGCGGCGATGTACTGGGCTTCCGGCTTGGATAATGAAACGCAATTTTGTTTCTTCGAGGACCAACTCACCAAAGATCTTCCAAGAAATTGACACGTCCTGGATGTGGACGTCCTATCATCAATGTCGCCCGCCCAATCGGAGTCGGTGTATCCATGAAGAGACATGGTGCCATCTTTGGGATACCACAACCAAAAGCAAGGGGTATGAACCAAATATCTGAAGATTCTCTTCACGGCCATCAAATGACTTTCCTTAGGCGCGGCTAGATAACGAGCACACACTCCAACGCTTAAAACGATATCGGGCCTAGACGCACATAAATAAAGGAGAGACAAAATCATAGAACGATACTCTTTTAGGTCTACCTCTTTACCGTCGGGGTTGAGGGTGAGGTGGCACTTGGTTTGCATAGGAGTAGGCACGCCATGTAGGCCAAGCAACTTAAACTTCTTGATCATATCTTCAATGTACTTGGCTTGACAAATAAAAGTCCCTTCCCTCATTTGCTTGATCTCAAAACCGAGAAAGAACTTGAGTTCACCCATCATGGACATCTCGAACTTGTCGGTCATTAGCTTGGAAAACTCATCATTGAACACACGGGTTAGTAGAACCGAAGATAATGTCATCGACATATAATTGAAAAATGAAGAATTCACCATTAACCTTTTTAGTAAAAAGAGTGGGATCGATCACCCCAACCTCAAATCCACGGTCTACCAAGAACTCTCTCAAGTGCTCGTACCATTCACGGGGGGCTTGTTTAAGGCCATAGAAAGCTTTGTCCAAGACATAGACGTGGTGAGGATGGTTGGGGTTCTCAAAACCCGGGGGTTGTTTAACATACACAAGTTCTTGCAAGGGACCATTAAGAAAAGCACTTTTTACGTCCATTTGTTGCAATTTGAAACCATGATGAGATGCATAAGCGATGAGAATACGTATCGATTCGAGTCTTGCGACCAGCGTGAAAGTTTCTCCAAAGTCGATGCCTTTGACTTGAGAAAAACCTTGAGCCACCAATCACGCCTTGTTCCTTACAACGATACCATGTTCATCTTTCTTCTTCTTTAAGATCCACTTTGTGCCAATAACGTTGCGGCAATCTTTGGGCTTCTCAACTAGGCGCCATACTTTGTTGCGCTCGAAGTTGTTAAGTTCTTCATGCATAGCCCCTAGCCAATCGGGATCTTCAAGAGCATCGAATACTTTCTTGGGCTCGACCATGGAAATGTGTGCTTGATGCTCACTAAGTGAGCCAACTGACTTCGTGTAGAGACCTTTGCTCGTATATCACCGATGACCTTGTCGAGAGATAAAGCTGTTAGTTCCAATGACTTTTCAAAGCGAGCTTGACGATGAGTTTCAATTGCCGCCCTTGTTGTGGGGACAATCTCTTGACCATTTTGGTCCTTTGGATCCTCATATTGACCCTCTTGAGGGCCTTGATCATCATGAGAAACTTGTTCAAGTGGTGGGGGAGAATGATCTTGGCCTTGAGAAGAACTTGGAGAAGTGGAATCATCTTTGATAATCTTGGTGGGGGAGGCATCATCTACTTGTTGATGAAGATCTTGTTGAGGCTCATCACGGGCTTCATTTTGAGAAGAGGTAGCTTGTTCTTGTTGAGGAAGATCTTGAGATTGTTCTTGAGGGGATTCATCATTTTCTATGGGTGAGTCACCTTGTGGCACTTGTGAAGATGAGGTCTCCTTGATAGAAGAGTTTGAGCTTTCTTGAACAACTTCTTGATGAACTTCAATGGGGCGAAGGAAACCCACTCCCATCTTCTTAATGGCATCAAAAGGTTGTTCATCACCTACATCGCAAACACCAACTTGCTCCACTTGGGAGCCATTATTTTCATCGAATTCCACACTACATTAGGTTTCAACTCCGTGACGAGTTCTTTGCTCCCGGTCATATGACTTGTACATCCACTATCAAGTATCCATTTTGAACTACCGGGACCAAGGTCCTACAAGAGATCAATTCTTGCATTTAGCAACCCATTGCTTCACAATGGGTGCTTTGTGGTTAGCGACAAGAGACTTAGGAACCCAAATAGCATATGAAATAAAACCATAGTAGGGTCCAATGTAACGAGCACAAACATTCCCATAATAATCGACATATAAAGCATAGTTAGGGTTGTTGTCCCCGGCGTGATCTTTACGAGTAGGCTTGCCCCTTGAGGCATTCCTACTCGCAAGACCGTCCTTGGATTGAATGGAGTCGGTCTTCTTGGCTTGGATGCGGTTGACGCTCTTGGGAATACCCTTCTTGGCATTCATCTTCATGGGAGGCACATATCCAAGGCCTTCCTTCCCTCGTCGAGTGTGAGGCTCCATGATGGGAGTCTCAACCACTTGCTTACCCTTGAGAAGGATGATTTTGGATGTGGAGGCCTTAGAATCTCATTCTTCAACCTAGCATTCTCCTTCACAAGATTAGCATTATCACACGAACAATTAGAGGTAGAGATGCTAGGAGAGTCAAGGTTATTTAGCTGAGTTTAGAGTTGAGCATAAGACTCCGTTAGAAGAGCATGTTCACTCTCCAAAGCCTTGTGAGCTATGACGAGCTTCTCCATGTCCTCAATGAGTCTAACATGCCCAACCGCAAATTCGGCTTTATCTTGTTGAGCCACCTTGAATGTAGCAAAGTACATATCACGATCCTTAATGATCTTAGAATGTGAGGAGTTATGAGTTTCCTCAATAGTTTCAAGTTGCTCCTCAAGACGAGCATGAGACTCTTCAACCTCCTCAAGATAGGACTTCAAATAAGATAGAGAGATAGCGTCTTCTCTTTCGATCTTACCCTTCTCTTCATTGAGATGCTCTAGCTCACCAATACGAGCCATGAGGGCACCAACATGTTTCTTGCTATCACCTTGCAAGTCAGTTATAAAAGAATCGAAGGCCACAAGCTCTTGCTTGATTTGAATGCTAGAGGCAACATCAAGCTCGTTCATTTCATTCAAGAGAGAGGAAGAGGATGAAGGTACCTCCGATGCCTTGGACATAAGACATCTTGAGCTCTTTGTGATGTAGTTCTTATTTGGCGATGTGAATAGAAATGATGAAGAGCTTGTAGTAGTTGAAGGAGTTCTTGTCATTGATGAGGGAGTTCTTGTCGTTGATGAAGGAGCGGTAGGTGTTGATGTGGTGGCAAGAGCCGCCTGTCGGGTTATGACTCCCTAGAACTGGGGGTAGTCACTTCCTGAAGTGTAGTTCGTGAAGGGGATTGAACGCGGAGGTCAAGACCCTCGAGTGACCAGGCGACGTTGCTCGCCGGACCTGAAGACGAAGCACCCACGACAGAGATGGACACCGGCCCGAACCCACGTTCACGGCCCTCGTGAGGAGGTAAGACCGCTACTCCTGCTTGTCTGTATTGAGTTATGGAGTTTACAGTACAACCGGGCTTGCCGAAAGCCCCCTTGAGGCAGTTCGTGCCTGGGGGGGGGGGGGGATGATGACCTTCTTCCTCCTCTAGGCAGAGGCTGTCCTACTTAGGATTGCTAGGGTTTACAAGCGTTGTGGAATCAGAAAGGCCGACCCTCGCTATGATGGAAGTCTTGTCCCTTTTATAGCCGCCTCTGGCGCTATCCTTCGGCTTGGCCTTCAAGGTGGCTCCCACATGGCAGAGGCATGGTGGAGCCGGAGTCCACCGCGGTCCATTCGTCCATGGACGCGGTCCATTGTTGATAAAGGTGGGAGCGATGGCCGACAGGCGGCCGACCGCGCTGTACTGCCCGTAGGAGGGCAGTCTCTGAGGTGGAGCCCGCGATGACGCTCTTCGTTGGAGGGTTGCGCCGTCCACCTGCTTTATCGCCAGAGTAGAAGGTTCTGGCAGTTCCGCAGCAGGCGGCGCGGCTTTATTGACCCCTTTATCGCCTAAAACGGCAACGGGGGTGCTTGCGTCACCACGTGGGCGTGGCAGGGGCCATGTGCGTCTTGCCGTACTTCCTTGGCCGCGACGTTTCCCTTCAGGCCTGAGGAGGCCTCAGGGGGGGTTCCTGCTGGATTCCCTCGAGGCGCGCTGGCGCCTGGGGAGGGTCCCTTGAAGCGAGGGATCCCCTGAGGCCCTCGTTTCCTCTTCAGGCCCTCGAGGGGAATTGCCTGTAGAGGGTCCCGCCAGGCAGTGATGCCTGGTCCTTAGTCGTTTCGTCTGACTGGCCAGCGTGCGAGGCCAGGGGGAGTGGGCTCTCCATACCCCAGCTCCCACTGGGCCGACACCGCCACTTCATTTGGCGTTTCTTCCTCCGGCTCTTCATCATCGGTGGGGTACTCCTCTTGAGTCAACAACACGATGCAAGGCTTCTTGCGAAGAGGCCTCTTCTTTCCATAGGCCTTCTTGGGAGGCATCTTGGTTTTATCCTTGAGCACTAGACGTCCACCATGCTCTTCTCTTTTCTCATAAGGGCAATCGGCGACGAAATGGAACTTGTCTTGACAATTGTAACATGTCCTTGACTTGGAGGGTGAGACCCTATCGGCTTGAGATGGACTCTTGTCAACTCGCATCTTGCCTCTTGAAGGGTTGTTCCAACATGTGCGAGCCGCAAGAGCGAGATGATCATCATAAGCAATCTTGAGTGCTTCCTCGGACATGGCGGCAAAGCTTCCAAGATCATCATCGTTGTCTTCCTCAACGGTAGCCTTCAAAGCAAGGTTGGTTGTGCCTCTTTGCATTCCAAGAGCCCTTGCCCTTGCGTCTTGATCATTCTTCGTGGCCACCTTATACGCGGCCATCTCTTTCATAACCTCATTAGACGTCATGAGATGGTAGTTATGTCTTCCTTGAAGACTCTTGACGTAGGTTGGCTCACATGACATCATAGAGCTCACATACTTCCTCTTGATCCATGCATCATCAATATGAGAGGCACCGACTTCTCGAAAGCTTGTGGCTATGGTCACCAATCTTCTATACATCATCTCATGGTCTTCACCATCAAGCTTGAAGAAGCCCTCGTCTTCATTGCTCAAAGAGTCATAGCGGTTCCTCCTCATGCTACCATTTCCAACGAAAAATTCGGATAAAGCATCCCATGTATCCTTGGCGGCGGTGAGGTGTTGGATGAGAGACATGTCCTTGTTCCCAACCGCCTTTTGGATCATGTAGAGAGTGGTGGCATCAAGTTGAGCCTCCACCACTTCTCTTCTTGTTAAGTTGGTCGGATCACGCGGCTTGTATCCAACTTGAATGATGCGCCACAACTCGATTGAAGAGCTGCACACATGAGACTTCATCACATATTGCCATTGAGAGAATGTATAATCTTTAAGCAATGGGGGATCACCCCTATGAGAAACTTGCGGATGAGGAATAATGCGATCAGGGGTATGGTATTGGGACGGGGGAGGAGTGGCGTTGTAGCCTTTAGGCACTTCATCTTGGGAAGATGGAGTGTTTTGATGGTTTGAGGAACTAGTAGCATCAACCTTCCCATCCAAAGGCAATTTCTTTCCCTTTATCAATTCGGGGTTCACATCTTGAGTAATGCCCGGAAGCACAGGAGGCTTTGAGAGCAATGCAAGAGAGGTTTCCTTAGATGTCTTGAGAGACTCAAGCATATCATGAAACTTCTTGAACTCGGTTTTTATGGACGATGTCAACTTTGTTTCCAAAGAGTTGATATCGGCCATAGTGGCACCTTTCTCTTGCATTGCCGCCAAAGTCGCGGCGTCCGCTTCGGTAACCTCGTTCGGGTAAACTTGCATTGCCCAAGGTTGGTCTTAAGCGGTAAAGCTTTTAAGAGACAATCTGGCTCTGATACCAATTGAACGACAGTTGACCACCTAGAGGGGGAGGAGGGTGAATAGGTGGTGACCAATTTTTTATGTCTTTTAGAGTTTTAGGCTAGCGGAACGTAAGTTGTCTATATGTGCAACTAGGTGATACAAGTGATAGACAACAAAGAAACTACGCGAGTACAAGAAATGAAGATGCGGTAAAGGAGAGTGGAAGAAGACAACCGTAGGAACTCGAAGACGGCGATTTTATCCCGAGTTCCACCACATAGGTGTACGTCTCGTTGGAGGGGTGTGAGCTACCACAAAGGTTTCCTCAACGCCACAAAGGCCTCACCTATTCTCCTGTGAATTCGACCACAAAGGTGCGAATCCACGATTCCACTAAGTACTCCTTTAAGGGCGGAGAAGGTCCCGTACAAATTCGTGAGGCACACACCCACAACTGAATTGGGGGCTCTAACAATGACCACAACAGGTCACTTCCACAAAGGAATCCACAAAGGATCAAAACACACAAGATTGAACCTAGCTATCCACAAAGGAACCCTAGACCCGTTGCCCCTCAAGATATAGAGGGGGAAAACAAAACGCTTCGGTGGAGTAGTAGATCGGTGGATTCTCCCTCAGATCACCAAGTATCAAAAGATTTGAGTGGCTAGATTGGGAGATCCGGAAGAAACAAGCTTCAGCACCAATGGAGGAGAGAGAAAACGAGAAGCTTGGACTGCTGGAGGTAGGTGGAGGGGTATTTATACCCCTCCTCGAATTATGCCCGTTGTACAGCCGCCAGCTCAGAGATCTCCCGGCTGAGGTCCGGAGATCTCCGGTCTCCGGAAATGTGTGGCAGAAATTCCGGCAGAGTAGAGCTCGAGGTCAGTGCTGATAGGTCTTCTTGACTTGGTAGAAAATCTTCTGTCACTCAGAGATCTCCGGAATGGGGCTCAGAAATCTCTGAGGGCCGGAAATCTCCTAGAGCATTGCCAGCTAAACTCGAATTGGAGTCAGTGCGCATTTGAGTTCTTGACTTGGTAGAAAATCTTCTGTTACTCGGACATCTCCGGACTGGAGCTCGGAAATCTCCGAGCGCCGGAAATCTCCTAGAGCATTTTCAGCTAAACCAGAATTGTAGTCAGTGCGCATTTGAGTCCTTGACTTGGTGAAGTTCTTGATTGGCTCAGAGATCTCTGGACCGAGGACCGGAAATCTCCGAGTCCCGGAAATCTCCTGACTGTTTTCCTGATGAAAGACCAAGTGATGAAGTACTGAAATTAGGCAATATAAGTATTCACTCTTATCAACCAACCTGTACTAGAACCTGCAAACTTCATCACAAACATTAGAACACCTTTTGTGTTGTCATTAGTCACCAAAATATGGGAGTGCAACGAATGCACTTTCAAGGTTGCCGGCATCTTCCTTTGCAACTTTTGCCACAACATGGAGCGATGTCGGCATCCTTGCGCAAACCAAGATATGGCCTGCGCCTCGACAACCCCTTCGCAAGAATTGCGAATTTTGCTCCACCGAGTAAGGTACTCTCGGTCTGTCTCATTGTCCCTCTGCTTGCAAATGCCAAGCTGCTGAGGTCGGTTGGGCCTCTTGTATGTACTGGTAAAGTTGCTGATGAAGGCCTCCTCGAAATCTAACCAACAGTCTATGCTGTCAGTCCTCAAGTTATTCAGCCAGATCCTGGCAGGTCCTTCCAACATTTGCGACACATATCGCACCGCCCAACGTCTGTTTCCACCGGCTATGCTTACTGCAGTTACATAGTCGGTCAGCCAATCCTCCAGCTTCGAGCTGCCGTCATAGGTCTTGGCACCCCGGTTGAGCTGAAAATTTCGCACAGCCGGCTCCCGCATGATCCGAGGTCCGAAGCAAGCAGGTCCCGGAGGGCCTTTCTCTTCTACCAACTCAGACTGGTGAATCCGGTCGAGCCTGAACATGGCATCAGCTGGATCTAGCTGCCAAGTTCCTATCCGAGATCCCAAAGGATTCTCGTTAGGCTGATATCCGAGCTGCTGCAACCTCGAGCTGCCATCGTCGTGCCTGTTAAGCACAGGAACTGCAGCTTGCTATGGGACTGAGGCGGCATCTCTCTGCCGGTTTCCCTGATTTTGCGGCGGATTCCGAGGTGGATTACCATGGCTAGCTGGGCCATTATTTCCTACACCCCGGTTACCACCGCCATGGCTACTTTGAGCCTGACAGGGATTGTTCTGTCCGGCCTGCTGGATTCTGGCAAACACCGGGCCGTATGTCTGCAGTTTCTTGTTTTTTCCGGAGCCACGGGTCCGGCTCCGGCTCTTGCTCTTACTCGGATGGGGAGAGGAAGCCTCTCCTCCGGATCTGTGGCTTTCGGCCCTAGCCGAGTACACCTAGGAGCCTGCACCCGGGTTCTTCTTCTTAAAGGCCTTGTTTTGCCGGTTAGCCTCAACGACTAACTCGTTGACCCGCTCCTGCTGCTTGTGTAGAGCTTCCCCGGATAGCCCAGCCAACTCGGCCATAGCTGCCTCTGTAGCTCTGAGAGTTTTGGCGGGTGAGCAGTATACCGGCTTTTCTGCCGAGATCAGACTAGCCGTTCTGATACGGCTAGGTGCTGCGCCACCAGTCAACTCATCGTTCACCATCCTGCCTTTCTTGCGCAGATCGGCGATGCGCTTGTCCCGGGAATCTATCCTAGGGAACCCGTGAGCTGCATTGTACTCACGGAGACTAGCACTAAGCTCTCGCCTGATCTCGGCGATCTCTTGTGCCTCAGCATGCAGCAACCTGCGATGCTCTTCCAAATCAGCAGAAGTGACTTGGGCATCAGCATCAGCTGCCAGAGGGATAGCCAACTTGGCGACCAGACCCGAGAGGGGATCCGGCCTGTGACGAAGTTGGGAAGGCTGGGGATCACCATCTCGGGAAGCACCTCGCTCCTGAGGAGGCTTTGCCAACCGAGGTCGGCCACCGCCGGCATCGCCGTCGGGAGCATCCTCGAACACCTCTTCGTTCACCCCGACCATCATGACTGTGACACAGCCCGCGGGGCGATTGATACGCTGATCCCGGGCGGCGCAGATCATGGGGGGATCCTCAGCCTCCAGGACAATGTCCGGGTAGTCGCAGACGATATCGGTGGCGACGTAGGTGGTGAAGATACCGAAGTCGATGAGGCAGCCGTTCGCCGGAAAGGGCATGTTCCGGAAGCAGCCGGCGTTGTCGCGGACGAAGTCCATCTCGCCCAGCTTGACGACGAGGCCAGAGAGAACTCGGATGCCGGAATGAACGATGGAACCTGTCCGGATGTGTACACCAGCCAGCGCCTCTACCTGCCCCACAGTGGGCGCCAACTGTCGTCGTGGTATCACGGCAGATGCCATGGGATGGCTAATGTGTGGGGCCGATGGACGCTGGTGGATCCGGGGAGGGCTAGCGAGCTAAGGAGCTCACACAATAGGAAGTGCCGAAACACTCAAGAACACCGAAGAACACACTCAAACATCTAAAAAACCCAAACAAATGCACGAAGGCAAGTCCACAATCACGATGTACCCAGGTTTGGGGCCCTCATGAGGAGGTAAGACCCCTACTCCTACCTTTCCTCTCAATATATGTATGTCTCAAGATCTACAACATGCTCCTTGAGCTGTTTTGGTGATGAACCGGATGAACTAGAGAGCAAGAGTGAGTAAATACACTAGGAGTAAATGAGACTATAGTTGTGGCCCCCAAGTTGGTCGTCCCTCCAAAGGAGGAGTTATGGCGCCTTTTATAGATTTCCGCCCGGGAGGGCCGGACCCCCTAATCCGGCTTGGGCCCACCGAGCAGGGCTAACGGTTATGTCGACACCGGCTTGTGCAACCTAGCCGCCGTGCTACCCGGTATAGCCCTGCCGTCATCATCCCGGCAAGGACTGCAGGCGCCGTCCTGGATCATCATTGTCCCCTTGTCAGAGACAAGACATGTCTTCGCCCATGCCTAGTAGCCTTTTCCGGATTGCCGGGCTAGGCATGTCCGATCTTGTCGTAGTGTCATCGTACCGGCTGACACGTTCCTGTGTCAGGCGGGAGGTGACCATACTTCCGTGCCAGGAGGGATATGATTTCCCCCGCGCCAGGCGGAAAGCCTGTACCTGCTCCTTGACTCTTGCCCAACATACCCCATGTCGGTTTCTCACTCCGGTACTTCCAGAGATCCGTCCTGTGCATCGGATACAACCAAGCAGAGCTAAGATAGGTTAGTCAGTTAAGCTCATACCGGGATACCTACCCGGGCAACCGGGTTCTCCTGTATCCGAGACCATTCCGGAGGACTCCGACATACTACGAAGCCGGACGATCCTTCCGGTCAGTACCGAGTTCCACCTAGAGCCCGGATAGCGACTTAAGAGGAGTATCTCTAGGCCTAGCCTCCCGAAGATGTCTTAGGGTCTTACCAAAGACATCTTCGAGAAGCTATTTCTTAGAGGAGCTCTTCGTTGGTGCTTAAGCCGCACTGGGTGTCTTGGGGTCTATTTATAGTCTCCACAGATGACCCTTGCGGCCCCTAGGAGGCACTCTGACCCTGACAACCAGCCAAAGGTCAAGTTGCCCCTTCAGCACACCAAAGGACAACTCTTATTCACTCCCATAGGAAAACTCTTGTAGCCATGTTGTTGATCTGGACCGGGTTCTGCCCTACCCCGGGGGCAGCCCCCCCGACAACTAAGATTATTTCTCTAAGAAGTAGCATCATGAATTTTAAACAACTAGATAATGAACATGTTGCTCAAGCTTGGGAAAGAATGAAATCTTTGATAAAGAATTGCCCAACCCATGGACTGACTGCTTGGATGATCATCCAAACCTTTTATGCAGGACTGAATTTTTCTTGAAGAAACTTATTGGATTCAGCTGCTGGAGGTACCTTTATGTCCATCACTTTGGGGCTGCAACAAAACTCTTGGATGATATGATGGTGAATTATTGTATATGACATACGGAAAGGACACCTACAGGTAAGAAGGTAAATTATGTTGAAGAAAACTCCTCCTTGAGTGAAAAGATTGATATTATTATGTCTATGCTTTCTAGTGGTAAATCCCATATTGATCCCAATAATGTTCCTTTAGCTTCTTTAGTTGCAGAAGAAGAGCATGTTGATGTGAATTTCATTAAAAGTAACAATTTCAACAACAATGCATATAGGAACAACTATGGTAATAACAATAATAAGCCCTATCCTCCTAATAATGGTAACTCTTATGGTAATTCTTATGTTAAAATGCCTAGTGAGGAAAGGATTCTAGAAATTGAAAAAGGTACTAAAGTTTTTATGCAAAACCAATATGACCAAAATAAAATGTTCACTAAAACCATGGAAGAACAATCTAATATGTTGAGAAACATTAGTCATCAAATGGAAAATTTAAATAGGGAGATTTTGGGTCTCCAAGGAAAAATGACTAATGTTGAAACTTGTTTTTCCTCTATGTCTGCAGCACAATCTTCTTTAATTAATAAAATGGCTGCTAAATCTGAAAATATAGATGATAATCCTTTTGCTACTGCTAATGCCATCCAAGTTCAAATTGATGAAATTTTAGGATGATGGCTCAATTACGTGCGAGATGGGAAAGAGAGAGAGAACTAGAGAAAGAGACTAATATTGTTAAAGTTTTTACTATTACTACCTCTGAAAATAATGGTGTTTCACATGTTACTAAGCCTCCTACTATCAATGGTAACATAGTTGGTGTTGGAAATTCTCCTGTATTTCCTTCAAAAATTTAAAATTGTCTAAAGCTGTTGAAACTAGTGTTGACAAAAGTGCTGAAATTTTTAAGAACATGAGAGAAAGTTGTTCGGTTTGCTTTGATGATAATAATTATGATTTTGATAATTGTAATATCTCTGAAGTTATTAAGTTCTTGCAAAATTTGTCCACACGTCCTAATGCTAGCTCTCTTAATTTGGCTTTTACTACTCATATTACAAATGCTCTCATTAAAGCTAGGGAAGATAAATTGAAACTTGAAGCTTCTATCCCTAAGAAGTTAGAAGATGGTTGGGAGCCCATCATTAAAATGAAAGTAGATAAATTTTATTCCAATGCTTTGTGTGACCTTGGTGCAAGTATTTCTGTTATGCCTATAAAGCTCTATGATATGTTTGATTTGCCACCATTGGAACATTGCTATTTGGATGTTTTTCTTGCTGATAATGCTTTGAAGAAACCTTTGGGGAGGATCAATGATATTCCTATTATGGTTAATAATAACCTGGTCCCCGTTGATTTTATTGTCTTGGATATTGAATGCAATCCATCTTGTCCAATTGTGTTGGGAAGACCCTTTCTTAGAACTGTGGGTGCTATTATTCATATGAAAGAAGGTACCATCAAGTACAATTTCCCACTCAAGAAAGGTATGAAACACTTCCATAGGAAAATAATGAAGCTACCTTTTGATTCTATTGTTCGTTCAAATTATGGTGTTGATGCTTCATCTCTTGATAATACATGAGTTTTGTTCTTTGCGCCTAGCTCAAAGACGTTAAACAAAAGCGCTTATGGGAGACAACCCACTTTTAATTCCTGTTATTTTATTTTATTTTTCTTTTGACAAAGACTTGTCCTACCTCTGTAGCAATTCCTTTGTATCTTTATTTTATTGCATTGTTGTGTCAAGTTAAGCCTCTAGTTGAAAGTTGATGCTAAATTTCAATTCCTGCGCATAAACAGATTTCTACTGTTCACCGTGAATTCATAACTCTTTACTGGAACGTCGACAAATGTGTCTTTTTTTTGCATAATCCTCAGATGTATACGCAACTTTCATTAGTTTTGTGATTTCTGATCTGAGCAAGTTAAGTGACTCGAAAACATTTGTCTTTACAGACTGTTCTGTTTTTGACAGATTCTGCCATTTGTTTTGCGATGCCTATTTTGCTATTTTGATTGAATCTTATTAGCCTATTAAGTATCAGTGTCTGTAGCTAATGTCGAGTAGCATTGGTAGCAATTTTTTTCCTACAGAATATCATAATTTTTTGTGCACTAACCCTCTAATGAAGTTTACTCTAAGTTTGGTGTGGAGGAAGTTTTCAAGGATCAAGAGAGGAGGATGATATAATGTGATCAAGAGGATAGTAACGCCAAAGCTTGGGGATGCCCAGTGGTTCACCCCAATACATATTTCGAGAATACTCAAGCGTCAAAGCTTGGGGATGCCCAAGGCACCCCCTTTTTCATCAACAAACTATCAGGTCGTTTCTAGTGAAACTATATTTTAATTCCGCCACATCTTATGTGATTTTTTTGAAGCGTTTGTTTGTTTTTATTTTTGTTTTTGTTATTTTCATTCTCTGAATAAAATGGATCCTAGCATTGTTTTGTGTGGGAGAGAGACATGCTCCGCTTTTTCATATGAATACTCGTATTCTTCACTTATATTCGTTGAGTATTCTTTTCATTTTATTGTTTGCTCTCTAGCTCTTGTTTTTCATGCATCTCTTGCTAGAGATGTTAGCTTTGTTATATTATACTATCATACCTCATTGTTTAATTACTTGGAGAGTTTATCTTTTAAATAAGTTGATTAGTGTTTGGTTAAGAACAAAAAATGCTAAATGTGGTAGATGGTATAATTAAATGATACATAATCTTGTAGATCATTAAATTGTGTCACTTGAATCATTGATGTTGTTTTGAGATATTAATTTGCTTAATGTTAAACATGATGGTCTACTAAAGTGGAATGATTTATGGTCTGTCTAGAAAAACTTGAAGATGTGCCACACTTAAATTTCCAGTTGATTTCATAATGGTATATGACTTCTATTTGCCTAAAGCAGCCGTAATGACTTTATGTTATGCGCTACGGTCGGGTCCCCAACAGTGACTTGTTCATTTGCCACAGCACCCCTAGGAGTAATTTTCATTATGCCTTGCATGATCATATTTTTATTTGGAATTTTTTTTACTTGTGAGTTCTAAAACTGCGGTTTTCATGGCACTTCAACTACCATATTGCAAGCCTCTTCGGTACTTTGCATTCCCCTTTCTCACATTGAGAGTTGGTGCATTTTTCGCGGGTACATCCAAACTCGTGGGAGATCTTCAGCTTGTTCTCCTACACATAAGTCAAATATCTTCCTCAAAACATCCACCATACCTACCTACTACAACATTTCCATAGCTGTTCTGAGATATATTGCCATGCAACATCCATCTTACATTACATGACTTGTTGTCATTCATTACTTATATATTGATTTGCGTGATTCTATAAAGATGATGTGTGGTTTTACCCATGTTACACTAGATCACTTCATAACCCGCTACACTCGCAGAGGCACCGTTGTCATATGCATTCTTATGGCACATTCATATTAGTTACTTGTACCATCAGTATGTTGTCTTATCATCATGAGTGTGTTGTCATACATAATATATCATATTAGGATGCTTGCCCCTAAAAGTGAAAAGAGCCATGGAGGCCATCGAAAAGAGAAACAGAAAAAGAAAAAAATATATATATAAAAATAAAGAAAAATAAAAAAATAAAAAAATAAAAAAGGGGGCAACATTATTATTATTTATCACACGCTTGTGCTCAAGTTATAGCACCATATCATTTATAGTCATCACTTGTGCTCATGTTATTGCATCATATCATTTATGATCATCATTTGTGCTCATGTTTAGCACCTTTACTCCTTATGAGAGAGTTTTCATGTCTTAGGTTCATAACTATGTGGGGGAACTTTACACTATGGAACTTGGCTTGTATATTCCAATGATGAGCCTCCTAAAAAGTGCTCTAGGTCTTCGTGAGCAAGCAAGTTGGATGCACCCCACTAGTTCCATTGGAGAGCTTTCATATACTTATAGCTCCATGTGCATCCGTTGTGTGGCAATCACTACTCCTTGCATAGCTTTGATTGTAAGACTTTCTGTTGTATAATGATCATTGCAGCTTTGTGAGCCTTTCTTCCGTTGGCCTTACAAACCTCTGTTAACATTCTCTTAGCCATAACATCCCGGTGCCACGAACCAACGTTGAACGCTTGCTTGTTTCTTTTGAACAAATAATGTATTGATCTTCTACGTGCATATTGATATTGCTTGACTTGATCCTTTCATTAAGTTGTGATGTTTCTTGGAAGCATTAGATGATTATATTGTTGTGCTTGAAGCTTAAATCATCTCTAATATCTACTTTGCACGGTTGATTGCTATCTAATAGTATATCATTGAAAGCTTTGCTTGCTTCACATACTTATTTATTTATTACTGATTTGATATCAATATAAACTACAACCCTTTTTCATTTGATCTGCCTTACATTATTACATGATCAAGATTGTCTTAATCATGTCACTTTAGAAATTATTCTTCTTTTATCGTTCTTGCCTACTCGGGACGAGTAGAACTAAGCTTGCGGATGTTGATACGTCTCCAACGTATCCATAATTTGTTATGTTCCATGTTGTGTTATATCATGTTATTGCTGAAGGGGTTCCGGTGCAGAAAACAATAATTTTTCTAGTGTATGAAACCCTAACTAGCCAGGATCTATCTATCTAGTACATGTGATAACGGTGGCGGAACGGGTTACATTACCTCCATGTAGACCGATAGCGGGGATTACGCTCCCGCACAAGTGTTGACGATGAAGTCGTACGTAGCCGACCTCGAGGTCGCGGAGAACTTGCCACAATAACGTAGACGATGACGCCGGGGTGTCGACAAGGACCTGCGTCGACGGGGCGTTAGGCGGAAGATGGCGAGGCGCCGGCGGCTGGGGGGGGGGGGTGCGCCAGCGGCAGGGGGAGCAGCGGCTGGGCTGCAGGTGGGCGAGACGACGTCGCCCAGGCTCCTCAAAACTGGTGCCTCCGAGCACTCGCAGACATACGGAGCTTAACGACAATCCCTGGTCATTCAGATACAGCTGAAATCGTAGGGGTAGAACTTTTCTGGAATCCCGCAGGGCAACGACACCCGGCGGTATAGCTTAGGTGGAGAGAGGAGGCAAAACGGGCGGAGAAACAACTCAGCAGGCCTGCTATACAATTAATTGTATTTTCCATGAATTAATCCAATTAATATGCCTTGCTATATAAAGGGGGGAGGGGGTGTGCAAACACCTTGCCTCCCCCATGTGGGACTAAAGAAAAGGAGGAGGTGGGGGGTTTGGGCCCCACCGCTTCCTTGGTGCGGCTCCGCCTAATGGGCCCCAATTGGCCCATTAGGTGGGATGCCCCTTTTTCCTTTATTTTAAATTAAAATAAAATAATATTAATTCATAATTAATATATTTATATATAATTTAATCTCCCCTGACTCTGAAACATTTTCCGAACCACCAAAACAATTTTCGGACATTCCTGGAACCCTTCCAGAGCTTCCCGGAACTCCTTCCGGACCACCGGAACTCTTTCCGGATTATTTCTCTCTCTCCAACAAAATCCTATATTATTTCAGAACCTATCTCCTGGTGTCGTTAAGACCTTAAGTTTGTTACGCTACAGTTCGAGAACACTCCAGACATGGTCGAGACACTCCGCTCACCAATGACCGTCAGGGATACCTGGATGTATATGACGACCCCTGCGCATTCTATGAATATCGTCGTTGAACCATAAACATGATATTCATTCCCTTTGTTTCTGCGATACTACCTTGTCCGAGATATGATCGTAGACATCCGATGTCTTTGTTGTATCTCGTTACCGACAAAGGTTATTAACTCGTCTGTGATATTACATCTCCATGACCTAGTCACAAGCTGCGCAGCTATATAGATGTAATCTCACCGAGTAGGCCCAGAGTATCTTTCCATTACAAGAATGAACAAATCCCTCTGTTGATCCTTACGTCTCTATACTCTTTCGGGATACCCAAGATGGACACCGTTATTGTCATGCTAAATAAGACACAACGTTTGATGCTCTTAAAATACCCCTACGAAGCATCAATAAGTACGGTCTCACGGTATAAGGAATAAGCTATCATATTCTTATCTATTGAAATGACAAACATCGTTGTGACGCCCTAAAATTGGTACTATGTAGATTAAAGCGCTCCCACCGAAATCCACATAATAACAATTTTAGGTCGTCCACCAGACATAATGTGCACGCCGAGACATGCGCATTATGTGGGTGGAATTGTGATAACATTACAACAGTTCTGATACATCCACAAATACAACAAAGATATACTTACAACAACGACTCGAACGAGTCAAGATACAAATATTACAATACAAAGATTCAAATGACAGTGGAAGCAAAATAGTATCCGGCTACGGATAAGATGCAAATTGGACTAAGAATCTTGAAGATAAGCGATGGCGCCATATCCCTGCCCAGCCAAGCCGGAGGGATTCCCAAGCTAACGTCGTCAGACTTCAAACCTGTTGACTGCACATAAAGCACATCCCAAAAGAGGGTCAGGGCACTCCCTGGCAAGCAAAACCGACTTGCCTACTTTCTACACCATCTCCCAAAATATGGGGTAGGTGGACTTAGCGGCAGCAGCACTAACAACCTAAAGAGACACGCTACAACTTCCGTCTAATTAGAGAGGGATAAGAGAGCGCATAAGTAAACATCTACAACTAACACCAATCATAACCCATTCTCGAATTAACCCCCTCAACCAAGTATGAGGAAGCAATTCGGGAAACTCACACATTGAACAGTTTTATTTATAATTTATGGTGAAATTAATTCTATATTACTAATCAAATTAATTAACATTAATCAGGTGAAAGTTCTCTAGATCTTGTTAGCCAGCATCATCACCAAAGTCGTCCATAACCGTGGACACGGCTCATCGATAAGATTATACCCTGCAGGGGTGCACTACTGTACCCATACTCGTATGATCAACCCAAGCAAGCAGCAGGGCATCACAACACGACTCATTCCTTCACCACAGCAAGTCCAAGTGCCACCCATATGAGTTGTTATCCACGTCAAGAGTCCGGCCGAATCTAAATTGCGGACTCATTAGTTTGTGTCCACGCGCCATGCGGCTCAAACCACAGTAGGAACTGTCCGCTTCGCGCGCACCACCCCTATATGACCCCCCGTATCATGTAACCTCTCATCAATCATCATCATCATGCACATAGATATGAGCAAATGGAAAACCCGAACTTGTTGCGGCACATGGACAAGCTGAAGATCCGTTCAAAGTCGAGGGGGGATCCATAGGGCCACCCACAAGTGGTTAGTGCGCTCAAAATTGGATCCGAGGACAAAATCTCAGTTCCTAGGTCGACACTGAGCAGAACAAAGCACCTCGCAAGGCCTTCCGCCTGGTGCCTTATCTTTTAATTATAATACCCCAATATAATACAACATTTTAGTAAGTTAGAATAATCTATCATACTAAGCAGATGAAAAATAAGACCAACAGACGACTCGCACAATCAACTCTAAGCATGCGCTACGACTCGCAAGGCCAACAGGTAAACAAACAACGGGTGATGGGATGTGGGGATAAAGCTGTATGGGCTGCAGGATAAACATGTGATGGGATCGCGATAAGAATCGAATACTAGGGTAGGAGGGATCAACGGCAGGAATGAAAGACAATGTATAGGTAAGCAAGCAAACTTTGCTTGCCTGGAATCCCGCATGGAAGTAGATATTGTCGTTGCTCACACATCTCAACGTCGTATCCGCGAAGAAGCAACAAACACTGGAAAGCGTAAAAGATGCATTTTACAACTACGGCAAAAGATCCAGCATGATCATGAGAATGATGCATGACATGGTAAGATGCAAAACAAATGCAATTAATCCAAATTAAGCGGTGAACGGCAGTTGACCACCTAGAGGGGTGGGGGTGAATAGGTGGTGACCAATTTTTATGTGTTTTTCAGTTTTAGGCTAGCGGAAAGTAAGTTGTCTAAATGTGCAACTAGGTGATACAAGTGAACGACAACAAGGAAACTAAACAAGTACAGGAATGCAGTAAAGGAGAGTGGAACAAGACAACCGTAGGAACTCGTAGACACCGATTTTATCCCGAGTTCCACCACATAGGTGTACGTCTCGTTGGAGTGGTGTGAGCTACCACAATGGTTTCCTCAACGCCACAAAGGCCTCACCCTATTATCCTATGAATTCGACCACAAAGGTGCGAATCCACTCTTCCACTAAGGACTCCTTTAAGGGTGGAGAAGATCTCGTACAAACACGTGAGGCACACACCCACAACTGAATTGGGGGCTCCCACAAAGACCACAACAGGTCAAATCCACAAAGGATCAAAAACACACAAAGTTGAACCTAGCTATCCACAAAGGAACCCTAGATTCGTTGCCCCTCAAGAAATAGAGGGGGGAAATCAAAACGCTTCAGTGGAGTTGTAGATCGGTGGCTTCTTCCTCAGATCCCCAAGTATCAAAGGATTTGAGTGGCTAGATTGGGAGATCCGAAAGAAACAAGCTTCAGCACCAATGGAGGAGAGAGAAATATGGAAGCTTGAAATGCTGGAGGTAGGTGGAGGGGTATTTATACCCCTCCCCAAAATCTGCCCGTTGTACAACCGACAGCCCGGAAATCTCCGGGTTGAGGACCGGAGATCTCCGGACTCCGGAAGTTTCCGGTAGGAATTCCGGTTGATCTTGACTCTGGATCAGCACTGGTTGGGCTTCTTGACTTGGTAGAAAAATCTATGACGCTCGGAGATCTCCGGACTAGGACCCGGAAATCTCCGGGCACCGGAAATCTCCGAAAGCAATTCCAGCTAAAATTGTGTTGGAGTCAGTACGCATTTGAGTTCAGGACTTGGTTGAATTTCCTCTGTCACTCGGAGATCTCCGGACTGGGGCTCGGAAATCTCCGAGCGCCGGAAATCTCCGTGAGCATTTCCGGCTTAGCTTGAGTTGGAGTCAGTACGCATTTTGATTTGAGACTTAGCGAAAAACTTGATTGGCTCGGAGATCTCCGGTCTGTGGACCGGAAATCTCCGAACCCCTGAAATCTCCTGACTGAAATCCTGATGAAAGACCAAGTGAAGTAGAATTGAAACTTGGTCCAAGTAAGTGTTCCTCTTTATCAAACGACCTAGAAATGAACCTGCAAGCTTCATCACAAACATTAGAATACCTTTTGTGTTGTCATTAGTCACCAAAATATGGGAGTGCATAGAATGCACTTCCAATCTCCCCCTTTTTGGCGAATGATGACAACACGAAAGGAGAACGGATCTGCAAAATATAGACGGAGCTCCCCCTAAGTGAGTGCACTATTTTAGGATGTTTTTGGAATACAAAGTGCACGTTCCTTAGGATCAACACTCCCCCTAGATTTTACAAAACACACAAATACACAATACATACAAGAAGCAACAAACTTAGACAATAGAGTTATTACAATAGAGAATTTAACAATAGTCATGTCTCACACACATGAAGAAAATAAACCGTCACGAAAATAGGGAGCACTTTTAAAAACAAAGCGAAAAGAAAGAAGTGCTCCCAACCCATGCAAATCCCGAGAGTCCTAGAGATACTTCTCCCCCTTTGGCATCAAGATACCAAAAAGGGAGGAGGTTCCACTAACGTCCCATGACTAAAGATTCGGAACCATGCTCGGCATCATCATCCTCCTCCTCCTCAGCATCATCATCATACTCAAGATCGTTGTCCTCTGGCACTGCATCATCCCAATCAAAAGTGAGTCCATCTGCATTCCAATCCTTGAAAGGAATCACATGCTTCAAAGGGTGCTTCAGAGCAGGCATCTTCATATGAGCCATCATCTCTTCTTGGCGCTTCATAATGCGATGGTTCTGAGAGTAGATGGAGTAGTTCTCACTGTGAATGCAACAGTACATGTTCATGATTTTCTCAATAGCTCGAACTACCCATGGGCGACTCTTCTTGGCAGCTTTCTTGATGTTGCGATTGGAGGGAACCCGAGATGGACCACCAAAAATCTCATCCTCATTGATATCTTGCATGGTAACTTGTTGTTGAACAAGGTGAGCAGATTTCTGGATAAGCAGGGCTGCCTTGTGGGGCTGAGTACCAAAGGCTGCATCAAAATCATCTCCGTCTTGCTCAGAAAGCTTGTAGAGCCTCTTGATGAGTAACATCACATAGGGAGCATACGTAGGAACTTTCCTCTCGAAAACTGCTAGAGACATCTCCTGGAAAATGAAATCCATGACATCCACTTTGTAGACCTCCTGCTCAACCTCATACTCACCAAGATAGGCCGCATGAGCCTTGGACATCAAGTTGACTAGAGCCCCAGCAAAATTGTTCGCATTGCCTGCAATGGGAGCAATAGTCCAACGGAACATGCGAAGCAGAATATCATAAGTAGGGAGGAGACCATTCTGAGAGTCAATCCTTCCTCCAGGCTGATAAAGATCAGACATGACATGCTTGTTGTAAGCAATGACATGGACATGCATGCGGGCGCCAGCTGGAACAGACAAACCACTGAAGGGACAGCCAAGAATCCGAGCAAACTCTCGGAAAGAGGAAGTCAAGCGCTGCCTTCCAGACATCCAGGTCATCCCAATATCCTCTGAGGAGTCAAACACCACAGTAGCATAGAACTGATGGATAAGAGATACGCTGTAGTTGCACTCAGTCCTCATCAAGTGCTCCAAACCCAGAAGTCCACATACCTTGACAGCACCACCAAAATAATCAGCCTTCTTCATTAATTTGTCAAAGTCAATCCACTTCATGGGGCAGATGGGCTTGTCAATTGAGAACTTCTGATAAACTTCCCTGTAGAGCCATGCCATCTCAGTGCAAAAGTACTTAGGATCATCAGACTCCACATTGTAGGAGAGCTCACTTCGCCACTTGCGAAAACTCTCTTTGTTGAAGTCTTCAAGACGGAGCTCGGGCCTCTTCTTCTTGCTAGGCCCAGTGGGTTTCCTGAGCAGAGCTACAGACTCAGCAGGTGTGCTATCTTCACTTGAGGACCCACTGGGAGGGCGAGAATGAACTGGTTTGTCTTTTTCTCGTGAAGAAATTTGCTTGAAACGGCCACGAGGGTTGGAACCTGCAAACACACAACAAAGAGAGGATGGAAAGCATATGGGATAAGCACTCATGTCCGAGAATGAAAAAAAAGGAACGTACTAGAGAAGTTTTTGCAAATACAGTTTCTGTCCTTAGCTGTTTTGCTTCTAAGTAGGCCGGAGATTTCCGGGCCTGACTCGGAGATCTCCGGGGTCCGGAGATTTCCGAGTCAAACTCGGAGATTTCCGGTCTGCACGAATTTTTGACAGATTTGAACAAAATCTATGAACGAAAAATAGATCTGTGCACGTGGAGTGTAGAGCATGCCAAGGGGAGCAATTCTACCAAAGGAAACAAGCAACAACCTCCTAAATCGGCTAGGTTAAACGAAAACTAGTTTCGTCCTAGATTTGAAAAACGAGGAGTTACGGGAAGACATCGCGGAAAGCGTGCGGATGAAATCGAAGCCCTCGAGGAGGAGAAGAAGATCCCCGAAGCACGCGAGAAACCCTCGAACGATCCACCCGCAGCAAGGAACGGAAGATTTGGAGATTTTCTGAGGAGGGAGAGGAATAGGGCACGGGGTGGATGAACTGGCCGAACCGGCCGGTCCACCCGTGCCCTTATATAGGCAGAAAAATTTGAAGCGGAAATCTCCGGACTGAGGCTCGGAGATCTCCGGGTGCCGGAGATTTCCGGGGCTATTACCGGATTCGGACTTAGCCCTGGAAAACTTTCGCACGCTCGGAGATTTCCGGACATCGGACCGGAGATTTCCGGACCCCGGAGATTTCCGGCTCTAATTCCGATTCAGCTTCGCCTGAGTTCAGTGCCGAAATTGAAAAGGACTTAGGTGCCGAAAATTCGCAGGGGCCGGAGATTTCCGAGTCTCAGCCCGGAAATGTCCGGACAGAGGAAATTTCCGGGACTATTTCTGGTCAATAATCATCATAGGTCAGTGCTTATTTTTGAATGGACTTAGTCTCGAAATTCTCTGGTGGACCGGAGATTTCCGAGTAAGGCTCGGAGATTTCCGTTCAAACCCAAAAACTCCAGGAACAAGAAAACAAAAGGGGACATGAGTTGGGAAAAACATGTTTAAAGATAGTGAAAGGCTTAGGATAGACACTCAAACTGAAAAAGAAGACACACTCAAGTTGCAAGAATCATAAAGCACAAGAGAAGACCAACCAAGAGTGTGTTTTCCCAAAAGAGCCAAAGACAATGCAAGTGAGAATCAAAAATAAAACCAAATAGAATCCAAAGAAAAAGAGTGTTGGTGGCCGAGGCCACCGTGTATGAGTTGTAGCATGGTACCGCGAAGATATATCTTGGGTCCATAACTACATCTCAACATTGAAGCTCACAAATTAGATTTAATTTAAAGTTTTAGCAATGATATGTCACTATATGCATATTAGGGGGAGGAAGAGTCCAGTGTATTAGGAAAACACTCCCCCTAAGTCCATGCGTACCTCTAGGTCTAATAAAGCCTTAAACGTTGGAGTGAGTGTACGGAGTTCAAGCCAAGGGCCGAGAATCTATGATATTGAGCTCATTCCTCAAGTAGCAAAAACGGGCTTCATCAAGGGGCTTCGTGAAGATATCCGCCAATTGATCCCTTGTACCAACGTATGATAGATCAATATCTCCTTGTGCCACGTGATCGCGGATGAAGTGATGACGAATCTCAATGTGCTTGGTCCTTGAATGTTGCACCGGATTGTATGCAATTTTGATGGCACTCTCATTATCACATAAAAGCGGCACTTTTTCCAAGAGGACACCGTAATCCTTTAAAGTTGGCGTATCCAAATAAGTTGAGTACACCCGCTTGCGGCGGCGACGTACTCGGCCTCCGCCGTGGATAATGCGATGCAATTTTGTTTCTTCGAGGACCAACTCACCAAAGATCTTCCAAGAAATTGACACGTCCCGGATGAGGACTTCCTATCATCAATGTCGCCCGCCCAATCGGAGTCGGTGTATACACAAAGAGACATGGTGCCATCTTTGGGATACCACAACCCAAAGCAAGGGGTATGAACCAAATATCTAAAGATTCTCTTCACGGCCATCAAATGACTTTCCTTAGGCGCAGCTTGATAACGAGCACACACTCCAACGCTTAAAACGATATCGGTCCTAGACGCACACAAATAAAGAAGAGACCCAATCATAGAACGATACTCTTTTTGGTCTACCTCTTTACCATCGGGGTTGAGTTGGAGGTGGCACTTGGTTTGCATAGGAGTAGTCACACCGTTAAGTCCAAGCAATTTGAATTTCTTGATCATATCTTGAATGTACTTGGCTTGACATATGAAGGTCCCTTCCCTCAATTGCTTTATCTCAAAGCCAAGAAAGAACTTGAGTTCACCCATCATGGACATCTCGAACTTGTCGGTCATTAGCTTGGAAAACTCATCATTGAACACACGGTTAGTAGAACCGAAGATAATGTCATCGACATATAGTTGACAAATGAAGAGTTCACTATTAACCTTTTTAGTGAAAAGAGTGGGATCGATTACCCCAACCTCAAATCCACGGTCTACCAAGAACTCTCTCAAGTGCTCGTACCATGCACGGGGGGCTTGTTTAAGGCCACAGAGAGCTTTGTCCAAGACATAGACGTGGTGAGGATGGTTGGGGTTTTCAAAACCCGGGGGTTGTTTAACATACACAAGTTCTTGCAAGGGACCATTAAGAAAAGCGCTTTTTACGTCCATTTGCTGCAATTTGAAACCATGGTGAGAAGCATAAGCGATGAGAATACGTATCGATTCGAGTCTTGCGACCGGCGCAAAAGTTTCTCCAAAATCGATGCCTTCGACTTGAGAAAATCCTTGGGCCACCAACCGCACCTTGTTCCTTACAACGATACCATGTTCATCTTGCTTGTTCTTGAAGATCCACTTAGTGCCAATAACGTTGCGGCAATCTTTAGGCTTATCAACTAGGCGCCACACTTTGTTGCGCTCGAAGTTGTTAAGTTCGTCAAGCATAGCCCCTAGCCAATCGGGATCTTCAAGAGCATCGAAAACTTTCTTGGGCTCGACCATGGAAATATGTGCTTGATGCTCACTAAAATGAGCTAATTGACTTCGTGTGGAGACCCTTGCTCGTATATCACCAATGACCTTGTCGAGAGATAATGCCCTAAGTTCCAAAGACTTAGCAAAGCGAGCTTGACGACGAGTTTCAATTGCCGCCCTTGTTGTGGGGACAATATCTTGACCATCTTGATCCTTTGGATCCTCGTCTTGACCTTCTAGAGGGCCTTGATCATCATGAAAAGTCTCTTCGTGTGGTGGAGAAGGATGATCTTGCCCTTGAGTAGAACTTGGAGAAGTGGAGTTGTCTTCAATAATCTTGGTGGAGGAGATTTGATCTTTTTGTTCATGAAGTTCTTGTTGATGATCCTCATGAGCTTCATCTTGAGAAGAAATAGTATGCTCTTGTTGAGGAAGATCTTGAGATTGTTCTTGAGGGGATTCATCATTTGTTATGGGTGAGCCACCTTGTGGTTCTTATGATGGTGAGGTCTCCTTAATGGGAGAACTTGAGTCTTCTTGAGCAACTTCTTGATGGACTTCAATGGGGCGAAGAAAGCCCACCCCCATCTTCTTAATGGCATCAAAAGGTTGTTCATCACCTACATCACAAACACCAACTTGCTCCATTTGGGAGCCATGATTTTCATCGAATTCCACACTACAAGACTCTATGATAATCCGGGAGGATTTATCAAAGACTCTATAAGTGTGGGACTCGCTACCATATCCGACAAAAATCCCCTCAATAGATTTAGAGTGGAACTTGACCAACCGGACACCCTTGACGAGATAATAACACTTACATCCAAACACTCGAAAGTAGCCAATGTTGGGTTTATTGCCGGTAAGGATCTCATATGGAGTCTTCTTCAAGCCCTTGCGGAAGTAGAGGCGATTTGATGAGTGAGACGCGGTGGAAATAGCCTCCGCCCAAAAGTTGATGGGAGACTTGAACTCCGCCAACATAGATCTCGCCATATCAATGAGAGTCCGGTTCTTTCTTTCGGCAACGCCATTTTGTTGAGGAGTGTAAGCAGCGGAATATTGATGACGAATGCCTTCATCACTAAGAAAGTCGTTAAGAGTGTAGTTCTTGAATTCCGACCCATTGTCACTTCGAACAACCAATATGGGAAGGTCATGTTGGCGTTGAACTTCCTTTGAGAAGTCGATGAAGACTTGTTGAGTTTCATCCTTGGTCTTGAAGAAATAGACCCATGTATACCTTGAGTAGTCATCAACAATCACGAGACAATATTTCTTGCCACCAAGACTTATCTCCGGAATTGGTCCAAATAGATCAACATGAAGGAGCTCCAAAATCCGGGAAGAAGATATGATGGTCTTGCTAGGATGAGGAATATCATGCATCTTGCCTTCCACACAAGCTCTACAAATTCGATCCCTTGAAAAGAAAACATGATCTTTTAGTCCAAGGATGTGGCCACCCTTGTGGAGACTTTGCAAAGTACGCATGTTTACGTGGGCTAGTCGGCGATGCCAAAGCCAACCCACGTCGGCTTTTCCGAAGAGACACATAGCTTGAGAAGTGGTGGCTCCGGAGAAGTCCACCACATAGAGCTCATGCTCCACGTATCCCACGAAAGCCACTCTTAGCGACTTCCTCCACAAGAGGACCACAATGTCCTTATCAAAGAAGGGAGAGATCCCCATCTTTGTTAAGGCATGAACCGATAACAAATTATAGCCAAGAGATTCAACAAGCATAACATTGACTAGAGTAATGTCGGGGGCAACTACCACTTTGCCAAGCCTGGTTACCTTAGACCTTGATAAGTCACCAAACGTTACGGTTACTTGATCTTCATTAGATTTCAACTCGGTGACGAGTTCTTTGCTCCCGGTCATATGACTTGTACATCCACTATCAATTATCCATTTTGAACCACCGTGAGCAAGATCCTACAAGAGATCACTTCTTGCATTTAGCAACCCATTGCTTCACAATGGGCGCTTTGTGGTTAGCGACAAGAGACTTAGGAACCCAAATAGCATATGAAATAAAGCCATAATAGGGTCCAATGTAACGAGCACAAATATTCCCATAATAATTGACATATAAAGCATAGTTAGGGTTGTTGTCCCCGGCGTGATCTTTACGAGTAGGCTTGCCCCTTGTGACATTCCTACTCGCAAGACCTTCCTTGGAT
Organism: Poa annua; assembly: GCA_026929855.1. NCBI lineage: Eukaryota > Viridiplantae > Streptophyta > Magnoliopsida > Poales > Poaceae > Poa > Poa annua. Next base: position 24,497,715 of record CM049432.1, read on the forward strand.
TGAATGGAGTCGGCCTTCTTGTCTTGGATGGGGTTGACGCTCTTGGGAATACCCTTCTTGACATTCATCTTCATGGGAGGCACATATCCAAGACCTTCCTTTCCTTGTCGAGTGTGAGGCTCCACGATGGGAGTCTCAACAACTTGCTTACCCTTGAGAAGGATGATCTTGGATGTGGAAGCCTTAGTCTTCTCACTCTTCAACCTAGCATTCTCCTTCACAAGATTAGCATTATCACACGAACAATTAGAGGTAGAGATGATAAGAGAATCAAGGTTAGTTAGCTGAGTTTGGAGTTGAGCATACGACTCCTTTAGAAGAGCATGTTCACTCTCCAAAGCCTTGTGAGCTATGACGAGCTTCTCCATGTCCTCAATGAGTCTAACATGCCCAACCGCAAATTCAGCTTTATCTTGTTGAGCCACCTTGAATTTAGCAAAGTACATATCACGATCCTTAATGAGCTTAGCATGTGAGGAATTATGAGTTTCCTCAATAGTTTCAAGTTGCTCCTCAAGACGAGCATGAGACTCTTCAACCTCCTCAAGAGAGGATTTCAAGTAAGATAGAGAAATAGCGTCTTCTCTTTCTATCTTACCCTTCTCTTCATTGAGATGCTCTAGCTCACCAATCCGAGCCATGAGGGCACCAACATGTTTCTTGCTATCACCTTGCCAGTTAGTGATAAAAGAGTCGAAAGCCACAAGCGCTTGCTTGATTTGAAGGCTAGAGGCATCATCAAGTTCATTCATTTCATTCATGAGAGAGGAATAAGATGAAGGTACCTCCGTTGCCTTTGCCATAAGACACCTTGAGCTCTTGGTGATGGAGTTCTCATTTTGGCGATGTGAATAGATATGATGAAGAGCTTGTCGTAGTTGAAGGAGTTCTTGTTGTTGATGGAGAAACGGTAGTTGTCGATGTGGTGGCAAGAGCCGCCACTTCATTTGGCGTTTCTTCCTCCGATTCTTCATCATCGGTAGGATACTCCTCTTGAGTCAACAACACGTTGCGAGGCTTCTTGTTAAAAGGCCTCTTATTTCCATAGGTCTTCTTGGGAGGCATCTTGGTTTTGTCCTTGAGCACTAGACGTCCACCATGCTCTTCTCTTTTCTCATAAGGGCACTCGGCAACGAAATGGAACTTGTCTTGACAATTGTAACATGTCCTTGACTTGGAGGGTGAGACCCTATCGGCTTGAGGTGCACTCTTGTCAAAACGCATCTTGCCTCTTGAGGGGTTGTTCCAAAAGGTGCGAGCCGCAAGAGCGAGATGATCATTGTAAGAAATCTTGAGTGCTTCCTCGGACATGGCGGCAAAGCTTCCAAGATCATCATCATCGTTGTCTTCCTCAACGGTAGCCTTAAAGGCAAGGTTGGTTGTGCCTCTTTGCATTCCAAGAGCCCTTGCCCTTGCGTCTTGAGCATTCTTAGTGGTTACCTTGTACGCGGCCATCTCTTGCATAACCTCATTAGACGTCATGAGATGGTAGCTGTGTCTTCCTTGAAGACTCTTGACATCGGTTGGCTCACATGCCATCATAGAGCTAACATACTTCCTCTTGATCCAAGCATCATCAATATGAGAGGCACCAATTTCTCGAAAGCTTGTGGATATTGTCACCAATCTTCTATACATCATCTCATGATCTTCACCATCAAGCTTGAAGAAGCCTTCGGCTTCATGGCTCAAAGAGTCGTAGCGGTTCCTCCTCATGCTATCATTTCCAACGAACAACTCGGATAGAGCATCCCATGTATCCTTGGCGGTGGTGAGGTGTTGGATGAGAGACATGTCCTTGTTCCCAACCGCTTCTTGGATCATGTAGAGAGCGGTGGCATCAAGTTGAGCCTCCACCACTTCTCTTCTTGTTAAGTTGGTCGGATCATGCGGCTTGTATCCAACTTGAATGATGCGCCACAACTCGATTGAAGAGCTGCACACATGAGACTTCATCACATATTGCCATTGAGAGAAATTATAATCTTTAAGCAATGGGGGATCAGCCCTATGAGAAACTTGCGGATGAGGAATAATGGGATCGGGGGTATGGTATTGGGATGGGGGAGGAGTGGCGTTGTAGCCTTTGGGCACTTCATCTTGGGAAGATGAAGTGTTTTGGTGGTTTGAGGAACTAGTAGCATCACCCTTCCCATCCAAAGGCAATTGCTTTCCCTTCAACAGTTCGGGATCCACATCTTGAGTGATGCCTGGAAGCACCGGAGACTTTGAGGGCAAGGCAAGAGAGTTTTCCTTATATGTCTTGAGAGACTCAAGCATATCATGAAACTTCTTGAACTCGGTTTGTATGGACGATGTCAACTTTGTTTCCAAAGAGTTGATATCGGCCATAGTGGCACCTTTCTCTTGCATTGCCGCCAAAGTCGCGGCGTCCGCTTCGGAACCCTCTTTCGGATCAACTTGCATTGTCCAAGGTTGGTAGCGGTGAAGCTTTTAAGAGACAACCGGGCTCTGATACCAATTGAACGGCAGTTGACCACCTAGAGGGGGGGTGAATAGGTGGTGACCAATTTTTATGTGTTTTTCAGTTTTAGGCTAGCGGAAAGTAAGTTGTCTAAATGTGCAACTAGGTGATACAAGTGAACGACAACAAGGAAACTAAACAAGTACAGGAATGCAGTAGAGGAGAGTGGAACAAGACAACCGTAGGAACTCGTAGACACCGATTTTATCCCGAGTTTCACCACATAGGTGTACGTCTCGTTGGAGGGGTGTGAGCTACCACAAAGGTTTCCTCAACGCCACAAAGGCCTCACCCTATTCTCCTGTGAATTCGACCACAAAGGTGTGAATCCACTCTTCCACTAAGGACTCCTTTAAGGGCGGAGAAGATCCCGTACAAACACGTGAGGCACACACCCACAACTGAATTGGGGGCTCCCACAAAGACCACAACAGGTCAAATCCACAAAGGAATCCACAAAGGATAAAGAACACACAAAGTTGAACCTAGCTATCCACAAAGGAACCCTAGATTCGTTGCCCCTCAAGAAATAGAGGGGGGAAATCAAAACGCTTCGGTGGAGTTGTAGATCGGTGGCTTCTTCCTCAGATCCCCAAGTATCAAAGGATTTGAGTGGCTAGATTGGGAGATCCGAAAGAAACAAGCTTCAGCACCAATGGAGGAGAGAGAAAATATGGAAGCTTGAAATGCTGGAGGTAGGTGGAGGGGTATTTATACCCCTCCCCAAAATCTACCCGTTGTACAGCCGACAGCCCGGAAATCTTCAGGTTGAGGACCGGAGATCTCCGGACTCCGGAAGTTTCCGGTAGGAATTCTGGTTGATCTTGACTCTGGATCAGTACTGGTTGGGCTTCTTGACTTGGTAGAAAAATCTCTGTCGCTCGGAGATCTCCGTACTGGGGCCCGGAAATCTCCGAAAGCAATTCCGGCTAAAATTGTGTTGGAGTCAATACGCATTTGACTTCAGGACTTGGTTGAATTTCCTCTGTCACTCGGAGATCTCCGGACTGGGGCTCGGAAATCTCCGTGAGCATTTCCGGCTTAGCTTGAGTTGGAGTCAGTACGCATTTTGATTTGAGACTTAGCGAAAAACTTGATTGGCTCGGAGATCTCCGGTCTGTGGACCGGAAATCTCCGAACCCCGGAAATCTCCTGACTGAAATCCTGATGAAAGACCAAGTGAAGTAGAATTGAAACTTAGGTCAAGTAAGTGTTCCTCTTTATCAAACGACCTGTAAAAGAACCTGCAAGCTTCATCACAAACATTAGAATACCTTTTGTGTTGTCATTAGTCATCAAAATCTGGGAGTGCATAGAATGCACTTTCAAGCGGGAAAGCAACCCCGACAATTAATATTTAGGTAAAAGTTATTTATCTACTCAACAATATTAAATGTTGGTTAACATGGTAACACATGGCATGGGCGATCTAATTAAATTAAATGGAATAGAGAAATATTTAAATAAAGCCCAACACATTCCATATATAATTATTTAGGTGCAACAAATAAATTACACTAAGCAATTAAAATAAAAGATGCAAAATGGCATGCGGCATAATGTTGTTCATTGCATTTTTCTGCTAAAAATAGATATAAACTTTGTATTAATTGGATATGTGAAATAAGAGATATGATTACAAGATTTAACATATTTGCAAAGACTAAAAAAGAAAAGATCAGAGAAGCCTGAGCCGGGTAGGAGTTGAACTAAGATCAAGCCAACAAACGAAGGGAGCATAGCCACTGGAACGAGCTGCTGTAACTGAATAGCTTCTGAAGACACTTTATATGAACATAGGATCGTTCACTAACTGAATTTATGGCAGGAAAAATGACAAAAGAGAAAGAAAAAAAAGGAGGGGGAAGCATGTCGGGTAGAGAATTGAACTCAGCTCTTCTTGGTACGGGATGGGGAGCGCAACCACTGGGATGGAATCGTGTTGGTGATATGTTTCAGACGCCTTCTTATATGTATGTTGGCATGGTTAACTGAATTTTTGGCATGAACAAAGTTCAGACTTTCAGCCGATTAACAAAACAGGAAAAAGACGCGGCCCGTGGGTATTGATCCCTGGATCTCGCGAGAGGAGACGAAGTGGGTGCAACCACTAGGCTACGGCCTCTTTGATGTTAAGAAAGGACTTGGTCTTCATATAACCCGAAGCGCGGAGATTAACTGAATCGAAATTTCAGACTTTCGGATCGTGGGCAGAACAGGACGACGAAGAACTGCAGCGGCCAGCGTCGATCCCTAGTGGTGCCGCGCGAAGGCGGGAACCCAGAGCAAGGGGAGAAGGAGGGGGCAGGCGTCCCGGAGGTGCGGCTCACCTTAGGGAAGGTCGGGGCGGTCTCGGAGGGCTTGGATGCAAGATGAAACGTCGGGGAGGAGGGGGCGACGTGCTCGGGCCGGTGGAGTTGAGGCCGTCGTGGACGCCTCCGGCGATCCCGGCTCGTCCTCTTCTGCAGGTACGTTGAGGCAACCGCGGCGATTCCATTCCCGTGCTCGGGAGGGGAGGAGGACGACCATGGGGACTGCGGGGTGTTGCTCCATGGTGTGCTTCTGTGGGGGGAAGAAAGATCAGGAGGAAGAAGAAAGGAGAGGGAGAGCGGCGGCGGCGCGAGGGGAGAGGGGAAAGAGGGGCTAGGGTTCATGGGGCTGTGGGGGATGCCTTAAGGAGGGGGAGAGCAGGTGGAGGTGGGGGCCATGGAGGTGGGGGCCATGGAGGTGGGGAGAGGAGTCACGATCGCTTTTTCTCGGAAATCATTAGAAAAAGGGTTCCCTTTGCAAAGATCCATGCGTGTGCACTCCGGTGCTGACAAGTGTCGCAATTTCGTTCGTTTCTGTTCCCACCTTTTCTCCATGCGGTGACAAGTGGCAACTCCCTGGTGGTGGGCAGAGGGTTGTACATGCATTTATTTTGAGATTTGTTTTCCGATTTACGAACCGTTTTCACTTTTGAACTCCTCGCGTCAAGATCTTCAAAACTAGATCCCATATTGATAGGTTTCGACAAACTTTTTTTTTGTACTTTGAATTGTATATGTTTTGTACACCCTAAGTGTAGTCGTACGTACAAGCTGAATTTTGTAGTTGTACATATAACTTGCTACGTGTAGTTGTTTGTACAACCCGAATGTATTTCTATGTACAACAAGTCCTGTGTTGCTGTACAACCCGGTATATGTTGTTGTACAACCCGGTCTGTGTGTTGCTGTACAACCCGGTTTTTGTTGCTGTACAACGCGCTGTACAACACGGTGGGGGTTGTTGTACGTACAAACTGTTTTGTGTTGCTGTACAACCCGGTATGGGTTGTTGTACATCCCGCTCTGTGTTGCTGTACATCCCGTTCTATGTTGATGTACTATCACAGTTTGTGTTTTATACAAATTTAATAATAGATCCAGATCTAGATCTGGATTTGAATCTGGATCTGTCCATGGGCGAGACCGCCTCAATTTACGTGTCCACGTGGCGGCAGCTCACGCGCGGGACCACAAAATAAACCTTCGCGAAGACCACCCTTTCCCTAGTCCAACCCCTTTTTCTCCTCTGTTGACCGTCCGTAAAGAAGAAGCAAGGAGGGGAGATGGGCCAGGTAAGTGGGCTTCGGCCCAGGAAGGTTTTTTTTCTTTCAGGTCTTTTTTTATATTTTTCTCTTTCTTTATTTCTTTTCTGTTTTCTAATATTTAAAACAAAAATAGAAAAGGAAAATGAATTAGGAGACTTTTCAAAATAGTTTTAGTTTTAAATAGGCAATTCAATAACTAGTTTTTATAATATTTGCAAAATATTTGAAATATCACATTTCATTGTATTTGAATTGCATTTGGAAAAATGGATTTAAATTTAAATGCAACAATTTGAATTTCAAGTTTGACAAATACAAATGATGCATGATATTGTCATGTTGATGCAAAAAAAAAAAACTAATTGGAGAAAATTTCGGGGCGTTACAATCGTAATACGATCTTATTGCAATACTTTGCGTATGTCCATCACCTTATTCAACTAATAAGATGACCCCATTGTCAACCGACGTCATTGTCCTTGATCGGGAATCTCGATCAACTGTTGCCCAATGGACTAGTTTATATAGAGGCTTACTAGGGACCCTGGTTGTCTATGAATCACACGTGTATTAATAATTCCGATTAATACAGTTATAGCATAATATTCAAACCTATTATAAACTTATGAGATAATGCAATAAATAATACTTATTTATTTGCCTCTAGGGCATATCTCTTTCAGTCTCCCACTTGCACTAGAGTACAAATAAACTAGCTGCACTTTACTTCATCAAAATCCCTTATCAAATAAGCGTCATATGATAATGCTTGCTTGTGGAAGAGTGTTACTCTGACAATCTGTACAATACATAATTGTGCGTTCTTTTGCGATTCATTGATATCAACTTGCTTGATATCACCATGTTATCCAATAACATATATGCAAATACCGTAACTAAGTGAGACTTCTGTGTCCCAGCGCTTACTCTGATTCTGCTAACCAGATAACTGTCTAGAAAACACACTCAGTCATAGAGAGCCCCTTATAACAATTACAAACTCGCGATATCTACATTCTTTCACACCTATGTAGAAAACTGGACATTCCAATGTCAATCTAATAACTAATGCACTTCTACTCCCAGTAAATTCTAAATTTACTTTTATAACTGTTCTTCTTCTCAGAACATCGGTCATATTTCATCGAGCAGATAATATGGTTTATGTATGATGTCTAACAATAGACGAACATGTCATACAACCACTATTACCGTGTATCATTACTCTTAATGATTAATTGGATTTCCAAGGACCATCCTTTTGATTCTATTCTGACTCTTCAGATATAATCCAAAACAACTCGACTAACTATTTAAATTCCCGTTCTATTCCAAATAGACACTAACTTTCAAATAGTTTCACAACTTCATCCTTCTTATCAATTCTACTGGTACAATTTCACAATGTGTCATTTACACAAGATGAATTCGGCTCCCACTCAAATTATGTCTCCACATATATGAGAACACGAGCTTCCACTCAAAAACATGTCATCTACATATTTGAGTTCCTAAGCTCCCACTCAAAAGTCCTTTACATATTCTACCTGAGTGAACCAACTTTGACTCCCACTTAAAATCGACATTTTGGTCAAACCAAAATCATTGATCTCTTATCAATTTGAATTCAATACAAACTACAGTATTACATTAATACAAATCTCTCAGACTTCAAGCATGTCTACATAATTGTAGTCACCAAATTTGATCTTGTCCAAGACACATTTCTTGACAAAACATGCTTCCACATCTTTCTTATAGTTTCATTTCTCATATAACACTTTATATGATGATTAAACAATCTTATTCCTCTAATAAGAATTGTAGCAACAATTACTATTTTAATCCTTTCAAATGTAACTTGGATTTTCAGGCTAAAAAGCCTTTGTTCGTATTCTGATATTTTCTCAACTTTCTTTGTATTCATAAAGTGCACCTTGATCTGTCAACAAGATCTGAAACACTTAATATTATCCTTTGACCTGACAGCAATATTAAATATAACAACACTTTATGTAGAAGCTTCTTTCATGAAAATATTATGATCTTTATGAAGAGGATTGCAAGCAGAAAACAATTTTCTAGTCTCCCTCACTCTTAATCACCAAATTTTCATTTGTAGACATATACCCTTTTGTAACATCCCTATATTTTGGAATGTTAACAAAATCACTAAAATTTAAAACTTTTGAAAACATTTATGCATTTTTGCTTTGAAAAGAAAATTTAAGCATTTCATTCATTCATACATGCATCTCATCATTCATCATCTGATTAAATCACAAAAGGTTTAAATTAAAATCCATTATATTTCATATTACTTTAAAAATATTTATATTCTATTATTCTACTATTATGCCAAATAAAAGTGAATGATTTCAGGAAAATAAGTTTAAATTAATTAGATTCAAACATATTTGAATGTGGGTAATTTCATAAATTTTATTTAACTCCAAATAAATTATTAAATCACTAATTTCAAAGTTAACCTAAAATAGGTAAAAATTGTATTTTGGGAATAATTCAAAATAATTATTTTTCAAAAAGTTTCAAAACATGCCCACTAATGGTTTAAAGCATAGATATGAATTTTACAAATTTTTAGAAATTAATTTGACATCATTTGGACAATTAAATCAAAAGATATGAATTAAAAGAAAAATCAGAAAAAAAAGAAAAATGATGACGTCAGTGTGACGTCATCGTCTTCAATCTCCGGACGGAGACCACGCCCGAAAACGGCCGACGTTACCTCGCTTAAATTCGCGCGATTAAGACACGGATTCACCGCCCCTCCGGGCTCCTTTTAATCCCCTCCTCCTCAGCGTCATTTCCCCTCTCCTCCCCCTTCGTTTCACGCCGCCAGGCCGCCGTACGGGCTCGCCGGAGTACATCTCCTCCGCCGCTGTATTCCTTCCGTCCCCGGTGAGATAACCCACCCCGAGCACCGAGACCACCTCCATCCTTTCCGCCTTGCCCGTGCGCACCCCCTCGACCCATCCTCGCCTCTCCTCCACGACCAAAACGCTCGGGGCAAACACACCGAAGCTCGCCGATGCCCGACGCACTCCGTCCGCTCCTCCGCACCGCGCCGAGACGCGCCGCTCGACGCCGACGCCACCATCGCCCTCCCCGCGTCACGCCGCACCCGGAGCAGCCCTCCGTTCATCCGGGGAGGCGTCGTAGCGACCGGAGCGTCCACGGCCGAGTCGCCGCCGCCGCCGTCTGCCTCGTCTCCGGCGACCACGCCGCGCCGCCACGGTGAGCGTCTCTCCTCTGCCGTCCGATCGGCGTTCAACGGTTGAGATTAGGTTTTTAAAGCGAACCGGTACGATTTGATCTGGACCGCCAGATCCAGATCTGACGGCCCAGATCGAATCACTTAATCCAGTCAGCGCCACGTCGTGCCTCGTCAGCGCACAGTCAGCGCTGACGTGTAAAATGATTTCTCTCGATTTAATTAAATGGCAATTTTGTAGAAAAGCCCCTGTCACTTAGAATTGTTATAACTTTTTACTCACACATCCAAATCTAAATATTTTTATATATTTGGAAAGACCTTGACTTGTAGATTATTTTGGATCTACCAAAATTCAAATTTAACTTAGTTTAAAATATTCAAATTTCAAATGGTGAATTTGAGTATTTTTGTCATAACTTTAAATCTGTAAATTCAAAAATTGCAAATAAAATTGTTTTAGAGACTTTGGAATATTTGTAATGTGATGCCACTGCTATAAAATATTTTTGAGTAATATTTGAATGAATTCATAGTTATATAGTTAATTTGAATAGTTTGAGTATTTTCAACATAACCATTAATAGAAATATTATTTTTGATTAAATCAGATTGCTATAAATTTAATTAAATGCCCCCTGTCTACTAACACTAATTACAAAATTTTTCTATAAAAAATTAATTATAGAAAACTTTAATATTATAATTATTCCTTTTATTATACTTTCCAAAAATAGAAATTAATTAGATTGCATTTATAACCAAATGCATACTCTATAAATATCACAAATTTTGAATGATATTTCTTAGGATTTAAAAGTGCATTGCATGCATAACTTATTTTCATATATAGATATTTTTCCCATAGGAAGTCTCTTCATTATTTTTCTCTAAGTTAGGAATATTTTCCAAACTTAGTATTTTGGTAAAAGTGCTATGCACTAGACACTTAGGATTTTTAACATGGAGCTAGAAGACCAATGAAGGACTTAGCCAAAACAAGACTCCAGAAGAATCTCCAAGAAGCAGAAGCACTTAGAAGAAAAATCAAGAAAAAGTCCAAGAAGACCAATCCCCTCTATTCTCCAAGTCTTTCTTTCTCTTTTTCTTTCTTCTCTCTAAGACATGGTGATCAAGATATCACTAAGGAGAATACTACAAGTCTGGAGATGAAGCCTGGAAGATAACCTACATCATTTTCTTCTATCTTTCCTAATCTTGACTAAAAACAATTTTGATCATGTTATTGCCATCTTGAAGTTGTTGGATCCTAGCGGCATAGTGAGATGAAGCGGCCTGGAAACTAACCTTACATGTCCACGTACATGAGACCTGTTCCACAAACTTAAGTGGCTGGCCGGGTGTCTGTCTCTCTCACTATAGTGAATATCCAATTTACAAAGAGTTGTTGATAATTGTCGATCACCTTGAAGAATAGACTTAGTGTTTTCTCTAAGTATTTTACACATCATGCATAACATATTTTTGTATTGTTACCTGTTAGTATGTTTATGTTTGTTTTGTTTGATGTGTTAGAAATCTCGGAGGGAAACGACAACAGTTGCAGTTGTTGTTACTATTCTTCTTGTTGCCAAGGCAAGTGGCACACCCCCATAAAGTTCCTAAGTATTTTCTATGCATAATTTAGTTATTTTCCTATGCATGAGTAGAGCTTAGTAGATTTGCTATGCAAGACTTTAGAATTCCCTATTCCATTGTGTCTAGGTACCTATGAGATGACTTAGTAGAATTTTGATGCTATGCAATTGATGAAAGGTTTTACAAAATCTTAAGTGGCTACTCAGGACCATGTCTATGAGGGTTTTCACCTGAGATAGTCTTTACTATACTTAGGATCATAGTATGTGGGGGTTTTCACCTGGGAGTGCACATCACAAAGTTAATGAATCATCTGGGTGGATTGGTTGTTTGGTTTATGTTGAGTGGCTACTCAGGACCATGTCCATGAGGGTTTTCAACTAAGATAGTTTCTACTATACTTAGGATCGTGAACGTGGGGGTTTTCACCTGAGAGCACACTTGTGGAAGGCCACCCAGGAACAAAGGGATGTGAGGAATAAATGGAGAAGATCGTGAAGAACTCAAGGAGAAGTATTTCAAGTAAAGACTACAGCTTATAAAGGAACATGGAGGAATCCCAACATTCTAATTTCTTAATAAAATTTTAATAAACAACAGTGGACTACTCAGGACCATGTTCATGGGGGTTTTCACCTAAGATAGTTTCCACTATGCTTAGGACCATTGAATGTGGGGGTTTTCACCTGAGGGTGCACTTAAGGACGTGATACCTTTTGGCTCACCTGGGTTAACTAGTGTTGCCAATTATACTGTTAATAAGTTTGTTTTACAAAGAGTTAGGCAAAACTGGCTTTATGCAAAATAGCCTTGAACTCCACCAGCCAAATATGCATACAGGCTTTAGAGTTATTTCCATTGAGTGTCCACCATAGTGTCACTTGCCAGACTCCATTTTAAATGGAATCTGACCCACTCTGTTGCAAATTATTATTTGTTGCAGAAATTTCTGACGAAGAGTAAGAACTAAGTTTGGGTTTCGAGTCTGCACCAACATGTTTTCGCCTGTGGCGTATCATGAAGATGGGGGCTCATTGAAGATTTATTTCCGCTTCTTTATTGTTTTGAGCTAGCTTTAACCTATGCAAAGATGTATCGAACTATTTATTTTACCAAGTCTGGATTATTCGTGTAATATTGATACAATGTTGTGATATTCATCGTAAACTGTGTGTGCAAATGAATCGATCCAGTGGTTTGCACTATACACAGGTACCTGCCATATTTTTAAGTGCAGGTACGCTACACCTTTGGAACACTTTCCAATATTCTAATTTTATGAATATAGGTCAGAGACCTTATTTCAAGCTTCTAATTCCTATCCACAAACCATAATTCGAAAAATCATATTTTCCTCGGAATTACATAGACAACAAACCAAGTTTTGTTTCGATCGGGTTTTGTAATACACTCCCATCCAATGCGAGCAATCTACAAAGAACTATTCATGTATATTCCGAATTATCGTATAATCATATACATGTCGACACTACTATCGATCACACGAATTTTTGTTGAGAAAAATATCTATTTAAAGTGGACATCGACTATAATGTTTCGAACATATTAAGAGATTCTAAGACAGATTCTGACAAACCACACTTTATCTAAAATAGAGTATGATTATAATACCTCATATATCACCATATATGATATTATAATATTGTGAAACGAATTTCCACAAGTCTTTTGTGTTGACACCATAATTCAAAAATATTGTCCATTGATCGAATCTTGTGAATACAATATTCACTAATCTTTCTTCTGAAAAACCCCATATGATCTCTTATCAAATTAATTTCAGACTCATGATTTATTATGCAAATACACTTATTCACCAATAATCATAGAAGAATTTGGATCTAGTAAAGTACACCATTTAATATTTCGTATTGACACTTCAATACTACATTTCAAACTTAATCAATTCGACACTCGAAATACTTAAATGGACTAAAAACATCCATTACTTCTTTCATTGCCTTTATGACTAATTGGATGGTGTTTGTTCAAGTAACAAAACTTTTATTATTTGGACACATAATTTTATCATTCCCGCTATTATAAATGTATATCATACGCATAATGTAATTGAGATGTGATGCAAATAACTCATAATATAAAACAACTGCTTGTTTCATAACATAAAACAACTGATTTGTTCTATATGAATAACTATGTCTTGTAACATTCAAGACACCAAACTAGATCACACTCTCACTATTACAAAATGTCTTATCAAAAACTATTGATGATAACTAATATGATATCTCGAGGGCGTGAGCACTACTGGCCATTAACTTACCATCACTTGTGCACTGTCACGTCACCCTTTGCCGCATACTTGTGATAATCAGGGACTGTTTCATAAACAGAACAAGTATCAAATACTTTTCATCAAGTATGAGAAGAATACATTTATATCTTCGTATATCAAATATACCCGTAGCGTCGAAGAACTCTTCTTCGATGGAATCAACTTTTAGAGATTTGAACTTGTTCACGAACGTGAAGAAGCTCATCGTGTCTCTATAGCATATTCATGCACATGCTCTTCATAGCTAGGAGGCAAAGCACAGTCTCTATTGCACTGGAGTTCTCTATCTAGAAATCGTAGATATTTGTAAGCCTGAAGTAGATGTCATACAATTTATTCAATTGAGTCTCCAGACAGGTATGCTCCCCATGTGAATGGTCCGAAACTTTTCTAAGTTGTCTGAACTGCTCAAGAATCAATTCATCTTTGAAGTGTCCTTTGATCGCATCAATCACGACATATGGCTCCATGTGTTGAAACAACTTTCAACTCTGGTGCTAGGCATACGCTCATGACGACCTCCACTTCTATGAAAACTAGATGGAACCCCGCGCGTTGCAGCGGGAATACATGCTATAAAATAAAACAATAAAGCTTGTCCATCTTTTTTTATGACACATGGTTAACTTTTAGACACATACGCTCACAAATATCCACGTTAGAAGTGCAAATACACTTAAGACCTTCATTTTTTTTTGAAGGACATGTCCTAAATGAAAAATTAATCATCCAGACATTTAGACATCCGGAAAAAGTGACACCATAATTCTACAATTATAACATGCAAGTTATCTAGTAGCACCATGTGAAGCAGAGTTAACTGGTGCGAATGACACTCAGCTGAAGGGTTTTCCATGAAGGCACTATATGACACGTCCTTGCAAGGCATTTGCCAATTGTCATGGCTGAAGAAACCACAGAACAAAAGGAGATAATCAATAATGCAAATAGTTTTATTTTGCGTAAAAATATATTAAGTCACCTGCAGGGAAACATCCAAATATAAGCATTGTATCCATAGAAAATTACTGTATTGCAGAACACACATATGTTACTTTCTTCCTTGTCTTATTTTTCAACATCAAGCAGGCAGCTAGCATGTTATCAGTGACGTACCTATTCCCAAGAGGTAAAATGAGGGTCTTGGAAAATGCATGATGAAACAAAATAGGTTGAGTTACGGAAATTGTAGTGTCATCTTTCCTCCAAATTATGTTGGAATCTCCAGGTCACTTTGTTGAAAATTAGATCCCTGAAATTAACAACATATTATAATCATGAAGATTATGTTTCCTATAACCATACATGTATATCTGCAAGAAAATAATGGAATAAGCATTATACAGTAGAATGCAATCATACATCTGATACATTATCTAGAAATTTCAATTCTAGTGAACATTTATAGTTTTACTGCCCCCTATAACAGAAAACCTGTGAAGAAATCAAGAAAGACCATGTTGTTTGTGTGAAGCACATGCTTTTAGCATGATGTGGAATGGATAAGGATAATCCTAGAAGAATACATCCTTTTTATACCTTAGTGCCTTACTAACGCGGGTTGGCATGAGTTATCAAGGGAATCGATCTCCTGCCATTCATCCCTTCAATGTGATTCAAAGTAAATTGCTGAGAGTTTGTGTACCAACAAAAGCAACTACAATTGTCCAGCATCTGTAGGCCGTAGAAGTGATGATTTCTTGTTCCTCCTTGCATGAACTACCAGTTCGAACCATCCACTCAAAATCCAATTAAAATGGGGATGGTCCTGGGTGGGCAGCAGCCAGAGCAGGCACAATCCATTGAAAAACAAACCAGATCGGGGGAGATAACACGTCGAGCAACTTTGCAGTCGGAACACAACCTACCAGATTGAGAAACATGAGTGATGGGAGAAACATGAGTGGAGGCCAGTGGCAGAGATGGCATCGCGACCAGGTGGGTGCGCTAGATATCCATGGAAACACGTATAGCTTTTTATACATGGAGGCGGTGGCTGCTGAGTCCTACCGAGAAGCTTCTTGCGTATTTGCAGCGCAATGATGATTGAAGAATGGTGGGCTGCATCGGACGGTTTCACGAGCATTTGTGGCTAAGAGGTATTTCGAGAATTTATGGTCATGAAGTCGTCGCGGCGGCGAAGAGCACTACCAGGAAGACGAACAACGGAGGACTTTACTCACATACGAAGGGGGAGCGTAGCCGCGTAGGGGACGGCCAAGCTTTGACGGCCCAGCCCATCTATGTTCACCATGTGAAGTCTGGAGGCCCATAGGGTGGGACACGAAGACATCCCATACCGTCGCTGGTAAGACCAGCGCACGCGACGAAACGGATGGAGAGCTGGGTAATTGAGGTGACGTGGAGGCATGAGGAGGCTGGAAAATCAGGTAGCGGGGTTCTCCCATTTAGATAGAGAAGATATTATGATGCTTACGTAACTCATCATCTTCCTCCTTGCTAGCAGAATCATATGGTTTATCTCCTAACTAATGTTTTAGGACATACAGAATGTTTGTTGTGTTAGACAATGTTTCTAAAACCAATGTACCAGCTGATGAAGTTGGACCAGTCGGTTTCTAAGGTAGAATCCGGTCTCTTGAGGAAGTAACCGAACTATAGTTCCGTAGTCTCCAGATGTGATCGCAAAAGAGCTAAGGTAAAGTTTATAATATATGTGAGTTTTACTTTATAATCATATTATCAAACAAACTCCACCAAAATTATTATCCCTAAAATAATAATGGCGATTACATGACCCTCATCCACCATACCACCCCTGATCGTCACGGCCGGCAGCAAACCTTCAAAGGTGGACATAAAATGTCGATCACAATAACTCTGTGACTCATGCTCGATCTTTCGATCTTCCCGTGTTCCGAGGCCGTATCTGCATATGCTAGGCTCGCCAATCAAATCTCGAAGACCCTGCGCGTGCAACATGGCTTACACCCACTGTATGCGAACGACGATATGTCTGACACCCGATCGTCACGGCCTGCCTCATAATGTAGAACTTTCTTGGTGGTGTGCAACGAGGGAGAACACAATTTTGGTATTTGTTAGGGATCATCCTATTCATGATGCTACCGTTGTATATCTAGCATATAAGCAATCAATAGGATGCACACACAACAACACACAATCAAATGATGCAATGAAGTGCGATGTGACATGGTCGATGCGCCTGGACCTCCATGGCGCCATGTGCCTGGCCCCCGGCGCCTCGGCATAGCTTCGAGTCTACGGAGCCCTCCGTTGCCTCTGACAGTATGAGTAACTAGATTTGAACGGCGCGGCTCACCGCGCGCCTGGACCTCCATGGCGCCATGTGTCTGGCCCCCGGCGCCCCGGCATAGCTCTGAGTCTACGGAGCCCTCTATTGCCTCCGACAGTATGAGTAACTAGATTCGAACGGCGCGGCTCACCGCGCAACATCAGTTGGTTCTTTCATTTTCTTGCCCGTGGTTCTTACAAATTTATACATATGGTTTATATCCAGATGTATAAGCAAAATATGAAGGTGATATCAGATATGCCTATTTGATTTGTGCACAGAGATCACAAAGTTGATAGCAGGTTAAAAGTTTAGGAGCATGTTTTAGGAAGCACGGACTGATCAATCAGATAGCAGATTTTCATCAATAAATGTAAGGGAGACCACAAAATATTTCAGAAACATAAATAACCTCAATGGAGAAAATAACGTGAAGCTTGTTCCACGAAACCAAAGTATCCTCAAGAATCTAAGATAAGCCTGATATATTCAGTACAAATAACTAACATTAAGTAAACCCGGGGGCACATAATATATATATCAGGTAGTGAACCACTTGAATACAGAATAGCAATACTTCAAACATCACGGCTAATTTTTTTTAAATAATACTTTTTTTTAGAAATTCGAGAAATATTGCGCACATTCAGCAAATGTCAAAAATACTACGGCCTCGGCCCGGAGGAGGCCGACTGGAGCTCGTCGGCCCGGAGCAGGCCGTCTGGGGCTCGTCGGCCCAGAGCTGGCCGACCAGGTCTGGTCGGCCGCATCTGCGCGCCTGCAGGACCTGACGTACACCTGGTCGGCTGGGAGGTGGCCGACCAGCCCTGACGGCCCAGGGTTAGCCGATCGTTGCATGCAGCAAACCTCCCCCCCATTTCTCTTTTTCTCCCGCCACCGTTTCCCGCCCGTTTCTCCCGCCAGACGTTCCCGCCTTTTTCTCCCGCCACCGTTTCCCGCCCGTTTCTCCCGCCAACCGTTCCCGCCTATTCCTCCCGCCACCGTTTCCCGCCTGTTCCTCCCGCCACCATTGTCCTATAAAAACCACTATAGGCTAAGCGGGGTACTCTCACAGAGCGCCAGCATGGTGTGTATTGTACCTTGTGAGAAGTGTGTGTCCGGCTTTCATATAGCCGCATCCGAGCAGCTAGCTAAGATTGTCACATATTTGAAGGTAGATGGTAGGGAAATTCCACTTGAAGAAATTGTTGGCAGTGAGAGACATCTCGCTTTGCTAGGGGCGAGGCTATGCCGAGATGGGTTTCCGTATAGGACCCCAGAACAAATCCGTGCTGAAGTCTTGAGGCTTGCGGATAAGTTCGATAGGCATGTTACTAATGCGCCGATTCATCGAACTCAAGACATACGTGAGAGGTACGGTCGTTCATTTCTCTGGGTATACTCCAGCGATGATGACGACGATTTCATGCCGTCGTCAAAGGAGAAGCGGGCTGAAGCAGTCCGTAAGGGCAAGGAGAAGAAGGCAGAAACATCGAGGAAGGGTGCGGGTAAGAAGCCTGAATCATCGTCAAAGGGCAAGGGTGCTAAATCTGCGGATGGTGCAGGCTGCATTGATGGGAGATAGGTAGAATTTTAATTTGAGTTATGTTGTATCTTTCTTTGAGTATCGATTAATTAGTAGTTGTACATGCATTTCCGTTTGTTGTGTGGTGTGATCGGTATGTAATCGAGGTTTGTTGTATCTTATCTTACGTACCAATGTCTACCGGTTACGGACATATCAAATATTGCCACATAGATCGTACTAATAAGTCTAGTACATAACGATACATAAGTCTAGTACTCATACATAGGTCTGACGGTACATGGAAAATAGCGAACATAAGGTCTCTGATACATAAGTAGAGTCTCAGTCATCGCCTCTGCCACGACGTGGCGGATGTGGCTGAGGAGTGCTCCATCCAAACCGATGGGGTGGGCGGGTGACTCGTGGAGGAACTAAGGACCCGTCATCTGCCTGCTGTGTATCCTGTGTGGGTTGTGGAGGAGGAGTGTTGTACATGTTGAGCCACTGGGTGTCCGCATCCGCACCGAGAAACACGTCCGGCTGACTCTCCCAACCAGAAGCACCCGAGTAATGCTCGGAGATAGTAGGCCCCAAGTCGAAGTCGAATTGTGCTAGAATCGAGAAATTTTATGTAACATGTTATTTTGTAAATAGTTTGAGTACATGATAATGTAGTAGTACGAATCGACATACCGTGTGGTCCACGAGGCTGGAAGCCGGTGAAGGGGCTCTGCTGGTACTCCGAAGAGGGTCGCTGCTGGTAGCCCCCAGTGGGGCTCTGCTGGTAGCCCCCCTAGTGGTAACTCTGC
Organism: Poa annua; assembly: GCA_026929855.1. Lineage (NCBI taxonomy): Eukaryota > Viridiplantae > Streptophyta > Magnoliopsida > Poales > Poaceae > Poa > Poa annua. Next base: position 24,516,542 of record CM049432.1, read on the forward strand.
TGCTGCCAGCCCGAACCTCCTGGCTGGTCAGGTGGAGGTGGTGCGACACGTGGACGCGGGTGCTGTCGGTGTGCCTCCGGAGGTGGCGGCACGTCACGTCGTGCCCGCCGTTGAGGCAGCTGCGTGGACGGATGCGGTGGCCGTCGTGCAGCATGTGGGAGAACGTCAGACGAGCGGACACACGTGATAGCCTCGTAGATCTGTCGCACTCTCTGAGCAGCGGACTGCAACCAAGACCGATGATGTTCGCGTGTAAGCAAAAGCCCGGTCGAAAGTGAACGGTCTAACTGGTCTATATCATTCCCCAGATCCCATGTCAACTCAGCCTGAAAGTGGTACAGACAGTTAGGAAATGAAGGATAATATAGATAAGGGTAAATGATTGTAGATAAGTTAATTATTTGTACCGCGTGTTGCCGTGAGCCGGACATAGACTGGCTGGGGTACATATCCCACGTAGCAGGGGCGGCATCACATCTGGTTGGGCGTGATGAACGAGAGAAACCCTTGTGGAAGTGACGTACCACTCTAGGTACTCGTCGTACTCCGCCGGATCGAAGGGTTGCGCCTCGACCCAGAGACGAGTCAGCGCATCAGCCCACTCGGCCACGTAAGGTTGCACTCTTTGCAACCATTGTGTCGCAGTCCTGTTAGTTCCCTTCCTGCTCCATCTGCAAGACAAGAAACATTAGCATAATTGTGGATGACAAGTGTTAAAACAAAGATGTGTGGTTAAGAAATGGAGGTACCGGTGGACGATGTCTGGTAGAGGCGCATCAATAGGCGGGGGGACCGAGATCTGGCGCAGACCGAACTGCCTCATAACACGCTGCTGGGCCATCTCCTCAACGCTGACGTCGAAGATAATCTTCGACTTCGTCATCCAGTATGCTGCATCTCGCGTGCACATGATAGAAATTCCTCCAGGGAATTTCGACGCGACCGCGTCAGGCGAGTATGGCTCCCAAATAACTGAAGCCCCGGAGAGAACGTCGAACTGCTCGTTGAATGCCGGATAGCAGTTCCGAACCTGATCTCTAGCGAATCGTCTCTACAAAACAAAGACGTAAATTGTATAAGTAAACAGGAAGATACTCATTGACAAGCATAATTAGTAAACTATTATTGAACATACCTTGCGATGTGTCCAAAGTGTGCCAAAAGTAGGGTATCACATACTAAATATTATAATGCATCAAATATTATAATGCCAAAAGTAGGGTATCCAAAAGTAGGAAGATATTATAATGCATCAAATATTAATATCACATCGTACCTAAAATTCTACCGAAACTACTAATACAAACTAAATCCTAACCCTAACCCTAACCCTAATACATGGAAAAGTCTTACCCTTGAAGCGTGGGCGGCCGTCACCTGCGACGTCCGCGGCACCGTCGTGGGGCTCGACGTGTCCGGCCTCCTCCTTCGCGGCCTCCTCCGCCTTCAACGGCTCCCTCCCGTCCACGCTCGCCCGCCTCCGCGCCCTCCGCGACCTCACCAGCCTGCTCCCCGTCGAGGTCACACCCTCCGCGCCCTCCCCGTCCTCTGTTGCTCGTGGATAGATGGTAAGAAGGAGAGAGAGAGGAGAGGAAGAGAAAGGCGTGAGATGGGAGGAAGAAGAAGGGCTCGGGCTGTTAAACAGGACCTCGTCGGCCAGGAGGTAGCCGACGGGCCAGTCGGCCGCGACGTGGCCGAACCGTGACCGATCGGTGCCGATCAGGCAGTCGGCCGCGCCCGTGATCCTCTCTCCGCGCTGGTCGGCCGGCTCTGGGCCGACGAGCCCAGTCGGCCACCTCCGGGCCGACCAGCCCCAGTCGGCCACCACCTGGCCGAGGCCGTGTTATTTTTGCAATTTACTCAAACTGCGCAATATTTCCCTAATTTCTAAAGAAAAAAGTATTATTTAAAAAAAATTAGCAACATCACGTGGGGAGGCAGTATCAGAGGCAAGGCAACACATATAAACATAGTAGCCAACTGGTTAACTTTTAGGCCAAAAAGGGTACAATGGCAGGATAAATACACAACGACAGACATATGCTAATAAAGAGGACCGGCTGAACCAGACAGTCAGTACGATCAGAATGGCAAATTCAAAATCTAGTCAAAGCGAGGGTCAATCTTAAATTCTAATGTAGTAATTAGGCTAAGTCGTAGGAAAAAATCATCAATCTCACTAATATAGCTTACAAAAATATCTAAACCAAGGGCCATGGCCCCTGTTGCCCGGGGTGTGGATCCGCCTCGTAGGTATATGGGATGAAGCAGTGTGATCCTCGACTGGTACAGTTAATCTTCTGAGCGCCGGCTATCATTGTTGTAGATGATTTTCATCTTCTATGGAGCTCTTCATGTAAGGTAGCAGCAAGGATATCAGGAGTACACAATTAATCAATGGTAATGAACTATAGCTAATAGCTATATCACCTTACCTGCGTATATTTAGTGAACATGTAATCACATTAGACATGTGTATCTAGTTAGTACAAAGTAACCATGACATAAAAGAACATATTAGGGTTTCACAGAGATTACATTATTTGCTTCATACTGAATTAGTTTCTGGAATAGGGCAAAATAAGCTTCATCAATATGATTCAAACTCACACATACATGTTTCAAATTAAGCAGCAATATGCTCTAAATAAGGTTTGGTAGCTTAAACTTTAGATCAATCTAGAAAGCCAAATCAAAGTACAGAAGATATTAATATCTCCGCACTTCTGAGAAACCAAATGTATTCTGAATAACTAAATATGCATCAGGAATTGTGAACATCTCCACAACTGTTGTAGTTGAAAAACTATGTTTACTAACCTAAGATAAGATTGATATTATAACCAGCTGATCTTTAAAATTCAGTATCATTAGACATATATTTGTCTGAACTTGCTAACAACAATAAATAAAGGATACAAAATAGTTCGAGAACACAATTAAGCAAGATAATATGGATGCAATTAAATATATGGAATGCGTGCATTTGACAAACAATGTTCTGTACATGCACCAATGCGATCATTCTCAGATTACTACTATCAAACCTATCTATATAAATACATATACAATTAAAAAAAATCAAAGGGAATAAAAACAGGAAAAATGGCATGATTCCCATCATAAATCCACCATAATAATTCAGAGAATGTTGCTAGGGGAAAAGAAGAACATATGCTCACCTTGCCGGAAATATCATAGACAACGGCGGCGTCTGCTGTAGTGCAGATTAACATGGGGGCGATGCTATGGTACCGCTCCTGGGCGGCAGTATCTGGCAGCGCCTACCAGAAGAATGCTGCCCTAATGGTCGACTCGTGTCACTTGTAGTGGAGCCTCTTGGCGAACTGGACGAAGATACCAGGCTTCCTGGCACCCAGGTCTCCAAGAAGCACCTGCATACAAACTCTATCAGTTTCATCACTGAAGATAAGAAAATAAGGATCAAAAGAAGCTCATCCTGGGCTTTCGACCGGCGCCAGTCATGGATTGAGGCTGTATAAGCCCTCTTCTTTGCTTCTCTGAACACACCGCCGCCACTTCTTGATTGTCAGGAAAAAACCAAGTCATAGAAAATTAATTGTCCCATAATAAAGCCTAATGATTATAACACTTCTTACTGCTCATACTGTATGTAACTTTAGACGGGAAATTGATATGAAGATTAAACTGATGTGACTATTGATTTAAAGCAAGATATACTACCATGAGGACGGCCTGAACATATCATGAAAAATCTTTTGAAAAGAGGCACTGAAGCTTACATCTTAGCTAGCTTCCTTAGATTGAAGATAACAGTTCCGTTCATGAAGAGCTCATGTTCAGAACCCAAGTGTATACCAGATTGGTTGAAATCTAACAAATTACCTTTTCAGATGTGAGGGCTTTAGAATTTAGCAAAAATATGATCATAAATCATATGGTAAAGTAATATGTAGAGCAGCATAAACTATTAAACTGCAGCAATGAAGAGGTTTGAGAGGGGAAAATGGCAAGTTGCTAGATCCAATCAATGTATATATTGCAGTTCCAAATTAACAACCTACAATATCGACAGAAGAAAAAAATGCAAAGCAGCAAAATAGTTATTTGTGTACTAACTATACGACTCCACTATGTGTGATAGACCCTGGCTTCAGATTTCAGAACAGTAGGTCATGTTACCAATCAGGCATAGAAGAAAATACATTCTAGTCTAATTTCATCTGACCAGAAGCTTCGTGTTTCCACAAAAGGAGAGCAATATATTGAGCACATGACTAATACACTGAGCAATATATTAAGCACATGAGCAATATAAATACATTAGTCATCTAGCTAATATATGGACCCTGACAGAAAAGGTTGGTCGGTACCCTGAACACAATAACATGTCTTTATCTTAGTCTTCCCATCCAAGTTCCTGCTTGGCCATGAAAATTGCAGGTAATATCAGGTTGAGTGGGAAGAAAGGTTGAAAGATATTCATGCTTCTGCACGGTGCACCAAAGAAAAAAGTATACCCAACAGGAGAATGGAGCACTTCATGTGTACATATGAGCAGATTTAAATAACCATAGTGTGAGCAAACATGCATAGTTGCAATGAAACAAAATTCCAAAATAATAAGAAAAATGAAAGCTAACAAAGAGGTTTACTTGATATGCCGCTCCTATTGAACATTATGGATGCATTCATGCATTTCCAAGGTATGCAATGTGGTCTGTAGTGGAGGATGTAAAACGTTAGTACATTTGATAAACATAGTGAAACTTGAATCAAAACAAAAAAAAAAGAGGCAAGAGCCAACCCTTAACAAAATATCTTACTGTATATATAAACTCTCAAATCCAAGCATAAGTTATAAACCAAAGTAGCATGTGCAAAATTTCCCGTAAATCCACCACAATGATTCAGAAAAGAGTGCTAACCGAAGATAAAAGAAAACCAAAAGATATCCATGCTGGAGATATCATAGACGACAACAGCCGCTGCTGGTAGTACATGGGGGCGAGGCCGTGGTAGCACTCTTGGGCGGCAATATCTAGCAGCACCTTAAAGAAGAACGCAGCCCTGCATGTCGAATCTTGTCACTCATAGTAGAGCCCCTGGCGAACTGGATGAACATACAAAACAAACTAAAAGGTTAGCTAGAAGCCTAGAAGCACATGCACACAAACTCGTTCAGTTTCACCATGAAAAACACACGTAAGGATCAGCTAGACTCTTTAAAATCTCACCTCAAGCTTTAGACTGACGCCAGCCATGGACTGAGACAGGAGAAACCATGTTCTCTGCTTCTCTCAACCCGTTGTGCCTCCTTTGACATTTAAGGAAAGCACATACACAAACAAAAAGAAAAAGAAAGCATTATACATTTGCCATTTAAACCATTACCTTTTAGGTGAGATAGATGAATTCCATCAGATGCTAACCATGTGAGATCAAGAATGTGCATTTCCTATAAAAGATAACTACATATGTTTTGCATCACAAAGGCTTTGTCCACTACATGATGAATTTGCAATGCATGAAAACAGAACACGGTAGGATATAGCTATGGTTCAGATTCTCCAACCATTTCCTGGTGGAATAGGAAGATATTGGTCCAATCTTATACATAACTTCATCTTCTTGCCTCGGAATCCTGAACCACTTAAGGAAGGGAATCAAAACACGCACACACATAAGACACCCACACCTGAACACATGTACAGGCAGAGGGAGACGAACCTGCAGCTCCACAAGCTGCTCCTCCTAGCAGCGGTGCGAGCGGTTGGCGACGCCGAGTTCTGAGCGAGGTGCCGTTGAGCACATAGGAGGAGATTGAGCACCTCGCGTTGCTCTCCCATGGCCCAGCTTGCCGGCATCTAACTAACTTTTGTTCCATAAATATGTGCAACTCTTCAAAAACAATTAGTAGTTGGATACCTGAAACTGAAAGAAGGTCAAAGCACAAAATTAGATCCGTTAATTATGTATACCACATGATTTAGGCACGAAGCGACCATTTACTGACCTACAAACCAGAGCCAAGAAACTAAAACACTGCATCATGATAATATGTACCATCTTGAGAAAAATCCACCTAAACCAAAAAAAAAAATGAAAATTAGTGATGCACTGACACCAATAAAATGATGAGATTGCAATAGCCAATAATGGCCTTCAAATTTCAACTACCATGAATAAAAAATAGATAACTGCTTCACCAGATAAAGTACGTTGGCTCCTGTGATCATATCAACAAACTTGTAGGCAATCGAAAGTACTTGTTGCATGACAATTAATATTTAATTTTCTTGAGCGGATTGATTTGGGAAAATCATATTATGTTGGCGCAATGGCAACATTGTATGTATTTAAAAGCTCTTTGATTTTGTACTTATTTTATTTCTTATAATCCTTCGATCAGCTAGCACAGATATAATTAGAGTAATCTGTGCATGACAAATACTTGGAGGGAGAAAAGTAGGCTTTGTGCATAGATGGTATCGCAAGAATCTGAAAGGTACACACATGAGGCCATGAACCATCAATCCAACTTAGCTAATGTCAATTCTGAACCAGTAAGAGCCAGTATAAGAAAAGTATCATACTGAAAGAAAATAATGTGATGCATAGAAGGCCTACAAAATGCCAACTCAACAACAAAGGAAAATAATGTCTATCTCAATTCATTTAGTAGCTCGGAATAACTGTTATTCAGACCAGATGAATATATATATTATCTTTGCTCAATCTTAAAGAATAGTAACTTCAGTGTGGCAATGTTCAATGCTTGCAGTACGGTTCAGATCTAAATCGATTCAAACTATTACCTCTAGAACATCAAGATCAAGATTAGGGCCCAACCTTCTGTAGCTTGTATTCTTCTTCCATATCATACTGGAATCAAGATGGATCCTGCAGCAATAGATCAATTAGTGGTGCACTGATACTTAATTTGTGCATGACAAATACTGGAAGGGAGAAAAGTTGGCTTTGTGGTTAGATGGCATTGCAAGAATCTGAAAGCTACACCCATGAGGCCATGAACCATCAATACAATTTAGCTAATGTCAAATCTGAACCAGTAAGGGACAGTATAAGAAAAGTATCATACTGAAAGAGGAAATAATGTGATACATAGAAGGCCTACAAAATGCCAACTCAACAATAAGGAAAAAAATATCTATCTCAATTCATTTAGTAGCTCGGAATAACTGTTATTCAGACCAGATGAATATGTATTCAGTAACTTCAGTATGGCAATGTTCAATGCTTGCACTACGGTTCAGATCTAATCAGTTCAAACTATTAACTATAGAATATCAAGATTAGGGCCCAACCTTCTGTAGGTCGTCTTCTTCTTCTTCTTCCATATCATACTGGAATCAAGATGAATCCTGCAGCAATAGATGAATAGGCATGAGAACATACCAGTAACCAGCAAATTTGGCTTGACCATAGGTAATTTTACATCTATTCTACATTCATAGCACACCATATTACAAAAAATAGTCTATCATTTTTCACATCCATACACAAAACAGAAGCAATCTAGAAAAGGGAGCATGCGCATCACCTTTCTTGAGATGCATAGGAAGGGAAGGGGTGGTTGGAGATCTGTTAGAGGAGGATGGCGGCTGGAAGACCTTCAGCTGGTGTAGCCATTGTCGGTCAACCTGGAGTCGGGGACACGACAATGGAAGTCGAGCATGTCGTGTGCGCCGCCTCCAGCTGAGAGAGAGAACACGGGAGGAGGTCAGAGAGAGAGAGAGAGAGAGAGAGACCTGGGAGAATGGGTTGTTGCGGGAGGGGCTGGAGGCTTGGAGCACAGGCATCCAGCTCTGAACGTGCCGCTGCGCCTCTCGCCGCAGGCTTCTGGTCTTCGTCCTCGATGCACCATATACGCGGCCGGCAGCGCGGGGGAGGATGTGGTGGGTCGGCTAGGCAGTGGCCGGCGGCGTAGAGGAAGAGGCAGAGGGGCAGGAGCCCGAAAGCCAGCAGCGAAACCTTGCGACGCCAAATCGCTGCAAACGACCGCACACGGCTCGACGATGGCAGCGACGTCGCTGCCGGGCACCTAGTCGGCGGTGGAAACAACGGGGAGAAGTGACGGAACGGCGGCGAGATCCAAACTGAGGAGAACGAAAACCCTAGATCGAGAAAAGCGACGGAAACCCTAGATCTAGAAAAGCTAAGAGGCGACCCCCATATACCTGGCTCGTTGTAGAGAGGGCAGGGGTAGAGGAGGCCACCGGCTGTAGCTCTCGTACCCGGTGTCGCCTCCCAGTCTGCCACGCCCGTACGGCCGTCATCCCATCGCCATGGTCTGAACGTGAAATGACGATACTATCCATGGATTTCGACCGATCCACAACCGCTGCCAACGCGCGCGGACGGCCTCACGGAGAGCTCACATTCGCACGACCCAGCCCACACGCTTACAGGTGCGACCCGCAAATATCTGGGACCACCGTCAGCCACCTAGAGCAGCGTACCAGCGAGTAGAAAAGGGCGCAGTGTGTAAACAGCAGGAAGGGAACGGACGGCCAGGATCGGGCGGAGATCCTTATCTACGGCCGAAATGCTCAAATCGCTTAGGAGCCTCCGGGTCCGGGCAAGATTGTCATCTTTAGATATCAAACTTGCCGTAACCATGTCACATAAAATAACGCCTCTGCAGAACAAAGTTAGACGCCTCTACCTTTATTTAGTTTTGCAAGTTTTACATGGCATATAGGCTTATTCGTAAGAGAATCGCTTCCCTACCTACGAACTTTGTACCACAACGTCGATCGTATAATTGCATGTTTAAGCATCCCTTTCGGGCCCTCCATTGAAAATGCTTTGCCGACTAGAGAGAGAGAAACAGACACCCGCCAGCCACAGATACGGTGCAAGCCGTATGTCAGTAATGGAACCAGTCTCACGTAAGCGTACGCGTAAAGTCGGTCCGGGCCGCTTCATCAACTCAATACCGAAGGCATCGTAAGTGCACGCTAGAGGGTAGCAAATATAAGAAAGACGTCCTCATTCAACATGAGTTCTAACCGTACCAGCAGTACTACGCATAGATCGGCTCTGATACCACTGAAGGGGTTCCGGTGCAGAAAACAATAATTTTTCTAGCGTATGAAACCCTAACTAGCCAGGATCTATCTATCTAGTACATGTGATAACGGTGGCGGAACGGGTTACATTACCTCCATGTAGACCAATAGCGGGGATTACGCTCCCGCACAAGCGTTGACGATGAAATCGTACGTAGCCGATCTCGAGGTCGCGGAGAACTTGCCGTGATGACGTAGACGATGACGCCGGGGTGTCGACGATGACCTGCGTCGATGGGGCGTCGGGCGGAAGATGGCGAGGCGTCGGCGGCTGGGGGGGGGGGGTGCGCCGGCGGCAGGGGGAGCAGCGTCTGGGCTGCAGGTGGGCGAGACGACATCGCCCAGGCTCCTCAAAACTGGTGCCTCCGAGCACTCGCAAACATACGGAGCTTGACGACAACCCCCGGTCATTCAGATCCAGCTGAAATCGCTGGGGTAGAACTTTTCTGGAATCCCGCAGGGCAACGACGCCCGGCGGTATAGCTTAGGTGGAGAGAGGAGGAAAAACGGGCGGAGAAACAACTCGGTCGGCCTGCTATACAATTAATTGTATTTTTCATGAATTAATCCAATTAATATGCCTTGCTATATAAAGGGGGGAGGGGGTGTGCAAACACCTTGCCTCCCCCATGTGGGATTAAAGAAAAGGAGGAGGTGGGGGGGTCGGCCAAGCATGGGCTGGCCGCACCATGCTTGGGCCCCACCCCTTCCTTGGTGCGGCTCCCCCTAATGGGCCCCAATTGGCCCATTAGGTGGGCTGTCCCTTTTTTCCTTTATTTTTAATTAATATAAATACTATTAATTCATAATTAATATATTTATATATAATTTAATCTCCCGTGACTCCAAAACATTTTCTGAACCACCCGAACAACTTTCGGACATTCCTGGAACCCTTCCAGACCTTCCCGGAACTCCTTCCGGACCACCGGAACTCTTTCCGGATCATTTCTCTCTCTCCAACAAAATCCTATATTATTCCAGAACCTATCTCCTGGTGTCGTTAAGACCTTAAGTTTGTTATGCTACGGTTCGAGAACACTCCAGACATGGTCGAGACACTCCGCTCACCAATGACCGTCAGGGATACCTGGATGTATATGACGGCCCCTATGCATTCTACGAATATCGTCGTTGAACCATAAACATGATATTCATTCCCTTTGTTTCTGCGATACTACCTTGTCCGAGATATGATCGTAGACATCCAATGTCTTTGTTGTATCTCGTTACCAACAAAGGTTATTAACTCGTATGTGATATTACATCTCCATGACCTAGTCACAAGCTGCGCAGCTATATAGATGTAATCTCACCGAGTGGGCCCAGAGTATCTTTCCATTACAAGAATGAACAAACCCCGCTCTTGATCCTTACGTCTCAATACTCTTTTGGGATACCCAAGATGGACACCGTTATTGTCATGCTAAATAAGACACAACGTTTGATGCTCTCAAAGTACCCCTAGGAAGCATCAATAAGTACGGTCTCACGGTTTAAGGAATAAGCTATCATATTCTTATCTATTGCAAATGAAAAACATCGTAATACGATCTTATTGCAATACTTTGCGTATGTCCATCACCTTGTTCAACTAATAAGATGACCCCATTATCAACCGACGTCATTGTCCTTGATCGGGAATCTCGATCAACTATTGCCCAGTGGACTAGTTCATATAGAGGCTTACTAGGGACCCTGGTTGTCTATGTATCACACGTGTATTAATAATTTCGATTAATACAGTTATAGCATAATGCACAAACCTATTATAAACTTATGAGATAATGCAATAAATACTACTTATTTATTTGCCTCTAGGGCATATCTCCTTCAACTACATTTTTATATGCATTTTATATAGTTTTATGCATTTTCTAGGACTAACCTATTAACAAGATGCCAAAGTGCTAGTTCCCTGTTTTCTGCAGTTTTTGGTTTCAGAAAAGTACTTAAGGAAATATTCTCGGAATTGGAAATAAAAGATCCTGGAATTATTTTTGGAAAAGGAACGTTCCAGAACATCGAAGACGAGACTGAGAAGAGCCACGAGGCGGCCACATCACGTCGTGGCGCGGCTACTTTCCTGGCCGCACCAGGAGGTGGTGTGGGCCCCTCAGGCGCCCATCGACATCGCCCTTTCGCCCATAAATACCTCCTGACCTAAAAACGATCTCACGATGTTCACTTTTTCCTCCACGGGTCCCAAGCCGCCGCCATCATCAACACCAAGTCGGGAGAGATCATAACTGCTCATCGGCACCCTGCCGGGAGCGGGAATCGTCCCCGGAGGCCTCTACGTCGCCATGACCGCCTCCGGACTGATGCGTGAGTAGTCTACCCTTGGACTACGGGTCCATAGCAGTAGCTAGATGATTGTCTTCTCCTCTTGTGCTATCATGTTTAGATCTTGTGAGCTGCCTATCATGATCAATATCATCTTTATGTAATTCTCCATGTTGTGTTTGCTGAGATCCGATGAATATTGAGTACTAAAGTTATTGCTTCATAATATATCATGTGTGTGCTATTTAATGATCTTGCATGCTCTCCGTTACTTGTGTGTGCTTTGGCCAAGTAGATGCTCGTAACTCCAAGAGAGGGTATTTATGCTCGATAGTGGCTTCATGTCTCTATTAAATCTGGGGCAGTGACAGAAAGCTCTAAGGTTGTAGATGTACTGTTGCTACTAGGGATAAAACAGTAGTACTTTGTCTAAGGATGATGTTACTTATTTACTTTACACACAGTGCTTAAGGCGATAATGTGTTGCATGCAACTTAATACTGAAAAGGGTGCAGACGCTAAACAGAAGGTGGATTGTTTGTCATAGATGCGGTTGGAACGGTGTATGTATATTGTTGTAATGCCCGAATGAATCTCAAACTAGACATCATAACGTTAGTATATGCATTGGTTTGCTCATCATAATTCTATCAATTGCCCAGCTGTAATTTGTTTACCACTCATGGACAAATGTTATAATTATTTATGGAGAGACACCACTAGTGAACTGTGGACCCCGGTCCTTCTCATTAATCTGATAAAACCACAACTGCAAACCTGTTACTTTCTGCAAACAAACATCTTTCTTCCACACATACGTTTAATACTTTGTTACAACAAGCCGGTGAGATTGACAACCTCACTGTTAAGTTGGGGCAAAGTAGTGTGCATGCTCCACGTCAACAGCTCTTTTCTGGCGCCGTTGATACCTCGGGGGAATTCTCATCTCCTACTTGTTCGGTAACCTTTATTTCATAACTGAGGGAAATTTGCTGCTGCACTACTTCATACCTTCCTCTTGGGATCTCCCAACAACGCACCCACCGTGTGCATCAGGCACGTCTGAAGTTTTCCTACGAAGTGTCTCACCAGAAGAAGGCCGGAAAATCCTTCAGGAGATCCACTCAGGGGATTGCGGACATCACACATCAACAAGATCAATGGTAGCAAAGGCATTCAGACATGGATTCTTCTGTTGACGGCTTTGCCAGACGCGGAAAATATAGCCCGTGTTTGTGACGGATGTCAACGTTATGCGAGACAAATTCACGTACCGGCTCAAGATCTACGGACCATCCCAATAACATGGCCTTTCGCAGTATGTGGTATGGACATGGTAGGACCTTTCTGTGGGGACCCCGAACTAACTGTCCGAAATACCCGATTATGCTTAACACAACGATCCCGTGATCAGTCTGTCGTTGCACATAATCCGAATTGAATACCAAAGTTTACATCCATTACAATACCGAATTAAAGTCTTACATAAAATGGTCATCTAGACCAAGTCTTACATAGGTGCCTTCAAGGGCCAAACCAAAACAATCAACATAAGCAGCGGGAATTAAACGTAGTAGCCACCAACAACTAACGCAGACCCGACAGGCAGTCGACTTTGAGAAGATCCTTAGTTGGCGTAGATGTCGCCATACTCCTCCTGGGTGTAGTACTCCTCCATGTCTGGCTACGACAATAGCCAGAAGCAACTGGTATGAGTACATTTGAATGTACTCGCAAACTACTCCAACATGAGTGCTCTAGTTCCATTTTTAGTTTCTCACTTTTATTTATTTAAAACATCTCTGTATCTTTGTTGAAGAAGATAAGGAAATTATGACTACTAGATATCTCAATTTTATTAATGTTATTCCAAAACTCCTCCTTTTCCAACCATAAACCATTATGGTAATATCTTTCTAACTACCTCATACCGATCCATTGGTATAGGTGTGTGGAACGTTCTCCATTTCCTTTTTTTCTTTTCAAACTCAACTCTTTTCCAAAAACTTGCACATGGTCTAAGTAGGGTCTTCAACTGTCCATATCCGGGGACTCGGCTATTCGAATAGTTTAATTACCCTCTGCAGAGGTAGCACGCTTTTCCCACACTCATCCGATAACTCATCGTGTCAGCCACGCTTCGCCATACCCTTGGTATGCGAAGTTGAGTCACCGACCCTAGTCTTTCCTTTGCTCATGCTAGTATAGGATCCTGCCCCTATGAACCATTCCATCTACACCTAGTCTAGTTTCCCGTCGGAAACCCTAAGTGTGAGGACTCATAGGTTTTATCTGGCGGTGTATACGGACATCCTTCTATCCTCCTCCTTATCTATTCATAGATTTTTGAGCGAGGACCCAGGTCAGGGTTAGGTCACCAAACCACTCCCTCATGCATAACAGAGTCATCTCTGTTGATACAGTGTCCCATACTAATACGAGCAAACTATGTGACTAAGCCCTTTCCCATATGTGGGTAAATGTGGTCGCACAGAGTATCGGTTGCTTGACTGAGTACTAGGACACAATGTGCTTTTCCAAAACCATCTTTCTCCATTTCCTTATTTCAACACACCATCTTGGTGCTATATATTCACACAAGTTTTCAAAGGAGTTTTTAATAAACAACATTGTTTTTCCATCCTATAGTTTTAGTATCTACTTCTATATAGGGTGGCAAAATCATCTCTATATACTTTTGAAAAAGGGTTTTTTGTAAACCTTTGCTTTTGAAAATGATTTGTAAATCTAGATGCATAAGTTAGGTGCAAGCTCAGAGAGTAGCTTGCCTTGCTCGGCAAAGTGATCTTGGTCTTGGTCTTCAGGTTCAGCAAATCCCTCCTCCTCGATATGTCCGGCAACGTTCTCTTCAGGGGGCTCGGGAGGGCGTGCGGCAGGTGCAGGACGACGGCGGCGAGGTGGGGAAGCTCCTGGGCGTGAAGACGAGGCTCGGGGATGGTCCAGGCGACGGCGGCGTCCTCCTCCTTTTTCCCGCGGCTCCGCTGCAACTCCGGCGAGCGATCGACGGCGCACCTCGGGCACGGCGGGCTCGAGGAGACCACGGGCGGCCGGAGCTTCGCGGCAGCTGCTCCGCCCTCCTGGCGGTGCTCGAGAGGGAGAAGAAGTGAGGGGAAGGGGTGGTGGTGCGGTGTGGAGGAAGGCAGGGCACGGGGCGGCTTTTATAGCGGCCGGGCGGCGCACGGTGGTCGCGGTGCAGGGGCGATCGTGGCCGGGCTAGGCCGCCGTAGGCCGGTGGAGGGGCATGGCTGGGTTGCTGGGCTCCCAGGGGACCGAGCGGGCAAGGCGGGGCGGCGTGGCGCGCTCGGGCGCGCTCGGGCGCATGGCCCTGCCGTGGGCGTGCTCGGGCGGCGCACGGCGTGCGCGTCGTGGCGTGGCCGCGGCGTGCCCGGGCGGGTGCTGGTGTGCGTGCGGGCTCGCGAGGGGGCAGGGAGGCGAGGAAAGAAGGGGGGCCAGGCACGGGAGAGCGCACGGCGTGCCACCTCGGATGCCTGTCGCGACACTGCGACGTGCGCACGGCCGGGGCTGTCGCCGGCGTCCTCACGGCGGCTCCGGCCACCATTTTGCCTCCCCCGGCGTGCAGTGAGATCGCAGAGAAGAGAGGGGTGCAGGGATGGCCTCAATCTGACAAATGAACAACGCACTCCTCGGATTGATCCACGAGTTGATTCGGATTGGGAAGAACAGGTGGATGAACACCAAGTGCTTGATGATTTTCCTGAACCAGAACAGTGACCATTTGTCATTTTAATTTTCCTATTTCTCTTTATTCTTTTGAGTCCAAATTTAAGTTCTAGGCTAAGTATATTATTGGTGAGTGTTACAGAGTCTCTTTGAAATATTTTGAAATATTTCAATCATGAATTTCTAATTTGAATTTAAAGTTTTGAATCTGAAATTTTGAAAGGGAATAGTTTGTAAAAATTAACTAGGAGTGTTTATAATATTTCTCCATTGGTTTTGGTGTATAAATAAATTATGCTTCTTAATTTAGAAAAATAATGTGACATGTGTCACATGGTGTTTTGCTTTTAGGGTTTGTTTTATGTGTTTTCTTTTCTTTCAATTTTTCAATTAGTGCTTAAATTCAACAATATTGCAAACAATGTAACAAGAAACACTCAAGAATTAGACATACACACATTTTTATAAGAAAAGTTTTTTGTTGGCCCACATTTTTGCATTAATAATTATATTAACATTCTGGGATGTTACAGACTTCCCCCCTTAAAATAAATCTCGTCCCGAGATTTGCTAGGCCTGGGTACTAAAGAGGTTGGGAAACTCGCTTCTAAGATAGTCTTCGCGTTCCCAAGTTGCTTCATCTTCAGAGTGGTTAGTCCACTGGACTTTGTAGAACTTGATTGCTCGCCTGCGGGTGAGACGAACATCTTCGTCGAGAATCTTGAGGGGTGTCTCACGATAAGTCAGATCTTGATTCAGGTCGACGGACTGGTGATCGATGTTTTTGAAAACATCAGGCTGGTCAGGAACTTCAAGACACTTCCGGAGCAAGGAAATGTGAAAAACATCATGGTAATCTTCTAACTCTTTGGGCAACTCCAGTTGATAAGACACTTCTCCTCGACGGGCAAGGATCTTGAAGGGTCCAATATATCTTGGCGCTAACTTTCCTTTGATATGGAAACGTTGCATTCCTTTAAGGGGTGTCACTCGGAGATAGACATAATCTCCGATATTGAAGGTGACATCACGACGCTTGGGATCAGCGTAACTCTTCTGACGGGATTGGGCGGTCTTGAGTCGCTCACGGATAAGCTGGACTTGCTCTTCAGCCTCACGGAGGGTATCTGGTCCAAACAGTTTGCCCTCTCCGGTGTCGGACCAATTCAGGGGTGTACGACACTTCTTGCCGTAAAGGGCTTCAAAAGGGGCCATTTGCAGACTAGACTGGTAACTGTTGTTGTAGGAGAATTCTGCAAATGGAAGACAATCTTCCCATTTGGATCCATAGGCTAGGACACATGCGCGAAGCATGTCCTCTAATATCTGGTTCACTCGTTCAGTTTGGCCATCGGTCTGGGGGTGATAAGCTGTGCTAAATGCCAACTTGGTTCTGAGGGCTTCATGCAGGGCTTTCCAGAATCTTGAGGTGAATTGTGTGCCTCTATCTGACACAATCCTCTTAGGCACACCATGCAGGCTTACGATTCTGGAAATATACAGGTCTGCTAACTGATTTCCCCTGTAGGTGGTGTGGACGGGAATAAAATGGGCCACTTTGGTCAGCCTGTCAACGACGACCCATATTGAGTCATGGCCTCGGTTGGACCTTGGAAGTCCGGTGATGAAATCCATTCCAATCTCATCCCACTTCCACTCGGGAATCTTTAGGGGTTGAAGCAATCCAGCGGGTCGCTGATGTTCAGCCTTGACTCTCTGACAAATATCACACTTGGCTACGAAAGCACCAATTTCTCGCTTCATTCCATGCCACCAAAATCTTTCACGAAGGTCTTGGTACATCTTGGTTCCGCCGGGGTGGATTGAGTAAGGGGTCTCGTGGGCTTCCTTTAGGATTAACTCCTTGAGCTCTGAGGTATTGGGGACACAGATACGATCATTGAATCTCAACACTCCTTTTGCATCCTTGGTAAAACCAGGCGCTTTACCGAGAGAAATCTTCTTCTTGATTCCTTCTATGCTTTCATGACCTTTCTGGGCCTCCTTGATCTGATCTATCAAGTTCCTGAAGAAGATCATATACAGATTTGGGTATCCTCACAACATCATCACAGACAACGGGACCGACTTCTCACTTGGTGACATGCAGAAATTCTGCGGGGAAAACGGGATCCGACTCGACCCCGCTTCAGTTTCACACCCCCAATCAAACGATCAAGTGGAGAGAACAAACCAGGAGCTACTCAGAGGTGTAAAACCAAGACTCCGGGTTCCATTGATGCTGGGAAGAGGAGTTGCCAGCAGTTGTTTGGAGCATCAACACAACCCCAAACAGGTCAACAGACTTCACCCCCTTCTTCATGGTTTATGGCGCAGAGGACGTGTTACGCAGTTGTCGGCCCAGTGAGAACTGGGGTATCAAGAGCCCATTCCCCCTAGGCCTCGCACGCGGGCCAGTCAGACGAAACGACTAAGGACCAGGCGTCACCGCCTGGCGGGACCCTCGAGAGGCGATTCCTCTCGAGGGCCTGAAGAGGAAACGAGGGCCTCAAGGGACCCCTCGCCTCAGGGATCCCCCCCCCGAGGAGCCAACCCGCTTGATAGTACCGCGCGGTCGGCCGCCTGTCGGCCACAGCGCCACCTATATCAACAATGGACCGAGTCCATGGACGAATGGAGCGCGGTGGACTCGCGCTCCGCCCTGCCGCTGGCATGTGGGAGCCACCTTGAAGGCCAAGCCGAAGGAGAAGGCCCGAGGCGCCTATAAAAGAGAGAAGACATCCATCGTAGCAGGGGTCGGCCCTTTGCGTGCAAAACGCCCTTGTAAACCCTAGCAACACTGGTTAGGTTAGCCTCCGGCTGGAGGAGGAAGAAGATCATCGCTTCCCATTCCAGTCAAGAACTGCCTCAAGGGGGCTTCCGGCAAGCTCAATTGTACTGTAACCTTTCACATATAAAACAGACAGGCAGGAGTAGCGGTCTTACCTCCTCACGAGGGCCGTGAACCTGGGTAAAGGACGGTGTCTTCCTTGGTCGGGTGTGCGTCTTCTTCGGGTCCGGCGAGCAACGTCGCGGAGCCACCTAAGGGTTTAGACCTCCGCGTTCAATCCCCTTTCGAACCACACTTCAGGAAGTGACTACCCCCTATTCCTGGGAGTCATGACCCGACATTTGGCGCGCCAGGTAGGGGATTGAGGCGCGTCAACAACCTTCGAGTTCGTCTCCGCGCCATGGTGAACACGCGCGCCACATGCGTCGCCCGAGTCAACCGACGCGCGCCCGAGGGAGCACGCACGCCCCCAGGTGCCGCGACCACCCTCGCACGACGGGGCCGACCCTGCCACGAGGAGCATGTCCCTTCTGGCCCTCACGCGGAGGCACCAGAGCACGACGCTGAGCACCAGGAGGACGCGCAGTCGTCCCACCCGACGCTGCACCCAAGCGGCTCGGGCCCGGGAAGGACAGACCCCGCGCCCCACACCGCGCTGCTCATGGCGCTGGAGCTGCTCCGCTACCAGCCCACCGCTGAGGCCCACGAGCAGTGGCTCCAACGCCTCAACCACCTCGTCGGCAGCGCCACGACACGCCCCGCTCCGTCGCAGTCCAACATGCACCCCTCTCTCGCGGGCACGGTCGCAACCAATGCGCCTCCGCCACCTCCGGGGCCTGCACCGGCTGCGGCACAAAGGGCTGCTTCGCATGCGTCCTCGCCACACGATTGCTTAATCGTGCAGCGCACCGTACCCGATGCTCGTGTGGGGATGGGGCTCCAGCGAGACCGACAGAACAGGGTCGTGGAGGAGCTCGGCCAGGCGGGACAGCAGAACCGCGGCGCGCTTCAGCACGGGGTCGCTACGTACACCTCAGGCTGCACGGCGTTCACTCGCTCTCTGCGTCGCGTGGTCTGGCCGCAGAAGTTCAGGCCGGCTCTTCCCAAGGCCTACGACGGCTCCAGGAACCCCATCGAGTTCCTGCAGCTCTACACCACCTCCATCCAAGCTGCGCGGGGCGACGACAAGGTCATGGCCAACTGGTTCTCTCACGCGCTTCGCGACTCTGCGCTGTCGTGGCTCCTGAACCTCCCGGAGGACTCTGTGAACTCCTGGGAGGAGCTCTGCAAGCAGTTCGTCTCCAACTTCAAGGGTACGTACGAGCGCGCCCTCACCCACAACGATCTGCGCGCTGTGGTGAAGAGGAAGGATGAAACGCTCCGCAAGTATATCCAGCGCTTCAGCCAAATGCGCAACAAGATCCCGAACATCCCTGACACTCAAGTCATCGCCGCTTTCCACGAGGGCGTCACAAACAGCAGGATGCTCGAGAAGCTGGGCATCCACGACAAGCTCACCTCTATGGTCAAGATGTTCGACATGGCGGACAAGTGCGCCATGGCTGAAGAAGGACTCCTCTTCGTGAAGATGTCCTCGAGAGGGGACGATCATGCTAAGGGGTCCAAAAGCCAGAAGAAGAAGGAGGAGCCCAAGCGCAAGGCCACCGCAGTTCTCGCGGCAGAGCCTGACACAACAGGCACCCGTAGGGACTCCCCCGAGGCTGGAGAGAGGAAAGATGATCACCGCCCTTTCTGCATCTACCACAACAGGCGCGACCACTCTACGGAGTCCTGCTATGACCTCAAAAGGTTGAGCAAGGAGCGCGATCAAGCAGAAGGCAGTGGCAGCCGCGGTCGAGGTCGTGGCTACCGCGGGAGCGGATGCAAGGGCGGCTACCAGAAACCATCTGGAAATCAAGCCAACGCCGCATAAAAGAACAGCAACCTCCCTAACGAGGAAGATGGCGGCTACCATGCACCGAGGGGCGCCATTGCCTGCATCCTCGGGGGGGGGGGGGGGGTGGGGTGTGCAGGCGCCAAAGTCGAACAACCAGTTCAAGTAGTTCGCCCGCGAGCTCAACGCCGCCCTCACAAGCGCGGAAACCTCCAGGCCCCTCAAGTGGTCGCAGTACACCATCGCCTTCGACGCTCAGGACCACCCCAAGTCCACCAAGGCTGTTGGAACCCTCCCGCTGGTCTGCTCCCCAACCATGGACAACGTGGCCGTCTCCAAGACGCTTATCGATGGCGGAGCAGGCCTGAACGTTATCTCCATAGATACGTTCGAAGCGCTTCAAGTGCCCTACGAGCGGCTCATGCCCTCGAGGCCCTTCACGGGAGTCACCAGCGGCTCGATCGAGCCTCTAGGCCAGGTCAGGCTTCCCGTCACCTTTGGGAGCGAGGAAAATTACCGCACCGAGCACATCGACTTCGATGTCGCACACATCAGCCTGCCGTACAACGCCATCCTCGGCTACCCCGCGCTCGCAAAGTTCATGGCCGTCACGCACCATGCGCACAACATGGTAAAGATCCCCGGCAGCGCCGGCACAATCACCATCCGTGGGCATGTCCTGGACGCTACGCGCGCCGTTGAGACGGCCTACAAGACCGCCGCCATGGCCTTCCCCGCAGAAGAGGACCTAGAGCCCCTCGAGAGGCACAAGAAGAAGAAGCAGTTGTTCTCCCAGGAGGCAGCTGCCACCAAGAAGATCTCTCTGAACTCCAGTAGCTCGGGGGCTGAAGGCTCGGGGGCCAGCGTCACCATTGGCGCCGTGCTGCCTCCCAAATAGGAAAGCGCGCTCGTCGCCTTCCTCCAGGCAAACTCTGACATGTTCGCGTGGACGCCGTCAGATATGTCTGGTGTACCGAGGGAGGTGATCGAGCACCGCTTGGCCGTGTGCCTAAACGCGTGCCCCGTCAAGCAAAAAGCAAGAAAGCAAGCCCCCGAGAAGCAAGCATTCATCGTCAAAGAGGTCGAGAAGCTCAAAGCGGCAAAAGTCGTTCGCGAAGTCGCGCACCCCACTTGGCTCTCCAACGGCGTGGTAGTCCCAAAACCCGCCGGCGGAGGCCGCCTCTGCATTGACTACACTTATGTAAACAAGGCCTGCCCCAAAGACCCTTATCCCATGCCTAGAATCGACCAGATCGTGGACTCCACGGCAGGCTGCGACCTCCTCTGTTTCCTCGATGCCTTCTCCGGTTATAACCAGATTAAGATGGCTAAAGAGGACAAGGAGAAGACGGCTTTCCTCACCCCATGAGGTGTGTATTGCTACGTCTGCATGCCCTTCGGCCTAAAAAATGCTGGAGCCACTTTCCAGATGTTAATGAGGATAGCCCTTGGCGGGCAAATGGGGCGAAACACTGAAGCATATGTCGATGACATCGTCGTGAAGTTGCGCGAAGGAAATACTCTTCTCGGAGACCTTGAAGAAACCTTCGCCAGCCTGCGCAAGGTGAACATCAAGCTCAACCCCGCCAAGTGCGTCTTTGGAGTACCTTCAGGCAAATTGCTGGGGTTCCTCGTGTCTCATCGGGGCATAGAGGCGAACCCAGACAAAATCAAGGCCATAGAAGGCATGCAACCTCCACGCAGGCTCAAGGACATGCAACGCAACGCCTGGCAGGCTGCATGGCCAACTTGGGTCAATTCATCTCCAAGTTCGGCGAAAGAGCCCTGCCGTTTTTCAAGATCATGAAAAGAACGGGCACTTTCAAGTGGACCCCTGAAGCTGAAAAAGCATTTGAGGACTTGAAGAAGTACTTGGCCAGCCCACCTGTAATGGTCGCCCCAAGGCTTGGCGAGCACCTGAAGCTGTACTTGTCAGCTACTCCACAAACAGCCAGTGCTGTCCTTGTGGTGGAAAGAGAGGAGCCTGTACTTCACAAGAAGAGTGCAACCACTCCAAAGAAAAAGCCTCCTGATAAAGAGCTTGACGAAAGGGCAGTCCTCACAAAGCCACCGCCAGGCCCAAAGCCTCAAGAGGGGACCGCCCCGAGTCAACCGCTGCAAGAGGTTCATGCCAAAGGGACTGATGAGCCTCAAGAGGCTAACGCACTCGAGGCCCAGGAGGAGCGCTGCGAGGCCACGTCCCTCGAGGCAAAGTCGCTCGAGGCCACGTCCCTCGAGGCCACGTCCCTCGAGGCAAAGTCCATCGAGGCCACGTCCCTCGAGGCAAAGCCCCTCGAGGCCAAGTCCCTCGAGGCCGAGTCCTCCCCGCAGGGTAAGCCCCATGAAGCCAACCCCATCGAGGGCCAAGCTGGGCCACCTCAGGCGAAAGACGCCAAGGAAACAGGAACTACTCTCGTCGAGCATCCAGTTTACTTCGTCAGCACAGTACTGCGTGATGCTCGCGGGCGGTACAAGATGCAGCAGAAGTTTCTCCTCGCACTCCTCATCGCCTCAAGAAAGCTGTGACACTACTTCCAGGGGCACCCCATCACGGTGGTAACCTCTTCCCCCCTGGAGCAAATTCCGCGCAACCCAAATGCAACATATCGTGTCGCAGGATGGAACATCGAGCTACAGCCATTCAATTTGCGCTTCGATACCACAAGGGTTATCAAAGGAAGAGCACTGGCAGACTTCGTCGCCGAATGGACTGATCCAACCCCTGAAGAGCCCTGGGAAGTAGAGCACGAGTCCTCTGGAGCCGCAATGCCCAGCCACTGGACCATGAAGTTCGACGAAGCTTTCGCTTGTCGCCACGGTGGGGCAGGCGTAGTCCTGACCTCACCCAAAGGCGACAAGTTGTATTACGCAGTCCAGCTGTACTTCGGAATCGACAAGATATCCAACAACATCGCTGAGTATGAAGGGCTGCTTGCTGGCCTACGCGCCGCAATCACCCTAGGTGTCAAGCATATACTCATCAAGGGCGACTCCCAGCTGCTCGTCAACTTCTCCAACAAAAGCTACAAACCCAAGGACGACCACATGGCCGCATACCTTGAAGAGGTCCGTAGGCTGGAGAAGAACTTCAGGGGAATGGAGCTCATGCATATCCCAAGAAAGGAAAATCAAGAGGCTGATGACATCGCCAATCGTGCATCAAAGCGGCAGCTCAGCCACCAGGTGTCTTTGAAGAAAGGCTCGTCAAGGCATCCATAAGGCAGCCCCTAGAGGCCCTGCCCGCAAGCACAAACGAAGCGCTCCCGCCACCACCTGCAAGCGGAGCTCCAGGCTGCGGGCCCCCCACAGGGGAGCGTCTGTTACTCACAGCGGTGCGCCAAGAGGCAGGATGGATCGACGAGATCAAAGACTACCTCCACAAAGGGATCCTTCCCGAGGAAGTTGCTGAAGCGGAGCGAATTGCCCGCCAAGAAAAATCGTACCAAATCCTAGAAGGAATTCTCTACCGCAAGCGCCCAAACGGCATCACGCTCAAGTGCGTCCCTCCTGAAGAAGGAAAACTGCTGATTAAGGACATCCAAAGCGGGGAATGCGGCCACCATTCGTGCGCCCGCACCCTCGCAGGAAAAGTCTTCAGGAGCGGCTTCTACTGGCCTCAAGCGCTTCAAGATGCAACGGACATCATTCAAGCTTGTGAAGCCTGCCAATTCCACGCCAAGCAAATCCACCAACCAGCGCTGGGGCTACAAACCATTCCGCTCTCATGGCCGTTTGCGGTCTGGGGGCTGGACATCCTGGGACTTTTCCCAACGACGCAAGGTGGATATCGCTACCTCTTCGTGGCCATTGACAAGTTCACAAAATGGCCTGAAGTGGAGGCGACGCGCACAATCACAGCAGGCGCGGCGGTGAAATTCATCAGAGGCCTGGTCTGCCGCTTCGGAGTGCCTAACCGCATCATCATCGACAATGGCTCGCAATTCACAAGTGGCATCTTCAGAGCCTACTGTGAGAAAATGGGCATCAGGCTCTGCTTCGCCTCAGTCGCCCATCCGCAAAGCAACGGACAGGCCGAGCGCGCAAACGCAAAGGTCCTCAAAGGCTTAAAGACCAGGACCTTCGATATCCTCGAGGGCCACGGCAAGGGCAGGATCATTGAGCTACCCTCGGTGCTCTGGTCCATCCGTACCACGCCACCTAAGCCCACTGCGGAAACGCCGTTCGCACTCGTCTATGGAGCCAAAGCAGTCCTCCCCGCAGAGATAAAGCATGGATCCCCACGGGTCCTTGCCTTTAATGAGGACCAGCAAGAGGACCTCCACAACGACGACTTGCTGCTCCTTGAAGGGCTAAGACGCCGCGCCGCCCTTCGGGCGTCCAAGTACCAGCAGGACCTGAGGCGCTACCACAGCCGCAATGTGCGCTCGCGCACCCTGGAGGCAGGCGATCTCGTCCTCAGGCGAATCCTCTTCAGGGAAGGCCTCCACAAGCTGTCCCCGATGTGGGAAGGTCCCTACAGGGCCACCCACATCGCCAGGCCTGGCGCGGCTCGCCTCGAGACGCAAGACGGCGTCCCCGTCAAGAATCCATGGAACATCATGCATCTGCGCAAGTTCTACCCGTGATCATTATCGCGTTAGGGCATTTAGCGAAAGAGGCAGCCCACGGCTCAACCTCCAAGCATCTTTTTGTCCCTCAAGGTTAAAAGCTCAAGGCTTAAACCTCGCAAACCTTTGTATCCACAAGGAGCAAGTTATAACCGTGATTATTGTCACGCCCATGATCATTGTCACGTCGAGACATCAAGCGGACGAGGCAGCGTACGGCTCAACCTCCAAGCATTTTCGTCTCTAGAGGTTAAAACGCCAACGGCTTAAACCTCCAAAAACATAGCTTTGTCTCCTAAAGGAACAAATGCAACCGTGGTCATTGCCACACCAGCGATCATTGTCACGTCGAGAAGACAAGCGGAAGAGGCAGCCTACAGCTCAACCTCCAAGCATTGTCGTCTCTAGAGGTTAAAACACCAAATGTCGGGGGGCTGCCCCCCGGGTAGGGCAGATCCCGGTGCAATTCAACAGTGTAGCAACAGTGATTTACCTTTGGAGAGAGGAAGGGCCACCCCCTAGTGTGCTGAAGGGGCAACTTGACCTTTGAGAGCTGGTAGAGTTTAAGGTGCCTCCTGGCAGGCGCAAAGGTCATCTCTGGCGGCTATAAATAGACACCCGGAGCCCTCATAACAGCACAAGCATCAGCGGGTGGTTCCTCTAAGAACTAGCTTCTCGAAGATGTCTTCGCAGGTAGGCTAAGACATCTTCGGGAGGCTAGGCCTAGAGATACTCATCCTAAGAGGAACTCGGATATGTGCGGGAGTGACCTTGGACTTTATGGCTCCGAGAAGACTCCCGGAAGGAGAGGTACTCGGTCTTACCAGATAGGCAATCCGTGTAAGTGCTAACCGGAACATTTATCTCGGTCCTAGACTTGTGTAGGAAGGACTCGTAAGGTCGAGCAAGAAGGTGACTAGCATGAGGGATCCCGGTAGGCCGTCAACGGTCTACAGCAGGCTTTCCCGCCTGATGCGGGGGGAAGTACCGTTCCGTCTGACACGGAAACATGGTCACCTCCCGCCTGACACGGAAGCATGGTCACCTCCCGCCTGACACGGGAGCGCGTCAGCCGGTACGACAACGGTACGACAAGACACGACGTGCCTAGCCCGGCAATCCGGAAAAGGCTATCCGGGATGGGCAAAGACACGTCCTGTCTCTGACAGGGGGACAATGATGTTCCAGGACGGCGCCTGCTGTCCTTGCCGGAATGATGACGAAAGGACTACGCCGGATAGCACGGCGACTAGGTCGCACTAGCCGGTGTCGACATAACGGTTAGGCCTGTCCGGTGGGGCCAAGCCGGATTAGGGTTTCCGGCCCTCCTGGCCGGAACTCTATAAAAGACGCCATAACTGCTCCTGTGAAGGAGAGACCAACTTGGGGGCCAAAACTATAGTCTCATTTGCTCCTAGAGCATTTACTTCATCCTCCCTTGAGTTCATCTAGTTCTTCGTGTTCTTCACCTCAAGAGCTCTAAGAGCAAGTTGTAGCCCTTGTACCACTCTTATATTGAGAGGAAAGGCAGGAGTAGGGGTGTTACCTCCTCACGAGGGCCCTGAACCTGGGTATATCGTGTGTGTGTTGTGTGCCTTCGTGCATTTGTTCTTGTTTGCTAGATCTTCCCCCTCGCACCTTGATATTGTTTCTTGTTCTTGGGAGATCTCGGTTACACCGGGACCCTCCCCATGTGAGATCTTCAGCTCGCTATCCCTCCCCGGATCCACCAACGTCCATCGGCCCCACACATTAGCCATCCTATGGCATCTGCCGTGACACCACCACGACAGTTGGCGCCCACCGTGGGGCAGACAGAGGCGTTGGCTGGTGTACACATCCGGACGGGCTCCCCCATTCACTTTGACATCCGGGTTCTCTCTGGCCTTGTCGTAAGGCTAGGCGAGATGGACTTCGTCAGCGACAACGCATGGTGCTTCCGGAACAAACCCTTCCCGGTGAACGGGTGCATCATTGACTTCGGTGGCTTCACCACTTACGTCGCCACCGAGGTTATCTGCAGCTACCCGGATGTTGTCCTGGATGCTGAGGATCCTCCCATGCTCTGCGCCACTCGGGGTCCATGTGCCAGTCGCTCCCCGAGCTCCATCGCAGTCATGATGGTCGGGACGACCGAGGAGGAGTACCAGGACGCCGACGGCGATGCCGGTCGCGGCCACGTTCGTTTGGCCAAACCTCCTCAAGAAAGAGGTACAGCCCGAGACGGCGATCCGCAGCCGTCCCAGACACGTCGTCGCCCGGATCCCCTCTCGGGTCTGGTGGCCAAGTTGGCTGTCCCTGTGACAGCTGAAGCAGACACCCAAGCCACTTCGGCTGACTTGGATGAGCAGCGTAGGTTGCTGCTCGCCGAAGCGCAAGAGATCGCCGAGATCCGGCGTGAACTCAATGCTAGCCTCCGGGAGTACAATGCAGCTCACGGATTCCTTAAAATAGACTCTCGGGACAAGCGTATCGCGGATCTGCGCAAAAAGGGCAGAATCGTGAATGATGAGCTGGCCGGTGGGGCCGCAACGAGTCAGGCGGGTAGCATGTTCTCGGCGGGGAAGCCGGTATACAGCTCCCCGGCGAAAACTCTTAGGGCTTCCGAAGCAGACATGGCAGAGCTGGTAGGGCTATCCGGTGAGGCTCTACGCAAACAGCAGGAACGGGTGAATGAGTTGGTCGTCGAGGCCAACCGGCAGAATCAGGCCTTCAAGAAAAAGAACCCCGGGGCGGGATCTCAAGTGCACTGAGCTAGGCCTGACAGCCAGAGATCGGACGGAGAGGCCTCCTCCCCGCATCCGAGCAGAAGCAAGAGCAAGAGCAAGAGCCGGAGCCGAAGTCAGGGCTCCGGAAAAAACAAGCAGTTGCAGACTTATGACCCGGCCTTTGCCGGTATCCAGCAAGCCGGGCAGCGTAACTCGGGGCAAGCAGAGAGCACTCGTGGTGGTGGTGACCGGGGTGTAGGAAACAATAACCCGGCTAGCCGTGGTAATCCACCCCGGAATCCGCCACATGTTCAGGGAAACCCGCGAAGGGAGGCCGCCTCTGTCCCGCAGCAAGCTGCAATCCCGGTGCAAGACAGGCACAACGATGGCAACTCAAGGTTGCAGCAGCTCGGGTACTAGCCCAATGAAAATCCTTTGGGATCCCGGATAGGAACCAGGCAACTGGATCCGGCCGATGCCAGAATTCGGCTCGACCGGATTCACCAATCCGAGCTAGTGGAAGAGCAAGGACCTCCGGGCCTGCCTGCTTTGGACCCCGGATCATGCGGGAGCCGCCTGTCCGGAATTTTCAGCTCAACCGAGGTGCTAAGACCTATGACGGCAGCAAGAAGCCGGAGGACTGGTTGACCGACTATGTAACTGCAGTAAGCATAGCCGGTGGAAACAGACGCTGGGCGGTACGTTACGTGCCGCAGATGTTGGAAGGACCTGCTAGAATCTGGTTGAACAACTTGAGAACTGGCAGCATAGACTGCTGGTTAGATTTCGAGGAGGCATTCATCAGCAACTTCACCAGCACGTACAAAAGGCCAAACAGGCCTCAACAGCTCGCCATCTGTAGGCAGAGGAGCAACGAAACTGACAGGGAGTACCTTACCCGGTGGAGCAATATTCGTAATTCTTGCGAAGGAGTGGAGGAGGCACAGGCCATCTCCTGGTTTGCGCAAGGATGCCGGCATGGCTCAATGCTATGGCAGAAATTGCAAAGGAAGATGCCAGCGACTTTGGCAGAGACCATGCGCACCGCCGATACCTACACGCTTGGAGATCCCATGCAACCCCTGGTGGATGTCGGTGACTCCAACAGGAGGAATGCGGGACCTCAGCGTTCGGGATCGAGAAGGAGCCATGATCGCCAGGATTTTGGCCAGAAGAGGAATCAGCCCGAGTACCACCATGCCGCACAGCATGTCGCAGCGGTGACCCGAGATCAAGAGGATGCCGGCAACAATCAGCGTCAGAAGACAAGTGGCCCGGCTTGGGGTCAGAGTCAAGAAGTACAATAAACTTGGGTGGACCAGAAGAAGCCCCTGACGTATGAAGAGATGCTGAACAAGCCATGCTGTTACCACACCCTGGAGGCCAACAAGCCGGAAAACCACTCCACCCGGCAGTGCAGCTGGTATCAGCGCACATTGCAGGAGGGCAGCTCGGGGGCTATTCGGCCGAGTGCTCCGGCATCTCGACCCAACATTCCGAGACCTCCTCCTCTGACTTCGGGAGCCAACGCGATCCGGATTAATCAGCCTCAGCGAGGACCCCCACCTCGGCCGGTGAACGTGGTGCACACCCGGAACGACAATGGTGCAGGCCCCAGTAATCAAACCGGACATCAGCAAGGCAGCTAACGGGAGGCACATCAGAGCTATGTGGTCTTCGTGACCGAACCCACTGACCGGAAGAGTGTGCGACAGCGTGCCCTGGAAGTGAACGATGTGATTCCGGCGGTACCCAAGTTCCTGCACTGGTCCGAGATGGAGATCACGTGGAGCCGGAAGGATCATCCCAGAGTTATGCCTAAGCTGGGGGCGTACGCCTTGGTGGTAGACCCAACCTTTGTCGGGCCAAGCCTCAACATCCGCTTCAGTCGGGTTCTGACTGACAATGGCAGCGCCATTAACATCATGTACAAGGATACGATGCTGAAGCTGGGGGTATCCATGAACACCTTGCTACCTACCGAGACGACCTTCCATGGCATTGTGCCCGGAGTCTCTTGCTCACCCATGGGTAAAATCTGGGTTGAGGTGCTATTCGGAACTCGGGAGAACTGTCGAACCGAGAGCTTGGAATTCAAGGTCGTGGACCTCGAAAGCCCGTACCACGCACTGATCGGCAGCCGGCCCTGGCCAAGTTCATGATCTCAACTCACATGGGCTACCTGAAGATGAAGATGCCGGGTCCTAACGGCATAATCACTATCTCGGGAGACCAGTGTGCTTCGGCCGGCTCGTGCTTAGCCGAGTCCCTGGTGATAGCTGAAGAAAAGAAGAGGATCCAGCAGGTGGTGGCGCTGGCCAAGACCTCCCAACTTGGAATGCCCGGGATGGTGAACCCGGAGCAGGGTGCATCATTCCAGCCACCTAAGGAGACGAAGAAGGTGGGGGTGGACCCCAGCAACCCGGAGCGCCAAGTTATCATTGGCAGCAACCTGGACAGCAAATAGGAAGGCGAGCTCGTCGACTTCCTCCGTGAGAATCGGGATGCTTTTGCGTGGTTGAGTGACGATCTGCAAGGTGTTCTGAGGGAGTGGCTGAGCACTCTCTGTTTGTTAGGCCGGATGCGAAGCCGGTGAAGCAACCGACTAGGCGCC
Source organism: Poa annua (assembly GCA_026929855.1). NCBI lineage: Eukaryota > Viridiplantae > Streptophyta > Magnoliopsida > Poales > Poaceae > Poa > Poa annua. The sequence goes on from CM049432.1 coordinate 24,546,182, forward strand.
TCTCGGATGAAAGAAGAGATGCCGTCATGGAGCATCTTGCTATACTGCTGGCCGCCGGATTCATAATGGAAGTGCTGCACCCGGATTGGATATCAAATCCGGTCCTGGTAGAGAAGAAGAAAGATGATCCCCTCCAGCTTAAGGTGTGGCGCATGTGCATCGACTTCACCAACCTCAACAAGGCATGTCCGAAGGACCCCTTCCCACTTCCCCGGATAGATCAAGTGATCGATTCCACTGCCGGGAGTGAGCTCTTAACCTTTTTAGATGCCTATTCTGGTTTTCACCAGATACCTTTGAATCCGGATGATCAATTGAAAACTGCTTTTATTACCCCGTATGGGGCTTATTGCTATCGTGTCATGACTTTTGGTTTGAGAAATGCTGGTGCTACATACCAGAGGTGCATGCAGAAATGCTTGCATGACCAGATAGGCCGGAATGCCGAGGTCTATGTCGATTACATAGTCATAAAAACAAAAGAAAAAACCTCATTGATCGATGATCTGAGGGAAACATTTAAGAACTTAAGAAGATTCCGGATGAAGTTGAATCCGGATAAGTGCACATTCGGCGTTCCGGCAGGCAAATTACTCGGATTCCTCATCTCAAGCCGGGGAATTGAAGTCAACCCGGGTAAGATACGTGCTATCGAGAGCATGAAATTGACCGTGCGTCTCAAAGATGTGCAGAAGTTCACTGGTTGTCTTGCATCCCTAAGTCGGTTTGTGAGCCGACTAGGAGAGAAGGCCTTGCCCCTGTACCAATTGATGAAAAAGAGCAAAACATTTGTTTGGACCCCGCAAGCCGATGCGGCGTTCAACGATTTGAAGAAAATGCTTTCAACAGCACCCGTGTTAGTGTCCCCGTTGCCCAAGGAGCCTATGCTCATGTATATTGCTGCCACTAACCGGGTAGTTAGCGTAGCCATTGTGGTAGAGAGGGAAGAAGGAGGCAAACTGATACAGAGAACGGTGTATTACCTCAGTGAGGTGATCTCGGAATCCAAGCAGAACTACCCGCACTACCAGAAGATGGCGTATGGAATGTACATGGCAGTGACCAAGCTCAAGCACTACTTTCAAGAGCACCCAATCACAGTGGTGTGCGAGGCTCCTCTCGCCGAGATCATTGGTTGCAAGGATGCTAGCGGCCGGGTTGCCAAATGGGCCATCTAGTTGTCTCCGTACGCTCCGGCATTCTAGAGACGAGATGCCATCAAGTCGCAGGCGCTGCCGGACTTTTTGGTAGACTGGGCCGAGATGCAGTATGAACCTCCGATGCCGGATTACAATTTCTGGAGGATGCATTTCGATGGCTCCAAGGCCAAGATCGGGTTGGGTGCCGGAGTGGTTCTCACCTCACCAAAACAAGATGTGCTGAAGTATGTCCTGCAAATTCATTTCCGGGCATCTAACAATGTCGCTGAGTACGAGGCCTTGGTTCATGGACTGAATGTCGCCAAGGAGATCGGCATCCGCCAGATAGAGTGTTTCGGCGATTCTGATCTCGTGGTGCAGCAGGTGTCGGGGAACTGGGATGCACTGGATGCCAACATGGCCTTGTATCGGTTTCATGTGCAGAAAATATCCGGATTTTTCGAACGATGCGAGTTCAAGCACATACCTAGAGGAGAAAACGAGGCAGCAGATGTGTTGTCCAAGCTAGGATCATCTCGGGATGCCATCCCACCCGGGATCGCTCTTGAGCATTTGAGGAAGCCATCTATTCAGCCCTCACCCGAGTCGGATTCTATCTTCATCCCCAAGGAGCCTGGTTCGGAAGCTGTGCCCATGGAAGTGGAAGTCGGGAGCATCGCATCGAAACCGGGGACTGCATCACAGAGCTTAGAGGGGCAAAGAAAGATGATGATGGAGGTGATGTCGGCAGAGCCAATGGACATAGATGTTCCCATATTCCCGGTTCGACCAGTCCCGGGATGGGCGCAACCCATTATGGTTTACATCTTGGAAGGAACCCTCCCGGAGAATGAAGTGGAAGCCCGGCAGATAGTGCGAAGGTCAAAAGCATACACCGTCATCAATCAAGAGCTATATAAGAGGAGTGTCACCGAGGTACTCCAGAGGTGTGTAGAACCGGAAGAAGGCCAAGAGATGCTGCTGGAAATACATCAGGGGGAGTGTGGACATCATGCATCATCCCGGGCCCTGGTGGCGAAAGTATTCCGGCATGGGTTCTACTGGCCCACTGCGTTGCAGCAAGCAGAAGACATTGTCCGGAAATGTGGAGGATGCCAGAGGTTTGCGCACCGAATACATATGCCGGCATCGGCACTGAAGACAATCCCTATCACTTGGCCATTCGCAGTATGGTGTTTGGACATGGTCGGGCAGTTCAAGCCGGCAAGAGGCAATATGACTCACATATTGGTCATGGTGGACAAGTTCACCAAGTGGATAGAGGTCAAACCAATCCGGAAGTGTGACGGACACACCGCCGTGCAATTCCTGAAAGACATCATCTTGAGGTACGGATACCCGCACATCATCATCACGGATAATGGCACCAATTTTGCTGTGGGGGAATTCGCTCGATTTTGTGCTGAGAAGGGAATCCGGTTGGATGTAGCATCAGTTGCACACCCGGAAGCAAACGGGCAAGTTGAAAGAGAAAATGCATTAGTTTTGGCCGGCATCAAAGCTCGCTTGATTGAACCACTGTTGAGAACTCCGGGATGCTGGATAAAGGAGTTACCAGCAGTGTTATGGGGTCTCCGGACCACACCGAATAGATCTACCAGGTATACGCCATTCTTCATGGTATATGGTGCCGAGGCAGTGCTCCCGACCGACATACAATATGATTCCCCGAGAGTGACAATGTTCACCGAGACCGAGGCGAAAGAGGCCCGAGAAAATGATGTTGACTTACTTGAAGAAGCAAGAGAATTGGCATTATCCCGGTCGACAATTTATCAGCAAAATCTCCGTCGCTATCATAGCGGGAAAGTGCACCCGAGAGTGTTCCGAGAAGGAGATCTTGTGCTTAGGCTCATCCAACGCACGGCCGGAATGCATAAGCTGTCACCTCCATGGGAGGGACCTTTTGTGATAAGCAGGGCATTGCACAATGATTCTTATTACCTTGTAGATGCACAGGAGGCTAGGAAAGGTGTAATGGACAAATCCGGTGAGGAAACCAAGCGTCCATGGAATGTAGCCCTGCTTCGACCCTTTTACACTCAAAGGCACAATGTATGTTGTATTTCGGTTTTTGTCTATTAATGAAAGTTCGGCACCCCGGGAGGAACCCGGGGACTGCCGCGTTGCGTGCCCATTTACTTTATTCCGTTTATTTATTATTTCATGTCGGCATCACGGGAAGGAACGCGGGGACTGCCTGGTACCTATTTTTTTGTGTTATCTGTATGCCGGGAAAGTTCCGAAATCGATTCTCAAAGTCAAAGTAAAGTATGTCATGTGAAATCATCTTGTGACTCGACTGACGAACGCCGAAATGGTAGTCAAGAGCAAAGAGAATCAAATATGGGGAACACGAAAATGGTCTCGGGGACTCGGAGCAGGAACTTATCCGGCATACCTGTTTTACTAACCCGGTTATTTTTTATGTCGGGAATTCGGTTATCTAGAACTCGATTATTCTTAAGTAATGTATGCCGTGTATGGAGTTTTGTGACTCGACTGTCGAACGCCGAAATGGTAGACAAGAGCAGAAATTTCCTAAGTACGGTAAACATGAAAAGGAACTCGGGGACTCGTGGCAGAGTAAACCGACATAGCTCGTTTTAATATATAATATAGTGCGAAACATAAATCTTAAAAGTATGTATTACATCTTGCACCCGACATCCCGGGGATTTAACAGTTCTACACTTAAGTATTTCTAAGGAACAGGAGAAGCCGGTTTCTCGGCGGTAGCGGCAGCAGGAGCGGCGGTGACGGTATCCTCAGCGCCGGCAGCAGTACTCGGGGCATCCGGATGCACCTCGGCCTGAGAGGCCTCGGGTGGCGTTGGAGTAGAAGCATCCCGAGAGACCACGGTCTCGGTGGCGGCACCGGAAGCGGCGTCGTCCTCCTCCGGGATCTCGGCGTCCACGTCATCGGTTGCACCGGTTTCGCCGTCATCCTCGTAATCTGACTCGGAGTCAGAGGTGACGAGGCTGGCGGTGAAGACGCAAATGTTGGACCAGAAGGCGATGCGATGCGCCACTTCTTGGCGCCGCTGGACCTTAGCCGGATCGCTGCACCACGGCGAGATGGTGCGCAAGCGCTGGACCACGTCAAGGTCGAGACCCTCGTACCAGCTAAGTGCATGGCTCAAGACCTGATCGGCACCAGCCCGCGCACCGAAGCGCTTCTAAGCATGGACACGCTTCCCGGCAGCTCGGAGTGCACTCGCCAGTTCACTGACCGAGAGGGTCGCGCTGACGCCCGGCCATAATGCTCCATGGACATGGACGGCGGCACTGATCAACTCCGTCCCGATCGACCGGAGAGGCACTATCCGGGCCTTCAGGGCAGTGAGGTGATCCTCAATGTCCCAAGAGTCCGAGACGGGGCCCTTCCCGGCGCGCTTCTCTCGGGCGGCAGCGACGACAAGATTGGCAGCGTCGCGGGAGTGCTCGAATTCCCCTTTAAAAAGAAGAGCTGTCAAGCGACTAGGTCATAAGGATTGTAGCAGTAAAGAAAGAGAGCAGGAGAAAAAGGTTGTCGGTCAGCTTACTGTTAAGATCCCGGTTCAATCCGGTTAGCTCAGAGAGCCAAGTATCGGCCTGTGACCGGAGAAGCGCCAGCCCGGTCTCGGCGAGATGCGCGCGCGCCTCAGATTGGTCCAAGGTCTCCTTCTGCTTCTTCGTCGCCTCCACGAAGCGCGTCTTCATGTCGCTCGCGGCAGACTTGGCCTTTTCGAGCTCGGCACTTAGCTGCGCAATCTCGGCCTGGGTAGCGGCAAGCGCAGTTCTCAATAATAAAGAGGAGATACAACACTCTAAAGCCAAGATCGAGATTTTGCGCGCGGCATCCCGCTCCTCCCGGAGGCGCCCCTCGCACTTCTTGGACTGACCGAGATCAGCAAGGACCCAGTGGAAGATGCTGCCCCGTTTCTTGCCGCACTCCTGAATTCAAAACAAAGAAAGCTATGTCAATCTCAGGAAGGATCCCGGAGACTCAGGATGTTCCGAGTTCTATGTCAATTTTTAAGGCTACTCGGTAGGGAGGATCTCGGGGACTCGTCTTCCAAGTCCTGTGGTTTTCTGTAAGATTGGAGCCTAGTGGTCTGCTATTCGGTGGAATCTAGAGCACTAAGCACCAATCTCGGGGACTAGTGGAGATGGAACAATTTTTAAGGCTACTCGATAGGGAGGATCTCGGGGACTCATCTTCCAAGTCCTGTGGTTTTCTCTAAGATTGGAGCCTAGTGGTCTGCTATTCGGTGGAATCTAGAGCACTAAGCACCAATCTCGGGGACTAGTGGAGATGGAACAATTTTTAAAGCTACTCGGTAGGGAGGATCTCTGGGACTCGTCTTCCAAGTCCTGTTGTTTTCTCTAAGATTGGAGCCTAGTGGTCTACTATTCGGTGGAATCTAGAGCACTAAGCACCAATCTCGGGGACTAGTGGGGAAGGAACAAATAATTTTTGGAAAAGGTAAAGTGAACAAACTTACATCGACCACCCGAGTAACGTCCAGCGCGGCCACCTGGAGAGCATGTAGAGCTTGGGCGCTGCGGCTAGGTCCAGCAGCGTGCAAGTCCTCCACGGTCTCGGAGGCATCGGCGGCAATCCAGGCTTGGTTGTATTCTTCAACAACACGCATGCCGGAGCCGCCAGGCGCGCGAGCAGCAACAACCTCCCGGGATCCTGAAGGCATAAAGGAGCTTACGGTTGCTCGCAGCGTCTGCAGGGCAGCAGTGGGGATCTCGGCAGGAGGCGGCGGTAATCGCGAAAACTTACCCGAGCTCAGGGCGAAGTCTTGGGCCGAAGATGTCGGAGGAGCAGCAGGTTTGGAGGAGGCTGTTTTCTGTCCGGTGGCCTTGCTGCGTGACTTCCCGGCAGGATGGTCAGATTGCCGGGAAGGGGCCGCGGGCTGTTTCGGCGGAGCAGGCTTGCCCGGCGCCAACCGAGGGGAGGCTCCCGGCACGACCTGGCGAGGAGGACTTGCGATGTCCGTCTCAAGCCCAGGCACCCTAGGCCGGAAGGAAGACGTCTTCCGGTGCGGTGGTGGCCTGGGCCGGAATCTCGTCCACCACGGAACGCGCATCCGGAGTCGCCGCGGCAGTCTGCGCGGCACCAGGCGCAGGATGCTCGCTCTCTCGTGCGTGCGGAGGGGCGAGATGGAGAAGGAGCAGCCCGAGGCGGGCTAGGTGTGTGGGATCCCGGAGGATGGGAAGCCGCCGATGCCGGAACGTCAAGTGCATCGCTGAAAGAAGTATATCAGTAAAGACTTCAGGAGAAGACAAGAGCATGTAACTCGAAGCAAAGAAATCTTACCCGGAATCGACGGTGGGAGGACCTCTCCTTCGGCGTAGAGGCTTCTCAGCCGTTTGCTTGTTAGGCCTGCTCTTCTTGGGGGTGGTGTCGGACGCACCGGCAGGGTTGGTGTCGGAAGCTGCACGCTTCCGGGTTTCGGCGCGCTTCGTCGCGGCCGTGGGTTTCGGAGCCACTGGCGAAGCCCAATTGAGGGGAAGAGCGTCAATCACATCGAGTATTTGACAATCAATCTCATCCTCATCGTCTGAAGAAACGGAAATAGCCTCTGAGGTTGAAGGGTTACCCGGAGCAGCAGCACGAACTAGAGGAATAGCAAGGTGGTCCTCGCCGTCGGGATCCTCTCTCGGCATCTTTTCCGGGGGCGTGATGTTCGGCACAAACTTCCGACCGGCATGCATAGCGTCTCTTCGGTTTGACGCTCGAATAGCTGCACGAACAAATCATTGCATGATAACCATGTCGGTTTCCAGCAGAATCCAGGTGCAAATGCAAGTTTGCGAAAGACAGACACGAGCACCTGTTTTACTGGTTTTTTCCGGGACCCACCGACAAGACCCCAAACATAATCATCCGGCATCTTCGTTCGAGCAATAGCTCGAACGCGCCGGACGACTGCGGGACGGTCCAACCCGAAGATGCTGGTCCTGGTGGGATCTAGTGACCCGTCCATATGGCACATCTTGTGCACTCGGGTCTGTAGGGGGCAGACGCGACGAATGATAAAGCAGCGAAGGAGGTCGTCGCCAGTAATTTTATTCGTCAGCACGTTGAGGACGTCGTGCATACATCTGATCTCCTCGGTATCCGGGAGCCGGTTCCAGAGGTCGAATTCACGGGGAGGTCTAGTGGCGAACTCCGGCAAATTGATAAAATTCGGGTTCGAGGATCCCGGACCATCTCCCGAAGCCTCCCGGTTCTTCACGTAGAAGAAACTACGCAGCCACTTCCGGCAAGATTCTAGTCCCTTGACTATGGGAAATCCGGAGTCAGCGCGGGGAATTATGGTGGCCGCTCCGCAGTTGACTAAGTCTTTGACTTTCTGATCCGGATTGGGGATGACTTGGCGGCGGAGGATGAAGTACTTGGCCCAGAGGTCCAAGAAAGGCCACACGCCGAGATATGCTTCCATATAGGTGGTGAAGACCGAAAGAATCATAATGGCGTGGCTGAGAGATGATGGGGTTGGAGGCCGTAGGTGTCGAGGAAGTTGCGGAAGAAGGGGCTAGCCGGAAGCCCAAACCCGCGCTCGAAATGCGTGAGGTATACAACGTATTCCCCAGGTTGGGGTTCCGGTTGAACCTCTACCTCCGGAAGTTGACTCTCGACTTCTGGCGGAATCCGGTGAGTCCGGTACAGCCAATCGAGATCCTTCTGCATGATCTCGGACCCATCCCAACATCCCCGAACACTTTCTTCAGCCATGTCGGAGGGATCTGCGGATGTGTCCGGGCTATTCTGCAAGCGCAACGGCAGTTAGTGGAGTTAGTCTACCGGGAGCTAAGATACCGGATCGCAAACTCCTAAAAGCAACCGGATTCCTAGCAAATAAGATCTACCGCACGCGAGTAAATCGAAACTTAATCGATGAAAATATGCTCGGGCAAGATACGAAGGTGGCCTAAATGCAAACGAAAAGTAACGTGCGGAGCGCATCCTCGTCAGCGCTGCGCGAATCGTGCTCGCCGGCGGCGGCGCCGCCGCGCGTGCGTCATTGCACAACCGAACGCGAAGCATCATCCCCGTAAAGAAGTTCATCGGAGCGGAGGGAAGAACTAACCGGAGAAAGCGAGGCCGGTGACGGGCAAGAAGGGCGCGACCCGATGGTGGAAGCGAAGAGCTCTGGCGACCAGCGAGAGCGGTGGCGTTCGAGCTCCGGGCGTGGCAACGGCGACGTGCTCGAGACGACGGTGGGAGAAGTGAGAAGTTGGGGAAGAAGAAGAAGTGACCGTTCTGGTCCCCTATTTATGGGGGGGGGGGGGGGGGGGGGGATCCGGAGCGGTTTCCGAATTTCCCGCCCACGATCTCTCCGATCGTGGGTGGGATCTATTTTTGTGCAGCACGACACGTGGCGTCCACCGGAGCGCCCGATCCGGCCACACCGGGGGCCACACAGCCCCAACGGTTGGACTTCGGATCGGCTGCGGCTCCCGGCGCGCGAACCCGAGCGGCGGCGTGCTCGGTCAGAGGCACTCGAGTGCGTTTCTGATTCGACAGGACCTCGGGTGGGACCCAGCCAAAGATCTGGAATTCAATGCAGAGCCAACGATCAAGATTCACTCACGTGGCACTATCTGGTTAGGAGCATGGCCTTCCGGTCGAAACGATCTCGGTATGGGGATCTCGACAAAACTCATCTCGGCATCAAGTCAAAGGATAGTCTCATATTTTCTTGGGAGATGATTGTTATTAAAGCTGATCCCGCGCATAATCAGGGGTCGCTGCGCAGCACCAGCTTCGGGGACTAGTGTCGGGGGGCTGCCCCCCGGGTAGGGCAGATCCCGGCGCAATTCAACAGTGTAGCAACAGTGATTGACCTTTGGCGAGAGCAAGGGCCACCCCCTAGTGTGCTGAAGGGGCAACTTGACCTTTGAGAGCTGGTAGAGTGCAAGGTGCCTCCTGGCAGGCGCAAAGGTCATCTCTGGCGGCTATAAATAGACACCCCGAGCCCTCATAACAGCACAAGCATCAGCGGGTGGTTCCTCTAAGAACTAGCTTCTCGAAGATGTCTTCGCTGGTAGTCTAAGACATCTTCGGGAGGCTAAGCCTAGAGATACTCATCCTAAGAGGAACTCGGATATGTGCGGGAGTGACCTTGGACTTTATGGCTCCGAGAAGACTCCCGGAAGGAGAGGTACTCGGTCTTACCGGATAGGCAATCCGGGTAAGTGCTAACCGGAACATTTATCTCGGTCCTAGACTTGTGCAGGAAGGACTCGTAAGGTCGAGCAAGAAGGTGACTAGCATGAGGGATCCCGGTAGGCCGTTAACCGGTCTGCAGCAGGCTTTCCTGCCTGATGCGGGGGGAAGTACCGTTCCGTCTGACACGGAAGCATGGTCACCTCCCGCCTGACACGGAAGCATGGTCACCTCTCGCCTGACACGGAAGCATGGTCACCTCCTGCCTGACACGGGAGCGCGTCAGCCGGTACGACAACGGTACGACAAGACACGACGTGCCTAGCCCGGCAATCCGGGATGGGCAAAGACATGTCCTGTCTCTAACAGGGGGACAATGATGTTCCAGGACGGCGCCTGCTGTCCTTGCCGGAATGATGTCGAAAGGACTACGCCGGATAGCACGGCGACTAGGTCGCACTAGCCGGTGTCGACATAACGGTTAGGCCTGTCCGGTGGGGCCAAGCCGGATTAGGGTTTCCGGCCCTCCTGGCCGGAACTCTATAAAAGGCGCCATAACTGCTCCTGTGAAGGAGAGACCAACTTGGGGGCCAAAACTATAGTCTCATTTACTCCTAGAGCATTTACTTCATCCTCCCTTGAGTTCATCTAGTTCTTCGTGTTCTTCACCTCAAGAGCTCTAAGAGGAAGTTGTAGCCCTTGTACCACTCTTATATTGAGAGGAAAAGCAGGAGTAGGGGTGTTACCTCCTCACGAGGGCCCTGAACCTGGGTATATCGTGTGTGTGTTGTGTGCCTTCGTTCATTTGTTCTTGTTTGCTAGATCTTCCCCCTCGCACCTTGATCTTGTTTCTTGTTCTTGGGAGATCTCGGTTACACCGGGATCCTCCCCGTGTGAGCTCTTCAGCTCGCTATCCCTCCCCGGATCCACCAACGTCCATCGGCCCCACACATTAGCCATCCTATGGCATCTGCCGTGACACCACCACGACACCAAAAGGCTTAAACCTCAAACACATGCTTTGTCTCCTAAGGGAACAAACGCAACCGTGGTCATTGCCACGCACGTGATCATTGTCACGTCGAGACTCCTAGCGGAAGAGGCAGCCTACCACTCAACCTCCAAGCATTCTTGTCTCTGGAGGTTAAAACGCCAACGGCTTAAACCTCCAAAGCCCCAAAGGCTTCACTCGAGGGAAAACCCTCCGAGCTCTGAATTAAAACTGCCACCTAAGGCCGTTGAGAGTCTCTGCCACCAGCAGGTGGTCCCCATGCCTCCACATGGTGAGAGCATTAACTTGGCAATCCCAAAAATAATGACTCAATCTAGTTCCTAAGGGAACTTAGCGCTTCGGCGCCGCTTAAAAAATGTTTTTTTGGGCGGTTTTTATTTACGCATTACTATTGTTGAAGTGTGCGCTTATATCTCTCCACATGCGTACCTCGCGAGCGGGGGCTGAGTACGGTGCCAGTGCCTCAAATGACACACCAGCAGCACTGCAAAATCCAAGAGTCTGAGCTCTGGCTGGAGGGCAAGATCCCACAAACACGCCATCTCCACAGAGGACCTTGGTACTTACTCTCCTCGCAAGGAACGCCTGAGGGGACCTATAAGCGCGCACGAGTCCCTTGAACCGTGTTTCAGCGTTTGGGTTCGCCCCTCTAATACCTGCAGGGAAAAATTCCCCCCGCCAGGCGAAAAGCCTCCCTAGGAGCGACCCCTCAAGTGGGCAACCTCGCCAGGCGAAAAGCCTTCACAGAGCAAAAACCTCGAGAAGCTAAGTCTCGCACCCACGCTTTAAGAGCGTTTTCTCTCCCTAGCGCGCGTCTTTGCCCCTCGAGCAACTCCGCTTTCCCTTACGCTTCATGGACTACTCGCACGTGTAAGGGGGGCACTTGAGCATCGCGACTCAAGGCTCTTACCTTTCCTAGGCCCAAACTCCCCCGGCCTTGCGTAGTCATTGCTCCCGCATACCGAGGTGGCGGACTCATGGCACGAAGAGATGGGACCTAACGACGCAGAGAACAAATAGACATGAAGATGAGTCCAAAGAGACCTCACGAGGGGCAGAGAAGCTCGAATTAAAACAGCAATTAAAAGTATATTACAGGCCAAAAGTCTTAAGATGTCTAAAGCACACAGCTGGTGCAGATACAAGCGCTCGCAGGCGCAATAGAGAATGACTCAATGAGAAGCAGCACCGCCTTGGACCTCCTCCGCGGCGCCCTCTTCAGCCTCGGCAGAGCAGGCCTCCTCCTCGCTGTCCTCCGACGCAGCCTCCGTGCGCCTGAAGCGGTTGCAGAAGGCGTCCACCTGCTCGCGGAGGGAGCTTGAGACCCGCTGCGCGTCCTCGCCCTGGGCGGCTTCGGTCACAGAGCCGAGGTCAAAGTCTGGCGTGAGGAGATTGAGGTTGGTGAAGATGCGATCCACCACCACCCCCAAGAGCTGCCGACTCTCGTCCTCGATCATCTCCCGAAGCTCGGCGACGGGACCCTCGAGCGCTGCGAAGAGCTGGTCGAAGTAGACCAAGTACATGGCAGCATCGCCGCGGCCCCGAACGTCGGTGTGCGGCGCGTCTGCTCCCAGCTGCGAGGCCAGCTCGTTGCCACGAGCAACCAGCGCCTCGAACATGCGCTCGCGCTGCTTCGTAAGCGCCCGAGCCGCGTTGGCAGAATCCGAGGCCTCCGCCGCTCGCTGCATCGCCGGGACCACCTGCTCCTCCACGTCCTTGGCCAAGGAGTTGAGGTTGTGGACGGCCTCGGTGCGAGCCTCCTCCACTCGGCGGCGTCCATCCTTAGCACGAGTGAGGCGGGCCTCCAGCTTGGAGTTGGCCTTCTCGAGCTCGGCGATCTTCCGAGCGTCCGCGGCGTGCTTGGCCTTGAAGCGGTCCTCCTGCGACTGGGCTAGGTCGCGGTACTTCTGAGAAGAGGACTTACGGAACTGCTTCTCGCGCTCCGCGAGGGCGTCCTCGGTCTCTTTCTTCTTCTCGGCGAAGCGCCGCTCGAAGCGCTCGTAAGCCGCCTTCTGGGCAGCGACGTTGTCGTCGTACCTCAGGGTCTCCTTGGCCAACTCAGGGCCTCGCGCTGAGCAACCAGGTCCTTCTCCGCCAGGAGGTGCTCCTCCTCGCGCTGCTGCAGCTCCTCCTCCTTGAGGACCAGCTGCTGCTCACGCTCCGCGAAGACCTTGCGGTCCTCCTCCAGAGCAGCCGATGCGGCCTGGTGGGAGGAGAGCAGCTGGGCCAGGCCCAGCTCGCGGCGCTTCTGCGCCAGCGAGCCCTCCATCGCCTCGTGCTCCGCCCTGACCTCACGCAGGAGCTCCGCCGCAGCGTCGCGTTCCGCCTGGAGGGGGTTGAGCAGCTCTGCCGCGTCGCGGATGGCCCCCTCGTGGATCTCCTTGGCGAAGTTGATGGCCTCCTCGTGGGCGGCCTGCAGCGCCAAATCATCCAGCCGGCGTGCCTCGACTGCCGCGTGGAAGGACGCCCACGACTTCGCCAGCTCCTCCTGCTGCCGAGCAAGCCATATGTCCCCAAGGGCGAGGTGCGCCTCCAAGCCCTCCAGGGACTCCCTCACGAGGCCAAAGACGACCTCGTGGTGCCCCGCGCTCCAGTCCCAGCCGCGGAGCACCAGGTCTTGGCTCGTGGAAGGCCCGGCCTCGGCGTCGAGTCCCGCGGGTCCGGCCTCGGGGAGAACTCGGGGGCTAGCTTGAGCCCCGCCTGAGCCCGTGCCCGCGCCCCCTTCAGGCCCTGCAGCCGCGAGGCGCTCCTCGCCTCCAGCCAAGCGGGGAGGAAAGGAAGAACCGTCCCCGGCAGACGCGCCCGCGCCTGCCGGTGCCTCGCAGGTCTCCGTCGCGGGTTGCGCAGAAGCGGTGGGCGCAGGCGACGCAGCAGGCACGCTCGGGGGCGTCGACGCGTGCTGTGCGCGGAGGCGTAGCCGCACGAGGTGGAGTAGCAGCGCGAGGTGGCGTAGAAGTTCTCGCCTCCGAGCCCTCCACCGCCAGAGGCTCGCGGGGCGCTGCAGGTGCATCTGGGCCTACGACGCCCTCCTTCACATGAGGACCAGCCGCCCCCGCGAGGGGCGCTGTCACCTCCACTTGAGGTGCCGCCTCAAGGGGGACCGCTGGGGCTGCCTCCACAGGCCTTGCATCCTCGTCAGCCACGGCCCCTGCCGTGGCGCTCTTCACCTCGGATGCCTTGCGGAGCCGGCGGCGCTTCGCAGGCGTAGGACCGCTGGCAAGAGCCCAAGAAAAGACTTCAACAAAGGAGGAGGTGAAAAAAGAAACCAAGAGGGGAAACGACCCAACGTCATACAAACTCACCCTGGAGGGGGAGCGCCAGCATCGACCCACGCCAGGCCTGGCGAGCGCCAAGAGGGGAAGGGCTTGGGCGCAGGCCTCGTGGGGGCGCCTCCGCTTTCCTCTTGGAAGGGACGTCAGACGGCATCGCCCATGTGTGGTCCACGGCGACCTTGGTGCGAGGCCCGCACCTTCCTGGAGATGCCTCCGCGCTCGAGGCCTCCCCTTCCTCAGCTTCCTCCTCCACGGGGCGCGAGGGCGCCACCACGAAGGCATCTTCGTCGCCTGACGAGATATCGCAAATCTCGTCAGTAAACGGCCCAGCTCTAGAAGAAGAAACCTCCCCAGCTGTGGCTTCCTCCTCACCTAGGCCAGCTGCTGAAGCCGAGGGAGAATCGGCCCCCTCCGCTCCCCGCGGGGCCGGCATCGGCACATCAGAGTCCGCCGGGCCTGTCGGGGTGAACGGAGGCATCCCTTCCAGGAGGGCCATGCGCTCCGTCAGATTGTACTGGTGAAGGGGCCGGAGCGCCGCGCGGAGCTCATCCACGCGAAGCACAGAGAGGTTGACGAATAGCACGGTGAGGATGTTGTCGACGACGTCCTTGTCGTTGTCCTCGACGTGAAGCCTCATCTTGTCGTTCGGCCCCGAGTACATCCACATGGGGACCGAGTGAGCTTGGAAGGGCGCGATGCGGCGAGTCACGAAGTCCGCCACGACCATCTGCCCTGTGAGGCCCTCCTCGCGAAGGAAGCTCAGGCGCTCCATCAGGCTCACATTCTTGGCGCCGTCGAAGGTAGCCTTGCCCCAATGGGAGTTCTATACCGGAGGCTCGTCGGGGACCTCAAGGAAGGCGCAGGGATGCTCCACCCCGACGAAGAACCACTTCTGGCGGAAGTCGTCTACTTTCTTCGTCACGGACGTGATGGCCTTGCCTTCGCTCCAGGACATGGGAATGTAGACGCCCCCCATGCCGTCGACGATGCGGAACGAGACGCACCCGGAGCGCTTGTTCTTCGCCGTATTCCGGAGCGCGTAGAAGCACCGGAACAGCCCCACCGTGGGCTTCAGGCCCAGGTACGCCTCGCAGAGGTAGGCGAAGATGGCGAGGATGAGAACGGAGTTGGGGTGCAGGTGCAGCAGTTGCACCTGGTAGAACGCCAGCACCGCCTCCAGGAACGGCGAGAAGGGTGGCACCAGTCCCGCGGCCAGGCAGTGCTGGAAGACCGGGAAAAACCCCCGCGGGCGCTTCCTGTGCGCCGCAGGCTTCAGGGCGGTGGGGCCGTGCTGGTTCGTCCGGTCCGCCACCAGGTATCAGACCTTGGAGAGCGCTTTCTTGTTGACGCGCACGCCGAGCAGCGCCGCGCCCATCACGGTCTCCGTGGCTTCCGTCTGGGAGGAAGACCCTGCGGCGGCCTTGCCCTTGCTCTTGAGAGGACTCATTGTCACGGTCGCGGAGGTTGGAAGGAGTTGCAGAACAGAAACTCACAGAAGAGAGCGGAGGCGGAGAGCTCTGTAGAGCGGAATTTTCTGCGAAGAATTGGAAACGGTAACGGCTCCCCGCCGCTGCGCTCGGGCTTTATGTCCCCTCCAGGAGCAGTTACCGGGGCGTGGTGGGACCCCCCACCACTCACGCCCCAGATCGTGCGAGGCCGTTAATCGTCCAAGTGCCGGGTGGCTCGGGCCGGCTGGGCACTAAGGGCCCACGACGCTTCGCCTAAGCCCATGGGCTCAGTCGTGCCCATCATGGGCCCGGGGGCTACTGTCGGCCCAGTGGGAACTGGGGTATCAAGAACCCATTCCCCCCAGGCCTCGCACGCGGGCGAGTCAGACGAAACGACTAAGGACCAGGTGTCACCGCCAGGCGGGACCCTCGAGAGGCGATTCCCCTCGAGGGCCTGAAGAGGAAACGAGGGCCTCAAGGGACCCCTCGCCTTAGGGGACCCCCCCCCCCCCCCGAGGAGCCAACCCGCCTGAGGGGAGTCCAACAGGAATCTCCCCTCAGGCCTGAAGGGAAACGTTGCGGCCAAGGAAGCACGGCAGGGCGCACGTGACATCCGCCACGCTCATGCAGTGACGCACGCACCCCCGTCGCTGTCCCTGGCGATAAAGTGGTCACCAAAGCTGCTCCGCCTGCTGCGCAGCTGTGAGGACCTTCTACTCTGACGATAAAGCTGGTGGACGACGCAACCCTCCAACGGAGATCGTCATCGCGGGCTCCACCTCAGAGACTGCCCGGTCAGCTGATAGTACCACGCGTCGGCCGCCTGTCGGCCACATCGCCACCTTTATCAACAATGGACTGAGTCCATGGACGAATGGAGCGCGGTGGACTCGCGCTCCGCCCTGCCGCTGGCATGTGGGAGCCACCTTGAAGGCCAAGCCGAAGGAGAAGGCCCGAGGCGCCTATAAAACAGAGAAGACATCCATCGTAGCAGGGGTCGGCCCTTTGTGTGCAAAACACCCTTGTAAACCCTAGCAACCCTGGTTAGGTTAGCCTCTGGCTGGAGGAGGAAGAAGATCATCGCTTCCCTCCCTAGTCAAGAACTGCCTCAAGGAAGCTTCCGGCAAGCTCAATTGTACTGTAACCTTCCACATATAATACAGACAGGCAGGAGTAGCGGTCTTACCTCCTCACGAGGGCCGTGAACCTGGGTAAAGGACGGTATCTTCCTTGGTCGGGTGTGCGTCTTCTTCGGGTCCGGCGAGCAACGTCGCGGAGCCACTTGAGGGTTTAGACCTCCGCGTTCAATCCCCTTTCGAACCACACTTCAGGAAGTGACTACCCCCTATTCCTGGGAGTTATAACCTGACACCAGTGATATTCTTCATGACTCTCCAAGAGTTGCAAACTATGTGGAGACAGAGAACGAGCAAGCCCGCCAAAACTCAGTTGACATGCTTGAGGAGGCAAGAGAACTAGCCCTGGCAAGATCAACCTTATATCAACAAGACCTGTGGCGGTACCACAGTCCCGGGTTAGATCAAGAAATTTCCAGGAGGGAGACTTGGTTCTAAGATTGGCTCAAAACAAGACCGGCTTTCATAAGCTCACCCCTCCATGGGAAGGACCTTTCGTGGTGCAGAAACCTACACAATGGATCCTACTACTTGGTAGACATCACAGAAGAAGCTAAGTTGACAGGGAACAACACAGACCATACAAGATTCCCAACGACAGAAAATGATAGGCCCTGGAATATAGCAGAGCTTAGGCCATACTATACATAGACAGTAGGAGAACCCGAATGAGACCGACTCCACTCTTTTTGTATCTTTTCAGTTTGAAAGCACCAGGTTGCAGACACGCTCTTTTCCTTACTAGGGTACCTAAGGGGACTGGAAGGTTTTTAATGAAGGGGTTCCGGTGCAGAAAACAATAATTTTCTAGCGTAAGAATGCCCTAACTAGCCAGGCTCTATCTATCTAGTACATGCGGTAATGGTGGCGAAACGGGACACATACCTCAATGTTGACCGACAGCGGGGATTACGCTCCTGCACAAGCATTGATGATGAAGTCATACGTAGCCGACCTCAAGGTCGCGAAGAACCATACGCGATGATGTAGACGATGACGCCACGATGTCGATGATGACCTGCGTTGACGGGCGTCGGGCGGAAGATGGCGTGGCGCCGGCGGCTGGGGGGGATGCGCCTGCGGCGTGGCAGCAGCAGGGCTGCTGGGTGGGCGAGACGACGTCGTCCAGGCTCCTCAAATGTGGCGCCTCCGAGCACTCGCAAGCATACCGAGCTTAACAACACTCCCCGGTCACTCTGATCCAGCTGAGATTGCAGGGGTAGAACTTTTCTGGAATCCCGCAGGGCAACGACGCCCGACGGTATAGCTTTGGTGTTGAGAGGAGGCAAAACAAGCGGAGAAACAGCTCGGCCGGCCTGCTACAAATTTAATTGTAGTTTCCATGAATTAATCCAATTAATATGCCTTGCTATATAAAGGGGGAGGGGGTGTGCAAACTCCCTAGCTCCCCCATGTGGGACTAAACAAAGGAGAGGTGGGAGGGGGGTTCGGCCGGCCTGGGCCTAGCCGCACCAGCCATGGGCCTCCCCCCTTCCTTGTGGTGCGGCTCCCCCTCTTGGGCCCTCTCAGGGCCCATTTAGGTGGGCTTCCCACTTTTTCCTTTATTTAATTAATATTAAATGAATTACAAAAAATCGTTAACTCATAATTAATATATTTAAATACTATTTTACCTCCCGTGACCCCGAAATATTTTCCGGACCACCCGAACATCTTTCGGACATTCCTGGAACCATTCAGACATTCCCGGACCACCGGAAATCTTTCCGGATCATTTTTCTCTCTCCAATAAAATCCTATAATATTCCAGAACCTTCTCCAGGTGTCGTTAAGACCTTAAGCTTGTTACGCTACGGTTCGAGAACACTCCAGACATGGTCGAGACCCTTCGCTCGCCAATGACGGTCCCTGTGCATTCTACGAATATCGTCGTTGAATCATAAACATGATATTCATTCCCTTTGTTTCTACGATACTATCTTGTCCGAGATGTGATCGTAGACATCCAATGTCCTGTTGCATCTCGTTACCAACATAGGTTATTAACTCGTCTCCGATATTACATCTCCATGACCTAGTCATAAGCTGCGCATCTATATATAGATGCAATATCACCGAGAGGGCCTAGAGTATCTTTCCATTACAAGAATGAACAAATCCCGCTTTTGATCCTTACTTATCAATATACTCTTTCGGGACACCCAAGATGGACACCGTTATTTGAATGAGATATGCCCTAGAGGCAATTAATAAAGTGTATTTCATTATCATATCTTATTTGTTCATAATATGTTTTTGTGTCATGCAATAACGGTATTAAGCGGAAACATTAATACCGGTGTGATGCGTAAATAACCAGGTCCCTAGTAGCCTCTACTAAGACTAGTTTCATTGCGCGATCAATGATCGAGGTTTCCCGATCATAGGGCATGGTGCCGGCCGGCAATGGAAGTCATATAGCTGGAGAACGATGTGATGGACATACCCATATTTGTAGGACGTAGTCATTACGCCTTTGACAGTGAAACCAACTCTTATTGTTATTCCTGAAAGATACTTTAATTGCACCAAACGTCGTATCTTAATTAGTATGACAATAACGGTGATACTTTTGGGTATTGGAAAGGAGTAGTTGAGACGAGGGGTCAAGAGTGGGATTTGCCAGTCCGCATAGCAGGATAGATACTCTAGGGCCCACTCGGTGAGATTATGTCTAATGAGCTTGCAAGCATGTGACTAGGTCACGGAGACATGAAATCATAGACGAGTAAAAGATAGCGTTGTCGGTAACGAGGTCAAGCTAGATATGGAGATATCTATGAACGATGCTCGGACACGCTAAGTATCACTATGGCAAAAGGTTTAAGACTTTACGTTCAGGTTTGATAGATGAAAGTCATTTGTTATATCACAGGGATTAATTCATGGGGTCCAGGCATACGAGTTAGTCGTTGTCGGAGAGGAGTCTCGATCGTTCCTGTTACTATATCGAACCGCTAGGGTAACACACTTAAGGGGTTTCGACAAGACAACCGGAAAAGAAAGAGATCACCGGGAATGTCCCGGGAGAGGTCTGTTGGAGATCGGGCAGCGACAAAAGAGTTTTCGGAGCTAGAATAAATTATATATAATATGTTTGATATTAATTAATGTAATTTGTCTAAATATGATTTTATATATTTATTTTCGAATTTATTTAGGCTGATTTCCCTAAATGGGCCTTCTGGTGGAAAGAAGGCCCAAGAGGGGAAAATTCCCCAGGGGAATTCGGTGGGGGGGCTTGGGGGCCGACCCAAGTGGGCCAAGAGGACAATTAGGGGGCCGACGCACCCAGCCATGCCGCACCAGGCATGTGGGATTAGTCCCACATTGCCTGGTGAGGTGGTTGGCTCCCCCCTTGGAGCCTATATATAGAGGGGCACCCATGACCTTTTAATTCACCAATTAATTCCACAATTCTCTCTCGATTTCGTGATTCCCTTTGTCGGAGTTGCGCCGAGTTGAGAGGGGGATCTCTTTCACCATAGCCTGCTGCCATGCTGCTGGTGTTCCGGTCCAAGTCTTCTGCTGCTCGTCCTGGACTGGAGCTTCGGAGGCCGTCGTTTCCACCGTTCGTGTGTAACGCCCTGCGAGCTGCTGCGCTAGCGGTGCTCGGAGATCTGCTTCCTCTACACGACCTTGAGGTCGGCTTCGTCGGTCTTCATCGACAACGTTTGTGCGGGAACGTAATCCCCGTTTTCGGTCTACAAGGGTATGTATTCCAATCTCCGTTCGTACTACTATATCTGCATATAATAGATCTTGGCATGTTTTAGGGATATCGTTGCTAGGAAAATTATTGTTTTCTGCACCCGATCCCCTTCAGTGGTATCAGAGCCGATCTATCGTAGATATAGCTGTACACTGTTAGAACCCGTGTTCTGCACGGGGGCACCGTTCCTGTTATTTGCTACCCTCTAGCGTGCACTTGTGATTCCAGCGACATCGAGTTGATGAAGCGGCCCGGACCGACTTTACGCGTACGCTTATGCAAGACTGGTTCCACTACTGACATACGGCTTGAACCGTATCTGTGGCTGGCGGGTGCCTGTTTCTCTCTCTTGAGTTGGTCTTGCATTTTCAATGGAGGGCCTGAAAGGGATACTTAAACATGCAATTATTGGATCGTTGTTGTGGTCATAAGGTTCGTAGGTATGAAGCGGTTCTATTTACGACAGCCCCAAGCCACGTAAAATATGCAAAAGATAAAGTAGAAGCATCTAACTTTATTTTGCAGGGGCTATGTGATATGGTCAAGGTAGGTTTATTAAATTGTTTGTACAATGCGGGCGCCAAGAAGATCATGGCGCAATGGACTATATCACATTGCATTACATTTGATGTTTTGTGTGCATCTTATATTGTGTGATTATATATATTAGTATATATTAGTTACGCGGCGGTAATTATATAAGATGATCCCTTCAAAAATACCACTAGTGTTCTTCCTCCAACAAGCACCACCAAGAAAGTTCTACGTTATGATGCAGGCCGTGACGATCGGGTGTTAGACATATCGTCGTTCGCATACGGTGGGTGTAATCCATGTTGCACAAGACTCAGCGTGGAGGTTATAGTGGCGAGCCTAGCATATGCAGATATGGCCTCGGAACACGGAGGCCGAAAGGTCGAGCACGAGTCACAAAATTGGTGTGACGGACAGTTGTCTACTCTTGAAGTTGTGCCGCCGGCTCTGATGATGAGGGGTGGTGCAATGGATGGGGGTCGTGTAATCGCTTAAACGACCAGGAGGGATGTTCGTTTGAGTGGGAGTTATGTTAGTAATTTTCTAAAAATACTATAACTCAAAATTATTATGAACAAAGTCTTATGTTGTTGCAAATTCCATTGTAGATGTCTCACCCCTCCTTTAACCTAGCCCTGTTCCTTGAGAAAGAGAAGCTTAAGACCAATGGGTCTAACTTCGTGTCATGGTTCCGCGACCTGAAGTCCATTCTTGAAACCCACAAGGTGGCCTACATCCTTGAAGCCCCCTTAGGTGATCTTCCAAACACCGCCTCAGAAATCGAAATGAGCGTCCATGAGGTTAAGGCGGAGATTTCTTCTTATGTCCAGTGTGGCATGCTCTTTGCCATGGAGGCTGACCTGCAAAACCATTTCGTGAACAAGGGTGCTTATAAGATAATCACTGAACTCATGGTTGTTTTTGCACGACAAGTCAACGCTGAGACGTTCGAGGCATCCGTGCTTTTCTTCTCAGCCCAGATGGAAGAGAACGGCAATATAAGTGAGCACTTAGCCAAGGTTTTTGGCTGCGTTCAGCTCCTGAGTGATCCGGGAAGTGTGATCCCAGAAGAGTTGGTTATTGATAGGGTGCTGATTTCTCTGCCCCCTAGCTATAAGAACACCATCGTGGACTACGGCATGAAAGGGACGTCAAAACCCCTGTCGAAAATCCTGAAGATGCTCGAAGTGGCCGAATTAGAAATCAAGCTGGAGAAGATGGTGGTGACCATCAGATCACCTGAGCGCAACTGCCCCAAGTACCTGGAGGATAGGAAGTCTGGCAAGACAGTCGACAAAGAGCAAGGTATATTTGATATACATGTTATAGATGTGTACCTTACATCCGCCCATAGCAACACGTGGGTATTTGATACTGGTTCTGTTGCTCATATATGTAACTCTCAGGAGGAGTTAGGAATAAACGGCGGCTGGCTAAGGATGAGGTGACGATGCGCGTCGGCAACGGATCGAGAGTCGACGTGGTGGCTGTCGGCACGCTCCCTCTACATCTACCATCAAGATTAATTTTGGTTTTAAATAAGTGTTATTTTGTACCATCCTTGAGTGTAAACATTATAAGTGGGTCTTGCCTGTTACAAGACGGTTATTCATTTAAATCAGTATCAAGCAGTTGTGCTATTTATATGAATCATATCTTTTATGTTGATGCTCCCGAGAATAATGGTTTATTCTTGTTGAATCTCGATCGTAGTACTCACATCCATAACATAGAAGCCAAACGGATTAAGTGTAGTTATGATACCGCCATGTATATGTGGCATTGCCGTCTTGGTCATATTGGTATAAAGCGCATGAAGAAACTCCACTCCGATGGACTTGTGGACTCGTTGGATTTTGGATCCCTCGATACATGCAAACCATGCCTTATGGGTAAAATGACCAGGACACCGTTCAAAGGTTTCGTTGAACGGGCGTCGGATTTATTGGGGATCATACATACAGTTGTGTGTGGACCAATGAGCATTTCGACACGCAATGGTTATCGTTACTTCGTCACCTTCACTGATGACTTGAGTAGATACGGTTATATCTATTTGATGAAACACAAGTCTGAAACTTTTGAAAAGTTCAAAGAACTTCAAAGTGAAGTTGAAAATCAGCTTAACAAGAAAATCAAGTACATCCGATCCGATCGTGGTGGCGAGTATTTGAGTTCTGAGTTTGGCACACATCTGAAGAGTTGTGGCATCGTACCCCAACTTACGTCTGCTGGAACACCGCAATGTAACGGCGTGTCCGATCGACGTAATCATACTCTACTGCATAGTGTCCGATCTACGATGTCTCTTACCGATTGCCCGTATCCTTCTGGGGTTATGCGTTAGAAACAACCGCATTCATTTTAAATAGGGCTCCGTCCAAATCCGTTGAAACGACACCGTATGAAGTATGGTATGGCAAGAAGCCTAAGTTATCGTTTCTGAATGTTTGGAGTTGTGAGGCGTATGTTAAGAAACTACAACCCGACAAACTCGAACCAAAGTCGGAGAAAGTCGTCTTTGTAGGATATCCGTGGGAAACCGTTGAATACACCTTCTACAACCAAGCTGAGGGCAAAACATTTGTCGCGAAGACCGGTACCTTTATAGAGAAGGAGTTTCTCGTGAAAGGAGTAAGTGGGAGGAAGGTAGACCTCGATGAGATTGTTGATCCTGAACTCGAATTCCGAGTGGCGCAACGGAAGCTATTCCGGAAACGTCCTCCGCGGATGGAGTGGGAGAAACTATAGAGGAAAGTATTCTACCTCGTAGGTCTGGTAGATCTCGGATCACACCAGAATGGTATGGCAACATGGTTTGCACCGTCATGTTAATTTAACAAGATGAACCTACGAACTACAGGGAGGCAATGGTGAGTCTAGAGTCCGAGAAATGGCTTGAAGCCATGAAATCCGAAATAGGATCCATGTATGGTATCAAAGTGTGGACTTTGATGGATATTCCCGAAGGGCGCAAGGCAGTCAAGAATAAATGGATCATTAAGAAGAAGACTGATGCTGATGGTAATGTGACCGTCTATAAATCTCGGCTTGTCGCAAAAGGTTTCCGACAAGTTCATGGGATTGACTACGATGAAACTTTTTCACCGTAGCGATGCTGAAGTCTATTCGGATTTTGTTAGCAGTTGCTGCCTATTACGATTATGAAATATGGCTGATGGATGTCAAAACAGCCTTCCTAAATGGAAACATTGAGGAAGAGTTGTACATGGTACAACCGGAAGGTTTTGTCGATCCAGGAAATGCTAACAAGGTATGCAAGCTTCAGCGATCCATCTATGGATTGAAGCAAGCATCTCGGAGCTGGAATCTTCGCTTTGATGAGGTAATCAAAGGTTTTGGATTTATCCAAAATTTAGGAGAGACCTGCATTTACAAGAAAATGAGTGGGAGCTCGGTTGTGTTCTTAGCACTATATGTAGATGACATATTTCTGATTGGGAATGATGTGGAACTTCTGAATAGCATGAAGGATTATTTAAACAGTAAATTTTCCATGAAGGACTTAGGAGAAGCTGCATTCGTCTTAGGCATTAAAATCTATCGTGATAGATCAAGACGTCTATTAGCGTTAAGTCAGAGTACTTATCTTGATAAAATACTGAAGCGTTTTGGTATGGAGAAGGCAAAGAAGGGTTCTCTGCCGGTTATCAAGAATAAAACATTGCGAAAGCCACAGTGTAGCGTACCTGCACTTTAAATAAGGCAGATACCTGTGTATAGTGCAAATCCCTGGATCGATTCATTTGCACACACAGTTTACGATGTAATATCACAACAAAGCGTCGATTTTATTACATCGATGATCCAGAATTACAAAATATTCGATACAAGTTGCATAGCATAAAGATAGCATTGAAAACGTACACAGCGGAAATACAATAGCAGTGGGTCTCCAACAACTTCATGTTGCCACAGGCGAAAACATGTTGGTTGTAGACTCGAAACCTATAAGCGAAACCTCACTCGTCATCTGAACAATCTGCAATAAGAAAAATATTGCAACAACGTGGGTCAGATTCCATAAAAAATGGAGTCTGGCAAGTGACACTATGGTGGACACTTAATGGAATAACTCTAAAGCCTATATGCATATTTGGCTGGTGGGGTTCAAGGCTATTTTGCATAAAGCCAATTTTTCCTATCTCTTTGGAAAACACTTTCTTCAAATCAAGACAAGTATGGCATGAAAACCATAAATCTCATCTTCCCTTGTTCACCCATCAAATTTTATTTCTGAAGTTGGAATGATGGAATCCTCCGTTGACGTCCGCGATCAGCTGCTCAAATTGTCCGTACCGGGGACACAGCTAAGTACTTAGTTTTATACTCTGCAGAGGTTGTGCACTTTCACCTTTAGACTCAATTAGCCCGAGAATCCTATACACGCGGAGTGTATTAAGGAAAGGAGAGAATTGAGACAAGAACTTTCAGAAGAAGAATGCAACCATACTAGCAAGACCCGTTCCACCTATCATCCCCCTACATCTGCTTGTCAAGCTGACAGGTTGCACCCTCACAACTTAATTATTCTAGACAGAGCCCATTGTCAAAAGGCTGCACGGGAAGCAATCGTCACTCGGAGTTCTTCATATTCCTCGGTTCCTGGGTGGCCATTCACAAGTGTACATACTCTAGGAACCATAGACATGGACCTGAGTAGCCACTCAACATAAACCATACAACCACTTACCACCCAGGTGTTTCATTAATTTAGTGGATGTACTCTCAGGTGAAAATCACCATACTCACGGCCCTAAGTAGAATATACATTCATCCTAGGCGACGACAACCATGAGCACAG
This sequence comes from Poa annua, assembly GCA_026929855.1. Classification (NCBI taxonomy): domain Eukaryota; kingdom Viridiplantae; phylum Streptophyta; class Magnoliopsida; order Poales; family Poaceae; genus Poa; species Poa annua. The sequence continues at coordinate 24,571,447 of CM049432.1, forward strand.
CGCTGAGTAGTCACTTAATATTTTGTAAAACTTTTCATCAATTGCATAGCATCAATATTTCTGCTAAGTATGATATTGGAACCTAGACATAGGAGTAAGGGAATTCTACACAGGTTTAGCATAGCAATACTATCCTACACATGCATATAAAAATACACTAAGTAATGCATATAGAAATAATAGGAAGTTTATGAGGTGTGCCACTTGCCTTTGAATGTTGTCGTTGTTCACAAACTCTTTTCAACAACGAACGTTTGCTCTCTGTTTAATCTAAACAATATAAGCAAACAACAATACAACAATAAACAAACAACAATCATCAAACATACATGCACATACATAGTGAACAAATAAGTTTCATAAAACTTCTAAGGAAAACATGTTATGTATGATATGCAAATTATTTCTAAGGACTAGAGATGCAAGTTATGCCATGAAAATCTTTTTAAGTCTTAAGTGAAAGACAATATTAGGAAAGAGGGACAGATAGAAGAAAGATGTAGTTGGTCTTCCAGGCTTCATCTCCAGACTTGTAATATTCTCCTTGGTGATGTCTTTGTTGAATTCTTGGTAGAATTAATTAATCTTCAGACTTGATGGTTTTTGTATCACCTAGGCTGGTCTTAGATTTAACTTAGTCTTCAAGAGGTCTAAGAGAAGAAAGGAGAAATGAAAAAGAGAGGGAGCAAGACTTAGAAAATATTTCTGGTTGGTCTTCATGAACTTCCTCTTGATTTTTCTTCTAAGTGCTTCTACTTCTTGGAGATTCTTCTGGAGTCTTGTTTTGGCTAAGTCCTTCATTGGTCTTCTAGCCCCAAGTTGAAAATCCTAAGTGTCTATGTGTATAACATATTACCAAAATGCTAAGTTGAAAATAATCCTAACTTAGAGAAAATGGGGGAGGAGTTTTCTTATGGAAAATATAACTACAAAATAAAATATGCTATGCATGAAATGCAATTTTAACTCACAAGAAACATAATACTAATTTTTGTGATATTTATAAAGTATGCATAAAGTTATAATTGCTATTTAATTACTTTCAAATTTTGCAAAACATAATAAAAGGAAAACATATAGATTAAAGTTTTATGTGATTTATATTTTATAACACAATTTTTATAAATGGTGTTAATAGCCAGAGGTGATTTAATTAAATTTATTGAAATTAGATTTAATCAAAAATAATATTTCTATTAATAGTTATGTTGAAAATACTCAAACTATTCAAATTAAATATATATAACTATGAATTCATTCAAATATTACTCAAAAATATTTTATAGCAGTGGCATCAACTTACAAATATTCCAAAGTCTCTAAAACAATTTAATTTGCAATTTTTGGAATTATAGATTTAAAGTTATGACAAATATACTCAAATCTTCCAATTGAAATTTGAATATTATAAACTAAGCCAAATTTGAATTTTGGCAGATCCAAAATAATCTACATGTCAAGAGCTTTCCAAATATATAAAATTTATCAAATTTGGATAAGGGGTTAAAAAGTTATAACAGATCTAAGTTGCAGGGTCTTTTCTGTAAAACTGCCAATTTTGATTTAGTTAGAAAAAGAAATTCCACGCTGGCGCTGACTGTGCGCTGACGTGGCCGCTGACTGGGATCGCTGACATGGTTAAGTGATCTGATCTGGTCCACACGATCTAGATCTAACGGATCACATCCAACCGTACCGATTCAGAATAAGTAATCTAATCACGATCGTCTAAAACGGATCTAACGGCCAGGAGTGAAACCGAGAGAGGAGCTCACCGGTGGCGGCGCTAGGTCACCGGAGCGCGGCGGCGACGGCTCGGCATTCGCGTTCTATGCGCTCTAGGGGGTCTCGGGACGAGCAAACTATACCAGAGCGAGTAGGGTGGCGAGGCGGTGTCGATGGCGAGCTCGGAGACCTCGTCGCCTCTGCGTTCTTCCGCAATCCTTCGCCGGAGTTGGAGATGGCGACGGACGGCGTCGGTCGTGAATGCGCAGCTCGTCCTAGCGTGAAATAAAATACCGCACCATGTTAGAAAGACGCACGAGGAAGAATAACGAAGGATGGAGTAGGTGGGAGAGCTCGGCGTGGTCTACGTCCACCGGAAATGGAGCTCCTCGCCGGCGGCAGTGGCGGATGGTCGGCGAGGATTTCTGACAGCCCGACGGCACGAAACAGAGAGCAACGAGAGGAGAAATGGTGCGGAGGAGGAGGGGGTTAAAAGGGGTCGAAGGGGGCGTTGAATCCGGCCCTAATTCCCGCGAATTGAAGCGAGGTAACGCCGTCGTTTTCTGCTCTGTCGGGGCGTGATGGACGCGCGGGGAAGACGACCACGTTGCGCTGACGTGTGGGTCCCGCTGTCAGGATTTTCTCCTTTTCTTTTCTGTTTTATTTATTTCCTTTATAACTTTTGATTTATAACTCCAAATGAAGTCAAACAAATTTCTAAAATTTTGTAAAATTATTATCTTTGTGTTAAACCAGTTGTGGGCATGTTTTTAACAAATTTCTAAAAATTTGTAAAATTATTATCTTTGTGTTAAACCAGTTGTGGGCATGTTTTGAACAATTTTCAAAAATAATAATTTTGAAATATTGATTAATGCAAATTTTGACACTTTCTGATATGTTTGAAAATAGGCATTTAATTAATTCATTTGGGTTAAATAAAATTTAGGAAATTACCCACATTCAATTATGTTTGAATTCAAGTTATTTAAACTCATTTTCAAATACTAAATTCATTTTAGGCTTTAGTATAATACTAAATAACAATACACATTTATTTGAAAAGAAAAGGGAAATATAATGTATTCCTTTTTAATTCAAAATATTTTGTGCACCATTATATTTTATATTATGATAATTCATTTGAAACTTCATAACAACTTTGGAAAAGATTTTATTTTTAATTCATTTCTTTATATAGAAAATATATTCATGAAAGTCATTTTATGTTTTGAAAATAATTGGAATTCATTTTAAGCAAATGAAATGTTTATTTGGATAATCCATTTATTATAAAATATATGAAGTTATTAAAGTTATAAACTATAGGGTTGTAATTTCAACACTAAGTTTGAACTTAGTTGTAAGAATGAAAAACTATTTGACAAATAGATCATGTTTTAAACAGTTTAAAAGAACACTTGTAAATATTATTTTAATTTATGAATAGCTATGGCTATGTGGTTGGAATCATATACTTATGAGGAAACTATTGATTTCATGAATATGGTTTGAAGGTTTGTAAAACATTTGTCAAATTAGATATTGAGGTTTTAATAATTACAATGGATAATAAATTGTTTACTTGAAACAACTTTTGAAAATAAGGTTAAACTGAGATATTTGAAATATTAAACCTTTTCATCATGTTTAAAGTCTTTTGTAGTTGGTTTTCTTATGTATTTTAATATTTTATTTTAATCAAAACAAAAGTTTTAAATTTTAGTGATTTTCACCATTATAAAATGTTGGGATGTTACAGACTACCACCCTTAAAAGGAATCTCGTCCTCGAGATTCGAAGAAGCTAAAAAGACAAAGCAAATGCTTGAAATGATTCTGATAGCTCGAGATGTTTTGAAAATGAAATTTCTGACATGGAAACTTGAAAACTTGGCAGCGAATGATTTTTCTGATTAGGAGGATAGAAAGATAGTTTGAGATCTATGGGTTTAAGCGACTGGGTTTGAATTATCTAGGTGGCTACCACCCTTAAAAGAAATTTTTGTGGTCAGTCTAGAAACTTTGTTTAATCTGGTTTATTTCTCTGATGTAGAGCGTACAGGTATTCAAAATACAATGACATGTGGTGGATACAGAAATTTTAGCACTCACGTTTTCCACTCGGTCCTTGGAGAGATTTATCCTTCTTCCACTCAGGGCACTTATCAGCGTAATGTCCGTTATCTTTGCACTTGTAGCAACTTATGTGGCTAAGAACTTTCTTGGATTTAAGCTTTGGTCCTTGTTCCTCCAGGGTCTTCATGAGAGACTGTTGCATTCCTTGCTTGGTTTGCTGGATAACTTGTTGCACCAAGGGATAAAGTTGACACTGTATTGGGCCATGATTTGTTCCTTCACACAGGAAGCAAGTAACCTGACTTGTGGGCATCCTTTAACTAGATGTCTGGTATGACCATGGGGCCACTCATCAGAACATTCTTTGGACGTATGTCCTATCTCTCCACAAGTTTTGCATACCTTTGGTTTGGTCATAAGGTCCTCTTCAAAAACACTATGATTTTGATCAATCTTTGGCAGTTGATCATTGATCAACTTCCACAGCTGACTCTGGTTCTCAAATAGTAGTTGCATGGTTGTATGCAAAACATTGGTGTTGGTATTTGGGTGAGACATCTGTTTGGTTTAGAAAGCAATGAGTTGAATGATTTTTACTATGGAGGAATCCTAGTTCAATAAAACAAAACAAGGCAACCAATCTATAACATAATCAATCAATATCTAACAAACATCAAGCAACAACGTTCACAACAAACAAACAATCTAGTATTGTCATATAGCCAAGTTGATATGATCAATACACTAACACGATATCGTTATTCTATTTAGGTGGTGGTCAAATCTACCTCCTTCGTGAGTGCTTCAAGTTCTTGTTCAACTTTCTTGGATATCTTAGAAGTGTTGGCCGAACCCTGTTTCTTCAGTGGTCTTCCATGCATGTAGAACTTCATGTTGAATTAAAACTTTTCTATATGAAGCAGTAGAATCATACTTAGACTACAAGAACATGGTCATCTAGAAAAAGATAAGATGTTTTCAGAAGGTTGATAGTAGATGAGAGTATGAGGAAGATAAAATGAAAAGTTTTGTTTTTAGAAAAGTGAGAAAAATAGATTTTATATCCTATGGTCAAATCCTATTTCTATCCAGACCTAGGGTTTCGAACCTACAGGCAACACAGTGCTCTGATACCATCTGTAGCGTACCTGCACTTTAAATAAGGCAGATACCTGTGTATAGTGCAAATCCCTGGATCGATTCATTTGCACACACAGTTTACGATGTAATATCACAACAAAGCGTCGATTTTATTACATCGATGATCCAGAATTACAAAATATTCGATACAAGTTGCATAGCATAAAGATAGCATTGAAAACGTACACAGCGGAAATACAATAGCAGTGGGTCTCCAACAACTTCATGTTGCCACAGGCGAAAACATGTTGGTTGTAGACTCGAAACCTATAAGCGAAACCTCACTCGTCATCTGAACAATCTGCAATAAGAAAAATATTGCAACAACGTGGGTCAGATTCCATAAAAAATGGAGTCTGGCAAGTGACACTATGGTGGACACTTAATGGAATAACTCTAAAGCCTATATGCATATTTGGCTGGTGGGGTTCAAGGCTATTTTGCATAAAGCCAATTTTTCCTATCTCTTTGGAAAACACTTTCTTCAAATCAAGACAAGTATGGCATGAAAACCATAAATCTCATCTTCCCTTGTTCACCCATCAAATTTTATTTCTGAAGTTGGAATGATGGAATCCTCCGTTGACGTCCGCGATCAGCTGCTCAAATTGTCCGTACCGGGGACACAGCTAAGTACTTAGTTTTATACTCTGCAGAGGTTGTGCACTTTCACCTTTAGACTCAATTAGCCCGAGAATCCTATACACGCGGAGTGTATTAAGGAAAGGAGAGAATTGAGACAAGAACTTTCAGAAGAAGAATGCAACCATACTAGCAAGACCCGTTCCACCTATCATCCCCCTACATCTGCTTGTCAAGCTGACAGGTTGCACCCTCACAACTTAATTATTCTAGACAGAGCCCATTGTCAAAAGGCTGCACGGGAAGCAATCGTCACTCGGAGTTCTTCAGATTCCTCGGTTCCTGGGTGGCCATTCACAAGTGTACATACTCTAGGAACCATAGACATGGACCTGAGTAGCCACTCAACATAAACCATACAACCACTTACCACCCAGGTGTTTCATTAATTTAGTGGATGTACTCTCAGGTGAAAATCACCATACTCACGGCCCTAAGTAGAATATACATTCATCCTAGGCGACGACAACCATGAGCACAGCGCTGAGTAGTCACTTAATATTTTGTAAAACTTTTCATCAATTGCATAGCATCAATATTTCTGCTAAGTATGATATTGGAACCTAGACATAGGAGTAAGGGAATTCTACACAGGTTTAGCATAGCAATACTATCCTACACATGCATATACAAATACACTAAGTAATGCATATAGAAATAATAGGAAGTTTATGAGGTGTGCCACTTGCCTTTGAATGTTGTCGTTGTTCACAAACTCTTTTCAACAACGAACGTTTGCTCTCTGTTTAATCTAAACAATATAAGCAAACAACAATACAACAATAAACAAACAACAATCATCAAACATACATGCACATACATAGTGAACAAATAAGTTTCATAAAACTTCTAAGGAAAACATGTTATGTATGATATGCAAATTATTTCTAAGGACTAGAGATGCAAGTTATGCCATGAAAATCTTTTTAAGTCTTAAGTGAAAGACAATATTAGGAAAGAGGGACAGATAGAAGAAAGATGTAGTTGGTCTTCCAGGCTTCATCTCCAGACTTGTAATATTCTCCTTGGTGATGTCTTTGTTGAATTCTTGGTAGACTTAATTAATCTTCAGACTTGATGGTTTTTGTATCACCTAGGCTGGTCTTATATTTAACTTAGTCTTCAAGAGGTCTAAGAGAAGAAAGGAGAAATGAAAAAGAGAGGGAGCAAGACTTAGAAAATATTTCTGGTTGGTCTTCATGAACTTCCTCTTGATTTTTCTTCTAAGTGCTTCTACTTCTTGGAGATTCTTCTGGAGTCTTGTTTTGGCTAAGTCCTTCATTGGTCTTCTAGCCCCAAGTTGAAAATCCTAAGTGTCTATGTGTATAACATATTACCAAAATGCTAAGTTGAAAATAATCCTAACTTAGAGAAAATGGGGGAGGAGTTTTCTTATGGAAAATATAACTACAAAATAAAATATGCTATGCATGAAATGCAATTTTAACTCACAAGAAACATAATACTAATTTTTGTGATATTTATAAAGTATGCATAAAGTTATAATTGCTATTTAATTACTTTCAAATTTTGCAAAACATAATAAAAGGAAAACATATAGATTAAAGTTTTATGTGATTTATATTTTATAACACAATTTTTATAAATGGTGTTAATAGCCAGAGGTGATTTAATTAAATTTATTGAAATTAGATTTAATCAAAAATAATATTTCTATTAATAGTTATGTTGAAAATACTCAAACTATTCAAATTAAATATATATAACTATGAATTCATTCAAATATTACTCAAAAATATTTTATAGCAGTGGCATCAACTTACAAATATTCCAAAGTCTCTAAAACAATTTAATTTGCAATTTTTGGAATTATAGATTTAAAGTTATGACAAATATACTCAAATCTTCCAATTGAAATTTGAATATTATAAACTAAGCCAAATTTGAATTTTGGCAGATCCAAAATAATCTACATGTCAAGAGCTTTCCAAATATATAAAATTTATCAAATTTGGATAAGGGGTTAAAAAGTTATAACAGATCTAAGTTGCAGGGTCTTTTCTGTAAAACTGCCAATTTTGATTTAGTTAGAAAAAGAAATTCCACGCTGGCGCTGACTGTGCGCTGACGTGGCCGCTGACTGGGATCGCTGACGTGGTTAAGTGATCTGATCTGGTCCACACGATCTAGATCTAACGGATCACATCCAACCGTACCGATTCAGAATAAGTAATCTAATCACGATCGTCTAAAACGGATCTAATGGCCAGGAGTGAAACCGAGAGAGGAGCTCACCGGTGGTGGCGCTAGGTCACCGGAGCGCGGCGGCGACGGCTCGGCATTTGCGTTCTACGCGCTCTAGGGGGTCTCGGGACGAGCAAACTATACCGGAGCGAGTAGGGTGGCGAGACGGTGTCGGTGGCGAGCTCGGAGACCTCGTCGCCTCTGCGTTCTTCGGCAATCCTTCGCCGGAGTTGGAGATGGCGACGGACGGCGTCGGTCGTGAATGCGCAGCTCGTCCTAGCGTGAAATAAAATACCGCACCATGTTAGAAAGACGAACGAGGAAGAATAACGAAGGATGGAGTAGTTGGGAGAGCTCGGCGTGGTCTACGTCCACCGGAAATGGAGCTCCTCGCCGGCGGCAGTGGCGGATGGTCGGCGAGGATTTCTGACAGCCCGACGGCACGAAACAGAGAGCAACGAGAGGAGAAATGGTGCGGAGGAGGAGGGGGTTAAAAGGGGTCGAAGGGGGCGTTGAATCCGGCCCTAATTCCCGCGAATTGAAGCGAGGTAACGCCGGCGTTTTCTGCTCTGTCGAGGGCGTGATGGACGCGCGGGGAAGACGACCACGTCGCGATGACGTGTGGGTCCCGCTGTCAGGATTTTCTCCTTTTCTTTTCTGTTTTATTTATTTCCTTTATAACTTTTGATTTATAACTCCAAATGAAGTCAAACAAATTTCTAAAAATTTGTAAAATTATTATCTTTGTGTTTAACCAGTTGTGGGTATGTTTTGAAAATTTTTCAAAAATAATAATTTTAAAATATTGATTAATGCAAATTTTGACACTTTCTGATATGTTTGAAAATAGGCATTTAATTAATTCATTTGGGTTAAATAAAATTTAGGAAATTACCCACATTCAATTATGTTTGAATTCAAGTTATTTAAACTCATTTTCAAATACTAAATTTATTTTAGGCTTTAGTATAATACTAAATAACAATACACATTTATTTGAAAAGAAAAGGGAAATATAATGTATTCATTTTTAATTCAAAATATTTTGTGCACCATTATATTTTATATTATGATAATTCATTTGAAACTTCATAACAACTTTGGAAAAGATTTTAGTTTTAATTCATTTCTTTATATAGAAAATATATTCATGAAAGTCATTTTATGTTTTGAAAATAATTGGAATTCATTTTAAGCAAATGAAATGTTTATTTGGATAATCCATTTATTATAAAATATAGTAAGTTATTAAAGTTATAAACTATAGGGTTGTAATTTCAACACTAAGTTTGAACTTAGTTGTAAGAATGAAAAACTATTTGACAAATAGATCATGTTTTAAACAGTTTAAAAGAACACTTGTAAATATTATTTTAATTTATGAATAGCTATGGCTATGTGGTTGGAATCATATACTTATGAGGAAACTATTGATTTCATGAATATGGTTTGAAGGTTTGTAAAACATTTGTCAAATTAGATATTGAGGTTTTAATAATTACAATGGATAATAAATTGTTTACTTGAAACAACTTTTGAAAATAAGGTTAAACTGAGATATTTGAAATATTAAACCTTTTCATCATGTTTAAAGTCTTTTGTAGTTGGTTTTCTTATGTATTTTAATATTTTATTTGAATCAAAACAAAAGTTTTAAATTTTAGTGATTTTCAACATTATAAAATGTTCGGATGTTACACACAGTGTCCGGTAACAGAACATGATAAGGCCGATATGACTAAACATCCTTATGCTTCAGCCATAAGATCGATTATGTATGCAAAGGTAAGTACTAGACCTGATGTGGCATTATCTCTAAGTTTGACAAGCCGGTTCCAGAGTAATCCTAGAATGGTGCATTGGACTGCTGATAAGAGCATTCTTAAGTATCTCTATAAGACAAAGGAAATGTTCTTTGTCTATGGTGGCTGCGATGAAGAACTTGGCGTAACAGGTTATGTGGATGCAAGTTTCTACTCAGACCCCGATGACTCTAAGTCACAGACAGGTTATGTGTTCAAGGTGAATGGAGGCGCCGTGTGCTGGAGAAGTGGGAAGCAACCCATCGTCGCACAATCTACAATGGAGTCGGAGTACATTGCTGCTTGCGAGGCCGCGAATGAAGTTGTGTGGCTAAGGAAGTTCATCATTGAACTTGGCGTGTTCCCGAGCGTGCAAGACCCCGTGATCCTCTTCTGCGACAATACAGGTGCCATTGCTAACGCCAAGGAGCCAAGGTATCACTCCACCGCCAAACACATTCTCCGACGCTTCCATGTGATACGTCAATACGTACAAGGAGGCGATGTGAAGATTTGCAAAGTGCATACGGATCTGAATGTGGCAGATCCGCTGACAAAGCCTCTCCCACTTGACAAGCATGAAAAACACTAGTTATCTATGGGTGTTAAGCTTTTACCAAGTTGTAATCTAGATTAATTTGTACTCTAGTGCAAGTGGGAGACTGAAGGAGATATGCCCTAGAGGCAATTAATAAAGTGTATTTCTTTATCATATTTCGTTTGTTCATAATATGTTTTTGTGTCATGCTATAACCGTATTAAGAGGAAACATTAATACGGGTGTGATGCGTAAACAACCAGGTCCCTAGTAGCCTCTACTAAGACTAGTTTCATTGCGCGATCGATGATCGAGGTTTCCCGATCATAGGGCATGGTGTCGGCCGGCAATGGAAGTCATGTCGCTGGAGAACGATGTGATGGACATACCCATATTTGTAGGACGTAGTCATTACGCCTTTGACCGTGAGACCAACTCTTATTATTATTCCTGGAAGATACTTTGATTGCACCAAACGTCGTATCTTAATTAGTATGACAATAACGGTGATACTTTTGGGTATCGGAAAGGAGTAGTTGAGACTAGGGGTCCAGAGCGGGATTTGCGAGTCCGCATAGCAGGATAGATACTCTAGTGCCCACTCGGTGAGATTATGTCTAATCAGCTTGCAAGCATGTGACTAGGTCACGGAGACATGAAATCATAGACGAGTAGAAGATAGCGTTGTCGGTAACGAGGTCAAGCTAGATATGGAGATATCTATGAACGACGCTCGGACACGCTAAGTATCACTATGGCAAAAGGTTTAAGACTTTACGTTCAGGTTTGATAGATGAAAGTCATTCGTTATATCACAGGGATTAATTCATGGGGTCCAGGCCTACGAGTTAGTCGTTGATCGGAGAGGAGTCTCGATCGTACCTGTTATTATATCGAACCGTCAGGGTAACACACTTAAGGGGTTTCAACAAGACAACCGGAAAGGAAAGAAATTACCGGGAATGTCCCGGTAGTGGTCCGATGGAGATCAGGCAGCGCCGAAAGAGTTTTTGGAGCTAGAATAAATTATATATAATATGTTTGATATTAATTAATGTAATTAATGCCTAAATATGATTTTATATATTTATTTTCCAATTTATTTAGTCTGATTTCCCTAAATGGGCCTTCTGGTCGAAAGAACGCCCAAGAGGGGAAAATTCCCTAGGGGAATTCGGTGGGGGCTTGGGGGCCGACCCAAGTGGGCCAAGAGGCCCACTAGGGGGCCGGCGCACCCAGCCATGCTGCACCAGGCATGTGGGATTAGTCCCACATTGCCTGGTGAGGAGGTTGGCTCCCCCCTGGGAGCCTATATATAGAGGGGCACCATGGCCTTTTAATTCACCAATTAATTCCCCAATTCTCTCTCGATTTCGTGATTCCCTTTGTCGGAGTTGTGCCGAGTTGAGAGGGGGATCTCTTCCACCATAGCCCGCTGCCGCGCTGCTGGTGTTCCGGTCCAAGTCTTCCACTGCTCGTCCTGGACTGGAGCTTCGGAGGCCGCCGTTTCCACCGTACGTGTGTAACGTGTAACATCCCAATAATTTGGAATGTTTAAAAATCACAAAAATTTAAAATTTTTGTTTTGATTAAAATAAAATATTAAAATGCATAAGAGAACCAACTATAAAAGACTTCAAGCATCATGAAAAGATTTAATATTTCAAATATCTCAGTTCATCATTTCTTTCAAAAGTTGTTTCAAGTTAAACAATTTATTATCCATTGTAGTTATTAAACCTCAATATGTAATTTGACAAATGCTTATTAAACTACAAACCATTTTATTTTAAGTAAATGGTTTACTTATAAGTAATTGAGTTCAACCACTTAGCCCTAGCTATAAATAAATAAAAATAAAAATTACAAGTGTTATTTTAAACTATTGAAAACATTGTCTATTTGCCAAAAGATTATTATTCATTTACCTGAGTTCAAAACATAGTTTGGATATTTCAAGTCTATAGTTTATAACCTTAAAACCTTATAGATTTTATAATTACTTAACAACCCTAATAAACATGTCATTTGCTTAAGATGATCTTCATTTATTTTCAAAAACATGAAATGTTTTTTTTATGAATATATATTCTATATAAGAAAAGAATTAAATCTAAAAATCTATTCTTAAGATATGTTATAAAGTTTCAAATGAATTATCATAATATGAAATATAATGGTGCTCAAAATACTTTAAATTAAAAATGAGTACATTACATTTTCTCGGTTTATTTCAAATAGGTATAATATGTTAGTTAATAATCTTTTAAAGCTAAGTTTTACTTAATAATGGAATATGAGTTTAAATAACTTATTTTCAAACATATTTGAATGTGGGTATTTTACAAATTTTATTAGCCAAAAGAAATTTTAATTAAGTCATTATTTCAAGATTTATTTTAAGTATCAAATTGGTATTTAAATGAATATTTCAAAATATCATTTTTCAAAAATGTGCACAACATGCCCACAACTGGTTTAACACAAAGATAATAATTTTACAAATTTTTATTTGACTTCATTTGGACATTTAAATCAAAAGATATGAATAAAATGGAAAAAATCAGAAAAGGAAAATTCAGTTGTGACGTCAGCGGTGACGTCACTACATCTTCAACCTCCGTTCGAGATTTCCGGCCGGAAATCTCGCGCCGTTTCTTCGCCCTCGCGCGACCCCGCTGTCCTAGACCCTTCCCTGTTAAAGCCCTCGAGCCCCGCTCTCCTTCCCCTCTCCCTTCACTCCAAATAGAGCAGCCAGGACGTCGCAGTCGCTCGCCGGAATCGCCCGACCACCGCCGCTCGTTTCTTGTTCCCCGGCGAGGTGAGCACCTCCTCCTGTCCGAGGTCGTTCCCCACCGGTCCCCCGCGTCGTCGCGAAACTTATCACCCCTTCCCCGCCTATTTTGCGCAGCGTTTCTTCGGGTTCGTGCACGAACGGAGTTCGCCGGCGACCTACCGTCTCCGCCCACACCACCACGTTCATCCGGGAAGCTATCGACGGCGCCGCCTGCACCATCGAGCTCCTCGTCGCACGCTGAACCTCCTCGTCGCCTCGCCGAGTCCAGGGGGAACCGGAGCGTCGCCGACGTCCTCGACCGAGCCGCGCACCGCCGTCCTCCCCAACTCCGGCCACCGGAGCGCCGCCACGGTAAGGTCAACGCTCCCTGGCCGTACGATCTGTTTTCTACGCGTAGGATTAGATCCTCAGATCGAAGCGGTACGAGTCGTGTCGATCCGTCGGATCTGGATCTGACGATCCAGATCGACTGGAGCCGAGCCGAGCCGCGGCTCAGACTAAGCCGAGCCTAGCCGAGCCGAGCCCAGCCAATCACAGCCCGCCACGTGGCCAACCTTTTTCTGGTTTTATTTCCGAATAGAATTTAATTGTCTATTTTGCAGAAAAGTCCCTGCCACTTAGATTTATCATAACTTTTTAACCATTGACCCAAATTGGACAAATTTTATATCAAATTAAATCCCTTGACAAGTAGAATCTGCTGGAACTTTTAAATTTCAAATTTGACCTAATTTAAAATATTCAAATTTCAAATGGTGAATTTGAGTATTTTTGTAATAACTTTAAATCAGTAAATTCAAAAACTGCAAATAAAATTGTTTTAGACACTGTATAAAATGTGTAATATGTTGCATCTATTATAAAATAATTTTGAGAATTATTTTGATGATTAAATTGTTGTATGTTTATTTTGAATAGTTTGACTATTTTGGACATGACTATTAATAGAAATATTATTTTTGATTTAATCAAATTACTATGAACTTAATTAAATGCCCTCTGCCTATTAACCCCATTTATAAAATTTCTTTATAAATGATGTTTGAACAATTTAAAATGAATTTAAAGGTCAGAGACTTAATTTGATTTATTTTAGCACATTATAAGGTTTATTAATTTAAAACTTATTACTCTATACCAAAGGCATAACTAACTGTCCTTGTCCGGAGAAAGCTCAAATTCCTGTTTATTAATATATTTCATAACATTAATAAGTAAGTTTTTTTAAAACCTTTTAAATAGTTTCTAGTTCCTTTACAAGGGTTTTTAAATGTATTTGGTTAATTAGGTGTTACTAAAAATGTGATTTAAAACATTATAACAATTTAAATAACTAAGTTATTATTAATACTACAAACTTTGAAGTTGGGAATTAAAAATGTATAGATATGAGAAAAGTAAGAAATTCTTGAATTTGAATTTGGTTAAGTTTAATTCTAAACATAATCTTGGGTAAATGAAATTAAATGTTATAGTTGTACTAAAGTGTTAAACCTTGCTTTTAAATTGTGATTAAGTCCTCTTGATATCCCTTTGTATAAACTTTTGAAGACCATTTCATTTGAAAACTTGGAAACACCCATACAACCTTCTCGAGTTGAAAGTGTTCTTTGACTCCAGACCATCCCTTGGCAAAACCCTAAACCCAAACACATTAATTCTTTTTGTATATTGAATTAGGTGACACCTTTGACCAAACCCTTCCAAGAAGACTCGTTACGCTTGTATTTTTCAATATGTTTTGTGTTTGTTGAATTGCTTGTTTATTGGGTGTCCTTTTTTACTATATAGTTTGAAACGGGGAGCAACCATTGACTTCGACAAGAGCGTGAGAGAAACGACAACTTTCATAAGGCAAGTGACTTCATAAAACACCTACTATTTTATTCTATTGCATATCTAGTGTTTTCAAACAGTATTTGCAAAAGTAGTATGCATGATAGGTTTTTGGGAGATTATAGTATGCTATGCAAACCTTTTAGGTTTCCCCTTAAAAATTCCAGATTAGACCCCTATTATAATTTAGTGGAAGTACCTGCTGCAAAAATCATTGTTTTATGGTTGATGTGATAAATGAAAATTTCCACTAAATTAATTTAACGCCTGGGTGGATTGGGTCGATCGAGGAGGTTTCAAGTTGAGTGGCTTCTCAGGGCCAAGTGTCATGGTTGTCTTCGACCAGGGTAGTTTCTACTTACCTGGGGCCATGATATGCGGTGTTAACCTGAGTTGCTCACTTGTGGTAGGCCACCCAGGGCCATGAGATTTAAGTTTACACTGAGTCTAGTTGCTTATCGTGCAACCATTGGTCAATATGGGCTCTGTCTTGATGGAGTAAGTTGATGTGGAACTGGGTCAAGAGATTGATGGTGGTAGAGTTGATAGGATGGTGGTAATCTCTTAGTATGATCATGGGAAAGCAACTTCTGAAAAGTCTCGTCTTGATCTTCTCCTTTTCCTTCTCACTAAAGGAGTGTAGAGGATAGTTTGGGTTGATTGAGTCTAATAGTGAAAGTGCACACCCTCTCGAGAGTTACAACCTAAGATCTTAGCCGTGTCCCCGGCATCGGACAATTTGAGTAACTACACAAGGCTGTGTTATGAAAATCTCCTCATCCCAAATTTCTTAATAAAACTTTGTTGGGTGAACATGGGTAGGAGACATGGACTTGTCTCGAGATTGTCTCTGAAGGAGAAGATATTGATTTAAGAAAATTGTTTATCAAAAGTAGGAGAAAATTTGCTTTGCGCAATAGCCTTGAGCTCCACCAGCCAAATAAGCATATAGATATAGCTTAGTAGAATATTAGAAATTAAAGTCACTTGCCACCACAATTCAATTGTGCTGACCCTTTATAGCTGGGCTGCAACTAAACCTTGCAGATTCGACAGACGACGAGTGAGTATTCGATAGGATTTCGAGTCTACAACCAACATGCTTTGCCTGTGGCACATGAAGATGATGAGGCTCATTGTATCTACTATTTTCCGCTGCTACTCTTGGAAATTTTGCTAGCCTTTTCAGGTTATGCAAGTTGTAAGAGATATTTGTATCACTGGATCATGCGATTAAATAAATTATTTGACACTTTTGCATGATATACATATTAAACTGTGGTGCTAGCATTTGATCCAGGGACTAGCACGTTAACACAGGGACTTCCACCTTATAATAAGAGGTGAGGTCACTATATAACGCCCTGCGAGGTGCTGCGCTAGCGGTGCTTGGAGGTCTGCTTCCTCTACACGACCTTGAGGTCGGCTTCGTCGGTCTTCATCGACAATGTTTGTGCGGGAACGTAATCCCCGATTTCGGTCTACAAGGGTATGTATTCCGATCTCCGTTCGTACTACTATATCTGCATAGAATAGATCTTGACATGTCTTAGGGATATCGTTGCTAGGAAAATTATTGTTTTCTGCACCCGATCCGCTTCATTATTGTCATGCTATATAAGACACGACATTTGATGCTCTCAAAGCATCCCTACGAAGTAGCAATAAGCACGGTCTCACGGTCTAAGGAATAAGCTATCATATTACTTATTTATTGCAAATGGCAAACATCGTAATACGATCCAATTATAATACTTTGTGTATGTCCATCACCTTATTCAACTAATAAGATGACCCAACTGTCAACCGACGCCATTATCCATGATCGGGAATCCCGATCATCTGTTTCCCAGTGGACTAGTTTATATAGAGGCTCACTAGAACCTCTGGTTGTCTATGTATCACACGTGTATTAATAATTCTGATTAATACAGTTATAGCATAATACAAAGACATATTATAAACTTATAAGATAATGCGATTAATACTACTTATTTATTTGCCTCTAGGGCATATCTCCTTCAGTCTCCCACTTGCACTAGAGTACAAATAAACTAGCTGCATTTTACTTCATAAAAACCCCTTATCAAATAAGCGTTATATGATACACAGTTGTGTGTTCTTTTGCGATTCATTGATATCAACTTGTTTGATACCATCATGTTATCCAATAACATATATACAAATACCGTAACTAAGTGAGACTTCTTTTTCCCAGCGCTTACTTTGATTCTATTAACCAGATAATTACTTTGCAAACACACTCAGTCATAGAGAAATTCTATTTAACATTTACAATCTCGCGATGTCTATATACTTTCATACCTATGTAGAAGACTTGACATTCCAATGTCAATCTAATGACTAATACATTTCTTCTTCCAGTAAATGCCAAATTTACTTTCACACTGTTCTTATACTAAGAACATCGGTCACATTTCATCGTGCACATAATATGGTTTCTGTATGATGTCTTATATCACATAATAGACCAACATGTCATAGAACCACTATTACCGTGTATCATTACTCTTAATGATTAATTGGATTTCCAAGGACAATCCTTTAGTTTTAATCTATTCTGACTTTTTAGATATAATCCAAAACAACTCGACTATCTATTTAAACTTCCCGTTCTATTCCAAAATAGATACTAATTTTTAAATAGTTTCACAACTTCATCTTTCTAATTAATTTTACTAGTACAATTCACAATATGTCATTTACACAAGATGAATTCGGCTCCCACTCAAATTATGTCTCCACACATTTAAGAACACGAGCTCCCACTCAAAATATGTCATCTACATATATGAGGGTCTGAGCTCCCACTAAAAAATATGTCCTTTACATATTCCACATCAGTAAACTAACTTTGACTCCGACTAAAATTCATAATTTTATTTCGACCTTTTGGTCAAACCAAAATCATTGATCTCTTATCAATTCGAACTTAACACGAACCACATTATTCTATTAATACAAATCCCACAGACTTCAAGCATGTCTACATTTATGTAGTCAACAAATTTGTTTTTTCCCAAGATACATTTCTTGACAGGAATATGCTTCCACGTCTTTCTTATAGTTACATTTCTCATATAACACTTTATATGATGATTAAGCAATCTTATTCCTTTAAAAAGAATTATAGTAGCATTTACTATTTTAATCTTTTTAAATGTAACTTGGATTTTCAGGCTCAAAAGTCTTTGTTCGTATTCTGATATTTTCTCAACTTTCTTTTTACTCATAAGGTGTATCTTGATCTGTCATCAAGATCCGAAATATTTATTATTAAACTGTGACCTGACAGTAAATATTAATATAATAACACCTTATTTGGAAGCTTCTTTCATGAAAATACTATGATCTTAACGAAGAGGTTCGCAAGCAGAAACCAATTTTCAAGTCTCCTTCACTCTTATCATTAAATTTTCATTTGTAGACATATACCTTTTGGAACATATTCCAATATTCTACTTTTATGAATATAGGTTCGATACCTTATTTCAAGCTTCTAATTCTATTCCATAAATCATAATTCGAAAAACACATTTTCTCGGAATTATACAGACAACAATACAAGTTTTGTTTCTGTTGGATTTTGGAATATACTCTCAACTAATGTGAGTGATTTACAAAAACTATTCGTGTATAGTTTGAATTATCGTATACTCATCTATATAATGACACTATTGTCAATCACACGAAACAGTGTTGAAAAACATCTATTTTCTAAAGTGGACATCGACTATAACGTTTCGAACATATTAGGAGATTCTAAGACAGATTCTGAAAGACCACACTTTATCTAAAATATAGTATGATTATAATATTTCAAATATCACTATATCTTTATATTATAATTTTGTGAAACAAATTTTCACAAGTCTTTTATGTTGAACCTGAATTAAAAATATTGTCCTTTAATCAATTTCTGTGAATACAATATTCACTAATCTTTCTTCTAAAAAACCCCATTTGATACTTTATCAAATTGTTTTCAGACTCATGATTTATTATGAAAATACACTTATTCACTAATAATCATAGAAGAATTCGAATCAAATAAATTTCACCATACATTAATTTAATAATCATCCGATATCACTTTCAATTAATTTCCTCACATATTGACACTTCAATATTAAATTTTAAACTTAACCAATTCGGCACATGCAACTTTTAAATAGATCAAAGTATCTATTACTTCTTACATTGCCTTTATGATCAAATTTGATGGTGTTTTGTTCTGGTAATAAAATATTTTATTCCTTGAACACATAATTTTATCATTCCCGCTTTTATGAATGTATACCACGTTATCATACAACTAATTTAATTGAGATGTGAAAGCTTTATTCATAATATAAAACAACTGGCTTGTTCCATAACATAAAACAACTGAATTTGTCTTATTACATATATGCATAAATTTGTCTTGTAACAATCAAGACACTAAACAAAATCACACTTTCTCACTATTACAAAAAAGGTCTTATCAAAAACTATTAATGATAACTACTATGATAACTTGAGGACATGAACACCACTCGTCATCAACTTCCTTGATTGCTATCACTAGCGCTAGGTCACATCATTATCCTCCACAGATAAGTAATAATCAGGACCTGTTTCATAGGCAGAACAAGTATCAAATACTTTTATCACATATCATGAGACAAATACACTCATAAGTCTGTGCATCAAATATATACCTGTAGCGTCGAAGATTTCTCCTTCGATGGAATCAACTTCCAAAAATTTGAACTCGGACACGAACTTGTAGAAGTTCATATTGTCTGCCTTAAAAACGTACTCGCGCACATGCTTCTCATAGCTTGGAGGCAGAGATATCAGCACAATCTGAATGTCACATGAATCCACCATCCAGTAATCGAAGACATTTGTCAGCTTGAAGTAGATGTCATACAATCTCTTCAAATGAGTCTTCAGACAGGTATGCTCCTCCATCGGAATGGTATGGAACTTTCTAAGCTGTCTGAATTACTCACGCCTCAATTCATCCTTGAAGTGCGTTTTGATCGCATCAATCATGACATATGGATCCTTGTGTAGTGCCCCAACTTTTTAATAATGATGGAACACCTGTGTTAAGTGCTATTCCCTGGATCACTGCTAGCTCCACAGTACAAAATATAAAGTATCATTGCATAAGTATCAAATTACTACAACGAGATCCAAAAATAGCTAAGTATAGCTTTATTACAAGGTGCATAGCCATGAAGGCTAGCTAGAATATTCAGAGTTCACAACAAAAGCAAAATAGCAATGAGCCTCATCTTCAAGCATGCGCCACAAGCAGACATGTTGGGTGTAGACTCGAGTCCAAACTTATTCTTCATCTGAATTACCTGCACATTTGAATATGCAGGCCCCGAAGGAGGTCAATACAATGAAGTATTGGGAAGTGACTATGGTGGATATAAAATGAAAAGTCTAGAATCTATAGGCATATTTGGCTTGGTGGAGTTGGAGGCTGTTTTGCAGAAAGCAAGTTTTCTCCTATCTTTTTATAATCACTTTTATTTCCAAAGACTTGGCACCAAGGGATGAAGCCCAAGTGCACCAACATTTCTTTCCTTAGTCAAATTTTAATTCATGAAAACAGTGTTGAGATTCTTCCGTCCATCCTTGTCCAGCTGCTCGAAGTAGTCCATCACCAGGGACACACCTAAGTACTTAGATTGTCGACTCTACAGAGGTTGTGCACTTTCACCTTTAGACTCAATTAACACAGACATCCTATACACGCGAAGTGCATTAAGGAAAGGAGAGAATTGAGACAAGAACTTTCAGAAGAACAATTCAACCATACTATCAAGACTCGTTCCCCCTACCAACTCTACATCTGCTTGTCAAGCTGACAGGTTGAACTCTCACAACTTAGTTGTTCAAGACAGAGCTCATTGTCAAAAGGCTGCATGGAAAGCTTCTAAACTTGGAGGGACTTAGTAATCTCTTTGTTCCTGGGTGGCCATCCACAAGTACACTTTTGGGTGAAAACCACCATGCTCATGGCCCTAAGTAGAATAAAATTCATCCTAGGCAAAGACAACCATAAGCATAGTCCTAAAAAGCCACTCAACATAAACCATATCAACCAATCCACCCAGGGGTGCATTTTAAGTTTAACAATTAGAAATATTTCCATAACATGGCATGTAAACAATTTTATAGCATTGCTAAGCATCTAATAAAACTTTTAAATTGGCTGCATGGTAAGGGATGGCTACACACTACAAGGAATTTGCATATCATAAAACTAAACTTAGCAAAATAAAATAATAACATAAGTTTCCTATCATGCATACTACCCAAAAATTCTACAAATGCATATAGCAAAATAATGGGTGATTTATGAATATCACTTGCCTTGGTAACAGGAGGCACAAGCACAGCAAGAATAACAATCACAAGCAATTCCTTCCTGCTCTTCACAATGTAGCAACAAACAATACAAAAAGAAGAAACACAACATGCAACACTTAAAACATCAAGGCATAAATATGTATGCATGCATGATATGTTATGAACATAACCAAAATAACTTTTTATCATTTTATTCTCTCTGTTTATTTAATGCATGAAATGCAATGAACAATATTCTATTTTCTATTTTAACGATTAAAACATAGAGAACAACTATAGTCAATTTAAGTACTACACTCAATTTATCTAATTCTTTTATGAAAAATTTCAATTAAAACCCAGGTTGCACTTTCTGGACAGAGAGCAATTTACAAAAACAATTTGATTTATGTGAAAAACATTTTTATTATTTAAGTTATGAATTTAAATAGCCGAAATGTCAATCTGTTAAACGCGCAATTTCAAGACACTAAAATGACAAACTAATGATATAGAAATAAACTACATGAGGAGGACTTTCCAATGATATAAAATTTATCAAATTTGGATTACAGATTGAAAGTTATGAATTTTGCAAGTTTTAATAGTTTTCTGTTTTAATTTCTAATATCTATTCAAAAAAGAAAAATAAAAGGCCACGCGGCGCGATCTGATTTGCCTGTACCACTTCGACACGGATCGCGATCGGGAGCCGTTAGATCTAACTGAAAACGGACGCGCCAGATTATTCACCCGCGACGAAAATTAAAATAAAAACGGATCTGTTGGATCTAGATCCAACGGTCCAGAATGCGTTGACTAACGCGAACGGCGCAAGTCGTCGGTGACGCGCTGGCGCGGCGGAGCCATGGCCGGCGTTTGCGCTCGCGGCGTTCTACGGCTCTAGGGTAGGAACGAAGCTCACTAGGGGGTGCGCGACGTCGAGATGAAGGCGATGGCGAGGCATCGATGACCGGAGCATCCTCGTCTCCCCAGAAGAGCTCACCGGAGTTGCGCGCGTCGACTGATCTCCTCGGACGTGGACGAACTCGACGATGCGATGCGCAAAACATAACGTAACCGTGTCAAAAAGTGTCGCATGGGCGATATGATGCGAGGGGAAGCGACGAGAGGGCTCGGCTTGCCCTAGCTCACCGGAAACTGAAGTTATCGCCGACGGCCACCGCGCGACTCCGGAGACGAATACGTGCGGCCTGGTGGCTCTCGGGTAGAATGGTTTGGGGCAAAAGGAAGAGGGCGGAGAGGGCTTTTAGTAGGGGAAAACGGCGAGGTAAATGGAGTAGTAAATCGCCGCATTCAAACGAAATCAAATCGGGCGTTTACGGTCGGAGGCGTGGGCGTGATTTGGGGACGAACGACTCCGCGGGGGAGATGACAGGTGGGTCCCACCTGTCGGCGTTTGCGCGAGAGAGAGAGAGAGAGAGAGAGAGAGAGAGAGAGAGAGAGAGAGAGGGCTGGGCCACTGGTGGGCCGCTGCGTTGCGCGTGCGCGGTAGATAGTTACGAGCTACGGCCCAATTTGGCTCGGAAAATCATTTAATTTTATTCAAATCCTTTTCTTTTTTTTCAAATCTGATTTCAAATATGATTTTTAAACTTAACCAAATCATTTCAGAAAAATTCATAAAAATATGTTTTGGAAAGCTTATCAAATTTAGAACTTTTTAGTATCATACTTGCCTATCAAATATTTTTATATAAAGGAATATTATAAGGAGTACAATTAAACAACTTTATGGAATTATAATTTATTTAAACTTATAACTAATTTTTTAGTTAGTCCTTACGTGATTGAAATGTGAAGTCTATATGATGAATGATGCATGAATGCAAAGTTTTAAATTTTTGAAAATTTTGGGATGTTACAAACTAACCCCCTTAAGAGGAAGCTCGCCCTCGAGCTTTGGAAAGGTCAGCAAATAGGTGAGAATGGTCTTCTCGAAGGTCATCTTCTCATTCCCATGTGGCCTCTTCCTCGGTGTGATGATTCCACAGAACCTTGCAAAACTTGATGGTTTTATTACGGCTGACTCTTTCTGCTGTCTGTAATACCTTGATGGGTTTCTCTTCATAGGTTAGATCACTCTCCAGTTGTACTTCTTCGAGGGGTACATTATCCTTTAACGGAGTTCCCATCATCTCGGGTGACATTTCTTCAATTGGCTGACGGGGAACACATTATGGACCGCAGACATAATTTTTGGTAATTCTAATTCATATGCTACTTCACCTTTGCGAGAAAGAATTTTGAATGGTCCAATGAATCGTGGTGCTAGCTTTCCTTTGATTCCAAACCTTTTTTCACCCCGAAGTGGTGACACTCTAAGATAGACTCTATCACCCACCTCGTAGATGACTTCTTTACGTTTGGAATCTACATAGCTTTTCTGTCGTGACTGTGCTATCTTCAAACTGTCTTTGATTAGTCTGACCTTCTCTTCAGCATCTTGGGTTATGTCAAGTCCAAAGAAACTCCGTTCTCCTACACCACTCCACAACAATGGGGTAGTGCTTTTCTTTCCATATATGGCTTCAAACGGTGCCATCTCAATGTTGGCTTGATTACTGTTATTGTAGGAGAACTCAGCGTAAGGTAGATTATCATCCCAGCTAGATCCATAATCGAGTGCACAAGCTCTTAAAATATCTTCTAAAATCTGATTAACTCTCTTAGTTTGACCATCTGTTTGCGGATGAAAAGCTGTGCTGAATTCCACTCTGGTTCCTAGTGATTCATGCAACTGTTTCCAGAAATGAGATGTGAACTGGGTTCCTCTGTCAGACACTATACTCTTGGGAACGCCATGAAGGCACACTATTATTTTCATGTAAATATCAGCTAACTTAGCACTTGTATATGTGGTCTTCACGGGTATAAATTGAGCTATTTTTGTTAGATGGCAAACAATAACCCAAATAGAATCATAACCCGATTTGGTCCTTGGTAATCGGGTGATGAAATCCATTCCAATAGAATCCCACTTCCAGTCCGGCACTTTCAAAGGTTGTAGAAGTCCTGCTGGCTTCTGATGTTCTGCTTTTACTCGACTGCATACATCACACTTTGCGATATATTCTGCTATTTCCCTTTTTAGATTGTTCCACCAGAATCTCTCCTTCACATCCATATACATCTTGGTATTTCCTGGATGAATGGAATAAGGTGTCTCATGGACTTCTTGCAGAATTAATTTCCTAAGATCAGGATCATTTGCCACACACACACACGTTTTTCAAACCACAAGGTTCCTTGCTCATCTTCATGAAATCCCTTACCTTTTCCTGCTCTCAGATTGACTTTGATTTCTTCAATATGGTTGTCTCCCTTCTGAGCTTCGCGTATCTTGTCCATCAAATTTGGTTGCACTACTAATGTGGCTACAAAACCTTCGGGTACCACTTCCAATATGAGGTCCTTGAATGCCTTGCATAAATCCTCAGGTACTTCTCCTGTCGTGAGGCCATTCACATATACCTTAAGACTCAGGGCATTTGCTACTACATTAGCCTTTCTCGGATGATATTGGAGACTTAGATCATAATCTTTGATAAGTTCCAACCATCTTCTCTGCCTCATGTTCAATTCCTCCAGAGTGAAAATATACTTCAAACTTTTGTGGTCAGTGAATACTTCACATCTTGTCGTCCGTGATCAGCTGCTCAAATTGTCCGTACCGGGGACACGGCGAAGTACTTAGTTTTACACTCTGCAGAGGTTGTGCACTTTAACCATTGTACCCATTCAACCCAAATTATCCTTTACACACTTATAGTGATAAGGAAAAGGAGAAGAATGAGACGAGATCTTTCAGAAGCATTTTCCCTCCCACTCTGGCTTGACCCGTTCCACCTAACACCCTCTACATCTGCTTGTCAAGCCGGAGAGAGTCCATGCAACATAATTGATCAAGCCAGAGCCCATTGGCAATGACTGTACTAGAAGCAATCGTCACTCGGAGTTCTTCAGATTCTTTTGTTCCCTGGGTGGCCATCCACAAGTGCACTCTCAGGTGAAAACCACCATGCTCATGGCCCCAAGTATAGTAGAAACTACCTTAGGCGAAGACCACCACAAGCACAGCCCTGAGTAGCCACTCAACATAAACCATTCAACCAATCCACCCAGGTGATTCATTAACTTAGTGGATGTGTACTCTCAGTTGAAAACCACCATGCTCACGGCCCTAAGTAGAATAGAAATTCATCCTAGGCGA
Source organism: Poa annua (assembly GCA_026929855.1). Lineage (NCBI taxonomy): Eukaryota > Viridiplantae > Streptophyta > Magnoliopsida > Poales > Poaceae > Poa > Poa annua. The sequence continues at coordinate 24,596,819 of CM049432.1, forward strand.
CGACAACCATGAGCACAACCCTGAGTAGTCACTTAACATTTTGTAAAACTTTTCATCCATTAAATAGCATCAATGATTCTACTAAGTATTGCATAGGAGCCTAGACACGGGAATAAGGAATTTCTACACAGGTCTAGCATAGCAATACTATCCTACACATGCTTATATAAAAATACACTAAGTAATGCATATAGAAAATAGTAGGAAGTTTATGAGGTGTGCCACTTGCCTTTGGATAATATCTTTGCTCACAAACTCTTTTCAGCGTTACTCGGGACTCTCCGTTCAATCTAACAATATAGAAAAGCAACAATACAACAATCAACATATAACACAACTACATAATGCCACAAACACATACCTAATGAACACAAAAGTTTCATAAACTTCTAAGGAAAAATATGTTAATGCATGATATGCAAAATATTTCTAAGGACTAGAAATGCATGTCATGCCATGAAAATCTTTTAAGTTAATGCAAGGCAATTAGGTTGGTAAAAAATGACTAAGGACTAAGGTCATAAGTTGGATAAAATAACTTTGTTATAATTCATCTTGAATAAGCACTCTAATGGCTTAGTCATGATGTGCAAAAATACTTAGTCTATTCTTCAAAGTGATCAACAATTATTATCAACTCCTTGGAAATTGGATATTCACTATAGTGAGAGAGACAGACACCCGGCCAGCCACTTAAGTTGTGGAACATGTCTCATGTACGTGGACATGTAAGGTTAGTCTCCAGGCCGCTTCATCTCACTATGCCGCTAGGATCCAACAAACTTCAAAGATGATAATAACATGATCAAAATTGTTTATGTCTAAAGTGAAAGACAAGATTAGGAAAGAGGGAAAAGATAGAAAGAAAGATGTAATTGATCTTCCAGGCTTCATCTTCAGACTTGTAACTTTCTCTTTGGTGATGTCTTGATTGAATTTTTGTAGACTTGATGGTTCTTCGGACTTGATGATTCTTCAGACTTGATGATTCTGGTATCACCGGGGCTGGTCTTGGATAACTTAGCCACCACGAAGAGAGAAAGATAAAAGAAGAGAGAAAGACTTAGAAAAATAAAGGGGTTGGTCTTCTTGAAGTTCCTCTTGGTTTTCTTCTAAGTGTTTTTGCTTCTTGGAGATGCCTTCGGAGTTTGTTTTCTTGGCTAAGTCTTCATTGGCCTTCTAGTCTTCGTGTTGACAATCCTAAGTGTCTAAGTGCAACTTTTTCAAAACCACTATGTCGAAAATAATCATAACTTTAGAGAAGAATAAGAGAGAAGTTTTCCTATGAGTATAACTATACAATAAATTATGCTATGTATGGAGTGCAATTTTTAATCACAAGAAAGCATCATAACAACTTTTGTGATATGCATGAAGTTATAATGTATTTTAATTAATTTCTATTATAGCAAGATATAATTAACCGGTTAATACAAGATTAAAGTTTTCTATGATTAAATTTTTATAACCAAATTTTATAAATAGTGTTGATAGACAGAGGGGATTTAAATAAATTTATAGCAATTGGATTTACTCAAAAATAATGTTCTATCAAAAGTTATGTCAAATTTACTCAAACATCATATTCTGAATTTGAATAAATCTAAATTTCTCAAGGTTGGAAAACAATAGAACTAACACAATCTACAGGTCATGGGCTTTTCAAAGATATTTTATTTACAAATTTTGATCTTACAGAATTAAACTATAATTAAAATAATGTTTTACATGTTTCTATAAATATCAAGTTAGTGCACGACTAAAATACAAGTTTTTATTATACCACTATTTTTTACACGTTCATACGATTCCATAGACTACAAAAACATCAAAAACGGAGTTACGATTGATTTAATATGAATTTTGAAAGTTATATCTAGGTAGAAAAAACAAAATATTGAATAGGTGACCTATGGCATTTTTTTTCAAATGGCTGCTACCCTTTATCAAGTGATATGTACGTAACAACAAAGAAGGAAGCACATGAGTAACTCACCGGGCGTGAGAACATGACGGCGGCGGTGGATCGGCCGGGCGATCGCAGGCGGACGCGGACGGTCGGCGGTGCTGTGGTCGTCGGCGACGGGAGTGGACGGCGACGATGTTTTGGAAGCTCCCGGACGCGAGGGAGACAACGGCGACGCGTGGCTGGACACGGCGGAGAGGAAGACGGTGTCGGAGTTGAGCGGCGCTTCCCGGAGCTGCGTGGAGTGGCGACGACGACGATGACCTTCCGGTCGAGCTTGGCCTCCACGATTTGGCTGTGGAAATGAAGCAAGGAGGGTGTTTAAAGGAGCGCATAGACGTGTGAAAGAGGAAGGACCAAGAATCGGCGGCGGGGACTCACTCTGCTCGCCGGAATCAAACAAATACGGTGGCGTTCGAGCGAAACTCCGGCGAAGAATTCGTCGGCCTGGGGGCGTATTGGAGAGGGCTTTTGGGGGGCGGGTGATGGAGGAGGAGGTATAGGGCTATCTATAGGAACCAACCGTGCTTGATTTGGTGCAGTAATTTGCCCGCAATCAATCGGAGATTAATTTCGACCAAAAACGACCATGTCTAATGGCGGACGAAATTGGAGCATTTTAGGACGTTTCAGATGGGGCTTTTATGGGGGAATGAAAGAGGAGCCCATGGGATTTAATTAGAAAGAAACGGTGCGTCATTTGGTGCTCTAAATCGCTGGGAATCAAGAGAGCCATTTCGGCCGGGCGTTTCGGCCGCGCGTTGCGTGCGTGCTGGTTTCCTGAGGATGAAGACGATGCTGACATCATCATGACGTCAACATTTTTTTCCTTTTTCTTTTTCTGATTTTTCTTATTTATTTCATAACTTTTGATTTAAGACTCCAAATCAAGTCAAATAAATTTCTAAAAATTTTACTCCCTCCGTTCCTAATTATAAGTCGCTGGAAAAATTTCGACCAGGTGAAAACGCCCAAAAGTCAATTTTACCCTCAACTGTTTGCTAAAATAACATCTTATGCCCTCCCGAAGTAGCGAACCGGTCATCAGCGAAGAAAATTCAAATCGCTCGCCCGATCCACACCCAGATCCAGCAGATCCTCCGATCTCGTTCCTCTCGCTCGCGATCCAGCAGAGCTTGTTCCTCTCCTGGCCTTCTTCCTTGCAGATCAGTGCTGCCCCACTCCAGGTTGAGCTGCTGCCTCACCCAGCTCTCCAGGATCAGCGCCGCCTCCACTCCAGGAGGAACTGCTGCCTCACCCAGCTTCTCCTGGGCATCACCCAGCTAGGAGGAGTTGCTCGCCTGGGCGAGGAGCACCCATCGCCATCACCACCGCAGGACCAATGCCTCGACTCCACGAGTAGCTGCTGCCTTGCCCGGGTACTGCAGCAGCTGGAGAAGCACCTCCTAGGATCTGCAGGTGTCCTAGGCACGGCCACCGGCAGGCGCAGCCAGTTCGTCGGCAGCACCCGGCAGGCGGCACCAGTTCGTTGGCAGCACCCAACATCATCACACCGCAGGACCAGCACCCCAGCTTCTCGCCGCCATGGACCAGTAGATCAGAGGCTGCTTCTGCTCTCCTTTCCTGGCCCTGCAAGCAGCAGAACAATTCAATCATCTGAAGAAATCATATCATACCAACCATGGTTCTACTCCTGGACTTGAATTTTAGTCCACCAGAAGAAGAAGAAGATCATATCATACCTGAAGGAGGCAATGTTGATCATCCTGACGAAGAGGAGGTCATCAATGAACATGTACACGAGGATGCAGGTACAATATTGTCCCTGCAAGTTAATGGATGGCATTATAATATTAGACAGAATTGACAGGAAGCAAGTAGACAGGGATATGTTTCAGTTAAGATACGACAGGAAACAAGTAGCACATCCATGTGTTAAGCAATGACAGGGATATGTTTCAGTTAAGAAACGACAGGAAACAAGTAGCACATCCATGTGTTAAGAAATGACAGGGATATGTTTCAGTTAAGAAACAAGCATACTGGTCATTTAAAATGGAGTATTTAAACTGGACACATGTTTCTTTTTGTAGGTGCACAAGAGGTTCATATGGAAGAACATGAGGTTAATATGGAAGAACATGAGGTTAATATGGAAAAACATGAGGTCAATATAGAAGCAGAGGTCAATATAGAAGAAGAGGAGGTCCTGAACATGACAGGTGTTGCATTTGTTATGAAATTTAGTCCATTTTACAACTCCATTTTTGAATGTACAAGAACTTCATGACAGATGGGAATATTCACCAAGCAGAATGTACCTGTTCTGTACTTCTTGGCTTTGCATACATCTCTCATTGAGAAACTGGTCTTCCACTGCATCCCCACTGAAGTGGACACAATTGGTTTAGCACAAACAAATTATAACAAAATCATGTTGTAGGCGGTGAGCACAAGTTACTACTGCTATTTCAGTTAATGTGGCACTACTGCATTTTACACCACCATCTACTGCATTTTACAGCAGCAGTAACAAGCACACCAAGCAAAAATTAATTTCAGAGAGAAGCAAGCAAGTTTTAATTTGTTTTTTGTTTCATTTCTTATTGCAGGTGCACAGCAAAAGAAGAAAAGGAAAATACTCAGTGACACTGAGAAATATGCTGCTTATGTAGCTATGCATGCACTATGTATGAGCAGAGGTGGAAATTCTGATCCAGAAGACAAGAAAAATTTAGCAAACTTTTTTGGGGTACATGTTCGAACAATACAGAGGATTTGGCAGCTGGCCATGGAGCAAATTGCCAACGGTTTTCCGGTAGATGTTTCAAGCCAGAAGAAGGGAAGGTGTGGGAGGAAGCCACTAGAAATTGATCTATCACGTATCCCCTCTATCCCACTAAACAGAAGGTCGACAATAAGATCCTTGGCTTGGCAGCTGGGTTGCAATCCTACAACACTATATAGGAGATTCGAGATGAATCTAATCCGAAGGCACTCAAATGCCATAAAACCACAACTAACAGAGAAGCATAAGACAAACAGGGCACAGTTTTGCCTAGGCATGATTGATGAAGAAACACTTAATACTGCAGATCCATTTTTCATCGATATGTACAACTTTGTACATGTTGACGAGAAATGGTTCAATATGACTCAAAGTAACCAGAAATACTACTTGCTGCCAGATGAACCACATCCTGTACGGCCTCTATCTAGCATTTGCATAGGAAAAGTCATGGTTCTTACCGGGTTGCTCGACCTAGGTATGACAGTGATGGCAACATGACATTTGATGGGAAGATAGGCATGTGGCCCGTCGTGCAAGAGATACCGGCGCAAAGAAGGAGTGAGAATAGAGAGAGAGAGGGACCCTGGAGACGAAGAACTTGAGAGTAACAAGGACAGTAATGAGAGAGTTCTTTCTGGAGAAGCTATTGCCTGCAATTGAAGCTGTTTGGCCTCAAGAAGATGATGGGCAGACCATTTTTATACAGCATGATAATGCGAAACCGCATATTTTGCCCAATGACCCAGCATTCGCAGAAGCTGTGGCCAATAGCAGACTAAATATCAAATTGCTGCAACAACCTGCAAATAGTCAAGACTTGAATGTCCTTGATCTAGGCTTTTTTAGATCCATACAGTCTCTAACTAATTGCCTCGCTGCTAAAACTCTCAAGGAGTTTATTCAAGGTATTGAGAAAGAATTTGCAGACTATGAGTCATATAAACTCAACAGAATCTTCCTAAGTTTAATGAATGTCATGGTTGAGATCATGAACAATGCATGAGGAAATATGTACAAGTTAACCCATGCAAACAAGGATAGGTTTGAAAGGTTGGGTCTGCTACCAAAAAGCCTGCGTTGCCCTCCTGAGGTTATTGCATATGCCCTTGACTTTCTAGGCCAAGGTGCTGCCTAAACAATTATGTATTTGTGTGTTACTGCTACTGAAAAAGTTTCAGTCAGTATGTGTGTACTGTACTGAAAAACTTGTGTGTAAGTCTGTATTTGTGTGTTAGTGCTACTGAAAAAGTTCCACTCAGTATGTGTGTGTTATTATACTGAAAAACTTGTGTGTAAGTTAATGTTACTACTGCATTTTACTCCACCACCTACTGTTTATGGTTGCTTTAAGTTAATGTTTAAGTGTTACTGTGATGAGTAGTGTTGTTTCTTCAAGCACAAACAATATTGTAACACACGGTGGTAGGATTAGCTAACACTGTGGTAGCCATTTGTGCAAGAAGTTAACAACAGATGATGGATTCACGGTGTCCAATTTGCATATGAAAGTGATACCTTTTGAGGCGTCCTGTGAAGGGAGGCAGAGCATGAACGGAATGGAGAGGCGCAGGATGGAATCTTGCTGTGGAAGGACTCCACGGGGGAGGCGGCCGTCGTCCGGCTATGACTCGTCCATCTTCTTCTTCGCGGAGGCAGCTACGGGCGGCGCCTTCACCAAGGCGGCCGCATCCTTGGCTCCCGCGCAGCCGCCCCGCCTCGATCTTGGCCTCTCCTACGCCTGCGTCGCCAGAACACACGGATCCACGGCCAGGGCGCACAGATCCTCCACCAGAACGCACGGATCCGCCGCCATCTCGGCAGCAGCACGTCGCCGGCGGATAAAAAATTGTTCTTTGACCTCCGGATGCGGTTGAGAGAGGAAACGAGGTGGTGGGGAGCGGCGACGGCAAGATGAAGAGGGAGAGGGCTATGGCGGTGGGCGGTCACGGCGAGCCAGAGGGAGAGGCGGTGGAGAAGCCAGAGGGAGAGGGCGGTGGGGAGCCGCAGCGGTGGTGCTCTACGGGGGTCGGGAGGAGCGAGAGGACGAATGAGAGGAGGAGCGAGGTGGAGAAAGTGGGCTCTGCGGGGGGGGGGGGGGGGGGCATTTTCGGAAAGAATGAAAAAATCGTAGCATTGCTCATTTTGTACATAAAATCCCCAACGACTTATAATTAGGAACGGAGGGAGTAAAAAATATATCTTTGTGTTAAACCAGTTGTAGGCATGTTTCAAACATTTTTCAAAAATCAAAATTTTGAATTATTGATTAAATACAAATTTGACACTTAATGTCAAATTTGAAAACATGGGTTAAATAATTTCGTTTTTGGCTAAATAAAATTTGTAAAAGTACAACACTTATGTAAGTTTAAAATTAATTTATTTAAACTCATTTTCTAACATTAAATCATTTTTGGCTTTAGTACAACGTTAAATAACATAACACCACTATTCGAAATGAAAAGGGGAATATAATGAATGTATTTTTAATTCAAAATATTTTGTGCGCCATTAAGTTTTATTTTATAATGACTCATTTGAAAACTCTCTATAGTACAATAGGAAACAATATATCTTTATTTCATTTGTTATGTTGAAATTATTCTTGAAAATCATTTTATGTTTTGCAAAATGATGGAAATAATTTGAGTTATTAAAATGCCTATTTGGCTAAATCATTAATTATAAAATCCATGAGGTTTTAAAGATATAAAATATGGAATTATAATTTCCAAAACAAGGTTTTGAACTCAGGTAAAAGAACGAAAACGATTTGGCAAATATACCATGTTTTAAATAGTTTTGAATAATATTTGTAAATATTATTTTAGAATTTATGAATAGATATAGCTAAGTGGTTGAAATCAAATACTTATAAGGAAACCTTTTTTTATTACATGAAAATGGTTTGAAAGTTTGTAAATCATTTGTCAATTTACACATTGAGGTTTTAAGAAATACAATGGACAATAAAATGTTTAACTTGAAACAACTTTTTGAAATTGCTTGAAATCTTTTATAGTTGGTTTTCTTATGTATTTAAAGTTTTATTTTAATCAAAAACAAAAGTTTTAAATTTTTAGTGACTTTTAAACATTCCAAAGTATTGGGATGTTACATTGATACATGAAGAACGACATCCTATGTTATAAGAGTATTTTTTTTTTATCAAAACAGAAACATAAGACAAGAAGTACGAGTCTTGATGTGCAAAAATACTTAGAGAAATATATCAGTTTTATTCTACAAGGTGATCAACATTATTAACAACTCTTTGTAAGTTGGACATTCACTATAGTGAGAGAGACAAACACCCAGCCAACCACTTATAATTGTGAACATGTCTCATGTACGCGGACATGTAAGGATAGTCTCCGGGCCGCTTCATCTCACTATGCTGCTAGGATCCAACATACTTCAAAGATGGTAATATTATGATCAAAAAGGGCTTAACCATCCTAAGGGCTCGAACCCACAGGCAACACTTTGCTCTGGTACCATTTGTAGTGCCCCAACTTTTTAATAAAGATGGAACACCTGTGTTAAGTGCTAGTCCCTGGATCACTGCCAGCACCACAGTTAGAAATATAAAGTGTCATTGCATAAGTATCAAATTACTACAACGAGATCCAAAAATAGCTAAGTATAGCTTTATTACAAGGTGCATAGCCATGAAGGCTAGCTAGAATATTCAGAGTTCACAACTAAAGCAAAATAGCAATGAGCCTCATCTTCAAGCATGCGCCACAGGCAGACATGTTGGGTGTAGACTCGAGTCCAAACTTATTCTTCATCTCAATTACCTGCACATTTGAATATGCACCCCCCGAAGGAGGTCAATACAATGAAGTATTGGGAAGTGACTATGGTGGATATAAAATGACAAGTCTAGAATCTATAGGCATATTTGGCTTGGTGGAGTTGGAGGCTGTTTTGCAGAAAGCAAGTTTTCTCCTATCTTTTTATAATCACTTTTATTTCCAAAGACTTGGCACCAAGGGATGAAGCCCAAGTGCACCAACATTTCTTTCCTTAGTCAAATTTTAATTCATGAAGACAGTGTTGAGATTCTTCCGTCCATCCTTGTCCAGCTGCTCGAAGTAGTCCATCACCAGGGACACAGCTAAGTACTTAGATTGTCGACTCTACAGAGGTTGTGCACTTTCACCTTTAGACTCAATTAACACAGACATCCTATACACGCGAAGTGCATTAAGGAAAGGAGAGAATTGAGACAAGAACTTTCAGAAGAACAATTCAACCATACTATCAAGACTTGTTCCCCCTACCAACTCTACATCTGCTTGTCAAGCTGACAGGTTGAACTCTCACAACTTAGTTGTTCAAGACAGAGCTCATTGTCAAAAGGCTGCATGGAAAGCTTCTAAACTTGGAGGGACTTAGTAATCTCTTTGTTCCTGGGTGGCCATCCACAAGTGCACTTTTGGGTGAAAACCACCATGCTCATGGCCCTAAGTAGAATAAAATTCATCCTAGGCAAAGACAACCATAAGCATAGTCCTAAAAAGCCACTCAACATAAACCATATCAACCAATCCACCCAGGGGTGCATTTTAAGTTTAACAATTAGAAATATTTCCATAACATGGCATGTAAACAATTTTATAGCATTGCTAAGCATCTAATAAAACTTTTAAATTGGCTGCATGGTAAGGGATGGCTACACACTACAAGGAATTTGCATATCATAAAACTAAACTTAGGAAAATAAAATAATAACATAAGTTTCCTATCATGCATACTACCCAAAAATTCTACAAATGCATATAGCAAAATAATGGGTGATTTATGAATATCACTTGCCTTGGTAACAGGAGGCACAAGCACAACAAGAATAACAATCACAAGCAATTCATTCCTGCTCTTCACAATGTAGCAACAAACAATACAAAAAGAAGAAACACAACATGCAACACTTAAAACATCAAGGCATAAATATGTATGCATGCATGATATGTTATGAACATAACCAAAACAACTTATTATCATTTTATTCTCTCTGTTCATTTAATGCATGAAATGCAATGAACAATATTTATTTTCTATTTTAACAATTAAAACATAGAGAACAACTATAGTAAATTTAAGTACTACACTCAATTTATTTAGTTCTTTTATGAAAAATTTCAATTAAAACTCAGGTTGCACTTTCTGGACAGAGAGCAATTTACAAAATCAATTTGATTTATGTGAAAAACATTTTTATTATTTAAGTTATGAATTTAAATAGCCGAAATGTCAATCCGTTAAACTTGCAATTTCAAGACACTAAAATGGCAAACTAATGATATAGAAATAAACTACATGAGCAGGACTTTCCAATGATATAAAATTTGTCAAATTTGGATTTACAGAATGAAGTTATGAATTTTGCAAATTTTAATAGTTTTCTGTTTTAATTTCTAAATTCTATTCGAAAAAGAAAAATAAAAGGCCACGCAGCGTGATCTGATTCGCCCGTACCGCTTCGACGGACGCGCCAGATTAATCACCCGCGACGAAAAATAAAATAAAAACGGATCCGTTGGATCTAGATCCAATGGTCCAAAATCCGTTGACCTAACGCGGGCGGCGCGAGTCGCCGGAGACGCGCTGGCGCGGCGGAGCCATGGCCGGCGTTTCCTCTCGCGGCGTTCTACGACTCTAGGGTAGGAACGAAGCTCACTAGGGGGTGCGCGACGTCGAGATGAAGGCGATGGTGAGGCATGGATGACGTTGAACACATTATGGACCGCAGAACAGAATTTTTGGTAATTCTAACTCATATGCTACTTCACCTTTGCGAGAAAGAATTTTGAATAGTCCAATGAATCGTGGTGCTAGCTTTCCTTTGATTCCAAACCTTTTTACACCCCGAAGTTGTGTGTAACATCCCACCATTTTATAATGTTTGAAAATCACTAAAATTTAAAACTTTTGTTTTTGATTAAAATAAAACATTAAATGCATAAGAAAACCAACTATAAAAGACTTCAACCATATTGAAAGGGTTTAATATTTCAAATATCTCAGTTTAACATAATGTTCAAAAGTTGTTTCTAGTTAAACATTACATTTCTTATTGTATTTCAAAAACCTTAATATGTAAATACTTCAAACCATTTCATTTTAATAAAATAGTTTCCTTATAAGAAACTAATTTCAACCACTTAGCCATATCTATTCATAAATTCAAAACTATTTAAAGTGGAATAATTGCCAAATGGTATTCATTCATCTAACTAAATTCAAGTTATAGCTTTGGAAATTATAAGTTTATAATTCATTACTTTAAAACTTCATAGATTATATAATTAATGAATTATCCAAATAATTATTTCATTAGCTTAAATGATTTTCATGTATTTTCAAAACATTAAATGATTTTCCTGAATATATTCGGTATAAACAATGAATTAAAACTAGAATATTTCCAAAGGTATTTTATATAGTTTTCAAATGAATTATCTTAATATTAAATATAATGGTGCACCAATTATTTTGAATTAAAAATGAATACATTATATTTCCCTTTTCCATTTTCATATAGTTGTGTTATACTATTTAATAATATACTAAAGCCAAAATGAATTTAGTATTTGAAAATGAGTTTAAATAACTTGAGATCAAACATATTTGAATGTGGGTATTTTTACAAATTTTATTAGCCAAGAGAAAATTTAATTAGGCTTTAATTTAAAATTTGAGATTAAGTATCAAATTTGTCTTAAACCAATATTTCAAAATTATTAATTTTAAAAAGTTTTAAAAACATGCCCACAACTGGTTTAACACAAATATATTGTTTTTACAAATTTTAAGGAATTGATTTGACTTCATTTGGAGTTATAAATCAAAAGTTATTAAGAAAATAGAAAATCAGAAAAGGAAAAAGAAAAATCCCTGACAGTGGGACCCACCTGTCAGGGGAGGCCGTCTTCAACCTCTGCCCAAATCGCGCTCGAGATTTCTGCATCCGATTCCTTCCAAAAATCCGGCGGATTCGTCGCGACCCCAGCACCACCGCCTCCTTTTCCCCTGAAAACCCTAGCCCAATCGTCGTCGGGCTTCTCGAGTTGGAGCCGCCACCGCCGCCATTCTGTCGCCCGTTTCTCCAAATTCCGGTGAGCACTGTGAGGACCCCTCTGACAACAAGCCAGAGATGCCCACGTTATGTAAACAGATCACGATCCCAATGATCAGTGCATCGCGATCACATAACCAACTTGGTATACAAAGTTACATCATACAACTCGAATAGAATACGACTTACATAAATACTGGTCACATGACCAAGTCTGCAAACATCGTCGCACATGACGAAATATGAACTAAGGTACAGCGGAAGATTCGGCTAGCGTCGGCCCTCGTCACGTCCTGACGCATTCCCACAGAGCAGTTGAGCGGGACACTCAGTTGGCGTAGTCGTCGGCGTACTCCTCCTTCTTGTCGTACATCTCTTCATTTCAACCTGGACGTTTGAATATCCAGGGACACAGCCATATGAGTACATTTGCGTACTCGCAAGACCACCTCTAAGGCTTAAGTTTTCATGATAGTGCAAGAAAACACTTTTCGAAAACTGGGATAGCTGCTATATACGACTATAGGGCTTAGTTTTCGAATGCCATGATTTTAGACATAGAGAATACGACATCTCTGTATCTTTGTTGAACAAAAACATTTAGAGATAGAATTCTCTTCTCTTAGATATAGCAAGGACATATCCAAGTTCAAAACTTTCTTTTGTAAAACCTTTAAAAGCACTAGGAGAGGGGTAACCCTTTTTCCTTCCTTTAGATCAGACTGATTGTCTCCCCGAGACCAATCATCCTCACCCAAAATCCGTACCTCCCAGGTACCTCTTTGATGTCTCTTTGTTTCCTCCGAAAACATTTCTCTTTTAAAACCAAACTGCCCATACGCCTAGATCAGTGGCCTTTCCAACCGTCCATGACCGCGGACGCGGCTATTCGAATAGATTTACACTCTGCAGAGGTTGCACACTTTACCCACACCTATCAGTTATTCCGCCGTGTCTGCCACGGCCCGTCATACGACAGCATGCGGGGGTCCGGATAACACGATCAAAACTTTCCACTATGACCACCCTAGTATCGGGGCCTCCCGGTAGGTTTGTTCTCCTCGGCACCGTGTGCTCCACTAGACCTCATGGTCTTTCCTCGGGACACCACACCGCCACGTCAGGAGACCTGCCGTAATCGTCCGGCTTTTGGTCCTCAACAGTGTATTGTCTCTTCCGGACGACAACCCGGCTTCGAGGGCCCAACCCTCATAGAAAGTATGAGAGCCCCAACACTAAAACAGACAAGCTTCCGGCTAAGCCCTACCCATGTCAGGTAGTGTGGTTGCACGGGTTAATTGTTCGAGCGGCTGCTAGGGCAGTACTTTGTTTTTCAAAAACAACTTCCAATCCTCCGACTACTCCCAGCAGCTCGGGTTTTCGCAAACATTCCCGATTTGCTCCCAGCAACTCGGGTTTCAATAAAACACTTGCTACCCGATTGCTCCCAGCAGCTCGGGTTTTTCCTCCATATTTTTTTTTATTCAAATAGGTCCCCATCCTATAGTTTTGAGGTAAGATAACAGAATATGCTACTAGAAAACTTAATCTTCTTGATAGAGCCTTCAATGACAAGACTCATCAAGTAAAACTCTTTTTATAATACCTACAGCTATTCTAGTAGATAACTTTGGCCAAACAATATTTTGTAAAATAGTTTTGGGGTGGCAAGGCGCCACAAAAGAAGTAAAACATGCATTATTTTATTTTGAAAACAAAACATGCTTGATAAAATACTAGGAATCATTATAGTGGGGAGGTGGGCTTGCCTGGCTCAGCAATGTGTCCTTGGTCTTGATCTTGATGTTCCTCAAGTTCATTCCTCACTTCCCGTTCCTTCCCGACCGTATCTAACGTCGTAAACAGGAAAATGAACAACACTCAGAATACAAGACAAGTCCAAAAGGCATAACAAACATCAAGCATTGTACAAGACACTGAGATACAAATAGCAGCAACAACTCCTTTAGCTATACAACAACAATCAACAAAGTCCACAGAGCTGAGACAACAACAGATTCTCCTAAGAAAATATACACAACAACTCCGAGTATTAAAAAGGTAATTCCACAGAACACTAAAACAACACATCACTTAGGGTTATTATATCATTTAACAAGAGTTGTTATATTAGTTTCAGGAAATACTTCAGACAAAAGTATCTTAGTTGTATAGGAAATACTTCAGACAAAAGTATCTGAACCCACAAGCAAGTTTTAACAATAACACTAGCATTGAGCACACTCACATGTAAACATGTTACTAGTTCAAGAAACATCTACTGTCAAGTAACTAAGCGACAAACAATGGTAACACCACTGTCCAAACAAGTTTATGACTAAGAGCTAAAATGGTGCACTAGGCCTATTTAACAGGACACCACAATCAAGGTCACTCCAACCAATAAACCAAACAATCACATGGCAACCAAGTGCTGACAACAATCTAAGATAAGAAAATCATAAATTAAGCATTGCAAAACACTAGGAACTACTGGATAAAAATTTTAACACCAAACAATCATTCACATGCATAACACACAAATGGAATTAGTGCAACTCCTAGGAAACAAGATGAACTATGTGAAACTCAAAAGTGAATGGTCTAACAATACTTTTAGGAAAATCATTAAGTTTATTTAAGGATAACCTAAGTTTCTGGTCTTATGATTTACTAATCATATCAACTCATAACCATTCAGGTGAAACAAGGAATTAACTTATTACATTTATTAGATAAATAAGATAACGTTTAAGGAGGTAAAACATACCAAACAAACATACCCACAAGCAAAGCATATAAACTCAATTGATGTTATTATTAGGGTACAACGTGAATAATGCTAAACATAAGTAAACAATGCACCACACATTATCAAAGTGGTTTAATCAAGTCATTATTATAGAGTTAAGGTTCTGATCTTCAAAAGTTGATTTGTAATATTCCTACAATTCACATTTGCTAAGAACAGATGATTAAAAGCTAATACTTCTGTTAGCCAAAAGTTGCTGCTTTGGGAGATAAATCATAACTCCAAGGATAATGTTCAGAACATCAAATCCTTCTACCACAGTACACCTAGTAACCATATGAAGTGGTGAAAATTGGATTTGCATCAAAAGCTATTACTAAACAGAAGCTAAAAATCATGCAAATGCTACTGGTCTCAAAACCATAATGAACATAGTTTCAGTTTTAGGAATCTCCTACATGCAAGGTTAATTTCTATGAATAGGTATTGAATTAAGCTTTCTGTAGAAATTGGACTCACTCAATTTGGACACTCTTAGCTCCATATATTTCAGTTTTAGTGAAACAAATATGTTTTAGCAATAATAGTGTACCTAATAATGTATAGATTATTTTTATACCAATCCAGGGTTGCATGTTAAAGAAAACACAAAGCTACACCACAAAAATACTCCTAAACTATTTGCACAAACATATAAAGCACAAACAAGTAAAACTAGATGCATGCAAATAACAGAAAATAAGATATATTATTTTCGAAGTGCAAAAACCTACTGTTTAAGAGAATAATCCATCATGCACAAAATATAAGCTGTAAAATTCTACCAAGATCGGATATGACAGCTACTACTCAAATATAACACATGCAATTGGATTTGCTCAAAAATGTATTTTTAATAATGAACTAAAAATAACCAAAGTGGTACTGGTTTCAATCTTAAACATAACCTAACTTGAGTTATAAAAATCTCCTGCATGCAAGGCTCATAGATATAGGTAGGTATTCTCCCTGGATTTCCATAGAACTAAATTTTGCTAATTTTGGATGTATAAATCTCAAGTTATTTAGTAAATGGTGCAAAACCACTTTTTTACAAGATTGGACATAGAGCACACATAAAAACATATTTTTGAGAAAGGCCAGTGCCATATGGTCAAGAAAACACACCGAAATCCAACAAAATTTATTTCAAAAAAATTTCATGCACAGATCTACCACAAATGAATAAAAGCTAGGCTACCAAATCACTGAAAAATAAACAGAGATAAATTGTTTAAAGGAAAAATATTAGAAGGGCTGGATGTGGAGCAGGCCCTGCCGTGCGAGCTGGGCCGGCCCGCGAGCGCTACGCGCCCAGGCCAAGGGGTACGCGGCCATCAGATCGGGGGTGGAGGGCTAGGATTAGACGAGAAAGGTTTTCAAACGGGGCCGTCCAGATGGAGATCGACGGCCAGAGCTCGTCTTCTTCCTCGGGCCGGTCCGAGCGGGGCAGGAAACCCTAGAGAAGAAGGCGAGGACGAGTAGCTCACCCCAGGTGCGAAGAGGCGACAGGGAGAAGTCGAGGATGAAGCGGAGGGTCGGGGACGGACTCCAGCAGTCGCAGCTCTCGACGGCAAGCTCCTGAACGACGGGAACACCGAGGGCATCCGGAAAGGGCATGGCGAGGCCGTGCCGACTCCGGCGTATCTGCGAAGAAATGGGAGTGTCTCAGAGGTAGGAAATGGTGAGGGAAACGCAACGGTGAAGAGAGGGGAGGAAAAGGGGGACGGAGTCGCAGGTGAGCTTGCATGCACGAGCTCGGACCCGAACGACGTTCTCCACGCGTTCCCGGGCAACAGAGAGCGAGAGGGCTCGAGATCTCGCACGGGATGGGAAAGAGGAGTGAGAGGAGGAGAATGGACAGAGCTAGAGGGAGGGAGTGAGTCTGTGGGCTTGTACCCAAGGTGGTGGCCGGTTTCAAGGCTTTCGGGCAGAGAGAGGAAAAGAAGGATAGGGCTCGGGCAGCGATTGGCGAGGGAGGGCGGTGTCTGGGAGGTAGGCAGGGATGCAGAGGGGAGCTGGCCACACATTAGCTTGTCTCCATGCAAGGATTAAAGAAGAGGGAGGAGAGGCTAGCTCTGCACTAGAGGTGCTCGACAAAAT
The DNA here is from genome assembly GCA_026929855.1 of Poa annua. Taxonomy (NCBI): domain Eukaryota; kingdom Viridiplantae; phylum Streptophyta; class Magnoliopsida; order Poales; family Poaceae; genus Poa; species Poa annua. The sequence continues at coordinate 24,613,515 of CM049432.1, forward strand.
GCCAGAAGGAAAAAGACAAGAAGAAAAGAAGGGCTAGGGTTTGACCAAATTCGTGCTAAGAGTTTCCAGAGGGGTGGAGGTCCAGTGCACACCCAAAAACACATGATGGACAAGAGGAGAGGGGTAGGTTTGGATTTTGATGAATTTGGGCTGATTTAATTAGCCCACTTTGCTAACATGGATTAGTCAAATCTTTGACAAGAAAAACTAGAGACAGGATGGGCTAGTCAGAAAGGATATGGGTGAGGCATTAGGCTTAAGAGTTCAGGTCAAAATGTTAAACAACCACTAGATACAAAAATGACAAAAAGCTATCTAGTAATGCACAAATGGTCACCTTATTATGAAACACTCAAAACAAGCGTGAATTTATGATCAAACAATTTTGAATATCTTAAATAAGGTTATGTGTGGATAGTAGAGATGATAAGGATGAGGTTAAGTGAGTTGCATTTCGAAATTGAATAAAATAAACTCTAATTGACCTGCTCTAGAATTGCTATAAATTAACAGGAATGAAGATAAATCTTCTACTTCTCAAAAATAGCAACTATAGACCTAATAATACAAAAACAATATTACAAGGGGTAACACAATTCATTCAAGCAAGATAAGCTAAACTAGCATTTAGATCCTAAGTTAAACTATCAACATAAAATGTTGACACAAGCAACACCCACAACAATAACACATTTCAATAAAGCAATTCAATACAAATCCACTAGGGCAACCAACAAACATTTGGATAAATCACCAAATTCCAAGAGTGTATTATAAAGTTGGTGAGGTGGTGATCAACATGATTATGGCAAGGTTTTGGATAAAGATAATTAAGCATCTCTTTGGGAATTGATTTCCAAAGACTAGTAAAGTTGGGGTTTTGAAAAGAGAGTTGCTAATACTAGCAACATTTCAAACTCAAAATATACCATAGCCTCCTATGTAATCTTTTGTAGTTTTGCAAACATATAATTTTGGAAATACTTTTATTTTATAAATTAAACTGCCTTTGGGCATTTGTTAAAATCAAGACCTCAAGATGACTATAGTTTGTTAAGAATAAGATAGGAGAAGATATATGTGTTGTTTGAATTGTCATAATCCTGGGTTTTCATAAGTCATATTATAACTTGAGTTTTAAGGTTGATAGCTAGAGGGATCATCAACACAAATACAAATCAAAGCAAAACAAGACAAACAAAGGAAACAAGAGTAACAAACATACATTAACAAGATAGTTGAAAAAGTTTTTGTTGGTTCCAAATTTTGGGTGCTTTATAATTTGATTTTTCTTGTTTCCAAAATTTGGGACGTTACAGATCTTCCCCCCTTAAAAGAATCTCGTCCCGAGATTCCTAAGCGTGTACTAGGAGAGTGCAAGGTTAGTGATTTGATGCTCCTCCATCTTCAGGCATTCTTAATTCTCAAATGAGGTCTCCTTGTTGATGAGACGTCTGATAGCTTCTGGAAAACTTGGGTCCTTGTTGCAAGTGTTGACTTGAAGGTCGATGATGATGCAGGGTTCTTGTTGAGCTGACTTCAAAAACTTCAGGGATTGGGCGCAAGGAACAACTTGTCACAGCTCTCTAATAAAACTAGCATGTGTCTTCCCCCCTTAAAAAGGGGCACACACAAAGGGTTAAAGTTGATGGTTAAAGTTGTTGTCGACTTCAAATGTGTTGCTGGTATTGGGTATCCCGACGATCTTCATCTTGTCGTAGCTCCTCGGTGCTTGGGGCTGATGTAGACACTCGTCCCGATATTGCCGTCTCGAGGGGTTAGCAGTTAGACACAGGCAAACAACTTTTCAAGCCTCACAGGGGCGTCAGGTCGGTAGACTTGACTCGCTTTTGTTTTTCATAAAAAGACAAAGGGTGTTACAAGTCATTAATCTCGTCAGAACTGGCTTCGGTTGACTTTGTCAACATCATCAGTCTTTGATCTCCTCGTCGTTCTTGGCGTATTGTTGGATATGGCGTCTCCCATTGGGACCATCTTTAGTGTAGCCGCCGCAGAGTATTGATGACGACTTGCTTGGTTATTCGGCTTCATACAGCTCCGCATCAGTCTTCAGAGGTCAGTTGGATCTAAGTTAGCCTAAAAGTTATTGCTTTCTATAAAACTCAAATCAGGGTCAGTTGAGTTGATAACGTTGACGCGCAGAAGGCACTGACGACACTAGCTTCATGGTACATCCTCATGTAGACGATCTTCCGTGCTGGTTGTCCCTGTTGTTGCTGACGTCGATCTTCTTTGCACGTCATCGCTTGAGGTTTCCATAAAGTCTTCAAAAAGTCGTGGCTCCCGGTGTTATTCGAGTCCTCCGTGTTGCCATCTGTAAGAGAGACTTCTGTTGGCACTTCTCTTCTGATCTTGGTTTGTAGGTCTTGAAGAGGTTAGTTAGTAACAAGTCATTGTTGTTAGATGTTACTTAAAAGTTAGATACGTTGGGTTAGTGATGGTATACGTGTAATTCAAATAGTTCATTAAATTAGGCAAGACTCAACACATTACGGTGATGGGCTATCTCTGGGGCTTCGGTGTCATGTGTATCTTATAACTCTCACATGTTAAAGTTTAGATAAGAAGGAAAACAATTTAGGAAATTTCGAGGACAAGTTTATAAGTGCATTAGGGTACATTTGTGGCAAAAGGTAAGAAAAGTTTGTGTGTGGAGAAATCGAGATGTTTGAACAAGTTTAAAATATGTGCATAATATGTATTGCCTACAAAGCGTGTTTGTGAAAGATACAAGAGAACAACATATCAACAACAAGCAAACAAACAAGGCACACACAAGAAATAATAACACCATCCAAAGAGCACACAAGACTCCTATAGAACAAAAATGACACTCCACAAACGCGTTAGTTGGAAAATCCAACCAAGGGTCATTTCCTAGAAGTCCTATGGGTCTTGGTCATTCCTACTTTATGGAGTCTACACTTCTTCAGCTGGGGCTCCTGCTGGAAAGCTTGAGACTGTAGAAGTTGCAACTGGAGTAAATTATTGGGGTTGAAGTCTTGACAGTGACACTGCTTTGACGAGTAAGGGTTGCTTTGTAGCTTGTTCCTTCACTTGACGACCACCTTGATGTCGTATGCTGAAATCTTGAGACTGAACTCTGCCTTCTCAGTACTAGTTACTTAGGTCTCATTTGGGTTCATCGTCAAGTTTATACAAGCTATGAATAAGGACAAGATAGTAGAGAAAAGTATTTTGAAGTACTTTAAATTAGAGAGGTAAGATAGAGATGGTTTTCAGAAAAGGTGAGGAGTGGAAACCATATTTGGCTTACCCAGAAGAAAATATATTCTTGTCAAAATAGGTTTTAGCAAAACATTTCCTTCCTAAGCTAACGACCATGCTAACTAAGGTCTCCTAAGGTCAACGATGGCTCTGATACAAACTCTGTGAGGACCCCTCTGACAACCAGCCAGAGATGCCCACGTTATGTAAACAGATCACGATCCCAATGATCAGTGCATCACGATCACATAACCAACTTGGTATACAAAGTTACGTCATACAACTCGAATAGAATACGACTTACATAAATACTGGTCACATGACCAAGTCTGCAAACATCGTCGCACATGACAAAATATGAACTAAGGTACAACGGAAGATTTGGCCCTCGTCACGTCCTGACGCATTCCCACAGAGCAGTTGAGCGGGACACTCAGTTGGCGTAGTCGTCGGCGTACTCCTCCTTCTTGCCGTACATCTCTTCATTTCAACCTGGACGTTTGAATATCCAGGGACACAGCCATATGAGTACATTTACGTACTCGCAAGACCACATCTAAGGCTTAAGTTTTCATGATAGTGCAAGAAAACACTTTTCGAAAACTGGGATAGCTGCTATATACGACTATAGGGCTTAGTTTTCGAATACCATGATTTTAGACATAGAGAATACGACATCTCTGTATCTTTGTTGAAGAAAAACATTTAGAGATAGTATTCTCTTCTCTTAGATATAGCAAGGACATATCCAAGTTCAAAACTTTCTTTTGTAAAACCTTTAAAAGCACTAGGAGAGGGGTAACCCTTTTTCCTTCCTTGAGATCAGACTGATTGTCTCCCCGAGACCAATCATCCTCACCCAAAATCCGTACCTCCCAGGTACCTCTTTGATGTCTCTTTGTTTCCTCCGAAAACATTTCTCTTTTAAAACCAAATTGCCCATACGCCTTGATCAGTGGCCTTTCCAACCGTCCATGACCGCGGACGCGGCTATTCGAATAGATTTACACTCTGCAGAGGTTGCACACTTTACCCACACCTATCGGTTATTCCGCCGTGTCTGCCACGGCCCGTCATACGACAGCATGCGGGGGTCTGGATAACACGATCAAAACTTTCCACTATGACCACCCTAGTATCGGGGCCTCCCGGTAGGTTTGTTCTCCTCGGCACCGTGTGCTCCACTAGACCTCATGGTCTTTCCTCGGGACACCACACCGCCACGTCAGGAGACCTGCCGTAATCGTCCGGCTGTTGGTCCTCAACAGTGTATTGTCTCTTCCGGACGACAACCCGGCTTCGAGGGCCCAGCCCTCATAGAAAGTATGAGAGCCCCAACACTAAAACAGACAAGCTTCCGGCTAAGCCCTACCCATGTCAGGTAGTGTGATTGCACGGGTTAATTGTTCGAGCGGCTGCTAGGGCAGTACTTTGTTTTTCAAAAACAACTTCCAATCCTCCGACTACTCCCAGCAGCTCGGGTTTTCGCAAACATTCCCGATTTGCTCCCAGCAACTCGGGTTTCAATAAAACACTTGCTACCCGATTGCTCCCAGCAGCTCGGGTTTTTCCTCCATAAAACATTTTTATTCAAATAGGTCCCCATCCTATAGTTTTGAGGTAAGATAACAGAATATGCTACTAGAAAACTTAATCTTCTTGATAGAGCCTTCAATGACAAGACTCATCAAGTAAAACTCTTTTTATAATACCTACAACTATTCTAGTAGATAACTTTGGCCAAACAATATTTTGTAAAATAGTTTTCGGGTGGCAAGGCGCCACAAAAGAAGTAAAATATGCATTATTTTATTTTGAAAACAAAACATGCTTGATAAAATACTAGGAATCATTATAGTGGGGAGGTGGGCTTGCCTGGCGCAGCAATGTGTCCTTGGTCTTGATCTTGATGTTCCTCAGGTTCATTCCTCACTTCCCGTTCCTTCCCGACCGTATATAACGTCGTAAACAGGAAAATGAACAACACTCAGAAAACAAGACAAGTCCAAAAGGCATAAAAAACAGCAAGCATTGTACAAGACACTGAGATACAAATAGCAGCAACAACTCCTTTAGCTATACAACAACAATCAACAAAGTCCACAGAGCTGAGACAACAACAGATTCTCCTAAGAAAATATACACAACAACTCCGAGTATTAAAAAGGTAGTTCCACAGAACACTAAAACAACACATCACTTAGGGTTATTATATCATTTAACAAGAGTTGTTATTATAGTTTCAGGAAATACTTCAGACAAAAGTATCTTAGTTGTTTAGGAAATACTTCAGACAAAAGTATCTGAACCCACAAGCAAGTTTTAACAATAACACTAGCATTGAGCACACTCACATGTAAACATGTTACTAGTTCAAGAAACATCTACTGTCAAGTAACTAAGCGACAAACAATGGTAACACCACTGTCCAAACAAGTTTATGACTAAGAGCTAAAATGGTGCACTAGGCCTATTTAACAGGACACCACAATCAAGGTCACTCCAACCAATAAACCAAACAATCACATGGCAACCAAGTGCTGACAACAATCTAAGATAAGAAAATCATATATTAAGCATTGCAAAACACTAGGAACTACTAGATAAAATTTTTAACACCAAACAATCATTCACATGCATAACACACAAATGGAATTAGTGCAACTCCTAGGAAACAAGATGAACTATCTGAAACTCAAAAGTGAATGGTCTAACAATACTTTTAGGAAAATCATTAAGTTTATTTAAGGATAACCTAAGTTTCTGGTCTTATGATTTACTAAGCATATCAACTCATAACCATTCAGGTGAAACAGGGAATTAACTTATTACATTTATTAGATAAATAAGATAACGTTTAAGGAGGTAAAACATACCACACAAACATACCCACAAGCAAAGCATATAAACTCAATTGATGTTATTATTAGGGTACAACGTGAATAATGCTAAACATAAGTAAACAATGCACCACACATTATCAAAGTGGTTTAATCAAGTCATTATTATAGAGTTAAGGTTCTGATCTTCAAAAGTTGATTAGTAATATTCCTACAATTCACATTTGCTAAGAACAGATGATTAAAAGCTAATACTTCTGTTAGCCAAAAGTTGCTGCTTTGGGAGATAAATCATAACTCCAAGGATAATGTTCAGAACATCAAATCCTTCTACCACAGTACACCTAGTCACCATATGAAGTGGTGAAAATTGGATTTGCATCAAAAGCTATTACTAAACAGAAGCTAAAAATCATGCAAATGCTACTGGTCTCAAAACCATAATGAACATAGTTTCAGTTTTAGGAATCTCCTACATGCAAGGTTAATTTCTATGGATAGGTATTGAATTAAGCTTTCTGTAGAAATTGGACTCACTCAATTTGGACACTCTTAGCTCCATATATTTCAGTTTTAGTGAAACAAATATGTTTTAGCAATAATAGTGTACCTAATAATGTATAGATTATTTTTATACCAATCCAGGGTTGCATGTTAAAGAAAACACAAAGCTACTCCACAAAAATACTCCTAAACTATTTGCACAAACATATAAAGCACAAACAAGTAAAACTAGATGCATGCAAATAACAGAAAATAAGATATATTATTTTCGAAGTGCAAAAACCTACTGTTTAAGAGAATAATCCATCATGCACAAAATATAAGCTGTAAAATTCTACCAAGATCGGATATGACAGCTACTACTCAAATCTAACACTTGCAATTGGATTTGCTCAAAAATGTATTTTTAATAATGAACTAAAAATAACCAAAGTGGTACTGGTGTCAATCTTAAACATAACCTAACTTGAGTTATAAAAATCTCCTGCATGCAAGGCTCATAGATATAGGTAGGTATTCTCCCTGGATTTCCATAGAACTAAATTTTGCTAATTTTGGATGTATAAAAATCAAGTTATTTAGTAAATGGTGCAAAACCACTTTTTTACAAGATTGGACATAGAGCACACATAAAAACATATTTTTGAGAAAGGCCAGTGCCATATGGTCAAGAAAACACACCGAAATCCAAAAAAAATTATTTCAAAAAAATTTCATGCACAGATCTACCACAAATGAATAAAAGCTAGGCTACCAAATCACTGAAAAATAAACAGAGATAAATTGTTTAAAGGAAAAATATTAGAAGGGCTGGATCTGGAGCAGGCCCTGCCGTGCGAGCTGGGCCGGCCCGCGAGCGCTACGCGCCCAGGCCAAGGGGTACGCGGCCATTAGATCCGGGGTGGAGGGCTAGGATTAGACGAGAAAGGTTTTCAAACGGGGCCGTCCAGATGGAGATCGACGGCCAGAGCTCGTCTTCTTCCTCGGGCCGGTCCGAGCGGGGCAGGAAACCCTAGAGAAGAAGGCGAGGACGAGTAGCTCACCCCAGGTGCGAAGGCGACAGGGAGAAGTCGAGGATGAAGCGGAGGGTCGGGGACGGACTCCAGCAGTCGCAGCTCTCGACGGCAAGCTCCTGAACGACGGGAACACCGAGGGCATCCGGAAAGGGCATGGCGAGGCCGTGCCGACTCCGGCGTATCTGCGAAGAAATGGGAGTGTCTCAGAGGTAGGAAATGGTGAGGGAAACGCAACGGTGAAGAGAGGGGAGGAAAAGGGGGACGGAGTCGCAGGTGAGCTTGCATGCACGAGCTCGGACCCGAACGACGTTCTCCACGCGTTCCCGGGCAACAGAGAGCGAGAGGGCTCGAGATCTCGCACGGATGGGAAAGAGGAGTGAGAGGAGGAGAATGGACAGAGCTAGAGGGAGGGAGTGAGTCTGTGGGCTTGTACCCAAGGTGGTGGCCGGTTTGAAGGCTTTCGGGCAGAGAGAGGAAAAGAAGGATAGGGCTCGGGCAGCGATTGGCGAGGGAGGGCGGTGTCTGGGAGGTAGGCAGGGATGCAGAGGGGAGCTGGCCACGCATTAGCTTGTCTCCATGCAAGGATTAAAGAAGAGGGAGGAGAGGCCAGCTCTGCACTAGAGGTGCTCGACAAAATGCCAGAAGGAAAAAGACAAGAAGAAAAGAAGGGCTAGGGTTTGACCAAATTCGTGCTAAGAGTTTCCAGAGGGGTGGAGGTCCAGTGCACACCCAAAAACACATGATGGACAAGAGGAGAGGGTTAGGTTTGGATTTTGATGAATTTGGGCAGATTTAATTAGCCCACTTTGCTAACATGGATTAGTCAAATCTTTGACAAGAAAAACTAGAGACAGGATGGGCTAGTCAGAAAGGATATGGGTGAGGCATTAGGCTTAAGAGTTCAGGTCAAAATGTTAAACAACCACTAGATACAAAAATGACAAAAAGCTATCTAGTAATGCACAAATGGTCACCTTATTATGAAACACTCAAAACAAGCGTGAATTTATGATCAAACAATTTTGAATATCTTAAATAAGGTTATGTGTGGATAGTAGAGATGATAAGGATGAGGTTAAGTGAGTTGCATTTCCAAATTGAATAAAATAAACTCTAATTGACCTGCTCTAGAATTGCTATAAATTAACAGGAGTGAAGATAAATCTTCTACTTCTCAAAAATAGCAACTATAGACCTAATAATACAAAAACAATATTACAAGGGGTAACACAATTCATTCAAGCAAGATAAGCTAAACTAGCATTTAGATCCTAAGTTAAACTATCAACATAAAATGTTGACACAAGCAACACCCACAACAATAACACATTTCAATAAAGCAATTCAATACAAATCCACTAGGGCAACCAACAAACATTTGGATAAATCACCAAATTCCAAGAGTGTATTATAAAGTTGGTGAGGTGGTGATCAACATGATTATGGCAAGGTTTTGGATAAAGATAATTAAGCATCTCTTTGGGAATTGATTTCCAAAGACTAGTAAAGTTGGGGTTTTGAAAAGAGAGTTGCTAATACTAGCAACATTTCAAACTCAAAATATACCATAGCCTCCTATGTAATCTTTTGTAGTTTTGCAAACATATAATTTTGGAAATACTTTTATTTTCTAAATTAAACTGCCTTTGGGCATTTGTTAAAATCAAGACCTCAAGATGACTATAGTTTGTTAAGAATAAGATAGGAGAAGATATATGTGTTGTTTGAATTGTCATAATCCTGGGTTTTCATAAGTCATATTATAACTTGAGTTTTAAGGTTGATAGCTAGAGGGATCATCAACACAAATACAAATCAAAGCAAAACAAGACAAACAAAGGAAACAAGAGTAACAAACATACATTAACAAGATAGTTGAAAAAGTTTTTGTTGGTTCCAAATTTTGGGTGCTTTATAATTTGATTTTTCTTGTTTCCAAAATTTGGGATGTTACAAGCACCGTCGGTTCCGAGCCCGCCCATCTTTCTTGTTCTCTTTAACGCGCCAATGCACATCTCCCTGACTCCTCTGCGCTTGTTCTTGTGCTCCAGAACGCCGCATTCCTCCACGGCCAAAACAACCGCCGCCTTCCCAACTCCGGCGAGGAGTAGATCGAGCACCGGAGCACCCCGCCACCAACCATCGCCACCATCGAGTCCGACGCGCCGCTCCGCACCTCGTCATCGCCACCGGAGGCTCGGGGAAGCTCCGGAGCCACCGCGCCGTCCACGCCCGAGCCGCACCGCCGCCGTCGTCGACATCGCCGGTGACCTCGCTCCGCCCCGCTCGGTGAGCCGTCTGATCTCCTTCCAACGCACCAGATTAGAAGTTTTAAACGAACCGGTACGGACAGATCTGGACCGCCAGATTCAGATCTGACGGCCCATATCCATTGACTCATCCACGTCAGCGCTAGCGTGTCAGCCCAGTCAGCGCCTAGTCAGCAGACACGTCGGAAATTGTTTATTCGATTTAAATTTAATTGGCAGTTTTGCAGAAAAGCCCCTGTCTATTCAAATTCAAATTCAAATTTAAATTTAAATTCAATGTTTTTCTCTGTTTATCCAAATTCAAATATTTTTATATATTTGATAATCCCTTGACATGTAGAATATTTTAGATCGGCCAAAATTCAAATTTGACTAAGTTTAAAATATTCAAATTTCAAATGGAAGATTTAAGTATATTTGTCATAACTTTAATTCTATAATTCTAAAAATTGCAAATAAAATTGTTTTAGAAACTTTAGAATTTGTAGTGTGATGCCTCTGTTATAAAATATTTTTGAGTAATATTTGAATGAATTCATTGTTATATATTTAAATTGAATAATTTGGATATTTTCAACATAACTATTAATAGAAATATTATTTTTGATTAAATAAAATTGCTATAAAATTTATTAAATGCTCCCTGTCTATTAACTCTATTTATAAAATTTTGTTATACAAATTTAGTCATAGAGAACTTTAATCCTATAATTATCCCTTTTATTATATCTTCCAAAAATAGAAATTAATTAAATTGCATTTATAGCCAAATGCATACTTTATAAATATCACAAATTTTGTATGATATTTCTTAGGATTTAAAAGTGCATTGCATGCATAACTTATTTTCACATATAGATATATTTCCCATAGGAATTCTCTTCATTATTTTTCTCTAAGTTAGGAATATTTCGAAACTTAGTATTCTGGTAAAAGTGCTATGCACTAGACACTTAGTATTTTTAACATGGAGCTAGAAGGCCAATGAAGAACTTAGCCAAACAAGACTTCAGAAGTATCTCCAAGGAATAGAAGCACTTAGAAGAAAAATCAAGAAGAAGTTCATGAAGACCAACCAGAAATATTTTCTAAGTCTTGCTCCCCCTTTCTTTCTTTTCTCCCTTCTTCTCTGAGACTTCATGATGACTAAGTTAAATCCAAGACCAGCCTCGAGGATACATAAATTATCAAGTCTGAAGATTTATCAAGTCTATCAAAACTTCAATCAAGACATCACGAGGGAAAAATTACAAGTATGGAGATGAAGCCAGGAAGATCAACTACAACTTTCTTCTATCTTTTCCCTCTCTCCTAATCTTGTCTTTCTCTTTAGACTTAAACAATTTTGATCATATTATTGCCATCTTGAAGTTTGTTGGATCCTAGTATCCAATTTACAAAGAGTTGGTAATAATTGTCGATCACCTTATAGACTTAATATTTTTCTCTAAGTATTTTGTACATCATGGCTAAGCCATTTGAGTGCTTGTTTCAAGATGATATAATACAAAGTATTTTTATCCAACTTAAGATCTTAGTCCTTAGTCATTCTTGACCCACATATTTTCCTTGCATTAACTTAAGAGATTCTCATAGCATATCATGCATGACATGTTTTCCTTATAAGTTTTATGAAACTTGTGTGTTCACTAGATATGAGCATGTATGTTTGATGATTGTTGTTTGTTGATTGTTGTATTGTTGTTTGCTTATATTGTTTAGATTAAACGGAGGGCAAACGTTCGTTGTTGAAAAGAGTTTGTGAACAACGACAACATTCAAAGGCAAGTGGCACACCTCATAAACTTCCTACTATTTTCTATATCCATTACTTAGTGTATTTTTGTATAAGCATGTATAGGATAGTATTGCTATGCTAAAGCTGTGTAGAATCCTTACTCATGTGTCTAGGCTCCTATGCAATACTAAGTAGAATTATTGATGCTATGCAAATGTTGTTATGTGAAAATCTAAATTCTACTAAGTTAATAAAGAACCTCCTGGGTGGATTGGTTGTATACGGAGGCGAAGTTAAGTGGCTACTCAGGACCATTTCTATGGTGTATACTTGAGTATGTGCACTTGTGGATGGCCACCCAGGGAACAGAGGAATCTGAAGAACTCCGAGTGACGATTGCTTTCAGTGCAGCCATTGCCATATGGGATCTGGCTTGATCAACTATTTTGCATGACTCTCTCCGGCTTGACAAGCAGATGTAGGGGATGTTAGGTGGAACGGGTCACGCCAGAGTGGGAGGGAAAATGCTTCTGAAAGATCTCGTCTCATTCTTCTCCTTTCCTTATCACTATAATTGTGTAAAGGATAGTTTGGGTTGAATGGGTACAATGGTGAACGTGCACAAACTCTGCAGAGTGTAAAACTAAGTACTTAGCCGTGTCCCCGGTACGGACAATTTGAGCAGCTGATCACAGACGTCAAACGGAGGATTCCATCATTCCAACTTCAGAAATAAAACTTGATGGGTGAACAAGGGAAGATGAGATTATGGCTTTCATGCCATACTTGTCTTGATTTGAAGAAAGTGTTCTCAAAAGAGTAGGAAAAATTGGCTTTATGCAAAATAGCCTTGAACTCCACCAGCCAAATATGCATATAGGCTATTAGAGTTATTCCAATAAGTGTCCACCATAGTGTCACTTGCCAGACTCCATTTTTAATGGAATCTGACCCACGCTGTTGCAATATTTTTCTTAATGCAGATTGATCAGATGACGAGTGAGGTTTCATTTAAAGGTTTCGAGTCTACAACCAACATGTTTTCGCCTGTGGCAGCATCAAAGTGATAGAGACTCACTCCTATTGTATTTCCGCTGTGTACTATTTCAAAGCTAGCTTTATGCTATGCAACTTGTAATGAATATTTTGTAAGTCTGAATCATCGATGTAATAAAACTGATACTTTGTTGTGATATTACATCGTAAACTGTGTGTGCAAACGAATCGATCCAGGGATTTGCACTATACACAGGTATCTGCCTTATTTAAAGTGCAGGTACGCTACATTGTGACACTCTAAGATAGACTCTATCACCCACCTCGTAGATGACTACTCTACGTTTGGAATCTGCATAGCTTTTCTGTCGTGACTATGCTATCTTCAATTTGTCTTTGATTAGTCTGACCTTCTCTTCAGCATCTTGGATTATGTCAGGTCCTAAGAAACTCCGTTATCCTACACCACTCCACAACAATGGGGTAGTGTATTTCTTTCCATATAAGGCTTCAAACGGTGCCATCTCAATGCTGGCTTGATAACTGTTATTGTAGGAGAACTCAGCGTAAGGTAGATTATCATCCCAGCTAGATCCATAATCGAGTGCACAAGCTCTTAACATATCTTCTAAAATCTGTTTAACTCTCTCAGTTTGACCATCTGTTTGCGGATGAAAAGCTGTGCTGAATTCCAATCTGGTTCCTAGTGATTCATGCAACGGTTTGCAGAAATGAGATGTGAACTGGGTTCCTCTGTCAAACACTATACTCTTGGGAACGCCATGAAGGCAGACTATTCTTTTCATGTAAATATCAGCTAACTTATCACTTATATATGTGGTCTTCACAGGTATAAAGTGAGCTATTTTTGTTAGATGGCAAACAATAACCCAAATAGAATCATAACCCGATTTGGTCCTTGGTAATCCGGTGATGAAATCCATTCCAATAGAATCCCACTTCCAGTCCGACACTTTTAAAGGTTATAGAAGTCCTGATGGCTTCTGATGTTCTGCTTTTACTCGACCGCACACATCACACTTTGCGATATATTCTGCTATTTCCCTTTTTAGATTGTTCCACCGGAATCTCACCTTCACATCCATATACATCTTGGTATTTCCTGGATGAATCAAATAAGGTGTCTCATGGGCTTCTTGTAGAATTAATTTCCTAAGATCAGGATCATTTGCCACACACACATGTTTTTTAAACCACAAGGTTCCTTGCTCATCTTCATGAATCCCTTACCTTTTCCTGCTCTCAGATTGACTTTGATTTCTTCAATATCTTTGTCTCCCTTCTGAGCTTCGCGTATCTTGTCCATCAAATTTGGTTGCACTACTAATGAGGCTACAAAACATTCTGGTACCACTTCCAATATGAGGTCCTTGAATACCTTGCATAAATCCTCAGGTATTTCTCCTATCGTGACGCCATTCACATATACCTTACGACTCAGGGCATCTGCTACTACATTAGCCTTTCCCGGATGATATTGGAGACTTAGATCATAATCTTTGATAAGTTCCAACCATCTTCTCTGCCTCATATTCAATTCCTTCTGAGTGAAAATATACTTCAAACTTTTGTGGTCAGTGAGTACTTCACATCTTTTTCCCATCAGATAGGGTCTCGATGTCTTCAGGGCATGTACTACTGATGCTAACTCGAGATCGTGGGTAGGATAATTTGCTTCATGTTTCTTGAGCTGTCTAGAGGCATAGGATGCCACTCTGCCTTCCTGCATCAATATACTTCCAAGACCTTGGCGTGAAGCATCACAGTACACTTGGAATTCTTTCTCTAAATCAGGTAAGCATAGAACTGGAGCTGAAACTAGACGTTTCTTCAACTCCTGAAAACTGGCTTCACAGGCCTCAGTCCACTCAAACTTCTTCTCCTTTTTCAACAATTCCATTAAGGCTTTGGCAATCTAGGAAAAGTTTTCAATAAATCTTCGATAGTATCCTGCTAGACCTAGAAAACTACGTAATTCTCCCACATTCTTTGGTGGTTCCCAATTAGTTACAGCAGAAACTTTCTCAGGATCCACTGCTATACCCTCTTTGGATACCACATGGCCTAGAAATCCGACTTGTTCTAACCAAAACTCACATTTGTTGTATTTGGCATACAACTTATGTTCACGTAGTCTCTGAAATACCAGACGCAAATGCTCTTCATGTTCTTTGTGACTCTTGGAGTAGATTAAAAAGTCATCGATAAAAACTACCACAAACTTATCCAGAAAATCCATGAACACTTTATTCATCATAATCATGAAATAGGCTGGAGCATTGGTTAAACCAAATGGCATTACTGTGTACTCATAAGAGCCATATCTCGTAACAAACGCTGTTTTTGGTATATCCATTTCTCTAACTTTCATTTGGAGGTAACCTCATCGAAGATCAATCTTGGAGAAGACACAAGAACCTTCCAGTTGATCAAATAGTTCTTTTATCTTGGGTAACGGGTACTTGTTCTTGATGGTGTGCTCATTTATATCCCGGTTGTCCGTGACTAGTCTCTGGGTTTGATCTTTTTTTCTAACAAATAGAACTGGTGCTCCCCATGGCGATGAACTTGGACGGATAAATCATTTTTGAATGTGTTCCTCCAGTTGCTTCTTGAGCTCTTTCAGTTCATCGACGGCCATAGGATATGGTCTCTTAGCTATTGGTCCACTACCCGGTTTTAGTTCAATGAGAAACTCCACATCTCTATCGAGTGGCATTCCCGGTAGTTCTTCTGGAAAAACATGTGGGTATTCCTGGACAATAAGCACATCACCAAGGCTAACCCCCTTAAGAGAATTTAGCCTAACTTTCTTAAGTTCAAAAGTTGATCTGAATTTAATCTTCTGTTTCTCTGGGGTGGTGAGGGTGATAGCTCTATTTGCACAGTATATGATTCCTTCATAACGGGTCATCTAATCCATTCCAATGATAGCATCCAAGCCTTGGGTTTCTAGGATGACTAAGTCTGTTGGGAAAAGGTATTTTCCAATCTTTAAGTCTAACTGTCTACACCCAGAATTTACTATCATCTCACCTCCAGGTGAACTCACTCTAATAGGTTTTCCTAGGCTTTCCTCGGCTAGCCCATGTTTGTTTACAAAAGCTCTTGATATGAATGAATGCGATGCTCCAGTAACAAATAAGACTAATGCTGGAAAAGAATTGAGCAAGAACGTACCAATCACAACATCAGGTTCATCATGAACTTCTTCCACATTGATGTGGTTCACTTGCCCCTTCTGGAAAGGATTGGGCTTGGAATTTTCATCAGCCTTCCTCTCTAGGCAGTCAGTTGCATAATGTCCCGTCTTCTTGCACTTGAAGCAAGTCACATCCGACAAGTATTTCTTCCCCTCATAGTTAGGGCGGTGATGACCATTTCCATGATTATGGCCATGCTGATGGTTTCCCTTCAATCCTCCATTATTTCCTTTGTATCCTCCATTGTTTCCTTTGTATCCTCCATTGTTTCCTTTATATCCTCCATTATGGTTATGACCATGATACTTTTGGCAACTACCATTGTTGGAGTGATTCCACTGTTTATGTCCACTGCCTTCAGTGACGTGGTGCCTTTTGTGTGTTCCCTCTGAATGAACATTACTTGTACTGAACTTCCTCTTCCTGTTCTCTTCCTTTCTTATATTGTTTTCCAAAGTGATGGCTTGATCCAATAGAGCTTGATAGTTAGGAGCATAGGCTACATACAAGGGTATCTTCAATTCTCCCTTAAGTCCATTGAGGAATTTTTCTTTCCTCTTAGCATCAGTGTCAATGTCTTCTTGTGCATACCTTGATAGTGTGCAAAAGTCATCCATATACTCCTTCAGAGTTCTACCTCCCTGCCTCAAGCTGCGGAATTCTTCCTTCTTCAGATTCATTATGCCAGAGGAAATGTGAGCATTGCAAAAACCTTCCTTGAAAGCATCCCACGTCAGGTCCTCTAGAGGAGGAGTCACTTGATAGGTCTCCCACCACTGTGCTGCGGGTCCTTCCAATAGATGTACAGTGAACCTCACTTTCTCTGCCTCGGAGCATTCACAAGTCACTAATTCCTTGTTGAATGAGCGGAGCGAGTCATCTGCCACTATAGGTTCTGTACCAGAAGAGAACTTGTTTGGCCTAAGCCTTAGGAATCTGGCAAGTCTGTCCACTTGGGGTGGTGGTGGAGGTGGCGGGTTGTTGTTGTGGTGGTTGTTGTTGTTGTTGGTTGCAGCAATGAACTAAGTCATCATAGTCATCAACTGGGCTTGAGCTGCCATCAGTTGCTGCATAGCATCTTTGTTGTCGGAATCACGACGTGGAGGCATCTGTGGGGTTTTTAGCATGGATGAGTAAAAGATAGATATAACTAAAAGAAGGAATCCTACCCATGCACAAAACAATCAAGTCAAGCAATCCACAATCCACAATCAACAAACAACTTAAACTTTTCTTTCTTAGCAACTCAGGGATGAAACAATGTTGATGGTTTAAATAAAACGACCAAGTCTGCAAACCAAACATTCTAACATTGACATACCCCAATGTAACATCCCAACATTTTATAATATTCAAAAAATCACTAAAATTTAAAACTTTTCTTTTTATTAAAATAAATAATAAATGCATAAGGAAACCAACTATAAAAGACTTCAAACTTATTGAAAGAGTTTAATAATTCAAATGTCACAGTTTAAACATTTTATTATCCACTAAGTTTCAAAAAAACTTAAAATATAATTTGACAAATATTTTACAAACTACAATTCATTTTAATTTAAATAAATTAGTTCTTTATAAGTATTTGAATTAAACCACTTAGCCATATCTATTCATAAATACAAGATTATTCAAAAGATTATATAATTACTAAATGGTTTTTCATTCCTTTAACTATGTTCAAAATATAGTTTGGAAATTATAAACCTATAGTGTATAACTTTAAAACTTCATAGAATTTAAATTAAGGAATCAGCCAAATAAACATTTCATGTGCTTAAATGAATTTCATCTATTTTTTTTAAACATGAAATGATTAATAGATTCTAAATAAGAATAAAATTAAAACAAAGGTCTTGTCCAAAGTTGTTATGAAGTTTTCAAATGAATTATCATAATATAAAATATAATGTTGCACAAATTATTTTCAATTAAAAAGGAATACCCTATATTTCACATTCCCTAAACATTTTTATATTTAGTTCTTTAATATTATGCCAAGATAAAGATGAATGATTTCAGCAAAATAAGTTTAAATAACTTAAAATTTAACATATTGAAATGTGGGTATTTTACAAATTTTATTTAGCAAAAAGAAAATTTAATTAAGTTATAAATTCAAAATTGATATTAACTATCAATTTTGTATTAAACCAACATTTAAAATTTATTAATTTTAAAAAGTTCTCAAAACATACCCACAACTGGTTTAACAGCAAGATATTATTTTTACAAATTTTTAGAAATTAATTTGACATCATTTGGACATTTAAATCAAAAGATATAAATTAAATAAATAAAATCAGAAAAAGAAAAATACTTGCTGACGTCAGCAGATCTTCTTCAACCCCCGAAACCAACTCCTGCTAGAAATCCGCAATGATCCGGAGATCGATTCTGTGCCGTTTTCGAACGAGATCCTACCTCTTCCCCGTCCCCATAAATACCCCAGTCGTGCCGCGTCTTTTCCCCCTCAAACCCTAACTAAATCGTGCCCCCAGGCCGCCGGAGGAGCTCGCCCGAGTCCGCACCATCCGCCGCCGTAATTCTTCCATCCCCGGCGAGGTAGGTTGCCCTAAGCCCCGAGACCCTACCCATCCTCTTCCCCGTGTCGACACGTTCCTCCCTGACCCTTCCCTCGATCTCTTTCGCAGCAAATCGCGAGTGTGTGGAGCTCGCCGGACCCGCCGTACCCCGACCACGGCCACCCCATCGACGCGAGTGTGTGGAGCTCGCCGAGTGTGTGGAGCTCGCCGATCCCTCGACGCCGACCACCCCATCCAACTCGCCGTGCCGCGGGGAATCTTTTGACACTCGTTCCACGCCCGGGGAGTCACCGGAGCAACGAATCCATCGTCGACCGAGGCCGCGCCGTCGTCTTCCTCATCGCCGGTAGCCACCGCGCCGCCACCCTCAGGGCAAGCAAGGTGAGCCCTCCGATCGGCGATTAACGACTGAGATTAGATGTCGAGGACGAAGCGGTACGATCCGATCTGGACCGTCAGATCCAGATCGGACGGCCCAGATCTATGACTTATCCACGTCAGCTAGCCACGTCAGCGCCACGTAGTGTACAGTCAGCGCCGCGTCAGCGCCAGCGTGTAAATCAATTTTCTAATTTATTTTTAATTGGAAAATTTGCAGATTAGTCCCTGTAATTAAAACATCTATAACTTTTTAACCACAACTCCAAATTTAATAATTTTTATATATTTGGAAAGCTCTCGACATGTAGAATATTTTGGATCTGACAAAATTCAAATTTGACTTAGTATAAAATATTCAAATTTCAAATGGTGAATTTGAGTGTATTTGTAATAACTTTAAATCTATAAATCCAAAAATTGCAAATAAATATGTTTTAGAAACTTTAGAGTATTGGTAAATTAATGCCACTGCTATAAAATATTTTTGAGTAATTTTTGAATGATTTCATAGTTGTGTGTTCAATTTGAATAGGTTTGACTATTTTGTTTAAATAACTTTTAATAGAAATATTATTTTTGATTAAATCCAATTGCAATAGATTTAATTAAATGCTCTCTGTCT
The DNA here is from genome assembly GCA_026929855.1 of Poa annua. Taxonomy (NCBI): domain Eukaryota; kingdom Viridiplantae; phylum Streptophyta; class Magnoliopsida; order Poales; family Poaceae; genus Poa; species Poa annua. The sequence goes on from CM049432.1 coordinate 24,632,901, forward strand.
ATTAAACACTAAGTATAAAATTTTGTTATAAAAATTTAGTCATAGGAAACTTTAATCTTATAATTATTCCTTTTATTATATTTTCCAAAATTAGAAATTAATTAAATTGCATTTATAAATTCAGGCATATTTATAAAGAAATCACAAAAGTGATTTTGATGTTTCTTGTGATTTAAAATTTCATTTCATTCATAGCATATTTTATATTGTAGATATATTCTCATAGGAAAACCCCTCTTCATTAGTTTTCTCTAAGTTAGAAAATAATTTCAACTTAGCATTTGTGTGAAGTGCTACAATTAGACACTTAGTAAATTTCAAGATAGAGCTAGAAGACCAATGAAGGACTTAGCCAAAAACAAGACTTCAGAAGTATCTTCAAGGAGAAGAAGCACTTAGAAGAAAATCAAGAGGAAGTTCATGAAGGACTTAGAAGAAAACAGACTCTGGAAGCATCCTCAAGATGTCAAGCACTTGGAAGAAAAGTGAGAAGAAGTTCAAGAAAGCCAACCCCCTTTTATTCTCTAAGTCTCTCTCTCTGTCTTTTCTTCTCTTCTGAGACTTCATGAAGACTAAGTAAATCCAAGACCAGCCTCGAGGATACAAGAATCATCAAGTCTGAAGATTCATCAAGACTACCAAGAACTCAATCAAGACATCATCCAGAAGAAAGTTACAAGTCTGGAGATGAAGCCTGGAGGACAACTACAACTTTCTTTCTATCTTTTCCCTCTTTCCTAATCTTGTCTTTTAGACTTAAACAAAATTTGATCATGATGTTATCATGTTGAAGTTGTTGGATCCTAGCAGCATAGTGGGATGAAGCGGCCTGGAAACAAACCTTACATGTCCACGTACATGAGACCTGTTCCATAATTTAAGTGGCTGGCCGGGTGTCTGTCTCCCTCACTATAGTGAATGTCCAATTTACAAAGAGTTGATAATAATTGTTGATCAACTTGAACAAATGACTTAGTATTTTTCTCTAAGTATTTTGCACATCAAGAATAAGCCATTAGAGTGCTTATTCAAGTTGATATAAAACAAAATATTTTATTCAACTTATGACCTTATCCCTTAGTCCTTTTGGGACCAACCTAATTGCCTTGCATAAACTTAAGATATTTCCATGGCATGAAAAAGCATTTCTAGTCTTAGGAATATTTTGCACATCATGCATAAACATATTTTCCTTAGAAAGTTTTATGAAACTTATTTATTCATCTAGTACGTGTTTGTGTGCATTGTGGAGTTGTGCTTGTTTGTTGATTGTTGTATTGTTGTTTGCTATTATTGTTAGATTAAACGGAGAGCAAACGTTCGTTGTTGAAAAGAGTTTGTGAACAACGACAACATTCAAAGGCAAGTGGCACACCTCATAAACTTCCTATTTTTATATGCATTACTTAGGGTATTTTTATATGCATGTGTTGCTATGCTAAACCTGTGTAGAATCCCTTATACCTGTGTCTAGGTTCCTATGCAACACTTAGTAGAATTATTGTTGCTATGCAAATGTTGTTTTGTGAAAATCTAAATGCTACTAAGTTAAGAATGAAACACCTGGGTGGTAATTGGTTGCATGGGTTATGTTGAGTGGCTACTCAGGTCCATGTCTATGGTTCCTGGAGTATGTTCACTTGAGAATGGCCACCCAGGAACAGAGGAATCTGAAGAACTCCGAGTGACGATTGCTTCCAGTGCAGCCATTGCCATATGGGCTCTGGCTTGATCAATTATGTTGCGTGGACTCTCTCCGGCTTGACAAGCAGATGTAGGGGGGTGTTAGGTGGAACGGGTCAAGCCAGGTGGGAGGGAAAATGCTTCTGAAAGATCTCGTCTCATTCTCTCCTTTCCTTATCACAAATGGTGTGTAAAGGATATCTTGGGTTGAATGGGTACAATGGTGAAAGTGCACAACCTCTGCAGAGTGTAAAACTAAGTACTTAGCCGTGTCTCCGGTTACGGACAATTTTGAGCAGCTGATCAAGGACGTCAACGGAGGATTCCATCATTCCAACTTCAACAGTAAAACTTGATGGGTGAACAAGGGAAGATGAGATTTATGGTTTTCATGCCATACTCGTCTTGATTTCAAGAAAAGTGTTTTCAAAAGAGTAGGAAAAATTGGCTTTATGCAAATTAGCCTTGAACTCCACCAGCCAAATATGCATATAGGCTTTAGAGTTATTCCATTAAGTGTCCACCATAGTGTCACTTGCCAGACTCCATTTTTAATGGAATCTGACCCACGTTGTTGCAATATTTTTCTTATTGCAGATTTGATCAGATGACGAGTGAGGTTTCGTTTAAAGGTTTCGAGTCTACAACCAACATGTTTTCGCCTGTGGCAGCATGAAAGTTATAGAGACTCATTGCTATCGTATTTCCGCTGTGTACTTTTTCAATGCTAGCTTTATGCTATGCAACTTGTATCAAATATTTTGTAACTCTGGATCATCGATGTAATAAAATTGACGCTTTGTTGTGATATTACATCGTAAACTGTGTGTGCAAATGAATCGATCCAGGGATTTGCACTATACACAGGTATCTGCCTATTTAAAGTGCAGGTACGCTACAGATGGTATCAGAGCACTGTGTTGCCTGTAGGTTCGAAACCCCTAGGATTGGACTAAGACCCAAAGGTTAAATAGTTAACTAAACTAGGTTTCCAAAACATGAATAAATTTTGAAATTTCCTTTAATAATGTTTTACATTATTTATCTTGTCTTGCATCTTTCCCTTTTCTTTTAAATTCTAATACTCTTACCTGTTCAAAATTCTAGATGGGAGAATACACTGAGACTGCGTATGCTGGAGTTTTGTCGGGTTTCATCTTTGGGAGGCAGCTGTCTAGATTGACAAGTGTACTGAAGCTACCACCACCCTATTTCCGAGGAAGGAAGGAGGAGACCAACATACCCCATGGGATACGTTGGGAAATACGCACCATCATGACCCCGGATCCTACGATGCCAGACTTCGAGCCCGTGGACTATGTCACCTACTACCCAGAGTGGATTGAGGGAGTGAACATAGCTATGGTGGACTTAATGGCTCGTCTGTGTTACAAGTATCGATTTAAGCTAGCACCAGGATCGCCCTTCCGTGCCTTTGGGAAGAGGAATGCACATGGTCTCTCAATGGCACACACGGGAAATCGCCTGGACCTGCCCCTCGTTAACAAGACGTTTGAAGACTTGGATTATCTCATCAACTGTCTGACCAGGAGAGTCCAACAGGCTTATGACGTCGCGGATCATGCACAAGCCGTGATACACGCAAAAACCCAAGAACTCCAGGCTTCTGAAAATCTTATTGGTCAGTTGGAGGAACTCATCCATGACCTACATTTGGAGAACCTTGGCAAGGATGAGCAAATTGCCTTGCTTGAGGCGCAACTCATTCCACCTCCACCACCGCCAGTAGCCGAAGGAGGTGACCAAGGCACTGGATATGTGACAGTATCTGTAGCTACGAAGGAGGAAGGACCAGAGGAAGAAGACCCCGAAGAAGTGCTGTTTGAAGAGTCAACTGAGGAAGAAGCCACGCCTGTGGTAAATAACCACGCAATAAAACGCAAGCGTAATATTTAGGAAGGATAAGTGTAGCAATCAAAACCATGTTAGAGGGACCACCATTTATCTTATTTAGCTTATCATGTCGATTTAGTGTATTGACCTATCAAATTGTGGTATGGCAGTACTGTTGCTTTCGTATTCCCACGACTTTAGTGTGTTTCGTTTGATAAAAGAATTGTTCGAATTTTCCAAATAAGTTTGAAAATTTCATGTATGCAATGGCTTGTGTTTGAACCTTGTCGCTGGATGTTTGTTAGATGATGTTTGTAATGGATTATCTTGATTTTTGGTTGTGCATTAGGATGTTGAATTATCAACAAAACCTTTCTTTTAAGGGTGGTAGCCACCTAGATAATTCAAACCCAGTCACTTAAACCCAGAGATCTCAAACTATCTTTCTTTCCATCCCCCAATTAGAAAATTTATTCCCTACAAGTTTTCAAGCTTCCATGTCAGAAATTTCATTTTTTCAAAACATCTCGAGTTATCAGAATCATTCAAGCCTTGCTTTCTTTTCAGCTTCTCCGAATCTCGGGGACGCGATTCCTTTTAAGGGTGGTAGTCTGTAACATCCCAACATTTTATAATATTCAAAAAATCACTAAAATTTAAAACTTTTCTTTTTATTAAAATAAAATAATAAATGCATAAGGAAACCAACTATAAAAGACTTCAAACTTATTGAAAGAGTTTAATAATTCAAATGTCACAGTTTAAACATTTTATTATCCACTAAGTTTCAAAAAAACTTAAAATATAATTTGACAAATATTTTACAAACTACAATTCATTTTAATTTAAATAAATTAGTTCTTTATAAGTATTTGAATTAAACCACTTAGCCATATCTATTCATAAATACAAGATTATTCAAAAGATTATATAATTACTAAATGGTTTTTCATTCCTTTAACTATGTTCAAAATATAGTTTGGAAATTATAAACCTATAGTGTATAACTTTAAAACTTCATAAAATTTAAATTAAGGAATCAGCCAAATAAACATTTCATGTGCTTAAATGAATTTCATCTATTTTTTTAAAACATGAAATGATTAATAGATTCTAAATAAGAATAAAATTAAAACAAAGGTCTTGTCCAAAGTTGTTATGAAGTTTTCAAATGAATTATCATAATATAAAATATAATGTTGCACAAATTATTTTCAATTAAAAAGGAATACCCTATATTTCACATTCCCTAAACATTTTTATATTTAGTTCTTTAATATTATGCCAAGATAAAGATGAATGATTTCAGAAAAATAAGTTTAAATAACTTAAAATTTAACATATTGAAATGTGGGTATTTTACAAATTTTATTTAGCAAAAAGAAAATTTAATTAAGTTATAAATTCAAAATTGATATTAACTATCAATTTTGTATTAAACCAACATTTCAAATTTATTAATTTTAAAAAGTTCTCAAAACATACCCACAACTGGTTTAACAGCAAGATATTATTTTTACAAATTTTTAGAAATTAATTTGACATCATTTGGACATTTAAATCAAAAGATATAAATTAAATAAATAAAATCAGAAAAAGAAAAATACTTGCTGACGTCATGCTGACGTCAGCAGATCTTCTTCAACCCCCGAAACCAACTCATGCTAGAAATCCGCAGCGATCCGGAGATCGATTCCGTGCCGTTTTCGAACGAGATCCTACCTCTTCCCCGTCCCCATAAATACCCCAGCCGTGCCGCGTCTTTTCCCCCTCAAACCCTAACTAAATCGTGCCCCCAGGCCGCCGGAGGAGCTCGCCGGAGTCCGCACCATCCGCCGCCGTAATTCTTCCATCCCCGGCGAGGTAGGTTGCCCTAAGCCCCGAGACCCTACCCATCCTCTTCCCCGTGTCGACACGTTCCTCCCTGACCCTTCCCTCGATCTCTTTCACAGCAAATCGCGAGTGTGTGGAGCTCGCCGGACCCGCCGTACCCCGACCACGGCCAGTCGCAGTAGAGGACGCGCGAGTCGACGCCGACCACCCCATCCAACTCGCCGTGCCGCGGGGAATCTTTTGACACTCGTTCCACGCCCGGGGAGTCACTGGAGCAACGAATCCATCGTCGACCGAGGCCGCGTCGTCGTCTTCCTCATCGCCGGTAGCCACCGCGCCGCCACCCTCAGGCCAAGCAAGGTGAGCCCTCCGATCGGCGATTAACGACTTAGATTAGATGTCGAGGACGAAGCGGTACGATCCGATCTGGACCGTCAGATCCAGATCGGACGGCCCAGATCTATGATTTATCCACGTCAGCTAGCCACGTCAGCGCCAGCGTGTAAATCAATTTTCTAATTTATTTTTAATTGGAAAATTTGCAGATTAGTCCCTGTAATTAAAACATCTATAACTTTTTAACCACAACTCCAAATTTAATAATTTTTATATATTTGGAAAGCTCTCGACATGTAGAATATTTTGGATCTGACAAAATTCAAATTTGACTTAGTATAAAATATTCAAATTTCAAATGGTGAATTTGAGTGTATTTGTAATAACTTTAAATCTATAAATCCAAAAATTGCAAATAAATATGTTTTAGAAACTTTAGAGTATTGGTAAATTAATGCCACTGCTATAAAATATTTTTGAGTAATTTTTGAATGATTTCATAGTTGTGTGTTCAATTTGAATAGGTTTGACTATTTTGTTTAAATAACTTTTAATAGAAATATTATTTTTGATTAAATCCAATTGCAATAGATTTAATTAAATGCTCTCTGTCTATTAAACACTAAGTATAAAATTTTGTTATAAAAATTTAGTCATAGGAAACTTTAATCTTATAATTATTCCTTTTATTATATTTTCCAAAATTAGAAATTAATTAAATTGCATTTATAAATTCAGGCATATTTATAAAGAAATCACAAAAGTGATTTTGATGTTTCTTGTGATTTAAAATTTCATTTCATTCATAGCATATTTTATATTGTAGATATATTCTCATAGGAAAACCCCTCTTCATTAGTTTTCTCTAAGTTAGAAAATAATTTCAACTTAGCATTTGTGTGAAGTGCTACAATTAGACACTTAGTAAATTTCAAGATAGAGCTAGAAGACCAATGAAGGACTTAGCCAAAAACAAGACTTCAGAAGTATCTTCAAGGAGAAGAAGCACTTAGAAGAAAATCAAGAGGAAGTTCATGAAGGACTTAGAAGAAAACAGACTCTGGAAGCATCCTCAAGATGTCAAGCACTTGGAAGAAAAGTGAGAAGAAGTTCAAGAAAGCCAACCCCCTTTTATTCTCTAAGTCTCTCTCTCTGTCTTTTCTTCTCTTCTGAGACTTCATGAAGACTAAGTAAATCCAAGACCAGCCTCGAGGATACAAGAATCATCAAGTCTGAAGATTCATCAAGACTACCAAGAACTCAATCAAGACATCATCCAGAAGAAAGTTACAAGTCTGGAGATGAAGCCTGGAGGACAACTACAACTTTCTTTCTATCTTTTCCCTCTTTCCTAATCTTGTCTTTTAGACTTAAACAAAATTTGATCATGATGTTATCATGTTGAAGTTGTTGGATCCTAGCAGCATAGTGGGATGAAGCGGCCTGGAAACAAACCTTACATGTCCACGTACATGAGACCTGTTCCATAATTTAAGTGGCTGGCCGGGTGTCTGTCTCCCTCACTATAGTGAATGTCCAATTTACAAAGAGTTGATAATAATTGTTGATCAACTTGAACAAATGACTTAGTATTTTTCTCTAAGTATTTTGCACATCAAGAATAAGCCATTAGAGTGCTTATTCAAGTTGATATAAAACAAAATATTTTATTCAACTTATGACCTTATCCCTTAGTCCTTTTGGGACCAACCTAATTGCCTTGCATAAACTTAAGATATTTCCATGGCATGAAAAAGCATTTCTAGTCTTAGGAATATTTTGCACATCATGCATAAACATATTTTCCTTAGAAAGTTTTATGAAACTTATTTATTCATCTAGTACGTGTTTGTGTGCATTGTGGAGTTGTGCTTGTTTGTTGATTGTTGTATTGTTGTTTGCTATTATTGTTAGATTAAACGGAGAGCAAACGTTCGTTGTTGAAAAGAGTTTGTGAACAACGACAACATTCAAAGGCAAGTGGCACACCTCATAAACTTCCTATTTTTATATGCATTACTTAGGGTATTTTTATATGCATGTGTTGCTATGCTAAACCTGTGTAGAATCCCTTATACCTGTGTCTAGGTTCCTATGCAACACTTAGTAGAATTATTGTTGCTATGCAAATGTTGTTTTGTGAAAATCTAAATGCTACTAAGTTAAGAATGAAACACCTGGGTGGTAATTGGTTGCATGGGTTATGTTGAGTGGCTACTCAGGTCCATGTCTATGGTTCCTGGAGTATGTTCACTTGAGAATGGCCACCCAGGAACAGAGGAATCTGAAGAACTCCGAGTGACGATTGCTTCCAGTGCAGCCATTGCCATATGGGCTCTGGCTTGATCAATTATGTTGCGTGGACTCTCTCCGGCTTGACAAGCAGATGTAGGGGGGTGTTAGGTGGAACGGGTCAAGCCAGGTGGGAGGGAAAATGCTTCTGAAAGATCTCGTCTCATTCTCTCCTTTCCTTATCACAAATGGTGTGTAAAGGATATCTTGGGTTGAATGGGTACAATGGTGAAAGTGCACAACCTCTGCAGAGTGTAAAACTAAGTACTTAGCCGTGTCTCCGGTTACGGACAATTTTGAGCAGCTGATCAAGGACGTCAACGGAGGATTCCATCATTCCAACTTCAACAGTAAAACTTGATGGGTGAACAAGGGAAGATGAGATTTATGGTTTTCATGCCATACTCGTCTTGATTTCAAGAAAAGTGTTTTCAAAAGAGTAGGAAAAATTGGCTTTATGCAAATTAGCCTTGAACTCCACCAGCCAAATATGCATATAGGCTTTAGAGTTATTCCATTAAGTGTCCACCATAGTGTCACTTGCCAGACTCCATTTTTAATGGAATCTGACCCACGTTGTTGCAATATTTTTCTTATTGCAGATTTGATCAGATGACGAGTGAGGTTTCGTTTAAAGGTTTCGAGTCTACAACCAACATGTTTTCGCCTGTGGCAGCATGAAAGTTATAGAGACTCACTGCTATTGTATTTCCGCTGTGTACTTTTTCAATGCTAGCTTTATGCTATGCAACTTGTATCAAATATTTTGTAACTCTGGATCATCGATGTAATAAAATTGACGCTTTGTTGTGATATTACATCGTAAACTGTGTGTGCAAATGAATCGATCCAGGGATTTGCACTATACACAGGTATCTGCCTTATTTAAAGTGCAGGTACGCTACACCCAAGTTGGAGATCAATGTTTTTCAAACGACGAACTAAACGTGAAGTAAAATAGGATGGTCCAACTATTAAGTTAATTATTTTCGTCAATGATATCTCCTTCATCTTCTTCGACTTCCTCGATGGTGATGCCTTCTTTCATGAGGATCTCTTATACTTACTCACTTCCTTCTCTAAGGCCTCATTTTTCTCCTGGATCTCCTCGATGACGTGAAGAGTCTCGATCACTTCTTTCTCCAGGGTTTCATTCTTCTGTTGCAACATTCTCTTTTCACGGCGCAGAGTCTCGATCAGATCACGATCAGCCTCGAACTTGACGTCGTTACTCAGAATTTCATCCTTCAAATTTTTAATCTCCTTGTTCTTGTCTCTAACTCTCTTCTCGTGATTTTGGAACTTCTTCTCCTGTGCCCGAAATTTCTCCTCCTGAGCGTTGGCCACTTCTTCTTGGGCGTCTATCTTCTTTTGAGTCTCCTTGACTTGGGCCACTATTTTATCAATCCTTAGCAACTCTTCACGTCTATCCTCTTCTAGCTGCCAGAGGTGATTTTCCAAGTCTTGAAGATATGGGTGCAAAGGATCTGGTTTGCTTTTGTTCTACTCATTCACGAGGAAGGGTATCCCATCTTCATCACGTTTTCCCAAGATAGAAAAATAGTGGTCCTTTAACTCCTCTTGGTATTGCCCACAAAGACGTCCAATTAGCTCCTGCATGACAAGATTAAGTCCTTTCTCCAAGGAGTCACTAATCGTCTTGTACTGGATGTCTTCGGTCTTGGGTTCAGTCTGGCGTCCGTGTTGAAAAAGGTGAACTCCCCATAAGTCATCTTTGTTGAAGTGCTTCAACTGGCTTGCCTTGATGATGGGTGTTGGAAGTGCCAGTATTTTCACTATCTCCAGAAGGTATCTTCCAAAACGCATACCATTGAAGTCCTCCACGGTTTGATACATGAAGAACGACATCCTATGTTATAAGAGTAATTTTTTTTATCAAAACAGAAACATAAGACAAGAAGTACGAGTCTTGATGTGCAAAAATACTTAGAGAAAATATCAGTTTTGTTCTACAAGGTGATCAACATTATTAACAACTCTTTGTAAGTTGGACATTCACTATAGTGAGAGACACAGACACCCAGCCAGCCACTTATAATTGTGAACAGATCTCATGAACGCGGACATGTAAGGTTAGTCTCTGGGCCGCTTCATCTCACTATGCTGCTAGGATCCAACATACTTCAAAGATGGTAATATTATGATAAAAAAGGGCTTAACCAATCCCGAGGGCTCGAACCTACGGGCAACACTTTGCTCTGATATCATTTGTAGTGCCCCAACTTTTTAATAAAGATGGAACACATGTGTTAAGTGCTAGTCCCTAGATTACCGCCATCACTACAGTACAAAATATAAAGTGTCATTGCATAAGTATCAAATTACTACAACGAGATCCAATAATAGCTAAGTATAGCTTTATTACAAGGTGCATAGCCATGAAGGCTAGCTAGAATATTTAGAGTTCACAACTAAAGCAAAATAGCAATGAGCCTCATCTTCAAGCATGCGCCACAGGCAGACATGTTGGGTGTAGACTAGAGTCCAAACTTATTCTTCATCTGAATTACCTGCACATTTGAATATGCACCCCCCGAAGGAGGTCAATACAATGAAGTATTGGCAAGTGACTATGGTGGATATAAATGACAACTCTAGAATCTATATGCATATTTGAGGCTGTTTTGCAGAAAGCAAGTTTTCTCCTATCTTTTATAAAACACTTTTCTTTCCAAAAACTTGGCACCAAGGGATGAAGCTCAAGTGCACCAACATTTCTTTCCTTAGTCAAATTTTACTTCATGAAAACAGTGTTGAGACTCAATTAAGATAGACATCATATTCACGCGAAGTGCATTAAGTAAAGGAGAGAATTGAGACAAGAACTTTCAGAAGAAGAATTCAACCATACTAGCAAGACCCGTTCCCCCTACCAACTCTACATCTGCTTGTCAAGCTGACAGGTTGAACTCTCACAACTTAGTTATTCAAGACAGAGCCCATTGTCAAAAGGCTGCACGGAAAGCTTCTAAACTTGGAGGGACTTAGTAATCTCTTTGTTCCTGGGTGGCCATCCACAAGTTCACTTCTGGGTGAAAACCACCATGCTCATGGCCCTAAGTAGAATACAATTCATCCTAGGCGAAGACAACCACAAGCATAGTCCCAAATAGCCACTCACCATAAACCATATCAACCAATCCACCCAGGGGTGCATTTTAAGTTTAACACTTAGAAATATTTCCATAACATGGCATGTAAACAATTTTATAGCATTGCTAAGCATCTAATAAAACTTTTAAATTGGTTGCATGGTAAGGGATGGCTACACACTACTAGGAATTTTCATATCATAAAACTAACTTAGCAAAATAAAATAATAACATAAGTTTCCTATCATGCATACTACTAAAAAATTCTACAAATGCATATAGGAAATAATGGGTGATTTATGAATGTCACTTGCCTTGGTAACAGGAGGCACAAGCACAACAAGAATAACAATCACAAGCAATTCCTTCCTCCTCTTCACAATCTAGCAACAAACAATACAAAAATAAATAAACACAACATTCAACACTTAAAACATCAAGGCATAAATATGTATGCATGCATGATATGTTATGAACATAACCAAAACAACTTATTATCATTTTATTCTCTTTGTTTATTTAATGCATGAAATGCAATAAACAATATTATATTTTCTATTTTAACAATTAAAACATAGAGAACAACTATAGTCAATTTAAATACTACACTCAATTTATTTAGTTCTAATATGAAAAATTTCAATTAAAACTCAGGTTGCACTTTCTGGACAGAGAGCAATTTACAAAAACAATTTGATTTATGTGAAAAACATTTTCATTATTTAAGTTATGAATTTAAATATCCGAAATGTCAATCAGTTAAACTCGCAATTTCAAGACACTAAAATGACAAACTAATGATATAGAAATAAACTACATGAGAAGGACTTTCCAATGATATACAATTTATCAAATTTGGATTTACAGATTGAAAGTTATGAATTTTGCAAGTTTAATAGTTTTCTGTTTTTATTTCTACATTCTGTTCGAAAAAGAAAAAGAAAAGGCCACGCGGCGCAATCTTATTCGCCCGTACCGCTTCGACGCGGATCGCAATCGGGAGTCGTTAGATCTAACTGAAAACGGACGTGCCAGATTAATCACCCACGACGAAAAATAAAATAAAAACGGATCCGTTGGATCTAGATCGAACGGTCCAGAATGCGTTGACCTAACGCGGGCGGCGCGAGTTGCCGAAGACGCGCTGGCGTGGAGGAGCCATGGCCGGCGTTTGCGCTCGCGGCGTTCTACGACTCTAGGGTAGGAACGAAGCTCACCAGGGGGTGCGCGACATCGAGATGAAGGCGATGGCGAGGCAGCGATGACCAGAGCGTCCTAGTCTCCCCGGAAGAGCTCGCCTGAGTTGCGCGCGGCGGCGGATCTCCTCGGACGTGGACGAACTCGACGGTGTGCTGCGCAAAACATCACGTAACCGTGTCAAAAAGTGTCGCATGGGCGAGAGGATGCGAGGGGAAGCGACGAGAGGGCTCGGCATTGCCTTAGCTCACCAAAAAATGAAGTTCTCGCCGGCGGCCACCGCGGGACTCCGGAGACGAATACGTGCGGCCTGGTGGCTCTCGGGTAGAATGGTTTGGGGCAAAAGGAAGAGGGCGGAGAGGACTTTTAGTTGGGGAAAACGGCGAGGTAAATGGAGTAGTAAATCGCCGCATTCAAACGAAATCAAATCGTGCGTTTTCGGTCGGAGACGTGGGCGTGATTTGGGGACGAATGGCTCCGCGGGGGAGATGAAAGGTGGGTCCCACATGTCGGCGTCTACGAGAGAGGGAGAGAGAGGGCTGGGCCCGCTGCATTGCGCGCGCGCGGTAGATAGTTACGGACTACGGCCCAATTTGGCTTGGAAAATCATTTAATTTTATTCAAATCCTTTTCTGTTTTTCAGATCTGATTTCAAATATGATTTTTAAAGTTAACCAAATCATTTCAGAAAAATTCATAAAAATATGTTTTGGAAAGCTTCTAAAATTTTGAACTTTTTAGTAGCATACTTTCCTATCAAATAATTTTATATAAAGGAATATTATAAGGAGTACAATTAAACAACTTTATGGAATTATAGTTTATTTAAACTTATAACTAAACTTTTATTTAGTCCTTATGTGATTGAAATGTGAAGTCTATATGATGAATGATGCATGCATGCAAAGTTTTAAATTTTTGAAAATTTTGGGATGTTACACCTTGTGTCGAAACAACTCTTTCAACTCAGGTGCTAGGCATACGGTCATAGCGATCTCCACTTCTATGAATATGTCTCGACGCCTACGGAATTCATCTTCCTCCTCCTCGCTAGCAGAATCATCTGGTCTTTCTCCTAATGCTTCTTTGAGGACATATAGGATGTTGTTGTGAATGAGAATATTTCTAAAACCTTTGTACCACTTGACGACGTTGAACCCATCGGCTTCTAAGATAGAATCTGGACTCTTAAGGAAGTAACCGAAGTACAATTGCGTCTACAGATATGATCGCAAAAAAGGTAAGGTAAAGTTTATAACATATGTGAGTTTTAGTTTATAATCCAATTATTAAACACACTCCACTAAAATTATTATCCCTACAATAATGATAGCGATCACACGACCCCCATCCACTCTACCACCCCCGATCATCACGGCCGGCGTCATAGCTTCAAAGGTGGACATAAAATGTCGATCACAACAACTTTGTGACTAATGCTCGATCTTTCGATCAGCCGTGTTCCGAGGCCATATCTGCATATGCTAGGCTCGCCAATTAAACCTCGAAGACCCTGCGCGTGCAACATGGCTTACACCCACTGTATGTGAACGACGAAATGTATGACACCTGATCGTCACGACCTGCCTCATAACGTACAACTTTCTTGGTGGTGCGCAACGAGGAAGAACACAATATTGGTATTTGCTAGGGATAATCCTATTTATGATGCTACCGTTGTATATCTAACATATAAGCAATCAATAGGATTCACACACAACAATACAATATCAACATAAAGTAATGAAGTGCGGTGTGACATGGTCGTCACGCCTGGACCTCCATGGCGCCATGAACCTTGGACATGGCGCATGTGCACGGCTCCGAGTCTACGGTGCCCTCCATCGCCTCCGACGGTACGAGTAATATCAAACTTACCGTAACAAGGTCACATAAAATAACGCCTCTGCAAAACAATTTAGACGCCTCTACCTTTATTTAGTTTTGCAAGTTTTACGTGGTATATTGGCTTATTCGTAAGAGAACCATTTTCTTACCTACGAACTTTGTACCACAACGTCGATCGTATAATTGCATGTTTAAGCATCTCTTTTGGGCCCTCCATTGAAAATGCTTTGCCGACTAAAGAGAGAGAAACAGACACTACGGTGCAAGCCGTATGTCAGTATTGGAACCAGTCTCGTGTAAGCGTACGCGTAAAGTCGGTCCGGGCCGCTTCATCAACTCAATACCGAAGGCATTGCAAGTGCACACTAGAGGGTAGCAAATATAAGAAAGACGTCCTCATCCAGCATGAGTTCTAACCGTACCAGCAGTACTACACATAGATCGGCTCTTATACCACTGAAGGGGTTCCGGTGCAGAAAAAAATAATTTTTCTAGCGTAAGAACACCCTTACTAGCCAGGATCTATCTATCTAGTACATGCGGTAATGGTGGCGGAACGGATCACATACCTCCCTGTAGACCGAGAGCGGGGATTACGCTCACGCACAAGCGTTGATGATGAAGTCGTACGTAGCCGACCTCAAGGTCGCGGAGAACTTGCCGTGATGATGTAGACGATGACGCCGCGGTGTCGACGATGACCTGTGTCGACGGGCGCCGGGCGGAAGATGGCGTGGCGCCGGCATCAGGGCAGCGGCAGGGCTGCTGGGTAGGCGAGACGACGTCTCCCAGGCTACTCAAATGTGGCGTCTCCGAGCACTCGTAAGCATACGGAGCTTAACAACAACCCCCGGTCACTCAGATCCAGCTGAGATCGCAGGGGTAGAACTTTTCTAGAATCCCGCAGGGCAACGACGCCCGACGGTATAGCTTTGGCGGAGAGAGGAGGCAAAACGGGCGGAGAAACAACTCGGCCGGCCTGCTACAAATTTAATTATATTTTCCATCAATTAATCCAATTAATATGCATTGCTATATAAAGGGGGGAGGGGGTGTGTAAACTCCCTAGCTCCCCCATGTGAGACTAAACAATGGAGAGGTGGGAGGGGGGTTCGGCCGGCCTGGGCCTAGCCGCACCAGCCATGGGCCTCCCCCTTCCTTGTGGTGTGGCTCCCCCTCTTGGGCCCTCTCAGGGCCCATTTAGGTGGGCTGCCCACTTTTCCTTTATTTAATTAATATTAAATTAATATAATATATAATTATTTCATCATTAATTTATTTAAATACTATTTAATCTCTTGTGACCCCGAAACATTTTCCGAACCACCCGAACATCTTTCGGACATTTCCGGAACCATTCCAGACCTTTCTGGAACTCCTTCCGGACCACCGGAACTCTTCCCAGATCATTTCTCTCTGTCCAATAAAATCCTATAATATTCCAGAACCTTAAGACCTTAAGCTTGTTACGCTACGGTTCGAGAACACTCCAGACATGGTCGGGACCCTTCGCTCGCCAATGACCGCCAGAGATACCTGGATGCATACACTAGTGGAAATCGGGGCTTAGGTTCACCCCTTTAGTCCCAAATTAAATTTGGACCGAGACTAAAGGGGTGCAACCCCGCGCCGTGATTTTGCGAGGGACCTTTAGTCCCGGTTCGTGTTAGGAACCGGGACTAAAGGTCCACCGCATGCGGCAGCAGAGGCGGGTCCCAGCGTCAGAACCCTTTAGTCCCGGTTCGTGACTAAAGGTCCTGACTTTATCAGCTTCTTCCACCCCTGCTCACTCCATTTTTCCCACTGAGCCCGAGCTCAAAACCATTTCCTCTCCATTTCCTCTCCCCAAGACTAAATAATCCATAATATTTTATACCATTTGGCAAGATTGAATGCACCCCACGGTTAGCCTCTTCATTCTCTTTCTGGCATTGCTTATTTAGCTCATTTTGCCCATTTCAATTTTTTTGTGCAAACAAGGTGTTTGATGAAATGCCTAAGTTAGGATTTTTTTTGTTTCATATGTGCAATTTATGCTCAAACTAAATAATGATTTATGTGTTTTAGTGTCGTGAGGAGCCTTATCGATGTCGATCGCCCGCGCTGTCCCGTCATCGGCACCACCTCGGTGAGCCTCTATCTTTTATTTTATTTGATTTTTAAAAACATAGCTTTATTGTTTTAGATGCATAGTTATTACTTGAATAATTTTTCTAACTTGTATTATATGTATAGAGTCATGGTTCTCATATCCGTCCCCGTCAGTCCTCGTCCGGTTTATGATTCGGATGTGGTATATTTTCAAAACTATTTATTTCATTCTATGTTTCTGGCAATTATGGCGACCAACTTGACATAGAATTATTTTTATCTAGGAGGTAGTTGAACCAGAAATTGAACCTGACCCTATTGTCGAGTTTTTGGATAAAGAAAACAATGATTTGAAAGCAAAATTGAAAAGAAGTGAAGATCTTTATCTTCAATGCTTAGAAGATAAGATGAAATTAGAGCTCAAACTTGCCGACGTGGTCGATGGTAACGAGATCAAGATGGATGCAATGCGCTTGAAGATAAAAAGGATTAGAAAATATGCCATTAATCGGGAGGCTTGGTATCATTATGTTGTGGGTTCAGTATTTACCTTAGTTGCGATTTTGATCGCATTTGTTGTTGGATTTAAATTCTTTAGATAATTTTTCTTTTTGTTTCAGTTAATGTATGTTTTATGAGAACTATGTATTACCAGTTGTCAGTACTCTACTCTTATTTTAATGGATGACATTGTATTAATTAATTTGCTCTTTCATATTATTTATGACAGTAGTGTAATAATGGGGTTCGATATACTTTTATGTAATACAGATGAACCGACAATGGATGTACGGTGACCCATGTTATCCTGAGTTCATTGATGGCATGCATAATTTTCTCCATGTGGCTGAGGCAAACAAGCCGAAGAACGGTTTTATTCGTTGTCCATGTAGTGCCTGCAAGAATATGAGTGATCACTCTACCTCAAAAGTCATTCACTCACACCTCTTGCATAATGGTTTTATGCCTGGTTATTATTGTTGGACCAAGCACGGAGAAACAGGGGTTATCATGGAAGAAAATGAAGAAGAGGAGGATAATGACAAGTATCCTTGGTTCAGTGATACTACAATGGGAGAAGACAAAACTGAAGAAGATCCCATTATTGATGAGCCCGACGATGATCTTCGTCGGGCCATTTGTGATGCACAAATGGACTGTGGAAGTGAAAACGAAAGGTTGAAGTTGGAGCGTATGTTAGCTGATCACGCCAAATTGTTGTACCCAACTTGTCAAAATGACCAGAAAAAGCTAGGTACCACACTTGAATTGCTGCAATGGAAGGCAGAGAATGGTACTTCTCACAAGGGATTTGAAAATTTGTTAAAAATAGTTAAGAAGATGCTTCCAAAGGATAACGAATTGCCGTCTAGTACGTATGAAGCAAAGAAGGTGGTATGCCCTCTAGGATTAGAGGTGCATAAGATACACGCTTGCATTAATGACCGCATCCTCTACCGCGGTGAGCACGAAAAATTGAATGCATAAGATGACCCTGGTGATGTTGAGGGCGAGCCGCGCCCCAGGAAGAGGAATCCTGGAAAGGTGATGTGGTATGCTCCTATAATACCACGGTTGAGACGTTTGTTCAGCAATAGAGAGCATGCCAAGTTGTTGCGTTGGCACAAAGAAGATCGTAAAAAAGACTTGATGTTGAGACACCCCGCGGATGGGTCCCAATGGAGAAAAATTGACAGAGAGTTCCCGACATTTTCAGATGACGCAAGGAACTTAAGATTTGGTCTAAGTACAGATGGCTTTAATCCTTTTGGAGAGCAGAGCTCCAGTCACAGCACTTGGCCCGTGACTCTATGTATCTATAACCTTCCTCCTTGGATGTGCATGAAGCGGAAGTACATTATGATGCCAGTGCTCATTCAAGGCCCGAAGCAACCTGGCAACGACATTGATGTGTACCTCAGGCCATTAGTTGAAGAACTTTTGCAATTGTGGCGTGAAGAAGGTGTACGTGTGTGGGATGAGCACAAACTGGAGGAATTTGATCTACGAGCTTTTCTTTTTGTAACCATCAATGATTGGTCTGCTCTAGGCAACATTTCAGGACAGTCAAACAAGGGATACAATGCATGCACGCACTGTTTAGCTGAGACTGATATTATACATTTAGATAACAAGAATGTGTACCTGGGTCATCGTCGGTTTCTTGTACCCAAGCATCCGTTAAGGAAGAAAGGCAAGCATTACAAATGTGAGGCAGATCATCGGCCGAGGCCTACCCGCCCTTCAAGTTCTGCTATACATCATATGGTCAAGGATTTTAATGTAATCTTTGAAAAGGGTCCAGGCGGACTCACTGTTCCGAATGACGCAAACAACCACGTACCCATGTGGAAGAAGAAATCTATATTTTGGGAGCTGCCATATTGGATAATGCTAGAGATTCACTCTGCAATCGACGTGATGCACGTGACAAAGAATATTTGCTGCAACTTGCTAAACTTCTTGGGCGTGTATGGGAAGTCAAAAGATGGGAAGTCAAAAAAAGGGAAGTCAAAAAAAGGTACACCGAAAGGAAGGCAGACCCATCAACGTATGAGCGAAGAGATGCATCGAGACGATACTCATTCAGAAAATCAGCCAGGTCCTACAAGCTACGCTCTTACTAAAGAAGAGAAGAAAATATTTTTTGAGTGCCTTCGCAGTATGAAGGTTCCATCTGGCTTCTCATCAAATATAAAAGGAATAATAAACATGGAAGAGCAAAAAATTCAGAATCTAAAGTCTCATGACTGTCACGTAATTATGACACAATTTCTTCCGGTTGCACTTAGAGGGCTTCTACCGGAAAATGTTCGAGAACCCATTGTGAAGCTATGTGCATTTCTCAATGCAATTTCTCAGAAGGTCATCAATCCACTAACTCTAAAAAATTTAGAGAAGGATGTGGTCCAATGTCTTGTCAGCTTCGAGTTGGTGTTCCCACCAACCTTCTTCAATATTATGACGCACCTTGTAGTCCACCTAGTCGAAGAGATTTCTGTTCTCGGTCCTGTATTTCTACACAACATGTTCCCCTTTGAGAGGTTCATGGGAGTCTTAAAAGAATATGTCCATAACCGGGCTAGGCCAGAAGGAAGCATCGTCAAGGGTTATGGAACAGAGGAGGTCATTGAGTTTTGTGTAGATTTTATTCCTGATCTGAAGCCGATCGGTGTTCCTGAATCACGTCATGAGGGGAGACTGCATGGAAAAGGCACCCTAGGAAAGAAAGCAACAATATGTCAAGACGGGGATTCTTTCACTCAAGCACACGACACCGTTCTACATAATTCCAGTTTGGTGGGTCCGTATGTCGAGGAACACAAGAATGTTTTACGCTCCAAATACCCGGAGAAATCTGAAGATTGTATTGATGGAGAACACATGAAGACTTTCAGCAGTTGGTTAAAAATACGTCTCATTAATGACCAATGTTGAAGAACAGCTATACTTGTTGGCCACATCACCAGCTTCAACTATATTGACTTTTCAAGGGTACGAGATAAATGGAAATATATTTTACACAGCCAACCAAGATAAAAAGAGCACCAACCAAAACAGTGGAGTACGCTTTGATGCAACAAACTGCAACAGGACAAAGGACACATATTATGGTTACATAGAGGAGATATGGGAACTTGACTATGGACCTACTTTTAAGGTCCCTTTGTTCAAGTGCAAATGGTTCAACCTACGAGGCGGGGTAGAGGTAGACCCACGATACGGAATGACTACAGTGGATCTCCACAATCTTTCGTACGAGAACGAACCATTCGTCCTAGCCAGTGAAGTTGCTCAGTTTTTCTATGTGAAAGACATGTCTACCCTACCGAAAAAAAGAAAAGATAAGCAAGCGAGTACATCATACGGTGAGCCAAAGCGCCACATAGTTCTTTCAGGGAAAAGAGTCATTGTGGGGATGGAGGACAAGACAGACATGTTAGAAGATTACGATAAGTTTCATGACATTCCGCCCTTCAAAGTCAACACTGATCCAAGTATCAAGTTAAATGAAGAAGATTGTCCATGGTTACGGCGCAATCAGAAGAACAAGTAAACACTAGATAGGGATATTATTGTTGATGTGTCATATCCGATTGCTTTGTATCAGAAGAACAAGTGAACTGAAGTATTTTGTAGATGCATGGAACAAAACACACGATTTCACCTGCATACAGCCCAACGGTGGCTCGTGAGTGCCTGCATATGAAATGCACCGTTGGGCATATGCAGGGAATCCAAATGCTTTGTATTCTGTCGATGAAGTAGAATGAGGAGACAATGACTGCCGAACATGTTCAAGAGGGGGCTATATATAGGGTCATGTGACTCACGAACTGGTCATGATAGTGCCCATCCAACAGCTCAGAATCCCTCACAAGAAACACATCTTCATCCAACGGCTCACAAGTGCTTTAAAGAAACACACGATCCATGTGCTTCTTTAGTCCCGGTTGGTGTTCCCAACCGAGACGAAAGAAGCACATGGATCGTGTGTTTCTTTCTAACGCTTCTGAGACGTTGGATCTGAGGTGTGTTTCTTTTGAGAGCTTCTGAGCTGTTGGATCAGCAGTATCACGACCACTTCGCTACCAACCGGGACTAAAGAAGCACACGTACCTTATATATATCCCCCCTCCCGGAAATGTTCAGCACTCACTGTCTACTCATTGTAGTTTATTTTGGCAGCACACGGGTAGCAGAGAGCACTCAGTGAAGGCTGAAGGTGAACCCTCCCCTCGGCAGAGGCATCTTTGGGCAACCAGCGGCAAGACGTCTCTGATGATCTGCGACCGTTCCGATATTTTGTCGGACGGTTGTAGATCATCAGAGATGTCTTGCCACGGTCATTTAGCTTGGGTTGAAATGACCATAACTTGGTCATTTGGCTTGAAACTTCTAGATGTTCATACATGATAGACCTTTTTGTGAATAATTTTTTTGCAAATGTTGGCAAAAATAAAGTTTATCATTTTTCATAGCAACTAGTACACATATAAGGAGCCCATGCCAAAGGATTTGATTTTTTCAGGTGTTTATCACTTTATTACATTTTTTCTTAAAAACGATCAAAAAGGTCGCTACGACTAATCATCGGAAGAGGTGATATTTTCTAGAACTCAATGTTTCTATGATATAACCACTAGTTGTGTACCTTAAAATGATTTTTTCAAAAGTTTCAGACCAAACTATCAAATAGTTGTAGTTCAAATTTGAATTACTTTCGATAAATCAACATAACCTCAATTAACTAGGAAAAATTAGTTATAATTCAAAGAAAAAACTCAAACTTTGGGATCATCCATCATATGTGCACCACTCTTAGTGAAAAATAGTTGGGTGCCATTTGGAATCATATTTCCTGTACTTACTTTACAAAAAACCTTATTTTTTGCACTTAAAAAAAGGAAAATGATATTTATGAAAATATTTTGAAGAATCCCTTTGGCAAGATTTTTTAATATACCAATATGCACCTATGTGTGGAGTATGAGATCTTTATCACAAACTATGTCGTCAAAATGACCATAACTTGGTCATTTGGCTTGAAACTTCTAGATGTTCATACATGATAGACCTTTTTGTGAATACTTTTTTTGCAAATGTTGGCAAAAATCAAGTTTATAAATTTTCATAGCAACTAGTACACATATAAGGAGCCCATGCCAAAGGATTTGATTTTTTCGGGTGTTTATCACTTTATTATATTTTTTCTTAAAAACGATCAAAAAGGTCGCTACGACTAATCATCGGAAGAGGTGATATTTTCTATAACTATCAATGTTTCTGTGATATAACCACTAGTTGTGTACCTTAAAATGATTTTTCCAAAAGTTTCAGACCAAACTATCAAATAGTTGTAGTTCAAATTTGAATTACTTTCGATAAATCAACATAAACTCAATTAAGTAGGGAAAATTAGTTATAATTCAAAGAAAAAACTCAAACTTGGGGATCATCCATCATATGTGCACCACTCTTAGTGAAAAATAGTTGGGTGCCATTTGGAATCATATTTCCTGTACTTACTTCACAAAAAACCTTATTTTTTGCACTTAAAAAAAGGAAAATGATATTTATGAAAATATTTTGAAGAATCCATTTGGCAATATTGTTTAATATACCAATATGCACCTATGTGTGGAGTATGAGATCTTTATCACAAACTATGTCGTCAAAATGACCATAACTTGGTCATTTGGCTTGAAACTTCTAGATGTTCATACATGATAGACCTTTTTGTGAAAATATTTTTTTTGCAAATGTTGGCAAAAATCAAGTTTATCATTTTCATAGCAACTAGTACACATATAAGGAGCCCATGCCAAAGGATTTGATTTTTTCAGGTGTTTATCACTTTATTACTTTTTTCTTAAAAATGATCAAAACGGTCGCTACGACTAATCATCGGAAGAGGTGATATTTTCTAGAACTATCAATGTTTCCATGATATAACCACTAGTTGTGTACCTTAAAATGATTTTTCCAAAAGTTTCAGACCAAACTATCAAATAGTTGTAGTTCAAATTTGAATTACTTTCGATAAATCAACATAAACTCAATTAACTAGGGAAAATTAGCTATAATTCTAAGAAAAAACTCAAACTTGGGGATCACCCATCATGTGTGCACCACTCTTAGTGAAAAATAGTTGGATGCCATTTGGAATCATATTTTTATGTACTTACTTCACAAAAACCCTTATTTTTTCCACTTAAAAAAAGGAAAATGATATTTATGAAAATATTTTGAAGAATCCCTTTGGCAAGGTTGTTTAATATACCAATATGCACCTATGTGTGGAGTATGAGATCTTTATCACAAACTATGTCGTCGAAATGACCATAACTTGGTCATTTGGCTTGAAACTTCTAGATGTTCATACATGATAGACCTTTTTGTGAATAATTTTTTTGCAAATGTTGGCAAAAATCAAGTTTATCATTTTTCATAGCAACTAGTACACATATAAGGAGCCCATGCCAAAGGATTCGATTTTTTCAGGTGTTTATCACTTTATTACATTTTTTCTTAAAAACGATCAAAACGGTCGCTACGACTAATCATCGGAAGAGGTGATATTTTCTAGAACTATCAATGTTTCTATGATATAACCACTAGTTGTGTACCTTAAAATGATTTTTCCAAAAGTTTCAGAACAAAGTATAAAATAGTTCTAGTTCAAATTTGAATTACTTTTGATAAATCAACATAAACTCAATTAACTAGGAAAAATTAGTTAGAATTCAAAGAAAAAACTCAAACTTTGGGATCATCCATCATATGTGCACCACTCTTAGTGAAAAACGGTTGGGTGCCATTTGGAATCATATTTCCTGTACTTACTTTACAAAAAACCTTATTTTTTGCACTTAAAAAAAGGAAAATGATATTTATGAAAATATTTTGAAGAATCCCTTTGGCAAGATTTTTGAATATAACAATATGCACCTATGTGTGGAGTATGAGATCTTTATCACAAACTATGTCGTTAAAATGACCATAACTTGGTCATTTGGCTTGAAACTTCTAGATGTTCATACATGATAGACCTTTTTGTGAATATTTTTTTTGCAAATGTTGGCAAAAATCAAGTTTATCATTTTTCATAGCAACTAGTACACATATAATGATCCCATGCCAAAGGATTTGATTTTTTAAGGTGTTTATCACTTTATTACATTTTTTCTTAAAAACGATCAAAACTGTCGCTACGACTAATCATCGGAAGAGGTGATATTTTCTAGAACTATCAATGTTTCTATGATATAACCACTAGTTGTGTACCTTAAAATGATTTTTCCAAAAGTTTCAGACCAAACTATCAAATAGTTAGAGTTCAAATTTGAATTACTTTCGATAAATCAACATAAACTCAATTAACTAGGGAAAATTAGTTATAATTCAAAGAAAAAACTCAAACTTGGGGATCATCCATCATATGTGCACCACTCTTAGTGAAAAATAGTTGGGTGCCATTTGGAATCATATTTCCTGTACTTACTTCACAAAAAACCTTATTTTTTGCACTTAAAAAAAGGAAAATGATATTTATGAAAATATTTTGAAGAATCCATTTGGCAATATTGTTTAATATACCAATATGCACCTATGTGTGGAGTATGAGATCTTTATCACAAACTATGTCGTCAAAATGACCATAACTTGGTCATTTGGCTTGAAACTTCTAGATGTTCATACATGATAGACCTTTTTGTGAATATTTTTTTTGCAAATGTTGGCAAAAATCAAGTTTATCATTTTCATAGCAACTAGTACACATATAAGGAGCCCATGCCAAAGGATTTGATTTTTTCAGGTGTTTATCACTTTATTACTTTTTTCTTAAAAATGATCAAAACGGTCGCTACGACTAATCATCGGAAGAGGTGATATTTTCTAGAACTATCAATGTTTCCATGATATAACCACTAGTTGTGTACCTTAAAATGATTTTTCCAAAAGTTTCAGACCAAACTATCAAATAGTTGTAGTTCAAATTTGAATTACTTTCGATAAATCAACATAAACTCAATTAACTAGGGAAAATTAGCTATAATTCTAAGAAAAAACTCAAACTTGGGGATCACCCATCATGTGTGCACCACTCTTAGTGAAAAATAGTTGGATGCCATTTGGAATCATATTTTTATGTACTTACTTCACAAAAACCCTTATTTTTTCCACTTAAAAAAAGGAAAATAATATTTATGAAAATATTTTGAAGAATCCCTTTGGCAAGGTTGTTTAATATACCAATATGCACCTATGTGTGGAGTATGAGATCTTTATCACAAACTATGTCGTCGAAATGACCATAACTTGGTCATTTGGCTTGAAACTTCTAGATGTTCATACATGATAGACCTTTTTGTGAATAATTTTTTTGCAAATGTTGGCAAAAATCAAGTTTATCATTTTTCATAGCAACTAGTACACATATAAGGAGCCCATGCCAAAGGATTCGATTTTTTCAGGTGTTTATCACTTTATTACATTTTTTCTTAAAAACGATCAAAACGGTCGCTACGACTAATCATCGGAAGAGGTGATATTTTCTAGAACTATCAATGTTTCTATGATATAACCACTAGTTGTGTACCTTAAAATGATTTTTCCAAAAGTTTCAGAACAAAGTATAAAATAGTTGTAATTCAAATTTGAATTACTTTTGATAAATCAACATAAACTCAATTAACTAGGAAAAATTAGTTAGAATTCAAAGAAAAAACTCAAACTTTGGGATCATCCATCATATGTGCACCACTCTTAGTGAAAAACGGTTGGGTGCCATTTGGAATCATATTTCCTGTACTTACTTTACAAAAAACCTTATTTTTTGCACCTAAAAAAAGGAAAATGATATTTATGAAAATATTTTGAAGAATCCCTTTGGCAAGATTTTTGAATATAACAATATGCACCTATGTGTGGAGTATGAGATCTTTATCACAAACTATGTCGTCAAAATGACCATAACTTGGTCATTTGGCTTGAAACTTCTAGATGTTCATACATGATAGACCTTTTTGTGAATACTTTTTTTGCAAATGTTGGCAAAAATCAAGTTTATCATTTTTCATAGCAACTAGTACACATATAATGATCCCATGCCAAAGGATTTGATTTTTTAAGGTGTTTATCACTTTATTACATTTTTTCTTAAAAACGATCAAAACTGTCGCTACGACTAATCATCGGAAGAGGTGATATTTTCTAGAACTATCAATGTTTCTATGATATAACCACTAGTTGTGTACCTTAAAATGATTTTTCCAAAAGTTTCAGACCAAACTATCAAATAGTTAGAGTTCAAATTTGAATTACTTTCGATAAATCAACATAAACTCAATTAACTAGGAAAAATTAGTTATAATTCAAAGAAAAAACTCAAACTTTGGGATCATCCATCATATGTGCACCACTCTTAGTTAAAAATAGTTGGGTGCCATTTGGAATCATATTTCCTGTACTTACTTTACAAAAAACCTTATTTTTTGCACTTAAAAAAAGGAAAATGATATTTATGAAAATATTTTGAAGAATCCCTTTGGCAAGATTGTTTAATATACCAATATGCACCTATGTGTGGAGTATGAGATCTTTATCACAAACTATGTCGTCAAAATGACCATAACTTGGTCATTTGGCTTGAAACTTCTAGATGTTCATACATGATAGACCTTTTTGTGAATATTTTTTTTGCAAATGTTGGCAAAAATCAAGTTTATCATTTTCATAGTAACTAGTACACATATAAGGAGCCCATGCCAAAGGATTTGATTTTTTCAGGTGTTTATCACTTTATTACTTTTTTCTTAAAAACGATCAAAACGGTCGCTACGACTAATCATTGGAAGAGGTGATATTTTCTAGAACTATCAATGTTTCCGTGATATAACCACTAGTTGTGTACCTTAAAATGATTTTTCCAAAAGTTTCAGACCAAACTATCAAATAGTTGTAGTTCAAATTTGAATTACTTTCGATAAATCAACATAAACTCAATTAACTAGGGAAAATTAGCTATAATTCTAAGAAAAAACTCAAACTTGGGGATCACCCATCATGTGTGCACCACTCTTAGTGAAAAATAGTTGGATGCCATTTGGAATCATATTTTTATGTACTTACTTCACAAAAACCCTTATTTTTTCCACTTAAAAAAAGGAAAATGATATTTATGAAAATATTTTGAAGAATCCCTTTGGCAAGGTTGTTTAATATACCAATATGCACCTATGTGTGGAGTATGAGATCTTTATCACAAACTATGTCGTCGAAATGACCATAACTTGGTCATTTGGCTTGAAACTTCTAGATGTTCATACATGATAGACCTTTTTGTGAATAATTTTTTTGCAAATGTTGGCAAAAATCAAGTTTATCATTTTTCATAGCAACTAGTACACATATAAGGAGCCCATGCCAAAGGATTTGATTTTTTAAGGTGTTTATCACTTTATTACATTTTTTCTTAAAAACGATCAAAACTGTCGCTACGACTAATCATCGGAAGAGGTGATATTTTCTAGAACTATCAATGTTTCTATGATATAACCACTAGTTGTGTACCTTAAAATGATTTTTCCAAAAGTTTCAGACCAAACTATCAAATAGTTAGAGTTCAAATTTGAATTACTTTCGATAAATCAACATAAACTCAATTAACTACGAAAAATTAGTTATAATTCAAAGAAAAAACTCAAACTTTGGGATCATCCATCATATGTGCACCACTCTTAGTTAAAAATAGTTGGGTGCCATTTGGAATCATATTTCCTGTACTTACTTTACAAAAAACCTTATTGTTTGCACTTAAAAAAAGGAAAATGATATTTATGAAAATATTTTGAAGAATCCCTTTGGCAAGATTGTTTAATATACCAATATGCACCTATGTGTGGAGTATGAGATCTTTATCACAAACTATGTCGTCAAAATGACCATAACTTGGTCATTTGGCTTGAAACTTCTAGATGTTCATACATGATAGACCTTTTTGTGAATATTTTTTTTGCAAATGTTGGCAAAAATCAAGTTTATCATTTTCATAGCAACTAGTACACATATAAGGAGCCCATGCCAAAGGATTTGATTTTTTCAGGTGTTTATCACTTTATTACTTTTTTCTTAAAAACGATCAAAACGGTCGCTACGACTAATCATCGGAAGAGGTGATATTTTCTAGAACTATCAATGTTTCCGTGATATAACCACTAGTTGTGTACCTTAAAATGATTTTTCCAAAAGTTTCAGACCAAACTATCAAATAGTTGTAGTTCAAATTTGAATTACTTTCGATAAATCAACATAAACTCAATTAACTAGGGAAAATTAGCTATAATTCTAAGAAAAAACTCAAACTTGGGGATCACCCATCATGTGTGCACCACTCTTAGTGAAAAATAGTTGGATGCCATTTGGAATCATATTTTTATGTACTTACTTCACAAAAACCCTTATTTTTTCCACTTAAAAAAAGGAAAATGATATTTATGAAAATATTTTGAAGAATCCCTTTGGCACGGTTGTTTAATATACCAATATGCACCTATGTGTGGAGTATGAGATCTTTATCACAAACTATGTCGTCGAAATGACCATAACTTGGTCATTTGGCTTGAAACTTCTAGATGTTCATACATGATAGACCTTTTTGTGAATAATTTATTTGCAAATGTTGGCAAAAATCAAGTTTATCATTTTTCATAGCAACTAGTACACATATAAGGAGCCCATGCCAAAGGATTCGATTTTTTCAGGTGTTTATCACTTTATTACATTTTTTCTTAAAAACGATCAAACCGGTCGCTACGACTAATCATCGGAAGAGGTGATATTTTCTAGAACTATCAATGTTTCTATGATATAACCACTAGTTGTGTACCTTAAAATGATTTTTCCAAAAGTTTCAGAACAAAGTATAAAATAGTTGTAGTTCAAATTTGAATTACTTTTGATAAATCAACATAAACTCAATTAACTAGGAAAAATTAGTTAGAATTCAAAGAAAAAACTCAAACTTTGGGATCATCCATCATATGTGCACCACTCTTAGTGAAAAACGGTTGGGTGCCATTTGGAATCATATTTCCTGTACTTACTTTACAAAAAACCTTATTTTTTGCACTTAAAAAAAGGAAAATGATATTTATGAAAATATTTTGAAGAATCCCTTTGGCAAGATTTTTGAATATAACAATATGCACCTATGTGTGGAGTATGAGATCTTTATCACAAACTATGTCGTCAAAATGACCATAACTTGGTCATTTGGCTTGAAACTTCTAGATGTTCATACATGATAGACCTTTTTGTGAATACTTTTTTTGCAAATGTTGGCAAAAATCAAGTTTATCATTTTTCATAGCAACTAGTACACATATAATGATCCCATGCCAAAGGATTTGATTTTTTAAGGTGTTTATCACTTTATTACATTTTTTCTTATAAACGATCAAAACTGTCGCTACGACTAATCATCGGAAGAGGTGATATTTTCTAGAACTATCAATGTTTCTATGATATAACCACTAGTTGTGTACCTTAAAATGATTTTTCCAAAAGTTTCAGACCAAACTATCAAATAGTTAGAGTTCAAATTTGAATTACTTTCGATAAATCAACATAAACTCAATTAACTAGGAAACATTAGTTATAATTCAAAGAAAAAACTCAAACTTTGGGATCATCCATCATATGTGCACCACTCTTAGTTAAAAATAGTTGGGTGCCATTTGGAATCATATTTCCTGTACTTACTTTACAAAAAACCTTATTTTTTGCACTTAAAAAAAGGAAAATGATATTTATGAAAATATTTTGAAGAAGCCCTTTGGCAAGATTGTTTAATATACCAATATGCACCTATGTGTGGAGTATGAGATCTTTATCACAAACTATGTCGTCAAAATGACCATAACTTGGTCATTTGGCTTGAAACTTCTAGATGTTCATACATGATAGACCTTTTTGTGAATATTTTTTTTGCAAATGTTGGCAAAAATCAAGTTTATCATTTTCATAGCAACTAGTACACATATAAGGAGCCCATGCCAAAGGATTTGATTTTTTCAGGTGTTTATCACTTTATTACTTTTTTCTTAAAAACGATCAAAACGGTCGCTACGACTAATCATTGGAAGAGGTGATATTTTCTAGAACTATCAATGTTTCCGTGATATAACCACTAGTTGTGTACCTTAAAATGATTTTTCCAAAAGTTTCAGACCAAACTATGAAATAGTTGTAGTTCAAATTTGAATTACTTTCGATAAATCAACATAAACTCAATTAACTAGGGAAAATTAGCTATAATTCTAAGAAAAAACTCAAACTTGGGGATCACCCATCATGTGTGCACCACTCTTAGTGAAAAATAGTTGGATGCCATTTGGAATCATATTTTTATGTACTTACTTCACAAAAACCCTTATTTTTTCCACTTAAAAAAAGGAAAATGATATTTATGAAAATATTTTGAAGAATCCCTTTGGCAAGGTTGTTTAATATACCAATATGCACCTATGTGTGGAGTATGAGATCTTTATCACAAACTATGTCGTCGAAATGACCATAACTTGGTCATTTGGCTTGAAACTTCTAGATGTTCATACATGATAGACCTTTTTGTGAATAATTTTTTTGCAAATGTTGGCAAAAATCAAGTTTATCATTTTTCATAGCAACTAGTACACATATAAGGAGCTCATGCCAAAGGATTTGATTTTTTAAGGTGTTTATCACTTTATTACATTTTTTCTTAAAAACGATCAAAACTGTCGCTACGACTAATCATCGGAAGAGGTGATATTTTCTAGAACTATCAATGTTTCTATGATATAACCACTAGTTGTGTACCTTAAAATGATTTTTCCAAAAGTTTCAGACCAAACTATCAAATAGTTAGAGTTCAAATTTGAATTACTTTCGATAAATCAACATAAACTCAATTAAATAGGAAAAATTAGTTATAATTCAAAGAAAAAACTCAAACTTTGGGATCATCCATCATATGTGCACCACTCTTAGTTAAAAATAGTTGGGTGCCATTTGGAATCATATTTCCTGTACTTACTTTACAAAAAACCTTATTGTTTGCACTTAAAAAAAGGAAAATGATATTTATGAAAATATTTTGAAGAATCCCTTTGGCAAGATTGTTTAATATACCAATATGCACCTATGTGTGGAGTATGAGATCTTTATCACAAACTATGTCGTCAAAATGACCATAACTTGGTCATTTGGCTTGAAACTTCTAGATGTTCATACATGATAGACCTTTTTGTGAATATTTTTTTTGCAAATGTTGGCAAAAATCAAGTTTATCATTTTCATAGCAACTAGTACACATATAAGGAGCCCATGCCAAAGGATTTGATTTTTTCAGGTGTTTATCACTTTATTACTTTTTTCTTAAAAACGATCAAAACGGTCGCTACGACTAATCATCGGAAGAGGTGATATTTTCTAGAACTATCAATGTTTCCGTGATATAACCACTAGTTGTGTACCTTAAAATGATTTTTCCAAAAGTTTCAGACCAAACTATCAAATAGTTGTAGTTCAAATTTGAATTACTTTCGATAAATCAACATAAACTCAATTAACTAGGGAAAATTAGCTATAATTCTAAGAAAAAACTCAAACTTGGGGATCACCCATCATGTGTGCACCACGCTTAGTGAAAAATAGTTGGATGCCATTTGGAATCATATTTTTATGTACTTACTTCACAAAAACCCTTATTTTTTCCACTTAAAAAAAGGAAAATGATATTTATGAAAATATTTTGAAGAATCCCTTTGGCACGGTTGTTTAATATACCAATATGCACCTATGTGTGGAGTATGAGATCTTTATCACAAACTATGTCGTCGAAATGACCATAACTTGGTCATTTGGCTTGAAACTTCTAGATGTTCATACATGATAGACCTTTTTGTGAATAATGTTTTTGCAAATGTTGGCAAAAATCAAGTTTATCATTTTTCATAGCAACTAGTACACATATAAGGAGCCCATGCCAAAGGATTCGATTTTTTCAGGTGTTTATCACTTTATTACATTTTTTCTTAAAAACGATCAAAACGGTCGCTACGACTAATCATCGGAAGAGGTGATATTTTCTAGAACTATCAATGTTTCTATGATATAACCACTAGTTGTGTACCTTAAAATGATTTTTCCAAAAGTTTCAGAACAAAGTATAAAATAGTTGTAGTTCAAATTTGAATTACTTTTGATAAATCAACATAAACTCAATTAACTAGGAAAAATTAGTTAGAATTCAAAGAAAAAACTCAAACTTTGGGATCATCCATCATATGTGCACCACTCTTAGTGAAAAACGGTTGGGTGCCATTTGGAATCATATTTCCTGTACTTACTTTACAAAAAACCTTATTTTTTGCACTTAAAAAAAGGAAAATGATATTTATGAAAATATTTTGAAGAATCCCTTTGGCAAGATTTTTGAATATAACAATATGCACCTATGTGTGGAGTATGAGATCTTTATCACAAACTATGTCGTCAAAATGACCATAACTTGGTCATTTGGCTTGAAACTTCTAGATGTTCATACATGATAGACCTTTTTGTGAATACTTTTTTTGCAAATGTTGGCAAAAATCAAGTTTATCATTTTTCATAGCAACTAGTACACATATAATGATCCCATGCCAAAGGATTTGATTTTTTAAGGTGTTTATCACTTTATTACATTTTTTCTTAAAAACGATCAAAACTGTCGCTACGACTAATCATCGGAAGAGGTGATATTTTCTAGAACTATCAATGTTTCTATAATATAACCACTAGTTGTGTACCTTAAAATGATTTTTCCAAAAGTTTCAGACCAAACTATCAAATAGTTGTAGTTCAAATTTGAATTACTTTCGATAAATCAACATAAACTCAATTAACTAGGAAAAATTAGTTATAATTCAAAGAAAAAACTCAAACTTTGGGATCATCCATCATATGTGCACCACTCTTAGTTAAAAATAGTTGGGTGCCATTTGGAATCATATTTCCTGTACTTACTTTACAAAAAACCTTATTTTTTGCACTTAAAAAAAGGAAAATGATATTTATGAAAATATTTTGAAGAATCCCTTTGGCAAGATTGTTTAATATACCAATATGCACCTATGTGTGGAGTATGAGATCTTTATCACAAACTATGTCGTCAAAATGACCATAACTTGGTCATTTGGCTTGAAACTTCTAGATGTTCATACATGATAGACCTTTTTGTGAATATTTTTTTTGCAAATGTTGGCAAAAATCAAGTTTATCATTTTCATAGCAACTAGTACACATATAAGGAGCCCATGCCAAAGGATTTGATTTTTTCAGGTGTTTATCACTTTATTACTTTTTTCTTAAAAACGATCAAAACGGTCGCTACGACTAATCATCGGAAGAGGTGATATTTTCTAGAACTATCAATGTTTCCGTGATATAACCACTAGTTGTGTACCTTAAAATGATTTTTCCAAAAGTTTCAGACCAAACTATCAAATAGTTGTAGTTCAAATTTGAATTACTTTCGATAAATCAACATAAACTCTATTAACTAGGGAAAATTAGCTATAATTCTAAGAAAAAACTCAAACTTGGGGATCACCCATCATGTGTGCACCACTCTTAGTGAAAAATAGTTGGATGCCATTTGGAATCATATTTTTATGTACTTACTTCACAAAAACCCTTATTTTTTCCACTTAAAAAAAGGAAAATGATATTTATGACAATATTTTGAAGAATCCCTTTGGCAAGGTTGTTTAATATACCAATATGCACCTATATGTGGAGTATGAGATCTTTATCACAAACTATGTCGTCGAAATGACCATAACTTGGTCATTTGGCTTGAAACTTCTAGATGTTCATACATGATAGACCTTTTTGTGAATAATTTATTTGCAAATGTTGGCAAAAATCAAGTTTATCATTTTTCATAGCAACTAGTACACATATAAGGAGCCCATGCCAAAGGATTCGATTTTTTCAGGTGTTTATCACTTTATTACATTTTTTCTTAAAAACGATCAAACCGGTCGCTACGACTAATCATCGGAAGAGGTGATATTTTCTAGAACTATCAATGTTTCTATGATATAACCACTAGTTGTGTACCTTAAAATGATTTTTACAAAAGTTTCAGAACAAACTATCAAATAGTTGTAGTTCAAATTTGAATTACTTTTGATAAATCAACATAAACTCAATTAACTAGGAAAAATTAGTTAGAATTCAAAGAAAAAACTCAAACTTTGGGATCATCCATCATATGTGCACCACTCTTAGTGAAAAACAGTTGGGTGCCATTTGGAATCATATTTCCTGTACTTACTTTACAAAAAACCTTATTTTTTGCACTTAAAAAAAGGAAAATGATATTTATGAAAATATTTTGAAGAATCCCTTTGGCAAGATTTTTGAATATACCAATATGCACCTATGTGTGGAGTATGAGATCTTTATCACAAACTATGTCTTCAAAATGACCATAACTTGGTCATTTGGCTTGAAACTTCTAGATGTTCATACATGATAGACCTTTTTGTGAATACTTTTTTTGCAAATGTTGGCAAAAATCAAGTTTATCATTTTTCATAGCAACTAGTACACATATAATGATCCCGTGCCAAAGGATTTGATTTTTTAAGGTGTTTATCACTTTATTACATTTTTCCTTAAAAACGATCAAAACTATCGCTACGACTAATCATCGGAAGAGGTGATATTTTCTAGAACTATCAATGTTTCTATGATATAACCACTAGTTGTGTACCTTAAAATGATTTTTCCAAAAGTTTCAGACCAAACTATCAAATAGTTGTAGTTCAAATTTGAATTACTTTCGATAAATCAACATAAACTCAATTAACTAGGAAAAATTAGTTATAATTCAAAGAAAAAACTCAAACTTTGGGATCATCCATCATATGTGCACCACTCTTAGTTAAAAATAGTTGGGTGCCATTTGGAATCATATTTCCTGTACTTACTTTACAAAAAACCTTATTTTTTGCACTTAAAAAAAGGAAAATGATATTTATGAAAATATTTTGAAGAATCCCTTTGGCAAGATTGTTTAATATACCAATATGCACCTATGTGTGGAGTATGAGATCTTTATCACAAACTATGTCGTCAAAATGACCATAACTTGGTCATTTGGCTTGAAACTTCTAGATGTTCATACATGATAGACCTTTTTGTGAATATTTTTTTTGCAAATGTTGGCAAAAATAATTTTATCATTTTTCATAGCAACTAGTACACATATAATGAGCCCATGCCAAAGGATTTGATTTTTTCAGGTGTTTATCACTTTATTACATTTTTTTCTTAAAAACGATCAAAAAGGTCGCTACGACTAATCATCGGAAGAGGTGATATTTTCTAGAACTATCAATGTTTCTGTGATATAACCACTAGTTGTGTACCTTAAAATGATTTTTCCAAAAGTTTCAGACCAAACTAGCAAATAGTTGTAGTTCAAATTGAATTACTTTCGATAAATCAACATAAACTCAATTAACTAGGGAAAATTAGTTATGATTCAAAGAAAAAAATCAAACTTGGGGATCATCCATCATATGTGCACCACTCTTAGTGAAAAATAGTTAGGTGCCATTTGGAATCATATTTCCTGTACTTACTTCACAAAAAACCTTATTTTTTGCACTTAAAAAAGGGAAATGATATTTATGAAAATATTTTGAAGAATCCCTTTGGCAAGAATGTTTAATATACCAATATGCACCTATGTGTGGAGTATGAGATCTTTATCACAAACTATGTCGTCAAAATGACCATAACTTGGTCATTTGGCTTGAAACTTCTAGATGTTCATACATGATAGACCTTTTTGTGAATATTTTTTTTGCAAATGTTGGAAAAAATCAAGTTTATCATTTTTCATAGCAACTTGTACACATATAAGGAGCCCATGCCAAAGGATTTGATTTTTTCAGGTGTTTATCACTTTATTACTTTTTTCTTAAAAACGATCAAAACGGTCGCTACGACTAATCATCGGAAGGGGTGATATTTTCTAGAACAATCAATGTTTCTGTGATATAACCACTAGTTGTGTACCTTAAAATGATTTTTCCAAAAGTTTCAGACCAAACTATCAAATAGTTGTAGTTCAAATTTGAATTACTTTTGATAAATCAACATAAACTCAATTAACTAGGAAAAATTAGTTAGAATTCAAAGAAAAAACTCAAACTTTGGGATCATCCATCATATGTGCACCACTCTTAGTGAAAAACAGTTGGGTGCCATTTGGAATCATATTTCCCGTACTTACTTTACAAAAAACCTTATTTTTTGCACTTAAAAAAAGGAAAATGATATTTATGAAAATATTTTGAAGAATCCCTTTGGCAAGATTTTTGAATATACCAATATGCACCTATGTGTGGAGTATGAGATCTTTATCACAAACTATGTCGTCGAAATGACCATAACTTGGTCATTTGGCTTGAAACTTCTAGATGTTCATACATGATAGACCTTTTTGTGAATACTTTTTTTGCAAATGTTGGCAAAAATCAAGTTTATCATTTTTCATAGCAACTAGTACACATATAATGATCCCATGCCAAAGGATTCGATTTTTTCAGGTGTTATCACTTTATTACATTTTTTCTTAAAAACGATCAAAACGGTCGCTACGACTAATCATCGGAAGAGGTGATATTTTCTAGAACTATCAATGTTTCTATGATATAACCACTAGTTGTGTACCTTAAAATGATTTTTCCAAAAGTTTCAGACCAAACTATCAAATAGTTGTAGTTCAAATTTGAATTACTTTCGATAAATCAACATAAACTCAATTAACTAGGAAAAATTAGTTATAATTCAAAGAAAAAACTCAAACTTTGGGATCATCCATCATATGTGCACCACTCTTAGTTAAAAATAGTTGGGTGCCATTTGGAATCATATTTCCTGTACTTACTTTACAAAAAACCTTATTTTTTGCACTTAAAAAAAGGAAAATGATATTTATGAAAATATTTTGAAGAATCCCTTTGGCAAGATTGTTTAATATACCAATATGCACCTATGTGTGGAGTATGAGATCTTTATCACAAACTATGTCGTCAAAATGACCATAACTTGGTCATTTGGCTTGAAACTTCTAGATGTTCATACATGATAGACCTTTTTGTGAATACTTTTTTTGCAAATGTTGGCAAAAATAATTTTATCATTTTTCATAGCAACTAGTACACATATAATGAGCCCATGCCAAAGGATTTGATTTTTTCAGGTGTTTATCACTTTATTACATTTTTTTCTTAAAAACGATCAAAAAGGTCGCTACGACTAATCATCGGAAGAGGTGATATTTTCTAGAACTATCAATGTTTCTGTGATATAACCACTAGTTGTGTACCTTAAAATGATTTTTCCAAAAGTTTCAGACCAAACTAGCAAATAGTTGTAGTTCAAATTTGAATTACTTTCGATAAATCAACATAAACTCAATTAACTAGGGAAAATTAGTTATGATTCAAAGAAAAAAATCAAACTTGGGGATCATCCATCATATGTGCACCACTATTAGTGAAAAATAGTTAGGTGCCATTTGGAATCATATTTCCTGTACTTACTTCACAAAAAACCTTATTTTTTGCACTTAAAAAAGGGAAATGATATTTATGAAAATATTTTGAAGAATCCCTTTGGCAAGATTGTTTAATATACCAATATGCACCTATGTGTGGAGTATGAGATCTTTATCACAAACTATGTCGTCAAAATGACCATAACTTGGTCATTTGGCTTGAAACTTCTAGATGTTCATACATGATAGACCTTTTTGTGAATATTTTTTTTGCAAATGTTGGCAAAAATAATTTTATCATTTTTCATAGCAACTAGTACACATATAAGGAGCCCATGCCAAAGGATTTGATTTTTTCAGGTGTTTATCACTTTATTACATTTTTTTCTTAAAAACGATCAAAAAGGTCGCTACGACTAATCATCGGAAGAGGTGATATTTTCTAGAACTATCAATGTTTCTGTGATATAACCACTAGTTGTGTACCTTAAAATGATTTTTCCAAAAGTTTCAGACCAAACTAGCAAATAGTTGTAGTTCAAATTTGAATTACTTTCGATAAATCAACATAAACTCAATTAACTAGGGAAAATTAGTTATGATTCAAAGAAAAAACTCAAACTTGGGGATCACCCATTATGTGTGCACCACTCTTAGTGAAAAATAGTTGGGTGCCATTTGGAATCATATTTTTATGTACTTACTTCACAAAAAACCTTATTTTTTGCACTTAAAAAAAGGAAAATGATATTTATGAAAATATTTTGAAGAATCCCTTTGGCAAGGTTGTTTAATATACCAATATGCACCTATGTGTGGAGTATGAGATCTTTATCACAAACTATGTCATCGAAATGACCATAATTTGGTCATTTGGCTTGAAACTTCTAGATGTTCATACATGATAGACCTTTTTGTGAATACTTTTTTGCAAATGTTGGCAAAAATCAAGTTTATCATTTTTATAGCAACTAGTACATATAAGGAGCCCATGCCAAAGGATTCGATTTTTTCAGGTGTTTATCACTTTATTACATTTTTTCTTAAAAACGATCAAAACGGTCGCTACGACTAATCATCAGAAGAGGTGATATTTTCTAGAACTATCAATGTTTCTATGATATAAGCACTAGTTGTGTACCTTAAAATGATTTTTCCAAAACTTTCAGACCAAACTATCAAACAGTTGTAGTTCAAATTGAATTACTTTCGATAAATCAACATAAACTCAATTAAGTAGGCGAAATTAGTTAGAATTCAAAGAAAAAACTCATACTTGGGGATCATCCATCATATGTGCAACACTCTTAGTGAAAAATAGTTGGGTGCCATGTGGAATCATATTTCCTGTACTTACTTCACAAAAAACCTTAAAACATAGAAAATGATATTTATGATATAATTTGAAGAAATCACCTTGGCATCTTAAAATGTTAGAAAATATAAAACATAACAAAAAAATAAACTAGAAACCAAAACAATTCAAAAAATAAGTAAACCAAAATAAGAAACAGAAAAGTAAACAATGCAAACAATTTAAAAGAAAACAAAAACAAAAATCAGTAAAAAGAAACAAGGAAAAAAAAGGTATTTGTCTCGGTTGGTAACACCAACCGAGACTAAAGGGGCCACTGGCGGCCCAGTCAGACCTTTAGTCTCGGTTGGTGTTACTAACCGAGACTAAAGACCCTTTAGTCTCGGTTCGTAACACGAACCGGGACTAAAGGCCCTTTAGTCTCGGTTCGTAACACGAACCGGGACTAAAGGCCCTTTTCGCGCCGTTTAGGGTTCGCACTGCCGAAAATTTGTCAATCTTCCCCCAAAATCCCCTCTCCACGGCGAAGCCCTGCTCCGCTCTCCGCTCCGGCCTCCCTCGGCGAAGCCCTGCCGCCACGCTGCCGCGCCGCAGCCTTCTCCCCGCGCCTCGCGCTGCTCTGACGCCGGCTGTGCGCTCCTCTGCCCCGACAAGCGCGCCGCCATGCTCCTCCCTCTCCATCTCCTGTTGTGTCGCGTCGCCGCTCGACGCACCCATCGCCCGCGCTCGCGCTGCTCCGACCAACGACTCCTCCACGCTACTCCGGGCGACGCTGCTCCGGCCAACGACTCCTCCGCGCTGCTCCGGTCGTTCGTCGCTGTCCAGGTAAGCTCTCCTCCTCTCCCTCCGATTTAGGTTTAGGGTTAGGGCTTGTGAATCTTTATTTCCTGATTGTTATTATGTCGATATATGCAAGGTAAATCTCGTGAACACTATTATGCATCTCCATTCACCATTCTGAAATATAATTGTGAGATAAATCGCTTACTGAATTCTGAAATATAATTCTGAAATATCTTGTTTATCTTACTGGGCATCTTTATGCAGCATTCTGAAATGTCATTGCAAAATCGCTTACTGAATTCCTATGGTTTCGAGTATTCAGTCATCTATTTATTTATCTTTAGCAGTCACTTTTAAAATAAGCTTGATTCATACATCATGCATCTTACAATGTTGATGTATTTATTTATCTCTAGCAATCACTTTTGAAATAAGCTACAATGATATCCATGATGTTGTTTCAGTAATACTACTGCTGCATTCAAATACATTATTTTGTAGTTGATGTTGTTCAGTGAGCCCAATGTTTATAGCAATTTTTGTGAATAATCTACAGTGTGGTGTGGAATGCTTATAGCAATTTTTGTGAACTATATTAGGGAAAATGCTAACTTAACTTTCAGTTGACTATGTGTTTGCAGCGTTGCATCACTGGTTATCTCTCAATTCCAATGTTATATAGACAGGGCAACCTAACTACTGTGTTTGCGTTGTTGCATCATTAGTTATCCTTTTCAATTCCAATGTTGTAAAGGTAGGCCCACGCTAAAGACTTCAATCATTGTGAATCATGCATTTTGTCTTGGATGATATGAATGTGCAGTGCCTGCTGGTTTCCAGGCAGGAATCAGAGTTCAGGGTTCAGTTATGCTTATAGTTTACAGTTATGAGTAGTGCCACAAAGCATAATATCAAGGACTTAAACGGAGTAGCCAGGAAAGTGGTCAGGGTTCAGTTTATTACCATCACAGTATTTAGCTCGAATGTTCAAAAGCTAATATTGCTGAAATGATTTGAGCAATGTATTCTTGGATAGATCTCTTACCATGTTTAAATAGTGCAAGACATTTTCTCTAATAATTTTGTATGTCGAGGGCTAGGTGATTGGGCTAGGTGATTGCAAGACATTATCTACTGTTTTTTGCTAGAGCTGATATACAATTCATTATACAGTTGTTTTGATTGATATACAATTCATTATACAATTTGCAGGAGGTCCTTGCTGCTCGGCTGTGTCCACGGCTTGCAGGAGGTCTTGCTTCTCGCTGCCAAGACGAACCTAGCTTGTATGATGAATTTGCCATTTGTTCTCACTCTTGGCTAGATTGATTGCTACATTCAGTCCATGTTGAGTGTCCATCTTTGTTTTGTAAATTGAGATGATTGTAAATGTGTTAGATATGAAATTGTAATATATGATCCATATATATATATATTACGGTGTGTTAGATATGCAAATTGAGATGATTGTAAATGTGTACGAAAAAAGATGATTTTGTGTTTGATATGCACAATTCTAAAATATGATCCATATATATAGTTTTGTGTTAGGTATGCAAGATGAGCACACACTGTTTTCTTCGCTGCCACCTTGTTGTGCTATATGATCCATACTTGTTGCAATTATTGTACTTGTATATGTTTTTCAGATGAATAAATGTAAACTTGATTATAATGCTCGAGCTATGGATTGCAGGTACATTTGAGCTATGGAGCACTTGCGAGACGAGCAGATAGAAGAAGCACAATTTCAATGAGACGAAGAGATGGAAGACCAAATGGAACAACTTATTTTTAATGATGTCCGAGCTGGAGGAGATGTAGATGATTATGATTTCGAACAATTTTTGAACGACTTTGGTGATGGAATAGAGTCACAAGATGTGGTGATAACAAACTCCGGCGGAGAGGTGTATATGTGTTTATAATAAATATGACGATATGTTGTTGTTAACTACATGCATTAATTGATTTGTGTTGTATTTATTAACGACTCATTTTTCTTTTAGCCATCCAGATCAAGCAAATCTGCGAAAAAGCAGCCACCATGTGCTCCTCGAGGCAAGGCAAAAAGAATGACGAGCGAGGATCCAAAGTTACCGATTGAGGAAATTGCTGATTCCGGCGAACCGCTCGAACCAAAACAGAACCGCAGCAAATTTATAAGTCAAGCTGGAGTTATTGTTAGGGACATGATCCCAATCAGCATACGCGAATGGAATAAGCCGGCGGCCGCAGATGTGGAGGACCCATGTTATGTCCACCAAGTTCTTAAGGATTTGGTCTATAACATGCTGTTGTCACATTTCACCCTCCCGCCAGATCTCTCTAAAGTGAAGAAGGACAACCTCAAGAAGTGGACTCTTATTAAGATGGCGGAACAATTCCGGAACTGGAAGAAAAAGTTATGGAATCAATATGAAGAAACAAAAGAAGATCCAGATTTCAGTGGAGCACAAGGGAAAATGTTAGAATCTGAATGGGCGGCGTTTAAGACGTATAAGAAATCACCTATGGCTGTGGCCCGATCGGAGATGAATAAATTGAATGCTGGGCTGAAGGTACACCACCATACATTGGGGACAGGTGGCTACAAGAGCGCCATTCCTAAGTGGTTAGCCTATGAAGAAAAACTGCTTTGATCGGGGGTCCGTCCAAAGACACTTGACTGGCCCGAGAGGTCAAAATTATGGTTGTTCGCGCATGGGGCAATGTTGGACCCTAAAACCGGAGAGATTGTTGGAAGGGGAAAATGGAAGGTTCTCGTTGACATAATCAAAGAGAAGCTTGAAGAAGCAATTAATGATGTTCGCAATGGTGTGTTCAAACCCGATAGAGAGGATGACGAGCTGACACGGGCCCTGGGGAATCCTGAACATGTTGGACGAGCTCGAGGCTTTCCTGGCGGTGCTACGTTTAAGACTGCGTGGCCGGAATCCGCTCACACTTATAGAAGCCGTAGCAGAGGTAAGAAGAAGGAGGCCGACCGGATATTACAATTGGAACGTGAAATGAAGGAGCAACGGGCGGAAATAAAAGCATTGAAGGAGCAAAGAACGGAACCTCAGGAGCGGCACCAATTAGACCATGAAGCAGATGCCGCCCCATCTCAGCGTAGAAGCAGCGTTGGTTCCACGCGTCAGGTCGACGTTGGTGCCTACCCAGTGGATGACATCACAGAGCCTACAGGTTGTGAGCTACATATAGAAATGAGAAACATAACTTTGAAGGTGGCGGTGGGGCAAGCTTTAGTAATTCAACCTGGAGAACTCTACCATTGTGGTCCAATTCCAGATGGTTACGCTCGTGTCGGGGTGGACGAAATTATGCCGGGATTTGAAACCTTGGAACTTGAGTTACATGGAGGTGACGACGAGAAAACGTTGGCAGACGTCAAGCATGCCTTCGCCCTATGGCCCAAGAAATACATCGTCCTTTCAGAACAAGCAAAGTCCACTCCTCGTTCTAGGAGTCCAGCTCACCAGCAAAGTCCACTCTTCCTCGAGAGGGATCAAAGACGGAGTCCATCTCCACCCCATCAGCAAAGCCCACACCTCCCCGATAGGGACCTCAGCCCGAGTCCATCTCCAGCTCAACAGCAAAGCCAACCGCCCCCCGAGAGGGTTCCTAGCGCGAGGCCATCGCAGTCTGTGCCAGTCCGCCAGAATGTTAAGTCGCTCTCGAGTAGGCGCCAGTCTGGTTCTCCTGTTAGGAAGAAACCAAGAAACCAGAAAACACCGCCGCCTACTCCAAAGTTACCTTGGGAGAGAACAGTCGAGGAAAACGATATCGCCTGCAAAGAACATACGGATGCCTGGCTTGCTGGCGTGAAACAGAAAGCGTTAGCGAAACAATTGCCTCCTGCAAAATTTACTGCTGGAATTCCTCAGGAGAAAATTGACCGTTGCATCGATGCCCTATACAACCCCCCACCATCGCCGCCAACAGACTATGATCGCAACATTGGTAAGTCATATGACGAAGAGATGGATGATCGATCGAAAAAAGGGAAACAAGTTTCCCAACTCAGAGAACAAGACGCACAGTCGGCCCCCCGCTCAAGGTGCTTGATGACAGA
Organism: Poa annua; assembly: GCA_026929855.1. Taxonomy (NCBI): domain Eukaryota; kingdom Viridiplantae; phylum Streptophyta; class Magnoliopsida; order Poales; family Poaceae; genus Poa; species Poa annua. The sequence goes on from CM049432.1 coordinate 24,676,433, forward strand.
GTTCTCAAAAACATCAATGTGCGGGAGCTGGTATATTCGGGAGATGATATCCCCTTCGCGGATGTTGTTCGTACTTATGTTCACGGGGAGAATTTTGTCGACGGCGACTTACCCACAAGAATGCGTCAATTTCAAGCCTGGTACAAGAATACCGTAAAGGAGACGAATAAAGACGCTCTCATGATGGCAGTTAAGGAAGAGCATTATTTCCAAGAATACTCCATTGTCCTTTACTTCGCCGAAATCTTTCAGTTATACAATCTCCGGGCCCTCGACAAAGCTATCATGAGTTCCTATTGTCTGTAAGTGATATATTCCTGTAATTTAATGCTTTAATTAGCTCTACCCGTTCATTGTCTGTGATAATCCTCTCTATAATATTTTGTTTGCTTTATTACGCCGAAATGAAGATGCTCGGATGCAAGAAGCAGAAAATCAACCACATTGGGTTCATTGACCCCTCTATAATGCATGAAGATAACATAATTGATCCAATACTTAACAAGGATACACCGGGGAATTTGCTAATGTTTTTCAAGCGACAAGATTACAAAAAATATATATCATGGCCTTACAACTTCAAGTGAGTGTTACTGCTTATTAAACATTCTATTTTTCTCACCCGATGTTAAGTTTAATTGATGAGTTATGCATGACTATTTATAAACGTGCCAGCTACCACTACATTCTTATCGTTATTGACTTGCAGAAAGGAGAAATTGTTGTCCTTGACTCGTTAAGAAGATGCCCTAAACAATACAAGACCTGTTTTGATTTGGTGGCAAGGTAATTTCTTTTCTATCGTCTCTTTCGTTCATTTCCTAATATCAAAGAATTTATGACTCATTCATTCATTTTCTTGTCATGCAGCGTTTGGAAAATGTTCCTCGGGGAACATCCGAACAGTGGATGGCAAGAGAAACTGCGCTGGCATAGTAACGATGTAAGTAGTACTATAACTAGTCCCATGCACCATTATCATACTTTATTATTATTTGATTAAATTCTATTCTTCTATAGACTTGCCTTAAACAGCCAATAGGGACTGATCTATGTGGATTCTACGTTTGCGAGTACATGCACACTGTGGTCAGTAGAGTTTCAAGAGCAAAAGAAGTATCGAAGTACGTAAAGCTCTAGTCACAACATTATTTTTGTACCATCAATCGTGATGAGTTTTATTCATTTCATATCTCATGTATTCATTGTGATGTCATCTTTTTACAGTTGGCAAGAAAGCGCAGCGAGTTACCAATAAAGACCCGCTTCATGGCACTTGCAGAGGAGTTGACGGGATTTTACCTCGCCCATGTCATACCGGAGACCGGAGAGTACCACTATTTTGACTAGTGCAGACATGTAAAATATAGTGATCTCCATGTAACAAAATACTTCTAAGTATCTGGAACCGGGAAACGTGATCTTCATGTACCAGGCGTACTTAATTGTGTATGTGTTATCAACACATGATTTTCATGTAATTGTATATATGCATGATGCATTCATCTAGCTTTGTATAATAATTTATACGTGTTTTTCGCGCATCGAAGCCGTAGCATCCGAAACCCCTACCCCGACGCATCGACGTGGTACCATCCGAAACCCCTACCCCGACGCATCGACGTGGTATCATCCGAAACCCCTACCCAGAAATAAAAAAAAAGCAAAACCCTCAAATAAAAAAAAACAAAACCCTGAAATGTAAAAAATAAAACAAAACCCTAGTGCCGGTTCGTAACACGAACCGGGACTAAAGGGTTCGCCCCCGCGCGCCCTGCCACCTCCACGTGCGGAGCTCTAATTGGTGTGGGGGGGGGGGGTGCGGTCCCGGTGCGTATTGAGCCGAGACCAAAGGGTGGGGGGGTCCCGGCCTGACAGTCCCGGTTGCTACACCGGGACTATAGGCCCTCTGGAACCGGGACTAGAGCCCCTTTTTCCACTAGTGATATGACGGTCCCTATGCATTCTACGAATATCTTCGTCGAACCATAAACATGATATTCATTCCCTTTGTTTCTACGACACTACCTTGTCCGAGATGTGATCGTAGACATCCAGTGTCATGTTGCATCTCGTTACCGACATAGGTTATTAACTCGTCTCCGATACTACATCTCCATGACCTAGTCATAAGATGCGCATCTATATATAGATACAATATCACCGAGTGGGCCCAGAGTATCTTTCCACTACAAGAATGAACAAATCACTCTCTTGATCCTTACGTCTCAACATACTCTTTCGGGACACCCAAGATGGACACCGTTATTGTCATGCTATATAAGACACGACGTTTGATGCTCTCAAAGCATCCCTACGAAGTAGCAATAAGCATGGTCTCACGGTCTAAGGAATAAGCTTCATATTACTTATTTATTGCAAATGGCAAACATCGTAATACGATCCTATTGCAATACTTTGCGTATGTCCATCACCTTATTCAACTAATAAGATGACCCCACTATCAACCGCCGCCATTATCCATGATCGGGAATCTCGATCATTTGTTGCCCAGTGGACTAGTTTACTAACTAGGGACTCTGGTTGTCTATGTATCACAAGTGTATTAATAATTCTGATTAATACAGTTATAGCATAATACAAAGACATATTATAAACTTATGAGATAATGCGATAAATACTACTTATTTATTTGCCTCTAGGGCATATCTCCTTCATTTAATGAGGCGGCTTGCTAGTTATGTACATATTATATGTTCAATAAAAGAGAGACTCCTCTAAAGAAAAGAGTTTGTCGGTTCAGATCCTTTTCTTTCATACAACGAGGGATCTTGGGGGACTTACTAACAAGAAGTTATAAGTTGAAAACTCAAGACTCGGCAAAGCCGCCACAATGTTCTTGGTTATACTTGCCTGCTAGTTCGATGCTATTCTAACCCGGAAAAGACGCCACAATGACCATATGCTAAATATCCGGCTTTCAATCTGACTATGAAGCCCATGGGGAATCAGCAAATCTTGATTGACCTAGAGTTTTACGCACAAAAGATGTCATAAGAAAGTCGGCTATGCAGAGAGCTAAAGAAACCAAAAGGGTCATCAAAACCAAATAAGACTTGCATATTCCGCAAAGGTCGGACATCACATAAATAAGCATGTTCTTCAGCATCGCACAAAGGCGCACACAAGGGTAAGACTTAACACAATATTATTTAACCTATTACAGGCCAAGAAGGCCAATGGATTGTTTTTCAGGAACATCACAAGACAAAAGTTTATAAGCCGGAGCAAGAATCGGCGTTCGGAATATCATGGCGATCTAGGGGGATCGAGACTCCGGTGCAGAGGTACGCCCAAGGTCCTTGGTACCCTGTGTAGCCTCGCCCGCTGTTTTCTGCAAAACGACCGAGAACAAAGACTCAAAGCCATCAAGATCAGAATGACGGCAAGGTGCAGGCACATCAAAAGTTGAGCTGGAAGGATTCACACTTGGGGTGTAGCTAAGGTGAACCAGCATACCACTGCATGGTGTAGTATGCTATAGTCGTTGATACAACACCAATGGATTACCGTCCACCGGTGTTACATCATCAGAGTGGTACAACATAAACATCGAAGGTCCAAGGCATGAATATAGACTACAAACAGAAGATCCAAAACAACAAATATTTAGAACCTCCTCGAAACAATGAGGCAAGGCCCTACTAGAAGAAGATCAAATGAAAAATATTGGAGGAACTAACATATACTAAGCCTACTGCTAATACGGCTAGGCTTGCGATTGTGCTATAACAACACCTACAGAGATAGGTTCTATGACTAGGAATCTATCCTCTAACATACTATACCTTCACTTGTCCTCCATCTTCTCTTGATTGCTTCAACTCGTTGTAGTTTCCTTCTTTGGTATCTTGAGTTTATCCGCCATCGGAGTCTTCATAGCCTAAAGTGCTGCCTTCTTGTGGTTCTTCATGTCTAGCAGGGGTTAGGAGGCAAGGGTGAGTAACAGCGTTACCCAGCAAGTTCATTATGCAAAGTGGGAAGTTTGATGCATAAATACAGCCATAGACAATGGATTGTCATAGGCTAATGCAAGTTTTTGAAAACATTTCTTAAAAAAGTTGCTTTTATTCTGAAGACTATGCTCGTCAGGAGTCACAGGTGTAGGGCTTTGAGGAGCCTCCTTTGCTGCTGCGTTCCTAGTCCCATCCTGGAATGTGGAGTAACATGTCACATTCATACACTCTGCAGAGGTGCGCTGATGTACCCATAAGAGATCAATACCTTGTTGCACAACCGGGCGATCTTCTCGTCTACACTTCCTAGGAGTGGGGACCAGTCAGTAATCCAAGCCAATCACTGCGCCTTACCACCATCCCCGCACACCCCTCATTACTTCAATTGCAGACTAGAGAAAACCAGTCATCTCATGCCTGCTGACTATTTGGAAACCGCATCAAGTCAGTCCTGAAGCCAACCTTCGTAGATGCTAGAAGCCACAACCCAAGGTGAGATTATTATCCGAGCCATCTCAAGCTCATGAGCGGATTTACCACCGCCTGGCTTGTACTATGTATCCGTTGGTGTACGAGAGGAAAATGGTACAACTGACTTCTCCGTCCCATTCCAAATCTTATGGTTACACGTAATATTCGACGCAAGAACCACTGGCGCCATTGGTTGTTAAGTCCTAGGTGATACTTTCCCGTGCAATTGGGACCTCCACCACAACATTCTTACCGTGGTCCCATCTGCCAGCCATAAGAGATTACCACCTCACTGGTGGATAACCAAAGTCATATTATTATAAAATAAGTTTTCTGCCCTTTTTGTGTGATATGCAATAATAACATTTTGAAAATAGTTTCCTAACAAATACTTCAAGAGGACATGAATAAAAGGGATGAACTTTCCTTTTTTACTGCAAGATTATGCAGCCAAGGTCTTCGATATAATATAAACTCCGAGAAGTCTGAAAACAACATCATTGGTCCGGTAAGGACTAATGTTTAAAGAAGCAACATGCTTAATGCATAAGTAGGAGATGCATCGCAAAGTACCCCGTATCTCACTCTCAAAGATTGTGTGTTGTTTGAGTTGGGTGTTTTCATATAGAGTTGTTTTGTCTTCAAGTTTACTTCTCAAGCAAGATGGCTCGTTTAACATTAATGTTCATGTATCACATTAAGCATAAGTGTAAAGTTACATTCAAACACTAAAGGTTGATTTAGGGTTGGTTATCAACTTTTCTTTATAAGAACATGTATTAACTTGAGTTGAGTAAGAGAATGGTGTAGTGTTATTATTCATGAATACAAAAAGAATAACTTTTGAAGAACATGAATAATGTCTAACATTGTTGAATCATATCACATGGTTAAGAGAGAGTCTATAACATTATTCTTCTTTGTATGTGACGAGGTTATACCAAATGTGTACCCCTTCGTGTGGGTACCTGGTGCACGTAATGACTAAAACCCAATTGTCAATAAGCTAATGAAGCCCAACAAGCCAAAGCCCAAGTCGAAGACTCTTTACCATAGATAGCATGGTTGGTAGTACTTTCCATATCTGTAGTCCTAGTCGGCTACTACCCGAGACCTATACCACTATATAAAGGACATGAGGGTGGCCGATCAAGGACACGCCCAATCAGAATCACCAAACCCTAGCTAGATCAGTATCTTGCTAGACCCATGTACTCGCCGCATATTCACAATCAATAACAGACAAGCATGATGTAAGGGTGTTCCCTCACTCGAGGGCCCCGAACCTGGGTAAATCCCGCTTGTCAGCCGACGAATCTACCAACACTACGCGTTCTCTACCTCATAACTCTTACCCTAGGCTAGTAATCATGGGTATTGATGGGGGCATCCCTCGTCAATTGGGGCCGTCTGTGGGAAAATATAGTGTTGGATCTACTGATTTTTCGGTCCAGATCGTAAACGGCAGCTCGCCGACTTCTTCAAAGGGATGCACATCAGCAACTACAAATCACATCCAACTCATAGGCGACCACTCGCCAAAATCAGCGTCACCAGCTAGGATAAGGCCATACTCACCCGAAGCTCAGGAGATTTACTCCAATCTCAGTTCAGGTTTTGATTTAACCATCGGGGAACATAATTTTTTTGTTGATCAGTTTGGTGTGCAGGATCTAGACGAACAGATCGCAACTAAGCCACTCCAAGAGAGATCGACTGAGATCACATCTTCAGCAGACAAGGAGGATACCCCGTCACAGCTCGATCTGATCCCGCCACCAAAATATCAGACGGAGTCAATGTCATCCGCAGAATTCAACAAATTCATGTCGGATGAGTTTCCTGAAGTCGAAGGACAGTCGGCTATCTCAGCCGAAAATATGGTCATATTGATGGCTTCAGCTGAAAGCACAGGGGCTACAGCATCACAGATCGATCTGATCTCATTATCTGGATCCATAGCGGGATCGATGTCCACACGAGAATTCAACGAGTTCATGACGCAGAACGAGCTAGAAGAAGAAGTACAGTCGATTCTCCAGATGAACCCAGTCGAGGATCATATGCAGATCGACGATCCAGAAGAGAGTTTCCACCTCTCTGAGTATGATGAATCTACAGAAGACAGCATACGTCTAACAGACTTCACTGATCCAGAAATCCAATCTCCACATAATGTTGTCATCGACTACGACGAGCACACACATCAAATAGGGGATGGCGAAAATAGCCAAAATAAAAAAGCAGGCACAAATCGAGAGAACAACACTGAAGCAACGCCTGATGTACGCACAGCTTACACATATCCTTCTCACATACCCCGGCAGGTTTGCGTTGTAGCCACCGCAGAAACATCAGTAACATCAGCCAATCGGAGGCCAGCCGAGTATCCTTGCACAGTTACCTTGTCAAACGGCACAACCACTCTGGTTATCACGGCAGAGATGGCTGCAAAAGTTACAAAAGTCATTGAGGACGGCATAATGATGCCAGCAGACGCAACTCCAGATGAGTTTACAGCATACAACTACTTCAACTGGCAAGAATCACAGCGCCTAAAGCAATACAGGGCAACAATCGAAGAAAGAAGGAAACATACAAGCATATCAAGCACTCGTAGACGACAGTTGTCTATCAGTTCTATAGGGGCAACAGAAGGACAAGGCAGATCCAGGTTCCAAAGAATCCTGAGGACGAAAGGGCAAGAGTCACTCGAAACCTAGACCACTCGTTCCTGACACTCGTCTCAAACGACATACTCCTACCCAAGACAGCAGAAGGAACCCTTTGTCGGCCCAATGGAGACTGGGGTATGAAGAGCCCACTTTCTCCAGGCCTCGCATGCGGGCTGTTCAGACGAAACGACTAAAGACCAAGCCATCGCTTGGAGAGACCCCCAAGAGGCAAGTCCCCTCGAGGGCCTGAAGAGAAAGCAAGGGTCTAAAGAGGACCCGCGCTTCAGGAGACCCTCCCGAGGCGCAGCGCGCCTGGAGGGAAGTCAACAGGAACCCCTCCACAGGCCTCCACAGGCCTGTGGGGAAACGTCCCGACCAAGGAAGTACGCCAGGACGCACATGGCCTCTGTCGCACCTAAATGGTGACGCAGGCACTTCCTTTGCCGTTTTGGTGATAAAGGAGTCAATAAAGTTGCGCCGCCTGCTCCAGGACAGCCAGGACCTTCCTCTCTGATGAAAAAGCAGCTGGACGGCGCAACCCTCCAAGGAGAACGTCATCGCGGGCTCCACCTCAGAGACTGCCGTCCCTGCGAGCGGTACTGCTCGGTCGGCCGCTTGTCGGCCACCGCGTCCAACTTTATCGATGATAGACCGCGTCCATGGACGATCCCGCGGCGGTGGACTCCTACTCCTCCGCGCCACTTCCGTGTGGGAGCCACTTTGGACGCCAAGCGGAAGAAGGGCGCCTGCTGCGCCTATAAAAGGAGCAAGACCTCCATCGTAGAGAAGGTCGGCCAGTTGCTTGCTAAACACTTGTAAACCCTAGCTCGACTGAGGAGAATAACCTTCGGCTGGAGGAGGAAGAAGACCATTGCTTCCCTCCCCAGGCACGAAATGCCTCAAGAGAGCCCTCGGCAAGCTCATCTGTACTGTAACCTCCACAGTTCAATACAGACAAGCAGGAGTAGCGGTCTTACCTCTCCCTGAGGACCGTGAACCTGGGTACGGCTGGTGTCTTTCTCTGTCGTGGGTGTTTCGTCTCCAGCTCCGGCGAGCATCGTTGTCGTGCCTCTCAAGGGTCTTGACCTCCGCGTTCAATCCCCTTCACGAACTACTCTTCAGGAAGTGACTACCCCTGTTCCGAGGGAGTCATAACCCGACATTTGGCGCGCCAGGTAGGGGATTGAGGCGCGTCAACGACCTTCGAGCCGCCTCCGCGCCATGGCGAACACCCGCGCCGCCCGCGCCAACAGATGCGCGCCTGAAGGCGCGTGCGTCACGCCCGACACTACGGCCAGACGCGCACGACGGGGTCGACCCCGCCATGAAGAGCGCGCCAACTCGGGCCCTCATGTGGAAGAGCCCGAGCACAACTCCGAGCACCAGGAGGACGCGCAGTCGTCACACCCGACGCGGCGCCCGAGCGGCTCCGGTCCTGGCAGGACCGACCCCGCGCCGCACACCGCACTGCTCATGGCGCAGGAACTTCTCCGCTACCCGCCTACCGCTGAGGCCCACGAGCAGTGGCTGGAGCGCCTCAACCACCTCGTCGGCATCGCCGCGACGCGCCCAGCTCCGTCGTAGTCCATCGTGCACCGCTCCCTCGCGGGCACGGCCGCGCCAGACGCGCCTCCGCCTCCGCCAGGACCTGCACCGGCTGCGACGCAGAGGGCTGCCTCGCACGCGTCCTCACCGCACGATTGCTTGATCGTGCAGCGCACGGCGCCTGACGCTCGCGTGGGGATGGAGCTCCAGCGCAACTGCCAGAACATGATGTGGAAGAAATCGGCCAGGCGGGCCAGCAGAACCGCAGCGCACTGCAGGACGGAGTCGCCACGTACGCCACAGGCTGCATGGCGTTCACCCGCTCCCTGCGCCGCGTGGTTTGGCCCCCGAAGTTCAGGCCGGCTCTCCCCAAGGGCTATGACGGCTCCAGCCACCCCGTCGAGTTCCTGCAGCTCTACACCACCTCCATCCAAGCGGCAGGCGGAGACGACAAGGTCATGGCCAAATGGTTCTCCCACGCGCTACGCAACTCTGCGCTGTCATGGCTCCTGAACCTCCCCGGGGACTCAGTGAACTCTTGGGAGGAGCTCTGCAAGCAAATCGCCTCCAACTTCAAGGGGACGTACGAGCGTGCTCTCACCCATAACGACCTACCCGCTGTGGTGCAGAAGAAGGATGAGACCCTCCGCAAGTACATCCAGCGCTTCAGCCAAGTGCGCAACAAGATCCCGAACATCCCTGACACCCAAGTCATCGCCGCTTTCCGCGAGGGCGTCACCAACAGCAGGATGCTCGAGAAGCTGGGCATCCACGACAAGCTCACCTCTGTGGTGAAGCTGTTCGACCTGGCGGACAAATGCGCCAAGGCGGAAGAGGGACTCCTCTTCGTCAAGATGTCCTCGAGAGGGGACGAATTTGCTGAGGGGTCCAGGAGCCAGAAGAAGAAGGAGGAGCCCAAGCGCAAGGCCACCGCGGTCCTCGCGGTAGAGCCTGACGTGAAGGGCACCCGCAGGGACTCTCCCGAGCCTAGGGAGAGGAAGACGACCATCGCCCATTCCAGATCTACCACAACAGGGGTGGTCACTCTACCGAGACTTGCTTCGACCTCAAGAGGTTGAGGAAAGAGCGCGAGCAAGCAGAAGGCAGTGGCACACGCAGTCGAGGCCGTGGCTACCGCGTAAGTGGGCGCAAGAGCGGATACCAGAAGCCATCTGGCAACCAGGCCAATGCTGCGGAGAAGAATGGCAACCTCCCTGACGAGGAAGATGGTGGCTATGAAGCTCCAAGAGGCGCCAAAGTCGAAAAATCAGTTCAAGCAGTTCGCCCGCGAACTCAACGCCGCCTTCCCCAGCTCTGAGACCTCCAGACCCCTCAAGTGGTCGCAGTACACCATCGCCTTTGACGCTTAGGACCACCCCAAGTCCACCAAGACTGTTGGAACCCTCCCGCTGGTCTGCAGCCCCACCATCGACAACATCGCTGTCTCCAAGACACTCATTGATGGTGGAGCAGGCATGAATGTCATCTGCACAGAGACGTTGGAAGCGCTTCAAGTGCCCTACGAGCGGCTCATGCCCTCTAGGCCCTTCACGGGAGTCACCAGCGGCTCGATCGAGCATCTGGGGCAGGTCAGGCTTGCCGTCACCTTCGGAAGCGAGGAAAATTACCACACCGAGGACATCTACTTCGATGTTGCGCACATCTGCCTGCCGTACAACGCCATCCTCGGCTACCCCGCGCTCGCCAAATTCATGGCCGTCACGCATCATGCCTACAACATGGTCAAGATCCCCGGCAGCGCTGGCACAATCACCATCCGTGGACATGTCCCGGATGCTACGCGCGCTGTCGAGACGGCCTACAAGGCAGCCGCCATGGCGTTCCTCGCAGACGAGGACATGGAGCCCCTCGAGAGACCCAAGAAGAAGAAGCAGTTGTTCTCCTAGGAGCCAGACGCCACAAAGAAAGTCTCTCTAAGCTCCAGCAGCTCGGGGGCTGAGGGATCGGGGGCTAGCGTCACCGTTGGCGCCGCGCTGCCTCCCAAATAGGATAGCGCGCTCGTCGCCTTCCTCCGGGCAAACTCTGACATGTTCGCATGGATACCGTCAGATGTGTCCGGTGTACCGAGGGAGGTGATCGAGCACCACTTAGCCGTGTGTCCAAACACGCGCCCCGTCAAGCAAAAAGCAAGAAAACAAGCCCCCGAGAAGCAAGCATTCATCGTCAAAGAGGTCGAGAAGCTAAAAGCGGCGAAGGTAGTCCGCGAAGTCGCGCACCCCACTTGGCTCTCCAACGGCGTGGTCGTCCCAAAACTCGCCGGAGGAGGCCGCCTCTGCATCGACTACACTGATGTGAACAAGGCCTGCCCCAAGGACCCTTATCCCATGCCAAGAATCGACCAGATTGTGGACTCCACGGCAGGCTGCGACCTCCTCTGCTTCCTCGGTGCCTTCTCTGGTTATCATCAGATAAAAATGGCTAAGGAAGATGAGGAGAAGACGGCTTTCCTCACCCCTTGAGGTGTGTATTGCTATGTCTGCATGCCCTTCAGCCTAAAAAACGCCGGAGCCACTTTCCAGAGGCTAATGAGGATAGCGCTTGGCGAGCAAATGGGCAGAAATGTCGAGGCTTATGTCGATGACATTGTCGTAAAATCTCGAGAGGGAAACACTCTCCTCAGGGACCTTGAAGAGACTTTCACCAGCTTGCGCAAGGTGAACATCAAGCTCAACCCCGCCAAGTGCATCTTCGGAGTGCCGTCAGACAAATTGCTTGGTTTCCTCGTGTCCCACCGGGGCATAGAGGCAAACCCTGACAAAATCAAGTCCATAGAGGACATGCAACCTCCACGCCGGCTCAAGGACATGCAACGCCTAGCAGGCTGCATTGCCAGCTTGGGTAGATTCATCTCCAAGTTTGGCGAAAGAGCCCTGCCGTTCTTCAAGATCATGTAAAGAACAGGCACTTTCAAGTGGACCCCTAAAGCTGAAAAAGCGTTTGAGGACTTGAAGAAGTACCTAGCCAGCCCACCAGTAATGGTCGCCCCAAGGAAAGGCGAGCACCTGAAGCTGTATCTATCAGCCACTCCACAGACAGCCAGTGCCGTCCTTGTGGTAGAAAGGGAAGAGCCAGTACTCCACAAGAAGAGTGCAACCACTCCAAAGCCAAAACCCCCTGATGAAGAGCTCAACCAAGGAACAGGCCTCACAGACCCACCGCCAGGCCCAAAGCCACAAGAGAGGCCTGCCCCAAGTCAACCGCTGCAAGATGATCCCGCCAGGGAGCCTGAAGAGCCCCCACAGGCCAACCCCCTCGAGGGCCCCAAAAAGCCTCCACAGGACAACCCCCTCGAGGGCCCAACAGAGCCCCCTCAGGCGGAGTGCACCAAAGCTAAACTAAAAGCCCTTGTCGAGCCTCCATTCTACTTCGTTAGCACAGTACTGCGTGATGCTCGAGAACGGTACACAATGCAGCAGAAGCTCCTCGTCGCGCTCCTCATCGCCTCAAGAAAGCTGCGACACTTTTGCAGGGGCACCCCATCACGGTGGTTACCTCTTTTCCCCTGGAGCAGATCCTGCGCAACCCTAACGCCACAGATCGTGTCGCGGGATGGAATATAGAGCTACAGCCATTCAATTTGCGCTTCGATACCACAAGGGTAATCAAAGGAAGAGCGCTGGCAGACTTCGTCGCCGAATGGACTGACCCAACCCCTGAAGAGCCTTTGGGAGCAGAACAAGAGCCCTCTGGAGACAAAATGCCCAGCATTGGACCATGTAGTTCGACGGAGCTTTCGCTTGTCGCCACGCTGGGGCTGGCGTGGTCTTGGTCTCACCAAAAGGCGACAAGCTATATTACGCGGTCCAGCTGTGCTTCGGAATCGACAAAATCTCCAACAATATTGCTGAGTATGAAGGACTGCTTGCTGGCCTACGCGCTGCGTTCGCTCTAGGCATCAAGCACCTGCTCATCAAGGGCGACTCCCAGCTGCTCGTCAACTTCTCCAACAAAAGCTATAAGCCTAAGGACGACCACATGGCCGCATACCTTGAAGAGGTTCGTAGGCTTGAGAAGCACTTCAGGGGAATGGAGCTCATGCACATCCCAAGATAGGAGAACCAAGAGGCTGATGACATCGCCAAACGTGCATCAAAGAGGCAAGCTCAGCTGCCAGGCGTCTTTGAAGAAAGAATCGTCAAGGCATCCATAAAGCAGCCTCAAGAGGCCATGCCCGCAAGCACAGACGAAGCGCTCCCGCCACCACCTGCAAACGGGGCTCCAGATTGTGGGCCCCCTACAGGGGAGCGTCTGTTGCTCATAGTGGTGCATCAAGAAGCAGGATGGATTGACGAGATCAAAGGCTACCTCAACAAAGGGACCCTTCCCGAGGAAGATGTTGAAGCTGAGCGAATTGCCCGTCAGGAAAAATCTTACCAAATCCTCGAAGGAAACCTCTACCGCAAGCGCCCAAACGGCATCGCGCTCAAGTGCGTCGCTCCTGAAGAAGGCAAAATGCTGATCAAGGATGTCCATAGCGGGGAATGCGGCCACCATTCGTGCGCCCGCACCCTCGCAGGCAAAGTCTTCGGGAGCGGCTTCTACTGGTCTCAAGCACTTCAGGATGCAGTTGACATCGTTCAAGCATGTGAATCTTGCCAATTCCACGCCAAGCAAATCCACCAACCTGCGCTGGGGCTACAGACCATTCCGCTCTCCTGGCCGTTCGCGGTCTAGGGGCCATCGACATTTCCCAACAGCGCAATGGGGATATCGCTACCTCTTCGTGGCCATCGACAAGTTCACCAAGTGGCCTGAAGTGGAGGCGACGCGCACAATTACAGCAGGCGCGACGGTAAAATTCATCAGAGTCCTGGACTGCCGCTTCGGAGTGCCTAACCGCATCATCACCGACAATGGCTCGCAATTCACCAGTGGCATCTTCAGAGCTTACTGCGAAAGAATGGACATAAAGCTCTGCTTTGCCTCAGTCGCTCATGCGCAGAGCAACGGACAGGCTGAGCGAGCAAACGCAGAAGTCCTCAAGGGCCTAAAGACCAGGACCTTCGACATCTTCAAAGGCCACGGCAAGGGCTGGATCAGCGGGCTCCCTTCGGTGCTCTGGTCGATCCACACAACGCCACCCAAGCCTACGGGGGAAACACCGTTCGCCCTCGTCTATGGAGCTGAAGCGGTCCTCCCCACAGAGATAAAGCATGGATCCCCATGGATCTTTGCCTTTAACGAGGACCAGCAAGAGGACCCCCACAACGACGACCTGCTGCTTCTCGAGGGACTACGACGCCGTGCCGCCCTACGGGCGGCCAAATACCAGCAGGACCTGCGATGCTGCCACAGTCGCAACGCGCGCTCGCGCACCCTGGAGGCAGGCGATCTCGTCCTCAGGCGAATCCTCTCCAGGGAAGGCCTCCACAAGTTGTCACCGATGTGGGAAGGTCCCTATAGGGTCACCCACATCGCCAGGCCTGGCGCGGCTCGTCTCGAGACTCAAGATGGCATCCCCGTCAAAAACCCGTGGAACATCATGCACCTGCGCAAGTTCTACCCGTGATCATCGTCACACCCGTGATCATTGTCATGTCAAGGCATCTAGCGGAAGAGGCAGCTTACGGATCAACCTCCAAGCATTTTTTGTCTCTAGAGGTTAAAAGCTCACTGCTTAAACCTCCCAAGCATTTTTGTCTCCTAATGGAACAAACGCAACTGTGATCATTGTCACGCCCGTGATCATTGTCACGTCAAGACATCTGGCGGAAGAGGCAGCTTATGGCTCAACCTCCAATCATTTTTGTCTCCAGAGGTTAAAAGCTCACGGCTTAAACCTCCAAGATCCAAAGGCTTCTCTCGAGGGTCAATGTGACGCCCTAAAATCGGTACTATGTAGATTTAAGCGTTCCCGCCAAAATCCGCATAATAACGATTTTAGGTCGCCCACCAGACATAATGTGCACGCCGAAACATGCGCATTATGTGGGTGGAATTGTGATAACATTACAACAGTTCCGATCGACTCGAACGAGTCAAAATACAAATATACAATACAAAGATACAAATGACAGCGGAAGCAAAAATAGTATCCGACTACAGATAAGATGCAAATTGGACTAAGAGTCCTAAAGATAAGGATGGCGCCATATCCCTGCCCAGCCAAGCCGGAGGGATTCCCAAGCTAACGTCGTCAGACTTCAAACCTGTTAACTGCACATAAAGCACAACCCAAAAGAGGGTCAGGGCACTCCCTGGCAAGCAAAATCGACTTGCCTACTTTCTACACCCTCTCCCAAAATATAGGGGAGGTGGACTTAGCGGCAGCAGCACTAGCAACCTAGAGAGACACGCTACAACTTCCGTCTAATCAGAGAGGGATAAGAGAGCGCATAAGTAGCCAATTACTACTAACACCAAACATAACCCATTGTCGGATTAACCCCCTCAGCCAAATATGAGGAAGCAATTCGGGAAACTCACACGTTGAACAGTTTTAGTTACCATTTATTGTGAAAGTAATTCTATATTACTAGTCAAATTAATTAACACTAATTAGATGCAAGTTGTCTAGATCTTGTTAGCCAGCATCATCACCAAAGTCGTCCATAACCGTGGACACGGCTCATCGATAAGATTATACCCTGCAGGGGTGCACTACTGTACCCATACTCGTATGATCAACCCAAGCAAGCATCATGGCCTCTCAACACGACTTAGTCCTTCACTACAGCAAGTCCAAGTGCCACCCATATGAGTTGTTACCCGCGTCAAGAGTCCGGCCGAATCTCAATTGCGGACTCATTAGTTTGTGTCCACGCGCCATGTGGCTCAAACCACAGTAGGAATTGTCCGCTTCGCGCGCACCACCCCTATATGACCCCCCTTATCATGTAACCTCTCATCAATCATCATCATCATGCTCACGGAGATGAGCAAATGGAAAACCCGAACTAGTTGCGGCACATGGACAAGCTGAAGATCCGTTCAAAGTCGAGGGGGGCTCCATAGGGCCTCCCACAAGTGGTTAGTGCGCTCAAAATTGGATCCGAGGACAAAATCTCAGTTCCTAGGTCGACACTGACCAGAACAAAGCACCTCGCAAGGCCTTCCGCCTGGTGCCTTATCTTTTATTTATAATACCGCAATATAAGACAACATTTTGTTAAGGTAGAAAATCTATCATACTAAGCAGATGAAACATAAGACCAACAGACGACTCGCACAATCAACTCTAAGTATGCGCTATGACTCGCAAGGCCAATAGATAAACAAACAACATGTGATGGGTTGTGGGGATAAAGCTGTATGGGCTGCAGGATAAACATGTGGTGGGATCGCGATAAGAATCGAATACTAGGGTAGCAGAGATCAACGGCAAGAATGAAAGACAATGTATAGGTAAACAAGAAAACTTTGCTTGCTTGGAATCCCGCATGGAAGCAGATCTTGTCGTTGCTCACACATCTCAACGTCTTATCCGCGAAGAAGCAACAAACACTGGAAAGCGTAAAAGATGCATCTTACAGCTACGGCAAAAGATCCAGCATGATCAAATGATAATGATTCATGGCATGGCAAGATGCAATACAAGTGCAATTAATCCAAATTAAGCGAAACCGGGATTCCGACAATTAATATTAATGTTAAAGTTATTTACCTACCCAAAAAATTAAATGTTCATTAACATGGCAAGACATGGCAAAGATGATCTAATCAATTTAAATGGAATTGGGCAATACAGATATTGATTTGCCCCACACATTCCATATTTATTATTTAGGTGATTTGCTACACCCCAAACCCAAGAGATGCAACACATGCCAGTATGATGCAGTATGCATAAGATAGATGACATTTAATAAAATAGGTATTGGGTTAGATTTTGGGTCTGTACGTCGGATTGGGTGAACTAGGGTTCGAAACCGACGTCTTCGGTCCGTAGAGGAAGTAGTTGCCGTCGGGGAAGTAGTCGTCGCGGAAACCGGGGCATCTTTGTTTGCCGGTGTCGTGGAAGTGGTCGGGGAAGTAGAGTTCGCGGGTGGTCGTTGTTTGGAGCACCAGCTTCGGGGTCGGTGGCGCACTTGTCGTATCCGGTCTTTGGGGCCACGACAACGGGTCAAGTCACGCACGAAGGCGTGCAACACAAGCAGTCATGGACACGAAGGAGCACGGCAACGGACACCGGAAGGAGCACCGGGCAGCACCACGAAGGGTGGACAAACACAGAAAAACAAATGTGATGCCGGGGTCTTGCGGGCATTTTGTCGAACACCTTGCGGGCGGCGGATGCGGGGACGCCACCGGACGGATAAACCGGCGGTGCGGAGCGAAGGCGCGGAGCGGATGCGCACGGCGGCGACCGGCGCCGGCGGAGGCGACGCGGT
Source organism: Poa annua (assembly GCA_026929855.1). Lineage (NCBI taxonomy): Eukaryota > Viridiplantae > Streptophyta > Magnoliopsida > Poales > Poaceae > Poa > Poa annua. The sequence goes on from CM049432.1 coordinate 24,693,452, forward strand.
GACCAGAGGGCACGGGAGCGCGCGGGGCGGATGCAGGCGTGCGGGCGCGCTGGCGGCGGTGTGTGTAGGCAAGCGCGCGGGCACGGGCGGACGCGGCGTGGGGCGAGCAGGGCGGCAGCGGTGGAGGCGTGCGGGCGTGGCGGTTGCGGCGGCGCAGATGAGGCGGCGGCAACGAGCGGCGGCGCCACGCGGCCGGCGTGGAGGCAGAGGAGGTCGGGGCACGGGGAGCTGGGCGGCGGCGCGGCAAGCGTGCGGGCGGCACTGGGAAGCGGCGGCGGCAGCGGCTGGCGACGCGGCGGTGAAGGCCGGAGCAGGGCGAGCGCGGCGCGGCAGCGGCTGGCGAGCGCGCGGGGCGGCGGCGTGCTGGCGCGGGGGCGCTGGGGGCGCTCGGGAGCGGGAGCACGGCGGCCGGCGGTGGAGCAGTCCGGGGCGGCGGCACGGCGTGGCGTGGGGCGCGCGGGCGCGGCGGTGCGCTGCGCACGAGGAGGCGGCGCGGCGGTGCAGAGGACGCGGCGCAAGGCGGCGGGCCAGAGGCTGGCGGCGGGAGGAGCTCGGGCCGGTTGGTGCGGGGGCGCACGGGGGGATTTCTCCCGTGCGGTTGCGGGAAGGAGAGAAAAAGGAAAGAGGGAAGGAAAAAAAAGAGAAGAGAAAAGAAAAAGAAAAAAAAGGAAAAGAAAAAGAAAGGAAGGGGATAAAAGGAAAAAAGGGAGGTGGGAGGATTCTTTCGCAAAAAACAGGAAAATGGAGGAGGGTGGCTGTAAAAAGGCAGGGGGTGGGAAATAAGTTTCCAGGGGGAAACCATAGGGTTTGCTTAGGTGGGCTTTGGGCTTTTATTTTTCTCCCTTTTAATTGTTTCTGTTTTATATTTTTAAAACAAAATATAAAAGGAATTTGGATACAAAAACTATACAAAATAGTTTTATTTTTGGATAGACAATTTAATAAACTAATTTGTAACATTTTTAAAAGATTTGAAAATAACACATTTTTAATTAATTTGAAATGCATTTGAATTTAATTGTGGGAATTGAATTTAAATGCAACAAATTAAATTAATGAGATGCAATGCGATGCAATGTTGATGCAAAAAGAAAACTCACAAAATTGAAAGGGGATAAATCCCGGGGCGTTACAATCGACACCACTAACAAGGGATCGCGTCCCACGATCCACGCCGAGACCACAAGAAGGGAGGGTTAACTACCGAGTCTTTAGGCTTCGTGAAAACTTCTCGACACCACTAACAAGGGATTGTTACTCCACCCAGAAATTGTCGACACCACTAACAAAAGGAGTTGCTCCGTCGATGAAGATTTCCGAAGATCGAACCTAACAGGATAAAAGGCAAGAAATCGTCCACCCACAAGTAGGATCCTAAAACTTTGAAAGTTTGGATAAGAGAAGAGACCCCAAAACAAATAAGATAAGAGGAGAAATAGAATAGAGGTAAGGAATAAAAAGAACCCTATTGAGATATTTTTCAAAATAATTTTAGTCAAATAGTTTTCGACACTCTAGAAACAACGACCGTTAGCGAGGTTATCCTACAGTCTTTTGCGGACCCGCTGTTTCGATAACCAATCGTATCGAAACAACAAGGAGATCGAAACCAAGGCTCTGATACCACTTTATGACGCTCTAAAATCGGTACTATGTAGATTTAAGCGTTCCCGCCAAAATCCACATAATAACGATTTTAGGTCGCCCACCAGACATAATGTGCACGCCGAAACATGTGCATTATGTGGGTGGAATTGTGATAACATTACAACAGTTCCGATACATCCACAAATACAACAAAGATATAATTACAACAACGACTCGAACGAGTCAAAATACAATATACAATACAAAGATACAAATGACAGCGGAAGCAAAAATAGTATCCGACTACGGATAAGATGCAAATTGGACTAAGAGTCCTAAAGATAAGCGATGGCGCCATATCCCTGCCTAGCCAAGCCGGAGGGATTCCCAAGCTAACGTCGTCAGACTTCAAACCTGTTGACTGCACATAAAGCACAACCCAAAAGAGGGTCAGGGCACTCACTGGCAAGCAAAACCGGTTTGAAATATAGAGGGGGTGGCCTTAGCGGCAGCAGCACTAGCAACCTAGAGAGACACGGTACAACTTCCGTCTAATCAGAGAGAGATAAGAGAGCGCATAAGTAGCCAACTACTACTAACACCAAACATAACCCATTCTCGGATTAATCCCCTCAACCAAATATGAGGAAGCAATTCGGGAAACTCACACGTTGAACAGTTTTAGTTACCATTTATTGTGAAAGTAATTCTATATTACTAGTAAAATTAATTAACATTAATTAGATGCAAGTTGTCTAGATCTTGTTAGCCAGCATCATCACAAAAGTCGTCCATAACCGTGGACACGGCTCATCGATAAGATTATACCCTGCAGGGGTGCACTACTGTACCCATACTCGTATGATCAACCCAAGCAAGCATCAGGGCCTCTCAACACGACTTATTCCTGCACTACAGCAAGTCCAAGTGCCACCCATATGAGTTGTTACCCGCGTCAAGAGTCCGGCCGAATCTCAATTGCGGACTCATTAGTTTGTGTCCACGCGCCATGCGGCTAAAACCACAGTATGAACTATCCGCTTCGCGCGCACCACCCCTATATGACCCCCCGTATCATGTAACCTCTCATCAATCATCATCATCATGCACATGGATATGAGCAAATGGAAAACCCGAACAAGTTGCGGCACATGGACAAGCTGAAGATCCGTTCAAAGTCGAGGGGGGCTCCATAGGGCCTCACACAAGTGGTTAGTGCGCTCAAAATTGGATCCGAGGACAAAATCTCAGTTCCTAGGTCGACACTGAGCAGAACAAAGCACCTCGCAAGGCCTTCCGCCTGGTGCCTTATCTTTTAATTATAATACCCCAATATAAGACAATATTTTATTAAGCTAGAAAATCTATAATACTAAGCAGATGAAACATAAGACCAACAGACGACTCGCACAATCAACTCTAAGCATGCGCTACGACTCGCAAGGCCAACAGATAAACAAGCAACATGTGATGGGATGTGGGGATAAAGCTGTATGGGCTGCAGGATAAACATGTGATGGGATCGCGATAGGAATCAAATACTAGGGTAGCAGAGATCAACGGCAAGAATGAAAGACAATGTATAGGTAAACAAGCAAACTTTGCTTGCCTGGAATCCCGCATGGAAGCAGATCTTGTCGTTGCTCACACATCTCAATGATTCATGGCATGGCAAGATGCAATTCAAGTGCAATTAATCCAAATTAAGCGAAACCGGGATTCCGACAATTAATATTAATGTTAAAGTTATTTATCTACCCAACAAATTAAATGTTCATTAACATGGCAAGACATGGCAAAGAGGATCTAGTCAATTTAAATGGAATTGGGCAATACAGATATTGATTTGCCCCCACACATTCCATATTTATTATTTAGGTGATTTGCTACACCCAAACCCAAGAGATGCAACACATGCCAGTATGATGCAGTATGCACAAGATAGATGACATTTAATAAAATAGGTATAGAGTTAGGTTTTGGGTCCGTACGTCGGATCGGGTGAACTAGGGTTCGAAACCGACGTCTTCGGTCCTTAGAGCAAGTAGTTGGCGTCGGGGAAGTAGCCGTCGCGGAACCATGGTATCGTGATTTTAGCCGGTGTCGTGGAAGTGGTCGGGGAAGTAGAGTTCACGGGTGGTCGTTGTTTGGAGCACCAGCTTCGGGGTCGGTGGCGCACTTGTCGTATCCGGTCTATGGGGCCACGACAACGGGTCGAGTCATGCACGAAGGCATGCAACACAAGCGGTCATGGACACGAAGGAGCACGACAACGGACACCGGAAGGAGCACCGGGCAGCACCACGAAGGGTGGACAAACACAGAAAAACAAATCTGATGTCGTGGTCTTGCGGGCATTTTGTCGAACACCTTCCGGGCGGCGGATGCGAGGACGCCACCGGACGGAGAAACCGGCGGTGCAGAGCGAAGGCGCGGAGCGGATGCGCACGGCGGCGACCGGCGCGGGCGGAGGCGGCGCGGTGACCGGAGGGCACGGGAGCGCGCGGGGCGGATGCGTGCGTGCGGGCGCGCTGGCGGCGGCGTGTGTAGGCGAGCGCGTGGGCACGGGCGGACGCGGCGTGGGGCGAGCAGGGCGGCAGCGGTGGAGGCGTGCGGGCGTGGCGGCTGCGGCGGCGCAGAGGAGGCAGCGGCAACGAGCTGCGGCGTGGAGTGGCCGGCGCGGAGGCAGAGGAGGCCGGGGCGCGGGGAGCTGGGCGGCGGCGCTGGGAAGCAGCGGCGGCAGCGGCTGGCGACGTGGCGGTGAAGGTTGGAGCAGGGCGAGCGGGGCGCGGAGGCTGGCGGCGGCGGCGGGCGAGCGCGCAGGGCGGCGGCGTGCTGGCGCGGGGGCGCTGTGGGCGATCGGGAGTGGTAGCACGGCGGCCGGCGGTGGAGCAGTCCGGGGCGGCGGCGCGGCGGTGTGCTGCGCGCGGGGAGGCGGCGCGGCGGTGCAGAGGGTGTGGCGCAAGGCGGCGGGAGGAGCTCGGGCCGGTTGGTGCGGGGGCGCACGGGGGGGTTTCTCCCGTGCGGTTGCGGGAAGGAGAAAAAAAGGAAAGAGGGAAGGAAAAAAAAGAAAGATAAGAGAAAAGAAAAAGAAAAAAAAATGAAAAGAAAAAGAAAGGAAGAGGATAAAAGGAAAAAGGGAGGTGGGAGGATTCTTTCGCAAAAACAGGAAAAGGGAGGAGGGTGGCTGCAAAAAGGCAGGGGTTGGGAAATAAGTTTCCAGGGGAAACCATAGGGTTTGCTTAGGTGGGCTTTGGGCTTTTATTTTTCTCCCTTTTAATTTTTTCTGTTTTATATTTTTAAAACAAAATATAAAAGGAATTTGGGTACAAAAACTATACAAAATAGTTTTACTTTTGAATAGACATTTTAATAAACTAATTTTTAACATTTTTAAAAGATTTGAAAATAACACATTTTTAATTAATTTGAAATGCATTTGAATTTAATTGTGGGAATTGAATTTAAATGCAACAAATTAAATTAATGAGATGCAATGCGATGCCATGTTGATGCAAAAAGAAAACTCACAAAATTAAAAGGGGATAAATCCCAGGGCGTTACAGTCAACCCTCCGAGCTCTCCATGTAACGAGCCACATTATGCCGTTGAGAGTCGCTGCCACTAATGGGTGGTCCCCCATGCCTCGACATGGTCAAAACATTAACTTGGCAACTCCAATCATAATGAGAGAATTTCGTTCCCAAGTGAACTTAGCGCTACGGCGCCGCTGTGTAATATTTGGTGGTGAGTTTTATTTACGCATTACTTCGTTGAAATGTGCGCTTATATCTCTCCACATGCGTACATCACGAGCGGGGGCAGAGTACGGTGCCAGTGCCTCAAACGACACACCAGCAGCACTGCAAAACCCAAGGATCCGAGCTTTGGCTAGAGGGCAAGATCCCACAAACACGCCATCTCTACAGAGGACCTCTGTACTTACTCTCCTCGCGGGGAATGCCTGAGGGGGCCTATAAGCGCGCACGAGTCCCATGTACCGTGCTCCAGCGTTTGGGTTCGCCTCTCTAACCACCACAGGGAACAAATACTCCCACAAGCCTGAGGAGGCGTCCGGGAACGATCCCTCAAGAGGACCTCCTCTCCAGGCGAAAAAGCCTGTACAGGGCGAAAACCTCGAGAAGCTAAGTCTCGCACCCACGCCTTAAGAGTGTGTTCCCCCTCTAGCGCATGTTTGCCCCTCAGGCGACTTCGCTGTCCCTTACGCTTCATGGACAACTCGTACGTCTAAGGGGGGCACTTGAGCATCGCGACTCAGGGCTCTTACCACTCCTAGGCCTAAACTCCCCCCGGCCTAGCGGAGTCATTTCTCCATCATACCGAAGTGGTGGAGTCATGGCACGAAGAGATGGGTCCTACCGACACAGAGAACAAATAGACATGAATATGAGTCCAAAGAGACCTCTCGAGGGGCAAGCAAGCTAAAAGAAAATTGCAAATAAGAGTATATATTTCAGGCCAAAAGGTCGCAAATGTCTAAGCATAAGATTGTTTCAGATACAAGTGCACACAGGCGCAATGACGTGTAGCTCAGGCGGAGGCGTCATCATCTTGGACCTCCTCCACTGAGCCCTCCTCGGTCTCGGTAGAGGCGTCCTCCTCCTCGCTGTCCTCCGCCGCAGCCTCCGCACGCTTGAAGCGGTTGCAGAAAGCATCGCCTTGCTCGCGGAGGGAGTTGGAGACCCTGCACGCATCCTGGGCTTGGGACGCCTCCGTCGCGGTGGAGAAGTCGAAACCTGTCGTGAGGATCCTGAGGTTGGTGAAGATGCGGCCGACGACCACCCCCAGGAGCTGCCGGCTCTCGTCCTGTATCACCTCGCGAAGATCGGCGACAGGGCCCTCGAGCGCCGTGAAGAGCTGGTCGAAGTAGACCTCGGTGTGCGGCTCGAACATGCGCTCACGCTGCTTCGTCTGGGCATCGCTGGAGCCACCTGCTCCTCCACATCCTTGGCCAAGGAGTTGAGGTCATGAACTGCCTCGTTGCGGGCCTCCTCCGCTCGGCGACGACCATCCTTGGTGCGCTTGAGGCGGGCTCTAGCTGGGAGTTGACCTTCTCGAGCCCAGCGATCCGCTCAGCATCTGCGGCATGCCTGGCCTTGAAGCGGTTTTCCTGCATCTGGGCCAAGTCATGGTACTCCTGAGACTTGGCCAGCCGGAACTGTTTCTCGCGCTCCGCAAGGGCGTCCTCCGCCTCCTTCTTCTTTTCGGCGAACCGCTGCTCGAAGCGTTCATAAGCACGCTTCTGGGCAGCGACGTTCTCGTCGTACCGCTGGAGCGTCTGGGCCAGGTTTCCTTCGCGCGCGTCAAGCTCCTCGCGCTGGGTGGCGAGTTCCCTCTCCACGTAAAGCCGCTGCTCGTCGCGCTGCCGCAGTTCCTTCTCCTTGAGGGCCAGCTATCGCTCGCGCTCAGGAAAGCCCTTGCGGTCCTCCTCCAGAGCTACCCGCGCAGCCTGGTGGGCGGAGAGCAGCTGGGTCTCCAGTTGGCCCAGCTCGCGGTGTTTCTGCGCCAGGGAGCCCTCCATAGCCTCGCGCTCGGCTGTCGCTGCGCGCAGGAGCTCAGCAGCAGTGTCACGTTCCTCTTGGAGGGTGCAAGAAGTTCGGCGGCATCGCGAATGGCCCCCTCGCGGATCTCCTTGGCAAAGCGGGTGGCCTCCTCGCGTGAAGCCTGCAATGCCAAGTCCTCCTACCGGCGGGCCTCAACAGCCGCATTGAAGGACGCCCACGACCTCGCGAGCTCCTCCCGCTACTGGGCGAGCTGTATGTCCCCAAGGGCAAGATGCGCCTCCGAGCCCTCTAGGGACTCCCTCACGAGGCCAAAGGCGACCTCGCGGCGCCACGTGCTCCAGTCCCAGCCACGGAGGACCACCTCCTGGCTTGTCGAGGGCCCAGCCCCGGCGTCGAGTCCCAAGAGACTGGCCCAAGGGTGTGTTCGGGGGCTAGGCTGGGCTCCGCCCTCACCCGCGCCAGCGTCCTCTTTGGCGCCTACGTCAGCAGGGCGCTCATCCCCTTCAGCCGGACGAGGAGACGAAGAAGAATCTCCCCCTGCGGGCACGCCCGGGCCCGCTGGCGCCTCGCTCGCCTCCGCCGCAGGCGGCGTGGGAGCCGTGGGCGCGCACGGCGGAGTTGGCGCACGCAGCGGCGTCGTCACGCGCGGCGGCTTTAGCTCGCGCGGCGGATTCGCCTCGCGTGGAGGCGTGATCGTGCGAGGGGGAGTAGATGCGCGAGGTGGAGTGGAGATCCTCTCCTCCGAAGCCTCCACCACCATTGGCTCAGGGGGCGGCCTCGAGGCCTTCGGGCGAGGCGCGTCCTCCTCCGCCCGAGACTCTACGGCCTCAGCCTGAGGCGCAACCGCCTCCCCTTGAGGCACCTCCTCAGTAGGGCCTGTGGAGGCCTCGTGGCCTCGTCAGCCACGGCCTCAGCCGTGGCTCTCTTCACATCTGCAGCCTTGCGAAGCCTACGGCGCTTCGCAGGCACAAGATCACTGGCAAAAAACACAAGAAAAGATCTTCAAGAGAGGGTAAAGCAAAGAGAAAAAAGGAATCAAACGACCAAGCGTCATGAACACTCACCCGGACGGAGGAACGCCGGTATCAACCCACGCCAGGCCTGTCGAGCGCCAGGAGGGCATGGTCCTGGCGCCTGACCCCTCCGGAGGCGTCACCGCTTTACTTTTGGAGGGGACGTCGGATGGCCTCGCCCCGGAGCGGTCCGCGGCAGCCTTGGTGCGAGGCCCGCGCCTCCCTAGAGTGGCCTCCGCGTCGGAGGCCTCCCCCTCCTCAGCCTCCTCCTCCACGGGGCGCAAGGGAGCCACCACGAAGGCATCGTCATCGCCTGACGAGATGTCACAAACCTCGTCAGTGAATGGCCCAGCCCTCGAAGAAGACACCTCCCCTGTCGTGGCCTCCTCCTCACCTAGCCCAGCTCCCAAGGCCGAGGAAGAATCCGCTCCCTCCGCTCCTCGCGTCGCCGGCAATGGCACCTCCATCCCCGCTAAGCCTATCGGGGTGAACAAAGCATCCCCTCCAAGATGGCCATGCGCTCTGTCATGTTGTATTGATGGAGAGGCCGGAGCTGATCCACGGTAGGCACCGTTGGGTTGATGAAGAGCGCGGACATGACGTTGTCGACGGTGCCTTGTCGTTGTCCTCACAGTGAAGCCGCATCTTGTCGTTCGGCCCAGAGTACATCCACATGTGCACCGAGTGTGCCTGGAGGGGGGCAATGCGGCGCGTCACGAAGTCCGCCACAATGATTTGCCCCGTGAGACCCTCCTCGCGAAGGAAAGTCAGGCGCCCCATCAGGCTTGCGTTCTTCGCACCGTCGAAAGGCGCCTTGCCCTAGTGGGAGTTCTTCACAGGCGGCGCATCGGGGACCTCGAGAAAAGCACAGGGCTTCTCAACCCCGACGAAGAACCACTTCTGACGGAAGTCATCCACCTTCTTCGTCACCGAGGTGACGGCCTTGTCTTCACTCCATGACATAGGGATGTAAACACTCCCCATGCCGTCGACGTTGCGGAATGAGATGCACACAGAGTGCTCATTCTTCGCCGTGTTCCGGAGCGCGTAGAAGCACCGGAACAGCCCCACCGTGGGCTCCAAGCCCAGGTATGCCTCGCAGAGATATGCGAAGACGGGGAGGATGAGGATGGAGTTGGGGTGCAGATGCAGCAACTGCACCTGGTAGAACGCCAGTACCGCCTCCAGGAACGGCGAGAAAGGCGGCACCAGCCCGGTGGCAAGGCAGTGCTGGAATATCGTAAAATACCCTCGTGGGCGTTTCCCGTGCGCCGCGGGCTTCAGCGCGGTGGCGCCGTGCTCGTTCGTCCGGTCCGGCACCAGGAAGCGGACCTTGGCGAGCACCTTATCATTAACGCGCACGCCCAGCAGAGTCGCGTCGTGCGCGACCTCGGCGGCCTCCGCCTGGGAAGAGGACCCCGCGACAGCCTTGCCTTTGCTCTTGGCGGGACTCATCGCCTGGGTTCGATGTGTCGCTGGAGCAGAGATCGCCGAAGAGAGCAGAGGCGGAGAGCTCGAGATGGCGGAGGCTTCTGCGAGAAGAATTGGAAACATTAGCGGCTCCCTGCTCCGACGCTCGGGCTTTATGTCCCCTCAAGGAGCAGTTACCGGGGCATGGTGGGACCCCCCACGACGCAAGCCCCAGATCGTGCGTGACCGTTACTCGTCTGAGTGCCGCTTGGCTCGGGCCGGCCGGGTACTTTGGGCCCACGACGCTCCGCCTGCGCCCATGGGCTCACTCGTGCCCATCGCGGGCCCAGGGGCTACTGTCGGCCCAGTGGAGACTGGGGTATGAAGAGCCCACTCTCCCCAGGCCTCGCACGCGGGCTGTTCAGACGAAACGACTAAGGACCAAGCCATCGCTTGGAGAGACCCCCGAGAGGCAAGTCCCCTCGAGGGCCTGAAGAGAAAGCAAGGGCTTGAAGAGGACCCACGCTTCAGGAGACCCTCCCGAGGCACAGCGCGCCTGGAGGGAAGTCAACAGGAACCCATCCACAGGCCTCCCCAGGCATGTGGGGAAACATCGCGGCCAAGGAAGTACGGCAGGGCGCACATGGCCTCTGCCGCACCCACATGGTGACGCAGGCACTCCCTTTGCCGTTTTGGTGATAAAGGAGTCAATAAAGTTGCGCCGCCTGCTCCAGGACAGCCAGGACCTTCCTCTCTGATGATAAACAGTTGGACGGCGCAACCCTCCAAGGAGAACGTCATCACGGGCTGCACCGCAGACACTGCCGTCCCTGCGAGCGGTACTGCTCGGTCGGCCGCTTGTCGGCCACCGCGCCCAACTTTATCGATGATGGACCGCGTCCATGGACGATCCCCCGGCGGTGGACTCCTACTCCTCCACGTCACTGCCGTGCGGGAGCCACTTTGGACGCCAAGCGGAAGAAGGGCGCTTGCGGCGCCTATAAAAGGAGCAAGACCTCCACCGTAGAGAAGGTCTGCCAATTGCTTGCTAAACACTTGTAAACCCTAGCTCGACTGAGGAGAATAACCTTCGGCTGGAGGAGGAAGAAGACCATTGCTTCCCTCCCCAGGCACGAAATGCCTCAAGAGAGCCCTCGGCGAGCTCATATGTACTGTAACCTCCACAGTACAATGCAGACAAGCAGGAGTAGCGGTCTTACCTCTCCCTGAGGGCCGTGAACCTGGGTACGGGCTGGTGTCTTTCTCTGTCGTGGGTGTTTCGTCTCCAGGTCCGGCGAGCACCGTCGTCGTGCCTCTCGAGGGTCTTGACCTCCACGTTCAATCCCCTTCACGAACTACTCTTTAGGAAGTGACTACCTCTGTTCTGAGGGAGTCATAACCCGACACCCTCATATCCATGTGGGCATACCTCCAAGCAGGAAAACAACCAGCGGGTGACCCAGCTGAGGGTATGTACCTCCAGCAGATGAAGGCCATGAAAATCGCAGCAAAGGAACTAGTAGATGGAGGAAAGCGAGGACGAAGCAGAAGTCGCTCAGGAGGACATCATAGTCGCAGCCCTCCGCGAAGTAGCGCTAGAAAGAGTTCTAGCCGCCGTAGATCAAGAAGTCACTCAAGGAGCAGGTCCAAGAGATCAGATAGTCACGAATCGCCTAATAATCGCGACATAGGTCCATGTGGAGCATAATGTTTCACTCGATGGATTCAGGAGGCAAAGCTACCTAAGAAGTTTGTATTACCCGCTATGCCAAAATTCAATTCAAAGCAAGAGCCCTCAGGCTGGCTCGAGGACTACAAGCTAGCAGTCATATGCCAACGAGGAACAACAACAACAACACTACAATATCTACAACTAATGCTTGAAGGCACAGCCCACGACTGGCTCAAATCACTACTCGAAGGAACCTACGACTCCTGGGACGACTTAAAGGAAGACTTCATAAAATACTTTGATCCTCTCTGCGAAAGGCAAAAGACATTCGAGGAGCTACGAGCATGCAGACACAAGTCAGACGAAACACTCAGGGCGTATATCAGAAGATGGACCGCCATTTGAAACTCTGTCAGTGCAATATCAGAAGAAATAGCTATGGACGCCTTCACAAATGGAGTCTATAGAAAAGATTTCAGAGAAGCACTCGGACGACAAAAGCCAAAAAACATGGCAGAGCTCATGAAACTGGCAACCGAGAGGGCATATGGTGACGATGCAGTCCAAAGTAAAACTCCACACTCACCACAACAACATCATGACTGATGAGACAATCGCGACCATCAAGACAACCGAGATCACCAAGACATAGACGACAAACGAAGAAAGCGCGACTATGATCGCGGAAGCAAATACAAGGTCAAATTCGTAGCAGCAGGATTCTCACATGATGATCGCAATCAGGACGATAGAAAACAAGATGACCGGTGCAACAGTCGTTAGGATGATCGACGAGACACGCGAAGTAGCAACTACCGACAGGACAGACCAGTCGACCGACGTGACAACAAAATCCGCTACCAGCGTGGAATCTACAGAAGGCAAGACTGGCAAAGACGCTCAGACCCTAGGATCGAGAAATCATTTCAAGAAAAAATGGAGGACGAGTGCGGACTCCATATGTTCAAAGACCCAACAACTGGTCGACTAACATCACATTACACAATGGGGCAATGCCGGGAATTTGAGCAAATGGAAGAAGATTACATGAAATGGCTCATGAGAGACAAGCGAACAAACGCTCCATCAACATAGACAGCACCATCACAGCCAGTCGCGGCCCTACCACCGCCACCACCACACGACACAAGCAACCAAATGGCAGGGGGCATACATCACATACCGCACAACGTAGACACCTAGTACCCGCAACCCAAGGGGCAGATGTACATGATCCAAAAAGGGCGTCCTTCAAATAGGCAGCAAAAACGACACACTCGCTGCGTCAATATGGCAGTTCTAGCGCCACGCGCTATACCTGAGTTCCTGCAGGGGTCAGAATCAACAATCGCTTTCAACCAAGAGGATCATCCTCCATCCATCTATCAGATAGGACACACAACTTTAGTCCTCGAAGCTCAAATTGGCGGGTACGCCATGACAAAAATATTCATGGATGGAGGCAGGGGCGTCAATAGAATATTCGCCCACACACTCCGCATGATGAACATGTCAGTCGAAAACCTTTCACAGTCTACAAATACATTCCATGGTATTGTGCCAGGTAAAGCCATAAGACTAGAGGGAATAATCCAACTCGACGTCACATTCGGCGATGCGACACACTTCAAGAGCGAGTTGATCAACTTTGAAGTCGTCAACTAGAAGTCACAATACCACGCCATACTTGGGAGACCGGCATTCGCAAGATTCATGGCCGTACCACATTACGCATACCTCAAAATAAAAATGCCAAAGCCAAAAGGAGTAATCACAGTCAATGGAAACTTTCAGAAATCATATGACTGCGATAGCGACTTCTGCAAAATCTCAGAGGCATTCGGAACATAACAACTCTCACACGAATCACAGGTCGAGAGAGAAACCAAAACAATGCCAGAGCGTAAGAAACGGGTAGCCACGGCACATGAAGTAAATGCCATATGGACAGTCGAACCTGCAGAAGAAGAAAACACACACGCCAAACCCTGGACAATACACTTTGATAGGTCAAAAGGTGGCAGAGGCGCAGGTATGATACTCATAACACCCAATAAGGAGCGAGTAAACTATGTGCTACAGATAGAGTTCCCATCTCCATCAAAATTCAAATCGATTACGAAGGCTTGTTCCAAGGCATGCGACTGGCAAAATCATCCAGAGCACAAGACATCATCATTAGGGGAAGCTCATGCGTCATCACACAAAACGCGGCAGGAGCAAGTAGGATGAATATGGACAAACTGGCTAGATATGAAGACTACTTCGACACATTGCAGAGACGGTTCCGTAGCTGCGAACTACAACATACAACACGCACTCGCAACAAACAGGCGAACAGGTTGCCTAACATCGGAGTAGCAAAGGCGCAAGTACCGCCAAGTGTTTTCTTCAGGCGAGTGAATCACAGATCAACCAGAAGATGGCACCCACAGGCCACTCGAACAAGAACGGTACTCAGCAAAGAACCAGAGAAAGATGACCCTCCGCTCAAAGCAGTTACAGCCACGACTAACGGGGCAACGTCAAGCAAAAACAAGAGGATAAGCACAAAGTACATCACTACTATCTTCAGTCAAGGAATACAAAACTGCATCATCATAAACAACACAAGCAGCAAGCACAAGCCGGAGGAGCAGGACACAAAGCCTTCACCACCACTCGAAGCTTTTACCGCTGGACATATCGTACTATCACGAATAGACTCCTTCCACGGAGAGTCGCTGATACTTCGACTACAACAGCCAAAGAAGCCCTCGGCGTGGAGATACAAGTCAAAGATGATGCAATGCCAAGAAGAAACATACATCTAGAAGAGTGTGACCATCTAGGGTCACCAGTGTTTAGAAAACACATCCAGTCGACATAGCAAAAGCTCATGTATCAAAAAAACCAGCAGGTTTCAGACACGCTCTTTTCCTTACCAGGGTACCTAAGGGGACTGGAAGTTTTTTAATGAGGCGGCTTGCTGGTCAACATTTATAAAGAGAAAGTTTTACCCATACCTTTCTTACATAATTTATCGTTACAACGAGACACAAAAATCCCACTCGATACACTCGGGGGCTGCGCATTACCCAAAACACAAGCAAATAGCCCTAACGCTATGGAAAAAAATTCATACACATCAAGAAACAACAAAACGACCCCTCGATACACTCAGGGGCTGCGTCTCGATTGTGGAGCACATAGCAAGCGTCCAACAAATATGGAGGATGGATTTCCATCATAAGCATACATACAAGCAAACCCCCACTCGATACACTTAGGGGCTAGATCCGTATACTGTATATCATGTACATCAAAGACCTATAAAAACAAAAGGCTAAGCATCCTCATCCTTCAACGACAAGTTGGAGTCGATCAGTTGCTTATGCACTCGACCTATAAATCTCTCAGCAGGAGCAAGAGTCCTCTCCATATCTTCGCTTGTTAGTCGAAGCTCTGATCGAGATGAAGAAGCAGAGGCATGCCCAGAATCTTGAATCTGCATATATGCGAATGCAGCATTGGCTCCAAGGATAACTCGCCGGCTCACAGCCTCTCGAATCGGCTCAGAAGCACGAAACAACTCGACTAGTGCGTCAATCCTTTGAGGCTATGGACCTCCAAGGAACAAGTAGTGATTCACCCGCATAAGTGCTGCCCAACAACGCTCGAGCAGAATAGCACCACGCCACACACGATCCTTCAGAGTGGCAAGAATAGTGGCGTAGTACGTATCAAGCCTGAAGTGTTGTGGACCGGTGAAAGCGTCCCGAATCGCACCCTCCAGACGCTCCGCCACACGAGTAGCCTCGGCTTTGTAATCATCTACAAAAACTGCAGACCGAGCAAAGTGACCAGGTATTAAGAGCAACTCACATATACGCAAAAAACAAGTCGACATATTTTATACCTTCAAGCTGCCTGTTCGAGTCATCCATCTCACAGAGAACATACTCTTCTCTCTGGGTAGAAAGGGAAGGCCTCCCTCGGAGAATTTTAATGTCAGCTTGGGCTGCTTTTAACTCCTGCTCCAGGTGAGTAATCTTCTTCTTGGCATAATCCAGAACCCTAGCATCATTCTTCAACTGTGCAGCCGAGCGAGAGTCCTCTCCCACATGAACATCCTTCTGAGTGGTGGAGACGCTCGACTGAGACACAATGACAATATCTCAGACGAGAGAGGTAGAAGGAAAAAGGAACACAAACACACAACAAGGATCAACAAAAGCTCTATTTCCAAGGGACAATCGTAGTGGCAAAGTGTACATCACATATTACAAAATAAAACAGAAATCCAAAGCAAAAGCTGCCTATGACTGAGCAGCGTACTCGGACTCATCCCTACGAGCAGCAGCAATGGCCACCGAGCGACGCTCCATAGTCAATATGCTAGCATTAGCAAGGACGGATATGCGCAACCCGAACTTCTTCAAATTTGAAGGCTTCCCGTCTGACTTCTTAGCAAAGTCAGACATGACGGATTCATAGTCGACAGCCACGCTGTGACCTAGAAGAAGCTTGATGGTGGAGTCCGAACCGCGTACCATCAGCTCCTGCGCGTAGGCCTTCAAGGTCTTCAACTCCGGGCCCAGCTGCGCAGCATACCCCGTGATGGTCGAAAGAACTTCGGCTGAAGGCACCACTTCCTTGAACACAGCTCCAAGAGTCTGGGTTGAAACCTCTAGAGAACTCTTGGCATGCTGTATGGCCACCCCAACATGATCAATGGCTTGGTCAAGTGAAAAAACGTCACTCGCCGCACCACTGGAGCTAGAAGAGGGACCTGCAAAGCAAAAACAAGAGTCCATATTAGCAGCCGAAAAAGAAAAAAGCAAATTCTCACACGAGAAGCATACTGTCCTTACCTTCAAGAGAATGCACAAAGCCAAGCAGTCGCTTGGCACGCTCTCCCTCAGAAGCGAGAAGGGCATCAAGCTCCTCCTCTGCAGTCGACTTCTGGGAGAGGGCCTTCTCCACATCAGCCAGCCGAGACTCAAGAATATCCTTATTTCCTGAGCAAAACAGAAAAACTCGGTCGCAGAAGAGAACAAATACAGGAATAAGCACATACAAGGGAAAACAGATACTTACGGCTTAGCTAGTCCAGTCGAGAGCAAAGAGCACCTCGCTCCTCCTCCGACTGCGCGAAGGCTTGGCCAAAAACAGCAAGGCCACTTACGGCCGGCTACAGACACAACGCATATATCACACACAAAGGTCAAAATAAAAGCATTCTACCACACAACGAAGGAGACTAACATGATCTAGCCAGGAAGGCAGTGAAGAAGATGAGGGCGCGATAGTCGAAGCAGCCGCAATTGGCATTGTAACCTCCGACGCAAGAGCAGAAGGCGAAGAAGGGGCAACTACCGCCTCTCCAGCAGGAGAGGAGGTCACAGTCGTCGTTGGAACAGCTAGGGGACTGGCCACCCGGTCATCGCTAGCTTGAGAAGGACACGAGAGAAAGGATACTATAAGACCAGCATAAACAGAACAACAGACAAAACATATATACATATACATACGACAGGAATTACCTCCGCTCGTCCTCATCCGAAGACAAGTCATCATCAAAGCGAGGGCCTCCAAAACCAGACTAGCGAGTGGAAGGTGGCGGCGACTGCTGGGCTAGAGGGGGCACATCCCTCACAGGCGAGGAAGCGCCAGAATCCGTCGTCCCCTCGTCCTTGCCCGCGTGTAGCAGACGATGACGTTTGAGGACAGGCTCAACAATAGGCTCAGCCTCTGATTGCCCTGCACCTTTTCCATCCGCTTCATATTTATCCGAAGAGGAGGATTCGGCCTCGGGCAAGGAGTACGTCGACTTCTCGCTCTCCTTCAGCACAGCCGTCTCCTCGATAGGCCCAGCTTCAGGAAGGGGAGGGAGTGAAGACACAGTCGGGTGCCCCTACAACAGACAAAGCTAAAAAAAGAACATGTAAGCAAAAGATAACAAGACTCACTCGACAAAGACAAAGGTGCATAAACAAGTAAAGTACTTACTTCAGGAAGGGGGTGCTCTAAACTGAAGGGAGCTGTATCAGTTGCACACCTGGAACGGTGCTCACCAACCTTTTGATCTTCTTAAGAAGAGGGGCAGCCTCCTTCTCTTCGGCTGGCGATAGAGCATGCGCCCATGCCTTTGTCTTCTCAGGGGAGTCTCCAGTCGAAAAGGCTGGGCTGACCACCTAATTCACAGGGACGTAGAACCACTTGGTCCTCCACCCCTGAGCAGAGTCGACTGCCTTCAAAGTGAAGTACTTGCAACCGCTCTTGACCTGGAAGCCGACGCCTCCAACTGGATTCACATGGCCATTGCAGGCCATGGGACACACCAGGAAAATGGACTTCCATAGTGCCCAGCTGGGGGATACCCCCAAAAAGCACTCACACATTACCATAAAGCAGGCAATGTGCAAGACGCCATTAGGGACCAGATCATGGATCTGTATCCCATAGGCGTAAAGAAGATCGTGCACAAAGTCGTGCAACGGGAAGCTGAATCCGCGAGGAAGGAATTCAGCGAAACATACCCGCTCTCCAAGAAGTGGTGTGGGGAGGTTCTCCTTGCCAGGAGCGCGAACGGCGAGCTCCACAGCAGGAGGAATTAGCCCATCCTTGCGAAGGGCCGCCAACCTTTTCTCCGTCACAATGGACGAAGTCCAGCCGCCAGACTCCTTCTTGAGGGCGGCATGAACGATGGCAGCATACGACTCCTTCCTCTTTTTGCCTATCGTGGCAGCAGCAGCGGAGGCAGAGGATGCAGAGGCTTTCTTCGGCGCCATGGAAAAGAAGGGAGTGCAACTACGAGCAGAAAAAAGATGGACAAAGGCGAAAGAACAGAGCAGCGGCTGGCGCGAGGAAGAAGATGAAGCAGGGGAAACATGAGGCAAATGGCAGCATAAAACAATTCGCAACGAAGAAACCCGTATTTATGGTAAAAACAGAAGCTCGTCGCAGCCATCCAAGCAAACCTACCGCGACACGTGGCGCAATCGGAGGGCAACCGTCGCAGGCCACGCCGCCCACTACGTGTGCAAAACAGGGAAATCATCATCACGCCTGCGAAAATCTCGCCACGTCAGGTCAAATCAGAACTGAACCGACGTCCACAACGGTCAAACGGAGGGACCGCCTATGTTACATCCCATCAAAGTGCTATGCGCACGCCAATGTTGTCATGTATGACATCATTCGCATGACAGAAGAACAAAACACATAAACAAAGGAGCGTCAATTACGACTGAGCAAAGAAAAAACCCTTGCGACTAGAAAGAAACAACAAATCATACTCTATATATGAAAGTTCATCAAATTCGCGCTCAAATCCACTATCCACGTCGTCTGGATTGTCTAGACAGTCCGATCGGCCTAACGGACGGTCCAGATGCACCCACAACACCCCACAAAATGCGCATTACTGTAGCTAGGGCTTTTAAGCCAATCACAGGACGCCACGTCGCCCGGTCGCTGGCCGGTTGCCTCCGGTTCCACCGATCACCGCGCCTCTTTTCCAAACAAGTCACTCGAAAAAACAAAACATCAACCCGCACTCCAACTTTTAGTACTGCGCAGGACCTACTCGTTATTAAGGTAAGCCTCAGAAGCTTTTTTGCAAAAATACACCGCAGACGCCCCATCCCCTTCTTCTCTTCCGCGCGGGATCGCCTCTGCCGCCGCCGAGCCGCGCCGCCGCTCCGTGCCCCCCGGCACAGATCGACGAGCACCGGGGGGGTGCTCCTCCTACCTGCTAGCCGGGATAAGCACGCCGACGAGTCATGGCCCGTTTTCCTCTTCCCCATCCTCACGTGGCGTCCTCCTCCCTCTCAACTTCTTCCAGAGCAAACCCTAGCCGCTGGAGAGGAACGCCGCCGCACCATCGATTCCGGCCTCCTCCGACGAATCTGACGCCTCCTTTGGCTCCTCCTCGAGTCCCTCTTCTTCCTCCTCGAGCACATCATGCCGAGACGCCTTGGTCACGTCGTATGGGGTCTTCTTCCCCAAGTCCGACCGAACGCCGCCGCGGCCGATTCGCCGCCTTCCGGCCGCCCCAGCCCTCCCGATTTGTCGCGTTGTGCTCCTGGTGAGCTTAGAACCCTCCTAGACATCTCATGTCTCTCTCCTTTGCCCTAACTTTGTGCCCACCGTGCAGGCCATCTCCGGCTGCCGCGTTTCTTCATCACCGGCCGTGTGCGGCCGAGCATCCACCAGACCACATCAGCCTCTGCTACCCACCGCATAGACACCGCTACCACCATTAAGGACACAGTCTCTTCTCACTGTTGTTGGCACCCTTTCTTCATCAGTTATTTCATTCTGTGAAACCATGTTTTTTATCGATGTGGTTGCTCACTGCCAATTCTATTGCTGGAACCTATGTAGATTGGTGTGTTCAAGAAGATCACTGCCAATTCTTTTGCTGGAACCTATGTAGATTGGTGAGTTCAAGAAGCTAATGGAGGAAAGGAAGGTAAAGTACACGTTGACTGGGCTATCAGAGGCGTCACATAACAAGTGTCTCCTGAACAAGTTGCTTTATGCAGCGGTTAATTCTTATACCTAGGCATGAACCCTTATATATTCTTGCTTTTGTAGAAAGGGCATCCACGATTTTCTGCAGAAAATCTGGAGAAGAACAAGCTTTTATTTGAAAATGGAAGAACTAGCCAAGAAGCACCAGTGCAGCCTTGCTGAGCTACCTTTACCTTATGTTTTGCATCAAGGGGATGATGTGGTTCTGATACCAGCTTAATGATGTGATCCCTTCCATGTCATTTATAGCATTTAGTAGTGAACATGCATGGTAATTTTGTTGACTTCTCAGTTCGTGCGAAAAAAGTTAAGATTGACTTGCTTTCATGCGCATTGATAAGAGGGAAATACTATGTAGTTTAAAAAATGCCGGTCAAATATAAGGAGTAAAAAAATTTCAATTGCAATCTAGCTTTCTTTGCCCAAGTTATGATGTTAAATATGAACATTGCTATGAGATGTGGTCTTTTGATGTACAGTTTCTGCTATGCTTCTGAAATAAATCCATTAGTAGTCATTAGTCTGCTCATTTGTCCAATAGACTGCCATCTAATAACAAATATGATTTACAATTTCTTACGGACAACCAAGATCAAGAATCGAGGCTCCACCATTGACTCTATAGAGGTAAAGCTAACAGAAGATGAGCTGAAAGAAATTAGCGACCGGATATGCGAAGAAGATGTGGCTGGCGGAAGGCAATATACTTATTTTGCACATACCACCTTGCGGAAGAAATATCCTAATCACTATTATTTTGCTATGTTATATGGTAATTTATTGTAGTTGACTAGATATCACTGTTTTAGTTCCTATTTTGCTGCAGCCACTTGCCATGTGACTTCTATCTTTCCATCTTATGTTAATGTTGGGTTTCTTGGTTATGTTATTATATTTGTAAAAGATGACAATGTTTCTTCTTTGGAACCAGTGCATTCCTGGAATAAGATACATCAACCTGTTTGGCTTTGATCTAATACTATTTCCTTGGGTGGATGCAGGTAATTATTGTTTCATTTATATACAGTTCTTCCAGTCATTTGAGAATCAAGTTGTTTTTTGTGTGTCCGCAATAATTTATGTGGAATTGTATCGAACAAGACAATACTAAATCCCATTTACCTTGCGAATACATC
Source organism: Poa annua (assembly GCA_026929855.1). NCBI lineage: Eukaryota > Viridiplantae > Streptophyta > Magnoliopsida > Poales > Poaceae > Poa > Poa annua. The sequence continues at coordinate 24,714,315 of CM049432.1, forward strand.
CAACCATGCCGCATATCACTTTGCACATTCTTGATAAAATGACCAGTTATAGTGATTGAATCTTTATCACATTTCCAGTAAGTAGTTAAAGTCGTGTTTCTTTCTTTCAGTGAAACGAAGTTGTGTTCAAATGTCCAGTGAGAAGAGCAAACCATACCCTGCTCATTCATGTACATGGAGCATTTTAACTGGCACATGGAGCATTCTGACAATATTCCAATGTGTTTTTCCAACAAAAATATATATTACAGTCAGGACTTTATTCACTTACTATAAACACTGTTGTTAACAACTCAACCAGTACTTTTACAAATCTTCTCTTTGTTTGTGTGAAACTAATTGAGATATATACATGTCTGTTCTTATTAGTTACACAAGAGACTGTTCTTATTAGTTACACAAGAGAAGATTTTAGGAAACAATACTTGACTGATCACTTCACATATATGAGCACATTTTCCTTTCAATTATTAGTATGCAATAAGAGTAGGTGGTAACATACTGGGCTTGAGTTGCTCATATCTCCAGCAAAGTGTCATATATAGATTGAATTTCTGTTGGGATAATTTCATTTCGAAATCATAACAAAGCAAGTTGTAGTAGTTGCAACAGTTATTAGTATGCAATAAGAGTTGCTCATATCTCCAGCAAAGTGTCATATATAGATTGAATTTCTGTTGGGATAATTTCATTTCGAAATCATAACAAACCAAGTTGTAGTAGTTGCAACAGTTAACATTTTTTGAGGTAGTGGCCTATGTTCTTGCGTTTTGTTTTCAAAATCCTAGAGAACATTGTCAGTATTGATTGTTTCCTTTCCATAACGCATCTGAGCCGACTGCCACTAGGTTCCAGTGTGAATGTTATTTCTGGACACTCCAAGTATATGTATGTTCTGCTTCCTTGTGTGTGGCATATACATCTTTCTTATTTAATCCTCTTTTATGTATATTGATGCTATGTCTTTTATTTCTACAATCCTTACATTTGAATCAGTCAATTACAGTTCTTCGCTTTGAAAAGAATTCCCGTTTTATGATGTATACTATATAATCACCAATGCTCATGCGGTATTCTGAAGCATAGTTCCTGTTTGAAGATATGAAAGTATAAGTCCTGACTAGCCAAAATCATGGATTAATATGAGGACTGCCACTGCAGCATATTAATTAGTTTTCTTGCCCTTAAATTATACATGTCTGTCATACCATAGAACATGTACTTATCTATGGTTAATGCATTCCTGGTTACTACAATGTGCCTTCGTTGTTTACATGATCCGGCTATGCTTTCTTTCCTTAGCTTTCCGTGTTGATACCTTTTTTGTATCCAGACAAACGGTAACTTCTTAGCTGAGCTACCTTCTGATAAAATCATCTACCCATCACTCTTGAGGTGATAAAATCCATTGTAAAAGTGGGTCTTCAGATATCACGCACCTCAATCTTGCACCCATCACCCAGAATGAACACATATCGGTATTGTGGGCATTCTTCTTCCATGTGTCTGGTAGTTTTAATTTTATTGGACATTACAAGCCACCCATTGTTGTTACTCCGGCTGAGATGCCTTATGATATTAATGAGAGCTGATGTGATGTCCATATGGTTGCACATGATTTTCCAATTTGATCAGTTTGTTCGATACTACAGTTCATACTTAGCATACTTATTACATATTGAGCAGGCAATACCTAATCATATGATGCAAATGATGTTGGAAGAAAACTCAGCTCTATGGCGATGAATATATTAGTCCTAGACATTGGCGCCCAAATGCAACAACAAATCCAAGGTATTTTCGGGAATATATAGTTGTTTGACAGCCAACTTATTCCCATTAATATCCAACCCATGTTTACACTCATGGCTCATGAATCATGATATCAGTAGCCATTGTATTCTGTTTTTTTATTTATTAATTCCTTACTTGGAAAGATTATATGGAAGATGACATCCTGGCCAATTTGTATGCTCACGTCTCCTCTCTTCTGTCCGGTTGTAGTAAATCTGAAAGTTCAGTTTTTTGTACAATTCATGTTGTACGTTTAACTTCAATTCATCCATGTTCTGTTGAGTATTGCAGATCTACTCAGTGTCGTTTGGTTGGCATTTTATCCACGTATTCAACACTTTATCAGGAAGTCCCATCTCAATCGAAGTATTTCAACAGAGTTTAGATGATTGAAATCCTTACAATATTTTGTGATGGGAGCCGTTTTATTTATTACTCAACCTTTTGTAGCTTTTATCACACACAACACTGGAAATTTTCCATTGAATCAAGATTATCTATAGTTTAAGTGGGTGTGACATTGTAATCATACTTCTGACCAATTTTGGGATTATGTGAATCGAGCCATACGATTGCATAAATTTCATACAACAATGTTATGCTCTTATTTTGAATATTAATCATGTTTGCTTCCGCTAAAAGCTGCTAAAAGCAGTGACAGTATGTATTTACTAATATTGTACAGTACATATTTACTAATAATACAGTGCATTTGTATTAACTTAATCTTTGTTATCATGATGACAAGTTTTCTTCAGACATGCTAAACACATCTAGGTATTCCTTCGGTTTTTTGTTTTCGTTCCCACAGAAACTGTTTTTCTACATTCCAGTATTCAAAGACTAAATCATGTTACAACTTTCAGCTATAGGGTTGACATATTATAACCTTCATTATCGCCACACGGGCGCGGCGTGTCGCCGCGTCTAATTGCCTAGTATGCATAAAAGATGGTCGAGTGGAAACTCCCATCGGGAGAGAATAAAAATCTTCGACTGATAAAAACAAAAATTGAAATTATCCTCTATTACAAGCAATAAAGAACAATCTCGGGGGCTACTCCCATCGAGAGCACTGTCGTGCACCCGATAGAATCAAAAGCATAAAAACGTAAAGATTCCCGAGTGAAAAACAGTCTATGATATCTCGAATGCTGCATGCAGGAAATGCAAAGGTAAGACCCATCGATCAGTCGAATGGGCCGAGGATCACTCCAGCAGTGCTTAATCCTTGATATTTCTGTATCAACAGATGCGATAGAAATCCTAGCGGACGCACTGGGTAGCAAATTAAAACTGCAGAACGATATTAGTAAGTCCATCGACTGACATGAGACGAGTCTGTCCAGTATGTTCCAGGATCGAGCCCAAGGACTCGAAACCTGATTGAAGACTAGTATGGTTTTGCCCAAGAGCAGTTAACTGGTTTTGACTTATCGAATAAATCTAGGCCTACTCAGTCAAGATCCTTTGGCATAAATCATAGTCGAGAGACAAAACATTATCAAAAGCATAAACATGAGACTTGCACTATGAAGTGAGTCCATGACTGATTCTTCGAATTAGTCAAGCACTCGGGGGCTAATGATGAGGTTATACCAAATGGGTACCCCTTCGTGTGGGTACCTGGTGCACGTAATGAATAAATCTGTCAATAAGCTGAAGAAGCCCAACAAGCCAAAGCCCAAGTCGAAGACTCTTTACCATAGATAGCATGGTCGGTAGTACTTTCCATATCTATAGTCCTAGTCGGTTACTACCCGAGACCTGTACCACTATATAAAAGACAGGAGGGTGGCCGATCAAGGACACGCCCAATCATAATCACCAAACCCTAGCAAGATCAGCATCTTGCTAGACCACTGTACTCGCCGCATATTCACAATCAATAACAGACAAGCAGGACGTAAGGGTGTTACCTCACTCGAGGGCCCCGAACCTGGGTAAATCCTACTTGTTAGCCGACAAATCTACCAACACTACGCGTTCTCTACGTCATAACTCTTACCCAGGCTAGTAACCATGCGTATTGATGGGGGCATCCCTCGTCGGTGTGTTTTACCCAAGACTTTGCATTATGAACAATATACTAGTTTTAATCAGACACTTACTAACTTTAGACTTATCTTGTTTCATATGAATGAATGTTTTTTTTTTGGAGTACAACAAGTCACATCCTAGTGTTATGAACTTTTTAAGTTGTTTCCTACTTAATTTTACTTAACCAATTATAAGTAAACATAAGTTAAGTAACACATGGAGTAGACGCATATGACATAATGGAACTTAGTAGTTTAAAATGCTATTTACTTTAAATGGTTGCCAAATAGTAGTACTACAACTTTTGTAAGCTTATAACTTCATTTTCACAGTTATGAAACAGACTATTATTTTTGAAATAGATTTATTGAGTGAGAATATTTCATGTTATACTGAAAGCACACTTCTAAAGTTAAAGGTGGGCATGTGAGACAATTTAAATGAAGTTTGAAATGCATCCAAAATAGCATTTCAAATAACTTCATATTTAAAGGATTATGTGGTTTGTATTTCAGATTTTATTATGTTTCAATTTTATTCAAACACAAATAAGAATGATACAAAAATATAGATTTTATTTTTTTGATCATTTTGGTATAAAGATTATATTTTTATTATTTAAACTGAATTACTTATGAATTATATAATTTTAGTCAATTTTAAATAATTTTTGGAATTATTGATTTAAGTTGGGCCCACTTGTCAGGATTTTATTAATTACAGAAAATATTTTCCTAAATGATTAAAATATGACATAGGGGTGCCACATGTCATACACTTAAGTATTCTAAATGAATTAACATAAAATAATTAAATTGCATTGCTGACGTCCGCATGACATCAGCATTGCAATTGATCCCACTGCCGACCTCAATCTCGGTGATTTCAATCGAACCAATTCGAATTGCAGCTAGGAAACGATAGAACTGGTCACAGTGGACCAATTGGTGGTGGCGCCGCTCAAGATTGGTCACCGAAGCTTCGTCGACTACGAGCTTTTGCGGCGGCTGGACTTGGGCTTCACGGTGAGAACATTGCCGAAAGAATTGAACCAAAATAAAGGTATGGAGAGGTGCAGGAGATCACCACGAGCATGAAGGAAAGCTAGATGAAGCAGGGCGTGGCTCAACGACGAGCTTGTACACGGCGGGCGGCGGCCGGAGAGGAAGAGGAAGATGCGATTCTCCGCCTCCAGAGCGTCTCAGCACGAACGGCTTGACGCAGACGCTTCCCAGGGAACCACGAGCCTTCCTCGATGCTCGGAACAGGAAGTGGTGGCCTCCATCACCGGGGGACGTCGGTGCACAGTGGCGGCCCGAGAAGCTAGGGTTAGGGTTTGGGAGAGGAATAGAGAGAGAAGAGGAAAAACACGAATGCGAGAAGGATAGGGATGCCTTCGGGGTCCTTATCCTCGTAGGAGAGGCGAGGAGACGCTGCACAGAAGCAGGGTCGGCTCTGGGGCAGGGTGGCGGGGGCGACGGCCCTGGGCCCCGTCTAAATAGGGGCCCATATTTTATAAGAAGTAGGTATATAGTACATAGGAAAAAGGAAATACAAATGATTGCTTTGGCCTAGCGGTAAGACATCCCTTACTCACCTAGTAGGTCTTAGGTTCAAGCCTTGCTTGACACATTTTTTAACCGGATTTTTTGTGTACTAGTAATCATGCACGTGCAACGCACGTGTAATATTATGAATTTATTTATTATTCTTTTCATCTCACCCTTTCTAAATTTTGTACTCTGATGATTGTAAATGATTAATGCAAACATCACAAACTGATATACTTTGAACATAACAAAAATTTAGTTTACACATACAATTTTATCTATACTCTCTAATTCAGTTTACACATACGCTAGAACTTAGAACTCAGGGTAGCCAAGCAATTTAGGAGTCTTGCACTGCAATGTGAGGCTGCAGAGATATAATTGCGATTAATTAGGTAGCTTTGGTAAATATCTCAAGGCATGACCGGCTTTAATTCTAGCCGTTCTTAGAGAACATAATGGAGAACTAACTATGATTAAAGTTTATTTACAAATCGATATATAAGACTCTGCATTCTTGTAGGTGATAGTAAATACATTGATAAAAACAACAAGGCGACATTAGCTTCTAAATCAAACAATCGTGACTTCCAGTTAACTTCCAAGCAAATACAAATCTTTCACCACAAACAACATAAAAAACACATATCTTGTAGTCTTGTATGTGGTGCATCAGACCATGGGCAACATATAATTCAGATCACAAAGCTACTTGACAATTAGTTAGTCTGTTTGTATATCTTCCGGCAGCGCCTGCTATATCAAGATATCAACGGCTTCATGACAACTAATATCAATTTATATATTTACCAGATCCGAGCTATAGCGAGCTGCATGAAACATGGCCAATGAAATCTTGAACAACTGTGTGCATACATGGCAACAAAGTAGAATACAAAGACAAAAAGGCAGAGTAGCAGTGGAGCGAACTTTAAACCTTGACCAACCGTGTGCATACATGGCAACAAAGTAGAATACAAAGCCAAAAAGGCAGAGTAGCAGTGGAGCGAACTTTGCTTCCTCCTCAGAATGGATTTAGGTATTAACAGCATTGAAATCGTCCTGAACCTTTAGGAATTCAAACCTGTGTAATAAACAGAAATAGTCAGAGAAAATTATAGATGGACTATGAAGATGAATTTGGAGTACATAGGGGAACTCGGAGCTCGGAAGGAAAGTTCAGTCTGACACATACTGTGCTTTCTATAGCTGATTATATTCAAGTAAGAGTAGACCTCATTTCTCATTATACTCCTGCAAATAATCTGTGTATATGAAAATAAATACAATCAGTTAGTAGCCACCGTGAACAATGAAAATAACATTCTTCTAAATTAAGTTTGGATCAAATATTATCTGAATAATATGAGCACATGGTCTAGTCAGGTAGATTGCACACTGTAAAAGACTGATTGAATATGTCAAGAAATAAAGACAGACATACCACTCCATTTTACCGAGCATAATCTAATTAAACTCTTGATCTTATATTATGCTTTAAAACATCATCAGGAGAATTAATAGTTCAGCAATCATAAAGATAGTAATATAACAGATTAAGACATACCCGCGTGAAGGAATACTAATAAACCTGTTTCATCCCTGCAAAACATCTCTGTACACAATGTTCTTTGTGCTTTTTCCCGTGGGATCAATGTGTTTATTTGGCTTGGCCAAAATCCGAGTGGTTCGCCTAGACACACCCCTGGACAACGCCACATAAAGCTGGCCATGCGAGAACACTGGCTCGGGGAGGTAAATACCAACATTTGGAATCGTTTGACCCTGGGCTTTGTTAATGGTCATGGCAAAACTCAGCCGGATCGGGAATTGTTTCCCCTTGAACTTGAAAGGAAGTGAAATATCCTCCGAGGGTGACATAGGGATCCTCGGTATGAACACTCTACATCCAGCATGTTGTCCACCAACAATCTCGGCATCGATCGCATTATCATGGAATGCTCTAATCATCAATCTTGTTCCATTGCACAACCCGTTGTGAGGGTCGAGATTTCGGAGAAGAATGACAAGACAATTAACTTTGAGTTTCAAGACATGAGGGGGCAAACCATTTGGAGTGATGGTGTTTAGATAGTCAATTGTGAAGTTGTTGTGTGCATCATCCTCGACCGAGTCAAAGCTATAATACACCTTTTCTCGGCCAGGAAACCTATCGATCATCTTTTTATTCAGATCATCCACATATTCATTCTTGGTTGAAAGAATGGCACGTGAGCTCATGTAGGACCCCGATGTGGCATTCTCATGAAGCAATGGGAAGATATCTTCGATAAGTTTGTTGACTGGTTCTTCGGTGGGAGCATAAGGAATAACAATGTCATCTGGAAGACCTACGTAATCAGCACCGATCGTCTCTTCTGTCCCTTCACCAATTCTCAAGAGGTAATTGGAGAACGACGGGTCGGTCTGTGTCCTCATATTACGCATGAGGCGTATCTTTTGGACCTTCTCCCATAAATAGGATCTCTGTAGCGTAGCGTCAGTGATCTGCGCTCTCGTCCCACGGTTCACCATAGGGAGGACCTGTCTAAAATCTCCTCCAAACACCACGACCTTCCCACCAAATGGCAAATCACATTCCATGATGTCCTGTAGGGATCTATCAAGTGTCTCCACTGTTTGACGCTTCGTCATGGCAACTTCGTCCCAGATTATCAAAGATGCCCCAGCAAGCAGCTTTGCGGTACCACTCTCCTTGGTGAAATTGCACGTGTTGCTGTCCGTGAGCCTAATTGGAATTTTGAAACGGGAATGGGCGGTGCGTCCACCGAGCATTATCGATGCTGCTATACCAAATGTTGCAGTTGCAATAGCAATTTTCCCCAAGGAACGAACCTTAGCAAGGAGTGCCTTGTATAGGTATGTCTTTCCCGTGCCACCCGGACCATCAACAAAGAAAATCTTACTCTTGTTGTTGACGACATGAGAGAGGATTTCATCATAACCAACACGCTGCTTTGTGTTAAGAGTTGTAAACAAATTTACGTCGTCTTTGTCATACATGACTGACAACTCCTCCTGAATCTCTCTGTAGTGACCGTTGGAACACTCATCATCAATGGGATCCAGACCCGATAGGCCATAACTTTTTATATCCTTCCCCATGGAATGCACCAGATCCCTAATGTCTCTAAGGACCATCTGCTCTACTGCGGCCTGGTTCGACTGGTTATGACGGTAGTCCTCAGACATTGCCTCTAGGTGTTTCTCCCACAATGATGGGATTTTGGTTACCTCGCAAAACACCAGAATGGTTGCGAAAAGCCTTCTTACAGCATATGGCATCTGGAAAGTAGCAGACTCGGTCAAGCAGTCATCAAGGGACTTGTCAGTCTCTATCAGACCTCTTTGCTCACACGATTCTCTGAAATTAGAGCACAGCTGACCATGCACAGTTCTCAAATCCTCAAATGATGTTGCACCTCTGACATGATGCATGAGCACTCTCAAGAAGTACCTCTCACCTTCAGCAGGATTCGCATACACAATTCTTCCAACCTGCCCTCCCCCCTTAGTTTTCTTCGCTGCCACTTCTTTGTACCGTTAATCCACGTATAGAACTCCGGGAACTCCTTGTACAACAAGTTGCTCGCGGCAGAGTCCACCTGGTTCATCTTGAAATATTCAGTGAGCATGGTATTGGAAGAAGAGGGCCTGCTGACGACATCCTGTAGACTATCTCCTTCTTTGAATGCAATAGTCTGCATATTTTCCAAATGGAGCTGAAGTTGAAGAACAGAAGGAGAGATACCGAACATTGGAAAAGCGCAAATCATGTATATAGACTCTTGTGGCCCCACGAATCTTGCATCTCTAAACTGTTTAATCTCATTGATTACTCCACCATCTAAATCAGCTGCTGGGTCAACTGAGAATGATGCTCGATCATGTCCTTTATAGATATACTTGACTAAATACTTAACTGGCTTGATGCTAGAGCAAGCTTCAACATTGATGTGACAATTGAACCGCATAAGCAGACCAGGGTTGTATGGGACAACCCATCTATTATCCAGATCAGCTCTTCGGACCTTCACTACAGGATCATCACGTCTCCTCCTATAGATAGGATATGAGTCCTTTCCTTGCTGCGTAGCATCACAGAACTGTCGAGGACAACGAAATCGGCATTCACCATCTATCATGCAAGGGCAATTTTTCCGGAGAGCACCACAAGGACCGTGTAGCATATGCTTCACCACTAGAGCATGCAATACAGGGTACCTATCAATGTCAGGGATCTCTGCTGATATCACCTTGTCATACTGGTCTAGGTTTGTTAGCTTGCTGTCTGAGCGCATGATCAGAAGCATGTGTTCATGTGGCAGGGCCCTCTTTTGAAACTCAGTTACATGGACATATGAATCAACCTCACCAAAGTACTTCTTCTGGATCAAAAGATCTTTCATGCTACACAATTTGGCCCTGTATACTCTCGCGACAAGGTCTGGACGGTCTTGTGGTGTCTGCCCGGGTTCAAGTCTTGATGTAATCTCCTCCCAATGCAGGTTGCAAGTCATGGTGATAAAATAATCAGGCTTCCCATACCGCTGAACTAACGCCATTGCATCGAGAAATCTTCGTTGCATGTCTCGGTCACCACCGAGAAAAGTCCTCCGTAGCACAATTCACTTGCCAACCTGAGAACCACTTGTCTCGCCCGCAGCCATGACGTCAACAACACCCTAAGAAACAGACGAATCAAATCTTGAGTATCTAGTAAACGGAAAAGGTTTATTGTTGTAAGGCTAGCCGTTAAACATTTTAATTCAATGTAGAACATTATGATACCTGGTATAGATCGGCACGAATGAGCTTCTGATTCTTAGGCTTGGAGTAAAAATCAAGTCTCATGGTCTCCATCTTGACATACATGTCATCAGCCCATTGCTGGAATGCGCGTGCACCAAATAATATAATGTTAAAAAGGTGTTTCCCACATTGCATCTTGAAACAGTAGTACTCCCTTGAACTGACAAATTTTCTGGACTTTCCAGCATCGTCGCCATCCTCCTGGTCCTCTTCACCATCTAGGACATGGTTCAAAAAAAAGAACTCATCAGTATTGATCAATAAAAACAAACGTACAGACGTTAGAAGCATAAGGGTAATTTACCTGCTGCATCATGTACATTTGAAGTAGTATCTAGAATTGGGAAGTCCTCACCCTCGGTCCCATCCTCGTTGTTCTCTTCAACAACCGGAGACTCACCGTCATATGGCATCCAACAGTTCCAACCCGTTTCCCCTCGAGGAAAGAATAATGGATACGCCAAAGGATCATAGCAACCATAGTATGCTCTGATGTATATGGGACGATCACCTTTCCCATGCAAGACAACTTGCCCATCAAAAGTGTTTTGTGGATCGCTCCCTTCGACCCACATTGCAGCCACCTGGGAAGTCGTGGGAGCATTGTACCTTCGTTGGTCCAGCATTATGTCCGTGTTCAATGAAATCTTATATTGGTTGTTCCCATACTTGAAATACTTCTAACTGCGGCGGCTAATAATTGATGTGAACAGGATCAACAAAATAGCAAAAGATTTAGAACTGTATGCAGTAATAATTCAGATGAATGAATTCTAAAAATTCTTGGTTGTTATTCAGCCTGATAAATTAGTGGGTGAAGTCTGTACGCGTCCTGGTACAATGAAACATGAATAAATATCTCCCACCGGTAAATAAAATACCAAATTGGTTGTTCCCATAGTTGAAATAATTCTAACTGCATGAATCAAGAAAAAACACATCCGTGGAGGCTAATAATTCATGTGAACAGGATCATGTGAACATGATCAACAAAATAGCAAAAGATTTAGAACTGTATGCACTAATAATTCAGACGAATGAATTCTAAAAATTCTTGGTTGTTATTCAGCCTGATAAATTAGTGAGTGAAGTATGTACGCATATGTAACAGGCGATTCCCCGTTGTACAGGTGTCGGCGTCGTCGGAGGAATGGAAGGCCGCGGCGGCTGATTGACAGGAGGGAATCGGTGGTGGAGCGTGGGGAGGGCGTGGATTCCTGGCGGGCGGGTGACCCCGTGGAGATGTCCGGCGAGGGCTCGGCGTCGGGAGGTCGCGACGTCGTTGCTGGACGACGTCGTGGTGTCGGCGGTCGCTAGGGTGTTGATGGAGGGCGCGACGGACAGAGGGTGCGGCCTGCGGGGATGCAGGGCGAGGGTGGGGATGGGCGTGTGCGGGGATGGCGGTTCCTGGCGCGGCGACGGCACCTGCGGCGGCGGCGGTGGCGATTGCGGCGCCGATTGCGGCGGCGACGGCTACTGCGGCGGCTGGCGATTGCAGCGGCGTCGGCTACTGCGGCGGCGCGAACGGCGGCGATTGCGGCGGCGGTAAATAAAAGGGACAGCGTGAAGGGCGTCGGTGTCGTTGGTGACTGCGGGGTTGATTTTTTTCCTCGCGCTGGTCCGTCGTTGTGGTCCGTTTTGGTTTGTTTTAGCACGGCCACACGATAGCGGAGATGGACGGTCAGATTTATTTGGATCACACCCACTGGGTTGTTTTATATTAGTGGATATGGAGATTTGGGCCCATCGATGAAACTCGCCCTGGGGCCTTTGAAATCCATCCTAGAGCCGGCCCTGCACGGAAGCTTGGAGGCACAGCCACGACATCGGCATCCTTCTTGCCGGAGGAAGAAGAAGGAAAAGAAAACTCCATTTTGCAGATAACCCACTGGGTGTTTGGAAAATAGGGAAAACAGTGTAAACAGATCCCTTGGTGCTGTTTTAGACTTGCTTTTGATTAGGAAACTTACAAAGAGGTTCTGGAGAGTTTAAATTTGGAATAATATGTTTATTTCAACTAGTTTTATTTTGTCTCTTGATATTTGTGGAATATCTTATATACTTTGGATCCTTTTATCTCATAGGTTGAATTTGGACTATTTTTGTTAATTTTCTTTTATTGCATTTGTGCTTCTACTTAATTATTTTTATGGTGCATTATAACCATAGGAAAAATTATTTTCGATGGCATTACTTCTTTTTAGAAACCGTTTTAATCAACCTTTAAAATGGTCTGAGATCTCAACTATAAGATATTTAATTACTCCACTTTGTGTTCTGGTGGTTTAAGCATTCTTGACCACACCAAATTGTGATTTAATGGGAATAGATAAATAGATCATTGTGATTCCTAAGAAGAGTATGCACAATGCTTTATGTCAAATCCATGCTAAGCATGAGAGATTGCCAATGGCCTTTATTTGTGATCCATAACGAATAAATCATGTAGGAACATGATCAATTGTTACTGAAAGCACAAGATTTGAATTTCTGCCTAAAGTTAGGTCTTATGGTGATAAGATGATGCTTTGAGACTTCTTCTCATTCCATCCTCCATTTAGATGGAGTAGGAAGGAGACACTCTCTCATGATAGAGTTAATGTCTTTGGAATAGATATTTTGGAATTAGATGATTGTAGGTGAATTTATGACATCAAGTGGCCTTAGGCACATAAGAAGAATTTGTTAACAAGGTAGAGAACCTTTTTTCCAAACTACTACTTATTCTCAAGTGGCTATAAACTTGATGTCGTGGATTTGAAGACCTGTTGGTTTATTTGCATATGACACTCAATTGTTTGTGCATAGAAAAATGATTTGTTAACAAGGTTTCGAAGCTTGTTATCAAACTACTTCTATAGAACCCAAACCTTTGAACATCACTCATTTCTAGAGGCATTAATAAATATGGATAATGATACGAGAGTTCCCAATTCTCCATGATAGATTGACATAACACTTATGTGCCCATCTAAGGAATGCTTCTCTAAGTCTTCTTGTTGTGTTTTCTCCTTTCTTGATAGCTCCTCTTGTTTATGCATTTGAGAGGATTGGTATGTAAGAAAATAAGATGTACATATAGTGTAGGAAGATCTGGATTAGGCTTTAGGTATCTCTGTTTTGTTTTCAAGACTATCATGATCTCCATGTACTGGAAATTTGTCTAGCACAGTTGATAAGAGTAGATGCTCAGAGAACAACTAAGAACAACTAAAAGATGATCATTAACTCCTAAGTAATGTTTTGGTGTATGGGTGGTATGTTCATTTGGTGTTACATTCTATCGTATATATCTCTAACCCCAAAATAAGGTTTAAGCCAAGATCATCTCAAAGTTTATAACGCTTAAGTTGATGATCTACTTATATTCCACCAACTCAAGTGAAACTTCAATCACTCAGGGTTTTGAGAGTGAATGCGCGAAAATTGTTCGGATTTTTTGATGCATGAATGCAATGCACACTCATGTGTCCTCTATATTTCTGGACTCTAAATCCTGGGATGTTACAGTCACCCCTCCTTAAACTAAACTTCGTCCTCGAAGTTTGTACTCTTACGTTTCGGATTGTATATCCGTCTTGTGTATAAGGATGTAGTTCTCAAACTCCGTATTGATCCTTAAGGGAGATAATTGGTGTATCTGCAAATCTATATATTTCCTTGAATCCTCTTTTGACTTAGCAGCTGCTAACTGTCAATTCCATTGTTTCTGTAATTCCTTCTTGGAATATTCACTTCTAGGCATGTCTTCTTGAAAATCTCCTTGGATCAGGGTTTTATCTAATCCTTGTTAGTCCTATTAGTATCTCTAACTAAATTTCTTCACGTAATAACTGAGCTACTATTTGGAAGGCACTTATGGTTTAGGAAGTCTTACTAAGATATACTTTACTTCTTTTTCAACCAACCTAGATAATGACACTATACATAGTTCACCCTAATATGATTGGTCATGCTGATTTACTTCCTAAGGCGTACTTAGTCGGGTTTTCTTCTTCTCGTGTCATCTAGAATCTTAATCATACACTAATGCTAGTGATGCAAGTGATCCATATAACTAGATAATTTCTGCAACACCATTCTTCCGTCATACCCTTGGTTAGATCCAAAGGATGACCCCCTTTATTGACAAAAGTAGTTCAACAACTTGGTTTTGTCAATCTCCACTTAAGTCTACTCCTTCACTTCAGTAGGAACCTCAACCTGAATCGAGATTACCTCAAGGGTTATATCTTTGTCTGGATTACATCAAACCTTAGAAAAATAAGGCCCAACTGCTCCAAATTTTGGGTTATTTCTCATCTTTTACTTCAATTGATCAGGTTTCAATACTTCTCTTTGTTATATTTCAACTCTTCTACTCCATTAATCACTCCCCTCCTTAGATTGTTGTAATGATTTCTACACTTTGGGTGTACCAACATGGTTCTCAGGGTTGGGATCATGGTCTTTGTATACCTTACATTTACCTTTAAATGATCTCACAAAGGAAATTTGCGGTGTACCCACGCAATTGTGGATATCCGAGGTAAATTCTCCAAACAATCTTCATGCTAGAAGGTCCTTCATCTCTTCTGATGCCAATAATTCTGGCGAATCCCGGAATTCAGGGTTATACACAACTGTTATGTGCTCTTAGACATGTTAGCCGAGAGTTACTGGGGTACCACTCCCAGGCAGGATTGCACTGCAGGCGATCCGGAAACACCGGTCACACAAACCACTCGGAAGACTACCATGCTAATCATAACCAAGAATGCATAACAAAGAATCCTAAAATTGTGTTACTGTCGGACTCGACCTATGAATTATACGGAAATTCTATGTGTCACTGGTCATGCTATGTAACCAAGGGTCCCTGGATTTACCAATCCCAGACCGATGCTCATCTGTAGGCGTGCTCGGAATGGATCATCGCACACTACCCGTCAGTTGCGCCATAACACGGGCATAGCCAAAACTGCATACAAAGAGTCCAAGAACCATAACCCTTCATCTTCATGCAAGTCTTCATCTTCATACAAGTCTTCATCTTTGTCCTTGGAACTCGTCTCTTCCTTACACGAATTCCTAGTCTATCTAGATCTATAACATTAAGCCATAACTTGGTGATGCAACATGCATTTGCACATCAAGCGAAGCTTCATGAATAGATCTAGTCACTCAAAGAACCAATATAATACAAGAAATCAAAATGATATGCATACATGCATAAGTAAAGCCTATAACATAGCACTTCGAGTATAACATCTCTCGTACTAAGGCTTATATAGATTATAATATGATGCACACATATAGTAGTATATAGGTCTCTACCGTTGTATGGTTAGGTATAGGTTCATACTACTCTTCATCTCACTGATTACCCCAGTTGACCACTTGTAACAGGATAAACAACGCCAAAGTGATCTAAAGTAGTAGCTACCTAGCACTAAATGCGATCTACCTCCATTACTATGCATGCTACCAATTGTGTTCCTACTAAGTGCTAACCTCACACAATCTCTCACAATTGCTACACAAGTTTTTATTAGCCTATAATACCTCCTCATTATCCTACCTAAGTTATCTCTATCTCGCATATGTTGATCCTACACACTTTTATTAATATTTATTTCCTTAGAAAATTGTCACATTTAACGTTCCTATCATGGTTTAGGAGCTAGACTCACCATGCCACTTTCTTTTATTAAGCTACTATCATCATACTCCTTATCTAATGGCATACTAGTATTGGCTCACTAAGGATGCTACACCATCATGTAAAGAATCACAAGTGAATCTCACGTGATTAGTAGTTGTGGTTATACTACCTCAGATGGCTTCTGTTTAAAAGATACCACCATCAACACATATAGGTGCTACTAAATTGGTCCTACTTCAGTTCATTAAACACCGGTAGTTACAGGATAAGCTTTACTATGTAATACATACTAAGGATGAGATATGTACGTATTCGTTACAGAATACATACATAAACATACATAACTTTATCTAATAACAGATAGGAAATACTTCTTCCAACAAGATGTGGAAGAAGATTTTACTCTATTGTGATAAGGTTATTCGAAAGTGAATATGCATCACAAGTCTAAAGAAGTTTGGTTTAGATAAGATAGCTACCTATATTCACTACCCAACCTACAGGTCTCCTTTAGAGAGTTTAATCCTAGGGTCAAAGCGTTTGCTCTGATACCAGCTGTGGTGACCCAGCATACCACTTCATGGTGTAGTATGCTATAGTCGTTGACATAGCACCAATGGATCACCGTCTACCGGTGTTACATCATAAGAGTGGTACAACAGAAACATCGCAGGTCCAAGGCATGACTATAGATTACAAACAGAAGATCCAAAACAATAGATATTTAGAACCTCCTCAAAACAATGAGGCAAGGCCCTACTACAAGAAGATCAAATGAAAAATCTCGAAGGAACTAACCTATACTAAGCCTACTGCTAATACGGCTAGGCTTGCGATTGCGCTATAGCAACGCCTACAGAGACAGGTTCTATGACTAGGAATCTATCCTCTAACATACTATGCCTTCACTTGTCCTCCATCTTCTCTGGATTTCTTCAACTCGTTGTAGTTTCCTTCTTTGGTATCTTGAGTTTATCCGCCATCGGACTCTTCATAGCCTAAATTGTTGCCTTCTTGTGGTTCTTCATGTCTAGTAAGGGTTTAGGAGGCAAGGGTGAGTAACAGTGTTACCCAGCAAGTTCATTATGCAAAGTGGGAAGTTTGATGCATAAATACAGCCACATACAATGGATTGTTGTAGGCTAATACAAGTTTTTGAGAACATTTCTTCAAAACGTTGCTTTTATTCTGAAGACTATGCTCGTCAGGAGTCACAGGGCTAGGGCTTTGAGGAGCCTCCTTTCCTGCTGCGTTCGTCGTCCCATCCTGGAACGTGGAGTAACATGTCACATTCATACACTCTGCAGAGGTGCGCTACTTTACTCATAAGAGATCAAGACCTTGTTGCACAACCGGGTGATCTTCTCGTCCACACTTTCTTGGTGTGGGGCCCAGTCAGTAATCCAAGCCAATCACTGCGCCTTTCCACCATCCCCGCACACCCCCCATTACTTCAGTTGCAGGCTAGAGGAAACCAGTCATCTCATGCCTGCCGACTATTTGGAAACCGCATAAAATCAGTCCTGAAGCCAACCTTCATAGATGCTTGAAGCCACAACCCGAAGGTGAGATTATTATCCGAGCCATCTCAAGCTCATTAGCGGATTTACCACCGCCCGGCTTGTACTATGCATCTGTTGGTGTACGTCAGAAAAGGGGTACATCTGACTTCTCCGTCCTATTCCAAATCTTATGTTTGCGCGTAGTATTCGGCGCAAGAATCACTGGCGACATTGGTTGTAAAGTCCTAGGTGATACTTTCCCGTGCAATTGGGACCTCCACCACAACATTCTTACCGTGGTCCCATCTGTCAGCCATTATAGATTACCACCCACTGGTGGATAACCAAAGTCATATTATTATAAAATAAGTTTTCTGCCCTTTTTGTGTGATATGCAATAATAACATTTTGAAAATAGTTTCTTAACAAATATGTCGGCTCAGTGTGAACTGGGGTATCAAGAGCCCATTCCCCCCAGGCCTCGCTCGCGGGCCAGACGGACAAAACGGCTAAGGACTAGGCGACTCCGCCTGACGGTACCCCCGAGAGGCAACTCCCCTCGAGGGACTAAAGAGGGAGCGAGGGCCTCAAGGTACCCTTCGCCTCAGGGGATCCTCCCCGTCAAGGAACCAACCCACTTGAGGCAAGTCCGGCGGGAATGTCCCCTCAGGCCTGAAGGGAAACGTCGTCGCCAAGGAACCCCGACATAGCGCACGTGATCTCTGCCACGCTCGTACAGAGGCGCTCACACCCCTGTCGCTGTCCCTGGCGATAAAGCGGTCAACAAAGCTGCTCCGCCTGCTGCACAGCTGTGAGGACCTTCTACTCTGACGATAAAGCAAGTGGACGGCGCAACCCTCCAACGGAGATCGTCATCATGGGCTCCACCTCAGAGGTTGCCCACTCTGCAGGCGGTACAAGCACGGTCGGCCGCCTGTCGGCCATGGCGCCACCTTTATCAACAATGGACTGAGTCCATGGACGAAGAGAGCGCGGTGGACTCGTGCTCCAGCCCGCCACTGGCGAGTGGGAGCCACCTCGGAGGCCAAGCCGAAGAAGAAGACCGGAGGCGCCTATAAAAGAGAGGGGAGACCCAACGTAGCAAAGGCCGGCTCCTTGCGTGCAAAACACCCTTGTAAACCCTAGCAGCTCTAATTAGGTTAGCCTCTGGCTGGAGGAGGAAGAAGATCATCGCTTCCCTCCCCAGGCAAGAACTGCCTCAAGGGGGCTTCCGACAAGCTCAATTGTATTGTAACCTCCCACATATAATACAGACAAGCAGGAGTAGCGGTCTTACCTCCTCACGAGGGCTGTGAACCTGGGTAAAGGACGGTGTTTTCCTTGGTCGGGTGTGCGTCCTCTTCGGGTCCGGCGAGCAACGTCGCAGAGCCACTTGAGGGTGTAGACCTCTCGAACTACACTTCAGGAAGTGACTACCCCCGATTCCCGAGAGTCATAACCCGACATTTGGCGCGCCAGGTAGGGGATTAAGGCGCGTCAACAACCTTCGAGCTCGTCTCCGCGACATGGTGAACACGCGCACCACCCGCACCGCTCGAGTCAGCCAACGTGCGCCTGCGGGAGCACGCGTGCCCCCAGGCGGCGCGACCACCCGCCAGGAGGAGCATGTCCCCTTTGGACCTCACGTGGAGGCGCCGGAGCACGACGCCGAGCAACATGAGGACGCGCAGTCGTCGCACCCGACGCAGCGCCCGAGTGGCTCGGGCCCGGGGAGAACCGACCCCGCGCCATACACCGCGCTGCTCATGGCGCAGGAGCTGCTCCGCTACCAGCCCACCGCTGAGGCCCACGAGCAGTGGCTCCAACGCCTCAACCCCTCGTCGGCATCGCCACGACGCGCCCCGCTCCGTCGCAGTCCAACGCGCACCCCTCTCTCGCGAGCACGGTCGCAACAAATGCGCCTCCGCCACCTCCGGGGCTTGCACCGGCTGCGGCGCAGAGGGCCGCGTCACACGCGACCTCGCCGCGCGATTGCATGATCGTGCAGCGCACCGCGCCCGACGCCCGTGTGGGGATGGAGCTCCAGCGAGACCGACAGAACAGGCTCGTGGAGGAGCTCGGCCAGGTGGGACAGCATGACCGCGGCGCACTTCAGCACGGGGTCGCTACGTACACCTCGGGCTGCATGGCGTTCACACGCTCCCTGCGCCGCGTGGTCTGGCCGCAGAAGTTCAGGCCGGCGCTTCCCAAGGGCTACGACGGCTCCAGCAACCCCGTCGAGTTCCTGCAGCTCTACACCACCTCCATCCAAGCTGCGGGAGGAGACGACAAGGTCATGGCCAACTGGTTCTCCCACGCGCTGCGCGACTCTGCGCTGTCGTGGCTCCTGAACCTCCCGGAGGACTCTGTGAACTCCTGGGAGGAGCTCTGCAAGCAGTTCGTCTCCAACTTCAAGGGGACGTACGAGCGTGCCCTCACCCACAACGATCTGCGCGCTGTGGTGCAGAGGAAGGACGAAACGCTCCGCAAGTACATCCAGCGCTTCAGCCAAGTGCGCAACAAGATCCCGAACATCCCCGACACTCAAGTCATCGCCGCCTTCCGCGAGGGCGTCACCAACAGCAGGATGCTTGAGAAACTGGGCATCGACGACAAGCTCACCTCTGTGGTCAAGCTGTTCGACATGGCGGACAAGGGCGCCAAGGCTGAAGAGGGACTCCTCTTCGTGAAAATGTCCTCGAGGGGGGACGATCACGCTGAGGGGTCCAAGAGCCAGAAGAAGAAGGAGGAGCCCAAGCGCAAGGCCACCGCAGTTCTCGCGGCAGAGCCGGACACAAAAGGCACCCGCAGGGACTCCCCCGAGGCTGGAGAGAGAAAAGATGATCACCGCCCCTTCTGCATCTACCACAACAGGCGCGGCCACTCTACGGAGTCCTGCTACGACCTCAAGAGGTTGAGCAAGGAGCGCGAGCAAGCAGAAGACAGCGGCGGCCGCAGTCGAGGCCGTGGCTACCGCGGAGGCAGGCGCAAGGGCGGCTACCAGAAAACAACTGGAAATCGAGCCAACGCCGCAGAAAAGAACGGCAACCTCCCGGACGAGGAAGATCACGGCTACCATGCCCCGAGGGGCGCGATTGCCTGCATCCTAGGGGGGGCGCAAGCGCCGAAGTCGAACAACCAGTTCAAGCAGTTCGCCCGCGAGCTCAACGCCACCCTCCCAAGCACGGAAACCTCCAGGCCCCTCAAGTGGTCGTAGTACACCATCGCCTTCGACGCTCAGGACCACCCCAAGTCCACCAAGACTGTTGGAACCCTCCCGCTGGTCTGCACCCCCACCATCGACAATGTGGCTGTCTCCAAGACGCTCATCGGCGGTGGAGCAGGCCTGAACGTCATCTCCATAGATACGTTTGAAGCGCTTCAAGTGCCATACGAGAGGTTTATGCCCTCGAGGCCCTTCACGGGGGTCACCAGCGGCTCAATCGAGCCCCTAGGCCAGGTCAGGCTTGCCGTCACCTTCGGGATCGAGGAAAATTACCGCACCGAGCAGATCGACTTCGATGTTGCGCACATCGGCCTGCCGTACAACGCCATCCTCGGCTACCCTGCGCTCGCGAAGTTCATGGCCGTCACGCACCATGCGTACAACATGGTCAAGATCCCCGGCAGCGCCGGCACGATCACCATACGTGGGCATGTCCTGGATGCTACGCGTGCTGTGGAGACGGCCTACATGACCGCCGCCATGGCCTTCCCTGCAGACGAGGACCAAGTGCCTCTCGAGAGGCCCAAGAAGAAGAAGCAGTTGTTCTCCCAGGAGGCAACTGCTACGAAGAAGATTTCTCTGAGCCCAGGAAGCTCGGGGGCTTAAGGCTCGGGGGCTAGCGTCACCATTGGCGCCGCGCTGCCGCCCAAATAGGAAAGCGCGCTCGTCGCCTTCCTCCAGGCAAACTCTGACATGTTCGCGTGGACGCCGTCAGATATGTCTGGTGTACCGAGGGAGGTGATCGAGCACCACTTGGCCGTGTGCCCAAATGCGCGCCCCGTCAAGCAAAAAGCAAGAAAGCAAGCCCCCGAGAAGCAAGCATTCATCGTCAAGGAGGTCGAGAAGCTCAAAGCGGCAAAAGTAGTCCGCGAAGTCGCGCACCCCACTTGGCTCTCCAACGGCGTGGTAGTCCCAAAACCCGCCGGCGGAGGCCGCCTCTGCATCGACTACACCGACGTGAACAAGGCCTGCCCCAAAGACCCTTACCCCATGCCCATAATTGACCAGATCGTGGACTCCACGGCAGGCTGCGAGCTCCTCTGTTTCCTCGATGCCTTCTCTGGTTATCACCAGATTAAGATGGCTAAAGAGGACGAGGAGAAGACGGCTTTCCTCACCCCATGTGGTGTGTACTGCTACGTCTGCATGCCCTTCGGCCTAAAAAATGCCGGAGCCACTTTCCAGAGGTTAATGAGGATAGCCCTGGGCGGGCAAATGGGGCGAAACGCTGAAGCGTATGTTGATGACATCGTCGTAAAGTCACAAGAAGGAAACACTCTGCTCAGAGACCTGGAAGAAACCTTCGCCAGCCTGCGCAAGGTGAACATCAAGCTCAACCCCGCCAAGTGCGTCTTTGGAGTACCTTCAGGCAAATTGCTGGGTTTCCTCGTGTCCCATCGGGGCATAGAGGCGAACCTAGACAAAATCAAGGCCATAGAAGGCATGCAACCTCCACGCAGGCCCAAGGACATGCAACGTCTGGCAGGCTGCATGGCCAGCTTGGGCCGATTCATCTCCAAGTTCGGCGAAAGAGCCCTGCCGTTTTTCAAGATCATGAAGAGAACATGCACTTTCAAGTGGACCCCTGAAGCTGAAAAAGCATTTGAGGACTTGAAGAAGTACTTGGCCAGCCCACCTGTAATGGTCGCCCCAAGACCTGGCGAGCACCTGAAGCTGTACTTGTCAGCCACCCCACAAACAGCCAGTGATGTCCTTGTGGTGGAAAGAGAGGAGCCTGTTCTTCACAAGATTAGTGCAACCACTCCAAAGAAAAAGCCTTCTAATAAAGAGCTCGAAGAAGGAGCGGTCATCACAAGGCCCACGCCAGGCCCAAAGCCTCAAGAGGAGACCGCCCCGAGTCAACTGCTGAAAGAGGCTAACGCACTCGAGGCCCAGGAGGAGTGCTGCGAGGCCACGTCCCGCAAGGACAAGTCCCTCGAAAGCAAGAGCCTCGAGGCCACGTCCCCCGAGGCCAAGTCCCTCGGGGCCAAATCCCTCGAGGCCAAGTCCCTTGAGGCCACGACCCTCGAGGCCAAGTCCCTCGAGGACAAAACCCTCGAGACCACGACCCTCGAGGCCAAGTCCCTCGAGGCCACACCCCTCGAGGCCCAGGACAAGCCCCTTGAAGCCAACCCCATCGAGGATCAAGCTGGGCCGCCTCAGGCGAAAGACGCCAAGGAAACAGGAACTATCCTCGTCGAGCACCCAGTCTACTTTGTCAGCACAGTACTGCGTGATGCTCGCGAGCGGTACCCGATGCAGCAGAAGCTTCTCCTCGCCCTCCTCATCGCCTCAAGAAAGCTGCGGCACTACTTCCAGGGGCACCCCATCACGGTGGTAACCTCTTTCCCCCTGAAGCAAATTCTGCGCAACCCAAATGCAACAGATCGTGTCGCAGGATGGAACATCGAGCTACATCCATTCAATTTACGCTTCGATACCACCAGGGTGATCAAAGGAAGAGCGTTGGCAGACTTCGTCGCCGAGTGGACTGATCCAACCCCTGAAGAGCCCTGGGAAGAAGAGCACGAGTCTTCTGGAGCAGCAATGCCCAGCTACTGGACCATGAAGTTTGATGGAGCTTTCGCTTGTCGCCACGGTGGGGCAGGCGAAGTGCTGACCTCGCCAAAAGGCGACAAGTTGTATTATGCAGTCCAGCTGTGCTTGGGAATCGACAAGATATCCAACAACATCGCCGAGTATGAAGGGTTGCTTGCTGGCGTACGCGCAGCAATCGCCCTAGGCATAAAGCACATACTCATCAAGGGCGACTCCCAGCTGCTCGTCAACTTCTCCAACAAAAGCTACAAGGCCAAGGATGACCACATGGCCGCATACCTTGAAGAGGTCCGTAGGCTGGAGAAGAACTTCAGGGGAATGGAGCTCATGCACATCCCAAGAAAAGAAAACCAAGAGGCTGATGACATCGCCAAGCGTGCATCAAAGAGGCAAGCCCAGCTGCCAGGTGTCTTTGAGGAAAGGCTCGTCAAGGCATCCATAAAGCAGCCCCTCGAGGCCTCGCCCGTAAGCACAGACGAAGCGCTCCCACCACCACCTGCAAGCGGAGCCCCAGGCTGCGGGCCCCCAACAGGGGAGCGTCTGTTACTCACAGCGGTGCACCAAGAGGCAGGATGGATCGACGAGATCAAAAACTACCTACACAAAGGGATCCTTCCCGAGGAAGATGTTGAAGCGGAGCGAATTGCCCGCCAAGCAAAATCATACCAAATCCTCGAAGGAAATCTCTACCGCAAGCGCCCAAACGGCATCGCACTCAAGTGTGTCCCTCCTGAAGAAGGAAAACTGCTGATTAAGGACATCCACACCGGGGAATGTGGCCACCGTTCGTGCGCCCGCACCCTCGCAGGGAAAGTCTTCAGGAGCGGCTTCTACTGGCCTCAAGCGCTTCAAGATGCAACGGACATCATCCAAGCTTGTGAAGCCTGCCAATTCCACGCCAAGCAAATCCACCAACCAGCACTGGGCCTGCAAACCATTCCGCTCTCGTGGCCGTTTGTGGTCTGGGGGCTGGACATCCTGGGACATTTCCCAACGGCGCAAGGTGGATATCGCTACCTCTTCGTGGCCATCGACAAGTTCACAAAATGGCCTGAAGTGGAGGTGACGCGTACAATCACAGCAGGCGCGGCGGTGAAATTCATCAGAGGCCTGGTCTGCCGCTCCGGAGTGCCTAACCGCATCATCACTAACAATGGCTCTCAATTCACAAGCGGCATCTTCAGAGCCTACTGCCAGAAAATGGGCATCAAGCTCTGCTTCGCATCAGTCGCCCATCCGCAAAGCAATGGATAGACAGAGCGCGCAAACGCAGAGGTCCTCAAAGGCTTGAAGACCAGGACCTTCGATGTCCTCAAGGGCCACGGCAAGGGCTGGATCAATGAGTTACCCTCGGTGCTCTGGTCCATCCGTACCACGCCACCCAAGACCACCGCGGAAACACCTTTCGCACTCGTCTATGGAGCCGAAGCAGTCCTCCCCGCAGAGATAAAACATGGATCACCACGGGTCCTGGCCTTTAATGAGGACCAGCAAGAAGACCTCCACAATGACGACCTGCTGCTCCTTGAAGGGTTGAGACGCCGCGCCGCTCTACGGGCGGCCAAGTACCAGCAGTCCCTGAGGCGCTACCACAGCCGCAATGTGCGCTCGCGAACCCTGGAGGCAGGCGATCTCGTCCTCAGGCGAATCCTCTCCAGGGAAGGCCTCCACAAGCTGTCCCCGATGTGGGAAGGTCCCTACAGGGTCGCCCAGCGGCTCGCCTCGAGACGGAAGACGGCGTACCCGTCAAGAATCCATGGAACATCATGCATCTACGCAAGTTCTACCCGTGATCATCATCACGTCAGGGCATTTAGCGAAAGAGGCAGTCCACGACTCAACCTCCAAGCACCTTTTTGTCCCTCAAGGTTAAAAGCTCAAGGATTAAACCTCTCAAACCTTTGTATCCGCCAGGAACAAATAAAAAAAGTGATTATTGTCACTCCCGTGATCATTGTCACGACGAGACGTCAAGCGGACGAGGCAGCCTACGGCTCAACCTCTAAGCTTTTTTCGTCTCTAGAGGTTAAAACGCCGAAAGGCTTAAACCTCCAAAAACATAGCTTTGTCTCCTAAAGGAACAAATGCCAAAGTGGTCATTGCCACACCCGTGATCATTGTCACGTCGAGAAAACAAAGTAGAAGAGGCAGCTTACGGCTCAACCTCCAAGCAATGTCGACTCTAGAGGTTAAAACGCCAAAAGGCTTAAACCTCAAACAAATGCTTTGTCTCCTAAGGGAACAAACGCAATCGTCGTCATTGCCACGCACGTGATCATTGTCACGTCGAGACTCCTAGCGGACGAGGCAACTTACGGCTCAACCTCCAAGCATCCTTGTCTCCGGAGGTTAAAACGCCAACGGCTTAAACCTCCTAAGCCCCAAAGGCTTCGCTCGAGGGAAAAACCCTCCGAGCTCTCAACTAAAACGAGCAACCTCAGGACGCTGAGAGTCTCAGCCACCAACAGGTGGTCCGCATGCCTCGACATGGTCAGAGCATTAACTTGGCAACACCAAGCATAATGACTCAATCTCGTTCCTAAGTGAACTTAGTGCTTCGGCGCCGCTTAAAAAACGTTTTTGGGGGTTTTTATATTTACGCATTACTGTTATTTTGGTGTGCGCTTATATCTCTCCGCATGCGTACCTCGCGAGCGGGGGCTGAGTATGGTGCCAGTGCCTCAAATGACACCAGTAGCACTGCAAAACCCAAGAGTCCGAGCTCTGGCTGGAGGGCAATTCCCCACAAACGAGCCATCTCATCAGAGGACCTTGGTACTTACTCTCCTCGCAAGGAACGCCTGAGGGGACCTATAAGCGCGCACGATCCCTTGATCCGTGTTCTAGCATTTGGGTTCACCCTCTATATACCTGCAGGGAAGATCTCCCCCCGCAAGCCTGCAGGGACATCCGTGAGTGACCCCTCAAGCGGGCAACCTCGCCAGGCAAAATGCCTCCCCAGGAGCGACCCCTCAAGAAGGGCAACCTCGCCAGGCAAAATGCCTCCCCAGGAGCGACCCCTCAAGAGGGCAACCTCGCCAGGCAAAATGCCTCCCCAGGAGCGACCCCACAAGCGGGCAACCTCGCCAGGCAAAAGGCCACCGCAGGAGCGACCCCTCAAGCGGGCAACCTCGCCAGGCGAACAACCTTCGCAGAGCGAAAACCTCGAAGCTAAGTCCCGCACTCACGCTTTAAGAGCGTTTTTCTCTCCTTAGCGCGCGTCTCTGCCCCTCGAGCGACTTCGCTTTCCCTTACGCTTCATGGACTACTCGCACGTCTAAGGGGGGCACTTGAGCATCGCGGCTCAAGGATCTTACCTCTCCTGCGCCTAAACTCCCCCTTGGCCTTGCAGAGCCATTGCTCCCGCGGGCCGAGGTGGCGAAGTCATGGCACGAAGAGATGGGACCTAACGACGCAGAGAACAAATAGACATGAAGATGAGTCCAAAGAGACCTCAAGAGGGGCAGATGAGCTCGAATTCAAACAACAATTAAAGTATATTACAAGCCAAAAGGTCTTAAGGTGTCTGAAAACACACAGCTGGTGCAGTTACAAACGCCCGCAGGCGCAGCCAAGAAAGGCTCAGGGGGAGGTAGCAGCGCTTGGAGCCTCCGCCGTGCCAGCTTTGACCTCAGTGGAGCGAGCCTCCTCCCCCGCAGCGCCAGCTTCGGCCTCGGCGGAGCGAGCCTCCTCCCCCGCGGCGCCAGTTTCGACCTCCGCGGAGCGAGCCTCCTCCTCCGCAGCGCCAGCTTCGACCTCGACAGAATGGGCCTCCTCTTCCGCAGCGCCTCCTTCGACCTCGACGGAGAAGGCCCCTTCCCCCCAAAGTCCGGCGCAGCTTCCACACGCCTAAAGCGGTTGCAGAATGCGTCAACCTGCTCACGGAGGGAAGCCGAGACGTGCTGCGCGTCCTCGCCGGGGGCAGCCTCAGTCACCAAACGGAAGTCGAAGTACGGCACGAGGAGCTTGATGTTGGTGAAGATGCGATCGACAACCACCCCCATGAGCTGCCTGCTCTCGTCTTCAATCACCCCACGAAGCTCAGCGGCGGGGCCCTCCAGCGCCGCGTAAGGCTGGTCGAAGTAGGCCAGGAACGCGGCGGCGCCGTCGTAGTATTGTGACCAAGGGTACGGTGCGTCTGCGCCAAGCCGCACCGCAAGCTCGGTACCACGGGCAACCAGCTCTTCAAACAAGCGGTCGCACTGCGCCACAGGTGGACTGGACGAAGGGCCGGCGCCGTGGGACGCCGCACCGTGGGCCTCCCCCGCTCGACGCCAATATGCCTTGGTGCGCTTGAAGCGGCGCGCTAGCTTGATGTGGGCCTTCTCTATCTCGGCTAGCCGCTGAACGTCCGCGGCATGCTCGGCCCTAAGACGGTCCTCCCGCTTCCGCAACCGAGCACGGTACTTCTGGAGAAGGGCCCGACAGAGATGTCTCTCATGCACCACGAGGGCCCTCTGCGCCGCCCTCGTCCTCTTGGCGAGGCGCCGCTCCCAGCGCTCATCAGATCGCCCCTGAGCAGCGACGTGCTCGTCGAACCTCGAGACCGCCTGTGCCAGGCCTCCCTCGCGCGCTTCAAGGGCCTCGCGCTGGGCGGCCTGGTCCTTCTCCATCTGGAGGCACCGCTCCTCGCGCCGCTGCAGCTCACTCCCCCTGAGGACCAGGTGCCGATCGCGCTCGGCCAAGCACTTGTGGTCCTCCTCCAGAGCGGCCTGCGCAACCTTGTGGGCAGAGAGACGCTGGGACTCCAGCCGGTCCAGCTCGCGTTGCTTCTGTGCCAGCGAGCCCTCCATCACCTCACGCTCAGCTGTGACCCCTCACAGGAGCTCCTCAGCGGCTTCGCGTTCTGCTTGGAGGGGCTCGAGTAGCTCCGCGGCATCGCAGATGGCACCGTCACAGACTTCCTTGGCAAAAGTGACGGACTCTTCGCGGGCGGCCTGCACCGCCGAGTCCTCAAGGCGGCGCGCCTCGACGGCCGTGTGGAAGGATGCCCACAACCTCGCAAGTTCCTCCTGTTGTTGGGCGAGCCGTATGTCACCAAGGGCAAGGTGGGCTTCTAGGCCCTCCAACGACTCCCGCACAAGGCCGAACGCCACCTCGCGGCGCCCGGTGCTCCAGTCCCAACTTCGGATAACCATTTCCTGGCCGGGTGAGGGCCCAGCTGCGGCGGTCAGCCCCGAGCACCCTGCCCAAGGTCGGGCCTCACCTTCCTCCCCGCCGGCTGCAGCTGCGGCGCTCGAGTCCCGCGGGTTCTCATCTTGTCCGGCAGAGCGGGGTGGCGAGCCCGCGCCACCGCCCGCGGCTGTACCTGCGCCCCCGGGAACCTCATTCGCACCCCCCAAAAGAGATGAGGCTGCATCACCTCCAGTGGCCGCATTTGCACCCGCTGAAGCCTCGACCGCTCCGTCGCAAAGTGGCACGGGTACCGCGGGCGAGCATGGTGAAGATGACGCGGGCGGCGGCGTCGCTGCACGCGGCGATGGTGGCGTGCGAAGCAAAATTTCTTCGCGCGGTGGCGTAGCCGCGCGAGGAGGAGTCGGAGCGCGGGACGGCGCGGGAGCTGACTCCTCCGTGCTGTCCGCAAGCGGAGGCTCGGGCGGCACCGTTTGGGGCTCGAGCGCACCCACCAGGGGCACGGCCGCTCCCTCCTGAGGCACCCCCTCCACGGGGCCTGGAGTGGGCGTCTCTCCAGGCCTCGGGCGCTCGCCGGCCTCTACCGAAGCTGCGGCACCCTTCACACCTGCTGCCTCGCGAAGCATGCGACGCTTCGCAGGCACCAGATCGATGGAAAAAGCCCGAAGGAAATTGTTCAGGAGAAGACGGAGCAGGGGAAACTAGGGAAGCCAAAAATGACCAAGTGGTGGGAGCACTCACCATGAAGGGGAAGCTCCGGCAACAACCCACGACAGGCCAGGAGACCGCCAGGATGGCGTGGGTTTGGCACCTGATCCCCCCAGAGGCGTTGCCGCTTTCCTCTTGAAGGGGATGTCAGAAGGCTTCACCCCGGAGCGATCGACCCTCGCCTTGGTGCGAGGCTCGCGCCTCCCTGGTGAAACATCTGTCTCGGAGGCAGCCCCCACCTCCGGCGCCTCCTCCTCAAAGCGCGGAGGTGCAACAACAGAGGCGTCGTCATCGTCCGACGAGATGTCACAAATCTCGTCGGTGAATGGCTCGTACCTCGCAGGGAGTGCCTCTCCTGTCGTGGCCTCCTCCTCGCCGCTCCAGGCCCGGGAGGTGGATGAAAAGTCAACACCCCCGACTGCGCGCACAGGCGGAGCGGACCCCTGATCCATCGAGCCCGCCAGACCTTGAGGAGTGAAATCAGGCATTCCGTCCAGGATGTCCATGCGGTCGCTCAAAGGAAGCTGGTGCAGGGGAAGCATAGAGCCGGCGATTTTCCCTGGCAAGTCCAGACTGGCGAAGAGGATAGTAAGGATGGTGTCGACCACGTCCGAGCCAGGGTCTTCTAGATGGAGCCACATTGGGTCGGAAGGGCCGGCATACATCCACATCGGCTCAGAATGCGCCTGAAGGGGGGGCGATGCGGCGTGACACGAAGTCCGCCGCGACCATCTGGCCCGTCAGACCCTCCTCGCGGAGAAACCTCAAACGCCCCTCCAAGTAAGCATTGTCGGCACCATGAAGAGAAGACTTGCACCAGCGGGAGTTCCTCACGGGCGGCGCCTCCGGGACATCCAGGAATGCGCAGGGCGACGGGACACCGATGAGCAGCCACTTCTGGCGAAAGTCGCCCACCTTCTTGAGAAGCGCCGTAACTGGTTTGTCCCCACTCCAGGACATGGGGATATATACATGCCCCATGCCGTCCACGATGCGGAAGGAGACGCATCCTGTCCTCTCGCCACCAGCCGTGCACCGCAGCGAGTAGAAGGTCCTGAAGAGCGCGACCGAAGGGTGCACGCCCAAATAAGCCTCGCAGAGGTAGGCAAAGATAGACAGTATGAGGATGGAATTTGGGTGGAGATGAAGGAGTTGAATTTGGTAGAATTCCAGTACCGCCTCCAAGAAAGGCGAGTACGGCGGCACCAGCCCGGCAGTGATGGCGTGGAGGAAAATAGGGTAAAACCCTTGAGGAAATTTCCCAAACCGGGCGGCTTGGAGTTCACTGGCTCCGTGCTCATTGGATCGCCCCGCAACAAGATGGCGGATCTTCTCCAACGCCTGAAGATCGGTGTGCGCCCCCTCGAGTGCCGCGCCCCGCACTACCTCCGTGGCCGCCGCCCGGGAAGAAGACCCCACTGCGGCCTTACTTTTGCTCTTCACTGGGCCCATCAGGGAGAACTCGGGTTTTCAGCCGGGCAAAGGTGGGAGATGCGCAGGGGAGATCGGAGACGAAGAGCTCTGTGCAGCGGAAACTTCTGTGGGAAGAGCAAGAAGCAATAATGGCTCTGCGCGGCAACGCCTGGGCTTTATGTCAAGAACAGTTACCAGGGCGTGGTGGGACCCCCCACGACTCACGCCCCAGATCGTGCAAAGCCGTTAACCGTCCGGGTGCCGCGTGGCTCGGGCCGGCTTGGCACTAAGGGCCCACGACGCTTCGCCTAAGCCCATGGGCTCAGTCGTGCCCATCATGGGCCCGGGGGCTACTGTCGGCCCAGTGGGAACTGGGGTATCAAGAGCCCATTCCCCCCAGGCCTCGCTCGCGGGCCAGACGGACAAAAAGGCTAAGGACTAGGCGACTCCGCCTGACGGGACCCCCGAGAGGCAACTCCCCTCGAGGGCCTGAAGAGGGAGCGAGGGCCTCAAGGGACCCTTCGCCTCAGGGGATCCTCCCCGTCAAGGAACCAACCCACTTGAGGCAAGTCCGGCGGGAATGTCCCCTCAGGCCTGAAGGGAAATGTCGTCGACAAGGAACCCCGACAGAGCGCACGTGATCTCTGCCACGCTCGTACAGAGGCGCTCACACCCCCGTCGCTGTCCCTGGCGATAAAGCGGTCAACAAAGCTGCTCCGCCTGCTGCACAGCTGTGAGGACCTTTTACTCTGACGATAAAGCAAGTGGACGGCGCAACCCTCCAACGGAGATCGTCATCATGGGCTCCACCTCAAGGCTGCCCGCTCTGCGGGCGGTACAAGCACGGTCGGCCGCCTGTCGGCCATGGCGCCACCTTTATCAACAATGGACCGAGTCCATGGACGAAGAGAGCGCGGTGGACTCGTGCTCCACCCCGCCACTAGAGAGTGGGAGCCACCTCGGAGGCCAAGCCGAAGAAGAGGACCGGAGGCGCCTATAAAAGAGAGGGGAGACCCAACGTAGCAAAGGCCGGCTCCTTGCGTGCAAAACACCCTTGTAAACCCTAGCAGCTCTAATTAGATTAGCCTCTGGCTGGAGGAGGAAGAAGATCATCGCTTCCCTCCCCAGGCAAGAACTGCCTCAAGGGGGCTTCCGACAAGCTCAATTGTACTGTAACCTCCCACATATAATACATACATGCAGGAGTAGCGGTCTTACCTCCTCACGAGGGCCGTGAACCTGGGTAAAGGATGGTGTTTTCCTTGGTCGGGTGTGCGTCCTCTTCGGGTCCGGCGAGCAACGTCGCGGAGCCACTTGAGGGTGTAGACCTCCGCGTTCAATCCCCTCTCGAACTACGCTTCAGGAAGTGACTACCCCCGATTCCAGGGAGTCATAACCCGACAAAATACTTCAAGAGGACATGAATAAAAGGGATGAACTTGTCTTTTTGACTACAAGATTATGCAGCCAAGGTCTTCGATATAATATAAACTCCGAGAAGTCTGAAAAACAACATCATTGGCCCGGTAAGGAGTATTGTTTAAAGAAGCAACATGCTTAATGCATAAGTATGAGATGCATCGCAAAGTACCCCGTACCTCACTCTCGGAGATTGTGTGTTGTTTGAGTTGGGTGTTTTCATATAGAGTTGTTTTGTCTTCAAGTTACTTGTAGCGTACCTGCACTTGAAATAAGGCAGATACCTGTGTATAGTGCAAATCCCTGGATCGAATCATTTGCACACACAGTTTACGACAAATATCACAACATTGTATCAATATTACACGAATAATCCAGACTTGATAAAATAAATAGTTCGATACATCTTTGCATAGCTTAAAGCTAGCTCAAAACAATAAAGCAGCGGAAATAAATCTTCAATGAGCCCCCAACTTCATGATACGCCACAGGCGAGAACATGTTGGTGCAGACTCGAAACCCAAACGTAGTCCTTACTCTTCGTCAGATATTTCTGCAACAAATAATAATTTGCAACACAATGGGTCAGATTCCATAAAAAATGGAATCTGGCAAGTGACACTATGGTGGACACTTAATGGAGATAACTCTATAACATGTATGCATATTTGGCTGGTGGAGTTCTAAGGCTATTTTCATAAAGCCAGTTTTGCCTAGCTCTTTGTAAAACAAACTTAACATCATAATTGACATCACTGGTTAACCCAAGTGAGCCAAAAGATATCACGTCCTTAGGTGTACCCTCACGTGAAAACCCCCCACATTCAATGGTCCTAAGTATAGTAGAAACTATCTTAGGTGAAAACCCCGATGAACATGGTCCTGAGTAGTCCACTATTGTTTACTTATCAAAATTTTATTAAGAAATTAGAATGTTGGGATTCCTCCGTTGTCCTTGATCAGCTGCAGTTTTCACTTGGAAATCTTCTCCTTGAGTTCTTCACTTTCTTCTCCAATTATTCCTCACATCCCTTTGTTCCTGGGTGGCCATCCACAAGTGTGCTCTCAGGTGAGAACCCCCACATTCATGATCCTAAGTATAGTATAAACTATCTTAGGTGAAAACCCTCATGGACATGGTCCTGAGTAGCCACTCAACATAAACCAAACAACCAATCCACCCAGATGATTCATTAACTTAGTGGATGTGCACTCCTAGGTAAAACCCCCCGCATACTATGATCCTAAGGATAGTAGAGGCTATCTCAGGTGAAAACCCTCATAGACATGGTCCTGAGTAGCCATTTTATAAAACCTTTCATCATTTGCATAGCATCAAAATTCTACTAAGTCATTTCATAGGTACCTAGACACAAGGGAATAGGGGATTCTAAACATGTCTTGCATAGCAATACTACTAAGTTCTACACATGCATAGAAAAATAACTAAGTTATGCATAGAAAATACTTAGGAATTTTATGGGGGTGTGCCACTTGCCTTGGCAACAAGAAGAATAGTAACAGCAACTGTTGTCGTTTCCGTCCGAAATTTCTAACACATCAAACAAAACACACATAAACATACTAACAAAGTAACAATACAAAATATGTTATGCATGATGTGCAAAATACTTAGAGAAAATACTAAGTCTATTCTTCAAGGTGATCGACAATTATTATCAACTCTTTGTAAATTGGATATTCACTATAGTGAGAGAGAGAGTGTAACATCCCAATTTTGCTAAAAATTTAAAACTTTGCATTCATACATCATTCATCATATAGGCTTAACTTTTAATCATATAAGTACTAAATAAAAATTCAATTATGAGTTTAAATAATGTTTAATCCCATTAAGTGTTTCTTTAAACTTACTTAATAAATATAATTTTCCAAATTATATAATGGGTAAGTTTACTATTAAAAATTGCTAATTTAAATAACCTTTCCAAAACATATTTTTATGAATTTTTCTGAAAGATTTTGAATAGATTTAAAAATCATTTAGTAAATCAGTTTTGGAAAACAGTTTTTATTATTTTTATTTAAAAGAATATGTTACCGGGCCGGCCCAGATGCTATCCACCGCGCGTGCGATAGATAACAGCCCATCGGCTAAGCTCCAGCGCGCGCGTCGCTCCCCTCTCGCTGACAGGTGGGCCCCACCTGTCAGCCGTCTTCCACCTCTGTCCGGAGATCACGCCGGAGATGGAGACCGAGTCCGAGCCGTTTTCGGCCGTTTCCCGCCGCGTCTAGCGCCCCTGCCCCCTCCTATTTATACTCCTCGAGGCCGCCTCCGAAACCCCCACCCCCAAAACCCTACCTCCCCGCCGCCGGGTTGCTCGGAATCGAGATCGCCGTCGCCGCCATTTCCGCCGGACTTTTGCACGAGTGCGGTAAGCACCGAGCTCCTCGAGCGCCACAGAGGCTCCCCTAGCTTCCCCATCCCCTTGCGCACCCGTTGAGCCCCCTCGCTCGTTCTATTTCGCAGCCGAACGCCGAAACCGTCTTCGACCCAAGGCCGTCGCCGCCGTCCTCGACTCCGACGAGGAAAGGAGAGGTTTTCCGACGCCGCCGCCGCGCCATCGACCTCGCCATCTCCTCTGCATCATTTTGGTAAGACCCACTCTTCCTGGGGCTGTGTTTTCACGCTAGAAACGTCGAGGCCGACGCGCCGCCGCCGCGGGCGCCGCCGCCGGCGAGCCTTCCAGCGACCCGCGCGCCGCTCGGTTCGGCCGAACGTCCCACGCCGTTGGATCTAGATCCAACGGATCTAGATCAAAACGATCCCGTGCGTCCGATCTCATTTAAATCGGACGGCTCTCGTCCACGATCCGCGCGAACCATTTTCGTCCAATAGGATCGCGCCACGTAGCCCTCTTATTTTCTTTTTCGCAGGAATTTTATAAATAAAATAGAAAATATGCAAAACTTAGAAAATTCATAACTTATGTTCTGTAAGTCCAAATTCAATGAATTTTATATCCACGGATATCCCTGCTAGAGTAGTTTAATTCTACATCATTTGTTTTTATATGGTGGAAGCACCTGCTGCAAAAATGATTTTTTTATGGTTGATGTGATAAATGAAAATTTCCACTAAATTAATTTAACGCCTGGGTGGATTGGGTCAATCGAGGAGGTTTCAAGTTGAGTGGCTTCTCAGGGCCAAGTTTCATGTTTGTCTTCGCCCAGGATAGTTTCTACTTACTTGGGGCCATGATATGCGGTGTTAACCTGAGTTACTCACTTGTGGTAGGCCACCCAGGGCTATGAGATTTAAGTTTACACTGAGTCTAGTTGCTTATCGTGCAACCATTGGTCAATATCGGCTCTGTCTTGATGGAGTAAGTTGATGTGGACCTGGGTCAAGAGATTGATGGTGGTAGAGTTGATAGGATGGTGGTAATCTCTTAGTATGATCATGGGAAAGCAACTTCTGAAAAGTCTCGTCTTGATCTTCTCCTTTTCCTTCTCACTAAAGGAGTGTAGAGGATAGTTTGGGTTGATTAAGTCTAATGGTGAAAGTGCACACCCTCTCGAGAGATTAAAACCTAAGATCTTAGCCGTGTCCCCGACATCGGACAATTTGAGTAACTACACAAGGTTGTGTTCTAAAAATCTCCTCATCTCAAATTTCTTAATAAAACTTTGTTGGGTGAACATGGGTAGGAGACATGGACTTGTCTCGAGATTGTCTCTGAAGGAGAAGATATTGATTTACGAAAATTATTTATCAAAAGTAGGAGAAAATTTGCTTTGTGCAATAGCCTTGAGCTCCACCAGCCAAAATAAGCATATAGTTATAGTTTAATAGAACATTAGGAATTAAAGCCACTTGCCACCACAATTCAATTGTGCTGACCCTTTATAACTGGGCTGCAACTAAACCTTGCAGAATGTCCGAATGAGGAGTAAGGGGGTCGTCTTCGAGCTACAACCAACATGATTTGCCAGTGGCTTCATGGAGAAGATGTAGCTCCATGCTACCTTTAGAATTGCGTTTGAACTCTGAAATAAAGTGTGAACTATTTATTCAGCTAGCATTTCCGCTATGCTTTGTAAGGATATTGTTTTTGGATCATTCGTCTCGTTCTGTAATAAAATTTTGACATTGTACTGTGATATTACATCTTATTGGAGAATGTGAGACTTATGTGATCCAAGTCTTTGCATTATTCATATGTGCCATTGCTTTCGTAAGCATGGGCACTACAGATGGTATCAGAGCACGAATGTTGCCTGTAGGCTCGAAACCCCTAGGATTGGATACAAACCCTAAAATAAATATTTTTAATTACTAAATTCGAAATTTCCAGACTTCTTTTCTTATAATATGTTCCTTACCTTCTACATTCTTATTTTTGTTTCATCTCCTTAATTCTTATCCCTTCAAAATTCTTGTAGTTGAAGACCTTCACTCGAGAGTTATCCCCGCAGAAAAGAGACCAGTACTACTTTAGTGACCAGCTCCTCAGTATTTCCAAAACCCTGAGGTTGACGCCGCCAGTCTTCAGGGGCAAAGAAATTATGTCAGAAGATTACCCTGAAGGACGCTGGAAGATCGAGGCAGAAGTTCTCCCTCGTCTTGATCCCCCTGGATCGCAGCTGATCCGTTTCCGATCTAGATACCCCAACTGGAAGAATGG
Source organism: Poa annua (assembly GCA_026929855.1). Lineage (NCBI taxonomy): Eukaryota > Viridiplantae > Streptophyta > Magnoliopsida > Poales > Poaceae > Poa > Poa annua. Next base: position 24,750,785 of record CM049432.1, read on the forward strand.
AGTGGAGATGGCGATGCTGGAGACCTTGTCTCGCATCATTGAGCAGTTCTATGACGAGATCAAGCCCAACTCCGTTTTTCGACACTTTGCCAGGAGGGATAGCATTGGACAACCCGTTCAACCCTCACTTAGGGGTATGAACGAGAAGCATCATGGAGACCTTGGAGCTCATTGCCATAACTTGGATATACTTCTGGGACAAGAGATCTTCTACATGGCAGATTTAAGGCGCGTCCACCGTCACGTTAAGGAAAGCTTAGAAGAAGAGAAGGATATTCTTCGTGTAGAAGTTCAGCTGCTAACGAAGGAGAACAAGGAGCTGGAAAACAAGATTTACCTGCAAGATGATAGGATTGCGCGGAAGGATGCCCACATTTTGGCATTGCAGGCTCAGTGTGCTCATTTGTGTGAACAACTAAGCCAAATGGAACTTCAGGCAGAGAAGAATCACCCCCCTGACGCCCCAGAGCCCTTAGTGATAACCTATCCCGATGAGGACACTCCCAAGGAAGCCTGTCGGGGGGCTGCCCCCCGGGTAGGGGCAGATCCCAGTATATTATAATGAATATCAATAGTGCTTGACCTTTGGCGACAGCAAAGAACACCTCCTGGTGTGCCGAAAGGGCAGCTTGACCCTTGGGCACTGGTAGAGGACAAAATGCCTCCTGGCAGGCGCAAGGGTCACCTCTAGCAGCTATAAATAGACACACCCGGTCCTCACAATCGCAGCACAAGCGTGAGCGGATGGTTCCTCTAAGAACTAGCTTCTCGAAGATGTCTTTGCTGGTAGGCTAAGACATCTTCGGGAGGCTAGGCCTACAGATACGCATCCTGAGACGAGCTCGGACGTCTCCGGGAAGGATCCCGGATCTAGGACTCCGGGGAGACTTTCGGATGAAGGAGTATTCGGCTTTACCGGATAGGTATTCCGGATAAGTACTAACCGGAGCGACTCTCGGTGTTGATCTTGTGCAGAAGAGGTTCAGTGGCAGGCAAGGAGGTATCCGGAGCAAGGGCTTCCGGTCGGCCGTCAACGGTCCGTAGCAGGCTTTCCCGTCTATCGCGGGGGGAAGTACCGTTCCGCCTAACACGGAAGCATGGTCACCTCCCGCCTGACACGGGAGCATGGTCACCTCCCGCCTGACACGGGAGCGCGTCAGCCGGTACGACCGTGGTACGACACGACCTGACATGCCTAGCCTGGCAATCCGGAAAAGGCTATCCGGGATGGGCAAAGACATGTCTTATCTCTGACAAGGGGACAATGATGATGCAGGACGGCGCCTGCCGTCCTTAACGAGATGATGACGAAGGGGCTACGCCGGATAGCCCGGCGACTAGGTCGCACTAGCCGGTGACGACATCCCGGCTAGGCCTGTCCGGTGGGGCCAAGCCAAATTAGGGTTTCCGGCCCTCCCGGCCGGACCTCTATAAAAGGCGCCATAACTGCTCCTGAGAGAGAGAGACCAACTTCAGAGCCAAAGCTATAGTTGCATTTACTCTTAGAGCAGTTACTCCTTCTCACCTTGAGTTCATCTAGTTCTTCGTACTTCTACCTTTGACAGATCTTGTAGCAAGTTGTAGTCCTTATACCACCAATATATAGAGAGGAAAGGCAGGAGTAGGGGTGTTACCTCCTTGCGAGGGCCCTGAACCTGGGTATATCGTGTGTGTGCTTTGTGCCTTCGTTCATTTGTTTGTATTTGTTAGATCTTCCCCTTTTGCACTTTGTTCTTGTTCTTTGTTCTTGGGAGATCTCGGTTTTACCGGGATCCTCCCCGTGTGAGCTCTTAAGCTCGCTATCCCTCCCCGGATCCACCAACGTCCATCGGCCCCACAAATTAGCCATCCTACGACATCTGCCGTGACACCACCACGACAGTTGGCGCCCGCCGTCATCCCATCCGCGACGTCGTCCGGATCCCCTCTCGGGACTTGTGGCAAAGTTGGCCGTACCGGTAGCTACCGGAGCAGATGCCCAGTCTACTTCGGCAGAGCTAGAAGAGCAGCGGAAATTGCTACTCGCTGAGGCGCAGGAGATCGCCGAGATCCGCCGCGAGCTTAGCGCTAGCCTCCGAGAGTACAATGCAGCTCACGGATTCCCTAAAATTGACTCCCGGGAGAAGCGCATTGCAGATCTGCGCAAGAAAGGAAGAATAGTGAATGAGGAGCTCGCTGGTGGAGCTACCACCAGCAACACAGGAAGTCGGATTTCTACGGGGAAGCCGGTGTACAGCTCACCGGCGAAAACCCTTAGGGCCGCTGAAGCCGCCATGGCCGAGTTGGTGGGGCTATCCGGCGAAGCCCTGCGCAAGCAGCAGGAGAGGGTAAACGAGTTGGTAATTGAAGCCAATCGTCAGAATCTGGCCTTCAAGAAGAAGAACCCCGGGGCAGGATCCCAGGTGCACTCAGCCAGACCCGACAGCCAGAGGTCGGATGGGGAGGCCTCTTCCCCGCATCCGAGCAGAAGCAAGAGCAAGAGCAAGAGCCGGAGCCGGAGTCGAGGTTCCGGAAAGAACAAGCAGCTACAGACCTATGATCCGGCCTTCGCCGGTATCCAGCAAGCCGGGCAGGCCGGACAGCGTAACTCAGGACAGGCGGGAAGTACCCGTGGGGATGGTAACCGAGGTGTAGGAAACAATAACCCGGTTGGCCGTGATAATCCGCCTCGGAATCCTCCTCACGATCAGGGAAACCCGCAGAGGGAGGTCGTCTCCGTTCCCCAGCAGGCCCTGGTCCCTGCACGAGACAGGCTCAATGATGGCAACTCGAGGTTGCAGCAGCTCGGATACCAGCCAGACGAGAACCCTTTGGGATCTCGGATAGGAACCAGGCAGCTGAACCCGGCAGACGCCAGATTCCGCCTCGACCGGATTCACCAATCCGAGTTGGTGGAAGAGCAAGGACCTCCGGGACCTGCCTGCTTTGGACCTCGGATCATGCGGGAACCTCCTGTTCGGAACTTTCAGCTCAACCGAGGTGCCAAGACTTATGACGGTAGCAAGAAGCCGGAAGACTGGCTGACCGACTATGTAACTGCAGTAAGCATAGCCGGTGGAAACAGACGATGGGCGGTACGCTATGTACCGCAGATGTTGGAAGGACCAGCCCGGATCTGGTTGAACAATCTGAGAACTGGCAGTATAGACTGCTGGTTAGATTTCGAGGAGGCGTTCATCAGCAACTTCACCAGCACGTATAAGAGGCCCAACAGGCCTCAACAGCTCGCCATCTGTAGGCAAAGGAGCAATGAGACTGACCGGGAATACCTTACTCGGTGGAGCAATATTCGCAACTCTTGCGAAGGAGTGGTGGAGGCACAGGCTATCTCCTGGTTTGCGCAAGGATGCCGGCATGGCTCTATGCTGTGGCAAAAATTACAGAGAAAGATGCCAACAACCTTGGCAGAGACCATGCGCATCGCCGATACCTATACGCTTGGAGATCCCATGCAACCCCTGGTGGATGTCGGAGACTCCAACAGGAGGAATGCGGGACCTCAGCGTTCAGGACCGAGCAGGAGCCATGATCGCCAGGAGTTCGGCCACAAGAGGAATCAGCCCGAGTACCACCATGCCGCGCAGCATGTCGCAGCAGTGACCCGGGAGCAGGAGGATGCCGGCAACAGCCAGCGTCAGAAGACAAGTGGCCCGGCTTGGGGTCAAAGTCAGGAGGTGCAGAAGACTTGGGTGGAACAAAAGAAGCCCCTGACGTATGAAGAAATGCTGAATAAGCCATGCTGCTACCACACTCTGGAGGCCAACAAGCCCGCGAACCACTCTACTCGGCAGTGCAGCTGGTATCAGCGCACGTTGCAGGAGGGCAGCTCGGGAGCTGTTCGGCAGAATGCTCCGGCATCTCGGCCCAATATCCCGAGACCCCCTCCTCCGACATCGGGGGCCAACGCTGTGCGACTTCCCCCTCCTCCGAGAGGACCCCCACCTCGCCCAGTGAATGTGGTGCATACCCGGAACGACAACGGTAACCAAGCCGGACACCAGCAGAGCAACTACCGGGAGGCACATCAGAGCTATGTGGTCTTCGTGAACGAGCCCACTGACCGAAAGAGTGTGCGGCAGCGTGCCCTGGAGGTGAATGCTGTGATCCCGGCGGTGCCCAAATTCTTGCACTGGTCCGAGATGGAGATCACCTGGAGCCGGAAGGATCACCCACGGGTTATGCCCAAGCCGGGAGCGTATGCCTTAGTGGTGGACCCAACCTTTGTCGGACCTAACCTCAACGTCCGCTTCAGCCGGGTCCTGATCGACAATGGCAGTGCCATCAACATCATGTACAAGGACACGATGCTGAAGCTGGGAGTATCCATGAACACCCTTCTGCCCACCGAGACAACCTTCCATGGCATTGTGCCCGGAGTCTCTTGCTCGCCCATGGGAAAGATTTGGGTGGAGGTGCTATTTGGAACTCGGGAGAACTGCAGAACCGAGAGCTTGGAGTTCGAGGTCGTGGACCTCGAGAGCCCGTATCACGCCCTGATCGGCAGACCAGCCCTCGCCAAGTTCATGATCTCGACTCACGTGGGCTACCTCAAGATGAAGATGCCGGGACCCAATGGTGTGATCACCATCTCGGGAGACCACAAGCGCTCCATGGAGTGTGCCTCGGCGGGGTCGTGCTTAGCTGAGTCCCTGGTGATCGCGGAAGAAAAGAAGAGGATCCAGCAGGTGGTGGCGATGGACAAGAGCTCCCAACTAGGGATGCCCGGGATGGTGAACCCGGAGCAGGCGGCATCATTTCAGCCCCCAAAGGAGACCAAGAAGGTGTGCGTGGACCCCAGCAACCCGGAGCGCCAAGTTATCATTGGCAGCAACCTGGACAGCAAATAGGAAGGCGAGCTCGTCGACTTCCTCCGTGAGAATCGGGATGCCTTTGCGTGGTCGAGTGACGATCTGCAAGGCGTCCCGAGGGAGTTGGCTGAGCACTCTCTGTTTGTTCGACCGGATGCGAAGCCGGTGAAGCAACCGACTAGGCGCCTCTCGGATGAGAGAAGAGCTGCTGTCATGGAGCATCTGGCTATACTGCTGGCCGCCGGATTCATCATGGAGGTGCTGCACCCGGATTGGATTTCGAATCCGGTCCTGGTTGAGAAGAAGAAAGATGATCCCCTCCTGCTTAAGGTGTGGCGCATGTGCATCGACTTCACCAACCTCAACAAGGCATGCCCGAAAGACCCCTTTCCGCTGCCCTGGATAGATCAAGTGATAGACTCCACTGCCGGGAGTGAGCTTTTAACTTTTCTAGATGCTTATTCTGGTTTCCACCAGATACCTTTGAATCCGGATGATCAATTGAAAACTGCTTTCATTACCCCTTATGGGGCTTATTGCTATCGTGTTATGACTTTCGGGTTGAGAAATGCTGGTGCTACATACCAGAGATGCATGCAGAAATGCTTGCATGACCAGATAGGCCGAAATGCCGAGGTCTATGTCGATGACATAGTCATAAAAACTAAAGAAAAAGCCTCGTTAATAGATGATCTGAGGGAAACATTTAAGAACCTGAGAAGATTCCGGATGAGGTTGAACCCGGATAAGTGCACATTTGGTGTGCCAGCAGGGAAGTTACTCGGTTTCCTCATCTCCAGCCGAGGAATAGAGGTCAACCCGGGTAAAATTCATGCTATTGAGAGCATGAAGTTGCCCGTGCGTCTCAAGGATGTGCAGAAGTTTACCGGGTGTCTGGCATCCCTAAGTCGGTTTGTGAGCCGACTTGGGGAGAAAGCCTTGCCTCTGTATCAACTGATGAAGAAGAGCAAGACATTTGTTTGGACCTCGCAGGCTGATGCGGCGTTCAATGGTCTGAAGAGAATGCTCTCAACAGCACCTGTGTTGGCATCCCCGTTACCCAAGGAACCTATGTTGTTATATATTGCTGCAACCAACCGGGTAGTCAATGTCGCAATGGTGGTAGAAAGGGAAGAGGGGGGCAAGCTGATACAGAGGCCGGTGTATTACCTCAAGGAGGTGATCTCGGAATCAAAGCAGAACTACCCGCACTACCAGAAAATGGCATATGGGGTATACATGGCAGTGACCAAGCTCAAGCACTACTTTCAGGAACATCCGGTCACAGTGGTGTGCGAAGCTCCTCTCGCCGAGATCATCGGTTGCAAGGATGCTAGCGGCCGGGTAGCCAAATGGGCCATCCAGTTGTCTCCGTATGCTCCGGCATACGAGAGACGAGATGCCATCAAGTCGCAGGCGCTGCCGGACTTTTTGGTAGACTGGGCCGAGATGCAGTATGAACCTCCGATACCGGATTACAACTTCTGGAGGATGCATTTCGATGGCTCAAAGGCTAAGATCGGGTCGGGATGGCTCAAAGGCTATTCGCCGGATAGAGTGCTTTGGTGACTCGGATCTCGTAGTACAACAGGTGTCGGGGAATTGGGATGCCCTTGATGCAAACATGGCCTTGTACAGATTTCATGTGCAGAAAATTTCCGGATTTTTTGAAGGGTGCGAGTTCAAACATGTGCCCAGAGGAGAAAACAAAGCAGCGGATGTCTTGTCCAAGCTAGGGTCATCCCGGGATGCCATCCCACCCGGGATAGCCCTAGAGCATCTGAGGAAGCCATCTATTCAACCATCACCCGAGTCAGAATCTATCTTCATCCCCAAGGAGCCTGGTTCAGATGCCGTACCCATGGAAGTAGATGTCGGGAGCATAACATCGAACCCGGGGACTGCGTCCCAGTGCTCGGAGAGGCAAAGAAAGATGATGATAGAGGTGATGTCGGCAGAACCAATGGACATAGACACTCCCATGTTCCCGGAGAGACCTGTCCCGGGATGGGCACAGCCCATTATGGCGTACATCTTGGAGGGAAGTTTCCCGGAAAATGAAGTGGAAGCTCGGCAGATACTGCGAAGATCAAAAGCATACACTGTCATCAATCAAGAACTGTACAAGAGAAGTGTCACCGAAGTACTCCAGAGATGTGTGGAACCGGCAGAAGGACAAGAGATGCTGGTGGAAATACATCAAGGGGAGTGCGGACATCATGCATCATCCCAGGCCCTGGTGGCAAAGGCGTTCCGGCATGGGTTCTACTGGCCCACTGCATTGCAGCAAGCAGAAGATATTGTCCGGAAGTGTGGGGGATGTCAGAGATTTGCTCACCGGATACACATGCCGGCGTCAGCACTGAAAACAATCCCCATCACTTGGCCATTCGCAGTATGGTGTTTGGACATGGTCGGGCAATTCAAGCCGGCAAGGGGCAATATGACACACATACTTGTCATGGTGGACAAGTTCACCAAGTGGATAGAGGTCAAGCCAATCCGGAAGTGCGATGGACACACCGCTGTGCAATTCCTGAAAGACATCATCTTGAGATACGGATACCCACACAGCATTATCACGGATAATGGAACAAACTTTGCTGTGGGGGAATTCGCTCGATTTTGTGCTGAGAAGGGAATCCGGCTAGATGTAGCATCAGTCGCACACCCGGAAGCAAATGGGCAAGTCGAAAGGGAAAATGCCTTGGTCTTAGCCGGTATCAAAGCTCGTTTGATTGAACCATTGTTGAGAACTCCGGGATGCTGGATAGAGGAGTTGCCGGCGGTGTTATGGGGTCTCCGGACTACACCGAATAGATCTACCGGGTACACACCATTCTTCATGGTATACAGTGCTGAGGCAGTACTCCCAACCGACATACAATATGATTCTCCGAGAGTGACAATGTTCACCGAGACCGAGGCAAAGGAGGCCCGAGAAGATGATGTGGATTTACTCGAAGAGGCAAGAGAGTTGGCACTATCTCGATCTGCAATTTACCAGCAAAATCTTCGCCGATATCATAGCCGGAAAGTACACCCGAGGGTGTTCCGGGAGGGAGATCTGGTGCTGAGGCTCATCCAATGCACGGCCGGAATGCATAAGCTGTCACCTCCATGGGAGGGACCTTTTGTGATAAGCAGGGCATTGCACAATGATTCTTATTACCTTGTAGATGCACAGGAGGCTAGGAAAGGTGTAATGGACAAATCCGGTGAGGAAACCAAACGTCCATGGAATGTAGCTCTACTTCGCCCCTTTTTCACGTAAAAGGTTCAGTGTATGTTGTATCTCAATTTTCAGTATTAATGGAAGTAAGGCACCCCGGGAGGAACCCGGGGACTGCCTGGGTCTGTGCTCTCCTTTACTTCTGTTTTATTAAGTTTATTTACTATTTTGTACCGGCATCTCGGGAAGGAACCCGGGGACTGCCGGATAGCTGTTCTCTACTTTTCTTTTGTATGCCGGGAAAGTTCCGAGTTCGACTCTTAAAGACAGAGTAATGTATGTCATGTGAAATCATCTTGTGACTCGACTGACGAACGCCGAAATGGTAGTCAAGAGCAAAGAGAGGGAAGGTGGGAAACACGAAAACGGTCTCGGGGACTCGGAGCAGGAACTTATCCGGCATACTTGTTTTTTATTAACTTTGTTGTTTATGTCGGGAATTCGGTTAGCCGGATCTCGGGTTGTTCTAAGTAGTGTATGCCGTATGTGGAGCTTTGTGACTCGACTGTCGAACGCCGAAATGGTAGACAAGAGCAGAAATTACCTAAGTACGGTGAACATGAAAAGCAAGTCGGGAACTCAAAACAGAATACATTGGCATAAATTGTTCGGATAAGTAGTTCACTGCGGAATGAAAATAGTATAAGTATATATTACATATGACACCCAGCATCCCGGGGATTTGACGAATCTACTTTAAGTTCTTAAGCGGCAGGGGAAGTCGGCTTCTCAACGGAGACTTCGGTGGCAGTAACCTCGGAAGCAGCGGCCTCGGGAGCAGTGGCAGCAGCGGCAGCAGGAGCAGCAGTAGGAGTGACTTCAGCTTCGGTTCCGGCAGCGCTGCTCGGTGCTTCGGGAAGCACCTCGGTCTCGGGGGCCTCGGCTCTCAGTGAAGACGTTGCATCCCGGGGAACCACGTTCTCGGGCGCAGCACCGGAGGCGCCATCATCCTCTTCCGGGAGCTCCTCTTCCGCACCGCCAGTTGCGCTGGTGTCTTCGGAGTCCGCATAGTCTGATTCAGACTCTGAGGAAACGGTGCTGGCGGTGAAGGCACGGATGTTGGACCACTTGGCGATGCGGTGCGCCACCTCTTGCCGCTGCTGGACCTTCTCCGGGTCATTGACCCATGGCGACACCGTCCGCAGGCGCTGAATCGCCGCCAGATCAAGACCTTCGTACCAGCTAAGTACTTGGGTCAAGACCTGGTCGGCACCAGCCCGCGCACCGGAACGCTTCCACGCGTGGAGGCGACTCCCGGCACCCCGGAGTGCGCCCGCGAGCTGCGGAATCGAGAGCGTCCCGCGGATGCTTGGCCACAATACGCCGTGGACATGGATCGCGGCGCTGAGCAGATCCGTCCCGATAGACCGGAGGGGTACTATCCGGGCCTTCAGAGCAACGAGGTGATCCTCAATGTCCCAGGCATCCGAGATGGGACCCTTCCCGGCGTGCTTCTCGCGGAAGGCGGCAACAGCTTTGGCGGCAGCTTCCCGGGAGTGCTCAAACTCTCCTTTAAAAAGAAGAGCTGTCAAACGACTAGGTCATAAGAATAACAACAGGAAAGGAAGCAAAAAAAAGACAAGAGGGATGTCGGTCCACTAACTGTTCAGATCCCGGTTTAATACTGTGAGCTCCGAGAGCCAAGTATCATACCGGGAACGGAGAAGAGCAAGCTCAGTCTCGGCAGTGTGCGCGCGCTCCTCGGACTGGTCCAGGGTCTCTTGCTGCTTCTTGGTAGCTTCGATGAAGCGCGTCTTCATCTCGGCAATAGCAGCCTGGGCCTTTCCGAGCTCGCCGTTCAGCCGCGCGATCTCGGATTGCGCGGTGCCGAGAGCAGTCTTCTGGTCCACCGAGACCTTGCGCGCCGCATCTCGCTCCTCCCGGAGGCGCTCCTCGGATTTCTTAAACTGACCGAGATCAGCAAGAACCCGGTTGAAGATGTCGCGGCGTTTATGGTTGCACTCCTAAAAATCAAGACATAAAAGAAGTTAGTCGGGAAAGGATGTAAGGAACCCGGTTGGGAGGATATCGGGGACTCGGTGTCCGAATCCTGGATTTTTTCTCTAATATTGGAACCTAGTGATCTGCTATTCGGTGGAATCTAGAGCACTAAGCACCAATCTCGGGGACTAGTGGTGAAGCAAATTTTGAAGCAACCTATCCGGTTGGGAGGATCTCGGGGACTCGGTGTCCAAGTCCTGGGTTTTTTCTCTAAGATTGGAACCTAGTGATCTGCTATTCGGTGGAATCTAGAGCACTAAGCACCAATCTCGGGGACTAGTGGTGAAGCAAATTTTGAAGCAACCTATCCGGTTGGGAGGATCTTGGGGACTCGGTGTCCAAGTCCTGGGTTTTTTCTCTAAGATTGGAACCTAGTGATCTGCTATTCGGTGGAATCTAGAGCACTAAGCACCAATCTCGGGGACTAGTGGTGGTGGAAGGAACAAGTGTTTTTCGATAAAAGAAAGAGAGCAAGCTTACCTCGGTCACCCGAGTAACATCCAGTGCGGCCACTTGGAGAGCGTGCAGAGCTTGGGCGTTGCGGCTTGGCCCTGCAGCGTGCAGATCTCCGGCGATCTCGGAGGCATCGGCGGCGAGCCAGGCATTGTTGTATTCATCAACAACCCGTATGCCGGAGCAGCCGGGCGCGCGGGTAGCGGCAACATCCCGGGATCCTGAAGGTACAAAGGAACTGACGGTTGCTCGCAACATCCGCAAGGCAGCAGTAGGGATCTCGGCGGGAGGCGGTGGTAAAGATGAAGACGTACCTGGGCGCAGCACCAAGTCGCGGGCCGAGGATGTCGGGGCAGCTGCGGTCGGAGCAGAAGGTGTTTTCTGCCCAGCAGTCTTGCAGCGAGACTTGGGAACTTGATCTGCTGGCCGGGAGGAGGCGGTACGCTGCCTCTCCGGGATGGCCTTGGTCGCGGCTGGCCGAGAGGCGCCACTTGCCGCAGGTTCCCGGCGAGGGCTGAGGATCTCTGCCTCCAGCCCTGGAACCCGGCGCGGGCTCTCCGGAAGAAGCACTTCTCCCGAGGTGGTCGTGACCTGCACCGGGGTCTCTTCGAGCACCGGATGTGCTTCCGGGGTCGCAGCGGTAGCCGGTGCGGCACTGGAAGCCGCAAGCTCAATGCCTCGGGTAGAAGGGCGAGGAGGTGAAGGAGAGGCCCGAGCCGGGCTGGGAGTTCGAGTCCCGGGAGGAGGAAGAACAGCAGGGGACGGGAGATCGAGTGCGTCCCTGAAAGGAAATGTCTTAGTAGTAGTTATGGAGAAAGCAAAGATAACATAAGGCAAGGAGGACGTACCCGGAATCCACAAGGGGAGGACCCCTTTGCCGGCGCCGAGCAGGCTTCTCGGTGGTCTGCTTAGTCGGTTTGCTCTTCTTGGGGGGGTTGCCGGGATTATCGGCCCCCTCGGTGTCGGAAGCCGCGCGCTTCCGGCTCTCGGCACGTTTTGTCCCGGTTGTCGGTTTCGGAACCACAGCTGAGGCCCAATTCAAAGGGAGAGCATCAATAACATCGAGAATCTCGCAGTCAATCTCATCCTCATCATCCGAAGAAATGAAAACTGCCTCTGGAGTTGAAGAATTACCCGGGGCCTTGACGAAAGGGATGGCGAGGTGGTCCTCGCCGTCGGGATCCTCTCTCGGCATCACGTCCGGTTTCGGGAAGTCCGGCGTGTAATTCCCGTTGACGTGGACGGCGTCTTCTTCGTGTTGACGCTCGAACAACTGCGCAAACAAGTTAGGCCGTGTCGGTGTCCAGGTGAGCGCATGCACGAAGGCGAAGGCACGAAAGACTGATATAAGCACCTGGTCGCATGGTCTTCTCCGACATCCCCCAAGGACCCCCCAAGTGTAGTCCTCCGTCATCTCTGTCCGGGCAATAGATCGGACACGACGGACGACCCCCCCGTGGTTTAGCCCAAGGATACTGGTCCTAGTGGGGTCGAAGTTCCCGGACATGTGGCACATCTTGTGCACTCGGTTTTGAAGGGGGCAGACCCGGCGGACAATGAAGCAGCGCAAGAGATCATCCCCGGTCATCTGCTGAGTTAGCACATGCAGAACATCGTGCATGTATTTGATCTCGTCGTTGTCGGGAAGATGCTTCCAGCGACGGAATTCGCGCGGAGGACCCATGACGAATTCCGGCAGATTGATGAAGTCCGGGTTCGAGGACCCCGGACCATCTCCCGAGGGCTCCCGGTTCTTCACGTAGAAGAAGTTGCGCTGCCATTTCCGGCAAGACTCTAGTCCCTTAACTATGGGGAATCCGGAGTCCGCGCGAGGGATGATGGTGGCCGCTCCGCAATCGACTAAGTCCTTTATCTTCTGATCCGGATTGGGGATGGCTTGGCGGAGAAGGATGAAATACTTGGCCCAGAGATCCACAAATGGCCATATGCCGAGATACGCCTCCGCGTAGGTGGTGAAGACCGAGAGCATCATGATGGCGTTGGCCGGAAGATGGTGAGGTTGGACGTCGTACGTGTCGAGGAAGTCGCGGAAGAAGGGGCTAGCCGGAAGCCCAAACCCGCGCTCGAAGTGCGATAGGAATACCACGAATTCCCCGGGTTGGGGTTCCGGGGCAACCTCCTCTCCCGGTAGACGGCTCTCGACTTCCGGAGGAATCCGGTGAGTCCGATACAGCCAGTCAAGATCCGACTGCTTCGTCTCGGACCCATCCCAGCACCCCCGAGCACGTTCTTCACCCATGTCGGAGAAATATGCAGGGGTATCCGGGCTACTCTGCAGACGCAGCGGCGGTTAGTCGGAGTTAGTCTATCGGAAACAAGGATGTCGGCTCACAAACTGCTAGACACTACCGAGTTGGTGGGAAGCAAGATCTGTCATGTGCTAAATAATCAAAACAAAGGGAGGAAAAATGGCTCGCGCTAAACTCAAACGAGGTACGAATACGGGTGACCAATAAGCATCCTAGCGCCACGCTGGTTCATCGCCGTGCACCTCGCGCGCGCCGCTCGAATGTGCTCACCGGCGGCGGCGCAACCGTGCTCGTGCTATGGCACGGCCGGCGTCGGGAGGTTACTCTACCGGAGAAAGGCATCGGAGCGGAGAAGAGCAACTCACCGGTGGAGGAGATCGACGGCGTGTGAGAGGGACGGCGGGGTGCGAGCTCCGGCGAACGGCGAGCGAGACGTCGTGCGGGCAACGAGCACAGCGGCGGCGACGAGCTCGAGACGGTGAAGGAGAAGAAGAGCGAAGAAGAAGAAGTGAAGGAGACCGTTCCGGTCCCCTATTTATGGGGGGGATTCCGGAGCGGTTTCCAATTTTCCCGCCCACGATCTCTACGATCGTAGGTGGGATCTATTTTGTGCCGCGAGCCACGTGGCACTATCCGGAGCGCTCGATCCGGCCACACCGAGGGCCACACGGCCCGAACGGTTCGATTCCGGATCGGATACGGCTCCCCGGCGCGGGAACCCAAGCGACACCGTGCGTGCGCAGAAGCACTCGAGTGCGCCTCTGCGCAGACGGGACGTCGGGTGGGCCCTGGCTCGCTGTCTCGAATTCATCGGGAGATCAACGGTCAAGATTTGCTGAGATGGTGCTACCCGGTCGCAGGCTTCGCCTCCCGGTTAAGACCATCTCGGTGAGAAGATATCGGGACGAATCGACCTCGGCATGGAATAAAAGGAGGGTGTCATATGTTCTCGGAAGATGGGTGTTATTAAAGCTGATCCCGCACATCATCCGGGGTCGCTGTGCAGCACCAGCTTCGGGGACTAGTGTCGGGGGGCTGCCCCCCGGGTAGGGGCAGATCCCAGTATATTATAATGAATATCAACAGTGCTTGACCTTTGGCGACAGCAAAGAACACCTCCTGGTGTGCCGAAAGGGCAGCTTGACCCTTGGGCACTGGTAGAGGACAAAATGCCTCCTGGCAGGCGCAAGGGTCACCTCTAGCAGCTATAAATAGACACACCCGGCCCTCACAATCGCAGCACAAGCGTGAGCGGATGGTTCCTCTAAGAACTAGCTTCTCGAAGATGTCTTTGCTGGTAGGCTAAGACATCTTCGGGAGGCTAGGCCTAGAGATACGCATCCTGAGACGAGCTCGGACGTCTCCGGGAAGGATCCCGGATCTAGGACTCCGGGGAGACTTTCGGATGAAGGAGTATTCGGCTTTACCGGATAGGTATTCCGGATAAGTACTAACCGGAGCGACTCTCGGTGTTGATCTTGTGCAGAAGAGGTTCAGTGGTAGGCAAGGAGGTATCCGGAGCAAGGGCTTCCGGTCGGCCGTCAACGGTCCGTAGCAGGCTTTCCCGTCTATCGCGGGGGGAAGTACCGTTCCGCCTAACACGGAAGCATGGTCACCTCCCGCCTGACACGGGAGCATGGTCACCTCCCGCCTGACACGGGAGCGCGTCAGCCGGTACGACCGTGGTACGACAAGACCTGACATGCCTAGCCTGGCAATCCGGAAAAGGCTATCCGGGATGGGCAAAGACATGTCTTATCTCTGACAAGGGGACAATGATGATGCAGGACGGCGCCTGCCGTCCTTAACGAGATGATGACGAAGGGGCTACGCCGGATAGCCCGGCGACTAGGTCGCACTAGCCGGTGACGACATCCCGGCTAGGCCTGTCCGGTGGGGCCAAGCCAAATTAGGGTTTCCGGCCCTCCCGACCGGACCTCTATAAAAGGCGCCATAACTGCTCCTGAGAGAGAGAGACCAACTTCAGAGCCAAAGCTATAGTTGCATTTACTCTTAGAGCAGTTACTCCTTCTCACCTTGAGTTCATCTAGTTCTTCGTACTTCTACCTTTGACAGATCTTGTAGCAAGTTATAGTCCTTATACCACCAATATATAGAGAGGAAAGGCAGGAGTAGGGGTGTTACCTCCTCGCGAGGGCCCTGAACCTGGGTATATCGTGTGTGTGCTTTGTGCCTTCGTGCATTTGTTTGTATTTGTTAGATCTTCCCCTTTTGCACTTTGTTCTTGTTCTTTGTTCTTGGGAGATCTCGGTTTTACCGGGATCCTCCCCGTGTGAGCTCTTAAGCTCGCTATCCCTCCCCGGATCCACCAATGTCCATCGGCCCCACAAATTAGCCATCCTATGGCATCTGCCGTGACACCACCACGACAAAGCCACAGGTGTCAAGAAGCGCAAGTGTGGGAACACCCGCAAATACATAAGGAGTTTCAAAATTTGATTAGAAAGACCACCAGTTATCCTTACCTTACGAGTATTTCTCCTTATCTCATTGAAGTTGTATTGACCCACCAATTTGTGGTGAGGCAGTACCTTGAAAACCATGTCCTAGCTTGGTATTCAAGTCTCTAAAATATCGAATTTATAAAATACTTCGGGTGTGTCTATTTGTTTGTTGTTTGATATGTTTCTGTGAAGTGTGTTGATGTGCATGGGTAGATTTTCCTTTGTAGTCTCTTTCTATCTCTACTTACCTATGCTCACACCATACAGATGCCTCCACGTCGTGATCCTGACAACAACAATGCCAACGAAATGATGCAACAAATGATGGCAGCTCAGACACAGTTGATGACCATGATGGCTCAGTTCATGGCAAACCAAAACAATCCACCACCCCCACCACCGCCGCCACCCCCACCCCCACCCCAAGTTGACCGCCTTGCTAGGTTCTTGAGGCTCAGACCCAACAAATTCTCCACAGCTACTGAACCAATCGTAGCTGATGATTGGCTACGCTCTGTGAACAAGGATCTAGTTACTTGCGAGTGTACGGAATTGGAGAAAATAAGGTTCACTTCCCATCTACTGGAGGGGCCAGCGGCACAGTGGTGGGAAACATATCAGATCACTCACCCACTTGAAGGACTTACCTGGGAAATATTTAAAGAAGGTTTCCGTAATGCTCACAGCTCAACTGGGATCATGAATCTGAAAAGGGATGAGTTCCGTACCCTGAGACAGGGAAATCGTGCTCTGAGGGAGTACATGGAGGACTTCAATTCCCTCTCACGCTAATGCCCCAGAGGATGTAGACACCGATGCAAAGAGGAAGTATAAGTTTCTGAATGGACTCAATGGTGAGCTGAAAATACCATTGTCTGTGGCCTATGCTCCCAATTATCAGGATCTTCTTGATCAGGCCATTACCCTGGACAGCAACATGAAGAAGGAGGAGAATAGGAAAAGGAAGTTAAGCGCCAATAAGTACAACACTAATCTGATGCAGAAGAAACCATACGTTCCAGAGAACAGTGGGAGTCACCACAGTCACAAGAGTGGAAGTGGCCACAATCATAATGGTCATATCCATAAAGTAGGAAATTCCGGATACAGAGGAAATGGACAGGGTGGTAGTGGACACAACCACCCGTTCAATGGGAACAATAGTGGAAAAGAGCAACACCGCCACAACAATGAACCTAAACGAGATATTAGTCAAGTGACTTGTTACAAGTGTGGGAACAAGGGATATTACTCAACAGACTGTCCAGAGAAGAAGAAGGCGCCGGAAGCATCAAAGCCTAATCCTTTCCAGAAGGCACAGGTGAATCATCTTGATGTGGAAGAAGTGCAGAATGAACCAGATGCAGTGATTGGTACGTTCCTACTACATACCTTTCCAGCATTAGTCTTGTTCGGTACTGGAGCATCCCACTCATTCATCTCAAGAGCATTTGTTAATAAAAACAAACTGACTACTACAAGCCTGCTAAATCCGGTTAGGGTGAGTTCCCCAGGGGGGGAAATGCTCGCACAAACCGATTGTCAAAACTTGAGTTTAGAAATTGGTAAACACTCCTTTCCGGTAAACCTGATAATATTAGAGACCCGGGGTCTGGATGTTATACTCGGTATGGATTGGTTGGCCAAGTTTGAAGGAGTATTGGATTGTGCGAATAGATCCATTACACTCACCACTCCCGAGAAGAAGAAGATCAGATACAAATCCAAATTTGAATTTAAGAAAGTTAAGCTAAATTCTCTTAAGGGGGTTAGCCTGGGAGACGTTCGTGTGGTAAGAGATTACCCTGATGTTTTCCCCGAAGAACTACCGGGAATGCCACCCGATAGGGATGTTGAATTTCTTATAGATTTGGTTCCCGGAACTGGACCCATAGCCAAGAGACCATATCCAATGGCCGTAGCTGAATTGAAAGAACTCAAGAAGCAGTTAGAGGAGCAACTGCAGAAAGGATTCATCCGCCCAAGTTCATCACCTTGGGGAGCACCCATTCTGTTTGTAGAGAAAAAGGATAGTACTCAAAGGCTAGTCACGGATTATCGAGCTATCAATGAGGTGACGATCAAGAACAAGTACCCGCTACCAAAAATTAATGAGCTTTTCGACCAGCTAGAGGGTGCTTCGGTATTCTCTAAGATCGATTTGCGATCAGGATACTTTCATATGAAAGTAAGAGAACTAGATATACCAAAAACTGCCTTCACTACCAGATATGGATTATATGAGTACACCGTAATGCCGTTTGGTTTAACCAATTCACCGGCATACTTCATGAACATGATGAACAAAGTGTTTATGGACTTTCTGGATAAGTTTGTTGTGGTGTTCATTGATGACATCCTGATTTACTCCAAAAGTCAGGAGGAACATGAAGAACACTTACACATGATATTACAGAGACTTAGAGAACATAAGCTGTATGCCAAATTTAGCAAGTGTGAATTCTGGCTAGAAGAAGTTGGTTTTCTAGGACACGTTGTGTCGAAAAATGGAATAGCAGTAGACCCAGAAAAGGTGTCAGCAGTGACAAAATGGGAAGTACCCAAGAATGTGGCGGACATTCGTAGTTTCCTTGGACTGGCAGGTTATTATAGAAGATTTATTGAGAACTTCTCCAAACTTGCCAAACCATTGACTACACTACTGAAGAAGGAAGTCAAATTCCAGTGGACTGAAGAATGTGAAATAAGTTTCCAGGAACTAAAGAAACGGCTAGTGTCAGCACCTGTTTTATGTTTGCCAGATATAGAGAAGGAATTCCAAGTATATTGTGATGCCTCGCACCATGGACTAGGAAGTGTCCTAATGCAAGAAGGGAAAGTGGTTTCATATGCTTCTAGACAGCTTAAGAAACATGAGGTCAACTATCCCACCCACGATCTGGAGTTAGCATCAGTAGTGCATGCTCTAAAGACGTGGAGACCCTATCTATTGGGAAAGCGTTGTGAACTATTCACAGATCACAAGAGCCTGAAATATATTTTCACCCAGAAGGAATTGAATATGAGGCAAAGAAGATGGCTGGAACTTATTAAGGACTATGATATGAGTTTGCAATATCACCCAAGAAAAGCTAATGTGGTGGCAGACGCTTTGAGCCGTAAGGTCCATGTAAATGGACTGACAGCGGGAGATTTGCCCGAGGATTTAAGTAGGGCATTTAAGGATCTCAGATTAGAGGTAGTACCCGAAGGATTCCTCGCAACACTGGACGTACAACCTTTGTTGATGGATAAGATTCGGGAAGGCCAGAAGGGAGACAAAGTAATGGATAAAATCAAGGTCAACCTGGGCGAAGGGAAGGCCAAGGGTTTTCGGGAAGATTAACAAGGCACCTTGTGGTTTGAGAAACGCATCTGCGTGCCGCAAGATAAGGATCTTAGAAATTTGATTCTGCAAGAAGCACATAACTCGCCTTATTCCATACACCCGGGAAACACCAAGATGTACATGGATGTAAACGAAAGATTTTGGTGGAATAACCTGAAGAGAGACATCGCGGAATATATAGCAAAGTGCGATGTATGTAGTCGAGTAAAGGCGGAACATCAGAAGCCAGCAGGATTGTTGCAACCTTTAACTATACAGGATTGGAAATTGGAACAGATAGGTATGGATTTCATTACTGGATTACCGCGTACCAGATCGGGATATGATTCTATCTGGGTAATAGTGGATCGTTTGACAAAGGTGGCCCATTTTGTACCAGTAAAGACTACCTACTCAAGTGCTAAGTTGGCAGTGATTTACATGAGGAGAATAGTATGTTTGCATGGTATTCCCCAGAGGATTGTGTTTGACAGAGGTACCCAGTTTACCTCGCATTTCTGGAAACAACTACATGAATCGTTGGGTACGAGATTAGAGTTCAGTACAACCTTTCATCCCCAAACGGATGGACAGACGGAAAGAGTAAACCAAATTCTAGAAGATATGCTGAGGGCATGTGCCTTGGACTACAAGTCTAGTTGGGATGATAATTTGCCGTACGCAGAATTTTCCTATAACAACAGTTACCAGGAAAGCATAGAGATGTCGCCGTTTGAGGCACTTTATGGTAGGAAATGCACCACACCATTACTTTGGAGCGGTGTGGGAGAGTGGAGTTTATTTGGACCTGATATAATCCAGGAAGCTGAAGAGAAGGTTCGAATAATCAAGGACAGATTGAAGATCGCGCAGTCCAGACAGAAAAGCTATGCAGATTCCAAAAAGAGAGAAATCACATATGAGATAGGTGACAGGGATTATTTAAGAGTGTCACCAATGCGTGGTGTGAAGAGGTTCGGGATCAAGGGTAAACTTGCACCTCGATTCATCGGCCCCTTTAAGATTCTTTCCTGCAAGGGAGAAGTGGCGTATGAACTAGAATTGCCGGAAGTTCTGTCAGCAGTTCACAATGTCTTCCATGTGAGCCAATTGAAGAAGTGTCATCAGAGATGATAGAAACACCGCTACGGGATACAGTGCCACTAGAAGAAGTTCAATTGGAAAGTGACCTGACGTATGAAGAGAAGCCAATCAAAATCTTGGAGATGGCAGAAAGGATCACACGAACCAAGACTATCAAATTCTGTAAGGTCTAGTGGAACCACCATACCGAAGAAGAAGCAACTTGGGAACGGGAGGATGATCTTCGGGAAGAACACCCACATCTTTTTGAAGGCCAAACCGAATCTCGAGGACGAGATTCATCTTAAGGGGGTTAGGTTTGTAACATCCCAATTTTGCTAAAAATTTAAAACTTTGCATTCATACATCATTCATCATATAGGCTTAACTTTTAATCACATAAGTACTAAATAAAAATTCAATTATGAGTTTAAATAATGTTTAATCCCATTAAGTGTTTCTTTAAACTTACTTAATAAATATAATTTTACAAATTATATAATGGGTAAGTTTACTATTAAAAATTGCTAATTTAAATAACCTTTTTAAAACATATTTTTTATGAATTTTTCTGAAAGATTTTGAATAGATTTAAAAATCATTTAGTAAATCAGTTTTGGAAAACAGTTTTTATTATTTTTATTTAAAAGAATATGTTACCGGGCCGGCCCAGATGCTATCCACCGCGCGCGCGATAGATAACAGCCCATCGGCCCGCTCCAGCGCGCGCGTCGCTCCCCTCTCGCTGACAGGTGGGCCCGACCTGTCAGCCGTCTTCCACCTCCGTCCGGAGATCACGCCGGAGATGGACCGAGTCCGAGCCGTTTCCGGCCGTTTCCCGCCACGTCTAGCGCCCCTGCCCCCTCCTATTTATACTCCTCGAGGCCGCCTCCGAACCCCCCCCCCCCAAAAACCCTACCTCCCCGCCGCCGGGCTGCTCGGAATCGATATCGCCGTCGCCGCCATTTCCGCCGGACTTTTGCACGAGTGCGGTAAGCACCGAGCTCCTCGAGCGCCACCGAGGCTCCCCCTAGCTTCCCCATCCCCTTGCGCACCCGTTGAGCCCCCTCGCTCGTTCTATTTCGCAGCCGAACGCCGAAACCGTCTTCGACCCGAGGCCGTCGCCGCCGTCCTCGACTCCGACGAGGAAAGGAGAGGTGTTCTGACGCCGCCGCCGCGCCATCGACCTCGCCATCTCCTCTGCATCATTTTGGTATGACCCACTCTTCCCGGGGCTGTGTTTTCACGCTAGAAACATCGAGGCCGACGCGCCGCCGCCGCGGGCGCCGCCGCCGGCGAGCCTTCCGGCGACCCGCGCGCCGCTCGGTTCGGCCGAACGTCCCACGCCGTTGGATCTAGATCCAACGGATCTGGATCAAAACGATCCAGTGCGTCCGATCTCACTTAAATCGGACGGCTCTCGTCCACGATCCGCGCGACCCGTTTTCGTCCAATAGGATCGCGTCACGTAGCCCTCTTATTTTCTTTTTCGCAGGAATTTTATAAATAAAACAGAAAATATGCAAAACTTAGAAAATTCATAACTTATGTTCTCTAAGTCCAAATTCAATGAATTTTATGTCCACAGATATCCCTGCTAGAGTAGTTTAATTCTACATCATTTGTTTTTTATTTTGATAAATAATAATTCATAAGATCATCCGAGGAGTAATGCGGCTATTAAATCCATAACTTAAATAATGAAAATGTTTTACAAATAAACTAAATTGTTTTAGGTTTAGGTTAACAACCTCTGCCCAGGAATATTAATATATGTCTTATCTGAAAATTTTCTTAGAACAATAAAAGTTGAAATGGTATAATCTAAGTTTTGGTTATATTGTTTTCAATTATTAAATTGTTAAGTGAATTGAGAAATTCCTAGAAATTGCATCTCATGCATTTAATACCAGAGAATATAAATTATGGATAAGTGTGTCTAATTCTACACATGGCATATCATGCATGCATACATCTTTTATTTGGTGTGTGAGATTTTGTGTGGATATTTATTTGTATGTATTGCTTGTGCTAGATTGTGAAGGAGAGGAAGGACCTGCTTGTGATTGCTATTCTTGTTGTGCCTGCCCCTCCTGCTGCCAAGGCAAGTGACTTCATAAAACACCTACTATTTTATTCTATTGCATATCTAGTGTTTTCAAACAGTATTTGCAAAAGTAGTATGCATGATAGGTTTTGGGAGATTGTAGTATGCTATGCAAACCTTTTAGGTTTCCCCTTAGAAATTCCAGATTAGACCCCTATTATAATTTAGTGGAAGCACCTGCTGAAAAAATGATTGTTTTATGGTTGATGTGATAAATGAAAATTTCCACTAAATTAATTTAACGCCTGGGTGGATTGGGTCGATCGAGGAGGTTTCAAGTTGAGTGGCTTCTCAGGGCCAAGTTTCATGGTTGTCTTCGCCCAGGATAGTTTCTACTTACTTGGGGCCATGATATGCGGTGTTAACCTGAGTTGCTCACTTGTGGTAGGCCACCCAGGGCTATGAGATTTAAGTTTACACTGAGTCTAGTTGCTTATCGTGCAACCATTGGTCAATATGGGCTCTGTCTTGATGGAGTAAGTTGATGTGGACCTGGGTCAAGAGATTGATGGTGGTAGAGTTGATAGGATGGTGGTAATCTCTTAGTATGATCATGGGAAAGCAACTTCTGAAAATTCTCGTCTTGATCTTCTCCTTTTCCTTCTCACTAAAGGAGTGTAGAGGATAGTTTGGGTTAAAGTGGTCTAATGGTGAAAGTGCACACCCTCTCGAGAGATTAAAACCTAAGATCTTAGCCGTGTCCCCGGCATCGGACAATTTGAGTAACTACACAAGGCTGTGTTCTGAAAATCTCCTCATCTCAAATTTCTTAATAAAACTTTGTTGGGTGAACATGGGTAGGAGACATGGACTTGTCTCGAGATTGTCTCTGAAGGAGAAGATATTGATTTACAAAAATTATTTATCAAAAGTAGGAGAAAATTTGCTTTGCGCAATAGCCTTGAGCTCCACCAGCCAAAATAAGCATATAGTTATAGTTTAATAGAACATTAGGAATTAAAGTCACTTGCCACCACAATTCAATTGTGCTGACCCTTTATAGCTGGGATGCAACTAAACCTTGCAGAATGTCCGAATGAGGAGTAAGGGGGTCGTCTTCGAGCTACAACCAACATGATTTGCCAGTGGCTTCATGGAGAAGATGTAGCTCCATGCTACCTTTATAATTGCGTTTGAAATCTGAAATAAAGTGTGAACTATTTATTCAGCTAGCATTTCCGCTATGCTAAGTTGTAAGGATATTTGTTTTTGGATCATTCGTCTCGTTCTGTAATAAAATTTTGACATTGTACTGTGATATTACATCTTATTGGAGAATGTGAGACTTATGTGATCCAAGTCTTTGCATTATTCATATGTGCCATTGCTTTCGTAAGCATGGGCACTACAGAGAGACACCCGGCCAACCACTTAAGTTGTGGAACAGGTCTCATGTATGTGGACATGTAAGGTTAGTCTCCAGGCCGCTTCATCTCACTATGCAGCTAGGATCCAACAAACTTCAAGATGGTAATAACATGATCAAAGTTGTTTAAGTCTAGATTAGGAAGGAGGAAAAAGATAGAAAGAAAAATGTAGTTGGTCTTCTAGGCTTCATCTCCAGACTTGTAACTTGCTTCTTGGGGATGTCTTGATTGAATTCTTTGGTAGACTTGATAATTCTTCATACTTGATGATTCTTGTATCATCGAGGCTGGTCTTGGATTTAATTTAATCTTCATGAAGTCTTAGAGGAGGAGGGAGAAAAGAGAGAGAGAGAGAGGAAGTAAGACTTCGAAAAATATTGCTGGTTGGTCTTCATGAACTTCTTTTTGATTTTCTTCTACTCCTGGAAGATACTTCTGAAGTCTTGTTTTGGCTAAGTCCTTCATTGGCCTCCTAGCTCCATGATGAAAATCCTAAGTGTCTAGTGCACAACACTCTGACCAAAATACTAAGTTTGAAAATAATCCTAACTTAGAGAAAATAATGGAGGAGTTTTCCTATAAGGAGAATAACTATATAATAAAATATTTCATGCATGCAATGCACTTTTTAATCATAATAAACATCATACAAAATTTGTGATATTTATAAAGTATGCATTAGGCTATAAATGCAATTTAATTAATTTCTATTTTTGAAAAACATCATAAAAGGAATAAATAAAAGATTAAAGTTTTAAGTGATTAAAATTTTATAACAAAATTTTATAATGGTGTTAATAGACAGAGGGCATTTAATTAAATTTATAGCAATTAGATTTAATCAAAATAATGTTTCTATTAATAGTTATGTCAAAAATAGTCAAACTACTCAATTTAAACATACAACTATTAAATCATCAAAATAAAACTCAAAAATATTTTATAATAGAGGCATCATATTACAAATATTCCAAAGTTTCTAAAACAATTTTATTTGCATTTTTTGTATTTATGGATTTAAAGTTATTACAAATATACTCAAATCATCCATTTGAAATTTGAATAATTTATACTAGCTCAAATTTTAATTTTAACAGATCTAAAATATTCTACATGTCAAGGGCTTTCCAAATATATAAAAATATTTGAATTTGGATAAACAGAGAAAAAAATATGATAAAACTAAGGTGCATGGTCTTTTCTGCAAAACTGCCATTTAAACTAATTAAAGAAATCAATTTCCACGCGTGCGCTGACTGGGCTGCTGACTGAGCGCTAACGGGGCATCGACGTGGCATCTTCTTATACGCTGATACCGGTTCGGAAGGGATCTAATCGTGGCCGCAAGATCTAAATCGGACGGCTCAGAGGGGTTACCAGAAGGTGGCGGCGGAAGTTCGCCAGACTTGGGGATGATGGCGGCGCGGGCTCGGGCGAGGATGGGGACGGCGCTCCGGCGGTTCCCCGGACGTGAGAACGACGGCTATGGATGCGGATCGTCGCGGGGAAGGCGATGGAGGCGACGGCGCCTACTCGTTCTTTCTGAGGCGGCGTGGAGGAGCGGGCGGAGCTACGGCAACTCCGGCGAGCTCGGTCGAGCTCGCTCTTCTCGTCTCCCTGTATGAATAAAATAGCCCGAGGGCATGAGCAGGTGCGCAAGGACGCGGAAAAGAAGAGGGGGTCGGTCTCGGGCTCGGGGGTGGCTTACTTCGCCGGGAAAAGAAGAAACGCCGCAGCGGCTACGCGGAACTCCGGTGAGCTTTTTGCGCAGCCTCATGGCACGAAACAGTGGGGAAGGAGAGGGGAAATGATGCGGAGAAGGAGGGGATTAAAAGGAGGTCGGAGGAGCGTTGAATATGGTCCTAAATTACGCGAATTGAAGCGAGGTAACGTTGGCCGTTTTCGGGCGTGGTCTCCGTCCGGAGATTGAAGACGAGCTGACGTCATCGCTGACGTCAGCAATTTTTCTTTTTCTGATTTTTCTTATTTATTTCATATCTTTTGTTTTATGTGTCCAAATGAAGTCAAATAAATTTGTAAAAACAATATATTTGTGTTAAACCAGTTGTGGGCATGTTTTGAACAATTTTCAAAATTAATAATTTTGAAATATTGATTAAATACAAATTTGAAACTTAATATCAATTTTGAAATTATAACTTAACTAAATTTTCTTTTGGTTAAATGAAATTTGTAAAATACCCATATTCAAATTTGTTTGAATTTAATTTATTTAAACTCATTTGCTGAAATCATTCACCTTTATTTTGGCATAATAGTAAAATAATAGAATATAAATATTTTTAGAGTAATATGAAATATAATGGATTTTTAATTTAAACCTTTTGTGATTTAATAAGATGATGAATGATCAGATGCATGTATGCATGAATGCAGTGCTTAAATTTTCTTTTTAAAGCAAAATACATAAATGTTTTCAAAGTTTTAAATTTTAGTGATTTTTTACATTCCAAAATATAGGGATGTTACAGACTACCACCCATAAAAGGAATCTCGTCCTCGAGATTCGACAAGACTAGCAAAAGGTTCTGTCTAGGTATCGGGTTGGGCTACCACCCTTAAAAGGAATTTTTGTGGGTATTGAAAACTTCAATATGAAAACCTGATTCAGAATGTACCGTTTACTTCTTCTACGGTGATGTGGTTCACATATCCTTTATCGAAAGGATTTGACTTAGCAGCTTCTTCGGCCCTTTTCTTTGCTGGGCACTCATTGGCATAATGACCCTTGTTCTTGCATTTGTAACAGAGCACCTGACTGATATCTTTGTGTTCAGGATTTGGACGGTGGTGTCTATTGTTATGGTCATGGCCAGCAAATCCATTTCCTTTATGATCTCCATTGCTTCCCTTGGATCTACCATGGTGATCATGATGCTTGTGGTGACTTCCTCCATTATGGTGATTCCCATGTTTGTGGCAACTGTTCACATCATGAACAAGGTGCTTCTTGAATGAGGGTTCAGAGGAGTGCTTGTCTATCTTCATCTTCCTATTTTAAGCTTTCTTTATGCTATCTTCAAGGGTGATTGCTTGATCTAGAAGGATATGATAGTTTGGTGCATACGCAACTGTCAGAGGTATCTTCAGCTCATCACTAAGTCCAATGAGAAATTTTGACTTCCTCTTTGCATCTGTGTCAATGTCCTCAGGCGCATATCGAGACAAGGAATGGAAGTCATCCATATACTCCTTAAGACTTTTGTTTCCCTGTCGCAGATTGCGAAACTCTTCCCGTTTAATATTTATAATTCCCGTGGAGACATGAGCATTGCGAAATCCTTCCTTGAATTCCTCCGAGGTCAAGGTGTCCAATGGGTGGGTAATCTGATAAGTTTCCCACCACTGGGCAGCATGCCCTTCAAGTAGATGTGCGGTGAACTTTCTCAGCGTCATCACATTCAGTTGTCACCAGATCCTTTTGTACAGAGCATAGCCAGTCATCAGCCACCATTGGCTCTATTGTGTTCGAGAACTTGTTTGGCCTAAGCCTCAGAAATCTGGTAAGCCTATCCATTTGGGGAGGTGGTGGTGGTGGAGGATTGTTGTTGTTGTTGTTGTTGTTTTTTATTGTTGTTGTTGCTTGCTGCAATAAACTGAGTCATCATAGTCATCAGCTGAGCTTGAGCGGCCATCAGTTGCTGCATGGCATCATTGTTGTTGTTGTTGTTGTTGTTGTTGTTGTTGTTGTTGTTGTTGTTGTTGTTGTTGTTGTTGTTGTTGTTGTTGTTGTTGTTGTTGTTGTTGTTGTTGTTGTTGTTGTTGTTGTTGTTGTTGTTGTTGTTGTTCTCAGGAGCACGACGGGGAGGCATCTGTGGGTTTTAGCATAGATAAGTAAAAGATAGACAGATCTAGGAGAAATATTCCTACCCATACAATCAATTGACACAAACAACCACAATCATTAAATTTTCCAAACATTTTTTAAGAAAACCAAACTAATCGTTCCGTAACGAAGCACACCGAGGTTATGGAGAACACATACGATGATACTCTAATAGATAGGTGGTCTAGTCTATCTCCTTCCTGAGTGCATCAAGTTCCTCTTCTATTTCCTTGAGTTCGTCAAGGTACTTCTGGGTGTTATGAAGTCTAAATCGAATTCTTGCTCTAAGGTGTTCGATAGCTTCCCATGCTGCACTTCTTGCTGAAGCAAAGAATGACGTGTGAAGTATTGGGTTGGTGAACATGCAGTAGCCATTGGTCTTGTGGTCATCTTGTTTGCTCTTGTATAGATGGAGTTGCACCCACCAGTACTCTTGACCTTCACCCATGAAAGGAAACCCTTTGTATATTGCTTCTCCTTCAAATCCCAAGCTCTTCATGTTATCCTTAAGTGCTCTTGGAAAATCAGTCTCACCTTGTAGGGTCATGGTCATCGCTGGTCCCTTCTTGAGTGATCCAATGAGGTTGGTCATCTAAAAAGAAGATAAGGTATTTAGAAAGCAAATACATAAGATAATTACAAGAGGAACATTAGAAAAGTTTTTTTTAGCAAACTGAATAAAATAGATTTTCAATCCTATGGTCAAACCTATTTCTATCCAGACTTAGGGGTTTCGAACCTACAGGCAACACAGTACTCTGATACCATCTGTAGCGTACCTGCACTTAAAATAGGGCAGATACCTGTGTATAGTGCAAATCCCTGGATCGAATCATTTGCACACACAGTTTACGATGAATATCACAACATTGTATCAATATTACACGAATAATCCAGACTTGGTAAAGTAAATAGTTCGATACATCTTTGCAAAGCTTAAAGATAGCTCAGAATAATAAAGCAGCGGAAATAAATCTTCAATGAGCCCCCAACTTCATGATACGCCACAGGCGAGAACATGTTGGTGCAGACTCGAAACCCAAACGTAGTCCTTACTCTTCGTCAGATATTTCTGCAACAAATAATAATTTGCAAAACAGTGGGTCAGATTCATTAAAAATGGAATCTGGCAAGTGACACTATGGTGGACACTTAATGGAGATAACTCTATAACCTGTATGCATATTTGGCTGGTGGAGTTCAAGGCTATTTTGCATAAAGCCAGTTTTGCCTAACTCTTTGTAAAACAAACTTAACATCATAATTGACATCACTGGTTAACCCAAGTGAGCCAAAAGATATCACGTCCTTAGGTGTACCCTCAGGTGAAAACCCCCCACATTCAATGGTCCTAAGTATAGTAGAAACTATCTTAGGTGAAAACCCCCACGAACATGGTCCTGAGTAGTCCACTATTGTTTACTTATCAAAATTTTATTAAGAAATTAGAATGTTGGGATTCCTTCGTTGTCCTTGATCAGCTGCAGTTTTCACTTGGAAATCTTCTCCTTGAGTTCTTCACTTTCTTCTCCATTTGTTCCTCACATCACTCTGTTCCTGGGTGGCCATCCACAAGTGTGCTCTCAGGTGAGAACCCCCACATTCACGATCCTAAGTATAGTAGAAACTATCTTAGGTGAAAACCCTCATGGACATGGTCCTGAGTAGCCACTCAACATAAACCAAACAACCAATCCACCCAGATGATTCATTAACTTAGTGGATGTGCACTTCCAGGTAAAAACCCCCACATACTATGATCCTAAGGATAGTAGAGACTATCTCAGGTGAAAACCCTCATAGACATGGTCCTGAGTAGCCACTTAACATTTTATAAAACCTTTCATCATTTGCGTAGCATCAAAATTCTACTAAGTCATTTCATAGGTACCTAGACACAAGGGAATAGGGGATTCTAAACATGTCTTGCATAGCAATACTACTAAGTTCTACACATGCATAGGAAAATAACTAACTAATGCATAGAAAATACTTAGGAATTTTATGGGCGTGTGCCACTTGCCTTGGCAACAAGAAGAATAGTAACAGCAACTGCAATTGTTGTCGTTTCCCTCCAAAATTTCTAACACATCAAAAAAAACACACATAAACATACTAACAAAGTAACAATACAAAAATATGTTATGCATGATGTGAAAAATACTTAGAGAAAATACTAAGTCTATTCTTTGTAACACCCCAATTTTCTCAGCATTAGAAATTGTGGTGTTATCCTAGATTTTCAGCCTTAGCAAAAACCCTTTTTGTGTGTAGAATTTTGAGGCATGAGATATTTTGTTTGCAAACATAATTCTTGATTGAGTTCCACTAGTCTTCCTGGTTAATAGAAACCGTATTACCTCAACAACCAATATAAAATATCAACTATTAGGATCTTCATGGTTGTTAAAACTTAGCCAAACTAGGAGCTATTGTTAAGCAAACCTTAATTGGTTTTTGGCATGCATTTAAAACATTGTGATCTAGGTCTTATATAGTTTCATACCCTGCTCTAAGTTTTCACAAAAGAGCTTGCTTGCACATAATCTCACTAGCTCTAGTAGCCATCAGAATAACATGACCATTTGAATTATTCTTTTCCTTCTCACTAAAAGTTTTCTTTTCTTTGAGAGCTAAATGAGATGTTTGACTTGGGAAATGATAAATTCAGTAGTTTCAACTCAATGTTGTGAGTTTGGAAAATTGGTTCATTTCCTTTTGTGAGCAATGTTTGAATAATTCAAACTTAGGGTTTGAAAATCATTTGAACATTTTACTCCAATCTTTCATCTTTTTCTCTCTCTCTCTCATTTCCACTTCACCTGCTGGAAAAGGGGAGCATCACCCCCTTCCCTGGCCCCACATGTCATGGGCTTGGGTCACCCCCCCTTCTCTCTTCTTCTTTTCCCTTTTCCTTCACCCAACCGGAGCACCCCTCTTCTCCTCCCACTGGCCAGGTCGAGTCACCCCGACCAACATCCCTCCTGCCCCTCTCCACCGCCCAGGAGGACCAATCAGACCACCCTCCCCATCCCCAAACCGCTCCTGTCCGAAGGAGACCCGAAAACCAGCCCCCGGTTTTGGAGCCGTGCTCAGCATTGCCCTCCCCCTTAAATCCTTGCCAGAGGCTCTCCCTCACCCCCTATACTCAGCCATACCACCCTCGCCCAAAACCGCGTCCTCTCTCGTGCTTTGGAAGAAGAAAACGCCACCGGTGACCGAGCTTTTCCCACGACCCTCACCGTCGATTCTCTGCACCTCTCTCTGCCATTTTTGGCCCCTCGAGCGCACCTTGGCTAGACCTAACCCCCCTGCCCTCCTTTTCTCTTCTAGGTGCCCGTAGCCGCCGCGCTCATCCTCGACCCGAGAAGCTCGTCTCCGCCACCGCCATGGATGTTGTCGTTGCATGCGGGAGCTGAGGGCATCGTCGAGCTCGCCATCATCCCCTCCGTCGACCTCTGCCCTCCCCCTGGCCCCGCACGATCTCTGGTGAGCGCCGTCGCCATCGCTTTTCTCCTCCGCGTCTGGTTCGTCCGCGCCGCATCGCGAGGAGGACGACGACCGTGAGCCGTAGATCGCGAGATCTACGGCCAGGTTTGAACCTCACCGTGTGCGCGCGATCTCGC
Source organism: Poa annua (assembly GCA_026929855.1). NCBI lineage: Eukaryota > Viridiplantae > Streptophyta > Magnoliopsida > Poales > Poaceae > Poa > Poa annua. The sequence continues at coordinate 24,781,372 of CM049432.1, forward strand.
GCGAATGGGCCGGCCCAATTCGGACCCCCGCGCTGCTCCGCATGGTCGATGGGCCGATTCGGCCCAGATCTGGCCGCCCGGCCCTTTTTTCTTTATAAAATCGTTTTCTGATTAATATTCCTAGTGAATCTTTAGTCTAGCTTTTATTCATTTGTGGTAAATCTTCATTAGATAAAATAATGAGACTAATTTTTTAGCGTGCACACACATTTTCTTGACCATGTGGCTTTTGAGTTGGTCCAAAATGCATTTCCTGTTATGTGGTAAAATAGATCTAGTAAAAAGTACCTATTTCACTATTTGTTTAATAACTTGTGTTTTATAAATCCAAATCATGCAATCTTGGATCTGTTGGAAAGCTTGTAAAAATGTCTATCTAGATTGGTAAATCTTGCATGTAAGAGATTACTCTAGCAAAAGTTGTTTCTAGTCTAAGGATAACATCACTAGATGTTTGGTGATTTTAATTCTTAAATGAAAACACTTTTTGAGGTAAATCCACTTCGAAGTGTTAGATATGAGTTGGAAGTATCATGTGCCACAAAGGTAGATTTTTCCTGTAAATATTTATTATTTATTGGGCAAATCTCTGAAAAACAGGGAGATATTCTCTTAAAATGCATTTATGTAATTTCACATATTATTGCATGTCTAGTTTTGTTTGGTTGAGCCACCTTTGCCCCTAGATTAATGTTGGGGGTATTTTTGTGGGATACCCACATGTTTTATCTAACTTACCCCACTGGTTTGACACCAAAATAATCCATATTAATTTATGTACTTAAATAATAGTCAGAAGTTTATGTTATCTTAAAACAAGGATAACTTGAGCTAGGAGTAGCCAAATTTGATGAACAAAATATCCACTTAAAGAGAAAACTCATATCTCACCAGAAAAGTTAATTATGAATACAAGGGATCTATAAAACAAAATCTATCTTCTGTTTGAGTTTGACATCAGTAGCTCTTATCTGATTTTTGATTATTATTTGATGATAGATTTTCATGCTCAGCTAATTTTCAGAGCTCCATATGATAGTTAGGAGTCATGTGGTAGAAGGGTTTAATTGTAGGAGCAGTACCTTAGGAGTTATGCCTTTTTCATGTAAACAGCCCTTGATGAGTATTTAAATGCATCAGTTGTATGTTCTGTTTGTGATGCTTGTTGTTGCTCTGTTTGTGGTGCTTGTTGTTTGTTAATATACTTTAGATTGTTATCAACTCGCATTTTAGGATTTACACTAGTCTTGTTTGTTTTCATGTTACGGTAGAACCGCAACCCGAGGAAGAACATTACGAGGTAGCTGAGCACGACTACGGAGAAGAGCAAGACCAGGGACAGTACTCTGAGCAAGGCAAGCCCACCCCACCATTATAATGAATCCTATTATTTTATCAAGCATGTTTTGTTTTAAAAATAAAATAATGCATGTTTTACTTCTTTTGTGGCACCTTGCCAACCGAAAACTACTTTACAAAATATTGTTTGGCCAAAGTTATCTACTAGAATATTATAGGTGTTACAAAAAGAGTTTTATTTGGTGAGCCTTGTTGTTGAAGGCTCCATCAAAAAGATTAAGTTTTCTAGTAGTCTACATTCAACTACTTACCTCAAAACTATAGGATGGGAACCTGTTTGATAAAACTGTTTCATGGAGGAAAACCTGTGTTGCTGGGAGCAATCAGCGAGAAAGAAATGTTTTATGAAAACCCGAGATGCTGAGAGCATTCGGAGATGTTGCGAAAACCTGAGCTGCTGGGAGCAGTCGGAGATGGAGGTTTAATTTCGAAGTCCCTGCTGCCGCCCGAGCAATTAACCCGTGCGACCACACTACCTGACATGGGTAGGGCTTACCCGGAAGCTTGTCTGTTTTAGTGTTGGGGCTCTCATACTTTCTATGAGGGCTGGGCCCTCGAAGCCGATTTGTCGTCCGGAAGTGACAATACACTGCTGCGGATCAGCAGCCGGACGATTATGGCAGGTCTCCTGACGTGGCAGTGTGGCGTCCCGAGAAAAGACCAAGAGGTCTAGCGGAGCACACGGTGCCGAGGAGAACAAACCTACCGGGAGGCCCCGATACTAGGGTGGTAATAGTGGAAAGCTTTGATCGTGTTATCCGGACCCCCGTATGCTGTCAAATGACGGGCCGTGGCTGACACGGCGGAATAACCGATAGGTGTGGGTAAAGTGTGCAACCTCTGCAGAGTGTAAATCTATTCGAATAGCCGCGTCCGCGGTCATGGACGGTTGGAAAGGCCACACTGGGTGTCTGGAGAAAGAAGTTGTTTTATAACGGAAAAATGTTTATGTGGAAATCAGGTGGTACCTGGGAGGTACGGAATTTGGGTGCGGATGATTGGTCTCGGGGAGACAATCAGTCCAATCTCAAGGAAGGAAATAGGGGTATCCCCATCCTAGTGTTTTCAATGGTTTTACAAAAGAAAGTTTTGGATATGTCCTTGATATATCCAAGAGAAGAGAATTCTATCTCTAAATGTTTTCTTCAACAAAGATACAGAGATGTCGTATTCTCTATGTCTAAAATCATGGTATTCGGAAACTAAGCCCTATAGTCATATATAGCCGCCATCCCAGTATTCGAAAAGTGTTTTCTTGCATTACCATGAAAACTTAAGCCTAGAGGTGGTCTTGCGAGTACGTAATTGTACTCATATGGCTTTGTCCCTGGATATTCAAATGTCCAGATTATAATGAAGAGGCCTACGTCGAGGAGGAGGTGTATGACGACGACTACGCCACTTAGCTGTCACCGGTCAACTGCACTTGTGGGATCAGCGCTCGGAGATGTTACGAGCCGTCGTTAGCCACGAGCTTCCGCTATCTTAGTTAATTCCGTCCTGCGTGACGAGGTTTGTTGACTTTGGTCGTATGACCGTCTATGTGTTGTAAGACTTATATTCGTACGACTTGAATGATGTAACTCTTTGACACCTATATTGGTTATGTGATTGCGATGCACTGATCATTGGGATCGTGATCTTTTACATAACGTGGGCATCTCGGACTTGTTTCGAGGGGTCCTTACAAGACTTGGTATCAGAGCCATCGTTGACCTTAGGAGACTTTAGCTAGGTTGAGCGTCGACGTCACGCAAAAATGTTTTTTCCTATTAACTTAGGAGAGATACTTAAAATATGCAGAATATACTGCTATCCCCGCCCCTTTGTTATTGGTTACTGATTAATATTATACATGCATTAAACCTTATGTTTTTACCTGTTTAAAATTTTGCGCACCGTTCACTAATTCAACCTCCATTTAAAATTTTGTGTAGATGAGCGGAGAGTTCTCGTCGTCGATTCAGTTGGGAGCTGTGCCCGACACTGGAGTTTCGCGTCTGTTCCAGGCATACCTACTCCAGCTGACCCGTCATTTGAGGCGTCCGCTACCTGAGCTGCTGATAGGGCGCTGTCTACCCATGGTTGGGGACGAGATGTCCTGGACCGTGAGATGCATCCTTCGAGGACCACTGGTGCCACCCTTCGCCGAGGAGCTGATTGAGGATGCCCTCGCATCTACTCAGATGGGGGCATTCGTCACCGTGCTGCAGAGAGCTCTAGCTCGCTTGGTGTGTGCTCACAGTACTGAGCTGAGCGGCACCCGTTTCGAGTTTTACTCTGGCCTGGACGAGCAGAGTAACCCTGTGCCGCCGCGTCCCCACCCCACTTTCGGGAACCACTAGGCCGAGCTGGGGCTCCTCATCGAGTACACCCAGTCCCAACTGGTCACTAGTCGTTTCGAGAGTGACCTTCACCGTCTGAATCATGACGGTGCGGAGGTGCGGATCTCGGCAGCTGAGCCGAGGATCGAGGACCTGGAGACGCTACTCAAGGCGTCTCAGGACAAGCTGAAGACTGTAGAGCTAAAGCTCAAGACCTCAGAGGAGCGTCTAGTGGAGTCCCAGGCAAAGCTGAAGAAGGAGCGCAAGGAGCGCCGTTCCGTCTCTACGCGTTTCCAGACTACTCGCTTCTACAAGTTCCATCTTGACGGTATGGTTGACATGCTCCGGTCGACCACTGACGACCGCGACGAGAGTATTAGCGAGCTGGAGAGCGAGGTGGAGGCGCTGAGTAAGGAGAACGATGATCTGTTGCCTGATGATGAGGACCCTATGGAGGATATGGATATGGAGCCTGAGAGTGGACAGGACGACGACGACCTTCGAGGTGAGGACGGTGAGGACTCGGGGGCTGTGATGTCCGAGGACGAGGACCCCGACGAGCCACCTTTCGACAGTGACGCTGCCGTGGACGTGGAGTAGCTAGTTGCGTAGTACCTTTTGGGTTAGGACCGAACCATCGCGATAAGTAGATGCGATTGTGTGGTCTAGTTAGCATGAGTGTGTGTCTGAATTATTGTAAGACTATGTCAGTTCAGTGTTTTATGGTGTGAACTATGAGATGATGCTTTTGGAACCTTGCTATGGAGTGGATCATGTCTCATTATGAGTATTGTTTTGCTAAAATTTATATGCTGCTGTGTCTGATTGATGAACTCTTCTCCCAAAACCCTGTTTAAAAAAATTCTAATAAGAATATTAATGTGTGTTTTAATCTGAAATTCAGAATGGCAAGGGATCCACCACCACCCCAACCACCCGAGCCCTCTATGGCTCAAGTGCTACGTCTTCTCTTGGAGGATAGCGAGGCAGCTCGCGCTGAGAGGAATGCCAACCTTGCCACCCTGCAGCATCTTGCGCAGATTGCCGTCAATCAGAATGGCGGCCAAGGAAATGAGGAACCCCGCTCCAAGCTTCGTGACTTTCAGAACACCAATCCTCCAGTCTTCTCCAAGAGTGAAGTGCCGCTGGATGCGGATGATTCGATCCGTACCATCGAGAACAACCTGAGAGTCACCCAAGTGGGTGACAACGAGAAGGTGGTCTACGCCACTCACTATCTCTCTGGGCCTGCCCGAGCATGGTGGGAGGCCATTTGTGCTCTGTTGCCACCGGAGGAAGTTGTGGCCTGGGCGGCGTTCAAGACCAAGTTCTTGAAGCGTTATGTGCCCTCCGAACTCGTCAGTATTATGCGAGAGAGGTTCTTGCAGCTCAAGCAAGGCGGGATGTCTGTGAGTGAGTACTTGGAGAAGTTCACTTCCCTAGCACGGTATGCGCCCACTGACACCGATACCGAAGACAAGAAGAAGGAGAGGTTCCTGAATGGGCTTCATGATGAGATGCAGTGTATCCTGGTGGTGATGCCTTTCACTGACCTGGAGTCTCTGGCAGATGCATCCATTATGATGGAGCACAAGCGCAAGGCCTCGTTTGATAACCGCAAGCGTCGCCAGCAAATGCAGCAAGGCAGCAGCAGCAGCCCAGCTGGGAGTTACCCCCGTCCGCGCCCTTCACCTCCACCAAGGCCTTCTTATCCATCACCAAGGCCTCCAACCTTTGCACCAAGACCCAGCTACTCCCCTCGCCCGCCTGCACCTCGTCCTGGAGGTGGTTCCAACCCCGGCCTCAACTTTAATAGGCCGCCTGCCCCGAAGCCAACAGGTGGATGTTTTACTTGTGGACAGCCTGGACATTTCTCGCGGGATAGTCCCACTAGAAAGCCCGCCGGTGGTCGCCCTAATGCGACAAAGATGAGCCAAGGGCCACCCCGTCCACCTGGAGGCAAGAACCTGTATCCCAAGAAAGCAGCCCCTGTCACCCGAGGCCATCTGAATCATATCTGTGCAGAAGAAGCTCAGGAGGCACCAGATCTGGTTATGGGTACGTTCCCTGTCAACTCAGTCCCTACCTCAGTTTTGTTTGATTCAGGAGCTTCCCATTCCTTCGTTACGGAGCCATTTGTTAGGAAGAGTGGTATGGTTCCAACTTTGATGCATCGTCCTATGAGGGTGCAAATTCCGGGGGCCACTACCAAGGCCATTTTGTCGTGCAAGGAGACTCCTGTGGAAATTCAGGGAGCCCGATTCCATGCAGACTTGGTGGTCTTAGGAAAACAAGGGATAGAAGTGGTTTTAGGAATGAATTGGATGGCAGTCAACCGGGGGAAAATTGATTGCACCAACAAGTTTGTCACACTAACCACCCCGGAAGGAGAAGAGATTACACACTTCTCGACCCAGTACTCCACCACGGGTCATTTCCAAGAGAGTGTTGCTGGAGCCTTTTTGGAAGAGGTGCCGGTAGTGTGTGATTACCCGGATGTTTTTCCCGAGGAGTTACCCGGTATGCCGCCAGATCGGGATATCGAGTTCATCATTGAGTTGGTACCCGGTACTGGCCCTATAGCTCAAAAACCCTACCGGATGAACCCCGAAGAGTTGGTGGAACTGAAGAAGCAGTTGGATGACCTTCTTAGAAAAGGGATGATTTGCCCTAGTGTGTCACCCTGGGGGTCACCAATCATCTTCGTGGATAAGAGGGACGGTACCACTCGATTGTGTGTGGATTACCGTAAGCTGAATGATGTGACTATTAAAAACAAGTATCCTCTACCCAAAATTGAGGATCTATTTGATCAGCTCAACGGAGCCCGAGTCTTCTCTAAGATCGATCTCTGCACCGGATACCATCAGCCGAAAGTTAGAGAATCTGACATCCCTAAGACAGCCTTCGTCACTCGTTATGGGTTGTTTGAGTATACGGTGATGTCCTTCGGCCTAACTAATGCCCCTGCCTACTTCATGAACCTCATGAACAAGGTGTTCATGGAATACTTGGATAAGTTTGTAGTTGTCTTCATAGATGACATCCTGATTTATTCCAAGTCAGAAGGGGAGCATGAAGAGCATCTGAGGTTGGTTCTCGGTACCCTGCGAGGACACCAGTTGTATGCTAAGTTCAGTAAGTGCCAGTTTTGGTTAAAAGAAGTAGGTTTTCTTGGCCATGTTATCTCAGCGGGAGGGATATCTGTAGATCCTACCCACATCAAATCCATCCTTGAATTCCCAACCCCCTCCAACCAGACCGAAGTGAGGTCCATCCTTGGATTAGCGGGTTATTACTACAAGTTTGTTGAGGGATTCTCAAGCATCGCAAAGCCTCTTACTCAACTGCTGAAGAAGGACCAGAAGTTTGTCTGGACCGACAAATGTGAAGCCAGCTTCCAGGAACTGAAAAAGCGCCTTACCACCGCACCTATTTTAACCATGCCTGATGTGACCAAAGATTTCGTGGTTTATTGCGATGCCTCCAAACTCGGACTTGGATGTGTCCTTATGCAAGAGGGCAAAGTGATTTCCTACTCGTCGTGACAACTCCGCAAGCATGAGCAGAATTACCCAACCCATGACCTAGAGCTTGCTGCAGTGGTCCATGCACTCAAGACTTGGCGGCACTTTCTGATGGGCAACCGCTGCGAAATTTACACCGACCACAAGAGCCTGAAATACATCTTCACCCAGAGGGATTTGAATATGAGGCAGCGAAGATGGATAGAACTCATTAAAGACTATGACTTGGACATCCATTATCACCCTGGAAAAGCTAACATTGTAGCTGATGCCCTTAGCCGCCAGCCGTGTTCATTCAACTCCTTGATCAAGATTCGACAGCCAGAGCTCTGGGAAGAGCTTGATAAGATGGGTATAGAAGTAGTCAGTTATGGGGCAGTCGATCAACTCCTGTTGCAACCCACCTTATGGGAGCAGATCAAGGAGGCACAGAAGGGTCACGAAAGCATTGAGGGCATCAAGCGAAGATTGGACAAAGAGGAAGTCACTGGATTCACCATGGACCCTGCCGGTATTCTTTGGTACAAGGGACGCATCTGCGTACCGTCAGATCCTGTTTTAAAGCAGTTAATCATGAAGGAGGCCCACGAGACTTTATATTCTATCCACCCTGGTGGAACCAAGATGTACCAGGATTTGAAACAGAATTTCTGGTGGCATGGCATGAAGCGCGAGATTGCACTTTTCGTCCAGAATTGCGATGTCTGCCAAAGGGTCAAAGCAGAACATCAGCGACCTGCTGGATTGCTTCAACCTCTCAAGTTGCCCGAGTGGAAATGGGATGAGATCAGCATGGATTTTATCACTGGATTACCCCGATCCTATCGAGGTCATGACGCTATTTGGGTTGTCGTGGATAGACTCACAAAGGTTGCACACTTTTCTTACCTGTGTGCACCACCCATCGATCGGATCAACTGGCAGTCCTTTATATGTCCCGTATCGTCAGCCTTCACGGAATTCCCAAGACCATTGTGTCTGATAGGGGGACCCAATTCACCTCTCGTTTCTGGTTTAAGCTGCATGAAGCCCTGGGAACCAAACTATTTTTCAGCACCGCATATCACCCTCAGACAGGAGGACAAACAGAAAGGGTCAACCAGATCTTAGAGGATATGCTTCGATCCTATGTATTAGCTTATGGGGCCAAGTGGGAGAGTTGTTTGCCGTTTGCTGAGTTCTCTTACAACAACAGCTACCAAGCTAGTCTGAAGATGGCACCATTCGAGGCTTTTTACGGACGGAGGTGCCGTACTCCTTTGAACAGGTCGCAAACGGGAGACAGCCAAATTTTTGGGATTGACACCCTGAGGGAAGCCGAAGAGCAAGTTCAACTCATCCGTGACCGTCTTAAGGCCGCTCAGTCCAGATAGAAAAGTTACGCAGATTCCAGGAGACGTGAGCTCAACTTCAAGGAAGGAGATATGGTATACCTGCGTGTTACTCCACTCAAGGGGATGCAGCGTTTCCATGTGAAGGGGAAATTAGCACCAAGGTATATTGGTCCCTTTAGAATCGTCAGTCGAAAAGGAGAAGTATCTTACCAGCTAGACCTGCCGCCCCATCTGTCGGAATTTCATGACGTGTTTCATGTGTCCCTGCTCCGGAAGTGTCTGTGAGTTCCAGGTGGGACTCATTCATATCAGGAGGTAGATCATCGCACCATTGATCTCAATCATGATCTCACCTATCGAGAGCGACCACTTCGCGTTCTCGCTGAAGACGTCCGTCTGACACGGAGGCGGAAGATCAGATTCCTGAAGATCCAATGGAGCAACCATTCGGAGGAAGAAGCCACCTGGGAGCGTGAAGCTTATTTGGAGCGTGAATTTCCTGGTTTTCTTTCTTCATCAAATCTGGAATCTCCGGGACGAGATTCTCCTAAGGGGGGGAAGGTCTGTAACACCCCAATTTTCTCAGCATTAGTAATTGTGGTGTTATCCTAGATTTTCAGCCTTAACAAAAACCTTTTTGTGTGTAGAATTTTTAGGCATGAGATATTTTGTTTGCAAACATAATTCTTGATTGAGTTCCACTAGTCTTCCTGGTTAATAGAAACCCTAAAACCTCAACAACCAATATAAAATATCAACTATTAGGATTTTCATGGTTGTTAAAACTTAGCCAAACTAGGAGCTATTGTTAAGCAAACCCTAAATGGTTTTTGGCATGCATTTAAAACATTGTGATCTAGGTCTTATATAGTTTCATACCCTGCTCTAAGTTTTCACAAAAGAGCTTGCTTGCACATAAATCTCACTAGCTCTAGTAGCCATCAGAATAGCATGACCATTTGAATTATTCTTTTCCTTCTCACTAAAAGTTTTCTTTTCTTTGAGAGCTAAATGAGATGTTTGACTTGGGAAATGATAAATTCAGTAGTTTCAACTCAATGTTGTGAGTTTGGAAAATTGGTTCATTTCCTTTTGTGAGCAATGTTTGAATAATTCAAACTTAGGGTTTGAAAATCATTTGAACATTTTACTCCCATCTTTCATCTTTTTCTCTCTCTCTCTCTCATTTCCACTTCACCTGCTGGAAAAGGGGAGCAGCACCCCCCTTCCCTGGCCCCACATGTCATAGGCTTGGGTCACCCCCCCCCCTTCTCTCTTCTTATTTTCCCTTTTCCTTCACCCAACCGAAGCACCCCTCCTCTCCTCCCACTGGCCAGGTCGAGTCACCCCGACCAACATCCCTCCTGCCCCTCTCCACCGCCCAGGAGGACCAATCAGATCACCCTTCCCCTCCCCAAACCGCTCCTGTCCGAAGGAGACCCGAAAACCAGCCCCCGGATTTGGAGCCGTGCTCAGCATCGCCCTCCCCCTTAAATCCTTGCCACAGGCTCTCCCTCACCTCCTCTACTCACCCATACCACCCTCGCCCAAAACCGCGTCCTCTCTCGTGCTTTGGAAGAAGAAAACGCCACCGGTGACCGAGCTTTTCCCACGACCCTCACCGTCGATTCTCTGCACCTCTCTCTGCCATTTTTGGCCCCTCGAGCGCGCCTTGGCTAGACCTAACCCCCCTGCCCTCCTTTTCTCTTCTAGGTGCCCGTAGCCGCCGCGCTCATCCTCGACCCGAGAAGCTCGTCTCCGCCACCGCCATGGATGCCGACGTTGCATGCGGGAGCTGAGGGCGTCGTCGAGCTCGCCATAATCCCCTCCATCGACCTCTTCCCTCCCCCTGGCCCCGCACGGTGTCTGGTGAGCGCCGTCGCCGTCGCTTTTCTCCTCCGCGTCTGGTTCGTCCGCGCCGCGTCGCGAGGAGGACGGCGACCGTGAGCCGTAGATCGCGAGATCTACGGCCAGGTTTGAACCTCACCGTGCGCGCGCGATCTTGCGCGAATGGGCCGGCCCAGTTCGGTCCCCCACGCTGCTCCGCGTGGTCGCTGGGCCGATTCGGCCCAGATCTGGCTGCCCGGCCCTTTTTCCTTTATAAAATAGTTTTTTGATTAATATTCCCAGTGAATCTTTAGTCTAGCTTTTATTCATTTGTGGTAAATCTTCATTAGCTAAAATAATGAGACTAATTTTGTAGCATGCGCACACATTTTCTTAACCATGTGGCTTTTGAGTTGGTCCAAAATGCATTTCCTGTTATGTGGTAAAATAGATCTAGTAAAAAGTACCTATTTCACTATTTGTTTAATAACTTGTGTTTTATAAATCCAAATCATGCAATCTTGGATCTGTTGGAAAGCTTGTAGAAATGTCTATCTAGATTGGTAAATCTTGCATGCAGGAGATTACTCTAGCAAAAGTTGTTTCTAGTCTAAGTATAACATCAGTAGATGTTTGGTGATTTTTAATTCTTAAATGAAAACAATTTTTGAGGTAAATCCACTTGGAACTGTTAGATATGAGTTGGAAGTATCATGTGCCACAAAGGTAGATTTTTCCTGTAAATATTTATTATTTATTGGGCAAATCTCTGAAAAACAGGGAGATATTCTCTTAAAAATGCATTTCTGTAATTTCAGAGATTATTGCATGTCTAGTTTTGTTTGGTTGAGCCACCTTTGCCCTAGATTAATGTTGGGGGTATTTTTGTGGGATAGCCACATGTTTTATCTAACTTAACCCACTGGTTTGACACCAAAATAATCCATATTAATTTCTGTACTTAAATAATAGTCAGAAGTTTATGTTATCTTAAAACAAGGATAACTTGAGCTTGGAGTAGCCAAATTTGATGAACAAAATCTCCACTTAAAGAGAAAACTCATATCTTACCAGAAAAATTAATTATGCATACAGGGGATCTATAAAACTAAATCTATCTTCTGTTTGATTTTGACATCAGTAGCTCTTATCTGATTTTTGATTATTATTTTGTGATAGATTTTCATGCTCAGCTATTTTTCAGAGCTCCATATGATAGTTAGGATTCATGTGGTAGAAGGGTTTAATTTTAGGAGCAGTACCTTAGGAGTTATGCCTTTTTCATGTAAACAACCCTTGATGAGTATTTAAATGCATCAGTTGTATGTTCTGTTTGTGATGCTTGTTGTTGCTCTGTTTGTGGTGCTTGTTGTTTGTTAATATACTTTAGATTGATATCAACTCGCATTTTAGGATTTACACTAGTCTTGTTAATTTTCATGTTACGGTAGAACCGCAACCCGAGGAAGAACAGTACGAGGTAGCTGAGCACGACTACGGAGAAGAGCAAGACCAGGGACAGTACTCTGAGCAAGGCAAGCCCACCCCACCATTATAATGAATCCTATTATTTTATCAAGCATGGTTTGTTTTAAAAATAAAATAATGCATGTTTTACTTCTTTTGTGGAACCTTGCCAACCGAAAACTATTTTACAAAATATTGTTTGGCCAAAGTTATCTACTAGAATATTATAGGTGTTACAAAAAGAGTTTTATTTGGTGAGCCTTGTTGTTGAAGGCTCCATCAAAAAGATTAAGTTTTCTAGTAGTCTACATTCAACTACTTACCTCAAAACTATAGGATGGGAACCTGTTTGATAAAACTGTTTCATGGAGGAAAACCTGTGTTGCTGGGAGCAATCAGCGAGAAAGAAATGTTTTATGAAAACCCGAGATGCTGAGAGCATTCGGAGATGTTGCGAAAACCCGAGCTGCTGGGAGCAGTCGGAGATGGAGGTTTAATTTCGAAGTCCCTGCTGTCGCCCGAACAATTAACCCGTGCAACCACACTACCTGACATGGGTAGGGCTTAGCCGGAAGCTTGTCTGTTTTAGTGTTGGGGCTCTCATACTTTCTATGAGGGCTGGGCCCTCGAAGCCGGGTTGTCGTCCGGAAGAGACAATACACTGCTGCGGATCAGCAGCCGAACGATTACGGCAGGTCTCCTGACGTGGCAGTGTGGCGTCCCGAGAAAAGACCAAGAGGTCTAGTGGAGCACACGGTGCCGAGGAGAACAAACCTACCGGGAGGCCCCGATACTAGGGTGGTCATAGTGGAAAGCTTTGATCTTGCTATCCGGACCCCCGTATGCTGTCAAATGACGGGCCGTGGCTGACACGGCGGAATAACCGATAGGTGTGGGTAAAGTGTGCAACCTCTGCAGAGTGTAAATCTATTCGAATAGTCGCGTCCGCGGTCATGGACGGTTGGAAAGGCCACACTGGGCGTCTGGAGAAAGAAGTTGTTTTATAACGGAAAAATGTTTATGTGGAAATCAGGAGGTACCTGGGAGGTACGGAATTTGGGTGCGGATGATTGGTCTCGGGGAGACAATGAGTCCAATCTCAAGGAAGGAAATAGGGGTATCCCCATCCTAGTGTTTTCAATGGTTTTACAAAAGAAAGTTTTGAACTTGGATATGTCCTTGATATATCCAAGAGAAGAGAATTCTATCTCTAAATGTTTTCTTCAACAAAGATACAGAGATGTCGTATTCTCTATGTCTAAAATCATGGTATTCGGAAACTAAGCCCTATAGTCATATATAGCCGCCATCCCAGTTTTCGAAAAGTGTTTTCTTGCATTACCATGAAAACTTAAGCCTAGAGGTGGTCTTGCGAGTACGTAATTGTACTCATATGGCTTTGTCACTGGATATTCAAATGTCCAGATTATAATGAAGAGGCCTACGTCGAGGAGGAGGTGTATGACGACGACTACGCCACTTAGCTGTCACCGGTCAACTGCACTTGTGGGATTAGCGCTCGGAGATGTTACGAGCCGTCGTTAGCCACGAGCTTCCGCTATCTTAGTTAATTCCGTCCTGCGTGACGAGGTTTGTTGACTTTGGTCATATGACCGTCTATGTGTTGTAAGACTTATATTCGTACGACTTGAATGATGTAACTCTTTGATACCTATGTTGGTTATTTGATTGCGATGCACTGATCATTGGGATCGTGATCTTTTACATAACGTGGGCATCTCAGACTTGTTTCGAGGGGTCCTTACATTCTTCAAGGTGATCGACAATTATCATCAACTCTTTGTAAATTGGATATTCACTATAGTGAGAGAGACAGACAACCGGCAAGCCACTTAAGTTGTGGAACATGTCTCATGTACGTGGACATGTAAGGTTAGTCTCCAGGCCGCTTCATCTCACTATGCCGCTAGGATCCAACAAACTTCAAGATGTTAATAACATGATCAAAGTTGTTTAAGTCTAGATTAGGAACTTCATGAACTTCTTTTTGATTTTCTTCTAAGTGCTTCTACTAATGGAAGATACTTCTGAAGTCTTGTTTTGGCTAAGTCCTTCATTGGCCTCCTAGCTCCATGATGAAAATCCTAAGTGTCTAGTGCACAGCACTTTTACCAAAATACTAAGTTTGAAAATTATGCTAACTTAGAGAAAATAATGGAGGAGTTTTCCTATAAGGAGAATAAATATATAATAAAATATTTCATGCATGCAATGCACGTTTTAATCATAATAAACATTATACAAAATTTGTGATATTTATAAAGTATGCATTAGGCTATAAATGTAATTTAATTAATTTCTATTTTTGCAAAACATCATAAAAGGAATAAATATAAGATTAAAGTTTTATGTGATTAAACTTTTATAACAAAATTTTATAAATGGTGTTAATAGACAGTGGGCATTTAATTAAATTTATAGCAATTGGATTTAATCAAAATAATTTTTCTATTAATAGTTATGTCAAAAATAGTCAAACTACTCAATTTAAACATACAACTATTAAATCATCAAAATAAAACTCAAAAATATTTTATAACAGAGGCATCATATTATAAATATTCCAAAGTTTCTAAAACAATTTTATTTGCAATTTTTGTATTTATGAATTTAAAGTAATTACAAATATACTCAAATCAACCATTTGAAATTTGAATAATTTATACTAACTCAAATTTGAATTTTAACAGATCTAAAATATTCTACATGTGAAGTGCTTTCCAAATATATAAAAATATTTGAATTTGGATAAACAGAGAAAAAGATATGATAAAACTAAGGTGCACGGTATTTTCTGCAAAACTACCATTTAAACTAATTAAAGAAATCAATTTCCACGTGTGCGCTGACTGGGCTGCTGACTGAGCGCTAACGGGGCATCGACGTGGCATCTTCTTATACGCTGATACCGGTTCGGAAGGGATCTAATCGTGGCCGCAGGATCTAAATCGGACGACTTAGAGGGGTTACCAGAAGGTGGCGGCGGAAGTTCGCCGGACTTGGGGATGATGGTGGCGCGGGCTCGGGCGAGGACGGGGACGGCGCTCCGGCGGTTCCCCGGACGTGAGAACGACGGCTACGGATGCGGCTCGTCGCGGGGAAGGCGATGGAGGCGACGGCGCCTACTCGTTCTTCCTCGGGCGGCGTGGAGGAGCGGGCGGAGCTACGGCAACTCCGGCGAGCTCGTTCGTGCTCGCTCTTCTCGTCTCCCTGTACGAAAAAAATAGCCCGAGGGCATGAGCAGGTGCGCAAGGATGCGGGGAAGAAGAGGGGGTCGGTCTCGGGCTCGCGGATGGCTTACTTCGCCGGGAAAAGAAGAAACGTGGCGGCGACTACGCGGAACTCCGGCGAGCTTTTTGCGCAGCCTCACGGCACGAAACAGTGGGGAAGGAGAGGGGAAATGATGCAGAGGAGGAGGGAATTAAAAGGAGCTAGGAGGGTCGTTGAATCCGGTCCTAAATTACGCAAATTTAAGCGAGGTAACGCCGGCCGTTTTCGGGCGTGGTCTCCGGCCGGAGATTGAAGACGAGCTGACGTCATCGCTGACGTCAGCAAATTTTTCTCTCTCCGATTTTTCTTATTTATTTCATATCTGTTGTTTTAAGTGTCCAAATGAAGTCAAATAAATTTCTAAAAATTTGTAAAAACAATATCTTTGTGTTAACCAGTTGTGGGCATGTTTTGAACAATTTTCAAAATTAATAATTTTGAAATATTGATTAAATACGAATTTGATACTTAATATCAATTTTGAAATTATAAATTAATTAAATTTTCTTTTGGTTAAATAAAATTTGTAAAATATCCATATTCAAATTTGTTTGAATTTAAGTTATTTAAACTGATTTGCTGAAATCATTCACCTTTATTTTGGCATAATAGTAGAATAATACAATATAAATATTTTTAGAGTAATATGAAATATAATGGATTTTTAATTTAAACCTTTTGTGATTTAATAAGATGATGAATGATGAGATGCATGAATGCAATGCTTAAATTTTCTTTTCAAATCAAAATACATAAATGTTTTCAAAGTTTTAAATTTTAGTTATTTTTAACATTCCAAAATATAGGGATGTTACATTACTTCTCAAGCAAGATGAGTTGTTTAACATTAATGTTCATGTATCATATTAAGCATAAGAGTAAAGTAACATTCAAACATAAATGGTGGATTTAGGGTTGGTTATTAATTTTTTGTTAAAAGAACATGTATTAACTTGAGTTGAGTAAGAGAATGGTGTAGTGTTATTATTCATGAATACCAAAAGAATAACTTTTGAAGAACATGAATAATGTCTAACATTGTTGATATCATATCACATGGTTAAGAGAGTGTAGCGGACCTGCACTTAGAAAATGGCAAGTCCCTGTGTATAGTGCAAACCCCTGTATCGATTCGTCTGCACACACAGTTTACGATGTAATATCACAACAAAGTATCAATTTTATTATATCGATGATCCAAACTAACAAAATATTCATTACAATTTGCATAGCATAAGGCTTGCATTGGAAGGAATACACAGCGGAAATACAATAGGAGTGAGTCTCCACATCTTCATGTTGCCACATGCGAAAATATGTTGGTTGCAAACTCGAAATCCCTTAATGAAACCTTACTCGTCATCTGAAAAACTTGTAACAAATAAATTTTTGCAACAGAGTGGGTCAGATTCCATTAAAAATGGAGTCTGGCAAGTGACACTATGGTGGACACTCACTTAATGGAATAACTCTATAGCCTATATGCATATTTGACTGCTGGAGTTCAAGGCTATTTTGCATAAAACCAATTTTTCCTACTCTTTTGAAAACACTTTTCTTAAAATCAAGACAAGTATGGCATGAAAACCATAATCTCATCTTCCCTTGTTCACCCATCAACTTTTTACTTAGAAATTGGAATGGTAGGATACTCCGTTGACGTCCTTGATTAGATGCTCAAAATTATCCATAACCGGGGACACGGCTAAGTACTTAGTTCTACACTCTACAGAGGTTATGCACTTTCACCATTAGACCCAACAAACCCAAACTATCCTCAAGCACACAATTTGTGCTAAGGCAAAGGAGAGAGTTGAGACGAGACTTTTCAGAAGCATTTTCCCTCGTGATAACGGCCCGACGCGCTCCACCTACAAAACCTCTACTACCACCTGTCAGGCCGGGCGAGTCCATGCGACTTAATCCATCTAGCCAGAGCCCATTGACTAACGGCTGCACTGGAAGCAATCTTCACTTGCAGTTCTTCAGATCCTTTTGTTCCCTGGGTGGCCATCCACAAGTGACTATCCCTTAGAGGTCACCCCTAAGAGATAATACTCAATAAAAACCATGCAACCAATTCCACCCAGGAGTTTCATTCTTAACTTAGTAGAAATTAACTTTTCATAAAACAACTTTTGCATAGCATCAATATTTCTACCAAGTTATAAATAGGATTCTAGACACAACTAGTGTAAGAGATATAGTAGTTTTAGCATAGCAATACTATCCAACACATGCATATAAGAAATACCTTAAGTAATGCATAGAAAAATACTTAGAAAATTTATGAGGGTGTGCCACTTGCCTTGGCAACAGGGAGAGCAGGAGTATCAGTTGCAAAAGTCTTCGTTTCTCTCCGGAATTTCTAACAAGTCAAACAAGCCACAAATAAACATACAAGCATAAATGCAACACTAAAAATAATATGACATGCATAATATGCAAAATATTCTAAAGGACTGGAGATGCATGTCATGCCTTGAAATTATTCTAAGTTAGTGCAAGGCAAGTATGTTTAGTAAAAATGGCTAAGGACCAAGGTCATAAAAATAACTTGATATAAATCAACTTGATTAGGTTGTAAGGCTGCTCCAAGTCTTCAACATGTTTGATCTTGAACTCTTCAACTCCCTTGTAGTTTCTTCATCTTCAGTTAGCACTCTAAGGACTTAGTCATAAAACACTAAGGACTTGGTTTATGTCCAAAGAGAAGAAATATAGGAAGGACAGAAAAAGATAAAGAAAAGATGTAGATGGTCTTTGAGGCTTCCTCGTAACTTTCTCCTTGCTATGATGTCTTCATTGAATTTTGTAGTCTTTGTTTTTCAAACTTGATGATTCTTCTATATTGATGATTCTTCAGAGCTGTCTTGCATATAACTTAGCCACCACGAAGTCTAAGAGAAAAGAAAAGAAGGAGAGAAAGACTTAGAGAGAATAAAGGGGGTTGGTCTTCTTGAATTTCCTATTGATTTTCTTCTAAGTGTTTTTGCTTCTTGGAGATATATTCCAGAGTCTGTTTTCTTCTAAGTCATTGGCCTCGTAGCCTTCATATTGAGAATCCCAAGTGTCTAAGTGCATAGAACTTTACCAAAACACTAAGTTCAAAATAATCCTAACTTAGAGAAAATAACGAAGAAGTTTTCCTATAAGGAGTATAACTATACAATACAATATGTTATGCATGCAATGCAATTTATTACTAAGGACAACACTTATCAAAATAAAACAAATAAGCTTTCTAGATGCTTAAATTTTCTAAGGAAAAGATTTAGCATTTTAAGATGTTGAAAATTCCCTAAGGACAAGGGTTGTCAAATATTTTCTAAGGAAGAAATTACTTTGTTTGACAAGGCACACATATTTCTAAGTACCTTTTGTAAATAAAGTGGTCAAAATATGACTAAGTACTTTACAATTTCGAATAGATGATGAAAATTAATTTTACTATATTTTAAATCAATTTTAATCATTAAAATATCATTTGAAAAGTATTTAATCAATTTTAATTACAAAAATAATAGAAAAATATTCTACAAAAAATAGTAGAAAATTCCTACTGACAATACTTAGTCATTCAAATTTATGGCAATTGGATTTACTCAAAAATAATATTTCTATCAAAAGTTATGTTAAAATTACTCAAACTTAGTAAAATTAAATATATGATTGTTAAATTGTCAAAATAATGCTCAAAAATATTTTCTAACAGATTCATAACATAACCCAAATGCTAAGGTTTCCAAAAGTAATACACTCAAATAATTGTCAAAATAACACAAATGCTAATTGATTTAAAGTTATGACTAATATACTCAAATAAACTATTTGAAATTTGAATCAATTGAACTAAGTCAAATTTGAAAAATAATAGTGCTAAAATATTCTAAAAGTCAAGGGCTTTCTAAATATATAAAATTTGTCAAATTTGAATTTGTGGTTAAAAAGTTAGAACAAATCTAAGTTGTAGGGACTTTCCTGCAAAATTGACAATTAAATCTAAATAGGAAAAAATAAAATCCACGTGGGTGCTGACTGTGCATTCTGACTGGGCGTCGATGTGGCGTGATTTTATTGGCTGCTACCGATTCGTTAATAGGATCTAATCTATTTCATTCGATCTAAATTGGACGGAGGGTCTCAGCATGGGCGGCGCGAGGTCGCCGGCGATGTCGACGACGGCGGAGCTGCGGTCGGTGGTGAACGTCGTTGACGCTGCGGACATTCCCCGGCCACGCGGCTCTTCAAGGCGGAGACGATAGTGGCGGCGGCGTCCTCGATTGCTTGCTGGAGTGGTGCGGGGCTTCGGCCGGAGTTGCTCGGGCCACCGGCTAACTTCGTGATGTTGTCGGAGACGACGCTCCAGGGGCCTCCTAGCTCCAAGGAAGTGGCGAGGTGCGCAAGGACATGGCTAAGGCGAGGTAGGTCGCGGCATCCCCGCTTTCTTCTTGGAGCAGCTGAGGTGTGCGGAAGGAGAGTTCGCCGCTGCGGCAAGTTTCAGTTGGAGAAGGACACGGTGAAAGGTTGCAGAGCAAAATAAATCATGCACATGAGAAGACGCGCGAGGACACAGGGAGGTAAGGGGACCAAACCGTGGTGTCGAAAACTTACCAAATTGGCCGGAAACTGAGAAATACGGCGGCGGTTATGGAAGAGCTCCGACGAGCAATTGTCGTAGCCTGGCGGCGAATTGGGCTAGGGTTTCTTAGGGGAAAAAGGCGGCGGAGGCTAGGGTATTTATAGAGACGCATCGGGGATTAAATTGTGGAGAGCACGACGTGATTGAGTCGTGTTCGGATCGGTGTTCTTCTGGGCGAGATACGCGTCTGGAGGTTTAAGGCGTACATCATCGCTGAAGTTAGGTGTGGGCTCCACGTGACAGTGAGAGATGGGGGTGGGCTGCTGCTGGGCTTCTGCGCTGCGCGCGTGCGGTAGATAGGAGTTGGGCCGAAGTTGGTGCTCGGCCTAAATGGCTTCTCTCTGTATTTTTTTGTTTTGCAATTTCTTTTCTATTTTAAAACCTTTAATTCAAAAATGATTTTCAAACCTTATTAAAACTTTTCAGAAAAATTCGTAAAAAATATGTTTTGAAATGTTTATTAAATTTGGAACATTTTGGCGGTAATCTTTTCCAAAATAAAATTCAATAATATGAAAATTTATAAAGATAACAATAACATGTTTGTGGAATTAATTCTTGTTTAACTTTATAAATGAATTTTAAATTTAAACCTTTATGTAAGTTAAACAACATGATGAAATGATGATCATGAATGAATGCATGAATGCAGAGCTTGATTTTTATTGCAAAACAAAATATATATAGTTTTCAAAAGTTTTAATTTTTTCTTATTTTCCAAAAATTGAAAAATCTCACGATGTTACACAGAGAGTCTATACCTTTATTATTCTTTGTGTATTTTACCCAAGACTTTGCATTATGAACAATATACTAGTTTTAATCAGACACTTACTAACTTTAAACTTAGCTTGTTTCATACGAATGAATGTTCTTTTTTTTTGGAGTACAACAAGTCACATCCTGGTGTTATGAACTTTTAAGTTGTTTCCTACTTAATTTTACTTAACCAATTTTAAGCAAACATAAGTTAAGTAACACACGGAGTAAATGGATATCTATACATAATGGAACTTAGTAGCTTAAAATGATATTTACTTTAAATGGTTTCCAAATAGTAGTAGAACAACTTTTGTAAGCTTATAACTTCATTTTCACAGTTATGAAACAGAATATTATTTTTAAAATAGATTTATTGAGTGATAATATTTCATGTTATACTAAAAACACTTCTAAAGTTAAAGGTGTGCATGTGAGACAATTCGAATGAAGTTTGCAATGCATCCAAAAAAGCATTTCAAATAAGGTCATATTTAAAGGATTATGTGGTTTGTATTTCAGATTTGATTATGTTTCAATTTAATTCAAACACAAATAAGAATGATACAACAATATAGATTTTATGTTTTTGATCATTTTGGTATAAAGATTATATTTTATTATTTAAACTGAATTACTTATGAATTTTAAATAATTTCTAGAATTATTGATTTAAGTTGGGCCCACTTGACAGGATTTTATTAATTACAGAAAATATTTTCCTAAATGATTAAAATATGACATAGGGGTGCCACATGTGATACACTTAAGTATTCTAAATCAATTAACATAAAATGATTAAATTGCATTGTTGACGTCCGCATGATATCAGCATTGCAATTGATCCCACTGTCGAGCTCAATCTCGGTGATTTCGATCGAACCAATTCGAATTGCAGCTAGCAAACGATGGAACTGGTCACAGTGGACCGATTGGTGGTGCCACTCAAGTTTGGTCACCGGAGCGTCGTTGGCGATGAGCTTTTGCGGTAGCCAGACTTGGGCTTCACGGTGACAACATTCCCGAACAAATTGAACCAAAATAAAGGTATGGAGAGGTGCAGGAGATCACCACGAGCACGAAGGAAAGCTAGATGAAGCAGGGTGTGGCTCGACGGCGACGAGCTCGTCCGCGGCGGGCGGCGGCCGGAGAGGAAGAGGAAGATGCGATTCTCCGCCTCCCGAGCGTTTCAGCACAAACTGCTTGACGCAGAGGCTTCCCAGGGAACCACGAGCCTTCCTCGATGCTCGGAACGGGAAGTGGTGGCCTCCATCGCCGGGGAACGCCGGCGCACGGTGGCGGCCCGAGAAGCTAGGGTTTGGGAGAGGAATAGAGAGAGAAGAGGACGAACGCGAATGCGAGAAGGATAGGGGTGCCCCCGGGGTCCTTATCCTCGCAGGATAGGCGAGGAGACGCTGCACGGAATCTCGGAGGCACGGCCACGGCATCGGCGTCCTTCTGGACGGAAGAAGAAGAAGGAAAAGAAAACTACATTTTGCAGTGAACCCCCTAGGTGTTCGGAAAATAGGGAAAACAGTGTAAACATATCCCTGTGTGTTGTTTTGGACTTGCTTTTGAGAGGTTCTGGAGAGTTTAAATTTGGAATAATATGTTTATTTCAACTAGTTTTATTTTGTCTCTTTGATATTTGTGGAATATATTATATACTTTGGATCCTTTTATCTCATAAGTTGAATTTGGACTATTTTGTTAATTTTCTTTTATTGCATTTGTGCTTCTACTTAATTATTTTTATGGTGCATTATAACCATAGGAAAAATTATTTTCTATGGCATTACTTCTTTGTAGAAATTGTTTTAATCAACCTTTAAAATGGTTTGAGATCTCAACTATAAGATATTGAATTATTTAATTACTCCACTTTGTGTTCTGGTGGTTTAAGCATTCCTGACCACACCAAATTGTGATTTAATGGGAATAGATAAACAGATCATTGTGATTCCTAAGAAGAGTATGCACAATGCTTTATGTCAAATCCATGCTAAGCATGAGAGATTCCCAATGGCCTTTATTTGTGATCCATAACGAATAAATCATGTAGGAACATGATCAATTGTTAATGAAAGCGCAAGATAGGAATTCCTGCCTGAAGTTAGGTCTTATGGTGATAAGATGATGCGTTTAGACTTCTTCTCATTCCATCCTCCATTTAGATGGAGTAAGAAGGAGGCACTCTCTCCTGATTGTAACATCCTAGGATTTTTCAAATTCTGAAAAATCAGAAAAATTAAAAACTTTTTTGAAAACTATTTGTATGTCGATTTGAAAACAAAATTCATGCATGCATTCATCATTTTCTTGCATTATTTATATTTGAAATTACAATGGTTGAAATATTATTTCCACTTGAAAACCTATTTGAGAAAATATTAAAAATAAAAAAACGATTATGCTATTTATCTTGTTTTACTTTAATATTTTGATTGTAATTATTAGAAATAATTATTTTCATATGTTCACAATTGTGGTACCAAATTTTATTTAGCCATAAATAAATTAATTAAATTTCTATTTCCAAATTTGACAAAAGTGTCAAATTTGCATTAAATCAAATATTTAAAATTAATATTTTTAAAAAGTGGTCAAAACATGTCCATAAATGTTTTAAAATAAAGATATGATTTTTAGAAATTTTTAGAAATTAATTTCATTTAATTCGGAGTTCTAAAACAAAAGTTATGAAAGAATTAAGGAAAGAAAAAAAAACGAATCGGGCCAGCCGGGCCGGCCCACGAACGAACCGAACCGAGCTATCGTATCCAACTCAAACCCTGAAATTCGTTTTTCCAACCACCTTTCATTCAAACACATATATCTCAAGAAATATAACTCCAAATCCGGATCCGCTTGATTCCTACGCGTTCACAACTCCGAGCCCTATCTATTCCACCATCCCTCCGCCTATATAAACCCTTGTAGCCGCCGGCATCTCTTTTACTCTTTTCGTTCCACCGAAACCCTAATCAGCGAAATTGTATTTCGTTCGTTCGACGAACAAAACCATCTCCAATCGCGACGGGGCCTTAATCATTGTTGTAGATCTCGTCGATACCTTTCCATCCCAATAAGGCTCAACTCTTTTCATCAAGCGTGGAGGAAGAATTTCGAATCGTCATCCATCAGATCTGAAGTCGTATTTCTCAGATCTCTTCGCGCTCGTTGCGTCAAATCGAAATTCTTTCGGTGAAAAGGTAGATCTACTCTATATCTACAACTTTCCTGTTGACAACTTTTTATTTTAACGTACGAAATTTTCTGTATAATACAGATCGTGTTTGATGTTGTTCGAGTAACCAAACCATCTTAAAAGTTTAGGACGAGAATACGAAAGTTCTTCCCCTGATCAAGACCTTTCTTTTGCCCTAAGCCTCACCTCTTTTGGTTCAGCGAGATGAGAGATATTCGCGTTTGAAGTTTCGGATCAGACAGGTATTTTGCGATTTGTGACCAATCTATTCATCCACTTATGTTATAATTCTGATAATTAGAAAGAGCATGTAATTCTCTACAACTTTCGTTAAGAGTGTTTGCCATCCGAGCAACTTTATTTTTGGTCAAATTCGTAGTCAAATCCCAGTCAGCCTGCCACGTCAGCAAGTCAATTCCTACGTCAGCAGTCAAAGTCAACAGTCAACCAAAGACCGGCAGTTTTGCAGAAAAATCCTAAATTTTAAATTTATCATTATTTTTTATTGGTTTGGTCAAATTTTACAAATAAAATATTTTTGGAAAGCTTATGACACGTAGAAACTTTTGGCATCATTACTTTTATGTTTTGTCAAATTAAAATGTGTTGAAATTCAAAAGTGGCATTAATGGTAAATTGAACATAACTTCAAATTTGAAATTTAAAACTTGTCAAACTCTCTTGCTATAAATTTGAATGTCTAAGTATTGGCAGTAGTATTTTTCTACTAATTTTTGTAGAATAATTTTCTATGATTTTATAATTTATATTGATTAAATACTTTTAAGTGTTGTTTTAATGATTAAAATTGATTGAAAATTTATTTAAATTTATTTTCATCATCTATTCGAATTATAAAGTACTTAGTCATATTATAACCACTTTGGTATTAAAATGTACTTAGAAATATTTTGCCTCTTTAAACAAAATAAATTCTTTGTTAGAAAATATTGATAAATATTTTTCGACCACACTCTTCCTTAGAAAAATTTCAACATCTTAAAGATGCTTAAATCTTTTCCTTAGAAAATTTAAGCATCTAGAAAACTTAGTTGTTTTATTTTTTTAAGTGTTGTCCTTAGAAATAAATTGCATTACATGCATGACATATCTATTGTATAGTTATACTCCTTATAGGAAAACTCCTTCCTTATTTTCCCTAAGTTAGGATTATTTTCAACCTAGTGTTTTGGTAAAGTGCTATGCACTTAGACACATAGGATTTCCAAGATGGAGCTAGAAGGCCATTGAAGGACTTAGCCAAAACAAGACTTCAGAAGTATCTCCAAGGAGTGGAAGCACTTAGAAGAAAGATAGAAGAAGTTCATGAAGACCAACCAGAAATATTTTCTAAGTCTTTCTCCCTCTTCCTTCTTTCTCCCTCCTTCTTCTGTTAGACTTCATGATGATTTAGTAAATCCAAGACCAGACTCGAGGATACAAGAACCACCAAGTCTGAAGATTTATCAAGTCTATCAAAACTTCAATCAAGACATCATCAAGGAGAATATTACAAGTCTGGAGATGAAGCCTGGAGGAAAACTACATCTTTCTTTCTATCTTTCCCTATTTTCTAATCTTGTCTTTCACATTTGACTTAAACAAATTTTGATCATGATGTTATCATCTTGAAGTTGTTGGATCCTAGCGGCATAGTGAGATGAAGCGGCCTGGAAACAAACCTTACATGTCCACGTACATGAGACCTGTTCCACAATTTAAGTGGCTGGCCGGGTGTCTGTCTCTCTCACTTTAGCGAATATCCAATTTACAAAGAGTTGATAGTAATTGCTGATCACCTTATAGACTTAGTATTTTTCTCTAAGTACTTTGCACATCATGGCTAAACCATTAGAGTGCTTGTTTCAAGAAGATATAAAACAAAGTATGTTTATCCAACTTAAGACCTTAGTCCTTAGTCATTCTTGACCCACCTATTTGCCTTGCATTAACTTAAAAGATTTTCATGGCATGAAAAAGTATTTCTAGCCTTAGGAATATTTTGCACATCATGCATAAACATATTTTCCTTAGAAAGTTTTATAAAACTTATTTATTCATCTAGTATGTGTTTGTATGCATTGTGGAGTTGTGCTTGCTGTTGATTGTTGTATTGTTGCTTGTCTATACTGTTAGATTGAACGGAGAGTCCCGAGTGTCGTTGAAAAGAGTTGTGAACAACGACAACATTCAAAGGCAAGTGGCACACCTCATAAACTTCCTATTTCTATATGCATTACTTAGTGTATTTTTATATGCATGTGTAGGATAGTATTGCTATGCTAAACCTGTGTAGAATTCCTTATTCCTGTGTCTAGGTTCCTATGCAATACTTAGTAGAATTATTGATGCTATGCAAATGTTGTTTTGTGAAAATCTAAATTCTACTAAGTTAAGAATGAAACACCTGGGTGGTAAGTGGTTGCATGGTTTATGTTGAGTGGCTACTCAGGTCCATGTCTATGGTTCCTGGAGTATGTACACTTGTGAATGGCCACCCAGGAACAGAGGAATCTGAAGAACTCCGAGTGACGATTGCTTCCAGTGCAACCATTGCCATATGGGCTCTGGCTTGATCAATTATGTTGCGTGGACTCTCTCCGGCTTGACAAGCAGATGTAGGGGGATGTTAGGTGGAACGGGTCAAGCCAGAGTGGGAGGGAAAATGCTTCTGAAAGTTCTCGTCTCGTTCTCTCTTTTCCTTATCACAAATGGTGTGTAAAGGATACCTTGGGTTGAATGGGTACAATGGTGAAAGTGCACAACCTCTGCAGAGTGTCAAACTAAGTACTTAGCCGTGTCCCCGGTACGGACAATTTGAGCAGCTGATCACGGACGTCAACGGAGGATTCCACCATTCCAACTTCAGAAGTAAAACTTGATGGGTGAACAAGGGAAGATGAGATTTATGGTTTTCATGCCATACTCGTCGATTTCAAGAAAAGTGTTTTCAAAAGAGTAGGAAAAATTGGCTTTATGCAAATTAGCCTTGAACTCCACCAGCCAAATGTGCATATAGGCTTTAGAGTTATTACATTAAGTGTCCACCATAGTGTCACTTGCCAGACTCCATTTTTAATGGAATCTGACCCACGTTGTTGCAATATTTTTCTTATTGCATATTTGATCAGATGACGAGTGAGATTTCGTTTAAAGGTTTCGAGTCTACAACCAACATGTTTTCGCCTGTGGTAACATGAAAGTTATAGAGACTCACTGCTATTGTATTTCCGCTGTGTACTTTTCAATGCTAGCTTTATGCTATGCAACTTGTATCAAGTATTTTGTAATTCTGGATCATCGATGTATTAAAATAGACGCTTTGTTGTGATATTACATCGTAAACTGTGTGTGCAAATGAATCGATCCAGGGATTTGCACTATACACAGGTATCTGCCTTATTTAAAGTGCAGGTACGCTACAGATGGTATCAGAGCACTGTGTTGCCTGTAGGTTCGAAACCCTAGGTTTGGATAGAAATAAGATTTGACCATAGGATTGAAAATCTATTTTATTCACTTTTTTAAAAACAAAACCTTTTCATTTTATCTTCCTCATACTCTCATCTACTATCAACCTTCTAAAAACCTCTTATCTTTTTCTAGATGACCATGTTCTTATAGTCTAAGTCTGATTCTGCTGCCTCATATGGAAAAGCTACGATTAATCATTAAGTTCTGCATGCATGGAAGACCACTGAAGAACCAGGTTTCGACCAACACTTTTAAGATATCCAAGAAAGTTGAACAAGAACTTGAAGCAGTCATGAAGGAGGTAGATTTGACCACCACCAAAAAAAATAGAATGACGATATCGTGTTAGTGTATTGATCATATCAACTTGGCTATATGACAATACTAGATTGTTTGTTTGTTGTGAACCTTGTTGCTTGATGTTTGTTAGATGTTGATTGATTATGTTATAGATTGGTTGCCTTGTTTTGTTTTCTTGAACTAGGATTCCTCCATAGTACAAATAATTCAACTCATTGCTTTCTAAACCAAACATATGTCTCACCCCAATACCAACACCAATGATTTGCATACAACTATGTGACTACTATTAGAGAACCAGAGTCAGTTGTGGAAGTTGATCAATGACCAACTGCCTAAGATTGATCAAAACCATAGTGTTTTTGAAGAGAACCTTATGACCAAGCCAAAGGCATGCAAAACTTGTGGAGAGATAGGACATACGTCCCAAGAATGCACTGATGAGTGGCCCCATGATCATACCAGACATCCAGGTAAAGGATGCCTCACAAGTCAGGTTACTTGCTTCCTGTGTGAAGGAACAAACCATGTCCCAATACAGTGTCGACTTTATCCCTTGGTGCAACAAGTTATCCAGCAAACCAAGCAAGGAATGCAACAGTCTCTCATGAAGACCCTGGAGGAACAAGGACAAAAGCTTAAATCCAAGAAAGCTCTTAGCCACATAAGTTGCTACAAGTGCAAAGATAAGGGACATTATGCTGATAAGTGCCCTGAGTGGAAGAAGAATAAATCTCTCCAAGGACCGAGTGGAAAACGTGAGTGCTAAAAACTTTCTGTATCCACCACATGCCATTGTATTTTGAATACTTGTACGCTCTACATCAGAGAAATAAACAAGATTAAACAAAGTTTCTATACTGACCACAAAAATTTCTTTTAAGGGTGGTAGCCACCTACATAATTCAAACCCAGTCGTTTAAATCCAGAGATCTCAAATTATCTTTCTTTCAACCCTCCTAATCAGAAAAATCATTCGCTGCCAAGTTTTCAAATTTCCATGTCAGAAATTTCATTTCCCAAAACATCCCGAGTTATCAGAATCAATCAAAAAAATTGCTTTGTCTTTCTAGCCTCTCCGAATCTCGGGGACGAGATTCCTTTTAAGGGTGGTAGTCTGTAACATCCTAGGATTTTTCAAATTCTGAAAAATCAGAAAAATTAAAAACTTTTTTGAAAACTATTTGTATGTCGATTTGAAAACAAAATTCATGCATGCATTCATCATTTTCTTGCATTATTTATATTTGAAATTACAATGGTTGAAATATTATTTCCACTTGAAAACCTATTTGAGAAAATATTAAAAATAAAATAACGATTATGCTATTTATCTTATTTTACTTTAATATTTTGATTGTAATTATTAGAAATAATTATTTTCATATGTTCACAATTGTGGTACCAAATTTTATTTAGCCATAAATAAATTAATTAAATTTCTATTTCCAAATTTGACAAAAGTGTCAAATTTGCATTAAATCAAATATTTAAAATTAATATTTTTAAAAAGTGGTCAAAACATGTCCATAAATGTTTTAAAATAAAGATATGATTTTTAGAAATTTTTAGAAATTAATTTCACTTAATTCGGAGTTCTAAAACAAAAGTTATGAAAGAATTAAGGAAAGAAAAAAAAAACGAATCGGGCCAGCCGGGCCGGCCCACGAACGAATCGAACCGAGCTATCGTATCCAACTCAAACCCTGAAATTCGTTTTTCCAACCACCTTTCATTCAAACACGTATATCTCAAGAAATATAACTCCAAATCCGGATCTACTTGATTCCTACGCGTTCACAACTCCGAGCCCTATCTATTCCACCATCCCTCCGCCTATATAAACCCTTGTAGCCGCCGGCATCTCTTTTACTCTTTTCGTTCCACCGAAACCCTAATCAGCGAAATTGTATTTCGTTCGTTCGACGAACAAAACCATCTCCAATCGCGACGGGGCCTTAATCATTGTTGTAGATCTCGTCGATACCTTTCCATCCCAATAAGCCTCAACTCTTTTCATCAAGCGTGGAGGAAGAATTTCGAATCGTCATCCATCAGATCTGAAGTCGTATTTCTCAGATCTCTTCGCGCTCGTTGCGTCAAATCGAAATTCCTTCGGTGAAAAGGTAGATCTACTCTATATCTACAACTTTCCTGTTGACAACTTTTTATTTTAACGTACGAAATTTTCTGTATAATACAGATCGTGTTTGATGTTGTTCGAGTAACCAAACCATCTTAAAAGTTTAGGACGAGAATACGAAAGTTGTTCCCCTGATCAAGACCTTTCTTTTGCCCTAAGCCTCACCTCTTTTGGTTAAGCGAGATGAGAGATATTCGCGTTTGAAGTTTCGGATCAGACAGGTATTTTGCGATTTGTGACCAATCTATTCATCCACTTATGCTATAATTCTGATAATTAGAAAGAGCATGTAATTCTCTTCAACTTTCGTTAAGAGTGTTTTTCCATCCGAGCAACTTTATTTTTAGTCAAATTCGTAATCAAATCCCAGTCAGCCTGCCACGTCAGCAAGTCAATTCCTACGTCAGCAGTCAAAGTCAACAGTCAACCGAAGACCGGCAGTTTTGCAGAAAAATCCTAAATTTTAAATCTATCATTATTTTTTATTGGTTTGGTCAAATTTTACAAATAAAATATTTTTGGAAAGCTTATGACACGTAGAAACTTTTGGCATCATTACTTTTATGTTTTGTCAAATTAAAATTTGTTGAAATTCAAAAGTGGCATTAATGGTAAATTGAACATAACTTCAAATTTGAAATTTAAAACTTGTCAAACTCTTTTGCTATAAATTTGAATGTCTAAGTATTGGCAGTAGTATTTTTCTACTAATTTTTTTAGAATAATTTTCTATGATTTTATAATTTATATTGATTAAATACTTTTAAGTGTTGTTTTAATGATTAAAATTGATTAAAAATTTATTAAAATTTATTTTCATCATCTATTCGAATTATAAAGTACTTAGTCATATTATAACCACTTTGGTATTAAAATGTACTTAGAAATATTTTGCCTCTTTAAACAAAATAAATTATTTGTTAGAAAATATTGATAAATATTTTTCGACCACACTCTTCCTTAGAAAAATTTCAACATCTTAAAGATGCTAAATCTTTTCCTTAGAAAATTTAAGCATCTAGAAAACTTAGTTGTTTTATTTTGTTAAGTGTTGTCCTTAGAAATAAATTGCATTGCATGCATGACATATCTATTGTATAGTTATACTCCTTATAGGAAAACTCCTTCCTTATTTTCCCTAAGTTAGGATTATTTTCAACCTAGTGTTTTGGTAAAGTGCTATGCACTTAGACACTTAGGGTTTCCAAGATGGAGCTAGAAGGCCATTGAAGGACTTATCCAAAACAAGACTTCAGAAGTATCTCCAAGGAGTGGAAGCACTTAGAAGAAAGATAGAAGAAGTTCATGAAGACCAACCAGAAATATTTTCTAAGTCTTTCTCCCTCTTCCTTCTTTCTCCCTCCTTCTTCTGTTAGACTTCATGATGATTAAGTAAATCCAAGACCAGTCTCGAGGATACAAGAACCACCAAGTCTGAAGATTTATCAAGTCTATCAAAACTTCAATCAAGACATCATCAAGGAGAATATTACAAGTCTGGAGATGAAGCCTGGAGGACAACTACATCTTTCTTTCTATCTTTCCCTATTTTCTAATCTTGTCTTTCACATTTGACTTAAACAAATTTTGATCATGATGTTATCATCTTGAAGTTGTTGGATCCTAGCGGCATAGTGAGATGAAGCGGCCTGGAAACAAACCTTACATGTCCACGTACATGAGACCTGTTCCACAATTTAAGTGGCTGGCCGGGTGTCTGTCTCTCTCACTTTAGCGAATATCCAATTTACAAAGAGTTGATAGTAATTGCTGATCACCTTATAGACTTAGTATTTTTCTCTAAGTACTTTGCACATCATGGCTAAACCATTAGAGTGCTTGTTTCAAGAAGATATAAAACAAAGTATGTTTATCCAACTTAAGACCTTAGTCCTTAGTCATTCTTGACCCACCTATTTGCCTTGCATTAACTTAAAAGATTTTCATGGCATGAAAAAGTATTTCTAGCCCTTAGGAATATTTTGCACATTATGCATAAACATATTTTCCTTAGAAAGTTTTATAAAACTTATTTATTCATCTAGTATGTGTTTGTATGCATTGTGGAGTTGTGCTTGCTGTTGATTGTTGTATTGTTGCTTGTCTATACTGTTAGATTGAACGGAGAGTCCCGAGTGTCGTTGAAAAGAGTTGTGAACAACGACAACATTCAAAGGCAAGTGGCACACCTCATAAACTTCCTATTTCTATATGCATTACTTAGTGTATTTTTATATGCATGTGTAGGATAGTATTGCTATGCTAAACCTGTGTAGAATTCCTTATTCCCGTGTCTAGGTTCCTATGCAGTACTTAGTAGAATTATTGATGCTATGCAAATGTTGTTTTGTGAAAATCTAAATTCTACTAAGTTAAGAATGAAACACCTGGGTGGTAAGTGGTTGCATGGTTTATGTTGAGTGGCTACTCAGGTCCATGTCTATGGTTCCTGGAGTATGTACACTTGTGAATGGCCACCCAGGAACAGAGGAATCTGAAGAACTCCGAGTGACGATTGCTTCCAGTGCAACCATTGCCATATGGGCTCTGGCTTGATCAATTATGTTGGGTGGACTCTCTCCGGCTTGACAAGCAGATGTAGGGGGGTGTTAGGTGGAACGGGTCAAGCCAGAGTGGGAGGGAAAATGCTTCTGAAAGATCTCGTCTCATTCTCTCCTTTCCTTATCACAAATGGTGTGTAAAGGATACCTTGGGTTGAATGGGTACAATGGTGAAAGTGCACAACCTCTGCAGAGTGTAAAACTAAGTACTTAGCCGTGTCCCCGGTACGGACAGTTTGAGCAGCTGATCAGGGACGTCAACGAAGGATTCCACCATTCCAACTTCAGAAGTAAAACTTGATGGGTGAACAAGGGAAGATGAGATTTATGGTTTTCATGCCATACTCGTCGATTTCAAGAAAAGTGTTTTCAAAAGAGTAGGAAAAATTGGCTTTATGCAAATTAGCCTTGAACTCCACCAGCCAAATATGCATATAGGCTTTAGAGTTATTCCATTAAGTGTCCACCATAGTGTCACTTGCCAGACTCCATTTTTAATGGAATCTGACCCACGTTGTTGCAATATTTTTCTTGTTGCAGATTTGATCAGATGACGAGTGAGATTTCGTTTAAAGGTTTCGAGTCTACAACCAACATGTTTTCGCCTGTGGCAACATGAAAGTTATAGAGACTCACTGCTATTGTATTTCCGCTGTGTACTTTTCAATGCTAGCTTTATGCTATGCAACTTGTATCAATTATTTTGTAATTCTGGATCATCGATGTAATAAAATAGACGCTTTGTTGTGATATTACATCGTAAACTGTGTGTGCAAATGAATCGATCCAGTGATTTGCACTATACACAGGTATCTGCCTTATTTAAAGTGCAGGTACGCTACACTGATAGAGTTAATGTATTTGGAATAGATATTTTGGAATTAGATCACCGTAGGTGAATTTATGACATCAAGTGGCCTTAGGCACATAAGAAGAATTTCTTAACAAGGTAGCAAACCTTGTTTCCAAACTACTACTTATACTCAAGTGGCTATGAACTTGATGTCCTGGATTATAAGACCTTTTGATTTATTTGCATATGGCACTCAAATTTTTGTGCATAGAAAAATGATTTGTTAACAAGGTTTCGAAGCTTGTTATCAAACTACTTCTATAGAACCCAAACCTTTGAACATCACATATTTCTAGAGGCATTAATAAAGATGGATAATGATATGAGAGTTTCCAATTCTCCATGATAGTTTGACATAACCTTATGTGCCCATCTACGGAATGCTTCTCCAAGTCTTCTTGTTGTGTTTTCTCCTTTATTTATAGCTCCTCTTGTTTATTGATAGTGTAGGAAGATCTAGATTAGGCTTTAGGTATCTCTATTTCGTTTTCAAGGAGAGGTCCGTCTAATTTTCCGATTGTTTTGCTTAGTTTACGACCAACCAAGCGGGGCCCTAAGAACAACTAGAGGTTGATCATTAACTCCTAAGTAATGTTTTGGTGTATGGGTGGTATGTTCATTTGGTGTTACATTCTATCGTATATATCTCTAACTCCAAAATAAGGTTTAAAACAAGATCATCTCAAAGTTTATTACGCTTAAGTTAATGATATACTTATATTCCACCAACTCAAGTGAAACTTCAATCACTCAGGGTTTTGAAAGTGAATGCGTGAAAATTCTTCGGATTTTCTAATGCATGAATGCAATGCACAATCATGTGTCCTCTATATTTCTGGACTCTAAATCCTGGGATGTTACAATATGGCACGAAGAGCTGGGGCGCGTCTTCCACGGGCTTCCACAAGTTGAACGGCTCAGGAGGATCCTCCGTCACGGCGCAGTTCGCATAATCATACGACGATTGGAAGTTGTCGGGGAGTGACTCCCACGGAACAGGGATAGTCACACCCTGAAGAGATCTTCGAAGGGTAATTGAACACGGAGGTCAAACAACCCTCAAGAGGCTCGACGATGGTGCTCGCTGAGCTTGGAGAGGGACAGCATGACAGAGATGAACACCAGCCCGTACCCAGGTTCACGGCCCTCAGGAGGAGGTAACACCGCTACTCCTGCTTGTCTTTATTGCACTGCGGTGGTTATAGTACAATGAGATTATCGAGGGCTCTCTTCAGTCCGTTTGGTGCTTGAGAGGGAAGCTATGGTATTCTTCCTCCTCGAGCAGTTGGCTATCCTCCACACTTGGCTAGGATTTCAAGGGTCCAGAATGCGATTGGCCGATCCCTCGCTACGGTGGTGCTCTTGCCCCTTTTATAGGCGCCTCGGGCCTCTTCCTTGCATTGTACACAGAGGGTGGGTTCCCACAGGGCAGTGGCGTGAAGAAGAAGGAGTCCACCGCTGCAGAAATGTCCATGGACACGGTCCATCCGTGCTAAAGTTAGCAGCGGTGTCCGACAAGCCGCAGACTGCGCAGAACGGCTCGCAGGCGTTGCAGAGGTTGTGGGGGAGCCCACGATGCCGATCTTCTTGGAGCGTTGCGCCGTCCAACCGCTTATCACCAAAGAGGAAAGTCCTTGCTATCCTGGCACGGGCAGCGTAGCTTTGTTGACTCCTTTATCACCAGAACAGCAACTGTGATGCTCGCGTCACTCTACGGCTGCTGCAGAGGCGATGTGTGCCCTGCAGCGGTTGCTTAGCCGCGAAGTGTCTCCACAGGGCCGCGATGGCCTGTGGAGAGGTTTCTGTTGACTTCTCTCCAGGCGAGTAGAGCCTTGGGGAGTCTCTTGAAGCGCAAGGTCCTCTTCAGACCCTCGCTTCCCCTTCAGGCCCTCAAGAGGTGTTGCCTCTCGAGGGTCTCTCCACGCGGCAACTTGGTCCTTAGTCGTTTCGTTGAATCTGTCACGTGCGAGGCCTGTGGAGAGTGCGCTCTGCACACCCTGGTCCTCACTAGGCCAACAGTAGCCCCCGGGCCCGCGATGGGCGTGGCTGAGCCCATGGACGCAGGCGGAGCATCGTGGGCCCAAAGTGTCGGGCCGGCCCGAGCCACGCGTCAGCCAGATGAGCAACGGCCAGATCGTGAGACGTGGGGGGGGTCCCACCATGCCCCGGTAACTGCTCCGGACATGACATAAAGTTTGTGCGCCGCGGCAGGGAGCTGTTACTGCTCCCCATTCTTTTTTTTAGAACACCTTACCGTAGGGAATCCCTACGGTTATTTTATAAATGATGTGGGGCAAAACAATTCATAGTTACATTATGGGGGGAAAAAAGTAAGGAAGAAATACATTATTGGGAAGGTGTTCTAATCCAAGCAAGGAGAGGCTGAATCAAGCTCTCTTTGACACGATATCTATGTAGAAGAAGATCAGCCTGAAACTTCACTTTCCATCTTCCAAAGGAGGGATCAATTTGCTGAAAGATGAGATCATTACGTGTTTTCCAGATGTTCCATGTGACGCAGGCAAAAATCTCAAGGAAACATGGGCCAGCAAATCCTCTCTGAGCTGCTTGGACACGGTCCAATAGCGGGATCGCCGTGTCCCAATGGAGGCCGATAGAGTTCCAGCAGCGAGTAGCGAATGGGCACTCAAATAGAAGGTGGTCTCTGGTTTCCAACACCCCACGGGTACATAGGATACAGTTAGGACCATCCTCAATAATCCACTGTTTACGGTTCATGAGATCCTTCGTGTTGAGTCTGTCATAGTACATCAACCAAAGGAATACTTTCAGTTTGGGCAGGCATTTCCACACATTTTTTATCATTGGGTGACACTCCAGCTGAGCGAATATGAATGCATAGAACTTTGCAGGGGTATATCCTCTACCTCCCCAGACATAAGTTCTGGTGTCTGGTTCTTCGTTCGTGGCATCAAGTTGCCATAGCACCTGATTGGTTTCAGTTAATTGATCATGCGCTTGCTCCGACAGAGGTAGAGCAAAAACGTCCCCAATAGAAGTGATACTCCTCATCTGAGCGACCGACATGTCCTCGTCCAATACAAATGAGAAAAGCTGAGGGTACCGCACATGAAATAACGAGTCTCCGTGCCAAAAATCTTTCCAGAATAGTGTGCTTGTACCATCCTGAATTTGAACCTTGGTGATGCTTTTATAAATATCAGATAGGCTGAAAATATCTTTCCACCAAAAAGAGCCTCGAGGTGATTGGGCATGGGGAGGGCCTTCACCATATAACGCCCAAACCAGGTGTACCCATGGAATGTCCTCTCAACAGTAAAATTTATGAAGATGTTTCATAAGCAATGCTTTGTTTTGGAGCTCCAGATTGATCACACCCATTCCTCCACGATTTTTGGGTCTGCAGACAAGATGCCATGCGGCCAGCGAATGTTGCGTTCCAGCCCCTTCCTCTTTTGCCCAAATACAGTGCCTTCGAGTGCGATCAAACTTCTTAATGAAACCTTTCGGCAGTTTAAGTGAGCAAAGAAAATGGATAGGCAGTGAGGAGAGAACAGACTGCACAAAAGTCAGTCTACCACCATAGTCTAAAAAACGGGCGCAAGCATTCATACGTCTCTCGACTTGATCCGTCAGAGGAGAAAGATCAGCTATGGTGGGGCGAGTGGTTCCCAGAGGCAGGCCAAGATAAGTAAAGGGAAGAGCACCGACTGAACAGCCAAGGATCGTGGCCATCTCATTCAGTCTTTGATCGTCAATATTAATGGGCATCAGACATGATTTGGCATAGTTAACTGACAGTCCAGTAACCTTAGTGAAATTACTCAATGAATTCCGAAGGGCAGCAAGTTGGAGTGGGCAGGCTTGCAAGATGAGCAATGTATCATCAGCGTACTGAACTATCGGAAAATCAGTGTTGGGGATAGGCAAGGGTGGAACCAACTGTCCATCAGTAGCCAATTGGTTGATCATTGTCTGCAACAAGTCTGCGCCTTCCACGAACAGAATAGGGGACAAGGGGTCGCCTTGACGAACTCCTCGCCGACAAGAAAATTTCTTACCCGGCACTCCGTTGAGAAGAACGGAAGAGGTTCCAGTATTGAATATCGAACCAATCCAACCAAGCCAACGGCTATCATATCCATGCCCCTTTAGGATTTCCAGGATCGCTCGATGCTCGATCAAATCAAATGCTTTGTTGAAATCCAGTTTCAGAATCACAGCCGGAGCACCATATTGCTTGACCCTAACCGGATTTAGCAGGCTTGTAGTAGTCAGTTTGTTTTTATTAACAAATGCTCTTGAGATGAATGAGTGGGATGCTCCAGTATCGAACAAGACTAATGCTGGAAAGGTATGTAGTAGGAACGTACCAATCACTGCATCTGGTTCATTCTGCACTTCTTCCACATCAAGATGATTCACATGTGCAGTCTGGAAAGGATTAGGCTTTGATGCTTCCGGCGCCTTCTTCTTCTCTGGACAGTCTGTTGAGTAATGTCCCTTGTTCCCACACTTGTAGCAAGTCACTTGACTAATATCTCGTTTAGGTTCATTGTTGTGGCGGTGTTGCTCTTTTCCACTATTGTTCCCATTGAACGGGTGGTTGTGTCCACTACCACCCTGTCCATTTCCTCTGTATCCGGAATTTCCTACTTTATGGATATGACCATTATGATTGTGGCCACTTCCACTCTTGTGAGTGTGGTGACTCCCACTGTTCTCTGGAACATATGGTTTCTTCTGCATCAGATTAGTGTTGTACTTATTGGCGCTGAACTTCCTTTTCCTATTCTCCTCCTTCATGTTGCTGTCGAGGGTAATGGCCTGATCAAGAAGATCCTGATAATTGGGAGCATAGGCCACAGACAATGGTATTTTCAGCTCACCATTGAGTCCATTCAGAAACTTATACTTCCTCTTTGCATCGGTGTCTACATCCTCTGGGGCATAGCGTGAGAGGGAATTGAAGTCCTCCATGTACTCCCTCAGAGCACGATTTCCCTGTCTCAGGGTACGGAACTCATCCCTTTTCAGATTCATGATCCCAGTTGAGATGTGAGCATTACGGAAACCTTCTTTAAAGATTTCCCAGGTAAGTCCTTCAAGTGGGTGACTGATCTGATATGTTTCCCACCACTGTGTCGCTGGCCCCTCCAGTAGATGGGAAGTGAACCTTATTTTCTCCAATTCCGTACACTCGCAAGTAACTAGATCCTTGTTCACAGAGCGTAGCCAATCATCGGCTACGATTGGTTCAGTAGCTGTGGAGAATTTGTTACGTCTGAGCCTTAAGAACCTAGCAAGGCGGTCAACTTGGGGTGGGGGTGGTGGTGGCGGCGGTGGTGGGGGTGGTGGATTGTTTTGGTTTGCCATGAACTGAGCCATCATGGTCATCAACTGTGTCTGGGCTGCCATCATTTGTTGCATCATTTCGTTGGCATTGTTGTTGTCAGGATCACGACGTGGAGGCATCTGTATGGTGTGAGCATAGGTAAGTAGAGATAGAAAGAGACTACAAAGGAAAATCTACCCATGCACATCAACACACTTCACAGAAACATATCAAACAACAAACAAATAGACACACCCGAAGTATTTTATAAATTTCGATATTTTAGAGACTTGAATACCAAGCTAGGACATGGTTTTCAAGGTACTGCCTCACCACAAATTGGTGGGTCAATACAACGTTGATGAGATAAGGAGAAATACTCGTAAGGTAAGGATAACTGGTGGTCTTTCTAATCAAATTTTGAAACTCCTTATGTATTGGCGGGTGTTCCCACACTTGCGCTTCTTGACACCTGTGGCTTCCTTGGGAGTGTCCTCATCGGGATAGGTTATCACTAAGGGCTCTGGGGCGTCAGGGGGGTGATTCTTCTCTGCCTGAAGTTCCATTTGGCTTAGTTGTTCACACAAATGAGCACACTGAGCCTGCAATGCCAAAATGTGGGCATCCTTCTGCACAATCCTATCATCTTGCAAGTAAATCTTGTTTTCCAGCTCCTTGTTCTCCTTCGTTAGCAGCTGAACTTCTACACGAAGAATATCCTTCTCTTCTTCTAAGCTTTCCTTAACGTGACGGTGGACGCGCCTTAAATCTGCCATGTAGAAGATCTCTTGTCCCAGAAGTATATCCAAGTTATGGCAATGAGCTCCAAGGTCTCCATGATGCTTCTCGTTCATACCCCTAAGTGGGGGTTGAACGGGTTGTCCAATGCTATCCCTCCTGGCAAAGTGTCGAAAGACGGAGTTGGGCTTGATCTCATCATAGAACTGCTCAATGATGCGAGACAAGGTCTCTAGCATCGCCATCTCCACTCCATTCTCCCAGTTGGGGTATCTAGATCGGAAACGGATCAGCTGCGATCCAGGAGGATCAAGACGAGGGAGAACTTCTGACTCGATCTTCCAGCGTCCTTCAGGGTAATCTTGTGACATAATTTCTTTGCCCCTGAAGACTGGCGGCGTCAACCTTAGGGTTTTGGAAATACTGAGGAGCTGGTCACTGAAGTAGTACTGGTCTCCTTTCTGCGGGGATAACTCTCGAGTGAAGTTCTTAATCTACAAGAATTTTGAAGGGATAAGAAATAAGGAGATGAAACAAAATAAGAATGTAGAAGGTAAGGAACATATTATAAGAAAAGAAGTCTTGGTATTTCGAATTTTATTAATTATAAAAATTTATTTTAGGGTTAGTATCCAATCCTAGGGGTTTCGAGCCTACAGGCAATATTCGTGCTCTGATACCATCTGTAGTGCCCATGCTTACAAAAGCAATGGCACATATGAATAATGCAAAGACTTGGATCACATAAGTCTCACATTTTCCAATAATATGTAATATCACAGTACAATGTCATAATTTATTACAGAACGAGACGAATGATCCAAAAACAAATATCCTTACAACTTAGCATAGCGGAAATGCTAGCTGAATAAATAGTTCACACTTTATTTCAGAGTTCAAACGCAATACTAAAGGTAGCATGGAGCTACATCTTCTCCATGAAGCCACTGGCAAATCATGTTGGTTGTAGCTCGAAGACGACCCCCTTACTCCTCATTCGGACATTCTGCAAGGTTTAGTTGCAGCCCAGCTATAAAGGGTCAGCACAATTGAATTGTGGTGGCAAGTGACTTTAATTCCTAATGTTCTATTATACTATAACTATATGCTTATTTTGGCTGGTGGAGCTCAAGGCTATTGTGCAAAGCAAATTTTCTCCTACTTTTGATAAACAATTTTCTTAAATCAATATCTTCTCCTTCAGAGACAAATCTCGAGACAAGTCCATGTCTCCTACCCATGTTCACCCAACAAAGTTTTATTAAGAAATTTGAGATGAGGAGATTTTCAGAACACAGCCTTGTGTAGTTACTCAAATTGTCCGATGCCGGGGACACGGCTAAGATCTTAGGTTTTAACTCTCGAGAGTGTGTGCACTTTCACCATTAGACTCAATCAACCCAAACTATCCTCTACACTCCTTTAGTGAGAAGGAAAAGGAGAAGATCAAGACGAGACTTTTCAGAAGTTGCTTTCCCATGATCATACTAAGAGATTACCACCATCCTATCAACTCTACCACCATCAATCTCTTGACCCAGGTCCACATCAACTTACTTTATCAAGACAGAGCCCATATTGACCAATGGTTGCACGATAAGCAACTAGACTCAGTGTAAACTTAAATCTCATAGCACTGGGTGGCCTACCACAAGTGAGCAACTCAGGTTAACACCGCACATCATGGCCCCAGGTAAGTAGAAACTATCCTGGGCGAAGACAACCATGAAACTTGGCCCTGAGAAGCCACTCAACTTGAAACCTCCTCGATCGACCCAATCCACCCAGGCGTTAAATTAATTTAGTGGAAACTTTCATTTGTCACATTCAACCATAAAACAATCATTTTTGCAGCAGGTGCTTCCACTAAATTATAATAGGGGTCTAATCTGGAATTTCTAAGGGGAAACCTAAAAGGTTTGCATAGCATACTACAATCTCCCAAAAACCTATCATGCATACTACTTTTGCAAATACTGTTTGAAAACACTAGATATGCAATAAAATAAAATAGTAGGTGGTTTATGAAGTCACTTGCCTTGGCAGCAGGAGGGACAGGCACAACAAGAATCACAATCACACGCAGGTCCTTCCTCTCCTTCACAATCTAGCACAAGCAATACATACAAATAAATATCCACACAATATCTCACAACACAAAATAAAAGATGTATGTATGCATGATATGCCATGTGTAAAATTAGACACACTTATCAATAATTTATATTCTCTGTTATTAAGTGCATGAGATGAAAATTCCAGGAATTTCTCATTTCACTTAACAATTTAATAATTGAAAACAATATAGTAAAACTTAGATTATACCATTACAACTTTTATTGTTCTAGGAAAGTTTTCAAATAAGTCACATATTAATATTCCTGGGCAGAGGTTGATAACATAAACCTAAAACAATTGAGTTTATTTGTAAATCATTTTTATTATTTAAGTTATGGATTTAATAGCCGAATTACTCCTCGGTTGATCTTATGAATTATTATTTATCAAAAGCAAAAACAAATGATGTAGAATTAAACTACTCTAGCAGGGCTATCCGTGGATATAAAATTCATTGAATTTGGACTTACAGAACATAAGTTATGAATTTTCTAAGTTTTGCATGTTTTCTGTTTTATTTATAAAATTCCTGCGAAAAAGAAAATAAGAGGGGCTACGTGGCGCGATCCTATTGGACGAAAACGGTTCGCGCGGATCGTGGACGAGAGCCGTCTAATTTAAATAAGATCGGACGCACGGGATCGCTTTGATCTAGATCCGTTGGATCTAGATCCAACGGCGTGGGACGCCCGGCCGAACCGAGCGGCGCGCGGGTCGCCGGCGGTGGCGCCCGCGGCGGCGGCGCGTCGGCTTCGACGTTTCCCGCATGAAAACACAGCCCCAGGACGAACGGTTCTTACCAAAATGACGCGGAGGAGGAGGCGAGGTCGATGGCGCGGCGGCGGCGTCGAAACTCTTCTCCTTTCCTCGTCGGAGATGGTGGCCGGCGGCGGAGCACTTCGGTCGCGGTCGATTTCGGCGTTCGGCTGCGCAATAGAACAAGAGAGGGGCTCAACGGAGGCGCAAGAGGATGGGGAAGCGAGGGGGAGACTCGGCGGCGCTCGAGGAGCTCGGTGCTTACCGCACTCGTGCAAAAGTCCGGCGGCAATGGCGGCGACGGCGAGCTCGATTACGAGCAGCCCGGCGGCGGAGAGGTAGGGTTTTGGGGGGGGG
The DNA here is from genome assembly GCA_026929855.1 of Poa annua. Taxonomy (NCBI): domain Eukaryota; kingdom Viridiplantae; phylum Streptophyta; class Magnoliopsida; order Poales; family Poaceae; genus Poa; species Poa annua. Next base: position 24,823,727 of record CM049432.1, read on the forward strand.
GGGGGTTCGGAGGCGGCCTCGAGGGGTATAAATAGGAGGGGGCAGGGGCGCTAGACGCGGCGGGAAACGGCTCGGACTCGGTCTCCATCTCCGGCGTGATCTCCGGACGGAGGTGGAAGACGGCTGACAGGTGGGGCCCACCTGTCAGCGAGAGGGGAGCGACGCGCGCGCGGGAGCGGGCCGATGGGCTGTTATCGATCGCGCGCGCGGTGGATAGCGTCTGGGCCGGCCCGGAAACAAATTTTTTAAAATTAAATAAAAAATGTTTTTCAAATCTGATTTACTAAATGATTTTTAAACCTATTCAAAACATTTCAGAAAAATTCATAAAAATATATTTCGGAAAGGTTATTTAAATTAGCAATTTCTAATAATAAACTTACCCATTATATAATTTGGAAAATTCATATTTATTAAGTAAGTTTAAATAAACACTTAATGGGATTAAACATTATTTAAACTCCTAATAGAATTTTTATTTAGTATTTATGTGATTAAAAGTTAAGCCTATATGATGAATGATGTATGAATGCAAAGTTTTAAATTTTAGCAAAAATGGGATATTACACTATCAAAACTTCAATCAAAACATCACGAAGGAGAATATTACAAGTATGGAGATGAATCCTGGAAGATCAATTACATCTTTCTTTCTTAATTTTCCCTCTTTCCTAATCTTGTCTTTTAGGCTTAAACAAATTTTGATCATGATGTTATCATCTTTGAAGTGTGTTGGATCCTAGCGGCATAGTGAGATGAAGCGGCCTGGAGACAAACCTTACATGTCCACATACATGAGACCTGTCCCACAATTTAAGTGGCTGGCCGGGTGTCTGTCTCTCTCACTATAGCGAATATCTAATTTATAAAGAGTTGATAATAATTGTTGATCATCTTGAAGAAATGACTTAGTATTTTCTCTAAATATTTCTACACATCAAGACTAAGCCATTAGAGGGCTTATTCAAGATGATATAAAACAGAATATTTTATTCAACTTATGACTTTAGTCCTTAGCCATTTGACCAACCTAATTGCATTGCATTGACTTAAAAGATTTTCATGGCATGACATGCATCTCTAGTCCTTAGAAATAAATTGCATATCATGCATGACATGTTTTCCTTAGAAGTTTTACAAAACTTGTTTGTTCACTAGATATGAGCATGTATGTTTGATGATTGTTGTTTGTTGATTGTTGTATTGTTGTTTGCTTATATTGTTTAGATTAAACGGAGAGCAAACGTTCGTTGTTGAAAAGAGTTTGTGAATAACGACAACATTCAAAGGCAAGTGGCACACCTCATAAACTTCCTATTATTTTCTATATGCATTACTTAGTTTATTTTTATATGCATGTGTAGGATAGTAGTGCTATGCTAAACCAGTGTAGAATTCCCTTACTCCTGTGTCTAGGTTCCTATATAATACTTAGTAGATATATTGATGCTATGCAATGATGAAAAGTTTTACAAAAAGTAAGTGACTACTCAGGGCTGTGCTCATGGTTGTCGTCACCTAGGATGAATGTCTATTCTACTTAGGGCCGTGAGCATGGTGACTTTCACCTGAGAGTGCACATACACTAAGTTAATGAATCTCCTGGGTGGATTGGTTGTATGGTGGCGAAGTTGAGTGGCTACTCAGGTCCATGTCTATGGTTCCTGGAGTATGTGCACTTGTGGATGGCCACCCAGGGAACAGAGGAATCTGAAGAACTCCGAGTGACGATTGCTTTAAGTGCAGCCATTGCCATATGGGCTCTGGCTTGATCAATTATGTTGCGTGGACTCTCTCCGGCTTGACAAGCAGATGTAGGGGGATGTTAGGTGGAACGGGTCAAGCCAGAGTGGGAGGGAAAATGCTTCTGAAAGATCTCGTCTCATTCTTCTCCTTTCCTATTCACAAATGGTGTGTAAAGGATAGTTTGGGTAGAATGGGTACAATGGTGAACGTGCACAACCTCTGCAGAGTGTAAAACTAAGTACTTAGCCGTGTCCCCGGTACGGACAATTTGAGCAGCTGATCACGGACGTCAACGGAGCATTCCATCATTCCAACTTCAGAAATAAAACTTGATGCGTGAACAAGGGAAGATGAGATTTATGGTTTTCATGCCATACTTGTCTTGATTTGAAGAAAGTGTTTTCCAAAGAGATAGGAAAAATTGGCTTTATGCAAAATAGCCTTGAACTCCACCAGCCAAATATGCATATAGGCTTTAGAGTTATTCCATTAAGTGTCCACCATAGTGTCACTTGCCAGACTCCATTTTTAATGGAATCTGACCCACGTTGTTGCAATATTTTTCTTATTGCAGATTGTTCAGATGACGAGTGAGGTTTCGTTTATAGGTTTCGAGTCTACAACCAACATGTTTTCGCATGTGACAGCATGAAAGTGATAGAGACTCACTGCTATTGTATTTCCGCTGTGTACTATTTCAAAGCTAGCTTTATGCTATGCAACTTGTAATGAATATTTTGTAAGACTGGATCATCGATGTAATAAAATTGATACTTTGTTGTGATATTACATCGTAAACTGTGTGTGCAAACGAATCGATCCAGGAATTTGCACTATACACAGGTATCTGCCTTATTTAAAGTGCAGGTACGCTACACGGGCGGGCCCCGCGACACGGACACGGGCTGTCACGGCAACGCGGCACCGGAAGAGGCACGCATACGCGCATGTAGCAACACCTCGAAGGGTGGACAACTCGGACACAAAAGCGAAGCCGAAGGTCTTGCGGGAATTTTGTCGAACACCTTGCGGGCGGCAGCGGCGGCGTGCACATGGCCGGGAAGAGGAGGCAGCTAGGACGCGCGGGGCGCAGCGCACGGCGGCGGCGAGCGGCGCGGGCGGAGGTGCGCGGCACGGCGGCTGCGGCACATAGGGCGCGCGCGGGGGCGCTGCGTGGACGGCGGCGGCGCGGTCGGCGGGCGCGCTGACGCGCGGGTCAGGGGGGGCGCACGGGGGCGTGTCTGGGCGGCGGCACGGAGGACGCTGCGGCGCAGCGAGCGGAGGCGGAGGCGAGGAGGCGTCGGCTCCGGCGGCCGAGATGCAGGGGGCGCGCGGGGAGACGGTGGCGCGCTGGCGCGGCGGAGGAGGGCGCTTGCGGCTGCGGCGGGGCGCGGCGCGCGCGCGGCGGCTGCTGGCGGCGGGCGCTGCCGTGGGGGCGCGCGTGGGGGCGGCGGCTCGTGGGCGTGGCGGCGGCGGCGGCGTTGGAGGCAGGCCGGGGGCGCGCGGGCGCGTGGACGGCGGGGTGGAGGCGTGCGGGGGAGCTCGGGCCGGCTCGGGGCTGGCTCTCCCATGTGGTGCGGGAAGGAGAGAAAGAAGGAAGGGGGAAAAAGGAAAAAAAAAAGGAAGAAAGGAGGGGAAAAAAGAAAACAAGGGGGTGGGAGGATTATTTTGCAAAAACCAGAAAAAGTAGGAGAGTGGCTGCAAAAAGGCAGGGGGTGGGAAATAATTTTCCAGGGGGAAACCCTAGGGTTTGGCTTAGGTGGGCTTTGGGCTTTCATTTCTCTCCTTTTATTCTTTTATGTTTATATTTTTAAAATAAAATAGAAATGGAATTTGAATACAAAAACTTTACAAAATAGTTTTAGTTTCAAATAGACAATTGAATAAACTAGTTTTTAACCTTTGCAAAAGATTTGAAATATCACATTTTTAATTAATTTGAAATGCATTTGAATTTAATCGTGGGAATTGAATTTAAATGCAACGAATTAAATTAATGAGATGAAATGCAATGCCATGTTGAAGAAAAAGAAAACACACAAAACTAAAATGGGGATAAATCCCGGGGCGTTACAGAGGCTTGTTGTTGGACAACATGAGCAGATTTCTAGATTAGCAAGGCTGCCTTGTGGGGCTGACAACCAAGAGCTGTATCAAAGTCATCCCCATCTTCCTCGGAGAGCTTGTAGAGCCTCTTGATGAGCATCATCACATAGGGAGCATATGGAGGAACTTTCCTCTCAAAAACTGGTAGGTTCATCTCTTGGAAAATGAAGTCCATGACAACCACCTTGTAAACTTCCTACTCAACCTCATACTCCCCAAGACAGGCCGCATGAGCCTTGGCCATCAAGTTAACTAGAGCCCCGGCAATATTGTCCGCATTGCCGGCAATGGGAGCAACGGTCCATCGAAACATGCGGAGCAAGATGTCATAAGTGGGTAGGAGTCAATATTGAGAGCCAATTTTACCTCCGGGCTGGTATAGATCAGTCATTACATGCTTGTTGTAAGACACGCCATGTACGTGCATACTGGCACCAGCTGGTACAGAGAGTCCACTGAAGGGGCAGCCAAGAATCCGAGCAAACTCACGGAAAGAGGAGGTCAACTGCTGCCTGCAAGACATCCATGTCATCCCAATATCCTCAGAAGAGTCAAACACCACAGTACCATAAAACTGATGGATAAGAGAAACATTGTAGTTGCACTTGGTTCTCATCAAATGCTCTAAAACCATAACGCGACAGACCTGGACAGCTCCCCCAAAATAATCACCCTCTTCATCAACTTGTCGAAGTCAATCCACTTCATGGGGCAAATGGGCTTGTCAATGGAGAACTTATGATAAACTTCTCGATAGAGCCATGCCATCTCGGTGCAGAAGAACTTTGGATCATCAGATTCCACGTTGTAAGATAGCTCACTTTGCCACTTGCGAAAACTTCCTTTGTTGAAGTCCTCAATGCGGAGCTCGGGCCTCTTCTTCTTGCTTGTACCTATGGCTCTCTTGAGCAGTGCTGCGGTGGGGGTGCTATCTTCACTCGAGGACTCGTTGGGAGGGCGAGAATGAACTGGTTTGCCCTTCCCTCGCTGAGCAATTTGCTTGACACGGCCACGAGGATTGGAACCTGCAAACACACAGCATAGAGAGGATAGAAAGCATATGGGGTAAGCACTCATGTCTGAGAAGGCAAAAGGAACGTACTAGAGAAGTTAAGCAATCAAAGTTTCAGTCCTTAGCTGATTTAATTCTGAACAGGCCGGAGATCTCCGAGTCTGACTCGGAAATTTCCGGGGTCCGGATATTTCCGAGTCAGGACCGGAGATTTCCGTTCTACACGAAATCTGACAGATTTGAACAAAATATATGAATGAAAACCAGATTTGTGCCCGTGGAAGGTAGAGCATGCCGAGGGGAGCAATTCTACCAAAGGAAACACGCAACAACCTCCTAAATCGGCTAGGTTAAACGAAAACAAGTTTCATCCTAGATTTGAAATACGAGGAGTTACCGGAAGACATTGCGAAAAGTGTGCGGATGGAATTAAAGCCCTCGACGAGGAGATGTAGACCCGAGAAACACGCGAGAATCCCTCAGACGAAACACCCGCAGCAAAGATCGAAAGAAAGAGGAGTTTTTCGGAGGAGAGAGAGGATTAGGGCATGGGGTGGATGAACTGGCCGAACCGGCCAGTCCACCCGTGCCCTTATATAGACTGAGCATTCGAACCGGAGATTTCCGGACTAAGTCTCGGAGATTTCCGGGTGCCGGAAATTTCCGGGGCTATTTCCGAATTGGATTCACCTGAGGTCAGTTCCTAATCTGATTTGGACTTAGCCCTGGAAATTTTTGCACGCTCGGAGATGTCCGGACATCGGACCGGAGATTTCTGGACCCCAAAGATTTCTGGCTCTAATTCTCATTCAGCTTCGCCTGAGGTCAGTGCTGAAGTTGAAAAAGACTTAGGTGCTGAGAAATTGCAGGGGTCGGGGATTTCCGAGTCTCAGCTAGAAATTTCCGGGCACCGGAAATTTCTGGGACTATTTCCGGTCAAAAATCATCACAGGTCAGTGCTGATTTTTGAACAGACTTAGTCTCGTAATTTTCTGGTAGACCGGAGATTTCCGAGTAAGGCTCGGAGATTTCCGTTCAACTCCAAAACTCCAGGAACAAGAATAACAATATGAGGACATGAGTGGGGAAAAGCATGTTTGAAGATAGTGAAAGGCTTAGGATAAATACACAAACTGAAGAAAGAAGACACTCTCAAGTTGCAAGAAACATAAACCAAAAGAGAAGACCAACAAGAGTGTGTTTTCCCAAAAGAACTAAAGACAATGCAAGTGAAGATAAAAAATAAAACCAAATAACATCCAAAAACTTCTAGAAGAATTGTTGGTGGCCGAAGCCACCGTGTATGAGTTGTAGCATGGCACCGCGAAGATATATCTTGGGTCCATAACTACATCTCAACATTTAAGCTCACAAATTAGATTTAATTTGAAGTTTTAGCAATGATACATCACTATATGCATAATAGGGGGAGGAAGAGTCCAATGTATTAGGAAAACACTCCCCCTAAGTCCATGCGTGCCTCTAGTTCTAATATAGCCTTAAACGTTGGAGAGTGTGCAAGGATATCACGCCAAGGCCCGAGAATCTATGATATTGAGCTCATTCCTCAAGTAGCAAAAGCGGGTTTCATCAAGTGGCTTCGTGAAGATGTCCGCCAATTGATCCCTTATACCAACATATGATATATCAATATCTTCTCGTGCCACATGATCGTGGATGAAATGATGGCTATCTCAATGTTCTTGGTCCTTGAATGTTGCACCGGATTGTATGCAATTTTTATGGCACTCTCATTATCACATAAAAGCGGCACTTTGTCCAAGAGGACACCGTAATCCTTTAAAGTTTGTCGCATCCAAAGAAGTTTAGTACACCCGCTTGCGGCAGCGACGTACTCGGCTTCCGCCGTGGATAATGAGATGCAATTTTGTTTCTTGGAGGACCAACTCACCAAGGATCTTCCAAGGAATTGACACGTCCCGGATGTAGACTTCCTATCATCAATGTCGCCCGCCCAATCGGAGTCGGTGTATCCACAAAGAGACATGGTGCCATCTTTGGGATACCACAACCCGAAACAAGGGGTATGAACCAAATATCTGAAGATTCTCTTCACGGCCATCAAATGACTTTCCTTAGGCCCGGCTTGATAACGAGCATACACTCCAACGCTTAAAACGATATCGGGCCTAGACGCACATAAGTAAAGAAGAGACCCAATCATAGAACGATACTCCTTTTGGTCTACCTCTTTACCGTCGGGGTTGAGTTGGAGGTGGCACTTGGTTTGCATAGGAGTAGGCACACATTTTTGTCCAAGTAACTTGAACTTCTTTGTCATATATTGAATGTACTTGGCTTGACAAATAAAAGTCCCTTCCCTCATTTGCTTGATCTCAAAACCGAGAAAGAACTTGAGTTCACCCATCATGGACATCTCAAACTTGTCGGTCATTAGCTTGTAAAACTCATCATTGAACACACGGTTAGTAGAACCGAAGATAATGTCATCGACATATAATTGACAAATGAAGAGTTCACCATTGACCTTTTTAGTAAAAAGAGTGGGATCGATTACCCCAACCTCAAATCCACGGTCTACCAAGAACTCTCTCAAGTGCTCGTACCATGCACGGGGGGGCTTGTGTAAGGACATAGAGAGCTTTCTCCAAGACATAGACATGGTGAGGATGATTGGGGTTCTCAAAACCCGGGGGTTGTTTAACATACACAAGTTCTTGCAAAGGGCCATTCAGAAATGCAGTTTTTACGTCCATTTGTTGCAATTTGAAACCATGATGAGATGCATAAGCGATGAGAATACGTATCGATTCGAGTCTTGCGACCGGCGCGAAAGTTTCTCCAAAGTCGATGCCTTCGACTTGAGAAAAACCTTGAGCCACCAACCGCACCTTGTTCCTTACAACGATACCATGTTCATCTTGCTTGTTCTTGAAGATCCACTTAGTGCCAATAACGTTGCGGCACTCTTTGGGCTTCTCAACTAGGCGCCAAACTTTGTTGCGCTCGAAGTAGTTAACCTCTTCATGCATAGCCCCTAGCCAATCGGGATCTTCAAGAGCATCAAATACTTTCTTGGGCTCGATCATGGAAATGTGCGCTTGATGCTCACTAAAGTGAGCCAATTGACTTCGTGTAGAGACCTTTGCTCTCGCCGATGAGCTTGTCGAGAGATAATGCCCTTAGTTCCAATGACTTTGCAAAGGGAGCTTGACGACGAGTTTCAATTGCCGCCCTTGTTGTAGGGACAATCTCTTGACCATCTTGGTCCTTTGGATCCTCGTCTTGACCTTCTTGAGGGCCTTGATCATCATGAGAAGCTTCTTCATGTGGTGGGGAAGGATGATCTTGCCCTTGAGTAGAACTTGGAGAAGTGGAGTTATCTTCGATAATCTTGATGGGGGAGGCATGATCTTTTTGTTTATGAAGATCTTGTTGAGGCTCATCATGGGCTTCATCTTGAGAAGAAGTAGCTTGCTCTTGTTGAGGAAGATCTTGAGATTGTTCTTGAGGGGATTCATCATTTGCTATGGGGGAGCCACCTTGTGGCTCTTGTGACGGTGAGGTCTCCTTGATAGAAGAGCTTGAGCTTTCTTGAACAACTTCTTGATGAACTTCAATGGGGCGAAGAAAGCCCACTCCCATCTTCTTAATGGCATAAAAAGGTTGTTCATCACCTACATCACAAACACCAACTTGCTCCACTTGGGAGCCATCATTTTCATCGAATTCCACACTACAAGATTCTATGATAATCCGGGAGGATTTATCAAAGACTCTGTAAGTGTGGGACTCGCTACCATAGCCAACAAATATCCCCTCAATTGATTTAGAGTGGAACTTACCCAACCGGAAACCCTTGACGAGATAATAGCACTTACATCCAAACACTCGGAAGTAGCCAATGTTGGGTTTGTTTCCGGTAAGGATCTCATATGGAGTCTTCTTCAAGCCCTTGAGGAAGTATAGGCGGTTTGATGAGTGACATGCGGTGGAAATAGACTCCGCCCAAAAGTTGATGGGAGACTTGAGCTGCGCCAACATAGATCTTGCCATGTCGATGAGAGTCCGGTTCTTCCTTTGGGCAACGCCATTTTGTTGAGGAGTGTATGCAACGGAATATTGGTGACGAATGTCTTCTTCACTAAGAAAGTCGTTAAGGGTGTAGTTCTTGAATTCCGACCCATTGTCACTTCGAACAACCAATATGGGGAGGTCATGTTGGCGTTCAACTTCCTTTGAGAAGTCGATGAAGACTTGTTGAGTTTCATCCTTGGTCTTGAAGAAATAGACCCATGTATACCTTGAATAGTCATCAACAATCACGAGGCAATATTTCTTGCCCTAGGACTTATCTCCGGAATTGGTCCAAATAGATCAACATGAAGGAGCTCCAAAATCCGGGACGAAGATATGATGGTCTTGCTTGGATGAGGAATATCATGCATCTTGCCTTCCACACAAGCTTTACAAATTTGATCCCTTGAAAAGAAAACATGATCTTTTAGTCCAAGGATGTGGCTACCCTTGTGAAGACTTTGCAAAGTGCGCATGTTTACGTGGGCTAGTCGGCGATGCCAAAGCCAACCCACGTCGGCTTTTTTGACGAGACACGTGGCTTGAGTAGTGGTGGCTCTGGAGAAGTCCACCACAAAAAGTGAAGGGGTTACGGTGCAGAAAACAATAATTTTTCTAGCGTATGAAACCCTAACTAGCCAGGATCTATCTATCTAGTACATGCGATAACGGTGGCGGAACGGGTTATATTACCTCCATGTAGACCGGTAGCGGGGATTACGCTCCCACACAAGAGTTGACGATGAAGTCGTACGTAGCCGACCTCGAGGTCGCGGAGAACTTGCCGCGATGACGAAGACGATGACGCCGGGGTGTCGACGATGATCTGCGTCGACGGGCGCCGGGCGGAAGAAGGCAGAGCGCCAGCACCAGAGGTGGTGCGCCGGCGGCAGAGGGGAAGGGGGCGCGGCGGCTGCAGGGGCGAGACGACGTCGCCCAGGCTACTCAAAAGGAGTTACCTCCGAGCACTCACAAACATACGAAGCTTAGCGACAACCCCCGGTCATTCAGATCCAGCTGAAATCGCAGGGGTAGATCTTATCTGGAATTCCGCAGAGCAACGGCGCTCTGCGGTATAGCTTAGGTGGAGAGAGGGGGGAAAACAGCCGGAGAAACAGCTCGGCCGGCCTGCATACAATTAATTGTATTTTCCAATGAATTAATCCAATTAATATGCCTTGGTATATAAAGGGGGAAGGGGGTGTGCAAACCCCCTCGCTCCCCCATGTGGGACTAAAGGAAGAGAGGGGAGGGGGGGTTCGGCCGAACCCCCTTGGGCCTCTCCCTCTTCTAGTCCAATTCGGACTAGGGGGGCTTGAGGCCCCCTTGCTTGGTGCGCCACCCCCTCATGGGCCCTCTTTGGGCCCATGTGGGTGGCAGCCCCTTTTTCTCCTTTATTTAATTAATATTAAATTAATATAAAATATAATTAATTAATCATTAATATATTTAAATACTAATTAATATCCCATGACTCCGAAACTATTTCGGAACCACCCGAACAACTTTCGGACATTCCCGGAACCATTCCATACCTCCCCGGAACTCCTTCCGGACCACCGAAACTCTTTCCGGATCATTTCTCTCTCTCCAACAAATTCCTATAATATTCCAGAACCTATCTCCTGGCGTCGCTAAGACCTTAAGTTTGTTACGCTACGGTTCGAGAACACTCCACACATGGTCGAGACACTCCGCTCACCAATGACCGTCAGGGATACCTGGAAGTATATGACGACCCCTGTGCATTCTACGAATATCGTCGTTGAACCATAAATATGACATTCATTCCCTTTGTCTCTGCGATACTACCTTGTCCGAGATATGATCGTAGACACACCGATGTCTTTGTTGTATCTCGTTACCGACGAAGGTTATTAACTCGTCTGCGATATTACATCTCCATGACCTAGTCATAAGCTGCGCAGCTATATAGATGCAATATCACCGAGTGGTCCCAGAGTATCTTTCCATTACAAGAATGAACAAATCCCGCTCTTGATCCTTACGTCTTGATGCTCTTTCGGAATACCCAAGATGGACACCGTTATTGTCATGCTATATAAGACACAACGTTTGATGCTCTCAAAGCACCCCTACGAAGGATTAATAAGTACGGTCTCACGGTTTAGGGAATAAGCTATCATATTCTTATCTATTGCAAATGACAAACATCGTAATACGATCTTATTGCAATACTTTGTGTATGTCCATCACCTTATTCAACTAACAAGATGACGCCATTGTCAACCGACGTCATTGTCCTTGATCGGGAATCTCGATCAACTGTTGCCCAATGGACTAGCTCATATAGAGGCTTGCTAGGGACCTGGTTGTCTATGTATCACACGTGTATTAATAATTCCGATTAATACAGTTATAGCATAATACACAAACCTATTATAAACTTATGAGATAATGCAATAAATACTACTTATTTATTTGCCTCTAGGGCATATCTCCTTCAAAAAGCTCATGCGCCACGTATCCCACGAAAGCCACTCTTAGCGACTTGCTCCACAAGAGGACCACAACGTCCTTATCAAAGAAGGTAGAGATCCCCAAATTTGTTAAGGCACGAACCGATAACAAATTATAGCCAAGAGATTCAACAAGCATAACATTGACAAGAGTAATGTCGGGGGCAACTACCACTTTGTCAAGACCAGTTACCTTAGACCTTGATAAGTCACCAAACGTCACGGTTACTTGATCTACATTATGTTTCAACTCCGTGATGAGTTCTTTGCTCCCGGTCATATGACTTGTACATCCACTATCAATTATCCATTTTGAACCACCGGGAGCAAGGTCCTACAAGAGATCAATTCTTGCATTTAGCAACCCATTGCTTCACAATGGGTGCTTTATGGTTAGCGACAAGATACTTAGGAACCCAAATAGCATATGAAATAAAACCATAGTAGAGTCCAATGTAACGAGCACAAACATTCCCATAATAATCGACATATAAAGCATAGTTAGTATTTTTGTCCCCGGCGTGATCTTTACGAGTAGGCTTGCCCCTTGAGGCATTCCTTCTTGCAAGACCGTCCTTGGATTGAATGGAGTCGGCCTTCTTGGCTTGGATGGGGTTGACGCTCTTAGGAATACCCTTCTTGGCATTCATCTTCATGGGAGGCACATATCCAAGTCCTTCCTTCCCTTGTCGAGTGTGAGACTCCACAATAGGAGTCTCAACACCTTGCTTACCCTTGAGAAGGATGATTTTGGATGTGGAGGCCTTAGCAATCTCATTCTTCAACCTAGCATTCTCCTTCACAAGATTAGCATTATCACAAGAACAATTAGAGGTAGAGATGCTAGGAGAGTCAAGGTTAGTTAACCGAGTTTGGAGTTGAGCATAAGACTCCTTTAGAAGAGCATGTTCACTCTCCAAAGCCGTTTGGGCTATGACGAGCTTCTCCATGTCCTCAATGAGTCTAACATGCCGAACCGCAAATTCGACTTTATCTTGTTGAGCCACCTTGAATTTAGCAAAGTACATATCACGATCCTTAATGAGCTTAGCATGTGAGGAGTTATGAGTTTCCTCAATAGTTTCAAGTTGCTCCTCAAGACGAGCATGAGACTCTTCAACTTCCTCAAGAGAGGACTTCAAATAATATAGAGAAATAGCGTATTCTCTTTCTATCTTACCCTTCTCTTCATTGAGATGCTCTAGCTCACAAATACGAGCCATGAGGGCACCAACATGTTTCTTGCTATCACCTTGCAAGTTAGTGATAAAAGAATCGAAGGCCACAAGCTCTTGCTCGATATGAAGGCTAGAAGCATCATCAAGCTCATTCATTTCATTCATGAGAGAGGAAGAGGATGAAGGTACCTCCGATGCCTTGGCCATAAGGCATCTTGAGCTCTTGGTGATGAAGTTCTCATTTGGCGACGTGAATAGAGATGATGAAGAGCTTGCCGTAGTTGGAGGAGTTCGTGTTGTTGATGAGGGAGTTCTTGTCGTTGATGAAGGAGCGGTAGGTGTTGATGTGGTGGCAAGTGCCGCCACTTCATTTGGTGTTTCTTCTTCCGACTCTTCATCATTGGTAGGGTACTCCTCTTGGGTCAACAACACGATGTGAGGCTTCTTGTGAAGAGGCATCTTCTTTCCATAGGCCTTCTTGGGAGGCATCTTGGCTTTGTCCTTGAGCACTAGACGTCCACCATGCTCTTCTCTTTTCTCATAAGGGCAATCGGCGATGAAATGGAACTTGTATTGACAATTGTAACATGTCCTTGACTTGGAGGGTGAGACCCAATCGGCTTGAGGTGGACTCTTGTCAACTCGCATCTTGCCTCCTGAAGGGTTGTTCCAAAATGTGCGAGCCGCAAGAGCGATATGATCGTTGTAAGCAATCTTGAGTGCTTCCTCGGACATGGCGGCAAAGCTTCCAAGATCATCATCGTTGTCTTCCTCAACGGTAGCCTTCAAGGCAAGGTTTGTTGTGCCTCTTTGCATTCCAAGAGCCCTTGCCCTTGCGTCTTGAGCATTCTTCGTGGCCACTTTGAATGCGGCCATCTCTTGCATCACCTCATTAGAAGTCATGAGATGGTAGTTGTGTTTTCCTTGAAGACTCTTGAAGTCCGTTGGCTCACATGACATCATAGAGCTCACATAATTCCTCTTGATCCATGCATCATCAATATGAGAGGCACCAACTTCTCGAAAGCTTGTGGCTATGGTCACCAATCTTTGATACATCATCTCATGGTCTTCACCATCAAGCTTGTAAAAGCCCTCGGCTTCATTGCTCAAAGAGTCATAGCGGTTCCTCCTCATGCTATCATTTCCAACAAACAACTTGGATAGAGCATCACATGTCTCCTTGGCGGTGGTGAGGTGTTGGATGAGAGACATGTCCTTGTTCCCAACCGCCTTTTGGATCATGTAGAGAGCGGTGGCATCAAGTTGAGCTTCCACCACTTCTCTTCTTGTCAAGTTGGTTCGATCATGCGGCTTGTATCCAACTTGAATGATGCGTCACAACTTGATTGAAGAGCTGCACACATGAGACTTCATCACATATTGCCATTGAGAGAATGTGTAATCTTTAAGCAATGGGGGATCACCCATATGAGAAACTTGCGGATGAGGAATAATGGGATCGGGGGTATGGTATTGGGATGGGGGAGGAGTGGCGTTGTAGCCTTTAGGCACTTCATCTTGGGAAGATGGAGTGTTTTGATGGTTTGAGGAACTACTAGCATCACCCTTCCCATCCAAAGGCAATTGCTTTCCCTTTATCAATTCGGGGTCCACATCATGAGTAATGCCCGGAAGCACCGGAGGCTTTGAGGGCAACGCAAGAGAGGTTTCCTTGGATGAATTGAGAGACTCAAGCATATCATGAAACTTCTTGAACTCGGTTTGTATGGACGATGTCAACTTTGTTTCCAAAGAGTTGATATCGGCCATAGTGGCACCTTTCTCTTGCATTGCTGCCAAAGTCGCGGCGTCCGTTTCGGTAACCTCTTTCGGGTCAACTTGCATTGTCCAAGGTTGGTCTCAAGCCGTGAAGCTTTTAATAGACAACTTGGCTCTGATACCAATTGAACGACAGTTGACCACGTAGAGGGGGCTGAATAGGTGGTGACCATTTTTTATGTCTTTTTCAGTTTTAGGCTAGCGGAAAATAAGTTGTCTATATGTGCTACTAGGTGATACAAGTGAAAGACAACAAAGAAACTCAGCAAGTACAGGAATTGAAGATGCGGTAAACGAGAGTGGAACAAGACAACCGTAGGAACTCGAAGACGGCGATTTTATCCCGAGTTCCACCACATAGGTGTACGTCTCGTTGGAGGGGTGTGAGCTACCACAAAGGTTTGATCAACGCCACAAAGGCATCACCCTATTCTCCTGTGAATTCGACCACAAAGTTGCGAATCCACGTTTCCACTAAGGACTCCTTTAAGGGCGGAGAAGGTCCCGTACAAATTCGTGAGGCACACACCCACAACTGAATTGGGGGTCTCACAATGACCACACCAGGTCACTTCCACAAAGGATCCACAAAGAATCAAAACACACAAGATTGAAGCTAGCTATCCACAAAGGAACTCTAGATTCGTTGCCCCTCAAGATATAGAGGGGGAAATCAAAACGCTTCGGTGGAGTTGTAGATCGGTGGCTTCTCCCTCAGATCCCCAAGTATCAAAAGATTTGAGTGGCTAGATTGGGAGATCCGGAAGAAACAAGCTTCAACACCAATGGAGGAGAGAGAAATCTAGAAGCTTAATCTGCTGGAGGTAGGTGGAGGGGTATTTATACCCCTCTCCAAATTCTGCCCGTTGTACAGCCGCAGCTAGGAGATCTCCGGGTTGAGGTCCGGAGATCTCAACCCGGAGATCTCCGGTCTCCTGAAATCTCCTGCAGTAATTCCGGCCGAGCGGAGCTCGATGTCAGTGCTGATTGGTCTTCTTCACTTGGTAGAAAATCTTCTATCACTCGGAGATCTCCGGACTGGGGCTCGGAAATTTCCGAGCGCCGGAAATCTCCTAGAGCAATTCCGGCTAAACTCGAATTGGAGTCAGTGCGCATCTGAGTTCTTGACTTGGTGAAATTCTTCTGTCACTCGGAGATCTCTGGACTGGGGCTCGGAAATCTCCGAGCACCGGAAATCTCCTAGAGCATTTCCGGCTAAAAATGAAATGTAGTCAGTGCGCTCTAGAGTTCTTGACTTAGTGAAAATCTTGAGTAGCTCGGAGATCTCCGGACTGGGGACCGGAAATCTCTGGGATCCGGAGATCTCCTGCTTGATTTCCGGGTGAAAGACCAAGTGATGCATTACAGAAAATCAGGCAATTTAAGTGTTCACTCTTATCAACCGACCTGTACTAGAACCTGCATAGATCATCACAAACATTAGAACACCTTTTGTGTTGTCATTAGTCACCAAAATATGGGAGTGCAAAGAATGCACTTTCAGTGTACCATTGCACAGACCAGCAGACCGGCTTATATTCCTAAGAAGCATTACTGGAGCACCCTTCTTTACAAACAACCTGTGTCTAGGAAAATTAGGCACAACAATCGCATTCAAAACTTCATGAGGGTAAAAGAGATCATCCTCTTGGATAGCACCAGCAGGACTAACTTTAGAATCGTAGCTGAGGTACTCTCTACCTTCCACAGTAACCAAGTCAATAACATGTGTGTTGATCTCCCAGCTATGTCATTGGTAGGTGCTAATATAGCTCGTTGTCGCAAATACATGGACTCGTGGTAATTGAAGGCATACACAGCGTCTACTATGGCCGCTATAGGATCACCATCTGTGCGAATGAGCAGATCATCGGGAATATCAATCCAGGTTGGAGAAACCTCAGTAGCACGGGTCACCGCCGGTAACTTACCCTCCCCAAGAGCAAGCACCCATTTACTAAATAAGTCAATTTCCCTTAGCAAAGAAACATCTACATTAGGTACTGACAGCCTCATATTTTCGGTCAGCGTTAAAACAGTAACAGAAGCCCACAAAGGTGAATTTGTAATTGCAGCACCAACAATCTGTGGCCGAGAACCACCCGTGACGACATGAAGTATCTATCGAACATCGCCCCCCAAAACAACAACGATGCTGCCAAAAGGAATAGACGCAAGTTCAGGAGAGTCAACAGATAAGATGTCACGTAAACTTCTATCGAACGCCTCAAAACACATACGGTTTGTCATGAGCGCTTCATCCCATATGATGAGTGACGTTTTTTTGATGAGATCAGCCAAGTGGGAACCCTTCTTAATATCACAGAAAGAAGACTCGTCGATGTCAAAAGGAATTTTAAAGCGAGAGTGTGCAGTCCGACCACCGGGCAATAGAAGAGACGCAACACCAGAAGAAGCAACTGTAAGCACAATTTTCTCTTGCCCTCTAAGAAAAGACACAATGGCGTTCCATAAAAAAGTTTTCCCGGTCCCTCCAAAGCCAGCATTGAAGAAAAAACCAGGCTTTTGCTTCAACACACGGTGAACAATAGTTTCAAAAGCAGAGCGTTGATCAGCATTAAGTTTAGCAAATGGAAAAGCAGCCTCTTTTGCAAGAGCAGCGGAATCATAAGCAACCTCTTCCTGAATCATTTTGTTTTCATGAAAAGGGCCAGCACATTCTGTCCTGGGCGTCAAATTAAAATCTCCTATCCTAGAACCATTCTTGACAAAAAGATCTGCAAGAGCAGCAAGTAGAAGATCTTGAAGTTGTTCATCAGGAACAACATAGTCAGGTCACGACAAAGCTCTCCTAATGCTATATTGCATATCATCGGCCAGAGCAAGACAATATTTCTCGAAAAAGGCCCTCTCATCAGCCACTTCACAATGAATAAGCATGGTCACAAACAGCTGCTGAAGCCGCGCCCCAAAACCCCAGATAACAGCCTCAACAAAGGCACGATACCACTCAGCGTCATCTCCAAGAAGACCCCGAGCAGCACATGCCTCCTTGAAAGTAGGAAACGTTTTTCCCTCAAAGGTTCTAAGGTCCACATAAGATGTCGCGCCTTTAACCATCATGAGGAGCGTATGAAGGTAATACACCTCTCCAGCAGTTGGATGGACATAGTAGATACGGCCTATCCTATCGGAACCTCCTCTTTGATGCCAAGATCTGCTTTCTGAATCCCATGTCAATTTAGTTGGGAAATCACAGTAGGTCAGCAATTTAGCATCAGGAAATAGGGTGTTAGCAACAAACCATTACGTAAGCATGGTTTTTCTTAAGAAATCATTGTCAAGAATCTTAGTGAGGTCTGTATCAGCTCTGAACATTATAACATTCATATCAAGAGTGTGCACGGGTAGTCTTTAAACAGATGGTGTTTTCCCATGAATAGTATAACCGTAGATTCTCCATAACGCATCATACTCACATATATACCTACACCTCAGGTACTCACGAACTTCATCAATGTTCACAGGGATGGTATTGTCCTCACGGACACCGTTTCCTTTAACCCTTTCTAGATACACATTCGATAAATCAGCACCTTTAGTGACATACTTAAATAGATATTTCATGACCTGAGTTTTGTTACACCACTCAACATTCATGTGAGCTTGATACTTTTTTAGCAGTGCCATGTTATACGGTACCACCCACCGATTATCAAGCCAATGACCATTCTTCAAAATGTGACTACCATTGTCACGTCGTCTACAAACTGCAAAACCATTTTCATCAATAACAGTTTCTGATTGGATAGCTTTTGGAAAATGTTTAAAACAGAGACCCTTCTGCATACAAACACATTTATCATTGAGCTCCCCACAAGGACCATGCATCATGAACTCAGATACTAACACATAACCAAGTGGATCCTGAACAGGATCTGGGATCTCTGCACAAACGTAAGAGTCAATCAGCTCTGTAGTTACCTCAATGTCTTGCTCCCTATCCTGCCAGGTAATGATATGAGCGTGCGGTAGCCAACGTTTCTGGAACTCAACAGTATGAAGAACTATAAGAATACAAAAGGGTGGTTAGAGCAGCACAGACTCGCTGAACAACGAAAGATCTGACACACCAAAAAGAAAACCAGGGAAAAATAATAGTACAAGCTTTTATAGGACCGTAAGCAACACCAGAGTTAATATCATGGAGGTTATGCCTAGCTCTCTTTTCTCGGATGTGAGAAATTGCGGAGCGTTTTAGATTTGTAGTTTTACTGCTTTATTTTACCTTCATGTATGAACAACTTGTTCCCTGGTTTCTATTAATAGAAATCGGAGGGGAGACTCTCTTTTTTCAAAAAAAAAATATCATGGAGGTACTCTTCAGATTTCATGTTATAGACCCTAACAACAATATCGGCCCTATCAGAAGGTTTTTGTCCAGGCTCAAGAAAAAGCGCCTCAGTTATCTCACTCCATTTGGGATTACAGGTGAAGGTAGAAAATATGTCTAGGACAGGCATGTACTCGAGAAATAGCTAAAGCATCCTGGAAATTCTCTTGAAAGTACCGTCGACCTCCAATATGGCTAGAAAGGCAAGACGGTTCTTTTACCAACTGCCTCACCATCAACAAAACCTTGACCAACAGCATATGTGATGCCTTGGAAATGGTCACTTCTAAGCTTGTCTTGATTCCTAAGGATGAACCATTATAGCGTACCTGCACTTTAAATAAGGCAGATACCTGTGTATAGTGCAAATCACTGGATCGATTCGTTTGCACACACAGTTTACGATGTAATATCACAACAAAGTATCAATTTTATTACATCGATGATCCAGACTTACAAAATATTCATTACAGCATAAAGCTAGCTTTGAAATAGTACACAGCAGAAATACAATAGCAGTGGGTCTCCAACAAATTCATGTTGCCACTGGCGAAAACATGTTGGTTGTAGACTCGAAACCATTAATCGAAACCTCACTCTTCATCTGATCAATCTGTAATAAACAACGTGGGTCAGATTACATTAAAAATGGAGTCCCACTTAGAGGAATAACTCTAATGACCTATATGCATATTTGGCTGGTGGAGTTCAAGGCTATTTTGCATAAAGCCAATTTTCCTAACTCTTTGGAAAACACTTTTCTTCTATTCGAGACACCTGTGGCATGAAAACCACGGTCTCATTCTACCCTTGTTCACCCATCAAGTTTTAATTTTTAAAGTTGGAATGGTGGAATCCTCCGTTGACGTCCGTGATCAGCTGCTCAAATTGTCTGTACCGGGGACACGGCTAATTACTTATTTTTACACTCTGCAGAGGTTGTGTACTTTCACCATTGTACCCATTCAACCCAAACTATCCTTTACACACTTATAGTGATAAGGAAAAGAAGAAGAATGAGACGAGATCGTTCAGAAACATTTTCCCTCTCACCTGGCTTGATCCGTTCCACCTAACACCCTCTACATCTGCTTGTCAAGCCGGAGAGAGTCCACGCAACATAGTTGATCAAGCCAGAGCCCATTGGCAATGGCTGCACTGGAAGCAATCGTCACTCGGAGTTCTTCAGATTCCTCTGTTCCTGGGTGGCCATTCTCAAGTGTACGTACTCCAGGAACCATAGACATGGCCTGAGTAGCCACTCAACATAAACCATACAACCTCTTACCACCCAGGTGTTTCATTCTTAACTTGGTAGAATTTATATTTTCACAAAACAACATTTGCATAGCATCAATAATTAGGAACCTAGACACAGGAATAAGGAAATCTAAACATGGCTTGCATAGCAATACTATCCTACACATGCTTATATAAAAATACACTAAGTAATGCATATAGAAAAATAGAAAATAGTAGGAAGTTTATGAGGTGTGCCACTTGCCTTTGAATGATGTCTTTACTCACAAACTCTTTTGAACGTTATTCGGAGCTCTCCGTTCAATCCAACAATATATGCAAAAAACAATACAGCAATCATAAAACAAAACAGCACAACACATACAAGCATACATAATGAACAAACAAGTTTCATAAACTTCTAAGGAAAACATGTCATGCATGATATGCAAATTATTTCTAAGGACTAGAGATGCATGTCATGCTATGAAAATCTTTTAAGTCAATGCAAGAAAATGTGTTGGTAAAAAATGACTAAGGACTAAGATCATAAGTTGAATAAAATACTTTGTCTTATATCATCTTCAATAAGCACTCTAATGGCCTAGTCTTGATGTGTAGAAATATTTAGAGAAAATACTAAGTCTATTGTTCAAGGTGATCAACAATTATTAACAACTCTTCGTAAATTGGATACTAGGATCCAATAAACTTCAAGATGATAATATCATGATCAAAAATTGTTTAAGTCTAAAGTGAAAGACAAGATTAGGAAAGAGGGAAAAGATAGAAAGAAAGATGTAGTTGGTCTTCCAGGCTTCATCTCCAGACTTGTAACATTCTCCTTGGTGATGTCTTGATTGAAGTTTGTGGACTTGATAAATCTTCATACTTGATGATTCTTGTATCACCGAGGCTGGTCTTGGAATTAACTTAGTCTTCATGAAGTCTCGGAAAAGAAAGGAGAAAAGAAAGAGAGAGGAAGCAAGACTTAGAAAATATTTGTTGGTTAGTCTTCATGAACTTCTTCTTGATTTTCTTGTAAGTGCTTCTACTCCTTGAAGATACTTATGAAGTCTTGTTTTGGCTAAGTCCTTCATTGGCCTTCTAGGTCCATGATGAAAATCCTAAGTGTCTATTGCATATCACTTTTACCAAAATACTAAGTTTGAAAATAATCCTAACTTAGAGAAAATGAGGGAGGAGTTTTCCTATAAGAAGTATAACTATGTAATAAAATAAATTATGCATGAAATGCACTTTTTAATCACAAGAAAGCATCAAAATAACTTTTGTGATTTGTTTATAAATATGCATGAGGTTATAACTGCATTTTAAATTAATTTCTATTTTTGCAAAATATAAATAAAGAAATAAATTATTTTTTACAAAATTAAGATTTTACTATAACTGTGAACTTTCTATCAATTTAATAACGCATGAGCATTTTGCTAGTTCCCATAATCCTTATAAAACATAAATATAACCCAATAAGTTGGAACATCAAGATTTGAACAGGGCTGAGTTGTATAGTTTGATTGAGCCGGTTTTTCTGGGTGAACTGATCATGGCTCTTTTTTTTTTTTGAGAAACAGCATGGCTCAAGAGACAAAACAAAGGGAGAATTGGATCCATACCACTAAAAGATCCAGTATTTAGAAAAATACCACCGGAAGTTTACAAGTTAGAGAAATGCCATCCAAAGTCATCTCCATTATTGCCTTCTACCACAGCCGTGAACTTGTCGTTAACTCTGAACCGACTCGATCAATGGATCGAACTGAAACACAACATCTAATCCTGGTCGTTGATTTCAGATCGGACGCTCACCGTGCGTTGACCACCGGCGCGGCGGCCCTGTGTCGGACGAACTCGTCACTCCGGCGGTTCCCCAGTCGAGTGGACGGTGTCCTCGCGCGCGGCGCGTCGTGGCGAAGAAGATGGAGGTGACGGCGTCGTCTCGGGCGCCCCGGAGGTGGCGTGGAGGTGCGGGCGGGGCCGCGGCTATTCCGGCGACTTCGGTCGAGCTCGGTCCGCTCGGTTTTTCTGAGAACGGGAGGTCGAGGATGGGTTAGCGAGATGCACCAGGAGTAGGGGAACCTGAGGAGACCAAAAAGAGGGGAGAAACCTTCCCTGGTGCCGGCAATCGAAGGAATGGCGGCGGCGAACACGGTGGACTCCGGCGAGCTCGTACGACGGCCTGACGGCGTGAAACGAAGAGGGAGGAGAGGGGAAAGATGCGGCAGAGGCTGGGGGTTTTATAGGGTAGGAGAGGGAAACCGATTGCGCGATCATCTCGCCGGATTTTGGAAAAAATCGGGGGCGGGATTCTCGGGCGTGATTTTCGCCGGAGGAGGAAGACGATGACGTCAGCGATGACGTCATCCAGGTAATTTCTTTTTTTGTTTTATTTATTTAATTCATATCTTTTGATTTAAATGTCCAAATGATGTCAAATTAATTTCTAAAAAATTGTAAAATCAATAATGGGCATGTTTTGAAAACTTTTAAAAATTAATAATTTTGAAATAATGGTTTAAGACTAATTTGACACTTAAAGTCAAATTTGCAATTATATCTTAATTAAATTTTCTTTTGGCTAAATAAAATTTGTAAAATACCCATATTCAAATATGTTTGAATTTAAGTTATTTAAACTTATTTTGCTGAAATCATTCATCTTTATTTTGGTATAATATTAAAATAACTAAATATAAATAATTTTAAGAAAATGAGAAATATAAGGTATTCATTTTTAATTGAAAATAATTTGTGCCATTATATTTTATATTATGTAAATTCATTTGAAAACCTTATAACAACATTGGAAAAGATTTTAGATTTAATTCATTTCTTATATAAGAATTATATTTATGAAAGTCATTTTATGTTTTGAAAATAAATAAAAATTCTTTAAGCTAATGAAATATTTTATTTAGATAATCCATTAATTATAAAATATATGAAGTTATTAAAGTCATAAACTATAGACTTGTAATCTCCAAACATTGTTTTGAACTCAGTTAAATGAATAATAATCTTTTGACAAATAGACAATATTTTTAATAGTTTAAAAGAACACATGTAATTATTATTTTAATTTATGAATTGCTATTGCTAAGTGGTTGAAATAAAATACTTATAAGGAATTGTTTATTACATGAAAATGATTTGAAAGTTTGTAAAACATCTATCAAATTACATTTTGAGGTTTTAAGAAATACAATGGATAATAAAATGTTAAACTTGAAAGAAAATGCTTGAAGTATTTTATAGTTGATTTTCTTATGCATTTAATGTGTTATTTTAATAAAAAACAAAAGTTTTAAATTTTAGTGATTTTTAAACATTTCAAAACGTTGGGATGTTACAACCACGCGCCTCATCGATGCTGGCACGTGCATCAACAACAGCTTGTGAAGACAAAAGGGCATGGCAAACAAAACTATAGTAGTCTTGCATTGTCAGAGTGGAACATGTACTATTTCTACCAGCCGCATCACCAATGTATGGAATATTGAGGTGGAATCCTCTTTCAGCATAGGGAAACAATAGGGGATATTGCAAAGACATAAAAGCAAGATGTAGAGAACAAATTTGTTGTAGGCCTTCTTTTTTGTTGTCAATAATAATATCACGAGAAGATGCCTCAAGAGTAAAATCACCAACCACCAAAGCCGCCAACTAAGTTGTCGTTGCCAAATTATACTGAGGTCCGTCGCCATCCGAAGGGGCAACCAGACGTATAGAGAAATGCTCATCCTCATTACCTTTTATGCGCTCACGAGCAGTACAGAGTGTGTGCACCAAAGGGTTACAATCATCAAGCATGCCAACTAAACCAGCAACTATGGCCTCATCTAAACTCGCATTCATATCATTGTCTAGATTTACAGCTTTCATCCGATTGTTAACCTCATTACTTGTGTCATATATATAAAGCTCAATAAACTTTGGACTCTTTCTTTCCCCGGCAAACCTAGGGGAGTCCTTTATCTTTGGCACAAGACCACCCATACGATGAGAAACCTGAACAAAGATTTTAAAAATATTTGGGCCACGTGAGTTGTTGATTGACCAATCAATGTTTGCGCCCATGGAACTGAAAGCGAACAAACAGTTGTATTGTCGAATTTTGGACAGAAAACGTCTAGCACGGCGATTACCATTGAAATGTAACAACCTGGCAAGAAGGGGAGGTTTTTTTTTTAAGGGTGGAATATAGTATAGAGGACACGACATAGAAGAATAGAGTAGGTTGCCTTAACACGCTCTGCGAACCAAAAAATCGCGCCACACAGCTGACACAGAAACTCAGGAGGGCCATGGTATGAACGCCCTGCGTAAGACACTAAACAGAAAGAAGAGATGAAACAAACACCAGATCAGATAAGGAGCCCAAAAAGATAGGACAAAGTATCATCTAGGCAGATAGAGCACCAAGCACATTACCTTTTAAACTCTCAGTAGAAGCAACATCAAAACCAGTCCACTCATCACTCAATGGTCCTTGGACAATATGCTCTACGGTCAAAGCAAAGTGTACCGAAACAAATAAGAGCAGGGTAGAAGGAATAAAAAGCGTAAACATCTAGAACGCCTGAGTCCACACCTGTATATTTGGACCGTTTCAAGCGGAGCCTAAGCCTCCTCCTTTTACGATTTACTGCAGTGATATTAGCACTTAGAAACGGAAACCAACCATCCCCTAGATCCCGGAAGGAATGTTAAGGTTATACATAAGAAAAACAATCAAAGACGTTGAAAAAACATGTCGAGAAGAAACCTACTCTTTCTACTGTGAGGCAACAAACCAGGCTGTGGGCAGGGAACCCAGGGGGGACTACCAGTGGAGCCGCACGGCGCCGGGGGGCCATATGGGACAAAGCTAGATTACACAAACCAAGGCACACAGCATTCTGACATACATATGAAATGGAGGTAAGGATCAGCAAGAGTATGGAGAAAACAATGTGGACAAAACCCTGATTTCCAACAAAGAAGCTGAAAGAACAAACCTGATAAAAGATAGGAATAACAGAGGAAGGGCAACAAACAAACAGCTGACCTAGAAAAGAGAAAATTATCCAGCTGAAAAAGAGAAAGGCTAGATTTTGATGGCACGAATCGATGAAGTCGATAAACCTTAAATTGATACCCTAAGCTTCAAGAAGCCTCCTCGGGGTTTACAGGTTCACGTTAATAGAAGCTCTGACAATGCTCCTCGGGTTCTCCTTATGCACATCATTACATATAGCACATATAGGCGTGACACCGCATCTACAGATCATCGTGGGAACAAAACATAACGGAGAAATGACCGACAACATAAAGACATAAGACGGTCAACAGGACACTTAGTAGTAGTAAAAGGCAAACTAAGAACAGTAGAAAATAGAAAACAGCCATTTATTGTGAATAACAGACGAAACTATAAGAAATATTGGTTACAAAGAAGCCATGTCCTCTCAAAAAATAATCAAATGTTACACACAGATGGCAGGAGCTGATTACACAGTATGTGCCACTGGACCACATGCACAACATCCAAACCACCATCAGCAGAAGTACAATTCAAGCTACTAACAAAAAAGGCCATCGAGCTCGCGAGTAATACAGCGTACCGAGCGGTCTCCCTATAAGCTAGAATCGCCTCATAATTGAAGTCCTGGACCACGAAACCATAAAGAGCTTGTAAAAACCGAACGGCCTGGAAGGCAGAATCTTCATAAGGACAACGCGAACCAATAGATGCACATGCCCAAAAATAGAAACGCCGTGCGGGCGTGCATCCTCCTGAGACATAGACTTCAAACTCCACACCGACAAGTATAGATCCATCGCCGCCCACCTCGCGTAAGTAAGAATGAGACGGCAAGCAACAGTGGGGAAGCAACAACCTCCAGCAAAGCAACAGCAGAAGATGAGACAACAAACATCTTGGGGTACACACGCATGGGAAATAAAGGGGAACACACGCAAAAAAAAGAAAAAATGTAAGAAATAGACATGTTAACAACAGGATAATAAACAGAAACCACCGATAGCTGAATTTAGTTATATAACATAGCTAACCGTAGGTAAGAATGTAAACGGTGCATAATAGAGACAACAGATAGTAGTATACCTGACAGAAAGACCAAAGGCACCAATGGACCAAAACACCTGAAAATAAAGAACCAAAAACGTGTCTGTGAGGCAAAATAAAATGTGCAGGAGAATATCCACATCTGACCCAAAAAATCGACTGCCATGGACCCCAACAACGGTGAGACAAAAGTACAGAAAAGCTTGTCGACACAACAGTCATACCAACATATAGGCCGTATAAAAGGAAATCAATGACCCACAGGAACACGAAAAGCAAGCTGAAGCAACCCATAACGACGACCTCAAAGCAGGCACCAAACCATAAATGGGAATCGACCTACCTAAGAACAGCCTAAGAAACAGCACACGTTGATGAACAGTCATTCCTGTCCTCTTTGGCTACTACGGACAGAAGAACTAATCTCTTAGAAAACCACGAGCATACATAAATCAAACTGCATTTTAAGTAAGACTATCTTGCCAGTTCGAGCCCTGAACTTACCAGGAAGAAAAACAGAGAACAAAGGAACCAGCGACAGATATGTTCAGGCAGCAACCTCAAACCGTATGTAGACCTGCGAAAAAAAGGACACCCAAAAGTCATGATTAAAAAACAAAGGGAAGCAAAGAACATATAGATTTGAAGAACGTGAGGTATGAACTCACCAGCAACACAGAGGACGAACGAAGCAGCCAGAGCTATCCCCACGCGGCAACCGACAACCGGTCAGGACCAGCAAAGAACAAAGAACAGACGAAACGTGTAAATAAAAAATGAAGAACACAAAAAGGCTCAACCGAATCCGGTTATGGAGGTTTACACAGCAAAATAAAGGAGAAGAAGAGAAAGAAATGAAGCCCCCACAGGTCAACCCAGACCTGACCTCAACCGAAACTGTCGTTGAAGCCCTACATAGAGACAGGTCCGACCGGTGCTATGCGATGCGGCGGCGGATCTGAAGGTAGATCTGGAGCACTCTCGGAAAGTAGGAGGAGAGGGGAAGGGCAAATGAAGTGGGACGGATAAGGCGGAAGAGGAGGGAAGAAGAAAATGCAGGCGTGCGAACCCCTCTCCCCAACCATGACTGTAGAAGTCGTACCTTCCAGCCATGGAGGAGTCGACAGCGAGGGAGAAGGTACAGACGGCATGTCCGCTCGTATGCGAAATCTCGATGACACCCTAGAGGAGAAACCCTATAAAATGTAACTCGACCAAGCCCTCCCCCCCCCCCCCCCCGGGGCTGAACTGTGGACCACCCTCCGGAGAGGCCCGCAAGACAGTGACCTGGGCCGTACCGCACCAAATGACCCACAGCCGGCGCGCGCGACGTGAAGCACGCAAAGACACCGAACGAACCATGTCTCTGTATGGCAGGGCTAGTTTTTTTGTGGGCCCAGGAGCATAAGCGCAGGCAGAAATACAAACCAGCGGCGAAGGCAGAAACACCCACTGCCAGGTAGCCCAACCGAAGGAGAAGGTCCACAGGTTAGGTATGGACCAGGTAAGAACCTCGGTCAGTCCGACCTTTAGGGTGTGTTCGTTTTTAAAACCGGGTGGAATAGAATAGAACGGTTGAGCCCGTTCTTGTGTTCCTTTTGGGAATGGAGTGGAATGGGGTGGTTCAAGAAAAGGGAATATTCTCTCAATATGCGGAACCGACCGGTCCGGCCGATTCGACCGGACGAGGTGGAACGGAACAGTAATCATGGGTGATTTACTCTAATTTAATCAAGTTTAGCAATAATTAACCAAGATTAAAGATAATTAATCAAAATTAGCAATAATTAATTAAGTTTAGTAATAATAAACCTAGATTAGGAAATAATTAATCGAGTTTTATGCCGTTCTCATTCCATTCCATTCCACCCCATCCTAGAAAAGAACACAAGAATGGAACGGTTCCGTGACAATTTTTTGTTCAAAAAGAACACAAGAATGGAATGGTTCCATGACCGCGGAATGGAATGGTTCCATTCCATTCCACTTGGTTCTAAAAACGAACACACCCTTAGATGGCCGAATTTCACACCGCAGGACGGCAGATTGGAAGGTGAGAAAAGACGCATCAAATGTGGGCCGAAAGAGATACCAGCCAGCACACCCTCACTCCCTATGTAAAGCGGGACCAGGCGCATGTTGGACCCACTGTCACTGCGTATTGGGCAGGGGGAAAGTAGACGAAAGAATGGACGGTCCAGATTGATTCGATCCGACGGTCACAATTCCAAATGAAGGAGAGAGCTCCTTGGGGTCACCCGGTTTACCTCTTTAGATGTAATACTTCATGTTGTGTTTGTTGGGATCCCGATGAATATTGAGTACTAAAGTTATTGCTTCATAATATATCATGTGTGTGCTATTTAATGATCTTGCATGCTCTCCGTTACTAGTAGATGCTCTGGCCAAGTAGGTGCTTGTGACTCCAAGAGGGGGTATTTATGCTCGATAGTAGGTTCATATCTTTATTTAATCTGGAGTGGTGACAGCTAGCTCTAAGGTTGTAGATGTACTGCTGCTACTAGGGATAAAATAATAGTACTTTGTCTAAGGATGATGTTACTTACTTACTTTACACACAGTGCTTAAGCGATAATCTGTTGCATGCAACTTAATACTGAAAGGGGTGCGGACGCTAACCGGAAGGTGGATTATTAGTCATAGATGCGGTTGGAACGGTCAATGTATATTGTTGTAATGCCCAAATGAATCTCACACTAGACATTATAACATTAGTATATGCATTGGTTTGCTCATCATTATTCTATCAATTGCCCAGCTGTAATTTGTTTACCCGCATGAATGTTATAATTATTTATGGAGAGACACCACTAGTGAACTGTGTACCTCGGTCTTTCTCTTTAATATGATAAACCACAAACTGCAATATGTTACTTTCTGCAAACAAACATCTTTCTTCTACACATACGTTTAATCCTTTGTTACAGCAAGCCGGTGG
The DNA here is from genome assembly GCA_026929855.1 of Poa annua. Taxonomy (NCBI): domain Eukaryota; kingdom Viridiplantae; phylum Streptophyta; class Magnoliopsida; order Poales; family Poaceae; genus Poa; species Poa annua. The sequence goes on from CM049432.1 coordinate 24,852,730, forward strand.
GATTGACACCTCACCGTAAAGTTGGGGCAAAGTATCTTGATTGTTTGTGTGCAGGCTCCATGTCAACTACATCAAGCACTTTTCTGGCGCCATTGACACCTCGGGGGAATTCTCATTTCCTACTGGTTCGATAACCTTGGTTTCATAACTGAGTGAAACTTGTTGTTGCACTACTTCATACCTTCCTCTTGGGGTTTCCCAACAACACACTCACCGTGTGCATCAGTAAGCAAGAGAGAAAAAGAGGTACAATATATGTTCTTGTATTTTTACACACACAAGTGAACCAGAAATGTTTCTGAAATAACTTGTGAATGCATTTGTGTACACCAAGCACCTATGTGTAGAAGAAGCACATGAAAGCATCAGAAAAGACACATCTAAAAACTGAACACAAAAAATTAATGTGTAACTCCAAATAGGGAGGCATCAACATTAAAATCATGTGTTAGTCTAGTGTATATTGCTTGTACATCATTGCTTGTACTTTAGCAAGTATAGCTCAGTATTTAGTTGGATTAAATCCATGCTCTAGAGTTAAGTAGAGAGAAGAGGAGAAGGAATTGTTGCTAAGCAACAACTGCTTAACTGCTAAAACAGTAGCAGGAGCAGGAGGAGGTGTTTACGCTGCACAAAAAGGAATTAAGAATGCATCAGTTGTGTGTAAAGCACACCAAAGCATCTCCAAGTGATGCTAATGCATACTTTAGCATAATATCAGAGGAGGAGATTTAGTATTTGGGGAATTGCCACACTGGCATGTCCAAGAGAAGCAGGAACCAATTTATACACTAGTAATGCAAGCCACAAGCCACAGTGTTGATGCTAAGCATCTACACATAATGAACAATTGGGATATTGCCAATAAACTATGTTTATTAAGTGTCTCTAGGGCATATTTCCTTCACTACACATAATTCACAATGCATCAAGGAGCATAACAGGAGGTTGATTAAGCAAATAGAACAGCAACAGAGCACATAGGAGCACATCAGCAACCTTATTATGTGTTTGGTTGTCAGTAAAAATTACTGACGAACTAGTAATCGACGTAGCAGTATCTGGGAACCCTAGAAATGGGGAAAACCCTAATTGCTCACTGTTTTGAGCCATCAATTCTCAAACAAAGGGGAAGAGAATCGAGGAGTGTCTAGAAGAGAGCTACATAGCCACAACTAGAAGAAGGAGGAGAAGAACACTTACACATCGACCATTGTCGTAGCTCCGAGGCAGTGCCCGTGCAACCTCTGGAGGGGGCAAGCGGTTGTAGTCGAACACTTGCACGCACCAGAGCACCATGGGTAGCTTGGAGAAGCCATGGCGTTGCACAGCGCAGCAGCGGCGAGCACCGTCACAAAAACCCTAGTTTCAGGGATCGAGTTGCGCAAGCAATCGAGAGGAAGCGAGCGACAAATCGCCAGGACATAAAGACGCGGCGGAGCGTGGGGAATGTTTTGCCCCGCAGCCCGGCAGCGGAGGACGCCGGAGTTGGCGGAGTGAGCGGAGGCGCGACAAGGTAAATTAATTGGGAAAATTATTGAACAAAGTTCAAATGACATTTTGAACATCATTTACAATTCAAAATATGATTGTCTTGTCACTCATCCTAGATTCCATAATACACCAAGAAATCACTTTTAAATCGGGGAATTTTGGGAAAACCTCGAAAGCATATCATTTATGCATAAAGGCATAACTTTGGATTTTTGAACATTGTCTCATATGAGCAATGACTTGGTTTTCAGAACACGAGGGCCTCAACTCGTCGGAAGCTTTAGACTGCACTACTTATCAATATCAAGGCAAGTTTATACTTGCATGTCCGTATTGTTATTTTATTAAAAGTATTTGCAAAGTATATCAATGTATTTCAAAAAGAAAAAATTGTTTTCGAATGAATTGAAGTGCTAAAAACATTGTTTTTTGGGCGATGGAACCATGGATGGTACGGACATCATGGTGGAGGTTCCATCGTACGGAAAGTAATTTCCTAGGAATTAATTACCCAAGTTCCAATGATCCTAGCGCCGTGTTGAAGTATCGGCCAACAGATTCACTATGGATGGGCTAGCTAGAGGTTCTTTCCTTCGAATGTATATCCTCGGCAGGCTATCTCCTGGTTGCGTCTATTGCGGCGGCCAACAGCGTGGAACCGCATACGTTTCCACCCGACGGGGTGAATTGGAATAGTAGCTCGGGAGTGGTGGCGAGCTTGGTATTAGTACCAGCTGGGCCATAAGGGGTGGATATATGTTGTGCAGGGAAGGATCCACATGGCTAGTTGCCCTGAGTCCTGGCTATAGCATAGATGGTGAGCAAAAAAAGCATTTAAGGGCCAGACTGCTGTTGGGTAAAGCGATGCAGCTCTGCTGAGTCATGAAAAAAGAAATTGTGATTATCACATCCTTGTTCCAGGAGGGGACCACAAAACGCAGCGGGAAAGGCATCCCAAGTGATGGCTATGAACCCGTGGAGACTTGGAGCTTAGTTTTCTAAATTAAAATTGGACATTTCAAGAAATGATTTCCAAAACCTGCATATTCATTTTGACTTTTTGGTCAAAATGGTAGATAGTTCATTCCACTTATCTAGCATATTACCAAACTTGCTGAGTAACGTTGTTACTCATTCGATCCCCGTTTGACCCCTTTCTTAGACTGTGAGGAAGGATTGGAGGTGGGCTACGGACTATACCATTCTAAAGAAGTGGAGTATGAAGAACCAGATCTATCCGGAGCAGTAGAAGGGTCTATCCGGAGCAGTAGAAGGGGTGGACTACCTGATCGCATACGGAGCAAGCGACGAGGAGGAGGAGGAGTCTGAGACTTAGTTAGCCGTTAAGGAGCCGGGCCGAGCAATACTGGACTAGTACTACTTAGTGCTGAGCCCTATGGTTCTTAGTTTGCTTTTATCAATAAGTCGAAGGTTGACTCCTGTCACCTGGCCAGTAGTTGAATTTTCACCTTTTCAGTAGGAATACGTTGAAGCTTTTATGCATTTCTGACTTGTAATATTTAATAGTGTGAAATAAAGTGGACCCGCAATGTTTCTGTTGTACTACTCTGTGTCATGTAATATTTACGGATCAGTTCTTCCGTGTACGTTATGTCAAGACTTGTACACTATAATATGCAGTGGTGTGCGGGGTCACTACATGGTTGTAGAGGTGCTTCCTTGTTAGCTCATCTTCCCCTTGGCAATTACACTGAACTTTATTCCTAATTTCCACTTTGATCAATGTCGGTTGATCACACCATCCTGATTTTCAGCTGAAGCACATAATCCAAGACTCGCACGATAAATCAAATGCTATGGCACCTTAGTTTCCCTCAAAAGCTAATATTGCCAAACTTTTTTTTGAGGATAAAGCAGTCATTTGCCATTTGATTGTCCAAACTTTGAGTCGTCCAATAACTTATGATTTTTTTACGAGGAACTTCTGTAAGTAATTAACTCTGTGAGTCTGTGACAACCCACTTCATGTTTTCTTTTGAGCTTAATGATCTAATTGTGGAGCATACTTCAACCGTTAATTAACTAAAACACATTTAGGTTGTGAGGGAGTTGGGACATGAGATTTATCTCTCCGTGATAATTAGATACTTGATTTATCAATGTCTCAAACGCCTTCATTAGACTACAATTTAAACTGCCCCACTACACTATTCGAGTATAAATGTCACATGAACAAGTTCAGCAATGAAGGCGTTTCTGGTGGAATGAATTTAGGATTAGAATTATTTATGTACTGCTAGAAAAAGAGTGAACTGCATGATTAAGCATAGCCAAATTATTTTTTACAAAATTAAGATTTTACTATAACTGTGAACTTTCTATCAATTTAATTTAGACCCGTTACAACGCATGAGCATTTTGCTAGTTCCCATAATCCTTATAAAATATAAATATAACCCAATAAGTTGGAACATCAAGATTTGAACAGGGCTAAGTTGTATAGTTTGATTGAGCCGGTTTTTCTGGGTGAACTGATCATGGCTCTTTTTTTTTTGAGAAACAGCATGGCTCAAGAGACAAAACAAAGGGAGAATTGGATCCATACCACTAAAAGATCCAGTATTTAGAAAAATACCACCGGAAGTTTACAAGTTAGAGAAATGCCATCCAAAGTCAACTCCATTATTGCCTTCTACCACAGCCGTGAACTTGTCGTTAACTCTGAACCGACTCGATCAATGGATCGAACTGAAACACAACCCACGGGTCAACAGAAAGAAAAAAACGCACGAACGCACCCATGGCCGCCAATCCCCTCACCATCTCCATCTCCGGCCCCTCCGTGGGCTGCCCTGCCAATCCCCATCCCTCCGCCGCCCTCTACCCATCCGCATGGCGGAAGGAGGACCCGAATCCTCCAGCTCGCGGAGTAGGCTATCGGGCGCGCTGTAAGGACCTCGCCGTCCATCGCCAAGCCTGCGTTGTGCGCCGGTGCCACGGGCCCGAACGCCAAGCTGCGCTCGGGGAGGCGCTCGAAGGCGTGGTGATGCGCTGCGCCCGCCTGCTGCTGTTCTACCTCCTGCTGGACAAGTGTAGCTACCACATATCTTCTTCACCGAAAACCCACGTCTGCCATGATCGCGAGCTGCTGGAGCTCGACGTGTCATCGTCGTGGTCATCTCCATGGTCGTTTGGGACTGGGAATGGAACAGGGGCTTCATCTACGTCAAGTTCGTCAATGAAATTGGGGCGAGGACGCCTGCAGCCAACCGCCTACTTCCTCGACGTGCTCTTCGGCCGTCGGCGATGATCTTCAAATTTCGGCGTCATGGGTCTTCTCCGAGCACGGAGACTCCACCAACAGTTCCCTGTGAGCAGTCGCGTCTCTTATCTCTTCTTCCCCTAAGTACCACGCTCTTTCCATGGTGACCATCGTGTTCCACTCTGTCCGCCATGGCTGCACACGAGAGCTGAGAACACCCTTGTCTCCCCCTGTGCACAGTACTGAGCAAGGTAACGCCCAGTTCACGGCTGTGGTAGAAAGCAATAACGGAGAAGGCTTTGGATGGTATTTTTCTAACTTGCAAACTTTCAGTGGTATTTTTCTAAAAACTGGATCTTTTAATGGTATGGATCTAATTCTCCCCAAAACAAACTACCAGACAGCCAAAAAAACTGGAGAGGGGATATTTTTCTGAGTGCAACCCGGCTACCAAACACGCCATAACCCGGCTACCCTGCCACAGACGAACTTGGCTTGTGAAACAGCGGAGAAACGGTATCCCCGCCGCCCTTCGTTCGTTTCACCCGCCGCGCCGCCGCCGTACTCGCAGTCGCAGGGATGTCCTCTTCCCAGCGCCCCTTCCTACCGCCGGACGTCGCCGAGAACCGAGGATACTAGAGTCCGTTCCTCTATCCGCTCCCATCCCGAGGGCCCACCAGCCAAAGACCATGTGGCGCCGAGCCGGACCGATCCGCCTCCACCTCGCCGAAATCACCGGCCGCGGGGTCCGACGACCACTGGGACCTCCTGCTCATCCCGCCACCTTCTCTTCCTACGCACACGCCTCGTCTTCTTTCCACCACAACCTTGGTACCTTCCGGGATTCCATCGGGGCTCCTCCCTCCCGAAGTCTCTCGACCAAGACAGAGGGTGGCGGCGGCCGCGAGTGCTGGAGCTGCGGCGCCAAGGGGGCGTTCCTCTCCTGTGGCTCCTGCAGGAGCGTGCAGCCCGTCGATCCCGCGGTCGACTACTTCCGAATCTTTGGCCTGTGAGTAGCAGCCTTTCCCCTAAAAAGGAAGAAAAATATCCCTTATTATGAACTACACTTAATGTTGCTGCGATCATGATGTTAACCTAGTTGAGATAAAGAAAAAGACTGATGTGCCTACAAGTAGCAAACTGGAGTTTTTGGGTTGGTGGTATACGGTGGAACTTTCATGTTCCTGATATATCTGCAAGGAAAATAATGGATGAATTCGTGTGTGCCGCAAAGCTTTGTACTTTTGATTTAACTGGATGCACTGTCCTGTTCCTGAAGTGCTGCAATTTTTTACTGTCTGGTTCATGTTAAACATCACTTGCTCACATCATGGTAATCACATGGTTGATTTGTCTCCCTTCAAAAGACTTCTTAAAGTCTCCAACATTGCAAAAGTTGTTATCGTGCTGGTATAGTGACACTATGCAGCTTAAACATACAGAAAATTGATGAAGTATTTCATTGGTTTTTGTAGGGACCGAGGATACAATATAAAGGACAACAGCTTAGAAGGGAAGTACAAGGACTGGCAGAAGAAGTTACATCCTGACCTTGTTCATACTAAATCTGAGGTAGAGACTGGCATTCCTAGCAAAAAAATAGATATTGCCCATTTTACTTTGAGCATTCCAAATTTCTTCTGAAATGGCTTATGCCTCTTGCAGAAAGAGAGAGCTTTTGCAGCTGAGCAGTCAGCACTTGTGATTGATGCATATCGCACGCTGAGCAAACCTTTACCAAGGGCATTATACCTGGTATGTTCCTCTAATAGTATTTCAAAGTTTCACTGCTGCACAAGTGTCCAATCATCACCATATTTGTTTGTAATGGACCTCGATATAATGATGTGTGGTTGACTGATTGGGCCATCCCAGTGTAGTCTGGAAAGAAAGAATAAAGGGATCCTGCCGGCTTTTGTGATTATGCTCCAATCCAGCTTTTGTGATTATAGTTTTTTTCTCTGCCGGCTTTTACATAATATTAAAATCACTTACCAAACCATTTGGCAGCTGCAACTTGAGGACATACACGTTGATGAGGAGAAGACTATCAATGATCCAGAACTTCTTATGGAGGTAAAGTGTTGGATCTCCCCTTTTATGAATTGCATGCAGCCAAAAATTATGTTTACATGTTGCTATTCACATAACTGGCAGATGATGGAGATACGTGAAGCGGTCAGTGAAGCCAGTGATTCCCAAACTCTGGAGAAGCTCCAGTCTCAGGTTTTTCTGAACACAATTACACCATTTCATTACTGGGAAATATGTTTCTGGGCTCACATTGTTTGCAACCTTTCTCAGATGAAAAGGAAGCTGGAAACCTGGTCCAAATCCTTCCAGGAAGCATTCGACAAGAGGGACTTTGATCATGCAGTGGAAGCTACACAGAGAATGAGATACTATGAGCGTGCGATGGAAGAAACTGTGAAGAAGCTCTAATCTAAATACAACAGGTCCCATTGTTTCTTGTAACTATTTACCTAGTGAAAAAGGTACGCTAAATTTTAAGATTCTTTTTCCTCACTAAATTCATCAGGGAGTAAGTAAATAAATGTAAGCTCCTCCTACGAAGTTGCAGCAAAAATAAATAAGCCAGGCTAGTTCAACACTATTTCATACTCTTACAAATCCCAGTTTACAAATTTCCCATTTCATACTCATATAAAAAGGAATCGTGTTCATCCTTGCAGAATCATTGAAGCGGATCATTGGGCAGGAAACATGCATTCTTCTTGGAGCTGGATGATCTATCCTGCTGCAACCACGGGCTAGAGCTGATGGAACCAGCAACAAATAAGGATTATTTTCCGAATACATAGGGCCGTTTTCCTGTTTTCCTAGCTAAAGTTCTTCCAAGTGCAACCAGATAAAATTCTGAGAGACACGGCGACAGAGTTGTGTAGTATAATATTGTAAGTAGCAACATACCTCACATGGATGTTGATAATAATGACATAATGCCCGGAAATTTTGTCTACTTCTTTGATAGTTGATTCTTCGAGATTAAGAGGACAACTTATTTAGATCAAACAACAGGACAACTTCTCATAGCCCACTCTCGCAGCCATCATTTGCATATTGTAATAAATAGGTTTGCAATCCGTCCTTATGCTCCTACTATATGAACTTCTCTTAAACAAACTGAATATGGAGCACTACTGTGACTGTGAAGGTCAATTCTGAGTCGACGCAGTATGTTAGCACATATGCAAGATTAAACAAATGAATTTTCTGCGAAGGAGATTAAACAAATGAATCCCCTGAGAAGGACCGTTGCCTCCGCAGATGCCACTTTAACTGGAGGACAGAGTCGGCTAGCTTGTGCTTGCCCTCCATATTCAGACCATGAACAATAGTCCTGAAGTTTAATGTGCTGGGGATGATGCCACCATCCAGCATATCATGGATCAGCTGCAACCCATCCTCCGATCTTCCAGCTTTGCAGAGGTATCTTATGAACATCGAGTAGGTCTCAAAGTCTGGCAATGGTCCTTTCAGTTTCATGCGTCGTAACACATCCCATGCCTCTGAAATCCTACCCACTCCCATGAGACCACGTATCAATGCGGAGTAAGTTATGACGGTCGGCTCGCATCCATTCTTTGTCATCTCCTTGAACATGTCCACTGCCTTGGCAACATCTCTCTTCTGAAAGAAGTAGATGATGAACGAGGTATATAAATGGATGTTTTGACATACACCCGCAGTCTTCATCTCTGCAAGCTTGGCTACAGCATCTTCGAAGCGATCCCACCTCAGTAATGCGTGAATGAGGCTCCCATATGTGTACTCATTTCTGGAGCAACCACATTTCTCAATGTCATCAAACAAGTTGACAGCTTCCTCCTTTCTATCCGATCTGCAAAATGATCTAAGGAGTATGGAGTAGCCAATCTGTACAGGAAATCCTTGTTTACATAAGGATACTATTGAGGTTCTTGCATCAACCAACATCCCGCATTCGCATAGCGCCAAAATATATCCGCACAGCACCTGACTATCAAGTATATAACCTGCATGAATCATCTCCTTGAAGATCTTGATTGCAGCATCTACCTTTCGGCCTTTTCTGCGGCTGACATACATTATCAGGTGATTGTAAGTACTTCTGTCAGGTTGAAAGCCTTCTTGCTTCATCTGACAGAATGTCTCAAGGGCCATTACAGTGAGACCAGCATTACCGTACTGACAAATCATGATTTTCCATGTATCCACTGTTGGGGAGCATTCTGCCCATGCCATTTCTCTGTATAGGTGCCTCATGTGCTTGAAATTTTTTGCAGAGCCTGCAAGTTTCATAGCCATGTTGTATGTATCTGTTGTCTGCATGTAGTAGGATCGTCTTCCGACCCAATAGAAGAACTTCAAAGCAGCATGACCTCTTCTGTTGCAGCGCTTCATGATGGCAATAACAAGGTCTGGAGTAAAATGCAGCGACCTCATCTCTAGAGCCTGTTGCATTGAGCTCCAGTTGTCCAAAGATGATAAGATCTGACATATTTCTTCAACATCTTCATCGATGTAGCACTTTGCTTGTTCTATGTGATGCATGTCATCATGACTTGAGCACCTTGGGACCATGTAGTCTTTATCTGAATCAGATTTGGATTGTTTCTTCTCTTCTGGATCAGACTTGGATAATTTCTGAAACTCGTCAATTATTTTAACTTTTTTTGATGGTCCACATCCCATTTCTTCTCTAGGCGTTCTAAGACCAACAGAGGCCCGCATCCTCTCAACATTGCTAGCTTCCTCCAGATAGTTATTGTGACGCAGAGCAGAAATAATACGGCAGAAAATTTCTTCGGAAGGCCTGAAATCACATTCCAGCATTTCGTCCAGAAGTTCTAATGACTCAAGGGGCCTGGAGGCCTTACAGAGCTCTTGGATAAACACTGTATAAGCTTTAATTGTAGGTCTCTGGCCGTTCTGGTTGAATTTTCTGAGCAGAATCCATGCTTCAGAAATATTTCCGCTGTGAATATGCCCAGCTATGAGTGCTGTGATCGTTACAATATCTGGTTGAACACCAATTTTCTGCATCTCCTCATAGAGTTCACATGCTGCTTCATATTGTTCAAATCTAAAGAGGTGCTGCATGAGCTGAGTATAAGACGAGGCCAAGGGAACACAACCATACTCTTTCATGCCATGAAGCAACTCAAGTGCCTTTGTACGTTTTTCTTCCCTCAAGTAGCCATCAATGAGGAAACCAAATGCTGTGCTGCTAATAGATGATCTGTTCTTCATGTGCTCCATAACCCGCAGAGCTTCATCCATCCTACCGCTTCTGCATAACCCCCTCAAGAAGATTTCAGAAGCAGATGAGCTAGCCATGGACTTGTTAATCATCTGCTGAAAGATTTTCAGGGCCTCTACTATTTTTTCTGAGACACAGAAGCTTCGTAGAACTTCTGAATAACAGTATTCCTCTGAATACCTCATGCTTTTAATCATGTCACCTCTGATAAGAAAAACAGCTTCAGCATTATTTGATTTTGCCAGCAAACACAATAGAAGTCGCAAAATGTATGGTCCGACATCCATGTTTGCTGGCATATCTTTGTAGAACTCAAGAGCAAGCTCATGCCTTTCATCATTGCACAAAGCACAAAGAATCGTCTTATAGACTTTAGTGTCTATAGCCACGGACCCAGATTTCTTCACAGCATAAAACGTAGACAGCATCTTGGCAGTCTGTCTTCCCTTCCCATAACTGTCTATGATAATTTTCCATGTCTTGATGTCCTTTACGCACATCTCAGTGTCCATCTCTCCCATCAGCACCTCCATCATGTCAAAACTCCTCGCCTCACCTGTAATGTACAACATCGTGTTGTACGTCTCCGTGGTGTGGCGGAAGCCCGGAAGATGCTTAACCCAGTAGAAGAACCTGAACCCCAAGTGCCTCTTCTTGAAGCACCTCTTGAGTACCATGTTGACAAGGCTTGGCGTATACGTAACTCCCAGGTCCCCCAACCTCTGCTCCACGGACAATCCGGGCACCTCTGACAGCAAAACCTCTGTGATCCTGTGTACATCGGCGCTAATAATGTCAACATCATAATCTTGGGCTCCTACCTCTACCCCCTGGCAAGATTCTTTCCAGCTCGGCGCAGGAACTCTATCAGCGAAAGAGGCAGAAGTCGACGCGGCGCTATGTGGGGCTTTTGGCCGAGCACCTTCCGGGCTCTGTACGAGGGCCTCGTCGCCAATGCACGACGGCCCACTCGATCGAGGCTGAAATGGGGTGTTACTGACATTGCCGGCGGAAGAGGTGATGAGGCCGGAGATTTCTTGGAAGAGAGAGGGACGTGATACGGAGGAGGGTGAAGCTGGCTTGCCGGCGGGGCCCGTGCGAGGAGATGGACGAGGAGGCTTGGTGGAGGAAGTCTTGGAGCGCGACGTTGGAAGAAGGAGCGGACGGCGCCGCGGGAGGCGGTGGCTGGAACAGAAGGGAGATAGGGAGGAGGCGAGCAGCCTGGCGGCGGCGGCGTTCCTCGCCATACGTAATTTGCTGCGTCTTAAAAAACGTTTGGAATAGGCAAATGCAGAGGAGAACGAAAGCAGAGCATTTCTGTGAGCTGACATACATCATACTAGGCAACTTAGCACGGCCATGCCACGCCCGTGAGATTAAAAAATTTCATCTAGTAAATAAGATTCGAATTAAGTAATTCGAACATTTTGAAGTTATCATTTGTTTTTCTTCATATTTTCTTTGATGGGTATGTTTGAAGGTATTAATTGTCTGTAGTTAACTACGTGTATTCATTTCTCCAAATTGACACGAAATTGGAAATTTTAAATGGTGTTGAAGTGGTCCATCAGTGACTATTTTTTTGTGATCAATGTGGTCATTTTTTCCTTTTTTTGCTGATTGTAATTAAAGATATTAATTTTCAGTAGTTAATTTTTGTTCTTTTGTTGTTTAAATTTAGTCCAATTTTTAAAATTTTCAAATGTGTTTCATTGTGGCACAAATAGTTAGGAAATATTTTTGTGGTCATTTTGATATTTTGTTCAAATTTTTCTGATGTTCATATTTGAAGCTATTGAATTAACAAAATCAAACGTTTTGCTGTTTTTTTTGTGTGGGAAAAATCAGAGGGGGAAGCTGACAGCCCGCCCCGCGGTGACGTCACGCTGACGTCACCAGCGGCGGGATCTTGCGGCGGCGGCGCGTCCGTGCGTTCCGGGACGTGCGCGTGCGCGTAGCGTGTGCGGCTCGACGCGACGCGCCCAGACGCGGCGGCGGCGCCGCTCTTCGGTCGCCGTCGCCGGAAGCACGGGGAGGCGGCGGTTGATGCCGCGGCACTGTGCCGGCGATTGCGCCGCCGATGCAGCCTCCCTGCATGGCGTGCTGGGGGAGGAGGTAGGGGCGGCGACGGCGGTTAGTCCGTGGGCGATTGGAGTAGGGAGGGCCGTGCCGCGGACGGCGCGCGGTGGCGCCGGCGACCTCCGGGTCGCCAGAGGAAGAGGAGGGCGCGGGGAGTTTCTGCCATCGCATTTTGCGAAGAAGTCCTTGATGTTTTTTTGATTTACACATAAGCCCCTCTTCGTGTTAATTTGCGGGTTGCGGTGCATGGTCCAGATTTTGCAGAGGGCTTTTATGCAAAACAACCGCGGCAACCGGTGGAACCGGGGGTGACCGTCCCGCGACCGGGCGAGGCTTCCTATTGGAAGATATTCGAGAATGAACAGTGCGCTCGCGGGAAGGGAGGCGTGTTCACATCCAAACCGTTGATCGCGACGATCAGACAGCAGGGGAAACGCGGGCGACATGGAGGCGAGGCTGGAGTCGAATCTTGGTGTCTTTTATATATTACTAGTTGAATTTGGCGCGGCGACACGCCGCGCCCATTAAGAGAAAATTTATGTATGAAATGTTTTATTGTTGTAGTGGCATAATATATGTTGCAAGCAGGTTGTGGAGAAATTTGATATTTCATTTTTCGTGTTGCATTTTACTGCTAATCTTAGTTACGGTTTGTCAACACGCTGACAAAATCCTTTGGTAAAGGGAAGCCAACATGAACATGCCTAAATCCAGCTCGAAGCATCCTTTGATGTCCACGAAGAGCAGAGCTACACGCATTCACCTGTTGGAAGAATCTTTATGTCGAGGTACATAAGGAGTAGGAGGAACTGAAGGAAACAGCAAAAAAGAAATGTAATTATGCACGACCCATAAAAAAATTGGTACAAAAATAAAAAGTACTTCAAAACAAAATCAACAAACCAGCCGATGTATGTAACATCCCAAATTTCTCAAAAATTTAAAACTTTGCATTCATGCATCATGCATCATATAAGCATGGCATTGAAATCACATAAAGAGTAAATTGAATTTTAATTATAAGTTTAAATAAAGTTGTTTTCAATAAAGAGGTCTATTGGAGCTCCTTATAAAAATCTGTATTTCATTATTTTATTTATTTAGCAAAATGATATCAAAAAGTTATAAATTAAATTAGCTTTTCAAAACATATTTTTATGAATTTTTCTGAAATGTTTTGATAAGTTTTAAAAATCAAATTGTTTGAAAAAGGGTTTAAACAGAAGAAAAAAAAATGTGTTCGGGCTAGCTGGGCCGAGCCCCTCCGCTATCTGCCGCGCGCGCACGAAGGAACGGCCCAGCAAAACCAACCGCGCAGCCCACCTCCCTCCCTCTCTCACTTCCAGACGGGGCCCACTTGTCATCTTCATCCCCGCCGTGAAGAACACGAACTCACCGAACCCTATATCGATTCGGATCAAAATCCGTTGGAAAATCGCGAGTTAATCGCTCCCTCCTTCCCCATATAAACCCTCCCCTCCGTCGCCTCCTCCCGAACCCCAAAACCCTAAAAGATCGCCCCCGGGCTGCTCGGAAACCGTCCGCCGCCGTCCGCTGTTTTCGCCGCCGTAAGCTTCTGATTCCGGTGGCTACAGACGACCTCGAGCCCCCCCCTCTCGTTATTTCTTTTTACTTTCTCCGTGCGCATCTCTGTGACACCTTTTAATCTCCTCGTTCACAGAGGTTCGTCACCTTCATCCGCAACCGAAGCGAGCCGCCACCAGCCTCGACTTCGGCGAGCGATCCAGGAGCAGCCAAGCGATTTAACGACGACCAACTCGCCACCGACGCTACCTCGCGCCTCTGCACGTTCGGGTACGATCCGTTCATCCCCTAGGGTCTTACATCGCCAGCGAGTGCGACGCCGGGCATGGCGCCGCCGCAACCAGAGGCGCTCCGACGAACAGCGCCGCCCGTTTTGGCCAGTGCGATCTGGACCCTTAGATCCAGATCGGACGGGCACGATTCTTTTTCCTTTACCGTTTCGTCCCGCTATTCTGGAGCGTCCGATGTAAGTTAGATCGGACGGCTCCCGTGCCGATCCGCGGCGAACCGGTATCGTCCAATCGGAGCACGCCGCGTGGCCTATTTATTTTTCTATTTCGGCTGAAAAATTGTTTTAAGAACAGAAAACAACACAAACTTACAAAATTCATAACTTTTGATCTGTTCATCCAAATTTGATGAATTTTATATCCAAGTGAAGCTCTTCTCGTGTAGTTTAGTATGGTTTCATTAGTTTATCCTTTTAGTGTTTATTAAATTGCGGAATTTAATTGTTTAGCTTTCGGATATTAAATCTATAACTTAATTAATAAAATTTCTTTCCAAATAAATCCAATTGTTTTAGAAGTTTATTAATGCCCTCTGTCCAGAGAGTGCAACCTGAGATTTATTTGAAACTTCTCATAATATAATTAAGGAAATTGGTTTTAGAACTTAAAACTACTATTATGCTCAATATTTTAAATGATTAAATAAATATTAAAATATGGATCATTGTATTTCATGCATGAATAACAGAGAAATTAAAATAGTAATTATTTGGTCTTGTTAAGTTCATTGCATATTAAGCATGCATACATATTTTTGTCTTGATATTTTAAGTGTTATGCTTGTGTGTTTATTTAGTTTTATTGTTTATCTCTAGATTGTGAAGAGGAGGAAGACCCTTGTGATTGTTATTCTTGATGTGCGTGTTCCTCTTGCTACCAAGGCAAGTGACATTCATAACCTACCCCATGTTTTCTATATGTATTATTAGTAGATTTTGAGTAGTATGCATGATAGGGAAATTTTGAACTATCTTATAATGCTAAGTTAGTTTACACTTTGAAAATATCCTAGTAGTGTGTAGCCATCCCTCTCCATGCAGCCACCAAAAGTTTTATTAGATGCTTAGCTATGCTATAAAAGTGTTTACTTATCATGTTATAGAAATACTGCTAAGTGTTAAAACTTTGAATGCACACCTGGGTGGAATTGGTTGCTTGGTTTATGTTGAGTGGCTTTTGGGACCATGCTTGTGGTTGTCTTTGCCTAGGATGAATCTCTATTCTACTTAGGGCCATGAATATGGTGGTTGTCACCCAGAAGTGCACTTGTGGACGGCCGCCCAGGAACAAAGAGATTTCTAAGTCCCTCCAAGTTTAGAAGCTTCCCGTGCAGCCTTTTGACAATGGGCTCTGTCTAGAACTACTAAGTTGTGAGAGTGCAACCTGTCAGCTTGACAAGCAGATGTAGAGTTGGTAGGTGGAACGGGTCATGCTAGTATGGTTGCATTCTTCTTCTGAAAGTTCTTGTCTCAATTCTCTCCTTTCCTTAATGCACTCCGCGTGTATAGGATGTCTGGGTTAATTGAGTCTTAAGGTGAAAGTGCACAATCTCTGCAGAGTCGACAAACTGAGTACTCAGCCGTGTCCCCGGTGATGGACTACTTCGAGCAACTGGACAAGGATGGACGGAAGAATCTCAACATGGTTTTCATAAAGTAAAATTTGACTAAGGAAAGAATTGTTGGTGCACTTGGGCTTCATCCCTTGGTGCCAGGTCTTTGAGAAACAAAAATGTTTTACAAAAGATAGGAGAAAACTGGCTTTCTGCAAAATAGCCTACAAAATCCACCAAGCCAAATGTGCATATAGAATTAGACTTGTCATATTTTTCCACCATAGTCACTTGCCAATACTTCAATGTATTGACCTCCTACGGGGGATGCATATTCAAATGTGCAGGTAATTCTGATGAGGAGTAAGTTTGGACTCGATTCTACACCCAACATGTCTGCTTGTGGCGTATGCTAGAAGAGGAGGCCCCTTGCGTTTATTTTCGTTGTGAACTCTGAATATTTTAGCTAGTCTTCATGACTATGCACTTTGTAATAAAGCTATACTTGGCTATTTTTGGATCTCGTTGTAGTATTTTGATACTTATGCAATGGTACTATATATTTTGTACTGTGGTGCTGGCAGTGATCCAGGGACTAGCACATAACACAGGTGTTCCATCTTTATTTAAAAGATGGGGCGCTACAATGTACCTCGTGGCAAGTAATCCAGAGGGTTGGCATTTGGAGGCGAAGGTACTTGAGGAACAGAACCAGCGTCAACATGTAAATATATGCAACAAATGAATGGTGTAAGAAGCCATTGTACTGATCTACATTACTTGATCTAGCAGTTCCAGTTGTCCTCACACTCGATCATGGAGCCCCTGTAGACCTCAACGGTCTTGAGCTCCACAACGACCACGTGCCCCGCCGCCTCGTGCAACAGCTTCACCGGGATCCCCAGGCTGCGACTCATGTTGTCTCACGGAGGAAGGGTGTAGCACAGTTGGTTTATGCAGCTATACCTTGAAGTTGAACATGTTTTTTTAATGTCATAAATGAATATCTTGACAGCTCTAGTATTTTTTGTAATGTAGACTGGAGCACTACTTGGCTGTGTTATCTAGTTCAGTGCATGGGTCTAAGTGATAATTGGTTCAGAATCCGGATATCTCTGTCCTCTGGTTATATGACCGCTGCAGCTAGACACCAGTGTAATCCAAGATTCAAAGGGTAAGAAAATTTGCCTTCCCTGATTGGGCTGTAGGCGGCTCCACAGTGACCACGTGCCCCGCCGCCTCGTGCAACAACTTCATCCTAGGCTGTGACTCATGTTTTCTCACGGAGGAAGGGCGTAGCACAGTTGGTTTATGCAGCTATACCTTGAAGCTGAACATGTTTTCTTTTAATGTCAGAAATGAATATCTTGACAGCTCTAGTATTTTTGCAATGTAGACTGGAACAATAACTTGGCTGTGTTATCTAGTTCAGTGCATGGGCCTAAAGTGATAATTGGGTTCAGAATCCGGATATCTATGTCCTCTGGTTATATGACCGCTGCAGCTAGACACCAGTGTAATCCAAGATTCAAAGGGTAAGAAAATTTGCCTTCCCTAATTGTGCTGTAGGCGGTCAAACATTATTTTACACCTGAAACTCTTTACCCTGGTGCACAGACCACAATGCCAAAACGTTAAATGAATAACATTCAGTGACCCCTCGTAACAATTTCAGCGTCAATACTGACAACACCACTTCTTCTCGCTAATAAGCTCAGTAGACCGATTAGACACCACCAACCAACAACATATTACAGAGCAGCATAAGGAGCTACATATGTACCTATACAAAATAACAATACAGAGGGTATGTAGAACAAAAAAAGCTGGGTAGTGACCATCTGACCGATGCATAGTCAGCACCGACACAACCCATTGGCCACAAACTTTTATCATATAACAGGGAAGTATTAGATAATGCCAGCTTAAAAGCATGCAAAAGATTGTACCTAAAACGACAACCCAGTCATATCTATTATTCTCACCTTAAAATAACAAAGTCCCGGGCCATTCAGTAACACGTGCACAATTGTTTCTGCACATTAAATTAGTAATCAAGTGGGTATTCTCATGCATAACTAAAACTACATATAATTTGGTTGAGTTTTCTGAAGTATCTGAACTGAACTGGATAAATAAATATAGTAAGGTAGATGCATTCAGCTATCTACACGTACATAAAGTTTAAAAATATCATCCCAGGCTCAATAAGAACCTGCTTATGCACAGGTTGGGAGGCTACTACATTAAGAACCTTTTTCTTGATATTTCGGGATGAACAGACAAATTTTTCAATTACACAAATTGAGCAAACCCACTAAGTTATTTAATTACATCATACATATGGCTAGTTCTAACATCAGGGAGTTTCATGAAATATCTTTATGATATATGTTGGATCCTAAGAAAAAACTTTATAAGAACATACAACCCTCGAATTGGGCAACAATATAGAAATGTACAGTTCATATTCCAAGATTTTAATTGATCTGCTGTAGAACCAACTTACATTTTTTTGGAAAGCTTAAAAAGCAATTTGCATGTATATCTAGACGTAAGCTAAAGATAATTACATCAGACTTAAAAATTGTGATCAACCAGTATTTGGTAACACGGTAAATTATAATTATGTATGATTTTAGCAAGTTCACTGGAAACTATTTGTCCTATAATTTCCACAACTGAACCTCAAAATGGGAGCCAAAGCATGTATTAAAATTTTAGATTATACTTGCAACATCTAGCAATAAAATGGAACCTCATAGTCGCCTACACGAAGAGAACATGCAAACCTGCATATTTTTGTGGAATCCAACTAAATAGCGTAGCCTCTGAGCCTGAAACTGTGTATAAGGTGATCAGATTATCTTGTGGCTATGCTCCCCACATTGGTTACTAAGTTTGAAAAATGAGAAAGTATAACATATGCAGAAGACTCATTGACTGGAGTTGAAATAACATATCTATCTAATTATTGTATTCAGAATTCAACACTATGTAGTACTGTTACACATTGATTAAGAGAAATAATATTGCAGAATTGGCTACAGGATTTACTAATCTGATACACATGGATGGCGTAAAAAGAATTGTAGAGCCTATGAATCAATTTTACCAAACAAATCTTTTCCTTGTGGTTGGTACACATGAAAGGAGTTTGGCCATATTCGCTAACCACGACAGTTAGCTCAGTGATTAAAAAGAGTGGATGTGTCCTGTATTAGTGCAGAGGGATAGGCTCAATTACTCCTCACTATATAGATGATAGTTTGAGGAAAATGGATACCGACATGAGCACAAAAAAACTATATGATCAGATACAGGAGAAGAATGTAGGTGGTGTGGCTGGCTGGCTGCAAGATGATCGAGACACATATTAGCATTTGAGATTTTGTTGGTGCAGCGCATAAACAGAAACAGAAACATGTATTATGCATATAAAAACTTTAATAAGTAGAAGAAGGGATCATGACTATATAGGCTAATCGCCAAGAAGAAGAAGACCTAGAGATAGATAATTTAACTAGACGAATTTGGTACTCTAACATGGGCAGAGCTGAAAGCCTGAAACAGAGGTTCATGTAAAAGATAATATATCATGCTTTGCATACAATTAAGCATGGGAGGATATAGCTTGTTGCCAAATTAGTTTTCTTTGACAAAGTAAACCTAATTAACTGTACTTTATATCTTGGTGAACTCATTTGTAATGGAAATAAAACAAAAATGATAGTTGCCTTCAGGAGAAAAACCGTGAACAGTAAGAGTAAGACGTGGTATTCATTCTACTGAAATCACACAAATAGAAAGGGTAAGCAAATTCATTTTTCTAGATTGCGGTGCATATATGCAACATTCGTAAAACAGAGGAGAATGTCAAATAATCATTTAGCATGTGATTGTCCGTGTAAAAAGTAACCAATTTTACCTATAAATTTATCATTCACGCATCACTAAAAAGTTGGCGACTGAAGATATATACTCCTCAATCCCTGATTATAACCCCATATGTAAATTCTAAAAAAAGTGTAAAAAATAGCCTATGCAGCTAGCTAGCCCGTCCTGTCGGCAAGAACGCACGGGCATGCAGCTAGCTACCCGGCCAAATGATTACCTGAGGCCAGGCCGGCGAGAAAGAACGTGCAGCTAGCTAGCCTGGCTGACCTGAGCGCACACGCGCATGTAGCCGGACAAGCGGCACACACCATGACGACCACCCGCGCTGCCGCTCGCGAGGCCATGCTTCCTTGCACGGACTGGTGGTCGCAGGCGGCCGGCGGCGCATCGCAGCTGTGAGATTTGAAGGGAATATGCCCTAAAGGCACTTAATAAACATAGTTTATTGACAATATCCCAATTATTCATTATATGTTTTACACCATGCTATAACTGTATTAAGCGAAAACATTAATACAGGTGTGGTATATAAACAACCAGGTCCCTAGTAGCCTCTACTAAGACTAGTTTCATTGCGCGATTGATGATCGAGGTTTTCCGATCATAGGGCATGGCGCCGGTCGGCAATGGAAGTCATATCGTTAGGTGTAACGATGTGATGGACGTACCCAGTATTTATAGGACATAGTCGTTACGCCTTAAGACCGTGAGATCAGCTCTTATTGTTATCCCTGGAAGATACTTTGATCGCACCAAACGTCATATCTTATATAGTGTGACAATGATAGGTGATACTTTTGGGTATCAGAAGGGGGTAGTTGAGACGAGGGGTCAACAACGGGATTTGTCAGTCCGCATAGCCGGATAGATACTCTAGGGCCCACTCGGTGAGATTATGTCAAATGGGTTTGCAAACATGTGACTAGGTCACCAGCTGACATAATATCATAAACGAGTAGAAGATAGCGATGTCGGTAACGAGATCATGCTAGGTATGGAGATATCTGAGAATGATACTCGGACACGCTAAGTATCGCCATGACAAAGGGTTTAAGACTAGACGTCCAGCTTTGACAGATGAAAGTCATTCGTTATATCACAGGGATTAATTCATGGGGTCCAGGCCTACGAGTTAGTCGATGATCATAGAGGAGTCTTGATCATACCTGTTATTATATCGACCCGCTAGGGTAACACACTTAAGGGGTTTCGACAAGACAACCGGAAAGGAAAGAGATCACCGGGAACGTCCCGGGAATGGTCCGATGGAGATCGGGCAGCGCCGAAAGAGTTTTCGGAGCTAGGAAAAATTATATATATTATGTTTGATATTAATTAGTGTAATTAATATGCAAATATGATTTTATATATTTATTTTCGAATTTATTTAGGCTGATTTCCCTAAATGGGCCTTCTGGTCGAAAGAAGGCCCATGAGGGGGAAAACCCTCAAGGGAATTTTGTGGGGGAGGATTGGCCGGCCTAGGTGGGCCAAATGGGGCCCACCTAGGGCCGGCGCACCTATCCTAGCCGCACCAGGCATGTGGGGATAGTCCCACATTGCCTGACTGGCAAGGTTGGCTCACCCTGGGAGCCTATATAAGAAGGGGCACCCCTGGCCTTTTAATTCACCAATTAATTCCCTAATTCTCTCTCGATCTCGTGATTCCCTTTGTCGGAGTCGTGCCGAGTAGAGGAGGGGGATCTCTTCCACCATAGCCCGCTGCCGCGCTGCTGGTGTTCCGGTCCAAGTCTTCCGCTGCTCGTCCTGGACTGGAGCTTCGGAGGCCGTCGTCTCCACCGTATGTGTGTGACGCCCTGCGAGGTGCTGCGCTAGCGGTACTCGGAGGCCTACTTCCTCCACCCGACCTCGGGGTCATCTTCGTCGTCTTCGTCGCGCCGAGTTCTCCGCGACCTAGAGGTCGGCTACGTCGTCTTCGTCGTCAACGCTTGTGCGGGAGCGTAATCCCCGCTATTCGGTCTACGAGGGTATGTATTCCGATCTCCGCCGTACTACTATATCTGCATAGTGTAGATCTTGGCTAGTTTAAGGATATCGTTGCTAGGATTTTTTTTGTTTTCTGCACTCGATCCCCTTCAGTGGTATCAGAGCCGATCTATCGTAGATATAGCTGTACGCTGTTAGAACCCGTGTTCTGCACGGGGGCACCGTTCCTGTTATTTGCTACCCTCTAGCGTGCACTTGTGATTCCGGTAGCATCGAGTTGATGAAGCGGCCCGGACCGACTTTACGCGTACGCTTACGCGAGACTGGTTCCACTACTGACATACGGCTTGTACCGTATCTGTTGCTGGCGGGTGCCTGTTTTTCTCTCTTTAGTTGGCTTTGCATTTTCAATGGAGGGCCCGAAAGGGATGCTTAAACATGCAATTATTGGATCGTTGTTGTGGTCATAAGGTTCGTAGGTATGAAGCGGTTCTATTTACGAAAGCCCCAAGCCACGTAAAATATGCAAAAGATAAAGTAGAAGCGTCTAACTTTATTTTGCAGGGGCTATGTGATATGGTCAAGGTAGGTTTATTAAATGGTTTATAAACTGTGGGCGTCAAGAAGACCATGGCGCAATGGACTATATCACATTGCATTACATTTGATGTTTTGTGTGCATCTTATATTGTGTGATTGTATATATAGTATATATTAGTTACACGGCGGTAGTTATATAAGATGATCCCTTCAAAATACCACAAGTGTTCTCCCTCCAACGCGCAACGCCAAGAAAGTTCTACGTTATGAGGCAGGCCGTGATGATCGGGTGTCAGACATATCTTCGTTCGCATACGGTTGGTGTAAGCCATGTTGCACAAGCGTCGGCGTGGAGGTTTTTGGTGGCGAGCCTAGCATATTC
Organism: Poa annua; assembly: GCA_026929855.1. NCBI lineage: Eukaryota > Viridiplantae > Streptophyta > Magnoliopsida > Poales > Poaceae > Poa > Poa annua. The sequence goes on from CM049432.1 coordinate 24,874,942, forward strand.
AGAAATATGGCCTCGGAACAGGGAGACCGAAAGGTCGAGCACGAGTCACAAAATTGGTGTGGCGTACATTTGTCTACTCTTGAAGTTGTGCCGCCGGCTCTGATGATGAGGGGTGGTGCAATGGATGTGGGTCGTGTAATCGCTTAAACGACCAGGAGGGTTGTTTATTTGAGTGGGAGTTCGGATAGTTATTTTCTAAAATACTAGAACTCAGAATATAATGAACATAGTCTGTTTTGCAAACCTTTATAGATATTAACGATTGTGATAGCATCTTTTCAAATTAGGCGCATTCCTGCGATTGAGAAACTTAAAAGGTTGGGTCCAAACTTCATAGTTTTATATTTTAGCTTGAGGATACTCCTTGTTTAAACCGTTAGCTCTTTGTGTTACAATACCCGCTAGGAGATAAACCCGGAGATTCCGCTAACAAAAGATAATTTGGATTATCGGATTTTGTGCGGATGATATCATCATAGTCCAGTGTATGCTATGATCTCTGCCATAAAGAACCAACGGTGGGTACGAGTTTTTAGATCGCGAACATATGATATGGTCGCTAAACTCGGGGTACCCCAAACGTTGGGTTGATGAAGTTTATCAGTACGTTGACTGATTGTCTTCTCAACTAATATGGAAGAGAATACACACATTGAGGGAGCACGTGACGGTCATACTTAATGACATATGTTCATACTTGATGAACATTGAGACGCCTCGCTCAGCTCAATCACTGGATGACAGACATCGTTGCCAAGTGCAAATCCTCTGTCATAGACTATGTCATGCAAGGGAAATCGTTCACCTTCATGGTTCTTGATTACGGTGGAAGTATCAAGAAAATGAAACAGATCGCCGGAAGTCATCAATGATGATGGTGTATATATGATATACATGTTATGAATGTTTTAGCTAAGCAAGTACTCGCAGTAGTGACTAAGTTTTGAACTAGTCATGTTTTGTGTAAAACCAGGTTTACTGCTTGAGTAGCTTGAAAGGATGAGGCGACATTGCGTGTTGATAATGGCAATCAAGTTGTTGTGATGGCCATAGACACTCTCCCTCTAGATCTACCATTTGGGTAAATTCTTTATGATCGCCTGTTAGTATGATCGTTACAAGTGTGTCTCCTCTAGCGAGACACTTGTTCATACATGATAGTGACAAATTGGTGTCCTATATTTATGAAGTAATGATCATATGCCGATTTGAATTTAGATGGTAGAAGCTCCCACATTCACAATATTAATGCCAAAGGATACAAACTTAATAAAGACACCACATATGTGTGGCACTACCGTTTAGTCATGTCAATGTTATATGCATTAGCTCCACACTGGATGGACCTACAAGTCCTAAGATTTGATCTTTTGACACTTGCAAAATAACCGTGACACCGTTTTCGGAAAGCGGGCAGATAACTTATTGATAGTCATACATAGAGATGTATGTGGTTCAATGAAGTAATTGACGGGTAGTGGAGACCTTTATTTCGTGAACTTCACTGAACGTTTTGAGTATAGCTTGTTGAGAACGTGCATTTCGGTGTATGTGAATCAATGAAGTACTTTAACGTGTAGTGGAAGTCTTTATTTCATAGACTTCATGAACATTCGAATAGATATATGGATATCCACTCGGGGAATGTTGGCCTGGAAATTTTGATTCAATCAAACAAGTCCAGAATGAAGTAGGAAATAAACTTAACAAGAAAATCAAATTCCCGCGATGCATATCAACGAAATAAAGATTTGAGTTAGTTGGCACATCATTGGAAGACTTGTGAGAAGAGTTCCACAAATTACGTCGCATGGAACACCATAGTGTTATGGTGTGTTAGGACGTCGTAATTGCACCCTATCGGATAGTGTGTGGTAAATTTATCTCTAACCGAATTATTGTGATCATTAGAGTCATATGGTAGAAACGTAAACACTCACGTTAGCAAATAGGGAAACCATTTGAATCCGTGGAGACAATACCATACGAGGGATGGCATGGCTTTTAGCCAGGATTGTCGTTTCAGCAATTTAGTGTTTCGATGTAATCGAACCTAAAATGGATTAATCTTTGTAGTATACCCTACCTAAAGAGTTAGTTGGGTACATGTCTCACCAGGGGCGGATCCAGGGGGGGCTAGCAGGGGTCGGACCCCCCCCAACCTTCAGCCCTCCTCAATACATTTCTTACGTACTAGTAATTACGATTAGTATCCGGCCATTAGCCAAACAAATAGAGGTCCATCTCCTTATGCTACGTGAGAAAAGGCCCAACAAGGCTGTTACAGCCCATTACGATTAGTATTTGATGAAACTATTGACCTCATATGGATGCACTACAACCCTACACTATACACTGATTTATTTCTAGATGCACTACACTAGCTTTTTGGTACTATAAAATGGTTATATCAAGAATAAATTGATATGTATACTATACTAAGAATAAACTATTTCTCAGCACCATGAACTCCCAACAAACATAATACATGTAAAAAATTACCTGATCAAACACTCAATTTGGAGATATCGCCTGGTATTTCTACCCCACTTAATTGATCAATTTTCTCTGAGCATGTATAGAACACTGTTAAGTCCAGTAAAATTGCTAGCCAAGATCATCGACTGTTTGCCATTCAAGTCAGGTAGAAGTGCTAGCGGAAAATCTAACAATCTCATCTATACAAGTATAAAAATTTGATGATTTTTATAGCGTCTAGTTATGCTGGTGAAGGCTCTGATTTGTGAGTTTTTTCTCGATAATTATTGAAAATTTATAAGGGAAAAAATCTTGAGTAGCTTGCTGGAACAAACGAATTTTTTTCCGACTCCTTTGAACTTCGCCCCCCCTATATTCAAATCCTGGCTCCGCCCCTGTGTCTCACGACATAGGCAAAATCTTTACCGGGATATACCTTGCGAAAGAAATAGTTTCTTGTCCAAGGGTATAAGTGAGAAAGAAAGTAGAGCGAGAAGAAGTTGGTGAACTTCCTCTCCAGACATCAGAGTGGCGCAATCGAAAGTGTTTTCGGTGTCAGGCTCCACAACTTGAAAAGGCTGATGATTCAAGATCATGATGTTCTGAGCTCATACTAAGAGCGTAGGCATATGAGGTTGTGTTCCATACTATGTGTTACGACAATCTTGTTATGAAAGTCATATTAATGGAATATGATAGACCTACGAACTACGAAGAATAGATGGTGGACCTAAGTCCAAGAAATGGTTATGAGTCATTTGTGATCCGAAATAAAATCCATATACGATTACCAGGTATTGACTTGGGAGATCTTCTTGATGGCATCTAGGATGTTAATAGTATATGGAATTTTATGAGAGAGTAGACATTGAGAAGATTCGATTTGTCGTGAAACAGTTCCGACAGACCACATGAGAGTTTGTCTCAAGTGGCGAAGCCTAAATCTATTCTGGGTCGTTTAGCAATCACTATAATTTCGAATGCGAAATTGATAGATGGATAAGGAAACCATGTTTCTTAATAGTGTCATTAAGAAAGAGTTGGTGATCCTGAGGATGCTAAACATGTATGCAAACTTCGGTGGTCCATTCATGGGCTGAAGCAAGCATATCAGAGTTGGAATCTTCACTTTGATAATGTGATCAAAGGATTTTGGAGTTGTCCAAAATAGTTGAAGAAACCTACATTTGCAAAGGAGTGAGTGGGAGCAAAGTAGCTTTCCTTGATCTTATATGTGGAAGGCATATTTGAGTGGGAGCTAAGTAGCTTTCCTTGATCTTATATGCGGAAGGCATATTTGAGTGGGAGCTAGGTGTCATTCGTGATTTTGTATGTAACGACATATTGAATGACACAGATCCTCTAGTAGAGTGTAAAGGATTATTTAAGTGATTAAATTTTCTACGAAATGAAGTTAGGAGTATTAGGCATCCGATTTATAATTATATAGATCAGAAGGGGCTTAATAACATTAGGTCGGAATATTTCCTAAGTCAAGATCCTGAAATGTTTCAGAAAAGGACAAGCGAAGAAAGAGGTTCTTGCTTGTATGACTAGGCAAAAGATTAAGTTAATCTTGGCTTTTTCAGTAATAGCAAATGATGTTCGACATTATCTATGTATCAGACATAGATGCTATCAGACTGAAAGTTTGACTTAGTGTGACCCAAGTTCTTGGTTGAAGAACATGTTCTAGAGTGATCCTTGTGTGGATCAATGAACAAACGTTAAGTTTATTCTTCAGTGTCTATGAGAACTGAATATAGGTTTTCTAGTAATGGGTAAGAGTGGAATGACAACTTGCCGTAAAGCGGTTACGATGATGCAAGTTATGACACTGACCCATGCGACTAGAAATCTCATATAGGAGATGTCCTTTATTTTGAAGATAGACATGGTTAGTTTGCGAAGTCGCATATGAATGCACTGTCGCACAATCTATATAGGTATAGAAATATATCGCGACTTTAGAAGTAGCAAGTGTGATTGGACTGAGCAGTTTTCCGAGCGTAGGTGGTCACCTTAATAGATCTCTTAGACTTTTAAGGCGCATGCTACGCGAATGCTCGAGTCTCACTCCATCCACTGGGATATATTTCACCGTCATCGTAAGATACGGGTTGATGTCAAACTAGGTGACATAGAAGTGTTGCAAAGCACATATAGATCTCAATGTCTGAGTTCTATTGACTGTATTCCTCTTCCACAAGGCAAGCAGGCACCAAGATGCTATGGGTGTTGAGATTTTACCACGTTGTAAACTAGATTAAGTGTTACTCTAGTGCAAGTGGGAGACTGAAGGGAATATGCCCTAGAGGCACTTAATAAACATAGTTTATTGGCAATATCCCAATTGTTCATTATATGTTTTACACCATGCTATAACTGTATTAAGCGAAAACATTAATACAGGTGTGGTAGATAAACAACCATGTCCCTAGTAGCCTCTACTAAGACTAGTTTCATTGCGTGATTGATGATCGAGGTTTTACGATCATAGGGCATGGCGCCGGTCGGCAATGGAAGTCATATCGTTAGGTGTAACGATGTGATGGACGTACCCAGTATTTATAGGACATAGTCGTTACGCCTTAAGACCGTGAGATCAACTCTTATTGTTATCCCTGGAAGATACTTTGATCGCACCAAACGTCATATCTTATATAGTGTGACAATGATAGGTGATACTTTTGGGTATCGGAAGGGGGTAGTTGAGACGAGGGGTCAACAACGGGATTTGTCAGTCCGCATAGCCGGATAGATACTCTAGGGCCCACTCGGTGAGATTATGTCAAATGAGTTTGCAAACATGTGACTAGGTCACCAGCTGACATAATATCATAGACGAGTAGAAGATAGCGATGTCGGTAACGAGATCATGCTAGGTATGGAGATATCTGAGAATGATACTCGGACACGCTAAGTATCGCCATGACAAAGGGTTTAAGACTAGACGTCCAGGTTTGATAGATGAAAGTCATTCGTTATATCACAGGGATTAATTCATGGGGTCCAGGCCTACGAGTTAGTCGATGATCATAGAAGAATCTTGATCGTACATGTTATTATATCGAACCGCTAGGGTAACACACTTAAGGAGTTTTGACAAGACAACCGGAAATTAAAGAGATCACCGGGAACGTCCCGGGAATAATCCGATGGAGATCGGGCAGCGCCGAAAGAGTTTTCGGAGCTGGGAAAATTATATATATTATGTTTGTGGGGGAGGCTTGGCCGACCTAGGTGGGCCAAATGGGGCCCACCTAGGGCCGGCGCACCTATCCTAGCCGCACCAGGCATGTGGGGATAGTCCCACATTGCCTGGCTGGCAAGGTTGGCTCCCCCTGGGAGCCTATATAAGAAGGGGCACCACTGGCCTTTTAATTCACCAATTAATTCCCTAATTCTCTCTCGATCTCGTGATTCCCTTTGTCGGAGTCGCGCCGAGTAGAGGAGGGGGATCTCTTCCACCATAGCCCGCTGCCGCGCTGCTGGTGTTCCGGTCCAAGTCTTCCGCTGCTCGTCCTGGACTGGAGCTTCGGAGGCCGTCGTCTCCACCGTATGTGTGTGACGCCCTGCGAGGTGCTGCGCTAGCGGTACTCGGAGGCCTACTTCCTCCACCCGACCTCGGGGTCATCTTCGTCGTCTTCGTTGCGCCGAGTTTCCGCGACCTAGAGGTCGGCTACGTCGTTTTCGTCGTCAACGCTTGTGCGGGAGCGTAATCCCCGCTATTCGGTCTACGAGGGTATGTATTCCGATCTCCGCCGTACTACTATATCTGCATAGTGTAGATCTTGGCTAGTTTAAGGATATCGTTGCTAGGAATTTTTTTGTTTTCTGCACACGATCCCCTTCAAGATTTTCAAGGACGCCCATGGTGGTCTCGCCGGCCGGTAGCGAATCGCAGTTGTGGTCTGCCGTCCCCGGACCTGTTTCGCCCGATGCGAGTTGGCGGCGCCCGTAATCCCTGTTGTCGCGGCTTCTCCAGCATGTGGAAGATGAGAGCGACGTCGAGGCTAGAGGCTGGATGCTCAACGGCGCTTCGGCGGACTGAGAGGGAGGGGATTTAGCAAGGAAGACGCGTGGAGATTGGGCTAGGGTTTTCACCGCTGGGTTGGCTGGGCGTGGGGATGAATGAGGAGGATTAGTGATCTAGGGTTACATGTGGAGCTTATGTACGAACGGTTGATTCATGAATTACAGATAACGCAAGTGCTTTTATGCAAAAGTACCACGGGGACCGTCGGATCGAGAAACAACGGCATGAGATCTAAACACTGTTCATAGGAACAGTGCCCGATGGTTGTGGGAGCGTGAAAATCCCCCTTCTTAATATATAGGGTAATTAGATATTAGCTATAGGTATGCAGTTACGCTCATAGATTAAATCACAAATTTACCACCAAGTCATCGTAATTTGTGAATGAGTCGGGCATCCCTTTTGTTGGACATCGATTTGTCCTTTCACTTGCCCTTTTCTGGCAACGAGTACTTAAAACAAAATCCTGACACTCTTACCTAAATTTTTGACAAACTAGGAGAATACACTTAATGAATTCTTCATGACAGCAAGATCCTTTTTTATTCACAAAAGCTGCTATCACAGAAATACAACTAGATAGCACTCGAGTAGCATTTCCAAAATTCAGCAATAAACAATGATATAACTTTTGTCTCACTTTTGGCATGATTCTTTTTATCTCGGAGAGAAAAAATGCTACGACATGACTACAACTAAATCCTCTTTATTCCTCTGTTAGAGGCAATGCGGTTAGGCATATATCGATTGATGATACAATTGTAGTGCACAAGAACACACGACATTCTCGGTCACAGACACGATGGGGAGGTAGAATGCTTGATGACATGTTTGAATGTGCGTGTTGATAAGTAAGTGCGATAAGTTAAGGCATAGCAACAAACACGACTGATACATAACCAGGTACGGGCACATAACCAAAGATAAGCAACACGAGTAAATTCCATACATCTTTAATATATAATGCAAATAGTGCCCAATAAACCTCAAAGGTTCGAACATCAAGAGTACATAGCGGAGGAATGAAGTAATATTGTGGCTTCCATTTGTGACACGGACATGGCAGGTCGCACCGGCGGTCTTGAACGACTTGAAAGCACAGATGTTTGGGAAGCATCCTTGCATCCTAGAAGCCCCTACCACCATGTGCCTCTACCATATTGCCCATGCCGTACACATCCGAGTCTATCACTTAAGAGAAGCATGTTTTCTTGAGTAACAAAATCTTCCTTTGGTTAGCCTTGAAGAACAGATGTTGGACAACAGATCGACTGGGGTGCACTGGGGCGCAGAGGTCTCCCGCCCCAGCCTCCTGCCCTTTTTGTGACCAGGCCGAGGAGGACATTAATCACCTGCTACTGGGGTGTGTCCCGGCTAGAGGAGTCTGGTACTCTCTCTTGACAAGGTGGGGCAGAGCTTACAGGGCTCTTAGACAAGATGACCGCCTCGTGGACTGGTTATCTTCCAAGATTCCCGGGGGCAAGGGTGTGAGGGATCTGTGGACATCGATCACCTTGATCTTCTGGTGCCTTTGGCGGTCAAGAATGTCGAAGTGTTTGAGGACTATACGCCATCAGTGGACACTGCTGTCATGATGGTGGAGACTCAGGCGAACGATGAGGCTGTTTAGGGGTAGGCTAGGTCTCGGAGATAGGTGGAGGGTTGGTGAGTGACCCCCTTTCTTTCTGGATGGTGTTTTTGACGTATGTGCCTTAACGCATTGTAACGGCCGTTTGGCATCTCCTTTTTAAAACCAACTAGTTTATTGCCCGTGCGTTGCTACGGGTAACATAAGTAAAACGATCCTAGGAGTCTGGAATAACTTCGCTCAGCTGCTCAACCTCGACCGTGTATGTAACATCAAGTCCTTCTCTCCCTAACAGGCGGCGGCGGAGAGCCCCAAATCCCATCCTCTCCCTCCCTCTGGCCGCTGGGAAAGGGGGGGGGGGCTCATTTCTCCGCCTATTAGTTAGGATTTGTCTGTCCTGGTGCGTCATTTGGGTGGTAGGAGCGGCAGTCGGGCTAATAATTTTGTCTCAACTCTACTCCCACACCGGCGGCGTCTTTCATGGCGGCGCCTCGGAGTTGATGGCAACATCGACGGCTTGGTCTTCTCGTCGTTCGTCTGATCTGGCGAGACATGTTTCTTGGTGTGTCGCTGGTGTCCGTCATTACCTATTACGGCGGCGCTGGCGACCATGGCGAGGTGGATGCTCTGGAGCGAGGAGGTTGGCCCGAAGGTGCATGATCTTGCTTTTTTCCTCAACTTCATCGACGGGATGCGGCAGATCTAGGTTCAAGACAGCCCGGGGACATTCCTCGGTCGACGTGCCACATCGACATGTGCCTCGCTGCTCGCAGCATGTTCATCGACTCATAAAGCCTTTTTGGCGGTGGTGCTTTTTTTGGATCTGTCGATTGTGAAGGCGCGGCGTCTCTTCCAGCGTGCGCCTTGGCATCGACGGTGGTTGGCGACGGCCGCCGGTTCCGGCGAGTGCAGTAAACCCTAGGGATCGTTATGTATTGTTCTATCCATTAGGTGTCTATCTGCAAAGTTTCTAGGACGACTGTTTCGTCTGGTCTTTATTTTTGTGTCCGCAGTTTGTTCTTGTTACTTGTTTTTCAATTAATGAAATCGTGTGATTGCTTCAAAAGTAAAATGATCCTGACGTTTCTTACTATACTCACATTTATAATATTTATTCATACACGCATATATCTCTTTAACATGTTGACTTTCTTTTTTTTTTGCATTTTTCGGGTCTCTGGGTGTTGCCAACTCTATGACATAATTTCCGCCCCATTATTAAGCCGATTGTCTATATAAGCTATAAACACTATACAATGAGAATAAGCTATAGACAAAATCATTATCGCCCCAATTCCCCTTATCTTCCCCATCTTTGGACATTCTGCGGCCCCTAAAAACAACTCGTCTAACCATCTGCCTAACGGCTAACACCCATGGCCGGCACACTCCCTCACCATGCACTGAGCAACTCCTCAGTCGCTCACTTGCTACCTCATTATAACATATAAACATATGTTCTGAATGTGAGTTTTAAACTGGTCATTGTAAAATCACGTTATGGATGTAAATATTATATCCAAGACAACAATTTTATAATATATTTTGCATCGTCATTACAAACCATAACATACTCGATACAACTATTAAACTAACTAATGCAGATGTATGGTCTGCTAAAGTAATATATAACACCGTACCGCAAGAAAACATTATTATGAATTGCACCTCTCGGCTATTTCTAGAACACATGCCTGTTTTCCCTCATCGATGAAAAACACCAGATCATGAGAGATGCAGATAACATGTATAAAACTATTTCCTATAACCAGAATGCACATACTTTGGCTTCCTTCATATGCTCTACATAATGTTTTACCTCTATCAAATTTCATTTAAATCCAGCATTCAATATGACATGCTTTGGCTTCCTTCAAATACTTCAGCTACCCTTGAAGTCAAGACAAAAGATTTACATGAGTTGATCAAATTCTAGGTCCCCCTCCTTCTTTTCTCCCCTCTTTTCTGCTTCTTCTCCATTGGTTATCGGCTCGACTGATACGCTAACATATCAGCAACATCTGCTCATATGCTTTCCGGTCCTTAATTCTTATCTCCTTGGACATTGCCTCATATGTCATGTAATTGAGGCGATCAAATAGAAGACAGTTATACACAACTACCAATACGTGCTCCATCTTTTAAGACAGACCCATAAAAAAGGCTAATAAATTCAAGAAAATGATAAATTTCAAGTGCTACTTAGTATCATCAGCAAGTAGCTAGCATATACTGTCCCAAATGAAGCACCAACATACCACCTCCAAGTTCCAACTTAACAAATAGTTATGCCCAACAGACCATGTTAACATAAAACATGGTGTATTTCGTTTTAGAATTGTTGGATATGGATAAAAATCGCCTCTTCAAAACATGTAGTCGCCTGATCTTTTATGGTGCGACAGTTTATAAAGTAATAGGAACATAGGACCGGTGTATTACCATGACTCACCCGACAGCATTGCCACCAAACAGGCAGCATGGACCTCTGCGATGCTATGCTCTTTCTCTACATCAAGTAAAGCGCCTCGTGCCATGTCTGCACTTGTCTTACTTGCTTGGTGATTATGCCCGAAGTGAATAAGCCCAAGTATTTCCATTCAACTTGAAGAGCATATATACAATAAGTTATGGTCCATGATAACTTATCACAAGAGCACATATACACAGACATATGGTATTACACTCCTTTGAAGAATAACTGCTCTTGTAGCTTATTTAGAACAGAAAGAGAAGTGTCGTACTTTTAAGCAAACAAAGTACCATATAATATGCCAATTTAATAGTTGTAAGCGACATCAAAGTCAAGTTATTCGTATACTATGGCAATTTTAATACAATCAAGTTGCAAGCAAATGATTGGTTATCTAGATGATCTGATTGTAAAGCTCACATTTCACCTCACTTTGCTTAGTACCGTTGGGAAAAATATGTATGTATTTTATCTCACACCAGCATCATCAGTTCATCACACACCATTCTCTAAAGCATCACATCTGAAAATTTTCTTAGAACATCTAAACCTTCAGTTATAATTTTCTTAGAACATCTCAAGCTTCAGTTATAATTTCCATACAACATCTCAAGCTTTAGTGTTGTGCTCCCACACTTCAACACAAGTCATCTACAACCAGAGCATGACATCAATTTATGATTTTCAAAATCAGGGGTTCTACAAATAGAAGAGATTTTATATAAATTATTCATACTCAAACTCAGAGAAAAAAGACCATGGCATGAAATCGTGAATTCAATGTCTAAATACGTCCGATCAATCAAATCTGGTACATCAGCAGACTAATTACACGAAGCAAATGATAAGGTAGGTATTACTGGTGGGGATTTTAAGAGAAGAGAGATCCTACCGCTGGCGGAAGTAGCCTTGCAGGGGAACCTGACGTTGTGCGCGACCCCGAGAGAGAACAGAGGATACAAGTCAGCGCTCACATTCGCCATGGCCACCTCGAGACTGGCCGCCGGTTTTGACTGTCGTCGCATAGGAAGACGCCACACGCACGCACAAAGCACGATTGTCATCGTGATTGTGATCTGGGGCCCTGCAGGGCTGTAGAGATTGCAAAACAAAAGGCACATCCACGCTCACGAATTCCTGACATTTACATGCCTGCTACCGCATGATCTAGGGCACGGATAGAACTGAGAGAGGATGGGTGCTTACAGGTTAAGCCCGAGGCCGACGTCACAGATGAAGGAGCAGTAGGTGGCCCGGGGAAGCGCCTACTTAGCGGCGCTTGGGGTTCGCATCCGCCGCATCCGTGTCCGTTTGGCAGTGGCATCCTGGCATGGTCGGAGTCGTGCAATAAGTACAACGGAGCCCCAGCTAATCGAACCTGCTCCCGGAGAGAGGTGGATAAGGTCAGGGGCGGCGGCCCTAGTTTGGTGGAGGTCGGCGTGGGCGGCGGTGCTGGTGTGGTGAGGCGGCCTCCAGGGAGAGGGATAGGACGGGATCGAAAGGGAGAGGGTGCGTCGGTAGGGGGCTCGGCCCATTTGGTCGCTACGAGCGTGAGAGGGGAGACGTCGGAGGATGGTAGATGAAAGGGTTGTTGAAAAAAAAATATTGGACGAAAATAAGGGGGTGGGAAGGAGGAACCAAATTTTCTTTTTAGATAATAGAGATAGAGATACGCCCACTTGGACCACTTGGACGTATCCTTTTTTTCTTGAGTAAGGGCATCCATAATGTAAGCCAAATTGAGGTGCCAAATTGAGGATTTGGCTTTTGGGAGCCGCTCCCTCCATTGTGAAGATAGTGCTAAATTTCTAAAAGAGGGAACCGGCGCATCTACAAGAGCCGCTCCCAAATTTATCAACTGAATAAAAAACTAGTATGTGTTCTCTGCATGCAAAGTTTCTTTCTCATCTGGCTGAACTTGTAGCATTAGATTGGAATAAAGTATTGAATGTGTCAGCCTTTGCTATACATGGCAGAAGATTTGGCATCACCGCACATTGCGGAGGAGTGAGCAATTTAGGGTGATCCATATTTGGCTTAGGTGGCATATTTGGCTTTGGCCACATAGTGGATGCCCTAAATTGCTCACTCCTCCGCAATGTGCGGTGATGCCAAATCTTCTGCCATGTATAGCAAAGGCTGACACATTCAATACTTTATTCCAATCTAATGTTACAAGTTCAGTCAGATGAGAAAGAAACTTTATATGCAGAGAACAGATACTAGTTTTTTATTCAGTTGATGAATTTGGGAGCGGCTCTTGTAGATGCGCCGGTTCCCTCTTTTAGAAATTTAGCACTATCTTCACAATGGAGGGAGCGGCTCCCAAAAGCCAAATCCTCAATTTGGCATACATTGTGGATGCCCTTAGCTCTGATTCCATATTTGGCTTAGGTGTCATATTTGGCTTTGGCCACATAGTGGATGCCCTAAGAGCACAACAAGCATAGCAGAATAACCCTGCTTGATGGAAATACAGCTACATATAAATTCAAATACCATGTTCAAAATCCTGCATAAACAAGCGTGACCCTATTCTCTCAAAGATAATGCTAGTACAATAACTGCAACTCCAAAGAAACGACCGCTGGCCCCAACCGATCCTCTACAGCCAGCGCTCTTGCCAATGCCATCCGTGTCGTCACTGGCACCGGCGCCGGCGCCGTCCGAGCCCTGCGAGAAGGCCGACCCAGCGAGAGGCGGCGCGAGGACGCGTCCCTTGGGCGCCGGCGGCGGGTGCGCGAGGTTAGGCGGCAAGCCGCGGCCGTAGGCGACCTTGATCACGAAGCGCATGCCCTGCTGGCACTGCGCGCCGCCGTCGGCTTCGGAGAAGAAGTAGTTTATACCTTCGTAGATGAGAGCGACAGCGATGGATTCGGCCTCCTCGGTGCCGCCCCCGCCGCCTCCGCCGCTGCCGTAAATGTAGGTGTTCTGGCCGTCGTCGTCGCTGGAGTCGCACAGGGAGTATGTGGTGGAGTTGTCGGTGAGCACCACCGACGAGTTGTCGTTCGTCTTGAATACTGGTAGGTAGGAAGAAAAAAGGAAATCATTAGTAGATCACCGCATTAGATTGTGAACACAAATCGCTGATTCACAAGTTAGTTCCTCTAACATTACAACTTGAGTAGCACTATAGCAGATTATATGAGTAAAAATCACTATCATGTGTACTACAGTAATATTTTAGGAGGCACGTTTCCTTTAGAAGCTCCATCATTGGACCAACATTACAAACATAGAAAACGGTGCTGAAAGATCTCAGGCATTGCTCTTACCCGGAAAGAAACATTACCGGCAAGTTCACGGTACTTTACACAGAATAACTGAAGTACAATGCTCAATGCACACGATGATTCTATTACTCACCGACGGGTTACAATATATAGTACAGGAGATCGTGGAGATCATGGACCAGATCATGGGCAACGGAGTGCCACATCTATCGCTAGATCCTATTGACTAGGGTGAGCTGTTACAAGCCGTTTTACAGAGAGACGTTACACTCGTGTCAGTCTAACTAGTGTTACACACTTCAACATCCCCCCACTGTCTGAACGTCCGAAGGAAAAATGTTCAGACTGGACCTGAAATCGTTGAACAGAGGTGAACTCAACCCTTTGGTGAATACATCAGAAAACCGAAATGCCGATGGAACATGCAGAACTTTGGCTTCTCCGAGCGACACCGGATCACGAACGAAGTGCAGATCGATCTCAACATGCTTTGTCCTTTGATGCTCAACTGGATTTGACGACAGGTACATAGCACTGATGTTGTCACAGTAAACAATAGTGGCCTGTTGCGGCGGTCTATGAAGTTCTACCAGAAGTTGCCTTAGCCAACAGGACTCAGCAACGCAGTTCGCCACAGCCCTGTACTCCGCCTCTGCACTGGATCTGCTGACAGTAGCCTGCCGTTTCGACGACCATGATATGAGATTGTTGCCCAAAAAGACACAAAAGCCGGATGCAGATTTTCGAGTGTCAGGACACCCCGCCCAATCGACGTCACTATAGGCGATCAGATCGGTGGAGGAGTTACGATATAGCTGCAGGCCATAGGTGAGAGTCCCTTGCAGGTAACGCAATATGCGTTTGATGAGCTGAAGATGGGCAATGCGTGGGGCATGCATGAAGAGGCAGACTTGTTGCACGGCAAAGGCTATATCTGGGCGTGTTAAGGTGAGGTACTGGAGAGCTCCGGCTAAGCTTCGGTATTCAGTTGGATTTGCGATAGGAGCACCATCTTGGGCAGAGGGTTTGGAGCGTAGGCGTGGAGATGGGATGGAAGTTAAGCATTTCTGCTCGATCAAGAATCTCAAGGATGTACTGTTGCTGAGAAAGAAACAACCCCGACTGATTTCTGTGGACATTTATACCGAGGAAGTGGTCCAACTCTCCAATGTCTGTCATAGAAAATTCAGAAGAGAGAGGCTATGATGGACCGTAACAAGATGATGGTGTTTGCCGCGAGAATTATGTCATCAACATATAACAGAAGATATGCAACCTCGGTGCCACGTCGAAGAATAAAGAGTGAAGATTCACAATTGGAGGCAACAAATCCAAGAGAAAGAAGATAAGTGGTGAATCTAAAAAACCAAGTGCGGGGAGCCTGATTAAGTCCATAAAGTGACTTGTTGAGACGACAAACATGATGAGGTCACTCGGGATCAAGAAAACCAGAAGGTTGTGAAAGTGCATGGTTGCCCCCATGCGTGGTTTTGGTAATTAATGAAAATCCTTATGGACTAATGTTTACATTGAGATATTCTTATAGATCTTGTCCATGGGAAAATATAGGAGTTCATGTGTTGGACTCTTCAAGATGACATAATGACCAATACTCTATTCAAGGGTTAATATGAAAAATGGTCATGTATAGAGTTGAGCTCATCGCAAGTATGGCTTGGAATAGAAGATTGAGTGAACAATCATGTTTACCCCCAAGCCATCTTACATATCAAGAGAAGAAGATGAAGAGCAAGTTCAATATGATGCATCTCGGAAGATATCTTTTGTTTGAAGCTTGCAAAGGAGACATGAAGACGAAGCTTAGCGAGGCCCTCCCATAATGGAGTATGGAGGAGCATTTGGAGAAGTCCTCATTAAGCATGTGCTAGCAAGCACAATCAAGAAAGGTGTTTCAACTTGAGAGAGTCAAGATCGTCATCATCGAGCTCAAGTGGAATGCGCAAGGCAAAGGTATGATCTTGATAGGTTTTCTATTTTACCGGTCTCATGGTGTTAGTGGGAGACCGGGTTTTAGGATAGATGGCGTACTATCAAGAGGGGCTCTCGAGTGAGTAACTTGATCGCATCTTTGTGGAGAGCTCAAACCTTTGCATACTTGCCATTTCATCTTTCTTGGTTCTTACTTGGTTTTTCTCCTTGTCGAGTTTTGGTGCTTGTTGTGATCTTCACGACAAGCCCAAGTTCACCGAAAACGAATTTCATATGGAAAACTTGTTGCGTTTTCGGTTTTGGAGGTTTGCCGATCATTCCTTTTTAGAGAGTTTTTAACCTCCTCCATTTGGTTTTATCTTCCATTGTTGGACTATGAGGTTTATCTGCATGATCTTGTAAAGCTCTTCGTTGTGATTCCAACGAGCCAAAAATCATCGAAAACGGAGTCCGGATGGAAAAGATATTGACGTTTTCGTTATCGGTTTTGCTGCAGTTTTTCCTAGGCCGGAGTCTCCGGTCCTAGACCGGAGTTTCCGGTCTGTGCATGACCGGAGTCTCCGGAATCAACGTTTTTCTCCAAACGTTGTTCAGCCCCTGGTGGGGGGCGGAGTTTCCGGCCCTAGAGGCCGGAGTTTCCGCCCCTGGATGAACTTTCCGGCCCAGGGCACCGGAGAGTTTGCCCAAGCCTCGGCGGTGTTGACAGTGTTCAGCACCAGGGGCCGGAGTTTCCGGTCCCAGTAGGCCGGAGTTTCCGCCCCTGGCCGGAGTTTCCGGCCCTAGTGACCGGAAACTCCGGTGTGAAGTTTTCCTGCAACGGCTCTTTTTCGTGGGACCTATAAAAAGGCCCCTTCTTCCCCAGAGAGAGTAGCTCTTCCAAGCACGAATTTTCCCCCTCTCTCTCCTCCATTGTTGACCTTGGAAAGCTTGCCCCTCTCTCATTTCCTCCCATGATTCTTGCATATCTTTGAGGGATTTGAGAGAGGAGATCTAGATCTACATTTCCACCAATCCATCTCTCCTCTAAGTGAGGGGAACCTAGTAGATCTTGATCTTGGAGTTCTTGGTGCATCTCCTCTTTGTTCTTCCTCTCCTATTCCCCCATAAGCATTTGTTGCTTTGTTGGAATTCGAGAGTGAAGGATTTGAGCACTTGTGCTCTTGCCTTTTGCATTTGGTGCATCGGTGTGCTCTCCACGAGGATTCGTGGAAGTTGAAAGTTTGTGAGCTTGTTACTCTTGGGTCCTTGGACCCTAGACGCCTTTGTGGTGGTTGGACCCTTGTGTGGTCACTTGAAGCCGTTCGGGAGCCCCCAATCCCATTGTGGGTTGTGCCCCGGATTGTTGTTGGAGGCCGTTCGGGAGCCCCCAATCCCATTGTGGGTTGTGCCCCGGATTGTTGTTGAAAGGCTCCGGATTCCGCCTCGAAGGAATTCCGATAGTGGAAGGTGAACCAAGCCTTTGTGGTGCGGTTCATCGGAGAAGAAGGTGAAACCTTTGTGGTTGTTGAACCGTTGTGTCGGTTCACACCTCTCCAACGAGACGTACTCCCTTAACAAGGAGGAACTCGGGAATACATCCTCGTCTCCGCGTGCCTCGGTTATTTCTATATCCGACCTTTTACTTATGCACTTTACATTGTGATAGCCTTCGTGCTTGAAGTATTCTATATTGCTATCACCTTGTTGTTTGTCTTGCTTAGCATAAGTTGTTGGTGCACATAGGTGAGCCTAGTTTATTTAGGTTGTCGGCTTGTTAATTTAAACACCTAGTTTTATTCCGCAATTAATAAGACTAAACCGGAAAAGTTTTAAACCGCCTATTCACCCCCCCTCTAGGCGACATCATTGTCCTTTCAGGTTGTTTGCAATATACGGTTTCTTGGAGATTACCGTGTAGGAATGCGTTCTTGACGTCAAGTTGGTGGATTGGCCATGACTGTGCCGTTGCAAGTGAAAGCACAACTCGAATTGTTGCCGGTTTCACCACCAGACTAAATGTTCGTGGTAGTCCACCCCGGCTTGTTGAGTAAATCCTCATAGCACCCATCTAGCCTTGTACCGAGAGAGGGATCCCATCTAGCCTTGTACCGAGAGAGGGATCCATCCGAGTTCAGCTTGTGACGAAATATCCATTTCCCTGTAACCACGTTGACACCTGCAGGACAAGGGATCAAAGACCAAGTGTCATTCCGTAACAAAGCGTTAAATTCATCGAGCATTGCAGTATGCCAATTTGGATCCTTGATGGCTTGACGATAGGAGGAAGGGAGTGGAGAAATGGTGGTGGGTGTAGGTGTAGCAGCTAGGTTAAAAAGTCGTCGTGGCATCAAATATCCATGTTTTTCTCTGGTGTTCATTCTGTGTGCATTTGCGTGTGGCTGTATCAGAACTGCATGGGCTGGCAGATTCTGGGTAGGTGGCAGCGTGGGAGTGGTGGGAGGTGTACTGGGTGGGCTCGGCTGAGCACTGCCAGACGAGGAAGATCCTCCTGTGCGCAATGATTGGGAGGTTGGGTCGTTGTCGGTTGGCGGGGTCGAGGTGGCAGCTGAGGATTGGTGCGGAGAGGGCGTGGACCCTGGCGGATCGGATCACGGGGACGATGCGGTAGGTGAGGGCTGGGCATGGATCCATGGACTGATTCTGGTAGGATTGGCTGTGGCTGTGGAATTTGTGGGTTCAGCTGCGTCTGGTTTATGTGGCATGTAGGGAAAAACAGCTTCATAAAAAATTACATGGCGTGAAACAATAACACGCCTAGAGTCGAGATCAAAGCAGCGATAGCCTTTGTGCTCACGTGGGTATCCAATAAAGACACAACGTGTGGATCTAGGGTGTAGTTTGTGGGGTGTGGTGGCATATAGGTTTGGATAACAGAGACACCCGAAGGTGCGTAGGTGAGTGTATGTGGGATGCTGGCCAAATAATCGATAGTGTGGAGTTGTGTGTTGAATGGTTCGTGAAGGGCGGATATTAAGTAGATGATTTGCGGTATGAAGGGCTTCGACCCAGAAGGGAGGCGGTAGTTTGGCTTGGGCAAGAAGGGTTCCGATCACATCATTAGTCGTACAAAGCATGCGTTCGGCTTTGCCATTTTGGGGAGAGGTATATGTGGACAAGAGAAGCGGAATGAAGAACCATTGGCAGCTAAAAAGGACCTGAGAGCATTGTTTATAAATTCTCCTCCATTATCACATTGCACGCATTGAATGATTTTATTAAATTGTGTTTTAACATAAGTGAAGAAGCGTTGGAGGACGGGTGAAGTGTCGGATTTATGTCGTAAAGGAAAGGCCCACGAGTAATGTGAAAAATCATCGACAATGATCAGATAATAAGTATAACCAGAGAAACTATTGATAGGAGATGTCCATAGATCACAATGAATGAGTTGAAAAGGAAAATAAGTAAAACTAGAGGAAGTGGCGAAGGGAAGGCGAGGTTGGCGTCCTAATTGACAAGCTTCGCAGATGGGGGATTTATTTCGAGAAGAAGTACATGGTTCGGGTAAAGAAGGGGAAATCCTAGAGAGACTATCATCACTTGGGTGGCCGAGCCGTCGATGCCACATATCGAGCGTGGTGGAGACCGTCAAAGCTGTGTTGGAGGAGTGGAGATCACCATGGAACGGGTACAGGTCGCCGCTGCTGCTCGACCGAAGAAGTATAGCCCGCGTTGCTAGATCCTTCACAGAAAAGCCATTAGGGTCAAACTCAATTGAACAAGAATTATCACGAGTGAATTGGCGCATGGAGATGAGACTTTTGATAACCGAGGGAGAGACTAAAAAATTGTTTAAGTAGAAGGGGCGAGAGGTGAGGGTGGTAGATCCTACAGAATAGATGGGCATCGTGGAACCATTGCCAACTGTAATACTAAGAGAATTTAAGCTTGTAGCAGAATGAAACGAGGTGAGATTACCCTGAGCGTTGGTGACGTGCGTGGTTGCGCCCGTGTCCAGGACCCACTCGGGGCCGGTGTTGAAGTTGCTGACATTGCTTGGTGCAGAGGTGATCATGGCGGAGTAGTCGTACGCGGGAGCCAGTGGTGGATGGGCCGGTGTGGGTAGCAGTGGTGCGGTGTTGGAGGATATCAAGGGGTACGCCTGGTGGTGCTGAGAGTGGCCAACAACGTTGCCAGCGTTGGCCGGCACCCAGGTGGGCTGACGAGCACCACCGTGATACTGCTGCTGCTGTGGAGCATGTCCAAATCCAGGGTTGTAGCCGCCGCGCCCGCCATGGTCGCCGCGTCCACGGCCACGGCCACCGCCGTGCTGGTTGCCGTAGCCTTGCCCTCTGCCGTTGCCGTAGTTGTTGTACCCGTAGTGGTTCTGACCGCCACCGCGCCCTTGGTGGCCATAGCCGTTCTGACCGCTGCCGCACCCCTGATTTCCGTTCTAGGTGCAGTGACGTGCCATGTGCCCGTGCTCGCTACAGTTGTAGCAGTTGCCGTTGAAGCGGTACCCGGACGGGCCGTTGCCGGAGCCGTTGGAGGTGTGCAGGACTTGCGGAGTCGCGACTTCCTTCAGCTTGAGTTTCTCCTCAACGAGCTGGAGACGAGACTGAGCCTGCAAGAAGGACGGGAACGGCTTCATTGTCTCCAGGAGTTCTTGCTGAATCTTGAAGCGGTCGTCAAGGCCGGCGATGAGACGCATGGTCAGCTTCTTGTCGGTGACCGGAGCGCCGACGTCGCCCAGCTGGTCGGCGATGCCCTTGAGCTTCATGCAGTAGGTGACGACATCCATGTCACCCTGGACGGCGTTGGTGAACTCCTTGTCGAGGTGGATCTCGCGTCCTTCCGCGTTCTCCGTGAAGAAGTGCTCGAGGGCGCGCCAGGCGGTGTAGGCCGTGCTGTCGGAGGTGAGGATGACGTCCTGCAACTGATCAGAGATGGAACCGTAAATCCAGAGGACGATGTCGACGTCGGCGGCGCGCCACAGAGGGTCTGCGAGGTGAGGAGCTGTCTCCTCCTCGACGTGATCGCGGGCGTTGAACTTGGAGAGGACGAAGAGGAAGAAGTTGCGCCATTTGTGGTAGTTCCCGAGTGCCGGATCGAGCTTGAACTTGATGTAGCGTGTGATGTCCTGACCGTCAGTGGTGGGAGGGGAGGGCAGCAGCTGGAAGGAGGTGTTGGATAGGTGTCTAGCAGGAGAAGAATCATTGTCATTGGCCATGGTGGAGAGGAACGGAGGAAGAAAAAGAAGGAGGCCCTGATACCAAACTGAAGTACAATGCTCAATGCACACGATGATTCTATTACTCACAGACGGGTTACAATATATAGTACAGGAAATCGTGGAGATCATGGACCAGATCATGGGCAACGGAGTGCCACATCTATCGCTAGATCCTATTGACTAGGGTGAGCTGTTCCAAGCCGTTTTACAGAGAGACGCTACACTCGTGTCTAGTTAGAGTGTCAGTCTAACTAGTGTTACACACTTCAATAAGAATCATACCATTAGATTAAAGTGAACCGGATGTCATGATGTAAACAGAGATGTAGATCGACGATCAGATGAAAAAAAGCGAGATGTTAATCCGGTGATTAAACCTGAGGTTCCGGATGGACATTAGAATCAAGGTGTTGACTTGTCATCTTGGCGATCAAACGGCACATGCTGGACACAACAGAAAGATTCTACTAACAGGCGCTTGAAGCTCAGAAGTTTACTGCATAGCTAGATCTGGATCTAAGTTCAGAATTCTTAGTTTCTCTGGTTCATTTTCTGGAAAAATTGCCTTTGCTTCCCTCCACTTTTCTCAAGCAGAGCTGAACATTTAGATAGTACTACTTCTCTCTCCGTACCATTGCATGGCATCTAGAATCACAGCCGCCATTTTTCTTCTCATGATGATGCACCGGAACACTAGCTCAATTACTTTTTTTTTCTCAAAGTATAATGCAAGCCAAAAAATAATCTGTAGACGGAAAGCAAGCTGAATTGAATTGGAGTAGCAGTTGGTTTAATCAGCATGAACGTACTGAGGAAGTCGCCGAGGTAGAACTTTTCGGTGGCAGCCCAAGAGGAGTAGTTGCCCGAGGTGGTGTTGCTGGTAGCGTTGAAGAACCACCCGTCGGCGCCCCCAACCGTGCGGTTCTTGTACGCCGGAGCCGGTGACACGGAAGGCTCGCCCTGTGCCGCCGTCTGGCTGGCCAGCATGCCCACCATGGCGAGGGCTGTCACCACCGCGGCCGCTCGTAGAAGGAGCGCCATGGAGCCTGAGCTGCTATGCCTTGTCGCCGGTCAATGGAGCTCTGTCTAGTGTTCTGTTGTTCAGAGGTAAATCTAAACTGAAGTGGCATGGCTTGGAATGCCGGGTGATATCTCGAAAATGAAAAAAAACACAACTAAGAGGACCCGCTCCCATCTCCATAGCAATAGATTTTTCTGATCCAACGCTCCGTATATTTTTACAAAACAGACCCTGCATTTCGACATTATTACAATTCGGGACTGGGATCAGAAAATCTTAAGCCCCCCCACCGGATCAGAAAATCTTAACCCCCCACCACCACAAACCCCGCCTCCTCCCACCCCCCACCTCTATCCGCCGTGCGACACCGCCTCTGGCTTGGGGACGGAGCCGCGCTCCCGGTGACCTACGGTGGGGAGGGAGCCGCACGCCCGGCGGCCCACGGTGGGGAGGGCGGCGACCTGCAACCGGAGGAAGCCGCGTGCACGGCGTTTCGGTCGCGACCGGCCATGGAGGAAACGGTGACCTTCGAGTCCGACTATGGAGGCGGCAACAGCGACCTTCCGAGTCCGGCCATGTGGGGTGGATCCGAGCTCTCTGTCTTTGGATCTAGAGTTCTTGATTTTTTTCTCGAGTTTAGATCTGGAAACCCGGATCTCGGATCTGGGCTCTTCTAATATTTTCTCTTTTAGTTATCTTGTTCATTTGTTCGTTCCATGAAGATTGTTATTTCTTCTGTGTAGATTCGAATTTTCGTGGTCCAGATCCATGGTGTGATTTCATGATCCGAATTTGCTTCAAGAAATAACATTCCTGCTAAGAAATTTCGTGTTGGTTTTGTTCATGTATTTTGTTCTTGACATGAACTTAAAATAATATTCTGTTAATGCATGATCGTGATTACTACATGATCTGGTTCTTGTGCGGATCCATGATCGTGAAAATAAGTTCATGCGAAAGAATCCATGAATAAAATTTGTTTTCCTAATGTGGAGACATTTTTTCATAATGTGGAAAAAATCCATTGATTTTTTTTGTTTCCTAATGAAATTTCGGAAAGCAATAAACATGCTTCCTAATGTGGAGAAATTTGTTTCCGAAATTTCGGGAAGCAATAATCATGCGTTTTAATCATCCTAAATTTCCAAATTTGTTCATGCGTGTTCATCTATCTGTTTTGATGATCCGAAATTTACCTTCCTAAAATGAAGGTTTCGAAAATATCCTATATGATCTTCTTGGATGGTCCGAAAATAAAGATTGATTGCGTTGAGAAATATTGCCTTGTGAACGTATTTATGCTTCATGAAATTTATGCATGGAATATTTCCTTCCTAAATTGGAGATTTTTTACCTAATATGAAGAATTTTGGTTTCTAAATTTTTGTTCCCAAACAATAAAATTTTTCCTCTCGGTTAGTATATAATTTAGTGCCAAAAAACCAAAAGTATTTTAACCAATAAAAAATGCAAAAAAAACCCAATCGATTTACATTTTCAATAAATCTTGGTTAATTTATTAAACAAAAATATGTTTCCAAAAACACACATATCCCCAAATGTTAATAAAAAAATAAAAAAATGAATCATTTCCAAAAACACACATATCCACAAATGTTAATTTGTTAATATAAAATATCAAAATTATGTCGATTCATAAGTTGTGTTTTCGGAAAATTATGTTAATGTGTCAACGGAAAATTTCCCCCTAATGATCAAGGTAAAAACGAAGGATGATTGTCATGAGGGGTTAATGAAGACAAATGTTTAAAATAAGGGTGTTGACTGTAAAATGTTTTGCACGCATCTTGATATAGATCGATGGTCCTAGTCGTTGGAGCGGGTCCTCTTAGTTCTGAAAAAACCACGTTGGTGATATGAGATAGATATGCCTCCGAACGAGTGCATAGTTGAAAAAAAAATACTCCCTCCTTTTCAATATTTTAGATTTTTTTACATTGACAGACACGATTTAAATATTTTCGCTCATTTTAGTTTGAATCTAATTAATATGTAAAACACCTAAAACATATTATATTATAGTACATAAATAGTAGCTCTTTTAAGCTTCTAAATCGAACGAGTCGTTTAACTTTGTAAATTGTTACACGAGAGCTAGTAATTTCCCGTGTGTTGCAAGGTATAAACATTCTATAGTTACTATTGTGATTATGATGATTGATAAATACTTACCCTAATTATTCTAGTTGGATTAAAAGGTACTCCCTGCGTTCTGAATTAGTTGACTCATATTTAGTACAACTTATACTAAATCTGAGTCAATTAATTCAGAACGGAGGGAGTAGTAGATTGATGATAGCCTGAATGATTGATAAATACAAAAATTGGCATGGGCGTCACCCAGACTTGAGGACGACGGCGCAACTTAGTTAATAGTAACTCCTATCTTAAATCTAAGCCTCTTAGTTTTTTCTATCTCACATATATTTAGACATGTTTTAGTGATTGCACATAGATTGAAAAAACTTTAAAATGGTTTACATTTAAAATGGAGTAGTTAAGTGACCTTTTACAGCAATTGTGTCCCAAAAAGGGCGCCTTGGTTTGCCAAGGATTTTCTAAATCAGCCAACAACAATTGGTTTGTTAGGGTTAAATAGATACCCTTTTGTTCCGATTTACTCTATATTTTAGATTTAATATTTGTTTGGAATCAGTCTATAATTGTATTGTAGGTGGGTCTCACCTTAGTTTAAGACTGGAGTGCGTCCACACAACACACATTTCCCATGGCGCTACAAGACTAATTGATAGTAGTTTTTTTGTGTGCAATTTACATAGATTGCATTAAAATCTTTATTCTTGAGACTATAATTGTGATGCATGATGGTGTGTGCAAAATTAGTAAAAAATGCTAGTCTAATTTTTCTGAATTTTCCAAGATGTAGATTATACTAGATCATGTAGTTGCGCGTTGCCGCGATTAGTAAAATAGATTTATAGGAAGTGAGAGTAGATGGAGATTGATTGCAAAAATGGTACACATCAACTCTGAACATCACAATTAGTTAAAATAGTGAAGCTCGCCAATTCTGTAGAAGAAATTCATGAGTCTTGTATGCACCTTTTTCGCCTTGATGAGGATGAATAACAAATAGTAGGATGAGATTTGCAAATTGATTAACAAATTTCCTTGATGCATTAACCAAGTACTATAATGTCGAGGTGTGGGGAGAGGCACCAACACACGAGATAGTGGACGGCGAGAGGCGCCGCAGCACGAGATCATGTTGGGGGGGGGAGAGGCGTCGCGCCGCCGCCTCATCGCCTGATTCGTCTCCTCCCAATACGCATTGCATCCCCGGATCGGATCGGATAGAGGTAGGGGAGAGGCGCCGCACCTGGAACGTGGATATCGTCCCCAAGCCAACGTGCGGTTCGACGCGAGCACGGCCGGTCGATGGGAGGATGGGCCAGGCGGAGATCGGCGGGCGACGCGGCGCGGTGGATCGAGGGGAAGGCACGGCGTGGTGGACCGAGGGACTGTTGACTTTCCACACGGTGCGCTCGGCTCGATGGGGGAAGAAATAGCCTTTTTTTTCCGCGACGTGTGTGGGCTGTTGGTTAAACGGGCCGGGACGCACCAGACAACGCCGTTTTGATGCGCAGAGCAACGTCCTCAGGGACATTTGGCCCATTTAGCCTGCACAAAGAAATCGAATGGTCAACATTGTGAGCTGAGGCGAATCCAACAATCCAAAAGTGAGGTGGCCTGAGGGAGCTCGAATTTGACTCAGTTATAATATCTCTAATCTGGGGTAAGTAAATTATGTCGATTGATTCGGTAGAGTGGTGGTATAGATGGACGAAGCGGATGCTCATGGGCATGATAAAGTTGCCAGTACGATAAATTAAAATTTTCTGTCTAGCATGCTATGCAACCGTGCAAGATCTATTATGAAGAGACAAGTGAATACGAATATCTAGATGGGGTATGTTACCACTTAGCAACACTTTTGAAGCAAAGGAAGTATTGATAACCTAGTTGACGAAACTCATCAATGATTCTCTCAACCAAGCCTGGTGGAGAGAATGTCGTTGCCTCCTCCTTTGCTCGACCTTCTTGAACCAACAGAGCAATGGTCAACTTTTGTTTTCAACGACTCACCCCTCCAAGAACTTTCACAGATATGTCGGTTGGTTCAGTAAGGCTTCCCCGTTCCAGCGCTAAGTTATACCGGTATATATGAAGATGGAGTCTCAACACATGAGAAAAAGAGAGAGATTAGCTCTATGTCTACTCAGAGAGGGAACCCCCTAATGGAGAGAGGATACCTCTAATCCAATTAGACAAAGATCTAAATCAGCTAGACAAATCTCTAATTAGAAGATCTAATCAGAACTTGTCTCAACTCGTGTGTTTCCCAAAATGGAGGGGGTAGGGTTTATATAATAGGGCAAGGGGGAGGGGTTCTTGGAGGAGGGGTCACCTCTCCCACATCGTCGACGCTAGATGGGGGAGGAGTTCTAGTAGGACTCCCCCCTGTCGTGGGATTGTCACGCTAGATGTTTCCAAGAGGAAACTTGAGTATGGAGTCATGGTGACTTCCAGCACCCGAAGAGGGTTTAGCTCGATGTGGGGAAACAAGGATTTACCCAGGTTCGTCCCCTCTCTTGGAGGTAAAGACCTACTTTCTGCTTGATTGTATTTATGTATATGCTATCGGTAACTCGACCCCTTAGCTTCTTGGTTTCGAGGTTACAATGATAGTCTGGTGTCTAAGAACCAGGAGACCCCTTATATAGGTGTCGGGTCTCCTTGAGGTACAAGCGAGACTTCGGGTTATTCCCCTAGACCGAGTTCTACTCTAAGTCCTCCTGGATATTCCATCTTGGGAATTCGTCTTGTACCCGTACCCGTCCTTCCTTGTTGATCAAGTCTCACATCACCCACCGGTTTACGTGAGACCCGATCCATCTTTGGCGCGCCTGATCTGGGCCAAGCCTCCTGCTAAGCCGGCTAGTCGTCTACGTCCATGGGCCTAACTGATTATGATCCCCAAAATAGTAGTCCCTAGGATAACTTGGATACGAGACTTGGCTTGCTTCTTCCTCATGTTCGCATGTTTCGGGTGAAGTCGCCAATTCTTTTATCCGGGTTATCTTCCTAAAAATAAGAAACTCATTAAAAATATAAGCTCCCAGGTTATAGTTTGTCCGGCTCGAATATGCGGCCTGTTCCATAACCTGCCTTTCATTTCTTCCCCAGTGTCCAGGACTTGGAGATTTTTTACCATTGCCCCTTCTTTATAGGAGATCGGTCAACTTTCAACGAATAACCGTCTTGGGGAAGTCTAAATTCCGTCAGGGATTTCCCCTGACAGATCAGATCTTGCCCCCGAAAAGTAATAATTATCATCTTCTTTCCCTCTTTTACACCTAGGTCAAAGGCCTTCGGGCTATAAATAGGTCCCTCGGTGTGGAAATGAAATCATTTCCCCCGAGCCATCGCATCACCTTCTTCCACGAGCATCGTGAAGGGGATTGCAGACAGAAAACAAAAAATTTCTAGCAACGATAACCTTAAACTAGCCAGGATCTATACTATGCAAATATAATAATACGGAGGATATCGGTATACATACCCCTCTAGACCGAAAAGCGGGGACTACGCTCCCGCACAAGCGTTGTCGATGAAGCCGACGAAGACTACCTCGAGTTCGTGTAGAGGATGCAGACCTCTGAGCACCACTAGCGTGGTACCTCGGAGGGATTCACACACGTACAGTGAAGCCGACGACCTCCGGGCTCCGATCCAGGACGAGCAACGGAAGACTGGGACCGGATGACCAGTGATGTCTACGCACGCTTCTATTCTTGTAGACAGTGTTGGGCCTCCAAGAGTAGAGGTTTGTAGAACAGCAACAAGTTTCCCTCAAGTGGATCACCCAAGGTATATCGAACTCAGGGAGGTAGAGGTCAAAGATATTCCTCTCAAGCAACCCTGCAATTAAGATACGAGAAGTCTCTTGTGTACCCAACACACCCAATACACTTGTCAGATATATAGGTTGACTAGTTATGCGAAGATATAGTGAAATACAAGTAATATGGATGATTATAAGTAGTAATTACAATCTGTAATAAAAATGGCAGTAAGCAAACATGTAGCAGAACTTGTTGGAAACGGTGTTTTAATGCTTAGAAACAAGACCTAGGGATCCTACTTTCACTGGTGGACATTCTCAACAATGACATAAAAGTTAAATAAATAAACACTACTCTCAAACACTCTCATGTTGGATAACAAACACCATTCATTGTGTAGGGCTACAAGAGCACCCTCAAAGTCAGAGTAAACTAATACCAACAATGTCATAAAGGGAATCACACACAGTGCACACACTGTCACCATTACACACGTGAATAACCCCGGAGTTCATATTAAAGTAACCTCTAGAGTGCATAATAGATAAAGAGTAGCATCACATATTCAACTAGATTACAAAGCTCATGATCACATAAAGTGTCGGGGGGCTACCCCCCGGGTAGGGGCAGATCCCGGAATATCTCAGCTGTATGTCAACAGTAATTGACCTTTGGCGAGAGCAAGGGACACCCCCTGGTGTGCTGAAGGGGCAACTTGACCCTTAAGTGCTGGAAGGGTCCAGAGTGCCACCTGGCAGGCGCAAGGGTCGGTCCTAACACCTATAAATAGACACCCCCAGCCTTCACAATGGCAGCACAAACATCAGCGGATGGTTCCTCTAAGAACTAGCTTCTCGAAGATGTCTTCGCTGATAGGCTAAGACATCTTCGGGAGGCTAGGCCTAGAGATGCACATCCACAGGCGAGCTCGGATGCCACCGGAAAGGATCTCGGGCCTCTTGCTCCGAGAAGAGTCCCGGAAGGAGATGTATTCGGTTTCACCGGATAGGTGGTCCGGGTAAGTGCTAACCGGAGTCTCTATCTCGGTCTTGATCTTGTGCAGGAGAGGTTCACGGAGGCAAGCACAGAGGTAACCGGTGTGAACGATCCCGGTCTACCGTCAACGGTCTGTAGCAGACTTTTCCGCCTGATGCGGGAGGAAGTACATTTCCGCCTGATGCGGGAGGAAGTACATTTCCGCCTGACACGGAAGCATGGTCACCTCCCGCCTGACACGGGAGCGCGTCAGCCGGTACGACAACGGTACGACAAGACCTGACATGCCTAGCCCGGCAATCCGGAAAAGGCTATCCGGGATGGGCAAAGACATGTCCTGTCTCTGACAGGGAGACAATGATGATCCAGGACGGCGTCTGCTGTCCTCGCCGATATGATGACGAAGGGGCTACGCCGGATAGCGCGGCGACTAGGTCGCGGTAGCCGGTGACGGCATGCCGGCTAGGCCTGTCCGGTGGGGCCAGGCCAACTTAGGGTTACCGGCCCTCCTGGCCGAGACCCTATAAAAGGTGCCATAACTGCTTCTGTGAAGGGGACGACCACGAGCCTTTACTTCTTCATACCTTGAGTTCATCTAGTTCTTCGTGTTCCTCACCTCGAGAGATCTGAGAGCAAGTTGTAGTCTTTGTAACAAAGTTATATAGAGAAGAAAGGCAGGAGAAGGGGTGTTACCTCCTCACGAGGGCCCTGAACCTGGGTATATCGGGTGTGTGTTGTGTGCCTTCGTGCATTTGTTCTTGTTTGTCAGATCTCCCCTGTATCGCATCCCTGTTGTTTCTAGTTCTTGGGAGATCTCGGTTACACCGGGATCCTCCTCGTGTGGGATATTCAGCTCGCTAACCCTCCCCGGATCCACCAACGTTCATCGGCCCCACACATTAGCCATCCTATGACATCTGCCGTGACACCACCACGAAAGTTGGCGCCCACCGTGGGGCGGACAGAGGCGTTGGCTGGTGTACACATCCGGACGGGCTCCCCCGTTCATTTCAGCGTTCGGGTTCTCTCTGGCTTGGTCGTAAGGCTAGGGGAGATGGACTTCGTCTGCGACAACGCAGGGTGCTTTCGAAGCAGACCCTTTCCGGTGAACGGATGTCTCATTGACTTTGGCGATTTCACCACCTACGTCGCCACCGAGGTTATCTGTAGTTACCCGGATATGGTCCTGGAAGCTGAGGACCCCCACATGCTCTGCGCTGCTCGGGGTCTGCGTGCCGGTCGCCCCCCGAGTTCCGTCGCGGTAATGATGGTCGGGGCAACCGAGGAGGAATACCAGGACGCTGACGGCGATGCCGGAAGCGGCCACATCCGTTTGGCCAAACCTCCTCACGAAAGAGATGCGGCCCGGGATGGCGACCCACAGCCGTCCCAGCCACGACGTCGTCCGGATCCCCTCTCGGGCCTGGTGGCCAAGTTAGCTGTACCTATGGCTGCTGAAGCGGATACCCAGGTCACCTCGGCTGACTTGGAGGAGCAGCGGAGGTTGCTACTTGCTGAAGCGCAGGAGATCGCCGAGATCCATCGCGAGCTCAATGCTAGCCTCCGGGAGTACAATGCAGCTCACGGATTTTTCAAGATAGACTCCCGGGACAAGCGCATCGCGGATCTGCGCAAGAAAGGAAGAATGGTGAATGAGGAGTTGGCAGGTGGAGCCACAACCAGTCACACGGGAAGTCGAATTTCAGAAGGGAAGCCGGTGTACAGCTCACCGGCGAAAACTCTTAGGTCCGCCGAAGCCGCCATGGCCGAGTTGGTGGGGTTATCCGGTGAGGCCCTACGCAAGCAGCAGGAGCGAGTAAACGAATTGGTGATTGAGGCCAATCGTCAGAATCAGGCCTTCAAGAAGAAGAACCCCGGAGCAGGGTCCCAAGTGCACTCAGCCAGACCCAATAGCCAGAAGTCGGACGGGGAGGCCTCTTCCCCGCATCCGAGCAGAAGCAAGAGCAAGAGCAAGAGCCGGAGCCGGAGTCGAGGTTCCGGAAAGAACAAGCAGCTACAGACTTATGATCCGGCCTTCGCCGGTATCCAGCAAGCCGGGCAGCGTAACTCGGGGCAGGCGGGAAGTACCCGTGAGGATGGTAACCTGGGTGTAGGAAACAATAACCCGGTCGGCCATGGTAATCCACTCCGGAACCCTCCTCACGTTCAGGGAAACCCGCGAAGGGAGGTCGCCTCTGTTCCCCAGCAGGCCGTAATCCCGACACAGAACAGGCTCAACGATGGCGACTTGAGACTGCAGCAGCTCAGATATCAGCCAGACGAGAACCCTTTGGGATCTCGGATAGGAACCAGACAGCTGAATCCGGCTGACGCCAGGTTCCGGCTCGACCGGATTCATCAATCCGAGCTCGTGGAAGAGCAAGGACCTCCGGGACCTGCCTGTTTTGGACCTCGGATCATGCGGGAACCACCTGTTCGAAATTTTCAGCTCAACAGGGGTGCCAAGACCTATGACGGCAGCAAGAAGCCGGAGGACTGGCTAACCGACTATGTGACTGCAGTAAGCATAGCCGGTGGAAACAGACGATGGGCAGTACGATATGTACCGCAGATGTTGGAAGGACCTGCCCGGATTTGGCTGAACAACCTGAGAACTAGCAGCATAGACTGCTGGTTAGATTTCGAGGAGGCATTTATCAGCAACTTTACTAGCACATACAAAAGGCCAAACAGGCCTCAACAGCTTGCCATCTGTAGGCAGAGGAGCAACGAGACCGACCGGGAGTACCTTACCCGGTGGAGCAATATTCGCAATTCTTGCGAAGGAGTGGTAGAGGCACATGCCATCTCCTGGTTTGCACAAGGATGCCGGCATGGCTCAATGCTGTGGCAGAAGTTGCAAAGAAAGATGCCGGCAACCTTGGCAGAGACCATGCGCATCGCCGATACCTACACGCTTGGAGATCCCATGCAACCCCTGGTGGATGTCGGTGACTCCAACAGGAGGAATGCAGGACCTCAGCGTTCGGGACCGAGCAGGAGCCATGATCGCCAAGATTTTGGCCAGAAGAGGAATCAGCCTGAGTACCACCATGCCGCACAACACGTCGCAGCAGTAACCCGGGAGCAGGAGGATGCCGGCAACAGCCAGCGTCAGAAGACAGGTGGCCCGGCTTGGGGTCCGAGTCAGGAGGTGCAAAAGACCTGGGTGGAACAAAAGAAGCCCCTGACATATGAGGAGATGTTGAACAAGCCATGCTGCTACCATACTCTGGAGGCCAACAAGCCCGCAAACCACTCTACTCGGCAATGCAGCTGGTATCAGCGCACATTGCAGGAAGGCAGCTCGGGAGGTGTTCGGCCGAATGCTCCGGCGTCTCGGCCCAACATTCCGAGACCCCCTCCTCCGACATCGGGGGCCAACGCTATTCGGATCAACCCACCTTCGCGAGGGCCCCCACCTCGGCCAGTGAATATGGTGCACACACGGAACGACAACGGTGCAGGCCCCAGTAACCAAGCCGGACAACATCAGAGCAACTACCGGGAGGCACATCAAAGCTATGTAGTCTTCGTGACTGAACCCACTGACCGGAGAAGTGTGCGGCAGCGTGCCCTGGAGGTGAATGCCGTGATCCCAGCGGTACCCAAATTCTTGCACTGGTCCGAGATGGAGATCACGTGGAGCCGGAAGGATCACCCCAGGGTTATGCCTAAGCCGGGAGCGTATGCCTTGGTGGTGGACCCAACTTTCGTCGGACCAAACCTCAATGTCCGCTTTAGCCGGGTTCTGATCGACAATGGCAGTGCCATTAACATCATGTACAAGGACACGATGCTGAAGCTGGGGGTGTCCATGAACACCTTGCTGCCTACCGAGACAACCTTCCATGGCATTGTGCCCGGAGTCTCTTGCTCACCCATGGGAAAAATCTGGGTTGAAGTGCTGTTCGGAACTCGGGAGAACTGCCGAACCGAGATCTTGGAATTCGAGGTCGTGGACCTCGAAAGCCCATATCACGCACTGATCGGCAGGCCAGCCCTGGCCAAGTTCATGATCTCAACTCACATGGGCTACCTTAAGATGAAGATGCCGGGACCTAACGGAGTAATCACCATCTCGGGAGACCACAAGCGCTCCATGGAGTGTGCCTCGGCGGGGTCATGCTTAGCTGAGTCTCTGGTGATCGCAGATGAGAAGAAGAGGATCCAGCAGGTGGTGGCGATGGCCAAGACCTCCCAACTCGGAATGCCCGGGATGGTGAACCCGGAGCAGGGTGCGTCATTTCAGCCCCCCAAAGAGACCAAGAAAGTGGGTGTGGACCCCAGCAACCCGGAGCGCCAAGTCATCATTGGCAGCAACTTGGACAGCAAATAGGAAGGCGAGCTCGTCGACTTCCTCCGTGAGAATCGGGATGCCTTTGCGTGGTCGAGTGACGATCTGCAAGGCGTCCCGAGGGAGTTGGCTGAGCACTCTCTGTTTGTTCGATCGGATGCAAAGCCGGTGAAGCAACCAACTAGGCGCCTCTCGGATGAGAGAAGAGCTGCTGTCATGGAGCATCTGGCTATACTGCTGGCGGCTGGATTCATAATGGAGGTGCTGCACCCGGATTGGATATCGAATCCGGTCCTGGTAGAGAAAAAGAAGGATGATCCCCTCCTGCTTAAGGTGTGGCGCATGTGCATCGACTTCACCAACCTCAACAAAGCATGCCCAAAGGACCCCTTTCCGCTGCCCCGAATAGATCAAGTGATAGATTCCACTGCCGGGAGTCAGCTTTTGACTTTTTTAGATGCCTATTCTGGTTTTCACCAGATACTTTGAATCCGGATGATCAATTGAAAACTGCTTTTATTACCCCTTATGGGGCTTATTGCTATCGTGTCATGACTTTCGGTTTGAGGAATGCTGGTGCTACATACCAGAGATGCATGCAGAAATGTTTGCATGACCAGACAGGCCGGAATGCGGAGGTATATGTCGATGACATAGTCATAAAGACAAAAGAAAAAGCCTCACTAATAGATGATCCGAGGGAAACATTTAAGAACTTAGGAAGATTCCGGATGAAATTGAACCCGGATAAGTGCACGTTTGGGGTTCCGGCGGGGAAATTACTCGGTTTCCTCATCTCAAGCCGGGGAATCGAGGTTAACCCGGGTAAAATTCGTGCTATCGAGAGCATGAAATTGCCCGTGCGTCTCAAAGATGTAAAGAAGTTCACTGGGTGTCTTGCGTCCCTAAGTCGGTTCGTGAGTCGACTTGGGGAGAAGGCCTTGCCCCTGTACCAACTGATGAAGAAAAGCAAAACATTTGTTTGGACCCCGCAGGCTGACGCGGCGTTCAACGATTTGAAAAGAATGCTCTCAACAGCACCCGTGTTGGCATCTCCGTTGCCCAAGGAACCTATGCTGCTGTACATTG
The DNA here is from genome assembly GCA_026929855.1 of Poa annua. Lineage (NCBI taxonomy): Eukaryota > Viridiplantae > Streptophyta > Magnoliopsida > Poales > Poaceae > Poa > Poa annua. The sequence goes on from CM049432.1 coordinate 24,909,167, forward strand.
CTGCAACCAACCGAGTAGTCAGTGTGGCAATGGTAGTAGAAAGAGAAGAAGGAGGCAAACTGATACAGAGGCCGGTGTATTACCTCAGTGAGGTGATCTCGGAATTCAAGCAGAACTACCCGCACTACCAGAAAATGGCGTATGGGGTATACATGGCAGTAACCAAGCTCAAGCACTACTTTCAGGAACACCCGATCACAGTGGTATGCGAAGCTCCTCTGGCCGAGATCATCGGTTGCAAGGACGCTAGCGGCAGGGTAGCCAAATGGGCCATCCAGTTGTCTCCATACGCTCCGGCGTATGAGAGACGAGATGCCATCAAGTCGCAGGCGCTGCCGGACTTTTTGGTAGACTGAGCCAAGATGCAGTATGAACCTCCGATGCCGGATTACAATTTCTGGAGGATGCATTTCGATGGCTCAAAGGCTAAGATCGGATTGGGTGCCGGAGTGGTCCTCACTTCCCCGAAACAAGATGTACTGAAGTATGTGCTGCAAATCCATTTTCGGGCATCTAACAATGTCGCGGAATATGAGGCCTTGGTTCATGGACTGAACGTCGCCAAGGAGATCGGCATCCGCCGGATAGAGTGTTTTGGTGACTCCGACCTCGTAGTGCAACAGGTGTCGGGGAATTGGGATGCCCTCGATGCAAACATGGCCTTATACAGGTTTCATGTACAGAAAATATCCGGATTTTTGGAAGGATGCGAGTTCAAGCATATACCCAGAGGAGAAAACGAGGCAGCAGATGTCCTGTCCAAGCTAGGGTCGTCTCGGGATGCCATCCCACCCGGGATAGCTCTGGAGCATTTGAGGAAGCCATCTATTCAACCCTCACCCGAGTCGGAGTCTATCTTCATCCCCAAGGAGCCTAGCGCAGATGCAGTACCTATGGAAGTAGATGTCGGGAGCATCACATCGAACCCGGGGACTGCGGCACAGTGCTCGGAGAGGCAAAGAAAGATGATGATAGAGGTGATGTCGGCAGAACCAATGGATATAGACGCTCCCGCGTTCCCGGTTCGACCTGTCCCGGAGTGGGAACAACCCATTATGGCTTACATCTTGGAGGGAACTCTACCGGAGAATGAAGTGGAAGCCCGGCAAATACTGCGAAGGTCAAAAGCATACACTGTCATCAATCAAGAGCTGTACAAGAGGAGTGTCACTGAAGTAATTCAGAGGTGTGTAGAACCGGCAGAAGGGCAAGAGATGCTCCTGGAAATACATCAGGGGGAGTGTGGACATCATGCATCATCCCGGGCCCTGGTGGCGAAAGTGTTCCGGGATGGGTTCTACTGGCCCACTGCATTGCAGCAAGCAGAAGATATTGTCCGGAAGTGTGGAGGATGCCAGAGATTTGCTCACCGGATACATATGCCGGCGTCAGCACTGAAGACAATCCCTATCACTTGGCCATTCGCAGTATGGTGTTTGGATATGGCCGGGCAATTCAAACCGGCAAGAGGCAATATGACACACATACTTGTCATGGTGGACAAATTCACCAAGTGGATAGAGGTCAAACCAATCCGGAAGTGCGATGGACACACCGCTGTGCAATTCCTGAAAGACATCATCTTGAGATACGGATACCCGCACAGCATTATCACTGATAATGGCACTAATTTTGCTGTGGGGGAATTCGCTCGATTTTGTGCTGAGAAGGGAATCCGGCTAGATGTAGCATCAGTTGCACACCCGGAAGCGAACGGGCAAGTCGAAAGAGCAAATGCCTTGGTCTTGGCCGGCATAAAAGCTCGTTTGATCGAGCCACTGTTGAGAACTCCAGGCTGCTGGACAGAGGAGTTACCGGCAGTTTTATGGGGTCTCCGGACTACACCGAATAGATCTACCGGATACACGCCATTCTTTATGGTATACGGTGCCGAGGCAGTACTCTCGACCGACATGCAGTATGATTCCCCGAGAGTAACAATGTTCACCGAGACCGAGGCAAAGGAGGCCCGAGAAGATGATGCTGATTTACTAGAAGAGGCAAGGGAGTTGGCACTGTCTCGGTCTGCAATTTACCAGCAAAACCTTCGCCGTTATCATAGCCGGAAGGTGCACCCGAGGGTGTTCCGAGAAGGGGATCTGGTGCTGAGGCTCATCCAACGCACGGCCGGAATGCATAAGTTGTCACATCCATGGGAGGGACCTTTCGTGATGAGCAGGGCATTGCACAATGACACTTATTACCTTGTAGATGCACAGGAGGCTAGGAAAGGTGTAATGGACAAATCCGGTGAGGAAACCAAGCGTCCATGGAATGTAGCTCTACTTCGACCCTTTTACACATAAAGGGCTCAGTGTATGATGTATCTCAATTTTCAGTATTAATGGAAGTAAGGCACCCCGGGAGGAACCCGGGGACTGCCTGGTCCTGTGCTCATTTTACTTTTGTTTTGACAAGTTCATTTATTGTTTTGTACCGGCATCTCGGGAAGGAACCCGGGGACTGCCGGGTAGCTATTTCTTATATTATTTGTATGCCGGGAAAGTTCCGAGTTCGATTCTCAAAGTCAAAGTAATGTATGTCATGTGAAATCATCTTGTGACTCGACTGACGCACGCCGAAATGGTAGTCAAGAGCTAAGAGAGGGAAGGTGGGGAACACGAAAAAGGTCTCGGGGACTCGGAGCAGGAACTTATCCGGCATACCTGTTTTTTACTAACTCAGTTATTTTTTATGTCGGGAATTCGGTTAGCCGGAACTCGGATTGTTTTAAGTAATGTATGCCGTATGTGGAGTTTTGTGACTCGACTGTCGAACGTCGAAATGGTAGACAAGAGCAAAAATTGCCTAAGTACGGTAAACATGCAAAGCAACTCGGGAACTCATAACAGAATAAATTGGCATAAGTTGTTCGGATAGATAATTCAGTGCGAAACGAGAATAATATAAGTGTATGTTACATCTTGCACCCGGCATCCCGGGGATTTAATGAATCTACTCTTAAGTGTTTCAAGTGATAGGGGAAGTCGGCTTCTCGACGGAGACGTCAGCAGAAGCAGCGACCTCGTGAGGAGCAGCAGCAGGAGCAGCTTCGGCTTCAGTTCCGGCGGTGGTACTCGGGGCGACGGGGCGCACCTCGGTCTAGGAGACCTCAGGTCTCGGCGAAGTCGTAGCATCCCGGGGCAGCACGGTCTCGGGCGCAGCACCGGAGGCAGCGTCATCTTCTTCCGGGATCTCGTCATCCGCATCGCCGGTCGCGCCTGTGTCTTCGTCATCCTCATAGTCTGATTCGGAATCAGAAGGAACGACGCTGGCGGTGAAGGCACGGATGCTGGCCCACGAGGCGATGCGGTGCGCGACCTCTTGTCGGCGTTGGACCTTTGCCGGATCGCTGCACCACGGCGAAATTGTCCGCAGGCGCTGGATCGCCTCCAGATCAAGACCTTCGTACCAGCTAAGTACTTGGGTCAAGACCTGGTCGGCACCAGCCCGCGCACCGGAACGCTTCCAGGCGTGGATGCGCCTCCCGGCACACAGGAGTGCGCTCGTGAGTTCGGCGATCGAAAGCGTCGTGCGGATACTCGGCCAAAGCGCGCCGTGGACGTGGATTGCAGCGCTGAGCAGCTCCGTCCCGATAGACCGGAGAGGCACTATCCGGGCCTTCAGAGCGGTGAGGTGATCCTCGATGTCCCAGGCATCCGAGACAGGGCCCTTCCCGGCGCGTTTCTCTCGGACGGCAGCAACGACAAGGGCGGCAGCCTCGCGGGAGTGCTCGAATTCTCCTTTAAAAAGAAGAGCTGTCAAACGACTAAGGCATAAGAAGAGCAACAGCAAAGAAAGAAAGCAACAAGAGAAGGGGGATGTCGGTCCACTTACTGTTAAGATCCCTGTTCAGTACAGTGAGCTCGGAGAGCCAAGTATCGGACCGTGACCGGAGGAGAGCCAGCCCGGTCTCGGCAAGATGCGCGCGCTCCTCGGACTGATCCAAGGTTTCCTTTTGTTTCTTCGTCGCCTCAATGAAGCGCGTCTTCATCTCGGTCGCGGCAGCCTTGACTTTTTCGAGCTCGCCGTTGAGTCGCGCGATCTCGGCTTGCGCGGTGGCAAGTGCGGCCTTCTGGTCTACCGAGACCTTGCGCGCGGCGTCTCGCTCCTCCCGGAGGCGCCCCTCGCACTTCTTGGACTGACCGAGGTCAGCAAGAACTCGGTTGAAGATGCTGCAGCGTTTCTTGCTGCACTCCTGAAATCAAAGACGAAGAAGGATGAGTCAATCTAGGAAAAGATGTAAGGAAATCGGGAGAGTCCGAGATCAGTAACAAGTAAAAGCTACCCGGTAGGGAGGATCTCGGGGACTCGGTGTCCGAGTCCTGGAATTTTCTCTAAGATTGGAGCCTAGTGATCTGCTATTCGCTGGAATCTAGAGCACTAAGCACCAATCTCGGGGACTAGTGGTTATGGACCAAATTTTGAAACAAGCTACCCGGTAGGGAGGATCTCGGGGACTTGGTGTCCGAGTCCTGGAATTTTCTCTAAGATTGGAGCCTAGTGATCTGCTATTCGGTGGAATCTAGAGCACTAAGCACGAATCTCGGGGACTAGTGGTTATGGACCAAATTTTGAAACAAGCTACCCGGTAGGGAGGATCTCGGGGATTCGGTGTCCGAGTCCTGGAATTTTCTCTAAGATTGGAGCCTAGTGATCTGCTATTCGGTGGAATCTAGAGCACTAAGCACCAATCTCGGGGACTAGTGGTTATGGACCAAATTTTGAAACAAGCTACCCGGTAGGGAGGATCTCGGGGACTCGGTGCCCGAGTCCTGGAATTTTCTCTAAGATTGGAGCCTACTGATCTGCTATTCGGTGGAATCTAGAGCACTAAGCACCAATCTCGGGGACTAGTGGTGGTGGAAGGAGCAAATACTTTTTGATGAAAGAAAGAGAACAACCTTACCTCGGTCACCCGAGTAACATCCAGCGCGGCCACCTGGAGAGCGTGCAGAGCTTGAGCGTTGCGGCTTGGGCCTGCAGCGTGCAAGTCTCCCGTGGTCTCGGAGGCGTCGGCGGCAAGCCAGGCCTGGTTGTATTCATCAACAACCTGTATGCCAGAGCCGCCGGGCGTGCGGGTAGCAGCAACGTCCCGGGATCCTGAAGGCACAAAGGAGCTGACGGTTGCTCGCAACATCCGCAAGGCGGTAGTAGGGATCTCGGCGGGAGGCGGTGGTAACGATGAAAACGTACCCATGCGCAGTACCAAGTCTTGGCCCGAGGATGTCGGGGCAGCAGCGGGTTTGGCAGAAGGAGTTTTTTTCCCGGCAATCTTGGGGCGCGACTTCGCGGCAGGTGGATCAACTTGCCGGGAAGAGGTTGTGGGACATTTCTCCAGGGCGGTCTTGTGCGAGGCTTGCCGGGAGTGGCCGCTTGGCGCGAGCTGCCGGCGAGGGCTCAGAATCTCAGCCTCAAGCCCGGGCACCCGACGCGGACTCTCCGGAAGAAGAATATCTCCCGAGGTGGTCGTGGCCTGCACCGGGGTCTCGTCGATCACCGGGCGTGCATCCGGAGTCACAACGGTAGCCGGTGCGGCACCAGAGGCAGCAGCCTCGTTTCCTCGTGTAGAAGGGCGAGGTGGAGAAGGGGAAGCCCGAGCCGGGCTGGGAGTCCGAGTCCCGGGTGGAGGAGGAACAGCAGGTGACGGGAGGTCGAGCGCATCCCTGAAAGAAAGTATCTTAGTAATAGTTTATGGAGAAGACAAAGTAAGATAGCATAAGACAAAGAAAATGTACCCGGAGTCCACAGTGGGAGGACCCCTCTGTCGGCATCGAGAAGGCTTCTCGGCCGTTTGTTTGTTCGGCTTGCTTCTCTTGGGAGGCTTGCCGGAATCCTCGGCAACATCGGTGTCGGAAGCCGCACGCTTCCGGCTCTCGGCGTGTTTGGTGACGGCCGTCGGCTTTGGAACCACTGCTGAAGCCCAGTTGAGAGGGAGAGCGTCAATCACATCGATAATTTGGCAATCAATCTCATCCTCATCATCCGAAGAAATGGAAACTGCCTCTGAGGTTGAAGGCTTACCCGGGGAGGCAGCTTTCACCAGAGGAATGGCGAGATGGTCCTCGCCGTCAGGATCCTCCCTCGGCATCTCTTCCGGTGTTGGGAAGTTCGGCGCGTAATTCCCGTTGGCGTGGATAGCGTCTTCCTCAATTTGCCGCTCGAATAACTGCGCAAATAAATCACCACATGATACCCATGTCGGTTTCCAGCAGAACCCGGGCGCAAAGGGAAGTTTGCGAAAGGCAGATATGAGCACCTGTTTCAAAGGTTTTTTCCGGGATCCCCCAATGGCACCCCAAGAGTAATCATCCGTCATCTTCGTCCGAGCAATAGCTCGAACGCGGCGGACGACCCCAGCGTGATCTAGCCCAAAGATGCTGGTCCGGGTAGGGTCTAAGTTCCCGGCCATATGGCACATCTTGTGCACTCGGGTTTGGAGGGGGCAGACGCGGCGAATGATGAAGCAGCGCAGGAGATCATCGCCGGTCATTTTGTCGTTCAGCACGTTCAGAACGTCGTGCATGCACCTGACTTCCTCGGTGTCGGGAAGCCGCTTCCAGAGATTGAATTTGCGCCGAGGACCAATGGCGAACTCCGGCAGATTGATGAAGTCCGGATTCGAGGATCCCGGAGCGTCTCCCGAGCTTTCCCGGTTCTTCACATAGAAGAAGCTGCGCTGCCACTTCCGGCAGGACTCTAGTCCTTTGACTATTGGGAATCCGGAGTCAGCGCGGGGGATGATGGTGGCAGCTCCGCAGTCGACCAAGTCTTTTATCTTCTGATCCGGGTTGGGGATGGCTTGGCGACGAAGAATGAAGTACTTGGCCCAGAGATCCAAGAATGGCCATACGCCGAGGTAGGCTTCCGAATAGGTGGTGAAGACCGAAAGCATCATGATGGCATTGGCGGGGAGATGATGGGGTTGGAGGCTGTAAGTGTCGAGGAAGTCGCGGAAGAAGGGGCTAGCCGGAAGCCCAAACCCACGCTCGAAATGCGTGAGGAATACCACGTATTCCCCGGGTTGGGGTTCCGGTTGAACCTCATCCTCCGGGAGACGACTCTCAACTTCCGGAGGAATCCGGTGGGTCCGGTACAGCCAATCCAGGTCTGACTGTTTGGTCTCGGATCCATCCCAGCATCCCCGGATACCTTCTTCACCCATGCCGGAGGAGTCCGCAGAGGTATCCGGGCTACTCTGCAGGCGCAGTGGCGGTTAGTCGGGGTTAGTCTATCGGGATCTAGGATGCCGGATCGCAAACTCCTAAACACAACCGAGTTCAGGACAAGTAAGATCTACCGCATGCTGATAAATCAAAACTAAAGTGAGGAAATTATACTCGGGCTAAACTCGAGCGAGGCGCATTGCGAGCGAAAGATCCACATCCTACCGCAACGGTGCATCACCGCCGTGCACCCTATGCGCGCCGCTCGGGTCGTGCTCACCGGCGGCGGCTCAACCGCGCATGTATTAGGGCACGGCCGAATGCGAGGTGCTATTCTACTAAAGGAGATCATCGAAGCGGAGAGAGCAACTCACCAGAGAAGAGGAGGTCGGTGACGGCAAGGGCGACGACGCTCGGGCTCCGGCGAGCGGCGAGGGCGGCGGAGTTCGGGCGACGGATGCAGCGGCGGCGATGCGCTCGAGACAACGGTGGAGGAGAGGCGAAGGAGAGGAAGAAGGAGAGGAAACCGTTCCGGTCCCCTATTTATGGGGGGGATTCCGGAGCGGTTTCCAGTTTTCCCGCCCACGATCTCCACGATCGTGGGTGGGATCTATTTTGCGCAGCGCGCCAAGTGGCGCTAGCCGGAGCGCCCGATCCAGCCACACCGAGGGTCACACGGCCCCAACGGCTGGGTTCCGGATCGGCTGCGGCTCCCGGCGCGGGAACCCAAGCGACGGCGTGCTCGGGCAGAAGCACTCGAGTGCATTTCTGGTCAGACGAGACGTCGGGTGGGGCCCAGCTCGCAATCTCGAGTCCAATACGAAGCCAACGGTCGAGATTCGCTGAGACCGCAGTATCCGGTTACGGGCTTCATCTCCGGTTAAAACAATCTCGGTAGGAGGATCTCGGGAAGAACCGAGCTCGACATATATTGAAAGGCTGATGTCGTATGTTCTCAGAAGATGGTTGTTATTAAAGCTGATCCCGCACATCAACCGAGGTCGCTGTGCAGCACCAGCTTCGGGGACTAGTGTCGGGGGGCTACCCCCCGGGTAGGGGCAGATCCCGGAATATCTCAGCTGTTTGTCAACAGTAATTGACCTTTGGCGAGAGCAAGGGACACCCCCTGGTGTGCTGAAGGGGCAACTTGACCCTTAAGTGCTGGAAGGGTCCAGAGTGCCACCTGGCAGGCGCAAGGGTCGGTCCTAACACCTATAAATAGACACCCCCAGCCTTCACAATGGCAGCACAAACATCAGCGGATGGTTCCTCTAAGAACTAGCTTCTCGAAGATGTCTTCGCAGATAGGCTAAGACATCTTCGGGAGGCTAGGCCTAGAGATGCACATCCACAGGCGAGCTCGGATGCCACCGGAAAGGATCTCGGGCCTCGGGCTCCGAGAAGAGTCCCGGAAGGAGATGTATTCGGTTTCATCGGATAGGTGGTCCGGGTAAGTGCTAACCGGAGTCTCTATCTCGGTCTTGATCTTGTGCAGGAGAGGTTCACGGAGGCAAGCACAGAGGTAGCCGGTGTGAACGATCCCGGTCGACCGTCAATGGTCTGTACCAGACTTTTCCGCCTGATGCGGGAGGAAGTACATTTCCGCCTGACACGGAAGCATGGTCACCTCCCGCCTGACACGGGAGCGCGTCAGCCGGTACGACAACAGTACGACAAGACCTGACATGCCTAGCCCGGCAATCCGGAAAAGGCTATCCGGGATGGGCAAAGACATGTCCTGTCTCTGACAGGGAGACAATGATGATCCAGGACGGCGTCTGCTGTCCTCGCCGATATGATGACGAAGGGGCTACGCCGGATAGCACGGCGACTAGGTCGCGGTAGCCGGTGACGGCATGCCGGCTAGGCCTGTCCGGTGGGGCCAGGCCAACTTAGGGTTACCGGCCCTCCTGGCCGAGACCCTATAAAAGGTGCCATAACTGCTTCTGTGAAGGGGACGACCAACTTGGGAGCCAAAGTGATAGTTGCATTAACTTCTAGAGCCTTTACTTCTTCATACCTTGAGTTCATCTAGTTCTTCGTGTTCCTCACCTCGAGAGATCTGAGAGCAAGTTGTAGTCTTTGTAACACAGTTATATAGAGAAGAAAGGCAGGAGTAGGGGTGTTACCTCCTCACGAGGGCCCTGAACCTGGGTATATCGGGTGTGTGTTGTGTGCCTTCGTGCATTTGTTCTTGTTTGTCAGATCTCCCCTGTATCGCATCCCTGTTGTTTCTAGTTCTTGGGAGATCTCGGTTACACTGGGATCCTCCTCGTGTGGGATATTCAGCTCGCTAACCCTCCCCGGATCCACCAACGTCCATCGGCCCCACACATTAGCCATCCTATGGCATCTGCCGTGACACCACCACGACATAAAGATCACATGGGAGAGAGAGATAAACCACATGGCTTACGTAGATCCCACAACCCCGGGGAAGAACTACTCACTCCTCATCATAGGAGTCAGGAACGGCGATGGAGATGGTGGTGGAGTCGATGGAGATGGCTCCGGGGGCAATTCCCCATCCCGGCAGGGTGCCGGAACAGAGACTTCTGTCCCCCGAATCTTGTCTTTGACGGCGGCGGCGCTCTGGACCCGTGGAGGAAATATCGAACATCGTCCAAGCGTTTTTAGGTCAGGAGGTATTTATGGGCGAAAGGACGATGTCGGTGGGCGCCCGAGGGGTCCACACCACCTCCTGGCGCGACAGAGGGGGGACCCGTGCCAGGGACTGGTGAGGCCACCTCGTGGCCCCTCTCCGTCTCGTCTTCGGTGTTCTGCAATGTTCTTTTTCCAAATACAATTCCAGTATGTTTATTTCCAATTCCGTGAATATTTCCTTAAGTACTTTTCTGAAACCAAAAACAACAGAAAACAGGGAGTTGACACTTTGCCATCTTGTTAATAGGTTAATCCCAGAAAATGCACAAAACTGTATAAAATGCAGATAAAACATGTAATATCATGATATAACATAGCATGGAACATAAGAAATTATAGATACGTTGGAGACGTATCAACATCCCCAAGCTTAGTTCTACTTGTCCCGAGTAGGAAAGAACGATAAAAGAAGAATAATTTCTGAAGTGACATGCTTAAACACAATCTTGATCACGTAATAATATAAGGCATGTAAACTGAGATCAAATGAATAAGGGTTGTAGTTTATATTGATATCAAATGAGTGATTAATAAACAAATAGGTGAAGCAAGCAAAGCTTTCAATGATATAGTACTAGATAGCAATCAACCGTGCAAAGTAGATATTAAAGATGATTTAAGCTTCAAGCACAACAATATAACCATCTAATGCTTCCAACAAACATGACCACTTAATGAAAGGATCAAGTCAAGAAGATCAATATATTATTTGTTCAAAAGAAACAAGCAAACGTTCAATGTTGGTTCCTGGCACCAGGATGTTATGGCTAAGAGAATGTAACCAGAGGTTTGGAAGGCCAACGGAAGAAAGTGTCGTGGTGGTGTCACGGCAGATGCCATAGGATGGCTAATTTGTGGGGCCGATGGACGTTGGTGGATCCGGGGAGGGATAGCGAGCTTAAGAGCTCACACGGGGAGGATCCCGGTAAAACCGAGATCTCCCAAGAACAAAGAACAAGAACAAAGTGCAAAAGGGGAAGATCTAACAAATACAAACAAATGCACGAAGGCACAAAGCACACACACGATATACCCAGGTTCAGGGCCCTCGCGAGGAGGTAACACCCCTACTCCTGCCTTTCCTCTCTATATATTGGTGGTATAAGGACTACAACTTGCTACAAGATCTGTCAAAGGTAGAAGTACGAAGAACTAGATGAACTCAAGGTGATAAGGAGTAACTGCTCTAAGAGTAAATGCAACTATAGCTTTGGCTATGAAGTTGGTCTCTCTCTCTCAGGAGCAGTTATGGCGCCTTTTATAGAGGTCCGGCCGGGAGGGCCGGAAACCCTAATTTGGCTTGGCCCCACCGGACAGGCCTAGCCGGGATGTCGTCACCGGCTAGTGCGACCTAGTCGCCGGGCTATCCAGCGTAGCCCCTTCGTCATCATCTCGTTAAGGACGGCAGGCGCCGTCCTGCATCATCATTGTCCCCTTGTCAGAGATAAGACATGTCTTTGCCCATCCCGGATAGCCTTTTCCGGACTGCCGGGCTAGGCATGTCAGGTCTTGTCGTACCACGGTCGTACCGGCTGACGCGCTCCCGTGTCAGGCGGGAGGTGACCATGCTTCCGTGTTAGGCGGAACGGTACTTCCCCCCGCGATAGACGGGAAAGCCTGCTACAGACCGTTGACGGCCGACCGGAAGCCCTTGCTCCGGATACCTCCTTGCCTGCCACTGAACCTCTTCTGCACAAGATCAACACCGAGAGTCGCTCCGGTTAGTACTTATCCGGAATACCTATCCGGTAAAGCCGAATACTCCTTCATCCGTAAGTCTCCCCGGAGTCCTAGATCCGGGATCCTTCCCGGAGACGTCCGAGCTCGTCTCAGGATGCGTATCTCTAGGCCTAGCCTCCCAAAGATGTCTTAGCCTACCAGCAAAGACATCTTCGAGAAGCTAGTTCTTAGAGGAACCATCCGCTCACGCTTGTGCTGCGATTGTGAGGGCCGGGTGTGTCTATTTATAGCTGCTAGAGGTGACCCTTGCACCTGCCAGGAGGCATTTTGTCCTCTACCAGTGCCCAAGGGTCAAGCTGCCCTTTCGGCACACCAGGAGGTGTTCTTTGCTGTCGCCAAAGGTCAAGCACTGTTGATATTCATTATAATATACTGGGATCTGCCCCTACCCGGGGGGCAGCCCCCCGACACTAGTCCCCGAAGCTGGTGCTGCACAGCGACCCCGGATGATGTGCGGGATCAGCTTTAATAACACCCATCTTCCGAGAACATATGACACCCTCCTTTTATTCCATGCCGAGGTCGATTCGTCCCGATATCTTCTCACCGAGATGGTCTTAACCGGGAGGCGAAGCCTGCGACCGGGTAGCACCATCTCAGCAAATCTTGACCGTTGATCTCCCGATGAATTCGACACAGCGAGCCAGGGCCCACCCGACGTCCCGTCTGCGCAGAGGTGCACTCGAGTGCTTTTGCGCACGCACGGTGTCGCTTGGGTTCCCGCGCCGGGGAGCCGCATCCGATCCGGAATCGAACCGTTGGGGCCGTGTGGCCCTCGGTGTGGCCGGATCGAGCGCTCCGGATAGTGCCACGTGGCTCGCGGCACAAAATAGATCCCACCTACGATCGTAGAGATCGTGGGCGGGAAAATTGGAAACCGCTCCGGAATCCCCCCCATAAATAGGGGAGCGGAACGGTCTCCTTCACTTCTTCTTCTTCGCTCTTCTTCTCCTTCACCGTCTCGAGCTCGTCGCCGCCGCTGCGCTCGTTGCCCGCACGACGTCTCGCTCGCCGTTCGCCGGAGCTCGCACCCCGCCGTCCCTCTCACACGCCGTCGATCTCCTCCACCGGTGAGTTGCTCTTCTCCGCTCCGATGCCTTTCTCCGGTAAAGTAACCTCCCGACGCCGGCCGTGCCATAGCACGAGCACGGTTGCGCCGCCGCCGGTGAGCACATTCGAGCGGCGCGCGCGAGGTGCACGGCGATGAACCACCGTGGCGCTAGGATGCATATTGGTCACCCGTATTCGTACCTCGTTTGAGTTTAGCGCGAGCCATTTTTCCTCCCTTTGTTTTGATTATTTAGCACATGACAGATCTTGCTTCCCACCAACTCGGTAGTGTCTAGCAGTTTGTGCCCCGACATCCTTGTTTCCGATAGACTAACTCCGACTAACCGCCGCTGCGTCTGCAGAGTAGCCCGGATACCCCTGCATATTTCTCCGACATGGGTGAAGAACGTGCTCGGGGGTGCTGGGATGGGTCCGAGACGAAGCAGTCGGATCTTGACTGGCTGTATCGGACTCACCGGATTCCTCCGGAAGTCGAGAGCCGTCTACCGGGAGAGGAGGTTGCCCCGGAACCCCAACCCGGGGAATTCGTGGTATTCCTATCGCACTTCGAGCGCGGGTTTGGGCTTCCGGCTAGCCCCTTCTTCCGCGACTTCCTCGACACGTACGACGTCCAACCTCACCATCTTCCCGCCAACGCCATCATGATGCTCTCGGTCTTCACCACCTACGCGGAGGCGTATCTCGGCATATGGCCATTTGTGGATCTCTGGGCCAAGTATTTCATCCTTCGCCGCCAAGCCATCCCCAATCCGGATCAGAAGATAAAGGACTTAGTCGATTGCGGAGCGGCCACCATCATCCCTCGCGCGGACTCCGGATTCCCCATAGTTAAGGGACTAGAGTCTTGCCGGAAATGGCAGCGCAGCTTCTTCTACGTGAAGAACCGGGAGCCCTCGGGAGATGGTCCGGGGTCCTCGAACCCGGACTTCATCAATCTGCCGGAATTCATCATGGGTCCTCCGCGCGAATTCCGTCGCTGGAAGCATCTTCCCGACAACGACGAGATCAAATACATGCACGATGTTCTGCATGTGCTAACTCAGCAGATGACCGGGGATGATCTCTTGCGCTGCTTCATTGTCCGCCGGGTCTGCCCCCTTCAAAACCGAGTGCACAAGATGTGCCACATGTCCGGGAACTTCGACCCCACTAGGACCAGTATCCTTGGGCTAAACCACGGGGGGGTCGTCCGTCGTGTCCGAGCTATTGCCCGGACGGAGATGACGGAGGACTACACTTGGGGGGTCCTTGGGGGATGTCGGAGAAGACCATGCGACCAGGTGCTTATATCAGTCTTTCGTGCCTTCGCCTTCGTGCATGCGCTCACCTGGACACCGACACGGCCTAACTTGTTTGCGCAGTTGTTCGAGCGTCAACACAAAGAAGACGCCGTCCACGTCAACGGGAATTACACGCCGGACTTCCCGAAACCGGACGTGATGCCGAGAGAGGATCCCGACGGCGAGGAACACCTCGCCATCCCTTTCGTCAAGGCCCCGGGTAATTCTTCAACTCCAGAGGCAGTTTTCATTTCTTCGGATGATGAGGATGAGATTGACTGCGAGATTCTCGATGTTATTGATGCTCTCCCTTTGAATTGGGCCTCAGCTGTGGTTCCGAAACCGACAACCGGGACCAAACGTGCCGAGAGCCGGAAGCGCGCGGCTTCCGACACCGAGGGGGCCGATAATCCCGGCAACCCCCCCAAGAAGAGCAAATCGACTAAGCAGACCACCGAGAAGCCTGCTCGGCGCCGGCAAAGGGGTCCTCCCCTTGTGGATTCCGGGTACGTCCTCCTTGCCTTATGTTATCTTTGCTTTCTCCATAACTACTACTAAGACATTTCCTTTCAGGGACGCACTCGATCTCCCGTCCCCTGCTGTTCTTCCTCCTCCCGGGACTCGAACTCCCAGCCCGGCTCGGGCCTCTCCTTCACCTCCTCGCCCTTCTACCCGAGGCATTGAGCTTGCGGCTTCCAGTGCCGCACCGGCTACCGCTGCGACCCCGGAAGCACATCCGGTGCTCGAAGAGACCCCGGTGCAGGTCACGGCCACCTCGGGAGAAGTGCTTCTTCCGAAGAGCCCGCGCCGGGTTCCCGGGCTGGAGGCAGAGATCCTCAGCCCTCGCCGGGAACCTGCGGCAAGTGGCGCCTCTCGGCCAGCCGAGACCAAGGCCATCCCGGAGAGGCAGCGTACCGCCTCCTCCCGGCCAGCAGATCAAGTTCCCAAGTCTCGCTGCAAGACTGCTGGGCAGAAAACACCTTCTGCTCCGACCGCAGCTGCCCCGACATCCTCGGCCCGCGACTTGGTGCTGCGCCCGGGTACGTCTTCATCTTTACCACCGCCTCCCGCCGAGATCCCTACTGCTGCCTTGCGGATGTTGCGAGCAACTGTCAGTTCCTTTGTACCTTCAGGATCCCGGGATGTTGCCGCTACCCGCGCGCCCGGCTGCTCCGGCATACGGGTTGTTGATGAATACAACAATGCCTGGCTCGCCGCCGATGCCTCCGAGATCGCCGGAGATCTGCACGCTGCAGGGCCAAGCCGCAACGCCCAAGCTCTGCACGCTCTCCAAGTGGCCGCACTGGATGTTACTCGGGTGACCGAGGTAAGCTTGCTCTCTTTCTTTTATCGAAAAACACTTGTTCCTTCCACCACCACTAGTCCCCGAGATTGGTGCTTAGTGCTCTAGATTCCACCGAATAGCAGATCACTAGGTTCCAATCTTAGAGAAAAAACCCAGGACTTGGACACCGAGTCCCCGAGATCCTCCCAACCGGATAGGTTGCTTCAAAATTTGCTTCACCACTAGTCCCCGAGATTGGTGCTTAGTGCTCTAGATTCCACCGAATAGCAGATCACTAGGTTCCAATCTTAGAGAAAAAACCCAGGACTTGGACACCGAGTCCCCGAGATCCTCCCAACCGGATAGGTTGCTTCAAAATTTGCTTCACCACTAGTCCCCGAGATTGGTGCTTAGTGCTCTAGATTCCACCGAATAGCAGATCACTAGGTTCCAATCTTAGAGAAAAAATTCAGGATTCGGACACCGAGTCCCCGATATCCTCCCAACCGGGTTCCTTACATCCTTTCCCGACTAACTTCTTTTCTGTCTTGATTTTTAGGAGTGCAACCATAAACGCCGCGACATCTTCAACCGGGTTCTTGCTGATCTCGGTCAGTCCAAGAAATCCGAGGAGCGCCTCCGGGAGGAGCGAGATGCGGCGCGCAAGGTCTCGGTGGACCAGAAGACTGCTCTCGGCACCGCGCAATCCGAGATCGCATGGCTGAACGGCGAGCTCGGAAAGGCCCAGGCTGCTATTGCCGAGATGAAGACGCGCTTCATCGAAGCTACCAAGAAGCAGAAAGAGACCCTGGACCAGTCCGAGGAGCGCGCGCACACTGCCGAGACTGAGCTTGCTCTTCTCCGTTCCCGGTATGATACTTGGCTCTCGGAGCTCACAGTATTAAACCGGGATCTGAACAGTGAGTGGACCGACATCCCTCTTGTCTTTTTTTTTGCTTCCTTTCCTGCTGTTATTCTTATGACCTAGTCGTTTGACAGCTCTTCTTTTTAAAGGAGAGTTTGAGCACTCCCGGGAAGCTGCCGCCAAAGCTGTTGCCGCCTTCCGCGAGAAGCGCGCCGGGAAGGGTCCCATCTCGGATGCCTGGGACATTGAGGATCACCTCGTTGCCCTGAAGGCCCGGATAGTACCCCTCCGGTCTATCGGGACGGATCTGCTCAGCGCCGCGATCCATGTCCACGGCATATTGTGGCCAAGCATCCGCGGGACGCTCTCGATTCCGCAGCTCGCGGGCGCACTCCGGGGTGCCGGGAGTCGCCTCCACGCGTGGAAGCGTTCCGGTGCGCGGGCTGGTGCCGACCAGGTCTTGACCCAAGTACTTAGCTGGTACGAAGGTCTTGATCTTGCGGCGATTCAGCGCCTGCGGACGGTGTCGCCATGGGTCAATGATCCGGAGAAGGTCCAGCAGCGGCAAGAGGTGGCGCACCGCATCGCCAAGTGGTCCAACATCCGTGCCTTCACCGCCAGCACCGTTTCCTCAGAGTCTGAATCAGACTATGCGGACTCCGAAGACACCAGCGCAACTGGCGGTGCGGAAGAGGAGCTCCCGGAAGAGGATGATGGCGCCTCCGGTGCTACGCCCGAGAACGTGGTTCCCCGGGATGCAACGTCTTCACTGAGAGCCGAGGCCCCCGAGACCGAGGTGCTTCCCGAAGCACCGAGCAGCGCTGCCGGAACCGAAGCTGAAGTCACTCCTACTGCTGCTCCTGCTACCGCTGCTGCCACTGCTCCCGAGGCAGCTGCTTCCGAGGTTACTGCCACCGAAGTCTCCGTTGAGAAGCCGACTTCCCCTGCCGCTTAAAAACTTAAAGTAGATTCGTCAAATCCCCGGGATGCCGGGTGTCATATGTAATATATACTTATACTATTTTCATTCCGCAGTGAACTACTTATCCGAACAATTTATGCCAATGTATTCTGTTTTGAGTTCCCGACTTGCTTTTCATGTTCACCGTACTTAGGTAATTTCTGCTCTTGTCTACCATTTCGGCGTTCGACAGTCGAGTCACAAAGCTCCACATACGACATACACTACTTAGAACAACCCGAGATCCGGCTAACCGAATTCCCGACATAAACAACAAAGTTAATAAAAAACAAGTATGCCGGATAAGTTCCTGCTCCGAGTCCCCGAGACCGTTTTCGTGTTTCCCACCTTCCCTCTCTTTGCTCTTGACTACCATTTCGGCGTTCGTCAGTCGAGTCACAAGATGATTTCACATGACATACATTACTCTGTCTTTAAGAGTCGAACTCGGAACTTTCCCGGCATACAAAAGAAAAGTAGAGAACAGCTATCCGGCAGTCCCCGGGTTCCTTCCCGAGATGCCGGTACAAAATGGTAAATAAACTTAATAAAACAGAAGTAAAGGAGCGCACAGACCCAGGCAGTCCCCGGGTTCCTCCCGGGGTGCCTTACTTCCATTAATACTGAAAATTGAGATACAACATACACTGAACCTTTTACGTGAAAAAGGGGCGAAGTAGAGCTACATTCCATGGACGTTTGGTTTCCTCACCGGATTTGTCCATTACACCTTTCCTAGCCTCCTGTGCATCTACAAGGTAATAAGAATCATTGTGCAATGCCCTGCTTATCACAAAAGGTCCCTCCCATGGAGGTGACAACTTATGCATTCCGGCCGTGCGTTGGATGAGCCTCAGCACCAGATCTCCCTCCCGGAACACCCTCGGGTGTACTTTCCGGCTATGATATCGGCGAAGATTTTGCTGGTAAATTGCAGATCGAGATAGTGCCAACCCTCTTGCCTCTTCGAGTAAATCCACATCATCTTCTCGGGCCTCCTTTGCCTCGGTCTCGGTGAACATTGTCACTCTCGGAGAATCATATTGTATGTCGGTTGGGAGTACTGCCTCAGCACCGTATACCATGAAGAATGGTGTGTACCCGGTAGATCTATTCGGTGTAGTCCGGAGACCCCATAACACCGCCGACAACTCCTCTATCCAGCATCCCGGAGTTCTCAACAATGGTTCAATCAAACGAGCTTTGATACCGGCTAAGACCAAGGCATTTGCCCTTTCGACTTGCCCATTTGCTTCCGGGTGTGCGACTGATGCTACATCTAGCCGGATTCCCTTCTCAGCACAAAATCGAGCGAATTCCCCCACAGCAAAGTTTGTTCCATTATCCGTGATAATGCTGTGTGGGTATCCGTATCTCAAGATGATGTCTTTCAGGAATTGCACAGCGGTGTGTCCATCGCACTTCCGGATTGGCTTGACCTCTATCCACTTGGTGAACTTGTCCACCATGACAAGTATGTGTGTCATATTGCCCCTTGCCGGCTTGAATTGCCCGACCATGTCCAAACACCATACTGCGAATGGCCAAGTGATGGGGATTGTTTTCAGTGCTGACGCCGGCATGTGTATCCGGTTAGCAAATCTCTGACATCCCCCACACTTCCGGACAATATCTTCTGCTTGCTGCAATGCAGTGGGCCAGTAGAACCCATGCCGGAACGCCTTTGCCACCAGGGCCCGGGATGATGCATGATGTCCGCACTCCCCTTGATGTATTTCCACCAGCATCTCTTGTCCTTCTGCCGGTTCCACACATCTCTGGAGTACTTCGGTGACACTTCTCTTGTACAGTTCTTGATTGATGACAGTGTATGCTTTTGATCTTCGCAGTATCTGCCGAGCTTCCACTTCATTTTCCGGGAGACTTCCCTCCAAGATGTACGCCATAATGGGCTGTGCCCATCCCGGGACAGGTCTCTCCGGGAACATGGGAGTGTCTATGTCCATTGGTTCTGCCGACATCACCTCTATCATCATCTTTCTTTGCCTCTCCGAGCACTGGGACGCAGTCCCCGGGTTCGATGTTATGCTCCCGACATCTACTTCCATGGGTACGGCATCTGAACCAGGCTCCTTGGGGATGAAGATAGATTCTGACTCGGGTGATGGTTGAATAGATGGCTTCCTCAGATGCTCTAGGGCTATCCCGGGTGGGATGGCATCCCGGGATGACCCTAGCTTGGACAAGACATCCGCTGCTTCGTTTTCTCCTCTGGGCACATGTTTGAACTCGCACCCTTCAAAAAATCCGGAAATTTTCTGCACATGAAATCTGTACAAGGCCATGTTTGCATCAAGGGCATCCCAATTCCCCGACACCTGTTGTACTACGAGATCCGAGTCACCAAAGCACTCTATCCGGCGAATGCCGATTTCCTTGGCGACGTTCAGTCCATGAACCAAGGCCTCATATTCTGCGACATTGTTGGATGCCCGAAAATGGATCTGCAGCACATACTTCAGTACATCTTGCTTTGGGGAAGTGAGGAACACTCCGGCACCCAACCCGATCTTAGCCTTTGAGCCATCGAAATGCATCCTCCAGAAGTTGTAATCCGGTATCGGAGGTTCATACTGCATCTCGGCCCAGTCTACCAAAAAGTCCGGCAGCGCCTGCGACTTGATGGCATCTCGTCTCTCGTATGCCGGAGCATACGGAGACAACTGGATGGCCCATTTGGCTACCCGGCCGCTAGCATCCTTGCAACCGATGATCTCGGCGAGAGGAGCTTCGCACACCACTGTGACCGGATGTTCCTGAAAGTAGTGCTTGAGCTTGGTCACTGCCATGTATACCCCATATGCCATTTTCTGGTAGTGCGGGTAGTTCTGCTTTGATTCCGAGATCACCTCACTGAGGTAATACACCGGCCTCTGTATCAGCTTGCCCCCCTCTTCCCTTTCTACCACCATTGCGACACTGACTACCCGGTTGGTTGCATCAATATATAACAACATAGGTTCCTTGGGTAACGGGGATGCCAACACAGGTGCTGTTGAGAGCATTCTCTTCAGACCATTGAACGCCGCATCAGCCTGCGGGGTCCAAACAAATGTCTTGCTCTTCTTCATCAGTTGATACAGAGGCAAGGCTTTCTCCCCAAGTCGGCTCACAAACCGACTTAGGGATGCCAGACACCCGGTAAACTTCTGCACATCCTTGAGACGCACGGGCAACTTCATGCTCTCAATAGCATGAATTTTACCCGGGTTGACCTCTATTCCTCGGCTGGAGATGAGGAAACCGAGTAACTTCCCTGCTGGCACACCAAATGTGCACTTATCCGGGTTCAACCTCATCCGGAATCTTCTCAGGTTCTTAAATGTTTCCCTCAGATCATCTATTAACGAGGCTTTTTCTTTAGTTTTTATGACTATGTCATCGACATAGACCTCGGCATTTCGGCCTATCTGGTCATGCAAGCATTTCTGCATGCATCTCTGGTATGTAGCACCAGCATTTCTCAACCCGAAAGTCATAACACGATAGCAATAAGCCCCATAAGGGGTAATGAAAGCAGTTTTCAATTGATCATCCGGATTCAAAGGTATCTGGTGGAAACCAGAATAAGCATCTAGAAAAGTTAAAAGCTCACTCCCGGCAGTGGAGTCTATCACTTGATCTATCCGGGGCAGCGGAAAGGGGTCTTTCGGGCATGCCTTGTTGAGGTTGGTGAAGTCGATGCACATGCGCCACACCTTAAGCAGGAGGGGATCATCTTTCTTCTTCTCAACCAGGACCGGATTCGAAATCCAATCCGGGTGCAGCACCTCCATGATGAATCCGGCGGCCAGCAGTATAGCCAGATGCTCCATGACAGCAGCTCTTCTCTCATCCGAGAGGCGCCTAGTCAGTTGCTTCACCAGCTTCGCATCCGGTCGAACAAACAGAGAGTGCTCAGCCAACTCCCTCGGGACGCCTTGCAGATCGTCACTCGACCACGCAAAGGCATCCCGATTCTCACGGAGGAAGTCGACGAGCTCGCCTTCCTATTTGCTGTCCAGGTTGCTGCCAATGATAACTTGGCGCTCCGGGTTGCTGGGGTCCACGCACACCTTCTTGGTCTCCTTTGGGGGCTGAAATGATGCCGCCTGCTCCGGGTTCACCATCCCGGGCATCCCTAGTTGGGAGGTCTTGGCCATCGCCACCACCTGCTGGATCCTCTTCTTTTCTTCCGCGATCACCAGGGACTCAGCTAAGCACGACCCCGCCGAGGCACACTCCATGGAGCGCTTGTGGTCTCCCGAGATGGTGATCACACCATTGGGTCCCGGCATCTTCATCTTGAGGTAGCCCACGTGAGTCGAGATCATGAACTTGGCGAGGGCTGGTCTGCCGATCAGGGCGTGATACGGGCTCTCGAGGTCCACGAACTCGAACTCCAAGCTCTCGGTTCTGCAGTTCTCCCGAGTTCCAAATAGCACCTCCACCCAAATCTTTCCCATGGGCGAGCAAGAGACTCCGGGCACAATGCCATGGAAGGTTGTCTCGGTGGGCAGAAGGGTGTTCATGGATACTCCCAGCTTCAGCATCGTGTCCTTGTACATGATGTTGATGGCACTGCCATTGTCGATCAGGACCCGGCTGAAGCGGACGTTGAGGTTAGGTCCGACAAAGGTTGGGTCCACCACTAAGACATACGCTCCCGGCTTGGGCATAACCCGTGGGTGATCCTTCCGGCTCCAGGTGATCTCCATCTCGGACCAGTGCAAGAATTTGGGCACCGCCGGGATCACAGCATTCACCTCCAGGGCACGCTGCCGCACACTCTTTCGGTCAGTGGGCTCGGTCACGAAGACCACATAGCTCTGATGTGCCTCCCGGTAGTTGCTCTGCTGGTGTCCGGCTTGGTTACCGTTGTCGTTCCGGGTATGCACCACATTCACTGGGCGAGGTGGGGGTCCTCTCGGAGGAGGGGGAAGTCGCACAGCGTTGGCCCCCGATGTCGGAGGAGGGGGTCTCGGGATATTGGGCCGAGATGCCGGAGCATTCTGCCGAAAAGCTCCCGAGCTGCCCTCCTGCAACGTGCGCTGATACCAGCTGCACTGCCGAGTAGAGTGGTTCGCGGGCTTGTTGGCCTCCAGAGTGTGGTAGCAGCATGGCTTATTCAGCATTTCTTCATACGTCAGGGGCTTCTTTTGTTCCACCCAAGTCTTCTGCACCTCCTGACTTTGACCCCAAGCCGGGCCACTTGTCTTCTGACGCTGGCTGTTGCCGGCATCCTCCTGCTCCCGGGTCACTGCTGCGACATGCTGCGTGGCATGGTGGTACTCGGGCTGATTCCTCTTGTGGCCGAACTCCTGGCGATCATGGCTCCTGCTCGGTCCTGAACGCTGAGGTCCCGCATTCCTCCTGTTGGAGTCTCCGACATCCACCAGGGGTTGCATGGGATCTCCAAGCGTATAGGTATCGGCGATGCGCATGGTCTCTGCCAAGGTTGTTGGCATCTTTCTCTGTAATTTTTGCCACAGCATAGAGCCATGCCGGCATCCTTGCGCAAACCAGGAGATGGCCTGTGCCTCCACCACTCCTTCGCAAGAGTTGCGAATATTGCTCCACCGGGTAAGGTATTCCCGGTCAGTCTCATTGCTCCTTTGCCTACAGATGGCGAGCTGTTGAGGCCTGTTGGGCCTCTTGTACGTGCTGGTGAAGTTGCTGATGAACGCCTCCTCGAAATCTAACCAGCAGTCTATACTGCCAGTTCTCAGATTGTTCAACCAGATCCGGGCTGGTCCTTCCAACATCTGCGGTACATAGCGTACCGCCCATCGTCTGTTTCCACCGGCTATGCTTACTGCAGTTACATAGTCGGTCAGCCAGTCTTCCGGCTTCTTGCTACCGTCATAAGTCTTGGCACCTCGGTTGAGCTGAAAGTTCCGAACATGAGGTTCCCGCATGATCCGAGGTCCAAAGCAGGCAAGTCCCGGAGGCCCTTGCTCTTCCACCAACTCGGATTGGTGAATCCGGTCGAGGCGGAATCTGGCGTCTGCCGGGTTCAGCTGCCTGGTTCCTATCCGAGATCCCAAAGGGTTCTCGTCTGGCTGGTATCCGAGCTGCTGCAACCTCGAGTTGCCATCATTGAGCCTGTCTCGTGCAGGGACCAGGGCCTGCTGGGGAACGGAGACGACCTCCCTCTGCGGGTTTCCCTGATCGTGAGGAGGATTCCGAGGCGGATTATCACGGCCAACCGGGTTATTGTTTCCTACACCTCGGTTACCATCCCCACGGGTACTTCCCGCCTGTCCTGAGTTACGCTGTCCGGCCTGCCCGGCTTGCTGGATACCGGCGAAGGCCGGATCATAGGTCTGTAGCTGCTTGTTCTTTCCGGAACCTCGACTCCGGCTCCGGCTCTTGCTCTTGCTCTTGCTTCTGCTCGGATGCGGGGAAGAGGCCTCCCCATCCGACCTCTGGCTGTCGGGTCTGGCTGAGTGCACCTGGGATCCTGCCCCGGGGTTCTTCTTCTTGAAGGCCAGATTCTGACGATTGGCTTCAATTACCAACTCGTTTACCCTCTCCTGCTGCTTGCGCAGGGCTTCGCCGGATAGCCCCACCAACTCGGCCATGGCGGCTTCGGCGGCCCTAAGGGTTTTCGCCGGTGAGCTGTACACCGGCTTCCCCGCAGAAATCCGACTTCCTGTGTTACTGGTGGTAGCTCCACCAGCCAGCTCCTCATTCACTATTCTTCCTTTCTTGCGCAGATCTGCAATGCGCTTCTCCCGGGAGTCAATTTTAGGGAATCCGTGAGCTGCATTGTACTCCCGGAGGCTAGCGCTGAGCTCGCGGCGGATCTCGGCGATCTCCTGCGCCTCAGCGAGTAGCAATTTCCGCTGCTCTTCTAGCTCTGCCGAAGTAGACTGGGCATCTGCTCCGGTAGCTACCGGTACGGCCAACTTTGCCACAAGTCCCGAGAGGGGATCCGGACGACGTCGCGGATGGGATGACGGCGGATCTCCATCCCGGGCCGCAGGCCTCTCCTGCGGGGGTTTGGCCAAACGGGGGTGGCCGTCAGTATCGCCATCAGCATCTTGATATTCCTCCTCGGTTGCCGCGACCATCATCACTGCGACGGAACTCGGGGGGCGACCGGCACGCAGACCCCGAGCAGCGCAGAGCATGGGAGGGTCCTCAGCCTCCAGGACCACTTCCGGGTAGCTACAGACAACCTCGGTGGCCACGTAGGTGGTGAAACCACCGAAATCGATGAGACATCCGTTCACCGGGAACGGCTTGTTCCGGAAGCAGCCAACATTGTCGCAGACGAAGTCCATCTCCCCTAGCCTTACGACTAAGCCAGAAAGAACCCGAACGCCGAAACGAACGGGGGAGCCCGTCCGGATGTGTACACCAGCCAACGCCTCTGTCAGCCCCACGGTGGGCGCCAACTGTCGTGGTGGTGTCACGGCAGATGCCATAGGATGGCTAATTTGTGCGGCCGATGGACATTGGTGGATCCGGGGAGGGATAGCGAGCTTAAGAGCTCACACGGGGAGGATCCCGGTAAAACCGAGATCTCCCAAGAACAAAGAACAAGAACAAAGTGCAAAAGGGGAAGATCTAACAAATACAAACAAATGCACGAAGGCACAAACCACACACACGATATACCCAGGTTCAGGGCCCTCGCGAGGAGGTAACACCCCTACTCCTGCGTTTCCTCTCTATATATTGGTGGTATAAGGACTACAACTTGCTACAAGATCTGTCAAAGGTAGAAGTACGAAGAACTAGATGAACTCAAGGTGAGAAGGAGTAACTGCTCTAAGAGTAAATGCAACTATAGCTTTGGCTCTGAAGTTGGTCTCTCTCTCTCAGGAGCAGTTATGGCGCCTTTTATAGAGGTCCGGCCGGGAGGGCCGGAAACCCTAATTTGGCTTGGCCCCACCGGACAGGCCTAGCCGGGATGTCGTCACCGGCTAGTGCGACCTAGTCGCCGGGCTATCCGGCGTAGCCCCTTCGTCATCATCTCGTTAAGGACGGCAGGCGCCGTCCTGCATCATCATTGTCCCCTTGTCAGAGATAAGACATGTCTTTGCCCATCCCGGATAGCCTTTTCCGGATTGCCGGGCTAGGCATGTCAGGTCTTGTCGTACCACGGTCGTACCGGTTGACGCGCTCCCGTGTCAGGCGGGAGGTGACCATGCTCCCGTGTCAGGCGGGAGGTGACCATGCTTCCGTGTTAGGCGGAACGGTACTTCCCCCCGCGATAGACGGGAAAGCCTGCTACAGACCGTTGACGGCCGACCGGAAGCCCTTGCTCCGGATACCTCCTTGCCTGCCACTGAACCTCTTCTGCACAAGATCAACACCGAGAGTCGCTCCGGTTAGTACTTATCCGGAATACCTATCCGGTAAAGCCGAATACTCCTTCATCCGAAAGTCTCCCCGGAGTCCTAGATCCGGGATCCTTCCCGGAGACGTCCGAGCTCGTCTCAGGATGCGTATCTCTAGGCCTAGCCTCCCGAAGATGTCTTAGCCTACCAGCAAAGACATCTTCGAGAAGCTAGTTCTTAGAGGAACCATCCGCTCACGCTTGTGCTGCGATTGTAAGGGCCGGGTGTGTCTATTTATAGCTGCTAGAGGTGACCCTTGCGCCTGCCAGGAGGCATTTTGTCCTCTACCAGTGCCCAAGGGTCAAGCTGCCCTTTCGGCACACCAGGAGGTGTTCTTTGCTGTCGCCAAAGGTCAAGCACTGTTGATATTCATTATAATATACTGGGATCTGCCCCTACCCGGGGGGCAGCCCCCCGACAGAAAGGCTCACAAAGATACAAGTGATCATTAGACAAGAGAAAGTCTTACAATTGAATCTATGCAAGGAGTAGTGATTGCCACACAACGGATGCACATGAAGCTATAAGTATATGAAAGCTTTCCAATGTAACTAGTGGGGGTGCATCCAACTTGCTTGTTCACGAAGATCTAGAGCACTTTTGAGGAAGGTCATCATTGGAATATACAAGTCAAGTTCTATAGTGTAAAGTTCCCCACATAGTTATGCAACTAAGACATGAAAACTCTCTCATATGGAGTAAAGGTGCTAAACATGAGCACAAATGATTATCACAAATGATGTGGTGATATAACATGAGCACAAGTGATGACTATAAATGATATGGTGCTATAACATAAGCACAAATGTGTGATAAAGAATAGTAATGCTGCCCCCTTTTTTTATCTTTCTTTTTACTTTTCTTTTTTTTTCTCTCTTTTTTCTCCTTTTTTTAATAGTTTCTGTTTTCGATGGTCTCCATGGCTCTTTTCACTTTTAGGGCCAAGCATCCTAATATGATATATGATACATGACAACACACTGATGATATAAGTAACTAATATGAATGTGCCATAAAATGCATATGACAACGGTGCCTCTACCAGTGTAGCAGGTTATGCAATGGTCTAGCGTAACATGGGTAAAACCACACATCAGCTTAATAGAATCACGCAAAGCAATATATAAGTAATGAATGAAAACAAGTCATGGAATGTAAGATGGATGTTGTATGGCAATATATCTCGGAACAGCTATGGAAATGATGTAGTAGGTAGATATGGTGGATGTTTTGAGGAATATATTCCCACGAGTTTGGATGTACCCGCGAAAAATGCACCAACTCTCAATGTGAGAAAGGGAAATGCAAAGTATCAAAGAGGCTAGCAATATGGTGGTGGAAGTGCCATTGAAATCACACTTTTAGAACTCACGAGTAAAAAGATTCCAAATAAAAATATGATCATGCAAGGCATAATGAAAATTACTTTTAGAGGGATCATGGCGAATGACAAAGTCACCGTTGGCTTCCCTGACCGTAGCACATATCATAAAGTCATTACGGTTGCTTTAGGCAAATAGAAGTCATATACCATTATGAAATCAACTAGAAATTTAAGTGTGGCACAGATTTAAGTTTTTCTAGACCAACCATTAATAATTCCACTTTACTAGACCATCATGTTTACCATTAAGCAAATTAATATCTCAAAACAACATCAATGATTCAAGTGACACAATTTAGTGATCTACAAGATTATGTATCATTTAATTATACCATCTACCACATTTAGCATTTTCTGTTCTCAACCAAACACCAATCAACTTATTTAAAAGATAAACTCTCCAAGTAATTAAACAATGAGATATGAGAGTATAATATGACAAGGCTAACAGCTCTCACAAGAGATGCATGAAAAACAAGAGCTAGAAAGCAAACAATAGCTAAAGAAGAATACTCAACAAATATAAGTGAAGAATACGAGTATTCATAAGAAAGCGGAGCGTGTCTCTCTCCCACACAAAAGAATGCTAGGGTCCATTTTATTCAGAGAATGAAATTAACAAAAACAAAAACAAAAACAAAAACAAAAACAAACAGACGCTTGAAAAAAAGCACATAAGATGTGACGGAATTAAATATAGTTTCACTAGAAAGGACCTGCTAGTTTGTCGATGAAGAAGAGGATGCCCTGGGCATCCTCAAGCTTTGACGCTTGAGTCTTCTTGAAATATATTGGGGATGAACCACCGGGGCATCCCCAAGTTTTGGCGTTTCTATCCACTTGATCACATTATATCATCCTTCTCTCTTGATCCTTGAAAACTTCCTTCACACCAAAATTAGAGTAAACTTCATTAGAGGGTTAGTGCACAAAAAAATTATAATATTCTGTAGGAACACAATTACTAGCAATGCTACCGGACATTAGCTATAGACACTGATACTTCATAGGATAAAAAGATCCAATCAAAATAGCAAAAGAGGCATTGCAAAATAAATGGCAGATTCTGTAAAAAACAGAACAGTCCGTAAAGACGATTTTTTCGAGACACTTAACTTGCTCAGATCAGAAAACTCAAGACTAATGAAAGTTGCGTATACATCTGAGGATTATGCACAATAAAGGGCAGATTGTTCTGACGTTTCAGTGAAAAGTTATGAATTTAACGGTGAACAGAAGAAATCGGTTTACGCGCAGGAATCAAAATTTAGCATCAACTTTCAACTAGAGTCTTATCTTGACACAACATTGCAATAAAATAAATATACAAAGGAACTGCTACAGAGGCAGGACAAGTCCTTAACACAAGCAAAATAAAATAACAGGAAATAAAAGTGGGTTGTCTCCTATAAGCGCTTTTGTTTAACGCCTTTGAGCTAGACACAAAGATTCATATGATGCTCTCATAAAAATGAGAGTTGAAAAACATAGAAGAGCATCAAGAGGTAAACATCAAACACATTTAAATCTAGCCCACTTACTATGAAAAGGAGTCTTGTGATATAATAAATTATTGAAACATAAAGCATCTATCACACAAAGATGAAATAAATGAAACTTCAAAGCTTCCAACATAAAGAGAGGTGTATTAGTAACTTGAAAGCTTTTACAACCGTGTTTTCCTCTCTCATAATAAATTTCAGTAGCATCATTGATAAAATCCACAATATAACCATCACATAAAACATTCTTATCATGATCCATATGCATAAAAGTATCATATCTCCCTCATAAGAAAAGTTCTTCTCATTAATAACAGGGGAAGTAGGATCATCATAAAGAACTTGAACATGATAGACAAGTTGTACATTAGAAGGATTGGTTTGAGTGATAACTCTATAATTATGACAAGTTTCCAAAGGATAATTGTAATTATAACCCATGTCATAGTATTCTTTATAATTATCAAAGACCGGAGGCATAGTATCATCATAAGTAATAGAATAATTATCCTCTAAAGTGTGCTCATTTGCAAACATGTTATCATTTTTACTCGAAGGAGATGTATCAAATATATAATCATTAGTAGCAAAAGGATTTTCAAACACCTCATCCCCGAGCTCAGAGCACTCTATATCATCATGGGAAGGAACATGTATAGTATTAATAGTGCATCAATTATTAACATCATCCTTTTCAGAATTATTATCCCAAAGATCTTCAATATCAAAAGAGGTGTGCTTTTCCTAATCATGATCACTAATATAAATAACCAGCATAGGTACATCATCAAGTTCAGAATCATCGAATTCAGAATTATAAGTATTAATTATAACAGGAGCAACAAGTTTGGGAGAATATACCGTTTCCTCTCTCCTTTTACTCCTCTTCTTCTTCCTCTTTCCATTTTTCTTCTTCTTTTCCTCTTTTCGAGGGAGAGGCTTGAAAGGAAGCTTCTCCACATAACATGGTTTACTATTAGAGACAATGGAAGAAACTTGGGAGAATTCCTCTCTTTCATTAATAAGATGAAAACACAGATTAATCCTGTCATACTTTTGTGAAGTCTCATCCTTTATAATATTTTGTATGTAGGTGTTAGCATGGAAATTATTAACACAATCGAGATAACATCCATGCAACAAATCATTCATATCAATATCACTCATATTTAACAAAGAAGTTTTTCTTGATATCTCTTCACACCCCAAAAATAATGTAAGTTCATCATATTGATTAGGAGTGATCATGTTATCACAAAAGTCTCTTGCAATATCTTTATTGGAACCTGAGCATTGAAAATCGAAATGACCGTTTCCATAGCAAAGTTCAAAAATAAAAGGATAGGTGGCACAAATCGTGTTACCAAGATCTCTTAAAACGTTATACCAACCTCTAGTATTTTCATTCCTATGATGGATACAATATTCATCTTCAATTTGATTAATTCCACAAGCTCTATGCATTCCACAAAAATTAACATGCTTATAAGAAATAGTATTATCAGAAGTTTGAACATGTTTATCGCAATCATTAACAACAATTTCATTTTCCATGCAAGTGTCTTTGAAAGGTTCATGATACACATCCCAATTTTCTTTAGGAACATTATATGAGAAGCAAAGGTTCTAAAATAATCAACAATAATATGAGAATCAATACCATATTTAGCACTAAGCTCTTGGAAACCAGCAGTTTCAACACAAGACTTAATGCAATCATATTCATAGTTTATACCTGATTCTTTACCTTTGTCATTCTCCCAGTTTTCAGCATTGTTCGAATTGTTTCAAGGAGATCCCATCTAGCTTCAACCTTCTTACTTGTGAAAGAGCCCTCCGAACAGGCATCTAGATAATCCTTGCATAAAAATTATTAACAATTATATTATCAGGAAGCTCATGGTTAGAACATTTGAGTATTAATGTTCTCAGCCTTCCCCAGACTTGAGCAATGCTTTCTCCTTCAAGAGGCCAGAATATATATATGTATATATATATATATATATATATATAGAACTGCGATCTTGGTGAATCTCACTTGGAGGATAAAATTTAAAATAAAAGAGAGATACAACCTCCTCCCATTCAAGAGAGTGCTTATCCTTGAACAATTTATACCAATGCGCAACTCTTCCACAAAGTGATAAAGAAAATAATTTCTTCTTAACTTTGTCCATTGAAATACCTGCACACTTGAACAACTCGCATAATTCATGTAAAAATTGCAAATGATCACCAGAATGGACAGTTCCATCCCCTACATAACTGTTATTCATAACATGATCAATAATTTTCATAGGTATTTTAAATGGCAATATTTCTTCAGGTGGCTTTAGAATATCACAAGCATCATCAGAATTATCACATATTGGAGGTAAAACATTATCAAGTCTAAATAATTCCTCCAAAGTTGAGGAGCAAATAAAATTATTTTTGTTTAAACTAGCTCCCCCAAGCTTAGGTTTTTCCACAACCTTAACAATAATAGTGTCCAAAGAATTTATACTAATAACATTCCTACCACTATTATGTAAACAAACTTCCATAGGTTTTTTAACTCTTCAAAAGTATCATGTCCTAACGCAATATAAATTTCATAGAGGTCTCTAATTTTTGTTGTTGTTTACCATTAGCCTAACTAGTGAAAATAAAAACAAGAAACAAAAAGTAATAACTGCAGAATCTAAAGGAGATACCTTCAAGCGCTCACCTCCCCGGCAACGGTGCAGAACATAGCTTGATGTCTACGCACGCTTCTATTCGTGGAGACAGTGTTGGGCCTCCAAGAGCAGAGGTTTGTAGAACAGCAGCAAGTTTCACTCAAGTGGATCACCCAAGGTATATCGAACTCAGGGAGGTAGAGGTCAAAGATATTCCTCTCAAGCAACCCTGCAATTAAGATACTAGAAATCTCTTGTGTCCCCAACACACCCACTACACTTGTCAGATGTATAGGTGCACTAGTTATGCGAAGAGATAGTGAAATACAAGTAATATGTATGATTATAAGTAGTAATTGCAATATGTAATAAAAATTGCAGCAAGCAAATATGTAGCAGAACTTGTTGGAAACGGTGTTTTAATGCTTCGAAACAAGGCCTAGGGATCCTGCTTTCACCATTAGACATTCTCAACAACGACATCAAAGTTAAATAAATAAACACTACTCTCAAACACTCTCATGTTGGATAACAAACACCATTCATTGTGTAGTGCTACAAGAGCACCCTCAAAGTCAGAGTAAACTAACACCATCAATGTCATAAAGGGAATCACACACGGTGCACACCATGTCACCATTATACATGTGAATAACCCCGGAGTTCATATTAAAGTAACCTCTAGAGTGCATAATAAATAAAGAGTAGCATCACATATTCAACTAGATTACAAAGCTCATGATCACATAAAGATCACATGGGAGAGAGAGAGATAAACCACATGGCTTCCGTAGATCCCACATCCCCGGTGGAGAACTACTCACTCTCATCATAAGAGTCAGCAACGGCGATGGAGATGGTGGTGGAGTCGATGGAGATGGCTCCGAGGGCAATTCCCCGTCCCGGCAATGTACCGGAACAGAGACTTCTGTCCTCCGAATCTTGTCTTCGATGACGGCAGTGCTCTGGACCCGTGGAGGAAATATCAAACATCGTCCAGACATTTTTAGGTCAGGAGGTATTTATGGGCGAAAGGGCGATGTCGGTGGACGCCCGAGGGGTCCACACCACCTCCTGGCGCGACAGAGGGGGGACCCGCGCCAAGGACTGGTGAGGCCACCTCGTGGCCCCTCTCCATCTCGTCTTTGGTGTTCTAGAACATTCCTTTTCCAAAAATAATTCCAAGATGTTTCTTTTCCAATTCCGAGAATATTTCCTTAAGTTCTTATCTGAAAACAAAAATAACAGAAAACATGAAACTGACACTTTGGCATCTTGTTAATAGGTTAGTCCCAGAAAATGCACAAAACTATATAAAATGCATATAAACATGTAATAACATGATATAACATAGCATGGAACATAAAAAATTATAGGTACGTTGGAGACGTATCAACCAGCAGCACGGCGGCGTGCGTATGGTCGAGAGAACTTTCTCCTTGGCGCAACTCCAACAAGGGAATCAAAGCCAAGGGAGCATGATGCACACAGTGGGTGTGTTGTTGGGAGACCCCAAGAGGAAGGTGTGAAGTAGTGCAGCAACAAATTACCCTCAGTATGAAACCAAGGTTATCGAACGAGTAGGAGATGAAGATTTCCCTCGAGGTATCAACGGCGCCAGAAAAGAGCTCGACGTAGTTGACGTGGAATCTGCACACAATACAATCAAAGTATTTTCCCCCAACTCAACGGTGAGGGTGTCAATCCCACCGGCTTGCTGTAAAAAAAGGATTAAACGTATGTGTGGAAGAAAGAGTGATGTTTGCAGAAAGTAACAAGTTTACATTTGTGGTTTTATCAGATTAATGAGAAGGACCGGGGTCCACAGTTGACTAGTGGTGTCTCTCCATAAAAAATTGTAGTGTACCTGCACTTTAAATAAGGCAGATACCTGTGTATAGTGCAAATCCCTGGATCGATTCATTTGCACACACAGTTTACGATGAATATCACAACATTGTATCAATATTACACGAATAATCCAGACTTGGTAAAATAAATAGTTCGATACATCTTTGCATAGCTTAAAGCTAGCTCAAAACACTAAAGCAGCGGAAATAAATCTTCAATGAGCCTCCATCTTCATGATACGCCACAGGCGAAAACATGTTGGTGCAGACTCGAAACCCAAAACGTATTCCTTACTCTTCGTCAGATATTTCTGCAACAAATAATGATTTGCAACAGAGTGGGTCAGATTCCATTAAAATGGAGTCTGGCAAGTGACACTATGGTGGACACTCAATGAAATAACTCTAAAGCCTGTATGCATATTTGGCTGGTGGAGTTCAAGGCTAGTTTGCATAAAGCCAGTTTTGCCTAACTCTTTGTAAAACAAACTTACTATCATCATAATTGGCAACACTGGCAAGTTACAGTGAACCAAAAGATATCACGTCCTTACGTGTACCCTCAGGTGAAAACCCCCACATTCAATGGTCCTAAGTATAGTAGAAACTATCTTAGGTGAAAACCCCCATGAACATGGTCCTGAGTAGTCCACTTTTGTTTATCAAAATTTTATTAAGAAATTAGAATGTTGGGATTCCTCCATGTTCCTTGATCAGCTGTAGTCTTCACTTGAAATATTTCTCCTTGAGTTCTTCACAATCTTCTCCATTTAGTTCTCACATCCCTTTGTTCCTGGGTGGCCTTCCACAAGTGTGCTCTCAGGTGAAAACCCCCAAGTTCACGATCCTAAGTATAGTAGAAACTATCTTAGGTGAAAACCCTCATGGACATGGTCCTGAGTAGCCACTCAACATAAACCAAACAACCAATCCACCCAGATGATTCATTAACTTAGTGATGTGCACTCCCAGGTGAAAACCCCCACATACTATGATCCTAAGTATAGTAGAAACTATCTCACGTGAAAACCCTCATAGACATGGTCCTGAGTAGCCACATAAGATTTTGTAAAACCTTTCTTCAATTGCATAGCATCAAAATTCTACTAAATCATTTCATAGGTACCTAGACACAATGGAATAGGGAATTCTAAAGTCTTGCATAGAAAATCTACTAAGTTCTACACATGCATAGGAAAATACTAATTCATGCATAGAAAATACTTAGGAATTTTATGAGGTGTGCCACTTGCCTTGGCAACAAGAAGAATAGCAACAGCAGCTGCAACAGTTGTCGTTTCCCTCCGAAATTTCTAACACATCAAACAAAACACACATAAACATACAAACCCAAATAACAATACAAAAATATGCTATGCATGATGTGCAAAATACTTAGAGAAAATACTAAGTCTATTCTTTAAGGTGATCGACAATTATCAACAACTCTTTGTAAATTGGATATTCACTATAGTGAGAGAGACAGACACCCGACCAGCCACTTAAGTTGTGGAACAGGTCTCATGTATGTGGACATGTAAGGTTAGTTTCCAGGCCGCTTCATCTCACTATGCCGCTAGGATCCAACAAACTTCAAGATGGTAATAACATGATCAAAAACTGTTTTAAGTCAAGATTAGGAAAGATAGAAGAAAATGATGTAGATTATCTTCCAGGCTTCATCTCCAGACTTGTAGTATTCTCCTTAGTGATGTCTTGATTGAATTCTTGGTAGACTTGAATAATCTTCAGACTTGATGATTTTTGTATCACCTGGGCTGGTCTTGGATTTACTTAGTCTTCATGAAGTCTCAGAGAAGAAGAAAGGACAGAGAGAAAGACTTAGAGAATAGAAGGGAGGTTGGCCTTCTTGAACTTCTTCTCACTTTTCTTCTAAGTGCTTGACATCTTGTGATGCTCACAGAGTCTGTTTTCTTCTAAGTCCTTCATTGGTCTTCTAACTCCATGTTGAAAATCCTAAGTATCTAGTGCATAGCACTTTTACCAAAATACTAAGTTGGAAATAATCCTAACTTAGAGAAAATGGGGAAGGAGTTTTCTTCTGGAAATATAATTACAAAATAAAATATGCTATGCATGAAATGGAATTTTAAATCACAAGGAACATAGTACTAATTTTTGTGATATTTATAAAGTATGCATAAAGTTGTAATTGCAATTTAATTCATTTCTATTTTCACAAAATATAATAAAGAAATGAATATAAGATTAAAGTTTTATGTGATTCAAATTTTGATAACAAAATTTTATAATTAGTATTAATAGACAGAGGGGATTTAAATACATTTATTGCAATTGGATTTATCCAAAAATATATTGTTTATATTAAAAGTTATATTGAAAATATTCAACTATTCGATTTTAAATATATAACTATGAATTCATCCAAATACTACTCAAATTTATTTTATAACAGAGGCATTATATTACAAATATTCCAAAGTTTCTAAAACAATTTTATTTGCAATTTTTGGATTTATAATTTAAGGTTATTACAAAAATACTCAAATCTACCATTTGAAATTTGAATATTTTAAACTTAGTCAAATTTGAATTTTGGAAGATCTACAATATTCTACATGTTGAGGGCTTTCCAAAAATATAAAGTTTGTTAAATTTGGATGAGGGGTTAAAAAGTTATGACAGATCTAAGTGGCAGGGGCTTTTCTGCAAAACTGCCAAATAATCTAATTAAAAGAATTTATTTTCTGACGTGGCAGCTGACTGGGATGCTGACTGTGCAGGCCACGTCAGCGCTGATGTGGTTAAGTGGATGAATCTGGATCGTTAGATCCAGATCTGACGGACGACAGTGAATCATACCGGTTCGTTAAAATCTTCTAATCGTGGGCGCTGGGATCGGATCGGACGGCCAGGACGAAATGACCATACCGTGGCGGCGCTCCGGTGGCCGGCGAGGAAGGAGACGGTGGCGGCGACTCGGGCGTGGACAGGGACGGAGCTCCGGTGGTCGAATCGGCTCAGGGAAGTGACGAGGGGGCGCGGCGCGGCACGGCAAGGAGGATGGTGGCGACGGCGTCTACTCGGGCGCCCTGGACTGGCGTGGAGGCGCGGGTGGAGCCACGGCTACTCCGGTGAGCTCGGCTTGCTCGGTTTCGCCGGCTTGCTGCGGGAAAAAGCGAAACATAGGGTCATACGGTTGCGCACGAGGATGGCAAGGAAAGAGGAGAGGACCAGGGGCTCGGGGGAGGTCTCACCGTGACGGAATCGAAAGAAACGCGGCGGCGGAGGAGACGAACTCCGGCGAGCTCGTATGGCGGCCTGGCGGCGTCCTTGGGGCTAGGGTTTGGGGCAAATGGAAGAGGAGGTCGTGGGGTTTAAATAGGCCGGAGCAAAGGAAACAAATCGCAAAGATTTCGCCGGATTTGGGAACGAGATTGGAGGCGGATTTCTCGGCCGGAGGTTGAAGACGGGCTGACGTCAGCATGACGTCAGCAATTTTTCTTTTTCTGTTTTTCTGATTTTTCTTTTAATTCATATCTTTTGATTTAAGACTCCAAATGAAGTCAAATAAATTTCTAAAAATTTGTAAAATTAATATCTTTGTGTTAAACCAGGTATGGGCATGTTTTGAACAATTTTCAAAATTAATAATTTTGAAATATTGATTAAATACAAATTTGATACTTAAAATCAATTTTGAAAATATAACTTAATTAAATTCTCTTTTGGCTAAATAAAATTAGTAAAATACCCATATTCAAATTTATTTGAAATTAAGTTATTTAAACTCATTTGATTTAACCATTCATCTTTATTTTGGTATAATAGTAGAATAATATAATATAAATATTTTTAGAGCAACATGAAATATAATGGATTTTTAATTAAAACCCTTTTGTGATTTAATAAGATGATGAATGACGAGATGCATGTATACATGAATGCAATGCTTAAATTTTCTTTTCAAAGCAAAAATGCATAAATGTTTTCAAAAGTTTTAAATTTTTTGTGATTTTTAACATTCCAAAATATAGGGATGTTACAAAAATGATAACATTCATCCATGCGTGGTAAACAAATTACAGCTAGGCAATTGACAGAATAATGATGAGCAACCCAATGCATATACTAATGATATCGTGTCTTGTGTGAGATTCATTCAGGCATTACAACAAGATACATAGACCGTTCCAACCGCATCTATGACTAGTAATCCACCTTCTGGTTAGCGTCCCCACCCCTTTCAGTATTAAGTTGCATGCAACAGATTATCGCCTTAAGCAAAATGTGTAAAGTAAGTAAGTAAAATCATCCTTAGAAAAAGTACTACTGTTTTATCCCTAGTAGCAACATCACATCTATAACCTTAGAGCTTTCTGTCACTGCCCCAGATTAAATAGAGACATGAACCTACTACCGAGCATAAATACCCCCTCTTGGAGTTACGAGCATTTACTTGGCCAGAGCATACACAAGTAAAGGAGAGCATGCAAGATCATTAAATAGCACACACATGATATATTATGAAGTAATAACTTTAGTACTCAATATTCATCGGATCCCAGCAAACACAACATGGAGAATTACATAAAGATGATCTTGATCATGATAGGTAGCTCACAAGATCTAAACATGATAGCACAAGAGTAGAAGACAACCATCTAGCTACTGCTATGGACCTGTAGTCCAAGGTAGACTACTCACACATCAGTTCGGAGGCGGTCATGGGGACGTAGAAGCCCCCGGGGATGATTACCCTTCCAGCCAGGGTGCCGGGAGCAGTTCTGATCTCTCCCGAATTGGTGTTGACGACGGCAGGAGCTTGGGACCCGTGGAGCAAAAAGTGTTCAACCGTGCTCTGTTTTTAGGTCAAGGGGGTATTTGTAGGCGAAAGACCTAGGTCGGTGGGCGCCTGAGGGCTCCTCCTCACCTCCCGGCGCGACTGTCTTGTGGGCCGCGCCTGTAGCGTAGCTGCACTATTAATAAGGCAGATACCTGTTTATAGTGCAAATCCCTGGATCGATTCGTTTGCACACACAGCTTACGATGTAATATCACAACAAAGTATCAATTTTATTACATCGATAATCCAGACTTACAAAATATTCATTACAAGTTGCATAGCATAAAGCTAGCTTGGAAATAGTACAGAGCGGAAATACAATAGCAGTGGGTCTCCAACAACTTCATGTTGCCACAGGCGAAAACATGTTGGTTGTAGACTCGAAAGCTTTAATCGAAACCTCACTCGTCATCTGATCAATCTGCAATAAGAAAAATATTGCAGCAACGTGGGTCAGATTCCATAAAAAATGGAGTCTGGAAAGTGACACTATGGTGGACACTTAATGGAATAACTCTATAGCCTATATGCATATTTGGCTGGTGGAGTTCAAAGGTATTTTGCATAAAGCCAATTTTTCCTATCTCTTTGGAAAACACTTTCTTCAAATCAAGACAAGTATGGCATGAAAACCATAATCTCATCTTCCCTTGTTCACCCATCAAGTTTTATTTCTGAAGTTGGAATGATGGAATCCTCCGTTTGACGTCCGTGATCAGCTGCTCAAATTGTCCGTACCGGGGACACGGCTAAGCATTTAGTTTTACACTCTGCATAGGTTGTGCACGTTCACCATTGTACTCATTCGACCCAAACTATCCTTTACACACTTATAGTGATAAGGAAAAGGAGAAGAATGAGACGGGATCTTTCAGAAGCATTTTCCCTCCCACTCTGGCTTGACCCGTTCCACCTAACATCCCCCTACATCTGCTTGTCAAGCCGGAGAGAGTCCACGCAACATAATTGATCAAGCCAGAGCCCATATGGCAACGGCTGCACTGGAAGCAATCGTCACTCAGAGTTCTGCAGATTCCTCTGTTCCTGGGTGGCCATTCTCAAGTGTACATACTCCAGGAACCATAGACATGGACATGAGTAGCCACTCAACATAAACCATACAACCACTTACCACCCAGGTGGTTCATTAACTTAGTGGATGTACACTCTCAGGTGAAAATCACCATGCTCACAACCCTAAGTAGAATAGACATTCATCCTAGGCGACGACAACAATGAGCACAACCCTGAGTAGTCACTTAATATTTCGTAAAACTTTTCATCCATTGCATGGAATCAATATATCTACTATGTATTATATAGGAACCTAGACACAAGAATTAGTGTTTCTACACAGATTTTGCATAGCAATACTATCCTACACATGCTTATATAAAAATACACTAAGTAATGCATATAGAAATAATAGGAAGTTTATGAGTTGTGCCACTTGCCTTTGAATGTTGTCGTTGTTCACAAACTCTTTTCAACAATGAACGTTTGCTCTCCGTTCAATCTAAACAATATAAGCAAACAACAATACAACAATCAACAAACAACAATCATCAAACATACTTTTACATACATAGTGAACAAACAGGTTTCATAAAACTTCTAAGGAAAATATGTTTATGCATGAGATGTAAAATATTCCTAAGGACTAGAGATGTATGTCATGCTAAGAAAATATTTTAAGTTAATGCAAAGCGAAAATGGGTGTCAAAATGACTTTAAAGATGATAACATCATGATCAAAAATTGTTTATGTCTAAATTGAAAGACAAGATTAGGAAAGAGGGAAAAGGTAGAAAGAAAGATGTAGTTGGTCTTCCAGGCTTCATCTCCAGACTTGTAACTTTCTCCTTGGTGATGTTTTCTTGAATTTTTGGTAGACTTGATGAATCTTCAGACTTGATTGATTCTTATATCATCGAGGTTGGTCTTGGGTTTAACTTGGTCATCATGAAGTCTAAGAGAGAAGAAAGAAGGAGAGAAAGAAAGACTTAGAGAATAAAGGAGGTTGGTCTTCTTGAACTTCTTCTTAATTTTTTTCTAAGTGTTTCTACTCCTTGGAGATACTTCTGAAGTCTTGTTTTGGCTAAGTCGTTGATTGGTATTCTCGCTCCATGTTGAAAATTACTAAGTGTCTAAGTGTAGCACTTTACCAAAATGCTAAGTTGAAA
The DNA here is from genome assembly GCA_026929855.1 of Poa annua. Lineage (NCBI taxonomy): Eukaryota > Viridiplantae > Streptophyta > Magnoliopsida > Poales > Poaceae > Poa > Poa annua. The sequence continues at coordinate 24,948,957 of CM049432.1, forward strand.
ATACTTCTAACTTAGAAAAATAATGAAGAGGTTTTCCTATGAGAAATATATCTATATGTGAAAATAGGTTATGCATAAGGTTATAATTGCAATTGAATTAGTTTCTAATTTTGCAAATTATCATAAGAGGCTTGAATAAAATATTAGGGTTTTATGTGATTAAATTTTTATAACAACATTTTGTAATTAGTATTAATAGACAGAGGGGATTTAAATACATTTATTGCAATTGGATTTATCAAAAAATAATGTTTATATTAAAAATTATGTTGAAAATATTCAAACTATTCAATTTAAATATATAACTATGAATTCATTCAAATATTACTCAAAAATATTTTATAACATAGGCATCACACTACAAATATTCTAAAGTTTCTAAAACAGTTTTATTTGCAATTTTTGGGATTATAGATTTAAAGTTATGACAAATATACTCAAATCTTCCATTTGAAATTTGAATATTTTAAACTTAGTCAAATTTGAATTTTGGCAGATCTAAAAAATTCTACATGTCGAGGTCTTTCCAAAAATAGAAAGTTTGTTAAATTTGGATAAGTGGTTAAAAAGTTGTGACAGATCTAGGTGGCAGGTGCTTTTCTGCAAAACTGCCAATTAAATCTAAATAAGAAATTCATTTTCCACGTGGCTGCTGACTGGGTGCTGACTGTGCGCTAACTGTGCGGCTGACGTGGATAAGTGAAACATTCTGGGCCGTCAGATCCAGATCCAATGGATCAGATCTGAGCGTACCGGTTGGATTAAAACTTCTAATCTACACCGTAGATTGCAGATCGGACAGCTTACAACGAGTAGACGAGGTCGTGGCGGCACCGGTGACCGGAGGCAAAGGAGACGGTGGCGCGGGCGTCGGGCGAGGACGGGGACGGCGCTTCGGCGGTTCCCCGGACATGAGAACGATGGCTACGGATGTGGCTCGTCGCGGGGAAGGCGATGGAGGCGACAACGCCTACTCGTTCTTCCTAGGGCGGCGTGGAGGCGATGGCGGAGCCACGGTTTCTCCGGCGACCTCGGTCGAGCTTGCTGCACTCCCTTGGCTGCGTACGGAGAGGGGAAAAAGGTCAGGAGCAAGCGGTAGGAGATGGGGGAGGCGCGTGAGGGAAAAACGGGTGGGGGCAGGGGCTCACCTCGTCGGAAACAGAGAAAAATATCGGCGGGCTCGACGTACTCCGGCGAGCAAAATTGTTGGCCTGGGGGCACGATTTGGAGAGGAGGCAGAGGGGAAAGAACGAGGAGCATAGGGGCTACTTATAGAGTATAGGGGCGCGCTGAATTGGACGCTAATCACGCGTATTGAAGGAGGGAGGCGCCGACGTTCTCGGGCGGGATCAGCGTGGAGGTTGAAGACGACCTCGGCTGACGTCAGCATGATGTCACAGGTATTTTCTTTTTCTTTTCTGGTTTTTCTTTTGATTCATATCTTTTGATTTAAGACTCCAAATTCATTCAAATAAATTTCCAAAAAATTGTAAAAGAATTATCTTTGTGTTAAACCAGTTGTGGGCATGTTTTGAATATTTTTGAAAAATAATATTTTGAAATATTCATAAAATACAATTTTGCCTATTTTAGGTTAACTTTGAAATTAGGGATTTAATAATTCATTTGAGCTTAAATAAAATTTATGAAATTACCCACATTCAAATATGTTTGAATTCAATTTATTTAAACTCATTTTCAAATACTAAAATCATTTTAGGCTTTAGTTTAATACTAAATAACATAACATATACTATATGAAAATAAAAAGGGAAATTAATGTACTCATTTTAATTCAAAATAATTTGTGCACCATTATATTTTATATTAAGATAATTCAATTGAAACTTCATAACAACTTTGGAAAAGATTTTTGTTTTAATTCATTTCTTATTTAGAATATATTAAACACCTCATGCTTTTAAAATAAATGAAAATCATTTAAGCAAATGAAATGTTTATTTGGATACTTCATTAATTTTAATTTATGAAGTTTTAAAGTTATAAACTACAGGCTTATAATTTCCAAACTACATTTTAAACTCAGGTAAATGAATAATAATCTTTTGGCAATTTGACAATGTTTTCAATAGTTTAAAATACACTTGTAATTATTATTTTAATTTATTTATAGCTAAGGCTAAGTGGTTAAAATCAATTACTTATAAGTAAGCTATTTACTTAAAATAAAATGGATTGTAGTTTGTAAAATATTTGTCAAATTTCATATTAAGGTTTTTCAAATACAGTAGATAATAAAATGTTTAAGCTGTGACATTTGAAATATTAAACTCTTTCAATAAGTTTGAAGTCTTTCATAGTTGGTTTTCTTATGTATTTAATATTTTATTTTAATCAAAACAAAAAGTTTTAAATTTTAGTGATTTTTGAACATTATAAAATGTTAGGATGTTACAGCGCCACCAGGTGATGAGGGCGCCTCACGGCCCCTCTTTGTCTCGTCTTCGGTTTTTCTGGACGCATATATTCCAAAAATAAATCCTCATTGACTCGTTTCCAATTTGGCGGATATTTCCTTAAGAGCTTTTCTGAAACCAAAAACTGCAGAAAACAGGGAGCTGGCACTGTGGCATCTTGTTAATAGGCACTGTGGCATCTTGTTAATAGGTTAGTCCCAGAAAATGCATAAAACTATATAAAATGCATATAAAACATGTAATAACATGATATAACATAGCATGGAACACAAGAAATTATGGATACGTTGGAGACGTATCAATATCCCCAAGATTAGTTCTACTCGTCCCGAGTAGGCAAGATCGATAAAAGAAGAATAATTTCTGAAGTGACATGATTAAACACAATCTTGATCATGTAATAATGTAATACATGTAAACTGAGATCAAATGAATAAGGGCTGTAGTTTATATTGATATCAAACGAGTAATGAATAAAAAGTAGGTGAAGCAAGCGAAGCTTTCAATGATATAGTACTAGATAGCAATTAACCGTGCAAAGTAGATATTAAAGATGATTTAAGCTTCAAGAACAACAATATAATCATCTAATGCTTCCAACAAACATGACAAGCGTTCAACGTTAGTTCCTGACACCATGATGTTATTGTAACGCCCCGGATTTTATCCAATTAGTTATTTGTTTTTCTTTTTGCATCATCCTGTCATCATGCATTTGTCATCTCTTAAATTTAAATTGTCGCATTTAAATTCAAACTTCATTTAAATTCTTTTACCCCCAATTAAATTCAAATACATTTCAAATTAATTAAATGTGTAATTCAAATATTTTGCAAATATTATAAAAACTAGTTTATTAGATTGCCATTTTGAAATTAAAATTATTTTGTAAAGTTTCTTTATTTAAATTCTTTTCTATTTGTTTTAAAATAAAAAAAACAGAAAAGAATAAAACAAAACTTTTAAAATAAAAAAAACAGAGGGAGAAACCTACCTGGGCCAAAGCCACTTACCTCTCTCCATCATCCCTCTCTCCTCCAGGCCCAAAAGCCACTTCGGCCCACTCCTTGGCCCAGCAGGAGCCCACACGCTCGCTTTCCCCTACCTCAGTACGCCTTGCTTTACAACAAGGACGCAACGCCATGGCCATGCCCCACTGCCCGCGCCTTTCCCCTCTCCTATAAGCGTCCCCGCGCCGCAACGAGCAGCCCAAAAACCCTAACCCTAGCGCCTATCCATGTCCTCCCCCGCCGCAGCTCGCTCCCTAGCTCCCGCCGTCGCCGTTTTTCGTCCGAGATGTGGAGCTCGGACCCGCTGATTTCCGGCCATCTCCTCCACCTTCCCCGCGCCAGCAACCTCGCCCCTACCTCCCCATCATTCGTCGACGAGCAGCCGGACCTGGGAGACTCTGACGCAGCCGCCCGAGCGGTTCTTCCCCGACGCCGGCCGCGGGACGCCCTCGGCTTCCACAACACCAATTCGACGTCTCCGCTGTCCCCGGGCCTTCTCCGTTCGCCATCGGCATCCCCATGGTGAGCCTCGTCTTCTTCCCCTCTTTCCCCTCCTGTTTCACCTCCGATTCGTCGCCAGCCACCGGCGCCGGAGACGGCCGTGTCACGACCATGGCCCTCGCTTGCAAACACGCACGGACGCAGCGCCCGTCTCTCCCTTCCTGGCTTCCGAGGAGGGAGATGAAAACGCCACCCAATACCGCACCCGCCGCACACACTTGCCGGGTCTGCGCTGTCCGATTGGAGTTGCCGGAGCCGTTCTTCCTCCGCCGCGGCGCTCAGGCACTGATGAAAATTCAGTTTCATAAGACTAGTTTTCCGTTAAGCCAAGTACTCGCGATTTGCCTTAGAAACTGCTCGTTGCGTTAGCAGTCAACAACACGCCCTCGCTCCTTTGGTCAGCAGCGCCGAACGTCTCCGTCCTCGCGCGCCGGAGTTCGAACCCCCGCCGTGCCGTGGTAGATAAAAAGGGCACCTTTTTTCCCCTCGCTCATAGGACACGTGGGCTCCACCGGTCAGTGACCACGGGAGCCCACAACGCTTAGTCAGCACCGCGCGCGCCAGCGAGGCAGCCTGGCCCCGCCTGGCAGTCGCTGGGTGCGCCCCCCTTCGGTGAGAAAAGTTCTCGGGCGCGGTATTTTTGCATCGGAGCCCCTGGGTTCCTGGTTTTGCACCGTAGACCTTCCCCGCTACTTTTCTATCACGAATAAGTCTTTGGGATTTTCAGAAACACCCCTAGACTTTAAAAATGCAATAACTTTAAATTTATAACTCCAAATTAAATAAACTTTATATGTTTTTATATCAGAAAAATGCAATGAATATTAATATGCCATTTGTATGCCATTTTGCATCTGTTATTTTAATTGCTTAGTATAATTTGTTAATTGCCACTAAATAATTAAATGTGTAATGTGTGGGTTAATAATTATATAATGCCCTATTCCATTTAAATTAATTAGATCACCCATGCCATGTGTTGCCATGTTAACCAATTTTTAATATTGCTGGTAAATAAATAACTTGCACCTAAATAGTAATTGCCAGGGTTGCTTTCCCGCTTAATTTGGATTACCTGCATTGTATTGCATCTTGCCATGCCATGCATCATTCTCGTATGACCATGATGAATCTTTTGCCGTAGTTGTACAATGCATCTTTTACGCTTTCCAGTGTTTGTTGCTTCTTCGCGGATAAGACGTTGAGATGTGTGAGCAAAGACAAGATCTGCTTCCATCCGGGACTCCAGGCAAGCAAAGTTTGCTTGTTTACCTATACATTGTCTTTCATTCCTGCCTTTGATCTCTGCTACCCTAGTATTCGATTCTTTATCGCGATCCCATCACATGTTTATCCTGCAGCCTATACAGCTTTATCCCCACATCCCATCACCTGTTGTATGCTTATCTGTTAGCGTTGTGAGTCGTAGCGCATGCTTAGAGTTGTTTGTGTGAGTCGTCTGTTGGTCTTATGTTTCACCTGCTTAGTATGATAGATTATTCTACCTTAATAAAATGTTGTTTTATATTGGGGTATTATAATTAAAAGATAAGGCACCAGGCGGAAGGCCTTGCAAGGTGCTTTGTTCTGCTCAGTGTCGACCTAGGAACTGAGATTTTGACCTCGGATCCAATTTTGAGCGCACTAACCACTTGTGGGTGGCCCAATGGAGCCCCCCTCGACTTTGAACGGATCCTCAGCTCGTCCATGTGCCGCAAGTAGTTCGGGTTTTCCATTTGTTCATATGCATGTGCATGATGATGATGTTCGATGATAGGTTACATGATACGGGGGGTCATATAGGTGCGGTACGATGCGAAGCGGACAGTTCCTACTGTGGTTTGAGCCGCATGGCGGCGTAGTCGCAAACTAATGAGTCCGCAATTGAGGTATCGGCCGGACTCTTGACGCGGGTAACAACTGATATGGGTGGCACTTGGACTTTCTGTAGCGAAGGAATAAGTCGTGTTGAGAGGCCCTAATGTTTTTGACTGGGTTGATCATGCGAGTATGGGTACAGTAGTGCACCCCTGCAGGGTATAATCTTATCGATGAGCCGTGTCCACGGTTATGGACGACTTTGGTGATGATGCTGCCTAACAAGATCTAGACAACTTGCACCTAATTAATGTTAATTAATTTGATTAGTAATATAGAATTACTTTCACAATAAATTATAACTAAAACTGTTCAACTGTGAGTTTCCCGAATTGCTTCCTCATACTTGGTTGAGGGGGTTAATCAGAGAATGGGTTATGTTTGGTGTTAGTAGTAGCGTGGTTACTTATGCGCTCTCTTATCCCTCTCTGATTAGACGGAAGTTATAGCGTGTCTCTCTAGGTTGCTAGTGCTGCTGCCGCTAAGTCCACCTCCCCTATATTTTGGGAGATGGTGTAGAAAGTAGGCAAGTCGGTTTTGCTTGCCAGGGAGTGCCCTGACCCTCTTTTGGGCTGTGGTTTATGTGCAGTTAACAGGTTTGAAGTCTGACGACGTTAGCTTGGGAATCCCTCCAGCTTGGCTGGGCAGGGATATGGCGCCATTGCTTATCTTCGGAACTCTTAGTCCAATTTTTATCTTATCCGTAGTCGGATACTATTTTGCTTCCGCTGTCATTTGAATCTTTGTATTGTATCATTTGTATCTTGACTCGTTCGAGTCGTTGTTGTATATTATATATCTTCTGTTGTATTTGTGGATGTATCGGAACTGTTGTAATGTTATCTCAATTCCACCCACATAATGCGCATGTTTCGGCGTGCACATTATGTTTGGTGGGCGACCTAAAATCGTTATTATGCGGATTTCGGCGGGAGCGCTTAAATCTACATAATACCGATTTTAGGACGTCACAGTTATGGCTAAGACAATGTTAACGGAGGTTTGGAAGGCCAACGGAAGAAAGGCTCACAAAGCTGTAGATGAGCATTAGACAAGAGAAAGTCATACAATCAAAGCTATGCGAGGAGTAGTGATTGCCATACAACGGATGCACAATGAGCTATATGTATATGAAAGCACTCCAATGGAACTAGTGGGGGTGCATCCAACTTGCTTGCTCACGAAGACCTAGAACACTTTTGACGAGGCTCATCATTGGAATATACAAGCCAAGTTCTATAGTGTAAAGTTCCTCATATAGTTATGCAACAAAGACATGAAAACTCTCTCATATGGAGTAAAGGTGCTAAACATGAGCACAAATGATATGGTGCTATAACATGAGCACAAGTGATGACTATAAATGATATGGTGCTGTAACATAAGCACAAGTGTGTGATAAAGAATAGTAATGCTGCCTCCTTTTTTTTTCTTTTTTCTTTTTCTGTTTCTCTTTTCGATGGCCTCCATGGCTCTTTTCACTTTTAGGGGCAAGCATCCTAATATGATACATGATGTATGACAACACACTAATGATGATAAAACAACATACTGATGATACAAGTTACAAATACGAATGTGCCATAAAAATACATATGACACCGGTGCCTCTGCCAGTGTAGCAGGTTATGCTGTGCTCTAGCGTAACATGGGTAAAACCACACATCAGTTTTATAGAAACACGCAAAGCAATAACAAATTAATGAATGACAACAAGTCATGTAATGTAAGATGGATGTTGCATGGCAATATATCTCGGAACAACTATGGAAATGCTCTAGTAGGTAGGTATGGTGGATGTTTTGAGGAAGATGTTTGACTTATGTGTAGGAGAACAAGATGAAGATCTCCCACGAGTTTGGATGTACCCGCGAAAAATGTACCAACTCTCAATGTGAGAAAGGGCAAAGAAAAGTACCGAAGAGGCTAGCAATATGGTGGTGGAAGTGCCATGAAAACCACATTTTTAGAAATCGCAAGTAAAAAGACTCTAAATAAAAATATGATCATGCAAGCCATAATGAAAATTACTCCTAGGGGTGGTGTGGAAAATGAACAATTCACTATTGGGGACCCGACCGTAGCGCATAACATAAAGCCATTACGGTTGCCTTAGGCAAAAAGACGTCATATACCATTATGCAATCAATTGGAAATTTAAGTGTGGCACAATTTTCAAGTTTCTCTATACCAACCATTTAATCATTTCTCTTTACTAGACCATAATGTTTACCATTAAGCAAATTAATATCTCAAAAACAACATCAATGATTCAAGTGACACAATTTTAATGATATATAAGATTAAAGTATCATTTTAATTATACCATCTACCACATTTAGCATTTTCTGTTCTCAACCAAACAACAATCAACTTATTTAAAAGATAAAATCTCCAAGTAATTAAACAATGAGATATGAGAGTATAATATAACAAAGCTAACAGCTCTAACAAGATATGCATGAAAAGCAAGAGCTGGAGAGAAAACAATAACAAAAGACGAATACTCAACGAATATAAGTGAAGAATACGAGTATTCATATGAAAAAGCGGAGCGTGACTCTCTCCCATAAAAAAAGAATGCTAGGATCCATATTATTCATAGAATGAAAATAAAAAACAAAAACAAACAAACGTTAAAGATAAGAACATAAGGTGTGATGGAATTAAAATATAGTTTCACCAGAAAGGACCTGATAGTTTGTCGATGAAGAAGGGGGTGCCTTGGACATCCCCAAGCTTTGACGGTTGAGTCTTCTTGAGTTATATATTGGTGTGAACCACCAGGACACCCCCAAGCTTTGACTTTATTATCCTCTTGATCACATTGTATCATCCTCTTCTCTTGATCCTTGAAAACTTCTTCCACACCAAACTTCGAGTAACTTCATTAGAGGGTTAGTGCACAAAAAATTATGATATTATGAAGGAACACAACTGCTACCATTGCTACTGGAAATTAGCTACAGACACTGATACTTAAAAGGAAAAAAAGATCCAATCAAAACAGCAAAAGAGGCATGGCAAAAGAAAATGACAGAATCTGTTAAAAAACAGAACAGTCCGTAAAGACGAATTTTTTCGAGGCACTTAACTTGCTAAGATCAGAAAACTCAAATCTATTGAAAGTTACTTATACATCTGAGTATTATGCACAAAAAAGGGCAGATTTTCCTGACGTCAAGTAGGGAGATATGAATTTTACGATGGACAGCAGAAATCAGTTTCAGCACAAGAATTGAATTTAACATCAACTTTCGACTACAGGCTTAACTTGACACAACATTGCAATAAAAATAAGATACAAAAGAATTGCTACAGAGGTAAGAAAAGTCCTTGACACAAGGAAACCAAATAAAAATAACAGGATATAAAATTGGGTTGTCTCCCATAAGCGCTTTTGTTTAACGCCTTTGAGCTAGGCACAAAGTAAAACTCAAGTATTATCAAGAGATGAAGCACCAACACCATAATTTGAACGAACAATAGAATCAAAAGGTAGCTTCATTATTTTCCTAGGGAAGTGTTCCATACCTTTCTTGAGTGGGAATTGGTACTTGATGGTACCTTCTTTCATAATAATAATTGCACCCACAGTTCTTAGAAAGGGTCTTCCCAACACAATTGGACAAGATGGATTGCATTCAATGTCCAAGACAATCAAATCAACGGGGGCCAGGTTATTATTAACCATAATAGAAATATCATTGATCCTCCCCAAAGGTTTCTTCAAAGCTTTATCAGCAAGAAAAACATCCAAGTAACAATGTTCCAATGGTGGCAAGTCAAACATATCATAGAGCTTTTTAGGCATAACAGAAATACTTGCACCAAGGTAACACAAAGCATTGAAATAAAATTTATCTACTTTCATATTAATGATGGGCTCCCAACCATCTTGTAATTTCCTAGGGATAGAAGCTTCAAGTTTTAATTTTTCTTCCCTAGCTTTATTGAGAGCATTTTTAATATGAGCAGTAAAAGCCAATTTAAGAGAGATAGCATTAAGACTTGTGGCCAATTTTTGCAAGAACTTAATAACTTAAGAGATATTACAATTATCAAAAAAAAATTGTTATCATCAAAGCAAACCGAACCACATTCTCTCACGTTCTTAAAAATTTCAGCACTTTTATCAACACTAGTTTCAGCAGTTTTAGGCAATTTTAAATTTTTGGAGGAAGTAGAGGAGACATTTCCAACACCAACTATGTTACCATGGATAGTAGGAGGCTTGCTAACATGTGAAACACCATTATTTTCAGAGGTAGTAATAGTAAAAACTTAAACAAAATTAGCCTCTTTCTCTAGTTCTCTCTCTCTCTCTCTCTCCCATCTAGCACGTAATTGAGCCATTAATCTAACATTTTCATCTATTTGAACTTGGATGGCATTAATTTTAGCAAAGGGATTCTCTTTAGTTTCAGTAGGCATGATTTAAGTTTATAAAAGATCAACATCAAGGACAAGATTATCAACTTTAGACGCAAAAATATCATCCCAAGCTTTTCCTCAACAGTTTTATTAAACAAAGTTTGTGTAGTGATAAAATCTTTTAGCATGGTTTCAAGTTCAGAGGTGGTAGTCCTATTGTTGTTATAAGAATTACCATAGGAGTTGCCCTTATTAGGAGGATAGGGTTTATAGTTGTTATTACCATAGTTATTCCTATAGGCATTGTTGTTAAAATTGGTGCTTTTAATAAAGTTTACATCAACATGCTCTTCTTGTGAAACTAAAGAAGCTAAAGGAACATTATTGGGATCAATATAGGATTTACCGCTAGCAAGCATAGACATAATAATATCAATCTTTTCACTCAACGAGGAGGTTTCTTCAACGAAATTTACCTTCTTACCTTGAGGTGTCCTCTCCGTATGCCATTCAGAATAATTCACCATCATATATCGAAGAGTTTTGTTGCAGCCCCCAAAGTGATGGACATAAAGGTACCTCCCGCAACTGAATCCAATAAGTTTCTTGAAGAAAAATTCAGTCCTGCATAAAAGGTTTGGATGATCATCCAAGCAGTCAGTCCATGGGTTGGGCAATTCTTTATCATAGATTTCATTCTTTCCCAAGCTTGAGAAACATGTTCTTTATAAAGTTGTTTAAATTCATGATGCTACTTCTTAGATAAATAATCTTAGCAGGAGGATAGTATTTTCCAATGAAAGCATCTTTGCATTTAATCCATGAATCAATACTATTTCAAGGCAATGAAAACAACCATTCTTTAGCTCTTCCTCTCAAGGAGAAAGGAAATAATTTCAGTTTTATAATATCACCATCTATATCTTTATATTTTTGCATTTCACATAATTCAACAAAGTTATTTAGATGGGCAGCAACATCATCACAACTAACACCAGAGAATTGCTCTCTACAACATTTCGATACCTGTTCCGAGATATATTGTCATGCAACATCCATCTTACATTACATGACTTGTTTTCATTCATTACTTATATATTGCTTTGCGTGATTATATAAAGTTGATGTGTAGTTTTACCCATGTTACGCTAGATCATTGCATAACCTGCTACACTCGCAGAGACACCATTGTCATATACATATTATGTCTCATTCATATTAGTACTTGTATCATCAGTATGTTGTCGTATCATCATTAACGTGTTGTCATATCATCATATTAGGATGCTTCCCCCTAAAAGTGAAAAGAGCCATGGAGGCCATCGAAAAGAGAAACATAAAAGAAAAAAAAGAAAACAAAATTAAAAAATTAAAAAATGGGCATCCTTACTATTCTTTATTAACACTTGTGCTCATGTTATAGCACCATATCATTTATAGTCATCACTTGTGCACATTTTGTAGCACTGTATCATTTATGATCATCATTTGTGCTCATGTTTAGCACCTTTATTCCATGTGAGAGAGTTTTCATGTCGTATTTGCATAACTTTGTGGGGAACTTTACACTATTGAACTTGGCTTGTATTTTCCAATGATGAGCCTCCTCAAAAGTGCTCTAGTTATTCGTGAGCAAGCAAGTTGGATGCACCCCCACTAGTTCCATTGGAGAGCTTTCATATACTTATAGCTCCATTTGCATCCGTTGTGTGGCAATCACTACTCCTTGCATAGCTTCGATTGTAAGACTTCCTCTTGTCTAATGATCACTTGCATCTTTGTGAGACTTTCTTCCGTTGGCCTTCCAAACCCCCCTTAACATTCTCTTAGCCAAAACATCCTAGTGCCAGGAACCAACGTTGAACGCTTGCTTGTTTCTTCTGAACAAATAAGGAGTCGATCTTCTACGTGCATATTGATATTGCTTGACTTGATCCTTTCACAAAGTTGTCATGTTTGTTTAAAGCATTAGATGAATATTGTTGTGCTTGAAGCTTAAATCATCTCTAATATCTACTTTGCACAGTTGATTGCTATCTAGTACTATATCATTGAAAGCTTTGCTTGCTTTACCTACTTTTTTATTTATTACTCATTTGATATCAATATAAACTACAACCCTTATTCATTTGATCTCAATTTACATGCCTTACATTATTACGTGATCAAGGTTTTGGTTAAAACATGTCACTTCAGAAATTATTTTTCTTTTATCGTTCTTGCCTACTCGGGACGAGCAGAACTAAGCTTTGAGATGTTGATACGTCTCCAACATATCTATAATTTCTTATGTTCCATGCTATATTATACCAAGTTATTACATGTTTTATATACATTTTATATAGTTTTTTTGCATTTTTTGGGACTAACCTATTCACAAGATGCCACAGTGTTAGTTCCCTGTTTTCTGCTGTTTTTGGTTTTCAGCAAGAAAAAATATTCTCGAAATTGGAGAAATTTTAATCCAGAAGTCCGTTTTTCATCGGGAACGTTCCAGAGCACCGAAGAGGAGACGGAAACGGAGCCCGAGGGGCCCACACCTGGTCCAGGCGCGACAAGCCCTTGGGCCGCGCGAGGAGGTGGTGTGGAGCCCCTGGCGCTCCACCGCCTTCGTCCTTTCGCCTACATATACCCCCTCGACTAAAAACCCTAGCATGATGTTTATATTTTCCTCCACCGGTCCCGAGCCCCCGCCGTCGTCCACACCAATTCGGGAGAGATCAGAACTTCTCCCCGACACCCTGCCGGGAGGGGGAATCATCACCGGAGGCCTCTACGTCGCCATGACCGCCTCCAGACTGATGAGTGAGTAGTCTACCCTTCGACTACGGGTCCATAGCAGTAGATAGATGATTGTCTTCTCCTCTTGTGCTATCATGTTTAGATCTTGTGAGCTGCCTATCATGATCAAGATCATCGTTATGTAATACTTCATGTTGTGTTTGCTGGGATCTGATGAATATTGAGTACTGAAGTTATTGCTTTATAATATATCAATTGTGTGCTATTTAATGATCTTGCATGCTCTCCGTTACTTGTGTATGGTCTGACCAAGTAGATGCTTGTGACTCCAAGCGGGGTATTTATGCTCGATAGTAGGTTAATGTCTCTATTTAATCTGGGGTGGTGACAACTAGCTCTAAGGTTGTAGATGTACTGTTGCTACTAGGGATAAAATAGTAGTACTTTGTCTAAGGATGATGTTAATTACTTACTTTACACACAGTGTTTAAGGCGATAATCAGTTGCATGCAACTTAATACTGAAAGGGGTGCATACGCTAACCGGAAGGTGGATTATTAGTCATAGATGCGGTTGGAACGGCCTATATATATTGCAATTGTTTTAATGCCCGAATGAATCTCACACTAGAGATCATAACGTTAGTATATGCATTGGTTTGCTCATCATTATTCTATCAATTGCCCAGCTGTAATTTGTTTACCCACATGAATTTTATTATTATTTATGGAGAGACACCACTAGTGAACCGTGGACCCCTGTCATTCTCTTTAATCTGATAAACCACAAATTGCAAACCTGTTACTTTCTTCAAACAAACATCTTTCTTCCACACATACGTTTAATCCTTTGTTACAACAAGCCGGTGGGATTGACACCCTCACCGTTGAGTTGGTGTGTTGTGTAAAGGCTCCACGTCAACTACACGCCACCAAGAATTTATGGCGCCATTGAAATCTCGGGGGAATTCTCTAGTGCTTTCGCTTCATATTGATGAATAATCTTTAGTGTTTAGATAAGTGTCGTGTGGGTGAACCTATGGTAATGCACCGCCCTTCCTAGGACTAATACATACTTATGATTAAACCCCTTGCAAGCATAGGCAAATACGAAAGTAATTAAGATAAATCTAACCATAGCCTTAAACTCTGAGATCCTGCGATCCCTCGTGCATCGGAATACCAACGGGGGTATAGGTTTGTGTCACTCCGGCAACCCCACAGATGAGAACCGAGTACACGATGCATTCCCCTAGGCCCATAAAGGTGAAGTGTCATGTAGTCCACGTTCACATGACACCACTAGAAGAATGGCACCACAACTTAAATATCAAAACATCAGATATTATTCAACATAGTTCACTACTAACATCTAGACTTCTCCCATGTCCTCAAGCATACAACGAACTACTCACAACAAACCATAATGAACATGATCAGAGGTGATATAATGGTGGATAAAAATCTGAATATAAAATCTAGTTCAACGGTTTCACTCAATAGCATCAATAACAATAGCAATCAACACCGGGAGAGTTCCCCTATCAAATACACAGAGTTTAGCCCTAGATGTTATAGCGCGAACGGAGTGGATGGATGGAGATGATGACGTCGGCAGTGGAGATGGTGGTGTTGGCGATGGTGATGGAGTGCAGCTCGATGACGGTGACAATGGCGACGATTTCCCCCCTCCGGGAGGGAATTCCCTGGCGGCAACGCAACCTGCCGGAGAGCTTTTCTCTCTCTGTCTTCTCCGCCTCATGGTGGTTGCGGAGATGGTTTCTGGACAACGTGATAATTTTAGGTCTTCGGGGTGAAGAAGTACACTAAGGGGTGCGCCAAGTGGTGGGCCAGGGTGGCCTCACCACCTGCTCGCGCGGCTGGCTTCCTGGCCACGCCGGGAGGTTGTGTGGGCCCTCTGGGCCCCACCCAAGGCTCTCCTTTTGGCCTCCATGAAATAAATCAGAAATAAATCTCACATGTCCACTTTGTTCTTCTGGTCTTCGCAAATATTGTATCTTGACGATGCTTTTTCCAGTAGAATTCAGACTCTGGAGTTCCATCCCCCAATGATCATCAATCATTCAAAATAGATGAAATAAAATAAGTATCATCTCCAAATACGATATGTATCAATGAATAGCAGTAAATTATGATATAAAATAGTGATGCAAAATGAACGTATCAACCCCCCCCCCCCCAAGCTTAGACCTCGCTTGTCCCCAAGCAAAAGCTGAACTCGGTAAACATGACCACGGGTTTATGAAGTTATTGTCGATATAAAATATACGGACAAGAAGCATCACATGCATAAATGCACAAGTCATCTTAGATATTAACTCCGTTCATGTATAAATCAACTATTAACAAGTAGAGGGAAACCACAGTAAAATATATAGAGAAAACCATGGTTGGTGTTGGCAAACTTAGTCCTTGGTCAGAGAACAATGAGCAATTGAGCTTAGTTTATAAAACACCCCTATTTATTGGTTTATAGCTCCAAAAATCAAATTCATTAGATGCCAACAATGTGCTAAACAAGAAAGAATAAAAGACATGATCAACAATACTAATGTATGAATGGTTGAATCACAATCAACTCGAATGCTTTCTTAAGATAGAAGGTTTACAGATTCAACATAAAGTAAAAGATAGGCCCTTCGTAGAGGGAAGCAGAGATACAAGCATGTGCTAGAGCTTTTGGTTTTATAGCCTTTCAAAATCATATAGAGAGCATAAAAGTATGTTTGTGAGCGGTGTTTGTTGTTGTAAACGATTTGTAATAGAGTTCTTGTCATCTTCCATACTAAGCAAGTTAAGGGTGGTTCCGTTTTTTTTTAAACAAGCCTTTATCATATTCATCTTCTTTTTCTCTTTACTTTCACAGCAATGACACTCCTCCCCACCTTTCTAACATAACCACGGCTAGCCGAATTCACGGGTGCCCACCAATCAATCTCAAACCATGGAGGAGTGCCTCTATTTTTGAAAAACTCAACCTTTGATATTATAGTGGTCTGACCACCCCTTTGCAATATTAATGACGAGCAGATGTAGCATGCAAGTTATGGGTTACTTAATTAGTATGGAAGATAACAAACCCAACTATTATTTTCTCATGAGCTAGTGAACATTGACACAAATAAGGGATAATAATTTTGAATAAAGATAGCACAAGAAGTATTTAATTGGAGTGGCGCAAAATACCACATAGTAGGTAGATATGGTGGACACAGATGGCAAGGGTTTTGGTTCAAGGTTTGGATGTATGAGAAGCATTCCCTCTCGATACAGGTCTTTGGCTAGCAAGGTTGGGTAGCAAGTATAAGAGTTGATGGATTCAAACAAACATACATGTAGTAAAATACAATCATGCAGTTCTTACTTGAGAGCACACACAATTGTTAGTTGTGAATACTAAGCTTGTCATCGACAAGTGAGAAAGATGAATGAATGCTATATTCTACATGTAATTCTTTTTCCTCTTAAGTTCCAAAGTATTGTAGCTACGGACCAATGCTATGTCTGCCAAAGCCAAAAGAATTACTATATGTTCCCAAAGTGATTATCAATACTAAATGACAAGATCAATCATACATGATAAAATTTGCAACCTAAAATAAAGTGTGCAGAAAATAAATGATACCATTTCTCATTAATATTCCATAATGACAACTCACACCAAGGGATACATAGATAACCAACTAAAAGAGAGATAGTTCCACATCGCAAACCATCATATAAGATTACTTCCCTACTGATGATATGATACTGCTAAAAAGTAAAAGATGAAAGATAATGGTGATACCGCAACACTCCCCCAAGCTTGGAACAAGCGAAGGGAGATGTCAATACCGATGATGAATTACTCTTTCGGAGGTGATGGAGATGTGTCTTCTTGATCCAGTTTCCAAGGTAATGGTTCTCCATCAACAAACGATGCCTGGATCTCGATGATCCTGAAACTCGCAGCAGCACTAATGCGTTTAAACCTGTTTTCATACTCACAGTTCTGATTCCGAACGTCAAAGAGTTGCGCCTGAAGAGCGTTGGTGGTCTTGTGGAGTGAGAGGATGTCCTTCTAGAGCTTCAAAGTCTCCTCTTTATGCTTGGCCATAAGTTCAGAGACGATCCGGTGAACAATGTCCACCTCACGCTCCGCCATCTTCTTGTAGTTGAAAACTTCTTGCTCCAGGCTCTTCATCCTATCTTCCATGCTTCCTTCTCCCTGGGGGCCTTGGACATCTTCAACTCGTAGTTTCCCCTGCTTGAGAGACAACTCTTTAAATGCATCTTCAACTCGTTCATGTACGGGTTGACGATGTTCGCAAAGAAACTGTCCTTGGAGGGCTCGGATGAAGACATGATGGCTCTAGATCCACAGCTAAAAATCTGGCAGAAACAACTCGAAACAAGAACACGTCGAAACACGATATATGGACCTCAGGGGCCTCGGGTGAATATATAGCAAAAATTTACGAAATAAAAGGAAGGCAACATGGCGAAACCAAGTAGGAGAGGGGCTCCGAGGCCTCCTCACCATCTGGTGGCGTGGCCAACATGGGGCCCGTGCCACGAGGTGGTGTGGTCGCCTCGGACTTCGTGTCCTGTTCATTTTCATCTCATATTTTTCCATATTTTCCAAAAATAAATCACAGATGTCCAAAAATTAAATTCACGTACTTTTTCTTACCGAAACTGTACCTTTTCCAAATCAGGTTCTGCGAACTCAGAAATATTTTCCTTAATGTAATTTTCCGGAGAAATTGCTTGAATAACATCAACATCTTCATTATAAGAATCTCCATAAATATAATGCTTGATTCTTTGTCTATTTACCTCTTGTGTAGAGTCACCTTGAGCGAAGCAATTTTTATCGCACCAGAATGAAACACTTCCACAATAACATATGGTCCTTCGCACTTGGAGAGTAATTTTCCCGCAAAGAATCTAAGACGAGAGCTATACAGTAGAACTTTCTCACCAACGTGAAACTCTCTCTTTAGGATTCTCCTATCATGCCATTTCTTAACTTTCTCTAAATAGTTTGGCATTTTCATAAGCGTCACTTCTCCATTCATCCAAAGAACTCAAATTAAGTAATCTTTTCTTACCAGCAAGTTTAAAGTCTTTATTTTGTTCTCTCACTGCACAATAAGCTTTGTGTTCTAATTCTAAAGGCAAGTGACATGCTTTTCCATAAAACATTTTATAAGGAGACATACCCATGGGATTTTTATAAGCAGTTCTATAAGCCCACACAACGTCATTTAATTTACTTGCCCAATTCTTCCTCGTTCTATTTACAGTCTTTTGGAAGATAGATTTAATTTCTCTATTTGATAATTCTACTTGCCCACAAGTTTGAGGATGATAACTGAAGCAATTCTATGATTAGCACCATATTTAGCAAGAACTTTTCTAAAACCACCATGAATAAAATGAGAACCTTTATCAGTCATAAGATATCTAGGAACACCAAACCTAGGGAAAATAATGTCTTGAAGCATTTTTAATGATGTTTCACCATCAGCACTTTTAGTAGGAATAGCTTCTACCCATTTAGTAACATAATCAACATCAACAAGTATATGTGTCTTACCTTCTGAAGAAGGGAAATGACCCATAAAGTCAAATCCCCAACAATCAAATGGTTCAATAACAAGAGAATAATTCATAGGCATTTCATTACGTCTAGAGATATTACCAACTCTTTGACATTCATCACAAGATAAAATAAACTTTATTGCATCTTTAAAGAGAGTAGGCCAATAAAAACCCGATTGTAAAACCTTTTGTGCGGTTCTATCTCCAGCATGATGTCCTCCATAAGTGCTACTATGACACTTTCTCAATATCTCTTTTTGTTCATACTCCGGAACACATCTTCGCATAATACCATCAACTCCTTCTTTATATAAGTGTGGGTCATCCTAGAAATAATGCCTCCAGTTAAAATAATTTTCTTCTTTATTGAGCTGAAAAGGTTGGAGGCAAATACTTCGAAACAATAAAGTTAGCACAATCTGCATACCAAGGACTATCTCATTAACTCACCCTTATTGCAGCAATTGTTCATTTGGAAAACTATAATTAGCAGGTATAGGATCATAAGCAATATTTTCCAATCTAGACAAATTATCAGCAACAAGATTATCAGCACCTTTCCTATCTACAATGTGTAAGTCGAATTCTGCAAAAGTAATACCCATCTAATAAGCCTAAGCTCTGGCAGCTCCCGTGGCGACTCCCATGGTGATCTTGGTGCCCACCTCATCTAGGTCTCTCCATGGCGGTTGGAAGAGAGAGGATGGATCCATTCAATGATCCCTCCTCCATTGCTCATCTCCTGGACTTCTCCATTGGTCACTAATTCAGATCTAAGGTTCGCCATCTCTTTGCCTCCTCGGTTAGCCCTGTCTCCTCCTATCGCCGTTTTTTATCTTGTGGTTTCCTTTGGTCGTGCTGCCTTCTGTTTAGATGAACTGAATGTTAGTTTGGCCCTCTCGGCGGTGTTGGGAGTTGCCTATGATGAGATTGGTATGTCTGTTCTTGCCGGTAGAGTGTTCAAATTTGCAGTCAGCTCTAAAGAGGTGGGTTTCTTGATCTGTAATTTGAGATCTATTGACTGCAAAATGTTCAAATGCTATTTTCATCTCTGGGGTCATGGAGGGCCTAACTGGATGAGGGAAGAACATATCTGGTTTCATCAAAGGAATGCAGAATGGTCTTTGGTGAGTGCACGTCGATCACGACCCCATGCAAACCCCAGACAACCATCTGTTCCACAAATTTTCCAGCGTCTCCGGCTGCATCTAGAGACCAATTTGCCTAGCTCATCTGTACTTACGGGTGCTAATACCATTCCGGTTGGTATCCGGCATGCTACTGATTCAAATCCTACTGCTATTCTGGAAAATCATAGTGTTCATCCTAACCCGGTTACTCCGGCGCAAGAGCGGGATCTTAGCAAATTTGCTTCACGTCAAAATCTGAGGTTACAATGGAGGCCCATAATTCGGCATGTGCAAGTTTCCCCTGTGGCCCATTAAGAGGCCCAACAACCTCTGATTACTACTGCCGCTAATCTGGCCCAATCCACTGAGGAGATTTCCTGTTGCTCCAGATGTCTCAGTCCGTTTCATGTTAAGATTGATTGTTCTAATCAGATTCGTTGCAGAGTTTGTTCAAGATATGGTCATATTGCACGTAATTGCCTTGGTCGTTTTAACCATAAGAGAATCTTTCGTAGAGTTGTTGCTAAGGAAGTCTCTATATTGAGTAAAGAAATACCAATCGACAGAACTCTCTCTGCACCCTCCCCTGTTTTCCCCTACAACCCTTGCACCGGCGTCTCCGCCAGCCCACCACCGTCGCTCCGACTTACATTGAAGCTATGGCAAACTATCCCGTCGACCCTGTCCCCCACCTGCCTCCTGGAGCAGGTCATGAACCTTTCAGTCCTCTCCGACCGCAACGAGGCTATGTGGTCATTGGCGGCTCCACTCCTGAGGTACGCGATGACTGGGCGATCATCCTCCTCGAACCAGAGCCCTCCTGGGAGAAATTCGAAGGTACATCTGCTCTGATCACTGCTCAGATGGTGCAACGTGGTTATGATATTCGCCAAGTCAGTCATTGTGCTATGGGTGCTGCGATGATTAGATTTGAAGGGGTTATTGACCGTGACAGTGCGATTAGGAACAACCCTTATTTTATTGGCGATACTGTGATGCGTGTCATTGAGCATGATAAATGACGTAACTACAGAGCTGCCACTTTTACTCATGATGTCTGGCTTATGTTACTGAATTATCCACCTGAGTGCTGGAGCCTTAGCACCATAGTTTCCACCTTTGCTCCATATGGGCGTTTCTTGATTTGGAATAGGGATGATACCAACAAGGCTCGGATCCTTGTGAAAATCAGGGCTTTTGACATTGATAAAATTCCTAGCAGCATTGTTGTTATCCAGAATTTCAGTGAGGAAGGCAATGGTGGTTCATGGTCTTGTCCTTGTATCATCCTGAACAGACGTATGCTTGGAGCTGGTGCAGGTGATGAAGATCCTCTCCCACCAAAGGGTGAGAACCCACACCCAGTTCCTATTGTGGTTGATGGATTTGCCATGTGGCAGGAAGAAGAGGCTCCAGCTGTGCCACCTAAAAACCAGTTAATGAGGAGCCTGTCTTAGTTACTCCCCCTCAGAGTCCTGCTCCTGATGTTCACATTATTCTACCAGCTCTGGAAGAACCTGTGATTGCAGTACCTGAACATGCACCTGTGATAGAAGAACTTGTTCATGTTGTGGTGGTTCCAGTTAATGAGCCAGCTGCTGATCCAGTTATTGTACCAGCTGCTCCACCACCAGTACAACCTATTTTTGTGGATGTGTTCCTCCCAGCCTGCAATCAACCTATTCCCTCTCTAGGTAACACAAGCAAAATCTCATCTGAGAATTCTGTTGCACTTGGGAATGTTGCAGTTCAACTTCCAACTGCCCACAGTGTTGCAGTTCATAGCATTTCACTTGCTGATAAACAACCAGGTCCATCTGTTGCACCATCTGCTACTCTATCTGCTTCCAGGAAGAGAAAAAGAAAAACTATACTGTCTGTTGAGCAGGTCAGGAGAAGCACCAGAATTGCCAAGCTCAAGGATGGATTCAAGGATGTTCCTGCTGATACTGTCAATGAGGATCATGAGGATGATGAGGATGACCAGGACAGGGGGGCTTTCTCTGCTCATGTCAGGGATGTCAATGCTCCTGCGCCACCTTTTCTGCCCATTGAGACTATCCATGCTCTGGCCATTGGACCTTGCCAGATGCATCCTGAGGATGTATCAGATGACAGTCTGAATTATGACAGTACCAATGATAGTGTTGAATAAGCTATGCAAAGAGGGAGGCAGCAAGAACTTGTGCCTCATTCACTCTTTTTTCTTTTATGTTTACATGGCTTGTAATAAGTTGGTACTCTGTTTTTATTTGCTACCCTTCCAGTTTAGATCTCTATCTTATTATTATGGACTGTATTTGGCTGCTTGTGAACTTGGCTTTATGCTCTTTTGCTGTCAGTATGTTATACTTGTGCCAGCTGGTGTTGTCAGCTATTCTCAGATGTTTGTGACTGTTAATTCTGTGAGATGCTCTCAGTTTGTGTTCACTTTGGCTGTATCTTATATTTCCATCATACAATTTGTGTTGCTTCTGGCAGTTGACAGTTGGTTCTTTTTATGTGAATTGAGGATTGTATCCTGCAACTGCTTCTGTTTTTCCCTGGGCTCTTTAATATTGTTCAGAAAAAACCCCATAGAAATGGTTATCAATGAGTAGACAATGGAATATTTTGCATTGGAATCTGAGAGGGATTAACTCACACACCAGATGGGATGACATTAGACAGAACATTGATGAATCAAATTGCAATATTTTTTGTTTCCAGGAAAACGAAAAAGAACACTTTGACCTCCATTATGTCAGGAACTTTTGCCCTAGACGTTTCAATAAATTTGTGTTTTCTCCTTCTGTGGGGAGCTCAGGGGGTTTAATCACTATATGGAATGGAAATCTCTTTGATGGTACTGAGATTTCCTCATCTAGATTCCACGTGACTCTGCAACTGATCTATAAGATTACTGGACAGGTTTGGTATCTTACAAATGTCTATGGACCAACCTATCCTGCTGAGAGAACTCTTTTTCTTAATTGGTTGATGAGAATTGACACGAGTCCTATGCATCTGTGGATGATACTTGGCGACTTCTATCTGATTAGGGGTCCGGAGAATAGGAGCAGACCTGGAGGTGACATCAATAATATGCTTGCTTTTAACAGATTTATTAGTCATCATGATCTTGTGGATATTCCACTAAAGGGAAGATCATTTACCTGGAGTAACATGCAAGCTGACCCATTGCTTGAAAAGTTGGATTGGGTTTTTACCTCGGCAAACTAGACAGCTTTATTCCCTAATACTTTTGCTAGTCCTCTAGCTAAGCTATCGTCAGATCATGTCCTACTTAAGGTGCATGTTAGCATCCATGTACCAAAAGCACATGTATTCAGATTTGAAGAATTCTGGCTGGAGATGCAGGGGTTTGCACAGGTCATATCTAATAGTTGGTAGCATCTGGGGAATTACAAAAATGCTGCAGAAGATATTACAGCGAGACTGAAATCTTTGAGATATGGATTGAAACAATGGAGCAAAAGCTTATCTCAGTTAAGTAAGATAATACACTCATGCAATTATGTGCTAGCTTTATTGGATGGCCTATAGGATCAAAGGCTACTCTCTATTATAGAATCCAATTTTAGAAGAGTACTTAAAATTCATTTGACCAAGCTGCTGGAGACCAAGAGGATTTATTGGCGTAGTAGGGCTAAAATCAGATGGGCTAAACTGGGAGGTGAAAACACGAGTTTCTTCCATACCTTTGCCACCAAAAGCTTAAGATGTAATTACAAAGCCATATTAAACACAGAGGATGATCGTATGGTTTGTGATCATGAAGATAAAGCAGCAGTAATTTGGCAATCTTTTAAAAAGAGTATTGGTTGTTCTGATAGCCCAGTTATGTTATTTGATCTCCATAACCTTATTGTGCCCAATACCAATATTGATTTTGCTAGCCTTGATGTCCCTTTCACCAAGGAAGAAATTGATGACATTGTTAAGTGTATGCCAACAGATAAATCACCTGGTCCAGAGGGATTTATTGGAGCTTTCTTGAAAAAATGCTGGAATCAAGTTAAGGAGCAATTCTATCAGCTGTGTTTTAGTTTCTTTGCAGGTGAATTGGATATCTCCAGTATTAATAAAGCCTTCATTACTCTCGTTCCTAAGAAAAGTGATCCAGAATATGTTAATGACTATAGGCCAATCTCTCTGGTCCGTATCACTTTGAAATTATTGACCAAGCTGCTAGCTAATAGAATGCAAAAGGTTATTATCCAAGCATTGCACAAAAATCAGTATGGATTCATAAAAAGCAGAACCATTCAGGACTGTCTTGCGTGGGCATTTGAATACATTCACCTATGTCATAAGTATAAGAGAGAGATCATTATCTTGAAATTGGATTTTGAAAAAGCTTTTGACAAGGTTGAATATTTTGCAGTACTTTTAATGCTTAAGCATTTAGGCTTTGGAGACCTTTGGCTGAATTGGATATCCAAGATTCTTTATACTGCTTCCAACTCAGTACTATTGAATGGAATACCTGGCAAGAAAATTTGGTGCAAGAGAGGAGTTAGGCAAGGTGATCCTTTGTCTCCCTTGTTGTTTGTGTCTACTGCAGAGCTTCTACAATTCGTCATTAATGCTGCTTGGCAATCTGGAGAGATTGATTTGCCACTTGATTGTTCTTATGGATTAGATTATCCTATAATACAATATGCTGATGACACATTGCTAATAGTGCCAGTATGTGCTGATCAACTGAGAAGGCTCAAAGTTATCTTGGATAAATTTTCCTTATCAACTGGATTAAAGATCAATTTCAGCAAATCTTCCATGGTACCTATCAATGCTGATCAAGTTAAAAGCACTGATTTGGCTCTCATACTTGGGTGTAAAGTTGAGGTTCTACCTTTTACTTACCTTGGATTGCCTTTGGGAACTACTAGACCAACATTGGAAGATCTCATTGGGATTATACATAGAATTGATAGAAGATTAGTTGGTATTGCTGATACACTATCCTATGATGGTCGACTGATTGTGATTAAATCCATCATTTCTGCTATACCCAATTTTGCTATGTGCACTTTGAAACTGCATTGGGTTTCCTAGATTACATTGAGGGATCAACCAGGGGTTTATTTAGGAGAGGGAAGGATATTCATTAAAAAGGTAAATGCTTGGTCAAATGGGACAATGTCTGTAAAGCAAAGAGAGTTGGTGGACTGGGTATTCTGAAGCTCAGAACCCAAAACATTGCCCTACTCATGAAATACTTATTCAAGTTCATGAATAAGGAAGATTTGCCGTGGGTTCAGCTTGTATGGCAAGCATATTATGGGAATGATAAAATACCACAAAATACGGGACCTGTGGGTTCTTTTTGGTGGAAAGATTGTTTAAAGCTGCTCGATAATTTCCTGGAGTTGGCGGCTTGTGCCCCAGGTGATGGTGGAACAGTAAGACTATGGATGGACAAGTGGTCCGATGAGCTTCTTCGGCACAAATTGCCTCACCTATGCTCATTTGCGAAGTCACAATCCATTTCCCTTAAACAGGCTCTTGCTGTCTTTTCTGATGAAGATTCATTGGATTTGTTTCATACTCCTCTTTCAGTCATTGCTGTTCATCAATTTGCTCAGTTCAATAATTTGCTGACAGGACAAATGGATGTTACTATGGCTGATAAGTGGGTTCTGGCAAGTAACAACAAAAATTATTCGAGTAAGAGGGTATATGAGATCTTGATGCCAAAAAATCCTGTACCATCCCCTTTTCAGTGGATCTGTAAATCTTGTGTTCTTGCAAAACATAAGATATTTTTCTGGCTTTTATTGCAAGACAGATTGAACACGAGAGTCCTCCTAGCCAGAAAGCATTTTCAGATAGAGGATTACAATTGTGTCCTATGTTCTCAGGGGATGACTGAGGAGTTTATCCATTTATTCGTTGAATGCGACTTCAGCAGGAACTTTTGGTGGAAATTAAATCTTGAATGGGATACTGATCTGGACCTCCTTACCATGCTGATTGAAGCAAAGGAAACTTACAGACTGATTTGCTATAAGGAAATTCTCATTGTTGGTTGCTGGAGTATTTGGAACCATAGGAACAGATGTATTTTTGACTCTCATCCTATTTGTCTTGAGGCATGTTTCCAGGACTTTATTTGTTCTTTTAGGTTGATAATGCATAGAGCTAAACCTTCCCTTAAGGAAGGGATGACCCAATGGGTGGACACTTTATGAACTTTACCTTGTATTTGTACAACTGTTGAATGAGAAAATAGAAAATTAAACAGTAGGGATTTTTCCCTACTGTTTTGCGCTTCAAAAAAT
Source organism: Poa annua (assembly GCA_026929855.1). NCBI lineage: Eukaryota > Viridiplantae > Streptophyta > Magnoliopsida > Poales > Poaceae > Poa > Poa annua. The sequence continues at coordinate 24,974,923 of CM049432.1, forward strand.
AAGCCTAGGCTTTGCATCTTTCTTTTCCATAAGATATCTAATTACAGCATGATCAGTATGAATAATAACTTTAGAATCAACAATGTATTGTCTAAATTTATCACAAGCAAATACAACATCTAGAAATTGGTTTTCAGTTGTAGCATAATTCTTTTGAGCAGAATCAAGAGTCTTACTAGCATAATGAATAACATTTAACTCCTTATCTATTCTTTGTCCAAGAACAACACTGTAACATCCCAACATTTTGGAATGTTCAAAAATCACTAAAATTTAAAAATTTTCTTGTTATTAAAATAAAATAAGAAATGCATAAGAAAGTCAACTATAAAAGACTTCAAGGTTTAATATTTCAAATGTCACAGTTTAAAATATTTTATTATCTCATGTATTTCAAAAACTTTAAAATACAATTTGATAATTATTTTACAAACTACAATTCATTTCATTTAAATAAATGAGTTCTCTATAAGTATTTGAATTAAACCACTTAATTACAAGATTATTCAAAAGGATTACATAATTACTAAATGAATTTCATTCCTTTAACTAAGTTCAAAATATAGTTTGGAAATTATAAGCTTATAGTGTATAACTTTAAAACTTCATAAAATTTAAATTAATGAATTAGCCAAATAAACATTTCATTGAATTAAATGAATTCCATCTAATTATTTTCAGAACATGAAATGATTAATGGAATTTAAATAAGAATAAAATCAAAACAGAAACCTTTTCCAAAGTTGTTATAAAGTTTTCAAATGAATTATCATAATCAAAAATATAATGTTGCACAAATTATTTTCAATTAAAAATGAATACCTTATCTTTCACATTTTCCTAAAAACATTATTTATATGTTGTTCTTAATAATATGCAAAGATAAAGATGAATGATTTCAGCAAAACAAGTTTAAATAACTTAATTTCAAACATATTGGAATGTGGATATTTTTACAAATTTATTTTAGCCAAAGGAAAATTTAAATGAGAAATAAATTCAAATTTGACTTTAAGTGTCAAATTTGTAATTAAGCAATATTTCAAAATATTAATTTTCAAAAATGTTTAAAACACACCTACAACTGGTTTAACAGAGGGATAATGATTTTACAAATTTTTAGAATTTTGTTTGACATCATTTGGAGTTATAAATCAAAAGATATGAATTAAACAAATAAAAATAGAAAAAGAAAAAAAATTGCTGACGTCATGCTGACGTCAGCCATCTTCAACCTCCAGAGGAAATCGTGGCCGAAACAAACTCTCCCGATCCTTTCCAAAATCCAGCGAGTTTGTTAGCGCAAATTGCTCTCTCCTCAGCCCTATTTAAACCCCACGATCTCCTCTGCCTTTCGCCCCAAAACCCTAGCCCCAGGACGCCGCCAGGCCGCCGCACGAGCTCACCGGAGTTCGCCTCCTCCGCCGCCGTCTTCTGCAGTTTCCGGTGAGCCCCGAGCCTCCGAAGCCTTCTCGTTTCTCCCCCTCGCTTCCCCATCTCCGTACGCACCTCCTAAGCCCCGAGTTCGGGTGTGTTGTGCAGAGAATCGATCGCCCCGTGCTCGACCGGAGCGCCGCCGCACATCTTCCGCCGCTGCCGACCTCGCGAGGAAGAACGAGACCCCGCCATCGCCACCATTCGCATCGCCGTAACGATCCGCATCCCGCCGTCGCCTCAGATCGTACGGGGGAGCTCCGCAACGTCGCCGGCGTCCACGCCCGAGCTGCTGCGCCGTGTCCCCCTCGTCTCCGGCGAGATTGCGCCGCCACCCTCCGGTCATCACGTGTAAGCCATCCGATCTGCAATCTACGGTGTAGATTAGAAGATTCAATCGAACCGTTACGATCAGATCTGGACCGTCAGATCCAGATCTGACGGCCCAGATCGATAACTTAACCACGTCAGCGCCACGTGGACAGCCCAGTCAGCAGCCACGTCAGCGCCACGTGTAAATCGATTTTTCTATTTAATTTTAATTGGAAAATTTGCAGATTAGTCCCTGTAATTAAAATATTCATAACTTTTTAACCACAACTCCAAATTTAATAATTTTTATATATTTGGAAAGCTCTGGATGTGTAGAATAATTTGGATCAGACAAAATTCAAATTTGACTTAGTATTAAATATTCAAAATTCAAATGGGGAAATTGAGTATATTTGCAATAACTTTAATTATATAAATCCAAAAATTGCAAATAAATATGTTTCAGAAACCTTAGAATATTTGTAAATTAATACCACTGCTATAAAATATTTTTGAGTAAAAGTTTGAATGATTTCATAGTTGTGTGTTTAAATTGAAGTGTTTGACTTATTTTGAATTAACTTTTAATAGAAACAATATTTTTGATTAAATCCAATTGCAATAAATTTAATTAAAAGATCTCTGTCTATTAACACTGATTATAAAATTTTGTTATAAAAGTTTAATCATAGAAAACTTTAAATTAGAAATTAATTAAATTGCATTTATAAATTCATGCATATTTATAAAGAAATCACAAAAGTTATTTTTATGTTTCTTGTGATTTAAAATTTCATTTCATTCATAGCATACATTATTCTCATAGGAAAACCCCTCTTCAATAGTTTTCTCTAAGTTAGGATTATTTTCAAACTTAGTATTTTGTGAAAAGTGCTATGCACTAGACACTTAGTAATTTTCAAGATGGAGCTAGAAGACCATTGAAGTACTTAGCCAAAAACAAGACTTCAGAAGTATCTTCAAGGAGAAGAAACACTTAGAAGAAAATCAAGAAGATCATGAAGACCAACCAGAAATACTTTCCAAGTCTTGTTCTCTCTCCCTCTCTCTCTTTCTATTCTTTAAGTCTTTCTCTCTGTCTTTTCGTCTCCTCTGAGATTTCATGAAGACTAAGTAAATCCAAGACCAGCCTCGAGGATACCAGAATCATCAAGTCTGAAGATTCATCAGGACAACCAGGACTTCAACCAAGACATCATACAGAAGAAAGCTACAAGTCTAGATATGAAGCCTGGAAGACAACTACATCTCTCTTTCTATCCTTCCCTCTTTCCTAATCTTGTCTTTTAGACTTAAACAAATTTTGATCATGATGTTATCATCTTGATGTTGTTGGATCCTAGCAGCATAGTGGGATGAAGCGGCCTGGAAACAAACCTTACATGTCCACGTACATGAGACCTGTTCCACAATTTAAGTGGCTGGCCGGGTGTCTGTCTCTCTCACTATAGTGAATGTCCAACTTACAAAGAGTTGATAAAAGTTGTGATCATCTTGAACAAATGACTTAGTATTTTTCTCTAAGTATTTTGCACATCATGGCTAAGCCATTAGAGTGCTTGTTTCAAGAAGTTATAAAACAAAGTATGTTTATTCAACCTAAGACCTTAGGCCCTTAGTCCTTTTGGACCAACCAAATTGCCTTGCATAACTTAAAAGATTTTCATGGCATGAAAATGTATTCCTAGCCTTAGGAATATTTTGCACATCATGCATAAACATATTTTCCTTAGAAAGTTTTATAAAACTTATTTATTCATCTAGTATGTGTTGTTTGTATTGTGGATTGGTGCTTGCTGTTGATTGTTGTATTGTGTTTGCGTATATGGTCTAGATTGAACGAAGAGCAAACGTGCGTTGTTGAAAAGAGTTGGTGAACAACGACAACATTCAAAGGCAAGTGGCACACCTCATAAACTTCCTATTTTTATGCATTACTTAGTGTATTTTTATATGCATGTGTTGCTATGCTAAACCTGTAGAATCCTTTATTCCTGTGTCTAGGTTCCTATGCAATACTTAGTAGAATTATTGTTGCTATGCAAATGTTGTTTTGTGAAAATCTAAATTCTACTAAGTTAAGAATGAAACACCTGGGTGGTAATTGGTCGGATGGTTTATGTTGAGTGGCTACTCAGGTCCATTTCTATGGTTCCTAGGGTATGTACACTTGAGAACGGCCACCCAGGAACAGAGGAATCTGAAGAACTCCAAGTGACGATTGCTTCCAGTGCAGCCATTGCCATATGGGCTCTGGCTTGATCGATTATGTTGCGTGGACTCTCTCCGGCTTGACAAGCAGATGTAGGGGGATGTTAGGTGGAACGGGTCAAGCCAGTATGGGGAGGGAAAATGCTTCTGAAAGATCTCGTCTCATTCTCTCCTTTCCTTATCACAAATGGTGTGTAAAGGATATCTTGGGTTGAATGGGTACAATGGTGAAAGTGCACAACCTCTGCAGAGTGTAAAACTAAGTACTTAGCCGTGTCCCCGGTTACGGACAATTTTGAGCAGCTGATCAAGGACGTCAACGGAGGATTCCACCATTCCAACTTCAAAAGTAAAACTTGATGGGTGAACAAGGGAAGATGAGATTTATGGTTTTCAAGCCATACTCGTCGATTTCAAGAAAAGTGTTTTCAAAAGAGTAGGAAAAATTGGCTTTATGCAAATTAGCCTTGAGCTCCACCAGCCAAATATTCATATAGGCTTTAGAGTTATTCCATAAGTGTCCACCATAGTGTCACTTGCCAGACTCCATTTTTAATGGAATCTGACCCACGTTGCAATATTTTTCTTATTGCAGATTGGATCAGATGACGAGTGAGGTTTCGTTGAAAGGTTTCGAGTCTACAACCAACATGTTTTCGCCTGTGGCAGCATGAAAGTTATTAGAGACTCACTGCTATTGTATTTCCGCTGTGTACTTTGTCAATGCTAGCTTTATGCTATGCAATTTGTAAAGAATATTTTGTAATTCTGGATCATCGATGTAATAAAATTGACCTTTGTTGTGATATTACATCGTAAACTGTGTGTGCAAATGAATCGATCCAGGGATTTGCACTATACACAGGTATCTGCCTTATTTTAAGAGCAGGTACGCTACAGATGGTATCAGAGCACTGTGTTGCCTGTAGGTTCGAAACCCTAGGTTTGGATAGAAATAGGTTTGACCATAGGATTGAAAATCTATTTTTCTTCACTTTTCTAAAAACAAATCTTTTCACTATGTCATTCTCGTATTCTCATCTACTATCAACCTTCTGAAAACCTCTTATCTTTTTCTAGATGACCATGTTCTTATAGTCTAAGTCTGATTCTGCTGGCTCATATGGAAAAGCTACGACTAATCATGAAGTTCTGCATGTATGGAAGACCACTGAAGAATCAGGATTCGACCAACACTTCAAAGATATCCAAGAAAGTTGAACAAGAACTTGAAGCAGTCATGAAGAGGTAGATTTGACCACCACCAAAAAATAGAATGACGATATCGTGTTAGTGTATTGATCATATCAACTTGGCTATATGACAATACTAGATTGTTTGTTTGTTGTGAACCTTGTTGCTTGATGTTTGTTAGATGTTGATTGATTTTGTTATAGATTTGTTGCCTTGTTTTGTTTGATTGAACTAGGATTCCTCCATATGTACAAATAATTCAACTCATTGCTTTCTAAACCAAACAGATGTCTCACCCCAATGCCAACATCAATGATTTGCATACAACTATGCGATTATTATTAGAGAACCAGAGTCAGCTGTTGAAGATGATCAATGACCAACTGCCAAGGATTGATCAAAACCATAGGGATGTTGAGGAGAACCTTATGACCAAACCAAAAGCATGTAAAACTTGTGGAGAGATAGGACATACGTCCCAAGAATGCACTGATGAGTGGCCCCATGGTCATACCGAACATCCAGTTAGGGAATGCCCCACAAGTCAGATGTCTTGCTGTTTTTGTGAAGCAACAAATCATGTTCCCACTCAACATCAACACTACCCCGTGGTGCAAGAAGTCAGTCAGCAAGCCAAAAGGGGGATACAACAAAATCTCATGAAGCATGTGGAAGTACAAGAAAACAAGGAGGAACACAAAAGAGATACTAGCCATGTAACATGTTTTACATGTGGAGAACTAGGACATTATTCATGGGGCTGCAAAGAGAAAAGGACTGGTCAGGATACTGAACCAAATCTTCATCAAAATGAGACTGTGAGTCATACTAAGGTGAAGAATGAGATAAGAGTAAGGTCACTTCCGAAGAAATCCAAGAGTAAATCCAAGTGTTTCTATAAGTGTGAAGGAGATCACCTAGCACGAAATTGTCACATCAAACGAGACTGGACTTCTTTAATTGAGATAGAATATGGCAAACAAGATTTGGAAGAACTTTTAGCCCTGGAAACATCTAAGAAGAAGAAGAGGAACTTAAGTGACGTAATTTGCTACAAATGTAAAAGCAAAGGACATTATGCTGACAAGTGCCCAGAGCAGAAGAAGGATCTAAGCCACGTAACATGCTTCAGGTGCAAGGATAAGGGACACTATGCCAATGGCTGCCCTAAGTGGAAGAAGAATAAATCTCTCCAAGGACCAAGTGGAAAGCGTGAGTGCTAAAAACTTTCTGTATCCACCACATACCATTGTATTTTGAACACTTGTACGCCCTACCTCAGAGGAATAAACAAGATTACACAAAGTTTCTATACTGACCACAAAAATTTCTTTTAAGGGTGGTAGCCACCTAGAGAATTCAAACCCAGTCGCTTAAACACACAGATCTCAAACTATCTTTCTTTTCATCCTTCTAATCAGAAAAACCATTCACTGTCAAGTTTTCAAGTTTCCATGTCAGAAATTTCTTTTCCCAAAACATCTCGAGTATCATAATCTTTCAAGCTCTTGCTTTCTTCTCTAGCTTCTCCGAATCTCGGGGACGAGATTCCTTTTAAGGGTGGTAGTCTGTAACATCCCAACATTTTGGAATGTTCAAAAATCACTAAAATTTAAAACTTTTCTTGTTATTAAAATAAAATAAGAAATGCATAAGAAAGTCAACTATAAAAGACTTCAAGGTTTAATATTTCAAATGTCACAGTTTAAAATATTTTATTATCTCATGTATTTCAAAAACTTTAAAATACAATTTGATAATTATTTTACAAACTACAATTCATTTCATTTAAATAAATGAGTTCTCTATAAGTATTTGAATTAAACCACTTAATTACAAGATTATTCAAAAGGATTACATAATTACTAAATGAATTTCATTCCTTTAACTAAGTTCAAAATATAGTTTGGAAATTATAAGCTTATAGTGTATAACTTTAAAACTTCATAAAATTTAAATTAATGAATTAGCCAAATAAACATTTCATTGAATTAAATGAATTCCATCTAATTATTTTCAGAACATGAAATGATTAATGGAATTTAAATAAGAATAAAATCAAAACAGAAACCTTTTCCAAAGTTGTTATAAAGTTTTCAAATGAATTATCATAATCAAAAATATAATGTTGCACAAATTATTTTCAATTAAAAATGAATACCTTATCTTTCACATTTTCCTAAAAACATTATTTATATGTTGTTCTTAATAATATGCAAAGATAAAGATGAATGATTTCAGCAAAACAAGTTTAAATAACTTAATTTCAAACATATTGGAATGTGGATATTTTTACAAATTTATTTTAGCCAAAGGAAAATTTAAATGAGAAATAAATTCAAATTTGACTTTAAGTGTCAAATTTGTAATTAAGCAATATTTCAAAATATTAATTTTCAAAAATGTTTAAAACACACCTACAACTGGTTTAACAGAGGGATAATGATTTTACAAATTTTTAGAATTTTGTTTGACATCATTTGGAGTTATAAATCAAAAGATATGAATTAAACAAATAAAAATAGAAAAAGAAAAAAAATTGCTGACGTCATGCTGACGTCAGCCATCTTCAACCTCCAGAGGAAATCGTGGCCGAAACAAACTCTCCCGATCCTTTCCAAAATCCAGCGAGTTTGTTAGCGCAAATTGCTCTCTCCTCAGCCCTATTTAAACCCCACGATCTCCTCTGCCTTTCGCCCCAAAACCCTAGCCCCAGGACGCCGCCAGGCCGCCGCACGAGCTCACCGGAGTTCGCCTCCTCCGCCGCCGTCTTCTGCAGTTTCCGGTGAGCCCCGAGCCTCCGAAGCCTTCTCGTTTCTCCCCCTCGCTTCCCCATCTCCGTACGCACCTCCTAAGCCCCGAGTTCGGGTGTGTTGTGCAGAGAATCGATCGCCCCGTGCTCGACCGGAGCGCCGCCGCACATCTTCCGCCGCTGCCGACCTCGCGAGGAAGAACGAGACCCCGCCATCGCCACCATTCGCATCGCCGTAACGATCCGCATCCCGCCGTCGCCTCAGATCGTACGGGGGAGCTCCGCAACGTCGCCGGCGTCCACGCCCGAGCTGCTGCGCCGTGTCCCCCTCGTCTCCGGCGAGATTGCGCCGCCACCCTCCGGTCATCACGTGTAAGCCATCCGATCTGCAATCTACGGTGTAGATTAGAAGATTCAATCGAACCGTTACGATCAGATCTGGACCGTCAGCGCCACGTGGACAGCCCAGTCAGCAGCCACGTCAGCGCCACGTGTAAATCGATTTTTCTATTTAATTTTAATTGGAAAATTTGCAGATTAGTCCCTGTAATTAAAATATTCATAACTTTTTAACCACAACTCCAAATTTAATAATTTTTATATATTTGGAAAGCTCTGGATGTGTAGAATAATTTGGATCAGACAAAATTCAAATTTGACTTAGTATTAAATATTCAAAATTCAAATGGGGAAATTGAGTATATTTGCAATAACTTTAATTATATAAATCCAAAAATTGCAAATAAATATGTTTCAGAAACCTTAGAATATTTGTAAATTAATACCACTGCTATAAAATATTTTTGAGTAAAAGTTTGAATGATTTCATAGTTGTGTGTTTAAATTGAAGTGTTTGACTTATTTTGAATTAACTTTTAATAGAAACAATATTTTTGATTAAATCCAATTGCAATAAATTTAATTAAAAGATCTCTGTCTATTAACACTGATTATAAAATTTTGTTATAAAAGTTTAATCATAGAAAACTTTAAATTAGAAATTAATTAAATTGCATTTATAAATTCATGCATATTTATAAAGAAATCACAAAAGTTATTTTTATGTTTCTTGTGATTTAAAATTTCATTTCATTCATAGCATACATTATTCTCATAGGAAAACCCCTCTTCAATAGTTTTCTCTAAGTTAGGATTATTTTCAAACTTAGTATTTTGTGAAAAGTGCTATGCACTAGACACTTAGTAATTTTCAAGATGGAGCTAGAAGACCATTGAAGTACTTAGCCAAAAACAAGACTTCAGAAGTATCTTCAAGGAGAAGAAACACTTAGAAGAAAATCAAGAAGATCATGAAGACCAACCAGAAATACTTTCCAAGTCTTGTTCTCTCTCCCTCTCTCTCTTTCTATTCTTTAAGTCTTTCTCTCTGTCTTTTCGTCTCCTCTGAGATTTCATGAAGACTAAGTAAATCCAAGACCAGCCTCGAGGATACCAGAATCATCAAGTCTGAAGATTCATCAGGACAACCAGGACTTCAACCAAGACATCATACAGAAGAAAGCTACAAGTCTAGATATGAAGCCTGGAAGACAACTACATCTCTCTTTCTATCCTTCCCTCTTTCCTAATCTTGTCTTTTAGACTTAAACAAATTTTGATCATGATGTTATCATCTTGATGTTGTTGGATCCTAGCAGCATAGTGGGATGAAGCGGCCTGGAAACAAACCTTACATGTCCACGTACATGAGACCTGTTCCACAATTTAAGTGGCTGGCCGGGTGTCTGTCTCTCTCACTATAGTGAATGTCCAACTTACAAAGAGTTGATAAAAGTTGTGATCATCTTGAACAAATGACTTAGTATTTTTCTCTAAGTATTTTGCACATCATGGCTAAGCCATTAGAGTGCTTGTTTCAAGAAGTTATAAAACAAAGTATGTTTATTCAACCTAAGACCTTAGGCCCTTAGTCCTTTTGGACCAACCAAATTGCCTTGCATAACTTAAAAGATTTTCATGGCATGAAAATGTATTCCTAGCCTTAGGAATATTTTGCACATCATGCATAAACATATTTTCCTTAGAAAGTTTTATAAAACTTATTTATTCATCTAGTATGTGTTGTTTGTATTGTGGATTGGTGCTTGCTGTTGATTGTTGTATTGTGTTTGCGTATATGGTCTAGATTGAACGAAGAGCAAACGTGCGTTGTTGAAAAGAGTTGGTGAACAACGACAACATTCAAAGGCAAGTGGCACACCTCATAAACTTCCTATTTTTATGCATTACTTAGTGTATTTTTATATGCATGTGTTGCTATGCTAAACCTGTAGAATCCTTTATTCCTGTGTCTAGGTTCCTATGCAATACTTAGTAGAATTATTGTTGCTATGCAAATGTTGTTTTGTGAAAATCTAAATTCTACTAAGTTAAGAATGAAACACCTGGGTGGTAATTGGTCGGATGGTTTATGTTGAGTGGCTACTCAGGTCCATTTCTATGGTTCCTAGGGTATGTACACTTGAGAACGGCCACCCAGGAACAGAGGAATCTGAAGAACTCCAAGTGACGATTGCTTCCAGTGCAGCCATTGCCATATGGGCTCTGGCTTGATCGATTATGTTGCGTGGACTCTCTCCGGCTTGACAAGCAGATGTAGGGGGATGTTAGGTGGAACGGGTCAAGCCAGTATGGGGAGGGAAAATGCTTCTGAAAGATCTCGTCTCATTCTCTCCTTTCCTTATCACAAATGGTGTGTAAAGGATATCTTGGGTTGAATGGGTACAATGGTGAAAGTGCACAACCTCTGCAGAGTGTAAAACTAAGTACTTAGCCGTGTCCCCGGTTACGGACAATTTTGAGCAGCTGATCAAGGACGTCAACGGAGGATTCCACCATTCCAACTTCAAAAGTAAAACTTGATGGGTGAACAAGGGAAGATGAGATTTATGGTTTTCAAGCCATACTCGTCGATTTCAAGAAAAGTGTTTTCAAAAGAGTAGGAAAAATTGGCTTTATGCAAATTAGCCTTGAGCTCCACCAGCCAAATATTCATATAGGCTTTAGAGTTATTCCATAAGTGTCCACCATAGTGTCACTTGCCAGACTCCATTTTTAATGGAATCTGACCCACGTTGCAATATTTTTCTTATTGCAGATTGGATCAGATGACGAGTGAGGTTTCGTTGAAAGGTTTCGAGTCTACAACCAACATGTTTTCGCCTGTGGCAGCATGAAAGTTATTAGAGACTCACTGCTATTGTATTTCCGCTGTGTACTTTGTCAATGCTAGCTTTATGCTATGCAATTTGTAAAGAATATTTTGTAATTCTGGATCATCGATGTAATAAAATTGACCTTTGTTGTGATATTACATCGTAAACTGTGTGTGCAAATGAATCGATCCAGGGATTTGCACTATACACAGGTATCTGCCTTATTTTAAGAGCAGGTACGCTACAAACACCAACAGCAAAATCACTAGCATCACACATAATTTCAAATGGTAAATTCCAATCAGGTGGTTGAACAATAGGAGCAGTTATTAAAGCTTTCTTAAGAGTTTCAAAAGCTTCTTTACAATCATCATAAAAAACAAATGGTATATCTTTTGGCAAGATATTAGTAAGAGGCTTTGATACCTTAGCAAAGTCTTTGATAAACCTTCTATAGAAACCAGCTTGACCAAGAATACTACGAATACCTTTAACATCTCGGGAGCAAGGCATTTTCTCAATTGCCTCCACTTTAGCTCTATCAACTTCAATACCTCTTTCAAAATTTTTATGTCCAAGAACAATCCCTTCATTAACCATAAAGTGGTATTTCTCCCAATTAAGAACACAATTAGTTTCTTCACATCTCTGCAAAACCTTATCAAGATTGTGCAAGCAATTATCAGAAGAAGTGCCATAGACGGAGAAATCGTCCATGAACACCTCCACAATTTCTTCACAAAAGCCATGAAAGATAGCAGACATACATATTTGAAAAGTAGCAGGAGCATTACATAAACCAAAAGGCATACGTCTATAAGCATAAGTACCATAGGGACAAGTAAACGTGGTTTTATCTTGATCTTGAGTTTTAACAGCAATTTGAGAGAAACCAGAATAACCATCCGGAAAGCAAAAATGAGTTTTATTGGCTAATCTCTCCAACATCTGATTAATAAAGGGTAATGGATAATGATCTTTCTTAGTAACTTTATTAACCTTTCTAAAATCAATGCACATTCTATAACTACCAACTACTCACTGAGGAATAATTTCACCATGATCTACTATCAGCAATAGGATAAATGATACCAGCATCAAGAAGTTTTAATACCTCATTTCTTACCACTTCCTTCATCTTAGGTATTAAACAACGTTGATGTTCAACTACTAGCTTCGCATCAGGCTCCATATTAATAGAATGGTGACATATGGAAGGAGAAATCCCTTTCAAATCGTCCAAAGTATAACCCATAGCTCCCCGGTGTTTCTTCATTATTTCCAACAATCTTTCTTCTTCTTTACCTGAAAGGTTAGCACTAATAATAATAGGATATATTTTCTTATCATCAATATTAGCATACTTAAGATTATCAGGCAAAGGTTTTAAATCAAAGACATGATCCTCTTTAGGTGGAAGTGTTTTACCCAATTCTTCAACTTTTAAATTATGTTTAAGAATAGGTTGACGGAGGAATATGTCCTCAAGTTCATTTCTGTCTTTCATAAAAGTTTCATCTTCATGATCTTCCATAAATTGTTGAATATACTTAGTAGGAGCAAGAGAAATAGAAGCAAGTTGTTCTACTCTAAAATCTTCATTAGGCAATTCGGGTTCATAAGGAGTTTTAGCAAATTTCAAAAAATTTAAATCATATGAATTACCAGCAAATTTAGTAAAGATTTTCTCTTTCCAACAATCTATAACAACACCACAAGCATTAAGAAAAGGTCTACCAAAAATGATAGGACAAGTCTTACTAGCAGTAGAACCAAGTACAAGAAAATCAGCTGGATATTTAGTCTTACCACATAGAACCTCAATATCTGTAACAATACCAATGGGAGAGATAGTTTCTCTATTAGCAAGTTGAATAACCAAATCAATATCTTCAAGTTCACTAGGACCAATTTCATGCATAATCTCTTTGCAAAGCTCATAAGGAATATCACTTGAACTTGCACCAATATCACATAAACCATAATAGCAATGATCACCAATTTTAACAGATAACATAGGAACACTAGCCTTTCTTGGCTTTGCTAGATGAGACATAACATTAGAAGCATCATCACAAAATATAATATACTCTTCTCCCACATTTTCAGAAACAAGTTCTTTAACTATAGCCACAGAAGGTTCAACTTTAATTTGTTCATCAGATTCTTTAGCTTTCTTATCACTTTTACTAACCACACTAGCCATAATAGAATGTTCTTTCACTTTAACAGGAAAAGGAATTTTATCAATATAAGGCTCAGGAATGATAGGATCAACAATATTAACTTCAATGTTTTTAGCTAAAGGAGCAACAGATTTATCTTTATAAGGTTCATGATATTTTTCAAACCCTTTCTTGGGCAAACCGAAATAGTCAGCACAGGATTTATAATAATTTGCAACAAATTGAGAGTCACGACCATAAGCATTATTAATATTTCGAAATGCATCAGTATCCATGAAAGTTTTAATGCATTCAAAGTCATATTTTATACCTGACTCCCTACCTTTGTCGTTCTCCCATGCTTCAATATTTTCTTCAATACGATCAAGAAGATCCCATTTAAACTCCTTATTTTGAGTGGATGATCCAACACATGAAGTATCCAATAATGTTTTATCTTCAAAGGAGAGTCTTGCATAGAAGTTATCAACAATAATGTTACCAGGAAGCTCATGAATGGGACATTTGAGCATTAATGCCTTCAATCTCCCCCACGCTTGGGCAATACTTTCTCCATCATGAGGCCAGAAGTTATATATAGAATTCCGATCTTGATGAATTTCACTTGGAGGATAAAATTTAGAATAAAAGAGAGGTACAATTTCCTCCCATCCAAGAGAATCTCCGTTTTTCAGCAGTTTATACCAATGCGCAGCTCTCCCACCAAATGATATGGAGAATAATTTCTTCCTGACTTCGTCCATCGTAATACCTGCACACTTGAACAACTCGCATAATTCATGTAAATACAACAAATGATCACCCGGGTGGACAGTTCCATCCCCAACATAGCGGTTATTCATTACACGTTCAACAATTTTCATAGGTATTTTAAATGGCACACTATCATCAGGTGGCGCCTCACGTTCTACCTCAGCAGCAGTAGAAGGCTTCCCAAATAGGAAAGCTCCATTATTAAGAAAATAAGGAGATAGAAATAAAAACAACACTTACAGTTGAAGTTTTCCTTACCAATTACTCTTACCAATAGCGCTTCACTCACCGGCAACGGTGCCACAAAATAGTCTTGATGACCCACAAGTATATGGGGTGTATCGCAGTACTTTCGATAAATAAGAGTTTCGAACCCAACAAGGAGCAGAAGGTGTTGTCAAGTGGTTTTGATGATGATTTCACTGTAAACACTAGCTGCCAAGTTTTCAGTAGACTTTGATATAACATAGAAGTAAAGTGTGATTAAATAGAGCGCGGCAAATTTAATTTCAGCGAGTGGCCCAATCCTTTTGAGAGCAAAGGACAAGCCGGTTTGTTTACTTATGATGACCAAACATTCTTCAGGACACACGGGATTTCTGTCTAGTGCTTTCGCTTCATATTGATGAATAATCTTTAGTGTTTAGATAAGTGTCGTGTGGGTGAACCTATGCTAATGCACCGCCCTTCCAAGGACTAGTACATACTTATGGTCATACCCCTTGCAAGCATCCGCAAATACAAGAAAGTAATTAGGATAAATCTAATCATAGCCTTAAACTCTGAGATCCTGTGATCCCTCGTGCATCGGAATACCAACGGGGGTTTAGGTTTCTGTCACTCCGGCAACCCCACATATGATAACCGAGTACACGATGCCCATAAAGGTGAAGTGTCATGTAGTCGACGTTTACATGACACCACTAGAAGAATGGCACCACAACTTAAGTATACAAACATCAAATATTATTCAACATAGTTCACTACTAACATCTAGACTTCTCCCGTGTCCTCAAGAACACAACGAACTACTCACAACACACCATAATGAACATGATCAGAGGTGATATAATGGTGGATAAAAATCTGAACATAAACCCTAATTCAACGGTTTCACTCAATAACACTGATAACAATAGCAATCAACACCGGGAGAGTTTCCCCTATCATATACATAGAGTTTAGCCCTAGATGTTACAGCGGGAACAGAGTGGATGGATGGAGATGACGGCGTCGATGGTGGAGATGGTGGTGTTGGCTATGGTGATGGAGTGCAGCTCGATGACGGTGATGATGGCGATGATTTCCCCCCTCCGAGAGGGAATTTCCCCGGCGGCAACACAGCTTGCCGCCGAGCTTTTCTCTCTCTGTATTCTCTGCCTCGTGGTGGTGGCGGAGATAGTTTCTAGACAACGTGATAATTTTAGGTCTTCAGGGTGAAGAAGTACACGAAGGGGTGTGCCAAGTCGTGGGATAGGGTGGCCTCACCACCTGCTCGCGTGGCTGGCTTCCTGGCCACGCCGGGAGGTGGTGTGGGCCCCCTGGGCCCCACCCCAGGCTCTCCTTTTGGACTCCATGAAATAAATTAGAAATAAATCCCACATGTCCACTTTGTTCTTCTGGTCTTCGCAAATATTGTATCTTGACGATGTTTTTTCCAGCAGAATTCAGATTCCGGAGTTCCATCCCCCAATGATCATCAATCATGCAAAATAGGTGAAATAACATAAGTATCATCTCCAAATACGATGTATATCAATGATTAGCAGTAAATTATGATATACAATAGTGATGCAAAATGAACGTATCACACCCTCACCGTTGAGTTGGGACAAAATACTTTGATTGTGTTTTGTGCAGGCTCCACGTCAACTACACGCCACCAAGAACTTCCTGCATTGTTTATATTTGAAAATTACAATGGTTGAAATATTATTTCCACTTAAAAATCTATTTAAAAAGTATTAAAAATAGCGATTATGTTATTTATCTTATTTTTACTTTAATGATTTGATTGTATTTATTAGAAATAATTATTTTCATATGTTCAGAATTGTGGTACCAAATTTTATTTAGCCACAAATAAAGTGATTAAATCCCTATTTTCAAATTTGACAAAAGTGTCAAATTTGCATTAAATCAAATATTCAAAATTAATATTTTTTAAAAGTGGTCAAAACATATCCACAAATGTTTTAAAATAAAGATATGATTTTTAGAATTTATTAGAAATTAATTTCACTTAATTCGGAGTTCTAAAACAAAATATATAAAAGAAATAAGAAGAAAAAGGAAAAAAAAGTAAAAGTGAATCGGGCCGGCCCAACCCAGCCCGAGTCGAACACGACTGCTTACATCGTACGTGATTCAAATTCTGAAAATTCCTTTTTCTAACCACCTTCCTTTCAAATATGTTTATCTCGAGAAAAATAGCTCCAAATCCGGATCCGCTTGATCCTACGCATTGACAACTCCGAGGCCTATCTATTCCATTGTCCCATCGCCTATATAAACCCCTGTAACCGCCGGCATCTCTTTTCTTCTTTTCGTTATACCGAAACCCTAATCAGCGAAATTATATTTCGTTCATTTGACGAATAAAACCATATCCAATCGCGACGAAAGCTTAACCATTGTTGTAGATCTCGTCGATACCTTTCAATCCCAAGAAGGCGCAACTCTTTTTATCAAACGTGGAGCAAGAATTTCAAATCGCCGTCCATCAGATCTAAATGCGTATTTCTCAGATCTCTTCGCGCTTGTTGCGCCAAATCGAAATTCCTCCTGTGAAAAGGTAGATATAGTCTATATCTACAACTTTCCTGTTGACAACATTTTATTTTAACGTACGTAATTTTTTGTTTAACACAGATCGTTTTTGTTGTTTTTTGAGTAATCAAACCATCTCAAAACTTTGGGACGATAAGACGAAAGTTGTTCCCCTGATCGAGATCTTTCTTTTACCCCAAGATTCATCTTATTTGGTTCAGAGAGCTGAGAGATATTCGCGTTTGAAGTTTTGGAGCAGAAATGTATAATGCGATTTGAGACTAATCTATTCATCTACTCATGATATAATTATGTTACTTAGATAGATCACGTAATTCTCTACAACTTTCGTATAGATTGTTTTCCGACCCGAGCAACTTTATTTTCGATCAAATTTGTAGTCAACCGCTCGGTCAGCATCCAGTCAGCAGCATAGTCAGCGGAGGCAGCCAATAAGAAGCCACGCCGCCTTAGTTGTTTTAATTTACAAAAAAATTGTTAAATTTTCGAAATTCATAATTTTAAACCGTAACTCCAAATTCAGCAAACTTTATATCCATTAAATCAGAATAATATGTAGAATTTATTAAAATTATAAGTTTCCAGTTTTAGTTCGTGCATAAACTAGTTAGTGTTAAATTACTTAAAAGTGACTTAAAAGTATTTTGAACATAATTTCAAATTAAAAATTGATAATTGATCAAACTCTTTTGTTATAAGTTTGATTGACTAATTATTGGCGGTAGGAATTTTCTATTAATTTTTGTAGAATACTTTTCTATGATTTTGTAATTAATATTGATTAAATACTTTTTAAGTGTTGTTTTAATGATTAAAATTGATTAAAAATTTATTAAAATTTATTTTCATCATCTATTCGAATTATAAAGTACTTAATCATACTATGACCACTTTTGTATTAAAAATTACTTAGAAATATTTTGCCTTTTTAAACAAAGTAAATTCTTCCTTAGAAAATATTTGATAACTATTTTTCGACAACACTCTTCCTTAGAAAAATTTCAACATCTTAAAGATGCTAAATCTTTTCCTTAGAAAAATTTAGCATCTGGAAAACTTAGTTGTTTTATTTTGTTAAGTGTTGTCCTTAGAAATAAGTTGCATTGCATGCATATCATATGTTGTATAGTTATACTTCTTACTTATTTTCCCTAAGTTAGGATTATTTTCAACCTAGTGTTTTGGTAAAGTGCTATGCACTTAGACACTTGAGATTCTCAACATGAAGACTAGAAGGCCAATGAAGACTTAGCCAAGAAAAACAATACTCCGAAGGCATCTCCAAGAACAAAAACACTTAGAAGAAATTCAAGAGGAACTGCAAGAAGACCATCCCCCTTTATTCCTCTAAGTCTTTGTCTCTTCTTATCTTTCTCTTAGACTTCATGGTGGATAAGTTATATCCAAGACAACTCTGAAGAATCATCAAGTGTGAAAAACCAAATTCTACAAAAGTTCAATGAAGACATCACACCTAGGAGAAAGTTAAGAGGAAGCCTAGAAGAAAAATTACATCTTTTCTTTATCTTTTTCTTCCTTCCTATTCTTCTTTCACTTTGGACATAAACCAAGTCCTTAGTGATTATGACCAAGTCCTTAGAGTGCTAATTGAAGATGAAGAAAACTACAAGGGAGTTGAAGATTTCGAGACCAAGCATGTGAAGACTTGCAGCAGCATTACAACTTATTCAAGTTGATTTATAGGAAAGTTATTCTGTCCAACCTATGACCTTGGTCCTTAGTAATTTGACTAACACACTTGCCCTGCATTAACTTAGAATAATTTCATGGCATGACA
This sequence comes from Poa annua, assembly GCA_026929855.1. NCBI lineage: Eukaryota > Viridiplantae > Streptophyta > Magnoliopsida > Poales > Poaceae > Poa > Poa annua. The sequence continues at coordinate 24,993,550 of CM049432.1, forward strand.
TGCATCTCTAGTCCTTAAGATTTTTTTTCATATCATGCATGTCATATTTTTTCTAAGTGTTGCATTTATGCTTGTATGTTTATTTGTGGCTTGTTTGACTTGTTAGAAATTTCGGAGAGAAACGAAGGCTTTTGCAACTGATACTCCTGCTCTCCCTGTTACCAAGGCAAGTGGCATACCCTCATAAACTTCCTAAGTAATTTTCTATGCATTACTTAGTGTATTTCTTATATGCCTGTGTTGGATAATATTGCTCTGCTAAAACTATATCCCTTACACTAGTTGTGTCTAGAATCCCATTGATATTTTGGTAGAAATATTGATGCTATGCAAAAGTTGTTTTATGAAAAGGTAATTTCTACTAAGTTAAGAATGAAACTGCTGGGTGGAATTGGTTGTATGTGGTTTTTGTTGAGTGTTGTCTCTTAGGGGTGACCTCTAAGGGATGGTCACTTGTGGACGGCCACCCAGGGAACAAAAGGATCTGAAGAAATCCAAGTGAAGATTGCTTCTAGTGCAACCATTAGTCAATGGGCTCTGTCTAGATGGATTAAGTTGTGTGGACTCGCCCCGGCCTGACAGGTGGTGGTAGAGGTTTTGTAGGTGGAGCACGTCAGGCCGTTATGGGGAGGGAAAATGCTTCTGAAAAGTCTCGTCTCAACTCTCTCCTTTTCCTTAGCACAATTTGAGTGTTTGAGGATAGTTTGGGTTTGTTGGGTCTAATGGTGAAAGTGCACAACCTCTGCAGAGTTTAGAACTATGTACTTTGCCGTGTCCCCGGTTACGGACATTTTGAGCAGCTGATCAAGGACGTCAACGAAGGATCCTATCATTCCAATTTCTAAGTTAAAATTTGATGGGTGAACAAGGGAAGCTGAGATGATGATTTTCATGCCATACTGGTCTTGGTTTTAAGAAAAGTGTTTTAAAAATAGTAGGAAAAATTGGCTTTATGCAACTTAGCCTTGAACTCCACCAGCCAAATATGCATATAGGCTATAGAGTTATTCCATTAAGTGTCCACCATAGTGTCACTTGCCAGACTCCATTTTTAATGGAATCTGACCCACTCTGTTGCAAAATTTTATTTGTTACAGGTTATTCAGATGACGAGTGAGGTTTCGTTAAGGGATTTCGAGTCTGCAACAAATATGTTTACGCCTGTGGCAACATGAAGATGATGGAGACTCATTGCAATCTTATTTCCGCTGTTTACTCTTTCAAAGCTAGCTTTATGCTATGCAATTTGAAAATAATATTTTGTAAGTCTAGATCATGTAATAAAATTGATACTTTGTTCTGATATTACATCGTAAACTGTGTGTGTGCAAACGAATCGATCCAGGGGTTTGCACTATACACATGTACCTGCTATATTTTAAGTGCAGGTACGCTACAGGTAAGTTGTCTTTCCACTCTTACCCTTTACTAGAAAACATATCTTCAGTTATCGCAGACACTGAAGAATATATTTAACGTTTGTTCATTGATCCACACAAGGATCACTTTAGAACCTGTTCTTCAACCAAGAACTTGGGTCACACCAAGTCGAGCTTTCAGTCGGATAGAATCTATGTCTGAGGCATAGATAATGTCGAACATCGTTTTCTTTTATCAGCTATCACTGAAAATGCCAAGATAAACTTGAAATTTTTCCTAGTCATACAAGCAAGAACCTTTTTCTTCGCTTGTTCTATTCCGAAACACTTCAAAATCTTAACCTAGGAAAATATTCCGACCTAATGTTATTAAGCCCCTTTTTTATCTATACAATTATAGATCGGATGCCTAATACTCCTAACTTCATTCATAGAAAATTTAATCACTTAAATAATCCTTTATATTTTACTAGAGGGTCTGTATCATTCTCAATGTGTCATTACATATAAAATCATGAATGCCTCCTAGCTCCCACTCAAATATGCCTTTCACATATGAGATCAAGAAAAGTTACTTAGCTCCCACTCACTTCTTTGCAAATGCAAGTTTCTTCAACTATTTTGGACAACTCCAAAATCCTTTGATCACATCATCAAAGTGAAGATTCCAGCTCCGATATGCTTGCTTCAGCCCATTAATGGACAACTGGAGTTTGCATACATTTTTAGCATCCTAAGGATCTCCAAACCATTTCATTGTACTAATTACAATTATTTCTTAATGATACCATTAAGAAACATGGTTTCCTTATCCATCTATCAATTTCTCAATTTGAAATTAGAGTAATAGCTAAACGACGTCGAATAGATTTAGGCTTCGCCACTTGAGACAAAATCTCGTTGTGGTCAACTTTTGAATCTGTCGGAATTGTTTCACGACAAATCGATCCTTATCAGTGTCTCTTCTCTCATAAAATTCCATATTCTATTAACAGTCTAGATGCCATCAGGAAGATCTCCCAAGTCATTACCTGGTAATCGTACATGGATTTTATCTATGATCATATATGACTCATAGCCATTTCTCGGACTTAGGTATACAATCTCTTCTTCGTAGTTCGTAGGTCTGTCATATTCCAATAACATGACCTTCATAACAAGATTGTCGTACCACACAGTCCTACGTTCTTAGTATGAGCTTAGAGCATCAAGATCTTTATCATCATCTTCTTTCCAGTTGAGGAGCATGACACCGGAAACACTTTCCGTTGCGCCACTCTGATGTCTGGAGAGAAAGTTCATTAACTTCGTCTTGCTCTACTTTCTTACCCACTTATACCCTTGGACAGGAAACTATTTCTTTCGCAAGGTATATTCCGGCAACGTTTTTGCCTATGTCGTGAGACATGTACCCAACTAATTCTTTAGGTACTGTACACTACACAGATTTATCCATTTTAGGTTTGATCACATCGAAACACTAAATTGCTAAAACGACAATCTAGGCTAAAAGTCATGCCATCACTCATGTTGGGGGGATTGTAACCTAGTAGGCCCACCGACATAGAAGATAAGCCGGCCTGGCATGAGCCTGGGTCGGATCAAGCATAAACGCATGGGCCGGGTGAATACTTGAGCCGGTGCGCAACGTGTGCCTTGGCCCGCAAGAAGAAGGATCCAATGGCTGGAGACCAAGTAAAAGACGGAGTCCTGCTAAGGAAAGAAGAGGCTTAGAGGACTAAGAGTAGAATCCGGGTATGATAGGAACCCGGACCCGGCTTTGTACCTCCAACGAGACCCGCCACCTATATAAGAGGGTCTCCTGGTTTCTAGAGATCTAAGTTCAATCGACATAAGCCATAGGAGAGACACATTGTAATCTCGAGACCCGGAAGCTAAGGCGCCGAGTCCCGAAACCCTAATAAATAAAGCCGAAGCAGGAAATAGGTCTTTACCTCAAGACGAGGGGCCGAACTTGGGTAAACTCTTGTTTTCCCACGCCACGCTAGAGAAGCTCCTGATGTCGGAAGCCGCCATGCCCCTCATCTCAAGTTACCTCCGGGTAACATCTGTCATGACAATCCCACGACAGTTGGCACCCACCGAGGGGTCTGCGGCCAAGATCATCACTTTTTCAGGAGAAGCGCGGCGAGGTATGGAAAACCTAGCTATCAGCCAGATGCACACGCTTCCAGGAGGGGAGCGGATCGTGGACGACTCCGGCTGGACAGAAAAGGCAGATTTCATGGAAACCGGATCTATGTTTATCTTTGGGCAGATCGATGTTTTTGTCTGCGCGATCCAGTCTAGCGGAGCCGACAGAGAGCAGCATGAGCCGGAGTTCGAATTAGAGTCCGGGTCAACCATGATGGCCCAGACGGATGGAGAAGAATCAGTTGGATCACCAGAAGAGGGAGAGTCGGCGATCCGGGTCACAGAGGACTCCATCGTCACCTCCATCAATATGTCAGATCTGGACACAGACACGTAATCAATCTTACTCTTGTTCGATGATCGTTATGGAGATGGGCTCGCATATGAAGATTACTCGGCGCCATTGGGACCCGTACGTCACATGATGGTTCATGTCGTGACCCGGGCACCACCGGTTGACGGAGGATCGGCTTCCGTGAGCGATGAGACGAGCGCCGAGGTATTGGCGAGGCAGAATAGAGATAATTGGGATCAACACCAAGTTCCACCAGCTGCAAATTATGCGCCGCCAATCCCATGGTCGGAGGAGTTCTACCGACTTTCAGCTCTTTGGCTCATATGAAGACACCGACTGCGGGAATCCCCTTGGAAACCCGATACTTGCACAAACACCCATGTCAGCGCCAAACCCGACCAACTTAGTTAGACTTCCTCTGTTGCAGCAGCACGTACTCGCGGGAACATCAGCAAGCCCGGCACGACAACAGGGGGAGATAACAAACAATAGCACGACTATGATGAGATAACTAGAAGATCTGAGACAGGCAGTAGCAAGGGCAAATCAAGAGCGTGCGGATCAGATCCGGCGTATACAGGATAGACAACAGCTTGTGATTCAGCAAGAGCATAATTTATTGGAAGAAAGGAACACCCTCCAGAGGAGAAGGGACGAATTAACCGCTGTCTAGAACGGGAGACGCGGAAGCCGGCTACACCTTCCAACCATGACAAACACCATAGCACCTCAGGTCTTGAAGTTCCAGACAACACCAAACGCGGCGCCTGCACCAGCACGAGTGGCAACGGTTAACCCGGCGCCAGGGGCAGGAGCACCCCTGGCCGGGTTACCAGGAGCGCCAACAAGAAACCCGGCAGAAGCCGGAGTAGCAGTTATCGAGCAACAACCACCACCGCCACCCAGTTTTGATCCTCCTCCGGGACATTACAATAACCCAGTTGACAATATTTTTGCAGCGACACATGCCCTAGAGCAAATACCGTTCGACAACTCACATACCGGATCTACTAAGGACGGCTGTGGTCCAGCAGAACAATAACCCGCGAGGCTCACAAGCTTTCAACTCAGAGCCGGCAAGGACCCGCACCAGAACCCGGCACCCAGAGCCGGTAGCAGAAAGATCAGTTCAGAACAGGTTGGGACCGGTAAACCGGCCAGCCCCACAACCAGTGCAACAACCACAGCCGCAACAACAACAGCAGCAGGCGCCCGCGCCACGGAGGATGGCTGCGCCTGCCGCCTCTGCTGCCCAGTCCATGTAGACAGTTCAAGAGCAAGACGCGCAGCAGCCGGACCTGCCGCACCGGAAGCCGGAGTAGGAGTCGGAACTATGGCTTATCCCAGACCCGTCGTGAATTCACCTGCGTCGGGTCACAGAGGAGGCTCGTCAGTAAACCTGACAGGGCCTAAGTGTTTGTCAGATGCGATCAGATCAGAACCTTTTCCAGAAAAATTTAAAGAGCCAAGCAAGATTGTTAACTATGAGCCGAACATGAACCCGGAGACATGGTTGAGTGGATATAGTATGGCCATGGACATGAAGAACGCAACAACAAACTTGTGTGCGAGATACTTGTACCTAATGATGGCAGAAGGAGCACCCAAGATTTGGCTTGACCGGCTTCCGCCGAACAACATCCATTCATGGGAGGAACTCAAGACGACATTTATTTCAAATTTTGCCGGGACATGCAAGAAACAGTACACCGAGGCGGATATGGACCGGTGTGTCATGAGGAAGACCGAGTCAACAAGGCAATGGGTAGCCCGGATCATATAGATTCTGAGGTCATCAATAAATATCTCAGCTCACACGACAATAACAACCATGGAGAAGAACTGTGCTTTTGATTCTTTGACGCACAAACTCGGATGTATGAGAGAAGATCCGGTTCACCAAGACATCATCATTGGTGAGGTAGTTGAAATTTCCTACAAGTATGCCGCGACAGACAAAAGAGTAGGCGAGACAGAAGAACAACAGAAGAATAACCGGGTCAACGCAGAACGTAACCCGGCGCCAATCAAAATAACGGAAACCAAAACAACAATAAAAGACCCTACGAGGGAGGAAATTTAGAGTTTGTTGGAACCACCCAGGCCTCGGGTTACAGAGGACCGAGACCCGGTGGAAACTTCAGAGGCGGCCCTACGAGAGGACCAAACATCAGCAAGATATACAACATGCCGTGCCCTAGGCACGCCAAGAATGGTAAACCAGTCAGTCACACGTTAGCACAATGTGCTGACATGAGAGCATGGAGGAGACATGAGCAGTCTTTGGAGCAGAACCAAGGCAACTTCAATGGAAACAACGAGAACATTGGTAATCATGGTAACCACGGCAATAACGGTAACCCGGCCAACCAGGGGCAAGGGTCCGGGTCTCAGGGACCACCGAATAACAATGCCAGGTCAAATCAAAACTAAGGAGGAGGTTATCAACAAACTCCGAAAGAGCTTCATAGTCAGGGCCAGTATCATGTGTTCACCCCTAGGATGTGCAGAAGAGAGCAAAAGTTGAAAGAAAGAGAGGTCAATGCCGTAGCAACAACCTTACCGAGATACTTGAAGTGGTCAGAACAGCCAGTTACATGGAGTAGAGAAGATCACCCGGCAGGAATAGAACACCCGGGTCTCCTAGCCTTGGTGGTTGCGCCACAGGTTGATGGTTTCCGTTTGAACAAGGTTCTGATGGACGGAGGAAGCAGTATCAACATCTTATACCTGGACACATTTCAGAGGATGGGTCTATCTGAGAGCCGGCTAACACCAACATCAACATTTTCTCACGGCATAGTGCCAGGAATGTCGGTTCACCCGATTGGCAAAATCAGATTGGAAGTAGCTTTTGGAGTAAGCAAGGCACAATACAGATCAGAGTACCTGATATTTGAGTTGGTAGACATAAAGAGCCCGTATCACGCTTTATTCGGAAGGCCGGCTTACGCCAAGTTCATGGCAAGGCCGTGTTATGTTTACCTCAAATTGAAGATACCGGGTCCCCAGGGGATCATCACAGTTGAAGGAAGCAAAGACATGGCAATCGAGTGTGATCGAGGTGATGCCATCATGGCAGATCAGGCCTGTTCAGAAGAAGAGTTGAAGTACTACAAGTCTCAGGTAGACCCGGCTGCCAAACGTGTGCTGGATAAACCGGCTCACGAAGAAGAGAAGAAAAAGTTCAAATCAGCCCAGGATACCAAGATGGTCGATTTCGTAGAAGGAGATTCCTCCAAGCAGTTCTCGATCGGGTCTCACATGGACCCGAAATAGGAAAGCGCGCTCGTGAGTTCATCCGTGAGCATCGTGACATCTTTGCATGGTCCCCTTCAGACATGCCTGGTGTCCTGAGCGAACTCGCCGAGCATAGCTTACATGTTGATCCAGCAGCAAAGACAGTAAAGTAAGGTCTGCGTCATTTCAATGCAGACAGGAAAAAGACCATTGGAGAGGAGATAGCCCGCCTTCTAGGGGCCGGCTTTATCATGGAAGTGTATCACCCAAAGTGGCTGGCTAACCTGGTCCTCGTGTTGAAAACGAACGGAGAGTGGAGGATGTGTGTTGATTACACAAGTTTGAACAAAGTCTGCCCGAAGGATCCTTTTGCGCTTCCTCGGATAGACCCGATAATTGATGCAACAGCCGGCAGCGAGTTGCTGTGTTTCCTGGATGATTATTCCGGGTATCACCAGATCAAGCTCAAAGAAGAAGAGCAAGAGAAGACATCATTCACCACACCCTTTGGAGCTTTCTGTTACAAGACAATAACCTTTGGCCTTAAGAACACATGGGCAACATACCAGAGGTGTATCCAGAAGTGTTTTGAGGATCAGATCGGATGCAACGTTCATGCTTATGTTGATGATGTTGTGATCAAGTCACAGAAAGCCTGGTCACTCCTAGATGACCTAAAGGAGACCTTCGCTAAACTCCGCAAGTAATAGATGAAGCTAAACCCGACCAAGTGCGTGTTTGGGGTCCCAGCAGGCATGTTGCTCGGTTTCATAGTCTCAGAAAGAGGAATCGAGGCAAACCCGGCCAAGATTAAGGCGAGCATGAACGTTAAGAAGCCGGAGTGCGTAAGCGATGTCCAGAAGTTGACGGGTTGCATCACAGCCCTAAGCCGGTTCATAGCAAGGATGGGAGAGAAAGCACTTCCACTATACAAGCTGTTGAAGAAATCAGACAAGAACGTATGGGACCAGGAAGCAGATGATGCCTTTGAAGATTTAAAGAAAATGTAACATCCCAACATTTTATAATGTTCAAAAATCACTAAAATTTAAAACTTTTCTTTTTATTAAAATAAAATATTAAATGCATAAGGAAACCAACTATAAAAGACTTCAAAGTTTAATATTTCAAAGGTCACAGTTTAAAACATTATATTATCCCCTGTATTTCAAAAACCTTAAAATATAATTTGACAAATATTTTACAAACTACAATTCATTTTATTTTAAATAGATTAGTTTCTTTATAAGTATTTGAATTAAACCACTTGGCCATATCTATTCATAATTACAAGATTATTCAAAAGGTTATATAATTACTAAATGGTTTTCATTCCTTTAACTATGTTCAAAATATAGGTTGGAAATTATAAGCCTATAGTGTATAACTCTAAAGCTTCATAGAATTTAAATTAAAGAGTTAGTCAAATAAATATTACACTTGCTTAAATGAATTTCATTTATTTGCAAAGTAAGGAATGATGAATATATTCTAAATAAGAATAGAATTAAAACAAAATTCTTTTCCAAAGTTGTTAGGAAGTTTCAAATGAATTATCATAAAATAAAATATAATGTTGCACAAATTATTTTCAATTAAAAATGAATACCTTATATTTCACATTTCCTAAACATTATTTATATTTTGTTCTTTAATATTATGTCAAAATAAAGAAAATGATTTCATCAAAACAAGTTTAAATAACTTAAATTCAAACATATTTGAATATGGGTATTTCATGTAATTTATTTAGCCAAAATTAAAATTAATAAAACCCTAGTTTTAAATTAAACATAAAGTGTCAATTTCACATTTAATCAATATTTCTAAATTATTATTTTTGAAAAGTGTTCAAAACATACCCACAACCGGTTTGACAGCTAGATATTATTTTTACAAATTTTTAGAAATTAATTTGACATCATTTGGATATTTAAATCAAAAGATATAAATTAAACAAATAAAAACAGAAAAAGAATTATTGGATGACGTCATCGCTGACGTCATCATCGTCAACCTCCAGCCGGAAATATCGCCCCCGAATCCTCCAACAATTTCCTCCAAAATCCGGCGAGTTGGTTGCGGGAATTGCTCTCTCCTCTGCCCTATTTAATCCCCTCCCCCTCCTCCGCATTTCCCCTCTCGCTCCAGACCTAATCGCGCCGCCAGGCCGTCCCCAGAGCTCGCCGGAGATCGCCATCGCCGCCGGTGTGTTCCTCGAGTTCCGGTGAATGAAGACCACCTCTTGCTCTCTCCTCTGTCCCATCTCCTTTGTTTCGTCCGTGCGCAACTCACTGAAATTTTCCCGTGATTTGTTAGGCGCCAGAACGACGGATTCGTGCTCGACCCGAGGTCGCCGGAGTGTCGTGGCTCCGCCTGCGTGTCCACGCTGCTCCAGGAAGAACGGGAAGACGCCGCCGCATCCATCGCCCTCCCCGCGACGCGCCGCGCCCGGGGCTGCCCTCCGTTCATCCGGGGAGGAGCTACAACCCTGGCGCCGTCCTCTCCCGAGAGCGCCGCCGCCACCTCCTCCAACTCCGGCGAGATTGCGCCGCCACCTCCTGGACACCCACGGTGAGCCTTTGGATCTGCTTTTAACGGTCACGATTAGAAGTCGAGGACGAAGCGGTACGATCTGATCTGGACCGTCAGATCCAGATCTGACGGCCCAGATCTGTTAATTTATCCACGTCAGCGCCGCGTGGCAGCCACGTCACTGTCCAGTCAGCTGCCAAGTGGAAAACAATTTCCTTAATTAAATTTAATTGGGAATTTTACAGAAACACCCCTGTCACTTAGATCTCTTACAACTTTTTAACCACAACTCCAAATTTAATAATTTTTATATATTTGGGAAGCTCTCGACATGTAGAATATTTTGGATCTGACAAAATTCAAATTTGACTTAGTATAAAATATTCAAATTTCAAATGGTGAATTTGAGTATATTTGTAATAACTTTAAATCTATAAATCCAAAAATTGCAAATAAATATGTTTTAGAAACTTTAGAATATTTGTGAATTAATGCTACTGCTATAAAATATTGTTGAGTAATTTTTGAATGATTTCATAGTTGTGTGTTTAATTTGAATAGTTTGACTAATTTTGAAATAACTTTTAATAGAAACATTATTTTTGATTAAATCCAATTGCAATAGATTTAATTAAATGCTCTCTGTCTATTAACACTAATTATAAAATTTTTGTATAAAATTTAGTCATAGGAAAATTTAATCTTATAATTATTCCTTTTATTATATATTCCAAAATTAGAAATTTTTTTAAATTGTATTTATAAATTCATGCATATTTATAAAGAAATCACAAAAGTTATTCTTATGTTTCTTGTGATTTAAAATTTCATTTCATTCATAGCATATTTTATTCTCATAGGAAAATCCCTCTTCATTAGTTTCTCTAAGTTAGAAAATAATTTCAACTTAGTATTTTGGGAAAGTGCTATGCACTAGACACTTAGTAATTTTCAACATGGAGCTGGAAGACCAATGAAGGACTTAGCCAAAAACAAGACTCCAGAAGTATCTTCAAGAAGAAGAAACACTTAGAAGAAAATCAAGAAGAAGTTCATGAAGACCAACCAGCAAATATTTTCCAAGTCTTGCTCTCTCTCTTTCTTTTCTCTGAAACTTCATGAAGGACTTAGAAGAAAACAGACTCTGGAAGCATCCTCAAGATGTCAAGCACTTAGAAGAAAAGTGAGAAGAAGTTCAAAAAGGCCAACCCCCTTTTATTCTCTAAGTCTTTCTCTCTGTCTTTTCTTCTTCTTCTGTTAGACTTCATGAAGACTAAGTAAATCCAAGACCAGCCTCGAGGATACAAGAATCATCAAGCCTGAAGATTCATCAAGACCACCAAGAGCTCAATCAAGACATCATCCAGAAGAAAGTTACAAGTCTGGAGATGAAGCCTGGAGGACAACTACATCTTTCTTTCTATCTTTTCCCTCTTTCCTAATCTTGTCTTTTAGACTTAAACAAATTTTGATCATGATGTTATCATCTTGAAGTTGTTGGATCCTAGCAGCATAGTGGGATGAAGCGGCCTGGAAACAAACCTTACATGTCCACGTACATGAGACCTGTTCCACAATTTAAGTGGCTGGCTGGGTGTCTGTCTCTCTCACTATAGTGAATGTCCAATTTACAAAGAGTTGATAATAATTGTTGATCATCTTGAACAAATGACATAGTAATTTTTCTCTAAGTATTTTGCACATCATGGCTAAGCCATTAGAGTGCTTGTTTCAAGAAGATATAAAACAAAGTATGTTTATCCAACTTAAGACCTTAGTCCTTAGTCATTCTTGACCCACCTATTTGCCTTGCATTAACTTAAAAGATTTTCAGGGCATGGAGAAGTATTTCTAGCCCTTAGGAATATTTTGCATATCATACATGACATGTTTTCCTTAGGAGTTTTATAAAACTTGTTGTTCATTGGATATGCGCATGTATGTTAATGATTGTTGTTTGTTGATTGTTGTATTGTTGTTTGCTATTAATGTTTAGATTAAACGGAGAGCAAACGTTCGTTGTTGAAAAGAGTTTGTGAACAACGACAACATTCAAAGGCAAGTGGCACACCTCATAAACTTCCTATTTTTATATGCATTACTTAGTGTATTTTTATATGCATGTGTTGCTATGCTAAACCTGTGTAGAATCCCTTATTCCTGTGTCTAGGTTCCTATGCAATACTTGGTAGAATTATTGATGCTATCCAAATGTTGTTTTGTGAAAATCTAAATTATACTAAGTTAAGAATGAAATACCTGGGTGGTAATTGGCCGGATGGTTTATGTTGAGTGGCTACTCAGGTCCATTTCTATGGTTCCTAGAGTATGTACACTTGAGAACGGCCACCCAGGAACAGAGGAATCTGAAGAACTCCGAGTGACGATTGCTTCCAGTGCAGCCATTGCCATATGGGCTCTGGCTTGATCAATTATGTTGCGTGGACTCTCTCCGGCTTGACAAGCAGATGTAGGGGGATGTTAGGTGGAACGGGTCAAGCCATGTGGGAGGGAAAGTGCTTCTGAAAGATCTCGTATCATTCTCTCCTTTCCTTATCACAAATGGTGTGTAAAGGATACTTTGGGTTGAATGGGTACAATGGTGAAAGTGCACAACCTCTGCAGAGTGTAAAACTAAGTACTTAGCCGTGTCCCCGGTTAAGGACAATTTTGAGCAGCTGATCAAGGACGTCAACGGAGGATTCCACCATTCCAATTTCTAAGTTAAAAGTTGATGGGTGAACAAGGGAAGATGAGATTTATGGTTTTGATGCCATACTCGTCGATTTCAAGAAAAGTGTTTTCAAAAGAGTAGGAAAAATTGGCTTTATGCAAATTAGCCTTGAGCTCCACCAGCCAAATATGCATATAGGCTTTAGAGTTATTCCATAAGTGTCCACCATAGTGTCACTTGCCAGACTCCATTTTTAATGGAATCTGACCCACGTTGTTGCAATATTTTTCTTATTGCAGATTTGATCAGATGACGAGTGAGGTTTCGTAAAGGTTTCGAGTCTACAACCAACATGTTTTCGCCTGTGGCAGCATGAAAGTTATAGAGGCTCACTGCTATTGTTTTCCGCTGTGTACTTTTTCAATGCTAGCTTTACGCTATGCAACTTGTATAAAATAATTTGTAATTCTGGATCATCGATGTAATATAATTGATGCTTTGTTGTGATATTACATCGTAAACTGTGTGTGCAAATGAATCGATCCAGGGATTTGCACTATACACAGGTATCTGCCTTATTAAAAGTGCAGGTACGTTACAGATGGTATCAGAGCACTGTGTTGCCTGTAGGTTCGAAACCCTAGGTTTGGATAGAAATAGGTTTGACCATAGGATTGAAAATCTATTTTCTTCACTTTTCTAAAAACAAATCTTTTCACTAGGTCTTTCTCGTATTCTCATCTACTATCAACCTTCTAAAAACCTCTTATATTTTTTTAAATGACCATGTTCTTATAGTCGAAGTCTGCTTCTGCTGGCTCATATGGAAAAGCTACGATTAATCATGAAGTTCTGCATATATGGAAGACCACTGAAGAACCAGGATTCGACCAACACTTCTAAGATATCCAAGAAAGTTGAACAAGTACTTGAAGCAGTCATGAAGGAGATAGATTTGACCACCACCAAAACTAGAATGACGATATCGTGTTAGTGTATTGATCATATCAACTTGGCTATATGACAATACTAGATTGTTTGTTTGTTGTGAACCTTGTTGCTTGATGTTTGTTAGATGTTGATTGATTTTGTTATAGATTGGTTGCCTTGTTTTGTTTTATTGAACTAGGATTCCTCCAAAGTACAAATAATTCAACTCATTGCTTTCTAAAATAAACAGATGTCTCACCCCAACACCAACACCAGTGATTTGCATACAACTATGCGACTACTATTAGAGAACCAGAGTCAGCTGTTGAAGATGATCAATGAGCAACTGCCTAAGATTGATCAAAACCATAGTGATTTTGAAGAGAACCTTATGACCAAACCAAAGGCATGCAAAACTTGTGGAGAGATAGGACATACGTCCCAAGAATGCACTGATGAGTGGCCCCATGGTCATACCGAACATCCAGTTAGGGAATGCCCCACAAGTCAGATGTCTTGCTGTTTTTGTGAAGCAAGAGATCACGTTCCAACTCAACATCAACTCTACCCCGTGGTGCAAGAAGTCAGTCAGCAAGCCAAAAAGGGGATACAACAAAATCTCATGAAGTATGTGGAAGTACAAGAAAACAAGGAGGAACACAAAAGAGATACTAGCCATATAACATGCTTTACCTCTGGAGAACTAGGACATTATTCATGGGGCTGCAAAGAGAAAAGGACTGGTCAGAATACTGAACCAAATCTTCATCAAAATGAAACTGTGGGACATACTAAGGTGAAGAATAAAATAAGAGTAAGGTCACTTCTGAAGAAATCCAAAAGTACCTCCAAGTGTTGCTATAAATGTGAAGGAGATCACCTAGCTCGAAATTGTCACATCAAACGAGACTGGACTTCATTAATTGAGATGGAATATGGCAAACAAGACTTGGAAGAACTTTTAGCCCTGGAAACATCTAAGAAGAAGAAGAGGAACTTAAGTGACGTAATTTGCTACAAATGTAAAGGCAAAGGACATTATGCTGACAAGTGCCCAGAGCGGAAGAAGGATAAACCTCTCCAAGGACCGAGTGGAAAGCGTGAGTGCTAAAAACTTTCTGTATCCACCACATGCCATTGTATTTTGAACACTTGTACGCTCTACATCAGAGGAATAAACGAGATTTCACAAAGTTTCTAGACTGACTACAAAAATTTCTTTTAAGGGTGGTAGCCACCTAGAGAATTCAAACCCAGTCGCTTAAACACAGAGATCTAAAACTATCTTTCTTTTCATCCTTCTAATCAGAAAAACCATTCACTGTCAAGTTTTCAAGTTTCCATGTCAGAAATTTCATTTTCCAAAACATCCCGAGTAATCAGAATCAATCAAACAATTGCTTTGTCTTTCTAGCTTCTCCGAATCTCGGGGACGAGATTCCTTTTAAGGGTGGTAGTCTGTAACATCCCAACATTTTATAATGTTAAAAAATCACTAAAATTTAAAACTTTTCTTTTTATTAAAATAAAATATTAAATGCATAAGGAAACCAACTATAAAAGACTTCAAAGTTTAATATTTCAAATGTCACAGTTTAAAACATTATATTATCCCCTGTATTTCAAAAACCTTAAAATATAATTTGACAAATATTTTACAAACTACAATTCATTTTATTTTAAATAGATTAGTTTCTTTATAAGTATTTGAATTAAACCACTTGGCCATATCTATTCATAATTACAAGATTATTCAAAAGGTTATATAATTACTAAATGGTTTTCATTCCTTTAACTATGTTCAAAATATAGGTTGGAAATTATAAGCCTATAGTGTATAACTCTAAAACTTAATAGAATTTAAATTAAAGAGTTAGCCAAATAAATATTACACTTGCTTAAATGAATTTCATTTATTTGCAAAGTAAGGAATGATGAATATATTCTAAATAAGAATAGAATTAAAACAAAATTCTTTTCCAAAGTTGTTAGGAAGTTTCAAATGAATTATCATAAAATAAAATATAATGTTGCACAAATTATTTTCAATTAAAAATGAATACCTTATATTTCACATTTCCTAAACATTATTTATATTTTGTTCTTTAATATTATGTCAAAATAAAGAAAATGATTTCAGCAAAACAAGTTTAAATAACTTAAATTCAAACATATTTGAATATGGGTATTTCATGTAATTTATTTAGCCAAAATTAAAATGAATAAAACCCTAGTTTTAAATTAAACATAAAGTGTCAATTTCACATTTAATCAATATTTCTAAATTATTATTTTTGAAAAATGTTCAAAACATACCCACAACCGGTTTAACAGCTAGATATTATTTTTACAAATTTTTAGAAATTAATTTGACATCATTTGGATATTTAAATCAAAAGATATAAATTAAACAAATAAAAACAGAAAAAGAATTATTGGATGACGTCATCGCTGACGTCATCATCGTCAACCTCCAGCCGGAAATATCGCCCCCGAATCCTCCAACAATTTCCTCCAAAATCCGGCGAGTTGGTTGCGGGAATTGCTCTCCCCTCTGCCCTATTTAATCCCCTCCCCCTCCTCCGCATTTCCCCTCTCGCTCCAGACCTAATCGCGCCGCCAGGCCGTCCCCAGAGCTCGCCGGAGATCGCCATCGCCGCCGGTATGTTCCTCGAGTTCCGGTGAATGAAGACCACCTCTTGCTCTCTCCTCTGTCCCATCTCCTTTGTTTCGTCCGTGCGCAACTCACTGAAATTTTCCCGTGATTTGTTAGGCGCCAGAACGACGAATTCGTGCTCGACCCGAGGTCGCCGGAGTGCCGTGGCTCCGCCTGCGTGTCCACGCTGCTCCAGGAAGAACGGGAAGACGCCGCCGCATCCATCGCCCTCCCCGCGACGCGCCGCGCCCGGGGCTGCCCTCCGTTCATCCGGGGAGGAGCTACAACCCCGGCGCCGTCCTCTCCCGAGAGCGCCGCCGCCACCTCCTCCAACTCCGGCGAGATTGCGCCGCCACCTCCTGGACACCCACGGTGAGCCTTTGGATCTGCTTTTAACGGTCACGATTAGAAGTCGAGGACGAAGCGGTACGATCTGATCTGGACCGTCAGATCCAGATCTGACGGCCCAGATCTGTTAATTTATCCACGTCAGCGCCGCGTGGCAGCCACGTCACTGTCCAGTCAGCTGCCACGTGGAAAACAATTTCCTTAATTAAATTTAATTGGCAATTTTACAGAAACACCCCTGTCACTTAGATCTCTTACAACTTTTTAACCACAACTCCAAATTTAATAATTTTTATATATTTGGGAAGCTCTCGACATGTAGAAAATTTTGGATCTGACAAAATTCAAATTTGACTTAGTATAAAATATTCAAATTTCAAATGGTGAATTTGAGTATATTTGTAATAACTTTAAATCTATAAATCCAAAAATTGCAAATAAATATGTTTTAGAAACTTTAGAATATTTGTGAATTAATGCTACTGCTATAAAATATTGTTGAGTAATTTTTGAATGATTTCATAGTTGTGTGTTTAATTTGAATAGTTTGACTAATTTTGAAATAACTTTTAATAGAAACATTATTTTTGATTAAATCCAATTGCAATAGATTTAATTAAATGCTCTCTGTCTATTAACACTAATTATAAAATTTTGGTATGAAATTTAGTCATAGGAAAATTTAATCTTATAATTATTCCTTTTATTATATATTCCAAAATTAGAAATTTGTTTAAATTGTATTTATAAATTCATGCATATTTATAAAGAAATCACAAAAGTTATTTTTATGTTTCTTGTGATTTAAAATTTCATTTCATTCATAGCATATTTCATCTCATAGGAAAATCCCTCTTCATTAGTTTCTCTAAGTTAGAAAATAATTTCAACTTAGTATTTTGGGAAAGTGCTATGCACTAGACACTTAGTAATTTTCAACATGGAGCTGGAAGACCAATGAAGGACTTAGCCAAAAACAAGACTCCAGAAGTATCTTCAAGAAGAAGAAACACTTAGAAGAAAATCAAGAAGAAGTTCATGAAGACCAACTAGCAAATATTTTCCAAGTCTTGCTCTCTCTCTTTCTTTTCTCTGAAACTTCATGAAGGACTTAGAAGAAAACAGACTCTGGAAGCATCCTCAAGATGTCAAGCACTTAGAAGAAAAGTGAGAAGAAGTTCAAAAAGGCCAACCCCCTTTTATTCTCTAAGTCTTTCTCTCTGTCTTTTCTTCTTCTTCTGTTAGACTTCATGAAGACTAAGTAAATCCAAGACCAGCCTCGAGGATACAAGAATCATCAAGCCTGAAGATTCATCAAGACCACCAAGAGCTCAATCAAGACATCATCCAGAAGAAAGTTACAAGTCTGGAGATGAAGCCTGGAGGACAACTACATCTTTCTTTCTATCTTTTCCCTCTTTCCTAATCTTGTCTTTTAGACTTAAACAAATTTTGATCATGATGTTATCATCTTGAATTTGTTGGATCCTAGCAGCATAGTAGGATGAAGCGGCCTGGAAACAAACCTTACATGTCCACGTACATGAGACCTGTTCCACAATTTAAGTGGCTGGCTGGGTGTCTGTCTCTCTCACTATAGTGAATGTCCAATTTACAAAGAGTTGATAATAATTGTTGATCATCTTGAACAAATGACATAGTAATTTTTCTCTAAGTATTTTGCACATCATGGCTAAGCCATTAGAGTGCTTGTTTCAAGAAGATATAAAACAAAGTATGTTTATCCAACTTAAGACCTTAGTCCTTAGTCATTCTTGACCCACCTATTTGCCTTGCATTAACTTAAAAGATTTTCAGGGCATGGAGAAGTATTTCTAGCCCTTAGGAATATTTTGCATATCATACATGACATGTTTTCCTTAGGAGTTTTATAAAACTTGTTGTTCATTGGATATGCGCATGTATGTTGATGATTGTTGTTTGTTGATTGTTGTATTGTTGTTTGGTATTAATGTTTAGATTAAACGGAGAGCAAACGTTCGTTGTTGAAAAGAGTTTGTGAACAACGACAACATTCAAAGGCAAGTGGCACACCTCATAAATTTCCTATTTTTATATGCATTACTTAGTGTATTTTTATATGCATGTGTTGCTATGCTAAACCTGTGTAGAATCCCTTATTCACGTGTCTAGGTTCCTATGCAATACTTGGTAGAATTATTGATGCTATGCAAATGTTGTTTTGTGAAATCTAAATTCTACTAAGTTAAGAATGAAACACCTGGGTGGTAATTGGTCGGATGGTTTATGTTGAGTGGCTACTCAGGTCCATTTCTATGGTTCCTAGAGTATGTACACTTGAGAACGGCCACCCAGGAACAGAGGAATCTGAAGAACTCCGAGTGACGATTGCTTCCAGTGCAGCCATTGCCATATGGGCTCTGGCTTGATCAATTATGTTGCGTGGACTCTCTCCGGCTTGACAAGCAGATGTAGGGGGATCTTAGGTGGAACGGGTCAAGCCATGTGGGAGGGAAAGTGCTTCTGAAAGATCTTGTATCATTCTCTCCTTTCCTTATCACAAATGGTGTGTAAAGGATACTTTGGGTTGAATGGGTACAATGGTGAAAGTGCACAACCTCTGCAGAGTGTAAAACTAAGTACTTAGCCGTGTCCCCGGTTAAGGACAATTTTGAGCAGCTGATCAAGGACGTCAACGGAGGATTCCACCATTCCAATTTCTAAGTTAAAAGTTGATGGGTGAACAAGGGAAGATGAGATTTATGGTTTTCATGCCATACTCGTCGATTTCAAGAAAAGTGTTTTCAAAAGAGTAGGAAAAATTGGCTTTATGCAAATTAGCCTTGAGCTCCACCAGCCAAATATGCATATAGGATTTAGAGTTATTCCATAAGTGTCCACCATAGTGTCACTTGCCAGACTCCATTTTTAATGGAATCTGACCCACGTTGTTGCAATATTTTTCTTATTGCAGATTTGATCAGATGACGAGTGAGGTTTCGTAAAGGTTTCGAGTCTACAACCAACATGTTTTCGCCTGTGGCAGCATGAAAGTTATAGAGGCTCACTGCTATTGTTTTCCGCTGTGTACTTTTTCAATGCTAGCTTTACGCTATGCAACTTGTATAAAATAATTTGTAATTCTGGATCATCGATGTAATATAATTGATGCTTTGTTGTGATATTACATCGTAAACTGTGTGTGCAAATGAATCGATCCAGGGATTTGCACTATACACAGGTATCTGCCTTATTAAAAGTGCAGTTACGTTACAGAAAACATTGTCCACGTCACCAGTCTTAGCGGCTCCCACAGGAAAGGAGCCGATGTTGTTATATGTCTCTGCCAACTCACGAGCCGTCAGTGCCGTGGTTGTCGTAGAGAGGAAAGAGGAAGGCAAAGAGTACCCGGTTAAGAGGCCGGTTTACTATGTCAGTGAGGCCTTGACCGAGTCAAAACAGAGATACCCGCAGTGGCAGAAGTTTGTCTTTGGAGTCTTCATGGCAAGCTGGAAAATGCCACACTACTTCCAGAAACACCCAATAACAGTGGTGAGCTCGGCTCCCCTAGCAGAAATAATAAGAAACAGAGAGGCAACATGCAGAGTAGCAAAGTGGGCCATCGAGATGGGGCCTTATCACATCAACTATGAGCCAAGGACAGCAAACAAATCTCAAGCTTTAGCCGATTTCATCAATGACTGGACCGAGTTTGACCCCTTACCTCCTGCCCCAAGTATCAAGCACTAGGTCATGCACTTTGACGGGTCTAAACTATTTGGAGGATTGGGAGCCGGCGTGGTTCTGACTTCGCCTAAGGGAGACAAGTTGAGTTATGTCTTACAGATACACTTTGAGCCATGCACAAACAACATTGCCGAGTATGAAGCTCTGTTACACGGCCTGCGAGTCGCCAAGGAGATGGATATCAATAGGATCATGTGCTATGGGGACTCGGACCTAGTGGCACAACAAGTATCAGGGACCTGGGATCAGAAGGACGCTAATATGGCAGCATACAGAAGAGAATTTAACAGGGTAGTCGGTTTTTTTTCCGGGTATCAAGTGGAACACATCGATAAAAGAAAGAACGAGGCAGCAAATGCTTTATCAAGAATCGGCTCCAGGAGAGACCCGATACCACCAAATGTATTCAAGGCCGAGTTACATCATCAATCTGTCAAGCTTCCAACAGAAGAAGAACTTGCAGTCCCTGATGACCCGGAGTCCCAGTTGGTTGCCGCCTTACACCAGACCCCGTCATGGACTGAGCCGTATCTGGCTTACCTGCTCAGAGAGGAGCTACCAAAGACGAAGTTCTCGCAAGACAAATTATACGCCGGGCTAAGGAATATGTCATCATCAATGGCAAGTTACACAAGAGGAGCACTTCAGGAGTTTTTATGCGGTGTGTATCACCAGAGGAAGGCCGGAAAATCTTACAGGAGATCCACTCAGGAGATTGTGGACACCACGCATCAATAAGATCAATGGTAGCCAAACCATACAGACATGGTTTCTTCTGGCTGACGGATTTGACAAACGCGGAGAACATAGCCCGGGTTTGCGATGGATGCCAGAGATATGCAAGGCAGATTCATGTGCCGGCTCAGGACTTAAGGACCATACCAATCACATGGCCTTTCGTAGTATGGGGTATGGACATGGTTTGACCCTTCCAGCCATCACCCGGCAAGAAAACTCATCCCCTGGTAGCAGTGGACAAGTTCACAAAGTGGGTCGAGGTTCAAGCCGTTAACAGTTGCGCCGATGACTACGCCAACTGAGTGTCCCGCTCAACTGCTCTGTGGGAATGCGTCATGACGTGACAAGGGCCGACGCTAGCCGAATCTTCCGCTGAACCATAGTTATGATTCGTCAAGTACGACGATGTTTGCCGACTTGGTCATGTGACCAGTATTTATGTAAGTCTTGTTCTATTCGAGTTGTATGATGTAACTTTGTATACCATGTTGGTTATGTGATCGCGATGCACTGATCATTTGGATCGTGATCTGTTTACGTAACGTGGGCAACTCTGACGGGTAGTCAGAGGGGTCCTTAGAATTGTCCTGTTTGATCAAATCCTCTGGATACATTATCCATCCATCTTTCTTCTGAAAAAGTCCTTTGATCTTTTATCAAATATTTTTCAGACTCATGTTTCCTAAGGAAAATACACTTATTTACTTAGAATCATAGAAAGATTCGAAACAATTAAATTCACCACTTATTTGATTTAATAATCATCTAGTATGACGTTCAATCAATTTCCTTGTATATCGACATTTCAATATCCAATTTAATTTAATCAATTCGGCACTGCTTTTATGATCAAATTTGGTGGTGTTTGTTCATGAAACAAAATAATTTAATCTTTGGACATATAATTTTATCATTCCTGGTTTTATAAATGTATATCATATTATCATTCGGGTAATGTAATTGAGATGTGATTGCATAAAAACTGTACTCATAATAGAAAACAACTGACTTGTTCCACGACATAAAACAACCGATTTGTTCTATTACATATATGAATAACTTTGTCTTGTAACATTCAAGACACTAAATAAAATCACACTCTCACTATTACAAAAGGTCTTATCAAAAACTATTAATGATAACTTGAGTACGTGAGCATCACTGTCCATCAACTTCTTTGCTTGCCATCACTTGCGCACAATCACATCATATTCCTTCACATATTGTTATAATTTTGGCCTGTTTTATAAACATACAAAGTATCAAATAATTTTCATCAAGTATCATGAGAAGAATACATTTATAACTTTGTATATCAAATATACCTGTAGCGTCTATGATCTCGCCTTCGACAGGTTCAACCTTTACAGATTTGAACTGGCTTATGAACACGAAGAAATTCATCATATCTCTCTTTATAGCATAGCCACGGACATGTTTCTCATAGCTGGGAGGTAATGTAGCCTACCTGCACTTAAAATATGGCAAGGTACCTGTGTATAGTGCAAATCCCTGGATCGAATCGTTTGCACACACAGTTTACGATGTAATATCACAACAAAGTATCAATTTTATTACATCGATGATCCAAACTTAGAAAATATTCTTTACAACTTGCATAGCATAAAGCAGCACTGAAAGAGTAAACAGAGGAAATAAAATAGGCAGTGAGTCTCCGTCATCTTCATGTTGCCACAGGCGAAAACATGTTGGTTGTAGACTCGAAACCTTTAATCGAAACCTCACTCGTCATCTGAACGATAATAAGAAAAAATAATGCAACGACGTGGGTCAGAACCATTTAAAATGGAACTAGCAAGTGACACTACGGTGGACACTTAGAGGAATAACTCTAATAACCTAGATGCATATTTGGCTGGTGAAGTTCAAGGCTATTTTGCATAAAGCCAATTTTTTTCTAACTCTTTTGAAAACACTTTTCTTCAATTCGAGACATCTGTGGCATGAAATCCAATGTCTCAATTTACCCTTGTTCACCCCACAAGTTTTAACTTAGAAATTGGAATGGTGGGATCCTCCGTTGACGTCCTTGATCAGCAGCTCAAATTGTCTGTACCGGGGACACGGCTAAGTACTTAGATTTTACACTCTACAGAGGTTGTGCACGTTCACCATTGTACCCATTCAGCCCAAACTATCCTCTACGCTCTGGAAGTGATAAGTAAAAGGAGAATAATGAGACGAGATCTTTCAGAAGCATTTCCCTCCCCATACTGGCTTGACCCGTTACACCTAACACCCTCTACATCTACTTGTCAAGCCGGGGCGAGTCCACACAACTTAGTTGATCAAGCCAGATCCTATATTGGCAATGGCTGCACTAGAAGTAATCTTCACTTGGAGTAACTTCAAATCCCTTTGTTCCTGGGTGGCAATCCACAAGTGTACTCTCAGTTGAAAACCACCCTGCTCACGACCCTAAGTATAGTAGAAACTACCTTAAGCGAAGACAACCAAGAGCACAACCCTGAGTAGCCACTCAACATAAACCATTCAACCATTCCACCTAGGTGATTCATTAACTTAGTGGATGTGTACTCTCAGGTGAAAACCACCATGCACACGGCACTAAGTATAGTAGAAACTACCTTTGGCGAAGACAACCATGAGAACAACCCTGAGTAGACACTTAACATTTTGTAAAACTTTTCATCAATTGCATATCATCAATAATTCTACTAAGTTATTTCATAGGTACCTAGACACATGAATAGGGGAATCTAAACATGGCTTGCATAGCAAACTATCCTACACATGCTTATAGAAAAATACTGTACTCATGCATAGAAAAATACTAGGAAGTTTATGTGTGTGCCACTTGCCTTTGGAAGTTGTCGGTGCTCACAACTCTTTTCAACGTAACTCGGGGAACTCCGTTCAATCTAAACAATATAGATAAACAACAATAAAACAATCAACATAAAACATAACAACACAACGCATACAAACACATTCATAATGAACAAACAAGTTTCATAAAACTTCTAAGGAAAAAAATTGTCATGCATGATGTGCAAAATATTTCTAAGGACTAGAGATGCATGTCATGCCATGAAAATATTCTAATTTAATGCAAGGCAAATATGTTGGTCAAAAATGACATAGGACTAAGGTCATAGGTTGGACAAAATAAATTTGTTATAAATCAACTTGAATAAGTTGGAAGGCTGCTCCAAGTCTTCACATCCTTGTAGTTTTATTCATCTTCTCAATTAGCACTCCAAGTCTATTTTTCAAGGTGATCAAAAATTATTAACAACTCTTTGTAAATTGGATATTCACTATAGTGAGAGAGAGACACCCGGCCAGCCACTTATGATTGTGGAACAGGTCTCATGTATGTGGACCTGTAAGGTTAGTCTCCAGGCCGCTTCATCTCACTATGCCGCTAGGATTCAACATACTTCAAAGATGGTAATATGATGATCAAAAAGAGTTTATGTCCAAAGTGTGGAAGACAAAATTAGGAAAGAGGTAAAAGATAGAAAGAAGGATGTAGTTGGTCTTCCAAGAATCTTTTCCTTGCTTCCTTGTAGCTTTGTCCTTGATGTGATAACTTCATTGAAATTTGTACAGTTGATGGTTCTGAAGACTTGAAGGTGTTGACAGCATCCATGGTGGTCTTGAAAATAACTTAGTCATCATGAGGTCTAAGAGAAGAAGGGAGAAAAGAGAGAGAGAACGCAAGACTTAGAAAATGTAGCTGGTTGGTCTTCAAGAACTTCTTCTCGCTTTTCTTCTAAGTGCTTTGTCGGGTTGTGACTCCCACGAAATAGGGGTGGTCACTCCCTGAAGAGAAGTTCGTGAAGGGGATTGAACACGGAGGTCAAGACCCTCGAGAGGCACGACGACGGTGCTCACCGGGCCTGGAGAGGAACACCCACGACAGAGATGGACTCCAGACCGTACCGAGGTTCACGACCCTCAGGAGGAGGTAAAACCTCTACTCCTGCTTGTCTGTATTGCGCTGAGGAGGATTACAGTACAACTGAGCTAGAGGAAGACCCCCTTGAGGTGGTTCGTGCCTGGGGAGGGAAGTAATGGACTTCTTCCTTCTCCACCTACAGGCTAGTCTAGTTGGCTGAGCTAGGGTTTACAAGTGTTCTCCAAGCAATTGGTCGTCCTTCTCTACGGTGGAGGTCTTGTTCCTTTTATAGACGCCGCAGGCATCTTCCTTGCGCTTGGCGTCCAAGGTGGGCTCCCACACAGCATCGGCGTGGAGGAGTTGGAGTCCATGGCTCCAGGATCATTCATGGACGCGGTCCATTATCGATAAAGTTGGGCGCGGTGGCCGACAAGCTGAAGACTGCGCAGAACGGCTCGCAGGGACTGCAGTCTCCGGAGTGGAGCCCACGATGACGATCTTCTTAGAGTGTTGCGCCGTCCAGCGGCTTTATCATCGGAGAGGAAGGTGCCAGCTGTCCTGGCGCAGGCGGCCCAACTTTATTGACTCCTTTATCACCAAAGCGTCAAGGGGAGCGCCTGCGTCACCCTACGGATACTGCAGAGGCCATGTGCGCCCTGTCGTACTTCCTTGGCCGCGAAGTCTCCCCACAGGCCTGAGGTGTCCTGTGGTGGGGTTTCTGTTGACTTCCCTCCAAGCGCATTGCGCCTCGGGTGGGTCTCTTGAAGCGCGGGTCCTCTTCAGGCCCTTGCTTCATCTTCAGGCCCTCGAGGTGATTTGCCTCTCGAGGGTCTCTCCAAGCGATGGATTGGTCCTTAGTCGTTTCTTCTGATCAGCCCGCATGCGAGGCCTGGGGAGAGTGGGCTCTTCATACCCCAGTCTCCACTGGGCCGATAGTAGACCCGGGCCCGCGATGTACGCGAGTGAGCCCATGGGCGTAGGCGGAGCTTCGTGGGCCCAAAGTGTCCGGCCGGCCCGAGCCACGCGTCACTCAGACGAGTAACGGTCGCGCACGATCTGGGGCGTGCATCGTGGGGGGTCCCACCACGCCCCGGTAACCGCTCCTTGAAGGGACATAAAGCCCGGGCGCAGGAGCAGGGAGCCGTTACTGTTTCCAATCCTTCTCGCAGAAGCCTCCGCCATTCTCGAGCTCCCCGCCTCCGCTCTCTAGCGCTCTCTGCTCCTTCCACCACCAGCGACATCCTGAACTCCGGCGATGAGTCCCGCCATGAACAAAGTCAAGGCCGCTGCGGGGTCCTCTTCCCAGGCGGAGGCCGCTGAGGTCGGGCATGGCGCGACACTGCTAGGTGTGCGCATCAACGACAAAGCACTCGCCAAGGTCCGCATCTTGGTAGCGGACCGGATGAACGAGCACGGCGCCACCGCGCTGAAGCCCGCGGCGCACGGGAAACACCCGTGAGGGTATTTCCCGATATTCCAGCACTGCCTTGCTGCCGGGCTCGGGCCGCCATTCACGCCGTTCCTGGAGGCGGTATTGGCGTTCTACCAGGTGCAGTTGATGCATCTGCACTCCAACTCCGTCCTCATCCTCGCCGTCTTCTCGTACCTCTGCGAGGCATACTTGGGCTTGGAGCCCACGGTGGGGCTCTTCCGGTGCTTCTACGCGCTCCGGAACACGGCGAATAATGAGCTCTCAGGGTGCGTCTCGTTCTGCATCGTGGACGACATGGGGAGCGTCTACATTCCCATGTCGAGGAGCAACGACAAGGTCGTCACTTCGGTGACACAGAAGGTGGACGACTTCCGCTAGAAGTGGTTCTTCGTCGGGGTTGAGAAGCCCTACTCCTTCCTCGAGGTCCCCGATGCGCCGCCTGTGAAGAACTCCCACTGGGGCAAGGCGCCTTTCGACGGCGCGAAGAACGCGAGCCTGATGGGGCGCCTGAGATTCCTTCGTGAAGAGGGCCTCATGGGGCAGATCATCGTGGCGCACTTTGTGACGCGCTGCATCGCCCCCCTCCAGGCACACTCGGTGCCCATGTGGATATGCCGGGCCCAACGACAAGATGAGGCTCCACCGCGAGGACAACGACAGGGACGCCGTCGAGAACATCCTGTCCGCACTCTTCATCAACCCGGTGGTGCCTGCCGCGGACCAGCTCCCGGTCACGCTCCAACCCCTCCACCAATACAACATGATTGAGCGCATGGTTATTCTGGAGGGGATGCCCTTGTTTACCCCGGCTGGCCAGGCGGGGATGGAGGTGCCCGTTCCGGTGATGCAGGAGGCGGTGGGAGCAGACTCTCCCTTAGCCTCAGGGGCCTGGCGTGGCGAGGAGGAGGCCACGACGGGAGAGTTATCCTCCTCGAGGCCCAGGCCATTCACTGACGAGGTTTGCGACATCTCGTCAGGCGATGATGACGTCATTGTGGTGGCGCCCTCGCGCCCCGTGGAGGAGGTGGACGACGAGAGGGAGGCCTCCGACGCAGAGGCCACCCCGGGACGACGCGAGCCACACACCAAGGCGGCTGTGGGGCACCCTGGGGTGAGGCCGTCCGATGGCCCCTCCTAGAGGAAAGCCGTGGTGCCCCCGGAGGGGTCTAGCGCCAGGACCGCACCCTCATGGCGATCGCCAGGCCTGGCGTGGGTCGACACCGGTGCTCCACTGCCCGGGTAAGTGTTCCTGGCACTTGGTCGTTTGACTCCTTTTTTTCCTTCGCTTTATCCTCTCTTGAAGGTCTTTTCTTGGTCCTTGACAGTGATCTTGTGCCTGCGAAGCGCCACGGCTGAAGATGCAACGAGGCCCTACTGAGGAGGCGCCTCAAGGGGAGGCGGTTGCGCCTCGCGCGGAGGCTGCAGCGCCTCAGGAGGAGGAGGTCGCGCCTCGCCCAAAGGCCTCTGCGCCGCCTCCTGAGCCGATGGTGGTGGCGACTCCGGAGGAGAGGATTGCCACTCCTCCTCGCGCTCTTACTCCACCTCGCGCGGTCACGCCTCCGCGCGAGCCAACTCCACCTCGCGAGCCAACTCTGCCGCGCGAGCCAACTCTGGCGCGTGAGTCTGCGCCTCCCGTGCAGCCAGAGGTTGAGGCGGGCCAGGCGCCGCTCAGCGCGGGCGAGTCCGCAAGAGGGGCTCCTTCTTCTTCCCCTGAGGCCGTGGCAGGGGATGAGACCCAGATTGCCGCAGGCGGCGAGGAGACTGCTGACGCGGCCGGGGACGGGGTGCAGCCTAGCCCCCGAGCGCGCTCCAGGGCCAGGCTCTCGGGCCTCGACGCAGAGGTTGGGCCCTCAACAAGCCAAGACCTGGTCTTCCGTGGCTGGGACTGGAGCGCGGGGCGCCGCGAGGTCGCCTTTGGCCTCGTGAGGGAGTCCCTAGAGGGCTTGGAGGCGCAACTCACCCTCGAGGACATACGGCTCGCCTAGCAGCGTGAGGAGCTGGCGAGGGCATGGGCGTCCTTCAACACGGCCGTCGAGGTTCGTCGTCAAGAGGACCTGGCGCTGCAGGCCGCGCGCGAGGAGTCCATCTGCTTCACCAAGGAGATCCGCGAAGGGGCCATCCGCGACGCCTCCGAGCTTCTCGCGCCCCTCCAGGAGGAGCGTGACGCTTCTACCTAGCTCCTGTCCGCGGCGACGGCCGAGCGTGAAGCCATGGAGGGCTCGCTGGCGCAAAAACGCCGCGAGCTGAGCCAGCTGGAGGCCCAGCTTATCTCCGCCCACCAGGCCACGCAGGGGACACTGGAGGAGGACCGGAAGAGCCTCGCCGAGCGCGAGCGGCAGCTAGCCCTCAAAGAAAGGGAGGTGCGGTTGCGCGACGAGCAGCGGCTTCAGGCGGAGAGCGCGCTCGCCACTCAGCGCAAGGACCTTGAGGCGCGCGAGGCGGACCTTTCCCAGGCGCTCCGCAAGTACGACGAGAACGTCGCTGCCCAGAAGCATGCTTATGAGCGCTTCGAGCAACGGTTTTCTGAGGAGAAGAAAGAGGCGGAGGACGCCCTCGAGGAGCACGAGAAGCAGTACAGGCTGACCAAACCCCAGGAGTACCGCGACTTGGCCCAGATGCAGGAGGACCGCTTCAAGGCCAGGCACGCCGCCGATGCTCAGCGGATCACTGAGCTTGAGAAGGCCAACTACAAGCTAGAGGCCCGCCTCAAGTGCGCCAAGGATGGTCGACGCCGGGCGTAGGAGGCCCGCAGCAAGGCCGTCAATGACCTCAACACCCTGGCCAAGGACGTGGAGGAGCAGGTGGCTCCCGCGATGGAGCAGGCGACGGAGGCGGCTGACACTGCCTCGGCGTCTCGTGCGCTCACGAGGCAGCGGGAGCGCATGTTCGATGCGCTGGTCGCCCAGGGTAACGAGCTTGCCGCCCTTCTTGGTGCGGACGCGCCGCACGCCGATGTTCGAGGCCGTGGCGATGCTGCCATGTACCTGGTCTACTTCGACCAGCTCTTCACGTCGCTCGAGGTCCCTGTCGCTGACCTCCGTGAGGTGATAGAGGACGAGAGCCGGCAGCTCCTGGGGGTGGTCGTCGACCGCATCTTCACCAAACTTAGGATCCTCACGCCAGGCTTCGACCTCTCCACCGTGAAAGAGGCTCGTCAAGGCGAGGACGTGCGGTGGGTCTCCAACTCCCTCCGCGAGCAGTTTGACGCCTTCTGCAACCGCTTCAAATGTGCGGAGGCCCCTGCGGAGGACAGCGAGGAGGAGCTCGCCTCACCCGAGACCGAGGAGGGCGCGGTGGAGGAGGTGCCGAATGAGGCCGATTCCGCCTGAGCCGTTTGTAATTGCGCCTGCGTGCGTTTGTATCTGAAACAATTTTATGTTTAGACATTTGCGACTTTTGGGCATGTAATATACTCTTGTTTGCAATTTTCTTTTAGCTTGCTTGCCCCTCGAGAGGTCTCTTTGGACTCATCTTCATGTCTATTTGTTCTCTGCGTCGGTAGAACCCATCTCTTCGTGCCATGACTCCGCCACTTCGGTATGCTAGAGCAATGACTCTGCAAGGCCGGGAGGAGTTTAGTCCTAGGAGAGGTAAGAGCCCTGAGTCGCGATGCTCAAGTGCCCCCTTAGACGTACAAGTAGTCCATGAAGCGTAAGGGAAAGCGAAGTCGCCTGAGGGGCAAACGTGTGCTTGTGGGGAAGAAGCTCTTAAGGCGCGGGTGCGAGACTTAGCTTCTCTAGGTTTTTTCCCTGTAGAGGCTTTTTGCCTGGCAAGGAGGTCCTCTTTCACTAGTGGAAATTGGGGCTCTAGTTCCGGTTCCAGAGGGCCTGTAGTCCCGGTGTAGCAACCGGGACTACCAAGGCGGGACTAGAGCCCCCCCCTTTGGTCCCGGCTCAGCACAAACCGGGACCGGAGCCCCCCCCCCCCACCAATTAGAGCTCCGCACGTGGAGGGGGCAGGGGCGCGCAGGGGCGAACCCTTTAGTCCCGGTTCGTGTTACGAACCGGGACTAGGGTTTTGTTTTTTTTTACATTTCAGGGTTTTGTTTTTATTTTCATTTCAGTGCTTTGCTTTTTTTTTTTTTTTCGGCCGGTTTTCTGGGTAGGGGTTTCGGATGGTACCATGTCGATGCGTCGGGGGTAGGGGTTTCGGATGCTACGGCTTCGAGGGCGAAAAACACGTATAAATTATTATACGAACCTAGATAAAATTGCATCATGCATATATACAATTACATGAAGATCATGTGTTGATAACACATACACATTTAAGTACACGTGGTACATGAAGATCACGTTTCCAGGTTCCAGATACTTAGAAGTACTTTGTTACATGGAGATCACTATATATTACATGTCCGCACTAGTCAATATAGTGGTACTCTCCGGTCTCCGGTATGACATGGGTGAGGTAAAATCCCGTCAACTCCTCTGCAATTGCCCTGAAGCGGGTCTTTATTGGTAGCCCTTTGCGCTTTCTTGCGAACTGTAAAAAAATGATATCACAATGAATACATGAGATATGAAATGAATAAAACTCATCACGATTGATGATACAAAAATAATGTTGTGACTAGAGCTTTACGTACTTCGATACTTCTTTTGCTCTTCAAACTCTCGTTGACCACAGTATGCATGTACTCGCAAACGTAGAATCCACATAGATCAGTCCCTATTGGTTGTTTAAGGCAAGTCTATAGAAGAATAGAATTTAATCAAATAATAATAAAGTACGATAATGGTGCATGGGACTAGTTATAGTACTACTTACATCGTTACTACGCCAACGCAGTTTCTCTGGCCATCCACTGTTCGGATGTTCCGCGAGGAACATTTTCCAAACGCTGCATGACAAGAAAATGAATGAATGAGTCATAAATTCTTTGATACTAGGAAATGAACGAAAGAGACGATAAGAAAAGAAAGTACCTTGCCACAAAATCAAAACAGGTCTTGTATTGTTTAGGGCATCTTCTTAACGAGTCAAGGACAACAATTTCTCCTTTCCGCAAGTCAATAACGATAAGAATGTAGTGGAAGTTACGCACGTTTATAAATAGTCATGCATAACTCATCAATTAAACTTAACATCGGGTGAGAAAAATAGAATGTGTAATAAGCAGTAACACTCACTTGAAGTTGTAAGGCCATAATATATATTTTTTGTAAGCTTGTCGCTTGAAAAACATTAGCAAATTCCCCGGTGTATCCTTGTTAACTAGTGGATCAATTATGTTTTCTTCATGCATTATAGAGGGGTCAATGAACCCAATGCGGTTGATTTTATGCTTCTTGCATTCGAGCATCTTCATTCTATGTAATAAAGCACACACATATTATAGAGAGGATTATCACAGACAATGAACGAGTAGAGTTAATTAAAACATTAAATTACAGGAATAGATCACTTACAGACAATAGGAACTCATGATAGCTTTGTCGAGTGCCCGGAGATTGTATAACTGAAAGATTTCGGCGAAGTAAAGGATAACGGAGTATTCTTGGAAATAATGCTCTTCCTTAACTGCCATCATGAGAGCGTCTTTATTCATCTCCTTTACGATATTCTTGTACCAGGCTTGAAATTGACGCATTCTTGTGGGTAAGTCGCTGTCGACAAAATTCTCCCCGTGAACATAAGTACGAACAACATCCGCGAAGGGGATATCATCTCCCGAATATACCAGCTCCCGCACATTGATGTTTTTGAGAACTCTGTCATCAAGCACCTTGAGCGGGGGGGCCGACTGTGCGTAAAAGTCCGAGTTGGGCAACTTGTTTCCCTTTTTTCGATCGATCATCCATCTCTTCATCATATGACCTACCAATGTTGTGATCATAGTCTGTTGGCGGCGATGGTGGGGGGTTGTATAGGGCATCGATGCAACGGTCAATTTTCTCCTGAGCAATTCCGGCAGTAAATTTTGCAGGAGGCAATTGTTTCGCTAACGCTTTCTGTTTCACGCCAGCAAGCCAGGCATCCGTATGTTCTTTGCAGGCGATATCGTTTTCCTCAACGGTTCTCTCCCAAGGTAACTTTGGAGTAGGCGGCGGTGTTTTCTGCCTTCTAGGTTTCTTCCTAACAGGAGAACCAGACTGGCGCCTACTCGAGAGCGACTTAACATTCTGGCGGACTGGCATAGACTGCGATGGCCTCGCGCTAGGAACCCTCTCGGGGGGCGGTTGGCTTTGCTGTTGAGCTGGAGATGGACTCGGGCTGGGGTCCCTATCGGGGAGGTGTGGGCTTTACTGATGGGGTGAAGATGGACTCCGTCTTTGATCCCTCTCGAGGAAGTGTGGACTTTGCTGGTGAGCTGGACTCCTAGAACGAGGAGTGGACTTTGCTTGTTCTGAAAGGACGATGTATTTCTTGGGCCATAGGGCGAAGGCATGCTTGACGTCTGCCAACGTCTTCTCCTCGTCACCTCGAGGTAACTCAAGTTCCAAGGTTTCAAATCCTGGCATAATTTCATCCACCCCGACACGAGCGTAGCCATCTGGAATTTGACCACAATGGTAGAGTTCTCCAGGTTGAATTACTAAAGCTTGCCCCACCGCCACCTTCAAAGTTATGTTTCTCATTGCTATATGTAGCTCACAACCTGTAGGCTCTGTGATGTCATCCACTGGGTAGGGACCATCGACTTGACGCGTGGAACCAACGCTGCTTCTAAGCTGAGATGGGGCGGCATCTGCTTCATGATCTAATTGGTGCCGCTCCTGAGGTTCCGTTCTTTGCTCCTTCAATGCTTTTATTTCCGCCCGTTGCTCCTTCATTTCACGTTCCAATTGTAATATCCGGTCGGCCTCCTTCTTCTTACCTCTGCTACGGCTTCTATAAGTGTGAGCGGATTCCGGCCACGCAGTCTTAAACGTAGCACCGCCAGGAAAGCCTCGAGCTCGTCCAACATGTTCAGGATTCCCCAGGGCTCGTGTCAGCTCGTCATCCTCTCTATCGGGTTTGAACACACCATTGCGAACATCATTAATTGCTTCTTCAAGCTTCTTTTTTATTTTATCAACGAGAACCTTCCATTTTCCCCTTCCAACAATCTCTCCGGTTTTAGGGTCCAACATTGCCCCATGCGCGAACAACAAGAATTTTGACCTCTCGGGCCAGTCAAGTGTCTTTGGACGGACCCCCGATCGAAGCAGTTTTTCTTCATAGGCTAACGACTTAGGAATGGCGCTCTTGTAGCCACCTGTCCCCAATGTATGGTGGTGTCTCTTCAGCCCAGCATTCAATTTATTTATCTCCGATCGGGCCACAGCCATAGGTGATTTCCTATACGCCTTAAACGCCGCCCATTCAGATTCTAACTTCTTCCCTTGTGCTCCACTGAAATCTGGCTCTTCTTTTGTTTCTTCATATTGATTCCATAACTTTTTCTTCCAGTTCCGGAATTGTTCCGCCATCTTAATAAGAGTCCACTTCTTGAGGTTGTCCTTCTTCACTTTAGAGAGATATGGCGGGAGGGTGAAATGTGACAAAAGTGTGTTATAGACCAAATCCTTAAGAACTTGGTGGACATAACATGGGTCCTCCACATCTGCGGCCGCCGGCTTATTCCATTCGAGTATGCTGACTGGGATCATGTCCCTAACAATAACTCCAGCTTGACTTATAAATTTGTTGCGGTTCTGTTTTGGTTCGAGCGGTTCGCCGGAATCAGCAATTTCCTCAATCGGTAACTTTGGATCCTAGCTCGTCATTCTTTTTGCCTTGCCTCGAGGAGCACATGGTGGCTGCTTTTTGGCAGATTTGCTCGATCCGGATGGCTAAAAGAAAAATAAGTCGTTAATAAATGCAACATAAATCAATTAATGCATGTAGTTAACAACAACATATCGCCATATTTATTATAAACACATATACACCTCTCCGCCGGAGTTTGTTATCACCACATCTCGTGACTCCATTCCATCACCAAAGTGGTTCAAAAATTGTTCGAAATCATAATCATCTACATCTCCTCCAGCTCGGACATCGTTAAAAATAAGTTGTTCCATTTGGTCTTCCATCTCCTCGTCTCGTTGAAATTGTGCTTCTTCTATCTGCTCGTCTCGCAAGTGCTCCATAGCTCTACCTGCAATCCATAGCTCGGGCATTATAATCAAGTTTACATTTATTCATCTGAAAAACATATACAAGTACAATAATTGCAACAAGTATGGATCATATAGCACAACAAGGTGGCAGCGAAGAAAACAGTGTGTGCTCATCTTGCATACCTAACACAAAACTATATATATGGATCATATTTTAGAATTTTGCATATCTAACACAAAATCATCTTTTTTCGTACACATTTACAATCATCTCAATTTGCATATCCAACACACCATAATATATATACGGATCATATATTACAATTTCATATCTAACACATTTACAATCATCTCAATTTACAAAACAAAGATAGCCACTGAAGCAAGACCTCCTGAAAAGCCGTGGACACAAGGACCCGAGCAGCAGACCTCCTGCAAGTTGTATTTCAATCAAAACAACAAAAGATGTAGCCAATGATGCATGTAGACAATAATTGCAAGTCATAGCATCTATAAAACAGAACACTGAGAGAACTACAATTATGTAACAAGAAATAGCATCTCATAAAACAGAAAAGACTGATTTCTCAATAGCCGTAGCCAAAATTCATCTAACAAGCATGCATTGATTCTAAGTGTCTCAGTTTCAGACTTGATAGTAGAAAAGCACAACCCACAGTGTTCTGGTAATATACCACAGTAGGAGAGGCTCCTACTGTTTTTGATTCAATAAATAATATTTCTAGTAAAGAGGGATGTATAGATCATATAACACAATAAGGTGAATTCAATAAATTTATTCCAGCAAGCAATAATAAGTCATCCAAGAATAAATATTAAACTTTAGTGTGTAGTTTGGTTGTTATCATGTTTGAACTTGTGCCCTGTTAATTTTTGATTGACAACACCAACAAGTTTTTAGCTTGAATTTACCTAAATTAAATTATAGCAATACATGGAAGAATATGACAATTGTGTGATCTTCATGTCTGTTAAAACTTAGCCAAACCAGAACCTATTATTAAGCAACCTTTCAATAGTTTTTGACATTCTTTTGGACCAATCTGATCATTGTAATATATAGTTTCACTCCATAAAACTTTTAATCACAAATGAACTTGTTTAGACCTAAATCTCACAAGCTTTTGTAAGCATCAGAATAAGATGACCATTTGGAGGAAACTATTCTTACAAATCCTAGCAAACCCAACACAAGTTTAATAGAACACACAAATAGCAGCATAACAGATCAACAATAGCTCAATTCTCTGCCTGTTATCCTCTCTGCCGAAAGCTTTTGCTTCAACCTAACCCTAGCTTGACCAAACCGGAGTTGAGCAACCCTAACCCTAGCTAAAGAGGAGGCCGAGAGGGAGGGATCGGAGGGGAGGAGACGCTCACCGGAGTTGAGCAGGTGGCGGGGCCGTGGGCGGGGAGGCCTCCTCGTCGGTGCGGAGAGGAAGGGATGGCGCGGCGGCGGAGCGCGACCTCCTCGACGGTGCGGATCGAGGACGGGGACGGCGCGGCCAGCGTCCTCCTCGTCGGCAGGGGATGGCGGCGCAGCGGCACGGCGCAGGGGCACAGAGCGGCGGAGCTGTAGCGTACCTGCACTTTAAATAAGGCAGATACCTGTGTATAGTGCAAATCCCTGGATCGATTCATTTGCACACACAGTTTACGATGCAATATCACAACAAAGCGTCAATTTTATTACATCGATGATCCAGAATTACAAAATATTTGATACAAGTTGCATAGCATAAAGCTAGCCTTGAAAGAGAACACAGCGGAAATACAATAGCAGTGGGTCTCCAACAACTTCATGTTGCCACAGGCGAAAACATGTTGGTTGTAGACTCGAAACCTATAAACGAAACCTCACTCGTCATCTGAACAATCTGCAATAAGAAGAATATTGCAAGAACGTGGGTCAGATTCCATTAAAAATGGAGTCTGGCAAGTGACACTATGGTGGACACTTAATGGAATAACTCTATAGCCTATATGCATATTTGGCTGGTGGAGTTCAAGGCTATTTTGCATAAAGCCAATTTTTCCTATCTTTTTGGAAAACACTTTCTTCAAATCAAGACAAGTATGGCATGAAAATCATAAATCTCATCTTCCCTTGTTCACCCATCAAGTTTTATTTCTGAAGTTGGAATGGTGGAATCCTCCGTTGACGTCCGTGATCAGCTGCTCAAATTGTCCGTACCGGGGACACGGCTAAGTACTTAGTTTTACACTCTGCAGAGGTTGTGCACTTTCACCTTTAGACTCAATTTGTCCGAGAAATCCTATACACGCGGAGTGTATTATGGAAAGGAGAGAATTGAGACAAGAACTTTCAGAAGAAGAATGCAACCATACTGGCAAGACCCGTTCCACCTATCATCCCTACATCTGCTTGTCAAGCTGACAGGTTGCACTCCCACAACTTAATCATTCTAGACAGAGCCCATTGTCAAAAGGTTGCACGGGAAGCTTCTAAACTTGGAGTTCTTCAGATTCCTCTGTTCCCTGGGTGGCCATCCACAAGTGCACTCTCAGGTTGACAACCCCCATGCTCATGGCCCCAAGTATAGTAGAAACTACCTTAGGCAAAGACAACCACAAGCACAGTCCTGAGTAGCCACTCAACATAAACCATTCAACCAATCCACCTAGGTGTTTCATTAACTTAGTGGATGTGTACTCTCAGGTTGACAACTACCATGCTCACGGCCCTAAGTAGAATAGAAATTCATCCTAGGCGACGACAACCATGAGCACAGCCCTGAGTAGCCACTTAATAATTTGTAAAACTTTTCATCAATTGCATAGCATCAATATTTCTGCTAAGTATGATATAGGAACCTAGACACAGGAGTAAGGGAATTCTACACAGGTTTAGCATAGCAATACTATCCTACACATGCATATAAAAATACACTAAGTAATGCATAGAAAATACTTAGGAAGTTTATGAGGTGTGCCACTTTACTTTGAATGTTGTCGTTGTTCACAACTCTTTTCAACGATACTCGGGACTCTCCGTTCAATCTAACAGTATGGACAAGCAACAATACAACAATCAATAGCAAGCACAACTCCACAATACACACAAAACACATACTAGATGAATAAATAAGTTTTATAAAACTTTCTAAGGAAATATGTTTATGCATGATGTGCAAAATACTTAGAGAAAATTACTAGCTCTATTCTTCGAGGTGATCAACAATTATTATCAACTCTTTGTAAATTGGATATTCACTAAAGTGAGAGAGACAGACACCCGGCCAGCCACTTAAATTGTGGAACATGTCTCATGTACGTGGACATGTAAGGTTTGTTTCCAGGCCGCTTCATCCCACTATGCCGCTAGGATCCAACTACTTCAAGATGATAACATCATGATCAAAATTTGTTTAAGTCAAATGTGAAAGACAAGATTAGAAGGGAGGGGAAAAGATAGAAAGAGAGATGTAGTTGTCCTCCAGGCTTCATCTCCAGTCTTGGTGGTTCTTGTATCCTCGAGGCTGGTCTTGGATTTACTTAGTCATCATGAAGTCTAACAGAAGAAGGAGGGAGAAAGAAGAAGAGGGAGAAGGACTTAGAAAATATTTCTGGTCGGTCTTCATGAACTTCTTCTTGATCTTTCTTCTAAGTGCTCCTACTCCTTGGAGATTCTTCTGGAGTCTCATTTGGCTAAGTCCTTCATTGGTCTTCCAGCTCCATGTTTAAAAATTTCTAAGTGTCTAAGTGTAGCACTTCACAAAATTGCTAAGTTTGAAAATAAACCTAACTTTGGGAAAATGGGGGGGAGTTTTCCTTATGGGAAAATATAACTACTAAATAAATATGCTATGCATGACATGCAATTTTAATTCATAATACTAATTTTTGTGATGTTTATAAAGTATGCATTAATTTATAATTGCAAATTTATTAGTTTATAATTTTTGGAAAGTATAAAAGGAATAATTATCAGATTAAATTTTTCTATGATTAATATTTTTATAACAAATTTTTATAAATAGTGTTAATGGACAGGGTTATTTTAATTAAATTTATAGCAATTGACTTTAATCAAAATTAATATTTTTATTAATAGTTATGTTGAAAATAGTCAAACTATTAAAATTAAATATATATAACTATTAATTCATTCAAAAATTACTCAAAAATATTTTATAGCAGTGGCATCAATTTACAAATATTCTAAAGTTTCGAAAACAATCTTATTTGTAATTTTTGGATTTATAGATTTAAAGTTATGGCAAAAATAATCAAATTCATCATTTCAAATTTGAATATTTTCAACTAAGTCAAATTTGAATTTTGGCAGATCCAAATTAATCTACATGTCAAGGGCTTTCCAAATATATAAAAATATTTGCATTTGGATAAACAGAGAAAAAGATATGATAGTTTGAATAGACAGGGGCTTTTCTGCAAAACTGCCATTTTTAATTTAATTAGAAAACGAATTTCCACGCTGGCGCTGACTGGACTCAACGTGGCGCTGACTAGGCATGCTACGTAGGCGCTGACGTGGTTAAGTGATTGAATCTGGATCGTCAGATCTTGATCTGACGGTCCAGATCTGATCTTACCGGTTGACCAATACTTCTAATCGTGACCGTATAAAATAGATCGGACGCTCACCGTGCGATGGAGAGGAGGTGGCGGCGGAAACTCGCCGGAGTTGGAGGAGATGGCGGCGGTGCTCCCGGGAGAGGACGGCGCCGGGGTTGTAGCTCCTCCCCGGATGAACGGAAGGCAGTGTCGGGCGCGGCGCGTCGCGGGGAGGGCGATGGAGGCGGCGGCGTCTTCCCGTTCTTCCCGGAGCAGCGTGGACACGCGGGCGGAGCCACGGGTACTCCGGCGACCTCGGGTCGAGCACAGACTCGTCGTTCTGGCGCCTAACAAGTCACGGGAAAAATCAGAGAGTTGCGCACGGACGAAGCAGAGGAGATGGGACAGAGGAGAGAGCACGAGGTGGTCTTTATTCACCGGAACTCGAGGAAAACACCGGCGGCAATGGCGAACTCCGGTGATGCGATTTGACGGCCTGAGGGCGTTTCGAGCTAGGGTTTGAGAGGGGAAATGCGGAGGAGGGGCAGAGGATTTAAATAGCCACGACCGCGCGTTAAATCCGTGCCTTAATCGTGCGGATTTGGAGAAGGAAACTCCGGTGGTCTCGGGCGCGATTTGGGGCAAGGTTGAAGACGGGCTGACGTCAGCATGACGTCAGCAATTTTTCTTTTTATGTTTTTCTGATTTTTCTTTTAATTCATATCTTTTGATTTATTTGTCCAAATGAGGTCAAACAAATTTCTAAAAATTTGTAAAACTATTATCTTTCTGTTAAACCAATTGTGGGAGTGTTTTGAACACTTTTAAAAAATAATAATTTCGAAATATTGATTAAATGTAAAATTTGACACTTTATGTTTAATTTAAAACTAGGGTTTAATAAATTTTAATTTTTGCTAAATAAATTATATGAAAAACCCATATTCAATTTTTTTTGAATTTAAGTTATTTAAACTTGTTTTGCTGAAATCATTCTTTCTTATTTTAGCATGGTATTAAAGAACAAAATATAACTAAAATGGGAAATATAATGAATTATATTTTTAATTCTAAATGTTTTGTACACCATTATGTTTTATATTATGCTTAATCATTTGAAAAACTTCATATCAACTTTGGAAAGCATTTTAGATTTAATTCATTTCATTATATAGAATATATTAATCATTTCATGCCTTGGAAATAAATGAAATTTATTTAAGCAAAAGAAATGCTTATTTGGCTAAGTGGTTGGACTCAATTTCTTATAAGTGAACTATTTACTTAAAATAAAATGGATTGTAGTTTGTAAAACATTTATCAATTTACATTTTAAGGATTTTGATATACAGTGGATAATAACCTGTTTAAACTGTGACATTTGAAATATTAAATTCTTTCAAATAAGTTTGGAGTCTTTTATAGTTGGTTTCCTTAGGTATTTAATATTTTATTTTAATAAAAGAAAAGTTTTAAAATTTACTGATTTTTGAACATTATATAATGTTGGGATGTTACAGGAGCGGCAGCGGCAGACGGAGACTGCGAGGCGCAGTGGCGGCGCGGGGGGAGTCAGGGGCGTCGGAGGCGGCAATGGGGGGAGATTGAAAAAATTTCACGCGCGTACAACACCTAAACGCTTGGCACAGACCTTTAGTCCCGGTTCCAGCCACGAACCGAGACTAAAGGGTCTTTAGTCGCGGTTGGTAGTTCTGGCTGGGCCGCGAAAAATGGGCGCGAAGCCCTGCGGCCCTTTAGTCTCGGTTGGTGTTACCAACCGAGACTAATGATTTTTTTTTCTTATTTTTTTTACTGGTTTTTGTTTTCTTTTAAATTGTTTGAATTGTTTACCTGTTTCTTATTTTGGTTTACTTATTTTTTGAATTGTTTTGGTTTCTAATTTATTTTTCTGTTTTGTTTTATATTCTTTCATTTTAAGATGGCAAGGGGATTTCTTTGAAAAAAATCTTAAATATCATTTTATATTTTTTAAGATTTTTGTGAAGAAGTACAAAAAATATGATTCCAAATGGCACCCAACTATTTTTCACTAAGAGTGGTGCACATATGATGGATGATCCCCAATTATGAGTTTTTTCTTTGAATTCTAACTAATTTCCCCTAGTTAATTGCGTTTATGTTGATTTATCGAAAGTAATTCAAATTTGAACTACAACTATTTGATAGTTTGGTTTGAAACTTTTGGAAAAATCATTTTAAGGTACACAACTAGTGGTTATATCACAGAAACATTGATAGTTCTAGAAAATATCACCTCTTCCGATGATTAGTCGTAGCGATCGTTTTGATCGGTTTTAAGAAAAATGTAATAAAGTGATAAACACCTCAAAAAATCAAATCCTTTGGCATGGGCTCCTTATTTGTGTACTAGTTGCTATGAAAAATGATAAA
This sequence comes from Poa annua, assembly GCA_026929855.1. Lineage (NCBI taxonomy): Eukaryota > Viridiplantae > Streptophyta > Magnoliopsida > Poales > Poaceae > Poa > Poa annua. Next base: position 25,034,566 of record CM049432.1, read on the forward strand.
TTTGATTTTTGCCAACTTTTGCAAAAAAAGTCTTCACAAAAAGGTCTATCATGTATGAACATCAAGAAGTTTCAAGCCAAATGAGCAAGTTATGGTCATTTCGACGACATAGTTTGTGATAAAGATCTCATACTCCACACATAGGTGCATATTGGTATATTAAACAATCTTGCCAAAGGGATTCTTCAAATTATTTTCATAAATATCATTTTCCTTTTTTTAAGTGTAAAAAATGAGGTTTTTTGTGAAGTGAGTACAGAAAATATGATTCCAAATGGCACCCAACTATTTTTCACTAAGAGTGGTGCACATATGATGGATGATCCCCAAGTATGAGTTTTTTCTTTGAATTCTAACTAATTTCCCCTAGTTAATTGAGTTTATGTTGATTTATCGAAAGTAATTCAAATTTGAACTACAACTATTTGATAGTTTGGTCTGAAACTTTTGGAAAATCATTTTAAGGTACACAACTAGTGGTTATATCACAGAAACATTGATAGTTCTAAAAAATATCACCTCTTCCGATGATTAGTCGTAGCGACCGTTTTGATCGGTTTTAAGAAAAAATGTAATAAAGTGATAAACACCTCAAAAAATCAAATCCTTTGGCATGGGCTCCTTATTTGTGTACTAGCTGCTATGAAAAATGATAAACTTGATTTTTGCCAACATTTGCAAAAAAATTCTTCACAAAAAGGTCTATCATGTATGAACATCTAGAAGTTTCAAGCCAAATGACCAAGTTATGGTCATTTCGACGACATAGTTTGTGATAAATGACCGTGGCAAGACATCTCTGTTGATATACAACCGTCCGACAAAACATCTCTGATGATCTGCAACCGTTTGGAACGGTCGTAGATCATCAGAGACGTCTTGCCGCTGCCCAAAGATGCCTCTGCCGAGGGGAGGGTTCACCTTCAGCCTTCACTGAGTGCTCTCTGCTACCCGTGTGCTGCCAAAATAAACTACAATGAGTAGACACTGAGTGCTGAACATGTCCGGGAGGGGGGCTATATATAAGGTACGTGTGCTTCTTTAGTCCCGGTTGGTAACGAAGTGGTTGTGATACTGCTGATCCAACAACTCAGAATCTCTCAAAAGAAACACACCTCAGATCCAATGTCTCAGTAGCGCTAGAAAGAAACACACGATCCATGTGCTTCTTTAGTCTCGGTTGGGAACACCAACCGGGACTAAAGTAGCACATGGATCGTGTGTTTCTTTAAAGCACTTGTGAGCCGTTGGATGAAGATGTGTTCCTTGTGAGGGATTCTGAGCTGTTGGATGGGAACTATCATGACCAGTTCGTGAGTCACATGACCCTATATATAGCCACCTCTTGAACATGTTCGGCGGTCATTGTCTCCTCATTCTACTTCATCGACAGAATACAAAGCATTTGGATTCCCTGCATACGCCCAACAGTGCATTTCATATGCAGGCACTCACGAGCCACCGTTGGGCTGTATGCAGGTGAAATCGTGTGTTTTGTTCCATGCATCTACAAAATACTTCAGTTCACTTGTTCTTCTGATACAAAGCATTCGGATATTACACATCAACAATAATATCCCTATCTAGTGTTTACTTGTTCTTCTGATTGCGCCGTAACCATGGACAATCTTCTTCATTTAACTTGATACTTGGATCAGTGTTGACTTTCAAGGGCGGAATGTCATGAAACTTATCGTAATCTTCTGACATGTCTGTCTTGTCCTCCACTCCCACAATGACTCTTTCCCCTGAAAGAACTATGTGGCGCTTTGGCTCACCGTATGATGTACTCGCTTGCTTATCTTTTCTTTTTTTCGGTTGGGTAGACATGTCTTTCAGATAGAAAACCTGAGCAACTTCACTGGCTAGGACGAATGGTTCGTTCTCGTACGAAAGATTGTTGAGATCCACTGTAGTCATTCCGTATCGTGGGTCTACCTCTACCCCGCCTCGTAGGTTGAACCATTTGCACTTGAACAAAGGAACCTTAAAAGTAGGTCCATAGTCAAGTTCCCATATCTCCTCTATGTAACCATAATATGTGTCCTTTGTCCCGTTGCAGTTTGTTGCATCAAAGCGTACTCCACTGTTTTGGTTGGTGCTCTTTTTATCTTGGTTGGCTGTGTAGAATATATTTCCATTTATCTCGTACCCTTGAAAAGTCAATATAGTTGAAGCTGGTGATATGGCCAACAAGTATAGCTGTTCTTCAACAGTGGTGTCATTAATGAGACGTCTTTTTAACCAACTGCTGAAAGTCTTCATGTGTTCTCCATCAATACAATCTTCAGATTTCTCCGGGTATTTGGAGCGTAAAACATTCTTGTGCTCCTCGACATACGGACCCACCAAATTGGAATTATGTAGAACGGTGTCGTGTGCTTGAGTGAAAGAATCCCCGTCTTGACATATTGTTGCTTTCTTTCCTAGGGTGCCTTTTCCATGCAGTCTCCCCTCATGACGTGATTCAGGAACACCGATCGGCTTCAGATCAGGAATAAAATCTACACAAAACTCAATGACCTCCTCTGTTCCATAACCCTTGACGATGCTTCCTTCTGGCCTAGCCCGGTTATGCACATAGTTTTTTAAGACTCCCATGAACCTCTCAAAGGGGAACATGTTGTGTAGAAATACAGGACCGAGAACAGAAATCTCTTCGACTAGGTGGACTACAAGGTGCGTCATAATATTGAAGAAGGTTGGTGGGAACACCAACTCGAAGCTGACAAGACATTGGACCACATCCTTCTCTAAATTTTTTAGAGTTAGTGGATTGATGACCTTCTGAGAAATTGCATTGAGAAATGCACATAGCTTCACAATGGGTTCTCGAACATTTTCCGGTAGAAGCCCTCTCAATGCAACCGGAAGTAATTGTGTCATAATCACGTGACAGTCATGAGACTTTAGATTCTGAAATTTTTGCTCTGCCATGTTTATTATTCCTTTTATATTTTATGAGAAGCCAGATGGAACCTTCATACTGCGAAGGCACTCAAAAAATATTTTCTTCTCTTCTTTAGTAAGAGCGTAGCTTGTAGGACCTGGCTGATTCTCTGAATGAGTATCGTCTCGATGCATCTCTTCGCTCATACGTTGATGGGTCTGCCTTCCTTTCGGTGTACCTTTTTTTGACTTCCCATCTTTTGACTTCCCATACACGCCCAAGAAGTTTAGCAAGTTGCAGCAAATGTTCTTTGTCACGTGCATGACGTCGATTGCAGAGTGAATCTCTAGCATTATCCAATATGGCAGCTCCCAAAATATAGATTTCTTCTTCCACATGGGTACGTGGTTGTTTGCGTCATTCGGAACAGTGAGTCCGCCAGGACCCTTTCCAAAGATTACATTTAAATCCTTGACCATATCATGTATAGCAGAACTAGAAGGGCGGGTAGGCCTCGGCCGATGATCTGCCTCACATTTGTAATGCTTGCCTTTCTTCCTTAACAGATTCTTGGGTACAAGATACCGACGATGACCCAGGTACACATCTTGTTACCTAAATGTATACTATCAGTCTCAGCTAATCAGTGCGTGCATGCATTGTATCCCTTGTTTGACTGTCCTAAAATGTTGCCTAGAGCAGGCCAATCATTGATGGTTACAAAAAGCAAAGCTCGTAGATCAAATTCCTCCAGTTTGTGCTCATCCCACACACGTACAGCTTCTTCACGCCACAACTGCAAAAGTTCTTCAACTAATGGCCTGAGGTACACATCAATGTCGTTGCCCGGTTGCTTCGGGCCTTGAATGAGCACTGGCATCATAATGTACTTCCGGTTCATGCACAACCAAGGAGGAAGGTTATAGATACATAGAGTCACGGGCCAAGTGCTGTGACTGGAGCTCTGCTCTCCAAAAGGATTAAAGCCATCTGTACTTAGACCAAATTTTAAGTTCCTTGCGTCATCTGAAAATGTCGGGAACTCTCTGTCAATTTTTCTCCACTGGGACCCATCCGCGGGGTGTCTCAACATCAAGTCTTTTTTACGATCTTCTTTGTGCCAACGCAACAACTTGGCATGCTCTCTATTGCTGAACAAAGGTTTCAACCGTGGTATTATAGGAGCATACCATATCACCTTTGCAGGAATCCTCTTCCTGGGGCGCGGCTCGCCCTCAACATCACCAGGGTCATCTCGCCCGATCTTATACCGCAAAGCACCGCATACAGGACATGCATTCAAGTTTTCGTGCTCACCGCGGTAGAGGATGCAGTCATTAATGCAAGTGTGTATCTTATGCACCTCTAATCCTAGAGGGCATACCACCTTCTTTGCTTCGTACATACTAGACGGCGATTCGTTATCCTTTGGAAGCATCTTCTTAACTATTTTTAACAAATTTTCAAATCCCTTGTCAGAAGTACCATTCTCTGCCTTCCATTGCAGCAATTCAAGTGTGGTACCTAGCTTTTTCTGGTCATTTTGACAAGTTGGGTACAACAATTTGGCGTGATCAGCTAACATACGCTCCAACTTCAACCTTTCGTTTTCACTTCCACAGTCCATTTGTGCATCACGAATGGCCCGACGAAGATCATCGTCGGGCTCATCAATAATGGGATCTTCTTCAGTTTCGTCTTCTCCCATTGTAGTATCACTGAACCAAGGATACTTGTCATTATGCTCCTCTTCTTCATTTTCTTCCATGATAACCCCTGTTTCTCCGTGCTTGGTCCAACAATAATAACCAGGCATAAAACCATTATGCAAGAGGTGTGAGTGAATGACTTTTGAGGTAGAGTGATCACTCATATTCTTGCAGGCACTACATGGACAACGAATAAAACCGTTCTTCGGCTTGTTTGCCTCAGCCACATGGAGAAAATTATGCATGCCATCAATGAACTCAGGACAACATCGGTCACCGTACATCCATTGTCGGTTCATCTGTATTACATAAAAGTATATCAAACCCCATTATTACACTACTGTCATAAATAATATGTAAGAGCAAATTAATTAATACAATGTCATCCATTAAAATAAGAGTAGAGTAGTGACAACTGGTAATACATAGTTCTCATAAAACATACATTAACTGACACAAATATAAAAATTATTTAAAGAATTTGAATCCAACAACAAATGCGATCAAAATCGCAACTAAGGTAAATACTGAACCCACAGCATAATGATACTAAGCCTCCCGATTAATGGCATATTTTCTAATCCTTTTTATCTTCAAGCGCATTGCATCCATCTTGATCTCGTTACCATCGACCACGTCGGCAAGTTTGAGCTCTAATTTCATCTTATCTTCTAAGCATTGAAGATAAAGATCTTCACTTCTTTTCAATTTTGCTTTCAAATCATTGTTTTCTTTATCCAAAAACTCGACAATATGGTCAGGTTCAATTTCTGGTTCAACTACCTCCTAGATAAAAATAATTCTATGTCAAGTTGGTCGCCATAATTGCCAGAAACATAGAATGTTTGAAAATATACCACATCCGAATCATAAACCGGACGTGGACCGACGGGGACGGATATGAGAACCATGACTATATACATATAATACAAGTTAGAAAATTATACAAGTAATAACTATGCATCTAAAACAATAAAGCTATGTTTTTAAAAATCAAATAAAATGAAAGATAGAGGCTCAACGAGGTGGTGCCGGTGACGGATAGCGCGGGCGATCGACGTCGATAAGGCTCCTCACGACACTAAAACACATAAATCATTATTTAGTTTGAGCATAAATTGCACATATGAAACAAATAAAATCCTAACTTAGGCATTTCATCAAACACCTTGTTTGCACAAAAAATTTGAAATGGGAAAAATGAGCTAAATAAGCAATGCCGGAAAGAGGATGAAGAGGCTAACCGTGGGGTGCCTTCAATCTTGCCAAATGGTGTAAAATATTATGGATTATTTAGTCTTGGGGAGAGGAAATGGAGAAGAAATGGAGAGGAAATGGTTTTGAGCTCGGGCTCGGTGGAAAAAATGGAGTGAGCAGGGGTGGAAGAAGCTGATAAAGTCAGGACCTTTAGTCCCGGTTCGTTTCACGAACCGAGACTAAAGGGTTCAAACGCTGGGACCAGCCTCTGCTGCCGCATGCGGTGGACCTTTAGTCCCGGTTCCTAACACGAACCGGGACTAAAGGTCCCTCGCAAAATCGCTGCGCGGGGTTGCACCCCTTTAGTCTCGGTCCAAATTTAATTTGGGACTAAAGGGGTGAACCTAAGCCCCGATTTCCACTAGTGTTTAGGGGCCTTTTCCGGATGCCTCCTCAGTCTTGTGGGGGCATTTCTTCCCTGTAAACGTTAGAGGGGCGAACCCAAACGCTTGTGCACAGTGTAGAGGACTCGTGCGCGCTTATAGGTCCCCTCAGGCGTTCCTCGCGAGGAGAGTAAGTACCAAGGTCCTTTGTACAGATGGCGTGTTTGTGGGAGCTTGCCCTCCAGCCAGAGCTCGGATCCTTGGAATTTGGAGTGCTGCTGGTGTGTCATTTGAGGCACTGGCACCGTACTCAGCCCCGCTCATGAGGTACGCATTTGGAGAGATATAAGCGCACATTTCAATGAAGTAATGCGAAAATAAAACTCACCACCAAATATTACATAGCGGCACCGTAGCGGTAAGTTCACTTGGGAACGAAATTGTCTCATTATGCTTGGAGTTGCCAAGTTAATGTTTTGAGCATGTCGAGGCATGGGGACCACCCATTAGTGGCAGAGACTCTCAACGGCCTAAGGTGGCTCGTTACATGGAGAGCTCGGAGGGTTGACCCACAAGAGAAGCCTTTGGAGCTTGGAGGTTTAAGCCGTGAGCTTTTAACCTCTAGAGACAAAAAATGCTTGGAGGTTGAGCCGTAAGCTGCCTCTTCCGCCAGATGTCTTGACGTGACAATGATCACGGGCGTGACAATGATCACGGGTAGAACTGGCGTAGGTGCATGATGTTCCATGGATTCTTGACGGGGATGCTGTCTTGAGTTTCGAGGCGAGCCGCGCCAGGCCTGGCGATGCGGGTGACCCTGTAGGGGCCTTCCCACATCGGTGACAACTTGTGGAGGCCTTCCCTGGAGAGGATTTTCCTGAGGACGAAATCGCATGTCTCCAGTGTACGTGAGCGTATGTTGCGGCTGTGGTAGCGTCGCAGGTCCTGCTGGTATTTTGCCGCTCGGAGGGCGGCACGGAGGCGTAAGCCCTCGAGAAGCAGCAGATCATTGTTGTGGAGATCCTCTTGCTCGTCCTCGTTAAAGGCAAGGACCCGTTGGGATCCATGCTTTATCTCTGTGGGGAGGACTGCTTCGGCTCCATAGACGAGGGTGAACGGTGTTTTCCCCGTAGTCTTTGGTGGCGTTGTGCGGATGGACCAGAGCACCGATGGGAGCTCACTGATCCAGCCCTTGCCGTGGCCCTTGAGGACGTCAAAGGTCCTGGTCTTTAGGCCCTTTAGGACTTCTGCGTTTTCATGCTCGGCCTTCCCATTGCTCTATGGATGAGCCACTGAGTCGAAGCAATGCTTGATGCCCATCTTTTCGCAGTAAGCCCTGAAGATGCCACTGGTGAATTGCGAGCCATTGTCGGTGATGATGCGGTTAGGCACTCCGTAGCGGCAGACCAGGTCTCTGATGAATTTCACCGCCGCGCCTGCTGGAATTGTGCGCGTCGCCTCCACTTCGGACCACTTAGTGAACTTGTCAATGGCCACAAAGAGGTAGCGATATCCCCTTGCGCTGATGGGAAAGGTCCCAGGATGTCCAGCCCCCAGACCGGCAATGGCCAGGAGAGCGGAATGGTCTGCAGCCCTAGCGCAGGTTGGTGGATTTGCTTGGCGTGGAATTGGCAAGCTTCACATGCTTCAACGATGTCAACTGCATCCTGAAGTGCTTGAGGCCAGTAGAAGCCGCTCCTGAAGACTTTGACTGCGAGGGTGCAGGCGCATGAATGGTGGCCGCATTCCCCGATGTGGATGCCGCTGATCAGCATTTTGCCTTCTTCAGGAGGAACGCATTTGAGCGCGATGCCGTTTGGGCGCTTGCGGTAGAGTTTTCCTTCGAGGATCTGGTAAGATTTTGCCTGGCGGGCAATTCGCTCCGCTTCAACATCTTCCTCGGGAAGGATCCCTTTGGCGAGGTAGTCTTTGATCTCGTCAATCCATCCTATTTCTTGATGCACCGCTATGAGCAACAGACGCTCTCCTATAGGGCCCGCAATTAGGAGCCCCATCTGTAGGTGGTGGCGGGAGCGCTTCGTCTGTGCTTGCGGGCAAGGCCTCTGGAGGCTGTTTTATGGATGCCTTGACGAGTCTTTCTTCAAAGACGACTGCCAGCTGAGCTTGCCTCTTTGACGCGCGTTTGGCGGTGTCTTTAGCCTCTTGATTTTCCTTTCTTGGGATGTGCATGAGCTCCGTTCCCCTGAAGTGCTTCTCAAGCCTGCGGACTTCATCAAGATATGCGGCCATATGGTCGTCCTTAGGATTGTAGCTTTTGTTGGAGAAGTTGACGAGCAGTTGAGAGTCGCCCTTGATGAGTAGGTGCTTGACGCCCAAAGCTATTGCGACACGTAAGCCTGCGAGCAAGCCTTCGTACTCAGCAGTATTGTTGGAGATCTTGTCGATTCCGAAGCACAGCTGGAACGCGTAATAGACCCTGTCGCGCTTTGGTGAGATCAGGACCACGCCAGCCCCACCGTGGCGACAAGCGAAAGCTCCATCGAACTTTATGGTCTAGTGACTGGGTATTTTGTCTCCAGAGGGCTCTTGTTCTTCTCCTAAAGGCTCTTCAGGGGTTGGATCAGTCCATTCGTCTGCCAGCGCTCTTCCTTTGATTACCCTTGTGGTATCGAAATTCACATTGAATGGTTGTAGCTCTATGTTCCATCCTGCGACACGATCTGTGGCGTTAGGGTTGCGCAGGATCTGCTCCAGGGGAAAAGAGGTGACCATCGTAATGGGGTGTCCCTGGAAGTAGTGTCGCAGCTTTCTTGAGGCGACGAAGAGCACGACGAGGAGCTTCTGCTGCATTGTGTACTGTTTGCGAGCATCACGCGGTATTGTGCTGATGAAGTAGACTTGGTGCTCGACAAGGGTTGTCAGTTTAGGCGCGGCGCTGTCTGCCTGGAGAGGCTCTGCAGGGCCCTCATGGGGGTTGGCCTGCGGAGACACTTTAGAGCCCTCGAGGGAGCTTGCCTGTTGAGGCTCGTCAGGGCCCTCGAGGGGGCTTGCCTGTGGAGGCTCTTCAGGGCCCTCGCTGGCAAGACCATCTTGCAGCGGTTGACTTGGGGCAGGCTCCGCTTTTGGCTTTGGGCCTGGCGGTGGGTTTTTGGGGCCTGTTCCTTTGTCAAGCTCTTCGTCAGGGGGTTTTGGCTTTGGAGTGGTTGCACTCTTCTTGTGGAGGACTGGCTCTTTCCTTTCTACCACAAGGACGGCACTGGCAGTCGGTGGAGTGGCTGATAGATACAGCTTCAGGTGCTCGCCTGTCCTTGGGCCACCATGACTGGTGGGCTGGCCAGGTACCTCTTCAAATCCTCAAATGCTTTTTCCGCTCCAGGAGTCCACTTGAAAGTACCAGTTCTTTTCATGACCTTGAAGAACGGCAGAGCTCTCTCGCCAAACTTGGAGATGAATCTACCTAAGCTGGCCATGCAGCCTGCTAGGCGTTGCATGTCCTTGAGCCGGCGTGGAGGTTGTATTTCCTCTATGGGCTTGATTTTGTCAGGGTTTGCCTCTATGCCCCGGTGGGACACGAGGAAACCAAGCAATTTGCCTGAAGGCACTCCAATGACGCACTTGGCGGGGTTGAGCTTGATGTTCACCTTGCACAAGCTGGCGAAAGTCTCTTCAAGGTCCTGAGGAGAGTATTTCCATCTCGAGATTTTACGACAATGTCATCGACATAAGCCTCGGCATTTTTGCCCATTTGCTCGCCAAGTGCTATCCTCATTAGCCTCTGGAAAGTGGCTCCATCGTTCTTCAGTCCGAAGGGCATGCAGACATAGCAATACAAACCGTAAGGGGTGAGGAAAGCCGTCTTCTCCTCGTCTTCCTTAGCCATTTTTATCTGATGATAACCAGACAAGGCATCGGGGAAGCAGAGGAGGTCGCAGCCTGCTGTGGAGTCCACAATCTGGTCGATTCTTGGCATGGGATAAGGGTCCTTGGGGCAAGCCTTGTTCACATAAGTGTAGTCGATGCAGAGGTGGCCACCTCTGGCGGGTTTTGGGACGACCACGCCGTTGGAGAGCCAAGTGGGATGTGCGACTTCACGGACGACATTTGCCGCTTTTAGCTTCTCGACCTCTTTGGCGATGAATGCTTGCTTCTCGGGGGCTTGTTTTCTTACTTTTTGCTTGACGGGGCGTGCGTTCGGACACACGGCTAAGTGGTGCTCGACCACCTCCGTCGGTACGCCGGACATATCTGATGGAGTCCATGCGAACATGTCAGAGTTTGCCCGGAGGAAGGCGACGAGCGCGCTTTCCTATTTGGGAGGCAGCGCAGCGCCAATGGTGACGCTAGCCCCCGAGCCTTCATCCCCCGAGCTGCTGGAGCTTAGAGAGACTTTCTTTGTAGCGGTTTGCTCCTGGGAGAACAGCTGCTTCTTCTTCTTGGGTCTCTCGAGAGGCTCCATGTCCTCGTCTGCAGGGAACTCCATGGCGGCTGCCTTGTAGGCCGTCTCGACAGCGTGCGTGGCATCCAGGACATGTCCACGGATGGTGATTGTGCCAGCGCTGCCGGGGATCTTGACCATGGTTTAGGCATGATGCGTGACGGCCATGAAGTTTGCGAGTGCGGGGTTGCCGAGAATGGCGTGGTACTGCAGGCCGATGTGCGCAACATCGAAGTCGATGTGCTCGGTGCGGTAGTTTTCCTCGTTGCCGAAGGTGACGGCAAGCCTGACCTGCCACCGAGGCTCGATCGAGCCGCTGGTGACTCCCGTGAAGGGCCTAGAGGGCATGAGCCGCTCGTAGGGCACTTGAAGCGCTTCGAACGTCTCTGTGGAGATGACATTCAGGCCTACTCCACCATCAATGAGTGTCTTAGAGGCATCGACATTGTCGATGGTGGGGCTGCAGACCAGCGGGAGGGTTCCAACAGTCTTGGTGGACTTGGGGTGGTCCTGAGCGTCGAAGGCGATGGTGCACTGCGACCACTTGAGGGGCCTCGAGGTCTCGAGGCTGGGGAGGGCGGCATTGAGCTCGCGAGCGAACTGCTTGAACTGATTGTTTGATTTTGGCGCCTGTGCCCCACCGAGGATGCAGACAATGGAGCCTCTTGGAGCTTGATAGCCTCCATCTTCCTAGTCAGGGAGGTTGTCGTTCCTCTCCGCAGCGTTGGACTGATTGCCAGATGGTTTCTGGTAGCCGCTCTTGCGCCCACTTCCGCAGTAGCCACGGCCTCGACCACGGCTGCCGCTGCCCTCTGCTTGTATGCAGTCCTTGCTCAGCCTCTTGAGGTCGAAGAAAGTCTCAGTAGAGTGACCACGCCTGTTGTGCTAGATGCAGAATGGGCGGTGGTCGTCTTTTCTCTCCCCAGGCTAGGGAGAGTCCCTGCGGGTGCCCTTCGCGTCAGGCTCTTCCGCAAGGACCGTGGTGGCCTTGCGCTTGGTCTCCTCCTTCTTCTTCCTCCTAGACCCCTCAGCATCCTCGTCCCCTCTCGAGGACATCTTGACGAAGAGGAGTCCCTCTTCAGCCTTGGTGCATTTGATCTCTAGGTCGAACAGCTTCACGACAGAGGTGAGCTTATCGTGGATGCCCAGCTTCTCGAGCATCCTGTTGTTGGTGACACCCTCACGGAAGGCGGCGATGACTTGGGTGTCAAGGATGTTCGGGATCTGCGCACTTGGCTGAAGCGCTGGATGTACTTGCAGAGGGTCTCATCCTTCTTCTGCACCACCGCGCGTAGGTCGTTGTGAGTGAGCGCGCGCTCGTACGTCCCCTTGAAGTTGGAGACGAACTGCTTGCAGAGCTCCTCCGAGTTCACAGAGTCCTCGGGGAGGTTCACCCCTTGGGGAGAGCCGGCCTGAACTTCGGGGGCCAAACCACGCGGCGCAGCGAGCGGGTGAACGCCACGCAGCCGGTGGCGTACATGGCGACCCCGTGCTGCAGCGTGCTGCGGTTCTGCTGGCCCGGCTGGCCGATTTCTTGCACGAGCCGGTTCTGGCGGTTGCGCTGGAGCTCCATCCCCACGCGAGCGTCTGGCGTGGTGCGCTGCACGATCAAACAGTCGTGAGGCAAGGTCACGTGGGAGGCAGCTCTCTGCGTCGCAGCCGGTGCAGGCCCTGGTGGAGGCGGAGGCGCGTCTAGCGCCGCCGTGCCCGCGAGGGATGGGTGCACGACGGACTGCGACGGAGCGGGGCGAGTCATGGCGATTCCGACGAGGTGGTTGAGGCGCTCCAGCCACTACTTGTGGGCCTCAGCGGTGTGCTGATAGCGGAGGAACTTTTGCGCCATGAGCAGGGCGGTGTGCGGCGCGGGGTCCGTCCTGCCTGGACCGGAGCTGCTCGGACACTGCGTCGGATGAGACGACAGCGCATCCTCCTCGTGCTCGGCGTTGTGCTCGGGCTCATCCACATAAGGGCCTGAGTTGGCGCGCTCTTCACGGCGGGTTCGTCCCCGTAGTCCGCGCGTCACCGTGGCGCTTGCTCCTTCAAGCGCGCGCCTGTTGGCGCGGGCGGCACGGGTAGCACGGGTGTTCGCCATGGCGCCTAGGCGGCTCGAAGTTCGTTGACGCGCCTCAATCCCCTACCTGGCGCGCCAAATGTCGGGTTGTGACTCCCACGAAACAGGGGTGGTCACTCCCTGAAGAGAAGTTCGTGAAGGGGATTGAACACGGAGGTCATGACCCTCGAGAGGCACGACGACGGTGCTCGCCGGGCCTGGAGAGGAACACCCACGACAGAGATGGACACCAGCCCGTACCCAGGTTCACGACCCTCAGGAGGAGGTAAAACCGCTACTCCTGCTTGTCTGTATTGCGCTGAGGAGGATTACAGTACAACTGAGCTAGACAAATACCCCCTTGAGGTGGTTCGTGCCTGGGGAGGGAAGTAATGGTCTTCTTCCTACTCCAGCCACAGGATAGTCTAGTTGGCTGAGCTAGGGTTTACAAGTGTTCTCCAAGCAATTGGCCGACCTTTTCTATGGTGGAGGTCTTGTTCCTTTTATAGGCGCCGCAGGCGTCTTTCTTGCGCTTGGCGTCCAAGGTGGGCTCCCACACGGCAGCGGCGTGGAGGAGTTGGAGTCCACCGTTGCGGGATCGTTCATGGACGCGGTTCGTCGTCGATAAAGTTGGGCGCGGTGGCCGACAAGCTGCAGACCACGCAGAACGGCTCACAGGGACTGCAATCTCCGGAGTGGAGCCCCGATGACGATCTTCTTGGAGTGTTGCGCCGTCCAGCGGCTTTATCATCGGAGAGGAAGGTTCCAGCTGTCCTGGCGTAGGCGCCGCAACTTTATTGACTCCTTTATCACAAAAGCGGCAAGGGGAGCGCCTGCGTCACCCTACCGTACTTCCTTGACCGCGAAGTCTCCCCACAGGCCTGAGGTGGCCTGTGGTGGGGTTTCTGTTGACTTCCCTCCAGGCGCATTGCGCGTCGGGGGGGTCTCCTGAAGCATGGGTCCTCTTCAGGCCCTTGCTTCCTCTTCAGGCCCTCGAGGGGATTTGCCTCTCGGGGGTCTCTCCAAGCGATGGCTTGGTCCTTAGTCGTTTCGTCTAATCAGCAAGCGTGCGAGGCCTGGGGAGAGTGGGCTCTTCATACCCCAGTCTCCAGTGGGCCGACATGCTTTTGCTTCTTGGAGATGCTTCTGGAGTCTGTTTTCTTTGCTAAGTCCTTCATTGGCCTTCTAGCTCCATGTTGAGAATTCTAAGTGTGACTAAGTACAACTTTTTCAAAACCACTATGTCAAAAATAAACCGAAACAATATACTTAAAGAAAACTAAGGGATAAGTTTTCCTACGAGGCGTATAACTATACAATAAAATTATGCTATGCATGAAGCTATAAATTTAATTTAATTAATTTCTATTATTACAAAATAAAAAATGGTAAATACAAGATTAAAGTAATCAGTGAATAAATTTTCATAACAAAATTATATAAAAAATGTTAATGGGCAGAGGGGATTTAAACAAATTTATAGCAATTGGATTTACTTATAATGAATTACAGAAAATGTTTTATGATTAAAATACCAATTGATGTAATTTTACAATAACTTGTTTGTGCATGAAATGAAGTTTTAAATTTTATTTTTAGTAAATTCTAATTATTCTACTGATTCCAGGGATATAAAGTTTGCCAAATTTGGAGTTACGGTTTGAAAGTTATGAATTTTCAAAGTTTGACAAGTTTTCTAGAATTTTACAGAAAACCGAGCCACTTGGCGTCTTCTGATTGGCTGCCACCGATGACTGTGTCGCTGACGGTGCGCTGACTAAGACCTGACTGGGCGATGACTGGATCTAATATGGATCGTTGGATCTAGATTTGACGGATGACACCGAACCGTACCGGTTCGATCTTGGATTTAATCCTATGTGTAGAAAACTGATCGGACGGCACGAGAGCAAAGAGTCTTACCACGGCGGCGCATCTCGCCGTGAACGAAGGTGACGATGGCTCGGCGGTCGACGGAGAGGGCGCTCCGGTGGTTCCCGGGCTCGGGGAAGACCACCACGAGTGCGGTGCATCGAGGGGGACTCGATTCTGTGGTTGACGATGAGGGAAGCTTGCTGGAACGGCGGTTTAGCGTGGATGAGCGAGCGGACGCCGGCGACCTCCGTGTCGAGCACGGATACGAAGCTCTGCTGCGGTATAAAATCGGGAGAAGGGTCAGTAGGGTGCGCAAGACGACCACGAAAACGAAGATGGGAGTTGGAGTGCAAGGCGAGAACGGTGGTCAGCGGAATCAGAGTTCTTCGGCGACGGCAATGGTGGCGGTGGCAGTCGCGCTGCGGTGACAAATTGGGCGCCCTGGGGGCGTGATTTGCTCGGGAACAAGAGGGGAAAGGTGGAGGGCTGGCTGGTGTATTTAGAGACACGCACAGAAACAAGAAATCACGCAATAAACGCTTCGATTTGAGCAGGTAACGGAGGAGAATTTAAGGGACGTAATTTCCGGTCGGAGGAATTCTGGCGAGTAAATTCGCAGACATTGAGGCGTTTCAGAGAGGGGTATTTTGGATATATGTTTGAATATTAAGTTATTTTAAACTCATTTTCCAATAGCCACTTATTTTTAACTATGGTAGAATAGTTAAATTACAAACATAAATATTAAAAATAAAATAAGAATTATATTGGTCTTTTTTTAAACCAAAAATACTTTGTGCAAATAGAAGTTTTAAAATGTGATAATATTTTGGAAACTCCATAGGATACTTTTAGAAACATTCTATCTTTATTCATTTTTTGTTTTGAAGGTTGATGAAAAAAATTCCTAAATTCATTATATGCTTTTGAGTATTTTTAAAGATTATTAAAACTATAAAGTTTTTAAGATGCAATTTGCAATTTGAGGTTTTAAGAAATACAATAGATAATAAAATGTTTAACTTGAAACAACTTTTGAAAATAGTGATTACTTGAGATATATGAATTATTAAACTTTTTGGAGATGCTATGAAGTCTTTTGTAGTTGGTTTCCTTATGGTTTTATCATTTTATCTTAATAAAAACAAAAGTTTAATTTTTTAGTGATTTTCAAACATTCCAAAATATTGGGATGTTACAGGTAAAGTCATCAACACAGTCTCTATCACACATGAGTTCGCCATCCAGAAGTCGTAGACACTCGTAAGTTTCAAGTAAATGTCATACATTCTCTTGATACGTCTCCAACGAATCTATAATTTCTTATGTTCCAGGCTATATTATATCATGTTATTACATGTTTTACATACATTTTATATAGTTTTATGCATTTTCTGGTACTAATCCATTAAAAAGATGCCACACTGCTAGTTCCCTGTTTTCTGCTGTTTTTGGTTTCATAAAAGTACATACGAAAATATTCTCGGAATTGGACGAATATCATCCTGGAATTATTTTTGATTTATGAACGTTCCAGAAGACCGAAGAGCACACGAAGTGGGGCACCGAGGCGCCCTCACCACATGGTGGCGCTGCCAGGGGTGGACCCACGTGAGCACCAGGTGACGGGCCCTCGAGCCTCCACCGACCTTGCCCTTCCGCCTATAAGTACCCCCCAGAAACCTAAAAATCACACGGTGTTCATATTTTCCTCCACGGGTCCCGAGCGCCGCCGCCATCGAAGACAAGATTCGGGGGACAAAAGTCTCTGTTTCGGCACCCTGCTGGGACGGGGAATTGCCCCCGGAGCCATCTCCATCGACTCCACCGCCATATCGATCGCCGTTGCTGACTCCTACGATGAGGAGTGAGTAGTTCTCCCACGGGGATGCGGGATCTATCTCTCTCTCCCATGATGTGATCTTTTATGTGATCATGAGCTTTGTAATCTAGTTGAATATGTGATGCTACTCTTTATCAATTATGCACTCTAGTGGTTACTTTAATATGAACTCCAGGATTATTCACGGGTGTAACGGTGACAATGTGTGCACCGTGTGTGATTCCTTTATGAAGTTGTTGGTGTTAGTTTACTCTGACTTTGAGGGTGCTCTTGTAGCTCTACACAATCAATGGTGTGTGTTATCCAACATGAGAGTATTTGAGAGTAGTATTTATTTATTTAACTTTGATGTCATTGTAGAGAATATCCACTGGTGAAAGTAGGATCCCTAGGCCTTGTTTCTAAGCATTAAAACACCATTTTCCAACAAGTTCTGCTACATGTTTGCTTGCCGCTATTTTTATTACAGATTGCAATTACTACTTATAATCATCCATATTACTTGTATTTCACTATCTCTTCGCATAACTAGTGCACCTATACATTTGACAAGTGTATTGGGTGTGTTGGGGACACAAGAGACTTCTCGTATCTTAATTGCAGGGTTGTTCGAGAGGGTTATCTTTGACCTCTACCTCCTTGAGTTCGATATACCTTGGGTGATTCACTTAAGGGAAACTTGCTGCTGTTTTACAAACCTCTGCTCTTGGAGGCCCAAGATTGTCTACAAGAATAGAAGCGTGCGTAAACGTCAAGCTATTTTCTGGCGCCGTTGCCGGGGAGGTGAGCGCTTGAAGGTATCACCTTTAGATTCTATAGTTATTAATTTTTGTTTCTTGTTTTTATTTTCACTAGTTAGGCTAATGGAAAACAACAAAAAAATTAGAGATCTCTATGAGATTTATCTTGAGCTAGGACATGAAGTGTTCGAAGAGAAAATTAAAAAACCTATGGAACTTTATATGCATGCTAGTAGCGATGTTATTAGTATGAATTCTTTTAACACCATTATTGCTAATGCTATAGAAAAGTCTAAGCTTGGCTAAGTTGGTTTTGATGAGCATGATATTTTTAGTCCCCCAAGAAAGGAGGAGAAAATTTTCTTTGATGATACTACACCTCCAATATATGATGATTACAATGATGAATATGATATTTTCAGTCCATCTACTATTAAGGAGAAAATTAATTATGATTATGATATGCCTCCTATATTTGATGATTATGGTGATGAGAATAATAATGATAGCTATTTTGTTGAATTTACTCCACTACAATTAATAAGAATGACTAAGCTTATGTGGAGAGTATTAATTCTTTTATGCATGTGGTTCATGATAAGAATGTTTTATGTGATAGTTCTGTTGTAAATTTTATTCATGATGCTACAAGTAAACTTGTTGATGATAATGATGAGTATTGCTTAAATATGTTATATGATAATGCTTTACATGATGGTCCTATGCTTATTGATAATCCTCTATGTTTAGAAGTTATTACTTATTTATGTGATGATAAAAATGATATAATCGCTGCTTGTGATGGTACTCTCACTCATGAGAGTCCTACTTTGTTCTTGAATTCTCCTAATTACACCATGAGAAGAAAATTGCCTATGTTGAGAAATACTTATGTGGTTTGCAATTGTTTCTAGTTCCAAATGTTTGTTGCAACCATGATCTTAAACTTGATATTGATCTTAGTAACTATTTTGAAAGAGAGAAGCATGCTAATGAACTACAAAATAAATTTAATGGTCCTCTTTATGTGCCTATATTATCTAAGTTGAATGATTCTTGGGGTTATATGATTGAATTTATTTCTACTTCTGGAAGTTATTATGAGACAGGGAAACATGGTTTTATGTATCTCAACAATATTAAGTTTCCCCTCTTTATGTTGATTTTTTTTTTGAAGTTGCATTTGTTTTGCTTTCCTATGCCTATTGATTTGTGCTTTCATGACTTGTTTGTTTACAAGATTTCTTTGCATAGGAAGAGGGTTATACTTAAATGTGTTTGATATTTGCCTCGTGGTGCTCTCTTCGGTTTTCAACTCTTATTTTATGAGAGCTTCAAAAAAATCATTATGCCTATCTTAATGGCTATAAAGAAAGAGCTTATGGGAGACAAGTTACTTTTATTTCCTGACTGTCGTGTTCCTTCGTCAGCATGCTATATCTGTAAATTTACTCGGGGACTCGGTGAAACCGGTATCCCCATGCCTGCCTCGGTGGGTAGTTGTATTTTTGTGTCTCACGTTAAATATCTTTGGCATGTCGTTTAAAGTTTTCACTTCCATCAAATATTTGTCATACCTGTCTACACTAACATTAAAAGGGGATGTTGGTTTTACCAAAATGATACCCATATTGGTTTTACCCGAGTTGGTACCCATGTTGGTTTTACCGGGATGGTACCCATGTCGGATAATCATCTTACCAAGAGGATATTCAAGTCAAAGATTCTGGGGATGTCGGTCATTATATTGGTTATCTTGGATGCATCTTATATTTATTATTTGCATATGGTCTGTGTTACCCATGTCATATCTTATCAAAATCTAAATGGCATATCTTATCGTATGTGTTACCCATGTCGGTTTGCCCACATATCGCGGCATCATGCCATATCTCCAGATCGCCGTTTATTTCGGTTCGCCAATATATCATGGCATACTGCAATATCTCCAGATCGCCGTCTATGTCGGCTTGCCAGTATATCACGACATCATACCTTATCTCCAGATCCCCGTTTATTTCGGTTCGCCAATGTATCATGGCATCAGGCAATATTTCCAAATCGTCATTTATTTCGGTGTACCAAAGTTCGCCAAAGGCAACACCTGAGATACCCTTGTGTCAAACAAGCAGTAGCTGGAGACACTCATCTGTGATGCGCCCAGAGTGGCCGAGTTACCGGACATCTGTGTTACGCCCAGAGTGGTCGAGATACCGAAACATGTGAGATATGCTCGGAGTGGCCGACATACCGAGATACCGAGACACCCGAGATACCTTTGTGACATTGTGTGTTTGGTTGGAGACGTCTGTGTCGGTATACGCCCAGAGTGGCTAAATGCCGGCACATGATACTCTGTGTCGGTATACGCCCAAAGTGGCTAAAGGCCGGCACATGAGGCGTCTGTGTCGGTATATGCCCAGAGTGGCTAAAAACCGGCATGTGTTGTGTGTTTATGTCAAGCCGGCAGTGGCCGAAGACGTCTATGTCGGTAAAACGCTTAGAGTGGCTAAGGAACCGGCATATGACTGTATTTTTGCAGGTACACGGTGGAGTAAGTGAAGACGGTGATGTTGGTATTTTTTCTGATTCTGCGCGCGACTCTGCGAGTCCCCCGCAGCCTCGGGGACCGGATGTAATCCCCGGGACCCCTAAGAAAGCATGGTATTCGATATGGAGGTTTCTTAGTGGCTTTTTAAGTTTATGCGCGATTCTACGAATCCCCCATAAACTCGGGGACTAGTGTCGGGGATGTACTTCCCCGGTACCCTGAAGGTACGGGAGTATTATGTTAATATTGCAGGTAAAGGTACATCTAAATAATAAAGAAGTAAAGGAAAAAGAGGAGAAGGTGTCCCTGGCTCATTTTGGCAAAGCCTGGCCCGACATCTCCCTTCTTGGGCCGATATGATTCAAGTCTGTGGACCGAGACCGCACCTCGCTGGGTCAAAACGAATAACGGCATCTCGATCAGAGATGCGTTTCGGTCCTCGTCCCGAACTCCTCCTCGCCCGATCCCCTCAACTGCTCCACCCCGAGTTCGGCACCGCCCCGACCTCCTCCACGCACCTCGCCGCCCGCTCCTCGGCTACCTCGACCCCGCGCCGCCTCGACATATCGACCACAGAGGAGTCCGCAGCGGCCAGGCCCGTGCCGCTCCCGACCTCGGCGGCCCCGCGCTCGAGTCCCTCCGTCGACCGCCCGCGCCGCCGTCTTCGGCATGCTCGACCTCGGCTCCGAGCCACTCCAGCTCCTCCACATCCTGGCCGCCCGGTCGCCCGCGTCTAGGGGACGCCGGCTTCCACTCCGCCTCCACCGACCTCGTCGCCGACATCGCGACGCCCTGCACCTCCCGAGCTTGCCCCGACATCGGCCGCCCCCGGCGTCGTGCCTCCAGCCTAGGAGCAACAGGCCGCCCACGCGCCACCGACTTCCTCACCTTTTCCGCGCCCCGTCCGCCTCGACCGACCTCGCCGCCCCCGACTTCACCTCCTTCTCCCCGAGCTCGGACATGGCCGGCAGCACCTAGGTCGCCCTGCGCCCCCAGCCAACTCCAGCTCCGGCGGCGCCCCCAGCATGCCCCAGCCCGACGCGGCCTCGCCGCATCTCGGCGCGCCCCTTCCCGACGCAGCCTCACCGCACCTCGGCGCTCCTTCGCGGGATGACCGGCATGGCATCCTCTCTCCCGTCGTGGTCGCGACCAGCGCCCCAAGCCCTACCTGCGCCTCGACCTCGGGAGGGCCCAGAGCGGTATCTCCTCGCCGTGGCTCCGCTCTGCACTCCCTCTAGCTTGTCAAATCTGAGCGCCTCGGGCGAGGTCGGATGCCCGGATGATCTATTCTTGCTAGGAGATAAGAGCAAGGACCAAAGATGCCCAGACATGCATTAGAAGACAAGGCCAGGACATGGGCGTTGCGGGTCAAACCTGACTGCAACATGGGCAGCCGCTGCTACAGTTCCACCGACATGACCATAGTACACTGCTACAGTGCCTCCGACAAGACAACAGCACACTGCCGCTGACATCGTGAACAGTGCCGACAAGACCCCAGTAGTCATGTTGTCTACAGTTCGTGGAGAACAGTGTTTCCTGTCCCCTTGTCCCCGGCTTGTCCCATGGGCTCTCCTATATAAAGGGCAGCAGGGGGAGGGGGAGGACAGAGGCCAACACCCCCACCACTTCATTTCCCCCCTTTTCCATTTGCTCTCAAGACCTCATGGAGGCATGTGTAGCAGCTCATGGAGCCTATTGTAGCCCGGATAATAAGAGGAGAAATACACCATGTAGGCATGAAAACCATAATCTCATCTTCCCTTGTTCACCCATCAACTTTAACTTAGAAATTGGAATGATAGGATCCTGTGTTGACGTCCTTGATCAGCTGCTCAAAATTGTCTGTAACCGAGGACACGGCTAAGTACTTAGTTTTACACTCTGCAGAGGTTGTGCACTTTCACCATTAGATCCAACCAACCCAAACTATCGTCAAGCACACCATTTGTGCTAAGGAAAAGGAGAGAGTTGAGACGAGACTTTTCAGAAGTATATTCCCACCCCATAACGGCCTGACGCGCTCCACCTACAAAACCTCTACCACCACCTGTCAGGTCGGGGAGAGTCCATGCAACATAATCCATCTAGCCAGAGCCCATTGACTAATGGCTGATCTGGAAACAATCTCACTTGGAGTTCTTCAGATCCTTTTGTTCCCTGGGTGGCCGTCCACAAGTGACCATCCCTTAGAGGTCACCCCTAAGAGACAACACTCAACAAAAACCACATACAACCAATTCCACCCAGGAGTTTCATTCTTAACTTAGTAGAAATTACATTTTCATAAAACAACTTTTGCATAGCATCAATATATCTACCAAGTTATCAATGGGATTGTAGACACAACAAGGGTAAGGGATATAGTAGTTTTAGCATAGCAATACTATCCAACACATTCATATAAGAAACACACTAAGTAATGCATAGAAAAATACTTAGGAAGTTTATGAGGGTGTGCCACTTGCCTTGGCAACAGGGAGAGCAGGAGTTCAGTTGCAAAAGCCTTCGTTTCTCTCCGAAATTTCTAACAAGTCAAACAAGCCACAAATAAACATACAAGCATAAATGCAACACTTAGAAAAATATGACATGCATGATATGAAAAATATTCTTAAGGACTGTAACATCCCAATATTTTGGAATGTTTAAAAATCACTACAAATTTAAACTTTTGTTTTCGATTAAGATGAAACAATAAAAGCAAAAGAAAACTAACTATAAAAGAGTTCATAGCATCTTCCAAAAGGTTTAATATTTCAAATATCTCAATTAATCATTATTTTCAGAAGTTGTTTCAAGTTAAACATTTTATTATCCCTTGTATTTCTTAAAATCTCATTATGTAATTTGACAAATGATTTACAAACTGTCGAAACCATTTTCAAGTAATAAAAAGTTTATTTCTAAGTATTTTATTATAAACATCGATCCTTGCTATTTACAACCCTAAAACCATATTTGCAAAGTGCCTAATTATCTAAAATATGCCACAATACAAAATGTTCTCAACTTACTTAAAACATGGTATTTTGCCAAATGGTTATTCTTTTACCTGAGCTCAAAACATAGTTTTGGGAATTACAAGTATTTTAAAACCTCCTAGATTTTATAATTAATGATTAATTATAAAATAATACTTAATTGTGCACAAAATATTTTACATTACAATTCCTATTTCATTTCACATTTTTGTGTTATATTATTTACTATTTTACTAAATCCAAAAATGATTTAAATAACTAATTTTTAAACTTATATAAGCGTTGCATTTTTATAAATTTTATTAAGCCATATTTTAAAATTATGACGAAATCTGACATATTTGTATTTAATCAATATTTTATAAATTTTTATTTTGAAAAGTGTCTAAAAGTTAACCACAAAAGTTTTAACACAAAGATATTACTTTTAAATTTTTTTAGAAATTTATTTGACTTTATTTGGACACTTAAACAAAAGATATGAAAGAATTAAGAAAACAGAAACAAGAAAACTGAAAGAAAAAAAAAAGACAGAGCCAAGCCGGCCCAACAAGGGGATGCCGGCACAGCCTACATCTCTTTTTGTTTTTTCCTCTTCCCTTCTCTTATTTTCTTGCTGGGCCAAATATTGGCCCGTCAAAACCGAGCGATTTGGTCATCGTCTTCCTACAGAGTACAGAGCACGAACATGTAAACAGCCATATATGTTATTTGAGTGAACGTTTCTTGCCGACTTCAAAACGAGAGTTACTAGGATTTGAATGCTCGATCCATCCAGCAAATTCTTTTCACCCAAAAATTTCACAATCTATCAAATCAACCCCGTGACCGAAAACGGTCGGATTAATCACGAGATGAATCCGTTGTTTCTTCCTATTTGTAGCTCACGACCGCCTCTCAGTTTCCCCTCTCACCCCCACGTCAATTGTGCCGCCAGGCCGACAAATTTCGTCGCCGGGGTTCTTCGGTCACCACCGCTTCATCCATCAATTCCGGTGAGGGAAGTGCACATTCGAGCCCGAGAACCCCCACCTCCACGTTCGCCGTACACTCGCGCGCCCAGTAGACACCCCCTCCTCACCAAATCGCAGCCGAACGGAGCGCCTCGTGCTCGACCGAAGCACGCCGGCACGGCTTCGCTTCGCCCGAGCGTAGCGGCCGTTCTAGGAAGCGGAGCTCGCGACCAATCTCTTCGCCGTGTCATGCCGCGGCCGGGAGACATCTTCCCCGTGACCAAACTCCACTGGAGCGCCGTCGTGTTCCAAGCCCGAGTCGCCGACCACCATCTTCTTCCATTCCGGAGAGGTGCGCCGCCACGGTATGGTCCTCGCTCCTGAGCCGTACGATCGAAATCTCGCGGCCACGATTAGAAATCTTCAGCGAAAAGGTATCCTCCGATTTCAACCGTAGATCTAGATCTGCACGGCCCAGGACTTTTCACTTCACCCAGTCAGTAGCACAGTCATTGCCTAGTCTGCATCCAGTGCACAGTCAGAGCCACGTGGAATTTGTTTTCTTAAATAGATTCAAATTGGACGTTTGCAGAAAACCCCCTTTAGATATGTTATAACTTTTTAGGGAAAATTCCTTATATGACACTCGCTTAAAATTTTGTTCCTTATTTGACACCAGTGAAAATTTTCTTCCTATGGCCTCCCTCTAAACTTCCTTTCCCTATATGACACTCTAGTGCAATTTGTTCACCAAAGGGGCATGAAAAGACCTTTTTACCCCTGGTACATAATGTGTTAAAAATTATGTAAAGATGCTCGGTTCTTCCGGCTTCTATTGATGTTTCGGGTATGGGTGTCCGTGGATGGTAAGTTGTGAGGGTTGTGTGTATAGTGTATTGATGTAGATGAAAATATGGAGATTGGATGGATGAAATATAGATGTAGATTGGTGAATGTGTGAAAGGCTGAGGTTGCAAATGATCAATCGATCTGAGAGCTAGCTCTCTCTTGGGTCTCGTGCTAGCCCTTCGGTACGAATTTTCCCCCCTTCTCTGCCTCCGGGTGCGTGTGCCTTTTATAGGCAGTATACGTGTGATCAGGAGGGCGGAGATAACAACACCCGTGTGATCTTCGAAGCTGCAGGCCGGCCACACGCACTAGAGCAAAACAAGCCACTGGTCCCGGGCCGGGAGGGCTTTTTGTCCCGGTCACGCGCCCGGGACAGCGTGTTCGGGACAAATAGCCTCCCCTATTTGTCCCGGGCACGCCACGGCCCGGGACCAGTAGGGGGGTCACGTGGCCAAACCAGACAGCCTCTGGCTCCCACTCATTTGTCCCGGTTCGTAATACGAACCGGGACAGTATATATGATTTTTTGTTTTCTTTTTTTGTTTCTTTTGTTTTGTTTCCTGTTTTCTATTTTTGTTTCTGTTTTCTATTTATGTTACTGATTCTTTTGTGTTTGTGTTTTTTCATTTATGTTTCATTTCAAACAAGATCTAGTTGCATATTATACGTTACTATGTAATATATATCATGAATACACGATTTTTTCCTCGGGATATAGTCATGAATACTACTAGTACACGAGTTCTCCCAAACAAATATTTACAACCGGAAGATCATGTCTAAATATTTACAAACAGAGATCATTACATGACAGAGAAGCATTAGACCCTATTTTTTCCTCGGGATGGTCTTTTTTGGCGGCCGGATTATACTGCATTCTGCGCCTGGCTGTATGACATAGTCAAGCAGAAAGCCCGCAATTTTCTCCGTGATTGGTAGTAGGCGGTCTTTTGCATCAAGCCTGTTCCGGATCGCCTCAAACTAAAAAGGAGAGATCAACACCAATATATCAACCATTATGAAAATAATTCAATTTGAAAAGTGAACAAGTTTGAATGAATTGTTAACGTACCCTATTCCAGTCTACACCCTCATTGAAGTGAATTCGGATGAACTCGCAGACATAGAATCCACACAAATTGGTGCCTTGTTGCTGCTTCGCGCACTTTATGATAGAATAAGATAAGAAATTAATAAAACATAATAAAAAATATTGAAAAAATGGTATTGTGAGACTGAAATTAAGAATATGCGTATGTGGAACCTAGCTAGTAGTACGTCTTACCTCTCGCCATTTAAAAGTGAGGTTCTTAGCTATACCGACATCCTTGTGAAAACCGGTGAACTTGTCCCAAACCCTGAAGTTTACGGTATGAAAAATTAGTAAAGAAGTTAACTAATTACTATATATTATTAGAAAAGACGAGGTCGATTGTGATAATGAACGAAATTACCTCTGGAGCATCTGTTTCGTGTCGTCGAACTTTTCTTCAGGTTTCGATAATGGGTCCAAGACATCAACGATTGCCTTTTCAACATCAATCTCAAATAATACCCAGTGAAATCTGCCATATGTTTATATTTGTTAATAACTATATCATCAATTACATATACTTAATTAATATCGAGTATGTATAAGAAAGTAAACAACTCACTCGAAGTTGAACGGGAAAATTATGGTGCTTTTGTAATGTTGCGCCATCAAATAAGTAAGCAAAAGCTCCTCCGTTTCATCTGGGTAATGTAACAAACCATGATGATGAACTCGATTAGGGTCAATGAATCCAATCTTGTGATTGAGTCCCAGCTTTCGAGATTGTATAATTTTCAGCCTGCATAATAGAGTACAAAAGTAATATAGTGATAAGGATAATTACAAGCAATAAAAAATAAGTAGAGCTAGAGAATTACTGACATATATACATAATTTAATTACTTACATGCAAAAGGCACTGATGATAGATTTGTCGAGCGCGTCAAAATTGAATAACTGCCATAATTCGTAATACTCGATTTGAACCTCATCATCACCTGGGCCAAAAAAATCCTTTGGAATTTTCCCATAGAGCCAGTCTCCGTCTTGACTTTTCGTGGTACGCAAGTACCATGCATTTAGTTGGTGCAACCTAGCTGGTAGAGTGCGCACCATTGCAGGGTCGACAAGATCTTCTCCTCTCACATATGTCCGCACCACCTCATGTATGGTGACACTCTCGCCAGCTTGCAATGCCTTAAGCTCTGCCAGAGTTATACCCATATCTCTAGCTTGCTGCGAAAGTACATCATCGACCGGGTTCCGGTTGTAAGGCGCCAATATGAGTGGAGGGGCCGATTGTCCCGTCTGCATTCCGAGCTGTAGAACATCTCTCTTCTGGGTGGCAGCAGATTTTTGTTCTTCCCGCACTCTCCTAGATGTACGCACCAGAACGCGTGTGTAGTCATCGTCCATATTTAGTTCATATTGCGACGGATGCGTAAGAAATTCTATGGCCCACCGTATCGCTTCCGAAGAATAAACCGGAACAGGCAAAGACATCTTTTTTGCCTTCTTTCTCTGGGAAGTCTGGATCTCCTCGACCCATGTATCGACATCTTTGCAAGAGTTCACAAAGCGAGACTTCCCGGCCGTTTCGCTTTTCTGAGTACTAGTCGACGCAGCGGTGCACTTCCGCTTCTTTTGCGGAGGCGATGGAGTCCGTTTACGCGGCGGAGTAATGGCATCATAATGAACTTTCGCTTCATGCACAACCAAGGAGGAAGGTTATAAATACATAGAGTCACAGGCCATGTGCTATGACTGTTGCTCTGCTCCCCAAACGGATTGAAACCGTCTGTACTTAGACCAAACCTTAAGTTCCTTGCGTCATCTTCAAATTCCGGGAACTCTCTCTCAATTTTTCTCCACTGCGACCCATCAGCGGGGTGTCTACACATCGCGTCTTTCTTACGGTCCTCTTTGTGCCATCGCAACAACTTGGCATGCTCTTTATTCGCGAACAGGCGTTTCAACCGTGGTATTATAGGAACATACCACATCACCTTGGCAGGAACCCTCTTCCGGGGACGCTCACCCTCAACTTCACCAGGGTCATCTCGTCTGATCTTATACCGCAATGCAGTGCATACTGGACATGCATCCAAATTCTCATACTCACCGCGGTAGAGGATGCAGTCATTAGGGCAGGCATGTATCTTATGCACGTCTAATCCTAGAGGGCACACAACCTTCTTTGCTTCGTACGTGCTGTCGGGCAACTCGTTGACCTTTGGAAGCATCTTCCTAATTATCTGCAGCAACTTTCCAAATCCCTTATCAGTCACACCACACTCTGCCTTCCACTGCAGTAATTCCAGTGTGGTACCGAGCTTTTTCTGACCATCTTCGCAACTTGGATACAACAATTTCTTGTGATCCTCTAACATCTGGTCGAACTTCAACCTCTCCTTTTCAGTTCCGCACTCTCTCTTTGCATCAGCAATGGCCCTACCAAGATCGTCAGTGGGCTCATCTGGTGCCTCTTCAGCTTCAGCTTCCCCCGTTGCAGAATCTCCGTACTCCGGGAACATAGGATAGTTGTCATCATCTTCCTCTTCTTCATTGTCTTCCATCATAACACCTTTTTCTCCGTGCTTCGTCAGACAATTATAGCTGGGCATGAAACCATGCCGAATAAGATGACTTTGAAGGGTTCTCACGTTTGGGTGATCTGTCTTATTCTAACAGTTGACACATGGACAACACATGAAACCATTGGTACTGTGGGCCTGGGCTTTCTCTAGAAATTTCCTCAAACCTGTCATGTACTCGGCAGTGCGTCGGTCACCATACATCCATTGTCGGTCCATCTGCATTATATAATGAACTACATCAATAACCATTACAGAACATCGACAAATAAACACTGAACATGCACGGTATCAATTAATTACAAATGAAATGAGAGAAAAATTAACCTTGATCGAAAAGAAGAATAAACTTCTTTAAGTGTTCATCAAATAAATTCGTGAACTCTCTCGGGCATTTCATCAAACACCTTGCATGCATACAAAAAAACAGACTAGCACACACCCCCTCCTTCCATTTCAAAAAAAAATGTCTCCAATGGTTTTGGGAGGGGGCTGTGCTGATCAGTATATATAAGCACCCCCCATTTGTCCCGGTTTCAGTCACAAACCGGGACAACAAGGAGGCCATTTGTCCCGGTTTGTGACTAAAACCGGGACAGATGGAGGTTTTTTCATTTTTTTTATTTTCTTTTTCTGTTTTCTGTTTTAAATAACTTTTGCAAACTTTGGATTTTGGAAAAACTATGAATATGAAAAATGTTTGAATTTGACTAACTAATACAAAACCATTTTCTGTTCTCTGTTTTAAATAACTTTTGCAAACTTTGGAATTTGAAAACACTTTTGCAAACTTTAGATATATTTCGGTCAATACAAGAGAACACGCGCACACAGAATATTTGCGTAACGGAATACATAGATAGTCTACTCATCAACAACATTAAGATGATCATTGTCCGTATTATAGCCGCGTAGACTATCCCACTTCCGTGCAATCTCGAAGCCAAGGCGAGCGTCTAAAGCAGCATATACGACTTGATCGTAGCTCAATGGAACGTTGCCCCATCCGAAAATTAGGTCTTTTTGTAACGTGTCTTCCTTGTCGTCGTCCGTGTACTTCCTCTTCTTGTATTTCTTCTTCTTCTCAAGATTTGTCCCAATGACCGCATTAGAGAGAGCATATAGACTAGGAGTAAAATCGCCGGTAGGGTTTCGGCGATCCCTCTGCAGGTCGACCGCGGACCGAATAATAATTCCGTAGTAGGCTAGCATCTTCATGTCATTATGGATTGCCACGCCGTAGAGTTTGATTGTCTCGTCACCTAAGAAATCCACGAGGACCTGTGGCACCCGATCAGCTTTGCAAATTTGGAAGACAAGAGTCTCGGTCGCCACCGAGAGTTGAAGGATGGCGGCGCACTGCGGAGTATCCTTCCGTCGAGGGTCGGTGAACTCGCAATCGAGTCCAACGGCTTTGATCGGAGCGGCGTCGAGGAAGTTGTTCTTCACGTCGCCGATCCACTTCTCCACGCGCCATGCACGAAGGGTGACCCACACCTTGAACCGCATGCCTTCCTTCTCGTAGTCGTAAAACTCATCGGACCGAGTCACGAGTGGCTCCATAGGGACGGAGAAAAGAGAGGGGAGATGGCCGGAGAAAAGAGAGGAGAGATGGCCGGAGAAATGGTGTGTGGAGGAGTCGTACTGTGCAGTATATTTTATAGCACCGGAGAGGAAGATGAATCGCCGGCGGAGAGCAGAGGAATTAATCGCCGGAGGGCAGAGGAATCGCCGGCGGTGCCGTATTTCCGCTCGTCTTCCGTGCGCGTCGAAAAAACGCGGCGATGGCTCGGGCGCGTAACTGAAACCATGACATTTGTCCCGGTTCGTGACTGGAACCGGGACAAATGGGTGTCGCCTGAACTGCTCGGCGGGTGCTACCTCATTTGTCCCGGTTCGTGGCTGGAACCGGGACAAATGAGTGTCGCCTGAACAACTCGGCGCGTTTTATGCCCCGTCTGTCCCGGTTTGCAGTACGACCGAGACAAATAGGGTTTTGGAGTTTGCTCCTTTAGCCTGTTTTCTACTAGTGACGATTTTGATATACCGGAAGTATCTCGTTTGGTTGAGCCAAACGAATCCCGTACATTGTCACACGCGCACGTTGATATACACGTATGTATGGGCGAGCTAATACACACATACACCTGCAAAATATTCTACTCCGTAACTGAATTAGTTGCCTTCAGGCGTAGCTCGCTGGTGCTAGCTAGCTTCCTGAACATGAGCATGAGCTCATGCATGCACGTTGTGTGGATCGATCCATGGATTGCTAGCCAGCTTCGTGTATATGCACTTGTATGCACGAGCTTCTAAGCCTTCTAGACATGTACAAATTTGCGTCGAACACTTTAAAAAAGAATTGATTTAACTCATTTTCTAATAACATGTTGTTTAGATATGCCCACCAAATATGTATTAAAACTGCAGCCAAGTCTCAGTCTCGTATAGAATGTTGGCTACATTATGAAGCAGTGGTAAAATGGTCTTTGCATGCCTCTTTAATGGATAAATTGTAAGAGCGTCATACAGGGAAAGAAATTTTAGAGAGAGGTCATATAAGGAAAAAAAATTCACCGGTGTCAAATAAGGAACAAGATTTTAAGAGAGTGTCATATAAGAAATTTTCTCATCTTTTTATTGGTTTGGACAACTTTAGTAAACTTTATATTTTTGGAACGCCCTCGACTCGTAGAATATTTAAGTTCTGTTAGAATTCAAATTTGACTTAGTTTAAATTATTCAAATTTCAAATGGATTATTTGAATATATTTATCATAACTTTAATTCTATAATTCCAAAAATTTCAAATAAAATTATTTTAGAAACCTTAGAATATTTGTAATATGATGAATTTGTTATAAAATATTTTTTTAATATTATTTTGATGATTTAACAGTTATATGTTTAATTTGAATAGTCTGAGTCTTTTTGACATAAATTTTGATAGAAACATTATTTTTTGATTAAATCCAATTGCAATAAATTTAATTAAATCCCCTCTGTCCATTAACATCATTTATAAAAAAAATTATAAAGATATAATCACAGAAAACTTTAATCTTATATGTTTCCTTTTATTATAGTTTGCAAAAATAGAAATTAATTAAATTGCATTTATAGCCTCATGCATACTTTATAGATATCACAAAAATTAGTACGATGTTTCTTATGATTAAAAAGTGCATTACATGCATAACATATTTTCTCATATAGATATAACTCTCATAGGAAAACCTCTTCCTCATTTTCTCTAAGTCTTTCTCTCTTTCTTTTCTGCTTCTCTTAGACCTCTGGACGACTAAGTTATATTCAAGACCAACCTGGAGACTATCAAGACCATCAAGTCTACAAAATTGCAATGAAGTCATCACATCAAGAAGAAAAGGAAGCAAGGAGAAGATTCTACATTCTTCTTTCTCTCTTTTCCCCTCTTTCCTAATCTTATCTTTCAAGTTAGACATAAAAAAAAATTCATCATGTTATTACCATCTTGAAGTTTGTATGATCCTAGCGGCATAGTGAGATGAAGCGGCCTGGAGACTAACCTTACATGTCCAAGTACGTGAGACATGTTCCACAATTATAAGTGGCTGGCCGGGTGTCTGTCTCTCTCAGTATAGTGAATATCCAATTTACAAAGAGTTGTTAATAATTGTGATCACCTTGAAGAATAGACTTCGTATTTTCTCTAAGTATTTTATGCACATCATGGCTAAGCCATTTGAGTGATTATTCAAGATGATTTATAACAAAGTTATTTTGTCCAACCTATGACCTTAGTCCTTAGTCATTTTTGACCCACATTTTTGCCTTGCATTAACTAAAAGATTTTCATGGCATGGCATGCATCTTTAGTCCTTAGAAATATTTTGCACTTCATGCATAAACATAATTTTCCTTAGAAATTTATGAAACTTGTTTGTTCATTATGAAAGTGTTTGTATGCATTGTGATGTTGTGTTTGGTGTTGATTGATTTATTGTTGTTTATCTATATTGTTAGATTGAACGGAGAGCTCCGAGTTACGTTGAAAAAAGTTTATGAGCAAAGACACAATTCAAAGGCAAGTGGCACACCTCATAAACCTCCTATTATTTTCTATATGCATTACTTAGTGTATTTTTTTATATAAGCGTGTGTAGGATAGTATTGATATGCTAGACCTGTGTAGAAATTCCTTACTCCTGTGTCTAGATTCCTATATAATACTTAGTAGAAATATTGATGCTATGCAAATGTTGTTTTGTGAAAATCTAAATTCTACTAAGTTAAGAATGAAACACCTGGGTGGAAAGTGGTAGTATGGTTTATGTTGAGTGGGTTCCCAGAGGATTTACCTGTGGAATTATACTTGTGGACGGCCACCCAGGAAGAAAGGGATCTGAAGAACCCCGAGTGAAGATTGCTTCTAGTGCAGCCATTGCCATATGGGCTCTGTCTTGATTAACTAAGTTGCGTGGACTCACCCCGGCTTGACAAGCCAATGTAGAGGGTGTTAGGTGGAACGGGTCAAGCCAGAGTGGGAGGGAAAATGCTTCTGAAAGATCTCGTCTCATTCTTCTCCTTTTTTTATCACTATAAGTGTGTAAAGGATAGTTTGGGTTGAATGGGTACAATGGTGAACGTGCACAATCTCTGCAGAGTGTAAAATTAAGTACTTAGCCATGTCCCCGGTACAGAGAATTTGAGCAGCTGATCACGGACGTCAACGAAGGATTCCATCATTCCAACTTCAAAAATTAAACTTGATGGGTGAACAACGGTAGAATGAGACAGTGGTTTTCATGCCACGAATGTCTCGAATAGAAGAAAAGTGTTTTCCGAAGAGTTAGGAAAAATTGGCTTTATGCAAAATAGCCTTAAACTCCACCAGCAAAATAAGCATATAGATTATTAGAGTTATTTCACTAAGTGTCCACTATAGTGTCACTTGCCAGACTCCATTTTTAATGGAATCTGACCCACGTTGTTGCAATATTTTTCTTATTGCGGATTGTTCAGATGACGACTGAGGTTTCGTTTAAAGGTTTCGAGTCTACAACCAACATGTTTTTCACCTGTGGCAACATGAAGATGATAGAGACTCACTGCTATTTTATTTCCGCTGTGTACTCATTCACTGCTAGCTTTATGCTATGCAAGTTGTAAAAGAATATTTTCCAAGTCTGGGTCATCGATGTAATAAAATTGATACTTTGTTTTGATATTATATCGTAAACTGGGTGTGCAAACGAATCGATCCAGTGATTTGCACTATACACAGGTACCTTGCCATATTTTAAGTATAGGTACGCTAAAGATGTTATCAGATCACTGTGTTGCCTGTAGGTTTGAAACCTTAAGTTTGGATAGAAATAGGATTTGACCATAGGATTAATTTTTTTTATGGAGTCTTCTTAAAACAAAACCTTTCATTTTATCTTGCTCGTACTCTCATCAACTATCAACCTTCTGAAAATATCTTATCTTACTCTAGATTACCATGTTCTTATAGGTTGGGATTTTAGAACCAACTTCACGGTGGCAACGCAGAATCTAAACCAAAGGGGTTTCTTATGAAACCAACATCTCCTAACACAGCTGCTTTTTCTAATGAAATCTCATAGCAGCTCTAGGCCAGCTTCCACCGCGTTAGAAACTCAAGTTTGCCTTTAATTACCCACTGCCATCCGTTAAGTTGTACCGATTCGTTTTGTTTTCCTACGACACCAAGCGGAACCCCTGGCCCTTCTTATTTCCCCCGCTTTGTCGCCGCACAGACGTTGCAACTCTCCATCTTGATCGGACCCGCCGCCTTGACCTGAGGTACATGGTCTACTCCGCCATAGATCATTGCTCTCTCGCTCCATCCCTTGATACGGCTCTTTGGCTAAACTAGCGATTCCCAGCGTATTGCATCAATCGTACATGCATGGAAAGCTAGCAGACTACCTACGTGCATGCAAAGCTAGCAGTAGATCAATCCATCAAGCTGCGGTATGTGTGTATATAACCGAGCTAGCTTTTCTGTGTCGTGTATCGTCAAAAGTAATTTGCGTCGTGAAGATTGGATTTGTGCCAGCAAATTCGTGGCATGATTTTCTTCTTGATGTTAAATTCGTGGCATGATTTTCGTCATAAGTTATTTGACCATCTATCCGAGTTTCGTATTCGTCGTGGACGTCAGGAGAAGTATGAGATATTCAATTTTTTTTGCATTCATCACTTCGCAATGTCATTGAGCGTGCATTTAGCATCTTGAAGAAAAAGTGACGTATATTGAAGGTCATGCCAAATTTCTCACCTCGTACACGGAAGCATATTATTCTTGCTTGCATTGCTTTGCATAATTCTATCCGCGATAGCAAACTACGTGATCAGGAGTTTGATAAGTGTGATGAAGATGAGGAATCCATGAACAATATCCGGAGTAGGATAGCTGAGAGAGGGGAATAGGATATGTGTACTGAGTGAGGACATTATCATGTGATCCATAAGTATTTCGTAATAATTTGAGACCTAACTTTCTATTCAAATATCTTTAAGTGTTCAAATTATACAAATTTTAAAAAATGTTCGGAAATGGTCATTTACATATCAATCTGTTTTAAGATCAATAAGCATATAAATAGTCTCTATAAAAATCAGGGTATTACAGACATTTCTAACCAAACACACAGTTCACAGTTGTTACAACCAAACAACTTTCCGAGAATCCACAGTTCTTACCTCACAGCAACTTTTCCACAGTTGACAGTTCACAACAGCTTTTTCACAGTTCACAGCTCAATCAAACACACCCATAGTCTAAGTCTGATTCAGCTGCCTCATATGGAAAAGCTACGATTCATCATGAAGTTCTACATGCATGGAACACCACTGAAGAACCAAGATTCGTCCAACACTTCCAAGATATCCAAGAAAGTTCAACAAGAACTTGAAGCACTCAAGAAGAAGGTAGATTTGACCACCACTTAAATAGAACTACGATATCATGTTACTGTATTGTTCATGCCAACTTAGGTTGTGTGACAATAAATGATTGTTTGTTTGTGTTGAACCTTGTTGCTTGATGTTTGTTAGATGTTGTTTGTAATTAATTGTCTTGATCTTCTTTTATAAGTTAGAATGTTTGAGTACCAACAAAACTTTTCATTTAAGGGTGGTAGCAACCCAGATAATTCAAAGCCAGATGCTTAAACCCAGAGATTCCAAACCATTTTCTTTCTAGCCTCCCCAATCAGAAAAATCATCCCCTACCAGTTTTCAAGTTTTCATGTTAGAAATTACATTTCTCAAAACCTCTCAAGTTATCAGACTCATTACAAGCAATTGCTTTTTCTTTTTATCCTCTCCGAATCTCGGGGACGAGATTCCTTTTAAGGGTGGTAGTCTGTAACATCCCAATATTTTGGAATGTTTAAAAATCACAAAAAATTTAAACTTTTGTTTTTGATTAAGATAAAACAATAAAAGCAAAAGAAAACTAACTATAAAAGAGTTCATAGCATCTTCCAAAAGGTTTAATATTTCAAATATCTCAATTAATCATTATTTTCAAAAGTTGTTTCAAGTTAAACATTTTATTATCCGTTGTATTTCTTAAAATCTCATTATGTAATTTGAAAAATGATTTACAAACACTCGAAACCATTTTCAAGTAATAAAAAGTTTTTTCTAAGTATTTTATTATAAACATTGATCCTTGCTATTTACAACCCTAAAACAATATTTGCAAAGTGCCTAATTACCTAAATTATGCAACACTACAAAATGTTCTGAACTTACTTAAAACATGGTATTTTGCCAAATGGTTTTCTTTTACATGAGTTCAAAACATAGTCTTAGAAATTACAAGTCTATAGTGGTTGCTCTCTTCGTCAGGGGGTTTTGGCTTTGGAGTGGTTGCACTCTTCTTGTGGAGGACTGGCTCTTTCCTTTCTACCACAAGGACGGCACTGGCGGTCTCTGGAGTTGCTGATAGATACAGCCTCAGGTGCTCGCCTGTCCTTGGGCCACCATGACTGGTGGGCTGGCCAGGTACCTCTTCAAATCCTCAAATGCTTTTTCCGCTTCAGGAGTCCACTTGAAAGTTCCAGTTCTTTTCATGATCTTGAAGAACGGCAGAGTTCTCTCGCCAAACTTGGAGATGAATCTACCTAAGCTGGCCATGCAGCCTGCTAGGCGTTGCATGTCCTTGAGCCGGCGTGGAGGTTGCATTTCCTCTATGGCCTTGATTTTCTCAGGGTTTGCCTCTATGCCCTGGTGGGACACGAGGAAACCAAGCAATTTGCCTGAAGGCACTCCGAAGACGCACTTGGCGGGGTTGAGCTTGATGTTCACCTTGCGCAAGCTGGCGAAAGTCTCTTCAAGGTCCCTGAGGAGAGTATTTCCCTCTCGAGATTTTACGACAATGTCATCGACATAAGCCTCGGCATTTCTTCCCATTTGCTCGCCAAGTGCTATCCTCATTAGCCTATGGAAAGTGGCTCCAGCGTCCTTCAGGCCGAAGGGCATGCAGACATAGCAATACAAACCGCAACGGGTGAGGAGCCGTCTTCTCCTCGTCTTCCTTAGCCATTATTTTCTGATGATAACTAGACAAGGCATCGAGGAAGCAGAGGAGGTCGCAGCCTGCCGTGGAGTCCACAATCTGGTCGATTCTTGGCATGGGATAAGGGTCCTTGGGGCAAGCCTTGTTCACATAAGTGTAGTCGATGCAGAGGTGGCCTCCTCCGGTGGGTTTTGGGACGACCACACCGTTGGAGAGCCAAGTGGGATGTGCGACTTCGCGGACGACATTTGCCGCTTTTAGCTTCTCGACCTCTTTGAGGATGAATGCTTGCTTCTCGGGGGCTTGTTTTCTTACTTTTTGCTTGACGGGGCGTGCGTTTGGACACACGGCTAAGTGGTGCTCGATCACCTCCCTCGGTACGCCGGACATATCTGACGGAGTCCATGCGAACATGTCAGAGTTTGCCCGGAGGAAGGCGACGAGCGCACTTTCCTATTTGGGAGGCAGCGCAGCGCCAATGGTGACGCTTTTCCCCGAGCCTTCAGCCCCCGAGCTGCTGGAGCTTAGAGAGACTTTCTTTGTAGCGGTTGGCTCCTGGGAGAACAGCTGCTTCTTCTTCTTGGGTCTCTCGAGAGGCTCCATGTCCTCGTCTGCAGGGAACTCCATGGCGGCTGCCTTGTAGGCCGTCTCGACAGCGCGCGTGGTATTCAGGACATGTCCACGGATGGTGATTGTGCCAGCCCTGCCGGGGATCTTGACCATGTTTTAGGCATGATGCGTGACGGCCATGAAGTTTGCGAGTGCGGGGTTGCCGAGAATGGCGTGGTACTGCAGGCCGATGTGCGCAACATCGAAGTCGATGTGCTCGGTGCGGTAGTTTTCCTCGTTGCCGAAGGTGACGGCAAGCCTGACCTGCCACAGAGGCTCGATCGAGCCGCGGGTGACTCCCGTGAAGGGCCTAGAGGGCATGAGCCGCTCGTAGGGCACTTGAAGCGCTTCGAACGTCTATGTGGAGATGACATTCAGGCCTACTCCACCATCAATGAGTGTCTTAGAGGCATCGACATTGTCGATGGTGGGGCTGCAGACCAGCGGGAGGGTTCCAACAGTCTTGGTGGACTTGGGGTGGTCCTGAGCGTCGAAGGCGATGGTGTACTGCGACCACTTGAGGGGCCTCGAGGTCTCGAGGCTGGGGAGGGCGGCATTGAGCCCGCGAGCGAACTGCTTGAACTGATTGTTTGATTTTGGCGCCTGTGCCCCACCGAGGATGCAGGCAATGGAGCCTCTTGGAGCTTGATAGCCTCCATCTTCCTAGTCAGGGAGGTTGTCGTTCCTCTCCGCAGCGTTGGCCTGATTGCCAGATGGTTTCTGGTACCCGCTCTTGCGCCCACTTCCGTAGTAGCCACGGCCTCGACCGCGGCTGCCGCTGCCCTCTGCTTGTTCGCACTCCTTGCTCAGCCTCTTGAGGTCGAAGAAATTCTCAGTAGAGTGACCACGCCTGTTGTGCTAGATGCAGAATGGGCGGTGGTCGTCTTTTCTCTCCCCAGGCTCTAGAGAGTCCCTGCGGGTGCCCTTCGCGTCAGGCTCTTCTGCAAGGACCGTGGTGGCCTTGCGCTTGGGCTCCTCCTTCTTCTTCCTCCCAGACCCCTCAGCATGCTCGTCCTCTCTCGAGGACATCTTGACGAAGAGGAGTCCCTCTTTAGCCTTGGTGCATTTGATCTCTAGGTCGAACAGCTTCACCACAGAGGTGAGCTTGTCGTGGATGCCCAGCTTCTCGAGCATCCTGTTGTTGGTGACGCCCTCACGGAAGGCGGCGATGACTTGGGTGTCAGGGATGTTCGGGATCTTGTTGCGCACTTGGCTGAAGCGCTGGATGTACTTGCGGAGGGTCTCATCCTTCTTCTGCACCACCGTGCGTAGGTCGTTGTGAGTGAGCGCGCGCTCGTACGTCCCCTTGAAGTTGGAGACGAACTGCTTGCAGAGCTCGTCCTAGGAGTTCACAGAGTCCTCGGGGAGGTTCACCCCATGGGGAGAGCCGGCCTGAACTTCGGGGGCCAAACCACGCGACGCAGGGAGCGGGTGAACGCCATGCAGCCGGTGGCGTAAGTGGCGACCCCGTGCTGCAGCGTGTTGCGGTTCTGCTGGCCCGCCTGGCCGATTTCCTTCACGAGCCAGTTCTGGCGGTTGCGCTGGAGCTCCATCCCCACGCGAGCGTCTGGCGCGGTGCGCTGCACGATCAAACAGTCGCGAGGCAAGGTTGCGTGGGAGGCATCTCTGTACGTCGCAGCTGGTGCAGGCCCTGGTGGAGGCGGAGGCGCGTCTAGCGCAGCCGTGCCCGCGAGGGATGGGTGCACGATGGACTGCGACGGAGCGGGGCGAGTCGTGGCGATTCCGATGAGGTGGTTGACGCGCTCCAGCCACTACTTGTGGGCCTCAGCGGTGGGCTGATAGCGGAGGAACTCTTGCGCCATGAGCAGGGTGGTGTGCGGCGCGGGGTCCGTCCTGCCTGGACCGGAGCCGCTCGGACACTGCGTCGGATGCGACGACTGCGCACCTTCCTCGTGCTCGGCGTTGTGCTCGGGCTCCTCCACATGAGGGCCTGAGTTGGCGCGCTCTTCACGGCGGGGTCGTCCCCGTCGTCCGCGCGTCACCGTGGCGCGTGCTCCTTCAGGCGCGCGCCTGTTGGCGCGGGCGGCGCAGGTAGCACGGGTGTTCGCCATGGCGCCTAGGCGGCTCGAAGTTCGTTGACGTGCCTCAATCCCCTAGCTGGCGCACCAAATGTCGGGTTGTGACTCCCACGAAACAGGGGTGGTCACTCCCTGAAGAGAAGTTCGTGAATGGGATTGAACACGGAGGTCATGACCCTCGAGAGGCACGACGACGGTGCTCGCCGAGCCTGGAGAGGAACACCCACGACAGAGATGGACACCAGCCCGTTCCCAGGTTCACGACCCTCTGGAGGAGGTAAAACTGCTACTCCTGCTTGTCTGTATTGCGCTGAGGAGGATTAAAGTACAACTGAGCTAGACAAAGACCCCCTTGAGGTGGTTCGTGCCTGGGGAGAGAAGTAATGGTCTTCTTCCTTCTCCAGCCACAGGATAGTCTAGTTGGTTGAGCTAGGGTTTACAAGTGTTCTCCAAGCAATTGGCCGACCTTTTCTATGGTGGAGGTCTTGTTCCTTTTATAGGCGCCGCAGTCGTCTTTCATGCGCTTGGCGTCCAAGGTGGGATCCCACACGGCAGCGGCGTGGAGGAGTTGGAGTCCACCGCTGCGGGGTCGTTCATGGACGCGGTCCATCGTCGATAAAGTTGGGCGCGGTGGCCGACAAGCTGCAGACCGCGCAGAACGGCTCACAGGGACTGCAGTCTCCGGAGTGGAGCCCCGATGACGATCTTCTTGGAGTGTTGCGCCGTCCAGCGGCTTTATCATCGGAGAGGAAGGTTCCAGCTGTCCTGGCGCAGGCGGCGCAACTTTATTGACTCCTTTATCACCAAAGCGGCAAGGGGAGCGCCTGCGTCACCCTGCGGATACGGCAGAGGCCATGTACGCCCTGCCGTACTTCCTTGATCGCGAAGTCTCCCCACAGGCCTGAGGTGGCCTATGGTGGGGTTTCTGTTGACTTCCCTCCAGGCGCATTGCGCCTCGGGAGGGTCTCCTGAAGCGTGGGTCCTCTTCAGGCCCTTGCTTCCTCTTCAGTCCCTCGAGGGGATTTGCCTCTCGGGGGTCTCTCCAAGCGATGGCTTGGTCCTTAGTCGTTTCGTCTAATCAGCAAGCGTGCGAGGCATGGGGAGAGTGGGCTCTTTATACCCCAGTCTCCACTGGGCCGACATGCTTTTGCTTCTTGGAGATGCTTCCGGAGTCTGTTTTCTTTGCTAAGTCCTTCATTGGCCTTCTATCTCCATGTTGAGAATTCTAAGTGTGACTAAGTACAACTTTTTCAAAACCACTATGTCAAAAATAAACCGAAACAAAATACTTAAAGAAAACTAAGGGATAAGTTTTCCTACGAGGAGTATAACTATACAATAAAATTATGCTATGCATGAAGCTATAAATGTAATTTAATTAATTTCTATTATTACAAAATAAAAAAGGGTAAATACAAGATTAAAGTAATCTGTGAATAAACTTTCATAACAAAATTTTATAAACAATGTTAATGGGCAGAGGGGATTTAAACAAATTTATAGCAATTGGATTTACTTATAATGAATTACAGAAAATGTTTTATGATTAAAATACCAATTTTAAGTAATTTAACAATAACTTGTTTGTGCATGAAATAAAGTTTTAAATTTTATTTTTAGTAAATTCTAATTATTCTACTGATTCCAGGGATATAAAGTTTGCCAAATTTGGAGTAACGGTTTGAAAGTTATGAATTTTCAAAGTTTGACAAGTTTTCTAGAATTTTACATAAAACCAAGCCACTTGGCGTCTTCTGATTGGCTGCCACCGATGACTGTGTCGCTGACGGTGCGCTGACTGAGACCTGACTGGGCGTTGACTGGATCTAATCTGGATCGTTGGATCTAGATTTGATGGATGACACCGAACCGTACCGGTTCGATCTAGGATTTAATCCTACGCATAGAAAACTGATCGGACGGCACGAGAGCGAAGAGTCTTACCACGGTGGCGCTTCTCGCCGTGAACGAAGGTGACGACGGCTCGGCGGTCGACAGAGAGGGCGCTCCGGTGGTTCCCGGGCTCGGGGAAGACCACCACGAGGTGCGGTGCATCGAGGGGGACTCGATTCTGTGGTTGACGATGAGGGGAGCTTGCTGGAACGGCGGTTTAGCGTGGAGGAGCGAGCGGACGCCGGTGACCTCCGTGTCGAGCACGGATACGAAGCTCTGCTACGGTATAAAATCGGGAGAAGGGTCAGTAGGGTGCGCAAGACGACCACGAAGATGGGAGTTGGAGTGCAAGGCGAGAACGGTGGTCAGCGGAATCAGAGTTCTTCGGCGGCGGCAATGGTGGCGGTGGCAGTCGCGCTACGGTGACGAATTGGGCGCCCTGGGGGCGTGATTTCCTCGGGAACAAGAGGGGAAAGGTGCAGGGCTGGCTGGTGTATTTAGAGACACGCACGGAAACAACAAATCACGCGATAAACGCTCCGATTTGAGCCGGTAACGGAGGAGAATTTCAGGGGCGTAATTTCCGGTCGGAGGAATTCCGGCGAGTAAATTCGCAGACATTGAGGCGTTTCGGAGAGGGGTTTTTAGGGGAAAAGAAGGAGGGATTCGTGGGCTTTAATTAGGAAGAAACGGCGCGTGATTTGGGGGTGTAAAACGTCCGGAAATATCAGCTGGATCGTGAGCTGTTCGTGCGCGATTTTCGTCTGTTGGACGTTGAAGACGATCTGATTTTATTTTTTTCTTTTTCTGATTTTCTTATTTCTTTCGAATCTTTTGTTTTAAAAGTTCAAATTAAGTAAATTAAATTTCTAAATATTTGTAAAAATCATATGTTTGTGTTAAACCATTTTTGGGTATGTTTTGAACACTTATCAAAAATAATATTTTTGATTTATTGATTTAATACAAATTTGACACTTAATGTTAAATTTGAAAATATAGCTTAATTAAATTAAATTTTGACTAAATCAAATTTATGAAAATACCACAAGCATATATGTTTGAATATTAAGTTATTTTAAACTCATTTTCCAATAGCCACTTATTTTTAACTATGGTAGAATAGTTAAATTACAAACATAAATATTAAATATAAAATAAGAATTATATTGGTCTTTTTTAAAACCAAAAATACTTTATGCAAATAGAAGTTTTGAAATGTGATAATATTTTGCAAACTCCATAGGATACTTTTAGAAACATTCTATCTTTATTCATTTTCTGTTTTGAAGGTTGATGAAAAAAATTCCTAAATTCATTATATGCTTTTGAGTATTTTTAAAGATTATTAAAACTATAAAGTTTTTAAAGATGCAATTTGCAATTTGAGGTTTTAAGAAATACAATGGATAATAAAATGTTTAACTTGAAAAAACTTTTGAAAATAGTGATTACTTGAGATATTTGAATTATTAAACTTTTTGAAGATGCTATGAAGTATTTTGTAGTTGGTTTCCTTATGGTTTTATCATTTTATCTTAATAAAAACAAAAGTTTAAATTTTTAGTGATTTTCAAACATTCCAAAATATTGGGATGTTACAGGTAGTCATCAACACAGTCTCTATCACACATGAGTCTACCATCCAGTAGTCGTAGACACTCGTAAGTTTCAAGTAAATGTCATACATTCTCTTGATATGTCTCTAACGAATCTATAGTCGTAGGCTATATTATATCATGTTATTACATGTTTTACATACATTTTATATAGTTTCATGCATTTTCTGGGATCAATCTATTAAAAAGATGCCACACTGCTAGTTCCCTGTTTTCTGCTGTTTTTGGTTTCATAAAAGAACATAAGAAATTATTCTCGGAATTGGACGAAAAACATCCTTAAATTATTTTGATTTATGAACGTTCCAGAAGACCGAAGAGCATACGAAGTGGGGCACCGAGGCGCCCTCACCATGTGGTGGCGCTGCCAGGGGTGGACCCGCGTGAGCACCAGGTGACGGGCC
Organism: Poa annua; assembly: GCA_026929855.1. Taxonomy (NCBI): domain Eukaryota; kingdom Viridiplantae; phylum Streptophyta; class Magnoliopsida; order Poales; family Poaceae; genus Poa; species Poa annua. Next base: position 25,077,713 of record CM049432.1, read on the forward strand.
CTCGAGCCTCCACCGACCTTGCCTTTCCGCCTATAAGTACCCTCCAGAAACCTAAAAATCACACGGTGTTCATATTTTCCTCCACGGGTCCCAAGCGCCGCCGCCATCGAAGACAAGATTCGGGGGACAAAAGTCTCTGTTTCGGCACCCTGCTGGGACGGGGAATTGCCCCCGGAGCCATCTCCATCGACTCCACCGCCATATCGATCGCCGTTGCTGATTCCTACGATGAGGAGTGAGTAGTTCTCCCACGGGGATGCGGGATCTATCTCTCTCTCCCATGATGTGATCTTTTATGTGATCATGATCTTTGTAATCTAGTTGAATATGTGATGCTACTCTTTATCTATTATGCACTCTAGAGGTTACTTTAATATGAACTCCGGGATTATTCACGGGTGTAACGGTGACAATGTGTGCACCGTGTGTGATTCCTTTATGAAGTTGTTGGTGTTAGTTTACTCTGACTTTGAGGGTGCTCTTGTAGCTCTACACAATCAATGGTGTGTGTTATCCAACATGAGAGTATTTGAGAGTAGTATTTATTTATTTAACTTTGATGTCATTGTAGAGAACATCCACTGGTGAAAGTAGGATCCCTAGGCCTTATTTCTAAGCATTAAAACACCATTTTCCAATAAGTTCTGCTACATGTTTGCTTGCCACTATTTTTATTACAGATTGCAATTACTACTTATAATCATCCATATTACTTGTATTTCACTATCTCTTCGCATAACTAGTGCACCTATACATTTGACAAGTGTATTGGGTGTGTTGGGGACACAAGAGACTTCTCGTATCTTAATTGCAGGGTTGTTCGAGAGGGTTATCTTTGACCTCTACCTCCCTGAGTTCGATATACCTTGGGTGATTCACTTAAGGGAAACTTGCTGCTGTTTTACAAACCTCTGCTCTTGGAGGCCCAAGATTGTCTACAAGAATAGAAGCGTGCGTAGACATCAAGCTATTTTCTGGCGCCGTTGCCGGGGAGGTGAGCGCTTGAAGGTATCTCCTTTAGATTCTATAGTTATTAATTTTTGTTTCTTGTTTTTATTTTCACTAGTTAGGCTAATGGAAAACAACAAAAATATTAGAGATCTCTATTGAGATTTATCTTGAGCTAGGACATGAAGTGTTCGAAGTGAAAATTAAAAAACCTATGGAACTTTATATGCATGCTAGTAGTGATGTTATTAGTATGAATTCTTTTAACACCATTATTGCTAATGCTATAGAAAAGTCTAAGCTTGGCTAAGTTGGTTTTGATGAGCATGATATTTTTAGTCCCCCAAGAAAGGAGGAGAAAATTTTCTTTGATGATACTACACCTCCAATATATGATGATTACAATGATGAATATGATATTTTCAGTCCATCTACTATTAAGGAGAAAATTAATTATGATTATGATATGCCTCCTATATTTAATGATTATGGTGATGAGAATAATAATGATAGCTATTTTGTTGAATTTGCTCCACTACAATTAATAAGAATTACTATGCTTATGTGGAGAGTATTAATTCTTTTATGCATGTGGTTCATGATAAGAATGTTTTATGTGATAGTTCTGTTGTAAATTTTATTCATGATGCTACAAGTAAACTTGTTGATGATAATGATGAGTATTGCTTAAATATGTTATATGATAATGCTTTACATGATGGTCCTATGCTTATTGATAATCCTCTATGTTTAGAAGTTATTACTTATTTATGTGAGGATAAAAATGATATAATCGCTGCTTGTGATGGTACTCTCACTCATGAGAGTCCTACTTTGTTCTTGAATTCTCCTAATTACACCATGAGAAGAAAATTGCCTATGTTGAGAAATACTTATGTGGTTTGCAATTGTTTCTAGTTCCAAATGTTTGTTGCAACCATGATCTTAAACTTGATATTGATCTTAGTAACTATTTTGAAAGAGAGAAGCATGCTAATGAACTACAAAATAAATTTAATGGTCCTCTTTATGTGCCTATATTATCTAAGTTGCATGATTCTTGGGGTTATATGATTGAATTTATTTCTACTTCTGGAAGTTATTATGAGAGAGGGAAACATGGTTTTATGTATCTCAACAATATTAAGTTTCCCCTCTTTATGTTGATTTTTTTGAAGTTGCACTTGTTTTGCTTTCCTATGCTTATTGATTTGTGCTTTCATGACTTGTTTGTTTACAAGATTTCTTTGCATAGGAAGATGGTTATACTTAAATGTGTTTGATATTTGCCTCTTGGTGCTCTCTTCGGTTTTCAATTCTTATTTTATGAGAGCATCAAAAAAATCATTATGCCTATCTTAATGGCTATAAAGAAAGAGCTTATGTGAGACAATCTACTTTTATTTCCTGACTGCCGTGTTCCTTCGTCAGCATGCTATATCTGTAAATTTACCCGGGGACTCGGTGAAACCAGTATCCCCATGTCTGCCTCGGTGGGTAGTTGTATTTTTGTGTCTCACGTTAAATTCTCTTTGGCATGTCGTTTAAAGTTTTCACTTCCATCAAATATTTGTCATACCTGTCTACACTAACATTAAAAAGGGATGTTGGTTTTACCAAATTGGTACCCATGTTGGTTTTACCCGAGTTGGTACCCATGTTGGTTTTACCGGGATGGTACCCATGTCGGATAATCGTCTTACCAAGAGGATATTCATGTCAAAGATTCTGGGGATGTTGGTCATTATATTGGTTATCTTGGATGCATCTTATATTTATTATTTGCATATGGCCTGTGGTATCGGTTTGCCAAAATCTAAATGGCATATCTTATCGTATGTGTTACCCATGTCGGTTTGCCCACATATCGCGGCATCATGCCATATCTCCAGATCGCCGTTTATTTCGGTTCGCCAATATATCATGGCATACTGCAATATCTCTAGATCGCCGTCTATGTCGGCTTGCCAGTATATCACGGCATCATACGTTATCTCCAGATCCCCGTTTATTTCTGTTCGCCAATGTATCATGGCATCGGGCAATATTTCCAAATCGTCATTTATTTCGGTGTACCAAAGTTCGCCAAAGGCAACACCTGAGATACCCTTGTGTCAAACCAGCAGTAGCTGGAGACACTCATCTGTGATGCGCCGAGAGTGGCCGAGTTACCGGACATCTGTGTTACGCCCAGAGTGGCCGACATACCAAGATACCGAGACACCCGAGATACCTTCGTGACATTGTGTGTTTGGTTGGAGGCGTCTGTGTCGGTATACGCCCAGAGTGGCTACATGCCGGCACATGAGACTCTGTGTCGGTGTACGCCCAAAGTGGCTAAAGGCCGGCACATGAGGCGGTCGTGTCGGTATATGCCCATAGTGGCTAAAAACCGGCATGTGTTGTGTGTTTATGTCAAGCCGGCAGTGGCCGAAGACGTCTATGTCGGTAAAACGCTCAGAGTGGCTAAGGAACCGGCATATGACTGTATTTTTGCAGGTACACGGTGGAGTAAGTGAAGACGGTGATGTTGGTATTTTTTCTGAGTCTGCGCGCGACTCTGCGAGTCCCCCGCAGCCTCGGGGACGGGAGTAATCCCCGGGACCCCTAAAAAAGCATGGTATTCGGTATGGAGGTTTCTTGGTGGCTTTTTAAGTTTATGCGCGATTCTACGAATCCCCCATAAACTCGGGGACTAGTGTCGGGGATGTACTTACCCGGTACCCTGAAGGTACGGGAGTATTATGTTAATATTGCAGGTAAAGGTACATCTAAATAATAAAGAAGTAAAGGAAAAAGAGGAGAAGGTGTCCCTGGCTCATTTTTGCAAAGCCTGGCCCGACATCTCCCTTCTTGGGCCGATATGATTCAAGTCTCTGGGCCGAGACCGCACCTCGCTGGGTCAAACCGAATAACGACATCTCGACCAGAGATGCGTTTCAGTCCTCGTCCCTAACTCCTCCTCGCCCGATCCCCTCAACTGCTCCACCCCGAGTTCGGCACCGCCCCGACCTCCTCCACGCACCTCGCCGCCCGCTCCCCGGCTACCTCGACCCCACGCCGCCTCGACAAATCGACCACAGAGGAGTCTGTGGCGGCCAGGCCCGTGCCGCTCCCGACCTCGGCGGCCCCGTGCTCAAGTCCCTCCGCCGACCGCCCGTGCCGCCGTCTTCGGCATGCTCGACCTCGGCTCCGAGCCACTCCAGCTCCTCCCCATCCTGGCCGCCCGGTCGCCCGCGTCTCGGGGACGCCGGCTTCCACTCCGTCTCCACCAACCTCGCCACCGATATCGCGACGCCCTGCACCTCCCGAGCTTGCCCCGACATCGGCCGCCCCCGGCGTCGTGCCTCCGTCCTAGGAGAAACAGGCCTCCCACGCGCCACCGTCTTCCTCACCTTTTCCTCGCCCCGTCCGCCTCGACCGACATCGCCGCCCCTGACTTCACCTCCTTCTCCCCGAGCTCGGACATGGCCGACAGCTCCTAGGTCGCCCTGCGCCCCCAGCCGACTCCAGCTCCGGCGGCGCCCCCAGCATGCCCCAGCCCGGCGCGGCCTCGCCGCATCTCGGGGCGCCCCTTCCCGACGCAGCCTCACCACACCTCGGCGCTCCTTCGCGGGATGCCCGGCGTGGCATCCTCTCTCCCGTCGTGGTCGCGACCAGCGCCCCAAGCCCTACCTGCGCGGGAGGGCCCAGAACGGTATCTCCTCACCGTGGCTCCGCTCTGCACTCCCTCTAGCTTGTCAAATCTAAGCGCGTCGGGCGAGGTCGGATGCCCGGATGATCTATTCTTGCTAGGAGATAAGAGCAAGGACCAAAGATGCCAGACACGCATTAGAAGAAAAGGCCAGGACATGGGCGTTGCGGGTCAAACCTGACTACAACATGGGCAGTCGCTGCTACAGTTCCACCGACATGACCATAGTACACTGCTACAGTGCCTCCGACAAGACAATAGCACACTGCCGCTGACATCGTGAACAATGCCGACAAGACCCCAGTAGTCATGTTGTCTACAGTTCGTGGAGAACAGTGTTTCCTGTCCCCTTGTCCCCGGCTTGTCCCTGGGCTCTCCTAAATAAAGGGCACCAGGGGGAGGGGGAGGACAGAGGCCAACACCCCCACCACTTCATTTCCCCCCTTTTCCATTTGCTCTCAAGACCTCATGGAGGCATGTGTGGCAGCTCAGGGAGCATATTGTAGCCCGGATAATAAGATTAGAAATACACCAAGTAGGCATGAAAACCATAATCTCATCTTCCCTTGTTCACGCATCAACTTAAACTTAGAAATTGGAATGATAGGATCATGTGTTGACATCCTTGATCAGCTGCTCAAAATTGTCTGTAACCGGGGACACGGCTAAGTACTTAGTTTTACACTCTGCAGAGGTTGTGCACTTTCACCATTAGAGCCAACCAACCCAAACTATCCTCAAGCACACCATTTGTGCTAAGGAAAAGGAGAGAGTTGAGACGAGACTTTTCAGAAGCATCTTCCCACCCCATAACGGCCTGACGCGCTCCACCTACAAAACCTCTACCACCACCTGTCAGGCCGGGGCGAGTCCACGCAACTTAATCCATCTAGCCAGAGCCCATTGACTAATGGCTGATCTAGAAACAATCTTTACTTGGAGTTCTTCAGATCCTTTTGTTCCCTGGGTGGCCGTCCACAAGTGACCATCCCTTAGAGGTCACCCCTAAGAGACAACACTAAAAAAAAACCACAAACAACCAATTCCACCCAGGAGTTTCATTTTTAACTTAGTAGAAATTACATTTTCATAAAACAACTTTTGCATAGCATCAATATATCTACCAAGTTATCAATGGGATTCTAGACACAACAAGTGTAAGGGATATAGTAGTTTTAGCATAGCAATACTATCTAACACATTCATATAAGAAATACACTAAGTAATGCATAGAAAAATACTTAGGAAGTTTATGAGGGTGTGCCACTTGCCTTGGCAACAGGGAGAGCAGGAGTATCAGTTGCAAAAGCCTTCGTTTCTCTCCGAAATTTCTAACAAGTCAAACAAGCCACAAATAAACATACAAGCATAAATGCAACACTTAGAAAAATATGACATGCATGATATGAAAAATATTCTTAAGGACTGTAACATCCCAATATTTTGGAATGTTTAAAAATCACTAAAAATTTAAACTTTTGTTTTCGATTAAGATGAAACAATAAAAGCAAAAGAAAACTAACTATAAAAGTGTTCATAGCATCTTCGAAAAGGTTTAATATTTCAAATATCTCAATTAATCAATATTTTCAGAAGTTGTTTCAAGTTAAACATTTTATTATCCCTTGTATTTCTTAAAATCTCAATATGTAATTTGACAAATGATTTACAAACTGTCGAAACCATTTTCAAGTAATAAAAAGTTTCTTTCTAAGTATTTTATTATAAACATCGATCCTTGCTATTTACAACCCTAAAACCATATTTGCAAAGTGCCTAATTATCTAAAATATGCCACAATACAAAATGTTCTCAACTTACTTAAAACATGGTATTTTGCCAAATGGTTTTTATTCTTCTACCTGAGTTCAAAACATAGTTTTGGGAATTACAAGTATATAGTTGATATCTTTAAAACCTCCTAGATTTTATAATTAATGATTAATTATAAAATAAAACTTAATTGTGCACAAAATATTTTACATTATAATTCCTATTTCATTTCACATTTTTGTGTTATATTATTTACTATTTTACTAAATCCAAAAATGATTTAAGTAACTTAATTTTTTAACTTATATAAGCGTTGCATTTTTATAAATTTTATTTATTCAAAAATAAATTTTAGTAAGCCATATTTTAAAATTATGACAAAATCTGACATATTTGTATTTAATCAATATTTTATAAATTTTGATTTTGAAAAGTGTCTAAAAGTTAACCACAAAAGTTTTAACACAAAGATATTACTTTTAAAATATTTTTAGACATTTATTTGACTTTATTTGGACACTTAAACAAAAGATATGAAAGAATTAAGAAAAACAGAAACAAGAAAACTGAAAGAAAAAAAGACAGAGCCAAGCCGGCCCAACAAGGGGCAGCCGGCACAGCCTACATCTCTTTTTGGTTTTTCCTCTTCCCTTCTCTTATTTTCTTGCTGGGCCGAATATTGGCCCGTCTAAACCGAGCGATCTGGTCATCGTCTTCCTACAGAGTACAGAGCACGAACATGTAAACAGCCATATCTTTGTTTCTTGCCGACTTCAAAATGAGAGTTACTCGGATTTGAATGCTCGATCCATCCAGCAAATTCTTTTCCCCCAAAAATTTCACAATCTATCAAATCGACCCCGTGACCGAAAACGGTCGGATTAATCACGAGATGAATCCGTTGTTTCTTCCTATTTGTAGCTCACGACCGCCTCTCAGTTTCCCCTCTCACCCCCACGTCAATTGTGCCGCCAGGCCGACAAATTTCGTCGCCGGGGTTCTTCGGTCACCACCGCTTCATCCATCAATTCCGGTGAGGTATGTGCACATTCGAGCCCGAGAACCACACCTCCACGTTCGCCGTACACTCGCGCGCCCAGCAGACACCCCCTCCTCACCAAATCACAGCCGAACAGAGCGCCTCGTGCTCGACCGAAGCACGCCGGGACGGCTTCGCTTCGCCCGAGCGTAGCGTCCGTTCCAGGAAGCGGAGCTCGCGACCAATCTCTTCGGCGTGTCATGCCGCGGCCGGGAGACGTCTTCCCCGTGACCAAACTCCACTGGAGCGCCGTCGTCTTCCAAGCCCGAGTCGCCGGCCACCATCTTCTTCCATTCCGGCGAGGTGCGCCGCCACGGTATGGTCCTCGCTCCTGAGCCGTACGATCGAAATCTCGCGGCCACGATTAGAAATCTTCAGCGAAAAGGTATCCTCCGATTTCAACCGTAGATCTAGATCTGCACTGCCCAGGACTTTTCACTTCACCCAGTCAGTAGCCCAGTCATTGCCTAGTCTGCGTCCACGTCAGTGCACAGTCAGAGCCACGTGGAATTTGTTTTCTTAAATAGATTTAAATTGGACGTTTGCATAAAACCCCCTTTAGATATGTTATAACTTTTTATTGGTTTTGACAACTTTAGTAAACTTTATATTTTTGGAAAGCCCTCGACTTGTAGAATATTTGAGTTCTGTTAGAATTCAAATGTGACTTAGTGTAAATTATTCAAATTTCAAATGGATTATTTGAGTATATTTATCATAACTTTAATTCTATAATTCCAAAAATTTCAAATAAAATTGTTTTAGAAACCTTAGAATATTTGTAATATGATGCCTCTGTTATAAAATATTTTTTTAATATTATTTTGATGATTTAACAGTTATATGTTTAATTTGAATAGTTTGAGTCTTTTTGACATAACTTTTCATAGAAACATTATTTTTTGATTAAATCCAATTGCAATAAATTTAATTAAATCCCCTATGTTCATTAACATCATTTTTAAAAACAATTATAAAGATATAATCACAGAAAACTTTAATATTATATGTTTCCTTTTATTATAGTTTGCAAAAATAGAAATTAATTAAATTGCATTTATAGCCTAATGCATAATTTATAAATATCACAAAATTAGTATGATGTTTCTTATGATTAAAAAGTGCATTGCATGCATAACATATTTTCTCATATAGATATAACTCTCATAGGAAAACCTCTTCCTCATTTTCTCTAAGTCTTTCTCTCTTTCTTTTCTTCTTCTCTTAGACCTCTAGACGACTAAGTTATATTCAAGACCAACCTGGAGGCTATCAACACCATCAAGTCTACAAAATTGCAATGAAGTCATCACGTCAAGAAGAAAAGGAAGCAAGGAGAAGATTCTACATTCTTCTTTCTCTCTTTTCCCCTCTTTCCTAATCTTATCTTTCAAGTTAGACATAAACAATTTTTGATCATGTTATTACCATCTTGAAGTTTGTTGGATCCTGTTATATAAATGGCATTCTTTTTTTTTGTTTTCTTTTTCTATTCTGTTTTTCTTATTTATTTCATAACTTCTATTTTATTAATCCAAATGAGTTTAAACAAATTTCTACAACTCTGTAAAGTATAGATCTTTCTTTCAAAACTTTCAAACTCTTATTTGTAACACCTTTCAAATTATGATATTTTCAAATAATGACAATTAACAACTTTCGACAAATTTAAATAAGAGTTTCAATATGATGCTTTGTGTCTTAACAAAATAAAAAAATATCACAAATACATATGATTAAAAAAATCATTCCAAACACTATTCCAATTTTAAACATTTGAATATAACTATATTTGGAAAATAAACGATGTTTTTAAATAATTTGTGACTATCAATATTTATCTAGGGTTTATTGAATATTGAATATAATATTATTAAATTCAACTTCAATATTTCATATTTTAATTCATTATATAAAAGTTTTAAATTTTAGTGTTTTTTAAACATTCCAAAATTTTGGGATGTTACATGGATGATTTGAGTATATTTATCATAACTTTAATTCTATAATTCCAAAATTATTAAATAAAATTGTTTAAGAAATCTTAGAATGTTTGTAATATGATGCCTCTGTTATAAAATATTTTTTTAATATTATTTTGATGATTTAACAGTTATATGTTTAATTTTAATAGTTTGAGTATTTTTGACATAACTTTTGATAGAAACATTATTTTTTGATTAAATCCAATTGCAATAAATTTAATTAAATCCCCTCTATCCATTAACATCATTTATAAAATTTTGTTATAAAGATTTAATCAAAAAAACCTTTAATGTTATATGTTTCCTTTTATTATAGTTTTCAAAAATAGAAATTAATTAAATTGCATTTATAGCCTAATGCATAATTTATAAATATCACAAAATTAGTATGATGTTTATTATGATTAAAAAGTGCATTGCATGCATAACATATTTTCTCATATAGATATAACTCTCGTAGGAAAACCTCTTCCTTATTTTCTCTAAGTCTTTCTCTCTTTTTTTCTTCTTCTCTTAGGCCTCTAGACGACTAAGTTATATTCAAGACCAACCTGGAGGCTATCAACACCATCAAGTCTTCAAAGCCATCAAGTCTACAAAATTGCAATGAAGTCATCACATCAAGAAGAAAAGGAAGCAAGGAGAAGATTCTACATTCTTTTTTCTATCTTTTCCCCTCTTTCCAAATCTTGTCTTTCACGTTAGACATAAACAATTTTTGATCATGTTATTACTATCTTGAAGTTTGTTGGATCCTAGCGGCAAAGTGAGATGAAGCGGCCTGGAGACTAACCTTACATGTCCACATACATGAGACCTGTTCCACAATAGAAGTGGCTGGCCGGGTGTGTGTCTCTCTCACTATAGTGAATATCCAATTTACAAAGAGTTGTTAATAATTGTTGATCACCTTGAAGAATAATCTTAGTATTTTCTCTAAGTATTTTATGCACATCATGGCTAAGCCATTTGAGTGCTTATTCAAGATGATTTATAACAAAGTTATTTTGTCCAACCTATGACCTTAGTCCTTAGTCATTTTTGACCCACATTTTTGCCTTGCATTAACTTAAAAGATTTTCATGGCATGGCATGCATCTTTAGTCCATAGAAATATTTTGCACTTCATGCTTAAACATAATTTTCCTTCGAAATTTGTGAAACTTGTTCGTTCATTATGAGAGTGTTTGTATGGATTGTGATGTTGTGTTTGGTGTTGATTGTTGTATTGTTGTTTGTCTATATTGTTAGATTGAACGGAGAGCTCTGAGTTACGTTGAAAAGAGTTTGTGAGCAAAGACACCATTGAAAGGCAAGTGGCACACCTCATAAACCTCCTACTCTTTTCTATATGCATTACTGAGTGTATATTTTATATTAGCATGTGTAGGCTAGTATTGCTATGCTAGACCTATGTAGAAATTCCTTAATCCTGTGTCTAGGTTGCTATATAATACTTAGTAGAAATATTGATGCTACGCAAATGTTGTTTTGTGAAAATCTAAATTCTACTAAGTTAAGAATGAAACACCTGGGTGGAAAGTGGTTGTATGGTTTATGTTGAGTGGGTTCCCAGGGGATTTACCTTTGGAATTACACTTGTGGACGGCCACCAAGGAACAAAGGGATCTGAAGAACTCCGAGTGAAGTTTGCTTCTAGTGCAGCCATTGCCATATGGGCTCTGGCTTGATCAACTAAGTTGCGTGGACTCGCCACGGCTTGACAAGAAGATGTAGAGGGTGTTAGGTGGAACGGGTCAAGCCAGAGTGGGAGGGAAAATGCTTCTGAAAGATCTCGTCTCATTCTTCTCCTTTTCCTTATCACTATAAGTGTGTAAAGAATAGTTTGGGTTGAATGGGTACAATGGTGAACGTGCACAACCTCTGCAGAGTGTACAACTAAGTACTTAGCCGTGTCCCCGGTACGAACAAATTGAGCAGCTGATCACAGACGTCAACGGAGGATTCCATCATTCCAACTTCAAAAATTAAAACTTGATGGGTGAACAAGGGTAGAATGAGACAGTGATTTTCATGCCACGAATGTCTCGAATAGAAGAAAAGTGTTTTCCAAAGAGTTAGGAAAAATTGGCTTTATGCAAAATAGCCATGAACTCCACCAGCCTGAGGTGGCCTGTGGTGGGGTTTCTGTTGAACTCCACCAGCCTGAGGTGGCCTCGGGAGGTTCTCTTGAAGCGCGGGTCCTCTTCGGGCCCTTGCTTCCTCTTCAGGCCCTCGAGGGGATTTGCCTCTCGGGGGTCTCTCCATGCGATGGCCTGGTGCTTAGTCGTTTCGTCTAATCAGCCCGCGTGCGAGTCCTAGGGAGAGTGGGCTTTTCATACCCCAGTCTCCACTGGGCCGACATACTTTTGCTTCTTGGAGATGCTTCCGGAGTCTGTTTTCTTGGCTAAGTCCTTCATTGGCCTTCTAGCTCCATGTTGAGAATTTTGTGACTAAGTACAACTTTTTCAAAACCACTATGTCAAAAATAAACCGAAACAAAATACTTAAAGAAAACTAAGGGATAAGTTTTCCTACGAGCAATATAACTATACAATAAAATTATGCTATGCATGAAGCTATAAATGTAATTTAATTACTTTCTATTATTGCAAAATAAAAAAGGGTAAATACAAGATTAAAGTAATCAGTGAATAAAATTTCATAACAAAATTTTATAAACAGTGTTAATGGGCAGAGGGGATTTAAACAAATTTATAGCAATTGGATTTACTTATAATGAATTACAGAAAATGTTTTGTGACTAAAATACCAATTTTAAGTAATTTAACAATAACATGTTTGTGCATGAAATAAAAGTTTTAAATTATATTTTTACTAAATTCTAATTATTTTACTGATTCCAGGGATATAAATTTTGCCAAATTTGGAGTTACAGTTTGAAAGTTATGAATTTTCAAAGTTTGACATGTTTTCTAGAATTTTACGGAAAACCGAGCCACTTGGCGTCTTCTGATTGGCTGCCTCCGCTGACTGTGTCGCTGACGGTGCGCTGACTGTGACCTGACTGTGTGTTGACTGGATCTAATTTGGATCGTTGGATCTAGATCTGACGGATGACACCGAACCGTACCAGTTTGATCTTGGATTTAATCCTACGCGTAGAAAACTGAACGGACGGCACGAGAGTGAAGAGTATTACCACGACGGTGCATCTCGTCGGGAACGAAGGTGACGGCGGCTCGGCGGTCGACGGAGAGGGCGCTTCGGCGGTTCCCTGGCTCAGGGAAGACCACCACGAGGTGCGGTGCATCGAGGGGGACTCGATTCTGTGGTTTACGATGAGGGAAGCTTGCTGGCACGATGGTTTAGCGTGGAGGAGCGAGCGGACGCCGGCGACCTCCGTGTCGAGCACGGATACGAAGCTCTGCTGCGGTAAAAAATCGGGAGGAGGGTCAGTAGGGTGCGCAAGACGACCACGAAAACGAAGATGGGAGTTGGAGTGCAAGGCGAGAACGTTGGTCAGCGGAATCAGAGTTCTTCGGCGGCGGCAATGGTGGCGGTGGCAGTCGCGCTGCGGCGACGAATTGGGCGCCCTGGGGGCGCGATTTGCTCGGGAACAAGAGGGGAAAGATGGAGGGTTGGCTGGTGTATTTATAGACACACACGTAAACAACAAATCACGCGATAAACGCTCCGATTTGAGCCGGTAACGGAGGAGAATTTCAGGGTCACAATTTCCGGTCGGAGGAATTCCGGCGAGTAAATTCACAGACATTGAGGCGTTTCGGAGAGGGGTTTTTAGGGGAAAAGAATGAGGGATTGGTGGGCTTTAATTAGGAAGAAACGGCGCGTGATTTGATCGAACCACTGTTGAGAACTCCGGGATGCTGGATAGAGGAAATACCGGCAGTGTTATGTGGTCTCCGGACCACACCGAATAGATCTACCGGGTATACGCCATTCTTCATGGTATATGGTGTCGAGGCAGTACTCCCGACCGACATACAGTATGATTCCCCGAGAGTGACAATGTTCACCGAGACCGAGGCAAAAGAGGCCAGGGAAGATGATGTTGACTTACTTGAAGAGGCAAGAGAATTGGCATTGTCTCGGTCTGCAATTTATCAGCAAAATCTCCGTCGCTATCATAGCCGGAAAGTGCACCCGAGAGTATTCCGAGAAGGAGATCTTGTGCTGAGGCTCATCCAACGCACGGCTGGAATGCATAAGCTGTCACCTCCATGGGAGGGACCTTTTGTGATAAGCAGGGCGTTGCACAATGATTCTTATTACCTTGTAGATGCACATGAGGCTAGGAAAGGTGTAATGGACAAATCCGGTGAGGAAACCAAGCGGCCATGGAATGTAGCCCTGCTTCGACCCTTTTACACGTAAAGGGTGCAGTGTATGTATTTCGATTTTTATCTGTCAATTAAAGTTCGGCACCCCGGGAGGAACCCGGGGACTGCCTCGTTGTGTGCCCCTTTACTTTGTTCCAATTATTTATTGTTCCATGTCGGCAACCCGGGAAGGAACCCGGGGACTGCCTGGTACCTATTTTTTATGTTCTCTATATGCCGGGAAGGTTCCGAGATCGATTCTCAAGTCAAAGTAATGTATGTCATGTGAAATAATCTTGTGACTCGACTGACGAACGCCGAAATGGTAGTCAAGAGCAAAGAGCATCAAATGTGGGGAACACGAAAACGGTCTCGGGGACTTGGAGCAGGAACTTCTCCGGCATATCTGTTTTACTAACCCGGTTGTTTTTATGTCGGGAATTCGGCTAACTGGAACTCGGATATTCATAAGTAATGTATGTCGTGCATGGAATTTTGTGACTCGACTGTCGAACGCCGAAATGGTAGACAAGAGCAGAAATTGCCTAAGTACGGTAAACATGGAAATGAACTCGGGGACTCGTTGCAGAATAAACCAACATAGCTTGTTTTTACATAACATAGTGCAGAGTTCGAATTTAAAAAGTATATATTACAAGTTGCACCAGGCATCCCGAGGATTTAACGGTTCCACACTTAAGTGTTTTTAGGCAGTAGGGGAAGCCGGCTCCACATTTACTCGGGGCCTCCGGATGCGCCTCGGCCTGAGAGGCCTCGGGTGGCGATGTAGCGGCAGCGTCCCGGGAGACCACGATCTTGGTGGCGGCACCGGAAGCGGCATCATCTTCCTCCGGGATCTCGGCGTCCACGTCACCGGTTGCACCAGTCTCACCATCGTCTTCGTAATCTGACTCGGAGTCAGAAGTGATGAGGCTTGTGGTGAAACTGATGTCGGACCAGAACGCGACGCGATGCGCCACCTCTTGGCGCCGCTGGATCTTGGCCGGATCGGTGCACCACGGCGAGATGGTGCGCAGGCGCTGGATCACATCAAGATCGAGCCCCTCGTACCAGTTGAGCATGTGGGTCAAGACTTGGTCAGCACCAGCCCGCGCACCGGAACGCTTCCAAGCGTGAAGTCGCTTGCCGGCATCTCGGAGCGCAGTCGCCTATTCGCTAACCGAGAGGGTAGCGTTGACTCCAGGCCATAGAGCGCCATGGACATGGACGGCCGCACTGATCAGCTCGGTCCCGATCGACCGGAGAGGTACTATCCGGGCCTTCAGAGCGATGAGGTGGTCCTCGATATCCTAGGAGTCGGAGATAGGACCCTTCCCGGCACGCTTCTCCCGGGCGGCAGCAACTGCAAGGTTTGCGGCGTCTCGGGAGTGCTCAAATTGTCCTTTAAAAAGAAGAGCTGTCAAGCGGCCAGGTCATGAGGGTGGTAGCAGTAAAGAAAGAGAGCAAGACAAAAAGATCTCGGTAAACTTACTATTGAGGTCCCGGTTCAACCCGGTCAGCTCGGAGAGCCAACTATCTGCCTTTGACCGGAGAAGCGCCAGCTCGGTCTCGGCGTGGTGCGCGCGCGCCTCGGATTGATCCAAGGTCTCCTTCAGCTTCTTAGACGCCTCCACGAAGCGCGCCTTCATGTCAGTCGCGGCAGATTTGGCCTTCTCGAGCTCGGCACTTAGCCGCACGATCTCGGACTGAGCCGCAGCAAGCGCACACTTTTGCTCCACCAAGACTTTCCGCGCGGCATCCCGCTCCTCCCGGAGGCGCCCCTCACACTTCTTGGACTGACCAAAGTCAGCAAGAAGCCGGTGGAAGATGCTGTCGCGTTTCTTGCCGCAGTCCTGGATCCAAACAGGGAATGCGATGTCAATCTCGGGAAGGATCCCGGGGACTCGGGGTGTTCCGGGATCCATGTCAATTAAACTACTCGGTAGGGAGGATCTCGGGGACTCGTGTTCAAAGTCTGGTTATTTTTTCTAAAGATTGGAGCCTAGTGGTCTGCTATTCGGTGGAATCTAGAGCACTAAGCACCAATCTCGGGGACTAGTGGGGATGGAGCAGTTAAATTTTGGAAAAGATAAAGGGAACAAACTTACATCAACCACCCGAGTGACGTCCAGCGCGGCCACCTGGAGAGCGTGTAGAGCTTGGGCACTGCGGCTAGGGCCTGCAGCGTGCAACTCCTCCACGATCTCGGAGGCATTGGCGGCGATCCAGGCTTTGTTGTACTCTTCGACAACTCGCACACCGGAACCGCCAGGTGCGCTAGCAGCAACGACCTCCCGGGATCCTGAAGACACAAATGAGCTTACGGTTGCTCGCAGCATCTGCAGGGCGGCAGTGGGGATCTCGGCAGGAGGTGGCGGTAATCGCGAAAACTTACCCGTGCTTAGGGACAAGTCTTGGGACGAAGATGTCGGAGGGGCAGTAGGTTTGGCGGAAGCTATTTTCTGCCCGGCGGCCTTGCTGCGCGATTTCCCGGGAGGAAGGTCAGATTGCCGGGAAGGGGCCGTGGGCTGTTTCGGCGGAGGAGTCTTGCCTGGGGCCTGCCGGGAGGAGGCTCCCGGCACGACCTGCTGAGGAGGACTTGCGATGTCCGTCTCAAGTTGGGACACCCTGCGCGGGCTATCCGGGAGGAAGATGTCTTCGGATGCGGCGGTAGCCTGGGCCGGAATCTCGTCTACCACGGGACGAGCCTCCGGAGTCGCGGCGGCAGTTTGCACGGCACCAGAGGCAGGGTGCTCGCTATCTTGTACGGAAGTGCGAGCTGGAGAAGGAGCAGCCCGTGGCGGGCTAGGAGTGCGGGATCCCGGAGGTTGGGAACCCGCGGAAGCCAGGACGTCAAGTGCCGCTCTGAAAAGAGTGTATCAGAAGAGACATCGGGAGAAGCCAAAACCATGTAACTCAAAGCAAAAAGGTCTTACCCGGAATCGACAGTGGGAGGACCTCTCCTTCGACGTGGAGGCCTCTCGGTCGTTTGCTTGCTCTGCTTGGTGGTAGTGCCGGATGCACCGGCAGGGGTAGTGTCGGAGGCCGCACGCTTGCGGGTCTCGGCGCGCTTCGTCATGGCCGTGGGTCTCGGAGCCACTGGCGAAGCCCAGTTGAGGGGAAGAGCGTCAATCACATCGAGTATTTGACAATCAATCTCATCCTCATCATCTGATGAAATGGAAATAGCCTCTGGGGTTGAAGAATTACCCGGAGCAGCAGCACGAGCTAAAGGAATGGCAAGGTGGTCCTCGCTGTCGGGATCCTCTCTCGGCATCTTATCCGGTGCCGGGATGTTCTCCGCGAACTGCCCACCGACATGCATCGCGTCCTCCTCGGTCTGCCGCTCGAATAACTGCAGGAACAGGTCATTGCATGACAACCATGTCGGTTTCCAACAGAATCCGGGTGCAAATGTAAGTTGGCGAAAGACAGACACAAGCACCTGCCGCAGTGGTTTTTTCCAGGAACCCCCGACAAGATCCCACTTATAGTCATCCGGCATCTTTGTTCGAGCAATAGCTCGAACGCGCCGGGCGACTGCAGCATGGTTCAACCCAAAAATGATGGTCCTTGTGGGATCTAACAGCCCGTCCATATGGCACATCTTGTGCACTCAGGTCTGTAGGGGGCAGACGCGGCGGATGATAAAGCAGCGCAGGAGGTCATCAGACGTCATTTTCTCCATCAACACGTTGAGGACGTCATGCATGCATCTGACCTCCTCGGTATCCGGGAGCCGGTTCCAGAGGTCGAATTCGCGGGGAGGACCCATGACGAAGTCGGGTAGACTGATGAAGTCCGGGCTCGAGGATCCCGGACCATCTCCTGAGACCTCCCGGTTCTTCACGTAGAAGAAGCTCCGCTGCCACTTCCGGCAGGATTCTAGTCCCTGGACTTTGGGGAAGCCGGAGTCGGCGCGAGGAATTATAGTGGTCGCCCCACAATCGACTAGGTCTTTGACCTTCTTGTCCGGGTTGGGGATGACTTGGCGGCGGAGGATGAAGTACTTGGCCCAGAGGTCCAAGAAAGGCCACACACCGAGATACGCTTCCGCGTAGGTGGTGAAGACCGAGAGCATCATGATAGCGTTGGCTGGGAGATTGTAACATCCCAAATTTTGCAAAAATTTAAAACTTTCTCATTCATGCATCATTCATCCATAAACATAAAACTACAGCACAAAAATATAAAATAAAACCTTAGGTTATAAGATTTAATAATCTATAAGTTCAAGAAAATGTTTATTTAAACCTCTTTAATAAATATTATTTTAGCATTATTGTTATGGGCAAGAATAATACTAAAAAGCTCCAATTTTGATAACCTTTCCGAAACATATTTTTATGAATTTTTCTGATATGTTCTGAATAGGTTTAAAAGTCATGTTTGAAATCAGTATTTAAAAACAGATATTATCTTTATTAAAAAGGAAAAGGAAATCGGGCCGGCCCGTAGTTATCCACCGCGCCGCGTGTCCGAACGCGGCCCAAGTTGGCCCGCGCAGCCCATCTCCACCCTCCTCTCGCTGACAGGTGGGACCCACCTGTCAGCTTCGTCTTCCTCCCGCCGGAGATCGCGCCCGAGACGAATTCGGAAACCGGCCGTGATTCGCGAGCATAATCAGCGTGAGGCTGATCCCCGCGGCACCCTATATAAACCCCCACCTCCGCCGCAACCCTCCGCACCCCAAACCCTAAAAGATTCCGCCGCCGGGCAGCTCGCGAGCGAGCTCGGATCTCCGCCGCCGTAACGCAAGCCGTACGGGGTACTCCGACCTCCCCCCGAGCTCGTATTGCCCCCCCTCGACCCCCTCCTCGTTGCGCACGTTTTTTGACTTCGTCCCGCGGTGTATTTTGCAGCCGAACGACGTATTCATCCACGCTCGAAGGAGACCGCCGCCGCAAGCAACTCCGGCGAGCTGCACGAGGAGGAGAAGGCCACGCCGACGACCACCACCGCGCCATCGACTCCGCCCCGACGTCCGCTACGCTTCGGTAAGCTCCGTTCGCCCCGTAGCCTCCTAGGACGCGAGAAACGAGCAACGCCGTCCATGGCGCCGCCGCAGTCGGGTGAGCTCCGGCGAGTGCGCCGCCTGTTTTTGGTCAACGTATCATGGACCGTTGGATCTAGATCCAATGGAACTAGGTCGATTTGATCCTGCGCGTCCATTTTAATTTAGATCGGACGGCTCCCGCAGCCGAGCCGCGTCGAAGCGGTA
The DNA here is from genome assembly GCA_026929855.1 of Poa annua. Taxonomy (NCBI): domain Eukaryota; kingdom Viridiplantae; phylum Streptophyta; class Magnoliopsida; order Poales; family Poaceae; genus Poa; species Poa annua. The sequence goes on from CM049432.1 coordinate 25,096,677, forward strand.
CGTACCAATAAGATCGCGCCACGTAGCTCCGATTTATTTCTTTTTCGCAGGAATTTTTATAAATAAAACAGAAAATATGCAAAACTTAGAAAATTCATAACTTTTGATCTACAAGTTCAAATTTAATAAACTTGATATCCACGGATAGCCCTGCTCATGAAGTTTATTTCTACATCATTTGTTTTCCTTTTTGACAAATTATAATTTATATAATTAGCAGTGGAGCATTTCGGCTATTAAAATAATAACATAAATAATAAAAATGATTTGGAAAATAAATTTAACTGTTTTAGGGTCATATTAATTCTCTCTGTCTAGCAATATTAATAAATATCTTAAATGAAAACTTTCATAAAACAATAAAAGTGTAATTATAGAAATCACCTTTGATATATTGTTTTCAATTATTAAATTGATAAATAGAATAAGAAATTCCTAGAAATTATATCTCATACATTTAATAAAAGAGGATAAAAATTATTAATAAGTGAGTCATATTTTCATAGCATATCATTCATGCATACATATTTATGTCTCGTGTTGTGATGATTTTGTATTTATTTTATTCATTGCTTGTGCTAGATTGTGAAGAAGAGGAAGGGCTTGCTTGTGATTGTTATTCTTGTTGTGCTTGTTCCTCCTGTTACCAAGGCAAGTGACATTCATATTCTACCCAATATTTTCTATATGCATGTGTAGTATATTTTTCAGTAGTGTGCATGATAGGGATTTTTGATTTATTTTAAAATGCTAAGTTAGTTGGTATTTTACAAATATACTAGTAGTGTGTAGCCCCCCCCCTCTCTCCTAAGCAGCCATGAAAAGTTTTATTAGTTGCTTAGCTATACTATTAAAACGTTTGCCATGTTATAGAAAAGTTTCTAAGTGTTAAAATCTAAAATACATTTCTGGGTGGAATTGGTTGTTACGGTTATGTTGAGTGGATTTTGGGACTATGCTTGTGGTTGTCGTCCCCTAGGATGAATGTCTATTCTACTTAGGGCCATGAGCATGGTGGTTGTTACCCAGAAGTGCACTTGTGGACGGCCACCCAGGAACGAAGAGATTACCAAGTCCCTCCAAGTTGAGAAGCTTCCCGTGCAGCCTTTTGACAATGGGCTCTATCTAGAATAACTAAGTTGTGAGGATGCAACCTGTCAGCTTGACAAGCATATGTAGAGTTCATAGGTGGAACGGGTCTTGCTAGTATGGTTGCATTCTTCTTCTGAAAGTTCTTGTCTCAGTTCTCTCCTTTCCTTAATACACTCTGCGTGTATAGGATGTTCGGGTTAATTGAGTCTAAAGGTGAAAGTGCACAACCTCTACACAGTCGACAATCTGAGTACTCATCCGTGTCCCCGGAAATGGACTACTTCGAGCAGCTGGACAAGGACGGGCGGAAGAATCTCAACACTGTTTTCATAAAGTAAAATTTGACTAAGGAAGGAATAGTTGGTGCACTTGGGCTTTAGCCCTTGGTGCCAAGTTCTTGAGAAACAAAATTGTTTTACAAAAGATAGGAGAAAACTGGCTTTCTGCAAAATAGCCTACAACTCCACTAAGCCAAATATGCATATAGAATTAGACTTGCCATAATTTTATCCACCATAGTCACTTGCCAATACTTCATTGTATTGACCTCCTTCGGGGGTTGCATATTCAAATGTGCAGGTAATTCTGATGAGGAATGAGTTGGACTCGAGTCTACAACCAACATGTATGCCTGTGGCGCATGCTTGAAGATGAGGCTCATTGTTATTGTTTTCGTTGTGAACTCTGAATTTTAGCTAGCGTTCATGGCTATGCAATTTGTAATAAAGCTATACTTGGCTATTATTTTGGATCACGTTGTAGAAATTAATACTTATGCAATGATACTTTATATTTTGTACTGTGGTGCTAGCAGTGATCCAGGGACTAGCACATAACACAGGTGTTCCATCTTTATATAAAAGATGGGGCGCTACAGAGATGATGAGGTTGGAGGTTGTAGGTGTCGAGGAAGTCGCGGAAGAAGGGGCTAGCTGGAAGCCCGAACCCCCGCTCAAAGTGCGTGAGGAATACAACGTATTCCCCGGGTTCGGGTTCCGGTTGGACCTCGTCCTCCGGGAGTCGACTCTCGACTTCTGGCGGAGTCCGGTGCGTCCGGTACAGCCAGTCGAGATCCTTCTGGGTAGTCTCGGACCCATCCCAGCAACCCTGGACACTCTCATCACCCATGCGGAGGGACCTGAGGATGTATCCGGGCTATTCTGCAGGCGGAACGGCGGTAAGTCGAGTTAGTCTACCGGGAGCAAAGACTCCGGATCACAAACTCCTAAAAGAGACCGGGTTCCTAGCAAGTAAGATCTACCGTGCTCGAATAAAATGAAACTTAATCGACACGAATATACTCGGCTGAGATATGGAGATGGCCTAATGCGAGTGAAGGATAAAATGTGGAAGGCACCGTCGTCAACGCCGCGCGGCTCGCGCTCGCCGGCGGCGGCGCAACCCGCGGATGCATGGTTTCACGGCCAAGCACGAAGCATCGTCGTTGTGGTGAAGTTCGCCGGAGCGGGTGGAAGAATTCACCGGAGGAAAAGAGGACGGTGACGAGCGGGAGTAGCGGGGCCCCGCGGCGAAGGCGAACGGCTCCGGTGACGAACGACAACGGCAGTGCTTGATCTCCGGCGCGGCGACGCCGAAGTGCTCGAGGCGGTGGTGAGAGAAGTGAAGAAGTTGGGGAAGAAGAAGAAGAGACCGCTCCGGTCCCCTATTTATGGGGGGATCCGGAGCGGTTCCCGAGTTTCCCGCCCACGATCTCTCCGATCGTGGGTGGGATCAGTTTGCACCACGCGGCACGTGGCACCCTCCGGTGCGCGCGATCCGGCCGCGCCATGGGCCACACGCTCCCCAACGGTTCCACTTCAGATCAGCTGCGCAGCCCGGCGCGCGAACCCGAGCAAGGATGCGGGAAGTCAAAAATACTCGAGTGCATTTCTGACTCGACAAGACCCCGGGTGGGACCCAGCCCCTGAGTTGGAATTCAATCCGGCGTGAATGGTGATATTCACTGGCGGGGCACTATCCGGTTGGGTGCATGGCCTTCCGGTCGGAAGGATCTCGGTGTGGGGATCTCGGTAAAGATCGTCTCGGCATCAAATCAAAGGATCGTCCCATGTTTCCTAGGGTGATAGTTGTTATTAAAGCTGATCCCGCAGATCATCCGGGGTCGCTGCACAACACCAGCTTCGGGGACTAGTGTCGGGGGGCTACCCCCCGGGTAGGGCGAAACTCGGCACTACTCTACAGTGTGGCAACAGTACTTGACCTTTGGCGAGTGCAAGGGCCACCCCCTGGTGCGCTGGAGGGGTAACTTGACCTTTCGGAGCTGGTAGAGTGCAAGGTGCCTCCTGGCGGGCGCAAGGGTCATCCCTGGCGGCTATAAATAGCCCCTGAGGCCTGCACCACAGCATAAGCAAGCGGGTGGTTCCTCTAAGAACTAGCTTCTCGAAGATGTCTTTGGTGACAGCCCAAGACATCTTCGGGAGGCTAGGCCTAGAGATGCTCATCCTAGAGGTTCTACTCGGATACATCCGGGAAGGATCTCGGAGGCTCCGGGTACACTTCCCGGTGGAGGAGATCCCGGGGAAACCGGATAGACTCCCCGGGTAGGTAAGGAAGGTACAAGCTTGCTCCCTGGGTACAAGCTAACCGGTGTGTAGATCTCGGCCCTAGCAAGTTGTCTGGTGTGTGCAGGAAAGACTTACAGGATGAAGCAAAGAGGTAGCCGGCATGGGAGATGCCGGTAGATCGTCAACGGTCCGGAGCAGGCTCTCCCGCCTGACGCGGGGGGAAGTACCATCCCCCCTGACACGGAAGCATGGTCACCTCCCGCCTGACACGGAAGCATGGTCACCTCCCGCCTGACATGGGAGCACGTCAGCCGGTACGGTGGCGGTACGACAAGACCGGACATGCCTAGCCCGGCAATCCGGAAAAGGCTACTCGGCATGGGCGAGGACATGTCTTGTCTCTGACAGGGGGACAATGATGTTCGAGGACGGCGCCTGCCGTCCTTGCCGGAATGGTGACGAAGGGGCTACGCCGGATAGCACGGCGGCTAGGTCGCACTAGCCGGTGTCGACATAACCGTTAGGCCTGTCCGGTGGGGCCAAGCCGGATTAGGGTTTCCGGCCCTCCTGGCCGGAACTCTATAAAAGGCGCCATAACTGCTCCTGCGGGAGAGAGACAAACTTCGGAGCCAAGACCTTAGTCTCATTTACTCCTAGAGCATTTACTTCCTTCTCCCTCTAGTTCATCTTGTTCTTCGTGTTCATCACCGCAAGAGCTTCGAGAGCGGATTGTAGATCTTATTCCACAATTATATTCAGAGGAAAGGCAGGAGTAGGGGTGTTACCTCCCCACGAGGGCCCCGAATCTGGGTACATCATGTGTGTGTTCTTTGCCTTCGTGCATTTGTTCGTGTTTGCTAGATCTTTCCCCTTGCACTTTGAGCTTGTTTGGTGTTCCTTGGAGATCTCGGTCTAACCGGGATCCTCCCCCGTGTGAGCTCTTCAGCTCGCTATCCCTCCCCGGATCCACCAACGCCCATCGACCCCACAAATTAGCCATCCTATGGCATCTGCCGTGACACCACCACGACATCTAGCCTCCCCAATCAGAAAAATCATCCCCTACCAGTTTTCAAGTTTCCATGTTAGAAATTACATTTCTCAAAACCTCTCGACTTATCAGAATCATTACAAGCAATTGCTTTTTCTTTTTAGCCTCTCCGAATCTCGGGGACGAGATTCCTTTTAAGGGTGGTAGTCGGTAACATCCCAATATTTGGAATGTTTAAAAATCACAAAAAATTTAAACTTTTGTTTTGGATTAAGATAAAACAATAAAAGCAAAAGAAAACTAACTATAAAAGAGTTCATAGCATCTTTGAAAAGGTTTAATATTTCGAATATCTCAATTAATCATTATTTTCAAAAGTTGTTTCAAGTTAAATATTTTTTATTATCCGTTGTATTTCTTAAAATCTCATTATGTAATTTGACAAATGATTTACAAACTGTCGAAACCATTTTCAAGTAATAAAAAGTTTTTTTCAAAGTATTTTATTATAAACATCGATCCTTGCTATTTAAAACCCTAGAACCATATTTGCAAAGTGCCTAATTATCTAAAATATGCCAAATTACAAAATGTTCTGAACTTACTTAAAACATGGTATTTTGCCAAATGGTTTTCATTCTTTTACCTGAGTTCAAAACATAGTTTTAGAAATTACAAGTCTATAGTTTATATCTTTAAAACCTCATAGATTTTATAATTAATGATTAATTATAAAATAAAACTTAATTGGGCACAAAATATTTTACATTATAATTCCTATTTCAGTTCACATTTTTGTGTTATGTTATTCACTATTTTTCTAAAGCCAAAAAAGATTTAAATAAATTAATTTTTAAACTTATATAAGCGTTGCATTTTTATAAATTTTATTTAGTCAATTTATTTTATTAAGCCATATTTTAAAATTATGACAAAATTTGACAAATTTGTATTTAATCAATATTTTATAAATTGTGATTTTGAAAAGTGTCCAAAACTTAACCACAAAAGTTTTAATACAAAGATATTACTTTCAAAAAAAATTAGAAATTTATTTGACTTTATTTGGACACTTAAAACAAAAGGTATGAAACAATTATGAAAACAGAAACTAGAAAACTAAAAGAAAAAAAAGACAGAGCCAAGCCGGCCCAACAAGGGGCAGCCGGCACAGCCTACTTCTCTTTTTGTTTTTTCCTCTTCCCTTTCGGCCGAATATTGGACCGTCTAAACCGAGCGATCTGGTCATCGTCTTCCTACAGAGTACACAACACGAACACGTAAACAGCCATGGCTGTTATTTCTCTTTCTTAATTTTCCTCATTATTTGAGTGAACGTTTCTTGCCGACTTCAAAACGAGAGTTACTCGGATTTGAATGCTCGATCCATCCAGCAAATTATTTTCCCCAAAAATTTCACAAACTATCAAATCGACCCCGTGACCGAAAACGGTCGGATTAATCACGAGATGAATCCGGGAGATTTAAGACGCCAATTTGAGTGTCGTTTCTTCCTATTTGTAGCTCACGACCGCCTCTCAGTTTCCCCTCTCACCGCCACGTCAATCGTGCCGCCAGGCCGACGAATTTCGTCGCCAGGGTTCTTCGGTCACCACCGCTTCATCCAACAATTCCGGCGAGGGATGTGCACATTCGAGCCCGAGAACCCCACCTCCACGTTCGCCGTACACTCGCGCGCCTAGCAGACACCCCCTCCTCTCCAAATCGCAGCCGAACGGAGCGCCTCGTGCTCGATCGAAGCACGCCGGCATGGCTTCGCTTCGCCCGAGCGTAGCGGCTGTTCCAGGAAGCGGAGCTCGCGACCAATCTTTTCGCCGTGTCATGCCGTGGCCGGGAGACGTCTTCCCCGAGACCAAACTCCACTGGAGCAGCGTCGCCTTCCAAGCCCGAGTCGCCGGCCACCATCTTCTTCCATTCCGCGGAGGTGCACCGCCCCGTTATGGTCTTTGCTCCTGAGCCGTACGATCGAAATCTCGCTGCCACGATTAGAAATCTTCAGCGAAAAGGTATCCTCCGATTTCATCCGTAGATTTAGATCTGGAAGGCCCAGGACTTTTCACTTAACCTAGTCAGCAGCCCAGTCATTGCCTAGTCAGCATCCACGTGAGTGCACAGTCAGAGCCACGTGGAGTTTTTTTTCTTAAATAGATTTAAATTGGACGTTTGCAGAAAACCCCCTTTAAATTAGATCTGTTATAACTTTTTATTGGTTTGGTCAAATTTAGTAAACTTTATATTTTTTGCAAAGCCCTTGAGTTGTAGAATATTTTAGTTCTGTTAGAATTCAAATTTGACTTAGTTTAAATTATTCAAATTTCAAATGGATGATTTGAGTATATTTATCATAACTTTAATTCCAAAATTCCAAAATTTTCAAAAAAAATTGTTTTTGAAACCTTAGAATATTTGTAATATGATGCCTCTGTTATAAAATATTTTTGTAATATTATTTTGATGATTTAACAGTTATATGTTTAATTTGAATAGTTTGAGTATTTTTGACATAACTTTTGATAGAAACATTTTTATTTGATTAAATCCAATTGCAATAAATTTAATTAAATCCCCTCTCTCCATTAACATCATTTATAAAATTTTGTTATAAATATTTAATCACAGCAAACTTTAATCTTATATGTTTCCTTTTATTATAGTTTGGAAAAATAGAAATTAATTAAATTGCATTTATAGCCTCATGCATACTTTATAAATATCACAAAAATTAGTATGATGTTTCTTATGATTAATAAGTGCATTGAATGCATAACATATTTTCTCATATAGATATAACTCTCATAGGAAAACCTCTTCCTCATTTTCTCATTTGGAGGGTATCAACACCATCAAGTCTTCAAAGCCATCAAGTCTACAAAATTGCAATGAAGTCATCACATCAAGAAGAAAAGGAAGCAAAGAGAAGATTCTACATTCTTTTTTCTATCTTTTCCCCTCTTTCCAAATCTTGTCTTTCACGTTAGACATAAACAATTTTTGATCATGTTATTACTACCTTGAAGTTTGTTGGATCCTAGCGGCATGGTGAGATGAAGCGGCCTGGAGACTAACCTTACATGTCCACATACATGAGACATGTTCCACAATTATAAGTGGTTGGCCGGGTGTGTGTCTCTCTCACTATAGTGAATATCCAATTCAGAAAGAGTTGTTAATAATTGTTGATCAGCTTGAAGAATAATCTTAGTATTTTTTCTAAGTATTTTATGCACATCATGGCTAAGCCATTTGAGTGTTATTCAAGATGATTTATAACAAAGTTATTTTGTCCAACCTATGACCTTAGTCCTTAGTCATTTTTGACCCACATTTTTGCCTTGCATTAACTTAAAAGATTTTCATGGCATGTCATGCATCTTTAGTCCTTAGAAATATTTTGCACTTCATGCTTAAACATAATTTTCCTTAGAAATGTATGAAACTTGTTTGTTCATTATGAAAGTGTTTGTATGCATTGTGATGTTGTGTTTGGTGTTGATTGTTGTATTGTTGTCGTGGTATCGGCATATTTTATAGGAGACGGGGGTCCTCTAGCCTACGTATGGATTGTGGGGAAGAAGGTTGGTGTCGTCGAGGTCGGGATTGAACACGGCGAGTTTACCCAGCTTCGGATCCCACGGCGGTGGCGGGATCCTACGTGCTGCTATAATTCACTGTGAGGCAATAGCCGTGAACAGGTTACAATGTGTATGATGCGTATTGAAGCGTCTCTGAGCTTGGTTGAGCTTTTGTCCTAAAGGCCTCCCGGTGGCCGGCTTATATAGGCGGCCAGACCCCGGGTTACAAGGTAAGTACTTGGCCGGCAAGTAAACAGAGTCCTAGCTGTAGTCGGCTTAGTTGCCGCCTTCCGTCTTGGGCTCGGTGGCTTGATGGGCCATGGCCTCCCGCCTTCCTTGGACCGTCCGCCTACTTCCTTGCACGTCAGCTATCTGGGCCGCCCGGCAGGCCTTGGCCTTACCACCCTTGGGCCACCCTGGACTAGCCGGATTGATCCATGTTAGAGATACCCCTAGTTGGTATATCCCCAACATTAGCCCCCAGAAAGGTTGAAGTTCTCCAGGCGCCGGCTTCTCCTTGGTTCTCCAGGCTGCAGGACTTGAACCATTCTGAAAATCAAAGAGGCATGCGTGTCTTGATGTTGACAGGCGGCCGCCTTTGTCCATCATGGGAAAAGACGGCTACTCGGCAATCTTTGCCGAGCATTCTTCTTGGCGGTTTCCACCTAGCCGGCTTCTCGACAGTTTGTAAACAAATGCAACGAAATCGTGCATTGTCGGCCATACCACGGAGGCGGCCTTTAGCCACAGAGGCAACCATGTCACTGACGACAATGGCGGTTGTGCCATGTAGGCGGTTATGTCGTTGACGACAAGGCAGTCATGCCACGGAGGCGACTGTGTTGCTGACGATAAGTCGTCCAAGCCATGGAGGTGACCGTGTCGCTGGCGACAAGACGGTCATGCCACCAATGTGGCCTTCTTGTTGACAATAGGGCTGCATATCGTGCAGCCCCCAAGTATCGAACGAGGGCAAATATCGATGTCGAGCCCCCGAGTGTCGGAGTTTTTCTTGATCCGCCTATCTCCAGCCCCCAAGCGTTGAGTCGATGTACGCGGAAGTCGTCTCGACGCTTGGAAGAACATGTGGCGTTGTAAGTCGATGATTGCAGTCCCGGAGGCTCGTGCCGGCTTGACTGAAAGACGGCTTGAGACATGATGAAAATGCTGCGATTGCAGCCCCCAAGTGTTAAGTATCCTGCATAGTAGACATAGCTGCATTAAGATGTACTTTTAATGAAAGCTGAATAATTTTAAGGCCTGAGCCGGTAGATTTTAACAAACACTTATGGGTTGTAAATTTTATGTGGCCCGTCTTAATATTTATCTGGTTTATATGTTTAACTTTTCATATGTTAGCAGAACCGCAGCCGGAAACTTTAGCTGAGACAACCAGGGCTAGTACCAAATAGTTTAGAATCAGAGACAAATTAAAGCCGGCATGTTGGTGCTAATGACATACTACTAGATAACCCGCATATAAACAATCAAATAACGGTATTAGGCGGTGCAAACTGATTGCTTAATTTGGCCCGGAGGCGGCAAGTATCTAAAAAGTTTGAACCATGCATCGCAGAGCAAATATCAGGTAACTTAGATACTAAGAGGGATATGATCAAATGAAAAGACAAAAGATGGCACGATCTCAGAGCATAATGAGCAAACCACAGACTTTTATTTCATGACCATACATATAATTAAATTAAGTGTATATAAACTTAGCTTATTTGGCGTTGATGTCGAGGAGGCGGGCGTGGCGGAAGACGCCAGCCCCAGAATGTAGGCGGCAGGCCCCGGGATGACAATATCAGCCCCCGGGATTCTGAAGATGATCCCATCAAGACGGCGAGTAGGTTGGGACAACAATTAAGCCGGGATGACGACGATGTTATTGATTATGCTAAAAAGCATCATGCCACGTTAGCAACTAAGCCGGAACGTGACGATAAATGCGCCGGCAAGGCGTCTTGTTGCGTTTAGCAATTTAGCCGGAACGCGGAGGTTTGGTTGCCAACAGCCATGTACTACGTAGGAATAGCTAGCCTTGCTATTTTTTCCATAATAGTAGACAACGTCAGGTGATGTATGGCTCGTTGACACGATTTAGGAATCTGCATGGTACAGAACTTTTTAGCCGGACCGGACAATGACTCCTGGAAGGCTGGAAGCCAGCGCCGAGATGGATGAGCTCGGAAGTTTTCCTTTTTCGATCTGTGTGTACGACGAATCGTAACCAAAACGGATTTGCTGATCAGCTCGCCCGTGACCTGCTCGGAATCTGATCCGGCGAGTGGCTCGCTGATTTGCTTTTTGAGTTACCCAACCAAATGAAACGATGACGCAAGGATCATAACAAGCCGACGGATCGGGACTTGTAGTTCCTATAGTCAGTCTGCGGACAGACAACTTCGTGACGATGGATCGGAGTAACATACTATAATCGGTTGATCTGCGGGCAGATCAAGATCGTAGGTGTACAAATGCGATCTAGGCATCCACAAAGCAGATTAGCCGGCTAGATCGATCTGGCGATGATGATTTTTTTTTACGACGCTAGGTCATGCCGGCCTACCGGAGCAGAATACACGGCTGGATGCGATCTGGTCGTGGTAGATGAAGATCACGATCGAAATCGCTGGCTGCCAATATTGTTCCCGCCTGGAACGTGACGCCAGAAACCTTACGCCCCACGGTCGGCGCCAACTGTCGTGGTATCGGCATATTTGATAGGAGACGGGGGTCCTCTAACCTACGTATGGATTGTGGGAAAGAAGGTTGATGTCGTCGAGGTCGGGATTGAACACGGCGAGTTTACCCAGCTTCGGATCCCACGGCGGTGGCGGGATCCTACGTGCTGCTATAATTCACTATGAGGCAATAGCCGTGAACAGGTTACAATGTGTATGATGCGTATTGAAGCGTCTCTGAGCTTGGTTGAGCTTTTGTCCTAAAGGCCTCCCGGTGGCCGGCTTATATAGGCGGCCAGACCCCGGGTTACAAGGTAAGTACTTGGCCGGCAAGTAAACAGAGTCCTAGCTGTAGTCGGCTTAGTTGCCGCCTTCCGTCTTGGGCTCGGTGGCTTGATGGGCCATGGCCTCCCGCCTTCCTTGGACCGTCCGCCTACTTCCTTGCACGTCAGCTATCTGGGCCGCCCGGCAGGCCTTGGCCTTACCACCCTTGGGCCACCCTGGACTAGCCGGATTGATCCATGTTAGAGATACCCCTAGTTGGTATATCCCCAACAATTGTTGTTTGTCTATATTGTTAGATTGAACGGAGAGCTCCGAGTTACGTTGAAAAGATTTTGTGAGCAAAGTCACCATTCAAAGGCAAGTGGCACACCCCATAAACCTCCTACTATTTTCTACATGCATTACTTAGTGTATTTTTTATATAAGCATGTGTAGGATAGTATTGCTATGCTAGACCTGTGTAGAAATTCCTTACTTTTGTGTCTAGGTTCCTATATAATATTTAGTAGAAATATTGATGGTATGCAAATGTTGTTTTGTGAAAATCTAAATTCTACTAAGTTAAGAATGAAACACCTAGGTGGAAAGTGGTTGTATGGTTTATGTTGAGTGGGTTCCCAGGGGATTTACCTTTGGAATTACACTTGTGGACGGCCACCTAGGAACAAAGGGATATGAAGAACTCCGAGTAAAGATTGCTTCTAGTGCAGCCATTGCCATATGGGCTCTGGCTTGATCAAATAAGTTGCGTGGACTCGCCCCGGCTTGACAAGCAGATGTAGAGGGTGTTAGGTGGAACGGGTCAAGCCAGAGTGGGAGGGAAAATGCTTCCGAAAGATCTCGTCTCATTTTTCTCCTTTTCCTTATCACTATAAGTGTGTAAAGGATGTGGGTTGAATGGGTACAATGGTGAACGTGCACAACCTCTACAGAGTGTAAAACTAAGTACTTAGCCGTGTCCCCAGTACGGACAATTTGAGCAGCTGATCACAGACGTCAACGGAGGATTACATCATTCCGACTTCAAAAATTAAAACTTGATGGGTGAACAAGGGTAGAATGAGACAGTGGTTTTCATGCCACGAATGTCTCGAATAGAAGAAAAGTGTTTTCCAAAGAGTTAGGAAAAATTGGCTTTATGCAAAATAGCCATGAACTCCACCAGCCAAATAAGCATATAGGTTATTAGTGTTATTCCACTAAGTGTCCACCATAGTGTCACTTCCCAGACTCCATTTTTTATGGAATCTGACCCACGTTGTTGCAATTTTTTCTTATTGCAGATTGTTCAGATGACGAGTGAGGTTTCGTTTAAAGGTTTCGAGTCTACAACCAACATATTTTTTGCCTGTGGCAACATGAAGATGATGGAGTCTCACTTCTATTTTATTTCCGCTGTGTACTCATTCAGTGCTAGCTTTATGCTATGCAAGTTGTAAAAGAATATTTTCCAAGTTTGGATCATCGATGTAATAAAATTGATACTTTGTTGTGATATTACATCGTAAACTGTGTGTGCAAACGAATCGATCAAGGGATTTGCACTTTACACAGGTACCTTGCCATATTTTAAGTGCAGGTACACTACAAGGACTAGAGATGCATGTCATGCCATGAAATTAATCTAAGTTAATGCGGGGCAAGTGTGTTAGTCAAAATTACTAAGGACCAAGGTCATAGGTTGGAAAGAATAACTTTGCTATAAATCAACTTGAATAAGTTGTAATGCTGCTGCAAGTCTTCACCTGTAGGATCAAGCGAAATCTTCAACTCCCTTATAGTTTTCTTCATCTTCAATTAGCACTCTAAGGACTTGGTCATAATCACTAAGGACTTGGTTTATGTCCGAAGTGGATGAAGAATAGGAAGGCGGAAAAAGATAAAGAAAAGATGCAATTTTTCTTCTAGGCTTCCTCCTAACTTTCTCCTTGGTGTGATGTCTTCATTAAACTTTTGTAGACTTTGGTTTTTCAGACTTGATGATTCCATGAAGTCTAAGAGAAAGAGAGGAAGAGAGAAAGACTTAGAGAAATAAAGGGGGATGGTCTTTTTGTAGTTCCTCTTGATTTTCTTCTAAGTGTTTTTGCTTCTTGGAGATTTGTTTTTCTTGGCTAAGTCTTCATTGGCCTTCTAGTCTTCATGTTGAGAATCTCAGGTGTCTAAGTGCATAGCACTTTACCAAAACACTAGGTTGAAAATAATCCTAACTTAGAGAAAATAATGAAGAAGTATAACTATACAACATATGCTATGCATGCAATGCAACTTATTTCTAAGGCCAATACTTAACAAAATAAAACAACCAAGTTTTCTAGATGCTAATATTTTCTAAGGGAAAGATTTAGCATCTTTAAGATGTTGAAATCTTTATAAGGAAGACGAAAAATAGTTATCAAATATTTTCTAAGCAAGAATTTACTTTGTTTAAAGAGGCAAAATATTTCTAAGTACTTTTTAACACCAAAGTGGTCATAATATGACTAAGTACTTTATAATTCGAATAGATGATGAAAATAATTTTTAATCAATTTTTATCATTAAAACAACACTTAAAAAGTATTTAATCAATATTAATTACAAAATCATAGAAAATTATTCTAGAAAAATTAGAAGAAAATTCATATTGCCAATAATTATTTAATCAAACTTATAGCAAAAGAGTTTGATCAATTATTAATTTTTAATATGAAATTATGTTCAAAATATATTTAAAGCCACTTTTAACTAATTTAACAAAAACAAGTTTATGCACGAACTAAAACTGGAAACTTATAATTTTAATAAATTCTACATATTATTCTAATTTCAAGGATATAAAGTTTGCTTTATTTGTAGTTACGGTTTAAAAGTTATGAATTTTCATTTGACAAATTTTCTGTAAATTAAAACAACTAAGGCGACGTGGCGTCTTCTGATTGGCTGCCTCCGCTGACTGGACGCTGACCGGGCGGTTGACTACAAATTTAACCGAAAATAAAATTGCTCGGATCAAAAAACACGCTATTCGAAAGATGTATAGAATTACGCGATCTATCTAAATAACATAATTATATCATAAGTAGATGAATAGATTAGTCTCAAATCGCATTATACCTTTCTGCTCCAAAATTTTAAACGTGAATATCTCTCAGCTCGCTGAACCAAATAAGATGAATCTTGGGGCAAATAAAAGGTCTCGATCAGGGGAACAACTTTCATCATATCGTCCCAAAGTTTTGAGATGGTTTGATTCCTCGAAAAACACAAAAAACGATCCGTGTTAAACAGAAAATTACGTACGTTAAAATACAAAGTTGTGAACAGGAAAGTTGTAGATATAGACTAGTTCTACCTTTTCACGAGAGGAATTTCGATTTGGCGCAACGAGGGCGAAGAGATCTAAGAAATACGAATTTAGATCTGATGGATAACGATTTGAAATTCTTACTCCACGCTTGATAAAAAGAGTTGAGACTTCTTGGTATAGAAGTTGTCGACGAGATCTACAACAATGGTTAAGCTTCCGTCGCGATTGGATATGGTTTTATTCACCAAAAGAATGAAATATAATTCGCTGATTAGAGTTTTGGTAGAACGAAAAGCAGAAAAGAGTTACCGGCGGCTACAGGGGTTTGTATAGGCGAAGGGACGGTGTAATAGATAGGACTCGGAGTTGTCAACGCGTAGGATCAACGGATCCGGATTTGAAGCTATATTTCTCAAGATAAACGTGTTTCAATAGAAAGTGGTTAAAAAAGAAATTTTAAGAATTTGAATCACCTACGATGGAAGCAGAGTCGTGTTCGACTCAGGCTGAGTTGGGCCGGCCCGATTCACTTTTATTTTTTTTCCTTTTTTATTTTTTATTTCTTTTATATCTTTTGTCTTAGAACTCCGAATTAAGTGAAATTAATTTCTAAAAATTGCTAAAAATCATATCTTTATTTTAAAACATTTGTGGACATGTTTTAAACACTTTTTAAAAATATTATTTTTCAATATTTGATTAACTGCAAATTTGACACTTTTGTCAAATTTGAAAATAGAGCTTTTAATGAATTAATTTATGGTTAAACAAAATTTGGTATCACAATTGTAAACATATAAAAATAATTATTTCCAATAAATACAATCAAATCATTAAAGTAAAAATAAGATAAATATCATAATCGCTATTTTGTTTTTTTTATATTTTCTCAAATAGGTTTTCAAGTGGAAATAATATTTCAATCATTGTAACTTCAAATATATGCAATGCAAGAAAATGATGAATGCATGCATGAATTTTCTTTTCAAATCGACATACATATAGTTTTCAAAAAGTTTTTAATTTTTCTTATTTTTCAGTATTTTGAAAAATCCTAGGATGCTACATGAACGTGCACAACCTCTACAGAGTTAAAATCTAAGTACTTAGCCTTGTCCGCGGTACAGACAATTTGAGCAGCTGAACGAGGATGCCAACGAAGGATTCCACCATTCCAATTTCTAAGTTAAAACTTGAGGGGTGAACAAGGGTAGAATGAGACACTGGACTTCATGCCGCGGATGTCTCGGATAGAAGAAAAGTATTTTCTAAAGAGTTAAGAAAAATTGGCTTTATGCAAAATGGATTTGAACTCCACCAGCCAAATATGCATATAGGTTATTAGAGTTATTCCACTAAGTGTCCACCATAGTGTCATTTGCCAGACTCCATTTTTAGTGGAATCTGACCCATGTTGTTGCAATATTTTCTTATTGCAGAATGTTCAGATGACGAGTGAGGTTTCGTTTAAAAGTTTCTTGTCTGCAACCAACATGTTTTCGCCTGTGGCAACATGAAGATGATGGATACTCACTGCTATTTATTTCCGCTGTTTACTCCTTCAGTGATAGCTTTATGCTATGCATGTTGTAAAGAATATTTTCTAAGTCTGGATCATCGATGTAATAAAATTGATACTTTCTTGTGATATTACATCGTAAACTGTGTGTGCAAACGAATCGATCAAGGGATTTGCACTTTACACAGGTACCTTGCCATATTTTAAGTGCAGGTACACTACAAAGACTAGAGATGCATGTCATGCCATGAAATTAATCTAAGTTAATGCGGGGCAAGTGTGTTAGTCAAAATTACTAAGGACCAAGGTCATAGGTTGGACAGAATAACTTTGCTATAAATCAACTTGAATAAGTTGTAATGCTGCTGCAAGTCTTCACCTGTAGGATCAAGCGAAATCTTAAACTCCCTTGTAGTTTTCTTCATCTTCAATTAGCGCTCTAAGGACTTGGTCATAATCACTAAGGACTTGGTTTATGTCCGAAGTGGATGAAGAATAGGAAGGCGGAAAAAGATAAAGAAAAGATGCAATTTTTCTTCTAGGCTTCCTCGTAACTTTCTCCTTGGTGTGATGTCTTCATTAAACTTTTGTAGACTTTGGTTTTTCAGACTTGATGATTCCATGAAGTCTAAGAGAAAGAGAAGAAGAGAGAAAGACTTAGAGAAATAAAGGGGGATGGTCTTTTTGTAGTTCCTCTTGATTTTCTTCTAAGTGTTTTTGCTTCTTGGAGATTTGTTTTTCTTGGCTAAGTCTTCATTGGCCTTCTAGTCTTCATGTTGAGAATCTCAGGTGTCTAAGTGCATAGCACTTTACCAAAACACTAGGTTGAAAATAATCCTAACTTAGGGAAAATAAGGAAGAAGTATAACTATACAACATATGCTATGCATGCAATGCAACTTATTTCTAAGGCCAATACTTAACAAAATAAAACAACCAAGTTTTCTAGATGCTAATATTTTCTAAGGGAAAGATTTAGCATCTTTAAGATGTTGAAATTTTTATAAGGAAGACGAAAAATAGTTATCAAATATTTTCTAAGCAAGAATTTACTTTGTTTAAAGAGGCAAAATATTTCTAAGTACTTTTTAACACCAAAGTGGTCATAATATGACTAAGTACTTTATAATTCGAATAGATGATGAAAATAATTTTTAATCAATTTTTATCATTAAAACAACACTTAAAAAGTATTTAATCAATATTAATTACAAAATCATAGAAAATTATTCTACAAAAATTAGAAGAAAATTCATACTACCAATAATTATTTAATCAAACTTATAGCAAAAGAGTTTGATCAATTATTAATTTTTAATATGAAATTATATTCAAAATATATTTAAAGCCACTTTTAACTAATTTAACAAAAACAAGTTTATGCACGAACTAAAACTGGAAACCTATAATTTTAATAAATTCTACATATTATTCTAATTTCAAGGATATAAAGTTTGCTTTATTTGTAGTTACGGTTTAAAAGTTATGAATTTTCATTTGACAAATTTTCTTTAAATTAAAACAACTAAGGCGACGTGGCATCTTCTGATTGGCTGCCTCCGCTGACTGGACGCTGGCCGGGCGGTTGACTACAAATTTAACCGAAAATAAAATTGCTCAGATCGAAAAACAATCTATACGAAAGTTGTCTAGAATTACGCGATCTATCTAAATAACATAATTATATCATAAGTAGATGAATAGATTAGTCTCAAATCGCATTATACCTTTCTGCTCCAAAATTTTAAACGTGAATATCTCTCAGCTCGCTGAACCAAATAAGATGAATCTTGGGGCAAATAAAAGGTCTCGATCAGGGGAACAACTTTCGTCATATCGTCCCAAAGTTTTGAGATGGTTTGATTCCTCGAAAAACACAAAAAACGATCCGTGTTAAACAGAAAATTACGTACGCTAAAATACAAAGTTGTGAACAGGAAAGTTGTAGATATAGACTAGTTCTACCTTTTCACCAGAGGAATTTCGATTTGGCGCAACGAGCGCGAAGAGATCTAAGAAATATGAATTTAGATCTGATGGATAACGATTTGAAATTCTTACTCCACGCTTGATAAAAAGAGTTGAGACTTCTTGGTATAGAAAGTTGTCGACGAGATCTACAACAATGGTTAAGCTTCCGTCGCGATTGGATATGGTTTTATTTGTCAAACGAATGAAATATAATTTCGCTGATTAGAGTTTTGGTAGAACGAAAAGCGGAAAAGAGTAACCGGCGGCTACAGGGGTTTGTATAGGCGAAGGGTTGGTGTAATAGATAGGACTCGGAGTTGTCAACGCGTAGGATCAACGGATCCGGATTTGAAGCTATATTTCTCGAGATAAACGTGTTTCAATAGAAAGTGGTTAAAAAAGAAATTTTAAGAATTTGAATCACCTACGATGGAAGCAGAGTCGTGTTCGACTCAGGCTGAGTTGGGCCGGCCCGATTCACTTTTATTTTCTTTTCCTTTTTTATTTTTTATTTCTTTTATATCTTTTGTTTTAGAACTCCGAATTAAGTGAAATTAATTTCTAAAAATTGATAAAAATCATATCTTTATTTTAAAACATTTGTGGACATGTTTTAAACACTTTTTAAAAATATTATTTTCCAATATTTGATTAACTGCAAATTTGACACTTTTGTCAAATTTGAAAATAGAGCTTTTAATGAATTAATTTATGGTTAAACAAAATTTGGTATCACAATTGTAAACATATAAAAATAATTATTTCCAATAAATACAATCAAATCATTAAAGTAAAAATAAGATAAATATCATAATCGCTATTTTGTTTTTTTAATATTTTCTCAAATAGGTTTTCAAGTGGAAATAATATTTCAGTCATTGTAACTTCAAATATATACAATGCAAGAAAATGATGAATGCATGCATGAATTTTCTTTTCAAATCGACATACATATAGTTTTCAAAAAGTTTAAATTTTTCTGATTTTTCAAAATTTTGAAAAATCCTAGGATGCTACATGAACGTGCACAACCTCTACAGAGTTAAAATCTAAGTACTTAGCCTTGTCCGCGGTACAGACAATTTGAGCAGCTGAACGAGGATGCCAACGAAGGATTCCACCATTCCAATTTCTAAGTTAAAACTTGAGGGGTGAACAAGGGTAGAATGAGACAGTGGACTTCATGCCACGGATGTCTCGAATAGAAGAAAAGTATTTTCTAAAGAGTTAAGAAAAATTGGCTTTATGCAAAATGGACTTGAACTCCACCAGCCAAATATGCATATAGGTTATTAGAGTTATTCCACTAAGTGTCCACCATAGTGTCATTTGCCAGACTCCATTTTTAATGGAATCTGACCCATGTTGTTGCAATATTTTCTTATTGCAGAATGTTCAGATGACGAGTGAGGTTTCGTTTAAAAGTTTCGAGTCTGCAACCAACATGTTTTCGCCTGTGGCAACATGAAGATGATGGATACTCACTGCTATTTATTTCCGCTGTTTACTCTTTCAGTGATAGCTTTATGCTATGCATGTTGTAAAGAATATCTTCTAAGTCTGGATCATCGATGTAATAAAATTGATACTTTCTTGTGATGTTACATCGTAAACTGTGTGTGCAAACGAATCGATCCAGGGATTTGCACTATACACAGGTACCTCGCCATATTTTAAGTGCAGGTACGCTATAAATGGTATCAGAGCACTGTGTTGCCTGTAGGTTCGAAACCCTAAGTTTGGATAGAAATAGGATTTGACCATAGGATTCAAAATCTATTTTTATTCAGTTTTCTAAAAACAAAACTTTTCCGTTTTACCTTCCTCATACTCTCGTCTACTATCAACCTTCTAAAAACACCTTTTTTTTCTAGATGACCATGTTCGTATAGTCTAAGTATGATTCTACTTCTTCATATCACAAAGCTTCAATTCAACCTGAAGTTCTACAGCATGGAAGACCACTGAAGAACCAGGATTCGGCCAACACTTCGAAGATATCAAAGAAAGTTGAACAAGAACTTGAAGCACCCACGAAGGAGATAGATTTTGTCGGGTTGTGACTCTCACGAAACAGGGGTGGTCACTTCCTAAGGAGTAGTTCGTGAAGGGAATCAAACACGGAGGTCAAGACCCTCGAGAGGCACGACGATGGTGCTCGCCGGGCTTGGAGAGGAACACCCACGACAAAGATAGACACCAGCCTGTACCCAGGTTCACGACCCTCAGGAGGAGGTAAACCGCTACTCCTTCTTGTCTGTATTGCGCTGTGGAGGATTACAGTACTACTGAGCTTGTCGAAGGCTCTCTTGAGGCAGTTCGTGCTTGGGGAGGGAAGTAATGGTCTTCTTACTCCTCCAGCCGAAGGTGATTCTACTTGGCTAAGCTAGGGTTTACAAGTGTTCTCCAAGCAATTGGCCGACCTCTTTCTACGGTGGAGGTCTTGTTCCTTTTATAGGCGCCGCAGGCATCTTCCTTGCGCTTGGCGTCAGAGGTGGGCTCGCACACGGCAGCGGCGTGGAGGAGTTGAAGTCCACCGCTGCGGAATCCTCCATGGACGCGGTCCATCGGCGATAAAGTTGGGCGCGGTGGCCGACAAGCTGCAGACCGCGCAGAACGGCTCACAGGGACTGCAGTCTTCGGAGTGGAGCCAACGATGGCGATCTTCTTGGAGTGTTGCGCCGTCCAGCTGCTTTATCACCAGAGAGGAAGGTCCTGGCTGTCCTGGCGCAGGCGGCGCAACTTTATTGGCTCCTTTATCACCAAAACGGCAAACGGAGCGCCTGCGTCACCCTGCGGATACGGTAGAGGCCATGTGCGCCCTGCCGTACTTCCTTGTCCGCAAAGTCTCCCCGCAGGCTTGTGGCGGCCTGTTGTGGGATTTATGTTGACCTCTCTCCAGGCGCACGGCGCCTCGGGAAGGTCCCTTGAAGCGCGAATCCTCTTCATGCCCTCGCTTCCTCTTCAGGCCCTCGAGGGGATCGTGCCTCTCGAGGGTCTCTCCAAGCGGTGGCTTGGTCCTTAGTCGTTTCGTCTGATCAGCCCGCGAGCGAGGCCTCGGGAGAGTGGGCTCTTCATACCCCAGTCTCCACTGGGCCGATAGTAGCCCCCGGGGCCACGATGGGCGCGATTGAGCCCATGGGCGCAGGCGGAGCGTCGTGGGCCCAAAGTGCACTGACGGCCCGAGCCACGCGGCACTCAGACGAGTAACAGTTGCGCACGATCTAGGGCGTGCGTCGTGGGGGGTCCCACCATGCCCTCCTTGAGGGGACATAAAAACCCGAGCGCCGGAGAAGGGAGCCGTTACTGCTTCCCATCCTTCTCGCAGAAGCCTCCGCCATTCTCGAGCTCTCCGCCTTTGCTCTCTAGTGCTCTCTGCTCCTTCCGCCTCCGGCGACACGCTGAACTCCGGCAATGAGTCCCGCCAAGAACAAGGGCAAAGCCGCTGCGGGGTCCTCTTCCCAGGGGGGGGGGGGGCGCTGTGGTCACGCATGGCGCGGCACTGCTTGGTGTGCGCGTCAACGACAAAACACTCGCCAAGGTCCGCTTTCTGGTAGCGGACCGGACGAATGAGCATGGCGCCACCGCGCTTAAGCCCGCGGCGCATGGGAAACGCCCGCGAGGGTATTTCCCGATATTCCAGCACTGCCTCGCCGCCGGGCTGGTGCCGCCATTCTCTCCGTTCCTGGAGGCGGTGTTGGCGATCTACCAGGTCCAGTTGCTGCATCTCCACCCCAACTCCATCCTCATCCTCCCAGTCTTCGCGTACCTCTGCGAGGCGTACCTGAGCTTGGAGCCCACGGTGGGCCTCTTCCGGTGCTTCTACGCGCTCCGGAACACGACGAAGAACGAGCGCTCGGGGTGCATCTCGTTCTGCATCATGGACGGCATGGGGAGCGTCTACATCCCCATGTCGTGAAGCGACGGCAAGGCCGTAACCTCGGTGACGGAGAAGGTGGACGACTTCCGCCAGAAATGGTTCTTCGTCGGGGTGGAGAAGCCCTGCGCCTTCCTCGAGGTTCCCGATGCGCCGCCTGTGAAGAACTCCCACTGGGGCAAGGCGCCTTTCGACGGCGCGAAGAACACGATCCTGATGGGACGCCTGAGCTTCCTTCACGAGGAGGGCCTCACAGGGCAGATTATTGTGGCAGACTTCGTGACGCGCCGCATCGCTCCCCTCTAGGCACACTCGGTGCCCATGTGGATGTACGCCTAGCCTCACGACAAGATGAGGCTCCACCGCGAGGACAACGACAAGAACGCCGTCGATAACGTCCTGTCCGCGCTCTTCATCAACCCGGTGGTGCCAGCCGCGGACCAGCTCCCCGTCACGCTCCAGCCCCTCCACCAATACAACATGACTGAGGGCATGGTCATTTTGCAGGGGATGCCCCTGTTTACCCCGGCAGGCCAGGCGGGGATGGAGGTGCCTGTGCCGGTGGTGCAGGAGACGATGGGAGCAGACTTTCTCTCAGCCTCAGGAGCCTGGCGCGGCGAGGAGGAGGCCGTGACGGGAGAAGTGTCCTCCTCGAGGCTCGGGCCATTCACTGACGAGATTTCTGACATCTCGTCAGGCGATGAGGACGCCTTCGCGGTGGCGTCCTCGCGCCCCATGGAGGTGGAGGACGAGGAGAGGGAGGCCTCCGACGTGGAGGCCACTCCGGGAAGGCGCGAGCCACGCACCAAGGTGGCCGTGGACCGCTCTGGGGCGAGACCGTCCGACGTCCCCTCCAAGAGGAAAGCGGTGGCGCCTCCGGAGGGGTCAGGCACCCGGACCACGCCCTCCTGGAGCTCGCCAGGCCTGGCGTGGGTCGACACCGGCGCTCCACTGTCCGGGTATGTGTTCATTGCACTTGGTCGTTTGACCCCTGTTTTTTCTTCGCTTTATCCTCTCTTGAAGGTCTTTTCTTGGTCCTTGCCAGTGATCTTGTGCCTGCGAAGCGCCGTAGGCTTCGCAAGGCAGCAGATGTGAAGAGAGCCACAGCTGAGGCCGTGGTTGAAGAGGCCACGAGGCCTGTGGAGACGGCCTCCACAGGCCCTACTGAGGAGGTGCCTCAAGGGAAGGCGGCTGCGCCTCGGGCGGAGCCTGCAGCGCCTCAGGCATAGGAGGCCGCGCCTCGCGAAGAGGCCTCTGGGCCGCCTCCTGAGCCAATGGTGGTGGAGGCTCCGGAGGAGAGGATTGCCACTCCTCCTCACGCTCCTACTCCACCTCACGCAGTCACGCCCTTACGCGAGTCAACTCCGCCGCGCGAGCCAATTCCGGCGCGTGAGTCCACACCTCCCGCGCAGCCAGAGGTCGAGACGGGCCAGGCACCGCCCCGCGTGGGCCAGTCCGCAAGAGGAGCTCCTTCTTCTCCTCCTCATCCCGTGGCAGGGGATGAGACCCAGGCTGGCGCAAGCGGCGAGGAGGCTGCCGACGCGGCAGGGGACGAAGTGCAGCCTAGCCCCCTAGCGCGCTCCGGGACCAGGCTCTCGGGCCTCGACTCAGGGGATGGGCCCTCGACAAGCCAAGACCTGGTCCTCCGTGGCTGGGACTTGAGCGCGTGGCGCCGCGAGCTTGCGTTTGGCCTCGTGAGGGAGTTCCTGGAGGGCTTGGAGGCGCAACTCGCCCTCGAGGACATACAGCTCGCTCAGCAGCGCGAGGAGCTGGCAAGGGCGTGGGCGTCCTTCAAGACGACCGTCGAGGGTCGTCGTGAAGAGGACCTGGCGCTGCAGGCCGCGCGCAAGGAGTCCATCCGCTTCGCCAAGGAGATCCGCGAGGGGGCCATCCACGACGCCTCCGAGCTTCTTGCGCCCCTCCAGGAGGAGCTTGACGCCACTGTCGAGCTCCTATCCGCGGCGACGGCCGAGCGCGAGGCCATGGAGGGCTCGTTGGCGTAAAAACTCCGCGAGCTGGGCCATTTGGAGACCCAGCTCCTCCCCGCCCACCGGGCCGCACAGGAGACCCTAAGGAGGACCATAAGGGCCTCGCCGAGCGCGAGCGGCATCTGGCCCTCAAGGAGAAGGAGCTGCGTCTTGAGGTGGAGAGCTCGCTCGCCGTCCAGCACGAAGAGCTCGAGGAGCGAGAAAAGGACCTGGCACTGGTGCTCAAGGAGTACGACGAGAATGTCGCCGCCCAGAAGCGTGCCTTGGAGCGATTCGAGCAGCGGTACGCCGAGAAGAATAAAGAGGCGGAGGACGCCCTCCTTGAGCGCGAGAAGCAGTACCGGCTGACGAAATCCCAGGAGTACCGCGACTTGGCCCAGAAAAAGGAGGACCGCTTCATGGCCCGGCACGCCACCGATGCTCAGCGGATTTGTGAGCTTGAGAAGGCCAACTCCAAGCTAAAGGCCCGCCTCAAGCGCGCCAAGGACGGTCAACGCAGGGTGGAGGAGGCCTACAGCGAGGCCATCCATGACCTTAACACCCTGGCCAAGGACGTGGAGGAGCAAGTGGCTCCCGCGATGGAGCAGGCGACAGAGGCTGCAAAGACTACCGCGGCGGCCCGTGCGCTCTCGAGGCAGCGGGAGCACATGTTTGAAACGCTGGTTGCCCGGGGTAACGAGCTCGCCACCCAGCTCGGCGCGGACGCGCCGCACGCGGAGGTCCGAGGCCGCGGCGATGCTGACATGTACCTGGTCTACTTCGACCAGCTCTTCACAGCGCTCGAGGCCCCTGTCGCTGACCTCCGCGAGATGATAGAGGATGAGAGTCGGCAGCTCCTGGGGTGGTCATCGACCGCATTTTCAACAACCTCAGGATCCTCACGCCAGGCTTCGACCTCTCCACCGTGACGGAGGCTCGTCAAGGCGAGGACGTGCGGCGGGTCTCCAACTCCCTCCGCGAGCAGGTCGACGCCTTCTGCAACTGCTTCATGCTTGCGGAGGCTGCTGCGGAGGACAGCGAGGATGAGGCAGCCTCCGCCGAGACCGAGGAGGACGCAGTGGAGGAGGTGCAGGGTGATGCCGATTCCGCCTGAGCCGTTTGCAATTGCGCCTGGGTGCGCTTGTATCTGAAACAGTTTCATGTTTAGACATTTGCAAGTTTTGGGTATGTAATAAACTCTCATATGCAATTTGCTTCTAGCTTGCTTGCCCCTCGAGATGTCCCTTTGGACTTATCTTCATGTCTGTTTATTCTCTGCGTCGGTAGGACCCATCTCTTCGTGCCATGACTCTGCCACTTCGGTATGCTAGAGCAATGACTCTTCAAGGACGGGGTGAGGTTAGGCCTAAGAGAGGTAAGAGCCCTGAGTCGCGATGCTCAAGTGCCCCCCTTAGACGTACGAGTAGTCCATGAAGCGTAAGGGAAAGCGAAGTCGCTTGAGGGGCAAACGTGCGCTTGTGGGGAAAAAGCTCTCGAGGCACGGGTGCGAGACTTAGCTTCTTGAGGTTTTTGCCCTGTAGAGGCATTTTGCCTGGCGAGTAGGTCCTCTCTAGGGGCCTTTCCCGGATGCCTCCTCAGGCTTGTGGGGGCATTTCTTCCCTGTAAATATTAGAGGGGCGAGCCCAAACGCTTGTGCACGGTACAGAGGACTCGTGCACGCTTATAGGTCCCCTCAGGCGTTCCTCGCGAGGAGAGTAAGTACTAAGGTCCTTTGTAGAGATGGCGTGTTTGTGGGAGCTTGCCCTCCAGCCAGAGCTCGGATCCTTGGATTTTGCAGTGCTGCTGGTTTGTCATTTGAGCCACTGGCACCATACTCATCCCCCGCTCGTGAGGTACGCATGTGGAGAGATATAATCGCACATTTCAATGAAGTAATGCATAAATAAAACTCACCACCAAAAATTACAGAGCGTCTCCGTAGCGCTAAGTTCACTTGGGAACGAAATTGTTTCATTATGCTTGGAGTTGCCAAGTTAATGTTTTGACCATGTCGAGGCATGGGGACCACCCATTAGTGGCAGAGACTCTCGACGGCCTGAGGTGGCTCGTTACACGGAGAGATCGGAGGGTTGACCCTCGAGAGAAGCCTTTGGAGCTTGGAGGTTTAAGCCGTGAGCTTTTAACCTCTAGAGACAAAAAATTCTTGGAGATTGAGCCATAAGCTGCCTCTTCCGCCAGATGTCTTGACGTGACAATGATCACGGGTAGAACTTGCGTAGTTGCATGATGTTCCATGGATTCTTGACGGGATGCCAACTTGAGTTTCGAGTCGAGCCGCGCCAGGCCTGGTGATGCGAGTGACCCTGTAGGGGCTTTCCCACATCGGTGACAGCTTGTGGAGGCCTTCCCCGGAGAGGATTCTCGTGAGGACGAGATCGCCTATCTCCAGTGTACGTGAGCGTACGTTGCGGCTGTGGTAGCGTCGCAGAATCTGTTGGTATTTTGCCGCCCGGAGGGCGGCACGGCAGCGTAAGCCCTCGAGAAGCAGCAAATCGTCGTTGTGGAGATCCTCTTGCTCGTCCTTGTTAAAGGCAAGGACCCGTGGGGATCCATGCTTTATCTCTGTGGGGAGGACTGCTTCGGCTCCATAGACGAGGGCGAACGGTGTTTCCCCTGTAGGCTTTGGTGGCGTTGTGTGGATGGACCAGAGCATCGAGGGGAGCTCACTGATCCAGCCCTTGCCGTGGCCTTTGAGGATGTCGAAGGTCCTGGTCTTTAGGCCCTTTAGGACTTCTGCGTTTGCTCGCTCGGCCTGCCCATTGCTCTGTGGATGAGCGACTGAGGCGAAGCAGAGCTTGATGCCCATGTCTTCGCAGTAAGCCCTGAAAATGCCACTGGTGAATTGCGAGATATTGTCGGTGATGATGCGGTTAGGCACTCCGAAGCGGCAGACCAGGCCTCTGATAAATTTCACCGGCACGCCTGCTAGAATTGTGTGCGTCGCCTCCACTTTAGGCCATTTAGTGAACTTGTCGATGGCCACGAAGAGGTAGCGATATCCCCCTTGCGCTGTTGGGAAAGGTCCCAGAATGTCCAGCCCCCAGACCACGAACGGCCAGGAGAGCGGAATGGTCGGTAGCCCCAGCGCAGGTTGGTGGATTTGCTTGGCGTGGAATTGGCAAGCTTCACATGCTTGAACGATGTCAACTGCATCCTGAAGTGCTTGAGGCCGGTAGAAGACGCTCCTGAAGATTTTACCTGCGAGGGTGCGGGCGCACGAGTGGTGGCCGCACTCTCCGTTGTAGATGTCTTTGATCAGCATTTTTCCTTCTTCAGGAGGGACGCACTTGAGCGCGATGCCGTTTGGGCGCTTGCGGTAGAGATTTCCTTCGAGGATGTGGTAGGATTTTGCCTAGCGCGATTCGCTCCGCTTCAACATCATCCTCGGGAAGGACCCCTTTGGCGAGGTAGTCTTTGATCTCGCCAATCCATCCTGTTTCTTGATGTACCGCTGTGAGGAACAGACGTTCCCCTGTAGGGGGTCCGCAATCGGGAGCCCCGACTTTTGGTGGTGGCGGGAGTGCTTCGTCTGTGCTTGCGGGCATGGCCTCTTGAGGCTGTTTTATGGATGACTTGACGAGTCTTTCTTCAAAGACGCCTGGCAGATGAGCTTGCCTCTTTGACGCGCGTTTGGCGATGTCGTCAGCCTCTTAATTTTTTTTTCTTGGGATGTGCATGAGCTCCATTCCCCTGAAGTGCTTCTCAAGCCTACGGACCTCCTCAAGGTATGCGGCCATGTGGTCATCCTTAGGCTTGTAGCTTTTGTTGGAGAAGTTGACGAGCAGCAGGGAGTCGCCCTTGATGAGTTGGTGCTTGATGCCTAGAGCGATTGGGGCACGTAGGCCAGCAAGCAGGACTTCGTACTCAGCGATATTGTTGGAGATCTTGTCGATTCCGAAGCACAGCTGGACCGCGTAATATAGCTTGTCGCCCTTTGGTGAGATCAAGACCACACCAGCCCCACCGTGGCGACAAGCGAAATCTCCATCGAACTTCATGGTCCAGTGGCTGGGCATTTTGTCTCAGAGGGCTCTTGTTCTTCTCCTAGAGGCTCTTCAGGGGTAGGATCAGTCCATTCGGCGACGAAATCTGCCAGTGCTCTTCCTTTAATTACCCTTGTGGTATCGAAGTGCAAGTTGAATGGCTGTAGCTCTATATTCCATCATGCAACACGATCTATGGCGTTACGGTTGCGCATGATCTGCTCCAGGGGAAAAGAGGTGACCACCGTGATGGGGTGCCCCTGGAAGTAGTGTCACAGTTTTCTTGAGGCGATGAGGAGCGCGACGAGGAGCTTTTGCTGCGTGTACCCCTCGCGAGCATCGCGCAGTACTGTACTGACGAAGTAGACTGGGTGCTCGACAAGGGTTGTCAGTTTAGTCTTGGCGCACTCTGCCCGAGGAGGCTCTGCAGGGCCCTCAAGGGGATTTGCCTGTGGAGGATCTTCAGGGCCCTCGAGGAGGTTTACCTGTGGAGGCTATTCAGGCTCTCTGGCAAAACTATCCTGTAGCGGTTGACTTGGGGCAGGCTCCGCTTGTGGCTTTGGGCCTGGCGGTGGGTTTATGGGGCATGTTCCTTTGTCGAGCTCCTCGTCAGGCGGTTTTGGCTTTGGAGTGGTTGCACTCTTCTTGTGGAGGACTGGCTCTTCCCTTTCTACCACAAGGACGGCACTGGCGGTCTGTGGAGTGGCTGATAGATACAGCTTCAGGTGCTCGCCTGTCCTTGGGGCGACCATGATTGGTGGGCTGGCCAGGTACCTCTTCAAATCCTCAAAAGCGTTTTCCACTTCAGAAGTCCACTTGAAAGTGCCAGTTATTTTCATGATCTTGAAGAACGGCAGAGCTCTCTTGCCAAACTTGGAGATGAATCTACCTAAGCTGGCCATGCAGCCTGCTAGGCGTTGCATGTCCTTGAGCCGGCGTGGAGGTTGCATTTCCTCTATGGCCTTGATTTTGTCAGGGTTTGCCTCTATGCCCCGGTGGGACACGAGGAAACCAAGCAATTTGCCTGAAGGCACTCCGAAGATGCACTTGGCGGGGTTAAGCTTGATGTTAAGCTTGCGCAAGCTGGCGTAAGTCTCTTCAAGGTCCCTGAGGAGAGTATTTCCCTCTCAAGATTTTACGACAATGTCATCCACATAAGCCTTGGCATTTCTGCCCATTTGCTCGCCAAGTGCTATCCTCATTAGCCTCTGGAAAGTGGCTCCAGCTTTCTTCAGGCCGAAGGGCATGCAGACATAGCAATACACACCGCAAGGGGTGAGGTAAGCCGTCTTCTCCTCGTCTTCCTTAGCCATTTTTATCTGATGATAACCAGAGAAGGCATCGAGGAAGCAGAGGAGGTCGCAGCCTGCCGTGGAGTCCACAATCTGTTCGATACTTTGCATGGGATAAGGGTCCTTGGGGCAAGCCTTGTTCACATAAGTGTAGGATGCAGAGGCGGCCTCCTCCGGCGTGTTTTGGGACGACCACGCCGTTGGAGAGCCAAGTGGGATGTGCGACTTCAGGGACGACATTTGCTGCTTTTAGCTTCTCGACCTCTTTGACGATGAATGCTTGCTTCTCTGGGGCTTGTTTTCTTGCTTTTTGCTTGACGGGGCGTGCGTTTGGACACACGGCTAAGTGGTGCTCGATATCCTCCCTCAGTAGGCCGGACAAATCTGACGGAGTCCATGCGAACATGTCAGAGTTTGCCCGGAGGAAGGCGACAAGCGCGCTTTCCTATTTGGGAGGCAGCGTAGCGCCAATGGTGACGCTAGCCCCCGAGCCTTCAGCCCCCGAGCTGCTGGAGCTTAGAGAGACTTTCTTTTTAGCGGCTGGCTCCTAGGAGAACAACTTCTTCTTCTTCATGGGTCTCTCGAGAGGCTCCATGTCCTCGTCTGCAGGGAACTCCATGGCGGCTGCATTGTTGGCTGTTTCGACAGCGCATGTAGCATCCAGGATGAGTGGGGACCCCGGACTAGCTGTCCGAAATACCCTTGTGCCTACAACATCAGCGATCCCGTGATCAGTCTGTCCCTGAGCACAATCAAACTGGTATCAAAAGAACATCCATAATTACCGACGGAATTACTTACTTGATTGAAGCCATAATCTTCAATAAGTTCTTGCAGTGGAAAACACCAATCAACGTGGGGCCCGAGTCATTTGCCAAGACACCTACAGGCAGCTGACTGGGAAGACGGCCTAGTTCGCAAAGACGTCATCGGTCTCTCGGTCTTCATCATACTTTTTCTTGAACTCTGGACATGGGAATATCCAGGGACACAGCCATGAGTACATTTACGTACTCGCAAACTACCCCAACATGAGCATGCGCTATTCTTTTATTTGTTTAAATAAAACTTTGTTTGCCTTGAAAACCCTATATCTTTATTGAAAAGGAAAGAACGTCTTCAGAACTTTTCCCATAAATCTGCCTTTGTAAGAAGTCTCTTTAAAACTTTTTCCCAAAAGGGGCATCTTTGTTGAAAAAGGTAAGAAGTCTCTTTAATAAACATTTTATCGAAAAATCACCATTTTATCTGTTTCTCCAAAACTCCTCCTTTTCCTGACCATAAACCGTCATGATACATATTCTCCAACAACCTCATACCGATCCGTTGGTATAGGTGTATGGAACATTCTCCACTTCCTTTTTCTTTTAAAACTCAAACCTTTTCAAGGACTATCTCCAACAACCTCATACCGATCCGTTGGTATAGTGTATGGATCATTCTCCACTTCATTTTCTTTTTAAAACTCGAATCTTTTCCAAAACTTGCACATGGTCGAAGTAGGGCCTCTCAACTGTCCATATCCGAGGACTCGGCTATTCGAATAGTTTTAACCCTCTGCAGAGGTAGCACACTTTTCCCACACCCATCCGATAACTCATCGTGTCTGCCACGTCTCGTCATACCAGGGGTATGCGAAGTTGAGTCACCGACCCTAGTCTATCCTTTGCTCATGCTAGTATAGGATCCTGCCCGTATGATACTTTCCATCGACACTTAACCCAGCCCGTCGGAATCTAAGTGTGAGGACTCATAGGTTTTATCTGGCGGTGTATAGGGGACATCCTTCTATCCTCCTCCTTATCTACTCACAGAGTTTGAGCGAGGACCCAGGTCAGGGGTAGGTCACCAAACCATCCCCTCATGCATAACGGAGTCATCTCCGTTGATGAGGTATCCCATACTAATATGAGCAAATTATATGACTAAGCCCTTTCCCATATGTGGGTAAATGTGGTCGCACAGAGTATCGACGTAAGTACAAAGACACAATGTGCGTTTTATCAAAACCACCATTCTCCTTATCTCCATTCCAACACCAACCTCTCGGTGCTTCATAACCACACAGGGTTTTCAAAAAGGGGTTTTGATTAAACGAAACTTTTCCCATCATATAGTTCGAAAAATAATCTCCATCTAGTATCCCCATATAGGGTGTTAAAATAAGATACTTTTATTTTGGAAACAAAAGGGATTTTCAAACTCATAGCTTTAGTGGCAACCACCACATAAATAATATATGCTCCTTATAAGAAAAACATGTGAACCAAAATAGAGGTATGTAGATGCAAGCTCAGAGGATAGCTTGCCTGATTCCAGTATGATGTTCTTGGACTTCTTCTCACCGCTCAAGAAATAAATATCATCCTTCTCCGATAAATCCTTTCCAGATACCACTTCGGTAGCGTTTATATCTAGCGTCTCAAACATAAAATAGAACAACACTCAATAAGCAAACCATACCACAATTGGTATACAAAAAGATATCCAAAACACATCATAGCACTATTTTAACTAAGCGACCAACTAAGATATATATTCACTAGGGCATTATACTAATCAGGAGTATAACACCATACACATGCCAAAACAAGATAGCACAAAGACACCCTCAATTAGGGGTACTTCACAAACCCTTTTCAGGAAATACTTCAAACAAAAGTTAAGTCACCAATTCATCTTTATAATTTAAATACCTCACCAAGCTAAGGTGGGTACACTAACAAGATATTTAATCTAATACTCAACTTAGGTCCTTCAAGTTCATCAAGCTAGGCAATATTTTACTCATACCAATTTTTCCATCAAATTCCACTAACAGTACTAACATATTATAACATACTAAACAATAACCTCTATAAAGTAATTGTGACACAACCACCATTACAGCAATACAACCTCAAATGCTCTAAATAACCACTTCATCTATCAAGCAACACAGATTGGTTTCATTTTAATTGAATTAGCCATTATTCAATTACATCTTAATTAGGGCAGAAACTAGTTGAACATGTTTTATTGCATAACTTAAGTTCTGTTGGTCATAAAAATACAAAATAAAATTCTACATAAAGCAACTGATGTGTCTGAGACAACACAATTGGATTTGGGTCACTTGGAGTTACCAAATTCCCTACATAATGGTTTCAATCCAGAAGATTAATAATCAAGTTTTGGCTATCAATTAAGTTCTGTAATACTTTTAGGGGTGGCTAACCATGACTAAATGTAACTCAATATAATTAGTCTCAAACAATTTGGACTAACAGAGTATCAGAAACAAAAAAGTTTGGATTTTAAACCCTTTATGGAATTTTGAATAATACATTTTTATTATATATCTAAATGAGGTGAAACCAATTGGGTTGGTTAGATAATTTCATAAGCATTCCAGAACATTTGGATTTGATTTATTTGGAGTTATAAATCTCAAGTTATTGAATTTACAAAATGAGTCCAGTATTGATTTTCTAAATTCATTTTCTTTTCTACCTTTTTTTTATTTTAATGAAAAATTATATAAACTAATTTATTTGGATAAATGAATTAGACCAAAAGGCAGTATTTACCTTTCTGAACATTTTGGTATTTTATTTGTAATTTGAGGACAAGTATTTAAAAAGTCATGGATTTTACAAATTCAATTCCTTTTTTTGTTTTTAATATTTTCAAAAACATTCTCGGTGAAACGTTTTTCACCGAGGGGAGGTCTAGCTCGTGCCACTGCCACGCGGGCCCGAGGGCCACGCGGCGCTGATGCGGCTGGGTGCGGCTGTGCTGGCCTCCACGGTCACTGACCAGTGGGGGCCACATGTCAGTGCGCAAATAAAATAAAAAAGGGTGCGGCTGGGGTTCGAACTCGAGACCTCGCAGACGCGCGCGCTGTGTGCTAGACACTAGGCTAGTGCTGTGTTGTTGTTAGACTACGGGTTGGATCGGATATAAGCTATACGCGCGATTTTAACTGACGAAACTGAAGAACGGAGCGCGGTGGCCGTGCCCGACGGAGGAAAACGCCGGCGACGACCAATTTCTGGCGGCGCTCCGCGGTGCGTGTGGTGAAAAAGGGGTGCGGGGGTGCGCGCGTTCTCGTGCGCATGAAGGGGGCCCGAGGGGAGGACGCACGGCGTCGCGCCCGTGCTCGACACGCACGGCCACGGCGGACGGCCAATCGGCCTCTCGCTCGACGGCGAGGCTACATGGCAGGAGGAGGGAGGAGGGGGTGTCCCGGAGGACGGCGTGCTCACCCTCGACGCGTGGGTGGGCTCGGCTCGGACGGAGAGGCGACGACGACGCCGGAATCGTGCTCGAAGCGAGACGGCCGGAGCGGAAGAAGACGGGGATGGCGCGGTCGATTCGCGGCTCCCCTCTTCGATTCCTTGCACGGAGACGAATAGGACGGCGAGGCGGTGCTGGTGGCGGTCTCGGTTGGGCTCGGGGAGGCTCCAGTCGCCGGCGGTGTGCGACGGCGAGCTCGGTGCCGTGGGGAGGAGAAGAGAGGAAAGAGAGGGAGAGAGGGCCGGGGAGCAGAGGAGCGGCTCGGGGCTTCTTATTGCGCAGGTGAGAGGAGGGGGGTCTGGCAGGGGACGCTTGGGAGAGGGGCACGGCGGGAGGCGCACGTCGCCGTGTCGCCCGCGGACATGCCGCGCGGCCGCATGGGCGCGTGCCCAAAGGGAGGGGGCGTGGCGTCGGTGTCTGCGCTCCAGGGAGCAGAGGGGCGAGGCGGAGAGGCGGGGAGGTCCGGGCGGCGACGCTGCGAGGGGGGGGGGGGCCGGGCGGCGACGGCGGCGCGGGGAGCACGGCGACACCGGCCACTGTCGCCATGCCTCTCTACAGAATATGAACATTTTCTGAAAACCCCCCCCGGACAATATTTTTCAACTTCGCAAACCAGTCCTTTTCTGTTTTTCTATTAATTCATTTAAATCCAGTAGCATTTCAAGGATTTATTTGAGGTACTAAAATATTTTAGAAAAATTTGAAAATATTCATGGTGCTTCCTATATATATGTAGAAGCTGCACAAAGATTGGTGTTGCAAAATAAAATGTTTGGAAGACTTTTTGTTCATAGAGTTTGAAATATAACATTTTTCTCAAAACCCTTTTTATAATCTTTTAGAAATTTTTAAGCAAGTCCAAATATTAATTTGAACTCTTGGAACTTCCTTGACAAATATATTAACTTAAATTAGATTTTATTCTCATAAGAAAGTATTTGTTTGAAGAAAATAGATATTTAAATAGGGAAATTAATTTATTTAGATCATTTCTTTAGCTCATGATTTAAATTCCCATTTGTTGATTAATTTGAGGAGTTTGTTCCTATTCAAGTCTCACCCAACTTTGTTGTCAAGTGTGTCTTCAATTTAACACTTAAAGTATTTTGGTGTAATTATTCACCCAAGCAAACAATACAATAATCATCACAATCAAGGCCACAACATTCAAACCCTAGAATTAATCATATCACCATTCAATTAGAAAGTCACACAAGTTCAAACATAGCAATGGGAAGGGAAACACAATCATTAGTGAAACATTTCAAAAAGTTTTTGTTGGTTCTAAATTTTGGGTCTGGTAAAAATAAGTTTTTCTTGGTTCCAAAATTTGGGATGTTACAAACCTTCCCCCCTTAAAATAAATCTCGTCCCGAGATTTGCAAGGTGGGGTAACAGGGGAGTACGAGGCATGGGTTTTAGGTTGGTTATACTTCCGAGGTTGTGGCTTCTTCAGTAAGGTCACCACGTGAGATCCTGACAGATTTATGTTGTGAGGCTTTTTCTGTTGATAAACTTATGTGCTGAGTTCAGATCCTTTATGATGGGGTTGTCTTGACGATCGACTCGTATGGATAGTATTGGTCGGCTGTTTCTGGATTCTACAGGGCCAAGGCGTACGGATCTAATTATCTTGTTCTGGTATACCTGTTGCAGGTCTTCCCCCCTTAAAAAGGGGTCTTGAACCGGTCTTGTGGAAAGTCGCAGCTGGAGTTGACTTGGAGGCAACCTTCTCCTGGAGTAGCTGGTCGACATTTGTCTTCATATTTGTCCTTCTTCAGCTGAATAAAGGAGGGACTTCATTGTTGACTTCATTGATTCTCGCTCTCCGTGAAGCTTCGGTAAGAATTGCAAGAGGTCCAATCTAGGGTATCGAGCTCCCAGAGGAGTCTAAAAGTCAATTCGAGTGTCCTGCGGTAGGTGGTTTGGGGAGTGGATCGATGATTGTTCAAATGTTGCGGGTTAACGGACTTTAGAAAAAGTTAGTGAAGAACCTTCACACCCGTTGTTTTTATCAATGGTAACTTTTTCTGTTCTTGTTTTAGAAATCATATCCTTGGGAAAACACCATAAATCTCCATGTGACTTTCTTATTTGGATCTTGCATGTTCCCTAAGTTATACACTTGATTTAAGAGAATTTTTGTCCTTTAATTGGGTTTGAACATCATTCATCTCACCCTTGTGGTGAAGGAATCCACTTAGCCCTAGCAAAGCTTTCTATTGGTTAGTTGTATAAGAATGTGATCGTCTTTTATGACATCGAATTGCCTTAGTCATACGAGAAGAATTTGTTAACAAGGTAGCTAGTCGTGTCAACAAACTACTTTTCATATTCCAGAGGCTGAGATGCACTGAATTATCTGACGTTCTATTTAGTTTATGGTATGACACTCAAGTGTTTGAGCATATAAAAGTGATTTGTTAACAAGTTCATGAGGCTTGTTACCGAATTACTTGTATACCACACGAACATTGGAATATCACACTATTTTTAGAGAGATTAATAATAACAGCTTATGATGTATGAGTTTCTGAATACTCGAGGATAGTC
Organism: Poa annua; assembly: GCA_026929855.1. Taxonomy (NCBI): domain Eukaryota; kingdom Viridiplantae; phylum Streptophyta; class Magnoliopsida; order Poales; family Poaceae; genus Poa; species Poa annua. The sequence continues at coordinate 25,132,597 of CM049432.1, forward strand.
CAGTATATTAATTACTCCTTTACCAACTTAAGAAATCTATTATTAATCTCTTTATCGCAGTTCCTCCTTCTTGCGGTCTCTGAGCTCGAATCTCCACAGCAGTTCCTCTTCGAGATCTTGACGCACTTGCTTCAGGTGGTGCTTGAAGGCCATTATCTGATTTTCCGGTTAGGTTGCAAAAATTTCAGGTTATTAGTTAAAGGTCGGGGGTCTTTTGTATCTTGCGAAACTGTCAGTTCTTATCGGGAGACGGTTGAGATAAGATGAAGTTTTCACAAAAATATTTTCCCTAAGAGGGTTTACATCTGCAACAAGGTGCAACTGGCGAAAAAGGAATTTTATAAAAAGAGAACTTTGGTTTGACTTTGTGTTGCCATCAAGGCGTGATGGTGAACGCGCAAGAAAATCAACACACTAACAGAGAAGCATAATGCACATAAGCAAAGAGCACACAAGGTACTTCTAGTACCAAAGAATGTCCTACTCGTGGTAGTCGGGTAGTACAACCGAGGGTCCTATCATGTTTTTCCTATGGGCCTTGGTTAATATGGTTGGTGAAGTCCTCACTTTGTCGCCTTCGTCTTCAGTTGGAGAAACTGAGATTGTCGAAGGAGTAACTGGGTGGAATTGTTGATATTGAGTTGAGGTCTTCTGAGGTCTTTTGCTTTGTTGATAATATTGGTACTGGCGGATCCATCACCTCGACGTGGAATGTTGAGTACTCGCAATTGAAGCTTCTTCTCGTAGGTGCTAGCTAATGGGGTTTCATTTGGGTGCATCGTCAAGTATTTTGAACAGGTAAGAGATAACAGAAGAATCCTTGAAAAATCTTAAAATAGAGGGGTAAGACTTTGAAATATTCGAGAAGATGAGAGGAGTGGAAGTTATTTCTGGACTTCCTTAGATAAAAATATATTTTTTTGGTAACAATATATTTTTAACAAAATATTTCTTTCCTAACTAACGTCCATGCTAACTAAGGTCTGTTACAGTCAACGATGGCTCTGATACCAAGTCTGTGGGGACCCCGGACTAGCTGTCCGAAATACCCTTGTGCCTACAACATCAGCGATCCCGTGATCAGTCTGTCGCTGAGCACAATCAAACTGGTATCAAAAGAACATCCATAATTACCGACGGAATTACTTACTTGATTGAAGCCATAATCTTCAATAAGTTCTGGCAGCGGAAAACACCAATCAACGTGGGGCACGAGTCATTTGCCAAGACACCTACAGGCAGCTGACTGGGAAGACGGCCTAGTTCGCAAAGACGTCATCGGTCTCTCGGTCTTCATCATACTTTTTCTCGAACTCTGGACATGGGAATATCCAGGGACACAGCCATGAGTACATTTACGTACTCGCAAACTACCCCAACATGAGCATGCGCTATTCTTTTATTTGTTTAAATAAAACTTTGTTTGCCTTGAAAACCCTATATCTTTATTGAAAAGGAAAGAAGGTCTTCAGAACTTTTCCCATAAATCTGCCTTTGTAAGAAGTCTCTTTAAAACTTTTTCCCAAAAGGGGCATCTTTGTTGAAAAAGGTAACAAGTCTCTTTAATAAACATTTTATCAAAAAATCACCATTTTATCTGTTTCTCCAAAACTCCTCCTTTTCCTGACCATAAACCGTCATGATACATATTCTCCAACAACCTCATACCGATCCGTTGGTATAGGTGTATGGAACATTCTCCACTTCCTTTTTCTTTTAAAACTCAAACCTTTTCAAGGACTATCTCCAACAACCTCATACCGATCCGTTGGTATAGTGTATGGATCATTATCCACTTCATTTTCTTTTTAAAACTCGAATCTTTTCCAAAACTTGCAAATGGTCGAAGTAGGGCCTCTCAACTGTCCATATCCGAGGACTCGGCTATTCGAATAGTTTTAACCCTCTGCAGAGGTAGCACGCTTTTCCCACACCCATCCGATAACTCATCGTGTCTGCCACATCTCGCCATACCAGGGGTATGCGAAGTTGAGTCACCGACCCTAGTATGTCCTTTGCTCATGCTAGTATAGGATCCTGCCCATATGATACTTTCCATGGACACTTAACCCAGCCCGTCGGAATCTAAGTGTGAGGACTCATAGGTTTTATCTGGCGGTGTATAGGGGACATCCTTCTATCCTCCTCCTTATCTACTCATAGAGTTTGAGCGAGGACCCAGGTCAGGGGTAGGTCACCAAACCATCCCCTCATGCATAACGGAGTCATCTCCGTTGATGAGGTATCCCATACTAATATGAGCAAATTATATGACTAAGCCCTTTCCCATATGTGGGTAAATGTGGTCGCACAGAGTATCGGCTGATCGACGTAAGTACAAAGACACAATGTGCGTTTTATCAAAACCACCATTATCCTTTTCTCCATTCCAACACCAACCTCTCGGTGCTTCATAACCACACAGGGTTTTCAAAAAGGGGTTTTGATTAAACGAAACTTTTCCCATCATAGAGTTCGAAAAATAATCTCCATCTAGTATCCCCATATAGGGTGTCAAAATAAGATACTTTTATTTTGGAAACAAAAGGGATTTTCAAACTCATAGCTTTAGTGGCAACCACCACATAAATAATATATGCTCCTTATAAGAAAAACATGTGAACCAAAATAGAGGTATGTAGATGCAAGCTCAGAGAATAGCTTGCCTGATTCCAGTATGATGTTCTTGGACTTCTTCTCACCGCTCAAGAAATAAATATCATCCTTCTCCGATAAATCCTTTCCAGATACCGCTTCGGTAGCGTTTATATCTAGCGTCTCAAACATAAAATAGAACAATACTCAATAAGCAAACCATACCACAATTGGTATACAAAAAGATATCCAAACCACATCATAGCACTATTTTAACTAAGCGACCAACTAAGATATATATTCACAAGGGCATTATACTAATCAGGAGTATAACACCATACACATGCCAAAACAAGATAGCACAAAGACACCCTCAATTAGGGGTACATCACAAACCCTTTTCAGGAAATACTTCAAACAAAAGTTAAGTCACCAATTCATCTTTATAATTTAAATACCTCACCAAGCTAAGGTGGGTACACTAACAAGATATTTAATCTAATACTCAACTTAGGTCCTTCAAGTTCATCAAGCTAGGCAATATTTTACTCATACCAATTTTTCCATCAAATTCCACTATTAGTACTAACATGTTATAACATACTAAACAATAACCTCTAGAAAGTAATTGTGACACAACCACCATTACAACAATACAACCTCAAATGCTCTAAATAACCACTTCATCTATCAAGCAGCACAGATTGGTTTTATTTTAATTGAATTAGCCATTATTCAATTACATCTTAATTAGGGCAGAAACTAGTTGAACATGTTTTATTGCATAACTTAAGTTCTGTTGGTCATAAAAATACAAAATAAAATTCTACAGAAAGCTACTGATGTGCCTGAGGCAACACAATTGGATTTGGGTCACTTGGAGTTACCAAAATCCCTACATAATGGTTTCAATCCAGAAGATTAATAATCAAGTTTTGGCTATCAATTAAGTTCTGTTATTCTAAAAATTAAATCCTTTTAGGGGAGGCTAACCATGACTAAATGTGACTCAATATAATTAGTCTCAACCAATTTGGACTAACAGAGTATCAGAAACAAAAAGTTTGGATTTTAAACCCTTTAAGGCATTTTGAATAATACATTTTTATTATATATCTAAATGAGGTGAAACCAATTGGGTTGGTTAGATAATTTCATAAGCATTCCAGAACATTTGGATTTGATTTATTTGGAGTTATAAATCTCAAGTTATTGAATTTACAATATGAGTCCAGTATTGATTTTCTAAATTCATTTTCTTTTCTACCCTTTTTCTTTATTTTAATGAAAAATTATATAAACTAATTTATTTGGATAAATGAATTAGACCAAAAGGCAGTATTTACCTTTCTGAACATTTTGGTATTTTATTTGTAATTTTTGGACAAGTATTTACAAAGTCATCGATTTTACAAATTCAATTCCTTTTTTGTTTTTAATATTTTCAAAAACATTCTCGGTGAAACGTTTTTCACAGAGGGGAGGTATAGCTCGTGCCACTGCCACGCGGGCCCGAGGGCCACGCGGCGCTGATGCGGCTGGGTGCGGCTGTGCTGGCCTCCACGGTCACTGACCAGTGGGGGCCACATGTCAGTGCGCAAATAAAATGAAAAATGGCGCGGCTGGGGTTCGAACTCGAGACCTCGCAGACGCGCGCGCTGTGTGCTAGACACTAGGCTAGTGCTGTGTTGTTGTTAGACTACGGGTTGGATCGGATATAAGCTATACGCGCGATTTTAACTGACGACTGAAGAACGGAGCGCGGTGGCCGTGCCCGACGGAGGAAAACGCCGGCGACGACCAATTTCTGGCGGCGCTCCGCGGTGCGTGTGGTGAAAAAGGGGTGCGGGGGTGCGCGCGTTCTCGTGCGCATGAAGGGGGCCCGAGGGGAGGACGCACGGCGTCGCGCCCGTGCTCGACACGCACGGCCACGGCGGACGGCCGAGCGGCCTTTCGCTCGACGGCGAGGCTACAGGGCAGGAGGAGGGAGGAGGGGGTGTCCCGGAGGACGGCGTGCTCACTCTCGACGCGTGGGTGGGCTCGGCTCGGACGGAGAGGCGACGACGACGCCGTAATCGTGCTCGAAGCGCGATGGCCGGAGCGGAAGAAGACGGGGACGGCGCGGTCGATTCGCGGCTCCCCTCTTTGATTCCTTGCACGGAGACGAATAGGACGGCGAGGCGGTGCTGGTGGCGGTCTCGGTTGGGCTCGGGGAGGCTCCAGTCGCCGGCGGTGTGCGACGGCGAGCTCGGTGCCGTGGGGAGGAGAAGAGAGGAAAGAGAGGGAGAGAGGGCCGGGGAGCAGAGGAGCGGCTCGGGGCTTCTTATTGCGCAGGTGAGAGGAGGGGGGTGGCGTCGGTGTCTGCGCTCCAGGGAGCAGAGGGGTGAGGCGGAGAGGCGGGGAGGTCCGGGCGGCGACGCTGCAGCGAGGGGGGGGGGGGCGGGCGGCGACGGCGGCGTGGGGAGCACGGCGACACCGGCCACTGTCGCCATGCCTCTCTACAGAATATGAACATTTTCTGAAACCCCCCCCCCCCGGACAATATTTTTCCACTTCGCAAACCAGTCCTTTTCTGTTTTTCTATTAATTCATTTAAATCCAGTAGCATTTCAAGGATTTATTTGAGGTACTAAAATATTTTAGAAAAAATTGAAAATATTCATGGTGCTTCCTATATATATGTAGAAGCTGCAAAAAAATTGGTGTTGCAAAATAAAATGTTTGGAAGACTTTTTGTTCATAGAGTTTGAAATATAACATTTTTCTCAAAACTCTTTTTATAATCTTTTAGAAATTTTTAAGCAAGTCCAAATATTAATTTGAACTCTTGGAACTTCCTTGAAAAATATATTAACTTAAATTAGATTTTATTCTCATAAGAAAGTATTTGTTTGAAGAAAATAGATATTTAAATAAGGAAATTAATTTATTTAGATCATTTCTTTAGCTCATGATTTAAATTCCCATTTATTGATTAATTTGAGGAGTTTGTTCCGATTCAAGTCTCACCCAACTTTGTTGTCAAGTGTGTCTCCAATTTAACACTTAAAGTATTTTGGTGTAATTATTCACCCAAGCAAACAATACAATAATCATCACAATCAAGGCCACAACATTCAAACCCTAGAATTAATCATATCACCATTCAATTAGCAAGTCACACAAGTTCAAACATAGCAATGGGCAGGGAAACACAATCATTAGTGAAACATTTCAAAAAGTTTTTGTTGGTTCTAAATTTTGGGTCTGGTAAAAATAAGTTTTTCTTGGTTCCAAAATTTGGGATGTTACAATGTCCACGGATGGTGATGGTGCCAGCGCTGCAGGGGATCTTGACCATGTTGTAGGCATGATGTGTGACGGCCATGAATTTCACGAGGGCGGGGTAGCCGAGGATGGCGTTGTACGGCAGGCCGATGTGCGCAACATTGAAGTCGATGTGCTCGGTGCGGTAGTTTTCCTCGCCGCCGAAGGTGACGGCAAGCCTGACTGCCCCAGAGGCTTGATCGAGCCGCTGGTGACTCCCGTGAAGGGCCTAGAGGGCATGAGCCGCTTGTAGGGCACTTGAAGCGCTTCGAACGTCTCTGTGGAGATGACATTTAGGCCTGCTCCACTATCAATGAGTGTCTTGGAGACAGCGATGTTGTCGATGGTGGGGCTGCAGACCAGCGGGAGGGTTCCAACAGTCTTGGTGGACTTGGGTGGTCCTGAGCGTCGAAGGCGATGGTGTTCTGCGACCACTTGAGGGGCCTGGAGGTCTGGAGGCTGGGGAGGGCGGCATTGAGCTCGCGAGCGAATTGCTTGAACTGATTGTTCGATTTTGGCGCCTGTGCCCCACCGAGGATGCAGGCAATGGCGCCTCTTGGAGCTAGATAGCCTCCATCTTCCTCGTCAGGGAGGTTGTCGTTCCTCTCCGCAATGTTGTCCTGATTGCCAGATGGTTTCTGGTAGCCGCTCTTGCGCCCGCTTCCGCGGTAGCCACGGCCTCGACCGCGACTGCCGCTGCCCTCTGCTTGTTCGCGCTCCTTGCTCAGCCTCTTGAGGTCGAAGCAAGTCTCGGTAGAGTGACCGCGCCTGTTGTGTTAGATGCAGAATGGGCAGTGGTCGTCTTTTCTCTCCTAGGCTTGGGAGAGTCCCTGCGGGTGCCCTTCGCGTCAGGCTCTGCCGCGAGGACCGCGGTGGCCTTGCGCTTGGGCTCCTCCTTCTTCTTGCTCCTGGACCCTTCAGCGTGCTCGTCCCCTCCCGAGGAGATCTTGACGAAGAGGAGTCCCTCTTCAGCCTTGGCGCACTTGTCCGCCAGGTCGAACAGCTTCACAACAGAGGTGAGCTTGTCGAGGATACCCAGCTTCTCGAGCATCCTGCTGTTGGTGACGCCCTCGCGGAAGGCGGCGATGACTTGAGTGTCAGGGATGTTCGGGATCTTGTTGCGCACTTGGCTTGGCCTGCACCACAGCGTATAGGTCGTTGTGGGTGAGCGCGTGCTCGTACGTCCCCTTGAAGTTGGAGACGAACTGCTTGCAGAGCTCCTCCCAAGAGTTCACAGAGTCCTAAGGGAGGTTCAGGAGCCACGACAGCGCAGAGTCGCGAAGCGGGAGAACCAGTTGGCCATGACCTTGTCGTTTCCGCCCGGCGCCTGGATGGAGGTGGTGTAGAGCTGCAGGAACTCGATGGTGTTGCTGGAGCCGTCGTAGCCCTTTGGGAGAGCCGGCCTGAACTTCGGGGCCAAACCACGTGGCGCAGGGAGTGGGTGAACGCCATGCAGCTGGTGGCGTACGTGGCGACCCCGTGCTGCAGCGCGCTGCGGTTCTGCTGGCCCGCATGGCCGATTTCTTCCACGATCCGGTTCTGGCGGTTGCGCTGGAGCTCCATCCCCACGCGAGCGTCTGGCGCGGTGCGCTGCACGATCAAGCAGTCGTGAGGCAAGGACGCGTGGGAGGCAGGCCTCTGCGTCGCAGCTGGTGCAGGCCCTGGTGGAGGTGGAGGCGCGTCAGGCGCAGCCATGCCCACAAGGGAGGGGTACACGACGGACTGCGACGGAGCGGGGCGAGTCGTGGCGATGCCGACGAGGTGGTTGAGGCGCTCCAGCCACTGCTCGTGGGCCTCAGCGGTTGGCTGATAGCGGAGAAGTTCTTGCGCCATGAGCAGTGCGGTGTGCGGCGCGGGGTCCGTCCTGCCTGGACCGGAGCCGCTCGGGCGCCGCGTCGGGTGCGACGACTACGCGTCCTCCTGGTGCTCGGAGTTGTGCTCGGGCTCTTCCACATGAGGACCTGAGTTGGCGCGCTCTTCACGGCGGGGTCGCCCCCGTCGTGCACGCGTGGCCGTGGCGCCGGGCGTGACGCGTGCTCCTTCAAGTGCGCGCTGGTTGGCGCGGGCGGCGCGAGTAGCGCGTCTGTTCGCCATGGCGTGGAGGCGGCTTGAAGGTTGTTGACGCGCCTGAATCCCCTACCTGGCGCACCAGATGACGGGTTGTGACACCCACGAAACAGGGGTGGTCACTTCCTGAAGAGTAGTTCGTGAAGGGGATTGAACATGGAGGTCAAGACCCTCGAGAGGCACGACGATGGTGCTCGCCAGGCTTAGAGAGCAACACCCACGACAGAGATAGACACCAGCCCATACTCAGGTTCACGGCCCTCAGGACGAGGTAAACCGCTACTCCTGCTTGTCTGTATTGCTCTGTGGAGGATTACAGTACAACTGAGCTTGCCGAAGGCTCTCTTGAGGCAGTTTGTGTCTGGGGAGGGAAGTAATGGTCTTCTTCCTCCTCCAGCCGAAGGTGATTCTACTTGGATGAGCTAGGGTTTACAAGTGTTCTCCAAGCAATTGGCCGACCCCTTTCTACGGTGGAGGTCTTGTTTCTTTTATAGGCGGCGCAGGCATCTTCCTTTCGCTTGGCGTCAGAGGTGGGCTCCTACACGGCAGCGGCGTGGACGAGTTGGAGTCCACCGCTGCGGAATCCTCCATGGACGCGGTCCATCGCCGATAAAGTTGGGCGCGGTGGCCGACAAGATGCAGACCGCGCATAACGGCTCGCAGGGACCGCAGTCTTCGGAGTGGAGCCCACGATGACGATCTTCTTGGAGTGTTGCGTCGTCCAGCTACTTTATCACCAGAGAGGAAGGTCCTAGCTGTCCTGGCGCAGGCGGCGCAACTTTATTGACTCCTTTATCACCAAAACGGCAAAGGAAGCGCCTGCGTCACCCTGCGGATACGGCAGAGGCCATGTGCGCCCTGCTGTACTTCCTTGGCCGCGAAGTCTCCCCGCAGGCCCGTGGCGACCTGTGGTGGGATTTCTGTTGACCTGTCTCTAGGCGCACGGCGTCTCGGGAGGGTCCCTTGAAGCGCGGGTCCTCTTCAGGCCCTCGCTTCCTCTTCAGGCCCTCGAGGGGATCGTGCCTCTCGAGGGTCTCTCCAAGCGGTGGCTTGGTCCTTAGTCGTTTCGTCAGCCCGCGAGCGGTGCCTCGGGAGAGTGGGCTCTTCATACCCCAGTCTCCACTGGGCCGACAGATTTGAGCACCACTGAAATAGAACAACGATAGCGTGCTAGTGTATTGGTCATACAAGTATGACAATACTAGATTGTTTGATTGTGTGTACCCCGGTTGTTTGAAGTTTGTTAGGAGTTGTTTGTACTGAATTGCCTTGATTTTCGGTTGTGCATTAGAATGTTTGACTATCAACAAAACTTTTCTTTTAAGGGTTGTAGCCACCCAGATATTTCAAACCCAGCTACTTGAACCCAGAGATCCCAAACTATCTTTCTCTCTAGCCTCCCCAATCAGAAAAATCATCCCATGCCAGTTTTCAAGTTTCCATGTCAGAAAATAAATTTCTCAAAACCTCTCGAGATATCATAATCATTTCAAGCATTTTCTTTGTGTTTCTAGCCTCTCCGAATCTCGGGGACGAGATTCCTTTTAAGGGTGGTAATCTGTAACATCCCAATATTTTGGAATGTTGAAAAATCACAAACAATTTAAACTTATGTTTTATATTAAAATAAAACATTAAAATCATAAGAAAACCAACCATAAAAGACTTCATAGCATCTTCCAAATTGTGTATTATTTCAAATATCTCAAATAATCATTATTTTCAAAAGTTGTATCAAGTTAAACATTATATTATCCATTGTATTTCTTCAACCTCAATATATAATTTGACAAATGAATTACCAACCTTCAAACCATTTTCATGTAATAGAATGTTTCTTTTTAAAGTATTTGATTTCAACCACTTAGCCATAGCTATTCATAAATTAAAATAATAATTACAAGTGGTCTTCTTAACTATTGAAAACATGGTCAATTTCCCTAATGGTTTTCGTTCTTTACCTGAGTTCAAAACATGGTTTTGGAAATTACAAGTCTATAGTTTATAACTTTAAAACTTCATAGATTTTAATTAATGAATTATCCAAATAGACATTTCACTAACTTAATTTATTTTCATTAATGTTCAAAACATAAAATGATTTTCATGAATATATTCAATATAAGAAATGAAATAAATCTAGATTATTTTCCAAAGGTATTTAATGGAGATTTCAAAAATATTTATCATAAAATAAAACTTAATGGTGCACAAAGCATTTTGAATTAAAAATCAATACATTATATTTCCTTCTTCATTTCAAACAGTTCTTTATGTTATCTAATATAATACTAAAGAAAAAAATGAATTTAGTATTAGAAAATGTGTTTGAATAACTTGAATTCAAACATATTTGAATGTGGGTATTTCCTAAATTTTATTTAGCCAAAATGAAAGTTAATTAAGGTATAATTTAAAATTTGACAGTGTCAAATTTGTATTAAACCAATATTTCGAAATTATTATTTTTAAAAAGTTTTCAAAACATGCCCACTAATGTTTTAAAGCATAGATATGAATTTTAAAATTTTTTATAAATTTATTTGACTTCATTTGGACACTTAGATCAAAAGATATATAGAAAATGGAAAAACAGAAAAGAAAAAGAAAATTCCCTAACAGGCGGGACCCACCTGTCTGGGGAGGTTGTCTTCAACATCCATCAATGGCTACGATCGTTTTGGCCGAAAATCAATTCTCCGTTTCCAAGCGATTAAGACGATAAAAATTCGGCCCCTCCTGCCTACTTGAAGCCCTCGAGCCCCGCATCATTTTCCCCCTCTCCCCGTTACAATCCGTGCCTCCAGGCCGAAGAATTTTGCCGCCGGAGCCGCAAGGCAGCTGCCGCATTTCTCTTCGATTCCGGCGAGTGGGTGCCACCCCCCCCCCCCAAACCACATCCATCATCTTCCCCGTACTCGTGCGTTCCCATAGGACCCTCCCCCTCACCGAAAGCGTCACCGATTTATCGAGCTGGTACTCGCCCGAGGTAACCGGAGCCGCCGCCGCACTCGTTCGCGCCTCCCCGCTGTGCGAAGACGCTCAAGACAACATCGATACCCCCATCCACCTCGCTGTGCCGCTCCACGTCCGTCTGTGGTCTCCCGGAGCAAGAGGAAGACCGGAGCGCCGTTTCCGTCGAAGACCGACGCCGACGCCGCCATCTTAATCACCTCTGGCGGAAGCCCTGCGCCACTCCTGCAAGCACTCGAGGATGCCGCTGTCACTATCTTCTCCGTAGTGACGAGCCGCACCCCGCCAACGTCTTCCTGCAGTGAGGCGAAGCCCGGAGCGTCGAATCCGACCTCCACCGAGCACAGCGCCACCGTCGTCCACATATCCGGCTACCGTGAGCGCCGCCCGGTGAGCATCTCCTCCCGCGCCGTCCGATCCTTTTTCCACGGCCACTATTAGAAGTTTACAATGAAGAGATATTTTCCATTTGCAACCGTTAGATCTAGATCGTGCGGTTTTGATCGAATCACTTATCCACGTTGTCGCACAGTCAGCGCCGCGTAGCAGCCGCGTCAGCAGCCACGCCAGATTTTTTTTTCCTATTTAGTGTATTTGGTAGTTTTACAGAAACACCCCTGCTTATTAAAATTGTTATAACTTTTTAATCACACATCCAAATTACATAAATTTTATATGTTTGGAAAGCCCTTGACTTGTAGAATATTTTAGTTCTGTTAGAATTCAAATTTTACTTAGTTTAAAATATTCAAATTTCAAATGGATGATTTGAGTATTTTTTCATAACCTTAAATCTATAAATCCAAAAATTGCAAATAAAATTGTTTTGGAAACTTTGGAATATTTGTAATATGATGCCTCTGTTATAAAATAATTTTGAGTATTATTCGATGATTTAATAGTTATATGTTTAAATTGAATAATTTGGGTAAATTTGACATAACCCTTGATAGAAAAATCATTTTTGAATAAATTCAATTGCTATAACTTTGTTTAAATCATCTCTGTCCATTAGGACTGTTTATAAATTTTTGTTATAAAAGTTAATCACAGAAAACTTTAATATTGTAATTTACCCTTTTATTATATGTTGCTATAATAGAAATTAATTAAATTGCATTTATAACTTCATGCATATTTATAAAAATCAAAAAAAGTTGTTATGATGCTTTCTTTTTAAAAATTGCATTTCATGCATAGCATATTTCTTTTGTAGTTATACTCCTCATAGGAAAACTTCTTCCTTATTTTCTCTAAGTAGGATTATGTTCAACATAGTTGTTTTGGTAAAGTGGTCTACACTTGGGATTTTCAACATGGAGCTAGAAGGCCAATGAACGACTTATCCAAGAAAACAAGACTTCAGAAGTATCTTCAAGGATTAGAAGCACTTAGAAGAAAATCAAGAAGAAGTTCATGAAGACCAACTACATTTTTCTTTCTACCTTTTTCCTCCTTCCTAATCTTGTCTTTCACTTTAGACATAAACAATTTTTGATCAGGACATTACCATCTTTGAAGTATGTTGCATCCTAACGGCATAGTGAGATGAAGCGGCCTGGAGACTAACCTTACATGTCCACGTACATGAGACCTGTTCCAGAATCATAAGTGGATGGCCGAGTGTCTGTCTCTCTCACTATAGTGAATATCCAATTTACAAAGAGTTGTTAATAATTGTTGATCACCTTGAAGATTAGACTTAGTATTTTCTATAAGTATTTATGAACATCATGGCTAAGCCATTAGAGTGCTTATTCAAGATGATTTTTAGCAAAGTATTTTGTCCAACCTATGACCTTAGTACTTAGTCATTTTTTACCAACATATTTGCCTTGCATTAACTTAGAAGATTTTCATGGCATGACATGCATCTCTAGTCCTTCAAAATAGTTTGCACATCATGCATGACATATTTTCCCTAGAAGTTTATGAAACTTGTTTGTTCATTCTTTATGTGTTGTATGTGTTGTGATGTTGTGTTTTATGTTGATTGTTGTATTGTTGTTTGTTTATATTGTTTAGACTGAACAGAGAGCCTCGAGTTACGTCGAAAAGAGTTTGTGAGCAAAGACATCATCCAAAGGCAAGTGGCACATTCATAAACCTCCTACTATTTTCCTATATGCATGACTTAGACTATTTTATATAAGCATGTGTAGGATAGTATTGTTATGCAAGCCATGTTTAGATTCCCCTATTCCTATGTCTAGATTCCTATGCATTACTTAGTAGAATTATTGATGCTATGCAAAACTATTTTTTTAATGAAAAGTTAAATTTTACTAAGTTAAGAATGAAACACCTGGGTGGAATTGGTTGCTTGGTTGTATGAGTTGAGTGTTGTCCCCAGGGGTTTTACCTGTGGGATATTCACTTGTGGATGGCCACCTAGGAACAGAGGAATCTGAAGAACTCCGAGTGAAGATTGCTTCCCGTGCAGCCATTGCCAATATGGGCTCTGGCTTGATCAACTAAGCTGCGTGGACTCGCCTCGGCCTAACAGGTGGTGGTAGTGGTTTGTAGGTGGAGCATGTCAGACCAGCATGGGTAGGAAAAATGCTTCTGAAAGATCTCGTCTCATTCTTCTCCTTTTCCTTATCACTTCAAGAGTGTAGAGGATAGTTTGGGCTGAATGGGTACAATGGTGAACGTGCACAACCTCTACAGAGTTAAAATCTAAGTACTTAGCCGAGTCCACAGTACGAACAATTTGAGCAGCTGAACGAGGATGTCAACGGAGGATTCCACCATTTCAATTTCTAAGTTAAAACTCGAGGGGTGAAAGAGGGTAGAATGAGACAGTGGATTTCATGCCACGGATGTCTCGAATAGAAGAAAAGTGTTTTCCAAAGAGTTAGAAAAAATTGGCTTTATGCAAAATAGCCTTGAACTCCACCAGCCAAATATGCATATAGGTTATTAGAGTTATTCCACTAAGTGTCCACCATAGTGTCACTTTGCCAGACTCCATTTTTAATGGAATCTGACCCATGTTGTTACAATATCTTTCTTATTGCAGATTGTTCAGATGACGAGTGAGGTTTCGTTTAAAGGTTTCGAGTCTGCAACCAACATGTTTTCGCATGTGGCAACATGAAGATGATGGAGACTCACTGCTATTTATTTCCGTTGTTTACTCTTTCAGTGCTAGCTTTATGCTATGCATGTTGTAAAGAATATTTTCTAAGTCTGGATCATCGATGTAATAAAATTGATACTTTGTTGTGATATTACATCGTAAACTGTGTGTGCAAACGAATCGATCCAGGGATTTGCACTATACAGAGTTACCTTGCCATATTTTAAGTGCAGGTACGCTACAGATGGTATCAGAGCAATGTGTTGCCTGTAGGTTTGAAACCCTAAGTTTTGATAGAAATAGGATTTGACCATAGGATTCAAAATCTATTTTTATTCAGTTTTCTAAAAACAAAACTTTTCCATTTTACCTTCCTCATACTCTTGTCTACTATCAACCTTCTGAAAACACCTTATTTTTTTTCTAGATGACCATGTTCGTATAGTCTAAGTCTGATTCTTCTGCTTCATATGGAAAAGCTTCAATTCAACCTAAAGTTCTACGTGCATGGAAGACCACTGAAGAACCAGTATTCAGCCAACACTTCGAAGATATCCTAGAAAGTTGAACAAGAACTTGAAGCACCAACGAAGGTGATAAATTTGACCACCACTTAAATAGAACAACGATATCGTGCTAGTGTATTGGTCATACAAGTATGACAATACTAGATTGTTTGATTGTGTGTACCAGGTTGTTTGAAGTTTGTTAGGAGTTGTTTGTACTGAATTGCCTTGATTTTCGGTTGTGCATTAGAATGTTTGACTTCCAACAAAACTTTTCTTTTAAGGTTGGTAGCCACCCAGATATTTCAAACCCAGCTGCTTAAACACAGAGATCCCAATCCATTTTCCTTTCTAGCCTCCCCAATCAGAAAAATCATCCCATGCCAGTTTTCAAGTTTCCATGTCATAAAATACATTTTTCAAAACCTCTTGAGATATCATCATTTCAAGCATTTGCTTTGTATTTCTAGCCTCTCTGAATCTCGGGGACGAGATTCCTTTTAAGGGTGGTAGTCTGTAACTTCCCAGTATTTTGGAATGTTGAAAAATCATTAAAAATTTAAAAGTTTGTTTATATTAAAATAAAACATTAAAAGCATAAGAAAACCAACCATAAAAGACTTCATAGCATTTTCCAAATTGTGTATTATTTCAAATATCTCAAATAATCATTATTTTCAAAAGTTGTTTCAAGTTAAAAATTATATTATCCATTGTATTTCTTAAACCTCAATATATAATTTGACAAATGAATTACCAACCTTCAAACATTTTCATGTAATAAAATGTTTCTTTTTAAAGTATTTGATTTCAACCACTTAGCCATAGCTATTCATAAATTAAAATAATAATTACAAGTGGTCTTCTTAACTATTGAAAACATGGTCAATTTCCCTAATGGTTTTCGTTCTTTACCTGAGTTCAAAACATGGTTTTGGAAATTACAAGTCTATAGTTTATAACTTTAAAACTTCATAGATTTTAATTAATGAATTATCCAAATAGACATTTCATTAACTTAATTCATTTTCATTAATGTTCAAAACATAAAATGATTTTCATGAATATATTCAATATAAGAAATGAAATAAATCTTGATTATTTTCCAAAGGTATTTAATGGAGTTTTCAAAAGATTTATCATAAAATAAAACTTAATGGTGCACAAAGCATTTTGAATTAAAAATGAATACATTATATTTCCCTCTTCATTTCAAACAGTTGTTTATGTTATCTAATATGATACTAAAGACAAAAATGAATTTAGTATTACAAAATGAGTTTAAATAACTTGAATGCAAACATATTTGAATGTGGGTATTTCAAAAAAATTATTTAGCCAAAATGAAAGTTAATTAAGCTATAATTTAAAATTTGACATTAAGTGTCAAATTTGTATTAAACCAATATGTCAAAATTATTAATTTTAAAAAGTTTTCAAAACGTGCCCACTAATGTTTTAAAGCATAGATATGAATTTTACAATTTTTAAGAAATTTATTTGACTTCATTTGGACACTTAGAGTAAAAGTTATAAAGAAAATGGGAAAACAGAAAAGAAAAAGAAAAATCCCTAACAGGCGGGACCCACCTGTCAGGGGAGGTCGTCTTAAACCTCCATCAATGGCTACGACCGTTTCGGCCAAAAATCAATTCTCCGTTTCCAAGCGATTAAGAGTATTAAAACTCGGCCCCTCCTGCAACCTTGAAGCCCTCGACCCCCGCATCATTTTCCCCCTCTCCCCCTTACAATCCGTGCCTCCAGGCCGAAGAATTTTGCCGCCGGAGCCGCAAGGCCGCTGCCGCATTTCTCTTCGATTCCGGCGAGTGGGTGCCACCCCGACCCCCCAAAACCACATCCATCATCTTCCCCGTACTCAAGCGATCCCGTAGGACCCTCCCCCTCGCCGAAAGCGTCACCGATTTATCGAGCGGGAACTCGCCCGAGGTGGCCGGATCCGCCGCCGCACTCGTCAACGCCTCCCCGCTGTCCGAAGACGCTCAAGACGACATCGACACCCCCATCCACCTCGCTGTGCCGCTCCACATCCGTCTGTGGTCTCCCCCGCGCAAGAGGAAGACCGGAGCGCCGTTTCCTTCGAAGACCGATGCCGGCGCCGCCATCTTCATCACCTCTGGCGGAAGCCCCGCGCCACTCCGGCAAGCACTCGAGGATGCCGCTGTCACCATCTTCTCCACAATGACGAGCCGCACCCCGCCAACGTCTTCCTGGAGCGAGGCGACGGCCAGAGCGTCGAATCCGTCCTCCACCGAGCACAGCGCGGCCGTCGTCCACATCTTCGGCGCCGCCCGGTGAGCATCTCCTCCTGCGCCGTCCGATCCTTTTTCCACGGCCACGATTAGAAGTTGACAGCGAAATGATATTTTACATTTGCAACCGTTAGATCTAGATCGTGCGGTTTAGATCGAATCACTTATCCACGTCGTCGCACAGTCAGCTCCGCGTGGCAGCCGCGTCAGCAGCCACGTCAGATTTTTTTCCCTATTTAGTGTATTTGGTAGTTTTATAGAAACACCCCTGCTGATTAAACTTGTTATAACTTTTTAATCACACATCCAAATTAGATAAATTTTATATATTTGGAAAGCCCTTGACTTGTAGAATATTTTAGTTCTGTTAGAATTCAAATTTGACTTAGTTTAAATATTCAAATTTCAAATGGATGATTTGAGTATTTTTGTCATAACCTTAAATCTATAAATCCAAAAATTCCAAATAAAATTGTTTTTAGAAACTTTGGAATATTTGTAATATGATGCCTCTGTTATAAAATAATTTTTGAGTATTATTTTGATGATTTAATAGTTATATATTTAAATTGAATAATTTGAGTAAATTTGACATAACTCTTGATAGAAAAATTATTTTTGAAAAATCCAATTGCTTTAAGTTTGTTTAAATCCTCTCTATCCATTAGGACTGTTTATAAATTTTTGTTATAAAAGTTTAATCACAGAACACTTTAATATTGTAATTAACCGTTTTATTATATCTCGCTATAATAGAAATTAATTAAATTGCATTTATAACTTCATGCATATTTATAAAAATCAAAAAAAGTTGTTATGATGCTTTCTTATTAAAAAGTGCATTTCATGCATATCATATTTCTTTTGTAGTTATACTCCTCATAGGAAAACTTCTTTCTTGTTTTCTCTAAGTAGGATTATTTTCAACATAGTTGTTTTGGTAAAGTGTTCTACACTTGGGATTTTCAACATGGAGCTAGAAGGCCAATGAAGGACTTACCCAAGAAAACAAGACTTCAGAAGTATCTTCAAGGAGTAGAAGCACTTAGAAGAAAATCAAGAAGAAGTTCATGAAGACCAACTACAGTTTTCTTTCTACATTTTCCCTCTTTCCTAATCATGTCTTTCACTTTAGACATAAACAATTTTTGATCATTAGATTACCATCTTTGAAGTATGTTGGATCCTAACGCCATAGTGAGATGAAGCGGCCTGGAGACTAACCTTACATGTCCACGTACATGAGACCTGTTGCACAATCATAAGTGGCTGGCTGGGTGTCTGTCTCTCTCGCTATAGTGAATATCCAATTTACAAAGGGTTGTTAATAATTGTTGATCACCTTCAAGATTAGACTTAGTATTTTCTCTAAGTATTTATACACATCATGGCTAAGCCATTAGAGTGCTTATTCAAGATGATTTATAGCAAAGTAGTTTCTCCAACTTATGACTTTAGACCTTAGTCATTTTTTATGGCATGACATGCATCTCTTGTCCTTCGAAAATTTTGCACATCATGCATGACATTTTTTCCTTAGAAGTTTATGAAACTTGTTTGTTCATTCAGTATGTGTTGTATGCGCTGTGATGTTGTGTTTTATGTTGATCGTTGTATTGTTGTTTGTTTATATTGTTTAGACTGAACAGAGAGCCTCGAGTTACGTCGAAAAGAGTTTGTGAGCAAAGACATAATCCAAAGGCAAGTGGCACATTCATAAACCTCCTACTATTTTCCTATATGCATGACTTAGACAATTTTTATATAAGAATGTGTAGGATAGTAATGCTATACAAGCCATGTTTAGATTCCCCTATTCCTGTGTCTAGAGTCCTATGCATTACTTAGTAGAATTATTGATGCTATGCAAAACAATTTTTTTGATGAAAGTTAAATTTTATTAAGTTAAGAATGAAACACCTGGGTGGAATTGGTTGCTTGGCTGTATGAGTTAAGTGTTGTCCCCAGGGGTTTTACCTGTGGGATATTCACTTGTGGATGGCCACCCATGAACAGAGGAATCTGAAGAACTCTGAGTGAAGATTGCTTCCCGTGCAACCATTGCCAATATGGGCTCTGGCTTGGACTCGCCTCGGCCTGACAGGCGGTGATAGTGGTTTGTAGGTGGAGAGCGTCAGGCTAGCATGGGGAGGGAAAATGCTTCTTAAAGATCTCATCTCATTCTTCTCCTTTTCCTTATCACTTCAAGAGTGTAGAGGATAGTTGGGGCTGAATGGGTACAATGGTGAACATGCACAACCTCTGCATAGTTAAAATCTAACTACTTAGCCGTGTCCCCGGTACGAACCTTTTGAGCAGCTGAACGAGGATGTCCACGGAGGATTCCACCATTCAAATATCTAAGTTAAAACTTGAGGGGTGAACAAGGGTAGAATGAGACAGTGGATTTCATGCCACAGATGTTTTCGAATAGAAGAAAAGTGTTTTCCAAAGAATTAGGAAAAATTGGCTTTATGCAAAATAGACTTGAACTCCACCAGCCAAATATGCATATAGGTTATGAGAGTTATTCCACTAACTGTCCACAGTAGTGTCACTTGCCAGACTCCATTTTTAATGGAATCTGACCCATGTTGTTGCAATATTTTTCTTATTGCAGATTGTTCACATGACGAGTGAGGTTTCGTTTAAAAGTTTCGAGTCTGCAACCAACATGTTTTCGCCTATGGCAACATGAAGATGATGGAGACTCATTGATATTTATTTCCGTTGTTTACTCTTCCAGTGCTAGCTTTATGCTATGCATGTTGAAAAGAATATTTTCTAAGTATGGATCATCGATGTAATAAAATTGATACTTTGTTGTGATATTAGATCGTAAACTGTGTGTGCAAACGAATCGATCCAGAGATTTGCACTATACAAAGGTACCTCGTCATATTTTAAGTGCAGGTGCGCGACACTTCGCCGCTAAGGAACTGCTGCAGGGTGCACATGGCCTCTGCAGCAGCCGCAGAGTGACACGCGTGTCTACGGACAGTGACGCGGGCGCCGAAGTTGCCGTTTTGGTGATTAACGAAGTCAACAAAGCTGCGCAGCCACTGCCGGAGAGAAAGACCTTTCCTCTTTGGTGATAGAGCGGCTGGAACGCACAACGCTCCTAGAAGATCGTCATCGTGGGCTCCGCCACGATCGCTGCAGCGCCTGCTGGCCGTTCTGCGCGGACTGTGAGTTGTCGGCCACTGCGACAACTTTAGCACGGATGGACCGAGTCCATGAATTGTTCTGCGGCGGTGAACTCCACTCCTTGGCGCCACTGCCATGTGGGAAACCATCCTTTGCATGAAGTGCAGGGATGAGTCCCGGGGCGCCTATAAAAGGAGGAGGAGTACCTCCGTAGAGAAGGATCGCATTCTAAATCCTTGGAACCCTAGCCAAGTGCGTAGGATAGCCAACTAGCTCGAGGAGGAAGAAGGCGATAGCTTCCCTCTTCAAGCACCAAACTGCCTCAAGAGAGCCCTCGGCAAGCTCATTGTACTGTAACCTCTGCAGTGCAATACAGAAAAGCAGGAGTAGCGGTGTTACCGGATAACCCACAAGTATAGGGGATTGCAACAGTCTTCGAGGGAAGTAAAACCCAAATTTATTAATTCGACACAAGAGGAGGTAAAGAATACTTATAAGCCTTAACAGCCGAGTTGTCAATTCAACTGCACCTGGAAACGCACTAGTAACAGGGGTGATGTGAAAGCAGCAGTAATATGAGAGTAGTAGTAACAGTAACACAGAGACAATGGCACCAGTGAATAGTTGTTTGCGTGGAGTTGACAGGAAAGCAATGATGATGACACATAGACCGGGGTTCCCAGCTATCTACACTAGTGGTAACTCTCAAGAACAAGTGTCAGGTGAACAAATTACAGTTTGGCAATTGATAGTATTGAAATAACATTAAGTAAGAATATCCAGATTATTAATTAAGTAGGCATGTTTTCCATATAAAGTCGTGCGTGCTCGCAATGAGAAACTTGCATAACATCTTTTGTCATGTCAGCCCGTTTGCAGCGGGGCCTCTAGGGAAACTACTGGCAATTAAGGTGCTCCTTTTAATAGAGCACCGGAGCAAAGCATTAACACTTGGTGAAAACATGTAATCCTCACATCATAGCCATTCCCTCCGGTTATCCCAATTGCTGTCACTTTGGGGCCATCGGTTTCGGACAATGACATGTGCATACAATTTGTAGATACAATCTAAGCAATAAATACATCTAAGATCATGCCACTCGTGCACTAGTGACAAGCATTAAACACAACAAGATTGCAGCAACAATAACTTCACAAACTTGTATAGATAGACTGATCATAATGTAACAATTCATCGGATCCTAACAAACACAACACGGACTACATCATATGGATCTCAATCATATAAGGCAGCTCATGAGAACATTGTATTGAAGTACATGGGAGAGAGAGTACCAACTAGCTACAGCCAAGAACACGTAGTCCATGGGGGAACTACTCACAAACCATCATGGAGTCGAAGTGGAGGTGGTGGAGTCGATGGAGATGGCTCCGGGGGTCGATCCCCGTGCCGGCAGGGTGCCGGAAGAGGAACTTCTGACCCCCGAAACTTGTCGGCGATGGCGGCGGCGCTGCGGAACTTTTCGTGGAAGATGGCCTATCATTCCTTTATTTTTAGGTCAAGGGGCATCTTATAGGCGGAAGGGCAAGGTCGGTGGGCGCCCGAGGGCCCACATAACCTCCCAGCGTGGCCAGAATGGGTCCCACTCCACTAGGTGATGTGGGCGCCTCGCGGCCCCTCTTCGTTTTGTCTTTGGTTCCTCGTGACGCAAATGTTACAAAAATAATTCTAGGTTGATTTATTTCCAATTTGGCATATATTTCATTAAGTACTTTTCTGAAACAAAAAAAAACATAAAACAGGGAACTGATACTGTGGCATCTTGTTAATAGGTTAGTTCCAGAAAATGCATAAAACTATATAAAATGCATATAAAACATGTAATAATATGATATAACATAGCATGGAACATAAGAAATTTTGAATACGTTGAATACGTATCAGCATCCCCAAGCTTAGTTCTACTCGTTCCGAGTAGGCAAGAACGATAAAGAGAATAATTTCTGAAGTGACATGCTTTCACACAATCTTGATCATATAATAATGTAACGTAAATACTATACATCAGAGTCCGTTGCAAAGCAAAACGTCGGACCAGTCAGACGTCGTCCGTTTCCCATTCAATCTCACAGCCTGGATGCAAATTTCTCACGGAAACAATGCACTCCTTTAATGCCCCCATATTGTACGCCTCCACCTCCATTATTTCTGGCCACCTGATCCTCTAATTTATCCCCAAAATCCCGTTGTTTTGCCTGTTCACAAATCTTGCCGCAGCTGATCTGGTCAGTGTATCTCTTTTCCTCTCCACACCTCGCCGCCACCTCTGATCCCGGACGATGCTGCCATCGGCCGGCCGTCTATGTTGAAGACAGCATAGCAGGGTCGACCAGATTGCACGCTGCCTGAATTAACGTGTTTGCTTCCTTGAACGACTACACAAACTCAGAGAAGGTAATTGCCTTCCCGCATTCGCTTGGCTCCTATAACGTGGTGTTCCCATGCATGGAGTGAATAAAGTTTGTTATAGTGGAAGGAACGCCTACAGATTTTGGAATAAATTTTGTTATATGGAAGCATGGCGTGGACACATGCTTTTACTTTCATATTACATGTTTCTTACAACATAGGTTTCTGCTTCCCACAAGCAAGCATTAGAGTGCTTCAAATAGTATATTTATATTTCTTGGACACTGTAATGATTTCTTCCTTTTTTTTGTAAATTATCATAAAGTGTGTACAAATGTTTTGATTCATACAATTAATACCTACCATACTCCTATGCTTCTCACATATATGTGATTCTATTGTATAACAGACAATCTTCATCGTGGATGTGGGTCGTGCGTCGGTGGTTATCCTTTCAATCCTGCCATTTAGAGCATGATTGAGGTTATGGCATGGCATGTACTCATCTGGGTCTCACACAGCTTCTTCCACCGGAAGACCTCACATCGCTAGCTCTGTTGCCCCCTCTACAGAAACAACATCGCCACATAGCCTCATGGACGACCACCTAAACCATGATATTCTTCGTCGACAAGCAGCCGCATCTCCGATTTGTTTCTCTCACTTGATGCTTCCCTAGTTTCATGGACGACCTTCTCCATGTGCATATATTGGCCATCACCATGACACATTGTACTTTTGCTGAAATGCTAGAAAACATAACCCTGCAATTACCAATTCTTGTTGTATATGGAAGCAATTGGGAGCAAATTATATTTTCCTTGAAGCATTGTTGATAGAAACTCATCTTGTAACCTCTCATGGCAATTTACTGTTACCCAAAAACATTTACTTGGTCCTTCGAAGCATATTGTTTTCGCGTTGGAAACTATATACTAGATCGAAGCAATCTCCAGTGAACTTCGAAGCAATCTCCAGTGTACTTCGAAGCAATCTTGGCGACCAGCGGAAGCAAACTGTATATTTCTAGAAGCAAAACCAATTCTTTTTTGAAATCAATGTGGTAGAAACAATCTTGGTCTCACTGGAAACAATATAATGTTATACTTACATAAATCTTTGGTAATTTGAAGCACATTTTCGGTATTGGAAACAAAACAACAGGTCAAAAATCTCTTAATTTTTTTTAATAGAAACAAGCTCAGGGGGTGTTTGTTTGGGCTTTTGGTTTTGGCTTTTGGAAGCCAAAAAGCACCTAAATAGGTGCTTTTTGGCTTTTGAATTTTGGAAGCCATAAGATTTGGATCTTGGATTTTGGCTTGCAAAAGTTAAAAGCCAAAAAGCACCTAAATAGGTGATTTTTGGCTTCCAAAAGCCAAAGCCAAAAGCCCAAACAAACACCCCCTCAGTTGTCTTAGAGAAACAAACTATATTTTAAGGTCCGATATATGAAGCAATTTAGTTTCCACAAAAATAAAATGGACTACAAATGGAAATAAAATTTCTTCACATGGAAGCAAATTGCATGACGTTAGATCGATCTACGTGAATCAACACAGTAGGCAAGTAGTTATTACGGAAATAAATTTCCATCACCGCAGCTGCTGCATGCAAAGATTTGGATCGCTCTTCCCTAGCGGATTGGACGCTCAAGATGAAAGGAATCCTGTGGTGTAGGACTAGTCCGATCGGAAGCTAGGCATCAGCCGCGCGCCCATAATGTAATGCTCATGTTATGAATGAAATGATTCAAGGCAATGATCTATAGTTTGTTAACAAATAGACAAGGAGTAAACTACATCATACAAGCAAATTTTTTTTATGTATAGTACTTTCAAACAAGCATCAATAAGATTTGCATAAGAGTTAACTCATAAAGCAATATTATCTAACCAAAAGAGCATTGAAGCAACACAAAGGAAGATATAAGTTTCAGCATTGGTTTTCAACTCTGAACATGTATATCATATAGATAGTTATCAACACAAAGGAATATAACAAGTGCAATAAGTAAGCATATAAGAATTGTTGTACACAATTGACACAAGTGTTTGCTTCGGGGATAGAAAGAAGTATTTAAACTGACTCAACATAAAGTAAAAGATAGGCCCTTCACAGAGGGAAGCAAGGATACAATCATGTGTTAGAGCTTCTTAGTTTCATAGGTTTGTGAATTCATATAGAGAGCACAAAAGTAAGTTTTGAGCGGTGTTTGTCGTTGTCAACGAATGGTAATGGGCACTCTACCGCCCTTGTCAACTAGACTTTTAAGAGCCGCTCCCATGAAAGACGTTATTTCTACCCAAGGGCAGATCATCCCTCTTTTATCTTTTGTTTACACATGCAGTTTAGAACTATTATCATTGCTTGGCTGATTAGATCAGAGCAAAAAAATGTGAAGAGGATGCAGCGGTTAAAGTTGTAATTAATTGGGACTTGGCACCCCATTTGCCAGCTCTTTTTGCAAAATTATAGGATAAGCGATGTATATGCCACTAGTCCGGTTGGTGAAAGTCTGTCTAAAAGCAAACGACAAGGTTGATATCCGTAACACCACATACTTCCTCATGAGCTAATAAACATTGACACAAATAAGGTATAATAAGTTTTGAAGGTAGCACACGAAGTATTTGATTGGAATGGCAGGAAATACCATGTAGTAGGTAGGTATGGTGGACACAAATGACATGGGTTTTGGCTCAAGGATTTGGATGCACGAGAAGTATTCCTCTCAGTACAAGGCTTTGGCTAGCAAGGTTGTTTAAAGCAAACACAAGTATAAAATATGACAACAAGACGTATATACAAAACATATTGCAAGCATTATAAAACTCAACATTGTCTCCCTTGTTTCTCAAACACTTTAACTAGAAAATATCTAGACCTTAAAGATACCAAACATACAAACCAAATTTCAACAAGTTTTACGGTAGTTCTCCACTAATAGGTTTTAACTACATGATGCAAAAAGCTTAAACATGATCTACTTGAGAGCTCAAAACAATTGCCAAGCATCACAAAAAATTCAATACAATGATCTACAAGAACATGTATATCTTTTCATTATACCATCTGCCACATTTAGCATTTTCTGTTTCCAACCAAACACAAATAAACTCTCCAAGTATTAAACAATGAGATATGATAGTATTATATATGAGAAATAACAGCTCTGAACAAGAGGTGCATGAAAAACAAGAGCTGAAAGTATTGCAGTAGCTAGAGAAGAATACTCAACAAATATAAGTGAAAAATAGGAGTATTCATAAGAAAAAGGTTGAGATATGATAGTATTATATATGAGAAATAACAGCTCTGAACAAGAGTTACATTTCTATCAATTTGAATTCAGCTTTAGAAGGACGAAGATCAAAGATCTCTATAATTTTTTCAATGGTGATCTTTTCTCCTAGTTCCCTCTCGATGTGGACTATCACACAATGGCGAAGAAAATCATCTCCCAGTTTGGTCCGAAGACGTGTCTTCACTACTTTCATAACTGAAAAAGAACGCTCTGCCGTTGCAGTTGACACCGGCAGAGTTACCACTAAACGTAACAACCTTTCAACCATTGGATAATCTGATGATTTTCTAGTCTTAATTATTCCTTTTGTCAAATCAGCAAGTTATTCACACTTTTTGATCTCTGGATGGTTAATTGTATCAAGTTGGAAATGTGCTAACTCACACTCCAACCTATCTCTTTCTTGACTAGAAAAATCAGCAGGATATATCTTTGACTTGTCAAAATTATCATGTCTCGGATCCAAGGATGAACAAAGATCAAGAAGCTCGGTTACCTGAGAACTGAATCAATGATTCAACTCTCTCACTTGTTGATCTATTGCAGCATTAAATACATCTACTTTGTAGTGATGGAGCACCGTGGTGTTGTCATGTTTATTTCGAGATTTCTTCACATCAACATCCCTTCAATTGCAACATATATTAAGCAATCAGTTCCCAATATCAAATGTGTAATTAAAATAAATGTAAGTACACTTGACATAGAAAAATATACGTACTTTTGAGTCATGTCCGGGATTTCAATCTCATGCTTCAAACAAAAGATTTTGACCTCATTTATAAGACTTTTCCATCCATCTTCTCTCAGTTCAGCAAGCAATACTTTTGTGTTAGAAACACAATCCACTGCATTTGCAATATCCAAAGTTTTATTTTGGAGTTTGTGACACAAGATATCCGTGATCTTCATAATTTTTTCCATTAGGTGTAGAACAAAGACAAGATCAAATTTAACTAGGAAATTAAGGGCGCCCTCAGCATCTCCTCTTGTATTCCACGGAACAGAACGATCAGTTGCTACATTTCGTAGTACCGAAACTGACGCACCAAACAATTTTAACAAGTTTTTACTGAATTATAGTGGGAACTCCATCTTGTGTCTCCTGCTCTTTGTAAAGATCCTATTTGATTTAACCCTCTTCCTGTGTCAAGCTCTCCGAGCTCAATCTCTCTTGCAATTTCAGCGGCCTGATTTTGTATTAGCTCATCATTGCGTTTGGGAGAGGCACTGACAGTATTTACAATAAAGTTTGCTTGCTGGAAGAAATTATGAACCTTATGTAGCTCCTTTGAAGCGGCAACCAAAGCCAACTGAAGTTGACGAGCAAGACAGTGTATATAGTATGCAGAAGGACACTCCTAGAGAATTAGTGCCTTAAGTCCATTAAACTCTTCTCTCATGTTACTTGCTCCATCATAGCCTTGCCCTCTGATATCTTGCACATTCAATTCATTACCAGCTAGCACGGCCATAATTGAATTTTTAAGAGTCAAAGCACAAGTGTCACTAACATGAATAAGATCAAGAAAACGCTCCCTTATCTCCCCATCAATGTTCACAAATCGAATAACTACTGCCATCAGCTCCTTTTTAGACTCATCTCGAGATTCATCAACCATTATCGCAAACTTTCGATTACCAATCTCTTGTTTAATTGAAATTTGCACTTTCCGCGCAATTATCCTAGCCACTTCCTTCTGAATAGTTGGCGAAGTGTACTTAGCATTTCCTGGAGCATTTTGCATTAGTTCTTGCAACTCCTTATTATAAGAACCCAAAAGCCATAACACTTCCTTGAAATTACCTTGGTTTTGTGAATTAGAAGATTCATCGGTTCCTCTAAAAGGACATGCTTGGCGCATTAACAACCTGATGCAATCAGTAATGAAAAAAAGTTAGATAGCATATAATACAAAATTATAAATTTATAATTGTTCGAAATTAAATAATTATTGCTTACTTCATAACATGAATGGAAGCCGTAAGCCTTAATCTTGCATCGGCAACTTTTTTCTTGCATTGCTTTACAATCACCTTATCAATATTTTTCAGATTTTCATAACATCCCAGTGCAAAATTATGGGCTGAACTTGGACTAGTTCCGGTATGTGTTAGAAAAGCACATTCTTTTCCATTGTTAACCTTCTTCCACTTATCAAATCCTTGGACTGTAAATGTGTCCGAACCACACCTTCCAATTGGCTTTTTAGAAAAGAGAAAACAAGGCAAGCAATATGCTTTTTTTGTGTGAGGTGAATATTCCAACCAGAAATAGTTTATGAACCAAGATTTCTGGAATCGAAGACGGCTAGGAACAATCCCAGTAAAAGCATACTCATCCATCTTTGGTTGATAAGGCCTCTCGGATATATAGAAACGCCTAGCATCATCTTGCTTGTCAAGAGGGAGTTCCCAAATTTGACGCCGCCGGCAGGGTCTCGATCATACTCAGTGGTTATAATTGTCGCTTGTTTTGTAACTTCTGGCATGGGGATTTTATTTTCAGTTTGAGCATCAACTTCAGCAGAATTATTATTGTTCTCTTCCCTTGCGTGCACATTATGCTGATCTGGTTCTGGTTGTGAGCTCAAATCAATTGGCTTGAACCAATTCTGGATACCCTGCCTCTTTCAATTCAATTCTACACAACACAAGCACACGAAAATAATCCAAAAATCAATCAGAGAGTCTAAGTCTAATAGATAGATCGAATCAGTTCATCAGAGTTCAGAGAGAGAGATGGAGTCTCGGGTGAATAACCTTTTTTCCTCCCAACGTCGCTCATGTTGACAGTGCGGCCGCCGGGCGAGGCCGTGCGGACGGCAGTAGATCACCGTGCGTCCGTGCGGACTGTATTGGAAGCTTGCCGCTTGGTCGCTTGCCGCTTGGGGAATTGATGGCGAATAGACGAACAGACTAAAGAAAGGCGAACAGACGGAAAGACAAGCAGACCAAACGATCAGGTAAACGATCCCAATTCCTGATCGATCGTTGTCGTACTGGTACTCTAAATGGGTTAGTTCTAGTACGTGGTGGGCTTAGCTGTTTTATTTCTGCCACGTGGCAAACTAAATGGGCTTTAAACTTGGCCTGCTTCATGCGCTGCACACGGATGGGGGGGGGGGGGCGAGATAGGCTGGATCCGTCGAAAAACTAGCCATATAGCTAATCTTTACACGGGACGAGCGAATCGTTGGGGGGGGGGGGGGGGGGGTCTCGCCCCCGTTCGTCCCCCCGTTCCTCCGTCCCTGGGCTCTTTCATCTTCTTGATCACATCATATCATCCTTCTCTCTTGATACTTGAAAACTTCCTTCACACCAAACTTCTCATAAACTTCATTAGAGGGGTTAGTATTCAAAAACATTAATCTACTTTGGTACTGTTGTGACACAACTAAAGAACTCAATAAAATATTAGCTACATCCCTGCATGATAGAGAACCTTGTTTAAAGTCCACAAGAGACAATGCAAAAAACAGAGACC
This sequence comes from Poa annua, assembly GCA_026929855.1. NCBI lineage: Eukaryota > Viridiplantae > Streptophyta > Magnoliopsida > Poales > Poaceae > Poa > Poa annua. The sequence continues at coordinate 25,161,705 of CM049432.1, forward strand.
GAATCTGCCAAAACAGAACATCTAGTAAAGATGAATTTTATCGAGGCACTAAACTTGCTCAGATCAGAAAACTCAAAAGTAATGAAAGTTCCGTACATATCTGTGGATCACGAACAAAAGGGCAGATTTTCTGACATTCCAGTAACAAGTTCTGAATTTAGCGGTGGACTGCAGAAAAATTGTTTCTGCGCAGAAATCCAAATCTAGTATCAACTTCCTACTAGAGACTTTACTTGGCACAACCATGCAATAAAATAAAGATACAAAGGAGTTGCTACAGAGGTAAGAATGCTCCTTGACTCAAATAATAAAAATAACATAAATAAAACATTGTTGTCTCCCACAAGCGCTTTTCTTTAATGCCTTTTAGCTAGGCTTGATTGTTTTAACGATGCTCTCATGAAAACCGAAAATGAAGCAAAAGGAGCATCAAGAAGAAAATACAAAACACATTTAAGTCTAACCCACTTCCTATGCATAGGAATCTTGTACAAAAATAAATTCACAAAGAACAAAGTGACAAGCATAGGAAGATAAAACAAGAACAACTTCAAAACTTTTAGCATTAGGAGAGGTGTTTTAATACCACGAAAAGTTCTACAACCATATTTTCCTCTCTCATAAATTTTTTCAGTAGCATCATGAATAAACTCAACAATATAACTATCACATAAATCATGCCTTTCATGATCTACAAACACATAATTTTTATCAAGCTCCATAATTGTGGGATAAAAACTTTCAAACCCACTTGTAACAATTTTATTACAAGATGATTGATCATTCTCAAGGTATATGGGACTCCTAAATAAAGTCAAGACTTCTCCAATCCCATTTTCAATAGTAGTACAATTAATATTATCTTGTAACATAGGACCATCATCTAGACCTTTATCATAAACATTTTCTATGCAAACTTCTTTGGTACCATGCATTTTTAAATTAGGCATAAATAAAGGTTTTTCATCAAAATAGCATGGATTATCATATATAACAGTAGCATAATTGTTTTCACACGTTTTACTCATAGGGAATATTTAAAGAGAATTCACACGAACATAACATTCATCCTCCTTTGGCAAGCATGGTGGACAATCAAATAGTGCAAGGGATGAAGAGTTACTCTCATTAGAAGGTAGGCATGGGAAGCTACTCCATTCTTCCCCCGTTTGTTCTTCACTTTCCTCCTCTTTTTCATCTAATGAGCTTTCAGGCTCAGCAATTTCTTCTTCCACATGCTCCTGCAAATTGTGGATATATTCTTGCGCATTAATGAGTCTCTCTTTATAATCAATGATATAAGGATTATTGCTGACATATTCTGTGCAATAATTAAGGATAGAAGAGACATAATCTTTAAGTGTATTACAAGCAACACAAGTTTCATAATATTTAGACATGAAGGATTCTATTTCATAAGCTCCCATAAATATAACAAATTGTTCTACTTCTTCAAACCCAAGATCAATATAATTATTCCAATGATAGTTCATAATTATAACTTCTTTACTAAAGCCACATTGGAATTTAAGATGTTTAGTATCCTGTTCAGAGCAGCAGTTTATATCATGGCGTTTAAGCAAAATTTTGGCAAGTGTATTCAACTTTCCTAACGTGCCTTTCATGACTTTTCATCTTCGTGATTCTTTATAATTCATGAAGTTTTTCCATAATAATAGTTTTTTTCGGTTTTTCAAAATTTTATGGTTTTTCGGTTATAAAAATAAAGCAAGACAAAAATAAACTAAACAAAAATAAACAAGACAAAAGTAAATTAAAAAAAATAAAACTAAACAGAAATAAACTAAGCACAAATAAACTAGACAAGAAAATAAAATACAATAAAATAAAAACAGAGAGAGAGGTAGAGTGTACTCCCCAGGTGAACTGATGAGTAGACCTATGCCTCCCCGGAAACGGCACCAGAAAATAGTCTTGATAACCCACAAGTATAGGGGATCGCAACAGTGTTCGAGGGAAGTAAAACCCAAATTTATTAAGTCGACGCAAGGGGAGGTGAAGAATACTTATAAGCCTTAACAGCCGAGTTTGTCGGAGAGTGACTCCCACAGAACAGCGATAATCACACCCTGAAGAGATGTTCGACACGGAGGTCAAACAACCCTCGAGAGGCTCGACGGCGATGCTCGCCGAGCTTGGAGAGGGACAGCACGACAGAGATGAACGCCAACCTGTACCCAGGTTCACGGCCCTCAGGAGGAGGTAACACCGCAACTCCTACTTGTTTGTATTGCACTGCGGGGTTACAATACAATGAGCTTGCTGAGGGCTCTCTTGAGGCAGGTTGATGCTTGAAGAGGGAAGCTATGGTCTTGTTCCTCCTCGAGCAGTTGGCTATCCTACACGCTTGGCTAGGGTTCCAAGGGTTCAGAATCAGATTGGCCGATCCTTTGCTACGGTGGAGCTCTTGCTCCTTTTATAGGCGCCTCGGGCCTCATCCTTGCGCTGTACGCAGAGGGTGGGTTCCCACAGGGCAGTGGCGCGAAGGAGGTGGAGTCCACCGCCGCCGAAATGTCCATGGACACGGTCCATCCGTGCTAAAGTTACCAGCGGTGGCCGACAAGCTGCAGACGGCTCGCAGGCATTGCAGGGGTCGTCTTGGAGCCCACGATGACGATCTTCTTGGAGCGTTGCGCCGTCGAGCCGCTTTATCACGAAAGAGGAAAGTCCTTGCTGTCGTGGCGTGGGCGGCGCAGCTTTGTTGACTCCTTTATCACCAGAATGGAAACTACGATGCTCGCGTCACTCTGCGGCTGCTGCAGAGGCCATGTGCGCCCTGCCGCGGTTGCTTAGCCGCGAAGTGTCTCCACAGGGCCGCGGGGGCCTGTGGAGAGGTTTTTGTTGAATTCTCTCCAGGCGAATAGAGCCTTGCGGAGTCTCTTGAAGCGCAAGGCCCTCTTCAAGCCCTCGCTTCTTCTTTAGGCCCTCAAGAGGAGTAGCTTGGTCCTTAGTTGTTTCGTTGAATCTGTCGCGTGCGAGGCCTGTGGAGAGTGGGCTCCACACACCCTGGTCCTCACTGGACCGACAGTAGCCCCCGAGCCCGCGATGGGCGCGGCTGAGCCCATGGACGCAGCCGGAGCGTCGTGGGCCCAAAGTGTCCGGCCGGCCCGAGCCACGCTTCACTCATCTTAGCAACGGCCGCGCATGATCTGGGGCGTGCGACGTGGGGGGTCCCACCACGCCCCAGTAACTGCTCCGGACAGGACATAAAGTCTGCGCGCCGTGGTAGGGAGCCGTTACTGCTCCCCATTTTTTTGCGCTTAAGCCTCCTTCGTCCCGAGTTCTCCGCCTCCGCTCTCGGGCACACTTGCTTCCTTCTTTCTCCAGCTTTCTCGCCTCCGTCCTTGACTTCCTCCGGCGACGAGTCACGCCAAGGGAAAGGGCAAGGCCGCCATGGCTTCATCCTCGCAGGCGGCGCCTGCTGCGCCTGTGTACGGTCCAGCGCTGATCAGGGTGTGAACCCAGGACGCGGCGCTAGATAAAATCCACTTCCTGGTGGCGGCGCGGACCAACGAGCATGGCGCCACCATGCTCCGGGACGCAGAGCTCGGGAAGCGCCCGCGAGGGTTTTACCCCATCTTCTTGCACTGTGTCGCCGCAGGGCTGGTGTCGTCGTTCTCTCCATTCCTGAGACGGTCCTGGCCTTGTACCAGATCCAACTCCTTCACCTCCACCCGAACTCCGTCCTCATCCTCTCCATTTTCGCCTACCTTCAGGAGCTTCTATGCGCTCCGGAGCACGGCGGGCAGCGAGCGCTCCGGATGCGTCTCCTTCCGCATCGTGGACGGCATGGGGACCCTACATCCCCATGTCGTGGAACTAGGACAAGCCCGTCACGGTGGTATCGAAGAAGGTGGACGACTTCCGCCAGAGGTGGCTCTACGTTGGCGTAGAAAAGGCTTGTCCCTTCTTAAGCATCACCGACGCGCCGCCCGTGAAGAACTCGAACTGGGGCAAGGCCTCCTTCAGCGGCGCGGACAATACGATCCTGGCAGGCCGCATGAGCTATCTCCGCGAGGAGGGCCTCACAGGGCAGATCATTGTTGCGTACTTCGTGACGCGCCGCATCGCTCCACTCCAGGCTCACACTGAGCCGATGTGGATGTACTCAGGCCCTGAGGACACGATGCGGCTCCACCGTGAAGACAACGACAAGGAGGTTGTCGACTGCGTCCTGTCCGCGCTCTTCATCAACCCGGTGGTGCCTGGCGTGGAGGACTTCCCGCTCACGCTACGGACCCTGCACCAGCTTAACATGACCGAGCGCCTGTCCATCCTAGACGGGATGCCTGCGTTCACCCCGGCGGGCGAGAAGGAGACGCCTGTGACGGTGGTGCAGGAGGCGGAGGTCGCAGAGTCGCCCTCTGCTTCGGGAGCTGGGCGAGGCGAGGAGGAGGCCACGGCAAATCCCTCCGCATGGGAGGTGTCCTCTTCAAGGCCGGGCCCTTTACTGACAAGATTTGCGATATCTCGTCAGACGATGGTGACGCCTTCGTGCCTCATGGAGGAGGAGGAGGAGGACATCGTCGACGAGGAGGCGGACGCGGCGGGGCGGTGCGAGCCCCGGTCTAAGGCGGCCAACGACAAGCCTGGTGCGAGGCCATCGGACGTCCCCTCCAAGAGGAAGGCCGAGGCACCTCTGGAGGGGTCTGGCGCCAAGGGCAAGCCCTCCTGGCGCTCGCAAGGCTTGGCGTGAGTCCACTCCGGCGCCAAGCAGTATGGGTAAGTGTTAGTAATTTTCGTTTGCTTGATTCTTGGTCTTTCTTTCTCCAACCATCCCTGAAGATCTTTCCCTGGTGCTTGCCAGTGACCTTGTGCCTGCGAAGCGTCGCAAGCTTCGCAAGGCAGCAGATGTGAAGAGAGCCACGGCGGAGGCTGTGGCTGAGGAGGCCGCGAGGCCTGTGGAGACGGGCTCCGCGGGCCCAACTGAAGAAGTGCCTTAGGTGGAGGCCACTACGCTGCCTCCCGAGCAGGTGGTGCATGAGAGGCACGAGGAGCGGGCGCCATCTCCTCCTCGCGCCCCAACTCCGCCTCGCGCGGCAACGCCACCGCGCGAGGCGACTCCTCCGCGTGAGGCGACTCAGGACCGCACGGCTACTCGGCCGCACGCGGCTGCTCCTCTTGTGCAGCCAGAGGCTAAGGCTGCCCAAGACCAGCCCGGCGCTAGTGAGCCTGATGGCAGACCCCGTCCTTCGTCTCCGCCGCGCTCCGCTGCATGAAACGAGCAGCATGAGACGATGCGCCAGGAGGGCGAGGGCGGCGAGGCAGAGCTGGGCGCCGAGGGGGGCGCCAAGCCGCCAAGCTCCGCGCCCTCCCTGAGAGCCCGCTCTCCAGGCTCGACGCGAGTGCCAGGCCTTCTTCTTTCCGCAAACTTGCTCTCGGCGCCTGGGACACGAGCAGAGGGCACCGCGAGGTTGCCTTATTCCTGGTACGGGAGTCGCTGGAGGGCCTTGAGGCGCACCTCGCCCTTGAGGATGCCCAGCTTGCCCAGCAGCGCGGAGAGCTCGCGGAGGCGTGGGCGTCCTTCCACGCCACCGTGGAGGCCATACGCTAGGAGGACGCGGCGCTGCAGGCCAAGTGCTAGGAGGTCGTCCGCTTCGCCAAGGAGATCTGTGAAGGGGCTATCCACGACGCAAATGAGCTTCTTGCTCCCCTTCAGGACGAGAGCAATGCGGTCGCGGATCTTCTTGCCGAGGTGAGAACCGAGCGCGAGGCTATGGAGGGCTCGCTGGCGCAGAAGCGCCACGAGCTTGCCCAGCTTGAGTCCCAACTCCTTTATGCCCACCAGGCTGCGCAAACCACTCTCGAGGAGGACCGCAAAAGCCTGGTCATCCGCGAGCGGCAGCTAGTCTCCAAGCAGAAGGAGGTGCTGCAGCGCGATGATAGCAGCTCCAAGCGGAGAACAAGCTTGCGTGCAAGCGCGAGGAGCTCGAGGCGCACGAGGGGAACCTGGCCCAGGCGCTCGAGAAGCACAACGAGGATGTCGCCGCCTAGAAGCAAGCCCTGGAGCGCTTCAAGGCCCGGTTCGCCGAGAAGAAGGAGGAGGCGGAGAAGGATCTTGAGGGAGCGGGAGAAGGACTTCAAGCAGTCCACCACCAAGGAGTACTGCGAGAAGGCCAAGAAGCAGGAGGACCGCTTCAAGGCCAAGCACGCCGACGATGCCAAGCGGATCGTGGAGCTTGTGAAAGCCAACACCAACTTGGGGGTCCGCCTCCAGCGCGCCAAGGAGGCCCATCGCCAGGCGGAGGATGCTCGCAGGACGGCCGTCCTGGACCTGAACTCCCTCTTCAAGGATGTGGAGGAGCAGGTGGGTCCAGCGGTTGAGCGAGAGGAGGAGGTAGAGGACAGCGCAAAGGCGGCTCGGGTGCTCACGAAGCAGCGGGAGCGCATGTTCCTGTCCCTGGTGGCCAGGGGCAACGAGCTCGCTACCCAGCTAGGCGCGAAGGCGCCTCACGCCGATGCTCGAGGCCGCAGCGATGCTGACATGTACCTAGTCTACTTCGACCAGCTCTTCGCGGCACTCCAGGGCCCTGCCGCCGAGCTCCGTGAGGTGATCGAGGTGGAGAGACGCCAGCTCCTGGCAGTGGTCGTTGACCGCATCTTCACCAATCTCAGGCTCCTCACGCCCGGCTTCGACCTCACGATAGTGACCGAGGCTCGCGAGGGCGAGGAGGTGTGGCGGGTCTCCAACTCCCTCCGAGGGCAGGTTGAGTCCTTCTGCGCCCGCTTCAAGCATGCGGAGGCTGCTGTAGATTACAGCGAGGAAGTTGACCCTTCTAGAGCTGAGGAGGACATCACGGAGGAGAAGGACGATGGCGCGGACTCCTCTGGAGCCCTACTTGTCGCGCATTTGAGCGCTTGTATCTAAAACAATCTTTTGTTTAGACAACTCTTAGTTTGGCATGTAATATACTCTTTAAGTACTTCAATTCAGCTTGTGTGCCCCTCGAGAGGCCCTTTTATCTTATTTTCATGTTTATGCTTGCTCTGCATTGTTTGAACCCGTCTCTTCGCGCTATGACTCCGCCACTGCGGTATGCCAGAGCAATGACTCAGCAAGGCCGGGGGGAGTTTAAGGCTTGGAGAGGTAAGAGCCCTGAGTCACGATGCTCAAGTGCCCCCCTTTGACGTACGAGTAGTCCATGAAATGCAAGGGAAAAACGAATCGCTCGAGTGAAAAACGTGTGCTTGAGGTGAGGGAAGATCTTGAGGTATGAGTGCGGGACTTAGCTTCTCGAGGCTCTTTTCCCTGTAGAGGTTTTTGCCTGGCGAGGAGGTTGGCTCCATTGGTTTTGGCCTTTTGCCTCCTCAGTCTTGAAGGGACACTTGTTCCCTGTGGATGTTAGAGAGGCAAACCGAAACGCTTGTACATGCTAGTGGGAACTCATGCGCGCTTATAGGTCTCCTCAGGCGTGACTTGTGAGGAGAGTAAGTACCAAGGTCCTTTGTAGAGATGGCGTGTTTATGGGAGCTTGCCCTTTAGCCAGAGCTCGAATCCTTGGGTTTTGCAGTGCTGCTGGTGTGCCATTTGAGGCACTGGCACCGTACTCAGCCCTCTCTCGCGAGGTGCAGATGTGGAAAGATATAAGCGCACACTGAAAAACAATAATGCGGGAATAAACTCACCACCAAAATATTACAAGGTGGCGTCGTAGCGCATAGTTCACTTAGGAATGAAATGTCTCATTATGCTTGGAGTTGCCAAGTTAATGTATTTATCCATGTCGAGGCATGGGGACCACCCATTAGTGGCAGAGACTCTCTACGGCCCGTGGTGGCTCGCTAAGGGATGACCCTCAAGAGAAGCCTTTGGAGCTTGGAGGTGAAGCCGTGAGCTTTTCCTCTAGAGACAAAAAATGCTTGGAGGTGGAGCCGTAAGCTGCCTCTTCAGCCAGATAACTCGACGTGACAATGATCACGGGCGTGAAGATGATCACGGGTAGAACTTGCGTAGGTGCATGATGTTCCACAGATTTTTGACGGGGATGTCGTCTTGAGTCTCGAGGCGAGCCGCGCAAGGCCTGGCGATGTGGGTGACCATGTAGGGACCTTCCCACATAGGTGACAGCGCCTGAGGGCGAGATCTCCTGCCTCCAGGGTGCGCGAGCGCACATTGTGGTTGTGGTAGCGTCGCAGTTCCTACTGGTATTTTGCCGCCCCGAGGGCGGCACGGCGGCGTAGTCCCTCGAGAAGAAGCTGGTCGTCGTTGTGGAGGTCCTCTTGCTCGTCCTCATTAAAGGCAAGGACCCATGGGGATCCATGCTTGTTTTCTGTAGGGAGGACTGCTTCGGCTCCATAGACGAGGGCAAACGGTTTTTCCCCCGTGGGCTTGGGCGGCGTGGTGCGGATGGACCAGAGCATCGAAGGGAGCTCGCCGATCCAGCCATGGCCCTTGAGGATGTTGAAGGTCCTGCTCTTTAAGCCCTTGAGGACTTCTACGTTTGCTCGCTCGGATTGGCCATTTCTCTGCGGGTGAGCTAACGAGGAGAAGCAGAGCTTGATGCCCAGTTTCTCGTAGTAAGCCCTGAAGATGCCGCTTGTGAATTGCGAGACGTTTTCAGTGATTATGCGAGGCGGCATAGCAGGTCTCTGATGCATTTCACCGCTGCGCCAGCTGGAATTGTGCGCGTCGCCTCATGTAACATCCCAAAATTTGAAAAAATTTAAAACTTTGCATTCAGGCATCATTCATCATTTAGGCATAACATTTCAGCACGTAAGTACTAAATAAAAATTCAATTATAAGTTTAAATAAATTTAAAATCCCATAAAGTTGTTTATTTAAACTTCTTTAATAAATATATTTTTCCAAATTATTTAATGGGCAAGAATAATACTAAAAAGTTCTAAATTTAATAATCTCTCCAAAACATATTTTTATGAATTTTTCAAAAATGTATTGACTGAGTTTAAAAATCATTTTGGAATTAATTGTGAAAACAGATTTTAATTTGAGAAAAGAAAATAAGAAAAGAAAACGGGCCGGCCCTCGCTATCTGCCGCACGCGCGCAAGGAAGCGGCCCAGCATCAGCCCAGTAGCCCGCGCTCCCTCTCCTCTCTCGCTGACGGGTGGGACCCACCTGTCAGGTGGGTCTTCCACCTCCAGACGTGAATCCCGCACGGATCGTCTCCGATCCGGAGCGATTTCAGCTCCAAAAATCACGGGGTTGGTTTCCTTTTGCACCCCATATAAACCTCCACCCCCTGCCGCCTCCCCCCGCGCCCAAAACCCTAGTTTATTTGCCCCAGGCCGCCCGAGCTCCGAGTTCCACCGCCGACAATCGCCGACTGTAAAAATTCGTCGACCCCGACGACATCCCCACTCCCCGAGCCTCCCTGTCCCTCTATTTCTTCTTCTTTCGATCTTGTGCACCTCCGTGACATCGTCTTGGTCGTGTTACTGCAGCTGAACGGCGCCTCCGTCCGCAGCCGAAGGACACCGCCACCGTCTCCATCTCCGGCGAGCTTTTCCCCAGCCAACAACGAAACCCCGAGGACCAACACCTCGCCAAGAACTCCGCCTCGACGCCCTCTACGCTTTGGTAAGACTCGCTCATCCCATAGCCCTCTAGAACGCAAGCGATCATGACGCCGGCCGTGGCGCCGCCGCGGTCGGGTGATCTCCGGCGACCCACGCCGCCCGTATTTGGCACCATGCTTGTGGACCGTGGATCTAGATCCAACAGATCTAGATCGATCTAATCTCGCGCGTCCGTTTCTAATTAGATCGGACGGCTCGCGCCCGCAATCCGCGTGAATCGGTATCGTCCAATAGGATCGCCCCACATAGCCTCCATTCATTCATTTTCCCAGGAATTTTATAAATAAAACATAAAACATGCAAAACTTAGAAAATTCATAACTTTTGATCTATAAGTTCAAATTTGATAAATTTTATATCGACGGATAGCCCTGCTAGTGTAGTTTATTTCTACATCATTTGTTTTTACTTTTGATAGATTATAATTCGTGTAATTATTCGACGAGTATTTCGGCTATTAAATCCATAACCTAAATAATAAAAATGCTTTTCTAATATATTTAATTGTTTTAGTGTCGTATTATTGCCCTCTGTCCAGAAATAATAACATGAGTTTTATTTGAAAACTTTCACAAAACAATAAAAGTTGTAGTTGTAGAATTCAAATTTGTGCTATTGTTTTCAATTATTTAATTGATAAGTAAAATAAGAAATTCCTAGAAATTGCATTCCATACATTTAATAACAGAAGGTATAAATTATTAATAAGTGTGTCTTGTTATACTCATGGCACATCATGCATGCATACATATTTATGTTTGGTGTTGTGTGGTATTGTGTGGGTATTTATTTTATGTATTGCTTGTGCTAGATTGTGAAGAAGAGTAAGTACTTGCTTGTGATTGTTATTCTTGTTGTGGTTGCTCCTCCTGCTACCAAGGCCAGTGACATTCATCATCTACCCAATATTTTCTATATGCATTAGTAGTATATTTTGACTAGTATGCATGATAGGAATTTTTGAACTATGTTATAATGCTAGGTTAGTTTATACTTTGTAAATATCCTAGTAGTGTGTAGCCACCCTTTTCCATGCAGCCATTAAAAGTTTTATTAGATGCTTAGCTTTGCTATAAAATTGTTTACATACTAAGTTATGGAAATATTTCTAAGTGTTAAACTTAAAATGCACACCTGGGTGGATTTGGTTGGAATGGTTTATGTTGAGTGGCTATTTGGGACTATGCTTGTGGTTGTCGTCGCCTAGGATGAATGTCTATTCTACTTAGTGCCATGAGCATGGTGGTTGTCACCCAAAAGTGCACTTATGGACGGCCACCTAGGAACACAGACATTACTAAGTCCCTCCAAGTTTAGATGCTTCTCCTGCAGCCTTTTGACAATGGGCTCTGTCTAGAATAATTAAGTTGTGAGAGTGCAACATGTCAGCTTGACAAGCATATGTAGAGTTGGTAGGTGGAACAGGTGTTGCTAGTATGGTTAGATTCTTCTTCTGAAAGTTCTTGTCTCAATTCTCTCCTTTCCTTAATGCACTCCGCGTGTATAGGATGTTTGGGTTAATTGAGTCTAAAGGTTAAAGTGCACAACCTCTGCAGAGTCGACAATATGAGTACTTAGACGTGTCCCCGGTGATGGACTACTTTGAGCAGCTGGACAAGGATGGACGGAAGAATCTCAACATTGTTTTCATAAAGTAAAATTTGACTAAGGAAAGATTTGTTGGTGCACTTGGGCTTCATCCCTTGGTGCCAAGTCTTTGAGAAACAAAAATGTTTTACAAAAGATAGGAGAAACTTGCTTTCTGCAAAATAGCCTACAACTCCACCAAGTCTTGGACGAAGTTTAGACTTAGTAGTTGGACCACCATGTTATTCCTCGTTTAGTTCGTCGTTTTTAAAACATTGATCTCCAACTTGTGGTGTGACAATGTTAGAATGTTTTGGTTTGCAGACTCTGTCGTTTTATTTAATCAACCTAGAATACCTGTTTCGAATTGCTAAGTAAGAAATTTTTTAAGTTGTTTATTGAGTGTTGATTGTTTGACTTGGTTGTTTTGTGCATGGGAAGGGATTTTCTTCTCTTAGTTCTATCTATCCTTTACTCGTCTATGCTGAAAACCCCACAGATGCCTCCTCGTCGTGATACCGACAACAATGATGCCATGCAACAGCTGATGGACGCTCAAGGTCAGCTGATGACTATGATGACTCAGTTCATTGCCGCAACCAACAACAACAACAACAACAACAACCACAACAACAACAACCCGCCACCTCCACCAACACCACCCCTAGTGAACAGACTTGCTAGGTTTCTAAGGCTTAGGCCAATAAATTCTCCTCTGCTACCTAACCAATAGTGGCGGATGACTGACTCCGTTCGGTCAACAAGGACTTGGTAACTTGTGAGTGTTCTGAGGCAGAAAAACTGAGGTTCACCGCACACCTCTTGGAAGGTCCTGCTGCACTGTGTTGGGAGACTTATCAAGTGACTCATCGTTTGGATGTCATGACTTGGGATGCGTTCAAGGAAGGTTTCCGCAATTCTCACATTTCCTCTCGCATAATGAACCTGAAGAAAGAGGAATTTCGCAGCTTGAGGCAGGGAGGTAGAACTCCGAAGGAGTACATGGATGATTTTTGTATGCTATCAAGGTATGCACCAGAAGACATTGACACTGATGCTAAGAGGAAGGAAAAATTCCTCAACAGACTTAAGGGAGAACTGAAGATACCCTTGTCTGTGCATTATGCTCCTAACTATCAAGCTCTGCTGGATCAAGCAATCACTCTGGACAACAACATAAGAAAGGAAGAGAACAGGAAGAGGAAGTTCAGCGCAAGTAAGGTTCACTCTGAAAGGACACACAAGACACAACACACCTCTGAAGTCAGTGGCCATAAACCATGGAATCACTCCAACAACGGTAATGGCCAAAAGCATCATGGTCATAATCATAATGGAGGATACAAAGGAAGTAATGGAGGATACAAAGGAAATAATGGTGGATTCAAGGGAAGCCATCACCATAGCCATAATCATGGAAATGGTCACGATCGTTCTAACTATGAAGGGAAGAAAGACTTGTCTAATGTGACTTGCTTCAAGTGCAAGAAGACAATACATTATGCAACTGACTCCCCAGAGAAGAATGCTGACGAAAATTCCAAGCCCAATCCTTTCCAGAAAGGACAAGTGAACCACATAAATGTGGAAGAAGTTCATGATGGACCGGATGCTGTGATTGGTCCGTTCTTGCTCAATTCTTTTCCAGCATTAGTCTTATTTGATACTGGAGCATCACATTCATTCATATCAAGAGCTTTTGTGAACAAACATGGGCTAGCTGAGGAAATTCTAGGAAAACCTATTAGGGTAAGTTCACCTGGAGGGGAGATGATAGTGAATTCCAGGTGTAGGCTGTTAGACCTGAAGATTGGTAAGCACACCTTTCCAACAGACTTAGTCATCCTAGAAACCCAAGGTATGGATGTTATCATCGGAATGGATTGGATGACACGTTTTGAAGGAATCATAGACTGTGCAAATAGAGCAATCACCCTCACAACCCAAGAGAAAAGAAAGATTAAGTTCCGATCAACTTTCGAACTTAAGAAGGTTAGGCTAAATTCTTTTAAGGGGGTTAGCCTTGGTGATGTGCTTATTGTCAAGGAATACCCAGATGTTTTTCCGGAAAAACTACCGGGAATGCCACCCGATAGAGATGTAGAGCTTCTCATCGAACTGAAACCGGGAACATGACCAATTGCTAAAAGACCTTATCCTATGGCCGTCGATGAACTGAAAGAGCTCAAGAAGCAACTGGAGGAACATATCCAGAAATGGTTCATTCGTCCAAGTTCATCGCCATGGGGAGCACCAGTCTTATTAGTTAAAAAGAAGGATAAAACCCAGAGGCTAGTCACGGACTACAGGGATATAAATGAGCAAACTATCAAAAACAAGTACCTGTTACCCAAGATAAATGAACTATTTGATCAACTGGAAGGTGCTTGTGTTTTCTCAAAGATCGATCTCCGATCGGGGTACCTCCAAATGAAAGTTAGAGAAATGGATATACCCAAGACTGCATTTGTTACGAGATATGGCTCTTACGAGTAAACCGTAATGACTTTTGGATTAACCAATGCTCCAGCCTATTTCATGAATATGATGAATAAAGTGTTCATGGATTTTCTGGATAAGTTTGTGGTAGTGTTCATAGATGACATTTTAATCTACTCCAAGAGTCACAAAGAACATGAAGAGCATTTGCGTCTAGTGTTGCAGAGACTACGTGAGCATAAGTTGTATGCCAAATACAGCAAGTGTGAGTTTTGGTTAGAACAAGTCGGATTTCTAGGCCATGCGGTGTCCAAGGAAGGTATAGCGGTGGATCCTGAAAAGGTTTCAGCTGTAACAAATTGGGAGCCACCAAAGAATGTTGGAGAATTACGGAGTTTTCTGGGACTAGCAGGATACTACCAAAGATTCATTGAAAACTTCTCCAAGATTGCCAAGGCTTTGACGGAATTGTTGAAAAAGGAGAATAAGTTTGAGTGGACTGAGGCATGTGAAGCCAGTTTTCAGGAGTTGAAGAAACGTCTAGTTTCAGCCCCAGTTCTATGCTTACCTGATTTGGAGAAGGAATTACAAGTGTACTGTGATGCTTCACGCCAAGGCCTGGGAAGTGTGTTGATGCAGGAAGGCAGAGTGGCATCTTATGCCTCCAGACAGCTCAAGAAACATGACGCAAACTATCCTACTCATGATCTCGAGTTAGCCTCAGTGGTACATGCCCTGAAGACTTGGAGACCCTATCTGATGGGGAAAAGATGTGAAGTATTCACTGACCTTAAACGTTTGAAGTATATTTTTACACAAAAGGAATTGAACATGAGACATAGAAGATGGTTGGAACTTATCAAAGATTATGATCTAAGTCTCCAATATCATCCGGGAAAGGCTAATGTAGTAGCAGATGCCCTGAGTCGTAAAGTGTATGTGATTGGCCTCACAGCAGGAGAAATACCCGAGGATTTATGCAAGGCATTCCAGGACCTCAGATTGGAAGTAGTACCAGAAGGCTTTGTAGCCTCATTAGAAGTACAACCCACTTTGATGGACAAGATACGTGAAGCTCAGAAAGGAGACAAGCAAATAGAAGAAATCAAAGTCAATCTGAGAGCAGGAAAAGCTAAGGGATTTCACGAAGATGAGCAGGGAATTATATGGTTTGAGAAACGTGTATGTGTGGCCAATGACCCTGATCATAGAAAGTTAATTCTGCAAGAAGCCCATGAGACACCTTATTCCATTTACCCAGGAAATACCAAGATGTATATGGATGTCAAGGAAAGATTTTGGTGGAACAATCTGAAGAGAGAAATAGCAGAATATATCACTAAGTGTGATGTATGCAGTCGAGTAAAGGCAGAACATCAGAAACCAGCAGGACTTTTACAACCTTTGAAAGTGCCAGACTGGAAGTGGGATTCAATTGGAATGGGTTTCATCACCAGATTACCAAGGACCAAATCGGGATATGATTCTATTTGGGTTATTGTTTGCCGTCTAACCAAAATAGCTCACTTTATACCCGTGAAGACCACATATACAAGCGCCAAGTTAGCGGATATCTAAATGAAGAGAATTGTGTGCCTTCATTGTGTTCCTAAGAGTATCGTGTCAGATAGAGGGACCCAGTTCACTTCTCATTTCTGGAACAGTTGAATAAATCACTGGGAACCAGATTGGAATTCAGTACGACTTTCCACCCGCAAACAGATGGTCAGACTGAAAGAGTAAATCAGATTTTAGAGGATATGCTAAGAGCTTGTGCGTTTGACTATGGATCTAGCTGGGATGATAATCTACCTTACGCTAAGTTCTCCTACAATAACAGTTACCAAGCCAGCATTGAGATGGCACCGTTTGAAGCCTTATATGGGAAGAAATGCACAACTCCATTGTTGTGGAGTGGTGTAGGAGAACGGAATTTCTTTGGACCTGATATAATCCAGGAGGCTGAAGAGAAGGTCAGACTGATTAAGGATAGATTGAAGATAGCACAGTCACGCCAGAAAAGCTATGAAGATTCCAAGCGTAGAGAAATCACCGACGAGGTTGGTGATAGAACCTATCTTAGAGTGTCTCCACTCCGGGGTGTAAAGAGGTTTGGAATCAAAGGGAAGTTAGCACCTCGATTCATTGGACCCTTTAAAATCCTTTCTCACAAGGGTGAAGTGGCATATGAGTTAGAACTGCCTGAAGTTCTATCTGCTGTCCATAATGTGTTCCATGTCAGTCAGCTGAAGAAATGTCATCCCGAGATGATGGGAGTTCCTTTAAAGGATACTGCACCTCTTGAAGAAGTACAATTGGAGACTGACTTGACCTACGAAGAGAATCCCATCAAGATATTGCAGACAGCAGAAAGAGTCACCCGAACCAAAACCATCAAGTTTTGCAAAGTTCAGTGGCATCATCACACCAGGAAGAAGCCACTTGGGAACGAGAAGATGACCTCCGAGAAGATCATCCTCACCTATTTGCTGACCTTTCTGAATCTCGAGGGCAAGCTTCCTCTTAAGGGTGTTAGTTTGTAACATCCCAAAATTTGAAAATTTTAAAACTTTGCATTCATGCATCATTCATCATTTAGGCATAACATTTCAGCACATGAGTACTAAATAAAAATTCAATTATAAGTTTAAATAAATTTATAATCCCATAAAGTTGTTTATTTAAACTTCTTTAATAAATATATTTTTCCAAATTATTTAATGGGAAAGAATAATACTAAAAAGTTTTAAATTTAATAATCTCTCCAAAACATATTTTCATGAATTTTTCTAAAATGTTTTTAGTGAGTTTAAAAATCATTTTGGAATTAATTGTGAAAACAGATTTTAATTTGAGAAAAGAAAATAAGAAAAGAAAACGGGCCGGCCCTCGCTATCTGCCGCGCACGCGCAAGGAAGCGGCCCAGCATCAGCCCAGTAGCCCGCGCTCCCTCTCCTCTCTCGCTGACGGTGGGACCCACCTGTCAGGTGGGTCTTCCACCTCTGGACGTGAATCCCGCACGGATCGTCTCCGATCCGAAGCGATTTCAGCTCCAAAAATCGTGGGGTTGGTTTCCTTTTGCACCCCATATAAACCTCCAACCCCTACCGCCTCCCCCCGCGCCCAAAACCCTTGTTTATTTGCCCCAGGCCGCCCGAGCTCCGAGTTCCGCCGCCGGCAATCGCCGATGGTAAAAAATCGTCGACCCCTGTGACATTCTCTCTCCCCGAGCCTCCCTTTCCCTCTATGTCTTCTTCTTTCGATCTTGCGCACCTCCGTGACATCGTCTTGGTCGTGTTACTGCAGCCGAACGCCGCCTCCGTCTGCAGCCGAAGGACACCGCCACCGTCACCATCTCCGGCGAGCTTTTCCCCGCCAACGACAAACCACGAGGACCAACGCCTCGCCAACAACTCCGCCTCGACGCCCTCTACGCTTCAGTAAGACTCGCTCTACCCGTAGCCCTCTAGAACGCAAGCGCTCATTACGCAGGCCGTGGCGCCGCCGCGGTCGGGTGTAGCGTACCTGCACTTTAAATAAGGCAGATACCTGTGTATAGTGCAAATCCCTGGATCGATTCATTTGCACATACAGTTTACGATGTAATATCACAACAAAGCGTCAATTTTATTACATCGATGATCCAGAATTACAAAATATTTGATACAAGTTGCATAGCATAAAGCTAGCATTGAAAAGTACACAACGGAAATACAATAGCAGTGAGTCTCTATAACTTTCATGCTGCCACAGGCGAAAACATGTTGGTTGTAGACTCGAAACCTTTAAACGAAAACTCACTCGTCATCTGATCAAAACTGCAATAAGAAAAATATTGCAACAACGTGGGTCAGATTCCATTAAAAATGGAGTCTGGCAAGTGACACTATGGTGGACACTTAATGGAATAACTCTAAAGCCTATATGCATATTTGGCTGGTGGAGTTCAAGGCTAATTTGCATAAAGCCAATTTTTCCTACTCTTTTGAAAACAATTTTCTTGAAATCAAGACGAGTATGGCATGAAAACCATAAATCTCATCTTCCCTTGTTCACCCATCAAGTTTTACTTCTGAAGTTGGAATGATGGAATCCTCCGTTGACGTCCTCGTTCAGCTGCTCAATTGTCCGTTTCCGGGGACACGGCTAAGTACTTAGTTTTACACTCTACAGAGGTTGTGCACGTTCACCATTGTACCCACTCAACCCAATTTATCCTTTACACACCATTTGTGATAAGGAAAGGAGAAGAATGAGACGAGATCTTTCAGAAGCATTTTCCCTCCCACTCTGGCTTGACCCGTTCCACCTAACATCCCCCTACATCTGCTTGTCAAGCCGGAGAGAGTCCACGCAACATAATTGATCAAGGCAGAGCCCATATGGAAATGGCTGCACTGGAAGCAATCGTCACTCGGAGTTCTTCAGATTCCTCTGTTCCTGGGTGGCCATTCACAAGTGTACATACTACAGGAACCATGGACATGGACCTGAGTAGCCACTCAACATAAACCATACAACCACTTACTACCCAGGTGTTTCATTAACTTAGTGGATGTGTACTCCCAGGTTGACAACCACCATGCTCACGGCCCTAAGAAGAATAGAAATTCATCTTAGGCGACGACAACCATGAGCACAACCCTGAGTAGTCACTTAACATTTTGTAAAACTTTTCATCAATTGCATAGCATCAATATTTCTGCTAAGTATGATATAGGAACCTAGACACAGGAATAAGGAATTCTACACAGGTTTAGCATAGCAATACTATCCTACACATGCATATAAAAATACACTAAGTAATGCATATAGAAATAATAGGAAGTTTATGAGGTGTGCCACTTGCCTTTGAATGTTGTCGTTGTTAACAACTCTTTTCAACGATACTCGGGACTCTCCGTTCAATCTAACAGTATAGACAAGCAACAATACAACAATCAACAGCAAGCACAACTCCACAATGTATACAAACACATACTAGATGAATAAATAAGTTTTATAAAACTTTCTAAGGAAAATATGTTTATGCATGATGTGCAAAATATTCCTAAGGGCTAGAAATACTTTTTCATGCCATGAAAATCTTTTAAGTTAATGCAAGGCAAATAGGTTGGTCCAAAAGGACTAAGGGCTAAGGTCATAAGTTGAATAAAATATTTTGTTTTATATCATCTTAAATAAGCACTCTAATGGCTTAGTCTTGATGTGCAAAATACTTAGAGAAAATACTAGCTCTATTCTTCGAGGTGATCAACAATTATTATCAACTCTTTGTAAATTGGATATTCACTAAAGTGAGAGAGACAGACACCCGACCAGCCACTTAAATTGTGGAACAGGTCTCATGTACGTGGACATGTAAGGTTTGTTTCCAGGCCGCTTCATCTCACTATGCCGCTAGGATCCAACAACTTCAAGATGATAATATCATGATCAAAATTGTTTATGTCAAATGTGAAAGACAAGAGAGGGAAAAGATAGAAAGAAAGATGTAGTTGTCCTCCAGGCTTCATATCCAGACTTGTAACTTTCTTCTGGATGATGTCTTGATTGAGCTCTTGGTAGTCTCGATGAATCTTCAGACTTGGTGGTTCTTGTATCCTCGAGGCTGGTCTTTGATTTACTTAGTCATCATGAAGTCTAACAGAAGAAGGAGGGAGAAAGAAGAAGGAGGAAGAAAGACTTAGAAAATATTTCTGGTTGGTCTTCATGAACTTCTTCTTGATCTTTCTTCTAAGTGCTTCCACTCCTTGGAGATTCTTCTGGAGTCTTGTTTGGCTAAGTCCTTCATTGGTCTTCCAGCTCCATGTTGAAAATTACTAAGTGTCTAAGTGTAGCACTTCACAAATATGCTAAGTTGAAATGATCCTAACTTAGAGAAAATGGGGCAGGAGTTTTCTTATGAGAAATATAACTAAAAAATAAAATATGCTATGGATGAAATGAAATTTTTAATCACAAGAAACATAAAAATAACTTTTGTGATTTCTTTATAAACATGCATGAATTTATAAATGCAATTTAATTAATTTCTAATTTTGGAAAATATAATAAAAGGAATAATTATAAGATTAAAGTTTTCTATGATTAAATTTTTATAACATAATTTAATAAATAGTGTTAATAGACAGGGGTATTTTAATTAAATTTATAGAAATTTACTTTAATCAAAATAATACTTTTATTAATAGTTATGTTGAAAATAGTCAAACTATTCAAATTAAATATATAACTATGAATTCATTCAAAATTTACTCAAAAATATTTTATAGCAGTGGCATCAATTTACAAATATTCTAAAGTTTCTAAAACAATTTCATTTGCAATTTTTGGATTTATAGATTTAAAGTTATTACAAATATACTCAAATTCACCATTTGAAATTTGAATATTTTATACTAAGTCAAATTTGAATTTTGGCCGATCTTAAATAATCTACATGTCAAGAGCTTTCCAAATATATAAAAATTATTAAATTTGGAGTTGTGGTTAGAAAGTTATAGATGTTTTAATTACAGGGACTATTCTGCAAAACTTCCAATTAAATTTAAAATAGAAAAGGATTTACACGCTGGCGCTGACGCGGATGCTGACGAGGCACGACGTGGCGCTGACGTGGCTGCCACGCGGGCGCTGACTGGATTAAGTGATCAGATCTGATCCGTACGATCTAGATCTAACGGTCGGTAACCAACCGTACCGATTCGTTTTAGTCAATCTAATCCTGGCCGCGGGATGTGTATCGGACGGCAGAGGAGAGATGGTGCTCACCGGGCGGCGCTCTGGTCACCGGAGACGGAGCGCACGGTGGCGACACGAACGGCAAATGCGTTCCCGCCTATCTACGACCTACGAGGATGAACATATCGTACTGTGGGATTCGGTAGGTCGAGGCGAGGTTGGTGGCGTGTCACGGATCGTCGGCGTGCTCCTCTTCTCCTCCTAATGCTCACCGGAGTTGCGCACGGCGGCGGGGAGCTTCGGGCGTGGATGAATCGCTCGTCCTAGTGCGGGAAAGATACAACGAAGATGTCACCGAGATGCGCAAGAAGAAAAGAATGCGAAGAGAGGAGTAGGGAGCGCTCGGGGTTGCAAGGGCTCACCGGAGACAGAGAATTTCGCCGGCGGCAGTGGCGGCGCGGCGGGGTACAATGCGGGCAGCCTGGGGGCTCTCGGGCTAGGGTTCGTTAGGGATTCGAGAGAGGAGTTTGCGGGGGTTTATATGGGGTAGGAGGGAGCAGATAAATCGCGTTTAAACCAACTAATTCGATCCGGATTTGGAGCTAGGGTTCGGTAGGAGTTCTTGTTCATCACGATTTGGTGAAGAAGATGACGTGTGGGTCCGGCGTGTCAGCGATAGAGATGGGTGAGAGGTGGGCTGGGCTGTTCCTGGGCCGCTGTGAGCTGCGCGCGGGGGGGGGGGGGGGGGGGGGGGAAGAAAATGGGCTTCGGCCCAATGGCTCGGGAGGCTGGTCCGTTTCTCCCTTTTTTTTTTGTTCTTTTCTTTTTCTGTATTTTTAAATAACTTTTAAAATGTAAATCCAATTCAACTCAATTTTGATTCTAACAATTTGTAAAATCATTATCTTTCTGTTAAACCAATTGTGGGAGTGTTTTGAACATTTTTCAAAAATAATAATTTCAAAATATTGATTAAATGCAAAATTGACACTTTGTGTTTAATTTAACTAGGGTTTAATTAATTTTAAATTTGGCTAAATAAATTATACGAAATACCCATATTCAATTATGTTTGGATTTAAGTTATTTAAACTTGTTTTGCTGAAATCATTCTTCTTTATTTTGGTATGATATTAAAGAACTAAATATAAATAATGTTTAGGAAATGTGAAATATAGGGTATTCATTTTTAATTGAAAATAATTTGTGCAACATTATATTTTATATTATGATAATTCATTTGAAAACTTCATAACAACTTTGGGAAAGATCTTAGTTTTAGTTCCTTTCTTATTTAGGATATACAAATCATTTCATGCTTTGAAAATAAATGAAATTCATTTAAGCAAATGAGATGTTTATTTGGCTAATTCATTAATTTAAAATCTATGAAGTTTATAGTTATAAATTACAGAATTGAAATTTTAACACCATGTTTTGAACTTAGTTGAGAGAATGAAAACCATTTGGCAACTGACACCATATTTAAATAATTTGTGAATTTATGAATAGATATGACTAAGTGGTTGAAATCAATTTCCTATAAGTAAACTATTTACTTAAAATAAAATGGATTGTAGTTTGTAAAATATTTGTCAAATTACATTTTAAGGTTTTTGAAATACAGTGGATAATAAAATGTTTAAACTGTGACATTTGAAATATTAAACTCAAGTTTGAAGTCTTTCATAGTTGGTTTCCTTATACATTTAATATTTTATTTTAATAAAAAGAAAAGTTTTAAATTTTAGTGATTTTTGAATATTATAAAATGTTGGGATGTCACATCGGGTGATCTCCGGTGACCCGCGCCGCCCGTTTTTGGCCCCATGCTTGTGGACCGTTGGATCTAGATCCAATGGATCTTGATCGATCTAATCTCGCGCGTCCGTTTCTAATTAGAACAGACGGCTCGCGCCCGCAATCTGCGTGAATCGGTATCGTCCAATAGGATCGCGCCACGTAGCCTCCCTTTATTCATTTTCCCGGGAATTTTATAAATAAAACATAAAACATGCAAAACTTAGAAAATTCATAACTTTTGATCTGTAAGTTCAAATTTGATAAATTTTATATCCACGGATAGCCCTGCTAGTGTAGTTTATTTCTATATCATTTGTTTTTCCTTTTGATAGATTATAATTCGTACAATTATCCGAGGAGTATTTTGGCTAATAAATCCATAACCTAAATAATAAAAATGATTTTCTAATAAATTTAATTGTTTTAGTGTTGTATTTCTGCCCTCTGTCCAGAAATATTAACATGAGTTTTATTTGAAAAATTTCATAAAACAATAAAAGTTGTAGTTGTAGAATTCAAATTTGTGTTATATTATTTTCAATTATTTAATTGATAACTATATAGGAAATTCCTAGAAATTACATTCCATACATTTAATAACAGAAAGTAAAAATTATTAATAAGTGTGTCTTGTTATACTCATGGCACATCATGCATGCATACATATTTATGTTTGGTGTTGTGAGATATTGTGTGGGTATTTATTTTATATATTGCTTGTGCTTGATTGTAAAGAAGAGGAAGGACTTGCTTGTGATTGTTATTCTTGTTGTGCTTGCTCCTCCTTCTACCAAGGAAAGTGACATTCATCATCTACCCAATATTTTCTATATGCATTAGTAGTATATTTTGAGTACTATGCATGATAGGAATTTTTGAACTATGTTATAATGCTAGGTTAGTTTATACTTTGCAAATATCCTAGTAGTGTGTAGCCACCCTTTTCCATGCAGCCATTAAAAGTTTTATTAGATGCTTAGCTATGCTATAAAATTGTTTACATACTAAGTTATGGAAATATTTCTAAGTGTTAAACTTAAAATGCACACCTGGGTGGATTTGGTTGGAATGGTTTATGTTGAGTGGCTATTTGGGACTATGCGTGTGGTTGTCGTCGCCTAGGATTAATGTCTATTCTACTTAGGGCCATGAGCATGGTGGTTGTCACCCAAAAGTGCACTTGTGGATGGCCACCTAGGAACAAAGAGATTACTAAGTCCCTCCAATTTTAGATGATTCCCGTGCAGCCTTTTGACAATGGGCTATGTCTAGAATAATTAAGTTGTGAGAGTGCAACCTGTCAGCTTGACAAGCAGATGTAGAGTTGGTAGGTGGAACGGGTCTTGCTAGTATGGTTGCATTCTTCTTCTGAAAGTTCTTGTCTCAGTTCTCTCCTTTCCTTAATGCACTCCGCGTGTATAGGATGTTTGGGTTAATTGAGTCTAAAGGTGAAAGTGCACAACCTCTGCAGAATCGACAATCTGAGTACTTAGCCGTGTCCCCGGTGATGGACTACTTCGAGCAGCTGGTCAAGGATAGACGAAAGAATCTCAACACTGTTTTCATAAAGTAAAATTTGACTAACGAAAGAATTGTTGGTGCACTTGGGCTTCATCCCTTGGTGCCAAGTCTTTGAGAAACAAAAATGTTTTACAAAACATAGGAGAATACTTGCTTTCTGCAAAATAGCATACAACTCCACCAAGCCAAATATGCATATAGAATAGACATGTCGTTTTATATCCACCATAGTCACTTGCCAATACTTCATTGTATTGACCTCCTTCGGGGGCTGCGTATTCCAATGTGCAGGTACTTCTGATGAAGAATGTAGCGCCCCAACTTTTATTAAAGTTGGAACACCTGTGTTATGTGCTAGTCCCTGGATCACTGTCAGCACCACAGTACAAAATATAAGGTACCAATGCATAAGTATTAAAATTGCTACAACGAGATCCAAAAATAATAGCCAAGTATGGCTTTATTACAAGTTGCATAGCCATGAAGGCTAGCTAAAGTTCAGAGTTCACGACGAAAGCGAAAATAACATGGAGACTCATCTTCAAGCATGCGCCACAGGCAGACATGTTGGGTGTAGACTCGAGTCCAACTCATTCAGCATCAGAATTACCTGCACATTTGAATATGCAGCCCCCGAAGGAGGTCAATACAATGATGTATTGGCAAGTGACTATGGTGGATATATAATGACAAGTCTAAAGTCCATATGCATATTTGGCTTGGTGGGGTTGGATGCTATTTGCAGAAAGCAAGTTTTCTCCTATCATTTTGTAAAACACTTTTATTTCTCAAGACTTGGCACCAAGGGATAAAGCCCAAGTGCACCAACAGTTCTTTCCTTAGTCAAATTTTACTTTATGAAAACAGTGTTGAGATTCTTCCGTCCATCCTTGTCCAGTTGCTCGAAGTAGTCCATTTCCGGGGACACGGCTGAGTACTCAGATTGTCGACTCTGCAGAGGTTGTGCACTTTCACCTTTAGACTCAATTAGCCCGAAAATCCTATACACACGGAGTGTATTGAGGAAAGGAGAGAATTGAGACAAGAACTTTCAGAAGAAGAATGCAACCATACTAGCAAGACCCGTTCCACCTACCAACTCTACATCTGCTTGTCGAGCTGACAGGTTGCACCCTCACAACTTACTTATTCTAGACAGAGCCCATTGTCAAAAGTTTGCACGGGAAGCTTCTAAACTTGGAGGGACTTGGTAATCTCTTCGTTCCTGGGTGGCCGTCCACAAGTGCGTTTCTGGGTAACAAACACCATACTCATGGCACTAAATAGAATAGACATTCATCCTAGGCGACGACAACCACAAGCATAGTCCCAAAAGCCACTCAACATAAACCAAACAACCAATTCCACCCAGATGTGTATTTAATTTTTTTTAACACTTAGAAACATTTCCAAAACAGGGTAAACATTTTTATAGCATAGCTAAGCAACTAATAAAACTTTTCATGGCTGCATAGGAGAAGGGGTGGCTACACACTACTAGGATATTTGTAAAATACAAACTAACTTAGCATTATAGAAAAATTCCAAAATCCTATTATGCACACTACTCAAATATACTATTTATGCATACAGAAAATATGGGATATAGTATGAATGTCACTTGCCTTGGTAACAGGAGGAACAAGCACATCAAGAATAACAATCACAAGCAAGTCGTTCCTCTTCTTCACAATCTAGCACAAACAATGAATAAAATAAATACCAACACAAAACCATCACAACACCAAACTAAATAATGTATGCATGAATGATATGCTATGATAATAGGACACACTTATTAATAATTTTCTGTCATTAAATGAATAAAATATATATTCAAGATATTTCTTATTTTATTTATAAATTAAATAATTTTAAAATAATATAGTAAAATTTTGATTTCTATAATTATAACTTTTATTGTTTTATGAAATCTTCAATTAAGCCATTTATTAATATTGCTGGACAGAGGGAAATAATACAATCCTAAAACAATTAAATTTATTTCTAAATCATTTTTATTATTTAAGTTATTATTTTAATGGCCAAAATACTTCTGTGATAATTATACAATTTATAATTTTTCAAAGGGGGGAAACACATGATGTAGAAATAAACTACACGAGCAGGGCTTTCCAATGATATAAAGTTTATCAATTTTGGACTTACAGATTAAAAGTTATGAATTTTGCAAGTTTTAATAGTTTTCTGTTTTAATTTCTAAATCTTATTCGAAATAGAAAAAGGATCGGCCACGCGGCGCGATCTGATTCGCCCGTAACGCTTCGACGCGGATCGGCAGCGCGGGCCGTCCGATCCCCTTAACAACGAACGCTCTGGATTAAATGGATCTAGATCCGTTGGATCTAGATCCAACGGTCCGAAAGCGGAGACTACGCGCGGGCGGCGCGGTTCGCCGGAAAAACTTCCGACCGCGGCGGCGCCACGGCCGGCAATACACGCGCTCGCGTCCTAGGGTTCTACAGGATGGATGGGTCTTACCGAGACGTAGAGAAGATCGATGCGGGGACGGTGGCGAGGTAGCGGTCTCCAGCGTGAGCTCCTCCTTGCGTAATCGCTCGCCGGAGTAGCACGAGGCGGCGGTTCTCCTCGGACGAGCATGGACACGGCGTTGCGCTGCGGAAACGAATTCAAAACCGTGTCAAAAAGCTTGGCAAGGAAGAGGTAAAGCGAGAGGGAGCAGTGAGAGGGTACGGGGTGGCTAGGTTTGCGCGCACAACGAGGTTCTCACCGACGGGACGGCGGAGGAGCGGGGTCCCTTGCGGCCAGCCCGGGGGCTCTTTGGAGGAGACGTTTGGGGCAAAACACGGAGGAGCTCGGGGGCTTTTAATAGGAGAAAGAGGCGTCGTAAACGACGTAGTAAATCTCCCGCAATCAAACGAATCAATTTCGTGCGTTTCGGTCTGCGACGGGGGCGGGATTTGGGGAAGAACTGCTCCGCGGGGGAGATAACAGGTGGGTCCCACCTGTCAGTGACTGCAAGCGAGAAAGGGGGCGCTGGGTCGCTGGCAGGCCGTTGCGTCTCGCGCGCGCGGCAGTTAGCTAAACGGGCCGGCCCGATTTCCTTTTCCTTTTAAATGAAATTAAAACCTGTTTTTAATTACTGATTTCAAAAATGATTTTTCAACCTATCCAAAATATTTCAGAAAAATTCATAAAAATATGTTTTGGAAAGGTTATTAAAAATGGGACTTTTAGACATTATACTTGCCCATAAATGAATTGACAAATTTTGTTTATTAAAGGAGTTTAAATAAACACTTTAGGGAATTATAGATTATTTAAATTTATAATTTGAAGTTTTATTTAATAATTTTGTGATGTAGTTTTATGCCTAATGATGGATGATGCATGAATGCAAAGTTTTAAATTTTTGCAAAATTTGGGATGTTACAGACTAACCCCCTTAAGAGGAAGATCGCCCTCGAGCTTCGGAAATGTCAGCAAATAGGTGTGGATGGTCTTCTCGGAGGTCATCCTCTCGTTCCCAGGTGGATTCTTCCTCGGTATGATGATTACATTGGACTTTACAAAACTTGATGGTTTGTGTACGGGTGACTCTTTCTGCGGTCTGCAATATCTTGATGGGTTTCTCTTCGTAGGTCAGGTCACTTTCCAATTGTACTTCTTCGAGAGGTACTGTATCCTTTAAAGGAACTCCAATCATCTCGGGGTGACATTTCTTCAACTGACTGACATGGAACACATTATGAACCGCAGACAGAGATTCTGGTAGTTCTAACTCATATGCCACCTCACCCTTGCGAGATAAAATTTTAAATGGTCCAATAAATCGAGGTGCTAATTTTCCTTTAATTCCAAACCTCTTTACACCCCTGAGTGGTGACACTCTGAGATAGGTCCTATCACCCACCTCGTAGGCGACTTCTCTACGTTTAGAATCCACGTAGCTTTTCTAGCGTGACTGTGCAATCTTCAATCTATCTTTAATTAATCTGACCTTCTCTTCAGCTTCTTGGATTATATCAGGTCCAAAGAAACTTCTTTCTCCTACACCACTCCACAACAATGGGATTGTGCATTTCTTCCCATATAAAGCCTCAAAGGGTGCCATCTCAATGCTAGCTTGGTAACTGTTATTGTAGGAGAACTCAACATAAGGTAGATTGTCATCCCAACTAGACCCATAATCAAGCGCACAAGCTCTTAACATATCTTCTAAAACCTGATTTACTCTTTCAGTCTGACCATCTGTTTGCGGGTGAAATGCCGTACTCAATTCCAATGTAGTTCCCAGTGATTCATGCAACTGCTTCCAAAAATGGGATGTGAACTGGGTCCCTCTATCGGACACGATACTCTTGGGGACGCCGTGTAGGCACACAATTCTCTTCATGTAAATATCAGCTAGCTTTGCGCTGGTATAGGTGGTCTTCACGGGTATAAAGTGAGCTATTTTGGTTAAACGACAAACAATAACCCAAATAGAATCATACCCTGATCTGGTCCTTGGTAACCCGGTGATGAAATCCATCCCAATAGAATCCCACTTCCAATCCGGTACCTTCAAAGGTTGCAAAAGTCCTGCTGGTTTCTGATGCTCAGCCTTTACTCGACTGCATACATCGCACTTAGCGATATATTCTGCTATTTTTTTTTCAGATTGTTCCACCAAAATCTCTCCTTCACATCCATATACATTTTGGTATTTCACGGATGAATGAAATAAGGTCTTTCATGGGCTTCTTGCAGAATTAACTTCCTAAGATCAGGATCATTTGCCACACATACTCGTTTTTCAAACCACATGGTTCCTTGCTCATCTTCATAAAATCCTTTGGCTTTTCCTGCTCTCAGATTAACTTTGATTTATTCAATATCTTTGTCTCCCTTCTGAGCTTCACGTATCTTATCCATCAAATTTGGTTGTACTACTAACGAGGCTACAAAACCATCTGGTACCACTTCCAATCAGAGGTCCTTGAATGCTTTGCATAAATCCTCAGGTATTTCTCCTGCCGTGAGGCCATTCACATAAACCTTACGGCTCAGGGCATCAGCTATTACATTAGCCTTTCCAGGATGGTATTGAAGACTTATATCATAATCCTTGATAAGTTCTAACCATCTTCTCTGCCTCATGTTCATTTCTTTCTGAGTGAAAATATACTTCAAACTTTTGTGGTCAGTGAACACTTCACATCTTTTTCCCATTAGGTAGGGTCTCCAAGTTTTCAGGGCATGTACCACTGAGGCTAACTCGAGATCATGAGTGGGATAATTTGTTTCATGTTTCTTGAGCTGTCTAGAGGCATAAGATGCCACTCTGCCTTCTTGCATCAGCACACTTCCCAGGCCTTGGCGTGAAGCATCACAGTATACTTGGAATTCTTTCTCTAAATCAGGTAAGCATAGAACTGGGGCTGAAACTAAATGTTTCTTCAACTCCTGAAAACTGGCTTCGCACGCGTCAGTCCACTCAAATTTCTTCTCCTTCTTTAATAGTTCAGTCAGTGCCTTGGCGATTTTGGAAAAAATTTCTATAAATCTTCAGTAGTATCTTGCTAGACCAAGAAAACTTCGTAATTCTCCACATTCTTTGGTGGCTCCCAATTGGTTACAGCTGAAACCTTTTCAGTATCCACTGCTATACCCTCCTTGGATACTATGTGTCCTAGGAATGCGACTTGTTCCAACCAAAATTCACACTTGCTGAATTTGGCATATAACTTATGTTCACGTAGTCTCTGCAATACTAGGCGCAAATGCTCTTCATGGTCTCTGTGACTCTCGGAGTAGATCAGAATGTCATCTATAAATACTACCACAAACTTGTCCGGAAAATCCATGAACACTTTATTCATCATATTCATAAAATAAGCTGGAGCATTGGTTAATCCAAATGGCATTACTGTATACTCATAAGAGCCATATCTTGTAACAAACGTTGTCTTTGGTATATCCATTTCTCTAACCTTCATTTGGAGATAACCTGATCGAAGATCAATCTTGGAGAAGACACATGCACCTTTCAGTTGATCAAATAATTCATTTATCTTGGGTAGCGGATACTTGTTCTTGATGGTGTGTTCATTTATATCCCTGTAGTCCGTGACTAGTCTCTGGGTTTGATCTTTCTTTTTGACAAATAAAATTGGCGCTCCCCAGGGCGAAGAACTTGGACGGATAAATCCTTTCATAAGGTGTTCTTCCAGTTGCTTCTTGAGTTCTTTCAGTTCATCGACGGCCATATGGTTAGGTCTCTTAGCTATTGGTCCGGTACCCGGTTTCAGTTCAATGTGAAATTCCACATCTCCATCGGGTGGAATTCCCGGTAATTATTCTGGGAATACATATGGGTACTCTTGGACAATCAGCACCTCACTAAGGCTAACCCCCTTAAGAGAATTTAGCCTAACTTTCTTAAGTTCGAAAGTTGATCTGAATTTAATCTTTTGTTTTTTCTGGGATGGTGAGGGTGATAGCTCTATTTGCACAGTCTATGATCCCTTCAAAACGGGTCATCCAATCCATTCCGATGATAACATCCAAACCTTGGGTTTCTAGGATGACTAAGTCTGCTGGGAAAAGATATTTTCCAATCCTTAAATCTAACTGCCTACAGCCCGAGTTTACTATCATCTCACCCCCAGGTGAACTCACTCTAATAGGTTTTCCTAAGCTTTCCTCGGCTAGCCCATGTTTGTTTACAAAAGCTCTTGATATGAATGAATGCGATGCTCTAGTATCAAATAAGACTAATGCTGGGAAGAAATTGAGCAAGAACTTACCAATCACAGCATCAGGTTCATCATGAACTTCTTCCACATTGATGTGATTTACTTGCCCCTTCTGGAAAGGATTGGGCCTGGTATTTTCATCAGCCTTTCTCTTTGGGCATTCAGTTGCATAGTGTCTTGTCTTCTTGCACTTGAAGCAAGTCACATTAGACAAGTCTTTCTTCCCTTCATAGTTAGGACGGGGATTACCATTCCCATGATTTTGGCCATGGTGATGGTTTCCCTTGAACCCACCATTATTTCCTTTGTACCCTCCCTGGTGGTTATGACCATGATGCTTTTGGCCACTACCACTGTTGGAGTAGTTCCAGGGTTTATGGCCACTGACTTCAGAGGTGTGTGGCTTCTTGTGTGTCCCTTCAGTGTTACCTTTACTTGCACCGAACTTCCTCTTCCTATTCTCTTCCTTTCTTATGTTATTGTCCAGTGTGATTGCTTGATCCAGCAGAATTTGATAGTTAGGAGCATATGCCACAGACAGGGGTATCTTCAGTTCTCCCCTAAGTCCATTAAGGAATTTGTCCTTCCTCTTAGCATCAGTGTCGATGTCCTCTGGTGCGTACCTTGATAGCATACAGAAGTCATCCATATACTCCTTCAGAGTTCTACCTCCCTGCCTCAAGCTACGAAATTCCTCCTTCTTCAGATTCATTATGCTAGAGGAGATGTGAGCATTGCGGAAACCATCCTTGAACGCATCCCAAGTCATGCCATCCAAGGGATGGGTCACTTGATAGATCTCCCACCACATGGCAGCAGGTCCTTCCAATAGGTGTGCATTGAACCTCACCTTTTCTGCCTCAGAACATTCACAGGTTACTAAGTCCTTGTTGACTGAACGGAGCCAGTCATCCGCCACTATTGGTTCAGTAGCAGAGGAGAACTTATTAGGTCTAAGCCTGAGAAATCTTGCAAGTCTGTCCATTGGAGGTGGTGGTGGTGGGTGGTTGTTATTGTTGTTGTTGTTGGTTGCTGCAATGAACTGGGTCATCATAGTCATCAGTTGGGCTTGAGCTGCCATCAGCTGTTGCATAGCTTCGTTGTTGTCGGTATCACGACGTGGAGGCATCTGTGGGGTTTTAGCATGGATGAGTAAAAGATAAATAGAACTATAAGGAGGAATCCTACCCATGCACAAAACAATCAAGTCAAGCACACATCAACAACACACAATTATAAAACAATCAACAAACCAATCAAAACCTTTGGTTTAAGGAAAGCGATATATTTTTTTTGGAAAATAAACTCACGAGGATACAAGGGAAGGTACCGCCTTACCACAAGTTGGTAGGTCAATACGAAGCTAAGATAACGACGAGGTGTATGATAAAATGGTGGTCTCACTAACTAACTACTCCACCATGATATCTTCTTCCTCTTCAATTTGCTGAATCTCGATCCCTTCATTGGCGAGTACATCCTTGAGTTCCTTTACTTCTTTCTCCAGGGTAGAGTTCTTTTCTTGCAGCTCCCTCTTCTCAGTACGAAGCCTTTGGATCAAGTCACAATCAGCCTCGAACTCGACTTCATTGCTCTCAAGTTCTGCCTTTTGTTCCCTGATAGTCTTGTTCTTCTCTTGAACTCTTTTCTCCTGCCTCCTGTACTTCTCTTCTTGTGCAGCGAACCTCTCTTCTTGTGCATTAGTCACTTCCTCTTGAGCCTTCACCTTCTCTTCGTTCTCCTTAAGTAAGGCACATAGCTCATCGTTCTTCAGGAGCTCGGTGCGTCGATCTTCATCCAGTTCAGTGACAAGGATTTTCAGCTCCTGGAAATAAAGACTAAGGGGTTTTGCCTTGCCTCTTTCTCCGACATCATACAGATAAGGTTCTCCATCCTCGTTTCTCCTTCCAAAGAAAATGGAGTAGTGGCCCCTCAACTCTGTCGCCTAGGATGCATGTCTATTCTACTTAGGGCCATGAGCATGGTGGTTGTCACCCAAAAGTGCACTTGTAGACGGCCACCCAGGAACAAAGAGATTACTAAGTCCCTCCAAGTTTAGATGCTTCCCGTGCAGCCTTTTGATAGTGGGCTCTGTCTAGAATAATTAAGTTTTGAGAGTGCAACCTGTCAGCTTGACAAGCAGATGTAGAGTTGGTAGGTGGAACGGGTCTTGCTAGTATGGTTGCATTCTTCTTCTGAAAATTCTTGTCTCAATTCTCTCCTTTCCTTAATGCACTCCGCGTGTATAGGATGTTTGGGTTAATTGAGTCTAAAGGTTAAAGTGCACAACCTCTGCAGAGTCGACAATATGAGTACTTAGCCGTGTCCCCGGTGATGGACTACTTCGAGCAGCTGGACAAGTATGGACGGAAGAATGTCAACAGTGTTTTCATAAAGTAAAATTTGACTAAGGAAAGAATTGTTGGTGCACTTGGGCTTCATCCCTTGGTGCCAAATCTTTGAAAAACAATTTTTTTTTAAAAAAGATAGGAGAAAACTTGCTTTCTGCAAAATAGCCTACAACTCCACCAAGCCAAATATGCATATAGAATAGACTTGTCGTTTTATATCCACCATAGTCACTTGCCAATACTTCATAGTATTGACCTCCTTCGGGGGCTGCATATTCCAATGTGCAGGTAATTCTGATGAAGAATAAGTTTGGATTCGAGTCTACACCCAACATGTCTGCCTGTGACGCATGCTTGAAGATGAGGCTCATTTGCTATTAGCTTTTGTTGTGAACTCTGAACTTTCGAGCTAGCCTTCATGGATATGCACTTTGTAATAAAGCTATATTAGCTATTTTTGGATCTCGTTGTAGTATTATGATACTTCTGCAATGATACTTTATATTTTGTACTGTGGTGCTGGCAGTGATCCAGGGACTAGCACTTAACACAGGTGTTCCATCTTTATATAAAAGGTGGGGCGCTATAAAATGGTATCAGAGCAAAGTGTTGCCTGTAGGTTGAGCCCTTAGGATTGGTTAAGCCCCCTTTTGATCATAATATTACCATCTTTGAAGTATGTTGGATCCTAGCGGCATAGTGGGATGAAGCGGCCCGGGACTAACCTTACATGTCCGCGTACATGAGACCTGTTCCACTATTATAAGTGGTTGGTCGGGTGTCTGTCTCTCTCACTATAGTGAATATCCGACTTACAAAGAGTTGATAATAATGTTGATCACCTTTTAGAATAGAACCCTTATTTTCTCTAAGTACTTAATTGCACCATGACTAGTACTTCTTACCTTATGTATCCTGTTTTAACAATTTCTACTCTTATAACTTAAGGATGTCGTTCTTCATGTATCAAACCGCGGAGGACTTCAAGAATATGCGTTTTGGAAGATACCTTCTGGAGTTAGTGGAATTACTGGCGCTTCCAACACCCATCATCAAGGCAAGTCAGCTGAAGCACTTCAACAAAGAAGACTTATGGGGAGTTCGTCTTTTTCAACAAGGGCGCCAGACTGAACCCAAGACCGAAGATATCCAGTACAAGTCGATTAGTGACTCCTTGGAGAAAGGACTGAATCTCGTCACGCAGGAGTCAATAGGACGTCTTTGCTGGCAATTCCAGGAGGAGTTAAAAGACCACTACTTTTCTAACCTAGGCCAACGTGACAAAGATGGGATACCCTACCTTGTTAACGAGGAAGACAAAAACAAACCAGAACCTTTACATCCTTATCTCCAAGACTTAGAAATTCACCTCTAGCAACTAGAAGAGGATAGGCGCGATGAGTTGCTGAAGAATGATGAAATAATGGCCCAAGTCAAGGAGACTCAAAAGAAGATTGATGCCCAAGAAGAGGTGATCAAAGCTCAAGAGGAGAAATTCTGAGCTCAAGAGAAGAAGTTCCAAAATCAAGAAAAGAGAATTAGAGACAAGAACAAGGAGATCAAGACCTTGAAGGATGAAATTCTGAGCAACGGCGTCGAGTTCGAAGCTGATCGAGATTTGATCGAGACTCTACGCCGTGAGAAGAGAATGCTACAAGAGAAGATTGAAGCCCTGGAGAAGGAAGCGATCGAGACTCTGCACCGTGAGAAGACAATGCTACGGGAGAAGAATGAAGCCTTAGAGAAGTAGGTGAACGACTACAAGGAGATTCTTATGAAGGAAGGCATCACCATCGAGGAGGTCGAAGAAGATGAAGGAGACGTCATTGACGAAGCTTAGACTTAGTAGTTGGACCACCATGTTATTCCTCGTTTAGTTCGTCGTTTTTAAAACATTGATCTCCAACTTGTGGTGTGACAATGTTAGAATGTTTTGGTTTGCAGACTCTGTCGTTTTATTTAATCAGTCTAGAATACCTGTTTCGAATTGCTAAGTAAGAAATTTTTTTAAGTTGTTTATTGAGTGTTGATTGTTTGACTTGGTTGTTTTGTGCATGGGTCGGAATTTTCTTCTCTTAGTTCTATCTATCCTTTACTCGTCTATGCTGAAAACCCCACAGATGCCTCCTCGTCGTGATACCGACAACAATGATGCCATGCAACAACTGATGGCCGCTCAATCTCAGCTGATGACTATGATGACTCAGTTCATTGCCGCAACCAACAACAACAACAACAACCCGCCTCCTCCACCACCACCACCACCCCTAGTGGACAGACTTGCTAGGTTTCTAAGACTTAGGCCTAATAAGTTCTCCTCTGCTACCGAACCAATAGTGGCGGATGACTGGCTCCGTTCGGTCAAGAAGGACTTAGTAACTTGTGAGTGTTCTGAGGCAGAAAAACTGAGGTTCACCGCACACCTGTTGGAAGGTTCTGCTGCACTGTGGTGGGAGACTTATCAAGTGACTCATCCTTTGGATGTCATGACTTGGGATGCGTTCAAGGAAGGTTTTCTCAATGCTCACATTTCCTCTAGCATAATGAATCTGAAGAAAGAGGAATTTCGCAGCTTGAGGCAGGGAGGTAGAACTCTGAAGGAGTACATGGATGATTTCTGTATGCTATGAAGGTATGCACCAGAAGACATTGGCACTGATGCTAAGAGGAAGGAAAAATTCTCAACGTACTTAAGGGAGAACTGAATATACCCTTGTCTGTGCCTTATGCTCTTAACTATCAAGCTCTGCTGGATCAAGCAATCACTCTGGACAACAACATAAGAAAGTAAGAGAACAGGAATAGGAAGTTCAGTGCAAGTAAGGTTCACTCTGAAGGGACACACAAGAGACAACACACCTCTGATGTCAGTGGCCATAAACCATGGAATCACTCCAACCACGGTAATGGCCAAAAGCATCATGGTCATAATCATAATGGAGGATATAAAGGAAGTAATGGAGGATACAAAGGAAATAATGGTGGATTCAAGGGAAACCATCACCATAGCTATAATCATGGAAATGGTCACCATCGTTCTAACTATGAAGGGAAGAAAGACTTGTCTAATGTGACTTGCTTCAAGTGCAAGAAGATAGGACATTATGCAACTGACTGCCTAGAGAAGAATGCTGACGAAAATTCCAAGCCCAATCCTTTCCAGAAAGCACAAGTGAACCACATCAATGTTGAAGAAGTTCATGATGAACCGGATGCTGTGATTGGTACGTTCTTGCTCAATTCTTTTCCAGCATTAGTCTTATTTGATACTGGAGCATCACATTCATTCATATCAAGAGCTTTTGTGAACAAACATGGGCTAGCTGAGGAAAGTCTAGGAAAACCTATTACGGTAAGTTCACCTGGAGAGGAGATGATAGTAAATTCCGGGTGTAGGCAGTTAGACCTGAAGATTGGTAAGCACACCTTTCCA
Source organism: Poa annua (assembly GCA_026929855.1). Taxonomy (NCBI): domain Eukaryota; kingdom Viridiplantae; phylum Streptophyta; class Magnoliopsida; order Poales; family Poaceae; genus Poa; species Poa annua. Next base: position 25,197,808 of record CM049432.1, read on the forward strand.
ATAGACTTAGTCATCCTAGAAACCCAAGGATTGGATGTTATCATCGGAATGGATTGGATGACTCGTTTTGAAGGAATCATAGACTGTGCAAATAGAGAAATCACCCTCACAACCCCAGAGAAAAGAAAGATTAAGTTCCGATCAACTTTCGAACTTAAGAAGGTTAGGCTAAATTCTCTTAAGGGGGTTAGCCTTGGTGATTGTCAAGGAATACCCAGATGTTTTTCCGGAAGAACTACCAGGAATGCCACCCAATAGAGATGTAGAGTTTCTCATCGAACTGAAACCGGGAACATGACCAATTCCTAAAAGACCTTATCCTATGGCCGTCGATGAACTGAAAGAGCTCAAGAAGCAACTGGAGGAACATATCCAGAAAGGGTTCATTCGTCCAAGTTCATCGCCATGGGGAGCACCAGTCTTGTTTGTTAAAAAGAAGGATCAAACCCAGAGGCTAGTCACGGACTACAGGGATATAAATGAGCAAACTATCAAAAACAAGTACCCGTTACCCAAGATAAGTGAACTATTTGATCAACTGGAAGGTGCTTGTGTTTTCTCAAAGATCGATCTCCGATCGGAGTACCTCCAAATGAAAGTTAGAGAAATGGATATACCCAAGACTGCATTGGTTACGAGATATGGCTCTTACGAGTACACCGTAATGCCTTTTGGATTAACCAATGCTCCAGCCTATTTCATGAATATGATGAATAAAGTGTTCATGAATTTTCTGGATAAGTTTGTGGTAGTGTTCATAGATGACATTTTAATCTACTCCAAGAGTCACAAAGAACATGAAGAGCATTTGCGTCTAGTGTTGCAGAGACTACGTGAACATAAGTTGTATGCCAAATACAGCAAGTGTGAGTTTTGGTTAGAACAAGTCGGATTTCTAGGCCATGTGGTGTCCAAGGAAGGTATAGCGGTGGATCCTGAAAAGGTTTCAGCCGTAAAAAATTGGGAGCCGACGAAGAATGTTGGAGAATTACGGAGTTTTCAGGGACTAGAAGGATACAACCGAAGATTCATTGAAAACTTCTCCAAGATTGCCAAGGCTTTGACGGAATTGTTGAAAAAAGGATAAGAAGTTTGAGTGGACTGAGGCCTGTGAAGCCATTTTTCAGGAGTTGAAGAAACGTCTAGTTTCAGCCCCAGTTCTATGCTTACCTGATTTGGAGAAGGAATTCCAAGTGTACTGTGATGCTTCACGCCAAGGCCTGGGAAGTGTGTTGATGCAGGAAGGCAGAGTGGCATCTTATGCCTCCAGACAGCTCAAGAAACATGAAGCAAACTATCCTACTCATGATCTCGAGTTAGCCTCAGTGGTACATGCCCTGAAGACTTGGAGACCCTATCTGATGGGGAAAAGATGTGAAGTATTCACTGACCATAAAAGTTTGAAGTATATTTTTACACAAACGGAATTGAACATGAGACAAAGAAGATGGTTGGAACTTATCAAATATTATGATCTAAGTCTCCAATATCATCCGGGAAAGGCTAATGTAGTAGCAGATGCCCTGAGTCGTAAAGTGTATGCGAATGGCCTCACAGCAGGAGAAATACCCGAGGATTTATGCAAGGCATTCCAGGACCTCAGATTGGAAGTAGTACCAGAAGGCTTTGTAGCCTCATTACAAGTACAACCCACTTTGATGGACAAGATACGTGAAGCTCAGAAAGGAGACAAGGAGATAGAAGAAATCAAAGTCAATCTGAGAGCAGGAAAAGCTAAGGGATTTCACGAAGATGAGCAGGGAATTATATGGTTTGAGAAACGTGTATGTGTGGCCAATGACCCAGATCATAGAAAGTTAATTCTACAAGAAACCCATGAGACACCTTATTCCATTCACCCAGGAAATACGAAGATGTATATGGATGTGAAGGAAAGATTTTGGTGGAACAATCTGAAGAGAGAAATAGCAGAATATATCGCTAAGTGTGATGTATGCAGACGAGTAAAGGCAGAACATCAGAAACCAGCAGGACTTTTACAACCTTTGAAAGTGCCATACTGGAAGTGGGAATCAATTGGGATGGATTTCATCACCAGATTACCAAGGACCAAATCGGGATATGATTCTATTTGGGTTATTGTTTGCCGTCTAACCAAAATAGCTCACTTTATACCCGTGAAGACCACATATACAAGCGCTAAGCTAGCGGATATCTAAATGAAGAGAAGTGTGTGCCTTCATGGCGTTCCTAAGAGTATCGTGTCAGATAGAGGGACCCAGTTCACTTCTCATTTCTGGAACAGTTGAATAAATCACTGGGAACCAGATTGGAATTCAGTACGGCTATCCACCCGCAAACAGATGGTCAGACTGAAAGAGTAAATCAGATTTTAGAGGATATGCTAAGAGCTTGTGCGTTTGACTATGGATCTAGCTGGGATGATAATCTACCTTACGCTGAGTTCTCCTACAATAACATTTACCAAGCCAGCATTGAGATGGCACCGTTTGAAGCCTTATATGGGAAGAAATGCACAACTCCATTGTTGTGGAGTGGTGTAGGAGAACGGAGTTTCTTTGGACCTGATATAATCTAGGAGGCTGAAGAGAAGGTCAGACTGATTAAGGATAGATTGAAGATAGCACAGTCACGCCAGAAAAGCTATGAAGATTCCAAGCGTAGAGAAGTCACCGACGAGGTTAGTGATAGAACCTATCTTAGAGTGTCTCCACTCCGAGGTGTAAAGAGGTTTGGAATCAAAGGGAAGTTAGCACCTCGATTCATTGGACCATTCAAAATCCTTTCTCACAAGGGTGAAGTGGCATATGAGTTAGAACTGCCTGAAGTTCTATCTGCTGTCCATAATGTGTTCCATGTCAGTCAGCTGAAAAAATGTCATCCCGAGATGATGGGAGTTCCTTTAAAGGATACTGCACCTTCTGAAGAAGTACAATTGGAGAGTGACCTGACCTACGAAGAGAAGCCCATCAAGATATTGCAGACAGCAGAAAGAGTTACCCGTACCAAAACCATCAAGTTTTGCAAAGTTCAGTGGCATCATCACACCACGGAAGAAGCCACTTGGGAATGAGAAGATGACCTCCGAGAAGACCATCCTCACCTATTTGCTGACCTTTCCGAAACTCGAGGGCGAGCTTCCTCTTAAGCGGGTTAGTTTGTAACATCCCAAAATTTGCAAAAATTTGAAACTTTGCATTCATGCATCATTCATCATTTAGGCATAACATTTCAGCACATAAGTACTAAATATAAATTCAAATATAAGTTTAAATAAATTTATAATCCCATAAAGTTGTTTATTTAAACTTCTTTAATAAATATATTTTTCCAAATTATTTAATGGGCAAGAATAATACTAAAAAGTTCTAAATTTAATAATCTCTCCAAAACATATTTTCATGAATTTTTCTAAAATGTTTTGAGTGAGTTTAAAAATCATTTTGGAATTAATTGTGAAAACAGATTTTAATTTGAGAAAAGAAAATAAGAAAAGAAAACGGGCCGGCCCTCGCTATCTACCGCGCGCGTGCAAGGAAGCGGCCCAGCATCAGCCCAGTAGCCCGCGCTCCCTCAACTCTCTCGCTGACGGTGGGACCCAGCTGTCAGGTGGGTCTTCCACCTCTGGACGTGAATCCCGCACGAATCGTCTCCGATCCGGAGCGATTTCAGCTCCAAAAATCGTGGGGTTGGTTTCCTTTTGCACCCCATATAAACCTCCAACCCCTGCCGCCTCCCCCCGCGCCCAAAACCCTTGTTTATTTGCCCCAGGACGCCCGAGCTCCGAGTTCCGCCACCGCCAATCGCCGACGGTAAAAATCCGTTGACCCCTGCGACATTCTCTCTCCCCGAGCCTCCCTTTCCCTCTATTTCTTCTTCTTTCGATCTTGCGCACCTCCGTGACATCGTCTTCGTCGTGTTACTACAGCCGAACGCCGCCTCCGTCCGCAGCCGAAGGACACCTCCACCGTCACCATCTCCGGCGAGCTTTTCCCCGCCAACGACGAAACCACGAGGACCAACGCCTCGCCAACAACTCCGCCTCGATGCCCTCTACACTTCGGTAAGACTCGCTCATCCCGTAGCCCTCGAGAACGCAAGCGCTCATAACGCAGGCCGTGGCGCCGCCGCAGTCGGGTGATCTCCGGCGACCCGCGCCGCCCGTTTTTGGCCCCATGCTTGTGGACCGTTGGATCGCGCGTCCGTTTCTAATTAGAACAGACGGCTCGCGCCCGCAATCTGCGTGAATCGGTATCGTCCAATAGGATCGCGCCACGTAGCCTCCCTTTATTCATTTTCCCGGGAATTTCATAGATAAAACATAAAACATGCAAAACTTAGAAAATTCATAACTTTTGATATGTAAGTTCAAATTTGATAAATTTTATATCCACGGATAGCCCTGCTAGTCTAGTTTATTTCTATATCATTTGTTTTTCCTTTTGATAGATTATAATTAGTACAATTATCCGAGGAGTATTTTGGCTAATAAATCCATAACCTAAATAATAAAAATGATTTTCTAATAAATTTAATTGTTTTAGTGTTTTATTATCGCCCTCTGTCCATAAATATTAACATGAGTTTCATTTGAAAACTTTCATAAAACAATAAAAGTTGTAGTTGTAGAATTCAAATTTGTGCTATATTATTTTCAATTATTTAATTGATAAGTATATAAGAAATTCCTAGAAATTACATTCCATACATTTAATAACAGAAAGTAAAAATTATTAATAAGTGTGTCTTGTTATACTCATGGCACATCATGCATGCATACATATTTATGTTTGGTGTTGTGTGATATTGTGTGGGTATTTATTTTATGTATTGCTTGTGCTTGATTGTAAAGAAGAGGAAGGACTTGCTTGTGATTGTTATTCTTGTTGTGCTTGCTCCTCCTTCTACCAAGGCAAGTGACATTCATCATCTACCCAATATTTTCTATATGCATTAGTAGTATATTTTGAGTAGTATGCATGATAAGAATTTTTGAACTATGTTATAATGCTAGGTAAGTTTATACTTTGCAAATATCCTAGTAGTGTGTAGCCACCCTTTTCCATGCAGCCATTAAAAGTTTTATTAGATGCTTAGCTATGCTATAAAATTGTTTACATACTAAGTTATGGAAATATTTCTAAGTGTTAAACTTAAAATGCACACCTGGGTGGATTTGGTTGGAATGGTTTATGTTGAGTGGCTATTTGGGACTATGCTTGTGGTTGTCGTCGCCTAGGATTAATGTCTATTCTACTTAGGGCCATGAGCATGGTGGTTGTCACCCAAAAGTGCACTTGTGGACGGCCACCCAGGAACAAAGAGATTACTAAGTCCCTCCAATTTTATATGCTTCCCGTGCTTCCTTTTGAGAATGGGCTATGTCTAGAATAATTAAATTGTGAGAGTGCAATCTGTCAGCTTGACAAGCAGATGTAGAGTTGGTAGGTGGAACGGGCCTTGCTAGTATGGTTGCATTCTTAATATGAAAGTTCTTGTCACACTTCTCTCCTTTCCTTAATGCACTCCGCGTGTATAGGATGTTTGGGTTAATTGAGTCTAAAGGTGAAAGTGCACAACCTCTGCAGAATCGACAATCTGAGTACTTAGCCGTGTCCCCGGTGATGGACTACTTCGAGCAGCTGGACAAGGATAGACGGAAGAATCTCAACACTGTTTTCATAAAGTAAAATTTGACTAAGGAAAGAATTGTTGGTGCACTTGGGCTTCATCCCTTGGTGCCAAGTCTTTGAGAAACAAAAATGTTTTACAAAAGATAGGAGAAAACTTGCTTTCTTCAAAATAGCCTTCAACTCCACCAAGCCAAATATGCATATAGAATAGACATGTCGTTTTATATCCACCATAGTCACTTGCCAATACTTCATTGTATTGACCTCCTTCGGGGGCTGCGTATTCCAATGTGCAGGTACTTCTGATGAAGAATGTAGCGCCCCAACTTTTATTAAAGTTGGAACACCTGTGTTATGTGCTAGTCCCTGGATCGCTGCCAGCACCACAGTACAAAATATAAGGTACCAATGCATAAGTATTAAAATTGCTACAACGAGATCCAAAAATAATAGCCAAGTATGGCTTTATTACAAGTTGCATAGCCATGAAGGCTAGCTAAAGTTCAGAGTTCACGACGAAAGCGAAAATAACATGGAGCCTCATCTTCAAGCATGCGCCACAGGCAGACATGTTGGGTGTAGACTCGAGTCCAACTCATTCAGCATCAGAATTACCTGCACATTTGAATATGCAGCCCCCGAAAGAGGTCAATACAATGATGTATTGGCAAGTGACTATGGTGGATATATAATGACAAGTCTAAAGTCTATATGCATATTTGGCTTGGTGGGGTTGGATGCTATTTGCATAAAGCAAGTTTTCTCCTATCATTTTGTAAAACACTTTTATTTCTCAAGACTTGGCACCAAGGGATAAAGCCCAAGTGCACCAACAGTTCTTTCCTTAGTCAAATTTTACTTTATGAAAACAGTGTTGAGATTCTTCTGTCCATCCTTGTCCAGTTGCTCGAAGTAGTCCATTTCCAGGGACACGGCTGAGTACTCAGATTGTCGACTCTACAGAGGTTGTGCACTTTCACCTTTAGACTCAATTAGCCCGAAAATCCTATACACACGGAGTGTATTGAGGAAAGGAGAGAATTGAGACAAGAACTTTCAGAAGAAGAATGCAACCATACTAGCAAGACACGTTCCACCTACCAACTCTACATCTGCTTGTCGAGTTGACAGGTTGCACCCTCACAACTTAGTTATTCTAGACAGAGCCCATTGTCAAAAGGTTGCACGGGAAGATTCTAAACTTGGAGGGACTTGGTAATCTCTTCGTTCCTGGGTGGCCGTCCACAAGTGCGCTTCTGGTTAACAAACACCATACTCATGGCCCTAAGTAGAATAGACATTCATCCTAGGCGACGACAACCACAAGCATAGTCCCAAAAGCCACTCAACATAAACCAAACAACCAATTCCACCCAGATGTGTATTTAAATTTTTATAACACTTAGAAACATTTCCAAAACAGGGTAACCATTTTTATAGCATAGCTAAGCAACTAATAAAACTTTTCATGGCTGCATAGGACAAGGGGTGGCTACACACTACTAGGATATTTGTAAGATACAAACTAACTTAGCATTATAGAATAATTCCAAAATCCTATTATGCACACAACTCAAATATACTATTTACGCATATAGAAAATATGGGATATAGTATGAATGTCACTTGCCTTGGTAACAGGAGGAACAAGCACAACTAGAATAACAATCACAAGCAAGTCCTTCCTCTTCTTCACAATCTAGCACAAACAATGAATAAAATAAATACCAACACAAATCCATCACCACACCAAACTAAATCATGTATGCATGAATGATATGCTATGATAATAGGACACACTTATTAATAATTTTCTGTCATTAAATGAATAAAATATAATTTCAAGATATTTCTTATTTTATTTATCAATTAAATAATTTTAAAATAATATAGTAAAATTTTGATTTCTATAATTACAACTTTTATTGTTTTATGAAATCTTCAATTAAGCCATTTATTAATATTGCTGGACCGAGGGAAATAATACAATCCTAAAACAATTAAATTTATTTCTAAATCATTTTTATTATTTAAGTTATTATTTTAATGGCCGAAATACTCCTCTGATAATAATACAATTTATAATTTGTCAAAGGGGGAAAACACATGATGTAGAAATAAACTACATGAGCAGGGCTTTCCAATTATATAAAGTTTATCAATTTTGGACTTACAGATTAAAAGTTATGAATTTTGCAAGTTTTAATAGTTTTCTGTTTTAATTCCTAAATTCTATTCGAAATAGAAAAAGGATCGGCCACGCGGCGCGATCTCATTCGCCCGTACCGCTTCGACGCGGATTGGCAGCGCGGGCCGTCCGATCCCCTTAACAACGAACACTCGGGATTAAATGGATCTAGATACGTTGGATCTAGATCCAACGGTGCGAAAGCGGAGACTACACGCGGGCGGCGCGGTTCGCCGGAAAAACTTCCGACCGCGGCGGCGCCACGGCCGGCAATGCACGCGCTCGCGTCCTAGGGTTCTACAGGATGGATGGGTCTTACCGAGACGTAGAGAAGATCGATGCGGGGACGGTGGCGAGGTAGCGGTCTCCGGCGTGAGCTCCTCCTTGCGTAATCGCTCGCTGGAATAGCACGAGGCGGCCGTTCTCCTCGGACGAGCACGGACACGGCGTTGCGCTGCGGAAACGAATTCAAAACCGTGTCAAAAAGCTTCGCAAGGAAGAGGTAAAGCGAGAGGGAGCAGTGAGAGGGTACGGGGTGGCTAGGTTTGCGCGCACAGCGAGGTTCTCACCGACAGTGACGGCGGAGGAGCGGGGTCCGTTGCGGCCAGCCTGGGGGCTCTTTGGAGGAGATATTTGGGTCAAAACACGGAGGAGCTCGGGGGCTTTTAATAGGAGGAAGAGGCGTCGTAAACGGCGTAGTAAATCTCCCGCAATCAAACGAATGAATTTCGTGCGTTTCGGTCGGCGACGGGGGCGGGATTTGGGGAAGAACTGCTCCGCGGGGGAGATGACAGGTGGGTCCCACCTGTCACCGACTGCAAGCGAGAGAGGGGGCGCTGGGCCGCTGGCAGGCCGTTGCGTCTCGCGCGCGCGGCAGTTAGCCTAACGGGCCGGCCCGATTTCCTTTTCCTTTTAAATGAAATTAAAGCCTGTTTTTAATTACTGATTTCAAAAATGATTTTTAAACCTATCCAAAATATTTCAGAAAAATTCATAAAAATATGTTTTGGAAAGGTTATTAAAATGGGACTTTTAGACATTATACTTGCCCATAAATAAATTGATCAAATTTTATTTATTAAAGGAGTTTAAATAAACACTTTAGGGAATTATAGATTATTTAAATTTATAATTTGAAGTTTTATTTAATAATTTTGTGATGTAGTTTTATGCCTAATGATGGATGATGCATGAATGTAAAGTTTTAAATTTTTGCAAAATTTGGGATGTTACAAAGAATAAGTTTGGACTCAAGTCTACACCCAACATGTCTGCCTATGGCTATGCACTTTGTAATAAAGCTATACTTAGCTATTTATGGATCTCGTTGTACTATTATGATACTTCTGCGTGATACTTTATATTTTGTACTATGGTGCTGACAGTGATCCAGGGACTAGCACTTAACACAGGTGTTCCATCTTTATTTAAAAGGTGGGGCGCTACACCTCAACCTCGGGCCACTTGGTGAACTTGTCGATGGCCACAAAGAGGTAGCAATAGTCCCCCTGCGCTGTTGGGAATGGTTCCAAGATGTCCAGCCCCAAGACCGCGAACGGCCAGGAGAGCGGGATGGTTTGAAGTCCCAGTGCGTGCTGATGGATTTTCTTGGCTTGGAATTGGCAGGCTTTGCATGCTTGGATGATGTCAACTACATCCTGAAGTGCTTGCGGCCAGCAGAAGCCACTCCTGAAGACCTTGCCTGTGAGGGTGCGGGCGTACAAATGGTGGCCACATTCCGCGTTGTGGATGTCCTTGATCGGCCTTCTGCCTTCTTGAGGAGGGACGCATGTAACATCCCAAATTTTGCAAAAATTTAAAACTTTGCATTCAAGCATCATGCAACATTGAGCATAAGAATACATCACAAAAATCATTAAATAAAACTTCAATTTATAATTATAAATAGTCTATAAATTTCATAAAGTGTTTATTTAAAACTCCTTTAATAAATAAAATTTTACCAATTTATATATGGGCAAGAATAATGTTAAAAAGTTCCAATTTCAATCACCTTTCCAAAACATATTTTTATGAATTTTTCTGAAATGTTTTGAATAGGTTTAAAAATCATATTTGAAATCAGTATTTAAAAACAGAAAAGGTTTTAAATAAGAATAATCGAATTTCTCAGCCAAGTGGGCCGTGGCCCGTAGCTATCTACCGCGCGCGCGTAGCTGAGCAGCCCGCCAGCGGCCCAGCACCCCGCGCGCTCGCTCGCAGTCGCTGACAGGTGGGACCCACTTGTCATCACCCCCGCGGAAACGTTCGTCCCCAAATCACGCCCCGACCCCGACAGGAAACGGCGGATTGATTCGCTCGATTACGAGCGATTTACTGCTCCCCTTACCTCGCCTCCTCCCCCTACTAATACCCCTCTCCGTTCTCTTCCGTTTGCCCCAAACCAATCGATCTGAGAGCCACCAGGCCGCACGCATTCGTCTCCGGAGTCCCGCGGTGGCCGCCGGCAAAAACCTCGACTTCCGGTGAGCTAAAGCAATGCCGAGCCCTCTCGTGGTTTCCCCTCGTATCCTTGCACTCACGCGACACTTTTTGACACGGTTACGGGCCTTTTGGTGCAGCGCTTTGTCGAGTTCGTCCACGACCGAGGAGATCCGCCGCCACGCACAACTCCGGCGAGCTCTCCCGAGGGAATGAGGACGCTCCGCTCATCGCCACCTCGCCACCGTCTCCATCTCGACGCCACACACCCTCTGGTGAGCTCCGTTTATCTCCTAGCATCGTAGCACGGCTCGGGCGCAAACGCCGGCCATGGCTCCGCCGCGCCCCGCGCGTCTCCGGTGACCGCGCCGCCCGTTTTTGGTCAACGGATCGTGGACCGTTAGATCTAGATCCAATGGATCTAGATCGATTAGATCTCGCACGTCCATTTTAATTTAGATCGGACGGCTCTCGCAGCCGATCCGCGCCGAAGCGGTACCGACCAATAGGATCGCGCCACGTAGCCCTGTTAATTTTCTTTTTCGCAGGAAATTTTATAAATAAAACAGAAAATAGATAAAACTTGCAAAATTCATAACTTTTGATCTGTAAGTGCAAATTTAAAAACTTTATGTCATTGGAAAGCTCTGCTCATGTAGTTTAATTCTACATCATTTGTTTTTCCCTTTGACAAATTATAAATTGTATAATTATCAGAGGAGTATTTCGGCCATTAAAATAATAACTTAAATAATAAAAATGATTTAGAAATAAATGTAATTGTTTTAAGATTGTATAATTTCCCTCTGTCCAGCAATATTAATAATTGTCCAAATTGAAGATGTCATAAAAAAAATAAAAGTTGTGATTATAGAAATGAAAGTTTTACTATATTATTTTAAATTATTTAATTGATACCTAAACATTATATTCATTTATTAATGAAAGAAAATAAGAATTATTAATAAGTGTGTCCTATCATCATAGCATATCATTCATGCATACATGATTATATTTAGTGTTGTGATGATATGGTGTTGGTATTTATGTTCTGCATTGTTTGTGCTAGATTGTGAAGAAGAGGAAGGACTTGCTTGTGATTGTTATTCTTGCTGTGCTTGTTCCTCCTGTTACCAAGGCAAGTGACATTCATACAATACCCCATATTTTCTATATGCATAAGTAGTATATTTTGAGTAGTGTGCATGATAGGGATTTTTGATTTATTTTATAATGCTAAGTTAGTTTGTATTTTACAGATATCCTAGTAGTGTGTAGCCACCCTTTTCCTAAGCAGCCATGAAAAGATTTTATTAGTTGCTTAGCCATGCTAACAAAATGTTTACCATGTTATGGAAATATTTCTAAGTGTTAAAATCTATAATATACATCTGGGTGGAATTGGTTGTTATGGTTTATGTTGAGTGGCTTTTGGGACTATGCTTTTGGTTGTCATCGCCTAGGATGAATGTCTATTCTACTTAGGGCCACGAGTATGGTGGTTGTTACCCAGAAGTACACTTGTGGATGGCCACCCAGGAACGAAGAGATTACTAAGTCCCTCCAAGTTTAGAAGCTTCCCGTGCAGCCTTTTGACAATGGGCTATGTCTAGAATGATTAAGTTGTGGGAGTGCAACCTGTCAGCTTGACAAGCAGATGTAGAGATGATAGGTGGAACGGGTCTTGCTAGTATGGTTGCATTCTTCTTCTGAAAGTTCTTGTCTCAATTATCTCCTTTCCATAATACACTCCGCGTGTATAGGATTTCCCCGACAAATTGAGTCTAAAGGTGAAACTGCACAACCTCTGCAGAGTCGACAATCTGAGATCTCAGCTGTGTCCCCGGATATGGACTACTTCGAGCAACTGGACAAGGATGGGCAGAAGAATCTCAACACTGTTTTCATAAAGTAAAATTTGACTAAGGAAAGAATTGTTGTTGCACCTGGGCTTTGTCCCTCGGTGTCAAGTCTTCGAGAAATAAAAGTGTTTTACAAAATGTTAGGAGAAAACTTGCTTTCTGCAAATAGCCTTCAACCCCACCAAGCCAAATATGCATATAGATGTTAGACTTGCCAGTATATTTATCCACCATAGTCACTTGCCAATACATCATTGTATTGACCTCCTTCGGGGGCTGCATATTCCAATGTGCAGGAAATTCTGATGCTGAATGATTGGCTCGAGTCTACACCCAACATGACTGCCTGTGGCGCATGCTTGAAGATGAGGCTCAATGTTATTTTGCTTTCGCTGTGAAATTTGAACTTTGGCTAGCCTTCATGGCTATGCAATTTGTAATAAAGCCATATTGGCTATTATTTTTGGATCTCGTTGTAGCAATTTAATACTTATGCAATGATACTTTATATTTTGTACTGTGGTGCTGGCAGTGATCCAGGGACTAGCACATAACACAGGTGTTCCAACTTTAATAAAAGTTGGGGTGCTACAAAATGGTATCAGAGCAAAGTGTTGCCTGTAGGTTCGAGCCCCTAGGATTGGTTAAGCCCTTTTTGGTCATAATGTTACCATCTTTGAAGTATGTTGGATTCTAACGGCATGGTGGGATGAAGCGGCCCGGGACAAACTTTACATGTCCACGTACATGAGACCTGTTCCACAATATAAGTGGCTGGCCGGGTGTCTGTCTCTCTCACTATAGTGAAAAATCCAATTTACGAAGAGTTATTAATATCTGTTGATCACCTTAGGATTTTGACTTAGTATTCCCCCTAATTTTATAATACACTCCATAACTAGTACTTCCTTATCTTATGCAATTCTTGTTTTAATTTCCTTTCTTCCTACCTAAAGGATGACGAGCTTTCACTTCACCACTGCGGAGGACTTCGAGAACACCCGTTTTGGCTGTTACCTCCTCGACATCGGCGAGAAAATAGGGTTGCCTCTGCCCCAAGTAAAGGGCTTCATTCTGAAGAAGTTTAACAAAGAGGGTTGCTGGGGAATAAAAGCAACACAACCAGGACGTGGAGAGGAGCCCCCACTGGAGATCAAAATGGTTAGTGACTCCAAGGACAAAGGGCTCAATCTAGTCATGCAAGATTTGATTGGGCGTCTCTGCGGACGCTACAGCCTAGAGTTGAGGGGCCACTACTCCATTTTCTTTGGAAGAAGAAACGAAGATGGAGAACCTTACCTGTTTGATGTCGGAGAAAGAGGCAAGGCAAAACCCCTTAGCCTTTATTTCCAGGAGCTGGAAATCCTTGTCACCGAACTATATGAAGATCGACGCATCGAGCTCCTGAAGAACGATGAGTTATGTGCCTTACTTAAGGAGAACGAAGAGAAGGTGAAGGTTCAGGAGGAAGTGACTAAGGCACAGGAAGAGAGATTCGCTGCACAAGAGGAGAAGTACATGAGACAAGAGAAAAGAGTTCAAGAGAAGAACAAGATCATCAGGGAACAAAAGGTAGAACTCGAGAGCAATGAAGTCGAGTTCGAGGCTGATAGTGACTTGATCAAAAGGCTTCGTACTGAGAAGAGAGAGCTGCAAGAAAAGAATCTTGCCCTGGAGAAAGAAGTAAAGGAACTCAAGGATGTACTCGCCAATGAAGGAATTGAGATACAGGAAATTGAAGAGTAGGAAGAGGATATGGTCGAGTAGTTAGTTAGTGAGACTACCATTTATCATACACCACTTTGTCTTGATCTTGTATTGACCTACCAACTTGTGCTAAGGCAGTACCTTCCATTGTATCCTAGGAACCTCGCGAGTTTATTTTACAAACTTTTATATCGTTTTCCTTAAACCAAAGGTTTTGAATTGTTTGCTGATTGTTTTATGAGTGGTGTGTTGATTGATGGTTTGCTTGACTGGATTGTTTGTGCATGAGTAAGGTTCCTCCTTATAGATCTATCTATCTTTTACTCATCCATGCAAAAACCCCACAGATGCCTCCACGCCGTGACCCCGACAATAGCGAAACTATGCAACAGCTGATGGCAGCTCAAGCCCAACTGATGACCATGATGACCCAGTTCATTGCAGCAACCAACAACAACAACAACAACAATAACAACCATCCACCACCACCCCCACCTCCGGTGGACAGACTTGCAAGATTTCTCAGGCTTAGACCTAATAAGTTCTCCTCTGCTACTGAACCCATAGTGGCGGATGACTGGCTCCGTTCCGTCAACAAGGACTTAGTAACCTGTGAGTGTTCTGAGGCAGAAAAGGTGAGGTTCACTGCTCACCTATTGGAAGGACCTGCTGCCATGTGGTGGGAGACCTATCAAGTGACCCATCCCTTGGATGGCATGACTTGGGATGAGTTCAAGGATGGTTTCCGCAATGCTCACATCTCCTCTGGCATAATGAACCTGAAGAAGGAGGAGTTTCGTAGCTTGAGACATGGAGGTAGAACTCTGAAGGAGTATATAGATGACTTCTGTACGCTATCAAGGTACGCACCAGAAGACATCGACACTAATGCAAAAAGGAAGGACAAATTCCTAAATGGACTTCGGGGAGAACTAAAGATACCTTTGTCTGTGGCATATGCTCCTAACTATCAGATTTTGCTAGATCAGGCAATCACCCTGAACAATAACATCAGAAAGGAAGAGAATAGGAAGAGGAAGTTTGGTGCAAGTAAGGCTAACACTGAAGTGGCTCACAAGAAACCACACACCTCAGAAGTCAGTGGCCATAAACCCTGGAACTACTCCAACAATGGTAGTGGCCAAAGGTATCATGGTCATAACCACAATGGAGGGTATAAAGGAAATAATGGTGGGTTGAAGGGAAATCATCACCATGGCCATAATCATGGAAATGGTAATCCTCGTCCTAACACTGAAGGGAAGAAAGACCTGTCTAATGTGACTTGCTTCAAGTGCAAGAAGACGGGACACTATGCTACTGATTGCCCAGAGAGAAAGGCCGATGAAAATTTCAAGCCCAATCCTTTCCAGAAGGGACAAGTAAATCACCTCACCGTGGAAGAAGTTCATGATGAACCTGACGTTGTGATTGGTAAGTTCCTGCTCAATTCTTTTCCAGCATTGGTCTTATATTATACTGGAGCATCGCATTCATTCATATCAAGAGCTTTCGTAAACAAACATGGGCTAGCCGAGGAAAGCTTAGGAAAACCTATTAGAGTGAGTTCACCTGGGGGTGAGATGATAGTAAATTCAGGCTGTAGGCAGTTAGAATTAAGGATTGGAAAATATCTTTTTCCAGCAGACTTAGTCATCCTAGAAACCCAAGGTTTGGATGTTATTATCGGAATGGATTGGATGACCCGTTTTGAAGGAATCATAGACTGTGCAAACAGAGCTATCACCCTCACCACCCCAGAAAAACAAAAGATTAAATTCAGATCAACTTTCGAACTTAAGAAAGTTATGCTAAATTCTCTTAAGGGGGTTAGCCTTGGTGATGTGCTGATTGTCCAAGAGTACCCAGATGTATTCCCAGAAGAATTACCGGTAATGCCACCTGATAGAGATGTGGAATTTCTCATTGAACTAAAACCGGGTACCGGACCAATAGCCAAGAGACCTTACCCAATGGCCGTCGATGAACTGAAAGAACTCAAGAAACAACTGGAGGAACACCTTCTGAAAGGATTTATCCGTCCAAGTTCTTCGCCCTGGGGAGCGCCAGTCCTTTTTGTCAAAAAGAAAGATAAAACCCAGAGATTGGTCACGGACTACAGAGATATAAATGAACACACCATCAAGAACAAGTATCCGTTACCCAAGATAAATGAATTATTTGATCAATTGAAAGGTGCATGTGTGTTCTCCAAGATTGACCTTTGATCAGGATATCTCCAAATGAAAGTTAGAGAGATGGATATACCAAAAACAGCGTTTGTTACAAGATATGGCTCTTATGAGTATACCGTAATGCCATTTGGTTTAACCAATGCTCCAGCTTATTTCATGAATATGATGAATAAAGTGTTCATGGATTTTCTGGACAAGTTTGTGGTAGTGTTCATAGATGACATTCTGATCTACTCCGAGAGTCACCAAGAACATGCAGAGCATTTGCGCCTAGTATTGCAGAGACTACGTGAACATAAATTATATGCCAAATTCAGCAAATGTGAATTTTGGTTGGAACAAGTCGCATTCCTAGGACACATAGTATCCAAGGAGGGTATAGCAGTGGATCCTGAAAAGGTTTCAGCTGTAACCAATTGGGAACCACCAAAGAATGTTGGAGAATTACGAAGTTTTCTTGGTCTAGCAGGATACTACCGAAGATTTATAGAAAACTTTTCCAAAATCGCCAAGGCATTGACGGAATTATTAAAAAAGGAGAAGAAATTTGAGTGGACTGACGCATGCGAAGCCAGTTTTCAGGAATTAAAGAAACGACTAGTTTCAGCCCCAGTTCTATGCTTACCCGATTTAGAGAGGGAATTCCAAGTATATTGTGATGCTTCACGCCAAGGCCTGGGAAGTGTGCTGATGCAAGAAGGCAGAGTGGCATCTTATGCCTCTAGACAGCTCAAGAAACATGAAACAAATTATCCCACCCATGATCTCGAGTTAGCCTCAGTAGTACATGCCCTAAAAACTTGGAGACCCTACCTAATGGGAAAAAGATGTGAAGTGTTCACTGACCACAAAAGTTTGAAGTATATTTTTACACAGAAAGAATTGAACATGAGGTAGAGAAGATGGTTAGAACTTATCAAGGATTATGACCTAAGTCTCCAATACCATCCTGGGAAGGCTAATGTGGTAGCGGATGCCCTGAGTCGTAAAGTGTATTTGAATGGCCTCACGAACGGAGAAATACCTGAGGATTTATGCAAGGCATTCAAGGACCTCCGATTGGAAGTGGTACCAGATGGTTTTGTAGCCTCGATGGTAGTACAACCAAACTTGATGGATAATATACGAGAAGCTCAGAAGGGAGACAAGGATATTGAAGAAATCAAAGCCAATTTGAGAGCAAGAAAAGCCAAGGGATTTCATGAAGATGAGCAAGGAACCTTGTGGTTCGAAAAACGTGTATGTGTGGCAAATGATCCTGATCTTAGGAAGTTAATTCTGCAAGAAGCCCATGAAACACCTTACTCCATTCATCCAGGAAATACCAAAATGTATATGGATGTGAAGGAGAGATTTTGGTGGAACAATCTGAAAAGAGAAATAGCAGAATATATAGCTAAATGCGATGTATGCAGTCGAGTAAAGGCTGAGCATCAGAAACCAGCAGGACTTTTGCAACCTTTGAAGGTACCGGACTGGAAGTGGGATTCTACTGGGATGGATTTCATCACCGGGTTACCAAGGACCAGATCAGGGTATGATTCTATTTGGGTTATTGTTTGTCGCTTAACCAAAATAGCTCACTTTATACCCGTGAAGACCACCTATACCAGCGCAAAGCTAGCTGATATTTACATGAAGAGGATTGTGTGCTTACACGGTGTCCCCAAGAGTATCGTGTCCGATAGAGGGACCCAGTTCACTTCCCATTTTTGGAAGCAGTTGCATGAGTCACTAGGAACTAGATTAGAGTTCAGTACGGCATTTCACCCGCAAACGGATGGTCAGACCGAAAGAGTAAACCAGATTTTAGAAGATATGTTAAGAGCTTGTGCGCTGGATTATGGGTCTAGTTGGGATGACAACCTACCCTATGCCGAGTTCTCTTACAATAACAGTTATCAAGCTAGCATCGAGATGGCACCATTTGAGGCCTTATATGGGAAGAAATGCACAACCCCATTGTTGTGGAGTGGTGTAGGAGAACGAAGTTTCTTTGGACCTGATATTATCCAAGAGGCTGAAGAGAAAGTCAGATTAATTAAGGATAGATTGAAGGTAGCACAGTCCCGCCAGAAAAGCTATGCGGATTCTAAACGTAGGGAAGTCGCCTACAAGGTGGGTGATAGGACATATCTTAGAGTGTCGCCACTCAGGGGTGTGAAGAGGTTTGGAATTAAAGGAAAATTAGCACCTCGGTTTATTGGACCTTTTAAAATTCTGTCTCGTAAGGGTGAGGTGGCATATGAGTTAGAACTACCAGAAGCTCTATCTGCGGTTCATAATGTGGTCCATGTCAGTCAACTGAAGAAATGTCACCCCGAAATGATGGGAGTTCCTTTAAAGGATACTGTACCCCTCGAAGAAGTACAATTGGAAAGTGACTTGACCTACGAGGAGAAACCCATCAAGATATTGCAGACCGCAGAAAGAGTCACCCGTACCAAATTATCAAGTTTTGTAAAGTCCAATGGAACCATCACACTGAGGAAGAAGCCACCTGGGAACGAGAGGACGACCTCCGAGAAGACCATCCACACCTATATGCTGACCTTTCCGAAGCTCGAGGGCGAGCTTCCTCTTAAGGGGGTTAGTCTGTAACATCCCAAATTTTGCAAAAATTTAAAACTTTGCATTCAAGCATCATGCAACATGCAACATTGAGCATAAGAATACATCAACAAAATCATTAAATAAAACTTCAATTTATAATTATAAATAGTCTATAAATTTCATAAAGTGTTTATTTAAAACTCCTTTAATAAATAAAATTTTACCAATTTATATATGGGCAAGAATAATGTTGAAAAGTTCCAATTTCAATAACCTTTCCAAAACATATTTTTATGAATTTTTCTGAAATGTTTTGAATAGGTTTAAAAATCATATTGAAATCAGTATTTAAAAACAGAAAAGGTTTTAAATAAGAATAATTGAATTTCTGAGCCAAGTAGGCCGTGGCCCGTAGCTATCTACCGCGCGCGAGTAGCAGAGCAGCCCGCCAGCGGCCCAGCACCCCGCGCGCTCGCTCGCAGTCGCTGACAGGTGGGACCCACCTGTCATCACCCCCGCGGAAACGTTCGTCCCCAAATCACGCCCCGACCCCGACAGGAAACGGCGGATTGATTCGCTCGATTACGAGCGATTTACTGCTCCCCTTACCTCGCCTCCTCCCCCTACTAATACCCCTCTCCGTTCTCTTCCGTTTGCCCCAAACCAATCGATCTGAGAGCCACCAGGCCGCACGCATTCGTCTCCGGAGTCCCGCGGTGGCCGCCGGCAAAAACCTCGACTTGCGGCGAGCTAAAGCAATGCCGAGCCCTCTCGTGGTTTCCCCTCGTATCCTTGCACTCACACGACACTTTTTGACACGGTTACGGGCCTTTTGGTGCAGCGCTTTGTCGAGTTCGTCCACGACCGAGGAGATCCGCCGCCACGCACAACTCCGGCGAGCTCTCCCGAGGGAATGAGGACGCTCCGCTCATCGCCACCTCGCCACCGTCTCCATCTCGACGCCACACACCCTCTGGTGAGCTCCGTTTATCTCCTAGCATCGTAGCACGCCTCGGGCGCAAACGCCGGCCATGGCTCCGCCGCGCCCCGCGCGTCTCCGGTGACCGCGCCGCCCGTTTTTGGTCAACGGATCGTGGACCGTTAGATCTAGATCCAATGGATCTAGATCGATTAGATCTCGCACGTCCATTTTAATTTAGATCGGACGGCTCTCGCAGCCGATCCGCGCCGAAGCGGTACCGACCAATAGGATCGCGCCACGTAGCCCTGTTAATTTTCTTTTTCGCAGGAAATTTTATAAATAAAACAGAAAATAGATAAAACTTGCAAAATTCATAACTTTTGATATGTAAGTCCAAATTTAATAAACTTTATGTCATTGGAAATCTCTGCCCATGTAGTTTAATTCTACATCATTTGTTTTTCCCTTTGACAAATTATAAATTGTATAATTATCAGAGGAGTATTTCGGCCATTAAAATAATAACTTAAATAATAAAAATGATTTAGAAATAAATGTAATTGTTTTAAGATTGTATAATTTCCCTCTGTCCAGCAATATTAATAATGGTCCAAATTGAAGATGTCATAAAAAAAATAAAAGTTGTGATTATAGAAATGAAAGTTTTACTATATTATTTTAAATTATTTAATTGATACCTAAACATTATATTCATTTATTAATGACAGAAAATAAGAATTATTAATAAGTGTGTCCTATCATCATAGCATATCATTCATGCATACATGATTATATTTAGTGTTGTGATGATATGGTGTTGGTATTTATGTTATGCATTGTTTGTGCTAGATTGTGAAGAAGATGAAGGACTTGCTTGTGATTGTTATTCTTGCTGTGCTTGTTCCTCCTGTTACCAAGGCAAGTGACATTCATACAATACCCCATATTTTCTATATGCATAAGTAGTATATTTTGAGTAGTGTGCATGATAGGGATTTTTGATTTATTTTATAATGCTAAGTTAGTTTGTATTTTACAGATATCCTAGTAGTGTGTAGCCACCCTTTTCCTAAGCAGCCATGAAAAGATTTTATTAGTTGCTTAGCCATGCTAACAAAATGTTTACCATGTTATGGAAATATTTCTAAGTGTTAAAATCTAAAATATACATCTGGGTGGAATTGGTTGTTATGGTTTATGTTGAGTGGCTTTTGGGACTATGCTTGTGGTTGTCATCGCCTAGGATGAATGTCTATTCTACTTAGGGCCACGAGTATGGTGGTTGTTACCCAGAAGTACACTTGTGGATGGCCACCCAGGAACGAAGAGATTACTAAGTCCCTCCAAGTTTAGAAGCTTCCCGTGCAGCCTTTTGACAATGGGCTCTGTCTAGAATGATTAAGTTGTGGGAGTGCAACCTGTCAGCTTGACAAGCAGATGTAGAGATGATAGGTGGAACGGGTCTTGCTAGTATGATTGCATTCTTCTTCTGAAAGTTCTTGTCTCAATTCTCTCCTTTCCATAATACACTCCGTGTGTATAGGATTTCCCGGACAAATTGAGTCTAAAGGTGAAAGTGCACAACCTCTGCAGAGTCGACAATCTGAGATCTCAGCCGTGTCCCCGGATATGGACTACTTCGAGCAACTGGACAAGGATGGGTAGAAGAATCTCAACACTGTTTTCATAAAGTAAAATTTGACTAAGGAAAGAATTGTTGGTGCACCTGGGCTTTGTCCCTCGGTGTCAAGTCTTCGAGAAATAAAAGTGTTTTACAAAATGTTAGGAGAAAACTTGCTTTCAGCAAATAGCCTTCAACCCCACCAAGCCAAATATGCATATAGATGTTAGACTTGCCAGTATATTTATCCACCATAGTCACTTGCCAATACATCATTGTATTGACCTCCTTCGGGGGCTGCATATTCCAATGTGCAGGAAATTATGATGCTGAATGATTGGCTCGAGTCTACACCCAACATGACTGCCTGTGGAGCATGCTTGAAGATGAGGCTCAATGTTATTTTGCTTTCGCTGTGAACTTTGAACTTTGGCTAGCCTTCATGGCTATGCAATTTGTAATAAAGCCATATTGGCTATTATTTTTGGATCTCGTTGTAGCAATTTAATACTTATGCAATGATACTTTATATTTTGTACTGTGGTGCTGGCAGTGATCCAGGGACTAGCACATAACACAGGTGTTCCAACTTTAATAAAAGTTGGGGTGCTACAACGCATTTGAGCGTGATGCCATTTGGGCGCTTGCGGTATGATTTTGCCTGGCGAGCGATTCGCTCCGCTTCAACATCTTCCTCGCGGAGAATTCCCCTGGGGAGGTAGTACTTGAGCTCTTCGATTCAGCCTATCTCTTGATGCACCGATGTGAGCAACAGGCGCTCCCCTGTCTAGCGGCCGCAATCGGGAGCACCAGTTGTAGGCGGTGGTGGGAGCGCTTCGTATGTGTTTGCTGCAATGGCCTCTTGAGGCTGCTTTATGGATGCCTTGACGAGTCTCTCTTCAAAGACACTTGCCTACTGAGCTTGCCTCCCTGACGCGCGCTTGGCAATGTCATCTGCCTCTTGATTTTGCTTCCTCGGGATGTGCATGAGCTCCATGCCCCTGAAGTGCTTCTCAAGCTTGCGGACGTCTTCAAGGTATGCGGCCATGTGGTTGTCCTTAGGCTTGTAGCTCTTGTTGGATAAGTTGACGAGCAGCTGGGAGTCGCCCCTGATGAGCAGGTGCTTGACGCCTAGAGCGATGGCAGCCCGTAGGCCTGCGAGCAGACCCTCGTACTCAGCAATGTTGTTGGAGATCTTGTCGATCACGAAGCATAGCTGGACCGCGTAGTAGAGCTTGTCACCTTTGGGCGAGATTAGGACGACGCCAGCCCCACCATTACGGCAGGCGAAGGCTCCATCGACCTTCATAGTCCAGTGGCCGGGCATTTTTTCTCCAGAGGGCTCTGGCTCTTCTCTAGAGACTCTTCAGGGTTTGGGCCAGTCCATTCAGCGACAAAGTCGGCCAGCGCTCTTCCTTTGATGACCCTTGTGGTATCGAAGCGCAAGTTGAATGGTTGTAGCTCTATGCTCCATCCCGCGACACGATCTGTGGCGTTAGGTTTGCGTAGGATCTGCTCCTAGGGAAAAGACGTGACCACCGTGATGGAGTGTCCCTGGATATAGTGTCGCAGCTTCCTTGAGGCAATGAGGAGCTTCTGGTACATTGTGTATCGTTCCCGAGCATCCCGCAGTACTGTACTGACGAAGTAGACGGGGTGCTCGACAAGGGTTGTCAGCTTAGGCGCAGCGTTGTCTGCCTGAGAAGGCTCTTCAAGCCCCTTAGGGAGATCAGCCTGTGGAGACTCTTCAGGCCCCTTGGCGAGATCATCCTATGGAGATTACTGAAGCTCCATGGCGGGATCTGCCTGTGGAGGTGCCTTAGCAAGGGTGCTTGGGGCAGACTCAGCTTGTGGCTCTGGGCCTGGCTGTGGGATCGTGGAGTCTGTCCCTTTGTCGAGCTCTTCGTTAGGCGGTTTTTGCGTTGGAGTGGTTGCACTCTTCTTGTGGAGGACTGGCTCTTCTCTGTCTACCACCAGGACGACGCTGGCGGTCTGTGGAGTGGCTGAGAGATACAGCTTCAGATGCTCACATGTCCTTGGGGCAACCATGACTGGTGGGCTGGCCAAGTACCTCTTCAAGTTCTCAAAGGCTTTTTATGCTTCAGGTGTCCACTTGAAGGTGCCAGATCTCTTGATGATCTTGAAGAAGGGCAGGGATCTCTCGCCGAACTTGGAGATGAAGCGGCCCAAGCTGGCCATGCAGCCTGTCAAGCGTTGCATGTCCTTGAGCCGGCGAGGAGGCTGCATTTCCTCTATGGCCTTGATCTTGTCGGGATTTGCCTCTATGCCTCGGTGGAACACGAGGAAACCAAGCAATTTGCGTGAAGGCACTCCGAAGACGCACTTGGCGGGGTTGAGCTTGATGTTTACCTTGCGCAGGCTGGCAAAGGTCTCTTCAAGGTCCCTGAGGAGAGTATTTTCCTCTCGAGACTTACGACGATGTCATCGACGTAAGCCTCTGCATTTATGCCCATTTGCTCGCCAAGGGCTATCCTCATGAGCATCTGGAAGGTGGCGCCAGCGTTCTTCAGGCCGAAGGGCATGCAGACATCGCAATACACACCACAAGGGGTGAGGAATGCCGTCTTCTCCTCGTCCTCCTTAGCCATCTTGATCTGGTGATAACCAGAGAAGGCATTGAGGAAGCAGAGGAGGTCGCAGCCTACCGTGGAGTCCACGATCTCGTCGATCCTTGACATGGGGTATGGGTCCTTGGAGCCAGCCTTGTTGACATCAGTGTAGTCGATGCAGAGGCGGCCTCCTCCAGAGGGCTTTGGGACAACCACGCCATTGGAGAGCCAAGTGGGGTGCGCGACTTCGCGGACAACATTTGCCGCTTTGAGCTTCTCGACCTCTTTAACGATGAATGCTTGCTTCTCGGGGGCTTGCTTTCTTGCCTTCTGCTTGACGGGGCGTGCGTTTGGACACACGGCTAAGTGGTGCTCGATCACCTCCCTCAGTACACCAGACATATCTGACAGAGTCCATGCGAACATGTCAAAGTTTGCCCGGAGGAAGGCGACGAGCACGCCTTCATATTTGGCAGGCAGAGCGGCGCCAATGGTGACACTAGCCCCCGAGCCCTCAGCCCCCGAGCTACTGGTGCTCAGGGAGACCTTCTTCGTGGAAGCTGGCTCCTGAGAGAACAACTGCTTCTTCTTCTTGGGCCTCTCGAGAGGGTCCATGTCCTCTACAGCCGGAAACGCCATGGCGGCTGCCTTGTACGCTGTCTCGACAGCGCGCGTGGCGTCCAGGACGTGGTCGTGGATGGAGATTGTGCCCGTGCTGCCGGGGATCTTGACCATGTTGTAGGCATGGTGCGTGACGGCCATGAACTTCGCGAGGGCGGGATAGCAGAGGATGGCATTGTACGGCAAGCCGATGTGTGCGACGTCAAAGTCGATGAGCTCAGTGCGGTAGTTTCTTCTGCGTGCCAAAGGTGACAGCGAGTCGGACCGGCCCTAGAGGCTCGATGGAGCCGCTGGTGACTCCCGTGAAGGGCCTAGAGGGCATGAGCCACTCGTAGGGCACTTGAAGCGTCTCGAAAGTCTCAATGGAGATGACGTTCAGGCCTGCACCCCCATCAATGAGCGTCTTGGAGACGGCGATGTTGTTGATGGTGGCGGAGCAGACCAGCGGGAGGGTTCCAACAGTCTTGGTAGCCTCGAAAGCGATAGTGTACTGCGACCACTTGAGGGGCCAGGAGGTCTCGACGCTGGGCAGCGCGGCATTGAGCTCGCGGGCGAACTACTTGAACTGGTTGTTCGACTTGGGCGCCTGAGCCCCGCCGAGGATGCAGGCCATAGCTCCACTCGGGGTCTGGTAGCCTCCATCTTCCTCGTCAGGGAGGTTGCTGTTTTTCTCGGCGGTGTTGGCCTGAGTGCCAGGTGACTTCTGGTATCCTCCCTTGCGTCCGCCTACGCGGTAGCCGCAGCCTCGGCCGCGGCCGCCGCTGGCTTCGGCTTGCTCGCGCTCCTTGCTTAGCCTCTTGAGGTCAAAGCAGGTCTCCGTAGAGTGGTCGCGCCTGTTGTGGTAGACGCAGAACGGACGGTTGTCCTCCTTCTTCTTGCCAGGCTTGGTGGAGTCCCTGTGGGAGCCCTTGGCGTTTGGCTCTGCCGCGAGAACCGCGGTGTCCTTGCGCTTTGGCTCCTCCTTCTTCTTGTGCCTCTTGGACCCCTCGCCAGGGTCGTCTCCCCTCGAGCTCATCTTGACGAAGAGCAGTCCCTCTTCAGCCTTGGCGCACTTGTCCGCCAGATCAAACGGCTTCACCACAGAGGTGAGCATGTCGTGGATGCCCAGTTTCCCGAGCATCCTGCGGTTTGTGATGCCCTCGCTGAAGGCAGCGATGACCTGGGTGTCAGGGATGTTTGGGATCTTGTTCCGCACATGGCTGAAGCGCTGGATGTACTTGCGGAGGGTCTCATCCTTCTTCTGCACCACAACGCAGGTCGAGTTGGGTGAGCGTGCGCTCGTACGTGCCCTTGAAGTTGGCGACGAACTGCTTGCAGAGCTATTCCCTCGTGCCCACAGAGTCCTCAGGGAGGTTCGGGAGCCACGACAGCGCGGAGTCGCGAAGCGCGTGGGAGAACCAGTTAGCCATGACCTTGTCATCTCCTCCTGCAGTTTGGATGGAGGTGGTGTAGAGCTGCAGAAACTCGACGGGGTTGCTGGAGCCGTCATAGCCCTTGGGGAGGGCTGGCCTGAACTTCTGAGGCCAGACCACGTGGCGCAGGGAGCGGGAGAACGCCATGCAGCCCGAGGCGTATGTGGCGAACCCGTTTTGCAGAGCCGCGCGGTTGTGTTCGCCCGCCTGACCAATCTCCTCCTTGAGGCGGTTTTGACGGTCTCGCTGGCGCTCCATCCCCACCCGCGCGTCTGGCGCGGTGCGCTGCACGATTTGAGAGTCGCGCGCGAGGATGCGTGCGAGGCAGCTCTCTATGTCGCGGCCGGAGCAGGTCCCGGAGGTGGCGGAGGCGCGTCAGGCGCAGCCGTACCCGCGAGTGAGTGGTGCACAATCGACCGCGACGGAGCGGGGCGAGTGGTGGCGATGCCGATGAGGTGGTTGAGGCGTTCCAGCCGCTGCTCATGAGCCTCTGCAGTAGGCCGGTAGCGGAGAAGTACTTGCGCCATGAGCAGAGCGGTGTGCAGTCGAGGCTCCGCGCGCCCTTGAGAGGAGGCGCTCGGGTGCTACGTCCGGTGCGAGGACTCCGCGTCAGCGTGGTGCTCGGGGTGCTCCTCCCCGTCGGGCTCGGACTCGCTTTCGGGCTCTTCCACGAGCGGCCCGGTGTTGGCGCGCTCCTCACGGCGGGGGCGACCCCGTCGTCCGCGAGTGGCGGTGGCGCCATGCGTGGTGTTGGTTCCTTCGGGTGCGCGACAGCTCGCGCGGGCGGCGCGAGCGGCACGAGTGTCCGTCATGTCGCGGAGGCGGATCGAAGGTCGTTGATGCAACTCAATCCCCTACCTACGGCGCCAAATGTCGGAGAGTGACTCCCACGGAACCAGGATAGTCACACCCTGGAGAGAAGTTCAAAGGAGGATTGAACACGGAGGTCAAACAACCCTCGAGAGGCTCGACGACGATGCTCGCCGAGCTTGGAGAGGGACAACATGACATAGATGAACGCCAGCCCGTACCCAGGTTTAGGGCCCTCAGGAGGAGGTAACACCGCTACTCCTGCTGGTCTGTATTGCACTGTGGGGGTTACAGTACAATGAGCTTGCCGAGGGCTCTCTTGAGGCAGTTTGGTGCTTGAAGTGGGAAGCTATGGTCTTCTTCCTCCTCGAGCAGTTGGCTATCCTACGCGCTTGGCTAGGGTTCCAAGGGTTCAAAATCAGATTGGCCGATCCTTTGCTACGGTGGAGCTCCTGCTCCTTTTATAGGCGCCTCGGGCCTCATCCTTGTGCTGTACGCAGACGGTGGGTTCCCACTGGGCAGTGGCACGAAGGAGGAGGAGTCCACCGCCGCCGAAATGTCCATGGACATGGTCCATCCGTGCTAAAGTTAGCAGCGGTGGCCGACAAGCTGTAGACGGCTCGCATGCGTTGTAGGGGTCGTGGCGGAGCCCATGATTACGATCTTCTTGGAGCGATGCACCGTCCAACCGGTTTATCATGAAAGAGGAAAGTCCTTGCTGTCCTGGCGCGGGCGGCCCAGCTTTGTTGACTCCTTCATCACCAGAATGGCAACTGTGATGCTCGCGTCACTCTGCCGCTGTCGCAGAGGCCATGTGCGCCCTGCCACGGTTGCTTAGCCGCGAAGTGTCTCCACAGGGCCGCGGAGGCATATGGAGTGGTTTATGTTGACTTGTCTCCAGGCGAGTAGAGACTTGGGGAGTCTCTTGAAGCGCAAGGTCCTCTTCAGGCCCTTGCTTCCTCTTCAGGCCCTCAAGAGGAGTTGCCCCTCGAGGGTCTCTCCAAGCGGTAGCTTGGTCCTTAGTCGTTTTGTTGAATCTGTCGCGTGCGAGGCCTGTGGAGAGTGGGCTCCGCACACCCTGGTCGTCACTGGGCCGACAGAGTTGTCAATTCAGCTGCACCTAGAAAATCACTAGTAACAGGGGTGATGTGAAAGCAGCAGTAATATGAGAGTAGTAGTAATAGTAACACAGAGACAATGGTACCAGAGAATAGTTTTTTGCGTGGAGTTGACTGGAAATCAATGATGATGACAGAAGGACCGGGGTTCCCAGCTATCTACTACTGGCAATTAAGGTCTCCTTTTAATAGAGCACCGGAGCAAAACATTAACACTTGGTGAAAACATGTGATCCTCACATCATAGCCATTCCCTCCGGTTATCCCAATTGCTGTCACTTTGGGGCCATCGGTTCCGGACAATGACATGTGCATACAATTTGTAGATACAATCTAAGCAATAAATATAGAGCTTACATCTAAGATCATGCCACTCGTGCACTAGTGACAAGCATTAAACACAACAAGATTACAGCAACAATAACTTCACAAACTTTTATAGATAGACTGATCATAATGTAACAATTCATCGGATCCCAACAAACACAACACGGATTATATCATATGGATCTCAATCATGTAAGGCAGCTCATGAGAACATTGTATTGAAGTACATGGGAGAGAGAGAGTACCAACTAGCTATAGCCAAGAACCCGTAGTGCATGGCTGAACTACTCACAAACCATCATGGAGTCGAAGTGGAGGTGGTGGAGTCGATGGAGATGGCTTCGGGGGTCGATCCCCGTCCCGGTAGGGTGCCGGAACAGGAACTTCTGACCACCGAAACTTTTCGGTGATGGTGGCGGCGCTGCGGAACTTTTCGTGGAAGATGGCCTATCGTCCCTTTATTTTTAGGTCAAGGGGCATCTTATAGGCGGAAGGGCAAGGTCGGTGGGCGCCCGAGGGCCCCACATCACCTCCCGGTGCAGCCAGATTGGGGCGCGCGCCACCAGGTTATGTGGGCGCATCGTGGCCCCTCTTCGTCTTGTCTTTGGTTCCTCGTGACGCAAATATTCCAAAAATAATTCCAGGTTTGTTTATTTCCAATTTGGCGGATATTTCCCTAAGTAGTTTTCTGAAACCAAAAACAACAGAAAACACGGAACTGGCTCTGTGGCATCTTGTTAATAGGTTAGTCCCAGAAAATGCATAAAACTATATAAATGCATATTAAACATGTCATAACATGATAGAACATGGCATGGAACATAAGAAATTATGGATACGTTTGAGACATATCATTACCTCCTCCTGAGGGCCGTGAACCTGGGTACGGGCTGGTTTCCTTCTCTGTCGTGTCGCTCCTCTTCAGGCTCGACGAGCATCGTCACCGTGCCTCTCGAGGGTCGTTTGACCTCCGCGTTCAGTCCCCCTTCGAACTTCTCTTCAGGGTGTGACTATCCCAGTTCTGTGGGAGTCACTCCCTGACATTTGGCGCGCCAGGTAGGGAATTGAGGCGCGTCAACGACCTCCGAGCCGCTTCCGCGACATGAAGGACACTCGCGCCACTCTCGCGGCCCTCGCCAACAAGCGCGCGTCTGGAGGAACCCACACCGTGCCCAGCGCCACCGCCACTCGTGGACGATGGGGTTGCCCCCGCCATGAGGAGCGCGCCAACACCGGCCCACAGGTGGAGGAGCCCGAGCGCGACGGAGAGGAGCATCCCGAGCACCAAGAGGACGCAGCACCCGAGCGGCTCCTCCCAAGGACGCGTGGAGCCCGGCCCGCACACCGCTCTGCTCATGGCGCAAGAAGTCCTCTGCTACCGGACTACTCCAGAGTCTCACGAGCAGTGGCTGGAACGCCTCAACCTTCTAGTCGGCATCGCCACGACTCGCCCCGCTCCGTCGCGGTCGATTGTGCACCACTCCCTCGTGGGTACGGCTGCACCTGACGCGCCTCCGACTATTCTGGGACCCGTTGTGGCCGTGACACAAAGAGCTGTCTCGCACGCGTCCTAGCCGCGCGACTGCCAGATCGTGCAGCGCACCGCGCCGTACGAACGCGTGGGGATGGAGCGCCAGCGTCTACCGCCAGAACCGCCTCGTGGAGGAGATTGGCCAGGTGGGCCAGCAAAACCGCGGAGCTCTGCAAAACGGGGTCACCATGTACGCCACATGCTACATGGCATTCACCCGTGCCCTGCGCCGCGTGGTCTGGCCTCAGAAGTTCAAGCCAGCCCTCCCCAAGAGATACGACGGCCCCAGCAACCCCATCGAGTTCCTGCAGCTCTGCACCACCTCCATCCAAGCTGCAGGAGGTGACGACAAGGTCATGGCAACCTAGTTCTCACACGCGCTCCGCGACTTCAAGCTGTCGTGGCTCCTGAACCTGCCGGAGGACTCCGTGGGCTCGTGGGAGGAGCTCTGCAAGCAGTTTGTCTCCAACTTCAAGGGAACGTACGATCGTGCGCTCACCCACAACGATCTGCATGCTGTGGTGCAGAAGAACGATGAGACGCTCCACAAGTACATCCAACGCTTCAGCCAGGTGCTGAACAAGATTCCGAACATCCCGGATACCCATCTCTTCGCCGCCTTCCGCGAGGGCGTCACGAACCGCAGGATGCTCGAGAAGCTGGGCATCCACGACAAGCTCACCTCTATTGTGAAACTGTTCGACCTGGCGGACAAGTGCGCCAAGGCTGAAGAGGGACTCCTCTTCGTCAAGATGAGCTAGCGTGGAGACGACCCTGGTGAGGGGTCTAAGAGCCACAACAAGAAGGAGGAGCCCAAGCCCAAGGCCAACGCGATCCTCGCGGCAGAGCCTCACGCCAAGGGCTCCCACAGGGATTCCCTAGAGCCTGGCGAGAAGAAAGAGGACAACCGTCCATTCCGCGTCTACCACAAAAGGCGCGGCCACTCCACAGAGACCTGCTTCGACCTCAAGAGGTTTAGCAAGGAGCGCGAGCAACCTGAGGGCAGCGGCAGCCGCGGCCGAGGCCGTGGCTACCGCGGAGGTGGACGCAAGGGCGGCTATCAGAAGCCACCAGGCACTCAGGCCAACGCCGCCAAGAAGAACAACAACCTCCCTGACGAGTAAGATGGAGGCTACCAGGCCCCGAGAGGGGTTATGGCATGCATCCTCGACGGGGCTCAGGCGCCCAAGTCGAACAACTAGTTCAAACAGTTTGCCCGTGAGCACAATGCCACGCTCCCTAGCGTCGAGACCTCCAGGCCCCTCAAGTGGTCGCAATACACCATCGCTTTCCACGCGCAAGACCACCCCAAGTCCACCAAGACTGTAGGAACCGTCCCACTGGTCTGCTCCCCCACCATCAACAACATCGCCGTCTCCAAGACGCTCATTGATGGAGGTGCAGGTCTGAACATCATCTTTGTCGAGACCTTTGACACGCTTCAAGTACCCTACAAGTGGATCATGCCCTCAAGGCCCTTCATGGGAGTCACCAGTGGCTCCATCGAGCCTCTGGGGCAGGTCCGACTCGCCGTCACCTTCGGCACGCAGAAGAACTACCGCACCAAGCTCATCGACTTCGATGTTGCGCACATTGGCTTGCCGTACAACGCCATCCTCGGCTACCCCGCCCTCGCGAAGTTCATGGCCATCACGCATCATGCCTACAACATGGTCAAAATTCCCGGCAGCGCGGGCACCATCGCCATCCAAGGCCACGTCCAGGACGCCACACGCACTGTCGAGACCGCCTACAAGGTAGCCGCCATGGCATTTCCGGCTGAAGAGGACATGGAGCCTCTCGAGAGGCCCAAGAAGAAGAAGCATCTGTTCTCTCAGGAGCCAGCTTCCATGAAGAAGGTCTCCCTGAGCGCCAGCGGCTCGGGGGCTAGCGTCACCATTGGCGCTGCTCTGCCTCCCAAATAGGAAAGCACGCTCGTTGCCTTCCTCTGGGAAAACTCTGACACGTTCGCATGGACTCCGTCAGACATGTCCGGTGTACCGAGTGAGGTGATCGAGCACCACTTAGCCGTGTGTCCAAACGCACGCCCCGTCAAACAAAAGGCAATCAAGCAAGCCACCGAGAAGCAAGCATTCATCGTCAAAGAGGTCGAGAAGCTCAAAGCGGCAAATGTCATCCGCGAAGTCGCGCACCCCACTTGGCTCTCCAACGGCGTGGTTGTCCCAAAGCCCACCGGAGGAGGCCGCCTCTGCATCGACTACACTGATGTTAACAAGGCCTGCCCCAAGGACACATACCCAATGCCGAGGATCGACCAGATCGTGGATTCTACTGCAGGCTACAACCTCCTATGTTTCCTTGACGCCTTCTCTAGTTATCACCAGATCAAGATGGCTAAAAAGGACGATGAGAAGACAACATTCCTTACCCCTTGCGGTGTGTACTACTATGTATGCATGCCTTTTGGCCTGAAGAACGCTGGCGCCACCTTCCAGAAGCTCATGAGGATAGCCCTTGGCGAGCAAATGGGCAGAAATGCAGAGGCATATGTCAACGACATCGTCGTCAAGTATCGAGCGTGAGATAATCTCCTCAGAGATCTCGAGGAAACCTTTGCCAGCCTGCGCAAGGTGAACATCAAGCTCAACCCCACCAAGTGTGTCTTTGGAGTACCTTAAGGCAAATTAATTGGATTCCTCGTGTCCCACCACGGCATAGAGGCAAACCCTGACAAGGTCAAGGCTATAGAGAAAATGCAGCCTCCTCGCTGACTCAAGGACATGCAATGCCTAGCAGGTTGTATGGCCAGCTTGGGCCGCTTCATCTCCAAGTTCGGCGAGAGAGTCTTGCCATTCTTCAAAATCATGAAGAGATCTGGCACCTTCAAGTGGACGCCTGAAGCAGAGAAAGCCTTTGAGGACTTGAAGAGGTATTTGGCCAACCCACCAGTCATGGTTGCCCCAAGTACATGCGAACATCTGAAGCTGTATCTCTCTGCCACTCCTCAGACCGCCAGCGCCGTCCTGGTGGTAGAAAGAGAAGAGCCAGTCCTACCCAAGAAAGGGTCAATTGGTTATGTTCCATGGTTCGATGAGTTTTATCGGTTTGTGCCATACCCGCGTTGTTTCTCATGTCTGTCCCCTGGTTTGCTCTCATATCGCCCAAACGCTTGTTTCCCTTTGGTCAACTTACTTAAACCAGTGGGGTTGGCCTGGCGCGGCTCAGCCGGAATTTCGTGGGGTCGGCTAGTGGGCCCGTGCCTTTGACCTTAGAGCATGCATGCATGCAAGTGGGGCCCGTGGCGGCGGAGAGCATGCATGGAGACGTACGTGCGTGTCCATGCCTCTGCTCGCCGCGCCTTCAATGGCGTGCCCCCCTGGCCGGAAAAAAGCTACCTCTCCACCTACACTGCCGGTCCGGACGCGCATCTCCTCCACCGACCTCGCGTCTCTCTTTCCTACTATGTCCTGCTCCAAGCTGAGCAGTCTGGAGCCGACTTAATGTCCGGTCGCCATTACTGCCTTCTAGACCGCGACGCCGTCCAGAGACCACAGATGGCATTAAAAGGAGCCATCTCCTTGCCCGTTGCACTCACAAATCCCCTCTTCCTCTCCTAGACACGTTCGCCTAGTCCATTATCTCTCCATGGCTCGTGGTGATGGAAGCTCCACTCCCAGCTCAAACCGCCGCCGCCGCCACGTCCCCTATCCTTGGTTTCTTGAGGCGAGCGAGGGAAGCAACATGGGGAGTGGGAGTGGACGTGGGCGTGGGCATGGGCGTACTCCTCCAAGATCGAGCAGGTGGCGAGCGAGGGAAGCAGCATGGGACGGGGAGTCTCCAAGTCCAAGGGGCAGGGGCAGCGGCAGGGCCATTGCGCCCGATCCCATTCCCTTCATCGATCTGTCCGACGAGGACGACACGGACGACCAGCGTATGCACTGGACCATGGCCTGGAATGAGGAGGTCACGGAGGTGCTAGACCCGGGTTTGGCTTGGGCCATGGCCGACCAGAAAGCCATGGACCTTGCCAAGCATTCCCCCGCCGAGCAGCAACGTCTCAAGATCTACTCCGAGAGCCAGGGGAAGAAGGAGGACATGAGGTCGGCGTCGAACATCAACGCCTCAGAAGATGTGGATGCCAAGCGCAAGGAAAAGTGCAAGGCCAATACGGTGGAGGTTTCCGATGACGAGGACGAGTGGTGGTCCATTTTCGTTATTAGTTGCTTTATTAAGGGCAATGGCCTTGTGCTTGACGTTTCCAATTGTGTGTGTAAATTCACTTCAGTTTGACAATTTTCAGCCAGTCCACGGTTTTTGGCTTAGAAATGAGGCCGTTTACCCTACCTTTCAATCTCATTTGAAACACATTTTTCAGCGAGTCCACCATTTTTGCTTAGAAATGAGGCTATTTACCCTACCTTTGCAGCTCATTTGAAATACATTTTTGCGGCGACTCCACCATTTTTGGCTTAGAAATGAGGCCGTTCACCCTACCTTTGGAGCTCATTTGAAACGGTCAGCGCAGTGGGAACTGGGGTATGGAGAGCCCATTCCCCCCAGGCCTCGCATGCTGGCCAGACAGACGAAACGACTAAGGAACAGGCATAACCGCTTGGCGGGACCCTCGAGAGGCAATTCTCCTCGAGGGACTGAAGAGGAAACGAGGGCCTCAAGGGACCCCTCGCCTCAGGGGACCCTCCCGAGGCGCCAGCTCGCCTCGAGGCAGTCCCGCATGAATCTCCCCTTAGGCCTCCCCGCGCCTGAAGGGAAACGTTGCGGCCAAGGAAGTACGGCAAGACGCACATGGCCTTTGCCACGCCCACGTGGTGACGCAAGCACCCCCGTTGCCGTTTTGGTGATAAAGGGGTCAATAAAGCGGCTCTGCATATTGCGCAGCTTCCAAAACCTTCTACTCTGACGATAAAGCGGGTGGACAACGCAACCCTCCAAAGGAGAACGTCATCGTGGGCTCCACCTCGGAGACTGCCCTCTCTGTGGGCAGTACAGCGCGGTCGGCCGCCTGTGGGCCACCGCGCCCACCTTTATCAATAACGGACCGCGTCCATGGATGAACACGCCGCGGTGGACTCCAACTCCACCCTGCCACTGCCATGTGGGAGTCACCTTGAAGGCCAAGCCGAAGTAGAGCGCCCGAGGCGCCTATAAAAGGGGGAAGACATCCATCGTACCACGGTGTGGAATCTTTGCGTGCTACAACCCTTGTAAACCCTAGCAACACTTGTTAGGATAGCCTCTGGCCGGAGGAGGAAGAAGACGATCGCTTGCCTCCCCAGGCAAGAACTGCCTCAAGGGGGCCTCCGGCAAGCTCCATTGTACTGTAACCTCCATCATCTAATACAGACAAGCAGGAGTAGCGGTCTTACCTCCTCACGAGGGCCGTGAACCTGGGTAAGGGCCGGTGTCTACCTCTGTCGTGTGCGTGTCTTCTTCGGGTCCGGCGTGCAACGTCGCGGAGCCACTCGAGGGTCTAGACCTCCGCGTTCAATCCCCTTCACGAACTACACTTCAGGAAGTGACTACCCCCGGTTCTTGGGAGTCATAACCCGACATTTGGCGCACCAGGTAGGGGATTGAGGCGCGTCAACAACCTTCGAGTTCGACTCCGCGCCATGGTGAACACCAGCGCCACCCGCGTCGCCCGCGTCAACCGACGTGCGCCTGGGGGAGCACGCGCGCCGCCAGTCACCGCGACCACCCGCGCACGGCGGGGCCGACCCCGCCATGAAGAGCATGTCCCTTCTGGCCCTCACGCAGAGACGCTGGAGCACAACTCCGACCACCAGGAGGAAGCGCAGTTGTCGCACCCGACGCAGCGCCCGAGCGGCTCGGGCCCGGGGAGGACAGACCCTGCGCCTCACAAGGAGCTTCTCCGCTACCAGCCCACCGCTGAGGCCCACGAGCAGTGGCTCCAGCGCCTCAACCACCTCGTCGGCATCGCTATGACGCGCCCCGCTCCGCCGCAGTCCAACCTGCGCCCCTCTCTCGCGGGCACGGTCGCGACATACGCGCCTCCGCCACCTCCGGGGCCTGCACCGGCTGCGGTGCAGAGGGCTGCTTCGCACGCGTCCTCGCCGCACGATTGCTTGATCGTGCAGCGCACCTTGCCCGACACTCGCGTGGGGATGGAGCTCCTGCGAGACCGCCAGAACAGGCTCGTGGAGGAGATTGGCGAGGCGGGTCAGCAGAACCACGGCGCGCTGCAGCACGGGGTCGCCACGTACAGCTCAGGCTGCATGACGTTCACCCGTTCTCTGCGTCGCGTGGTCTAGCCCCCGAAGTTCAGGCCTGCTCTCCCCAAGGGCTACGACGGCTCCAGCAACCCCATTGAGTTCCTGCAGCTCTACACCACCTGCATCCAAGCTGCGGGTGGAGATGACAAGGTCATGGTCAATTGGTTCTCCCACGCGCTTCGCGATTCTGCGCTGTCGTGGCTCCTGAACCTCCCTGAGGACTCCGTGAACTCCTGTGAGGAGCTCTGCAAGCAGTTCGTCTACAACTTCAAGGGGACATACAAGCGCGCCCTCACCCACAACGATCTGCGCACCGTAGTGCAGAAGAAGGATGAGATGCTCCGCAAGTACATCCACCGCTTTAGCCAAGTGCGCAACAAGATCCCGAACATCCCTGACACCCAAGTCATCGCCGCGTTCTGCGAGGGCGTCACTAACAGCAGGATGCTCGAGAAGTTGGGCATCCACAACAAGCTCACCTCTGTGGTCAAGCTTTTCGACCTGGCGGACAAGTGCGCCAAGGCTGAAGAGGGACTCCTCTTTGTCAAGATGTCCTCAAGAGGGGACAATCACGCTGAGGGGTCCAAGAGCCTGAAGAACAAGGAGGAGCCCAAGCGCAACGCCACCGCGGTTCTCGCGGTAGAGCCTGACGCGAAGGGCACCAGCAGGGACTCCCCCGAGCCTGGAGAGAGAAGAGATGACCACCACCCTTTCTACATCTACCACAACAGGCGCGGCC
Source organism: Poa annua (assembly GCA_026929855.1). Taxonomy (NCBI): domain Eukaryota; kingdom Viridiplantae; phylum Streptophyta; class Magnoliopsida; order Poales; family Poaceae; genus Poa; species Poa annua. Next base: position 25,234,253 of record CM049432.1, read on the forward strand.
ACTCTACGAAGTCCTGGTTCGACCTCAAAAGGTTGAGAAAGGAGCACGAGCAAGCAGAGGACAGTGGTAGCCGTGGCCGAGGGCCGTGGCTACCGCGGGAGCGGACGCAAGGGCGGCTACCAGAAACCATCTGGAAATCAGGCCAACGCCGCAGAAAAGAACGGCAAACTCCCTGACGAGGAAGATGGCGGCTACCAAGCCCCAAGAGCCCCCTTTGCCTGCATCCTCGGGGGAGCGCAGGCGCCGAAGTCGAACAACCAGTTCAAGCAGTTCGCCCGCGAGCTCAATGCCGCCCTCCCAAGCACGGAAACCTCCAGGCCCCTCAAGTGGTCGCAGTACACCATCGCCTTCGACGCTCAGGTCCACCCAAAGTCCACCAAGACTGTTGGAACCCTCCCGCTGGTCTGCACCCCCACCATCGACAACGTGGCTGTCTCCAAGACTATCATCGATGGCAGAGCAAGCCTGAACGTTATCTCCGTAGATTCGTTCGAAGCGCTTCAAGTGCCCTACAAGCAGCTCATGCCCTCGAGGCCCTTCACGGGGGTCACTAGCGGCTCGATCGATCCTCTAGGCCAGGTCAGGCTTGCCGTCACCTTTGGGAGCGAGGAAAATTACCGCACCGAGCATATCGATTTCGATGTCGCACACATCAGCCTGCCGTACAATGCCATCCTCGGCTACCCCGCGCTCGCAAAGTTCACGGCCGTCACGCACCATGCCTACAATATGTTCAAGATCCCCGGCAGTGCTGGCACGATAACCATCCGTGGGCATGTCCTTCATGCTACACGTGCCGTTGAGACGGCCTACAAGACCGCCGCCATGGCTTTCCCCGCAGAAGAGGACCTAGAGCCTGTCGAGAGACCCAAGAGGAAGAAGCAGTTGTTCTCCCAGGAGGCAGGTGCTACAAACAAGATCTCTCCGAGCTCCAGCAACTCGGGGGCTGAAGGCTCGGGGGCTAGCGTCACCATTGGCTCCGCGCTGCCTCCCAAATAGGAAAGCGCGCTCGTCGCCTTCCTCCAGGCAAACTCTGACATGTTCACATGGACACCGTCATATATGTCTGGTGTACCGAGGGAGGTGATCGAGTACCACTATGCCGTGTGCCCAAACGCATGCCCCATCAAGCAAAAAGCAAGAAAGCAATCCCCCGAGAAACAAGCATTCATTGTCAAGGAGGTCGAAAAGCTCAAAGCGGCAAAAGTCGTTCGCGAAGTCGCGCATCCCACTTGGCTCTCCAACGGCGTGGTAGTCTCAAAGCCCGCCGGAGGAGGCCGCCTCTGCATCGACTACACTGATGTAAACAAGGCCTGCTCCAAAGACCCTTATCCCATGTCAGAATTGACCAGATTGTGGACTCCACGGCATGCTGCGACCTCCTCTGTTTCCTTGATGCCTTCTCTGGATATCACCAGTTAAAGATGGCTAAGGAGTACTAGGAGAATACGGCTTTCCTCACCCCGTGCGGTGTGTATTTCTACGGATGCATGCCCTTCGGCCTAAAAAATGCCGGAGCCACTTTCCAGAGGTTGATGAGGATAGCCCCTGGCGGGCAAATGGGGCAGAACGCCGAAGCATATGTCGATGACATCGTCGTGAAATCACGAGAAGGAAATACTCTCCTCGGAGACCTTGAAGAAACCTTCGCCAGCCTGCGCAAGGTGAACATCAAGCTCAACCCCACCAAGTGCGTCTTTGGAGTACATTCAGGCAAATTGCTTGGTTTCCTCGTGTCTCGTCGAGGCATAGAGGCAAGCCCAGACAAAATCAAGGCCATAGAAGACATGCAACCTCCAAGCAGGCTCAAGGACATGCAACGCCTAGCAGGCTGCATGACCAGCTTGGGTCAATTCATCTCCAGGTTTGGTGAAAGAGAACTGCCGTTCTTCAAGATCATGAAAAGAACGGGCACTTTCAAGTGGACCCGTGAAGCTGAAAAAGCATTTGAGGACTTGAAGAAGTATCTGGCCAGCCCACCAGTAATGGTCACCCCAAGGCCTGAGGAGTACCTGAAGCTGTACTTATCAGCTACTCCGCAAACAGCCAGTGCTGTCCTTGTGGTGGAAAGAGAAGAGTCAGTACTCCACAAGAAGAGTGCAGCCACTCCAAAGAAGAAGCCTCCTGATAAGGAGCTCGACGAAAGGGCAGCCCTCACAAACCCACCGCCAGGCTCAAAGCCCCAAGAGTGGCCTGCCACAAGCCAACCGCTGCAAGGAAATCCTGCCGAGGAGCCCCTCGAGGCCGAGGTCAACCCCCTCGAGGCCAACCCCCTCGAGGCAAACACTCTCGAGGCCCTGGCCAACCCCCTCGAGGGCCAAGCTGAGCCACCTCAGGCAAAAGACGCCGAGGCTACAGGAACTACCATCGTCGAGCATCCAGTCTACTTTGTCAGCACAGTACTGCGTGATGCTCGCGAGCGGTATACAATGCAGCAGAAGCTTCTCCTCGCACTCCTCATCGCCTCAAGAAAGCTGCGACACTACTTCCTGGGGCACGGCATCACAGTGGTCACCTCTTTTCCCCTGGAGCAAATACTGCGCAACCCAAACGCAACAGTTCGCGTCGCAGGGTGGAACATTGAGCTACAGCCATTCAATTTGCGCTTCGATACCACAAGGGAAACCAAAGGAAGAGCGCTGGCTGACTTCGTCGCCGAATGGACTGACCCAACCCCTGAAGAGCCTTTCGGAGAAGAGCAAGGGCCTTCTGGAGCCGGAATGCCCAGCCTCTGGACCATGAAGTTCGATGGAGCTTTCGCTTTTCGCCGCGGCGGGGCAGGCGTAGTCCTGATCTCCCCCAAAGGCGACAAGTTGTATTACGCAGTCCAGCTGTGCTTCGGAATCGACAAGATATCCAACAATATCGCCGAGTATGAAGGCTTGCTTGCCGGCCTACGCGCCGCAATCGCCCTAGGCGTCAAGCATCTACTCATCAAGGGCGACTCCCAGTTGCTCGTCAACTTCTCTAACAAAAGCTATAAGCCTAAGGACGACCACATAGCCGCATACCTTGAAGAGGTCCGTAGGCTTGAGAAGCACTTCAGGGGAATGGAGCTCATGCACATCCCAAGAAAGGAAAACCACGAGGCTGATGACATCGCCAAGCGAGCATCAAAGAGGCAAGCTCAGCCGCTAGGTGTCTTTGAAGAAAGGCTCGTCAAGGCATCCATAAAGCAGCCCCAAGAGGCCCTGCCGGCAAGCACAGACGAAGCGCTCCCGCCACCACCTGCAAACGGAGCTCAAGGCTGCGGCCCCCCTACAGGGGAGCGTCTGTTGCTCACAGCGGTGCACAAAGAAACAGGATGGATCGACGAGATCAAAGATTACCTCCACAAAGAAACAGGATGAAGCGGAGCGAATTGCCCGCCAAGCAAAATCGTACCAAATCCTCCAAGGAATTCTGTATCGCAAGCGCCCAAACGGCATCGCGCTCAAATGCGTCCCTCCTGAAGAAGGCAAACTGCTGATCAAGGACGTCCACAGCGGGGAATGCGGCCACCATTCGTGCGCCCGCACCCTCGTAGGCAAAGTCTTCAGGAGCGGCTTCTGCTGGAATCAAGCACTTAAAGATGCAATGGACATCATTCAAGCATGTGAAGCCTGCCAATTCCACGCCAACCAAATCCACCAACCAGCGCTGGGACTACAGACCATTCCGCTCTCGTGGCCGTTTGCGGTCTGGGGGCTGGACATCCTGGGACATTTCCCAACGGCGCAAGGTGGATATCGCTACCTCTTCGTGGCCATTAACAAGTTCACAAAATGGCCTGAAGTGGAGGCGACGCGCACATTCACAGCAGGCGCGGCGGTGAAATTCATCAGAGGCCTGGTCTGCCGCTTCGAAGTGCCTAACCGGATCATCACCGACAATGGCTCCCAATTCACCAGTGGCATCTTCAGAGCCTACTGTGAAAGAATGGGCAACAAGCTCTGCTTCGCCTCAGTCGCCCATCCGCAAAGCAACAGACAGGCTGAGCGCGCAAACGCAGAGGTCCTCAAAGGCCTAAAGACCAGGACCATCGATATCCTCAAGGGCCACGGCAAGGGCTGGATCAACGAGCTCCCCTCGGTGCTCTGGTCCATCCGTACCACGCCCCCCAAGACCACCGGGGAAACACCGTTCGCACTCGCCTATGGAGCCGAAGCATTCCTCCCCACAGAGACAAAGCATGGATCCCGACGGGTCCTTGCCTTTAACGAGGACCAACAAGAGGACCTCCACAACGGCGACCTGCTGCTCCTTGAAGGGCTACGACGCCACGCCGCCCTTCGGGCGGACAAATACCAGCGGGACCTGAGACGCTACCACAGCCGCAACGTGCGCTCGTGCACCCTGGAGGCAGGCGATCTCGTCCTTAGGAGAATCCTCTCCAGGGAAGGCCTCCACAAGCTTTCCCCGATGTGGGAAGGCCCCTACAGGGTCACCCACATCGCCAGGCCTGGCGCGGCTCACCTCAAGACGCAAGACGGCGTCCCCGTCAAGAATCCATGGAACATCATGTACCTACGCAAGTTCTACCCGTGATCATTGTCACGTGAAGGCATTTAGCGAAAGAGGCAGCCTACGGCTCAACCTCCAAGCACTTTTTGTCTCTAAAGGTTAAAAGCTCAAGGCTTAAACCTCACAATTCTTTGTATCCACAAGGAACAAATTAAAAACGTGATCATAGTCACGCCCGTGATCATTGTCACGTCGAGACTTCTAGCGGAAGAGGCAGTCTACGGCTCAACCTCCAAGCATTTTTGTCTCTAGAGGTTAAAATGCTCACGGCTTAAACCTCCAAAACATTTTTTGTCTCCTAAGGGAACAAACGCAAAACGTGATCATTGTCACGCCCGTGATCATTGTCACGTCGGGACTTCAAGCGGAAGAGGCAGCCTACGGCTCAACCTCCAAGCATCTTTGTCTCTAGAGGTTAAAAGCTCACGGCTTAAACCTCCAAAGCATTCTTTGTCTCCTTAGGGAACAAATGAAACAGTGATCATTGTCACGCCCGTGATCATTGTCACGTCGAGACTTCAAGCGGAAGAGGCAGCCTACGGCTCAACCTCCAAGCATCTTTGTCTCTAGAGGTTAAAAGCTCACGGCTTAAACCTCCAAAGCATGATTTGTCTCCTAAGCGAAGAAATGCAACCGTGGTCATTGCCACGCCCGTGATCATTGTCACGTCAAGACTCCTAGCGGAAGAGGCAGCCTACGGCTCAACCTCCAAGCGTCTTTGTCTCTAGAGGTTAAAAGCTCACGGCTTAAACCTCCAAGCTCCAAAGGCTTCTCTCGAGGGCAAACCCTCCGAGCTCTCCATTTAACGAGCCACCTCAGGCCGTTGAGAGTCTCTGCCACTAATGGGTGGTCCCCATGCCTCGACATGGTCAAGACATTAACTTGGCAACCCCAAGCATAATGACTCAATTTCGTTCCCAAGTGAACTTAGCGCTTCGGCGCCGCTTTAAAATGTATTTGGTGAGTTTTATTTTCGCATTACTCTCTTGAAGTGTGCGCTTACATCTCTCCACATGCGTACCTCGCGAGCGGGGACTGAGTACGGCGCCAGTGCCTCAAATGACATACCAGCAGCACTGCAAAATCCAAGAGTCCGAGCTCTGGCTGAAGAGCAAGATCCCACAAACACGCCATCTCTTCAGAGGACCTTGCTACTTACTCTCCTCGCAAGGAACGCCTGACGGGACCTATAAGCACGCACGAGTCCCTTGAACCGTGTTCCAACGTTTGGGTTCGCCCCTCTAACATCTGCAGGGAAAAATACCCCCACAAGCCTGAAGAGGCATCCAGGAGCGACGCCTCAAGTCGGCAACCTCGGCAGGCGAAAAGCCTCTGCAGGGCGGAAACCTCGAGAAGCTAAGTCTCGCACCCACGCCTTAAGAGCGTTTTCTACCCCTACCGCACGTTTGCCCCTCAAGCGACTTCGCTTTCCCTTACGCTTCATGGACTACTCGCACGTCTAAGGGGGGAACTTGAGCATCGCGACTCAGGGCTCTTACCTCTCCTAGGCCTAAACTCCCCCCGGCCTTGCGGAGTCATTGCTCCTGCATACCGAAGTGGCGGAGTCATGGCACGAAGAGATGGGACCTACCGACGCAGAGAACAAATAGACATGACGATGAGTCCAAAGAGACCTCATGGGGGGCAGACAAGCTCGAATTAAACAGCATTAAAGAGTATATTACAGGCCAAAGGTCTTAATAAATCTAAACACACAACTGTTTCAGATACAAGCGCTCGTAGGCGTAATAAGGAAAGGCTCAGGGGGAACCAGCGCCGCCTTGGACCTCCTCTGTGGCACCCTCTTCAGCCTCGACAGAGCAGGCCTCCTCCTCGCTGTCTTCAGCCGCAGCCTCCGCGCGCCTGAAGCGGTTGCAGAAGGCGTCAACTTGCTCGCGGAGGTCACCGGAGACCCGCTGTGCGTCCTCGCCTTGAGCAGCCTCTGTCACGGAGGAGAGGTCGAAGCCTGGCGTGAGGAGCCTGAGGTTGGTGAAGATGCGATCAACAACCAACCCCAGGAGCTGCCGTCTCTCGTCTTTGATCATCTCGCGAAGCTCGGCGACGGGACCCTCGAGCGCCTCGAAGAGCTGGTCAAAGTGGACCAGGTACACGGCAGCATCGCCGCGGCCTCGAAATTCGGTGTGCGGCGCGTCTGCGCCGAGCTGCGCGGCGAGCTCGTTCCCACGAGCGACCAACGCCTCAAACATGCGCTCGTGCTGCTTCGAGAGCGCGCGAGCCGCAGTGGCAGAGTCCGAAGCCTCCGCCGCCCGCTGTATCGCCGGGGCCACTTGCTCCTCCACGTCCTTGGGCAAGGAGTTGAGGTTGTGGACTGCCTCGGTGCGAGCCTCCTCCGCTCGGCGACGGCCATCCTTGGCGCGCTTGAGGCGAGCCTCCAGCTTGGAGTTGGCCCTCTCAAGCTCGGCGATCTGCCGAGCATCCGCGGCGTGCTTGACCTTGAAGCGATCCTCCTGCGTCTGGGCTAGGTCATGGTACTTCTGAGAGGTGGACTTGCGGAATTGCTTCTCGCGCTCCACGAGGGCGTCATCGGCCTCCTTCTTCTTCTCGGCGAAACGCCGCTTGAAGCGCTCGTAAGCTATCTTCTGGGCAGCGACGTTTTCGTTGTACTTCTAGGTCGCCTTGGCCAGGTCTCCTTCGCGCTCCTCAAGGGCCTCGCGTTGGGCGACCAGGTCCTTCTCCGCCTGAAGGCGCTGCTCCTCACGCTGCTGCAGCTCCTTCTCCTTGAGGGCCAGCTGCCGCTCACACTCGGCAAAGCCCTTGCGGTCGTCCTCCAAGCGACCTGCGCGGCCTGGTGGGCGGAGAGCAGCTGGGTCTCCAGGTGGCCCAACTCGCGGCGCTTCTGCGCCAGCGAGCCCTCCATCGCCTTGCGCTCAGCCTTGGCCAGGCGCTAGAGCTCCTCTACGGCGTCACTTTCCGATTGGAGGGGCGCAAGGAGCTCCGTGGCGTCCCGAACGGCCCCCTCGCGGACCTCCTTGGCAAAGCGGGTGGCCTCCTCACGCGCGGCTTAAAGCGCCGCATCCTCCAGCCGGCGCGTTTCGACCGCCGCGTGGAAGGATGTCCACGACTTCGCCAGCTCCTCCTGCTGCTGAGCGAGCCATATGTCTCCGAGGGCGAGGTGGGCCTCCAAGCCCTCCAAGGATTCCCTCACGAGGCAGAAGGCGACCTCGCGGCGCCCCGTGGTCCAGTCCCAGCCGCGGAGGACCAACTCCTGGCTCATGGAGGGCCCGGCCCCAGCGACGGGTCTCGCGGGCCCGGCCTCGGCGAAAGCTTGGGGGCTAGCCTGAGCTTCGCTTGCGCCCGCGCCGGTATCCTCTTCCGGCCCTGCAGCTGCGGGGCGTTCCTCGGTCATAGCTTGTCGAGGAGGCGAGCAAGCATCTCCCCCAGCAGGTCCGCCTGTGCCTGCTGCTGCCTCGCGCGCTTCCCTTGCAGGCTGCACGGGAGCAGTGGCCGCAGGTGGCGGGGTAGACGCGCGCGGAGGCGTCAACACGCGCGGCGGCGTTGGTTCGCGCGGTGGAGTGGCCTCGTGCGGAGGTGTAGCCGCGCGAGGAGGAGTAGGAGCGCGAGGCGGCGCGGAAATTGTCTCCTCCGAGCCTTCCACCACCAGAGGCTCGGGGGGCGGTGCAGGTGCCTCTGGGCGTGCCATGCCCTCCTACACCTGATGCCCTGATGCCCCCGCCTGGGGCACAGCCGCCTCCGCTTGGGGCGCCCCCTCAAGGGTGCTCGTGGAGGCCGTCTCCGCTGGCCTCGCGGCCTCGTCAGCCGAGGCCCCTGCCGTGGCGCTCTTCACCTCAGATGCCTTACGAAGCCGGCGACGCTTCGCAGGTACAAGGTCACTGGCAAGAGCCCAAGAAAAGACTTCAGGAAAAAGTAAAGCGAAAAAGAAAGCTAAAAGACGAATGATCCAAGATTATGAGCACTAACCCTGAAGGGGGGGCGCTAGCGTCGACCCACGCCAGGCCTGGCGAGCGCCATGAGGGGAAGGGCTTGGAAGCAGGCCTCGCAGGTGGCGCCTCCGCTTTCCTGTTGGAGGGGACGTCAGAAGGCCTCGCCCCCGAGTGGTCCACGACGGCTTTGGTGTGAGGCCCGCGCCTTCCCAGAGAGGCCTCCGCGGCTGAGGCCTCCTCTTCCTCAGCCTCTTCCTCCACGAGGCGCGAGGGCGCCACCACAAAGGCGTCTTCATCGCCTGACGAGATATCGCAAATCTCGTAAGTAAATGGCCCAGTCCTCGAAGAGGAGACCTCCCCAGCCGCAGCCTCCTCCTCACCTAGGCCAGCTCCTGAAGCCGAGGGAGAATCGGCCCCCTCCGCTCCTCACGCGATCGGCATCGGCGCCTCGAGGTCCGCCTGGCCTGTCGGGGTGAACGTTGGCATCCCATCCAGGAGGTCCATGCGCTCCGTCAGATTGTACTGGTGAAGGGGCCGGAGCGCTGCGGGTAGCTCATCCACGGGAAGCACCGATGGATTGTCGAAGAGCGCGGACAGGACGTTGTCGATGGCGTCCTTGTCGTTGTTCTCGACGTGAAGCCGCATCTTGTCCTTTGCCCCGAATACATCCACATGGGGACCGAATGTGCCTGGAGGGGCGCAATGCGGCGCGTCACGAAGCCCGCGACGATCATCTGCCCCGTGAGGCCCTCCTCGCGGAGGAAGCTCAGGCGCCCCATCAAGCTCACGTTCCTGGCGCCGTCAAAGGTGGCCTTGCCCCAGTGGGAGTTCTTCACCGGGGGCTCGTCGGGTACCTCGAGGAAGGCGCAGGGACGCTCCACCACAACAAAAAACCACTTCTGGCGGAAGTTGTCTACCTTCTTTGTCACCGAAGTGATGGCCTTGCCCTTGCTCCAAGACATGGGGATGTAGACGCTCCCCATGCCGTCGACGATGCGGAACGAGACGCACCAAGAGCGCTCGTTCTTCGTCGTGTTCCGGAGCGCGTAAAAGCACCGGAACAGCCCCACTGTGGGCTCCAGGCCCAGGTACGCCTCGCAGAGGTAGGCAAAGACGACAAGGATGAGGACGGAGTTGGGGTGCAGGTGCAGCAGCTGCACCTGGTAGAACGCCAGCACCGCCTCCAGGAACGGAGAGAAGGGCGGCACCAGTCCCGCAGCCAGGCAATGCTGAAAGAACGGGAAGAACCCGCGCGGGCGCTTTCTGTGCGCCGCGGGCTTCAGGGCAGTGGCGCCATGCTCGTTCGTCCGGTCCGCCACCAGGTTCCCGACCTTGGCGAGTGCCTTCTCGTTGACGCGCATGCCCAGCAGCGCCGCGCCCACAACAGTCTCATGGGCCTCTGCCTGGGAGGAAGACCCCGCTGCGGCCTTGCCCTTGCTCTTGAGAGGGCTCATCGTCGCGGAAGCGGAAGATTGGAGGAGTTGGAGAACGGAGATTCGCAAGAGAGAGCGGAGGCGGAGAGCTCTGTAGAGCGTAAATTTCAGCGAGAAGAATTGGAAACGGTAACGGCGCCCTGCTGCCTCGCTCGGGCTTTATGTCACCTTGAGGAGCAGTTACCGGGACATGGTGGGACCCCCCACGACTTGCGCCCCGGATCGTGCGAGACCGTTATTCGTCCAAGTGCCGCGTGGCTCGGGCCGGCTGGGCGCTAAGGGCCCACGACGCTTTGCCTGAGCCCATGGGCTCAATCGTGCCCACCATGGGCCCGGGGGCTACTGTCGGCCCAGTGGGAACTGGGGTATGGAGAGCCCATTCCCCCCAGGCCTCGCACGCTGGCCAGACAGACGAAACAACTTAGGACCAGGCATCACCGCCTGGCGGGACCCTCGAGAGGCAATTCCCCTCGAGGGTCTGAAGAGGAAACGAGGGCCTAAAGGGACCCCTCGCCTCAGGGGACCCTCCCGAGGCGCCAGCTCGCCTCGAGGCAGTCCCGCGGGAATCTCCCCTATGGCCTCCCCGTGCTTGAAGGGAAACGTTGCGGCCAAGGAAGTACGGCAAGACACACAAGGCCTCTGCCACGCCCACGTGGTGACGCAAGCACCCCCGTTGCCGTTTTGGTGATAAAGGGGTCAATAAAGCGGCTCTGCCTGCTGCGCAGCTGCCAGGACCTTCTACTCTGACAATAAAGCGGGTGGACGGCGCAACCCTCCAAAGGAGAACGTCATCGTGGGATCCACCTCAGAGACTACCCTCTCTGTGGGCAGTATAGCGCGGTCGGCCGCCTGTCGGCCACCGCGCCCACCTTTATCAATAATGGACCGCGTCCATGGACGAACACGCCGCGATGGACTCCAACTCCACCCTGCCTCTGCCATGTGGGAGCCACCTTGAAAGCGAAGCCGAAGGAAAGGGCCCGGGGCGCCTATAAAAGGGGGAAGACATCCATCGTAGCACGGTGTGGAATCTTTGCGTGCTACAACCCTTGTAAACCCTAGCAACAATTGTTAGGATAGCCTCTGGCTGGAGGAGGAAGAAGACGATCGCTTCCCTCCCCTGGCAAGAACTGCCTCAAGGGGGCCTCCGGCAAGCTCCATTGTACTGTAACCTCCATCAACTAATACAGACAAGCATGAGTAGCGTTCTTACCTCCTCACGAGGGCCGTGAATCTGGGTAAGGCCGGTGTCTACATCTGTCGTGTGTGTCTCTTCTTCGGGTCCGGCGAGCAACGTCGCAGAGCCTGAAGGGAATATGCCCTAGAGGCACTTAATAAACATAGTTTGTTGGCAATATCCAATCGTTCATTATATGTTTTACACCATGCTATGACTGTATTAAGCGAAAACATTAATACAGGTGTGGTAGATAAACAACCAAGTCCCTAGTAGCCTCTACTAAGACTAGTTTCGTTGCGCGATTGATGATCGAGGTTTTCCGATCATAGGGCATGGCGCCGGTTGACAATGGAAGTCATATCGTCAGGTGTAACGATGTGATGGACATACCCAATATTTATAGGACATAGTCATTACGCCTTAAGACCGTGAGATCAACTCTTATTGTTATCCCTGGAAGATACTTTGATCGCACCAAACGTCATATCTTATCTAGTGTGACAATAACGGTGATACTTTTGGGTATCGGAAAGGGGTAGTTGAGACGAGGGGTCAACAGCGGGATTTGTCAGTCTGCATAGCCGGATAGATACTCTAGGGCCCACTCGAAGAGATTATGTCAAATGAGTTTGCAAACATGTGACTAGGTCATTAGCTGACATAATATCATATACGAGTAGAAGATAGCGATGTCGGTAACAAGATCATGCTAGGTATGGAGATATCTGAGAATGATGCTCGGACACGCTAAGTATCGCCATGACAAAGGGTTTAAGACTAAACGTCCAGGTTTGATAGATGAAAGTCATTCGTTATATCACAGGGATTAATTCTTGGGGTCCAGGCCTACGAGTTAGTCGTCGGTCATAGAGGAGTCTTGATCGTAGCTGTTATTATATCGAACAGCTAGGGTAACACACTTAAGGGGTTTCGACAAGACAACCGGAAAGGAAAGAGATCACCGGGAGCGTCCCGGGAGGGGTCCGATGGAGATCGGGTAGCGACGAAAGAGTTTTCGGAGCTAGGAAAAATTATATATATTATGTTTTATATAATTAGTGTAATTAATATGCAAATATGATTTTATATATTTATTTTCGAATTTATTTAGGCTGATTTCCCTAAATGGTCCTTCTGGCCGAAAGAAGGCCCATGGGGGGGAAAACCCTCAAGGGAATTTTGTGGGGGAGGCTTGGCCGGCCTAGGTGGGCAAAATGGGGCCCATCGAGGGCCGGCGCACCATCCCTAGCCGCACCATGGCTGTGGGATAGTCCCACATTGCCTAGCTAGGGAGGTTGGCTCCCCCTGGGAGCCTATATAAGAAGGGGCACCCCTGGCCTTTTAATTCACCAATTAATTCCCAATTTCTCTCTCGATCTCGTGGTTCCCTTGTCGGAGCCACGCCGAGTAGAGGAGGGGGGTCTCTTCCACCATAGCCCGATGCTGCGCTGCTGGTGTTCCTGTCCAATTCTTCCGCTGCTCGTCTTGGACGGGAGCTTCGGAGGCCGTCGTCTCCACCGTATGTGTGTGACGCCCTGCGAGGTGCTGTGCTAGCGGTACTCGGAGGCCTACTTCCTCCACCCGACCTCGGGGTCATCTTCGTCATCTTCGTCGCGCCGAGTTCTCCGCGACCTAGAGTTCGGCTACGTCGTCTTCGTCGTCAACGCTTGTGCGGGAGCGTAATCCCCGCTATTCGGTCTACGAGGGTATGTATTCCGATCTCCGCCGTACTACTATATCTGCATAGTGTAGATCTTGGCTAGTCTAAGGATATCGTTGCTAGGAAATTTTTTGTTTTCTGCACACGATCCCCTTCAGTGGTATCAGAGCCGATCTATCGTAGATATAATTGTACGCTGTTAGAACCCGTGTTCTGCACGGGGCACCGTTCCTGTTATTTGCTACCCTCTAGCGTGCACTTGTGATTCCAGCGGCATCGAGTTGATGAAGCGGCCCGGACCGACTTTACGCGTACGCTTACGCGAGACTGGTTCCACTACTGACATACGGCTTGTACCGTATCTGTGGCTGGCGGGTGCCTGTTTCTCTCTCTTTAGTTGGCTTTGCATTTTCAATGGAGGGCTCGAAAGGGATGCTTAAACATACAATTATTGGATCGTTGTTGTGGTCATAAGGTTCGTAGGTATGAAGCGGTTCTATTTACGAAATCCCCGAGCCACGTAAAATATGCAAAATATAAAGTAGAAGCGTCTAACTTTATTTTGCAAGGGCTATGTGGTATGGTCAAGGTAGGTTTATTAAATTCTTTATAAACTGCGGGCGCCAGGAAGACCATGGCGCAATGGACTATATCACATTGCATTACATTTGATGTTTTGTGTGCATCTTATATTGTGTGATTGTGTGTATAGTATACATTAGTTACACGGCGGTAGCTATATAAGATGATCCCTTCAAAAGACCACTAGTGTTCTCCCTCCAACCCGCACCACCAGGAAAGTTCTACGTTATGAGGCAGGCCGTGATGATCGGGTGTCAGACATCTCGTCGTTCGCATACAGTGGGTGTACGCCATGTTGCACAAGCGTCAGCGTGGAGGTTTTTGGTGGCGAGCCTAGCATATTCAGAAATATGGCCTCGGAACAAGGAGACCGAAAGGTCGAGCACGAGTCACAAAATTGTTATGGCGGACAATTGTCTACTCTTGAAGTTGTGTCGCCGGCTCTGATGATGAGGGGTGGTGCAATGGATGGGGGTCGTGTAATCTCTTAAACGACCAGGAGGGATGTTCGTTTGAGTGGGAGTTCGGATAGTTATTTTCTAAAATACTAGAACTCAGAATATAATGAACACAGTCTGTTTTGCAAACCTTTGTAGATATTAACCATAGTGATAGCATCTTTTCAAATTAGGCGCATTCCTGCGATCGAGAAACTTAAAAGGTTGGGTCCAAACTTCATAGTTTTATACTTTAGCTTGAGGATACTCATTGTTTAAACCGTTAGCTCTTTATGTTACAATACCCGCTAGGAGATAAACCCGGAGATTCCGCTAACAAAAGATAATTTGGATTATCAGATTTTGTGCAGATGATATCATCATAGTCCAGTGCATGCTATGATCTCTACCATAGAGAATCAACGGTGGGTACGAGTTTTTAGATCGCGAACATATGATATGGTCGCTAAACTCGGGGTACCCCAAACGTTGGGTTGATGAAGTTTATCAGTACGTTGACTGATTGTCTTCTCAACCAAGATGGAAGAGAATACACACATTGAGGGAGCACGTGGCGGTCATACTTAACGACATATGTTCATGATTAATGAACATTGAGACGCCTCGCTCAGCTCAATCACTGGATGACAGACATCGTTGCCAAGTGCAAATCCTCTGTCATAGACTATGTCATGTAAGGGGAATCGTTCACCTTCATGGTTCTTGATCACGGTGGAAGTATCAAGAAAATGAAACAGATCGCCGGAAGTCATCAATGATGATGGTGTATATATGATATACATGTTATGAATGTTTTAGCTAAGCAAGTGCTCGCAGTAGTGACTAAGTCTTGAACTAGTCATGTTTTGTGAAAAACCAGCTTTACTGCTTGAGTAGCTTGAAAGGATGAGGCGACGTTGCGTGTTGATAATGGCAGTCAAGTTGTTGTGACGGCCATAGACACTCTCCCTCTAGATCTACCATTTGAATAAATTCTTTATGATCGGGTGTTGGTATGATCGTTACGAGTGTGTCTCCTCTAGCGAGACACTTGTTCATACATGATAGTGACAAATTGGTGTCCTATATTTATGAAGTAATGATCATATGCCGATTTAAATTTAGATGGTAGAAGCTCCCACATTCATAATATTAATGCCAAAGGATACAAACTTAATAAAGACACCACATATGTGTGGCACTACCGTTTAGTCATGTCAATGTTATATGCATTAGCTCCACACTGGATGGACCTACAAGTACTAAGATTTGATCTTTTGACACTTGCAAAATAACTGTGACACCGTTTTCGGAAAGCGTGCATATAACTTATTGATAGTCATACATAGAGATGTATGTGGTTCAACAAAGTAATTGACGGGTAGGGGAGACCTTTATTTCGTGAACTTCACTGAACGTTTTGAGTATAGCTTGTTGAGAATCATGCATATGGGTGTATGTGAATCAATGAAGTACTTTGACGTGTAGTGGAAGTCTTTATTTCATATAGTTCATTAATATTCCGAGTAGATATATGGATATCCACTCCGGGGAATGTTAGTCTGAAATTTTGATTCGATCTAACGAAGTTCAGAATGAGGTAGGAAATAAACTTAACAAGAAAATCGAATTCCCGCGATGCAAATCGAGAAAATAAAGATTTGAGTTATAATGTTGGCACATCATTGGAAGACTTGTGAGAAGAGTTCCACAATTTACGTCGCATGGAACACCATAGTGTTATGGTGTGTTAGGACGTCGTAATGGCACCCTATCGGATAGTGTGTGGTAAATAAATCTCTTACCGAATTATTGTGATCATTAGAGTCATATGGTAGAAACGTAAACACTCACGTTAGGAAATAGGTAAACCATTTGAATCCATGGAGACAATACCATATGAGTAATGGTGTGGCTTTTAGCCTGGATTGTCGTTTCAGCAATTTAGTGTTTCGATGTGATGAAACCTAAAATGGATTAATCTTTTTAGTATACCCTACCTAAAGAGTTAGTTGGGTACATGTCTCACGACATAGGCAAAATCATTTCCGGGATATACCTTGCGAAAGAAATAGTTTCTTGTCCGATGGTATAAGTGAGAAAGAAAGTAGAGCAAGACGAAGTTGGAGAACTTCCTCTCCAGACATCAGAGTGGCGCAATCGAAAGTGTTTCGGTGTCAGGCTCCACAGCTTGAAAAAGCTGATGATTCAAAATCATGATGTTCTGAGCTCATACTAAGAGCGTAGGCACACGAGGTTGTGTTCCACACTGTGTGTTACGACAATCTTGCTATGAAGGTCATATTAATGGAATATGATAGACCTACGAACTACGAAGAAGAGATGGTGGACCTAAGTCCGAGAAATGGCTATGAGTCATTTGTGATCCGAAATAAAATCCATATACGATTACCAGGTATTGACTTGGGAGATCTTCTTGATGGCATCTATGATGTTAATAGTATATGGAATTTTATGAGAGAGTAGACATTGGGCAGATTCGATTTCTCGTGAAACAGTTCCGACAGACCACATGAGAGTTTGTCTCATGTGGCGAAGCCTAAATCTATTATGGATCGTTTAGCAATTACTATAATTTCGAATGAGAAGTTGATAGATGGATGAGAAAACCATGGTTCTTAATAGTGTCATTAAGAATGGTTTGTAATCCTGAGGATGCTAAACATGTATGCAAACTTCGGTGGTCCATTCATGGGCTGAAGAAAGCATATCGGAGCTGGAATCTTCACTTTGATAATGTGATCAAAGGATTTTGGATATGTCCAAAATAGTTGAAGAAACCTACATTTGCAAAGAAGTGAGTGGGAGCAAAGTAGCTTTCCTTGATCTTATATGCGGAAGGCATATTTGAGTGGGAGCTAAGTAGCTTTCCTTGATCTTATATGCGGAAGGCATATTTGAGTGGGAGCTAGGTGTCATTTGTGATTCTGTATGTAGCGACATATTGAATGACACATATCGTCTAGTAGAGTGTAAAGGATTATTTAAGTGATTAAATTTTCTATGAAATGAAGTTAGGAGTATTAGGCATCCGATTTATAATTGTATAGATCAGAAGGGGCTTAATAACATTAAGTCGGAGTATTTCTTAGTCAGGATTCTGAAGTGTTTCAGAAAAGGACAAGCGAAGAAAGAGGTTCTTGCTTGTATGACTAGGTAAAAGATTAAGTTAATCTTGGCTTTTTCAGTGATAGAAAATGATGTTCGACATTCTGTATGTATCAGACATAGAGTCTATCAGGCTGAAAGCTCGACTTGGTGTGACCCGAGTTCTTGGTTGAAGAACAGGTTCTAGAGTGATCCTTGTGTGGATCAATGAACAAACGTTAAGTTTATTCTTCAGTGTCTATGAGAACTGAAGATAGGTTTTCTAGTAACGGGTAAGAGTGGAATGGCAACTTGCCGTAAAGCGGTTACGATGATGCAAGTTATTACACTGACCCATACGACTAGAAATCTCATATAGGAGATGTCCTTTATTTTGAAGATAGACATGGTTAGTTTGCGAAGTCGCATATGAATGCATTGTCACACAATCTACATAGGTATAGAAATATATCGTAACTTTAGAAGTAGCAAGTGTGATTGGACTGAGCAGTTTTCCGAGCGTAGGTGGTCCCCTTAATAGATCTCTTAGACTTTTAAGGCGCATGCTACGCGAATGCTCGAGTCTCACTCCATCCACTGGGATATATTTCGCCGTCATCGTAAGATACGGGTTGATGTCAAACTAGGTGACATAGAAGTGTTGCAAAGCACATATAGGTCTCAATGTGTGAGATCTATTGACTGTATTCCTCTTCCACGAGGCGAGCAGGCACCAAGATGCTATGGGTGTTGAGCTTTTACCAAGTCGTAAACTAGATTAAGTGTTACTCTAGTGCAAGTGGGAGACTGAAG
This sequence comes from Poa annua, assembly GCA_026929855.1. Classification (NCBI taxonomy): domain Eukaryota; kingdom Viridiplantae; phylum Streptophyta; class Magnoliopsida; order Poales; family Poaceae; genus Poa; species Poa annua. Next base: position 25,251,871 of record CM049432.1, read on the forward strand.
GGAATATGCCCTAGAGGCACTTAATAAACATAGTTTGTTGGCAATATCCCAATCGTTCATAATATGTTTTACACCATGTTATAACTGTATTAAGCGAAAACATTAATACAGGTGTGGTAGATAAACAACATGGTCCCTAGTAGCCTCTACTAAGACTAGTTTCGTTGCGCGATTGATGATCGAGGTTTTCCGATCATAGGGCATGGCGCCGGTCGTCAATGGAATTCATATTGTCAGGTGTAACGATGTGATGGACATACCCAGTATTTATAGGACATAGTCATTACGCCTTAAGACCGTGAGATCAACTCTTATTGTTATCCCTGAAATATACTTTGATCGCACCAAACGTCATATCTTATCTAGTGTGACAATAACGGTGATACTTTTGGGTATTGGAAAGGGGCAGTTGAGACGAGGGGTCAACAGCGGGATTTGTCAGTCCGCATAGCCGGATAGATACTCTAGGGCCCACTCGGTGAGATTATGTCAAATGAGTTTGCAAACATGTGACTAGGTCACCAGCTGACATAATATCATAGACGAGTAGAAGATAGCGATGTCGGTAACGAGATCATGCTAGGTATGGAGATATCTGAGAATGATGCTCGGACACGCTAAGTATCGCTATGACAAAGGGTTTAAGACTAGACGTCCAGGTTTGATAGATGAAAGTCATTCGTTATATCACAGGGATTAATTCATGGGATCCACGCCTACGAGTTAGTCGTCGATCATAGAGGAGTCTTGATCGTACCTGTTATTATATCGAACCGCTAGGGTAACACACTTAAGGGGTTTCGACAAGACAACCGGAAAGGAAAGAGATCACCGGGAGCGTCCCGGGAGGGGTCCGATGGAGATCGGGTAGCGACGAAAGAGTTTTCGGAGCTAGGAAAAATTATATATATTATGTTTGATATTAATTAGTGTAATTAATATGCAGATATGATTTTATATATTTATTTTCGAATTTATTTAGGCTGATTTCCCTAAATGGGCCTTCTGGTCGAAAGAAGGCCCATGGGGGGGAAAACCCTCAAGGGAATTTTGTGGGGGAGGCTTGGCCGGCCTAGGTGGGCCAAATGGGGCCCACCTAGGGCCGGCGCACCATCCCTAGCCGCACCATGGCTGTGGGATAGTCCCACATTATCTGGCTAGGGAGGTTGGCTCCCCCTGGGAGCCTATATAAGAAGGGGCACCCCTGGCCTTTTAATTCACCAATTAATTCCCAATTTCTCTCTCGATCTCGTGGTTCCCTTGTCGGAGCCGCGCCGAGTAGAGGAGGGGGATATCTTCCACCATAGCCCTCTGCCGTGCTGCTGGTGTTCCGGTCCAAGTCTTCCGCTGCTCGTCCTGGACTGGAGCTTCGGAGGCCGTCGTCTCCACCGTATGTGTGTGACGCCCTGCGAGGTGCTGCGCTAGCGGTACTCGGAGGCCTACTTCCTCCACCCGACCTCGGGGTCATCTTCGTCATCTTCGTTGCGCCGAGTTCTCCGCGACCTAGAGGTCGGCTACGTCGTCTTCGTCGTCAACGCTTGTGCGGGAGCGTAATCCCCGCTATTCGGTCTACGAGGGTATGTATTCCGATCTCCGCCGTACTACTATATCTGCATAGTGTAGATCTTGGCTAGTTTAAGGATATCGTTGCTAGGAAATTTTTTGTTTTCTGCACACGATCCCCTTCAGAGCCACTCGAGGGTCTAGACCTCCGAGTTCAATCCCCTTCACGAACTACACTTCAGGAAGTGACTACCCCCGGTTCTTGGGAGTCATAACCCGACAAAAACACATCTTTGCGGCGACTCGACCATTTTTTTCTTAGAAATGAGGCCGTTTAACCTACCTTTGGAGCTCATTTGAAACACATTTTTGCGGCGACTCGACCATTTTTGGTTTAGAAATGAGGCCGTTTACCCTACCTTTAGAGCTCATTTGAAACACATTTTTAGAGCGACTCCACCATTTTTTGCTTAGAAATGAGGCAGTTTACCCTACCTTTGGAGCTCATTTGAAACAAATTTTTGCGGGGACTCGACCATTTTTGGCTTAGAAATGAGGCCGTTTACCCTACATTTGGAGCTCTTTTGAAACACACGGCGACTCCACCATTTTTTGCTTACAAATGAGGCCGTTTATCCTACCTTTGAGCTCATTTGAAACAAATTTTTTAGCGAGTCCAAGCTCATTTGAAAATTTATATGGATTCAAGCTACATTTGAGCAAGCTCATCGCTATCCCCATTTGGTTTGCCAAAATTCCCAGTTGGTTACGACGGGTAACAGACAAAATCCGCATTTGGTGCGCCAAAATACTCATTTGGTCTCACTGAGGCAAATGGGGGTGGGCGAGCCCAAAATCCCCGTTTGTTCTACTCGTCAGCGGGTGTATAACCCTTGTCCTACACGCGCGTCCAATCAGATCGCAGAACAAGCTTCTCGAGGATCGCCTGCAGATTCCCTCTGAAGGAAATCAGACGTCTGCATATTCCTTCTAGAGGAAATCGGACGGCTGCAGTTTGATCGACATTTGAAATGAGCTTCAAATATTCAAACAAATGTCAAAAAATAAAAAACCTGCGCACATAGTCGTATTATGTAATACTCTAACGACTCAAGTTGGAAAACATGGTCTACATACATTCAAAAGGAGAAGGGCATGGAGATCATGTGATATTGCATAAATCAAACAATGAGGTATAAGGTTGGAGAGAAGTGGTTTTTGAATTGCAACATGAAATTTTCAAAAACCTCACAAAATATTCGTTTTGGAGTGACTAAGAAGGACCCATGATTAGTTTTTCATTTTCATGTTTTAAACTTGTTTAAATTTTGGTCAAATTAGGTTTAACCGAATTTGAAATAACCATAATAAATTTAAAAATTATCGAAAAAAATGAAAAACCGACGCCCATAGACTTAATATGTCATATACTAACGACTCATGTTGATAAACATGGTCTACATACATTCAAATGAGAAGGGCGAGGATCTCATGTGATATCGTATATCTCAAATGTGCAAATGAGAATTGCAACATGATAATTTCAAAATACTCACGAAAGTATCATTTAGGAGTGACTAAGAATAGTCTAGGCGCAGTATGCGCACAAAATTTACACAAATGTTCGCATGTTCGCGCCCAGAGCACGCCGGGCACGCTCTGAGCGCGTCCAGAGTGCGCACTTAAGGTGTTCGACAGAAGTACAATAATAAATATTCAAACGATTCACACGTTCAGATCGCGTAACTACATAGAGCATGCATTGTGGGTGCAAGTTCGCGTCCAGTTCGTGTCTAGATTGCGCTTGCTGTGTTGACACAGATGCACCGATACGCGTCTAGTTTGTGTCCGGAAATTTGCACGTAAAAAGAAAATTAATCGCGTCAGTTCTAGCAACAAATGCTTCTGATACATGTAGATGTCTCACAACGTCTCGTCTCCAACTGCAGTTATTTTGACCAGAACGACGGCGCGCATAAAATGTTCGACATTTGTACTCGACACGAATAGGGGCACCAGATGACGTGGTAAACATTTACAGGCATGTCACTTCGACTAGACGTGAAGCGCGGTCACACGATGTCGTCTTTACGAATAAAATCCCAATGTGCATTGTGTTGTCATGTTTACACTGCCGTTGGCAAGAAAACCAAGAGATGCGCCTGTTCAGTGCCCAAGCGCGGTTATCGACTTACACGTCGGTGGTAGTGAATTCATCACGAGCAGTTATCCCTTCACTAATAAAAACCCCAATGCGCAGTGGCATTGCCGTTCACTCGCTCTTCTCTCTTCTATGTGAAAAACCCCAACCACCACTTCTCTCCAACAACAATGTTGTCGGACGACGAGCCTTGGTGGTAGAACCCAGCCATCCCGAGCGACTCCGACGGGGAGGGCAACCCGATCGAGTGGTGGAAGGAGGGCCACGGGAACGGCGGTGGCTCGGCGGCTCCGGCACCGACAACGACGGCGAGGGGTCCGACGCCGACCAGAGCGGCGGCGATGGCGAGGGGTCCGATCCCGACTCCAGCGACGACGACGACGACGATCACCACGGGTCCGAGTAGGAGGACTCAGACCCGGAGTTGAACAAGGGCGACAAGGAGGAGAAGGACGACGACGACGAGGACAAGGACATGGAGGAGGATCAGGAGGAGGTCGAGGAGGAGGAGGAGGAGGAGGAGGATGAGGTCGAGGAGGAGGCAGAGGAGGAGGAGGAGGATGACTCCTCCGACGACTCCTCCTCCGACGACGGACTGCCGCCCAAGAGGCAGCGCGCGTAGGAGCCGCGCCTGGCGATCGTCGTAGTAGCAGTGCATTAGTTGCACTGCTACTGATTAGTAGTATTAGGCCGCCGCCGGCGTAGTAGCAGTGCTACATGCAATGCTAATCTTTTGTAATTGTTAATATAATCCTAAAATAATCGAGTTTAATTTAGTAGCAGCAGTTTCAATTCGAGTTATAAATCGAGTTTCAATTGGTAGTAGCAGTTTCACTAAACAATGACGTACCAATCAACAAATTATCAGTTACGTTAATGTTAATCCACTTAATTCAGTGTTAATTCAGTTAATTCGGTGTTAATTAGGGAGGAGATACCCAACCTAGACGTCAGACTCGTCCCTTCCTATTCCCACTTGAGCGGTCCCACTTGTAGGAGGATGACGTACTACTCAAGGCAGCGCGAGCTGAGCCGAGCCGCGCCAGGCCGACCCCACCAGTCAGACCAAGTGCGGGTCAAAGGAGGTTGAGAAGAGGGAAACGAGCGTTTTGACGATATGCAAGCAAACCAAGACACAATACGGAGAAACAGCGCGCGTATGACACAGACCGATAGAATTCAGCTAGGTATGGCACAGAACCAATTAACCCCCACAGAAAAGTACAACCACTCCAAGGCCAAAGCCGCCCGACGAAGAGCTCGACAAAGGGACAAACTCAACAAGCCCATAGTCAGGCCTGGAGCCACAAGCTGAGCCTGCCCCAAGCACCCTTGCCGAGGCACCTCTACAGGCTGATCTCGCAAAGAAACCTGAAGAGCCCCCACAAGCCGATCTCCTCAAGGGCCCTGAAGAGCTTCCTCAGGCAGCCAATGCTGCGCCTATACTGACAACCCTTGTCGAGCACCCCGTCTAGTTCGTCAGTACAGTACCACGGGACGCTCGGGAACGGTACACAATGCAGCAGAAGCTCCTCATTGCGCTCCTGATCGCCTCAAAGAAGTTGCGACACTACTTCCAAGGCCACTCCATCACGGTGGTCACCTCTTTTCCCTTGGAGCAGATCTTGCGCAACCCCAACACCACAAATCGTGTCGCGAGATGGAACATAGATCTACAGCCATTCAACTTGCATTTTGATACCACGAGAGCCATCAAAGGAAGAGCGTTGGCAGACTTTGTCGCCGAATTGACTAACCCAACCACTAAAGAGCCTCTAGGAGAAGAGCCAGAGCCCTCTGGAGAGAAAATGCCCAGCCACTGGACCATGAAGTTTCACAGAGCCTTTGCCTGCCGCAATCGTGGGGCTGGCGACGTCTTGATCTCGAGAAACTGGGCATCAAGCTCTGCTTCGACTCGGTGCCTCATCCACAGAGCAATGACCAAGCCGAGCGGGCAAACGCAGAAGTCCTCAAGGGCCACGGCAAGGTCTGGATCAACGAGCTCCCTTCGGTGCTATGGTCCATCCGCACAACGCCGCCCAAGCCCACGGGAGAAACACAGTTTGCCCTTGTCTATGGAGCCGAAGCAGTCCTCCCCACAGAAATCAAGCATGGATCCCCACGGGTCCTTCCTCCAATGAGGACGAGCAAGAGGACCTCCACAACGACGACCTGCTGCTTCTCGAGGGACTACGCCGCCGTACCGTCCTCCGGGCGGCAAAATACTAGCATGACCTGCGACGCTACCATAGCCGCCATGTGCGCTCGCGCACCCTTGATGCAGGCGATCTCGTACTTTGGCAAATCCTCTTCAAGGAAGGCCTCCACAAGCTGTCACCAATGTGGGAAGGTCCCTATAGAGTGATACGTTTCCAACGTATCCATTATTTCTTGTGTTCCATGCTATGTTATATCATGTTATTACATGTTATTACATGTTTTATATGCATTTTATATAGTTTTATGCATTTTCTGTGACTAACCTATTAGCAAGATGCCACAGTGCCAGTTCCCTGTTTTCTGCTGTTTTTGGTTTCAGAAAAGCTCTTAAGGAAATATCCGCCAAATTGGAAACGAGTCAACCAAGAATTATTTTTGGAATATTTGCATCACGAAGAACCGAAGACAAGACGAAGACGGGCCCCGAGGGGCCCACATCGCCTGCTGGCGCAGCTCCCAAACCTGCCACGCCGGGAGGTGGTGTGGCGCCCTCGGGCGCCCACTGACCTAGGTCTTTCGCCCATATAAACCCCCCTGACCTAAAAACGCTGGACGGTTAATCACTTTTTCCTCCACGGGTCCCGAGCCGCCGCCGTCGCCGTCACCACTACGGGAGAGATCAGAACTGCTCCCCGACACCCTGCCGAGAGGGGGAATCGTCCCCGGAGGCCTCTACGTCGCCATGACTGCCTCCGGACTGATACGTGAGTAGTCTACCTTGGACTACGGGTCCATAGCAGTAGCTAGATGGTTGTCTTCTCATCTTGTGCTATCATGTTTAGATCTTGTGAGCTGCATATCATGATCAAGATCATCTTTATGTAATTCTCCATGTTGTATTTGCTGAGATCCGATGAATATTGAGTACTAAAGTTATTGCGTCATAAAATATTATGTGTGTGCTATTTAATGATCTTGCATGCTCTCCGTTACTTGTGTATGCTCTGGCCAAGTAGATGCTAGTAACTCCAAGAGGGGGTATTGATGCTCGATAGTAGGTTCATGACTCTATTTAATCTGGAGCAGTGATAAAAAGCTCTATGGTTTTAGATGTGATGTTGCTACTTGGCATAAAACAGTAGTACTTTGTCTAAGAATGATGTTACTTACTTACTTTACACACAGTGCTTAAGGCGATAATCTGTTGTATGCAACTTAATACTGAAAGGGGTGCGGCCGCTAACCGGGAGGTGTATTATTAGTCATAGATGCGGTTGGAACGGTCTATCTATCTTGTTTTAATGCCCGAATGAATCTCACACTAGACACTATATCATTAGTATATGCATTGGGTTGCTTATCATTATTCTGTGAATTGCCTAGCTGTAATTTGCTTACCACGCATGGATGAATGTTATTATTTATGGAGAGACACCACTAGTGAACTGTGGACCCCGATCCTTCTCATTAATCTAATAAACCACAACTGCAAACCTGTTACTTTCCGCAAACAAACATCTTTCTTTCACACATACGTTTAATCCTTTGTTACAACAAGCCGGTGAGATTGACAACCTCACTTTTAATTGGGGCAATGTATCTTGATTGTTTGTGTGCAGGCTCCACGTTGGTGATCGTAAACGGCGCCACCAACAACCTCGAAGGGAACATTCATCTCCTACTGGATTGATAACCTTGGTTTCATAACTGAGGGAAATCTTGCTGCTCAGCTACTTCACACCCTCCTCTTGGGGATTCACCAACAACACGCGTAGCGATCATCAAAGAATTTTTTGCGCCGTTGTCGGGGATATAAAGAAACAACACCGCATTCATCTCTCTCGTCAACTTCGCACCCGTGTAGTGCATCAAGAATTTCTGGCGTCGTTCACGAGGGGAGTTTTCGCACTACCAATCTTTTTATTTTGTTATTGTCTTGCTTAGTTTATTTTTATTACTGTCTTGTTTGCTTAATATAAAAAATACAAAAAAAAAAGTTGCTTGCATTACTTTTTATATTTCGGTGTGCTATTTTATTTTCAGTTTTGTTGCTCTTGTTTATTTCGGTTTGTCATTAATTTGCTGAAAAAGGGTAGTCCTGAAGGTTAAGTTCGTTCGTTTAAACAACAAGGAGGAGAAAGTTTAAAAGATGCTTGGTATAGAATAAATGATGCTCATAAAAAATGCACTAAGAAACACTCCACTTTAATCCTCCATAGAAATTTTTATGTTGGTATCTCTAGTTGGTATAGGTATGTTCTTGACACTCTTACAGAGGATAATTTTCTTGGTACACCTGCTTTTGAAGCCTGCAATTGAATTGAAAGTTTGGTAGGATCACCACCCCATACTAAATAAGTTAAAACTGAGATCACTTTGGAAGATATAATTAAAAGGTTGGATTCTATGGAGAAATCTTTTCTTGATAATGCTAGCAAGGGTAACGAATCAATGAATGATATTAATTGAAGAAATACTGCTTTAGAAACTAGAAACACCCTTCATACTCATAATCGTAGAATTGATGAATTGGAAGATGTTACGGAAACTTTGAGTTCAACATTTGCTTCTATTAAAATTAAGAAGATAAAACTTTTGTAGAAAGGGAGCAAAAGTTCATTTATATTCCCAATCCAAAACCTCCCAATATGCCTAAAAGTGACGGTTTACATAATAGGACATACTCGTGGATACCAAAAACACCTATTACAACCAACCATGTTTTGGAGGAATTTATTGATGTTGATTCTTCATCTCTTGATAATACTTGAGTTTCACTTTGTGCCTAGCTCAAAGGCGTTAAACAAAAGCGCTTATGGGAGACAACCCACTTTTATTCCCTGTTATTTTATTTTGTTTTGCTTGTTTCAAGGACTTGTTCTACCTTTGTAGCAATTCTTTTGTATCTTATTTTATTGCAATGTTGTGTCAAGTTAAGCTCTAGTCGAAAGTTGATGTTAAAATTCAATTCCTGTGCTGAAACAGATTTCTGCTGTCCACCGTAAAATTCATATCTCAACGTCACACAAATCTGCCCTTTTTTGTGCACAATCCCCAGATGTATACGCTACTTTCATTAGTTTTGAGTTTTCTTATCTGAGCAAGTTAATTGCCTCGAAAAAATTCGTCTTTACGGACTATTCTGTTTTTGACAGATTCTGCCATTTTCTTTTGCAATGCCTCTTTTGCTATTTTGATTGGATCTTTTTACCTTTTAAGTATCAGTGGCTGTAGCTAATGTCCAGTAGTAATGGTAGCAGTTGTGTTCGTACAGAATATCATAATTTTTTGTGCACTAACCCTCTAATGAAGTTACTCTAAGTTTGTTGTGAAGGCAGTTTTCAAGGATCAGTTGAAGAGGATGATACAATGGGATCAAGAGGATAGTAAAGCCAAAGCTTGGGGATGCCCCGGTGGTTCACCCCAATATAATTCAAGAAGACTCAAGCGTCATAGCTTGGGGATGCCCAAGGCATCCCCTTCTTCATTGACAAACTATCAGGTCCTTTCTAGTGAAACTATATTTTAATTTAGTCGCTTCTTATGTGCTTATCTTGAAGCGTCTGTTTGTTTTTGTTTTTTATTTATTTATTTTTATTCTCTGAATAAATATGGATCCTAGCATTCTTTTGTGTGGGAGAGAGACACCCTCCGCTTTTCATATGAATACTCGTATTCTTCACTTATATGCACTGAGTATTCGTCTTTTGTCATCGTTTGCAATCTTGCTCTTTTTTCATGCATCTCTTGTAGAGCTGTTAGCTTTGTTATATCATACTCTCATATATCATTGTTTAATTACTTGGAGAGTTTATCTTTTAATAAGTTGATTGGTGTTTGGTTGAGAACAGAAAATGCTAAATGTGGTAGATGATATAATTAAATGATACATTAATCTTAAAGATCATTAAATTGTGTCACTTGAATCATTGATGTTTTTTGAGATATTAATTTGCTTAATGGTAAACATGATGGTCTAGTAAAGTGGAATGATTAAATGGTTTGTCTAGAGAAACTTGAAAACGGTGCCACACTTAAATTTCCAGTGTATTGCATAATGGTATATGACTTCTTTTTTGCCTAAGGCAACAGTAATGGCTTTATGTTATGCGCTACGGTCGGGTCCCCAACAGTTACTTGTTCATTTGCCACAACACCCCTAGGAGTAATTTTCATTATGCCTTGGAATCTTCTTACTTGTGAGTTCTAAAACTGCGGTTTTCATGGCACTTCCACCACCATATTGCTAGCCTCTTCGGTACTTTGCTTTGCCCTTTCTCACATTGAGAGTTGGTGCATTTTTCGCGGGTACATCCAAACTTGTGGGAGATCTTCATCTTGTTCTCCTACACATAAGCCAAACATCTTCCTCAAAACATCCACCATACCTACCTATTACAGCATTTTCATAGTTGTTCCGAAATATATTGTCATGCAACATCCATCTTACATTACATGACTGGTTGTCATTCATTACTTATTTATTGCTTTACGTGTTTCTATAAAGCTGATGTGTGGTTTTACCCATGTTACGATAGAGCACTGCATAACCTGCTACACTGGCAGAGGCAATGTTGTCATATGTATTCTTACGGCACATTCATATTCGTTACTTGTATCATCAGTATGTTGTTTTATCATCATTAGTGTGTTGTCATATATTATGTATCAGTTTAGGATGCTTGCCCCTAAAAGTGAAAAGAGCCATGGAGGCCATCGAAAAGAGAAATAGAAAAAGAAAAAAATAGAAAAAAGAGAAAAAAGAAAAGAAAAAAAAGAAAGAAATAAAAAAGGGGGCAACATTACTATTCTTTATCACACACTTATGCTTATGATACAACGCCATATTATTTGTAGTCATCACTTGTGCTCATGTTATAGCACCATATCATTTGTGATCATCATTTGTGCTCATGTCTAGCACCTTTACTCCATATGAGAGAGTTTTCATATCTTAGTTGCATAACTATGTGGGGAACTTTACACTATAGAACTTGGCTTGTATATTCAAATGATGAGCCTCCTCAAAAGTTCTCTAGGTCTTCGTGAGCAAGCAAGTTGGATGCACCTCCACTAGTTCCATTGGAGAGTTTTCATTTACTTATAGCTCCATGTGCATCCGTCGTATGGCAATCACTATTCCTTGCATAGCTTCGATTGTATGAGTTTCTCTTGTCTAATGATCATCTATATCTTTGTGAGCCTTTCTTCCATGGGCCTTCCAAAACTCCGTTAACATTCTCTTAGCCATAACATCCTGGTGCCAGGAACCAACGTTGAACGCTTGCTTGTTTCTTTTGAACAAATAATATATTGATCTTCTACGTGCATATTGCTATTACTTGACTTGATCCTTTCATAAAGTTGTCATGTTTGTTGGAAGCATTAGATGATTATATTGTTGTGCTTGAAGCTTAAATCATCTTCAATATCTACTTTGCACAGTTGATCGCTATCTAGTACTATATCATTAAAAGCTTTGCTTGCTTCACCTACTTGTTTGTTCATTACTCATTTGATATCAATATAAACTACAACCTTTATTCATTTGATCTCAGTTTACATGCCTTACATTATTACATGATCAAAAATTGTGTTTAAGCATGTCACTTCATAAATTATACTTCTTTTATCGTTCTTGCCTACTTGGGACGAGAAGAACTAAGCTTCGGGATGTTGATACGTCTCCAACGTATCCATAATTTCTTGTGTTTCATGCTATGTTATATCATGTTAGTACATGTTTTATATGCATTTTACATTGTTTTATGCATTTTCTGGGACTAACCTATTAACAAGATGCCACAGTTCCAGTTCCCTGTTTTCTGCTGTTTTTGGTTTCAGAAAAGCTCTTAAGGAAATATCCGCCAAATTGGAAACTAGTCAACCAGGAATTATTTTTGGAATATTTGCATCGTAAAGAACCGAAGACGAGACGAAGACGGGCCCTGAGGGGCCCACATCGCCTGCTGGCGCGGCTACCAAGCCTGCCGCGCCGAGAGGTGGTTTGGCGCCCTCGGGTGCCCACCGACCTAGGTCTTTCGCCCATATAAACCCACCAACCTAAAAACGCTGGATGGTTAATCACTTTTTCCTCCACGGGTCCCAAGCCGCTGCCGTTGCAGTCACCACTTCGGGAGAGATCAGAACTGCTCCCCGGCACCCTGCCGAGAGGGGGAATCGTCCCCGGAGGGCTCTACGTTGCTATGATCGCCTCCAGATTGATGCGTGAGTAGTCTACCTTGGACTACAGGTCCATAGAACTAGCTAGATGGTTGTCTTCTCCCCTTATGCTATCATGTTTAGATCTTGTGACCTGCCTATCATGATCAAGATCATCTTTATGTAATTCTCCATGTTGTGTTTGCTCGGATCCGATGAATATTGAGTATTAAAGTTATTGCTTCATAATATATCATGTGTGTGCTATTTAATGATCTTGCATGCTCTCCATTACTTTTTTATGCTCTGTCCAAGTAGATTCTTGTAACTCCAAGAGGAAAAGATGCGTATACCAATACAACAGAAAAGATGCCCAAGATCAACAATTCAAATCCAAGAAAAAACCAGAAGTTCACTGCTCTTGTCTGAAAGTGAAAAATAACTGACAGAAAGTCTGACAGCCAAACCCAAGGCCATCTTCTGAATTCCAAGCAATGCTAAAGGCAAGAAGAGAAGAGGGAATTCAAATAAGTTTGAATCATAAAGGAGTAAGATAGATCAACTTGGAGATCAAGGAAACCACAAAAGGCATAAAGGCAAAAAGGTGCAAAAGAGGGGACATGCCATGTGCACTGTCAGCTGTGGAAAGGAAGCAAGCTTCCTCCTTTACCAACTCGCACCTCACCTCCACCACATTTGGAAAAAGTGTATAAAGCCACCACAAGCTCCTCCATTTCATCACACCCATCCATTCCATTCCACCATTCGCATTGTGTAGCGCCCCATCTTTTATTAAAGATGGAACACCTGTGTTAAGTGCTGGTCCCTGGATCACTGCCAGCACCACTGTACAAAATATAAAGTATTATTGCATAAGTATCAAAATACTACAACGAGATCCAAAAATAGCTAAGTATAGATTTATTACAAAGTGCATAGCCATGACGGCTAGCTAGAATATTCAAAGTTCACAAAAAGCAAATAGCAATGAGCCTCATCTTCAAGCATGCGCCACAGGCAGACATGTTGGGTGTAGACTCGAGTCCAAACTTATTCTTCATCTGAAGTACCTGCACATTTGAATGTGCAGCCCCCGAAGGAGGTCAATACAATAAAGTATTGGCAAGTGACTATGGTGGATAATAAACGAGAAGTCTAATTGTATATGCATATTTGGCTTGGTGGAGTTGTAGGCTATTTTTGTAGAAAGCAAGTTTTCTCCTATCTTTTGTAAAACACTTTTGTTTCTCAAGGACTTGGCACCAAGGAATGAAGCCTAGGTGCACGAACAATTCTTTCCTTAGTCAAATTTTACTTCATAAAAACGGTGTTGAGATTCTTCCGTCCATCCTTGTCCACCTGCTCGAAGTAGTCTATCACCGGGGACACGGCCAAGTACTCAGATTGTCGACTCTGCAGAGGTTGTGCACTTTCACCTTTAGAGCCAATTAACCCAAACATCCTATACACGCGGAGTGCATTAAGGAAAGGAGATAATTGAGACAAGAACTTTTAGAAGAAGAATTCAACCATACTAGCAAGACCCATTCCACCTACCAACTCTACATCTGCTTGTCAAGCTGATAGGTTGAACTCTCACAACTTAATTTTTCTAGACAGAGCCCATTGTCAAAAGGCTGCACGGGAAGCATCTAAACTTGGAGGGACTTAGTAATCTCTTTGTTCCTGGGTGGTCGTCCACAAGTGCACTTTTGGGTGACAACCACCATGCTCATGGCCCTAAGTAGAATAGAAGTTCATCCTAGGAGACGACAACCACAAGCATAGTCCCAAATAGCCACTCAACATAAACCATACCAACCAATCCACCCAGGTGTGCATTTTAAGTTTAACACTCAGAAATATTTCCATAACATGGCATGTAAATAATTTTATAGCATTTCTAAGCATCTAATAAAACTTTTAAATGGCTGCATGGTAAAGGATGGCTACACTACTAGGAATTTTGCATACCATAAAATTAACTTAGTATAATAGAATAATGCCAAAAGTTTCCTATCATGCATACTACTCAAAATATTTTACTAATGCATATAGGAAAATATTGGGTAGTTGATGAATGTCACTTGCCTTGGTAACAGGAGGAGCAAGCACAACAAGAATAACAATCACAAGCAAGTCCTTCCTCTTCTTCACAATCTAGCAATATATTAAATAAATAAATACACACACAATAAAACACTTTAAACACCAAAACATAAACATGTATGCATGCATGATGTTTTATGAGTAAAGCAAGACACACTTATTAAGATTTTATTCTTTCTGTTATTAAATGCATGAAATGCAATTTCCAGGAATTTCTTACTTTAGTTATCAATTAAATTTTGGAAAACAGTATAGCAAAATTAGTGTTCTACAACTACAACTTTTATTCTTTTATGAAAAGTTTTCAAATACACTCAAATTGAACTTTCTGGTCAGAGGAATATAATGCAAATCTAAAACCATTAAATTTATTAGAGAAACATTTTTATTATTTAAGTTATGAATTTAAATAGCAGAAATACTATACTTATAATTACACGAATTAAAAGTTTTTAAAAGGAAAAACAAATGATTTAGAAATAAACTACACTAGCAGGGCTATCCGTGGATATAAAATTTATCAAATTTGGACTTACAGATCAAAAGATATGAATTTTCCAAGTTTTACATATTTTCTGTTTTATTTAATAATTTCTGCCGAAAATAGAAAAAGAAGTGCTACGTGGCGCAATCTGATTCGCCGATACCATTTCGACGCGGATCGGCTCTGGAGCCGTTCGATCTAATTCATCACGGACGCGCCAGATTAAACGAGCTAAACGAAAAAAAGAAATAATCATAGCCCGTACGGTCTGGATCCAACGGTCGAGATCGCACTAGCCAGCGAGCGGCGTGAATCGCCGGAGCTACTTCGACCGCGGCGGTGCAATGGCCGTCTTCATACTCTACCGCGCAAATAGGAGGAATCGAAGAGCGGTTTCGTTACCGAGCGTTGCCGGACGTCGGGGTTGGCTTGATGGCGAGGCAGACGGCGTTGAGATGGTCCTCTCTTCCTTGGGTTGCTCGCCGGAGTTGGAGAAGCAGACGGCGGCGATGGTCGCGGACGGAGGCGTCGTTCGTCTGCGATTCAAGACACGGGATCATGTAAAAACGGTGTGCAGGGAAGAAAGAAAACGAGGGAAGGAGAAGAGATGGTGTGGGGTGGTCGTAGGGCCCCGTACGGCGAGCTCAACGGTGGCGGAACCGACGAGATGCCGACTCCGATTGCGGGCAGCCTTGTGGCGTAGAGTTTAGGGTTTTGGGCGGAAACGATAGGCGGTGTTAAGGGGTATAAATACGGGCGAGAGGGGGCGAGAAGATCGACTCGAAATCGGTTTAGGGGGATCGGATCGCCGGAGGAATACTCGGGATACGCTCGAGTTTTTTCGCGCCGGAGGTTGAAGATCATCTGACAGGTGGGGCCCACCTGTCAGCGAGATGAGAGAGAGAGCGCTGCACGGGCTGGGTGGCTGGGCTGATGGGTCGAGATAGCGCGCGCGCGGTAGATAGTACTAGGCCGGCTCGTTTCTCCTTTTCCTAATTTCCTTTTATCAAATTAATTTCTGTTTTCAAAACTGATTTCAGAAATGATTTTTAAACTTATTCAAAACATTTCAGAGAAATTCACAAAAATATATTTTGGAAAGGTTATTAAAATTAGAACTTTTTAGAAGTATCTTGATAAATAAATAAACAAATAAATAAGGAATGTTATAAGGAGTTCAATTTCACCTCTTTTATGAAATACAAAATTATTCAAACTAATAAATAACTTTAAATTATTCCTTTTGTGATTTAGATGCAATGTCTATATGGTGAATGATGCATGAATGCAAGGTTTTAAATTTTTGAGAAATTTGGGATGTTACACATTCACTCCACTTTTCCACTTTCCACCAACCACCATCCCCCAGCCCACCCAGAACAGGACCAAGAACAAGAACAAGAAAGAAGAACAAGATGAACATGGAGAACATAAGAAAAAACACAAGGCCTTGGTGAACTGAAGATCAAGATCTGCAACTCTTCCTCCTCTACTCTGCTTCCTCTGCCCCGACCTGATTTCAGTGAGCTAAAGCCAAGGATCTTTCCCCCTCTCTTGTGTAATCTTGAATGAACCTTGTAGATCATCCATCTACAAGTAAGGCTTGTAACAATTTGTTATTGCAGTGATTTGAGTGACACAATTCTCTTTTTTAACTGAAGATTTGCATGTTTTGGTTGATGCGTGTCTTGATCAGTGCTTGTAAGGCTAGTCCCTGCATACTTGTGTGTTGTAATTATGTCCCTAGTCTCTATTTGCTTGTTAACTCGCCGTGATCTGACTTGACAACCCAGAAAGTTATGATCTTTGTGCTCTGAATTTCATCCTTCCTACACCTGCTAAAAACATTTGCTTGCAAGACCAGTCTCTGCAAGTTAAGAACTAAAATCTTATTCCTTGTCTAAACCCTGCTTAGATCCTTGCTAGTCTCTGGTTTGACAACCTGGAGACTGTAAGTTAAATTCTAATTATGTTACAGTTAAATTTCTTTACCTTCTTGTTTAAAACCTGAAACCTTAAAGACTTGGTTTAGCTTCTGCCAACACTTAGAAACATCATAGACTTGTTTATCACTCTGGAGATGATAACACAAAACCCCACTATATTACATCATGATCAAATTGGCGCCGTTACCGGGGATTGACTTATGATTATTTCTTTGAAAGAGCAGTAGACTAGAATGTGTGAAACCTGTGAAATTCAGCAAACTTGCATTATCTCGATACGAATGGAGCTTCTTGGCAATGAAATTTGACAACTAGAACTGTTATTAGGTGTTTTAGTACACTAACCCTTGATAAAAGTTCTTGTTTGTGACTGTACGCAGAGAAAAATGATCTCTTTTATGAAGTGTTTGGACTCTGTTGATACAGTCATCTGAAGACTCACTTCTTGCTCATTTTTATCCAGAACCTGAAAGAACTTCTCTTGCAAGAAGAAGAGCAACTTCTGAAGCTTCAGTGGAAGGCTTAAGTTCTGAGGATTCAGTCAGCAGCATGGGTGATAAGAAGTTGAGAGATCTGTGGATCCCTAAGGATCAGATATCCAATGCAAATGTCATCATGCATGACGTTCAGGCAAATAACTGGGAGATCAAACCTGCCTTGATCAATATGGTACAACATACTCCATTCAAAGGAAGTGCTTTGGTGTAGTGCCCAAGCTTATGAAAGCAATGGCACATATGAACAATGTAAAGACTTGGATCACATAAGTCTCACATTCTCCAATAGATGTAATACCACAGTACAATGTCATAATTTATTACAGAACGAGACGAATGATCCAAAAACAAATATCCTTACAACTTAGCATAGCGGAAAATGCCATCTGAATAAATAGTTCACACTTTATTTCAGAGTTCAAACGCAATCCTAAAGGTAGCATGGAGTTACATCTTCTCCATGAAGCCACTGGCAAATCATGTTGGTTGTAGCTCGAAGACGACCCCCTTACTCATTCGGACATTCTGCAAGGTTTAGTTGCAGCCCGGCTATAAAGGGTCAGCACAATTGAATTGTGGTGGCAAGTGACTTTAATTCCTAATGTTCTATTATACTAATACTATATGCTTAATTTGGCTGGTGGAGCTCAAGGCTATTGCGCAAAGCAAATTTTCTCCTACTTTTGATAAACAGTTTTCTTAAATCAATAATCTTCTCCTTCAGAGAAAATTCTCGAGACAAGTCCATGTCTCCTACCCATGTTCATCCAACAAAGTTTTATTAAGAAATTTGAGATGAGGAGATTTTCAGAACACAGCCTTGTGTAGTTACTCAATTTGTCCGATGCCGGGGACACGGCTAAGATCTTAGGTTTTAACTCTCGAGAGGGTGTGCACTTTCACCATTAGACTCAATCAACCCAAACTATCCTCTACACTCCTTTAGTGAGAAGGAAAAGGAGAAGATCAAGACGAGACTTTTCAGATGTTGCTTTCCCGTGATCATACTAAGAGATTACCACCATCCTATCAACTCTACCACCATCAATTTCTTGACCCAGGTCCACATCAACTTACTCCATCAAGACATAGCCCATATTGACCAATGGTTGCACGATAAGCAACTAGACTCGGTGTAAACTTAAATCTCATAGCCCTGGGTGGCCTACCACCAGTGAGCAACTCAGGTTAACACCGCATATCATGGCCCCAAGTAAGTAGAAACTACCCTGGGCGAAGACAACCATGACACTTGGCCCTGAGAAGCCACTCAACTTGAAACCTCCTCGATCGACCCAATCCACCCAGGCGTTAAATTAATTTAGTGGAAATTTTCATTTATCACATCAACCATAAAACAATCATTTTTGCAGCAGTTGCTTCCACTAAATTATAATAGGGGTCTAGTCTGGAATTTCTAAGGGGAAACCTAAAAGGTTTGCATAGCATAATACAATCTCCCAAAAACTTATCATGCATACTACTTTTGCAAATACTGTTTGAAAACACTAGATATGCAATAGAATAAAATAGTAGGTGTTTTATGAAGTCACTTGCCTTGGCAGCAGGAGGGGCAGGCACAACAAGAATAGCAATCACATGCAGGTCCTTCCTCTCCTTCACAATCTAGCACAAGCAATACATACAAATAAATATTCACACAAAATCTCACACACCAAATAAAAGATGTATGCATGCATGGTATGCCATGTGTAGAATTAGACACACTTATCCATGATTTATATTCTCTGGTATTAAATGCATGAGATGCAGTTTCTAGGAATTTCTCAATTCATTTAATAATTGGAAACAAAATAACCCAAACTTAGATTATAACATTACAACTTTTATTGTTCTAATAAAGTTTTCAAATAAGACATATATTAATATTCCTGGGTAGAGGTTGATAACATAAACCTAAAACAATTGAGTTTATTTGTAAATCATTTTTATTATTTAAGTTATGGATTTAATAGCCGAATTACTCCTCGGATGATCTTGTGTATTATTATTTATAAAAAGTAAAAACAAATGATCTGTAAATAAACTACATTAGCAGGGCTATCCGTGGATATAAAAATCATTGAATTTGGATTTACAGAACAAAAGTTATGAATTTTCTAAGTTTTACATAATTTCTGTTTTATTTATCAAATTCCTGCGAAAAAAGAAAATAAGAGGGATACGTGGCACAATCCTATTGGACGGTACCGCTTCGTCGCGGATCGGCAGCGCGGCCGTCCGATCTACATAAAAACGGACGCTCGGGATTAAACGGATCTAGATCCGTTGGATCTAGATCCAACGGTTCGCATCTAGAGCCTCGGCGCGGGCGGCGCGAGTCCGCCGGAGGTCCTCCGACCACGGCGGCGCCACGGCCGGCGTCGTGCGCGTTCGAGTCCTAGTGGTCTAGGGGACGAACGAGTCTTACCGTTACGTAGAGGACGACGAGGCGGGGTCGGTGGCGAAGCGTGGTTCTTCGGAGTGTCGTCGTTCCCCGGGAAGTTCTCGCCGGAGTTGGTGCTTGCGGCCGGCGGCGGAGTTCGCGGATGGGGACGACGTTCAGCTGCGGTAGGAGACCAACCACGAAGTCACGAAGATGCGCACGGTTAAAGCAAACAGAACCAGAGGAAAGAAGGGCTCCGGGGCAGCGGATGCCGCCGGAGTTGCTAAAACTCACCGTCGGAATGGCGGCGGCGGAGCTCGGAAATCCGAGCGGCCTGGAGGTGGAGGAGACTAGGGTTTTGGGCGCGGGTTGAGGCGGCAGGGGTGGGGATTAAAAGGGGGGCGCAAAAGGAAACATCTCCACGAATTTGAGCGTCCAACACGGATCGAAATCGGAGAGGAATCCGCGCGGGATTCGTTCCGGAGGTGGAAGACTCTCCTGACAGCGAGAGGGAGAGGGAGCGCGGGCCGCCAGGCCGTTGCTAGGCCGCCACACGCGCGGTAGATAGGGAGGACGGCCCGTTTCCCTTTTTTTTATCTTTTCTTTTCTCTAAATAATTTCTATTTACTCAAAATGATTTTTTTACTCAGCCAAAATACTTTATAAAAATTCATAAAAATATGTTTTTGAAAGATTATAAAATTTAGAACCTTTTTGTATTATTCTTGCCTATTAAATAAATTATGAAAATTATAATTATTCAGGGGGTTTAAATAAACTCTTTATGGAATTATAAATTATTTAAACTCTTATTTGCAAATAAAATTGTACTTATGTAATAAATTGTTATGACTAAATGATGAATGATGCATGAATGCAAAGTTTTAAATTTTAGCAAAATTGGGATGTTACAAACCTAACCCCCTTAAGATGAATCTCGTCCTCGAGATTCGGTTTGGCCTTCAAAAAGATGTGGGTGTTCTTCCCGAAGATCATCCTTCCGTTCCCAAGTTGCTTCTTCTTCGGTGTGGTGGTTCCACTGGACCTTACAAAATTTGATAGTCTTGGTCCGTGTGATCCTTTCGGCCATCTCCAAGATTTTGACTGGCTTCTCTTCATACGTCAGGTCACTTTCCAACTGATCTTCTTCTAATGGCACTGCATCCCGTAGTGGGGTTTCTGTCATCTCTGGATGACACTTCTTCAATTGGCTCACGTGGAAGACATTGTGAACTGCTGACAGAACTTCCGGCAATGCTAACTCATATACTACTTCTCCCTTGCGGGAAAGAATCTTAAAGGGGCCGATGAATCGAGGTGCAAGTTTACCCTTGATCCCGAACCTCTTCACACCACGCATTGGTGACACTCTTAAATAAGCCCTGTCACCTATCTCATATGTGATTTCTCTCCTTTTGGAATCTGCATAGCTTTTCTGCCTGGACTGCGTGATCTTCAATCTGTCCTTGATTATTCGAACCTTCTCTTCAGCTTCCTGGATTATATCAGGTCCAAATAAACTTCGCTCTCCCACACCGTTCCAGAGTAGTGGTGTGGTGCATTTCCTACCATAAAGTGCCTCAAACGGCGACATCTCTATACTTGCTTGGTAGCTGTTGTTATAAGAAAATTCTGCGTATGGAAAATTATCATACCAACTAGACTTGTAGTCCAAGGCACATGCCCTCAGCATATCTTCTAAAATTTGGTTTACTCTTTCCGTCTGTCCATCCGTTTGTGGATGAAATGCTGTACTGAACTCTAATCTCGTACCCAATGATTCATGTAGTTGTTTCCAGAAGTGCGAGGTAAACTGGGTACCTCTGTCAGACACAATCCTCTGGGGAATACCATGAAGGCATACAATTCTCCTCATGTAAATCTCTGCCAACTTAGCACTTGAGTAGGTAGTCTTTACTGGCACAAAATGGGCCACCTTTGTCAAACGATCCACTATTACCCAGATCGAATCATATCCCGATCTGGTACGCGGTAACCCAGTAATGAAATCCATACCTATATGTTCCCATTTCCAATCCGGTATAGGTAAAGGTTGCAACAATCCAGCTGGCTTCTGATGCTCCGCCTTTACTCGACTACATACATCGCACTTAGCTATAAATTCCGCGATGTCTCTCTTCAGGTTATTCCACCAAAATCTTTCCTTTACATCCATGTACATCTTGGTGTTCCCCGGGTGTATGGAATAAGGCGAGTTATGTGCTTCTTGCAGAATCAACTTTCTAAGATCCTCATCTTGCGGCACGCAGATGCGTTTCTCAAACCACAAGGTGCCTTGCTCATCCATTCGAAAGCCCTTGTCCTTTCCTTCGCTCAGGTTGACCTTGATTTCATCCATTACTTTGTCTCCCTTCTGGCCTTCCCGAATCTTATCCATCAACAAAGGTTGTACGTCCAGTGTTGCGAGGAATCCTTCGGGTACTACCTCTAATCTGAGGTCCTTAAATGCTCTACTTAATTCCTCGGGCAATTCTCCCGCTGTCAGTCCATTTACATGGACCTTACGGCTCAAAGCGTCAGCCACCACATTAGCCTTTCCTGGGTGATATTGCAAACTCATATCATAGTCCTTATTAAGTTCCAGCCATCTTCTTTGCCTCATATTCAATTCCTTCTGGGTGAAAATATATTTCAGGCTCTTATGATCCGTGAATACTTCACAACGCTTTCCCAAAAGATAGGGTCTCCACGTCTTTAGCGCATGCACTACTGATGCTAACTCCAGATCGTGAGTGGGATAGTTGACCTCATGTTTCTTAAGCTGTCTGGAAGCATATGAAACCACTTTCCCTTCTTGCATTAGAACACTTCCTAGTCCATGGTGCGAGGCATTACAATATACTTGGAATTCCTTCTCTATATCTGGCAAACATAAAACAGGTGCTGACACCAGTCGTTTCTTCAGTTCCTGGAAACTTATTTCACATTCTTCAGTCCACTTGAATTTGACTTCCTTTTTCAGTAGTGAAGTCAACGGTTTGGCAAGTTTGGAGAAGTTCTCAATAAATCTTCTATAATAACCTGCCAGTCCAAGGAAACTACGGATGTCTGCCACATTCTTGGGTACTTCCCATTTTGTCACAGCTGACACCTTTTCTGGGTCTACTGCTATTCCATTTTTCGACACAACGTGTCCTAGGAAACGAACTTCTTCTAGCCAGAATTCACACTTGCTAAATTTGGCATACAACTTGTGTTCTCTAAGTCTCTGTAATATCATGTGCAAGTGGTCTTCATGTTCCTCCTGACTTTTGGAGTAAATCAGGATATCATCAATGAACACCACTACAAACTTATCCAGAAAGTCCATAAACACTTTGTTCATCATGTTCATGAAGTATGCCGGTGCATTGGTTAAACCAAACGGCATTACGGTGTACTCATATAATCCATATCTGGTAGTGAAGGAAGTTTTTGGTATATCTAGTTCTCTTACTTTCATTTGAAAGTATCCTGATCGCAAATCGATCTTAGAGAATACCGAAGCACCCTCTAGCTGGTCGAAAAGCTCGTTAATTTTCGGTAGCGGGTACTTATTCTTGATCGTCACCTCGTTGATTGCTCGATAATCCATGACTAGCCTTTGAGTACTATCCTTTTTCTCTACGAACAGAATGGGTGCTCCCCAAGGTGATGAACTTAGGCGGATGAATCCTTTCTGCAGTTGCTCCTCTAACTGCTTCTTGAGTTCTTTCAATTCAGCTACGGCCATTGGATATGGCCTCTTGGCTATGGGTCCCGTTCCGGGAACCAAATCTATGAGAAAATCCACATCCCAATCGGGCGGCATTCCCGGTAGTTCTTCGGGGAAAACATCAGGGTAATCTCTTACCACACGAACGTCTCCCAGGCTAACCCCCTTAAGAGAATTTAGCTCAACTTTCTTAAATTCAAATTTGGATTTGTATCTGATCTTCTTATTCTCGGGAGTGGTGAGTGTAATGGATCTATTCGCACAATCCAAAACTCCTTCAAACTTGGCCAACCAATCCATACCGAGTATAAAATCCAGACCCTGGGTCTCTAATATTATCAGGTTTACCGGAAAGGAGTGTTTACCAATTTCAAAACTCAAGTTTTGACAATCGGTTTGTGCGAGCATTTCCCCCCCTGGGGAACTCACCCTAACCGGATTTAGCAGGCTTGTAGTAGTAAGTTTGTTTTTATTAACAAAAGCTCTTGAGATGAATGAGTGGGATGCTCCAGTATCGAACAAGACTAATGCTGGAAAGGTATGTAGTAGAAACGTACCAATCACTGCATCCGGTTCATTCTGCACTTCTTCCACATCAAGATGATTCACATGTGCCTTCTGGAAAGGATTAGGCTTTGATGCTTCCGGCGCCTTCTTCTTCTCTGGGAAGTCTGTTGAGTAATGTCCCTTCTTCCCACACTTGTAGCAAGTCACTTGACTTATATCTCGTTTTGGTTCATTGTTGTGGCGGTGTTGCTCTTTTCCACTATTGTTCCCATTGAACGGGTGGTTGTGTCCACTACCACCCTGTCCATTTCCTCTGTATCCGGAATTTCCTACTTTATGGATATGACCATTATGGTTGTGGCCACTTCTACTCTTGTGACTATGGTGACCTCCACTGTTCTCAGGTACGTATGGTTTCTTCTGCATCAGATTAGTGTTGTACTTATTGGCGCTGAACTTCCTCTTTCTATTCTCCCCTTCTTCATGTTGCTGTCCAGAGTAATGGCCTGATCAAGAAGGTCCTGATAATTGGGAGCATAGGCTACAGACAATGGTATTTTCAGCTCACCATTGAGTCCATTCAGAAACTTATACTTCCTCTTTGCATCGGTGTCTACATCCTCTGGGGCACAGCGTGAGAGGGAATTGAAGTCCTCCACGTACTCCCTCAGAGCACGATTTCCCTGTCTCAGAGTGCGGAACTCATCCCTTTTCAGATTCATGATCCCAGAAGAGATGTGTGCATTGCGGAAACCTTCTTTAAAGATTTCCCAGGTAAGTCCTTCAAGTGGGTGAGTGATCTGATATTTTTCCCACCACTGTGCCGCTGGTCCCTCCAGTAGATGGGAAGTGAACCTTATTTTCTCTAATTCCGTACACTCGCAAGTAACCAGATCCTTGTTCACAGAGCGTAGCCAATCATCGGCTACGATTGGTTCAGAAGATGTGGAGAATTTGTTGGGTCTGAGCCTCAAGAACCTAGCAAGGCGGTCAACTTGGGGTGGGGGTGGTGGTGGTGGCGGTGGAGGGGGTGGTGGATTGTTTTGGTTTGCCATGAACTGAGCCATCATGGTCATCAACTGTGTCTGGGCTGCCATCATTTGTTGCATCATTTCGTTGGCATTGTTGTTGTCAGGATCACGACGTGGAGGCATCTGTATGGTGTGGGCATAGGTAAGTAGTGATAGAAAGAGACTACAAAGGAAAAAAAAATCTACCCATGCACATCAACACACTTCACAGAAACATAACAAACAACAAGTAAACAGGCACACCCGAAGTATTTTATAAATTCGATATTTTAGAGACTTGCAAACCAAGCTAGGACATGGTTTTCAGGGTACTGCCTCAGCACAAATTGGTGGGTCAATACAACTTCGATGGGGTAAGGAGAAATACTCGTAAGGTAAGGATAACTGGTGGTCTTACTAATCAAATTTTAAAACTCTTTATGTATTTGCGGGTGTTCCCACACTTGCGCTTCTTGACACCTGTGGCTTCCTTGGGAGTGTCCTCATCGGGGTAGGTTAACACTAGGGGCTCTGGGGCGTCAGGGAAATGATTCTTCTCTGCCTGAAGTTCCATTTGTCTTAGTTGTTCACACAAATGAGCACACTGAGCCTGCAATGCCAAAATGTGGGCATCCTTCTGCGCAATCCTATCATCTTGCAGGTAAATCTTGTTTTCCAGTTCCTTGTTCTCCTTCGTTAGCACCTGAACTTCTACACGAAGAATATCCTTCTCTTCTCTAAGCTTTTCTTAACGTGACGGTGGACGCGCCTTAAATCTGCCCTGTAGAAGATCTCTTGTCCCAGAAGTATATCCAAGTTATGGCAATAAGCTCCAAGGTCTCCATGATGCTTCTCGTTCATACCCCTAAGTGAGGGTTGAACGGGTTGTCCAATGCTATCCCTCCTGGCAAAGTGTCGAAAGACGGAGTTGGGCTTGATCTCGTCATAGAATTGCTCAATGATGCGGAACAAGGTCTCCAGCATTGCCATCTCCACTCCATTCTTCCAGGTGGGGTATCTAGATCGGAAACGGATCAGCTGCGATCCAGGAGGATCAGGACGAGGGAGAACTTCTGACTCGATCTTCCAGCGTCCTTCAGGGTAATCTTCTGACATAATTTCTTTGCCCCTGAAGACTGGCGGCGTCAACCTCAGGGTCCTGGAAATACTGAGGAGCTGGTAACTGAAGTAGTACTGGTCTCCTTTCTGCGGGGATAACTCTTGGGTGAAGTTCTTCATCTACAAGAATTTTGAAGGGATAAGAAATAAGGAGATAAAGCGAAAAAGAATGAAGAAGGTAAGGAACATATTATAAGGAAACAAGTATGGTATGTCTAATTTCATTAATTACAAATATTTATTTTAGGGTTTGTATCCAATCCTAGGGGTTTCGAGCCTACAGGTAACATTCGTGCTCTGATACCATCTGTAGTGCCCAAGCTTATGAAAGCAATGGCACATATGAACAATGTAAAGACTTGGATCACATAAGTCTCACATTCTCCAATAGATGTAATACCACAGTACAATGTCATAATTTATTACAGAACGAGACGAATGATCCAAAAACAAATATCCTTACAACTTAGCATAGCGGAAAATGCCAGCTGAATAAATAGTTCAGACTTTATTTCAGAGTTCAAACGCAATCCTAAAGGTAGCATGGAGTTACATCTTCTCCATGAAGCCACTGGCAAATCATGTTGGTTGTATCTCGAAGACGACCCCCTTACTCCTCATTCGGACATTCTGTAGTTGCAGCCCAGCTATAAAGGGTCAGCACAATTGAATTGTGGTGGCAAGTGACTTTAATTCCTAATGCTCTATTATACTAATACTATATGCTTAATTTGGGCCCAAAGCTATTGCGCAAAGCAAATTTTCTCCTACTTTTGATAAACAGTTTTCTTAAATCAATAATCTTCTCCTTCAGAGAAAATTCTCGAGACAAGTCCATGTCTCCTACCCATGTTCATCCAACAAAGTTTTCTTAAGGAATTTGAGATGAGGAGATTTTCAGAACACAGCCTTGTGTAGTTACTCAATTTGTCCGATGCCGGGGACACGGCTAAGATCTTAGGTTTTAACTCTCGAGAGGGTGTGCACTTTCACCATTAGACTCAATCAACCCAAACTATCCTCTACACTCCTTTAGTGAGAAGGAAAAGGAGAAGATCAAGACGAGACTTTTCAGATGTTGCTTTCCCGTGATCATACTAAGAGATTACCACCATCCTATCAACTCTACCACCATCAATCTCTTGACCCAGGTCCACATCAACTTACTCCATCAAGACAGAACCCATATTGACCAATGGTTGCACGATAAGCAACTAGACTCGGTGTAAACTTAAATCTCATAGCCCTGGGTGGCCTACCACAAGTGAGCAACTGAGGTTAACACCGCATATCATGGCCCCAAGTAAGTAGAAACTACCCTGGGCGAAGACAACCATGACACTTGGCCCTGATAAGCCACTCAACTTGAAACCTCCTCGATCGACCCAATCCACCCAGGCGTTAAATTAATTTAGTGGAAATTTTCATTTATCACATCAACCATAAAACAATCATTTTTGCAGCAGTTGCTTCGACTAAATTATAATAGGGGTCTAATCTGGAATTTCTATGGGGAAACCTAAAAGGTTTGCATAGCATAATACAATCTCCCAAAAACCTATCATGCATACTACTTTTGCAAATACTGTTTGAAAACACTAGATATGCAATAGAATAAAATAGTAGGTGTTTTATGAAGTCACTTGCCTTGGCAGCAGGAGGGGCAGGCACAACAAGAATAGCAATCACAAGCAGGTCCTTCCTCTCCTTCACAATCTAGCACAAGCAATACATACAAATAAATATCCACACAAAATCTCACACACCAAATAAAAGATGTATGCATGCATGGTATGCCATGTGTAGAATTAGACACACTTATCCATGATTTATATTCTCTGGTATTAAATGCATGAGATGCAATTTCTAGGAATTTCTCAATTCATTTAATAATTGGAAACAAAATAACCCAAACTTAGATTATAACATTACAACTTTTATTGTTCTAAGAAAGTTTTCAAATAAGACATATATTAATATTCCTGGGTAGAGGTTGATAACATAAACCTAAAACAATTGAGTTTATTTGTAAATCATTTTTATTATTTAAGTTATGGGTTTAATAGCCGAATTACTCCTCGGATGATCTTATGTATTATTATTTATAAAAAGTAAAAACAAATGATCTGTAAATAAACTACATTAGTAGGGCTATCCGTGGATATAAAAATCATTGAATTTGGATTTACAGAACAAAAGTTATGAATTTTCTAAGTTTTACATAATTTCTGTTTTATTTATCAAATTCCTGCGAAAAAAGAAAATAAGAGGGCTACGTGGCACAATCCTATTGGACGGTACCGCTTCGTCGCGGATCGGCAGCGCGGCCGTCCGATCTACATAAAAACGGACGCTCGGGATTAAACGGATCTAGATCTGTTGGATCTAGATCCAACGGTTCGCATCTAGAGCCTCGGCGCGGGCGGCGCGAGTCCGCCGGAGGTCCTCCGACCGCGGCGGCGCCACGGCCGGCGTCGTGCGCGTTCGAGTCCTAGTGGTCTAGGGAACGAACGAGTCTTACCGTTACGTAGAGGACGACGAGGCGGGGTCGGTGGCGAAGTGTGGTTCTTCGGAGCGTCGTCGTTCCCCGGGAAGTTCTCGCCGGAGTTGGTGCTTGCGGCCGGCGGCGGAGTTCGCGGATGGGGACGACGTTCAGCTGCGGTAGGAGACCAACCACGAAGTCACGAAGATGCGCATGGTTAAAGCAAACAGAACCAGAGGAAAGAAGGGCTCGGGGGCAGCGGATGCCGCCGGAGTTGCTACAACTCACCGTCGGAATGGCGGCGGTGGAGCTCGGAAATCCGAGCGGCCTGGAGGTGGAGGAGACTAGGTTTTTGGGCACGGGTTGAGGCGGCAGGGGTTGGGATTAAAAGGGGGGGCGCAAAAGGAAACATCTCCACGAATTTGGGCGTCCAACACGGATCAAAATCGGAGAGGAATCCGTGCGGGATTCGTTCCGGAGGTGGAAGACTCTCCTGACAGGTGGGTCCCACCTGTCAGCGAGAGGGAGAGGGAGCGCGGGCCGCCAGGCCGTTGCTGGGCCGCCGCGCGCGCGCGGTAGATAGGGAGGACGGCCCGTTTCCCTTTTTTTATCTTTTCTTTTCTCTAAATAATTTTTATTTACTCAAAATGATTTTTTTACTCAGCCAAAATACTTTATAAAAATTCATAAAAATATGTTTTTGAAAGATTATAAAATTTAGAACCTTTTTGTATTATTCTTGCCTATTAAATAAATTATGAAAATTATAATTATTCAGGGGGTTTAAATAAACTCTTTATGGAATTATAAATTATTTAAACTCTTATTTGCAAATAAAATTGTCCTTATGTAATAAATTGTTATGACTAAATGATGAATGATGCATGAATGCAAAGTTTTAAATTTAGCAAAATTGGGATGTTACATTTGGAAAGCCCTCATGAACATATGAGGAGTTTCTTGGAATATTGCAATACACTCAAGCACAATGGTGTGCCCCCTGAGGCAATAAGGATGCAACTCTTCCCTTTTTCTCTTTCAGGAGCAGCAAAGATATGGTATCGTGCTCAGCCAGTCCATTGCAGAGACACTTGGGAACATTTGGTGCAAGCCCTTTTTGAAAGATATTTTCCACCCACCAAAGCAGCTGAGTGCAGAGATAAAATCACTAGATTTGTGCAGTACAATGGTGAGAGCCTTAATGATACTTGGCAAAGATACGAGAGACTCATCAGAATGTGTCCTAATCATGGCCAGGAGCCATGGTTGATTCTGCAGACATTCTATAAAGGTCTGACAGAACAAACCAGAGCTTTTGTTGATTCAGCTGGTGGAGGGGGAATCATGAACAAGACCCTAGATTAAGCTACAGAGCTAATTGAGAGTATGGCTTCTCAATAATTTCTCTTGGACCAATGAGAGGACAGTTCATCCAAGTGGACAAAGTGCCTTGGAAGCAAAGCTTGACAGCTTAACCAATCAGATAACTCAATTGATGCAAGAGAAGAATGGTAAATCCATAGTGCCACTAAATCAAATTTATGTCACTTGTTCTATTTGTGGAAATGAAGGGCATCTACCTCAAGATTGTACCCTGTTTGCAGTCACTGATAATCAACTGGTAGAAGTGAATTATACTCAGAATCTAGGTCCTGTTTCTCATAGCTACAACCCTGCCTAGAGGAATCCTCCCAACTTGTCTTATAAGAATGTAGCTCAATAGAACTACCCTCAGGGAAATCAACAAAATTATCAGCAAGCAACTCAACCACAATATGCTCAGACGGCTCAGCAAAATCTCAGACCTCAAGGAAACATGCAATATCAACACAGACAACAACAACAGTCACAACAAAGTCAAGCAAATCAGTAAAATGCTTCCTCTAGTAACAACAAGTCTGAAATTAATGAAATGATGAGGTTACAAAAGGAGATGTTTAGTGGTATGCAAGAGACAATGAAGATGCAGTCCAAATTATTTTATAAAACAATGCAATAACTCGCAGCTGGTATCTCTAACACCCAGGGAAACCCAACAGAAAACAAATTGCCAGCTTAGGCAGAGAAGAACCCAAAACAATGTGGAGCCATCTCCACCACTAAAATTATAGATGCAGTCACAACCAGAAGTGGAGTAAACACTGAATCAGTGTTGGGAACACCTCCATCTACCACATATGTAACACCACAGAGAAGGGCCCCTGCTTAGCAAACTGTCAGGCAAGAGACTATACTAGAGGTGAAGATAGCAGAGTCAGAAAAGACAGAACGACCTGTTGTCGAATCTGACAACTTTGTAGCAAAACCTGCAACAGTGAAGCCCAGTATTCAGAAAATCTCATTTCCTAAAAGATTATAGAAAACAAAGGATTAAAAGCAATATGCTAAGTTCCAAGAGACTATGAAGGAAGTCCAAATCACAATACCTATCTTGGATGCAGTGTTACGCATACCCTTGTATGCATAAAAATTTAAAGACCTGATCACAAAGAAGAGAAGCTTGGAAGATTCTGAAATTGTTGCTCTGACAGATGACTGTAGTGATGTCATACTAAATTATCTGCCCAAGAAGCTTGGTGACCCAGGAAGTTTTAGCATCCCTTGTGTTGTAGGAAAGAGAACATTCACAACATTATGTGATTTAGATTCATCAGTCAGTGTCTTACGTCTAGCTGTCTGTCAAATATTGCAGCTAGGAGTACTAAAGCATACATCAATGACTCTGCAGTTAACTGACAGAACACTAAGGAAACCAGCTGGTATTCAAGAAGATCTCCTAGTACAATTTGGAAATTTTGCTTACCTAGTCGATTTTGTGGTATTGGAAATGGAAGACAACTCTGAATCCATGATTCTAGGAAGACCATTCTTAGCAACAACTGGAGCAACAATTGATGTAAAAGGTGGAACCTTGAAGTTACAATTTGGCTCTGAACAGGCTGAGTTCAGCATGAAGCATGCTTCCCACCCGCCAAATATACTTGAGCAATGCCAGTCCATTGATGTGATAGACCAAAGTATTCTGGAAACACAACATGAAACACCATCAGAAGTTGTTGAAGCACAAGTTTTTGTGACAGCAGATAGTTTAAATCACCAGGAGCTATGTGGAATATCACTGAGTGATAAAGATGCAGATGCTATAGAAAGTGAGAATCATAAATCAGCCCACAATTCAATAGTGGAGTTAAAAGAGCTACTATCTCATCTTAAGTACATGCTTTTGGAGAAGGAAAGGATACATCCAGTTATAGTCAGTTCAGCCCTGGATAGTAAGCAGGAAGAGAGCTTGTTGACAGTCCTAAGGTTGTACAAGAATGTGATTGGATATTCCATTGACGATGTCAGAGGAATAAATGAAAAGGTTTGCTCTCATAGGATACACTTAGAAGAAGGCAGTAAACCAACAAGAGAAGGACAAAGAAGACAAGAAGACTGAATCCTGCAATGCAAGAAGTGGTTAAAAAGGAAATTCTGAAACTGCTTAAGGCAGAAATGATTTACGCCCCCTCTGACAGTGAATGGGTAAGTCCAATACACATTGTGCCTAAGAAAGGAGGCTACACAGTGGTAGAAAATGAAGAAGGAAGATTGATGACCACTAGACCCGTCACTGGTTGGAGAGTGGTCAATGACTTCAGAGAACATAACAAGGAAACTAGGAAAGACCACTTCCCTTTGCCATTTATAGATCAGATGTTAGAAAGGCTGGGTGGACATAAATTCTATTGCTACCTTGATGGATATTCTGGATTTCTTCAAATACCCATTCATCTAGATGACCAAGACAAGACTACATTCACATGTCCATATGGAACATTTGCTTATAAGAGATTACCCTTTGGGTTATCCAATGCTCCTAGTACCTTTCAGAGATATATGATGTCTATATTCTCAGAGAACATTGAAAAGATAATGGAGGTATTCATGGATGAATTTATAAAAGACATCGACACTTGCTTGGAAAATCTGACAACAGTGTTGCATAGATGCTCTGAAAAGAATTTGATTCTAAACTGGGAGAACTGCCATTTCTTAGTAACTGAATGCATTGTGCTAGGTCATTTGGTATCTGCTAGAGGAATAGAAGTGGATAAAGCAAAGGTTGATGTAATTGCTAAGTTACCACCTCCTGAAAATGTGAAAGGAATACAAAGTTTCCTAGGACATGCTGGTTTTTACAGAAGATTCATCAAAGATTTCTCCCACATTGCAAATCATCTCACACACCTACTTAATCACAATGTACTATTTTATTTTGATGAAGCATGTATGCAAGCCACTCAACATAAACCATACAACCACTTACCACCCAGGTGTTTCATTAACTTAGTGGATGTACTCTCAGGTTAAAATCACCATGCTCACGGCCCTAAGTAGAATAGACATTCATCCTAGGCGACGACAACCATGAGCACAGCCCTGAGTAGTCACTTAATATTTTGTAAAAGTTTTCACCAATTGCATTGCATCAATATTTCCGCTAAGTATGATATAGGAACCTAGACACAAGAGTAAGGGAATTCTACACAGGTTTAGCATAGCAACACTATCCTACAGATGCATATAAAAATACACTAAGTAATGCATATAGAAAATAATAGGAAGTTTATGAGGTGTGCCACTTGCCTTTATATGATGTCTTTGCTCACAAACTCTTTTCAACGTTATTCGGAGCTCTCCGTTCAATCTAACAATATAGGCAAACAACAATACCACAATCATAAAACAAAACAACACAACACATACACGCATACATAATGAACAAACAAGTTTCATAAACTTCTAAGGAAAACATGTCATGCATGATATGCAAATTATTTCTAAGGACTAGAGATGCATGTCATGCCATGAAAATCTTTTAAGTTAATGCAAGGAAATGTGTTGGTAAAAAATGAGTAAGGGCAAAGGTCAGAAGTTGGACAAAATAAATTTGTTATAAATTAATCTAGAATAAGCACTAAAATAGCTTAGTCATGATGTGCATAAAATACTTAGAGAAAATACTAAGTCTATTGTTCAAGGTGATCAACAATTATTAACAACTCTTCGTAAGTTGGATACTAGGATCCAACAAACTTCAAGATGGTAATATCATGATCAAAAATTGTTTAAGTCTAAAGAGAAGGACAAGATTAGGAAAGAGGAAAAAGATAGAAAGAAAGTTGTAGTTGATCTTCCAGGCTTCATCTCCAGACTTGTAATATTCTCCTTGGTGATGTCTTGATTGAATTCTTGGTAGACTTGGATAATCTTCAGACTTGATGATTTTTGTATCACCTAGGCTTGTCTTGGATTTATTTAGTCTTCATGAAGTCTCAGAGAAGGAGGGAGAAAAGAAAGAAAGAGGGAGCACGACTTAGAAATATGTCTGGTTGGTCTTCATGAACTTCTTCTTGATCTTTCTTATAAGTGCTTCTACTCCTTGGAGATACTTCTGAAGTCTTGTTTTGGCTAAGTCCTTCATTGGTCTTCTAACTCCATGTTGAAAATTACTAAGTGTCTAAGTGTAGCACTTTACCAAAATGTTAAGTTGAAAGTACTTCTAACTTAGAGAAAAATAATGAAGAGGTTTTCTTATGAGGAGTATAACTATATAAAAAATAAGTTATGCATGAAATGCACTTTTTAATCACAAGAAAGAATCAAAATAAATTTTGTGATTTCTTTATAAATATGCATGAATTTATAAATGCAATTTAATTAATTTTTATTTTTGGAAAATATAATAAGAGGAATAATCATAAGATTAAAGTTTTCTATGATTAAATTTTATAACCAAAATTTTAATAATAGTGTTAATAGACAGGGGGCATTTAATTAAATTTATAGCAATTTGATTTAATCAAAAATAATATTTTTATTAATAGTTATGTTAAAAATACTCAAACCATTCAAATTAAATATATAACTATCAAATCATTCAAATACTACTCCAATTATATATATCAGAGGCATCAAGTTACAAATATTCTAAAGTTTCTAAAAAAAAATTAATTGCACTTTTTGGATTTATAGATTTAAAGTTATTACAAATATACTTAAATCATCCATTTGAAATTTGAATATTTTAAACTAACTCAAAATTGAATTTTGGCAGATCTAAAATATTCTACATGCCAAGGGCTTTCCAAATATATAAAAATATTTGAATTTCGATAAACAGAGAAAGAGATATGACAGTTTGAATAGACAGGGGCTTTTCTGCAAAAGTGCCAGATCTGTTGACTGGGCGCTGACTGGATCCGACGTGGCGCTGACTGTGCATGCTGACTCAGCGCTGACGTGGATAAGTGATTTGATCTCGGCCGTAGGATACAGATCCAACGGATCTAATCTCACCGTACCGATTCGCAAAAAAAAACTTATAATCTCAACCGCACGATCTAGATCGGATGGCTCACCGTGGATTGACCAAAAGCCGGTGGCGGGATTTCGCCGGAGACGAGGCCGACGGCAGCGCTGCGCTCGGCGAGGACGAGGGCGGCGCTCCGGTGCTTCCCCGTACGCGCGGATGACACCCTCGGGTGCGGCTCATCGCGAGGAAGACAATGGAGGCGACGACGTCGTCTCAGGCGCCCCGGAGGTGGCGTGGAGGTGCGGGCGGGGCCGCGGCTATTCCGGTGACTTCGGTCGAGCTCGGTATCCCCGTTTGGCTGCAGCAAAAGGGAGAGGGCGAGGTTAGGAGGAGCGCACAGACGCGAGGGAGAGGTAGGAGGGCTCACGGGCTCCGGGAACGACTCACCTCGCCGGAAACAGAGAAAAATGGCGGCGGGCTCGACGTACTCCGGCGAGCAAAATTGTTGGCCTGGGGGCACGATTTGGAGAGGAGGCAGAGGGGAAAGAAAGAGGAGCATCGGGGCTACTTATAGAATATAGGGGCGCGCTGATTTGGACGCTAATCACGCGTATTGAAGGAAGGAGGCGACGGTGTTCTTGGGCGGAATCAGCGTGGAGGTTGAAGACGACCTCGGTTGACGTCAGCATGACGTCAGAGGTATTTTCTTTTTCTTTTCTGGTATTTCTTTTAATTCATATCTTCTGATTTAAATGTCCAAATGACGTCAAATTAATTTCTAAATATTTGTAAAATTATTATCTTTGTGTTAAACTAGTTGTGGGCATGTTTTGAACATTTTTGAAAAATAATATTTTGAAATATTGATTAAATACAAATTTGACACTTAAAGTCAAATTTGAAATTATATCTTAATTAAATTTTATTTTGGCTAAATAAAATTTGTAAAATACCCACATTCCAATATGTTCGAATTTAAGTCATTTAAACTCATTTC
This sequence comes from Poa annua, assembly GCA_026929855.1. NCBI lineage: Eukaryota > Viridiplantae > Streptophyta > Magnoliopsida > Poales > Poaceae > Poa > Poa annua. The sequence goes on from CM049432.1 coordinate 25,287,407, forward strand.
CAAATACTAAATTCATTTTAATTCAAAATAATTTGTGCACCATTATATTTTATATTATGATAATTCATTTGAAAACCTTATAACAACTTTGGAAAAGATTTTAGATTTAATTCATTTCTTATTTAGAATATATTAATCATTTCATGCTTTGAAAATAAATGAAATTCATTTAAGAAAAAGAAATGTTTATTTGGATAAATCATTAATTTTGTAATCTATGAAGTTTTGAAGTTATAAACTATATACTTGTAATTTCTAAAACTATGTTTTGAACTTATTTTAAGGAATGAAAACCATTTGGCAAATAGATCATGTTTTAAATAGTTTAATAGAACACTTGTAAATATTATTTTAATTTATGAATAGCTATGGCTAAGTGGTTGAAATCAAATACTTAAAAGAAACTTTGTATTTCATGAGTTTGGTTTGAAAGTTTGTAAAACATTTGTCAAATAATATATTGAGGTTTAAGAAATACAATGGATATTATAATGTTTAACTTGGAACAACTTTTTAAATAATGATTATTTGAGATATTAAAGATATGAAACTTTTTCAATATGCTTGAGGTCTTTTATATTTGGTTTTCTTATGCATTTTAATATTTTATTTTAATCAAACAATTTTTTTAAATTTTAGTGATTTTTAAACATTCCAAAATGTTGGGATGTTACAAAGGACCTGTGAAGGAGCTACAGTCAGTCTCATGACTATAAACAAGTGCTCATCAGGAGGCAGCCTCGTACCTGTGTACATTATTTGCATGTTCCATTCATTTTAAATTTTTTTGTTTGTGTTGTCTCTTTGCGTTTGTCTCTTTGATTTCAAATAAAAAGAAGTTGAGAGAGAGATTTAGCTTGGATATCATGAAGAAGGAGGCAGAAGTAAACACCAGGTGGATATTTTCCAATCTTTGCATTAAGAAACACCATCATATTGCTATTATCACATTCCTAGAAGAAGATTAAATTGGCAAGTTTGGTTGTTACCCGAAAATTAAATGATTGATGCTAGCTTTATTCTAATTAATTAGCTTTACATCCTGGTTGTGAATCATGTAATGAATCTGCTTATTATTTTGCAAAGGCTATGCTCATAACCATCTATCAAGAACAAAATCCCTTTATTTCTCACTTCAAGAACTTTGGATTATCTGAATAATGCAATTTGCTTTGATACTAAGTTAAATGATCCATAGTAGAGCCATTTATCCTTTTGTGCATTTTTTACAAATTTTTTTTTGAAGTAGCAATCATTGTCTCTGGACTGTGATTTGTGAAGCACTAACATCCATACTGACATTAACATTAACTATAATCAATTTTTTTTGCAACAACAAGTACTTTTTTGCATAGCTATCCTGGGATGTTGGTCTGTGAAGCACTAACTTGGAGGCTTATCAAAAAAAGATTCAATTTATGCAATAGCAACTATGATCCTGGAATTGTACCTTGTGAAACACTAACTCAAGTGTCTTGGCAGTATAATAAACAAACTAACTAAAAACTTGCATTTGCATTTGTTCCCTGGAACTGTAGTAGGTGAAGCACTGACTTCGCATCCATTTGGCATTCATCCTTGCATTATGACTTTCCTTTGGATCATTTATATTCAGTTCCCTTGGAAATGTCTTATACAGTTAATCCATTGGTACTTGAGCTTAGAAATGATTGCATCCTACCATTTGAAACTTGTTTCCAAGATAGCACTTGTTCTAATAGTACACAGAACTACATTGAGTCCAATTTGAATGAACTGCTAAGTATTCAGAACTTTAAGTTGTTTAGAATCTGCTTATTGCCATTACCCTTCAATTTCTTTACTTGGGGACAAGCAAAGGTTTAAGTCTGGGGGTTTGATCATCATCATTTATATGCATTATTCACAGCACCAAAAGCTTAAAACCTCACCTTTTTATATAGTCAGAACTACAAATATTTGCATGTCACATTGCTTTTCACTCATTTTACAAATCAGTGCGCAAAGGCACTGTAGCGTACCTGCTCTTAAAATAAGGCAGATACCTGTGTATAGTGCAAATCCCTGGATCGATTCATTTGCACACACAGTTTACGATGTAATATCACAACAAAGCATCAATTATATTACATCGAAGATCCAGAATTACAAAATATTTTATACAAGTTGCATAGCGTAAAGCTAGCATTGAAAAAGTACACAGCGGAATACAATAGCAGTGATTCTCTATCACTTTCATGCTGCCACAGGCGAAAACATGTTGGTTGTAGACTCGAAACCTTTACGAAACCTCACTCGTCATCTGATCAAATCTGCAATAAGAAAATATTGCAACAACGTGGGTCAGATTCCATTAAAAATGGAGTCTGGCAAGTGACACTATGGTGGACACTTATGGAATAACTCTAAAGCCTATATGAATATTTGGCTGGTGGAGTTCAAGGCTAGTTTGCATAAAGCCAATTTTTCCTATCTTTTTGGAAAACACTTTTCTTGAAATCGACGAGTATGGCATGAAAACCATAAATCTCATCTTCCCTTGTTCACCCATCAAGTTTTACTTTTGAAGTTGGAATGATGGAATCCTCCGTTGACATCCTTGATCAGCTGCTCAAAATTGTCCGTAACCGGGGACACGGCTAAGTACTTAGTTTTACACTCTGCAGAGTTTGTGCACTTTCACCATTGTACCCATTCAACCCAAGGTATCCTTTACGCACCATTTGTGATAAGGAAAGGAGAGAATGAGACGAGATCTTTCAGAAGCATTTTCCCTCCCACCTGGCTTGACCCGTTCCACCTAACATCCCCCTACATCTGCTTGTCAAGCCGGAGAGAGTCCACGCAACATAATTGATCAAGCCAGAGCCCATATGGCAATGGCTGCACTGGAAGCAATCGTCACTCGGAGTTCTTCAGATTCCTCTGTTCCTGGGTGGCCATTCACAAGTGTACATACTACAGGAACCATAGACATGGACCTGAGTAGCCACTCAACATAACCCATGCAACCAATTACCACCCAGGTGTTTCATTCTTAACTTAGTAGAATTTAGATTTTCACAAAAACAACATTTGCATAGCATCCATAATTCTACTAAGTATTGCATAGGAACCTAGACACAGGAATAAGGGGTTCTACACAGGTTTAGCATAGCAACACATGCATATAAAAATACACTAAGTAATGCATAAAAATAGGAAGTTTATGAGGTGTGCCACTTGCCTTTGAATGTTGTCGTTGTTCACACACTCTTTTCAACAACGAACGCTTGCTCTCCGTTTAATCTAAACAATCATAGAAAACAACAATACAACAATCAACAAACTTACATGCTCATATCAAGTGAACAACAAGTTTTGTAAAACTCCTAAGGAAAACATGTCATGTAGGATATGCAATTTATTTCTAAGGGCTAGAGATGCATGTTATGCTATGAAAATCTCTTAAGTTAATGCAAGGCAAATAGGTGGGTCAAGAATGACTAAGGGCTAAGGTCTTAAATTGGATAAACATACTTTGTTTTATACCAACTTGAAACAAGCACTCTAATGGCTTAGCCATGATGTGAAAAATACTTAAAAAAAAATACTAAGTCATTTGTTCAAGATGATCAACAATTACTATCAACTCTTTGTAAATTGGACATTCACTATAGTGAGAGAGACAGACACCCGGCCAGCCACTTAAATTGTGGAACAGGTCTCATGTACGTGGACATGTAAGGTTTGTTTCCAGGCCGCTTCATCCCACTATGCTGCTAGGATCCAACAACTTCAAGATGATAACATCATGATCAAATTTGTTTAAGTCTAAAATACAAGATTAGGAAAGAGGGAAAAGATAGAAAGAAAGTTGTAGTTGTCCTCCAGACTTCATCTCCAGACTTGTAACTTTCTTCTGGATGATGTCTTGATTGAGTTCTTGGTAGTCTTGATAAATCTTCAGACTTGATGATTCTTGTATCCTCGAGGCTGGTCTTGGATTTACTTAGTCTTCATGAAGTCTCACAAGAGAAGAAAAGACAGAGAGAGAGACTTATAGAATAAAAGGGGGTGGCCTTCTTGAACTTCTTCTTCTCACTTTTCTTCTAAGTGTTTGACATCTTGAGGATGCTTCCAGAGCCTGTTTTCTTCTAAGTCCTTCATGAACTTCTTCTTGATTTTCTTCTAAGTGTTTCTTCTCCTTGACGATACTTCTGAAGTCTTGTTTTTGGCTAAGTCCTTCATTGGTCTTCCAGCTCCATGTTGAAAATCCTAAGTGTCTAGTGCATAGCACTTCTCCCAAAATACTAAGTTTGAAAATAATCCTAACTTAGAGAAAATGGGGAGGAGTTTTCCTTATGGAAAATATAACTATAAAATATGCTATGCATGAAATGCAATTTTTAAATCACAAGTAACATAAAAATAACTTTTGTGATTTCTTTATAATATGCATGAATTTTATAACTGCAATTTAATTAATTTCTAGTCTTGGAAAATATAATAAAAGGAATAATTATAAGCTTAAAGTTTCCTATAATTAAATTTTTATAACAAAATTTTATAATTAGTGTTAATAGACAGAGAGCTTTTAATTAAATCTATTGCAATTGGATTTAATCAAAAATAATGTTTCTATTAAAAGTTATTTCCAAGGTAAATTAGTCAAACTATTCAAATTAAACACACAACTATGAATTCATTCAAAATTTACTCAAAAATATTTTATAGCAGTGGCATTAATTTACACATATTCTAAAGTTTCTAAAACATATTTATTTGCAATTTTTGGATTTATAGATTTAAAGTTATTACAAATACACTCAAATTCACCATTTGAAATTTGAATATTTTATACTAAGTCAAATTTGAATTTTGTCAGATCCAAAATAATCTACATGTCGAGAGCTTTCCAAATATATAAAAATTATTAAATTTGGAGTTGGGGTTATGTAAGAGATCTAAGTGATAGGGGTGTTTCTGTAAAATTGCCAATTAAATTTAATTAAGGAAATTGTTTTCCACGTGGCAGCTGACTGGGCAGTGACGTGGCTGCCACGCGGCGCTGACTTGGATAAGTCACAGATCTGGGCCGTCCGATATGGATCTGGCGGTCCAGATCAGAGTACCGGTTCGATTTGGAACCTTCTAATCCACACCACACGATTTGGATCGGATGGATCTCGGGCGTTGACCCAATCCTGGCGGCGCAAGCTCACTAGAGCACGTTTGCCGATGGCGGCGCCGGCTCAGCGATCATCTCCTACGCGATCTAGGTGGTCTCAGGAAGAGCAGCTCGTACCAGGACGTGCGGGAGGCCGTGGCGAACTCGGTGGCGAAGTCGACGATGCTGGGGGGCACGGATGCGCCGGAGGTTGCTCGCCGGAGTTGCTCCCGCGGGCGGTTTTCTTCGGGCGAGGAAGAACGTGACGTTCTGGCACACAAACTCAAAACCGATGGTGTCAAGAAGATGCGCAAGTGGACAGGGAGTCGAGAGGGAGTCGCGGGAAGCTTCGAGGGCTTTGTACTCACCGGTTTTCGAAGAACACGGCGGCGGCTATGTCCCGGAGGCGGCGGATGTTTCCGAGCAGCCTGGAGGAGATGCGCTAGGGTTTTTGGGTGCGGGGGAAACGGCGGAGGTGGGTTTATATGGGGGGAGCATCAGGAGAACTTCTCCCTGCGAGAATCGCGGCGTATGATCGTATCCGGATCGAACTCCTCGCTCTGTTCGTTGAGATATGGAAGGAGAGGGATGACGCGTGGGTCCCGCGCGTCAGAGAGAGAGCGCGCGGCGCGGACGGAGCTGGGCTGCTGCTGGGCCTCGGGCAGCTGCGCGCGCGGCAGACAGGAGATGGGCTTCGGCCCAGTTGGCTCGGCCGTTTCTCTTCTCCTTTTTTTTTGACAAATCATTTTCTGTTTTCAACTTTTAATTCAAAATTGATTTTTAAGCTTAACCAAACCTTTTCAGAAAAATTCATAAAAATATGTTTTGGAATGCTAATTTAATTTAGAACTTTTTGGTAGTATTCTTGCCCAAAATAAAAATTAATAACTTGGAATATTTTGAAATATACAATTTAACATGTTTTATGGAATAATTTCCAAAACAACATATCATTAAATATTAAATTTCAAACCCTTATTTTATTTAAGCCACAAGATGAAATGGTGTTTATTCATGGTTGCATGAATGCAATGCTTGACTCCTCTTTCAAAAGTAACCTTATGTTTTAAATTAAGGTAATCATTTGAACTTTATAAACAACCTTGGAAAGGAATTTTGATTTAATCCTTTTCTTATATAGAATACATATTCATGAAAATCATTTTAGGTGTTGAAAATAAATGGAATTCCTTTTAAGTTAATGAAATGTTTATTTGGATAATCCATGTTTTAAATAGTTTAAAAAGATCACTTTTAAATATTATTTTAATTTATAAATAGCTATGACTAAGTGGTTTAATGCAATTACTTATAAAGAACTAATTTATTTAAAATAAAAATGGATTGTAGTTTGTGAAATATTTGTCCCATTATATTTTAAGGTTTTTGAATTATAGTGGATAATAAAATGTTTAAACTTTGACATTGGAAATATTAACTCAAGTTTGAAGTCTTTCATAATTGGTTTCCTTATACATTTAATATTTTATTTTAATAAAAAGAAAAGTTTTAAATTTTAGTGATTTTTCAATATTATAAAATGTTGGGATGTTACAAACTACCACCCTTAAAAGGAATCTCGTCCCCGAGATTCGGAGAAGCTAGAAAAACAAAGCAATTGTTTGATTTATGATTCCGAAAACTCGAGATGTTTTGGGAAATGAAATCTCTGACATGAAACTTGAAAACTTGGCAGTGAATAAATTTTCTAATTGGGGAGGCTAGATTGTTTGGGATCTTTGGGTTTAAAAAGTTGGGTTTGAATATTCTAGGTGGCTACCACCCTTAAAAGAAAAGTTTTGTTGATAATTCAACATTCTAATGTACAACCAAAATCAAGATAATCTATCACAAACATCATCTAACAACATCAAGCAACAAGGTTCAAACACAAGCAAATGCATACATGAAAATTTCAAACTTATTTTAAGAGATCGAACAATTCGTTTATCAAACGAAACACACTAAAGTCGTAGGAATACGAAAGCAACAGTATTGTCATACCACAATTTGATAGGTCAATACACTAAATCGATACGATAAGGTAAATAAGATAAATGGTGGTCCCTCTAACATGGTTTTGATAACTGCACTTATCCTCCTAATTATTACGCTTGCGTTTTATTGCGTGATTCTTTGCCACAGGCGTGACTTCTCCCTCAGTTGACTCTTCAAACAACACTTCTTCGGGGTCTTCTTCCACTGGTCCTTCCTCCTTCGTAGCTGCAGATACAGTCACATCTCCAGTGCCTTGGTCACCTCCTTCTTCAGCTACTGGCGGTGGTGGTGGCGGAATGAGTTGCGCCTCAAGCATGGCAATTTGCTCATCCTTGCCAAGGTTCTCCAAATGTAGGTCATGGATGAGTTCCTCCAACTGACCAATAAGATTTTCAGAAGCCTGGAGTTCTTGGGGTTTTGCGTGTATGACGGCTTGTGCATGATTTGCGACGTCATAAGTCTGTTGGACTCTCCTGGTCAGACAGTTGATGAGATAATCCAAGTCTTCAAACGTCTTGTTAACGAGGGGCAGGTCCAGGCGATTTCCCGTGTGAGCCATCGAGAGACCATGTGCATCCCTCTTCCCAAAGGCACGGAAGGGCGATCCTGGTGCTAGCTTGAATCGATACTTGTAACACAAACGAGCCATTAAGTCCACCATAGCTATGTTCACTCCCTCAATCCACTCTGGGTAGTAGGTGACATAGTCCACGGGCTCGAAGTCTGGCATCGTAGGATCCGGGGTCATGATGGTGCGTATTTCCCAACGTATCCCATGGGGTATGTTGGTCTCCTCCTTCCTTCCTCGGAAATAGGGTGGTGGTAGCTTCAATACACTTGTCAATCTTGACAGCTGCCTCCCAAGGATGAAACCCGACAAAACTCCAGCATACGCAGTCTCAGTGTATTCTCCCATCTAAAATTTTGAACAGGTAAGAGTATTAGAATTTAAAAGAAAAGGGAAAGATGCAAGACAAGATAATGTAAAACAATATTAAAGAAGAGTTCAAAATTTATTCATGTTTTGGAATCCTAGTTTAGTTAATTATTTAACCTTTGGGTCTTAGTCCAATCCTAGGGGTTTCGAACCTACAGGCAACACAGTGCTCTGATACCATCTGTAGCGTACCTGCTCTTAAAATAAGGCAGATACCTGTGTATAGTGCAAATCCCTGGATCGATTCATTTGCACACACAGTTTACGATGTAATATCACAACAAAGCATCAATTATATTACATCGAAGATCCAGAATTACAAAATATTTTATACAAGTTGCATAGCGTAAAGCTAGCATTGAAAAAGTACACAGCGGAATACAATAGCAGTGATTCTCTATCACTTTCATGCTGCCACAGGCGAAAACATGTTGGTTGTAGACTCGAAACCTTTACGAAACCTCACTCGTCATCTGATCAAATCTGCAATAAGAAAATATTGCAACAACGTGGGTCAGATTCCATTAAAAATGGAGTCTGGCAAGTGACACTATGGTGGACACTTATGGAATAACTCTAAAGCCTATATGAATATTTGGCTGGTGGAGTTCAAGGCTAGTTTGCATAAAGCCAATTTTTCCTATCTTTTTGGAAAACACTTTTCTTGAAATCGACGAGTATGGCATGAAAACCATAAATCTCATCTTCCCTTGTTCACCCATCAAGTTTTACTTTTGAAGTTGGAATGATGGAATCCTCCGTTGACATCCTTGATCAGCTGCTCAAAATTGTCCGTAACCGGGGACACGGCTAAGTACTTAGTTTTACACTCTGCAGAGTTTGTGCACTTTCACCATTGTACCCATTCAACCCAAGGTATCCTTTACGCACCATTTGTGATAAGGAAAGGAGAGAATGAGACGAGATCTTTCAGAAGCATTTTCCCTCCCACCTGGCTTGACCCGTTCCACCTAACATCCCCCTACATCTGCTTGTCAAGCCGGAGAGAGTCCACGCAACATAATTGATCAAGCCAGAGCCCATATGGCAATGGCTGCACTGGAAGCAATCGTCACTCGGAGTTCTTCAGATTCCTCTGTTCCTGGGTGGCCATTCACAAGTGTACATACTACAGGAACCATAGACATGGACCTGAGTAGCCACTCAACATAACCCATGCAACCAATTACCACCCAGGTGTTTCATTCTTAACTTAGTAGAATTTAGATTTTCACAAAAACAACATTTGCATAGCATCCATAATTCTACTAAGTATTGCATAGGAACCTAGACACAGGAATAAGGGGTTCTACACAGGTTTAGCATAGCAACACATGCATATAAAAATACACTAAGTAATGCATAAAAATAGGAAGTTTATGAGGTGTGCCACTTGCCTTTGAATGTTGTCGTTGTTCACACACTCTTTTCAACAACGAACGCTTGCTCTCCGTTTAATCTAAACAATCATAGAAAACAACAATACAACAATCAACAAACTTACATGCTCATATCAAGTGAACAACAAGTTTTGTAAAACTCCTAAGGAAAACATGTCATGTAGGATATGCAATTTATTTCTAAGGGCTAGAGATGCATGTTATGCTATGAAAATCTCTTAAGTTAATGCAAGGCAAATAGGTGGGTCAAGAATGACTAAGGGCTAAGGTCTTAAATTGGATAAACATACTTTGTTTTATACCAACTTGAAACAAGCACTCTAATGGCTTAGCCATGATGTGAAAAATACTTAAAAAAAAATACTAAGTCATTTGTTCAAGATGATCAACAATTACTATCAACTCTTTGTAAATTGGACATTCACTATAGTGAGAGAGACAGACACCCGGCCAGCCACTTAAATTGTGGAACAGGTCTCATGTACGTGGACATGTAAGGTTTGTTTCCAGGCCGCTTCATCCCACTATGCTGCTAGGATCCAACAACTTCAAGATGATAACATCATGATCAAATTTGTTTAAGTCTAAAATACAAGATTAGGAAAGAGGGAAAAGATAGAAAGAAAGTTGTAGTTGTCCTCCAGACTTCATCTCCAGACTTGTAACTTTCTTCTGGATGATGTCTTGATTGAGTTCTTGGTAGTCTTGATAAATCTTCAGACTTGATGATTCTTGTATCCTCGAGGCTGGTCTTGGATTTACTTAGTCTTCATGAAGTCTCACAAGAGAAGAAAAGACAGAGAGAGAGACTTATAGAATAAAAGGGGGTGGCCTTCTTGAACTTCTTCTTCTCACTTTTCTTCTAAGTGTTTGACATCTTGAGGATGCTTCCAGAGCCTGTTTTCTTCTAAGTCCTTCATGAACTTCTTCTTGATTTTCTTCTAAGTGTTTCTTCTCCTTGACGATACTTCTGAAGTCTTGTTTTTGGCTAAGTCCTTCATTGGTCTTCCAGCTCCATGTTGAAAATCCTAAGTGTCTAGTGCATAGCACTTCTCCCAAAATACTAAGTTCGAAAATAATCCTAACTTAGAGAAAATGGGGAGGAGTTTTCCTTATGGAAAATATAACTATAAAATATGCTATGCATGAAATGCAATTTTTAAATCACAAGTAACATAAAAATAACTTTTGTGATTTCTTTATAATATGCATGAATTTTATAACTGCAATTTAATTAATTTCTAGTCTTGGAAAATATAATAAAAGGAATAATTATAAGCTTAAAGTTTCCTATAATTAAATTTTTATAACAAAATTTTATAATTAGTGTTAATAGACAGAGAGCTTTTAATTAAATCTATTGCAATTGGATTTAATCAAAAATAATGTTTCTATTAAAAGTTATTTCAAAATTAGTCAAACTATTCAAATTAAACACACAACTATGAATTCATTCAAAATTTACTCAAAAATATTTTATAGCAGTGGCATTAATTTACACATATTCTAAAGTTTCTAAAACATATTTATTTGCAATTTTTGGATTTATAGATTTAAAGTTATTACAAATACACTCAAATTCACCATTTGAAATTTGAATATTTTATACTAAGTCAAATTTGAATTTTGTCAGATCCAAAATAATCTACATGTCGAGAGCTTTCCAAATATATAAAAATTATTAAATTTGGAGTTGGGGTTAAAAAGTTGTAAGAGATCTAAGTGACAGGGGTGTTTCTGTAAAATTGCCAATTAAATTTAATTAAGGAAATTTTTTTCCACGTGGCAGCTGACTGGGCAGTGACGTGGCTGCCACGCGGCGCTGACGTGGATAAGTCACAGATCTGGGCCGTCCGATCTGGATCTGGCGGTCCAGATCAGAGTACCGGTTCGATTTGGAACCTTCTAATCCACACCACACGATTTGGATCGGATGGATCTCGGGCGTTGACCCAATCCTGGCGGCGCAAGCTCACCGGAGCACGTTTGCCGATGGCGGCGCCGGCTCAGCGATCATCTCCTACGCGATCTAGGTGGTCTCAGGAAGAGCAGCTCGTACCAGGACGTGCGGGAGGCCGTGGCGAACTCGGTGGCGAAGTCGACGATGCTGGGGGGCACGGATGCGCCGGAGGTTGCTCGCCGGAGTTGCTCCCGCGGGCGGTTTTCTTCGGGCGAGGAAGAACGTGACGTTCTGGCACACAAACTCAAAACCGATGGTGTCAAGAAGATGCGCAAGTGGACAGGGAGTCGAGAGGGAGTCGCGGGAAGCTTCGAGGGCTTTGTACTCACCGGTTTTCGAAGAACACGGCGGCGGCAATGTCCCGGAGGCGGCGGATGTTTCCGAGCAGCCTGGAGGCGATGCGCTAGGTTTTTTGGGTGCGGGGGAAACGGCGGAGGTGGGTTTATATGGGGGGAGCATCAGGAGAACTTCTCCCTGCGAGAATCGCGACGTATGATCGTATCCGGATCGAACTCCTCGCTCTGTTCGTTAATTTAATTTAGAACTTTTTGGTAGTATTCTTGCCCAAAATAAAAATTAATAACTTGGAATATTTTGAAAGATACAATTTAACATGTTTTATGGAATAATTTCCAAAACAACATATCATTAAATATTAAATTTCAAACCCTTATTTTATTTAAGCCACAAGATGAAATGGTGTTTATGCATGGTTGCATGAATGCAATGCTTGACTCCTCTTTCAAAAGTAACCTTATGTTTTAAATTAAGGTAATCATTTGAACTTTATAAACAACCTTGGAAAGGAATTTTGATTTAATCCTTTTCTTATATAGAATACATATTCATGAAAATCATTTTAGGTGTTGAAAATAAATGGAATTCCTTTTAAGTTAATGAAATGTTTATTTGGATAATACATGTTTTAAATAGTTTAAAAAGATCACTTTTAAATATTATTTTAATTTATGAATAGCTATGACTAAGTGGTTTAATGCAATTACTTATAAAGAACTAATTTATTTAAAATAAAAATGGATTGTAGTTTGTGAAATATTTGTCCCATTATATTTTAAGGTTTTTGAATTACAGTGGATAATAAAATGTTTAAACTGTGACATTGGAAATATTAACTCAAGTTTGAAGTCTTTCATAATTGGTTTCCTTATACATTTAATATTTTATTTTAATAAAAAGAAAAGTTTTAAATTTTAGTGATTTTTCAATATTATAAAATGTTGGGATGTTACAGGCACACAATCTTCATAAGATCCATTATAGAGGTGAAGCAAGATGCAACATTCAACCTATACCAATACAACAGAGAAGATGCCCAAGATCAACAATTCAAATCCAAGAAAAAACCAGAAGTTCACTGCTCTTGTCTGAAAGTGAAAAGTAACTGACAGAAAGTCTGATAGCCAAACCCAAGGCCATCTTCTGAATTCCATGCAATGATAAAGGCAAGAAGAGAAGAGGGAATTCAAATGAGTTTGAATCATAAAGGAGAAAGATAGATCAACTTGGAGATCAAGGAAACCACAAAAGGCATAAAGGCAAAAAAGTTGCAAAAGAGGGGACATGGCATGTGCACTGTGAGCTGTGGAAAGGAAGAAAGCTTCCTCCTTTACCAACTCGCACCTCACCTCCACGATATTTGGAAAAAGTGTATAAAGCCACCACAAGCTCCTCCATCTCATCACACCGATCCATTCCATTCCACCATTCGCATTCACTCCACTTTTCCACTTTCCACCAACCACCATCCCATCAGCCCACCCAGAGCAAGACCAAGAACAAGAACAAGAAAGAAGAACAAGATTAACCTGGAGAACAGAAGAAGAAACACAAGGCCTTGGTGAACTGAAGATCAAGATCTGCAACTCTTCCTCCTCTACTCTGCTTCCTCTGCCTCGACCAGATTTCAGTGAGCTATAGCCAAGGATCTTTCCCCCTCTCTTGTGTAATCTTGAATGAACCTTGTAGATCATCCATCTGCAAGTAAGGCTTGTAACAATTTGTTATTGCAGTGATTTGAGTGACACAATTCTCTGTCTTAACTGAAGATTTGCATGTTTTGGTTGCTGCGTGTCTTGATCAGTGTGTGTAAGGCTAGTCCCTACATACTTGTGTGTTGTAAATTTGTCCCTAAGCTCTATTTGCTTCTTAACTCACCGTGATCTGGCTTGACAATCTAGAAAGTTGTGATCTTTGTGCTCTGAATTTCATCCTTCCTAAACCTGCTAAAAACCTCTGCTTGCAAGACCAGTCTCTGCAAGTTAAGAACTAAAATCTTATTCCTTGTCTAAACCCTGCATAGATTCTTGCTAATCTGTGGATTGACAACCTGGAGACTGTTATAAAGTTAAATTCTGAATCTGTTTCGGTTAAATTCCTTTACCTTCTTGTTTAAAACCTGAAACCTTAAAGACTTGGTTTAGCTTCTGCTAGCCCTTAGAAACATCATAGACTTGTTGATCCCCGTGGAGACGATAACACAAAACCCCCCTATATTACATCTTGAGACAATGTAGAGTTTTATAATGCTTGCAATATGTTTTGTATATACGTCTTGTTGTCATAGTTTATACTTGTGTTTGCTTCAAACAACCTTGCTAGCCAAAGCCTTTTATTGAGAGGAATACTTCTCGTGCATCAAAACCTTGAGCCAAAACCTATGCCATTTGTGTCCACCATACCTACCTACTACATGGTATTTCCTGCCATTCCAAGCAAATACTTTGTGTGCTATCTTTTATTCAAAAATTATTATCCCTTATTTGTGTCAATGTTTATTAGCTCATGAGGAAGTATGTGGTGTTACGGATATCAACCTTGTCGTTTTCTTTTAGACATACTTTCACCAACCGGACTACTGGCATATACACCGCTTTTCCATTAATTTTGCAAAAAGAGCTGGCAAATGGTTTGCCCAATCCCAATTAATTACAACTTTAACCGCTGCATTATCTTCACATTTTTTGTCCTGATCTAATCATCCAAGCAATGATACTAGTTCTAAACTACATGCATAAACAAAAAAGAAAAGAGAGAAGATCTGCCTTGCTGGTAGTAATAACATCCTTCATGGGAGCCGCTCCTGAAAGTCTGGTTGACAAGCGGGGTAGAGTGCCCATTAACATTCGTTGACAACGACAAACACCGCTCAAAACTTACTTTTATGCTCTATATTTCGAAAAACTATAAAACTAAGAAGCTCTAGCACATGCTTGTATCTTATCTTCCCTCTGTGAAGGGCCTATCTTTTAATTTGTGTTGAGTCAGTTTATGTACTTTTTTCTGTCTCCGAAGCAAACACTTGTGTCAACTGTGTACAACACTTCTTATATGCTTACTTATTGCACTTGTTATATTTCTTTGTGTTGACAACTATCTATATGATATACATGTTCAAAAGTTGAAAGCCAATGCTGAAACTTTATCTTCCTTTGTGTTGCTTCAATGCTCTTTTACTTAGATAATATTGCTTTATGAGTTAACTCTTATGCAAATCTTATTGATGCTTGTTTGAAAGTACTATTCATGAAAAGTTTTTACTTATATGATGAGGTTGTTTACTCCTTGTCTATTGGTTAGCAAATTATAGATCATTGCCTTGAGTCATTTCATTCATAACATGAGCCTTACAATATTATATGATCAAACGCAAGATTTGGCGATGACGGGATCGCCCTCCACCCCTCCCACCTCGCCGTGACCCCTAGCCGGCGATCTCCCACCTCCGGCTACCCCCCCCCCCCCCCACCGTTTCCACTCCAACCAAACTCTCCCCCACCTCATAGCCAACACCTAGACCCTCTTCTCATGGCAGTTCATGCGGCGATCTCACTGGGACTGGACTTTTCCCCAGGTCTAGCTTTTGCCAGGGAGATCCGGCGCAGTCTCAATTCCACGGTTCACCCCTCTCCAAGATCTGGGCATTTCACCATGGTGGTGTCTTTCGGGCGGGCTTCTTTTCGGCTAGATGAAGACACGGCATCTCTTGCTCTCGAAGCTGCCACGGGAGGTTATTGCAATGATTTGAAGGTATCTCTTCTCCGTGATCGAGTTTTCTCGTTTACAGTCTCCTCCAAGAAGGTTGGTCTCTCAGTCCTCGCTCGCAAATTTTATGCATGCCCTCAGTTCAAGTGCTACTATCATCTTTGGGGTTATGGGGGGCCAAATTGGCAACGTGAGTTGTTGCTCTGGAATCGGGAATGTGCGGGCGAATGGATTTTAGCCGGGCGTCAGCGTTCTTCTGCAAGCAAATATCATGTTAGGGTTTTCCATCGTCGTGTTCCTGCTGTTTTTCCCCGTGCAATTAGAGTTACAGCCCAGCCCCCTCCTCAGCCTGATCTGGCCGTCTCCTCGCCGCCGGCAACCCTGCCTCCGCCGCCAGAATTTCCTCGGATACAGTTTGGCTCGTTTGGTCAGTCTGACTTGCAACAATTTGCCCCTGATCGCCGGATCCGATCCGCATCTCCCGCGCCAGCTACGACTTCAAACATCTCGGTGCATATTGGGCCTTCGACGGTTGAACCTGCACGCCCTCAGCAATTTGTTGGGCCGGCCTGCGTCTCTACTAGACAGGACACCTGGGACTGTCAACATTGCCTTGGCTCGGGCCACACAGCTATTCAGTGTACCAGCGAGATTCGTTGTCGTTTCTGCTTCAGATACGGTCACATAGTTAAGGATTGCTTAAGTAAAAAATATCTGAATTTACGGAAGTGGGTCCCGAAAAGTAAGGAGATTGCCTCTGTTTTGATACGCGAATCCAGCCGCCCTGCAGCTAGACCAACCTCTTTGGCCTCCTCGTCTCCCGCAACTCCAGACCCTGCCGATACGCCACCGTTGCAAAGCCCTAGCCGCCACGCCCCAATGGCGACTTTTGAGTTTGATCCGGCTCCTTGGATACCTACTGGTTTTGCAGTGATTGATGGCGGTGGTCATCCCCTGCCCCGTACCATTGTGACTCCGTCGGCTCCAATGGTTGGTGCTCATGAATCTTGGATGGTTGTTGTTGTGGAGCCTGCACCGGAGGAGCATAAGCTTTTCCAGGTAATTCACCATGTCCGTAACTTCATAAACAACTTGGATCTAGAGGTAGTAAACCATCTGCCGTGGTTCTTTGGAGTGGGAGCTTTTCAGTTAAGAAACCCGGTTGCTAAGACAGCTATGATTAGCCACCCTCCCTGGCCTTTTTCTGGGAAATAGATCGCTGAACTTTGTAGATCACAAGGCGGGGATTAATTTTAAGGCACATCATGGATCCCGTAATGGCTAGTTAATGTTCATCGGCATCCCAATGGATTTTCGCAACACTGAGTGCATTAGAGAGGCAGTGAATACCTTTGGAGAATTTCATTATTGGCAGCACAGAGATGTTCAGTAGTTATAGAACCCTAGTCTATGCCACTTTCCCATCTAACACTCTGGTCCCGCGGGATGTTGTCTTTCGGCGGCCAAATGTGGGTCGATACTCTGGTACAGTTCACTCCTGGACAGCACCGTGTTACATTCTGAATTCTGATTTTGCGGATGTGCAACCCGAGGATGAAGATCCAATGCCCATGGATGGAAACCGGCACCCACTGCCCGGTCACCTAGCCCCTGACCTGAATAACTATGTTAATCCTGAATACCCTGAGTTAGGGTGGAACATGCCCCCTCCACCACCTTTTGAGGCTGAACAGCACATGCATAACCCTCCCCCACAACACCAACACCAGCCCCTGCAGCAAGATGAGGTCTCGGTTGGACAAAACTCTATGGTTTCCTCGGTAGAATCGGTTCAGGAAGTGGCACCAGCAGATCAAGAACCTGTCCTAACACCTGTGTTGGAGACTCAGGTGGCCCCAGTTATTGCTGAAGAACACGTCGTGGAAGAAATTCAGGTGGCCCCGACTGTTGCAGCTCCTTTCGTGACTACGGTTGATGTTTCTGACATTATGGTTAATGACACCCCAAAGCATGTCAACCCTGTTGCAGCTCCAGTTCAAACTTCTATTACACCATATAATCACAATGCTCTGATGTCCGTACAACAGACTGAAAATTCTTTGGCAATTGATCTCTTTAATCCATGCTCTATTGACACTGTCGCTGAGGGTGATATAGAGACAATTCAGCCAATTTTGGGGACACACTCTATTGATGCAACTCCTGAAACTATGATGATTCTGGACAAGGAACAGGCGCCGACTAACAAGCGCCCTTGGGCAGAAGTCTTTGATGCTCAGGACTCTTTATGCCCGAGTAATGAGCCATTAAGATCAACTCAACACTCTGTTAAGCCTAAACAAATCCTGGTAGCTGCTGTGACGGATGCGATGGATACAAGCACTGATACTATGCACTTCAATGCACCGGCTACCACCACAAAGAAGACAAGAGGGAGGCCCAGGAAAAAGCCACAGCAGGTGGTGCAAGGTCCTCGGCCATGCACCCGTAGCCAAGCAAAAAACACTGGTTTTAAACCTCCTGCTGTCCATGGTACCACGACAACTCCTAGAAAGAAATCAAGGAAGACCCAAGCTGCTTCGAAGAAAATGCAGCAGCCAACGGAAGGCCTGATCACTCCCCCGATTTCGGTTGCCGAACTACAAAAGATTGGCAATATCCTTGGCATTGCTCCAGAGCTCTTGACTGCGGAGAAGCTTAATGCTGCTCCTGTGTCGGCAAGCAAACCAATTATCAATGATAAATAAATCCGGCAGCGCTTGGAACGGATGTGCTCCTTTCCACATCAGTTATCCTTTATTTTGCAACTATGTTACTGTTATCTGTGTTGGATGTTATTCAGGACTTGTATCCTCTGCGTGTGTGGCGGCTGATTGTGTCAGTCATGGCCGGTCTTTAATGATAGTTTCACAGGGATTTTAATATTAATTACTTGATTTGGAAAATTCTCTGTTGGAATATTCGTGGGTTAAATGCTGGAATATTCTCTCCAGGTTAAATGAGAGATAAAATTGTGGAAAGTAACTGCGCTGTGGCCTGTATTCAGGAAACGGAAAAAGAATCTTTTGACAGAAAATTCATTAAATCTTGTTGCCCACGTCAATTTGATAATTTTGCTTTCTCACCTTCAAGAGGGGCCTCAGGAGGGATTCTAGTGGTTTGGAATTCAAGGATATTTCAAGGCACTCTATTGCAAACTAAAAGTTTTGGTTTGATCATTTCTTTCTCTTCTGCTCACACTGGTCTGAGTTGGACGCTTGTGGTGGTTTATGGTCCTTGTGCTGGAGAAGAACGAGACGCTTTTGTTCATTGGCTGTATAACCTTTCAATACCAGATGATGAGTTGTGGATTTTCATGGGCGATTTTAACTTTATAAGATCGCAGGACAACAGAAACAGACCTGGTGGAGACCTCAGTGATATGTTCCTCTTCAATGAGCTAATTGATCACCTGGGCTTGCTTGAGTTACCCCTGAAAGGCAGATCATACACATGGTCTAACATGCAACAAGATCCTCTCCTCGAACAACTTGATTGGTTCTTCACAACCCCAAATTGGATTACAACATACCCAAATACTATGGTACATCCACTTGCTAAACCCACGTCAGATCATGTACCGCTACTGGTCTCAGTTGATACAATTATCCCCAAAGCAAATCTTTTTCGCTTCGAGAATTTCTGGGTTGAACAGCCGGGTTTCTTTGACTGTGTTAAAAAGGCTTGGCAAAAGCCTGTCAGAGCAACAAACAGTGCCGCCAAATTAATGGAGAAACTGAAACGAGTCGGCTATGATCTTAAGAAATGGAAACTTTCCTTGTCGAGATTAAAGGGGGCCATTAGCAAATGCAATGTGGTGATTCTTTTCTTTGATCAGATAGAAGATGACAGACAGCTTACCACTCCTAAGAAGAATTTCAGAACAATTGTTAAAAAGCATTATGAACATCTCCTCAAGGCTCAATTTCAGCACTGGAGGAAAAGATGTACTGCACGGTGGATTAAAATAGGAGAGGAAAACACAAAATATTTCCATGCCATGGCAACCGAGAGGTATCGCTCCAACTCCATTTCTAGCCTCCAATTGCCAGATGGACACACTGTTCACGATCATGAAGCAATGGCTGCAGTAGCTTGGAACTGCTATAAGCAAAGAATGGGTACAAAGTGTGGTATTGACATGAGGTTTAACCTTCAACACATCCTTAAGACTGTTGACGGGTTGGAATCTCTGGTTGCCCCCTTTTCGACTGAGGAGATAGAAAATTGTGTCAAACATATGCCTGTGGATAAGGCACCAGGGCCGGACGATTTCAACGGCATGTTTACAAAAAAATGTTGGCCGATCATAAAAAATGATTTCTATTCATTGGTCACTGATTTTCATAATGGCTCAATTAGTCTGGAGAATATTAACTACTCTTTTATCACCTTGGTACCAAAAAAGACATCTCCTGAACAGATCAACGATTACAGACCTATATCCCTCACTAGCTGCTGTATGAAGTTCTTGACAAAGATAATAGTTGATCGGCTACAGGAGAAAATTATGGGCTGCATACATAAAAACCAATATGGATTCATCAAGAAGAGAACCATTCATGATTGCATTGCGTGGTCGTTTGAGTATCTACACCACTGTAAAATATCCAAAAAGCCCATTGTCATTTTGAAACTGGATTTTGAAAAGGCCTTCGACACAATTGAACATGAAGCTATTTACATGATCCTACGGCATAAGGGATTCCCGGAAAAGTTCATTGGATGGGTAAAAGAAGCTCTTGAAACTGGTACGTCATCTGTTCTACTCAATGGTGTACCCGGGAAAAAATTTAAGTGTCGTCCGTGGTGTCCGGCAAGGAGATCCTCTTTCCCCGCTGCTCTATGTACTTGGAGGGGAGTTGTTACAATCTGTCATAAATGACTTACTACACAATGGACAGCTGAAACTACCTGTGGATGTTGGTGATCATGATTTCCCTATTATTCAGTATGCGGATGACACACTCCTCATTCTTGAAGCTGATCCAACACAGCTGGACGTGCTCAAACGAGCTTTACATGATTTCAGTAAATCAACTGGTTTAGTGGTCAATTACCATAAGTCTTGCATGTTACCCTATATCAGATGCTGAAGTAAAGATCCTAGCTGATAACTTTGGGTGCCTGGTAGAGACCTTCCCCTTTACATATCTTGGACTGCCAATGGGAACAACAAGACCGACCATTAGTGATTTAACCCCAGTCGTGGACAGATTACAAAGAAAACTCTCAGCTAGCTCCATTTTTCTTGCCTATGGGGGAAGACTACAGCTCATCAGGTCTTGTCTCAGCTCCATGCCAATTTTCTTTTTGTGCTCTTTATACATCCCGCCTAGCATCATCAAGCAAATAAACCGAATTCTGAGACAATGCCTTTGGAGGAAGAATGATGTTGAGGAGAAGGGCCAATATTTAGCCTCCTGGGACATGATATGTAAACCTAAGAGTAGTGGCGGCCTGGGCATTATTGATTTTCAGAAGCTAAATGAGGGACTACTAATGAAGCATTTGCACAAATTCTACAACAAAGAAGACCTTCCCTGGGTACATTTGGTCTGGAGATATTATCCAAATGGAGTGCCCCATGCTACTAATCTTTGTGGTTCCTTTTGGTGGCGTGATATTCTCAAGCTAGCTGATAAATACAGAGCAATCACCACTGTTAAAGTAGTCTCGGGAGATACTGCTCTCTTTTGGTCCGATTCATGGCATGGTCAGCCCTTGAAAGTTGCTTTCCCACGCTTACATTCTTATGCTTTGGACAGTAACTTATCAGTTCAGGAATTTACTCAATCTGTGGACAGAACCCAATTGTTTCAGTTGCCACTGTCGCCGCAAGCCTTTGCTGAGTTTGAACAGTTACAGCAAGTATTAAACACGGTTCACCTGGATGCTTTTGGCAAAGACGTATGGAATACAATTTGGAAGGATGGCAAGTACACATCAACTAAATATTACCACCACTGTTTTAAGCACATACGGGCAAGCAAGATTTATGATTGGATCTGGCAAAGTAAGGTGATTCTAAGGATCAAGGTGTTCGCTTGGCTTATGTTTAGTGACAGACTCAACACTAAAGAAATGCTGAAGTGGCGACACTACAATGTTACTGACAATGATGATTGTGTCCTATGTGTTTCTCATTGCCTGGAGAATTGGACTCATCTATTTTTCCATTGCACTTTCAGCATCAGAATATGGAACTATCTATTACATGGCGATCAGCTGACTCTTTTGAAATCGTCTACTCACAAGCCAGAAAAGATTTTGAGAAGCCTTTCTTCACTGAGGTTGTACTTATTGCTACTTGGCATATTTGGAAACAACGGAATGGCGCCATTTTCCAACACATACTACCTTCTTTTGGAGCCTGGAAACAAGGGTTTGTACAGGATATCACCCTGCATGTTCATAGAGTGAAGGCTGCACATACCAAAGAGTTGTCAATATGGATTGAAAACCTTATGTAAATCCCGTTGTAGCTGCTTGTAAATAACTCTACTCTTTATTTTCAATAAAATACAGTTGGGGTCCTCCCCTACAGTCCCATAGTTTCAAAAAAAAATATTATATGATCAAGATTACGTGAAACATGTCACTTCAGAAATTATTCTTTTTATCGTTCTTGCCTACTCGGATGAGTAGAACTAAGCTTGGGGATGTTGATATGTCTCCAACGTACATATAATTTCTTATGTTCCATGCTATATTATACCATGTTATTACATGTTTTATATAGTTTTATGCATTTTCTGGGACTAACCTATTAACAAGATGCCACAGTGCCAGTTCCCTGTTTTCTGCTGTTTTTGGTTTCAGAAAAGTACTTAAGGAAATATTCTCAGAATTGGATGTAAAACATCCTGGAATTATTTTTGATTTATGAACGTTCCAGAAGACAGAATCGCACACGAAGTGGGGCACCGAGGCGCCATCACCACATGGTGGCGTGGCCAGGGGTGGACCCGCGCGAGCACCAGGTGACGGGCCCTCGGGCCTCCACCGACCTTGCCCTTCCGCCTATAAGTAGCCCCTCCAATCTAAAAATCGCACGGTGTTCATATTTTCCTCCACGGGTCCCGAGCGCCGCCACCATCGAAGACAAGATTCAGGGGACAAAAGTCTCTGTTCCTGCACCCATCCGGATGGGGAATTGCCCCCGGAGCCATCTCCATCAACTCCACCGCCATCTCCATCGCCGTTACTGACTCCTACGATGAGGAGTGAGTAGTTCTCCCCAGGGCTGCGGGATCTACGGTAGCTATGTGGTCTATCTCTCTCTCGCATGATGTGATCTTTTATGTGATCATGAGCTTTGTAATCTAGTTGAATATGTGATGCTACTCTTTATCTATTATGCACTCTAGAGGTTATTTTAATATGAACTCCGTGATTATTCACGGGTGTAACAGTGATAGTGTGCACCATGTGTGATTCCTTTATGAAGTTGTTGGTGTTAGTTTACTCTGACTTTGAGGGTGCTCTTGTAGCCCTACACAATGAATGGTGTTTGTTATCCAACATCAGAGTGTTTGAGAGTAGTATTTATTTATTTAAATTTGATGTCATTGTAGAGAATATCCACTGGTGAAAGTAGGATCCCTAGGCCTTGTTTCTAAGCATTAAAACACCGTTTCCAACAAGTTCTGCTACATGTTTGCTTGCTGCCATTTTTATTGCAGATTGCAATTACTACTTATAATCATCCATATTACTTGTATTTCACTATCTCTTCGCATAACTAGTGCACCTATACATCTGACAAGTGTATTAGGTGTGTTGGGGACACAAGAGACTTCTCGTATCTTAATTGCAGGGTTGTTTGAGAGGGTCATCTTTGACCTCTACCTCCCTGAGTTCGATATACCTTGGGTGATTCACTTAAGTGAAACTTGCTGCTGTTCTACAAACCTCTGCTCTTGGAGGCCCAACACTGTCTACAAGAATAGAAGCGTGCGTAGACATCATCTCTTCAAATGAGTTTCCAAACAGGTATGTTCCTCCATCTCGAGTGAATGGCACTTTCTCAGTTGTCTGTATTGCTCATACTTAGTTTCATCTATGAAGTGTTCCTGGATCGCATCAATCATATCATAAGGTTCCATTTGTTCAAACTTCTCTTTCAACTCTGGTACCATGTTTATGACCATGGTGGTTTGCACTTCTATGAAAATGTCACGCCGCTGACGAAATTCTTCATCTTCCTCTTTGCTAATAGAATCTTCTGGTTTCTCTCCTAATCCTTGTTCTATGACATATAGTATATCGTTGTATTGGAGAGTTTCTCTAAGTTTCTTGTACCAATAGATGAAGTTGGACCCATCGGCTAATAGGGACACACTTCTAAGGAAGTGTCCGAAGTAGAGCACCATCTACATATATGATCGCAAAGAAGGTAAGGCTAAGTTTATAATAATGTGAGCTCAGTTTATAATCAAATTATTTAAACATACACCACTAAGATTATTATCCCTAGAATAATTTTAGTGATTACACGACCTCAATTTGCTATACCACCCCCGATCGTCACGGTCGGTGGCACAGTTTCAAAGGTGGACATTGAAATGTCGATCACAACAATTATGTGACTCATGCTTGATCTTTCGATCTTCCCGTGTTCCGAGACTATGTCTGTACATACTAGGCTCGCCAATTAAACCTCGGTGGTTTTGCGCGTTCAACATGTCTTACATCCACTGTATGCGAACGACGAAATGTATGACACCCGATCGTCACGGCCTGCCTCATAACGTAGAACTTTCTTGGTGGTGCACAACGAGGGAGAACACAATTTTGGTATTTTTTAGGGATCATCCTTTTATAGCTACCTTTGTATATCTAGTATATAAGCAATCAATAGGACGCACACACAACAACACAATATCAAATAATGTAATGAAGTGCGATATGACGTGGTCGTGTGCCTGGACCTCCATAGCGCCATGTGCCTGGACCGGGCGCCCCGGCATGGCTCCGAGTCTACGGTGCCTCCATTGCCTCCGACAGTACGAGTAATACAAAACTTACCGTAACCATGTCATATATAAACGCCTCTTCAAAACAAAGTTAGATGCTTCAAGCTTTATCTAGTTTTGCAAGTTTTACGTGGCTTCTAGGCTTATACGCGAGAGAACCGTTCCCTACCTACGAACTTTTGTACCACAACGTCGATCATACAATTGCAGGTTTAAGCATCCCTTTCGGTACCTCCATTGAAAATGCAAAAGCCAACTAAAGAGAGAGAGAGAGAGAGACACCCGCCAGCCACAGATACGGTACAAGCCAAATGTCAGTAGTTGAACCAGTCTCGCGTCAGCGTAAGCGTAAAGTCGGTCCGGGCCGCTTCATCAACTTAATGTTGAAGGCAAAGCAAGTGCACGCTAGAGGGTAGCAAATATAAGAAAGACGTCCTCATATTCAACATGAGTTCTAACCGTACCAGCAATACTACGCATAAACCGACTCTGATACCACTGAAGGGGTTCGTAGCAGAAAACAATATTTTTTCTAACTAACGAATACCGAAACTAGCTAGGATATATCTATCTAGTACATGCGGTAACGGTGGCGGAACTGGTCATATACCTCTTGTAGACCGAATAGCGGGGATTATGCTCTCACACAAGCGTTGCCGATGAAGCTGACGTAGCCGACCTCTAGGTCACAAAGAACTTGGCGCGACAAAGTAGACAATGACGCGGCGATGTTTACGAAGACACGGCGTCAACTGGGACGGGCGCGTCCACCGGTAGGTGGTTGGCGCCGGCGGTAGGGCAGCTGCGGTGACGAGACGATGTCGCCCAGGCACCTCAAATGTGGCGCCTCCGAGTACTGACAAGCACACATAGCTTAACAAGAACCCCCGGTCACTCAGATCCAGCTGAGATCGCAGGAGTAGAACTTTTCTGGAATCCCGCAGGGCAACAACGCCCAGCTGTATAGCTTCGTGGGAGAGAGAGAGAGAGAAGCGGGCAAAGAATTAACTCAGGCCGGCAGATACAACATTAATTGTATTTTAGATTGTATTTAATCCAATTAATATGCCCTTGTATATAAAGGGGGGAGGGGGTGTGCAAACACCTTGCCTCTCCCATGTGGGATTGAACAAAAGCAAAGGAAAGGAGGGGGGTTCGCCCGGCCTAGCCATGGCCGAACCATGTGGGTTCCCTCCCCCCCCCCCCCACACATGGGCCTCTATTGGCCCATTAAGTGTGCTGCCCCTTTTTCTTCTCTTTTAATTAATATTAAATATAATTAATTCATAATTAATCTATTTGCATGCTATTTAATCTCCCGTGACTCCGAAACATTTTCTGGACCACCCGAACTTTTTTGGACATTCCCGGAACCCTTCCGGACCTCCCCGGAACCCCTTCCGGAACCACCGGAACCCTTTTCGGATTATTTCTCTTTCTCTATTTCCTTCATCTATCATTCCCAAACTATCTCCAAGTGTCGTTAAGACCTTAAGTCTTGTTACACTACGGTTCGATAATACAAGAGACATGGTCGAGATCCCTCGCTCGTCAATGACCGCCAGGGAGACCTAGATGCCTATGACGGTCCCTGTGCATTCTACGAATATCGTTGTTGAACCATGATATTCATTCCTTTTGTTTCTACGATACTACCTTGTCCGAGATATGATTGTAGACATACGATGCCCTGTTGTATCTTGTTACCGACAAGGGTTAATAAACTCGTCTGTGATATTACATCTCCATGACCTAGTCATAAGTTGTGAAAGTATATAGACGCAATCTCACCGAGTGGGCCCAAAGTATCTTTCTATTACGCGAATGAACAAATCCCGCTCTTGATCCATATGTCTCAACATACTCTTTCGAGATACACAAGATACACCTTTACAGTCACCCATTTATGAGCTGACGGTTGATGCACTAGTGGAAATCGGGGCTCTAGTCCAGGTTCCAGAGGACCTGTAGTCCTGATGTAGCAACCGGGACTACCAAAGCGGTACTAGACCCCCCTTTGGTCTCGGCTCAAAACAAACCGGGACCAAAGCCCCCCCTCCAATGAGTGCCTCCCACGTAACGACCGCAAAAGCGCGCGGGGTCGACACATTTAGTTCCGGTTCGTAACACGAACCGGGACTAGCGTTTTGCTTTTTTTTAATTTTGACCAATTTTCAGGGTTTGTTTTTTATTTTTATTTCAACCATTTTTCAGGGTAGGGGTTTCGGATGATACCACGTCGATGCGCGAAAAACACGTATATATTATTATACGAAGCTAGATGAAGTTG
The DNA here is from genome assembly GCA_026929855.1 of Poa annua. Lineage (NCBI taxonomy): Eukaryota > Viridiplantae > Streptophyta > Magnoliopsida > Poales > Poaceae > Poa > Poa annua. The sequence goes on from CM049432.1 coordinate 25,314,100, forward strand.
CATGATGCATATATATAATTACATGATGATCATGTTGAAAACACATTTACTCAAAAGGATTAAGTGTTTACATAACACATACACAATTAAGTATGTGGTACATGAAGATCACGTTTCTCCGTTCCAGGTACTTATAGTACTTGTTACATGTAGATCACTATTACATGTGCGCACTAGGGAAAATAGTGGTACTCTCCAGTGTCCGGTATGACATGGCTGAGGTAAATTCCCGCCAACTCCTCTACAATTGCTCTGAAGCGGGTCTTTCTTGCCAACTGTAAAAGAATGATATCACAATGAATACATGAGATATGAAATGAATAAAACTCATCACGATTGATGGTATAAAAATAATGTTGAGACTAGAGCTTTACGTACTTCAATACTTTTTTTGCTCTTCAAACTCTCGTTGACCACAGTGTGCATGTACTCGCAAACGTAGAATCCAGATAGATCAGACCCTATTGGCTGTTTAAGGCAAGTCTATAGAAGAATAGAATTTAATCAAATAATAATAAATTATGATAATGGTGCATGGGCCTAGTTATTTTACTACTTATTTGGTTATGACGCCATAGCTGCTTTTGTGTCCATCCACTGTTCGTATGTTCCGCGAGGAACATTTCCCAAACGCTACATGACAAGAAAATGAATGAATGAGTCATAAATTCTTTGATATTAGGAAATGAACGAAAGAGGCGATAAGAAATGAAAGTACCTTGTCACCAAATCAAAACAGGTCTTGTATTGTTTAGGGCATCTTCGTAACAAGTCAAGGACAACAATTTGTCATTCCCGCAAGTCAATAACGATAAGAATGTAGTGGTAGATGCGCACGTTTATAAATAGGCATGCATAACTCATCAATTAAACATAACATCGGGTGAGAAAAATAGAATGTGTAATAAGCAGTAACACTCAATTGAAGTTGTAAGGCCATAATATATACTTTTTGTAAGCTTATCGCTTGAAAAACATTAGCAAATTCCCTGGTGTATCCTTGTTAAGTTTTGGATCAATTATGTTATCTTCATGCATTATAAAGGGGTCAATGAACCCAATGTTTTTGATTTTCTACTTCTTGCATTCGAGCATATTCATTATGTGTAATAAAGCCCACGAAATATTAAAGAGAGGATTATCACAAACCATGAACAAGTAGAGCTAATTAAAGACTTAAATTACAGGAACATATCACTTACAAACAATAGGAACTGATGATAGCTTTGTCGAGGGCCCGGAGATTGTATAACTGAAAGATTTTGGCGAAAATGATAATAGAGTATTCTTGGAAATAATGCTCTTTCTTAACTGCCAACATGAGAGTGTCTTTATTCTCCTCCTTCACGATATTCTTGTACCAGGATTGAAATTGACGCATTCTTGTGGGTAAGTCACCGTCGACAAAATTCTCCCCGTGAACATAAGTAGCAACAACATCCACGAAGGGGATATCATCTCCCGAACATACCAGTTCCCGCACATTGATGTTTTTGAGAACTCTGTCATCAAACACCTTGAGCGGGGGGGGGGGGGGGCGACTGTGCGTCTTGTTCTCCGAGTTGGGCAACTTGTTTTCCTTTTTTTGATCGATCATCCATCTCTTCGTCATATGACTTATCAATCGAGCGAACATAGTCTGTTCACGGCGATGGTGGAGGGTTGTATAGGGCATCGTTACAACGGTCAATTTTCTCCTGAGGAATTCCGGCAGTAAATTTTGGAGGAGGCAATTGTTTCGCTAACGCTTTCTGTTTCACGCCAGCAAGCCAGGCATCCGTATGTTCTTTGCGGGCGATATCGTTTTCCTCGACTGTTCTCTCCCAAGGTAACTTTGGAGTAGGCGGCGGTGTTTTATGCTTTCTAGGTTTCTTCCTAACATGAGAACCAGACTGGCGCCTCCTCGAGAGCGACTTAACATTCGGGGGGACTGGCACAGACTGAGATGGCCTCGCGCTGGGACCCTCTCGGGGGGCGGTGGGCTTTGCTGATGAGGTGGAGATGGACTCGGGTTGGGGTCCCTATCGGGGAGGTGTGGGCTTTACTGATGAGGTGGAGATGGACTCGGTCTTTGGTCCCTCTCGAGGAGGAGTGGACTTTGCTGATGAGGTGGACTCCTAGAACAAGGAGTCGGTGGCCTTGGCAGGGGTTCTGGAAGGACGATGTATTTCTTGGGCCACAGGGCGAAGCCATGCTTGACGTCTGCCAATGTCTTCTCCTCGTCACCTCCAGGAAACTCAAGTTCCAAGGTTTCAAATCCCTCCATAATTTCGTCCACCCCGACACGAGCATAGACATCTGGAATTTCACCACAATGGTAGAGTTCTCCAGGTTGAATTACTAAAGCAAGACCCACCGCCACCTTCAAAGTTATGTTTCTCATTGCTATATGTAGCTCACAAACTGTAGGCTCTGTGATGTCATCCACTAGGTAGGGACCATCGACTTGACGCGTGGAACCAACGCTGCTTCTACGCTAAGATGGTGCGGCATCAGCTTCAGGATCTAATTGTACCCGCTCCTGAGGTTCCATTCTTTGCTCCTTCAATGCTTTCAGTTCCTCCCGTGTCTCCTTCAGGCCACGTTCCAGTTCTGATATCCGGTTGGCCTCCTTATTCTTACCGCTGCTACGGCTTCTATAAGTGTGAACGGAATCCGGCCACGTAGTTCTAAACGTAGTACCGCCAGGATAGCCTCGAGCTCGTGCAACATGTTCAGGATTCCCCAGGGCCCGTGTCAGCTCGGCATCCTCTCTATCGGGTTTGAACACACCATCACGAACATCATGAATTGCATCTTCAAGCTTCTTTCTGACTATGTCAACGAGATCCTTCCATTTTCCTTTTCCAACAATATCTCCGGTAACTGAGTCCAACCCTGCCCCATGCGCGAACAACCAAAAATTTGACCTCTCGGGCCAGTCAAGTGTCTTTGGACGGACCCCCGATCGAAGCAGTTTTTCTTCATAGGCTAACCACTTAGGAATGGCGCTCTTGTAGCCACCTGTCCCCAATTATGGTAGTGTATCTTTAGCCCTGCATTCAACTTATTTATTGAAGATCGGGCCACAGCCATAGGTGATTCCCTATACGCCTTAAACGCCGCCCATTCAGATTGTAACTTCTTCCCTTGTGCTCCCCTGAAATATGGCTCTTCTTTTGTTTCTTCATATTGACTCCATAACTTTTCTTCCAGTTCTGGAATTGTTCCGCCATCTTAATAAGATTCCACTTCTTGAGGTTGTCCTTGTTGACTTTAGAGAGATCCGGCGGGAGGGTGAAATGTGACAACAGCGTGTTATAGACCAAATTCTTAAGAACTTGGTGGACATAACATGGGTCCTCCACATATATGGCTGCCGGCTTATTCCATTCGTGTATGCTGATTGGGATCATGTCCCTAACAATAACTCCAGCTTGACTGTAGCGTACCCGCACTTTAAATAAGGCAGATACCTGTGTATAATGCAAATCCCTGGATCGGTTCATTTGCACACACAGTTTACGATGTAATATCACAACAAAGCATCAATTTTATTACATCGATGATCCAGAATTACAAAATATTTGATACAAGTTGCATAGCATAAAGCTAGCATTGAAAAAGTACATAGCGGAAATACAATAGCAGTGGGTCTCCAACAACTTCATGTTGCCACAGGCGAAAACATGTTGGTTGTAGACTCGAAACCTATAAACGAAACCTCACTCGTCATCTGAACAATCTGCAATAAGAAAAATATTGCAACAACGTGGGTCAGATTCCATTAAAAATGGAGTCTGGCAAGTGACACTATGGTGGACACTTAATGGAATAACTCTAAAGCCTATATGCATATTTGGCTGGTGGAGTTCAAGGCTATTTTGCATAAAGCCAATTTATCCTATCCTTTTGGAAAACACTTTCTTCAAATCAAGACAAGTATGGCATGAAAACCATAAATCTCATCTTCCCTTGTTCACCCATCAAGTTTTATTTCTGAAGTTGAAATGGTGGAATCCTCTGTTGACGTCCGTGATCAGCTGCTCAAATTGTCCGTACCGGGGACACGGCTAAGTACTTAGTTTTACACTCTGCAGAGGTTGTGCACGTTCACCATTGTACCCACTCAACCCAAATTATCCTTTACACACCATTTGTGATAAGGAAAGGAGAAGAATGAGACGAGATCTTTCAGAAGCATTTTCCCTCCCACTCTGGCTTGACCCGTTCCACCTAACATCCCCCTACATCTGCTTGTCAAGCCAGAGAGAGTCCACGCAACGTAATTGATCAAGCCAGAGCCCATATGGCAATGGCTGCACTGAAAGCAATCGTCACTCGGAGTTCTTCAGATTCCTCTGTTCCTGGGTGGCCATTCACAAGTGTACATACTCCAGGAACCATAGACATGGACCTGAGTAGCCACTCAACATAAACCATACAACCTTTTACCACCCAGGCACTAGTAGAAAACAGGCTAAAGGACCAAACTCCAAAACCCCATTTGTCCCGGTCGTACTGCAAACCGGGACAGATGGGGCATAAAACGCGTCGGGCAGTTCAGGCGACACTCATTTGTCCCGGTTCGTGGCTGGAACCGGGACAAATGAGGTAGCACCCGCCGAGCAGTTCAGGCGACACCCATTTGTCCCGGTTCCAGTCACGAACCGGGACAAATGTCATGGTTTCAGTTACGCGCCCGAGCCACCGCCGCGTTTTTTCGACGCGCACGGAAGACGAGCGGAAATACGGCGCCGCCGGCGATTCCTCTGCCCTCCGGCGATTCCTCTGCCCTCCGCCGGTGATTCATCTTCCTCTCCGGCGCTATAAAATGCACTGCACAGTACCATTTCTCCACACACCATTTCTCCACCACTCCTCCACACACCATTTCTCCGGCCATCTCTCCTCTCTTTTCTCCGTCCCTATGGAGCCACTCGTGCCTTGGTCCGATGAGTTTTACGACTACGAGAAGGAAGGCATGCGGTTCAAGGTGTGGGTCACCCTTCGTGCATGGCGCGTGGAGAAGTGGATCGACGACGTGAAGAACAACTTCCTCGACGCCGCTCCGATCAAAGCCGTTGGACTCGATTGCGAGTTCACCGACCCTCGACGGAAGGATACTCCGCAGTGCGCCGCCGTCCTTCAACTCTCGGTGGCGACCGAGACTCTTGTCTTCCAAATTTGCAAAGCTGATCGGGTGCCACAGGTCCTCGTGGATTTCTTAGGTGACGAGACAATCAAATTCTACGGCGTGGCAATCCATAATGACATGAAGATGCTAGCCTACTACGGAATTATTATTCGGTCCGCGGTCGACCTGCAGAGGGATCGCCGAAACCCTACCGGCAATTTTACTCCTAGTCTATATGCTCTCTCTAATGCGGTCATTGGGACAAATCTTGAGAAGAAGAAGAAATACAAGAAGAGGAAGTACACGGACGACGACAAGGAAGACACGTTACAAAAAGACCTAATTTTTGGATGGGGCAACGTTCCATTGAGCTACGATCAAGTCGTATATGCTGCTTTAGACGCTCGCCTTGGCTTCGAGATTGCACGGAAGTGGGATAGTCTACGCGGCTATAATACGGACAATGATCATCTTAATGTCGTTGACGAGTAGACTATCTATGTATTCCGTTACGCAAATATTCTGTGTGCGCGTGTTCTCTTGTATTGACCGAAATATATCTAAAGTTTGCAAAAGTGTTTTCAAATTCCAAAGTTTGCAAAAGTTATTTAAAACAGAGATAAGAAAATGGTTTTGTATTAGTTAGTCAAATTCAAACATTTTTCATATTCATAGTTTTTCCAAAATCCAAACTTTGCAAAAGTTATTTAAAACAGAAAACAGAAAAAGAAAATAAAAAAAATTTAAAAAACCTCCATCTGTCCCGGTTTCAGTCACAAACCGGGACAAATGGGCCTCCTTGTTGTCCCGGTTTGTGACTGAAACCGGGACAAATGGGGGGGGGGGGGTGCTTATATATACTGATCAGCAGCCCCCTCCCAAAACCATTGGAGGCATTTTTTTTTGAAATGGAAGGAGGGGGTGTGTGCTAGTCTGTTTTTTTGTATGCATGCAAGGTGTTTGATGAAATGCCCGAGAGAGTTCATGAATTGATTTGATGTACACTTAAAGAAGTTTATTCTTCTTTTCGGTCAAGGTTAATTTTTCTCTCATTTCATTTGTAATTAATTGATACCATGCATGTTCAGTGTTTATTTGTCGATGTTCTGTAATGGTTATTGATGTAGTTCATTATATAATGCAGATGGACCGACAATGGATGTATGGTGACCGACGCACTGCCGAGTACATGACAGGTTTGAGGAAATTTCTAGAAAAAGCCCAGGCCCACAGTACCAATGGTTTCATGTGTTGTTCATGTGTCAACTGTCAGAATAAGACAGATCACCCAAACGTGAGAACCCTTCAAAGTCATCTTATTCGGCATGGTTTCATGCCCAGCTATAATTGTTGGACGAAGCACGGAGAAAAAGGTGTTATGATGGAAGACAATGAAGAAGAGGAAGATGATGACAACTATCCTATGTTCCCGGAGTACGGAGATTCTGCAACGGGGGAAGCTGAAGCTGAAGAGGCACCAGATGAGCCCACTGACGATCTTGGTAGGGCCATTGCTGATGCAAAGAGAGAGTGCGGAACTGAAAAGGAGAAATTGAAGTTCGACCAGATGTTAGAGGATCACAAGAAATTGTTGTATCCAAGTTGCGAAGATGGTCAGAAAAGGTGGGTACCACACTGGAATTACTGCAGTGGAAGGTAGAGTGTGGTGTGACTGACAAGGGATTTGGAAAGTTGCTGCAGATAATTAGGAAGATGCTTCCAAAGGTCAACGAGTTGCCCGACAGCACGTACGAAGCAAAGAAGGTTGTGTGCCCTCTAGGATTAGACGTGCATAAGATACATGCCTGCCCTAATGACTGCATCCTCTACCGCGGTGAGTATGAGAATTTGGATGCATGTCCAGTATGCACTACATTGCGGTATAAGATCAGACGAGATGACCCTGGTGAAGTTGAGGGTGAGCGTCCCCGGAAGAGGGTTCCTGCCAAGGTGATGTGGTATGCTCCTATAATACCAGGGTTGAAACGCCTGTTCGCGAATAAAGAGCATGCCAAGTTGTTGCGATGGCACAAAGAGGACCGTAAGAAAGACGCGATGTGTAGACACCCCGCTGATGGGTCGCAGTGGAGAAAAATTGAGAGAGAGTTCCCGGAATTTGAAGATGACGCAAGGAACTTAAGGTTTGGTCTAAGTACAGACGGTTTCAACCCGTTTGGGGAGCAGAGCAGCAGTCATAGCACATGGCCTGTGACTCTATGTATTTATAACCTTCCTCCTTGGTTGTGCATGAAGCGAAAGTTCATTATGATGCCATTGCTCATCCAAGGCCCGAAGCAACCCGGCGACGACCTTGATGTGTACCTCAGGCCATTATTTGAAGAACTTTTACAGCTGTGGCGGGAAGAAGGTGTACGGGTGTGGGATGAGCACAAACATGAGGAATTTGACCTACGAGCTCTGCTTTTTGTAACAATTAACGATTGGCCTGCTCTTGCTAACCTCTCAGGGCAGTCGACCAAGGGGTACAATGGATGCACACACTGTTTGGGTGAGACTGAATGTTTATATTTGGATAAATGTAAGAAGTGTGTGTATCTGGGGCATCGTCGATTTCTTCCGATCAGGCATACCGCAAGGAAGAAAGGCAAGCATTTTAAAGGTGAGGCTGATCACAGTAGGAGGCCTGTCAACCGTACTGGTGAAGAAATATTTGATATGGTCAAGGATCTAAAAGTAATCTTTGGAAAGGGTCCTGGAGGACAACAGGTTCCGAAAGACGCTAGCGGGCACACACCCATGTAACATCCCAACATTTTATAATGTTCAAAAATCACTAAAATTTAAAACTCTTCTTTTTATTAAAATAAAATATTAAATGCATAAGGAAACCAACTATAAAAGACTTGAAAGCTTAATATTTCAAATGTCACAGTTTAAAACATTTTATTATCCCATGTATTTCAAAACCTTAAAATATAATTTGACAAAAATGTTACAAACTACAATCCATTTTATTTTAAATAAATTAGTTTCTTTATAAGTATTTAAATTAAACCACTTAGCCATATCTATTCATAAATATAGGATTATTCAAAATGGTATATAATTACTAAAAGGTTTTCATTTCTTTAACTAAGTTCAAAATATAGTTTGGAAATTATAAGCCTATAGTGTATAACTTTAAAACTTCATAGAATTTAAATTAATGAATTAGTCAAATAAACATTTCATTTGCTTAAATGAATTTCATCTATTTTTCAAAGCATGAAATGATTAATAGATTCTAAATAAGAATAGAATTAAAACAAAGGTCTTGTCCAAAGTGGTTATGAAGTTTCAAAGGCATTATCATATTATAAAATATAAGGTTGCACAAATTATTGTCAATTAAAAAGGAATACATTATCTTTTCCATTTTCATATAGTTGTGTTATGTCATTAATAATTATACCAAAGCCAAAAATGAATTTAGAATTTGAAAATGAGTTTAAATAACTTAAATTCAACCATAATTGCATATGGGTATTTCATATAATTTATTTAGCCAAAATTAAAATTATTTAAACCCTAGTTTTAAATTAAACATAAAGTGTCAATTTCACATTTAATCAATATTTCTAATTTATTATTTTTGAAAAGTGTTCAAATCATACCCCACAACTGGTTTAACAGCAAGATATTATTTTTACAAATTTTTAGAAATTAATTTGACATCATTTGGATATTTAAATCAAAAGATATGAATAAATTGGAATAAAACAAAAAGAAAAATAAAGGGATGACGTCAGCGATGACGTCATCGTCTCTAACCTCCGGCAGAGGATTTCCCGGCTCCGAACTGATCTCAAACTCGAGATCGATTCGGTAGTTTGAGAGATCCTTATCCCGTGTCCGTGCGCCCCATAAATACCCCAGAGACGCCGCCCTCTCCCGCACCCAACCCCGAGCTCAAATCGCCCCCAGGCTGCCCGAAATCGCCGCCGCCGTGTCGCCATTGCCGTCGGCATCTTCGACGATTTCCGGTGAGATTCGATCGACCTAGCCTCTCCCATCCACCCCCTTAGCTTCCCCTCGATCTTATGCACCTCCCTGACTTGGCGCGGTAGCGTATTGCGCAGCAGAACGAGCCATCCGTGCGAGACCGAAGCTCCCCGCCGCCGTGCGCAACTCCGACGAGGTGTAGCCGAAGAACGAGGAAGCGCCGAGGACCACGAGCACGCCATCGACCTCGCCTGGATCTCCTCTTCATCACGGTACGCTCCGCTAGTCCTTTTAGGTTATAGATCGCCGGAAACGCTCGTCACCGGCGTGTCGCCGCCGAGGGAATTAGGTCACCGGAGTTACTCCGGCGAACCGCGCCGCCCGGACTCAGTAGAATAGATCTCCACCCTTAGATCTCGATCCAACGGTTGGAACAGGACGACTTAAGCGAAGGGGTATCGGCGAATCAGAAGAAGCCACGTGGATCCGCGTCAGCGCCTCGTCAGGGCCTCGTCAGCGTCCGCGTCAGCGCCAGCATGTAAATCAATTTCCTATTTTAATTTTAATTGGAAAAATTGCAGATTAATCCCTGTAATTAAAATATCTATAACTTTTTAACCACAACTCCAAATCTAATAATTTTTATATATTTGGAAAGCTCTTGACATGTAGAATATTTTGGATCTGACAAAATTCAAATTTGACTTAGTATAAAATATTCAAATTTCAAATGGTGAATTTGGGTGTATTTGTAATAACTTTAAATCTATAAATCCAAAAATTGCAAATAAATATGTTTTAGAAACTTTAGAATATGTGTAAATTAATGCCACTGCTATAAAATATTTTTGAGTAATTTTTGAATGATTTCATAGTTGTGTGTTCAATTTGAATAAGTTTGACTATTTTGTTTAAATAACTTTTAATAGAAACATTATTTTTGATTAAATCCAATTGCAATAGATTTAATTAAATGCTCTCTGTCTATTAGCACTAAGTATAAAATTTTGTTATAAAAATTTAGTCATAGGAAACTTTAATCTTATAATTATTCCTTTTATTATATTTTTCCAAAATTAGAAATTTATTTAAATTGCATTTATAAATTCATGCACATTTATAGAGAAATCACAAAGGTTATTTTTATGTTTCTTGTGATTTAAAATTTCATTTCATTCATAGCATATTTTATTCTCATAGAAAAACCCCTCTTCATTAGGGTCTAAGTTAGGATCATTTCAACTTAGCATATTTGTGAAGTGTTATACACTTAGACACTTAGTAGTTTTCAAGATGGAGCTAGAAGATCATTGAAGGACTTAGCCAAAAACAAGACTCCAGAAGTATCTTCAAGAAGAAGAAACACTTAGAAGGAAATCAAGAAGAAGTTCATGAAGGACTTAGAAGAAAACAGGCTCTGGAGGCATCCTCAAGATGTCAAGCACTTAGAAGAAAAGTGAGAAGAAGTTCAAGAAGGCCAACCCCCTTTTATTCTCTAAGTCTCTCTCTCTGTATTTTCTTCTCTTCTGAGACTTCATGAAGACTAAGTAAATCCAAGACCAGCCTCGAGGATACAAGAACCACCAAGTCTTAAGATCAAAACTTCAATCAAGACATCATCCAGAAGAAAGTTACAAGTCTGGAGATGAAGCCTGGAGGACAACTACATCTTTCTTTCTATCTTTTCCCTCTTATCTAATCTTGTCTTTTAGACTTAAACAATTTTTGATCATGAGGTTATCATCTTGAAGTTGTTGGATCCTAGCAGCATAGTGGGATGAAGCGGCCTGGAAACAAACCTTACATGTCCACGTACATGAGACCTGTTCCACAATTTAAGTGGCTGGCCGGGTGTCTGTCTCTCTCACTATAGTGAAGGTCCAATTTACAAAGAGTTGATAATAATTGTTGATCAACTTGAACAAATGACTTAGTATTTTTCTCTAAGTATCTTGCACATCATGGCTACACCATTAGAGTGCTTATTTCAAGAAGATATAAAACAAAATATGTTTATCCAACTCAAGACCTTAGTCCTTAGTCATTTTTGGACCAACCTATTGCCTTGCATTAACTTAAAAGATTTTTCATGGCATGCATCTCTAGTCCTTAGAAATAACTTGCATATCATGCATGTCATGTTTTCCTTAGAAGTTTAAGAAACTTGTTTGTAAGTGTTGTGTTGTTTTATGATGGTTGTATTGTTGTTTGTTTGTATTGTTTAGACTGAACGGAGAGTCCCGAGTATCGTTGAAAAGAGTTGTGAACAACGACAACATTCAAAGGCAAGTGGCACACCTCATAAACTTCCTATTTTTATATGCATTACTTAGTGTATTTTTATATGCATGTGTTGCTATGCTAAACCTGTGTAGAACTCCTTACTCCTGTGTCTAGGTTCCTATATCATACTTAGCAGAAATATTGATGCTATGCAATTGATGAAAGGTTTTTACAAAATGTTAAGTGACTACTCAGGACTGTGCTCATGGCTGTCTTTGCCTAGGATGAATTTCTATTCTACTTAGGGCTGTGATCATGGTGACTTTTACCTGAGAGTGCACATCCACAAAGTTAATGAAACACCTGGGTGGTAATTGGTCGGATGGTTTATGTTGAGTGGCTACTCAGGTCCATTTCTATGGTTCCTGGAGTATGTACACTTGTGAATGGCCACCTAGGAACAGAGGAATCTGAATAACTCCGAGTGAAGATTGCTTCCAGTGCAGCCATTGCCATATGGGCTCTGGCTTGATCAATTATGTTGCGTGGACTCTCTCCGGCTTGACAAGCAGATGTAGGGGGATGTTAGGTGGAACGGGTCAAGCCAGGTGGGAGGGAAATGCTTCTGAAAGATCTCGTCTCATTCTCTCCTTTCCTTATCACAAATGGTGTGTAAAGGATACCATGGGTTGAATGGGTACAATGGTGAAAGTGCACAACCTCTGCAGAGTGTAAAACTAAGTACTTAGCCGTGTCCCCGGTTACGGACAATTTTGAGCAGCTGATCAAGGACGTCAACGGAGGATTCCATCATTCCAATTTCTAAGTTAAAAGTTGATGGGTGAACAAGGGAAGATGAGATTTATGGTTTTCATGCCATACTCGTCGATTTCAAGAAAAGTGTTTTCAAAAGAGAAGGAATATGCCAATTAGCCTTGAAATCCACCAGCCAAATATTCATATAGGCTTTAGAGTTATTCCATAAGTGTCCACCATAGTGTCACTTGCCAGACTCCATTTTTAATGGAATCTGACCCACGTTGTTGCAATATTTTTCTTATTGCAGATTGATCAGATGACGAGTGAGGTTTCGTTAAAAGGTTTCGAGTCTACAACCAACATGTTTTCGCCTGTGGCAGCATGAAAGTTATAGAGACTCACTGCTATTGTATTTCTGATGTGTACTTTGTCAATGCTAGCTTTATGCTATGCAACTTGTATCAAATATTTTGTAATTCTGGATCATCGATGTAATATAATTGATGTTTTGTTGTGATATTACATCGTAAACTGTGTGTGCAAATGAATCGATCCAGGGATTTGCACTATACACAGGTATCTGCCTTATTTAAAGAGCAGGTACGCTACAGATGGTATCAGAGCACTGTGTTGCCTGTAGGTTCGAAACCCCTAGGATTGGACTAAGACCCCAAAAGTTAAATAGTTAACTACACTAGGATTCCAAAACATGAGTAAATTTTGAACTCTTCTTTAATATTGGTTTACATTAACTTGTCTTGTATCTTTCCCTTTTCTTTTAAATTCTAATACTCTTGCCTGTTCAAAATTTTAGATGGGAGAATACACTGAGACTGCTTATGCTGGAGTTTTGTCGGGTTTCATCTTTGGGAGGCAGCTGTCTAGGTTGACAAGTGTATTGAAGCTACCACCACCCTATTTCCGAGGAAGGAAGGAGGAGACCGACATACCCCATGGGATACGTTGGGAAATACGCACCATCATGACCCCGGATCCTACAATGCCAGACTTCGAGCCCGTGGACTATGTCACCTACTACCCAGAGTGGATTGAGGGAGTGAACATAGCTATGGTGGACTTAATGGCTCGTTTGTGTTACAAGTATCGATTCAAGCTAGCACCAGGATCGCCCTTCCGTGCCTTTGGGAAGAGGGATGCACATGGTCTCTCGATGGCTCACACGGGAAATCGCCTGGACCTACCCCTCGTTAACAAGACGTTTGAAGACTTGGATTATCTCATCAACTGTCTGACCAGGAGAGTCCAACAGACTCATGACGTCGCAAATCATGCACAAGACGTCATACACGCAAAAACCCAAGAACTCCAGGCTTCTGAAAATCTTATTGGTCAGTTGGAGGAACTCATCCATGACCTACATTTGGAGAACCTTGGCAAGGATGAGCAAATTGCCATGCTTGAGGCGCAACTCACTCCACCTCCACCACCGCCAGTAGCTGAAGCAGGAGGTGACCAAGGCACTGGAAATGTGGCTGTATCTGCAGCTACGAAGGAGGAAGGACCAGAGGAAGAAGACCCTGAAGAGGTGCCGTTTGAAGAGTCAACTGAGGGAGAAGTCACGCCTGTGGCAAAGAACCACGCAATAAAACGCAAGCGTAATAATTAGGAGGATCAGTGTAGCAATCAAAACCATGTTAGAGGGACCACCATTTATCTTATTTAGCTTATCGTATCAATTTAGAGTATTGACCTATCAAATTGTGGTATGGCAGTACTGTCGCTTTTGTATTTCCCCGACCTTTCGTTCGATAAACGATTAGTTTGATTTCTCAAAAGAAGTTTGAAATTGTTATGTATGTGTTGCTTGGGTTTGAACTTTATTGCTTGATGTTTCTTAGATGATGTTTGTGATAGATTATCTTGATTTTGGTTGTACATTAGAATGTTGAATTATCAACAAAACTTTTCTTTTAAGGGTGGTAGCCACCTAGAATATTCAAACCCAACTAATTAAACCCAGAGATCCCAAACAATCTTCTAGCCTCTCCAATTAGAAAACTTATTCCCTACAAGTTTCAAGTTTCCATGTCAGAAAATTCATTTCTCAAAACATCTCGAGTTATCAGAATCATTCAAGCCTTTTCTTTCTTTTCAGCTTCTCCGAATCTCGGGGACGAGATTCCTTTTAAGGGTGGTAGTCTGTAACATCCCAACATTTTATAATGTTCAAAAATCACTAAAATTTAAAACTCTTCTTTTTATTAAAATAAAATATTAAATGCATAAGGAAACCAACTATAAAAGACTTGAAAGCTTAATATTTCAAATGTCACAGTTTAAAACATTTTATTATCCCATGTATTTCAAAACCTTAAAATATAATTTGACAAAAATGTTACAAACTACAATCCATTTTATTTTAAATAAATTAGTTTCTTTATAAGTATTTAAATTAAACCACTTAGCCATATCTATTCATAAATATAGGATTATTCAAAATGGTATATAATTACTAAAAGGTTTTCATTTCTTTAACTAAGTTCAAAATATAGTTTGGAAATTATAAGCCTATAGTGTATAACTTTAAAACTTCATAGAATTTAAATTAATGAATTAGTCAAATAAACATTTCATTTGCTTAAATGAATTTCATCTATTTTTCAAAGCATGAAATGATTAATAGATTCTAAATAAGAATAGAATTAAAACAAAGGTCTTGTCCAAAGTGGTTATGAAGTTTCAAAGGCATTATCATATTATAAAATATAAGGTTGCACAAATTATTGTCAATTAAAAAGGAATACATTATCTTTTCCATTTTCATATAGTTGTGTTATGTCATTAATAATTATACCAAAGCCAAAAATGAATTTAGAATTTGAAAATGAGTTTAAATAACTTAAATTCAACCATAATTGCATATGGGTATTTCATATAATTTATTTAGCCAAAATTAAAATTATTTAAACCCTAGTTTTAAATTAAACATAAAGTGTCAATTTCACATTTAATCAATATTTCTAATTTATTATTTTTGAAAAGTGTTCAAAACATACCCACAACTGGTTTAACAGCAAGATATTATTTTTACAAATTTTCAGAAATTAATTTGACATCATTTGGATATTTAAATCAAAAGATATGAATAAATTGGAATAAAACAAAAAGAAAAATAAAGGGATGACGTCAGCGATGACGTCATCGTCTCTAACCTCCGGCAGAGGATTTCCCGGCTCCGAACTGATCTCAAACTCGAGATCGATTCGGTAGTTTGAGAGATCCTTATCCCGTGTCCGTGCGCCCCATAAATACCCCAGAGACGCCGCCCTCTCCCGCACCCAACCCCGAGCTCAAATCGCCCCCAGGCTGCTCGAAATCGCCGCCGCCGTGTCGCCATTGCCGTCGGCATCTTCGACGATTTCCGGTGAGATTCGATCGACCTAGCCTCTCCCATCCACCCCCTTAGCTTCCCCTCGATCTTATGCACCTCCCTGACTTGGCGCGGTAGCGTATTGCGCAGCAGAACGAGCCATCCGTGCGAGACCGAAGCTCCCCGCCGCCGTGCGCAACTCCGACGAGGTGTAGCCGAAGAACGAGGAAGCGCCGAGGACCACGAGCACGCCATCGACCTCGCCTGGATCTCCTCTTCATCACGGTACGCTCCGCTAGTCCTTTTAGGTTATAGATCGCCGGAAACGCTCGTCACCGGCGTGTCGCCGCCGCGGGAATTAGGTCACCGGAGTTACTCCGGCGAACCGCGCCGCCCGGACTCAGTAGAATAGATCTCCACCCTTAGATCTCGATCCAACGGTTGGAACAGGACGACTTAAGCGAAGGGGTATCGGCGAATCAGAAGAAGCCACGTGGATCCGCGTCAGCGCCTCGTCAGCGTCCGCGTCAGCGCCAGCGTGTAAATCAATATCCTATTTTAATTTTAATTGGAAAAATTGCAGATTAATCCATGTAATTAAAATATCTATAACTTTTTAACCACAACTCCAAATCTAATAATTTATATATATTTGGAAAGCTCTTGACATGTAGAATATTTTGGATCTGACAAAATTCAAATTTGACTTAGTATAAAATATTCAAATTTCAAATGGTGAATTTGGGTGTATTTGTAATAACTTTAAATCTATAAATCCAAAAATTGCAAATAAATATGTTTTAGAAACTTTAGAATATGTGTAAATTAATGCCACTGCTATAAAATATTTTTGAGTAATTTTTGAATGATTTCATAGTTGTGTGTTCAATTTGAATAAGTTTGACTATTTTGTTTAAATAACTTTTAATAGAAACATTATTTTTGATTAAATCCAATTGCAATAGATTTAATTAAATGCTCTCTGTCTATTAACACTAAGTATAAAATTTTGTTATAAAAATTTAGTCATAGGAAACTTTAATCTTATAATTATTCCTTTTATTATATTTTTCCAAAATTAGAAATTTATTTAAATTGCATTTATAAATTCATGCACATTTATAGAGAAATCACAAAGGTTATTTTTATGTTTCTTGTGATTTAAAATTTCATTTCATTCATAGCATATTTTATTCTCATAGAAAAACCCCTCTTCACTAGGGTCTAAGTTAGGATCATTTCAACTTAGTATATTTGTGAAGTGTTATACACTTAGACACTTAGTAGTTTTCAAGATGGAGCTAGAAGATCATTGAAGGACTTAGCCAAAAACAAGACTCCAGAAGTATCTTCAAGAAGAAGAAACACTTAGAAGGAAATCAAGAAGAAGTTCATGAAGGACTTAGAAGAAAACAGGCTCTGGAGGCATCCTCAAGATGTCAAGCACTTAGAAGAAAACTGAGAAGAAGTTCAAGAAGGCCAACCCCCTTTTATTCTCTAAGTCTCTCTCTCTGTCTTTTCTTCTCTTCTGAGACTTCATGAAGACTAAGTAAATCCGAGACCAGCCTCGAGGATACAAGAACCACCAAGTCTGAAGATCAAAACTTCAATCAAGACATCATCCAGAAGAAAGTTACAAGTCTGGAGATGAAGCCTGGAGGACAACTACATCTTTCTTTCTATCTTTTCCCTCTTATCTAATCTTGTCTTTTAGACTTAAACAATTTTTGATCATGAGGTTATCATCTTGAAGTTGTTGGATCCTAGCAGCATAGTGGGATGAAGCGGCCTGGAAACAAACCTTACATGTCCACGTACATGAGACCTGTTCCACAATTTAAGTGGCTGGCCGGGTGTCTGTCTCTCTCACTATAGTGAAGGTCCAATTTACAAAGAGTTGATAATAATTGTTGATCAACTTGAACAAATGACTTAGTATTTTTCTCTAAGTATCTTGCACATCATGGCTACGCCATTAGAGTGCTTATTTCAAGAAGATATAAAACAAAATATGTTTATCCAACTCAAGACCTTAGTCCTTAGTCATTTTTGGACCAACCTATTGCCTTGCATTAACTTAAAAGATTTTTCATGGCATGCATCTCTAGTCCTTAGAAATAACTTGCATATCATGCATGTCATGTTTTCCTTAGAAGTTTAAGAAACTTGTTTGTAAGTGTTGTGTTGTTTTATGATGGTTGTATTGTTGTTTGTTTGTATTGTTTAGACTGAACGGAGAGTCCCGAGTATCGTTGAAAAGAGTTGTGAACAACGACAACATTCAAAGGCAAGTGGCACACCTCATAAACTTCCTATTTTTATATGCATTACTTAGTGTATTTTTATATGCATGTGTTGCTATGCTAAACCTGTGTAGAACTCCTTACTCCCGTGTCTAGGTTCCTATATCATACTTAGCAGAAATATTGGTGCTATGCAATTGATGAAAGGTTTTTACAAAATGTTAAGTGACTACTCAGGACTGTGCTCATGGCTGTCTTCGCCTAGGATGAATTTCTATTCTACTTAGGGCTGTGATCATGGTGACTTTTACCTGAGAGTGCACATCCACAAAGTTAATGAAACACCTGGGTGGTAATTGGTCGGATGGTTTATGTTGAGTGGCTACTTAGGTCCATTTCTATGGTTCCTGGAGTATGTACACGTGTGAATGGCCACCCAGGAACAGAGGAATCTGAAGAACTCCGAGTGACGATTGCTTCCAGTGCAGCCATTGCCATATGGGCTCTGGCTTGATCAATTATGTTGCGTGGACTCTCTCCGGCTTGACAAGCAGATGTAGGGGGATGTTAGGTGGAACGGGTCAAGCCAGGTGGGAGGGAAAATGCTTCTGAGAGATCTCGTCTCATTCTCTCCTTTCCTTATCACAAATGGTATGTAAAGGATACCATGGGTTGAATGGGTACAATGGTGAAAGTGCACAACCTCTGCAGAGTGTAAAACTAAGTACTTAGCCGTGTCCCCGGTTACGGACAATTTTGAGCAGCTGATCAAGGGCGTCAACGGAGGATTCCATCATTCCAATTTCTAAGTTAAAAGTTGATGGGTGAACAAGGGAAGATGAGATTTATGGTTTTCATGCCATACTCGTCGATTTCAAGAAAAGTGTTTTCAAAAGAGTAGGAAAAATTGGCTTTATGCAAATTAGCCTTGAACTCCACCAGCCAAATATTCATATAGGCTTTAGAGTTATTCCATAAGTGTCCACCATAGTGTCACTTGCCAGACTCCATTTTTAATGGAATCTGACCCACGTTGTTGCAATATTTTTCTTATTGCAGATTGATCAGATGACGAGTGAGGTTTCGTTTAAAGGTTTCGAGTCTACAACCAACATGTTTTCGCCTGTGGCAGCATGAAAGTTATAGAGACTCACTGCTATTGTATTTCCGCTGTGTACTTTGTCAATGCTAGCTTTATGATATGCAACTTGTATCAAATATTTTGTAATTCTGGATCATCGATGTAATATAATTGATGCTTTGTTGTGATATTACATCGTAAACTGTGTGTGCAAATGAATCGATCCAGGGATTTGCACTGTACACAGGTATCTGCCTTATTTAAAGAGCAGGTACGCTACAACCCATGTGGAAGCAAAAATCTATATTTTGGGAGCTACCATATTGGAAGGTCCTAGAGGTTAGATCTGGTATCGACGTGATGCACGTGACGAAGAATGTTTGCGTGAACCTGCTAGGCTACTTGGGCGTGTACGGGAAGAAAAAAGATACAGAGGAAGCACGGGAGGACCAGAAACGTGTGAAAGAACGAGACGGCCTAAGTCCCAAACACTACGAAGGTCCTGCCAGCTACGCTCTTACCAAACAAGAGAAAGTAATATTCTTTGAATGCCTGAGCAGTATCAAGGTCACGGCTGGGTTCTCGTCGAATATAAAGAGGATAGTAAATGTGAGACTCCAAAAATTTCAGAACCTAAAGTCTCATGATTGCCACGTGATTATGACGCAATTGCTTCCGATTGCACTGAGGGGGCTACTACCAGAAAATGTTCGAGTACCCATTGTGAAGCTTTGTGTATTCCTCAATGCAATATCTCAAAAGGTAATCGATCCGGCGATTCTACCAGGGTTGCAAAATGATGTGGTCCAGTGTCTTGTCAGTTTTGAGTTGGTGTTCCCTCCATCCTTCTTCGATGTTAGGACGCATCTCCTGGTTCACCTAGTCGAAGAGATTCAAGTTCTCGGTCCTGTATTTCTGCACAATATGTTCCCATTTGAGAGGTTCATGGCAGTCTTAAAGAAATATGTGCATAACCGTGCTAGGCCAGAAGGAAGCATCTCCAACGGCTATGGTAACGAGGAGCTTATTGAGTTCTGTGTTGACTTTATTCATGACCTTAAGCCGATAGGTGTTCCACAATCACGACATGAGGGTAGACTTAGTGGAAAAGGCACACTAGGAAAGAAAACAAAAATTTGTATGGATGGACATTCTTTCACTGAAGCACACTATACAGTTCTACAAAGTTCTACCTTGGTGGCCCCGTATATCGATGAACACAAGAATTTTGTACGCTCTCTACACGCGTGGAAGTCTGACAACTGGATTGTACGTACACACATGGCCACGTTCGGCGGTTGGTTGCGAGCACATCTTGAAAATAAAGACAAGGTTGATGAAGAGTTACACTTGTTGGCCAGGGCACCATCTACAACTATATGTACTTTCCAAGGGTACGAGATAAATGGAAATACATTTTGCACGAGTGTCCAAGATAAAAAGAGCACGAACCAAAACAGTGGTGTTCGCATTGATGCAACAAACAACAATGGGCAGAAGAACACATATTATGGTTGCATAGAGGAGATATGGGAACTTGACTATGGACCTTCTTTTAAGATCCCTTTGTTTCGGTGCAAATGGGTCAATATGAAAGGCGGGGTTGAGGTAGACAAGATGTACGGAATGACAACAGTGGATCTAAACAATCTTGCGTACAGAGACGAACCATTCGTGCTAGCCAATGATGTGGCTCAGGTTTTCTATGTGAAAGACATGTCTAGCAGACCCAAAAAAAGAAACATCCTGGGAGTGGAGGAGCCTAGGCGTCACATAGTTCTTTCAGGAAAAAGAAACATCGTGGGAGTGGAGGACAAGACAGACATGTCAGATGATTATAATAATTTTGATGAAATTCCGCCTTTCGTAGTGAACATTGACCCAATCATCAAGTTGATTGGAGAAGATGCTCCATGGTTCCGACGCTGTTGCCCGCGCCTTCGAAGATTAGCGTCGTTGCCGCGCCGCCTCCGTTGCCGCGCCGCTCGCTGATGCCCGCGCGCCAGCACGCCTCCGTTGCCGCGCCGCCTCTGCAATTGCTGATGTCAGCGCGGCGGATGCGTGACGTCAGCCCCGTGTCTCCTTTTTTTTATTCAAGTTTTTTAGAATATGTGTTAGTTAAATTTTGCGTTTAGTTAGTTAATTTTGTGAGTTGAAATATTAATATAGTTAACTCCGTGTGCTAGCAGTTTGTGAGTTGAATATGTGTTAGTCATTTTTTTAATTAGTTTTTTTAGTATTTGTAGCATGCGAATTAGTATGTGTAGTATGCAAAAAAAACTTATACATGATGGTTATTATTTTATTTTTATTTTTAATATTTGTAGCATGCGAATTTGTATGCAAATGAAAACCTGTGTATGCAAATTAGGGTTTCCGACGGAGTTTGGCCATTGTTAGGGTTTCCGCCATTGTTAGGGTTTCCGCCAGAGTTCGTCGCCGGTGACCGCCGGAGTTCGTCGCAGTGAATCAATAGATTGATCTCGCACGGGAGAGGAATTGCATCCGTGATGTCATGCTTACGTCATGCTTACGTCATTGAAAATTTGATAATTCATAACTAATTGATATTAAATCAGACAAATGCAAACTTTATATCAAAATGTTCAGAAAAATATAATCTATAATGTTGTATCATAAAAATGTTCATATTAATTCATATCAACTGGATTCATATCTATTTTTTCTTACTTGGATTTTGCGTGCAGGTACTCGGATTTGTCACCGCGTCGTAGCCGCCGCCCTCTCGGCGCCCTAGTAAAGTTCGAGAGACTTCAAAAGAGAAATGTAAATAGAAATGAGATACTCGATATGATTGAAATGTGTTTGTAAAATTGAAATGTCTTAATGTATTTGTACTATTAAAATAACTTTGCTTCAGGTTGAAATTGAAATGTGTTTGTACAAATAAATGATAAAAGATGTTGAGTTAGATTTAGTTGTATGACATATCGGTAAAGTTATTTAGATGTTGAGTTATTAAAATTATTTAAATGGATTTAAATCTCTTGCAGAAACTATGGACACCCGTAGAAATCTTCAACAAGAAGAGGACATGTTCGGCATCATTCGCGAAGGTGATGAATTGGACCCCGGCAGAAACCATGAACAAGAAGAGGAACACGTAGACGATTTCACCGGGCAATTTCTGAACGAGTCCGGTGATGGACTGGAGGGGCATTCAGACGGAATAGACGTCACCGACAGTTCAGCTCACCGACAGTTCACCGACTCTACAGCTGGAAAGTCGGCCGCCGAGGAAGATATATGCCCTCAGGTTTTTGTCTCCGTTGAAAAGATTTGTGTGTATACATATATTAACTATCACTTTTTCTTGTTTTTAGCCGTCGGCGGGCCATGAACCGGGACCAAGCAAAAAAGCAGCGGTGAAACGAGGCGGGCCACGGACCGGGACCAAAAAGCTCCAAGGGAAACAGAAGTACCACATCGAGGAGATCAATGAAAAAGGAAAACCGATTGCTCCCGCTAACCACGCAAGGAAATTTGTAGCTCAGTGCGGAGTCATCGTTCGGGACAGACTGTCCATCAGGGCTCAAGAATGGTATAAGCCAAAGGTGCCAAAAGAGGGGGTTATTTATGTCTCGAATGCAGACAAACAACTCCTTTGGGACGAGCTCATGCAGAATTTCACTTTATCGGAAGAGGAGGATGTAGAGGAGCCGGTTATAGAGAATCGATGCAAGGCCTGGACTTATATTGAGATGGGTGAATTGTTCCGCAGCTGGAAGAAAATGCTTAACAAGTTCATAAAAGAAGGTAAAACTCCAGAATTTGTCGGAGTCTATGAAAAGATAAAAGATGAGTGGCCCGAATTTAAGGCGTACAAGCAATCGGAAGCCGCTAAGGCCATGTCAGAGAGAAATAAGAAAAATGCAGACAAAAAGATATATCACCATAACATGGGGTCAGGTGGCTACCTGACGGCCCTGCCTAAGTTTCTGAAAATGGAGGAAGAGTTTTTGGTTAAAGGTATACAGATCGAGACATTTGACTGGCCAGACCGGCTTAAGGCTTGGTTCTATGGGCATGGTGGAAAGTTAGACCCTGAAACAGGTGACTGTCTTTTTACCAAGGAGCACGGACCTGACCCTATTAAAGCTCTCAGAGAGGTATGGAAGGAGGTCACGGAAGGCAGGTTCCACCCTAACAGAGAGAAGGACGAGCTATCGCGAGCCCTTAAGAATCCTGAACACAGTGGACGAACAAGAGGAACCGTCGGCTCTGTACCGTGGATACTTGGGTTTCCCAAAGATGTTGGCAGTTATAGAAGCCGATCGAGAAAGAAGAAAGAGATTGCCGACCGGGCCCAGTGGATCGAAAATAAATTACTACAGCATGAGAAGGAGATGGCAGAGCTGAAGGCAGCGCAGACTCGACGGATGCCCTGTGAATCTGAGACGCCCGAAGATCCTTCTCCTGATCCAAAATCAATGCGGAGAAGCAGCGTGGCTTCGACGGAGCTCGATCGCCACAATGATATGCCGGGTCCTCGTCACCCCATGGATAATATCGTGCAGCGGGAACTTTGCGACCTACATGTGCCATGCTTGAACATAACAGTGAAGGTGGCGCACGGATTTGCCCTACCGCCTAGCCCAAATGGAACTTACCATTGTCGCCCTATTCCAGATGGCTATGCTGTTGTCGGGGTTGATGAGGTTATCAAGACATATGAGGGAATTAAGCTGGACTTCCCTACGCGTGAAGACGAGGTTGTGTTGAGATTTGCCCTCAAGAGTACCTGCTTATGGAAAAAAGAATACATCGTGTTCCCACATATGCAGCAAAATCGCCCTCCCAGTCCACAAGCCAGTCCACATAACTACAACAACGACAACCAATGCGCTAGTCCAGACACCCCCCACAACGACAACCAAGGCGCAAGTCCATCTCCGCCGTCGCGTGAGCGTACTCCGCCGCGTCAACGCACTCCATCGCCTCCGCAAAAGAAGCGGAAGTGCACCGTTGCGTCGACTAGTACTCAGAAAAGCGAAACGGGGAAGTCTCGCTTTGTGAACTCTCGCAAAGATGTCGATACATGGGTCGAGGAGATCCAGACTTCCCAGAGAAAGAAGGCAAAAAAGATGTCTTTGCCTGTTCCGGTTTATTCTTCGGAAGCGATATGGTGGGCCATAGAATTTCTTACGCATCCGTCGCAATATGAACTAAATATGGACGATGACTACACACGCGTTCTGGTGCGTACATCTAAGAGAGTGCGGGAAGAACAAAAATCTGCTGCCACCCAGAAGAGAGATGTTCCACAGCTCGGAATGCAGGCGGGACAATCGGCCCCTCCACTCATATTGGCGCCTTACAACCGGAAGCCGGTCGATGATGTACTTTCGCAGCAAGCTAGAGATATGGGTATAACTCTGGCAGAGCTTAAGGCATTGCAAGCTGGCGAGAGTGTCACCATACATGAGGTGGTGCGGACATATGTGAGAGGAGAAGATCTTGTCGACCCTGCAATGGTGCGCACTCTACCAGCTAGGTTGCACCAACTAAATGCATGGTACTTGCGTACCACGAAAAGTCAAGACGGAGACTGGCTCTATGGGAAAATTCCAAAGGATTTTTTTGGCCCAGGTGATGATGAGGTTCAAATCGAGTATTGCGAATTATGACAGTTATTCAATTTTGACGCGCTCGACAAATCTATCATCAGTGCCTTTTGCATGTAAGTAATTAAATTATGTATATATGTCAGTAATTCTCTAGCTCTACTTATTTTTCATTGCTTGTAATTATCCTTAACACTATATTACTTTTGTACTCTATTATGCAGGCTGAAAATTATACAATCTCGAAAGCTGGGACTCAATCACAAGATTGGATTCATTGACCCTAATCGAGTTCATCATCATGGTTTGTTACATTACCCAGATCAAACGCAGGAGCTTTTGCTTACTTATTTGATGGCGCAACATTACAAAAGCACCATAATTTTCCCGTTCAACTTCGAGTGAGTTGTTTACTTTCTTATATACATACTCGATGTTAATTAAGTATATGTAATTGATGATTTAGTTATTAACAAATATAAACATATGGCAGATTTCACTGGGTATTATTTGAGATTGATGTTGAAAAGGCAATCGTTGATGTCTTGGACCCATTATCGAAACCTGAAGAAAAGTTCGACGACACGAAACAAATGCTCCAGAGGTAATTTCGTTCATTATCACAATCGACCTCGTCTTTTCTAATAATATATAGTAATTAGTTAACTTCTTTACTAATTTTTCATACCGTAAAATTCAGGGTTTGGGACAAGTTCACCGGTTTCCACAAGGATGTCGGTATAGCTAAGAACCTCACTTTTAAATTGCGAGAGGTAAGACGTACTAGCTAGGTTCCACATACGCATATTCTTAATTTCAGTCTCACAATACCATTTTTTCAATATTTTTGATTATTTTTTATTAATTTCTTATCTTATTCTATCATAAAGTGCGCGAAGCAGCAACAAGGCACCAATTTGTGTGGATTCTATGTCTGCGAGTTCATACGAATTCACTTCAATGAGGGTGTAGACTGGAATAGGGTACGTTAACAATTCATTCAAACTTGTTCACTTTTCAAATTGAATTATTTTCATAATGGTTGATATATTGGTGTTGATCTCCCCTTTTTAGTTTGAGACGATCCGGAACAGGCTTGATGCAAAAGACCGCCTACTACCAATCGTGGAGGAAATTGCGGGCTTTCTGCTTGACTATGTCATAAAGCCAGGCGCAGAATGCAGTATAATCCGGCCGCCAAAAAAGACCATCGCGAGGAAAAAATAGGGTCTAATGCTTCACTGTCATGTAATGATCTCTGTTTGTAAATATTTAGACATGATCTTTCGATTGTAAATAATTGTTTGGGAGAACTCGTGTACTAGTAGTATTCATGAATATATCCCGAGGAAAAAATCGTGTATTCATGATATATATTACATAGTAACGTATAATATGCAACTAGATCTTGTTTGAAATGAAACATAAATGAAAAAACACAAACACAAAAGAATCAGTAACATAAATAGAAAACAGAAACAAAAATAGAAAACAGGAAACAAAACAAAAGAAACAAAAAAAGAAAACAAAAAATCATATATACTGTCCCGGTTCGTATTACGAACCGGGATAAATGAGTGGGAGCCAGAGGCTGTCTGGTTTGGCCACGTGACCCCCCTACTGGTCCCGGGTCGTGGCGTGCCTGGGACAAATAGGGGAGGCTATTTGTCCCGAACACGCTGTCCCGGGCGCGTGACCGGGACAAAAAGCCCTCCCGGCCCGGGACCAGTGGCCTGTTTTGCTCTAGTGAGGTGTTTCATTCTTAACTTAGTAGAATTTAGATTTTCACAAAACATCATTTGCATAGCATCAATAATTCTACTAAGTATTGCATAATTCTACTAAGTATTGCATAGGAACCTAGACACAGGAATAAGGAATTCTACACAGGTTTAGCATAGCAATACTATCCTACACATGCATATAAAAATACACTAAGTAATGCATATAGAAATAATAGGAAGTTTATGAGGTGTGCCACTTGCCTTTGGATGTTTTCGTTGTTCACAAACTCTTTTCAACAACGAACGTTGGCTCTCCGTTTAATCTAAACAATAATAGCAAACAACAATACAACAATCAACAAACAACAATCATCAAACATACATGCTCATATCAAATGAACAAACAAGTTTTGTAAAACTTCTAAGGAAAACATGTCATGCCATGAACATCTTTTAAGTTAATGCAACCGAAATGTATGTCAAAATAACTAATGACTAATGTCAATAGTTGAATAAAATATTTTGTTTTATATCATCTTGAATAAGCCCTCTAATGGCTTTGTCTTGATGTGTAGAAATATTTAGAGAAGATACTAAGTCATTTCTTCAAGATGATAATATCATGATCAAAATTTGTTTACGTCAAAAAGACAAGATTAGGAAAGGGGGAAAGGATAGAAAGAAAGATGTAGTTAGTCTTCCAGGCTTCATCTCCAGACTTGTAACTTTCTTCTGGATGATGTCTTGATTGAGCTCTTGGTAGTCTTGATGAATCTTCAGACTTGATGATTCTCGTATCACCTAGGCTGGTCTTGGATTTAACTTTGTCTTCATGAAGTCTCAGAGAAAAGAAAGAGAGAGAGAGCAAGACTTGGAAGTATTTGCTGGTTGGTCTTCATGAACTTATTCTTGATTTTCTTCTAAGTGTTTCTACTCCTTGAAGATCTTTCTGAAGTCTTGTTTTGGCTAACTCCTTCCTTGGCCTTCTAGCTCCATGATGAAAATCCTACGTGTCTAGTACATAGCACTTTACCAAAATACTAAGTTTGAAAATAATCTTAACTTAGAGAAAATGGGGGAGGAGTTTTCTTATGGAAAATATAACTACAAAATAAAATATGCTATGCATGAAATGCAATTTTAAACCACAAGAAACATCATACTAATTTTTGTGATATTTATAAAGTATACATAAAGTTATAATTGCAATTTTAGTTAATTTCTATTTTTGGAAAATATAATAAAGAAATAATTATAAGATTAAAGTTTTCTATGATTAAATTTTTATAATATAATTTTATAAATAGTGTTAATAGACAGGGGGCATTTAACTAAATTTATGGCAATTTGATGTAATCAAAAATAATATTTCTATTAATTGTTATGTGGAAAAATACTCAAACTATTCAAATTAACTATATAACTATGAATTCATTCAATATTACTCAAAAATATTTCATAGCAGTGTCAACACATTATGAATATTCCAAAGTCTCTAAAACAATTTTATTTACAATTTTTGAATTTACAGATTTAAAGTTATGGCAAAAATACTCAAATTTACCATTTGAAATTTGAATATTTTCAACTAAGTCAAATTTTAATTTTGGAAGATCCAAATTAATCTACATGTCAAGGGCTTTCCAAATATATAAAAATATTTGAATTTAGATAAACTGAGAAAAAGATATGATAGTTTGAATAGACAGGGGTTTTTCTGCAAAAGTGCCAGATCTGTTGACTGTGCGCTGACTGGATCCGACGTGGCGCTGACTGTGCATGCTGACTCAGCGCTGACGTGGATAAGTTATTTGATCTCGGCCGTAGGATACAGATCCAACGGATCTAATCTCACCGTACCGATTCGCATAAAACTTCTAATCTCAACCGCACGATCTAGATCGGATGGCTCAAAGTGATTACCAGAAGGTGGCGGCGGGATTCCGCCGGAGATGGCAACGACGGCGGCGCTGCGCTCGGCGACGACGAGGACGGCGCTGCGGTGCTCCCCCGGACGCGCGGATGACGCCCTCGGGTGCGGCTCGCCGCAAGGAAGACGATGGAGGCGGCGTCACCTTCTCGTTCGTCCTGGAGCGGTGTGGAGGCGCGGGCGGAGCTACGGTAACTCCGGCGAGCTTCGTCCGTGCTCGGATTGGGCGTTCGGCTGCGGAAAAGGAAGGAGGAGGGGTCAGGGAAAAACGCACGGACAAGGGGAGGAGGATGGGGAGGTTTTGGACTCGGGGGAGGTCTCACCGTGACGGGATCGTGAGAAACGCGGCGGCGGCCGAAGCAACTCCGGCGAGCTCTCGCGGCAGCCTTGGGGCACGAAACTGAGTGGGAGGAGAGGGGAAAGAGAGAGGAGAGCGATGGCTTTTAAAGGGCGTGGTCGGAGCAGTGAATCCGCGTCTTAATCGTACGAAAAAACGCGAGTAACTCCGGCCGTTTTCGGGCGTGGTCTCCGGCCGGAGATTGAAGACGATGACGTCACGCTGACGTCATCATTTTTTTCTTTTTCTTTTCTGAATTTTCCTTTAATTCATATCTTTTGATTTAATGGTCCAAATGATGTCAAATTAATTTCTATAAATTTGTAAAATTAATATCTATGCTTTAAAACAATAGTGGGCATGTTTTGAAACTTTTTGAAAAATAATATTTTGAAATATTGATTAAATACAAATTTGACACTTAAAGTCAAATTTGAATTTCTATCTTAATTAAATTTTCTTTTGGCTAAATAAAATTTGTAAAATACCCACATTGCATTATGTTTGAATTGAAGTTATTTAAACTTGTTTTGCTGAAATCATTCATCTTTATTTTGGCATATTATTAAAGAACTAAATATAAATAATGTTTAGGAAATGTGAAATATAAGGTATTCATTTTTAATTGAAAATAATTTGTGCACCATTATATTTTATATTATGATAATTCATTTGAAAACTTCATAAAAACTTTGGAAAAGATTTTTGTTTTAATTCTATCCTTATTTAGAATATATTAATCATTTCATGCTTTGAAAATAAATGAAATTCATTTAAGCAAATGAAATGTTTATTTGGCTAATTCATTAATTTAAAATCTATGAAGTTTATAGTTATAAATTACAGAATTGAAATTTTAACACCATGTTTTGAACTTAGTTGAGAGAATGAAAACCATTAAAAACTAACACCATTTTAAATAATTTGTGAATTTATGAATAGATATGGCTAAGTGGTTGAAATCAATTTCTTATAAGTAAACTATTTACTTAAAAAAAATGGATTGTAGTTTGTAAAATATTTGTCAAATTACATTTTAAGGTTTTTGAAATACGGTGGATAATAAAATGTTTAAACTGTGACATTTGAATTATTAAACTCTTTGAATAAGTTTGAAGTCTTTCATAGTTGGTTTCCTTATGCATTTAATATTTTATTTTAATAAAAAGAAAAGTTTTAAATTTTAGTGATTTTTGAACATTATAAAATGTTGGGATGTTACAGACTACCACCCTTAAAAGGAATCTCTTCCTCGAGATTCGAAGAAGCTAGAAAGACAAAGCAAATGCTTGAAATGATTCTGATAGCTCGAGATGTTTTGAGAAATAAATTTCTGACATGGAAACTTGAAAATTAGCGGCGAATGATTTTTCTGATTAGGAGGGTAGAAAGAAAGATAGCTTAGGATTTTTGAGTTTAAGCAATTGGATTTGAATTATCTGGGTGGCTACCACCCTTAAAAGAAGTTTTTGTGGTCAGTCTAGAAACTTGGTTTAATCTTGTTTATTTCTCTGATGTAGAGCGTACAAGTATTCAAAATACAATGGCTTGTGGTGGATACAGAAAGTTTTAGCGCTCACGTTTTCCACTCGGTCCTTGGAGAGATTTATCCTTCTTCTTCTCAGGGCATCTGCGGTATGTCACGGGACTGGTGATCTTCTTGTGCGAGCGGACAAGGCAATTCTCCTTCATCTTTACTGGACACTTATTGGCATAATGTCCCTTGTCCTTACATTTGTAGCAAATTACGTCACTTAAGTTCTTCTTCTTCTTTGGTGTTTCCAGGGCTAACAGTTCTTCCAAATCTTGTTTGCTATATTCTATCTCAATTAAAGAAGTCCAGTCTCGTTTGATGTGACAATTTCGAGCTAGGTGATCTCCTTCACACTTATAGCAACAATTGGAGGTACTTTTGGATATCTTCGGAAGTGACCTTACTCTTATTTCATTTTTCACCTTAGTATGATCCACAATCTCATTTTGATGAAGATTTTTTTCAGTATCTTGACCAATCCTTTTCTCTTTGCAGTCCCATGAATAATGTCCTAGTTCTCCACAGGTAAAACATGTTATATGGCTAGTATATCTTTTGTGTTCCTCCTTATTTTCTTGTACTTCCACATGCTTCATGAGATTTTTTTGCATCTCCTTTTTGGCTTGCTGACTGACTTCTTGCACTACGGGGTAGAGTTGATACTGCGTTGGAACGTGATTTGTTGCTTCACACAAAAAGCAAGAAATCTGACTTGTGGGGCATTCCCTAACTGGATGTCTGGTATGACCATGGGGCCACTCATCAGGACATTCTTTGGACGTAAGTCCTATCTCTCCACAAGTTTTGCATGCCTTTAGTTTGGTCATAAGGTTCTCTTCAAAATCACTATGGTTTTGATCAATCTTAGGCAGTTGGTCATTGATCAACTTTCACAGCTGACTCTGGTTCTCTAGTAGTAGTCGCATAGTTGTATGCAAATCATTGGTGTTGGTATTGGGGTGAGACATCTGTTTGGTTTAGAAAGCAATGGGTTGAATTATTTTTACTATGGAGGAATCCTAGTTGAATAAAACAAAACAAGGCAACCAATCTATAACAAAATCAATCAATGTCTAACAAACATCAAGCAACAAGGTTCACAACAAACAAACAATCTAGTATTGTCATATAGCCAAGTTGATATGATCAATACACTAACACGATATCGTCATTCTATTTAGCTGGTGGTCAAATCTACCTCCTTCGCAAGTGCTTCAAGTTCTAGTTCAACTTTTATGGATATCTTCGAAGTGTTGGTCGAATCCTGGTTCTTCAGTGGTCTTCCATGCATGTAGAACTTCATGATTAATCGTAGCTCTTCCATATGAAGCAGCAGAATCGGACTTAGACTATAAGAACATGGTCATCTAGAATAAGATAAGGTATTTTCAGAAGGTTGATAGTAGATGAGAATACGAGGAAGACATAGTGAAAAGATTTGTTTTAAAAAAAGTGAAGAAAAATAGATTTTCAATCCTATGGTCAAACCTATTTCTATCCAAACCTAGTGTTTCGAACCTACAGGCAACACAGTGCTCTGATACCATCTGTAGCGTACCTGCACTTTAAATAAGGCAGATACCTGTGTATAGTGCAAATCCCTGGATTGATTCATTTGCACACACAGTTTACGATGTAATATCACAACAAAGCATCAATTTTATTACATCGATGATCCAGAATTACAAAATATTTGATACAAGTTGCATAGCATAAAGCTAGCATTGAAAAAGTACACATCGGAAATACAATAGCAGTGGGTCTCTAACAACTTCATGTTGCCACAGGCGAAAACATGTTGGTTGTAGACTCGAAACCTATAAACGAAACCTCACTCGTCATCTGAACAATCTGCAATAAGAAAAATATTGCAACAACGTGGGTCAGATTCCATTAAAAATGGAGTCTGGCAAGTGACACTATGGTGGACACTTAATGGAATAACTCTAAAGCCTATATGCATATTTGGCTGGTGGAGTTCAAGGCTATTTTGCATAAAGCCAATTTTTCCTATCCTTTTGGAAAACACTTTCTTCAAATCAAGACAAGTATGGCATGAAAACCATAAATCTCATCTTCCCTTGTTCACCCATCAAGTTTTATTTCTGAAGTTGAAATGGTGGAATCCTCCGTTGACGTCCGTGATCAGCTGCTCAAATTGTCCGTACCGGGGACACGGCTAAGTACTTAGTTTTACACTCTGCAGAGGTTGTGCACGTTCACCATTGTACCCACTCAACCCAAATTATCCTTTACACACCATTTGTGATAAGGAAAGGAGAAGAATGAGATGAGATCTTTCAGAAGCATTTTACCTCCCACTCTGGCTTGACCCGTTCCACCTAACGTCCCCCTACATCTGCTTGTCAAGCCGGAGAGAGTCCACGCAACGTAATTGATCAAGCCAGAGCCCATATGGCAATGGCTGCATTGAAAGCAATCGTCACCCGGAGTTCTTCAGATTCCTCTGTTCCTGGGTGGCCATTCACAAGTGTACATACTCCAGGAACCATAGACATGGACCTGAGTAGCCACTCAACATAAACCATACAACCTTTTACCACCCAGGTGTTTCATTCTTAACTTAGTAGAATTTAGATTTTCACAAAACATCATTTGCATAGCATCAATAATTCTACTAAGTATTGCATAGGAACCTAGACACATGAATAAGGAATTCTACACAGGTTTAGCATAGCAATACTATCCTACACATGCATATAAAAATACACTAAGTAATGCATATAGAAATAATAGGAAGTTTATGAGGTGTGCCACTTGCCTTTGGATGTTGTCGTTGTTCACAAACTCTTTTCAACAACGAACGTTTGCTCTCCGTTTAATCTAAACAATAATAGCAAACAACAATACAACAATCAACAAACAACAATCATCAAACATACATGCTCATATCAAATGAACAAACAAGTTTTGTAAAACTTCTAAGGAAAACATGTCATGCCATGAACATCTTTTAAGTTAATGCAACCGAAATGTATGTCAAAATGACTAATGACTAATGTCAATAGTTGAATAAAATATTTTGTTTTATATCATCTTGAATAAGCCCTCTAATGGCTTTGTCTTGATGTGTAGAAATATTTAGAGAAGATACTAAGTCATTTCTTCAAGATGATAATATCATGATCAAAATTTGTTTAAGTAAAAAAGACGAGATTAGGAAAGAGGGAAAGGATAGAAAGAAAGATGTAGTTAGTCTTCCGGGCTTCATCTCCAGACTTGTAACTTTCTTCTGGATGATGTCTTGATTGAGCTCTTGGTAGTCTTGATGAATCTTCAGACTTGATGATTCTCGTATCACCTAGGCTGGTCTTGGATTTAACTTTGTCTTCATGAAGTCTCAGAGAAAAGAAAGAGAGAGAGAGCAAGACTTGGAAATATTTGCTGGTTGGTCTTCATGAACTTATTCTTGATTTTTTTCTAAGTGTTTCTACTCCTTGAAGATCTTTCTGAAGTCTTGTTTTGGCTAACTCCTTCCTTGGCCTTCTAGCTCCATGATGAAAATCCTAAGTGTCTAGTACATAGCACTTTACCAAAATACTAAGTTTGAAAATAATCTTAACTTAGAGAAAATGGGGGAGGAGTTTTCTTATGGAAAATATAACTACAAAATAAAATATGCTATGCATGAAATGCAATTTTAAACCACAAGAAACATCATACTAATTTTTGTGATATTTATAAAGTATACATAAAGTTATAATTGCATTATTAAAAATAAGTTGTTCCATTTGGTGTTCCATCTCCTCGTTTCGTTCAAATAGTACTTCTTCTATCTGCTCGTCTCGGAAGTGCTCCATAGCTCAAATGTACCTGGAATCAATAAAATTTGCAATCAAGTTCACATTTGCAATCAAATAAAATGTCCATAGCTCTAAAAGACATATATACAAATACAATTCTAAGACATACAAGTATGCAATTCAAATAATTTAAATTACATTGTCAAATGCTCCTCTTTTTAAATGAAAAGTTTACATTTATTCATCTAAAACCATGAAGTATATAGTGTCAATTTCCATACTTGGGGAAAATAACCAGTAGCTAAAATTGATAATGAAGTAGGTGGCAGAGAAGAAAATAGTGTGTGCTCATTACAAAAACAGTGTGTACATGCAACTCAAACGAGCTATTGTGTATCTCTCAATACCAAACATCAACAGATCATACTAGAGGCATAGGAACATGAAAACCAAGAAACTCTCAATACAAACTACTCGTCTATAAGCTCGAAACAGCTAACATTCTTTGTGGAATGTATTGTTTACACCACTGTTATTGTGTATCTCCGCGGTCATCCTAGAGCTCACTGCAAACGCAAGCAAAAGATTATCAGCCCATCAAGGTACTCCAGGAGAAACTGATAGCAGTCACCACGATTAATTTGTAACAAGCAACACTTTATTGTTGATTATTATATAAAAATTACCAGTAAATTCACATTATCTACTATTTATAAAAGTAGCACCACCACGTATGATGTACCTATCATGAGAACCTTTAAGAACACTGTAAACTACAGCTAGCCTACTAATCTGGCAGTGTGTAATGCAAAGGATAAAAAATATGAAGCATATGTATTTGCACTTATCTACAGAGACATAAGAATAAAACAATAAAGGTTGCACCAACTAAAACTGAATCGACAGCCATCATTGGTGCTTATTGTTGCTAAATCACACACGAAACCCATGTAAGAATTGGACAATATGCATGAGCATGCTGGAGGGAATAAGAAACAGGAAACAAAGAATATACCAACCAATATACTTAACTAATATCTGAATAATCAACAAGAATAAAAGAAAATGTATAGCGGGAAACTTGTTGAATTCATACTAGGTAGACATTTTAAATCATTGGTTGTACATGTGTTCAAGATAGCTACCATGTTATTTCATCTCATATCATGAGACTATCAAATTATCTAGGGTCAATTGGTTATGTGCCATACCTAGCTGAGTTCTATCGGTCTGTGCCATACCCGCGCTGTTTCTCTGGTATGTGCCCTGGTTTGCTCGCATATCGCTCAAACGCTCGTTTCTCTCTGGTCAACCTACTTTGACCCGCACTTGGCCTGACTGGTGGGGTCTGCCTGGCGTTGGTCGGCTCGTTTGGTTTTTTCCTGTGGGCGGCGCGTGGGGCCGGGCACTAGTCTGACTAGTGGGGTTGTGTCACTAGTCTTACTGGTGGGGTTGTGGCACTAGTCTGACTGGTGGGGACGGCACGTGGGGTGCGCGTAGGGTCAGCGTGGCACTACACGTCCGCTTGGAAAACGCATCCATGGCGGCAGATCCAGGCCTCGCCGTTCCGCCCGTTCCGCTGGTCAATTGTGGACAGTTTCATCCTACTCCAGGATTGAGGTGGTTCGGAAACGAATTTAACATGTCAAACACATGCAGGCCACACGAACCGCCTCCGACGAACAAGATTGAGGTGGTTCGGAAACGAATTCAACTTGAATGCATACTATCGAACACCTTGCAGGCACACGAACCGCCGCCGATGAACAACATAAACGGTGAACACAAATTAATTCAAACATTTAAACGAGATTTATCAAACTTACAATTACAAATCTAAAC
Source organism: Poa annua (assembly GCA_026929855.1). Classification (NCBI taxonomy): domain Eukaryota; kingdom Viridiplantae; phylum Streptophyta; class Magnoliopsida; order Poales; family Poaceae; genus Poa; species Poa annua. The sequence goes on from CM049432.1 coordinate 25,349,511, forward strand.
GAGATTTAACAAACTTAAACCTAAACAAAAAGGCTTTCGACCCGATTTATAAATAAAGCAAACCTAAACAAACGGTTTAGGGATTAGGGGCGAGAGAGATGCCTATGCATGGCCATCTCTCAAGACCACCACCAGTGAAAAGATACCGCTCCATCCCAGTGAGGGGGAGAAGATGCGAACCAAGTCAGCCTTCCTGGTTCGTAGCCACCGCCGTGGCGGTTGAGTCTTCTGGCTTCGCCGGCGTTTTCGATTCACCGCCTTGACATGCGGGGTGGGGGGGAGTTTTAAGGTAAGCCTCTTCGTCTTGCGCCGCCGCTTTCTTCGATGACATCGACTTTGCTGACCAAGATGCAGACGCTTGTAGATTCAGATCAGGCAGCTCGAGGTCGTCATCGTCGCTAGCGTCGCCGTCCTCGCCGTCACAGTCGTCATCCGTTGAGGACAACTCCGGCGTCGGCTTTCGTCGACCGCCAAGACGTGCCTCATACTCCTTGTCCACCATGGCGTGCCAATAGGACACCGAGATGGAGTACTTGGGGTCGAGCCTTTGCTCGCACGACATCTCCGCCCACTTGCCCTTGATGAACTCGACGCGGGCCTGCCCGCTAAGCCGCGACGCCACCGGAATGTACACGGCGCTCCTCATCCACCCATCCGGAAGGATAGCGTCGTCGTCCACCGGCAGTTGGTGGCGGCTACAAAGCCGCGCGGTCTCCAGCGAGAGCACGTAGGGACGAGAGGTCTTGGCCTCCTCGCCCCACATGACTTGCTCGAACGCCTTGGCCATCTCCGCGTCCTCGTTGCGACGCCGGAGTTACTCCAGCTGCAAGTGGCGTTGCTGCCCGCCAGGGCTGCCCGCCATGGTGGCCTATGTTTTCGTTACCTTGGGGAGAAGAAGAGAGAGGAGGAAGTGTTGGTGACAGGAGAGGAGGGCTGCGCTGCGTCGGGTTTTAAAGGCGGCCAGAGGAGCGGGGTTGGGTGGCCTTCATTAACACGGCCACCGCTTTGCCTGGCCGCGCATTGACGCCGACGCGACCAGACGCTGCGACTGCCAGCACATGTCGCTTCCGTCTGCGCCATTGGAAGCGGCGTTATTGCGACTCCAGCCGCTGCAACTCGAGCACGCTTGCTTCCGTCTGCAGGGCGCCGACTGCAGCACCCATCGCTTCGGTCTGCGCCCACCAGGGGAACGGGATGCTTGATGCCACGGAAAAGACAAGTAAGAAGGGTACAACTAAAGACCACTTGCACAGACGAAAGCGAGCGTGCTGGAGTCGGTTTTCAACATGAGCATCACCAGCAATTTTTGTTATTGTACTTCTGTCGAACACCTTAAGTGCGCACTCTAGACGGGCTCAGAGCGTGCCCGGCATGTGTAACAACCCAACTTTGTGTAATATAAGTTGTGTTCCAAGCATTTCATGCATTGCATTTTAATTGAGCAAGAATTCCAACTAAAAATTTGAACATTTGATATTAAAATAAATGGTTAAACTCTTGCTTCCTATGAGAAATTTTAAATATTCAAAATTTCCAAAATCCTTTGATGCCATTGTCTTCCTTGCAAAATTCTGAACTCCCTGGTATTTTTCTGCAATTTTTCCTCTTTGCAGAAAAGCCCCTAACCATTTAAATAAGGCACCAGGGGCCTGTTTGTAAAGAAAACTGGCTATTTTCTTTTTCTTCGGGGGGGTTTTCAGAAAATGGTCTTCGTCTTCATCTTCTCCACTGCTTCCCGAGCGCGCGCTGTCGTCCCCTCCGCCGTCCGTCGCCGGCCCTGCGCCAAGATGCACGCCGCCGCCCCTCCCCTGGACTACAAGACCTCGCCGCCGCCGGAGAAAACCCTAGCCAACTGCATTTCGCCTCCTTCTCCCTCTCTTTCTTTCCTCAGCTCGCCCGAACCCTAGCCACAGATCGCCGGCGATTGCTTCGAGCTCCGGCCACCTCCTGCTCCGGTGAGTAGCTCAGAAGAACCGCCGCGCTTCTCTCTTCCTCCTCCTCGAGTTGCTCGTTCCAGGAAGCCGCGAAGCCAGAGAAATCGAGTGATTTCCTCCGCCGGTCCGCCGCCGTCGAGCTCGATTTCCGGCCAGCCCCGAGCTCCCCTCGCCTCCTCGACCCTCCCACGAGCTCCAGGTGGTTCTTGCGGTCCTCCCCGTGCCCTCCTATCTTCCCCTTTCTCTCTGGTTGCTCTGATCGTCGAGCACCGCCGCCGTGCTCCGCTCCGGCGAGGCACCGGAGCAACTCCGGTGACCATTTGGTCCCAGCGCCGCCACTTTCTGGTCCGCCTCGGCCCCCTCTTCCATCTGCCGCAAAGAAATTCTCTCAAATCGCTCGAATTTGAGCAGATTGTGCTCGGCAGAGGAGATTTGGGCGTGGGTGACGTCATGTGACGTCATCTGTTCTTCAATTTCTGTTTTCTTTTCATTTCCTGATTTAATTAATTCCTTTCTGTATTATTTTAATTATATGACATGTGGGGCCTATTTCCAGAATATCATTAATTCTTTTATCCAATTACAAAATGTTTTGAATTATGAAAAGTTTTGAATTATGAAATATGAAATAATTTATTTGAATAAATTTGAATTTGAATTTAAATATTCAAATTTTGGAAATTCATAACTAATTCAAATTTAATCAGAAAAATATGATTTTTATATCAAAATGTTCAGAAAAACAAATTCTATTCAAATATAATTTAATCATACATATTTCATGCAATGCAATTAATTGTTTAGTTTCCCACTAATAAACCCTAATTCTAATTATGGGTATGTTTTCCAAACCCATTTAAATTGATGATTGCATCTAGGGCTCCCTCAAATGACATCTCATTCATGTGATTGCGCATTGCATCAACATGTATTGATTGAATCCTTCCTTTCCGGTATTTGGTTCTTCGCGATAGGATTCGAGCCCGAGTGTACCGACAACACCTCCGAAGATCTGTATCCAGCTACTGAAGAGCAAGGCAAGCATAACCTCTATCTGCACATAAGATTTCAAAAGTATTTGATTCTGATGTTATGCATACGATTCAAAGATGTTTTGGTTAAGTATAGAGTGTCAGTTGTCATTGCATCGCCGCTTATATCTGCTTAGCTTTTCCTGTCCATCCAGTCGATGAGTTCGAGGTGGAATGGGTATACATGGTGTACATGGTGTATTAAATTATGCTAAAGGCTTGGATGGGAGGCCACATTGGGATTGTGGTGTTTGTTCCATTCTTGCCGACCTAGGAACCGAGTTCTCGTCTTTGGAACCAAGACCATTCGTGCATCCACACGGGGCTCGGAAACCCCTCGACTCCAACTTGCCTAGCCTACTACGTGAAGCCACTAGTTCGAGTGTTTCATGCGCATGTGGGGATGATTAGGAGCTAGGGCAACCGGGCTGCGGTCCAGATGTTGACCCTAGTAACGTGCACTAGGGACCGCTGCGGTGGTCAGACCTACTGCTGTGGCTCATGGACATAGGCGAATCTTGGGAAAGGTCGTGGCCAACCCTTCTGCCGGCACTCCTCGGAAGAGTGCTAATGTCTGGCGCAAGGATTGGTTGGCGCGTGTGGGTAGTTACACCCCCTGCAGGGTAAATCTTTTCGGAAAGCCGTGTCCACGGTTAAGGACGACTTGGTACCTCATGTCTGATGATCATAGACAACATTAATTGATATGCTAAAACTTGACAACTAAGGGTGGTTAGAATTACTTCCTCGGGTTGAGCGAGGGGGTGGTTCTGTGGGTGGTGCAAACGATGACATTCTGGTGGCTACAGAAGACGGAGGAAGACGACAAGTGTTACATCCTTATCTCATTTCAAAAGGTCTACTGATACGAGATTCTCCCCTTTCTCGATTTAAAAGAAAGTTGGCTTTATGCAAAGAACATCATCACTATTCCATGAACGGGCAGATAAAGGGCAGGTTATGTAAGTCTTGTTGAGTACTTTGTACTCAGCCTTGCGCACTTTTGGACAGGTGAAGGCTCCTACCCCGGTGAAGGCTTCTTCATGGACATCGACGAGTGAATCGGGGTTCCCGGGCAGCAGCCTGGAATAAGTGGGCGGGACGTCGCCTTATGTTGTGGCCTCTTAGGCCTTTTGGATCTTGTTATGTAGCATAGCAATATTTGCTTTCGTTGTTTGGTGTACTGTTAGGTCAGTGACCTAAGTTTGTAATATTTGCTATCTTAACTCTGCTAAGAGTTGTATAATATTGCTTTGGAGTCGTAGAGTCACCGTGATGTTACCGAATGTTCAACTGTTGGCTCTCGAGATCGAGGTTAGGCTTATATCAGATGGAGATCTGGGATTTGTCTAGCTTGGCTCTCGGGGGTGCTACAGGTTTTGGTATCAGAGCAGGACTGCCTGTAGGAAACCCTTTTTGTTGGTCGATGTTGAGTCTAGTACTTGTGAAAATTATTTGAAAGCTAAAATGTTTACCACAAATCTTGATAGGAATCTTTTCCTCCTTATCCATGAATCTATTCTTGGAGCCTCTTATCTTGCTTTGATTTTACAAAGGTTTACCCTCTTACCTAATACCTCAAAACCATAGGATCTCGAAGTTTGGGTAGTGCTTCTCTCTTACCTAATTCTCGGTTGCGAATTCTCAGAGTTTTCCTATATGCTTAAACCCCGTTGAAGCATGTATCCTTCTTATTCCGAGATTGAATCCTGATTGCTTTTCATCTCTTACCATTGATATCTTGTTGCTGTTCCACATCTATTCTTATATCCTGTCTACCGGTGGATCTAACCCTCATGATTTCTATTCCTTTCTATCAGGATGTCAAGTGGTACTCGTGGCCAGAGCCGTGGTGGTCGACCCCATGATGAAGAGGAACTGCCGCCACCTCCCACAATGGCGCAGGTTCTCCAGAACATCGAGAACAACCGTCTGAATACGGAACGTTTGCTTGAGCGTGTGGCTCAGAACACTGAACGTCGCCCCAATGTCTGCGCGACGCTTGGAGATTTCCTCAAAGCTCAGCCTCCCAAGTTTGGAGAATACAAGGAGCCCCTTGAAGCTGATGACTGGCTCCGTACTATGGAACGCGAGTTCGCTGCTCTGCACGTTCAAGCCAATGACCGTGTGAACTTCGCCACCTACCAGCTAGAAGGTCCAGCTGGCGCTTGGTGGGAAGGTTTCTTGGCGTTGCAGGCCGAAGGACATGAGGTCACTTGGGAAGAGTTCCGTGCTGCCTTCCGTGCTGCCTACATCCCTAAGGCAGTAATGGACATCAAAAGGAAGGAGTTCCTGGAACTGTCCCAGGGAAAGCTGAACATCGAGGCTTACGGGCGTGAGTTCACTCGTCTCGCTCGTTATGCCCCTCGAGATGTCACCGATGATGCGGACAAGCAGGAGTTGTTCCGCAAGGGTCTGAACCCAGCACTGCGTTATGAGATGCTACCCTTCACTTTCCAGACCTTCCAAGATCTGTACAATCAGGCCATCCTTCTTGAGAATGGAAGGAAGGAAATGGATGCTGCTGTGAAGTCTGCCTCTGGAGATTCCCGTGCAGCTAGCTCTGGTTTCAAGAAGCGCCGTGTGTTCATTCCATACAGCGCTATTCCAAGAGCTCCCTATGCTCCGAAGCCTGGTGGCTATACTCCTCGTCCACCTGCACCCCATGCTACCTCGACCTATGGTGGTGGGCAAGGTTATCGTCCCCCAGGTGCTGCTCCAGCCGGACTCACTTGCTACACTTGTGGTCAGCCCGGCCACTTCTCCTTTGGGTGCCCACGGAATGCTGCTAAGGTTGCAACCCCTCCACCCAAGAAAGGTGCCAAGCCGACTGGTGCTGGACGTGGTCGTCTGACCCACGTCACCGCTGAGGCTGCTGAAGAAGATCCCAGCGTCATTCTTGGTACGCTTTCCATCAACTCAACTCCAGCTAAAGTTTTGTTCGATTCCGGAGCATCGCATTCATTCATATCACAAGGGTTTGCTCAAATGCATGGTATCGTTCTTGAGGAACTGTCTATCTCTATGGAGATTAACACTCCGGGATCTCGTTGGCGGGCACTTTGGACTGCCCGTGAGCCCAATATTGTTATAGGCTCTTTATCTTACCCCATCCCTCTCATCGTTCTAAATTCAACTGACCTTGACGTCATCTTGGGCATGGATTGGCTGGTACGGTACAAAGCTGTTATCGACTGTGCAACCAGATCTGTAGACATGACCCATCCTTCCGGTGAAACCTTTAGGTACTGGTCCCCTTCCTCAGTACCTTCCTCGCAAACATCTTTTCCCGGCTCAGAGTTGTGTGCCATGGATGCCTCACCTTCCCTTGAGATACAAGATGTTCGAGTGGTCTTTGACTTCCCAGATGTGTTTCCGGAAGAGTTACCTGGCATGCCTCCGGATCGGAGTGTGGAGTTCGTTATTGAGTTGGTTCCTGGAACTGCTCCAGTCTCCAAAAGACCTTACCGCATGCCCAAGGAAGAGTTGGTTGAGTTAAAGAGACAGTTAGAAGAAATGGAAGGAAAAGAATTCATCCAACCTAGTACCTCCTCTTGGGGATGTCCCGCACTCTTTGTTAAGAAGCGAGACACCAACATTCCTCGACTGGTGGTTGATTACCGACCGTTGAATGCTGTGACAATCAAGAACAAGTACCCCCTTCCTCGGATCAATGATCTATTTGACCAGTTAGCCGGTGCTACTGTCTTCTCCAAGATGGATCTGAGGTCTGGATACCATCAAATCAAAATCCGAAAGGAAGATATTCCAAAGACGGCATTCCAGACTCGTTATGGTCTTTACGAGTATACTGTGATGTCTTTTGGTCTTACCAATGCTCCAGCCACTTTCATGCGGCTGATGAACTCAGTATTCATGGAGTACCTCGACAAGTTCGTCGTGATCTACATCGACGATATCCTAATCTACTCCAAAACCGAAGAAGAACATGATGAACATCTGCGTCTGGCCTTGACTAAGCTTCGTGAGCATCGTCTCTATGCTAAGTTCTCCAAGTGTGAGTTCTGGTTGAAAGAGCTCATCTTTCTGGGCCATGTTGTTTCTGCCGATGGTATCACCGTCATTCCGGAGAAAGTCCAAGCTGTTTTGGATTGGGAGACACCTAAGTCAGTTAAAGAAATCCGGAGTTTTCTCGGACTTGCCGGTTATTACCGTCGTTTCATTGAGAACTTCTCCAAGATTGCGAAGCCCCTAACTGATCTTCTCAAGAAAGGAAAGAAGTTTGAATGGTCAGAAAAGGCAGAAGAAAGCTTCCGTGTTCTGAAAACAAAGTTGACAACTGCTCCAGTTCTTGTTCTCCCTGATACGAGCAAGGACTTTGTGGTTTTCTGCGATGCTTCTCTTCAAGGGCTTGGATGTGTGTTGATGCAAGATGGTCATGTTGTGGCCTACGCCTCCCGACAGTTGAAACCAAATGAGCTGAACTATCCAACCCATGATCTTGAGTTGGCTGCTGTTGTCCATGCACTAAAGCAATGGCGGCATTATCTCTTTGGTAATCGCTGCGAGATCTATTCGGATCATCAAAGTCTGAAGTATCTCTTCACCCAACCAGATCTGAACCTCAGACAAAGAAGATGGTTGGAACTTATCAAGGACTATGGTGTGGGTCTCAACTACCAACCCGGTAAAGCAAATGTTGTTGCTGATGCACTAAGTCGGAAGTCCTATTGCAACAATCTGATACTCAAGGAAGCTCAACCCTCCCTCTATGAGGAGTTTGCACGACTCAACCTTGAAGTTGTCCCTAGTGGATTCCTGGCAAATCTAGAGGTGAAACCCTCTCTTGAACAACGGATCATAGCTGCCCAGAAGAATGATTCTGATATCACCCAGATTAAGCGGAACATTGCTGACGGAGCAGCTACATGCTTCACTATCGATGATCAAGGTACCGTTTATTTCGGCAAGCGTCTAGTGGTGCCCAAGAAGCAAGATCTGAAACAGCTTATCCTTCGAGAAGCTCATGAGTCACCTCTTTCTATCCATCCTGGTGGCACCAAGATGTATAGGGACCTTCGTCAAAGATTCTGGTGGTCCCGGATGAAGCGAGAGATTGCTAAGTTTGTGGCAGAATGTGACGTTTGTCGTCGCGTTAAAGCTGAACACCAAAGGCCAGCAGGTACACTTCAACCCCTATCTATCCCTGTCTGGAAGTGGGATGAAGTTGGTATGGATTTCATTACTGGTCTTCCAAAGACTCAAAGAGGAAACAATGCTATATGGGTAGTCGTGGATCGCCTGTCCAAGGTTGCTCACTTCCTTCCTGTTCGAGAAGACATCACCGCTATTCAACTAGCAGATCTGTATATCTCTCGGATAGTTGTTCTTCATGGTATTCCTAAGAAGATTATCTCTGACCGTGGAAGTCTGTTTACCTCCAAGTTCTGGGTTAGCTTTCAGCAAGCTATGGGAACTCGTATTTCTTTCAGCACAGCTTATCATCCTCAAACTGGTGGTCAGACAGAGCGAGTAAATCAGATTCTTGAAGATATGCTAAGAGCCTGTGTCATATCATTCGGGAAGAACTTGGAGAAGTGTCTTCCATTTGCTGAGTTCAGTTACAACAACAGTTTCCAATCCAGTATTGGTATGGCACCCTTTGAAGCTTTGTATGGCAGAAAATGCCGTACCCCTCTGAACTGGTCCGAAACTGGTGAAAGATCGCTATTTGGGCCAGATATCATCAAAGAAGCAGAAGATCAAGTCAATATTATCCGTGAGCGTCTCAAAACAGCTCAGTCTCGCCAGAAGAGCTACTACGACCGTCATCATCAAGATGTTCACTATGAAGTTGGCGAGCACGCCTATCTCAGGGTCACTCCTCTTCGGGGTGTCCGTCGCTTCGGTATCAAAGGCAAACTAGCTCCTCGCTATGTTGGTCCCTTTCGCATTCTTGCTAAGCGTGGAGAGCTTGCCTACCAGTTGGAACTCCCCTCCAAATTTCCAGACGTCCATGACGTCTTCCATGTTTCCCAGTTGAAGCGTTGCTTCCAAGATCCCATCCGTGGTGTTGATCATGAAACTCTTGACCTTCAGGAGGATCTAACCTATCGTGAATATCCTGTTCGTATCCTTGATGAAGCCGAGCGTAAAACTCGACGTCAAAGCATCAAGTTCCTCAAAGTTCAATGGTCTCATCACTCTGAGGAGGAAGCAACCTGGGAACGCGAAGATCGTCTCCGATCTGAGTATCCCGACTTCTTTTCGAAAACTTAGGAATCTCGGGTCGAGATTCTTGTAAGGGGGGTAGATTTGTAACAACCCAACTTTGTGTAATATAAGTTGTGTTCCAAGCATTTCATGCATTGCATTTTAATTGAGCAAGAATTCCAACTAAAAATTTGAACATTTGATATTAAAATAAATGGTTAAACTCTTGCTTCCTATGAGAAATTTTAAATATTCAAAATTTCCAAAATCCTTTGATGCCATTGTCTTCCTTGCAAAATTCTGAACTCCCTGGTATTTTTCTGCAATTTTTCCTCTTTGCAGAAAAGCCCCTAACCATTTAAATAAGGCACCAGGGGCCTGTTTGTAAAGAAAACTGGCTATTTTCTTTTTCTTCGGGGGGGTTTTCAGAAAATGGTCTTCGTCTTCATCTTCTCCACTGCTTCCCGAGCGCGCGCTGTCGTCCCCTCCGCCGTCCGTCGCCGGCCCTGCGCCAAGATGCACGCCGCCGCCCCTCCCCTGGACTACAAGACCTCGCCGCCGTCGGAGAAAACCCTAGCCAACTGCATTTCGCCTCCTTCTCCCTCTCTTTCTTTCCTCAGCTCGCCCGAACCCTAGCCACAGATCGCCGGCGATTGCTTCGAGCTCCGGCCACCTCCTGCTCCGGTGAGTAGCTCAGAAGAACCGCCGCGCTTCTCTCTTCCTCCTCCTCGAGTTGCTCGTGCCAGGAAGCCGCGAAGCCAGAGAAATCGAGTGATTTCCTCCGCCGGTCCGCCGCCGTCGAGCTCGATTTCCGGCCAGCCCCGAGCTCCCCTCGCCTCCTCGACCCTCCCACGAGCTCCAGGTGGTTCTTGCGGTCCTCCCCGTGCCCTCCTATCTTCCCCTTTCTCTCTGGTTGCTCTGATCGTCGAGCACCGCCGCCGTGCTCCGCTCCGGCGAGGCACCGGAGCAACTCCGGTGACCATTTGGTCCCAGCGCCGCCACTTTCTGGTCCGCCTCGGCCCCCTCTTCCATCTGCCGCAAAGAAATTCTCTCAAATCGCTCGAATTTGAGCAGATTGTGCTCGGCAGAGGAGATTTGGGCGTGGGTGACGTCATGTGACGTCATCTGTTCTTCAATTTCTGTTTTCTTTTCATTTCCTGATTTAATTAATTCCTTTCTGTATTATTTTAATTATATGACATGTGGGGCCTATTTCCAGAATATCATTAATTCTTTTATCCAATTACAAAATGTTTTGAATTATGAAAAGTTTTGAATTATGAAATATGAAATAATTTATTTGAATAAATTTGAATTTGAATTTAAATATTCAAATTTTGGAAATTCATAACTAATTCAAATTTAATCAGAAAAATATGATTTTTATATCAAAATGTTCAGAAAAACAAATTCTATTCAAATATAATTTAATCATACATATTTCATGCAATGCAATTAATTGTTTAGTTTCCCACTAATAAACCCTAATTCTAATTATGGGTATGTTTTCCAAACCCATTTAAATTGATGATTGCATCTAGGGCTCCCTCAAATGACATCTCATTCATGTGATTGCGCATTGCATCAACATGTATTGATTGAATCCTTCCTTTCCGGTATTTGGTTCTTCGCGATAGGATTCGACCCCGAGTGTACCGACAACACCTCCGAAGATCTGTATCCAGCTACTGAAGAGCAAGGCAAGCATAACCTCTATCTGCACATAAGATTTCAAAAGTATTTGATTCTGATGTTATGCATACGATTCAAAGATGTTTTGGTTAAGTATAGAGTGTCAGTTGTCATTGCATCGCCGCTTATATCTGCTTAGCTTTTCCTGTCCATCCAGTCGATGAGTTCGAGGTGGAATGGGTATACATGGTGTACATGGTGTATTAAATTATGCTAAAGGCTTGGATGGGAGGCCACATTGGGATTGTGGTGTTTGTTCCATTCTTGCCGACCTAGGAACCGAGTTCTCGTCTTTGGAACCAAGACCATTCGTGCATCCACACGAGGCTCGGAAACCCCTCGACTCCAACTTGCCTAGCCTACTACGTGAAGCCACTAGTTCGAGTGTTTCATGCGCATGTGGGGATGATTAGGAGCTAGGGCAACCGGGCTGCGGTCCAGATGTTGACCCTAGTAACGTGCACTAGGGACCGCTGCGGTGGTCAGACCTACTGCTGTGGCTCATGGACATAGGCGAATCTTGGGAAAGGTCGTGGCCAACCCTTCTGCCGGCACTCCTCGGAAGAGTGCTAATGTCTGGCGCAAGGATTGGTTGGCGCGTGTGGGTAGTTACACCCCCTGCAGGGTAAATCTTTTCGGAAAGCCGTGTCCACGGTTAAGGACGACTTGGTACCTCATGTCTGATGATCATAGACAACATTAATTGATATGCTAAAACTTGACAACTAAGGGTGGTTAGAATTACTTCCTCGGGTTGAGCGAGGGGGTGGTTCTGTGGGTGGTGCAAACGATGACATTCTGGTGGCTACAGAAGACGGAGGAAGACGACAAGTGTTACATCCTTATCTCATTTCAAAAGGTCTACTGATACGAGATTCTCCCCTTTCTCGATTTAAAAGAAAGTTGGCTTTATGCAAAGAACATCATCACTATTCCATGAACGGGCAGATAAAGGGCAGGTTATGTAAGTCTTGTTGAGTACTTTGTACTCAGCCTTGCGCACTTTTGGACAGGTGAAGGCTCCTACCCCGGTGAAGGCTTCTTCATGGACATCGACGAGTGAATCGGGGTTCCCGAGCAGCAGCCTGGAATAAGTGGGCGGGACGTCGCCTTATGTTGTGGCCTCTTAGGCCTTTTGGATCTTGTTATGTAGCATAGCAATATTTGCTTTCGTTGTTTGGTGTACTGTTAGGTCAGTGACCTAAGTTTGTAATATTTGCTATCTTAACTCTGCTAAGAGTTGTATAATATTGCTTTGGAGTCGTAGAGTCACCGTGATGTTACCGAATGTTCAACTGTTGGCTCTCGAGATCGAGGTTAGGCTTATATCAGATGGAGATCTGGGATTTGTCTAGCTTGGCTCTCGGGGGTGCTACAGCATGCTCTGGGCACGTACAGGCGCACATTTGTATAAAATTTGGTCGCGAACTAAGCCTAGACCATTCTTAGTCACTCTTAAATGAGACTTTCGTGAGAATTTTGAAATTATCATGTTGCAATTCTCATATGCACATTTGAGTTATGCGATATCACATGAGATCCATGCCCTTCTCATTTCAATGTATGTAGACCATGTTTTTCAACTTGAGTCGTTAGTATATGACATAAGAAGACTATGTGCGCCGGTTTTTCAATTTATCGATAATTTTAAAAAAAATTATGGTTATTTCAAAATCTGTCAAACCTAAGTTTAACCAACATTTAAACAAGCTTAAAACATGAAAATGAATAACTAAGCATGGATCCTTCTTAGTCACTCCAAAATAAAGTTTTAGTGAGGTTTTTGAAAATTTCATGTTACAATCCCAAAACCACTTCTCTCCAACCTTAGACCTCATAGTTTGAGTTATGCGATATCACATGAGATCCATGCCCTTCTCCTTTTGAATGTATGTAGACCATGTTTTTCAACTTGAGTCGTTAGTATATGACATAAGAAGACTATGTGCGTCGGTTTTTCAATTTTTTGATAATTTTTTCATTTTGTATGGTTATTCAAAATCGGTCAAACCTAATTTTGACCAACATTTAAACAAGTTTAAAACATGAAAACGAAAAACTAAGCATAGATCCTTCTTAGTCACTCCAAAATGAAGCTTTAGTGAGGATTTTGAAAATTTCATGTTGCAATTCCAAAACCACTTCTCTCCAACCTTAGACCTCATAGTTTGAGTTATGCGATATCACCTGAGATCCATGCCCTTCTCCTTTTGAATGTCTGTAGACCATGTTTTTCAACTTGAGTCGTTAGTATATGACATAATACGACAATGTGCGCAGGATTTTTCATTTTTTAGATAATTTTTGAATATTTGAAGCTGATTTCCTATACAAGAAATCTGCAGTCGTCCGATTTCCTCTACAACGAATCTGCGGCCGTCCGATTTCCTCTAGAAGGAATCTGTAGGAAGACTCGGGGTGATCCGTGAGAAGCTCATTCTTTGATCTGATTGGACGTGCGCATAGGACAAGGGTTGTACACCCACTGACGAGTGGACCACGGCGGACCCAACGGGGATTTTGGCTCGCCCACCCCCATTTGCCTCAGTGACACAATATGGGTATTTTGGCTCACCAAATGCGGATAGCCATGACCTTTCTCAAATCTAGTTTGGACTCGCTAAAAAATGTGTTTCAAATGACCTCGAATGGTAGGGTAAACAACCTCATTTCTAAGCAAAAATGGTGGACTCACCGAAAAATGTGCTTCAAATGAGATCCAAAGGTAGGGTGGTGGACTCGCTGAAAAATATGTTTCAAATGAGCTCGAAATGTAGCGTAAATGGACTAATTTGTAAGCAAAAATGGCCGACTCACCGAAAAATGTGTTTCATATGAGTTCGAAAGGTAGGGTGGTGGACTCGCTTAAAAATGTGTTTCAAATGAGCTCGAAAGGTAGGGTAAACGGCCTCATTTCTAAGCACAAATGGTGGACTCGCCGAAAAATGTTTTTCAAATGAGCTCCAAAGGTATGGTGGTGGACTCGCTAAAAAATGTGTTTCAAATGAGCTCGAAAGGTAGGGTAAACGGCCTCATTTCTAAGCAAAAAAGGTGGAGTCGCCGAAAAATGTGTTTCAAATGTGCTCCAAAGGTAGGGTGGTGGACTCGCTTAAAAATGTGTTTCAAATGAGCTCGAAAGGTAGGGTAAACGGCCTCATTTCTAAGCAAAAATGTTGGACTTGCCGAAAAATGTGTTTCAAATGAGCTCCAAAGGTAGGGTAGTGGACTCACTAAAAAATGTGTTTCAAATGAGCTCGAAAGGTAGGGTAAACGGCTTCATTTCTGAGCAAAAATGGTGGACTCGCCCAAAAATGTGTTTCAAATGAGCTTCAAAGGTAGGGGGTGGTCTAGCTGAAAAATGTGTTTGAAATGAGCTCCAAAGATAGGGTAAACGACCCCATTTCTGAGCAAAAATCGTGGACTCGCTTCAAAGGCTGACTTATAAACCGGGATGGAGGGACTACTAGCTATAGCAGAACGAGTGGCATGTATACGTTCATGTTAGGGTTACCTTCATGTTTATCCGTTCTAGTGTGAAAGCAAGAATCCGAAGCAAATCAATTTTTACGAGTCATACAATGAGAGTATGAGACACATCTGTCTGAGAGCCTTCCAGTTCATGCGCATTGAATACATGCGCATTGAATACGTGCGTGGCATGCCGTAGTCCACCATGTCGTCTATGCAGCGTGCACGGATAGGCATGGCCATTCAAATGAAAGCTTTTGTTATTAGATGGTTCTGCTTTGCTAGCCGCTCCTCTGGGTTCATCTCCTACATGTCGTGCATATTTCCTCAGGCGAGTAGAGCTCTGAGTCCGGCATCGGCGATGGCGTGCTCCACCACATTTTCGAGGGAGGGAGGGGAGAGAGAGGTAGAGAAAATGGAGTTTCTACGGCGAGGGCGACCCCCTTTTATTAGCCGCGGCGGGGAGGGCGGGCAAACTCTAACCGACCCACGCTGACCCCACGCGCACACCATGTGCCGTCCCCACCAGTCAGACTAGTGCCACAGCCCCACCTGTCAGACTTGTGCCACAACCCCACCTGTCAGACTTGTGCCCGGCCCCACGTGCCGCCCCCAGGAAATCCCAACCGAGCCGACAAACGAGCCGATCCACGCCAGGCCGACCCCACCAGTCAGGCCATGTGCGGGTCAAAGGAGGTTGACTAGAGAGAGACGAGCATTTGGGCGATATGCGAGCAAATCAGGGCACAAACCAGAGAAACAGCGCGGGTAGACCGATAAAACTCAGCGAACCATGGCATAGAACAAATTGTCCCAATTATCTATTATCTCATCTCATAACAGCAATTGAATTCATACTAGGTAGACATTTTAAATCACTGCAAGATGTTGATGATAGCTACCATGTTATTTGAAGGAACATACACATTTTATTGATGCTAGCTATCAAGTTAATCTTATTCTATGCTAGGTATTAGTTTAATTGAATACATATGCTATGTTGATTCATGCTAGGTATCAGATCAAATTCAATGAACCTACAAAAAATTAAACTCGTTCTAGCTAGCACATGAAAATGCTTACCAAGTAATTTATTAACAATTAGCACATGTTCATGCTAGGCGCAAGAAGCATACGGACCAAGGAGGAGAGGACCTAGACAGGAGCTTCTTACCTCGGACCGAGGAGAAGGAGGTGGCGCAGCACGGCCGGAGTCGAGCCGGAGTTGGGGCAGCAGGGGCTCGCGCGGTACGACGCCGTCGGGGACGACGACAACGTCGAGGACGGACCAGCACGGGCGCGACGTCGCAGGCGGACAACCCTAGCTAGGGTTTCTGCGGGGAGCACGGCAGCGACGGGGCAGCAATGGCCGGAGCAGCGGCGGGGCAGCATCGGCCGGAGCATGGCGTCACCGGAGTGATTTGGGGGAGAACTTGTGAAATTGGGGTGAAACTTGTGAAATTTTCGGCTGCGACTAGCCTTAACGCCGCGAGACTGACCTTTAGCCGCGACTAAAGGGACTTTAGTCGCGGTTCCAGCCACCAACCGCGACTAAAGGTCTGTCCGGGCCGAGAAAAACTACGCGCGAAAAGCCCAGCCCACCTTTAGTCTCGGTTGGTACTCGGTTGGTTTTACCAACCAAGACAAATACCATTTACTGGTTTTTCTTTCTTTCTTTGTACTTGTTTTTTTTTCCTTTGTTATACTTTGGTTTACTAAGTTTTTCATTGTTTCTAGTTTATTTTTCTATTTTGTTTTATAGTCTTTGATTTAAAGATGCAAAGGGATTCTTCAAATTATTTTCATAAATACCATTTTCCATTTTTAAGTGCAAAAATGAGGTTTTTTGTGAAGGAAGTACAGAAAATATGATTCAAAATGGCACACAACTAACTTTCACTAATAGTGGTGCACATATGATGGATGATCCCCAAGTATGAGTTTCTTTTTGAATCCTAACTAATTTCACCTAGTTATTTGAGTTTATATTTATTTTCCGAAAGTAATTCAAATTTAAACTACAATTGTTTGACAATTTGGTCTGAATTTTTTGGAAAAATCATTTTAAGGTACACAACTAGTGGTTATATCACAGAAACATTGATATTTCTAGGAAATACCAGCTCTTCCGATGAATAGTCATAGCGACCGTTTTGATCGTTTTTACGAAAAAATGTGATAAAGTGATAAACACCTCAAAAAATCAAATCCTTTGGCATAGGCTCCTTATATGTGTACTAGTTGCTATCAAAAATGATAAACTTGATTTTTGACGACATTTGCAAAAAAAGTCTTCACAAAAATGTCTACCATGTAGGAACATCTAGAAGTTTCAATCCAAATGACCAAGTTATGGTCATTTCGACGACATAGTTTGTGATAAAGATCTCATACTCAACACATAGGTGCATCTTTGTATAATAAACAATCTTTCCAAAGGGATTCTTCAAATTATTTTCATAAATACCATTTTCCATTTTTTAAGTGCAAAAAATGAGGTTTTTTGTGAAGGAAGTACAGAAAATATGATTCAAAATGGCACCCAGCTAATTTTCACTAAGAGTGGTGCAGATATGATGGATGATTCCCAAGTATAAGTATTTTTTTTAAATTTTAACTAATTTTCCCAAGTTAATGTAGTTTATGTTGATTTTCCGAAAGTAATACAAATTTGAATTACAATTGTTTGATAGTTCGGTATGAATTTCTTGGAAAAATCATTTAAGGAACACAACTAGTGGTTGTATCACAGAAACATTGATATTTCTAGAAAATAGTAGCTCTTCCGATGAATAGTCATAGCGACCGTTTTGATCGTTTTTACAAAAAATTGAGATAAAGTGATAAACACCTCAAAAAATCAAATCCTTTGGCATGGGCTCCTTATATGTGTACTAGTTGCTATGAAAAATGATAAACTTGATTTTTCACAACATTTGCAAAAATATTCTTCACAAAAATGTCTATCATGTATGAACATCTAGAAGTTTCAAGCCAAATGACCAAGTTATGGTCATTTTCAACAGCATAGTTTGTGATAAAAATCTCATACTCCACACATAGGTGCATCTTGGTATAATAAACAAACTTGCGAAAGGGATTCTTCAAATTATTTTCATAAATACCATTTTTCATTTTTTAAGTACAAAAAATGAGGTTTTTTGTGAAGGAAGTACATTAAATATGATTCAAAATGGCACCCAACTAATTTTTACTAAGTGTGGTGCACATATGATGGATGATCCCCAAGTATGAGTTTTTGTTTTAAATTCTAACTAATTTCCCCTAGTTAAATGAGTTTATGTTTATTTTCCAAAAGTAATTCAAATTTGAACTAAAACTGTTTGATAGTTTGGTCTGAATTTTTTGGAAAAATAATTTTAAGGTATACAACTAGTGGTTATATCACAGAAACATTGATATTTCTAGAAAATACCAGCTCTTCCGATGAATAGTCATAGCGACCGTTTTGATCGTTTTTACGAAAAAATGTGATAAAGTGATAAACACCTCAAAAAATCAAATCCTTTGGCATAGGCTCCTTATATGTGTACTAGTTGCTATCAAAAATGATAAACTTGATTTTTGACGACATTTGCAAAAAAAGTCTTCACAAAAATGTCTACCATGTAGGAACATCTAGAAGTTTCAATCCAAATGATCAAGTTATGGTCATTTCGACGACATAGTTTGTGATAAAGATCTCATACTCAACACATAGGTGCATCTTTGTATAATAAACAATCTTGCAAAAGGGATTCTTCAAATTATTTTCATAAATACCATTTTCCATTTTTTAAGTGCAAAAATGAGGTTTTTTGTGAAGGAAGTACAAAAAATATGATTCAAAATGGCACCCAACTAATTTTCACTAAGAGTGGTGCACATATGATGGATGACCCCCAAGAATGATTTTTTTTTTGAATTCTAACTAATTTCCCCTAGTTAATTGAGTTTATGTTGATTTTCCGAAAGTAATTCAAATTTGAACTACAACTGTTTGATAGTTTGGTCTAGTTTTTTTGGAAAAATCATTTTAAGGTACACAATTAGTGGTTATATCACAGAAACATTGATATTTCTTAAAAATACCAGATCTTCCGATGAATAGTCATAGCGAGCGTTTTGATCGTTTTTACGAAAAAATGTGATAAAGTGATAATCACCTGAAAAAATCAAATCCTTTGGTATGGGCTCCTTATATGTGTACTAGTTGATATGAAAAATGATAACCTTGATTTTCGACAACATTTGCAAAAAAAGTCTTCACAAAAAGGTCTATCATGTATGAACATTTAGAAGTTTCAAGCCAAATGACCATGTTATGGTCATTTCGACGACATATTTTGTGATAAAGATCTCATACTTCACACATAGGTACATCTTGGTATAATAAAAAATCTTGCCAAAGGGATTCTTCAAATTATTTTCATAAATACCATTTTCCATTTTTTAAGTGCAAAAAATGAGGTTTTTTGTGAAGGAAGTACAGAAAATATGATTCAAAATGGCACCCAACTAATTTTCACTAAGAGTGGTGCAGATATGATGGATGATCCCCAAGTATAAGTTTTTTTTGAATTCTAACTTATTTCCCCTAGTTAATTGAGTTTATGTTCATTTTTTGAAAGTAATTAAAATTCAAACTACAACTGTTTGATAGTTTGGTCTGAATTTCATGGAAAAATCATTTAAGGTAAACAACTAGTTGTTATATCACAGAAACATTGATATTTCTAGAAAATATCAGCTCTTCTGATGAATAGTCATAGCGACCGTTTTGATCGTTTTTACGAAAAAATGAGATAAAGTGATAAACACCTCAAAAAATCAAATCCTTTGGCATGGGCTCCTTATATGTGTACTAGTTGCTATGAAAAATGATAAACTTATTTTTTCACAACATTTGCAAAAATATTCTTCACAAAAATGTCTATCATGTATGAACATCTAGAAGTTTCAAGCCAAATGACCAAGTTATGGTCATTTCAACAGCATAGTTTGTGATAAAAATCTCATACTCCACACATAGGTGCATCTGGGTATAATAAACAAACTTGCCAAAGGGATTCTTCAAATTATTTTCATAAATACCATTTTTCATTTTTAAGTACAAAAATGAGGTTTTTTGTGAAGGAAGTACATTAAATATGATTCAAAATGGCACCCAACTAATTTTTACTAATTGTGGTGCACATATGATGGATGATCCCCAAGTATGAGTTTTTGTTTTGAATTATAACTAATTTCCCCTTGTTAAATGAGTTTATGTTGATTTTCCAAAAGTAATTCAAATTTGAAATACAACTCTTTGATAGTTTGGTCTGAATTTTTTGGAAAAATAATTTTAAGGTACACAACTAGTGGTTATATCACAGAAACATTGATATTTCTAGAAAATACCAGCTCTTCCGATGAATAGTCATAGAGACCGTTTTGATCGTTTTTACAAAAAAATGTGATAAAGTGATAAACACCTCAAAAAATCAAATCCTTTGGCTTGGGCTCCTTATATGTGTACTATTTTCTATCAAAAATGATAAACTTGATTTTTGACGATATTTGCAAAAAAAGTCTTCACAAAAATGTCTATCATGTAGGAACATCTAGAAGTTTCAATCCAAATGACCAAGTTATGGTCATTTCGACGACATAGTTTGTGATAAAGATCTCATACTCAACACATAGGTTCATGTTGGTATAATAAACAATCTTGCGAAAGGGATTCTTCAAATTATTTTCATAAATACCATTTTCCTTTTTTAAGTGCAAAAAATGAGGTTTTTTGTGAAGGAAGTACAAAAAATATGATTCAAAATGGCACCCAACTAATTTTCACTAAGAGTGGTGCACATATGATGGATGACCCCCAAGTATGATTTTTTTTTGAATTCTAACTAATTTCCCCTAGTTAATTGAGTTTATGTTGATTTTCCGAAAGTAATTCAAATTTGAACTACAACTGTTTGATAGTTTGGTCTTTTGGAAAAATCATTTTAAAGTACACAACTAGTGGTTATATCACAGAAACATTGATATTTCTAAAAAATACCAGATCTTCCGATGAATAGTCATAGCGAGCGTTTTGATCGTTTTTACGAAAAAATGTGATAAAGTGATAATCACCTGAAAAAATCAAATCCTTTGGCATGGGCTCCTTATATGTGTACTAGTTGATATGAAAAATGATAACCTTGATTTTCGACAACATTTGCAAAAAAAGTCTTCACAAAAAGGTCTATCATGTATGAACATTTAGAAGTTTCAAGCCAAATGACCATGTTATGGTCATTTCGATGACAGATTTTGTGATAAAGATCTCATACTTCACACATAGGTACATCTTGGTATAATAAAAAATCTTGCCAAAGGGATTCTTCAAATTATTTTCATAAATACCATTTTCATTTTTTTAAGTGCAAAAAATGAGGTTTTTTGTGAAGGAAGTACAGAAAATATGATTCAAAATGGCACCCAAGTAATTTTCACTAAGAGTGGTGCAGATATGATGGATGATCCCCAAGTATAAGTTTTTTTTGAATTCTAACTTATTTCCCCTAGTTAATTGAGTTTATGTTCATATTCTGAAAGTAATTAAAATTCGAACTACAACTGTTTGATAGTTTGGTCTGAATTTCTTGGAAAAATCATTTAAGGTACACAACTAGTGGTTATATCACGGAAACAGTGATATTTCTAGAAAATATCAGCTCTTCTGATGAATAGTCATAGCGACCGTTTTGATCGTTTTTACGAAAAAATGAGATAAAGTCATAAACACCTCAAAAAATCAAATCCTTTAGCATGGGCTCCTTATATGTGTACTAGTTGCTATAAAAAATGATAAACTTGATTTTGCACAACATTTGCAAAAATATTCTTCACAAAAATGTCTATCATGTATGAACATCTAGAAGTTTCAAGCCAAATGACCAAGTTATGGTCATTTCAACAGCATAGTTTGTGATAAAAATCTCATACTCCACACATAGGTGCATCTTGGTATAATAAACAAACTTGCCAAAGGGATTCTTCACATTATTTTCATAAATACCATTTTTCATTTTTAAGTTCAAAAATGAGGTTTTTCTGAAGGAAGTACATTAAATATGATTCAAAATGGCACCCAACTAATTTTTACTAATTGTGGTGCACATATGATGGATGATCCCCAAGTATGAGTTTTTGTTTTGAATTATAACTAATTTCCCCTTGTTAAATGAGTTTATGTTGATTTTCCAAAAGTAATTCAAATTTGAAATACAACTCTTTGACAGTTTGGTCTGAATTTTTTGGAAAAAATAATTTTAAGGTACACAACTAGTGGTTATATCACAGAAACATTGATATTTCTAGAAAATACCAGCTCTTCCGATGAATAGTCATAGAGACCGTTTCGATCGGTTTTACAAAAAAATGTGATAAAGTGATAAACACCTCAAAAGGCTTGGGCTCCTTATATGTGTACTAGTTTCTATCAAAAATGATAAACTTGATTTTTGACGACATTTGAAAAAAAAGTCTTCACAAAAATGTCTATCATGTAGGAACATCTAGAAGTTTCAATCCAAATGACCAAGTTATGGTCATTTCGACGACATAGTTTGTGATAAAGATCTCATACTCAACACATAGGTTCATGTTGGTATAATAAACAATCTTGCGAAAGGGATTCTTCAAATTATTTTCATAAATACCATTTTCCTTTTTTAAGTGCAAAAAATGAGGTTTTTTGTGAAGGAAGTACAAAAAATATGATTCAAAATGGCACCCAACTATTTTTCACTAAGAGTGGTGCACATATGATGGATGACCCCCAAGTATGATTTTTTTTTGAATTCTAACTAATTTCCCCTAGTTAATTGAGTTTATGTTGATTTTCCGAAAGTAATTCAACTTTGAACTACAACTGTTTGATAGTTTGGTCTAATTTTTTTGGAAAAATCATTTTAAAGTACACAACTAGTGGTTATATCACAGAAACATTGATATTTCTAAAAAATACCAGATCTTCCGATGAATAGTCATAGCGAGCGTTTTGATCGTTTTTACGAAAAAATGTGATAAAGTGATAATCACCTGAAAAAATCAAATCCTTTGGCATGGGCTCCTTATATGTGTACTAGTTGATATGAAAAATGATATCCTTGATTTTCGACAACATTTGCAAAAAAAGTCTTCACAAAAGGTCTATCATGTATGAACATTTAGAAGTTTCAAGCCAAATGACCATGTTATGGTCATTTCGACGACATATTTTGTGATAAAGATCTCATACTTCACACATAGGTACATCTTGGTATAATAAAAAATCTTGCAAAAGGGATTCTTCAAATTATTTTCATAAATACCATTTTCCATTTTTTAAGTGCAAAAAATGAGGTTTTTTGTGAAGGAAGTACAGAAAATATGATTCAAAATGGCACCCAACTAATTTTCACTAAGAGTGGTGCAGATATGATGGATGATCCCCAAGTATAAGTTTTTTTTTAATTCTAACTTATTTCCCCTAGTTAATTGAGTTTATGTTCATTTTCTGAAAGTAATTAAAATTCGAACTACAACTGTTTGATAGTTTGGTCTGAATTTCTTGGAAAAATCATTTAAGGTACACAACTAGTGGTTATATCACAAAAACAGTGATATTTCTAGAAAATATCAGCTCTTCTGATGAATAGTCATAGCGACCGTTTTGATCGTTTTTACGAAAAAATGAGATAAAGTGATAAACACCTCAAAAAATCAAATCCTTTGGCATGGGCGCCTTATATGTATACTAGTTGCTATAAAAAATGATAAACTTGATTTTTCACAACATTTGTAAAAATATTCTTCACAAAAATGTCTATCATGTATGAACATCTAGAAGTTTCAAGCCAAATGACCAAGTTATGGTCATTTCAACAGCATAGTTTGTGATAAAATCTCATACTCCACACATAGGTGCATCTTGGTATAATAAACAAACTTGCCAAAGGGATTCTTCAAATTATTTTCATAAATACCATTTTTCATTTTTAAGTACAAAAAATGAGGTTTTTCTGAAGGAAGTACATTAAATATGATTCAAAATGGCACCCAACTAATTTTTACTAATTGTGGTGCACATATGATGGATGATCCCCAAGTATGAGTTTTTGTTTTGAATTATAACTAATTTCCCCTTGTTAAATGACTTTATGTTGATTTTCCAAAAGTAATTCAAATTTGAAATACAACTGTTTGATAGTTTGGTCTGAATTTTTTGGAAAAATAATTTTAAGGTACACAACTAGTGGTTATATCACAGAAACATTGATATTTCTAGAAAATACCAGCTCTTCCGATGAATAGTCATAGAGACCGTTTTGATCGGTTTTACAAAAAAATGTGATAAAGTGATAAACACCTCAAAAAATCAAATCCTTTGGCTTGGGCTCCTTATATGTGTACTAGTTTCTATCAAAAATGATAAACTTGATTTTTGACGACATTTGCAAAAAAAGTCTTCACAAAAATGTCTATCATGTAGGAACATCTAGAAGTTTCAATCCAAATGACCAAGTTATGGTCATTTCGACGACATAGTTTGTGATAAAGATCTCATACTCAACACATAGGTTCATGTTGGTATAATAAACAATCTTGCGAAAGGGATTCTTCAAATTATTTTCATAAATACCATTTTCCTTTTTTAAGTGCAAAAAATGAGGTTTTTTGTGAAGGAAGTACAAAAAATATGATTCAAAATGGCACCCAACTATTTTTCACTAACAGTGGTGCACATATGATGGATGACCCCCAAGTATGATTTTTTTTTGAATTGTAACTAATTTCCCCTAGTTAATTGAGTTTATGTTGATTTTCCGAAAGTAATTCAACTTTGAACTACAACTGTTTGATAGTTTGGTCTAATTTTTTTGGAAAAATCATTTTAAAGTACACAACTAGTGGTTATATCACAGAAACATTGATATTTCTAAAAAATACCAGATCTTCCGATGAATAGTCATAGCGAGCGTTTTGATCGTTTTTACGAAAAAATGTGATAAAGTGATAATCACCTGAAAAAAATCAAATCCTTTGGCATGGGCTCCTTATATGTGTACTAGTTGATATGAAAAATGATAAACTTGATTTTTGACGACATTTGCAAAAAAAGTCTTCACAAAAATGTCTACCATGTAGGAACATCTAGAAGTTTCAATCCAAATGACCAAGTTATGGTCATTTCGACGACATAGTTTGTGATAAAGATCTCATACTCAACACATAGGTGCATCTTTGTATAATAAACAATCTTGCCAAAGGGATTCTTCAAATTATTTTCATAAATACCATTTTCCATTTTTTAAGTGCAAAAAATGAGGTTTTTTCTGAAGGAAAAACAGAAAATATGATTCAAAATGGCACCCAACTAATTTTCACTAAGAGTGGTGCAGATATGATGGATGATTCCCAAGTATAAGTTTTTTTTTTAATTTTAACTAATTTTCCCTAGTTAATTGAGTTTATGTTGATTTTCCGAAAGTAATACAAATTTGAATTACAATTGTTTGATAGTTCGGTATGAATTTCTTGGAAAAATCATTTAAGGTACACAACTAGTGGTTGTATCACAGAAACATTGTTATTTCTAGAAAATAGTAGCTCTTCCGATGAATAGTCATAGCGACCGTTTTGATCGTTTTTACAAAAAATGAGATAAAGTGATAAACACCTCAAAAAATCAAATCCTTTGGCATGGGCTCCTTATATGTGTACTAGTTGCTATGAAAAATGATAAACTTGATTTTTGACAACATTTGCAAAAAAAGTCTTCACAAAAAGGTCTATCATGTATGAACATCTAGAAGTTTCAAGCCAAATGACCAAGGTGTGGTCATTTCGACGACATAGTTTGTTATAAACATCTCATATTTATAGTCTCGGTTGGTAACACCAAATGGGACTAAATAAGCACATGGATCGTGTGTTTCTTTAAATCACTTGTGAGCCGTTGGATCAAGATGTGTTTCTATTGAAGTCTTCTGAGCTGTTGGATCAGCACTATCATGACCACTTTGTGAGTCACATGACCCTATATATAGCTCCTTATATTTGTAGTCTCGGTTGGTAACACCAACCGGGACTAAAAAAACACATGGATTGTGGGTTTCTTTAATGCACTTGTGAGCCGTTGGATCAAGATGAGTTTCTTTTGGGGGATTCTGAGTTGTTGGATGGGCACTAGCATCACCACTTCGTGAGTCACATGACCCTATATATAGCCCCCTCTCGAACATGTTCGGGAGTCATTGTCTCCTCATTCTAATTCATCGACAGAATACAAAGCATTCGGATTCCCTTCATACGCCCAACAATGTATTTGATATGCAGGCACTCACGAGGCACCATTGGGCTGTATGCAGGCGAAACCGTGTGTTTTGTTCCATGCATCTACTAAAATACTTCAGTTCATCGACAGAATACAAAGCATTCGGATTCCCTGCATACGCCCAACGATGCATTTGATATGCAGGCACCCACGAGCCACCGTTGGCTGTATGTAGGGGAAAACCGTGTGTTTTGTTCCATGCATCTACTAAAATACTTCATTTCATCGATAGAATAAAAAGCATTCGGATTTCCTGCATACGCCCAACGGTGCATTTGATATGCAGGCACTTACGAGCCACCGTTGGGCTGTATGCAGGGGAAACCGTGTGTTTTGTTCCATGCATCTACTAAAATACTTCAGTTCATCGACAGAATACAAAGCATTCGGATTCCCTGCATACGCCCAATAATGCATTTGATATGCAGGCACCCACGAGCCACCGTTGTTCTTCAACATTGGTGTCATTAATGAGACGTCTTTTTAACCAACTGCTGAAAGTCTTCATGTGTTCTCCATCAATACAATCTTCAGATTTCTCCGGGTATTTGGAGCGTAAAACATTCTTTTATTCCTCGACATATCGACCCACCAAACTGGAATTATGTAGAACGGTGTCGTGTGCTTGAGTGAAAGAATCTCCGTCTTGATATATTGTTGCTTTCTTTCCTAGGGTGCCTTTTCCATGCAGTCTCCCCTCATGACGCGATTCAGGAACACCGATTGGGTTCAGATCAGGAATAAAATCTACACAAAACTCAATGACCTCATTTGTTCCATAACCCTTGACGATGCTTCCTTCTGGCCTAGCCCGGTTATGAACATATTTTTTAAATACAACCATGAACCTCTCAAAGGCGAACATGTTGTGTAGAAATACAGGACCCAGAACGGAAATCTCTTCGACTAGGTGGACTACGAGGGGCGTCATAATATTGAAGAAGGTTGGTGGGAAACCAACTCCAAGCTGACAAGACATTCGACCACATCCTTCTCTAAATTTTTTAGAGTTAGTGGATTGATGACCTTCTGAGAAATTGCATTGAGAAATGCACATAGCTTCACAATTGGTTCTCGAACATTTTCCGGTAGAAGCCCTCTAAATGCAACCGGAAGTAATTGTGTCATAATCACATGACAGTCGTGAAACTTTAGGTTCTGAAAGCTCTGCCATGTTTATTAGTCCCTTTATATTCGATGAGAAGCCAGATGGAACCTACATACAGCGAAGGCACTCAAAAAATATTTTATTCTCTTCTTTCGTAAGAGCGTAGCTTGCAGGACCTGTGTAACATCCCAAATTTCTCAAAAATTTAATACCTTGGATTCATGCATCATTCATCATATAGGCATGACATTTAAATCACATAAGGAATAATTTAAATTTAATTATAAGTTTGGAATAATTTTTTATTCCATAAAAGAGGTGTATTTGAACCCCTATTAGTATTCCTTATTTTATTTGATTATATATTTATCAAAATAATTCTAAAAAGTTCTAAATTTAATAACCTTTCTAAAACATATTTTGAATTTTTTTGAAATATTTTAGTTTAGTTTAAAAATCATTTTTTAAATCAGTTTTGGAAAACAGAAAATGTTTTGACAAAAAAATAGAAAAGGGAGGAACCCAGTCGGCCCATTTTATTTCTTACGCGCGCGCTGCCCTCGGCCCAGTTCAGCCCAGCAACCAACCCACGCAGCTCTCTCTCTCTCTCGCTGACAGGTGGGACCCACCTGCCAGGTTCTTCAAAATCCCGCCGGAGATCGCGCACGGGATTGATCCGTGGAAGTCGTGAAATTCGAGCGCAATTCGTGCTCGGTTTGCTCCCCTGCCCACCCTATATAAACCTTGACCCCGACGCCAGTCTCCTCGCCCCAAACCCTAGCCTCTCCGCCGCCGGGCTGCTCGCGAACGAGCTGGAAGCTCCGCCACCTCCGCCGCCATAAATCTCACAGTACGGGACACCCCGGTCACGCCGGACCCTCTCTTCTCCCCTCCTCGATTCCGTTCTTCATTGCGCATGTTTGTGACTCGGTTTCGTGTCTCAAATCACAGCCAACTGTCGCCTTCGTCCGCGACCGACGCCGCCACCGAGATGCCGCTGACTTCGCCATCAAGTCCGCCTCGCCACCCCGCATCGTTCGGTAATCAAATTTACCCCCGCTCCCCATCCTTGCACGGTAGAACGCGACACCGGCCAATGCTCCGCCGCGGTCGGAGGAATTCCGGCGACAGCGCCACCCGAGTTAGGTCCCTTGCATCTGGACCATTGGATCTGGATCCAACGGATCTGTTTTTGTTTAATTTTTTTTATCGGTCGATTAATCTGACGCGTCCATTGTTAATTACATCGGACGGCTTCCACGCTGATCCGCATCGAACCGTTATCGTCCAATTAGATCACGCCACGTAGCCATTTCTTTTTCTATTTTCGACAGGATTTAGTAAATAAAACAGAAAATATGAAAAACTCGGAAAATTCATATCTTTCGATCTGTAAGTCCAAATTTGATAATTTTTATATCCACGGATAGCCCTGCTCGTGTAGTTCATTTCTGCACCATTTTTTTTTCCTTTTGATAACTTTAAATTCATGTAATTATCAGATCGGTATTTCAGCTATTTAAATTCATAACTTAAATAATAAAAATGCTTTTCTAATAAATTCAATTGTTTAAGATTTGTATTAATGTCCACTCTCCAGAAAGTTCAACTTGTGATTTATTTAAAAATTTCATAAAAATGATAACATGTGGTTGTAGAAATTTAATTTTGCTATGTTGTTTTCTAATATTTCATTGATAATTAAAATAAGTAATTTCTGGAAATTTTATTTCATGCATTTAATAACAGAAAGTATAAAATTTTAATAAGTGTGACTTGTTATACTTATAGCATATCATGCATGCGTACATGTTTATGTTTTGGTGTTTTAAGTGTTGTATTGTGTGTGTATTTATTTATTTTATGTATTTCTTGTTGCTAGATTGTGAAGAGGAGGAAGGATTTGCTTGTGATTGTTATTCTTGTTGTGCTTGCTCCTCCTGTTACCAAGGCAAGTGACATTCATGAACCACCCATTATTTTCTTATATGCATCAGTAGAATATTTTGAGCAGTATGCATGATAGGAAATCTTGGATTATTTTCATTATGCTAAGTTGGTTTTATGCTATGTAAAAAAGTTTTAATAGATGCTTAGCAATGCTATAAAATTGTTTACATGCCATGTATGGAAAGATTTTCTAAGTGTTAAACTGAAAATGCACACCTGGGTGGATTGGTTGGTATAGTTTATGTTGAGTGGCTATTTGGGACTTTGCTTGTGGTTGTCTTCGCCTAGGATGAATTTTATTATACTTAGGGCCATGAGCATGGTGGTTTTCACCCAAAAGTGCACTTGTGGATTGCCACCCAGGAGCAAAGAGATTACTAAGTACCTCCAAATTTAGATGCTTCCCGTGCAGCCTTTTGACAATGGGCTCTTTCTAGAACAATTAAGTTGGGAGAGTTCAACCTGTCATCTTGACAAGCAGATGTAGAGTTGGTAGGTGGAACGGGTCTTGCTAGTATGGTTGAATTCTTCTTCTGAAAGTTCTTGTCTCAATTATCTCCTTTCCTTAATGTACTCCGTGTGTATAGGATGTCTAGGTTAATTGAGTCTAAAGGTGAAAGTGCACAACCTCTGCAGAGTCGACAATCTGAGTACTTAGCCATGTCCCCGGTGATGGACTACTTCGAGCAACTGGACAAGGATGGACGGAAGAATCTCAACACAGTTTTCATGAAGTAAAATTTGACTAAGGAAAGAAATGTTGGTGCACTTGGGGTTCATCCCTTGGTGCCAAGTCTTTGAAAAATAAAAGTGTTTTACAAAAGATAGGAGAAAACTTGCTTTCTGCAAAAACAGCCTACAACTCCACCAAGCCAAATATGCATATAGAATTAGACTTGTCGTTATATATCCACCATAGTCACTTGCCAATACTTCATTGTATTGACCTCCTGTGGGGGCTGCATATTCAAATGTGCAGGTACTTCAGATGAAGAATAAGTTTGGACTCGAGTCTACACCCAACATGTCTGCCTATGGCGCATGCTTGAAGATGAGTCTCATTGCTATTTCCTTTTGTTGTGAACTCTGAATATTCTAGCTATCCTTCATGGCTATGCACCTTGTAATAAAGCTATACTTAGTTATTTTTGGATCTTGTTGTAGTAATTTGATACTTATGCAATGATACTTTATATTTTGTATTGTGGTGCTGGCAGTGATCCAGGGACTAGCACTTAACACAGGTGTTACATCTTTATTAAAAGTTGGGGCACTACGAAATGGTATCAGAGCAAAGTGTTGCCTGTAGGTTCGAGCCCTTAGGATTGGTTAAGCCCCTTTTTGATCATAATATTACCATTTTGAAGTATGTTGGATCCTAGCGGCAAAGTGGGATGAAGCGGCCCGGAGACTAACCTTACATGTCCGCGTACATGATACCTGTTCCATAATTATAAGTGGCTGGCCGGGTGTCTGTCTCTCTCACTATAGTGAATATCCAATTTACAAAGAGTTGATAAAAGTGTTGATCACCTTGTAGAATAGAACCATTATTTTCACTAAGTAGTTATTTACATCATGACTAGTACTTCTTATCTTCTGTTTTGACAATTTTTACTCTTATAACTTAAGGATGTCGTTCTTCATGTATCAAACCGCGGAGGACTTCAAGAACATGCGTTTTGGGAGATATCTTCTGGAGTTGGTGGAACTACTGGCGCTTCCAACACCCCTCATCAAGGCAAGTACGCTGAAGCACTTCAACAAAGATGGCTTATGGGGAGTTCGCATCATGCAAAGCGGGCGCCAAACTGAACCCAAGACCGAAGACATCCAGTACAAGACGATTAGTGACTCCTTGGAGAAAGGATTTAATCTCGTCACGCAGGAGCTCATAGGACGTCTTTGTGGGCAATTCAAGGAGGAGTTAAAGGACCACTACTTTTCTATCCTAGGCACCGTGATGAAGATGGGATACTCTTCCTTGTAAATGAGGAAGACAAAAGTAAACCAGATCATTTGCACCCTTATCTTCAAGACTTAGAAATTCACCTCTGGCAACTAGAAGAGGATAGGCGCGAAGAGCTGCGAAGAATGATGAAATAATGGCCCAAGTCAAGGAGACTCAAAATAAGATTGACGCCCAAGAAGAAGTGGCCAACGCTCAGGAGGAGAAATTCCGGGCTCAGGAGAATAAGTTCCAAAATAAAGAGAACAGAATTAGGGACAAGAACAAGGAGATTAAAAACTTGAAGGATGAAATTCTGAGCAACGACGTCGAGTTCGAGGCTGATCATGATCTTATAAAGACTCTGCACCGTGAGAAGAGAATGCTACAAGAGAAGATTGAAGCCCTAGAGAAGGAAGCGATCGAGACTCTGCACCGTGAGAAGACAATGCTACAGGAGAAGAATGAAGCTTTAGAGAAGAAGGTAAACGACTACAAGGAGATCCTCATGAAGGAAGGCATCACCATCGAGGAAGTCGAAGAAGATGAAGGAGATGCCATGGACGAAATTTAGACATAGTAGTTGGACCACCATGTTTTATTCTCGTTTAGCTCGTCGTTTTTAAAACATTGATCTCCAACTTGTGGTATGACAATGTTAGAATGTTTTGGTTTGCAGACTTGGTCGTTTTTATTTAATCTACCTAAAATACCTTTTTCAAAATTGCTAAGAAGTAAAATTTTAAGTTCTTTATTGATTTTTGATTGATTGACTTGGTTGTTTTGTGCATGGGTAGGATTTTCCTTCTTTTTAGTTATATCTATCTTTTACTCATCCATGTTGAAAACCCCACAGATGCCTCCTCGTCGTGATCCCGACAACAATGATGCCATGCAACAACTGATGGCTGCTCAAGCTCAGCTGATGACTATGATGACTCAGTTCATTGCAGCAACCAACAACAACAACAACAACAACAACAACAACCACAACCCGCCACCTCCACCACAACCACCTCAAGTGGACAGACTTGCTAGATTCCTAAGGCTTAGGCCCAATAAGTTCTTCTCTGCTACTGAAACTATAGTGGCTGATGACTGGCTTCGCTCAGTCAACAAGGTCTTAGTGAGTTGTGAGTATTCTGAGGCAGAGAAGGTGAGGTTCACTGCACACCTGCTGGAAGGACCCGTTGCACTGTGGTGGGATATTTATCAAGTGACTCATCCTCTAGAGGGCATGACTTGAGAGGATTTCAAGGAGGGTTTTCACAATGCTCACATTTCCTCAGGCATAATGAACCTGAAGAAAGAGGAATTTCGAAGTTTGAGGGAGGGAGGTAGAACTCTGAAGGAGTATATGGATGATTTTTGTATGCTATCAAGGTACGCGCCAGAAGACAGTGACACTGATTCTAAGAGGAAGAAAAAATTCCTCAATGGACTTAAGGGAGAACTGAAGATACCCTTGTCTGTAGCCTATGCTCCTAACTATCAAGCTCTGTTGGATCAAGCCATCACTTTGGACAACAACATAAGACAGGAAGAGAACATGAAGAGGAAGATCAGTGCAAGTAAGGTTCATTCTGAGGGAACACACAAGAGGCACCACATCACTGAAGGTAGTGGACATAAACCATGGAATCACTCCAACAACGGTAGTGTCCAGAAGTATCATGGTCATAACCATAATGGAGGATACAAAGGAAGCAATGGAGGATACAAAGGAAACAATGGAGGATACAAAGGAAATAATGGAGGATTCAAGGGAAACCATCACCATGGCCATAATCATGGAAATGGTCATAACCGTCCAGCTATGAGGGGAAGAAGGACTTGTCTGAGGTGACTTGCTTCAAGTGCAAGAAGACGGGGCATTATGCAACTGACTGCCCAGAGAGAAAGGCTGATGAGAATTCCAAGCCCAATCCTTTTCCGAAAGGACAAGTGAACCACATCAATGTGTAAGAAGTACATGATGAACATGATGCTGTGATTGGTACGTTCTTGCTCAATTCTTTTCTAGCATTAGTTTTATTTGATACTGGAGCATCGCATTCATTCATATCAAGAGCTTTTGTAAACAAACATCAGCTAGCTGAGGAAAGCCTAGGAAAACCTATTAGAGTAAGTTCACCTGGAGGAGAGATGATAGTAAATTCTGGGTGTAGACAGTTAGACTTAAAGATTGGAAAGCACCTTTTTCAAACGGATTTAGTCATCCTAGAAACCCAAGGATTGGATGTTATCATCGGAATGGATTGGATGGGTCGTTTTGAAGGAATCATAGACTGTGCAAATAGAGCTATCACCCTCACCACCGCAGAGAAAAAGAAGATTAAATTCAGATCAACTTTCAAACTTAAGAAAGTTACGCTAAATTCTTTTAAGGGGGTTAGCCTTGGTGATGTTCTTATTGTCAAGGAATACCCATACGTTTTTCCAGAAGAACTACCGGGAATGCCACCCGATAGAGATGTAGAGTTTGTCATCGAACTGAAACCGGGTACTGGACCAATAGCTAAGAGACCATATCCTATGGCCGTCGATGAACTGAAAGAGCTCAAGAAGCAACTGGAGGAACACATTCAGAAAGGATTTATTCGTCCAAGTTCATCGCCATGGGGAGCACTAGTCTTAGTTGTTAAAAAGAAAGATCATACCCAGAGGCTAGTCATGGACTGCAGGGATATAAATGAGCAAACAATCAAAAACAAGTACCCGTTACCCAAGATTAATGAACTATTTGATCAACAAGAAGGTGCTTGTGTTTTCTCAAACATCGATCTTCGATCAGGGCACCTCCAAATGAAAGTTAGAGAAATGGATATACCCAAGACTGGATTTGTTACGAGATATGGCTTTTATGAGTACACAGTAAGTCCCTTCGGATTAACCAGTGCTCCAGCCTATTTCATGAATATGATGAATAAAGTGTTCACAGATTTTCTGGGTAAGTTTGTGGTAGTTTTCATCGATGATATTTTAATTTACTCCAAGAGCCACAAAGAACATGAAGAGCATTTGCGTCTGGTATTGCAGAGACTACGTGAACATAAGTTGTATATGCCAAATACAGCAAATGTGAGTTTTGGTTAGAATAAGTCGGATTTCTAGGCCATGTGGTGTCCAAGGAGGGTATAGCGGTGGATCCTCAAAAAGTTTCAGATGTAACTAGTTGGGAGCCGCCAAAGAATGTGGGTGAATTACGTAGTTTTCTTGGTCTAGCAGGATACTACCGAAGATTCATTGATTTTTTTTCCAAGATTGTCAAGGCCTTGACGGAATTTTTGAAGAAGGAGAAGAAGTTTGAGTGGACTGAGGCATGTGAAGCCAGTTTTCAGGAATTGAAGAAACGTCTAGTTTCAGCCCCAGTTCTATGCTTACCTGATTTAGAGAAGGAATTCCAAGTGTACTGTGATGCTTCACGCCAAGGTCTGGGAAGTGTATTGATGCAGGAAGGTAGAGTGGCATCTTATGCATCTAGACAACTCAAGAAATATGAAGCAAATTATCCTACCCACGATCTCGAGTTAGCCTTAGTAGTACATGCCCAGAAGACATGGAGACCCTATCTGATGGGGAAAAGATGTGAAGTATTCACTAACCACAAAAGTTTGAAGTATATTTTCACTCAGAAGGAATTGAACATGAGGTAGAGACGATGGTTGGAACTTATCAAAGATTATTATCTAAGTCTTCAATACCATCCGGGAAAGGCTAATGTAGTAGCAGACACCCTGAGTCATAAGGTTTATGTGAATGGCCTCACGGCAGGAGAAATACCCGAGGATTTATGCAAGGCATTCAAGGACCTCATATTGGAAGTAGTACCAGAAGGTTTTCTAGCCTCCTTAGTAGTACAACCAACTCTGATGGACAAAATACGCGAAGCTCAGAAGGGAGACAAGGATATAGAAGAAATCAAAGTCAATCTGAGAGCAGGAAAAGCTAAGGGATTCCATAAGATGAGCAAGGCAATTTGTGGTTTGAAAAACATGTGTGCGTGGCCGATGACTCTGATCTTAGGAAGTTAATTCTGCAAGAAGCCCATGAGACACCTTATTCCATTCATCCGGGAAATACCAAGATGTATATGGATGTGAAGTAGAGATTTTGGTGGAACAACCTGAAGAGGGAAATAGCCGAATATATCGCAAAGTGTGATGTATGCAATCGAGTAAAAGCAGAACATCAGAAACCAGCAGGACTTTTACAACCTTTGAAAGTGCCACTGGAAGTGGGATTCTATTGGAATGGATTTCATCACAGGATTACCAAGGACCAAATCGGGTTATGATTCTATTTGGGTTATTGTTTGCCGTCTAACAAAAATAGCTCACTTTATATCCGTGAAGACCACTTATACAAGTGCTAAGTTAGGTGATATTTACATGAAGAGAATTGTGTGCCTTCATGGCGTTCCTAAGAGTATCGTGTCTGATAGAGGAACCCAGTTCACTTCTCATTTCTGGAAGCAGTTGGATGAATCACTGGGAACCAGATTGAAATTCAGTACGGCATTTCACCCGTAAACAAATGGTTAGACTGAAAGACTAAATCAGATTTTCGAAGATATGTTAAGAGCTTGTTGCTCGATTATGGATCTAGCTGGGATGATAATCTACCTTACGATGAGTTCTCCTACAATAACAGTTACCGAGCCAACATTGAGATGGCACCGTTTGAAGCTTTATATGGAAAGAAATGCACTACCCCATTGTTGTGGAGTGGTGTAGGAGAACGGAGTTTCTTTGGACCTGATATAATCCAGGATGCTAAAGAGAAGGTCAGACTGATCAAGGATAGATTGAAGATAGCACAGTCATGCCAGAAAAGCTACGTAGATTTCAAACGTAGAGAAGTCACCTACGAGGTGGTTGATAGAGCCTATCTTAGAGTGTCACCACTCCGGGGTGTAAAAACGTTTGGAATCAAAGGAAAGTTACCACCGCGATTCATTGGACCATTCAAAATCCTTTGTCGCAAAGGTGAAGTGGCATATGAGTTAGAACTGCCAGAAATTCTGTCCACTGTCCATAATGTGTTCCATGTCAGTCAGTTGAAGAAATGTCATCCCGAGATGTTGGGAGTTCCATTGAAAGATACTGTACCCCTCGAGGAAGTACAATTAGAGAGTGATCTGACCTATGAAGAGAAGCCCATAAAGGTATTACAGACAGCAAAAAGAGTCACCCGTACCAAAACCATCAAGTTCTGCAAGGTTTAGTGGAATCATCACACCGAGGAAGAAGCCACTTGGGAACGAGAAGATGACCTTTGAGAAGACCATCCTCACCTATTTGCTGACCTTTCCGAAGCTCGAGGGCGAGCTTCCTCTTAAGGGGGTTAGTTTGTAACATCCCAAATTTCTCAAAAATTTAAAACCTTGCATTCATGCATCATTCATCATATAGGCATGACATTTAAATCACATAAGGAATAATTTAAATTTAATTATAAGTTTGGAATAATTTTGTATTCCATAAAAGAGGTGCATTTAAACCCCTATTAATATTATCAAAATACTTCTAAAAAGTTCTAAATTTAATAACCTTTCTAAAACATATTTTTATGAATTTTTCTGAAATGTTTTAGTTTAATTTAAAAATCATTTTTTAAATCAGTTTTGGAAAATAAAAAATGTTTGACAAAAAAATAGAAAAGGGAGGAACCGAGCCGGACCATTTTATTTCTTACGCGCGCTGCCCTCGGCTTAGTTCGGCCTAGCAACAACCCCACGCAGCTCTCTCTCTCTCTCTCTCTCGCTGACAGGTGGGACCCACCTGTCAGGTTCTTCAACCTCCTACCAGAGATCGCACACGGGTTTGATCCGTGGCCGTCACGAAATTCGAGCGTGATTCGTGCTCGGTTTGCTCCCCTGCTCACCCTGTATAAACCTTGACCCCGCCGCCAGTCTCCTCGCCCCAAACCCTAGCCTCTCGGCCGCCGGGCTGCTCGCGAACGAGCTCGGAGCTCCGCCACCTCCGCCGACGTAAATCGCACCGTACGGGGCACCCTGGTCACGCCTGACCCTCTCTTCTCCCCTCCTTGATTCCCTTCTTCATTGCGCATGTTTGTGACTTGGTCTCATGTCTCAAATCGCAGCCACCTGTCGCCTTCGTCCGCGACCGACGCCGCCGTCCGCTCCTCTGACTCCGGCGAGCAAGATACGGGAGGAGCCGACCACCGAGACGCCGCTGACTTCGCCATGAAGTCTGCCTCGCCACCCCGCATCGTTCGGTAATCAAATTCCCCCCGCTCCCCTTCCTTGCACGGTAGAACGCGACGCCGGCCATGGCTCCGCCGCGGTCGGAGGAATTCCAGCGACAGCGCCGCCCGAGTTAGGTCCCTTGCATCTAGATCGTTGGATCTTGATCCAACGGATCCGCTTTTATTTAATTTTTCGTATCGGTCGATTAATCTGGCGCGTCCATTGTTAATTAGATCGGACGGCTTCCACGCTGATCCGCGTCAAACCGTTATCGTCCAATTAGATCACGCCACGTAGCCATTTCTTTTTCTATTTTCAACAGGATTTAGTAAATAAATCAAAAATATGAAAAACTTGGAAAATTCATATCTTTCGATCTGTAAGTCCAAATTTGATAATTTTTATATCCACGGATAGCTCTGGTCTGGTCGTGTTATTTTTCCTTTTAACAACTTTGAATTCGTGTGTTTGATGAGTTATTGTACTAAAGATTTCATAAGAATGTAAAACAATTGATTTCTACTTCTTACATGAACGTGAGAGGTATTCATGTGTAAATATTTAAAGCATAAGAGTATGTAAAATACCACGTAGGATTATGCATACTAGAACGTTAGCCTGATGAAGTATTAACATGCTATAATAACAGCCGGACTTTAGTTAGTCTATTTGTTCAAGTAAACTGCTCGTATGAAATATGGGCCTGTTATCATCTAGGTATGTGATTTAATTCTCATGAGCCGATTGAGCGGCCACGTACGCGGAAGAAATTGCCCGGCCGGGAGCTTCTAAAATCTACAACTCTATACGTATGATGCAAGTAAGGGATGAGATCAAATCCTAACAGAATTGGGTGCGGCGCCCTGTACATACGCGACCCCAACTTCATCAACCGACTAGGTTTGCTGCCTATATAAACAAGAGCAGAGGACACGTAGGGGAGAAGATTAGAGAAGGAGAGATCGGAGCAGGCGGCCAAAAGGGAAGGCGATCTTCTACACGCCGTGAGGAGCACGTGCGTATCGCAGACGAGCCAGCTTGTCGTGTGGACGACGAGACGATGGTCGTCATCTTCTCCAAGGGTGAGGAATCGACCTAACCCATGGTGTTTCTAGCCTTTTGCATGCATCAGCATAACATGGGAGCGGCTAGCGTTTGGTCACCGACGCCTCAACTTCGTGATGTTGGGCTGCGGAGAGCAGCTCGTCGTCGTTTCTCTACACGCACACGGCCGCGGCTTCACGTCGACTGCAGCATCGGACCGCCGACGGGCATCCTGGTGCCATCTTCGCCGCTCTCAGGAGGTTGTTGGACGACCCTGCACATCTCAGTGCAGACTCCACTTGTAGAAAACAAGCCATAGAACCAAACATAAATACCCCATTTGTCCCGGTCGTACTACAAACCGGGACAAATGAGCCCAAATAGTTGGTCTTAGCCTCCATGCGTTTTAATATCAAATCATTTGTCCCGGTTCCAGCCACGAACCGGGACAAAAGGTCATCGGACCCCATTTGTCCCGGTTCCAGCCACGAACCGGGACAAAAGTTAGGTGCCTATATATTTAAAAAATGTTTTGACACTTATAAAAATTTATTTTTGACACTTAAAAAATAGTAAATATTTTTTATGAAAATAATATGAATAATCCCTTCGGCATGATTGTTTACTATATCAAAATGCACTCATTTGGGTATACGAGACCTTTTCACAAATAATTTGAAGAATATGAATAAAATTCAAATAATCAGCATAAACTCATTTTACTAGGCGAAATTAAGGAAAAATCTAATACATGGGGATTATCGATCATATGTGTACTAGTTTACATGAAAAATAAATAGGTGCCATTTTTCATCATATTTTTTTTCTTTGTTCACAAAAAGTCATTTTTTGCACTCAAAAAATGGAAAATGATATTTATGAAAATAATTTGAACAATTCCTTTGACATGATTGTTTATTATACCAATATGCACATATTTTATGAGATCTGTGTCATAAACTATGTCGTGAAAATGACCATAACTTGATCATTTGGTTTGAAATTTGAAACTTCTAGATGTTTATAGATTATAGACCTTTTTTGTGAAGATTTTTTTGCATATTTTGTGAATAATCAAGTTTATCATTTTTCATGACAACTATTACACATATAATTAAGGACGCCATGCAAAAGGATATCCTTTTTGAGATGTTCATCGTTTTATTTCATTTTTTGCGCTAAAATGATCAAAATGGTCGCGATGACCTATTCATCAAAAGAGGTAAAATTTTCTAGAATTATCAATATTTATGTGATATAACCCATAGTTGTGTACCTTAAAATGATTTTTCCAAAAGATTAAGACCAAACTATTTATCAAATAGTTGTAGTTCAAATTTGAATTAGTTTCGAATCATTGACATAAACTCATTAAACTAGGCGAAATTAGGTAGAAATCAAGAAAAAACCTAATAGTTGGGGATTATCCATAATATGTGTACTAGTTTTCATAAAAATTAAATGAATGTCATTTTTCATCATATTGTTTGTACTTTGTTCACAAAAAAGTCATTTTTTGCACTAAAAAAATGGAAAATAATATTTATGAAAATAATTTGAACAATTCCTTTTGCATGATTGTTTATTATACCAATATGCACCTATTTGTGGAATATGAGATCTGAATCACAAACTATGCTGTGAAAATGACCATAACTTGATCATTTGGATTGAAACTTCTAAATGTTTATGGATGATAGACCTTTTTTTGAATACTTTTTTTTGCAAATTTTATCAAAAATCAAGTTTATCATTTTTCATGACAACAAGTACACATATAAGGACCCCATGCCAAAGGATATCCTTTTTTGAGATGCTTATCGTTTTATTTCATTTTTTCGTTAAAACAATCAAAATGGTCACGATGACTATTCATCAAAAGAGGTAAAGTTTTCAAGAATTATCAATGTTTTTGTGATATAAACAATAGTTGTGTACCTTAAAATGATTTTTCCAAAAGATTAAGACCAAACTAACAAATAGTTGTAGTTCAAATTTGAATTAGTTTTGAATAATCAACATAAACTCATTTAACTAGGCGAAATTAGGTAGAAATCAAGGAAAAACCTAATACTTGGGGATTATCCGTCATATGTGTACTAGTTTCCATGAAAAATAAATGGGTGCCGTTTTTCATTTTTTTTTTATACTTTGTTCAAAAAAGTCATTTTTCACACTTAAAAAATGGAAAATTATATTTATGAAAATAATTTGAAGAATCCTTTTGACATGATTGTTTCTTTTACCAATATGCACCTATTTGTGTAATATGAGATCTGTATCATAAACATATCATGGAAATGACCATAACTTTATTTTATTTTTCCGTATAACCGATCAAAATGGTCAACATGACTATCTATGTTTCTGTAATGCAAAATATTATTTGGATGTCATATTGGAAATCCTCTAATTTTTTTGATCAATTTAGACATTTTATTTTTTGAATTCTGATTTAAGGTTTTAAAGATACGAATTATTCCGTACTAAATGAAAAGGGCAAAAATAAAGTAATATTTATTTTATCATTATTTATTACAATATTATTATTATTATATAGTCATTGTTGTTTATTCAACTTAATTTTTATAATACAAGTAATGAAAAAGTATAACATGATGACTGAGTGGTTAATATGATTGATAAGATAGTAATATCAGTAAGTTCTCAGTTCTCTCTTAGTATCTAATTTGAAACGAATCTAAATGTTAAGCGTGCTGGGTTTGGAATAGTTTGAGGATGGGTGACCGAACGGGAAG
This sequence comes from Poa annua, assembly GCA_026929855.1. Classification (NCBI taxonomy): domain Eukaryota; kingdom Viridiplantae; phylum Streptophyta; class Magnoliopsida; order Poales; family Poaceae; genus Poa; species Poa annua. The sequence goes on from CM049432.1 coordinate 25,390,186, forward strand.
TTTGACATGAGATTAAATATGTAGTTAGTAATGAAGTGTGTGGGTTAGTAGTTAATTAAATGTGTGGCTAAGTGAGAAACAAAAAAAAGTAAAATAGAAAACACGAAAAAGAAAAACATAATAACAGCCAACAATACGAACCGGGGAAGAAATACGAAAGAAAAAGAAAAAATAGAATATAGAAAAAAAATAAAAAACACTATTGTCCCGGGTCATAATACGAACCGGGACAAATAGCATCCTGCAAAAAGGCTGACTGACGCGGCCACGTGCCCCCCAATTGGTCCCGGGTCGTGGCTTGCCCGGTACAAAAAGCCACCCTATTTGTCCCGAGCACCACTAGTAGAAAACGAGCCTTTGGTTCACCCCTTTAGTCTCGGTTCATTTTTTTAACCCAGACTAAAGGGGTGAGAGCCACACCGCTGGATTTGTGATGGACCTTTAGTCCCGGTTCGTGTTACGAACCGGGACTAAAGGTCCTCACTTTATCAGCTTCTTCCAGCCCGAGCCAACTCCATTTTTCCCACCGAGCCCGAGCTCAAAATCATTTCCTCTCCATTTCTTCTCCATTTCCTCTCCCCAATACTAGATAATCCATAATATTTTACACCATTTGGAGAGATTGAAGCCACCCCACGGTTAGCCTCTTCATCCTCTTTCCGGCATTGCTTATTTAGCTCATTTTGCTCATTTCAATTTTTTTGTGCAAGCAAGGTGTTCGATGTAATGACTAAGTTATGATCTCATTTGTGTATATGTGCAATTTGTTCTCAAACTAAAATAATGATTTATGTGTTTTAGTGTGGTGAGGAGCCTTATCGACGTCGATCGCCCGCGCCGTCCCGTCACCACCTCGGTGAGCCTCTATATTTTATTTTATTTTATTTTAAAAACATAGCTTTTATGATTTAGATGCATAGTTACTACTTGTATAATTTTCTAACTTGTATTATATGTATAGTGTCATGGTTCTGATATCCGTCCCCATCGGTCCTCGTCCGGTCTATGATTCGGATGTGGTATATTTTCAAAACTATTTATTTCATTTTATGTTTCTGACAATTATGGCGACCAACTTGACATAGAATTATTTTTATCTAGGAGGTAGTCGAACCAGAAATTGAACCTGACCCTATTGTCGAGTTTTTGGATAAAGAAAACAATGATTTGAAAGCAAAATTGAAAAGAAGTGAAGCTCTTTATCTTCAATGCTTAGAAGATAAGATCAAATTAGAGCTCAAACTTGCCGACGTGGTCGATGGTAACGAGATCAAGATGGATGCAATGCGCTTGAAGATAAAAAGGATTAGAAAATATGCCATTAATCGGGAGGCTTGGTATCATTATGCTGTGGGTTCAGTGTTTACCTTAGTTGCGATTTTGATCGCATTTGTTGTTGGATTTAAATTCTTTAGATAATTTTTATATTTGTTTCAGATAATGTATGTTTTATGAGAACTATGTATTACCGCTTGTCAATACTCTACTCTTATTTTAATGGATGACATTGTATTAATTAATTTGCTCTTACATATTATTTATGACAGTAGTGTAATAATGGGGTTCGATATACTTTTATGTAATACAGATGAACCGACAATGGATGTACGGTGACCGATGTTGTCCTGAGTTCATTGATGGCATGCATAATTTTCTCCATATGGCTGAGGCAAACAAGCCGAAGAACGGTTTTATTCGTTGTCCATGTAGTGCCTGCAAGAATATGAGTGATCACTCTACCTCAAAAGTCATTCACTCACACCTCATGCATAATGGTTTTATGCCTGGTTATTATTGTTGGACCAAGCACGGAGAAACAGGGGTTATCATGGAAGAAAATGAAGAAGAGGAGGATAATGACAAGTATCCTTGGTTCAGTGATACTACAATGGGAGAAGACGAAACTGAAGAAGATCCCATTATTGATGAGCCCGACGATGATCTTCGTCGGGCCATTCGTGATGCACAAATGGACTGTGGAAGTGAAAAGGAAAGGTTGAAGTTGGAGCGTATGTTAGCTGATCACGCCAAATTGTTGTACCCAACTTGTCAAAATGACCAGAAAAAGCTAGGTACCACACTTGAATTGTTGCAATGGAAGGCAGAAAATGGTACTTCTGACAAGGGATTTGAAAATTTGTTAAAAATAGTTAAGAAGATGCTTCCAAAGAATAACGAATTGCCGTCTAGTACGTATGAAGCAAAGAAGGTGGTATGCCCTCTAGGATTAGAGGTGCATAACATACACGCTTGCATTAATGACTGCATCCTCTACCGCGGTGAGCACGAAAAATTGAATGCATGTCCTGTATGCGGTGCTTTGCGGTATAAGATCGGGCGAGATGACCCTGGTGATGTTGAGGGCGAGCCGCGCCCCAGGAAGAGGATTCCTGCAAAGGTGATGTGGTATGCTCCTATAATAGCAAGGTTGAAATGTTTGTTCAGCAATAGAGAGCATGCCAAGTTGTTGCATTGGCACAAAGAAGATCGTAAAAAAGACTTGATGTTGAGACACCCCGCGGATGGGTCCCAGTGGAGAAAAATTGACAAAGAGTTCCCGACATTTTCAGATGACGCAAGGAACTTAAGATTTGGCCTAAGTACAGATGGCTTTAATCCTTTTGGAGAGCAGAGCTCCAGTCACAGCACTTGGCCCGTGACTCTATGTATCTATAACCTTCCTCCTTGGCTGTGCATGAAGCAGAAGTACATTATGATGCCCGTGCTCATTCAAGGCCCGAAGCAACCTGGCAACGACATTGATGTGTACCTCAGGCCATTAGTTGAAGAACTTTTGCAGTTGTGGTGTGAGGAAGGTGTACGTGTGTGGGATGAGCACAAACTGGAGGAATTTGATCTACGAGCTTTTCTTTTTGTAACCATCAATGATTGGCCTGCTCTAGGCAACATTTCAGGACAGTCAAACAAGGGATACAATGCATGCACGCACTGTTTAGCTGAGACTGATAGTATACATTTAGGTAACAAGAATGTCTACCTAGGTCATCGTCGGTTTCTTGTACCCAAGCATCCGTTAAGGAAGAAAGGCAAGCATTACAAATGTGAGGCAGATCATCGGCCGAGGCCTACCCGCCCTTCTAGTTCTGCTATACATGATATGGTCAAGGATTTAAATGTAATCTTTGGAAAGGGTCCTGGCGGTCTCACTGTTCCGAATGACGCAAACAACCACGTACCCATGTGGAAGAAGAAATCTATATTTTGGGAGCTGCCATATTGGATAATGCTAGAGATTCACTCTGCAATCGACGTGATGCACGTGACAAAGAACATTTGTTGCAATTTGCTAAACTTCTTAGGCGTGTATGGGAAGTCAAAAGATGGGAAGTCAAAAAAAGGTACACCGAAAGGAAGGCAGACCCATCAACGTATGAGCGAAGAGATGCATCGAGACGATACTCATTCAGAGAATCAGCCAGGTCCTGCAAGCTACGCTCTTACTAAAGAAGAGAAGAAAATATTTTTTGAGTGCCTTCGCAGTATGAAGGTTCCATCTGGCTTCTCATAAAATATAAAAGGAATAATAAACATGCCAGAGCAAAAATTTCAGAATCTAAAGTCTCATGACTGTCACGTGATTATGACACAATTACTTCCGGTTGCATTGAGAGGGCTTCTACCGGAAAATGTTCGAGAACCCATTGTGAAGCTATGTGCATTTCTCAATGCAATTTCTCAGAAGGTCATCAATCCACTAACTCTAAAAAATTTAGAGAAGGATGTGGTCCAATGTCTTGTCAGCTTCGAGTTGGTGTTCCCACCAACCTTCTTCAATATTATGACGCACCTTGTAGTCCACCTAGTCGAAGAGATTTCTGTTCTCGGTCCTGTATTTTTACACAACATGTTCCCCTTTGAGAGGTTCATGGGAGTCTTAAAAAAATATGTGCATAACCGGGCTAGGCCAGAAGGAAGCATCGTCAAGGGTTATGGAACAGAGGAGGTCATTGAGTTTTGTGTAGATTTTATTCCTGATCTGAAGCCGATCGGTGTTCCTGAATCACGTCATGAGGGGAGACTGCATGGAAAAGGCACCCTCGGAAAGAAAGCAACAATATGTCAAGACGGGGATTCTTTCACTCAAGCACACGACACCGTTCTACATAATTCCAGTTTGGTGGGTCCGTATGTCGAGGAACACAAGAATGTTTTACGCTCCAAGTACCCGGAGAAATCTGAAGATTGTATTGATGGAGAACACATGAAGACTTTCAGCAGTTGGTTAAAAAGACGTCTCATTAATGACACCAATGTTGAAGAACAGCTATACTTGTTGGCCACATCACCAGCTTCAACTATATTGACTTTTCAAGGGTACGAGATAAATAGAAATATATTTTACACAGCCAAACAAGATAAAAAGAGCACCAACCAAAACAGTGGAGTACGCTTTGATGCAACAAACTGCAACGGGACAAAGGACACATATTATGGTTACATAGAGGAGATATGGGAACTTGACTATGGACCTACTTTTAAGGTCCCTTTGTTCAAGTGCAAATGGTTCAACCTACGAGGCGGGGTAGAGGTAGACCCACGATACGGAATGACTACAGTGGATCTCAACAATCTTTCGTACGAGAATGAACCATTCGTCCTAGCCAGTGAAGTTGCTCAGGTTTTCTATGTGAAAGACATGTCTACCCTACCGAAAAAAAGAAAAGATAAGCAAGCGAGTACATCATACGATGAGCCAAAGCGCCACATAGTTCTCTCAGGGAAAAGAGTCATTGTGGGAGTGGAGGACAAGACAGACATGTCAGAAGATTACGATAAGTTCCATGACATTCCGCCCTTTAAAGTCAACAGTGATCCAAGTATCAAGTTAAATGAAGAAGATTGTCCGTGGTTACGGCGCAATCGGAAGAACAAGTAAACACTAGAGAGGGATATTATTGTTGATGTGTAATATCCGAATGCTTTGTATCAGAAGAACAAGTGAACTGAAGTATTTTGTAGATGCATGGAACAAAACACACGATTTCACCTGCATACAGCCCAACGGTGGCTCGTGAGTGCCTGCATATGAAATGCACCGTTGGACGTATGCAGGGAATCCGAATGCTTTGTAGTCTGTCGATGAAGTAGAATGAGGAGACAAATGACTGCCGAACATGTTCAAGAGGGGGCTATATATAGGGTCATGTGACTCACGAACTGGTCATGATAGTGCCCATCCAACAGCTCAGAATCTCTCAAAAGAAACACATCTCTTCATCCAACGGCTCACAAGTGCTTAAAAGAAACACACGATCCATGTGCTTCTTTAGTCCCGGTTGGTGTTACCAACCGAGACTAAAGAAGCACATGGATCGTGTGTTTATTTCCAGTGCTTGTGAGACGTTGGATCTGAGGTGTGTTTCTTTTGAGAGATTCTGAGCTGTTGGATCAGCAGTATGACGACCACTTCGTGACCCACATGACTCGGTTGTTGTTAACAACCGGGACTAAAGAAGCACACGTACCTTATATATATCCCCCCTCCCGGACATGTTCAGCACTCAGTGTCTACTCATTGTAGTTCATTTTGGCAGCACACGGGTAGCAGAGAGCACTCAGTGAAGGCTGAAGGTGAACCCTCCCCTCGGCAGAGGCATCTCTGGGCAACCAGCGGCAAGTTGGCAAAAATGTAGGCAAAAATCATTTTTGGCAAGTTGGCACTATGTCGTCGAAATGACCATAACTTGGTCATTTGGCTTGAAACTTCTAGATGTTCATACATGATAGACCTTTTTGTGAAGACTTTTTTTGCAAATGTAGGCAAAAATCAAGTTTATCATTTTTCCTAGCAACTAGTACACATATAAGGAGCCCATGCCAAAGGATTTGATTTTTTGAGGTGTTTATCACTTTATTACATTTTTTCTTAAAAACGATCGAAACGGTCGCTACGACTAATCATCGGAAGAGGTGATATTTTCTAGAACTATCAATGTTTCTGTGATATAACCACTAGTTGTGTACCTTAAAATGATTTTTCCAAAAGTTTCATACCAAACTATCAAATAGTTGTAGTTCAAATTTGAATTACTTTCGATAAATCAACATAAACTTAATTAAATAGGGGAAATTAGTTAGAATTGTAAGAAAAAACTCATACTTGGGGATCATCCATCATATGTGCACCACTATTAGTGAAAAATAGTTGGGTGCCATTTGGAATCATATTTTCTGTACTCACTTCACAAAAAACCTCATTTTTTGCACTGAAAAAAAGGAAAATGATATTTATGAAAATAATTTGAAGAATCCCTTTGGCATGGTTGTTTAATATACCAATATGCACCTATGTGTGGAGTATGAGATCTTTATCACAAACTATGTCGTCGAAATGACCATAACTTGGTCACTTGGCTTGAAACTTCTAGATGTTCATACATGATAGACCTTTTTGTGAAGACTTTTTTTGCAAATGTAGGCAAAAATCAAGTTTATCATTTTTCCTAGCAACTAGTACACATATAAGGAGCCCATGCCAAAGGATTTGATTTTTTGAGGTGTTTATCACTTTATTACATTTTTTCTTAAAAACGATCAAAACGGTCGCTACGACTAATCATCGGAAGAGGTGATATTTTCTAGAACTATCAATGTTTCTGTGATATAACCACTAGTTGTGTACCTTAAAATGATTTTTCCAAAAGTTTCAGACCAAACTATCAAATAGTTGTAGTTCAAATTTGAATTACTTTCGATAAATCAACATAAACTCAATTAACTAGGGAAAATTAGTTAGAATTGTAAGAAAAAACTCATACTTGGGGATCATCCATCATATGTGCACCACTATTAGTGAAAAATAGTTGGGTGCCATTTGGAATCATATTTTCTGTACTCACTTCACAAAAAACCTCATTTTTTGCACTGAAAAAAAGGAAAATGATATTTATGAAAATAATTTGAAGAATCCCTTTGGCATGGTTGTTTAATATACCAATATGCACCTATGTGTGGAGTATGAGATCTTTATCACAAACTATGTCGTCGAAATGACCATAACTTGGTCATTTGGCTTGAAACTTCTAGATGTTCATACATGATAGACCTTTTTGTGAAGACTTTTTTTGCAAATGTAGGCAAAAATCAAGTTTATCATTTTTCCTAGCAACTAGTACACATATAAGGAGCCCATGCCAAAGGATTTGATTTTTTGAGGTGTTTATCACTTTATCTCATTTTTTCGTAAAAACGATCAAAACGGTCGCTATGACTATTCATCAGAAGAGCTGATATTTTCTAGAAATATCAATGTTTCTGTGATATAACAACTAGTTTTTTACCTTAAATGATTTTTCCATGAAATTCAGACCAAACTATCAAACAGTTGTAGTTCGAATTTTAATTACTTTCAAAAAATGAACATAAACTCAATTAACTAGGGGAAATAAGTTAGAATTCAAAAAAAACTTATACTTGGGGATCATCCATCATATCTGCACCACTCTTAGTGAAAATTAGTTGGGTGCCATTTTGAATCATATTTTCTGTACTCACTTCACAAAAAACCTCATTTTTTGCACTGAAAAAAAGGAAAATGATATTTATGAAAATAATTTGAAGAATCCCTTTGGCATGGTTGTTTAATATACCAATATGCACCTATGTGTGGAGTATGAGATCTTTATCACAAACTATGTCGTCGAAATGACCATAACTTGGTCATTTGGCTTGAAACTTCTAGATGTTCATACATGATAGACCTTTTTGTGAAGACTTTTTTTGCAAATGTAGGCAAAAATCAAGTTTATCATTTTTCCTAGCAACTAGTACACATATAAGGAGCCCATGCCAAAGGATTTGATTTTTTGAGGTGTTTATCACTTTATTACATTTTTTCTTAAAAACGATCAAAACGGTCGCTACGACTAATCATCGGAAGAGGTGATATTTTCTATAACTATCAATGTTTCTGTGATATAACCACTATTTGTGTACCTTAAAATGATTTTTCCAAAAGTTTCAGACCAAACTATCAAATAGTTGTAGTTCAAATTTGAATTACTTTCGATAAATCAACATAAAATCAATTAACTAGGGGAAATTAGTTAGAATTGTAAGAAAAAACTCATACTTGGGGATCATCCATCATATGTGCACCACTATTAGTGAAAAATAGTTGGGTGCCATTTGGAATCATATTTTCTGTACTCACTTCACAAAAAATCTCATTTTTTGCACTGAAAAAAAGGAAAATGATATTTATGAAAATAATTTGAAGAATCCCTTTGGCATGGTTGTTTAATATACCAATATGCACCTATGTGTGGAGTATGAGATCTTTATCACAAACTATGTCGTCGAAATGACCATAACTTGGTCATTTGGCTTGAAACTTCTAGATGTTCATACATGATAGACCTTTTTGTGAAGACTTTTTTTGCAAATGTAGGCAAAAATCAAGTTTATCATTTTTCCTAGCAACTAGTACACATATAAGGAGCCCATGCCAAAGGATTTGATTTTTTGAGGTGTTTATCACTTTATTACATTTTTTCTTAAAAACGATCGAAACGGTCGCTACGACTAATCATCGGAAGAGGTGATATTTTCTAGAACTATCAATGTTTCTGTGATATAACCACTAGTTGTGTACCTTAAAATGATTTTTCCAAAAGTTTCATACCAAACTATCAAATAGTTGTAGTTCAAATTTGAATTACTTTCGATAAATCAACATAAACTTAATTAAATAGGGGAAATTAGTTAGAATTGTAAGAAAAAACTCATACTTGGGGATCATCCATCATATGTGCACCACTATTAGTGAAAAATAGTTGGGTGCCATTTGGAATCATATTTTCTGTACTCACTTCACAAAAAACCTCATTTTTTGCACTGAAAAAAAGGAAAATGATATTTATGAAAATAATTTGAAGAATCCCTTTGGCATGGTTGTTTAATATACCAATATGCACCTATGTGTGGAGTATGAGATCTTTATCACAAACTATGTCGTCGAAATGACCATAACTTGGTCACTTGGCTTGAAACTTCTAGATGTTCATACATGATAGACCTTTTTGTGAAGACTTTTTTTGCAAATGTAGGCAAAAATCAAGTTTATCATTTTTCCTAGAACCTAGTACACATATAAGGAGCCCATGACAAAGGATTTGATTTTTTGAGGTGTTTATCACTTTATTACATTTTTTCTTAAAAACGATCAAAACGGTCGCTACGACTAATCATCGGAAGAGGTGATATTTTCTATAACTATCAATGTTTCTGTGATATAACCACTAGTTGTGTACCTTAAAATGATTTTTCCAAAAGTTTCAGACCAAACTATCAAATAGTTGTAGTTCAAATTTGAATTACTTTCGATAAATCAACATAAACTCAATTAACTAGGGGAAATTAGTTAGAATTGTAAGAAAAAACTCATACTTGGGGATCATCCATCATATGTGCACCACTATTAGTGAAAAATAGTTGGGTGCCATTTGGAATCATATTTTATGTACTCACTTCACAAAAAACCTCATTTTTTGCACTGAAAAAAAGGAAAATGATATTTATGAAAATAATTTGAAGAATCCCTTTGGCATTGTTGTTTAATATACCAATATGCACCTATGTGTGGAGTATGAGATCTTTATCACAAACTATGTCGTCGAAATGACCATAACTTGGTCATTTGGCTTGAAACTTCTAGATGTTCATACATGATAGACCTTTTTGTGAAGACTTTTTTTGCAAATGTAGGCAAAAATCAAGTTTATCATTTTTCCTAGCAACTAGTACAAATATAAGGAGCCCATGCCTAAGGATATTATTTTTTGAGGTGTTTATCACTTTATTACATTTTTTATTAAAAACGATCAAAACGGTCGCTACGACTAATCATCGGAAGAGGTGATATTTTCTAGAACTATCAATGTTTCTGTGATATAACCACTAGTTGTGTACCTTAAAATGATTTTTCCAAAAGTTTCAGACCAAACTATCAAATAGTTGTAGTTCAAATTTGAATTACTTTCGATAAATCAACATAAACTCAATTAACTAGGGGAAATTAGTTAGAATTGTAAGAAAAAACTCATACTTGGGGATCATCCATCATATGTGCACCACTATTAGTGAAAAATAGTTGGGTGCCATTTGGAATCATATTTTCTGTACTCACTTCACAAAAAACCTCATTTTTTGCACTGAAAAAAAGGAAAATGATATTTATGAAAATAATTTGAAGAATCCCTTTGGCTTGGTTGTTTAATATACCAATATGCACCTATGTGTGGAGTATGAGATCTTTATCACAAACTATGTCGTTGACCATAACTTGGTCATTTGGCTTGAAACTTCTAGATGTTCATACATGATAGACCTTTTTGTGAAGACTTTTTTTGCAAATGTAGGCAAAAATCAAGTTTATCATTTTTCCTAGCAACTAGTACACATATAAGGATCCCATGCCAAAGGATTTGATTTTTTGAGGTGTTTATCACTTTATTACATTTTTTCTTAAAAACGATCAAAACGGTCGCTACGACTAATCATCGGAAGAGGTGATATTTTCTAGAACTATCAATGTTTCTGTGATATAACCACTAGTTGTGTACCTTAAAATGATTTTTCCAAAAGTTTCAGACCAAACTATCAAATAGTTGTAGTTCAAATTTGAATTACTTTCGATAAATCAACATAAACTCAATTAACTAGGGGAAATTAGTTAGAATTGTAAGAAAAAACTCATACTTGGGGATCATTCATCATATGTGCACCACTATTAGTGAAAAATAATTGGGTGCCATTTGGAATCATATTTTATGTACTTACTTCACAAAAAACCTTAAAACATAGAAAATAATATTTATGATATAATTTGAAGAAATCACCTTGGCATCTTAAAATGTTAGAAAATATAAAACAAAACATAAAAATAAGCTAGAAACCATAACAATTCAAAAAATAAGTAAACCAAAATAAGAAATAGAAAAGTAAGCAATTCAAACAATTTAAAAGAAAACAGAAACAAAAATCAGTAAAAAGAAATAAGGAAAAAAGACCCTTTAGTCTCGGTTGGTAACACCAACCGAGACTAAAGAGTTAAAAGAAGCGCTCTGGCTCCAGCCAGAACCCTTTAGTCGCGGTTAGTGTTACCAACCGCGACTAAAGACCCTTTAGTCGCGGTTCGGGGTTGGAACCGCGACTAAAGGTCCTTCCCGCGACGTTTTGGGTGGTCGTGGCCGGAAATTTTCTTATCTTTCCCGCTCCGCTCCCGCTCGCCGTCGCCTCCCGCTCCGCCGCGCCGTCGCCCTGCCGCCCCGCCGCGCCGTCGCCCCCCCCCCAAACCCTACCCCACGCGACACAATCCTCTCGCGCGCCGGCGTCTCCTCTCGCTCGCATCGCAACTCGCCGCCGCCGGTCCTCCCGCCTGCGCCCTCGACGCCCTCGCGCGCACGGTCTGCCGCCGGCGCTCCTCCTCCTGCCCGAGCCCTCGACGTGCACTGTCCGCCGCTCCCGCGCCCTCGACGCACACCCCGAGGTGGTTCGCTCTCCCCCCTCCTTCCTCTCTCCATTACCGCACCGAAGGTGTATGTGAAAATGCTCAAGTGAATTGGTGCACTGTATTTTGTATTTTTTGTGTTGCAATTTAATTTGTGCTCAAGTGATATGTGTTGCAATTTAATATGTGAATTTGTGCACTGTTTTTGGCTTAGGGCATGGTATGTGTAGCATTTTTTGCACTTAAGTAAGAATATGAACATATATGCAATGTTATTTAGTATGTGTTATTTAGTTTTGCCACCAAACCGCCACACTCCACTAAATTGATGCTATTAGAAAAAACAATAACCTAAACCACTCAGATATGTTGTTAATCAGAGAGAGTTGCTATTAGTGGTCTAGTAAAATGGGTGTAGCATGTCATGTCCATGCATGAACATACGTTGATCATCATGCATGTATGAAGGAATGTATCATGTGTGGCCATTAACTTTGAATAACTAAAGAATGAATACTACATCATCTATCGGGTACAGAAACAATAAAAACAAGAAAAAAGAGGTTTTCTGTCTCCCGGATATTAAATGCCAAAATAGGGACTTTGTATGAATGAATACCGTTGGAGCACCTCCCATGTCCGATCGGACAGATTCATACTGTGTTGTTCATTTGCGCCAACCCCTTGGAGGTGCACTAATGCCATCTTGCCTTGGTTAGGGTTGCAATTGTATTTTGTATTTTTTGTGTTGCAATTTAATTTGTGCTCAAGTGATATGTGTTGCAATTTAATATGTGAATTTGTGCACTGTTTTTGGCTTAAGGCATGGTATGTGTAGCATTTTTTGCACTTAAGCAAGAATATGAACATATATGCAATGTTATTTAGTATGTGTTATTTAGTTTTGGTCGATGATTAAACAGATGGTTGCGTGTTACATCTTTAGAGAGGTGTGAGTGAACCATGTTGTGTCGATGATTAAAATGCTGTGACGACATGTGTAACATCCTAGGATTTTTCAACTTCGGTCGACTCATGCGTTTATTTGATAACTTGTTGTTTTTGACTCTTATATCTCTCCGGGACTCAATGCTAATTTGATTGATATACAATTCATTATACAACTTGCAGGAGGTCTGCTGCTCGGGTCCTTGTGTCCACGGCTTTTCAGGAGGTCTTGCTCCTTGCCGAGGCTGTGCCGCTCCTCCTCGTCGTTGCCTCGATTTCAGGTGTAAAAGACATGCCTATATGATCCAGTAGTAAAGAAAATCCGAACTATTTGTATATAAAGCTGATGGAATTCTAGATTTCTCGATATGTCTACAACATGTATATAAAGCTGATGGAATTTAAAGTTGTTGGAGAACTTGAGGTCTGAAGATGAGATATTGCCTTCATTATGTGTATGGAATTTGGGTTGCAGATATTTGTTTGAACTGTGATGTGAGTTAGCCGAGGTCTGAAATTAAATCTTAGACCTTTTGTGTGTTAGATATGCAAATTGAGATGATTGTAATATATATAATATATATGACCTAGTTGTATCAGCTGCTTCCTCCCAGTTTTATTTATGAGAATTACACTTGGGTGCATTAGTTTGACATGCTTGAGTAGTAAACAGGTACATTGTAATTTATAGAATATTTTAAACAATCATTCAACCCAATATTCATATTCTTGTAATTTATAGGATTGCATACTTGTATCTTTTTTAGAATAAATCTAAACTTGATTGCAAATTTGATTGATTGCAGGTACATTTGAGCTATGGAGCACTTGCGAGACGAGCAGATAGAAGAAGCACAATTTCAACGAGACGAAGAGATGGAAGACCAAATGGAACAACTTATTTTTAATGATGCCCGAGCTGGAGGAGATGTAGATGATTATGATTTCGACCAATTTTTGAACGACTTTGGAATCGAGTCACAAGACTTTGATGTGGTGATAGCAAACTCCGGCGGAGAGGTGTATATGTGTTTATAATAAATATGGCGATATGTTATTGTTAACTACATGCATTTATTAACGACTTATTTTTCTTTTAGCCATCCGGATCGAGCAAATCTGCAAATAAGCAGCCAGCATGTGCTCCTCGAGGCAAGGCAAAAAGAATGACGAGCGAGGATCCAAAGTTACCGATTGAGGAAATTGCTGATTCCGGCGAACCGCTCGAACCAAAACAGAACCGCAACAAATTTATAAGTCAAGCTGGAGTTATTGTTAGGGACATGATCCCAATCAGCATACGCGAATGAAATAAGCCGGCGGTCGCAGATGTGGACGACCCATGTTATGTCCACCAAGTTCTTAAGGATTTGGTCTATAACACGCTGTTGTCACATTTCACCCTCCCGCCAGATCTCTCTAAAGTGAAGAAGGACAACCTCAAGAGGTGGACTCTTATTAAGATGGCGGAACAATTCCGGAACTGGAAGAAAAAGTTATGGAATCAATATGTAGAAACAAAAGAAGTGCCAGATTTCAGTGGAGCACAAGGGAAGAAGTTACAATCTGAATGGGCGGCGTTTAAGGCGTATAGGGAATCACCTATGGCTGTGTCCCGATCGAAGATAAATAAATTGAATGCTAAGCTGAAGGAACACCACCATACATTGGGGACAGGTGGCTACAAGAGCGCCATTCTTAAGTGGTTAGCCTATGAAGAAAAACTGCTTCAATCGGGGGTCCGTCCACAGACACTTGACTGGCCCGAGAGGTCGAAATTCTGGTTGTTCGCGCATGGGGCAATGTTGGACCCTAAAACCGGAGAGATTGTTGGAAGGGGAAAATGGAAGGTTCTCGTGGATCGTATAAAAAAGAAGCTTGAAGAAGCAATTAATGATGTTCGCAATGGTGTGTTCAAACCCGATAGAGAGGATGACGAGCTGACACGGGCACTGGGGAATCCTGAACATGTTGGACGAGCTCGAGGCTTTCCTGGCGGTGCTACGTTTAAGACTGCGTGGCCGGAATCCGCTCACACTTATAGAAGCCGTAGCAGAGGTAAGAAGAAGGAGGCCGACCGGTTATTACAATTGGAACGAGAAATGAAGGAGCAACGGGCGGAAATAAAAGCATTGAAGGAGCAAACAACGGAACCTCAGGAGCGGCACCAATTAGACCATGAAGCGCATGCCGCCCCATCTCAGCGTAGAAGCAGCGTTGGTTCCACGCGTCAGGTCGACGTTGGTGCCTACCCAGTGGATGACATCACAGAGCCTACAGGTTGTGAGCTACATATAGCAATGCGAAACATAACTTTGAAGGTGGCGGTGGGGCAAGCTTTAGTAATTCAACCTGGTGAACTCTACCATTGTGGTCAAATTCCAGATGGCTACGCTCGTGTCGGGGTGGACGAAATTATGCCGGGATTTGAATCCTTGGAACTTGAGTTACCTGGAGGTGACGAGGAGAAAACGTTGGCAGACGTCAAGCATGCCTTCGCCCTACGGCCCAAGAAATACATCGTCCTTCCAGAACAAGCAAAGTCCACTCCTCGTTCTAGGAGTCCAGCTCACCAGCCAAGTCCACTCTTCCTCGAGAGGGATCAAAGACGGAGTCCATCTCCACCCCATCAGCAAAGCCCACACCTCCCCGATAGGGACCCCAGCCCGAGTCCATCTCCAGCTCAACAGCAAAGCCAACCGCCCCCAGAGAGGGTTCCTAGCGTGAGGCCATCGCAGTCTGTGCCAGTCCGCCAGAATGTTAAGTCGCTCTCGAGTAGGCGCCAGTCTGGTTCTCCTGTTAGGAAGAAACCGAGAAAGCAGAAAACACCGCCGCCTACTCCAAAGTTACCTTGGGAGAGAACCGTCGAGGAAAACGATATCGCATGCAAAGAACATACGGATGCCTGGCTTGCTGGCGTGAAACAGAAAGCGTTAGCGAAACAATTGCCTCCTGCAAAATTTACTGCCGGAATTCCTCAGGAAAAAATTGACCGTTGCATCGATGCCCTATACAACCCCCCACCATCGCCGCCAACAGACTATGATCGCAACATTGGTAAGTCATATGACGAAGAGATGGATGATCGATCGAAAAAAGGGAAACAAGTTGCCCAACTCGGAGAACAAGACGCACAGTCGGCCCCCCCGCTCAAGGTGCTTGATGACAGAGCTCTCAAAAACATCAATGTGCGGGAGCTCGTATATTCGGGAGATGATATCCCCTTCGCGGATGTTGTTCGTACTTATGTTCACGGGGAGAATTTTGTTGACGGCGACTTACCCACAAGAATGCGTCAATTTCAAGCCTGGTACAAGGATACCGTAAATATTGAGACGAATAAAGTCGCTCTCCAGATGGCAGTTAAGGAAGAGCATTATTTCCAAGAATACTCCGTTGTCCTTTACTTCGCCGAAATCTTTCAGTTATACAATCTCCGGGCCCTCGACAAAAACATCATAAGTTCATATTGTCTGTAAGTCATCTATTCCTGTAATTTAATGTTTTAATTAGCTCTACTCGTTCATTGTCTGTGATAATCCTCTCTATAATATTTTGTGTGCTTTATTACGCAGAATGAAGATGCTCGAATGCAAGAAGAAGAAAATCAACCACATTGGGTTCATTGACCCCTCTATAATGCATGAAGATAACATAATTGATCCACTACTTAACAAGGATACACCGGGGAATTTGCTAATGTTTTTCAAGCGACAAGTTTACAAAAAATATATATTATGGCCTTACAACTTCAAGTGAGTGTTACTGCTTATTACACATTCTATTTTTCTCACCCGATGTTAAGTTTAATTGATTAGTTATGCATGACTATTTATAAACGTGCGCAGCTACCACTACATTCTTATCGTTATTGACTTGCGGAAAGGAGAAATTGTTGTCCTTGACTCGTTAAGAAGATGCCCTAAACAATACAAGACCTGTTTTGGTTTGGTGGCAAGGTACTTTTTTTTCTTATCGCCTCTTTCGTTCATTTCCTAATATCAAGGAATTTATGACTCATTCATTCAGTTTCTTGTCACGCAGCGTTTGGAAAATGTTCCTCGCGGAACATCCGAACAGTGGATGGCCAGAGAAACTGCGCTGGCGTACTAACGATGTAAGTAGTACTATAACTAGGCCCATGCACCATTATCATACTTTATTATTATTTGATTAAATTTTATTCTTCTATAGACTTGTCTTAAACAGCCAACCGGTACTGATCTATGTGGATTCTTCGTTTGCGAGTACATGCACACTGTGGTCAACGAGAGTTTGAAGAGCAAAAGAAGTATCGAAGTACGTAAAACTCTAGTCACAACATTATTTTTGTATCATCAATCGTGATGAGTTTTATTCATTTCATATCTCATGTATTCATTGTGATATCATTTTTTTACAGTTGGCAAGAAAGCGCAACGAGCTACCAATAAAGACCCGCTTCAGGGCAATTGCAGAGGAGTTGACGGGATTTTACCTCACCGAAGTCATACCGGAGACCGGAGAGTACCACTATGTTGACTAGTGTGGACATGTAATATATAGTGATCTCCATGTAACAAAATATTTCTAAGTCTCTGGAACCGGGAAACGTGATATTCATGTACCACGCGTACTTAAATGTATATGTGTTATGAACACATGATCTTCATATAATTGTATATATGCATGATGCAACTTCATCTAGGTTTGTATAATAATTTATACGTGTTTTTCGCCCATCGAATCTGTAGCATCCGAAACCCCTACCCCCGACGCATCGACATGGTACCATCCGAAACCCCCTACCATCACACATCGACTATAGTATCGACGTGGTACCATCCGAAACCCCCTACCGTCACGCATCGACGTGGTACCATCCGAAACCCCTACCCAGAAAACCGGTAGAAATAAAAAACAGTAAACCCTGAAATGAAAAAAGCAAAACCCTGAAATTAAAATAAAAATAAAAACCCTAGTCCCGGTTCGTATTACGAACCGGGACTAAATGGTTCGACCCCGCACGCCCTGCCGTGGCCACGTGCGCTGCGCTCATTGGGGGGGCTCCGGTCCCGGTTCGTGTTAAACCGAGACCAAAGGGTCCGGGGGCTCTAGTCCCGGGCTGACAGTCCCGGTTGCTACACCGGGACTACAGGCCCTCTAGAATCGGGACTAGAGCCCCGATTTCCACTAGTGCACGTTGTCCCGGGAGCGTGCCCGGGACAAATAGTCCATACTACCCGGGACCATTAGCATGTTCTGCTCTAGTGCTCCTCATGAGCTCGCCATGGCGAATGTGCAGCCCGGCACGGTCTATTCTCCACCTCGACGAGAGCGTTGTTGCGGCTCCCAGCAAGCAGCCCAGCGCCGTCTCAAATTTCACCTCGACGATGATTGCGGCTGCCGGCGAGCGGCTCAACACCGTCTCAAAACGCCATCTATGACGACATCGTCGTTGCGATTACCGGCGAGCAGTCCAGCGATGCCTTCATCTTCATTCAGCACGGCGTCATCTGGGTTGCTAGCGAGCAGCCCGACGCCTGGCTATCCATGGCGGACTAGCAGATCAGAGCATGGAACACGGCCGTTGTTCCGCTGTTTTCTGGGCGAGAGCGCCGGATCGTGGCTACTCTTTGTTTGAGTGCTGCCGCCCTGATTCGCATGCAACATGCCTGCATGCATCGTCTACGTGCATGTGATGCGACCGATGCATGTGCATGAGCTAATTTCGTGCTAACACATACGTGAGCAATACCATGGCTCATACACGAGCCCAGACCGCCAAGGCATTGGTTTATGGCCATAGCTCGACATCAAGATCTGATGTTCTTCCATGTTCTTACACACGCGCGAGTATGCCGTAACCTTCGTCGGCGCGCTCTGCGCCAATTTCCGTATATGCGTGCTCGGCGATTGCACGTCCATCTTCTTTTGTTGTTTTTCAGGCAAAACCATGTCTACTTCCACGGGGCAATACCCCTCGCACTCCTGACGAATCTACAAGATTATCATGACGTCTACGCCAGGCGCAACCATGCATTCTACTACGACTTCAACACATCAACGTCGTCAAGACCGACGAGGCAAGACAGCGAGGTGGGCATGGCCGAAGTAAAGGCCATGCTATCTACGGTGTGTGTACCGATGAGGACACGGCTCTGCCAACACCAATACATATCATCATCCTTATGCATGGAGAACGCAAAGCGAAGACTGAAGATGACGACCAAAGCAGGTTAATCAGAGGTGTCTATAATTAACCGGGAGCTTTCCTATGCCCCGGGAACCAGAAGATCTACAATCGCCTAGTCATTGGCCATGCTAATAGGCCATACGGAGCGCACAATAGGGATTAGTCTATTAGTCGTCAGGATTAATATGTATATTTTCCCTTTCTTTATATTTGTGTACTTAGTACACTGGCACGTCCGCACCGTATACTTTTCCCCCGGTGTAAGAGAGTCGCTTTTATATCTCCTTGTAAAAAAGCTAACTTTCGTGTCAAACAAAATGACACGCCCAGTGGGACACACCGCATGCTTCGTGAAGATCATTGGCGTGGAGCTCCGCTGATCGACGACATCTTCCTGCATGTGTGTTTGCTGACATCAAGGACGATGGGGTGCCGACTTCGATCCAATTTGGGTCGCTTCCACCTATGATCATGTTCAAGCATGGAGACAAGGTCCACATGCATGAGGCGCAAGAACCGGCCCAGTTTGAAGTCATACAATCCAAGAAGGCGCAGAAAAGGGCGGTCGCCAAGGCAAAGAAGGAGCGCCGCGAGCTCATGCTCGAAACGCGCACCCTCTTGAAGAGTTTCGTGATAGCGGAGATGAAAGGAAACACAGAGGCTTCTCAACGCCTACGTGTCTAGGCCGCCAACAGGCGGCTGGCCGCTGCTTCAGTTTGCGCCCCAACACCTGGCGTTGAATCGGAGTTCACTACGCCAACTACGTGCCGCACTGAGGTTGAGCTACTGGAAGCTCTCGAGGCTGTCTCCATCGACCTCCGAAGGCTGATGACAAATGCCCGTTTGTCTCACAGCCCCAACCGTCTACGTAACCATAGAAGGAAGTACCAAAAGGTATAACATCTACATCAACTGATCAGCTCTCGCATGGCCCAGAGTGCCATCCCTGAGAAGGATTGGTCTCTTGGCGCAATAGAGCTTGCCCACAAGGTATTCGACTACCGCAATACCTTGACCCCTCCATATGACTTGTTCCCCGGTCAATGCGCGAATGAGCCGTCAAAGGTCAAGGACCTGGTGCGAAAGGCAATCATGAAGGAGTTCTGGAAGTGACGCTCCCGCAAGGAGCCCGTTCTTCCAGGAAAAACTACCTCCTTCAACCTAGACGATGGTCATCTTCATCCAAGTTTGTGGGCACCATGCATGACTATGTCGGCAGGAGATAGGCGATCTTTCCAACAACAACAACAAGTTCTCCATTCTTCGGAATGAGGCACCTGCACCACGCGAGGAGGACCTGCGACAAGAACTTCTTCAACTCCAAAACCAGATGAGCCATCTTCAAAGGAGGCTCGAGGGACAAGGCGAACAAGCCGAATCCTCTGCACAGGGAGCAAGCAGAAACATGCGCCCTGTACACAGTCGTCGTCCTCAATATGATCGCCAGACTCTGGCGCCCCGGCGGCGTCCTTCACCACCAAGCACTACTCTTAGGGGGCATAACACATTGCCTCCACGTGAAAATAGGTGGCCTCGGCGTCATGAGAATGATGTGAACATCCGTCCGGCGCAGCAGTGGCGACCGTGGAGTCCTCCGCGGCACTGCTGCCTACTCGTCTCCCTCTTCCTACTTCAGGGTGCGAGGAAAAACTACGTGAATGCCCTAGGAGCAACGTGACGGCTCCACCAGCTCAGCAAGGTGCACCAGTGCCTACTCGTCTCCCTCCTCCTACTTCAAGGTGCGAGGAACAACTACGTGAACGCCCTACGAGCAATGTGACGGCTCCACCAACTCAGCAAGGTGCACCACCTCTCCTACCTACACCGCCAATCCCGCCTAGGGTTCACGGTACTCTCATTGAGAAGCAACGCAAGAGGGAGAGGCGTCGGAGGAATCGACACGTGCTCTAGAGGGAGCTTGAGGACTTGGTGCTTAGGCACACCCAGGTTCGTGTTCGAGCTGATGGTGATGTTGTTCAAGAGAACGACATAATCACATTTCGCATCTCCCCCGACTTGGAGCGTATAATTACCTCCTTGGTCGCTTGACTCCAAAATCACGCGAGGCACAATCGAGTGCCGCGGAACAGAAAGAAGTTACAACATCATCGCTGCCTCCCTTGACCATTCTTACACGAGGCAATGAGCAAAAAAGTGTCGCGCCAGCTCCAGCAGTGAGGAAACTCAAGTCTAAGATGCCTCCCCCATGGAAGGCATCGAGAAGACTACTGAGGGGCACACTGATTCTGCCCTCGAAGAAGATTCGGCTCCCAAGGCAAGTCCACAAGAAGCTGGTGAGGATCAACACGCAATTGCCCACGCAGCTAATGATCCAATGGAGGAAGATGCATCTCTTGTCGACCCCAACGGGGCAGAACAAAGAGCTGGAACTATGTCGCCCAAAGAGGGGGATGATAAAGGCAAAGCCGAGAAGAACATGGATTCATGCAACATTCTTGGAGTGTGTAACAAGACAGAGGAAGATGATGGGTGGCAACCGCCAAATGTCACCCATGACTTCTCTTATTCGTCCGATGAGGAAATTGTGCCGAATCCAAGGGATTACTTTCGGTCAAACTTGTTGCCGCGGTTAGACAATGTTCGCTCATGGTTCAAAAGTTCCGAGGCGACGGCAAATGCGAGCACTTCAACATCTGAAGAGGGAGCAAGGTCAAATGCCCCGTGTCTTCCCGTCATGAGGAAAGATCGGGACATATCCCCGGTTCTCTACATCGACATAGCGTCACGGCTTCCTTAAAATCAAGCCGAGCTACATCAAGTTTTAGGTCGCTCCGGAGTCAGAACACGGCTAAGGGCGATGGCACGACAAGGAATGGGGGAAGCTTCGGAGCCGCATGAATCGATGGAGTCTTCTAGTGATGGGGATGAGGCTTCTGACACTGCCTCTTCCTCGTCTCCAGAGATTCTCCCCACTTCGCCTCGTTATTACGATCTTGCACCGTCTATCCCTTCAGATGATGATGGCGGTCTTGAAGATCACAATACTGCACCGGCACATATGGCGGTGGAGGGACTTGACGATGACCCTGAGGCCGAGAAGTTTGCACAGCTCGAAAAGCTGAAGGGTGGTGCTGGCAACTCGTCTGAAGACGCCGGCAAGGGAATACCGCAAGAAGAAGCCTTAGCCAATAGAGTGCGCGACCAAGGTCGCACTTTCAATGAGCTAACGATGAAGCTCGACAAGTTCATCAAGTATATGATGAGCAATGAGTCAGCGGCGCCGGGCACAACTCGGCAAACATTGGACCCTCAAGAGGAGGAGTTGCTAGCCGGTGGCATGGCTAACGTGCTTGCTGGTGACGAACATCAACGACAAGATTACGGTGTGCAGGCCCGACCGACGGTCTCACACGCTAGCCCGGCTAGTACTGCACCACGCCCAACTATCCTCAAAGACTACCACGACATCGTGGAGGACATGGTCTCGAAGAAACTGAAGCAGATGGCATTGGATCAATCTCCTCGCACATTAGAGAGCGAGTTGGAGAAGCCTTACGAGGCATGGCACTATCGTGTCACGTTCCCCATAGGGTGGAATCCGCCGACATTCCGTCAAATTGATGGAACCGGGGATGCAAGGGAGCATTTGGCGTACTTTGAAGCGACATGTGGTGACACTGCAAACAACTCCTCCCTTCTTCTTCGCAATTCTCGGGGTCGTTAACCGGCCCTGCCTTCCACTGGTATAGTCGCCTACTAGTGGGATCCATCAGCAGCTGGGCGAACATGAAGGAAGTCTTCAAGAGACACTTCGTCGCCATGAAGAAAGACTTCTCCATCGTCGAGTTGTCACAAGTTCGACAACGACGAGAAGAGTCCATCGACGACTACATCGTCCGCTTCCGCAACAGCTATGTGCGTCTCGCTAGAGAGATGCACCTCGAGGATGCAATCGAGATGTGTGTCCATGGCATGCAGCAACACTGGTCGCTTGAGGTATCTTGGCGTGAGCCCAAGAACTTTAGCTCTCTAAGCTTGCTGTCTCAGCCACGAAGCTAGAGTTTGAAAAGTCACCGAAAATCATGGAGCTCTACAAGAACGCTAGTGCATATGACCCCGCCAGGCGGTTCAACTCTACATCCAAGCCACCTATCAATGGCGGCAAACCAAAGACGGTAGCAGAGGCGAATGTTACTAGAGTCTTCGCCTTAGCACCACAAGGCAATCCGCCCCTTTATGGTGTAAGGAGCCATCAAGTGGGAGAAAGGCAACGACCAAGACTACAAGAGTTGCTTGAGAAGCAATACGTCTTCCGTCGGGAGTTGGTGAACGATTTGTTCAACCAACTAATGGAGCATCAGGCACTGAGCCTGCCGGAGACACGGCGGCCTGACCAGATAAATATGGTTAACCATCGCTTGTATTGCCCTTATCACAGGTATTTTAGGCATGTAATAGAGGATTGCATTGTCTTCAAGGATTGGCTCCAATGAGACGTCAATGACAAGGGGATCAATCTAGACGCTGAAGCTCTCAACCCGGATTACCACGTGGTGAACGTGGTTAGCATGGAGTCATCATCCTTCGTGAATCAAGACAAGGAGGGCGAGGCATAATGGGTCCCGCTTTCACAAGTCGAGCATCGACTTTCTGAGCTTGTCTTGGCGTCAACCTCGACACTCTCTGCCACTCAGGGAGCATCTTATGCTGCTTCCCTTGAGGAACCTTGGAGTACGGTTCAACGGAAGCCGCATTATAGAAGCTTGCCCCCATGGCCACCTCGACATACATTCGCGTTAGAGGTTGTCCCATCAATCTGGCGGTACTCTGACCCGAGTCAATGTCGTCCTCCAGCAAGGTTCGTGCCCAAGTCAGAAGGCGACGAGTCTTTCCCTCGAGAGGGGCATGCATTACCCACTCCAGAGCAACTTATGCCGCGTCATTGGGGTCCAGCAAATGAAATGGAAGATCAAGAAGAAGAAAGCTCCTCTCATCCACCAAATATTGAGAGTTGCAACGTCATCCTCAACTATGGCAGAAGCACTAGCTCTAGCTCGTAGTCGGATGACGTGCTCACCACTCTCGAGCAGGAGGTGTTCCATGCGGAGAGCGCCGTGAAGGAGTTAAAAATTGAGGAAGCCAACATGAACTTGCGCGGGCGCAAAGTTCTACCGGAGTTGTCGAAGGCGAAACAACCTAGAGCCGACAAGGCGACCGCCTTAAAGGAAGCGCCACTAGGAGGAGCTTCTCCAAATCCACAAGACAACGAGAAGCCATCACCTCAAGACATTGACTACAACATCGTCGCCCATCTGAAGAGAATTCCGGTACTTTTGAGTGTCTATGACGCTCTCATGTTGGTGCCGGATCTACGTCAAGCTCTCATTCAGGCGCTTCAAACGCCGGAAGTTTACGAGGTGGCCATGGCGAAGTATCGTCTCTTCTCGAACCCGTTGTTCGTGAACGAGATCACATTCGACGATGAAGATAGACTACTAGAAGAAGGAGATCATAACCGTCCACTTTATGTGGAAGGTAACATCAATACCGCTCACTTGCGGCGAGTCCTCATCGACCCACGGTCCGCTGTGAATAAACTTCCCGTAAGGAGCTTGAAACGGGCAGGTTTCACGGATGACGACCTCGAGCCCACTGATGTGATGATCTGTGCCTTCGATAACCAAGGGAATCCCACCTTGGCCGCCATTACGGTGAAGATTCAAATGTCCATGTTCAGTTTCAAGGTGTGGTTCTTTGTCATTGAGGCGAACACCTCATACTCCGCCCTTCTAGGAAGGCCATGGCTACACTAGTACAGTTGGTTCCCTCCACCCTTCATCAGTGTCTCAAATTCTTTGATGGTAGCGGCATACAACAACGCATCGTCAGCAATGCTGCTCCTTATACTGTGCAGGAGTCGCATCATGCAGATGTGAAATATTACTTCCCCATCGATCATGCCGACCAAAAGGTGGGGCGAGCTGCTCCAGAAACCAACGTCATCCCCAAGGTTGCGTCACTCCTGCGGGTGAAGGGAAGTGCCTCATCAAGCCTCTTCCGACCGCAGGCATGGGTGACCCTGCCTCTCATAGTCACATGGGTGTTGACCATACACGGTCACCTCCACAAGGGGCAAACTCTTCTACGTATGCTCTCTCAACACCTCTGTTGTTGAGGGCAAGGTTCCCTAGAGCGACATTTACCACGCCAAATTCAACAATGAAGCGTTTGGCTGATCCTACCTCTTCTTCATCAACATCGGCACAGTCAGAGTCTAGTGGTCTAACCCTTAAAAGCTCTGCAGGTGCTCAAGGCCGCAACCCGCTGGAAACCAGCAGCAATGCGCCGATAACACTTCGAGCTCGTGACGCTCCAAGGAGGAGCCCGCTCCTATCATAGGCGTGGCTAAGAAACAAGGAGTAATCAAGGAGGCGTTAAGGGGAGCTCAAGATGTGCTGCCCCCTTCGCTCTACATATCGGTAACCTCCCCACTTGAAGTTTGGGCAATTCGTAGCTCATCTGGGTCTGGAGTCAAGACCTTGTTTTACAACGTTCCTCAGGGGAAACATTGTGACTCTATATTTGAACTTCCTAATCCTTGTCTTGATACAGATATAGAGATGACAACAATGAAGGTTGGGCCCAGGATGGCTCGACTCTTAGCAAGCGCTAGAATTTTGCTCCAGCGGAACAACAGGATGCCCCTACCGCCATCCATATGCGAGGAGTGGTGGAGGCAATCGCAGGCCCTTGTTGAGCAAAAGGGCAAGAAGCAGCCCAAATATGGGCTTGGCTACATCAACCTTCATGCTTCCGATGTTGAGCATGGTGGCAAACCACGTGCCGCGTGCCATACCGCGTCTATTAGCTCAGGATATGACGCTAACAACAAGTGTTATTCTCTTCACCAACATGACGCTGAAAGTGAACAACCTGGGTTGGATGGCGAGATCAATGTCGCTCCAGCTCCTGAAGAACTCGAAGATGGCGGGCAGCCCACGTCGATGAACTTGTGGAAATTAACCTCGAGACTGAAGAGGATCCACGCCCCACTTTTGTTAGCGCCACACTGACAGAAGTGGAACGTGAATGTTATTGAAGCTTCTTGATGGAGTATCGAGACTGCTTCGCCTGGAGCTACAAGGAGATGCCGGGGCTTGATCCCCGTGTTGCTACCCATAAGCTAGCGATTGACCCACGATGTCGTCCCGTCAAGCAGGCACCTGAGGCCATAATTTGAAGATTGAGTCATCGCCTAGATGGACAAGCTTATTGCTTCCGGGTTCATCAAGGAGGCGCAATACATTCAGTGGCTTGCCAACATCGTCCCTGGAGAAGAAGAAGACGGGTCAGGTCCGCATTTGTGTGGAATTCCGTGATGTGAACCGTGCATGCCCGAAGGATGACTTCCCCATTCCGATAACTGAAATCATCATCGACTCCACCATAAGGCATGTCGCGTTGTCCTTTATGGATGGCTCGTCCAGCTACAACCAAATCAAGATGGATCCAGACGAAGCCATCAACACCGCGTTTAGGACTCCAAGAGGCAACTTCTACTACACCGTCATGCCTTTCCGGTTGAAGAACGCCGGTGCCACATACCAGCGTGCCATGACACGCATTCTTGGCGACTTGATCCACCACAAGGTGGAGTGCTACGTCGATGACATGGTGGTCAAAAGAAAAGACCGCCTACACAACCAAGAAGATCTTTGTGTGGTCTTTGAGCGGCTACGTCAACACCAGCTCAAGATGAACCCACTCAAGTGTGCATTCGCTGTACAGTCCGGCCTTCCTCGACTACTTCAAGCATGGCCGCCTTCCCGACGATCTAGCCGAGAGGCGCCAAGTACAACGACGACTTCCCTTCTATGTCTATAAGGCCGGTGTCTTGTACAAGCGGTCTTACGGACAAGAGATTCTTCTTCGGTGTGTAAACCGAAGGGAAGCTGATCAAATCCTACAGGAGGTACACCATCACTAGTGGAAATCGGGGCTTAGGTTCACCCCTTTAGTCTCAAATTAAATTTGGACCAAGACTAAAGGGGTGCAACCCCGCGCAGCGATTTTGCGAGGGACCTTTAGTCCCGGTTCGTGTTAGGAACCGGGACTAAAGGTCCACCACATGCGGCAGCAGAGGCGGGTCCCAGCGTTTGAACCCTTTAGTCTCGGTTCGTGAAACGAACCGGGACTAAAGGTCCTGACTTTATCAGCTTCTTCCACCCCTGCTCACTCCATTTTTTCCACCGAGCCCGAGCTCAAAACCATTTCCTCTCCATTTCTTCTCCATTTCCTCTCCCCAAGACTAAATAATCCATAATATTTCAACCATTTGGCAAGATTGAAGGCACCCCACGGTTAGCCTCTTCATCCTCTTTCCGGCATTGCTTATTTAGCTCATTTTGCCCATTTCAATTTTTTTGTGCAAACAAGGTGTTTGATGAAATGCCTAAGTTAGGATTTTATTTGTTTCATATGTGCAATTTATGCTCAAACTAAATAATGATTTATGTGTTTTAGTGTCATGAGGAGCCTTATCGACGTCGATCGCCCGCGCTGTCCCGTCACCGGCACCACCTCGGTGAGCCTCTATCTTTTATTTTATTTGATTTTAAAAAACATAGCTTTATTGTTTTAGATGCATAGTTATTACTTGTATAATTTTCTAACTTGTATTATATGTATAGAGTCATGGTTCTCATATCCGTCCCCGTCGGTCCTCGTCCGGTTTATGATTCGGATGTGGTATATTTTCAAAACTATTTATTTCATTCTACGTTTCTGGCAATTATGGCGACCAACTTGACATAGAATTATTTTTATATAGGAGGTAGTTGAAACAGAAATTGAACCTGACCGTATTGTCGAGTTTTTGGATAAAAAAAACAATGATTTGAAAGCAAAATTGAAAAGAAGTGAAGATCTTTATCTTCAATGCTTAGAAGATAAGATGAAATTAGAGCTCAAACTTGCCGACGTGGTCGATGGTAACGAGATCAAGATGGATGCAATGCGCTTGAAGATAAAAAGGATTAGAAAATATGCCATTAATCGGGAGGCTTGGTATCATTATGCTGTGGGTTCAGTATTTACCTTAGTTGCGATTTTGATCGCATTTGTTGTTGGATTCAAATTCTTTAGATAATTTTTATATTTGTTTCAGTTAATGTATGTTTTATGAGAACTACGTATTACCAGTTGTCACTACTCTACTCTTATTTTAATGGATGACATTGTATTAATTAATTTGCTCTTACATATTATTTATGACAGTAGTGTAATAATGGGGTTTGATATACTTTTATGTAATACAGATGAACCGACAATGGATGTACGGTGACCGATGTTGTCCTGGGTTCATTGATGGCATGCATAATTTTCTCCATGTGGCTGAGGCAAACAAGGCGAAGAACGGTTTTATTCGTTGTCCATGTAGTGCCTGCAAGAATATGAGTGATCACTCTACCTCAAAAGTCATTCACTCACACCTCTTGCATAATGGTTTTATGCCTGGTTATTATTGTTGGACCAAGCACGGAGAAACAGGGGTTATCATGGAAGAAAATGAAGAAGAGGAGGATAATGACAAGTATTCTTGGTTCAGTGATACTACAATGGGAGAAGACGAAACTGAAGAAGATCCCATTATTGATGAGCCCGACGATGATCTTCGTCGGGCCATTCGTGATGCACAAATGGACTGTGGAAGTGAAAACGAAAGGTTGAAGTTGGAGCGTATGTTAGCTGATCACGCCAAATTGTTGTACCCAACTTGTCAAAATGAATTGCTGCAATGGAAGGCAGAGAATGGTACTTCTGACAAGGGATTTGAAAATTTGTTAAAAATAGTTAAGAAGATGCTTCCAAAGGATAACGAATTGACGTCTAGTATGTACGAAGCAAAGAAGGTGGTATGCCATCTAGGATTAGAGGTGCATAAGATACACGCTTGCATTAATGACTGCATCCTCTACCGCGGTGAGCACGAAAAATTGAATGCATGTCATGTATGCGGTGCTTTGCGGTATAAGATCGGGGGAGATGACCCTGGTGATGTTGAGGGCGAGCCGCGCCCCAGGAAGAGGATTCCTGCAAAGGTGATGTGGTATGCTCCTATAATACCACGGTTGAAACGTTTGTTCAGCAATAGAGAGCATGCCAAGTTGTTGCGTTGGCACAAAGAAGATCGTAAAAAAGACTTGATGTTGAGACACCCCGCGGATGGGTCCCAGTGGAGAAAAATTGACAGAGAGTTCCCGACATTTTCTGATGACGCAAGGAACTTAAGATTTGGTCTAAGTACAGATGGCTTTAATCCTTTTGGAGAGCAGAGCTCCAGTCGCAGCACTTGGCCCGTGACTCTATGTATCTATAACCTTTCTCCTTGGCTGTGCATGAAGCGGAAGTACATTATGATGCCAGTGCTCATTCAAGGCCCGAAGCAACCTGGCAACGACATTGATGTGTACCTCAGGCCATTGGTTGAAGAACTTTTGCAGTTGTGGTGTGAAGAAGGTGTACGTGTGTGGGATGAGCACAAACTGGAGGAATTTGATCTACGAGCTTTTCTTTTTGTAACCATCAATGATTGGCCTGCTCTAGGCAACATTTCAGGACAGTCAAACAAGGGATACAATGCATGCACGCACTGTTTAGCTGAGACTGATAGTATATATTTAGGTAACAAGAATGTGTACCTGGGTCATCGTCGGTTTCTTGTACCCAAGCATCCGTTAAGGAAGAAAGGCAAGCATTACAAATGTGAGGCAGATCATCGGCCGAGGCCTACCCGCCCTTCTAGTTCTGCTATACATGATATGGTCAAGGATTTAAATGTAATCTTTGGAAAGGGTCCTGGCGGACTCACTGTTCCGAATGACGCAAACAACCACGTACCCATGTGGAAGAAGAAATCTATATTTTGGGAGCTGCCATATTGGATAATGCTAGAGATTCACTCTGCAATCGACGTGATGCACGTGACAAAGAACATTTTGCTGCAACTTGCTAAACTTCTTGGGCGTGTATGGGAAGTCAAAAGATGGGAAGTCAAACAAAGGGAAGTCAAAAAAATGTACACCGAAAGGAAGGCAGACCCATCAACGTATGAGCAAGAGTTGCATCGAGACGATACTCATTCAGAGAATCAGCCAGGTCCTGCAAGCTACGCTCTTACTATCTTGAGTGCCTTTGCAGTATGAAGGTTCCATCTGGCTTCTCATCAAATATAAAAGGAATAATAAACATGGCAGAGCAAAAATTTCAGAATCTAAAGTCTCATGACTGTCACGTGATTATGACACAATTACTTCCGGTTGCATTGAGAGGGCTTCTACCGGAAAATGTTCGAGAACCCATTGTGAAGCTATGTGCATTTCTCAATGCAATTTCTCAGAAGGTCATCAATCCACTAACTCTAAAAAATTTAGAGAAGGATGTGGTCCAATGTCTTGTCAGCTTCGAGTTGGTGTTCCCACCAACCTTCTTCAATATTATGACGCACCTTGTAGTCCACCTAGTCGAAGAGATTTCTGTTCTCGGTCCTGTATTTCTACACAACATGTTCCCCTTTGAGAGGTTCATGGGAGTCTTAAAAAAATATGTGCATAACCGGGCTAGGCCAGAAGGAAGCATCGTCAAGGGTTATGGAACAGAGGAAGTCATTGAGTTTTGTGTAGATTTTATTCCTGATCTGAAGCCGATCGGTGTTCCTGAATCACGTCATGAGGGGAGACTGCATGGAAAAGGCACCCTAGGAAAGAAAGGAACAATATGTCAAGACGGGGATTCTTTCACTCAAGCACACGACACCGTTCTAGATAATTCCAGTTTGGTGGGTCCGTATGTCGAGGAACACAAGAATGTTTTACGCTCCAAGTACCCGGAGAAATCTGAAGATTGTATTGATGGAGAACACATGAAGACTTTCAGCAGTTGGTTAAAAAGACGTCTCATTAATGACACCAATGTTGAAGAACAGCTATACTTGTTGGCCACATCACCAGCTTCAACTATATTGACTTTTCAAGGGTACGAGATAAATGGAAATATATTTTACACAGCCAACCAAGATAAAAAGAGCACCAACCAAAACAGTGGAGTACGCTTTGATGCAACAAACTGCAACGGGACAAAGGACACATATTATGGTTACATAGAGGAGATATGAGAACTTGACTATGGACCTACTTTTAAGGTCCCTTTGTTCAAGTGCAAATGGTTCAACCTACGAGGCGGGGTAGAGGTAGACCCACGATACGGAATGACTACAGTGGATCTCAACAATCTTTCGTACGAGAACGAACCATTCGTACTAGCCAGTGAAGTTGCTCAGGTTTTCTATGTGAAAGACATGTCTACCCTACCAAAAAAAAGAAAAGATAAGCAAGCGAGTACATCGTACGGTGAGCCAAAGCGCCACATAGTTCTTTCAGGGAAAAGAGTCATTGTGGGAGTGGAGGACAAGACAGACATGTCAGAAGATTACGATAAGTTTCATGACATTCCGCCCTTCAAAGTCAACACTGATCCAAGTATCAAGTTAATGAAGAAGATTGTCCATGGTTACGACGCAATCAGAAGAACAAGTAAACACTAGATAGGGATATTATTGTTGATGTGTAATATCCGAATGCTTTGTATCACAAGAACAAGTGAACTAAAGTATTTTGTAGATGCATGGAACAAAACACACGATTTCACCTGCAGATAGCCCAACGGTGGCTCGTGAGTGCCTGCATATGAAATGCACCGTTGGGCGTATGCAGGGAATCCAAATGCTTTGTATTCTGTCGATGAAGTAGAATGAGGAGACAATGACTGCCGAACATGTTCAAGAGGGGGCTATATATAGGGTCATGTGACTCACGAACTGGTCATGATAGTTCCCATCCAACAGCTCAGAATCCCTCACAAGAAACACATCTTCATCCAACGGCTCACAAGTACTTTGAAGAAACACACGATCCATGTGCTTCTTTAGTCTCGGTTGGGTGTTCCCAACCGAGACTAAAGAAGCACATGGATCGTGTGTTTCTTTCTAGCGCTTCTGAGACGTTGGATCTGAGGTGTGTCTCTTTTGAGAGATTCTAAGCTGTTGGATCAGCAGTATCACGACCACTTCGTTACCAACCGAGACTAAAGAAGCGCACGTACCTTATATATAGCCCCCTCCCGGACATGTTCAGCACTCAGTGTCTACTCATTGTAGTTTATTTTGGCAGCACACGGGTAGGAGAGAGCACTCAGTGAAGGCTGAAGGTGAACCCTCCCCTCGGCAGAGGCATCTTTGGGCAACCAGCGGCAAGACGTCTCTGATGATCTGCGACCGTTCCAAACGGTTGCAGATCATCAGAGATGTTTTGTCGGACGGTTGTAGATCATCAGAGATGTCTTGCCACGGTCATTTAGCTTGGGTTGAAATGACCATAACTTGGTCATTTGGCTTGAAACTTCTAGATGTCCATACATGATAGACCTTTTTGTGAATACTTTTTTTGCAAATGTTGGCAAAAATCAAGTTTATCATTTTTCATAGCAACTAGTACACATATAAGGAGCCCATGCCAGAGGATTTGATTTTTTGAGGTGTTTATCACTTTATTACATTTTTTTCTTAAAAACGATCAAAACGGTCGCTACGACTAATCATCGGAAGAGGTGATATTTTCTATAACGATCAATGTTTTTGTGATATAACCACTAGTTGTGTACCTTAAAATGATTTTTCCAAAAGTTTCAGACCAAACTATCAAATAGTTGAAGTTCAAATTTGAATTACTTTCGATAAATCAACATAAACTCAATTAACTAGGGAAAATTAGCTATAATTCTAAGAAAAAACTCAAACTTGGGGATCATATATCATGTGTGCACCACTCTTAGTGAAAAATAGTTGGGTGCCATTTGGAATCATATTTTATGTACTTACTTCACAAAAACCTTATTTTTTGCACTTAAAAAAAGGAAAATGATATTTATGAAAATATTTTGAAGAATCTCTTTGGCAAGGTTGTTTAATATACCAATATGAACCTATGTGTGGAGTATGAGATCTTTATCACAAACTATGTCGTTGAAATGACCATAACTTGGTCATTTGGATTGAAACTTCTAGATGTTCATACATGATAGACCTTTTTGTGAATACATTTTTGCAAATGTTGGCAAAAATCAAGTTTATCATTCTTCATAGCAACTAGTACACATATAAGGAGCCCATGCCAGAGGATTTGATTTTTTGAGGTGTTTATCACTTTATTACATTTTTTCTTAAAAATGATCAAAACGGTCGCTACGACTAATCATCGGAAGAGGTGATATTTTCTAGAACTATCAATGTTTCTGTGATATAACCACTAGTTGTGTACCTTAAAATGATTTTTCCAAAAGTTTCAGACCAAACTATCAAATAGTTGTAGTTGAAATTTGAATTACTTTTGATAAATCAACATAAACTCAATTGACTAGGGAAAATTAGCTATAATTCTAAGAAAAAACTCAAACTTGGGGATCATCCATCATGTGTGCACCAATCTTAGTGAAAAATAGTTGGGTGCCATTTGGAATCATATTTTATGTACTTACTTCACAAAAAAACTTTATTTTTTGCACTTAAAAAAAGGAAAATGATATTTATAAAAATATTTTGAAGAATCCCTTTGGCAAGGTTGTTCAATATACCAATATGCACCTATGTGTGGAGTATGAGATCTTTATCACAAACTATGTCATTGAAATGACCATAACTTGGTCATTTGGCTTGAAACTTCTAGATGTTCATACATGATAGACCTTTTTGTGAATACTTTTTTTGCAAATGTTGGCAAAAATCAAGTTTATCATTTTTCATAGCAACTAGTACACATATAAGGAGACCATGCCAGAGGATTTGATTTTTTGAGGTGTTTATCACTTTATTACATTTTTCTTAAAAACGATCAAAATGGTCGCTACGACTAATCATCGGAAGAGGTGATATTTTCTAGAACTATCAATGTTTATGTGATATAACCACTAGTTGTGTACCTTAAAATGATTTTTCCAAAAGTTTCAGACCAAACTATCAAATAGTTGTAGTTCAAATTTGAATTACTTTCGAT
Source organism: Poa annua (assembly GCA_026929855.1). NCBI lineage: Eukaryota > Viridiplantae > Streptophyta > Magnoliopsida > Poales > Poaceae > Poa > Poa annua. The sequence continues at coordinate 25,423,844 of CM049432.1, forward strand.
AAATCAACATAAACTCAATTAACTAGGGAAAATTAACTATAATTCTAAGAAAAAACTCAAACTTGGGGATCATCCATCATGTGTGCACCACTCTTAGTGAAAAATAGTTGGGTGCTATTTGGAATCATATTTTATGTACTTACTTCACAAAAAATCTTAAAAAATATAAAATGATATTTATGATTTTTTTAAAAGAAATCACCTTGGCATCTTAAAATGAAAGAATATAAAACAAAACAGAAAAATAAATTAGAAACCAAAACAATTCAAAAAATAAGTTAACCAAAAAAAGAAACAAATAAGTAAACAATTCAAACAATTTAAAAGAAAACAAAAACAAAATCAGTAAAAAGAAACAAGGAAAAAAGGCATTTGTCTCGGTTGGTAACACCAACCGAGACTAAAGGTCCATTGGGCTTGGCGCACAATTATTCACGGCCCAGTCATACCTTTAGTCCCGGTTGGTGTTACCAACCGTGACTAAAGACCCTTTAGTCTCGGTTCGTAACACGAACCGGGACTAAAGGCCCTTTCCGCGCCGTTTAGGTTCACGCGGCCGAAAATTTGTCAATCTTCCCCCAAAATCCCCTGTTCCACGGCGAAGCCCTGCTCCGCTCTCCGCTCCGGCCTCCCTTGGCGAAGCCCTGCTCCGCTCCGGCGCCCGCATCTCGCCGGCGAAGTGCGCTTGGCGAAGCTCTGCTCCGGTCCGGCGCGCCACCACACCTAATCTCACCCCTTGCTCCGCTCCGGCCCGCGCTGCTCCGGTCGCCATCCCTTGGCCTCCTCCACGCCCGCGGCTCCTCCGCTGCTCCGGCCCGCTACTCCTCTGAGCTGTTCCAGCCGTCCTCGTCGCCGTTGTGGTGAGCTCCTACTCCCCTCTCCGATTTTCCACCGCCACGTCTCATGCCGCCGACCGATTTAGGGTTAGGTTAAGTTAGGAACCATGGATATCCTCATTTAGACAAACATCAACGAAGCAAAAAACAGAAACCGACACGGTTTCCAGCCAAGCCACTATTCTCAGATTTAATCGTAGAAGAATCGAATTTGTTACTATTATGCATAATGTTATTTGGTGGTTCATAATCTTTCTGAAATGTTGGTATTTTCATAATGTTATTTGTTACTATTATGCATATATATGGGAGCAATATTGATATATGGTCATTGGATCATTGCCGTCGTATTGACTGTTCTTGCTAGCGTGCTCGTAAAATATCTTATATTTTAATACAGAGAATGAGATGATTTTGTATTAAATATATATGCAAAGTAGGATGAGATGATTCTAAATGCATATGCAAAGTAGGATGAGCCGTCACTAGGTGTTTGCAATAGATTTGGCTAATATTGATATAAAATGAATTATACAACTTGTAGGAGGTCTCTTCTTCTCTTGCTTACCAAGCAATTCTAATTGCTTAGCTTCGTTGACTTGAGGATGTGTTTCTTAGGTTCTAGATATTGTCTGGGGTTGTCCTTGGTTTAAGAACAATGTGTTGTGTAAGCTTCATTGAATTGTGTGTGCTCAGGTTTGTGTGGGATGTTTGCTCCTGCGGCTGGGGTTTATTTATAACCTCCTGAACCGACTCTGCTCTCTTCAGGTTAACTGTATTGAGTGCTCACTCACTGCTTGTGGTCCATCTATCTAATTAATTGGTAGATGTGATACCATATTTGCGTAGGTTGCCTTTTTAATAACTCACTGGCATAAGTTTTTATTTGGAATGCAAATGTTGGAATAACTTGATGATCAGATGCTATTGCCTCCAGTTCAGGTTGCCTCCTTTATGATTTTTTAGTGCAAAGCAATGCACTAAATGCCTCTGCCCCATTGTTGCCTAATTACTTGAGCACTGGTCTGCTTCCTCCCAGTTGTATCAACTGCTTCCTCCCAGTTTTATTTATGAGAGTTACACTTGGGTGCATTAGTTTGACATGCTTGAGTAGTAAACAGGTACATTGTAATTTATAGAATATTTTAAACAATCATTCAACCGAATATTCATATTCTTGTAATTTATAGGATTGCATACTTGTATCTTTTTTAGAATAAATCTAAACTTGATTGCAAATTTTATTGATTGCAGGTACATTTGAGCTATGGAGCACTTGCGAGACGAGCAGATAGAAGAAGCACAATTTCAACGAGACGAAGAGATGGAAGACCAAATGGAACAACTTATTTTTAATGATGCCCGAGCTGGAGGAGATGTAGATGATTATGATTTCAAACAATTTTTGAACGACTTTGGTGATGGAATAGAGTCACGAGATGTCGTGATAACAAACTCCGGCAGAGAGGTGTATATGTGTTTATAATAAATATGGCGATATGTTGTTGTTAATTACATGCATTAATTGATTTGTGTTGTATTTATTAACGACTCATTTTTCTTTTAGCCATCCGGATCAAGCAAATCTGCGAAAAAGCAGCCACCATGTGCTCCTCGAGGCAAGGCAAAAAGAATGACGAGCGAGGATCCAAAGTTACCGATTGAGGAAATTGCTTATTCCGGCGAACCGCTCGAACCAAAATAGAACCGCAGCAAATTTATAAGTCAAGTTGGAGTTATTGTTAGGGACATGATCCCAATAAGCATACGCGAATGGAATAAGCCGGCGGCCGCAGATGTGGAGGACCCATGTTATGTCCACCAAGTTCTTAAGGATTTGGTCTATAACACGCTGTTATCACATTTCACCCTCCCGCCAGATCTCTCTAAAGTGAAGAGGACAACCTCAAGAAGTGGACTCTTATTAAGATGGCGGAACAATTCCGGAACTGGAAGAAAAAGTTATGGAATCAATATGAAGAAACAAAAGAAGATCCATATTTCAGTGGAGCACAAGGGGAGAAGTTAGAATCTGAATGGGCGGCGTTTAAGGCGTATAGGAAATCACCTATGGCTGTGGCCCGATCGGAGATAAATAAATTGAATACTGGGCTGAAGGTACACCACCATACATTGGGGACAGGTGGCTACAAGAGCGCCATTCCTAAGTGGTTAGCCTATGAAGAAAAACTGCTTCGATCGGGGGTCCGTCCAAAGACACTTGACTGGCCCGAGAGGTCAAAATTCTGGTTGCTCGCGCACGGGGCAATGTTGGACCCTAAAACCAGAGAGATTGTTGGAAGGGGAAAATGGAAGGTTCTCGTTGACATAATCAAAGAGAAGTTTGAAAAAGCAATTAATGATGTTCGCAATGGTGTGCTCAAACCCGATAGAGAGGATGACGAGCTGACACGGGCCCTGGGGAATCCTGAACATGTTGGACGAGCTCGAGGCTTTCCTGGCGGTGCTACGTTTAAGACTGCATGGCCGGAATCCCCTCACACTTATAGAAGCTGTAGCAGAAGTAAGAAGAAGGAGGCCGACTGGATATTACAATTGGAACGTGAAATGAAGGAGCAACGGGCGGAAATAAAAGCATTGAATGAGCAAAGAACGGAACCTCAGGTGCGGCACCAATTAGACCTGAAGCAGATGCCACCCCATCTCAGCGTAGAAGCAGCGTTGGTTCCACGCGTCAGGTCGACGTTGGTGCCTACCCAGTGGATGACATCACAGAGCCTACAGGTTGTGAGCTACATATAGCAATGAGAAACATAACTTTGAAGGTGGCGGTGCGGAAAGCTTTAGTAATTCAACCTGGAGAACTCTACCATTGTGGTCAAATTCCAGATGGCTACGCTCGTGTCGGGGTGGACGAAATTATGCCGGGATTTGAAACCTTGGAACTTGAGTTACCTGGAGGTGACGAGGAGAAAATGTTGGCAGACGTCAAGCATGCCTTCGCCCTATGGCCCAAGAAATACATCGTCCTTTCAGAACAAGAAAAGTCCACTCCTCGTTCTAGGAGTCCAGCTCACCAGCAAAGTCCACTCTTCCTCAAGAGGGATCAAAGACGGAGTCCATCTCCACCCCATCAGCAAAGCCCACACCTCCCCGATAGGGACCCCAGCCCGAGTCCATCTCCAGCTCAACAGCAAAGCCAACCGCCCCCCGAGAAGGTTCCTAGCGCGAGGCCATCGCAGTCTGTGCCAGTCCGCCAGAATGTTAAGTCGCTCTCGAGTAGGCGCCAGTCTGGTTCTCCTGTTAGGAAGAAACCTAGAAAGCAGAAAACACCGCCGCGTACTCCAAAGTTACCTTGGGAGAGAACCGTCGAGGAAAACGATATCGCCTGCAAAGAACATACGGATGCCTGGCTTGCTGGCGTGAAACAGAAAGCGTTAGCGAAACAATTGCCTCCTGCAAAATTTACTGGCGGAATTCCTCAGGAGAAAATTGACCGTTGCATCGATGCCCTATACAACCCCCCACCATCGCCGCCAACAGACTATGATCGAAACATTGGTAAGTCATATGACGAAGAGATGGATGATCGATCGAAAAAAGGGAAACAAGTTGCCCAACTAGGAGAACAAGACGCACAGTCGCCCCCCCCCCCCCCCCCCCCGCTCAAGGTGCTTGATGACAGAGTTCTCAAAAACATCAATGTGCGGGAGCTGGTATAATCGGGAGATGATATCCCCTTCGCGGATGTTGTTCGTACTTATGTTCACGGGGAGAATTTTGTCGACGGCGACTTACCCACAAGAATGCGTCAATTTCAAGCCTGGTACAAGAATATCGTAAAGGAGACGAATAAAGACGCTCTCATGATGGCAGTTAAGGAAGAGCATTATTTCCAAGAATACTCCGTTATCCTTTACTTCGCCGAAATCTTTCAGTTATACAATCTCCGGGCACTCGACAAAGCTATCATGAGTTCCTATTGTCTGTAAGTGATCTATTCCTGTAATTTAATGTTTTAATTAGCTCTACTCGTTCATTGTCTGTGATAATCCTCTCTATAATATTTGTGTGCTTTATTACGCAGAATGAAGATGCTCGAATGCAAGAAGCAGAAAATAAACCACATTGGGTTCATTGACCCCTCTATAATGCATGAAGAAAACATAATTGATCCACTAGTTAACAAGGATACACCGGGGAATTTGCTAATGTTTTTCAAGCGACAAGCTTACAAAAATATATATTATGGCCTTACAACTTCAAGTGAGTGTTACTGCTTATTACACATTCTATTTTTCTCACCCGATGTTAAGTTGAATTGATGAGTTATGCATGACTATTTATAAACGTGCGCAGCTTCCACTACATTCTTATCGTTATTGACTTGCGGAAAGGAGAAATTGTTGTCCTTGACTCGTTAAGAAGATGCCCTAAACAATACAAGACCTGTTTTGATTTGGTGGCAAGGTACTTTCTTTTCTTATCGTCTCTTTCGTTCATTTCCTAGTATCAAAGAATTTATGACTCGTTCATTCATTTTCTTGTCATGCAGCGTTTGGAAAATGTTCCTCGCGGAACATCCGAACAGTGGATGGCCAGAGAAACTGCGCTGGCGTAGTAACGATGTAAGTAGTACTATAACTAGTCCCATGCACCATTATCGTACTTTATTATTATTTGATTAAATTCTATTCTTCTATAGACTTGCCTTAAACAACCAATAGGGACTGATATATGTGGATTCTACGTTTGCGAGTACATGCATATTGTGGTCAACGAGAGTTTGAAGAGCAAAAGAGGTATCGAAGTACGTAAAGATCTAGTCACAACATTATTTTTGTATCATCAATCGTGATGAGTTTTATTCATTTCATATCTCATGTATTCATTGTGATATCATTTTTTTACAGTTGGCAAGAAAGCGCAACGAGTTACCAATAAAGACCCGCTTCAGGGCAATTGCAGAGGAGTTGACGGGATTTTACCTCACCCATGTCATACCGGAGACCGGAGAGTACCACTATTTTGACTAGTGCATACATGTAATATATAGTGATCTCCATGTAACAAAGTACTTCTAAGTATCTGGAACCGGGAAACGTGATCTTCATGTACCACGCGTACTTAAATGTGTATGTGTTTTCAACACATGATCTTCATGTAATTGTATATATGCATGATGCAATTTTATCTAGGTTCGTATAATAATTTATACGTGTTTTTCGCCCTCGAAGCCGTAGCATCCGAAACCCCTACCCCCGACGCATCGACATGGTACCATCCAAAACCCCTACCCAGAAAACCGGTCGAAATAAAAAAAAGCAAAGCACTGAAATGAAAATAAAAACAAAACCCTGAAATGTAAAAGAAAACAAAACCCTAGTCCCGGTTCGTAACACGAACCGGGACTAAAGGGTTCGCCCCTGCGCGCCCCTGCCCACTCCACGTGCGGAGCTCTAATTGGTGGGGGGGCTCCGGTCCCGGTTTGTGCTGAGCCGGGACCAAAGGGGGGGGGCTCTAGTCCCGCCTTGGTAGTCCCGGTTGCTACACCGGGACTACAGGCTCTCTGGAACCGGGACTAGAGCCCCAATTTCCACTAGTGCATGGGGTGTGCGGTGGTCATCAAAGCGGAGCCAAGATGTATCACAGCATCCGTTTAGCCGGGTACTACTAGCCTGGCATAATGGTTGATTGTCTTCGGGTGGCCAAATCATGCCATGGCTGCCAGGTGCATGGAGATTTCAAGCATCAACCACCAGCTCCACTACATCCGATGATTCCCTCGTGGCCATTTGATGCCTGGGGCATCGACGTCATCGGCCCAATTGATCTGCCCACATCACTGGGGCACCGCTTCATCCTCGCTGCGACAGATTACTTCTCGAAGTGGGTTGAAGCTATCCCACTGAGAGAAGTGAAGAGCGACAATGTCATCAACTTCCTAGAGCGGCATATTATATACCGCTTTGGGATACCACATCGTATCACCTCCGACAACGGCATAGCCTTCAAGTCCGCAAAGATGCACAGATTCATGGCAAAATACAAGATCAAGTGGAACTACTCCACCGGCTACTACCCCCAAGACAATGGCGCAATCGAGGCCTTCAACAAGACTCTCGGCAAGATACTCAAGAAGATAGTTACAAGGCATGGAAGGGACTGGCATGCCAGTCTCTACGAGTCCTTATGGGCGTACCGCTGTACAGTCCGTACCCCTACGCAAGCAACGCCATATTCCCTCGTGTAAAGGAGTGAGGCGGTGTTACCATTGGAAGTCCAGCTACCCTCCCTAAGGGTGGCCATCCATGACGAGTTCACACAAGATGAGCAAATTCAGCTGCGGTATCAGGAACTTGACGCCCTCGAGGAGGAGCGACTTCACGCAGCACAAACCCTGGAGTTGTATCGTCAAAAAATGGTGAGAGCTTACGACAAGCTAGTCAAACGGCGAGTATTCAGAAAAGGTGAGCTGGTCCTAGTGCTTCGTCGCCCCATCGTCGTCACACATAAGACGAGGGGCAAGTTCGAGCCAAAATGGGAAGGACCATACGCTATCGAGCAGGCGTACGACGGAGGAGCATACCAGCAGGTTGATCCCCAAGGAGCCCGACCAATGCCTCCAATCAATGGAAGGTTCTTGAAAAAGTACTTTGCATGATTTCATCCGTATTTTTACTTGCTTCTTTTTTTTTCCCTTTTCTTTGCCATTTTGCAAGAGAGGATTTTCGTGGCCTATCAAAGTCTACAGTCCACCTTCCATTGCATTATGTAGACTTCTTTGACATTTTGTTTTCTTCCCCTTTTATGGACTACAAAGTCCTACATAAAAATGGCTTTTCCCAATCACACAACGCTTGTGACGGAAGATTAGGCTGCCTTAACACTTTTCCAGCGGAGACACGGTGTATCTCATGGTAAGTCAAGCGGCACCTACACCCACAAACACATGACACACATCGCCTACACAAGATTCGGGAGGTGGTAGAGAAGACTACTTGGGCGACTTCTAGGCAGTGAGGTCCCACACCCCCATGTTTTCGGATGTGTCTCGAGTTCGCAGAGACACCACGCTCCAGGGAAAACTCTAGGAAAAAGATCAAGAAAGGGCTGCCCTGCCTAACAAATGTTGGGCATGGTGTGTAGCCGCTTGCAACCCTGGGGCGTGCCACCAAAAAGCTCCACAAAATATGCCTGAGGGTTTTAGTTCACCAGGGTGCGTGGCTGCCTTCCAAGTTCACCCAACTCTTGATCCCGTCGAGTAGGTTTATGTTTTAGTCACAGCACTAAGTTGCCTACTATGAAAGCTCTTGGTCGGAGACGTCGACTGTGATAGTTTCTCAGGTCCTGCTGGTAAACAGTTGTGCGAGCCAAAGCCGTGTCACGTGCTTCGTCTAGTACATCTAAAGCGTCTTCTTGTGATACTTTTGCTTCTTCCTCCTCGTAGGCATCTATTCTTGGAGCACCAAAATTTATTTCTGGTGGCAGTACTGCTTCTGCTCTATAGACCATAAAGAATGGAGTGAATTGTGTCGATGTGTTCGGGGTTGTGCAAAGACTCCAAAGTACTGCTGGCTACTCCTCAACCCAGGCACCTGCAACCCTTTTGAGTGGAACTAGTAGTCTTTTCTTGATGCCTGCACATACGAGCCCGTTTGCTTTTTTGACCTGTCCATTAGACTGTGGATGCGCTACTAACGCGTAGTTGAGCGTAATATCCCATTCTTTGCAAAAGGTCTGGAATTCTTCCACCGTGAAGTTTGTGCCATTGTCTGTGATGATGTTGTTTGGAACCCCAAAGCGATAGAGTATGGACTTTATGAACCTAACCGCTGTTGTTGTTGTCGAACATGCGATTGGGATTGCTTCGATCCATTTTGTGAATTTGTCGACTCCGACCAGCAGGGGTGTATGTCCTCCGGGTGACGATTTTTTGAGTGGCCCTACCATATCGAGCCCCCATTGGGCGAACGACCATGTTAATGGTATGGTCTTGAGTGTGGATGCTGGTGCATGGGGTTTTGTTGCAAATTTTTGGCACCTGATGCACCTTTTGACGATATCTTCCGCGTCCTTGAGCGCAGTGGGCTAGTAGAAACCTGCTCTGAAAGCTTTAGCTACCAACGATCGACTGGCAGCATGATGTGCACAAGTTCCTGCATGAATGTCACGGAGTATAGTTTTGCCATCCTCAAAATCTACGCACCTTTGGAAAACGCCTGAAGTGCTTCGTTTGTAGAGTTCACCGTTGACAATGGTGTACGCCTTTGCCCTTCGAGTATTTCTTCTGGCTTCTGCTGTATCGTCAGGTAGCTCTTCTCGGAGCATATATGCTAGAATTGGTTCGGTCCAGGCTGGAGTCACATGATCATAAGAGGACTTTGACTGCTGGGTCCAGTGTGCTAGGTGTGTTACCAGTCGTAGCTTCTTTTGAATTTGCCGTTGATCGCTTCGTATTCGGCCTCGTTATTGGATGGTGTTGGGAAATCCATTTGGAGTATGTACTTCAGCTTCTCTCCTTTTGGGGATATTAGTACTACCCCTGCTCCTACCTCTTCGTTTTTTTAGATCCACCGAAATACATTGTCCATGAATTGGATATGTCCGGTGTTCCTGGTAGTTGTGACTCGATCCTCTCTGTTGTGAAATCTGGTAGCACTTGAGCTTTGATGGCTTTTGGGTGGTCGTATGTTATTCTGAGTGGTCCCATCTCGATAAGCCACTTGGCGACTCGTCCTGTTGCGTCTGGATTGGTGAGTATGTCTCCAATTGTTGATTTGCTTATCACCGTTATTGGGTGCTCTGTGAAGTAGTGCCTTAGCTTTCTTGTTGTTATGAATACTGCGTAAGCTAGCTTCTAGAAGTGTGGGTATCTTCGCTTTGATAGGGATAACACCTCGATGATGTAGTAGACTGGTCTTTGCATACTCTGAGCTTTTCCTTCTTCCATGCGCTCGACTACAAGTACTATGCTGACCACCCTGTTTGTTGCTGCCACATAGAGGTATAGCGGCTCCTTCTCTTTTGGTGCTGCTAGAACGGGAGGCTTAGTGAGTGTTCGTTTGAGGTCTATAAAGCTGCTTCTGCCTCTTCCGTCCATTCGAATTTTTCTGCTTTTTTCATCAGTTAATAAAGCGGCAGTGCCTTTTCGCCTAGCTTGCTGATGAACCGACTAAGGTCTGCCACCCTTCATGTTAGCTGTCGTACTTCGTATAGTTTTGTAGGCCTTTACATGGTTAGTATAGCTTGTATTTTCTCTGCATTTGCTTCAATTCCTCTTGCTGAGACCAGGTATCCCAATAGTTCTCCTGCCGGGACTCCAAAGGTACATTTTTCTGGGTTCAGTTTGATGCTGTAGCTTCTGAGGTTATCGAAAGTCACCTTTATGTCTGCTAGTAGTGTGCATTCCTTCCTTGACTTGATCACTATGTCGTCGACGTAGACTTCCACGTTTTTGCCGATCTGTGTCTTTAAACAGTTTTGCATCATGCGTTGGTAAGTGCTCCTGCGTTTTTTAGACCAAAAGGCACTATGGTGTAGGAATATACTCCGAGTGGAGTTGTGAAGGCTGTCTTTTCTTGGTCTTCATTCTTCATTCTTATCTGGTGATATCCAGAATACGCGTCCAAAAATGACAGTCGGGCGCATCCCGCAGTAGAGTCGACAATCTGATCGATACGGAGTAGTGGAAAATGGTCCTTTGGGCAGCATTTGTTTAGCCCCGTGAAGTCGATGCACATTCTTGTTTCAGTTGTTTTCTTCTTCTCGACTATCACGGGGTTAGCAACCCATTCTGATTTCTTTATCTCTCGAATGAAGTTTGCTTTGAGTAACTTGTCGACATGCTTCTCTTTTAGGTCCTGACACGCGTCGTACCGTTTGTTTAACGGGCATGGTTCCTGGACTGAGCTGGAGAGTGTGCTCGGCGAATTCCCTAGGTATGCCTGGCATGTCGTTTGCTGACCATGCAAACATATCCCAGTTCTCACGGACGAATTCGACGAGCGCGCCTTCCTATGCGGGAGGCAAGCTTGTTGACACTTTGACCGTTATTGCCGAGTCAGTCGGATGAACCTGGTGTGTCCGTGTGTCATCTGCGGTGGTGAATGCTTTGCTTGTGGCCTGCTTTTTATTCTCCGACATGCATGTTGTGTCACTGAGAAGCGAGAGCTCATCCAGTGTTTGCTCCGCTCCGAACGTTTCAGAGATTTTGTTGAAGTCACGGTCGCAAGCGTCTGACCTTTGAAAAATTCCCCTGACCGTAATTATTCCTTTTGGGCCTGACATCTTCAATTAGAGATATGCGTAATGTGGTACTGCCATGAATCGGGCAAACGCTGGTCGTCCGAGTATAGCATGGTATTGTGACCTCCAGTCGACAACTTCGAATTCCATTGTTTCGGTTCGGAAGTGCGTTGCATCTCCGAATGTGACGTCGAACTGTACGTGCCCTTTGGCATAATAGCTTTGCCTGGAACTATGCCATGAAAAGTATTTGACGATGGGGGTAAATTGAAGACTGACCTGTTCATTCGATGTAGATAGTGTGTCAGCGATGGGGGTATATTGATGCCCCAGGTTTTTCCCCAATGAGAAAATTGTTTTTTTTCTTTTTTTGCATCAACATGACATCATCATGCATCATTTGTAATCGTCAACCTTTAATTCAAATTGTTGCATTTAAATTCAAACTCCTTTTCAATTCTTTTCCCACAATTAAATTCAAATGCATTTCAAATTAATTAAAGTGCATATTTCAAATCTTTTGCAAATATTATAAAAACAGTTTAGGAATTTGCCTATTTGAAACAAAAACTATTTTATAAAGCTTATGTATTCAAATTCTTTTCTATTTTGTTTTAAAATACAAAAATAGAAAAAGAATTAAATAAAAGAAATAAAATCCAAGAGAAAAAAAGCCCAACTGGCTGTTTTCCCTCTCTCTGGCCCAGTCCAACCCCCACCCCGTCCCACTTTCCCTCCTTCCACCTCCGTACAGTCCAACCGCAGAGAAGAAAGCGAACCTGACGCCGTGGCTGCGTTGCCCCCACCTCCATGTGCTCCTGCCCCTCCTTTTAGCCGCACCCTCTCCCTCTCCTGGAACCCTAGCCCCTCTACTTCTCCCTCTCAGCCGCCGCCGCCTCCCCTCTTCTCTCCACCTTGATCCTCCTCTGTTTCTTCTCCACCACGCACAACCGGAGACCACCTCACCGCCCCCCGCAACTCCGGTGCCTTCGAAGGTCCGAAAGGAGGCATAGGAGATGCACCTCGTCGTCGCCAAGCTCCTCCCCAAGGAATCGCGCCGGGCGTCCCTGACGGCGACGGGATCGTCCTCGTCTTCCCCGCGACCGGCGACCTCTGCCGCCAAAATACGCCGCATTCGGACGGCGTCCAGCACGAACAACGACACCATCCCCCTCCCCGTGAGCTCCTCTCTCCATTCCCCCTCTCCCCCGGCTCGTTCCCTTCCCGCATCGTCGAGTTCATTACCGTCGAACCTCCAAGCTCCGATTCTCTCTCTGCTCCTGACCCGTGCTCCTGCACCTCCCTACCTGCCCCCGAATCCACGCATTCGCACCGCAGCGCCACCTGCACCCCTAGTTGCCCGCGCGCAAACGCCTCCAGGAGCTCCCGATCGGATGCAGATCTTCGTCTCCAGCGCTACTGCAAGTTCTAAAACTTGTTTCAGTTGCAGTTTCAGTAACAGCGCCAGGAACTTTAGATATTTGATCGCTGTAGCATTCACAAGCACAAGCCCAGTCCAGTGGCAAGATCCACTCGTCCCGCGCGCAGCAGCCGGAGTTCCAATCCCACGAAGCCAAATCCCCACAATTGTTATGCTCTGAACTCTGAATCTTTTTATACTTTTCTTCAGCTAACCTCGCCCTTAAAGGTCTTAAACTGTCGGGCTAGTAGTTGATCACATCCACCCGAGCCAGTCCAGTGGCTACAATCCATCTTAGCCCTCCTGACATCCCGAGTTCGAATCCCTGGGCGTGGAATAAAAAGCCTCTTTTTTTCTTTTAGGTCACTGACAGCTGGGTCCCACCCGTTAGTGACATCAGCGCTGAGAGAATTACACCGAGCCCCTGCCTGTCGGGTTATGACTCCCAATAATCGGGGGTAGTCACTTCCTGAAGTGTAGTTCGGAAAGGGGATTGAACGCGGAGGTCAAAACCCTCAAGTGGCCCCGCGATGTTGCTCGCCGGACCCGAAGAAGACACACACGACAGAGGAAGACACCGGCCTTTACCCAGGTTCACGGCCCTCGTGGGGAGGTAAAACCGCTACTCCTGCTTGTCTGTATAAGATGTGAAAGGTTACAGTACAGTGGAGCTTGCCGGAGGCCCCCTTGAGGCAGTTCTTGCCTGGGGAGGGAAGCGATGGTCTTCTTCCTCCTCCGGCCAGAGGCTATCCTCACAGGTATTGCTAGGGTTTACAAGGGTTTGTAGCACACAAAGGGCCGACCTTTGCAACGATGGATGTCCTGTCCCTTTTATAGGCGCCTCTGGCCTTCTCCTTCGGCTTGGCCTTCAAGGTGGCTCCCACTTGCCAGGGGCAGGGTGGAGCATGAGTCCACCACTCTCCCTTCGTCCATGGACTCGGTCCATTGTTGATAAAGGTGGGCACGGTGGCCGACAGGCGGCCGACCGCGCTGTACTGCCCGCAGAGAGGGCAGTCTCTGAGGTGGAGCCCACGATGACGTTCTCCGTTGGAGGGTTGCGCCGTCCACCCGCTTTATCGTCAGAGTAGAAAGTCCTGGAAGCTGCGCAGCAGGCGGAGTCGCTTTATTGACCCCTTTATCATCAAAATGGCAACGGGTGTGCTTGTGTCACCATGTGGGAACGGCATAGGCCATGTGCGTCTTGCCGTACTTCCTTGGCCGCGACGTTTCCCTTCAGGCCTGAGGAGGCCTGAGGGGAGATTCCTGTTGGACCCCCTCGAGGGGGGTTGTCGCCTCTGGAGGGTCCCCTGAGGCGAACGATCCCTTGAGGCCTTCATTTCCTTTTCAGGCCCTCGAGGGGAGTTGCCTCTCGAGGGTCCCGCCAGGCGGTGATGCCTGGTCCTTAGTCGTTTCGTCCGAGTGGCCCGCGTGCGAGGCCTGGGGGGAATGGGCTCTCCATACCCCAGTTCCCACTGGGCCGACACTGTCTTTCTATTTTTGCACAGAGAACCTCACCGACACAATTTCCTTCACGAACAGGTCCCTGTAATTTACAGAAAAACCCCTAAACTTGTTTTAGCAATAACTTTTAATCTATAACTCTAAATAAAATAATCTTTATATGTTTATTTATCAGAAAAATGCAATGAACATTAATATGCCATTCTTATGCCATATTGCATCTTTATTTTTTTTGCTTAGTATAATTTATTTGTTGCACCTAAGTAATTAAATATTGGAAAGTGTTGGGCTTTATATAATTATTGCCCTATTACATTTAATTTAATTAGATCACCCATGCCATGTGTTGTGAGGTTAACCAGCATTGAATATTGCTGAGTACATAAATAACTTGCACCTAAATATTAATTGTCGGGATTGCTCTCCCGCTTAATTTGGATTAATTGCATTTGTTTTGCATCTTGCCATGTCATGCATCATTCTCATATGATCATGTTGGATCTTTTGTCGTAGTTATAAAATGCATCTTTTACGCTTTCCAGTGTTTGTTGCTTCTTTGCGGATAAGACGTTGAGATGTGTGAGCAACGACAAGATCTGCTTCCATGCGGTATTCCAGGCAAGCAAATTTTGCTTGTTTACCTATACATTGTCTTTCATTCTTGCCGTTGATCTCTACTACCCTAGTATTCGATTCTTTATCGCGATCCCATCTCATGTTATCCTGCAGACTATACAGCTTTATCCCCACAACCTATTACATGTTGTTTGTTTATCTGTTGGCCTTGCGGGTCGTAGCGCATGCTTAGAGTTGGTTGTGCGAGTCGTATGTCTATCTTATGTTTCATCTGCTTAGTATGATAGATTGTTCGACTTTAATAAAATTATATCTTGTGTTGGGTTATTATAATTAAATGATAAGGCACCGGCGGAAGGCCTTGCGAGGTGCTTTGTTCTGCTAAGTGTCGACCTAGGAACTGAGATTTTGTCCTAGGATCCAATTTTGAGCGCACTAACCACTTGTGGGTGGCCCAATGGAGCCCCCCTCGACTTTGAACGGATCCTCAGCTCGTCCATGTGCCGCAAGTAGTTGGTGTTTTCCATTTGCTCATATGCATGTGCATGATGATGATGTTCGATGAGAGGTTACTTGTTATGGGGGGTCATATAGGGGTGGTGCACGCGAAGCGGACAGTTGCTAATGTGGTTTGATCCGCATGGCGCGCAGGCACAAACTAATGAGTCCGCAATTGAGATTCGGCCGGACTCCCGACGCGGGTAACAACTCATATGGGTGGCACTTGGACTTGCTGTAGTGAAGGAATGAGTCGTGTTGAGAGGCCCTAATGTTTTTGACTGGGTTGATCATGCGAGTATGGGTACAGTAGTGCACCCCTGCAGGGTATAATCTTATCGATGAGCCGTGTCCACGGTTATGGACGACTTGGTGATGATGCTGGCTAACAAAATCTAGACAACTTACACGTAATCATTGTTAATTAATTTGACTAGTAATATAGAATTACTTTCACAATAAATGGTAACTAAAACTGTTCAATGTGTGAGTTTCCCGAATTGCTTCCTCATACTTGGTTGAGGGGGTTAATCCGAGAATGGGTTATGATTGGTGTTAGTTGTTTATGTTTACTTATGCTCTCTCTTATCCCTCTCTAATTATACGGAAGTTGTAGCGTGTCTCTTTAGGTTGCTAGTGCTGCTGCCGCTAAGTCCACCTACCCCATATTTTGGGAGATGGTGTAGAAAGTAGGCAAGTCGGTTTTGCTTGCCAGGGAGTGCCCTTTTGGGCTGTGCTTTATGTGCAGTTAACAGGTTTGAAGTCTGACGACGTTAGTTTGGGAATCCCTCCGGCTTGGCTGGGCAGGGATATGGCGCCATTGCTTATCTTCAGGACTCTTAGTCCAATTTGTATCTTATCCGTAGTCGGATACTATTTTGCTTCCGTTGTCATTTGTATCGTTGTATTGTAACATTTGTATCTTGACTCATTCGAGTCGTTGTTTTATTTATAACTTTTGTTGTATTTGTGGATCTATCGAAACTTTTGTAATGTTATCACAATTCCACCCACATAATGCGCATGTTTCGGCGTGCACATTATGTCTAGTGGGCGACCTAAAATCGTTATTATGCGGATTTCGACGGGAGCGCTTAAATCTACATAGTACCGATTTTAGGGCCCCACACTTCCTCCGTCCATGAAGATCGTGGTCATGTTGTAATTTCCTATCTGGGCCTCTATTACCAGGGCGGAATGTCCTGGCCTATATACGGATGGTGGGTGGTCCTCTCGACTAAATGTGATTGCTATTTCAGATCCGCGAAGGTACTCTGGCACAGCCGGTGGTGCCATGACCGCCATGTTGGCATGCTTGGTGTGTAATTTATGTTGCCTGTTTGATGGTCGTCCTTTCTGGATCATGTATGCTTGCTTTTGCTGTCTGGAGTACTGATCCACCGACTATTGGTGCGTGTAATATACCACTGTTGCAGCTTGACTGATAGGGTCATATGCTAGTGGTGGTGGTAGTGCTGCGCCTTGTGGTGTAGGTACCATATGCTCGAATGTATTGCTCCTGTGACTTTTTGCGTATTTGATTGCCAACTGTCCGAATTCTCGACAGTTTTCAATCGTATGACTTGATATTAATCTCCCCGTCTCTGGGTCCTTGAGTAAGTGCAGTCTGCACGGATTCTCTATTTTTGGATCTAATCGTTGTTGTCCATCTTGTCTGCTGCCGCCTCCCCGTTGGTCATGGTTTCTATTGTCCTGTCGATCGACTGACCTGTCGTTCTTGTAACTGCTTCTGGCTTCTCGGCGGTTGTTTTGTTTTCTGTCATCTCGACTGCGATCACCACTTGAGAATCCTGCGGCCATGAATTTGACATTGCATTTGTCCCTATTGTCGTGGTCACATCGTCGTCGTTTGTCATCTCTACCCTGATGATCTCGACTGTCACGATGGTCCCGACTGTCCCATCTGTCGCGATGTCTCTGTGGTGAGTGCGGAATTTTGCTCTGGATTGATCTTCGCCATCATCCCATTCAGTTGCTAGCTTCATGAGCTCTGCCATGTTTTTTGGTTTTTGTCGTCCGAGTGCTTCCCTGAAATCTTTTCTGTAGACTCTATTTGTAAAGGCGTCCATTGTTCTGTCTTCCGATATTGCACCCACGGAGTTCCTGATGGAGGTCCACCTTCTTATGTAAGACCTAAGCTTCTCGTCTGTCTTTTGACGGCATGCTCTTAACTCTTCAAATGTTTTTGACCTTTCGCACAGAGGATCGAAATATTTTATGAAGTCTTCCTTGAAGTGATCCCAAGAATCGTAAGCTCCTTCAGGTAAAGACTTGAGCCAGTCGTGGGCCGTGCCTTCCAGCATCAGCTGTATGTATTGTAGAGCTGTCGTTGTTGTTCCTCATTGGCATATGACTGCCAGTTTGTAATCTTCCAGCCAGCCCGAGGGTTCTTGTTCTGAGTTGAATTTTGGCATGGTTGGTAGGCCAAACTACTTCGGGAGTTTTGTTTCTTGAATCCGTCGAGTGAAGTATTGTGCTCCGCATGGTTCTGCGTTGCGATTGTCAGGTAATTCGCGACCGCCGGATCCTCTAGACCTGCTTCTTGATCGGCTTCTTGATCTGCGACGGCTTGAACTTTTCCTGCCGCTGCTTCGCTGAGGACTGCTACTCGAGCGCTCTCTTGAGCTGCTTCTGCTACGTCTTCTCCTTCCTCCATCGACCAGTTCTTTTGCTGTAATTTCCAGGGCCTTCATTTGTTGCAGGTACCTTGCTTCAGCTGGGTCACCTGGCAGTGTTTTTCCTGCTTGGAGGTATGCTCCTATGGATATTAGATCTCCCTCTGCTGTTTTAGGTTGGATTATACCGTCCGACGGTTAAAAACGAGTTGCTCAAATTTCGAGTGACGTCTGCTATTTCGTGTTCAGGGATTCTATCGAATCTGGATCTACGCCGCGCCTCTGTTGCCCCTGTAGAGCTCATGGATAGTTGTCGTCTTCGCGCGCTTGATATGCTTGCTTGCCTTCTTCGTTCTTCGAGTGTTGCTCTGCATTGCTTCAAGCGCTGTGATTCCTGCCAGTTGAAATAGTTGTATGTTGCCAACTCATCTAGAGTTGGGTCTGCTGGCATCATTATGCCTTCTTCAATGACCTTTGTCACCTTTGCAGCCATCTCTGCCGTGATGTCCAGGGTGGTAGTGCAATCTGGTAACGTGACTATCCATGGATACTCGACTGGTTGTCGATTGGCTACGTTTTCCGATGTTTATGTGGTTGTTGCCACGTAGACCTGCTGGGGTATGTGGTAAGGATATGTGTAGTCTGATTGCTCTTCATATGTTGGTTCGACATTGCTATCCCGTTCTATGCTTTTGCTGCTTTCGCCATCTTCTACTTGCTGCGCATGTGCATCGTAGTCGATGGTACCATGATGTGGAGATTGGATCTCTGCGCCAGTGAAGTCGGCTAGACGTATGCTGTTTTCTGTAGGCTCATCATACTCGGGTAGGTGAAAGCTTTCTTCTGAAACGTCGAATTGCATATGGTCTTCGATTGGGTTGATATGTAAGGTCGACTGCACTTCTTCTTCCATCCCGTTTTGCTTTATAAATTCGTTGAATTCTTTTGTGGACATGGACCTCGCTATGGACGCGATCGGATCGATCTGTGATGTTGGCGCTCTAGTGCTTCCAGCCGAAGTCGTCGATATGATCATGTCCCCCAATAGTTGATCAAGACATGAATTGAGACTGGAGTAGATCTCCTGAGCTTCGGGTGAGTATGGCCTGATTCTTGCTGGCGATGCTGCTTTTGGCGACTGGTCGCCTGTGATCTGGATATGATCTGTTGTTGCTGATTTGCATCTCATTGAAGGAGTCGGCGGATCGCCGTTTGAATTTTGGACCAAAAAATCCGTAGATCCAACACCACCTATTCCCACATACGGCGCCAATTGACGAGGGATGTCCCCATCAATACTCATGGTTGCTAGCCTAGGGTAAGAGTTTATGGGGTAGAGAATGTGTGGTGTTGGTAGATTCGTCGGCTGACAAGCAGGAATTACCCATGTTCGGGGCCCTCGAGTGAGGTAAAACCCTTACTCCTGCTTGTCTGTTATTGATTGTGTATATGCGACGAGTACAGGGGTCTAGCAAGATGTCGATCTTGCTAGGGTTTGGTGATTCTGATCAGGCGTGTCCCTAGTCGGTCTCCCTCCTGTCCTTTATATATATAGGGGTACAGGTATCAGGTCGTAACCGACTAGGACTACAAGTATGGAAAGTACTACCGACTATGCTATATATGGTATATGTCTTCGACTTGGGTTTCGCTTTTTGGGCTTCTTCAGCCTATTGACAATTGAAATTTAGTCATTACGTGCACCAGGTACCCACACGAAGGGGTACCCGTTTGGTATAACCTTGTCAGTGAATCTCTAGCATTATCCAATAGGGAAGCTCCCAAAATATTGATTTCTTCTTCCACATGGGTACGTGATTGTTTGCGTCATTCGGAACAGTGAGTCCGCCAGGACCCTTTCCAAAGATTACATTTAAATCCTTGAGCATATCATGTATAATAGAACTAGAAGGGCGGGTAGGCCTCGGCCGATGATCTGCCTCACATTTGTAATATTTGCCTTTCTTCCTTAACCGATGCTTGGGTACAAGAAACCGACGATGACCCAGGTACAAATTCTTGTTACCTAAATTATACTATCAGTCTTAGCTAAACAGTGCGTGAATGCATTGTATCCACTGTTTGACTGTCCTGAAATGTTACCAAGAGCAGGCCAATCATTGATGGTTACAAAAAGCAAAGCTCGTAGATCAAATTCCTCCAGTTTGTGCTCATCCCACAGACGTACACCTTCTTCACGCCAAAATTGCAAAAGTTATTCAACTAATGGCCTGCGGTACACATAAATGACGTTGCCAGGTTGCTTTGGTCCTTGAATGAGCACTAGCATCATAATGTACTTCTGCTTCATGCACAACCAAGGAGGAAGGTTATAGATACATAGAGTCACGGGCCAAGTGTTGTGACTGGAGCTCTGCTCTCCAAAAGGATTAAAACCATCTGAACTTAGACCAAATCTTAAGTTCCTTGCGTCATCTGAAAATGTCGGGCACTCTCTGTCAATTTTTCTCCACTGGGACCCATCCGCAGGGTGTCTCAACATCAAGTCTTTTTTACGAGCTTCTTTGTGCCATCGCAACAACATGGCATGCTCTCTGTTACTGAACAAATGTTTCAACTATGGTATTATAGGAGCATACCACATCACCTTTGCAGGAATCCTCTTCCTGGTGCGCGGCTCGCCCTCAACATCACCAGGGTCATCTCACCCGATCTTATACCGCAAAGCACCACATACAGGACATGCATTCAGTTTTTCGTGCTCACCGCGGTAGAGGATGCAGTCGTTAATGCATGCATGTATCTTATGCACCTCTAATTCTAGAGGGCATACCACCTTCTTTGCTTCGTACGTACTAGAGGGCAATTCGTTATCCTTTGGAAGCATCTTCTTAACTATTTTCAACAAATTTTCAAATCCCTTGTTAGAAGTACCATTCTCTGCCTTCCATTGTAGCAATTCAAGTGTGGTACCAAGCTTTTTAGGGTCATTTTGGCAAGTTGGGTACAACAATTTGGCGTGATCAGCTAACATACGCTCCAACGTAACCATTTCGTTTTCACTTCCACAGTCCATTTGTGCATCACGAATGGCCCGAAGAAGATCATCGTCGGGCTCATCAATAATGGGATCCTTTTCAGCTTCGTCTTCTCCCATTGTAGTATCACTGAACCAAGGATACTTGTCATTATCCTCCTCTTCTTCATTTTCTTCCATCATAACCCCTGTTTCTTCGTGCTTGGTCCAACAATAATAACCAGGCATAAAATCATTATGGAGGAGGTGGGAGTGAATGACTTTTGAGGTAGAGTGATCACTCATATTCTTGCAGGGACTACATGGACAACAAATAAAACCATTCTTCGGCTTGTTTGCCTCAGCCACATGGAGAAAATTATGCATGCCATAAATGAACTCAGGACAGCATCGGTCACCGTACATCCATTGTTGGTTCATCTGTATTACATAAAAGTATATCGATCCCCATTATTACACTACTGTCATGAATAAAATGTAAGATCACATTAATTAATACAAGGTCATCCATTAAAATAAGAGTAGAGTAGGGACAACTCGTAATACATAGTTCTCATAAAACATACATTAACTGAAACAAATAAAAAATTATCTAAAGAATTTAAATCCAACAACAAATGCGATCAAAATCGCAACTGAGGTAAATACTGAACCCACAGCATAATGATACCAACCTCCCGATTAATGGCATATTTTCTAATCCTTTTAATCTTCAAGCGCATTGCATCCATCTTGATCTCGTTACCATCGACCACGTCGGCAAGTTTGAGCTCTAATTTCATCTTATCTTCTAAGCAATGAAGATAAAGATCTTCATTTCTTTTCAATTTTGCTCTCAAATCATTATTTTCTTTATCCAAAAACTCGACAATAGGGTCAGGTTCAATTTCCGTTTCAACTACCTCCTACATAAAAATAAATCTATGTCAAGTTGATCGTCATAATTGCCAGAAACATCAAATGAAATAAATAGTTTTGAAAATATACCACAGCCGAATCATAGACCGGACGAGGACCGACGGGGACGGATATAAGAACCTTGACTCTATACATATAATACAAGTTAGAAAATTATAGAAGTAATAACTATTAATCTAAAATAATAAAGCTATGTTTTTAAAAATCAAATAAAAACACGAGGCTCACCGAGATGGTGCCGGTGACGGGACGACGCGGGCGATCGACGACGGTAAGGACGGGAACGACGCTAAAACACATAAATTAGTTTGAGCACAAATTGCACATATAAACAAATGAAATCACAACTTAGGCATTTCATCGATCACCTAGCTTGCACAAAAAAATTGAAATGAGAAAAATGAGCTCAAGAAGAAATGCCGGAAAGAGGATGAAGCTGCTAACCGTGGGGTGTCGTCAATCTCTCCAAATGGTGTAAAATATTGTGTATTATATAGGCTTGGGAGAGAAAATGGAGGAGAAATGGAGAGGGAAATTTCGTGAGCTCGAGCTCGGGCTGAAAATGGATGCGGCCGGGGTGGAAGAAGCTGATCAAGATCAGGACCATTAGTCCTGGTTTGTGTTAGGAACCGGGACTAAAGGTGTCTGCCGCTGGGCCCCGCCTAACCTGCCGCATGTGGTGGACGTTTAGTCCCGGTTCGTACCGGGCCTAAAGGTCCCTCCCAAATCTAGCGTGGTGGCTCTCACCCCTTTAGTCTCGGTTAAATTGAAAATCCGGGCTAAAGGGGTGAACCAAAGGCTCCTTTTCCACTAGTTATACACTTAGAGTATCCTACAGAGCAGCGATAAATATGATCTCACGATCTGAGTAATAATCTATCATATCACTTTCCTATTGCAAATGATTAGCGTCGTAATACGATCCTATTGCAATACTTTGATGCGTATGTCCATCACCTTATTCTACCAATAAGATGACCTCATTGTCAACCGACGTGACTATCCATGATCAGGAAATCTCGATCAATAGTTGCCCAATGATCTAGTTTATATAGAGGCTTACTAGGGACTCTGGTTTGTCTATGTATCACACGTGTATTAACTATTCCGATTAATACAGTTATAGCATGACACAAAAACATATTATAAATTTATGAGATAATAGGATAAATACTATATATTTATTTGCCTCTAGGGCATATCTCATTCACAAAGGCGTAATGACTACGTCCTACAAATATTGGGTATGTCCGTCACATTGTTCTACCAACAATATGACTCCATTGTCAACTGAACTAGATGTCACATGATCGGGAAACCTCGATCATCAATTGCCCAATGAACTAGTTAGATAGAGGCTACTAGGGACCTGGTTGTTTATCTACCACATGTGTATTAATGTTTCCGCTTAATACAGTTATAGCATGGTATAAAACATATAATGAAAAATTGAGATATGACGAATAAACTATCTTTATTAAGTGCCTCTAGGGCATATCTCCTTCACACCGCGCCAGTTCATCTTTTGCGCACTTTTCTTCTTCCTCACACTTCTCGTTCTCGTCGAGCCGTTCGTAGCCTCAATTTCTTTATCGATGGAGAGATGTCCCCGCTTGTTCAGGCGCGAACCAGATTGAATATCCTCACTGTGCGCTTTCTCTCTGCGGTAAGCTCGCTGCCTCCTCGTTGTGCTTTCTCTTTTTTACTTTGTTTTCTGGCGACATTGTTTGTTTTCTCAGATATGTTCTTCTTCAATATTTCTCCATTAACTAGATCTCGAGCTTTCTTCTCGAAATGGGTACCAAGCATGCTACCAAGCGGGCAACCAAGAAGAACAAGGCCAACGCTGGCGCGGGATCCTCCGCATCTGCCTTCCCTGAGAAACCCAGCTAGGCATGGCGCCAGCTTGGGCCCGCCCAACAGCACCAAAAAACCCAATAAGATCGTGTGCTGGTAGTTATGCCAGTCCTCACACATGCCACCTCATCATGTGCTTGGAGCTTATCCTCATGAGGTATGGTGTCTGTATTTGGATCAGCCCAACAGCGCCGCAAACCTAAAATGACCAAGCGCCGGTGGTAGGGCCAGCCCCCACACGAGCCACCTCATCCAAGGTCCTTGATGCTTTCTTCCAAACTCGTGCAACACACAAAAGAAAGCCCGCGAGCACTGCGGCCACGGTTAAGCACGTGAACGGTGCATCAAAATGGAAGCATGGCTCAAAGGCACATCCCTAATGCCCAGGAGGCCACGACACCCGCAAAGGCTTATGGCGTTACTGGACATACCGGATTTGTTGCAAAAGGGTAGCTTTTAAGTTAAAAAAATATAACTTATTCACCTATAGGACCCGGGAGCGCATCCTAACCCGTAGTTCGCTTTGCCTAAAACATGGCCTCCCGGGAATTCTCATCCCTCGCAGGCCCGGACCCTACGGTGAGTATATTTTCTTCTCACATTCTAAGTCACATGACTCTTCTAGATCTAGAAGTGACAGAATAGCACAAGCAAACGAAAAATTCACAAAACACGTAAGACCAGCACACGGAATGCAGAAAGTTTAGTACAGACCAACAAAGCCAACAAAATAGCATAGACTACTAGAGGATGGAGGCGTCCCTACGCGAAAAGAAGACCGCGTACGAAGAGCGAGCTCATCTCTAATTCAGGCGTCGTCCACGCCTAGCTGGACTCTGTCTCGCTTTTACCGGCGAAGAGCTCTCATCACTCCCGTCATCGTCCTTGTCGCCATCCTCGCTAGTGAAGAAGGAGTTGTTGCTGCTGCTGCTCTCGCTCTCCTCACAGCATGGCGAACGGCCCCCGCATGGCTCAAAGATCTTGCTGAGGAGAGTCCTCGTGGAACTTGAAGACGAGGCGGTCCCCGCTTGACGCACCTCGGGAGCGGGAAAACCACCTCCACCCATGGCACAAGAACATGGCCCCAGCTGCATCAAGTCTCTGTGCACACCAAGTTAGGCCGTTGATGTCTACGCACGCTTCTATTTTTTTATGACAGTATTGGGCCTCCAAGAACAGAGGTGTGTAGAATAACACCAAGTTTGAGGTGTGTAGAACAACACCAAGTTTACCTTAAGTGAATCACCCAAGGTATATCGAACTCAGGATGGTAGAGGTCAAAGATATCCCTATCAAGCAACCCTGCAATTAAGATACAAGAAGTATATGTGTCCCCAACACACCCAATACACTTATCAGATGTATAGGTGCACTAGTTATGCAAAGAGATAGTGAAATATAGTAGTAATTGTAATCTGAAATAAAAATGGCAGCAAGCAAACATTTAGCAAAACTTATTAGAAATGGTGTTTCAATGCTTGGAAACAAGGACTAGGGATCATACTTTCACCAATGGACATTCTCAACAATGACATCAAAGCTGAATAATAAATAATACTCTTAAACACTCTCATGTTGGATGATAAACACCATTCATTGTGTAGGGCTACAAGAGCACCCTCAAAGACAGAGTAAACTAACACCAACAATGTCATAAAGGAATCACACACGGTGCACACACGGTCACCGTTACAACCGTGAATAACCCGAAGTTCATATTAAAATAACCTATAAAGTGCATAATAGATAAATAGTAGCATCACATATTTAAATGAATTACAAAGCTCATGATTATATAAAGATCACACCATGGGAGAGAGAGATAGACCACATAGCTACCATGGATCCCGCAGCCCCGGGGGAGAGCTACTCACTCCACATCATAGGAGTCAGCAACGACGATGGAGATGGCAGTAAGTCGATGGAGATGGCTCCGGTGGCAATTCCCCGTCTCGACAGGGTGCCGGAACAGAGACTTCTGTCCCCCGAATCTCGTCTTCGATGGCGGCGGCGCTCAGGAACTCGTGGAGGAAAAAGGCTTATTATTTTAGGGTTTTTGCGTCAGGGGCAATATATGGGAAAAAGGGCGAAGGCGGTGGAGGCCCGAGAGCTCATCACCACATGCTCGCGCGGCCAGAGGTTGGGCCGCGCCTAGGCATGGCGAGGGCGCCTCGGTCTTCATCTTCGCTTCTCCTTCGGACTTCTGGAACATGTTGGGAAAAATAGGAGCTTTGGCAAAGAAATCGTCCAATTCCGAGAATATTTCCTTAAGTGGTTTTCTGAAACGAAAAATAGCGGAAAACAGGGAACTGGCACTATGTCATCTTCTTAATGGGTTAGTCCCAGAAAATGCATAAAACCATATAAATGCATATAAAACATGTAATAATTGGTATAATATAAGCATGGAACATAAGAAATTATAGAACGTTGGAGACGTATCAGCCGTTGCGGCACCCGTCGATGTGAAGCCAAAGATCGTTAGGCCTGTTGTCTTTCATGGTTTCGGTGAAGCAGCGGGGGAGGCGACTCCGGAGGCGGCCGTGCATATGCACCATATATTCGAACTCCGACATCTCCGCGCAGCCTGGGCCGGAACACGGGTAGCAGACCTGCCGCGACCGCGTGTTCCACCTGCTCCCCTAATACGTCTCCAACGTATCTATAATTTCTTATGTTTCATGCTTATATTATACCAATTATTACATGTTTTATATGCATTTTATATGGTTTTATGCATTTGCTGGGAATAACGTATTAACAAGATGCCACAGTGTCATTTCCCTGTTTTCTGCTGTTTTTGGTTTCCGAAAACCACTTAAAGAAATATTCTCGGAATTGGACGATTTCTTTACCGAAACCCCTAATTTTCACGAGAGGTTCAAGAATACCAGACACCTAACGGAGAGGGCCACGAGGGCGCCAAATGAGGTCTAGGCGTGGCCAGGATGCCTGCCGCACGAGCCCCAGATGAGGGCGCCTCGGCCCTCCACCGCCTTCGCCCTTTCACCTACCTAAATCCCCCGAAAACCTAAGACCTACACGAAGAAAATATTTCTTCCACGGAGTCTCGAGCCGCTGCCTTCGTCAACCCGACTTCGGGAGAGATCAGAAACTCTCCTGTCGGGGGGCTGCCCCCCGGGTAGGGCAGATCCCAGTACTATCCAGCAATGAAGTAACAGGGTTTGACCTTTGGAGAGAGCAAGGGCCATTCTTTGATACACCGAAGGGGCAACTTGACCTTTCGGAGGTGGTTGGGACCAAGGTGTCTCTTGGGGGACGCAATGGTCATGAATGGAGACTATAAATAGCCCCCCCAGGCCTTTAGAACGGCATAAGCCCAAGAGGATTGTTCCTCTAAGAACTAGCTTCTCGAAGATGTCTTTGGTAGCAGCCCAAGACATCTTCAGGAGGCTAGGCCTAGAGTTGCTCATCCTAAGTGGTAGCCCGGAGCAAAGACGGAACTCGGGGGCAACCGGGAAGGATCTCGGATCCCACGTTCTGCCACGGATAAGATCCCGGGTTGAGGCGTGCTCAGATCAACCGAGCAAGGTCCCGAGTGGAGAAGATCCCGGAGAATCCGGATAGGCTACCCGGGTAAATACTAACCGGCATGTCTATCTGGGTACTGGCCAATGGTTTTGTGTATGCAGGAAGGACGTACCATATCAAGCAAGGAGGTAGCCGGCATGGGGGATGCCGGTGGGACTTCAACGGTCTAGTACAAGCTTTTCCGCCTGGCACGGGGGGAAGTCCCATTCCCCCTGGCACGGAAGCATGGTCACCTCCCGCCTGACACGGGAGCGTGTCAGTCGGTACGATAACGATACGACAAGATCGGACATGCCTAGCCCGGCAATCCGGAAAAGGCTACTCGGGATGGGCAAAGACATGTCTTGTCTCTGACAGAGGGACAATGATGTTCCAAGACGGCGCCTGCGGTACTTGACGGAATGATGACGGCAGGGCTAGGCCAGATAGCTCGGCGGCTAGGTCGCACTAGCTGGTGTCGACATAACCGTTAGGCCTGTCCGGTGGGGCCATGCCGGATTAGGGTTTCCGGCCCTCCCGGCCGGAACTCTATAAAAGGCGCCATAACTACTTAAGAGGGAGAGAGACCTACTTGAGGGCCAAAACTATAGTCCCATTTACTCCTAGTGCATTTACTCCATCCTCTCTCTAGTTCATCTTGTTCTTCCTTGTTTCACCAAGAGAGCTCAAGGAGCATGTTGTAGATCTTGTACCACCCTTATATATTGAGAGGAAGGCAGGAGTAGGGGTGTTACCTCCCCACGAGGGCCCCGAACCTGGGTATATCGTGTGTGTGTTCTTTGCCTTCGTGCATTTGTTCGTCTTTGCTAGATCTTGTGGAGTGTCTTCCGGAGTGGTTTCGTGTTCGTCGGTGATCTTATTGATTCCGGCATCCTCTACCGTGTGAGTTCGTTAACTCGCTAGCCCTCCCCGGATCCACCAGCGTCCATCGGCCCCACACTTTAGCCATCCTATGGCATCTGCCGTGATACCACCACGACAGTTGGCGCCCACCGTGGGGCGGATAGAGGCGCTGGCTGGTGTACACATCCAGACGGGTTCCTCCGTTCGCTCCGACATCTGAGTTCTCTCCGGCCTGGTTGTCAGGCTGGGCGAGATGGATTTCGTCAGCGACAATGCCGGTTGCTTCCGGAACAAGCCCTTCCCGGCCGACGGATGCCTCATCGACTTCGACGTCTTCACCACCTACGTTGCCACCGAGGTCGTCTGCAGCTATCCGGACGTTGTCTTGGAGGCGGAAGATCCCCCCATGCTCCGCGCCGCCCGGGGTCCGCATGTCGATCGCCCCGGGGGCTGCGTCGCGGTCATGATGGTCGGGGTGACCGAGGAGGTGTTCCAGGATGCTCCCGATGGCGATGCCGGTACTAACCGAGTCCGGTTAGCAAAACCTCCGCAGGAGAGGGGTGCTGCCCGAGACGGTGATCCCCAGCCATCTCACCCTCGTCGCCGCCCGGACCCCCTCTCGGGTCTGGTGGCCAAACGGGCTGTCCCTTTAACAGTAGATGTGGATACCCAAACCACATCGGCTGATCTGGACGAGCAGCGCAGATTGCTGCTCGCGGAGGCTCAAGAGATCGCTGAGATCCGGCGTGAGCTTAGTGCCAGTCTCCGGGAGTACAATGCAACTCACGGGTTCCCCAAGATAGACTCTCGGGAAAAGCGCATTGCTGACCCGCGCAAGAAGGGCAGAATGGTGAATGACGAGTTGGCGGGTAGCGCAGCGCCTAGTCATAGCAGGTCGGGTAGCATGGTCTCGGCAGAGAAACCGGTATACAGCTCGCCTGCCAAGACTCTTAGGGTTGCCGAGGCAGCCATGGCTGATTTGGACGGACTATCCGGAGAAGCTCTGCGCAAGCAGCAAGAGCGGGTCAACGAATTGGTCATAGAGGCTAATCGGCAGAACAAATCCTTCAAAAAGAAAAACCCGGGAGCTGGATCACAGGTGTATTTGGTTAGGGCCGAGAGCAACAAATCGGGCGGAGAGGCTTCCTCTCCGTATCCGAGTAAAAGCAAGAGCAAGAGCCGAAGCCGGAGCAGGGGCTGCGGAAAAAACAAGCAATTGTAGGCATATGACCTGGCCTTTGCCGGAGTTCATCAAGCCGGACGAAACAATCCCGGCCAAGCTCAGGGTAGCCATGGTGGTGGTAACCAGGGTGTAGGAAACAATGTCCTGGCAAGTCGTGGCAATCCACCCAGGTATCCACCACAAAGTCAGGGAAACCGGCAGAGAGAGGCCGCTTCTGTCCCGCATCAAGCCATAGTTCATGTGGTTAACAGACATGATGATGGCAACTCGAGGTTGCAGCAACTCGGATACCAGCCTAATGAGAATCCCTTGGGATCTCGAATAGGAACTCGGCAGCTAGATCCCGCTGATGCCCGAATCAGGCTCGACCGGATTCACCAATCCGAGTTGGTTGAAGAGCAAGGCCCTCCGGGACCTGCTTGCTTTGGACCTCGGATCATGAGAGAACCGGCTATGCGAAACTTCCAGCTCAAACGGGAGCTCGAAGCCGGAGGACTGGCTAACCGACTATGTAACTGAATTAAGCATAGCCGATGGAAACAGACGCTGGGCGGCACGGTATGTACCGCAGATGTTGGAAGGACCCGCCAGGATCTGGCTGAACAACTTGAGGACTGGCAGCATAGACTGTTGGTTGGATTTCGAGGAGGCATTCATCAGCAATTTCACCAGCACGTACAAGAGACCCAACCGACCTCAGCAGCTCGCCATCTGCCGGCAAAGGAGCAATGAAACCGATCGGGAATACCTTACTCGGTGGAGCAACATTCGCAATTCTTGCAAAGGGGTTGTTGAGGCACAGGCCATCTCGTGGTTTGCGCAAGGATGCCGGCATGGCTCTATGCTTTGGCAAAAGCTGCAAAGGAAGATGCCGACAACCTTGGTAGAGACCATGCGCATCGCCGACACCTACACGCTTGGAGATCCCATGCAACCCCTAGTGGATATCGGAGACTCCAACAGGAGGAATGCGGGAACTCAGCGTTCGGGGCCGAGCAGAACCCATGTTCGCCACGATTTCGGCCAGAAAAGGAGCCAGCCCGAGTTCCACTATGCCTCGCAGCACGTTGCGGCAGTTGGCCGAGATCAGGGGGATGCCGGCAGCAATCAGCGGCAGAAAACAACTGGTCCGACTTGGGGTCAGAGCCAAGAAGTGCAGAAAACTTGGGTGGACCAAAAGAAGCCCCTGACGTATGAAGAGATGCTGAACAAGCCATGCTGCTACCATACGTTGGAGGCCAACAAGCCTGCAAACCATTCTACCCGGCAGTGCAGCTGGTATCAGCGCACCTTGCAAGAGGGCAGCGCGGGGGCTACTCGGCCAAACGCTCCGGCGTCACGACCGAATATCCCACGACCCCCTCCACCGCTATCCGGTGCCAATGCAGTCCGGATTAATCAACCCACCCAGGGACCCCCTCCCAGACCGGTGAACATGGTGCACACCCGGAATGATAATGGCGCTGGTACAAGTAATCAACCCGGACACCAACAAGGCAACTACCGGGAGGCACATCAGAGCTATGTGGTCTTCGTGACCGAGCCCACTAACCGGAAGAGTGTGCGACAGCGCGCTCTGGAGGTCAATGCTGTGATCCCGACGGTGCCAAAGTTTCTACACTGGTCCGAGATGGAGATCACTTGGAGTCGGAAGGATCACCCCCGGGTTATGCCTAAGCCTAGTGGCTATGCTCTGGTAGTGGACCCGACATTTGTCGGACCGAGCCTCAACGTCCGCTTCAGTCGGGTACTAATTGACAATGGCAGCGCCATTAACATTATGTACAAGGATATCATGATGAAGCTGGGAGTGTCCCTAAACACGCTGCTCCCAACCGAGACCACCTTTCACGGCATTGTACCCGGGGTCTCCTGCTCCCCTATGGGCAAGATCTGGGTTGAGGTGTTATTTGGAACCCGGGAAAACTGCCGGACAGAGAGCCTGGAATTCGAGGTTGTGGATCTCGAGAGTCCATACCATGCACTTATTGGCAGGCCCGCACTAGCCAAGTTCATGATATCCACCCACATGGGATACCTAAAGATGAAGATGCCGGGTCCAAATGGGGTGATCACCATAGCAGGAGACCACAAGCGCTCCATGGACTGTGCAACTGCCGGCTCAAACTTAGCCGAGTCCCTTGTCATTGCGGAGGAGAAAAAGAGGATTCAGCAGGTAGTGGCACTGGCCAAGACCTCGCAACTCGGAATGCCCGGGATGGTGAACCCGGAGCAGAACGCCTCATTCCAGCCACCAAAGGAGACCAAGAAGGTGGGGGTCGACCCCAGCAACCCGGAGCGCCAGGTCATCATTGGCAGCAACCTGGACGGCAAATAGGAAGGCGAGCTCGTCGACTTCCTCTGTGAGAATCGGGATGCCTTTGCGTGGTCGAATGACAATCTGCAAGGCGTTCCGAGGGAGTTGGCTGAGCACTCACTGTTTGTCAGGCCGGATGCGAAGTCGGTGAAGCAACCGACTAGGCGCCTCTCGGACGAGAGGAGAGCGGCAATCATGGAGCATCTCGCGGTACTGCTGGCTGCCGGATTCGTGATGGAAGTACTGCACCCGGATTGGATCTCGAATCCAGTGCTTGTTGAGAAGAAGAAAGATGATCCCCTCCTGCTGAAGGTGTGGCGCATGTGCATCGACTTCACCAACCTCAACAAGGCATGTCCGAAGGACCCATTTCCACTTCCCCGGATAGATCAAGTGATCGATTCCACTGCTGTCGTGGTGGTGTCACGGCAGATGCCATAGGATGACTAATGTGTGGGGCCGAAGGACGTTGGTGGATCCGGGGAGGGATAGCGAGCTGAAGAGCTCACACGGGGAGGATCCCGGTAAAACCGAGATCTCCCAGGAACAAGAAATAAGAACAAAGCGCGAGGGGGAAGATCTAACAAACACGAACAAGTGCATGAAGGCACACAACACACACACGATATACCCAGGTTCAGGGCCCTCGTGAGGAGGTAACACCCCTACTCCTGCCTTTCCTCTCTATATACTTGTGTTACAAGAGCTACAACTTGCTGCTAGATCTCTCAAAGGGAGGAGTACAAAGAACTAGATGAACTCAAGGTGAGAAGGAGTGAATGATCTCTAAGTAAATGTGACTATAGCTTTGGCTCTGAAGTCGGTCTCTCTCTCTCAGGAGCAGTTATGGCGCCTTTTATAGAGTTCCGGCCAGGAGGGCCGGAAACCCTAAATCGGCTTGGCCCCACCGGACAGGCCTAGCCGGCATGCCGTCACCGGCTAGTGCGACCTAGTCGCCGGGCTATCCGGTGTAGCCCCTTCGTCATCATCTTGATAAGGACGGCAGGCGCCGTCCTGCACCATCATTGTCCCCCTGTCCGAGACAGGACATGTCCTGTCCCATCCCGGATAGCCTTTTCCGGACTGCAGTGCTAGGTAAGTCAGGTCTTGTCGTACCCTGGTCGTACCGGCTGACACGCTCCCGTGTCAGGCGGGAGGTGACCATGCTTCTGTGTCAAGCGGGAGGTGACCATGCTTCCGTGTCAGGCAGAATGGTACTTCCCCCCGCAATAAACGGGAAAACCTGCTATAGACCGTTGACGGCCTACCGGGATCCCCCATGCCGGGTACCTCCTCGCTTGCCACTGTGAGCATGTTCTGCATAAGATCAAGACCGAGACATATACTCCGGTTAGTACTTACCCGGACCACTTATCCGGTAAAGCCGAGTACTCCTCCCTCCGGGAGTTCCCTCGGAGCCCGAGATCCGGGACCCTTTCCGGAGGCGTCCGAGCTCGTCTCAGGGTGAGTATCTCTAGGCCTAGCCTCCCGAAGATGTCTTAGCCTATCAGCAAAGACATCTTCGAGAAGCTAGTTCTTAGAGGAACCACCCGCTTATGCCTGTGCTGCGATTGTGAAGGCTGGGGGTGTCTATTTATAGCAGCCAGGGCTGCCCCTTGCGCCTGCCAGGAGACACTTTGCCCCCTACCGGTGTTCAAGGGTTAAGTTGCCCTTTCAGCACATCAGGAGGTGTCCCTGGCTCTCGCAAAAGGTCAAGTACTGTTGGCCCTTTACTGAATTATACCGGGATCTGCCCCTACCCGGGGGGCAGCCCCCCGACACTAGTCCCCGAAGCTGGTGCTGCACAGCGACCTCGGATGATGTGCGGGATCAGCTTTTAAACAACAACTATCTTCCGAGAACACATGTCATCACCCTCCGTTTTCTTGCCGAGATTGATTTCTCCCGAGACCCCCGTACCGACACTGTTTTAACCGGGAGACGAAGTCTGCAACCGGATACTCCAGTCCCGGCGAATCTCGACGTTGGCATCATGTTGAGTTCGAGACCACGGGCTGGGCCCCACAAGACGTCCCGTCCGAGCAGAACTGCACTCGAGTGCCTCTGCTTGAGCACGCTGTCGCTTGGGTTCCCGCGCCGGGAGCAGCATCCGATCCGGAGTCCAACCGTTGGGGCCGTGTGGCCCTTGGTGTGGCCGGATCGGACGCTCCGGGTAGCGCCACGTGGCTTGCTGCGCAAACTAGATCCCACCCACGATCGTGGAGATCGTGGGCGGGAAAAATGGAAACCGCTTCGGAATCGTCCCCATAAATAGGGGACCGGAACGGTCTCCTCCCCTTCTTCTTCCTTGCTCCTCCTTCACCACCGTCTCGAGCACGCCGCCGCCGCTGCGCTCGTTGCCCGAACTCCGTCGCCCTCGCCGTGCGCCGGAGCTCGAACATCGCCGTCCCTCTCGCACGTCACCGACCTCCTCTTTCACCGGTGAGTCGCTCTCTCCGTCTCGATGATTTTCTCCGGTAGAACAACCGCCCGACTCCGGCCGTGCCGTAACACAAGTGCGGTTGAGCCGCCGCCGGTGAGCACAACTTGAGCGGCGCGCACGAGGCGCACGGCGGTGATGTACCGTCGCGGTAGGATGCAGATCATTCACTTGCATTGCGCCTCGCCCGAGTCTAACGCGAGCCTATTTTCCTCCTTTTTGTTTTGATTTTCTAGCAGATGGTAGATCTTATTTCCCAGGAATCCGGTTGTGTTTAGCAGTTTGTGCTCCGGCATCCTAGTTCCCGGTAGACTAACTCTTACTAACCGCCGCTGCGCCTGCAGAGTAGCCCGGATACATCTGCAGACTTCTCCGACATGGGCGAAGAAAGTATCCGGGGGTGCTGGGACGGATCCGAGACCAAACAATGGGATCTGGACTGGCTGTATCGGACCCACCGGATTCCGCCAGAAGTCGAGAGCCGTCTCCCGGAGGGCGAGGTTGAGCCGGAATCCCAACCCGGGGAATACGTTGTATTCCTCACGCATTTCGAGCGTGGGTTTGGGCTTCCGGCTAGCACCTTCTTCCGCGACTTCCTCGACACCTACAGCCTCCAACCGCATCACCTCCCAGCCAACGCCATTATGATGCTCTCGGTCTTCACCACGTATGCAGAAGCATATCTCGGCGTGTGGCCCTTTCTGGATCTTTGGGCCAAGTATTTCATCCTTCGTCGCCAGGTCATCCCCAACCCGGATCAGAAAGAGAAAGACCTGGTCGACTGCGGAGCGGCCACCATCATCCCTCACGCTGACTCCGGGTTCCCCATAGTCAAGGGACTAGAATCCTGCCGGAAGTGGCAGCGCAGTTTCTTCTACGTGAAGAACCGGGAGCACTCGGGAGATGGTCCGGGATCCTCGAATCCGGATTTCATAAATCTGCCGGAGTTTGTCCATGGCCCTCCTCGCAAGTTCAACCTCTGGAAACGACTCCCCGATACCGAATAGGTCAATTGCATGCATGATGTGCTCTTGGCGCTGAACAAGAAAATGACCGGCGACGATCTCCTGCGCTGCTTCATTATCCGCCGCGTCTGCCCTCTGCAAACCCGAGTGCACAAGATGTGCCATATGTATGGGAGATATGACCCCACCAGGACCAGTATCTTCCCTCTCGACCGTCCCGCGGTCGTCCGACGTGTCCGAGCTATTGCTCGGACGAAGATGTCGGACGAGTATGTTTAGGGTGTTATTGGGGGATCCCGGAAAAAGCCGTTAAAACAGGTGCTCCTGTCTGTCTTTCGCGCATTTGCCCACGTACATGCATTTACCTGGAAATCAACATGTGGTGATTTGTTTGCACAGTTGTTCGAGCGGCAAGCCGAGGAGGACGCAGTCCACGCCAACGGGAATTTCGTGCCGAATATCCCGGTGCCGGATAAGATGCCGAGAAAGGACCCCGACGGCGAGGACCATCTCGCCATTCCTCTGCTCAAGGCTGCAGCTCCGGGTAACCCTTCAACCTCAGAGACAGTTTCCATTTCTTCGGATGATGAGGATGAGATTGACTGCCAAATTCTCGATGTTATTGACGCTCTCCCTCTCAATTGGGACTCAGCAGTGGTTCCGAAGCCGACTGCCGTAACCAAACGTGCCGAGAGCCGGAAGCGCGCGGCTTCCGACACCGAGGCTGCCGACAACTCCAGCAACCCCCCCAAGAGGAGCAAGCCGAATAAACAAACGGCCCCGAAGCCTCGCCGGCAAAGGGGCCCTCCCACTTTGGACTCCGGGTATATTCTGCTTGCCTTATGCCACATGACTTTGCCTTCTTCATAAATTATTACTGAGATGTTTTCTTTCAGGGACGCACTCGACCTCCCTTCACCTGCTATTCCTCCTCCTCCCGGAACTCGGACTCCCAGTTCTGCCCGGGCTTCGCCTTCTCCTCCTCGCCCCTCTACTCGGGGAAGCGAAGCTGCCGCCTCAGGTGCCGCACCGGCATCCGTTGTGACTCCGGATGCTTGCCCGGTGACCGACGAGATCCCGGCGCAAGCCACGACTACCTCGGGAGATATTCTTCTTCCGGAAAGTCCGCGCCGGGTGCCCGGGCTTGAAGCGGAGATCTTGAGCCCTCCCCGGCAGTCCCTCCCGGCAAGCTTCGGACAAGGTTGCCCCGGAGAAGAGGCCCGCAGCCTCCTGCCGGCCCGCTGATCCACCTGCCGGGAAGTCGCGGCCCAAGGTTGCTGGGCAGAAAACAACTTCTGCCAAGCCTGCAGCTGCCCCGACATCCTCGGCCCAAGACTTGGTGCCGCGCACGGGTACGTTTTCATCGTTACCTCCGCCTCCCGCCAAGATCCCTACTGCTGCCTTGCGGATGTTGCAAGCAACCGTTCGTTCCTTTGTGCCTTCAGGATCCCGGGATATTGCTACTACCCGCGTGCCCGGCGGCACCTGCATACAGGTTGTTGATGCATACAACCAGGCCTGGCTTGCCGCCGACGCCTCCGAGACCGCGGGAGACTTGCACGCTGCCGGTCCAAGCCGCAACGCTCAAGCTCTGCACGCTCTCTAGGTGGCGGCGCTGGATGTTACCCGGGTGATCGAGGTAAGCTTGTTCTATTTCTTTCACCAAAAAAAATTTGTTCCTTCCACCACCACTAGTCCCCGAGATTGGTGCTTAGTGCTCTAGATTCCACCGAATAGCAGATCACTGGGCTCCAATCTTAGAGAAAAGTCCAGGACTCGGATAGCGAGTCCCCGAGATCCTCCCAACCGGGTAGGTTGCTTCAAAATTTGCTTCATAACCACTAGTCCCCGAGATTGGTGCTTAGTGCTCTAGATTCCACTGACTAGCAGATCACTAGGCTTCAATCTTAGAGAAAACTTCAGGACTCGGACACCGAGTCCCCGAGATCCTCCCAACCGGGTAGCCTGTTATGTGCTTTAGATCCCGGACTTTCCTGTTTTCCTTATTTTTCCCCGGCTAACTCCTCCTTCTTTGTCTTGATTTCAGGAGTGCAGCAAGAAACGCTGCAGCATCTTCAACCGAGTTCTTGCTGACCTCGGTCAGTCCAAGAAATCCGAGGAGCGCCTCCGGGAGGAGCGAGATGCCGCGCGCAAGGTCTCGGTAGACCAGAAGGCCGCACTCGCCACCGCGCAAGCCAAGATCGCGCGGCTCAACGGCGAGCTCAGAAAGGTCAAGGCTGCTGCGACCGAGATGAAGACGCGCTTCATCGAGGCGACCAAGAAGCAGAAAGAAACCTTGGACCAGTCCGAGGAGCGCGCGCATATTGCCGAGACCGAGCTGGCTCTCCTCCGGTCACGGTCTGATACTTGGCTCTCCGAGCTCACTGTCTTGAACCGGGATCTGAACAGTAAGTGGACCGACATCCTTCTTCCCTTGTTGCTTCCTTTCTCTGCTGTTGCTTTTCTTGTGACCTCGCTGTTTGACAGTTCTTCTTTTTAAAGGGGAATTTGAGCACTCCCGGGAGGCTGCTGTTCTCGCCGTTGCTGCCGCCCGAGAGAAGCGCGCCGGGAAGGGCCCTGTCTCGGAAGCCTGGGACATCGAGGATCACCTCACTGCCCTGAAGGCCCGGATAGTGCCCCTTCGGTCTATCGGGACGGAGCTGCTCAGCGCTGCGGTCCACGTCCACGGCGCACTGTGGCCGAGCATCCGCGCGACGCTCTCGGTTCCCGAGCTCGCGAGCGCACTGCGGTGTGCCGGGAGGCGCATTCACGCCTGGAAGCGTTCCGGTGCACGGGCTGGTGCCGACCAGGTCTTGACCCAAGTACTTAGCTGGTACGAAGGTCTTGATCTGGAGGCGATCCAGCGTCTGCGGACGATCTCGCCATGGCTGAGTGATCCGGCCAAGATTCAGCGGCGACAGGAGGTGGCGCACTGGATTGCTTCGTGGTCCAGCATCCGTGCCTTCACCGCCAGCGTCCTTCCTTCCGACTCGGAATCTGATTACGAGGATGACGAAGAAACCGGCGCGACTGGCGACGCGGAAGACGAGGCTCCGGAAGAAGATGATGCTGCCTCCGGCGCCGCGCCCGAGAGCGTGCTTCCCCGGGATATCTCCGAGACCGAGGTGCACCCCGACGCCCCGAGTACTGCTGCCGGAACTGAGGCCGAAGCTTCTCCTGCTGCGTCTCCCGAGAGAGCTGCTCCCGCTGATGCCGCCGAGACTGCTGCCCCTGCTGCCCCCGAGGTCGTTGCTCCGGCCGATGTTCCCGTCGAGAAGCCGACATCTCCTATTCCTTGAAACACTTTAAGAATAGACTCGTCAAATCCCCGGGATGCCGGGTACAATATGTAATATACACTTATATTATTTTCACTTCGTACTGAACTATTTATCCGAGTAACTTATGTCAATTTATTCTGTTTTGATTTTCCGAATTGCCTTTCATGTTTACCGTACTTAGGCAATTTTTGCTCTTGTCTACCATTTCGGCGTTCGACAGTCGAGTCACAAAACTCCACATACGGCATACATTACTTAGAACAATTCGAGTTCCGTCTAACCGAATTCCCGACATAAAAAACAACCGAGTTAGTAAAAAATAGGTATGCCGGATAAGTTCCTGCTCCGAGTCCCCGAGACCATTTTCGTGTTTCCCACCTTCCCTCTCTTTGCTCTTGACTACCATTTCGGCGTGCGTCAGTCGAGTCACAAGATGATTTCACATGACATACATTACTTTGACTTTGAGAATCGAACTCGGAACTTTCCCGGCATACAAATAAAACAGAGGACAGTTATCCGGCAGTCCCCGGGTTCCTTCCCGAGCTGCCGGTGAAACACAGTAAATGAACTTGACAAAAATAACAACAAGACATGCACATAACCAGGCAGTCCCCGGGTTCCTCCCGGGGTGCCTTACTTTCATTAATACTGAAAATTGAGATACAACATACACTGAGCCCTTTACGTGTAAAAGGGGCGAAGTAGAGCTACATTCCATGGACGCTTGGTTTCCTCACCGGATTTGTCCATTACACCTTTCCTAGCCTCCTGTGCATCTACAAGGTAATAAGAATCATTGTGCAATGCTCTGCTTATCACAAAAGGTCCCTCCCAAGGAGGTGATAATTTATGCATTCCGGCCGTGCGTTGGATGAGCCTCAGCACCAGATCCCCCTCCCGGAACACCCTCGGGTGTACTTTCCGGCTATGATAGCGACGGAGATTCGGTTGATAAATTGCAGACCGAGATAGTGCCAATTCTCTTGCCTCTTCGAGTAAATCTACATCATCTTCTCGGGCCTCCTTTGCCTCGGTCTCGGTGAACATTGTCACTCTCGGGGAGTCATACTGTATGTCGGTCGGGAGTACTGCCTCAGCACCGTATACCATGAAGAATGGCGTGTACCCGGTAGACCTATTCGGTGTAGTCCGGAGACCCCATAACACCGCCGGTAACTCCTCTATCCAGCATCCCGGAGTTCTCAACAATGGTTCGATCAAACGAGCTTTGATACCGGCTAAGACTAAGGCATTTGCTCTCTCGACTTGCCCATTTGCTTCCGGGTGTGCGACTGATGCTACATCCAGCCGGATTCCCTTCTCAGCACAAAACCGAGCGAATTCCCCCACAGCAAAATTGGTGCCATTATCCGTGATAATGTTGTGCGGGTATCCGTATCTCAAGATGATGTCTTTCAGGAATTGCACAGCGGTGTGTCCATCGCACTTCCGGATTGG
The DNA here is from genome assembly GCA_026929855.1 of Poa annua. NCBI lineage: Eukaryota > Viridiplantae > Streptophyta > Magnoliopsida > Poales > Poaceae > Poa > Poa annua. The sequence goes on from CM049432.1 coordinate 25,463,295, forward strand.
CTTGACCTCTATCCACTTGGTGAACTTGTCCACCATCACCAGTACATGTGTCATATTGCCTCTTGCCGGCTTGAATTGCCCGACCATATCCAGACACCAAACTGCGAATGGCCAAGTGATGGGAATTGTTTTCAGTGCTGACGCCGGCATGTGTATCCGGTGAGCAAATCTCTGGCATCCTCCACACTTCTGAACAATATCTTCTGCTTGCTGCAATGCAGTGGGCCAGTAGAACCCATGCCGGAACACCTTTGCCACCAGGGCCCGGGAGGATGCATGATGTCCACACTCCCCTTGATGTATTTCCAGGAGCATCTCCCGTCCTTCTGCCGGTTCTACACACCTCTGGAGTACCTCAGTGACACTCCTTTTGTACAGTTCTTGATTGATGACAGTGTATGCTTTTGACCTTCGCATTATCTGCCGGGCTTCCACTTCATTCTCCGAGAGGGTTCCTTCCAACATATAAGCCATAATGGGATGTGCCCATCCCGGAACAGGTCTAACCGGGAACATGGGAGCATCTACGTCCATTGTCTCTGCCGACATCACCTCTATCATCGTCTTTCTTTGTCTCTCTGAGCACTGCGATGCAGTCCCCGGGTTCGATGTTATGCTCCGGGCATCTACTTCCATGGGTACGGCATCTGAACCAGGCTCCTTGGGGATGAAGATAGAATCCGACTCGGGTGGTGGTTGAATAGATGGCTTCCTCAAATGCTCCAGGGCTATTCCGGGTGGGATGGCATCCCGAGATGACCCTAGCTTGGAGAAGACATCCGCTGCCTCGTTTTCTCCTCTGGGTATATGCTTGAACTCGCACCCTTCAAAAAATCCGGATATTTTTTGCACATGAAACCTGTATAAGGCCATGTTTGCATCGAGGGCATCCCAATTCCCCGACACCTGTTGTACTACGAGGTCAGAGTCACCGAAACACTCTATCCGGCGGATGCCGATTTCCTTGGCGACGTTCAGTCCATGAACCAAGGCCTCATATTCTGCGACATTGTTGGATGCCCGAAAATGAATTTGCAGCACATACTTCAGTACATCTTGTTTTGGGGAAGTGAGGACCACTCCTGCACCCAATCCGATCTTAGACTTTGAGCCATCAAAATGCATCCTCCAGAAATTGTAATCCGGCATCGGAGGTTCATACTGCATCTCGGCCCAGTCCACCAAAAAGTCCGGCAGCGCCTGCGACTTGATGGCATCTCGTCTCTCATACGCCGGAGCGTATGGATACAACTGGATGGCCCATTTGGCTACCCGGCCGCTAGCGTCCTTGCAACCGATGATCTCGGCGAGAGGAGCTTTGCATACCACTGTGATCGGGTGTTCCTGAAAGTAGTGCTTGAGCTTGGTCACTGCCATGTAGACCCCATACGCCATTTTCTGGTAGTGCGGGTAGTTCTGCTTGGATTCCGAGATCACCTCACTGAGGTAATACACCGACCTCTGTATCAGCTTGCCCCCTTCTTCCCTTTCTACAACCATTGCCACACTGATACTCGGTTGGTTGCGGCAATATACAACAGCATAGGTTCCTTGGGTAACGGGGATGCCAACACAGGTGCTGTTGAGAGCATTCTCTTCAAATCGTTGAACGCCGCGTCAACCTACGGGGTCCAAACAAATGGTTTGCTCTTCTTCATCAGCTGGTACAGAGGCAAGGCTTTCTCCCCAAGTCGGCTCACAAACCGACTTAGGGATGCAAGACACCCGGTAAACTTCTGCACATCCTTGAGACGCACAGGCAATTTCATGCTCTCGATAGCACGAATTTTACCCGGGTTGACCTCGATTCCCCGGCTTGAGATGAGGAAACCGAGTAACTTCCCTGCCGGAACACCAAATGTGCATTTATCCGGGTTCAATTTCATCCGGAACCTTCTTAAGTTCTTAAATGTTTCCCTCAGATCATCTATTAGTGAGGCTTTTTCTTTTGTTTTTATGACTATGTCATCGACATAGACCTCGGCATTTCGGCCTATTTGGTCATGCAAACATTTCTTCATGCATCTCTGGTATGTAGCACCAGCATTCCTCAAACCGAAAGTCATAACACGATAGCAATAAGCCCCATAAGGGGTAATAAAAGCAGTTTTCAATTGATCATCCGGATTCAAAGGTATCTGGTGAAAACCAGAGTGTGCATCTAAAAAAGTCAAAAGCTCACTCCCGGCAGTGGAGTCTATCATTTGATCTATCCGGGGCAGTGGAAATGGGTCCTTCGGGCATGCTTTGTTGAGATTGGTGAAGTCGATGCACATGCGCCACACCTTAAGCAGGAGGGGATCATCCTTCTTCTTCTCTACCAAGACCGGATTCGATATCCAATCCGGGTGCAGCACCTCCATTATGAATCCAGCGGCCAACAGTATAGCCAGATGCTCCATGACCGCGACTCTTCTTTCATCCGAGAGGCGCTTAGTCGGTTGATTCACCGGCTTCGCATCCGGTCTAACAAATAGAGAGTGCTCAGCCAACTCCCTCGGGACGCCTTGCAGATCGTCCCTCGACCACGCAAAAGCATCCCGATTCTCACGGAGGAAGTCGACGAGCTCGCCTTCCTATTTGCTGTCCAGGTTGCTGCCGATGATAACTTGGCGCTCCGGGTTGGTGGGATCCACACACACCTTCTTGGTCTCCTTGGGGGGCTGAAATGACGCACCCTGCTCCGGGTTCACCATCCCGGGCATTCCGAGTTGGGAGGTCTTGGCCATTGCCACCCCTGCTGAATCCTCTTCTTTTCTTCCGCGATCACCAGAGACTCAGCCAAGCACGATCCCGCCGAGGCACATTCGATGGAGCGCTTGTGGTCTCCCAAGATGGTGATTACACCGTTAGGTCCCGGCATCTTCATCTTGAGGTAGCCCACGTGAGTCGAGATCATGAACTTGGCGAGGGCCGGTCTGCCGATTAGTGCGTGATACGGGCTCTCGAGGTCCACGACCTCGAACTCTAAGCTCTCGGTTCGGCAGTTCTCCCGAGTCCCGAATAGCACCTCCACCCAGATCTTTCCCATGGGCGAGCAAGAGACTCCGGGCACAATGCCGTGGAAGGTTGTCTCGGTAGGCAGCAGGGTGTTCATGGATACTCCCAGCTTCAGCATCGTGTCCTTGTACATGATGTTAATGGCACTGCCATTGTCAATCAGAACCCGGCTGAAGCGGACGTTGAGGTTGGGTCCGACAAAAGTTGGGTCCACCACCAAGGCATACGCTCCCGGCTTAGGCATAACTCGGGGGTGATCCTTCCGGCTCCATGTGATCTCCATCTCGGACCAGTGCAAGAATTTGGGCACCGCCGGGATCACAACATTCACCTCTAGGGCACGCTGCCGCACACTCTTTCGGTCCGTGGGTTCGGTCACGAAGACCACATAGCTCTGATGTGCCTCCCGGTAGTTACTCTGCTGCTGTCCGCCTTGGTTACCGTTGTCGTTCCGGGTGTGCACCACGTTCACCGGGCGAGGTGGGGGTCCTCTCGGAGGAGGGGGAAGTCGAACAGCGTTGGCCCCCGATGTCGGAGGAGGGGGTCTCGGGATATTGGGCCGAGACGCCGGAGCACCCTGCCAAATAGCTCCCGAGCTGCCTTCCTGCAACGTGCGCTGATACCAGCTGCACTGCCGAGTAGAGTGGTTTGCGGGCTTGTTGGCCTCCAGAGTATGGTAGCAGCATGGCTTGTTCAACATCTCTTCATATGTCAGGGGCTTCTTTTGCTCCACCCAGGTCTTTTGCACCTCCTGACTCTGACCCCAAGCCGGGCCACTTGTCTTTTGACGCTGGCTGTTGCCGGCATCCTCCTGCTCTCGGGTTACTGCTGCGACGTGCTGTGCGGCATGGTGGTACTCGGGCAGATTCCTCTTGTGCCCGAACTCCTGGCGATCATGGCTCCTGCTCGGTCCTGTACGCTGAGGTCCCGCATTCCTCCTGTTGGAGTCACCGACATCCACCAGGGGTTGCATGGGATCTCCAAGCGTGTAGGTATCGGCGATGCGCATGGTCTCTGCCAAGGTCGTTGGCATCTTTCTTTGCAACTTCTGCCACAGCATCGAGCCATGCCGGCAGCCTTGTGCAAACCAGGAGATGGCCTGTGCCTCTACCACTCCTTTGCAAGAGTTGCGAATATTGCTCCACCGGGTAAGATACTCCCGGTCGGTCTCGTTGCTCCTTTGCCTATAGATGGCGAGCTGCTGAGGCCTGTTGGGCCTTTTGTACGTGCTGGTGAAGTTGCTGATGAATGCTTCCTCAAAGTCTAACCAGCAGTCTATGCTGCCAGTTCTCAAGTTGTTCAACCAGATCCGGGCTGGTCCTTCCAACATTTGCGGCACATAACGTACCGCCCATCGTCTGTTTCCACCGGCTATGCTTACTGCAGTTACATAGTCGGTTAGCCAGTCTTCAGGCTTCTTGCTGCCGTCATAGGTCTTGGCACCCCTGTTGAGCTGAAAGTTCCGAACAGGTGGTTCCCGCATGATCCGAGGTCCGAAGCAGGCAGGTCCCGGAGGTCCTTGCTCTTCCACCAACTCGGATTGGTGAATCCGGTCAAGCCGGAATCTGGCATCGGCCGGGTTCAGCTGCCTGGTTCCTATCCGAGATCCCAAAGGGTTCTCGTCTGGCTGATACCCAAGCTGCTGCAGCCTCGAGTTGCCATCGTTGAGCCTGTCTTGCGCAGGGATCACGGCCTGCTGGGGTACAGAGGCGACCTCCCTCTGTGGGTTTCCCTGAACATGAGGAGGATTCCGGGGTGGATTACCACGGCCAACCGGGTTATTGTTTCCTACACCCAGGTTACCATCCCCACGGGTACTTCCCGCCTGTCCCGAGTTACGCTGTCCGGCTTGCCCGGCTTGCTGGATACCGGCGAAGGCCGGGTCATAGGTTTGTAGTTGCTTGTTCTTCCCGGAACCTCGACTCCGGCTCTGGCTCTTGCTCTTGCTTCTGCTCGGATACGGGGAAGAGGCCTCCCCGTCCGACTTCTGGCTATTGGGTCTGGCTGAGTGCACCTGGGACCCTGCTCCGGGGTTCTTCTTCTTGAAGGCCTGATTCTGACAGTTGGCCTCAATCACCAACTCGTTTACCCGCTCCTGCTGCTTGCGCAGAGCCTCACCGGATAACCCTACCAATTCGGCCATGGCGGCTTCGGCGGCCCTAAGAGTTTTCGCCGGTGAGCTGTACACCGGCTTCCCGGCTGAAATCCGACTTCCTGTGTGACTGGTGGTGGCTCCACCAGCCAGCTCCTCATTCACCATTCTTCCTTTCTTGCGCAGATCCGCAATGCGCTTGTCCCGGGAGTCTATCTTAAGGAATCCGTGAGCTGCATTGTACTCCCGGAGGCTAGCATTGAGCTCGCGCCGGATCTCGGCGATCTCCTGCGCTTCGGCGAGTAGCAACCTCCGCTGCTCCTCCAACTCAGCCGAAGTGGCCTGGGTATCCGCTTCGGCAGCCACCGGTACAGTCAACTTGGCCACCAGCCCCGAGAGGGGATCCGGGCGGCGCCGCGGCTGGGACGGCTGCGGATCGCCATCTCGGGCCGCAGGTCTTTCCTGCGGGGGTTTGGACAAACGATGGTGGCCGCTCCCGGTATCGCCGTCAGCGTCCTGGTACTCCTCCTCGGTTGCCCCGACCATCATCACCGCGACGGAACTCGGGGGGCGACCGGCACGCAGACCCCGAGCAGCGCAGAGCATGGGAGGGTCCTCAGCTTCCAGGACCACGTCCGGGTAGCTACAGACAACCTCTGTGGCGACGTAGGTGGTGAAACCACCAAAGTCAATGAGACATCCGTTCACCGGAAACGCTCTGTTCCGGAAGCACCCTGCGTTGTCGCAGACGAAGTCCATCTCCCCTAGCCTTACGACCAGGCCAGAGAGAACCCGAACCTCGAAGTGAACAGGGGTGTGAGATCCTGGCTCAGATGTGAGATCCTGGCTCAGGGCTTAATAGGATTGATAGAATACTCATATCAACAAGTTGCAACTTCTTTTCCGGAAGCTCATCTGGAAAGAACTCCGAGGTTAAGCGTGCTTGGCCTGGAGTACTCTAAGGATGGGTGACCGACCGGGAAGTCCTTCCCGGGTGCGCACGAGTGAGGACAAAGTTGAGTCTAGTGTTGGTAAAAATATTTTTAACCTAAAAATGAGTTGTGAAAACCATCTTAGGAATCTTTTTACTCCTTATCTGGTTACCCTCTAATCTCGGAGCAATCTTACCTCTATTTGTTTTGAGCCTTATCACGTGTCGCTTCCGCCGCGCATGACGTGTCATACACTTACTCACTTTGGGTTTCAGGGCGTGGGGCGACCTACTTTTGGGGCTCCCGTCCCTATGTTTGGTGTCAGGATCATTCTTCTTGCTGTGCCTAGTCTCTACCCGAGTTCTACTTTCATTCCTGACTCTAGAGTCTCCGTACCTGACATTTGAATTATTCTTGCTACAGTACTGTTTGATTCTGGAGCATCACATTCATTCATTTCGGTAGCATTTGCACAACAAAACAATATACCGTTTGAAGAGTTGGAAACACCATTACTGGTCACCAGCCCGGGCACTCGTTTGCAAACCAAAAGGGTGACCCCCGAAGTCCAAATTAAGATAGGCCCATTCCCCTTCCCGTTTCCGTTGATAGCCTTCAATTCAACCGGCTTTGATGCCATACTGGGAATGAACTGGCTAGGGAAATACAAGGCTAACCTCGACTGTGCTGCCAGAACCATCACCGTGACCACTTCTTCCGGCGAAATTGTGGAGTATTGGTCTGCACAGTCCAGACCTCCATCTCCATCCATGCCCCACTCACCTGAGCTTCTCCTTTGCCTTATGGAAGGCTTATCCCCTCCTGAAATCCAAGACATCCACGTTGTGTGTGACTTCCCGGATGTGTTCCCGGAGGAATTGCCTGGCATGCCACCTGATCGAAGTGTGGAGTTCGTCATAGAGTTGCTTCCCGGTACCGCGCCGGTTGCCAAGAAGCCCTACCGGATGCCGGTGGAGGAGCTGGCGCTGTTAAAGGAGCAAATTGATGAACTGTTAGCGAAAGAGTTCATTCGGCCTAGCAGTTCACCTTGGGGTTGTCCCGTACTCTTCGTCAAGAAGAGGGATTCTACCGTGCCTCGTCTAGTCTCTGACTACAGGCCTTTAAATGCGGTGACAATCAAAAACAAGTACCCTATTCCTCGCATCAATGATCTATTGGATCAACTAGCTGGTGCAACGGTATTTTCCAAGATGGACCTGAGGTCAGGGTACCATCAGATCAAGATCCGAAAGCAGGATATTCCAAAGACGGCATTTGTTACTCGCTATGGCTCATATGAGTATACCGTTATGTCCTTTGGTCTCACCAATGCTCCCGCGACGTTCATGAGGCTCATGAAGTCCGTCTTCATGGATTATCTCGACAAGTTCGTTGTCATTTACATCGATGACATTCTCGTCTACTCCAGAACCGATGAAGAGCATGCCGAACATCTTCGTTTGATCCTGACACGCCTTCGAGAACACCGCCTCTATGCCAAGTTCTCCAAGTGTGAGTTTTGGTTGGACAATCTCGTCTTCCTCGGCCATGTGATTTCCGCAAGTGGAGTGGCTGTCGTTCCCGACAAGGTTCAAACTATTATGGATTGGGTAACTCCCATGTTTGTCAAGGACATCCGAAGCTTTCTGGGATTGACAGGTTACTACCGCCGATTCATCGAAGGGTTCTCCAAAATAGCCAAGCCTCTGTCCGACCTTCTCAAGAAGGATACAAGGTTCGTATGGACGGACAAAGCTGAAGAGGGCTTCAAAACCCTGAAGGCCAAACTCACTTCTGCTCCTGTGCTTGCCCTGCCAGACGCAAGCAAGGATTTCGTGGTCTTCTGTGACGCCTCTCTGCAAGGCTTGGGCTGTGTGTTAATGCAAGATGGCCATGCAGTGGCATATGCCTCTCGCCAATTGAAGCCACATGAGCAAAACTACCCAACTCATGATTTGGAGCTTGCCGCAGTGGTTTATGCTCTGAAGCAATGGAGACCATACCTGTTTGGTAACCGTTGCGAGATTTACTCGGATCACAAGAGTTTGAAATACCTTTTCACCCAGCCGGATCTAAATCTCAGGCAAAGACGTTGGTTGGAGTTAATCAAAGACTATGATGTGAGTTTGAATTACCAACCCGGCAAGGCGAACGTCGTGGCTGACGCGCTAAGTCGAAAAGCTTATAGCAACAACCTGATGATTGAGAAGGCTCGGCCTGCTCTCCATGAAGAGTTCGCCCGTTTGAACCTAGAAATTGTCCCTTCTGGCTACCTCGCAAATCTGGAAATCAAATCTACTCTGGTAGACCAGATAAAGGAGGCGCAGAGACTGGATAATGGCATTCTTAATATCAAAAGGAACATTGCTAGTGGAAAGGCCAAATGCTTCTCTGAGAAGGAAGCGGGAATCGTGTACTTTGGCAACCGTTTGGTGGTGCCAAAGGAGCAGAATCTGAAGGAGTTGATCCTCAAAGAAGCGCTTGATTCCCCTCTCTCTATTCATCCCGGTAGTACCAAAATGTACCAAGACCTCCGACCTCTATTCTGGTGGACTCGGATGAAAAGAGAAATCGCCAAGTATGTCGCTGAATGCGACACCTGTCGACGTGTAAAGGCTGAACATCAAAGGCCTGCTGGCACTCTTCGCCCTATTGCGATTCCAGAATGGAAATGGGACGAGATTGGTATGGACTTTATTACGGGTTTGCCGAAGTCTCCCAAGGGCAACGATGCCATCTGGGTAATCATCGATCGACTATCCAAAGTGGCTCACTTCCTCCCAGTGCGAGTCGACATCACAGCTGCTAAGTTGGCTGACATGTATGCTTCCCGGATCATCGTACTTCACGGTGTTCCCCAGAGGATAATCTCTGATCGTGGCAGCTTGTTACCTCGAAATTCTAGACGAGTTTCCAACAAGCCATGGGAACCCGCCTCAACTTCAGCACAGCTTTCCATCCCCAAACTGATGGACAGACCAAAAGGGTGAACCAAGTTCTAGAGGACATTCTTCGAGCTTGTGTAATCTCTTTTGGAAATGGGTGGGAAAAATACCTTCCCTTCGCTGAGTTCTCCTACAACAATAGCTATCAAGCGAGTCTGGGTATGGCCCCGTTCGAGGTTCTGTATGGAAGAAAATGCCGAACTCCGCTAAATTGGTCCGAGACCGGAGAGAGGCAACTCTTGGGTCCAGATGTGATCAATGAAGCTGAGGAGAAGGTGAAAATCATACGAGAGAATCTGAAGATTGCCCAATCTAGGCAGAAGAGCTACTATGATAAGCACCATCAGGAGGTCCATTATGAAATTGGTGACAAGGCCTATCTACGCGTCTCTCCTCTTCGTGGTGTTCGTCGCTTTGGAATCAAGGGAAAATTGGCCCCTCGTTTTGTTGGCCCTTTCACTATTCTGGCCAAACGAGGAGATCTATCCTACCAACTCGAACTCCCAACCAACTTTCCGGATGTGCATGATGTGTTCCATGTATCCCAACTCCGCCGTTGCTTCAAGGATCCTATCCGTGGAGTCAATCATGAGGAGCTGGATATCCAGGCGGATCTCACCTATCGCGAGCATCCCATACGTATCCTAGATGAAGCAGAAAGGAAGACTCGGAATAAGACTACCAAGTTCTTCAAAGTTCAGTGGTCTCACCATTCCGAAGAAGAAGCTACCTGGGAAAGAGAGTCTAGTCTTCGTGAGGAGTATCCCGACTTTCTTCCGCAACCTTAGAATCTCGGGACGAGATTCCTGTAAGGGGGGTAGATTTGTAACAGCCCAAGTTTGGAAACCTGAAAAACCTGTGTAATTTTTCCACTTTTGTGTAATTGCATCATGGCATCCATATCATTTTGCTACTTATGAACATTTCAACCAAGACACTTTGAATCTTGCATATTTGTCAAGGAAGTTCCAAGGGTTCCAAATGATATATTTGCATTGACTCCATATTATTAAAGTGGCAACATATGGAAAATCTCAGCAAAATGCCTAATTAACACCTCTGAACAAAAATGCATCAAAACATTTTATTTTGGGATGCCAATTTTTGTGGTGCCTTTACATGGTATGGGGAAGCTACCATATTTTTCTCAAATTTTTTTAGAAGGTCTAACTGCCTCAATAAAATCAAAACAGTGCACTGGTTTTAAAAAGAAATAGAGAAGGGCCTCTTTGTAATAGAAAAGGACCTGTTTGTGATGGAAAAATAAAAGTGGCAGGGGGGATTTCGAAAATGTTCTTCTTCTTCTCTGTAGCGACCGGGGAGTTCGTCCCCGTCGCACCCGCTCGCCGTCCTGCGCCCTCCGTCGCCGCGCCGGGCCCCCCTCTGCTGCCCTGCGAGGAGGATAAGACCACCACCGAGCCCGTGCTCTCTCCCTCCCCTCGAAATATCTCCCCTCTCCCCTGTTTTTTCCCTGAGCCGCCATGGCCGTAACCTAGCCGAGCTCCGCCGCCGCATCGCCGCCGGTTGAGCACGCCCCTCGCAAATCGCAGACCACCACGAGGACCGCCGCAACGCCAGCTACCTCCACGCCGAAGTAATCGTGCCGGGGAACTCGAGATCGCCGCCGCCGTCCTCTTCTTCCCCGACTCCGGCCGCCACGCCTCGAGCAAGTTCTCCGCCGCCTCAGCCCTCCTCCGTCCGCTCCGAGCACGCCCACGCTACGAGGGTGAGCAGACCGTCCTCGGGGACACCCTCTCGCACCGTAGCTAGCCGTAGCCGTGCCGCCGTTGCCGTAGCTCGCCGCCGCCGCAGCTCATCGCCGGAGCATTTTCCCGGCGACCATTTGGTCCGTAGCTCCGCCACTAGGTTCCACGCTATCGTGCGCATCGAACGCGTCCACCTGCGGGCTCCCTGGCACCGTAGAAGCGCGTGCCCGTGCACCTCGCCGCCGGCGTCCTCCACGGTCGTGCGCTGCGGCGTGCGCTGACGGCCTGGGCCCACGCGCCAGTGGCCCAGCAAACGCCCCGCGCCACGTCAGCGCCACCCTGGCCCCTGGCCCGCGCGTTAGTGGCTCGGGCTAGCTGCGCGCGCGGTGAAAAACGCCCGGGACATTTTCTGCGAATTAAGAAAAAGACAGAAAATGACTAAAACTTCAAAAATTCATAACTTTCAAAATATTTATCCAAATTTAGCAAATAATATACCAAAATGCTCAAAAAAATAAATGCTAACTAATAGAATGATTCACACTTCCATTACTGCCACTGTATTTTCCTGTTTTGCTAAATTAAGAAAGGGGTAGAAATAAAAATGTGTAGCTAAAATTCATAATAAATTTCTCCAATTGTTAAAAATGGTGCCCTTTAATTAAAATTGCTCATAAGCACCAGTGCTACATATTAAAAATCATTTCAATCATGTGACCTAAATTAAAATTGTAGGGGAACATAAAAACAAATAAGAAAATATATTTCCTATATCGTTGAATAATTATTCTTAGCATCCCATGTAAATGTGATATAATTGATATAATAATTCAGTGCATTAAAATGTCATACCATCATGTGTTTGCGCATTGCATATGAATTGCTTGTATTGATTGTGTTCTTTCCGGTGTTTTTAAACATCGATAGATCAAGGAACCGGGGTTTCGCCACATTACCCCGACGATAAGTATTACCCGCCTGTTGAGCAAGGCAAGCGTGATCCCCACCCTCTTGCATATCTTATCCTATTTTCCGCAAATTATTTTCTCCACTATAATATTGCATGCGGTTCCAAATGTCAATTTTGTTGGATTAGAGTATCCTATAGTTGCATTCAGTTACCGAAGCCATTACCTGTTTCCCCTCCTATTATCCATAGGATTGTGTTGATGGCCTGAATTAATTACTTTGCTAGGTTGTTGCTTAGCCATTGCTTAGTTAACTGCTTAGTGGTCCGATGGATATTCATGTTGGGATCAGATGTGGAAATTCCGCGGATGATGGTGGAGAAATGGTGGTAATATTTATTAAAAATGCTAAAAGGTGGGGATGAGAGGCCACATGGAATGTGGTGGGTTGTCTCGTTCTCGCCGCCTCAGTGCAAGTTCTCGCCTTCGAGCCAAGTTGAGCGTGCTACCATGCGTGGGCATATGGAACCTCGTCGACCGACTAACTTGTGGCGGACTAGCCGAGGGTCTTCTAGTTTGGCTTTCCATTTGCGTGTGTGTTGAGATGGTGGCCAAGACTGAGATGAGGATGATGGTGGTAGGAAAATGAGTGGCCGCGGGGCAGGGTGTTGGAGGCACTGAACTTTTCCTACGGTCACTGATGATCCTAGGTTAGTCCAAAGCGAGGTAAAGGTCGTAGCCGCTCCCGCCCAGCCGGCTTTCCCCGGAAGAGAGCTAAATGTTCTGGCAATGGGTCGGCCGGTACGCATGGATAAGGAGCTGGGAGGTCCCTCGGGAACCTGGCGCCTTTCACATTGTACACCCCCTGCAGGGATAAATCTTTTCGAAAAGCCGTGTCCACTGTTAAGGACGACTTGGTGACGAATTCAGGGATCATAGAATAACTTTAACGGAATGATTAAAAACTGGGTACTAAAGGTACCACCCACGATTGTAAGGTTGACTTCCTCGAGGGTGATTCGGGGAGGTGCCTTTGAAGAACAGGTACAGTGGTGGAAGAGGATGAGAAAGTGAATCAAAAGAGAAAGAGTTACTTCTTACCCCTCTTCGAAAATATTCTGATAGTCGATGCCTTGGAGTCAAATTTTATGAACAAAATCAGCTTTACGCAAAACAGCCATAAAACCTTGAGAGCCAATCATGGAGCAATAATAGCTCAAAATCTTGTTGAGTTCGTCGAACTCACCCTTGTTTATTTTTGTTTCAGAGGAGGACTTTACCTACCCCGAAGGTGGGTTCTTTATTGACATCGACGAGTAGTCTGGGGTTCCCGGGTGGCAGCCTGGGGCAACTATGCACCAGCTGGCACGGAACTGTTTATCTGTAGGCCTCTTAGGCCATATTTGGATCTTGTTGTTTAGAACAACTTAATTTGCTTCCGCTTGATGCAGCTAGCCCGAGCCACTGACGCGCGGGCCAGGGGCCAGGGTGGCGCTGACGCGGCGCGGGGCGTTTGCTGGGCCACTGGCGCGTGGGCCCAGGCCGTCAGCGCACGCCGGAGCGCACAGCCGTGGAGGACGCCGGCGGCGAGGTGCACGGGCACGCGCTTCTACGGTGCCAGGGAGCCCGCAGGTGGACGCGTTCGATGCGCACGAGAGCGTGGAACCTAGTGGCGGAGCTACGGACCAAATGGTCGCCGGGAAAATGCTCCGGCGACGAGCTGCGGCGGCGGCGAGCTACGACAACGGCGGCACGGCTACGGCTAGCTACGGTGCGAGAGGGTGTCCCCGAGGACGGTCTGCTCACCCTCGTAGCGTGGCCGTGCTCGGAGCGGACGGAGGAGGGCTGAGGCGGTGGAGAACTTGCTCGAGGCGCGGCGGCCGGAGTCGGGGAAGAAGAGGACGGCGGCGGCGATCTCGAGTTCCCCGGCACGATTACTTCGGCGTGGAGGTAGCTGGCGTTGCGGCGGTCCTCGTGGTGGTCTGCGATTTGCGAGGGGCGTGCTCAACCGGCGGCGATGCGGCGGCGGAGCTCGGCTAGGTTACGGCCATGGCGGCTTGGGGAAAAAACAGGGGAGAGGGGAGATATTTTGAGGGGAGGGAGAGAGCACGGGCTCGGTGGTGGTCTTATCCTCCTCGCAGGGCAGCAGAGGGGGGCCCGGCGCGGCGACGGAGGGCGCAGGACGGCGAGCGGGTGCGACGGGGACGAACTCCCCGGCCGCTACAGAGAAGAAGAAGAACATTTTCGAAATCCCACCTGCCACTTTTATTTTTCCATCACAAACAGGTCCTTTTCCATTACAAAGAGGCCCTTCTCTATTTCTTTTTAAAACCAGTGCACTGTTTTGATTTTATTGAGGCAGTTAGACCTTTTAGAAAAATTTGAGAAAAATATGGTAGCTTCCCCATACCATGTAGAGGCACCACAAAAATTGGCATCCCAAAATAAAATGTTTTGATGCATTTTTGTTCAGAGGTGTTAATTAGGCATTTTGCTGAGATTTTCCATATGTTGCCACTTTAATAATATGGAGTCAATGCAAATATATTATTTGGAACCCTTGGAACTTCCTTGACAAATATGCAAGATTCAAAGTGTCTTGGTTGAAATGTTCATAAGTAGCAGAGCCGACCCTCGCGGTTACTCGGGCGTGTGCGGGTCAGTGGGCGGACATGTGATATGTGCCGGCAATGGACGCATGGACGGGTGCCAAGAGGGGGAGTTCCTGGACTGGGGGCAGACCGACGAGGGCGTCGGTCTTCTAAGGGGGGAAGGACGTGAGATCCTGGCTCAGATGTGAGATCCTGGCTCAGGGCTTAATAGGATTGATAGAATACTCATATCAACAAGTTGCAACTTCTTTTCCGGAATCTCATCTGGAAAGAACTCCGAGGTTAAGCGTGCTTGGCCTGGAGTATTCCAAGGATGGGTGACCGACCGGGAAGTCCTTCCCGGGTGCGCACGAGTGAGGACAAAGTGCGCAGAAAAGACTAGTGTTGATCTACGGGGCCAGTCTAGAGATCCTATAGAGCTGCCAGGCGTGATAGGCTCGGTCCAGGGGTGGGCCGGGGTTTTACAAGGGGAGCCCGTCCGGATGTGTACACCAGCCAACGCCTCTGTCCTCCCCACGGTGGGCGCCAACTGTCGTGGTGGTGTCACGGCAGATGCCATAGGATGGCTAATGTGTGGGGCCGATGGACGTTGGTGGATCCGGGGAGGGATAGCGAGCTGAAGAGCTCACACGGGGAGGATCCCGGTAAAACCGAGATCTCCCAGGAACAAGAAATAAGAACAAAGCGCGAGGGGGAAGATCTAATAAACACGAACAAGTGCACGAAGGCACACAACACACACACGATATACCCAGGTTCAGGGCCCTCGTGAGGAGGTAACACCCCTACTCCTGCCTTTCCTCTCTATATACTTGTGTTACAAGAGCTACAACTTGCTGCTAGATCTCTCAAAGGGAGGAGTACAAAGAACTAGATGAACTCAAGGTGAGAAGGAGTGAATGCTCTCTGAGTAAATGTGACTATAGCTTTGGCTCTGAAGTCGGTCTCTCTCTCTCAGGAGCAGTTATGGCGCCTTTTATAGAGTTACGGCCAGGAGGGCCGGAAACCCTAAATCGGCTTGGCCCCACCGGACAGGCCTAGCCGGCATGCCGTCACCGGCTAGTGCGACCTAGTCGCCGGGCTATCCGGTGTAGCCCCTTCGTCATCATCTTGATAAGGACGGCAAGCGCCGTCCTGCACCATCATTGTCCCCCTGTCAGAGACAGGACACGTCCTGGCCCATCCCGGATAGCCTTTTCCGGATTGCCGGGCTAGGTAAGTCAGGTCTTGTCGTACCCTAGTCGTACCGGCTGACGCGCTCCCGTGTCAGGCGGGAGGTGACCATGCTTCCGTGTCAGGCGGGAGGTGACCATGCTTCCGTGTCAGGCGGAATGGTACTTCCCCCCGCAATAAACGGGAAAACCTGCTATAGACCGTTGACGGCCTACTGGGATCCCCCATGCCGGGTACCTCCTCGCTTGCCACTGTGAGCCTCTTCTGCATAAGATCAAGACCGAGACATATACTCCGGTTAGTACTTACCCGGACCACTTATCCGGTAAAGCCGAATTCTCCTCCCTCCGGGAGTTCCCTCGGAGCCCGAGATCCGGGACCCTTTCCGGAGGCGTCCGAGCTCGTCTCAGGGTGAGTATCTCTAGGCCTAGCCTCCCGAAGATGTCTTAGCCTATCAGCAAAGACATCTTCGAGAAGCTAGTTCTTAGAGGAACCACCCGCTTATGCCTGTGCTGCGATTGTGAAGGCCGGGGGTGTCTATTTATAGCAGCCAGGGCTGCCCCTTGCGCCTGCCAGGAGACACTTTGCCCCCTACCGGTGTTCAAGGGTTAAGTTGCCCTTTCAGCACATCAGGAGGTGTCCCTGGCTCTCGCAAAAGGTCAAGTACTGTTGGCCCTTTACTGAATTATACCCGGATCTGCCCCTACCCGGGGGGCAGCCCCCCGACAACTGCCGGGAGTGAACTTTTGACTTTTTTAGATGCCTATTCCGGTTTTTACCAGATACCTTTGAATCCGTATGATCAATTGAAAACTGCTTTTATCACCCCGTATGGGGCTTATTGCTATCGTGTCATGACTTTTGGTCTGAAAAATGCTGGTGCTACATACCAGAGGTGCATGCAAAAATGTTTACATGACCAGATAGGCCGGAATGCCGAGGTCTATGTCGATGACATAGTCATAAAAACAAAAGAAAAATCCTCATTGATCGATGATTTGAGGGAAACATTCAAGAACTTAAGAAGATTTCGGATGAAGTTGAATCCGGACAAGTGTACATTCGGTGTCCCGGCAGGCAAGCTACTCGGTTTCCTCATTTCAAGCCGGGGAATTGAGGTTAACCCGGGTAAGATACGGGCAATCGAGAGCATGAAGCTGCCGACATGTCTCAAAGACTTGCAGAAGTTTACTGGTTGCTTGGCATCCCTAAGTCGGTTTGTGAGCCGACAAGGGGAGAAGGCCTTACCCTTGTATCAGCTGATGAAAAAGAGTAAAAACTTCGTGTGGACTCCGCAGGCTGATGCGGCGTTCAATGACTTGAAAAGAATGCTCTCATCAGCACCAGTGTTGGCATCCCCATTGCCCAAGGAGCCTATGTTGTTGTACATTGCTGCCACTAACCGGGTAGTAAGTGTATCCATTGTCGTGGAAAGAGAAGAAGGGGACAAGCTGATATAGAGGCCGGTATATTACTTGAGCGAGGTGATCTCGGAATCCAAACAAAACTACCCGCATTACCAGAAGATGGCGTATGGGGTATACCTGGCAGTCACCAAGCTCAAGCATTATTTCCAAGAACACCCGATCACGGTGGTTTGCGAAGCTCCCCTCGCCGAAATCATCGGCTGTAAGGATGCTAGCGGCCGAGTTGCCAAATGGGCCATCCAGTTGTCTCCGTACGCTCCGGCATACGAGAGACGTGACGCCATTAAGTCGCAGGCGCTGCCGGACTTCTTGGTGGACTGGGCCGAGATGCAGTACGAGCCTCCAGTTCCCGACTACAAATTCTGGAGAATGCATTTCGATGGTTCCAAGGCCAAGATCGGATTGGGTGCGGAGTGGTCCTCACATCACCGAAGCAAGATGTTCTGAAGTATGTGTTGCAAATTCATTTTCGGGCATCTAACAATGTCGCCGAGTATGAAGCCTTGGTTCATGGACTGAACGTCGCCAAGGAAATCGGCATCCGCCAGATAGAATGTTTCGGTGATTCCGACCTCGTGGTACAGCAGGTGTCGGGGAACTGGGATGCGTTTGACGCCAACATGGCCTTGTATCGGTTCCATGTGCAGAAAATATCCGGATTTTTCGAAGGCTGCGAGTTCAAGCACATACCCAGAGGGGAAAACGAAGCAGCAGATGTATTGTCCAAGCTAGGGTCATCCCGGGATGCCATACCACCCGACATCGCTCTTGAACATCTAAGGAAGCCATCTATCCAGCCTTCACCGGAGTCGGATTCTATCTTCATCCCAAAGGAACCGGGATCAGAAGCCGTGCCTATGGAATTGGAAGTCGGGAGTGCTTCATTGCACTCGGGGACTGCACCGCCAGGGGAGGTTATGGCAAATAGCTCTATGGAGGTGATGTCAGCTGAGCCAATGGACATAGACATCCCGGTTTTCCCGGTCCGACCTGTTCCGAGATGGGCGCAACCCATCATGGCGTACATAGCAGATGGCACTCTCCGGGAGAACGAGGTGGAAGCCCGGCAGATACTGCGAAGATCCAAAGCATACACCATCATCAATCAAGAGTTGTACAAAAGAAGTGTCACCGAGGTGCTCCAAAGGTGTGTGGAACCCGAAGAGGGCCAGGAGATGCTATTGGAAATACACCAAGGAGAATGTGGGCATCATGCATCATCTCGGGCAATGGTAGCGAAGGTGTTCTGGCATGGGTTCTACTAGCTCACTGCCTTACAGCAAGCAGAGGATATTGTCCGAAAGTGTGGAGGGTGCCAAAGGTTTGCCCATAGAATACATATGCCGGCATCGGCACTGAAGACAATACCTATCACTTGGCCATTTGCAGTATGGTGCTTGGACATGGTAGGGCAATTCAAGCCGGCAAGGGGTAATATGACACATATGCTGGTCATGGTGGACAAGTTTACCAAGTGGATAGAGGTTAAGCCAATCCGGAAGTGTGATGGACACACCTCGGTACAGTTCTTGAAGGACATCATCTTAAGATACGGGTACCCACACAACATCATCACAGATAATTGTACCAACTTTGCGGTGGGAGAGTTTGCTCAGTTTTGCGTGGAAAAAAGAATCCGGTTGGATGTGGCATCAGTAGCCCACCCGGAAGCAAACGGGCAGGTCGAGAGAGCAAATGCCTTGGTCTTGGCCGGCATCAAAGCCCGCCTGATCGAGCCACTGTTGAGGACTCCGGGATGTTGGATAGAGGAAATACCGGCAGTATTGTGGGATCTCCGGACCACACCGAATAGATCTACCGGGTACACGCCATTCTTCATGGTGTATGGTGCCAAGGCCGTGCTTCCAACTGACATCCAGTATGATGCACCAAGGGTTACAATGTTCACCGAGACCGAGGCAAAGGAAGCCCGGGAAGATGATGTTGACTTGCTCGAGGAAGCAAGGGAATTGGCATTATCTCGATCGGCAATTTATCAGCAGAACCTCCGTCGTTATCATAGCCGGAAAGTGCATCCCAGAGTATTCCGAGAAGGGGATCTTGTGCTAAGGCTTATCCAACGCACAACCGGGATGCATAAACTCTTGCCTCCATGGGAGGGTCCTTTTGTTGTAAGCAAGGCATTGCACAATGATTCTTATTACCTTGTAGATGCACAGGAAGCTAGAAAAGGTGTAATGGACAAAGCCGGTGAGGAGACCAAGCGGCCATGGAATGTAGCCTTGCTTCGTCCCTTTTACACTTAAAGGGTGAAATGTATGTATCTCGGTTTCTTTATCAAAGAAATTTTGGCACCCCGAGGTGTTACTCGGGGACTGCCTGCCCATAATTGTCCTTTATCTTAACTTGCATGTCGGTACCCTCGGGAGGAACCCGGGGACTGCCTCGTTTTATGCCTCTGTTTTTTCCATTGTCATTTTATGCATGCCGGCAACCCAGGGAGGAACCCGGGGACTGCTCGTACCTATTTCTTATTTAGTATATGCCGGACAAGTTCTGAGATCGGGTGTCAAGTCGAAGTAATGTATGTCATGTAAAATAATCTTGTGACTCGACTAACGAACGCCGAAATGGTAGTCAAGAGCAAAGAGCATCAAATGTGGGAAACACGAAAACGAACTCGGGGAGTCGGAATAGGAACTTATCCGGCATGTGCATTTTACTTTTCCGGTTGTCTATTTGGTTATGTCGGGAATTTAGCAACTGGAATTCGGATATTCATAAGTAATGTATACCGTAAATGGAATTTTGTGACTCGACTGTCGAACGCCAAAATGGTAGACAAGAGCAGAAATTGCCTAACTACGGTAAAAACGAAAGCGAACTCGGGGACACGTGGCAAAATATACCGGCATAACTTGTCTTGCATAGGGAGAGGCAGAGTACGAATTAAAATGTATATTACAGTTGCACCCGGCATCCCGGGGATTTAACGTTTCTGCACTTAAGTACTTGCGGCGGCGAGATTATGAAGCAGGAGGGGAAGACGGCCTCTCGACTTGATCAGCAGAAGGAGCAGTGACGACGGTCTCCTCCGCACCAGCAGTAGCACCCGGAGCGTCCGCTTGGGCCTCGACCTGAGGGATCTCGGGTGGTGAAGGAGCAGCAGTATCCCGGGAAGCGGCGGTCTCGGTGGCGGCGCCAGTCGTAGCATCATCCGCCTCCGGGATCTCGACATCCATGTCACCGATCTCGCCCGTCTCGCCGTCATCCTCATAGTCTGACTCGGAGTCAGAAGCAATGAGGCTTGTGATGAAGGCACCGGGATCCGCCCAGCCGACAAGATGGTGAGCGGTCTCCTGGCGGAGCTGAATCTTGGCCGGATCCGTGTACCACTCCGAGACGACACGCAACCTCTTGATCACCTCAACACGTGCTTCAACGCTTGGTCGGCGCCGACGCGAGCACCGGAACGTTTCCAGGCATGAAGCCGGTTCCCGGCATCCTGGAGTGCAGTAGCCAACTCGGTGACCGAGAGGTTGCCGGTGACGCCAGGCCAGAGGGCACCGTGGGCATGGACGGCCACGCTGAGAAGCTCGGTGCCGATCGACCGGAGAGGCACCATTCGGGCCTTCAGGGTGATAAGGTGGTCGTCGATGTCCCACGCATCCGAGACGGGACCCTTTCCGGCGCGCTTCTCCCGGGCGGCAGCGATCGCAAGATTTGCAGCTTCTCGGGAACGCTCGAAGTGCCCTTTAGAAAGGAGAACTGTCACATGGGCAAGCCATGAGGAGATATCGGCAAAAAGGAGGAAACCGAAGAAAGAAAAACTCGGTGTACTTACTGTTCATATCCCGGTTTAAACCGGTGAGCTCGGATAGCCAGGCATCTTGCTTCGATCGGAGAAGGGCCAACTTGGTCTCGGCAAGATGTGCGCACGCCTCGGACTGGTCCAGGGTGTCCTTCTGCTTCTTGGTAGCGTCCAGAAAACACGTTTTCAAGTCCGCAGCAGTAGACTTGGCCTTTTCTAGCTCGGCGCTTAGTCGCGCGATCTCGGATTGAGCCTCGGACAGGGCAAACTTTTGGTCTACCGAGATCCTTCGCGCGGCATCCCGCTCCTCCCGGAGTCGTCCCTCCAACTTCTTGGACTGACCAAAGTCAGCAAGAAGTCGGTGGAAGACATTGCTGCGTTTTTTGCCGCAGTCCTGTAAAAGATAACCGACAGCGATGTCGGAAACTTCAGTAAAGGAGGGCAAAACACTTGTACAAGATCCCCAGTGAAGGACCAAATCAGTGGAGAGGATCTCGGGCACTAAGAAGGAATTTTTTCTCTCAGATTAGAACCTAGTGATCTGCTACTCGGTGGAGTCTGGAGCACTAAGCACTAATCTCGGGGACTAGTGGGGATAGAAGAATGAAACTTGGTAAAAGTAAAAGGAGATAACTTACATCTACCACCCGGGTGACATCCAGCGCATCCACCTGAAGGGCGTGCAGGGCTTGGGCGCTGCGGCTCGGGCCGGGAGCGTGCAAGTCCCCCACGATCTCGGAGGCGTCGGCAGCGACTCATGCCTTGTTGTATTCTTCAACAACGCGCAAGCTGGTCGCGGCGGTGCGCTCGCGGCAACGACCTCCCGGGATCCTGGAGATACAAAGGAGCTTACGAATGCTCGCAGGGCCTGCAGGGCGGCAGTGGGGATCTCGGCAGGAGGTGGCGGTAACCCGGAAAACTTACCTGAAGCAGAGGAACCTTTGCTTAGGGCCACGTCTTGGGTTGAGGGCTTCGGAGCAGCGATGGGCTTAGCAGGAACTATCTTCTGCCCTGAGGCCTGGCTGCGTGGAGTCCCGGCAGAAAGATCAAGTTGCCGGGAAGAAGGTGCGGGCTGCTTCGGCGGAGGGCTTTTGTGGGAGGCCAGCCGGGTGGAGGCGTGCGTCATGACCTGACGCGGAGGAGTCGGCGTGTCCGCATCAAGTTGAGGTACCCGGTGTGGGGTATCCGGAAGGAAGGCGTCCTCGGGCTCAGCGATGGGCTGTACCGAGACCTCGGTCGCCCCGGGACGAAGGTCCAGAGTACCGGCACCTGCGGAAGCGCGAGGACTCGCGATGTCGGTCAGCACAAGACCAGGTTCAGGGCGGTCGATGTCCTGCGCCAGGCGTCGAGGTGGAGAAGCAGCCCGAGGTGGGCTAGGAGTTCGGGATCGAGGAGGACGGGAACCCGCGGACGGTGGAACGTTGAGAGCCGCCCTCTAATGTACTATGTCAGAAAGGACCTCGAGGGAAATCAAAATAAGATAACTCAAGGCGAGAAGGTCGTACCCGGAGGAAACGGTGGGAGGACCTCGTTTGCACCGGGGAGGTTTGTCGCCCGGCTGCTTGGCGTTCTTGCTCCTCTTGGCGCCGGAACCCGACGCGCCGGCTTGGCCGGTCTCGGAGCCCGCACGTTTGTGGGTCTCGGCGCGCTTCGTCGCAACTGCGGGACCCGGAACCACTGGCATGGCGTATCGGAGAGGCAGGGCATCAATTATATCGAGAATTTGACAGTCGTCATCATCATCCTCGTCAGTATCAACTTGGATAGCCTCTAGAGTTGAAGGCTTACCCGGGGCGGCAGCACGGGCCAAAGGAATTGAGAGGTGGTCCTCGCCATCGGGATCCTCATCCGGCATCGGCTCCGGCACCGGGAAGTCCTTCGCGAAGTTGTTGTTGGCATACATCGCGTTCTCCTCTAACTGGCGCTCGAACAGCTGCAGCAATAAATCACTATGTGACAACCATGTCGGTATCCTGCTGAACTCGGGTAAAAATGGAACTCGGCGGAAAACTTGGGCAAGCACCTCCTCCAGTGGTTTTTTGCGGGTACCGGCGCAATGTCCCCACTTCCAATTCTCCGGCATCTTCGTTCGGGCAATAGCTCGAACACGCCGCCAAACCGCCCCTTTGTCCAGCGGAAAGATGCTGGTCCAAGTAGGGTCGTATACCCCACTCATATGGCATATTTTATGTGCATGGGTTTGGAGAGGGCAGATGCGGCGAATGATGAAGCAGCACAAGAGGTCATCCGGCGTCATTTTCTTCACGAGGACACATAGGACATCGTTCATGCTCTCGACCTCCTCGCAATCCGGAAGCTTGTTCCAGAGCTCGAACTCGCAGGGAGGGCCCATGACGAACTCGGGCAGGTTAATGAAGTCCGGGGCAGAGGAACCCGGAGTCTCCCGAGGTATCCCGTGTCTTCACATAGAAGAAGCTCCGCTGCCACTTCCGGCAGGATTCCAGTCCCTGGACTTTGGGGAATCCGGAGTCGCTGCGAGGGATGATGGTCGCCGCCCCGCAGTCGACGAGGTCCTTGACTTTCTTGTCCATGTTGGGGATGACTTGTCGGCGGAGGAGGAAGTATTTGGCCCAGAGATCCACGAAGGGCCAGACGCAAAGATACCCTTCCGCGTACGTAGCAAAGACGGAGAGCATCATGATCGCGTTGGCCTGGAGATGGTGCGGTTGGAGGTCATAGGTGTCGAGGAAGTCGCGGAAGAAGGGGCTAGCCGGTAGCCCGAACCCCCGCTCGAAATGCGTGAGGAACACTACACGCTCCCCGGGTTGGGGTTTCGGCTGGACCTCGCCACTCGGGAGTCGGCTTTCGACCTGCGGCGGGATCCGATGTGTCCGGTATAGCCAATCAAGGTCCGCCTGATTGGTCTCGGAGCCATCCCAGCAGCCTCGGATACTCTCGTCGCTCATCTCCGAAGGCCCGGAGGACATATCAGAGCTACTCTGCAGGCGGAGTGGCAGTTAGTCGAGTTAGTATGCCGGTAACGGAAGACCCCGGATTGGAAACTCCTAACAACAACCGGGTTCCTAGTAAACAGATCTACCGCAGCCGAACTAATAAGAATTAATCGGCGCAAGAATGCCCGGGCAAAGTATGAAGAAGGGGTAATGCGGAGGAAAGCTAGGGCATGGAAAGCGCCACAATCAACGCTGCACCACCGCTGCTCAGCGCACTCGCCGGCAGTGGCGTGGTTCGTGGAGGCGCAAACTCACGGACTAGCGCGATGTGTTGTCACCGTGGAGAACTTTGCCGGAGGAGATGAAGAAACTCTCCGAAGAAGAGGGTGGAACCAAGGCGCGGGAGTGTAGAGGCCCGATGGTGGAGACGAACGGCTCCGGCGGCGAACTGCGACGGCGATGTCCGAGCTTCGGGCGTGGCATTGGCGGAGCGCTCGGGGCAGTTGTGGGAGAGGATAGAGGTTTGGGGAAGAAGAGGAACTGACCGCTCCGATCCCCTATTTATGAGGAGATCCGGAGCGGTTTCCGAGTTTCCCGCCCACGATCTCCCAAATCGTGGGTGGGATCAGTTCGTGCCGAGCGGCACAAGGCGCCACCCGGAGCGCCCAATCCGGCCACACCGCGGGCCACACGGCCCCAACGGTTGGACTTCGGATCGGATGCGGCTCCCGGCGCGCGAACCCGAGCAGCGCTGCACCAAGTCAAAAGAACTCGAGTGCTTCTCTGGCTTGACAAGACCCCGGGTGGGACCCCCTTCCCAGAGAGGAATCTTGCCCGGCACGAGAGGCGAAGGGTGAACCGGCATGATAGTATCCGACGGAGGGCCTAAGAGTATCACCTCGTTGCACGAGCATGGCCTCCAGGTTGGAAAGATCTCGGGGTAGGGATGTCGGTAAAAGTCATCTCGCTACCAAAGCTGAAGATTGACCCTTGCTTGCTTGGGTGATTCTTATTCTTAAAGCTGATCCCGCACATCGTCTTGGGTCGCTGCACAGCACCAGCTTCGGGGACTAGTGTCAGGGGGCTGCCCCCGGGTATGGCAGATCCCGGTACTATCCAGCAATGAAGTAACAGGGTTTGACCTTTGGAGAGAGCAAGGGCCATCCTTTGATACACCGAAGGGGCAACTTGACCTTTCGGAGGTGGTTGGGACCAAGGTGTCTCTTGGGGGACGCAATGGTCATCCCTGGAGACTATAAATAGCCCCCCCAGACCTTCAGAACAGCATAAGCCCAAGCGGATGGTTCCTCTAAGAACTAGCTTGTCGAAGATGTCTTTGGTAGCAGCCAAAGACATCTTCAGGAGGCTAGGCCTAGAGCTGCTCATCCTAAGTGGTAGCCCGGAGCAGAGACGGAAATCGGGGGCAACCGGGAAGGATCTCAGATCCCACGTTCTGCCACGGATAAGATCCCGGTTGAGGCGTGCTGAGATCAACCGAGCAAGGTCCCGAGTGGAGAAGATCCCGGAGAATCCGGATAGGCTACCCGGGTAAATACTAACCGGCATGTCTATCTGGGTACTGGCCAATGGTTTTTTGTATGCAGGAAGGACGTACCATATCAAGCAAGGAGGTAGCCGGCATGGGGGATGCCGGTGGGACGTCAACGGTCTAGTACAGGCTTTTCCGCCTGGCACGGGGGGAAGTCCCCTTCCCCCTGGCACGGAAGCATGGTCACCTCCCGCCTGACACGGGAGCGTGTCAGTCGGTACGATAACGGTACGACAAGATCGTACATGCCTATCCCGACAATCCGGAAAAGGCTACTCGGGATGGGCAAAGACATGTCTTGTCTCTGACAGAGGGACAATGATGTTCCAGGACGGCGCCTGCGGTACTTGCCGGAATGATGACGGCAGGGCTAGGCCGGATAGCTCGGCGGCTAGGTCGCACTAGCTGGTGTCGACATAACCGTTAGCCTGTCCGGTGGGGCCATGCCGGATTAGGGTTTCTGTAACATCCCAACATTTTGGAATGTTCAAAAATCACTAAAATTTAAAACTTTTCTTTTTATTAAAATAAAATATTAAATGCATAAGGAAACCAACTATGAAAGACTCCAAACTTATTGAAAGAGTTTAATATTCAAATGTCACAGTTTAAACATTTTATTATCCACTGTATTTCAAAAACCTTAAAATGTAATTTGACAAATATTTTACAAACTACAATCCATTTTATTTTAAGTAAATAGTTTACTTATAAGTAATTGATTTCAACCACTTAGCCATATCTATTCCTAAATTCATAAATTATTTCAAAATGGTGTTAGTTGCCAAAGGGTTTACATTCTCTCAACTAAGTTCAAAACATGATGTTAAAATTTCAATTCTGTAATTTATAACAATAAACTTCATAGATTTAAATTAATGAATTAGTCAAATAAACATTTCATTTGCTTAAATGAATTTCATT
Organism: Poa annua; assembly: GCA_026929855.1. Classification (NCBI taxonomy): domain Eukaryota; kingdom Viridiplantae; phylum Streptophyta; class Magnoliopsida; order Poales; family Poaceae; genus Poa; species Poa annua. The sequence continues at coordinate 25,489,250 of CM049432.1, forward strand.
TATTTTCAAAGCATGAAATGATTAATATATTCTATATAAGGAAATGAATTAAATCTAAAAACTTTTCCAAAGTTGTTATGAAGTTTTCAAATGATTTATCATAATATAAAACTTAATGGCGCACAAAATAAAATTTAATTAAAACTTGAATCCATTATAATTTCTATTACTTTAAAAATATTGATATTATGTTATTCTACTCTTATGCCAAAATAAAGATGAATAATTACAGTAAAATGAGTTTTAATAACTCTATTTCAAACATATTTGAATGTGGGTGTTTTACAAAATTTATTTAGCAAAAAGAAAATTTAATTAAATTATAATTCCAAAATTGATATTAAGTATCAATTTTGTATTAAACCAACATTTCAAATTTATTAATTTTAAAAAGTTTTCAAAACATGCCCCCAACTGGTTTAACACAAAGATATTAATTTAACAAATTTTTAGAAATTAATTTGACATCATTTGGACATTTAAATCAAAAGTAATGAATTGATTGAAAAAAATCAGAAAAAGAAAAAATCGCTGACGTCAGCGATGACGTCAGCATCGTCTTCAACCTCTGGCCGAAAATTGCGCCCGAGGATTGATTCGAATCAGCGTCAAATCCTCTCCGTTTCTTGCGGGATTTGCTCCCCTCACCGCCCCCATATAAAGCCCAACACCCCCGCCACCTTTCCCCTCTATTCTCTCTCCGTTTGACGCCTCCACGCCGGAGAAATCAACCGCCGGAGCTCCTCACAACCGCGGGCGAGTTTTCGTCAAATCCGGTGAGCTCCGACCTCCTCGCGCCCTCTCTTGAGTCCCATCTCCTCTGCTGCTTCCGTCCGCAATTCACTGATTTTTCCCGTAACTTGTTTGACGCCAGATCGTTGAGTCCGTTCTCGACCCGAGGTCGCCGGAGTACCCGTGGCTCTGCCCGCGTGTCCACGCTGCTTCAGGACGAACGGGAAGACGCCGCCACCTCCATCCTCTTCACCGCGACGCACCGCGTCCGAAGCCGTATTCCGTGAGCTCGGGGGAGAACGGCAGCGACCGGAGCGTCCACGGCGGAGCGAGCGCCGCCGTCTGCTCCAAGTCCGGCGAGTTCCCCGCCGCCACCTCCTGGTCAAGAAATGTGAGCCCTTCGATCTCGATCTGACGGCGTAGATTAGAAGCGTTAATTCGAATCGGTACGGTTAGATCTGGATCGTAGATCTAGATCTGGACGGCCCAGATTCAATCACTTAATCCCAGTCAGCACGCACAGTCAGCGCCACGTCGTGCCTCGTCAGCGCCCAGTCAGCTGCCACGTGGAAAATGATTTTCTTAATTAAATTTAATTGGCAGTTTTACAGCACCCCTGCCACTTAGATCTGTCACAACTTTTTAACCACTTATCCAAATTTAACAAACTTTATATTTTTGGAAAGCCCTCAACATGTAGAATATTGTGGATCTGCCAAAATTCAAATTTGACTTAGTATAAAATATTCATATTTCAAATGGTGAATTTGAGTATATTTGTAATAACTTTAAATCTATAAATCCAAAAATTGCAAATTATAGAATATTTGCAAATTAATGCCACTGCTATAAAATATTTTTGAGTAATTTTTGAATGAATTCATAGTTATATATTTAATTTGAATAGTTTGATTATTTTCAACATAACTATTAATAAAAATATTATTCTTGATTTAAGTAAATTTCTATAAATTTAATTAAAATACCCCTGTCTATTAACACTATTTATTAAATTATATTATAAAATTTAATCATAGAAAACTTTAATCTTATCATTATTCCTTTTATTATATTTTCCAAAATTAGAAATTAATTAAATTGCATTTATAAATTCATGCATATTTATAAAGAAATCACAAAAGTTATTTTGATGTTTCTTGTGATTAAAAATTTCATTTCATTCATAGCACATTTTATTTTGTAGATATAATTCTCATAGGAAAACCCCTCTTCATTAGTTTTCTTTAAGTTAGAAATAATTCCAACTTAGCATTTTTGTGAAGTGCTACACTTAGACACTTAGAAATTTTCAAGATGGAGCTAGAAGACCATTGAAGGACTTAGCCAAAACAAGACTTCAGAAGTATCTTCAAGGAGAAGAAGCACTTAGAAGAAAATCAAGAAGAAGTTCATGAAGACCAACCAGCAAATATTTTCCAAGTCTTGCTCTCTCTCTCTTTCTTTTCTCTAAGACTTCATGAAGGACTTAGAAGAAAACAGACTCTGGAAGCATCCTCAAGATGTCAAGCACTTAGAAGAAAAGTGAGCAGAAGTTCAAGAAGACCAACCCCCTTTATTCTCTAATTCTTTCTCTCTGTCTTTTCTTCTCCTCTGAGACTTCATGAAGACTAAGTAAATCCAAGACCAGCCTCGAGGATACAAGAATCATCAAGTCTGAAGATTCATCAAGACTACCAAGAGCTCAATCAAGGCATCATCCAGAATAAAGTTACAAGTCTGGAGATGAAGCCTGGAGGACAACTACATCTTTCTTCTATCTTTTCCCTCTTTCCTAATCTTGTCTTTCACATTTGACTTAAACAATTTTGATCATGATATTATCATCTTGAAGTTGTTGGATCCTAGACGCATAGTGAGATGAAGCGGCCTGGGAACAAACCTTACATGTCCACGTACATGAGACCTGTTCCACAATTTAAGTGGCTGGACGGGTGTCTGTCTCTCTCACTTTAGTGAATATCCAATTTACAAAGAGTTGATAATAATTGTTGATCACCTCGAAGAATAGAGCTAGTAATTTTCTCTAAGTATTTTGCACATCAAGACTAAGCCATTAGAGTGCTTATTCAAGATGATATAAAACAAAATATTTTATTCAACTTATGACCTTAGCCCTTAGTCCTTTTGGACCAACCTATTTGCCTTGCATTAACTTAAAAGATTTTTCATGGCATGGCATGCATCTCTAGTCCTTAGAAATAACTTGCATATCATGCATGTCATGTTTTCCTTAGAAGTTTAAGAAACTTGTTTGTAAGTGTTGTGTTGTTTTATGATTGTTGTATTGTTGTTTGTTTGTATTGTTTAGACTGAATGGAGAGACCCGAGTTCGTTGAATAGAGTTTGTGAACGACGACAACATTCAAAGGCAAGTGGCACACCTCATAAACTTCCTATTATTTCTATATGCATTACTTAGTGTATTTTTATATGCATGTGTATGATAGTATTGTTATGCTAAACCTGTGTAGAATTCCTTACTCCTGTGTCTAGGTTCCTATATCATACTTAGCAGAAATATTGATGCTATGCAATTAATGAAAAGTTTTACAAAATGTTAAGTGACTTCTCAGGGCTGTGCTCATGGTTGTCGTCGCCTAGGATGAATTTCTATTCTACTTAGGGCCGTGAGCATGGTGGTTGTCAACCTGGGAGTACACATCCACTGTAACACCCCGGCCCACCCCTGGACCGAGCCTATCACGCCTGGCAGCTCTCTAGGATCTCTAGACTGGCCTCGTAGATCAACACTAGTCTTTTCTGCGCACTTTGTCCTCACTCGTGCGCACCCGAGAAGGACTTCCCGGTCGGTCACCCATCCTTGGAGTACTCCAGGTCAAGCACGTTTAACCTCGGAGGAGTTCTTTCCAGATGAGCTTCCGGAAAAGAAGTTGCAACTTGTTGATATGAGTATTCTATCAATCCTATTAAGCCCTGATCCAGGTTCTCACATCTGAGCTAGGATCTCACATCTGAGCTAGGATCTCACATCCTTCCCCCCTTAGAAGACCGACGCCCTCGTCGGCCATCCCCCAGTCCAGGAACTCCCCCCCTTGGCACCCGTCCATGCGTCCAGTGTCGGCACATATCACATGTCCGCCCACTGACCCGCACACGCCCGAGTAACCGCGAGGGTCGGCTCTGATACCAATTGTAACACCCCGGCCCGGTCCTGGACCGAGCCTATCATGCCTGGCAGCTCTCTAGGATCTCTAGACTGGCCCCGTAGATCAACACTAGTCTTTTCTGCGCACTTTGTCCTCACTCGTGCGCACCCGAGAAGGACTTCCCGGTCGGTCACCCATCCTTGGAGTACTCCAGGTCAAGCACGCTTAACCTCGGAGTTCTTTCCAGATGAGCTTCCGGAAAAGAAGTTGCAACTTGTTGATATGAGTATTTTAGCAATCCTATTAAGCCCTGAGCCAGGATCTCACATCTGAGCTAGGATCTCACATCCACTAAGTTAATGAAACACCTGGGTGGTAAGTGGTTGTATGGTTTATGTTGAGTGGCTACTCAGGTCCATGTCTATGGTTCCTGGAGTATGTACACTTGTGAATGGCCACCCAGGAACAGAGGAATCTGAAGAACTCCGAGTGAGGATTGCTTCCAGTGCAGCCATTGCCATATGGGCTCTGGCTTGATCTATTATGTTGCGTGGACTCTCTCCGGCTTGACAAGCAGATGTAGAGGGATGTTAGGTGGAACGGGTCAAGCCAGAGTGGGAGGGAAAATGCTTCTGAAAGATCTCGTCTCATTCTTCTCCTTTCCTTATCACAAATGGTGTGTAAAGGATAATTTGGGTTGAATGGGTACAATGGTGAACGTGCACAACCTCTGCAGAGTGTAAAACTAAGTACTTAGCCGTGTCCCCGGTACGGACAATTTGAGCAGCTGATCACGGACGTCAATGGAGGATTCCATCATTCCAACTTCAGAAGTAAAACTTGATGGGTGAACAAGGGAAGATGAGATTTATGGTTTTCATGCCATACTCGTCTTGATTTCAAGAAAAGTGTTTTCAAAAGAGTAAGAAAAATTGGCTTTATGCAAATTAGCCTTGAACTCCACCAGCCAAATATGCATATAGGCTTTAGAGTTACTCCATTAAGTGTCCACCATAGTGTCACTTGCCAGACTCCATTTTTAATGGAATCTGACCCACGTTGTTGCAATATTTTTCTTATTGCAGATTGTTCAGATGACGCGTGAGGTTTCGTTTATAGGTTTCGAGTCTACAACCAACATGTTTTCGCCTGTGGCAGCATGAAAGTGATAGAGACTAACTGCTATTGTATTTCCGCTGTGTACTATTTAAAAGCTAGCTTTATGCTATGCAACTTGTAATGAATATTTTGTAAGTCTGGATCATCGATGTAATAAAATTGATACTTTGTTGTGATATTACATCGTAAACTGTGTGTGCAAATGAATCGATCCAGGGATTTGCACTATACACATGTATCTGCCTTATTTAAAGTGCAGGTACGCTACAGATGGTATCAGAGCACTGTGTTGCCTGTAGGTTTGAAACCCCTAGGATTGGACGGAGACCCCAAAGGTTAAATAGTTAAATAAACTAGGTTTCCAAAACTTGAGTAAATTTTGAAATTTCCTTTAATATTGTTTTACATTAATTATCTTGCCTTGCATCTTTCCCTTTCTTTTTAAATTCTAATACTCTTACCTGTTGTGACGCCCTAAAATCGGTACTATGTAGATTTAAGCGTTCCCGCCGAAATCCGCATAATAACGATTTTAGGTCGCCCACCAAACATAATGTGCACGCCGAAACATGCGCATTATGTGGGTGGAATTGTGATAACATTACAACAGTTCCGATACATCCACAAATACAACAGAAGATAAATTACAGCAACGACTCGAACGAGTCAAGATACAGATGATACAATACAAAGATTCAAATAACAGCGGAAGCAAAATAGTATCCGACTACGGATAAGATGCAAGTTGGACTAAGAGTCCTGAAGATAAGCGATGGCGCCATATCCCTGCCCAGCCAAGCCGGAGGGATTCCCAAGCTAACGTCGTCAGACTTCAAACCTGTTGACTGCACATAAAGCACATCCCAAAAGAGGGTCAGGGCACTCCCTGGCAAGCAAAACCGACTTGCCTACTTTCTACACCATCTCCCAAAATATAGGGGAGGTGGACTTAGCGGCAGCAGCACTAGCAACCTAGAGAGACACGCTACAACTTCCGTCTAATCAGAGAGGGATACGAGAGCGCATAAAGTAAACAACTACAACTAACACCAATCATAACCCATTCTCGAATTAACCCCCTCAACCAAGTATGAGGAAGCAATTCGGGAAACTCACACATTGAACAGTTTTATTTATAATTTATTGTGAAACTAATTCTATATTACTAATCAAATTAATTAACATTAATTAGGTGCAAGTTGTCTAGATCTTGTTAGCCAGCATCATCACCAAAGTCGTCCATAACCGTGGACACGGCTCATCGATAAGATTATACCCTGCAGGGGTGCACTACTGTACCCATACTCGCATGATCAACCCAAGCAAGCATCAGGGCTTCTCAACACGACTTATTCCGTCACTACAGCAAGTCCAGGTGCCACCCATATGAGTTGTTACCCGCATCAGGAGTCCGGCCGAATCTCAATTGCGGACTCATTAGTTTGTGCCTACGCACCATGCGGATCAAACCACAGTAGGAACTGTCCGCTACGTACGCACCACACCTATATGACCCCCCGTATCACATACCCTCTCATCATCATCATCATCATCATGCACATGCATATGAGCAAATGGAAAACCCGAACTAGTTGCGGCACATGGACAAGCTGTGGATCCGTTCAAAGTCGAGGGGGGCTCCATTGGGCCACCCACAAGTGGTTAGTGCGCTCAAAATTGGATCCGAGGACAAAATCTCAGTTCCTAGGTCGACACTGAGCAGAACAAAGCACCTCGCAAGGCCTTCCGCCTGGTGCCTTATCATTTAATTATAATACCCCAATACAAGATAGCATTTTATTAAAGTAGAACAATATATCATACTAAGCAGATGAAACTTAAGACCAACAGACGACTCGCACAAACAACTCTAAGCATGCGCTACGACTCGCAAGGCCAACAGATAAACATGCAACGAGTATTAGGTTGTGGGGATAAAGCTGTATGGGTTGCAGGATAAACATGTGATGGGATCGCAGTTCAAGAATCGATAACTAGGGTAGCAGAGATCAACGGCAGGGATGAAAGACAATGTATAGGTAAACAAGCAAACTTTGCTTGCCTGGAATCCCGCATGGAAGCAGATCTTGTCGTTGCTCACACATCTCAACGTCTTATCCGCAAAGAAGCAACAAACACTGGAAAGCGTAAAAGATGCATTTTACAACTACGGCAGAAGATTCGGCATGATCATACGAGAATGATGCCTAGCATGGCAACATGCAACACAAAGCAGGTAATCCAAATAAAGCGGGAAAGCAACCCCGACAATAATTATTTAGGTGCAAGTTATTTATTTACCAGCAATGTTAAATGTTGGTTAACATGGTAATACATGGCATGAGTGATCTAATTAAATTAAATGGAACTAGGGATTATATAAATAAAGCCCAACACATTCCATATTTAATTTATTTAGTTGCAATTAACAAAGTACACTAAGCAATTAAATAACAGATGCAAAATGACATACAAATGGCATATTAATATTCATTACATTTTTCTGATAAATAAACATATAAAGATTATTTTATTTGGAGTTATAGAATAAAAGTTATTAGCAATTTAAGGTTAGGGGTGTTTCTGAAAATAGGCAGGGACCTGTTGGTGAGGAAACAGTGCTGGGGAGGTGCCCTGGGTAGAAAACAGAAACTACAGGGGGCTCTGAGTAAAACTGCAGGCGCAGGGGTTCTCCTCTGACTTTTCTCACCCGAGGACACCCTACACCAGGGGCTGTCAAGCGGGCCCGTGCGCCTCGCTGGTGTGTGTGTGTGCTGACTGGATGCTGCGGCGCGCTGCGGGCGCCCACTGTCGCTGACAGGTGGGGCCGGGGTGTCAGGCGGGAAAGAAAAATAAAAAGGCGCTTTTTAATTAACATGCGCGTGAGGGAGGGATCGAACCCGGGTCTCCAGCGCGGGATGGTTCGCTGAGCTAGCCACAGGGATCGGGGATAGTGTTGGTGATAGCTCCAGGCTCGGTTTGCATTTATCAGTAAAACGTGCTATTGAACACATCTGACGAAACTGAACCTGCCTCTGGGAAACAGAGCAGCGACGGACCGAAAGTGGCCACCGGCGATGACCTCGATCGGGAGGCGCTGGGCGATTGTGCGTGGGGGCTGGTGCTGGGGTGTGGTTCGGGCTGCAGGGTGGATGTGGGGGGCGCTGTGTAGGCAAAGGGAGTGCAAGGGCGAGGCAGAGGAGGCAGCAGCTCGTGCGCGAGCTCGCAGCAATGGCGGACAACGGGGGCACCGGAGAATAGCGTGGACGAACTCGAGCCCTAGAGCATGGATTCGACAAGCAGAGCACGGGGATCGGAAGATGAGCTCACTGTGGTTGTCGAGGACGCGGCGAACGAGCTCGGGGAGGCAGGGGTGGCCGGAATGGCGCGGCGGAGGCCTCCCGGTGATGAGGACGGCGGGGAAAAAGGTGGATGAAGGCTGCGGCTCCCCGCACGAATGACTCGGGGAGGGGGGTTGACGACGAAGCGGCGCTGATCCGAGGCACCTCTGCTTGTCTTCGTCAGCGCCGGAGCTGTAGTGGACGGCGAGGACCTTCGGGGGTGCTCAACGGTGGAGGAAACCAGAGAGGGGATCGAGGTGGAGAGGAAGAGAGGGAAGGGGCGGCGGCGGCTGGGGAAGAAGGGGAGGGAAGCTAGGGTTCCAGGGGAGGCTCGGGGCTAAGTAGGGAGAGGTGGGAGCAGGTGGGAGGTGGGGCGCACCATGGCTCGCTTTTCTCCTCTGTCTCCGTACGGAGGTAGGGGAAAGCGAGGGTGTGGGCTGACCAGAGGGGAGATGGGCCAAAGGAGGTCGGCTGGGTTTGGCCCAGGTGAGTTTTCCTCTGCTTTTATTTTTATTTCTTTTGTTTATTCTTTTCTGTTTTATGTTTTAAAAAAATAAAATAGAAAAGGAATTTTAATAAACAAATTTTATAAAATAGTTTTAGTTTCAAAATAGACAATTCAATAAACTAGTGTTTATAATATTTGCAAAAGATTTGAAATACACATTTTAATTAATTTGAAATGCATTTGAATTTAATTATGGAAATAAATTTAAATGCAACAAATTAAATTAATGCGATGCGATGCGATGCCATGTCGATGCAAAAAGAAAACTCACAAAACAAAAAGGGGATAAATCCCGGGGCGTTACAATCGACACCACTAACAAGGGATCGCGTCCCGAGATCCACGCCGAGACCACAAGAAGAGAGGGGTAACTATCGAGTCTTCACGCTCCGGGATGAACTTCTCGACACCACTAACAAGGGATTGTTGCTCCACCTTGAAATTCTCGACACCACTAACAAGGGATTGTTGCTCACGACGAAGACGACTCCGAAAAATCAAACCTAATAGGTAAAAGGCAAGAAATCGTCCACCCACACGTAAGATCCTAAAACTTTGAAAGTTGGATAAGAGAAGAGACTCAAAACAAGTAAGGTAAGAGGAGAAATAGAATTGAGGTAAGGAGTAAAAAGAAACCTATTGAGATATTTCCAAAATAATTTTAGTCAAATAGTTTAGACACTCTATAAACAACGACCGTTAGCGAGGTTATCCTACAGGCTTTTGCGGACCAGCTGCTTCGATAACCATTCGTATCGAAACAACAAGGAGATCGAAACCAAGGCTCTGATACCACTTTGTGACGCCCTAAAATCGGTACTATGTAGATTTAAGCGTTCCCGCCGAAATCCGCATAATAACGATTTTAGGTCGCCCACCAAACATAATGTGCACGCCGAAACATGCGCATTATGTGGGTGGAATTGTGATAACATTACAACAGTTCCGATACATCCACAAATACAACAGAAGATAAATTACAGCAACGACTCGAACGAGTCAAGATACAAATGATACAATACAAAGATTCAAATAATAGCGGAAGCAAAATAGTATCCGACTACGGATAAGATGCAAGTTGGACTAAGAGTCCTGAAGATAAGCGATGGCGCCATATCCCTGCCCAGCCAAGCCGGAGGGATTCCCAAGCTAACGTCGTCAGACTTCAAACCTGTTGACTGCACATAAAGCACATCCCAAAAGAGGGTCAGGGCACTCCCTGGCAAGCAAAACCGACTTGCCTACTTTCTACACCATCTCCCAAAATATAGGGGAGGTGGACTTAGCGGCAGCAGCACTAGCAACCTAGAGAGACACGCTACAACTTCCGTCTAATCAGAGAGGGATACGAGAGCGCATAAAGTAAACAACTACAACTAACACCAATCATAACCCATTCTCGAATTAACCCCCTCAACCAAGTATGAGGAAGCAATTCGGGAAACTCACACATTGAACAGTTTTATTTATAATTTATTGTGAAATTAATTCTATATTACTAATCAAATTAATTAACATTAATTAGGTGCAAGTTGTCTAGATCTTGTTAGCCAGCATCATCACCAAAGTCGTCCATAACCGTGGACACGGCTCATCGATAAGATTATACCCTGCAGGGGTGCACTACAATACCCATACTCGCATGATCAACCCAAGCAAGCATCAGGGCTTGTCAACACGACTTATTCCTTCACTACAACAAGTCCAGGTGCCACCCATATGAGTTGTTACCCGCGTCAGGAGTCCGGCCGAATCTCAGTTGCGGACTCATTAGTTTGTGCCTACGCACCATGCGGCTCAAACCACAGTAGGAACTGTCCGCTACGTACGCACCACACCTATATGACCCCCCGTATCACATACCCTCTCATCATCATCATCATCATGCACATGCATATGAGCAAATGGAAAACCCGAACTAGTTGCGGCACATGGACAAGCTGTGGATCCGTTCAAAGTCGAGGGGGGCTCCATTGGGCCACCCACAAGTGGTTAGTGCGCTCAAAATTGGATCCGAGGACAAAATCTCAGTTCCTAGGTCGACACTGAGTAGAACAAAGCACCCCGCAAGGCCTTCCGCCTGGTGCCTTATCATTTAATTATAATACCCCAATACAAGATAGCATTTTATTAAAGTAGAAGAATATATCATACTAAGCAGATGAAACTTAAGACCAACAGACGATTCGCACAAACAACTCTAAGCATGCGCTACGACTCGCAAGGCCAACAGATAAACATGCAACGGGTATTAGGTTGTGGGGATAAAGTTGTATGGGCTGCAGGATAAACATGTGATGGGATCGCAGTTCAAGAATCGATAACTAGGGTGGCAGAGATCAACGGCAGGGATGAAAGACAATGTATAGGTAAACAAGCAAACTTTGCTTGCCTGGAATCCCACATGGAAGCAGATCTTGTCGTTGCTCACACATCTCAACGTCTTATCCGCGAAGAAGCAACAAACACTGGAAAGCGTAAAAGATGCATTTTACAACTACGGCATAAGATTTGGCATGATCATACGAGAATGATGCCTAGCATGGCAACATGCAACACAAAGCAGGTAATCCAAATAAAGCGGGAAAGCAACCCCGACAATAATTATTTAGGTGCAAGTTATTTATTTACCAGCAATGTTAAATGTTGGTTAACATGGTAATACATGGCATGGGTGATCTAATTAAATTAAATGGAACTAGGGATTATATAAATAAAGCCCAACACATTCCATATTTAATTTATTTAGTTGCAATTAACAAATTACACTAAGCAATTAAATAACAGATGCAAAATGACATACACATGGCATATTAATATTCATTACATTTTTCTGATAAATAAACATGTAAAGATTATTTTATTTGGAGTTATAGAATAAAAGTTATTAGCAATTTAATGTTAGGGGTGTTTCTGAAAATAGGCAGGGACCTGTTGGTGAGGAAACAGTGCTGGGGAGGTGCCCTGGGTAGAAAACAGCAACTACAGGGGGCTCTGAGTAAAACTGCAGGCGCAGGGGTTCTCCTCTGACTTTTCTCACCCGAGGACACCCTACACCAGGGGCTGTCAAGCGGGCCCGTGCGCCTCGCTGGTGTGTGGGTGTGCTGACTGGATGCTGCGGCGCGCTGCGGGCGCCCACTGTCGCTGACAGGTGGGGCCGGGGTGTCAGGCGGGAAAGAAAAATAAAAAGGCGCTTTTTAATCAACATGCGCGTGAGGGGGGATCGAACCCGGGTCTCCAGCGCGGGATGGTTCGCTGCGCTAGCCACAGGGATCGGGGATAGTGTTGGTGATAGCTCCAGGCTCGGTTTGCATTTATCAGTAAAACGTGCTATTGAACACATCTGACGAAACTGAACCTGCCTCTGGGAAACAGAGCAGCGACGGACCGAAAGTGGCCACCGGCGATGACCTCGATCGGGAGGCGCTGGGCGATTGTGCGTGGGGGCTGGTGCTGGGGTGTGGTTCGGGCTGCAGGGTGGATGTGGGGGGCGCTGTGTAGGCAAAGGGAGTGCAAGGGCGAGGCAGAGGAGGCAGCAGCTCGTGCGCGAGCTCGCAGCAATGGCGGACAACGGGGGCACCGGAGAATAACGTGGACGAACTCGAGCCCTAGAGCATGGATTCGACAAGCAGAGCACGGGGATCGGAAGATGAGCTCACTTTGGTTGTCGAGGACGCGGCGAACGAGCTCGGGGAGGCAGGGGTGGCCGGAATGGCGCGGCGGAGGCCTCCCGGTGATGAGGACGGCGGGGAAAAAGGTGGACGAAGGCTGCGGCTCCCCGCACGAATGACTCGGGGAGGGGGGTTGACGACGAAGCGGCGCTGATCCGAGGCACCTCTGCTTGTCTTCGTCAGCGCCGGAGCTGTAGTGGACGGCGAGGACCTTCGGGGGTGCTCAACGGTGGAGGAAACCAGAGAGGGGATCGAGGTGGAGAGGAAGAGAGGGAAGGGGCGGCGGCGGCTGGGGAAGAAGGGGAGGGAAGCTAGGGTTCCAGGGGAGGCTCGGGGCTAAGTAGGGAGAGGTGGGAGAAGGTGGGAGGTGGGGCGCACCATGGCTCGCTTTTCTCCTCTGTCTCCGTACGGAGGTAGGGGAAAGCGAGGGTGTGGGCTGACCAGAGGGGAGATGGGCCAAAGGAGGTGGGCTGGGTTTGGCCCAGGTGAGTTTTCCTCTGCTTTTATTTTTATTTCTTTTGTTTATTCTTTTCTGTTTTATGTTTTAAAAAAATAAAATAGAAAAGGAATTTTAATAAACAAATTTTATAAAATAGTTTTAGTTTCAAAATAGACAATTCAATAAACTAGTGTTTATAATATTTGCAAAAGATTTGAAATACACATTTTAATTAATTTGAAATGCATTTGAATTTAATTATGGAAATAAATTTAAATGCAACAAATTAAATTAATGCGATGCGATGGGATGCCATGTCGATGCAAAAATAAAACTCACAAAACAAAAAGGGGATAAATCCCGGGGCGTTACACCTGTTCAAAATTTTAGATGGGAGAGTACACTGAGACCGCGTATGCCGGAGTTTTGTCAGGTTTCATCTTTGGGAGGCAGCTGTCTAGGTTGACAAGTCAATTGAAGCTACCACCGCCCTATTTCCGAGGAAGGAAAGAGGAGACCGACATCCCTAATGTGACACGTTGGGAAATCCGCACCATCATGACCCCGGATCCCACGATGCCAGACTTCGAGCCCGTGGACTATGTCACCTACTACCCAGAGTGGATTGAGGGAGTGAACATAGCTATGGTGGATTTAATGGCTCGTTTGTGTTACAAGTATCGCAACAATCTAGCACCGGGATCGCCCTTCCGTGCTTTTGGGAAGAGGGATGCACATGGTCTCTCGATGGCTCATACGGGAAATCGCTTGGACCTGCCCATCATAAACAAGATGTTTGAAGACCTGGATTTCCTCATCAACTGTCTGACTAGAAAGGTTCAACAAGCTTATGACATCGCAGATAATGCCCGAGCCGTCATACACGCAAAAACCCAAGAACTCCAGACTTCTGAAACCCTTGTTGGCCATATGGAGGAACTCATCCATGACCTACACTTGCAGAACCTCGATAAGGATGAGCAGATTGCCACACTTGAGGCGCAACTCAACCCACCTCCACCACCGCCAGCAGCTGAAGAAGGGGATGACGAAGGTACTGGAAATGTGGCTGTACCCGCAGCTGTAAAGGAGGAAGGAGACCCCGAGGAGGTGCCTTCTGAAGAGTCAATTGAGGAAGAAGTCACACCTGTGGCAAATAACCACGCGATGAAGCGCAAGCGTGAGATCAAAGAGGAATGAATGAAGCAATCAAAACCACGTTAGAGGGACCACCATTTATCTTATTTAGCTTATCGTATCAATTTAGAGTATTGACCTATCAAATTGTGGTATGGCAGTACTGTTGCTTTTGTATTTCCCCGACTTTGGTGTGTTTCGTTTGATAAACGAATTGTTCGATTTCTCAAAATAAGTTTGAAATTTTCATTTATGTATTTGCTTGTGTTTGAACCTTTTTGCTTGATGTTTGTAATGGATTACCTTGATTTTCGGTTGTGCATTAGAATGTTTAATTATCAACAAAACTTTTCTTTTAAGGGTGGTAGCCAACTAGATAATTCAAACCCAGTCGCTTAAACCCAGAGATCTCAAACTATCTTTCTTTCCATCCTCCTAATCAGGAAAATCATTCGCTGCCAAGTTTTCAAGTTTCCATGTCAGAAATTTCATTTCCCAAAACATCCTGAGTTATCAGAATCAATCAAGCATTTGCTTTGTCTTTCTAGCCTCTCCGAATCTCGGGGACGAGATTCCTTTTAAGGGTGGTAGTCTGTAACATCCCAACATTTTGGAATGTTCAAAAATCACTAAAATTTAAAACTTTTCTTTTTATTAAAATAAAATATTAAATGCATAAGGAAACCAACTATGAAAGACTCCAAACTTATTGAAAGAGTTTAATATTCAAATGTCACAGTTTAAACATTTTATTATCCACTGTATTTCAAAAACCTTAAAATGTAATTTGACAAATATTTTACAAACTACAATCCATTTTATTTTAAGTAAATAGTTTACTTATAAGTAATTGATTTCAACCACTTAGCCATATCTATTCCTAAATTCATAAATTATTTAAAAATGGTGTTAGTTGCCAAAGGGTTTACATTCTCTCAACTAAGTTCAAAACATGGTGTTAAAATTTCAATTCTGTAATTTATAACAATAAACTTCATAGATTTAAATTAATGAATTAGTCAAATAAACATTTTATTTGCTTAAATGAATTTCATTTATTTTCAAAGCATGAAATGATTAATATATTCTATATAAGGAAATGAATTAAATCTAAAAACTTTTCCAAAGTTGTTATGAAGTTTTCAAATGATTTATCATAATATAAAACTTAATGGTGCACAAAATAAAATTTAATTAAAACTTGAATCCATTATAATTTCTATTACTTTAAAAATATTGATATTATGTTATTCTACTCTTATGCCAAAATAAAGATGAATAATTACAGTAAAATGAGTTTTAATAACTCTATTTCAAACATATTTGAATGTGGGTATTTTACAAAATTTATTTAGCAAAAAGAAAATTTAATTAAATTATAATTCCAAAATTGATATTAAGTATCAATTTTGTATTAAACCAACATTTCAAATTTATTAATTTTAAAAAGTTTTCAAAACATGCCCCCAACTGGTTTAACACAAAGATATTAATTTAACAAATTTTTAGAAATTAATTTGACATCATTTGGACATTTAAATCAAAAGTTATGAATTAATTGAAAAAAATCAGAAAAAGGAAAAATCGCTGACGTCAGCGATGACGTCAGCATCGTCTTCAACCTCTGGCCGAAAATTGCGCCCGAGGATTGATTCGAATCAGCGTCAAATCTTCTCCGTTTCTTGCGGGATTTGCTCCCCTCACCGCCCCCATATAAAGCCCAACACCCCCGCCACCTTTCCCCTCTATTCTCTCTGCGTTTGACGCCTCCAGGCCGGAGAAATCAACCGCCGGAGCTCTTCACAACCGCCGGCGAGTTTTCGTCAAATCCGGTGAGCTCCGACCTCCTCGCGCCCTCTCTTGAGTCCCATCTCCTCTGTTGCTTCCGTCCACAATTCACTGATTTTTCCCGTAACTTGTTTGACGCCAGATCGTTGAGTCCGTGCTCGACCCGAGGTCGCCGGAGTACCCGTGGCTCCGCCCGCGTGTCCACGCTGCTCCAGGACGAACGGGAAGACGCCGCCACCTCCATCCTCTTCACCGCGACGCACCGCGTCCGAAGCCGTATTCCGCGAGCTCGGGGAAGAACGTCAGCGACCGGAGCGTCCACGCCGGAGCGAGCGCCGCCGTCTGCTCCAAGTCCGGCGAGTTCCCCGCCGCCACCTCCTGGTCAAGAAATGTGAGCCCTTCGATCTCGATCTGACGGCGTAGATTAGAAGCGTTAATTCGAATCGGTACGGTTAGATCTGGATCGTAGATCTAGATCTGGACGGCCCAGATTCAATCACTTAATCCCAGTCAGCACGCCCAGTCAGCGCCACGTCGTGCCTCATCAGCGCCCAGTCAGCTGCCACGTGGAAAATGATTTTCTTAATTAAATTTAATTGGCAGTTTTACAGAAACACCCCCGCCACTTAGATCTGTCACAACTTTTTAACCACTTATCCAAATTTAACAAACTTTATATTTTTGGAAAGCCCTCAACATGTAGAATATTGTGGATCTGCCAAAATTCAAATTTGACTTAGTATAAAATATTCATATTTCAAATGGTGAATTTGAGTATATTTGTAATAACTTTAAATCTATAAATCCAAAAATTGCAAATAAAATTGTTTTAGAAACTTTAGAATATTTGCAAATTAATGCCACTCCTATCAAATATTTTTGAGTAATTTTTGAATGAATTCATAGTTATATATTTAATTTGAATAGGTTGAGTATTTTCAACATAACTATTAATAAAAATATTATTCTTGATTTAAGTAAATTTCTATAAATTTAATTAAAATACCCCTGTCTATTAACACTATTTATTAAATTATATTATAAAATTTAATCATAGAAAACTTTAATCTTATCATTATTCCTTTTATTATATTTTCCAAAATTAGAAATTAATTAAATTGCATTTATAAATTCATGCATATTTATAAAGAAATCACAAAAGTTATTTTGATGTTTCTTGTGATTAAAAATTTCATTTCATTCATAGCACATTTTATTTTGTAGATATAATTCTCATAGGAAAACCCCTCTTCATTAGTTTTCTTTAAGTTAGAAATAATTCCAACTTAGCATTTTTGTGAAGTGCTACACTTAGACACTTAGAAATTTTCAAGATGGAGCTAGAAGACCATTGAAGGACTTAGCCAAAACAAGACTTCAGAAGTATCTTCAAGGAGAAGAAGCACTTAGAAGAAAATCAAGAAGAAGTTCATGAAGACCAACCAGCAAATATTTTCCAAGTCTTGCTCTCTCTCTCTTTCTTTTCTCTAAGACTTCATGAAGGACTTAGAAGAAAACAGACTCTGGAAGCATCCTCAAGATGTCAAGCACTTAGAAGAAAAGTGAGCAGAAGTTCAAGAAGACCAACCCCCTTTATTCTCTAATTCTTTCTCTCTGTCTTTTCTTCTCCTCTGAGACTTCATGAAGACTAAGTAAATCCAAGACCAACCTCGAGGATACAAGAATCATCAAGTCTGAAGATTCATCAAGACTACCAAGAGCTCAATCAAGGCATCATCCAGAATAAAGTTACAAGTCTGGAGATGAAGCCTGGAGGACAACTACATCTTTCTTCTATCTTTTCCCTCTTTCCTAATCTTGTCTTTCACATTTGACTTAAACAATTTTGATCATGATATTATCATCTTGAAGTTGTTGGATCCTAGCGGCATAGTGAGATGAAGCGGCCTGGGAACAAACCTTACATGTCCACGTACATGAGACCTGTTCCACAATTTAAGTGGCTGGACGGGTGTCTGTCTCTCTCACTTTAGTGAATATCCAATTTACAAAGAGTTGATAATAATTGTTGATCACCTCGAAGAATAGAGCTAGTAATTTTCTCTAAGTATTTTGCACATCAAGACTAAGCCATTAGAGTGCTTATTCAAGATGATATAAAACAAAATATTTTATTCAACTTATGACCTTAGCCCTTAGTCCTTTTGGACCAACCTATTTGCCTTGCATTAACTTAAAAGATTTTTCATGGCATGGCATGCATCTCTAGTCCTTAGAAATAACTTGCATATCATGCATGTCATGTTTTCCTTAGAAGTTTAAGAAACTTGTTTGTAAGTGTTGTGTTGTTTTATGATTGTTGTATTGTTGTTTGTTTGTATTGTTTAGACTGAACGGAGAGACCCGAGTTCGTTGAATAGAGTTTGTGAATGACGACAACATTCAAAGGCAAGTGGCACACCTCATAAACTTCCTATTATTTCTATATGCATTACTTAGTGTATTTTTATATGCATGTGTAGGATAGTATTGTTATGCTAAACCTGTGTAGAATTCCTTACTCCTGTGTCTAGGTTCCTATATCATACTTAGCAGAAATATTGATGCTATGCAATTAATGAAAAGTAATACAAAATGTTAAGTGACTACTCAGGGCTGTGCTCATGGTTGTCGTCGCCTAGGATGAATTTCTATTCTACTTAGGGCCGTGAGCATGGTGGTTGTCAACCTGGGAGTACACATCCACTAAGTTAATGAAACACCTGGGTGGTAAGTGGTTGTATGGTTTATGTTGAGTGGCTACTCAGGTCCATGTCTATGGTTCCTATAGTATGTACACTTGTGAATGGCCACCCAGGAACAGAGGAATCTGAAGAACTCCGAGTGACGATTGCTTCCAGTGCAGCCATTGCCATATGGGCTCTGGCTTGATCTATTATGTTGCGTGGACTCTCTCCGGCTTGACAAGCAGATGTAGAGGGATGTTAGGTGGAACGGGTTAAGCCAGAGTGGGAGGGAAAATGCTTCTGAAAGATCTCGTCTCATTCTTCTCCTTTCCTTATCACAAATGGTGTGTAAAGGATAATTTGGGTTGAATGGGTACAATGGTGAACGTGCACAACCTCTGCAGAGTGTAAAACTAAGTACTTAGCCGTGTCCCCCGTACGGACAATTTGAGCAGCTGATCACGGACGTCAACGGAGGATTCCATCATTCCAACTTCAGAAGTAAAACTTGATGGGTGAACAAGGGAAGATGAGATTTATGGTTTTCATGCCATACTCGTCTTGATTTCAAGAAAAGTGTTTTCAAAAGAGTAGGAAAAATTGGCTTTATGCAAATTAGCCTTGAACTCCACCAGCCAAATATGCATATAGGCTTTAGAGTTATTCCATTAAGTGTCCACCATAGTGTCACTTGCCAGACTCCATTTTTAATGGAATCTGACCCACGTTGTTGCAATATTTTTCTTATTGCAGATTGTTAAAATGACGAGTGAGGTTTCGTTTATAGGTTTCGAGTCTACAACCAACATGTTTTCGCCTGTGGCAGCATGAAAGTGACAGAGACTCACTGCTATTGTCATTCCGCTGTGTACTATTTCAAAGCTAGCTTTATGCTATGCAACTTGTAATGAATATTTTGTAAGTCTGGATCATCGATGTAATAAAATTGATACTTTGTTGTGATATTACATCGTAAACTGTGTGTGCAAATGAATCGATCCAGGGATTTGCACTATACACAGGTATCTGCCTTATTTAAAGTGCAGGTACGCTACAGTTTCTGTGACGCCCTAAAGTCGGTACTATGTAGATTTAAGCGATCCCGCCGAAATCCGCATAATAACGATTTTAGGTCGCCCACCAGATATAATGTGCACCTTGAAACATGCGCATTATGTGGGTGGAATTGTGATAACATTACAACAGTTCCGATACATCCACAAATACAACAGAAGATAAAATTACAACAACGACTCGAACGAGTCAAGATACAAATGATACAATACAAAGATTCAAATGACAGCGGAAGCAAAATAGTATCCGACTACGGATAAGATACGAATTGGACTAAGAGTCCTGAAGATAAGCAATGGCGCCATATCCCTGCCCAGCCAAGCCGGAGGGATTACCAAGCTAACGTCGTCAGACTTCAAACCTGTTGACTGCACATAAAGCACATCCCAAAAGAGGGTCAGGGCACTCCCTGGCAAGCAAAACCGACTTGCCTACTTTCTACACCATCTCCCAAAATATAGGGGAGGTGGACTTAGCGGCAGCAGCACTAGCAACCTAAAGAGACACGCTACAACTTCCGTCTAATCAGAGAGGGATAAGAGAGCGCATAAGATAAACATATACAGCTAACACCAAACATAACCCATTCTCGGATTAACCCCCTCAGCCAAGTATGAGGAAGCAATTCGGGAATACTCACACATGGAACAATTTTAGTTACAAGTTATTGTGAAAGTAATTCAATATTACTAGTCAGGTTAATTAACAATGCTTAGGTGTAAGTTGTCTATGATCTTGTTAGCCAGCATCATCACCAAGTCGTCCATAACCGTGGACACGGCTCATCGATAAGATTATACCCTGCAGGGGTGCACTACTGGACCCGTACTCGTTCGATCAACCCCAAAAGCAAAGCCAGAAGCTAGGGCATCTCAACACAGCAAATCTCTTCTCTACAACCCATCCAGGGAACCGCATGATTGTGTGCACGGCTAATCAGGTCCAGTGCCCGCGGGATACGACCTTCATAGCACTCTAAGAACGTGCCACCCTATATGAGAATGGACTACTCCATCATAATGAGATCGTTTGGTAAACATATGCATGCATCAAATGGAAAACCCCAACTACTTGCGGCGCCCTGGATAAGAAGCGGATTAGATCGAAGCCGCGGGGGGCTCCATAGGGCCTCCCACAAGCGGTTAGTGCGCTCAAAATTGGATCCGAGGACAAGAACTGAGTTCCTAGGTCGACACTTAGCAGAACAGAGCACCTCGCAAGGCCTTCCGCCGGTGCCTTATCTTTTAATTATAATACCCCAATATAAGACAACATTTTATTAAGGTAGAATAACCTATCATGCTAACCAGGTGAAATAAATAAGACATATAGACGACTCGCACAAACAACTCTAAGCATGCGCTACGACTCGCAAGGCTAACAGATAAACATGCAACATGTATTAGGATGTGGGGATAAAGCTGTATGGGCTGGAGGATAAACATGTGATGGGATCGCGATAAAGAATCGAATACTAGGGTAGCAGAGATCAACGGCAGGAATGAAAGACAATGTATAGGTAAACAAGCAAAATTTGCTTGCCTGGAATCCCGCATGGAAGCAGATCTTGTCGTTGCTCACACATCTCAACGTATTATCCGCGAAGAAGCAACAAACACTGGAAAGCGTAAAAGATGCATTTTACAACTACGGCAAAAGATCCAACATGATCATGGGAGAATGATGCATGACATGGCAAGATGCATTACGAGATGCACTTAATCCAAATTAAGCGGAACCGGGATTCTGACCATTTATATTTATGTTCAAGTTATTTATCTACTCAACAATATTAAATGTTGGTTAACAAGGCAAGACATGGCATGGATGATCTAGTCAATTTAAATGGAATCGGGCAATACATATATTGATTTGCCCCACACATTCCATATTTATTAATTAGGTGATTTGCTACACCCGCAAACCCAAGAGATGCAACACATGTAATTATGATGCGAAAACCACAAGATAGATGACATTTAATAAAATAGGTATAGGGTTGGGGTTTGGGTCCGTACGTCGTATCGGGTGACCTAGGGTTCGAAACCGAAGTTTTCGGTCCGTAGAGGAAGTAGTCGTCGTCGTGGAAGTAGTCGTCGCGGAACCAGGGCATCGTCGTTTGTCGATGTCGTGGGAGTGGTCGGAGTCGTTGTACCTGATCATCATCGTTCGCGGATCACTGTCTTCCTGGACACGCACGAAGACGGCCAACGCAAAGCGCACAACGCGACGGGCGGAGGCCTTGTCGACGGAAGATCTTGGCATGGTCGACGTTCGTGGCAACACGGTGCAGCACCTCGAAGGGTGGACAACTCGGGAAACGAATGAAACGCCGAAGGTTTTTATGCGGGCATTCCCCCGAACACCTTGCGCGCGGCGGATGCGGGGAGGCCAGCGGGACGGAGCAACCGTGGATGGAAGGAGGCCGGCGCGGGCTGCGAGAACGCGCACGGCGGCGGGCGCGCACGTGGGCGGCGGGGAGCGTGCGGCGCGAGGCGGGGAGGCGGTGCACTCGGGCGAGACGCGCGGGTGACGTCGGGAGCGACAGCCGGCGGCGGCGCGCACGGAAGAGGCAGGCCGGAGCAGGGCGTTGGGGCGGCGGCGGCGCGGACGCGCGTGGCGGAAGTGGCGCGCGGCGTGCGGGGCGGCCGGAGGCGCGGCGACGGGGATGTAGGCGGCCGCTGTGGACGGCGTCGGGGCGCGCGCGGCCGGGGAGACAGGGGCAAGCGCGGCTCGAGGCGCCAGGCGGCGAGGACGGCGGCCGGCGAGCGGCGCGCGGAGCAGAGGCGGCGGCGGCCATGGCGCGGGCGGAGGCTGCCGGCGCGGGAAGTTGGGGGCGCGCGCGGGAGGGAGTCGGGGCGGCGGCGGGGAAGCAGGGGCGCGGCGGCGCCCGGGGAGGCGGCGGCGGCGCAAGGCAGAGGCGGCGGCGCGCGCGGGTGCGGCGGCGTGCTGCGCCCGGGAAGAGGAGGCCGGACGCGGGGAGCGCGGGAGGAGAGATGGCGGCGGCCCGGCGGTGCGGTGGCGGCGCGGGAGGCCGGGGCAGGCTCGGGCCAGCTCGGGCTGGTGCGGGAGCACGGGAGAAAGAGGAAGAAGGAGAAAGAGAAAAAGAAAAAGAAGAAAAAGAAAAAGGAAAAAAGAAAAAGGAAAGGAAGGGGAAAATGAAAGAAAAGGGGGTGGGAGGACTCTTGCAAAATTCCAGAAAAAAAGAGGAGGGTGGCTGCAAAATTCCAGGCGGTGGGAAATAAGTTTCCAGTGGGGAAACCCTAGGGTTTGGGGTTAGATGGGCTTGGGCTTTATTTCTCCCCCGTTTAAACTTTTCGGTTTTATATTTTTAAAACAAAATAGACAGGGAATTTGCATACGAAAACTATACAAAATATTTATAGTTTGAAATAGACAATTTAATAAACTATTTTTTAACCTTTTTAAAAGATTTGAAAATAACACATTTTTAATTAATTTGAAATGCATTTGAATTTAATTGTGGGAATTAAATTTAAATGCTACAATTAAATTAATGCGATGCAATGCGATGCCATGTCGATGCAAATAGAAAACACACAAAGAAAACTAAAAGGGGATAAAACCCGGGGCGTTACAATCGACACCACTAACAAGGGATCGCGTCCCGCGATCCACGCCGAGACCAGAAAAGAGAGGGGTAACTACCGAGTCTTCCGGGTTCGTGATGAACTTCTCGACACCACTAACAAGGAATTGTTGCTCCACCTTGAAATTCTCGACACCACTAACAAGGGATTGTTGCTTCACCTTGAGATTCTCGACACCACTAACAAGTGATTGTTGCTCATGACGAAGACGACTCCGAAAGATCGAACCTAACAGGGTAAAAGGCAAGAAATCGTCCACCCACACGTAGGATCCTAAAACTTTGAAAGTTTGGATAAGAGAACAGACTCCAAAACAAGTAAGATAAGGGGAGACATAGAATAAAGGTAAGGAGTAAAAAGAAACCTATTGAGATATTTTTCAAAAATAAATTAAGTAAAATAGTTTTCGACACTCTAGAAACAACGACCGTTAGCGAGGTTATCCTACAGGCTTTTGCGGACCCGCTGCTTCGATAACCAATCGTATCAAAACAACAAGGAGATCGAAACCAAGGCTCTGATACCACTTTGTGACGCCCTAAAGTCGGTACTATGTAGATTTAAGCGATCCCGCCGAAATCCGCATAATAACGATTTTAGGTCGCCCACCAGATATAATGTGCACGCCGAAACATGCGCATTATGTGGGTGGAATTGTGATAACATTACAACAGTTCCGATACATCCACAAATACAACAGAATATAAAATTACAACAACGACTCGAACGAGTCAAGATACAAATGGTACAATACAAAGATTCAAATGACAGCGGAAGCAAAATAGTATCCGACTACGGATAAGATACGAATTGGACTAAGAGTCCTGAAGATAAGCAATGGCGCCATATCCCTGCCCAGCCAAGCCGGAGGGATTCCCAAGCTAACGTCGTCAGACTTCAAACCTGTTGACTGCACATAAAGCACACCCCAAAAGAGGGTCAGGGCACTCCCTGGCAAGCAAAACCGACTTGCCTACTTTCTACACCATCTCCCAAAATATAGGGGAGGTGGACATAGCGGCAGCAGCACTAGCAACCTAAAGAGACACGCTACAACTTCCGTCTAATCAGAGAGGGATAAGAGAGCGCATAAGATAAACATATACAGCTAACACCAAACATAACCCATTATCGGATTAACCCCCTCAACCAAGTATGAGGAAGCAATTCGGGAATACTCACACATGGAACAATTTTAGTTAGAAGTTATTGTGAAAGTAATTCTATATTACTAGTCAGGTTAATTAACAATGCTTAGGTGTAAGTTGTCTATGATCTTGTTAGCCAGCATCATCACCAAGTCGTCCATAACCGTGGACATGGCTCATCGATAAGATTATACCCTGCAGGGGTGCACTACTGGACCCGTACTCGTTCGATCAACCCCAAAAGCAAAGCCAGAAGCTAGGGCATCTCAACATGGCAAATCTCTTCTCTACAACCCATCCAGGGAACCGCATGATTGTGTGCACGGCTAATCAGGTCCAGTGCCCGCGGGATACGACCTTCATAGCACTCTAAGAACGTGCCACCCTATATGAGAATCGACTACTCCATCATCATGAGATCGTTAGGTAACCATATGCATGCATCAAATGGAAAGCCCGACCTACTTGCGGCGCCCTGGATAAGAAGCGGATTAGATCGAAGCCGCGGGGGGCTCCATAGGGCCTCCCACAAGCGGTTAGTGCGCTCAAAATTGGATCCGAGGACAAGAACTGAGTTCCTAGGTCGACACTTAGCAGAACAGAGCACCTCGCAAGGCCTTCCGCCGGTGCCTTATCTTTTCATTATAATACCCCAATATAAGACAACATTTTATTAAGCTAGAATAACCTATCATGCTAAGCAGGTGAAATAAATAAGACATACAGACGACTCGCACAAACAACTCTAAGCATGCGCTACGACTCGCAAGGCTAACAGATAAACATGCAACAGGTATTAGGATGTGGGGATAAAGCTGTATGGGCTACAGGATAGACATGTGATGGGATCGCGATAAAGAATCGAATACTAGGGTAGCAGAGATCAACGGCAGGAATGAAAGACAATGTATAGGTAAACAAGCAAACTTTGCTTGCCTGGAATCCCGCATGGAAGCAGATCTTGTCGTTGCTCACACATCTCAACGTCTTATCCACGAAGAAGCAACAAACAATTGAAAGCGTAAAAGATGCATTTTACAACTTCGGCAAAAGATCCAGCATGATCATGGGAGAATGATGCATGACATGGCAAGATGCATTACGAGATGCACTTAATCCAAATTAAGCGGAACAGGGATTCCGACCATTTATATTTATGTTCAAGTTATTTATCTACTCAACAATATTAAATGTTGGTTAACAAGGCAAGACATGGCATGGATGATCTAGTCAATTTAAATGGAATCGGGCAATACATATATTGATTTGCCCCACACATTCCATATTTATTAATTAGGTGATTTGCTACACCCGCAAACCCAAGAGATGCAACACATGTAATTATGATGCGAAAACCACAAGATAGATGACATTTAATAAAATAGGTATAGGGTTGGGGTTTGGGTCCGTACTTCGGATCAGGTGAACTAGGGTTCGAAACCGAAGTCTTCGGTCCGTAGAGGAAGTAGTAGTCGTCGTGGAAGTAGTCGTCGCGGAACCAGGGCATCATCGTTTGTCGATGTCGTGGGAGTGGTCGGAGTCGTTGTACCTGATTATCATCGTTCGCGGATCACTTTCTTCCTGGACACGCACGAATACGTCCAACGCAAAGCAAACAATGCGACAGGCGGAGGCCTTGTCGACGGAAGATCTTGGCATGGTCGACGTTCGCGGCAACACGGTGCAGTACCTCGAAGGGTGGACAACTCGGGCAACGAATGAACGCTGGAGGTTTTTATGCGGGCATTCCCCGAACACCTTGCGCGCGGCGGATGCGGGGAGGCCAGCGGGACGGAGCAACCGTGGATGGAAGGAGGCCGGCGCGGGCTGCGAGCAAGCGCAGGGCGGCGGGCGCACGTGGGCGGCGGGGAGCGTGCGGCGCGAGGCGGGGAGGCGGCGCACGCGGGAGAGACGCGCGGGTGACGACGGGAGCGACAGCCGGCGGCGGCGCGCAAGGAAGAGGCAGGCCGGAGTAGGGCGACGGGGCGGCGGCGGCGCGGACGCGCGTGGCGGAAGTGGCGCGCGGCGTGCGGGGCGGCCGGAGGCGCGGCGACGGGGATGTAGGCGGCGGCCGTGGACGGCGTCGGGGCGCGCGCGGCCTTGGAGACAAGGGCCAGCGCGGCTCGAGGCGCCGGGCGACGAGTACGGCGGCCGGCGAGCGGCGCGCCGCGCGCGGAGCAGAGGCGGCGGCGGCCATGGCGCGGGCGGAGGCGGCCGGCGCGGGAGGTTGGGGGAGCGCGCGGGAGGGAGTCGGGGCGGCGGCCGGCGGCGGCGGGGAAGCAGGGGCGCAGCGGCGGCCGGGGAGGCGGCGGCGGCGCAAGGCAGAGGCGGCGGCGCGCGCGGGCGCGGCGGCGTGCTGCGGCCGGGAAGAGGAGGCCGGACGCGGGGAGCGCGGGAGGAGAGATGGCGGCGGCGCGGCGGCCGGCGGCGCGGGAGGCCGGGGCAGGCTCGGGCCAGCTCGGGCTGGTGCGGGAGCACGGGAGGAAGAGGAAGAAGGAGAAAGAGAAAAAGAAAAAGAAGAAAAAGAAAAAGGAAAAAAAGAAAAAGGAAAGGAAGGGGGAAAATGAAAGAATAGGGGGTGGGAGGACTCTTGCAAAATTCCAGAAAAAAAGAGGAGGGTGGCTGCAAAATTCCAGGGGGTGGGAAATAAATTTCCAGTGGGGAAACCCTAGGGTTTGGGGTTAGATGGGCTTGGGCTTTATTTCTCCCTCGTTTAAACTTTTCGGTTTTATATTTTTAAAACAAAATATACAGGGAATTTGCATACGAAAACTATACAAAATATTTTTAGTTTTAAATAGACAATTTAATAAACTAATTTTTAACATTTTTAAAAGATTTGAAAATAACACATTTTTAATTAATTTGAAATGCATTTGAATTTAATTGTTGGAATTAAATTTAAATGCAACAATTAAATTAATGCGATGCAATGCGATGCCATGTCGATGCAAATAGAAAACACACAAAGAAAACTAAAAGGGGATAAAACCCGGGGCGTTACAGTTTCCGGCCCTCCCGGACGGAACTCTATAAAAGGCGCCATAACTGCTGAAGAGGGAGAGAGACCTACTTGAGGGCCAAAACTATAGTCCCATTTACTCCTAGTGCATTTACTCCATCCTCTCTCTAGTTCATCTAGTTCATCTTGTTCTTCCTTGTTTCACCAAGAGAGCTCAAGGAGCATGTTGTAGATCTTGTACCACCCTTATATATTGAGAGGAAGGCAGGAGTAAGGGTGTTACCTCCCCACGAGGGCCCCGAACCTGGGTATATCGTGTGTGTGTTCTTCGCCTTCGTGCATTTGTTCGTCTTTGCTAGATCTTGTGGAGTCTCTTCCGGAGTGGTTTCGTGTTCGTCGGTGATCTTATTGATTTCGGCATCCTCTACTGTGTGAGTTCGTTAACTCGCTGGCCCTCCCCGGATCCACCAGCGTCCATCGGCCCCAGACTTTAGCCATCCTATGGCATCTGCCGTGATACCACCACGACATCTCCCCGGCACCCTGCCGGGAGGGGGAATTATCACCGGAGGGTCTACATCACCATGCCCGCCTCCGGACTGATGCGTGAGTAGTTCACCCTTGGACTACGGATCCATAGCAGTAGCTAGATGGTTGTCGTATCCTCTTGTGCTATCATGTTTACATATTGTGAGCTTTCTATCATGATCAAGATCATCGTTATGTAATACTGCATGTTCTGTTTGTTGGGATCCGATGAATATTGAGTACTAAGTCATTTGCTTCATAATATATTATGTGTGTGTTATTTATGATCTTGCATGCTCTCCGTTGCTAGTAGATGCTCTGGCCAAGTAGATGGTTGTGCTCCAAGAGGGGGTATTTATGCTCAAAAATTGTAGATGTTGAAGGGATTATGCCCTAGAGGCACTTAATAAAGATAGTTTATTCCCAATTGTTCATTATATGTTTTATACCATGCTATAACTGTATTAAGCAGAAACATTAATACACGTGTGGTAGATAAACAACCAGGTCCCTCGAAGCCTCTACTAAGCCTAGTTCATTGTGCGATTGACGATCGAGGTTTCCCGATCATGTGACATGGCGTCAGTTGGCAATGGAGTCATGTCATTGGGAGAATGAGGTGATGGACATACCCATAATTTGTAGGATGAAGTCATTACGCCTTCAACCGTAAGATCAACTCTTATTGTTATTCCTGAAAGATACTTTGATTGAATCAAACTTCATATCTTATATAGTGTGACAATAAAGGTGACACTCTCGGGTATTGGAAGGGAGTAGTTGAGACGAGGGGTCAAGAGCGGGATTTCCAGTCCGCATAGCAGGATAGATACTCTATGTGAGGACCCCTCTAACTACCAGCCAGAGATGCTCACGTATGTAAACAGATCACGATCCCCATGATGAGTGCATCACGATCAGATAACCAACATGGTATACAAAGTTACATCATTCAACTCGAATAGTACAAGACTTACGTAAAAAATGGTCACGTGACCAAGTCTTTAATCATTGTCACACTTGGCGGAAATGAACTAAGGTACATCGGAAGTTTCGGCTAGCGTCGGCCCTCGTCACGTCCTGACGCATTCCCACAGAGCAGTTGACTGGGACACTCAGTTGGCGTAGTCGTTGGCGTACTCCTCCTTCTCGTCGTACATCTCCTCATGGAAATCTGGACGTTTGAATATCCAGGGACATAGCCATATGAGTACATTTCCGTACTCGCAAGACCCTCTAGGGATAAGTTTTTATGGTAATGTAAGTAAAGCATTTTCGAAAACTAGGATAGCTCCTACAAAGAACTATAGGGTTTAGTTTTCGAATACCATGATTTTAGGTCAATAGAGAATACGACAACTCTATATCTTTGTTGAAGAAAACATTTAGAGATAGAATTCTCTTCTCTCGGATATCACAAGGACATATCCAAGTACTGAAAACTTTCTTTTGTAAAAGTTTGTCAAAACACTAGGATAGGGATACCCCTTTTTTTTCCTTGAGATCGAACTGGTTGTCTCCCCGAGATCAACCATCCTCACCCAAATTCCGTACCTCCCAGGTACCTCCTAATTTCATCGAAACACTTCTCTTGAAAACAACTTCTTTCTCCAAGGCGCCCAGTGTGGCCTTCCCAACCGTCCATGACCGCGGACACGGCTATTCGAATAAATTTACACTTTGCAGAGGTTGTACACTTTGCCCACACCAAACGGTCCTTCCGTCGTGTCTGCCACGACCCATCATACGACAATATGCGGGGGTCCGGATAACGCGATCAAAGCTTTCCACTATGTCCACCCTAGTTTCGGGGCCTCCCGGTAGGTTTGTTCTCCTCGGCACCGTGTGCTCCACTAGACCTCTTGGTCTTTCCTCGGGACACCGCACCACCACGGCGGGAGACCCGCCGTAATCGTCCGGCGCGGCCCAGCCCTCATAGAAAGTATGAGAGCCCCAATACTAAGACAGACAAGCTTCCGGCTAAACCCTACCCATGTCAGGTAGTGTGGTTGCACGGGTTAATTGTTCTGACTGCAGCAGGGACTTCGAAATTAAACCTCCATCTCCGACTGCTCGCAGCAGCTCGGGTTTTCACAACTTCTCCGAATGCTCTCAGCATCTCAGGTTTTTATGAAACATTTCTTTCTCGTTGATTGCTCCCATCAACTCAGGTTTTTCTCGGGATTTTTTTTTATCAAACAGGTTCCCATCCTATAGTTTTGAGGTAAGATAATAAGAATATACTTCCAGAAATCTTGATCTTCTTGATGGAGCCTTCAACAACAAGGCTCACCAAGTATAACTTACTTTGTAACACCTAAAATATTCTAGTAGATAACTTTGTCCAAACAATATTTGGTAAAATAGTTTTCGGGTGGCATGGTGCCACAAAGAAGTAAAGCATGCATTATTTTATTTTGAAAACAAAACATGCTTTGTAAATAATAGGAATTGCATAATGGTGGTGAGGTGCGATTGCCTGGCTCAGCAATATGTCCTTGGTCTTGATCTTGATGTTCCTCAGGTTCGTTCCTCACTTCCAGTTCCCCCCGATCGTATATAACGTCGTAAACAGGAAGAGGAACAACACTCAGAATACAAGACAATGCCACAAGGACATAACAAACAGCAAGCCTCGCACATGAAATTAAGCTAACAATCAAGAGCAAACAACTCCTTTAGCTAAATAATAACAAACAACAAAGTCCATAGAGCTAAGACAAACAACAGATGCACCTAAGAAGATATCCACAACAACCCTGTTTGTCAAAAAGGTAGTTTTAACTGAACACTAGCGAAACCATCTCTTATGGTGATTAGATCATTTAGCAAGGGTTGTTATATTTGTTCAGGAAATACTTCTGACAAAAGTATCTTAATTTTTTAGGAAATACTTCAGACAAAACTAGGTTAACACACAAGCAAGTATTAATATTAACACTAGCACATTCACATGCAAACATGTTACTAGCTCAAAAACATCTACTACCAAGTAACTAAGCAACTAAGGTAACACCATTGTGCGAAAAAGGTGTAGTTGGCTCATTTGACAAAACACCACAGAGGAGCGTGTTGAAAACAATCTAAGTAAACAATCATATAGCAAGCATCACAACCACAACCAAGTACTGGGTAGCATTCCACACAAAACAACATTTCCATGCATAACACAATAAAATTAGTGCAATACTTAGGAAACAAGATGAATTATTCTAAAACTCAAAAGTGAAAGGCACACAATCCTTTTTGGAAGTTCATTAAGGTTATTAATGGTTAATTTAAGGTTCTGGACTTATGACTTATTAAACACATAACAGTTTAGGTAAAATAGGGAATTGATTTAATCAATAACCTAGTTGCATATGTCTTGTTTTTGGGAGATAAATCATAACTCCTAAGATAATGCTCAGAATATTAAATCCTTCTACCACAGTACTCCTAGTAACAATAGGAAGCTATGAAAATTAGATTTGTATTCAAAGCTATTACTAAACAGAAACTAAAAATCACACAAATGCTTCTGGTCTCAAAACCATAATGAATATATTTCCGTTTTAGGAATCTGTTATATGCAAGGTTAATTTTTATGAATAGGAATTGACTTATGCTTTCTGTAGAAATTGGATTCACTCAATTTGGACACTCCTAGCTCCATCTATTTAAGTTTTAGTGAAATAAACACATTTTACCAATAGTAGTGTACTTAACAATGTATAAATTATTTATAGACAAACCCAGTGTTGCATGCTCAATAAAACACATAAGAACTCCAAAAAAATACACCAAAGATATTTTTATAAACAGATATAGCACAAACAATTAAAACTAGACACAAGCAATTAACAACAAATAAATAGATTCTTTCTCAAGTGTAATAACCTACTGTTTAAAGAAACAGTTCACCATGCACACAATACAAGCTAAAAAATTCTACCAATCTAGGATATGAAATCTACCACTCATATCTACCACATGTAATTGGATTGAATCCAAAAAGTATTTTAAATAAAGAATTAAAAATCATCAAAGTGCTACTGGTGTCAATTTAATCTTAATAGAACTTTAGTTAGAAACATCTCCTGCATGCAAGGCTTAAAGATCTAGGTAGGAACTCTTCTAGGATTTCCATAGAACTAAAGTTTTCAAGTTTTGGATCTGTAAAACTCAAGTTATTCAATAAATGGTGGAAAGTAAACTTTTTACAAGATTAACTCTATATCACACATGCACACACATTTTTTGGAAAGACCTGTGCCAAGTGGTTAGGAAAACTCATAGGAGCTCCACAAAATTTATTCCAACTAATTTGCATGCACAGATCTACCAGAAATGAATAAAAGCTACACTTGTATTTCTCTGAAAAAATCAGCACGAAAAATAGGAATAAAACAAAAATAATGGCCGGGCTGGATCTGGCACTGATGGGCCGCACAGAGGCGGGCCGGCCTGCTCCGGTGCATACTAAAAGAAGGGGTATGCTGCCCTTGGATCAGACCTAGAATGCTATGATTAGATCTAGGATGCTCAAAGGAGAACCGTTGATTTGCAGATCAACGGCATCTGTTCATCTTCTTCCTACCAACGTCTATGGCAAGGGAAAAAGAGGGAAAACGACATGGGCTGCTGGATGCTCACCTAGGGGATCTGAGATGCGACGAGGGGGGGGGTCGTGGGGTAAGCGGAGTGCAAGGGGAGGTCCGGGGTGGCTTGGTTTGCAGAGGCGCGTCCTGGAACGAGATGCGGGGCCGATGGCGTCCACGACGCCACGAGCTCGTAACGGTGCCCCTGGTGCTCCTAAAAAAACAGCACGGTGTCTCAGAGGTAGACCATGGTGAGGGGAGCGAGACTGAGTAGAAGGGGAGAGCAGAGGAGGTCGGAGTCGAGGGCATTCAAGATCGAAAGTTTCGGGCCCGAGCGGCGGTCCTCTCGCGTTCCAGAGCAGGAGAGGGGGAGAGCTTGAGAGGTCTCGCTCTGGGTAGGAGAGTGGAGTGAGAGGGAGATAATGGGCAAGGTGAGGGAGTGAATGGGTGGCTCGGCTGGTGAACCTAGGAGGGTGGCCGGTTTCATGTTATTCGGGCAAAGAGAGAAAAGGAGAGGACTCGAGCAGGGATTGGCGAGGGAGGGCGGTGGAGAGGGGGACAGAGAGGTGCTTGGTTGGTGCGACTTGGTCCGACCAGTGGGAGGAGAGGAGGTGAGCTCAGGTTGGGTGGAGAGGGTAGTGCTCGGCTGTTCTGCCCACCAGCTGTTTGACAAAATGCCACAAAGAAAAATAAGAGAGATAGGGGAGCTAGGGTTTTACAAGGCTGAGGCCAAGCATGTAATACCATCAAGCAAATATATATTACTCCAGTTCAAACAATAAACACTCACTTAATACAAACATAAAATAAAAAGGTAAACACACCACAATCAGAAAAGACAACTTTCCACATCAATCCACACACACCAATAATAGACACATAATACCCACATCATAAAACAAGCAAACATCAACTACAAGCCAAACAATTCCAGAAATAAGTAAATCAAAAACAATCTAAGCATTTGGAATAAAACCAGTATAAGGTGAGGTGATGGACAAAATGTTCAAGGCAAGGTTTTTGGTAGAATAAAATAGACAACCCTTTGGAAATTGGTTTCCCCAGTCTATTAAAATGAGAGTTTTGAAAAGAGGGTTGCTAGTAGTTGCAACATATTATTTTACAAAATGTTTTAGGACTTATGGTATGGTCCTTTTTAGCTTTTGAAATCATATAGCTTATAGAAATACTTCTATTATCTCAAATAATAGGTCTTTTGGTAGTTGCTAAAATTAAAACATCACGATAAATATAGTTTCTTAAAAAGAAGACTGGACAAGATATATGGACTATTTCACTTGTCAAAACATTGATCTCAGAGGTCATATTGTAACTTGGTTGATTTTACTAGGTTGTTATTCAGAGGTCCAGAACACAAACAACAAACCACAACAAAACAAACAGAGCAAACAAGAGTAATATACATCCATTAATAAGACATTTTAAAAAGTTTTTGCTGGTCCTAAATTTTGGGTCTCTAATAAGTAAGTTTTTCTTGCTTCCAAAATTTGGGACGTTATGGACCTTCCCCCCTTAAAACAATCTCGTACCGAGATTCCTAAGCGGGTACTAAGAGAGTGCAAGGTTAGTGGATTGATGATCCTTCATCTTCAAGCATTGTTGATTCTCAAATGAGGTCTGCTTGTCAATATTGCATCTGATTCTCCAGGACGACTTGGGTCTTTGTTGAAGGTGTTGACATGTTGGTTGATGCTGATGCAGGGCTCTTGTTGAGTTAACTTCAAAACCTCCAAGGTTTGGGGCGCAAGGAACAACTTTGTCACAACTATCTAATAAAACTAGCATGCGTCTTCCCCCCTTAAAAGTGGGACACTAGGAGGGTTAAAGTTGGTGCTATAAGATGTTGCCGCCTTCAAGGTGTTGGTCTTGGGTATCACGATGATCTTCATCTTGGTCGTAGCTCCATCGTGCTTGGGGGATGATGAAGATACTTGTAGATATTGCTGTCTTGAGGGGTTAGCAGTTATACACACGTCAACAGTTTTTTTAAGCCTCACAGGGGTGTCAGGTCCGTAGACTTGACTCTTGTCGGAGTATCGGCATAATTGATAGGAGACGGGGGTCCTCTAGCCTATGAATGGATGTGGGGAAGAAGACTGGTGTCATCGAGGTCGGGATTGAACACGGCGAGGTTACCCAGCTTCAGATCTCGCAGCGGTGGCGAGACCCTACGTGCTGCTATAATTCACTATAAGGCTATAGCCGTGAACAGGTTACAATGTGTATGGAGCGTATTGATGTGTGCCCTAAAGGCTTCCGGGTGGCCGGCTTATATAGGCGGCCCGACCCCAGGATACAAGGTAAGTACTTGTCCGACAAGTAAACAGAGTCCTAGACCTAGCCGGCTTAGTTGCCGCCTTCCGTCTTGGGCTTGGTGGCTTGATGGGCTTTGGTCTTCCGCCTTCCTTGGACCGTCCGCCTAATTCCTTGTACGTCATCTATTTGGGCCGCCCGCAGGCTTCAGCCTTACCACCCTTGGGCCACTCTAGACTAGCCGGATTGATCCATGTCAGAGATACCCCCACTTGATATACCCCCAACATTAGCCCCCAGAAAGGTTGAAGTTCTCCAGGTGCTGGCTTCTTCTTGATTCTTCATTCTTCAATGTTGGCGGCTGCAGGGCTTGAACCATTCTGAAAATAATGGGGAACCTGTACCACAATGTTGGCACACGGCCGCCTTTATCCGACATGGGAAAAACGGCTTAGTAAAACTTGCCGGATAGCTTCCTGAGAAAGCATGATCCTTGGCGGCAAGTCAAACTCATGGTTGACAGATGACGTCATTTGGCTCACAACAGTTTGAAACCAAACGGAACAAAAATCGTGTCATGATTGCAAATCGCAGGAAAAGAGGAGTCGTGGTGATCGTGCGAACGTGCACTGTTCCGTGGCGTCCGGATGATTGACATGTGTCTGGCTAGTTAAGCCGTTGCACAGAGGGTAATGCCTGGGCATATAAATAGGGAGCCGAGGGGTCCATTCTTTTTTCTCCGCACTTCATCTTCACTCTTGCCCTTTGCTCTCCCGCGCTCTCGCCCTCCCGAGCTTTCTTGACACCTCCGAGCAACTCCGGCGACCTCTGGTTTTCCGGCGATCTTGCGCACGGCGATGGCCGCCGATCCCAAGACCACCGCGGGGGCGGCGACCAACGAGCTTGTGGCAGAGACCATCGCGGCCAAGACAATGGGCAGCGTGGTGTGGCGCTCCGCGGCGGCGCACGCGGGCATTCCTGCCACTGCGCCGTCCTCTACTCCGGCCATGCACGCCCGTGCGGCGGCGGCCTCGACACCTTCGTCATCTACCAGACCGGCGGCGGCCGGCGGCGCGCCCGCCGATGAAGATGAGGAGCCAGCTGACCTCGGGTCGCGCTACTGGGTCCCCTCCGCGGTGGACGAAGAAGTCCTCGGGGACTTGGAGGCGGTTGGCTACTTGCCGACCCAGGAAGACTGCAACTGGCGGTCCGCCTTTGGGGACATCGTCCCGGCTCCGAAAGCC
Organism: Poa annua; assembly: GCA_026929855.1. NCBI lineage: Eukaryota > Viridiplantae > Streptophyta > Magnoliopsida > Poales > Poaceae > Poa > Poa annua. The sequence continues at coordinate 25,525,221 of CM049432.1, forward strand.
GTCGAACGGGTAATCCTTACCTCCCATCTAGTTAGGGGAATGGCCTTGCCGCCTTCCGCCTTTTACAGCGAGGTGCTGGATCACTATGGGCTCCAGCCCCACAACATAGCACCCAATAGCATTTTAGTCTTAGCCGGCTTCACAGCTCTATTTGAGGGCTATCTAGGTATTAGGCCTAGTTCAGATTTCTTTAGATACTACTTTCGTTGCCGGCGTCAGACCGTACCAGACGGAGGGCTGGCAACCTGCGGCAGTGTTACTTTCAACTGCCGCCAGGGACGCCAATGGTATCCCAGGATACCATACATCGAGTCCGTCAAGGGCTGGTGAACGGCAGTTGACCACCTAGAGGGGGGGGGGGGTGAATAGGTGGTGACCAATTTTTATGTCTTTTTCAGTTTTAGGCTAGCGGAAAGTAAGTTCTCTATATGTGCAACTAGGAGATACAAGTGATGGACAACAAAGACACTTATCAAGTACAGGAATTTAAGATGCGGTAAAGGAGAGTGAACAAGACAACCGTAGGAAGTCGAAGACGGCGATTTTTTCCCGAGTTCCACCACATAGGTGTACGTATCGTTGGAGGGGTGTGAGCTACCACAAAGGTTTGCTCAACGCCACAAAGGCCTCACCCTATTCTCCCGTGAATTCGACCACAAAGGTTCGAATCCATGTTTCCACTAAGGACTCCTTTAAGGGCGGAGAAGGTCCCGTACAAATTCGTGAGGCACACACCCACAACTGAATTGGGGGCTCTCACAATGACCACAACAGATCACTTCCACAAAGGATCAAAACACACAAGATTGAACCTAGCTATCCACAAAGGAACGCTAGATTCGTTGCCCCTCAAGAATTAGAGGGGAGATTTGAGTGGCTAGATTGGGAGATCCGGAAGAAACGAGATTCAGCACCAATGGAGGAGAGAGAAAACTTGAAGCTTGAACTGCTGGAGGTAGGTGGACGGGTATTTATACCCCTCTCCAAATTCTGCCCATTGTACAGCCGCCAACTCGGAAATCTCCGGGTGGAGATCTGGACATCTTGTCAGACCCTGAATTCAAGCTACACAAACGAAACGTATCGGTTGGGCCACACAACCAAGAACATACAGGGGTTACCAATCCCAGGAAAACAATCAGGCCATGCTCGGAATGGATCATCGGCCGACAGTTCTTGGCGACCCCAACGTCACATACGTTTCCAGATTGTGCACGCAAGAACCCAAATAGTCTTCCAACTCGTATACTTCAACCATACACACATGGTATACGAGTCGGATTTTTAACAAGTTGAAACCACAGAATAAACCTAAGACACAAAGAAAGGAAATAATATCCAAAAGCTCTCACTGAGCAAAATATATCAAATGGCACCAATCAGAGGACACATGTCCCAACATTACATCATGCAGCGGAAACAAACCGGTCTGAGTACAGACAAGAAGCAAAGGGCTCAAGGCCGAAACGAAAAAGAAGGCCCATCCACGCAGTCCACCAGGAAGTAGCCCAGGGGAACTCTAACTACTCGTCGTAGCTCTCGTCGTCGAACTCCATGTAGTATCCACCCAACTGGTCGAGTGAAGGATCCTCAACTGCAGAAAAACCACAGCCCGCGAACGGTTCAATACACCGAAGCGTATCGAACAAGCTTAAGCTAACAGGTTACAAAACAGTAAGATTCCCAAAATATGGGGGTAAGTGTACTTAGCGGCAGCAGCACTAGCAAACTAAAGAGACACGCTTAAACTTCCGTCTAATTAGAGAGGGATAAGAGAGCGTTTTTAAATATCCACCTACAACTGACACCAATCATAACCCATTCTCGAATTAACCCCCTCAACCAAGTATGAGGAAGCAATCCGGGAATACTCACACATTGACAATTTTAGTTACCATTTAGGGTGTAAGTAATGCTATATTACTAGTCACATTAATTAACATAGATTAGGTGTAAGTTGTTTAGATCTTGTTAGCCAGCATCATCACCAAAGTCGTCCATAACCGTGGACACGGCTCATCGATAAGATTATACCCTGCAGGGGTGCACTACAGTACCCATACTCGCATGATCAACCCGTTAGGGCCTCTCAACACGACTCATACCTTCACTACAACAAGTCCAAGTGCCACCCATATGAGTTGGTACCCGCGTCAGGAGTCCGGCCGAATCTCAATTGCGGACTCATTAGTTTGTGACTACGCCACCATGTGGCTCAAACCACAGTAGGAACTGTCCGCTACGCGACGTACCACCCCTGTATGACCCCCCGTATCAAGTAACCTCTCATCGAACATCATCATCATGCACATGCATATGAGCGAATGGAAAACCCGAACTACTTGCGGCACATGGACGAGCTGCGGATCCGTTCAAAGTCGAGGGGGGCTCCATTGGGCCACCCACAAGTGGTTAGTGCGCTCAAAAATGGATTCGAGGACAAAATCTCAGTTCCTAGGTCGACACTGAGCAGAACAAAGCACCTCGCAAGGCCTTCCGCCTGGTGCCTTATCTTTTAATTATAGAACCCCAAAATAAGACAGCAGTTTATTATAGTAGAACAATATATCATACTAAGCATATGAGATAAAGACAAAGGAACGACTCGCTCAACCAATCCTAAGCATGCACTACGACTCGCAAAGGCCAACAGATAAACATGCAAGGGGTTATGGGTTGTGGGGATATAGCTGTATAGGCTGCAGGATAAAATATGTGATGGGATCGCAATTCAAGAATCGATAACTAGGATAGCATAGATCAAAAGGCAGGAATGAAAACCAGACAATCGTGTAACCGGTTAGCAGAAGCTTGCCTGGCAGCTCGTAGCCTGGCACGATAGCTGGAACCTCGGTATCGTAGGTACTCGCAGCAGACACGTCGTCGTCTACCCAAAGAGAGCCAAACATAGACAATAGGAAACAATAATCAATACAGAGAAATGCGCAAACAAATGATGATGCGATATGGTATGAGATGATTAGGTCATATTAAAGCGGGGATGAAATCCCGGCAAAAGATTAGGGTGCGAGTTATTTGTGTAGCTAACAATTTAAATGTTACTTAACATAGCAGAAGTGGTGATCAAATTAATTTAAAAAGGAAAAGACATTAACTACTTAATTGCCCAACCCATTCCATATTTAGTATTTGATTACAAATTATTTAACCTCAACTCAAAATAAAGACTTAATAGCATGGCAAGAGAAAAGGTATAAAAGGATATGAGCATAATAAATGGAATTAGGACATTATATAATTATTACCCCTCATACTCCATATTTAATTAATTAATTGCATTTGTTAATTTAAACTAAGCATTTAAAATAAATGATGCAACATGACATAAGAATGTGATATTAATGTTTATTGCATTTTTCTGATATAAAAACATATAAAGTTTATTTAATTTGGAGTTATAAATTAAAAGTTATGCATTTTATAAGTGTAGGGGTGTTTCTGAAATATCCAGGGACTTAACCGTGATAGAAAAACTAGCAGGGGAGGTCTACTGTGCTAAACCAGGAAAGCAGGGGCTTCGGTGCAAAGCTCCCTCGCTCCTGGGATTTTTCCCACCGGACGCGGGGCACACCCAGCGACTGCCGGTGGGTCCTGGTGCCACGCGGGCGGGATGCGCACCCACAGTCACTGACCGGTGGGGACGCGTTGTCTGCGAATCAAAAGAAAAGGTTGGTGTTTTTATGCTACCACCGGGATTCGAACTCGGAGCGCGGGCGTGTAGGGATCGGTGGTGTTAACCACTGGAGCTGGGTGCGTGTTGTTGAAAGAAACAGCGACGCACTGAACAAAAACCAACCCGACTAAACTGAATCGGCCCGAACAGACGAAGTCTGACGAAACTGAAGGTGCTTCGGCAAGGCGCACGGTGGCGGACGAATTCGCCGGCGACCTTAACTGGGGCGGCGCTGCTCCGTCCGTGTGTGTGTGTGGGGTTCAGCGAGTGTGGGGCGGTTCCGTTTTTGGTATCAGATCGACGAAACCCTAACGCGTACCTCCCGTCGGTGCTCGACCGGGAAGCCCGAGGCGCAAGTCCGTGGTGGTCTGCTCCGACGTCGGCGATCCGCGCTCAACGAGGAAGAACAAGAAGGGGGAGAGAGAGGGACTGGTGCAGGCTCACCGAGGGGAGCTCGCCGGCGGGGGAAGGGCTTCAGGGGAGGCCGGAGGCGAGCGGATGGGTGCCGGGGAGGTCACGCCCGTGTGGTTCCCTGGTGGTTCTTCGGTGGAGGAGGAGAGAAACAGGAGAAGGCAGCGGCGGCGCGAGAAGAGGAGGAAGGAGGATTAGGGTTAGGTTTCTCCGAGGCTGCGCGGCTTATAGGAGGAGAGGGGGCCGGGCAAGTAGTGTGGGGGCGGCATGGCAGCCTCTGCCATTGCCATGCCTCGCTGGAAAGGCGTACGGAGGTGGGGGATGACCCCGAGCGGGCTGGAGTTGGGTCGGGATGGGCCAGGGACTGGCCCAGTTGGGCCATGAGGCTCCCTCTCCATATTTTTTCTGGTTTTGATTTCTTTTTAAACTTTTCTGTTTTTGTATTTTTAAAACAAATCAGAAAGGAACCTCATAAAAACTTTTGAGCAATTTTTTATAGTTTCAAATTAGACATATTAATTATTGGTTTAATTATTTATAAGTAATTTGAAACTTTATTTGAAATAGTTGAAAAGCATTTGAATTTAAATTAAGGATTTAAATTTATAATTTGAATTTGATGCACAAAATTAAATAAATGCAAGCACATATGGAATGATGCCATGATAACCATTTTTATTGCACAAAAAAAAGGAAAGTTACAGTTGGGCTGTTACACATCTCCGGACTACGGATATCTCCGGTAGGAAATCCGGTTGAGCGGGGCTCAGAGTCTGTGCTGATTGATCTTCTAGACTTGGTAGAAAATCCTCTGTCACTCGGAGATCTCCGGACTGGGTCCCGGACATCTCCGAGCACCGGAAATCTCCTAGAGCATTTCCGGCTAAACTTGAGTTGGAGTCAGTACGCAACTGAGTTCTGGACTTGGTGAAATTCTTCTGCCACTCGGAGATCTCCGGACTGTGGCTCAGAAATCTCCGAGCGCCGGAAATCTCCTAGAGCATTTCCGGCTAAGCTTGAGTTGGAGTCAGTACGCATCTGAGTTTGTGACTTAGAGGAAATCTCGATTAGCCCGGAGATCTCCGGTCTGGGGACCGGAAATCTCCGAACCCCGGAAATCTGCTGACTGAATTCCTGATGAAAGACCAAGTGAAGCAGTACCGAAAATAAGGCAATATAAGTATTCACTCTTATCAACCGACCTGTAATAGAACCTGCATACTTCATCACAAACATTAGAATACCTTTTGTGTTGTCATTAGTCACCAAAATATGGGAGTGCAAAGAATGCACTTTCAATCTCCCCCTTTTTGGCGAATGATGACAATACGAAAGGAGAACGGATTTGCAAAATATAGACGGAGCTCCCCCTAAGTAATTACACTATTTTAGGATGTTTTTGGAATACAAAGTGCACATTCCTTAGGATCAACACTCCCCCTAGATTTTACAAAACACACAAGAAAACAAATAACAATACACAATAGTAGCAACAAACTTAGAACAATAAAGTTTTTACAATAGAGGATTTAAAGGTACTCATGTCTCACAATCATGACGAAATAAAACAACATGATAAGAGGGAGCACTTAAGATCAAACGAAAGGAAAACAACAAGAAGTGCTCCCAACCCATGCAAATCCCGAGAGTCCTAAAGAGATACTTCTCCCCCTTTGGCATCAAGATACCAAAAAGGGAGGAGGTTCCACTAACGGCCCATGACTCAAGAGTCGGAACCCTGATCGGCATCATCATCCTCCTCCTCATCATCATCATCATCATACTCAAGATCGCTGTCCTCTGGCACGGCATCATCCCAATCAAAGGTGAGACCATCGACATCCAATCCTTGAATGGAATCACGGGCTTCAAAGGGTGCTTTGGAGCAGGCATCTTCATATGAGCCATAATTTCTTCTTGACGCTTCATAATGCGATGGTTCTGAGAGTAGATGGAGTAGTTCTCACTGTGAATGCAACAGTTCATATTCATGATCTTCTCAATTGCTCGAACAACCCATGGGCGACTCTTCTTGGCAGCTTTCTTGATGTTGGGATTGGTAGGAACCCGAGATGGACCACCAAAAATCCCATCCTCGTTGATATCTTGCATGGCGGCTTGTTGTTGAACAACATGAGCAGATTTCGGGATAAGCATGGCTGCCTTGTGGGGCTAACAACCAAGAGCTGCATCAAAGTCATCACCGTCTTGCTCGGAGAGCTTGTAGATCCTCTTGATGAGTAACATCACATAGGGAGCATATGGAGGAACTTTCCTCTCAAAAACTACTAGTGTCATCTCCTGGAAAATGAAGTCCATGACATCCACCTTGTAGGCATCCTGCTCAACCTCATACTCCCCAAGATAGGCCGCATGAGCCTTGGCCATCAAGTTGACTAGAGCCTCGGCAATATTGTCCGCATTGCCGACAATGGGAGCAATGGTCCAACGGAACATGCAAAGCAAGATATCATAAATAGGGAGGAGACCATTCTGAGAGCCAATCCTTCCTCCAGGCTGGTATAGATCAGTCATGACATGTTTGTTGTAGGACACGCCATGGACGTGCATGCGGGCGCCAGCTGGAACAGAGAGACCACTGTAAGGACAACCAAGAATCCGAGCAAACTCATGGAAAGTGGAGGTCAAGCGCTACCTGCCAGACATCCAAGTCATCCCAATAACCTCTGAAGAGTCAAACACCACAGTAGCATAAAACTGATGGATAAGAGATACATTGTAGCTGCACTCGGTCCTCATCAAATGCTCCAAACCAAGAACTTGGCAAGACCTGGACTGCTCCACCAAAATAATCAGACTTCTTCATTAACTTGTCGAAGTCAATCCACTTCATGGGGCAGATTGTCTTGTCAATGGAGAACTTCTGATAAACTTCCCTATAGAGCCATGCCATCTCGATGCAGAAGAACTTGGGATCATCAGATTCCACCTTGTAAGATAGCTCACTTCGCCACTTGCGAAACCTGCCTTTTTTGAAGTCCTCAAGGCAGAGCTCGAGCCTCTTCTTCTTGCTTGGCCCTGTGGCTCTCTTAAGCAGAGCTGCAGACTCAGCTGGGGTGCTATCTTCACTCGAGGACCCGCTGGGAGGGCGAGAATGAACTGGTTTGGCCCTCCCCCGCTGAGCTATTTGCTTGACACGGCCACGAGGGTTGGAACCTGCAAACACACAACATAGAGAAGATAGAAAGCATATGGGGTAAGCGCTCATGTCCGAGAAGGCAAAAGGAACGTACTAGAGAAGTTAAGCAATCAAAGTTTCTGTCCTTAGCTGATTTCATTCTGAGTAGGCTGGAGATTTCCGGGTCTGACTCGGAGATTTCCGACATCCAGAGATTTCTGAGTCAGGACCGGAAATTTCCGGTCTGCACGAAATTTTGACAGATTTGAACAAAATCTATGAATGAAAAACAGATATGTGCACGTGGAAGGTAGAGCATGCCTTGGGGATCATTTCTACCAAAGGAAACAAGTAACAACCTCCTAAATCGGCTAGGTTAAACGAAAACAAGTTTTGTCCTAGATTTGAAAAACGAGGAGTTACCGGAAGACATTGCGGAAAGCGTGCAGATGAAAATGAAGCCCTCGACGAGGAGAAGTAGATCCGAGAAGCACGCAAGAATCCCTCGAACAAGCCAGCCGCAGCAAGGATCGAAATATTAGGAGTTTTTCGGAGGAGAGAGAGGAATAGGGCGCGGGGTGGCTGAACTGGCCGAACCGGCCAGTCCACCCGTGCCCTTATATAGACTGGACCATTTGAACCGGAAATCTCCGGACTGAGGCTCGGAGATCTCCGGGTGCCGGAGATTTCCGGGGCTATTTCCGGATCAGGTTCGTCTGAGGTCAGTGCCGAATCTGATTTCGATTTAGTCCTAGAAAACTTTGGCACGCTCGGAGATGTCCGGATACCGGACCGGAGATTTCTGGACCCTGGAGATTTCCGGCTCTATTTCCGATTCAGCTTCGCCTGAGGTCAGTGCCGAAATTGAATGGACTTAGGTGCCGAAAAATCATAGGGGCCGGAGATTTCCGAGTCGCATCCGGAAATATCTGGGCTATGGAAATTTCCGGGACTATTTCCGGTAAAAAATCATCACAGGTCAGTGCTGATTTTTGAATAGACTTAGTCTCGAAATTCTCTGGTGGACCGGAGATTTCCGAGTATGGCTCCGAGATTTCCGTGCAACTCCAAAAACTCCAGGAACAGGAAATCAATAAGAGGACATGAGTGGGGAAAAGCATGTTTAAAGATAGTGAAAGGCTTAGGATAGGAACTCAAACTGAATAAAGAAGACACACTCAAGTTGCAAGAACCATAAATCAAAAGAGAAGACCAACAAGAGTGTGTTTTCCCAAAAGAACCAAAGACAATGCAAGTGAGGATAAAAAATAAAACCAAATAGTATCCAAAAACTTCAAGAAGAGTGTTGGTGGCCGAAACCACCGTGTATGAGTTGTAGCCTGGCACCGTGAAGATATATCTTGGGTCCATAACTACATCTCAACATTGAAGCTCACAAATTAGATTTAATTTGAAGTTTTAGCAATGATATGTCACTATATGCATAATAGGGGGAGGAAGAGTCCAATGTATTAGGAAAACACTCCCCCTAAGTCCATGCATACCTCTAGTTCTAATAAAGCCTTAAACGTTAGAAGGTGTGCACAGAATTGAAGCCAAGACCCGAGAATCTACGATACTGAGCTCATTCCTCAAGTAGCAAAAGCGGGCTTCATCAAGGGGCTTCGTGAAGATATCCGCCAATTGATCCCTTGTACCAACATATGATAGATCAATATCTCCTCGCGCCACGTGATCGCGGATGAAATGATGACGAATCTCAATGTGCTTGGTCCTTGAATGTTGCACCGGATTGTATGCAATTTTGATGGCACTCTCATTATCACATAAAAGCGGCACTTTGTCCAAGAGGACACCGTAGTCCTTTAAACTTTGCCGCATCCAAAGAAGTTGAGTACACCCGCTTGCGGCGGTGACGTATTCAGCTTCCGCCGTGGATAATGAGATGCAATTTTGTTTCTTCGAGAACCAACTCACCAAAGATCTTGCAAGAAATTGACACGTCCCGGATGTGGACTTCGTATCATCAATGTCGCCCGCCTAATCGGAGTCGGTGTATCCACAAAGAGACATGGTGCCATCTTTGGGATACCACAACCCAAAGCAAGGGGTATGAACCAAATATCTGAAGATACTCTTCACGGCCATAAAATGACTTTCCTTAGGCGCGGTTTGATAACGAGCACACACTCCAACGCTTAATATGATATCGGGCCTAGACGCACATGAATAAAGTAGAGAGCCAATCATAGAACGATACTCTTTTTGGTCTACCTCTTTGTCATCGGGGTTGAGTTGGAGGTGGCACTTGGTTTGCATAGGGGTAGGCACACCATTTAGCCCAAGCAACTTAAACTTCTTGATCATATCTTGAATGTACTTGGCTTGACAAATAAAAGTCCCTTCTCCCATTTGCTTGGTCTCAAAACCAAGAAAGAACTTGAGTTCACCCATCATGGACATCTCGAACTTGTCCGTCATTAGCTTGGAAAACTCATCATTGAACACACGGTTAGTAGAACCGAAGGTAATGTCATCGACATATAATTGAAAAATGAAGAGTTCACCATTAACCTTTTTAGTAAAAAGAGTGGGATCAATTACCCCAACCTCAAATCCACGGTCTACCAAGAACTCTCTCAAGTGCTCGTACCATGCACGGGGGGCTTGTTTAAGGCCATAGAGAGCTTTGTCCAAGACATAGACGTGGTGAGGATGGTTGGGGTTCTCAAAACCCGGGGGTTGTTTAACGTACACAAGTTCTTGCAAAGGACCATTAAGAAAAGCACTTTTTACGTCCATTTGTTGCAATTTGAAACCATGATGAGATGCATAAGCGATGAGAATACGTATCGATTCGAGTCTTGCGACCGGCGCGAAAGTTTCTCCAAAGTCGATGCCTTCTACTTGAGAAAAACCTTGAGCCAGCAATCGCGCCTTGTTCCTTACAACAATACCATGTTCATCTTGCTTGTTCTTGAAGATCCACTTAGTGCCAATAACGTTGCGGCAATCATTGGGCTTCTCAACTAGGCGCCACACTTTGTTTTGCTCGAAGTTTCTAAGTTCTTCATGCATAGCCCTAGCCAATCGGATCTTCAAGAGCATCGAATACTTTCTTGGGCTCGACCATGGAAATGTGCGCTTGATGCTCACTAAAGTGAGCTAATTGACTTCGTGTGGAGACCCTTGCTCGTATATCACCAATGACCTTATCGAGAGATAATGCCCTTAGTTCCAATGACTTTGCAAAGCGAGGTTGACGACGAGTTTCAATTGCCGCCCTTGTTGTGGGGACAATCTCTTGACCATCTTGGTGCTTTGGATCCTCGTCTTGATCTTCTTGAGGGCCTTGATCATCATGAGAATTCTCTTCATTTGTTGGGGAAGGATGATCTTGCCCTTGAGTAGAACTTGGAGAAGTGGAGTTATCTTCGATAATCTTGGTGGGGGAGGCATGATCTTTTGGTTGATGAAGATCTTGTGGAGGCTCATCATGAGCTTCATCTTGGGAAGAAGTAGCATGCTCTTGTTGAGGAAGATCTTGAGATTGTTCTTGAGGGGATTCATCATTTGCTATGGGTGAGCCACCTTGTGGTTCTTGTGACGGTGAGGTCTCCTTGATAGGAGAACTTGAGTTTTCTTGAACAACTTCTTGATGAACTTCAATGGGACAAAGAAAGCCTACTCCCATCTTCTTAATGGCATCAAAAGGTTGTTCATCACCTATATCACAAACACCAACTTCCTCCACTTGGGAGCCATCATTTTCATCGAATTCCACACTACAAGATTCTATGATAATCCGGGAGGATTTATCGAAGACTCTATAAGTGTGGGACTCGCTACCATAGCCGACAAATATCCCCTCAATTGATTTAGAGTGTAACTTACCCAACCGGACACCCTTGACGAGATAATAGCACGTACATCCAAACACTAAGAAGTAGCCAATGTTGGGTTTGTTGCCGGTAAGGATCTCATATGGAGTCTTCTTCAAGCCCTTGCGGAAGTAGAGGCAATTTGATGAGTGACAAGCGGTGGAAATAGCCTCCGCCCAAAAATTAGACTTGAACTCCGCCAACATAGATCTTGCCATATCGATAAGAGTCCGGTTCTTCCTTTCGGCAACGCCATTTTGTTGAGGAGTGTAAGCAGCGGAATATTGTGACGAATGCCTTCTTCACTAAGAAAGTCGTTAAGGGTGTAGTTCTTGAATTCCGACCCATTGTCACTTCGAACAACCAATATGGGGAGGTCATGTTGGCGTTGAACTTCCTTTGAGAAGTCGATGAAGACTTGTTGAGTTTCATCCTTGGTTTTAAAGAAATAGACCCATGTATACCTTGAATAGTCATCAAGAATCACGAGGCAATATTTTTTGCCCCCAAGACTTATCTCCGGAATTGGTCCAAGTAGATCATGAAGGAGCTCCAAAATCCGGGACGAATATATGATGGTCTTGCTTGGATGAGGAATATCATGCATCTTGCCTTCCACACAAGCTCTACAAATTCGATCCCTTGAAAAGAAAACATGATCTTTTTGTCCAAGGATGTGACCACCCTTGTGGAGACTTTGCAAAGTGCGCATGTTTACGTGGGCTAGTCGGCGATGCCAAAGCCAACCCACGTCGGCTTTTCCGAAGAGACAGATGGCTTGAGTAGTGGTGGCTCCGGGGAAGTCCACCACATAAAGCTCATGCTCCATGTATCCCACGAAAGCCACTCTTAGCGACTTGCTCCACAAGAGGACCACAATGTCCTTATCAAAGAAGGGAGAGATCCCCAGCTTTGTTAAGGCACGAACCGATAACAAATTATAGCCAAGAGATTCAACAAGCATTACATTGACAAGAGTAATGTCGGGGGCAACTACCACTTTGCCAAGCCCGGTTACCTTAGATCTTGATAAGTCACCAAACGTCACGGTTACTTGATCTACATTAGGTTTCAACTCTGTGACGAGTTCTTTGCTCTCGGTCATGTGACTTGTGCATCCACTATCAATTATCCATTTTGAACCACCGGGAGCAAGGTCCTACAAGAGATCAATTCTTGCATTTAGCAACACATTGCTTCACAATGGGTGCTTTATGGTTAGCGAGGAGAGACTTAGGGACCCAAATAGCATATGAAATAAATCAATAGTAGGGTCCAATGTAACGAGCACAAACATTCCCATAATAATCGACATATAAAGCATACTTAGGATTGTTGTCCCCGGCGTGATCTTTACGAGTAGGCTTGCCCCTTGAGGCATTCCTACTTGCAAGACCGTCCTTGGATTGAATGGAGTCGGCCTTGTTGGCTTGGATGGGGTTGACGCTCTTGGGAATACCCTTCTTGGCATTCATCTTAAGGGGAGGCACATATCCAAGTCCTTCCTTCCCTTGTCGAGTGTGAGGCTCCATGATGGGAGTCTCAACAACTTGCTTACCCTTGAGAAGGATGAGTTTGGATGTGGAGGCCTTAGCAATCTCATTCTTCAACCTAGCATTCTCTTTCACAAGATTAGCATTATCACAAGAATAATTAGAGGTAGAGATGCTAGGTGAGTCAAGGTTAGTTAGCCGAGTTTGGAGTTGAGCATAAGACTCCTTTAGAAGAGCATGTTCACTCTCCAAACCCTTGCGAGCTATGAAGAGCTTCTCCATGTCCTCAATGAGTCCAACATGCCCAACCGCAAATTCGCCTTTTTCTTGTTGAGCCACCTTGAATTTAGCAAAGTACATATCACGATCCTTAATGAGCTTAGCATGTGAGGAATTATGAGTTTCCTCAATAGTTTCAAGTTGCTCCTCAAGAAGTGCATGTGTAACATCCCAAATTTTGCAAAAATTTAAAACTTTGCATTCATGCATCATTCATCATATAGGCATAACATTAAACCACATAAGTACTAAATAAAATTTCAATTATAAGTTTAAATAATTTATAATCCCATAAAGTGTTAATTTAAACATCATTAATAAATATAATTTTTCCAAATTATTTAATGGGCAAGTATATTGTAAAAAGTTCTAATTTTAATAACCTCTCCAAAATATATTTTTATGAATTTTTCTGAAATGTTTTGAATAGGTTTGAAAATCATTTTGTAAAACAGATTTGAAAACAGTTTTTAAATTTTATTTAAAAGAAATAAAGTTCGTGCCGGCCCAGGCGCTATCTGCCGCGCGCGCGTGAGCTAGCAGCCCATTAGCCCGCTCCAGCGCGCGCCTCTCTCTTCTCTCTCACTGACAGGTCGACCCCACCTGTCAGCCGTCTTCAACCTCCATCCGAAGATCGCGCCGGAGATGGAGTCCGCGACCGAGAACGTTTCGAGCCGTTTCTAGCCGCGATTTGCTCCCCTGTCCTCTCCTATTTAGTCACCTCGAAGCCGCCTCCGAACCCCCCCCCCCCCCCCCCCAAACCCTACCACCCTGCCGCCGGGCTGCTCGGAACCGAGACCGCCACCGCTATTGCCGCCGGGCGTTTTGCACGATTCCGAAAAAATCGAGCACCTCAAGCGCTCCTGCTTACTCCCCCTCGCTTCCCCGTCTCCTTGCGCACCCGTTAAGCGCCCTCGCGTGTTTTAATTTGCAGCCGAACGCCGTATCCGTCCGCGACCCGAGACCGCCACCGCCGTCCACGACTCCGACGAGGAAAGGGGAAGAACACCGACGCCGCCGCCGCGCCATCGACCTCGCCTCCTCCTCCGCTTCATTTTTGTAAGACCCGCTCCTCTCGGGGCTTCGTATAAAGCCGGGAACGTCGTAGCCGACGCGCCGTCGCCGCGGGCGCCATCGCCGGCGAGCGCTCCGGCGACCCACGCGTCGCTCGATTCGGTCGTGCGTTCTGGATCGGAACGTTTCCGCGCGTCCGATTTTATTAAGATCGGACGGCTCACGCCCCCGATCCGCGCGAATCGTTTTCGTCCAATAGGATCGCGCCACGTAGCCCCCTTTTATTTCTTTTTCACAGGAATTTTATAAATGAAACAGAAAACATGCAAAACTTAGAAAATTCATAACTTTTGATCTATAAGTTCAAATTTGATAAATTTTATATCCTCGGATAGCCCTGCTAGTGTAGATTATTTCTACATCATTTTTTTCCTTTTGATAAATTATAATTCATGAAATTATCCGAGGAGTAATTCGGCTATCAAATCCATAACTTAAATAATAATTTTTTTTTTCAAATAAACTTAATTATTTTAGTGTTAGGTTATTGCCCTCTGTCCAGGAATATTAATATGTGTCTTATTTGAAAACTTTCATAAAACAATAAAAGTTGTAGTTATAGAATTCAAGTTTTGTTATATTGTTTTCAATTAATTAATTGATAAGTAAAATAAGAAACTCCTAGAATTGCATCTCATGCATTTAATAACAGAAGATATAAATAATTGATAAGAGTGTCTAGTTATACTCATGGCATATCATGCATGCATACATCTTTATGTTTGGTATTGTGTGATATTGTGTGGGTATTTATTTTTATGTATTGCTTGTGCTAGATTGTGAAGGAGAGGAAGGACTTGCGTGTGATTGCTATTCTTGTTGTGCTTGCTCCTCCTGCTACCAAGGCAAGTGACTTCATAAAACACCTACTATTTTATTCTATTGCATACCTAGTGTTTTAAGCAGTATTTGCAAAAGTAGTATGCATGATAGGTTTTTGGGAGATTGTAGTATGCTATGCAAACCTGTTAGGTTACCCCTTAGAAATTCCAGTTATACCCCTATTATAATTCAGTGGAAGTACCTGCTGCAAAAATGATTGTTTTATGGTTGATGTGATAACTGAAAATTTCCACTAAATTAATTTAACGCCTGGGTGGATTGGGTCGATCGAGGAGGTTTCAAGTTGAGTGGCTTCTCAGGGCCAAGTCTCATGGTTGTCTTCGCCCAAGATAGTTTTCACTTACTTGGGGCCATGATATGCGGTGTTAACCTGAGTTGCTCACTTGTGGTAGGCCACCCAGGGCTATGAGATTTAAGTTTACACTGAGTTTAGTTGCTTATCGTGCAACCATTTGGTCAATATGGACTCTGTATTGATGGAGTAAGTTTATGTGGACCTGGGTCAAGAGATTGATGGTGGTAGAGTTGATAGGATGGTGGTAATCTCTTAGTATGATCATGGGAAAGCAACTTCTGAAAAGTCTCGTCTTGCTCTTCTCCTTTTCCTTCTCACTAAATGAGTGTAGAGGATAGTTTGGGTTCACTGAGTCTAATGGTGAAAGTGCACACGCTCTCGAGAGTTAAAACCTAAGATCTTAGCCATGTCCCCGGCATCAGACAATTGAGTGACTACACAAGGCAGTCTTCGGAAAATCTCTTCATCCCAATTTCTTAATAAAACCTTGATGGGTGAACATGGGTAGGAGACATGGATTTGTCTCGAGATTGTCTTATAAAGGGAATATATTGTTTCAAAAAGATGTTTACCAAAAGTAGGAGAAAACTTGCTTTGCGCAATAGCCTTGAGCTCCACCAGCCAAATAAGCATATAGATATAGCTTAGTAGATTATTAGCTTTTAAAAGTCACTTGCCACCACAATTCAATTGTGCTGACCCTTTATAGCTGGGCTGTAACTAAACCTTGCAGATTGTTCGAATGAGGAGTAAGGGGGTCGTCTTCGAGCTACAACCAACATGATTGCCAGTGGCGTCATGGAGAGGATGTAGCTCCATGCTATCTTTAGAATTGCGTATGAACTCTAAAATAAAGTGTGAACTATTTATTCAGCTAGCATTCAACTATGCTAAGTTGTAAGGATTATTTGTTTTTGGATCATTCGTCTTGTCTTGTAATAACTTATGACATTGTACTGTGATATTACATCTTATTGGAAAATTCGAGACTTATGTGATCCAAGTGTTCCGCACTATTCATATGTGCCATTGCTTTCTTGAGCAAGGGCACTACAGATTGTATCAGAGCACAAATGTTGCATGTAGTCTCGAAACCCCTAGGATTGGATACAAACCCAAATGAAAATATTTTTAATTGAATAAAATTCGAATTTGAAAAAAGAAATTCAGACTCTCCTTTCTTATAATATTTTTCCTTGTCTTGTACATTCTTAACTTTTCTTTCATCTCATTAATTCTTACCTCTTGAAAAAAATTGTAGATGAAGGACTTCACTCATGAGATATCCCCGCAGAAAGGAGACCAGTACTACTTTAGTGACCAGCTCCTTAATATTTCCAAGACCTTGAGGTTGATGCCACCAGTCTTCAGGGGCAAAGAAATTATGTCTGAAGATTATCCTGAAGGTCGCTGGAAGATCGAGGCAGAAGTTCTCCCTCGTCCTGATCCCCCTGGATCGTAGCCGATCCGTTTCTGGTCTAGATACCCGAACTGGTAGAATGGAGTGGAGATGGCGATGCTTGAAACCTTGTCCCGCATCATTGAGCAGTTCTACGACGAGATCAAGCCCAACTCCGTCTTTCGTCACTTTGCCAGGAGGGATAGCATTAAACAACCCGTTCAACCCCCACATAGGGGTCTGAATGAGAAGCATCATGAAGATCTCGGAGCTCACTGCCATAACCTGGATATACTTCTGGGAAAAGAGATTTTCTACAGGGCTGATTTAAGGCGCGTTCACCGTTACGTTAAAGGAAGCTTAGAGGAAGAGAAGGATATCCTCCGTGAAGAAAATCAGCTGCTGACTAAGGAGAACAACAAGCTTGAAACCAAGATTGATCTGCAAGACGATAGGATCGCGCAGAAGGATGCCCACATTTTGTCCTTGTAGGCGCAGTGTGCTCATTTGTGTGAGCAACTGAGCCAAACGGAACTCCAGGCAAAGAAGGACCTTCCCCTTGACGCCCCAGAGCCCCTATTGATAACCTATCCCGATGTGGACACTCCCAAGGAAGCCATGAGTGGCAAGAAGCGCAAGTGTGGGAACACCCGCAATTACATAAGGAGTTTCAAATTTTGATTAGAGAGACACCCAGTTATCCTTACCTTACGAGTATTCCTCCCCTTCTCATCGAAGTTGTATTGACCTACCCAATTGTGGTGTGGCAGTACGTTGAAACCATGTTTTATCTGGGTAATCAAATATCTATTGTTCGAATTTATAAAATATTTTGAGTGTGTCTAATGGTTGTTGTGTGTTGTGCTTCTGTTTTTGTGTAATGTTGAGCATGGGTAGTTTTCCTCTGTAGTCTCTTTCTATCTATACTTATCTATGCTCAAACCATACAGATGCCTCCGCGTCGTGATCCTGACAACAACAATACCAACAAAATGATGCAACAAATGATGGCAGCTCAGACACAGTTGATGACCATGATGGCTCAGTTCATGACAAATCAGAACAATCCGCCACCACCTCCACCACCACCCCCACCCCAAGTTGATCGCCTTGCTAGATTCTTGAGGCTCCGACCCAACAAATTTTCCACAGCTACAGAACCTATCGTAGACGATGATCGCCTATGCTATGTGAATAAGGATCTAATTACTTGCGAGTGTACTGAATTGGAGAAAATAAGGTTCACTACTCACCTACTGGAGGGACCAGCGGCACAATGGTGGGAAATGTATCAGATCACTCACCCACTTGATGGACTCACTTGGGAAGCCTTTAAAGAAAGTTTCTGTAATGCTCACATCTCATCTGGGATCATGAATCTGAAAAGGGATGAGTGTCGTACCCTGAGATAGGGAAATCGTGCGCTGAGGGAGTACATGGAGGACTTCAATTCCCTCTCACGCTATGCCCCAGAGGATGTTGAAACCGATGCAAAGAGGAAGTATAAGTTTCTGAATGGACTCAATGGTGAGCTGAAGATACATTGTCTGTGGCATATGCTCCCAATTACCAGGATCTTCTTGATCAGGCCATTACTCTGGACAGCAACATCAAGAAGGAGGAGAATAGGAAAAGGAAGTTCAACGCCAATAAGTACAACACTAATCTGATGCAGAAGAAACCTTTCGTTCCAGAGAACAGCGGAAGCCACAACAGTCACAAGATTGGAAATGGCCACAACCATAACGGTCATATTCATAAAGTAGGAAATTACGGATACAGAGGTAATGGGCAGGGTGGTAATGGACACAACCACCTGTTCAATGGGAACAATAGTGGAAAAGAGCAACAACGCCACAACAATGAACCGAAACGGGATATTAGTCAAGTGACTTGCTACAAGTGCGGGAATAAGGGACATTACTCCACAGACTGTCCAGAGAAGAAGAAGGCACCGGAAGCTTCAAAGCCAAATCCGTTCCAGAAGGCACAAGTGAATCATCTTGATGTGGAAGAAGTACAGAATGAACCAGATGCAGTGATCGATACGTTCCTACTACATACCTTTCCAGCATTAGTCGTGTTCGATACGGGAGCATCTCACTCATTCATCTCAAGGGAATTTGTTAATAAACACAAACTGTCTACTACAAGCCTGCTAAATCCGGTTAGGGTGAGTTCCCCAGGGGGGAAAATGCTTGCACAAACTGATTGTCAAAACTTGAGGTTAGAAATTGGCAAACACTCGTTTCCAGTAAACCTGATAATACTAGAGACCCAGGGTCTGGATGTTATACTCGGTATGGATTGGTTGGCCAAGTTTGAAGGAGTACTGGATTGTGCGAATAGATCCATTACACTCACCACTCCCGAGAAGAAGAAGATTAGATACAAATCCAAATTTGAACTTAAGAAAGTTAAGCTAAATTTTCTTAAGGGGGTTAGCCTGGGAGACGTTCGCGTGGTAAGGGATTACCCTGATGTTTTTCCCGAAAAACTACCGGGAATGCCACCCGATAGAGATGTTGAATTTTTTATAGATTTGTTTCCCGGAACGGGACCCATAGCTAAGAGACCATACCCAATGGCCATAGCTGAATTGAAAGAACTCAAGAAGCAGTTAGAGGAGCAACTACGGAAAGGATTCATCCGCCCAAGTTCTTCACCTTGGGGAGCACCCATTCTGTTTGTAGAGAAAAAGGATAGTACTCAAAGGCTAGTCACGTATTATAGAGCAATCAATGAGGTGACAATCAAGAATAAGTACCCGCTACCAAAAATTAATGAGCTTTTTGACCAACTAGAGGGAGCTTCTGTATTCTCTAAGATCGATTTGCGATCAGGATACTTTCAAATGAAAGTAAGAGAACTAGATATCCCAAAGACCGCCTTCACTACTAGATATGGATTATATGAGTACACCGTAATGCCGTTTGGTTTAATCAATGCACCGGCGTACTTCATGAACATGATGAACAAAGTGTTTATGGACTTTCTGGATAAGTTTGTTGTGATGTTCATTGATGACATCCTAATTTACTCCAAAAGTCAGGAGGAACATGAAGACCACTTACACCTGATATTACAGAGACTTAGAGAGCATAAACTATATGCCAAATTCAGCAAGTGTGAAGTCTGGCTAGAAGAAGTGGGTTTTCTAGGACACGTTGTGTCAAAGAATGGAATAGCAGTAGACCCAGAAAAGGTGTCAGCAGTGACTAAGTGGGAGGTACCCAAGAATGTGGTAGACATTCGTAGTTTCCTTGGACTCGCAGGTTATTATTGAAGGATTATTGAGAACTTCTCCAAACTTGCCAAACCACTGACCTCACTACTAAAGAAGGAAGTCAAATTTAAGTGGACTGAAGAATGTGAAATAAGTTTCCAGGAACTAAAGAAACGGCTGGTGTCAACACCTGTTTATGTTTGCCAGATATAGAGAAGGAATTCCAAGTATATTGTGATGCCTCGCACCATGGACTAGGAAGTGTCTTGATGCAAGGAGGGAAAGTGGTCTCCTATGCTTCTACACAGCTTAAGAAACATGAAGTCAACTATCCCACCCACGATCTGGAGTTAGCATCAGTAGTGCATGCTCTAAACACGTGGAGACCATATCTGTTGGGAAAGCGTTGTGAGGTATTCAAAGATCATAAGAGTCTGAAATACATTTTCACCCAGAAGGAATTGAATATGAGGCAAAGAAGATGGCTGGAACTTATTAAGGATTATGATATGAGTTTACAATACCATCCAGGAAAGGCTAATGTGGTGGCAGACGCATTAAGTCGTAAGGTCCATGTAAATGGACTGAAAGCGGGAGAATTGCCCGAGGATTTAAGTAAGTCATTCAAGGACCTCAGATTAAAGGTAGTACCCGAAGGATTCCTAGCAACACTGGACGTACAACCTTTGTTGATGGATAAGATTCGGGAAGCTCAGAAAGGAGACAAGGTAATGGATGAAATCAAGGCCAACCTGAGCGAAGGAAAAGCCAAGGGATTTCGGGAAGATGAACAAGGCACCATGTGGTTTGAGAAACGCATCTACGTGCCGCAAGGCGATGATCTTAGAAAAATGATTCTGCAAGAAGCGCATAACTCGCCTTATTCCATACACCCGGAAAACACCAAGATGTATATGGATGTTAGGGAAAGATTTTGGTGGAATAACCTGAAGAGAGACATCGCAAAATATATAGCTAAGTGCGACGTATGTAGTCGAGTGAAGGCTGAACATCAGAAGCCAGCGGGTTTGTTGCAACCTTTACCCGTACCAGATTGTAAATGGGAACATATAGGAATGTATTTCATTACAGGACTACCGCATACCAGATCGGGGTATGATTCGATTTGGGTAATAGTGGATCGATTGACAAAAGTGGCCCATTTTGTGCCAGTAAAGACTACCTACTCAAGTGCTAAGTTGGCAGAGATATACATGAGGAGGATAGTGTGTTTGCATGGTGTTCCCCAGAGGATTGTGTCTGACAGAGGTACCTAGTTTACCTCGCATTTCTGGAAACAACTACATGAGTCGTTGGGTACGAGATTAGAGTTCAGTACAACATTTCATCCCCAAACGGATGGACAGACGGAACGAGTAAACCAGATTCTAGAAGATATGCTGAGGGCATGTGCATTGGACTACAAGTCTAGTTGGGATGATAATTTGCCGTACGCAGAATTTTCCTATAACAACAGTTACCAGGCCAGCATAGAGATGTCGCCGTTTGAGGCACTCTATGGTAGGAAATGTACCACACCACTACTTTGGAGCGGTGTTGGAGAACGTAGTTTATTCGGACCTGATATAATCAAGGAAGCCGAAGAGAAGGTTCGAATGATCAAGGACAGATTAAAGATCGCGCAGTCCAGACAGAAAAGTTATGCAGATTCAAAAAGTAGAGAGATCACATATGAGATAGGTGACAGGACATATTTGCGAGTATCACCGATGCGTGGTGTGAAGAGGTTCGGGATCAAAGGCAAACTTGCACGTCGATTCATTGGGCCCTTTAAGATTCTTTCTCGCAAGGGAGAAGTGGCGTATGAGCTAGAATTGCCGGAAATTTTGTCAGCAGTTCACAATGTATTCCATGTGAGCCAGCTGAAGAAGTGTCGCCCAGAGATGGAAGAAACCTCGCTACGAGATACAGTGCCACTAGAAGAGGTCCAGTTGGAAAGTGACCTGACGTATGAAGAGAAGCCAATCAAAATCTTGGAGACAGCAGAAAGGGTTACACGAACCAAGACTATAAAATTTTGTAAGGTCCAGTGGAACCACCATACTGAAGAAGAAGCAACTTGGGAACAGGAGGATGATCTCCGAGAAGAACACCCACATCTTTTTGCAGGCCAATCCGAATCTCGAGGGCGAGATTCATCTTAAGGGGGTTAGGTTTGTAACATCCCAAATTTTGCAAAAATTTAAAACTTTGCATTCATGCATCATTCATCATATAGGCATAGCATTAAACCACATAAGTACTAAATAAAATTTCAATTATAAGTTTAAATAATTTATAATCCCATAAAGTGTTAATTTAAACTTCATTAATAAATATAATTTTTCCAAATTATTTATTGGGCAAGTATATTATTAAAAAGTTCTAATTTTAATAACCTCTCCAAAATATATTTTTATGAATTTTTCTGAAATGTTTTGAATATGTTTGAAAATCATTTTGTAAAACAGATTTGAAAACAGTTTTTAAATTTTATTTAAAAGAAATGAAATTCGGGCCGGCCCAGGCGCTATATGCCGCGCGCGCGTGAGCTAGCAGCCCATCAGCCCGCTCCAGCGTGCGCCTCTCTCTTCTCTCTCACTGACAGGTGGGCCCCACCTGTCAGCCGTCTTCAACCTCCATCCGGAGATCGCGCCGGAGATGGAGTCCGCGACCGAGACCGTTTCGAGCCGTTTCTCGCCGCTATTTGCTCCCCTGTTGTAACATCCCAAATTTTGCAAAAAATTAAACCTTGCATTCATGCATCTTTCATCCTATAGGCATAACATTAAACCACATAAGTACTAAATAAATTTCAAATATAAGTTTAAATAATTTATAATCCCATAAAGTGTTAATTTAAACTTCATTAATAAATATAATTTTTGCAAATTATTTAATGGGCAAGTATATTATTAAAAAGTTCTAATTTTAATAACCTCTCCAAAATATTTTTTTTTGATTTTTTCTGAAATGTTTTGAATAGGTTTGAAAATCATTTTGTAAAATAGATTTGAAAACAGTTTTTAAATTTATTTAAAAGAAATGAAGTTTGGGCCGGCCCAGGCGCTATCGGCCGCGCACGCGTGAGCTAGCAGCCCATCAGCCCGCTCCGGCGCGCACCTCTCCCTTCTCTCTCGCTGACAGGTGGGCCCCACCTGTCAGCCGTCTTCAACCTCCATCCGGAGATCGCGCCGGAGATGGAGTCCGCGACCGAGCCGTTTCCGAGCCGTTTCTCGCCGCGATTAGTTCCCCTGTCCACCCCTATTTATTCTCGTCGAAGCCGCCTCCGAACCCCCCCCCCAAGCCCTACCACCCCGCCGTCAGGCTGCTCGCAATCGGGCCGCCGCCGCCATTGCCGCCGGGCTTTTTGCACGATTCCGGTAAAAATCGAGCACCTCGAGCACTCACGCTTCTTCCCCTCGCTTTCCCATCACCTTGCGCATCCGTTGAGCCCCCTCGCTTGTTTTCTGTCGCAGCCGAGCGCCGTATCCGTCTGCTACCCAAAACCGTCGCCGCCGTCCACGACTCCTACGAGGAAAGGAGAAGAACACCGACGCCGCCGCCGCGCCATCGACCTCGCCTCCTCCTCCGCTTCATGTTGGTAAGACCCGCTCCTCCCCGGGCTTCGTATAACGCTGGGAACGTCGTAGCCGTCGCGCCGCCGCCGCGGGCGCCATCGCCGGCGAGCGCTCCGGCGACCCGCGCGCCGCTCGGTTCGGCCGTGCGTTCTAGGCCGTTGGATCTAGATCCAACGGATCTAGATCGGAACGTTTCCGCGCGTCCGATTTTATTTAGATCGGACGGCTCACACCCCCGATCCGCGCGAACCTTTTTCGTCCAATAGGATCACGCCCGTAGCCTCCTTTTATTTCTTTTTTGCAGGAATTTTATAAATTAAACAGAAAACATGCAAAACTTAGAAAATTCATAACTTTTGATCTATAAGTTCAAATTCGATAAATTTTATATCCACGGATAGCCCTGCTTGTGTAGATTATATCTACATCATTTGTTTTTCCTTTTGATAAATTATAATTCATGAAATATTTCGAGGAGTAATTCGGCTATCAAATCCATAACTTAAATAATAAAAATGTTTTTCAATTAAACTTAATTGTTTTAGTGTTCGGTATTGCCCTCTGTACAGAAATATTAATATGTGTATTATTTGAAAACCTTCATAAAACAATAAAAGTGGTAGTTATAGAATTCAAGCTTTGTTATATTGTTTTCAATTAATTAATTGATAAGTAAAATAAGAAACTCCTAGAATTGCATCTCATGCATTTAATAACAGAAGATATAAATAATTCATAAGAGTGTCTAGTTATGCTCATGGCATATCATGCATGCATACATCTTTATGTTTTGGTATTGTGTGGGTATTTATTTTTATGTATTGCTCGTGCTAGATTGTGAAGGAGAGGAAGGACTTGCGTGTAATTGCTATTCTTGTTGTGCTTGCCCCTCCTGCTACCAAGGCAAGTGACTTCATAAAACACCTACTATTTTATTCTATTGCATACCTAGTGTTTTAAGTAGTATTTGCAAAAGTAGTATGCATGATAGGTTTTTGGGAGATTGTAGTATGCTATGCAAACCTGTTAGGTTACCCCTTAGAAATTCCAGTTAGACCCCTATTATAATTTAGTGGAAGTACCTGCTGCAAAAATGATTGTTTTATGGTTGATGTGATAAATGAAAATTTCCACTAAATTAGTTTAACGCCTGGGTGGATTGGGTCGATCGAGGAGGTTTCAAGTTGAGTGGCTTCTCAGGGCCAAGTCTCATGGTTGTCTTCGCCCAAGATAGTTTTCACTTACTTGGGGCCATGATATGCGGTGTTAACCTGAGTTGCTCACTTGTGGTAGGCCACCCAGGGCTATGAGATTTAAGTTTACACTGAGTCTAGTTGCTTATCGTGCAACCATTGGTCAATATGGGCTCTGTCTTGATGGAGTAAGTTGATGTGGACCTGGGTCAAGAGATTGATGGTGGTAGAGTTGATAGGATGGTGGTAATCTCTTAGTATGATCATGGGAAAGCAACTTCTGAAAAGTCTCGTCTTGATCTTCTCCTTTTCCTTCTCACTAAAGGAGTGTAGAGGATAGTTTGGGTTGATTTAGTATAATGGTGAAAGTGCACACACTCTCGAGAGTTAAAACCTAAGATCTTAGCTGTGTCCCCGGCATCGGACAATTTGAGTAATTTCACAAGGCTGTCTTTTGAAAATCTCTTCATCCCAATTTCTTAATAAAACTTTGATGGGTGAATATGGGTAGGAGACATGGATTTGTCTCGAGATTGTCTTATAAAGAGAATATATTGTTTCAAAAAGTTGTTTACCAAAAGTAGGAGAAAACTTGCTTTGCGCAATAGCCTTGAGCTCCACCAGCCAAATGAGCATATGGATATAGCTTAGTAGAATATTAGCTTTTAAAAGTCACTTGCCACCACAATTCAATTGTGGTGACCCTTTATAGCTGGGATGCAACTAAACCTTGCAGAATTTTCGAATGAGGAGTAAAGGGGTCGTCTTCGAGCTACAACGAACATGATTGCCAGTGGCTTCATGGAGATGATGTAGCTCCATGCTATCTTTAGAATTGCGTATGAACTCTGAAATAAAGTGTGAACTATTTATTTCAGCTAGCATTTCAGCTATGCTGAGGTGTAAGGATTATTTTTTTTTGGATCATTCGTCTCGTTTTGTAATAAATTTTGACATTGTACTGTGATATTACATCTTATTGAAAAATGCGAGACTCATGTGATCTAAGTCTTCCGCACTATTCATATGTGCCATTGCTTTCTTGAGCAAGGGCACTACAGCATGAGACTCTTCAACCTCCTCAAGAGAGGACTTCAAATAAGATAGAGAAATAGCGTCTTCTCTTACTATCTTACCCTTCTCTTCATTGAGATGCTCTAGCTCACCAATACGAGCCATGAGGGCACCAACATGTTTCTTACTATCACCTTGCAAGTTAGTGATAAAAGAGTCGAAGGCCACAAGCTCTTTCTTGATTTGAAGGCTAGAGGCATCATCAAGCTCATTCATTTCATTCACGAGAGAGGAAGAGGATGAAGGTACCTCCGATGTCTTGGCCATAAGACATCTTGAGCTCTTGGTGATAGAGTTATCATTTGGTGACGGGAATAGAGATGATGAAGAGCTTGTCGTAGTTGAAGGAGTTCTTGTCGTTGATGAGGGAGTTCTTGTTGTTGATGAAGGAACGGTAGGTGTTGATGTGGTGGCAAGAGCCGCCACTTCATTTGGCGTTTCTTCCTCCGACTCTTCATCATCGGTGGGGTACTCCTCTTGAGTCAACAACACGATGCGAGGTTTCTTGTGAAGAGGCCTCTTCTTTCCATAGGCCTTCTTGGGAGGCATCTTGGTTTTGTCCTTGACTAGACGTCCGCCATGCTCTTCTCTTTTCTCATAAGGGCAATCGGCGACGAAATGGAACTTGTCTTGACAATTGCAACATGTCCTTGACTTGGAGGGTGAGACCCTATCGGCTTGAGATGGACTCTTGTCATCTAACAACTTGCCTATTGAAGGGTTGTTCCAAAATGTGCGAGCCGCAAGAGCGAGAGGATCATTGTAAGCAATCTTGAGTGCTTCCTCGGACATTGCGGTAAAGCTTCCAAGATCATCATCGTTGTCTTACTCAACGGTAGCCTTCAAGGCAAGGTTGGTTGTGCCTCTTTGCATTCCAAGAGCCCTTGCTCTAGCGTCTTGAGCATTCTTTGTGGCCACCTTGTACGCGGCCATCTCTTGCATAACCTCATTAAATGTCATGAGATGGTAGTTATGTCTTCCTTGAAGGCTCTTGACGTCGGTTGGTTCACATGACATCATGGAGCTCACATACTTCCTCTTGATCCATGCATCATCAATATGAGAGGCACCAACTTCTCGAAAGCTTGTGGCTATTGTCACCAATCTTCTATACATACTCTCATGGTCTTCACCATCAAGCTTGAAGAAGCCCTCAGCTTCATTGCTCAAAGAGTCATAGCTCATGCTATCATTTCCAACGAGCAATTCGGATAGAGCATCCCATGTATCCTTGGCCGTGGTGAGGTGTTGGATAAGAGACATGCCCTTGTTCCCAACCGATTTTTGGATCATGTAGAGTGCGGTGGCATCAAGTTGAGCCTCCACCACTTCTCTTCTTGTTAAGTTGGTTGGATCATGTGGCTTGTATCCAACTTGAATGATGCGCCACAACTCGATTGAAGAGCTGCACACATGAGACTTCATCACATATTTCCATTGAGAGAATGTATAATCTTTAAGCAATGGGGGATCACCCCTATGAGAAACTTGTGGATGAGGAATGATGGGATCGGGGGTATGGTATTGGGATGGGGGAGGAGTGGCGTTGTAGCCTTTAGGCACTTCGTCTTGGGAAGATGAAGTGTTTTGATGGTTTGAGGAACTAGTAGCATCACCCTTCCCATCCAAAGGCAATTGCTTTCCCTTTATCAATTCGGGGTCCATATCTTGAGTAATGCCCGGAAGCACCGGAGACATTGAGGGCAAAGCAAGAGAGGTTTCCTTAGATGTCTTGAGAGACTCAAGCATATCATGAAACTTCTTGAACTCAGTTTGTATGGACGATGTCAACTTTGTTTACGAAGAGTTGATATCGTCCATAGTGGCACCTTTCTCTTGCATTGCCGCCAAAGTCGCGGCGTCCGCTTCGGTACCCTCTTTCGGGTCAACTTGCATTGTCCAAGGTTGGTCTCAAGCGGTGAAGCTTGTAAGAGACAACCTGGCTCTGATACCAATTGAACGACAGTTGACCACCTAGAGGGGGGGTGAATAGGTGGTGACCAATTTTTATGTCTTTTTAAGTTTTAGGCTAGCGGAAAGTAAGTTGTCTATATGTGCAACTAGGTGATACAAGTGATAGACAACAAAGAAACTAAGCAAGTACAGGAATTTAAGATGCGGTAAAGGAGAGTGGAACAAGACAACCGTAGGAACTCGAAGACGGTGATTTTATCATGAGTTCCACCACATAGGTGTACGTCTCGTTGGAGGGGTGTGAGGTACCACAAAGATTTGCTCAACGCCACAAAGGCCTCACCCTATTCTCCTGTGAATTCGACCACAAAGGTGTGAATCCACGTTTCCACTAAGGACTCCTTTATGGGCGGAGAAGGTCCCGTACAAATTCGTGAGGCACACACACACAACTGAACTGGGGGCTCTCACAATGACCACAACAGGTCACTTCCACAAAGGATCAAAACACACAAGATTGAACCTAGCTATCCACAAAGGAACCCTAGATTCATTACCCCTCAAGATTTAGAGGGGGGAATTCAAAACGCTTCGGTGGAATTGTAGATCGGTGGCTTCTCCCTCTGATCGCCAAGTATCAAAAGATTTGAGTGGCTAGATTGGGAGATCCGGAAGAAACGAGCTTCAGCACCAATGGAGGAGAGAGAAAACTTGAAGCTTGAACTGCTGGAGGTAGGTGGAGGGGTATTTATACCCCTCTCCGTACAGCCGCCAGCTTGGAAATCTCCGGGTTGAGATCCGGAGATCTCCGGACTACGGATATCTACGGAAGGAAATCCGGTTGAGCGGGGCTCAGAGTCAGTGCTGATTGATCTTCCAGACTTGGCACAAAATCCTCTAACACTCGGAGATCTCCGGACTGGGTCCCGGACATCTTCGAGCGCCGGAAATCTCCTAGAGCATTTCCGGCAAAACTTGAGTTGGAGTCAGTACGCAACTGAGTTCTGAACTTGGTGAAATTCTTCTGCCACTTGGAGATCTCCGGACTCGGGCTCAGAAATCTCCGAGCGCCGGAAATCTCCTAGAGCATTTCCGGCTAAGCTTGAGTTGGAGTCAGTACGCATCTGAGTTTGTGACTTAGAGGAAATCTCGATTAGCCCAGAGATCTCCGGTCTGGGGACCGGAAATCTCCGAACCCCGGAAATCTCCTGACTGAATTCCTGATGAAAGACCAAGTGAAGCAGTACCGAAAATCAGGCAATATAAGTATTCACTCTTATCAACCGACCTGTAATAGAACCTGCATACTTGATCACAAACATTAGAATACCTTTTGTGTTGTCATTATTCACCAAAATATTGGAGTGCAAAGAATGCACTTTCAGCTGGACCTCCACCTTCTTCTACTGCCAAGATATGGCAGCACCGGGGCGTCAGTTTGGCGTCCCGGACTTTGTCAACTCGTCGCCTATGCCCAAGCCGTGTCGGGACGAGGCGGTCCCCAAGTTGACGGAGGAGCTCCGCCTCATCCAAAGGCGGATCAAGTTCCTCACCAGGATGATGCCCCCCCTCCCTTGCTGGACGGGATGGACACCGTCATCTGCTGGCTTACTCCCCTTGTGGTATAGCCCGCATAAGATGTGTCAGTATTCGCCTACTGCCACAGCTTCTCTTCGCGTGAGCGAAGAGGGGTTACCAGCTGCCGAATTGGCGGCCCGACTTCGCAGCCTTGTTAAATCAGGCTGGTGTAAGAGGTGAAGGGCGTTCCCATGCACACCCACGACAAGCCTCCCCTCGAGTTAGACATTTCTCTTTTTGCCCTTTTTTGGCGGCTTTGCTGGCTTACTTGAATTTCCTTTAACACTTGCTCTTTTTTGGGTAACGCAGCTCTCTGCTCTGGGGAGAACGACCTGGCTCCCACTTTTAAGAGCCGGGAGCCGGGAAAACCAAGAAGCGCAAGGCGTCCGGGGCTGCTTCCTATACGGCTAACGCTGAGAGGAAGAAACGGACTACAACGCCTACCGATCCGGTGCTTGTCGACCTTGACGAGAACGCGGGGATTTACATCCCCCGAAGGTAATCATTTTCTATCTTAGTCGTTTGTCGGCCTTCTTTATTGCTGATGTTCATCTGGCTAACTTTGATTTGCTGCCAGGAAGCTGGTGGCAACCTCCAAGTTGTCGGCCAAGTCCCTGTTGTCCAAGGGGAAGCAGCCTGTTGGCACTTCCCCGGCAACCGTGCCACCAACTCCTCAGCCCCAGGCTGGCGGCTTCATGAGCGACGCCCGCCGTTCGCACCAGCCCCAGGTTCGGGCTTCCAGTCCGCCGCCAAGGAACTCCTCTGCTGGCCGTGCTGTCAATGCTCCTTCTCCTTCGGCTGAGGCTACGGCCAATGAAGCCGGCCGATCGCGCACCGCCAAGGAGGAGCTGCTCGAGAAGGTTGCCGGCGGGCCGCCAAGGGCAGCACCAGCTTCCGGAGGCGGCAGGGTTAGGGATCCCTACGTCTCCTTTAAGGAGGCCAAGGTGTTCACCTTGGCCTTTCCCGACTTCGCCGACCAGACTTTTGCCGACCTGGAGGGTGATATTTATGTAAGTTGTCTCTTTGGTACTTGGTAGCATATACATAGTCTTTCCCTCGAGCACTTAGATGGCAAATCAATGAGATTGATTGCCGACTTAGTGGTTTTTTGACAATATGTTGTATGCTTTTGTATGCGTCCGCAGGGCGTCCTCACCGCCAATGTCGAGCTCATCTCTTCCAGGTCGAAGATAAATAAGCGGTATCACGATCTGAAAAAAGATTGCGATGCCAAGGATGTGCGGATTGCTGACTTGGAGGTGGCCCGCAAGAAAGATGAAGGTAAAATCACTAAGTTTTTCCGTTCTGCCATGTTTATGTTTGCATGTGCCAATCATTTAGCTAGCTTATCCATATTGTAGAACTGCTAGATCATGCCCAGGATATACTGAAGGCATCTACTCATATGCAAACTATTATGAATGAAGCCTCTGATCTGGCGTCCGCCAACTTGGCGATAAAGGAGGATCACCGGCAGGAGATGGAGGCGCATCAAATGAAGTTTGCGCATGAGACTAGCCAGCTAACTAGAGAGCTGAATAGCCTGCAGAAGAAATTGGTGGAGGCGGAGAAGCCGGCTGAACTCCCCTGCTGGTCGTGCTGTCAGTGCTCCTTCTCCTTCGGCTGAGGCTACGGCCAATGAAGCCGGCCGATCGCGCACCGCCAAGGAGGAGCTGCTCGAGGAGGTTGCCGGCGGGCCGCCAAGGGCAGCACCAGCTTCCTGAGGCGGCAGGGTTAGGGATCCCTACGTCTCCTTTAAGGAGGCCAAGGTGTTCACCTTGGCCTTTCCCGACTTCGCCGCCCAGACTTTTGCCGACCTGGAGGGTGATATTGCTGTAAGTTGTCTCTTTGGTACTTGGTAGCATATACATAGTCTTTCCCTCGAGCACTTAGATGGCAAATCAATGAGATTGATTGCCGGCTTAGTGGTTTTTTGACAATATGTTGTATGCTTTTGTATGCGTCCGCAGGGCGTCCTCACCGCCAATGTCGAGCTCATCTCTTCTAGGTCGAAGATAAATAAGCGGTATCGCGATCTGAAAAAAGATTGCGATGCCAAGGATGTGCGGATTGCTGACTTGGAGGTGGACCGCAAGAAAGATGAAGGTAAAATCACTAAGTTTTTCCGTTCTGCCATGTTTATGTTTGCATCTGCCAATCATTTAGCTAGCTTATACATATTATAGAACTGCTAGATCATGCCCAGGATATACTGAAGGCATCTACTGATATGCAAACTATTATGAATGAAGCCTCTGATCTGGCGTCCGCCAACTTGGCGATAAAGGAGGATCACCGGCAGGAGATGGAGGCGCAGCAAATGAAGTTTGCGCAGGAGACTAGCCAGCTAACTAGAGAGCTGGATAGCCTGCACAAGAAATTGGCGGAGGCGGAGAAGCCGGCTGCTGAAGAGATATCCAAGCAGACTTCTCGCGCCAAGACTACGGAGGATGCGGTGGCAGCTCATATGATCGAGTTGTCCATGAAGGGGATCGAGTGCAGAAAAAAAAAATCCTAGCAACGATATCCTTAAAACATGCCAAGATCTATTTTATGCAGATATAGTAGTACGAACGGAGATCGGAATACATACCCTTGTAGACCGAAAGCGGGGATTACGTTCCCGAACAAACGTTGTCGATGAAGACCGACGAAGCCAACCTCGAGATCGTGTAGAGGAAGCAGACCTCCGAGCACCGCTAGCGCAGCACCTCGTAGAGCGTTACACACGTACGATGGAAACGACGACCTCCGAAGCTCCAGTCCAGGACGAGCAGCGGAAGACTTGGACCAGAACACAAGCAGCGCGGCAGCGGGCTATGGTGGACGAGATCCCCCTCTCAACTCGGCGCAACTCCGATAAATGGAATCATGAAATCGAGAGAGAATTGGGGAATTAATTGGAGAATTAAAATGCCATGGGTGCCCCTCTATATATAGGCTCCCAGGGGGAAGCCAACTTGCCAGCCAGGCAATGTGGGACTATCCCCCATTGCTTGGTGCGGCTGCACATGGTGCGCCGGCCCCATGGTGGGCCCGTTTTGGCCCACCTGGGTCGGCCCCATTTCCCCCACCGAATTCCCCTAGGGAATTTTCCCCGTCTTGGGCCTTCTTTCGATAAGAAGGCCCATTTAGGGAAATCAGACTAAATAAATTTGAAAATAAATATATAAAATCATATTTAGACATTAATTACACTAATTAATATCAAACATATTATATATAATTTATTCTAGCTCCGAAAACTATTTCGTCGCTGCCCGATCTCCATCGGACCTCTACCGGGACGTTCCCGGTGATCTCTTTCCTTTCCGGTTGTCTTGTCGAAACTCCTTATGTGTGTTATCCTAGCGGTTCGATATAATAACATACATGATCGAGACTCCTCTCCGATCAATGACTAACTCGTAGGCATGGACCCCATGAATTAATCCCTGTGATATAACGAATGACTTTCATCTATCAAACCTGAACGTAAAGTCCTAAACCTTTTGCCATGGCGGTACTTAGCATGTCCGAGCGTCGTTCATAGATATCTCCATATCTAGCTTGACCTCAGTACCGACAACGCTATCTTCTACTCATCTATGATTTCATGTCTCCGTGACCTAGTCACATGCTTGCAATCTCATTAGACATAATCTCACCGTGTCGGCCCTAGAGTATCTATCCTGCTATGCGGACTGGCAAATCCCGCTCTTGATCCCTCATCTCCACTAATCCTTTCCGATACCCAAAAGTATCACCGTTATTTACATACTAATTAAGATACGACGTTTGGTGCAATCAAAGTATCTTCCAGGAATAACAATAAGAGTTTGTCTCACGGTCAAAGGCGTAATGACTACGTCCTACAAATGTGGGTATGTCCATCACATAGTTCTCCAACGATATGACTTTCATTGTCGACCGGCACCATGCCCTATGATCAGGAAACCTCGATCATCGATCGCACAACGAAACTAGTCTTAGTAGAGGCTACTAGGGACCTGCTTGTTTACGCATCACACCCGTACTAATGTTTCCGCTTAATATTGTTATAGCATGACAAAAAAACATATTGTGAACAAACGAGATATGATAAAGAAATACACTTTATTAATTGCCTCTAGGGCATATCTCATTCAGTTTCCCACTTGTTCTAGAGTACAAATTAATCTAGATTACAACTTGGTAAACGCTTAACACCCATAGCTAACTGGTGTTTATCATGTTTGTCAAGCGGGAGAGGCTTCGTCAGCGGATCTGCCACATTCAGATCTGTATGCACTTTGCAAATCTTCAAATCGCCTCCTTGTACGTACTGTTGTATAACATGGAAGCGTCGAAGAATGTGTTTGGCGGTGGAGTGAGACCTTGGCTCCTTGGCGTTAGCAATGACACCCGTATTGTCGCAGAAGAGGATCACGGGGTCTTGCACGCTCGGGAACACTCCAAGTTCAATGATGAACTTCCTCAGCCACACAGCTTCATTCGCGGCTTCGCAAGCAGCAATGTACTCCGACTCCATTGTATATTGTGCGATGATGGGTTGCTCCCACTTCTCCAACACACGGTGCCTCCATTCACCTTTAACACATAACATGTCTTTGACTTCGAGTCATCGGGGTCTGAGCAGAAACTTGCATCCACGTAACCTGTTACGCCAAGTTCTTCATCGCAGCCACCATAGACAAGGAACATTTCCTTTGTCTAATTGAGATACTTAAGGAATGCTCTTAACAACAATCCAATGCACCATTCCAGGATTACTCTGGAACCGTCTTGTCAAACTTAGAGCTAATGCCACATCAGGTCTGTTACTTAACATTGCATACATAATCGATCCAGTGGCAGAAGCATAAGGATGTTTAGTCATATCGGCCTTATCCTGTTCCGTTACCGGACACTGTGCCTTTCGCATTGTTTTATTCTTGATAACCGGCAGACAACCCTTCTTTGCCTTCTCCATACCGAAACGCTTCAGTATTTTATCAAGATAAGTACTCTTACTCAACGCTAATAAACGTCTTGATCTATCACGATAGATTTTAATGCCTAAGACGTATGCAGCTTCTCCTAAGTCCTTCATGGAAATTTTATTGTTTAAATTATCCGTCACGCTATTCAGAAGTTCCACATCATTCCCAATCAGCAATATGTCATCTACATATAGTGCTAAGAACACAACCGAGCTCCCACTCATTTTCTTGTAAATGCAGGTCTCTTCCAAATTTTGGACAAATCCAAAACCTTTGATTACCTCATGAAAGCGAAGATTCCACCTCCGAGATGCTTGCTTCAATCCATAGATGGATCGCTGAAGCTTGCATACCTTGTTAGCATTTCCTGGATCGACAAAACCTTCCGGTTGTACCATGTACAACTCTTCCTCAATGTTTCCATTTAGGAAGGTTGTTTTGACATCCATCTGCCATATTTCATAATCGTAATAGGCAACAACTGCTAACAAAATCCGAATATACTTCAGCATCGCTACCGGTGAAAAAATTTCATCGTAGTCAATCCCATGAACTTGTCGGAAACCTTTTGCGACAAGCCGAGCTTTATAGATGGTCACATTACCATCAGCATCAGTCTTCTTATTAAAGATCCATTTATTCCCGACGGCCTTGCGTCCTTCGGGAATATCCATCAAAGTCCACACTTTGTTATCATAAATGGATCCTATTTCGGATTTCATGGCTTCAAGCCATTACTCGGACTCTAGACTCGCCATTGCCTCCTTGTAGTTCGTAGGTTCGTCTTGTTCAATTAACATGACGGTGCAAACCTTATTTCCATACCATTCTGGTGTGATCCGAGATCTACCAGACCTAAGAGGTAGAATACTTTCCTCGACAATTTCTCCCACTCCATCTGTGGAGGACGTTTACGGAATAGCTTCCGTTGCGCCACTCGGAATTTCGAGTTCAGGATCAACGATCTCATCGAGGTCTACCTTCCTCCCACTTACTCCTTTCACGAGAAACTCCTTCTCTTGAAAGGTACCGGTCTTCGCGATAAACGTTTTGCCCTCAGCTTGGTTGTAGAAGGTGTATCCAACGGTTTCCCGCGGATATCCTACAAAGACTACTTTCTCCGACTTTGGTTCGAGTTTGTCGGGCTGTAGTTTCTTAACATACGCCTCACAACCCCAAACCTTCAGAAAACGATAACTTAGGCTTCTTGCCATACCATAATTCATACGGTGTCGTTTCAACGGATTTGGAAGGAGCCCTATTTAAAATGAATGCGGTTGTTTCTAACGCATAACCCTAGAAGGATACGGGCAAATCGGTAAGAGACATCATAGATCGGACACTATCTAGTAGAGTATGATTACGTCGCTCGGACACGCCGTTACGTTGCGGTGTTCCGACAGGCGTAAGTTGGGGTACGATGCCACAACTCTTCAGATGTGTGCCAAACTCAAATACTCGCCACCACGATCAGATCGGAGGTGCTTGATTTTCTTGTTAAGCTGATTTTCAACTTCACTTTTAAATTCTTTAAACTTTTCAAAAGTTTCAGACTTGTATTTCATCAAATAGATATAACCGTATCTACTCAAGTCATCAGTGAAGGTGACGAAGTAACGATAACCATTGCATGTCGAAACGCTCATTGTTCCACACACATCTGTATGTATAATCCCCAATAAATCCGACGCTCGTTCAATGAAACCTTTGAACGGTGTCCTGGTCATTTTGCCCATAAGGCATGGTATGCATGTATCGAGCGATCCAAAATCCAACGAGTCCAAAAGTCCATCGGAGTGGAGTTTCTTCATGCGCTTTATAGCAATATGACCAAGACGGCAATGCCACATATACCTGGCGGTATCATCACTACACTTAATCTGTTTCGCTTCTATGTTATGGATGTGAGTACTACGATCGAGATTCAACAAGAATAAACCATTACTCTTGGGAGCATCAACATAAAATATATCATTCATATAAATAGCACAACTGCTTGATACTGATTTAAATGAATAAACGTCTTGTAACAGGCAAGACCCACTTATAATGTTTACACTC
Source organism: Poa annua (assembly GCA_026929855.1). Lineage (NCBI taxonomy): Eukaryota > Viridiplantae > Streptophyta > Magnoliopsida > Poales > Poaceae > Poa > Poa annua. Next base: position 25,561,278 of record CM049432.1, read on the forward strand.
AAGGATGGTACAAAATAACACTTATTTAAAACCAAAACTAATCCCGATGGTAGATGGAGAGGGAGCGTGCCGACAGCCACCACGTTGACTCTCGATCTGTTGTCGACTCGCATCGTCACTTCATCCTTAGCCAGCCGCCGTTTATTCCGTAACTCCTCCTGAGAGTTACATATATGAGCAACAGAACCAGTATCAAATACCCAAGTGTTGCTACGGCCGGATGTAAGGTACACATCTAACATGTATATCAAATATACCTTGTTCTTTGTCGACTATCTTGCCAACTTTCCTATCCTCCAGGTACTTGGGGCAGTTGCGCTTCCAGTGACCTTTTCCCTTGCAGTAGAAGCAGTGCACGCCAGCTCTGGGACCAGATCTGTTAGCCTTGGGCTTGGCAACAAGTTTGCCCTCCCTCCTGGACTTCCAGCTTTGCTTTCCCTTGCCACCGGATTTCTTAAAATTGATGGTCTTGTTGACCATCAACAGCGTGTGCTCCTTCTTAATCTCCACCTCAGCAGTCTTGAGCATCACGAACGCTTCACCCAGGGACTTAGCCATGCCCTGCATGTTGTAGTTCATGACGAAGCCTTAATAACTAGTGGGCATCGATTGCAGCACCCTATCAATCGCCAGCTCATCGGGAATCTTGCATTCCAGAGCATTCAGGTGTTGAACGTAGCCAGACATCTTGATCACGTGCTCGCTCACACTGCTATGCTCCTCCATCTTGGCCGAGAAGAAAAGCTCGGAAGCTTCATATCTCTCAGCCTTAGCCTGCGGCGCAAAGACAGCCTTGAAATCAGAAATTATCTCAAAGGCGCTCATCTTCTCAAAGCGCTTCTGCAGGTCGGCTTCCATGGCGTAGAGCATGCCATTATGGACAAAGGCAGAATCCTCCGATCTGGTCTGGAATACCTTCTTCTCATCCTTATAGGCTTCATCAGCGGGAGGGTCACCTATGGCCGCCTCAATGACGTAGGCCACCCTATGGGGAGTGAGGAGGATCCTCAGGTTGCGGAACCAGGCCATGAAGATCCATTGGTCTTAACCTTTTCTTTCTCAAGGAACAGACCTAGGTTAAACGAGGGGCGAGACATCTGCAATGGAGTATGCAAGAACATAAGACTTTGTTCATAATAATTTTGAGTTATAGTATTTTTAGAAAATAACTAACATAACTCCCACTCAAACGAACATCCCTCCTGGTCGTTTAAGCGATTACACGGCCCCCATCCATTGCACCACCCCTCATCATCAGAGCCGGCGACACAACTTCAAGAGTAGATAATTGTCAAAAAACCACTAAGCCGGCAATCAATCTCATTGATTTGCCATCTAAGTGCTCGGGGGAAAGACTATGTATATGCTACCAAGTACAAAAGAGACAACTTAGAGCAATGTCACCCTCCAGGTTGGCAAAGGTCTGGGCGGCGAAGTCGGCAAACACCAAGGTGGTCCCCTTGGCCTCCTTACAAGACACCTAGGGATCCCTAACACTGCCGCCTCCGAAAGCTGGGGCTGCCCTTGGCGGCCCGCACACAACCTCCTCGAGCAGCTCCTCCTTGGCAGCGCACGATCGGCCGGCTTCATTGGTCGTAGCCTCAGCCGAAGGAGAAGGAGCACTGGCAGCACGACCAGCAGAGGAGTTCCTTGGCGGCGGACAGGAAGCCGGAACCTGGGGCTAGCGCGAACGGCGGGCATCGCTCATGAAGCCGCCAGCCTGGGGCTGAGGAGTTGGCGGCACGGTTTCTGGGGAAGTGCACAGTGGCCTTTTCCCCTTGGACAACAGGGACTTGGCCGGCAGCTTGGAGGTTTCCACCCGCTCCCTGGCAGCAAAGCAAAGTTGGCCATAAGAACATCAGCAATAAAGAAGGCCGACAAACGACTAAGGCGGAAAATGATTACCTTTGGGGGATGTTAATCCTCGCGTTCTCGTCAGGGTCGATGAGCACCGGCTCGGTAGCCGTTGTAGTCCGTTTCTTCCTCTCAGCGTTAGCCATAGAGGAAGCAGCGCCAGACGCCTCTTGGTTTTCCCAGCTCCCGGCTCATAAAAGTCGGGAGCCAGGTCGTTCTCCCCCAGAGCAGAGAGCTGCATTAACCATAAAAGAGCAAGTGTTAAGGGAAATTCTAGTAAGCCAGCAAAGCCGCCAAAAAAGGGCAAAAAGAGAAATGTATACCTCGAGGAGAGGGTTGTCGTGGGTGTGCATGGGCACGCCCTCCACCGCCTTCACCAGCCCTGATTTAACAAGGCTGCAATGTCGGGCCGCCAATTCTGCAGCTGGTAACCCCTCTTCGCTCACGCGAAGAGAAGCTGTGGCAGTACGCGAATACTGACACATCTTATGCGGGCTATACCGCAAGGGCAATAAGCCAGCAGATGGCGGTGTCCACCCCGTCCAGCAAGGGAGGGGGGGCATCGTCCTGGTGAGGAACTCGATCCGCCTTTGGATGAGGCAGAGCTCCTCCGTCAACTTGGGGACCGCCTCGTCCCAGCACGGCTTGGCATAGGCGGCGTGTTTACAAAGTCCGGGACGCCAAACTGACGCCCCGGTGCTGCCATATCTTGGCAGTAGAAGAAGGTGGAGGTCCAGCCCTTGACGGACTCGATGTATGGTATCTTGGGATACCATTGGCGTCCTTGGCGGCAGTTGAAAGTAACACTGCCGCAGTTGCCAGCCCTCCGTCCGGCACGGCCTGACGCCGGCAACGAAAGCAGTATCTGAAGAAATCTAAATTAGGCGTAATACCTAGATAGCCCTCAAATAGAGTTGTGAAGCCGGCTAAGACTAAAATGCTATTGGGTGCTATGTTGTGGGGCTGGAACCCATAGTGATCCAGCACCTCGCTGTAAAAGGCGGAAGGCGGCAAGGCCATTCCCCTAACTAGATGAGAGGTAAGGATTACCCGTTCGCCGGCTTTCGGACCGCCTCCAAGTCCCTGAGGACTTCTTCGTCCACCGCGGAGGGGAGCCAGTATCACGATCTGATGTAGGCTGGCTCCTCCTCTTCATCTGTGGGCGTGCCGCCGGCCGCCGCCGGCGCGGTAGATGACGAAGGTGCCGAGGCCGCCGCCGCGCGGGCATGCGTGGCCGGAGTAGAGGACGGCACAGTGGTAGGAATGCCCACGTGCGCCACCGCGGAGCGCGACACCGCGCCGCCCATCGTCGTGGCCGCGGTGGTCTCCGCGACAAGCTCGCTAGTCGCCGCTGCCGTGTTGGTCTTTGGATCGGCGGCCATCGCCACGCGCAAGATCGCCGGAGAAGCAAAGGTCGCCGGAGTTGCTCGGAGGTGGCAAGAAAGCTCGGGAGGGAGAGAGCGCGGGAGAGCGAAGGGCAAGAGTGAAGATGAAGTGCGGAGAAAAAAGAATGGACCCCTCGGCTCCCTATTTATAGGCCCAGGCGTTACCCTCTGTGCAACGGCTCAACTAGTTGGACACGTGTCAATCATCCGGACGCCACGAAACAGTGCACGTTCGCACGATCACCACGACTCCTATTTTCCTACGATTTGCAATCATGACGTGATTTTCATTTCGTTTGGTTTCAAACTGTCGTGAGCCAAATCACGTCATCCATCAACCATGAGTTTGACTTGGCGCCAAGGATCAGGCTTTCTTAGGAAGCTATCTGAAAAGTTTTACTAAGCCGTTTTTCCCATGTCGGATAAAGGCGGCCGTGTGCCAACATTGTGGTACACGTTCCCCATTATTTTCAGAATGGTTCAAGCCCTGCAGCCGCCAACATTGAAGAATGAAGAATCAAGAAGAACCCGACACCTGGAGAACTTCAACCTTTCTGGGGGCTAATGTCGGGGATATACCAAGTGGGGTATCTCTGACATGGATCAATCCGGCTAGTCCAGGGTGGCCCAAGGGTTGTAAGGCTGAAGCTTGCCGGGCGGCCCAGATAGCTGACGTACAAGGAAGTAGGCCGAAGCCCATCAAGCCACCAAGCCCAAGACGGAAGGCGGCAACTAAGCCGGCTAGGTCTAGGACTCTGTTTACTTGCCGGACAAGTACTTACCTTGTATCCTGGGTCTGGCCGCCTATATATGCCGGCCACCAGGAAGCCTTTAGGCACACATCAATACGCTCCATACACATTGTAACCTGTTCACGGCTATTGCTTTATAGTGAATTATAGCAGTGTTGGGGGGATCATAACCCGGTAGGCCCACCGACATAGAAGATAAGTCGGCCTGGCATGAGCCTGGGCCGGATCAAGCATAAAGACATGGGTCGGGTGATACGTGAGCCGGTGCGCAACGTGTGCCTTGGCCCGCAAGGAAGAAGGATCCAGAAGGCTGGAGACCAAGTACAAGACGGAGTCCTGCTAAGGAAAGAAGAGGCTTAGAGGACTTAGAGTAGAGTCCGGGTATAATAGGAACCATGTCCCGGCCTTGTACCTCCAGCGAGACCCGCCATCTATATAAGGGGGTCTCCTGGTTCCTAGAGAGCCAAGTTCAATAGACACAAGTCATAGGAGAGACACCATTGTAATCTCGAGACCCGGAAGCTAAGGCGCCGAGTACCGAAACCCTAATAAATAAAGCCGAGGCAGGAAGTAGGTATGTACCTCAAGACGAGGGGCCGAACTTGGGTAAACCCTTGTTTCCCGACGCCACGCTAGACAAGCTCCTGATGTCGGAAGCCGCCATGCCCCTCATCTCAAGTTACCTTGGGTAACATCTTCCATGACAATCCCACGACAGTTGGCGCCCGCCGTGGGGCCTGTGGCCAAGAGCATCACTTTTTCAGGAGAAGCGTGGCGAGGTATGGAAAACCTAGCTATCAACCAGATCCACAGGTTCCAGGAGGGGAGCGGATCGTGGACAACTCCGGCTGGACAGAAGAGGCAGATTTCTTGGAAACCGGATCCTTGCTCATCTTTGGGCACATCGATGTTTTCGTCGGTGTGATCCGATCTAGCGGAGCCGACAGAGAGCAGTGCGAGCCGAAGTTTGACTCAGAGTCCGGGTCAACCACGATGGCCCAGACGGACGGAGAAGCATCAGTTGGATCACGGAGGACTCCATCGTGACCACCATCATGTCAGATCTGGATACTGACACATAATCAATCTTACGCCTCTTCGATGATCGTTATGGAGATGGACTCGTAGATGAGGATTACTCAACACCATTGGGACCCGTACGTCACATGACGGTTCACGTTGTGACCCGGGCACCACCGGCTGATGGAGGATCGGCTTCTGTGAGCAACGAGACGAGCGCCGAGTTACTGGCGAGGCAGAATAGAGATAATTGTGATCAACATCAAGTTCCACCAGCACCAAACTATGCGCCACCCAATCCAATGGTCGGAGGAGTTTTACCTACTTTCAGTTCTTTGGCTCATATGCAGACACCCGATGCGGGAATCCCCCTTGGGAACCCGATACTTGCACAAACACCCATGCCAGCACCAAACCCGGCCAACTTGGTTAGACCTCCTCCGTTGTAGCAACACGTACTCGCGGGAATTTCAGCAAGCCCGGCATAGCAACAGGGAGAGATAAAAAAAATAGCACGGCTATGATGAGAGAGTTAGAAGATCTGAGACAGGCAGTGGCAAGGACAAATCAAGAGCGTGCGGACGAGATCCGGCGTATGCAGGATAGAGAACAACTTGTGATTCAGCAAGAGCAGAGTTTATTGGAAGAAAGGAATACCCTCCAGATGAGAATGGACGAGTTAATTGTTGTCCAGAACAGGAGACGCGGAAGCCGGAACAGGGACAAACACAATAGCACCTCAAGTCTTGGAGTTCCAAACAATACCAAACGCGGCACCTGCACCAGCACTAGTGGCGACGGTTCACCCGACGCCAGGGGCAGGCGCACCCCTGGCCGGGTTGCCAGGAGCACCAGCGAGAAACTCGACAGGAGCCGGAGTAGCAGTCATCGAGAGACAACCACCACCACCCAGGTTTGATCCCCCTGCGGGTCATTACAATAACCCAGTTGACAATATTTTTGCAGCGACACACGCCCTAGAGCAAATACCCTTCGACAACTCACCGGCCGGTCTCGAAGCAAGGAGAGCCGTGGATCTACTACGGACAGTTTTGGTCCAGCTGAACAATAACCCGCGAGGCTCACAAGATTTCAACTCAGAGCCAGCGAGAACCCGCACCAGAACCCGACATCCAGATCCGGTAGCAGCAAGATCAGTTCAGAACAGGTTGGAGCCATTGTTCACCCAATTCAGAACGTGCGACAGCCGGACTTGCTGCACCAAAAGTGGGAGTTGGAGCTATGGCTCACCCAATACCCGTCGTGAATTCACCAGCGTCGGGTTTAGGAGGAGGATCGTCAGCAAACCTGACAGGGCCCAAATGTTTATCAGATGCTATCAGATCAGAACCTTTCCTAGAAAAATTCAAAGAGCCAAGCAAGATTGTTAACTTTGAGCCGAACATGAACCCGGAGTCGTGGTTGAGTGGATATAGTATGGCCATGGACATGAAGAACGCAATAGCAAACCTGTGTGCGAGATACATTTATCTGATGATGGCAGAAGGAGCACCCAAGATTTGGCTTGACCGGCTTCCGCCGAACAACATCCATTCATGGGAAGAACTCAAAACGGCATTTATTTCAAATTTTACTGGAACATGCAAGAAACAGTACACCGAGGCGGATCTTGATCGATGTGTCATGAGGAAGACCGAGTCAGCAAAGCAATGGGTAGCCCAGATCATAGAGATTTTGCAGTCATCAATCAATTTCTCAGCTCACACGGCAATAACAACGATGGAGAAGAACTGTGCTTTCGATTCGTTGACGCACAAACTCGGACGTATGAGCGAAGATCCGGCTCGCCAAGACATAACCATTGGTGAGGTTGTTTCAATCGCTTACAAGTATGCAGCAACAGATAAAAGAGTAGGCGAGACAGAAGAACAGTAGAAGAATAACCGGGTCAACGCAGCACGTAACCCGGCGTCAAATCAGAACAACGGAAATCAAAACAACAACAAAAGACCTTATGAAGGAGGAAATTCAGAGTTTGTTGAAACCACCGAGGCTTCGGGTTACAGAGGACCGAGACCCGGCGAGAACTTCAGAGGTGGCCCTGCGAGAGGACCAAACTTCAGCGAGATATACAACATGCCGTGCCCTAGGCATGCCAAGAACGGTAAACCAACCAGCCACACGTTAGCACAATGTGCTGACATGAGAGCATGGAGGAGACATGAGCAGTCTTTGGAGCAGAACCAAGGCAACTTCAATGGAAACAACGGGAACGGTGGTAATCATGGTAATCACGGCAATAACGATAACCCGGTCAACCAGGGGCAAGGATCCGGGTCCTAGGGACCACCGAACAACAATGCGGGGTCGAATCAAAGCCAAGGAGGAGGTTATCAACAAAGTCTGAAAGAGCTTCATAGTCAGGGCCAGTATCACGTGTTCACCACTAGCACGTGCAGAAGAGAGCAAAAGTTGAAAGAAAGAGAGGTTAATGCTGTAGCAACAGCCTTACCAAGGTACTTAAAGTGGTCCGAACAACCAGTTACGTGGAGCAGAGAAGATCACCTCGAAGTGATAGAACACCCGGGTCTCCTAGCCTTGGTGGTTGCGCCACTGGTGGATGGTTTCCGTCTGAACAAGGTTCTGATGAACGGAGGAAGCAACATCAACATCTTATACCTGGATACATTCCAGAGGATGGGTCCTTCTGTGAACCGGCTAACACCAACATCAACAATTTTTCACGGCATAGTACCAGGAAAGTTGGCTCACCCGATTGGCAAAATCAGATTGGAGGTAGCTTTTGGAGTAAGCAAGGCGCAATACAGATCAGAGTACCTGACATTCGAGGTGGTAGATTTGAAGAGACCGTATCACGCTTTGTTCGGAAGGCCGTCTTACGCCAAGTTCATGGCAATGCCGTGCTATGTTTACCTCAAATTGAAGATACCGGGTCCCCAGGGGATCATCACTGTTGAAGGAAGCAAAGACATGGTAATCGAGTGTGATCAAGGTGATGCCATCATGGCAGATCAGGCCTGCTCAGAAGAAGAGTTGAAGTACTACAAGTCTCAGGTTGACCCTGTCGGGTTATGACTCCCAAGAATCGGGGGTAGTCACTTCTTGAAGAGTTGTTTGTAAAGGGGGTTGAACACGGAGGTCAAGACCCTCGAGGGGCACCGTGACGTTGCTCGCCGGACCCGAAGACGACACGCTCACGACAGAGATAGACACCAGCCTTTACCCAGGTTCACGACCCTCGTGAGGAGGTAAGACCACTACTCCTGCTTGTCTGTATTAGATGATGGAGGTTACAGTACAGTGGAGTTTGCCGGAGGCCCCTTGAGGCAGTTCTTGCCTGGGGAGGGAAGCGATGGTCTTCTTCCTCCTCCAGCCAGAGGCTATCCTAACAAGAGTTGCTAGGGTTTACAAGGGTTGTAGCATGCAAAGAGCCGACCTTTGCTACGATGGTTTTCTTGTCCCTTTATAGGCCCCTCTGGCGCTCTCCTTCGGCTTGGCCTTCAAAGTGGCTCCCACACGGTAGAGGCGCGGTGGAGTTGGAGTCCACCGTGGTCCGTTTGTCCATGGAGCGGTCCATTGTTTATAAAGGTGAGTGCGGTGGCCGACAGGCGGCCGACCGCGCTGTACTGCCCGCATAGAGGGCAGTCTCTGAGGTGGAGCCCGCGTTGACGTTCTCCGTTGGAGGGTTGCGCCTTCCACCTGCTTTATCGCCATAGTAGAAGGTCCTGGCAGTTGCGCAGCAGGCGGAGCTGCTTTATTGACCCCTTTATCACCAAAGCGGCAACGGGGGTGCTTGCGTCACCACGTGGGCGTGGCAGGGGCCATGTGCGTCTTGCCGTAGTTCTGCTTCATGCTCCGTCACCCTTCAGGCCTGAGGGGGGGTCCTGTTGGATTCCCTTGAGGCGCGCTGGCGCCTCGGGAGGGTCCCTTGAAGCGAGGGATCCCCTGAGGCCCTCGTTTCCTCTTCAGGCCCTCGAGGGGAATTGTCCCTCGAGGGTCCCGCCAGGCGGTGATGCCTCCTTAGTCGTTTCGTCTGACTGGCCAGTGTGTGAGGCCTGAGGGGAATGGGCTCTCGCCATACCCCAGTTCCCACTGGGCCGACAGTAGCCCCCGGGCCCATGATGGGCACGATTGAGCCCATGGGCTCAGGCGAAGCGTCGTGGGCCCTTAGTGCCCAGCCGGCCCGAGCCACGTGACACCTGGACAAATAAAGGCCTCGCACGATCCAGGGCGCGAGTCGTGGGGGGTCCCACCATGTTCCGATAACTGCTTATCGAGGTGACATAAAGCCCGAGCGAGGCCACAGGGAGCCGTTACCGTTTCCAATTCTTCTCGCAGAAGTTTCCGCTTCCCAGAGCTCTCCGCCTCCGTTCTCTCCTGCGATTCTCTCTTCTCCATCTCCTTCAACCTTCCGCGCCCCCGACGATGAGCCCACTCAAGAGCAAGGGCAAGGCCGCCGCGGGGTCTTCCTCCCAGGCGGAGGCCACTGAGACCGTTGTGGGCGCAGCGCTGCTGGGCGTGCGCGTCAATGAGAAGGCGCTCGCCAAGGTCCGGTACCTGGTGGCGGACCGGATGAACGAGCATGGCGCCACTGCCCTGAAGCCCGCGGCGCACGGGAAGGGCCTACGCGGGTTCTTCCCGATCTTCTAGCATTGGCTTGTTGCAAGACTGGTGCCGCCCTTCTCGCAGTTCCTGGAGGCGGTGTTGGCGTTCTACCAGGTGCAGCTGCTGCACCTGCACCCCAACTCCGTCCTCATCCTCGCCATCTTCGCCTACCTCTGCGAGGCGTACCTGGGCCTGGAGCCCACGGTAGGGCTGTTCCGGTGCTTCTACGCGCTCCAGAACTGTAACATCCCAATATTTTGGAATGTTAAAAAATCACTAAAATTTAAAACTTTTCTTTTTATTAAAAATAAAATATTAAATGCATAAGAAAACCAACTATGAAAGACTTCAAACTTATTGGGAAGAGTTTAATAATTCAAATGTCTCACTTTAAACATTTTATTATCTATTGTATTTCAAAAACCTTAATATGTAATTTGACAAATATTTTACAAACTACAATCCATTTTATTTTAAGTAAATAGTTTACTTATAAGTAATTGATTTCAACTACTTAGCCTTAGCTATAAATAAATTAAAATAATAATTACAAGTGTTAGTTTTAAACTATTGAAAACATTGTCTATTTGCCAAAATATTCTTATTCATTTACCTGAATTCAAAACATAGTTTGGATATTACAAGTCTATAGTTTATAACTTTAATAACTTTATATATTTCATAATTAATGGATTATCCAAATAAACATTTCATTAGATTCAATGATTTTCATTTATTTTTAAAACATAAAATGATTTCAGGAATATATTATTCTATATAAGAAAAGAATTAAATCTAAAATCTTTTCCAAAGTTGTTATGAAGTTTCTCAAATGATTAAGCATAATATAAAACATAATGGTGTACAAAACATTTAGAATTAAAAATGTAATTCATTATATTTCCCATTTCCTTAAAATTATTTATATTTAGTTCTTTAATATTATGCCAAAATAAAGATGAATGATTTCAGAAAAACAAGTTTAAATAAATTAAATTCAAACATAATTGAATATGGGTATTTCATAGAAATTATTTTAGCCAAATTAAAATTTATTAAAACCCTAGTTTTAAATTAAACATAAAGTGTCAATTTTGCATTTAATCAATATTTTGAAATTATTATTTTGAAAAGTGTTCAAATCACTCCCATAACTGGTTCAACACAGAGATAATAATTTTACAAATTTTTAGAAATTTGTTTGACTTCATTTGGAGTTATAAATCAAAAGTTATTAAGAAAATAGAAAATCAGAAAAGGAAAAAGAAAAATCCCTGACAGTGGGACCCACCTGTCAGGGGGAGAGGTTGTCTTCAACCTCCCGCACGGGAATCTCGCCCGAGATCGCCGGAGTCCAATCCGCGCCGTGATGATCGCGTGATGCCCCCTCTCGGTCCCTATTTAAAGCCCGACACCCCCGCCACCTTTCCCCTCTCCTTCCTCTTCGATCCACGCCGCCGGGCTGCCCCATTTCGCTCGCCGGAGTTCTTCGAGCCGCCGCTACATTTCTTCGATTCCGGCGACGAGAGTCACACCCCGGAACCGAGACCGCGCCCGTCCTTCTCCTCGTGTCCGTGCGCACCGGCAGGCTCCTTTTTCCCCTTCTCCACGGCAGACAATCGGGAGGAGAGAAGGAACCGAAGCTCGCCGGCATCGAGCAACCCCGGCCGCATCTCCCCCGCCATTCCAGGAAGAACAAGACGACGATGCCAACTCCTTCGTCATCTACGCGACGCGCCGCGCTCGGAGCTGCCCCCCGTTCATCCGGGGAGGCACAGTAGCGACCGGAGCGTCCTCGCCGGGCGCAGCGCCGCCGTCGGCCTCGTCTCCGGCAAAATTCCGCCGCCGGCCTTTGGTCAACTCACTGTAAGCCGTCCGATCTGCAATCTACGGTGTAGATTAGATCTTTTAAACGAACCGGTACAGACAAGATCTGGACCGCCAGATCCAGATCTGACGGCCCAGATCTGTTGACTTATCCACGTTAGCATGCCACGTCAGCTCCAGTCAGCGCCCAGTCAGCGCACACGTGGATATTAATTTCTTTTAATTAGATTAAATGGCAGTTTTGCAGAAAAGCCCCTGTCATTTAGATTTATCATAACTTTTTAACCACTACTCCAAATTCAAATATTTTTATATATTTGGAAAGCCCTTGACATGTAGAATATTTTGGATCTGCCAAAAAAATTCAAATTTGACTTAGTTTAAAATATTCAAAATTCAAATGCTGAATTGAGTATTTTTGTCATAACTTTAAATCTGTAAATTCAAAAATTGCAAATAAAATTATTTTAGAAACTTTATAAAATGTGTAATATGTTGCATCTGTTATAAAATAATTTTGAGAATTATTTGATAATTAAATGGTTGTGTGTTTAATTTGAATAGTTTGACATATTTTGACATAACTTTTAATACAAACATTATTTTGATTTAATCCAATTGCTATACATTTAATTAAAAGCCCTCTGTCAATTAACACCATTTATAAATTTTTGTTACAAATAATGCTTGAATAATTTAAAATGAATTTAAAGATCATGAGACTTGATAAGAAATATATTCTAGCACATTATAAAGTTCATTAATTTAAAAATTTATTACTTTGCACCAAGACATAAATAATTGTCCTAGTCTAGAGAAAGCTCAAATTCCTGTTTATTAATATGATACATAACTTTAATAAGTAAGTTTTATTTAAAACCTTTTTAAATTAATTTAATTCAATTACAAGTGTATATAAATGATATTGGTTAATTAGGTGTTACTATAAATGTGATCTAAAACCATTATAACAATTTAAATAACTAAGTTATTATTAATACTACAATTTTTGAAGTTGGGATTTAAAAATGTTAGATATGATAAATTAAGAAATTCTTGAATATGAATTTGCTTAAATTTAAAATTCTGAAAACATAACCTTAGGTAAAAGAAATTAAATATGGATGGTTGTTGTAAAATCTTGTACCTTGCTTTTAAATTATGATTAAACCATCTTAGGACCTCTTCGTTTAAAGACTATTTCATTTGGATTCTGTGATCTTTCAATCCTTTCAAATTCAAAATGTCCAATTTGACTTTTGACTATACCCTAAACGCAAGCACATAAATTCTTTTTGCATATTGAATTATGTGACACCCTTGACCAAATCCATTTCTAAGCCTTATTGCGCTTGTATGTTCAATTTGTTTTGTGTGTTGAATTGCTTGTTTATTGGATGCCCTTTTACTATATAGTTTGAACCGGGGAGCAACTTTTGACTTGGACAAGAGTGTGTGAGAAACGACAACTTTCTTCAGGCAAGTGACTTCAAAAAACACCTACTATTTTATTCTATTGCATATCTAGTGTTTTCAAACAGTATTTGCAAAATTAGTATGCATGATAGGTTTTTGGGAGATTGTAGTATGCTATGCAAACCTTTTAGGTTTCCCCTTAGAAATTCCAGATTAGACCCCTATTATAATTTAGTGGAAGCAACTGCTGCAAAAATGATTGTTTTATGGTTGATGTGATAAATGAAAATTTCCACTAAATTAATTTAACGCCTGGGTAGATTGGGTCGATCGAGGAGGTTTCAAGTTGAGTGGCTTCTCAGGGCCAAGTGTCATGGTTGTCTTCGCCAGGGTAGTTTCTACTTACTTGGGGTCATGATATGCGGTGTTAACCTGAGTTGCTCACTTGTGGTAGGCCACCCAGGGCTATGAGATTTAAGTCTACACTGAGTCTAGTTGCTTATCGTGCAACCATTGGTCAATATGGGCTCTGTCTTGATGTAGTAAGTTGATGTGGACCTGGGTCAAGAGATTGATGGTGGTAGATTTGATAGGATGGTGGTAATCTCTTAGTATGATCATGGGAAAGCAACTTCTGAAAAGTCTCGTCTTGATCTTCTCCTTTTCCTTCTCACTAAAAGAGTGTAGAGGATAGTTTGGGTTGATTGAGTCTAATGGTGAAAGTGCACACCCTCTCGAGAGTTAAAACCTAAGATCTTAGCCGTGTCCCCGGCATCGGACAATTTGAGTAACTACACAAGGCTGTGTTCTGAAAATCTCCTCATCCCAATTTTCTTAATAAAACTTTGTTGGGTGAACATGGGTAGGAGACATGGACTTGTCTCGAGATTGTCTCTGAAGGAGAAGATATCTACTTAAGAAAATTGTTTATCAAAAGTAGGAGAAAATTTGCTTTGCGCAATAGCCTTGAGCTCCACCAGCCAAATTAAGCATATAGTTATAGTATAATAGAACATTAGGAATTAAAGTCACTTGCCACCACAATTCAATTGTGCTGACCCTTTATAGCTGGGCTGCAACTAAACCTTGCAGAATGTCCGAATGAGGAGTAAGGGGGTCGTCTTCAAGCTACAACCAACATGATTTGCCAGTGGCTTCATGGAGAAGATGTAGCTCCATGCTACCTTTAGTATTGCATTTGAACTCTGAAATAAAGTGTGAACTATTTATTCAGCTAGCATTTCCGCTATGCTAAGTTGTAAGCATATTTGTTTTTGGATCATTCGTCTCGTTCTGTAATAAATTATGACATTGTATTGTGATATTACATTTTATTGGAGAATGTGAGACTTATGTGATCCAAGTCTTTACATTATTCATATGTGCCATTGCTTTCATAAGCATGGGCACTACAGATGTTATCAGAGCACGAATGTTGCCTGTAGGCTCGAAAACCCTAGGTTTGGATAGAAATAGAATTTGACCATAGGATTGAAAACCTATTTATTCACTTTTCTAAAATCAAAACTTTTCATTTTATCTTCCTCATACTCTCATCTACTATCAACCTTATGAAAACCTCTTATCTTTTTTCTAGATGACCATATTCTTATAGTCTAAGTCTGATTCTGCTGCCTCATATGGAAAAGCTACGATTAATCATGAAGTTCTGCATGCATGGAAGACCACTGAAGAACCAGGTTTCGACCAACACTTCTAAGATATCCAAGAAAGTTGAACAAGAACTTGAAGCAGTCATGAAGAAGGTAGATTTGACCACCACCAAAAATAGAATGACGATATCGTGTTAGTGTATTGATCATGTCAACTTGGCGATATGACAATACTAGATTGTTTGTTTGTTGTGAACCTTGTTGCTTGATGTTTGTTAAATGTTGATTGATTATATTATAGATTGGTTGCCTTGTTTTGTTTTACTGAAATAGGATTCCCCATAAGTACAAATAATTCAACTCATTGCTTTCTAAACCAAACGGATGTCTCACCCCAATACCAACACCAATGATTTGCATACAATTATGCGACTACTATTAGAGAACCAGAATCAGCTATGGAAGTTGGTCAATGACCACCTGCCTAAGATTGATCAAAACCATAGTAAATTTAAGAGGACCTTATGACCAAACCAAAGGCATACAAAACCTGTGGAGAGATAGGACATACGTCCCAAGAATGCACTGATGAGTGGCCCCATGGTCATACCAGACATCCAGTTAGGGAATGCCCCACAAGTCAGATTACCTGCTTTTTGTGTGAAGCAACAAATCATGTTCCAACTCAATATCAACTCTACCGCGTGGTGCAAGAAGTCAGTCAGCAAGCCAAAAAGGGGATGCAACAAAATCTCATGAAGCATGTGGAAGTACAAGAAAACAAGGAGGAACACAAAAGAGATACTAGCCATATAACATGTTTTACATGTGGAGAACTAGGACATTATTCATGGGACTGCAAAGAGAAAAGGATTGGTCAGGATACTGAACAAAATCTTCATCAAAATGAGATTGTGGATCATACTAAGGTGAAAAATGAAATAAGAGTAAGGTCACATCCGAAGATATCCAAAATTACCTCCAAGTGTTGATATAAGTGTGAAGGAGATCACCTAGCTCGAAATTGTCACATCAAACGAGACTGGACTTCTTTAATTGAGACAGAATATAGCAAACAAGATTTGGAAGAACTGTTAGCCCTGGAAACACCAAAGAAGAAGAAGAACTTAAGTGACGTAATTTGCTACAAATGTAAAGGCAAAGGACATTATGCTGATAAGTGCCCAGTAAAGATGAAGGAGAAATTCCTTACCCGCTCACACAAGAAAATCATCAGTCCTGTGACATGTCGCAGATGCGGAGCAACAGGACACTATGTCAGTGGCTGCCCAGAGTGGAAGAAGGATAAATCTCTCCAAGGACCGAGTGGAAAACGTGAGTGCTAACAACTTTCTGTATCCACCACATGCCATTGTATTTTGAATACTTGTACGCTCTACATCAGAGAAATAAACAAGATTAAACAAAGTTTCTAGACTGACCACAACAATTTCATTTAATGGTGGTAGCCACCTAGATAATTCAAACCCAGTCGCTTAAACCCAGAGATCTCAAACTATCTTTCTTTCTATCCTCCTAATCAGAAAAATCATTCGCTGCCAAGTTTCCATGTCAGAAATTTCATTTCCCAAAACATCCCGAGTTATCAGAATTATTCATGCATTTGCTTTGTCTTTCTAGCCTCTCCGAATCTCGGGGACGAGATTCCTTTTAAGGGTGGTAGTCTGTAACATCCCAATATTTTGGAATGTTCAAAAATCACTAAAATTTAAAACTTTTCTTTTTATTAAAAATAAAATATTAAATGCATAAGAAAACCAACTATGAAAGACTTCAAACTTATTGGGAAGAGTTTAATAATTCAAATGTCTCACTTTAAACATTTTATTATCTACTGTATTTCAAAAACCTTAATATGTAATTTGACAAATATTTTACAAACTACAATCCATTTTATTTTAAGTAAATAGTTTACTTATAAGTAACTGATTTCAACTACTTAGCCTTAGCTATAAATAAATTAAAATAATAATTACAAGTGTTAGTTTTAAACTATTGAAAACATTGTCTATTTGCCAAAAGATTCTTATCCATTTACCTGAATTCAAAACATAGTTTGGATATTACAAGTCTATAGTTTATAACTTTAATAACTTCATATATTTCATAATTAATGGATTATCCAAATAAACATTTCATTAGATTCAATGATTTTCATTTATTTTTAAAACATAAAATGATTTCAGGAATATATTATTCTATATAAGAAAAGAATTAAATCTAAAATCTTTTCCAAAGTTGTTATGAAGTTTCTCAAATGATTAAGCATAATATAAAACATAATGGTGTACAAAACATTTAGAATTAAAAATGGAATTCATTATATTTCCCATTTCCTTAAAATTATTTATATTTAGTTCTTTAATATTATGCCAAAATAAAGATGAATGATTTCAGAAAAACAAGTTTAAATAAATTAAATTCAAACATAATTGAATATGGGTATTTCATAGAAATTATTTTAGCCAAATTAAAATTTATTAAAACCCTAGTTTTAAATTAAACATAAAGTGTCAATTTTGCATTTAATCAATATTTTGAAATTATTATTTTGAAAAGTGTTCAAATCACTCCCACAACTGGTTCAACACAGAGATAATAATTTTACAATTTTTTAGAAATTTGTTTGACTTCATTTGGAGTTATAAATCAAAAGTTATTAAGAAAATAGAAAATCAGAAAAGGAAAAAGAAAAATCCCTGAAAGTGGGACCCACCTGTCAGGGGGAGAGGTTGTCTTCAACCTCCCGCACGGGAATCTCGCCCGAGATCGCCGGAGTCCAATCCGCGCCGTGATGATCGCGTGATGCCCCCTCTCGGTCCCTATTTAAAGCCCGACACCCCCGCCACCTTTCCCCTCTCATTCCTCTTCGATTCACGCCGCCGGGCTGCCCCATTTCGCTCGCCGGAGTTCTTCGAGCCGCCACTACATTTCTTCGATTCCGGCGATGAGAGTCACACCCTGGAACCGAGACCGCGCCCGTCCTTCTCCTCGTGTCCGTGCACATCGGCAGGCTCCTTTTTCCCCTTCTCCACGGCAGACAATCGGGAGGAGAGAAGGAAACGAAGCTCGCCGGCATCGAGCAACCCCGCCGCATCTCCCCCGCCATTCCAGGAAGAACAAGACGACGGCGCCAACTCCTTCGTCATCTACGCGACGCGCCGCGCTCGGAGCTGCCCCCCATTCATCCGGGGAGGCACCGTAGCGACCGGAGCGCCGCCGTCGGCCTCGTCTCCGGCGAAATCCCGCCGCCAGCCTTTGGTCAACTCACTGTAAGCCGTCCGATCTGCAATCTACGGTGTAGATTAGATCTTTTAAACGAACCGGTACAGACAAGATCTGGACCGCCAGATCCAGATCTGACGGTCCAGATCTGTTGACTTATCCACGTCAGGTCCAGTCAGCGCCCAGTCAGCGCACACGTGGATATTAATTTCTTTTAATTAGATTAAATGGCAGTTTTGCAGAAAAGCCCCTGCCATTTAGATTTATCATAACTTTTTAACCACTACTCCAAATTCAAATATTTTTATATATTTAGAAAGCCCTTGACATGTAGAATATTTTGGATCTGCCAAAATTCAAATTTGACTTAGTTTAAAATATTCAAAATTTAAATGGTGAATTGAGTATTTTTGTCATAACTTTAAATCTGTAAATTCAAAAATTGCAAACTAAATTATTTTAGAAACTTTATAAAATGTGTAATATGTTGCATTTGTTATAAAATAATTTTGAGAATTATTTTGATAATTAAATGTTTGTGTGTTTAATTTGAATAGTTTGACTATTTTTGACATAACTTTTAATACAAACATTATTTTGATTTAATACAATTGCTATACATTTAATTAAAAGCCCTCTATCAATTAACACCATTTATAAAATTTTGTTACAAATAATGCTTGAATAATTTAAAATGAATTTAAAGATCATGAGACTTGATTTGATATATTCTAGCACATTATAAAGTTCATTAATTTAAAATTTTATTACTTTGTACCAAGACATAAATAATTGTCCTAGTCTAGAGAAAGCTCAAATTCCTGTTTATTAATATGATACATAACTTTAATAAGTAAGTTTTATTTAAGACCTTTTTAAATTATTTTAATTCAATTACAAGTGTTTATAAATGGTATTGGTTAATTAGGTGTTACTAAAAATGTGATCTAAAACCATTATAACAATTTAAATAACTAAGTTATTATTAATACTACAAACTTTGAAGTTGGGATTTAAAAATGTTAGATATGATAAATTAAGAAATTCTTGAATATGAATTTTCTTAAATTTAAAATTCTGAAAACATAACCTTAGGTAAAAGAAATTAAATATGGATGGTTGTTGTAAAATCTTGTACCTTGCTTTTAAATTATGATTAAACCATCTTAGGATCTATTCGTTTAAAGACTATTTCATTTGGATTATGTGATCTTTCAATCCTTTCAAATTCAAAATGTTCAATTTGACTTTTGACTATACCCTAAACGCAATCACATAAATTCTTTTTGCATATTGAATTATGTGACACCCTTGACCAAATACATTTCTAAGCCTTATTGCGCTTGTATGTTCAATTTGTTTTGTGTGTTGAATTGCTTGTTTATTGGATGCCCTTTTACTATATAGTTTGAACCGGGGAGCAACTTTTGACTTGGACAAGAGTGTGTGAGAAACGACAACTTTCTTCAGGCAAGTGACTTCAAAAAACACCTACTATTTTATTCTATTGCATATCTAGTGTTTTCAAACAGTATTTGCAAAACTAGTATGCATGATAGGTTTTTGGGAGATTGTAGTATGCTATGCAAACCTTTTAGGTTTCCCCTTAGAAATTCCAGATTAGACCCCTATTATAATTTAGTGGAAGCAACTGCTGCAAAAATGATTGTTTTATGGTTGATGTGATAAATGAAAATTTCCACTAAATTAATTTAACGCCTGGGTGGATTGGGTCGATCGAGGAGGTTTCAATTTGAGTGGCTTCTCAGGGCCAAGTGTCATGGTTGTCTTCGCCAGGGTAGTTTCTACTTACTTGGGGCCATGATATGCGGTGTTAACCTGAGTTGCTCACTTGTGGTAGGCCACCCAGGGCTATGAGATTTAAGTCTACACTGAGTCTAGTTGCTTATCGTGCAACCATTGGTCAATATGGGCTCTGTCTTGATGGAGTAAGTTGATGTGGACCTGGGTCAAGAGATTGATGGTGGTAGAGTTGATAGGATGGTGGTAATCTCTTAGTATGATCATGGGAAAGCAACTTCTGAAAAGTCTCGTCTTGATCTTCTCCTTTTCCTTCTCACTAAAAGAGTGTAGAGGATAGTTTGGGTTGATTGAGTCTAATGGTGAAAGTTTACACCCTTTCGAGAGTTAAAACCTAAGATCTTAGCCGTGTCCCCGGCATCGGACAATTTGAGTAACTACACATGGCTGTGTTCTGAAAATCTCCTCATCCCAAAATTCTTAATAAAACTTTGTTGGGTGAACATGGGTAGGAGACATGGACTTGTCTCGAGATTGTCTCTGAAGGAGAAGATATTGATTTAAGAAAATTGTTTATCAAAAGTAGGAGAAAATTTGCTTTGCGCAATAGCCTTGAGCTCCACCAGCCAAATTAAGCATATAGTTATAGTATAATAGAACATTAGGAATTAAAGTCACTTGCCACCACAATTCAATTGTGCTGACCCTTTATAGCTGGGCTGCAACTAAACCTTGCAGAATGTCCGAATGAGGAGTAAGGGGGTCGTCTTCGAGCTACAACCAACATGATTTGCCAGTGGCTTCATGGAGAAGATGTAGCTCCATGCTACCTTTAGTATTGCGTTTGAACTCTGAAATAAAGTGTGAACTATTTATTCAGCTAGCATTTCCGCTATGCTAAGTTGTAAGGATATTTGTTTTTGGATCATTCGTCTCGTTCTGTAATAAATTATGACATTGTACTGTGATATTACATCTTATTGGAGAATGTGAGACTTATGTGATCCAAGTCTTTACATTATTCATATGTGCCATTGCTTTCATAAGCATGGGCACTACAAGAGCACGGCGAAGAACGAGCGCTCTGGGTGCGTCTCGTTCCGCATCGTCGACGGCATGGGGAGCGTCTACATCCCCATGTCTTGGAGCGAGGGCAAGGCCATCACTTCAGTGACGAAGAAAGTAGATGACTTCCGTCAGAACTGGTTTTTTGTTGGGGTGGAGCGTCACTGCGCCTTCCTCGAGGTCCCCGACGAGCCCCCGGTGAAGAACTCCCATTGGGGCCAGACCTACGACGGCGCCAGGAACGTGAGCTTGATGGGGTGCCTGAGCTTCCTCCGCGAGGAGGGCCTCACGGGGCAGATGATTGTGGCGGACTTCGTGACGCGACGCATCGCGCCCCTCCAGGCACACTCGGTACCCATGTGGATGTACTCGGGTGTTGGGGATATATCAACTAGGGGTATCACCAAAATGGATCAATCCGGCTAGTCCAGGGTGGCCCAAGGGTGGTAAGGCTGAAGCCTGCCGGGCGGCCCAGATAGCTGACGTACAAGGAAGTAGGCGGACGGTCCAAGGAGGGCGGAAGGCCGAAGCCATCAAGCCACCACGCCCAATACGGAAGGTGGCAACTAAGCCGGCTAGATCTAGGACTCTGATTACTTGCCGGACAAGTACTTGCCTTGTATCCTGGGGCTTGGCCGCCTATATAAGCCGGCCACCAGGAAGCCTTTAGGGCACGCTCCAATACGCATCATACACATTGTAACCTGTTCACGGCTATTGCACATAGTGAATTATAGCAGCACGTAGGATCTCGCCACCGCTGTGGGATCCGAAGCTGGGTAAACTCGCCGTGTTCAATCCCGTCCTCGACGACACCAACCTTCTTCCCCACAATCCATACGTAGGCTAGAGGACCCCCGTCTCCTATCTAATATGCCGATACCACGACAGTTGGCGCCCACCGTGGGGCCTAGGGTTCCTGCCGTCACGTTCCAGGCAGGAACACTTGGCGGCGTGGGCAAGCAGATCGCCGTCGGTCGCGTCACAAGGTATGGCGGCCACAGCTACGTCAACTCGGATGAGTCCTGGCTCCCGGCGGACGACTACCTTATCGGATGCGCAATCGTACCGATCGGAGGGATCGACGTCTTCATCGGGTACACGCTAGAGGCTTACGGCCTACCGCGTTTCTACAACCCCACCCACCAACCCTTCGACCAAGCAGTCGAACGACAAGATGGATCTGAATCCGCCTTCTCCCAGGAGTCGGCCGAATCTGATTTCCACTTCGTCGGAGTTGTCGGACTGGGATCAGACTCCCAGCCGGAAAACAACGATCCTGAGTCAATCCTCCCTGCTCTCCAGGAGGATGCGATGTCAGATGCCGGATCCAGATCTACCGTTCAAGTCAACGTAGATTCTGACTCTGATGATGATGCTTGTCTCTTCGAAGAGAAGATCAAAACCCGCTTTTCCAGTGATAATCCGGCTCCTTCAGAGGGTACAGCGGATACTGACATGCCTGACAAGCTGGCTATGATGGTTGTCGTCGGTCAAGAGACAACCCCAGTTGCTACTGAAACGCAAAACAAGCCGGTGAAAGATGCCGGCGACACCACTGCCGGCCAACTCATTGAAAGTTCCGACAAGGTGCGCGCAAAGAAGAAAGCTGGCCTCGAGAAAGGCGGCAACAGCAAACCCACGGATTTGCTCTCCGTCATCAAAGAAGTAGACGAAATCATGAATATTCCGGTGAATAAAGACACCCCACTCGACGAAGTGGAAGAGTTTAGGATTAACATGCTTAAGCACTCTGACTTCCTGCGAAAAAGAGAGGAGCACGTTGAGATCCTTGCAAAGAAGATCGAGAAAGAACAAGAGAAGATGTCGGCTAAAACAAGCCGGCAGCTCTTCGAGGGAAAAAGGTCATCAAAAAACAGCCGTGACAAAGAGCCCCCAACGCGTGCAACAACAGCGGCTCAAGATCTCGGGTTCGACTGGCGCACGGCACCACAGCGCGTGGACAGGAGGTGAGATGTCATCTTCTACACCCCCATCCTTAACGCCGCCGCCGCGCTAGACACCTTAGATGACAAGACTTGCACGGCGGAGGAAAAGTTGGCCAATGCAAGACACTTCGTGAGCAAGGCCCTCGAACAACAAGCTCGCGCTGACTCCTACGGCCGCATGGCGGATGCCCGCGGGGGAGACCTAGAGTCCAAGTCAGGAAAGTGCAAAGCCGCACCTGGCGCTGACCCCGAAGGCCCGTCCGGCTCCAGTAGCCATGGCGACAAAAGGAAGGCAACACCACCTCCAAAGAAGACGCCACCGCCAAAACCAAGGCGGGAAGAGCATTCAAGGACAGAAAGCAAAGGAGACCTGCCACCTCCAGCCCAGCCAAGACGCGACAATGGCGGTAGCCACGGCAACAGACTGCCGCCTAGGAAGGATGCCGGTAACGACCCTCCCAGGAGAGATCGAAGTCGGTCTACGCAGCGTAGCACCGGCAGCAAGAGGAAGGAGGCGGCAGAAGGGCCTAGGCGCAGCATAAGCCGGGCAGCGCAGGACGAGCCAAACGCAAACAGAGGCGCACAGCAGCTCGATCCAAAAGACGCGCGACACCGCCTACAAGACATAGCAAGAGGGAAGGAGCCGCTATATTATGGTCCAAAGTGCTTTGGCGACGCCATCCGCAGAGAGCCGTTCCCTAAGGACGTGACATCAGTGTCAAAAATTGTCATAGGTACAACGGCCTCGTTCAGCCGGATTCATGGCTAGCCGACTACGCCATGGCCATAGAAATTGCCGGCGGAAGCAGTTATATTGCCGTCCGTTACCTACCTCTCATGCTAGAAGGCACGGCAAGGGCTTGGATCGACAACCTTCCAGAAAAGTCTATCCATAGTTGGTACGACATGGAAAAGGTTTTCTCCCAGCACTTCCAAGGAACATACAAGCGTCCAAATACCTACACGGATTTGCAGCGCTGTATTCAGAAGCCGGACGAAACCATGACAGACTTTGTCAGCCGTTGGATATCCGAAAAGGCCAACTGTCATGGTGTTTCGGACGCACAAGCTATCCATGCCTTCTACACGGGCCTGCAGAAGAAGTCCTTGCTCCGTCATCGGCTCGTCCGCGAGCAAATCACGGACCTTGGCGAGGGGTATCACCAAAATGGATCAATCCGGCTAGTCCAGGGTGGCCCAAGGGTGGTAAGGCTGAAGCCTGCCGGGCGGCCCAGATAGCTGACGTACAAGGAAGTAGGCGGACGGTCCAAGGAGGGCGGAAGGCCGAAGCCATCAAGCCACCAAGCCCAATACGGAAGGTGGCAACTAAGCCGGCTAGATCTAGGACTCTGATTACTTGCCGGACAAGTACTTGCCTTGTATCCTGGGGCTTGGCCGCCTATATAAGCCGGCCACCAGGAAGCCTTTAGGGCACGCTCCAATACGCATCATACACATTGTAACCTGTTCACGGCTATTGCACATAGTGAATTATAGCAGCACGTAGGATCTCGCCACCGCTGTGGGATCCGAAGCTGGGTAAACTCGCCGTGTTCAATCCCGTCCTCGACGACACCAACCTTCTTCCCCACAATCCATACGTAGGCTAGAGGACCCCCGTCTCCTATCTAATATGCCGATACCACGACAGTTGGCGCCCACCGTGGGGCCTAGGGTTCCTGGCGTCACGTTCCAGGCAGGAACACTTGGCGGCGTGGGCAAGCAGATCGCCGTCGGTCGCGTCACAAGGTATGGCGGCCACAGCTACGTCAACTCGGATGAGTCCTGGCTCCCGGCGGACGACTACCTTATCGGATGCGCAATCGTACCGATCGGAGGGATCGACGTCTTCATCGGGTACACGCTAGAGGCTTACGGCCTACCGCGTTTCTACAACCCCACCCACCAACCCTTCGACCAAGCAGTCGAACGACAAGATGGATCTGAATCCGCCTTCTCCCAGGAGTCGGCCGAATCTGATTTCCACTTCGTCGGAGTTGTCGGACTGGGATCAGACTCCCAGCCGGAAAACAACGATCCTGAGTCAATCCTCCCTGCTCTCCAGGAGGATGCGATGTCAGATGCCGGATCCAGATCTACCGTTCAAGTCAACGTAGATTCTGACTCTGATGATGATGCTTGTCTCTTCGAAGAGAAGATCAAAACCCGCTTTTCCAGTGATAATCCGGCTCCTTCAGAGGGTACAGCGGATACTGACATCCTGACAAGCTGGCTATGATGGTTGTCGTCGGTCAAGAGACAACCCCAGTTGCTACTGAAACGCAAAACAAGCCGGTGAAAGATGCCGGCGACACCACTGCCGGCCAACTCATTGAAAGTTCCGACAAGGTGCGCGCAAAGAAGAAAGCTGGCCTCGAGAAAGGCGGCAACAGCAAACCCACGGATTTGCTCTCCGTCATCAAAGAAGTAGACGAAATCATGAATATTCCGGTGAATAAAGACACCCCACTCGACGAAGTGGAAGAGTTTAGGATTAACATGCTTAAGCACTCTGACTTCCTGCGAAAAAGAGAGGAGCACGTTGAGATCCTTGCAAAGAAGATCGAGAAAGAACAAGAGAAGATGTCGGCTAAAACAAGCCGGCAGCTCTTCGAGGGAAAAAGGTCATCAAAAAACAGCCGTGACAAAGAGCCCCCAACGCGTGCAACAACAGCGGCTCAAGATCTCGGGTTCGACTGGCGCACGGCACCACAGCGCGTGGACAGGAGGTGAGATGTCATCTTCTACACCCCCATCCTTAACGCCGCCGCCGCGCTAGACACCTTAGATGACAAGACTTGCACGGCGGAGGAAAAGTTGGCCAATGCAAGACACTTCGTGAGCAAGGCCCTCGAACAACAAGCTCGCGCTGACTCCTACGGCCGCATGGCGGATGCCCGCGGGGGAGACCTAGAGTCCAAGTCAGGAAAGTGCAAAGCCGCACCTGGCGCTGACCCCGAAGGCCCGTCCGGCTCCAGTAGCCATGGCGACAAAAGGAAGGCAACACCACCTCCAAAGAAGACGCCACCGCCAAAACCAAGGCGGGAAGAGCATTCAAGGACAGAAAGCAAAGGAGACCTGCCACCTCCAGCCCAGCCAAGACGCGACAATGGCGGTAGCCGCGGCAACAGACTGCCGCCTAGGAAGGATGCCGGTAACGACCCTCCCAGGAGAGATCGAAGTCGGTCTACGCAGCGTAGCACCGGCAGCAAGAGGAAGGAGGCGGCAGAAGGGCCTAGGCGCAGCATAAGCCGGGCAGCGCAGGACGAGCCAAACGCAAACAGAGGCGCACATCAGCTCGATCCAAAAGACGCGCGACACCGCCTACAAGACATAGCAAGAGGGAAGGAGCCGCTATATTATGGTCCAAAGTGCTTTGGCGACGCCATCCGCAGAGAGCAGTTCCCTAAGGACGTGACATCAGTGTCAAAAATTGTCATAGGTACAACGGCCTCGTTAAGCCGGATTCATGGCTAGCCGACTACGCCATGGCCATAGAAATTGCCGGCGGAAGCAGTTATATTGTCGTCCGTTACCTACCTCTCATGCTAGAAGGCACGGCAAGGGCTTGGATCGACAACCTTCCAGAAAAGTCTATCCATAGTTGGTACGACATGGAAAAGGTTTTCTCCCAGCACTTCCAAGGAACATACAAGCGTCCAAATACCTACACGGATTTGCAGCGCTGTATTCAGAAGCCGGACGAAACCATGACAGACTTTGTCAGCCGTTGGATATCCGAAAAGGCCAACTGTCATGGTGTTTCGGACGCACAAGCTATCCATGCCTTCTACATGGGCCTGCAGAAGAAGTCCTTGCTCCGTCATCGGCTCGTCCGCGAGCAAATCACGGACCTTGGCGAGATGCTCAACCTAGCCACCCAATATGCGGCAGTGGATGACGACGCCCGCGACGATGATCCAGACGTCAGCATCGTGCCAAAACGAAGCAACAAACGCAAGCAGGCGGCGGATGACAAAGCCGGACCTTCCAAAGAGGTAGCTGTCGCGTTCCAGGGGAATGCCGGCAAAAAGAAGTGGAAGAATAAGAAGGATAATCGCGACGCCGGCTCAGGGCCTAAGGCGGCGCGTATCACTTACGAGCAGGCAAAACTTCTGCCATGCCCAATCCACACCTCACTTGGCAAGGTCAACCATATGCTTAGCGAGTGTCGTTTCATGGACGACTTCAAAAAGGACCCCACAGTTGGCTGGAAGTCAAAGAAGTACGACAAGAAAGACAACAAGGATGACGACGATGACGACGACATGTCTATATCAAGCGAAGATGATGCGGCCGCCATGAAAAAGAAACCATATCCGAAGGTCAAAGAATCTCGCGTATGCTTTGTCGGCACACCTTCGGCTAAGGTGGATAAGGCGGAAAAGCGCGAACTCAACGCAACAATGCCGGACGTCCCTCAGTATTTGAACTGGTCCGAGGCGGCGATCACCTGGGACCGGTCCGACCACCCTGATCACGTTCCTCACCCAGGCAAGTACGCCCTTGTTGTCGACCCCATTGTCGACAACTTCAGGCTCACAAAGGTACTCATGGATGGCGGCAGCAGCCTCAACATCCTGTACTACGATACACTAAGCCGTATGAACCTGTCAGAGGATCAGCTTGACCATAGCAACCTCACTTTTCACAGCGTAGTACCCGACAGGCAAGCAAAGTCAATGGGGAGCATTAGGCTGATGGTAACTTTTGGACCAAAAGAGAACTACCGCTCAGAGATCCTCCGGTTCGAAGTTGTCCCCTTCAAGAGGGCCTATCATGCAATCTTCGGACGACCGGCTTTCGCCAAATTCATGGCAAGGCCGTGCTACATATACAGCAAGATCAAGATGCCGGGAGAAAACGGAACCATCACGATTTCCGGCAACTTCAAGAAAGCCAAGGAGTGTGAGCGTGGTATGGCCGCCTTCGCAGAAGCCGTCATCCACAAGGAAGAACTCGCACTACTTGAGGCGGACGCAGAAAACTCCATGCCCAAGCCAAAGATTGATGTCAAGAAGACCTTTGAAGCTTCAGAAGACACCAAAAAGGCAGACCTCATCCCAGGCAACAAGTCTAAGCAAGTCGTCATCGGCTCCAACCTTGACAGCAAATAGGAAGGCGCGCTCCTCGAGTTCCTCCGTGAGAATCGTGACATCTTTGCATGGTCGCCTTCCGACATGCCTGGTGTATCGAGGGAACTCGCCGAGCACTCACTAAACGTCATAAAGGGATCCAAGCCGGTGAAACAAGCAACAAGACGCTTTGGAGATGAGAGACGCAAGGCTATAGGAAAGGAGATAAATAGGCTGAAGGCCGCCAATTTCATAAAAGAAGTTGTACACACTAATTGGGTGGAAATCCTGTACTTGTTCCAAAGAAGAATAAAGAGCTGAGGATGTGTATTGACTATACCGGTGTTAACAAGTGCTGCCCAAAGGACCCCTTTGCGCTGCCTAGAATTGACCAAGTCGTAGACTCCACAGCAGGCTCCGAGCTGCTTTGTTTTTTGGACGCCTACTCAGGATACCACTAAATCAAGATGACAGAGTCGGATCAGCTGAAAACATATTTCACCACTCCATACGGGACTTTCTGCTACATCACGATGCCTTTTGGCCTGAAGAATGCGGGGGCAACATACCAGCGATGTATGTAAAATTGCCTGCACGAACAGATCGGCCGCAATGTTCACGTCTACGTAGACGACATCGCGGTGATGTCGAAACAGAAGGCAGACCTCCTAGAGGACTTGGAAGAAACTTTTCAGAATCTCCGGAGGTACCAGATGAAACTCAATCCCGCCAAGTGTGTTTTCGGTGTCCCAGCCGGCAAGCTGCTCGGGTTTATCGTCTCAGAACGAGGGATCGAGGTTAATCCGGAGAAGATCAAGGCCATCCAAAACATATCCAGACCTACTTCTCTGAAGGACGTGCAACGCCTAGCCGGATCGGCAGCGGCCGTCAGTCGTTTCATAAGCCGCCTAGGGGAGAAGGCAATGCCTCTCTACAGCAACTTAAGGAGGCCCTCATATCCGCTCCAATATTGGCAGCACCTCGATCACAGGAACCAATGCTGCTCTACATCGCGGCAACGGGAGCAGTTGTCAGCGTTGTCTTGGCTGTGGAAAGAAAAGAGAACGAGGCCGCGACGTATGAGCAACTGCTGGTTTACTTCATCAGTGAAGTCTTCTCCGCCTCCAAGCAGAGGTATCCACATTACGAAAAGCTGGCTTATGGTGTTTTCTTCGCTGCCAGAAAGCTTAGGCATTATTTCCAGGAGCACACAGTGACAGTAGTCAGCAAGGCACCGTTGGGTGACATAATCAACAATGCAGAGGCAACAGGTCGAGTCGCCAAATGGGGCATCGAACTTGCCGGCTTTGATATAGTCTACAAACCACGGACCGCCATTAAGTCTCAAGCATTGGCAGACTTTGTTGCCGACTGGACAGAAGCCATGGAGGAAACAACACTCCCCGAGTCAGAATAATGGGTAATGCACTTTGACGGATCAAAGATGCTCAAAGGCTCGGGGGCTGGAGTCGTTCTACGCACACCCAAAGGTGACAAGCTCAGCTACGTGTTGGAAATTCATTTTACAGCAACCAATAACGTTGCAGAATATGAAGCTTTGCTTCACGGGTTGCACGTAGCAAACGACCTCGGCGTCAAGAGAATCCTCTGTTATGGTGACTCGGATTTGGTCGCGCAACAAGTAAGCGGAACATGGGACGCGAAAAGCGCAACAATGGTGGCATACAGGGCCAAAGTTGATGAATTCGCCAAAAACTTCGCGGGCTATGAAGTCCGACATGTTCCAAGAGCCGAGAACGAGGCGGCAGACACACTTGCCAGACTAGGGTCAGAGCGCAAAAAGGTACCGAAGGATATTTTCCTGGAACATTTGCACAAGCCGTCCATTAAGGGCGCCGACTTGTTGGACCCCAATACAGAAGAACCAGTAGAAGCAGCAAGTCTCGCTGTCTACTCGATACAGCCGGATTGGACCGTCCCATACCTCGATTTTCTAATCGACGGCAAGTTGCCGGAGGACGATGAGGTGCTAAAAAGGCAAATCATAAGGCGAGCCAAGGCATTCACGATAATAAAAGGCGAGCTATATAAGCGAAGCACGTGTGGTATCTATCAACGGTGCATACAGCCAGAAGAAGGCCAGGAAATCCTGAAAGACATACATATTGGTACCTGTGGGCATCACGCTTCCGCACGGTCAATCGTGTCCAAAGCTTTCCGCCAAGGCTTCTACTGGCTTACCGCCAAAGAAGACGCCGAGAGCATCGTCAAAACATGCAAAGGCTGCCAATTGTACGCCCGACAACCTCACATGCCGGCACAAGAGCTTAGGACAATTCCAATCACCTGGCCGTTCGCGGTCTGAGGCTT
Organism: Poa annua; assembly: GCA_026929855.1. Lineage (NCBI taxonomy): Eukaryota > Viridiplantae > Streptophyta > Magnoliopsida > Poales > Poaceae > Poa > Poa annua. Next base: position 25,591,159 of record CM049432.1, read on the forward strand.
AGACATGGTTGGTCCCTTCAAGAAGGCACGTGGTGGATACACCCACCTATTGGTTGCTGTCGACAAGTTCACAAATGGGTCGAAGCTAAGCGGATCAGCAAACTTGACGCACGAACAGCCACCAATTTCCTCTGGGGAATTATCTATCGGTTCGGAGTTCCACACAACATTATCACTGATAATGGCAGCAACCTATCTCAAGGCGACATAGAAGAATACTGCAGCGATCTAGGTATCCGGCTTGATTTGGCATCCGTGTCACACCCACAATCTAATGGACAAGTCGAGCGTACAAACGGCTTAGTCCTCTCAGGACTTAAGCCTCGTCTCGAAGCTTCGTTACATAGGGCAGCCGGTGCTTGGGCAGAAGAGCTACAGTCGGTACTCTGGAGTTTGCGCACAACGCCAAACAGATCTACCGGCTACACTCCTTTCTTCTTAGTATATGGCGCGGAGGCGGTGCTACCTACCGACATGAAATACGATTCCCCAAGAGTCCAAGCCTACATCGAGCAAGACGTAGAAGGTGCAAGATAGGATAGCCTAGACCTGCTAGACGAAGAAAGAGACGTTGCTCTACATCGCTCCGCCTTGTACCAGCAACAACTCCGTCGCTATCATAGCCGGAGAGTGCGGAAGCGAAGCTTCAGAATAGGTGACCTGGTTCTCCGCCTAATTCAAGACAGAAAGGCTTGCACAAGTTATCCCCGCCATGGGAAGGACCGTTTATCGTCACAAAGGCGCTGCTCAATGGTTCCTACTACCTAGCCGATATCCGCGACGTAGAGGAAAAGAAAAGGCGCAAGAAGGTGGCAGGAAGAAGGGGAACCAAGCGCAAAAGAGGCATCGCCGATCCGTTCGAACAAACAAGACGGCCTTGGAATATTGAGCAGCTACGTCCTTTTTACACTTGGCAATTTATAATTGTAATAAGTCATATATGATTATGAAATAAAAGTCTATGGTTCCTCATATGTGTTGAGAAGCATGCCATCTTTTATCTTTTCTTACAGTCATATACCACCTATGTATCTAAGTTACCTTTTTTTTAGCTCCGTGCAAAGGTTCAAACTGCTAGATACTTGCAGCTTTCGAGCCAACCAAAAGCAAAAATCAACTTTTTGCGCCGCCTAATTCCTTTACCACTGTTTACTTATATGTGGTTCGCCTAGTAGTATGTCCTTGGCACCAACAAGTTGGCTTTGGTTTCTGATCCTAAACAAATGGTTTAGCCCTGGTTGTTTCAGCTAAAGTTTCCGGCTGAGGTTCGCAAACATACAAAAAGTCAAGCATATAAGTCAGGGTAAAATTAAGGCGAGCCATATAAAATAAGGCAAAATAAAACATGTCAGCTAGCTTCCCGCCTAGCAGAACATCTCCCAAAATATAAACAAATATTACAAGTTAATTTTGTACTGTTTCAGGGGCAGGAAAAGGCCGACAATCATGCCGGAAGAGAGGAAAGAAAAGGAAACTACAGCTCGGGGGGGGGGGTGCCTACATCAGACTTGGGGGCTGGCAACTCCAGCCCCAGAACTATCACTCCCATCCGCCTCGGCCGTACCGGCAGCTCCAACTTCTCCAGCAGCAGGCACAGGATGGCGCCGGTAGAATGTCGAAGTGTCAACCATATCGGTAACACGCGTGGCGTAGCCGCCAACGCTGTTCAGCACAGCGACCGGATCGACCTCGCTGCCGTCTTCTTATGAAGACGGCATGCCTTCGGTGACAGCCTCTATCTCCGCCTCGGGGTAGTGCGCCATGAAGAGCCCCAGCGCAGTCTTGGCACCACCCCGCGCCGCCGACTTCAGCGAGCTCTTGTGAAGCTTCGTATCTTGCTCCAACATATTAGGCACATCGCTAAATTCGGACGGCTCCTGGCTGCCGGAAGAGATGAAGAACTTGGCGGCAAACCGCTTGGACGCCGCCAATGTCTCGGTGATCAGCTCACCCAGACGCGCAAGGCGATCTAGGCGGGGGCTGACATCCTTGTCGTCGCCTAAACCGGCAGGAACTGTATCAAAAAATAAAAAGCGTCAGTTTGGTCTAGGCTAAGCAAAATGACGAAAGCAAAATGAGGAGTGAGAAATTACCAAGGGCCGAGTTATGGAAGGCGGACAGCTCAATCATATGAGCTGCCACCGCGTCCTCAGCAGTTTGGGCGCGAGAAGTCTGCTTGGCTATTTTCTCGGCAGCCGCTTTCTCCGCCTCCGCCAGTTTCTTGTGCAGGCTATCCCGCTCCCCGGTAAGCTGGCTAGATTCCTGCGCAAATTTAAGCTGCTGGGCCTCCATCTCCTTCCGGTGTTCCTCCTTCATCAACAAGTTGGCGGCCGCCAAATCGGAAACTTCATTCATAACAGCTTGCATATCAGTGGACGCCTTCAGTATATTTTGGGCGTGATCTAGCAGTTCTACAATATGGATTCACTAGCTAAAAAATTGGCGGCAGCACATGTTGGAAGATGACGAAAAGGCAGAAGGAATAATTCTACCTTCATCTTTTTTGCGGGCCGCCTCCAGTTCGGCAATCCGCTGGTCCTTGGCCTCGCAATCCTTCTTCAGGTCGCGGCACCGTTGGTTTATCTCAAATCGAGAGGAGATAAGCTCAACGTTGGCAGACAGGAGGCCCTGCAGGTAATGGCAAAGGAATATAGCATACAGTAAAAAAACCACTAAGCCGGCAGTCAATATACTCGACTTGCCATCTAAGTGCTCGGGGGGGAAGACTATGTATATGCGGCAAAGTGGAAAAAACTTACACACATGTCGCCCTCCAAGTCGGCAAATGCCTGGGAGGCGAAGTTGGCAAAAGCCAGGGTAGACTCCTTGGCCGCCTTAAAGGTGGACCAAGGGTCCCTGACTCGGCCGCCTCCCGCAGCTGGGGCTGCACTCTGCGTCCCGTCGGCAATCACCTCCAGCAGTTCCTCCTTGGCGGCATGAGATTGGACGGCTTCATTGGCCGTAGCCTCAGCCGTGGGAAGGGTAGTACCGGCGGTGCGGCCCGCGGAGGAAGTCGCCGGCGCCGGACCGAAAGCCGGAGCCTGGGACTGGCGGAGAGCATCGCTCATAAAGCCGCCGGCCTGGGGCTGGGGAGTTGGCGGCATGGTAGCAGGCGAGCTGCCTTGGGGCCGCTTTCCCTTGGAAAGGAGTCTGGTCGGCAACCTGGAAGTTGCCACCGGCTCCCTGTCAATAAAGCAAGCACAGTCAGATGAACGACGGCAATAGAGGAATTCGACAACCATATAAGGCGGAAATGAGTACCTTCGGGGTATGTTAATCCCCGCGTTCTCGTCGAGATCGACGAGCACCGGCATTGCAGCCGATGAGGTCCGTTCCTTCCTCTCGGCATTGACCGTAGAGGAAGCAACGCCGGACGCCTTGCGCTTCTTGGTCTTCCCGGCTTCCGGCTCGTAGAAGTCGGGAGCCAGGTCATCCTCCCCCAGGGAAGAGAGCTGAGAAAAAGGGAAAGCGTTAAATAGGGCTCTAGTTAGCCGGCAAAAGCCGTCAAAAAAGGGCAACGAGCAAGACATTTTACCTCGAGGGGAGGGTTGTCGTGGGTATGCATGGGCACGCCTTCCGCCGCCTTCACCAGCCCCGCTTTGACGAGGCTGCGAAGTTGGAACGCCAGGTCGGCGGCCGGTAACCCTTCTTCGCTTACGCGAAGAGAGGCTGTGGCAGTAGGCGAATACTGACACATTTTGTTCGGGCTGTACCGCAGGGGCAGTATCTGCCGGCTAAGCCAGCAGATGACAGTGTCCACCCCATCCAGCAAGGGAGGGGACATCGTGCGGGCGAGGAACTCGATCCCCCTTTGAACAAGGCGGAGCTCCTCCGTCAGCTTGGGCACCGCCTCGTCCCAGCATTGTCCGGGACGCCAAATTGGCGCCCCGGCGCTGACATGTCTTGGCAGTAGAAGAAGGTGGACGTCCAGCCCTTGACGGACTCGAGGTATGGTATCTTGGGATACCATTGGCGTCCTTGGCGGCAGTTGAAAGTAACACTGCCGCAAGTCGTCAGTCCGCCGCCCGGCACAGTCTGGCGCCGGCAACGAAAGCAGTATCTGAAGAAGTCTAAACTAGGCCTAATACCTAGATAGCCCTCGAACAGAGCGGTGAAGCCGGCTAAGACTAGAATGCTATTGGGTCCTATATTATGGGGATGGAGCCCATAGTAATCTAAGACCTCGCTAAAGAAGGCGGAAGGCGGTAGCGCCATTCCCCTAACTAGGTGGGAGGTAAGGATTACCCGTTCCCCGGCTTTCGGAGCCGGGATGACGTCTCCTAAGGCGGATCTCCATTGGCAGTCCTCTCGGGTGGGGAGGTAGCGGACGGCCTCCAGGTCCTGGAGGTGATCTTCGTCGACTATGGAGGGGAGCCAGTAGCGCGACCCGAGGTCAGCCGCTTCCTCCTCCTCGTCGACGGGAGCGCCTCCCACCGCCGTCGCCGCGACGGAAGATGAAGGAGCCGAGGAGACCGCCGCCGGCGCGCGCGCGGTTGGAGTCTGAGAAGCAACGGTGGCGACATTGCCCGTCTCCGCCACCGCGGGGCGTGAGGTTGCGCCGCCCATCACTGTCGTGGGGATGGTTTCGGTCGCCGGAGCGCCGGAGGCCGCGGAAGGGGTGTCGTGGCCGGTGGACATCGCCGGCGCGAAGGTCGTCGGAGGAGAGTGCTCGCCGGAGTTCGCTCGGAGCAAGAAGCGGGAAAGTGGAAGAGCAAGGGACCGAGGAGAGCAAGGGCAGAGGTGCGAAAATGAACTGTTCGGTTCCCTATTTATAGGTCTGGGCGTTGCTCCCTGTGCAAACGGCGTTTTTAGTCGGACACGTGTCCAGCATCCGCTGCGGCGCATGATCGCACGATCTCCACGCCTCCTCTTTTCCCGCGATTTGTGATCATGGCGAGATTCCCGCCTAGGCCGTTTTCAAACTGTCGTGAGCCAGCTAAGCGGAATCCGTCAAGAAGTATGCTCGGTGAAATTACGAGCTAGCCGTCTTTTCCCATGTTGGATAAAGGTGGCCGCGTGTCAATATCAAGACACGCATGCCTCGTTGATTTTCAGAATGGTTCAAGTCTTGCAGCCGCCAACATTGGCAAATGAAGAATCAAGAAGAATCCGGCGCCTGGAGAACTCCAACCTTTCTGGGGGCTAATGTTGGGGATATATCAACTAGGGGTATAAACATGGATCAATCCGGCTAGTCCAGGGTGGCCCAAGGGTGGTAAGGCTGAAGCCTGCCGGGCGGCCCAGATAGCTGACGTACAAGGAAGTAGGCGGACGGTCCAAGGAGGGCGGAAGGCCGAAGCCCATCAAGCCACCAAGCCCAAGACGGAAGGCGGCAACTAAGCCGGCTAGGTCTAGGACTCTGATTACTTGCCGGACAAGTACTTGCCTTGTATCCTGGGGCTTGGCCGCCTATATAAGCCGGCCACCGGGAAGCCTTTAGGGCACGCTCCAATACGCATCATACACATTGTAACCTGTTCACGGCTATTACCTCATAGTGAATTATAGCAGCACGTAGGATCTCGCCACCGCTGTGGGATCCGAAGCTGGGTAAAGTCGCCGTGTTAAATGCCGTCCTCGACGACACCAACCTTCTTCCCCACAATCCATACGTAGGCTAGAGGACCCCCGTCTCCTATCTAATAAGCCGATACCACGACATCGGGGCCGAGCGATAAGATGCGGCTCCATGTCGAGGACAACGACAAGGACACCATCGCAAAATCCTCTACGCGCTCTTCGTTAATCCATCGGTGCTTGCCGTGGATGAGATCCCCGCGGTGCTCCGGCCCCTTCACCAATACAACATGTCGGAGCGCATGGACCTCTTGGAGGGGATGCCTCCGTTCACCCCGATAGGCCAGGCGGACTTTGAGGTACCGACGCCGGCCACGCGGGGAGCGGAGAGGGACGATTCTCCCTCGGCCTCAGGAGCTGGCCTAGGTGAGGAGGAGGCCGCGGCAGGGAAGGTTTCCTCCTCGAGGGCCGGGCCATTGACTGACGAGATTTTTTATATCTCGTCAGGCGATTTAAGACGCCTTCGGGGTGACGCCCTCGCGCCTCGTGGAGGAGGAGGCTGAGGAAGAGGAGGCCTCTCCAGGGAGGCGTGGGCCCCGCACCAAGGCCGTCGTGGACCGCTTGGGGGCGAGAACGTCTGACGTCCCCTCGAAAAGGAAAGCGGTGACGCCCCCAGCAAGGCCTGCTTCCAAGCCCTTCCCCTCATGGCGCTCGGGAGGCTTGGCGTGGGTCGACGCTGCCCCCCCCCCCCCCCTTCAGGGTGAGTTTTCATGATGCTGGATCGTTTGCCTTTAGCTTTCTCTTTCACCTTACCCTTTACTGAAGCTCTTTTCTTGGGCTCTTGTCAGTGATCTAGTGCCTGGGAAGCGTCGCCGGCTTCGCAAAGCGGCTGATGTGAAGAGCGCCACGGCCAGAGCCGTGGCTGAAGAGGCCACGAGGCCTGTGGCCTCCATGGGCCCCCTTGAGGGGGCGCCTCAAGCGGGGGCGGCAGGGCCTCATGTGGAGGAGGGCGCGGCACGCCCAGAGGCACCTGCACCTCCCCCCGAGCCTCTAGTGGTGGAAGGCTCAGAGGAGACAACTCCCGCGCCGCCTCGCGCTCCTACTCCTCCTCGCGCGGCTAAGCCTCCGCGCGAGGCCACTCCACCGTGCGAACCAACACCGCCGCGCGTGTTGACGCCTCCACGCGCGCCTACCCCGCCGCTTGCGGCCACTGCTCCCGTGCAGCCTGCAAGTTAAGCGCGCGAGGCAGCAGCAGGCTTAGCCGGACCTGCTGGGGGAGATGCTTCCTCGCCTCCTCGTCAAGCTGTGACCGAGGAACGCCTAGCAGCTGCAGGGCCAGAAGAGGATGCCGGCGCGGGCACAAGCGAGGCCCAGGCTAGCCCCCGAGCTTTCCCCGAGGCTGGGCCCGCGAGACTCGACGCCGGCGCTGGGCCCTCCTCGAGCCAGGAGCTGGTCCTCCGCGGCTGGGACTGGAGCGCGGGGCGCCGTGAGGTCGCCTTCGGCCTCGTGAGGGAATCCTTGGAGGGCTTGGAGGCGCACCTCGCCCTCGGGGACATATGGCTTGCTCGGCAGCAGGAGGAGCTGGCGAGGTCGTGGACATCCTTCCACGCGGCGGTCGAGGCGCGCCGGCTGGATGATGCGGCGCTGCAGGCCGCGCGTGAGGAGGTCACATGCTTTGCCAAGGATCCGCGAGGGGGCCATTCGCGACGCCGCAGAGCTCCTCGAGCCCCTCCAAGCGGAACGTGACGCCGCAGCGGAGCTCCGGCGCCAGGCCAAGGCGGAGCGCGAGGCGATGGAGGGCTCGTTGGCGCAGAAGCGCCACGAGTTGGGCCAGCTGGAGACCCAGCTGCCCTCCGCCCATCAGGCCGCGCAGGTCGCTCTGGAGGACGACCGCAAGGGCTTTGCCGAGCGCGAGCGACAGCTGGCCCTCAAGGAGAAAGAGCTACGGCAACGCGAGGAGCAACGCCTTCAGTCGGAGAAAGACTTAGCCGCCCAGCGCGAAGTCCTCGAGGAGCGTGAAGGAGACCTGGCCCAGGCGATCTCGAAGTACGACAAGAACATCGCTGCCCAGAAGCTCGCTTATGAGCGCTTCGAGCGGCGTTTCGCCGAGAAGAAGAAAGAGGCAGATGACGCCCTCGCTGAGCGCGAGAAGCAATTCCGCAAGTCCACCTCTCAGAAGTACCGCGACCTGGCCCAGACGCAGGAGGACCACTTCAAGGTCAAGCACACCACGGATGCTCGGCGGATCGCCGAGCTCGAGAGGGCCAACTCCCAGCTAGAGGCTCGCCTCAAGCGCGCCAAGGATGGCCGTTGCCGAGCGGAGGAGGCTCGCACCGAGGCAGTCCACAACCTCAACTCCTTGGCCAAGGATGTGGAGGAGCAGATGGCCCCGGTGATGGAGCGGGCGGCGGAGGCCTCAGACTCTGCCCAGGCGGCTCGCGCGCTCTCGAAGCAGCGTGAGCGTATGTTCGAGGCGCTGGTCACTCGTGGCAACGAGCTTGCCGCGAAGCTTGGCGCGGACGCGCCGCATACTGACGTCCGAGGCCGTGGCGACGCTGCCATGTACCTGGTCTACTTCGACCAGCTCTTCGAGGCGCTCGAGGGTCCTGTCGCCGAGCTTCGCGAGATGATCGAGGACGAGAGCCGGCAGCTCCTAGGGGTGGTTGTTGACCGCATCTTTACCAACCTCAGGCTCCTCACGCCAGGCTTCGACCTCTCCTCCGTGACAGAGGCAGCTCAAGGCGAGGACGCGCAGCGGGTCTCCGGTTCCCTCCGCGAGCAAGTTGACGCCTTCTGCAACCGCTTCAGGCGCGCGGAGGCTGCGGCAGAAGACAGCGAGGAGAAGGCCTGCTCTGCCGAGGCTGAAGAGGGTGCCGCGGAGGAGGTCCAAGGCGGCGCTGCTTCCCCCTGAGCCTCTTCTTATTGCGCCTGGGAGCGCTTGTATCTGAAACAACTGTGTGTTTTGATATCTTAGGACCTTTTGTCCTGTAATATACTCTTTATTGTTGTTTGATTCGAGCTTGTTTGCCCCCCGTGAGGTCTCTTTCGACTCATCTTCATGTCTTTTTTCTCTCTGCGTCAGTAGGTCCCATCTCTCCGTGCCATGACTCCGCCACTTCGGTATGCAGGAGCAATTACTCCGCAAGGCCGGGGGGAGTTTAGGCCTAGGAGAGGTAAGAGCCCGGAGACGCGATGCTCAAGTGCCCCCCTTAGACGTGCGAGTAGTCCATGAAGCGTAAGGGAAAGCGAAGTCGCTTGAGGGGCAAACGTGTGCTAGGGGGAGAAAACGCTCTTAAGGCGTGGGTGCGAGACTTAGCTTCTCGAGGTTTTCGCCTTGCAGAGGCTTTTCGCCTAGCGAGGTTGCCCACTTGAGGGGTCGCTCCCGGATGCCCCTTCAGCCTCGTGGGGGATTTTTTCCCTGCAGATATTAGAGGGGCGAACCCAAACGCTGGAACACGGTTCAAGGGACTCGCGCACGCTTATAGGTCCCCTCAGGCGTTCCTTGCGAGGAGAGTAGAGATGGCGTGTTTGTGGGATCTTGCCCTCCAGCCAGAGCTCGGACTCTTGGATTTTGCAGTGCTGCTGGTGTGTCATTTGAGGCACTGGCACCATACTAAGCCCCCGCTCGTGAGGTACGCATGTGGAGAGATATAAGCGCACACTTCAGCAGAGTAATGCGAAAATAAAACTTACCAAATACATTACAAAGCGGCGGCGAGGCGCTAAGTTCACTTTGGAACAAAATTGAGTCATTATGCTTGGGGTTGCCAAGTTAATGTTTTGACCATGTCGAGGCATAGGGACCACCCATTAGTGGCGGAGACTCTCAACGGCCTGAGGTGGCTCGTTAAATGGAGCGCTCAGAGGGTTTCCCCTCGAGAGAAGCCGTTGGAGCTTGGAGGTTTAAGCCGTGAGCTTTTAACCTCTAGAGACAAAGATGCTTGGAGGTTGAGCCGTAGGCTTCCTCTTCCGCTAGAAGTCTCGACGTGACAATGATCACGGGCGTGACAATGATCACGGTTGCATTTGTTCCCTTAGGAGACAAAAAATGCCTGGGAGGTTTAAGCCGTGAGCTTTTAACCTCTAGAGACAAAAATGCTTGGAGGTTGAGCCGTAGGCTGCCTCTTCCGCTAGAAGTCTCGACGTGACGATGATCACGGGCGTGACAATGATCACGTTTTTTAATTTGTTCCTTGTTGATACAAAGATTTGTGAGGTTTAAGCCTTGAGCTTTTAACCTTCAGGGAAAAAAAGTGCTTGGAGGTTGAGCCGTGGGCTGCCTCTTTCGCTAAATGCCTTGACGTGACAATGATCACGGGTTTGTGTAGGTGCTTGATGTTCCATGGATTCTTGACGGGGACGCTGTCTTGCGTCTCGAGGCGAGCCGCGCCAGGCCTGGCGATGTGGGTGACCCTGTAGGGGCCTTCCCACATCGGGGACAGCTTGTGGAGTCCTTCCCTGGAGAGGATTCGCCTGAGGACGAGATCGCCTGCCTCCAGGGTACGCGAGTGAACGTTGCGGCTGTGGTAGCTTCTCAGGTCTTGCTGGTATTTGGCCGCCCGGAGGGCGGCGCGGCGTCGTAGCCCTTCAAGGAGCAGAAGGTCATCGTTGTGGAGGTCCTCTTGCTAGTCCTCGTTAAAGGCAAGGACCCGTGGGGATCCATGCTTTATCTCTGTGGGGATCCATGCTTTCCGTGCTTGGGAGGGCGGCGTTGAGCTCGCGGGCGAACTGCTTGAACTGGTTGTTCGACTTCGGCGCATGCGCCCCCCGAGGATGCCTCTCGGGGCTTGGTAGCCGCCATCTTCCTCGTCAGGGAGGTTGCCGTTCTTTTCTGCGGCGTTGGCCTGATTTCCAGATGATTTCTGGTAGCCTCCCTTGCGTCCGCTCCCGCGGTAGCCACGGCCTCGGCTACGGCTGCCACTGCCCTCTGCTTGCTCATGCTCCTTGCTCAACCTTTTAAGGTCGAAGCAGGACTCTATAGAGTGGCCGCGCCTGTTGTGGTAGATGCAGAAAGGGCGGTGGTCATCTCTTCTCTCTCCAGGCTCGAGGGAGTCCCTGCGGGTGCCCTTCGTGTCAGGCTATGCCACGAGAACCGCGGTGGCCTTGCGCTTGGCCTCCTCCTTCTTCTTCTGGCTCTTGGGCCCCTCGGCGTTATCGTCCACTCTCGAGGACATCTTGACAAAGAGGAGTCCCTCTTCAGCCTTGGCGCACTTGTCCGCCAGGTCGAACAGCTTTACTATAGAGGTGAGCTTGTCGTGGATGCCCAGCTTCTCGAGCATCCTGCTGTTTGTGACGCCCTCGCGGAAGGCGACGATGACTTGGGTGTCAGGGATGTTCGGGATCTTGTTGCGCACATGGCTGAAGCGCTGGATGTACTTGCGGAGCGTCTCATCCTTCTACTGCACTACAGCGCGTAGGTTGTTGTGGGTGAAGGCGCGCTCGTATGTCCCCTTGAAGTTGGAGACGAACTGCTTGCAGAGCTCCTCCCAGGAGTTCATGGAGTCCTCAGCGAGGTTCAGGAGCCACGACAACGCAGAATCGCAAAGCGCGTGGGAGAACCAATTGGCCATGACCTTGTCATCTCCACCCGCAGCTTGGATGGAGGTGGTGTAGAGCTGCAGGAACTCGATGGGGATCTGGAGCCGTCGTAGCCCTTAGGGAGAGCAGGCCTGAACTTTGGGGGCCATACCACGCGACGCAGAGAACGGGTGAACGCCATGCAGCCTGATGCGTACGTGGCGACCCCGTGCTGCGGCGCGCTGGAGCTCCATCCCCACGCGAGCGTCGGGCGCGGTGCGCTGCACGATCAAGCAATCGTGCGGCGAGGACGCGTGCGAAGCAGCCCTCTGCGCCGCAGCCGGTGCAGGTCCCGGAGGTGGCAGAGGCGCGTTTGTCGCGACCGTGCCCTCGAGAGAGGGGTGCAGGTTGGACTCCGACGGAGCAGGGCGCGTCGTGGCGATGCCGACGAGGTGGTTGAGGCGTTGGAGCCAGTGCTCGTGGGCCTCAGCGGTGGGCTGGTAGCGGAGAAGCCCCTGCGCCATGAGCAGCGCGGTGTGGGGCGTAGGGTCTGTCCTCCCGGGGCCCGAGCCGCTCGGGTGCTGCGTCAGGTGCAACGACTGCGCGTCCTCCTGAGGCTCGGAGTCACGTTCCGGTGCCTCGGCATGAGGGCCGGAAGGCACGTGCTCTTCGCGACGGGGTCGTCCCCGCCGCGCGCGGGTGTTCACGGTGTCCGGCGGCGCGCGCGCTCCTTCAGGCGCGCGTCGGTTGACGCGGGCGGCGCGGGTGTTCAGCATGGCGCGGAGACGAACTCGAAGGTTGTTGACGCGCCTCAACCCCCTACCTGGCACGCCAAATGTCAGGTTATGACTCCCAAGAATCGGGGGTAGTCACTTCCTGAAGAGTAGTTCGTAAAGGGGGTTGAACACGGAGGTCAAGACCCTCGAGGGGCACCGCGATGTTGCTCGCCGGACCCGAAGACGACACGCTCATGACAGAGATAGACACCAGCCTTTACCCAAGTTCACGGCCCTCGTGAGGAGGTAAGACCGCTACTCCTGCTTGTCTGTATTATATGTTGGAGGTTAAAGTACAGTGGAGATTGCCGGAGGCCCCATTGAGGCAGTTATTGCCTGGGGAGGGAAGCGATGGTCTTCTTCCTCCTCCAGCCAGAGGCTATCCTAACAAGAGTGGTTGTAGCACGTAAAGAGCCGACATTTGCTACGATGGATGTCTTGTCCCTTTATAGGCCCCTCTAGCGCTCTCCTTCGCTAGGCCTTCAAAGTGGCTCCCACACGGCAGAGGCGCGGTGGAGTTGGAGTCCACCGCTGTCCGTTTGTCCATGGACGCGGTCCATTGTTGATAAAGGTGGGCGCGGTGGCCGACAGGCGGCCGACCGCGCTGTACTGCCCGCAGAGAGTGCAGTCTCTGAGGTGGGGCCCGCGATGACATTCTCCGTTGGAGGGTTGCGCCTTCCACCTGCTTTATCGCCAGAGTAGAAGGTCCTGGCAGTTGCTCAGCAAGCGGAGCCGCTTTATTGACCCCTTTATCACCAAAGCGGCAACGGGGGTGCTTGCGTCACCACGTGGGTGTGGCAGGGGCCATGTGCGTCTTTCCGTACTTCCTTGAACGCGACGTTTCCCTTCAGGCCTGAGGAGGCCTGAGGGGGGTTCATGTTGGATTCCCTTGAGGCGCCCTGGCGCCTCGGGAGGGTCCCTTGAAGCGAGGGATCCCCTGAGGCCCTCGTTTCCTCTTCAGACCTTCGAGGGGAATTGTCCCTCGAGGGTCCCGCCAGGCGGTGATGCCTCCTTAGTCGTTTCGTTTGATTGGCCAGTGTGCGATGGCCTAAGGGGAATGGGCTCTTGCCATACCCCAGTTCCCACTGGGCCGACAGACCCGGCTGACAAACGTGTGCTGGATATGAAGAAGAGAATAAAAAGTTCAAGTCAGTCCAGGATACCAAGATGGTCGATTTCGTGGAAGGAGATTCCTCCAAGCAGTTCTCGATCGGGTCTCACATGGACCCGAAATAGGAAAGCGCGCTCGTCAAGTTCATCCGTGAGCATCGTGACATCTTTGCATGGTCCCCTTCAGACATGTCGGGTGTCCCGAGTGAACTCGCCGAGCATAGCTTACATGTTGATCCATCAGCAAAGCCAGTAAAGCAAGGTCTGCGTCGTTTCAATGCAGACAGGAAAAAGATCATTGGAGACGAGATAGCCCGCCTTCTAGCGGTCGGCTTTATCATGGAAGTGTATCACACAAATTGGTTGGCTAACCCGGTCCTCGTGTTGAAAAAGAACAGAGAGTGGAGAATGTGTGTTGATTACACAAGTTTGAACAAAGTTTGCCCGAAGGATCCTTTTGCGCTTCCTCGGATTGACCAGATAATTGATGCCACAGCCGGCAGCGAGTTGCTGTGTTTCCTGGATGCTTACTCCGGGTATCACCAGATCAAGCTCAAAGAAGAAGACCAAGATAAGACATCATTCATCACACCCTTTGGAGCTTTTTGTTACAAGACAATGTCCTTCGGCCTTAAGAATGCAGAGGCAACATACCAGAGGTGTATCCAGAAGTGTTTCGAGGAACAGATTGGGCAAAACATTCATGCTTATGTCGACGATGTTGAGATCAAGTCACAGAAAGACGGGTCACTCCTAGATAATCTGAAGGAGACCTTCACCAATCTGCGCAAGGATCAGATCAAGCTAAACCCAACCAAGTGCGTGTTCGGGGTTCTAGCAGGCATGTTACTCGGTTTCATAGTCTCAGAAAGAGGAATTGGGGCAAACCCGGCCAAGATTAAGGCGATCACGAACCTTAAGAAGCCGGAATACGTAAACGATGTCCAGAAGTTGACGAGTTGCATCACAGCCCTAAGCCGGTTCATAGCAAGGATAGGAGAGAAAGCCCTTCCACTTTACAAGTTATTGAAGAAATCAGACAAGTTCATATGGGACCAGGAAGCAGATGATGCCTTTGAAGATTTAAAGAAAACATTGTCCACATCACCAGTTTTAGCGGCTCCCACATGCAAGGAGCCAATGTTGCTATATGTCTCTGCCAATTCACGAGCCGTCAGTGCCGTGGTTGTCGTAGAGAGGAAACAGCAAGGCAAAGAGTACCCGGTTCAGAGGCCGGTTTACTATGTCAGTGAGGCCCTGACCGAGTCAAAACAGAGATACCCGCAGTGGCAGAAGTTGGTCTTTGGAGTCTTCATGGCAAGCCGGAAAATGCCACACTACTTCCAGGAACATCCCATAACAGTGTTGAGCTCGGCTCCCCTAGCAGAAATAATCAGAAACAGAGAGGCGACAGGTAGAGTAGCAAAGTGGGCCATGGAGATGGGGCCTTACCACATCAACTACGAGCCAAGGACAACAATCAAGTCTCAAGCCCCCTGCGCCAAGTATCAAGCACTGGGTCATGCACTTTGACGGGTCTAAACTATTTGGAGGATCGGGAGGCGGCGTGGTTTTGACTTCGCCAAAGGGAGACAAGCTGAGTTATGTCCTACAGATACACTTTGAGCCATGCACAAACAACATTGCCGATTATGAAGCTTTGTTACATGGATTGAGAGTTGCCAAGGAGATGGATATCAAGAGGATCATGTGCTACGGGGACTCGGACTTAGTGGCACAGCAAGTATCAGGGACTTGGGATCGGAAGGATGCCAATATGGCAGCATATAGAAGAGAAGTAGACAGGGTAGCCAGTTTCTTTTCCGGGTATCACGTAGAACACATCGATAGAAGAAAGAACGAGGCAGCAAATGCTTTATGAAGAATCGGCTCCAGGAGAGACCCGATACCACCAAATGTGTTCAAGGCCGAGTTATACCACCCATCTGTCAAGCTTCCAACAGAATAATAACTTGCAGTCTCAGAGGACCTGGAGTCCTAGTTGGTTGCCGCCTTACACCAAACCCCGTCATGGACAGAGGCGTATACGGCTTACTTACTCAGAGAGGAGCTACCACAAGACGAAGTTCTGGAAAAGCAAATTGTGCACCAGGCTAAGGTATACGTTATCATTATTGGCGAGTTACACAAGAAGAGCATTTCAGGAGTTTTTCTACGATGTGTCTCACTAGAGGAAGGCCGGAAAATCTTACAGGAGATCCACTCAGGAGATTGCGGACATGCATGGTTTCTTTTGGCTGACGACTTTGGGAGACGTGGAGAATATAGCCCTGGTTTGCGATGGATGTCAGAGATATGCAAGGCAGATTCACGTGCCGGCTCAGGACTTGAGGACCATGCCAATCACATGGCCTTTCGCAGTATGGGGCATGGACATGGTTGGACCTTTCCAGCCATCACCCAGCAAGAAAACTCATCTCCTCGTAGCAGTGGAAAAATTCACAAAGTGGGTCGAGGTTCAAGCCGTCAACATTTGCTCAGCAGCAACATCAGTCAAATTTCTGAAGAAAATCATATTCAGATTCGGGTATCATCACAGACAATGGGACAAATTTTTCACTCGGAGAGATGCAGAAGTTCTGTGGAGACAATGGGATCCGCCTCGACCTAGCTTCAGTTTCACATCCTTAGTCAAACGGCCAAGTTGAAAGAACAAACCAGGAGCTGCTCAGAGGAGTAAAACCAAGACTCCGTGTTCCACTGATTAGGGCATCTGGAGCTTGGGAAGAAGAGCTGCCATCAGTTGTTTGGAGCATCAACACAACCCCAAACAGGTCAACAGAGTTCACCCCTTTCTTCATGGTCTATGGGGCAGAGGCCGTGTTACCCAGCGATATCCTTCATGATTCTCCAAGAGTTGCAAATTATGTGGATACAGAGAATGAGAAAGCCTGGCTCACTTCAGTGGAATAATTGGAGGTGTGTCGTGGTGGTGTCACGGCAGATGCCATAGGATGGCTAATTTGTGGGGCCGATGGACGTTGGTGGATCCGGGGAGGGATAGCGAGCTGAAGAGCTCACACGGGGAGGATCCCGGTGAAACCAAGATCTCCCAAGAACAGGAAACAAGAACAAAGTACAAACGGGAAGATCTAGCAAATACAAGCAAATGCACGAAGGCACAAAGCACACACGCGATATACCCAGGTTCAGGGCCCTCGTGAGGAGGTAACACCCCTACTCCTGCCTTTCCTCTCTATATACTGGTGGTATAAGGACTACAACTTGCTATAAGATCTGCCAAAGGAAGAAGTACGAAGAACTAGATGAACTCAAGGTGAAGAGGAGTAACTGCTCTAAGAGTAAATGTGACTATAGCTTTGGCTCTGAAGTTGGTCTCTCCCCCTCAGTAGCAGTTATGGCGCCTTTTATAGAGGTCCGGCCAGGAGGGCCGGAAACCCTAATTTGGCTTGGCCCCACCGGACAGGCCTAGCCGGGATGTCGTCACCGGCTAGTGCGACCTAGTTGCCGGACTATCCGGTGTAGCCCCTTCGTCATCATCTCGTTAAGGACGGCAGGCGCCGTCCTACATCATCATTGTCCCCTTGTCAGAGACAAGACATGTCTTTGCCCATCCCGGATAGCCTTTTCCGGATTGCCGGGCTAGGTATGTCAGGTCTTGTCGTACCACGCTCGTACCGGGTGACGCGCTCCCGTGTCAGGCGGGAGGTGACCATGCTTCCGTGTCAGGCGGGAGGTGACCATGCTTCCGTGTCAGGCGGAATGGTACTTCCCCCCGCTATAAACGGGAAAGCCTGCTACGGACCGTTGACGGTCCACCGGAAGCCCTTACTCCGGATACCTCCTTGCTTGCCACTGAGCCTCTTCTGCACAAGATCAACACCGACATAGTCGCTCCGGTTAGTACTTACCCGGAACACCTATCCGGTAAAGCCGAGTACGCCTTCACCCGGAAGCCTCCCCGGAGTCCTAGATCCGGGATCCTTCCCGGAGACGTCCGAGTTCGTCTCAGGATGAGTATCTCTAGGCCTAGCCTCCCGAAGATGTCTTAGCCTACCAGCAAAGACATCTTCGAGAAGCTAGTTCTTAGAGGAACCACCCGCTCACGCTTGTGCTGCGATTGTGAGGGTCGGGGGTGTCTATTTATAGCTGCCAGAGCTGACCCTTGCGGCTGCCAGGAGGCACTTTGCCCTCTTCCAGTGCCCAAGGGTCAAGTTGCCCTTTCAGCATACCAAGAGGTGTCCCTTGCTGTCGCCAAAGGTCAGGTACTGTTGATATTTACCGGATTATACCGGGATCTGCCCCTACCCGGGGGGCAGCCCCCCGACACTAGTCCCCGAAGCTGTTGCCGCACAGCGACCTCGGATGATGTGCGGGATCATCTTTAAACAACAACCTTCCGAGAACAAATTACATCATCCTTATATTCCATGCCGAGATCGATTTTTCCCGAGATCCTTTTACCGAGATCTTGCCACCGAGATTGCCTTAACCGGGAGGCGAAGCCTGCGACCGGATAGTACCATCCCAATGAATCTCGACCGTTGATCTCCCGATGAATTCGAGACACTGAGCCAGGTCCCACCCGACGTCGCGTCTGCGCAGAGACGCACTCGAGTGCCTCTGCGCACGCACGGCGTCGCTTGGGTTCCCGCGTCGGGGAGCCGCATCCGATCCGGAATCCAACCGTTGGGGCCATGTGGCCCTCGGTGTGGCCGGATCGGGTGCTCCGGATAATGCCACGTGCCCTGCGGCACAAAACCGATCCCACCCACGATCGTGGAGATCGTGGGTGGGAAAATCGGAAACCGCTCCGGAATCCCCCCATAAATAGGGGACCGGAAGGGTCTCCTCCCCTTCTTCTCTTTCGCACTTTCTTCTTCCTCGCCGTCTCGAGCGCTCCGCAGCCGCAACGCTTTCGTCGCCGTTCGCCGGAGCTCGGACACCGCCGCCCTCTCCGTTTACCGGAGCCCGGACATCGTCGCCTTCGCCGAACCTCTCTTCTCCGGTGAGTTCTTCTTGTCCGCTCCGGTGTTTTTCTTCGGTCGCGCAACCGTCCGAGCCCGGCCGTGCCGTAGCGTAGGTCCGGTAGAGCCGCCGCCGGTGAGCATTATTTGGGCGGCGCGCACGAGTTGCGCGGTGGCGTTGTACCGACGCGGTAGGATGCAAGTCCTTCACTTGCATCGTGCCTCGCCCGAGCCTAGCGCTAGCCTTTTTTCCTTCCTTTAGTTTTGTTTTATTTAGCACACGCTAGATCTTGTTTCCCACCAACTCGGTAGCGTTTAGCAGTTTGTGCTCCGACATCCCAGTTTCCGATAGACTAACTCCGACTAACCGCCGCTGCGCCTGCAGAGTAGCTTCGGATACCCCTGCGTACCTCTCCGACATGGCCGAAGAACGTACTCGGGGATGCTGGGACGGGTCCGAGACCAAGCAGTCCGATCTGGACTGGCTGTATCGGACTCACCGGATTCCTCCGGAAGTCGAGAGCCGTCTCCCGGGAGAAGAGATTGCACCGGAACCCCAACCCGGGGAATACGTAGTATTCCTTGCGCACTTCGAGCGCGGGTTTGGGCTTCCGGCGAGCCCCTTTTTCCGCGACTTCCTCGACCTCTACGACCTTCAACCTCACCATCTTCCCGCCAACGCCATAATGATGCTCTCGGTCTTCACCACATATGCGGAGGCATACCTCGGCATCTGGCCCTTCTTGGATCTCTGGGCCAAGTACTTTATTCTCCGTCGCCAAGCCATCCCCAATCCGGATAAGAAGGTTAAAGACTTAGTGGATTGCGGAGCGGCCACCATCATTCCTCGCGCGGACTCCGGATTCCCCATAGTCAAGGGACTCGAGTCCTGCCGGAAGTGGCAGCGGAGTTTCTTCTATGTGAAGAACCGGGAGTACTCGGGAGATGGTCCGGGATCATCGAACCCGGACTTCATCAATCTGCCGGAGTTCATTATTGGTCCTCCGCGCGAGTTCGGTCTCTGGAAGAAGCTTCCGGATAGCGATGAGATTACCTCCATGCACGAGGTTCTGCACGTGCTAACTCAGAAGATGACCGGGGATGATCTCCTGCGATGCTTCATAGTTCGCCGGGTCTGCCCCCTTCAAAACCGAGTGCACAAGATGTGCCACATGTCCGGGAACTATGATCCCACTAGGACTAGTATCTTTGGTCTAAGCCATGCCGGGGTCGTCCGTCGCGTTCGAGCTATTGCCCGGACGGAGATGACGGAGGACTACATTTGGGGGGTCCTTGGGGGATGTCGGAGAAGACCATGTGACCAGGTGCTAATATCAGTCTTTCGTGCCTTCGCCTTCGTACATGCGTTCACCTGGACACCGACACGGCCTAATTTGTTTGCGCAGTTGTTCGAGCGTCAACACGAAGAATACGCCATCCACGTCAACGGGAATTACACACCGGACTTCCCGAAACCGGACGTGATGCCGAGAGAGGATCCCGACGGCGAGGACCACCTCGCCATCCCTTTCGTCAAGGCCCCGGGTAATCCTTCAACTCCAGAGGCAGTTTTCATTTCTTCGGATGATGAGGATGAGATTGACTCCGAGATTCTCGATGTTATTGACGCTCTCCCTCTGAATTGGGCCTCAGTTGTGGTTCCGAAACCGACAACCGGGACCAAACGTGCCGAGAGCCGGAAGCGCGCGGCTTCCGACACCGAGGGGGCCGATAATCCCGACAACGCCCCCAAGAAGAGCAAACCGACTAAGCAGACAACCGAGAAGCCTGCTCGGCGCCGGCAGAGGGGTCCTCCCCTCGTGGATTCCGGGTACGTCCTCCTTGCCTAATGTATCTTACTTTGCTTTCTCCATAACTATTACTAAGACATTTCCTTTCAGGGACGCACTCGAGCTCCCGTCACCTGCTGTTCCTCCTCCTCCCGGGACTCGGACTCCCAGCCCGGCTCGGGCTCCTTCACCTCCTCGCCCTTCTACCCGAGGCAGTGAGCCTACGGCTGCCGGTGCCGCACCGGCTACTGATGCGACCCCGGATGCGCATCCGGCGATCGAGGAGATCCCGGTGCAGGCCCCGACCACCTCGGGGGAAATTTTTCTTCCGGAGAATCCGCGCCGGGTTCCCGGGCTGGAGGCAGAGATCCTCAGCCCTCGCCGGGAAGCTGCGGCAAGTGGCGCCTCTCGGCCAGCCGCGACCAAGACCATCCCGGAGAAGCAGCGTACAGCCTCCTCCCGGCCAGCAGATCAAGTTCCCAAGTCTCGCGGCAAGACTGCTGGGCAGAAAACACCTTCTGCTTCGACCGCAGCTGCCCCGACATCCTCGGCCCGCGACCTGGTGCTGCGCCCGGGTACGTCTTCATCTTTACCACCGCCTCCCGCCGAGATCCCTACTGCTGCCTTGCGGATGTTGCGAGCAACCGTCAGTTCCTTTGTACCTTCAGGATCCCGGGATGTTGCCGCTACTCGCGCGCCCGGCGGCTCCGGCATACGGGTTGTTGACGAATAAAACAATGCCTGGCTCGCCGCCGATGCCTCCGAGACCGCGGGAGATTTGCACGCTGCAGGCCCAAGCCGCAGCGCCCAAGCTCTGCATGCTCTCCAAGTGGCCGCACTGGATGTTACCCGGGTGACTGAGGTAAGCTTGTTCTCTTTTACTGAAAAATACTTATTCCTTCCATCACCACTAGTCCCCGAGATTGGTGCTTAGTGCTCTAGATTCCACCGAATAGCAGATCACTAGGTTCCAATCTTAGAGCAAAAATCCAGGACTCGGACACCGAGTCCCCGAGATCCTCCCAACCGGATAGGTTGCTTCAAAATTTGCTCCACCACTAGTCCCCGAGATTGGTGTTTAGTGCTCTAGATTCCACCGAATAGCAGATCACTAGGTTCCAATCTTAGAGCAAAAATCCAGGACTCGGACACCGAGTCCCCGAGATCCTCCCAACCGGACTCCTTATATCCTTTCCCGACTAACTCCTTTTCTGTCTTGATTTTAGGAGTGCAACCATAAACGCCGCGACGTCTTCAACCGGGTTCTTGCTGATCTCGGTCAGTCCAAGAAATCCGAGGAGCGCCTCCGGGAGGAGCGAGACGCGGCGCGCACGGTCTCGGTGAACCAGAAGGCCGCTCTCGCCACTGCGCAATCCGAGATCGCGCGGCTCAACGGCGAGCTCGGAAAGGTCCAGGCTGCTACGGCCGAGATGAAGACGCGCTTCATCGAGGCGACCAAGAAGCAGAAAGAGACCTTGGACCATTCCGAGGAGCGTGCGCACACTGCCGAGACTGAGCTTGCTCTTCTCCGTTCCCGGTATGATACTTGGCTCTCGGAGCTCACAGTATTAAACCGGGATCTGAACAGTAAGTCGACCGACATCCCTCTTGTCTTCTTTTTGCTTTCTTGCTGTTATTCTTATGAGCTAGCGGTTTGACAGCTCTTCTTTTTAAAGGAGAGTTTGAGCACTCCCGGGAAGCTGCCGCCAAAGCTGTTGCCGCCTTCCGCGAGAAGCGCGCCGGGAAGGGTCCCATTTCGGATGTCTGGGATATCGAGGATCACCTCGTAGCCCTGAAGGCCCGGATAGTACCCCTCCGGTCTATCGGGACGGATCTGCTCAGCGCCGCGGTCCACGTCCACGGCGCACTGTGGCCGAGTATCCGGGATACACTCTCGATCCCCCAGCTCGCGAGCGCACTCCGGGGTGCTGGGAGACGCATCCACGCCTGGAAACGTTCCGGTGCGCGGGCTGGCGCCGACCAGGTCTTGACCCAAGTACTCAGTTGGTACGAAGGTCTCGATCTGGGGGCGATCCTGCGCCTGCGGACGGTTTCTCCGTGGGTCTCTGATCCGGAAAAGGTCCAGCGCCGAAAAGAGGTGTCGCACCGCATCGCTACCTGGGCAAGCATCCGCGCCTTCACGCCTAGCGTCGTTCCTTCCGACTCGGAATCGGATTACGAGGATGACGAAGATGACGCCGCTTCCGGCGAGGCGGAAGACAAAGCCCCGGAAGGAGATGACGCTGCTTCCGGTGCTGTGCCCGAGAAGGTGGTTTCCCGGGACGCAACGACTTCGCCAAGAGCCGAGGCCCCCGAGACCGAGGTGCGTCCCGCTGCGCCGAGTAGTGCTGCCGGAGGTGAAGCTGAAGTTGCTCCCGCTGCCGCTCCTACTGCTGCTGCTGCCACTGCACTCGAGGCTGCTGCTCCCGAGGCTACTGCCACCGAGGTCTCCGTTGAGAAGCCGACTTCCCCTGCCGCTTAAAAACTTAAAGTAGATTCGTCCAATCCCCGGGATGCCGGGTGTCTTATGTAATATACACTCATACTATTTTCGTTTCTTAGTGAACTATTTATCCGAACAATTTATGCCAATGTATTCTGTTTTGGGTTCCCGACTTGCCTTTCATGTTTACCGTACTTAGGTAATTTCTGCTCTTGTCTACCATTTCGGCGTTCGACAGTCGAGTCACAAAACTCCACATACGGCATACATTACTTAGAACAACCCGAGTTCCGGCTAACCGAATTCCCGACATAAACAACAACAAAGTTATTAAAAAACAAGCATGCCGGATAAGTTCCTGCTTCAAGTCCCCGAGACCATTTTCGTGTTTCCCACCTTCCCTCTCTTTGCTCTTGACTACCATTTCGGCGTTCGTCAGTCGAGTCACAAGATGATTTCACATGACATACATTACTTTGTCTTTGAGAATCGAATTCGGAACTTTCCCGGCATGCACACAATATAAAAAATAACTATCCGGCAGTCCCCGGGTTCCTTCCCGGGATGCCGGTACAAAATAACAAATAAGCTTAACAAAACAGAAGTAAAAAAGGAGCATAGAACCAGGCAGTCCCCGGGTTCCTCCCGGGGTGCCTTACTTCCATAAATATTGAAAATTGAGATACACATACACTGAGCCCTTTAAGTGTAAAAGGGGCGAAGTAGAGCTACATTCCATGGACGCTTGGTTTCCTCACCGGATTTGTCCATTACACCTTTCCTAGCCTCCTGTGCGTCTACAAGGTAATAAGAATCATTGTGCAATGCCCTGCTTATCACAAAGGGTCCCTCCCATGGAGGTGATAACTTATGCATTCCGGCCGTGCGTTGGATGAGCCTCAGCACCAGATCTCCCTCCCGGAATACCCTCGGGTGCACCTTCCGGCTATGATAGCGACGGAGGTTCTGTTGATAAACTGCCGACCGAGATAGTGCCAATTCTCTTGCCTCCTCGAGTAAATCAACATCATCTTCTCGGGCCTCCTTTGCCTCAGTCTCGGTGAACATTGTCACTCTCGGGGAGTCATATTGTATGTCGGTTCGGAGTACTGCCTCAGCCCCGTATACCATGAAGAATGGTGTGTACCCGGTAGATCTATTCGGTGTAGTCCGGAGACCCCATAGTACTGCCGGTAACTCCTCTATCCAGCATCCCGGAGTTCTCAATAGTGGTTCGATCAAACGAGCTTTGATGCCGGCCAAGACCAAGGCATTTGCTCTTTCGACTTGCCCATTTGCTTCCGGGTGTGCAACTGATGCTACATCCAGCCGGATTCCCTTCTCAGCACAAAATCGAGCGAATTCCCCCACAGCAAAGTTGGTTCCATTATCTGTGATAATGCTGTGTGGGTATCTGTATCTCAAGATGATGTCTTTCAGGAATTGCACAGCGGTGTGTCCATCGCACTTCCGGATTGGCTTGACCTCTATCCACTTTGTGAACTTGTCCACCATGACAAGTATGTGTGTCATATTGCCCCTTGCCGGCTTGAATTGCCCTACCATGTCCAAACACCATACTGCGAATGGCCAAGTGATGGGGATTGTTTTCAGCGCTGACGCCGGCATGTGTATCCGGTGAGCAAATCTCTGGCATCCCCCACACTTCCGGACAATATCTTCTGCTTGCTGCAATGCAGTGGGCCAGTAGAACCCATGCCGGAACGCCTTTGCCACCAGGGCTCGGGATGATGCATGATGTCCGCACTCCCCTTGATGTATTTCCACCAGCATCTCTTGTCCTTCTGCCGGTTCCACACATCTCTGGAGTACCTCGGTGACACTTCTCTTGTACAGCTCTTGATTGATGACAGTGTATGCTTTTGATCTCCGTAGTATTTGCCGGGCTTCCACTTCATTCTCCGGGAGAGTTCCTTCCAAGATGTACGCCATAATGGGCTGTGCCCATCTCGGGACAGGTCTATCCGGGAATGCGGGAGCGTCTATGTCCATTGGTTCTGCCAACATCACCTCTATCATCATCTTTCTCTGCCTCTCTGAGCACTGGGACGCAGTCCCCGGGTTCGATGTTATGCTCCCGACATCTACTTCCATGGGTACGGCATCTGAACCAGGCTCCTTGGGGATGAAGATAGATTCCGACTCGGGTGATGGTTGGATGGATGGCTTCCTCAAATGCTCTAGGGCTATCCCGGGTGGGATGGCATCCCGAGATGACCCTAGCTTGGACAAGACATCCGCTGCTTCGTTTTCTCCTCTAGGTACATGCTTGAACTCGCATCCTTCAAAAAATCCGGATATTTTCTGCACATGAAACCTGTATAAGGCCATGTTTGCATCAAGAGCATCCCAGTTCCCCGATACCTGCTGTACCACGAGGTCCGAGTCACCAAAGCATTCTATCCGGCGGATGCCGATTTCCTTGGCGACATTCAGCCCATGAACCAAGGCCTCATACTCTGCGACATGTTGTATGCCCGAAAATGGATCTACAGCACATACTTCAGTACATCTTGCTTTGGGGAAGTGAGGACCACTCCGGCACCCAATCCGATCTTATACTTTGAGCCATCGAAATGCATCCTCCAGAAATTGTAATCCGGTATCGGAGGTTCATACTGCATCTCGGCCCAGTCTACCAAAAAGTCCAGCAGCGCCTGCGACTTGATGGCATCTCGTCTCTCGTATGCCGGAGCGTACGGAGACAACTGGATGGCCCATTAGGCTACCCGGCCGTTAGCATCCTTGCAACCGATGATCTCGGCGAGAGGAGCTTCGCATACCACTGTGATCGGGTGTTCCTGAAAGTAGTGCTTGAGCTTGGTCACTGCCATGTACACCCCATATGCCATCTTCTGGTAGTGCGGGTAGTTCTGCTTTGATTCCGAGATCACCTCACTGAGGTAATACACCGGCCTCTGTATCAGCTTGCCCCCTTCTTCCCTTTCTACTACCATTGCCACACTGACTACCCGGTTGGTTGCAGCAATATACAGCAGCATAGGTTCCTTGGGTAACGGGGATGCCAACACAGGTGCAGTTGAGAGCATTCTCTTCAAGTCGTTGAACGCCGCGTCAGCCTGCGGGGTCCAAATAAATGTCTTGCTCTTCTTCATCAGTTGATACAGAGGCAAAGCCTTCTCCCCAAGTCGGCTCACAAACCGACTTAGGGACGCCAGACACCCGGTAAACTTCTGCACATCCTTGAGACGCACGGGCAATTTCATGCTCTCAATAGCGCGAATTTTACCCGGGTTGACCTCGATTCCCCGACTTGAGATGAGGAAACCGAGTAGCTTCCCTGCTGGCACACCAAATGTGCACTTATCCGGGTTCAACCTCATCCGGAATCTTCTCAGGTTCTTAAATGTTTCCCTCAGATCATCTATTAACGAGGCTTTCTCTTTAGTTTTTATGACTATGTCATCGACATAGACCTCGGCGTTTCGGCCTATCTGGTCATGCATGCATTTCTGCATGCATCTCTGGTATGTAGCACCAGCATTTCTCAACCCGAAAGTCATAACACGATAGCAATAAGCCCCATAAGGGGTAATGAAAGCAGTTTTCAATTGATCATCCGGATTCAAAGGTATCTGATGAAAACCAGAATAAGCATCTAGAAAAGTTAAAAGCTCACTCCCGCCAGTGGAATCTATTACTTGATCTATCCGGGGCAGCGGAAAGGGGTCTTTCGGGCATGCCTTGTTGAGGTTGGTGAAGTCGATGCACATGCGCCACACCTTAAGCAGGAGGGGATCATCTTTCTTCTTCTCCACGAGGACCGGATTCGAAATCCAATCCGGGTGCAGCACCTCCATGATGAATCCGGCGGCTAGCAGTATAGCCAGATGCTCCATGACAGCAGCTCTTCTCTCATCCGAGAGGCGCCTAGTTGGTTGCTTCACCGGCTTCGCATCCGGTCGAACAAACAGAGAGTGCTCAGCCAACTCCCTCGGGACGCCTTGCAGATCGTCACTCGACCACGCAAAGGCATCCCGATTCTCACGGAGGAAGTCGACGAGCTCGCCTTCCTATTTGTTGTCCAGGTTGCTGCCAATGATAACTTGGCGCTCCGGGTTGCTGGGGTCCACAGAGACCTTCTTGGTCTCCTTGGGGGGCTGAAATGATGCCCCCTGCTCCGGGTTCACCATCCCGGGCATTCCGATTTGGGAGGTCTTGGCCATCGCCACCACCTGCTGGATCCTCTTCTTCTCCTCCGCGATCACCAGAGACTCAGCTAAGCACGACCCCGTCGAGGCACACTCCATGGAGCGCTTGTGGTCTCCCGAGATGGTGATCACACCATTGGGTCCCGGCATCTTCATCTTGAGGTAGCCCACGTGAGTCGAGATCATGAACTTGGCGAGGGCTGCTCTGCCGATCAGGGCGTGATACGGGCTCTCGAGGTCCACGACCTTGAACTCCAAGCTCTCGGTCCGGCAGTTCTCCCGAGTTCCGAATAGCACCTCCACCCAAATCTTTCCCATGGGCGAACAAGAGAGCCCGGGCACAATGCCATGGAAGGTTGTCTCGGTGGGCAGTAGGGTGTTCATGGATACTCCCAGCTTCAGCATCGTGTCCTTGTACATGATGTTGATGGCACTGCCATTGTCGATCAGAACCCGGCTGAAGCGGACGTTGAGGTTGGGTCCGACAAAAGTTGGGTCCACCACCAAGGCATACGCTCTCGGTTTGGGCATAAACCGGGGGTGATCCTTCCGGCTCCAGGTGATCTCCATCTCAGACCAGTGCAAGAATTTGGGCACCGCTGGGATCACAGCGTTCACCTCCAGGGCACGCTGCCTCACACTCTTTCGGTCAGTGGGCTCGGTTACGAAGACCACATAGCTCTGATGTGCCTCCCGGTAGTTGCTCTGCTGGTGTCCGGATTGGTTACCGTTGTCGTTCCGGGTATGCACCACATTCACTGGGCGAGGTGGGGGTCCTCTCGGAGGAGGGGGAAGTCGCACAGCATTGGCCCCCGATGTCGGAGGAGGGGGTCTCGGGATGTTGGGCCGAGATGCCGGAGCATTCTGCCGAACAGCTCCCGAGCTGCCTTCCTGCAACGTGCGCTGATACCAGCTGCATTGCCGAGTAGAGTGGTTTGCGGGCTTGTTGGCCTCCAGAGTGTGGTAGCAGCATGGCTTGTTTAGCATCTCTTCATACGTCAGGGGCTTCTTCTGTTCCACCCAGGTCTTTTGCACCTCCTGACTTTGACCCCAAGCCGGGCCACTGGTCTTTTGACGCTGGCTGTTGCCGGCATCCTCCTGCTCCCGGGTCACTGCTGCGACATGCTGCGCGGCATGGTGGTACTCGGTCTGATTCCTCTTGTGGCCGAACTCCTGGCGATCATGGCTCCTGCTCGGTCCTGAACGCTGAGGTCCCGCATTCCTCCTGTTGGAGTCTCCGACATCCACCAGGGGTTGCATGGGATCTCCAAGCGTATAGGTATCGGCGATGCGCATGGTCTCTGCCAAGGTTGTTGGCATCTTTCTCTGCAATTTCTGCCACAGCATAGAGCCATGCCGGCATCCTTGCGCAAACCAGGAGATGGCCTGTGCCTCCACCACTCCTTCGCACGAGTTGCGAATATTGCTCCACCGGGTAAGGTACTCCCGGTCAGTCTCATTGCTCCTCTGCCTACAGATGGCGAGCTGCTGAGGTCTGTTGGGCCTCTTGTACGTGCTGGTGAAGTTGCTGATGAATGCCTCTTCAAAGTCTAACCAGCAGTCTATACTGCCAGTTCTCAGATTGTTTAACCAGATCCGGGCTGGTCCTTCCAACATCTGCGGTACATAACATACCGCCCATCGTCTGTTTCCACCGGCTATGCTTACTGCAGTTACATAGTCGGTTAGCCAGTCCTCCGGCTTCTTGCTACCGTCATAGGTCTTGGCACCTCGGTTGAGCTGAAAGTTCCGGACAGGAGGTTCCCGCATGATCCGAGGTCCAAAGCAGGCAGGTCCCGGAGGTCCTTGCTCTTCCACCAACTCGGACTGGTGAATCCGATCGAGCCGGAATCGGGCGTCTGCCGGGTTCAGCTGCCTGGTTCCTATCCGAGATCCCAAAGGGTTCTCGTCTGGCTGATATCCGAGTTGCTGCAACCTCGAGTTGCCATCGTTGAGCCTGTCTTGCGCAGGGACCAGGGCCTGCTGGGGAACGGAGACTACCTCCCTCTGCGGGTTTCCCTGAGCGTGAGGAGGATTCCGGGGTGGATTACCACGGCTAACCGGGTTATTATTTCCTACACCCAGGTTACCATCCCCACGGGTACTTTCCGCCTGTCCCGAGTTACGCTGTCCGGCCTGCCCGGCTTGCTGGATACCGGCGAAAGCCGGATCATATGTCTGTAGCTGTTTGTTCTTCCCGGAACCTCGACTCCGGCTCCGGCTCTTGCTCTTGCTTCTGCTCGGATGCGGGGAAGAGGCCTCCCCATCCGACCTCTGGCTGTCCGGTTTGGCTGAGTGCACCTGGGATCCTGCCCCGGGGTTCTTCTTCTTGAAGGCCAGATTCTGACGATTGGCTTCAATCACCAACTCGTTTACCCTCTCCTGCTGCTTGCGCAGGGCTTCGCCGGATAGCCCCACCAACTCGGCCATGGCGGCTTCGGCGGCCCTAAGGGTTTTCGCCGGTGAGCTGTACACCGGCTTCCCCGCAGAAATACGACTTCCTGTGTTACTGGTAGTGGCTCCACCAGCCAGCTCCTCATTCACTATTCTTCCTTTCTTGCGCAGATCCGCAATGCGCTTCTCCCGGGAGTCTATCTTAGGGAATCCGTGAGCTGCATTGTACTCCCGGAGGCTAGCGCTGAGCTCGCGGCGGATCTCGGCGATCTCCTGCGCCTCAGCGAGTAGCAACTTCCGCTGCTCCTCTAGCTCTGCCGAAGTAGACTGGGGATCTGCTCCGGTAGCTACCGGTACAGCCAACTTAGCCACGAGTCCCGAGAGGGGATCCGGACGGCGTCGCGGGTGGGATGACTGCGGATCACCATCTCGGGCCGCAGGCCTCTCCTGCGGGGGTTTGGCCAAACGGGGATGGCGATCAGTATCGCCGTCAGCATCCTGATACTCCTCCTCGGTTGCCCCGACCATCATTACTGCGACTGAACTCGGGGGGCGATCGGCACGCAGACCCCGAGCCGCGCAGAGCATGGGAGGGTCCTCAGCCTCCAGGACCTCGTCCGGGTAGCTACGGACAACCTCGGTGGCCACGTAGGTGGTGAAACCACCAAAGTCAATGAGACACCCATTTACCGGAAACGGCTTGTTCCGGAAGCACCCTGCGTTGTCGCAGACAAAGTCCATCTCCCCTAGCCTTACGACTAGGCCAGAAAGAACCCGCACGTCAAAACGAACGGGAGAGCCCGTCCGGATGTGTACACCAGCCAACGCCTCTGTCAGCCCCACGGTGGGCGCCAACTGTCGTGGTGGTGTCACGGCAGATGCCTTAGGATGGCTAATTTGTGGGGCCGATGGACGTTGGTGGATCCGGGGAGGGATAGCGAGCTGAAGAGCTCACACGGGGAGGATCCCGGTGAAACCGAGATCTCCCAAGAACAGGAAACAAGAACAAAGTACAAACGGGAAGATCTAGCAAATACAAGCAAATGCACGAAGGCACAAAGCACACACGCGATATACCCAGGTTCAGGGCCCTCGTGAGGAGGTAACACCCCTACTCCTGCCTTTCCTCTCTATATACTAGTGGTATAAGGACTACAACTTGCTACAAGATCTGCCAAAGGAAGAAGTACGAAGAACTAGATGAACTCAAGGTGAAGAGGAGTAACTGCTCTAAGAGTAAATGTGACTATAGCTTTGGCTCTGAAGTTGGTCTCTCCCCCTCAGGAGCAGTTATGGCGCCTTTTATAGAGGTCCGGCCAGGAGGGCCGGAAACCCTTATTTGGCTTGGCCCCACCGGACAGACCTAGCCGGGATGTCGTCACCGGCTAGTGCGACCTAGTCGCCGGACTATCCGGTGTAGCCCCTTCGTCATCATCTCGTTAAGGACGGCAGGCGCCGTCCTACATCATCATTGTCCCCTTGTCAGAGACAAGACATGTCTTTGCCCATCCCGGATAGCCTTTTCCGGATTGCCGGGCTAGGTATGTCAGGTCTTGTCGTACCACGCTCGTACCGGGTGACGCGCTCCCGTGTTAGGCGCGAGGTGACCATGCTTCCGTGTCAGGCGGAATGGTACTTCCCCCCGCTATAAACGGGAAAGCCTGCTACGGACCGTTGACGGTCCACCGGAAGCCCTTACTCCGGATACCTCCTTGCTTGCCACTGAGCCTCTTCTGCACAAGATCAACACCGACATAGTCTCTCCGGTTAGTACTTACCCGGAACACCTATCCGGTAAAGCCGAGTACGCCTTCACCCGGAAGCCTCCCCGGAGTCCTAGATCCGGGATCCTTCCCGGAGACGTCCGAGTTCGTCTCAGGATGAGTATCTCTAGGCCTAGCCTCCCGAAGATGTCTTAGCCTACCAGCAAAGACATCTTCGAGAAGCTAGTTCTTAGAGGAACCACCCGCTCACGCTTGTGCTGCGATTGTGAGGGCCGGGGGTGTCTATTTATAGCTGCCAGAGCTGACCCTTGCGGCTGCCAGGAGGCACTTTGCCCTCTTCCAGTGCCCAAGGGTCAAGCTGCCCTTTCAGCACACCAAGAGGTGTCCCTTGCTGTCGCCAAAGGTCAGGTACTGTTGATATTTACCGGATTATACCGGGATCTGCCCCTACCCGGGGGGGCAGCCCCCCGACAAGGAGGCAAGAGAACTAGCCCTGGCAAGATCAGCTATATATCAGCAAGACCTCAGGCGATATCACAGTCGCCGGGTTTGATCAAGGACTTTCCAGGAGGGAGATATGGTTCTCAAACTGGCTCAGAACAGAGCCGGCTTTCATAAGCTCAACCCCCCATAGGAAGGACATTTCGTGATAAGCAGAAATTTACACAACGGATCTACTTCTTTGTGGATCTAAGTGAAGAAATCACGGTGACAGGACCCAACACAGATCATACAAGGTATCCAATGACAGAAAATGATAGGCCCTGGAATATAGCAGAGCTTAGGACATACTACACATAGACAGAAGGAGACCCGGATGAGACGGGTTCCACCCTTTTTCTTTGTATTTTTCCTTAACCATGAAAAGCAGCAGGTTTCAGACGCGTTCTTTTTCTTACCAGGGTACCTAAGGGGACTGGAAGGTTTTTAATGAGGCGGCTTGCTAGCTATGTACATATCTTATGATAAATAAAAGAGAACTTCTCTGAAGAAAAGAGTTGGTTGATTCAGATATTCAGTTGTCATACAGTAAGGGGTCTTGGGGGCTTACTAACCAAGAGTTATAAGTTGAAAACTCAGGACCCGGTAGAGACGCCACAATTGTCAGATCCTCATTTGGCATATCATAAGGGGACTTGGGGGCTTACTAACTAAAAGTTAGAAGTTGAAAACTCAAGACTCGGCAAGAGACGCCACCAAGTTCATATTCTTATTTCTCAAGGGGTCTTGGGGGCTTGCTAACTATAAGTTGCAAGTTAAAGACTCAAGACTCGGCAAAGACGCCACAATATTCTTGGTTACACTTGCCTTCTAGCTTGACGCTATTCTAACCCGGCAATGACGCCACTACGACCAGATGCTAAAAATCCGGCTTTCAATCTGACTATGATACCCATGGGGACTTAGCATATCCTGATTGACTTAGAGTTTTATGCACGAACAAGGTCACAAAGAAAGCCAGCTAGGCAGAAAGCTAAGGAAACCAAAAGGTGTCTGCAAAATCAATCAAAGACTTGCATATTCAGGAAAAGCAGGTCATATAGATAAGCAGATCCTTTAGCATCACACAAAGGCCAGGCACAAGGCAAGGTATAGCACAAGTTTAATCTTCAACTATTACAGACCAAAAGATTGTTTTCCACCTCAAAGGCTTGAGAGCCGTCACAAGACACAACAATGAAGGAAGATGTTCAAGAAGACTTGGCCAAGGAGCCCTGTCCAAGATCCTTCTCACCAGACGGCTTCTGCTGGATGAGGGATGCCAACGCTTCAAAGTTGTCCAGGTCAGAAGGACGCGAAGGAGCCGGGACCACTGGAGTAGAGCTCGACGGTGCAGCACCCGTTATAATAGGAGTGAATAGCTGAGGGGCCTCTTCGATGGGCTTCCACAGGTCAAAAGATTGCACCAGCTCTTCCTCAACGGCCTTGTTATCCTCATCATAAGAAGCCTGGAGATCCGTCTGTGTCAGCCCATCTGCAATGCGGCAAGCTGGGAGCCGGACGGATTTCACAAGCTTGGCAAAGATCTTCGCGGTGTATCGGGTCCCATCAGCCTGGAACTCAGCGAAGCCCTTGGAGAGCAGCACTGGATCCACTTGAGGATAATAAGCCTTGGCAAGCGCCAAGACCCGGATGGCACCTTTGCGACAGGAGGAGGCCTTCCAACGCTGCATCAGAGCAGGCACAATCGAGGTGGCAACCAGGAAATCCGGCAAGCTCGGGGGAAGGTGCTCAGCAGGTGACAAAATCTTGATCATCTCGGCACAGCCAAAGTAAAGTTGGCGAGTTACTCCATATATAGTTTGGAACTTTTCTATGGTCGTCTTGCTGGTCACCCCCTGAGCCCCGCCTACAACAAAATCGAGTAAGAAAACAGAAGGCAAGAGAGGGAGAAAGCAAAAGCCAAAATCCACAACACAGGAAAATTACTTACCAAATACGGCGATGGCCAGATCATGGACACACTTCTTAACCTTCTCAAGCTCTATGGAGATCTTCTTCATGGCTACGTCCTGGATCTGGATAACCTTCTCTTGATCCTTCATTTTTTTTAGCAAAGTTTCATTGTCAAGGGAGAGCCGGCGAATCGTGTCTTCGTGAGCCTTGATTTGCTCTTCGGCTTTCTCACGAAGACCGGCTTCCTGAGCCAGCTGGTGACGAGCGTCACAATTATTTTTAGAAATCTCCGCAGAATATTCCTGCAAGACATACAAGGGATGCAGTGAGATAAAAGGGAAAAGACAAAACATGGTCAGATAAGTATAGGTCGCAGCAAAGACAAGCACCAAGGCTCAAATTGCTAAGAAGTCCCAGGTCGCTACATGGAGTGACCCGGCACTTGGGGACTACTCAATTTGAAGCAAAGTTTTTTCAAAAGAAGACCCGAAACACTGCTAGCACTACTAACGGCTCTTGGGGACTACTTAGCAGAAAAAACAAAGGTTGAGGAAGAAATATTTCAAGAAAACCCGGAGTTCGGTCAAGCTAAAACTACGGCTCTTGGGGACTACTATGAAGATCTTTTCACGATATACACGACGTTCCCTAGGCATTGACAAGACTAAGCATATACAAGGTACAAGCTCAGCACTTGGGGACTACTACAGATAGAGAAACTTGATAGAACATACCGTGAAGCGTTTGTGGAGGTAAGACCTCATCCCAGACTCCTCCTTCCAAAGATCAGACAAGCGTTCATGAATAAACATGAAGGTGGAGGGGAACTCCATCGTCCTCAGGGGACTATCTTCCGCCACAACGACCTTGATCTTCTTGGGGGCGGGTGGGGGGGCTTCGGAGGCCTCCTTGTCCTTTGCCTCCGGCTCTGGCACCGGCTCTGGAGTCTTGGCCTTCACAGACAAAGAGGCCTTCGGGTCCGAAAACCCAGTCCCCGTGATCACGACCTCATCCTCCTCGTGGACAGTAGGTAGCTTGTCCTTCGGAGGAGAGCCAGCTGCGGCCGGAGGAGAGCCAGATGCGGCCAGAGGAGACCGGGTCTCGTCAACCGGTTCTGCGTCCCGGGTCTCAGGAGCAGGAGGAGCCGGAGCCGATGACTGGGTAGCTTCGACCTGGCGAGGAGTTTCCTCCTTATCCTCCAATATGGCCTTGGCCCCGCGCAAGACAAAGATAGAGAGTAAACAGTTGATGAATAATGAAAAGATAAGTCTCAAAAGGCCTACGTAAGCAACGAACAAGCAAGAAGCGAGAGACATACCCTTATTCACGGTGAAGTACGAGAGGGGGACGTCCGAGCCAGAATCTGAGAGCTAGACAAAGACCGGGATTTAGAGACCCGGACGTTGCCAACCAAGGGATAAAGAATAGCGGGAGAATCCAAAGGAGTTGGACGCCTGCGAGGAGAAGGGCTGAGAGGTATACCTGAAGAAAACTCCTCAGAGGAGGTAGAAGAACGAGTCCTTCGGCGCTTCGGTGTCGCCTCTTCGATACCCTGCGCAGAAGTCCGGCTTTGAGAAACAGAGGCTTCAAGCTCGCAAAAGCAAGTGTTGGAGATCATGCGTACCGCAGCTCGGGTACGCATGCGGAGAACCGGTGGAGACGGAGGCGGATCAGCGGCTTCGGCTTCTTGGCCCTCTTGATCTGGCAAAGGGGGAATTTTAGTGGCGGACTCATCTTCCCGATCGGCTTCCTGTAACTGGACGAAGAGCCGGCCTAGCGGGTCCAACTCACCTTCTTGTTCGACCTCCTCCGCTCCGGAGTTCTCTTCGTCGTCATCACTTTGGAGGGAGGAGGAAGGAGTCCCGCTGGTGGCTTGCCACCAGTCGCTGTCCTCCTAAGGAAAAAAAAAGAGGGATAAGACACAAGAGAAGAAAAAAGATCAAAGACAAGTCCAAAGACGGTAAATGAAGAATAGGTTACCGAAGGAGCCGGGTTCTCGGCGCAGAAGGGGAGCAAGCCGTTCTGCATAACTTCGGCTACGTTCTCCATCAGAAGCCGTTTCGCTGTCTTGACCACGTCGGCGTTGTCCGGCTCCCGTTTCATGAACCGAAGAGGATCGTTGGGAAGATTGGTGTACTCATATATGAATTTGAGCCGGACGGACAGTGGCTTGATGCACCATCCAACCCAGCACTTCACCAGGTCTGTCCCCTTGAGCCCGTGAGCGTTAAGGGCCTGGATCCGGGACATGATGGGAGCTAGAGACTCGTGATCCTCGCAATATGAGTTCACGGTCTCCCCCAGCTCCAAGGGTTCGGCCCGGAAACCCGGTAAAACGTGTTGGCCTTTGGGAGAGGTCTCTTTGCAGTAGAAAAAGGTAGACTGCCAAGCCCGAGGGTGGCTGGCGAATTTGAGAGAGGGAAAGATACAATCGCGACGGCGTTGGATCGCAACGCCGCCGCAGAAGTTTAGAGGACCACCCGCAGAGGAGCGCTGCGGGTTGCAATAGAAGAACTCGAGAAAAAGATCGACCGTGGGCTCGATTTGGAGATAATCTTCGCAAAGCACGGTGAAGTTAGAAAGAGAGAGGATGGAATTCAGAGCAAGATCTTGAGGGCGGAGGCCGTAATAGGCGAGAAGCGAGCGGAAGAAGAAGGAGCCCGGAGGCTTGAAGCCCCGGCTGAGATGATCGACAAAAATGATTACCTCATCTTCTCGAGGCGCGGGGACGATCTCACCGACAGAAGCGCGCCAGGAGATGGTCCTCTGGGTCTGTAGGTGGCCCACATCGACCAAGTCTTGGAGCTTGGCATTGTACATAGTGGACCCGCTCTAGTTTACCGAGGTTGCGGGAGCTGCACCGGCGCCGGAGGCGGAGGTCTTCCCATTCTTGGCCTTCAAGCCCGCCGGTGCCGCTGCGGCGACGGGAGCCCTGGTTGTCTTCTTCTTCCCCATTGTCGGAGGAGATAGAATATGGATCTAGATCTGGGGAGGCTAAGGTGGTGTGAAGAGCTCGGATGTGGCGGATGCGACTGCGGGCTGCGATCACGATTAGCGAGAGAGTGGAAGCACGGCAAGCAAGCTCAGAGGTGCAGAGTGGAGAGCCCGAGAGCGGGAGTGACGGAGGTATAAGATGAAGAGGGGCGCACGGGGAGAAATGATTGATCTCCCCGGTCCCCACCTATTTATCTCCGGAGATCGTTGACCTAGGGGTAGAATGGGAAAAAGACAGGCCTTGACCAGAATTTTGACCGCCCAGAGGAGAAAACCAGAAAAGAAAAGCGCTAAGTCTCAGAGCGCAAGCCGGCATAAGGCGGTCGGGTTACGACACCCGGAAGCATGATTGACTAATAAGTTGTTCACGTGTTTTTTAGATAACCCAGACAAAAGGGCTGACGACTTCCCCTAGAATCATGCACAAGTACTCAAAGGTGAAGCAAGTTCAGTCTAGTGTCCAAGTTATCCTGGGGGCTACTGTTGGGGGGTATCATAACCCGGTAGGCCCACCGACTTAGAAGATAAGCCGGCCTGGCATGAGCCTGGGTCGGATCAAGCATAAAGACATGGGCCGAGTGATACGTGAGTCGGTGCGCAACGTGTGCCTTGGCCCGCAAGCAAGAAGGATCCAGAAGGCTAGAGACCAAGTACAAGACGGAGTCATGCTATGGAAAGAAGAGGCTTAGAGGACTTAGAGTAGAGTCCGGGTATAATAGGAACCTGGACCCGGCCTTGTACCTCCAGCGTGACTCGCCATCTATATAAGGGGGTCTCCTGGTCCCTAGACAGCCAAGTTCAATCGACACAAGTCATAGGAGAGACACCATTGTAATCTCGAGACCCGGAAGCTAAGGCGCCGAGTCCCGAAACCCTAATCAATAAAGCCGACGCAGGAAGTAGGTCTTTACCTCAAGACGAGGGGCCGAACCTGGGTAAAACCATGTTTCCCCACACCACGCTAGACAAGCTCCTGATGTCGGAAGCCGCCATGCCCCTCATCTCAAGTTTCCTCCGGGTAACATATCCCGTGACAATCCTAGGACAAGCAGCATGTAGGGTCTCGCCACCGCTATGAGATCTGAAGCTGGGTAACCTCGCCGTGTTCAATTCCGACCTCGACGAAACCAGCCTTCTTCCCCACATCCATCCATAGACTAGAGGACCCCCGTCTCCTATCAATTATGCCGATACTCCGACATCTGGCGAGGGTGTCTGTCCCCTCGTTCTCAGCTCTGGGAACATGCTAGACTTCGTAGCCCATGAAATTTTTGGCGAATTCGTCAACTTTGGCTCTGCAAGCCGCCATTGTTGCACTCTTTGCATCCCATGTGCCGCTTACTAGTTGTGTGACTAAGTCGAAGTCACCATAACAGAGGATTCTCTTAACGCCAATGTCGTTTGTCACATGTAGCCCGTGAAACAAAGCTTCATACTCTGCGACGTTATTGGTTGTTGCGAAATGAATCTGCAATACGTAGCTGAGCTTTTCACCTTTGGGTGTGCGCAAAATAACTCCAGCCCCCGAGCCTTTTAGCATCTTCGATCCGTCAAAGTGCATGACCCAATATTCTGACTCGGGAAGTACTGTTTCCTCCAAGGCCTCTGTCCAGTCGGCAACAAAGTCTACAAGTGCTTGAGTCTTAATGGCGGTTCGTGGTTTGTAGAC
This sequence comes from Poa annua, assembly GCA_026929855.1. Classification (NCBI taxonomy): domain Eukaryota; kingdom Viridiplantae; phylum Streptophyta; class Magnoliopsida; order Poales; family Poaceae; genus Poa; species Poa annua. Next base: position 25,628,632 of record CM049432.1, read on the forward strand.
TATATCGAAGGCAACAACCTCGATGCCCCACTTGGCAACTCGGCCTATTGCCTCTGCGTTATTGATTATGTCCCCCAACGGTGCCCTGCTGACTATTGTCACTGTGTGCTCCTGGAAATAATGTCTAAGATTTCTAGCGGTGAAGAATACACCATAAGCCAGCTTTTGGTAATGTGGATACCTCTGCTTGGAGGCGGAGAACAGTTCACTGATGACGTACACCGGACGTTGCTCAGACGTCGCGGCTTCGCTTTCCTTTCTTTCCACAGCCAAGACAATGCTGACAGCTGCTCCAGTTGTCGCGATGTACAGCAACATTGGTTCCTGCGATCGAGGTGCTGCCAATATGGGAGCGGATACGAGAGCCTCCATAAGTTATTGTAAGGCTTCATCTGCTTCTACTGTCCACTCGAAGTTGTCGGATTTCTTCAATATCCGGTAGAGAGGCATTGCCTTTTCTCCAAGGCGCCTTATGAAACAACTGACGGCTGCCGCCGATACGGCTAGGCGTTGCACGTTCGTTAGACAAGTTGGTATGGATATGTTTTGGATAGCCTTGATCTTCTTCGGGTTAACTTCGATCCCTCGTTCTGAGACGATAAAGACAAGTAGTTTCCCGGCTGGAACGCCGAAAACACACTTGGCGGGATTGAACTTCATCTGGTATTTTCGGAGATTCTGAAAAGTTTCTCCCAAGTCCTCTAGGAGATCCGCCTTTTATTTTGACATCACCGCAATGTCGTCAACATAGACGTGAACATTGCGGCCGATCTGTTCGTGCAGGCAATTTTGCATACTGTAACATCCCAATTTTCAGAAAAATTTAAAACTTTGCATCCATGCATCATCATCATTAAACTTGTCATATGAATCACATAGAATTTGAATTAAATTATTTATATATGTTTTAATTGATTTTATGTCCATAAAATTGTTATTTGAATTTATAATAATATTCCTTTTTATTCTATTTTTACTTTAGACAAAAATAATATCAAAAGAATCTATTTTTCATAAGCTTTTCAAATTTTATTTTTATGAATTTTTCTGAGAAGTTTTAATATAGTTTTGAAAAAAAATTATACTCAAAAGATTTAAAAACTGAAAAGGAATTCTAAAAAGAAAAACAGAGCCGGGCCAGCCAGTGGGCCGAAGCCCCCTAGCTACCTACCGCGCGCCATCTCCCTCTCTCTTCGTGCCACTGACAGGTGGGTCCCACCTGTCATCCCCGACCTGGTCTTCTTCCCCAAATCACGCGCACGTCCACGGTAAGCTCCGGTCGGCGATTCCTCCTCGTTAATCCGAGCAATTAAGACACGATTCATTTCCTTGCATACGCCTACAAATAGCCCCCGAGCTCCTCTTCGTTTTGCCCTAGAAATCGCAGCACGGGAGCTCCGAGGCTGCCGCATTTTTCCGCCGCCGTGCCACGACTGCCGCCGGCCATTTTCTTGAACTCCGGTGAGTCCCGAGCTCCTCAGGTCACCCCTAGTATCTCTCTCGATTCCCCGTAGCCATGCGCCTCCTTGTGACATCTTCGCTCACTTCTTTCTGCAGCAGTTCGAGGAGGACGTCCGCGACAGAAGCAAGCCGCCGCCCGCAGCAACTCCGGCGAGCAAGCAGAGGAGGCAGGAGAAGCTACAACCCCCACCACTTCGCCAACGACGTCGCCTCGACGCCCTCTACCCGTAGGTATGACCCGCTTGTCTCGGAACACAGTAGAACATCGGGAACGCGCGATGTCGTGCGTGTCGCCGCCGCGCGCGCTTCTCCGGTGAGGTCCTCCGGTGACCTAGCGCCGCCGGTTTTGGTCCACGCATCTGGACCGTACGATTTAGGTTTAGCGGCCAAGATTAGATCCATTAGACGAACCGGTACGGGCGGATCTGGACCGCCAGATAAAGATCTGACGGCCGAGATCATTTCACTTACCCACGTCAGCATGCATAGTCAGCGCACAGTCAGCGCCCAGTCAGCGCTGACGTGTAAAATCATTTCCTCGTTTTATTTAATTTGGCAGTTTTGCAGAAAACACCCTACATACTGTTTTCATCATTACTTTTTACCTATTTAACCAAATTTAAATATTTTTATATATTTGAAATCCTTAGAACAATTAGAAAACTTTGGCTTCATTAGTTTTCTGTTTTGACACATTCAAAATTTTCAAATATTTTTGAGAGTAGTTTAAGTGTTTTTGACATAACTTTAGTTAGAAAAATTATTTTTGAGTAAATCAAATTGCTAAAAACTTGTTTGGATGCCCTCTGCCCAAATGTCATTTTTACAAAAATTGGTTATGAAATTTTATATAAGTAAACTAAAATCCTTGATATTACCCTTTATTCACATCTAAAGAAAAGAAAACAAATTAAAAATTTATTCATGCCTATATCACAAATATTTAAAGAGATACATATATTTGTTTCTTGACGTTGGAAATAAATTATTGCATCTCATCTCATGCATAGCATATATTTTTCTTTGTATGAACATATTGCTTGTGTGTTTATGTGTGGCTCTTTATTTCTTTGTTAGAACATATTTTTCTGAGAGAAACGAGAATCTTTGCAACTGTAACTGCTGCACTCCCGGTTGCCAAGGCAAGTGGCACACCCCCATAAAAGTCCTAATATTTTTCTATGCATGAGTAGATTATTTTTCTATAAGCATGTGTAGGATAGTATTGCTATGCAAGCAATGTTTAGACTTCCTTATTCCTGTGTCTAGGTTCCTATGAAAATACTTAGTAGAATTGTGATGCTATGCAAAACTATTTTTAAGAAAGGTTAAATTCTACTAAGTTATAATCAAACACCTGGGTGGAATTGGTTGCTTGGCTGTATGAGTTGAGTGTTGTCCCCAGGGGATTTACCTGTGGGATATTCACTTGTGGATGGCCACCCAGGAACAAAGGGATCTGAAGAACTCCGAGTGAAGATTGCTTCTCGTGCAGCCATTGCCAATATGGGCTCCGGCTTGATCAACTAAGCTGCGTGGACTCGCCCCGGCCTGACAGGTTGTAACGCCCCGGGATTTATCCCCTTTTAATTTGGTGAGTTTTCTTTTTGCATCGACATGGCATCGCATTGATTTAGTTGTTGCATCTAAATTCAATTTCCCACGATTAAATTCAAATGCATTTCAAATTAATTAAAAATGTGTTATTTTTCAAATCTTTTAAAAATGTTAAAAATTAGTTTATTAAATTGTCTATTTAAAACTAAAAATATTTTGTATAGGTTTCGTATTCAAATTCCTTTTCGTTTTGGTTTTAAAAATATAATCAGAAATATTTAAACGGGAGAGAAATAAAGTCCAAGCCCATCTAACCCCAAACCCTAGGGTTTCCCCCCTGGAAAATTGTTTCCCACCCCCCTGGAATGTTGCAGCCACCCTCCTCTATTTTTCTGGATTTTTACAAAAGTCCTCCCACCTCTCTTTTTCTCTTTTTCCCCCTCCTTTCTATTTCTTTTCCCTTTTTCTTTCTTTTTCTTTCTTTTTCTTCCTTTTCCCTCCTTCTCTCTCTCCTTCTTCCTTCCTCATCCCGACCCGAGCCCCGCACCCGCTTCTCCTTTCCCGCATGCCTCCATCGCCGCGCCAGCACGCCGCCGGCAGCCTCGCGCCGCCCCGCCGCCTCCTGCCGGACGTCGTGCCGCGCCTCCTGCTCCGGCCGCCCGCGCCGCCCCGGACCGCGCCCGCTGCCTGCCGCGCCCGCAGTGCCGCCGCTCGCCCCGTGCTCCGCCGCGCCTGCCTCGCCGCCCTCCACACCTCCTCCGCCGCGCGTCCCCGAGCCTCCTCCTCCCGGCCGCCTCCGGCCCTGCGCCTCCGGTCGTGCGCCCGCCGCCGCGCCGTGCCCCGCCTCCCCTGCTCCGGCCACCCTCCATCGCCGCGCCGAGCCCGTGCTCCTCCCCTTGCTCTGGCCCACCGAGCTCCGCTCCCCGCCGCGCACCCTCCGGCCGACGCCCGCGCCGCCTCTCCCCGCCGCGCGCCGCCGCCCGTGTGCGCCCTGCCGCCGCGCTCCGCCGCCCGTGTGCGCCCTACCGCCGCCACGCCCCCGCGCAACCCCGCAGCAGCACGCCATGCGCAATCAGCGCGTCGTCCGCCGCCCGCGCCGCGCCGTCCGCTGCTCCGCCCGCGTGCGCGCCCGCCGCCACCGCGCGTCCGCCCCGCGCCGCCGCCTTCCGCACGCACGTGTCGCCGCTGCCTCCTCTTCCGGCCGCGTGCACGTTGTCTCCGTCCGGTGGAGTCCCCGCGTCCGCCGCCCGCAAGGTGCTCGGTGAAATGCCCGCAAGACCCCGGCGTCGCCAATTTTGTCCGAGTTGTCCACCCTTCGAGGTGTTGCTACATGCGCATGAGCGTGCCTTTTCCGGTGCCGCGTTGCCCGTGACCTCCCGTGTCCGTGTCGCGGTGCCCGCCCGTGCGCGCTTTCCTTCCGGTGTCCATTTGCCGTGCTCCTCCGTGCCCGCGCCCGTCAACGGGGATGACCGAGTACGACTACCCGACCACTTCCACGACACCGACAAACGACGATGCCCCGGTTCCGCAACGACTACTTCCTCTACGGACCGAAGACGTCGGTTTCAAACCCTAGTTCACCCGATCCGACGTACGAACCCAAACCCTAACCCTATACCTATTTTATAAAATGCCATCTATCTTGTGCATATCGCATCATAATTGACTGTGTTGCATCTCTTGGGTTTGGTGGTGTAGCAAATCACCTAAATAATTCAATATGGAATGTCTGGGGTAATAAATATATAATGCCCTATTCCACTTAATTTAATTAGATCACCCATGCCATGTGTTGCCATGCTAACCAACATTTTATATTGCTGGTAAATAAATAACTTGCAACTAAATATTAATTGTCGGAATCCCGGTTCCGCTTAATTTGGATTAAGTGCATCTCAAATTGCATCTTGCCATGTCATGCATCATTCTCATATGATCATGCTGGATCTTTTGCCGTAGTTGTAAAATGCATCTTTTACGCTTTCCAGTGTTTGTTGCTTCTTCGCGGATACGACGTTGTGATGCGTGAGTAACGATAAGATCTGCTTCCATGCAGGATTCCAGGCAAGCAAAGTTTGCTTGTTTACCTATACATTGTCTTTCATTCCCGACGTTGATCTCTGCTACCCTAGTATTCGATTCTTATCGCGATCCCATCACCTGTTTATCCTGCAGCCCATACAGCTTTATCCCCACATCCCATCACCTGTTGTTTGTTTATCTGTTGGCCTTGCCAGTCGTAGCGCATGCTTAGAGTTGATTGTGCGAGTCGTCTGTTGGTCTTATGTTTCATCTGCTTAGTATGATAGATTGTTCTATTTTAATAAAATGCTATCTTGTATTGGGGTATTATAATTAAAAGATAAGGCACCAGGCGGTAGGCCTTGCGAGGTGCTTTGTTCTGCTCAGTGTCGACCTAGGAACTGAGATTTTGTCCTCGGATCCAATTTTGAGCGCACTAACCACTTGTGGGAGGCCCTATGGAGCCCCCCTCGACTTTGAACGGATCTACAGCTTGTCCATGTGCCGCAAGTAGTTCGGGTTTTCCATTTGCTCATATGCATGTGCATGATGATGATGATGATGATGAGAGGTTATGTGATACCGGGGGTCATATAGGTGCGGTACGAAACAAAGCGGACAGTTCCTACTGTGGTTTGAGCCGCATGGTGGCGTAGTCGCAAACTAATGAGTCCGCAATTGAGATTCGGCCGGACTCCTGACGCGGGTAACAACTCATATGGGTGGCACTTGGACTTGCTGTAGTGAAGGCATAAGCCGTGTTGAGAAGCCCTGATGCTTGCTTGGGTTGATCATGCGAGTATGGGTACAGTAGTGCACCCCTGCAGGGTATAATCTTATCGATGAGCCGTGTCCACGGTTATGGACGACTTTGGTGATGATGCTGGCTAACAAGATCTAGACAACTTGCACCTAATTAATGTTAATTAATTTGACTAGTAATATAGAATTATTTTCACAATAAATTATAATTAAAACTGTTCAATGTGTGAGTTTCCCGAATTGCTTCCTCATATTTGGTTGAGGGGGTTAATTCGAGAATGGGTTATGTTTGGTGTTAGTGGTAGATGTTTATCTTATGCGCTCTCTTATCCCTCTCTGATTAGACGGAAGTTGTAGCGTGTCTCTTTAGGTTGCTAGTGCTGCTGCCGCTAAGTCCACCTACCCCATATTTTGGGAGATGGTGTAGAAAGTAGGCAAGTCAGTTTTGCTTGCCAGGGAGTGCCTGACCCTCTTTTGGGATGTGCTTTATGTGCACTCGACAGGTTTGAAGTCAGACGACGTTAGCTTGGGAATCCCTTCGGCTTGGCTGGGCGGGGATATGGCGCCACTGCTTATCTTCAGGACTCATAGTCCAATTTGTATCTTATCCGTAGTCGGATACTATTTCGCTTCCGCTGTCATTTGAATCTTTGTATTGTATCATTTGTATCTTGACTCGTTTGAGTCGTTGTTGTATTATATATCTTCTGTTGTATTTGTCGATGTATCGGAACTGTTGTAATGTTATCACAATTCCACCCACATAATGCGCATGTTTCGGCGTGCACATTATGTCTGGTGGGCAACCTAAAATCGTTATTATGCGGATTTCGGCGGGAGCGCTTAAATCTACATAGTACCGATTTTAGGGCGTCACACAGGTGGAGGTAGTGGTTTGTAGGTGGAGCGCGTCAGGCCAGAGTGGGAGGGAAAATGCTTTTGAAAGATGTCGTCTCATTCTTCTCCTTTCCTTATCACAAATGGTGTGTAAAGGGTAAATTGGGTTGAATGGGTACAATGGTGAACGTGCACAACCTCTGCAGAGTTAAAATCTAAGTACTTAGCCGTGTCCCCAGAAACGGACAATTGAGCAGCTGAACGAGGACGTCAACGGAGGATTCCACCATTCCAATTTTTAAATTAAAAACTTGATGGGTGAACAAGGGTAGAATGAGACTATGGCTTTCATACCATATTTGTCTCAACGAGGTAAAGTTGTTTCAAAAAGTTAGGGAAAAACTTGCTTTCTGTAAAATAGCCTTGAGCTCCACCAGCCAAATAAGCATATAGGTCATAGAGTTATTCCTCTAAGTGTCCACCATAGTGTCGCTTGCCAGTTCCATTTTAATGGTTCTGACCCACGTTGTTGCAGTATATATCTTATTGCAGACTGTTTTGATGATGAGTGAGAATTTTACTAAGGGTTTCGAGTCTTCAACCAACATGCTCGCCTGTGGCACATGATGATGATTGGGGACTCCATGAAGAATAATTTTCCGATGTTTACTCTGTTCACTGCTAGCTTTATGCTATGCAAATTTGTAATGAATATTTTCTAAGTCTGGATCAGCGTTGTAATAAATTGATACTTTGTTGTGATATTACATCGTAACTGTGTGTGCAAACGAATCGATCCAGTGATTTGCACTATACACAGGTATCTACCATATTTTAAGTGCAGGTACACTACAGATGGTATCAGAGCACTGTGTTGCCTGTAGGTTCGAGCCCTTAGGATTGGAAAAACCTTTTGATCATAGTATTAACTACTTAAGTATTTTGGATCCTAGCGGCATAGTGAGATGAAGCGGCCTGGAAACAAACCTTACATGTCCGCGTACATGAGACCTGTTCCACAATTAAGTGGCTGGTCGGGTGTCTGTCTCTCTCACTATAGTGAATATCCAATTTACAAAGAGTTGTTTATATTTGTTGATCACATTGAGATTTGACTTAGTATTGTCTCTAAATTAATAATGCACATATGACTAGTACTTCCTTACCTTATACATTTCTTGTTTTAAATTCTTTTCTTTCTTCCTGAAGGATGACGAGCTTCCACTTCACCACTGCGGAGGACTTCGAGGACACCCGTTTTGGCTGCTACCTTCTCGACATCGGCGAGAAGATAGGTTTACCGCTACCTAAGGTTAAGGGCTTCATTCTGAAGAAGTTTAACAAAGAAGGATGTTGGGGAATAAAAGCAACTCAGCCAGGACGTGGAGAAGAGCCCCCATTGGAAATCAAAATTGTTAGTGACTCCAAAGATAAAGGACTCAATCTAGTCATGCAAGACCTGATTGGGCGTATCTGTGGGCGCTACAGCATAGAATTGAGGGGCCACTACTCCATTTTCTTTGGAAGGAGAAACGAGGATGGACGACCTTACCTATTTGATGTCGGAGATAGAGGCAAAGCAAAGCCCCTCAGTCTTTATTTCCAGGAGCTGGAGATCCTCATCACATAACTTTATGAGGATAGGCGCACTGAGTTCCTGAAAAACGATGAGCTATGTGCCTTATTCAAGGAGAACGAGGAAAAGATGAAGGCTCGGAGGAAGTGACTAAGGCCCAAGAAGAGAGGTTTGCTGCACAAGAGGAGAAGTACAAGAGACAGGAGAAAAGGGTTCAGGAGAAGAACAAGACTATCAGAGAACAGAAGGCAGAACTTGAGAGCAATGAAGTCGAGTTTGAGGCTGATAGTGACTTGATCAAGCGGATTCGTACTGAGAAGAGGGAGCTGCAGGAGAAGAACCTTGCCCTGGAGAAAGAAGTGAAGGAATTAAAGGAAGTACTCGACAATGAAGGAATCGAGATTCAGGAGATTGAAGAAGAAGAAGATGACATGGTCGAATAGTTAGACTACCATTTACTTTACACCCCATTGTTATCTTAGTCTTGTATTGACTTACCGACTTGTGTTAAGGCAGTACCTTCCCTTGTATCCCCGGAACCTCGCGAGTTTTATTCTCCAAAAAATTTCATGTCTTTTTAATCCAAAGTTTGAGTTATGTGATGGTTGTTCTTATAAGTTGTTTGCTTGTTGGGGTATTTTTCTCTTTAGACCTTCCCGTCTAAAAACTCATCTATGCAAAAACCGCAGATGCCTCCCCGCCGTGTGCCCGATAACAACAACAAGTTGTCCACTGCAACTGAGCCAATTGTGGTAGATGACTGGCTGCGTTCCGTGGACAGAGATCTAGTGACTTGTGAATGTACCGACGCTGAGAAGGTGAGGTTCACTACTCATCTGTTGGAAGGACTAGCAATTCAGTGGTGGGAAACTTATCAACTCACTCACCCACTAGAAACTTTGACTTGGGAAAACTTCAGGGAAGGTTTTTGTAATGCTCATATCTCCTCGGGTATTATGAACTTGAAGCAAGAGGAATTCCGAAACCTGAGACAAGGAACTGGCTGATTTCCATGCCCTTTATCGATAAGCCCCTGAGGACATCAACACAGAGGCTAAGAGAAAAGCAAAATTCCTAAATGGGCTGAGTGACGAGCTGAAGATTCCTTTAACAGTAGCATATGCCCCAAATTATCAAATCCTCCTAGATCAGGCTATCATACTGGAGGACAACATCAAGAAGGCTGAAAACAGGAAGAGAAAGTTGAATGTTCACAAACACCATTCTGAAACTTCTTTCAAGAGGCCTTTCCCTCAAGATACAAACCAGAGTCATAAGCCTGGGCACTATCCTAGTGGAGGAAGCAACCACAAACATCATGGTCACAACCATAGTGGTGGTTTCAAGGGAAACAATGGGAATCACAAGGGAAATGGAAATGCTGGCCACAACAATGGACATCATCGCCCAAATCCTGAATATAAGAAAGATATCAGCCAAGTCCTATGCTTCAAGTGCAATAACAAGGGCCACTACGCCACTGACTGCCCCGAAAAGAAGGCCGCAGAAGCTGCCAAGCCCAATTCCTTCCAGAAAGGACAGGTGACCACATCAATGTGGAAGAAGTGTACGATGAACCTGACGCTGTCATTGGTACGTTCCTTCTCAATTCATGCCCAGCATTAGTTTTATTTGATACTGGAGCATCACATTGTTTCATTTCAAGAGCTTTTAGAAGTGGAAAATATAGGAAGCCCCATTAGGGTAAGCTCTCCGGGAGGAGAGATGCTAGTAACCTCTGGCTGTAGACAGTTGAGTCTGAAGATTGGAAAGCATCAGTTTCCTACGAATTGATCATCCTGGAAACACAAGGCCTGGATGTTATCATAGGGATGGATTGGATGTCCCGCTATGCAGGAATCATAGACTGCGCAAATAGAACCATCACTCTCACCACTCCAGAAGGCTCGAAGATCAACTTTAGATCAAAGTTTGAACTAAAGAAGGTTAGGCTTAATTCTCTTAAGGGGGTTAGTCTCTGTGAGGTCCTTATAGTTAAGGAATACCCTGATGTGTTTCCGGAAGAACTACCAGGAATGCCACCCGATAGAGATGTAGAGTTCCTCATTGAACTAAAGCCGGGTACAGGACCAATAGCTAAAAGGCCTTACCCAATGACAACTGATGAACTGAAGGAACTCAAGAAGCAATTGGAAGAGTTTATGCAGAAATGCTTTATCCGTCCAAGCTCATCACCCTGGGGATCCCCAATCCTTTTCGTCAAGAAGAAGGATAGTACCCAGAGATTAGTCACCGATTACCGTGACATAAATGAGCATACAATCAAGAACAAGTATCCGCTACCCAAAATCAATGAGCTTTTCGATCAACTAGAAGGGGATGTCGTGTTCTCCAAGATTGATCTCAGATCAGGGTACTTTTAGATGAAAGTTAGAGAGATGGACATTGTGACGCCCGAAAATCAGTACTATGTAGATTTAAGCGCTCCCGCCGAAATCCGCATAATAACGATTTTTGGTCGCCCACCAGACATAATGTGCACGCCGAAACATGCGCATTATGTGGGTGAAATTGTGATAACATTACAACAGTTCCGATACATCCACAAATACAACAAAGATATAATTACAACAACGACTCGAACGAGTCAAGATACAAATGATACAATACAAAGATACAAATGACAGCGGAAGCAAAATAGTATCCGTCTAAGGATAAGATGCAAATTGGACTAAGAGTCCTGAAGATAAGCGATGGCGCCAAATCCCTGCCCAGCCAAGCCGGAGGGATTCCCAAGAACGTCGTCTCACTTCAAACCTGTTGACTGCACATAAAGCATAACCCAAAAGAGGGTCAGGGCACTCCCTGGCAAGCAAAACCGACTTGCCTACTTTCTACACCATCTCCCAAAATATAGGGGAGGTGGACTTAGCGGCAGCAGCACTAGCAACCTAAAGAGACACGCTACAACTTCCGTCTAATTAGACAGGGATAAGAGAGCGCATAAGTAAACAGCTACTACTAACACCAATCATAACCCATTCTCGGATTAACCCCCTCTACCAAATATGAGGAAGCAATTCGGGAAACTCACACATTGAACAATTTTAGTTATCATTTATTGTGAAAGTAATTCTATATTACTAGTCAAATTAATTAACAATGATTAGGTGTAAGTTGTCTAGATCTTGTTAGCCAGCATCATCACCAAGTCGTCCATAACCGTGGACACGGCTCATCGATAAGATTATACCCTGCAGGGGTGCACTACTGGACCCATACTCGCATGATCAACCCAGTCAAAAACATTAGGGCCTTTCAACCCAACTCTTTTCCTTCACTGCAACAAGTCCAGGAGCCACGGGAGCTATGCTGGTCCCGGCCAAAAGGGTGCGGACTCCCGCAGGACACACCCCTCCGCACCAACAGGCCGCGCCCTATATGCATGTATCGATGCATATGAGACAAATGGAAAACCCGAACTAGGTGCGGCTCCCGGACAAGTCGAAGTTCCAGTCAAAGTCGAGGGGGGCTCCATTGGGCCTCCCACAAGTGGTTAGTGCGCTCAAAATTGGATCCGAGGACAAAATCTCAGTTCCTAGGTCGACACTTAGCAGAACAAAGCACCTCGCAAGGCCTTCCGCCGGTGCCTTATCTTTTAATTATAATACCCCAATATAATACAACATTTTATTAAGGTAGAATAATCTATCCAGCTAAGCATATGAAATAAAAGACCGACAGATGACTCGCACAACCAACTCTAAGCATGCACTACGACTCGCAAGGCTAACAGATAAACATACAACAGGTGATGGGATGTGGGGATAAAGCTGTATAGGCTGCAGGATAAACATGTGATGGGATCGCAATAAAGAATCGTATACTAGGGTAGCAGAGATCAACGGCAGGAATGAAAGACAATGTATAGGTAAACAAGCAAACTTTGCTTGCCTGGAATCCCGCATGAAAGCAGATCTTGTCGTGGCTCACACATCTCAACGTCGTATCCGCGAAGAAGCAACAAACACTGGAAAGCGTAAAAGATGCATTTTACAACTACGGCAAAAGATCCAGCATGATCATATGAGAATGATGCATGTCATGGCGAGATGCAATTTGAGATGCACTTAACTCAAATTAAGAGGAACCGGGGTTCCGACAATTAATACTTAGGTGCAAGTTATTTATCTACTCCACAAATTAAATGTTCATTAACATGGCAAGACATGGCAAAGATGATCTAGTCAAATTAAATGGAATGAGGCAATACATATAGTGATTTGCCCCACACGTCCCATATTTATTATTTAGGTGATTTGCTACACCCGCAAACCCAAGAGATGCAACAAATGCAATTATGATGCGATATGCACAAGATAGATGACATTTAATAAAAAAATAGGTTTTAGGGTTAGGGTTTGGGTTCGTACGTCGGATCGGGTGAACTAGGGTTCGAAACCGACGTCTTCGGTCCGTAGAGGAAGTAGTCGTCGCGGAACCGGCGCATCGTCGTTTGTCGGTGTCGTGGAAGTGGTCGGGTAGTCGTACTCGGTCACCCTCGTTGACGGGCGCGGGCACGGAGGAGCACGGCCACGGACACATGAAGGAAAAACACACGGCGGGCACCGCGACACGGGCACGGGCGGTCACGTCAACGCGGCACCGGAAGGAGCACGTGCACGCGCATGTAGCAACACCTCGAAGGGTGGACAAACACGGACAACAAAGCGACGTCAGGGTCTTGCGGACATTTTGTCGAACACCCGGCGTGCGGCGGACGCGGGGGGACACCGGACGGAGACGGCGTGTACGCGGCCGGAAGGAGACAGCGGGGACGACGCGTGGCGGGCGCGCAAGGTGGCGCGGCGGCGGCGTGGAGGAGCACGGGGCGGCGCGGGGCGTGCGTGGCGTGGGGCGCGGCGGCGGCCGAGCACGGAGAAGGGGAGGCGACGCGAGGTGCTGGGGAGGCGGTCGGGGGCGGGGAGCGGGCGGCTGCGGGCGAGCAAGCGGCAGAACAGGCCGGGCCGGAGCAGGGGGAGGCCGGGGCACGCGGGGCGGCGCGCGGCAGAACAGGCCGGGCCGGAGCAGGGGGAGGCCGGGGCACGCGGGGCGGCGCTCGGCGAAGCGGCGGCGGCGGCCATGGCGCAGGCGGCGGGGCGCGGAGGCGGCCGAGCTGGGACGCGCTGCGGGGAGGCGACGGCGCGCTGGCGCGGCCAGAGGCGCGCGCGCAGCGGCGCGCTCGGGGGCGCGGCGGCCGATGCTGGGGAGGCGAGAGCGTCGGAAGCGACGGCGGCCGGGGCGGCGCGACGGCCCGGGGAGGCGCGGCGCTGGGGCGGTGACCGGCGGCGAAAGGCGCAAGCGCTGGGGAGCTCGGGCTCGGGAGGATCGGGCTGGCTGGTGCGGTTGCGGGCTCGTGCGGGAAGGAAGGAAGAAGGAGAGAAAAGGAAAGAAAGGAAAGGAAAGAAAGGAAGAAAGAAAAGGAAAGAAGAGAAAAGAAAAAGGAGAAAAGGGAAAAAGGGAAAAAGAAAAGGAGAAAAAGGGGGGGTGGCTGCGAAAATTCTAGGGGGTGGGAAAAAGTTTTCAGGGGGCAAAACCTAGGGTTTGGGTTAGATTTGCTTTGGGCCTTATTCCTCTCTTTTTATTATTTTATGTTTTATGTTTTTAAAACAAAATAGAAAAAGAATTTGAACACGAAACCTTTACAAAATATTTTTAGTTTTCAATAGACAATTTAATAAACTAATTTTTAACATTTGCAAAAGATTTGAAGTATCACAATTTTAATTATTTGAAATGCATTTGAATTTAATTGTGAGAAATTAATTTAAATCGAACAAATTAAATTAATGAGATGCAATGTGATGCCATGTCGATACAAAAAAAAACACACAAAACTAAAAGGGGATAAATCCCGGGGCGTTATAGACATAGCCAAGACTGCCTTTGTTACAAGATATGGTTCATATGAGTACACCGTAATGCCTTTAGGGTTAACCAATGCTCCAGCCTATTTCATGAATATGATGAATAAGATATTTATGAATTTTCTGTACAAGTTTGTTGTTGTCTTCATCGATGACATCCTAGTCTACTCCAAAAGTCACAGAGAACATGAAGAACATTTACGTCTGGTGTTGCAAAGGCTCCGAGAGCATAAGTTATATGCTAAGTTCAACAAGTGTGAATTCTGGTTAAAACAAGTAGGATTTGTAGGACACCTGGTGTCTAAAGATGGGATAGCAGTGGATCCAGAAAAAGTTGCTGCTGTGACGAATTGGGAATCACCCAAAAATGTGGGGGAAATCCGCAGTTTTCTAGGACTTGCAGGATACTACCGGAGATTCATTGAAAAGTTCTCCAAGATTGCCAAAGCCTTGACTGAACTACTGAAGAAGGGAAAGAAATTTGAGTGGACAGAAGCTTGTGAGACCAGTTTTCAAGAATTAAAGAAGCGCTTGGTGTCGGCACCAGTATTATGCTTACCCGATTTAGAGAAAGACTTGCAAGTCTATTGCGACGCTTCATATCATGGCCTAGGAAGCGTATTGATGCAAGAAGGCAAAGTAGTGTCTTACGCCTCAAGACAACTCAAAAATCATGAAGTAAACTACCCCACTCATGTTCTAGAGTTAGCTTCTGTGGTACATGCGCTAAAGATATGGAGACCATATTTATGGGGAAAGAGATGTGAAGTATTTACAGATCATAAAAGCCTCAAGTACTTCTTTACCCAGAAGGAATTAAACATGCGACAAAGGAGATGGTTAGAATTGATCAAAGACTATGATTTAAGTCTACAATACCACCCAGGGAAAGCCAACGTAGTGGCTGATGCCTTGAGTCGTAAGACTTATGTAAACGGACTCACGGCAGGAGAATTGCCGGAAGATCTTTGTAGAGGATTTAAGGACCTTCGATTGGAAGTGGTACTTGAAGGATTTGTAGCATCCTTAGAAGTTCAACCTCTTCTATTTAACAAAATCAAGACAGCTCAGTTAGAGGATAAAGCAGTAAAAGAAATCAAGAAGAACCTAAGCGAAGGCAAAGCCAGGGACTTTAGAGAAGATGAAGAAGGAACCTGTCAGACCCTGAATTCAAGCTACACAAACGAAACGTATCGGTTGGGCAACACAACCAAGAACATACTGGGGTTACCAATCCCAGGAAACAATCAGGCCATGCTCGGAATGGATCATCGGCCGACAGCTCTTGGCGACCCCAACGTCACATACGTTTCCAGATTGTGCACGCAAGAACCCAAAAAGTCTTCCAACTCGTATACTTCAACCATACACACATGGTATACGAGTCGGATTTTTAACAAGTTGAAACCACAGAATAAACCTAAGACACAAAGAAAGGAAATAATATCCAAAAGCTCTCACTGAGCAAAATATATCGAATGGCACCAATCAGAGGACACATGTCCCAACATTACATCATGCAGCGGAAACAAACCGGTCTGAGTACAGACAAGAAGCAAAGGGCTCAAGGCCGAAACGGAAAAGAAGGCCCATCCACGCAGTCCACCAGGAAGTAGCCCAGGGGAACTCTAACTACTCGTCGTAGCTCTCGTCGTCGAACTCCACGTAGTATCCACCCAACTGGTCGAGCGAAGTATCCTCAACTGCAGAAAAACCACAGCCCGCGAATGGGTCAATACGCCGAAGCGTATCGAACAAGCTTAAGCTAACAGGTTACAAAACTGTAAGATTCCCAAAGTATGGGGAAAAGTGTACTTAGCGGCAGCAGCACTAGCAACGTAAAGAGACACGCTAAATCTTCCGTCTAATTAGAGAGGGATAAGAGAGCGTTTAAGTAGCCACCTACAACTAACACCAGTCATAACCCATTCTCGAATTAACCCCCTCAACCAAGTATGAGGAAGCAATCCGAGAATACTCACACGTTAACAATTTTAGTTACCATTTAGGGTGTAAGTAATTCTATAGTTACTAGTCAAATTAATTAACAATGATTAGGTGTAAGTTTTCTAGATCTTGTTAGCCAGCATCATCACCAAAGTTGTCCATAACTGTGGACACAGCTCATCGATAAGATTATACCCTGCAGGGGTGCACTACAGTACCCATACTCGCATGATCAACCCAGTCAAAAACCTTAGGGCCTCTCAACACGACTCATTCCTTCACTACAGCAAGTCCAAGTGCCACCCATATGAGTTGTTACCCGCGTCAGGAGTCCGGCCGAATCTCAAATGCGGACTCATTAGTTTGTGTCTGCGCACCATGCGGCTCAAACCACAGTAGGAACTGTCCGCTACGTGCGCACCACCCCTATATGACCCCTCGTATCAAGTAACCTCTCATCGATCATCATCATCATGCACATGCATATGAGCAAATGGAAAACCCGAACTACTTGCGGCACATGGACGAGCTGAGGATCCGTTCAAAGTCGAGGGGGGCTCCATTGGGCCACCCACAAGTGGTTAGTGCGCTCAAAATTGGATCCGAGGACAAAATATCAGTTCCTAGGTCGACACTGAGCAGAACAAAGCACCTCGCAAGGCCTTCCGCCTGGTGCCTTATCTTTTAATTATAGATCCCCAAAATAATACAGTAGTTTATTATAGTAGAACAATATATCATACTAAGCATATGAGATAAAGACAAAGGAACGACTCGCTCAACCAATCCTAAGCATGCACTACGACTCGCAAAGGCCAACAGATAAACATGCAAGGGGTTATGGGTTGTGTGGATATAGCTGTATAGGCTGCAGGATAAACATGTGATGGGATCGCAATTTAAGAATCGATAACTAGGATAGCATAGATCAAAAGGCAAGAATGAAAACCCGACAATCGTGTAACCGGTTAGCAGAAGCTTGCCTGGCAGCTCGTGGCCTGGCACGACAGCTGGAACCTCAGTATCGTAGGCACTCGCAGCAGACACGTCGTCGTCTACCCAAAGAGAGCCAAACACAGACAATAGGAAACAATAATCAATATAGAGAAATGCGCAATCAAATGATGGTGCAATATGGTATGAGATGATTAGGTCATATTTAAAGCGGGGATGGAATCCTGGCAAAAGATTAGGGTGCGAGTTATTTGGGTAACCAACAATTTAAATGTTACTTAATATATAGTAGATATGGTGATCTAATTAATTTAAATGGAATAGGCATTAATTAATTATTTGCCCACCACTTAACATATTTAGTAATTAATTGCAAATTATTTATCTTCAAATCGAATTAAATATTTATTAACATGGCAAGACATGGTATAAAAGATATGAGCATATTAAATGGAATTAGGGCATTATATATTTATTACCCCACATATCCCATATTTAATTAATTAATTGCATTTGTTAAATTAAACTAAGAATTAAAAATAAATGATGCGAAAAGACATAAGAATGTTATAATAATGTTTATTGCATTTTTCTGATATAAAAACATATAAAGTTTATTTAATTTGGATTTATAAATTAAAAGTTATAGCATTTTTAGGTGTAGGGGTGTCTCTGAAAACTCCCAGGGACTTATCCGTGATAGAACATTAGCAGGGGAGGTCCTTGGTGTGAAAGAAGAAACCCAGGGGCTTCGGTGCAAAGAAACTGCGCCCAGGAACTTTTCTCACCGTGCGCAGAGCACACCCAGGAGACTGCTAGGCGGGCCCCAGGGCCACGGTGGCGTGGGCGCACTGCGTTGTCTCCCGCGGTCACTGACCCGCGGGGTCCACCTGTCGGTGACGCGACGAAAAAAGGAGGCCTTTTTCCCCTGCCCGTTGGAGACTCGAACTCGCGAGCTCGGGTGAGCGCACGGCCGGTGCTGCTAGCCAGCAGGTTAGGTTAGTGATTAGTGTTAGGATTAGCTTCTAATTGGTTTTTAACAGGAAAACAAGGGGGTGCGAACTCTGACGAAACTGACCGAGTTTCAGACCAGAGGCGCACGGTGGGGAGAAGCTCGTCGCCGGTGACCAATTCGGGCGGCGCGGGACGCGTGTGGGAGTCGCGGGGGTGCAGGATGGTGTGGGGAATCAATTCCCGTGCTCGGAAGTGAGAAAACGGGGGAGATGAGTCGTGTTCGTCCTCGACACGCTCGGACCCGTGCGTGTCCATGGCGTGCTCACCGGCGCCATGGAAATCCAGCGAGCCGCGGCGAAAATCGAAGGGGAAAAAGAGGGGGGTCCGACTGCGGCTCACCGAGGGAGATCGTTGGCGAGAGGAGGGCGGTTGCGGCGGCTGGAGGAGAGCGAACGGTGCCGGGGACGGAGGGCGGAGCTCGGACCAGCGTTGGGGAAGAAGAGGATGCGCGGCGTTGTCCGGGACGGAGTGGTTGCGGGGGCTTCCGTGCAGCTGCTGGGCGTCTTTTGGCGCGGCCGGGAGGTCCGGGTCGCTCGTGGTCAGCGGGGCTCCGAGCTCCTCTTTGTCTCTGTCATGGCGTCGGCGAGAGCGAGGAAGGAGCGAGCGGCGGCGGGGGCGGATGAAACTAGGGTTAGGGTTTGCTCTGGTCCACGCGATTTAAAGAAAGAGGAAGAGGAGAGAAGAGGAGAGAGGCAGTGGGGGCGCCGGTGGGGGCGACATGGCAGGGGGCGAGCTCTTCTTGTCGAGCTGGAAAGCGAGCTCTGCTCCCTGCGTCCGTACGAGGACGACGATGGGAGTGGGCCAGCGTGGATCGGCAGCTGGGCTGAGATGGGCCGAGCAGGCCCAGCTCGGCCAGGGGCTTATTTTTTTCTTCCTTTAAACCTTCTGATTTTTGTATTTGTAAAACAACTAAGAGAAGAGACATAAAAAGAACTTTTGAACAATTTTTCAAGTTTCAAATTAGTCATATTAATATCTTATTTGATTATTTATAAATAATTTGAAACTTCAAATGAAATATTTTGAAAGCATTTGAATTTAAATAAGAATTTACATTTGGAATTTGAATTTGAAGCAATATAATTAAATAAATGCAAGCACATATGGAAAGATGACATGATTCAACATTTTATTGCACAACAATTTGGAAAGTTACAAACGGGCTGTTACAACACTCCCCCCCCCCCCCCTCAAAGGAATCACGCCCCGAGATTCTTCATGGAGCAACAAAGAGGTTGGGGTACTCGGCACGGAGATGGTCTTCACGTTCCCATGTAGCTTCCTTGTCAGAATGATGAGACCATTGAACCTTGTAGAACTTGACAGTGTTGTTACGGGTGCGACGTTCAGCTTCGTCAAGAATGTGAATCGGTTGTTCCACATAAGAGAGATCTTCTCGAAGTTCAATTGACCCATGATCAACTGCACGACCTGGATCTTGGAAGCACTTCTTGAGTTGTGACACGTGGAAGACATCGTGCACTTTGGAGAGGTTTGGAGGAAGTTCCAGACGGTAAGCCAATTCACCACGCCTTGAAAGAACGTTGAAAGGCCCAACATAACGCGGAGCGACCTTGCCTTTGATGCCAAAGCATTGCGTGCCTCTCAGAGGAGTGACACGAAGGTAAGCTTGATCACTAGGTGCATAGACCATGTCCCTGTGCTTGCTATCATAATAGCTCTTCTGCCGAGACTGGGCAATCTTCAAATTGTCACGAATGATGCGAAATTTTCTTCAGCCTCCAAGATAATATCCGGCCCAAAGAATGGACGTTCACCAACTTGAGACCAATTGAGAGGAGTTATACATTTGCGGCCATACAGAGCTTCAAATGTTGCCATGCCTAGACTTGCTTGGAAGCTGTTGTTGTAGGAGAACTCAGCATATGGAAGGCAATCCTCCCATTTCATGCCAAAGGAGATAACACAAGCTCTGAGCATATCCTCCAGAATTTGATTCACTCTTTCCACCTGTCCACTTGTCTGCGGATGGTAAGCTGTGCTGAACAGAAGTTTGGTACCCAAGGCTTTCTGAAAGCTATCCCAAAATCGAGAAGTGAAGATACTTCCACGATCTGAGCTTATTGCCAAAGGAACACCATGTAACGGAACCAGTCTTGTCATATAGAGTTCTGCCAACTGACTAGCTGATACTGTCTCTTTGACTGGAAAGAAGTGAGCCACTTTGGAGAGACGATCAATGACAACAAAGATTGCATCGTTGCCTTTCTTGGACTTTGGAAACCCAGTAACGAAGTCCATCTCGATCTTGTCCCATTTCCACTCAGGAATTTGCAGTGGTTGAAGAAGTCCAGATGGTCTCTGATGAACTGCCTTGACACGACAACAAACATCACACTGAGACACATAGCGAGCAATTTCGCGCTTCATCCTGGTCCACCAATAGATAGTCTTGAGACCCTGGTACATCTTTGTGCTGCCAGGGTGGATAGAAAGCGGAGTATCATGAGCCTCCTTGAGAATGAGCTCTCTTAAGCTGTCAAGCTTGGGCACTACAATGCGTTCTTCAAACAGCAAGGTACCCTTGTCATCGACAGAGAAACTCTTGTACTTATCCTTGCCAATGTTGTCTTTGATATTCTTGATACCAGAATCACGCAACTATGCGGCACGGATCTTATCCTCAAGTGTAGGAGTGGCAATCAAGTTTGCAAGATAACCAGAGGGAACCACTTGAAGATTGAGCTTCTTGAATTCTTCGTGAAGAGGAGGTTGGATGTCCTCAACCATGAGGTTGTTGCAATAGGACTTGCGACTGAGAGCATCAGCCATTACATTAGCCTTGCCTGGAGTGTAAGAGATGGTAAGATCGTAATCTGAGAGTTTCTCAAGCCACCTTGTTTGCCTGAGGTTCAAATCTGGTTGAGTGAAGAGATATTTGAGACTCTTGTGATCAGTGAAGATCTCAAAGCTGTGCCCCAACAAATAAGGTCTCCAAGCCTTGAGGGCATACATGATTGCTGCAAGTTCAAGATCATGGGTAGGGTAGTTGAGCTCATGAGGCTGCAATTGGCGAGATGCATAAGCCACAACTTTGCGTTCTTGCATGAGGATTGCGCCTAGTCCTTGAAGAGATGCATCGCAGAATATTTGGAAAGGTTTGGAAGTGTCTGGGCCAACTAGAACAGGAGTAGAAGTGAGTTTAGCTTTCAAGAGATTGAAGCTCTCATCACACTTTGGAGTCCAAAGAAACTTTCTATCCTTCCTAGTAAGATCGGTGAGAGGCTTAGCGATTTTGGAGAAGTTCTCAACAAAACGACGACAATAGCTAGCCATGCCAAGGAAACTCCTGACTTGTTTCACCGATGTAGGAGGCAACCATTCAACAATGGCCTTCACTTTTTCTGGATCAACAGAAATGCCTTCAGAAGAGATGACATGACCAAGGTAGGATACTTTAGGAAGCCAGAATTCACACTTGGAGAACTTGGCGTAGAGACGGTGTTCTCGGAGTTTCAACAAGATAAGCCGTAGATGTTCTCCGTGTTCTTCCTCGGTTTTGCAATAGATAAGAATGTCATCGAGATAGACTACCACGAACTTATCGAGGTATTCCATGAAAACGAAGTTCATGAGACGTGAGAAAGTCGCCGGAGCATTTGTGAGACCGAAAGACATGACAGTGTATTCGTAGAGACCATAACGAGTGGTGAAAGCTGTCTTTGGAATGTCTTCTTGGCGGATCTTGATCTGGTGATAACCTGACCTCAAGTCCAACTTGGAGAAAACCTTAGCACCAGCCAGTTGATCGAACAGGTCGTTGATGCGAGGGAGAGGATACTTGTTCTTGATGGTTTTCTTGTTCAGAGGACGGTAGTCAACAACCAGTCGCTCAGTCGTGTCCCTCTTTTTGACAAACAGAGTAGGACAACCCCACGGAGAAGTACTAGGTTGAATATGACCTTTCCTTTCCAACTCCTCTAGCTGTCTCTTAAGCTCAGCCAGTTCTTTGGTGCCCATCTTGTAAGGACGTTTGGATATGGGAGCAGTGCCTGGTTCTAGTTCAATAACGAACTCGACGGCTCTGTCAGGTGGCATACCTGGTAATTCTTCAGGAAAGACGTCAGGAAAGTCTCGGACCACCGGAATAGCTTCTATGGAAGGAAGAGGATCAACATTGAGAGCGAAAAGCTGAGCTGAAGAGGTTTGGTTTGGAGAATAGACTATATGTCCAGAAGGATGAGAAAGAGTTACAGTATTTGTGGAACAGTCTATCTTAGCTTGATTGGCCTTCAACCAATCCATGCCCAGAATGACATCAATATCATAATTGCCGAGAATTATTAGAGATGCCAAGAAGATATGTCCTCCAATTTGGATTTCGTTGTTGGGGCTTATCTTGGAAGAAGTCATTTGCATGCCGGGAGAAATGACACTAAGACCATTGGACATAGACTCGAAAGAGAGATCATGCATTTGTGCAAAAGCTTGTGATGCAAATGAATGCGATGCGCCTGTGTCAAATAAGACCTTAGCAGGAATATGGTTAACAGGGAGTATACCGAGGACAACTTCTGGAGCTTCCTCTGCTTCATCAGCCCTTATGTGGTTCACCCGCGCAGCACGTGCCGTAGGCCTGGTGTTGGGGATGAAAGGCCTAGTCGGGGCAGGTGCGCGGACCATTGCCTGAGTTGGAGCAGGGCGAGGTGGTGGAGGAAGTGTGCGGGTCTCCGGGCAGTTGTTGGAGTAGTGCCCCGGTTTCCCGCACTGGTAGCAGGTCACGTTGGGGCGAGCGCCCGTTGGCCTTGGCGGTCCTCCGAAACCCCTCATAGCAAGAGCCGGGTTCGGTGGGCGAGGCGTGAGTCCTGGAGGTCCTGGCACGTAGGTAGCTCGTGCGAAGGCGCTGTTAGGCACCCAGAGCCGACGCTTCTGAGCAGGAGCGGCGGCGATTGACGATGAAGAAGAGTTGCTCTCACGAGAGTGCTTGCGCGACTCCTCGAAGACCTTGCGCCCATGCTCCTCATTGAGTGCGATGTTGACGAGGTCCTCGAAGTTGTCGGCCTTGACGAGGTTCAGCTTGTACTTGAGCGCTAGGTTGAAACCCTTGCGGAACTTGGCCATCTTCTTGACCTCAGTGTTCACCTCATCTCCAGCGTAACGAGCAAGGCGATTGAACTCGCCATTGTACTCCATCACGTCCATCTTGCCCTGCGTCAGCGAGTTAAACTGCTCGCGCATCCTGTCCATGAGACCTTCTGGGATGTGGTGGCGCAGGAAGGCTGCCTTGAAATCCCCCCAAGTGGTAACCACCCCGGGAGCTCTCATAGCCTGGAAGTTTTCCCACCATGAGGCAGACTTGCCCTTAAGCAGGTAGGACACGTAAGGCATCTTGTCGTGCTCAGCCACGTGGGCGATAGCAAGGGTCCTTTCCATCTCGCAAAGCCAATCATCAGCTTCCAGCGGCTCAGTGGGGGAAGCGAAGTTCCTTGTGCCCAGACCGAGGAAGTCCTTGACGGTCACACGTGCATTGCCTTCATTGCGGTGCCCATGGTTGTTCTGGTAGGCTTGGTTCTCGGCCATTTGAGCCAGAACTTGGGTCATCTGACCAAGCAACTCAGTGATTGGAGGCGGTTGTGGTGCGTCTTCCGCATTGCGGTTGTTCCTGGTGTTCGTCATCCTGGAGACATTGGATATTAGAACATCGACAAGATACACAAAGCCAGGGAAAACTTGGAAAGTCGAATTCTTGCTCAGAAAAATAGTTGCAAACTGTAGGATAACAAGGATAAGCTTCTCATAGCAAAGGTTCATAACCATACACTTAGTTAGCCATCAGTACAACCACCAAGGTTTCAGTACTACGAGGACAGCTACTAGTACAAAGTTAACCATCCGTACAACCAACACGGTTTCGGTACAAAGGATAGCTA
Organism: Poa annua; assembly: GCA_026929855.1. Lineage (NCBI taxonomy): Eukaryota > Viridiplantae > Streptophyta > Magnoliopsida > Poales > Poaceae > Poa > Poa annua. The sequence continues at coordinate 25,652,541 of CM049432.1, forward strand.
CTACAACAAAGGAAAAGATACAACTCGAAGCTAGCTCTCGCTTCCCTCAGAAGACGAAACTAGGTGGCGGCGATGGGTGTAGCGACGATCGCAGTACACGTGGTACTCTCGCACAATGCGTCGAAACTGAACGGAGTAGGCATCTGGCGTCTGTTTCCCGTACAGCAGTGGTCCAACGTGGTCTGGATCAATAGTGATCAGAGGACCACGCTCTGGAGTGTATCCACCCACAGCAGACAGACGACTCGGAAAAGCGAGCTGGAACCTCGGGAAAGCGTCTGGTGTGACGTTCCTCCTGTCATACTGACCCAGGTGAGAGAGTGCCCGGTGCAGCTGCTGACGGACTGCTGCTAGCTCCAAGCGTAGAGTCCCAGCAACTGAGTCTGAAGACTGGCCAAACTGAGCGGTCTTGTCTAGAACCTCGAGCTCGTAAGCTGCTAAGTGTACTGCCATGTCCACAGTGGAAGCCTCAGCAACGTGCTTGTGCACAGTATCACCATCATCTCCCCTGATCCAAACAGCAGCTCTGTAGAAGGTCTGTCCGTAATCTCTGGGGATCTCTGACACCTGGTACTCCGGGAGGAAGCTGAAACCTACATAGTCAACCATGCTTCTGAGAAGCTTCGGGTAACCGGTAGTCTGCTCACAGTGGGTCTTACGCACCACCTGGGCGTGCGCCATCTACATAGCAGTTTGAAGTAGAAGTTAGCCTCCGGAAACAAAAGGATTGATTGCACAGAATGAATTGTACAATGACAAGGAGATGAAAACCAGTGAAAGATAGACAACAACTGATTGATTCAAGATTGAAACTGAACATAGCCGAAGAAGTTGATAACTAGCAAAACGACCAAAGCAACCTTCAACACCTGCAACTATGGTACTACGGAACACCCAGAACACGTGATGTCCTAAATTTTAAAATTAAGGTGAGAAGGGAATTATCGTAACACTTCCTTACCAGAAGAACAGGGAGGGTGGGTGGGGAAAGAAGTAAAAGAACACAATTCCTACTCTCACGTTTAAGAATTTCCTGATAACTACAAAATATTTTTCTAGACTCAAACAACGACCAGTAGAAGGGAACCTGAGGGCGTTTAAGCTCTGATACCAACTGTCAGACCCTGAATTCAAGCTACACAAACGAAACGTATCGGTTGGGCCACACAACCAAGAACATACTGGGGTTACCAATCCCAGGAAACAATCAGGCCATGCTCGGAATGGATCATCGGCCGACAGCTCTTGGCGACCCCAACGTCACATACGTTTCCAGATTGTGCACGCAAGAACCCAAAAAGTCTTCCAACTCGTATACTTCAACCATACACACATGGTATACGAGTCGGATTTTTAACAAGTTGAAACCACAGAATAAACCTAAGACACAAAGAAAGGAAATAATATCCAAAAGCTCTCACTGAGCAAAATATATCGAATGGCACCAATCAGAGGACACATGTCCCAACATTACATCATGCAGCGGAAACAAACCGGTCTGAGTACAGACAAGAAGCAAAGGGCTCAAGGCCGAAACGGAAAAGAAGGCCCATCCACGCAGTCCACCAGGAAGTAGCCCAGGGGAACTCTAACTACTCGTCGTAGCTCTCGTCGTCGAACTCTACGTAGTATCCAGCCAACTGGTCGAGCGAAGTATCCTCAACTGCAGAAATACCACAGCCCGCGAACGGGTCAATACACCGAAGCGTATCGAACAAGCTTAAGCTAACAGGTTACAAAACTGTAAGATTCCCAAAGTATGGGGAAAAGTGTACTTAGCGGCAGCAGCACTAGCAACGTAAAGAGACACGCTAAAACTTCCGTCTAATTAGAGAGGGATAAGAGAGCGTTTAAGTAGCCACCTACAACTAACACCAGTCATAACCCATTCTCGAATTAACCCCCTCAACCAAGTATGAGGAAGCAATCCGAGAATACTCACACTTTAATAATTTTAGTTACCATTTAGGGTGTAAGTAATTCTATAGTTACTAGTCAAATTAATTAACAATGATTAGGTGTAAGTTGTCTAGATCTTGTTAGCCAGCATCATCACCAAAGTCGTCCATAACCGTGGACACGGCTCATCGATAAGATTATACCCTGCAGGGGTGCACTACAGTACCCATACTCGCATGATCAACCCAGTCAAAAACCTTAGGGCCTCTCAACACGACTCATTCCTTCACTACAGCAAGTCCAAGTGCCACCCATATGAGTTGTTACCCGCATCAGGAGTCCGGACGAATCTCAAATGCGGACTCATTAGTTTGTGTCTGCGCACCATGCGGCTCAAACCACAGTAGGAACTGTCCGCTACGTGCGCACCACCCCTATATGACCCCTCGTATCAAGTAACCTCTCATCGATCATCATCATCATGCACATGCATATGAGCAAATGGAAAACCCGAACTACTTGTGGCACATGGACGAGCTGAGGATCCTTTCAAAGTCGAGGGGGGATCCATTGGGCCACCCACAAGTGGTTAGTGCGCTCAAAATTGGATCCGAGGACAAAATATCAGTTCCTAGGTCGACACTGAGCAGAACAAAGCACATCGCAAGGCCTTCCGCCTGGTGCCTTATCTTTTAATTATAGATCCCCAAAATAATACAACAGTTTATTATAGTAGAACAATATATCATACTAAGCATATGAGATAAAGACAAAGGAACGACTCGCTCAACCAATCCTAAGCATGCACTACGACTCGCAAAGGCCAACAGATAAACATGCAAGGGGTTATGGGTTGTGTGGATATAGCTGTATAGGCTGCAGGATAAACATGTGATGGGATCGCAATTCAAGAATCGATAACTAGGATAGCATAGATCAAAAGGCAAGAATGAAAACCCGACAATCGTGTAACCGGTTAGCAGAAGCTTGCCTGGCAGCTCGTGGCCTGGCACGACAGCTGGAACCTCAGTATCGTAGGCACTCGCAGCAGACACGTCGACGTCTACCCAAAGAGAGCCAAACACAGACAATAGGAAACAATAATCAATACAGAGAAATGCGCAATCAAATGATGGTGCAATATGGTATGAGATGATTAGGTCATATTTAAAGCGGGGATGGAATCCCGGCAAAAGATTAGGGTGCGAGTTATTTGGGTAACCAACAATTTAAATGTTACTTAATATATAGTAGATATGGTGATCTAATTAATTTAAATGGAATAGGCATTAATTAATTATTTGCCCAACACTTAACATATTTAGTAATTAATTGCAAATTATTTATCTTCAACTCGAATTAAATATTTATTAACATGGCAAGACATGGTATAAAAGATATATAGTAGATATGGAATTAGTTAATTAATTAAATGTATAAAAGATATGGAATAGTAGATATGGAATAGTATATATAAAAGATATAAAAGATATGACATATTAAATGGAATTAGGGCATTATATATTTATTACCCCACATATCCCATATTTAATTAATTAATTGCATTTGTTAAATTAAACTAAGCATTAAAAAAAATGATGCAAAAAGACATAAGAATGTTATAATAATGTTTATTGCATTTTTCTGATATAAAAAACATATAAAGCTTATTTAATTTGGATTTATAAATTAAAAGTTATAGCATTTTTAGGTGTAGGGGTGTCTCTGAAAACTCCCAGGGACTTATCCGTGATAGAACATTAGCAGGGGAGGTCCCTGGTGTAAAAGCAGAAACCGAGGGGCTTCGGTGCAAAGAAACTGCGCCCAGAAACTTTTCTCACCGTGCGCAGAGCACACCCAGGAGACTGCTAGGCGGGCCCCAGGGCCACGGTGGCGTGGGCGCACTGCGCTGTCCCCCGCGGTCACTGACCCGCGGGGTCCACCTGTCGGTGACGCGACGAAAAAAGGAGGCCTTTTTCCCCTGCCTGTTGGAGACTCGAACTCGCGAGCTCGGGCGAGCGCACGGCCGGTGCTGCTAGCCAGCAGGTTAGGTTAGTGATTAGTGTTTGGATTAGCTTCTAATTGGTTTTTAACAAGAAAACAAGGGGGTGCGAACTCTGACGAAACTGACCGAGTTTCAGACCAGAGGCGCACGGCGGGGAGAAGCTCGTCGCCGGTGACCAATTCGGGCGGCGCGGGACGCGTGTGGGAGTCGCGGGGGTGCAGGATGGTGTGGGGAATCAATTCCCGTGCTCGGAAGTGAGAAAACGGGGGAGATGGGTCGTGTTCGTCCTCGACACGCTCGGACCCGTGCGTGTCCATGGCGTGCTCACCGGCGCCATGGAAATCCAGCGAGCCGCGGCGAAAATCGAAGGGGAAAAGAGGGGGGTCCGACTACGGCTCACCGAGCGAGATCGTTGGCGAGAGGAGGGCGGTTGCGGCGGCCGGAGGAGAGCGAACGGTGCCGGGGATGGAGGGCGGAGCTCGGACCAGCGTTGGGGAAGAAGAGGATGCGCGGCGTTGTCCGGGACGGAGTGGTTGCGGGGGCTTCCGTGCAGCTGCTGGGCGTCTTTTGGCGCGGCGGGGAGGTCCGGGTCGCTCGTGGTCAGCGGGGCTCCGAGCTCCTCTTTGTCTCTGTCATGGCGTCGGCGAGAGCGAGGAAGGAGCGAGCGGCGGCGGGGGCGGAAGAAACTAGGGTTAGGGTTTGCTCCGGTCCACGCGATTTAAAGAAAGGGGAGAGGAGAGAGGCAGTGGGGGCGCCGGTGGGGGCGACATGGCAGGGGGCGAGCTCTGCTCGTCGAGCTGGAAAGCGAGCTCTGCTCCCTGCGTCCGTACGAGGACGACGATGGGAGTGGGCCAGTGTGGATCGGCAGCTGGGCTGAGATGGGCCGAGCAGGCCCAGCTCGGCCAGGGGCTTATTTTTTTCTTCCTTTAAACCTTCTGATTTTTGTATTTGTAAAACAACTAAGAGAAGAGACATAAAAAGAACTTTTGAACAATTTTTACAAGTTTCAATTTAGTCATATTAATATCTTATTTGATTATTTATAAATAATTTGAAACTTCAAATGAAATATTTTGAAAGCATTTGAATTTAAATAAGAATTTACATTTGGAATTTGAATTTGAAGCAATATAATTAAATAAATGCAAGCACATATGGAAAGATGACATGATTCAACTTTTTATTGCACAACAATTTGGAAAGTTACAAACGGGCTGTTACAGAACCGTATGGTTTAAAGAACGCATATGTGTTCCTGACAATGTCGATCTTAGGAAGATAATACTTCAAGAAGCCCATGACTCACCTTATTCCATACATCCGGGTAACACCAAGATGTATATGGATGTAAAGGAGAGGTATTGGTGGATCAACTTGAAGCGTGATATTGCTGAATACATTGCAAAGTGTGACGTCTGCAGTCGTGTGAAAGCAGAACACCAAAAACCAGCAGGGTTGCTACAACCCTTACCAGTACCAGATTGGAAATGGGAACAGATTGGTATGGATTTCATCACGGGTCTGCCCAGGACTAAATCAGGGTATGATTCTATATGGGTTATAGTCGATCGTCTGACGAAAGTATCTCATTTTATACCCATGAAGACTACTTACACTAGTGCCAAACTAGCTGACATCTATATGAAGAGGATTGTGTGTTTACATGGTGTTCCCAAGAAAATTGTGTCGGATAGGGGTATTTAGTTTACTTCCCATTTCTGGAACCAATTACATGAGTCTCTGGGAACCAGGTTAGAGTTCAGCACAGCGTTTCATCCGCAGACGGATGGACAGACAGGAAGAGTAAACCAGATCCTAGGAGATATGCTGAGAGCATGCACTCTAGATTATAAGTCAAGCTGGGATGATAATTTTCCATATGCCGAGTTCTCTTACAACAACAGTTATCAAGCGAGCATAGAGATGTTGCCATTCGAAGCCCTGTATGGAAGAAAGTGTACTACCCCACTACTATGGAGTGGCGTAGGAGAACGTAGTTTGTTCGGACCATACATAATCAAGGAGGCTGAGGAAAAAGTCAGGTTGATTAAGGACCGTTTAAAAATAGCACAATCCAGACAGAAGAGTTATGCGGACTCCAAAAGGAGAGAAGTCACGTATGAAGTAGGCGATCGAGTCTATCTCAGAGTTTCACCTATGCAGGTTGTTAAAAGATTTGGAATCAAAGGAAAATTGGCACCTAGATTTATTGGACCTTTCAATGTATTATCCCACAAAGGAGAGGTCGCCTATGAATTGGAACTCCCGGTGCCACTAGAGGAAGTACAACTAGAAAGTGATCTCACTTATGAAGAAAAACCCATAAAGATTTTGGAGATCGCAGAGCGTGTCACCCGAACCAAGACCATCAAATTCTGTAAAGTACAGTGGAATCACCATTCAGAAGAGGAAGCGACATGGCAAAGAGAAGATGACCTTAAAGAAGACCACCCTCACCTATTTGCTAACCAATCCGAATCTCGAGGGCGAGATTCATCTTAAGGGGGTTAGGTTTGTAACATCCCAATTTTCAGAAAAAATTACAACTTTGCATCCATGCATCATCATCATTAAACTTGTCATATGAATCACATAGAATTTGAATTAAATTATTTATATATGTTTTAATTGATTTTGTGTCCATAAAATTATTATTTGAATTTATAATAATATTCCTTTTTATTCTATTTTTACTTTAGACAAAAATAATATCAAAAGAATCTATTTTTCATAAGCTTTTCAAATTTTATTTTTATGAATTTTTCTGAGAAGTTTTAATATAGTTTTGAAATTGTTTTATACTCAAAAGATTTAAAAACAGAAAAGGAATTCTAAAACGAAAAATAGAGCCGGGCCAGCCAGTGGGCTGAAGCCCACTAGCTACCTACCGCGCGCGCGACGCATTCCAGCCCGCCAGCAGCCCAGCGCCATCTCCCTCTCTCTCCGTGTCACTGACAGGTGGGTCCCACCTGTCATCCCCAACCCGGTCTTCTTCCCCAAATCACGCGCACGTCCACGGTAACCTCCGGCCGGCGATTCCTCCTCTTTAATCCGAGCAATTAAGACAGGATTCATTTCCTCGCATACGCCTACAAATAGCCCTCGAGCTCCTCTTCGTTTTGCCCTAGAAATCGCAGCACGGGAGCTCCCAGGCTGCCGCATTTTTCCGCCGCCGTGCCGCGACTGCCGCCGGCCATTTTCTTGAACTCCGGTGAGTCCCGAGCTCCTCAGGTCACCCCTAGTATCTCTCTCGATTCCCCGTAGCCATGCGCCTACTTGTGACATCTTCGCTCACTTCTTTCCGCAGCAGTTCGAGGAGGACGTCCGCGACCGAAGCAAGCCGCCGCCCGCAGCAACTCGGACGAGCAAGCAGAGGAGGCAGGAGAAGCTACGACCCCCACCACTTCGCCAACAACGTCGCCTCGACGCCCTCTACCCGTAGGTATGACCCGCTCGTCTCGGAACGCAGTAGAACATCGGGAACGCGCGATGTCGTGCGTGTCGCCGCCGCGCGCGCTTCTACAGGGAGGTCCTCCGGTGACCTAGCGCCACCGGTTTTGTTCAACGCATCTGGACCGTACGATTTAGGTTTAGCGGCCAAGATTAGATCCATTAGACGAACCGGTACGGGCGGATCTGGACCGCCAGATCCAGATCTGGCGGCCGAGATCATTTCACTTACCCACGTCAGCATGCATAGTCAGCGCACAGTCAGCGCCCAGTCAGCGCTGACGTGTAAAATAATTTCCTCGTTTTATTTAATTTGGCAGTTTTGTAGAAAACACACTGCATACTGTTTTCATCATTACTTTTTACCTGTTTAACCAAATTTAAATATTTTTATATATTTGAAATCCTTAGAACCAGTAGAACACTTTGGCTTCATTAGTTTTCTCTTTTGACACATTCAAATTTTTCAAATATTTTTGAGAGTAGTTTAAGTGTTTTTGACATAACTTTAGTTAGAAAAATTATTTTTGATTAAATCAAATTGCTAACAACTTGTTTGGATGCCCTCTGCCCAAATGTCATTTTTACAAAAATTGGTTATGAAATTTTATCTAAGTAAACTAAAATCCTTGATATTACCCTTTATTCACATCTAAAGAAATGAAAACAAATTAAAAATTTATTCATGCCTATATCACAAAAATTCAAAGAGATACATATATTTGTTTCTTGACGTTGGAAATAAATTATTGCATCTCATCTCATGCATAGCATATATTTTTCTTTGTATGAACATATTGCTTGTGTGTTTATGTGTGGCTCTTTATTTCTTTGTTAGACTATTCTGAGAGAAACGAGAATCTTTGCAACTGTAACTGCTGCACTCCCGGTTGCCAAGGCAAGTGGCACACCCCCATAAAAGTCCTATTATTTTTCTATGCATGAGTATATTATTTTTCTATAAGCATGTGTAGGATAGTATTGCTATGCAAGCCATGTTTAGACTTCCTTATTCCTATGTCTAGGTTCCTATGAAAATACTTAGTAGAATTGTGATGCTATGCAAAACTATTTTTATGAAAGGTTAAATTATACTAAGTTATAATCAAACACCTGGGTGGAATTGGTTGCTTGGCTGTATGAGTTGAGTGTTGTCCCCAGGGGATTTACCTGTGGGATATTCACTTGTGGATGGCCACCCAGAAACAAAGGGATCAGAAGAACTCCGAGTGAAGATTGCTTCTCGTGCAGCCATTGCCAATATGGGCTCTGGCTTGATCAACTAAGCTGCGTGGACTCGCCCCGGCCTGACAGGTGGAGGTAGTGGTTTGTTGGTGGAGCGCGTCAGGCCAGAGTGGGAGGGAAAATGCTTCTGAAAGATCTCGTCTCATTCTTCTCCTTTCCTTATCACAAATGGTGTGTAAAGGGTAAAGGTTGAATGGGTACAATGGTGAACGTGCACAACCTCTGCAGAGTTAAAATCTAAGTACTTAGTCGTGTCCCCGGAAACGGACAATTGAGCAGCTGAACGAGGACGTCAACGGAGGATTCCACCATTCCAATTTTAAATTAAAAACTTGATGGGTGAACAAGGGTAGAATGAGACTATGGCTTTCATATCATATTTGTCTCAACGAGGTAAAGTTGTTTCAAAAAGTTAGGGAAAAACTTGCTTTCTGCAAAATAGCCTTGAGCTCCACCAGCCTAATAAGCATATAGGTCATAGAGTTATTCCTCTAAGTGTCCACCATAGTGTCACTTGCCAGTTCCATTTTAATGTTTCTGACCCACGTTGTTGCAATATATATCTTATTGTAGACTGTTCTGATGATGAGTGAGAATTTTACTAAGGGTTTCGAGTCTTCAACCAACATGCTCGCCTGTGGCACATGATGATGATTGGGGACTCCATGAAGAATAATAGTCCGTTGTTTACTTTGTTCACTGCTAGTTTTATGCTATGCAAATTTGTAATGAATATTTTCTAAGTCTGGATCAGCGTTGTAATAAATTGATACTTTGTTGTGATATTACATCGTAACTGTGTGTGCAAACGAATCGATACAGGGATTTACACTATACACAGGTATCTGCCATATTTTAAGTGCAGGTACACTACACATACAACGCTGGTATGTTGCCCCTGCATTCTTGTAACAGTCTGTTTGTAACTTTCCAAAATGGTGTGCAGTAAACTTTTGAATCATGTCATCATTCACATATATGGTTGCATTTATTTAATTATGTGTTCCAAATTATTTTTCCAAATTTAAGTCTCCTATTTTGAATTCAAATGCTTTCAAATAAGTTCTTTTGAAGTCTCAAATTATGTATAAATTTTCAAACCAGATATTAATATGACTAATTTGAAACTATTAAAAATTGTTCAAAAGTTCTTTTTATGTCTCTTCTCTTATTTGTTTTAAAAATACAAAAATCAGAAAGATTTTTAAAAAGAAAAATAAGCAAAAGAAGAAAAACAGGCGCCAGGCCGAGATGGGCCAAAGCCGGCCCACCTCAGCCCTGCGGCCTCCCCGACCGGCCCGCTCCACGCCTTCGTCTCCGTACGGCTTTCCCCTTTCCAGCGTGGAGGAGCCGTGGAGCTCGCTGCCATGTCGCCCCCACCTAGCCCCCACTCTCCTCTCCTCCATTAATCGGGCCGCACCCCCAAAGAAACCCTAACCCTAGCCTCGGTCGCTCGGGCCGCCGCCGCTCCTTTTTCTTTTCCCTGTCCACCAGCGAGAGCCATCGGAGTTGCCCCGACCACCGCCCGCCTCCTTCCTCCTCTCCGTCGACCGGCGCAGACCCTCCTGGCCATCCGCCCCCTCTCGGTGAGCCGCCTTCGCCCTCCTTTTCTTGTTGCGCCGGCGAGCACGCCGCGTACCCGCCCTGGCCGCTCTGTCGACCACGAACGGCTCGCCCCGCTCCTCCTTCTTCGAGCCCGAGAGCGAAAATGGACACGCCACGCGAACCCGCACCCACGAGACACCCGCACGCAGCGGCGCCGCCCCTGTGTGGTCGCCGGCGTCCGATTGCCGGCCGCCGCGCGCTGTTCTTTTCTTCAGTTCGTCAGGCACCCGTTCAATCTTCAGTTTCGTAAGAGTTCCTACTTGTTTTGAAATTTAAAACAGATCGGACGCGGTAGTCTTTCAACAACTCGATCCGAACCCCGTGGCTAGCAGCGCCGTCTCGCGCCGCGCTCGCCGCGATGCGGGTTCGATTCCTCCCCGGGACAGTGGAAAATACCCCATTTTTTTCTCCGCGACACTGACAGGCCTGGCCCACCGGTCAGCGACCGGCCAGGCCAGCGCAGTCCAGTCAGCGCCATGCTGGCGCTGGCCCCGCTCGTCAGCGACCCGAGCTGGGGTGTCCCGCGGTGAGAAATTTCCCGGAGCGTGGTAATTTTTGCACTGTAGCCCCCTGGTTCCCAGTTTTGCACAGAGGACCTCCCCTGCTTAGTTTCGATCACAGATAAGTCCTTGGATACTTTCAGAAACACCCCTACACTTAAAAATGCAATAACTTTGATATATAACTCCCAATTAAATAAACTCTATATTTTTTCATATCAAAAATGCAATAAAAATTAATATCACATTCTTATGTCATTTTGCATCATTTATTTTAAATGCTTAGTAATTTAACAAATGGAATTAATTAATTAAATATGGAATGTGTGGGGTAATAAATATATAATGCCCTAATTCCATTTAATATGCTCATATCTTTTATACCATGTCTTGCCATGCTAATAAATATTTAATTTGAGTTGAAGTTAAATAATCTGCAATTAAATACTAAATGTGGAATGTGTTGGGCAATTAAGTAATTAATGCCTATTCCCTTCAAATTAATTAGATCACCACATCTGCTATATATCAAGTAACATTCAAATTGTTGGCTACACAAATAACTTGCACCCTAATCTTTTGCCGGGATTTCATCCCCGCTTTAAATATGACCTAATCATCTCATACCATAATGCACCATCATTTGATTGCGCATTTTCTCAGTATTGATTATGGTTTCCTATTGTCTGTGTTTGGTTTTCTCTGGGTAGACGACGACGTACATGCTGCGAGTACCTACGATACTGAGGTTCCAGCTTTCGTGCCAGGCCACGAGCTGCCAGGCAAGCTTCTGCTAACCGGTTACACGATTGTTTTGTTTTCATTCTTGCCTTTTGATCTATTCTCTCCTAGTTATCGATTATTGAACTGTGATCCCATCACATGTTTATCCTGCAGCCTATACAGCTTTATCCCCACAACCCATAACCCCTTGCATGTTTATCTGTTGGCCTTTGCGAGTCGTAGTGCATGCTTAGAATTGGTTGAGCGAGTCGTTCCATTGTCTTTTATCTCATATGATTAGTATGATATATTGTTCTACTATAATAAACTGTTGTCTTATATTGGGTTCTATAATTAAAAGATAAGGCAGCAGGCGGAAGGCCTTCGAGGTGCTTTGTTCTGCTCAGTGTCGACCTAGGAACTGAGATTTTGTCATCGGATCCAAATTTGAGCGCACTAACCACTTGTGGGTGGCCCAATGGAGCCCCCCTCGACTTTGAACGGATCATCAGCTCGTCCATGTGCCGCAAGTAGTTCGGGTTTTCCATTCGCTCATATGCATGTGCATGATGATGATCGATGAGAGGTTACTTGATACGGGGGGTCATATAGGGGCGGTGCGCGCGTAGCGGACAGTTCCTACTGTGGTTTGAGCCGCATGGCGCGCAGACACAAACTAATGAGTCCACAATTGAGATTCGTTCGGAATCCTGACGCGGGTAACAACTCATATGGGTGGCACTTGGACTTGCTATAGTGAAGGAATGAGTCGTGTTGAGAGGCCCTAATGTTTTTGACTGGGTTGATCATGCGAGTATGGGTACAGTAGTGCACCCCTGCAGGGTATAATCTTATCAATGAGCCGTGTCCACGGTTATTGACGACTTGGTGATGATGCTGGCTAACAAGATCTAGACAACTTACACCTAATCATTGTTAATTAATTTGACTAGTAATATAGAATTACTTACACCCTAAATGGTAATTAAAATTGTTAACGTGTGAGTTTTTCCCGGATTGCTTCCTCATACTTGGTTGAGGGGGTTAATTCGAGAATGGGTTATGACTGGTGTTAGTGGTAGATGGCTACTCAAACGCTCTCTTATCCCTCTCTAATTAGACGGAAGTTTTAGCGTGTCTCTTTAGGTTGCTAGTGCTGCTGCCGCCAAGAACACTTACCCCCATACTTTGAGAATCTTACAATTTTGTAACATGTTAGCTTAAGCTTGTTCGATACGCTTCGGTGTATTGACCCGTTCGCGGGCTGTGGTTTTTCTGTAGTTGAGGATCCTTCGCTGGATCAGGTGGGTGGATACTACGTGGAGTTCGACGACGAGAGCTACGACGAGTAGTTAGAGTTCCCCTGGGCTTCTTCCTGGTGGACCGCGTGGATGGGCCTTCTTTTCCGTTTTGGCTTTGAGCCCTTTGCTTCTTGTCTGTACTCAGACCGGTTTGTTTTCCGCTGCATGATGTAATGTTGGGACATGTATCCTCTGATTGGTGCCATTTGCTATATTTTTGCTCAGTGAGAGCTTTGATAATTATTTCCTTCTTTGTGTCTTAGGTTTATTCTGTGGTTCCTTCTTGTTAACAATCTGACTCGTATACCATGTGTGTATGGTTAAAGTATACGAGTTGGAAGACTTTTTGGGTTCTTGCTTGCACCATCTGGAAACGTATGTGTCGTTGGGGTCGCCAAGATCTGTCGGCCGATGATCCATTCCGAGCCAGGCCTGATTTTTATCCTGGGATTGGTAACCCCAGTATGTTGCTTGGTTGTGTGGCCCAACCGATATGTTTCGTTGGTGTAGCTTGAATTCCGGGTCTGACAATTCTTCAGGCCAAAAAGCATCGTGATGTAGTAGAAAGTTCCATATGGACTGGTGAAAGATGTTTTCAGTTGATCTGACTCCCTCATCTTGATTTGGTGGTACCCTGAGTAGGCGTCCAAAAAACAAAGCAGCTCGGAGCCTGCTGTGGAGTCTACGACCTGGTCAATTCTAGGAAGCGCAAAGTGATCCTTTGGGCAGCACTTGTTAACACCGGTATAGTCGATACACATCCTCAGCTCTTTTTTCTTCTTTGGAACAAGTACAGGATTTGCCACCCAATCAGTGTGTACAACTTCTTTTATGAAATTTGCGTCTGCCTGCCTATTTATCTCCTTCCCTATAGCCTTGCGTTTCTCATCACCAAAGCTTCTTGTTGCTTGCTTCACCGGCTTAGATCCCTTGATAACATTGAGTGAGTGCTCGGCAAGTTCCCTCGGTACACCAGGCATGTCGGATGGCGACCAGACAAAGATGTCGCGATTCTCACGGAGGAACTCGACGAGCGCGCCTTCCTATTTGCTGTCCAAGTTGGAGCCGATGATAACTTGCTTGGATTTATCGCCTGGGATGAGGTCCACCTTCTTGGTGTCTTTTGAAGCTTCGAAGGTCTTCTTGACATCAACTTTTGGCTTGGGCATGGAGTTGTCTGGGTCCGCCTTAAGTAGCGCGAGCTCTTCTTTGTGGATGATGGCTTTTGCGAAGGCGGCCATGCCACACTCACACAACTTAGCTTTCTTGAAGTTGCCGGAAAGCGTGATGGTTCCATGTTCCCCAGCATCTTAAGCTTGCTGTATATATAGCACGGCCTTGCCATGAATTTGGCAAAAGTCGGTCGTCCGAAGATAGCATGATAGGCACTTTTTAAGGGGACAACTTCAAACCGGAGGAACTCTCAGCGGTAGTTCTCTTCTTGTCCAAAACTTACCTTCAGCCTAATGCTCCCCGTTGACTTTGCTTGTCTGCCGGGAACTATGCCATGAAAAGTGAGCTTGTTATGATCAAGCTGATCCTCAGACAAGTTCATGTGGCTTAGTGTATCATAGTACAAGATGTTGAGGCTCCTACCGCCATCCATGAGTACTTTTGTGAGCCTGAAGTTGTCGACAATGGGGTCGACAACAAGGGCGTATTTGCCTGGGTGGGGGACATAATCAGGGTGGTCGGACCGGTCCCAAGTGATTGCCGCCTCTGACCAGTTCAAATACTGAGGGACATCCGGCATTGTCGCGTTGAGTTCACGCATCTCCGCTTTGTCCGCCTTAGCCGAAGGTGTGCCGACAAAGCACACGAGTGACTCTTTGACCTTCGGATACGGCTTCTTTTTCTTGGCAGAGACGTCGTCATCGCTTGAGATTGACATGTCGTCGTCATCCTCGTCGTCCTTGCTGTCTTTCTTGTCGTACTTCTTTGACTATCATCCAATAGTGGGGTCCTTTTTGAAGTCGTCCATAAGGCGGCACTCGCTGAGCATATGGTTGACCTTGCCGAGCTTCTCGTGGATTGGGCATGGCATAATTTTTGCCTGCTCAGAAGTGATACGTTTCGCCTTAGGGCCTGAGCCGGCGTCACAGTTATCTTTCTTGTTTTTCCACTTATTATTTGTCGGCGTTTCCTAGGAACGTGATGGCAACTTCGTTAGATGGCCCGGCTTTGTCTTCCATTGCTTGCTTGCGCTTGTTATCCCGCCTTGGCGCAGTGCTGACGTCCGGATCATCGTCACGGGCGTCGTCGTCTGCTGCCGCGTATTGGGCGGCAAGGTTGAGCATCTCGCCGAGGTCCGTGACTTGCTCGCGGACGAGCCGGTGACGGAGTAAGGACTTCTTCTGTAAGCCCGTGTAGAAGGCATGGTTTGGACGCTTGTATGTTCCTTGGAAGTGCTGGGAGAACACCTTTTCCATGTCGTACCAGCTATGGATAAAGTTTTCAGGAAGGTTGTCGATCCAAGCCCTTGCCGTGCTGTCTAACATTAGAGGTAGGTAGCGGACGGCAATGTGGTTGCTTCCACCGGCAATTTCTATAGCCATGGCATAGTCAGCTAGACGTGAGTCCGGCTTAACGAGGCCATTGTACCTAGGACAATTTTTAGACACTGATGTCATTTCCTTGGGAAACGAGTCTCTACGGATGGCATCGCCAAAGCACTTTGGGCCAGAGTATAACAGCTCCCTTCCTCTTGCTATGTCTTGTAGGCGGTGTCTTGCATATTTTGGATAGAGTTGTTGTCCGCCTCTATTGGCGTTTGGCTCGTCCTGCGCTGCCCGGCTTACGCTGCGCCTGGGCCCGTCTGCCGCCTCCTTCCTCTTGCTGCCGGTGTTGCGCTGCGGAGACCGGCTTCGGCCTCTCCTGCGAGGGTCGTTACCGGCATCTTTTTTAGGTGGCTGGCCGTTATCCCGGCTACCGCCATCACCGCGCCTTGGCTCGACTGGAGGTGGCAGGTCCCCTCTGCTTCCTGTCAGCGAGTTCTCGTCTTGCCTTGTTTTTTGCGGTGGCATCTTTTTTGGAGGTGGTGTTGCTTTCCTTTTGTCGCCATATGGATGGACGGTCCTTCGGGGTCAGCGTCAGGTGCGGCTTTGCACTTTCCTGACTTGGATTCTAGATCTCCCCCGCGGGCATCCGCCATATGGCCGTAGGAGTCAGCGCGAGCTTGTTGTTCTAAAGCCTTGCTCATGAAATGTCTGGAATTAGCCACCTTTTCCTCCGTTGTGTAAGTCTTGTCGTCTAGGGTGTCTAGTGCGGCAGCAGCGTTAAGGATGGGGGTGCAGAAGATAACATCCCCCCTTCTGTCCGTACGCTGCGGTGCTATGCGCCACTCAAACCCTAGATCTTGAGCTGCTATGGTCGCACGAATTGGCGGCTCTTTTGATGAACGTTTTTTTTCGAAGAGCTTCTTGTTCGGTTTTGCCGACATCTTTTCTTGCTCCTTCTCGATCTTCTTCGCAAAACTCTCAACATGCTCCTCTCTTCTGCGCAGGAAGTCAGAGTGCTTAAGCATATTAAGCCTAAGTTCTTCCACTTCGTCGAGTGGGGTATCCTTATTCACTGGAGTGTTCATGATTTCATCCACTTCCTTCATAACGGAGAGAAAATCCTTGGGCTTGCTGCTACCACCTTTTTCGAGACCAGTTTTCTTCTTCGCACGCACCTTGTCGGAACCGTCAATGAGTTGACCGACAACGGTGTTGCTGGCAACTTCCTCCGGCTTATCTTGTGGCTCAGAAGCAACTGGGGTTGACTCGTGACCGATGACAACCATCATAGCCAGCTTATCAGGCATATCTGTATCCGCTGTGTTCTCTGAAGGAACCGGATTATCACTAGAAAAGCGGTTTTTCATTCTCTCTTCAAAGAGACTATCATCATCATCGAAATCAGAATCTACATTGACTTGAACGGTAGATCTGGATCCGGCATCTAACATCGCATCCTCCTGAAGAGCAGGAAGAATTGACTCAGGATCATTGTTTTCCGGCTGGGAGTCGGATCCCAGTCCGACAACTCCGACAAAGTGGAAGTCAGATCCGGCCAACTCCTGAAAGAAGGCGGATTCAGATCTATCTTGCCGCTCGACTGCTTGGTCGAAGGGTTGGTGGGTGGGGTTGTAGAAACGCGGTAGGCCGTACGCCTCTGGCGTGTACCCAATGAAGACACCAATCCCTCCGATCGACACGATTGCGCACCCGATGAGGTAGTCATCCTCTGGGAGGCAGGACTCATCTGAGTTGACGTAGTGTGGCCTCCATATCTTGTGACGCGGCCGACGGCAATCTGCTTGCCCACGCCGCCAAGTGTTCCCGCCTGGAACGTGACGCCAGAAACCTTATGCCCCACGGTGGGCGCCAACTGTCGGAGTATCGGCATAATTGATAGGAGACGGGGGTCCTCTAGCCTATGGATGGATGTGGGGAAGAAGGCTGGTGTCATCGAGGTCGGGATTGAACACGGCGAGGTTACCCAGCTTCAGATCTCGCAGCGGTGGCGAGACCCTACGTGCTGCTATAATTCACTATAAGGCAATAGCCGTGAACAGGTTACAATGTGTATGGAGCGTATTGATGCGTGCCCTAAAGGCTTCCTGGTGGCCGGCTTATCTAGGCGGCCAGACCCCATGATACAAGGTAAGTACTTGTCCGGCAAGTAAACAGAGTCCTAGACCTAGCCGGCTTAGTTGCCGCCTTCCGTCTTGGGCTTGGTGGCTTGATGGGCTTTGGCCTTCCGCCTTCCTTGGACCATCCACCTACTTCCTTGTACGTCAGCTATCTGGGCCGCCCGGTAGGCTTCAGCCTTACCACCCTTCTGCCACCCTGGACTAGCCGGATTGATCCATGTCAGAGATACCCCCACTTGGTATATCCACAAGAACTCTCTTCTTTTTCATAAAAACTCAAAGGGTGCTAAGATCTGCTAGAAACGCCTAAACTTGCTTGATGTTAGGTGTTGCCAACTTGACCAGTCTTCGATCTTCTCGTCGTTCTTGGAATCTTGCTAGACATGATGTCTCTTATTGTGTCCATCTTTAGTTCAGCCGACGAAGAGTGTTGATGAAGACATTCTTGGTTATAAGGCTTCATGATGCTTAGGAAAAGTCTTCACAGGTCAGTCGGATCTAACTTATCCTAAAAGATGAGTACTTCCTTCTATATTACTCTAATCGGGGTCAGTTGAGTTAATAGAGTTGGTGCACAGAAGGAATTGATGACTCTTGCTTAGTGGTACATCTTCATGTAGATGATCTTCAGTGCAGGTTGCCTCTGTTGTTGTTGACGTCGATCTCGTCTGTACCTCATGTCTTGAGGGGCTTCACAAAGTCTTCAAAAAGTAGTGGCTCTTACAGACCTTATAGTCCTTCGTGTTGCCAACTATAAGTGATACTTTCGTTGGCACTTCTCTTCTGATCTCAGTTTGAAGGTCTTGAAGAGGTTGGTTAGTAACAGTCATTGGTGTAAGATGTTACTTCAATACCTTAATTAAGTTGGTGATGGTATACTTGAAATTTTTTAAAAGTTAATTAGATTAGGCAAGGCTCGGCACATCACGGGGATGGGCTATCTTTGGGGCTTCAGTATCCTGTGTAGTTAATAACTCTCACGTGTTAAAGTTTAGATTAGAGGGAAAGCATTTTGGGAAGTTTCGAGGACAAGTTTATAAGTGCATTAGGGTGCATCTATGGCAAAAGGTAAGAACGGCTTTTGTGTAAATATAACAAGATGTTTAAAGTAATTTAAAGTATGTGCCTAATATGCATTGCCTACAAGGCGTGCTTGAGAAAGATACCAGAGAACCACATATCCACAACAAGGAAACAAATAAGGCACACACAAGCAACAAGCAAACCAGCAAAAGAGCACACAAGACACTTATAGAACCAAAAAGGGCACTCAACAAACGCGTTAGTCGGAAAATCCAACCAAGTGTATTATCCTAGAAGTCCTATGGATGTCGTGGTGGTGTCACGGCAGATGCCATAGGATGGCTAATGTGTGGGGCCGATGGACGTTGGTGGATCCGGGGAGGGATGGCGAGCTGAAGAGCTCACACGGGGAGGATCCCAGTGTAACCGGGATCTCCCAAGAACGAGAAACAAGACCAATGCGCGAGGGGGAAGATCTAGTAAACAAGAACAAATGCACGAAGGCACACAACACACACACGATATACCCAGGTTCAGGGCCCTCGTGAGGAGGTAACACCCCTACTCCTGCCTTTCCTCTCTATATAAGTGTGGTACAAGGGCTACAATTTGCCCTCAGAGCTCTTGAAGTGAAGAACACAAGGAACTAGATGAACTCAAGGGAAGAAGAAGTAAATGCTCTAGGAGTAAATGAGACTAGAGTTTTGGCTCTCAAGTTGGTCCCTCCTTCACAGAAGCAGTTATGGCGCCTTTTATAGAGTTCCGGCCAGGAGGGCCGGAAACCATAAACCGGCTTGGCCCCACCGGACAGGCCTAACCGGCATGTCGTCACCGGCTAGTGCAACCTAGTCGCCGCGCTATCCGGCGTAGCCCCTTCGTCATCATCCCGGCAAGGACAGCAGGCGCCGTCCTGGAACATCATTGTCCCCCTGTCAGAGACAGGACATGTCTTGGCCCATCCCGGATAGCCTTTTCCGGATTGCCGGGCTAGGCACGTCGTGTCTTGTCGTACCGTTGTCGTACCGGCTGACGCGCTCCCGTGTCAGGCGGGAGGTGACCATGCTTCCGTGTCAGGCGGGAGGTGACCATGCTTCCGTGTCAGACGGAACGGTACTTCCCCCCGCATCAGGCGGGAAAGCCTGCTACAGACCGTTGACGGCCTACCGGGATCCCTCATGCCGGTCACCTTCTTGCTCGATCTTGCGAGTCCTTCCTGCACAAGTCCAGTAACCTGATAGGACCGAGATAAACGTTCCGGTTAGCACTTACCCGGATTACGTACTCGGTAACCCCGAGTACTTCTCCTCCCGGGAGTCTCCTCGGAGCCCAAGATCCGAGATCCTTTCCGGATGCACCCGAGTTCGTCTCAGGATGAGTATCTCTAGGCCTAGCCTCCCGAAGATGTCTTAGCCTGCCATCAAAGACATCTTCGAGAAGCTAGTTCTTAGAGGAACCACCCGCTGATGCTTGTGCTGTTGTGAGGGCTCGGTGTGTCTATTTATAGCTGCCAGAGCTGACCTTTGCGCCTGCCAGGAGGCACCTTGCACTCTACCAGCACTCTAGGGTCAAGTTGCCCCTTCAGCACACTAGGGGGTGGCCCTTGCTCTCCCCAAAGGTCAAGTACTGTTGGCACACTGCTGAATTACTCCGGGTTCTGCCCTACCCGGGGGGCAGCCCCCCGACACTAGTCCCCGAAGCTGGTGCTACGCAGCGACCCCGGATGATGTGCGGGATCAGCTTTAATAACAACTATCTTTCCAGGGAACATGAAACTATCCTTTGACTTGACGCCGAGATGAGTTTTGCCGAGATCCCCATACCGAGATCGTTTCGACCGAAAGGCCATGCTCGTAACCGGATAGTGCCACGTGAGTGAATCTTGATCGTTGGCTCCGCATTGAATTCCAGATCTTGGGCTGGGTCCCACCCGAGGTCCTGTCGAATCAGAAGTGCACTCGACTGCCTCTGACCGAGCACGCCGCCGCTCATGTTCGCGCGCCGGGAGCCGCAACCGATCCGAAGTCCAACCGTTGGGGCTGTGTGGCCCCCGATGTGGCCGGATCGGGCGCTCCGGTGGACGCCACGTGTCGTGCTGCACAAAATGGATCCCACCCACGATCGGAGAGATCGTGGGCGGGAAATTCGGAAACCGCTCCGGATCCCCCCCCATAAATAGGGGACCGGAACGGTCATCTCTTCTTCTTCTTCAACTTCACACTTCCGCCACCGTCGTCTCGAGCACGCCGCCGTAGCCGTGCCCGGAGCTCGAACGCCGCCGCTCTCGCTGGTCACCGGAGCCCTTCGCTTCCACCATCGGGTCACGCCCTTCTTGCCCATCACCGGCCTCGCTTTCTCCGGTGAGTCCTTCTCTCCACCCCGATGAACTTCTTTACGGGAATGACACTTCGCGTTCGGTCGTGCAATGACGCACGCGCGGCTGCGCCGCCGCCGGCGAGCACGATTCACACGGCGCGCACGAGCCGCGCGGCGGGGATGAGGATGCGCAATACCCCTTAGCCTTTCGCTCGCACTAGGCCACATCTGTGTTTTGCCCGAGCGTATTTTCATCGATTAAGTTTCGATTTACTAGCGCGCGGTAGATCTTACTTGCCAGGAGTCCGGTTGTCTTTAGGAGTTTGTGATCCGGTATCTTAGCTCCCGGAAGACTAACTCCGACTAACTGTCGTTGCGCCTGCAGAGTAGCCCGGATACATCTGCAGATTTCTTCGACATGGGTGAAGAAAGTGTTCGGGGGTGCTGGGATGGGTCCGAGATCATGCAGAAGGACCTCGACTGGCTGT
The DNA here is from genome assembly GCA_026929855.1 of Poa annua. NCBI lineage: Eukaryota > Viridiplantae > Streptophyta > Magnoliopsida > Poales > Poaceae > Poa > Poa annua. Next base: position 25,673,729 of record CM049432.1, read on the forward strand.
ACCGGACTCACCGGATTCCGCCAGAAGTCGAGAGTCGTCTCCCGGAGGGCGAGGTTCAACCGGAACCCCAACCCGGGGAATACGTTGTATTCCTCACGCATTTCGAGCGCGGGTTCAGGCTTCCGGCTAGCCCCTTCTTCCGCAACTTCCTCGACACCTACAGCCTCCAACCCCATCATCTCCCAGCTAACGCCATCATGATGCTTTCGGTCTTCACCACCTACTCGGAAGCATATCTCGGCGTGTGGCCATTCTTGGACCTCTGGGCCAAGTACTTCATCCTCCGCCGCCAAGTCATCCCCAATCCGGATCCGAAAGTTAAAGACTTGGTCGACTGCGGAGCGGCCACCATCATTCCCCGCGCAGACTCCGGATTTCCCATAGTCAAGGGACTAGAATCCTGCCCGAAGTGGCAGCGCGGTTTCTTCTATGTGAAGAACCGGGAGACTTCGGGAGATGGTCCGGGATCCTCGAACCCGGATTTTATAAATTTGCCGGAGTTCTCCATTGGACCTCCCCGCGAATTCGACCTCTGGAACCGGCTTCCAGATACTGAGGAGGTCAGATGTATGCACGACGTCCTCGGCGTGTTGACTGACAAGATGACTGGTGACGATCTCCTGCGCTGCTTCATTATTCGCCGCGTCTACCCCCTACAAACCCGAGTGCACAAGATGTGCCATATGGACGGGAACCTAGATCCCACCAGGACCAGCATCTTCGGGTTGGACCGTCCCGCAGTCGTCCGGCGCGTTCGAGCTATCGCTCGAACGAAGATGCCGGATGACTATGTTTGGGGTGTCATCGGGGGATCCCGCAAAAAAACACTAAAACAGGTGCTTCTGTCTGTCTTTCGCAAACTTGCATTTGCACCCGGGTTCTGCTGGAGACCGACATGGTTGTCATGCAATGATTTATTCATGCAGTTATTCGAGCGGCAAACTGAGGAGGATACGATCTACGCCAACGGGAATTTCGTGCCGAACATCCCGGCACCGGCTAAGATGCCGAGAGAGGATCCCGACGGCGAGGACCATCTTGCCGTTCCTCTAGTCCGTGCTGCCGCCCCGGGTAACCCTTCAACCTCAGAGGCTATTTCCATTTCTTCAGCTGACGAGGATGAGATTGATTGTCAAATACTCGATGTGATTGACGCTCTTCCCCTCAACTGGGCTTCAGCAGTGGTTCCGAAACCCACGGCCGTGACAAAACGCGCCGAGACCCGGAAGCGTGCGGCTTCCGATACCAACCATGCCGATGCTTCCGGCAGCACCCCCAAGAAGAGCAAGCCGAACAAACAAACGGCCGAGAAGCCTCCACGCCGAAGGAGGGGTCCTCCCACCGTTGATTCCGGGTAAATTTTCTTTGCTTCATGTTACATGATCTTGTCTTCTCCTGAAGTCTTTACTGATATATTTCTTTCAGCGATGCACTCGACGTCCCGGCATCCTTTGCCTCCCGACCTCCGGGATCTCGGACTCCCAGCCCGCCTCGGGCTGCTTCTTCTCCATCTCGCCCTTCCGCCCGAGGGAGCGAGCCTCCTGCTTCTGGTGCCGCACTGACTGCCGCTGCGACTCCGGATACTCGTCCCGTGGTGGACGAGATTCCTGCCCAGGCTACGACCGCATCGGAAGACATCCTTCTTCCGGAGAGCCCGCGCCGGGTGCCTGGGCTTGAGATGGAGATCATAAGTCCTCCTCGGCAGGTTGTGCCGAGCGGCCCCTACCGGCAAGCCTCGAGCAAGACAGCCCCGGCGAAACAGCCCGCGGCCTCTTCCCGGCAACCTGAGCATCCAGCCGGGAAAGCGCGCACCAAGGTCGCCGGGCAGAAAACAACCTCCGCCAAACCTACTGCTGCCCCGACGTCCTCGGCCCAAGACTTGGCCCTAAGCACGGGTAAGTTTTCGCCGATACCGCCACCTCCTGCCGAGATCCCCACTGCTGCCCTGCGAACGCTGCGAGCAACCGTAAGCTCCTTTAGGCCTTCAGGATCCCGGGAGGCTGTTGCTGCTCGCGCGCCTGGCGGCTCCGGCATACGCGTTGTTGAAGAATACAACCAAGCCTGGATTGCCGCCGATGCCTCCGAGATCGTGGAGGACTTGCACGCTGCCGGCCCTAGCCGCAACACCCAAGCTCTGCAAGCTCTCCAGGTGGCCGCGCTGGACGTTACTCGGGTGACCGAGGTAAGTTTGTTCCCTTTATCTTTTCCAAAAATTACTTGTTCCCTCCCCACTAGTCCCCAACATTGGTGCTTAGTGCTCTAGATTCCACCGAATAGCAGACCACTAGGCTACAATCTTAGAGAAACCACATGACTTGGAAAACGAGTCCCCGAGATCTTCCCTACCGAGTAGCTTTAAAAATTGCTCCATCTCCACTAGTCCTCGAGATTGGTGCTTATTGCTCTAGATTCAACCGAATAGTAGACCACTAGGCTCCAATCTTAGAGAAAACACATGACTTGGAAGACGAGTCCCCGAGATCTTCCCTACCGAGTAGCTTTAAAAATTGCTCCATCTCCACTAGTCCCCGAGATTGGTGCTTAGTGCTCTAGATTCCACCGAATAGCAGACCACTAGGCTCCAATCTTAGAGAAAATCCTAGGACTCGGAAGCCGAGTCCCCGAGATCCTTTCCACCGAGTAACTTTAAATTGTTATTGACCTCGGAACTTCCCGAGTCCCCGGGATCTTTCCCTAGATTGACCTATCTTTCTTTGTCTTGAATTCAGGAGTGCGGCAAGAAACGTGGCAGCATCTTCCATCGGGTTCTTGCTGACCTCGGTCAGTCCAAGAAGTGCGAGGGGCGCCTCCGGGAGGAGCGGGATGCCGCGCGCAAAATCTCGGTGGAGCAGAAGGCTGCACTTGCTACCACGCAGGCCGAGATCGCGCGGCTAAGTGCGGAGCTCGAAAAGGCCAAATCTGCCGCGACCGACATGAAGGCGCGCTTCGTGGAGGCGACGAAGAAGCAGAGGGAGACCTTGGACCAATCCGAGGCGCGCACGCATCTCGCCGAGACTGGGCTGGCGCTTCTCCGGCCACAGGCCGATACCTGGCTCTCTGAGCTAACCGGATTGAACAGGGATCTTAACAGTAAGTTGACCGACATCTTTTTTTTTCTCCTGCTCTCTTTCTTTATTGTTACAATCCTTATGACCTAGCCGCTTGACAGCTCTTCTTTTTAAAGGGGAATTCGAGCACTCCCGCGACGCTGCCACTCTTGCGGTCGCTGCCTCCCGGGAGAAGCGCGCCGGGAAGGGCCCCGTCTCGGACACTTGGGACATTGAGGATCACCTCACTGCCCTGAAGGCCCGGATAGTGCCTCTCCGGTCGATCGGGACGGAGTTGCTCAGCGCCGCGATTCACGTTCATGGTGCGCTATGGCCGGGCGTCAACGTGACGCTCTCGGTCAGCGAACTGGCGAGTGCACTCCGAGGTGCCGGGAAGCGTGTCCACGCTTGGAAGCGCTCCGGTGCGCGTGCTGGTGCCGATCAGGTCTTGAGCCACGTACTGAGTTGGTACGAGGGTCTCGACCTTGACGTGGTCCAGCGCCTGCGCACCATCTCGCCGTGGTGCAGCGATCCGGCTAAGGTCCAGCGGCGACAAGAAGTGGCGCATCGCATCGCCTCCTGGTCCAACATTTGCGTCTTCACCGCCAGCCTCGTCACTTCTGACTCCGAGTCAGATTACGAGGATGAGGACGAAACCGGTGCAACCGACGACGTGGACGCTGAGATCCCGGAGGAGGACGACGCTGCTTCTGGTGCCGTCACCAAGACCATGGTTTCCCGGGATGCTTCAACTCCTCCGCCACCCGAGGTCTCTCATGCCGAGGCGCGCCCAGATGCCCCGAGTACCGCTGCCGGTGCTGAGGATACCGTCACCGCCGCTACCGCTGCTGCCACCGCCGAGAAGCCGGCTTCCCCTACTCCTTAGAAATACTCAAGAGTAGAACTGTTAAATCCCCGGGATGCCGGGTGCAAGATGTAATATATACTTTTAAGATTTATGTTTCGTACCAAGTTACTTATTAAAACGAGCTATGTCGGTTTATTCTGTCACGAGTCCCCGAGTTCCTTTTCATGTTTACCGTACTTAGGCAATTTCTGCTCTTGTCTACCATTTCGGCGTTCGACAGTCGAGTCACAAAACTCCATACACGGCATACATTACGTAAGAATATTCGAGTTCTAGTTAACCGAATTCCAGACATAAAAAATAACCGGGTTAGTTAAAACAGGTATGCCGGATAAGTTCCTGCTCCGAGTCCCCGAGACCATTTTCGTGTTCCCCATATTTGATTCTCTTTGCTCTTGACTACCATTTCGGCGTTCGTCAGTCGAGTCACAAGATGATTTCACATGACATACATTACTCTGACTTTGAGAATCGAATTCGGAACTTTATCGGCATACAGATAACATAAAAAATAGGTACTAGGCAGTCCCCGGGTTCCTTCCCGGGATGCCGGTATGAAATAATAAATAAGCAGAACAAAGTAAATGGGCACACAACGAGGCAGTCCCCGGGTTCCTCCCGGGGTGCCTAACTTTCATTAATAGATAGAAACTGAAATACAACATACACTGAGCCCTTTACGTGTAAAAGGGTCGAAGCAGGGCTACATTCCATGGACGTTTGGTTTCCTCTCCGGATTTGTCCATTACACCTTTCCTAGCCTCCTTTGCATCTACAAGGTAATAAGAATCATTGTGCAATGCCCTGCTTATCACAAAAGGCCCCTCCGATGGAGGTGACAACTTATGCATTCCGGCCGTGCGTTGGATGAGCCTCAGCACAAGATCTCCTTCTCGGAACACTCTCGGGTGCACCTTCCGGCTATGATAGCGACGGAGGTTTTGCTGGTAAATTGCAGACCGAGCCACTGCCAATTCTCTTGCCTCTTCAAGTAAATCAACATCATCTTCTCGGGCCTCCTTTGCCTCGGTCTCGGTGAACATTGTCACTCTCGGGGAATCATACTGTATGTCGGTCGGGAGTACTGCCTCGGCCCGTACACCATGAAGAATGGCGTATACCCGGTAGATCTATTCGGTGTAGTCCGGAGACCCCATAATACTGCCGGTAACTCCTCTATCCAGCATCCCGGAGTTCTCAACAGTGGTTCGATCAAACGAGCTTTGATGCCGGCCAAGACCAAAGCATTTGCTCTTTCAACTTGTCCGTTTGCTTCCGGGTGTGCAAGTGATGCTACATCCAACCGGATTCCCTTCTCAGCACAAAATCGAGCGAATTCCCCCACAGCAAAATTGGTGCCATTATCCGTGATGATGTTGTGCGGGTACCCGTATCTCAAGATGATGTCTTTCAGGAATTGCACGGCGGTGTGTCCGTCACACTTCCGGATTAGCTTGACCTCTATCCACTTGGTGAATTTATCTACCATGACCAGTATGTGTGTCATATTGCCCCGTGCCGGTTTGAACTGCCCGACCATGTCCAAACACCATACCGCGAATGGCCAAGTGATAGGGATTGTCTTCAGTGCTGATGCCGGCATATGTATTCGGTGAGCAAACCTCTGGCATCCTCCACACTTCCGGACAATGTCTTCTGCTTGCTGTAACGTAGTGGGCCAGTAGAACCCATGCCGGAGCACTTTCGCCACCAGGGCCCGGGATGATGCATGATGTCCACATTCCCCCTGATGTATTTCCAGCAGCATCTCTTGTCCTTCCGGTTCCACACACCTCTGGAGTACCTCGGTGACACTCCTCTTATATAGCTCTTGATTGATGACGGTGTATGCTTTTGACCTCCGCACTATCTGTCGGGCGTCCACTTCACTCTCCGGGAGGGTTCCTTCCAAGATGTAAGCCATAATGGGATGTGCCCATCCCGGGATAGGTCGAACTGGGAACACGGGAGTGTCTATGTCCATTGGCTCTGCCAACATCACCCCCATCATCATCTTTCTTTGCCTCTCTGAGCACAGTGGTGCAGTCCCCGGGTTCGATGTGATGCTCCCGACATCTACTTCCATGGGTACGGCTTCCGAACTAGGCTCCTTGGGGATGAAGATAGAATCCGACTCGGGTGAGGGCTGAATAGATGGTTTCCTCAAATGCTCAAGAGCGATCCCGGGTGGGATGGCATCCCGAGATGATCCTAGCTTGGACAACACATCTGCTGCCTCGTTTTCTCCTCTGGGTATGTGCTTGAACTCGCATCCTTCGAAAAATCCGGATATTTTCTGCACATGAAATCGATAAAAGGCCATGTTGGCATCCAACGCATCCCAGTTCCCCGACACCTGCTGCACCACGAGGTCGGAATCGCCGAAACACTCTATCCGGCGGATGCCGATCTCCTTGGCGACATTCAGTCCATGAACCAAGGCCTCGTACTCAGCGACATTGTTAGATGCCCGGAAATGAATTTGCAGGACATACTTCAGCACATCTTGCTTTGGTGAGGTGAGAACCACTCCGGCACCCAACCCGATCTTAGCCTTGGAGCCATCGAAATGCATCCAGCATCGGAGGTTCATATACAGTCTACCAAAAAGTCCGGCAGCGCCTGCGACTTGATGGCATCTCGTCTCTCGTATGCCGGAGCGTACGGAGACAACTGGATGGCCCATTTGGCGACTCGGCCGCTAGCATCTTTGCAGCCGATGATCTCGGCGAGAGGAGCCTCGCACACCACTGTGATTGGGTGCTCTTGAAAGTAGTGCTTGAGCTTGGTCACTGCCATGTACACTCCATACGCCATCTTCTGGTAGTGCGGGTAGTTCTGCTTGGATTCCGAGATCACCTCACTGAGGTAATACACCGGTCTTTGTATCAGTTTGCCCCCTTCTTCCCTCTCTACCACAATTGCTACGCTGACTACTCGGTTAGTGGCAGCAATATACAGCAGCATAGGCTCCTTGGGCAACGGGGATGCCAACACGGGTGTTGTTGAAAGCATTCTCTTCAAATCGTTGAACGCCGCATCGGCCTGCGGGGTCCAAACAAATGTTTTGCTCTTCTTCATCAACTGGTATAGGGGCAAGGCCTTCTCTCCAAGTCGGCTCACAAACCGACTTAGGGATGCAAGACAACCAGTGAACTTCTGCACATCTTTGAGACGCACGGGCAATTTCATGCTCTCGATAGCACGTATCTTACCCGGGTTGACTTCAATCCCCCGGCCTGAGATGAGGAAACCGAGTAATTTTCCTGCCGGAACACCGAATGTGCACTTATCCGGATTCAACTTCATCCGGAATCTTCTTAAGTTCGTAAATGTTTCCCTCAGATCATCGATCAATGAGGCTTTTTCTTTTGTTTTTATGACTATGTCATCGACATAGACTTCGGCATTCCGGCCTATCTGGTCGTGCAAACACTTTTGCATGCACCTCTGGTATGTGGCACCAGCATTTCTCAAACCGAAAGTCATGACGCGATAGCAATAAGCCCCATAAGGGGTAATAAAAGCAGTTTTCAATTGATCATCCGGATTCAAAGGTATCTGGTGAAAACCAGAATAAGCATCTAAAAAAGTCAAAAGCTCACTCCCGGCAGTGGAATCGATCACTTGATCTATCCGGGGAAGGGGAAATGGGTCCTTCGGACACGCCTTGTTGAGGTTGGTGAAGTCGATGCACATGCGCCACACCTTAAGCAGGAGGGGATCATCTTTCTTCTTCTCTACCAGGACCGGATTTGATATCCAATCCGGGTGCAGCACTTCCATTATGAATCCGGCGGCCAGCAGTATAGCAAGATGCTCCATGACGGCAGCTCTTCTTTCATCCGAGAGGCGCCTAGTCGGTTGCTTCACCGGCTTCGCATCCGGCCTAACAAACAGAGAGTGCTCAGCCAACTCCCTCGGAACACCTTGCAGATCGCCACTCGACCACGCAAAAGCATCCCGATTCTCACGGAGGAAGTCGACGAGCTCGCCTTCCTATTTGCTGTCCAGGTTGCTGCCAATGATAACTTGGCGCTCCGGGTTGCTGGGGTCCACACCCACCTTCTTCGTCTCCTTAGGTGGCTGGAATGATGCACCCTGTTCCGGGTTCACCATCCCGGGCATTCCGAGTTGGGAGGTCTTGGCCATCGCCACCACCTGCTGGATCCTCTTCTTTTCTTCCGCGATCACCAAGGACTCGGCTAAGCACGAGCCGGCCGAAGCACACTCCATGGAGCGCTTGTGGTCTCCCGAGATGGTGATTATGCCGTTAGGTCCCGGCATCTTCATCTTCAGGTAGCCCATGTGAGTTGAGATCATAAACTTGGCCAGGGCCGGCCTGCCGATCAGTGCGTGATACGGGCTTTCGAGGTCCACGACCTGGAATTCCAAGCTCTCGGTTCGGCAGTTCTCCCGGGTTCCGAATAGCACCTCAACCCAGATTTTACCCATGGGTGAGCAAGAGACTCCGGGCACAATGCCGTGGAAGGTCGTCTCGGTAGGTAGCAAGGTGTTCACGGACACCCCCAGCTTCAGCATCGTATCTTGTACATGATGTTAATGGCGCTGCCATTGTCAATCAGAACCCGACTGAAGCGGACATTGAGGCTTGGTCCGACAAAGGTTGGGTCCACCACTAAGGCGTACGCCCCCGGCTTAGGCATAACTCTGGGATGATCCTTCCGGCTCCACGTGATCTCCATATCGGACCAGTGCAAGAACTTGGGCACCGCCGGGATCACGGCATTCACCTCCAGGGCGCGTTGTCGCACACTCTTCCGGTCCGTGGGCTCGGTCACGAAGACCACATAGCTTTGATGTGCCTCCCGGCAGTTGCCATGCTGCTGTCCGGCTTGATTACTGGGGCCTGCACCATTGTCGTTCCGGGTGTGCACCACGTTCACCGGCCGAGGTGGGGGTCCTCGCTGAGGCTGATTGATCCGGATCGCGTTGGCTCCCGATGTCGGAGGAGGAGGTCTCGGAATGTTGGGTCGATATGCCGGAGCACTTGGCCGAATAGCCCCCGAGCTGCCCTCCTGTAATGTGCGCTGATACCAGCTGCACTGCCGAGTAGAGTGGTTCGTCGGCTTGTTGGCCTCCAGGGTGTGGTAGCAGCATGGCTTGTTCAGCATCTCTTCATATGTCAGGGGTTTCTTCTGTTCCACCCAAGTTTTTTGCACTTCCTCGCTCTGACCCCAAGCCGGACCACTTGTCTTCTGACGCTGACTGTGGCCGGCATCTTCTTGATCCCGGGTCACTGCTGCGACATGCTGCGCGGCATGGTGGTACTCGGGTTGATTTCTCTTCTGGCCAAAATCCTGGCGATCATGGCTTCTGCTCGATCCCGAACGCTGAGGTCCCGCATTCCTCCTGTTGGAGTCCCCGACATCCACCAGGGGTTGCATGGGATCTCCAAGCGTGTAGGTATCGGCAATGCGCATGGTCTCTGCCAAGGTCGCCGGCATCTTCCTTTGCAGCTTCTGCCAAAGCATTGAGCCATGCCGACACCCTTGTGCAAACCAGGAGATGGACTGTGCCTCTACCACCCCTTCGCAAGAATTGCGAATATTGCTCCACCGGGTAAGGTACTCCCAGTCAGTCTCGTTGCTCCTTTGCCTACAGATGGCGAGCTGTTGAGGCATGTTTGGCCTTTTGTACGTGCTGGTGAAGTTGCTGATAAACGCCTCCTCGAAATCTAACCAGCAGTCTATGCTGCCAGTTCTCAAGTTGTTCAACCAGATTCTGGCAGGTCCTTCCAACATCTGCGGTACGTAACGTACCGCCCAGCGTCTGTTTCCACCGGCTATGCTTACTGCAGTTACATAGTCGGTTAACCAGTCCTCCGGCTTCTTGCTGCCGTCATACGTCTTAGCACCTCGGTTGAGCTGAAAACTTCGGACAGGCGGCTCCCGCATGATCCGGGGTCCAAAGCAGGCAGGTCCCGGAGGTCCTTGCTCTTCCACTAGCTCGGACTGGTGAATTCGATCGAGCCGGAATCTGGCATCGGCCGGATCCAGCTGTCTGGTTCCTATCCGAGATCCCAAAGGATTCTCATTGGGCTGGTACCCGAGCTGCTGCAATCTTGAGTTGCCATCGTTGAGCCTGTCTTGTACCGGGATCACAACCTGCTGCGGGACAGAGGCGGCCTCCCTTCGCGGGTTTCCCTGAACATGAGGGGGGTTCCGGGGTGGATTACCACGGCTAGCGGGGTTATTGTTTCCTACACCCAGGTTGCCACCATCACGGGTACTTCCTGCCTGTCCCGAGTTATGCTGCCCGGCTTGCTGGATGCCGGCAAAGGCCGGGTCATAAGCCTGCAACTGCTTGTTCTTCCCGGAGCCCCGACTTCTGCTCCGGCTTTTGCTCTTGCTCTTGCTTCTGCTCGGATGCGGGGAGGAGGCCTCTCCGCCCGATCTTTGGCTATCGGCCCTAGCTGAATGCACTTGGGATCCCGCTCCGGGGTTCTTCTTCTTGAAGGCCTGGTTCTGTCGGTTGGCCTCGACGACCAGCTCATTCACCCGCTCCTGCTGCTTGCGCAAAGCCTCACCGGATAGCCCTGCTAGCTCTGCCATGGCGGCTTCGGCAGCCCTAAGAGTTTTCGCCGGCGAGCTGTACACCGGTCTCCCAGCCGAGATCAGGCTACCCGTGTGACTGGTTTTGGCTCCACGCGCCAACTCATCATTCACCATTCTTCCTTTCTTGCGCAGGTCCGCGATGCGCTTGTCCCGGGAGTCTATCTTAAGGAATCCGTGAGCTGCATTGTACTCCCGGAGGCTAGCATTGAGCTCACGCCGGATCTCGGCGATCTCCTGCGCTTCGGCGAGTAGCAACCTACGCTGCTCCTCCAAGTCAGCCGAAGTGGCTTGGGTGTCCGCTTCAGCAGTCACAGGGACAGCCAACTTGGCCACCAGACCCGAGAGGGGATCCGGGCGACGACGTGGCTGGGACGGCTGCGGATCGCCGTCTCGGGCCACATCTCTTTCCTGAGGAGGTTTGGCCAAACGAATGTGGCCGCTTCCGGCATCGCCGTCAGCGTCCTGGTACTCCTCCTCGGTTGCCCCGACCATCATTACCGCGACGGAACTCGGGGAGCGACCGGCACGCAGACCCCGAGTAGCGCAGAGCATGGGAGGATCCTCAGCTTCCAGGACCACGTCCGGATAGCTGCAGATAACTTCGGTGGCGACGTAGGTGGTGAAGCCACCAAAGTCAATGAAGCATCCGTTCACCGGGAAGGGTCTGTTCCGGAAGCACCCTGCGTTGTCGCTGACGAAGTCCATTTCGCCCAGCCTTATGACAAGGCCAGAGAGAACCCGAATGTCGAAGTGAACGGGGGAGCCCGTCCGGATGTGTACACCAGCCAACGCCTCTGTCTGCCCCACGGTGGGCGCTAACTGTCGTGGTGGTGTCACGGCAGATGCCATAGGATGGCTAATGTGTGGGGCCGATGGACGTTGGTGGATCCGGGGAGGGATGGCGAGCTGAAGAGCTCACACGGGGAGGATCCCAGTGTAACCGGGATCTCCCAAGAACGAGAAACAAGACCAATGCGCGAGGGGGAAGATCTAGTAAACAAGAACAAATGCACGAAGGCACACAACACACACACGATATACCCAGGTTCAGGGCCCTCGTGAGGAGGTAACACCCCTACTCCTGCCTTTCCTCTCTATATAAGTGTGGTACAAGGGCTACAATTTGCCCTCAGAGCTCTTGAAGTGAAGAACACAAGGAACTAGATGAACTCAAGGGAAGAAGAAGTAAATGCTCTAGGAGTAAATGAGACTAGAGTTTTGGCTCTCAAGTTGGTCCCTCCTTCACAGAAGCAGTTATGGCGCCTTTTATAGAGTTCCGGCCAGGAGGGCCGGAAACCATAAACCGGCTTGGCCCCACCGGACAGGCCTAACCGGCATGTCGTCACCGGCTAGTGCAACCTAGTCGCCGCGCTATCCGGCGTAGCCCCTTCGTCATCATCCCGGCAAGGACAGCAGGCGTCGTCCTGGAACATCATTGTCCCCCTGTCAGAGACAGGACATGTCTTGGCCCATCCCGGATAGCCTTTTCCGGATTGCCGGGCTAGGCACGTCGTGTCTTGTCGTACCGTTGTCGTACCGGCTGACGCGCTCCCGTGTCAGGCGGGAGGTGACCATGCTTCCGTGTCAGGCGGGAGGTGACCATGCTTCCGTGTCAGACGGAACGGTACTTCCCCCGCATCAGGCGGGAACGCCTACTACAGACCGTTGACGGCCTACCGGGATCCCTCATGCCGGTCACCTTCTTGCTCGATCTTGCGAGTCCTTCCTGCACACGTCCAGTAACCTGATAGGACCGAGATAAACGTTCCGGTTAGCACTTACCCGGATTACGTACTCGGTAACCCCGAGTACTTCTCCTCCCGTGAGTCTCCTCGGAGCCCAAGATCCGAGATCCTTTCCGGATGCACCCGAGTTCGTCTCAGGATAGGTATCTCTAGGCCTAGCCTCCCGAAGATGTCTTAGCCTACCAGCAAAGACATCTTCGAGAAGCTAGTTCTTAGAGGAACCACCCGCTGATGCTTGTGTTGTTGTGAGGGCTCGGGGTGTCTATTTATAGCTGCCAGAGCTGACCTTTGCACCTGCCAGGAGGCACCTTGCACTCTACCAGCACTCAAGTGTCAAGTTGCCCCTTCAGCACACTAGGGGGTGGCCCTTGCTCTCGCCAAAGGTCAAGTACTGTTGGCACACTGCTGAATTACTCCGGGTTCTGCCCTACCCGGGGGGCAGCCCCCCGACAATGGGTCTTGGTCATTCCTACTTGTTGGAGTCTACATCTCATCAGCCTCGTCTCCTGCTGGAAAGCTTGAGATTGTCGAAGTTGCAACTGGAGTACTAACGTTGTGGTTGAACTCTAGATAGTGAGACTGCTTCGACAAGCAAGGGCTGCTTTGCAGCTTGTTTTTTCACTTGACGACCACCTTGATGTCATATGATGAAGTCTTGAGACTGAACTTTGCCTTCTCGATACTAGTTACTTAGGTCTCATATGGGGTTCACCGTCAAGTCTATTCAAGTTTGTGAATAGAGACAAGATAGTAGAGAAAGTCTTTTGATCTACTTTAAATTAGAGAGGTAAGGTCAAGATATTTTGGAAAATAGGTCAGGGGTGGAAATCATACTAGGCTTACCTGGAAGAAAATAGTTTTCTATCAACATAGGTTTTAACAAAATATTCCTTCCTAAACTAACGACCATGCTAACTAAGGTCTCCTTAGGTCAACGATGGATCTGATACCAAGTCTGTGAGGACCCCTCTTACTACCAGCCAGAGATACCCACATTATGTAAACAGATCACGATCCCAATGATCAGTGCATCGTGATCACATAACCAACATGGTATACAAAGTTACATCATTCAACTCGAATAGTACAAGATTTACGTAAAAAAATGGTCACATGACCAAGTCTGTAATCATTGTCACACTTGACAGAAATGAACTAAGGTACAGTGGAAGTTTCGGCTAGCGTCGGCCCTCGTCACGTCCTGACGCATTCCCACAGAGCAGTTGACCGGGACACTCAGTTGGCATAGTCGTCGGCGTACTCCTCCTTCTTGTCGTACATCTCCTCATGGAAACCTGGACGTTTGAATATCCAGGGACATAACCATATGAGTACATTTACATACTTGCAAGACCACCTCTAGGGATAAGTTTTTATGGTAATGCAGGTAAAGCATTTTCGAAAACTAGGATAGCTCCTACAAACAACTATAGGGTTTAGTTTTCGAATACCATGATTTTCATTCAATAAGAATACGACATCTCTATATCTCTGTTGAAGAAAAGATTTAGAGATAGAATTCTCTTCTCTCGGATATCACAAGGACATATCCAAGTACTGAAAACTTTCTTTGTAAAACTTTGTCAAAACACTAGGATAAGGATACCCCTTTTTATTTCCTTGAGATCGGACTGGTTGTCTCCCCGGGATCAACCACCCTCACCCAAATTCCGTACCTCCCAGGTACCTCCTCATTTCATCGAAACACTTCTCTTCAAAACAACTTCTTTCTCCAAGGCACCTAGTGTGGCCTTCTGTAGCGTACATGCACTGAAAATATGGCAAGGTACTTGTTTATAGTGCAAATCCCTGGATCTATTCGTTTGCACACACAGCTTACGATGTAATATCACAACAAAGTATCAATATTATTAAATCGATGATCCAGACTTAGAAAATATTCTTTACAACTTGCATAGCATAAGACTAGCACTGAAAGAGTAAACAGCGGAAAAAAGATAGCAATGAGTCTCCATCATCTTCATGTTGCCGCAGGCGAAAACATGTTGGTTGCAGACTCGAAATCCCTTAACAAAACCTCACTCGTCATCTGAATAACCTGTAACAAATAAAATTTTGCAACAGAGTGGGTCAGATTCCATTAAAAATGGAGTCTGGCAAGTGACACTATGGTGGACACTTAATGGAATAACTCTATTGCCTATATGCATATTTGGTTGGTGGAGTTCAAGGCTAATTTGCATCAAGCCAATTTTTCCTACTCTTTTGAAAACACTTTTCTTGAAATAAAGAGGAGTATGGCATGAAAACCATAATCTCATCTTCCCTTGTTCGTCCATCAACTTTTAACTTAGAAATTGAAATGATAGGATCCTCCGTTGACGTCCTTGATCAGCTGATCAAAATTGTCCCTAACCGGGGACACGGCTAAGTACTTAGTTTTACACTCTGTAGAGGTTGTGCACTTTCACCATTAGACCCAACCAACCCAAACTATCCTCAAGCACACCATATGTGCTAAGGAAAAGGAGAGAGTTGAGACGAGACTTTTCAGAAGCATTTTCCCTCCCCATAACGGCCTGACGCGCTCCACCTACAAAACCTCTACCACCACCTGTCAGACCGGGGCGAGTCCACGCAACTTAATCCATCTAGACATAGCCCATTGACTAATGGTTGCACTAGAAGCAATCTTCATTTGGAGTTCTTCAGATCCTTTTGTTCCCTGGGTGGCCGTCCACAAGTGACCATCCCTTAGAGGTCACCCCTAAGAGACAACACTCAACAAAAACCACATACAACCAATTCCACCCAGGAGATTCATTCTTAACTTAGTAGAAATTACCTTTTCATAAAACAACTTTTGCATAGCATCAATATTTCTACCAAGTTATCAATTGGATTCTAGACACAACTAGTGTAAGGGATGTAGTAGTTTTAGCAGAGCAATACTATCCAACACATGCATATAAGAAATACACTAAGTAATGCATAGAAAAATACTTAGGAAGTTTATGAGGGTGTGCCACTTGCCTTGGCAACAGGGAGAGCAGAAGTATCAGTTGCAAAAGCCTTTGTTTCTCTCCAAAATTTCTAACGAGTCAAACAAGCCACAAATAAACATACAAGCATAAATGCAACACTTAGAAAAATATGACATGCATGATATGAAAAATATTCTTAAGGACTAGAGATGCACGTCATGCCATGAAATTATTCTAAGTTAATGCAGGGCAAGTGTGTTAGTCAAAAGTACTAAGGACCAAGTTCATAGGTTGGATAGAATAACTTTGATATAAATAAACTTGAATAAGTTGTAATGCTGCTGCAAGTCTTCACATGCTTGGTCTCGAAATCTTCAACTCCCTTGTAGTTTTCTTCATCTTCAATTAGCACTCTAAGTACTTGGTCATAATCACTAAGGACTTGGTTTATGTCCAAAGTGAAAGAAGAATATGAAGGTATAAAAAGATAAAGAAAAGATGTAATTTTTCTTCTAGGCTTCCTCGTAACTTTCTCCTTTGTGTGATGTCTTCATTGAACTTTTGTAGACTTTGGTTTTTCACACTTAATGATTCTTCAGAGTTGTCTTGGATATAACTTAGCCACCATGAAGTCTAAGAGAAATATAAGAAGAGAGAAAGACTTAGAGGAATAAAGGGGGATGGTCTTCTTGCAGTTCCTCTTGATGTTCTTCTAAGTGTTTTTGCTTCTTGGAGATGCCTTCGGAGTTTTGTTTTTCTTGGCTAAGTCTTCATTGGTCTTCTTGTCTTTATGTTGAGAATCTCAAGTGTCTAAGTGCATAGCACTTTACCAAAACACTAGGTTGAAAATAATCCTAACTTAGGGAAATATAGAAGAAGTATAACTATACAACATATGCTATGCATGCAATGCAACTTATTTCTAAGGACAACACTTAACAAAATAAAACAACAAAGTTTTCTAGATGCTAAAAGTTTCTAAGGAAAAGATTTAGCATCTTTAAGATGTTGAAATTTTTCTAAGGAAGAGTGTTGTCGAAATAAAGTTATCAAATATTTTCTAAGGAAGAATTTACTTTGTTTAAAGAGGCAAAATATTTCTAAGTACTTTTTAATACCAGAGTGGTCATAATATGTCTAAGTACTTTATAATTTGAATAGATGATGAAAATAACTTTTAATAAATTTTTAATCATTTTTAATCATTAAAACAACACTTAAAAAGTACTTAATCAATATTAATTACAAAATCATAGAAAATTATTCTACAAAATTAGTAGAAAATTCCTACTGCCAATAATTAGTCAATCAAACTTATAGCAAAAGAGTTTGATCAATTATCAATTTTTTATTTGAAATTATGTTCAAAATACTTTTAAAGCCACTTTTAAGTAATTTAACAATAACAAGTTTATGCACGAACTAAAACTGAAAACTTATAATTTTAATAATTTTTACATATTATTCTGATTTCATGGATATAAAGTTTGCTGAATTTGGAGTTATGGTTTAAAAGTTATGAATTTTTAAAGTTTGACAAATTTTCTACAAATTAAAACAACTAAGGCGACGTGGCGTCTTCTGATTGGCTGCCTCCGCTGACTGTGCTGCTGACTGGACCCTGACCGGGCGGTTGTCTACAAATTTGACCGAAAATAAAGTTGTTCGGATAGGAAAACAATCTATACGAAAGTTGTAGAGAATTACGCGATCTATCTAACTAACATAATTATATCATGAGTAGATGAATAGAATAGTCTCAAATCGCATTATACCTTTCTGCTCCAAAATTTCAAACGTGAATATCTCTCAGCTCGCTGAACCAAATAAGATGAATCTTGGGGCAAAAGAAAGATCTCGATTAGGGGAAAAAATTTCGTCTTATCGTCCCAAAGTTTTGAGATGGTTTGGTTACTCGAAAAACACCAAAAATAATCTATGTTAAACAGAAAATTATGTACGTTACAATAAAAAGTTGTCAACTGGAAAGTTATAGACATAGACTAGATCTACCTTTTCACCGGAGGAATTTTGATTTGGCGCAACGAGCGTGAAGAGATCTGAGAAATACGACTTCAGATCTGATGGATGACGATTCAAAATTCTTCCTCCACTCTTGATAAAAAGAGTTTAGACTTATTGGGATGGAAAGGTATCGACGAGATCTACAACAATGGTTAAGCTTTCGTCGTGATTGGAGATGGTTTTATTCGTCAAACGAATGAAATACAATTTCGCTGATTAGGGTTTCGGTAGAACGAAAAGAGGAAAAGAGATACCGCCGGTTACAGGGGTTTATATAGGCGAAGGGACAGTGGAATAGATAGGCCTCGGAGTTGTTAACGCGTAGGATCAAGTGGATCCGTATTTGGAGCTATATTTCTCGAGATAAACGTGTTTGGATGAAAAGTGGTTAGAAAATTTAATTTTCAGAATTTGAGTCAGGTAGGATGGAGGCAGAGTCGTGTTCGACTCGGGCTGGGTTGGGCCGGCCCGATTCACTTTTATTTGTTTTTTCCTTTTCCTATTTCTTATTTTTTTATATCTTTTGTTTTAGAACTCCGAATTAAGTGAAATTAATTTCTAAAAAAAAATAAAAATCATATATTTATTTTAAAACATTTGTGGACATGTTTTAAACACTTTTTAAAAATATTAATTTTCAATATTTGATTAACTGCAAATTTGACAGTTTTGTCAAATTTGAAAATAATGCTTTTAATGAATTTATTTGTGGCTAAATAAAATTTGGTACCACAATTGTAAACATATAAAAATAATTATTTCCAATAAATACAATCAAGTCATTAAAGTAAAAATAAGATAAATATCATAAACGCTATTTTGTTTTTTAATATTTTCTCAAATAGATTTTCAAGTGGAAATAATATTTCAACCATTGTAATTTCAAATATAAACAATGCAAGAAAATGATGAATGCATGCATGAATTTTGTTTTCAAATCGACATACATATAGTTTTCAAAAAGTTTTAAATTTTACTGATTTTTCAGAATTTGAAAAATCCTAGGATGTTACACCTTCCCAACCGTCCATGACCGCGGAAACGGCTATTCGAATAGATTTACACTATGTAGAGGTTGTACACTTCGCCCACACCAAACGGTCCTTCCGCCGTGTCTACCACGGCCCATCATATGACAGTATGAGGGGTCCGGATAACGCGATCAAAGCTTTCCACTATGTCCACCCTAGTATCGGGGCCTTCCGGTAGGTTTGTTCTCCTCGGCACCGTGTGCTCCACTAGACCTCTTGGTCTTTCCTCGGGACACCACACCGCCACGGCAGGAGACCCGCCATAACCGTCCGGCGCGAGTCCATTCACATCTGTATTGTCTCGTACAGACGACAACCCGGCTTCGAGGGCCCAGCCCTCATAGAAAGTATAAGAGCCCCAATACTAAAACAAACAAGCTTCTGGCTAAGCCCTACCCATGTCAGGTAGTGTAGTTGCACGAGTTAATTGTTCTGGCAGCAGCAGAGACTTCGAAATTAAACCTCCATCTCCGACTGCTCCCAGCAGCTCGGGTTTTCACAACTTCTCCGAATGCTCTCAGCATCTCAGGTTTTTATGAAACATTTCATTCTCGCTGATTGCTCCCAGCAACTCAGGTTTTTCTCCGAAAAACAATTTTATCAAACAGGTTCCCATCCTATAGTTTTGAGGTAAGATAATATGAATATACTTCCAGAAATCTTGGTATTCTTGATGGAGCCTTCAATAACAAGGCTCACCAAGTGAAAACTTACTTTGTAACACCTAAAATATTCTAGTAGATAACATTGGCCAAACAATATTTGGTAAAATAGTTTTAGGGTGGCAAGGTGCCACAAAAGAAGTAAAACATGCATTATTTTATTTTGAAACAAAACATGCTTTGTAAATAATAGGAATTGCATAATGGTGGTGAGGTGGGCTTGACTGGCTCAGCAATATGTCCTTAGTCTTGATCTTGATGTTCCTCAGGTTCGTTCCTTACTTCCAGTTCCTCCCCGATCATATCTAATGTCGTAAACAGGAAGACGAACAACACTCAGAATACAAGACAATGCCACAAGGACATAACAAACAGCAAGCATCACACATGACATGAAGCTAACAATCAAGAGCAAACAACTCCTTTAGCTAAACAATAACAAACAACAATGTCCATAGAGCTAAGGCAAACAACAGATGCACCTAAGAAGATATACACAACAACCCTATTTGTCAAAAAGTTAGTTTTAACTGAACACTAGAGCAAACCATCTCTTATGGTGATTAGATCATTTAACAAGGGTTGTTATATTAGTTTCAGTAAATACTTTAGAAAAAGTATCATAATTGTTTAGGAAATACTTCAGACAAAAGTATCTTAATTGTTTAGGAAATACTTCTGACAAAACTAGGTTAACACACAAGCAAGTATTAATATTAACACTAGCACATTCACATGCAAACATGTTACTAGCTCAAAAATATCTACTACCAAGTAACTAAGCAACTAAGGTAACACCATTGTGCACACAAGTTGCTGATTAAAAGCGAAAAATGTGTAGTTGGCTCATTTAACAAAACACCACAGAGGAGCGTGTTGACAACAATCTAAGTAAACAATCATATAGCAACATCACAACCACAACCAAGTACTGGGTAGCATTCCACACAAAACAACATTTGCATGCATAACGCAATAAAATTAGTGCAATACTTAGGTAACAAGTTGAATTATTCTAAAACTCAAAAGTGAATGGCACACAATCTTTTCGGAAGTTCATTAAGGTTATTAATGGTTAATTTAAGGTTCTGGACTTATGACTTATTAAACACATAACAGTTTAGGTAAAATAGGGAACAAATTTAATCACAAACCTAGTTGCATATGTCTTGTTTTTGGGAGATAAATCATAACTCCTAAGATAATGTTCAGAACATTAAATCCTTCTACCACAGTACTCCTAGTAACAATAGGAAGCTATGAAAATTAGATTTGCATTCAAATCTATTACTAAACAGAAACTAAAAATCACCCAAATGCTTCTGGTTTCAAAACCATAATGAATCTAGTTTCCGTTTTAGGAATCTGTTACATGCAAGGTTAATTCTATGGATAGGTATTGACTTATGCTTTCTGTAGAAATTGGATTCACTCAATTTGGACACTCCTAGCTCCATCTATTTCATATTTACTGAAATAAACACATTTTACCAATAGTAGTGTACTTAACAATGTATAAATTATTTCTAGACAAACCCAGTGTTGCGTGCTCAATAAAACACATAAGAACTCCACAAAAATACTCCAAAGATATTTGTATAAAAAATATAGCACAAACAATTAAAACTAGACACAAGCAATTAACAACAAAAAAATAGATTCTTTCTCAAGTGTAATAATCTACTGTTTAAGGAAATAATTCACCATGCACACAATACAAGCTGAAAATTTCTACAAATCTAGGATATGAAATGTACCACATACAATTGGATTGACTCCAAAAAGTATTTTAAATAAAGAATTAAAAATCATCAAAGTGCTACTGGTGTCAATCTTAATCTTAATAGAACTTTAGTTAGAAACATCTCCTGCATTCAAGGCTTAAAGATCTAGGTAAGCATTCTTCTAGGATTTCCATAGAACTAAAGTTTGCAAGTTTTGGATCTGTAAAACTCAAGTTATTCAATAAATGGTGGAAAGTAAACTTTTTACAAGATTAACTCTAGATCATACATGCACATACATTTTTGAGAAAGACCAGTGCCAAGTGGTTAAGAAAACTCATAGGAGCTCTAAAAATTTATTCCAACTAATTTGCATGCACAGATCTACTAGAAATGAATAAAAGGAACACTTGTATTTCTCTTGAAAAATCAGCACGAAAAAGAGGAATAAAACAAAAATAATGGGCGGGCTAGATCTGGCACTGATGGGCCGCACAGAGGCGGGCCGGCCTGCTCCGATGCATACTAAATGGAAGGGGTATGCTGCCCTTGGATAAGATCTGGAAGGCCAGGATTAGATCTAGGATGCTCAAAGGAGAACCATTGATTTGTAGAACAACGGCAGTTGTTCATCTTCTTCCTACCAACGTACATGGCAAGGAAAAAGAGGGAAAACGACATGGGCTGCTGGATGCTCACCTAGGGGATCTGAGATGCGACGAGAAGGGGTGGTGGGGGACGCGGAGTGCAAGGCGAGGTCTGGGGTGGCTTGGTTTGCAGAGGCACGTCCTGGAACGAGATGCGGGGCCGACGGCGTCCACAATGACCACGAGCTCGTCACGGTGCCCCTGGTGCTCCTGAAACAAAAGCACGGTGTCTCAGAGGTAGACCATGGTGAGGGGAGCGAGAAGGAGTAGAAAGGGAGAGCAGAGGAGGTCGGAGTTGAGGGCATTCGAGCTCGAAAGTTTCGAGCCCGAGCAGCGGTCCTCTCGCGTTCCAGAGCAGGAGAGGGGGAGAGCTTGAGAGGTCTCGCTCTAGGTAGGAGAGTGGAGTGACAGGGAGATAATTGGCAAGGTGAGGGAGTGAATGGGAAGCTCGGATGGTGAAACTAGGAGGGTGGCCGGTTTCATGGTTTTCAGGCAGAGAGAGAAAAGGAGAGGGCTCGAGCAGGGATTGGCGAGGGAGGGCGGTGGAGAGGGGGACAGAGAGGTGCTTGGTGGGTGCGATGTGGTCCGGAGAGTAGGAGGAGAGGAGCTGAGCTCGGGTTGGGTGGAGAGGGTGGTGCTCGGTTGTTCTGCCCACCAGCTGTTCGACAAAATGCCACAAAGAAAAATAAAAGAGATAGGGGAGCTAGGGTTTAACAAGGCTGAGGCCAAGGGTTCCAGGGGGTGTGAGAGGATCCAATGTTGGTCTAATGCCAGAGTTAGAGGAAGAGGGATGTGGTTTTAGATAAAGATGGTATTTGGGCTGATAAAACTTACACACACAACAGGGATGGATTAGTCAATCCTTTGACTAGAAAAATAAGGGACAAGGTGGGTTGATCAGAAGGGGTATAGGTGCAGCATTTGGTTTAAGAGCTTAGGTCCAAAGGTTCAATAACAACAAGATAAAAAATACTAAAAGTGCTATCTAGAAATGCACATATGGTCATCTTATCATGAAGCACTCAAAACAAACATGGATTAGTGATCAAACAATTTTGAAAACTTTAATTAAGGTTATTGATGGGCAGTAGAGATGATAGGGATGAGATTAGATGATTTGCATTTCCACAATGAATTAAATAAGTCCTACTTATCATGTTCTAGAAATGCTAAAGGTTTATAGAGAAGAAGATAGTTTTCATCATTATATAATTTACTTGTTTAAGAATATTCTTAACCGAACATCTTACTAAGAGGAGAACAAATTACAAGCATGTAATACCATCAAACAAATATATATTACTCCAGCTCAAACAATAAACACTCACTTACTACAAACATACAATAAAAAGGTAAACACACCACAAGCATAAAAGACAACTTTCAAACATGATAAAACTCACATCAATCCACACACACCAATAATAGACACATAATACCCACATCACAAAACAAGCAAACATCAACTACAAGCCAAACAATTCTAGAAACAAGTAAATAAAAAACAATCTAAGCATTTGGAATAAAACAAGTATAAGGTGAGGTGATGACCAAAATGTTCAAGGCAAGGTTTTTGGTAGAAATAAAATTAGACAACACTTTGGAAATTGTTTTCCCTAGTCTACTAAATGAGAGTTTTAGAAAGAGGGTTGCTAGTACTTGCAACATATTATTTTACAAAATGTTTTAGGACTTATGGTATGGTCCTTTGGAGCTTTTGAAATCATATAGCTTTTAGAAATACTTCTTTTATCTCAAATAATAGGTCTTTTGGTAGTTGCTAAAATTAAAACATCATGATAAATAGATTTTCTAAAAAAAAGATTGGAGAAGATATATGGATTATTTCACTTGTCAAAACATTGATCCCAGAGGTCATATTGTAACTTGGTTGATTTTACTAGGTTGTTATTTAGAGGTCCAGAACACAAACAACAAACCACAACAAAACAAATAGAGCAAACAAGAGTAATACACATTCATTAATAAGACATTTTAAAAAGTTTTTGCTGGTCCTAAATTTTGGGTCTCTGATAAGTAAGTTTTTCTTGCTTCCAAAATTTGGGACGTTACACTCTAGGGCCCACTCGGTGAGATTATGTCAAATGAGTTTGCAATCATGTGACTAGATCGCTAGGACATAATATCACAGACGAGTAGAACATAGTGTTGTAGGTAACGAGATCAAGCTAGGTATGGAGATATCTATGAACGAGTCTCAGACACGCTAAGTATCGTTATGACAAAAGGTTTAAGACTCGACGTCCAGGTTTGAAAGATGAAAGTCATTCGTTATGTCACAGGGGTTAATTCACGGGGTCCAGGCCTACGAGTTAATCATTGATCGGAGAGGGTCTCAATCATGTTTGTTATTAGATCGAACCGCTAGGGTAACACAGTTAAGGTGTTTCGACAAGACAACCGGAAAGGAAAGAGAACACCGGGAACGTCTCGGGAATGGTCTGATGGAGATCGGACAGCTGCGAAATAGTTTTCAGAGTCAGAAAAATTATGTAATATGTAATTAGTATTAACTAGTGTAATCAATAGTAAAATACATTTTTACTTATTTATTTCGAATTTTTAAAGGCTGAATTCCCTAAATGGGCCTTCTAGTGGAAAGAAGGCCCATGAGGCGGGGGGAAGTCCCCCTCAGGGTTCGGATTGGGGGAGGGCTGGCCTAGGTGGGCCAAATGGGGCCCACCTAGGGCCGGCGCACCATGCTTGGCCGGATTGGGGTTTGGGATAGTCCCACACCGCCAGCCTGGTAAGGTTGGCTCCCCCTGGGAGACTTTATATAGAGGTGCACCCCTGGCCTTTTACTTCACCAATTAATTTATGTTGATCTCCTCGATTACGTGATTCCCTTTGTCGAAGTTGAGCCGAGAAGAGAGGAGGTCCCTCCATCATAGCCCGTTGTCGCACTGCTGGTGTTCCGGTCCAAGTCTTCAGCTGCTTGTCCTGGATTGGAGCTTCGGGAGTCGTCGTCTCCACCGTACGTGTGTAACGCCCTACGAGGTGCTGCGCTAGCGATGCTGGGAGGTCTACTTCCACTACACGACCTTGAGGTCGGCTTCGCCATCTTCATCTTTAACGTTTGTGCGGGAATGTAATCTCCGCTTTCGGTCTACAAGGGTATGTATTCTGATCTCCGTCATACTAGTATATCTGCATAGTATAGATTCTGGCTAGTTTAAGGATATCGTTGCTAGAAAAAATTATTGTTTTCTGCCTGCGATCCCCTTCAGTGGTATCAGAGCCGATCTATGCGTAGATATAGTTGAACGCTTTTAGAACCCGTGTTCGTCACGGGGGCATTGTTCTCGTATTTGTTACCCTCTAGCGTGCACTTGTGATTCCAGCAGTATTGAGTTGATGAAGCAGCCCGGACCGACATTACGCGTACGCTTACGCGAGACTGGTTTCACTACTGACATACGGCTAGTACCGTATCTGTGGCTGGCGGGTGTCTCTCTCTCTCTCTCTTTAGTTGGCTTTGCATTTTCAATGGAGGGCCCGAAAGGGATGCTTAAACATGCAATTATTGGATCGTTGTTGTGGTCTTAAGTTCGTAGGTATTAAGCGATCCTAGTTATGACAGCCCCAAGCCATGTGAAATATGCAAAAGATAAAGAAGAACGCGTCTAACATTATTTTGCAAGGGCAATATGATATGGTCAAGGTAGGTTTATTAAATTGTTTATCAACTATGGGCGCCAAGAAGACCATGGTTCATGGACCATATCACGTCGCATTACGTTTGATGTTTTTGGGTGCATCTTACATTATGTGATTATATATATTAGTATATGTTAGTTACATGGCGGTAGTAATATAAGATGATCCCTCCAAAATACCACTAGTGTTCTTCCTTCAACGTGCACCACCAAGAAAGTTCTACGTTATGAGGTAGGCCGTGACGATCGGGTGTCAGACATATCGTCGTTCGCATACAGTGGGTGTAAGACAGTTTTACACAAGTGTTTACGTTGAAGGTTATTGTGGCGAGCCTAGCATATGCAGATATGGTCTCGGAACACGGAGACCGAAAGGTCGAGCATGAGTCACAGAGTTGTGGTGATCGACATTTCGATGTCTACCTTTGATGTTGTGTTGCCAGCTATGATGATGAGGGGTTGCGCAATGGATGGGGGTCGTGTCATCGCTGAACCGATTCGGAGGGATGTTCGTTTGAGTGGGAGTTCTTGGAGTTATTTTCTAAAATACTAGAACTAAAAATATAATTAACAAAGTCTATTTTGCAAAACCTTTGTATATATTAACCAATGTAATAGCCTTCTTTTAAAATTAGGCGCAATCTTGCGATTGAGAAACTTAAAAGGTTGGGTCCAAACTTCAGTGTTTTTATACTTTAGCTTGAGGATACTCCTTGTTTAAACCATTAGATCTTTGCGATACAATACCCGCTAGGAGATTAACCCAGAGATTCCGCTAACAAAAGGATAATTTGGATTATCAAGTTTTTGTGCGGATAATATCATCATAGTCCAGTGTATGGTATTATCTCTGCCATAGAGAACTGAAGGTGGGTACGAGTTGCTAGATCACGAACATATGAGATGATCGCTAAACTCGGGATACACCTAAAGTTGGGTTGATGAAGTTTATCAGAATGTTGACTGTTCTTCTTGTCAACCAAGATGGAAGAGAATACAACACTAGTCATACTTGATGACATTGGTCATACTTGATGACATATGGTCATACTTGATGACATTGAGACGCCTCGCTCAGCTCGATCACTGGATGACAGACAACGTTGCTAGATGCAAATGCTTTGTCATAAACTATGTCATGCAAGTGGAATCGTTCACCTTCATGGTTCTTGATTGCATTGAAAGAATCAAGAAGATGAAACAGATCGCCAGGAAGTCATCGATGATGATGGTGTATATATGATATACATGTTATGAATGTTTTACCTAAGCAAATACTCGTAGTAGTGACTAAGTTATGGATACTAGTCATGTTTTATGAAAACCAGATTTACTACTAGAGTAGCTTGGAAGGATGCAGCGACAATGTGTGTTGATAATGGCAGACAAAGTGTTGTGACTAAGTGTTGTGATCGCATGTTAGTATGATCATTATAAGTGTGTCTCCACTAGCGAGACAATTGTTCATATATGCTAGTGACAAATTCATTGTCCTATATTTACAAAGTAATGATCATAAGCCGATTTGAATTTAGATGGTAGAAGCTCCCACATTCATAATATTAATGCCAAAGGATACAAACTTAATAAAGACACCACATTCGTGTGGCACTACCGTTTAATTCACGTCAATGTTATAGTCAATGAATTAGCTCCATACAGATGGATCTACAAGTCCTTAGATTTGATCTTCTGACACCTGCAAGATAACTAAGACACCGTTTTCGGAAAATGGGCATATAACTTATTGATAATCATGCATGTATATGTATGTGGATCAATGAAGTAATTGACGTGTAGTGGAGATCTTTATTTCGTAAACTTCACTGAACGTTTTGAGTATAACTTGTTGAGAATCATGCATATGGGTGTATGTGAATCAATGAAGTACTTTAACGTATAGTGGAAGTCTTTATTTCATAGACTTCATGAATATTCCGAGTAGATATATGAATATCCACTTAGGGAATGTTAGTCTGGAAATTTTGTTCGATCAAAGAAGTTCAGAATGAAATAGGAAATTAAATTTAACAAGAAAATCAAACTCCTGCGATACAGATCGAGGAAATAAAGATTTGAGTTATAATGTTGGCATATCATTGGAAGAATTGTGAGAAGAGTTACACAAATTACGTCGCATCGAACACCATAGTGTTATGGTATGTTAGGACGTCGTAATCGCACCCTATGGGATAGTGTGTGGTAAATAAATATCTTATCAAATTATTGTGATCATTGGAATCATATGGTAGAAACGTAACATTCACGTTACATAATAGGGAAACCATTTAAATCCATGGAGATAATACCATCTAAGTGATGGCATGGCTTTTAGCCTAGATTGTCGTTTCAGAAATTTAGTGTTTTGATGTGATCAAACCTAAAATGGATAAATCTTTGTTGTGTACCATACATAAAGAGTTAGTTGGGTACATGTCTCACGACATAGGCAAAATCCTTGCCGGAATATACCTTGCAAAAGAAATAGTTTCTTGTCCAAGGGTATAAGTGGGAAAGAAAGTAGAGCAAGACGAAGTTAATGAACTTTCTCTCCTGACATCAGAGTGGCACAACGGAAAGTGTTTTTGGTGTCATGGTCCACATCTTGAAAGAAGCTTATGATAAAATATCATGATGCTCTGAGCTCATACTAAGAACGTAGGTGTACGAGGTTGTGTTCCACACTGTGTGTTACGGCAATCTTGTTATGAAGGTCATGTTAATGAAATATGAAAGACGAACTACGAAGAAAAGATGGTAGACCTATGACGAGGGATGCCCCCATCAATACCCATGGTTACTAGACTAGGGTAAGAATTATGAGGTCGAGAACGCGTATTGTTGGTAGATTCGTCGGCTGGCAAGCGGGATTTACCCAGGTTCGGAGCCCTCGAGTGAGGTAACACCCTTATGTCCTGCTTGTCTGTTATTTATTGTGAATATTAGGCCAGTACAGGGGTCTAGCAAGATTTCAATCTTAATAGGGTTTGGTGATTCTCGTTGGGCGTGTCCTTGAGCGGCCACCTTCATGTCCTTTATATAGTGGTACAGGTCTCGGGTAGTAACCGACTAGGACTACAAACATATAAAGTAATATCGACTATGCTATTTATGGTAGAAGTCTTTGGCTTGGGCTTCTTTAGCTTACTGACAATTGGGATTTAGTAATCACGTGCACCGGGTACCACACAAAGGGGTACCCGTTTGGTATAACCTCGTCATTAGTCACCGAGTGCTTGGCTAATTCGGAGAATCAGTCATGGACTCA
Source organism: Poa annua (assembly GCA_026929855.1). Lineage (NCBI taxonomy): Eukaryota > Viridiplantae > Streptophyta > Magnoliopsida > Poales > Poaceae > Poa > Poa annua. The sequence goes on from CM049432.1 coordinate 25,701,946, forward strand.
CTTCATAGTGCACGTCTCATGTTTATGCTTTTACTGAGATATGTTCATATCTTTATCTTTCGACTATGATTTATGCCTAAGGATCTCGATTGAGTAGGCCTGGAATTGTTCGATAAGTCGAAACCAGTTAACTGCACTTGGGCAAAACCATACTAGTCTTCAATCAGGTTTCGAGTCCTCGGCTCGATCCTGGAGCATACTGGACAGACTCGCCTTAGGCCAGTTGATGGACTTACTGATATCGTTTTGCAGTTTTTAATTTGCTACCCAACACGTCCACTGGGATTTCCATCGCATCTGTTGATACGGAAACATCTAGGATTAAGCACTGCTGGAGTGATCCTCGGCCCGTTCGACTAATCGGTGGGTCTTACCTTTGCATTTCCCGCATGCAGCATCCGAGACATCGTAGACTGATTTTCACTCAGGAATCTTCATGTTTTTCTATTTTTGAATCTATCGGGTGCACGACAGTGCTCCCGATGGGAGTAACCCCCGAGATTATGCTTTATTGCTTGTAAAAGAGGATAATCTCAATTTTGTTTTTCTTAGTCGAAGATTTACTCTCTCTCGATGGGAGTTTCCATTCGACTATGTTTATGCATATGCTTTGTTGTTTTTCTCAGTCATTTTGCTTTTGCATGTTTTTGGCTCGTCTGCCAGAAGATGTCATGTATGACATCGTCAGTGCACGAATAGTACTTTGACGGGATGTGACACAGCGGGCCCCTCTCTTTGACCGTTCTGAGCGCATGTTCAGTTGTGATTTGACCCGGCGTGGCGAGATTTTCGTGGCCGTGATGATGATTTCCTCGTTTTGCGTGCGTAATGGGCTATGTGGTCCGCGATGATTGCCCGCCGGTTGCGCCTCGTGTTTAGGTAACTTTCTGCTATAAGTAAACCCCCTCAGTTAGAGACATATGAATTACAAGTTCCTCTGATTTTTTTGAAAGATAGCAAACTTACATGTGTGTATGATCGCTGTTCTGCTGGAGCTTCACCGGGCAGTGTTTCGATGGGGCAAGGGGGTGTGAATATTGGAACATGGCACATAGGATCTATTGGGGGCATGTGCCCTGACCTGCTGTTAACTTCAGGATACGCAGAGCTGGACTTTTCTGTACTACCATGAACCTCTTGCTTTGGATAAAAGGACCCCCCAACATCAGATGTATCACGCATCCCCGTAGTTTTGTGACCTGATGCAGCAAACCTCTGTGTGTTTGTCTCACGATATGCAGAGCTTGAGTTTTTACTAAAGGCAGCTGGATCAGGACAATGATTGGTTGTTTCAGTTCTTTGAACCTCTTGCTCTGAATAAAAGGACCCCCACCACCAGATGTATCACGCATCCCAGCTGTTTTCAGGCCTGATGCAGCAGACATCTGTGTGTTTGTCCTATCCTTTGATCGCCAGCGGGGTTGTCGGTAGACTAGATCTATAACACCCACATGTTCATTGCATATGACGGGAGAACGTGGGGCTTTCGGGGGCCCTGGCCACATCAATATTTCATCATCATCTCGTTGTTCAGTGCGCCAGGGTGCCGATCTGATGGGAGCTGCATCAATAACAGAGCTGAACCCCCCTGTGTCTCCGCTGAATGTTTTATGATTCACCGGATGATCCATGCCACTGTCGTCTAATCTGGAACGCTTGCTGTGATCAGAAACCTACAATATAATTATGAACTTGGTTAAATATTTTGTGAACCTCCATACACAACCATCAAAGTGTGGGCAACAACACCATGGTTTAATACATGTGAATCTCCACATACAACCATATGAACCTCAACACAACTTCTAAAATTGTTGTTGCAGGAGGAACAGAGAAATCAATTAAAAGCACGCAAAGTATCATGATCTCCAACATATGAACTTCCTTAGACACTATATATGGGATGCGTTTTGATATCAGCATAAGGATCAGCACAATTTGCGGAGGTTTACTAACTGAAATCATGGGAGTTCACTCGCAGGATCATACCTTAGGATCTGCCATGGCATACCTTTTCGATGCGGCGGTTGATCCAGTCCAAAACCCATCGGTCTCATCTGATTTGCGGCGGATTGGAGCCATTGATCGAGGAAGCCGTCGGGGAAGCCCGCCGAGACCTCCCTCGCCACGGCTACCGCCGCCGCTCGCTCGTCCTCGCCGGAGCCGGAGAAGAAGGTCCTCTCGGCTCGGGTTTTTCGGCTTCCGCCGCACCCTCCCTCGCGTCGGCTTCCGCCGCCGCTTGCTCGGCCGCATCGGAGTAGGGGAAGGAGGTCCTCTTTGCCCGGGGAAGCTGTCGGCTCTGGCGCGTCCTCCCTCGCGACGGCTCCCGCCGCCGCTCGCTCGGCCGCGCAGGTGGTAGAAGGTGGAGTCGGAGTCGGGGAAGGTCGACGCAGATCGAGGAGGGCGCGGGGTGCGGGGAGAAATCTCCTGAATTTATTACGGTCCGAAGCGGTGTCCTAATCGGTTCCCAAACCTCCCGGTTTGGGAAGTTGTCTAGAATAGCTATTCTAGAAACACTTAAGTGGTTGTTTAGAATAGTCTTGTAGCGCTATTTGACTCTCTGGGAGTAGAATAGTTATTCTACACCCACCCTGTATCTTTTGAACCGTAAAGAATTTTTACGTTACGTAAATTTTTTGTCATACTTCGTAAGTTCATAGGAACGTAAGAAAATATTAACATGACGTAAAAATTTATTTATGTGGCATATAAAATATATTATGTAAAATACACATTTTTACCTATTTTTACACTGTTATGACTTATACATTACATTTCTTATGTAGATTTTTTAGTTATTGGACAAAATAAATGTAATTATTTGGATCATAAATATATTTTCTTTTATAAAAAACAATGTAAAAACTCTCATGTGCAAAATAATTTATTCTGCACCTGGGTGCAGAATAGGGTTTCTATATATATATATATATATATATATATATATATATATATATATATATAGGACATATATATAATTGGGGCACCTAGGTGCCCATGCTCCTGGTTGGAATACGAACCATTTTTAGCTATGTAGACCATATATATATACCTTGAGTATGTATATCTTAGCTATGTAGGAGGTACATATGACTTTGGGTATGCACGTAACGGGGTATGCATACCTAATTTATACACATACTTTAATTATTTATATATATACCGGATCTATATGCATATTGTTGAACATATATACCCGAGGTATATATACTATGTAGATACCTTGGAAATGCATACTCAAAGTCATATATACCCGAGGTAACTACCCCACGTGTGTTTCACACAATGTATGGAGTATCTATCATAACATGAGGTATGTATCATGTAGTATGAAGTATATAATGCTATTTCAGTACTATAGATATTTTTTTAGTAGTATGTAGAAAACTTCTACATACTTCTCTTTTATATGCATATATGACGATATTTCGAGTATATAGTGTAAAATATTAGGCCATTTGCAATTTTTTCATTAAAGTTGTTTTTGGGTATCTTAGATATAGTATACGAACATACTCAAACCGATAAATTATGACAAAGTACTTCCATAAGTTGGTATATGAGACGTGGGATAGTTACCTTTAAGGGTAGAAACCATTTTACCTATATATATATATATATATATATATATATTCATACTACCCTCGAAGGTAACTACCCCACGTGTGTTTCACACAATGTATGGAGTATCTATCATAACATGAGGTATGTATCATGTAGTATGGAGTATATAATGCTATTTCAGTACTATAGATACTTTTTTTAGTAGTATGTAGAAAATTTCTACATACTTCTCTTTTATATGCATATATGACGATATTTCGAGTATATAGTGTAAAATATTAGTCCATTTACAATTTTTTCATTAAAGTTGTTTTTTGGTATCTTAGATATAGTATACGAACATACTCAAACCATAAATTATGACAAAGTACTTCCGTAAGTTGGTATATGAGACGTGGGGTAGTTACCTTTGAGGGTAGAAACCATTTTACCTATATATATATATATATAGGGAAAATGCTTTCTACTCCCGGGTCTACACCCACGTCTCGAATACCATCTTACGGAATTATTTGTCATACTTTATCGGTTTGAGTATGTTCATATACTATATCTAAAATATCCTAAAACAAGTCTTATGAAAAAATTGCAACTGTACTAATATTTTACACTATATACTCAAAATATCATCATATGTGCATATAAAAGAGAAGTATGTAGAAATTTTTTACTTACTACCAAAAATTAAGTATGTATAGTATTAAAATAGCATTATATACTTCATACTACATGTTACATACCTCTCGATATAATAGATACTCCATACCTGTGTGAAACACACGTGGGTGTTGTTACACCCAGGTGTAGTATGAATATGTCCTATATATATAGGGCGCAGCTTTTGTATGTTGCATAACTGGTGAGATTGCTATCGCACCGTTCATTTCTTTAAAATTCGTGCAGCTTTTTCCACCCGGTGCCATTTTAGAAGACTTGCTCAGACAAAAATTATCAAAGAGGAATGGAAACCGAGAACCTTTCGAAGCTAGGCCCATCTAATACGGAAACTGATCCTGGCAAGTCCTGTCAAACAATTGTCACCGCATGCATGACTGCAACACGGGTGCCGCGCTCTTATTACCATGATATTATGTTGCTCACGCACATAGTTGCATAAATTTATTTTTTTGCTATCTTGCTTAAATTTAATTATTTGGTTAAAAGCAACAAAGTAGTTGCTTCGGTTCTTATTTTGAGCAGCCAATTTCTCGCACGGACGGAGCCCAGCGTTTTGTCGATCAGTGCCTATGTTAATCCACATACGGTGCTCTCCATAAAAATAAAGGTGCTTCCACAGATCATCACAAAAATTATATGAGCTATAGATGGAACATCTGATACACAACATCAGGAAAAAAATCAAAAGCATGTATAGAAACTGGATCTTCCTAAACATACAGCAGTGAATCCACCAAAATATCAACAAATCCACCAAAAAAATCTTCGGTGCCCACCACGACCACCACGGGGGTGTCGGCGTCGGGTCATCGGGGGCGACGGACCTCCTTGCCGCCCGTGGTCGAGCAGCTCTGGTGCCGCGCCGATCTAAAGTTGCCACGGCCGGGGATGGCGCCGCTCGGGCCCGGCGCCAGCGGTTGAGGCCCGAGGCTGCCGGTCGTGGCCTCCGGTGCCGCCTCTTCCTGCCGCCGGTGCCTCCTCTTCCCGCGTCTGGTGTTCTCAACTCATGCAGCGGCGGCGGTGATGTGCTGGAGGAGAGGGGCGTCGGTGCCCGCGAGGATGGGCACCGGTGCTGGCGAGTATGGGATTCGGTGCCCCTCCTGCTTCCCCGTACGCCATCCCACCACCAGGACCCCGCCTGCCGCCGCCGGGACCCTGCCTCCCGCCGCCGGGACCTCGCCTCTAGCCGCCGCGCCCTACGGCCTCACCGCGCCGCTGGGACGCCGCCTCCCGCCGCCACGCCCTGCGGCCTCTCCGCACCACCGGGACCCCGCGTGTGGGGGCGAGGAAGAAGCCCGGGCGAGGAAGGCGCGCGTGGAGGCCTCGTCATCTCCGGCGAGCGTGGATCCGCCTCGGTGCCGCGACGGAATGCTATGGACGGGCGCCGTCGGACGGGCGGTGGAGAGGAGCAGGCGGATCTGGCGAGAATGAGAGGGGAGGGAGACGGGCACGTGTCACGGGAGACAAATCGACAGAGGTGGGGTGGGTCGTGGTCACGGGAGAAAAAGAGAGAGAGGTTCGTGTGATGTGTCTCGGGGCTGGTGGGATAGGACGCAGGGCTAGCACCTGTCACGTGCACAGTAAACTGGGACCAAGCCTTACAAAAGGGGAAATACCTAGAGATGTCTATAATTATAATTACATAAGAAAGTTTTGGCCAGCTCAATTGCACAGATCACGAAGCACATGGACGGCACAGATTGCCACCTTCACGATGTTAAATCATATCTCTGTTAATGCCTAAAATACCGTGTATGTTGTAACTACACCCACGTCTCGTATACCAACTTACGGAAGTATTTATCATACTTTATTGGTTTGAGTATGTTCATATACTATATCTAAGATACTCAAAATAAGTTTTATGAAAAAATTGCAATTGTCCTAATATTTTACACTATATACTCGAAATATCGTCATATATGCATATAAAATAGAAGTATGTAAAAAAATTACATACTACCAAAAAAATAAGTATCTATAGTATTAAAACAGCATTATATACTGCATACTACATGTTACATACCTCCCGGTATGATAGATACTCCATACTCGCGTGAAACACACGTGGATGTAGTTACACCCGGGTGTAGTATGAATATGTTAGTAGTTACACCCACGTGTAATTTTTTTTACATACTTCTCTTTTATATGCACATATGATGATATTTCGTGTATATAGTGTAAAATATTAGGACAATTGCAATTTTTTCATGAAACTTGTTTTGGGATATCTTAGATATAGTATATGAACATACTCAAACCGATAAAGTATGACAAATATTTTCGTAAGGTGGTATAAGAGACGTGGGTGTAGTTACAACCGGGAGTATAATGCATTTTAGCTATATATAGGACACGGTTTTTGTATGTTGCATAATTGAGGTGAGTGCTATGCACCGTTCATTTGCTTTGGGATTGGTACCGATTTATGAGAGTGGTTCCATTTCCGTGGCTCAATTGGCAAACAAATACTAATGAGGAATGATGTGAACCACCTTTTGGAAGTTAGGCCTGACCAAAATAACAACTGTGTCCCTGACCAAAATAGCAACTTTGTCTGTTACTGTTGCTCCATGCGTATGGGTCAAAAGAAACCATGTGCCGATAACCAGAATATTGGGTTGTGCTCGACGGACTTTTTTCCAATTGCGTTTGTCCAAAACAAATTTGCATCGCGTCAGTCTATTTTACTTTTTCCGTTTCGGTTCGTTTTCCACAGGCATCAAGCATGCACCTTTGCATCAATTTATCATTGGAGTTTTGGAGTTGTTTGTATTTTTAAAGAGATTCTGGAGCTGTTTATGTGAACAATGATACTAACCTGTCATTTAACAGAGAAATGGCGACACAAAAAAGGATCTGAGCTCTCGATCAAACCGTGTCAACCCAATTCTACAAACGGTGCTAGAAGAAAATCAATCGGTGCCAATCTAAGAACCAAAGCTGAGCCCATGGCAAATCCTTCGGTGCCTACCCAAGCACCAAGCACAAACATGAGCCCAAGACTGCGTGCAGCCGGCCGAGACAGCGACCTACCAAATCCGAGGCAGACGACCGCCGCCATCGGCTCCCTTGGCTTCAGTGCCGCCGGACTCCATCGCCGCGCCTGCGCAAGGACGGCATCGCACGGCCCCGATGCCTGCGCTAGCTGCTGCGGGTCGATGGACGGTGGTCCGGCGGGGGTGGTCGACGGTGCGGGGAGGCAGGGGCGGCACCGGTGACCGGTGGGCATCGCATCGGTGCTGGACGATCTTCGTGTCCGGTGCCTCCCCCTCCCCATCCGGTGCCCGTACATCCGGGCTCGGTGCCACGACGGAGAAGGCCCCCTTCACCCTCGCCGCGCGCTACGGACGGGCGTCGTCGGCGAGCACTCCATGACCGGCGTTGGAGGAGGAGAAATCCATGGAGGCGGTGGAGAGGAGCGGGTGGAGAACTGATGCTGCTGCCGCATGCGCCCTACGGTGCTCGGACCCGGGGAGGCCGGAGACAGAGGTGAGGCTGAGGAGGCCGTGCTGGCCGGAGAGGGCCAACCCGCTAGCTCGATGCTGATGGGGTCCGGGTCGCAGAGGAGGCGGCGGGGCTGGATGGGGGCCGGGTCTGTCGCCGCACGGGATGCACCGGGAGGCGGCGGGGCTCGATGGGCAGAGGAGGACCGGCGAGATGCACCGGGAGGCAGGAAATCGTGGGGATGAGGAGGCGGGATGGAGGCGTGGAGGCCGGACTGCCGCCGTGATGCGAGTCCTCCTTGCCGTTGCGACTGCGGCCAGCTCATGGAGAGGGAGGGGACGGTCGCGAGCAGATGCCACGGTGGGGACGACGGGCGCAGGCAGAGGTAGGGCAGGGGCGCGGGTGGGAGTCGGTAGAACGTGAGCCGGAGGTAAGTGGAGCACCAGATCGGGGAAGAACCGAAAAGAAGAGAACAAAAAGAAAGGGATCGGGGAAGAGGAAAAGAAAAGGATAATAGAGAGGGATAGTGGGCCCAGGCATGGGTGGAGCAGAGATTCTCACCTAAGGTCATGGATAGGGTGTTGCCCGCTCCTTTTCTACTTTATATCCCTCTAGGGCAGCAGGCTAGGATCTTTCATGTGACCAGAAAAGCGGGACCAGATAGACAAAAGAGAAAATACAAAATGCTGCCGGAAACTATGTAAAAGTAAACATGGAAAGTTTTGGCACAGATCATGAGGCATCATGTGTGGCACCGATTGCCCACACTACAATACTGCAACATACACATTATTTATATATATAGGACACAGCTTTTGTATGTTGCATAACTGAGGAGGTTGCTATCAACACCGTTCATTTGCTTTGAGATTAGTGATTGAATATATATATGGTCATTTTCGATCACTTGAGAAGGAAATACGAATGAGGAATGGGTGGCCAGCTTCTTTCATACCTGGGCCAGCAAAAACGGAAACTCAGTGCATGTGAGCGCATGTATTTTGGGCAGCTGCACCTGTGTCATCCGAGTCCATCCAAAACAAAGACTTGTCATTTGAGTCCATCCAAAACAAAGACAATTCTCAATCTTCACGTACTGTTTGCATTGGGGTTTCTTCATATATTTTCAAAGTGATTTTGGAGCTGTTCTTGTGAACCATGGTACCATAATTAAAGGTGTCTTCTACATATTTATACGGTGCATGCACAAAAAACTTATTCGGTGCCTACCCTAATAATCTTACTGTTTTCTGCTGCATAAGATTCAGATCATTTTTCACTCATATACAACTCTGAAAAAAGTACAACACAATGCATTCATTGTTCATTGATCTCAGAATACCAAAATTATCCAAAAAAAATCAGAAACGAGAGAGGGCTGGGCTGGAACCAGACGCACCGAAACGGAGCCCATGGGAAACAGATCAATTTGCAATAAATAAAGTCATACACAGTGCATTCATCATTCATTGATCTTACAATACCAACATTATGCAAAAAAAAATCATAAACAAGAGAGGGCGGGGTGTGGATTGAACAAAACAAGATCTTGCACTGCATTCACCAATAACGCACAGAACCAAAGCGGAGCGCATGGAAACTACTTCGGTGCCTATATAAGAACCATAGCGGAGCCCACGGAAAATCCTTCGGTGCCAAAGAACCAAGCAAGGCACGAACCGGCGAGCTGCTCCTTCGGTGCCCAAGAACCAAGCACTGGGAATAGGGAGAGGGCGGCGGGAGTGGTTACGGGATTTGATGCAGGACGACCATCCGGCCTCCGGTGCCACAGCAACAAATCACCGGTGCCGCACGCGGGGATGGAGGTCGTCGGTGGCTCGGTGCGCGAGGGGTAGAGCTCGACGGAGGTTGCCACGCCGGGGAAGCAGTGGAGGCACTGCCGGTGCAGCTGGGCCTCCGGTGCCGGTGCATCTGGCCTCTGGTGCTGGTGGAGATGGGGGCGCACGCTGCCGGGCTCCGTCGCCGGCCAAAGCTCTGCCGGAGACACCCCCACGTACGATCTGGTGCTGCTGCATCTCGAGCCGCAGACGACGGCCGGGGCAGAAGCTAAGGTCGAGGGACTCCGCAGGCGACGGCTGAGGCCGGGGAGAGGAGGTGAGGCGGCGTAGAGGAGCTCGGTCGGCCACCGGTGCGCCGCATCTGGGAACGAGAGAGAGAGAGAGAGAGAGAGAGAGAGAGAGAGAGAGAGAGAGAGAGAGAGAGAGAGGAGAGGCGCACAGGAGGTCGGGGATGGGAACGAGGAGATAGGGAGTCACGGGAGGGTGGGCAGTTGGGCACGGGATCGAGAGGAAGTGGGGGTGGGGTGTCCTGCGCCAGCGATAGTGGACACTGGCTCGAAAAGTGGCAGTGCTAGAAGCAGGCCTAGTGGCGTATGCCTCCCCAAAAGGAAATAACGTTGCACATTCGAAAAATCAATAAAAGCATAAGGGGGAAAGTTTGGACCACCTATGGACACAGATCTCGAAGCACATGGACGACACCGATTATCACCTCCACGACGTTGCAGCATATCTCTGTTTATCACTGTATATATATATAGGACATATTCGGGTGTAACTACACCCACATGTGCTTCACACGAGTATGAAGTATCTATCATACCGAGAGGTATGTAACATGTAGTATGGAGTATATTATGCTATTTTAGTATTATAGATATTTCTTTCTTGGTAGTATGTAAAAAAATTCTACATACTTCTCTTTTACATGCACATATGACGATATTTCGTGTATATAGTGTAAAATATTAGGACAGTTGTAATTTTTTCATGAACTTGTTTTGGGGTATCTTAGATATAGTATATGAACATACTCAAACCGATAAAGTATGACAAATACTTTCGTAAGGTGGTATACGAGACGTGGGTGTAGTTACACCTGGGAGTAGAAAGTATTTAACCTATATATATATATATATATATCATGAAATACCACCTTACGAAAGTATTTGTCATACTTCATCTCTTTGAGTATGTTCATATACTATATCTAAGATACCTTAAAAATAAGTTTCATGAAAAAATTACAATTGTCCTAATATTTTACACTATATACTCAAAATACCGTCATATATGCATATAAAAGAGAAGTATGTAGAATTTTTTTACATACTGCCTAAAAAGAAGTATTTCTAGTACTAAAATAACATTATATACTCCATACTACATGTTACATACCTCCCGGTATGATAGATACTCCGTGAAACACACGTGGGTGTAGTTACACTCGGGTGTAGTATGAATATGTCCTATATATATATATATATATATATATATATATATATATATATATATATATATATATATGAAAATGGTTCTGTACTTCTGAGCGTACATACTCCCACGTTCAATATACCACATATCTGAAGTATGTATACCTCTTTATCATTTTTAATATACTTCATTATACAATAGTAGATACCCCAAAGTGAATTATGTGAAAAAATTCATTTGAAACTATATATTTTGAATTATTTGCACATATACTGCCTTTTTTACACTTAAAATGGTATATTCAAATTATCAAGAACTCCGATGATATTTTTTCATACTTCTTTTTTTTAGGTATCTTAGAATAATTAATGAGGTATATAAAAAATTATAAAGAGGTATTATACCTATGTATGTGAGGTATATTGAATATGGGAGTATGTACACCTGGGAGTATATAATAGGAGTTCTATATATATATATATATATATATATATATATAGGACATATTCATACTACACCCGGGTGTAACTACACCCATGTGTGTTTCACGCGAGTATGGAGTATCTATCATACCGGGAGGTATGTAACATGTAGTATGGAGTATATAATGTTATTTTAGTACTAAAGATACTTCTTTTTAGGCAGTATGTAAAAAAATTCTACATACTTCTCTTTTATATGCATATATATATATATATATATATATATATATATATATATATATGTATGACATATTCATACGAGTACACCCACGTATGACATATTCATACTACACCCGGGTGTAACTACATTCACGTGTGTTTCATACGAGTATAGAGTATATATCATACCGGGAGGTATGTAACATGTAGTATGGAGTATATAATGTTATTTTAGTACTATCGATACTTCTTTTTAGGTAGTATGTAAAAAAATCTACATACTTCTCTTTTATATGCATATATATGCATATATGACGGTATTTTGAGTATATAGTGTAAAATAATAGGACAATTGCAAAAAAAATCATGAAACTTATTTTAGGATATTTTAGATATAATATATGAACATACTTAAACCGATGTCCTATGACAAATAATTCCGTAAGATGTTATACAAGACGTGAGTGTAGTTATATTCGGGAGTAGAAAGCATTTAACCTATATATATATTATATATATATATATATATGGGAAATAGCCTGCTATCATGGTGGCTACCTATGCACCCTCGTCCAGCCGATGGATCATGCCTTTTGGATAACCAGAGTAGGATGCATGGAATGACAGCTAACCGAGGGAAATAACACCGTGCACGAGCTAGATCGCATGGATGGTTTGTCTTTTAGATAAGGATGTAGAACATATTCCTCCGAGCCGTTCCACTTTTTGAAAGTTCATGCACATGAGAGAAGCACAAGACGACTTCGCAGCCGTGTCCTCTCCAATCCCTTGCTCCGATTCCAACCTCGCTCCTCCCCATCGTCGGTGAGGGGGAGAGTGGTACGGACCTGTAGAGTTAGGTTTCTTTTTCGTTTTCCCTTTTCAATAAACCCAGATCTACGAATTTGGGAATTCCTTGTTCTCCTCTATATCATGTTCATGTTGGCTGGGAGAAAAGACGGCGGTGGATCCCTTTTCATCAGATCTGACGGAGGTCCTTTGGATCTTGTCCAGCAGCGGCTCGCTTCTCCTACCGATTCAATTTCTGCTGCGTGATATTTTTTGGAGGAGGCTGCACTGGTTGGGTCCTCGACCTGCGCCTGGTGGGCAGAGCGCTCATGGACGTCGCTGCTGCCTCCCCTGGTCTTCACAACATCGCCGGCTGGAGTATTCCTGCTACCCAGGCGATTTATTTTCTTCAAGAAAGAGGCTCAGTGATGGAGATTTTCAGCTTGTTGATCCATTCCGTGGAGTCGTCTTTCCATTCGGGCATGCAGCTGAAGCAGTCCAATCTGGAGCTGAGTGTTGCAAGGTTCCTTCCACACGAGGGATGGGATTTCTTCTCCCGTTCCTCGTTGTTACTCGTTTCATGGCTGCTGTGCAAGGTATGTGCTGGACAATAGGTGATGGCCGTGTGTTGAATATCGTGTTGGATGCTGCAAGGAGATCATCTCCCATTGTGATATGTGCACGCTCGTGCTTCTGCAATGTTAATGGTGTTGGCGTCCTTGTGTTCATGCGTGTATGTGCTTATATTTCCTTAATCGGATCTGTAATGTTTTTACATATTCGCCTGAACATGTAATTCTTCTGTTATTGATTGATTTTTAATTTACTGCAAGATGTGAAACTTGTTGATGCTCATGAAGAAAAATTTGTGTGATTATTTTTCTGTATCAAACATGGTCTGTTATTTTATAGACATGGTCGGTTGTTCATGCGTGTATTGTGCTTATATTTCCTTAATTGTCACTCTCCAAATCTTAAAATTTCTTCTTGTTTTTTGCAAATTTTCGCTTGTGTTGATGTGAAATTGATTATTGGGTCATGATAATTTTGATTGATGAAACTTTTTGTGGATACTTGAATAAATCCAGAAAAGGTTGTTCGTACTTGTTAATGCATGCATAAATCCATAAAAGGTTGTTAGTACTTGTTAAAGCATGCATTCCTATTAAATTTAAATGTACCACCAAAATTTCCTACATATGGATGTTAATATGTGTCATCTAAATACACACGTTTTATATATTTTAGACCTTGGATGGGGATTTCAGACCGTACTTGTTGCTTGAGATCTCGAGCAAATCAGATTTCAAAAGATACTATCAACAAATCATATGTCAAACACATTTTTCAAAAGTTACTATCTGAGTGTTTCTGTTTGTTTTTAATCAATCAACAAATCAGATCTCAAGCAAAAGTTACTATCTGATCGTTAACAAAAACATTGCTTCAAAATAATATTTCGTTTGTGACGGTAGGCAAACAACTAAACGAGTTTTCGTTAACGCCACTCAACCAGCAGCTACGGACTACGTTCGCGTGTTGTCTTTCCTAACTGAACACCATGATGGTATCTAGTGCACATGATTTTCCACACTCTATATCGTACGGCAGGTGAGGCGTGCACAGCTAGCCATCATGGTAGCAAATCCATGTTGATATATATATAGGACAAGGTTTTTATATGTTGCATAACTAGGGAGGTGGTAGTCGGCACCGTTTGTTTGCTTCGGGATTGGTGCCGAATATTGAAGGGTTCCTTTTTGGTGGGCTGCTTATGAGAGAATTACTAAATAGGATTGAGGGATGCTTACTTTCATGCCTAGCCCAATAAAAATGGAAACTGGTCCCGTGTTGCATGCACTGGTGCCTGTCCCATGGTCGCATGCGTCCAGCCCGATACATCCAAAAATCCACTCATTTCTACACCTTTGGCTATCATACGGTTCTTCAAATCAGAATTGTTCCTTTAATTACTCCCGTGGACAAAATTAAATCAACATTATTAAGAAGTAATGTACAGGATGCTCTCCAACAGCAAGTACTCCAAACGAAACGGTGCTATGTTCCTTGCTGGATGGAGCCATTCAGAAAACACTTTTGTGCCTCCTCTATAACAAACGGTGCTTGATGAACTTTACGAAACATCTTCTTCTCAATACAATTAAGAAAATCACACAAGCATAAACGGTGCGCGCAGAGAACACAGACGGAGCCCATCTGTGACTCCTTCGGTGCCTACCCAAGCATAAACAGTGCCGACCTCATGTTCCGGCGCCGTCGACCTCCGGCGCCCGTGCAGCCGACCTCCTGTTCCGCCGCATCTGCCTTCTGTGCCGTGACGGGCGGTATGGGCATGGGCGGCGCGGCAAGGGAGAAGCAGACCGAGCTCGACGGGAGGCCCACGACTCGGAGGCGGCGACCTTGCTGGAGGAATCGGCGGAAAGGGGCGCGGTGGCCGCCGGTCTTCCCGCAGCTAGCCGTGTCCGGAGCTTGGGCAAACGGTGCCCGACCCATGCGTCTGCGTCGGCGCCGCCGCGGAAGCGCAAGATGCGGCCTCATCCATGGCAGCGTGGAGGGAGGATCCCGAGGAGGCGCCGGATCGGGGGTGGGCCGAAGTAGCCGACGACCTTGACGTCCTTGAGAGGATGGAGCTCGGCGGGGAGGAGAGGGCTAGGTAAATATCATGTGCGCTCGATGCAGGGGGAGGGCGGGGCATCGCCGGTGGACCGGTGCCGCCGCATCCGGGTCCGGTGTTGCTAAATCCGACGTCCGGCGCCCCGGCGGGGACAGGGGCGAGTGCAGGGGACAGAGGATAGCTCGAGCATGGGAGGGACGCGGGGAGGCGCATGGAGGAGGAGGGACCTGGGGTCGCGCCCGCGGGTGGTCGACGGCGCGGAGGGAGGGAGTCGAGGAGGGCAGGAGCTTCCTGCGTCGTTCCTGCAAGAAGAGAGGTAGGGGATGGGATGGAATCCGGCAGAGAGGTGGGAGATGGGAAGAAGATGGGGCGGGTTGTCCGGAGGGGGAGAGGAAGATGAGAGGATAACAAGAGAGGGAGAGAATATCGGTGCTTTTTCTTTTAGAATAAGTGCGGTAGGGAGGTGGGTGTCACAGGAGGAACGTGGAGATAAATCAAGGAAACGGGCCTATCAGGCCTACGACCTGCACATGCAGTGGACCAAGACCTAAAGAGGGAAACTGCGACGTGCTACCGAAAATCATAAAATGTTAGAAGGGAAAGGTTTGGACCAGCCAGTTTCACGGATCACGATGAGCACAGACGGCACAGATTGCCGTCACCATAATGTTGCAACATAGGTAGTATTTTCCCTATATATATACCTCAAAGTCATATATACCTCATACATATCTAAAATATACATACCCAAAACATTTGTATGGTGTACATACCTAAAACTTACCGTATTCCATCCAGGAGCATGGGCACATAGGAGCACATGTTAATTTACCTATATATATAATAATAACGTGGATTATATAACCTGGTGGCTAGCTGCGCACAGTGTTTTAACCGTCCAATATCGTGCGTACAATCTAGCTTCAGAATCCAATGTCATGGATATCATTAGCCTGTCAAAAAGTGTGAGAACACACCATCTACATTTTGTCTAACCAGGCCCGAGTATGGTTCTCTAACTAAACCACACAATGGATGAAGCCTTGCTCGTAGACATGCAAGCACACACGATTATATAGGTTTTCTAACTAAACCACACAATGGATCAAGCCTTGCTCGTCCACATGCAAGGATGCACAATTACATAGGTTCTCTAACTAAACCACACAATGGATGAAGCCTTGCTCGTCGACATGCAAGCATGCACGATTACATAGGTTCTCTAACTAAACCACACAATTGATGACATAGTGTGTGTTCTAGCACATCCAATAGCTAAAATGACTATAAATCCATATCCATCCCCCTATTATCCATCGTGGTCATATAGGAATAAGTTTAAGATTTGGAAAAAACTGTGCGAAGACATATGAATTAGACATATCAAATCCACTTTTTTGCTAATGAATCCCTATTCGTTAGCATATATGCGACACAAATATCGATAAAATTATATAACGAAATGGGCATGATATGGTTCCATCATATACTTTCATGCGAAACGATGTCTAGCTAGCTAGCTAAAGTTATTTGAGTTAGATCATGACTGTATTTGTGTTGATTACATCGAAGTTTTTATGCATGAAGTAGCACCGTGTCATGTTACTGAATTATTATTTTCTTAGGGTGTTTTAAGGACTTGGAAGAAGCTCCGGTTGTCGGATAGGAACTAAATGTAGTGTTTAAGTTGTCAGGAATTAATTCTGAACTATTGGGGAATTGGGGATAATTTTTCGTCAGCTAGCTATATTAGCAAACTATGTGGCGGTGTATTCCGCAATCAATGGTATTGCGTAGTTGGACTGTTATGTACGTATTATAATCTCATGAAATAAAACTACACCATTGAAAGTTGAGAACTGATAAGAGGAGGGGGCTGGGAAGCGTGTCTGAAATTCGTTTTCTTCGGCGTCCTATCCTTATAGCATAGCGTTGGGGGTGCAACGTTTGGCCAAATTTTGAACTAACGTACGACTACATGTTATGTCCTGTAATAGATACTAGGTAACCTGGCGCGGCGACACGCCGCACCCGTGTGGTTGTTAATTATATTTATTTTGTATAAATATAATAAGTAAGCCCAATTATCATTAAGAGAGAACATTAGAGGGGAGATCATGGAGTTATTTTATTGTTAACTATACTATGAGGCTTAACGTTCATACTTCACACGGAGGAACATTCAAATAAATTATGTATGTGATCAAATTTGAACATGCAATATCTCAGCGAACAAAATACATATAACTAATAGCAACAGTGAGGAGATACAATTCTACTTATAATAAAATTAAACATAATAACATATATTCCCGGTATGGCTATTAACATTCCCAATATGGCTATTAACATGATACAGTTACGAAAGCATAATTAGTAATATCAAATTTATTATATCAGGAAATGCACATAGGCTCAATGGAAGCTAAGCAAGTCTTTTGTACCTTTTCTATAGAATTATATCAATTACATGCAATGGCAAAAACTATCTAACATTGACAAATGGCTTTCTTAATTACCTCATACTGAACAACATAAGAAAGTAAAGATATCGCACTCTTCATTATCTCCTTCCTTTCCTAATACGCAAGGGGGAAATAGATAGTTAGCCGTAAGTGTATCATACATTCGTTGCCCCTGTTGCACTTTTTGGTGCATGGTTCTCTCTTTTAAGTATATTCCTGCAAAATAGGGCAAGGAGATGAAAGCGCACACTACAATGGTGAAATCCGGAGAAAAATAAGAATTGAGCATAATAGTACACAATCATCAACTCCCTAGTCCTCTTCTTGGTGCATGGCCATCTCTTTTTGAACTGTATACATAATTAAAAAAAAGATGTTGAAAGTAAAATAGTGAACACTAAACCAGACTATCCAAATAATAAGACCAAAAAGAAAAACCAAAGTAAATTTTCCTTTGAGACATCACCTGATGATGTGTCCTTAATTGGAAATTCCCAAGTTGCTCGGTCTGTTGCACATAAAGTCTTTTTCTCTCTAACCAGTGTATTGGAGCTGCGACAAATTTAAAAAGGGGTAACTATTAGGTATCCATTTCTTACACAATAATTCATTAAGTTCAAAAGAAAGAATGTTTTTAGTTTATGTATAAGAGGGAATTGTTGAAACAATTTACAGGAGATATAAAAAATTATCCAGCCACTGGTATGCATAAAAGCATGTTAACATACATAAACATTTTTTTGAGGAATCTAAGAAGACATATCATGGTATTCACTATACAAACAGATTGTTGAGAGTCTACACTAATCAATTTCATGAGCTGCCGAGCAAAAGGAAAATACTTTGGTGACAGAAGCTTGTGCCCTTTGTTTAGACATAAAGCATATATCAGTTGCGAAGCTTTGTTCAAAGCACAATCTAAGAAATTGAAAGAAGATATAAACAATAATCACAAATTTTAGAGGGTGTAAGAAGTAAAAAGATGAGCAAAATAAATGTTGAGTTGACCACTAAATCTTCAAGATTAGGACTAAGAGCATTTACTGCGTATTGTAATTTAAGAAGCAATTATCATGCTAGCACTTCTGAGTCAATCTTTCATAATATATATCACAATTACTACTATTGTAACCACTGCAAAGTGAACTGAATGACTGAATTCTACTAAATTCAGTTTACTGTCATTTATTTCTCATACCCCTGTAATATACTAATGAAAATCAAAAAAATGTCAGAACACCCAGCTGAGCATATAAGCATGCATATATATGGATCCACTATTGTAAGTTACTAATGAAAGAAATTAAGCAAAATTTATTTAAAACGACTTGTCCTTGAGCATACATAATTCAGTAGCACCAACTGAATCGCCCATTTGTTCATTGACTTTCTTGACTCTATACACACTACTACTAATTTGACACAAATTTTATATTAGTTGCCTCTGGCCTAATATCTGTCAAAATTAATGAAACAGAAGCAGTGCCATCCTAAAATCATTCCAAGGGGTATAAAATCCATTAACAGGAGCAACCTACATCACATATATGTATATCTCAGAGCATTAACGAAGCATACCTTCAGTACAACCTTGGTGGGCATCCCAATGTATGTTTACTTTGAAAATGGTGTAGACAAAATAAGATGACCCAATGTATCCACCTAACCTGTGCAACAGCTTGCAATACCAATTCATCTTCCTCTCCAATGAAGTGCACATAAGAAATCAACCATTGCAGGTCTGAGCAAAAGTAAGATAAATGAGTACTGTTCTGCTTGAACACCTTAAATTTAGAGACATATTAAAATGAAGGAATTTCTCTCATCGACACCGAACAAAAATAATTTCTCCTACTGCCCTGAAATTTAACATTTGGTCCAAATGAGTCCTTTTATCTCTATTGCATACGTTATTTGAAACAATGTCAGCTATATCCAATTAAATAATCACACAATAAGGCAACACAATCCGGAGAAGGCAAGAAACTTTAGTCCTAATTTCTCATTATCAGGAAAAACATTTAGCAAGAAGAGCAAGAAAAGTCAGCCGAAAAATATACTTATCTGCTCAAATTTGTAGCTGCCGACGCCCTGTACAGTTTTTCCCAAAGAACACCATCATCATAATCAGTATTCAGTTCACCGTCACAATGGCTGTAGTTTAGCAGACAGAGAAGTGAATAAGTTTGGGGATTCAATAAAAGTTCAGAAACTTCTATCCATGTGAATCAAGAACAGTTGCAAAGTATTTGCAGTTATTATCAAGAGCTGAGCACCGACTACAATCAAATCCAGGGGGAGAAGCTGGTCCTCACCTTTCTGGAGAGGCGCTGGAAGGAGAGCTTGATGAGCAGGTGCGCCACCAGGGACAACAAAGACTCTATGGTCATGGAGGGGATGGACGCGGCCGCTGGCCACCATCGTCACCACTGCAATCAGGCAGCAATCGAGGAGTACTAAGCATTGAAGTGCAGTACGGGCGACTAAACAGAAGCGGCACCACTAGAAACAGGTCTCCGGAGATGGCTCGGCGATAATGGACCGCGGCGGCCGACGGCGACCTACGCGGGGAGCTCGAATCAGAGCTAGCGGGAGAGGGAGAAGCGAGGTCACCGGGGGCACGAATCCGTCGAGGGTGAGGACGGAAGAGGTCGACCGGAGTGAATCCCGGCGAGACTGGACGCGCACGGATGCAGAGTGCCCGGGAGCGGCGGCAGCGCTGTATTTGGGTCCCCGGCGGCGCGCAGGGGTTTGGAGGCGGGGATCCGTCGGAGGAGGCGCGGGCGAGCCGAACGGGCGGCGCGGCCGACCATTTGGTCGCCGGAACCGCCCGCGGCGAGCCATTTTCCGGCGGTGGAGGCGGAGGCCAGCGGTGAAGAATCATGGCGATTCTAGCCGACCCTGGACCCGTCCTCCGGCGAGGACGTTGACGAGGCCGCGGCGGAGCTCTTCCTGTGCACGGATTTGAGCGCGGAAGCGCGTGGAGAAGGCGGTGCGTGGCGGCGGCGGCGACTCCCGGGCCGCACGGGAGAGAGAAGGGGCGCGGGGGGATTGTGCGTGTAAGTTTTGTAGAAAAGTATCTGAGGTTTCTTGAATTTGCGAAGAGGTCATCCACTGTTCTGAAAAATAGATTGCGGGTTACGAATTATTTTTTTCAGTGGTTTTTGTGAAAAAGACACAGTGACCGGTGGAAACCGCGGCCGGCTACCGGGAGACGTGGCGCGATTTGATTGTCTTAGAGCCCCGTGCTACAATAACTCGCATTTGGGGAGTGGTTCTGTACGCATCCTGGTCGTCGGAGGCGTCGATCGGACGGCCGGCGACATTCGGGTGACTTGGATAGCAGATTGGGACTCAAAAACGGCCCCTTTCATATATAAAGTAATGGTGTCACTGTGGGCAGCATGATATTGTCCCGTCTCGTTTTATGACCCGCGTAAGTAGACATTCACTTAGCTGCCTCTCTTTTTCGATCGCCCATGCTAGAGTGGTTCTAGTAAAACCCTTCTTGCTGTTTGACCCCCTGCTGTCAATTGGTATAGTATACATGTTACAGTGCTACATATGGTGCGGCAGTCTGCTCTTCCACGTGCAACTTCATGAATGGTCACAACTCGGTGCACGCAATTTACAGATAATAATAAAAAAAATTAATCCATTTGATGAATGCAGCAAGCATTTAACTTCAAACTACCTAAATCACACAATATCACAAAAAACACAACTGCATACCAGAAAAAGGAAGAAATGAACAAAAACGTCACGAAATTAAAGCATGTCAAGTTTCTTGAAAAAAAAAGATCACCATTGCACCGAAGCTATCCACATCAAAATTCAGGTGTTCTTAATCTTACGTAGGTTCTGCACAAGAAGAGGAATAGAGCATATTTCAAAACTAATGAAACAGACGGTGCTCTCCATCTACAGGAAAATGATACGGTGCCTGTTTAAAATTATTGTGTGCCTGCTCTAAATCACAGTCAGTGCTCTCCAACAAACTAAACGGTGCTTGCACAGATCATGCTTAAATCATACATGAACCATCAATTGAACACCTAAATACATGGAAAAAAATGCCACGATTTAATCCCTCCTAATCGCACTGACGAGGAAAGAAAAGGCATCACGGAAGCTATTACGGAATAAAAACAAGATGAAGAAAAAAATTCACAGGTTCTTCCCATGGTCTCCGTCGCGCTGTGTAGGTCGTGATTGCTGGGTGGCCGCTGCCGACGTGCTCGACCGGGGAATTACCGAGAGGATGGCGGCAGCTTACCAGATTCCCTGCTGTTCGGGAAGAAGATGAGGCCGCCGGGAACCAATCCAGCGAGCAGCTGTTGTTGTGCCAATCAGCCGGCTCGCTCTGAGGCTACAAGATGCACCTGCAAGCCTAGCAGAGGCGACCAACGTCGGGGTGGCGTCAGCGTATGCGTGATGGCTCCACCACATCCGACACACGAATAGTGTCCAACAAATCAATAAATGGTGCTAGTAAAACATTCAAAACGGTGCCAAAATCAAAAAACGGTGTCGTCCATGCGCCTCCCCTTTGTGCTCGTGTGGAGATCGATGAGAACGGACTGGAGCGCGTCCCCGATGGCTGCAATCGGTGCTCGATGCGGAGCCGGCGGGCTGCGCCATGGAGGAGGGCGGTGGTCGCCGGTTAAGGGGCGGGAGGGCGCGGGGATGGCATGCGAAACCAATGGATTTGGCAAGTCATACTGCTCGACGGAGAACATATCAACGATTGTAACGTCCCAACATTTTATAATATTCAAAAATCACTAAAATTTAAAACTTTTCCTTTTATTAAAATAAAATATTAAATGCATAAGGAAACCAACTATAAAAGACTTCAAATTTAATGAAAGAGTTTAATAATTCAAATGTCATAGTTTAAACATTTTATTATTCACTGTATTTCAAAAACCTAAAAGTGTAGTTGACAAATATTTTACAAACTACAATCCATTTTATTTTAAGTAAATAGTTACATATAAGAAATTGATTCCAATCACATAGCCATAGCTATTCATAAATTAAAATAATATTTATAAGTGATCCTTTTAAACTATTTAAAACATGGATTATCCAAATAAACATTTCATTAACTTAAAATGAATTCCATTTATTTTCAACACATAAAATGATTTTCATGAATATGTATTCTATATAAGAAAAGAACTAAATCAAAATTTCTTTCCAAAGTTGGTATGAAGTTTCAAATGCATTATTATATTATAAAATATAATGTTGCACCAATTATTTTCAATTAAAAATGAATATCTTATACTCCACATTTTCCTAAACATTATTTATATTTAGTTCCTTAATATTATGCCAAAATAAAGATGAATGATTTCAGCAAGAATAAGTTTAAATAACTTAAATCCAAACATAATTGAATATGGGTATTTCATATAATTTATTTAGCCAAAAATTAAAATTAATTAAACCCTAGTTTAAATTAAACATAAAGTGTCTATTTTTACATTTAAGCAATAGTTTGGAATTATTATTTTTGAAAAATGTTCAAAACACTTCCACAATTGGTTTAACAGAGAGATAATGAGTTTACAAATTTTTAGAATATAATTTGAGTTGAATTGGAGTTATATTTTAAAAGTTATTTTAAAATACAGAAAACAGAAAATGAATTGTCAAAAAAAAAAGGAAGGAGAAGAGCAGCCGAGCCAGTGGGCCGAAGCCCATTTCTTCTCTCCCGCGCGCGCAGCTCGCTTTGGCCCAGCAGCAGCCCACTCCGGCCTCGCTCCCTCTCCTCTCACACTGACACCCGGACCCCACATGTCATCTTCTTCCCCCAAATCGTGATGAACACGAACTCCTACCGAACCCTAACTCCTAATCCGGACCAAATCAGTTGGTTTAAACGCGATTTATCTGCACCCTCCTACCCCATATAAACCCCCGCAAACTCCTCTCGCGAATCCCTAACAAACCATAGCCCGGGAGCCCCCAGGCTGCCCGCATTGCACCCCGCCGCGCTGCCACTTCCGCCGGCGAAATCCCTTGTCTCCGGTGAGCCTGGTAACGCCCGAGCGCTCCCTAACCCTCTCTTCGCATTCTCCTTTTCTTGCGCATCTCGGTGACACCTCTGTCGTGTTTTTCCCGCACTAGGACGAGTGATTCATCCACGCCCGAAGCTCCTCGCCGCCGTACGCAACTCCGGTGAGCATTAGGAGGAGAAACAGAGCACGCCGAGGATCCGTGACGCGCCACCAACCCCGCCTCGACCTACCGAAACCCACGGTACGATCCGTTCATCCTCGTAGGTCGTGGATAAGCATAAACGCTTTTTCCGATCATGTCGCCGCCGTGCGCTCCGTCTCCGGCGACCAGAGCGCCGCCCGGCGAGCACCATCTCTCCTCTGCCGTACGATATACATCCCGCGGTCAGGATTAGATCGATAAAACGAAACGGTACGGTTGATTACCGACCGTTAGATCTAGATCGTACGGATCAGATCTGATCACTTAAGCCACATCAGCACCACGTCAGCGCCTCGTCAGCATCCGCGTCAGCTGCCACGTGGAAAATGAATTTCTTATTTAGATTTAATTGGTAGTTTTATAGAAACACCCCTGTCACTTAGATCTCTCACAACTTTTTAACCACAACTCCAAATTTAATAATATTTATATATTTAGAAACCTCTTGACATGTAGAATATTTTGGATCTGACAAAATTCAAATTTGACTTAGTATAAAATATTCAAAATTCAAATGGAAATTGGAGTATATTTGTAATAACTTTAAATCTATAAATCCAAAAATTGCAATTTAATATGTTTTAGAAACTTTAGAATATTTTTAAATTAATGCCACTGCTATAAAATATTTTTGAGTAATTTTTGAATGATTTCATAGTTGTGTGTTTAATTTGAATAGTTTGACTAATTTTGAAATAACTTTTAATAGAAACATTATTTTTGATTAAATCCAATTGCAATAGATTTAATTAAATGCTCTCTGCCTATTAACACTAATTATAAAAATTTGTTATAGAAATTTAGTCCTAGGAAACTTTAATCTTATAATTATTCCTTTTATTATATTTTCCAAAATCAGAAATTAATTAAAGTGCATTTATAAATTCATGTATATTTATAAAGAAATCACAAAAGTTATTGTTATGTTTCTTGTGATTTAAAATTTTCATTTCCTTTATAGCATATTTTATTCTCATAGGAAAACCCCTCTTCATTAGTTTTCTCTAAGCTGGAAGACCAATGAAGGACTTAGAAGAAAACAGACTCTGGAAGCATCCTCAAGATGTCAAGCACTTAGAAGGAAAGTGAGAAGAAGTTCATGAAGGACTTAGAAGAAAACAGACTCTGGAAGCATCCTCAAGATGTCAAGCACTTAGAAGGAAAGTGAGAAGAAGTTCAAGAAGGCCAACCCCCTTTCTATTCTCTAAGTATTTCTCTCTGTCTTTTCTTCTCCTCTGAGACTTCATGAAGACTAAGTAAATCCAAGACCAGCCCCTAGGATACAAGAACCATCAAGTCTGAAGATTCAGCAAGACTACCAAGAACTCAATCAAGATATCATCCAGAAGAAAGTTACAAGTCTGGAGATGAAGCCTGGAGGACAACTACATCTTCTTTCTATCTTTTCCCTCTTCCCTACTCTTGTCCTTCACATTTGACTTAAACATTTTTTATCATGATATTATCATCTTGAAGTTGTTGGATCCTAGCGGCATAGTGAGATGAAGCGGCCTGGAAACAAACCTTACATGTCCACGTACATGAGACCTGTTCCAAAATTTAAGTGGCTGGTCGGGTGTCTGTCTCTCTCACTTTAGCGAATATCCAATTTACAAAGAGTTGATAGTAATTGCTGATCACCTTATAGACTTAGTATTTTTCTCTAAGTATTTTGCACATCATGGCTAAGCCATTAGAGCAAAGTATTTTATCCAACTTAAGACCTTAGTCCTTAGTCATTCTGGACCCACCTATTTTCCTTGCATTAACTTAAGAGATTTTCATAGCATAACATGCATCTCTAGCCCTTAGAAATAAGTTGCCTATCATACATGACATGTTTCCTTAGGAGTTTTACAAAACTTGTTGTTCATTTGATATGAGCATGTATGATGATTGTTGTTTGTTGATTGTTGTATTGTTGTTTGCTTATATTGTTAGATTAAACGGAGAGCAAACGTTCGTGGTTGAAAAGAGTTGTGAACAACGACAACATTCAAAGGCAAGTGGCACACCTCATAAACTTCCTATTTTTATGCATTACTTAGTGTATTTTTATATGCATGTGTTGCTATGCTAAACCTGTGTAGAATCCCTTATTCCTGTGTCTAGGTTCCTATGCAATACTTAGTAGAATTATTGATGCTATGCAAATGTTGTTTTGTGAAAATCTAAATTCTACTAAGTTAAGAATGAAACACCTGGGTGGTAATTGGTTGCATGGTTTATGTTGAGTGGCTACTCAGGTCCATGTCTATGGTTCCTGGAGTATGTACACTTGTGAATGGCCACCCAGGAACAGAGGAATCTGAAGAACTCCGAGTGACGATTGCTTCCGGTGCAGCCATTGCCATATGGGCTCTGGCTTGATCAATTATGTTGCGTGGACTCTCTCCGGCTTGACAAGCAGATGTAGGGGGATGTTAGGTGGAACGGGTCAAGCCAGGTGGGAGGGAAAAATGCTTCTGAAAGATCTTGTCTCATTCTCTCCTTTCCTTATCACAAATGGTGTGTAAAGGATACCTTGGGTTGAATGGGTACAATGGTGAACGTGCACAACCTCTGCAGAGTGTAAAACTAAGTACTTAGCCGTGTCCCCGGTTACGGACAATTTTGAGCAGCTGATCAAGGACGTCAACGGAGGATTCCACCATTCCAACTTCAGAAATAAAACTTGATGGGTGAACAAGGGAAGATGAGATTTATGGTTTTCATGCCATACTCATCTGGATTTCAAGAAAAGTGTTTTCAAAAGAGTAGGAAAAATTGGCTTTATGCAAATTAGCCTTGAACTCCACCAGCCAAATATACATATAGGCTTTAGAGTTATTCCATAAGTGTCCACCATAGTGTCACTTGCCAGACTCCATTTTTAATGGAATCTGACCCACGTTGTTGCAATATTTTTCTTATTGCAGATTTGATCAGATGACGAGTGAGGTTTCGAGTCTACAACCAACATGTTTTCGCCTGTGGCAGCATGGAAGTTATAGAGACTCACTGCTATTGTATTTCCGATGTGTACTTTTTCAATGCTAGCTTTACGCTATGCAACTTGTATAAAATATTTTGTAATTCTGGATCATCGATGTAATATGATTGATGCTTTGTTGTGATATTACATCGTAAACTGTGTGTGCAAATGAATCGATCCAGGGATTTGCACTATACACAGGTATCTGCCTTATTAAAAGTGCAGGTACGCTACAGATGGTATCAGAGCACTGTGTTGCATGTAGGTTCGAAACCCCTAGGATTTGACTAAGACCCCAAAGGTTAAATAGTTAACTAAACTAGGTTTTCAAAACATGAGTGAATATTGAACTTTTCTTTAATATGGTTTTACATTATTTATCTTGTCTTACATCTTCCCCTTTTCTTTTAAATTCTAATACTCTTACATGTTCAAAATTTTAGATGGGAGAGTACAGTGAGACTGCGTATGCTGGAGTTTTGTTGGGTTTCATCTTTGGGAGGCAGCTGTCTAGATTGACAAGTGTATTGAAGCTACCACCACCCTATTTCCGAGGAAGGAAGGAGGAGACCAACATACCCCATGGGATACGTTGGGAAATACGTACCATCATGACCCCGGATCCTACAATGCCAGACTTCGAGCCCGTGGACTATGTCACCTACTACCCAGAGTGGATTGAGGGAGTGAACATAGCTATGGTGGACTTAATGGCTCGTTTGTGTTACAAGTATCGATTCAAGCTAGCACCAGGATCGCCCTTCCGTGCCTTTGGAAAGAGGAATGCACATGGTCTCTCGATGGCTCACACGGGAAATCGCCTGGACCTGCCCCTCGTTAACAAGACGTTTGAAGACTTGGATTATCTCATCAACTGTCTGACCAGGAGGGTCCAACAGACTTATGACGTCGCAAATCATGCACAAGCCGTCATACACGCAAAAACCCAAGAACTCCAGGCTTCTGAAAATCTTATTGGTCAGTTGGAGGAACTCATTCATGACCTACATTTGGAGAATCTTGGCAAGGATGAGCAAATTGCCATGCTTGAGGCGCAACTCATTCCACCTTCACCACCGCCAGTAGCTGAAGAAGGAGGTGACACTGGCACTGGAGATGTGACTGTATCTGCAGCTACGAAGGAGGAAGGACTAGAAGAAGAAGACCCCGAAGAAGTGCTGTTTAAAGAGTCAACTGAGGGAGAAGTCACGCCCGTGGAAAATAACCACGCAATAAAACGCAAGCGTAATATTTAGGAGGTATAAGTGTAGCAATCAAAACCATGTTAGAGGGACCACCATCTATCTTATTCAGCTTATCGTATCGAGTTAGTGTATTGACCTATCAAATTGTGGTATGGCAGTACTGTTACTTTCGTATTCCCACGACTTTGGTGTGTTTCATTTGATAAACGAATTGTTCGATTTCTCAAAATAAGTTTAAAATTTTCATGTATGCAATTGCTTGTGTTTGAACCTTGTTGCTTGATGTTTGTTAGATGATGTTTGTAATGGATTATATTGATTTTTGGTTGTGCATTAGAATGTTTAATTATCAACAAAACTTTTCTTTTAAGGGTGGTAGCCACTCAGATAATTCTAACCAAGCTGCCTTAAACCCAGAGATCTCAAACTACTTTCTTTCCATCCCCCAATTAGAAAATTTATTCCCTACAAGTTTTCAAGCTTCCATGTCAGAAATTTCATTTTCTCAAAACGTCTCGAGTTATCAGAATCATTCAAGCCTTGCTTTCTTTTCAGCTTCTCCGAATCTCGGGGACGAGATTCCTTTTAAGGGTGGTAGTCTGTAACATCCCAACATATTATAATATTCAAAAATCACTAAAATTTAAAACTTTTCCTTTTATTAAAATAAAATATTAAATGCATAAGGAAACTAACTATAAAAGACTTCAAACTTAATGAAAGAGTTTAATAATTCAAATGTCATAGTTTAAACATTTTATTATTCACTGTATTTCAAAAACCTAAAAGTGTAGTTGACAAATATTTTACAAACTACAATCCATTTTATTTTAAGTCAATAGTTACATGTAAGAAATTGATTCCAATCACATAGCCATAGCTATTCATAAATTAAAATAATATTTATAAGTGATCCTTTTAAACTATTTAAAACATGGATTATCCAAATAAACATTTCATTAACTTAAAATGAATTCCATTTATTTTCAACACATAAAATGATTTTCATGAATATGTATTCTATATAAGAAAAGAACTAAATCAAAATTCCTTTCCAAAGTTGGTATGAAGTTTCAAATGCATTATTATATTATAAAATATAATGTTGCACAAATTATTTTCAATTAAAAATGAATATCTTATACTCCACATTTTCCTAAACATTATTTATATTTAGTTCCTTAATATTATGCCAAAATAAAGATGAATGATTTCAGCAAGAATAAGTTTAAATAACTTAAATCCAAACATAATTGAATATGGGTATTTCATATAATTTATTTAGCCAAAAATTAAATTAATTAAACCCTAGTTTAAATTAAACATAAAGTGTCTATTTTTACATTTAAGCAATAGTTTGGAATTATTATTTTTGAAAAATGTTCAAAACACTTCCACAATTGGTTTAACAGAGAGATAATGAGTTTACAAATTTTTAGAATATAATTTGAGTTGAATTGGAGTTATATTTTAAAAGTTATTTTAAAATACAGAAAACAGAAAATGAATTGTCAAAAAAAAAAGGAAGGAGAAGAGCAGCCGAGCCAGTGGGCCGAAGCCCATTTCTTCTCTCCCACGCGCGCAGCTCGCTTTGGCCCAGCAGCAGCCCACTCCGGCCTCGCTCCCTCTCCTCTCACACTGACACCCGGACCCCACATGTCATCTTCTTCCCCCAAATCGCGATGAACACGAACTCCTACCGAACCCTAACTCCTAATCCGGACCAAATTAGTTGGTTTAAACGCGATTTATCTGCACCCTCCTACCCCATATAAACCCCCGCAAACTCCTCTCGCGAATCCCTAACAAACCATAGCCCGGGAGCCCCCAGGCTGCCCGCATTGCACCCCGCCGCGCCGCCACTGCCGCCGGCGAAATCCCTTGTCTCCGGTGAGCCTGGTAACGCCCGAGCGCTCCCTAACCCTCTCTTCGCATTCTCCTTTTCTTGCGCATCTCGGTGACACCTCTGTCGTGTTTTTCCCGCACTAGGACGAGTGATTCATCCACGCCCGAAGCTCCTCGCCGCCGTACGCAACTCCGGTGAGCATTAGGAGGAGAAACAGAGCACGCCGAGGATCCGTGACGCGCCACCAACCCCGCCTCGACCTACCGAAACCCACGGTACGATCCGTTCATCCTCGTAGGTCGTGGATAAGCAGAAACGCTTTTTCCGATCATGTCGCCGCCGTGCGCTCCGTCTCCGGCGACCAGAGCGCCGCCCGGCGAGCACCATCTCTCCTCTGCCGTCCGATATACATCCCGCGGTCAGGATTAGATCGATAAAACGAAACGGTACGGTTGATTACCGACCGTTAGATCTAGATCATACGGATCAGATCTGATCACTTAAGCCACATCACCGCCTCGTCAGCATCCGCGTGAGCTGCCACGTGGAAAATGAATTTCTTATTTAGATTTAATTGGTAGTTTTACAGAAACACCCCTGTCACTTAGATCTCTCAGAACTTTTTAACCACAACTCCAAATTTAATAATTTTTATATATTTGGAAAGCTCTTGACATGTAGAATATTTTGGATCTGACAAAATTCAAATTTGACTTAGTATAAAATATTCAAAATTCAAATGGAAATTGGAGTATATTTGTAATAACTTTAAATCTATAAATCCAAAAATTGCAATTAAATATGTTTTAGAAACTTTAGAATATTTGTAAATTAATGCCACTGCTATAAAATATTTTTGAGTAATTTTTGAATGATTTCATAGTTGTGTGTTTAATTTGAATAGTTTGACTAATTTTGAAATAACTTTTAATAGAAACATTATTTTTGATTAAATACAATTGCAATAGATTTAATTAAATGCTCTCTGCCTATTAACACTAATTATAAAAATTTGTTATAGAAATTTAGTCCTAGGAAACTTTAATCTTATAAATATTCCTTTTATTATATTTTCCAAAATCAGAAATTAATTAAATTGCATTTATAAATTCATGCATATTTATAAAGAAATCACAAAAGTTATTGTTATGTTTCTTGTGATTTAAAATTTTCATTTCCTTCATAGCATATTTTATTCTCATAGGAAAACCCCTCTTCATTAGTTTTCTCTAAGTTAGGATTATTTTCAAACTTAGTATTTTGGGAAAAGTGCTATGCACTATACACTTAGGATTTTCAACATGGAGCTGGAAGACCAATGAAGGACTTAGAAGAAAACAGACTCTGGAAGCATCCTCAAGATGTCAAGCACTTAGAAGGAAAGTGAGAAGAAGTTCATGAAGGACTTAGAAGAAAACATACTCTGGAAGCATCCTCAAGATGTCAAGCACTTAGAAGGAAAGTGAGAAGAAGTTCAAGAAGGCCAACCCCCTTTCTATTCTCTAAGTATTTCTCTCTGTCTTTTCTTCTCCTCTGAGACTTCATGAAGACTAAGTAAATCCAAGACCAGCCCCTAGGATACAAGAACCATCAAGTCTGAAGATTCAGCAAGACTACCAAGAACTCAATCAAGATATCATCCAGAAGAAAGTTACAAGTCTGGAGATGAAGCCTGGAGGACAACTACATCTTCTTTCTATCTTTTCCCTCTTCCCTACTCTTGTCCTTCACATTTGACTTAAACATTTTTGATCATGATATTATCATCTTGAAGTTGTTGGATCCTAGCGGCATAGTGAGATGAAGCGGCCTGGAAACAAACCTTACATGTCCACGTACATGAGACCTGTTCCACAATTTAAGTGGCTGGCCGGGTGTCTGTCTTTCTCACTTTAGCGAATATCCAATTTACAAAGAGTTGATAGTAATTGCTGATCACCTTATAGACTTAGTATTTTTCTCTAAGTATTTTGCACATCATGGCTAAGCCATTAGAGCAAAGTATTTTATCCAACTTAAGACCTTAGTCCTTAGTCATTCTGGACCCACCTATTTTCCTTGCATTAACTTAAGAGATTTTCATAGCATAACATGCATCTCTAGCCCTTAGAAATAAGTTGCCTATCATACATGACATGTTTCCTTAGGAGTTTTACAAAACTTGTTGTTCATTTGATATGAGCATGTATGATGATTGTTGTTTGTTGATTGTTGTATTGTTGTTTGCTTATATTGTTAGATTAAACGGAGAGCAAACGTTCGTGGATGAAAAGAGTTGTGAACAACGACAACATTCAAAGGCAAGTGGCACACCTCATAAACTTCCTATTTTTATGCATTACTTAGTGTATTTTTATATGCATGTGTTGCTATGCTAAACCTGTGTAGAATCCCTTATTCCTGTGTCTAGGTTCCTATGCAATACTTAGTAGAATTATTGATGCTATGCAAATGTTGTTTTGTGAAAATCTAAATTCTACTAAGTTAAGAATGAAACACCTGGGTGGTAATTGGTTGCATGGTTTATGTTGAGTGGCTACTCAGGTCCATGTCTATGGTTCCTGGAGTATGTACACTTGTGAATGGCCACCCAGGAACAGAGGAATCTGAAGAACTCCGAGTGACGATTGCTTCCAGTGCAGCCATTGCCATATGGGCTCTGGCTTGATCAATTATGTTGCGTGGACTCTCTCCGGCTTGACAAGCAGATGTAGGGGGATGTTAGGTGGAACGGGTCAAGCCAGGTGGGAGGGAAAATGCTTCTGAAAGATCTCGTCTCATTCTCTCCTGTCCTTATCACAAATGGTGTGTAAAGGATACCTTGGGTTGAATGGGTACAATGGTGAACGTGCACAACCTCTGCAGAGTGTAAAACTAAGTACTTAGCCGTGTCCCCGGTTACGGACACTTTTGAGCAGCTGATCAAGGACGTCAACGGAGGATTCCACCATTCCAACTTCAGAAATAAAACTTGATGGGTGAACAAGGGAAGATGATATTTATGGTTTTCATGCCATACTCATCTGGATTTCAAGAAAAGTGTTTTCAAAAGAGTAGGAAAAATTGGCTTTATGCAAATTAGCCTTGAACTCCACCAGCCAAATATACATATAGGATTTAGAGTTATTCCATAAGTTTCCACCATAGTGTCACTTGCCAGACTCCATTTTTAATGGAATCTGACCCACGTTGTTGCAATATTTTTCTTATTGCAGATTTGATCAGATGACGAGTGAGGTTTCGAGTCTACAACCAACATGTTTTCGCCTGTGGCGGCATGGAAGTTATAGAGACTCACTGCTATTGTATTTCCGCTGTGTACTTTTTCAATGCTAGCTTTACGCTATGCAACTTGTATAAAATATTTTGTAATTCTGGATCATCGATGTAATATGATTGATGCTTTGTTGTGATATTACATCGTAAACTGTGTGTGCAAATGAATCGATCCAGGGATTTGCACTATACACAGGTATCTGCCTTATTAAAAGTGCAGGTACGCTACAACGATGCTATTGAACTCGGCAATCAAGTGAGAATAAGCGTATGAAACCTTCTCTTATGACGAATGGATTGAGTCGCCTGGATGAATATTGGGCGTGTGGCTGCGGCCCTTCCTGGCAATCCATGAGGGAGCTCCGTTGCTCATGTCGATGCTGACGCCAAGAAAAAGTGAGCTACAAATCAATAGAAGAAAAATAATGTGAAAGATGACAAGAACTAATGGTACCAGGGTGTGAGAATATCCAACCTGCCTCCGATGAGCGATGGAGGTTGCTTCCGAGGGGTCTAGCCCTGAATGGACAATGTCTCAAGAAATTAGATTTAGGCTAACTCAACAACGAGATGTATCACCTGCTATAAATCGTGTTGTGCATCCGATTCAAAATGGATGCACTCTCAGATAGTAGATGGATTTGGGTGTGTAGGTGGCTAACATATTCAAAAACACCAACGAGTTGTTCCGTACGATGATTCGTGTGTAGGTGGCTAACATATTCAAAAACACCAACGAGTTGTTCCGTACGATGATTCCATACTCTCAATATCTAGAAAGAACGATTCAACGGCTTGTGAATGGTGTATAGCTAGCCACCAGGTATGAGGCTATTATTTATATTTATAGGGAAACCCTATTCTGCACCAAGGTGCAGGATAAATTATTTTGCACCCAAGGTTTTTTACATTGTTTTTATAAAAGAAAATATGTTTATGATCCAAATAATTACATTTATTTTGCTACATAACTAAAAAATATATATAAGAAATGCAATATATAAGTCATAATAGTCTGAAAGTAGGTAAAATTGTGTATTTTATGTAATATTTTTTATATGTCACATAAATAAAGTTTTACGTGATGTTAATATTTTCTTATGTTGCGATTAAATTAAAAAGTATGGCAAAATTTACATGACGTAAAAATTCTTTACGGTTCAAAAGATACGGGGTGGGTGTAGAATAACTATTCTATTCCCAGGGAGTCAAATAGCGCTACCCTATATATATATACTAGATTTGAGGCGCGGCTTGCCGCACGCAACCTTGTTTGAAATAATTTATAAACCCATGTCGAACGCATTTTTCGTCGTCATTTGTATGAACGATACTGTGTAGGCGTGGTTGTGGTTATCTTAAACAGGAAAGAAATATTGTTATTTGTAGTATTTATTTTGTTAATGTAGTTAACCCATAGACGTGGATGGCAACATAGACAAACATGTACAAATAATTAAATGCAAACACATAGATGATATAAAGTGAGATTCATGTCTTATCATAAATTTACATGAATACCAAAACCATGTACAGTAGCAGATATTGTTGTAGACCATTACATAAGATAGATATTGCTTTAGTCCATTGCATACGATGGATGACAAAAGGATTAACATGCTCACTGGTTCATTCATCTTAAGGGTCAAACATCGGACGACTTCATCAGCTTGCGCACAAATAGGTGGACACTATGCTTCAAGCAGTATGAACATATGAAAGTGCATTGATCATCACCATTAGGTAAGCATTACCGATGGATTATGTTTACAGGCAGAGCATAATCTTCCAAGACAACACATTCAGTCAAATACATTAACCTAAAGACATAATAGGCGAACAATTCAACCTAAGCAGAGGTGCAGAAAGTGCTCTACCCTTGAGCACATGAGCGGAGTAGATTGAGCTCCTCTCCCCTGGTCCAGCTTGGTGGCACCTCACTAACTTTTGTTCCAAAAATATGTGCAACTCTTCAAAAACTAATAGTCGTTGGCTACCTGAAACTGAAAGAAGGTCGAAGCACAAAATTAGATGTGCTAAAAAGAGAACACAAGATCAATCCTGAAGGACAAAATTCAGTCTATTTTTACCCTGTTTCAGTTTTAAGTGTATAATCAGATCGATATAATCTGTCATTATACCGTATGATCATCTTGCAACCGTTGTAAGCTTAACTGTTTTGTACTCAGCTTGGACGGGAATATATGTAAAATGGATAGTAGATATATAGTTTTGTGGAAAGGAATAGTATTACCTGTCCAACCCAAATGATGGACGCAGTAAAACCCAGGTATAGTGAAGCTGGTACTATGGTATACCTGTCAATGTTTGTGTTCATCAAAGGATTCTCAATACCGCAGCATGCTGAATTGAAATTAGAAAAAACTCCCTGAATTTTATGCAACTGGACTGAATATGAAGCAGAGCAAACAGAGCTAAAGGTTATTCCCGATCGATATATCCTCTAGTGTTATATAGTACATATAAAAGACAACAGACTATTATTTGGAATGTTAAAGAAATAGAACTTACCCTAAACTGGCAGAGGAATTGATCCAGAAACAGCCTCACAGTGTTACCGCCATGTGTTCCTACAAAAAATAAGGGAATGTGGAAATATGAGTACCTCACAACAGGCTAACCGCCCTGACACTCTCCAAATGCAACTATCCCAATCCAACTCTATGAATACCACCTGGTTTTAAAATAATACTACCTGACACTCTCTAAATGCAACTATCGCGATCCAACTCAAGAAAATATACTCCCTCCGTTCGGGTTTATAAGTCCTCTACGTATCCCTAGGTTGTCATTCTAACTAACATTATATACCTTTTAAAATATAAAAAATTATATCATAAGAAAATATAAAATCTAATTGTTCTAATGATATTTTTCATCATATATAGATCATATTATGTTGCTTAAATTTAAAACCTCGGGATACGTAGAGACCGAGAAGGAGGGAGTACTCTGGTATATTAAGTACAAATAACCGACATTAAGTAAATCTAGGGGCACACATAATATATATACCAGGTTGTGGTCCACATGAAAACAAATTATCAATACTTCAAACATCAGGTGGGGAGGCAGTATCAGAGGCAAGGCAATACATATAAACATGGTAGCCAGCTGGTTACCTTTCAGTCCAAAAATGGTACAATGTTTTAGCTACAATGGCAGGATAAATACACAGCGGCAAACATATACTAATAAAGAGGATCAGCTGAACCAGACAGTAGGTACGGTAGGAGTGGTGGATTCAGAATCTAATAGAGGATCAGCTGAACCACACATATAAACATGGTAACCAGCTGGTTACCTTTCTGGATCGATGTTAGCTGCTCAAGATTAATATCATAATAATATAACAATTTTGTTTTGATAATCATCCCTTTTATCAGATTTCTCTAGGTAAACTAAAACATGAGTGATTTTAAATCATTTGGGGGGAGGTGCTTGGGCAAAAGAAGAGCTAATTTCAAAACTAAATCAACTCATTTCTAGGTGGAGAACTGAGACCCTTATGAAGGTGAGGTGGCTCTCAACCTCTCACAAGGAAAGAAGGAGCACCATAGCTACCGCAGGACAGCCTTTGACCAGCATGGCCTCCGCTAGATCCACCATCCCTCGCCACTTAACTCTGCTTTACTCGGAGCAAGCACGCAACCTATTCCTGATAAAAGAAGATAATCTGAAGTTCAATGCACCATAAAGAGAAATTATACTCAATTTCTGCCACAAATAGTTCAAATTGAGAAGGAAAAAACAACGTATCTCAAGTGGGGAATACCATGGTGTGCTCGGTGACCGATTGCCACTCGAGAACAAGGGAAGCTTTAATCATGTGTAGCCAATGAAGCTATTACTTTGGCCCTGGATGGAAGCACTAAATAGTTAAACTCTAAACCTAAACAATAGTTATTCCTACGCACTCCTAAAAAGAAGCAGTAAGGATGGATCAGTTTATTACCTGTAAGCATGGTAATCTTTGTAGAAGGAAAAATGGTGCCAATTTCTTTTGCCCTAAGCAACCTGAAAAAGAAATGCACATAGGAACATGAGTGGAGAGAAATTAAGTACGAAAAAGAGGGAAAACATGCTACAACAACTACACATATAGGAAAAATACAGGGACTAATGCAATGCATTGCCACCCAAGTATTGCCTAAGCATCAAAGAGAGACGCCTTAAAAGCATGAGAAACGTAACATTAAGATCGAAAGATCCTAATATTAATATAGCACAGGAAAATAACAAAATATAAGTAATACCACAGAAAAATAGGAAAGGCGAGACTATACTTGATGTTCCTCATAATTTATATTAACATTTAAATCTACAAATTGAGTATCACCTGTAGTGTAAATACTAACAGAAAGAATAAACAATAACTCAAGTTATCTTGTTTGAAATAAATAGATGATATCACAACACGAACATGGGTATGAGCACTCACATGAAAGCACAAACATGGTATGAGCACTCACATAAAAGTACAAACATGGGTATGAAAAACCACATGATAACAATGCGAAGACGCAGCTATATTCATAATTCTCATACTCTCAGCGATAGAATGCAAAATTTTCAAGATGTCTTCTCAAGTGTGGGAAGAAACTCACCAAGCATTTTCAGATCCAGCAGTCAGAATAATATAGTGTTTCAGACCCTGCGCCCTGAATTACTTAATATGGTGAAATCATAGTCATATGAAGTTAAATGGGCAAATGCACAGCAATAATTTGGGACAGAAAGGCACCTCTCCAACTCTCCACAGCCACAAATTTAGGAGCCAACTGGACATTAGAGAAAGCTATCGGTATTAAATAAATATGATAATTAGCCTTGATAGGTTAGGCTGATCAGTGCACATATTATTTGCTCAATGCCTAGCTGTAACAGCCACGGTATCACAATGAAAGCTAGGCTGGTTATCATATTACCTATGCACACTTCTATTACCTGTTAGGCTTCATGCCTAACTGAACCTGTTAACAGAAAAAATCAATTTCAGTGGAGATGGATAGAAGTGTTGAACATAATCACAAATGAAAGCTCTCTACTTAGTATCCCAGTCTCCTTAAATACCTGAGTCGCAAACAACTTGATGGGCCTTAAATATTTCATCCATTAATATTAGCTAGGATTTTATCAAGCAACGTGTATGCATATATAAAAACAGATCAAGATGAGATGTTCTGGGCTTAATCAAGATCAGAGGGTAAAATGAGATGCACAACAAAGAAGAACATATCTGCTATAGAAATCAGCCATCC
This sequence comes from Poa annua, assembly GCA_026929855.1. Classification (NCBI taxonomy): domain Eukaryota; kingdom Viridiplantae; phylum Streptophyta; class Magnoliopsida; order Poales; family Poaceae; genus Poa; species Poa annua. The sequence continues at coordinate 25,740,215 of CM049432.1, forward strand.
TCCCTGCCAAGCTGAGCCGACCTCTCAGCTCATCCACAAAGAAACTGATGGGAACCTGGGGGCAGGGGGCAGATAGAAACCTGGGATCTTCCAATCAAATTTTAGCACTGCTGGCCGTGGATGTGTACATCCTCCAACGGATTGGGAAGAAGAGGGAAAATAGGCCAAGCAGATATGTTGCAGGCTGCCCTCCTTCCCCACAAACTGGAGTAGAGCACAATTCCTTAAAGGCGCTCCCGCGGCTGCGCCACAACCTGTGGGTGCGAAGAGGAAGGAATAGAGAGAGTACCTAAGCGTGTTAGGGAGAGATAGAGCGCAGCCGCACGTGCTCCTCCGGTAGCACGTCGAGGAAGACATGGAGGCACAGAGCAGCAACAAACAGACCTCTTCGGTCGAGGGGCCGGGTCAGGGCGAGCTGAGCACGGTGACGGCGACGGCGAGATTGGATCGGGAGGGGATAGGAGGAGAAGAGGATGGGGAAAGAGACGAAGTCACGAGGGAGAGGAGAGACCGGGGTGGCGGATAGGGTTTCCAGTGGGGTAGTTGTCTGAGAAATGGACGGCCCAGATCGAAGTGGAAGCGGATCCTCAGATCGGACGGTTCGGAGTGACCAATCGCTGAGAAGAGAGCTTTGTGTACCGAGTTGTCCACCCACTAAGTCAATGACCGGTGGGATCAAAAATCGGAGTCAAAGGTCAGCAGCAAAACGGACGGTGAAGATCGCTTCGTAGGGACGATCGGACGGCTCGGAACGCCAAAGGCTTGGGAGAGCTTGGTGCACACCCATGTATATATTTTTTTAGATATATATATATATATATTTTTGTAGTACGATGTACAGATCGTTGATGGGCTTTCTTATGTTGGGCTACGTACCTCTGCGCCCAGCCCAGCCCAGAGCCCTGCTCCCTCCGTGCTCTTCCCCCCTGCGCCTCCGCTGTTTCCTTCCTCGTCCCTCTCAGACCGCCGCGCGCCCCTCCTGCAACCTTCGTCCCTGTCCTCCGCCAGCGCGCGAGCCCTCAGAGGCACCAAACCCACCAAGCTCCAGAGTAGAACACGCGTGCCAGCCCGGCTTGGGGTGAAGCAGGATTCGGCGACTGCAGTGGCGGATTGTCCGAGATTCCCGGCAGGATGAAGTACGTGCCGGCCACCGTCGGCGCTGTGGGCGGGTTCGGGACGGGCGTCAGAGTCAGAAGCATTGACTTCGTTCTCAAGGCGTGCGGCCTCCGCACTACGTCCACCAAGATCGGTACGTGCATTGCCGCCGGCCGTTTGATGTGGTGTAGAAACGGATATGTTGTTTCATTGCTTGGCTTGTGCGCGCGGGAGAGTGTGGTGTCCCGATCTAAGATACAATCATCACACACCAATTCACAGCAAGCATAGGGGATGAGAAGGGAATCGAGATGAGGGGACGAACTGAAGGTGAGATACAGACGAAGGAGTTGGTGAGAGGTTTCAGAGTTTAGTTACAACACCCCCGTACCCCTGGCCACACTTGCCAATTAATACAACTCTCACACGTTTCTCAAAAAAAAAAATACAAGTCTCACACACACAAAGCCCACACATCTTCCTTTCTTGCCTTGCACGAAGGTGTCCTAGTCAGTGCCCGTGGGTCCCACTTTCGCTTACCAGATCCTCTTCTGGTGACTCGCTGTCCACCAGCTCCTGATCAGATGGAGGTGGTGTGACATGTCCCCCGCCTTGAGAACGATCCTCTTCCCACATTTGCCGATGGAAAACGTCGCTGGAGCGAATGATAATCCTCCCAGGTTGCGTGAGCTTCATCCAGACCATCCCATTGTACCAAAATCTGAGTAGTAGCTGTGTATCCATTGCGAACCATACGACGATCCAGAATACGAGCCGGACCCGTATCAACTGTCCCTAGGTCTGGAGTTGGAGGCAGATCCTGGAATACTGGCGTATAGTTTGCAGTGAAGGGTTTGAGCTGCGAAACATGGAAAACCGGATGTACCTGAGCTGAGGTGGGTAGATCTAGTTTGTACGCCACTTCTCCAATCTTCTGCAAGACAATATAAGGCCCAAAGTACTTGTAAGACAGTTTAGGAAATGGTCTGTTGACCACCGACTGCTGAGCATACTTCTGCAGTTTCAACAACACTTGTTCACCTACTGCAAACTGTCGTTCGGTTCTGTGTTTGTCGGCATGTTTCTTCATACGCACTTGTGCTTGTCGCAGTTTAGAACGCAGTTGTTCAGTGTATTGTTCATGATCCAGAAGTGCCTCACAGGCTGTCTCACCGATATCCACTGTCACATTGGGTAACCCGCCGAAGTTTGGTTCAGTATGATATAATGCCTTGAAGGGAGAACAACCCAGTGTTGAATGGTAACTGGTGTTGTACCAGAATTCAGCCATTGCTAACATCTTGCGCCAGGTCTTCGGATTGTCTTGGACTGCACAGCGCAGATATTAGTCCAGACACTGGTTCACCCGTTCGGCCCATCGGTTTGAGGATGATAAGCCGTGCTGTAATGTAATTTTGTACCCACAACTTTGATCAATTCTTTCCAAAATGCGCTGGTAAACACTCTGTCCCGATCAGAGATAATGGATAGTGGTACTCCATGTAACCTCACGATGTTATCCATGTAAACCTTAGCCACTGAAGCCGCTGTGTAAGGATGTTTCAGTGGTAAGTAATGGCTATACTTTGTGAGTCGATCGACCACCACAAGAATGACGTCCGCATTACCAGATAATGGCAGTCCCTCAATAAAATCCATTGTTATTTCTTGCCAAGCGCCTTGTGGAGGAGGTAAAGGCTGTAACAGCCAGCTGGCTTCATATTACTGTGCTTGGCCATCTGGCAGACTCCACACTGTCTTACAAACAATTCTACGGCTAATTTCATGCCCGGCCAGTAATAAAGCTTTTTAACTCGCTGATATGTTGCTTGAATGCCCGAGTGGCCACCCATTGGTGAATCATGCAAGGTTGAGATTAGTTTAGTTTGCAATGCAGTGTTGACCCCAATGACAATTCGGCCCTTGTGTTTAATTAGTCCCTTTTCCAAATAGAATCCCTTAGTGTCTGGCGATTCAATTGCCAATTGTTGAAGGAGAACAGAACAGTCATATCACTGTCAGAAGTGTAGGAATTTGTTACCTCTAACACCCAATCTGGTTGACAATGTGATATTTCAAGCAAGTGCCCCACCCTGGATAAAGCATCTGCAGCACAATTATCTGTGCCTTTGCGATATTTAAACTGGAACTGTAGCCCAACCAGCTTTGCCATTGCCTTTTTCTGTAATTCAGTTGTAAGGTGTTGATCACTGAGGCTGCACAAACTTTTGTGATCTGTGAGAATTAGGAATGGGCCACGCTGCAGATACTGTCTCCATTTATCCACCGCCATCATCACTGCCAAGAATTCCTTTTCATAAATTGACAATTTTCGGTTCATAAGTCCTAGAGCCTTGCTCATGTATGCGATAGGGTGTCCCTGTTGCATCAGGATAGCCCCTACTCCTGTATCGCAAGCATCAGTTTCAATCACGAATGGTAAGTTGAAATCTGGCAATGCAAGTACTGGTGCTTTTGTCATTGCATTCTTCAGTTCCTGAAATGCTACAGTAGCCTTGTCTGTCCACTCAAAGTGCTTGAGTGTGAGTAATTGAGTTAGTGGTTTTGCAAGCCAACCAAAGTGCTCAATAAACTTCCTGTAGTATCCTGTGCAACCCAGGAATGATCTCAGTTCAGTAAATGACAGGGGAATTGGCCAATCCTTCATAACTTGTATTTTTCTCAGGATCTGTAGCCACACCAGCATCCGAAATAATATGGCCAAGATAATGAATGTTGGTTTGTCCAAAAGCACATTTGGACAACTTAGCATACAGTTGATGTTCCTGTAGCTTTTCCAGAACCAGTTTGTGGTGTCCAGATTGTGGTGTCCCGATCTAAGATACAATCATCACACACCAATTCACAGCAAGCATAGGGGATGAGAAGGGAATCGAGATGAGGGGACGAACTGAAGGTGAGATACAGACGAAGGAGTTGGTGAGAGGTTTCAGAGTTTAGTTACAACACCCCCGTACCCCTGGCCACACTTGCCAATTAATACAACTCTCACACACACAAAGCCCACGCATCTTCCTTTCTTGCCTTGCACGAAGGTGTCCTAGTCACTGCCCGTGGGTCCCACTTTCGCTTACCAGATCCTCTTCTGGTGACTCGCTGTCCACCAGCTCCTGATCAGATGGAGGTGGTGTGACAGAGATGCAGATTTCATTTATACTGTTTTTACATTTGAGGAGATTGCTTCGTCAGTGATCTTGTGGGAGAGAGGTTTTAAGACTCTCTACAGGGAAATGCTTCCGCTGTTTTCTACTACTTCGGTATAGAACCATTTTAGGGTCTACTACCGTCTACTGTTGGGTGGAGATTTTGGGCTATCTTTTTGCTGCCCGAGGAGTAGAGGTTTGAGGTCTGAATAATGGTGGCCTATTTTTTTTACAAAAAACAGGAGATCACTCCCGGTTCCATTGAAGAAACCTGCGATCAGGCACAAACAGTACTAAGCAACAGAGAGGAAATGTCTGCTGCAAGCTAGTACTAGACTTATTACAGCGTTACACCGCGCATATCACAGCATCGCATAGGGAAAACGCCAAGAGGGGGCTATCTTCAGAGCACCAGTTCCAGCGCTTCCACCGGATTTGAAGGCGGTGTCGCAAAGATGGCAGCGTCCAGAGTCGACGAAGGGCTGTCCAGCGTTGCTCCATGGAGGCCTGCAAGCTCCAGCCTCGCCCAGGTTTTGGTCAGCACCGCAAGTGGATCATGTGGCTTAGTCTAGGGCAGCAGCTTGTTAATCACCTTAGCTCTAGTCTGAAAGGAAGCAGCAGCTTTTGGTGGAAGTGTTGGTAAAAGCTTCCCACCAAGGCCATCATCGATGCCTTGAAAAGGCATTCCCACTTGATAGTTTTTAAGATGCGCAACCAATTCTGTTTCATGCTAATCCATGTTATTCCATTAAAAATGATATCATTCCTAAGTGTCCACATGGACCAGAGTACAGCTGAGCATATAGAATTGAAAGCAGCATATCGAGAATTCGCAATCCAAAAATGGATTACTGATCGGAGATCAGCACCAATGGCAAAGCCAAGATAACTACTGATATCTTCCCAGATCAGTTTCGCTACAATGCAGTCAAAGAAAGATGCTCGACTGTCTCCATTTCTGTACAGAAAACACAATCCTCAGGTTTATTTAAGGTCCTCCTCTTTAGATTATCTCTAGTCATAATCTTGTTATTGAGGAGAAGCCAAAGGAAAATGTGAATTCTAGGTGGCACTACCATTTTCCACACAGCAGGCATGAAATCTGCTTGATGCCTCGGAAATAAATATAGCATAAAAGGAACTAGCAGAGTATGTACCCGAACTGGTGTAAGTCCAGATCAGCGAGTCCACATCTCCCGTGAAAATAATCCCCTTTGCTATGCTTACTAATTCGTGCCACTATTCCATCAATCGGGGGGGAAAAGTTTCTCCTAAACGAGAGTTTTAACTCATGCCCATCCCAAATTTCTGAAATACTTTTGCACCGCTCCTTGCAAACAGAATAAATGTTCCAGAACTGGATAGCTAGAGGTGAAGAACCGAACCAGCAGTCCTCCCAGAATTTTATTTTGTTTCCGTTACCCACCACCCATCTATAACCAAATTTAACCGCTTGGACCGCCCACGTGACCACCTTCCAAAACGTAGAAGCACCTGTTTTTTCACTATAAAAATATTAGGGGAGGAAGCATTGTATTTTCTATCTACGATTTGTTTCCATAACCTAAGATCTCCTGCTGCTTGCCTCTTGATCCAAGATCCCAGCAGGCAGATGTTTAGGTCACGAAGATTTGGGATCTCTAATCCTTCGAAATGGCATACTCACTAAACTTGACCTAATGAGAACCACTCTACCTCCATAAGAGAGGAGCTTACCTCTCCAGCCAGCTATTCCTTTTAAATTTTATCTATGAGCGGCTGAATGTCCTCCCTTTTCAGTTTATCATAATGAAGGGGTACCCCTAGATATTTAATAGGAAAAGACCTTACAACACACGAAAAAATGTCAACAAACGGCCTAAATTACTCTTCATCCATATTTATAGGAATTAGCTTACTTTTGTTGAAATTGATTCTCATGCCCGACACTTGTTCAATACATACTAGTGTCCTTTTGAGGTTTTTAGCTAGATCGATATTATTATCTACGAAGAGAATTGTATCATCGGCATATTGTAGACTAATTACACCACCGGGGCAGAGGTTAGAACCTAGCCCCTTGATTAAATCTCTAAGAGAAGCTTTCACCATCATTTTGGTAAGGACACCTAAAAAGGAGGGGGGAGAGAGGATCTCCTTGCCTAAGCCCTTTCCCTGTAAAAAAAAATGGCTCTCTACATTATTTAGTTTGACACCTACTGGACCTCCAAAAACTATTTTCTTTATTGACAGAATAAACTTTTTACTAAAACCTCTTTTTTCTTTAAAGTTCAATCAGAGTCTAGATTGACCTTATCGAAAGCTTTCTTATAATCTAGTTTGAGAACTATTCCTTTATCTTTTGCTTTGTGTACAGAATGTAAAACCTCATGAGCAGTTACCACACTTTCTAAAATATACCTGCCTTTGATAAAAGCAGATTGATTGAGGGATATTAGTCTATCCATCATCACCCCAAGTCTATTGGTGATAACCTTAGTGATTAGTTTAAAACTACAATTAAGTAAGCTAATAGGCCTAAACTTCTTTATATGTGTTGCTTCTGCTTCTTTCAGAATTAGAGAAACCATAGCAAAATTTAGTCTAAAAGTATGTAGTTTCCCAAGATGAAAATCTTCAAACAAAGCCATAATTTCTACTTTAATTAAGTACCAGAACTTTTGATAAAAGAAAGGAATGCCATCAGGGCCTGGGGTCCCATCAATGTAGGAATTAAACAAAGCCTCTTTAACCTCTTTTTCCAAGAAAGGCAATTCCAGATTTGTTGATTTTCATCCTCTGTAACTAACTCAGAAGGATTGAAAAAATCATTGGCTATAGAAAAACCATTCGTATCCTCTTTTTTGGAAAGCTCCTTGTAATAATCTACTGCTACATCCATCATACCCTGCTGGTCAGTAACAGGGCCATCAGGACCTTGGAGGCAATGAGTAAGGGTCTTCCTCCTCCTTTCATTAGCTACAACATGAAAGTAAGAGGTATTCATATCACCTTCTTTAATATCTTTATATTTAGCTCTTTGTTTGGTTTTTATTTCCCGCCAAATTCTATTCATTTCCTCATAAATTTCTCTTAATCTTTTGGACTCTTCTTTAGAGAGTTCTACAGTCTCAGATTTAATGTCTAAAAAATCATATTCTCGCATCAGATCTTTTTTTAATTTCCTAAGCTCAGCTTCTATGTTGCACCCCGAGCCTTTGGTATTTTATGCTTAACCTCCTAAGTTTTGGGTTTTTTTGCTTTTGTGGGGGCTCGCCAACTTTTCTCTACTAATTCTACAAAGTCAGCTCTGAGCAGCCACCACTTTTCTAATTTATAGCTTGAGGGTTTTGAAGTTTCTCCAATGCCCGAATCCCAAATGACAGGGGTATGATCACTTCCTAATCTAGGCAGAGCTTGTACAGTTGCCAAAGGAAAGGTTTGCTCTAGATCAGTGGTACAAAAGAAACGATCTAAAGTGGCCTGAATGGCATCCACTTGATTATTTCACCAGGTGTATGGCCTGTTACCCATTTTGATTTCTAATAGACTCCAGATTTCAACCCAGGCATTGAACTTATCACACCACTTGTGGTTGATATTTCCGTTGCTTTTATCCGAGGAAAAACGAACCATATTAAAATACCCAGCTATGTAGACATGGAGGGTTTTTTCTTCTTGTGATGTTCTAGCGTTAGAAGAAGTCGTGTCTGTACCGGACATCTGCAACGTCCTCTCATGCCTTTTTTGTTTTTAACAAAGAAAGATCAGGAAAAGACGGATCGAACCCATTCGGTGATTTTCGCGGTCGCCCTCACTGAACCAACTTGGATCTGAACTAAGATTCAGATCAAGCCTCACCAAAATTGGATTTCCTTTTCGTGCCATATGCCAATGTCATAGGAATTTACTTTTGCCCCTTTCTGCCCTTTCTCTATTTGTTCGATAGCCTCCTCGTTCTATTAGAATTCAAAACCCATTGTCGTCCACAGTTTCCTTGTTCGATAGCCTCCTCGTTCTATTAGAACTTATCACACCACTTGTGGTTGATATTTCCATTGCTTTCATCCGAGGAGAAACAAACCATATTAAAATTCCCAGCTATGATAGACATGGAGTTACAGCTAATAAGCAGCTCATGTAATTCAGAAATAAATTCCTCTTTTCCCTCTTCATAGGGAGAGCCATACACATTAACTGCTCTGAATTCCACTCCAGAATTTTTAATTCGAAGGAAAAAGGAAATGGAAATTTTCCTAATTTCCCAGCTAATTATTTCTAATACATCTAAGTCCACCCCCATTAACAGGCCACCAGCAGAGCCTATGGCAGGTAGTTCTTTCCAAGAGAATTTTGTCACCTATTATTGATTTTAAGAAGGAATCAGAAATCTTTTCCTTCTTAGTTTCTTGGAAACCAACAATAGACGGTTTAACCTTAGCAAAGAAATCTACAATACATTCTTTTCTACCTGGTGCTGAAATTCCTCTAATATTTGAAATGCTGCAAATCATTGTGGTTTTTGTGTCTTGGGGTGCTTGCCCCGTTTTGACCAATCAATTTCACTATCACAAGTATCCTCAGGTCCACCCCGCAAGTGGCCAGGAGCATGTGGCGAAGTATCATTTTGATCAATAAAACCTAAGTCAGTAATGGGAAAATCCAGCTGACCAGTATCTAACTCATTGTCCTGTTCTACTACTACATCGACACCAACAGATTGTGCAATAGAAATAAAACCAGGATCTCTCAACAAAGAAAAATATTTAGTGCATTTACCCATATTACCTTGATTTTTTCCTTTGCTTCCCTTGAACCTCCAGATTGTTGGCCTTCTTTTTTAGTGGTGGCCTATGCATGATACACTGGCTAGCATTGATGCGTGTTTGGGATAAGATTTGTGATGCATGGTTAAGCTCCCAAATATCTGAACAAAGCATCCTCTAATATCCGTTGTAGTCCTTGACTTGACTCATTGTTGTAAGCTTGTAGCCTTGTGGAGTTGTTCTACCATGTGCGGCATTTTGGGCTTGATTGCACCTTTGTCCTTGTCGAAATAAATACTTTCTTGAACGCTCAGTTGCTTGCTTTGGCCTCATGAGGTTGTTGACATCTTCTCTTTGCGCTATCTTAATATGCAGATCCTTACCTTAACACCAATGATGGGACTATGTCCCCGCTCAAACATGGTGAATCGTTTATGTTAGATGACGATGATGGTGAGGTACTGTCACAGGGCCAAGTTGCATTCTATAACGGCTAAAATCTTTGCTCGCCTAGTTAAGTGGTGTTTGTACATCTTGCAGGTGGACTTAGATCTTGGGAATTGTGAGAGGTTTCTTGATATCATTAAACTCATCCAAGACAATAATGGAAAGATCGTTCAGGTAAGCTAATTGTTTTTCCTTTTTAAATTGTATTTGTATCACTTTCAAGGTCTGAGAACTTGCACAGATATGTATTTAACTTCCCAACATCACATTCACAACAGTTTTGAGATGTTTCTTTCATGCTTACATTAATATACTCGCACTTATAGGAAGGAAAAATGTTTTCTTGTTGTGCACTAGATTGTCGAGCAGATTAAGATTGCAATGGAATTTGTAGTATGATTTAGCCACAAGGCTATACAACAACAAGAAGTTGTCAAATATTTTGACATCGTAAATACAGTTTGCTGACTTGATGTTCCCTGCATAACAAGCTGTTCTGACTTTCTTATCTTAGTTTTTCCTTGTGTTGATGACAGTCTTTAATTGACAACGAGAGGAAAGGGGAATACTTGGGAAATAATGTGCAGGTGAGGATCACCGCATCCCCACGCTTATCTTCGTGGTTTGTCTGTCTCTCAGTGTATGCATGTTTCTTCAAGTGCTGATCTGATCATTAACCGACTTTTACCTGGATTAAGCTTATGATACCGGCTGGCATGGATGTACCAGCTGATGTATGCGTGATAAAACTGGGCAGAACAATTGGTGGGCATGAGTTCAACACTGACGATTTATCTGCCCCCCTGCTCAATGGGAGGCATCAATCATTGATCCGACGACACTCGAGGAATGAGAAGGGAAGCTGTTTCCCCCTATCCAAGGGCTCTCTACTGGACCACCCCCCGCAAACCCGAAAGGTTCTTCCTTTCTTACCGCTCCGTCTAGTGTTGCCACACAACGGTGCAACCGTCCTCGACCACACCCATCGTGGCCTCTGCACAATGGAAGCACCCAAAGCCCGTCCCGAACCCATATCCCCGTCTGAGCTTGACACCATCTCCATGCTCATCCCGCGCCTCATCTCCGATGACCACGTCCCTGCTGCCGGCCGCCTCCTCTCTGCGGCGCTCCTCCTGCCCGGCTCCCCAGAACGCCTTCCATTCTCCCCACTCGCTGAGCACCTCGCCTCCCTGCCCACCCTCACACCGGCCTTTGCCCTACTCACTGCCCTCCGCCACCACCTAGTCCATCCCTCGGCTTTGCCCCTCGCCACCCCGCTCCTTGGCAACCTCCTCTCGATGCGCCGGGCCCGTGATGCTGCCTCCGTTCTCCGCTGGCTTTGCCGCCCTGACTCCTCATGCAGACCAGACGACACCACCTACAATATTGCTGTCGCGGGGTTCTGCAGGATCGAGGACACCAGGAATGCGCTTGTTGCCCTCCGGGAGATGGCTGGAGATGGGGTTCGACCCTCACAGAAGCTGCAGGAGGTGGTGCGGGATGCAATGCAGCAGGACGCGAGGATCGAGGAGGCGTGGGCTCTGGAGGAGACCATGAAGCTGCCAGAGTCTAGGAAGACGGTGGAGTTGGTCGACAAGTTTCTTGGAGCGTGGGAGGACTGACTGACTGTCTACAATGGTGCTTTCCTGCTTTGGATCATGCAAAAGGTCAGAAATTTCCAGAGATAATAGTAGGATTGTTTCATGTGTATGTAGTCAGAAATCTGGACAGGATGATCTGGCACAAACTATATGCTTGATGATTGGGAGTAGCGTCCGCTGAAGTTGTGATTTATGTTGGGGTTGTTATGGTTGCAAACTTGGACCTCAACACTGATGGGGAGATGAGCGTCTTGAATATTCGAGTATACTGAAGAATCACAATGATGATCAAAAGTGGAGAAACATAAAAATCTTTTGAGGCATTAGTCTGTTAATGTACAAGTTAGGTTTGTATTTGTATAAGATGAAATGGGCTGGATATTCAGTAAATACAATACATTGTCCAAAGTTCACAACGGATTTAAACGGTGTCACATAACTACACACATAACAAATAGTCACAGAAAAATAGTGTAACTACCATCAACTAAGTACAAGATTGTGTCATGGATAAAAAAAGGGCTTGAAGATCTCATAGATTTGCTAGTCTATTTTAGTTTTGTTTTTATAATCGATGTAATCGTGTACTTTTTGTTGGTTTAATATATGTGAAAAATTCAAAAAATACGGTACCCTCCGTTCTAAATTAATTGAGTCAGATTTAGTATAAGTTGTATTAAATCTGAATCAATTAATTCAGGACGGAGGGAGTACATGTTTTAGCAATAGCTAAATACTACTACACTCTACTAGGGTATCCCATCTAGTCCTACGCAGAAAAATCATCGATTGAAACAAGTGTAATTCTAAGCACACTAGTTGAATGCCTGTGTGTTGCTACGGGGATCAATGTCTTTTTATCGTGTATTTAAGACAATATACATAAAAATACATATAGCAAGAGATAGACACATAGTAATTCAAAAATATTGAAATGATACTTTGCTTAGAATGTATTGCGATAAAAATCGATGAAATAATTATCACTTCTTATCTAGTATTAACATCTTGCAAATTGTGTAACATATTAACAATATTTGTACCATTTCGTGATAGATCTTATGTGCACTCATTATATGTTGCATGTCAGGTTACACATACAGTATAAAAATTGAATCGGTTGGGAAAAAATCAAGAAAAGTGAAAGAAAAAAGTCCATATCCTCGTGTCGCTGCCCAGGCGACGTCATCACCTGAGCCCCCTCGCCGGCGCCAGTCTCCTCCTACTCACCACTGCCGCTGGTCTGTGCACCACGGCTGGCCGACGCCGGTCATCGGGACGGCGGCCCCAAATCCGGGTTGCTGCGGTGGGCGCTGGTGCATATTTACACCCAGCTTTTCTTCAGATTCCTTAACATGTTTATGCCTAGCTTTTCTGAAAGCACCATCAATCCCTAAAACTCTCTGACTCGAGCTTCCATAGCTCCTCATCCCGCAAGGCATTCATAGATCAAGTATTCAGGGACGGAGCCAGGGGAGCTGGGGCCTTGGTTCCCCCAATGATGGAGAATTTTGACAAAACCCCCCTTGTTAGCTTTTTATTTGGTCCCTAAATTTACTCAGATTAATAATTATAAAAAAGAAATGCATGAATGGTTGATTATAGGCCATCATATTAATATGCAATACAATGTCTTTATAGTCATGCTTCTTGGTGAACACGCTCGTTTCCTGAATGCCGTGTTGTAAATCTCTCGGTGAGGGGTGCAAGGCGGCAACATCATCCCGTTGAGGAAAGTTGCGGCGACCTTTCATATTTTATTTTAACAATTTGTAGATATGGTTGTGTCAAGTAGTATTGGGAATGCGCAAAAGTGACAGGAAATGCAGAATTTGAGATAGTATCTGCTCAACTCAAAACATCTTTGCTTTAGTACCCAGTCGAAGAGTTCCTTGGTCTCCATCATTGTCTCATCCTCAAATAACATATGATCGTATCTGGAATTAAGTAAAGGCATAGTTATAAAACACTATGAATGAGCTATATGGTACATTTAACAAAATAATATATTTGGAACATGCATGCAGTTAGTCTCGGTCTCAATTTGGCATACCATCGAGTACTATAATTACTTCTAATCTCAAATTGACATGTTCCAGGAACAAAACAAAATAAGTACTACACCAAGCAAGAAGAGTATCAAGTTACGGGAAACAATTTACCACATGCATTCAAATCCTTTTGACTGTAAAGTACAAACTCAAATCAATCTCAGATATAGAATGCCCCATGAAAACAGCGTAACTAAGAGAGCCATTCCATTTAGGGCGAGACAGAATGGGCGGGCACAAGCGGTCTGGTGTCCGAGCCGATTGGTCAGACGACGACTACTGCACATATTATATTAGCCGATTATCCCGGAATGGACTGGGATGGAAAAGAAAGAACGCGAAGCAAGGGATGAGCGCTTGCGCCTGTGGATACGTTTTCTTGCCTTTCAAAGTGAAACGACAGATATTTGAATTGGATTTTATTTCACCACTACTATCGTAAAGCACAGAAAACACTCACATTTCCGCTCGCTTTCAACGCAATCACATCAGCAATCAAGTTGGCACCCACTATATAAGATGCACTATTTCCTGATCTTGTCCCAAACCCAACTCGACACTGTTAGACCTGGCCTGGATCCCTCCCTTCTCCGACAATATATGCAACCTTAAAGAAAAGAGACCACCCTTCGGAAAGCCCCACAACAAGCTATCCTAGAATAAATTATTAAGCATAACACAAATGTAGCATTATACAATGAGGAAAATGCATGATTTCTTTGTATTCACAAACTTGTTTCTGCCGACATCATTAGTGATCAGGGTCTAGAATATTCCATCCTAAGACAAGGAATTATGCATTCCGTAGTGAAAACTAACAATATGTACCACCATGGAAACTTATCAAGCAGGGGTTGTAATATAATCGATGTTGTTGTGATCTGTGACGCCCTAAAATCGGTACTATGTAGATTTAAGCGTTCCCGCCGAAATCCGCATAAGAACGATTTTAGGTCGTCCACCAGACATAATGTGCACGTCGAAACATGCGCATTATGTGGGTGGAATTGTGATAACATTACAACAGTTCCGATACATCCACAAATACAACAGAAGATAAATTACAACAACGACTCGAACGAGTCAGGATACAAATATACAATACAAAGATACAAATGTCAACGGAAGCAGAATAGTATCCGACTACGGATAAGAAGCAAATTGGACTAAGAGTCCTGAAGATAAGCAATGGCGTCATATCCCTGCCCAGCCAAGCCGGAGGGATTCCCAAGCTAACGTCGTCAGACTTCAAACCTGTTGACTGCACATAAAGCACATCCCAAAAGAGGGTCAGGGCACTCCCTGGCAAGCAAAACCGACTTGCCTACTTTCTACACCATCTCCCAAAATATAGGGGAGGTGGACTTAGCGGCAGCAGCACTAGCAACCTAAAGAGACACGCTACAACTTCCGTCTAATCAGAGAGGGATAAGAGAGCGCATAAAATAAACATCTACAACTAACACCAAACATAACCCATTCTCAAATTAACCCCCTCAACCAAGTATGAGGAAGCAATCCGGGAAACTCACACGTTGAACAGTTTTAGTTATAATTTATTGTGAAAGTAATTCTATATTACTAGTCAATTTAATTAACATTAAATAGGTGCAAGTTGTCTAGATCTTGTTAGCCAGCATCATCACCAAAGTCGTCCATAACCGTGGACACGGCTCATCGATAAGATTATACCCTGCAGGGGTGCACTACAGTACCCATACTCGCATGATCAACCCGTTAGGGCCTCTCAACACGACTCATTCCTTCACTACAGCAAGTCCAAGTGCCACCCATATGAGTTGTTACCCGCGTCAGGAGTCCGGCCGAATCTCAATTGCGGACTCATTAGTTTGTGCCTACGCACCATGCGGCTCAAACCACAGTAGGAACTGTCCGCTACGTACGCACCACCCCTATATGACCCCCCGTATCAAGTAACCTCTCATCGATCATCATCATCATCATGCACATGCATATGAGCGAATGGAAAACCCGAACTACTTGCGGCACATGGACGAGCTGCGGATCCGTTCAAAGTCGAGGGGGGCTCCATTGGGCCACCCACAAGTGGTTAGTGCGCTCAAAATTGGATCCGAGGACAAAATCTCAGTTCCTATGTCGACACTGAGCAGAACAAAACACCTCGCAAGGCCTTCTGCCTGGTGCCTTATCTTTTAATTATAATACCCCAATATAATACAACATTTTATTAAGGTAGAATAATAATACTAAGCAAATGAAACATAAGAGCAACAGACGACTCGCACAAACAACTCTAAGCATGCGCTACGACTCGCAAGGCCAACAGATAAACAAACAACATGTATTAGGTTATGGGGATAAAGATGTATGGGCTGCAGGATAAACATGTGATGGGATCGCAGTTCAAGAATCGATAACTAGGGTAGCAGAGATCAACGGCAGGAATGAAAGACAATGTATAGGTAAACAAGCAAATTTTGCTTGCCTGGAATCCCGCATGGAAGCGGATCTTGTCGTTGCTCACACATCTCAACGTCATATCCGCGAAGAAGCAACAAACACTGGAAAACATAAAAGATGCATTTTATAACTACGGCAAAGATCCAGCATGATCATGGGAGAATGATGTATGACATGGCAAGATGCAATACAAAAGCAATTAATCCAAATTAAGCGGGAAAGCAATCCCGACAATTAATATTTAGGTGCAAGTTATTTATTTACCATCAATATTAAATGTTGGTTAGCATGGCAACACATGGCATGGGTGATCTAATTAAATTAAATGGAATAGGGCAATGTATATTTACTACCCCTAACATTCCATATTTAATTATTTAGTTGCAATTAACAAATTACACTAAGCAATTAAAATGACAGATTCAAAATGGCATACAAATGGCATATTAATATTCATTGCATTTTTCTGATAAATAAACATATAAAGATTATTAACTTTGGAGTTATAGAAATAAAGTTATTAGCAAAACAAGTTTTAGGGGTGTTTCTGCAATTGTGCAGGGACTCATCCGTGATAGCACAAGTTTCTGTGAGGGTTAAAATATTGAAAACAGAGAGCAGGGGGCTCTGGGTAAAATTCCCAGCGTCTCAAGTCACTTACGGGTGGGGCCCGCATGTCAGTGATGGAAAAGACACAAAAAGGGGGCTTTATTTCTCAACGCGCCCAAGGGAACTCGAACTCAGGATCTCGCGCGTGGGAGGGACGGCTGCACTAGCCACTGGGCCGGAGCGGTGATACTGATGTAGACTGGGAAACGACCCTAGATGAAGCTAACTGGCGAAGTTAACTGAACCCAAAAAGAACAGAAAATGGACACACCATGTTCAGTCTTTGAAGAAAAACGAAAAAAGAGGTGGAGGACGGAGCGGATCGGGACTCGATCTCTGGATCCTGGAGGGAAGAGGACGCGGAGAGCCACTGGGCTACGGTACGTTTGATGCATCCATCGGACGCAGTTTGAAGATGAAGCATGGCTTCGGGGTTAACTGAATTTCGAACAAGAAGAAAGCTTCAGGCTTCAGCCCAACCGAGACGGCGATGGCGACGAACAGCAGCAGAGACGGTGGTGCCGCTCGACGGCGCGCACCCAGAGCACATGGGGGAAGGGAGGAAGGGACGTGCCTCACCTAGGGTATGCTCGGGGTGGACGTACGGGGTTCGGGGCGACGCTGACAAGAGCAGAAGAAGGAGGCGGCGACCACGGACGGACGGGGAAGAGGTGCTCGGCGACAGTGACGTTCCCGGCGGTTCCCGCACCGGCTCTTCAGCGGGGGTGCAGAGGAAGGTGCCGCGGTTCCGTTCCCGCACTCACGAGGACAAGGGGGCGTCCATGGCGGCGGCTCGGTGTGCTTCAAGCTCCGTCCATGGTGGTTCTTTGGGGGACAGAGAGAACAAGGAGAGGGAGAAGATGGTGGCGGCGGCGCGAGGGGAGGAAGGAGGAGAGGCTAGGGTTCGGAGGGAGGCCACTACGAAAAGATTTAAGGGAGGGGAAAGCAGGGGAGCAGGTGGAGTGGGGCACCATGGCCACGGTGGAGGAGGGAGTCACGCCTCCTGCGTGTGTGCTTCTGGTACGGACGAAGGGGAAAGGTAGGAGGAGCTGGGCCAGATTAAAGAAAAGAATTCGGCCCAAGGTGAGCTTTCTTTCCTGTTTTTATTCCTTTTCTTTTTAATTCTTTTCTGTTTTTTGCATTTAAAACAAAATAGAAAAGGAAAATGAATTAGGAGATTTTACAAAATAGTTTTAGTTTTGAAATAGGCAATTTAATAAACCAGTTTTATAATATTTGCAAAAGATTAAAATAACACATTTTAATTAATTTGAATTTAATTGTGAGAAAAGAATTTAAGTGGAGTTTGAATTTAAATGCAACAATTTAAAATAAGATTGACAAATGCAAATGATGCATGATGATGTCATGTTGATGCAAAAAGAAAAACAACAAAAATCTAATTGGGGATAAATCCCGGGGCGTTACATGATCCAGTAAGCTAGTAGAATTATATAGTTATCATGGATGATCATGCAATTAGCACAGCAGGTGACGGCGAGCAAGCTCACAAGCTGGAGTGCGCGCACTGTAGGCACCATCCGAGACAAACTCGCGATCTCCCACGAATTGTTGCTGCGATTCGACACTGCCCAGGAGCTTCGACAACTGACACCACATGAGGATTGGCTGCACCGTCAAATCAAGCTGTCCTACCTAGGGCTTGCCTCGGTCGAGCGGACTCTGGCTCGACAGCGTGCACGCATTGCGTTCCTCAAGGATGGTGACGCGAATACGACGTTCTTCCACCAGCAATGCACCCACCGCAAGCAGAAAACAAGGATCCATAACCTGATGGTCGACGGCGCCGTGCTCACTGACGCCAATGACATGGCCACAACGGCATTCACGCATTTTGATTCCCTCCTTGGGACCGATCTGCCACGAGACTGCTCCATCGACCTTGAGCATCTCATCGAGCCCTCCGACTTGGATGCCCCCTTCAGTGAAGACGAGATTTGGCAAGCTATCAAGCGCCTTCCAGCGAGAAAATCACCCGGACCTGATGGATTCACATCGGAGTTCCTGCGATCCTGCTGGCCGGTCGTCAAGTGTGACTTCATCGCAGCCTTTCAGCAGTTGTATGAGCTCCGTGGGCGCGGGTTCAGCCGACTCAACCAGGCGCTGCTCACGTTGATTCCGAAGCGAGCCGACGCGGCCACTCTAGGTGACTACAGGCCCATCAGCTTGATTCACCTACTGGCCAAGATCTTCGCCAAGGTGCTCTCACTCCGCCTCGCGCCACGCCTCAACGACCTCGTCAGTCCCATCCAGAATGCTTTCATCCCTGGCCGCAGTTTGCACGACAACTTTGTGCTTGTGCGACAATCTGCACGACTACTTCACCAGCTGGGTGCACCGCGCGTGCTGCTAAAGTTGGACCTGGCAAAGGCTTTCGACTCAGTCTCTTGGCTGTTCCTATATGAGGTGCTACGAAGATATGGGTTCAGTGACCGGTTCCTTGGATGGCTTGCCGTGCTACACTCATCTGCGAACACAAGGATCCTCCTGAATGGCGTGCCAGGTCCGCCCATTTGGCATCGCCGCGGCCTCCGCCAGGGTGATCCCCTATCGCCGCAGCTATTCGTGCTCGCCGTGGACACACTGGGATGTCTATTTCACCGCGCGATAGAGCTCAACGTCCTTCAGCAGCTACACCCACGCAGAGACATCCCCGTCATCTCACTATATGCCGACGACGTAATCCTGTTCTGTCACTCGTCGCCGGAGGATACACTTGCTGTGAAAGAAATCCTGCATCTCTTTGGACGCGCATCTGGCTTGCGTGTCAACTTCCAGAAGAGCACTGCCACACTGGTCAGATGTGATGCTGACACAGCGGCTCCCGCCATCGCCAACCTGGGCTGCCCACTTGTTGATCTCCCAATCACCTACTTGGGCATCCCACTGACGATACGGCGCCCCACCGCCGCACAGCTGCAGTTTTTGGTGGACAAAACTGCAGGGAAGCTACCAACTTGGAAGGCTCATCTCATGGATCGTGCTGGCCGCCTAGATTTTGTTAAGGCGGTCCTTAGTGCGATTCCCATACACCAGATGCTTGTGCTCGCGCCTTCAAAGAAGGTTCTCAAGCTTCTCGTCAAGATCCAAAGAGGATTTCTTTGGGCTGCGCGCGCTGACGCCAATGGTGGCCATTGCCACGTCAATTGGCAGACAGTTTGCCGCCCTATTCAGCTTGGCGGACTGGGTGTTCGGGACCTGCAGCGTACTGGCCTTGCCTTACGCATACGCTGGCTATGGTTCAGCAAGATGGACGATGGCAGAGCATGGAGTGGACTAGACCTCCAGTTTACACAAGAGGAACATGCCTTCTTCTTTGCGTCTACGGTCACAATCCTGGGCAATGGTCAGCGAGCACGCTTCTGGGAAGATCGATGGTTTCATGGGCGTGCTATCTCCGAAATCGCGCCCCAGCTCTATGCCGTCATCCCCAAACGGCGACGCAAGTCCAGGACGGTGACAGATGGCCTACTCGAGCACCGCTGGGCAACGGACATTCAAGGCACCATAGGCATCCACGAAATTGGGCAATACTTGTTGTTGTGGCATGCACTCGAGAGTGTCGTCCTCACCGATCGGCTGCATTGGAGGCTGACTGCGAGAAGCACATACACTGCCAAGTCGGCCTAGCTCGCCACCTTCCATGGCTCAGCCTCCTGCCCGGCGTGGAAGCTCACCTGGAAAGCTTGGGCACCGCCACGAGTGAAGTTCGTCCATTGGCTTGCCAATCTTGGGCGTTGCTGGACGGCTGATCGGCTTGCTCGCCGTGGACTGCCACACCCACCCTGCTGCCCGCTATGTGACCAGGCACCGGAAACAATCCAACACCTCTTTTTCAGATGCTCCTTTTCCAAGCAGGTGTGGCTTGAGATCCTATCAGGGCTGCGTCTCACTTGCCGTGTGCCTGATGACGAGGAAAACTTGACGGAATGGTGGAGTACGTCACGTCATCACACAGCAAAGCCGATGCGCAAAGGACTTGCCTCCGTGGCGTTGCTGATTCCTTGGATGATATGGAAACACCGCAATGACTGTGTGTTCAACGCTGCAACCCCATCAACCAGCGCCTTGGTGAGCAAGATCAAGGCTGAAGCTGCACTTTGGGCTAGAGCCGGTGCATTGGGTCTGCGCGCCATTCTCCCAAACACTTGTGATTTTCTATTTTTTGGCACTGTACCTCCTCGGAGGTTTTAGCAACTCTTTCTTTCCAATGTAAAGAAACGCAAATGTCATTTGTGTTTCCTCTAAAAAAATTAGCACAGAAAGCCCGAAGTTTTACATTCATACAGAAGATGCACACGGAGGAGTTGCATCTAGCCCATTTTGCAACAGAGATTAGCACATCGCCAATAAAAAAAATCATCAAACATGTGAGTAGCATGAGAAGGTAATGGGATTAAGGAGTTGTATAGAAAAAACTTAGGAGATGCATAATTAAAACTTGGTTTTTAGATACTATCTAGATATGTTTCCCTATGAAACAAATCTATCATCTAAGATGATGGTTTTGTGTAGTTATGTGTAGTTTGGACAACATATGTAAGTGTTGTACTCCATATACTGAACAATATACTGAACAACCTATCCAGTGGATACTTAAAAATCAACCTAAACACATAAAAAAGTCAAAGCATCTGAGTTGACATTCATGCACAGGGTATGGGTCTCTTGTTTCACCTTCAGATGTTCCATTTCTGCATCCGTTAACTAAACCAAAGAAATACAAACTCTCTTTCATTTTCTTTTTACTTTTGCGCTAAGGATAAGGGGCGAAACAATTTCCTTCAATTTGAGTAGAGTACATTGGCTAGAAAGTAGTAAAGTCGAAGTGCCCCATTAGACATACTCATAAGGCAGACATCATTGTCATGGATACATGGGTGCCAGGGGATTCTTTTGAAGGGAAATACCCTAGGGAAAATCAAACCTAGAAATTACAGGGGTCGGGATTTCTTTGCAAATGGAGCACCACAGCCATCCCAGATTGTAGGCATCCTTCTCATATGGCGAGGAGATGGATCGCATCCGTCCAAATCTAGTAGTAGTCCCTAGATCATTCCTATCTACGTAAGAATGTAATAATGTAAGACAATAATAATCTATATATATAGTATATATCCTTACTTACCATAGTCATAATATATGGGCACTCACTGTCATTGCTTACCTATGAACACAAAGCAATGCATGCTGCTACACACTTCTGACGAAACTCATCAATTGGAATCACATGTGAACTGTAATAAAATTTTGTTTGTAAAGCTCATCCTTCATATGCATTAGATCTGAACTGTCAGATGCATCTTCACTATAAATCGGGTATGATATCAGATTTGCGACAAACATTTCTACAATCAACATTTCAGTCATAAAGTAGTTATGATGCATATGAAGTATTTGCACATTGTAAAACCTTTCTTTAGGAATATTGTGAGCATTAAGAATCAGATTTTAGATATACATCGACGAAATGGAGGAGCTTCTGCCCTACTATCAAGTGTTTTTTAAATTTGTGTGTCGTGCTGCCTCTCCCCTGACAGAAAGGAAAAGAGTTCATAAATCAGCATGAAGCTTGCAAGCCGGCAAGATGGAGCTTGCTATTGGACGGTTAGGGTCTGCTAGACCCGCCCTAGAACGACGGATTGCGCTAGCCACTGACTTGACTGCTATATCTTCTCCAATGATCCTCTTGTGAAGTACATCCTCTAGTAGCAGTAGCTCTTCCCTTTCCGATTGTTGAAGATTTGACACAGGAATACCCGTCCATTTGCTAATAGTCTCAGCAATATCAGTATCAGTAACCTCTTCTCGAAGCATAGACTTTCGTGACTGCTAGAAATCAGTAAGATTTTTTTCTGCCTCTTAATCTGCTTTTGTAGTGACAAAAGTGTTCCGTATTTGATTTCAGCTGCATGGCTCAAATCTTATTCTCTCTCAGCAGCTTCGATCTCTAGGTTAACTCCGTCAATCTCTTCCTTGACTGATTTTATAGGAGTCATCAATGACTTCTCATACTCCCACTGTTTTAAGAGGTTTTTCTGCTTCTGCTCGAGAGATTCTAGTTCAGATTCAAGCTTGCTTCGTCGTTCTTTGGAGGCTTTGTCAGTATCATTGTTCAATGAAAGCTTCTCCATTTCAAACCTTATGATTTCTCTATCGACCTCATCCAACTTTATAGGTTTTGGTGTAATCTCCATTTTTAGTTTAGCTGCTGCTTCATCAACTAAATGAATAGCTTTGCCATGCAAAAAAAGTCCATTGATATAGCGATCTGATAAAACAACTGCATCAACAAGAGCACCATCTGATATTTTTAACGCCATGATGCACCTCCTATCGCTCCCACATGCCACGCAGGATAGAATGTGTGTCCTCAACTGCTGGTTCAGGTAAACCTACTGGAACCTTCGGTCAAGGGTCCTTCTCGATGTACTTCCTGTACTCATCTAGCGTTGTAGCCCCAATGCAACGGAGTTCCCCACGTCCTAACATTGGTTTCAACAGGTTACCAGCATCCATTGCCCCCATCGCTGGCTCCTGCGCCTACAATAGTGTGGAACTCATCAATGAACAAGATGATTTGCCCATTGGAAGCAGTGACCTCTTTCAGAACAGCCTTAAGTCCGTTCAAAATCACCATGGTACTTGGAAACAGCAAGTAATGCTCCCATGTCGAACGATATTGCTGGTGTTGTCCGTCCTTGGTGCCCGAGCTGCTTGTCACCGTCATGTAGTGGGCACGAGGCCAGCGCCGGGACGACATGGTCGTGCCGCCGCGGTTCCTCGGCAGGCTCGCGCCAGTACAACACTTGGTGGTAGGGGGCACCGGGTCAGGGCATTGGGCGAGGGGCAATACGGGAGGAGAGGCGGCGCCGTGGTGGTAGGGGGTCATGGCATTGGGCTAGGGTTTCATGGGAGTGGAGTCAGGGTCTCAGGGACAATAGATCGTGACTGTTTTTTTCTGATGAACCACAAGCCAGCGCGCGGTGAGGGAGAAATGCTTTGAACGGATGCGATACAGCGAGGGGACGATCCACGTTCGAGGGAGCAATCGTCTGCTCGCCAGGAAATTGACGTACGTACCATGACGGACCATCACGACCGCAGACTCCCATTTAATAGTAAAGACTATCCCATCTCGTCCTACGTGGAATAATCATGCATCGATCGAAACAAGTGTAAGTCTAAGCACATATCGTGGCCAACAAATCAGAGGAGAAGAAGGAACAAAAGAAAGGTCAAGCCAAGCTTTACCCTTACTAGGCAAGATGACGCGGTGACACGTCACACCTATGTGGTTATATCAGATGTCCTAATGATAATGGTAGGAGTTCAAACACGTTACACAGTAAGACATACATATTGTAACGCTCCGGGATATCCCCAATTATTTTTTTGTGTATTTTCTTTTTCATCAACATGACATTACATTTCATCTCATTTATTTAATTTGTGGTATTTAAATTCAACTCCATTTAAATTCTTTTACCACAATTAAATTTAAATGCATTTCAAATTAATTAAAATGTGTAATTCAGATATTTTGCAAATATTATAAAAACTAGTTTAATAAATTGCCTATTTGAAACTAAAACCATTTTATAAAGTTTCTTTATTCAAACTCTTTTTCTATTTTGTTTAAAATACAAAAATAGAAAAGAATTAAACAAAAGAAATAAAATCCAGAAGAAAAACTTACCTGGGCCGCAGCCTACCTCCTGGCCCATCTCCCCTCTCCTTCCAGCCCAGCCCATCTCCCCTGTCTCTTTCTTCTTCGTACGGAGACAGAGGAGGTCGTGCCCACCTTTCCACCGTGGAGCCATGGAGCCCCCAATGTGCTCCCTCCCCTCTCCCCCTACTTAGCCCGACCCCCTCCTCTCTACCCGAAACCCTAGCCCCTCTACCTCTCCCTCTCAGCCGCCGCCGCCGCCCTCTTCCCCATCCTTCTTCTCTTCTCTGTTCTCCCTCACCACCGAATCAACTCCGGCCACCTCCACGTTGCGCCGCCACTCCGCCACCGTCGAAGGACCGCAAAGACCCCCAGCAGAAGCGCCGCATCGTCACCTTCGTCGTCCCCGAAGCAATCGAGCCGGGAGTCCGTCTCTGCGACGAGCTCGTCCCCGACTCCGGCGGTCCTCCGCCTCCGATTCCGGCGAACCGGACCTCCCCCGCACCGAGTGACTCCTCCGACGAAATCGCGGTGAGCTCCCGGTCCAATCCTCGCCTTCCCCCTCTCATTTTCCGACGGAATCGACGAATCCGTCGCCGGCCTCCTCCGCCTCCGCCATGCCTCCTGGGTCTTCTGTGAGCAACCACGCACGAATCCGATCCCACGCCCGCCGTAGCGCCGCCGGGGATGGTCGTCGGAGGCCAGCATCACCGCCACAGTCTCTATCTCCGACGGGATTTTCAGTTTTGACAGAAACTGACGGCGAGCAGCAGCTATAAAACGAAATACGTTGCTTTGCTATCACTAGCACCCGACCGGACTAGTGGCCAACACCACCGAACTTCCGCGCGTGCGAGATCGCGGGTTCGAATTCCGTCCTGGGCGAGTTGAGAACAAAAGCCCATTTTTCCATTTTATTTACGCACTAACATGCGAGCTCCGCCGGTCAGCCACTGCGGAGGCCAGCGCAGAGTCCCCGCACCCAGTCAACGCCAGCAAGGCGCTCGGGCCCGCCTGGCAGCCGCACTGGCTAGCCCAGGCGCGGTGAGAAAAGCCCAGATCTAGATCTGGATCTGGGTCTTTGCACGTAGACCCCTGGCTCTCTGTTTTTTCCGTACCAGAGCCCTCACTGTCATGTTTTCTATCACGAACAGGTCCCTGCCTTTTGCAGTTTAGTCCTGAAACTTAATATGCTAATAACTTTTATTTTATAACTCCAAATAAAATAATCTTTATATGTATTTTTATCAGAAAAATGCAATGAACAACATTATGACATTCTTATGCCATTTTGCATCTTCTATTTTAATTGCTTAGTGTAATTTAATTGTGGCACCTAAATAATAAATATGGGATGTGTTGGCATTTATTTAATTATTGTCCTATTCCATTTAATTTAATGAGATCACCCATGCCATGTGTTACCATGTTAACCAACATTTAATATTGTTGAGTAGATAAATAACTTGCACCTAAATATTAATTGTCGGGATTGCTTTCCCGCTTAATTTGGATTAATTGCATTTGTTTTGCATCTTGCCATGGCATGCATCATTCTCATATGATCATGCTGGATCTTTTGCCGTAGTTGTAAAATGCATCTTTTAAGCTTTCTAGTATTTGTTGCTTCTTCGCGGATACGACGTTGAGATGTGTGAGCAACGACAAGATCTGCTTCCATGCGGGATTCCAGGCAAGCAAAGTTTTCTTGTTTACCTATACATTGTCTTTCATTCTTGCCGTTGATCTCTGCTACCCTAGTATTCGATTCTTTATCGCGATCCCTTCACATGTTTATCCTGCAGTCCATACAACTTTATCCTCACAACCTAATACTTGTTACATGTGTATCTGTTGGCCTTGCGAGTCGTAGCGCATGCTTAGAGTTGTTTGTGCGAGTCATCTGTTGGTCTTTTATTTCATATGCATAGCTTGATAGATTATTCTACCTTAATAAAATGTTGT
Source organism: Poa annua (assembly GCA_026929855.1). NCBI lineage: Eukaryota > Viridiplantae > Streptophyta > Magnoliopsida > Poales > Poaceae > Poa > Poa annua. Next base: position 25,766,024 of record CM049432.1, read on the forward strand.
ATTATATTGGGGTATAATAATTAAAAGATAAGGCACCGGCGGAAGGTCTTGCGAGGTGCTTTGTTCTGCTAAGTGTCGACCTAGGAACTGAGATTTTGTCCCCGGATCCAATTTGAGCGCACTAACCACTTGTGGGAGGCCCTATGGAGCCCCCTCGACTTTGACTGGAACTTCAACTTGTCCGGGAGCCGCACCTAGTTTGGGTTTTCCATTTGTCTCATATGCATCGATACTAGTGTAGTATTTTACTTTGGCGGTGTCCCTTGTTACATGCATATAGGGCGCGGCCTGTTGGTGCGGAGGGGTGTGTCCTGCGGGAGTCCGCACCCTTTTGGCCAGGACCAGCATAGCTCCCTTGGCTCCTTGGACTTGTTGCGGTGAAGGAAAAGAGTTGGGTTGAGAGGACCTAATGTTTTTGACTGGGTTGATCATGCGAGTATGGGTCCAGTAGTGCACCCCTGCAGGGTATAATCTTATCGATGAGCAGTGTCCACGGTTATGGACGACTTGGTGATGCTGCTGGCTAACAAGATCTAGACAACTTTCACCTAATTGATGTTAATTAACTTGACTAGTAATATAGAATTACTTTCACAATAAATGGTAACTAAAATTGTTCAATGTGTGAGTTTTCCCGAATTGCTTCCTCATACATGGTTGAGGGGGTTAATCCGAGAAAGGGTTATGTTTGGTGTTAGTTGTAGATAGTTATCTTATGCGCCCTCTTATCCCTCTCTAATTAGACGGAAGTTGTAGCATGTCTCTTTAGGTTGCTAGTGCTGCTGCCGCTAAGTCCACCTACCCCATATTTTGGGAGATGGTGTTGAAAGTAGGCAAGTCGGTTTTGCATGCCAGGGAGTGCCCTGACCCTCTTTTGGGCTGTGCTTTATGTGCAGTCAACAAGTTTGAAGTCTGATGACGTTACCTTGGAAATCCCTCCGGCTTGGCTGGGCAGGGATATGGCGCCATCGCTTATCTTCAAAACTCTTAGTCCAATTTGCATCTTATCCGTAGTCGGATACTATTTTGCTTCCGCTGTCATTTGTATCTTTGTATTGTATCTTTTGTATCTTGACTTGTTCGAGTCATTGCTGTAATTATATCTTTTGTGTTATTTGTGGATGTATCGGAACTGTTGTAATGTTATCACAATTCCACCCACATAATGCGCATGTTTTGGCGTGCACATTATGTCTGGTGGGCGACCTAAAATCGTTATTATGAGGATTTCGGCGGGATCGCTTAAATCTACATAGTATCGATTTTCGGGCGTCACACTGTAGTGCCCTTGCTTAAGATAGCAATGGCACTTATGAATAGTGCGGAAGACTTGGATCACATAAGTCTCGCAATTTCCAATAAGATGTAATATCACAGTACGATGTCATAATCTATTACAATACGAGACGAATGATCCAAAAACAAATAATCCTTACAATTTTGCATAGCTGAAAACGCTAGCTGAATAAATAGTTCACACTTTATTTCAGAGTTCATACGCAAAACAAAAGATAGCATGGAGCTACAACATCTCCATGAAGCCACTGGCAGATCATGTTGGTTGTAGCTCGAAGACGACCCCCTTACTCCTCATTCGGACATTCTGCAAGTTTTAGTTGCAGCCCAGCTATAAAGGGTCAGCACAATTGAATTGTCGTGGCAAGTGACTTTGATTTCTAATATTCTACTAAGCTATATCTGTATGCTTATTTGGCTGGTGGAGCTCAAGGCTATTGCGTAAAGCAAGTTTTCGCCTACTTTTGATAAACAATTTTCTTAAATCAATATCTTCTCTTTCAGAGACATCTCGAGACAAGTCCATGTCTCCTACCCATGTTCACCCAACAAAGTTTTATTAAGAAATTGGGATGAAGAGATTTTCAGAACACAGCCTTGTGTAGTCACTCAATTTGTCCGATGCCGGGGACACGGCTAAGATCTTAGGTTTTAACTCTCGAGAGGGTGTGCACTTTCACCATTAGACTTAATCAACCCAAACTATCCTCTACACTCCTTTAGTGAGAAGGAAAAGGAGAAGATCAAGACGAGACTTTTCAGAAGTTGCTTTCCCATGATCATACTAAGAGATTACCACCGTCCTAATCAACTCTACCACCATCAATCTCTTGATCCAGGTCCACATCAACTTACTCCATCAAGACAGAGCCCATATTGACCAATGGTTGCACGATAAGCAACTAGACTCAGTGTAAACTTAAATCTCATAGCCCTGGGTGGCCTACCACAAGTGAGCAACTCAGGTTAACACCGCATATCATGGCCCCAAGTAAGTGAAAACTATCTTGGGCGAAGACAACCATGAAACTTGGCCCTGAGAAGCCACTCAACTTGAAACCTCCTCAATCGACCCAATCCACCCAGGCGTTAAAATTAATTTAGTGGAAATTTTCATTTATCACATCAACCATAAAACAATCATTTTTGCAGCAGGTACTTCCACTAAATTATAATAGGGGTCTAACTGGAATTTCTAAGGGGTAACCTAACAGGTTTGCATTGCATGCTACAATCTCCCAAAAACCTATCATGCATACTACTCTTGCAAATACTGCTTAAAACACTAGGTATGCAATAGAATAAAATAGTAGGTGTTTTATGAAGTCACTTGCCTTGGCAGCAGGAGGGGCAGGCACAACAAGAATAACAATCACACGCAAGTCCTTCCTCTCCTTCACAATCTAGCACAAGCAATACATACAAATAAATATCCACACGATATCTCACCACACCAAACAAAATATGTATGCATGCATGTTATGCCATGTGTAGAATTAGACACACTTATCAATAATTTATATTGTCTGTTATTAAATGCATGAGATGCAAATTCTAGGAATTTCTTATTTCACTTAACATTTGAATAATTGAAAACAATATAGCAAAACTTAGATTCTACAATTACAACTTTTATTGTTCTAAGAAAGTTTTCAAATAAGACACATATTAATAGTCCTGGGCAGAGGTTAATAACCTAAACCTAAAACAATTGGGTTTATTTGTAAAACATTTTTATTATTTAAGTTATGGATTTAATAGCCGAATTACTCCTCGGATGATCTTATGAATTATTATTTATCAAAAGCAAAAAAAATGATGTAGAATTAAACTACTCTAGTAGGGCTATCCGTGGATATAAAATTCATTGAATTTGGATTTACAGAACATTAGTTATGAACTTTCTAAGTTTTGCATATTTTCTGTTTTATTTATAAAATTCTGCGAAAAAGAAATTAAGAGGGGCTACGTGGCATGATCCTATTGGACGAAAACGGTTCGCGCGGATCACGGAAGAGAGCCGTCCGATTTAAATGAAATCGGACGCGCGGGAACGTTTTGATCTAGATCCGTTGAATCTAGATCCAACGGCTTAGGACGCCCGGCCGAACGGAGCGGCGCGCGGGTCGCCGGACGCTCGCCGGCGATGGCGCCCGCGGCGGCGGCGCGTCGGCTTCGACGTTCCCGGCATGAAAACCAAGCCCCAGGATGAACGGTTCTTACCAAAATGACGCGGAGGAATAGGCAAGGTCGATGGCGCGGCGGCGGCGTCGAAAATCTTCTCCTTTCCTCGTCGGAGATGGTGGCCGGCGACGGAGAACTTCGGTTGAGGACGGGGGCGATGTTCGGCTACGGAAAACAAGCGTACACGTTGTCACGGAGGTGCGCATAAGAGAAAGAAGAAGGACTAGAGGAGAAAGGGGTGCTCGGAAGCGAGGACGGCGCCAGAGTTTGAAGAAAATTACCGGCGGCGTCGGCGGCGACAGAGCTCAGAGCTCGAGCGGCCTGGGGGCGAATAGGCTAGGGTTTCGGGCGCGGTAGGAGCTGGCGGGGGTGGGGGTTATATGGGGGCGCAAAAGGAAACAAACCCCATGATTTTTGGAATCAAAATTGGATCGGAATCGGAGAGAATTCCGCGCGGGATTCGCGTCCGGAGGTGGAAGACTCACCGGACAGGTGGGTCCCACCTGTCAGCGAGAGGGAGAGGGAGCGCGAGCCGCCGGGCTGTTGCTGGGCCGAAGCGGGCGGCGGTAGATAGGGAGGCTGGCCCGTTTCCTTTTTTTTCTTTTTTTCTTTTCTCAAATAAATTTCTGTTTTCACCATTTATTCAAAATGATTTTTTTATACTCAGCCAAAATACTTTAGAAAAATTCAAAAAAATATGTTTTGGAAAGATTATTAAATTTAGAACTTTTTAGTATTATTCTTTCCTATTAGATAAATTATGAAAATTATAATTATTGTAGGAGTTTAAATAAAACACTTTAGGGAAATTATAATTTATTTAAACTCTTAATTGAAATAAATTTTTGTACTTATGTAATAAATTGTTATTCCTAAATGATGAATGATGCATGAATGCAAAGTTTTAAATTTTTGCAAAATTGGGATGTTACAAACCTAACCCCCTTAAGATGAATCTCGTCCTCGAGATTCGGTTTGGCCTGCAAAAAGATGTGGGTGTTCTTCTCGAAGATCATCCTCCCGTTCCCAAGTTGCTTTTTCTTCGGTATGGTGGCTCCACTGGACCTTACAAAATTTGATAGTCTTGGTTCGTGTGACCCTTTCTGGAGTCTCTAAGATTTTGATTGGCTTCTCTTCATATGTCAGGTCACTTTCCAACTGAACTTCTTCTAATGGCACTGTATCCCGTAGCGGGGTTTCTGTCATCTCTGGGTGACACTTCTTCAATTGGCTCACATGGAAAACATTGTGAACTGCTGACAAAACTTCCGGCAATTCTAGCTCATAAGCCACTTCTCCCTTGCGGGAAAGGATCTTAAAGGGCCCGATGAATCGAGGTGCAAGTTTACCCTTGATCCCGAACCTCTTCACACCACGCATCGGTGACACTCGCAAATATGCTCTGTCACCTATCTCATATGTGATCTCTCTCCTTTTCGAATCTGCGTAGCTTTTTTGTCTGGACTGCGCGATCTTCAATCTGTCCTTGATCACTCGAACCTTCTCTTCGGCTTCCTGGATTATGTTAGGTCCGAATAAACTACGCTCTCCAACACCGCTCCAAAGTAGTGGTGTGGTGAATTTCCTACCATAAAGCGCCTCAAACGGCGACATCTCTATGCTCGCTTGGTAGCTGTTGTTATAGGAAAATTCTGCGTACGGCAAATTATCATCCCAACAAGACTTGTAGACCAAGGCACATGCCCTCAGCATATCTTCCAGAATTTGGTTTACTCTTTCCGTCTGTCCATCCGTTTGGGGATGAAATGTTGTACTGAACTCTAATCTCGTACCCAACGATTCATGTAGTTGTTTCCAGAAATGCGAGGTAAACTGGGTACCTCTGTCAGACACAATCCTCTGGGGAATACCATGCAAACACACTATCCTCCTCATGTAAATCTCTGCCAACTTAGCACTTGAGTAGGTAGTCTTTACTGGCACAAAATGGGCCACCTTTGTCAATCGATCCACTATTACCCAAATCGAATCATATCCCGATCTGGTACGCGGTAACCCAGTAATGAAATCGATACCTATCTGTTCCCATTTACAATCCGGTATAGGTAAAGGTTGCAACAATCCTGCTGGCTTCTGATGTTCCGCCTTTACTCGGCTACATACATCGCACTTAGCTATATATTCCGTGATGTCTCTCTTCAGGTTATTCCACCAAAATCTTTCCTTTACATCCATGTACATCTTGGTGTTTCCCGGGTGTATGGAATAAGGCGAGTTATGTGCTTCTTGAAGTATCAATTTTCTAAGGTCATCATCTTGCGGCACGCAGATGCGTTTCTCAAACCACAAGGTGCCTTGTTCATCTTTCCGAAAACCCTTGGCCTACCCTTCGCTCAGGTTGACCTTGATTTCATCCAGTACTTTGTCTCCCTTCTGGCCTTCCCGAATCTTATCCATCAACAAAGGTTGTACGTCTAGTGTTGCGAGGAATCCTTCGGGTACTACCTCTAATCTGAGGTCCTTAAATGCCTTACTTAAATCCTCGGGCAATTCTCCCACTGTCAGTCCATTTACATGGACCTTACGGCTCAAAGCGTCTGCCACCACATTAGCTTTTCCTGGGTGGTATTGTAAACTCATATCATAGTCCTTAATAAGTTCCACCCATCTTCTTTGCCTCATATTCAATTCCTTCTGGGTGAAAATATATTTCAGGCTCTTGTGATCTGTGAATACCTCACAACGCTTTCCCAATAGATAGGGTCTCCACGTCTTTAGAGCATGCACTACTGATGCTAACTCCAGGTCGTGGGTGGGATAGTTGACCTCATGTTTCTTAAGCTGTCTAGAAGCATATGAAACCACTTTCCCTCCTTGCATTAGGACACTTCCTAGTCCATGGTGCGAGGCATCACAATATACTTGGAATTCCTTCTCTATATCTGGCAAACATAAAACAGGTGCTGGCACCATCCGTTTCTTTAGTTCCTAGAAACTTATTTCACATTCTTCAGTCCACTTGAATTTCACTTCCTTCTTCAGTAGTGAGGTCAATGGTTTGGCAAGTTTGGAGAACTTCTCAATAAATCTTCTATAATAACCTGCCAGTCCAAGGAAACTACGAATGTCCGCCACATTCTTGGGTACCTCCCACCTAGTTACTGCCGACACCTTTTCTGGGTCTACTGCTATTCCATTCTTTGATACAACGTGTCCTAGAAAACCCACTTCTTCTAGCCAGAATTCACATTTGCTGAATTTGGCATATAGTTTATGCTCTCTAAGTCTCTGTAAAATCAGGTGTAAGTGTTCCTCATGTTCCTCTTGACTTTTGGAGTAAATCAGGATGTCATCAATGAACACCACGACAAACTTATCCAGAAAGTCCATAAACACCTTGTTCATCATGTTCATGAAGTATGCCGGTGCATTGGTTAACCCAAACGGCATTACGGTGTACTCATATAATCCATATCTGGTAGTGAAGGTAGTCTTTGGGATATCTAATTCTCTTACTTTCATTTGAAAGTATCCTGATCGCAAATCAATCTTAGAGAATACAGAAGCACCCTCTAGCTGGTCGAAAAGCTCATTAATTTTTGGTAGCGGGTACTTGTTCTTGATTGTTACCTCGTTGGTTGCTCGATAATCCGTGACTAGCCTTTGAGTACTATCCTTTTTCTCTACAAACAGAATGGGTGCTACCCAAGGTGAAGAACTTGGACGGATGAATCCTTTCTGCAGTTGCTCCTCTAACTGCTTCTTGAGTTCTTTCAGTTCAGCTACGGCCATTGGGTATGATCTCTTAGCTCTGGGTCCCGTTCCGGGAACCAAATCTATAAGAAATTCAACATCTCTATCGGGTGGCATTCCCGGTAGTTCTTCGGGGAAAACATCAGGGTAATCTCTTACCACACGAACGTCTCCCAGGCTAACCCCCTTAAGAGAATTTAGCTTAACTTTCTTAAATTCAAATTTGGATTTGTATCTAATCTTCTTCTTCTAGGGAGTGGTGAGTGTAATGGATCTATTCGCACAATCCAATACTCCTTCAAACTTGGCCAACCAATCCATACCGAGTATAACATCCAGACCTTGGGTCTCTAATATTATCAGGTTTACCGGAAAAGAGTGTTTACCAATTTCTAACCTCAAGTTTTGACAATCGGTTTGTGCAAGCATTTCCCCCTGGGGAACTCACCCTAACCGGATTTAGCAGGCTTGTAGTAGACAGTTTGTGTTTATTGACAAATGCTCTTGAGATGAATGAGTGAGATGCTCCAGTATCGAACAAGACTAATGCTGGAAAGGTATGTAGTAGGAACGTACCAATCACTTCATCTGGTTCATTCTGCACTTCTTCCACATCAAGATGATTCACCTGTGTCTTCTGGAACGGATTAGGCTTTGAAGCTTCCGGCGCCTTCTTCTTCTCTGGACAGTCTGTGGAGTAATGTCCCTTGTTCCCACACTTGTAGCAAGTCACTTGACTAATATCTCGTTTCGGTTCATTGTTGTGGCGGTGTTGCTCTTTTCCACTATTGTTCCCATTGAACGGGTGATTGTGTCCATTACCACCCTGCCCATTTCCTCTGTATCCGGAATTTCCTACTTTATGGATATGACCGTTATGATTGTGGCCACTTCCAATCTTGTGACTGTGGTGACTTCCGCTGTTCTCTGGAACGAATGGTTTCTTCTGCATCAGATTAGTGTTGTACTTATTGGCGCTGAACTTCCTTTTCATATTCTCCTCCTTCTTAATGTTGCTGTCCAGAGTAATGGCCTGATCAAGAAGATCCTGATAATTGGGAGCATAAGCCACATACAATGGTATTTTCAGCTCACCATTGAGTCCATTCAGAAACTTATACTTCCTCTTTGCATCGGTGTCTACATCCTCTGGGGCATAGCGTGAGAGGGAATTGAAGTCCTCCATGTAATCCCTCAGCGCACGATTTCCCTGTCTCAGGGTACGAAACTCATCCCTTTTCAGATTCATGATCCCAGTTGAGATGTGAGCATTACGGAAACCTTCTTTAAAGGCTTCCCAAGTAAGTCCTTCAAGTGGGTGAGTGATCTGATATGTTTCTCACCACTGTGCCGCTGGCCCCTCCAGTAGATGGGAAGTGAACCTTATTTTCTCCATTTCAGTACACTCGCAAGTAACTAGATCCTTGTTCACAGAGCGTAGCCAATCATCGGCTACGATAGGTTCTGTAGCTGTGGAGAATTTGTTGGGTCTGAGCCTCAAGAATCTAGCAAGGCGATCAACTTGGGGTGGGGGTGGTGGTGGCGGATTGTTTTGGTTTTCCATGAACTGAGCCATCATGGTCATCAACTGTGTCTGGGCTGCCATCATTTGTTGCATCATTTCGTTGGCATTGTTGTTGTCAGGATCACGACGTGGAGGCATCTGTATGGTGTGAGCATAGTTAAGTAGAGATAGAAAGAGACTACAGGGGAAAATCTACCCATGCACAACAACACATTACACAGAAACACATCAAACATCAACCAATAGACACTCTCGAAGTATTTTATAAATTCGAAAATTTAGATATTTCGAGTACCAAGCGAGGACATGATTTTCAAGGTACTGCCTCACCACAATTTGGTAGGTCAATACAACTTCGATGAGATAAGGAGAAATACTCGTAAGGTAAGGATAACTGGTGGTCTCTCTAATCAAAATTTGAAACTCCTTATGTATTTGCGGGTGTTCCCACACTTGCGCTTCTTGACACCCGTGGCTTCCTTGGGAGTGTCCTCATCGGGATAGGTTATCACTAGGGGCTCTGGGACGTCAGGGGGGTGGTTCTTCTTTGCCTGAAGTTCCATTTGGCTTAGTTGTTCACACAAATGAGCACACTGCGCCTGCAATGCCAAAATGTGGGCATCCTTCTGCGCAATCCTATCGTCTTGTAGATAAATCTTGTTTTCAAGCTCCTTGTTCTCCTTAGTTAGCAGCTGATTTTCTACATGAAGAATATTCTTCTCTTCCTCTAAGCTTTCTTTAACGTGACGGTGGACGCGCCTTAAATCTGCCCTGTAGAAAATCTCTTGTCCCAGAAGTATATCCAAGTTATGGCAATGAGCTCCAAGGTCTCCATGATGCTTCTCATTCATACCCCTAAGTGAGGGTTAAACGGGTTGTCCAATGCTATCCCTCCTGGCAAAGTGACGAAAGACGGAGTTGGGCTTGATCTCGTCATAGAACTGCTCTATGATGCGGGACAAGGTCTCCAGCATCGCCATCTCCACTCCGTTCTTCCAGTTGGGGTATCTAGATCGTAAACGGATCGACTGCGATCCAGGGGGATCAAGACGAGGGAGAACTTCTGCCTCGATCTTCCAGCGACCTTCAGGGTAATCTTCGGACATAATTTCTTTGCCCCTGAAGACTGGCGGCATCAATCTCAGGGTTTTGGAAATACTAAGGAGCTGGTCACTAAAGTAGTACTGGTCTCCTTTCTGCGGGGATATCTCTCGAGTGAAGTTCTTCATCTACAATTTTTTTGAAAGGGTAAGAATTAAAGAGATGAAACAAAAAAAATAAGAGTGTAGAAGGTAAGGGAAAAAAATTATAAGAAGAGAAGTCTGGTATTTCGAATTTTATTGATTTAAAAATAATTACTTTAGGGTTTGTATCCAATCCTAGGGGTTTCGAGCCTACAGGCAACATTCGTGCTCTGATACCATCTGTAGTGCCCTTGCTTAAGATAGCAATGGCACTTATGAATAGTGCGGAAGACTTGGATCACATAAGTCTCGCAATTTCCAATAAGATGAAATATCACAGTACGATGTCATAATGTATTACAATACGAGACGAATGATCCAAAAACAAATAATCCTTACAATTTTGCATAGCTGAAAACGCTAGCTGAATAAATAGTTCACACTTTATTTCAGAGTTCATACGCAAAACAAAAGATAGCATGGAGCTACAGCATCTCCATGAAGCCACTAGCAGATCATGTTGGTTGTAGCTCGAAGACGACCCCCTTACTCCTCATTCGGACATTCTGCAAGTTTTAGTTGCAGCCCAGCTATAAAGGGTCAGCACAATTGAATTGTGGTGGCAAGTGACTTTGATTTCTAATATTCTACTAAGCTATATCTATATTCTTATTTGGCTGGTGGAGCTCAAGGCTATTGCGTAAAGCAAGTTTTCTCCTACTTTTGATAAACAATTTTCTTAAATCAATATCTTCTCTTTCAGAGACATCTCGAGACAAGTCCATGTCTCCTACCCATGTTCACCCAACAAAGTTTTATTAAGAAATTGGGATGAAGAGATTTTCAGAACACAGCCTTGTGTAGTCACTCAATTTGTCCGATGCCGGGGACACGGCTAAGATCTTAGGTTTTAACTCTCGAGAGGGTGTGCACTTACACCATTAGACTTAATCAACCCAAACTATCCTCTACACTCCTTTAGTGAGAAGGAAAAGGAGAAGATCAAGACGAGACTTTTCAGAAGTTGCTTTCCCATGATCATACTAAGAGATTACCACCGTCCTAATCAACTCTACCACCATCAATCTCTTGACCCAGGTCCACATCAACTTACTCCATCAAGACAGAGCCCATATTGACCAATGGTTGCACGATAAGCAACTAGACTCAGTGTAAACTTAAATCTCATAGCCCTGGGTGGCCTACCACAAGTGAGCAACTCAGGTTAACACCGCATATCATGGCCCCAAGTAAGTGAAAACTATCTTGGGCGAAGACAACCATGAAACTTGGCCCTGAGAAGCCACTCAACTTGAAACCTCCTCGATCGACCCAATCCACCCAGACGTTAATTAATTTAGTGGAAATTTTCATTTATCACATCAACCATAAAATAATCATTTATGCAGCAGGTACTTCCACTAAATTATAATAGGGGTCTAACTGGAATTTCTAAGGGGTAACCTAACAGGTTTGCATTGCATACTACAATCTCCCAAAAACCTATCATGCATACTACTCTTGCAAATACTGCTTAAAACACTAGGTATGCAATAGAATAAAATAGTAGGTCTTTTATGAAGTCACTTGCCTTGGCAGCAGGAGGGGCAGGCACAACAAGAATAACAATCACACGCAAGTCCTTCCTCTCCTTCACAATCTAGCACAAGCAATACATACAAATAAATATCCACACGATATCTCACCACACCAAACAAAAGATGTATGCATGCATGTTATGCCATGTGTAGAATTAGACACACTTATCAATAATTTATATTTTCTGTTATTAAATGCATGAGATGCAAATTCTAGGAATTTCTTATTTCACTTAACATTTGAATAATTGAAAACAATATAGCAAAACTTAGATTCTACAATTACAACTTTTATTGTTCTAAGAAAGTTTTCAAGTAAGACACATATTAATATTCCTGTGCAGAGGTTAATAACCTAAACCTAAAACAATTGGGTTTATTTGTAAAACATTTTTATTATTTAAGTTATGGATTTAATAGCCGAATTACTCCTCGGATGATCTTATGAATTATTATTTATAAAAAGAAAAAACAAATGATTTAGAATTAAACTACTCTAGTAGGGCTATCCGTGGATATAAAATTCATTGAATTTGGATTTACAGAACATAAGTTATGAACTTTCTAAGTTTTGCATATTTTCTGTTTTATTTATAAAATTCCTGCGAAAAAGAAATTAAGAGGGGCTACGTGGCATGATCCTATTGGACGAAAACGGTTCGCGCGGATCGCGGACGAGAGCCGTCCGATTTAAATGAAATCAGACGCGCGGGAATGTTTTGATCTAGATTCGTTGGATCTAGATCCAACGGCTTAGGACGCCCGGCCGAACCGAGCGGCGCGCGGGTCGCCGGACGCTCGCCGACGATGGCGCCTGTGGCGGCGGCGCGTCGGCTTCGACGTTCCCGGCGTGAAAACTAAGCCCCAGGATGAACGGTTCTTACCAAAATGACGCGGAGGAAGAGGCGAGGTCGATGGCGCGGCGGCGGTGTCGAAAATCTTCTCCTTTCCTCGTCGGAGATGGTGGCCGGCGACGGAGAACTTCGGTTGAGGACGGTGGCGATGTTCGGCTACGGAAAACAAGCGTACACGTTGTCACGGAGGTGCGCATAAGAGAAAGAAGTAGGACTAGAGGAGAAAGGGGTGCTCGGAAGCGAGGACGGCGCCGGAGTTTGGAGAAAATTACCGGCGGCGTCGGCGGCGATGGAGCTCGGAGCTCGAGCGGCCTGGGGGCGAATAGGCTAGGGTTTCGGGCGCGGTAGGAGCTGGCGGGGGTGGGGGTTATATGGGGGCGCAAAAGGAAACAAACCCCACGATTTTTGGAATCAAAATCGGATCGGAATCGGAGAGAATTCCGCGCGGGATTCACGTCCGGAGGTGGAAGACTCACCTGAAAGGTGGGTCCCACCTGTCAGCGAGAGGGAGAGGGAGCGCGGGCCGCCGGGCTGTTGCTGGGCCGAAGCGCGCGCGCGGTAGATAGGGAGGCCGGCCCGTTTCCTTTTTTTTTCTTTTCTTTTCTCCAATAAATTTCTGTTTTCACCATTTATTCAAAATGATTTTTTTAAACTCAGCCAAAATACTTTAGAAAAATTCAAAAAAATATGTTTTGGAAATATTATTAAATTTAGAACTTTTTAGTATTATTCTTGCCTATTAGATAAATTATGAAAATTATAATTATTGTAGGAGTTTAAATAAAACACTTTAGGGAAATTATAATTTATTTAAACTCTTAATTGAAATAAAATTTTGTACTTATGAAATAAATTGTTATGCCTAAATGATGAATGATGCATGAATGCAAAGTTTTAAATTTTTACAAAATTGGGATGTTACACACACATATTTAGCCATCGCTACAACTCCAGAAATTCAATACTTCTGAATACTCAGAAAATCATAAATGAATTATTTGAATAGATAGATTCATTCTTACAAATCAGTTTCACTTTCAATTGTTCATGTTCTCCCATATTCAAAACATACTCGTCAACCTTTATTCCTTCTCATCTACCAACAATCAACAGTCACATAAGGGGGGAAATGAACCCACATGTCAACACATAGGAAGTGTGAAAACTTGTATAATTGGAAACCATATAGATAATAATATCTATGCATAATGATAGTATGAGGGCATGCATACCTAGCCAAAGCTTCATCATCAACCTCCCCTGCTCTCTGCCTCATCTACCAAGAAAATTGAGCATGTAAAAAAAGAATACACATGAGAAAAGATCCACGGTAATATGCGTACCGTCTAACACATCCAAACAATTCTACAACATAAGCGATCATTAGAAAATATTAATTTCTTCTATAAATTTTACATTCTCATCTAGTAGATACCAAGTATTTTTTCCAGCGAAATAGCTTGTAATACTTTCATTTACCATACGCACAATCCTCTGGTATAGGTTCTGATTTCTTAAGTAGTGGTTGGTTCAGCTTCAAATATGCCACTATCTCCCCCAGTGACATATTTCTTGAACCCTTTAAACCACTAACATCTCAAACCATCTCACACAATATGCTAAAATTTCTCCTATACATGCGAAGCTTGTTTATACACATTGTGTCGCTCTCACTAATTAGCTTCTACTTTAATTTAATCCTTCTTTCTATTTTCAAACCCTTCCTTCTATAATCTAATGCCAGAAGTAAGCACACATATATCAGCATGACAATAGTCATGATATTCCTATTTGCTACATTCCTTCGTCGGCATCTCATACTTAAAGGGAGCCGAGCCATAACATTGCAAAGTGAAATGAAAAGAACATATGAAAAAGAATTCCAGGCTACATGAAAAAGAATTTGAAAGTCTAACAATTAAAAAGAAAGGAGATATCATCCAACCACTACACATCAGAGGTGAAATATAAAGAGATATAACCATATGCTTAGTTGATCATAAACACATTAGATCGGGCGTATTGTTGATAAAACAACCAAAACATAACATATCATGGCATTTAAGAACAAAAACGACCAGATCATGTTGTTCCTAGTAATAATGAATGCACCCCAGCCTAATATCTATGTATAGGTCTAAATAGGATCATCTCATCAAGCAAAATACATGTCATACTGCTACAGAGATGCTATTGAGCTTCACTAAATAGTGCAGTTAAACATTACAGTAGCTTATTTTGTACAGCGATGTAAGAGAAGTTTAAATAGAGGCGGTCGAGCAAATTAAAATGCAATGTAAAGACAAAATTAGTAAAAATGAAATGTCCGCAAAAGTCCAATACCTTCTTTTCTGATTTTGAGCTGAACCAGCTCTTTGTATGATGTGCTTCAACCTGAGATGCGCCTGAGCCTAACATAAATTATTAGCATCACACAATGCCCACTAACACGATTTGCCATATGAGAAGGTAGGCAAATTGATTACCATTTTTATATGGGCTAACTACATTCACAACTACCATTGATCTCTACATAACAAAAACCCATTGCGAAGTGTCATGTTAGTGTCAGAGGTAATAAATACATTCAAATGACACATTATAAGCTTGAGACTAAAATTGTAGACTTACAGCAAGTAGTTCATCAAGACCTTTCATCACAGGCGGGTCAAAACTAATCAAGTCTGCAAGAAAACACCGCACACTATCCACTTTAGACATCACATACAAATAAACTCAGCAGAAGATGACACTGATTAGCAGCTAGCAGGGAAGGTCACTCACATGTTTAAGGTCGGTGCAGGAGAGGTCGTACATAGTAAAGAACTTGGTGGCTCACATAACACATACTTTAGTCTAGTTACTGGACCCTCCATAGAAACTGCTGACATGAGAAGTATTTCCATATATTAACTGACAGAAGCAATTTCAAACCAGGACCTCGGAATATCCACTTGAAGAGATATATATATGAGTAATTTTTAGCTCCTACATTTATAGTCAAAATATCATGCAAAAACCTAAACTGTGTGTGGTACATATGGTGCCAAAATTTAACTCTTGATTCTTCCAATCATTTTTTCTAAGCCAAGAAAAATCCAAGGGCCACCCACAAATAAATACTAAGTAGAACATCAAAATTGGATGGAGCTATTTTTAACATTGAAAACATTAACAAATTGTGAACCTTCATGAATATTTTCTACTCGCTTTAATTTCCTTTATTTTTTATGACTTAGAGCATATTCTCAAAATGTTTATGAAAATCAGAGCGTAATACTTGATTTTCTGTCACCGTGACCAAAGGACTTGCTAGCAACCATATCACTTGCATTACCTTTTCTATCTGAGGCCCAACCACACTGGTCCTTGAACTAACTGGGATGAGAGACATCCCCTATATGAAATCCTGCAAGAAACAAATAGTTTAGCTCAAAAAAATTTAAAAAGCAGAAAAGTTTTTTTTGCTACAGAATTCAGCTAAGCACGAACATGTTTCAAACAATTCTGTCATGAAACATGAAGAAAGTAAATAAAAACGATATATTAATCCTTTTGTTGGTTTATTAGGGTTGTTCTTTCCATATTTCAGTGGGAGGCCTATTCACCCAAAATTTCTAAATTGTTCAACCAACATTTAAATTGTAGTTTCTGACGAATTAATCTCGGCAACGCACACCATGGTGAAGAATTTGTCAATATGGGGCAAACATATCTAGTAGGTAAATAATAAAATAGAAAAGAAAATGGAGATATGTAGACGAATGGTTGACAACCTTTTCCTCTGCCCCGGACAGCCGCGAGCAGGCAGTGAGTCGGCGAGCTCATCTACTTCTGTAGTACATGACTCTTAACCTGAAACAAGCAATATCATGAGGTAAAACTGTATGGCTCAGCTCAAAATACATATTATCTAGCAAGACTGTTGATGCAAGATAAGAATAAGAAATATTCTTGCATCAGGATTTAAGAAAATTCGACTGAATCATGATCATGCATTCAACACTTAAGTACAACTATCCTAGGTACATATTGAGCCCACCAGCTCATCGAGGTCATGTAGATAGAGGCTTCAACTGGTTACTCTAATATGTTTTGGAGTTCAAAATTAGAATGTTAAGTAATACTTTTTAGCAGGCATCACTGAAGGGTCTAGATGAAAGTAATGTTAACTTAAAGACATGAAAGAAAATTAAATATGTTTTGCAAATCACCCTAGAGAACTGAAAGATGATCGAACTGAAAAGTTATGCAAACATCTCCGAAGCCACTGTCTTTTTACCACGTATGATGGTAAACCTGTAGACAATGGACATCTACAAATCTGACAGGCCAAACGGTTGTATCCCTATGTCGCTATCCACCCTGAAGACACCAATCATGTCTAGTATGACTTGTAAGAGAACATAAAAATCATCAGATTGGTAAGATTTCTCTGAATAAACGAAGTTCATTGAAACCCAACATGGAGAAAATTGAATTTTATGTGAGGAGGAACGAAATTGCAGAACACATTTTTGAACTAATTGAGCATGTTAGCTTTTTCTCACTTTCTCTTATGTGCGACAGGAAAAAAAGGCAGAAACTAATAACACAAGTTAAAGAAAGATCAACATGACAGATTTCACGGCGGCGACCAAGTCGTTTAGCCGGCGTCAATGCAGACAAAAAAAAGGAAAAGAAGAGCAGAACGATGGACAAAAACCACATATGAACGATTGTTGGACAACCAGAAACCTGAGACCCATGGCTTAGCTCTTCTAAAAAAAGAAAAAGAAGAGCAGACCGATGGACATGTGAAAGAGAATTTTCCCTCATGTGTGGTTTTGGTAATTATATGACAATCTCTATGGACTAATGTTTGCATTGAGATATCCTTATGGATGATGTCCATTGGATTAGTGGAGCTCTTGTGTTGAGTGAAGCTTATTGCAAGTATGTCTTGAACGATTCAAGACATCATATTTGTTATGAAATGTTGAAAGATAAAAGGTTGATCAAGATGTTGATCAACACACAAAGCTACAAGAAGTACCAAGAGTGATCATGTATCTCTTGGGATGGTAAACACTTGTACATATATCTTTGTGAACTAACCCATGATATATGTGTGTGGTATCATTTTATGAGGTTAGGTATCTTCATATGGGCTTGCATCAAATGAAGATTTCATATAGCTCATGGAGGATGACGTCATGTGGTGATTGTCATCAAGGTGAGATTTGCAAGACCAAGAGAAGCTTTTTGAAAAGATCCTATGCTTGGATCTTTCTATGGATACATGAAGACGGAGCCTAGCGAGTCTCTCCCATTATGGGTATGGAGGAGTATTTGGAGAAGTCTTCATCAAGCATGTGCTTGGACGCACAATCAAGAAAGATGAACCACTTGAAGAGATCAAGATAGTCATCATCTAACTCAAGTGGAATGCTCAAGGCAAAGGTATGATCTTGATAGGGCTATAGGATATATGGGCGTACTATCAAGAGGGGCTCTCAAGTGAGTAACTTGATCACATTGTTGTGTAGAGCTCAAATCTTTGCATACTTGGCATATCATATTTCTTGGTTCTTATTTGGCTAATTGGCTTTTATCCACATGAGTATGTAGAGCTTGGTTCATCTCCATGTCAAGCTCTAATTCATCAAAAATAGATTTCATATGAATATTTTTTTGCGTTTTGGTGTTTGAGGTTTTATCAATTATACTTTTATCGAGAGGTCTTACCTTTCCTATTTTGGTTTAAACCTCCCTTATTGGACTATGATGTTTCTCTGCACATTAATGTAGGGCTCGTTGTCACGTTTCGAACGAGCCCAAGAACATCGAAAACGGAGTCCGGATGCAAAAATTTGCCCGTTTTGGTACTTGGTGTTCTGCTGTTTTTTGCTGTGGCGGTAGAACCGTCGCAGTACCGCTCGAGGTACCGCTGGACTAAACAGAGAGCCATTTTCGACGGTTCCGGGAGCGGTAGTTCCGCCGGGGTGGTAGTACCGCTACGGGAAGCCTGTTTTCAACCCGTTTTCATGCCCTAACTCCCTACGGGGCGGTAGTACCGCTAGGGCCAGCGGTATTACCGCTACGGTGCGAATCTGCACCCAACGGTTGTATTTTGGGTTGAGCTATTTAAGGGGCCTTCTTCCCCAATGGTTCCCCAACCTTTGAAGCAAGTTTTGACCTCCATTGTTGACCTTCTTGAGCTTGCTATCTCTCCATCCCTCCAATGATTCTTGCTACTTCTTGAGGAAAAAGAGAGAGGAGATCTAGATCCACCTTTCCACCAATCCATCTCTCCTCTAAGTGAGGGGAACCTAGAGGGTCTAGATCTTGGAGTTCCTTTGTGGTTCTTCTTCTTTGTTCTTCCTCTCTTCTCCCCCATAAGAATTAGTTGCTTTTGGTGGGATTTGGCCATTTGGGATTGAAGGATTTGACTCCTTTGTGATTTCTTTTGTTCTTCCTCTCTTATTCCCCGATAAGCATTTGTTGCTTTGTTGGAATTTGAGAGTGAAGGACTTGAGCACTTCGTGTACTCTTGCCATTGCATCTTGCATCGGTTTGTGTTCTCCACGAGTTTCGTGGAAGTGAAATATTGTGAGCTTGTTACTCTTGGGTCATTGGACCCTAGCTAGACGCCTTTTGTGGCCGACTTTTTGCGGCCAAGACCTTTTGTGGTCAAGACCTTTTGTGGTCACTTGCGAGGACCCAATTAAGTTGTGGGTGTGTGCCTCAAGACTTGAGAGCCCCCAATTAAGTTGTTGGTGTGTGTCTCAAGAGTGTTGTACGAGATTCGATCTCCGCCCCAAAGGAGATCAATAGTGGAAGGTAAACTCACAACCTTTTGTGGTTGAGTTCATCAGGACAATAAGGTGAGCCTTTGTGGTGTTGCGGCTAACCTGTTGTGGTTACGCACACCTCTTGTCAGACCCTGAATTCAAGCTACACAAACGAAACGTATCGGTTGGGCCACACAACCAAGAGCATACTGGGGAATACCAATCCCAGGAACATGTAGGCCTGGCTCGGAATGGATCATCGGCCGACAGCCCTTGGCGATCCCAACGTCACATACGTTTCCAGATTGTGCACGCGAGAACCCGAAAAGTCTTCCAACTCGTATACTTCATCCATACACACATGGTATACGAGTCGGATTTTAACAAGTTGAAACCACAAAATAAACCTAAGACACAAAGAAAGGAAATAATATCCAAAAGCTCTCACTTAGCAAAATATAGCGAATGGCACCAATCAGAGGACACATGTCCCAACATTACATCATGAAGCGGAAACAAACCGGTCTGAGTACAGACAAGAAGCAAAGGGCTCAAAGCCGAAACGGAAAAGAAGGCCCATCCACGCAGTCCACCAGGAAGTAGCCCAGGGGAACTCTAACTAATCGTCGTAGATCTCGTCGTCGAACTCCACGTAGTATCCACCCACCTGGTCGTATGGTGAATCCTCAACTGCAGAAAAACCACAGCCCGCGAACGGGTCAATACACCGAAGCATATCGAACAAGCTTAAGCTAACAGGTTACAAAACTGTAAGATTCCCAAAATATGGGGTAAGTGTAATTAGCGGCAGCAGCACTAGCAACCTAAAGAAACACGCTAAAACTTCCGTCTAATTAGAGAGGGATAAGAGAGCGTTTGAGTAGCCAACTACAACTACCACCAGTCATAACCCATTCTCGCATTACCGCCCTCAACCAAGTATGAGGAAGCAATCCGGGAATACTCACACGTTAACAATTTTAGTTACCATTTATGGTGTAAGTAATTCTATATTACTAGTCACATTAATTAACAATGATTAGGTGTAAGTTGTCTAGATCTTGTTAGCCAGCATCATCACCAAAGTCGTCATAACCGTGGACACGGCTCATCGATAAGATTATACCCTGCAGGGGTGCACTACTGTACCCATACTCGCATGATCAACCCAGTCAAAAACATTAGGGCCTCTCAACACGACTCATTCCTTCACTACATCAAGTCCAAGTGCCACCCATATGAGTTGTTACCCGCGTCAGGAGTCTGGCCGAATCTCAATTGCGGACTCATTAGTTTGTGACTACGCCGCCATGCGGCGCAAACCACAGTAGGAACTGTCCGCTTCGCGACGTACCACCGCTGTATGACCCTCCGTATCAAGTAACCTCTCATCGAACATCATCATCATGCACATGCATATGAGCGAATGGAAAACCCAAACTACTTGCGGCACATGGACAATATAAGGATCCGTTCAAAGTCGAGGGGGGCTACATTGGGCCACCCACAAGTGGTTAGTGCGCTCAAAATTGGATCCGAGGACAAAATCTCAGTTCCTAGGTCGACACTGAGCAGAACAAAGCACCTCGCAAGGCCTTCCGCCTGGTGCCTTATCTTTTAATTATAGAACCCCAAAGTAAGACAACAGTTTATTATAGTAGAACCATATATCATACTAAGTATATGAGATAAAAGACAAAGGAACGACTCGCTCAACCAATTCTAAGCATGCACTACGACTCGCAAAGGCCAACAGATAAACATGCAAGGGTTATGGGTTGTGGGGATATAGCTGTATAGGCTGCAGGATAAACATGTGATGGGATCGCAGTTCAAGAATCGATAACTAGGATAGCATAGATCGAAAGGCAAGAATGAAAATCAAACAATCGTGTAACCGGTTAGCAGAAGCTTGCCTGGCAGCTTGTGGCCTCGCACAAAAGCTGGAACCTCAGTATCGTAGGTACTCGCAGCAGACACGTCGTCGTCTACCCAGAGAAATCCAAACACAGACAATAGGAAGAATAATCAATACAGTGAATGCGCAAACAAATGATGGTGCATTATGGTATGAGATGATTAGGTCATATTTAAAGCGGGGATGAAATCCCGACAAAAGATTATGGTGCAAGTTATTTGTGTAGCCAACAATTTAAATGTTACTTAATATATATAGCAGGTATGGTGATTTGATTAATTTAAATGGAAAAGCCATTAATTAATTATTTGCCCAACACATAACATATTTAGCAATTAATTCCAAATTATTTATCTTCAACTCAAATTAAACATTTATTAGCATGGCAAGACATGCTATAAAAGATATGAGCATATTAAATGGAATTAGGGCATCATATATTTATTACCCCACACATTCCATATTTAATTTAATTAATTGCATTTGTTAGATTAAACTAAGAATTTAAAATAAATGATGCAAAATGAAATATGAATGTTATAACAATGTTTATTGCATTTTTCTGATATAAAAACATATAAAGTTTATTTAATTTGGAGTTAGAGATTTAAAGTTATTGCATTTTTTTAAATCTAGGGTGTTCTCTGAAAAAATTCCAGGACCTATCTGTGATAGAGTTTTAGCAGAGGAGGTCCTCTGTGCAAAAACAGAGAGGCAGGGGCTACGGTGCAAATTTCCACGCCCCTGGGATTTTTCTCACCTCAAGGCATCTCAACCCGAGTCACTGACGGGCGGGGCCAGCGCCCGCGTGGCGCTGACTGGCTCTGCGGGCACCCACTGTCCCTCACAGGTGGGACCGCCCTGTCAGTGAGCGCGCAAAAAATGCGCCCTTTTTCCACTGCGCTCGGGGGAATTCGAACTCGCGTGCGCGGGCGTGCGGGTGCACAGTGCTGTTAGCCAGTGGGGCTCGGTAGGGTTAGTGTTAGGTTTAGATAGGATTTGTTTTTAACCGAGCAAAAGTTCATGTTTTTACTGTCTAACTGAAAACCGCGGTGTTTCTGACGAACTGAACATCTTCAGTTCACGATTGCGCGCCGGCGGCGAAACAGCGGATGACGACGGCCATTCCAGCGGCGGTGGGCGTGGATCTCATGTGCAACTCGTAGCTGGGCGTGCGGGGGTTCGTTTTTTTGGTGCTCGGGGGGTCGTGGACGAAGACCTTAGCCTGCGTTCTTGATCGGCTTGCGCCAGCCTGCCATGACCGTGCGGAGCACCGCGCCGACGCCGGTGGAGACGAGGCGCGGCGGTAACGAAAACCGAACGGGAAAGGGTGGAGGAGAGGGAGCTCACCCCGGGGAGGTTGCTGGCGAGGTGGAAGAGCTCGGGGAGACCGGGAGTAAACGAGCGGTGCGATGATGGCGACGGGGTCCGCGGTGGCGTCCAGGAAGAGGAAGAAGAAGCAGTGGACGTGGAGCCGTCGCGGAAGCAGAGGGAGAGGTGGGTCAGCTCCTGGCGCGACGAGGACGAAGAAGGTGGGCTGCTCACGCGGGAACGAGTGCGGCCTCTCCGGTCATGGTGACAGCGGAGCTTGGGGAGAGAGAGCAGCGGCGATGGGGGAGGAGAAGGAATAGGCTAGGGTTAGGATTTGTTTTTAACCGAGCAAAAGTTCATGTTTTTACTGTCTAACTGAAAACCGCGGTGTTTCTGACGAACTGAACATCTTCAGTTCACGATTGCGCGCCGGCGGCGAAACAGCGGACGGCGACGGCCATTCCAGCGGCGGTGGGCGTGGATCTCATGTGCAACTCGTAGCTGGGCGTGCGGGGGTTTGATTTTTGGTGCTCGGGGGGTCGTGGACGAAGACCTTAGCCCGCGTTCTTGATCGGCTCGCGCCAGCTTGCCATGACCGTGCGGAGCACCGCGCCGACGCCGGTGGAGACGAGGCGCGGCGGTAACGAAAACCGAACGGGAAAGGGTGGAGGAGAGGGAGCTCACCCCGGGGAGGTTGCTGGCGACGTGGAAGAGCTCGGGGAGACCGGGAGCGAGCGAGTGGTGCGGGGATAGCGACGGGGTCCACGGTGGCGTCCGGGAAGAGGAAGAAGAAGAAGTGGACGTGGAGCCGTCGCGGAAGCATAGGAAGAGGTGGTGCAGCTCCTGGCGCGACGAGGACAGAGAAGGTGGGCTGCTCACGCGGGAATGAGTGCGGCCTCTCCGGTCATGGCGACGGCGGAGCTTGCGGAGAGAGAGCAGCGGCGGCGGGGGAGGAGAAGGAATAGGCTAGGGTTAGGGTTCCGGCTCGATTAAATAGGAGAGGAGGGAGGAGGTGGCAGTGGGGGC
Source organism: Poa annua (assembly GCA_026929855.1). NCBI lineage: Eukaryota > Viridiplantae > Streptophyta > Magnoliopsida > Poales > Poaceae > Poa > Poa annua. The sequence continues at coordinate 25,789,407 of CM049432.1, forward strand.
TCCGGTGGGGCGAGTGTGGCAGTGGGGAGGCGCCATTGCCACCTGGAAAGGGAGGTCGGGCGAGCTCCGTACTAGGAAGGAGGAGAGAGGAGTGGGCCGGTCGGGCTGGCAATGGGCTGAGATGGGCCAGGAGTTGGCCCATCTCGGCCGGCTCTTATTTTTTTTCTCCTGTTGTTTTATTTTTCTTTTAAAAACTTTCTGATTTTTGTATTTTTAAAACAAATAAGAGAAGAGACATAAAAATAACTTTTGAACAATTTTTAATATTTTCAAATTAGTCATATTAATATCTGGTTTGATTATTTATAAATAATTTGAAACTTCATATGAATTTATTTGAGAAGCATTTGAATTTAGAAAATAAGAATTTAAATTTGGAAATTGAATTTGAAGCAACATAAATAATTAAATGCAACCACAATGAAATGATGACATGAAGCTCCATTATATTGCACACAATTTTTGGAAAGTTACAAACGGGCTGTTACAACACTCCCCCCCCCCCCCCCTCAAAGGAATCACGCCCCGAGATTCTTCATGGAGCAACGAAAAGGTCAGGATACTCGTCACGGAGGGGGTCTTCACGCTCCCATGTAGCTTCCTTGTAAGAATGATGAGACCATTGAACCTTGTAGAACTTGACAGTGTTGTTATGGGTGCGACATTCAGCTTCGTCAAGAATGCGAATCGGTTGTTCCACATAGGACAGATCTTCTCGAAGTTCAATTGATCCATGATCAACTGCCCGTCCTGGATCTTGGAAGCACTTCTTGAGTTGTGACACGTGGAAGACATCGTGCACTTTGGAGAGGTTTGGAGGAAGTTTCAGACGGTAAGCCAATTCACCACGCCTTGAAAGAACGTTGAAAGGCCCAACATAACACGGAGCGAGCTTGCCTTTGATGCCAAAGCGTTGCGTGCCTCTCAGAGGAGTGACACGAAGGTAAGCTTGATCACCAGGTGCATAGATCACGTCCCTGTGCTTGCTATCATAATAGCTTTTCTGCCGAGACTGGGCAATCTTCAGATTGTCACGAATGATGCGCACCTTTTCCTCAGCCTCCTGGATAATGTCAGGGCCAAAGAATTGACGTTCACTAGCTTGTGACCAATTGAGAGGAGTTCTGCATTTGCGGCCATAGAGAGCTTCAAAGGGAGCCATGCCTAGACTTGCTTGGAAGCTGTTGTTGTAGGTGAACTCAGCATACGGAAGGCAATCCTCCCATTTCATGCCAAAGGAGATAACACAAGCTCTGAGCATATCCTCCAGAATTTGGTTCACTCTTTCAACCTGTCCACTTGTCTGCGGATGGTAAGCTGTGCTGAATAGAAGTTTGGTACCCAAGGCTTTCTGAAAGCTATCCCAAAATCGAGAAGTGAAGATACTTCCACGATCTGAGCTTATTGCCAAAGGAACCCCATGTAAAGGAACCAGTCTTGTCATATAGAGTTCTGCCAACTGACTAGCTGATACTGTCTCTTTGACTGGGAAGAAGTGAGCCACTTTGGAGAGACGATCAATGACAACAAAGATTGCATCATTGCCTTTCTTGGACTTTGGAAACCCGGTAACGAAATCCATCTCGATCTTGTCCCATTTCCACTCAGGAATTTGCAGTGGTTGAAGAAGTCCAGGTGGTCTCTGATGAACTGCCTTGACATGAAAGCAAACATCACAATTAGACAAAAAGCGAGCAATTTCACGCTTCATCCTGGTCCACCAATAGATTGTCTTGAGATCCTGGTACATCTTTGTGCTGCCAGGGTGGATAGAAAGCGGAGTATCATGAGCCTCCTTGAGAATGAGCTCTCTTAAGCTGTCAAGCTTGGGCACTACAATGCGTTCTTCAAACAGCAAGGTACCGTTGTCATCGAGAGAGAAACTCTTGTACTTATCCTTGCCAATGTTGTCTTTGATATTCTTGACACCAGAATCACGCAACTGTGCGGCACGGATCTTATCCTCAAGTGTAGGAGGGGCAATCAAGTTTGCAAGATAACCAGAGGGAACCACTTGAAGATTGTGCTTCTTGAATTCTTCGTGAAGAGGATGTTGGATGTCCTCAACCATGAGGTTGTTGCAATAGGACTTGCGACTGAGAGCATCAGCCGTTACATTAGCTTTGCCTGGAGTGTAAGGGATGGTAAGATCGTAATCTGAGAGCTTCGCAAGCCACCTTGTTTGCCTGAGGTTCAAGTCTGGTTGAGTGAAGAGATATTTGAGACTCTTGTGATCAGTGAAGATCTCACAGCTGTGCCCCAACAAATAAGGTCTCCAAGCCTTTAGGGCATACATGATTGCTGCAAGTTCAAGATCATGTGTAGGATAGTTGAGCTCATGAGGCTGCAACTGGCGAGATGCATAAGCCACAACTTTGCGTTCTTGCATGAGGACTGCGCCTAGTCCTTGAAGAGATGCATCGCAGAATATTTGGAAAGGCTTGAAAGTATCTGGGCCAACTAGAATAGGAGTAGGAGTGAGTTTAGCTTTCAAGAGATTGAAGCTCTCATCACACTTTGGAGTCCAAAGAAACTTTCTATCCTTCCTAGTAAGATCGGTGAGAGGCTTAGCGATTTTGGAGAAGTTCTCAACAAATCGACGGCAATAGCAAGCCATGCCAAGGAAACTCCTGACTTGTTTCACCGATGTAGGAGGCAACCATTCAACAATGGCCTTCACTTTTTCTGGATCCACAGAAATGCCTTCAGAAGAGATAACATGACCAAGGTAGGATACTTTAGGAAGCCAGAATTCACACTTGGAGAACTTGGCGTAGAGACGGTGTTCTCGGAGCTTCAACAAGATAAGGCGTAGATGTTCTCCGTGTTCTTCCTCGGTTTTGGAATAGATAAGAATGTCATCGAGATAGACTACCACGAACTTATCGAGGTATTCCATGAAAACGAACTTCATCAGACGTGAGAAAGTCGCCGGAGCATTTGTTAGACCGAAAGACATGATAGTGTATTCGTAGAGACCATAACGAGTGGTGAAAGTTGTCTTAGGAATGTCTTCTTTGCGGATCTTGATCTGGTGATAACCTGACCTCAAGTCCAACTTGGAGAAAACCTTCGCACCAGCGAGTTGATCAAACAGGTCATTGCTGCGAGGAAGGGGATACTTGTTCTTGATGGTTTTCTTGTTCAGAGGACGGTAGTCAACAACCAGTCGCTCAGTCGTGTCCCTCTTTTTGACAAACAGAGCAGGACAACCCCAAGGAGAAGTACTAGGTTGAATATGACCTTTACTTTCCAACTCCTCTAGCTGTCTCTTAAGCTCAGCCAGTTCTTTGGGGCCCATCTTGTAAGGACGTTTGGATATAGGAGCAGTGCCTGGTTCTAGTTCAATAACGAACTCCACGGCTCTGTCAGGTGGCATACCTGGTAATTCTTCAGGAAAGACGTCAGGAAAGTCTCGGACCACCGGAATAGCTTCTATGGAAGGAAGAGAATCAACATTGAGAGCGAAAAGCTGAGCTGAAGAGGTTTGGTTTGGAGAATAGACTATCTGTCCAGAAGGATGAGAAAGAGTTACAGTCTTTGTGGAACAGTCTATCTTAGCTTGATTGGCCTTCAACCAATCCATGCACAGAATGACATTAATATCTGAATTGCCGAGAATTATTAGAGATGCCAAGAAGATGTGGCCTCGAATTTGGATTTCATTGTCGTGGCTTATTTTGGAAGAAGTCATCTGAACGCCGGGGGAAGTGACAGTGAGATTGCTCGAGAGGGGTTCGTGAGGTAAACTATGAGTTACAACAAACTTAGTTGAAACGAAAGAATGAGATGCTCCTGTATCGAACAACACCCTAGAAGAGATAGAGTTGACGGGTAGTGTACCAAGAACAACTTCTGGAGCTTCTTCTGCTTCCTCGGCCCTGATGTGGTTCACCCGCGCAGCACATGCCGGAGGCCTGGTGTTGGGGACGAAAGGCCTAGTCGGGGCAGGTGCGCGGACCATCGCCTGAGTTGGAGCAGGGCGAGGTGGTGGTGGAGGAGGACGGGTCTCCGGGCAGTTGTTGGAGTAGTGGCCCGGTTTCCCGCACTGGTAGCAGTTCACGTTGGGGCGAGCGCCCGTTGGCCTTGGCGGTCCTCCGAAACCCCTCATAGCAAGAGCCGGGTTCGGTGGGCGAGGAGCGAGTCCTGGAGGTCCTGGCACGTAGGTAGCTCGTGCGAAGGCGCTGTTAGGCACCCAGATCCGACGCTTCTGAGTAGGAGCGGCGGCGATTGATGATGAAGAAGAGTTGCTCTCATGAGAGTGCTTGCGCGACTCCTCGAAGATCTTGCGCCCATGCTCCTCATTGAGCGTGATGTTGACGAGGTCCTTGAAGTTATCAGCCTTGACGAGGTTCAGCTTGTACTTGAGCGCAGGGTTGAAACCCTTGCGGAACTTGGCCATCTTCTTGACCTCAGTGTTCACCTCATCTCCAGCGTAACGAGCAAGGCGATTGAACTCGCCATTGTACTCCATCACGTCCATCTTGCCTTGCGTCAGCGAGTTAAACTGCTCGCGCATCCTGTCCATGAGACCTTCTGGGATGTGGTGGCGCAGGAAGGCTGTCTTGAAATCCCCCCAAGTGGTGACCACCCCGGGAGCTCTCATAGCCTGGAAGTTTTCCCACCATGAGGCAGACTTGCCCCTAAGCAGGTAGGACACGTAAGGCACCCTGTCGTGCTCAGCCACGTGGGCGATAGCAAGGGTCCTTTCCATCTCGCGAAGCCAATCATTAGCTTCCAGCGGCTCAGTGGGGGAAGCGAAGTTCCTTGGGCCCATACTGAGGAGTCCTTGACGGTCACACGTGCATTGCCTTCATTGCGCTGCCCGTGGTTGTTCTGGTAGGCTTGCTGTTCAGCCATTTGAGCCAGAACTTGGGTCATCTTCCCAAGCAACGTAGTGATCGGTGGCGGCTCAAAGCCTTCCGCATTGCAGTTGTTCCTGGTGTTCGGCATCCTTGAGACATTGGATATTAGAACAGCAACAAGATACATAAAGCCAGGGAAAACTTGGAAAGTGGAAAACTTGCTCAGAAAACAGTTGCAAACTGTAAATAACAAGGATAAGCTTCTCATAACAAAGGTTCATAACCATACACTTAGTTAGCCATTAGTACAACCACCAAGGTTTCAGTACTATAAGGACAACTACTAGTACAAAGTTAACCATCCGTACAACCAACACGGTTTCGGTACAAAGGATAGCTACTACAACAAAGAAAGAGATACAACTCGAAGACTAGCTCGCGCTTCCATCTGAAGACGAAACTGTGCACCCCTTTCCGGTGATGCGATGGGTGTAACGACGATCGCAATACACGTGGTACTCTCGCACAATGCGTCGAAACTCAGGGGAGTAGGCATCTGGCGTCTGTTTCCCGTACAACAGTGGTCCAAGGTGGTCTCAGGAAGTAGTGATCAGAGGACCACGCTCTGGAGTGTATCCACCACAGCAGACAGACGACTCGGAAAAGCGAGCTGGAACCTCGGGAAAGCGTCTGGTGTGACGTTCCCTTGTCGTACTGACCCAGGTGAGAGAGTGCCCGCTGCAGCTGCTGACGGACTGCTGCTAGCTCCAAGCGTAGAGTCCCAGCAACTGAGTCTGAAGACTGGCCAAACTGAGCGGTCTTGTCAAGAACCTCGATCTCGTACTGAGAGTCCATGTAGGGGTAGTATGGAACTTAGCAGAACGGAGGGTAGTTGAAACAGTAGTAGTCCCTGCGCAGAGCCAGAGCTGCATCATAAGCTGCCAAGTGTACTGCCATGTCCACAGTGGAAGCCTCAGCCACGTGCTTGTGCATAGTATCACCATCATCTCCCCTGATCCAAACAGCAGCTCTGTAGAAGGTCTGTCCGTAATCTCTGAGGATCTCGGACACCTGGTACTCCGGAAGAAAGCTGAAACCGACATAGTCAACCATGCTTCTGAGAAGCTTCGGGTAACCGGTAGTCTGCTCGCAGTGGGTCTTACGCACCACCTGAGAGTGCGCCATCTACATAGCAGTTTGAAGTAGAAGTTAGCCTCCGGAAACAAAAGGATTGATTGCACAGAAAGAATTGTACAATGACAAGGATATGATTGCAGTGAAAAGTTGAACAACAACTGATTTATTCAAGATTGAAACTGAACATAGACGAAGATTGATAACTACCGAACGACAAAAACAACCTTCAACACCTGCAACTATGGTACTACGGAAAACCCAGAACACGTGATGTCCTAAATTTAAATTAGAGATGAGAAGGGAAAACTATCCTTACACTTCCTTACCAGAAGAACATGGACGGTGGGTGGGGAAAGAAGTAAAAGAACAAAATTCCTACTCTCACGTTTAATATTTTCCTGATAATTACGAAATATTTTTCTAGACTCAAACAACGACCAGTAGAAGGGAAGCTGAGGGCGTTTAAGCTCTGATACCAACTGTCAGACCCTGAATTCAAGCTACACAAATGTAACGTATCGGTTGGGCCACACAACCAAGAGCATACTGGGGAATACCAATCCCAGGAACATGCAGGCCTGGCTCGTGGATCATCGGCCGACAACCCTTAGCCATCCCAACGTCACATACGTTTCCAGATTGTGCACGCGAGAACCCGAAAAGTCTTCCAACTCGTATACTTCATCCATACACACATGGTATACGAGTCGGATTTTTAACAAGTTGAAACCACAGAATAAACCTAAGACACAAAGAAAGGAAATAATATCCAAAAGCTCTCACTGAGCAAAATATAGCGAATGGCACCAATCAGAGGACACATGTCCCAACATTACATCATGAAGCGGAAACAAACCGGTCTGAGTACAGACAAGAAGCAAAGGGCTCAAAGCCGAAACGGAAAAGAAGGCCCATCCACGTAGTCCACCAGGAAGTAGCCCAGGGGACCTCTAACTACTCGTCGTAGATCTCGTCGTCGAACTCCACGTTGTATCCACCCACCTGGTCGTACGGAGAATCCTCAACTGCAGAAAAACCACAGCCCGCAAACGGGTCAATACACCGAAGCATATCGAACAAGGTTAAGCTAACAGGTTACAAAACTGTAAGATTCCCAAAATATGGGGTAAGTGTACTTAGCGGCAGCAGCACTAGCAACCTAAAGATTAACGCAAAAACTTCCGTCTAATTAGAGAGGGATAAGAGAGCGTTTGAGTAGCCAACTACAACTACCACCAGTCATAACCCATTCTCGCATTAACCCCCTCAACCAAGTATGAGGAAGCTATCCGGGAATACTCACACGTTAACAATTTTAGTTACCATTTATGGTGTAAGTAATTCTATATTGCTAGTCACATTAATTAACAATGATTAGGTGTAAGTTGTCTAGATCTTGTTAGCCAACATCATCACACAAGTCGTCCATAACCGTGGACACGGCTCATCGATAAGATTATACCCTGCAGGGGTGCACTATTGTACCCATACTCGCATGATCAACCCAGTCAAAAACATTAGGGCCTCTCAACACGACTCATTCCTTCACTACAGCAAGTCCAAGTGCCACCCATATGAGTTGTTACCCGCGTCAGGATTCCGGCCAAATCTCAATTGCGGACTCATTAGTTTGTGACTATGCCGCCATGCGGCTCAAACCACAGTAGGAACTGTCCGCTTCGCGACGTACCACCCCTGTATGACCCCCCGTATCAAGTAACCTCTCATCGAACATCATCATCATGCACATGCATATGAGCTAATGGAAAACCCGAACTACTTGCGGCACATGGACAAGCTGAGGATCCGTTCAAAGTCGAGGGGGCTGCATTGGGCCACCCAGAAGTGGTTAGTGCGCTCAAAATTGGATCCGAGGACAAAATCTCAGTTCCTAGGTCGACACTGAGCAGAACAAAGCACCTCGCAAGGCCTTCCGCCTGGTGCCTTATCTTTTAATTATAGAACCCCAAAGTAAGACAACAGTTTATTATAGTAGAACCATATATCATACTAAGCATATGAGATAAAAGACAAAGGAACGACTCGCTCGACCAATTCTAAGCATGCACTACGACTCGCAAAGGCCAACAGATATACATGCAAGGGTTATGGGTTGTGGGGATATAGCTGTATAGGCTGCAGGATAAACATGTGAAGGGATCGCAGTTCAAGAATCGATAACTAGGATAGCATAGATCAAAAGGCAAGAATGAAAATCAAACAATCGTGTAACCGATTAGCAGAATCTTGCCTGGCAGCTCGTGGCCTGGCACAAAAGCTGGAACCTCAGTATCGTAGGTACTCGCAGCAGACACGTCGTCGTCTACCCAGAGAAATCCAAACACAGACAATAGGAAGAATAATCAATACAGTGAATGCGCAAACAAATGATGGTGCATTATGGTATGAGATGATTAGGTCATATTTAAAGCGGGGATGAAATCCCGGCAAAAGATTATGGTGCAAGTTATTTGTGTAGCCAACAATTTAAATGTTACTTAATATATATAGCAGGTATGGTGATTTGATTAATTTAAATGGAAAAGCCATTAATTAATTATTTACCCAACACATAACATATTTAGCAATTAATTGTTAATTTATTATCTTCAACTCAAATTAAATATTTATTAGCATGGCAAGTCATGGTATAAAAGATATGAGCATATTAAATGGAATTAGGGCATTATATATTTATTACCCCACACATTCCATATTGAATTTAATTAATTGCATTTGTTAGATTAAACTAAGCATTTAAAATAAATGATGCAAAATGAAATAGGAATGTTATAACAATGTTTATTGCATTTTTCTGATATAAAAACATATAAAGTTTATTTAATTTGGAATTATAGATATAAAGTTATTGCATTTTTTTAAATCTAGGGTGTTCTCTGAAAAAATTCCAGGACCTATCTGTGATAGAGTTTTAGCAGATGAGGTCCTCTGTGCAAAAACCGAGAGGCAGGGGCTACGGGGCAAATTTCCATGCCCCTGGGATTTTTCTCACCTCAAGGCATCTCAACCCGAGTCACTGACGGGCGGGGCCAGCGCCCGCGTGGCGCTGACTGGCTCTGCGGTCACCCACTGTCGCTGACAGGTGGGGCCACCCTGTCAGTGAGCGCGCAAAAGATGCGCCCTTTTTCCACTGCGCTCGGGGGAATTCGAACTCGCATGCGCGGGCGTGCGGGTGCGCCGTGCTGTTAGCCAGTGGGGCTCGGTAGGGTTAGTGTTAGGTTTAGATAGGATTTGTTTTTAACCGAGCAAAAGTTCATGTTTTTACTGTCTAACTGAAAACCGCGGTGTTTCTGACGAACTGAACATCTTCAGTTCACGATTGCGCGCCGGCGGCGAAACAGCGGACGACGACGGCCATTCCAGCGGCGGTGGGCGTGGATCCCATGTGCAACTCGTAGCTGGGGGTGTGGGGGTTCGTTTTTTGGTGCTCGGGGGGTCGTGGACGAAGACCTTAGCCTGCGTTCTTGATCGGCTTGCGCCAGCCTGCCATGACCGTGCGGAGCACCTCGCCGGCGCCGGTGGAGACGAGGCGCGGCGGTAACGAAAACCGAACGGGTAAGGGTGGAGGAGAGGGAGCTCACCCTGGGGAGGTTGCTGGCAAGGTGGAAGAGCTCGGGGAGACCGGGAGTAAACGAGTGGTGCGGGGATGGCGACGGGGTCCGCGGTGGCGTCCGGGAAGAGGAAGAAGAAGCAGTGGACGTGGAGCCGTCGCGGAAGCAGAGGGAGAGGTGGGTCAGCTCCTGGCGCGACGAGGACGAAGAAGGTGGGCTGCTCACGCGGGAACGAGTGCGGCCTCTCCGATCATGGTGACGGCGGAGCTTGGGGAGAGAGAGAAGCGGCGATGGGGGAGGAGAAGGAGTAGGCTAGGGTTAGGGTTCCGGCTTGATTAAATAGGAGAGGAGAGGGAGGTGGCAGTGGGGGCTCCGGTGGAGCGAGTGTGGCAGTGGGGAGGCGCCATTGCCACCTTGAAAGGGAGGTCGGGCGAGCTCCGTACGAGGAAGGAGGAGTGAGGAGTGGGCCGGTCGGGCAGGCAGTGGGCTGAGATGGGCCATGAGTTGGCCCATCTCGGCCGACTCTTATTTTTTTTCTCCTGTTGTTTTATTTTTCTTTTAAAAACTTTCTGATTTTTGTATTTTTATAACAAATAAGAGAAGAGACATAAAAAGAACTTTTGAACATTTTTTAATATTTTCACATTGGTTTGATTATTTATAAATAATTTGAAACTTCAAATGAATTTATTTGAGAAGCATTTTAATTTAGAAAAAAAGAATTTATATTTGAAAATTGAATTTGAAGCAACATAAATAATTAAATGCAACCACAATGGAATGATGACATGAAGCTCCAATATATTGCACACAATTTTTGGAAAGTTACAAACGGGCTGTTACACCTCTCCAAACGAGACGTGCACCCTTTTGGTGGAACTCGGGAATACATCCTCGTCTCCGCGTGACTCGGTTATTTCTATACCCGAGCTCTTTACTTATGCACTTTACATTGTGGTAGTCTTCGTGCTTGAAGTCATCTATCTTTCTATCACCTTGTTACTTGTATTTCTTAGCTTAAGTTGTTGGTGCACATAGGTGAGCCTAGTATTTATATCTAAGTTGTATGCTTGTTAAAGTAAACCTCTAGTTTTATTCCGCCTTTATCAAGCATACCGGAATTTCCGGGTCTTTCTTGGACCGGATAATCCGGCTTCTCGAAAAAGTTTTAAATCGCATATTCAACCTTCCCTCTAGGCAACGTCTCTCCGTTCAATTGGTATCAGAGCCAGGTTATCTCATTATTAGGACTAACCGCCTAGAGATAAAGATGTTGTTTAGAGAATTAGTGCACAATCCCACTTATATATTCGATGGCACAAATTATGATGTTTGGAAAATTCGCATGTTTTATCTATTTAGAGACATGGGTTCAAATTTGGAGATTATTGTAGATATGGGTTTTTCTCCTCCAAAGGATTCACAAGAATTATCTTTAGAGGATGAGAAAAACTCTTATCTCGATACTATAGCATCTAATGGTCTTATATATATGCTTTGAGCGATGTAGTGCTTGCGTCGATCATGCCTTTTCGAAGCGCTCATGAATTATGGACAAAACTTCAAGATATATATGAGATGTCCAACATTTCCAAGGATGATTGTCCTCTTTCCACATCCGGTCGTGATGAGCTCACGTCTTCCTCCACTTCACCGACATGTGGTTCGCCACAAGGTAATGATATTGTGAGTGGTGATAGATATTGCATTCTTGATGGCGAATCCACTATTGACAATACTTCACACCATCTTATTGCAATGCTCTTTCTTTGGACTTAAACACCTCTAGCACTCCAAATGTCATAAATACTAGTGTTGATAGTCCTTGCATATCATGAAGTTGTTGCTTAACTAAATCTCATGATGATATGCTTTCCTTGTCTTGTTGCCATGATCAAAATGTTTCTATTTCCTCTAGTACTTGTTTAGCTAACAATGTAGAGGAATCCCAACAATATTTGGAACAAGACTTGGACCTCAGTGGTGTTTCAAGTAACTCTTCATCGTCTTCATCCACTACTCACTTTTGCCTTATGGCTAAGAAGTTTAAGGTATCTCCTACCGTGCACTCCAATATATCTCATGATGATGATGATCTAATTAAGGAGAAGTTTGATATTGTCTCTCATGCTCTCTTAAATAATAAAAATGCTCAAAAGAACTTAGAAATCTTGACTACCCTTTTTGAGCTCAAGGAGACCTTTGAGGCCATGGAGACCCGTTGTGACGCCCTAAAATCGGTATTATGGAGATTTAAGCGATCCCGCCGAAATCCGCATAATAACGATTTTAGGTCGTCCACCAGACATAATGTGCACGTCGAAACATGCGCATTATGTGGGTGGAATTGTGATAACATTACAACAGTTCCAATACATCCACAAATACAACAAAAGATATATAATATACAACAACGACTCGAACGAGTCAAGATACAAATATTACAATACAAAGATTCAAATGACAGCGGAAGCAAAATAGTATCCGACTACGGATAAGATGCAAATTGGACTAAGAGTCCTGAAGATAAGCGATGGCGCCATATCCCTATCCAGCCAAGTCGGAGGGATTACCGAGCTAACATCATCAGATTTCAAACATGTTGACTGTGACTGCACATAAAGCATAACCATAAAGAGGGTCGGGGCACTCCCTGGCAAGCAAAACCGACTTGCCTACTTTCTACACCATCTCCCAAAATATAGGGGAGTGGACTTAGCGGCAGCAGCACAAGCAACCTAAAGAGACACTCTACAACTTCCGTCTAATTAGAGAGGGATAAGAGAGCACATAAAGTAAACATCTACAACTAAGACCAATCATAACCCATTCTCAGATTAACCCCCTCAACCAAGTATGAGGAAGCAATTCGGGAAACTCACACGTTGAACAGTTTTAGTTATAATTTATTGTGAAAGTAATTCTATATTACTAGTCAAATTAATTAACATTAATTAGATGCAAGTTGTCTAGATCTTGTTAGCCAGCATCATCACCAAAGTCGTCCATAACCGTGGACACGGCTCATCGATGAGATTATACCCTGCAGGGGTGCACTACTGTACCCATACTCGTATGATCAACCCAAGCAAGCATCAGGGCCTCTCAACACGACTTATTCCTTCACTACAGCAAGTCCAAGTGCCACCCATATGAGTTGTTACCCGCGTCAAGAGTCCGGCCGAATCTCAATTGCGGACTCATTAGTTTGTGTCCACGCGCCATGCGGCTCAAACCACAGTAGGAACTGTCCGCTTCGCGCGCACCACCCCTATATGACCCCCTGTATCATGTAACTTCTGATCAATCATCATCATCATGCACATGGATATGAGGAAATGGAAAACCCGAACTAGTTGCGGCACATGGACAAGCTGAAGATCCGTTCAAAGTCGAGGGGGGCTCCATAGGGCCTCCCACAAGTGGTTAGTGCGCTCAAAATTGGATCCGAGGACAAAATCTCAGTTCCTAGGTCGACACTGAGCAGAACAAAGCACCTCGCAAGGCCTTCCGCCTGGTGCCTTATCTTTTAATTATAATACCCCAATATAAAACAACATTTTATTAAGGTAGAAAAATCTATCATACTAAGTAGATGAAACATAAGACCAACAGACGACTCGCACAATCAACTCTAAGCATGCGCTACGACTCGCAAGGCCAACAGATAAACAAACAACAGGTGATGGGATGTGGGGATAAAGCTGTATGGGCTGCAAGATAAACATGTGATGGGATCGCGATAAGAATCGAATACTAGGGCAGCCGAGATCAACGACAAGAATGAAAGACAATGTATAGGTAAACAAGCAAACTTTGCTTGCCAGGAATCCCGCATGGAAGCAGATCTTGTCGTTGCTCACACATCTCAATGTCGTACCGCGAAGAAGCAACAAACACTGGAAAGCGTAAAAGATGCATTTTACAACTACGGCAAAAGATCCAGCATGATCATGGGACAGATGAATGACATGGCAAGATGCAATGCGATATGGACTTAATCCAAATTAAGCGGAACCGGGATTCCGACAATTAATATTTATGTTCGATTTATTTATCTACCCATCAAATTAAATGTTTATTAACGTGGCAAGACATGGCAAAGGGGTTCTAGTCAAATTAAATGGAATTGGGCAATACATATATTGTTTTGCCCCACACATTCCATATTTATTATTTAGGTGATTTGCTACACCACCAACCCCCAGAGATGCAACACATGCAAGTATGATGCAATATGCACAAGATAGATGACATTTAATAAAATAGGTATAGGGTTAGGGTTTGCGTCCGTACGTCGGATCGGGTGAACTAGGGTTCGAAACCGACGTCTTCGGTCTGTAGAGGAAGTAGTCGTCTTCGTGGAAGTAGTCGTCGCGGAACTGGGGCATCGTCGTTTGTCGTTGTCGTGGAAGTGGCCAGGGAAGTAGTCGTACTCGGTCATCCTCGTTGACGGGCACGGGCACGGAGGAGCACGACAAATGGACACCGGAAGGAGGCGCACACGGGGCGTGCACCGCAACACGGACACAGGCGGTCACGGAAACGCGGCACCGGAGGCGGACGCGCACGCGCATTTAGCAACACCACGAAGGGTGGACAACTCGGGAAAAATTGCAACGCTGAAAGTTCTTGCGGGCATTTCGTCGAACACCTTGCGGGCGGCGGACGCGAGGAGGCCACCGGACGGAGATGGCGTGCATGCGGCCGGACGAGGCAGCGGGGACGGCGGCGCGGCGCGGGCGCAAACGGGGCGGAGCAGAGGGTGGCGGCAGCAGCGCGGGCGAGCGCAGGCGGCGGCGAGCGACATGGCGGCGAGCACGCGCACGCGGTGGCTCGGCAAAGCGCGGGCGGCCGGAGGCGCTGGGGCAAGAGGCGACGGGGGAGTCGGGCCGTAGCAGGGAGCGCGCCGGCTGGAGGTGGAGGCGCGCGGCGGCGCGACCGAGGCGCAGGGGAAGACGGCGGCGCGCGGAGGACGCTGCGGCGCGAGGCGCGCTCAGCGGCGGCGGCAGGCCAGAGGCGCGCGGGGGAGGCGCCGCGGCGCGGCGTCGGGCGGCGGCGGAGGACGCGCGCGGGGCAAGGGCGGCCGACGGCGCGGGAGGCGCAGGGGCCGGCGCGGCTGGGGGCGCCGGGCGGCGGGGACGGCGGGCCGACGAGCGGCGGTGGAGGCGACGCGTGGGCAGGGCGGCCGGCTGGAGGGCACGGGGCGGGGAGCTCGGGCCAGCTCGATGCGGAGCACGGGCTCGAGAGTCTCCCGTTCGGGAGAAGAAGAAAGAAGGAAAGAGAAGAAAAAAAAAGGAAATAAAAATAAAAAGGAAAAGAAAGAAAAAGGAGGGGGAAAAAGGAAAAATGAAAAGGAGAAAGTGGAGGGGGGGGGGGGGGGGGGGGGGCGGCTGCAAAATTCCAGGGGGTGGGAAAAAGTTTTCAGGGGGGCAAAACCTAGGGTTTGGGTTAGAAGGGCTTTGGTCCTTATTTCTCTCATTTTAATCTTTTATGTTTTATATTTTTAAAACAAAATCGAAAAGGAATTTGAATACGAAACCTTTACAAAATAGTTTTTGTTTTAAATAGACAATTTAATAAACTAATTTTCAACATTTGCAAAAGATTTGAAATATCATAATTTTAATTAATTTGAAATGCATTTAAATTTAATCGTGGGAATTGAATTTAAATGCATCAAATTAAATTAATGAGATGAAATGCAATGTCATGTTGATGAAAAAAAAAGAAAACACACAAAACAAAAAGGGGATAAATCCCGGGGCGTTACACCCGTTGTCATGAAGGGTGGGGTCTTGCTCGTGATTCCGCGGGTGAGATCCACAATCTTGAGAATGCTCTTGAGGAAGAGCAAGAAACTTGAGTTGCTCTCGAGGAGAGATTGGAATCTAGTGAGGAGTTAAATAATGAAGTAATTGCTAAACTCACTAAAGAACATGACCATGCTATTGCTAAATGTAATGTGCTTAGTAAAGAAAATGCTAAGTTAAACAATGAGCTTGTCATGATGTCTTCTTTCATTTCTAATGTTAATGATGCTTGAGCTACTACCTCCACTTTGTGTGAAGCATCTATTTTGAAGGAAAATGTTGAGCTAAGGGCTCAACTTGATTTGCTAACTAGCAAGTATGGGATATTGGAAGAAAATCATGAAAAGCTTTCAAACTCTAATAAGGATCTTCTAGCATCCCATGCTAGGCTAAAGTTAGCTCATGAGGCGGTCACTACGAAGGTTAAATCTTGTGAGCCTCTTGTCACTAGCACAAACTCTACTTCTAATGCTTTATTGCCATGTGCTAGTTTTAGTAATTCATCCACTCATAAAATTGCTACATCTTGTGATGAATTACTTTCCTTGCCTTGTTGCTCTAACAATATAGTTACTACTTCCTCTAGTATTTGTGTTGAAACTAACCATGTAGAGGAACTCAAAGAGCTCAAGGCACAAGTCACTTTTTTGAAGAAAGACTTGAAGAAGTGTCATGAAGGGAAGTCCACCCTCGACAACATGTTGAGAGTGCAACAACTTCCTCATGAAAAGAGTTGACTTGGATTCAACTCCAATAACAAGAACAAGTTGGGTGGAGTAGTTGGGAGATCTTGAAGATTTGAGCTTCAACACATTTATGATAAGAGAGAGTGTAAGAGCTGAAGTGGCTGGAGGTAGGTGGAGGGGTATTTATAGCCCCTTCAAGAACAAGCCGTTTTTCACTGCGCAGGCCGGAACTTCCGGTCACTTAAGCCGGAACTTCCGGTCACCCCGGAAAGTTCCGGCCAATGCTCCGGTGGAACTTCGGGCCTAGCCAGGGCGCAGGCAGTTCCAGACTTACAGAAAAACCAACATGTTCAGCACCGGAACTTCCGATCGCCCGGAAAGATCCGGCCAAAGTTCCGGCTTTGCCTGTGCGCGAGCAATTCCTGACTTAACAGATTTCTCTGCTAGTCAGCACCGGAACTTCCGGTGAGCAGACCGGAACTTCCGGTCGCCCGGAATGTTCCGGTCAAATCTCCAGACAAAGTTCCGGTTTTGCCCGTGCGCGGGCAAGTTTTGACTTAGCCGATTTTCTGGTTTGTCTAGAACGGAACTTCCGGTGGCTGGCCGGAAATTCCGGTCGCCCGGAAAGATCCGGCCAAACCTCCGGCCAAAGTTCCGCATTTGCCAGAGCTTAAATCCTAAAGGACTTAGCCATTTTATGGCCAGCTAGAAATGTCCGGTGCAGATCCGGAAGTTCCGTCCCGTAAGCCGGAACTTCCGGCCACAGCACCGGAACTTCCGGCCTGACAGAACAGGAAAAACTGCCAGCCAATTCTCTCTTTAAACCAATTGATCTTCATCCTTGTTGTTCTTCAAGGCTATGTAGTATCTGAAATAGTTAGGCACACTGTTAAACATCGTTTTCGTGTTGTCATTACTATCCAAAACTCAGGAGACAGAAAATGCTCTTTCAATCTCCCCCTTTTTGGTTAGAGATGACAACACAAACGGGACAAAGGATTTGCAAAAAATAGACGGGCTCCCCCTAAATATTTGCACTATTAAATCTTGTGTTTGAATACAAGTGCGCATCTATTTAGGATCACAGCTCCCCCTATTTTTTACAATCCTAGCAAGTTCATCATACGAGGAATAGATAGCATAACTTGCTGAAATAAAAAATAAGGTAAGACACGACTAAACTGATTACATCACAATGTTTCACACGTCTTACCACATGCTAAAAGATAGAGTTCCAAATAACACGACTAAAAAGTTTAAGAAGCACAAGTTAAGACTGAAAGAGAAATAAAGGCTTGTGCTTCCACCCTTGCAAATCCCCGAGAAGTCCTAATAGATAAACTTCTCCCCCTTTGGCATCTTGCAACACCAAAAAGGGAGAAGATCGATGCTAACGCCCCAAGAGTGAGTCGGAGGCGTGGTCCACGCCATCCACATCTTCCTCCATGGCATCTTCATCATCTGTGAGAACTTCTGGCACATCAATGTCCCATCCAATCCCTCTTGCGTTCCAATGCTTGTATTTAACGAGAGGAGGAGGAGCAGATGGTGGGTTGGGCATCTTCAGGTGAGCCATCATGGCGTACTGGTTGGTGAGGATGGCATGGTTCTGCTCATAAATGGCGTAGTCCTCCCTGTGCAGACACGAGCCCATGAGCATAATCTTTCCAAAACATATTTTTATGAATTTTTCTAAAGTGTTTTGACTGAGTTTAAAAAAATCATTTTGAATAAATGGTGCAAACATAAATTAATTTGAGAAAAGAAAAGAGGAAAGAGAATCGGGCCGACCTCCCTATCTACCGCGCGCGCGCTAGGAATCGGCCCAACAACAACCCGGTGGCCCACGCTCCCTCTCCCTCTCGCTGACAGGTGGGACCCACCTGTCAGGTCAGTCTTCCACCTCCGGACGCAAATCCCGCGCGGATTCCTCTCCGATTCGTTTCGATTTTGTTTCCAAAAATCACGGGGTTTGTTTCCTTTTGCACCCCCATATAATCCCACACCCCTGCCGCCTCTCCCCGCGCCCAAACCCTAGCCTTTTTCGCCTCCAGGCCGCTCGGAAGAAGATTTCCGCCGCCGCCATCGCCGTCGGTAATTTTTCGTCGTCACCGGTGCCATCCACTCTCCCCGTGTAACATCCCAGAATTTTCAAAAATTTAAAACTTGCATTCATGCATCATTCATCGCATAGACATCAAATTTCAATCACATAAGAACTAAATAAAAATTCAATTATAAGTTTAAATAAATTATAATTCCAAAAATGTGTCTCGTATTTTTGAAACTTTATAACAATTTCTAGATTTTCTCTAAAAGGAAAATCTTTAAATTTTCCTTCTTGTAATTTGGATTTTCTATTTTTTTCATATTTTTTTCTCCAAAATTTTCCATTGAAAATTTTGCCTATAGACACACAAGTGCATGCGTTAGCTGTAGCCATGCATGGCACATGCACGTGCGCTCCATGACTTTGGTCTGGCTCATGAACAGACCTAGTACACCACGATCAATCGATGGGCTTAATGCTAGTGCCAGCTAGTAGACGCATAGACGCACGATTGATAGACGCACAAACGCACGAGAGCGGTCTACCACAGCAACACGTCCCTTAGCTGGACCTGAGTGTTGTCGCTGGCGCAACTCTCGCCTCACCTCGCACGCACGAGCGGACCCAAGTCGTAGTACCTGCGCGTACATCAATCCAGTTGATCCCAACTGTCACTGCTCCTTCAGTTTCTCTACTAATGCAGCATACGCAGCTAATAGAAACGGCAGGTCGCACTGAATGAAGAAAGGGGCAGCACGCACCAGAAACTGAAGCATCAAAAACCTTTTATTCGGCAATTAACGTCCGGTAGCCATTTAGCCGATCGTCCCTGATGCCTCGGTGCTGCCTCTATAAAAGAACACAACCGAGTGGCTGACCATCCTCCATGCTCTTCTTTTTCATCTCTCATCGCCAGCACAAGCCCCACCTCATCCACACGATCCCATCTAGTAGAGTTTTGATTCATACCACCGTCGAACGCCATTCGTGTTCCCGACAACTCCGACCTCGGAAAGACGAGCTGCTGCGCCAGGAGGATCACGTAGAGGAGAAGGGTCGATTCCTAGTACCATCATCTTCCCGGAACGTTCCTGTCGAGCTCGGTGAGAACCATCACATACCCTTGCACACACACATTAGAAACACCATTATCCATTTATTAGACATGGTTCTCACCCTCAGATTTCTAGTTGACCAGGCGGCCGTAGATTGAATGTCATCTGTTGGCATTGGCTTCTTAGTTGTCCTTCCACGCCTTGTTTCATCTTTGGCCCAACGTGTTAAACGTCCTAGACAACCAAATGAACTAATCAATGGTTTTGCCTTTCAGTTATGTATGTTCTTTTACAAATTTAATTTAAAGCATGTATGCAATTAACACTGACTATTGATTTTAGCATGACATTGAACGTGTAGTTTTGCTCCTAGTCGTATGTGCCTAGCCTAGGGTACTATTTGCTTGTATGTTAATTTTCTAAAATTGTCTATTTCAGTTGTAGCAATTTTAATTGCTTAGAGATACATGTTTAACCATAGATTTATTTAGTAGAATTAGTTAATATTGCCATTGTTCTCTTTGTCTACTTCGTACGGTTAGCATTCTGAGACTATTTTAGAATTGTTGGTTTCGTTGTTAGTAGGTTGATCTGGTGTTATTAAGCTAGATTCATTTGTGTCTTCCTACTAACTATTTTTGTTGTTAGCCATGCATATTTAGATAGGCTATGCTTAGTATTGGTTTCTATGTATTTTTGTTGAACTATATTGAGATGGTCGTTTATATTTAAATAGTAATGCATGAGTTATTTATAATAAGAACTGTTGTGTACTTTATGATTTTTTACTAGCATGTTTACGATGATATCTTGTGTGTTGTTGTTGTCCATGTTTGATGTTGTGTTTTATGTTAATTGTTAAATAAAATAAGAAATTGTTGTAAATTGCATTTCATGCATTTAATAACAGAGGGAATATAATTATAATAAGTTTAGTTTGTGATGTTCATAGCATATCATGCATGCATACATGTTTATGTCTTGTTGTGTTTATTTGTCGGAAATGTGTGTTTATTTATTCTATGTGTTGTTTGGTGCTAGATTGTGAAGAAGAGGAAGGATTTTATTGTGATTGTTATTCTTGTTGTGCTTGTTCCTCCTGTTACCAAGGCAAGTGACATTCATAATTTACCCAATATCTCCTATATGCATTAGTAGTATATTTTGAGTAGTATGCATGATAGGATTTTTTTTGAACTATTTTTATAATGCTAAGTTAGTTTATACTTTACAAATATCCTAGTAGTGTGTAGCCACCCTTTCCCATGCAGCCATTAAAAAAGTTTTATTAGATGCCTAGCTATGCTATAAAATTGTTTACATACCATGCTATGGAAATAATTCTAAGTGTTAAACTTAAAATGCACACCTGGGTGGAATTGGTTGGAATGGTTTATGTTGAGTGGCTATTTGGGACTATGCTTGTGGTTGTCGTCGCCTAGAATGAATGTCTATTCTACTTAGGGCCATGAGCATGGTGATTGTCACCCAAAAGTGCACTTGTGGACGGCCACCCAGGAACAAAGAGATTACTAAGTCCCTCCAAGTTTAGAAGCTTCCCGTGCAGCCTTTTGACAATGGGCTCTGTCTAGAATAATTAAGTTGTGAGAGTGCAACCTGTCAGCTTGACAAGCATATGTAGAGTTGGTAGGTGGAACGGGTCTTGCTAGTATGGTTGCATTCTTCTTCTGAAAGTTCTTTGTCTCAATTCTCTCCTTTCCTCAATGCACTCCGCGTGTATAGGATGTTTGGGTTAATTGAGTCTAAAGGTGAAAGTGCACAACCTCTGTAGAGTCAACAATCTAAGTACTTAGCCGTGTCCCCGGTGATGGACTACTTCGAGCAACTGGACAAGTATGGACGGAAGAATCTCAACACTGTTTTCATGAAGTAAAATTTGACTAAGGAAAGGAATGTTGGTGCACTTGGGCTTCATCCCTTGGTGCCAAGTTTTTGAGAAATAAAAGTATTTTACAAAAGATAGGAGAAAACTTGCTTTCTGCAAAATAGCCTCCAACTCCACCAAGCCAAATATGCATATAGAATTTTAGCCTTGTCATTTTATATCTACCATTGTCACTTGCCAATACATCATTGTATTGACCTCATTCGGGGGCTGCATATTCAAATGTGCAGGTAATTATGATGAAGAATAAGATTGGACTCGAGTCTACACCCAACATGTCTGCCTGTGGCGCATGCTTAAAGATGTGGCTCATTGCTATTCTGTGTTGTGAACTCTGAATTTTAGCTAGCCATCATGGCTATGCAATTTGTAATAAAGCTATACTTAGCTATGATTTTTGGATCTCGTCGTAGCAATTTAATACTTATGCAATGGTACTTTATATTTTGTACTGTGGTGCTAGCAGTGATCCAGGGACTAGCACATAACACAGGTGTTCCAACTTTAATAAAAGTTGGGGCGCTACACCCCGAGCCCCCTCTTTCCTCTAGTCCTTATTCTTTCGATCTTGCACACCTCCATGACAACGAGTTTGCTCGTTTTCCGCAGCCGAACGCCGCCTTCGTCCGCGACCGAAGGTCTCCGCCGTCGCTTCCATCTCCGGCGAGGAACCCACGGCGCACGGCGACGCCCCGAGGACCCCCGCTGCGCTACCAACTCCACCTCGACGTCCTCTACGCCTCGGTAAGATTCGCTCGTCCCGTAGCCCTCTAGAACGCGAGAGCGCGCAACGCCGGCCGTGGCGCTGCCGCGGTCGGGTGAGCTCCCGCGACCGCGCCGCCCGCTTTTGGCCCTATGCGTGTGGACCGTTGGATCTAGATCCAACGGATCTAGATCGGTTCGATCTGGTGCGTCCACTGTTAGTTAGATCGGTCGGCTCATGCTGTCGATCCTCGTCGAATCAGTACGAGCCAATCAATGTTCGCCACGTAGCCTCTCTTTATTCATTTTCGCAGGAATTTTTATAAATAAAACAGAAAACATGCAAAACTTAGAAAATTCATAACTTTTGATCTGTAAGTTCAAATTTGATAAATTTTATATCTACGGATATCCCTGCTAGTGTAGTTTATTTTTACATCATTTGTTTTTCCTTTTGATAAATTATAATTCGTGTAATTATGCGAGGAGTATTTCGACTATTAAATCCATAACTTAAATAATAAAAATGTTTTTCAAATACATTGAATTGTTTTAGTGTTGTATCATTGCCCTCTGTCCAGAAATATTAATATGTGTCTTATTTAAAAACTTTCATAAAACAATAAAAGTTGTAGTTGTAGAATTCAAGTTTTTGCTATATTGTTTTCAATAATTTAATTGATAAGTAAAATAAGAAATTCCTAGAAATTGCATCTCATGCATTTAATAACAGATGATACAAATTATTAATAAGTGTGTCTTGTTATACTCATGGCATATCATGCATGCATACATATTTATGTTTGGTGTTGTGTGATATAGTGTGGGTATTTATTTTATGTATTGCTTGTGCTAGATTGTGAAGAAGAGGAAGGACTTGCTTGTGATTGTTATTCTTGTTGTGTTTGCTCCTCCTGCTACCAAGGCAAGTGACATTCATATTATACCCAATATTTTCTATATGCATTTGTAGTATATTTTGAGTAGTATGCATGATAGGAATTTTTGAACTATTTTATAATGCTAAGTTAGTTTATACTTTGCAAATATCCTAGTAGTGTGTAGCCACCCTCTTCCCATGCAGCCATGAAATGTTTTATTAGTTGCTTAGCTATGCTATAAAAGTGTTTACATACCATGCTATAGAAATGTTTCTAAGTGTTAAAATTAAAATGCACATCTGGGTGGAATTGGTTGTTATGGTTTATGTTGAGTGGCTTTTGAGACTATGCTTGTGGTTGTCGTCGCCTAGGATGAATGTCTATTTTACTTAGGGCCCTGAGCATGGTGGTTGTTACCCAGAAGTGCACTTGTGGACGGCCACCCAGGAACAAAGAGATTACCAAGTCCCTCCAAGTTTAGAAGCTTCCCGTCCAGCCTTTTGATAATGGGCTCTGTCTAGAATAAGTAAGTTGTGAGAGTGCAACGTATCAGCTTGACAAGCAGATGTAGAGTTGGTAGGTGGAACGGGTCTTGCTAGTATGGTTGCATTCTTCTTCTAAAAGTTCTTGTCTAAATTCTCTCCTTTCCTTAATACACTCCGAGTGTATAGGATGTTTGGGTTAATTGAGTCTAAAGGTGAAAGTGCACAACCTCTGCTGAGTCGACTATCTGAGTACTTAGCCGTGTCCCCGGTGATGGACTACTTCGAGCAGCTGGACAAGGAAGGACGAACGAATCTCAACACTGTTTTTCCTAAAGTAAAATTTGTTTAAGGAAATAATTGTTGGTGCACTTGGGCTTCATCCCTTGGGGCCAAGTTTTTGAGAAATAAAAGTATTTTAGCCTCAACTCCACCAAGCCAAATATGCATATAGATTTTAGACTTGTCATTTTTATACCTACCCTAGTCACTTGCCAATACTTCATTGTATTGACCTCCTTCGGGGGCTGCATATTCAAATGTGCAGGTAATTCAGATGAAGAATAAGTTTGGACTCGAGTCTACACCCAACATATCTACCTGTGGCGCATACTTGAAGATGAGACTCATTGTTATTCGCTTTTGTTGTGAACTCTGAATTCTAGCTAGCCTTCATGGCTATGCACCTTGTAATAAAGCTATATTTAGCTATTTTTGGATCTCGTTGTAGTATTATGATACTTCTGCAAGTAGGATTGTAGATCTAGATCTCCTCTCAACTTTCCCTAAATAATATGGAAGAATCAATGGAGGGATTGAGAGTAATCAAGCTTTCCAAGGTCAACAATGGAGTAGGAGAGAGGGAAAATTCGTGCTCCCTTGGATGGGCCAAGGAAGAAGAAGAGGGGGAGTTTTTATACCCCCCCCCCCCCCCAGAAATTCTAACCGTTGGACCCAGAGAAAACTGGAAATTTGTGTCAGAAATTTAGACCGGAAATTTGCTCCAGTCAGAAATTCGGTAGTGACTTGAATTGGAAATTGTGATCGGAAATTTTACTTTTTCGGAATTTCCGAGTCCCCGAAAACTGATAGAAACAGCGAAACGAAAACTGCAGTAACTTTTTCATCCGGACTCCGTTTTCGATGATTTTTGGCTCGTCGTAATCGTTACAACGAGCTCTATAAGAATGTGCATAGAAAAACCATAGTCCATCATGTGAGGATAAAACCAAATGGGGAAAGGTTTAACTTTCCTAAAACATGTAAACCGGTAAAACCTCCAATATCAAAAACGTAACAAGATATTTATACGAAATCCGTTTTTGATGAACTAGAGCTTAGTTTGGAGATAAACCAAGCTCTAAATCCTCACATGGATGAAAGCCAACAAGTTTTCAAAGTAAGACCGTTTCCGATGAACAAGAGCTTGACATGGAGATGAACCAAGCTCTAGTTCCTCACCACCATAAAAGCCAAATAAGAACCAAGAAATATGATATGCCAAGTATGCAAAGGTTTGAGCTCTGCACAACAATGCAATCAAGTTACTCACTTGAGAGCCCCTCTTGATAGTACGCCTATCTATCCTATAGCCCTATCAAGATCATACCTTTGCCTTGAGCATTCCACTTGAGTTAGATGATGACTATCTTTATCTCTTCAAGTGGTTCATCTTTCTTGATTGTGCGTCCAAGCACATGCTTGATGAAGACTTCTCCAAATACTCCCCCATGCTCACAATGGGAGAGTCTCGCTAAGATTCGTCTTCATATATCCATAGCAAGCTCCAAGCATAGGATCTCTTCAAGAAGTTTCTCTTGGTCTTGTACATCTCACCTTGATGACGATCACCACATGATTTCATCCTCCATGAGCTATATGAAATCTTCATTTGATGCAAGCCCATGGGAAGATACCTAACCTCATGTAATTATACCACACACACATATATCATGGTTTAGTTCACAAAGCTATACGGACAAGTGTTTACCAACCCAAGAGATACATGATCGCTCTTGGTACATCTTGTAGCTTTATGTGTTTATCAACATCTTGATCAACCTTGTATCTTCCAACATTTCTTCACTAATATGATGTCTTGAATCCTTCAAGACATATTTGCATTAAGCTTCACTCAACACATAAGCTTCAAGAGTCCAACACATGGACTCCACAATTCCATGGACAAGATCTGCAAGGATATCTCAATGCAAACATTAGTCCATAGAGATTGTCATATAATTACCAAAACCACACATGAGGGAAAATGTTCTTCCAGTCTCCCCCATTTTGGTAATTGATGACAATCTCTTTTGAGAGGGTTTATAATATGAAATTTAACGAACAAGATTGGTTGCACTAACATCAAATACTACAAAGGTATGTGATGTTAGTCCATCCACATATATGGAGCAAACTACCCCATAATTTATGCATGTGTGTATGAACATGAATTTATTGCATATATTATCGACCATTACCGATGGTGGAGTTTCCACTATATATAAAACCAAGCAACGAATGCAAAGGCAAGGAAGACAAATACTTAAGAATATACCAAAGTACAAAGGCCAATTCCATTCAACCCTCCAAAACTTCTCCCCCATTGGCAACGATTGCCGAAATGGGCGAAATGCTTTGGAAAGGTAACATAATACGATCTCCTTCATGATTTATGCATTTCTCACGATATGAGTGAAATCAAATGCACTTATCCAATGACGAATAGATGAAGGGTATCAAACTATACTGAGGATACAAAAATTGCACAAGAAAGAAATCAATTGAAATCCACTGGAAGGATAACAATTGCAAAGGGGGAAAGCATTCACAAAGAAGCAAGCAATCAAGGGATCCAAAACCAATTGAGCACAATAGGATATTATGATAAGATCAACCAAGTGTTCTAAAAATAAAGAGGGAACTCCTCAAGGTACGTGCACAATGAAGGATTTGCATTTCAATATAGCGTGCACAACATGGAATCCTCATTCCTTCCTAGATGCTTTTGAACACAAAAAGGTGCAAGGTTGTATAGTTAAGAAAATAAGTATACCTTGCAACAAACAAATGTTGAAAAAAGAGAGAAGTGGAAAATACCGACTTGCTCAACCGGGAAGGGATGGGTGTGACATGGAAATACAATTTAGGAGACTAAACAAGGATGAGCCTAAGCACCACCATAGTATTTCAAATTATGAGGCACATAGTGCATATCATGTATTTCGCAAACAAGCACACCCAGGAGGATAAATCAAATAGGATCACAAGTTTACTAAGAGGCAATGTGAAACCAATAGAAGAACAAAGCTTGTGCCTTTTAGAGATCACCAAAGAATCAAGAAGTAATAAAATGTGATCACTAAAGATTTTGAATACCAATTAAATAGGTAACTACCCTCATGTGTATAAGTCTAAGTGGACACTAAGTCCACAAAGAAACATGCACACACAATGTAGGTACAAGTTAAAGCACATGGTATCCAAGAGGAAGTCATAAATACACCGATAAGATTTTTTACTTAAAAGCAAAACACATAGCTCAAATTATTCTTAGAGGGTATAGATGAACTTCCAACACCAAGTTATCAAAGCATCACAAATACCCACATAGGATAAGTGATAGTTGGGATACTTCGAGACACAAAACAAATATCACATAAGGCAAATGGTTTATGAGAATTCATCAATATTGCACATGAGAGATTTTGAAACGAATTTGGGGATCGGTGAATCATGAAGATGATTATGTAAATCCCCTTGATGTGTAATCATCCCGGCTTACTCACATTAGCAATGAAGATATTTTTGAAAGAAACTTTGCAAAAACCATATCAAATGCAACTTAGAGAAACTCATGCCAAACAACAACCTACACAAGGTTGAGAGCTAGAAGTATATGCATGATTTAGATACTTGTTACCGAGATAGCATGGACGGTGTAGAAGATGAGAGTTCATAGTCATCCAAGCTTGGCTCCAAGAAGCACATGGTGAAGACATCTTCTTAAAAAGAAGCAAGCTTCCAATACATCTCCCATGTACCTAAAACAAATCAAGTACACAATGGTACCCAAACTAATTGGGTCCAAAGTAGTTAGACCAACTACAATACATAGGACAAACTCCACATAAATATGTGCATATTGATATGAAATAGAATTTCATGCACATCATAGCCATTTAGGATTTGATGGAGTTTATCCTATATATTGGATCAACGAATGTAAGCATGCCATAAGATATACATATAGTAAATATGCATGCACCAAACTTTCAAGAACCAGACGAGATACAATTTGGACAAAACACCAATTAAATCAAGA
Organism: Poa annua; assembly: GCA_026929855.1. Lineage (NCBI taxonomy): Eukaryota > Viridiplantae > Streptophyta > Magnoliopsida > Poales > Poaceae > Poa > Poa annua. The sequence goes on from CM049432.1 coordinate 25,816,820, forward strand.
AGCTACACAAAAGTGTGGCAAGAGAAGGATTTGTACTCATTGTATCAAAGACTCAAACCAACACATGATTGGAGAAACCAATATGAAAATATATCAAATGAAAACAAGGTCAAGGTTAAACCAATGAGCATAAGAAATAAAACAAGCAAACATGCTCGAAGGTTTCATCTCATCCAAGAAGGTACACTAAGAACCGTGGGATGAGATAGCCAACTCCACAAAGAGGAGTAAGATTCCAACAAATAAACCAAGCGCTCTACAATTTTCATGATGGCACAAAGTATCAAGACGAAAAATGTTTGTCTTTCAAAAAGACATGTCATCAGGATCAAAAACCAATTGAAGATAACTAATATTCAATAACGTATATGATTTCTCCCCCAAGATTAGTGCATTACTTATGATCTTGTATTTGAATACAAAATGCACACAAATGAGATCATCACTCTCCATATATATTGTTAAAGCATTAATCATGTTCAAGAAGAGCAATAAGATACCAATCCAATTTAAAGAATAGTGTTCTAAAGAGTATAGAGTAGCTTCCCCATGATTAGTGCATTATTTGAGATCTTGTATGTAAATACAAAATCCACACAAGTGGGATCATTACCCTCCATATATCATTTTGAGCACAAAGTTCAAGAAAAGCAATAAGACCTGATAACAATTAAAATGATGATGTTCTACTCAATGTAGGATAGCTCCCCCAAGGATGGTGCATTACTTAGAATAAAGTCTTCGAATGTAAATGCACAACAATGGGATCCTTGCTTTTGCTAACTCAAGAAAGCACAACAAAAATTATGAGTAGAGCAACAAAAAGATCCAAATGAAGCAAGGACGACAAAAGGGTGGTTAGAACAAAACAAACTTGGCGATAGAATAAGACAATTTATTAATAATAGCCAATGTAAATATGATCAAGACATTTACCACAAATATAATTATCACTTGTCAAAGACAATGATTGTATATAGATAGTTCTCGGTGGTACATGACATATATATGTATTCAAGATCATATTCACAAAACATAAGCATGTGGCAAAATATAAGAATTGAAAAACATGCTTATCTAGAGATTCTTGATGACTTCACCTATTCAAAGATCATACCAAGCATCAAGAAACTCTCTCACAAACAAGATACCAAAAGATGGGTGAACAAAATGCATTTACGCAAATATGGAACTTGTTTGAGTACCATGCCACCTAGGAACAAGATAATCAACAATATCAACTCTAGGTGACACTACCTCACATGTTCACATTTTCTAGGCTTGTAAAATGCACATAGCTTATTACTCCCCCATAATGTGATAATCCATTCTTTGTAAACAAGAGGCAAAAGAAATCCAACAAGAGATAATTAATGGACATTAGAATTTTAATTTCTCATGAGTAAGACATACCACAAAGAGAGTAGATATGTAACATCCCAATATTTTGGAATGTTTAAAAATCACTAAAATTTAAAACTTTTGTTTTGATTAAAATAAAATATTACAATGCCTAAGAAACCAACTATAAAAGACTTCAAACATATTGAAAAGGTTTAATATTTCAAATGTCTCAATTTAACATTATTTTCAAAGGTTGTTTCAAGTAAACAATTTATTATCCATTGTAATTATTAAAACCTCAATATGTAATTTGACAAATGTGTTACAAACTTTCAAACCATTTTATTGAAATAAAAAGTGTTTCTAAATAAGAATTGCATTCATTAATTTCCAAAACATAAAATGATGAATATATTCTATATAAGAGATGAATTAAAACTAAAATGTTTTTCAAAGTTTTTTTATGAAATTTCATATGATTTATACTAATATAAAATATAATGGTACAAAATAAAATTGAATTAAAATTGAATCCAATATAATTCCTATTACTTTAAAATTATTTATATTCTACTAATATACCAGGAATAAAAGTGAATGGTTACTAAAAATGAGTTTTAAATAACTTAATATCAACCATATAAGAATGTGGTAATTTCATAAATTTAATTTAACCCCAAATGAAATTATTAAATTAATATTTTCAAAATTGACCTAAATGGGCAAATTTACATTTTATGAATATTTCAAAATAATTAATTTTCAGAAGTTTTCAAAACATACCCACTAATGTTTTAAAGCATAGATATGAATTTTAAAAATTTATAGAAATTAATTTGACATCATTTGGACATTTAAATCAAAAGTTATTAAGAAAATAGAAAATCAGAAAAAGAAAAAGAGAAAAACCTGATAGCGGGACCCATCTGTCGGACCACCTTCCTTCCACCTCCAGCCCAAAATTCTGGCCGAAAACTTCTCCTCCAATGCCGCCTCTAATTCGAGCATTTGTCACGTGATTTGTTTCCCCGTGCGCGTCTTTAAATAGCTCCTGATATCCTCTACGTTTCCCCTCTCCTTTCCCCTTGAACCGTGCCCCCGGGCCGAGCAATTTGCTCGCTGGAGTTCGTCGGCTGCCGCCGCGTTTCTCCAAATTCCGGCAAGGTATGTCGATACCTGAGCGCACAAGTCACTCCTCTCCCATCCTCGCGTCAGTGCGCATCCCCTGCCTCCTTTCCTCGATTCTTTTTGCAGCCGAACGGAGCGTCTCGTGCTCGACCGAAGCACGGCGGCGCGTCTTCGCTTCGTCCGAGCGTAGCGGCCGTTCCGGGAAGCGGAACTCGCGGCCATCGCGACCAACCTCTTCACTGCGGCACGCCCCACCCGAAGCTGCCATCCTCGCGTCCGGAGAACTGTCGGAGCACCGTCCCCGTCCGCGTCTGAGCCGCCGCCGCCGTCTCCTTCGTCTCCGGCGACCGGAGCGCCACCACCTTTTGGTCAATCGTTGTGAGCCCTCCGATCTCCTTCCAACGGCTGAGATTAGAACTTTAATTCAAACCGGTACCGTTAGATCTGGACAGTAGATCTAGATCTGGACGGCCCAGATTCAAACACTTATCCATGTCAGCGTGCACAGTCAGCGCACAGTCAGCATCCGAGTCAGCTCCCACGTCATAAAAGGATTTCTTTTAATTAGATTAAATGGCACTTTTGCAGAATAGTCCCTAGAATTAAAACATCTATAACTTTTTAACCACAACTCCAAATTTGACAAATTTTATATTTTTGGAAAGCCCTTGATATGTAGAATATTTTAGATCTGTTAGATTTCAAATTTGACTTAGTTTAAAATATTCAAATTTCAAATGGAGAATTTGAGTATTTTTGTCATAACTTTAAATCTGTAAATTCAAAAATTACAAATAAAATTGTTTTAGAATATTATAACTTGATGCCTCTGTTATAAAATATTTTTTAGCAGTATTTGAATGATTTCATAGTTATATATTTAAATTGAATAGTTTGAATATTTTTAACATAAACATTATTTTTGAATAAATCCAATTGCTATAAATTTATTTAAATCCCCTCTGTCTATTAATACTAATTACAAAATTTTGTTATAAAAATTTAATCACATAAAACTCTAATATTTTTATTTAATTCTTTTATTATATTTTGCAAATTAGAAACTAATTTAATTGCATTTATAACCTTATGCATACTTTGTAAATATCACAAAAATTAGTATTATGTTTCTTGTGAATTAAAATTGCATTTCATGCATAGCATATTGTATTTTGTAGTTATACTCCTCATAGGAAAACCTCTCCATTATTTTTCTCTAAGTTAGAAATATTTTCAACTTAACATTTGGTAAAGTGTTATGCACTTAGACACTTAGGATTTTCAACATGGAGCTAGAAGACCAATGAAGGACTTAGCCAAACAAGACTTCAGAAGTACCTTCAAGGAGCAGAAGCACTTAGAAGAAAAATCAAGAAGAAGTTCATGAAGACCAACCAGAAATATTTTCTAAGTCTTGCTCCCTCTCTCTTTCATTTCTCCTTTCTTCTCTTAGACCTCTTGAAGACTAAGTTAAATCCAAGACCAGCCTAGGTGATACAAAAATCATCAAGTCTGAAGATTATTCAAGTCTACCAAGAATTCAATCAAGACATCACCAAGGAGAATATTACAAGTCTAGAGATGAAGCCTGGAGGACAACTACATCTTTGTTTCTATCTTTTCCCTCTTTCTAATCTTGTCTTTCACTTAAGACTTAAACAATTTTGATCATATTACCATCTTGAAGTTTGTTGGATCCTAGCAGCATAGTGAGATGAAGCGGCCTGGAGACAAACCTTACATGTCCACGTACATGAGACCTGTTCCACAATAAGTGGCTGGCCGGGTGTTTGTCTCTCACTATAGTGAATATCCAATTTACAAAGAGTTGATAATAAAAGTTGATCACCTTATAGACTTAGTATTTTCTCTAAGTATTTTTACACATCATGACTAAGCCATTAGAGCGCTTATTCAAGATGAACTATAACAAAGTATTTTATTCAACGTATGACCTTAGTCCTTTGTCATTTTTACACCCATTTTCGCTTTGCATTAACTTAAAATATTTTCTTAGCAAGACATACATCTCTAGTCCTTAGGAATATTTTGCACCTCATGCATAAACATAAATTCCTTAGAAGTTTTATGAAACCAGTTTGTTCACTATGTATGTGCATGTATGTTTGATGATTGTTGTTTGTTGATTGTTGTATTGTTGTTTGCCTATATTGTTAGATTGAACAGAGAGCTCCAAATAACGTTGAATAGAGTTGTGAGCAAAGACATCATTCAAAGGCAAGTGGCACACCTCATAAACTTCCTACTATTTTCTATATGCATTACTTAGTGTATTTTTATATAAGCATGTGTAGGATAGTATTCCTATGCTAAACATGTGTAGAAATTCCTTATTCATGTGTCTAGGCTCCTATACAATACTTAGTAGAATTATTGATGCTATGCAAATGTTGTTTTGTGACAACCTAAATTCTACAAAGTTAAGAATGAAACACCTGTGTGGTATTGAGTGGCTACTTAGGCCATGTCTATGGTTCCTGGAGTACGTACACTTGAGAATGGCCACCCAGGAACAGAGGAATCTGAAGAACTCCGAGTGACGATTGTTTCCAGTGCAGCCATTGCCAATGAGCTCTGGCTTGATCAACTATGTTGCGTGGACTCTCTCCGGCTTGACAAGCAGATGTAGGGGATGTTAGGTGGAACGGGTCAAGCCAGGTGGGAGGGAAAATTGTTCTGAACGATCTCGTCTCATTCTTCTCCTTTTCCTTATCACTATAAGTGTGTAAAGGATAGTTTGGGTTGAATGGTTACAATGGTGAACGTGCACAACCTCTGCAGAGTGTAAAAGTAAGTACTTAGCCGTGTCCCCGGTACGGACAATTTGAGCAGCTGATCACGGACGTCAACGAGGATTCCACCATTCCAACTTCAGAAATAAAACTTGATGGGTGAACAAGGGTAGAATGAGACAGTGGTTTTCATGCCACGAATGTCTCGAATAGAAGAAAAGTGTTTTCCAAAGAGTTAGGAAATTTTGGCTTTATGCAAAATAGCCTTGAACTCCACCAGCCAAATATGCATATAGGCTATAGAGTTATTCCATTAAGTGTCCACCATAGTGTCACTTGCCTGACTCCATTTTTAATGGAATCTGACCCACGTTGTTGCAATATTTTTCTTATTGCAGATTGTTCAGATAACGAGTTAGGTTTCGCTTAAAGGTTTCGAGTCTACAACCAACATGTTTTCGCCTGTGGCAACATGAAGATGATGGAGACTCACTGCTTTCGAATTTCCGCTGTTTACTCTTTCAAAGCTAGCTTTATGCTATGCAACTTGTATTGAATATTTGGTAAGTCTGGATCATCGATGTAATAAAAATGATACTTTGTTGTGATATTACATCGTAAATTGTGTGTGCAAACGAATCGATCCAGAGCTTTGCACTATACACAGGTATTTGCCTTATTTAAAGTACAGGTACACTACAAGATAATATTGAAATATCACCACTATGTGGTATTCCTCATGTATACACATTTTTAGGATAGTGAGTTACCAAAAAGCACATCACTCCCCAAAATGAGATAGTCCATTAAAATCCCTAAAAGAGCCAATTAAGATGAAAGCAAATAGACAAGAGGCTCAAAACATACATGGTCTGCAAACCAACATACACAAGCTTGATTACTCAATAGAAAGTAAGTAGAGTGCACAACACATATAAAACACTAGTAAGGTACAAAACCAAACACATGCAAGGGTGCAAGTAACTTTCAATGTATGTCGTAGTATCGGCATAATTGATAGGAGACGGGGGTCCTCTAGCCTGTGTATGGATTGTGGGGAAGAAGGTTGGTGTCGTCGAGGACGGGATTGAACACGGCGAGTTTACCCAGCTTCGGATCCCACAGCGGTGGCGAGATCCCCTACGTGCTGCTATAATTCACTATGAGGCAATAGCCGTGAACAGGTTACAATGTGTATGATGCGTATTGAAGCGTCTGCCCTAAAGGCTCCCTGGTGGCCGGCTTATATAGGCGGCCAGACCCCAGGGTACAAGGAAAGTACTTGTTCGGCAAGTAAACATAGTCCTAGACCTAGCCGGCTTAGTTGCCGCCTTCCGTCTTGGGCTTGGTGGCTTGATGGGCTTCGGCCTTCCGCCTTCCTTGGACCGTCCGCCTACTTCCTTGTACGTCAGCTATCTGGGCCGCCCGGCAGGCTTCGGCCTTACCACCCTTGGGCCACCCTGGACTAGCCGGATTGATCCATGTTGGTTATACCCCTAGTTGATATATCCCCAACAATGTATACATATGAATTAAATACAAGTTACCGCAAGGAGGAGCATTGGATATATGCTAAGACAATATACTCCAATTGACTTGACTTGAGAGAATATGAATGATGAAGATCCCTTAATTCTTCATGATGTAGTCAAGTCTCCAATGTCCTCCGCTTACACCTATTGATCAAGTTTTAGCTTGTTGGTCCCCAACCAAGTTGGGTCCTAAGAGGTTAGTCACAATAGGCTTGGCAACCCAAATGGTTCTTTTCTTGACACCACTTTGGGTACCAATATCTTTGGCAAACACATTCCCAACCTTATCTTTCCGAAGAGAATGAACATTATCAATTGTAGTGGGGTTGGATAAGTTACCATGAGTGCATGAAGAAGCAAAGTGATCCTTCCCACGACATTTGTAGCAAAGTTGGCTTTTACCTTTCTTCTTGGGAAGGGTAAGTTCTTCAACTTGGGAAGCTTGAGTTTGAACGTGAGGTTGCTTCCCTTGTTGCTTCTCACTAAGAGGCTTCTTCTTCAAAGGGCAAGATTTTACATGGTGCCCTTCAACCTTGCACTTGAAGCACACAATCTTGGCTGAATCAATAACTTGTTCTTGGCCCTTCTGCTTGATGAACTTGTGCTTCTTCTTGACATTGGACTTGTTCTTGTTATTGGAGTTGAATCCAAGTCCACTCTTTTCATGAGGAAGTTGTTGCACTCTCAACATGTTGTCGAGGGTGGACTTCCCTTCATGACACTTCTTCAACTCTTTCTTCAAAAAAGTGACTTGTGCCTTGAGCTCTTTGAGTTCCTCTACATGGTTAGTTTCAACACAAATACTAGAGGAAGTAGATGCTACATTGTTAGAGCAACAAGGCAAGGAATGTAATTTATCACAAGATTTAGCAATTGTATGTGATGTAGAATTACTAGTACTAGCACATTGCAATAAAGCATTAGTAGTTGAAGTTGTGCTAGTGTCCACAAGAGGCTCACAAGACTTTACCTTCGTAGTGAGCGCCTCATGAGCTAAGTTTAGCCTAGCATGGGATGCTAGAAGATACTCATTAGAGCTTGAAAGCTTTTCATGATTTTCTTCCAATATCCCATACTTGCTAGTTAGCAAATCAAGTTGAGCCCTTAACTCAACATTCTCCTTCAAATAGATGCTTCACACAAAGTGGAGTTGGTAGCACAAGAATCATTAACATTAGAAATGGAAGAAGACATCATGACAAGCTCATTGCTTAATTTAGCATTTTATTTACTAAGCACATTACATTTAGCAATAGCATGGTCATGTTTTTTAGTGAGTTTAGCAATTACTTCATTGTTTAACTCCTCACTAGATTCCAATCTCCCTCGCGACCAACCCGAGTTTCTTGATCTTCCTCAAGAGCATTCTCAAGATTGTGGACCTCACCCGCGGAATCACGAGCAAGACCCCACCCTTCATGACAACGGGTCTCCATAGCCTCAAAGGTCTCCTTGAGCTCAACAAGGGTAGTCATGATTTCTAAGAAGCTCTCATGAGCTATTTTATTATTTAAGAGAGAATGAGAGACAATATCAAACTTCTCCTTAATTAGATCATCATCATGAGATATATTGGAGTGCACGGTAGGAGATACCTTAAACTCCTTACCCATAAGGCAAAAGTGAGTAGTGGATGAAGATGATGGAGAGTTGCTTGAAACACCATTGAGGTCCTTGTCTTGTTCCAAAAATTGTTGGGATTCCTCTACATTGTTAGCCAAACAAGTACTAGAGGAAAAAGAAACATTTTGATCATGGCAACAAGACAAGGAAAGCATATCATCATGAGATTTAGTTAAGCAACTACTACATGATATGCAAGGACTATCAACACTAGCATGTATGACATTTGAAGTGCTAGAGGTGTTTAAGTCCAAAGATAGAGCATTGCAATAAGATGAGTGAGAAGTATAGTAAATAGTGGATTCAGCATCAATAATGCAATTTCTATCACCACTCACCATATCATTACCTTGTGGCAAACCTAATGTCGGTGAAGTGGAGGAAGACGTGAGCTCATCACGACCATATGTGGAAGGAGGACAATCATCCTTAGAAATGTTGAACACCTCATATATATCTTGAAGTTTTGTCCATAATTCATGAGCGCTCCGAAATGCATGATTGACGCAAGGACTACATTTCTCAAAGCACATATAAGACCATTAGATGCTAGAGTATCGAGATAAGAGTTTTTCTCTTCCTCTAAAGATAATTCTTGTGAATCCTTTGGAGGAGAAAACCCATATCTACAATCATCTCTAAATTTGAACTCATGTCTTTAAAAAAATTAAGCATGCGAATTTTCCAAACATCATAATTTGTGCCATCTAATCTATAAGTGGGATTATGCACTAGATCTCTAAACGGCATCTTTATTTCTAGGAGGTTAGTCCTAATAATGAGATAACCTGGCTCTGATACCAATTGAACGGATAGATGTCGCCTAGAGGGGGGGTGAATAGGCGATTTAAAACTTTTTCCGAGAAGCCGGAATATCCGGTCCAAGAATGACCCGGAAATTCCGGTATGCTTGATAAAGGCGGAATAAACTAGAGGTTTACTTTAACAAGCATACAACTTAGATATAAATACTAGGCTCACCTATGTGCACCAACAACTTAAGCTAAGAAATACAAGTAACAAGGTGATAGCAAGATAGATGACTTCAAGCACGAAGGCTACCACAATGTAAAGTGCATAAGTAAAGAGCTAGGGTATAGAAATAACCGAGGCACGCGGATACGAGGATGTATTCCCGAGTTCCACCCAAAGGTGTACGTCTCGTTTGGAGAGGTGTGCGCAACCACAACAGGTTGTAGCAACGCCACAAAGGCTCACCTTCTTCTCCTGATGAACTCAACCACAAAAGGTTGCGAGTTCACCTTCCACTATTGATCTCATTTGGGGCGGAGATCGAATCCCGTACAACTCTTGAGGCACACACCCACAACTTAATTGGGGGCTCCCAAGTCTTGAGGCACACACCCACAACTTAATTGGGGGCTCTCAAGTGACCACAAAAGGTCTTGGCCACAAAAGGTCGGCCACAAAAGGCGTCTAGGGTCCAAAGACCCAAGAGTAACAAGATCACAAGTATCACCACCACGACCGATGCAAATGCAATGGCAAGAGCACACAAAGTGCTCAAGTGTAACATCCCAACATTTTATAATATCCAAAAATCACTAAAATTTATAACTTTTGTTTTGATTAAAATAAAATAGTAAAATGCATAAGAAAACTAACTATGAAAGACTTCAAACTATTGAAAGAGTTTAATATTTCAAATATCTCAAGTAATAACTATTTTCCAAAACTTGATTCAAGTTAGACATTTTATTATCCATTGTATTTCTTAAAGCCTCAATATGAAATTTGACCAATGTTTTACAAACTTCCAAACCAATTTCATATAATAAAAAGTTTTCTTTTAAGTATTTGATTCCAACCACTTAGCCATAGCTATTCATAAATTAAAATAATATCTACAAGTATTCTTTTAAACTATTTTAGAACATGATCTATTTGCCAAATGGTTTTCATTCTTTTAACTAAGTTCAAAACATAGTTTTGGAGATTACAAGTCTATAGTTTATAACCTTAAAACTTCATAGATTTTATAATTAAATAATTATCCAAATGTGCGTTGCATTAATTTAAATTAGTTTCATTAATTCTCAAACATAAATTGATCTTCATGCATATATATCCAGTATAAGAAATGAATTAAATCTAAAATCTATTCTAAAGATATGTTATAAAGTTTTCAAATGATTTATCATATTATGAAACTTAATGGTGCACAAAATAATTTGAATTAAAAATGTTTACATTACATTTTCTCTTTTCATTACAAATAGTTTTAATATGATTTTTAATAATCTATTAAATCTAAAATTTATTTAATATTGGAATATGAGTTTAAATATCATAAATTCAAACATATTTGAATGTGGGTATTTCATAGAATTTATTTTAGCCAAAAATAAAATTAATTAAACCCTAGTTTTAAATTTAACATAAAGTGTCAAATTGTATTAAACCAATATTTCAAAATTATTACTTTTAAAACGTTTTCAAAACATACCCACTAATGTTTTAAAGCATAGATATGAATTTTACAAATTTATAGAAATTAATTTGACATCATTTGTACATTTAAATCAAAAGATATGAATTGAATAAATAAAAACAGAAAAGGAAATTACCTGGATGACGTCATTGCTGACGTCATCGTCGTGTACCTCCAGCCGGATTTCACGCCCGAAACGGCCGGCAATTCCCCTCATCAATCCGAGCGATTGACGTCCAATGTTTGGCCCTTTTAAAATCCCTGCCCCTCCTCTCTCATCCCCCTCTTCCCCCTCTCAAAACCGTGCCCCCAGGCCGGCAAAAATGCTCGCCGGAGAAGCTCCAAGCAGCCGCCACGATTCATCGATTTCGGCGAGGTAAGCAAGCACGCGGGCCCCAGACCCCTCCTATCCTTCTCGCCGTCCTCACGCGCACCTTCTCAACCCCTCCCTCGCTTCGTTTTCGCAGCAGCTTGTCGAGGAGGAACCGACCGAAGCTCGCCGGCGAAAACCGCGCCTCCGTCTGTGTCTTCACCCCTCTCTCGGATGCGCAGCTCGACGCCGACCACCTCACGGAGCTCGCCGCGCCGCGCTGAACTCCGGCGTCATCTCCGAGAGCCAAGAGGACCACCGGAGCACCGCCTTCGCCAACACACGAGCGCCGGCGCCGCCATCTCCTCCATCTCCGGTGGATTCCGCCGCCACCTCCTCTCCATCGCACGGTGAGCGTCCGGTCTTGATTCTACGGCTAAGATTAGATCCTTAACGCGAACGGGTACGGGCAGATCTGGACCATCAGATCCAGATCTGACGGCCCAGATCGCTTCACTTATCCACGTCAGCCGCACAGTCAGCATCCCAGTCAGCTGCCCCGTCAGAAAAGGATTTCTTTTAATTAGATTAAATGGCAGTTTTGCATAAAAGCCCCTGTCTATTTAAACTATCATATATTTTTAACCACTTATCCAAATTTGATAAATTGTATATATTTGGAAAGCCCTTGACATGTAGAATATTTTAGATCTGTTAGATTTCAAATTTAACTTAGTTTAAAATATTCAAATTTCAAATGGATGATTTGAGTATATTTGTCATAATTTTAAATCTATAAATCCAAAAATTGGAAATAAAATTGTTTTAGAAACTTTATAATATTTGTAATATGATGCCTCTGTTATAAAATAATTTTGAGAATTATTTTAATGATTTAATAGTTATATGTTTAAATTTAATAACTTTAGTAATTTTGATATAACTTTTAATATAAACATTAGTTTTGAATAAATCCAAATACTATAAATTTATTTAAATCCTCTCTATCTATTAACACTATTTATAAAATTTTGTTATAAAAATTTAATCACAGAAAACTTAATCCTATATTTATTCCTTTTATTATATTATATTTTGAAAAAACAGAAATTTATTAAATTGCATTTATAGTCTAATGCATACTTTATAAAGATCACAAATTTTGTATGATGTTTCTTATGATTAAAAAGTGCATTGCATGCATAACTTATTTTCACATATAGATATATTTCTCATAGGAAAACCTCTTCATTATTTTCTCTAAGTTAGGATTATTTTCAAACTTAGTATTTTGGTAAAAGTGCTATGCACTAGACACTTAGGATTTTCAACATGGAGTTAGAAGGTCAATGAAGGACTTAGCCAAGAAAACAAGACTTCAGAAGTATCTTCAAGGAGTAGAAGCACATAGAAGAAAATCAAGAAGAAGTTCATGAAGACCAACCAGCAATATTTTCTAAGTCTTCCTTCCTCTCTCTTTCTTTTCTCCCTTCTTCTCTGAGACTTCATGTAGACTAAGTTAAATCCAAGACCAGCCTAGGTGATACAAAAATCATCAAGTCTGAAGATTATTCAAGTCTACCAAGAATTCAATCAAGACATCACCAAGGAGAATATTACAAGTCTGGAGATGAAGCCTGGAAGACCAACTACATCTTTCTTTCTATCTTTTCCCTCTTTACTAATCGTGTCTTTCACTTTAGAAATAAACAATTTTGATCATGTTATTACCATCTTGAAATTGTTGGATCCTAGCGGCATAGTGAGATGAAGCGGCCTCGAGACAAACCTGACATGTCCACGTACATGAGACCTGTTCCACAATTTAAGTGGCTGGCCGGGCGTCTGTCTCTCTCACTATAGTGAATATCCAATTTACAAATAGTTGTTAATAATTGGTTATCACCTTGAAGAATAGACTTAGTATTTTTCTCTAAGTATTTTGCACATCATGGCTAAGCCATTAGAGTGCTCATTCAAAATGATTTATAGCAAAGTTATTTTGTCCAACTTAAGACCTTAGTCCTTAGTCATTTTGACCAGCCTATTCGCCTTGCATTAACTTAAAAGATTTTCATAGTATAACATGCATCTCTAGTCCTTAGAAATAATTTGCATATCATGCATGACATGTTTTCCTTAGAAGTTTAAGAAACTTGTTTGTATGTGTTCTATTGTTTTGTTTTATGATTGATGTTTTGTTGTTTGTTTGTATTGTTTAGACTGAACGGAGAGACCCGAATTCGCTGAAAAGAGTTTTGGAGTAAAGACTTCATTCAAAGGCAAGTGGCACACCTCATAAACCTCCTATTATTTTCTATACGCATTACATAGTGTATTTTTATATAAGCATGTGTAGGATAGATTTGCTATGCTAAACCGGTGTAGAAATTCCTTATTCTTGTGTCTAGGTTCCTATGCAATACTTAGTAGAATTATTGATGCTATGCAAATGTTGTTTTGTGAAAATCTAAATTCTACTAAGTTAAGAAAGAACCTCCTGGGTGGATTGGTTGTATACGGAGGCGAAGTTGGGTGGCTACTCAGGACCATTTCTATGGTGTATACCTGAGTATGTGCACTTGTGGATGGCCACCAAGGGAACAGAGGAATCTAAAGAACTCCGAGTGACGATTGCTTCCAGTGTAGCCATTGCCATATGGGCTCTGGCTTGATCAATTATGTTGCGTGGACTCTCTCCGGCTTGACAAGCAGATGTAGAGGGTGTTAGGTGGAACGGGTCAAGCCAAAGTGGGAGGGAAAATGCTTCTGAAAGATCTCGTCTCATTCTTCTCCTTTTCCTTATCACTATAAGTGTGTAAAGGATAGTTTGGGTTGAATGGGTACAATGGTGAACGTGCACAACCTATGCAGAGTGTAAAACTAAGTACTTAGCCGTGTCCCCGGTACGGACAATTTGAGCAGCTGATCACGGACGTCAACGGAGGATTCCACCATTCCAACTTCAGAAATTAAAACTTGATGGGTGAACAAGGGTAGAATGAGACAGTGGTTGTCATACCACAAATGTCTCGAATAGAAGAAAAGTTTTTACCAAAGAGTTAGGAAAAATTGTCTTTATGCAAAATAGCCTTGAACTCCACCAGCCAAATAAGCATATAGGTATTAGAGTTTTTCCTCTAAGTGTCCACCATAGTGTCACTTGCCAGACTCCATTTTTAATGGAATCTGACCCACGTTGTTGCAATATTTTTCTTATTGCAGATTGATCAGATGACGTGTGAGGTTTCGTTTAAGGTTTTGAGTCTACAACCAACATGTTTTCGCCTGTGCCAACATGAATGTGATGGAGACTCACTGCTATTGTATTTCCGTTGTTTACTCTTTCAAAGCTAGCTTTATGCTATGCAACTTGTATTGAATATTTTGTAAGTCTGGATCATCGATGTAATAAAATTGATACTTTGTTGTGATATTGCATCGTAAACTGTGTGTGTAAACGAATCGATCCAGTGATTTGAACTATACACAGGTATTTGCCTTATTTTAAGTGCAGGTACGCTACATCAAGTCCTTCACTCTCAAATTCCAATAAAGCAACAAATGGTTATGAGGAAATAAGAGAGGAAGAACAAAGTAAACCACAAAGGAGTCAAATTCTTCACTCCCAAATCCCACCAAAAGCAACTAATGCTTATGGGAGGAGAAGAGAGGAAGAACAAAGAAGAAGAACCACAAAGGAACTCCAAGATCTAGACCCACTAGGTTCCCCTCACTTAGAGGAGAGATGGATTGGTGGATCTAGATCTGCTCTCTCTTTTCCCTCAAGAAGTAGCAAGAATCATTGGAGGGACGGAGAGATACCAAGCTCAAGAAGGTCAACAATGGAGGTAAAAACTTGCTTCAAAGGTTGGAGAACCATTGGGGAAGAAGGCCTCTTAAATATCGCAACCCAAAATCCAACCGTTGGGTGCAGATTCACGCCGTAGCGATACTACCGCTGGCCCTAGCGGTACTACCGCCCCCCCTAGGGAGTTAGGGCATCAAAACGGGCTGAAAACAGGCTTCACGTAGCGGTACTACCGCCCCAGCGGAACTACCGCTCCCGGAACCGCCGAAAATGGCTCTCTGTTTGGTCCAGAGGTACCTCGGGTGGTACCGCGGCGCTACTACCGCCACAGCAAAAACAACAGAACACCAAGTACCAATACGAGCAAAACTTTTGCAACCGGACTCTGTTTTTGATGTTCTTGGGCTCGTTGGAAACGTGACAACGAGCCCTACATGAATGCGTAGAGAAACATCATAGTACAATAAGGGAGGTTTAAACCAAAAAAGGAAAGGTAAGACCTCTCGATAAAAGGATAACTTTTTTTGAAGCAAAAGACAGTAGGGAAGACCCCTACTGTCACATTTACCATTTTCTATTGATGCACGGCAGCAGGCCAATATTTACAAAGATATTACAAGAGTAGTTCATAGAGTATCTAACCACTGATGCATCCCCTCTTTAAGGCTAGGCTTAGCTCTACACATAATTAAAGAGAATGCATCTTTAAACATAGCAAGACATCTGTCTAAACTAACAATCTCATTATCAAAAATGATTTTATTTCTATGATTCCAGATGCTCCAGCAGCCCACTAGTAATGCCTCCCTGAAACAAATATTATTTTGGCGCTGCTTACCCTCCATAAGCATCTCTATCAGCTCCAACTCAATATCCCATGAGTAATTTGTGCTCTCCCAGAATGACTTACTGAATTCACATCCGAAGAATAGATGGATCAAGTCCTCATTGAAATCATCAGTACAAAGAACACAACTAGCATCCTCCACATAAAAATGTTTTCTGGTCATCAAGTCCTTAGTATTCAATCTGTCCAACAAAAGGAGCCAGAAGAAGAACTTATGCTTTGATAAACAACAGGATTTACAAATCCATTTGAACGGCGCAGATGCTTCTGGTGGTTCCAAGATAGCCTCATACATCTGGTGGTTCCATGAGCCAGACGAACTTATGCTTTGATAAAAAACATGATTTCCAAATCCATTTGAACGGCGCAGATGCATCGTAAACTGTGTGTGTAAACGAATCGATCCAATGATTTGCACTATACACAGGTATGTGCCTTATTTTAAGTGCGTGTACGCTACATCAAGTCCTTCACTCTCAAATTAGAACAAAGCAACAAATGCTTATGATGGAATAAGAGAGGAAGAACAAAGGAAACCACAAATGAGTCAAATCCTTCACTCCCAAATCCCACCAAAAGCAACTAATGCTTATGGGGGGAGAAGAGAGGAATAACAAAGGAGAAGAACCACAAAGGAACTCCAAGAACTAGATCCACTAGGTACCCCTCACTTAGAGGAGAGATTGATTGGTAGGATTGTAGATCTAGATCTCCTCTCAACTTTACCTAAAGAATATGGAAGAATCAATGGAGGGATTGAGAGGAACCAAGCTTTCCAAGGTCAACAATGGAGTAGGAGAGAGGGGAAATTCGTGCTCCCTTGGATGGGCCAAGGAAGAAGAAAAGGGGGAGTTTTTATACCCCCCTAGATATTCTAACGGTTGGACCCAGAGAAAATCGGAAATTCCGGTCGGAAATTTAGACCGGAAATTTGCTCCAGTCGGAAATTTCGGTACTGACTTGAACCGGAAATTGTGATAGGAAATTTCACTTTTTCGGAATTTCCGAGTCCCCGAAAACTGACAGAAACAGCGAAACGAAAATTGCAGTAACTTTTTCATCCAAACTCCGTTTTCGATGATTTTAGGCTCGTTGTAATCGTTACAACGAGCTCTATACGAATGTGCATAGAAACACCATAGTCCATCATGTGAGGATAAAACCAAATGGGGAAAGGTTTAACTTTCCTAAAACATGTAAACCGGTAAAACCTCCAATATCAAAAACGTAACAAGATATTTATACGAAATCCATTTTTGATGAACTAGATCTTAGTATGGAGATAAACCAAGCTCTAAATCATCAAATGGATGAAAGCCAACAATTTTCCAAAGTAAGACCGTTTCGGATGAACAAGAGCTTGGCATGGAGATGAACCAAGCTCTAGTTCCACACCACCATAAAGGTTGAATAAGAACCAAGAAATATGATATGCCAAGTATGCAAAGGTTTGAGCTCTCCACAACGATGCGATCAAGTTACTCACTTGAGAGCCCCTCTTGATAGTACGCCTATCTATCCTATAGCCCTATCAAGATCATACCTTTGCCTTGAGCATTCCACTTGAGTTAGATGATGACTATCTTGATATCTTCAAGTGGTTCATCTTTCTTGATTGTGCGTTCAAGCACATGCTTGATGAAGACTTCTCCAATACTCCCCCATGCTCACAATGGGAGAGTCTCGCTAAGCTTCGTCTTCATATGTCCATAGCAAGCTCCAAGCATAGGATCTCTTCAAGAAGCTTCTCTTGGTCTTGTACATCTCACCTTGATGACGATCACCACATGATGTCATCCTCCATGAGCTATATGAAATTTTCATTTGATGCAAGCCCATGGGAAGATACCTAACCTCATGTAATGATACCACACACACATATATCATGGTTTAGTTCACAAAGCTATACGGACAAGTGTTTACCAACCCAAGAGATACATGATCGCTCTTGGTACATCTTGTAGCTTTATGTGTTTATCAACATCTTGATCAACCTTGTATCTTCCAACATTTCTTCACTTATATGATGTCTTGAATCCTTCAAGACATACTTGCAATAAGCTTCACTCAACACATAAGCTTCAAGAGTCCAACACATGGACTCCACAATTCCATGGACAAGATCTGCAAGGATATATCAATGCAAACATTAGTCCATAGAGATTGTCATATAATTACCAAAACCACACATGAGGGAAAAAGTTCTTTCAACACGGGTGCGCCCAGTGGTGGCTTCCTCATCATCATAAGTACTCATGGGACGAGTTGGAGCAGCCAGGTGGGATTTATTCATGTGCAGACGATCAGGCTTGTGAATAGTGCAATCAAGGGCAGCGTCCACATCTATTTGCTCCTCAGGGGTGAAAGGAAACCTGTCCTTGATGAGCAGCATGATGTAGGGTGCATAGGGAGGCACCTTCCTATGGAAAATGGCATAGTGCATCTCGCAGAAAATGAAGTCCATGACATCAAAGGAGAATGAGTTGGGCTCGGGCACGGAGTCTGAGAGGTATGCTTGGCTCACCAAAGGCATGAGATGAACAAGTCCTCGACGAATATCATCATTGTTCCCTACATTTAAAGCAATGGAGTGGCGGAACATCCAAAGGACAATGTCATAGACGGGCTTCAAGCCATGGGTGCCACCAATGGTGCCATTAGTCTCATAGCACTCGACCATGTCATTCTTGTCATAGCGGCCATCATCATTGTGCAATCTCATACCTGCGGGCTCATCTAACCCATTGAAGGGGTAACCAAGTAGCGCAGCCAAGTCCTTGAAGGAAGCCTGAAGTCTGAATTTCCCTGACATCCATGCCATCCCAATGTTAGGGGAGTCATCATGAAGGGGTTACGGTGCAGAAAAAAATAATTTTTCTAGCGAACGAAACCCTAACTAGCCAGGATCTATCTATCTAGTACATGCGATAACGGTGGCGGAACGGGTTACATTACCTCCATGTAGACCGATAGCGGGGATTGCGCTCCCGCACAAGCGTTGACGATGAAGTCGTACGTAGCCGACCTCGAGGTCGCGAAGAACTTGCCGCGATGTCGAAGTCGATGACGCCGGGGTGTCGATGATGATCTGCGTCGACGGGCGTCGGGCGGAAGAAGGCAGAGCGCCAACACCGGGGCTGGTGCGCCGGCAGCAGAGGGGGAGGTGGCGCGGCGGCTGCAGAGGGCGAGACGACGTCGCCCAAGCTTCTCAAAAGAGTAGCCTCCGAGCACTCGCAAACATATGGAGCTTACCGACAACTCCCGGTCATTCAGATCCAGCTGAAATCGCAGGAGTAGATCTTATCTGGAATCCCGCAGAGCAACGGCGCTCTGCGGTATGGCTTAGGTGGAGAGAGACCCCCTTCCTCAGCTCGGCGCGGCTCCAACTTGGGAACCACGAGATCGAGAGAGAAATTGGGAATTAATTGAATTTCCTATGAATTAAATCAATTAATATGCCTTGGTATATAAAGGGGGAAGGGGGTGTGCAAACCCCTTGGCTCCCCCATGTGGGACTAATGGAGGAGGGGGGTGGTGCGCCCCACCATGGGCCGGCCGAACCTCCCATGGGGCCCACCCCCCTTTGTGGGGTGCGGCTCCCCCTCTTGGGCCCTTTTAGGGCCCATGTAGGTGGGAGCCCCCTTTTTCCTTTATTTAATTAATATTAAATTAATATAAAATTCTCATTAATTCATAATTAATATATTTATATATAATTCAATATCCCTTGACTCCGAAACTATTTCGGAACCATCCGAACAACTTTCGGACATTCCCGGAACCATTCCATATCTTCCCGGAACTCCTTCCGGACCACCGGAACTCTTTCCAGATCATTTCTCTCTCTCCAACAAAAACCTATAAAATTCCAGAACCTATCTCCTAGCGTTGCTAAGACCTTAAGTTTGTTACGCTACGGTTCGGGAACACTCCAGACATGGTCGAGACACTCCGCTCACCAATGATCGTCAGGGATACCTGGAAATATATGACGACCCCTGTGCATTCCACGAATATCGTCGTTGAACCATAAGTATGATATTCATTCCCTTTGTCTCTGCGATACTACCTTGTCCGAGATATGATCGTAGACACACCGATGCCTTTGCTGTATCTCGTTACCGACGAAGGTTATTAACTCGTCTGCGATATTACATCTCCATGACCTAGTCATAAGCTGCGCAGCTATATAGATGCAATATCACCGAGTGGGCCCAGAGTATCTTTCCACGAACGTGAAGAAGCTCACCGTGTCTCTATAGCATATTCACGCACATGCTATTCACAGCTAGGAGGTAAAGCGCAATCTCTATTGCACTGGAGTTCGCTATCTAGAAATTGTAGATATTCGTAAGTCTGAAGTAGATGTCACACAACTTCTTCAACTGAGTCTCCAGACAGGTATGCTCCCCATGTGAATGGTCCGGAACTTTCTAAGCTGTCTGAACTTCTCAAGACTCAATTCATCTTTGAAGTGACCTTTGATCGCATCAATCACAACATATCGCTCCAGGTGTTGAATACAACTTTCAACTCTGGTGCTAGGCATACGCTCATGATGACCTTCACTTCCATGAAAATATCATGATGCTTACGGAACTCATCATCTTTCTCCTTGCTATCAGAATCATCTCGTCTAATTCCTAACTAATGTTCTAGCACATATAGGATGTTTGTTGTGTTTGGAGAATGTTTCTAAAACCAATGTACCAGCTGATGAAGTTGGACCCGTCTGCTTCTAAGGTCGAATCCGAGCTCTTGAAGAAGTAACCGAAGCGTAGTTCCGTAGTCTCCAGATGTGATCGCAAAAGAGGTAAGATAAGTTTATAATATATAGGTGTTTTAGTTCTATAATCTCACTATCAAAAACACACCACACCAAGATTATTATCCCTAAAAATAATAATGGCGATTACACGACCCTCATCCACCACACTACCCCCGATCATCACGGCCGGCAGCACAGCTTCAAAGGTGGACATAACATGTCGATCACAACAACTCTGTGACTCGTGCTCGATCTTTCGATCTTCCCGTGTTCCGAGGCCATACCTCTGAGTATGCTAGGCTCGCCAATCAAACCTCCAAGACCCTGCGCGTGCAACATGGCTTACACCCACTGTATGCGAACGACGAGATGTGTGACACCCGATCATCACGGCCTGCCTCATAACGTAGAACTTTCTTGGTGGTGCGCAACGAGGGAGAACACAATTTTGGTATTTGTTAGGGATCATCCTATTTATGATGCTACCGTTGTATATCTAGCATATAAGCAATCAATAGGATGCACACACAACATCACACAATAATGATGCAATGAAGTGCGATGTGACATGGTCGATGCGCCTGGACCTTCATGGCGCCATGTACCTGGCCCCCGGCGCCCTGGCATGGCTTCGAGTCTACGGAACCCTCCAATGGCTCCGACAGTACGAGTAATAACAAAACTTACCGTAACCATGTCACATAAAATAACGCCTCTGCAAAACAAAGTTAGACGCCTCTAGCTTTATTTAGTTTTGCAACTTTTACGTGGCAAATAGGCTTATTCGTAAGAGAATCGCTTCCCTACCTACGAACTTGTACCACAACGTCGATCGTATAATTGCATGTTTAAGCATCCCTTTCGGGCCCTCCATTGATAATGCTTTGCCGACTAGAGAGAGAGAAACAGACACCCGCCAGCCACAGATACGGTGCAAGCCGTATGTCAGTAGTGGAACCAGTCTCGCGTAAGCGTACGCGTAAAGTCGGTCCGGGCCGCTTCATCAACTCAATACCGAAGGCATCGCAAGTGCACGCTAGAGGGTAGCAAATATAAGAAAGACGTCCTCATTCAACATGAGTTCTAACCGTACCAGCAGTACTACGCATAGATCGGCTCTGATACCACTGAAGGGGTTACGGTGCAGAAAACAATAATTTTTCTAGCGAACGAAACCCTAACTAGCCAGGATCTATCTATCTAGTACATGCGATAACGGTGGCGGAACGGGTTACATTACCTCCATGTAGACCGATAGCGGGGATTACGCTCCCGCACAAGCGTTGACGATGAAGTCGTACGTAGCCGACCTCGAGGTCGCGAAGAACTTGCCGCGATGTCGAAGTCGATGACGCCGGGGTGTCGATGATGATCTGCGTCGACAGGTTTCGGGCGGAAGAAGGCAGAGCGCCAGCACCGGGGCTGGTGCGCCGGCAGCAGAGGGGGAGGTGGCGCGGCGGCTGCAGGGGGCGAGACGACGTCGCCCAAGCTTCTCAAAAGAGTAGCCTCCGAGCACTCGCAAACATACAGAGCTTAGCGACAACTCCCGGTCATTCAGATCCAGCTGAAATCGCAGGAGTAGATCTTATCTGGAATCCCGCAGAGCAACGGCGCTCTGCGGTATGGCTTAGGTGGAGAGAGACCCCCTTCCTCAGCTCGGCGCGGCTCCAACTTGGGAACCACGAGATCGAGAGAGAAATTGGGAATTAATTGAATTTCCTATGAATTAAATCAATTAATATGCCTTGGTATATAAAGGGGGAAGGGGGTGTGCAAACCCCTTGGCTCCCCCATGTGGGACTAAAGGAGGAGGGGGGTGGTGCGCCCCACCATGGGCCGGCCGAACCTCCCATGGGGCCCACCCCCCTTTGTGGGGTGCGGCTCCCCCTCTTGGGCCCTCTTAGGGCCCATGTAGGTGGGAGCCCCCTTTTTCCTTTATTTAATTAATATTAAATTAATATAAAATTCCCATTAATTCATAATTAATATATTCATATATAATTCAATATCCCTTGACTCCGAAACTATTTCGGAACCATCCGAACAACTTTCGGACATTCCCGGAACCATTCCATATCTTCCCGGAACTCCTTCCGGACCACCGGAACTCTTTCCGGATCATTTCTCTCTCTCCAACAAAAACCTATAAAATTCCAGAACCTATCTCCTAGCGTCGCTAAGACCTTAAGTTTGTTACGCTACGGTTCGGGAACACTCCAGACATGGTCGAGACACTCCGCTCACCAATGATCGTCAGGGATACCTGGAAATATATGACGACCCCTGTGCATTCCACGAATATCGTCGTTGAACCATAAGTATGATATTCATTCCCTTTGTCTCTGCGATACTACCTTGTCCGAGATATGATCGTAGACACACCGATGCCTTTGCTGTATCTCGTTACCGACGAAGGTTATTAACTCGTCTGCGATATTACATCTCCATGACCTAGTCATAAGCTGCGCAGCTATATAGATGCAATATCACCGAGTGGGCCCAGAGTATCTTTCCACGAACGTGAAGAAGCTCACCGTGTCTCTATAGCATATTCACGCACATGCTATTCACAGCTAGGAGGTAAAGCGCAATCTCTATTGCACTGGAGTTCGCTATCTAGAAATTGTAGATATTCGTAAGTCTGAAGTAGATGTCACACAACTTCTTCAACTGAGTCTCCAGACAGGTATGCTCCCCATGTGAATGGTCCGGAACTTTCTAAGCTGTCTGAACTTCTCAAGACTCAATTCATCTTTGAAGTGACCTTTGATCGCATCAATCACAACATATCGCTCCAGGTGTTGAATACAACTTTCAACTCTGGTGCTAGGCATACGCTCATGATGACCTTCACTTCCATGAAAATATCATGATGCTTACGGAACTCATCATCTTTCTCCTTGCTATCAGAATCATCTCGTCTAATTCCTAACTAATGTTCTAGCACATATAGGATGTTTGTTGTGTTTGGAGAATGTTTCTAAAACCAATGTACCAGCTGATGAAGTTGGACCCGTCTGCTTCTAAGGTCGAATCCGAGCTCTTGAAGAAGTAACCGAAGCGTAGTTCCGTAGTCTCCAGATGTGATCGCAAAAGAGGTAAGATAAGTTTATAATATATAGGTGTTTTAGTTCTATAATCTCACTATCAAAAACACACCACACCAAGATTATTATCCCTAAAAATAATAATGGCGATTACACGACCCTCATCCACCACACTACCCCCGATCATCACGGCCGGCAGCACAGCTTCAAAGGTGGACATAACATGTCGATCACAACAACTCTGTGACTCGTGCTCGATCTTTCGATCTTCCCGTGTTCCGAGGCCATACCTCTGAGTATGCTAGGCTCGCCAATCAAACCTCCAAGACCCTGCGCGTGCAACATGGCTTACACCCACTGTATGCGAACGACGAGATGTGTGACACCCGATCATCACGGCCTGCCTCATAACGTAGAACTTTCTTGGTGGTGCGCAACGAGGGAGAACACAATTTTGGTATTTGTTAGGGATCATCCTATTTATGATGCTACCGTTGTATATCTAGCATATAAGCAATCAATAGGATGCACACACAACATCACACAATAATGATGCAATGAAGTGCGATGTGACATGGTCGATGCGCCTGGACCTTCATGGCGCCATGTACCTGGCCCCCGGCGCCCTGGCATGGCTTCGAGTCTACGGAACCCTCCAATGGCTCCGACAGTACGAGTAATAACAAAACTTACCGTAACCATGTCACATAAAATAACGCCTCTGCAAAACAAAGTTAGACGCCTCTAGCTTTATTTAGTTTTGCAACTTTTACGTGGCAAATAGGCTTATTCGTAAGAGAATCGCTTCCCTACCTACGAACTTGTACCACAACGTCGATCGTATAATTGCATGTTTAAGCATCCCTTTCGGGCCCTCCATTGATAATGCTTTGCCGACTAGAGAGAGAGAAACAGACACCCGCCAGCCACAGATACGGTGCAAGCCGTATGTCAGTAGTGGAACCAGTCTCGCGTAAGCGTACGCGTAAAGTCGGTCCGGGCCGCTTCATCAACTCAATACCGAAGGCATCGCAAGTGCACGCTAGAGGGTAGCAAATATAAGAAAGACGCCCTCATTCAACATGAGTTCTAACCGTACCAGCAGTACTACGCATAGATCGGCTCTGATACCACTGAAGGGGTTACGGTGCAGAAAACAATAATTTTTCTAGCGAACGAAACCCTAACTAGCCAGGATCTATCTATCTAGTACATGCGATAACGGTGGCGGAACGGGTTACATTACCTCCATGTAGACCGATAGCGGGGATTACGCTCCCGCACAAGCGTTGACGATGAAGTCGTACGTAGCCGACCTCGAGGTCGCGAAGAACTTGCCGCGATGTCGAAGTCGATGACGCCGGGGTGTCGATGATGATCTGCGTCGACAGGTTTCGGGCGGAAGAAGGCAGAGCGCCAGCACCGGGGCTGGTGCGCCGGCAGCAGAGGGGGAGGTGGCGCGGCGGCTGCAGGGGGCGAGACGACGTCGCCCAAGCTTCTCAAAAGAGTAGCCTCCGAGCACTCGCAAACATACAGAGCTTAGCGACAACTCCCGGTCATTCAGATCCAGCTGAAATCGCAGGAGTAGATCTTATCTGGAATCCCGCAGAGCAACGGCGCTCTGCGGTATGGCTTAGGTGGAGAGAGACCCCCTTCCTCAGCTCGGCGCGGCTCCAACTTGGGAACCACGAGATCGAGAGAGAAATTGGGAATTAATTGAATTTCCTATGAATTAAATCAATTAATATGCCTTGGTATATAAAGGGGGAAGGGGGTGTGCAAACCCCTTGGCTCCCCCATGTGGGACTAAAGGAGGAGGGGGGTGGTGCGCCCCACCATGGGCCGGCCGAACCTCCCATGGGGCCCACCCCCCTTTGTGGGGTGCGGCTCCCCCTCTTGGGCCCTCTTAGGGCCCATGTAGGTGGGAGCCCCCTTTTTCCTTTATTTAATTAATATTAAATTAATATAAAATTCCCATTAATTCATAATTAATATATTCATATATAATTCAATATCCCTTGACTCCGAAACTATTTCGGAACCATCCGAACAACTTTCGGACATTCCCGGAACCATTCCATATCTTCCCGGAACTCCTTCCGGACCACCGGAACTCTTTCCGGATCATTTCTCTCTCTCCAACAAAAACCTATAAAATTCCAGAACCTATCTCCTAGCGTCGCTAAGACCTTAAGTTTGTTACGCTACGGTTCGGGAACACTCCAGACATGGTCGAGACACTCCGCTCACCAATGATCGTCAGGGATACCTGGAAATATATGACGACCCCTGTGCATTCCACGAATATCGTCGTTGAACCATAAGTATGATATTCATTCCCTTTGTCTCTGCGATACTACCTTGTCCGAGATATGATCGTAGACACACCGATGCCTTTGCTGTATCTCGTTACCGACGAAGGTTATTAACTCGTCTGTGATATTACATCTCCATGACCTAGTCATAAGCTGCGCAGCTATATAGATGCAATATCACCGAGTGGGCCCAGAGTATCTTTCCATTACAAGAATGAACAAATCCCGCTCTTGATCCTTACGTCTTAATGCTCTTTCGGAATACCCAAGATGGACACCGTTATTGTCATGCTATATAAGACACAACGTTTGATGCTCTCAAAGCACTCCTACGAAGCAACAATAAGTACGGTCTCACGGTCTAAGGAATAAGCTATCATACTATTATCTATTGCAAATGACAAACATCGTAATACGATCTTATTGCAATACTTTGCGTATGTCCACCACCTTATTCAACTAACAAGATGACCCCATTGTCAACCGACGTCATTTTCCTTGATCGGGAATCTCGATCAACTGTTGCCCAATGGACTAGCTCATATAGAGGCTTGCTAGGGACCTGGTTGTCTATGTATCACACGTGTATTAATAATTCCGATTAATACAGTTATAGCATAATACACAAACCTATTATAAACTTATGAGATAATGCAATAAATACTACTTATTTATTTGCCTCTAGGGCATATCTCCTTCACATCAAACACGACAATGGAGAAGAACTGATGGATCAAGGGAACGTTGTAGTTGCATTGACGGGTCATAAGAAACCGAAGACCGAGAGCATCCACAATAGTGACAGCACCCCCGTAATAATTGCGCTTCTTCTCAAGATACTCGAAGTCAATAGACTGCATCGGGCACACGCGCTTCTTCTCAGAGAAGCCACAGTAGAGCTCATCATGGAGTAGCTTCATGTCCAAGCTGTGAAAAATCTGGTGCTCCAACGGATTGGCATAGTCAAACGTGCACCTCCAGTTATAGAAGTCTGTGGCAGACATGCGCATAACTAAGACAGCGGGCCCCTTACTTTTCTTGTTCGAACGAGCTGCAGATGACTGAACCCAAGCAGGATCTGGCTGATGTTCTTCCTCAGACATGATCTCCTCTTCTTCTTCTTGAGCTGGTCCACAACTTGCACTTCTCTTGACAACCTGCTACTTAGCCCGACCATGGTGACTCCCTGCCTGACTCCCTGCACCTGCATGAACACAGCATAGAGATAGAGGGAGGCACGGGGATAAGCACTCATGTCTAAGGAAACAAGATCCAGCAGCAAATGGAATTAGTCCGGAAATTTCTGATTTTAGTCCGGAAGTTCCGGAAGTTCCGGTCAATGGGATCGGAAGTTCCGGTGCCCCGTAAACTTCCGGCAATTCTTCCGGGCAAAGTTCCGGTTTCTCCAGGGGTTGGAGAATTGTGGACTTAGCCGCAGGAGGAATTGCTTCCAGGCACCGGAAGTTCCGGCCTGTAGGCCGGAAGTTTTGGTTTTCAGACCGAAAACAAAAATACCATGTAACTTCAAGAAATTTTAACAAAAATTCAAATCACTGCTAGGAGATTGTAGGGCAAGCCTAAGAGAGGGTTTCTACCAAAGGAGTCTACATAATATGTTGTAAATACACTAGGTTATGTGAAATGAGATTCGTCCTAGATTTGAAAATAGAAGACATTACCGAAGTCCATGGCGAAAACCGATCGGAGAAAACGGATCCCCTCGTCGAGGAGATGCAGATCCGGCTTTCAACCGAAGGAATCCAAGGTCGGAAGGCCTCCGAGTGATTTGGTGGAGTTCTAGGGCTCGGGAGAGGAGAGAGTTTGAATCTGGGCGGCGCGGGGGTGGAAGAACCGTTCGAAACGAAACAGTTCACCCCGCGCGGCCCTATTTATAGACCCGAGCCACTTAAGCCGGAAGTTCCGGTCCACCCACCGGAAGTTCCGGTGAACCGGAAACTTCCGGTCTTTCTTCCGGGCAAAGTTCCGGTTTCTCCAGGGGGTGGAGAATTCCGGACTTAGCCGCTGGAAGAATTACTGGAAGTTTCCTGGCACCGGAAGTTCCAGCCGGTTGGCCGGAAGTTCCAGTGCACCGGAAACTTCTGGCACTTCTTCCGGGCAAAGTTCCGGTTTCTCCAGGGAGTGGAGAAATCTGGACTTAGCCACAGAATGAAGTGCTGGAGTTTCCTGAGCACCGGAAGTTCCGGTCTGAGACCTGGAATTTCCGAACTTAAGGAAAACCAAACCAAATTTTCTGGAAAGTGAAACAAAATGGACATGAGTGATGGAATAGAAAGGTTAAAGGGGGAACAGTTTAGGTGAGAAGTCCAAACTGATCATGGTACTTCATGAAGGGGTTACGGTGCAGAAAACATAATTTTTCTAGCGTACGAAACCCTAACTAGCCAGGATCTATCTATCTAGTACATGCGATAACGGTGACGGAACGGGTTACATTACCTCCATGTAGACCGATAGCGGGGATTACGCTCCCGCACAAGTGTTGACGATGAAGTCGTACGTAGCCGACCTCGAGGTCGCGGAGAACTTGCCACGATGATGAAGTCGATGACGCCGGGGTGTCGACGATGATCTGCGTCGACGGTCGTCGGGTGGAAGAAGACGGGGCGTCGGCACCAAGGGGGGGTGCGCCGGCGGCAGAGAGGGGGGCGGCGCGGCGGCTGCAGGGGCAAGACGACGTCGCCCAGGCTCCTCAAAAGAGTTACCTCCGAGCACTCACAAACATACGGAGCTTAGCGACAACCCCCGGTCATTCAGATCCAGCTGAAATCGCAGGGGTAGATCTTATCTGGAATCCCGCAGGGCAACGGTGCCCGACGGTATAGCTTAGGTGAAGAGAGGGGGCAAAACGGGCGGAGAAACAGCTCGGCCGACCTGCAATACAATTAATTGTATTTTCCAATGAATTAATCCAATTAATATGCCTTCTTATATAAAGGGGGAAGGGGGTGTGCAAACTCCCCGGCTCCCCCATGTGGGACTAAAGGAGGAGAGGGGGGGTTCGGCCGAACCCCCCATGGGCCTTGCCCTCTCCTAGTCCAACTCGGACTAGGGCGGGGGGCAAGCCTCCCTTCCTTGCTTGGTGCGGCTCCCCCCTCTTGGGCCCTCTTAGGGCCCATGTAGGTGGGAACCCCTTTTTCCTTTATTTAATTAATATTAAATTAATATAAAAATCCCATTAATTCAGAATTAATATATTTATATATAATTCAATATCCCGTGACTCCGAAACAATTTCGGAACCACCCGAACAACTGACATCCCTGGAACCATTCCAGACCTTCCCGGAACTCCTTCCGGACCACCGGAACTCTTTCCGGATCATTTCTCTCCCTCCAACAAACAAACAAAAAACCTATATTATTCCAGAACCTATCTCCTGGTGTCGCTAAGACCTTAAGTTTGTTACGCTACGGTTCAAGAACACTCCAGACATGGTTGAGACACTCCGCTCACCAATGATCGTCAGGGATACCTGGCTGTATATGACAACCCCTGTGCATTCCACGAATATCGTCGTTGAACCATAAACATGATATCCATTCCCTTTGTTTCTGCGATACTACCTTGTCCGAGATATGATCGTAGACACACCGATGTCTTTGTTGTATCTCGTTACCGACAAAGGTTATTAACTCGTCTGTGATATTACATCTCCATGACCTAGTCATAAGCTGCGCAGCTATATAGATACAAACTCACCGAGTGGGCCCAGAGTATCTTTCCATTACAAGAATGAACAAATCCCGCTCTTGATCCTTACGTCTCGATGCTCTTTCGGAATACCCAAGATGGACACCGTTATTGTCATGCTATATAAGACACAACGTTTGATGCTCTCAAAGCACCCCTACGAAGCATCAATAAGTACGGTCTCACGGTCTAAGGAATAAGCTATCATATTCTTATCTATTGCAAATGACAAACATCGTAATACGATCTTATTGCAATACTTTGCGTATGTCCATCACCTTATTAAACTAACAAGATGACCCCATTGTCAACCGACGTCATTGTCCTTGATCGGGAATCTCGATCAACTGTCGCCCAATGGACTAGCTCATATAGAGGCTCGCTAGGGACCTGGTTGTCTATGTATCACACGTGTATCAATAATTCCGATTAATACAGTTATAGCACAATACACAAACCTATTATAAACTTATGAGATAACGCAATAAATACTACTTATTTATTTGCCTCTAGGGCATATCTCCTTCAGTCTCCCACTTGCACTAGAGTACAAATAAACTAGTCGCATTCTACTTTATCAAAATCCCTTATCAAATAAGAATCATTTGATAATGCTTGCTAGTGGAAGAGTGTTACTCTGACAATCTGCACAATCCATGATTGTACATACTTTTGCGATTCATTGATATCATCTTGCTTGATATCACCATGTTATTCTAATAACATATATGCAAATACCGTAACTAAGTGAGACTTCTGTTTCCCAGCGCTTACTCTGATTTATACCAACCAGATAACTGCCCTGAAAAACACACTCAGTCATAGAGAGCCCCTTGTAACAATTACAAACTCGCGATATCTACATACTCTCACACCAATGTAGAAAACTCGACATTCCAATGTCAATCCATTAACTAATGCACTTCTACTTCCAGTAAATTCCAAATTTACTTTTACAACTGTTCTTTTCTTAAGAACATCGGTTATATTTTATCGAGCAGATAATATGGTTTCTGTATGATGTCTAATATTACATAATAGACCAACACGTCATACAACCGTTACTACCTTGCATCATTACTCTTAATGATCAATTGGATTTCAAAGGACCATCCTTTTGACTCTATTCTGACTCCTCCGATATAATCCAAAACAACTCGATTAACTATTTAAAATTCCCGTTCTATTCCAAATAGACACTAACTTTCAAATAGTTTCACAACTTCATCCTTCTCATCTATTCTACTGGTACAATTTCACAATGTGTCATTTACACAAGATGAATTCGACTCCTACTCAAAACATGTTTCCACATATTTGAGAACACGAGCTCCCACTCAAAAACATGGTATCCAATATTTGAGTTCCTAAGCTCCCACTCAAAAATATGTTCTTCACATATTTCACCTGAGTGAACTAACTATGACTCCCACATAAATCGACATTTTGGTCAAACCAAAATCATTGATCTACAATCAATTCGAATTTAATACAAACTATAGTATTACACTAATACAAATCCTTCAGACTTCAAGCATGTCTACATAAATGCAGTCAACAAATTTGATCTTGTCCAAGACACATTTCTTGACAAGACATGCCTCCACGTCTTTCTTATAGTCACATTTCTCATATAACACTTTATATGATGATTAAACAATCTTATTCCTCTAATAAGAATTGCAGCAATAATTACTCTTTTAATCCATTCAATGTAACTTGGATTTCCAGGCTGAAAAAGCCTTTGTTCATATTCTGATATTTTCTCAACTTTCTTTGTATTCATAAAGTGCACCTTGATCTGTTAACAAGATCTGAAACATTTAATACTGTGTTGTGACCTGACAGCAATATTAAATATAACAACACATTATTTAGAAGCCCTTTTTCATGAAAATTTTATGATCTTTATAAAGAGGATTGCAAGCAGAAAACAATTTTCTTGTCTCCCTCACTCTTAATCACCAAATTTTCATTAGCAGACATATACTCTTTGGAACACCTTCCAACATAGGTCTGACACCTTATTTCAAGCTTCTAATTCCAATCCATAAACCATAATTCGAAAAATCATTTTTCCTCGGAATTACATAGAAAACAAACTGAGCTTTGTTTCTACTTGGTTTTGGAATACACTCCCATTCAATGCGAGTAACCTACAAAGAACTATTCATGTATATTCCGAATTATCGTATAATCATATACATGTCGACACTACTGTCGGTCCCATGAATTCTTGTTGAGAAAATATCTATTTTCTAAAGTGGACATCGACTATAATGTTTCGAACATATTAGGAGATTCTAAGACAGATTCTGACAGACCACACTTATGTGACATTATAATTTTGTGAAACAAATTTCCACAAGTCTTTTGTGTTGAAACCAAAATTCAAAAATATTGTCCTTTGATCGAATCTTGTGAATATAACATTCACCATTCTTTCCTCTGAAAAACCCCATTTGATCTCTTATCAAATTAATTTCAGACTTATGATTTGTCGAGCAAATACTCCTATTTACCAAAATCATAGAAGAATTCGGATCAAGCAATAAACACCATTAATTAATCATTAAAAATGACACTCAATTAATTTCCTCTGGTATTGCAACTTCAATACTTGATTTCAAGCTTTAATCAACTCGGCACTCGAAATACTTAAATGGACCAAAAAACATCCATTACTTGTTTCATTGCTTTCATGACTAAACTCGACGGTGTTTGTTCTAGTAATAGAACTCTTATTCATAGGACACGCTATTTCATCATTTCTAAAATTATGAATACTTATCATACAATCAATGTAACTGAGATGTGGAATATTTATTCATAATATAAAACAACTGACCTGTTCCATAACATAAAACAACTGAACTTGTCTTATTACATGAATAACTTTGTCTTGCAACAATCAAGACACACACTCGCTCACTATTACAAAAGATCTTATCAAAAACTATTAATGATAACTATGATAACTTGAGGGCGTGAACACCAAATGGCCATCAACTCCTTGATCACCAGCTTCAGCGCCAGGTCAGATCAAACTGCGCCGCATATATGTGATAATTAGGACCTGTTTCACAAACAGAACAAGTATCAAATACTTCATCATATATCAAGAGGCGAATTCATAATTCTGTATATATCAAATATATACCTGTAGCATCGAAGATCTCTCCTTCGATGGAATCAACTTTCAGAGATTTGAATTCAGACACAAACTTGTAGAAGTTCATATCATCGGCCTTCAAAATGTACTTGCGCACATGTTTCTCATAGCTAGGAGGTAGAGATATCAGGACAGTCCGAATGGCACAAGAATCTGCCATCCAGTAATCGAAGACCATCGTCAGCTGGAAGTAGATGTCATACAATCTCTTCAAATGTGTCTTCAGACAGGTATGCTCCTCCATGTGAATGGTCTGGAACATTCTAAGCTGCCTGAATTGCTCACGCTTTAATTCATCCCCGAAGTGTGTCTTTATCGCATCAATCATGACGCTTGGCTCCTTGCGTCGAAATAACTCTTTCAACTCAGGTGCCAGGCATACGGTCATGGTGATCTCCACTTCAATGAATATGTCTCGACGCCTACGGAAATCATCTTCCTCCTCCTCGCTAGCAGAATCTCCTGGTCCTTCTCCTAACGGTTCATTGAGAACATATAGAATGTTGTTGTGTTCGAGAATGTTTCTAAAACCCTTGTTCCATCTGATGAAGTTGGACCCGTCGGCTTCTAAGGTAGCATCCGAGCTCTTGAGGAAGTAACCGAAGTATAGTTGTGTAGTCTACAGATGTGATCGCAAAAGAGGTAAGGTAAAGTTTATAATATTTAGGTGAGTTTTAGTTTTATAATCACATTATCTAAAACACACCACACCAAGATTATTATCCCTAAAATAATAATGGTGATTACACGACCCTCATCCACCACACCACCCCCGATCATCACGGCCGGCAGCATAGCTTCAAAGGTGGACATAAAATGTCGATCACAACAACTCTGTGACTCGTGTTCGATCTTTCGATCTTCCCGTGTTCCGAGGCCTTATTTCTGGATATGCTAGGCTCGCCAATCAAACCTCGAAGACCCTGCGCGTGCAACATGGCTTACACCCACTGTATGTGAACGACGAGATGTGTGACACCCGATCATCACGGCCTCCCTCATAACGTAGAACTTTCTTGGTGGTGCGCAACGAGGGAGAACACAATTTTGGTATTTGTCAGGGATCATCCTATTTATGATGCTACCGTTGCATATCTAGCATATAAGCAATCAATAGGATGCACACACAACAGCACACAATAATGATGCAATAAAGTGCGATGTGACATGGTCGATGCGCCTGGACCTTCATGGCGCCATGTGCCTGGCCCCCGGCGCCCCGGCACGGCTCCGAGTCTACAGAGCCCTCCATTGCCTCCGACAGTACGAGCAATATCAAAACTTACCGTAACCATGTCACATAAAATAACGCCTATGCAAAACAAAGTTAGACGCCTCTAGCTTTATTTAGTTTTGCAAGTTTTACGTGGCATATAGGCTTATTCGTAAGAGAATCGCTTCCCTACCTACGAACGTTGTACCACAACGTCGATCGTATAATTGCATGTTTAAGCATCCCTTTCGGGCCCTCCATTGAAAATGCTTTGCCGACTAGAGAGAGAGAGACAGACACCCGCCAGCCACAGATACGGTGCAAGCCGTATGTCAGTAGTGGAACCAGTCTCGCGTAAGCGTACGCGTAAAGTCGGTCTGGGCCGCTTCATCAACTCAATACCGAAGGCATCGCAAGTGCACGCTAGAGGGTAGCAAATATAAGAAAGACGCCCTCATTCAACATGAGTTCTAACTGTACCAGCAGTACTACGCATAGATCGGCTCTGATACCACTGAAGGGGTTACGGTGCAGAAAACAATAATTTTTCTAGCGTACGAAACCCTAACTAGGCAGGATCTATCTATCTAGTACATGCGATAACGGTGACGGAACGGGTTACATTACCTCCATATAGACCGATAGCGGGGATTACGCTCCCGCACAAGCGTTGACGATGAAGTCGTACGTAGCCGACCTCGAGGTCGCGGAGAACTTGCCGCGATGATGAAGTCGATGACGCCGGGGTGTCGACGATGATCTGCGTCGACGGGCGTCGGGCGGAAGAAGACGGGGCGCCGGCACCAAGGGGGGGTGCGCCGGCGGCAGAGAAGGGGGGTGGCGCGGCGGCTGCAGGGGCGAGACGACGTCGCCCAGGCTCCTCAAAAGAGTTACCTCCGAGCACTCACAAACATACGGAGCTTAGCGACAACCCCCGGTCATTCAGATCCAGCTGAAATCGCAGGGGTAGATCTTATCTGGAATCCCGCATGGCAACGGTGCCCGGCGGTATAGCTTAGGTGGAGAGAGGGGGCAAAACGGGCGGAGAAACAGCTCGGTCGGCCTGCAATACAATTAATTGTATTTTCCAATGAATTAATTCAATTAATATGCCTTGCTATATAAAGGGGGAAGGGGGTGTGCAAACTCCCTGGCTCCCCCATGTGGGACTAAAGGAGGAGACGGGAGGGGGGTTCGGCCGAACCCCCCATAGGCCTTGCCCTCTCCTAGTCCAACTCGGACTACGGGGGGGGGGGGGGGGGGCAAGCCTCCCTTCCTTGCTTGGTGCGGCTCCCCCCTCTTGGGCTGTCTTAGGGCCCATGTAGGTGGGAGCCCCCTTTTTCCTTTATTTAATTAATATTAAATTATTATAAAAATCCCATTAATTCATAATTAATATATTTATATATAATTCAATATCCCGTGACTCCGAAACAATTTCGGAACCACCCGAACAACCTTCGGACATCCCTGGAACCATTCAAGACCTTCCCGGAACTCCTTCCGGACCACCGGAACTCTTTCCGGATCATTTCTCTCCCTCCAACAAACAAAAAAAAACCTATATTATTCCAGAACCTATCTCCTGGTGTCGCTAAGACCTTAAGTTTGTTACGCTACGGTTCGAGAACACTCCAGACATGGTTGAGACACTCCGCTCACCAATGATCGTCAGGGATACCTGGATGTATATGACGACCCGTGTGCATTCAACGAATATCGTCGTTGAACCATAAACATGATATCCATTCCCTTTGTTTCTGCGATACTACCTTGTCCGAGATATGATCGTAGACACACCGATGTCTTTGTTGTATCTCGTTACCGACAAAGGTTATTAACTCGTCTGTGATATTACATCTCCATGACCTAGTCATAAGCTGCGCAGCTATATAGATGCAAACTCACCGAGTGGGCCCAGAGTATCTTCCCATTACAAGAATGAACAAATCCCGCTCTTGATCCTTACGTCTCGATGCTCTTTCGGAATACCCAAGATGGACACCGTTATTGTCATGCTATATAAGACACAACGTTTGATGCTCTAAAAGCACCCCTACGAAGCATCAATAAGTACGGTCTCACGGTCTAAGGAGTAAGCTATCATATTCTTATCTATTGCAAATGACAAACATCGCAATACGATCTTATTGCAATACTTTGCGTATGTCCATCACCTTATTCAACTAACAAGATGACCCCATTGTCAACCGACGTCATTGTCCTTGATCGGGAATCTCGATCAACTGTCGCCCAATGGACTAGCTCATATAGAGGCTCGCTAGGGACCTGGTTGTCTATGTATCACACGTGTATCAATAATTCCGATTAATACAGTTATAGCACAATACACAAACCTATTATAAACTTATGAGATAACGCAATAAATACTACTTATTTATTTGCCTCTAGGGCATATCTCCTTCAGTCTCCCACTTGCACTAGAGTACAAATAAACTAGTCGCATTCTACTTTATCAAAATCCCTTATCAAATAAGAATCATTTGATAATGCTTGCTAGTGGAAGAGTGTTACTCTGACAATCTGCACAATCCATGATTGTACATACTTTTGCGATTCATTGATATCATCTTGCTTGATATCACCATGTTATTCTAATAACATATATGCAAATACCGTAACTAAGTGAGACTTCTGTTTCCCAGCGCTTACTCTGATTAATACCAACCAGATAACTGCCCTGAAAAACACACTCAGTCATAGAGAGCCCCTTGTAACAATTACAAACTCGCGATATCTACATACTCTCACACCAATGTAGAAAACTCGACATTCCAATGTCAATCCATTAACTAATGCACTTCTACTTCCAGTAAATTCCAAATTTACTTTTACAACTGTTCTTTTCTTAAGAACATCGGTTATATTTTATCGAGCAGATAATATGGTTTCTGTATGATGTCTAATATTACATAATAGACCAACACGTCATACAACCGTTACTACCTTGCATCATTACTCTTAATGATCAATTGGATTTCAAAGGACCATCCTTTTGACTCTATTCTGACTCCTCCGATATAATCCAAAACAACTCGATTAACTATTTAAAATTCCCGTTCTATTCCAAATAGACACTAACTTTCAAATAGTTTCACAACTTCATCCTTCTCATCTATTCTACTGGTACAATTTCACAATGTGTCATTTACACAAGATGAATTCGACTCCTACTCAAAACATGTTTCCACATATTTGAGAACACGAGCTCCCACTCAAAAACATGGTATCCAATATTTGAGTTCCTAAGCTCCCACTCAAAAATATGTTCTTCACATATTTCACCTGAGTGAACTAACTATGACTCCCACTTAAATCGACATTTTGGTCAAACCAAAATCATTGATCTACAATCAATTCGAATTTAATACAAACTATAGTATTACACTAATACAAATCCTTCAGACTTCAAGCATGTCTACATAAATGCAGTCAACAAATTTGATCTTGTCCAAGACACATTTCTTGACAAGACATGCCTCCACGTCTTTCTTATAGTCACATTTCTCATATAACACTTTATATGATGATTAAACAATCTTATTCCTCTAATAAGAATTGCAGCAATAATTACTCTTTTAATCCATTCAATGTAACTTGGATTTCCAGGCTGAAAAAGCCTTTGTTCATATTCTGATATTTTCTCAACTTTCTTTGTATTCATAAAGTGCACCTTGATCTGTTAACAAGATCTGAAACATTTAATACTGTGTTGTGACCTGACAGCAATATTAAATATAACAACACATTATTTAGAAGCCCTTTTTCATGAAAATTTTATGATCTTTATAAAGAGGATTGCAAGCAGAAAACAATTTTCTTGTCTCCCTCACTCTTAATCACCAAATTTTCATTAGCAGACATATACTCTTTGGAACACCTTCCAACATAGGTCTGACACCTTATTTCAAGCTTCTAATTCCAATCCATAAACCATAATTCGAAAAATCATTTTTCCTCGGAATTACATAGAAAACAAACTGAGCTTTGTTTCTACTTGGTTTTGGAATACACTCCCATTCAATGCGAGTAACCTACAAAGAACTATTCATGTATATTCCGAATTATCGTATAATCATATACATGTCGACACTACTGTCGGTCCCATGAATTCTTGTTGAGAAAAATATCTATTTTCTAAAGTGGACATCGACTATAATGTTTCGAACATATTAGGAGATTCTAAGACAGATTCTGACAGACCACACTTATGTGACATTATAATTTTGTGAAACAAATTTCCACAAGTCTTTTGTGTTGAAACCAAAATTCAAAAATATTGTCCTTTGATCGAATCTTGTGAATATAACATTCACCATTCTTTCCTCTGAAAAACCCCATTTGATCTCTTATCAAATTAATTTCAGACTTATGATTTGTCGAGCAAATACTCCTATTTACCAAAATCATAGAAGAATTCGGATCAAGCAATAAACACCATTAATTAATCATTAAAAATGACACTCAATTAATTTCCTCTGGTATTGCAACTTCAATACTTGATTTCAAGCTTTAATCAACTCGGCACTCGAAATACTTAAATGGACCAAAAAACATCCATTACTTGTTTCATTGCTTTCATGACTAAACTCGACGGTGTTTGTTCTAGTAATAGAACTCTTATTCATAGGACACGCTATTTCATCATTTCTAAAATTATGAATACTTATCATACAATCAATGTAACTGAGATGTGGAATATTTATTCATAATATAAAACAACTGACCTGTTCCATAACATAAAACAACTGAACTTGTCTTATTACATGAATAACTTTGTCTTGCAACAATCAAGACACACACTCGCTCACTATTACAAAAGATCTTATCAAAAACTATTAATGATAACTATGATAACTTGAGGGCGTGAACACCAAATGGCCATCAACTCCTTGATCACCAGCTTCAGCGCCAGGTCAGATCAAACTGCGCCGCATATATGTGATAATTAGGACCTGTTTCACAAACAGAACAAGTATCAAATACTTCATCATATATCAAGAGGCGAATTCATAATTCTGTATATATCAAATATATACCTGTAGCATCGAAGATCTCTCCTTCGATGGAATCAACTTTCAGAGATTTGAATTCAGACACAAACTTGTAGAAGTTCATATCATCGGCCTTCAAAATGTACTTGCGCACATGTTTCTCATAGCTAGGAGGTAGAGATATCAGGACAGTCCGAATGGCACAAGAATCTGCCATCCAGTAATCGAAGACCATCGTCAGCTGGAAGTAGATGTCATACAATCTCTTCAAATGTGTCTTCAG
This sequence comes from Poa annua, assembly GCA_026929855.1. Classification (NCBI taxonomy): domain Eukaryota; kingdom Viridiplantae; phylum Streptophyta; class Magnoliopsida; order Poales; family Poaceae; genus Poa; species Poa annua. Next base: position 25,856,144 of record CM049432.1, read on the forward strand.
ACAGGTATGCTCCTCCATGTGAATGGTCTGGAACATTCTAAGCTGCCTGAATTGCTCACGCTTTAATTCATCCCCGAAGTGTGTCTTTATCGCATCAATCATGACGCTTGGCTCCTTGCGTCGAAATAACTCTTTCAACTCAGGTGCCAGGCATACGGTCATGGTGATCTCCACTTCAATGAATATGTCTCGACGCCTACGGAAATCATCTTCCTCCTCCTCGCTAGCAGAATCTCCTGGTCCTTCTCCTAACGGTTCATTGAGAACATATAGAATGTTGTTGTGTTCGAGAATGTTTCTAAAACCCTTGTTCCATCTGATGAAGTTGGACCCGTCGGCTTCTAAGGTAGCATCCGAGCTCTTGAGGAAGTAACCGAAGTATAGTTGCGTAGTCTACAGATGTGATCGCAAAAGAGGTAAGGTAAAGTTTATAATATTTAGGTGAGTTTTAGTTTTATAATCACATTATCTAAAACACACCACACCAAGATTATTATCCCTAAAATAATAATGGTGATTACACGACCCTCATCCACCACACCACCCCCGATCATCACGGCCGGCAGCATAGCTTCAAAGGTGGACATAAAATGTCGATCACAACAACTCTGTGACTCGTGTTCGATCTTTCGATCTTCCCGTGTTCCGAGGCCTTATTTCTGGATATGCTAGGCTCGCCAATCAAACCTCGAAGACCCTGCGCGTGCAACATGGCTTACACCCACTGTATGTGAACGACGAGATGTGTGACACCCGATCATCACGGCCTGCCTCATAACGTAGAACTTTCTTGGTGGTGCGCAACGAGGGAGAACACAATTTTGGTATTTGTCAGGGATCATCCTATTTATGATGCTACCGTTGCATATCTAGCATATAAGCAATCAATAGGATGCACACACAACAGCACACAATAATGATGCAATAAAGTGCGATGTGACATGGTCGATGCGCCTGGACCTTCATGGCGCCATGTGCCTGGCCCCCGGCGCCCCGGCACGGCTCCGAGTCTACAGAGCCCTCCATTGCCTCCGACAGTACGAGCAATATCAAAACTTACCGTAACCATGTCACATAAAATAACGCCTATGCAAAACAAAGTTAGACGCCTCTAGCTTTATTTAGTTTTGCAAGTTTTACGTGGCATATAGGCTTATTCGTAAGAGAATCGCTTCCCTACCTACGAACGTTGTACCACAACGTCGATCGTATAATTGCATGTTTAAGCATCCCTTTCGGGCCCTCCATTGAAAATGCTTTGCCGACAAGAGAGAGAGAGACAGACACCCGCCAGCCACAGATACGGTGCAAGCCGTATGTCAGTAGTGGAACCAGTCTCGCGTAAGCGTACGCGTAAAGTCGGTCTGGGCCGCTTCATCAACTCAATACCGAAGGCATCGCAAGTGCACGCTAGAGGGTAGCAAATATAAGAAAGACGCCCTCATTCAACATGAGTTCTAACCGTACCAGCAGTACTACGCATAGATCGGCTCTGATACCACTGAAGGGGTTACGGTGCAGAAAACAATAATTTTTCTAGCGTACGAAACCCTAACTAGCCAGGATCTATCTATCTAGTACATGCGATAACGGTGACGGAACGGGTTACATTACCTCCATATAGACCGATAGCGGGGATTACGCTCCCGCACAAGCGTTGACGATGAAGTCGTACGTAGCCGACCTCGAGGTCACGGAGAACTTGCCGCGATGATGAAGTCGATGACGCCGGGGTGTCGACGATGATCTGCGTCGACCGGCGTCGGGCGGAAGAAGACGGGGCGCCGGCACCAAGGGGGGGTGCGCCGGCGGCAGAGAAGGGGGGCGGCGCGGCGGCTGCAGGGGCGAGAAGACGTCGCCCAGGCTCCTCAAAAGAGTTACCTCCGAGCACTCACAAACATACGAAGCTTAGCGACAACCCCCGGTCATTCAGATCCAGCTGAAATCGCAGGGGTAGATCTTATCTGGAATCCCGCAGGGCAACGGTGCCCGGCGGTATAGCTTAGGTGGAGAGAGGGGGCAAAACGGGCGGAGAAACAGCTCGGTCGGCCTGCAATACAATTAATTGTATTTTCCAATGAATTAATTCAATTAATATGCCTTGCTATATAAAGGGGGAAGGGGGTGTGCAAACTCCCTAGCTCCCCCATGTGGGACTAAAGGAGGAGACGGGAGGGGGGTTCGGCCGAACCCCCCATGGGCCTTGCCCTCTCCTAGTCCAACTCGGACTACGGGGGGGGCAAGCCTCCCTTCCTTGCTTGGTGCGGCTCCCCCCTCTTGGGCTGTCTTAGGGCCCATGTAGGTGGGAGCCCCCTTTTTCCTTTATTTAATTAATATTAAATTATTATAAAAATCCCATTAATTCATAATTAATATATTTATATATAATTCAATATCCCGTGACTCCGAAACAATTTCGGAACCACCCGAACAACCTTCGGACATCCCTGGAACCATTCAAGACCTTCCCGGAACTCCTTCCGGACCACCGGAACTCTTTCCGGATCATTTCTCTCCCTCCAACAAACAAAAAAAACCTATATTATTCCAGAACCTATCTCCTGGTGTCGCTAAGACCTTAAGTTTGTTACGCTACGGTTCGAGAACACTCCAGACATGGTTGAGACACTCCGCTCACCAATGATCGTCAGGGATACCTGGATGTATATGACGACCCCTGTGCATTCTACGAATATCGTCGTTGAACCATAAACATGATATCCATTCCCTTTGTTTATGCGATACTACCTTGTCCGAGATATGATCGTAGACACACCGATGTCTTTGTTGTATCTCGTTACCGACAAAGGTTATTAACTCGTCTGTGATATTACATCTCCATGACCTAGTCATAAGCTGCGCAGCTATATAGATGCAATCTCACCGAGTGGGCCCAGAGTATCTTTCCATTACAAGAATGAACAAATCCCCCTCTTGATCCTTACGTCTCGATGCTCTTTCGGAATACCCAAGATGGACACCGTTATTGTCATGCTATATAAGACACAACGTTTGATGCTCTCAAAGCACCCCTACGAAGCATCAATAAGTACGGTCTCACGGTCTAAGGAATAAGCTATCATATTCTTATCTATTGCAAATGACAAACATCGTAATACGATCTTATTGCAATACTTTGCGTATGTCCATCACCTTATTCAACTAACAAGATGACCCCATTGTCAACCGACGTCATTGTCCTTGATCGGGAATCTCGATCAACTGTCGCCCAATGGACTAGCTCATATAGAGGCTCACTAGGGACCTGGTTGTCTATGTATCACACGTGTATCAATAATTCCGATTAATACAGTTATAGCACAATACACAAACCTATTATAAACTTATGAGATAACGCAATAAATACTACTTATTTATTTGCCTCTAGGGCATATCTCCTTCACTTCACACTCAAATTGCAAAATGCAATAAGCTCTCAAGAAGACCAACTTGAGTGTGTGTTCCATAAAACCAAGAAGATGCAAATGAAAATCAAGAGTAAGTCATTAAAACCAAATCATACTAGAAAATAGGAAGAGGTCGGTGGCCGAAGCCACCATGTTGGAGTGTTGGGCATGTCACCGCGAAGATATATCTTGGGTACAAACCACTACTCGTCGTTTTAGCTCTAAATAGACATAAGAATGAATATAGAGATAAAAGAACACTTGCTATTGGCATAATGGGGGGAGGGATGGTCCAATGTATTAGGACCGCACTCCCCCTATGTCCATGCCTACATCTAGACAAAATAGAATGTGATTACGTTCTAGAGGAGTGTGCAAGCGATCAAGCTAAGGACCTCGAATCAATGATACTGAGCTCATTCCTCAAAAAGCAAAACCTTCCTTCCTCAAGGGGCTTCGTGAAGATATCCGCCAATTGAACCCTTGTGCCCACATATGATAATTCAATGTCTCCTCGGGCCACATGATCTCTTATGAAATGGTGGCGGATCTCAATATGCTTGGTTCTTGAATATTGCACCGGGTTGTAAGCAATCTTGATGCCACTTTCATTGTCATATAGAAGAGACACTTTGTCACAATCGACTCCGTATTCCTTTAAAGTTTGCCTCATCCACATCAATTAAGTACAACAACTTGCGGCGGCAACATACTCGGCTTCGGCGGTGGAGAGAGATATACAATTTTGCTTCTTAGAAGACCAACTTAGGAAGGACCTCCCAATAAATTGACAAGCACCGGAGGTTGACTTCCTATCATCTTGATCTCCCGCCCAATCGGAATCCGTGTACCCACATAATGAGAAATGTGCATCCTTGGGGTACCACAATCCAAAGGTTGGGGTATAAGCCAAATATCTAAAGATTCTCTTGACCGCCATATCATGGCTTTCTTTAGGAGCCGCTTGATATCTTGCACACACTCCTACGGCTAGCACTATATCCGGTCTAGATGGTAAAGAAGAGATCCAATCATGGAGCGATATACCTTTTGATCCAGATCCTTACCCTTGGGGTTGAGTTCAAGGTGGCACTTGGTTTGCATTGGGGTAGAGGCACCCTTGAGCTCAAGCAACCCATACTTCTTGAGCATGTCTTGAATGTACTTTGCTTGGTTGATGAACGTTCCTTCCTTCAATTGTTTGATCTCAAATCCTAGGAAGAACTTCATCTCACCCATCATAGACATCTCAAACTTGTCAGTCATAAGCTTGGAGAATTCTTTGTTAAATGCTTTGTTAGTAGACCCAAAAATAATGTCATCCACATATAATTGAAATATGAAAAGCTCTCCTTTTACTTTCTTGGTAAAAAGGGTGGGGTCGATTTCCCCCACTTGGAACCCACGGTCTACAAGTAGTTCTCTAAGGTGCTCGTACCACGCACGTGGGGCTTGTTTAAGGCCATAGAGTGCCTTATCCAACTTTTAGACATGGTTCGGATGCTTGAGGTCCTCAAACCCCGTTGGTTGCTTAACATAAACAAGTTCATTTAGTGGACCATTAAGAAAAGCGGATTTAACATCCATTTGTTGCAACTTAAGGTTATGATGAGAGGCATAGGCAAGAAGAATACGGATTGATTAAAGTGAGCCACGGGCGCGTAGGTTTCTCCAAAGTCAATGCCTTCAATTTGGGAGTAACCTTGAGCCACCAATCTTTCCTTGTTCCTCACCACCATGCCATGTTCATCTTTCTTGTTCTTGAATATCCACTTGGTGTCGATAACATTGCGGCAATCTTTGGGTCTTTCCACTAACTTCCACACCATGTTGCGCTCGAAGTTATTGAGTTCTTCATGCATAGCATCAAGACAATCTTTGTCTTCAAGAGCTTCAAAGACTTTCTTGGGTTCCACCATGGAGATGTGAGCTTGATGTTCACTAAAGCTTGCAAGTTGTCTTCGGGTAGAGACCTTACTTCTCACATCACCAAGCACCTTGTCAAGAGATAGAGCTCTTAATTCTTGTGAGGTGCTAACCCTATTCAAGCGGGGGATCTTGATTTCCCTCCTTGTGGTGGGAGGGATCGCTTGATAATCTTGATCATTCATGTCTCCGCCTTGACTGATTTGATTGCCTTAATCAACAAAAGGTGTGAACAATGAAGGAGGAGGTTGATCTTGGCCTTGGGGAGAACTGCCCCTCGGACTATCGTTGGCGCCGGAAGTTCCGGCCTGGGGGGCCGGAAGTTCCGGTGGGGGCACCGGAAGTTTCGGACCAAAGACCGGAAGTTCCGGTGCACCGGAAACTTCAGGGGCAGTTGGAGTTTCTTGAACTTCTTCTCGTTGAGGCGTGTTGGGCACGGCGTGTTGTCGGGGGTTTCTTGTGAGGTAGTAGACACTGCTTGCGTAGAGCTTGAATCTTGTTGTGCAACCTCGTAGTAAAGTTCGACGGGGCGGTGGACGCCTAACCCCATCCTTCGGATAGCCTCTTGAGGTTGATCATCACCTACATCGGAAATACCACATTGCTCCACAAGGGAGCCGTCATTCTCCTCGAACACCACACTACAAGTTTCTATGATAATGCGCGAGGCCTTGTCATAGACTCTATAAGTATGGGATTAGGAACCGTAGCCCACAAACGTCCCTTCAAGAGACTTAGAATCAAACTTGCCCAAACGGACACCTTTGTTGAGATAGAAACACTTACACCCAAAAACTCGGAAGTAAGAGATATTGGGCTTGTTCCCGGTAAGCACTTCATAAGGTGTCTTCATGAGTCCTTTGCGAAAGAAGAGCCGGTTGGATGAATGGCAAGCGGTGTTGACGGCTTCGACCCAAAAATTTTGAGGGGACTTGAACTCGGCCATCATCGATCTTGCCATTTCAATAAGTGTGCGGTTCTTCCTTTCGGATACACCATTTTATTGGGGAGTATAAGCAGGGCAATATTGATGACGAATCCCTTCTTCACTAAGGAACTCATTCAAGGTGTAGTTCTTGAACTCGGAACCATTGTCACTTCTTATCACCAAGATAGGGACATTGTGTTGATGTTGAGCTTCATTGGAGAAGTCGATGATAGTTTGTTGAGTCTCCACCTTTGACTTTAAGAAGAAAACCCATGTGTATCTTGAATAGTCATCAACAATCACCAAGCAATATTTCTTGCCACCAAGACTAGCTTCCGGAATGGGACCAAAGAGGTCAACATGGAGAAGCTCCAAAACCCTTGTTGAGGAGATGATGGTCTTGCTTGGATGGTGAATGTCATGCATTTTTTCTTCAACACAAGCCCTACACATCCGATCCTTCGAGAAAGAAACATGGTCTTTTAGTCCTAGGATATGGCCACCCTTATGGAGACTGCAAATTCCTCATGTTGACATGGGCTATTCGGCGATGCCATAGCCAACTCAAGTCCTACTTAGCGAATAGGCACATTGCATGGGAAGTGGTGACTCCGGAGAAGTCAACCACATAGAGCCCATTCTCAATGTACCCAACGAAAGACACATTGAGAGACTTGCTCCGCATAAGGATAACCATTTCCTTTTCGAAGACAACGGTATAACCAAACAAGTTAAAGAATGGACCGAGATCAAGTTGAAACCTAGGGAATTGACAAGTAAGACATTCACAAGTGTGATGTCCGGTGCCACTACCACCTTGACAAGCCCTATTACCTTAGACTTTGAATTGTCACCATATGTAACGGTCATTTGATCATCATTAGGCTTCCACTCCGTTACAATCTCCTTGCTTCCGGTCATATGACTAGTGCACCCACTATCAATTATCCATTTCGATCCTCCGGAAGCAAGGCCCTACACACAATCAATTCTTTGATTTAGTTACCCATTTCGCAATGGGTGCCTTTTGGTTAACAACAAGGGTCTTTGGGACCAAATAGCGTATTCAATATAGCCATCAAAAGGACCAATGTATCTAGCATAGACATCCCCATAATAATCAACATATAAAGCATAATTGGGGTTAGATATGCCCGCAAAGTCATCACGAGTGGGAGTTCCCCTTGTGGCATTTCCACTCGCAATGTCATCTTTCTTTGTTTGTGCGGGCTTGGCCTTCTTCTTGATCTTCTTCTTCTCCTTAGCAACATAGCCTAGACCTTCTTTACCCTTGTGGGGAACTCGCTCGTGAAGAGGAGTAGTGATTGTCCCCTTACCTTTGTCAAGAGAGGTCTTGGTCTCGGTTGCCATGGGGGGAACAAACAAAACCCTAGCTTTATCCTTAACAACATTTGCATTAGTATTCAAAGGAGTAGTAGTGCTTGGTTTCTCAAGAGTTGATATCCGAGTTTGGAGTTGATCACGAGACTTGAGAAGACGTTCGTGATCACTTGTCAATACCTTGCGAGTATTTTCAAGGGACTCGAAGTCTTCACAAAGTCTAGCATGAGCAACTACAAGCTCGGACTTTTCATTTTGCACAATTTTACATTTAGCAAAGTAAAGATCACAATCCTTAGTGATCTTAGCAAGTTTCTCCTTGAGGAGAGCATGAGCTTCTTGTTCATCTTCAAGGGAGGTTGGAGAGACACCTTAGTGTGAGCATCCTCTCTCTCAATCTCACATTTTAACTCAAGCTCATCCTCAAGCTCACCTATACGACTCATAATTGAGACAAAATGTTTCTTTCCTTCTCCTTGCAAGTTAGTCATGAATTTATCAAAAGCAATAATTTCTTTCTTGACTTCAAGACTCATACCATCATCAATTTCATGGGATATGGAGTTAGGGGACAATTTTACCTCGGATGTCTTTGCCATAAGACATCTTGCATTCTTGATGATGGGGCTCTAATTTGGTGAGAAGAAGAGTGACCGAGATGTAGAGGAGATGGTTAGAGCGGCCACTTGCGTTGGGGTATCCTCCTTGTCACTGTCTTCATCATCGGTGGGATATTGCTCTTGAGTTACCAAGACAATCTTTTGGTTCTTCTTGAAGTAGGGCTTCTTCATGGGCATGGGCCCCTTGCCCTTTGTGTTGGCCACGAGCCTCCCACCATGATCCTCTCTTCTTTCCCATGGGCAATCTACAACAAAGTGGCTTTTGTCATCACAATTATAGCAAAGCCTCACCTTGTTGATTGGCTTTCCTCCATTGGAGGGGAACTTCTTGTCAATCCTCTCTTTGGCCCTTCCGGGGTTCTTCCAAAACGTTCTTGCCGCAAGACCCATGTGTTGGGTGAGAGTACTTGAGAGAGTCTCACTCGATAGCTCGACTTGATCATCATACTCATGTTCATCCTCTTCTTCAACGGTGGCCTTCAAGACAATTGAGGCATGCTTGTGCATCCCTATGGCTCTTGCTCTTGCATCTTGTGCAATCTTGGAGGCCACCTTGTAAGCGGTCATATCTTCCATGACTTCATTGGATGTCATCTTTGCGAAGTCATGTCTCCCTTGGAGTGTCTTCAAGTCCGTTTCCTCAAAGGGCAAGAGAGCGGTCACGAACTTCCTCTTGATCCAGACGTCATCAATGTAGACCGCATCGAGGTTCTTGAAGGTGTTAGCAATCAACACCAACCTCCGGTACATGTCCTCATGACTTTCTCCATCCAACTTGTAGAACCCTTCCACCTCATTGCATAAGGCGTCATACCGGTTCTTCTTCATGCTCTCATTGCCGACGAAGATGTCGGAAATATCATTCCAAACTTCTTTGGCGGTGGAGAGGCATGTCCTTCTCTCCAACAGCCATTTGGAGTTGATGAAGAGCGGTGGCATCGAGTTGACTATCAACCACCTCTCTTCTTGTCAAGTTGGTTGGATCATGGGCCTTGAATCCTTCTTCAATGATGCGCCATAGCTCAATGGAGGACTACATAAATGAGACTTCATTTGAAATTTCCATTGAGAGAAATGAGAAGATTTGAGCTTAGGAGGATCACTTCTAAGGTTTACATGAGGGTGAGGGATAGGAGGGTTAGGAGAGTAATTATGGTTAACATTATGAAATTCCTCCCCTTTGAGGGTATTAGAGGAGCTAGGTGATTCTTCCTTTTCCGCCTTCTCGGGGGAAGCACTTGGAGGAACATCTTTGGACCCATCCGAGGATGACTCCTTAGAGTTCTCACCGTGCTCCTTAGGAGGAGGAGAGGGAGAAGTAGCCTCGGGCTCCTTAGACTTCAAGAGTGCCATGAGCATCTCATTCATCTTGAGGAGTTGGGACTCCAAGGACGATTTCATATTTATGAGATCGTCCATGGTTGCCCCTTTGGCTAACGCCTCCTTCTCCGCCTCTAATATTTCACGGGCGACCCTGTCGATATCGGATTCCGTCGTCGTTGCACTTAGGCGGTTAAGCCCTTAAAAGTGAACCTTGCTTTGATACCAATTGAACGGGAATCTGGCACCTAGAGGGGGGGTGAATAGGTGATACTACAAATTTTAGGTCCTTTCAAATTTAGGCTCAACACAAAGGTAAATTCTCTAGATATGCAACTATGGTGAATTTACCTTAATGACAAGCTAAGCAGAAACAAGATAAACAAGACAAGCGAGTAAGGGAGAAAGGATAAGGGGAACCAAGTGAAGCACGTGGAGACGAAGATGTAATCATGAGTACCACCCAAGGGTGTACGTCTCTTTGGAGAGGTGTGCGCTACCACAACAGGTTAGCCGCAACGCCACAAAGGCTCCCCTTCTTCTCCGATGAACTCAACCACAAAGGTTACGAGTTCACCTTCCATTATTGATCCCTTTTTAGGGCGGAGATCGAATCACTTACAAACGCTTGAGGCACACACCCACAACTTAATTGGGGGCTCTCAAGATGACCACAAAAGGTCAAGACCACAAAAGGTCAAGCTTACACCAAGTACCAACAATAGTGAGATCTAGGTTTTCCTAGGGGAAACTGTAAGATCCCTATATTTTGGAATGTTAAAAATCACTAAAATTTAAAACTTTTGAAAACATTTATGTATTTTTGATTTGAAAAGAAAATTTAAGCATTGCATTCATGCATACATACATCTCATCATTCATCATCTGATTAAATCACAAAAGGATTAAATAAAAAATCCATTATATTTCATATTACTTTAAAAATATTTATATTCTATTATTCTACTATTATGCCAAATAAAGGTGAATGATTACAGCAAAATAAGTTTAAATTAATTAGATTCAAACATATTTGAATGTGGATAATTTCATAAATTTTATTTAACTCCAAATAAATTATTAAATCCCTAATTTCAAAGTTAACCTAAAATATGTAAAATTGTAGTTTATGAATAATTCAAAATAATTATTTTTCAAAAAGTTTCAAAACATGCCCACTAATGGTTTAAAGCATAGATATGAATTTTACAAATTTTTAGAAATTAATTTGACATCATTTGGACAATTAAATCAAAAGATATGTATTAAAAGAAAAATCAGAAAAGAAAAAGAAAAATGATGACGCCAGCGTGACGTCATCGTCTTCAATCTCCGGCCGGAGACCACGCCCGATAACGGCGGACGTTACCTCGCTTAAATTCACGCGATTAAGACACGGATTCACCGCCCCTCCGAGCTCCTTTTAATCCCCTCCTCTCAGCGTCATTTCCCCTCTCCTCCCCCTTCGTTTCACGCCGCCAGGCCGCCGTACGGGCTCGCCGGAGTTCATCTCCTCCGCCGCCGTATTCCTTCCGTCCCCGGCGAGATAACCCACCCCGAGCACCGAGACCACCTCCATCCTTTCCGCCTTGCCCGTGCTCACCCCCTCGACCCATCCTCGCCTCTCCTCCACGACCAAAACGCTCGGGGCAAGCACGCCGAAGCTCGCCGACGACCGACGCACTCCGGCCGCTCCTCCGCGCCGCGCCGAGACGCTCGACGCCGACGCCACCATCGCCCTCCCCGCGTCACGCCGCGCCCGTAGGAGCCCTCCGTTCATCCGGGGAGCCACCCCAACGTCTACTCCGTCCACGACCGAGCCACGCCGCCGTCTCCTCCGTCTCCGGCGACCTTCCCGCCGGCACGGTATGGCCACCCCTCCTCAACCGTCCGATCTAATTCGCACAGCCGAGATTAGATCTTGTTACCGAACCGGTACGCTGACGTGGCTCGCACAGTCAGCGCTCCGTCAGCGCCAGCGTGGAAATTAAATTTTCCGATTTAATTTATTTGGCACTTTTGCAGAAAAGCTCCTGCATATTCAAAACTTCATAACTTTTAACCACTTATCCAAAATAAATAATTTTTATATTTTTGGAAAGCCCTTGACATGTAGAATATTTTAGATCTGTTAAATTTCAAATCTGACTTAGTATAAATTATTCAAATTTCAAATGGATGATTTGAGTATATTTGTAATAACTTTAAATCTATAAATCCAAAAATTGCAAATAAAATTGTTCTAGAAACTTTAGAATATTTGTAACTTGTTGTCTCAGTTATAAAATATTTTTGAGTATTATTTTCATGACTTAATAGTTGTATGTTTTAATTTGAATAGTTTGACTATTTTTTACATAACTATTAATAGAAACATTAACTTTGATTAAATCAAATTGCTATAAATTTAATTAAATGCCCTCTGTCTATTAACACCATTTATAAAATTTTGTTATAAAAGTTTAGTCACATAAAACTTTAATATTATATTTATTCCTTTTATGATGTTTTGCACAAATAGAAATTAATTAAATTGCATTTATAGCCTAATACATACTTTATAAAATATCACAAATTTTGTATGATGTTTATTATGATTAAAAAGAGCATTGCATGCATAACATATTTTAGTATATAGTTATTCTCCTCATAGGAAAACTCCTCCATTATTTTCTCTAAGTTAGGAATATCTTCAACTTAGCATTTTTGGTTAAGTGCTATGCACTTAGACACTTAGGATTTTCAACCTGGAGCTAGAAGACCAATGAAGGACTTAGCCAAAACAAGACTCCAGAATAATCACCAAGGAGTAGATGCACTTAGAAGAAAAATCAAGAGGAAGTCCAAGAAGACCAACCCCCTCTATTCTCTAAGTCTTTCTTTCTCTTTTTCTTTTCTTCTCTCTAAGACATGGTGATCAAGACATCACTAAAGAGAATACTACAAGCCTGGAAGATAACCTACATAATTTTCTTCTATCTTTCCTAATCTTGACTTAAAACAATTTTTGATCATGTTATTACCATGTTGAAGTTGTTGGATCAATATCCAATTTACAAAGAGTTGATAATGATGGTCGATCACCTTGAAGAATAGACTTAGTATTTTCTCTAAGTATTTTGCACATCATGCATAACATATTCTTGTATTGTTACATGTTAGTATGTTTATGTGTGTTTTGTTTGACGTGTTAGAAATCTCGGAGGGAAACGACAACAGTTGCAGTTGCTGTTACTATTCTTCTTGTTGCCAAGGCAAGTGGCACACCCCCAAAAAAAATCATAAGTATTTTCTATGCATGATTTAGTTATTTTCCTATGCATGTGTAGGACTTAGTATATTTGCTATGCAAGACTTTAGAATTCCCTATTCCATTGTGTCTAGGTACCTATGAAATGACTTAGTAGAATTTTGATGCTATGCAATTGAAGAAAGGTTTTACAAAATCTTAAGTGGCTACTCAGGACCATGTCTATGAGGGTTTTCACCTGAGATAGTCTTTACTATACATAGGATCATAGTATGTGGGGGTTTTTACCTGGGAGTGCACATCACTAAGTTAATGAATCATCTGGGTGGATTGATTGTTTGGTTTATGTTGAGTGGCTACTCAGGACCATGTCCATGAGGGTTTTCACCTAAGATAGTTTCTACTATGCTAAGGATCATGAACGTGGGGGTTCTCACCTGAGAGTACACTTGTGGAAGGCCACCCAGGAACAAAGGGATGTGAGGAATAAATGGAGAAGATTGTGAAGGACGCAAGGAGAAGTATTTCAAGTAAAGACTACAACTGATCAAGGAACATGGAGGAATCCCAACATTCTAATTTCTTAATAAATTTTGATAAACAACAGTGGACTACTCAGGACCATGTTCATGGGGGTTTTCACCTAAGATAGTTTCTACTATACTTAGGACCATTGAATGTGGGGGTTTTCAACTGAGGGTGCACCTAAGGACGAGATATCTTTTGGGTTCACTGGAACTTGCCAGTGATACCACTTATGATGTTGAAAACGGTTTTACGAAGTGAAAGGATAAAATTGGCTTTATGCAAAATAGCCTTGAACTCCACCAGCCAAATATGCATACAGATTTTAGAGTTATTCCCATTGAGTGTCCACCATAGTGTCACTTGCCAGACTCCATTTTTAAATGGAATCTGACCCACTCTGTTGCAAATTATTATTTGTTGCAGAAAATTCTGACGAAGAGTAAGAACTACATTTGGGTTTCGAGTATGCACCAACATGTTTTCGCCTGTGGCGTATCATGAAGATGGGGGCTCATTGAAGATTTTATTTCCGCTGCTTTATTGTTTTGAGCTAGCTTTAAGCTATGCAAAGTTGTATCGAACTATTTATTTTACCAAGTCTGGATTATTCGTGTAATATTGATACAATGTTGTGATATTCAACGTAAACTGTGTGTGCAAATGAATTGATCTAGGGGTTTGCACTATACACAAGTACCTGCCATATTTTTAAGTGCAGGTACGCTACAGATGGTATCAGAGCACTGTGTTGCCTGTAGGTTCGAAACCCTAGGTTATGATAGAAATAGGATATGGCCATAGGATTGAAAATTTATTTCATTATGTTTGGTGAAAATAAAACTTTTCAAACATCAATTCTTGTAACTATCTTAACTATTTCATTTCTAAGTTTATTTTCTTGTTTTCTTTAGATGACCACCCTCATTGAATCACTCAAGAAAGGACCAATGATAACCATGACCCTACAAAGTGAGACTGATTTTCCAAGAGCACTTAAGGATAACATGAAGATCTTGGGATTTGAAGGAGAAGCAATATACAAAGGTTTCCCTTTCATAGGTGAAGGTCAAGAGTACTGGTGGGTGCAACTTCATCTATACAAGAGCAAACAAGATGACCACAAGACCAAGGGCTACTGCATGTTCACCAACCCTATACTCCACACATCATTCTTTGACTCAGCAAGAAGTGCAGCATGCGAAGCCATCGAGAACCTTAGAAGAAGACTTCAATTTAGAAGTCAAAACACCCAAAAGTATCTTGACGAACTCAAGGAAATAGAAGAGGAACTTGATGAACTCAGGAAGGAGATAGACTAGACCACCTATCTATTAGAGTAACGAGATACTAATGATGTATTGACCTATCAAATTGTGGTATGGCAGTATCATCGTATGTGTTCTCCAGAACCTCGGGTGCTTCGTTACAGAACGATTAGTTCGGTTTTCTCAATACATGTTTGGAAATTTAATGATTGTGGTTGTTTGTGTCAATTGCTTGTATGGGTAGGAATGTTTCCCCTAGATCTGTCAATCTTTTACTCATCTATGCTAAAACCCACAGATGCCTCCCCGCCGTGCTCCTGAAAACAACAACAACAACAACAACAACAACAACAACAACAACAACAACAACAATGATGCCATGCAACAACTAATGGCCGCTCAAGCTCAGCTGATGACTATGATGACTCAGTTTATTGCAGCAAGCAACAATAACAATAACAACAACAACAATCCTCCACCACCACCACCTCCCCAAGTGGACAGGCTTACCAGATTTCTGAGGCTTAGGCCAAACAAGTTTTCGAATGCAACAGACCCGATGGTGGCTGATGACTGGCTACGCTCGGTACAAAAGGATCTCGTGACAACTGAATGAGATGATGCTGAGAAAGTTAGGTTCACCGCACATCTACTTGAAGGACCTGCTGCCCAATCGTGGGAAACTTATCAGATTACTCACCCATTGGACACCTTGACCTGGGAGGAATTCAAGGAAGGATTTCGTAATGCTCATGTCTCCACGGGAATTATGAATCTTAAACGGGAAGAGTTTTGCAATCTGCGTCAGGGAAACATAATTCTTAAGGAGTATATGGATGACTTCCATTCCTTGTCTCGATATGCGACTGAGGACATTGACACAGATGCAAACAGGAAGTCAAAATTTCTCAATGGACTTAGTGATGAACTGAAGATACCTCTGACAGTTGCGTATGCACCAAACTATCAGATACTTCTGGATCAAGCAATCACCCTTGAAGATAGCATAAAGAAAGCTGAAAATAGGAAGAGAAAGATGGACAAGCACTCCTCTGAACCCTCATTCAAGAAGCACCTTGTTCATGATGTGAACAGTGGCCACAAACATGGGAATCACCATAATGGAGGAAGTCACCACAAGCATCATGATCACCATGGTGGATCCAAGGGAAGCAATGGAGACCATAAAGGAAATGGATTTGCTGGCCATAACCATAACAATGGACATCACCGTCCAAATCCTGAACACAGAGATACCAGTCAGGTGCTTTGTTACAAATGCAAGAACAAGGGTCATTACGCCAATGACTGCCCAGCAAAGAAGAAGGACGAAGAAACTGCTAAGTCAAACCCTTTCGATAAAGGATATGTGAACCACATCACTGCGGAATCAGTAAACGGTACATTCTGAATCAAGTTTTCATATTGAAATTTTCAATACCCACAAAGTTTTCTTTTAAGGGTGATAGCCCAACCCGATACCAGACAGAACCTTTTGCTAGCCTTCTCGAATCTCGAGGACGAGATTCCTTTTAAGGGTGGTAGTCTGTAACATCCCTATATTTTGGAATGTTAAAAATCACTAAAATTTAAAACTTTTGAAAACATTTATGTATTTTTTATTTGAAAAGAAAATTTAAGCATTGCATTCATGCATACATACATCTCATCATTCATCATCTGATTAAATCACAAAAGGATTAAATTAAAAATCCATTATATTTCATATTACTTTAAAAATATCTATATTCTATTATTCTACTATTATGCCAAATAAAGGTGAATGATTACAGCAAAATAAGTTTAAATTAATTAGATTCAAACATATTTGAATGTGGGTAATTTCATAAATTTTATTTAACTCCAAATAAATTATTAAATCCCTAATTTCAAAGTTAACCTAAAATAGGTAAAATTGTAGTTTATGAATAATTCAAAATAATTATTTTTCAAAAAGTTTCAAAACATGCCCACTAATGGTTTAAAGCATAGATATGAATTTTACAAATTTTTAGAAATTAATTTGACATCATATGGGCATTAAATCAAAAGATATGAATTAAAAGAAAAATCAGAAAAGAAAAAGAAAAATGATGACGTCAGCGTGACGTCATCGTCTTCAATCTCCGGTCGGAGACCACGCCTGAAAACGGCCGACGTTACCTCGCTTAAATTCGCGCGATTAAGACACGGATTCACCGCCCCTCCGAGCCCCTTTTAATCCCCTCCTCCTCAGCGTCATTTCCCCTCTCCTCCCCCTTCGTTTCACGCCGCCAGGCCGCCGTACGGGCTCGCCGGAGTTCATCTCCTCCGCCGCCGTATTCCTTCCGTCCCCGGTGAGATAACCCACCCCGAGCACCGAGACCACCTCCATCCTTTCCGCCTTGCCCGTGCTCACCCCCTCGACCCATCCTCGCCTCTCCTCCACGACCCAAACGCTCGGGGCAAGCACGCCACCATCGCCCTCCCCGCATCACGTCGCGCCCGGAGCAGCCCTCCGTTCATCCGGGGAGCCACCCCAACGTCTACTCCGTCCACGACCGAGCCGCGCCGTCGTCTCCTCCGTCTCCGGCGACCTTCCCGCCGCCACGGTATGGCCACCCCTCCTCAGCCGTCCGATCTAATTCGCACGGCCGAGATTACATCTTGTTACCGAACCGGTACGCTGACGTGGCTCGCACATTCAGCGCACAGTCAGCGCTCCGTCAGAGCCAGCGTGGAAATTGAATTTTCCGATTTAATTTATTTGGCACTTTTGCAGAAAAGCCCCTGCATATTCAAAACTTCATAACTTTTAACCACTTATCCAAATTAAATAATTTTTATATATTTGGAAAGCCCTTGACATGTAGAATATTTTAGATCTGTTAAATTTCAAATTTGACTTTGTATAAATTATTCAAATTTCAAATGGATGATTTGAGTATATTTGTAATAACTTTAAATCTATAAATCCAAAAATTGCAAATAAAATTGTTCTAGAAACTTTAGAATATTTGTAACTTGTTATCTCTGTTATATCATATTTTTGAGTATTATTTTCATGACTTAATAGTTGTACATTTTAATTTAAATAGTTTGACTATTTTTGACATAACTATTAATAGAAACATTAATTTTGATAAAATTCAATGCCCTCTGTCTATTAACACCATTTATAAATTTTGTTATAAAAGTTTAGTCACATAAAACTTTAATATTATATTTATTCCTTTTATGATGTTTTGCAAAAATAGAAATTAATTAAATTGCATTTATAGCCTAATGCATATTTTATAAAATATCACAAATTTTGTATGATGTTTATTATGATTAAAAAGAGCATTGCATGCATAACATATTTTAGGAATATCTTCAACTTAGCATTTTTTGTTAAGTGCTATGCACTTAGACACTTAGGATTTTCAACCTGGAGCTAGAAGACCAATGAAGGACTTAGCCAAAACAAGACTCTAGAATAATCACCAAGGAGTAGAAGCACTTAGAAGAAAAATCAAGAGGAAGTCCAAGAAGACCAACCCCCTCTATTCTCTAAGTCTTTCTTTCTCTTTTTCTTTTCTTCTCTCTAATACATGGTGATCAAGACATCACTAAAGAGAATACTACAAGCCTGGAAGATAACCTACATAATTTTCTTCTATCTTTCCTAATCTTGACTTAGAACAATTTTTGATCATGTTATTACCATCTTGAAGTTGTTGGATCAATATCCAATTTACAAAGAGTTGATAATGATGGTCGATCACCCTTAAGAATAGACTTAGTATTTTCTCTAAGTATTTTGCACATCATGCATAACATATTCTTGTATTGTTACTTGTTAGTATGTTTATGTGTGTTTTGTTTGACGTGTTAGAAATCTCGGAGGGAAACGACAACAGTTGCAGTTGTTGTTACTATTCTTCTTGTTGCCAAGGCAAGTGGCACACCCCCAAAAAAATTCATAAGTATTTTCTATGCATGATTTAGTTATTTTCCTATGCATGTGTAGGACTTAGTAGATTTGCTATGCAAGACTTTAGAATTCCCTATTCCATTGTGTCTAGGTACCTATGAAATGACTTAGTAGAATTTTGATGCTATGCAATTGAAGAAAGGTTTTACAAAATCTTAAGTGGCTACTCAGGACCATGTCTATGAGGGTTTTCACCTGAGATAGTCTTTACTATACTTAGGCTCATAGTATGTGGGGGTTTTTACCTGGGACTGCACATCAGTAAGTTAATGAATCATCTGGGTGGATTGATTGTTTGGTTTATGTTGAGTGACTACTCAGGACCATGTCCATGAGGGTTTTCACCTAAGATAGTTTCTACTATTCTAAGGATCATGAACGTGGGGGTTCTCACCTGAGAGTACACTTGTGGAAGGCCACCCAGGAACAAAGGGATGTGAGGAATAAATGGAGAAGATTGTGAAGGACGCAAGGAGAAGTATTTCAAGTAAAGAATACAGCTGATCAAGGAAAGGAACATGGAGGAATCCCAACATTCTAATTTCTTAATAAAATTTTGATAAAAAACAGTTGACTACTCAGGACCATGTTCATGGGGGTTTTCACCTATGATAGTTTCTACTATACTTAGGACCATGTAATGTGGGGGTTTTCACCTGAGGGTGCACCTAAGGACGAGATATCTTTTGGGCTCACTGGAACTTGCCAGTGATCCACTTATGATGTTGAAAACTGTTTTATGAAGTGAAAGGATAAAATTGGCTTTATGCAAAATAGCCTTGAAATCCACCAGCCATATATGCATACAGATTTTAGAGTTATTCCCATTGAGTGTCCACCATAGTGTCACTTGCTAGACTCCATTTTTAAATGGAATCTGACCAACTCTGTTGCAAATTATTATTTGTTGCAGAAAATTCTGACGAAGAGTAAGAACTACATTTGGGTTTCGAGTCTGCACCAACATGTTTTCGCCTGTGGCGTATCATGAAGATGGGGGCTCATTGAAGATTTTATTTCCGCTGCTTTATTGTTTTGAGCTAGCTTTAAGCTATGCAAAGTTGTATCGAACAATTTATTTTACCAAGTCTGGATTATTCGTGTAATATTGATACAATGTTGTGATATTTATCGTAAACTGTGTGTGCAAATAAATCGATCCAGGGGTTTGCACTATACACAAGTACCTGCCATATTTTAAAGTGCAGGTACGCTACAGAAACCCTAGACTCGAAATCCCCAAGTGAATGGGGGAAGATTACAAATCGCTTTGGTGAAGTAGTAGATCGGTGCCTTCTCCTTCACTCCTCCAAAGATCAACGAGTTTGGGTGGAGGAGTTGGGAGATCTTGAAGATTTGAGCTTCAGCACATTTATGATGAGAGAGAGTGTAAGAGCTGAAATGGCTGGAGGTAGGTGGAGGGGTATTTATAGCCCCTCCAAGACCTATCCGTTTTTCACTGCGCAGGCCGAAACTTCCATTCACTTAAGCCGGAACTTCCGGTCACCCCGGAAAGTTCTGGCCAAAGTTCCGGTGGAACTTCCGTCCTGGTCAGGGCGCAGGCAGTTCCTGACTTAGAGAAAAACTAGCATGTTCAGCACCGGAACTTCCGGTTATCTTGCCGAAACTTCCGGTCGCCCGGAAAGATCCGGCCAAACTTCCGGCTTTGCCCGTGCGCGAGCAATTCCTGACTTAACATATTTCTCTGCTAGTCAGCACCGGAACTTCCGGTGAGATCACCGGAACTTCCGGTAGCCCGGAATGTTCCGGACAAAGTTCCGGTTTTGCCCGTGCCTGGGCAAGTTTGGACTTAGCCGATTTTCTCGTTTGTCTAGAACGGAACTTCCGGTGGCTGGCCGGAACTTCCGGTCGCCCGGAAAGATCCGGCCAAACCTTCGGCCAAAGTTCCGCCTTTGCCAGAGCTTAAATCCTAAAGGACTTAGCCGTTTTCTGGCCAGCTAGAAATGTCCGGTGCAGGCCCGGAAGTTCCGTCCTGTAGGCCGGAACTTCCGGTCACAGCACCGGAACTTCCGGCCTGACAGAACAGGACAAACTGCCAGCCAATTCTCTCTTTAAACCTGTTGATCTTCATCCTTTTTGTTCTTCAAGGCTATGTAGTATCTGAAATACTTAGGCACACCGTTAAACATCCTTTTCGTGTTGTCATTACTATCCAAAACTCAGGAGACAGAAAATGCTCTTTCAGAAAGGTAAAAGTCGACTTTGCTACAAATGTCGTGGGAAGGATCACTTTGCTACTTCATGCACTCATGGTACCTTATCCAACCCTACTATTATTGATAATGCTCATTCTCTTTGGAAGGATAAGGTTGGCAATGTGCTTGCCAAAGTTATTGGTACTCAAAGTGGAGTCAAGAAAAGAACCATTTGGGTTGCCAAGTCTATTGTGGCTAACCTCTTTGGACCCAGCTTGGTTGGGGACCAATGATACGTCTCCAACGTATCCATAATTTTCTGTGTTTCATGCTATGTTATATCATGTTATTACATGTTTTATATGCATTTTATATAGTTTATGCATTTTCTGGGACTAACCAATTAACAAGATGCCACAGTGCCAGTTCCCGGTTTTCTACTGTTTTTGGTTTTAGAAAAGCTCTTGAGGAAATATCCGCCAAATTGGAAATGAGCCAACCAGTATTTATTTTTGGAATATTTGCGATCAGAAGAACCAAAGATGAGACAAAGGTGGAATCTGAGGGGCCCACGCCGCCTCGTGGCGCGGGCCCCATGCTGGCCGCGCCGGGAGGTGGTGTGACACCCTCGGGCGCCCACCGACCTAGGTCTTTAGCCATTAAAAGCCCCCCTGACCTAAAAACTCCAGAGGGTTAATCACTTTTTCCTCAACGGGTCCCGAGCCGCCGCCGTCGCCGTCACCACTTCGGGGGAGATCAGAACTGCTCCCCGACACCCTGTCGGGAGGGGGAATCATCCCCGGAGGCTTCTACGTCACCTTGACCGCCTCCGGACTGACGCGTGAGTAGTCTACCTTGGACTACGGGTCCATAATAGTAGCTAGATGGTTGTCTTCTCCTCTTGTGCTATCATGTTTAGATCTTGTGAGTTGTCTATCATGATCAAGATCATCTTTATGTAATTCTCCATGTTGTGTTTGCTGGGATCGGATGAATATTGAGTACTAAAGTCATTGCTTCATAATATATCATGTGTGTGCTATTTAATGATCTTGCATGCTCTCCAATACTTGTGTATGCTCTGGCCAAGTAGATGCTCGTAACTCCAAGAGGGGGTATTTACGCTCGATAGTAGGTTCATATCTCTATTTAATCTGGGACAGTGACAGAAAGCTCTAAGGTTGTAGATGCACTGTTGCTACTAGGGATAAAACAGTAGTACTTTGTCTAAGGCTGATGTTACTTACTTACTTTACACACAGTGCTTAAGGCGATAATATGTTGCATGCAACTTAATACTGAAAGGGGTGCGGACGCTAACCGGAAGGTGGATTATTAGTCATAGATGCGGTTGGAACGGTCTATGTATCTTGTTGTAATGCCCGAATGAATCTCACACTAGACACCATATCATTAGTATATGCATTGGGTTGCTTATCATTATTCTGTCAATTGCCTAGCTGTAATTTGTTTACCACGCATGGATGAATGTTATTATTATTTATGGAGAGACACCACTAGTGAACTGTGGACTCCGGTCCTTCTCATTAATCTGATAAAACCACAACTGCAAACATCACTCTTTTTTACACACGTTTAATCCTTTTGTTACAGCAAGCTGGTGGGATTGAGACCCTCACCGTTGAGTTGGGGCAAAATACTTTGCTTGTGTTGTGTGTAGATTCCACGTCAACTACGCCAAGCTCTTTTCTGGCGCCGTTGATATCTCGAGTGAATTATTCATCTCCTATTGGTTTGATAACCTTGATTTCATAACTGAGGGAAATTTTCTGCTGCACTACTTCATACCTTCCTCTTGGGGTCTCCCAACAAGACACCCACCGTGTGCATCAAGCTCTTTTCTGACGCCGTTGCCGGGGAGATAAAGATTCACTACGAGGGGAGTTTTCACACTTCCAACCTTTTTATTTTGTTATTGTCTTTCTTAGTTTATTTTTATTACTCTCTTGTTTGCTTAATATCAAAAACACAAAAAATTTAGTTACTTGCATTACTTTTTATATTGTGGTTTGCTATTTATTTTCAATTTTGTTGCTTTGTTTATTTTGGTTTGCAATTTATTTTCTGAATTTTGTTATTTCGGTTTGTCCTGAAATTGCTGGAATGGGTAGTCCTGAAGTTAAAGTTCGTTCGTTTAAAAAACAAGGAGGAGAAATTTTAAAAGATGCTTGGTATAGGATAAATGATGCTCATAAAAAATGCACTAAGAAACACTCCACTTAAATCCTCCTTAGGAATTTTTATGTTGGTATCTCTAATTGGTATAGGTATGTTCTTGACACTCTTACGGGGGGTAATTTTCTTGGAACACCTGCTTTTGAAGCATGCAATTTAATTGAAAGTTTGGTAGGATCACCACCCCTTACTAAAGAAGTTAAAACTGAGATCACTTTGGAGGATATTATTAAAAGGATGGATTCTAAAGAGAAAACTTTTCTTGATAATGCTAGCAAGGGTAATGAATCAATGAATGATATTATGGAAGAATTACTGCTTTAGAAACTTGCAACACCCTTGATACCATAATCATAGAACTGATTAATTGGAAGATGTTATGGGAACCTTAGGTTCAACATTTGCTTCTATTAAAACTAAGAGAGATAATGCTTTTGTAGGAAGAGAGCAAAAGTTCATTTACATTCCCAAAACCAAACCTCCCAATATGCCTAAAAGTGATGGTTTACATAATAGAACATACTCATGGATACCAAAAACACCTATTTCAACCAACCATGTTTTAGAGAAGTTATTGATGTAGATGCTTCATCTCTTGATAATACTTGAGTTTCACTTTATGCCTAGCTCAAAGACGTTAAACAAAAGCACTTATGGGAGACAACCCACTTTTATTTCCTGTTATTTTAATTTGTTTTGATTGTGTCAAGGACTTGTCCTACCTCTGTAGCAATTCCTTTGTATCTTATTTTTATTACAATGTTGTGTCAAGTTAAGGCTCTAGTCGAAAGTTGATGTCAAAATTCAATTCCTATACTTAAACAGATTTCTGCTGTCCACCGTAAAAATTATATCAAATCAGTGAAACGTCAGAAAATCTGATACTTTTTGTGCATAATCCTCAGATGTATACTTAACTTTTATTAGTTTTGAGTTTTCTGATCTGAGAAAGTTAAGTGGCTCGAAGAAATTCGTCTTTACGGACTGTTCTGTTTTTGACAGATTCTGGCATTTTCTTTTGCGATGCCTCTTTTGCTATTTTGATTGGATGTTTTTATCCTTTTAATTATCAGTGTCTGTAGATAATGTCTAGTAGCAATGGTAGCAATTCTGTTCCTACATAATATCATATTTTTTTGTGTACTAACCATCTAATGAATTTACTCTAAGTTTGGTGTGGAGGAAGTTTTCAAGGATCAAGAGAAGAGGATGATACAATGTGATCAAGAGGATAGTAGAGCCAAAGCTTGGGGATGCCCCGGTGGTTCACCCCAAGATAATTCAATAAGACTCAAGCGTCAAAGCTTGGGATGCCCAAGTCATCCCCTTCTTCATCGACAACTATCAGGTCCTCTCTAGTGAGACTATATTTTAATTCCGTCACATCTTATGTGCTTATCTTGAAGCGTCAGTTTGTTTTTGTTTTTGTTATTTTCATTCTCTGAATAAATATGGATCCTAGCATTCTTTTGTGTGGGAGAGAGACACGCTCCGCTTCTTCATATGAATACTCATATTTTCACTTATATTTGTTGAGTATTCTTCTTTTGTTGTAGTTTGCTCTCTAGCTCTTGTTTTTCATGCATCTCTAGTTAGATTTGTTAGCTTTGTTATATTATACTCTCATATCTCATTGTTTAATTACTTGGAGAGATTATATTTTACTGTTAAATGTGTTAGATGGTATAATTAAATGATACATTAATCTTGTAGATCATTAAATTGTGTCACTTGAATCATTGATGTTGTTTTGAGATATTAATTTGCTTAATGGTGACCATGATGCTTTAGTAAAGTGGAATGATTAAATGGTTGGTCTAGAGAAACTTGAAAACTGTGCCACACTTAAATTTCCAGTTCATTGCATAATGGTATATGACTTATTTTTGCCTAAGGCAACCGTAATGGCTTTATGTTATGCGCTACGGTCGGGTCCCCAACAGTGACTTGTTCATTTGCCACAACACCCCTAGGAATAATTTTCATTATGCTTGCATGATCATATTTTTATTTGGAATCTTTTTACTTGTGAGTTCTAAACCGCGGTTTTCATGGCACTTCCACCACCATATTCCTAGCCTCTTCGGTATTTTGCTTTGCCCTTTCTCACATTGAGAGTTGCTGCATTTTTCGCGGGTACATCCAAACTCGTCGGAGATCTTCATCTTATTCTCCTACACATAAGCCAAACATCTTCCTCAAAACAGCCACCATACCTACCTATTACAGCATTTCCATAGATTTTCCGAGATATATTGCCATGCAACATCCATCTTACATTACATGAATTGTTGTCATTCATTACTTATTTATTGCTATGCGTGTTTCTATAAAGCTGATGTGTGGTTTTACCCATGTTACGCTAGAGGACAGCATAACCTGCTACACTGACAGAGGCACCGTTATCATATGTATTCTTATGGCACATCCATATTAGTTACTTATATCATCAGTATGTTATTTTATCATATTTAGTGTGTTGTCATACATCATGTATCATATTAGGATGCTTGCCCCTAAAAGTGAAAAGAGCCATGGAGGCCATCGAAAAGAGAAACCAAAAAAGAAAAAATATAGAAAAAAGAGAAAAAGAAAAGAAAAAAAGGAAAGAAAGAAAGAAATAAATAAGGGGGGCAGCATTACTATTCTTTATCACACACTTGTGCTTATGTTACAACACCATATCATTTGAGATCATCATTTCTGCTCATGTTTAGCACATTTACACCATATGAGAGATTTTTCATGTCTTAGTTGCATAACTATGTGGGGAACTTTACACTATAGAACTTGGCTTGTATATTCCAATGATGAGCCTCCTCAAACGTGCTCTAAGTCTTTGTGAGAAAGCAAGTTGGATGCACCCCCACTAGTTCCATTGGTGAGCTTTCATATACTTATAGCTCCATGTGCATCCGTTGTATGGCAATCACTACTCCTTGCATAGCTTTGATTTTATGACTTTCTCTTGTCTAATGATCATCTATAGCTTTGTGAGCCTTTCTTCCGTTGTCCTTCCAAAACCTCCGTTAACATTCTCTTATCCATAACATCCTAGTGCCAGGAACCAACGTTGAACACTTCTTGTTTCTTTAGAACAAATTATATTGATCTTCTACGTGCATATTGCTATTACTTGACTTGATCCTTTCATAAAGTTGTCATGTTTGTTGGAAGCATTAGATGATTATATTGTTGTGCTTGAAGCTTAAATCATCTTTAATATCTACTTTACACAGTTGATTGCTATCTAGTACTATATCATTGAAAGCTTTGCTTGCTTCACCTACTTGTTTGTTCATTAGTAATTTGATATCAATATAAACTACAACCCTTATTCATTTGATTTCTGTTTACATGCCTTACAATGAATTACATGATCAAGATTGTGTTTAAGCATGTCACTTCAGAAATTATTCTTCTTTTATCGTTCTTGCCTACTCGGGACGAGTAGAACTAAGCTTGGGGATGTTGATACGTCTCCAACGTATCCATAATGTCTTGTGTTCCATGATATGTTATATCATGTTATTACTTGTTTTATATGCATTTTATATAGTTTTATGCATTTTCTGTGACTAACCTATTAACAAGATGCCACAGTGCTAGTTCCCTGTTTTCTGCTGTTTTTGGTTTCAGAAAAGCTCTTAAGGAAATATCCGCAAAATTGGAAACGAGCCAACCAGTATTCATTTTTGAAATATTTGCGACTAGAAGAACCAACGATGAGACGAAGGCGGACCCCGAGGGGCCCACATCGCCTCGTGGCGCGGGCTCCATGCTGGCCGTGCCGGGAGGTGGTGTGGCGGCCCACCGACCTAGGTCTTTCGCCCATAAAATCCCCCCTAACCTAAAAATTCAGAGGGTTAATCACTTTTTCCTGCACAGGTCCCGAGCCGCCGCCGTCGCTACCACTACTTCGGGAGAGATCAGAACTGCTCTCCAGCACCCTGCCGAGAGGGGGAATCGTCACCGAAGGCTTCTACGTCACCATGACCGCCTCCGGACTGATGCGTGAGTAGTCTACCTTGGACTACGAGTCCATAACAAAAGTTAGATGGTTGTCTTCTCCTCTTCTGCTATCATGTTTAGATCTTGTGAGCTGCCTATCATGATCAAGATCATCTTTATGTAATTCTCCATGTTGTGTTTGATGGGATCCGATGAATATTGAGTACTAAAGTTATTGCTTCATAATATATCATGTGTGTGCTATTTAATGATCTTGCATGCTCTCAGTTACTTGTGTATGCTCTGGCCAAGTAGATGCTCGTAACTCCAAGAGGGGGTATTTATGCTCGATAGTAGGTTCATGTCTCTATTTAATCTGGGGCAGTGACAGAAAGCTCTAAGGTTATAGATGTACTGTTGCTACTAGGGATAAAACAGTATTACTTTGTCTAAGGATGATGTTACTTAATTACTTTACATACAGTGCTTAAGGCGATAATCTGTTGCATGCAACTTAATACTGAAAGGGGTGCGGACGCTAACCAGAAGGTGGATTATTAGTCATATATGTTGTTGGAACGGTCTATGTATCTTGTTGTAATTCCCGTATGAATCTCACACTAGACACCATATCATTAGTATATGCATTGGGTTGCTTATCATTATTATGTCAATTGCCTAGATGTAATTTGTTTACCACTCATGGATGAATGTTATTATTATTTATGGAGAGACACCCCTAGTAAACTGTGGACCCCGGTCCTTCTCATTAATCTGATAAAACCACAACCGCAAACCTGTAACTTTATGCAAACATCACTCTTTCTTCCACACATATGTTTAATCCTTTTGTTACAGCAAGCCGGTGGGATTGACACCCTCACCGTTGAGTTGGGGCAAAATACTTTGATTGTGTGTAAATTCCACGTCACTACGTCAAGCTATTTTCTGGCGCCGTTGATACCTCGAGTGAATTATTCATCTCCTATTGGTTTGATAACCTTGATTTCATAACTGAGGGAAATTTGCTGCTGCACTACTTCATACATTCCTCTTGGGTTCTCCAACCAACACACCCACCGTGTGCATTAAGCTCTATTCTGGCGCCGTTGCCGGGAAGATAAAGATTCACTACGAGGGGAGTTTTTGCACTTCCAACCTTTTTATTTTGTTATTGTCTTGCTTAGTTTATTTTTATTACTCTCTTGTTTGCTTAATATCAAAAACACAAAAAAATTAGTTACTTGCATTACTTTTTATATTGCGGTTTGCTATTTATTTTCAATTTTGTTGCTTTGTTTATTTTGGTTTGCAATTTATTTTCTGAATTTTGTTATTTCGGTTTGTCCTGAAATTGCTGGAATGGGTAGTCCTGAAGTTAAAGTTCGTTCGTTTAAAAAACAAGGAGGAGAAATTTTAAAAGATGCTTGGTATAGGATAAATGATGCTCATAAAAAATGCACTAAGAAACACTCCACTTAAATCCTCCTTAGGAATTTTTATGTTGGTATCTCTAATTGGTATAGGTATGTTCTTGACACTCTTACGGGGGGTAATTTTCTTGGAACACCTGCTTTTGAAGCATGCAATTTAATTGAAAGTTTGGTAGGATCACCACCCCTTACTAAAGAAGTTAAAACTGAGATCACTTTGGAGGATATTATTAAAAGGTTGGATTCTAAAGAGAAAACTTTTCTTGATAATGCTAGCAAGGGTAATGAATCAATGAATGATATTATGGAAGAATTACTGCTTTGGAAACTTGCAACACCCTTGATACCATAATCATAGAACTGATTAATTGGAAGATGTTATGGGAACCTTAGGTTCAACATTTTCTTCTATTAAAACTAAGAGAGATAATGCTTTTGTAGGAAGAGAGCAAAAGTTCATTTATATTCCCAAAACCAAACCTCCCAATATGCCTAAAAGTGATGGTTTACATAATAGAACATACTCATGGATACCAAAAACACCTATTTCAACCAACCATGTTTTAGAGAAGTTATTGATGTAGATGCTTCATCTCTTGATAATACTTGAGTTTCACTTTATGCCTAGCTCAAAGACGTTAAACAAAAGCGCTTATGGGAGACAACCCACTTTTATTTCCTGTTATTTTAATTTGTTTTGATTGTTTCAAGGACTTGTCCTACCTCTGTAGCAATTCCTTTGTATCTTATTTTTATTACAATGTTGTGTCAAGTTAAGGCTCTAGTCGAAAGTTGATGTTAAAATTCAATTCCTATACTTAAACAGATTTCTGATGTCCACCGTAAAAACTATATCAAATCAGTGAAACGTCAGAAAATCTGATACTTTTTGTGCATAATCCTCATATGTATACTCAACTTTTATTAGTTTTGAGTTTTCTGATCTGAGAAAGTTAAGTGGCTCGAAGAAATTCGTCTTTACGGACTGTTCTGTTTTTGACAGATTCTGCCATTTTCTTTTGCAATGCCTCTTTTGCTATTTTGATTGGATCTTTTTATCCTTTTAAGTATCAGTGTCTGTAGATAATGTACAGTAGCAATGGTACCAATTATGTTCCTATAGAATATCATAATTTTTTTGCACTAACCCTCTAATGAAGTTACTCTAAGTTCGGTGTGGAGGAAGTTTTCAAGGATCAAGAGAAGAGGATGATACAATGTGATCAAGAGGATAGTAAAGCCAAAGCTTGGGGATGCCCCGGTGGTTCACCCCAAGATAATTCAATAAGAGTCAAGCGTCAAATCTTGGGATGCCCAATTCATCCCCTTCTTGATCGACAACTATCAGGTACTCTCTAGTGAAACTATATTTTAATTCCGTCACATCTTATGTGCTTATCTTGAAGCGTCTGTTTGTTTTTTATTTTGTTATTTTCATTCTCTGAATAAATATGGATCCTAGCATTCTTTTGTGTGGGAGAGAGACACGCTCCGCTTTTTCATATGAATACTCATATTTTTCACTTATATTTGTTGAGAATTCTTCTTTTGTTATAGTTTGCTCTCTAGCTCTTGTTTTTCATGCATCTCTTGTTAGAGCTGTTAGCTTTGTTATAATATACTCCCATATCTTATTGTTTAATTACTTGGAGAGATTATATTTTACTATTGAATGTGTTAGATGGTATAATTAAATGATACATTAATCTTGTAGATCATTAAATTGTGTCACTTGAATCATTGATGTTGTTTTGAGATATTAATTTGCTTAATAGTGAACATGATGTTCTAGTAAAGTGGAATGATTAAATTGTTGGTCTAGAGAAACTTGAAAACTGTGCCACACTTAAATTTCCAGTTCATTGCATAATGGTATAGGACTTATTTTTGCCTAAGGCAACTGTAATGGCTTTATGTTATGCGCTACGGTCGGGTTCCCAACAGTGACTTGTTCATTTGCCACAGCACCCCTAGGAGTAATTTTCATTATGCCTTGCATGATCATATTTTTATTTGGAATCTTTTTACTTGTGAGTTCTAAACTGTGGTTTTCATGGCACTTCCACCACCATATTGCTAGCCTCTTCAGTACTTTGCTTTGCCTGTTCTCACATTGAGAGTTGGTGCATTTTTCGCGGATACATCCAAACTCGTCGGTGATCTTCATCTTGTTCTCCTACACATAAGCCAAACATCTTCTCAAAACAGCCACCATACCTACCTATTACAGCATTTCCATAGTTGTTCCGAGATATATTGCCATGCAACATCCATCTTACATTACATGACTTGTCGTGGTGGTGTAACGGCAGATGCCATAGGATGGCTAATGTGTGGGGCCGATGGACGTTGGTGGATCCGGGGAGGGATAGTGAGCTAAAGAGCTCACACGGGGAGGATCCCGGTGTAACCGAGATCTCCCAAGAACAAGAAACAAGAACAGCACGATAGAGGGAAGATCTAACAAACAAGAACAACTGCACGAAGGCACACAACACACATGCAATATACCCAGGTTCAGGGCCCTCGTGAGGAGGTAACACCCCTACTCCTGCCTTTCCTCTCTATATAACTGTGGAACAAGGGCTACAACTTGCTCTTAGATCTCTCAAAGTGAGGAACACAAAGAACTAGATGAACTCAAGGTATGAAGAAGTAAATGCTCTAGGAGTAAATGCAACTATCGCTTTGGCTCCCAAGTTGGTCTCTCTTTCACAGAAGCAGTTATGGCGCCTTTTATAGAGTTCCGACCAGGAGGGCCGGAAACCCTAAACCGGCTTGGCCCCACCGGACAGGCCTAACCGGCATGTCATCACCGGCTAGTGCGACCTAGTCGCCGCGCTATCCGGCGTAGCCCATTCGTCATCATCTCGGCAAGGACAGCAGGCGCCGTCCTGGAACATCATTGTCCCCCTGTCAGAGACAGGACATGTCTTGGCCCATCCCGGATAGCCTTTTCCGGATTGCCGGGCTAGGCAGGTCGTGTCTTGTCGTACCGTTGTCGTACCGGCTGACGCGCTCCCGTGTCAGGCGGGAGGTGACCATGCTTCCGTGTCAGGAGGGAGGTGACCATGCTTCCGTGTCAGACGGAATGGTACTCCCCCCGCATCAGGCGGGAAAGCCTGCTACAGACCGTTGACAGCCTACCGGGGTCCCTCGTGCCGGTTATCTTCTTGCTCGACCTCGGGAGTCCTTCCTGCACAAGTTCAGGACCGAGATAGATGTTCCGGTTAGCACTTACCCGGATCACCTATCCGGTAAAACCGAATACCTCTCCTTCCGGGAGTCTCTTCGGAGCCCAAGATCCGAGATCCTTTCCGGGTGCAGCCAAGTTCGTCTCAGGATGAGTATCTCTAGGCCTAGCCTCCCGAAGATGTCTTAGCCTATCAGCAAAGACATCTTCGAGAAGCTAGTTCTTAGAGGAACCACCCGCTGATGCTTGTGCTGCCATTGTCAAGGCTGGGGGTGTCTATTTATAGTTGCTAGAGCTGACCCTTGCGCCTACCAGGAGGCACTTTGCCCTCTACCAGCGCTCAAGGGTCAAGTTGCCCCTTCAGCACACCAAGAGGTGTCCCTTGCTCTCGCCAAAGGTCAAGTACTGTTGGCACGTTACTGAATTATTCCGGGATCTGCCCTACCCGGGGGGGCAGGCCCCCGACACTAGTCCCCGAAGCTGGTGCTGCGCAGCGACCTCGGATGATGTGCAGGATCAGCTTTAATAACAACTATCTTCTGAGAACATACGATTTTATCCTCCGATTAGATGCCGAGATCGGTTTTTCCCGAGATCCTCATACCGAGATCGCTTCAACCGGAAGGCGATGCCTGTAACCGGATACTGCAGCCTGAGTGAATCTTGACCGTTGGCTCTGCATTGAATTTCAGATCGCGAGCTGGGTCCCACCCGACGTCCTGTCTGATCAGAGGTGCACTCGAGTGCCTCTGACCGAGCACGCCGCTGCTCGGGTTCGCGCGCCGGGAGCCGCAGCCGATCCGAAGTCCAACCGTTGGGGCTGTGTGGCCCTCGGTGTGGCCGGATCTGGCGCTCCGATGAACGCCACGTGTCGCGCTGCACAGAACGGATCCCACCCAGGATCGGAGAGATCGTGGGCGGGAAAATTGGAAACCGCTCCGGAATCCCCCCATAAATAGGGGACCGGAACGGTCACCTCTTCTTCTTCC
This sequence comes from Poa annua, assembly GCA_026929855.1. NCBI lineage: Eukaryota > Viridiplantae > Streptophyta > Magnoliopsida > Poales > Poaceae > Poa > Poa annua. The sequence goes on from CM049432.1 coordinate 25,888,602, forward strand.
TCTCCTTCACACCTCCGTCACCATCGTCTCGAGCGCGCCGCCGTAGTCGTGTCCGGAGCCCGAATGTCGCCGCTCTCGTTGGTCGCTGGAGCCCCTTCGCTTCATCATCGGTACGCGTCCTTCTTGTCCATCACCGGCCTCGCCTTCTCCGGTGAGTTCTTCTCTTCGCCTCGATGAACCTTTCTCTCACGGTAACGATAGCTCACGCTCGGTCTTGCCCTAACACACGCGCGGCTGCGCCGCCGCCGGCGAGCATGATTCGCGCGGCGCGCACGGGGCGCGCGGCGGGGATGCAGAGTCGCTGTAGCACTTAGCCCTTTTGCCCGCACTATGCCCTGTTTGAGTTTAGTCCGAGCCTATTTTCCTCATTTAAGTTTTGATTTACTAGCACGCGGTAGATCTTACTTGCTAGGAACCCGGTTGTCTCTAGGAGTTTGTGACCCGGTATCTTAGCTCCCGGTAGACTAATTCCGACTAACTGCCGCTGCGCCTGCAGAGTAGCCCGGATACATCTGCGGACTTCTCCGGCATGGGTGAAGAAAGTATTCGGGGGTGCTGGGACGGATCTGAGACCACACAGGAGGACCTCGATTGGCTGTACCGGACACACCGGATTCCGCCAGAAGTTGAGAGCCGTCTCCCGGAGGACGAGGTTCAACCGGAACCCCAACCCGGGGAATACGTTGTATTCCTCACGCACTTCGAGCGCGGGTTTGGGCTTCCGGCTAGCCCCTTCTTCCGCAACTTCCTCGACACCTACAGCCTCCAACCCCATCATCTCCCAGCTAACGCCATCATGATGCTTTCGGTCTTTACCACCTACTCGGAAGCATACCTCGGCGTATGGCCATTCCTGGACCTCTGGGCCAGGTACTTCATACTTCGCCGCCAAGTCATCCCCAATCCGGATCAGAAGGTAAAAGACTTGGTCGACTGCGGAGCTGCCACCATCATCCCCCGTGCTGATTCCGGATTTCCTATAGTCAAAGGACTAGAATCCTGCCGGAAGTGGCAGCGCAGCTTCTTCTATGTGAAGAACCGGGAGAGCTCAGCAGATGGTCCGGGATCCTCGAACCCGGATTTCATTAATTTGCCGGAGTTCGCCATTGGACCTCCTCGCCAATTCCACCTCTGGAAACGGTTCCCGGATACCGAAGAGGTTCGATGTATGCACGACGTCCTCAACGTGCTAACCGACAAGATGACTGGCGACGATCTCCTGTGTTGCTTCATTATTCGCCGTGTTTGCCCCCTCCAAACCCGAGTACGCAAGATGTGCCATATGGCCGGGAACTTAGACCCCACCAGGACCAGTATTTTTGGGTTGGACCATTCTGCGGTCGTCCGGCGCGTTCGAGCTATTGCTCGGACGAAGATGTCGGATGACTATGTCTGGGGTGCCATCGGGGGATCCCGGAAAAAACCCCTGAAACAGGTGCTCCTGTCTGTCTTTCTTAAACTTGCATTTGCACCCGGGTTCTGCTGGAAACCGACATGGTTGTCATGTGGTGATTTATTTGCGCAGTTATTCGAGCGGCAAACCGAGGAGGACGCGATCACGCCAACGGGAATTTCGCGCCGAACTTCCCAGCACCGGTCGAGATGCCGAGAGAGGATCCCGACGGCGAGGACCATCTACATGACCTTGCCTTCTCCTGAAGTTTTTACTGAGATATTTCTTTCAGGGACGCACTTGACCTCCCGTCATCCTTTGCCTCCCGTCCTCCTGGATCCCGGACTCCCAGCCCGCCTCGGGCTGCCTCTTCTCCACCTCGTCCTTCCGCCCGAAGAAGCGAGCCTCCTGCTTCTGGTGCCGCACCAACTGCTGCCGCGGCTCCGGATACTCGTCCGGTGGTCGACGAGACTCCAGTCCAGGCCACGACTACATCGGAAGACATCCTTCTTCCGGAGAGTCCGCGCAGGGTGCCCGGGCTTGAGGCGGAGATCATGAGCCCTCCCCGGCGGCCCGTGCCAAGCGTCCCCTCCCGGCAAGCTGCGAATAAGACAGCGCCGGAGAAACAGCCCGCAGCCTCTTCCCGGCAACCTGATCACCCTGCCGCGAAAGCTCGCACCAAGGTTGCCGGGCAGAAAACAATTTCTGCCCAACCTACTGCTGCCCCGACATCCTCGGCCCAAGACTTGGCCCTACGCACGGGTAAGTTTTCACCGTTACCGCCACCTCCTGCCGAGATCCCTACTGCTGCCCTGCGGACGCTGCGAGCAACCGTAAGTTCCTTTGTGCCTTCAGGATCCCGGGAAGTTGTTGCTGCTCGCGCGCCCGGCGGCTCCGGCATACACGTTGTGGACGAATACAACCAGGCCTGGATTGCCGCTGACGCCTCCGAGACCGTGGGGGACTTGCACGCTGCCGGCCCTAGCCGCAGCGCTCAAGCTCTGCACGCTCTCCAGGTGGCCGCGCTGGATGTTACTCGGGTGACCGAGGTAAGTTTGTTCCCTTTCCTTCTCCAATAAATATTTGTTCCTTCCCCACTAGTCCCCGAGATTGGTGCTTAGTGCTCTAGATTCCACCGAATAGCAGACTACTAGGCTCCAATCTTAGAGAAAATTTCAGGACTCGGAAACCGAGTCCCCGAGATCCTCCCTACTGAGTAGCTTTAAAAATTGCTCCAACTCCACTAGTCCCCGATATTTGTGCTTAGTGCTCTAGATTCCACCGAATAGCAGACCACTAGGCTCCAATCTTAGAGAAAATTTCAGGACTCAGAAACCGAGTCCCCGAGATCCTCCCTACCGAGTAGCCTTTAATTGTTACGGATCTCGGAGTCTCGTGAGTCCCTTAAATCTTTTCCAAGATTGACTCATCCTTCTTTGTCTTGATTTCAGGAGTGCAGCAAGAAACGTGGCAACATCTTCAACCGGGTTCTTGCTGATCTCGGTCAGTCCAAGAAGTGCGAGGGGCGCCTCCGGGAGGAGCGAGATGCCGCGCGCAAAATTTCGGTGGATCAGAAGGCTGCACTTGCTACCGCGCAGGCCGAGATTGCGCGGCTCAATGGGGAGCTTGAAAAGGCCAGATCTGCTACGACCGATCTGAAGACGCGCTTCGTGGAGGCGACACGGAAGCAAAAGGAGACCCTGGACCAATCCGAGGAGCGCGCGCATCTCGCCGAGACCGGGCTGGCTCTTCTCCGGTCACGGGCCGATACTTGGCTCTCTGAGCTAACTGTATTGAACCGGGACCTTAACAGTAAGTGGACCGACATCCCCCTTAATTCCTTGCTCTCTTTCTTTGTTGTTGCTCTTCTTATGACCTAGTTGCTTGACAGCTCTTCTTTTTAAAGGAGAATTTGAGCACTCCCGTGACGCTGCTGCTCTTGCGGTTGCTGCTGCCCGGGAGAAGCGCACCGGGAAGGGCACTGTCTTGGATGCCTGGGACATTGAGGATCACCTCACTGCCCTGAAGGCCCGGATAGTGCCTCTCCGGTCGATCGGAATGGAGTTGCTCGGCGCCGCGATCCACGTTCACGGTGCGCTGTGGCCAGGTGTCGGGAGGCGTGTCCATGCTTGGAAACGCTCCGGTGCGCGGGCTGGTGCCGATCAGGTCCTGACCCAAGTACTGAGTTGGTACGAAGGTCTTGACCTGGACGTGATCCAGCGCCTCCGCACCATCTCGCCGTGGTGCAGCGATCCGGCTAAGGTCCAGCGGCGACAAGAGGTGGCGCATCGCATCGCCTCCTGGTCCAATATTCGCGCCTTCACCGCCAGCGTCGTCGCTTCGGACTCCGAGTCCGATTACGAGGATGACGACGAACCCGGTGCGACTGACGACGCGGAGGCTGAGATCCCGGAGGAGGATGACGCTGCTTCTGGTGCCGCCACCGATACCGTGGTTTCTCGGGATGCTTCGACTCCTCCGCCACCCGAGGCCTCCCAGGCCGAGGTGCGCCCAGATGCCCCGAGTACCGCTGCCGGTGCTGAGGACACCGCCACTGCTGCTCCCGCTGCTGCCACCGCCGAGAAGCCGGCTTCCCCCACTACTTAGAAATATTTAAGAGTAGAACTGTTAAATCCCCGGGATGCCGGGTGCAAAATGTAACATATACTATTAACATTTATGTTCCGTACTAATTATCTATCCGAACAAGCTATGTCAATTTATTCTGTCACGAGTCCCCGAGTTCCTTTTCATGTTAACCGTACTTAGGCAATTTCTGCTCTTGTCTACCATTTTGGCGTTCGACAGTCGAGTCACAAAACCCCATACATGGCATACATTACTTAAGAAAATCCGAGTTCTAGTTAACCGAATTCCCGACATAAAAAAAAATTGGGTTAGTAAAACACAGGTATGCCGGATAAGTTCCTGCTCCGAGTCCCCGAGACCATTTTCGTGTTCCCCACATTTGATTTTCTTTGCTCTTGACTACCATTTCGGCGTTCGTCAGTCGAGTCACAAGATGATTTCACATGACATACATTACTCTGACTTTGAGAATCGAACTCGTAACTTTCCCGGCATACAAATAACACAAAAACTAGGTACTCGGCAGTCCCCGGGTTCCTTCCCGGGATGCCGGTATGAAATAACAAACAAACTGTACAAAGTAAATGGGCACACAACGAGGCAGTCCCCGGGTTCCTCCCGGGGTGCCTTACTTTCATTAATACATAAAAACTGAAATACATCATACAATGAGCCCTTTATGTGTAAAAGGGTCGAAGTAGAGCTACATTCCATGGGCGTTTGGTTTCCTCTCCGGATTTGTCCATTACACCTTTCCTAGCCTCATGTGCATCTACAAGGTAATAAGAATCATTGTGCAATGCCCTGCTTATCACGAAAGGTCCCTCCCATGGAGGTGACAGCTTATGCATTCCGGTCGTGCGTTGGATGAGCCTTAGCACAAGATGTCCTTCTCGGAACACTCTCGGGTGCACCTTCCGGCTATGATAGCGGCGGAGGTTTTGCTGGTAAATTGCAGACCGAGAAAGTGCCAATTCTCTGGCCTCTCAAGTAAATCAACATCATTTTCTCGGGCCTCCTTTGCCTCGGTCTCGGTGAACATTGTCACTCTCGGTGAATCATACTGTATGTCGGTTGGGAGTACTGCCTCGGCACCGTACACCATGAAGAATGGCGTATACCTGGTAGATCTATTCGGTGTAGTCCGGAGACCCCACAAAACCGCCGGTAACTCCTCTATCCAGCATCCCGGAGTTCTCAACAGTGGATCTATCAAACGAGCTTTGATGCCGGCCAAGACCAAAGCATTTGCTCTTTCGACTTGCCCGTTTGCTTCCGGGTGTGCAACTGATGCTACATCCAGCCGGATTCCCTTCTCAGCACAAAATCGAGCGAATTCCCCCACAGCAAAATTGGTGCCATTATCCGTGATAATGTTGTGCGGGTACCCGTATCTCAAGATGATGTCTTTCAGCAATCGCACAGCGGTGTGTCCATCACACTTCCGGATTGGCTTGACCTCTATCCACTTGGTGAATTTATCTACCATGACCAGTATGTGCGTCATATTGCCTCGTGCCGGTTTGAACTGCCCGACCATGTCCAAACACCATACTGCGAATGGCCAAGTGATAGGGATTGTCTTCAGTGCTGACGTCGGCATATGTATCCGGTGAGCAAACCTCTGGCATCCTCCACACTTCCGGACAATGTCTTCTGCCTCTTGCAACGCAGTGGGCCAGTAGAACCCATGTCGGAACACTTTCACCACCAGGGCCCGGGATGATGCATGATGTCCACATTCCCCCTGATGTATTTCCAGAAGCATCTCTTGTCCTTCTGCCGGTTCCACACATCTTTGGAGTACTTCAGTGACACTCCTCTTGTACAGCTCTTGATTGATGACGGTGTATGCTTTTGATCTTCGCACTATCTGCCGGGCTTCCACTTCATTCTCCAGGATGGTTCCTTCCAAGATGTAAGCCATAATGGCCTGTGCCCATCCCGGGACAGGTCAAACCGGGAACACGGGAGCGTCTATGTCCATTGGCTCTGCCGACATCACCTCCATCATCATCTTTCTTTGCCTCTCTGAGCATAGTGATGCAGTCCCCGAGTTCGATGTGATGCTTCCGACATCTACTTCCATGGGTACGGCATCCGAACTAGGTTCCTTGGGGATGAAGATAGAATCCGACTCGGGTGAGGGTTGAATAGATGGCTTCCTCAAATGCTCAAGAGCGATCCCGGGTGGGATGGCATCCCGAGATGACCCTAGCTTGGACAAGACATCCGCTGCTTCCTTTTCTCCTCTGGGTATGTGCTTGAACTCGCATCCTTCGAAAAATCCGGATATTTTCTGCACATTAAATCTGTACAAGGCCATGTTTGCATCCAGCGCATCCCAATTCCCCGACACCTGCTGCACTACGAGGTCAGAATCACCGAAACACTCTATCCGGCGGATGCCGATCTCCTTGGCGACATTCAGTCCATGAACCAAGGCCTCATATTCCGCGACATTGTTAGATGCCCGGAAATGGATTTGCAGAACATACTTCAGCACATCCTGCTTTGGTGAAGTGAGGACCACTCCGGCACCCAACCCGATCTTAGCCTTGGAGCCATCGAAATGCATCCTCCAGAAATTGTAATCCGGCATCGGAGGTTCGTATTGCATCTCGGCCCAGTCTACCAAAAAGTCCGGCAGCGCCTGCGACTTGATGGCATCTCGTCTCTCATATGCCGGAGCGTACGGAGATAACTCGATGGCCCATTTGGCTACCCGGCCGCTAGCGTCCTTGCAACCGATGATCTCGGCCAGAGGAGCCTCGCACACCACTGTGATCGGGTGCTCTTGAAAGTAGTGCTTGAACTTGGTTACTGCCATGTATACTCCATACGCCATCTTCTGGTAGTGCGGGTAGTTCTGCTTGGATTCCGAGATCACCTCACTGAGGTAATACACCGGCCTTTGTATCAGCTTGCCCCCTTCTTCCCTTTCCACTACCATTGCTACACTAACTACCCGGTTGGTGGCAGCGATATATAGCAGCATAGGCTCCTTGGGTAACGGGGATGCCAACACGGGTGTTGTTGAAAGCATTCTCTTCAAACCGTTGAACGCCGCATCGGCCTGCGGGGTCCAAACAAATGTTTTGCTTTTCTTCATCAACTGGTACAGGGGCAAGGCCTTCTCTCCAAGTCGACTCACAAACCGACTCAGGGATGCAAGACAACCAGTGAACTTCTGCACATCTTTGAGACGTACGGGCAATTTCATGCTCTCGATAGCACGTATTTTACCCGGGTTGACCTCAATTCCCCGGCTTGAGATGAGGAAACCGAGTAACTTCCCTGCCGGAACACCGAATGTGCACTTATCCGGGTTCAACTTCATCCGGAATCTTCTTAAGTACTTAATCGTCTCCCTCAGATCATCTATCAGTGAGGCCTTTTCTTTCGTTTTTATGACTATGTCATCGACATAGACTTCGGCATTCCGGCCTATCTGGTCGTGCAAGCACTTTTGCATGCATCTCTGATATGTAGCACCAGCATTTCTCAAACCGAAAGTCATGACACGATAGCAATAAGCCCCTTAAGGGGTAATAAAAGCAGTTTTCAATTGATCGTCCGGATTCAAAGGTATCTGGTGAAAACCAGAATAGGCATCTAAAAAAGTCAAAAGTTCACTCCCGGCAGTGGAATCTATTACTTGATCTATCCGGGGCAGTGGAATGGGGTCCTTCGGGCATGCTTTGTTAAGGTTGGTGAAGTCGATGCACATGCGCCACACCTTGAGCAGGAGGGGATCATCCTTCTTCTTCTCTACTAGGACCGGATTCGATATCCAATCCGGGTGTAGCACTTCCATTATGAATCCGGCGGCAGCAGTATAGCCAGATGCTCCATGACGGCAGCTCTTCTTTCATCCGAAAGGCGCCTAGTCGGTTGCTTCAGCGGCTTCGCATCCGGTCTAACAAACAGAGAGTGCTCAGCCAACTCCCTCGGGACACCTTGCAGATCGTCACTAGACCACGCAAAAGCATCCCGATTCTCACGGAGGAAGTCGACGAGCTCACCTTCCTATTTCCTGTCCAGGTTGCTGCCAATGATGACTTGGCGCTCCGGGTTGCTGGGGTCCACACCCACCTTCTTGGTCTCCTTGAGGGGCTGGAACGATGCACCCTGCTCCGGGTTTACCATCCCGGGCATTCCGAGTTGGGAGGTCTTGGCCATTGCCACAACCTGCTGGATCCTCTTCTTTACTTCCGCGATCACCATGGACTCAGCTAAGCATGAGCCTGCCGAAGCACACTCCATGGAGCGCTTGTGATCTCCCGAGATGGTGATTACGCCGTTAGGTCCCGGCATCTTCATCTTCAGGTAGCCCATGTGAGTTAAGATCATGAACTTGGCCAGGGCTGGCCTGCCGATCAGTGCGTGATACGGGCTTTCGAGGTCCACGACCTCGAATTCCAAGCTCTCGGTTCGGCAGTTCTCCCGGGTTCCGAATAGCACTTCAACCCAGATTTTACCCATGGGCGAGCAAGAGACTCTGGGCACAATGCCATGGAAGGTCGTCTCGGTAGGCAACAAGGTGTTCATGGACACCCCCAGCTTCAGCATCGTGTCCTTGTACATGATGTTAATGGCACTGCCATTGTCGATCAGAACCCGGCTGAAGCGGACATTGAGGCTTGGTCCGACAAATGTTGGGTCCACCACCAAGGCGTACGCCCCTGGCTTAGGCATAACCCTGGGATGATCCTTCCGGCTCCACGTGATCTCCATCTCGGACCAGTGCAAGAACTTGGGCACCGCCGGGATCACGGCGTTCACCTCCAGGGCACGCTGTCGCACACTCCTCCGGTCAGTGAGCTCGGTCACGAAGACCACATAGCTTTGATGTGCCTCCCGGTAGTTGCCCTGATGTTGTCCGGCGTGGTTACTGGGGCCTGCACCGTTGTCGTTCCGGGTGTGCACCATGTTCACCGGCCGAGGTGGGGGTCCTCGCGGAGGTTGACTGATCCGGATTGCGTTGGCTCCCGACGTCGGAGGAGGAGGTCTCGGAATGTTGGGTCGAGATGCCGGAGCACTCGGCCGAACAGCTCCCGAGCTGCCCTCCTGCAATGTGCGCTGATACCAGCTGCACTGCCGAGTAGAGTGGTTCGCTGGCTTGTTGGCCTCCAGGGTATGGTAGCAGCATGGCTTGTTCAGCATCTCTTCATACGTCAGGGGCTTCTTTTGCTCCACCCAAGTCTTTTGCACTTCCTGACTCTGACCCCAAGTCGGGCCACTTGTCTTTTGACGCTGACTATTGCTGGCGTCCTCTTGCTCCCGGGTCACTGCTGCGACGTGCTGTGCGGCATGGTGGTACTCGTGCTGATTCCTTTTCTGGGCAAAATCCTGGCGATCATGGCTCCTGCCCGATCCCGAACGCTGAGGTCCCGCATTCCTCCTGTTGGAGTCACCGACATCCACCAGGGGCTGCATGGGATCTCCAAGCGTGTAGGTATCGGCGATGCGCATGGTCTCTGCCAAGGTCGCCGGCATCTTCCTTTGCAATTTCTGCCACAGCATTGAGCCATGCCGGCATCCTTGTGCAAACCAGGAGATGGCCTGTGCCTCTACCACTCCTTCGCAAGAATTGCGAATATTGCTCCACCGGGTAAGGTACTCCCGGTCAGTCTCGTTACTCCTTTGCCTACAGATGGCGAGCTGTTGAGGCCTGTTTGGCCTTTTGTACGTGCTGGTGAAGTTGTTGATAAACGCCTCCTCGAAATCTACCCAGCAGTCTATGCTTCCAGTTCTCAAGTTGTTCAACCAGATTCGGGCAGGTCCTTTCAACATCTACGGTACGTAACGTACCGCCCAGCGTCTGTTTCCACCGGCTATGCTTACTGCAGTTACATAGTCGGTTAGCCAGTCCTCCGGCTTCTTGTTGCCGTCATAGGTCTTAGCACCCCGGTTGAGCTGAAAATTCCGGACAGGCGGCTCCCACATGATCCGGGGTCCAAAGCAGGCAGGTCCCGGAGGTCCTTGCTCTTCCACTAGCTCGGATTGGTGAATTCGATCGAGCCGGAATCTGGCATCTGCCGGATTCAGATGTCTGGTTCCTATCCGAGATCCCAAAGGATTCTCATCGGGTTGGTATCCGAGCTGCTACAGTCTTGAGTTGCCATCGTTGAGCTGGTCTTGTGCCGGGATCATAGCCTGCTGCGGAACAGAGGCGACCTCCCTTTGCGGGTTTCCCTGAACATGAGGAGGGTTCCGGGGTGGATTACAACGGCTAGCCGGGTTATTGTTTCCTACACCCAGGTTGCCACCTTCACGGGTACTTCCCGCCTGCCCCGAGTTACGCTGTCCGGCTTGCTGGATGCCGGCAAAGGCCGGATCATAGGCCTGCAACTCCTTGTTCTTCCCGGAGCCCCGACTCCGGCTCCGGCTCTTGCTCTTGCTCTTGCTTCTGCTCGGATGCGGGGAAGAGGCCTCTCCGTCCGATTTCTGGCTATTGGATCTAGCTGAGTGCACTTGGGATCCTGCCCCGGGGTTCTTCTTCTTGAAGGCCTGGTTCTGCCGGTTGGCCTCGATCACCAACTCGTTCACCCGCTCCTGTTGCTTGCGCAGAGCCTCACCGGATAACCCTACCAACTCGGCCATGGCGGCTTTGGCAACCCTAAGAGTTTTCGCCGGCGAGCTGTACACTGGTTTCCCCGCCGAGATCAGGCTTACCGTGTGACTGGATGCGGCTCCACCCGCCAACTCATCATTCACCATTCTTTTTTTCTGGCGCAGCTCCGCGATGCGCTTGTCCCGGGAGTCTACCTTAAGGAATCCGTGAGCTGCATTGTACTCCCGGAGGCTAGCATTGAGCTCGCGACGGATCTCGGCGATCTCCTGTGCTTCAGCGAGTAGCAACCTACGCTGCTCCTCCAAATCAGCCGAAGTGGCCTGGGTGTCTGCTTCAGCAGTTACAGGGACAGCCAACTTGGCCACCAGACCCGAGAGGGGATCCGGGCGACGACGTGGCTGGGACGGTTGTGGGTCGTCATCACGGGCCGCACCTCTTTCCTGAGGAGGTTTGGCCAAACGGACGTGGCCGCTCCCGGCATCGCCGTCAGCGTCTTGGTACTCCTCCTCGGTTGCCCCGACCATCATTACCGCGACGGAACTCGGGGAGCGACCGACATGCCGACCCCGAGTAGCGCAGAGCATGGGGGGATCCTCAGCTTCCAGGACCATGTCCGGATAGCTACAGATAACTTCGGTGGCGACGTAGGTGGTAAAACCACCAAAGTCGATGAGGCATCCGTTCACCGGAAAGGGTCTGTTCCGGAAGCACCCTGCGTTGTCGCTGACAAAGTCCATCTCACCCAGCCTTACGACAAGGCCAGAGAGAACCCGAATGTCGAAGTGAACGGGGGAGCCCGTCCGGATGTGTACACCAGCCAACGCCTCTGTCAGCCCCACGGTGGGCGCCAACTGTCGTGGTGGTGTCACGGCAGATGCCATAGGATTTCTAATGTGTGGGGCCGATGGACGTTGGTGGATCCGGGGAGGGATAGTGAGCTGAAGAGCTCACACGGGGAGGATCCCGGTGTAACCGAGATCTCCCAAGAACAAGAAACAAGAACAGCACGATAGAGGGAAGATCTAACAAACAAGAACAACTGCACGAAGGCACACAACACACATGCGATATACCCAGGTTCAGGGCCCTCGTAAGGAGGTAACACCCCTACTCCTGCCTTTCCTCTCTATATAACTGTGGAACAAGGGCTACAACTTGCTCTTAGATCTCTCAAAGTGAGGAACACAAAGAACTAGATGAACTCAAGGTATGAAGAAGTAAATGCTCTAGGAGTAAATGCAACTATCGCTTTGGCTCCCAAGTTGGTCTCTCTTTCACAGAAGCAGTTATGGCGCCTTTTATAGAGTTCCGACCAGGAGGGCCGGAAACCCTAAACCGGCTTGGCCCCACCGGACAGGCCTAACCGGCATGTCGTCACCGGCTAGTGCGACCTAGTCGCCGCGCTATCCGGCGTAGCCCATTCTTCATCATCTCGGCATGGACAGCAGGCGCCGTCCTGGAACATCATTGTCCCCCTGTCAGAGACAGGACATGTCTTGGCCCATCCCGCATAGCCTTTTCCGGATTGCCGGGCTAGGCAGGTCGTGTCTTGTCGTACCGTTGTCGTACCGGCTGACGCGCTCCCGTGTCAGGCGGGAGGTGACCATGCTTCCGTGTCAGGCGGGAGGTGACCATGCTTCCGTGTCAGACGGAATGGTACTTCCCCCCGCATCAGGCGGGAAAGCCTGCTACAGACCATTGACGGCCTACCGGGGTCCCTCGTGCCGGTTATCTTCTTGCTCGACCTCGGGAGTCCTTCCTGCACAAGTTCAGGACCGAGATAGATGTTCCGGTTAGCACTTACCCGGATCACCTATCCGGTAAAACCGAATACCTCTCCTTCCGGGAGTCTCCTCGGAGCCCAAGATCCGAGATCCTTTCCGGGTGCAGCCGAGTTCGTCTCAGGATGAGTATCTCTAGGCCTAGCCTCCCGAAGATGTCTTAGCCTATCAGCAAAGACATCTTCGAGAAGCTAGTTCTTAGAGGAACCACCCGTTGATGCTTGTGCTGCCATTGTGAAGGCTGGGGGTGTCTATTTATAGTTGCTAGAGCTGACCCTTGCGCCTGCCAGGAGGCACTTTGCCCTCTACCAGCGCTCAAGGGTCAAGTTGCCCCTTCAGCACACCAAGAGTTGTCCCTTACTCTCGCCAAAGGTCAAGTACTGTTGGCACGTTACTGAATTATTCCGGGATCTGCCCTACCTGGGGGGCAGCCCCCCGACATGACTTGTTGTCATTCATTACTTATTTATTGCTTTGCGTGTTTCTATAAAGCTGATGTGTGGTTTTACCCATGTTACGCTAGAGCACTGCATAACCTGCTACACTGGCAGAGGCACCGTTGTCATATGTATTCTTATGGCACATCCATATTAGTTACTTATATCGTCAGTATGTTATTTTATCATCATTAGTGTGTTGTCATACATCATGTATCATATTAGGATGCTTGCCCCTAAAAGTGAAAAGAGCCATGGAGGCCATCGAAAAGAGAAACCGAAAAAGAAAAAATATAGAAAAAAGAGAAAAAGAAAAGAAAAAAAGGAAAGAAAGAAATAAGAAGGGGGGCTGCATTTCTGTTCTTTATCACACACTTGTGCTTATGTTACAACACCATATCATTTGAGATCATCATTTCTGCTCATGTTTAGCACCTTTACTCCATATGAGAGAATTTTCATGTCTTAGTTGCATAACTATGTGGGGAACTTTACACTATAGAACTTGGCTTGTATATTCCAATGATGAGCCTCCTCAAACGTGCTCTAAGTCTTCGTGATAAAGCAAGTTGGATGCACCCCAACTAGTTCCATTGGAGAGCTTTCATATACTTATAGCTCAATGTGCATCCGTTGTATGGCAATCACTACTCCTTGCATAGATTCGATTGTATGACTTTCTCTTGTCTAATGATCATCTATAGCTTTGTGAGCCTTTCTTCCGTTGGCCTTCCAAAACCACCGTTAACATTCTCTTATCCATAACATCCTGGTGCTAGGAATCAACGTTGAACACTTGCTTGTTTCTTTTGAACAAATAATATATTGATCTTCTACGTGCATATTGCTTTTACTTGACTTGATCCTTTCATAAAGTTGTCATGTTTGTTGGAAGCATTGCTTGCTATTACTTGACTATATCATTGAAAGCTTTGCTTGCTTCACCTACCTTTTTGTTCATTAGTAATTTGATATCAATATAAACTACAACCCTTATTCATTTGATTTCAGTTTACATGCCTTACAATGAATTACATGATCAAGATTGTGTTTAAGCATGTCACTTCAGAAATTATTCTTCTTTTATCGTTCTTGCCTACTCGGGACGAGTAGAACTAAGCTTGGGGATGTTGATACGTCTCCAACTTATCCATAATTTCATGTGTTCCATGCTATGTTATATCATGTTATTACTTGTTTTATATGCATTTTATATGGTTTTATGCATTTTCTGGGACTAACCTATTAACAAGATGCCACAGTGCCAGTTCCCTGTTTTCTGCTGTTTTTGGTTTCTGAAAAGCTCTTAAGGAAATATCCGCAAAATTGGAAACGAGTCAACCAGTATTCATTTTTGGAATATTTGCGACTAGAAGAACCAAAGATGAGACGAAGGCGGACCCCGAGGGGCCCACACCGTCTTGTGGCGCGGGCCCCATGCTGGTCGTGCCGGGAGGTGGTGTGGCGCCCTCGGGCGCCCACCGACCTAGGTATTTCGCTTATAAAAGCCCCCCTGACCTAGAAACTCCAGAGGGTTAATCACTTTTTCCTGAACGGCTCCCGAGCCGCTGTCGTCGCTCCACTACTTCGGGAGAGATCAGAACTGCTCCCCAGCACCCTGCCGAGAGGGGGAATCGTCCCCGGAGGCTTCTACGTCACCATGACCGCCTCCGGACTGATGCGTGAGTAGTCTACCTTGGACTACGGGTCCATAATAGTAGCTAGATGGTTGTCTTCTCCTCTTCTGCTATCATGTTTAGATCTTGTGAGCTGCCTATCATGATCAAGATCATCTTTATGTAATTCTCCATGTTGTGTTTGCTGGGTTCCGATGAATATTGAATACTAAAGTTATTGCTTCATAATATATCATGTGTGTGCTATTTAATGATCTTGCATGCTCTCCGTTACTTCTGTATGCTATGGCCAAGTAGATGCTCGTAACTCCAAGAGGTATGCTCGATAGTAGGTTCATGTCTCTATTTAATCTGGGGCAGTGACAGAAAGCTCTAAGGTTGTAGATGTACTGTTGCTACTAGGGATAAAACAGTATTACTTTGTCTAAGGATGATGTTACTTACTTACTTTACACACAGTGCTTAAGGCGATAATCTGTTGCTTGCAACTTAATACTGAAAGGGGTGCGGACGCTAACCGGAAGGTGGATTATTAGTCATATATGCGGTTGGAATGGTCTATGTATCTTGTTGTAATGCCTGAATGAATCTCACACTAGACACCATATCATTAGGATATGCATTGGGTTGCTTATCATTATTATGTCAATTGCCTAGATGTAGTTTGTTTACCACTCATGGATGAATGTTATTATTATTTATGGAGAGACACCCCTAGTAAACTGTGGACCCCGGTCCTTCTCATTAATCTGATAAAACCACAACTGCAAACATGTTACTTTCTGCAAACATCACTCTTTCTTCCACACATGTTTAATCCTTTTGTTACAGCAAGCCGGTGGGATTGACACCCTCACCGTTGGGTTGGGGCAAAATACTTTGATTGTGTTGTGTGTAGATTCCACGTCAACTACGTCAAGCTCTTTTCTGACGTTGTTGATACCTCGAGGGAACTCTTCATCTCCTACTGGTTCGATAACCTTGGTTTCATATCTGAGAGAAATTTGTTGCTGCACTACTTCATACCTTCCTCTTGGGGTCTCTCAACAACACACCCACCGTGTGCATCAACCAACAAGCTAAAACTTGATCAATACGTGTAAGCAGAGGACATTGGAGACTTGACTACATCATGAAGAATTAAGGGATCTTCATCATTAATATTCTCTCAAGTCAAGTCAACTGGATTATATTGTCTTAGCATATATCCAATGCTCCTCCTTGCGGTAACTTGTATTTAAATAATATGTATACATTGAATGTTACTTGAACCCTTACATGTGTTTGGTTTTGTAGTTTACAAGTGTTTATACGTGTTATGCACTCTACTTACTTATGTTGAGTAATCAAGCTTGTGTATGTTGGTTTGCACACCATGTATGTTTTGAGCCTCTTGTCTATTTGCTTTCATATTGTTTGGCTCTTGTAGGGATATTAATGGACTATCCCATTTTGGGGGAGTGATTGTCTTTTTGGTAACTCACCACCCTAAAATGTGTATTCATGAGGAATACCACTTAGTGGTGATATTTCAATATTATCTACTCTCTTTGTGGTATGTCTTACTCGTGAGAAATTTAAATTCTCTCTTGTTGGCTTTCTTTTGCCTCTTGTTAAAAAGAATGGATTATCACATTATGGGGGGAGTAGTAAGCTATGTGCATATTACAAGCCTAGAAAATGTGAACAAGTGAGGTGGTGTCACCTAGAGTTGATATTGTTGATTATCTTGTTCCTAGGTGGCATGGTCTCAAACAAGTTCCATATTTGCTTAAATGCATTTTGTTCACCCATGTTTTGGTATCTTGTTTGTGAGAGAGTTTCTTGATGCTTAGTATGATCATTGAATATGTGAAGTCATCAAGAATCTCTAGATAAGCATGTTTTTCAATTCTTACATTTTGCCACATGCTTATCTTTTGTGAATATGATCTTGAATACATATATGTCATGTACCACCGAGAACTATCTATATACAATCATTGTCTTTGACAAGTGATAATTATATTTGTGGTAAATTGTAACATCCTGGGATTTGAAAAATCAGAAAAATTTAAAACTTTTAAAAATTACTTTGTATGTTACTTTTGAAAGAGGATTCAAGCATTGCACTCATGCATTCATGCATAAACATCATTTCATCTTGTGGCTTAAATTAAATAAGAGTTTGAAATTTAATATTTATTTATATGTTTGTTTTGGAAATTATTCCATAAACATGTTATTTGTATCTTTTATAATTTCCCTTTTATTTAATTTTATTTTAGGGCAAGAATACTACCAAAAAGCTCTAAATTTGATAAGATTTTCAAAACATATTTTTATGCATTTTTCTGAAAAGAATTGGTTAAGTTTAAAAATCAAATTTGAATTAAAAGTTTGAAAACAGAAAATGATTTGTCAAAAAAAAAAGAACAGCCCGACCCAATCTGGGCCTAGCCCATCTTCTCTCCTTCCCGCGCGCGCAGCGCGAGCAGCCCAGGAGCAGCCCGGCAGAAGCCCACCTCCCTCCTCTACCACTGACGCGCGGACCCCACCTGTCATCTCCCTCCTCCCGTATCTCAACCAAACAGCTTGAACCGGAGAGATCGATCCGGATACGATCGAATACGCCACGATTCTCGCGGGAGAAGTTCTCCTGATGCCCCCCATATAAACCCCACCTCCGCCATTTTTCCCCGCACCCAAAAACCCTAGCTTCGTCGCCCCAAGGCTGCTCAGATCGACACGCCTCCGTCTGCCATTGCTGCCGGCAAGATCTTCCGATTCCGGTGAGTCTGTAGCTCCTCGAGCGTTCCCTCTCTCCCCTCTAGCTTTGTATCCAACCTGCGCAACTCATGGACGTTCTTTCCCCTATGTTGGTGCCCTAGAACGAGTTATCCGTCCGTGACCGAAGCTCCCCGCCGCCGTGCGCAACTCCGACGAGGTACGGCCGAAGAACGAGGAAGCGCCGAGGACCACGAGCACGCCATCGACCTCGCCTAGACCTCCTCTTCATCACGGTACGCTCCGCTAGTCCTTTTAGGTTGTAGATCATCGGGAACATGGCGTGCCGATCATGGCGCCGCCGCGGGAGTGAGGTCGCCGAAGACCTCCGGCCGGTAGCGCGCTAGGTTTAGACCGGGTAGATCTGGACCGTTAGATCGCAATCTAACGGCTGCCTTTTAATGTTCTCTCCGAACCGGTATCGACGAATCAGAGGACGCCACGTTGATGCCTCGTCACCGCCCAGTCAGCACCGCGTGGAAATTGTTTTTTTTTATTTAGTTTTAATCTGGCAATTTTGCAGAAAAGACCCCAGAACTTAGATTCATTATAACTTTTATTTGGTTTGGCCAAATTTAACAAACTTTATATTTTTGAAAAGCTCTCGACTTGTAGAATATTTTAGCACTGTTGGTTTTCTGTTTTGAGTTTGTTTAAATTATTCAAATTTCAAATTATGAGTTTAAGTAAATTTGACTTAGATTAAAATCTATAAGATCAAAAATTGTAAATAAAATTGTTTTGGAAACCTTATAATATGTGTTATATGAATACACTGTTAGAAAATATTTTTCAGTATTATTTGGACTATTTCAAAATCATAATGTTAAATTGAATAAAGTTTGAGTAATTTTTACATAACTTTTGATAGAAATATTATTTTTGAGTAAATCCAATTACTATAAATTTGAATGACTAAGTATTTGCAGTAGGAATTTTCTACTAATCTTTGTGGAATAATTTTCTGTTTATTTTGTAAATAATACGTATTGATTTAATACTTTTAAATGATATTTTAATGAATAAAAAAACTAATTAAAAATATATTAAAATTAACTTCATCATATATTCGAAATTATAAAGTACTTAGGCATATTATGAACACTTTGGTCACAAAAAGTACTTAGAAATATTTTGCCTTCTTAAAACAAAGTAAATTTCTCTCTTAGAAAATATTTGATAAATATTCGAGAATACTTTCCTTAGAAAAATTTCAACACTTAGAAATGCTAAATCTTTCCTTAGAGAAATTTAGCATCTACAAACTTAGTTGTTTTTATTTTGATAAGTGTTGTCCCTAGAAATAAAAGGCATTGCATGCATAGCATATTGTATTGTATAGTTATTGTTTTCTCTAAGTTAGGATTATTTTGAGCATAGTGTTTTGGTAAGGTGCTACAAAATGAAGACTAGAAGGTCAACAAAGACTTAGAAGAAAACAGACTCTGGAAGCAGCTCCAAAAAGTAGAAGCACTTAGAAGAAAATCAAGAGGAACTGCAAGAAGACTATTCCCTTTTATTTCTAAGTCTCTCTCTCTCTTTTCTTTTCTTCCCTCTTGGACCTCGTGGTGGCTAAGTTATATCCAAGACCATCCCTGGTGATATACAAATCCTCAAGTCTGAACCATCAAGTCTACATGATTCAATGAAGACATCACCAAGGAGAAATTACAAGTCAGGAGATGAAGCCTGGGGAATCAACTCTATCTTCTCTGTATCTTTTCTGCCTTCCTATTCTTCTTCCACTTTGGACATAAACCAAGTCCTTAGTGATTCTGACCAGGTCCTTAGAGTGCTAACTGAAGATGAAGGAAACTACAAAGGAGTTGAAGAATTCAAGATCAAACATGATGAAGACTAGGAGCAGTCTTACAACTTAGTCAAGTTGACTTATAGCAATTGATTTTATGACCTTGGTCCTTAGTCATATTTGGCTAACACACTTGCCTTGCATTCACTTAGAATAATTTCTTGGCATGGCATGCATCTCTAGTTAGAAATATTTTGCACATCATGCATAACATGTTTTGTATGTTATTTTGTTTGTATGTTTATTTGTGTCTTGTTTGATGTGTTAGAAATATCGGAGGGAAACGACAACTGTTGCAGCTGCTGTTGCTATTCTTCTTGTTGCCAAGGCAAGTGGCACACCTTCATAAATTTCCTAAGTATCTTCTATGCATTACTTAGTGTGTTTTCTTATATGCATGTGTGGGATAGTATTGCTATGCTGAAACTACTATATCCCTTACACTAGTTGTGTCTAGTGTCCAATGGGTAACTTGGTAGAAATATTGACGCTACGCTAAAGTTGTTTTGTGGAAAGTAAATTTCTACTAAGTTAAAGAAACTTCTGGGTGGATGTGGCAAGAGGATGGAGGTTAGAGTTGAGTGGCTGCTTAGGCTCATTTAGGTGGGTGCACCTGGCTAAGACCCAGGCTCATTTAGATGAGTGAACCTGAGTACGTACACTTGAGGATGGCCACCCAGGAACAAAGGGACCAAAGTTTTCTCCAAGTGAAGATGTTTCCAGTGCAGCCACGTGGTATAATGGCTCTGCCTTGACTTTTCCCCAAAGGTCTCGTCTCAGGCTTCTCCTTTCCTTTTCACTACATGAGGGTCAAGGACAGAAGGGTTGTTTGAGTCTCGTGGTGAAAGTGCACAACCTCTGCAGAGTGTAAAAGTAAGTACTTAGCCGTGTCCCCGGTTGCGGACAATCTGAGCAGCTGATCAAGGATTCAACGGAGGCTCCCAACATTCCAATTTCTAAGTTAAAAGTTGATGGGTGAACAAGGGAATATGAGATTATGGTTTTTATGCCATACTCGTCTCGATTTCAAGAAAAGTGTTTTCAAAAGAGTAGGAAAAATTGGCTTTATGCAAATTAGCCTTGAAGTCCACCAGCCAAATATGCATATAGGTTATAGAGTTATTCCATTAAGTGTCCACCATAGTGTCACTTGCCAGACTCCATTTCTAATGGAATCTGACCCACTCTGTTGCAAATTATTATTTGTTGCAGAAATTTCTGACGAAGAGTAAGGACTACGTTTGGGTTTCGAGTCTGCACCAACATGTTTTCGCCTGTGGCGTATCATGAAGTTGGAGGCTCATTGAAGATGTATTTTCGTTGCTTTATTGTTTTGAGCTAGCTTTAAGCTATGCAAAGATGTATCGAACTATTTATTTTTGTAAGACTGGATCATCGATGTAATAAAATTGATACTTTGTTGTGATATTACATCGTAAACTGTGTGTGCAAACGAATCGATCCAGGGATTTGCACTATACACAGGTATCTGCCTTATTTAAAGTGCAGGTACGCTACAGATGGTATCAGAGCACTGTGTTGCCTGTAGGTTCGAAACCCCTAAGTTTGGATAGAAATAGGTTTGACCATAGGATTGAAAATCTATTTTTATTCAGTTTGCTAAAACAAAACTTTACTAATTTTCCTTCTTGTAACTATCTTATCTATTTGCTTTCTAAAAATACTATATCTTCTTTTTAGATGACCAACCTCTTTGAATCACTCAAGAAGGGACCAGTGATGACCATGACCCTACAATGTGAGACTGATTTTCCAAGAGCACTTAAGGATAACATGAAGAGCTTGGGCTTTGAAGGAGAAGCAGTATACAAAGGATTTCCTTTCATGGGTGAAGGTCAAGAGTACTGGTGGGTGCAACTTCATCTATACAAAAGCAAAGAAGATAACCACAAGACCAAAGACTACTGCATGTTCACCAACCCAATACTTTACACATCATTCTTTGACTCACAAGAAGTGCAGCATGCGAAGCCATCGAGAACCTTGGAAGAAGACTTCGATTTAGGCTTCATAACACCCAAACGTATCTTGATGAACTCAAGGAAATATGAGAGGAACTTGATGCACTCAGGAAGGACATAGACTAGACCACCTATCCATTAGAGTAATGAGATCCTAATGATGTATTGACCTATCAAATTGTGATATGGCAGTATCATCGTATGTGTTCTCCATAATATCGGTGTGCTTCGTTCGAAAACGATTAGTTAGGCTTTTCAAAAACAAGTTTGGAAATTTAATGATTGTGGTTGATTGTGCAATTGCTTGTATGGGTAGGAATTTTTCTCCTAGATCTGTCTATCTTTTACTCATCTATGCTAAAACCCACAGATGCCTCCCCGACGTGCTCCTGGGAACAACAACAACAACGACAACAATGATGCTATGCAGCAGTTGATGGCCGCCCAAGCCCAGTTGATGACTATGATGACTCAGTTTATTGCAGTGAGCCACAACAACAACAACAATCCTCCACCGCCACCACCTCCCCAAGTGAACAGGCTTACCAGATTTCTAAGGCTTAGGCCAAACAAGTTCTCAACCTCAATTGAGCCAATGGTAGCTGATGACTGGCTGCGTTCTGTGCAAAAGGATCTGGTGACAACTGAATGTGATGATGCTGAGAAAGTCAGGTTCACCGCACATCTTCTCGAAGGACCTGCTGCCCAATGGTGGGAAACTTATCAGATTACTCACCCATTGGACACCTTGACCTGGGAGGAATTCAAGGAAGGATTTCGAAATGCTCATGTCTCCACGGGGATTATGAATCTGAAACAGGAGGAGTTTCGCAATCTGCGCCAGGGTAACAGAAGTCTTAAGGAGTACATGGATGACTTTCATGCCTTGTCTCGATATGCTCCTGAGGATATTGATACAGATGCAAAGAGGAAGGCAAAATTTCTCAAGGGACTATGTGATGAGCTGAAGATACCTCTGACGGTTGCTTATGCTCCAAACTATCAGATACTTCTTGATCAAGCAATCACCCTTGAAGATAGCATGAAGAAAGCTGAAAACAGGAAGAGAAAGATGAACAAGCACTCCTCTGAACCCTCATTCAAAAAGCATTTTGTTCATGATGGGAACCATGGTCACAAACTTGGAAACCACCATAGTGGAGGAAGCAACCACAAGCATCATGAACACAATGGTGGATTCAAGGGAAACGGACACGATGCTCCTAACCACAATCACCGCCCAAATGGGGAACCCAATAAAAACCTCAATCATATCACATGCTACAACTGCAAGAAGCAAGGACACTACTCCACTGACTGCCCAGAAAAGAATGGGGCCGAAGCCGCTGTCAAGCCAAATCCTTTTGATAAAGGATATGTGAACCACCTCACCGTGGAGGAAGTGAACGGTACATTTTAAATCAAGTTTTAATATTGAAGTTTCAGTACCAACAAAGAATTCTTTTAAGGGTGGTAGCCCACCAAGATATCTAGTCACAACCTTTTGCTAGCCTTCTCGAATCTCGAGGACGAGATTCCTTTTAAGGATGGTAGTCTGTAACATCCTGGGATTTGAAAAATCAGAAAAATTTAAAACTTTCAAAAATTACTTTGTATGTTACTTTTGAAAGAGGATTCAAGCATTGCACTCATGCATTCATGCATAAACATCATTTCATCTTGTGGCTTAAATTAAATAAGAGTTTGAAATTTAATATTTATTTATATGTTTGTTTTGGAAATTATTCCATAAACATGTTATTTGTATCTTTTATAATTTCCCTTTTATTTAATTTTATTTTAGGGCAAGAACACTACCAAAAAGCTCTAAATTTGATAAGATTTTCAAAACATATTTTTATGAATTTTTCTGAAAAGAATTAGTTAAGTTTAAAAATCAAATTTGAATTAAAAGTTTGAAAACAGAAAATGATTTGTCAAAAAAAAAAACAGCCCGACCCAATCTGGGCCTAGCCCATCTTCTCTCCTTCCCGCGCGCGCAGCGCGAGCAGCCCAGGAGCAGCCCGGCAGAAGCCCACCTCCCTCCTCTCCCACTGACGCGCGGACCCCACCTGCATCTCCCTCCTCCCGTATCTCAACCAAACAGCTTGAACCGGAGAGATCGATCCGGATACGATCGAATACGCCACGATTCTCGCGGGAGAAGTTCTCCTGATGCCCCCCATATAAACCCCACCTCTGCCGTTTTTTCCCGCACCCAAAAACCCTAGCTTCGTCGCCCCAAGGCTGCTCAGATCGACTCGCCTCCGTCCGCCATTGCCGCCGGCAAGATCTTCCGATTCCGGTGAGTCTGTAGCTCCTCGAGCGTTCCCTCACTCCCCTCTAGCTTTGTATCCAACCTGTGCAACTCATGGATGTTCTTTCCCCTCTGTTGGTGCCCTAGAACGAGTTATCCGTCCGTGACCGAAGCTCCCCGCCGCCGTGCGCAACTCCGACGAGGTACTGCCGAAGAACGAGGAAGCGCCGAGGACCACGAGCACGCCATCGACCTCGCCTAGACCTCCTCTTCATCACGGTACGCTCCGCTAGTCCTTTTAGGTTGTAGATCATCAGGAACATGGCGTGCCGATCATGGCGCCGCCGCGGGAGTGAGGTCGCCGGAGACCTCCGACCGGTAGCGCGCTAGGTTTAGACCGGGTAGATCTGGACCGTTAGATCGCAATCTAACGGCTGCCTTTTAATGTTCTCTCCGAACCGGTACCGACGAATCAGAGGACGCCACGTTGATGCCTCGTCACCGCCCAGTCAGCGCCGCGTGGAAATTGTTTTTTCTATTTAGTTTTAATCTGGCAATTTTGCAGAAAAGACCCCAGAACTTAGATTCATTATAACTTTTATTTGGTTTGGCCAAATTTAACAAACTTTATATTTTTGAAAAGCTCTCGACTTGTAGAATATTTTAGCACTGTTGATTTTCTGTTTTGAGTTTGTTTAAATTATTCAAATTTCAAATTATGAGTTTAAGTAAATTTGACTTAGATTTAAATCTATAAGATCAAAAATTGTAAATAAAATTGTTTTGGAAACCTTATAATATGTGTTATATGAATACACTGTTAGAAAATATTTTTCAGTATTATTTGGACTATTTCAAAATCATAATGTTAAATTGAATAAAGTTTGAGTAATTTTTACATAACTTTTGATAGAAATATTATTTTTGAGTAAATCCAATTACTATAAATTTGAATGACTAAGTATTTGCAATAGGAATTTTCTACTAATCTTTGTGGAATAATTTTCTGTTTATTTTGTAAATAATACGTATTGATTTAATACTTTTAAATGATATTTTAATGAATAAAAAAACTAATTAAAAATATATTAAAATTAACTTCATCATATATTCGAAATTATAAAGTACTTAGGCATATTATGAACACTTTGGTCACAAAAAGTACTTAGAAATATTTTGCCTTCTTAAAACAAAGTAAATTTCTCTCTTAGAAAATATTTGATAAATATTCGAGAATACTTTCCTTAGAAAAATTTCAACACTTAGAAATGCTAAATCTAGAAATTTAGCATCTACAAACTTAGTTGTTTTTATTTTGATAAGTGTTGTCCCTAGAAATAAAAGGCATTGCATGCATAGCATATTGTATTGTATAGTTATTGTTTTCTCTAAGTTAGGGTTATTTTGAGCATAGTGTTTTGGTAAAGTGCTACAAAATGAAGACTAGAAGGTCAACAAAGACTTAGAAGAAAACAGACTCTGGAAGCAGCTCCAAAAAGTAGAAGCACTTAGAAGAAAATCAAGAGGAACTGCAAGAAGACTATTCCCTTTTATTTCTAAGTCTCTCTCTCTTTTCTTTTCTTCCCTCTTGGACCTCGTGGTGGCTAAGTTATATCCAAGACCATCCCTGGTGATATACAAATCCTCAAGTCTGAACCATCAAGTCTACATGATTCAATGAAGACATCACCAAGGAGAAATTACAAGTCAGGAGATGAAGCCTGGGGAATCAACTCTATCTTCTCTGTATCTTTTCTGCCTTCCTATTCTTCTTCCACTTTGGACATAAACCAAGTCCTTAGTGATTCTGACCAGGTCCTTAGAGTGCTAACTGAAGATGAAGGAAACTACAAAGGAGTTGAAGAATTCAAGATCAAACATGATGAAGACTAGGAGCAGTCTTACAACTTAGTCAAGTTGACTTATAGCAATTGATTTTATGACCTTGGTCCTTAGTCATATTTGGCTAACACACTTGCCTTGCATTCACTTAGAATAATTTCTTGGCATGGCATGCATCTCTAGTTAGAAATATTTTGCACATCATGCATAACATGTTTTGTATGTTATTTTGTTTGTATGTTTATTTGTGTCTTGTTTGATGTGTTAGAAATATCGGAGGGAAACGACAACTGTTGCAGCTGCTGTTGCTATTCTTCTTGTTGCCAAGGCAAGTGGCACACCTTCATAAATTTCCTAAGTATCTTCTATGCATTACTTAGTGTGTTTTCTTATATGCATGTGTGGGATAGTATTGCTATGCTGAAACTACTATATCCCTTACACTAGTTGTGTCTAGTGTCCAATGGGTAACTTGGTAGAAATATTGACGCTACGCTAAAGTTGTTTTGTGGAAAGTAAATTTCTACTAAGTTAAAGAAACTTCTGGGTGGATGTGGCAAGAGGATGGAGGTTAGAGTTGAGTGGCTGCTTAGGCTCATTTAGGTGGGTGCACCTGGCTAAGACCCAGGCTCATTTAGATGAGTGAACCTGAGTACGTACACTTGAGGATGGCCACCCAGGAACAAAGGGACCAAAGTTTTCTCCAAGTGAAGATGTTTCCAGTGCAGCCACGTGGTATAATGGCTCTGCCTTGACTTTTCCCCAAAGGTCTCGTCTCAGGCTTCTCCTTTCCTTTTCACTACATGAGGGTCAAGGACAGAAGGGTTGTTTGAGTCTTGTGGTGAAAGTGCACAACCTCTGCAGAGTGTAAAAGTAAGTACTTAGCCGTGTCCCCGGTTGCGGACAATCTGAGCAGCTGATCAAGGATTCAACGGAGGCTCCCAACATTCCAATTTCTAAGTTAAAAGTTGATGGGTGAACAAGGGAATATGAGATTATGGTTTTTATGCCATACTCGTCTCGATTTCAAGAAAAGTGTTTTCAAAAGAGTAGGAAAAATTGGCTTTATGCAAATTAGCCTTGAAGTCCACCAGCCAAATATGCATATAGGTTATAGAGTTATTCCATTAAGTGTCCACCATAGTGTCACTTGCCAGACTCCATTTCTAATGGAATCTGACCCACTCTGTTGCAAATTATTATTTGTTGCAGAAATTTCTGACGAAGAGTAAGGACTACGTTTGGGTTTCGAGTCTGCACCAACATGTTTTCGCCTGTGGCGTATCATGAAGTTGGAGGCTCATTGAAGATGTATTTTCGTTGCTTTATTGTTTTGAGCTAGCTTTAAGCTATGCAAAGATGTATCGAACTATTTATTTTTGTAAGTCTGGATCACCGATGTAATAAAATTGATACTTTGTTGTGATATTACATCATAAACTATGTGTGCAAACGAATCGATCCAGGGATTTGCACTATACACAGGTATCTGCCTTATTCAAAGTGCAGGTACGCTACATAAATGTATTGATCATATTCACATTGGCTATTGTTCATAAATTGTCTTATTCTATCGCCAAGTTTTGTTTTGATCTAACCACCATTTTGTCATCCTTGCTTCATTTGGATCTTTTTGTTGCTCTACTTATAATTTGTGTTGTGCTTTCTTGAGTTAGGAAAAGCAAGGATACCATTGTTGTGCATTTATATTCAAAGACTTAATTCTAAGTAATGCACTGTTGTCGAGGTATGCCCTCGGCAATCCCAGAGTCGAAGACCCTAGGTATATTTTGAGGGAGAAGATGTGTGCGCTGGTAGTTCCGGACGGCTGACAAGCAAGGATTTACCCAGGTTCGACCCCTCATTGTGAGGTAAAGACCTACTCCTGCTTGTCTGATTATGATGATATATGAGGTTACATGGAGGCCGCAAGGGCGATATGATGAGAGGCGATCTCTATGCTATGTCTTATTGTGTCTATGCTATGGGCTTTGTTCTATGATGTGGCCGTCTGTTTTTTGTCTACCCCTCCCTGTCATTATATATGCAGCCAGGGTCGGTTTACATGAGTCCTAGTGGACTACGACTAAGAGTCCTTGTATTGTGCTTCAAATAATTTCCTTAATATTTTCTTGTCTTTATTGGGCCACCTAGTGGGCATTCGTCTGTGATGTACCAGGTATACCAATAGTGGGGTGCCCGGAGGGCATACCCACGTCACTAGCCCCCGAGTGTCTGGTCGATTTGAAGTATCGGGCAGAGACTCATAAAAACATGTCGGGTAAGCGTAATTAATGTCCATAGGATGGTATCCATTCTTCGTGAGTCTGAATCATTTATGAGAAATCCAATATATGTATATGAAGTTCAATATATGTATGTGAAATCCAATAATAAGTCCGGTGCAGGTTATTGAGAACCCGACTTTGATAAATCCATGCGGGCTATAGAGACCCGATTTTGAGAAATCCGTGCGAGCTATAGAGAGCCCGACTTTGATAAATCCGTGCAGGCTATAGAGAGCCCGACTTTGAAAAATCCATTGCGATTACAGATAAATCGACTTTGAAAAATCCATTGCATAGCAGTCGAGCCTGTAGCGAGTGCCCTCCCGATGGGAGTATAATGAAATATGATTTGCTCAACTTGGAATTGGTTTTTGCGCCCTTGATGTGTTGTCTAGTAGTATATCGGGTGTGCGCCCAGCGCTCCCGATGGGAGTAGCCCCCGAGTGCCTGATCGATTCGAAGAATCGGGCAGAGACTCATTTGCAGGTGTATGTCACCATATGACTATTTGCTCATTTGGCTATGTGCATTTTGAGTCGAGATTGTCTCGATTGTGCTTTTACCGAGTCGATAAGTCGTCGACCGATATTTTGCATGAACTTTGCTATGTACTTTTAAGTAGAGAATTCCTCGATTATTCATGTTAAGTCAGAAACATGTCGACGACTGCTTTGTTTATTTTGCCTAGGGAGCACGACTTAGTAGGCCTGGCTTTACTCGATGAGTCGTGACCAGTTAACTGCACATTTGGGCAAAACCTTACTAGCCTTCAATCAAGTTCAAGTCCCCGGACTCGAACCTGGAACATACTGGAAAGATTCGACTCAGGCCGTTGAGGTCTTACTGGATCGTTCTGCAATCTGGACTTTGCTACCCAGCGCGTCCGCCGGAATTTTCTTCATGTCTGTTGACACGGCAAATTGCAGGGACTTAACACTGTCGGAGTGGTCCCCGGCCCAGCTCGACTGATCGGCGGGTCTTACCTTTGCATTTTATGCATGCAGCATCCAACACGTCATCGACTGACGTTACTCGGGAATTCTATTGAGTTTTTGCTTTTGACTGAGGCTAGTCTCCAAGTCGACTGCCTTTTTTGCTTTTAGAATCTATCGGGTGCGCAACAGCGCTCACGATGGGAGTAGCCCTCGAGGCTATGTGCAACTATTTATAGTTGGGCATAGGCTCAATTTGCCTTCATCTTGCTATTTGTCGAGTATTTTTGTGAGTGTTCCACTCTTTGAATCTTCTCATATAGATATTTGCCTGGTGCGAAGCACACGAGCGGATGGCGAGTGCCCTCCTTATTTGCCGAGTGAGTCTGAGACTTATTCGAGTAGCTATCCTACACAACAGAGCCCCCGAGTTTTCGGGTGTGACCAAGGCTTTGCTAGTTGGGACTTGTGCGGCGCAACCCCCAAGCATCGGGTGCGTCAAGAGAATTATGAAGTTTGGACTTTGACCGGCGCAACCCCCAAGCATTCGGGTGTCTCCGATGTTTGTGTACTTAGCTTGCGTGGCGCAGCCCCCGAGCAATGACATGGCCAAGTATTGTAACGTTCAGTCGGAGAAGTTGACGCGGTGGACCGGAATCGGCGTGACGGAGTTGTTTGAAGATGTTTGGAGTCGCCTTTTTGTGTGGAGCAACGAATATGTTGTTTGTTGTTGATTATGAAGCGCGAGCCCCCGAGCATCGGGCGTACGTGTGCTTGTGATATCCTCTTCCCCAGTCGACGGTCTATCGGGTACGAGTAATTGAAGCTTATGTCATTGTTGATGTCGAGTGCCAGTCCCCGAGGGTACATAGTGCCCTTCCAGAGAGCTGGCGTTGTGTGCTTATTCCACCGATGCTGATTGCCGCCGCCACCCAACGAAGTTGTTGACTGCTTCGCCGCCACATGATGAAGTTATCGACTGGCGAAGTTATCGACTGACAAAGTTACTGACTGGCGAAGTTATTGACTGGTCGCGTCGCCTGCGATGTGACGTGGATGAGATCCTCTATGCTTGGAACGCTGCCGCCACCTGACGAAGTTGTTAACTGGTTGCTGCCACATGACGAAGTTGTCGACTGGCGAAGTTGTTAACTAACGAAGTTGTCGACTAACGAAGGAATTGACTAACGAAGTTGTTGGTAGACGAAGTTGTCGACTGATCGCGTCGCCTGCGATGTGACGTAGATGAGATCTGTTATGCTCGGAACACCGCCGCCACCTGACGAAATATTTGACTGGTCGCGTCGCCTGCGATGTGATGTAGATGAGATCCGCTATGCTTGGAACGTCGCCGCCACCTGACGAAGCCGTCGACTGTTTCGTTGATGATGGATTCGGTGATATGACATAAATGAGATCTGCCATGTACAGAACACCGCCGGTAGATGCGATTTGGTCGCTTTTGTCTATGAAAATTTGCCGATGAAGATGATTGAAGCCGCCATGTTCATTGATGAAGTCGAAGTTTTCCGGTCGGAGTCGATGAGGATTGCAGCTGCTTGAGCCAGCAGTGGTAGCCGCGCTTGTTCGCGACGTCGCGAGTCGAAGGTGGTCGAGTTTGAAGCGGGCTGTCACGCTCTTGTTGTTTAAAGATTTGATCAACAGACTCGGTGAGGTACGCCTATTTCCGTGTTGATGGCGGTTTGTCGGACAGCCGACAGAGATGTGCAGTGTTTCCATGCCGTGTGTTGTTGTATGCGGCCGTGCGATGTTCTCCTAAGGAAGCTCGCAATGAAAAAGAAGTGATTAGCTTTTTTAGAACAAATATTTATATTAATCTCAAGTACTAGTACAGTACGTGAGAGAGATTTATGAGATTAGAAAGAGTACGATCCACTCATTATGTGTGATCGTTCCTTAGGCAGTCCGTATATGCAAGAAATTAGCTACTCCGCGTAGCACTTTGATTTGATCTTCATGCCATCTGAGTACGAGAGGAGTTAATCAGCACTCATTGCTTGGCGGCTTGGCGGTACATCCAGCCTTCGTCGGGTGTGATGGTGAGAGGGTCGCGTCGCCCGCGACGGAGAGTAGGTCCACCTCGTACCAGCACAGATTTCTCTGCTATATAATACGTTTAAGGTGTCCGGTACGTCATTTTATTTGAACGATTTTGCCCCTATAAGTTTAGTGATATTACCCACCATTGCCATCGGTGAGTTTGGTACCGTTTCAGTTTCTCTCTTTGTCCGCCTTGGTCCGTCATGTTTCTACCTAATTTTCGTCGACCAGGAACCTCAACCACACTCCTCCTCCCTCCGGTTGGGCGCCTAGATCCGGCGAATTGATCCTGGCGGCGTGGAATCGGGATCTTGTGAGCTGCGGCGGCGGCGCGGGATCCGGAGCTTGTGAGGTTCGATGGCAGCGCAGCGTACAGATCGGCTTGTGACTACGCTCCCCTCCCCTGCATCACGCTCGGCCGTCATTTTGCCTCAAGCCCAGCTCACTGCGCCGGTAGCAGCTCATACGGAGTGCCCCAAGGCCCATAGTAACATTGAGGCCAAGCAGATCAAGGTCTGGTTCCAGAACCGTACGTGCGTGCTCGCTCTTCCACACTCCTCAATCTGAGGTCCTTACTCCATCAGTGTCTGCGTCTCTGTTCTTGGGAGGCAGAGGGACTGGGAAGGGAGCAAAGGGGGTCGAGAAGCATGTCGTAGAAGCGACTGGATTGCCTGCATGTGCCGAGACGAGACGGAACAAGAGCGACGCAGGCAGCCTCCGCCTCCCGCTTCACCGTCCGCGGAGGGCTCGGTGTGCTCCAGCCGGCAGCTCACCTCGGCCTCTGTTGGGCCGCCACCACGGCGATGCGTGCACCGACTACCATGAAAAAGGAATCATGCTTCGAGTATCCTTATCGTCGGACCTAGAATTTTGATGGTGTGATGTGTGCCTACAAATAATCATCACAACTTATGGGGAGTTTGACAAGAATAACTATATGGACCCTAGGACCGCCCAAGTTGCTAAGGTGAGACCTGTTAAGCAGGTAGTGCTGAAGGATGTGCCTGATACTGCAGATGTTTATTTAGCTTTACGACTGACATGCCATGATGGGCGTGATGTAAGCATCACGACTGACATGATGGCCTGATTCAAGACATAAGTTGGTTTTCAGATTTCTGTGTGCTTCTTAGAGATCTTAGCCAATATTCAGTGGAACTGGTGGAGTGCATCTGCCTCACTGAGGACTGAGATGTTGCTGGGAGCTTTTCCCGACTGTGCTTTGCAGGTGAAATTTCTGTACTATTTATTTCGCACACAGTTTTGACTGAAACTAAAACTTAAGAATGGAATAAAGAATACAAGCCTATCTTATCCCAGAGTGTTATGAATAATTAGTTCATGTAAAAATGCCCATCCAGTTACGCGATGTTTATGTGTTTTATCAAAGAGTCAATAAATGTCTTATCCGATTTTTGTCAGCTTTTCAAGGCTCACTCAGAAATATATAACTCAATTCTTATCAAGCTTGTAGGATATTTATGAGGTTATTAGTAGGAAGTATGGTAAAATTTGTATTTTAGGCGCTGAAAGTCTCTACTCCATAAGGAACCCATTTAATAGGCCGGTTGAAATCACTAAGTTGTTCCAAGTCCAAGATTGGGGAATAGATTTAACCAGCAAGTTGTTCTACTATGTTCTTCTAATGGGGGATTTCGAGCCAATTTCTACCGTTTTGTACTAAGTTGGCACCCACAATTTGTATGGGAAAATTTTAGCTCTGTTCACTTTGCGAAGAAATACTGATTCATGAAGTTGCAGAATCAAATTAGAGGGCTCTTGTGCTAATAGTGAGATTTTACTGAGGTAAAGATTTCAAAATTAAGGATAGTATCATTTGCATGCTTCTCTTTGATATTAAACTTCGTATTCTACCTAATATCACAATGGAAACAATCGAGCAAGTAGTAATATCACATTGAATAACAGAGCAAGTGATTCGCTACACATGTCCTTTTTATAGATCTATACTGTGTCATGCTGAGTGAATTAGTTGTGAAAATAACTGATTGAATGTTGTTATGATAGAGGAATTTTAGCTGCCGCAATCATTTTCTATTGAACTAATTATTAGAAAAATTGCAGATTTTCATAGACTATGATATCCAACAATAATGTATCTAATATGAACATTGATCATAGTGCAAGAATGAATCAAACTATTCTATAGTCTATAGACAAATATGACGACCCTCATAGTTTGTCATAAAAAAATCCTCACATGAGCTTGCTTCATTTTACTTACTGATTTGGGCATCGAGGTAAAAGTTCAGGGCTGCATATTGCATCATATTTTATGTGACTTCTTGTAGTGTTCTTTTCTGTCTGTCCAATAAACTCTGTAATTTTAGGAGATTCTCTCTCGTGTTGATTCAGTTTAAGATAAAATTAGCATTGTAAATAGCCAGGCTTGATATCAACATGAGACCATCTTTGTATGTTTGGGATGTACTTATAAAGGTGAATTTGCATTCACAATCTTTGTCAAATTATTGT
Source organism: Poa annua (assembly GCA_026929855.1). Lineage (NCBI taxonomy): Eukaryota > Viridiplantae > Streptophyta > Magnoliopsida > Poales > Poaceae > Poa > Poa annua. The sequence goes on from CM049432.1 coordinate 25,921,450, forward strand.
TGAAAGATATTTGTAATGTTTGTTGTCTTTGGACATGAGTTGGAACAAAATTATAGATAACAAATCATATTACTTCGTGCCTCTAGATATTGTCTTTCCCGTTGCAACGCACGGACATTTTGCTAGTCATAGGTAAAACAATTAGCGACAGATAATAACAAGAAAATTTGAACGATTAAAGGATCTATCAATATAATATTTCAATCCCCTGCATATGCGCTGCATGTGCCTTGCTGTGCCTCGCTTTGGATCTGCTGCCACCCGCCGTGGTGATGTACTTGCATGTTGCCGACGTAGTGATTCACGCCAGGACTGTAGTCACGCGAAAAATGCCGATCCGTGTAGACTTCGACAGGATCTTTGATCTGCTCAGGTACCGATTCGACTGCGCTAGTCGACGAGATCGGCTCTGACATGAACTTTCGAACAGAGCGGAGCCCCCGCTGCTATAGAGGCGGAACGCCTTTGAGGATTTTTTATTTCGCTGATCGTCGCACACGAGTGCTGATCTGTGACCACATGTCATTGGCGTTTTTTGTGAAAATTCGAGCCGGCCAAACCATAGATTCAACACGTTGTTCTTCTCACAGACGACGCCAATTGTTAAGGTATGCTCTCGGCAATCACAGAGTCGAATACCCTAGCTATATTTTGAGGTAGAAGATGTGCGCGCTGGTAGTTTTGGACGGCTCACAAGTAAGTATTTACCCAGGTTCGGCCCTTCATTATGAGGTAAAGACCTATTCCTGCTTATCTGATTATGATAATATATGAGTTTACATGGAGTCCGCAAGGGCGATATGATGTGAGGCGATCTCTATGCTATGTCTTGTTGTGTCTATGCTATGACCTTTGTTCTATGATGTGGTTGTTTGTTCGTTTGTCTACCCCTCCATGTCTTTATATATGCAGACAGGGTCAGTTTACATGAGTCCTAGTGGAATACGACTAAGAGTCCTTGTATTGTGTTTCAAGTAATTTCCTTAATAGTTTCTTTTCTTTATTGGGCCACCTAGTAGGCCTTCGTCTGGGTTGTACCAGGTATACCAATAGTGCGGTGCGCGGAGGGCATACCCATGTCAACTGTTCTTGGGGAGCTATCCTATATTGAGTAGAAAATCATCTCTTAAATTGATATTGTATCTTATTGCTCTTCTTGAACATGACTAATGCTTTAACAATATATACGGAGAGTGATGATCCCCCTTGTGTGCATTTTGTATTCAAATACAAGATCATAAGTAATGCACGAATCATGGGGGAGCAATCCTATATGTTATTGAACATTAGTTGTCTTCAATTAGTATTTGATTCCGATGACATGTCTCTTTGAAAGACAAACATTTTTCATCTTGGTACTTTGTGCCATCATGAAAAGTGTAGAGTGCTTGGCTTATTTGTTGAAACCTTACTCTTCTTTGAGGAGTTGGCTATCTCATCCCATGTTTGGTAGACTACCTTCGTGGATGAAATAAACCGTTGAGCATGTTTGTTTGTTTTATCTCTTATACTCATTGGTTTAGCTTTGACCGTGTTTTCATTTGATATATTTTCATATTGGTTTCTCCAATCTTGTGTTGATTTGAGTCTTTGATACAATTTGGACAAATCTTTGTCTTGCCACACTTATGTGTAGCTTCTTGATTTATTTGGTGTTTTGTCCAAATTGTATGTTGTTTGGTTCTTGATAGTTTTGTGCATGCATATTTACTATACGTATATATTATAGCATGCTTACTTTTGTTGATCCAATATATAGGATAAACTCCATCAAATCCTAAGTGGCTAAGATGTATATTAAATTCTATTTTATATCAATATGCACATATTTATGTGGAGTTTGTCCTATGTATTGTAGTTGGGCTAACTACTTTGGACTCAATTAGTATGGGTACCATAGTGTACTTGATTTGTTTGATTTGTCTTAGGTACAAAGAAGATGCATTGGAAGCTTGTCTCTTTTTAAAGAAGATGTCTTCACCATGTGCTTCTTGGAGCCAACCTTGCATGATTGTGAACTCTCATCTTCTACACCGTCAATACCATCTCGGTAACAAGTATATAACTCATGCATATACTTCTAGCTCTCAACCTTGTGTAGGTTGTTCTTTGGCATGAGTTTCTCTAAGTTGCATTTGGTATGGTCTTTGCAAAGTTCCTTTCAAAACATCTTCATTGCAAATGTGAGTAAGCCGGGATGATTACACATCAAAGGGAATATATGTAATCATTTTCATGTTTCACAGATCCCCAATATGTTAATCTAGCAAATCTTTTTCAAAGTCTCACTTGTGCAATATTCATGAATTCTCAAAATCATTTGTCTTATGTGATATTTGTTTTGTGTCTCGAAATATCCCAACTATCACTTATCCTATGTGGGTATTTGTGATGCTTTGAGAACTTGGTGTTGAAAGTTCATCTATACCCTTTAAGAATAATTTGAGCAGTGTGCTTTGCTTTTAAGCAAAAAAAATATCGGTGTATGTATGAGTTCCTCTTGGATACCATGTGCTTTACCTTTTACCTACATTGTGTGTGCATGTTTCTTTGTGGACTTAGTGTCCACTTAGAAACTTATACATATGAGGGTAGTTACATATTTAATTGGTATTCAAAATCTTTAGTGATCACGTTTTATTACTTTCTTGATTCTTTCCTGATCTCTAAAAGGGTCAAGCTTTGTTTTTCTACTGGTATCACATTGATTCTTAATATTCTTGTGATCCTATTTGATATATCTTCTTGGGTGTGTTTGTATGCGAAATACATGATATACACTATGTGCCTCATAATTTGAAAGACTATGGTGATGCTTAGGCTCATCCTTGTTTAGTCTCCTAAAATGTATTTTCATGACACACTCATCCTTTCTCGTTTGAGCAAGTCTTCATTTGTCACTTCTTTCTTTTGTTGCTCAACATTTGTTTGTGTTCAAAATTATCTAGGAGGGAGTGAGAATTCCATGTTGTGCACACTATATTGAAATGCAAATCCTTCATTGTGCATGTACCTTGGGGAGTTCCCTCTTGATTTTTAGAACACTTGGTTGATCTTATCATAATATCTTCTTGTGCTCAATTGGTTTTTGGATCTCTTGATTACTTGCTTCTTGGTGAATGCATTCTTCTTTTGCAATTGATATCCTTCTAGTGGATTTCAATTAGTATCTTTCTTGTGCAATTGTTGGATTCTCAATATAGTTTGATCCCCTCCATCTATTCGTCATTAGATAATTACATTTGATTTCACTCATATAATGAGAAATGCATAAATCATGTAGGAGATCTTATTATGTTACCTTTTAAAAGCCTTTCGCCCATTTTGGCAATGGTTGCCAATGTGGGAGAAGTTTTGGAGGTTGTATGGAATTGGCTTTGTACTTTGGTATATTGTTATGTATTTGTCTTTCTTGCCTTTGCATTCGTTGCTTGGTTTTACATATAGTAGAAACTCCACAATCGGTAATGGTTCACAATATATGCAATGAATTCATTTTCATACACACGTGCATAAATTATGGGGGAGTTTGCTCTATATATGTGTTTGGACTAACACCACGTACCTTTGTAGTATTTGATGTTAGTGCAACCATTCTTGTTCCTTAAATTCCATATTATAAACCCTCTCAAAAGAGATTGTCATCAATTACCAAAATGGGGGAGATTGAAAGAGCATTTTCCCTCATGTGTGGTGTTGATAATTATATGACAATCTATATGGACTAATGTTTGCATTGAGATATCCTTATAGATGATGTCCATGGGATTAGTGGAGCTCTTGTGTTGAGTGAAACTTATTGCAAGTATGTCTTTAAGGATTCAAGACATCATATTAGTGAAGAAATGTTGGAAGATATAAGGTTGATCAAGATATTGATCAACACACAAAGCTACAAGAAGTACCAAGAGCGATCATGTATCTCTTGAGATGGTAAACACCTGTCCGTATAGCTTTGTGAACTAACCCATGATATATGTGTGTGTGGTATCATTTTATGAGGTATCTTCACATGGGATTGCATCAAATGAAGATTTCATATAGCTCATGGAGGATGACGTCATGTGGTGATCGTCATCAAGGTGAGATGTGCAATACCAAGAGAAGCTTCTTGAAGAGATCCTATGCTTGGAGCTTGCTATGGATACATGAAGACGGAGCCTAGCGATGCTCTCCCATTATGGGTATGGAGGAGTATTTGGAGAAGTATTCATCAAACATGTGTTTGGACGCACAATCAAGAAAGATGAACCAGTTGAAGAGATCAACATAGTCATCATCTAACTCAAGTGGAATGCTCAAGGCAAAGGTATGATCTTGATAGGGCTATAGGATAGATGGGCGTACTATCAAGAGGGGCTCTCAAGTGAGTAACTTGATCACATTGTTGTGGAGAGCACAAATCTTTGCATACTTGCCATATCATATTTCTTAGTTCTTATTTGGGTAATTGGCTTTTATCCACATTATATGTAGAGCTTGGTTCATCTCCATGTCAAGCTCTAATTCATCAAAAACGGATTTCATATGAATATCTTGTTGCGTTTTGGTGTTTGAGGTTTTATCAGTTATCCTTTTATCAGTATGGGTTTATGAAGTCCAGGAATATTCATGACTATTTAGCGTGGGCATTTGAATACCTGGATATTTGCCATAAATCAAATAAGGAGATTGTTATTATAAAAATTGACTTTGAAAAGGCTTTCCACAAAGTGGAATATAATGCAATCCTTGCTATGCTTAAGCATCTTGGCTTTTGAGAGAAATTTATTGCTTGGATCAAGTTAATATTGGTAAGTGCTTCTACTTCCATTATACTTAAAGGAGTTATTGGCAAACTCATTTGTTGCAAACGAGGGGTTCGACAAGGTGATCCATTGTCACCAATTCTATTTGTATTAGCAGCTGAACTACTACAAATTGTTATCAATCAAGCATGGCAGGAAGGAGATATTGAGTTGCCAATTGGTAACTCTTATGGTCAGGATTATCCAATTTTGCAATATGCGGATGATACTCTTATTATCTTTCCGGCTGATAGTGTGCAAATTACTAAGCTCAAGGAAATCTTGGATAGTTTCTCAGCTTCTACTGGTCTTAAAGTGAATTACAATAAGACGACCATGGTGCCAATTAACTTATATAATGACAGATGTCATGAGTTGGCTAGTATTTTTGGCTGTAGGACTAAGACCATGCCTTTTACTTACCTTGGACTTCCCATGGGAACTACCAAGCCTAAGGTGGAAGATCTAATCTATTTGGCCACAAGGGTTGATAGAAGGCTGGTTGGAATTTCTAATCTCCTTGCTTACTTAAGTAGATTGATGGTAATTAAGTCTACTATCTCTGCTATGACCATGTTTGCAATGTGCACACTGACGGTTCATGTTACTATATTGGATCATGTCGAAAAATCCAGTAGAATTTTCCTATGGAATAATAAGGATATTCAGAAGAATGGGAAGTGTCTAGCCAAATGGGAGGTTGTATGTCTTCCTAAAAAGAATGGTGGTCTTGCGGTGCTGAACCTAAGAACACAGAATAAGGCTCTTATCATAAAGTTTCTTTATAAAAAAATTAATGATAATGAGACACCTTGGGCGCAGTTAATTTGGAATGCACCATTATAGTGATGTGAAAATTCCACTAGAGAAGGCGACCAAGGGATCTTTTTGGTGGAAAGATTGCACTAAGTTACTGGACGCTTTCAAACATCATGATGTGTGTGATTTAAAGAAAGGTAATTCAGCATTGCTTTGGAAGGATAAATGGAAGGGAATTGATTTAACCCTTCAGCATAGATTCCCACAGTTGCACTCGTTTGCTAAGTGCACTGATGTATCGGTTAAAATTGATGCCCTGCAGGGGAGCTTGGAACTTTTTCACACTCCATTATCAGATATTGCAACACAACAGTTCAATGAATTTGAAATAATCATGGATCCAGCTAGAGCGCAAAATGATTCGGATGTTTGGAGTTTCAAATGGGGAAATTATTTTTCTACCAAAAAGATGTATGAGGCTATCTTGGAACCACCAGAAGCATATGCGCCGTTCAAATGGATTTGGAAATCCTGTTGTTTATCAAAGCATAAGTTCTTCTTCTGGCTCCTTTTGTTGGACAGGCTGAATACTACGGCTATCTTGGAACTACCAGAAGCATTTGCGCCGTTCAAATGGATTTGGAAATCATGTTGTTTATCAAAGCATAAGTTCGTCTGGCTCATGGAACCACCAGATGTATGAGGCTATCTTGGAACCACCAGAAGCATCTACGTCGTTCAAATGGATTTGGAAATCCTGTTGTTTATCAAAGTATAAGTTCTTCTTCTGGCTCCTTTTGTTGGACAGATTGAATACTAAGGACTTGATGACCAGAAAACATTTTTATGTGGAGGATGCTAATTGTGTTCTTTGTACTGATGATTTCAATGAGGACTTGATCCATCTATTCTTCGGATGTGAATTCAGTAAGTCATTCTGGGAGAGCATAAATTACTCATGGGATATTGAGTTGGAGCTGATAGAGATGCTTATGGAGGGTAAGCAGCGACAGAATAATATTTGTTTCAGGGAGGCATTACTAGTGGGCTGCTGGAGCATCTGGAATCATAGAAATAAAATCATTTTTGATAATGAGATTTTTAGTTTAGACAGATGTCTTGCTATGTTTAAAGATTCATTCTCTTTAATTATGTGTAGAGCTAAGCCTAGCCTTAAAGAGGGGATGCATCAGTGGTTAGATACTCTATGAACTACTCTTGTAATATCTTTGTAAATATTGGCCTGCTGTCGTGCATCAATAGAAATGGAAAATGTGACAGTAGGGGTCTTCCCTACTGTCTTTTGCTTCAAAAAAGTTATCCTTTTATCGAGAGGTCTTACCTTTCCACTTTTGGTTTAAACCTCCCTTATTGTACTATGATGTTTCTCTACGCATTCATGTAGGGCTCGTTGTCACGTTTCCAACGAGCCCAAGAACATCAAAAACAGAGTCCGGATGCAAAAAAATTGCTCGTTTTGGTACTTGGTGTTCTGCTGTTTTTTGCTGTGGCGGTAGTAGCGCCGCGGTACCACCCGAGGTACCGCTGGACCAAACAGAGAGACATTTTCGGCAGTTCCGGAAGCGGTAGTTCCGCTGGGGCGGTAGTACCGCTGCCCGAGGCGGTAGTACCGCTACGTGAAGCCTGTTTTCAGCCCGTTTGATGCCCTAACTCCCTAGGGGGGCGGTAGTACCGCTAGGGCCAGCGGTAGTATCGCTACGGCGTGAATCTGCACCCAACGGTTAGATTTTGGGTTGAGATATTTAAGAGACCTTCCCCAATGGTTCTCCAACCTTTGAAGCAAGTTTTGACCTCCATTGTTAACCTTCTTAAGCTTGGTATCTCTCCATTCCTCCAATAATTCTTGCTACTTCTTGAGGGAAAAGAGAGAGGAGATCTAGATCCACCAATCCATTTGTCCTCTAAGTGAGGGGAACCTAGTGGGTGTAGATCTTGGAGTTCCTTTGTGGTTCATCTTCTTTGTTCTTCCTCTCTTCTCCTCCCATAAGCACTAGTTGTTTTTGGTGAGATTTGGGAGTGAAGGATTTGACTCCTTTGTGGTTTCCTTTGTTCTTCCTCTCTTATATCCTCATAAGCATTTGTTGCTTTGTTGGAATTTGAGAGTGAAGGACTTGATGTAGCGTACCTGCACTTAAAATAAGTCAGATACCTGTGTATAGTGCAAATCACTGGATCGATTCGTTTACACACACAGTTTACGATGCAATATCACAACAAAGTATTAATTTTATTACATCGATGATACAGACTTAGAACATATTCAATACAAGTTGCATAGCATAAAGCTAGCTTTGAAAGAGTAAACAGCGGAAATACAATAGCAGTGAGTCTCCATCACATTCATGTTGCCACAGGCGAAAACATGTTGGTTGTAGACTCGAAACCTTAAACGAAACCTCACTCGTCATCTGATCAATCTGCAATAAGAAAAATATTGCAACAACGTGGGTCAGATTCCATTAAAAATGAAGTCTCGCAAGTGACACTATGGTGAACACTTAGAGGAAAAACTCTAATACCGATATGCTTATTTGCTGGTGGAGTTCAAGTCTATTTTGCATAAAGCCAATTTTTCCTAACTCTTTGGTAAAAACTTTTCTTCTATTCGAGACATTTGTGGTATGACAATCACTGTCTCATTCTACCCTTGTTCACCCATCAAGTTTTAATTTTTGAAGTTGGAATGGTGGAATCCTCTGTTAACGTCCGTGATCAGCTGCTCAAATTGTCCGTACCAGGGACACGGCTAAGTACTTAGTTTTACAGTCTGCATAGGTTGTGCATGTTCACCATTACACCCATTCAACCCAAACTATCCTTTACACACTTATAGTGATAAGAAAAAGGAGAAGAATGAGACGAGATCTTTCAGAAGCATTTTCCCTCCCACTTTGGCTTGACCCGTTCCACCTAACACCCTCTACATCTGCTTGTCAAGCCGGAGAGAGTCCACGCAACATAATTGATCAAGCCAGAGCCCATATGGCAATGGCTGCACTGGAAGCAATCGTCACTCGAAGTTCTTCAGATTCCTCTGTTCCCTGGGTGGCCATCCACAAGTGCACATACTCAGGTATACACCATAGAAATGGTCTTGAGTAGCCACTCAACTTCGCTCCGTATATAACCAATCCACCAGGAGGTTCTTTCTAACTTAGTAGAATTTAGATTTTGACAAAACAACATATGCATAGCATCAATAATTTTACTAAGTATTGCATAGGAATCTAGACACGGGAATAAGGAATTTCTACACAGGTTTAGCATAGCAAATCTATCCTACACATGCTTATATAAAAATACACTATGTAATGCATATAGAAAATAATAGGAGGTTTATTAGGTGTGCCCCTTGCCTTTGAATGAAGTCTTTACTCACAAACTCTTTTCAACGAACTCGGGTCTCTCCGTTCAGTCTAAACAATATAAACAAACAGCAATACAACAATCATAAAACAAAACAACACAACACATACAAACAAGTTTCTTAAACTTCTAAGGAAAACATGTCATGCATGATATGCAAATTATTTCTAAGGATTAGAGATGCATGTTGGACAAAATAACTTTGCTATAAATCATTTTGAATGAGCACTCTAATGGCTTAGCCATGATGTGCAAAATACTTAGAGAAAAATACTAAGTCTATTCTTTAAGGTGATCAACAATTATTAACAACTCTTTGTAAATTGGAAATTCACTATAGTGAGAGAGACAGACACCCGGCCAGCCACTTAAATTGTGGAACAGGTATCATGTACGTGGACATGTAAGGTTTGTCTCCAGGCCGCTTCATCTCACTATGCCGCTAGGATAAAACAACTTCAAGATGGTAATAACATGCTCAAAATTGTTTATGTCTAAAGTGAAAGACAAGATTAGGAAAGAGGGAAAAGATAGAAAGAAAGATGTAGTTGGTCTTCCAGGCATCATCTCCAGACTTGTAATATTCTCCTTAGTGATGTCTTGATTGAATTCTTGGTAGACTTGAATAATCTTCAGACTTGATGATGTTTGTATCACCTAGGCTGGTCTTGGATTTAACTTAGTCTTCATGAAGTCTCAGAGAAGAAGAGAGAAAAGAAAGAGAGATGAAGCAAGACTTAGAAAATATTGTTGGTTGGTCTTCATGAACTTCTTCTTGATTTTCTTCTAAGTGCTTCTACTCCTTGAATTCTTGATTTTCTTCTAAGTGCTTCTACTCCTTGAAGATACTTATGAAGTCTTGCTTTCTTGCCTAAGTCCTTCATTGACCTTCTAGGTCCATGTTGAAAATCCTAAGTGTCTAGTGCATAGCACTTTTACCAAAATACGAAGTTTGAAAATAATCCTAACTTAGAGAAAATAATGAAGAGGTTTTCCTATAAGAAATATATCTATATGTGAAAATAAGTTATGCATGCAATGCACTTTTTAATCATAAGAAACATCATACAAAATTTATGATATTTATAAAGTACGCATTAGGCTATAAATGTAATTTAATAAATTTCTATTTTTGCAAAATATAATAAAAGGAATAAACATAAGATTAAGTTTTTATGATTAAATTTTTATAACAAAATTTTATAAATAGTGTTAATAGACAGAAGATTGATTTAATTAAATTTATAGTATTTAAATTTATTCAAAAATAATGTTTATATTAAAAGTTATATCAAAATTACTCAAGTTATTCAATTTAAACATATAACTATTAAATCATCAAAATAATTCTCAAAAAAAATTATAACAGAGGCATCATATTACACATATTATAAAGTTTCTAAAACAATTTTATTTGCAATTTTTGGATTTATAGATTTAAAGTTATGATAAATATACTCAAATCATCCATTTAAAATTTGAATATTCTAAACTAAGTCAAATTTGAAATCTAACAGATCTAAAATATTCTACATGTCAAGGGCTTTCCAATAAAATTTATCCAATTTGGATAAGTGGTTAAAAAGATATGATAGTTTGAATAGACAGGGGCTTTTCTGCAAAACTACCATTTAATCTAATTAAAAGAAATCCTTTTCTAACGGGGCAGCTGACTAAGATGCTGGCTGTGCGCTGACTGTGCGACTGACATGGATAAGTGAAACGATCTGGGCCGTCAGATCTGGATCTGATGGTACAGATCTACCCGTACTCGTTCGCGTTAAGGATCTAATCTTAGCCGTAGAATCAAGATCGGACGCTCACCATGCGATTGAGAACAAAAGCCCTTTTTCCGTTTTATTTACGTACTAACATGCGAGCCCGCCGGTCAGCGACCGCGGAGGCCAGCGCAGAGTCCCCGCACCCAGTCAACGCCAGCAAGGCGCTCAGGCCCGCCTGGCAGCCGCATATTCTAACACATCCAAACAATTCTACAACATAAGCGATCATTAGAAAATATTAATATCGTCTATAAATTTTACATTCTCATCTAGTAGATACCAAATATTTTTTCTAGCGAAATAGCTTGTAATACTTTCATTTACTATACATCGCAATCCTCTGGTATAGTATCTGATTTCTTAAGTAGTGGTTGGTTCAGCTTCAAATATTCCACTATCTCCCCCAATGACATATTTCTTGAACCCTTTAAACCACTAACATCTCAAACCATCTCACACAATATGCTAAAATTTCTCCTATACATGCGAAGCTTGTTTATACACATTGTGTCGCTCTCACTAATTAGCTGCTACTTTAATTTAATCCTTCTTTCTATTTTCAAACCCTTCCTTCTATAATCTAATGCCAGAAGTAAGCACACATATATCAGCATGACAATAGTCATGATATTCCTATTTGCTACATTCCTTCGTCGACATGTCATACTTAAAGGGAGCCGAGCCATAACATTGCAAAGTAAAATGAAAAGAACATATGAAAAAGAATTCCAGGTACATGAAAAAGATTTTGAAAGTCTAACAATTAAAAAGAAAGGAGATATCATCCAACCACTACACATCTGAGGTGAAATATAAAGAGATATAACCATATGCTTAGTTGATCATAAACACATTAGATCGGGCGTATTGTTGATAAAACAACCAAAACATAACATATCATGGCATTTAAGAACAAAAACGACTAGATCATGTTGTTCCTAGTAATAATGAATGCACCCCAGCCTAATATCTATGTATAGGTCTAAATAGGATCATCTCATCAAGCAAAATACATGTCATACTGCTACGGAGATGCTATTGAGCTTCACTAAATAGTGCAGTTAAACATTACAGTAGCTTATTTTGTACAGCGATGTAAGAGAAGTTTAAATAGAGGCGGTCGAGCAAATTAAGATGAAATGTAAAGACAAAATTAGTAAAAATGAAAAGTCCACAAAAGTCCAATACCTTCTTTGCTGATTTTGAGCTGAACTAGCTCTTTGTATGATGTGCTTCAACCTGAGATGCGCCTGAGCATAACATAAATTATTAGCATCACACAATGCCCACTAACACGATTTGCCATATGAGAAGGTAGGCAAATTGATTACCATTTTTATATGGGCTAACTACATTCACAACTACCATTGATCTCTACATAACAAAAACCCATTGCGAAGTGTCATGTTAGTGTCAGAGGTAATAAATACATTCAAATGACACATTATAAGCTTGAGAATAAAATTGTAGACTTACAGCAAGTAGTTCATCAAGACCTTTCATCACAGGCGGGTCAAAACTAATCAAGTCTGCAAGAAAACACCGCACACTATCCACTTTAGACATCACATACAAATAAACTCAGCAGAAGATGACACTGATTAGCAGCTAGCAGGGCAGGTCGCTCACATGTTTAAGGTCGGTGCAGGAGAGGCCGTACATAGTAAAGAACTTGGTGGCTCACATAACACATACTTTAGTCTAGTTACTGGACCCTCCATAGAAACTGCTGACATGAGAAGTATTTCCATATATTAACTGACAGAAGCAATTTCAAACCAAGACCTCGGAATATCCACTTGAAGAGATGTATATGAGTAATTTTTAGCTCCTACATTTATAGTCAAAATATCATGCAAAAACCTAAACTGTGTGTGGTACATATGGTGCCAAAATTTAACTCTTGATTCTTCCAATCATTTTTTCTAAGCCAAGAAAAATCCAAGGGCCACCCACAAATAAATACTAAGTAGAACATCAAAATTGGATGGAGCTATTTTTAACATTGAAAACATTAACAAATTGTGAACCTTCATGAATATTTTCTACTCGCTTTACTTTCCTTTATTTTTTATGACTTAGAGCATATTCTCATAATGTTTATGAAAATCAGAGCATAATACTTGATTTTCTGTCACCGTGACCAAAGGACTTGCTAGCAACCATATCACTTGCATTACCTTTTCTATCTGAGGCCCAACCACACTGGTCCTTGAACTAACTGGGATGAGAGACATCCCCTATATGAAATCCTGCAAGAAACAAATAGTTTAGCTCAAAAAATTTAAAAAAAACAGAAAAGTTTTTTTGCTACAGAATTCAGCTAAGCACGAACATGTTTCAAACAATTCTGTCATGAAACATGAAGAAAGTAAATAAAAACGATATATTAATCCTTTTGTTGGTTTATTAGGGTTGTTCTTTCCATATTTCAGTGGGAGGCCTATTCACCCAAAATTTCTAAATTGTTCAACCAACATTTAAATTATAGTTTCTGACGAATTAATCTCGGCAACGCACACCATGGTGAAGAATTTGTCAATATGAGGCAAGCATATCTAGTAGGTAAATAATAAAATAGAAAAGAAAAAGGAGATATGTAGACGAATGGTTGACAACCTTTTCCTCTGCCCCGGACAGCCGCGAGCAGGCAGTGAGTCGGCGAGCTCATCTACTTCTGTAGTACAGGACTCTTAACCTGAAACAGGCAATATCATGAGGTAAAACTGTATGGCTCAGCTCAAAATACAGATTATCTAGCAAGACTGTTGATGCAAGATGAGAATAAGAAATATTCTTGCATCAGGATTTAAGAAAATTTGACTGAATCATGATCATGCATTCAGCACTTAAGTACAACTATCCTAGGTACATATTAAGCCCACCAGCTCATCGAGGTCATGTAGATAGAGGCTTCAACTGGTTACTCTAATATGTTTTGGAGTTCAAAATTAGAATGTTAAGTAATACTTTTTAGCAGGCATCACCGAGGGTCTAGATGAAAGTAATGTTAACTTAAAGACATGAAGAAAATTAAATATGTTTTGCAAATCACCCTAGAGAACTGAAAGATGATCGAACTGAAAAGTTATGCAAACATCTCCGAAGCCACTGTCTTTTTACCACGTATGATGGTAAACCTGTAGACAATGGACATCTACAAATCTGACAGGCCAAACGGTTGTATCCCTATGTCGCTATCCACCCTGAAGACACCAATCATGTCTAGTATGACTTGTAAGAGAACATAAAAATCATCAGATTGGTAAGATTTCTCTGAATAAACGAAGTTCATTGAAACCCAACATGGAGAAAATTGAATTTTATGTGAGGAGGAACGAAATTGCAGAACACATTTTTGAACTAATTGAGCATGTTAGCTTTTTCTCACTTTCTCTTATGTGCGACAGGAAAAAAAGGCAGAAACTAATAACACAAGTTAAAGAAAGATCAACATGACAGATTTCGCGGCGGCAACCAAGTCGTTTAGCGAGCGTCAATGCAGACAGAAAAAAGGAAAAGAAGAGCAGAACGATGGACAAAAACCACATATGAACGACTAACGACTGCTGGACAACCAGAAACCTGAGACCCATGGCTTAGCTCTTCTAAAAAAAGAAAAAGAAGAGTAGACCGATGGACATGTGAAAGAGAATTTTCCCTCATGTGTGGTTTTGGTAAATATATGACAATCTCTATGGACTAATGTTTGCATTGAGATATCCTTATGGATGATGTCCATGGGATTAGTGGAGCTCTTGTGTTGAGTGAAGCTTATTGCAAGTATGTCTTGAACGATTTAAGACGTCATATTAGTTAAGAAATGTTGGAAGATATAAGGTTGATCAAGATGTTGATCAACACACAAAGCTACAAGAAGTACCAAGAGTGATCATGTACCTCTTGGGATGGTAAACACTTGTACATATAGCTTTGTGAACTAACTCATGATATATGTGTGTGGTATATTTTATGAGGTTAGGTATCTTTATATGGGCTTGCATCAAATGAAGAGTTCATAAAGCTCATGGAGGACGTCATGTGGTGATTGTCATCAAGGTGAGATTTGCAAGACCAAGAGAAGATTCTTAAAGAGATCCTATGCTTGGAGCTTTCTATGGATACATGAAGACGGAGCCTAGCGAGGCTCTCCTATTATGGGTATGGAGGAGTATTTATAGAAGTCTTCATCAAGCATGTGCTTGAACGCACAATAAAGAAAGATGAACCACTTGAAGAGATCAAGATAGTTATCATCTAACTCAAGTGGAATGCTCAAGGCAAAGGTATGATCTTGATAGGGCTATAGGATATATGGGCGTACTATCAAGAGGAGCTCTCAAGTGAGTAACTTGATCACATTGTTGTGGAGAGCTCAAACCTTTACATACTTGGCATATCATATTTCTTGGTTCTTATTTGGCTAATTGGCTTTTATCCACATGAGTATGTAGAGCTTGGTTCATCTCCATGTCAAGCTCTAATTAATCAAAAATGGATTTCATATGAATATCTTGTTGCGTTTTGGTGTTTGAGGTTTTATCAGTTATCATTTATCGAGAGGTCTTACCTTTCCTCTTTTGGTTTAAACCTCCCTTATTGGACTATGATGTTTCTCTGCACATTAATGTAGGGCTCGTTGTCACGTTTCCAACGAGCCCAAGAAAATCAAAAACGGAGTCCGGATGTAAAAGTTTTGCCCGTTTTGGTACTTGGTGTTCTGCTGTTTTTTGCTGTGGCGGTAGTACCACCGCAGTACCGCTCGAGGTACCGCAGGACCAAACAGAGAGCCATTTTCGGCGGTTCCGGGAGCGGTAGTTCCGCCAGGGCGGTAGTACCGTTGCCCGGGGCGGTAGTACCGCTACGGGAAGCCTGTTGATATATGAAATGGAGGAACTCTACTCAAAGGCAGAAAAGAGGATGTGAACAATGGTTGCTGAAAGGATACTCAAACACAGCTTACTTTAATAAGAAACCAACCAAGTGGCAAGAAGAGGAAATGTAAGATTTCTTCCTTGGAAAATGGGGATAGAGTGATTTCTGATCCATTAAAGCTTAGGCAGCATATTACAGATTCTGGCCAAGAGTTTCGTTTTCATGCCCTAACTCCCTACGGGGCGGTAGTACCGCTAGGGCCAGCAGTATTACCGCTACGGCGCGAATCTGCACCCAACGGTTGTATTTTGGGTTGAGCTATTTAAGGGGCCTTCTTCCCCAATGGTTCCCCAACCTTTGAAGCAAGTTTTGACCTCCATTGTTGACCTTCTTGAGCTTGCAATTTCTCCATCCCTCCAATGATTCTTGCCATTTCTTGAGGGAAAAGAGAGAGGAGATCTAGATCCACCTCTCGACCAATCCATCTCTCCTCTAAGTGAGGGGAACCTAGTGGGTCTAGATCTTGGAGTTCCTTTGTGGTTCTTCTTCTTTGTTCTTACTCTCTTCTCCCCCATAAGCATTAGTTGCTTTTGGTGGGATTTGGCCATTTGAGATTGAAGGATTTGACTCCTTTGTGGTTTCTTTTGTTCTTCCTCTCTTATTCCCCATAAGCATTTGTTGCTTTGTTGGAATTTTAGAGTGAAGGACTTGAGCACTTCGTGTACTCTTGCCATTGCATCTTGCATCGATTTGTGTTATCCACGAGTTTTGTGGAAGTGAAAGATTGTGAGCTTGTTACTCTTGGGTCATTGGACCCTAGCTAGACGCCTTTTGTGGTCGGCCTTTTGTGGCCAAGACCTTTTATGGTCAAGACCTTTTGTGTTCACTTGTGAGGCTCTAATTAAGTTGTGGGTGCGTGACTCAAGACTTGGGAGCCCCCAATTAAATTGTGGGTGTGTGTATTAAGAGTGTTGTCCAGGATTCGATCTCCGGTCCAAAGGAGATCAATAGTGGAAGGTAAACTCGCAACCTTTTGTGGTTGAGCTCATCAGGACAATAAGGTGAGCCTTTGTGGTGTTGCGGCTAACCTGTTGTGGTTACGAACACCTCTCCAAACGAGACGTACACCCTTTGGGTGGAACTCGGGAATACATCCTCGTCTCCGCGTGACTCGGTTATTTCTATACCCGAGCTCTTTACTTATGCACTTTACATTGTGATAGCCTTCGTGCTTGAAGTCATCTATCATGCTATCACCTTGTTACTTGTATTGCTTAGCATAAGTTGTTGGTGCACATAGGTGAGTCTAGTACATATATCTAGGTTGTATGCTTGTTAAAGTAAACCTCTAGTTTTATTCCGCCTTTATCAAACATACCGGAATATCCGGGTCTTTCTTGGACCGGATAATCCGGCTTCTCGAAAAAGTTTTAAATATCCGGATCTACAACCAGAAGGTTTGCATCAATAATTGTAACTGAAGATGGTTCTGATACACTCTAAGAAGAGATTCATAAAAATGTATTGATCTTATATCAAGCTATAGCCTCAGCCTATGCATATCATAGGCAGGACGCAACATTTAACTCATATGGTAGCACACAAGTATTTGTTCCTAATAAACAGGAGCCTCAACTTGTGCACCACTGGTAGAGGCAACCATTTAAATCCTTTGCAAAGGCACTTGGGAATATCTTGCAATCACACACTCAAGCCAGCAGCTATATCCAGCATGTGGCACATCTCTGGTTCAGAGTAGCACTCACACATCAGCATGATTATTCACTGTTAACTGAAACTGGCATAATCATTTCCAGTAAACCTTCTGGGAGACATAGGACAATACGACTGGAGATTTTAACAACACCAAGCATCACCGAACAACAATAATCCAGCATGAATAACCCATTGCAATCACGAGCACATCACAGCTAGTAGAACACCTAAATAGCAACAAACCCTAGGTTACATGAAATAAGCTGGACACGGCAGAGCATGGCTCGAATGCCGGAAGGAAGAGAGAGAGAGATGAGAAGGAGGGGAACGAGTGCTTACCAGACCTTCCTCTAGCACGCAAACATCACACCACCTTGCTCCTCTTACCACCAGGAGCGCCGAGTCGATTCTTGCTGCAGATCATTAGAAGGGGAGGAAATGGGCGCCTCATATCAAATAAAAAAAAGAGAAAGAAAGGAAAGAGCAGTGTGGAGGCAGAGGGCAAACCTTGACGAACCCTAGCGCTCCTCCTCACGCTGCTCCTTTTCCACGAGCTCTTCCAGGGCGGAGGAGAGGGTGGCAGGTTGGGGATGTTGCCGGAGCTGTCGTCTGCTGCCGCCGCGTCGCCGTCTGCTGCCGCCGCGTCGCCGTCTGCTGCCGTCGCTGGAGCGGTCGTCCTCTGCCGCTTGCTGCCGCCGTACAGCCGACTCCTCCCCTGCCTCCTCTTTGACCGCGTCGAGAGCCACCGCCGCCATGCTCGTACGCGAAGGCATGGGAGGAGAAGATGCGGGGAGAGACGGTGAGGCCGGAGGCGGGATTGGAGGAGAGAAGAGACGTGAGAGATTGGGGAGGGGGAGAGAGGACGCGAGTGATTGGGAGGAGGCGGGGCGGGGAGGCAGGAGACGGCGACACTGGAGGAGGCGGGCCGGTGCGGGATGAGGCGCGGCGGCGCGGGAGAAGGCCGGGGGGGCGTGGCGGCGGCGGCGACCTCGGGGTCGCGGCAGAGAAGAAATGGGGGATTCTGTGGGACGTTTCTGTAGAAAGGTCTAGGGAGTTTTACGTATTTGAAAATAAGTTCTTTTATGTGTTAAAATATGTACCGCGGAACGATCTGTGACTGGCTTTTCTGCAAAATAGGCACGGTGACCGGTGGAACCGGAGGGCACCGGGTGGTGACCGGGCTACGCGTTGCGCCGCGATTGGTGGAGACGCACGTGCTACAGTAATGCGCGTTTTCCACCCAGAAACTTGCGATCTGATCCGTCTGTTGATCTGATCCGACGGCTGACGAAAATAGGGTGACGTGGATGCTGGATTGGGAGTGAATCTGACCAACTTTCATATATAGGGTAATTTTTTTTTTGAGAAACACAGTACAACGCAAGCGCTCACGCGCACACACTCACCCCTATGAACGCACGCACGCACACCCTACCCCTATAAGCACCTCCGAGAGACTGAGTCGGCGGGTCTTGAGATTGACGAAGTCACCACAGGCGCCTCGTTGTCGGCGGGAACGTCGCCTCCCACTAAAAATATTCCGCCTAAATGAGAAACACCAGCGCCAAACCTGGCATTTGAACTCTGGTGGGATGGAGATACAACCATCCTCCTAACCATCTTGCCACAAGTTCTCATATAGGGTAATATTTCTACCTTTTCTCTCCCTACCCCCATTGCGCATGTACAAATAGAACTCAAGGGAATTTCAAAAAAAAAAAATAGAACTCAAGGGAGAGGCTCTAAAGGGACCCCTCGGACCCCTAAACTCGGATCGACTCGCTTAAACTCTTTCAACTTAGGAGTCGATCTCGACTCGACATGTTCAACAAACAAGTTTTGAAATATAACTTGGCTCAGCTCGATAAACTCATGAGTAACAATTCACAAGTTACTCGCGAGTAGCTCATTTAACTCGCTTATTTTTTTATATATTAGTGTATGTCGTGTCTCGAGTGACGGACACCAGGGATACGAGACACCCTTTATAGATTACGAAAACCCTATGCCATACCGGGAAATTGGTTTAAGGCACAGGATTAGCGGCAACTTAGTTCCAGGGATGCGAGACACCCCTTTTAGATTACGAAAGCCCTATGCTATACTGGAAAATTGGTTTAAGGCACGGGATTAGCGGGAACTTAGTTCCGGTAAACTCATGATATTTTGTTTCAGAAAAAGGCTACGAGGTAACGTTGTTTATAGGCTTCCTCCATTCTAGTCTTGCACGCCACTCTAAATCGGTGATCTTAGATATGTAAATTGAATTGTATGAGATAAAAATTGTACCATTTGGAAATACTACAGCAAAAGTGCATAGTGGTATATGTTTAGTAAGATATATCTTTGTATGATGTTAGTCAAGGAGTATAACTGTATTACGGTATGTACAAGTAAAGATGGATACATAAAATGAAAACATCCTGAATTACCCAAATTGGGACGACGATAGTACATTTCAGTTTCTTTCGCAATATTTCTAATCATGACTCAACCAGTAGGAAAGGGGTTTGCTTACTCTCAGCCACGTTTTCGCTTATGCTTTGTCAAGTGAGGATTCCATTCGAAGTAACCTAACAGGAGCACGGGGCCTTTTTCCTGTGTGGGTGAATGAAATATGCCCTTGGAAATTAAGCAAAGCACAGCACGTTTAGTTGGCTCTAATTACCAAAACTGTTTTAAAAACAACAAAATATCTGAATTTTACATGTTTTTTCCTGTGTATGCTTGCAAAGTTATGTCAAAGAAAACATGCTTCTTGGTGCAACTTTGAATTACAATATGCATAGATGCTAACATAATAGTCAGAAAAAAGTTAATTCGATCAATGCATTGCATCGTCACATACACAATTGTATGGGGAAAAAGGATGTTGCAGCCTGCAATAACAGGACTATAAAATCATCAAATATGAGGTATACGACATAAACGGCTTTAGAAGGACAAATTGATGAAGTAAACAGTCATGCGACAGGTCACGGAGATCAATAGCTGCGACCCCAGAACGACCACTTTTGAGCAGGCTTTCCGGAAGCAAAGCACACGGTTCCTGTAGGTTTTGTGCGGAACATCATTCAGTGGTTAGTGTATAGAAACCAGTTCAAGTGTAGCGAAACAGAAACCCCAAACGTAATAAAACCCACTGTTAGTTGTCTGTGTAACATACCGGAAGGAATATCTGGCTGATCAAATGGAGTACACAATGTTTTAGCAGCTCCAAGTTCGCCTTTTGTCCGAGCTTTCACATCCTTCTCGACTTCCTGTAGAAGGGAACAAGTTGTATGATAGTTTGAAAGACCTTTTGTTGGCAAAGGAATTTGAAACACCTAGCACACAGGTTAATGAACCAAGTACAACAATGTTGAATATGTCTGCTAAATCCTAGTCCTCGACTTAAATAAGGATAAAATCTGTTCTTAAATACTTATGATTTGAAAACAACATTTTGCTCATATAATCTCTCAACACCGTTTACTAATATGAACTAGATTATCCAAGAGCACTATTCTGAGCAATAGTCTGATGTGTGCCTGCCAGAGATGCTGACTAGTTGTGCAAATTAACTATAACTTTCCATTTTCTCACGTGCTTTTAAAAAACAGCCAATAAATGGGGCACTACCCTACCCTGGTGGAAACATGGAAGTGAGCTTTTTCTCTATCAGAATCCACCAGTTTCTTCTTACTTCCATCCATGGATTAGCTTCACTTTTTTTTCAACAGAGTGCTTTAGAATATGAAGGTTTATCATTAGTCAATCGAATGGCCATGATACAGTGTATTAGTTATATACAAGTACCAGAAACAATTATCCACATTTGTGCACATCCCATCACTCCCACCAGTTATGTAATATAGTGAAATATACAGAAAATGCACTAGAAACAAACATTTGTGCCACACTACCAAGTTATTCATAACTGAAATGTATCAGAGTGGAGGTGGTATAGAAAAAATGTAGGGCAGTGCATCAAATACCTCTTCATCACACCATGGAGCCAAGATCAACTTTTTTTCATTGAGAGCTGCTGTGAATTCATCCCAAGTGCTGATTCTTACAATGCAGGCGTCCCTCTTTTGTTTCGCTGTTTCCAACAAGTTTACTTGAATCCCATCCAGCAACACTCCAACCTGCTCTACCAAGTCGGTCGAAGGAATATCAACCTTTGTACCATTGTCTCGCCGGACAATGCGCACCTGAAAAGACATGAAATTATAAACTTATCTACCATATTGTTAAGGAAATGATAAATAAATTAAAGGATTATGAGGTCTTTGTTATATAAGAAATCTATAGGGACCATCTAATCCCAGGAAAGATGAACCAGTTTGCGGGTACCATCATATGGTTAATAAGGCAAGCCAAAATAATATCTAAAACAGTATGTGCAACTAATTCCTGTAATCATGCAACAGTGCCTCTGACTAGTTATAAATATACAATAGCGACTTGCTTTCACCACAGAGAAGAACAGGGACAGTCTGTTAATTTTAATCAGATTTTGATATGAACGAATACACATCTTAGGATTCAGGAACACGTTAAAGAAGACAAATAATCAGTATCTTCGAGACAGTAGGAAGAACAAAAGGGAGCATATTATATGACGGTGGAGAGCAACATGTCTACTAATAAGGCTGCAAGTAACTGTATGATGGATATGAAAGGCACCAGCACTAACTATTGTGAATATTCCTAGAGCTCACAAATAAACAAGAGTAGTTTAAGAAGCACACTATCTGCATGTTCAAAAGTAAATGACCTATGTACTTTTACAATCCATGAACTGAATGCTGACAAATGACACCAAAGTACCTGCTTGTTTGCCAGATCTTTTGGACCTATCTCGATTCTCAAAGGAACACCTTTCATTTCCCATTGAGAATATTTCCAGCCTGGTGAATAGTTTTCACGAGCATCCAAGTCTGCTCGAATCCCTGCTTGGTTCAAGGTGTAAACAGTCGACTCACATGCTCCTTTAATAGCCGTTGTGTCGGCATCTTTAAATGGCACAGGAATTACAATGACCTGGATAGGTGCCACCTTGGGTGGCAGCACTAAACCCTTGTCATCACCATGTGTCATTACCATGACCCCGATCTGTAACAAGAGCAAACATGCTGGATATCAGCAATGCAAACATAACTAGAAAGAACATTCAGCAACTGAAAACCCCACTGAATTTTATAATATGCAATGAATTCTCCGTGAAAGAAAACATGTGATTCGGTATAAACTTACATGCCTAGATGCATCCGCATGTGGCCACATGGAAGTCATCTAATTTGGAATTGAGGGAGTACATAGCTATTGCCAACCCTTTCGTCTAGCACTAAAAGCTACTCCCTCGTATCAAAATGTAAGATGTTTTAGGCTTTTTTGTTCCTCACGTATCTAGACATGCTAAAACATGTACCTCTGAAGTGCTTGGGATTAGGCCATGTTAAGTTCTCGGCAAATGATGTATAAAATAACAGATCATCAATCTTGTGATTTGCATTGTATAAAACCGGGTAAGGGAAATGTTTTGAGTTAGGCAACTCTAGACTAGAAGTGCCATTACATAGGATTACAGAACTGTTAAAATCAGGTCAATTGCAAGTAGGACCCACTCTATTGCAAGGATTACGAGTCACGCGACAAGTCGCGACTTGTCTAGCGGCTTGTCTACCTGTCAAACCTGGGTGTCGACAACACAGAACGACTCGACAAGTTAAACTTGTCGATCAACAACTTAACTTGTCTACGACTCCTCACGACAAGCCCATATACATGTTTCGAGCGACAAGAAAAAAGGCCCAGCCCTAGAAAACCTAACTACCCCTCGAGGCCTAGAAATAGATCAAGGAAATTAGATCAATCACGCCCAGCTGCCTCTCCCGGGGCGCCTCTCCCGTGGCCACCGCCCCCACAGCTGCCCGGTGCCAGTGCTGCCGCCGCCGCCTCACCCCCCCCCCCCCCCCCTCCTTGGCTCCTCCCCTCCTTCCCTCCTCGTCCGGCTATTCCTCACGCCAGCGCAGCTTCTGGGTCTTTGCTCCACCGGCGGCTGCACCAGCTCGAAGTCCACCGCCGGCAGCAGGTAACTAATGCTCACCGCTACCTCCACTCTCATTCCCCCGCCCCTTGATTGTCTCATGTGGTGTTGGTTTCTTCAGCTCGAACAGCAGCTGAAGCTGATGAGCACTACGACCCATCCAAGGATCCTAAGAGGAGGCCAGCAAGGTCCAAGGACCCTGGATGGAAGTATGCATTCTTGCCAGATCTTGAAAACAAATTTATTCTGGCCAGTCTATGACAAGTCGCGACTAGTCACTACTTGTCGGTACCTCTGCGTCAATTTGCGACTCGTCGACTTGTAATCCTTGCTCTACTGGTTATCACCAGATTTCCCCTAATTAATTAGGCAAGTTGATTTCTAGTATAGTAAATTGTAGAGCTCTTGCCTTATTGTTCTTAAAAAACCTATAGACTGGAGGGAGTATCATAAATACCATGAATATATTCTGACAACATTTGTTCTTATAAGGTTATTACGTATTACATTTACATCATACAACATGTCTAAGCAGTAACTACATCAATCTGAGTTAAAACTTGTTATTTGAGTGAGACGTTGCCAAGTCCAAAACTCCAGCAAAATCCATTTCAGGGTAAAAAAATATAAGAATTACCGAGCGGGTCGTGTATGCCCAAGAGTTCTGCCACACCATGGACCTTTCACCCTTTTCATTCTCAAAAGTGATATCGAACATTTTAGCAAAATTCTGACCAAGGCAATGAGAAGTTGCACCCTGTATACCACGACCAGTGTTTGGAATGAAGGCCTGAAGAAAACGAAACATATACTTTAATCTCGCAGCACAGAAAGCACTTGCATTCTTACCAGTACCAGGACAGTTTTCAGAAAGCTACGTGCAGCAAACAGTTTCATATCAATACCTCAACACTGGTTGTATAAAGTCCACCAGCAAATTTTTCCATCTCACTTTTCCTTCCTTTGGATACTGGAACTGCTAAAAAATCTTCATATATTCTCCGGTAGAGTTCCAATATTTGGAGGACCTGATGACATTCCCATAAACAACTGATCAACACTTTGGTGTTTTAACACGTAAAATTCATAAAACTATTTTATCAAACACAGCATTGAACAAATACTACAGTAATGCATTTATTTAGGTGTTCCTCTGATACATAACTGACTGAAATAATTTTGGGCACAACAATAACTTAAAGACATAAACTCCTATATCCAAACATCATAGTGAGGTTATGTGTGCATAATATTCTGCTATGTACGCAAGAGGTTAAAATGTTGATTCATGGCACAAGATTTGTAGCCTACGACTTGATACAACATTGCATCAGACTAGCCATCAGTAGTCCATGATGTATAAAACCAACCAAAAATTAGTAATTAGCAATAGAACCTCCAAAGTAATTTGATATGACAACTTCACTCGCCTTCTAATAGTAACAAGTGGACTACTAAATAAGAGGTAGTGAGGTCTTTTTTGGAAGTAATACCTCTTCATCTGCTTCCTCTTTAGTCGCAAACACTGTGTGTCCTTCTTGCCAGAGAAATTCACGGCTCCTGAGGAAAACCATTGCAGACAATGTCAAATAAATTTGTTACAGGGTGTTTAGTCCAATTAGCTGATTAAAAAAAGTGGAGGGGGGAGGTGAAACAAGGTTCATGAATTTGCAGGGTTTTTTATAAATTCATTGAGAACATAAAATGTGAAAATCATAATTTTGAACACAAATTCCAAGCAGAAAATGAACAAAGCTAATGGTTGGTGTCATTGACAACATACACAAATACAATGTTGGGATTGTAGTAGCCAGAATGAAATATTTCGTGGAAATCCAAAGTTGCAAAACCTCTTTTCCAATCTTCCTTAGTTTTTTTTTTCAAATGGTCTAGCAATATTGCGTGATTTTTTTAGAAATATATTTCACAGTTTTGATGGCAAGAATGATTGTCCCCGGCCCTTGGTATAGTTGAAAAGCTTAATACTTAGAATTCTTGGCATTGTACTTATTTCACTCAGATAAATTAATATGCTGATTTTTTAATTATACTATCAACCATGTGATTAGGCACTATCGCACCATTAGACCATGATGGTGGATTCATGCTAGCATATTATAAGAAACAAGGTAGACTCAAAGAAGTTCCTAGACAAATGTAACGGGCACCTAAGCAATGAGATACCTTATGAAAGGAGTTGGGTTGCTGAATTCCCATCTAACAACATTGCACCACTGGTTACACTTCAAAGGTAAGTCCCGGTGACTTCTTATCCATTTAGAGAAGTATGGATACATGACGGTCTCGCTTGTTGGTCTGATGGCTATAGGAGCTTCCAAGTCAGATTTTCCTGATTTAGTAACCCATGCAACCTTGAGATAAATGAAAAGGTTAGCAGGTTCAGAAAACAACACAAGAAATAGATATAAAGTAAATATGTCACAAGAGTATTAGGATCATAGCACAGACACTTAATTAAAATAATATTCACAAATGTGCATCATGATTCGCTAGAACCTTTCAGATATGGTGATAAAACGTCAACTGACGATCGTAAAACACAATTATCCAATTTCATTTGTCAGACTATAGCCTTGCTAAAAACGCAGTTGCCAACGCCGACAAACCAAATGGCTGGAACAAAACTAGTTCAATGTATTGTACAGATAGGTTGACAAATCTCATTATTCATTATATTTGTTTTTTTTTCTTTTAAGAAGGAGATAGCATCTATCAGTAAAAGTTGGTTGAACTGAATATATAACTGTTGGTTGAACTGAATATATAACTGTTGGTTGAACTGAATATATAACTGTGCAATACCAGCTTTCCACCCTTTGCTAAGTACAATGGCTCCATAAATCATAACAATTTAGGGGCATAAAATAGTTATTCAAGCGAATAAGCACGGAATTTTCACAGATGAGTAGAGTTATTCACATTATATTACATCCAATAGTGCAATACTTCAGATAATGCCTATATCTTCGACACTCTGTGCTATCTCATGAATTCATATTAGAAACTATTTGACAGGTCAGCCAATATATTAACTTGCAAAATGATGGAGTGATTTGAAAAGAAATGGAGGAAAAATCACACCTCAGGTGCAAAGCCCTCAATATGGTCTTTCTCCTTCTGCAGAACATTCTCAGTAACAAACAAAGGGAAATAATATGGTTTCAGCTTCAACTTTTTAATTTCTGCATCGAAGAATTCCTGCACCAAATCAAATAGCAGTTACTGGAACAAGGAAAATGTGATAATGCCAGTGTTCCTTGGTAATTTAAAATAAAAACTAACAGTAAGGGCTCATGATGTTTAAAACAAGAGATAAGTGCATATTAACCATTGAACTTAGGACCAAGTTTAACAATCATCACTTCGGCATAAAACCTATTAGAACCCATCCCTCGCCTTTTTTGACCAAACCAGGACAGGAGCCCTGGGGGAGGGGCTTGATGCAAAAGCAACCTGGTTTGGTCAGGGGGGAGGGGATACATTAAATGTTTTTTAGGTTGAGAGTTGTGTTGTAACATGTTTTACATTTTAGGTTGAACTTCCAACTCGTCACTAAGTTCCGGGTTTGTAGAGGGGGGAGGGGCGAGGGAGGAGGATAACATGATCTCCCAGTACAAGAAACTGCCCGCCGAGAAAATAGAAACACATTAATATAGGGGGAAAATGCAACTGACATGTATAACAGGAAAAAGGGGGCATTAATAATCGGACCACAATTTCATGACCCACTATATTACAACTTGATTGGATATACGGAAGTTCAGAATTAATTGCAAAATGAAAAGAAAAAAGCAAGATAGACATAAGCAAAAGGTAACTTTCAAACGACAACAAAAATCCATCTCCGAAAATAGAGACGGTTTTCTTACAAAGGCAAATACTGTCATCAACATTAGTAGATAACTCGCAAGAAAGGAAACATACATTTCATTGTATAAAGAAGGGATACTAATAAACAATAAAATACATATTATTAGTTGGTCAAATTTCAGATTGTGGATGGTATTGAGAACTTACTTTCATCAATTCCCATATTTCCATCGCCCAAGGTCTCAAGATATAACAACCAGAGATGTCATAGTACTCGATCATTTCACTGTTAACAACAACCTGGATGAACAGAAACAAAGGTTCAAAGAAACAGAAACAAAAGTTCAAAGAAGTACCTAGCAAGAACGGGATTAAGTTAAGTTTGAAGGAGATCTAATCATCTAGCACACAGCATATCCTTGGGGCCTTTGATGTTTTCGTTTTTTTGCAAAAATGCAATAAAGGCACATAGAAGCATTGAGATAAGTAAAACTAGAAAACATTAAGTAATAAGAACACATGTGAACTATCAAATAGAGGAAGTTTGCTACTTTTTCTTCCATAACAATGTAGAAACAGAACAACTGACCTAACAATTGAAAAATGCAACAGCTAAAGTCAATATTGCTTAGTACATACTAAGCAACTAAAATCTACTCACACCACACAACTTCTCCCCGAACCATCAAACGAAAACTTGCCCCGGGCAGAAACTATGACAGCCTGAATAATCGTTTCCACATCAGGAGTATCGTCCATGCGCACAGAATCATTCGGAAAAACCTCACCAAGCTGGCAATACAAATAACAGATGCAAGAAATGAAGAAGACGCACCTCCGAGTACCACTCCCCGAAGTTATCGTCCTTCTTGTACGCCATGCCCAGCTTCGTCTCCTTCTTCACCTCCTTCTTCTTCTTCCCTGCAAGCACACATCAAGGAAACCAGCTCAGAGAACGCAAAGACCGAAGACCAAAACTCAAATCCAGCACAGCCAACAGCGTTAGAAGAAGACGAACAGTAACGTACCTCCGCCTCCGGCACCGCCTCCGCCACCTCCTCCGCCCTTTTTGGTCGACATACCTGGATCCCGACCCGCCGCTGCAGCACGAGGAGACGAAACGCATAAATCTCAAACTAAATAACCTGGGAAAACTGTGAAGAGTATGCAGGGGGGGCGATCTGGGGTTTGCTTGCCTTGCTCTTATCCGCCTGGATCCGGGAGAACGCCGGGAGCTTCGGGGGACGATGCGATTGCGAGCGGCGCGCTAGGGTTTAAGTGGAGGCAGCGGCGGCTGTGAAAGGATGGGGGAGAAAGGCAGAGACGCAGATTATAGGGCGGCGCAAGGAGCCAATTGGACAGCACAGCACGGCGGACGCTTTCATGAGGCCGTGAACGCGGTTCATGAGAGGGGAGCCGTTTTTTTCTTCATATTGACCGGCATATTGACTCGGCATCGACGATACGTCTAGGCGTGTAAACGGCTCGATCGAATTTTATCTTTACCATAATTTTTCATCAGATTTGTAGCGGATCGGACAATGAACGGATGCGAATGTGGATATCCGTGATGACGGATTTGGAGGCGGAAACGGAATTCGGAGCGGTAACAAAATTAATCAGATAGATGCGTGTACAAGTAAATTGTCAAACTATACATACAAAAATAATGTGTTAGATAACCTAATATCTAATAAACTTGTAATTCATAGTTTTTACTATGACTATTCGAGTGAGATGTTGTTCGACTAACGAATTCGGCAACTTATTAGTTATAAATTATGCTATATTAGACTAGACTTTTCGGTATAAAATCGGATTATTCGGATTTAAAACATCGGATAATCCTATTTAAATTTTAAATAATCCATATTATAACCTATTTTACATACCATCCTATACCATATCCGGTTGTCATGTTCGGAATCGGATATACTTATCCGTCGGATTTCTTAAAGCCGGATATGGATTGTTGAAAACGGTTTCGGAATAGTATATGGTACGGAAATTATCCTATCCGTTTACACCCCTAGATACGTCATCGGGCGCCGCCCGCATTCGTGCCTCCTACGACCAACTATGCAAGAACACGTGTCATTATCTCTACTATATAATATCTCTTGGGGACTTGGCGATTTTGCAAAAAACACCCTACACAATGATGAAATCAACCCGCAGTCCAACCAATAAGTTACAAGTTTTGCGGTTAAGTCCTTGGAACCGCTTCGATGGATGAGACATCCGATCCCCTCCTACCCGACCGAGAGCCGCCCCCACCCCATATCTAGCCGTCGGCGGTCGGAGCGCCGCCGCAGTCGTCGCTGCTATGCTGCACGTAGACTACTCCCGGATGCTACTCCTCGGATGGCGTGGGGAAGACCCTCTTACTCGACCAAGACCGGTGCGGGAGATCGAGTGAACTGGCAGCAGCGGGAGGCTGGAAAGGAGCCGTCGATCTGATGACGTCTTGGCAGCGCCAAGGCTGGGCGGCGGCGGTCTCAAGGAGATCTGGAGGAGCGGCGGCGTTGCGATCCGATGGAGTAAGTTGTGGTCGTCAGCCATCTCTGTTCGCAACGAAGCCTCAGATGAGAAGGACGACATGGCAAAGGAGGAGTCCCACAAGTTCCCCTCCATCATCGTCACTAAACCATCGTCTCTCACCCTTGCAACCCACGGTTCGTCTCTCTCCCTTGCAGCCCACGGTTATTTTTCTCTACTATCAGAGATCTACAGTAGTGCATCATTTGGGTACTGTACTAAGAAAAGATTAGTCTTCTGCCACCCTTTAAACTGCGTCTGTTACTCTTTTAATTACTTAGTGCAGTTAAAAGTTGATCTCTGACAAGTGAAACAAATGGAGTTTTCAGGTTCTAAAGGATTCAGATGTACTTAAATACATTAATGTAGTTCCCTAAAAAGTATTACTGGCAGCCCTTATAAAACCAACTATATCTAGGGGCTCTGAGAGGAGATATGGTATCAGCATACATATTCATGTTTCGTGAAATCACCATAGCTTTATCTCCAAAATTGTTTAGCCAAACATCATGGCAGCGCATCACGAGCAGCAGGCTATCGAGCAAATTACATAAGCATGTGTTCATAGAGTTTTCCACAACTTGTGGAGTTTGTAGCATGAGCAGATATCTTAAGGTCCTGCCTTGTTTTATTATAGAGATTTCTGAAGTATTCTGTATTCCTGCATCATACAGTACAATGTGTTTGACTATACAATATGCATCATAAATATAATGTGTAGTTTTTTCATGCATGCTAATGTGATCACATGCTGATCTTGTTGCTCAATGCTGGTCTGTATCGTTGCATTTCCATGCAAAAGTTCGCGAATATTGGCATGTCTTTAGCTCACTGTGGGATGTCTGAATTTACTAAAGGGGTATTAATGAGGGGGCTTTTGGATTTCTTAGGATGAGACCGAATCTGAAGGATTTGAGAATCCAATTAAAATCTATAGCCCCCTCTCATGGGTCTTTATCATAAAATAAATTATGTATTTTCTGCTCTATTTTTCTGGTCGGAGCTTTCAAGTATTTATGTTATATTGTTATATACAAAACACAACATGAGGTGCCCTTTCACACTGTAGTGCAGAAGCCCAGGGAGCAAATAGCTGATGCAGAAGCTTTGTTGGACATTACAACCACTTCAGTAAAATCTGTGAGGTCTCAGTCAACTGAAGGGATCACGAAATTTGGGCAGCAAGCAAGCCTTGATTCCGAGCACGTCTCATTGCGCTGGATTGATGTTGGGCTTTTTGCTTCACACGTCTTCAGGGTTGTGCCTGGATGCAGCACCATGTAATGAAGCTCCTTTCTCTTCTATTAGTGTTTCCTTGGTAAATGAATTAAACCATGCATTCTCATAATATTTGCAGGATTTTTAGCAGAAAACAGCGCAAGGTTTGGTTGTTAGCAGAAAAAAAACTGCAATGCCAACTGAAAATACTTGTCCTGAAGAGGTATCTGCATGCTGTTGTTTACTAAATTGTTATAGAGGGCGATTTTTTTGTACATTCTTCCAGTTTCTAATTCTAGAGTAGATGCTTCTTGATTCATATGATGCAATGTTGCAAACTGGGGATTCCTACTTTATTGAGATATTGAACGACTATTCTAAAAATGTGGTAGTTTTATTGTGTTCTGCTTAAAAGTGTGGGCAGAGTTGGCATTGCAAAACATAGGTTCTTCTTGATAATTATTATACCTAAGAAAATATAATATATACAAACATATTTGATTTATTTATTATATGAAGTAGACAATGTCCTAATTTTTTTATGAAATAGTTATTTCTTTGTTCATGTATCAAGGCACATGTATTAAAACTATTACTATTACTCAAATTTAGAATCGAAAGCTTTTCTCATTCAAACACACAAACGTGTTGCTATATATCAATGGAATATCATATATGGGGATTATATCTTTCTAACTTGACTTATCAAGCTGGTTATGCATCTCGATCAATTTTTTAATAAAATTTGGATTGTGGTGACCAATATTTTTATAAAAGGTTGCAAATATAATTTGATGCCCCTCTGTCTCCTCAGCTCTCCAAAGTGTTGCCGGCTAGCGCTTGCTTGTCGCCTGGGGATTATTTGGGTTTCGGAAAGGATGCAAAATTTTGGAGATGGACAACTTGTTCGCTCACTCCCTGGAGTTCCTGCTCCTGTCGCAACAAGCTCTAGGCCCTCTATAACCTGACGCTAAGGGGCACCAAAAACAACCAACCCAAGTGTGCTCTGATTTCATAATTTGTGGAGGTCATACATGCATTGTGCTTTGAGTTCATAATTTGTGCAGGTCATACATGCATGTGTTTATGCATACTTCTAGGATCATATTATGACGGAAATGCCATGTGTAGTGAATTTACACCTGCCACAAACAATAGTGACAGATTTGATTAATGTAAAAGGTTTATCACTGAATCTACTCAATAATTCCTGTGCTAAGCTATGCATTTTTACTGTCATTCTTTAATTATGATGATATTTTCTCATTTTATTTTCCTTTGAATGCAGCTCCCGCGACTATAGGTATATGTATATGCATAATGAAGTGGTGGCTAACAAACAAATCATGTTGTATTTGTACTTGTATATGTATCTGTATTTGGACTTCTTATCTATTGTCTTTGAAAACTTATACTATCATTTTTTAGTTACAATGATCTTGGAGCAATGTAGACATAAGAAACTGGATACAAAAATAAATTAAGAGATCAAGTTGACCCACTTTTATTGTGCATTGTACCTTGTTGTCTTTTCGATTATCAATGAATGGTCAGAAACTTGGTCATGTTTAGGACAATAATAGCAGTGTTGGTAATTAAGTGGAGATGAGAAACTTGCCCACCAGGAGATGATATCTTGTATTCATGTTCATGGTAGGAAGGTTTTGTACTGGATAGATACTTGAGCCACATGTTTAAGAGGTCAGAAAAATCATGTTTTAGTGCTACGATGATGTGTTGGATTTATAATTGAAAAAATTGGATTGTACTGATATTTATTTTATATTTTTTTTTCATACCCGTAGCAATCGCACGGATATTTTACTAGTATCTCTACTATATAATACGGCATAAGGGGGAGGACGTACGTCGCGCCGTTTTGCATTTAAGCTATTCATAAATCAACCCGCAGTCATATCTGTAACATTGCTCGTCACTTTTACAAATTAGCCCCCAGTCGACGCACACCACATCGCGTCTCTGCCTCTCCACGGATGGTGACGGCCGCCCTCCCCGCCGCCCCTTCGGCCTCCGCCTGCGCCGCTGCTTCCCACTCCTCGCCCTCGCCGTCGCAAGCCAGACTCTCCTGCGCTCATCCTCCTCCCTTGCTCTCTCCCGCGCACATGGGTCTGCCAGAGAGCCCATGTCGTCTCCTCCATGGATCTACGGAAGTCCTCAGTACGGGTCTACGGGTCCATGGAGCGTGAACCCGCCGTCCATGGCCGCGGACGCCGTCGAGTCCCACGGCAGCTTGAATTTGTACCTGCAGTTCCGCAACGCGGTGGCACGGACTGGACACGAAGTGGAGCGCGAACCCGCCGTCCATGGCCGTGAACGCCGTCGAGCCCCACGGCAGCTTGAAGTTGTACCTGCAGTTCCCGCGACGCGGTGGCACGGAATGGACATGAAGGTGCCGCGCGCACCGGGGCGGCCCGAGAGGACGACCTCTTCCCGTCCACGCCCAGAAATTGTGAAGATCAAGAGCGCATGCGGCGGGCGAGGACGGGGCTGCTAAAGCAGAAGTGCGCGCGAGCAGTGATGGCGAGCGCGCGGTCGGCCGGCCGGCGAGGACGCTCAACTCCGGCGGGAGCGTGCGCGAGGACGCTAACCTCTAGCGGGAGGGCGCGCGAGCATCGACGGCGAGCGCGCGCCAGCAGCGATAGTGAGTGCGTGGTCGACCGTCAGACGAGCACGCTAAGCACCAACGGGCGCTCCTGCTATCGGCTACAACGGGCTCCGGTGTGGTTTTCAGCCGTAAAAATTGAGAGGGGGATACATGGCTTGGGATGGGACACTGGATCAATGGCATGCACATCCCCATTTGCAATCATACCGCGGACGCTCTGGTACTTCTCTTCTCTGTGCCCACTAACTCCATAGACGGGAGGCTGCGTCAAGATGTAATTCAGAAGTTTAATGAAGACTGAACTTGTTCAAGACAGGTTAGCATTCTGTCCATTTAGCTAGCATGATCTACCTAAAAACCTTTTCCCCTTATCTTACTGTTTACGTCCGCTTGTTTAGCTAGCTTCCTTCCTGGTCTTTTGGTCTTTCTGGTCGATGTAGCATCACAAATTCTTCAAGGAAACAATCAAAATCAACATCTTAACGTGTGGAACCCATGAGTACTAAACCATGTGATTACCGTGCATTGTAGACCTCCTGAAATGTTTGCTTCTTCAAATGGAATCACAGCCAAATTCTATGGTAACTTAATAACTTAAACAACATCTGAATCACAAAGCTTTCACTAAATTAATGTTCAGTGTACTAACTCTTGAGGCCTCCACAGTGGATTGTAGACCTGGTTTACTTGTGCTTTGAGTTGTTGGTGTGAAAGAAGTGGATTCAGTCGCGATCTTTAGGGCGGATGACAGTGTGAGTTTTTATTTGGAGATAAGTTCAGCTATGTTTTGTCTGCAAGTGTACAATCCCCGACAGAGTAATTGTCTGATTGAGATAATGTGTAACATGTATGCAATCGTTTAATTCAGTTTTTGTGAAATTTTGGCGACATACTACTTTTAATCATTTTGAAAAACATTTATCCTTTGTTAGCACAAACCTAAGAACAAAACAGAGAGGCTATATTGTGTTTTCTTCAACTTCAAAGTTTGATTCAACCTAAGAACCAAAAACGAGCGGTAAACTTTTATGTTCTAATGTGGAAAAGAAGTAACATTTAGTATAAGGTGGATGCAAAATATTTATTAAAATCAACCCTCGATTTTTTAGTAATATTTGACATATTTAATATAAAAATGGTTTTTTGCCAGTTGCAACGCACGGGCATTTTACTAGTTTTATTATAATGCCCGTATGGTGCTACGGGCATTAAAAACATTTTTTTATAAAAATAAATCAGCCAAATTTTACTCTAAAATCGATTATGTTGCATAACCAGTTTGGTAATATATAATAATTAAGTATTATTCTGCTCATATCTAGTATATTGAGGACTATGTTCTGTGGTGTCATTACTAAGGTCTCACTTTTTTTCTCTTCTTTTAATTATTGGTATTCTAGCAAAAGGACGTGCGTTGCAAACGGGTGCAAAGAACAAGTTTGTACTTGTAATGTACCTGAACTTAAAAATATGACAGGTACCTGTGTATAGTGCAACCCCTGGATCGATTCATTTGCATACACAGTTTACGATGGATATCATAACATTGTATCAATATTACACGAGTAATCCAGACCTGATAAAATAAATAGTTCGATACATCTTTGCATAGCTCAAAGCTAGCTCAAACAGTAGAGTTGCGGAAATAAACTTCAATGAGCCTCCATCTTCATGACACGCCACAGGAGAAAACATGTTGGTGCAGATTCGAAACCCAAACGTATTTCTTACTCTTCATCAGAAACTTCTGCAACAAATAATAATTTGCAACAGACTGGGTCAGATTCCATATAAAATGGAGTCTGACAAGTGACACTATGGTGGACACTTAATGGAATAACTCTATAGCCTATATGCATATTTGGCTGGTGGAGTTCAAGGCTAATTTGCATAAAGCCAATTTTTCCTACTCTTTTGAAAGCACTTTTTCTTGAAATCAAGACGAGTATGGCATGAAAACCATAATCTCATCTTCCCTTGTTCACCCATCAAATTTTAACTTAGAAATTGGAATGCTGGGAGTCTCTGTTAAATCCTCGATCAGCTGCTCAAATTGTCCGTAACCGGGGACACGGCTAAGTACTTAGTTTTAACTCTGCAGCGGTTGTGCACTTTCACCATTAGACCCAACTAACCCAAACTATGCTCAAGCACTCAATTGTGCTAAGGAAAAGGAGAGAGTTGAGACGAGACTTTTCAGAAGCATCTTCCCGTCCCTTGCAGACTTGACGTGCTCCAAGCTAACCATCTACCACCACCTGTCAAGTCGGGCCGAGTCCACGCAGCTTACTCCATCTAGCCAGAGCCCATTGACAAATGGTTACACGAGAAGCAATCTTCACTTAGAGAAAATATTGGTCCCTTTATTACCCTGGGTGGCCATCCACAAGTGACCATTCCTTAGAGATCACCCCTAAGGAATAACACTCAACATAAACCATTCAACACCAATTCCACCCAGGTGTTACATTAACTTAATAGAATTTAAGTTTTCAAGTAAAACACTTTTGCATAGTATCAAAATTCTAATAAGTCATTACATAGGTTCCTAGACTCAAGGGGTAGAGAGTTCTAAGGTTTTGCATATCAATCTACTAAGTCCTACACATGCATATAGAAAATACTCTAAGTAATGCATATAAAATACTTAGGAAATTTATGGGGGTGTGCCACTTGCCTTGGCAACATGCAAAACAGCAACAGCAACTGCAGTCCTCGTTCCTCTCCGAAAATTCTAGCACAACAAACAGTACAACATAAACAAACAAGTTTCTTAGAACTACTAAGGAAAATATGCCATGTATGATGAGCAAAAAAATTCTAAGGACTAGATGCATGCCATGCTATGAAATAAATGTGAGTTACTGTGAGGCAAGTTTTGTTGGTCCAAAATTTACTAACCAAGATCACACACTTGTGGTCAAATTTTACCAAGGACTTAGAAGGTTCAATTAATTATCTAAAGACAACACTTAGAGGAAGTTAGCACTTTTAGTAAAATAAAAGCTCCTCAATTATTTTCTTAGTACTTTTAGGTGTCAAAGGTGCTATAATATGATAAGTACTCTTATATTCGAATACATAAAGAAAACAAAATTTAAAAATTTCTAATTAATTTTATTTATTATATAATGTCTAAAAAGCTTTTAATCACAATAAATGCACAAAAGCTCATAAAATAATCTAAACAAAATAGTGGAGTATTCCTATAGCTAGTACTTAGCCCTACAAGTTCATAGCAAAATAGTTTGATGAGGAATAAATTTTATATTTATAGTTATGCTTAATTTACCATTAATGCCACTTCTGTTATGAAACAAAATTAATTTGATAAAATATAAATATAGTGATGCCAAAAGTTTCTATACTTCACAAGCTTTTCAAAACAATTTTTGTTATAATTTTTGGATAAAGGAGTGAAAATTAATGATAGAATCAATTTGAAGGGCTAATCTGTGAGAAACAGAACAAATTCTTCACGCAGAGGTCCTCGGGCGACATGGCATCTTCTGGTTGGCTCGGTGGCTTCGCGGGCGGATGTGGGATAAACGGCGCGGATGGACGCGGACGATCGCGGACATACCCGTACCCCTTTGCGAGGATCTAATCTAGAGCGTCCAAAACAGATCCAACGGTGCAGAACAAAGGAGACAAAATCCGGCGGCGCTTTGCGTCGGAGTTACTCCGGTGAGCCAAATTTGCGGTGGCGACGAGCGTTCCTATTAACCTAGGGCGAGTGAGATGACCAGAACGTACCGCGATGCTGGGGAGGACGAGGCGGTGACGTTGGCGCGTTGGTGCGTTCGGGCGTGTCTGTCTCCTCCTCTAGGTTGTTCGCCGGAGTTGCTTCCGCGGCGGTTGTCGTCGGTCGACGATCGATCGCCCGATCTGGCCCGAATCAGATCACAGAAACATGTCACACGGATGCGCAAAACCAAAATAGAGAGGATAGGAGGGATAGGAGGGCTCGGTGTCACGTGTGCTTACCGAACACGAAGGATTTCGCCGGCGGCAATGGCGGGCGACTCGAGCTGATTTCGTGCAGCCTTGAGGCAAGGCGGCTAGGGTTTTCGGGGG
This sequence comes from Poa annua, assembly GCA_026929855.1. Classification (NCBI taxonomy): domain Eukaryota; kingdom Viridiplantae; phylum Streptophyta; class Magnoliopsida; order Poales; family Poaceae; genus Poa; species Poa annua. The sequence continues at coordinate 25,959,079 of CM049432.1, forward strand.
CACGAGGCGAGGAGAGGTGTTGGAGTATTTATGGAGTGCGGGGAGCAGATAAAATCGTTTAAACGATCCGGAGTCGATCTCCGAGTTCGTCAAGCGCACGGCCGGAGAAAATTCGCTGGGAGGTTGAAGACGGTACGATGGGACCCGCCTGTCAGCGTCATGAGGAGGCGAGCTGGGCTTGGGCCGCAGCGCGCGAGCGAGGGGAGAGGGGAATGAACTGGGCCGAGGCAGGCCGGCTCGGTGAGCCTCCCATTTTTTTCTCTTTTTCTTTTCCTTTTCTTTTCTTTTTCTTTTCTGAAATTACATAACTTTTGATTCACAACTCCAAAATGATTCAAACCAATTTGTACAATTTTGTAAAATTTATATTTACCAAACTAAACCTTTTTAAAGTATTTTATAACATTTTTATAAATAATAATTTTTTTTGTATTCTTTCAACATTTAAAAATAATGGTGCAATGCAAAATGCAATGACATGATGCATGCAATGATATGAATTTGGAAGTTTAATAAAAAAAATTGTGAAATTTGGGATGTTACAAGACTAACCCCCTTAAGATGAATCTCGCCCTCGAGATTCGGACTGGCTAGCAAATAGGTGAGGATGTTCTTCCTTGAGGTCATCTTGTCTTGCCCATGTCGCTTCTTCTTCTGAATGGTGATTCCATTGTACTTTGCAAAACTTGATGGTCTTATTTCTGGTAATTCTCTCAGCTGTCTCCAAAATTTTATGGGTTTTTCCTCTTATGTGAGATCGGTTTCCATCTGAACTTCTTCTAGTGGCACTGTATCCCTCAGCGGAGTTTCTGCCATTTCCGGGTGACACTTTTTCAGCTGACTAACATGAAAAACATTGTGAACTGCGGAAAGTGCTTCCGGTAGTTCCAACTCATATGCCACTTCTCCTTTACGTGACAAAACTTTATAGGGTCCAATGAATCTTGGTGACAGTTTTCCCTTGATTCCAAACCTCTTCACTCCACAAAGGGGTGAGACTCTAAGATAGGCTCTATCTTCAATATCAAAAGTGACTTCTCTTTGCTTGGAATCGGCATAACTTTTCTGTCGGGATTGAGTTGTCTTAAATCTGTCCTTAATCAGTCTGACCTTTTCTTCAGCTTCTTCGATTATATCCGGACCAAACAGACTTCTATCTCCTACTCCACTCCACAAAAGTGGAGTAGTGCATTTTCTTCCATACAAAGCTTCGAATGGTGCCATCTCTATGCTGGCTTGATAACTATTATTATAAGAGAACTCAGCATAGGGAAGATTGTCATCCCAACTAGACTTATAGTCTAAAGCACACGCTCTCAGCATGTCCTCCAAAATTTGATTTACCCTTTCAGTCTGTCCATCGGTTTGTGGGTGAAAATATGTGCTAAAGTCGAGCCTAGTTCCAAGGACTTCGTGTAGCTGTTTCCAAAAATGAGAAGTGAATTGAGTGCCCCTGTCTGACACAATCTTCTTAGGGACTCCATGCAAACATACTATTCTCTTCATGTAAATATCTGCTAGCTTGGCGCTGGTGTAAGTCGTCTTTACCGGCACGAAATGAGCTACCTTGGTCAAACGATCAACAATAACCCATATAGAATCATAACCAGACTTGGTTCTAGGTAGATCCGTGATGAAGTCCATTCCAATCTGATCCCATTTCCAGTCGGGTACTGGTAGAGGTTGAAGTAATCCTGCTGGCTTCTGATGCTCAGCCTTCACACGGCTACACACATCACACTTAGCAATATATTCTGCAATATCCCGTTTCAAATAGTTCCACCAGAACCTTTCCTTCACATTCATTTACATCTTGGTGTTACCCGGGTGTATGGAGTAAGGTGAGTCATGGGCTTCCTGAAGTATCAACTTTCTGAGATCAAGATCTTCTGGAACACAAACTCGTTCCTTGACCTTGAACCACACTGTGCCTCCTTCATCTAATCGAAAACCTTTGGCCTTGCCTTCACTTAAGTTCTTCCTGATTTTCTTCCATCGATTTGTCTTTCTTCTGACCTTCTTTGATTTTGTCCATCAAAAGAGGTTGCACTTCAAGAGAGGCTACATAACCTTCAGGTACTATCTCTAGCCTCAGATCTTTGAGTTCCTTGCATAGGTCTTCTGGCAATTCCCTTGTCGTGAGTCCGTTAACATAAGTTTTACGACTCAAGGCATCTGCTACCACGTTAGCCTTTCTTGGGTGATATTGCAAACACAAGTCATAGTCCATAATAAATTCCAGCCATCTCCTTGACGCATGTTCATTTCCTTCTGCGTGAAAAAGTATTTAAGACTTTTGTGATCCGTGAATACTTCACAACGTTTACCCCAAAGACATGGCCTCCATGTCTTCAGTGCATGTACTACAACTGCTAATTCTAAGTCATGTGTGGGGTAGTTGACTTCATGCTTCTTGAGTTGCCTTGAGGTATATGACACCACTTTGCCTTCTTGCATCAACACACCTCCGAGCCCCCGATGCGAAGCATTGCAGTAAACTTGGAAATCTTTCTCTAGAAAACTACGAATCTCTCCCACATTCTTGGGTGACTCCCAGTCGGTGACAGCTGAAACCTTTTCTGGGTCTACTGCTATTCCATCCTTAGATACGATGTGACGAGGGCGTAACTCGACAAATCCCAGGGTTGTGCACCCCGGGTTGATTGAGGGGGAGAGAGAAGAGTATTGGTGATCACGACGGCTGACAAGCGCGGAATTTACCCAGGTTCAGGCTCCCGAAGGATAACACCCTACTCCTGTTTGTCTGTTATTGATGACGAGTAGCGATTACAATGGCGAGATTGCGATCTCGCTAGGGTTTGTGGTGGTGGCTATTGGCGTGTCCTCTAGGACGAGCAACCCTCGTGGCTTTATAGGTAGCCAGGTCTCGGGCGGTCGGTATCGATGGTAATTACAGATATGGCAGGTTATGAGACCTAACCGACTTGGACTAGGTTACACGGTACCCCGAGTGGGCCTTCTCCAGCTTGGCGCGGCCCAGGTAGTCTCATCGTGGGCTAGTTGAAAGGTAGACCCACGTCACGATGTGTCCTAAGAATCCAACTTGATCCAACCAAAACTCACATTTGCTGAACTTGCCATATAACTTGTGCTCTCTAAGCCTTTGCAATATTTGATGTAGATGTTCCTTATGTTCTTCATGGCTTTTGGAGTAGATTAAGATGTCATCGATGAATACAACGACAAACTTGTCTAAGAAATCCATGAACACTTTATTCATCATATTCATAAAGTATGCATGCGCATTGGTCAAGCCAAAAGGCATAACTGTGTACTCATACAGACCGTAACGGGTGGTGAAAGCGGTTTTTGGTATGTCCAACTCCCTAACCTTCATCTGAAAGTATCCAGATCTGAGATCAATTTTTGAGAACACACAGGCTCCTTTCAATTGGTCAAAGAGGTCATTGATTCTAGGAAGTGGGTATCTATTCTTGATGGTTACTTCATTCAAAGCTCTATAGTCTGTGACTAGCCTCTGAGTACTATCTTTCTTCTGAACAAACACGATTGGTGCTCCCCAAGGTGAGGAACTTGGACGGATGAAACCTTTCTGCAACTGTTCCTCTAACTGCTTCTTTAGTTCTTTCAGTTCATCTGTTGCCATTGGGTATGGCCTCTTGGCTATGGGCCCTGTACCTGGTTTAAGCTCAATGAGAAACTCAACATCTCTATCGGGTGGCATTCCCGGTAGTTCTTCGGGAAACACATCTGGGTATTCCCTTACTATGAGTACATCGCCAAGGCTAACCCCCTTAAGAGAATTAAGCCTAACTTTCTTCATTTCAAATTTTGACTTGAATCTGATCTTCTTCTTTTCTGGAGTGGTGAGGGTGATTGCTCTGTTTGCACAGTCTATGATTCCTTCAAATTGAGTCATCCAATCCATCCCTAGAATGACATCTAGACCTTGGGTTTCCAAGATGATTAAGTCTGCTGGAAACTGATGCTTCCAATCTCAAGGTTAAGTTGTCTACACCCAGGTGATACTAACATTTCTCCTCCCGGGGAACTGACTCTAATTGGACACCCCAAATTTTCGGCTGCTAGCCCATGTTTGTTAACAAATGCTCTTGATATGAATGAATGAGATGCTCCGGTATCAAATAAAATTAATGCTGGACAAGAATTGATTAGGAACGTACCAATCACAACATCGGGTTCATCAAGGACTTCTTCAACATTGATGTGGTTCACATGTCCCTTGTTGAAAGGATTGGGCTTGGTAGGAGTGTCCACTCTCTTCTCAGGGCATTCATTAGCATAATGTCCCTTGTTGTTGCACTTGTAGCATAGCACTTGACTGAGATCCTTCTTTTCAAAATTTGGGCGATGCTGACCGTTGTTATGATTATTTCCAGCATTTCCATTCCCTTTGTGTCCTCCATTCCTCCATTGTTTCCCTTGAATCCTCCATTATTTCCCTTGAATCCTCCATTGTGATTGTGTCCATGTTTGTGGAAGTTACCCCCAGTGTGGTTTCCATGTTTAAAACCATGGTTCCCATCATGAACAAAGTGTTTCTTGAATGAAGGTTCAGAGGAGTGCTTGCTCATCTTCCTTTTCCTGTTTTCAGCTTTCTTTATGCTGTCCTCAAGGGTGATAGCTTGATCAAGGAGTATCTGATAGTTCGGGGCATAAGCAACAGTCAGAGGTATCTTCAGCTCGTCACTAAGTCCTTTGAGAAATTTTGCCTTCCTTTTTGCATCTGTGTCAATGTCCTCAGGAGCATATCGTGACAAGGCATGAAAGTCATCCATATACTCCTCAAGAGTTCTGTTTCCCTGACGCAGATTGCGAAACTCTTCCTGCTTCAGATTCATAATGCCCGTGGAAATATGAGCATTATGAAAGCCATCTTTGAAATCCTCCCAGGTTAAGGTATCCAGCGGGTGAGTAACCTGATAAGTCTCCCACCATTGTGCAGCAGGTCCTTCTAGATGTGCGGTGAACCTAACCTTCTCAGCACTAGTACATTCAGAAGTCACCAGATCCTTTTGCACAGAACGCAGCCAGTCATCAGCCACTAGTGGCTCAGTTGAACTTGAGAACTTATTTGGCCTAAGCCTAAGGAACCTGGCAAGTCTGTCCACTGGGGGAGGGGGTGGTGGTGGTGGAGGATTGTTGTTGTTGTTGTTGTTGTTGTTGTTGTTGTTGTTGTTGTTGTTGTTGTTGTTGTTGTTGTTGTTGTTGTTGTTGTTGTTGTTGTTGTTGTTGTTGTTGTTGTTGTTGTTGTTGTTGTTGTTGTTGTTGTTGTTGTTGTTGTTGTTGTTGTTGTTGTTGTTGTTGTTGTTGTTGTTGTTGTTGTTGTTGTTGTTGTTGTTGTTGTTGTTGTTGTTGTTGTTGTTGTTGTTGTTGTTGTTGTTGTTGTTGTTGTTGTTGTTGTTGTTGTTGTTGTTGTTGTTGTTGTTGTTGTTGTTGTTGTTGTTGTTGTTGTTGTTGTTTGCTGCAATGAACTGAGTCATCATGGTCATCAGTTGGGCTTGGGCGGCCATCAACTGCTGCATAGCATCATTGTTGTTGTTCTCAGGAGCTCGACGGGGAAGCATATGTTTTTAAGCATAGATAAGTAAAGATAGTAAGATCTAAGGAAGTAATTCTACCCATACAAACACTTCAAACAAGCAAGCAACAAAGTCAAACCACTTAAACTTTTACTAGTCTTGGTCCAAACAAAGAAACAAACAAGATAAAGCTCTGCCACACATTGGTAGATCCTAAGCTTAGAAATTCAAAATTTTAAATGCGTGAAGTAAAAATGGTAGTCTCTCTAACTATCCTAGCCTTCAATCATGGGAACTTCTTCTTCATCCACTTCTTCTTCAACGTCTTCGATCTCATAGCCTTCACGGGTTAGCATGTTTCTGAGATCCGCCACTTCCTTCTCCAACTCTAAGTTCTAGTCTTGGAGATATTTCTTCTGAGCACAAATACGCTTGATCAAGTCGCTATCAGCTTCAAGCTCCACCTCATTGGTGTAAAGTTCTACCTTCAACTCTCTTATTTGCTTGTTTCTTTGCTTGACCCTCTTCTCTTGACTTAAAAATTTCTTCTCCTGTAGTTGGAATTTCTCTTCTAATTCCTTGGTCTTCTCCTCTTGTTCCTTCATCTTCTCTTCATTCTCCTTGACTTGGGCGCACATCTCATCATTCTTGTAGAGTTCTTCATAGGAATCAAAATAAAGTTCATAAACTAAGATTTCTAAGCCTTGGAGGTAATCGCTCACAAGCTCATCCTTGTCCATGTCCTCGGTGCCATAGCAACAAGGATATCCATCTTCATTACGTCTGCCAAAAGGGAGGGGGTAGTGTCCTTCAAGTTCCTTGGAGTAGCGTCCACAAAGACGACCTATTGTGTATTGCATGACGACGTCGATTCCTCTTTCTATGGAGACTCCCATTATTCTTGTCTCAATGGGTGCTTCGCCTTCACGTCCTTGTTGACAAATTCTGATTCCCCAAAGGTCTTCTCTCTTGAACTTCTTTAGTATGCATCCCTTGATCATGGGTGTTGGTAGCTTCAGATGCTTGAGTATGTCGAACAAGATGCTGCCAAAACGAGACACCAGGTAGTCTTCCTCGCAAGTGTACTCGAATATCTTCATCCTTAAGTTATGAAGGAAAGATATGAGATAGAATGCAAGAGAACAGAAATGAAAGTACCTAGAATAAAAGCAAGAATATTCTATAGAGGTTTTTATACTTAGTAAAAATTAAGTTTTTGGCCAACCTATTTCTAACCAAACCTAGGGGTTCGAACCTACAGGCAACACAAAGCTCTGATACCATCTGTAATGTACCTGCACTTAAAAATATGGCAGGTACCTATGTATAGTGCAACCCCTGGATCGATTCATTTGCACACACAGTTTACGATGGATATCACAACATTGTATCAATATTACACGAGTAATCCAGACTTGATAAAATAAATAGTTCGATACATCTTTGCATAGCTCAAAGCTAGCTCAAACAGTAGAGCTACGGAAATAAACTTCAATGAGCCTCCATCTTCATGACACGCCACAGGCGAAAACATGTTGGTGCAGACTCGAAACCCAAACGTATTCCTTACTCTTCATCAGAAACTTCCGCAACAAATAATAATTTGCAACAGAGTGGGTCAGATTCCATATAAAATGGAGTCTGGCAAGTGACACTATGGTGGACACTTAATGGAATAACTCTATAGCCTATATGCATATTTGGCTGGTGGAGTTCAAGGCAAATTTGCATAAAGCCAATTTTTTCCTACTCTTTTGAAAGCACTTTTTCTTGAAATCAAGACGAGTATGGCATGAAAACCATAATCTCATCTTCCCTTGTTCACCCATCAAATTTTCACTTAGAAATTGTAATGTTGGGAGTCTCTGTTAAATCCTCGATCAGCTGCTCAAATTGTCCGTAACCGGGGACACGGCTAAGTACTAAGTTTTAACTCTGCAGAGGTTGTGCACTTTCACCATTACACCCAACTAACCCAAACTATCCTCAAGCACTCAATTGTGCTAAGGAAAAGGAGAGAGTTGAGACGAGACTTTTCAGAAGCATCTTCCCGTCCCTTGCAGACTTGACGCGCTCCAAGCTAACCATCTACCACCACCTGTGAAGTCGGGCCGAGTCCACGCAACTTACTCCATCTAGCCAGAGCCCATTGAAAAATGGTTGCACGAGAAGCAATCTTCACTTAGAGAAAACATTGGTCCCTTTATTTCCCTTGGGTGGCCATCCACAAGTGACCATTCCTTAGAGATCACCCCTAGGGAATAACACTCAACATAAACCATTCAACACCAATTCCACCCAGGTGTTACATTAACTTAATAGAATTTAAGTTTTCCAGTAAAACACTTTTGCATAGCATCAAAATTCTACTAAGTCATTACATAGGTTCCTAGACTCAAGGGGTAGAGAGTTATAAGGTTTTGCATAGCAATCAACTAAGTCCTACACATGCATATAGAAAATACTCTAAGTAATGCATAGAAAATACTTAGGAAATTTATGGGGGTGTGCCACTTGCCTTGGAAACAAGCAGAACAGCAACAGCAACTGCAGTCCTTGTTCCTCTCCGAAAATTCTAACACAACAAACAATACAACATAAACAAACAAGTTTCTTAGAACTACTAAGGAAAATATGCCATGTATGATGAGCAAAATTTTTTCTAAGGACTAGATGCATGCCATGCTATGAAATAAATGTGAGTTACTGTGAGGCAAGTTTTGTTGGTCCAAAATTTACTAAGGACCAAAATCACACACTTGTGGTCAAATTTTACCAAGGACTTAGAAGGTTCAATTAATTTTCTAAAGACAACACTTAGAGGAAGTTTTAGTAAAATAAAAGCTCCTCAATTATTTTCTAAGTACTTTTAGGTGGCAAAGGTGCTATAATATGATAAGTACTCTTATATTTCGTATACATAAAGAAAACAAAATTTAAAAATTTCTTATTAATTTTATTTATTATATAATGTCTAAAAAGCTTTTAATCACAATAAATGCACAAAAGCTCATAAAATAATCTAAACAAAATAGTGGAGTATTCCTATAGCTAGTACTTAGCCCTACAAGTTCATAGCAAAATAGTTTGATGAGGAATAAATTTTATATTTATAGTTATGCTTAATTTACCATTAATGCCACTTCTGTTATTAAACAAAATTAATTCGATAAAATATAAATATAGTGATGTCAAACGTTTCTATACTTCACAAGCTTTCCAAAACAATTTTTGTTATAATTTTTGGATAAAGGAGTGAAAATTAATCATAGAATCAATTTGTAGGGGCTAATCTGTGAGAAACAGAACAAATTCTACGCGCAGAGGTCCTCAGGCGACGTGGCAGCTTTTGGTTGGCTCGGTGGCTTCACGGGCGGATGTGGGATAAATGGCGCGAATGGACGCGGACGATCGCGGACAGACCCGTACCCCTTCGCGAGGATCTAATCTAGAGCGTCCAAAACAGATCAAACGGTGCAGAACAAAGGAGATAAAATCCGGCGGCGCTTTTCTCCAGAGTTACTCCGGTGAGCCAAATTTGCTGTGGCGACGAGCGTTCCTATTAACCTAGGGCGAGTGAGATGACCAGAACGTACCGCGATGCTGGGGAGGACGAGGCGGTGACGTTGGCGCGCTGGTGCGTTCGGGCGTGTCCGTCTCCTCCTCTAGGTTGTTCGCCGGAGTTGCTTCCGCGGCGGTTGTCGTCGGTCGACGATCGATCGCCCGATCTGGCCCGAATCAGATCACAGAAACATGTCACACGGATGCGCAAAACCAAAATAGAGAGGATAGGAGGGATAGGAGGGCTCGGTGTCACGTGTGCTTACCGAACACGAAGGATTTCGCCGGCGGCAATGGCGGGCGACTCGAGCTGATTTCGTGCAGCCTTGAGGCGAGGCGGCTAGGGTTTTCGGGGGCACGAGGCGAGGAGAGGTGTTGGAGTATTTATGGTGTGCGGGGAGCAGATAAAATCGTTTAAACGATCCGGAGTCGATCTCCGAGTTCGTCAAGCGCACGGCCGGAGAAAATTCGCTGGGAGGTTGAAGACGGTACGATGTCAGGGTGTGGGACCCGCCTGTCAGCGTCATGAGGAGGCGAGATGGGTTTGGGCCGCAGCGCGCGAGCGAGGGGAGATGGAAGGAACTGGGCCGAGGCAGGCCGGCTCGGTGAGCCTGCCATTTTTTTCTCTTTTTCTTTTCCTTTTCTTTTCTTTTTCTTTTCTGAAATTACATAACTTTTGATTCACAACTCCAAAATGATTCAAACCAATTTGTATAATTTTGTAAAATTTATCTTTACCAAACTAAACCTTTTTAAAGTATTTTATAACATTTTTATAAATAATTATTTTTTGTATTCTTTCAACATTTAAAAATAATGGTGCTATGCAAAATGCAATGACATGATGCATGCAATGATATGAATTTGGAAGTTTAATAATTTTTTTTGTGAAATTTGGGATGTTACAGTACTTAGAAAAATAAAAGAAAAATCACTCAAAATTCTTCACTAGTAGTTAACATTATTGAAATACTCAAAGTTGCCACCAGGCATTGTTAAAGAGAAAAAGGATGAATTCTCAAATAATTAGCTAGATATTCATATGTTTTAAATCCCCCTTCGAGCCTCCCCTAGAGGCCGTGTTGCAATGGAATATAGGTTAATTGAGATCATAGTTAAAAGAGTTGTCCCACGACCTGAAAATAGCAATTAGTTCTCTCCATGTTTTTTTTAGAAAAGGGGGGTGCGGATCCCCGGCCTCTGCATCAAATAGATGCACACAGCCATCCGCAATTATTTGAGAGAGTATATTTAGAGTTTACAATTCATGGATCAGAAAGAGTGGCTACAAAGATCAGCCACTTAAAAAACGCAAAGTCATACATCGATACGTCTAGTATGTTGCCACCCAGCCCGGCAGAAGATAGCCCGTACGACCGACATCATACGGGTACATCCATCCTCCATAAGACCCCGCTGATCCAAAGAGAGGAGCAAAGCCCACAATCGGATCCAGTAGGCCGCCATGTTGATAACCTGCAGATAATGAGATGATGGTTTTTTTTGTTAAAGACAACATCATTACGACAATTCCAAATAGCCCACAATATGGCCGCAACACCTATTCGAATGCGGGCTTTAGTTTCTTTATCTATACCGTTCAACCACGAGCCAAACATATTTGAAACAGAATGTGGAGGGTGAACATTGAACGTAAAATGTACTATCCTCCAAATATCCCTCGCCATGGTGCATTTAACGAAAAGATGTTCCACCGATTCAGTTAAGCCACATAATACATATTTTGTGCACCCAACCCAGCATCGTTTAGCTAAATTATCCTTAGTTAATAAGTCTTTTCTATTTAGAAACCAAAGGAAAAAAACATTTTAAGTGGGATCTTCAGTTTCCATAGGTATTTGCGCAGATACCTAGTATGACCATTTAGCAAATCAGAATAATATGATTTTACCGTAAAAACCCCATTATTCGTAAGACCCCATACAAACGTATCTTCTTGTGCTGTAAGCGTGACTCGCATTAGTCGTTGTACCAAATCTAGCCATAGGGTTCTATTCTCTCCTGAAATAATCCGTCGAAATGGTAGGTGTATTGGGACCGAACCCGACACTTCAGACACTGTATGATCCCTATTGGAGACTATAGCAAATAAACTAGGATATTCATTCACTAATGAATTGTTACCTAGCCAATTATCAGCCCAAAAACGGGTCTGTTCTCCATTATCTATGATGAATTTTCCACGCATGAAAAAGGCATCATTTATTTTCATGAGGCCTTTCCAGAAAGGTGAGTCAAATGGTTTAGATCTTACTTGTGATAACATCTTACCACCTAAATACTTATTAGTTAAAAGCTCTTGCCATACCCCTTGTTCATTAACCAATTTAAATAACCATTTGCTCAAAAGACATTTGTTCTTAATATCAAGAACCGCAATACCGAGTCCCCCTTGCTCTTTCGGTCTACAAATAATATTCCATTTTGTTAATCTATATTTACGCTTTACTTCTCTCCCTATACGAAACCCGAGGTACCTAATCGAGGGATTTTCCGGGTTTACACCCCGACAGTGGTGGAAGTGCCTTAATCGCGAAAAAGTGGCTCCCACCCCCTCGAGCTCTGGCGGCTCCCGTGGCGACTCCCATGGCGATCTTGGTGCCCACCCCATCTAGGTCTCTCCATGGCGGCTGGAAGAGTGAGGATGGATCCTTTCAATGATCCCTCCTCCATTGCTCATCTCCTGGACTTCTCCATTGGTCACCAGTTCAGATCTAAGGTTCGACATCTCTTTGCCTCCTCAGTTAGCCCTGTCTCCTCCTATAGTCGTTTCAATCTTGTGGTCTCCTTTGGTCGTGCTGCCTTCCGTTTGGATGTTCTGAATGTTAGTTTGGCCCTCTCGGCGGTGTTGGGAGTGGCCTATGATGAGATTGGTACGTCAGTTCTTGCCGATAGAGTTTTCAAATTTGCAGTCAGTTCAAAACAGGTGGGATTCTTGATCTGTAATTTGAGATCTATTGACTGCAAAATGTTCAAATGTTATTTTCATCTCTGGGGTCATGGAGGACCTAACTGGATGAGAGAAGAAAAGATCTGGAATGATCAAATGAATGCGGAATGGTCTCAGGTGGGTGCGCGTCGATCACGTCCCCATGCAAACCCTAGACAACCTCTTGTTCCTCACATTTTTCAGCGTCTTCGGTTGCATCTTGAGACCAATGTGCCTAGCTCTGCTGTTCTCACGGGTGCCAACACAATTCCATTGGGTGCTCGTCATACTTCGGATTTAGACCCTATTGGTATTGTGGAAAATCATAGTGTTCATCCGATCACGATTTCGTCGGCGAAAAAGCGGGATCTTTCCTTATTTGCCTCTCGCCCAAATCTGAAGTTGCAATGGAGGCCCACTCAGAAACAAGTACAAATTTCTTCTGTGGCCCACTCAGAGGCCCAACAACCGCTGGTTTCTGAAGCTGCTAACCTGGCCCATTCAACAGAGGAGTTTATTTGCTGCTCCAGATGTCTCAGTCCGTTTCATAGTAAGATTAACTGCTTTAATCAGATTCGCTGCAGAGTTTGTTCAAGATACGGTCACATTGCCCGTAATTGCTTCGATCGTTATAACCATAAGAGGATCTTTCGTAGAGTTGCTGCTAAGGAAGTCTCTTTGCTGAATAAAGAAATACCAATCGACAGAACTGTCCCGACACCTTCCCCTGTTTTCCCCTGCTTCTCCTGCACCGGCGACTCCGCCAGCCCACCGCCGTCGGCTCCGACTCACATTGAAGCGATGGCGAACTACCCCGTCGACCCTGTACCCCATCTGCCTCCTGGAGCGGGTTATGAACCGTTTAGCCCTCTCCGACCACAACGTGGCTATCTGGTCATCGGTGGTTCTACTCCTGAGATATGCGATGACTGGGCGATCATCCTCCTCGAACCAGAACCTACCTGGGAGCAATTTGAAGGTACTTCTGCCCTGATCACTGCTCAGATGGTACAGAGAGGATATGATGTTAGACAAGTTAGTCGTTGTGCGATGGGTGCTGCGATGGTTAGGTTTGATGGGGTTATTGACCGTGACAGTGCTATTAGAAACATCCCCTATTTTATTGGTGATTCTGTGATGCGTGTCATTGAACATGATAAAGGAAGGAACTTCAGAGCTGCTACTTTTACTCATGATGTCTGGCTCATGCTACTGAATTTTCCTCCTGAGTGCTGGAGTCTTAACACCATTATTTCCACCTTTGCTCCATATGGCCGTTTCTTGATTTGGAATAGAGATGATACCAACAAGGCTCGGATTCTAGTGAAAATAAGGACTTATGACATTGATAGGATTCCTGGCAGTATTGTGGTAGTGCAGAATTTCAGTGAGGAAGGCAATGGTGGTTCTTGGTCCTGTCCTTGTATCATTCTAAATAGGCGTATGCTGGGAGCAGGGGATGGTGATGAAGATCCTCTCCCACCTGAGGGTGAGAACCCACACCCAGTTCCTATTGTGGTTGATGGATTTGCTATGTGGCATGAAGAAGAAGCTCAGGTTGTGCCACCGGTCCTTCCTGTTAATGAGGAACCTGTTCTAGTCACCCCACCTCAGAGTCCTGTCCCTGATGTTCACATTGTCTTACCAGCACTGGATGATCCTGTTCCTGATCATGCACCTGTGATAGATGTTGTGGTCGCCCCAGTTATTGAGCCAGTTGATGTTCCAGTTGTCCAAGCTGCTCCACCTCCAGTGCAGCCTATCTTTGTGGAGGTGTTCCCCCCAGCTCGCAATCAACCTGTACCCTCCTTAGGGAACACAAGCAACATCTCATCTGAGACTTCTGTTGCAGTTGAGAATGCTGTAGTTTCAACTCCCTACTGATCTTAATGCTGCAGTTAGTAGCAATTCAGATGCTGATCAACAACTTGGTACTTCTACTGCACCATCTTCTACCCTTGCTGCCTCAAGGAAGAGAAAAGGAAAAGCTATTTTGTCTGTTGAACAGGTCAGGAGAAGCAACAGAATTGCAAAACTCAAGGAGGGATACAAGGATATACCTGCTGATTCTGGCATTGAGGGCCATGAGGTTGATGATGAGGACCAGGACATGGGAGCTCTATCTGTTATTGTCAGGGATGCCAATGCTCCTGCTCCACCTTTTCTGCCTTTAGAGACTATCCAGGCTTTGGCTACTGGACCTTGTCAGATGCATCCTGAGGATGTATCAGAATATAGTTTGAACTATGACAGTACCAATGATAGTATCGAATAAGCTATGCGAAGAGGAGGACAGCAGGACCTTGTGCTTCATTCACTTTTGCTACTTTTATTTTATTATGGCTTGTAATATGTTGGCATCCTTCTGCTATCTGCTATTCTACCAGTATAAACCTCTATCCTGTCAGTATGGACTGTATTTGGCTGCTTGTGAACTTGGCTGTATGCTCTTTTGCTGTCAATGTGCCATATGTGTGCTAGCTGATGTTGACAACTTTTCTCAGATGTCTGTGTTTGTTTATTCTGGGATATGTTTACAGTCTGTGCTCCTTCTGGATGTAACCTCTGTTTTATTCATCCAATTTGGACTGTATCTGGTAGTTGACTGCTGGCTCTTTTTATGTACATGGAGGATGGTTTCTTGCAACTGTTTCTGCTTGTCCCTGGGCTTTTTAATATTGCTCAGCATAAACAACCCAATTTTGGTTATCAATGAGTAGACAATGGAATATTTTGGATTGGAATCTGAGAGGGATTAACTCACAAACCAGATGGGATGACATTAGGCAGAACATTAATGAATCAAATTGCAATATCATTTGTTTCCAGGAAACTAAAAAAGAACACTTTGATCTCCAATATGTCAGGAACTTTTGCCCTAGACGCTTCAATAAATTTGTTTTTTCTCCTTCTATGGGGAGCTCTGGGGGTATAATAACTTTATGGAATGGGAACCTCTTCGATGGCACTGAGATTTCCTTTTCAAAATTCCATGTGACTGTTCAACTGATCTGTAAGATAACTGGTCAGGTTTGGTACCTTACTAACGTCTATGGACCAACCCAACCTGCTGAGAGAGCTCTCTTTCTTAATTGGCTGATGAATATCGACACGAGTCCCATGCATTTGTGGATGATACTTGGTGACTTTAATCTGATTAGGGGTCCAGATAATAGGAACATACCTGGAGGAGACATCAATAATATGCTTGCTTTTAACAGATTTATTAGCCATCATGATCTTATTGATATTCCTCTAAAGGGTAGATCTTTTACCTGGAGTAACATGCAAGCTGATCCTTTGCTTGAAAAGTTAGATTGGGTGTTTACTTCTGCCAGCTGGACAGTATTATTCCCTATTACACTTGCTAGTCCTCTAGCTAAATTATCATCAGATCATGTCCCTCTAAAGGTTCAGGTTGGTATCCATGTTCCAAAAGCACAGATTTTTAGATTTGAAGAATTTTGGCTGGGGATGCAGGGTTTTGCACAGATTGTATCTCACAATTGGTAGCATCGGGGGTCCTTTAAAAATGTTGCACAGGATATTACAGCGAGACTGTAATCTTTGAGATATGGATTGAAGCGATGGAGCAAAAGCTTGTCTCATTTATGTAAGACTATTCAGTCATGCAACTATGTGTTAGCTTTATTGGATGGCCTAGAGGACCAAAGATTACTCTCTATTATTGAATCCAATTTTAGAAGAGTACTTAAAACTCATTTGACCAAACTTCTGGAGGCCAAGAGGATTTATTGGCGTAGCAGGGCAAAAATTAGATGGGCTAAGCTGGGAGGTGAAAACACAAGGTTCTTCCATACCTATGCCACCAAAAGCTTCAGATGTAATTATATTGCCATTTTGAGCACAGAGGATGGTCGTTTGGTTTGTGATCATGAAGATAAAGCAGCAATTATTTGGCAGTCTTTTAAACAGAGGATTGGTTGTTCTGATAATCCAAATATGCTTTTTGATCTAGATAACCTTATTGTACCCAACTACAATATTGATTTTGCTAGCCTTGAGATCCCCTTCACAAAGGATGAAATTGATGACATTGTTAAGTGTATGCCGACAGATAAGTCACGTGGTCCTGATGGGTTTAATGGAGCTTTCCTAAAAAAATGTTGGGATCAAGTTAAGGAGCAATTCTATCAGTTGTGTTTTAGCTTGTTTGCAGGTGATTTGGATATCTCCAGCATCAATTCAGCCTACATCACTCTAATTCCTAAGAAAATTGATCCAGAGTATGTTAATGATTATAGACCTATCTCCCTCGTCAGTATTACTTTAAAGTTATTGACCAAGCTGCTGGCTAATAGGATGCAGAAGGTTATTATCCAAGCATTGCACAAGAATCAGTATGGATTCATCAAAAACAGAACCATTCAGGACTGTCTTGCTTGGGCTTTGAATACATTCACCTCTGTCACAAGTCTAAGAGAGAGATCATTATCTTGAAATTGGATTTTGAAAAAGCTTTTGACAAGGTTGAATATTCTGCAATTCTACTCATGCTTAAGCATTTAGGGTTTGGAGACCTTTGGCTGAAATGGATATCCAAAATCCTGCATACTGCTTCCACCTCAGTACTTTTGAATGGTATACCTGGGAAAAAATTTTGGTGCAAAAGAGGAGTTAGACAAGGTGATCCTTTGTCTCCTTTGTTGTTTGTGACTACTGCAGAGCTTCTTCAATTTGTCATTAATGTTGCTTGGCAATCCGGAGAGATTGATTTGCCACTACCTTGTTCTTATGGGTTAGATTATCCCATAATACAATATGCAGATGACACTTTGCTAATTATGCCAGCATGTGTTGAACAACTGAGAAGGCTGAAAGTTATCCTGGATAAATTTTCATTATCTACTGGATTAAAGATCAATTTCAGTAAATCATCCATGGTACCTATCAATGTTGATCAAGATAAAAGTGCTGAACTGGCTCTGATCCTGGGGTGTAAAATTGAGGTCCTCCCTTTTACTTACCTTGGTTTGCCTTTGGGGACTACTAGACCAAAATTGGAAGACCTTATTGGAATTATTCATAGGATTGACAGAAGGCTAGTTGGCATTGCTGATACACTATCCTATGATGGTCGACTGGTGGTGATTAAATCCATCATTTCTGCTATACCCAATTTTGCTATGTGCACTTTGAAACTGCCACTGGGTTTCCTGGACTATATTGAGGGATCTACCAGGGGCTTCTTTTGGAGAGGCAAAGATATTCATAAAAAGGTAAATGCTTGGTCAAATGGGAATATGTATGCAAGCCAAAGAGAGTGGGTGGATTAGGCATCTTAAATCTCAGAACCCAGAATATTGCCTTACTCATGAAATACATTTTTAAGTTCATGAATAAGGATGATTTGCCCTGGGTTAAGCTTATATGGCAAGCACATTATGGGAATGATAGAATACCACAAAACACTGGCCCTGTTGGTTCTTTTTGGTGGAAGGGCTGTCTAAAGTTACTTGATAACTTCCTGGAATTGGCTGCTTGTGTCCCAGGTGATGGTGGAACTGTAAGACTTTGGATGGATAAGTGGTCTGATGAGCTCCTTAGGCACAAACTGCCTCACCTTTGCTCCTTTGCGAAGTCACAATCCATTTCCCTTAAACTGGCACTTGCTGTATTTTCTGATGAAGAGTCATTGGATTTGTTTCATACCCCACTTTCAGTCCCTGATGTTCATCAATTTGCCCAGTTCAACAGTTTGCTGACAGGACAAATGGATATTTCTTCTGTTGATAGGTGGGTTCTGTCATCCAGCAATAAAAGTTATTCGAGTAAGAGGGTTTATGAGACCTTAATGTCAAATAATCCTGCACCATCCCCTTTCCATTGGATCTGGAAATCCTGTGTTCTCCCAAAACATAAGATCTTCTTTTGGTTACTATTGCAAGACAGATTGAACACAAGAGACCTCCTAGCCAGAAAGCAGTTCCAGATTGAGGACTATAATTGTGTCCTATGCTCTCAGGGGATGACTGAAGAGTTTATCCACTTATTCTTTGAATGTGACTTCAGCAGGAACTTTTGGTGGAAACTATATCTTGAATGGGATACGGATCTGGACCTCTTCTCCATGTTGATTCAAGCTAAGAAAACTTATAAGCTGATCTGCTATAAGGAAATTCTCATTATTGGTTGCTGGAGTATTTGGACCCATAGGAACAGATGTATTTTTGACTCTCAGCCTATTTGTCTTGAGGCTTGTTTCCAGGACTTTATCTGTTCTTTTAAATTGATTATGCATAGAGCTAAACCTTCCTTAAAGGAAGGGATGACCCAATGGGTGGACACTTTATGAACTTTTCCTTGTAATTTGTACAGCTGTCAATGAGAAAATAGAAAATTAAACAGTAGGGATTTTTCCCTACTGTTTTGCGCCTGAAAAAAAAAATTTACGCTTTAGTTGATCACTTTGCCAAAAGAAACGAGACCGTTAAAAGTCCAATCTTTTGCGAACTCCTTTAGGCACTTCAAAGAAAGAGAATAGAAACATTGGTAGGCTAGTTAACACTGAATTTATGAGCACAAGGAGATCTCCGTAAGAGAGCATCTTGGCCACCCATGCAGCTAGTTTTTTCTCAAACCTATCCTCGATAATTTTCCATTCATTATTCAATAACTTTCTGTAATGTATTGGAATTCCCAAGTATCTAAATGGAAGAGAACCGATCTCACACCCGAAAATATGACGGTACTCTTCTTGGCTGTCCTTGGCCTTGCCAAAACAATAGAGCTCACTTTTGTGAAAATTAATCTTCAATCCCGACAGTTGCTCAAAAAAGGCTAATATGAGTTTCATGTTAACGGCTTCACAATGCCGTGTTCCATGAAAAGTATCGTGTCGTCCGCATATTGCAAAATAGATACCCCACCTTCCACGAGATGGGGAATAAGACCTCCAACTTGACCATCCTCCTTAGCTCTAGCAATCAATATCGCTAACATGTCCGCAACAAGATTAAAAAGTAGAGGTGAAAGAGGATCCCCCTGTCTAAGACCCTTTAGTGTTTGGAAGTAATGACCGATATCATCATTAACTCGAATTCCCACACTACCCCTTGCACAAATCTAGCAATCCATTCACACCACTGAGATGAGAATCCTTTCATGCATACAACTTGTTGCAAGAAAGCCCAATTAACCTTGTCATATGCTTTTTCAAAATCAATTTTGAACAGTACGCCATCAAGTTTTTTGCTGTGGATTTCATGTATCGTCTCATGCAGTACAACAACACCTTCTAATATATTTCGACCTGGAATAAAAGCTGTTTGGGTAGGCCGCACCACCCTACTGGCTATAGATGTTACCCTATTTGTTCCGACTTTTGTAAATATCTTAAAACTTACATTAAGTAAGCAAATAGGTCGGTATTGTTCTATGCGACTAGCATCTTCCTTCTTAGGCAGCAAAGTAATGATACCAAAGTTTAGTTTAAATAACGGCAGATTTCCCTCTCGCAACTGAGAGAACATGGCCATTAAATCTCCTTTGATAATATTCCAAAAAAATTGGTAAAACTCCGCCGGAAACCCGTCCGGTCCAGGCGCTTTGTTATGTTCCATATTATTTATAGCTTCCAACACCTCCTTTTCCGCAAAAGGTTGTGTTAAAATGATTTTCTCGTCATCCGAAATCTGAGGCATATCATCTGTGACAGCCTCATTCATGGTAACATTATTCGGAACCGATGCTCCAAACAATTTCTTGTAATATTCAGAGATAAAGAATTTAAGGTTTTCTTGTCCCACTATGGTACCCTCATCCTATTCAAGCTGAAAGATCTTTTTCTTTCTATGTTTCCCATTTGCAATGATGTGAAAATATCTCTTATTATTTCCTCCTTCTTGTATATACTTCACTTTTGCTCGTTGCGCCCACTTGGATTCCTCATCCCTCCTAAGCTTCGCAAGGCATTCATCTGCCTCCTTTTTTGCAGTCCGCTCGGCTACATCTAGAGGAGTTGACTCAGCCTTAATATCTAACTCGGTAATTAAAAGGGACAGTTTATCTCGCAATTTTTTGTACTCTCCGCTTTGCGCTTTCGCCCACTGTAACACCCCTCCCTGGCACAACTTGCCAGCGAGGCGGTCGTCCCGTGCGCCAGCCCAAGATATCTGGCCGCACGTCGCGACAGTGTAACATATAGGATATCATTACACAACAGGCACATAAGTGCTACAAAAAGAGGTTTACAAGACCATTAAGGCACGACAAAATATCGAGCCAAGCATGGCACAGGTCAGAGTTTAACTGGCAGCGGAAGAAGATATTGAGGCAACGGCTTGGAGCGACTCCAATCCACAGGCATCTGGCTGGACTACGGATTCCTAGCACGCACGCTCTTGCTCCATCTCCTTGCTAGGGTAGAAGATGAATCCTCGCCGATATCTGGCCACACTGAGGCCCGTGAGTACATTAAATATGCACTCAGCAAGAGGTAGTCCCTTGCTACCAACAATCCAACAATCATGCATCGAACAATCATGTGACAAGTTATTCATTGATTAACAGTCTAACGCATGACCAAACCAACGTGAAGCACGGCATAATATGGTAGCATGGCATAGTTCAGAATATAGCATGTCATATGTTCAGAATATCGCATGGCATATACTCAGAAAATAAGATGTATCGTTCACATGGGTAAGATCACAATTCCTGGCACTCCGGCCTCTCGCCAACTCTGGCGCAACACATAGACTGCACGAGTCTCACAAACTGTTTCATCAACCTGTTTCAGTAACTTCTTTCAAGTTCATTTGCAAAAGTTTTCCCCGTGACAAGACCGACTCTAAGTCTGACTCGATCCAAACGTGTCCCGTGACCTTGGGACTAGGCTAGAATCTAGATTGACACTCTCGAGAGGTTGCAACAATACACACGCTGGAGTGCTGACAGATCCCGTCGGAAAAGTCCACACTCCCCAACGCTCCACAAAATCAAGACGCCCCCTGTATAGTTACCGACATGCCCTAGGGCCTTGCCTTAGGCTGAACTACAATTCCGGCACGTCCCCAACCAATGAGCGACGCCGAGCTCCGGAACCATCACAAGACTAGCCCCGACCACACCGGCAACCGACTAGACTCACCAAGGGGTGACATCAAAGGGGAATCTCGATAATGCTACTAAGTTGGGTCTACCCATTCCGACGACGCGTGACTGAGCTAAAAGGTTTGGTGAATGGCACCGATGACTCAATCTAGTCGAGGGAGGTGATTAATTTATTAGTCAAGTTTCTCAAGATCTTTCCAAAGATGTTTCCACCACAATGATTGTAAATCCAACATCTCCAATGCAGCAATAAAACAGGGTTAGGATGATAACAGTCAAGTATAATGAGCATAACATTCACATATATTCATACCACAAACAAGAAACACTCAAGTCAACTGAACCGACCAGGTATTCGCGGCGGGTGTGCCGGAATTTCCACGTGTCGTCTTTAGTGTGTTATTAACAGTAATAATATCCACAAACAGAAACAACCAAAAACAATTGATCCGACCGGGTATTCGCGGCGGGTGTGCCGGAATTGCCACGTGTCGTCTTTAGTGGGTTATTAACAGTGATAATATCCACAAACAAGAAAACAATCAAAACAATTTATCCGACCGGGTATTCGCGGCGGGTGTGCCGGAATTTCCACGTGTCGCCTTTAGTGGGTTATTAACAAATAAATAAGTCAGCGGGTTAGATGAGTCAGCAAGTTAGATATACCACGCAACACACAAACACACGGCAAGATAATAGCAAATAAGCAAATAGACAATCAAACATTGCGGGAAAGATCATAGCAAGGGGTTAGCTTGCCTTGGAAGACGGTTCCAAATGCTCCGGAAAGTCTCGACGTCGTCGCATGTCGAAAACTCGAAAAACGGCTAAAGCGCGGAACGATAAACAACACGTTTGAAAATAACCGTGAAATAAAATGTTTTCAAATAAAATAGAACTGGTACCAACAGGTAGATCTTGTTGAGAATTTTTTTTAGAAATTTAAATCTCTGAAAACAGAGCTACGGTTTCAAAAGTTATGATCGTTCGAAAATCGGATCAGCAGGAAAAGAAAAACAACGGACGCGAAAAAAAAGGCCGGACGGGCTGGTCGGCCGCGCGGACGGGCCGCGACTGGGCCGCCTGGGCACTCGCGCGCTGCGCGCCGCGCGCCTGCGCGAGTCGGGCCGCTGGCAGGCCGGAATCTGCTGCAGGCCAGCCGGGCTGAAAACGGTTCGGGAGGGGAAACCAGAAAAAAAAGGATGACGAACAGGAGGTCGTCTTCAACCTCCCGATCCGTACTGGAACGGCACGGAGCCGGCCGGGGCTGGCCGGGGAGCTGCCGGGAGGGCTCTCCGGCGGCGGGGACGGGCACGGGGCGGCGTCCCATGGTGGGCAAGGGCGAGACCGGGCGAGGGGGTGGCCTCCCACGAGCTCGTCCAAGCTCCGGCCATGGTGGCCATAGTTGACCTTTTGGTGGAGATTTTCCCTCACCCATTGAGCTGAACGAAGAGGGCAGGGGAGTTGGAGAGGATAGGAATGGCTAGGGTTTCTGGCGCTGCTCCTTGGAAGGGTTTAAATAGAGGGAGGAGAGGAGAGTTAGGTCGTGGCCATTGATGACCTTGAGGTCATGGGTGACGTTTTCTCTCTCTACAGGGAGAGGGTGAGAAGGACGGAGGGTGCTTGGCTGTGGTTCTGGACACGTGGGTGCACTGGTGTTGAGAGCTTAGGTGGAGATTAGTGGTAAGTAGGATTTGGGCAATGCCGAAGTGTGCGCCCCAAACGTTCCGGTGGAACGCGAGTGGCATCGTAGCATTCCCGGAGACTCGGAGCTCAAAATGCGAAAACAAGGGTACCTATGGCTTTCTAAGGAGAAGACCTACGCCACTGAACTGGTCTCACACTCGAACGATGCACTTGGCAGAACAAAGTTTTTCGAAAACTTTACGCACAGAAGGTGTTCGACGAAACGACAGGGGTTTTCCTCAATTCAGAAAAATCCCAAATAAATATCACAGAGTACTTTAGGTTTATGGAGAGTGTATACGGAGTTTGAGATCATTTGGAGGTGTGTAAAAAGGTTTTACAATTATACGCTAAGCCGCGTACCGACATCGGTGTTTGGCTTACAAAGGAAGTGGGTCAAGACTTTCTCAAATGGGTTCGGGTTCAACTAACGAAGTGTAGTAAATGCAAAAATATGCATCCTCCCACAAGATGAGAATTTTCAGAGACTCCTGGGTTGACGGAATAAATTGAGGCGAGGAGCGACACTCGATAGTTAACTTCGAAATTAAAAATCTGGGATTGGAGTATGGAATATTTTTGGGCGGGTCTTTTTTAAAAAAAGACAAGGGGGTCCTCCGGTAGATAAGAGAGAGAAAAATCTAAGTCATCTTGTGTGGAAAGATTTTAGGGACATTTATCCGAAATAAAACAAAAGTTTTCTGATGTTAAATAAATTTTAAATTCGGTCTAAATTTTCGGGGCGTTACACCCACCCTCTCAAGAATTGTCTGAGGTGTCTTATTTTATTTTGCCAATTATCCACCGGGGAGTCTCCCATGGTTACAGAGTTCCATTCTTTTTTGATCATGTCATAAAAACCATCCTGACGCATCCAGGATAATTCAAATGAGAAACGACTAGAATTCCCCAAGGAAGCCTGATCTCCAGAATCTAGAAGCAAAGGGGTGTGGTCAGATCCTGTTCTACTTAGTGCATGCACGGTTACTAGTGGGAATATCTGTTCCCACTCTACTGTGGCAAAAAACGGTCCAATTTCTCAAAGGTTGGTGTTTCCATTCTACTGGCCCAAGTAAACTGTCTCCCTGACAACCGAAGCTCTTTTAGACTAAGGCTTTCAATAATAGCATTAAACAGAAACGGCCAACGCGCATTAAATTTATCATTATGTTTTTCTTCTTGTCTTCTGATGATGTTAAAATCCCCCCCAACTAACATCGGTAGAGTATCCCCTTCGCAAATGCGCACCAGTTCCGCTAACAAGTCATGTTTCTTGTCCTCCTGGGCAGCCCCGTATACTACCACAAAAGCCCAACAGAAACCATCTGACTTGTTCCTCACATGAAACTTAACGCAAAAGTCTCCTGTGAGAACATTAGTAGTCACAATAGTGGCATTATTAAATCCGATCAACATGCCACCTGATCGACCATGAGGAGGTATACAGTACCACGTATAGTCCAAACCCCCAGCCAAAAAATTAAGAAAAGGTGACGCAAAAGAGGATCGGCATGTCTCTACAATTGCAACAAAGTCTAGTTTTCTTTCTTTCACTGTCTCATGAACCGTAAGATATTTTGCCGTGTCTCCGAAACCGTCCGAATTCCATATCATTTCTTTCATTTTAATTATTGTTTAACAATTTTCGTTAGTCTAGCACTTCTTCTTACTTCCCGTTTAGAGTAGCTATTCTTTTTACGACCAAGTTTTCTTAAAGCTACAGGAGGGTGCAGATGCGCATCATCTATATGTTCCTCCACCTCATCATCGACCAAATCTTCACAGAGATTACTGGCTCTTCTCAACACCAAACTAGACTCATCATTATTATCCCTCGTACCTAAAGAGTTCTTTAGAAAATAAGTTCTCTTTCTGTTTGAACACTCCTAATTACCGAAATAGAAGTATCCATTTGTGCATTATTTTCCCCTAATGAAATACCTAGCTTGTCCGCCCTACGCTTTATTTCAGAATTGGAGAATGAATTCAAAGAAAGCTGATGCGATAATTGTTTACCTGATGCCAAGATGTCATTCTTGCGAGAAACCAACTCCATAGCCCGATCGAGAATAGGCTGGTTGGCATTATGTTGGTTCTTCAAGCGAGCACTCGACCGTATCTCCAGCTCTTGCATGCCCCCAAATGCTAGGATTTCTGCCTCCGTTGGTGTAGAGGTTCTGCCATCGTACCCAACCAAACCCAGCTCGCACAGCTGAGACTTATTGGACTCGGGATTCCCCATACGATCCATATAAACACCACCGCACGCATGAGGTGACAACTGACCAGCTCTCGGTGGTGGAAGCCGTGTGGGAGTACGCCAATCCTTTTCATCAAAGACGGGTTCAGCAGTTCCTCAATAAACATCCCCACCACTGACCACAGTATCAATATTATGCTCGACATCATCATACGAAAAAGCAATCACCCGGGCAGTCTCGTTGTCCGACTCGCCACCATGCTTCTCAACAGAGATTACATTTACTGTGCCATCGCCCTCTATACTTTCGTTGGCGCCATCCAACGAAGTCGGAGACCCATCCACATACGATATCAATGCTGAGCTGTTTGGCGACCGCAGCCCCGCAGCGCTCCACATACTTTCGTTGGCACCGTTTCACTGACCTGCAATGGTGAGACCATCGACGGCGTTGTGTTTTCAGTTTCCCACAAGGATTTAGCACTCTCAGCCGTTCTGAGGAACTCAAGGTTGGCCTCTTTAATCTGGGCTTGCATTGCCGGTGAAAAAACCACTCCCACTGACTTCTCCACTCCCACTGACTTATCATGCATCTCATCATGTTCTTTTCCTTTACCAAGTGAATTGGTTCCCATGTTCATAGTGTCCTCATCAGTGACCATATCATTTGCCTCCGAATTCTCCCTATCAGTCCCATTCTTCTTATTATCATTATCAAACATATCATTTCCATCATTATCATCGTTAGGAGGTGGTGAACATGGAGCATCCTCCTCAGCATCCGTAACATCTACTGGATGCTCCACCTTAAACTGCAGTCTATAAAACCCATCCTTTATGAAAATTGTCCAAGCCAAAGGAGTTAAAGTGTAGTCCACACATCCAACAAGGATTCGCAATACTCCATGCTTGCGTGTATATTTCATGTCAATCTTGATAGTCTTGCCAAAAAGAGACCCCAAACTCCATAGGGATAGGTAATCCCCTATCCGCTTCTTCGATATGTCCAACACCCGAATCCATTTTTTAGGTAACAACTGTATAGGTTCGACGCTTGAAACCCATGGTTCCACAGTAATCTCGCAAGTACTATTCGGAAGTTTGCATGCACCAAAAATCACTAATCTCTCTAGATCATGTTTTGATGGAAAGGGGGCTCGAAAAACATTATGTCCAACTTGCTCGACCTCCCATTGAAAATTATCCATCATCACCAAACGTTGTAGCTGCGATACAACCTGTGGAATTATTAGCTCACCTCCTGCCACTGTTATCATAGCCATCCTCACGTTGTCTATCTTGGGTTTGTAAGTTTCAGTTATGGGCTGCTCATAAAACATCAACCCCACATCAATCAAACCATGCACAATAACCTGCGGCTTCGGTACCATTAACAACGGACATGTCTCAGATTTGTGTTCTTTGCTGTCACATAAATCGCAAACCTCTACAATGCAGTCTCTGCCATAATGTCCAGATTCATCACAACGATAGCATCAATACTTCTCATTTTGCTTCGCTTTCTTTTGCGCAGCACCATCTCCTCCAGGTTCGCTGCCAGAGCAATCCTCCCCCTGATTAGGTGCGGATAGTGCAGCCGTCGCTTCTCCAGCACCGGAGTTAACTACCGCAGCACTAGGCTTAGTAACAGGCACATATCGACCAGAGGACATGTTTGTCGCCACAGGTGAGACAACAGCCGGCTGTCGCAATGCCTCTGTAACTTGTCTAACCACTTTGGCAAGCACCTCTTCAGTGAGGTTCACCGAAGCATCATGGACCCTCTGATTTGCATAACCATCACGGTAGTTTCTGTATTCTATTGCCAGCATCATACCTGCCCCCTCTCTGAGCTTGAAAAGATCTGTTAAAATAGCATGATTGCCCACTGTTCCCAAACCCTGACCCCGTATTGAAGTTTCCAAACCCTGTACCGTTTGCCGCCTCGAAATTGTGTTGACGATGCTGATCCGGCTGTCCTGTCGTCCCACTTGGACCACCAGCAAAGAAATTCTGACCTCCAGCAGCCGATTCGCGCCCATTGACGCTGCCACGGATAGGAGGAGCTCCCGCCGAAGCCACGGCCAGGAACCCCCCTACCATTGCCTCCGCCATAGCCATAACCTCGGCCCTCTCCAAAACCTCTCCCGCCGCCATTATTCGCCATGGAGACGGCGTCCGATTTCGTGGTTCGATTGTGACCTAACGATGGACGCAAGGGAGGGTTTAGCAGATTTATGCGACCACGCAATTTTTGGCCCACAAACGCTGCATTTAGATTCGGCCCAATAGGCAAAGGACGCCCCGTATGGCCGTTATCGCATGCATTCGAATTTGGATGAATTGATCCGTGAATCACGCTTCTCTTCCTCATCTCCGGCGATCTTTGACCAAACCTGAGATCTCCGGTACGGCGTGGGATGGTAGTGAGGGTGAGGCGGCCCGCATGGCCTCCATGACACCCCTTCTGATACGGACTCCGCAAATCCTTTGTACCCCATCTGGTCGTGTCCAGTGACGCATCACCAGACCGACGATGGCGAGAACGAACTAATTCCCATGTACCTTCCCCATCATCATTCGATGAAATCGTAGGTGATAACACTGGAAGTTTCAAACAATCTGATTTCTTGCTGTAAAGACTCGAGATTTTGTGTTGCTGCACCTCGGTATTGTCCTTGTCACCAGCTGATCTCTCCGGCGAGAGGTGAAGGGACATAGAAGCATACCTTTGTTCCTTTCGCTTGGAGATCCTCTTCTCCCACCTTGATCCGAATTCTCGTAGGCTCCTCCTTGAACATGTCGATGGCGTGTGGCACAGATACCGTAGAGTAGCATCCCCGGATGCCTCTCCCGGCCAGCTTGCACCGTCATCGTTGTCTGATATGCCCGCGTCAGATCCGTCCTCGCGGTCGCCGGCGTGGTCGCCCGCCAACGCCCAGAATCGCCCTCCTGGCGATCCGTGAAAGACGGAGCTCATCCTCCACGTCTAAAAGTATCTTTATGAAATGAATAAATAAAAAAATTAACTACTTACTGGAATCTAGGAAGCTAAGTGCTATTGGATTGGACTTGGTGCCATGGTTGGATACACTCTCCTCTTGAACCTGCTCTACACCGTAGCCCTTTCAGCTTTGCATCGTAAGTCTAATTAGAAGACTACTTGTCATTTATCAAGATCGGATAATCAACATTTGTACATTATAACTTAGAGGATAGTAACTATAGCTATTTTCTTTTATTTGCAGCATCCCTCTCCTTCATTGAGCGGAAAAATGATGGGCAGAGGCAGTATGTAGAGCACTATCCCTCTTCTTCAGGTTCAGGTTCAGCGCCAATTGCAACACACCATGCCGAACTCCATGTATTGACACAATGGCAACACGTCGTTGGGCAGTCTTGCCCGACAAGAACCTACACAACGACATCGACCGACCAACGGAAGGCACACAGAGCCTCAGATTCGTCAAAACCCAAGACCGTCCAGGCATCCTGCATCCTGGCTGATGTGCTTGCTCTTCTTGTGCAGGCGCCAGGCATGGGCGCACTTGCAGAGTTGCAGGCCATGGAGATACTGATGGATTTGCTCTTGGCTGTGTCGGGTAGGTGCAAGGGTGTCCAGGCAGCCGTCGTTGCGGGACGCAACCCCGTCGAATCAATAGGAGATGCTAGCGGCAAGCACGAGAAATGTTAAGAAACCATGAGCTATAATGTTTAATACAAATTACCTTTCAATTTTGAGAACTGTTTTTGTCACGTGAATATGCTGAACTATAGCAATGCTAGCAAATTAGCAATATCATCAAGCTGGAGTGTTAGGATAATTTTCCCAGTACGTTGGTGTGAGAAAAGTAAGACAACACTCAGATTGCCTTAAGAAAGAGCAAACTAGTGGAAGCGAACGCTTGAGATCAGCTAAACATTACGTATGTCAGAATTACTGTTGTGATGTTCTTGTTCGACAATATATGACCATGCCCGCTGCTGTCCGCGTCAAGTGGCTAGCGTTCTGAGGGATGCAAGCCGTGCATGTGAATATCCTTACCGATAGAGGATCTCTTCCTCCTGGGTCCCTCGCGCGGGGGGGGGGGGGGGGGGGGGGGGGTCTGGAGGCACCCCGAAAACCCTAGCGGAGCGCCGCCGCCTCCGGCGGTGGTAGCGGCACCCGGTCTCCAAAAGGCGGCAGGGAGGAGGGGGCGCGCCCAGGCGACCTGTTTTCGCATGGAGGGGGTTGTCGACGGGCTCCGGTGGGTGGTGGAGTAGGCGGCGGCGCACGGCGAGCTGGAGGAGTGGAACGGCGGAGCAGCTAGGTGCGAGGTCGGGGGGCCTTGGAGGCAGTGGCGCAAGCCCTGGTCGTCTCGGCGCCGGACGGCCGGGGACCTTGGCGCCGGCGTGGCCCCCTCGGCTTGGTGGTGGCCTGGTGCGCTGCAGGCGGGCGCGGCTTCTGGCTCCTGGAGGCGGCTCCTGCTGCGGAGGAGCTGTGCAGCAGCCCTGCTAGTGGTGGCGCGGTCCAGGTCTGGCCCATCCGGGCCCGATCTGGGTTTTGAGGGCTACAGCGGTGCCTAGCTGTACGGAGAGCGACATCGGCGACACGGGCAGCTCTTCGACCGGCGTGGAGGTGGAAGATGGGGGAGGGCTGCTGGGAGTTGGGGATTGGTCTTGCCCGTGCACTGTCGTGGTGCCATTTCGCATCAGCCACGGCTTTGAAGGTCTGAGGCGAGCGGGGTGTGAAGAACATGGACGGTTGCCCCATTCCTGTGGGCGAGGAGGGAGGTGTGCGACACAGACGAAAGTCTTTGCTCGTTCGGAGCTGCCGACGACGGCGCCATGGGTGTCGTTTCCTTCTTGGAGGCGTTGCCGAGGTGTGTCGACACCGTACTCGCTCTCATCTCGGTGTGGCTGATGTCTCCGGGCGAAAGCCTTGGTTTGGAGTTTACCCGGTGTGATAGCGGCGTCCTCGGCGTCGCCCCTCCGTTGGGAGTATCGTGTTTGGAGACACGGCTTGGAGGTCCGAGGTTGCTTTCCTCCGGTGCTTGCTGCTATCCAAGTCTGTGATCCAGGGCGCTATGCACACCTTCGTTAGCGTGGCCAAGATGACGTCTTTCTCGGGACGGACCGAATCCTGCCATCCACCTCTTAGGATGGTGCGTCGACAAGGGACGTCAAGAGGGAGATGTTCTTCTCGGAGGCGACGACTTCGGTTGAGACGCGGCTGTGTTGATCAGATTAGGATAGGTTCTTGTTGTTGTTGTTGTGTGTGGAGGCTGTTTTCGGACTAGTCGGTGTGGAGTCTTGTGATAGTGTTGTGCGCAACGTACTGTCACTTTCTTGTACTCAAACGTTTGCCTTCTATAAAAGTAAGGTACGCAATTGCGTACTCTCGAGCAAGTTGCTAGCGTTATGTCTGCCGTACTTGCACAAGCCGTCCTCCGTCTCAATTCACGCTCGCTGCTAGTCGCGCTAGTCCTGGGTGGTGGGCAGGACTTTGTTCGCTCCTGGGTGAGCAGGACTCTGTACGCTCCCAAGGATGACGATGAATTTGGTGGTCGTGAGTGACAACTCCATCCCATCTCGCGTAGCAACACCGATACAGGTTGGGAGGGGCAGCTCGCCTTTATGTGTCGGTAGCTCTCGCTCGACATGACCGCCTTCAGGTTGCCCAGAATCCACCGGGGGAAGTTGAAGCAGGCCTCTTGATGAGGGATGTCCCCATCAATACCCATGATTGCTAGCCTAGGGTAAGAGTTATGAGGTAGAGAACGTTTAGTGTTGGAAGATTCGTCGGCTGACAAGCGGGATTTACCCTGGTTCGGGCCCTCGAGTGAGGTAACACCCTTACGTCCTGCTTGTCTGTTATTGATTGTGAATATGCGGCGAATGCAGGTGATGTAGTTTGCACTACAAGGGGTGCCCGATCTTCACGGATTTGAAGCGGAGTCGGATGAACACACGCAAGAACATGAAGAACACAAAGAACGCAAGAACACAAGAACACAAACACGATACAAGGACACGTTTCCCTCACCGGTCGGTCCAATCCGGTCCAATAGAATCCACACAAGGATGGAAGATTGGCTCCAATAGACTTCACACAAGGATGGAAGATTGCTAAGTAGTAGATACTACAAGGAGGGGTCTTGAATTCATAAGAGGGATCTTCTCCACAAGGGGAGGCCTTGAATCCACAAGGGGATCTTCTCCACAAGGGGAGGCAACACCAACAAGGGTGGCAAGGAGCTAAGCTCAACTCAATCTATGCTTAGTCTAACCCTAGCTCTAGGGAAAGAGAGGGGTATTTATAGTCTACAACAATCCAGGGGCAAAAAGGAAATATCTTCTTGAAGACACGGACGCACGCGCAAGGTCATAGTACAGCCAGCCTGGGGGCCGGCCTTGGCTGGCCTGGAAGCTGGCCAGGTCAGCCGGCTGGCTAGCCAATGGGCCAGCCTTGGCTGGTCTGGAAGCTGGCCAGGTCAGCCGGTCGGTCAGCCCAGGAGCCAGCCTTGGCTGGTCATCGAGCTGGTTGGCTCAGCCGGCTGGTCAGCCAGGGGCCCAGCCTTGGCTGGTCTGTGAGCTGGCTGGCCGGTTTCACCGTTTCTTCTCCATCTTGGGGCCGGCTGGCAAACTTTTCCTCTGAATCTTCTTCGTTGTCTTGACGCTTTCTCCTCCTCTTCCATGCGTGCACCTTGGATGGTCTTGAGTCTCATGCACCTAGGTCATCCTCACGTTTAGATGTACTTGTCATGTCATACCAAGTAAAGCAAAGAGGACGGTGGTCACGTAGTATAATGTTCAAAGGTGGCATATAGGGAATCACATAGTAGAAGGAGTTCACCTTTGAGGTCGATGACGAGTTTAGGGTGGTTTGCACTACATCAATAGGGTTCTAGCAAGATGTCAATCTTGCTAGGGTTTGGTGGTTCTGATTGGGCGTGTCCTTGGTCGGCCACCCTCCTGTCCTTTAAATAGTGGTACATGTCTCGGGTCGTAACCGACTAGGACTACAGTTATGGAAACTACTATCGACTATGCTATCTATGGTAGTGGTCTTCGACTTGGGCTTCTCTTGTTGGGCTTCTTCAGCCTATTGACAATTGGGCTTTAGTCATTACGTGCACCAGGTACCCACACGAAGGGGTACCCATTTGGTATAACCTCGTCATTAGCCCCCGAGTGCTTGGCTAATTCGGAGAATCAGTCATGGACTCACTACATAGCGCACGTCTCATGTTTTATGCTTTTGATATGATATTTCTACGTTTTGCTTATTGACTATGAATTATGCCAAAGGATTTCAACTGAGTAGTCCCGGATTTATTCGATAAGTCGAAACCAGTTCACTGCACTTGGGCAAAACCTTACTAGCCTTCAATCAGGTTTCGAGTCCTTGGACTCGAGCCTGGAACATACTGGACATACTTATCTCAAGCCAGTCGATGGACTCACTGATATTGTTCCGCAGTTTAGATTTGCCACCCAGCGCGTCCGCCAGGGTTTTCAGCGTATCTGTTGATACGGAAATATCTAGGATTAAACACTGCTGGCATGATCCTCGGCCCGCTCGACTGATCGATGGGGCTTACCTTTGTATTTTTCATATACAACATCCGAGCTATCGTCGACTGACTTTTACTCGGGAGTTCTTATGTTTTTAATGCTTTTGATTCTATCTGGTGCGCGAAAGTGCTCCCGATGGGAGTAGCCCCCGAGATTGTGCTTTATTGCTTGCAGTAGAGGATAATCTCAATTTGCGTTTTGTCAGTCGCACATTTTTTTGTGTGCTCCTGATGGGAGTTTCCCACTCGACCATCTTTATGCATTTTGCTTTGTATTTTGCTTTCGAGTTGCAAGGAGCTTTTCTTGTTGTCAGTCATAGTGCGACGCTCTTTTGGTTTTAGCGTTTGTTTGCCTGTCAGGCGAATGATGTCACTCATGACATCCTTGGCGTGCGAATAACACTTTGATAGGATGTGACGTAGTGGGTCCCACCCTTTGACCGTTGTGGACGCCGGTTCAGTTCTGATTTGACCTGACGTGGCGATATTTTCGCAGACATGATGATGATATCCTCGTTTTGCGCGCGTAGTGGGTGGCGCGGCCTGCGACGATTGTTCTCCGATTGCACCACGCGTCGTAGAATTTTTACTTGGACAGCCGCGATGAACCTCTGGTTTATACCTTAAGTACGGGTTCCTCCGTTGTTATTTGTTTTACCTTGCCATTTGTCTCCTATCTCCTTATGCTTTCATCTTCTTCCTTGTGCCGCCACCGCTCTGTTTTTGTGTTGTCGTCCCTTCCCCTTCCTTTTCGCATCCATCACCCACCATGGTGTAACGCCCCGGGATTTATCCCCTTTTTGTTTTGTGAGTTTTCTTTTTTGCATCGACATGGCATCGCATTGCATCGCATTAATTTAATTGGTTGCATTTAAATTTATTTTCCACAATTAAATTCAAATGCATTTTGAATTAATTAAAAATGTGTTGTTTTCAAATCTTTTGCAAATGTTAAAAATTAGTTTATTAAATTGTCATTTTAAAACTAAAAATATTTTGTATAAGATTCGTGTTCAAATTCATTTTCGATTTTGTTCTAAAAATATAAAACGAAAAAGAATAACGGTGACAAATAAGGCCCAAAGCCCACCTAAGCCAAACCCTAGATTTCTCCCAGGAAAATTCTTTCCCACCCCCTGGAAGTTTGCAGCCACCCTCCTCCTTTTTCTGGGAATTTGCAAAAGCCCTTCCACCCCCTTTTCTTTCTTTTCCCCCTCCTTCCTTTCTTTTTCCTTTTTCTTTTTCCTCTTTTCTTTTTTTTCTTCTCTTCTCTTTCTCTTCTCCCGAGCCGCACCAACCTCCTGCGCCCGACGCCTCCCCAGCCCTGTGCCTCCTCCGGCCGCTCCGGCCCCGAGCTCCGCCGCCGCCAGCCGGCCGCCGGCCCCGTTCGCCGCTGCCGTCTCCCCCAGCCCCGGGCCACCGTCGCCCTGAGCCGAGCTCGCCGAGCCGCCCCCGGCCTCCTCCCGCCGGCCGCGCCTCGCCTGCCCCGCGCCCTGCCGCCGCCCCGGCCGCCTCCGGCCCGGCAGCCGCGCTGCCTCCGCCGGCCGGCCGCGCCGCCGCCCCACGCCCTCGCCGCGCTGCCCGGAGCCCGCACCAACCGCCCCGTGCTCCCGCACCGCGCCTCCCTCCGGCCCTGCAGCTCCCCAGCGCCCCGCCGTCGGCCTCCCTACGTGCCGCGCGCCTCCCGCCGCCGCTGCCGGCCCCGGCGCCGTCGGTCACCGCCGCGCCCGGCCGCCTCCCCGCTTGGCGCCCCTGCGCCAGCGCCGCCGCCGCGCTCCTCCACGTCGTGCCGCCGCGCCCTCCGAGCCGCACGCGCCCGTGATCGAGCTCCCCGACGCCAACTCCCAGCGCCTCCGGCCTCGCCTCCGGCCGTCACCCGTGCGCGTGCTACGCTCCACTTCCGCCACGCGCGTCCGCGCCGCCGTCGCGCACGCAACGCCTCCACCGCGCCGGTCGCCGTCACCGTACACATCCGCGCCGCGTTTCTCCGTCCGGTGGTGTCCTCGCGTCCGCCGCCCGCAAGGTGCTCGGTGGAATTCCCGCACGACCCCGGCGTCACTTTTGTTGCCCGTTTTGTCCACCCTTCGAGGTGCTGCCCGTGCGCGTGCGTGTGCCCCTTCCGGTTCCGCGTTGCCGCGACTGCCCGTGTCCGTGTTGCGGTGCGCCCGTGCGTGTTTCTTCCGGTGTCCGTTGCCGTGCTCCACGTGCCCGCGCCCGTCAACGGTGATGACCGAGTACGACTACCCGACTACTTCCACGACACCGACAAATGACGATGCCCCGGTTCCGCGACGGCTACTTCCCCGACGTCGACTACTTCGTCTATGGACCGAAGACGTCGGTTTCGAACCCTAGTTCACCCGATCCGACGTACGGACCCAAACCCTAACCCTATACCTGATTTATTAAATGTCATCTATCTTGTGTATTTCGCATCATAATTACATTTGTTGCATCTCTTGGGTTTGTGGGTGTAGCAATTCACCTAAATAATAAATTATGGAATGTGTGGGGTAATAAATATATAATGCCCTATTCCATTTAATTTAATTAGATCACCCATGCCATGTGTTGCCATGCTAACCAACATTTAATATTGCTGGTAAATAAATAACGTGCACCTAAGTATTAATTGTCGGAATTCCGGTTCCGCTTAATTTGGATTAAGTACATCTCGCATTACATCTTGACATGCCATGCATCATTCTCATATGATCATGCTGGATCGTTTGCCGTAGTTGTAAAATGCATCTTTTACGCTTTCCAGTGTTTGTTGCTTCTTCGCGGATAAGACGTTGAGATGTGTGAGCAACGACAAGATCTGCTTCCATGTGGGATTCCAGGCAAGCAAAGTTTGCTTGTTTACCTATACATTGTCTTTCATTCCTGCCGTTGATCTCTGCTACCCTAGTATTCGATTCTTACCGCGATCCCATCACATGTTTATCCTGCAGCCCATACAGCTTTATCCCCACATCCCATCACATGTTGTTTGTTTATCTGTTGGCCTTGCGAGTCGTAGCGCATGCTTAGAGTTGATTGTGCGAGTCGTCTGTTGGTCTTATGGTTCATCTGCTTAGTATGATAGATTGTTCTACTTTAATAAAATGCTATCTTGTATTGGCGATTATAATTAAAAGACAAGGCACCAGGCGGAATGCCTTGCGAGGTGCTTTGTTCTGCTCAGTGTCGACCTAGGAACTAAGATTTTGTCCTCGGATCCGATTTTGAGCGCACTTACCACTTGTGGGAGGCCCTATGGAGCCCCCCTCGACTTTGAACGGATCTACAGCTTGTCCATGTGCCGTAAGTAGTTCGGGTTTTCCATTTACTCATATGCATGTGCATGATGATGATGATGATGATGAGAGGTTATGTGATAAGGGGGGTCATATAGGTGCGGTACGACACGAAGCAGACAGTTCCTACTGTGGTTTGAGCCGCATGGTGGCGTAGGCGAAAACTAATGAGTCCGCAATTGAGATTCGGCGGGACTCCTGACGCGGGTAACAACTCATATGGCTGGCACTTGTTCTTGCTGTAGTGAAGGAATAAGTCGTGTTGAGAAGCCCTGAGGCTTGCTTGGGTTCATCATGCGAGTATGGGTACAGTAGTGCACCCTTGCAGGGTATAATCTTATCGATGAGCCGTGTCCACGGTTATGGACGACTTTGGTGATGATGCTGGCTAACAAGATCTAGACAACTTGCACCTATTTAATGTTAATTAAATTGACTAGTATTATAGAATTACTTTCACAATAAATTATAATTAAAACTGTTTAACGTGTGAGTTTCCCGAATTGCTTCCTCATATTTGGTTGAGGGGGTTAATTCGAGAATGGGTTATGTTTGGTGTTAGTTGTAGATGTTTACTTTATGCGCTCTCTTATCCCTCTCTGATTAGACGGAAGTTGTAGCGTGTCTCTTTAGGTTGCTAGTGCTGCTGCCGCTAAGTCCACCTCTCCTATATTTTGGGAGATGGTGTAGAAAGTAGGCAAGTCGGTTTTGCTTGCCAGGGAGTACCCTGACCCTCTTTTGGGTTATGCTTTATGTGCAGTCAACAGGTTTGAAGTCTGACGACGTTAGTTTGGGAATCCCTCCGGCTTGGCTGGGCAGGGATATGGCGCCATTGCTTATCTTCAGGACTCTTAGTCCAATTTTCTTCTCATCCGTAGTCGGATACTATTCTGCTTCCGCTGTCATTTGTATCTTTGTATTGTATATTTGTTTCTTGACTCGTTCGAGTCGTTGTTGTAATTTATCTTCTGCTGTATTTGTGGATGTATCGGAACTGTTGTAATGTTATCATAATTCCACCCACATAATGCACATGTTTTGTCGTGCACATTATGTCAGGTGGGCGACCTAAAATCTTTATTATGCGGATTTCGGCGGGATCGCTTAAATCTTCATAGTACCGATTTTAGGGCGTCACAAAGTGGTATCAGAGCCTTGGTTTCGATCTCCTTGTTGTTTCGATACGAATGGTTATCGAAGCAGCGGGTCCACAAAAGCCTGTAGGACAACCTCTCTAACGGTCGTTGTTTCTAGAGTGTCGAAACTATTTGACTAAAATTATTTTGAAAAATATCTCAATAGGTTTCTATTTACTCCTTACCTCAATTCTATTTCTCCTCTTACCTTATTTGTTTTTAGAGTCTCTTCTCTTATCCAACTTTCCAAGTTTTAGGATCCTACGTGTGGGTGGACGATTTCTTGCCTTTTACCCTATTAGGTTCGATATTTCGGAGTGGTCTTCGTCGTGAGCAACAACCCCTTGTTAGTGGTGTCGAGAATTTCAATGTGGAGCAACAATCCCTTGTTAGTGGTGTCGAGAAGTTCATCCCGGAGCGTGAAGACTCGATAGTTACCCCTCTCTTCTTGTGGTCTCGGCGTGGATCGCGGGACGCGATCCCTTGTTAGTGGTGTCGATTGTAACGCCCCGGGATTTATCCCCTTTTTGTTTTGTGAGTTTTCTTATTTGCATCGACATGGCATCGCATTGCATCACATTAATTTAATTGGTTGCATTTAAATTTATTTCCACAATTAAATTCAAATGCATTTTGAATTAATTAAAAATGTGTTGTTTTCAAATCTTTTGCAAATGTTAAAAATTAGTTTATTAAATTGTCATTTTAAAACTAAAAATATTTTGTATAAGATTCGTGTTCAAATTCATTTTCGATTTTGTTCTAAAAATATAAAACGAAAAAGAATAACGGTGACAAATAAGGCCCAAAGCCCACCTAAGCCAAACCCTAGATTTCTCCCAGGAAAATTCTTTCCCACCCCCTGGAAGTTTGCAGCCACCCTCCTTCTTTTTCTGGGAATTTGCAAAAGCCCTTCCACCCCCTTTTCTTTCTTTTCCCCCTCCTTCCTTTCTTTTTCCTTTTTCTTTTTCCTCTTTTCTTTTTTTTTCTTCTCTTCTCTTTCTCTTCTTCCTCATCCCGAGCCGCACCAACCTCCTGCGCCCGACGCTTCCCCAGCCCTGTGCCTCCTCCGGCCGCTCCGGCCCCGAGCTCCGCCGCCGCCAGCCGGCCGCCGGCCCCGTTCGCCGCTGCCGTCTCCCCCAGCCCCGGGCCGCCGTCGCCCCGAGCCGAGCTCGCCGAGCCGCCCCCAGCCTCCTCCCGCCGGCCGCGCCTCGCCTGCCCCGCGCCCTGCCGCCGCCCAGGCCGCCTCCGGCCCGGCCGCCGCGCTGCCTCCGCCGGCCGGCCGCACCGCCGCCCCACGCCCTCGCCGCGCCGCCCGGAGCCCACACCAACCGCCCTGTGCTCGCGCACCGCGCCTCCCTCCGGCCCTGCAGCTCCCCAGCGCCCCGCCGTCGGCCTCCCTACGTGACGCGCGCCTCCCGCCGCCGCTGCCGGCCCCGGCGCCGTCGGTCACCGCCGCGCCCGGCCGCCTCCCCGCTGCGCGCCCCTGCGCCAGCGCCGCCGCCGCGCTCCTCCACGTCGTGCCGCCGCGCCCTCCGAGCCGCACGCGCACGCGCCCGTGCTCGAGCTCCCCGACGCCAACTCCCAGCGCCTCCGGCCTCGCCTCCGGCCGTCGCCCGTGCGCGTGCTGCGCTCCACTTCCGCCACGCGTGTCCGCGCCGCCGTCGCCCACGCAACGCCTCCACCCGCGCCGGTCGCCGCCACCGTACACATCCGCGCCGCGTTTCTCCGTCCGGTGGTGTCCTCGCGTCCGCCGCCCGCAAGGTGCTCGGTGGAATTCCCGCACGACCCCGGCGTCACTTTTGTTGCCCGTTTTGTCCACCCTTCGAGGTGCTGCCCGTGCGCGTGTGTGTGCCCCTTCCGGTGCAGCGTTGCTGCGACTGCCCGTGTCCGTGTTGCGGTGCCCGCCCGTGCGCGTTTCTTCCGGTGTCCGTTGCCGTGCTCCACGTGCCCGCGCCCGTCAACGGTGATGACCGAGTACGACTACCCGACTACTTCCACGACACCGACAAATGACGATACCCCGGTTCCGCGACGGCTACTTCCCCGATGTCGACTACTTCCTCTATGGACCGAAGACGTCGGTATCGAACCCTAGTTCACCCGATCCGACGTACGAACCCAAACCCTAACCCTATACCTATTTTATTAAATGTCATCTATCTTGTGCATTTCACATCATAATTACATGTGTTGCATCTCTTGGGTTTGTGGGTGTAGCAATTCACCTAAATAATAAATTATGGAATGTGTGGGGTAATAAATATATAATGCCCTATTCCATTTAATTTAATTAGATCACCCATGCCATGTGTTGCCATGCTAACCAACATTTAATATTGCTGGTAAATAAATAACGTGCACCTAAATATTAATTGTCGGAATTCCGGTTCCGCTTAATTTGGATTAAGTACATCTCGCATTACATCTTGACATGCCATGCATCATTCTCATATGATCATGCTGGATCTTTTGCCGTAGTTGAAAAATGCATCTTTTACGCTTTCCAGTGTTTGTTGCTTCTTCGCGGATAAGACGTTGAGATGTGTGAGCAACGACAAGATCTGCTTCCATGCGGGATTCCAGGCAAGCAAAGTTTGCTTGTTTACCTATACATTGTCTTTCATTCCTGCCGTTGATCTCTGCTACCCTAGTATTCGATTCTTATCGCGATCCCATCACATGTTTATCCTGCAGCCCATACAGCTTTATCCCCACATCCCATCACCTGTTGTTTGTTTATCTGTTGGCCTTGCGAGTCGTAGCGCATGCTTAGAGTTGATTGTGCGAGTCGTCTGTTGGTCTTATGTTTCATCTGCTTAGTATGATAGATTGTTCTACTTTAATAAAATGCTATCTTGTATTGGGGATTATAATTAAAAGATAAGGCACCAGGCGGAAGGCCTTGCGACGTGCTTTGTTCTGCTCAGTGTCGACCTAGGAACTGAGATTTTGTCCTTGGATCCAATTTTGAGCGCACTAACCACTTGTGGGAGGCCCTATGGAGCCCCCCCTCGACTTTGAACGGATCTACAGCTTGTCCATGTGCCGCAAGTAGTTCGGGTTTTCCATTTGCTCATATGCATGTGCATGATGATGATGATGATGATGATGATGAGAGGTTATGTGATACGGGGGGTCATATAAGTGCGGTACGACACGAAGCGGACAGTTCCTACTGTGGTTTGAGCCGCATGGTGGCGTAGGCGCAAACTAATGAGTCCGCAATTGAGATTCGGCCGGACTTCTGACGCGGGTAACAACTCATATGGGTGGCACTTGGACTTGCTGTAGTGAAGGAATAAGTCGTGTTGAGAACCCCTGATGCTTGCTTGGGTTGATCATGCGAGTATGGGTACAGTAGTGCACCCCTGCAGGGTATAATCTTACCGATGAGCCGTGTCCACGGTTATGGACGACTTTGGTGATGATGCTGGCTAACAAGATCTAGACAACTTGCACCTATTTAATGTTAATTAAATTGACTAGTAATATAGAATTACTTTCACAATAAATTATAATTAAAACTGTTTAACGTGTGAGTTTCCCGAATTGCTTCCTCATATTTGGTTGAGGGGGTTAATTCGAGAATGGGTTATGTTTGGTGTTAGTTGTAGATGTTTACTTTATGCGCTCTCTTATCCCTCTCTGATTAGACGGAAGTGGTAGCGTGTCTCTTTAGGTTGCTAGTGCTGCTGCCGCTAAGTCCACCTCCCCTATATTTTGGGAGATGGTGTAGAAAGTAGGCAAGTCGGTTTTTCTTGTCAGGGAGTGCCCTGACCCTCTTTTGGGTTATGCTTTATGTGCAGTCAACAGGTTTGAAGTCTGACGACGTTAGCTTGGGAATCCCTCCGGCTTGGCTGGGCAGGGATATGGCGCCATTGCTTATCTTCAGGACTCTTAGTCCAATTTGCTTCTCATCCGTAGTCGGATA
The DNA here is from genome assembly GCA_026929855.1 of Poa annua. Lineage (NCBI taxonomy): Eukaryota > Viridiplantae > Streptophyta > Magnoliopsida > Poales > Poaceae > Poa > Poa annua. Next base: position 26,000,001 of record CM049432.1, read on the forward strand.
CTATTCTGCTTCCGCTGTCATTTGTATCTTTGTATTGTATATTTGTTTCTTGACTCGTTCGAGTCGTTGTTGTAATTTATCTTCTGCTGTATTTGTGGATGTATCGGAACTGTTGTAATGTTATCACAATTCCACCCACATAATGCGCATGTTTCGGCGTGCACATTATGTCTGGTGGGCGACCTAAAATCGTTATTATGCGGATTTCGGCGGGATCGCTTAAATCTACATAGTACCAATGTTAGGGCGTCACACATGGCTCCCAAGAAGAGTACAACATCCTCTGTTGCTGCTGCTGCCGCCACCGGCCAGAAGAGGAAGAAGGCGAGTGCTGCTGCCGTTCCCGCCGCTCTGAAGAGGGAGTCTGGCGGCTGGACCTCGCCGATCATGACGGAGAAGAGGCTGACGCTCCTTCGCAATTAGGGTCTGCTTCCTCCCGCGACGGAACTCGCCGCCCGTGCTCCGGGCAAGGAGAAGTCCCGGTGTTCTGCTGAGTTTAACCCCCGGGGTTTTGGTTTTCTGTTGCACGATTTTGTGCGCGGTCTTCTTTACGCCTACGGGATACAGATCAGATCTGGTCCCCAATGGCGTTTTGCACATTGCCTGTTTTATGGTAATGTGTGAATGCTTTTTGGGGGTATCCCGAGCTGGCCACTTTGGAAGTCCATCTTCCAGGTGCGTCACATGGCCCGCAACAACCGGGTGAACCCAGTCGGAGGCATCGGCTTCCAAGTTAAGAGTGGCTGCAAGTACTTCTCCTTAAAGGCAGTCGACTCCGCTCACGGGTGGAGGACCAAGTGGTTCTACGTCCCCGTGGACCAGGATGTCAGGCCAGCCTTTTCCGCTGGGGACGCTCCTGAGAAGACGAAGGACTGGGCGCACACTCTTTCTCCAGCCGAAGAAAGCGAGTCTGCCCCGCTGCTGGAGAAGGTCGAAAGGTTGCTGAACACTGTTATAGGTGTTCAGCTGATCTACACCTTCCTGAAGCGTCGGGTGTGTCCCCTCCAACAGCGTGCGCACCCGATGTGGGCGTAAGAGGGGGCACACGACGCCACCCGGGTTAGTGCTGTGGAGCTGTCGCCTAACGAGCTCGACGCACTCGTGAAGTCGGTAACCAGCTACAAAGCCGAGGATACCATCAACTATGCTTTTGCCACAACTCCCTTTTGCTTGGAGAAGTCTCTTCCTGAAGTAAGTTCTTTGCTTATGCTTGCACCTTGTTTTTGCCAACTGGATTTTGTTATCTTCTGCTCATCTGCTCTTGTTTTTGCTTTGTCTCGTGTAGGGGCACTCGACAAAGTCGTCACTTCCTCCCCTTCCTGAAGTTGGTCCTGTCGAGGAGACGACTGTGCTGAAGGAGCGCGAGAAGTTGACGGACTCCCTGCCCGAGGCCGAATCCTCTTCTTCGGAGAAATTTGAAGTGGATGGAAAAGGTGTAGAGCAGGTCGAGGTTGACCTTTCTGTTGAGCCCGCCCTAAAACGTCATCGTTTGGCGCACCCAGGTGGGGACGAGGGGAAGGCAGATTTCGGCGCTTCCTCCCATGTAAGGGATGTGCCACCTTTGTCCCAGCGCTCGCCGACACCCTCTACTTGCCATTCTGGATTTGGCGGGCCTCGGTATGACGATGACTTATCTTCTGATGAAGACGAGCGAAGGTATTCTTTGCCATATGCATGTGTGTACAGATTTCTTCTATTTGCTTTGCTTATGCTTGTTTTGTGACGTATTTTCTTCTGTGTCTTTAGCGATGACCGGGTAGCCAGTCCTCTAGCTGTCTGTGTGGTGACTGCCACATCCTCTCCTGCCGTGGAGGCGGTAATCGCATCTCCACCTTCTATTCCTCTACCGGATGTTGTGGCGCCCACTACGGCTGCTTTGACTGCCGTGCATGTGCCCTCTTCCTTGCCTTCCTGGCTGAGGCACGTAAGATTCCCTCTTTTGTATCTGTAGAATGTTTTTACCTTTGGCATGTGTGATTGATATATGCTTTGTGTATGCAGCCGGCCATAAGTGGCCTTGCTTCTTTTGGCGAGGCTTTTGCGCAGTCGAAGGAGGAGCGAGGAGCTCTTCGCTTTCGATTGGACCAGCTGAACCGTAAGTTCCTCTGTTTTTGTCTATTTGTGTTGTTGTTCCTTTCTGTGACTGGGGTTTTTGTATTTTTCTCAGGGGAGAAGGATACTCTGGAGTCCCGGTTGGCTGATGTGGAAAAGACCATCTCCCAGCAATCAACTGCAAGGGAAGAGCTTGGTGCTCTTCGTGCTTCTGAGGGGGAACGGGCCAAGCGACTGCTTGGATTTGCGCATTCCCTTGCAGGTGAGAACGGTATGATTTTTGTGTGAGAATTTCCTGGTTTCTCTTCCAGCTTCTGACAAGGACACCCTCTTTTGTTTTGTAGGCCCTTCTACCAGCTCCAGTGGCGCGGCGAGTGACGCTTTGTCACTTGACCAAGCCATTGACCAGGTGGGGGTGGCCATACAGCATGCCAAGAAATCTCTGGAGACCTCCACCCACACTCTTGGTGCTGTTTTCAAGGAGGTGCTTCCTTCAGCCGAGATCCCCTCGACTATCACGGGGTTTGCTGTGCAGCTGGGCCCCAAGTCGAAGACTTTGAAGGCTTACGCGCAAGAGCTGATGTTACGCGGCTCAGACTCCACCCTCAAGCTCCTTCTTAGTCATGGCGTGGCTGCCGACTACGAGTCCATCCTATCTGACTTTCGAAGCCCTCTAATCTGAAGAAGTATGGGCCACGCGTCTCCAGCCTTGCTAAGGCCAGTATTGCGACTATGGAGCGTCGCTTTGCAGCCGTTGCTGCTGCCCGTAAGGACGGGTCTGAGTCTGCTGCCCAGTCGTAGACAACATTTGTTATAGATTTCTATTTTATTTTTATGACATACGATGACGAGGTTATACCAAACGGGTACCCCTTCGTGTGGGTACCTAGTGCACGTAATGACTAAAGCCCAATTGTCAATAGGATGAAGAAACCCAACAAGCGAAGCCTAAGTCAAAGACTTCTACCATAGATAGCATAGTCGATAGTACTTTCCATATATGTAGTCCTAGTCGGTAACAACCCGAGACCTATACCCCTATATAAAGGACAGGAGGGTGGCCGATCAAGGACACGCCCAATCAGAATCACTATACCCTAGCAAGATCCACATCTTGCTAGAACCCTGTACTCGCCGCATATTCACAATCAATAACAGACTAGCAGGACGTAAGGGTGTTAACTCACTCGAGTGCCCCGAACCTGGGTAAATACCGCTTGTCAGCCGACGAATCTACCAACACTACGCGTTCTCTACTTCATAACTCTTACCCTAGGCTAGCAACCATGCGTATTGATGGGGACATCCCTCGTCAATTGGCGCCGTCTATGGGAATATGTAGTGTTGGATCTGCGGATTTTTCGGTCCAAATTTCAAACGGCAACTCGCCGACTTCTTCAAAAGAATGCACATCAGCGACCGCAGATCACATCCAGCTCATACGCGACCACTCACCAAAAGCAACTTCACCAGACAGGATCAGGCCATACTCACCCGAACCTCAAGAGATTTACTCCAATCTCGATTCAGGTTTTGATCTAACCATTGGGGAATATAACTTTTTTGTTGATCAGTTTGGTGTGCAGGATCTAGCCGAACAGATCACAACTAAGCCATTCCAAGAGATATCGGCTGAGGTCGCGTCTTCAGCAAACAAGGAGGATACCCCATCACAGCTCGATCTGATCCCGCCACCAAAATCCCCCACAGATTCAATGTCATCGGCGGAATTCAACAAATTCATGGCAGATGAGTTCCCCGAAGTTGAAGGACCATCGACTACTTCAGCCGACGACATGATCATATCAATGGCTTCGGCTGGAAGCACAGGAGCGGCAACAACACATATCGATCCGATCTCATCCATAGCAGGATCCATGTCTACACGAGAATTCAACGAGTTCATAATGCAGAACGAGATAGAAGAAGTACAATCAACTCTCCAGACTAATCCAGTCGAAGATCATATGCGGATCGATGCTACAGAAGAAAGCTTCCACCTCTCTGAGTATGATAAACCTACAGAAGACAGCATACGTCTGACCGACTTTACCAACCCAGAGATCCAATCTCCACTTCACGCTTCCATCGACTACGACGAACATATGCAGCAAATAGAGGGTGGCGAAAATAGCAAAAACGAAAACACAAGCACAGAGTGGGATAGCGACACCGAGGCAGCATATAAAGACCACACATGCTACATATATCCTTATCACATACCCCGACAAATTTGCGTTGCAATCACAGCAGAGACATCAGAAAACGCAGCCAATCACCGACCAGTCGAGTACCCCTGTACGGTCACTCTACCAGATGGTACAACCACGCTGGACATCTCGGTGGAAACAGCTGCAAAAGTGACAAAGTTCATAGAAGAGGGCATAATGATGCCAGCAAACGCAACCCCAGATGAACTAGCAACATACAATTACTTCAACTCGCAGGAATCAGAACGTCTAAAGCAATACAGGGCAACACTCGAGGAACGAAAAAGGCAGGCAAGCATATCAAGTGCTCGCAGATGACAGCTATCTATCAGTTGTACAGGAGCAACAGAAAGACGAGACAGATCTAGGTTCCAAAGAATCCCTGAGAACGAAAGGGCAGAAGTCACTCGAAACCTGGACAACTCATTCCTAACAGTCGACTCTAGTGGCATAATCCTACCCACAACAGCAGAGGGAGCCCTCATATCCATAGGAGCGTATCTTCAAGCAGGAAAACCACCGGCAGGTGACCCAGCCGAAGCTATGTACCTCCAGCAAATGAAGGCTCTGGAAATCACAACAAAAGAACTGGTGGATGGAGGAAGGCGAGGACGAAGCGGAAGTCATTCGCGAGGACGCCATAGTCGCAGTCCTTAGCGAAGCAGCGCTAGAAAGAGTTCCAGCCGTCACAGGTCAAGAAGTCGCTCAAGCAGCAGGTCCAGGAGATCAGGCAGTCACGATTCACCTGACAACTGCAACGCAGGTCCATGCGGAGCACAATGCTTCACTCGACGGATACAAGAGGCAAAGTTGCCAAAGAAGTTTGGCCTGCCAGCCATGCCAAAATTCAACTCAAAGCAAGAGCACTCGGGCTGGCTAGAGGACTACAAATTGGCAGTGATATGCCAACGAGGAACAACAATGACGACACTACAATATCTACAGCTGATGCTTGAAGGTACAACCCGTGATTGGCTCAAGTCATTACCTGTAGGAGCCTTCGACTCCTAGGACCACTTCAAGAAGGATTTCATAAAATATTTCGACCCTCTCTGCGAAAGGTCGAAAACATTTGAGGAACTAAGAGCATGCCGGCAAAAGACAGACGAGACGCTCAGGGCGTACATCAGAAGATGGACCTCCACCCGAAACTCTGTGGGTGCAATATCAGAGGACAAAGCTATGGACGCCTTCACAAACAGAGTCTATAGAAAAGATTTCAGGGAGGCACTCGGACGGCAAAAGCCGAAAAACATGGCGGAGCTCAAGAAGCTAGCAACTGAATGGGCGGATGGCGAAGACGCAGTTCAAAGCAAAACTCCCCACTCGCCGCAACGACACCGCGACCGACGAGACAGTCGAGACCACCGCGATAGCCGAGATCACCGTGATAGAGACGACAAACGAAGAAGACACGACTACGATCACGGTAGCAAAGACAAAGTCAAATTCGTGGCAGTTGGATTCTCACATGACAATCGTAATCAAGATGACAGAAAACAGGATGACCGACATAACAATCGACAAGACGACTGTCGGGACACACGAAGCAATTACAGGCACGACAGATGTAACATCCCAACATTTTATAATGTTCAAAAATCACAAAAATTTAAAACTTTTCTTTTTATTAAAATAAAATATAAAATACATAAGAAAACCAACTACAAAAGACTTTAAACTTATTGAAAGGGTTTAATATTTCAAATATCTCAGTTTAACATTATTTTCAAAAGTTGTTTCAAGTAAACAATTTATTATTCATTGTAATTATTAAAACCTCAATATCTAATTTGACAAATGTTTTACAAGGCTTCAAACCATATTCATGAAATAAATAGTTTCCTCATAAGTATATGATTTCAAACACTTAGCCATAACTATTCATAAATTAAATAATATTTATAAGTGTTCTTTTAAACTAATTAAAACAATATCTATTTGCCAAAAGGTTTTTATTCTTTTAACTAAGTTCAAAACATAGTTTTAGAAATTACAAGTCTATAGTTATAACTTTAAAACTTCATGGATTTAAATTAATGAATTATCCAAATAGGCATTTCATTAGCTTAAATGATTTTCATTTATTTTCAAAACATAAAATGACTTTCTTGAAAATATATTCTATATAAGAAAAGAATTAAATCTAAAATATTTTCCAAAGTTGTTTATGAAGTTTCAAATGATTTATCTTAATATAAAATATAATGGTGCACAAATGACTTGATTTGAATACATTATTTTCCCTGGTTATTTTCTTATAGTATGTGTTATTATACTAAAGCCTAAAATGAATTTAGTATTTGGAAATGAGTTTAAATGACTTAAATTCAAACATATTGGAATGTGGGTATTTTTCAAATTTTATTTAGCCAAAAGAAAATTTCATTAAGATATAATTTCAAATTTGACTTTAAGTGTCAAATTTGTATTTAATCAATATTTCAAAATATTATTTTTTTTAAAATGTTCAAAACATGCCACAACTGGTTCAACACAAAGATAATAATATTAAAATTTTTAGAAATTGGTTTGATCTCATTTGGATAGATAAATCAAAAGATATGAATTAAAAGAAAAATGAGAAAACAGAAAAAGAAAAATTGATGACGTCATCGCTGACGTCACTGCGTCTTCTTCCTCCGCACGTGAATTACGCCTGAGATCGCCGGAGCTTCCAATCCGCGCTGTGATGATCGCGCGGTGTTCCCCTCGGCCTCCATATAAAGCCCCGAGCCCCCCCGTTCTTTTCCCCCAAGAACCCTAGCCCAACCCGCCGCCAGGCTCGTGTATTTGCTCGCTAGACTTCGGATTTCCGCCGCCGTTCTTCTTCGTTCTCCGGCAAGGTGAGCAACCCCCGAGCCCCTGGTCTTCTCCTCCGTCCTTGCCATCCTCGGGCGCATCCGTATGACCTTTTGTTTCGTCCTTCCCCGCAGCTAGTCGACGAAACCGTGCGAGACCGAGCTCGCCGGAGTAGCCGTGGCTCCGCCCGCACCTCCCAGCCGTTCCAGGAAGAACGCGACGACGACGTTGCCCCCTTCGTCTTCAACGCGACGCGCCTCACTTGAGGGCATCATCCGCGTGTCCGAGGAACTGACGGAGCACCGTCCCCGTCCGCGTCCGAGCCGCCGCCGCCGTCTCCTTCGTCTCCGGCGACCGGAGCGCCGCCACCTTTTGGTCAATCGCTGTGAGCCCTCCGATCTCCTTCCAACGGCTAGGATTAGATCCCTGCACGAATCGGTACGAGTAGATCTCGATTCTCAGATCTGGATCAGATCCGGATCTAACGATCCAGATCCAGTCACTTATCCACGCCAGCGCCAGCGTGTCAGCCTAGTCAGCGCACAGTCAGCGCCCAGTCAGCACTGACGTGTAAAATCATTTTCGCGATTTATTTAATTGGCAGTTTTGCAGAAAAGCCCTTGTCTATTCAAACTATCATATCTTTTTCTCTGTTTATCCAAATTTAAATATTTTTATATATTTGGAAAACCCTCGACATGTAGAATATTATGGATCTGCCAAAATTCAAATTTGACTTAGTTTAAATATTCAAATTTCAAATGGAAGATTTGAATATTTTTGTCATAACTTTAAATCTGTAAATTAAAAAATTGCAAATAAAATTGTTTCAGAAACTTTAGAATATTTTTAAATTGATGCCACTGCTATAAAATAATTTTGAGTAATATTTGAATGAAGTCATAGTTATATATTTAATTTGAATAGTTTGAGTATTTTCAACATAACTATTAATAGAAATATTATTTTTGATTAAATCAAATTGCTATAAATGTAATTAAATGCCCCTGTCTATTAACACTAATTATAAAAGTTTGTTATAAAAATTTAATCATAGAAAACTTTAATCTTATAATTATTCCTTTTATTATTTTTTTCCAAAAATAGAAATTAATTAAATTGCATTTATAAATTCATGCATAATTATAAAGAAATCAAAAAAGTTATTTTGATGTTTTCTTGTGATTTAAAATTGCATTTCATTCATAGCATATTTTATTTTGTAGATATAATTCTCATAGGAAAACTCCTCTTCATTATTTTCTCTAAGTTAGGATTATTTTAACCTTAGCATTTTGGTAAAGTGTTATACACTTAGACACTTAGGATTTTCAAGATGGAGCTAGAAGGCCATTGAAGGACTTAGCCAAAACAAGACTTCAGAAGTATCTTCAAGGAGTAGAAGCACTTAGAAGAAAAGCAAGAAGAAGTTCAAGAAGACCAACCTCCTTTATTCTCTAAGTCTTTCTTGCTCTCTGTCTTTTCTTCCTTCTTATCTGAGACTTCATAAAGACTAAGTTAATTCCAAGACCAGCCTCGGTGATATGAGAATCATCGAGTCTGAAGATTTATCAAGTCTACAAAAATTCATTCAAGACATCACCAAGGGGAAAGCTACAAGTCTGGAGATGAAGCCTGGAAGATCAACTACATCCTTCTTTCTATCTTTTCCCTCTTTCCTAATCTTGTATTTTAGACTTAAACAAAATTTGATCATGATGATTATCATCTTTGAAGTTTGTTGGATCCTAACGGCATAGTGAGATGAAGCGACCTGGAGACAAACCTTACATGTCCACGTACATGAGACCTGTTCCACAATTTAAGTGTCTGGCCGGGTGTCTGTCTCTCTCACTATAGTGAATATCCAATTTATAAAGAGTTGATAATAATTGTTGATCACCTCGAAGAACAGAGCTAGTATTTTCTCTAAGTATTTTGCACATCAAGACTAAGCCATTAGAGTGCTTATTCAAGATGATATAAAACAAAATATTTTATTCAACTTATGACCTTAGTCCTTAGTCATTTTTGACCAACACATTTCCTTGCATTAACTTAAAAGATTTTCATGCATGACATGTTTTCCTTAGAAGTTTACAAAACTTGTTTGTTCACTAGATATGAGCATGTAGGTTTGATGATTGCTGTTTGTTGATTGTTGTATTGTTTTTTGCTTATATGGTTTAGATTGAACGGAGAGCAAACGTTCGTTGTTGAAAAGAGTTTGTGAACAAACGACAACATTCAAAGGCAAGTGGCACACCTCATAAACTCCCTATTATTTTCTATATGCATTACTTAGTGTATTTTTATATGCATGTGTAGGATAGTAGTGCTATGCTAAACGTGTGTAGAATTCCCTTACTCCTGTGTCTAGGTTCCTATATAATACTTAGTAGATATATTGATGCTATGCAATGATGAAAAGTTTTACAAAATGTAAGTGACTACTCAGGGCTGTGCTCATGGTTGTCGTCGCCTAGGATGAATGTCTATTCTACTTAGGGCCGTGAGCATGGTGATTTTTACCTGAGAGTGCACATCCACTAAGTTAATGAAACTCCTGGGTGGATTGGTTGTTAATGGTGGCGAAGTTGAGTGGCTACTCCGGTCCATGTCTTTGGTTTCTGGAGTACGTGCACTTGTGGATGGCCACCCAGGGAACAGAGGAATCTGAAGAACTCCGAGTGACGATTGCTTCCAGTGCAGCCATTGCCATATGGGCTCTGGCTTGATCAATTATGTTGCGTGGACTCTCTCCGGCTTGACAAGCAGATGTAGGGGGATGTTAGGTGGAACGGGTCAAGCCAGAGTGGGAGGGAAAATGCTTATGAAAGATCTCGTCTCATTCTTCTCCTTTCCTTATCACAAATGGTGTGTAAAGGATAATTTGGGTTGAATGGGTACAATGGTGAACGTGCACAACCTCTGCAGAGTGTAAAACTAAGTACTTAGCCGTGTCCCCGGTACGGACAATTTGAGCAGCTGATCACGGACGTCAAACGGAGGATTCCATCATTCCAACTTCAGAAATAACACTTGATGGGTGAACAAGGGAAGATGAGATTTATGGTTTTCATGCCATACTTGTCTTGATTTGAAGAAAGAGTTTTCCAAAGAGATAGGAAAAATTGGCTTTATGCAAAATTGCCTTGAACTTCACCAGCCAAATATGCATATAGGCTTTAGAGTTATTCCATTAAGTGTCCACCATAGTGTCACTTGCCAGACTCCATTTTTAATGGAATCTGGCCCACGTTGTTGCAATATTTTCTTATTGCAGATTTATTAAGATGACGAGTGAGGTTTCGTTTAAAGGTTTCGAGTCTGCAACCAACATGTTTTCGCCTGTGGCAACATGAAGTTGTTGGAGACCCACTGCTATTGCATTTCCGTTGTGTACTTTTTCAATGCTAGCTTTATGCTATGCAACTTGTATCGAATATTTTGTAATTCTGGATCATCGATGTAATAAAATTGACGCTTTGTTGTGATATTACATCGTAAACTGTGTGTGCAAATGAATCGATCCAGGGATTTGCACTATACACAGGTATCTGCCTTATTTAAAGTGCAGGTACGCTACAACAGACCAGTCAATCGACATGACGACAGAAGCATGGACCAGAACGGAGGTTACAGTAAACAAGACGGGCATAAACGCTCTGATCCAAGGAACGAAAATCCATGTAGATTGCACTTATTCAAAGACCCAGAGACTGGAAGATTAATATCCAGTCATACCATTGAAAGCTGCCGTGAATTCGAGTAGTTGGCAAACGAGTATGCAAAATGGCGCAGAAGCAATGCATTCGAGCATATGGTACCTACACCATAAGGCACAACACTACCACCACCCCCATCATATGACCCTAACAGACCGCGGGAGCGATACATTACACACACAAAAACTCGACAGATCAGTACTCTAATCACCAGAGGCAAACGTACATGATCCAGAAGGGGCGACCATCCAACAGACAACAAAAGCTGCACACCAGGCATGTCAACATGGCAGTCATGGCACCACCACCTGTGCCAGAATACCTCCGAGGATCGGAGACAACAATTACATTCAGTCGAGAAGACCACCCACCATCTGTATATAGGCCAGGTCATTCCGCCCTAGTGCTAGAAGCTCACATAGGCAGCTACAACATTGCCAAGGTTTCCATGGATGGAGGAAGTGGCATCAATATCATCTTCGCCGACACACTGCGTTGAATGAACAGGTCAGTCGACAATTTACTTCCATCGTCAAATACATTTCATGGCATAGTTCTAGGCAAAGCCATTGTGCCAAAAGGCACGATACAAGTCGATGTCACATTTGGAGATGCAACACACTTCCGCACCGAGACAATGGAATTCAAAGTCGTCGACTGGAGATCACAATATCATGCCATACTAGGGCGACCAACGTTCGCCCGATTCATGGCAATACCACATTACGCATACCTCCAATTAAAGATGCCAGGCCCAAAGGGAGTGATCACGGTCAGTGAAAATTTTCAAAGGTCAGATGCTTGCGACCGCGACTTCAATAAGATTTCTGAGACATTCGGAGCAGAACAGACACTGAAGGAACTCTCACTTCTCAGTGCTAAAACATACATGCCAGAGCATAAAAACAGGGCACCGACAAAGCATTTAACACTGGATATGACACACGCACACACCAGGTCCATCCGACTGACCCGTTGAAAACAGTCAAACTATCAACACGCTTGCCTCCCGCATAGGGAGGTGCGCTCGTCGAATTCCTCCGTGAGAACTAGGATATGTTTGCATGGTCAGCAGCTAACATGCCAAGCATACACAGGGAATTCGCCGAGCACTCTCTCCAACTCAATCCAGGAACTAGGCCTGTCAAACAAACGGTACGACGCGTCTCAGGGCCTAAAAGAGAAGCCATAGAGAAGCATGTGAACAAGCTACTCAATGCAAACTTCATTACAGAAATCAAGAAATCAGAATGGGTAGCCAACCCCATGATAGTCGAGAAGAAGAAGACAACCGAAATCAGGATGTGCATCAATTTTACAGGGCTAAACAAGTGTTGCCCGAAGTATCATTTCCTGCTACCTCGCATCGATCAGATTCACGACTCCACTGCAGGATGTGCTCGACTGTCATTCCTCGACGCATATTCTGGATATCACCAGATAAGGATGAAAGCAGAGGACCAGGAAAATACAGCTTTCACAACTCCACTCGGAGTATATTGCTATACCACAATGCCTTTCGGCCTGAAAAACTCAGGAGCCACCTATCAGTGCATGATGCAGAATTGTCTGAAAACACAGATTGGGAAAAATGTAGAAGTTTACGTCGATGACATAGTGATCAAGTCGAAGAAAGAGGACACAATGTTATCAGACATAAAGAGACATTTGACAACCTCAGAAGTTACAACATAAAATTGAACCCGAAAAAATGTACCTTCGGAGTACCGGCGGAGAATTGTTGGGCTACCTAGTATCGGCCAAAGGAATCGAAGCAAATCCAGAGATAAATGCCATACTAACTATGCAAAGGCCTACAAAGCTTTATGAGGTACAACAATTGACATGAATAGTGGCAGCCCTCAGTCGGTTCATAAGCAAGTTAGGCAAGAAGGCACTACCACTTTATCGATTAATGAAGAAAGCAGATAAATTCAAATGGACAGAAGAAGCAGAAGCAGCTTTCATCGACCTCAAGCGAACACTCACTAAACCCCCCGTTCTAGCTGCACCGAAAGAAAAAGAGCCGCTATACCTCTATGTGGCGGCAACAAACAGGGTGGTCAGCACAGTGCTTGTGGTCGAGCGCATGGAAGAGGGAAAAACTCAAAGTATGCAAAGACAAGTCTATTACATCAGCGAGGTGTTATCCCTATCAAATCAAAGATATCCACATTTTCAGAAACTGGCTTATGTAGTGTTCATAACAACAAGAAAACTACGACACTACTTCACAGAGCACCCAATAACGGTGATCAGCAAATCGGCAATTAGAGACATACTCAGCAATCCAGATGCAACAGGACGAGTCGCAAAGTGGCTCATTGAGACGGGGCCGCTCGGGATCACATATGATCACCCAAAAGCTATCAAAGCTCAAGTGTTACCTGATTTCACCACCGAGTGGATAGAATCCCAATTGCCGGGAGTACCGGACATATCCAATTCATGGACAATATACTTCGATGGATCCAAGAAAAACGAAGGGGTAGGAGCAGGAGTAGTACTCATATCCCCAAAAGGGGACAAGCTGAAGTACGTACTCCAAATGGACTTCCCAACACCATCCAATAACGAGGCGGAATATGAAGGTTTAATACACGACATACAGATGGTCAAGACGATGGGATGCACTCGACTGATGATATACGACGACTCGAATCTGGTGGTACAACAGACAATGAAGGCTTGCGACGTAGTAGCAGATAACATGATTGCATATCGTGACTTTTATAACATATTAGAAGGAGACTTCGACGGATGGGAATTGCGGCACATCGGGCGAGAAAGCAATGAAGAAGCAGATATACTAGCTAACATTGGGTCGACTAAGGCAGAAGTCCCGCCATGTGTCTCTCTAAAGCGCATCACGCACATATCCATCCATAAGAAGCGATCAGCAGCAAGCTCAAAGGAAGCCACAACAGGTAATACGCCTACCACAATGGACCCGTAAGTAGAAGTCCTTTTATGTCAGGGTGATCGCGTGGCTCCAGCCTGGACCGAGCCAATTCTAGCTTTCATGCTAAGGGAAGAACTACCAGATGACACAACAGAATCTAGGAGAATAACCCGACGTGCCAAAGCATACACCATTATCAACGGTGAACTCTATAAACGAAGCACCTCAGGCGTTTTCCAAAGGTGCGTTGAATTCGAAGACGACAAACTATATTTTGTGATATTCATGTAGGAACTTGTGGGCATCACGCCGGTAGTCGATCACTGGTAGCGAATGCCTTCATAGCAGGGTTCTACTGGCCCACCACACTCAAATACGTACAAGATATCGTCAAAAGATGCATCGCACTAGTGGAAAAGGCTTATAGGTGGGATGACCCTTTGTGGCGCACCAGTATCCCATGCGCCACATAAAAGATTTAGTGGCGCACAAACAAATGCGCCACAAACATCTTTGGCGCACACAAAAATAATGCGCCACATAAAGTTGTCTTTTTATGGCACACTATGAGACATGCGCCACAGAAAGAGGGTGGGACCCACCATGCAGTTCGAATTTTGAAATTTTGGACACTCTCTGTGGCGCACCAGGCCCATGTGCCACAAAAAGATGCAGATTCTGTGGCGCACCAAGGCCCATGCGCCACAGAAAGAAAACATTTTGTGGCGCATGGTTAGTGGTGCGCCAGAGAAAACCAACATTCTGTGGCGCATGGTCCTAGTGCGCCACAGAATGTGCCTGTTTGTGTGGCACATGGGCCTGGTGCGCCACAAAAAAATGTTTGGTGCACCACAAAATGTGAACCTGGGACCACTTAAGCATTCAATGCACAAAAAACTCAGATTCATTAGCAGCCTTTCCTCTTCCCTCACCAACACGTTTTTGTCCTCTTTCTCACCCAATTCCCCCCATTCTTTCTATATGATTCTTCCATTTCTAGAAGGTTAAAACCTATTTTGTTCCATAGAGATAGCTTAGTATGAGAGAGGGCATCATGTATCAACTCTCCTCCTCTTTTTGTCCACTAATTTCTCTCCAAACAAACATCACACGATCACCGTCTCGGAGGAGCTCCAATCTTAGGTGAGACATCGATCTTCTCCTCTTTTTGTTGTGGCCGGTGTGCATGATTGTGTTGCGGTGGTATGGCATCGGTTTTGGCCCTTTGTGGCGGTGTATGTGGACACATGCACATATATGCATGTTTGTTGTTTTTGCTGTCTCTTGCACTGGCGTGGTGCATGTGTATGTTTGCCGAAATGTTGATTCATTTCCATTTCGACACATTTTTGCACCATCCATACGTCCGACTATTAGGAGAAGTCATGCCAAAATTTTCCGTCAAAAATGCATGTGGGTGCATGTGTGCATGTGTGTTACAATTGTAAATAACCTATACTCTCGTTTCTCGGTTGTGTGTTTTATGTAACCCGTGTAGGCAACCATGGTCGTCATGATGAGATCCGGTCAAATTACTAAATACAAGGAAGAAGCAAAGGCGGAAATGATTAAGTGCAACAAGCGCCAGATAAGATGTCCTTGTCGGAAATGCAAACTCGAGAGGTGGATCGACCCTGATTCCGGACAATTGGAGGATCACTTGCTGAGGCACGGTTTCATGGTAGGATTTAACCAGGCACCGACACCGGCAGCAAATGCGTCTGGACATGACGAAGGAGATGTGGGCGGAGTACATCATGACGCCGGTGGACAAGATGATGATCATGATGAACATGGGGGAGATGGTGGTGGAGAAGACGCGAACACGGAGAACACCCTAATGTCGGCCTTACGGGACCCTTATGTTCAAGAACTGCTCCTCCAGGAGACGAGCAACGCAGAGAGAAAGCCAAACTGGCACAAATGGAGATCGACGGGAAGACTCCGTTGTATCCTGGGTGCCGGACATAGGATACGCGCTTGCAAGTAACGCTTGATGCTCTGGAGATGAAGGCGCAAAGAAAATGGACCGACGTGAGCTTCACGAGAAACCTGAAATTCATGCACGATCGACTTCCCGAGGGGAACACATTGCCAACAACCATCGACGAGGCCAAGAAAGTCGTGTGCCCACTTGACTTACCGCACGTTAAATACCATGCATGCATCAATGATTGAGTAATTTATCGTGGCGAGTACAAGGACATACCCAAATGTCCGGTGTGCGACATAGGACGGTACAAGGGTGCGGACAAGAAAGTTCCTCGAAAAGTGGTATGGTACTTTCCTATCACTCCCCGTCTGCAGCGGTACTTTGTGGACCCTAAGGAAGCAAAGCTCATGTATTGGCACGCGGATAGGGAGACGCCCGAAGAAGATCCGGAGAAGGGAAGAATCCTTTCGCACCCTTCAGACGCTAGCCAGTGGGAAGCATTGGACACCTTTCAAAATTTCAGAGGTGACGCAAGGAACGTCAGACTGGGTATGATCACCGATGGACACAATCCGTTCGGGAACCAGAGTAGCACGCACAACACCTGGCGCGTGTTTGTATGGCCTTACAACCTTCCCCCTTGGTTGTGCACTAAGCAAAGGTACACACACATGAGCATTCTCATCCAGGGGCCGAAACAACCGGGTGTCGACATACATCTTTATCTCACGCTGTTGAAGGAGGAGTTAGCCACGTTGTGGGAGACGCCAGCCCGTACATGGGATGCCTACACTAGAGAATATTTCGACATGAAAGTCGCCTTGTTCACGACGGTGCAGGACTATCCTGGTTGCTCGTACGTATCGGCCCAGGTAGGCCACGGATTCTGCGCATGTGTCAGGTGCATGGATGGGACCCCGCATCTCCAGCTACCAAGGGGTGGGTCTTCAAAAACTGTGTACCCAGGTGCTCGACGGTGGCTTCGCATGGATCACCCGTGGAGGAAACGCGGTGACCTTTTCAATGGTGAACACGAGCTCGAAAGCCCCCCCCCCCCCCCCCCCCCCCGCGCAAGAGGACCGGCACTAAAATCGACGAGCTTTTGAGAAATTGTGAGGAGTGCCCTGCTGCTGGAAAGAAGCGACCAAGGGTTGATCCCCTCCTGGGTGTATGGAAAGCGAGGTCAGTTTTTCACGACTTGCCGTACTGGAAGGTCCTTAAAGCGCCCCATAGCCTAGATATGATGCCCATTACGAAGAATGTGACCGAGAGTCTACTTGGCACTCGTTCCAACATGCCGGAAAATTCCAAGGGTGAGACAAGAGAAAGATACGATCTAAAATGGTTTGGCATAAAAAAAGATCTGCAGGCACCCGACAATGATGATGATGATGATGACAAGGATGATGATCAGATGGAAGGAACTCAAGGTCGCCGCAAAAGGGCAAAGAAGAAATCGGTGGTGATTCTCGCTACCTGCTTCACTATGAGTCCGGAAGAGCTCAACCAGTTCTATAAGTGCCCGGGGTGCTTAATTTAAAGGTTCAGAATGAGGATCTACTGTTAAAATATCTGGAAAAAATATATAATAAGGTTGACACACCTTGGGTAACCCTCCTTTGGAATGCTTATTATACTGACAAGGTACCTCACTCAATGGATCCCTGTGGATCATTCTGGTGGAAGAGTGTTTTCAAGATCAGCCCTACATTCAGAGGTATTGCCAACTGTACTGTGGCTAATGGGCAGTATGTTCTTCTTTGGCAAGATGTTTGGCTCCAGGAACCAGTCATGGAAATATATCCCAGAGCTTTCTCCTTTTATACAGATGAAAACACCTCAGTTGTCAAATTCATGACTGCAACCACATTATCAGAAAATTTTCATCTACCTCTCTCGCCAGAAGCCCTTGCAGAGGTACGTGGTTTGCAACAAGATTCAGCAGATCTCCAGTTAAGTCAGCTGACGCAAGATAGCTAGAGCTACCCCTGAGGAAATAAATATACCTCCAGCAAATATTACCAATTCTATGTCAGAAATGTGATTTCCCATGAAGCCTTCAACTGGATTTGGAAATCAAAATGTACGCCCAAGTTTAAATTTTTTTGTTGGTTATTATTTGCTGATCGTCTAAACACTCGAAACATGCTCAGAAGAAAGCAATTAAACATCCAGAGAACATATTCATGCCCAATGTGTCAAACCAATATTGAGTAGACAGTTGAACATCTATTTTTCAAGGGTGACTTTGCTACAGCTTGTTGGGAAAATTGAGCATTGTGACATTGCTACAGCTTGTTGGGTGAAATTGAGCATTGCTTGGGGACAAAGTGATCATAGGATGGAGGTCATATCAAATACAAGACATACTTTCAACAAGCCTATGTTCTTGGAAACATTCATGACTGCTGCATGGGGGATCTTGAAGGAGCGAAATGATCTAGTCTCTATCTCTATCTCTACTATATAATATGGCCTAAGGTGAGGCGTCGTACGTCGTGCCGTTTTTCATATTAGTCCTAGCAAATCATGAAATCAACCCGCAGTACCACTTATACTCCTGACGACTTGGACACGTAATTTTCATTATCACCCTTCTCCTTCCTATTGCCCCATCGCCAGACCATTGCTGCTCGCGCGAGACGGACTCTGGCGCTGGACCTTGGTCTTCTCCTTCCGCGTATGTCAATGGCGCCATGGTGGGTAGGGCAGAGGTATGGGGATGACCTCTGACGGTCGATACTACTCGATCCCCATCGTGTGCCGCCCTGGCCCATCCTTCCTCGCAGGGAGCTTCGGCCGCGGCCTATCGATCCCTAGCCGGATCCTCGCCTCCACGCCCCCCTCCACCATCCCCCGCAGTCACCCCCCCCCCCCCACAGCATGCTCCACCTTTTCCGTTCATCAGGGATCCAACCTTTGAGGGTCAACCTGATTATGAGCCGAAGGTGCAGAAATTGATTTGGCCTGCGTGGTGTCGAGCTGCATCATAGAATATAGTAGGGCTCGGTTCCCGTTCTCTCTGATGCAAGCTCACTTTGATGTTCACTTGAGGCTTTACAGATATGTTGCCGGGCATACTAATTAGAGTGTTAGCCAATGAATATACTTGTCATTCCATATTGACAGGATTAGGATGTTTGTGTGCTGTTTCTTCCCAATAATACATGCTCAATCTCTGTCTCCATGCCCTTAAATATTAAACATTTTTGTGTTTTTTCTTCCCAACAATATAGGCTCAATATCTGTCTTCATGCCTTTCAATATTAAACAGAGGTATGATGCCAGATTCATAATGTTTTATATCTTTGCCGACATGTAGCCTATGCAAACTTATACTATTTCTTTAGTTAATATATGGATGTGATGTGTTCTTCTTTTATGTGCAATGTGCCTTAGGTGCATAACTAACTGTTGTGTTTTCTTTCAGCGGCTGTGTTATCGATTTAGGATATGTTCATGGTATATTTGTTACAAATGAGAGACTAACTAAAGACAACCCTGTTGACCTTGAAGTTGGACAGACACTTCGCTTTGCTGCATTAACCAGAGTATATGTTCTACGAAAGAACACAACTGCTTTTCCCCCACTCATAGTCTTTCGTCAGATGTAAGCTTACCATCTCCTCTAGACCCCTAATGACGAAGATGCTGTTATGGCACACACTACAAATGCATGAAGTTGGCAGATTGTTAGAGGATTTCTTTGATAGTTTACACATGAACATGATTATTAACAAGATTCTGAGATTATTATTAACATCAATTTAAATAGACGGCATGTAACAGGTCCAGGTCCAACTTCTGATGCTATTTTGCTTCACGTGTGCTGCGGTTGAGGAAACGGAGGATCGAGCAAAGTTGCGAGATTGTTTTGCTTGGCTGTTTTTCCTGCGTGAAAGAGCGGAGAGGATTTAGAGTGTTATCCGTTGTGTGTTACCACTTGTTTGAAGAGTAGAGAGGAATAGGATTAAGCGACTATAACCTCTGGATAGAGAAGTTGGACATTAGGCCATTCAACAACTGCTTTTCGGAATATTTTTAAGCACTTGTATCAAAAAGTGTTTGAAACATGTTGTATTGGAGAGAAAGAATTGCCGATGGCATCCGTACATCATATGCATAGCAGTGCTCATTTGGTATTTATATGAAGTCAATAAAATACAGGTGAGATATTTTTAAGGCAATTGCTTGTTATATTAGCCACTTGGTTGATTATTCAACACTCCAGTTTATAAAATTCTTGTTTACTATATGGAATTAGTTAGTAACTATGACTTTTAATTTATATCTTAAACATACGGTGATGGATTGACATGAGTGGCTGATAAAGGAAAGTTATATATTCATGAGCCACTTCATAGAGACTTACAAGTACATTGTTGTTTCGCTTATAAAATCCAGAACTCAATAGTCCTTGTATAAAAGGTCTCAATATGTGTCAGGTTAGACTTCTCTGAGTATGAGTACCAATAATGAAGCATCTTGTGTCGTTGCCTCTGATTGGTAATGGGAAGACATGCAACGTTGCCATAGAATTTGTTCAACAAAACCGTTCTATATTCCATTTGAGATATACATTATAATGAATATTGGCAAATATATGGTAAAGTTCAATGCAATCCAGGTCTTGCCTGACTACCTCTTATGTTGGATATGAAAACTTGACAAAAAAGAATGTTTTTGAACTGAGGGCAAATGATTTAACCCTAATCATGTCGATCAAATGTCACTTAAACATTGTTGTGCTCATGTCCCAACACATTTTGTTTCGCTCAGCTCATGTTCAAATATTACAATATTTGTTACAAAATGTTTATATGTGTGATGTAAAAGAATTTTTATACCCCGTAGCAACGCACGGGCATTTAACTAGTTTTCAATAATATTACCCCAGACATTGATTTCTGGAAGAGAAGATTTGTTACTGACTTTTCCCTTTTGGTTCATAGAACTAAGTCTGATTTACACCCTCACATTGTACATCTTTGCTCTTTATTGTAACCCCTGTCACTTAAACCTAGATTCATTGTAAGTATGTAAAACTTATGTGGCTATTTATATAAAATGGTGATGTGGAGGCAGTAGGGGGCAATCTCTACTGTCATAAAGTTTCAAAAAAAGGTGAGATATAATTACAGAAAGTTTTGGTTGTAGACCCAACCACAGGCGGTAGGTCTACACAGCTAAAGCGAGTCCAGCTCTACTCTCTCCCTCACTTATCTCCACATATACCAGAGTCCCGCCACAACGGAAGCTCATGCTTGATCCGGCCAAAGACTACCTCCGACGCTGATGAAACATGATCAAATACTCTGCTGTTTCGTTCAAGCCAAATAGACCTGACCGTGAGGATGACAAGCCCATTGGTTTCTTTTCACCTGTTCTTCGGCACTGCTGCAGCAACCCCGGGCCACCATGCAGCAAGCGAGGAGTTCATAGTCGGGGTAAATATCTGCAGTCCAGCCTGTTGGAGCACTGCGAACCAGACCTCCCTGGCGTACACGCATCTGGCCATAAGGTGTTCTCCATCTTCCGGTTCCTGATCGCAAAGAGGGCAACAAGCAGGATGTTGCAGTCCTCTCTTTGCTAATATGTCCGCCGTCCAGAGACGATTCTTTAGCGCAAGCCACATGTGGATTTTGTGGGACAAAGGTGCGCCTGCTAACCAAAGCTGTGAAGCACAAGCTGATGTAGTTCTTCCATAGAAGTGAGCCGCGTACACCGATTTCACGGAGTACCTTTCATTTGCCGTCAGGCGCCACCGAACCTAGTCATCCTCCTTCGAGAATTGTTGAACTCTGATAAGATCCTACAAGTCCAGATATTCAGCAACTTCCTAGACCGTGAGATGGCCTCGAATCCCTCTAACCCATCTATTATCTAGATGAGCTTCTTGTACCGGCAATAGTTTATCAATAGGTTTGACATGTTGCCATAACTTCGGTGCGATCTGCTCCCCCGTGCACCCACCGATCCACGAGTCCATCAAGAACCACAATCGCTCGCCATTCTCCACTCTGCAATCCAAGGCATTCAAGAATAACTGCTCTGCCTCCCGTGGAAGAGAAATTCAGCCCATGCCACGGCTTATCATCATCAGTCAGTTCCAGCCACTTCCATTTTATTCTCAAAGCCAGGTACAGGGTCATGAGGTTCTTGATACCCAACCCACCAAGGGCCTTCGGAGTGCAAACATTTTTCCATGACACCTTGCATTGACCCCCTCTTGCTTCCAACGATCCTGCATAGAAGAAACTCCTAAGAATCTTGTTAATTTTTTTTCAAAGAACCATGGAGGCAAGTCCAAAACGAGCATTGGGTAGATCGTCGTTGCAACCAATGTCGAGTCCACCAGAATTAGCCTGCCACTTTTTTACGGTAGCCCTGCTTTCCAAGAGGGAACAGGGCGAGCTACTTTGTTAACTGCTGGCTGTAGCTGGCTCTTAGTGAGACGGATTGGAGGCAGAGGCAACTGACAAGGTTATACCAAACGGATACCCCTTCGTGTGGGTACCTGGTGTACGTATTGACTAAACCCCAATTGGCAACCGGCTGAGGAAGCCCATCAAGCGAAGCCCAAGATGAAGATCTCTTACTATAGATAGCATAGTCGGTAATATCTTCCATATATGTAGTCCTAGTCGGTTATGACTCGAGACCTGTACCCCTATATAAAGGACAGGAGGGTGATCGACTAAGGGCACGTCCAATCAGAATCACAAAACCCTATCAAGATTGACATCTTGCTAGACCCCTGTACTCACCGCATATACAGAATCAATAACAGACAAGCAGGAGTAAGGGTTTTACCTCACTCGAGGGCCCCGAACCTGGGTAATTCCCGCTTGTCAGCCGACGAATCTACCAACACCACACATTCTCTACCTCATAAACTCTTACCCTAGGCTAGTAACCATTGGTATTGATGGGGACATCCCTCGTCAATAGGCGCCGTCTTTGGGAATAGGTGTTGTTGGATCCACGGATTTTTTGGTCCAAATTTCAAACGGCGATCCGCCGACTACTTCAGAAGGATCCGCATCAGCAACAGCAGCTCAAATCCAGATCACAGGCGACCACTCGCCAAAGGCAACATCGCCACCAAGGATCAGGCCATACTCACCCAAAGCTCAGGAGATCTACTCAAATCTCAATTCAGGTTTTATTCTAACTATTGGAGAACATAATTTCTTTATTGATCATCTTGGTGTGCAGGATTTAGTCGAACATATCGCAACTCACCCAGCTCAGAAGAGATCGACTGAGATCGCATCTACATCAGACAAAGAAAATACCTTGTCACAGATCGATCTGATCCCGCCGCCACAATCTCCAACAGAGTCAATGACATCCGCATAATTCAACAAATTCATGGCAGATGAGTTCCCTGAAGAGGAGGAACTATCGACTGCTTCAGTCGACGACATGGTCATATCGACAACTTCGGCTGAAAACACTGGAGCGCCAACATCACAAATAAATCCGATCTCGTCCATAGCAGGGTCCATGTCCACAAAGGAATTCAACGAATTCATACGGCAAAACGAGATGGAAGAAGAAGTGCAGTCGACCTTCCATATCAACCCAGCTGAAGATCGTATGCAGATCGACGCTCCAGGAGAAAGCTTTCACCTACCAGAGTATGATGAGCCTACAAAAGACAACATACATCTAGCCGACTTCACCGGCACAGAGATCCAATCGCCAAAACATATTATGGTCGACTATGATAAACATATGCAATAGACAGAAGACAACGAAGGCAGCAAAAACATAGAGCAGAGCAGTAACAACGGAACAACATATGAAGAACAGTCCAACTACACATATCGCATACCACGGCAAGTTTAAGTAGCAATGGCAGCAGAAACATCAGAAAACGCGACCAATCGACAACTTGTAGAGTACCCGTGTGTAGTTACCTTGCCAGACGGCATAACAACCCTAGACATCTCAGCAGAGACAGCGGCGAAAATAACAAAATTCATCGAAGAGGGCATAATGATGCCAGCAGATGCACCTGTAAACGAGTTGGCAACATACAATTACTTCAACTGGCAGGAAGCACAACACTTAAAGCAATACAGGGCAACACTCGAAGAGCGAAAAAGGCAAGCAAGCATATCACGTGCTCCCAGACGACATTTATCGATGTGTTCTACAGGAGCAACTGAAGCACGACGCAAATCCAGATACGACAGAATCCCTGAGCACGAAAGGGCAGACGTCACTCGAAACCTGAACAACTCATTCCTAACTGTCGACTCTGATGGCATAATCCAGGCGAAAACAGCAGAAGGGACCGTCATATCCATAGGAGCATACCTCCAAGCAGGAAAACCACCGGCAGGTGACCCAGCTGAGGCAAGATACCTACAACAAATGAAGGCCCTGTAGATCGCAGCAAAAGAACTAGTCAATGGAGGAAGGAGAAGACGAAGCAGAAGCCGCTCAAGGGAACGCGCCAGTCGTAGTCCTCAGCGTAGCAGCGGCAGGAGAAGTTCAAGCCGCCGCAGATCAAGATGCAGATCCAGAGGATCAGGCGGTCGGGAATCACCTGACAACTGCAGTGCAGGACCATGCGGAGCACAATGCTTCACTCGACGGATTCAGGAAACGAAACTCCCAAAGAAGTTCGGCCTACCAACCATGCCGAAATTCAACTCAAAACAAGAACCCTCGGGATGGCTAGAAGATTACAAATTAGCAGTCATATCCCAACGATGAACAACAACAACAACACTGCAATACATACAGCTAATGCTTGAAGGCACAGCCCGCGACTAGCTCAAATCATTACAGGAGGGAGCCTACGACTCCTAGGATCACTTCAAAAAGGACTTCATAAAATATTTCGACCCCCTCTGGGAAAGGTCGAAAACATTTGAAGAACTAAGAGCATGTCGACAGAGGTCAGACGAGACGCTCAGATCTTACATCAGAAGGTGGACCTCCATTCGAAACTCGGTAGGCGCAATATAAGAGGACAAGGCCATGGATGCCTTCACAAACGGAGTCCTTAGGAAAGATTTCCGGGAGGCGCTTGGATGGCAAAAGCCAAAAAGCTTGGCAGAACTTATGAAGCTAGCAACCAAGTGGGCAGATGGCGAAGATGCAGTCCAGAGAAAAACCCCACATTCGCCGCAACGACATCGTTACAGACGAGACAGCCGCGACTACCATGATAGTAGAGATCAACGAGATAGAGATAATAAACAAAGGAGGCGCGACTACGACCATCGTCGGAAAGATAAATTCAAATTTGTCGCAGCCGGATTCTCGAATGATGACCGAAACCAAGATGATAGAAAACAAGAGGACCGACGAAGTAGCCAGCAAGATGACCGCAAAGGCACACAAAGCGATAACTACAGACGAGATAGGCCAGTCGACAGGCGTGACGACCGAGCTCGAGACCAGCGCGGAAGCTATAGAAGACAAGACTGGCAGAAACGCTCGGAACCTAGGGTCGAGAAATCATTTCAAGAAAAAATGGAGGATGAGTGCAGACTCCATATGTTCAAGGACCCAGCGACTAGACCGTTAACATCGCATCACACAATGGGAAGCTCCCGTGAA
Source organism: Poa annua (assembly GCA_026929855.1). Taxonomy (NCBI): domain Eukaryota; kingdom Viridiplantae; phylum Streptophyta; class Magnoliopsida; order Poales; family Poaceae; genus Poa; species Poa annua. The sequence goes on from CM049432.1 coordinate 26,025,210, forward strand.
TTCGAACAGATGGCGATGGGTTACATAAACCGTATGAAGAGAGAACAACCACAAACTGTACCAGCAGCATACATTGCACCCCCACAAATCGTGGCACCACTACCGCCTCCACCACAGCACAATGTGGAAAGCCGGATGGCAGGCGCCATACATCACATACCGCATAACATGGACGTCCAATATCCGCAACCAAAAGGAAAAATGTACATCATACAGAAAGGATACATCTCCAACAGAAGGCAAAAACGCCACACCAGATTGTGTCGGGCAAAGTTGTGCGTCCAGAAGGAAAAATCCAACTCGACGTCACATTCGGAGATGCAACCCACTTCAAAAGCGAGCTCATCGACTTCGACGTCGTCGATTGGAAATCACAATACCATGCCATATTGGGACGACCAACATTTGCAAGGTTTATGGCAGTACCCCACTACGCATACTTTAAACTCAAAAAGCCAGGTCCAAAAGGAGTCATCACAGTCAACGGAAACATCCGAAAGTCAGACGATTGTGACAAAGACTTTTGCAGGATCTCAGAGAAATACGGAGTCGAAAAAACCCCAGACGAGACGCAAGGCACAAAGGAGGAAAAGATAGAACCATAATGCAAGAGGAGAGCAGCCGTAGTCGCGGTACATGAAGTAAATGCCATATGGACAGTCGAGCCCAAAGAAGAAGAAGAACGCATTTCAGCCGCACGATGGACAATACACTTCGAAGGGACCAAAAACGGCAGAGGCACATGCGCAGGTATGATATTCATAAACCCCAAAAAGGAGCGAGTGCGGTATATATTGCAAATAAACTTCCCGGCACCATCAAAAGTCGAAATCGACTACGAAGGTCTGTTCCAAGGCATGCGATTAGCAAAAGCCTCAGGGGCACAATACATAATCATCCAAGGGAACTCGTGTATAATCACGCAAAACGTGGCAGGCGCAAGCAGAATGAATAGGGACAAGCTAGCTAAATATCAAGACTACTTCGATATGTGGCAAAGAAATTTTGCAGTTGCGAACTACATCACATACCGCCCACGCGCAACAAACAAGCCAACATGCTAGCAAACATTGGAGCAGCAAAGGCGCAGGTACCGCCAGGTATCCTCTTCAAGCACATAAACCACAGATCAATCAGAAGGTGGCATCCATAGACCGCTCGGCAAATACAAGTCTTTAGGAAAAAGCCAGATCAAGAGGACATCCCAAGCAGAGAAAGGCAGGTCATTACTGACCAGTCACAGTCCGGCACAAACAGAATGACGAGCTCAAGTCACATCATCACAATATTCAGTAAAGGAGTGCCAAACTGTGTCATCATAAGTGGCAATCGCAAAATGAAAAGGCAAGACACATCAAGAGCAGCACTACTCGAAGCTTTTAAGGCTATGCACATCACATGGCCATAGGAAGACGCGGTCAAAGGAGAACCCATAATAGTGCGACTGCACAGGCCGGGAAAGTCATACGAAAGGAGGAACAAGCTCCAGATGTCACCACACCAAGAGGGCGCACACAGCTCGGAAGGTACGACCATTTAGGGTCGTCATCACATAGCAAAAACACCCAGTCGATGTAGCAAAAGACTCATGTATCAAAAGGCCTGCAGGTTTCATACACGCTCTTTTCCTTACCAGGGTACCTAAGGGGACTGGAAGGTTTTTAATGAGGCGGCTTGCTGGTCAATATTTATAAAGAAAAGATACTATTCATATCTTCCCGACATAATTTTGCATAACGAAAGAACGGTCACTCGATACGCTCGGGGGTTGCACATTGTCGGGTTATGACTCCCTAGAACTGGGGGTAGTCACTTCCTGAAGTGTAGTTCGTGAAGGGGATTGAACGCGGAGGTCAAGACCCTCGAGTGACCCGGTGACGTTGCTCGCCGGACCTGAAGACAAAGCACCCACGACATAGATGGACACCGGCCCGTACCCAGGTTCACGGCCCTCGTGAGGAGGTAAGACCGCTACTCCTGCTTGTCTGTATTGAGTTATGGAGTTTACAGTACAACCTGGCTTGCCGAAAGCCCCCTTGAGGCAGTTCGTGCCTGGGGGGGGGGGGGGGAGATGATGACCTTCTTCCTCCTCCAGGTAGAGGCTGTCCTACTTGGGATTGCTAGGGTTTACAAGCGTTGTGGAATCAGAAAGGCCGACCATTGCTACGATGGAAGTCTTGTCCCTTTTATAGGCGCCTCTGGCGCTATCCTTAGGCTTGGCCTTCAAGGTGGCTCCCACATGGCAGAGGCATGGTGGAGCCGGAGTCCACCGCGGTCCATTCGTCCATGGACGCGGTTCATTGTTGATAAAGGTGGGCGCGGTGGCCGACAGGCGGCCGATCGTGTTGTACTGCCCGCAGGGAGGGCAGTCTCGGAGGTGGAGTCCGCGATGACATTCTCCGTTGGAGGGTTGCGCCGTCCACCTGCTTTATCGCCAGAGTAGAAGGTCCTGGCAGTTTCGCAGCGGGCGGCGCGGCTTTATTGACCCCTTTATCGCCTAAAACCCTAAAACGGCAACGGGGGTGCTTGCGTCACCACGTGGGCGTGGCAGGGGCCATGTGCGTCTTGCCGTACTTCCTTGGCCGCGACGTTTCCCTTCAGACCTGAGTAGACCCGAGGGGGGGTTCCTGCTAGATTCCCACGAGGCGCGCTGGCGCCTCGGGAGGGTCCCTTGAAGCGAGGGATCTCCTGAGGACCTCGTTTCCTCTTCAGGACCTCGAGGGGAATTGCCTCTCGAGGGTCTCGCCAGGCAGTGATGCCTGGTCCTCAGTCGTTTCGTCTGACTGGCCAGCGTGCGAGGCCTGGGGGGATTGGGCTCTACATACCCCAGTTCCCACTGGGCCGACAGTAGCCCCCGGGCCCGCGATGGGCATGATTGAGCCCATGGGCTCAGGCGAAGCGTCGTGGGCCCTTAGTGCCCAGCCGGCCCGAGCCACGCGGCATTGGACGAATAAAGGTCTCGCACGATCTGGGGCGTGAGTCATGGGGAGTCCCACCACGCCCCGGTAACTGCTCCTTGAGGGGATATAAAGCCCGAGCGCAGCGACAGGGAGCCGTTACCGTTTCCAATTTTTCTCGCAGAAATTTCAGCTTCCCAGAGCTCTCCGCCTCCGCTCTCTTCTGCGATGTTCCATTTCTCGTCTCCTTCAGACCTCCGCGCCCGCGACGATGGGCCCAGTCAACAGCAAGGGCAAGGTCGCCGCGCGGGTCTTCCTCCCAGGCAGAGGCCCTAGAAGTAGTGCAGGGCGCGGCTCTCGTGGGGGCGCGCATTGATCTTCAAGCGTTGGAGAGAATTCGCCACCTGCTTGCGGGGCGGACCAATGAGCACGGCGCCAGCGCGCTTCAAGATGCCCGGTTCGGGAGGTTCCCCCAAGGATTTTATCCCATTTTTCTTCATACCATCACCGCCGGGCTGGTGCCGCCATACTTGCCTTTCCTAGAGGCGGTACTGGAGTTCTATCAAATCCAACTCCTTTATCTTCATCCAAACTCCGTGCTCATCCTTTCCATCTTCGCCTATCTCTGCGAGGCTTATCTGGGCGTGCGCCCCTCAGTAGCGCTCTTCCGGAATTTCTATTCGCTGCGGTGCACGGCTGCCGGCGAGCGAACTGGGTGCGTCTCTTTCCGCATTGCGGACGGCATGGGGACTGTATACATTCCCATGTCATGGAGTGGAGACAAGCCTATCACGGCCCTGCTCAAGAAAGTGGGTGACTTCCGTCAGAGGTGGCTGCTCATCGGCGTCAAGTCGTCCTGCGCGTTCCTAGATGTCCCGGAGGCGCCGCCCGTGAAGAACTCTCATTGGTGCAGGTCTGCCCTTTGCGGCACAGATAACGCACACCTGGTGGGGCGTTTGGATTATCTCCGGGAGGAGGGCCTCACGGGGAAGCTAGTTGTGGCGGACTTCGTGCAGCGCCGCATTGCTCCCCTCCAGGCCCACGATCAGCCGATGTGGATGTACACTGGCCCCTCGGACCCAATGCGGCTTCACCCTGAGGATCGCGACTCGGATGTTGTCGACACCATCTTGAACATCCTCTTTGCCAATCCGGAGGTGCCCGGGAAGATCGCCAGCTCTGTGCGGCCTCTGCATCAGCTCCCTCTGGGTGACCGCATGGACATCTTGGACGGAATGCCGGACTTCACCCCGTATGGTTTGGCGGGGGTGATGGATGAGGTGGTCACTCCGTCGGTGCATGTAGTCGTTGGTGTTGACTCTCCATCAGCCTCCCGTGCCTGGAGTGGCGAGGAAGAGGCCGCGATGGGAGGGGTGTCCCCCATGAGGCATGAGCCCTTCACCGACGAGGTTTGCGACATCTCGTAAGGTGACGACGACGCCTTCGTTGTGGCGCCTTCGCGCCCCGTGGAGGAGGTGACCGAGGCGGGGAAGGCCTTCGATACAGGTGCTCCGCCGGGGAGGCGTGAGCCTCGCACCAAGGCTGTGGTGGATCGCTCTGGGTGAGGCCCTCCGACATCCCCACCAAAAGAAAAGCTGGGACGGCTCTGGGGGGATCAGGCGCCAAGACCACACCTTCCTGGCGCTCTCCAGGCCTGGCGTGGGTCGACGCCGGTGTTTCCCCTTCAGGGTGAGTATTTACGGCACCTGGTCATTCTCGGCTCTTATTTTTCCCTCTGCTTCGCCCTCTCTTGAATGTCCTTTCTTGGGATTTTTGTCAGCGATCTTGTGCCTGCGAAGCGCTGCAGGCTTTGCATGGCAGCAGACGCGAAGAGGGCCACCGCTGAGGCAGTGGCGGACGAGGCCGCGCGGCCTGTGGAGACAGCCTCCTCAGGCCCCACTGAGGGGGCGCCTCTGGCGCTATCTTTCGGTTTGGCCTTCAAGGTGGCTCCCCTATGGCAGAGGCATGGTGGAGCCGGAGTCCACCGCGGTCCATTCGTCCATGGACGCGGTCCATTGTTGATAAAGGTGGGCGCGGTGGCCGACAGGCGGCCGACCGCGCTGTACTTCTCGTAGGGAGGGCAGTCTCTGAGGTGGAGCCCGCGATGACTTTCTCCGTTGGAGGGTTGCGCCGTCCACCTGCTTTATCGCCAGAGTAGAAGGTCCTGGCAGTTCCGCAGCAGGCGGTGCAGCTTTATTGACCCCTTTATCGCCTAAAACGGCAACGGGGGTGCTTGCGTCAACACGTGGGCGTGGCAGGGGCCATGTGCGTCTTGCCGTACTTTCTTGGCCGCGACGTATCCCTTCAGGCCTGCGGAGGCCTGAGGGGGGGTTCCTGCTGGATTCCCTCGAGGCGCGCTGGCGCCTCGGGAGGGTCCCTTGAAGCGAGGGATCTCCTGAGGCCCTCGTTTCCTCTTCAGGCCCTCGAGGGGAATTGCCTCTCGAGGGTCCCGCCAGGCAGTGATGCCTGGTCCTTAGTCGTTTCGTCTGACTGGCCAGCGTGCAAGGCCTGGGGGGGAATGGGCTCTCCATACCCCAGTTCCCACTGGGCCGACACACATAAATCGAGGAGCTAACCCCGGGTGGGGTAAAAGCCTAGACAGGCGGGCCCTCATGGCTGTCAAATTGACCCCTTTTGACTAGCGTCAAGATCCACCCAACCCTTCAAGAGGTTGTAAATTGGCCTTTGGGGCAGAGCAAAAGGCGACCTTTGGAAGGCTGATTGGAACTACCCTTTGAAGAAGGCAAGGGGCAGGGACAAGTGCTATAAACAGTCCCCAGCCATTCGCTCTCACTCAGGCACAAGCAGGGAATTCTTCTAAGCACTAGCTTCTCGAAGATGTCTTTGGCGACATAGGCTAAGACATCTTCGAGCGGCTGGGCCTAGGGCGACTCTCTAAAAATACATCAGATTCTCTGGAGGAACAAAAGCAAGTACAGGGAGTTCTCCTGCGAACTAGTTTCTTGAAGATGTCTTCGGAATCAACCCTAAAGACATCTTCGAGAAACTGGACCCAGGATAGCCCTCTAAAAGACCCCCGAAAGACTCGCATAAGGCAGCCACTCGACGAACTCGGAAGCAAACACTCGGTGTACCCAGAGCAACGCATAAAACAGCCACCCGATGTGCTCGGGGGCTTCGCATAAGGCAGCCACTCGACGAACTCAGAAGCAAACACTCGGTGTGCTCAGAGCAATGCATAAAACAGCCACCCGATGTGATCGGGGGCTTCGCATAAGGCAGCCACTCGACGAACTCGGAAGCAAACACTTGGTGGGCCCGAAGTAGGGCATAACATAGCTACCTGACGTACTCGGGGGCTGCGCATAAAGTAGCCGCCTGTAACATCCCAAATTTTGTAGCGTACCTGCACTTAAAATAAGGCAGATACCTGTGTATAGTGCAAATCCCTGGATCGATTCATTTGCACACACAGTTTACGATGTAATATCACAACAAAGCGTCAATTTTATTACATCGATGATCCAGAATTACAAAATATTCATTACAAGTTGCATAGCATAAAGCTAGCTTTGAAATAGTACACATCGGAAATACAATAGCAGTGAGTCTCTATCACTTTCATGCTGCCACAGGCGAAAACATGTTGGTTGTAGACTCGAAACCTATATACAAAACCTCACTCGTCATCTGAACAATCTGCAATAAGAAAAATATTGCAACAACGTGGGTCAGATTCCATTAAAAATGGAGTCTGGCAAGTGACACTATGGTGGACACTTAATGGAATAACTCTACAGCCTATATGCATATTTGGCTGGTGGAGTTCAAGGCTATTTTGCATAAAGCCAATTTTTCCTAACTCTTTGGAAAACACTTTTCTTCTATTCGAGACATCCGTGGCATGAAATCCACTGTCTCATTCTACCCTTGTTCACCCATCAAGTTTTATATTTTTGAAGTTGGAATGGTGGAATCCTCCGTTGACTTCCTCGTTCAGCTGCTCAATTGTCCGTTTCCGGGGACACGGCTAAGTACTTAGATTTTTAACTCTGCAGAGGTTGTGCACGTTCACCATTGTACCCATTCAACCCAGGTTATCCTTTACACACCATTTGTGATAAGGAAAGGAAAGAATGAGACGAGATCTTTGAGAAACATTTTCCCTCCCACTCTGGCCTGACGCGCTCCACCTACAAATCCTCTACCACCACTTGTCAGGCCGGGGAGAGTCCACGCAGCTTAGTTGATCAAGACAGAGCCCATATTGGCAATGGTTGCACAAGAAACAATCTTCACTTGGAATTCTTCAGATTCCTTTGCTTCTGGGTGGCCATCCACAAGTGAATATTCCACAGGTAACACCCCTGGGAACAACACTCAACTCATACAGCCAAGCAACCAATTTTCACCCAGGTGTTTGATTAAAACTTAGTAGACTTATCTTTTCATCAAGATAGTTTTTGCATAGCATCACTATTCTACTAAGTACTTTCATAGGAACCTAGACACAGGAATAAAGAGATTTATCATGGCTTGCATAGCAATGCTATCCTACACATGCTTATAGAAAATACTCTACTCATGCATAGAAATAATAGGACTTTTATGGGGGTGTGCCACTTGCCTTTGAATGTTGTCGTTGTTCACAAACTCTTTTCAACAACGAACGTGTTCTCTCCGTTCAATGTAAACAATATAAGCAAACAACAATACAACAATCAACAAACAGCAACCATCAAACATACATGCTCATATCTAGTGAACAAACAAGTTTTGTAAAACTTCTAAGGAAAAACATGTCAGGTATGATATGCAATTTATTTCTAAGGACTAGAAATGCATGTCATGACTTGAAATTCTTTTAAGTTAATGCAAGGAAAGGTGTTGGTCAAAAATGACTAAGGACTAAAGTCATAAGTTGAATAAAATATTTTTTTTTGTATCATCTTGAATAAGCACTCTAATGGCTTAGTCCAGAGGTGTAAAATACTTAGAGAATAAACTAGCGCTATTCTTCGAGGTGATCAACAATTATTATCAACTCTTTGTAAATTGAATATTCACTATAGTGAGAGAGACAGACACCCGGCCAGCCACTTAAATTGTGGAACAGGTCTCATGTACGTGGACATGTAAGGTTTGTTCCCAGGCCGCTTCATCTCACTATGCCGCTAGGATTCAACAAACTTCAAGATGGTAATAACATGATCAAAAATCGTTTATGTCTAAAGTGAAAGATAAGATTAGGAAAGAGGGGAAAGATAGAAAGAAAGATGTAGTTGGTCTTCTAGAAATCTTCTCCATACTTGTAGCTTTCTCATGAACTTCTTCTTGATTTTTCTTCTAAGTGCTTCTTCTTGGAGGTTCTTCTGGAGTCTTGTTTTGGCTAAGCCCTTCATTGGTCTTCTTGCTCCATGTTGAAAATACTAAGTTTTGAAAATATTTCTGACTTAGAGAAAATGGGGGAGGGGTTTTCTTATGGAAAATGTAACTACAAAATAAAATATGCTATGCATGAAATGCAATTTAATTGATTTCTATTTTTGGAAAATAAAAGGAATAATTTTAAGATTAAAGTTTTCTATGATTAAATTTTTATAACAAAATTTTATAAGTAGTGTTAATAGACAGTGGGCATGTAATTAGATTTTTAGCATTTTGATTTAATCAAAAATAATATTTCTATTAATAGTTATGTTGAAAATACTCAAACTATTCAAATTAAATATATAACTATGAATTCATTCAAATATTACTCAAAATATTTTATAGCAGTGGCATCAATTTAAAAATATTCTAAAGTTTCTAAAACAATTTTATTTGTAATTTTTGGATTTATAGATTTAAAGTTATTACAAATATACTCAAATCTTCTATTTGAAATTTGAATATTTTAAACTTAGTCAAAATTGAATTTTGGCAGATCTAAAATATTCTACATGTCAAGGGCTTTCCAAAAATATAAAGTTTGTTAAATTTGGATAAGAGGTTAAAAAGTTATGACAGATCTAAGTGGCAGGGGCTTTTCTGCAAAACTGCCATTTAATCTAATTAAAAGAAATCAATTTCCACGTCAGCGCTGACTGGGCGCTGACTGTGCAGCTGACGCGGATCTGACGTGGCCTCCTGTGATTTGCTGATACCGGTTCGGAAATAGAATTAAAAGGAAGCCGTGCGATCTAGATCCAACGGCCGTGATTAATCCGATCGAACCCAGCGGCGCTGTTCGCCGGAACCCTAGCCGGAGACGGAGCGCGCGGCGGCGACATCATCGGCACGACTCGTCCTACACGATCTAAGGCGAGCGAGGACAGATGGGATATACCGGAACAAAGAGCAGGTGGAGGCGGTCTCGGTGGCGTGCTCGGGGATCTCGATGCGCCCTCGTTCTTCGGCAATCCTAGCGCGAGAGTTGGAGATGGCGACGGGCGGCGTCGGTCGTGGATGCACAGCTCGTCCTAGCGCGAAATAAAATACCGCACCAAGTTGGATAGATGCACGAGGAAAAATAACGAAGGATGGAGTAGGTGGGAGAGCTCGGCGTGGTCGACGTCCACCGGAAATGGAGCTCCTCGCAGGCGGCAGTGGCGGATGGTCGGCGAGGATTTCTGACAGCCCGACGGCACGAAACAGAGAGCAACGAGAGGAGAAATGGTGCGGAGGAGGAGGGGGTTAAAAGGGGTCGAAGGGGGCGTTGAATCCGGTCCTAATTCCCGCGAATTGAAGCGAGGTAACGTCGGCGTTTTCTGCTCTGTCGGGGGCGTGATGGACGCGCGGGGAAGACGACCACGTCGCGCTGACGTGTGGGTCCCGCTGTCAGGATTTTCTCCTTTTCTTTTCTGTTTTATTTATTTCCTTTATAACTTTTGATTTATAACTCCAAATGAAGTCAAACAAATTTCTAAAAATTTGTAAAATTATTATCTTTGTTTTAAACCAGTTGTGGGCATGTTTTGAACAATTTTAAAAAATAATAATTTTGAAATATTGATTAATGCAAATTTTGACACTTTATGATATGTTTGAAAATAGGCATTTAATTAATTCATTTGGGTTAAATAAAATTTAGGAAATTACCCACATTCAATTATGTTTGAATTCAAGTTATTTAAACTCATTTTGAAATACTAAATTCATTTTAGTCTTTAGTATAATACTAAATAACATTACACATTTATTTCAAATGAAAAGGGAAATATATTGTATTCATTTTTAATTCAAAATATTTTGTGCACCATTATATTTTATATTATGATAATTCATTTTAAACTTCATAACAACTTTGGAAAAGATTTTAGTTTTACTTCATTTCTTATATAGAAAATATATTCATGAAAGTCATTTTATGTTTTGAAAATAAATGAAAATCATTTAATCAAATGAAATGTTTATTTGGATATTCCATTAAATATATGAAGTTATTAAAGTTATAAACTATAGACTTGTAATATCCAAACTATGTTTTGAACTCAGGTAAATGAATAATAATCTTTTGGCAATTAGACAATGTTTTCAATAGTTTAAAAATAACACTTGTATTTATTATTTTAATTTTATGAATTGCTATTGCTAAGTGGTTGAATTCAAATACTTATAAAGAAACCTATTTACTTAAAATAAAATGGTTTGTACTTTATAAACCATTTATCAAATTACATATTAAGGTTTTTGAATTACAATGGATAATGTAATGTTTAATTGGAAATAACTTTTGAAAATAATGACACATTGAAAATTTTGAAATAATAGACTTTTTCAAATTGGTTGAAGTCTTTATAGTTAGTTTTCTTATGCATTTTAATATTTTATTTTAATCAAAACAAAAGTTTTAAATTTAGTGATTTTTGAACATTCCAAAATGTTGGGATGTTACAAATGTAATGCCCTGAACAATGTTGTGTTTTGTGTGCAATAAAGAAAAGCATCATGGCATCATTTCATTTTGTCTCCTTAATTAAATTGATGCATTTAAATTTAATTCACACTTTCAAATTCAAATGCATTTCAAATATTTCAAATATGATGTTCTTTTTCTTTTGCAAGTTTTCAAACTAGTGTGTCAAGTTGTATTTTTGAAAACTATTAAAATTGTCTAAAAGTTTTTTGTCATAATTCTTTTCTATTTGGTTTTAAATGCAAAAAACAAAAAAGAAATAAAAAGAAAATACAACAAAGAAAAAAAAGGCTCCCCACAGGTCCTAGGATCGAAACATGGCTCTGATACCCACTGTCAGACCCTGAATTCAGGCTACACAAACAAAATATATCGGTTGGGCCACACAACTAGGAGCATACTGGGTAATACCAGCCATCTACATCTAACACCAAACATAACTCATTCTCAGATTAACCCCCTCAACCAAGTATGAGGAGGCAATTTGGGAAAACTCACTCGTTAACAATTTTAGTTACCATTTATTGTGAAAGCAATTCTATATCACTAGTCAAGTTAACCAACAATGATTAGGTGTAAGTTGTCTAGATCTTTTTAGCCAGCATCATCACCAAGTCGTCCATAATCGTGGACACGGCTCATCGATAAGATTATACCCTGCAGTGGTGCACTACTGTACCCATACTCGCATGATCAACCCAGTCAAAAACATTAGGGCCTCTCAACACGACTCATTCCTTCACCGCAACAAGTCCAAGGAGCCACGTGAGCTATGCTGGTTTCCTGGGGGCGTTGCGGCGCAAAGGATAAGAAGGAGAGGAGGAAAAGGGGTAGGGCTCGGTGTGGGGGCAGAGGGCAGCGTCTCCATGCCTCGCTGTAAAGCAAGGTTCTGTACGGAGGTGGGAGACGAGCGAGGGAGGCTTCGTGGGCTGGGGAGTGTTGGGCCGAAGTTGGGCACTTGGCCCACTTCGGCTAGGTAAGCCTTTTTTTCTTTGTTGTTTTTTCTTTTTATTTCTTTTCTGTTTTTTGCATTTAAACCCAAATAGAAAAGAATTATGACAGAAAACTTTTAGACAATTTTAATAGTTTTCAAAAATACAACTTGACACACTAGTTTGAAAAACTTGCAAAAGAAAAAGAACATCATAATTTAAATATTTGAAATGCATTTTAATTTCAAAGTGTGATTTAAATTTAAATGCATCAATTTAGTTAATTAAGGAGACAAAATGAAATGATGCCATGATGCTTTTCTTTATTGCACACAAAACACAACATTGTTCAGGGCATTACATTTGGGATGTTACAACACTCCCCCCCTTAAAGGAATCACGCCCCGAGATTCTTCATGGAGCAACGAAGAGGTAGGAATACTCGGCACGGAGGTGGTCTTCGCGTTCCCATGTAGCTTCCTTGTCAGAATGATGAGACCATTGGACCTTGTAGAACTTGACACTGTTGTTACGGGTGCGACGTTCAGCTTCATCCAGAATGCGAATAGGTTGTTCCACATAAGAAAGATCTTCTCGAAGTTCAATCGATCCATGATCAACTGCACGTCCTAGATCTTGGAAGCACTTCTTGAGTTGTGACACGTGGAAGACAGCGTGCACTTTGGAGAGGTTTGGACGAAGTTCCAGACGGTATGCCAAATCACCACGCCTTGAGAGAACGTTGAAAGGCCCAACATAACGCGGAGCGAGCTTGCCTTTGATGCCAAAGTGTTGCGTGCCTCTCAGAGGAGTGACACGAAGGTAAGCTTGATCACCAGGTGCATAGACCATGTCCCTGTGCTTGCTATCATAATAGCTTTTCTGTCGAGACTGGGCAATCTTCAGATTGTCCCGAATGATGCGAACCTTTTCTTCAGCCTCCTGGATGATGTCAGGACCAAAGAATTGACGTTCACCAGCTTGAGACCAATCCAGAGGAGTTCTGCATTTGCGGCCATAGAGAGCTTCGAAGGGAGCCATGCCTAAACTTGCTTGCAATCTATTGTTGTAGGAGAACTTAGCATACGGAAGGCAATCCTCCCATTTCATGCCAAAGGAGATAACACAAGCTCTGAGCATATCCTCCAGAATTTGATTCACCCTTTAAACCTGTCCACTTGTCTGCGGATGGTAAGCGGTGCTGAACAGAAGTTTGGTACCCAAGGCTTTCTAAAAGCTGTCCCACAATCGAGAAGTGAAGATACTTCCACGATCGGAGTTTATTGTCAAAGGAACACCATGTAAAGGAACCAGCCTTGTCATATAGAGTTCTGCAAACTGACTAGCTCAGACTGTCTCTTAGACTGGGAAAAAGTGAGCCACTTCGGAGAGACGATCAATGACAACAAAGATTGCATCGTTGCCTTTCTTAGACTTTGGAAACCCAGTAACGAAGTCCATCTCGATCTTGTCCCATTTCCACTCAGGAATTTGCAGTGGTTGAAGAAGTCCAGGTGGTCTCTGATGAACTGCCTTGACACGATAGCAAATATCACACTGGGACACATAGCGAGCAATTTCACGCTTCATCCTGGTCCACCAATAGATTTGCTTGAGATCCTGGTACATCTTTGTGCTGCCAGGGTGGATAGAAAGCGGAGTATCATGAGCCTCCTTGAGAATGAGCTCCCTTAAGCTGTCAAGCTTGGGCACTACAGTGCGTTCTTCAAAGAGCTAGGTACCCTTGTCATCGAGAGAGAAACTCTTGTACTTATGCTTGCCGATGTTGGCTTTGATATTCCTGACACCATAATCGCGCAACTGTGAAGCACGGAACTTATTCTCAAGTGTAGGAGTGGCAATCAAGTTTGCAAGATAACCAGAACGAACCACTTGAAGATTGAGCTTCTTGAATTCTTCGTGAAGAGGAGGTTGGATGTTCTCAACCATGAGGTTGTTGCAATAGGACTTGCGACTAAGAGCATCAGCCATTACATTAGCTTTGCCTGGAGTGTAAGAGATGGTGAGATCAAAATTTGAGAGTTTCTCAAGCCACCTTGTTTGTCTGAGGTTCAAATCTGGTTGAGTGAAGATATTTGAGACTCTTGTGGTCGGTGAAGATCTCGCAGCTGTGACCCAACAAATAAGGTCTCCAAACCTTGAGGGCATACATGATTGCTGCAAGTTCAATGTCATGTGTAGAATAGTTGAGCTCATGAGACTGCAACTGACGAGATTCATAAGCCACAATTTTGTGTTCTTGCATGAGGACTACGCCTAGTCCTTGAAGGGATGCATCACAGAATATTTGGAAACGTTTGGAAGTGTCTGGGCCAACAAGAACAGGAGTAGAAGTGAGTTTAGTTTTCAAGAGATTGAAAATCTCATCACACTTTGGAGTCCAAAGAAACTTTCTATCTTTCCTAGTAAGATCTGTGAGAGGCTTTGTGATTTTGGAGAAGTTCTCAACAAATCGGCGGCAATAGCTAGCCATGCCAAGGAAGCTCTTGACTTGTTTCACCGTTGTAGGAGGCAACCATTCAACAATGGCCTTAACTTTTTCTGGATCAACAGAAATGCCTTTAGAAGAGATGACATGACCAAGGTAGAATACTTTAGGAAGCCAGAATTCACACTTGGAGAACTTGGCGTAGAGACGATGTTCTCGAAGTTTCAACAAGATAAGACGTAGATGTTCTCTGTGTTCTTCCTCGGTTTTGGAATAGATAAGAATGTCATCGAGATAGACTACCATGAACTTATCGAGGTATTCTATGAAAACAAAGTTCATGAGACGTGAAAAAGTCGCTGGAGCATTTGTGAGACCGAAGGACATGACAGTGTACTCATAGAGACCATAACGAGTGGTGAAAGCTATATTTGGAATGTCTTCTTTGCGGATCTTGATCTAGTGATAACCTGACCTCAAGTCCAACTTGGAGAAAACCTTAGCACTAGCGAGTTGATCGAACAAGTCATTGATGTGAGGCAGAGGATACTTGTTCTTGATGTTTTTCTTGTTTAGAGGACGGTAGTCAACAACCAGTCGCTCAGTTGTATCCCTCTTTTTGACAAACAGAGTAGGACAACCCCAAGGAGAAGTACTAGGTTGGATGTGACCTTTACTTTCCAACTCTTCGAGCTGTCTCTTAAATTCAGCCAGTTCGTTGGGGCCCATCTTGTAAAGACGTTTGGAGATAGGAGCAGTGTCAGACACGAAAGACTCATAATCAGCATCCGCGCCGCGACTAAGAAGAAGCTTGAAGGTGGAGTCTGAGCCGCGTACCATCAGCTCCTGCCCGTACGACTTCAAAGTCTTGGACTTAAGTCCCAGACGCGCAGCAAACCCCGCGACGGTCGATGGGACCTCATCTTTAGGCAACACCTCCTTGAAGACAGCACCGAGAGTCTGGACGGATGTCTCCAGAGACTTCTTGGCGTGCTTCATCGTCACCCCAACCTGGTCAATGGCTTGGTCGAGTGATAAATCATCACTCGCCGCGCCACCGGAACTGGAGGAAGGACCTGAGCAGCAAAACAAGGATGTTCACATCAAGAAGATCGAAAAAGGACCGGAGTAGCAAAAACAAATCCTCGAACGGGACACATATTATCCTCACCTGCAAGAGAATGCGCATAACCAAGCAGTCATTTTACCCGCTTCCCCTCATAAGCACGAAGAGCATCCAGCTCCTCCTGGGCGGCCGACTGTTGGGAGAGGGTCTCCTCTAATTCGGCCAACCGGGACTCCAAAGAACTTTTCTCCCCTAAAAACAAAAGGGAAAATGCTCTAGTCGCATAAAAAAGAGAAGGGAAAGCAGTACACGTCGAAAAGGACAAAGGCCTACGGTTGAGTTGGTCAAGTTGAGAGCGAAGAACACCCCGCTCTTCCTCCGACTGCGCAAAGGCCTCGCCAAAAGAAGCAAGACCACTCACGGCCGGCTGCAAACACAATATATACATTATACATGAATACCAAAAGCATAAATATTTCAGTAACAAAAGGAAAAAACCTTACATGGTTCAACCAGGAAGGCAGGGAGGAAGATAGCGGCGGGGTAGTCGAGGCAACCACGGGAGGAGCCATGAAGATAGTCGCAGGAACATATGGAGGCGAAGGGGTGACTATCACCTCCGCAGCAGGAGACGATGTGACAATCGCCGCACAGGCAGCCAAAGGGCTGGCGGCCCGGTCATCGCTAGAATACCCAAGAGGCAATAGAGGATTGCTCAGAAACAAAAACACAAACAGACAAGACATATATACGCGTTCGAAGGACAAGGAAAGATACCTTTGCTCGTCCTCATCAGAAGACAAGTCTCCATCAAATCGAGGACCGCCAAAACCAGAGTGGCAAGTGGAAGGTGGAGGCGAGTGCTGAGCCAGAGGCGACACAACTCGCGCAGGTGAAGAGGCACCGGAGTCCGCCATCTCCTCATCTTCATCGGTGCGCGTAGAACGGTGCCGCTTGAGAGCAGGCTCTGTAGTCGTCGCAACCTCGACTTTCCCCACACCCCCTCCATTTGCTCCAGACTTCTCCGAAGAGGAGGTTTCAGCTTCAGGAATGGAATCGACGGACTTCTCACTTTCCTTCAGCATAGTTGACTCCTCGACAGGCCCGGCTTCAGGAAGGGGAGGAAGTGAGGACTGGGTCGAGTGCCCCTACACGAGACAAAATGATGAAGGGTCAGAGTAGAAGCAGATAGCAGAAATTCACACGACAAAAGTAATGAATGCAAAAGTAGAAGCAAAAAGGAACTGACCTTAGGAAGGGGATTCTCCAAACTGAAGGGATCTGTGGCAAACTCATAGTTCACGGTGGCCTCAGCTATGTAGCTGGTCACCGACTTCACGAGTGTATCAAGCTCGTTCGCCGACAGCTCCACAACGCTAATTCGAGTAGCGTCGTGTGCCCCCTCATACGCCCACATCGGGTGTGCACGCTGTTGAAGGGGACACACCCGATGCTTCAAAAAGGTATAGATCATCTGAACACCAGTGACACCGGTGTTCAGCAACCTGTCGACCTTCTCCAGTAGCGGGGCAGCCTCGCGCTCTTCGGCTAGGGTAAGAGCATGCTCCCAAGCCTTCGTCTTCTCGGGAGCATCTCCAGTCGAAAAGGCAGGCTTAACAGCCCACAGGGACATAGAACCACCTGGTCCTCCATCCTTGAGCGGAGTCGACTGCCTTCAGAGCGAAGTACTTGCAGCCACTCTTGACCTGGAAGCCAACCCCTCCGACTGGGTTCACCCGATTGTTGCGGGCCATATGGCGCACCTGGAAAATAGACTTCCAGAGAGGCCAGGAAGGGGAAACACCCAAGAAGCACTCGCACATTACCATGAAGCAGGCAATGTGCAGAACACCATTGGGGACCATATACTGAATCTGGATCCCGTAGGCAAAGAGAAGGCCGCGCACAAAATCGTGCAGCGGAAAACCAATACCGCGGGGGAGAAACTCCACAAAGCAAACCCGCTCACCAAGAAGTGGAGCGGGGGAGTTCTCCTTACCCGGAGCACGGACGGCGAGCACCGTGGCTGTAACATCCCAATTTTCTCAAAAATTTAAAACTTTGCATTTATGCATCATGCATCATAAAAGTATGACATTGAGAACACATAAGAAGTAAATTGAATTTTAATTATAATATTAAATAAAATTGTTTTCATTAAAGAGGTTTATTTGAGCTCCTCATACAAATCTGTATTTTATTATTTTATTTATTTAACAAAATGATATCAAAAAGTCATAAATTAAATTAGCTTTTCAAAATATATTTTTATGAATTTTTCTGAAATGTTTTGATAAGTTTTAAAAATCAAATTTGAATTAAAGGTTTGAAATCAGAAAATGTTTTGTTTAAAAAAAAGGGAGACGACCCAACTGGGCCGAAGCCCACTGCGTTCCCTCGCTATCCGCCGCGCGCGCAGCGCAGAGGCCCACGCCGCAGCCCAGCTTCCTCCTCGCAGTCGCTGACGGCCCGGCCCCACCTGTCATCTCCTACATCGTGAAGAACACGGAAATTACCGAACCCTATATCGAATCGGATCAAATCCGTTGCTAAATCGCGGTTTAATCGGTCCCCTACGTCCCCATATAAACCCCCCCTCCGCCGCCGTCTCCCGCGTCCAAATCCCTAACTGAAACTCGCCAAAATCGCGGTGAACGAGAGTTCGTCGCCGGACATTGCCGCCGCCGCGTTTTGCATCGTTCCGGTGAGTCCAGCACCCGAGCTCCACCCCCACACCCCCTCTGCGACTCCCCGTCTCCGTACGCATCTAATAGACTTGCTCCGGCGTCCTCCTGTGCACCAGGGCGGCTGATCCTTCGACGACCGACGCCGCCGTCCGCCGCGCATCTCCATTCTTTTATAGTCTAGAAGGAAAGTAGCAAAGCCGAACGCAAATACACATGCAAATTGCGTCGACTACCTCATCACTGTCCTAAATGGGGGATACCGCTATTCATACATGGATGGACGAGGGACTCCGCTGACAACATCAGTAGATGACTTTTCTCGCGGAATGCTATTAACGTTGGAAAAAACACAGCTCTCAAACTCACCCGGAGGGTGATAGGTAGAAGCATTAGTACCATTGCAACTTAATAAATAGGACCGGTGGGATCGCCTTCAACAGATATATCGGTTTCACTGCGGGCTCGCAGGGGAGGAGAAGGGCCATCTCGACCGCGCCTACCACGCCATCAAGTTCGCCACGACGATCCGCGTCCAGGGGTATGAGTTTCCCTCTCTCTTTAGCCGTAGAACACGAGGACACGTGTTGCCGACGATGGCGCCGCCGCGGGCACGGGATCGCCGGCGAACCGCGCCGCCCGACCCCCCCTTTAGATCCTGGCCGTCGGATCTAGATCCAATGGATCTAGATCGGGTGGATCTGGCGCGTTAGATTTAAAGCAGATCGGACGGTCCGCGTACGCGATCCGCGCGAACCGGTATCGCCCAATCAGAGCACGCCGCGTGGCGTTTTTATTTTCTATTTCGGCAGAGAAATTGTTTTAAAAACAGAAAATAACACAAACTTACAAAATTCATAACTTTTGTTCTGTTCATCCAAATTTGATGAATTTTATATCCACGTGAAGCTCTGCTCGTGTAGTTTAATATGGTTTCATTAGTTTATCCTTTTAGTGTATAATAAATTGCGGAATTTAATTGTTTAGCTTTCGGATATTAAATCTATAACTTAATTAATAAAATTTCTTTCCAAATAAATCCAATTGTTTTAGAGATTTATTAGTGCCCTCTGTCCAGAGAGTGTAACATGAGTTTTATTTGAAACTTCTTCTAATAGACTTAAAGAAATTGGTTTTAGAATTTAAAACTACTAATATGCTCATTATTTAAATGATTAATTAAAATATTAAAATATTGATCATTGCATTTTCATGCATAAATAACAGAGAATTGAAAATAGTAATTAATTGGTCTTGTTAAGTTCATTGCATATTAAGCATGCATACATATTTTCGTATTGATATTTTTAGTGTTATGCTTGTGTGTTTATTTAGTGTATTGTTTGTCTCTAGATTGTGAAGAGGAGGAAGGTCCTTGTGATTGTTATTCTTGTTGTGCTTGTTCCTCTTGTTACCAAGGCAAGTGACATTCATAATTTATCCTATGTTTTCTATATGCATTATTAATAGAGTTTTGAGTAGTATGCATGATAGGGAAATTCTGATACTATCTTATAATGTTAAGTTAGTTTACACTTTGAAAATATCCTAGTAGTGTGTAGCCATCCCTCCCCATGCAGCCACCAAAAGTTTTATTAGATGCTTAGCTATGCTATAAAGGAGTTTACTTATCATGTTATAGAATTATTGCTAAGTGTTAAAACTTTGAATGCACTTCTGGGTGGAATTGGTTGTTTGGTTTATGTTGAGTGGCTTTTGGGACCATGCTTGTGGTTGTCTTTGCCTAGGATGAATTTCTATTCTACTTAGGGCCATGAGTATGGTGGTTGTCACCCAGAAGTACACTTGTGGACGGCCACCCAGGAACAAAGAGATTACTAAGTCCCTCCAAGTTTAGAAGCTTCCCGTGCAGCCTTTTGACAATGGGCTCTGTCTAGAACTACTAAGTTGTGAGAGTGCAACCTGTCAGCTTGACAAGCAGATGTAGAGTTGATAGGTGGAACGGGTCTTGCTAGTATGGTTGCATTCTTCTTCTGAAAGTTTTTGTCTCAATTCTCTCCTTTCCATAATACACTCCGCGTGTATAGGATTTCTCGGACAAATTGAGTCTTAAGGTGAAAGTGCACAACCTCTGCAGAGTCGACAAACTGAGTACTCAGCCGTGTCCCCGGTGATGGACAACTTCGAGCAACTGGACAAGGATGGACGGAAGAATCTCAACATGGTTTTCGTAAAGTAAAATTTGACTAAGGAAAGAATTATTGGTGCACTTGGGCTTCATCCCTTGGTGCCAAGTCTTTGAGATACAAAAGTGTTTTACAAAAGATAGGAGAAAACTGGCTTTCTGCAAAATAGCCTACAAACTCCACCAAGCCAAATATGCATATAGAATTAGACTTGTCATAATTTATCCACCATAGTCACTTGCCAATACTTCATTGTATTGACCTCCTTCGGGGGCTGCATATTCAAATGTGCAGGTAATTCTGATAAGGAGTAACTTTGGACTCGATTCTACACCCAACATGTCTGCTCGTGGCGTATGCTAGAAGAGAAGGCCCATTGCTTTTATTTTCGTTGTGAACTCTGAATATTTTAGCTAGTCTTCATGACTATGCACTTTGTAATAAAGCTATACTTGGCTATTTTTGGATCTCGATGTAGTATTTTGATACTTATGCAATGATACTATATATTTTGTACTGTGGTGCTAGCAGTGATCCAGGGACTAGCACATAACACAGGTGTTCCATCTTTATTTAAAGATGGGGCACTACAAAATGGTATCAGAGCAAAAGTGTTGCCTGTAGGTTCGAGCCCTTAGGATTGGTTAAGCCTCCTTTTTGATCATAATATTACCATCTTTGAAGTATGTTGGATCCTAACGGCATAGTGGGATGAAGCGGCCCGGGACTAACCTTACATGTCCGCGTACATGAGACCTGTTCCACAATTATAAGTGGCTGGCCGGGTGTCTGTCTCTCTCACTATAGTGAATATCCGACTTACAAAAGAGTTGATAATAGTATTGATCACCGGATAGAAAAGAACTTCCTTTTTTCTAAGTACTTAAGTACACCATAGTTAGTATATCTTACCTTTGTCTTGTGTTAATAAACTCTACCTTTATCACTTAAGGATGTCGTTCTTCATGTATCAAACCGCGGAGGACTTCAAGGACATGCGCTTTGGAAGATATCTTCTAGAGTTGGTAGAACTGTTGGCACTTCCAACACCCATCATCAAGGCAAGCCAGCTGAAGCACTTCAACAAAGAAGACGTATGGGGAATTCGCCTTTACCAACAAGGGCGCCAGACTGAACCCAAGACCGAAGACATCCAGTACAAGTCGATTAGTGACTCCTTGGAGAAAGGGCTGAATCTCGTCACGCAGGAGCTAATAGGACGTCTTTGCTTGCAATACCAAGAAGAGTTAAAAGACCACTACTTAGCTCACCTTGGCCAACGTGACGAACATGGGATTCCTTACTGTATTAGCGAGGAAGACAAAAACAAACCAGAAGCTTTGTACCCATATCTCCAAGACTTAGAACTTCACCTCTGGCAACTAGAAGAAGATAGACGCAATGAGCTGTTGAAGAATGATGAAATAATGGCACAAGTCAAGGAGACTCAAAAGAAGATTGAAGCCCAAGAAGAGGTGGCCAATGCTCAAGAGGAGAAGTTCCGAGCTCAAGAGAAGAAGTTCCAAAGTCAAGAAAAGAGAATTAGAGATAAGAACAAGGAGATCAGGACCTTGAAGGATGAAATCCAGAGCAACGACGTCGATTTCGAAGCTGATCGAGACTCTACGCCGTGTGAAGAGAATATTACAAGAGAAGATTGAAGTCCTGGAGAAAGAAGCAATCGAGACTCTGCACCGTGAGACGACAATGTTACAGGAGAAGAATGAGGCCTTGGAGAAGGAGGTGAATGACTACAAGGAGATCCTTACGAAGGAAGGCATCACCATCGAGGAAGTGGAGGAAGATGAAGGAGACGTCATGGACGAAGTTTAGACTTAGTAGTTGGACCACCATGTTCTCCCTCGTTTAGTTCGTCGTTCTTTTTAAAAACATTGATCTCCAACTTGTGGTGTGACAATGATAGAATTGTTTGGTTTGCAGAATCTGTTGTTTTATTAAATCAATTTAGACTACTTGTTTTGTTTTGCTAAGTAGACTTTTCCTTTTAAGTTGTCTTATGAGTGTTGTTTGTGTTGACTTGGTTGCTTTGTGCATGGGTAGGATTTTTCTTCTCTTAGTTCTGTCTATCTTCACTCATCTATGCCGAAAAAACCCTACAGATGCCTCCTCGTCGTGATACCAGCAACGACGACGTCATGCAACAACTGATGGCCGCTCAAGCTCAGTTGATGAATATGATGACTCAGTTCATTGCAGCAACCAACAACAACAACAACAACCACAACAACAACAACCCGCCACCTCCACCCCCACCCCCAGTGGACAGACTTGCTAGGTTCCTAAGGCTTAGGCCTAATAAGTTCTCCTCTGCTACTGAACCAATAGTGGCGGATGATTGGCTCCGTTCAGTCAACAAGGACTTAGTAACTTGTGAATGTTCTGAGGCAGAAAAAGTGAGGTTCACTGCACACCTGTTGGAAGGACCCGCAGCATTGTGGTGGGAAAATTATCAAGTGACTCATCCTTTGGACGGCATGAGTTGGGATGCGTTCAAGGAAGGCTTTCGGAATGCTCACATCTCCTCAGGTATAATGAACCTGAAGAAAGATGAATTTCGCAGCTTGAGGCAAGGAGGTAGAACTCTGAAGGAGTATATGGATGACTTCTGTATGCTATCAAGGTATGCACCAGAGGACATCGATACTGATGCAAAGCGGAAGGAAAAGTTCCTCAATGGACTTAAGGGAGAACTGAAGATACCTTTGTCTGTGGCATATACTCCAAACTATCAAGCTCTGCTGGATCAAGCTATCACCTTGGACAACAACATAAGAAAGGAAGAGAATAGGAAGAGGAAGTTCAGTGCAAGTAAGGTTCATTCTGAAGGGACATATAAGAAACACACCTCTGAAGTCAGTAGTGATAAACCCTAGAATCACTCGAACACTGGTAGTGGCCAAAAACATCATGGTCATAACCACAATGGAGGGAACAAAGGAAGCAATGGAGGATACAATGGAAATAATGTTGGATCCAGGGGAAACTATCATCATGGTCATAATCATGGGAATGGTAATCACCGTCCTAACCATGAAGGGAAGAAAGACTTGTCTCATGTGACCTGCTACAAGTGCAAGAAGACAGGACATTATGCAACTGATTGCCCAGAGAAGAAAGCTGATGAAAATTCCAAGCCCAATCCTTTCCAGAAGGGACAAGTGAACCACATCAATGTGGAAGAAGTTCATGATGAACCTGATGCTGTGATTGCTACGTTCTTGCTCAACTCCTTCCCAGCATTAGTTTTGTTTGATACTGGAGCATCTCATTCATTCATATCAAGAGCTTTTGTTAACAAACATGGGTTAGCTGAGGAAAGTCTAGGAAAACCTATTAGGGTAAGTTCACCTGGAGGAGAGATGCTAGTAAATTCTGGGTGTAGGCAGTTAGACTTGCAAATTGGAAAACACACCTTCCCAACAGACTTAGTCATCCTAGAAACCCAAGGATTGGATGTTATCATTGGAATGGATTGGATGACTCGTTTTGAAGGAATCATAGATTGTGCAAATAGAGCAATCACTCTCACCACCCCAGAAAAAAGGAAGATTAAGTTCAGATCAACTTTCGAACTTAAGAAGGTTAGGCTGAATTCTCTTAAGGGGGTTAGCCTTGGTGATGTGCTTATCGTCAAGGAATACCCTGATGTTTTTCCGGAGGAACTACCGGGAATGCCACCCGATAGAGATGTAGAGTTTCTCATCGAACTTAAGCCGGGAACAGGGCCAATAGCAAAAAGACCTTATCCTATGGCCGTCGATGAATTGAAAGAGCTCAAGAAGCAATTAGAGGAACATATCCAGAAAGGATTCATTCGTCCAAGTTCATCGCCATGGGGAGCACCAGTCTTATTTGTTAAAAAGAAGGATCAAACCCAGAGGCTAGTTACGGATTACAGAGATATAAATGAGCAAACTATCAAAAACAAGTACCCGTTACCCAAGATAAATGAACTATTTGATCAACTGGAAGGTGCTTGTGTTTTCTCAAAGATCGATCTTCGATCGGGGTACCTCCAAATGAAAGTTAGAGAAATGGATATACCCAAAACTGCATTTGTTACGAGATATGGCTCTTATGAGTACACAGTAATGCCTTTTGGATTAACCAATGCACCAGCTTATTTCATGAATATGATGAATAAAGTGTTCATGGATTTTCTGGATAAGTTTGTGGTCGTGTTCATAGATGATATTCTAATCTATTCCAAGAGTCACCAAGAACATGAAGAGCACTTGCGTCAGGTATTGCAGATACTACGTGAACATAAGTTGTATGCCAAGTACAGCAAGTGTGAGTTTTGGTTAGAACAAGTCGGATTTTTAGGCCATGTGGTGTCCAAGGAAGGTATAGCAGTGGATCCTGAAAAGGTTTCAGCTGTAACTAATTGGGAACCGCCGAAGAATGTTGGTGAATTACGAAGTTTTCTGGGTCTAGCAGGATACTACCGGCGATTCCTTGAAAACTTCTCCAAGATTGCCAAGGCCTTGACGGAATTATTAAAGAAGGAGAAGAAATTTGAGTGGACAGAGGCATGCGAAGCCAGTTTTCAGGAGTTGAAGAAACGTCTGGTTTCAGCCCCAGTTCTATGCTTACCTGATTTGGAGAAAGAATTCCAAGTATACTGTGATGCTTCACGCCAAGGTTTGGGAAGTGTGTTGATGCAGGAAGGCAGAGTGGCATCTTATGCCTCTAGACAACTCAAGAAACATGAAGCAAACTATCCAACTCATGATCTCGAGTTAGCATCAGTAGTGCATGCCCTGAAAACTTGGAGACCCTACCTGATGGGAAAAAGATGTGAAGTATTCACGGACCACAAAAGTTTGAAGTACATATTTACACAGAAGGAATTGAATATGAGGCAAAGAAGATGGCTGGAACTTATTAAGGATTATGATCTAAGTCTTCAATACCATCCGGGAAAAGCTAATGTGGTAGCAGATGCTCTGAGCCGAAAAGTGTATGTGAATGGCCTTACAGCAGGAGAATTACCTGAGGATTTATGTAAGGCATTTAAGGACCTCAGGTTGGAAGTAGTACCTGAAGGGTTTGTAACCTCATTAGTGGTACAACCCACTTTGATGGACAAGATACGTGAAGCTCAGAAAGGAGACAAGGAAATAGAAGAGATCAAAGTCAATTTAAGAGCTGGAAAAACTAAAGGATTTCATGAGGATGAGCAGGGAATTTTGTGGTTCGAAAAACGTGTATGTGTGGCCAATGACCCTGACCTTAGGAAGTTAATTCTGCAAGAAGCTCATGAAACACCTTATTCAATTCATCCGGGAAATACAAAGATGTATATGGATGTGAAAGAGAGATTTTGGTGGAATAATCTGAAGAGAGAAATAGCAGAATACATCGCTAAGTGTGATGTATGTAGTCGGGTAAAGGCAGAACATCAGAAACCAGCAGGACTCTTACAACCTTTGAAAGTACCGGATTGGAAGTGGGATTCCATTGGGATGGACTTCATCACTGGATTACCAAGGACCAGATCGGGTTATGATTCTATTTGGGTTATTGTTTGTCGTCTAACCAAAATAGCTCACTTCATACCCGTGAAGACCACTTATACTAGTGCAAAGCTAGCTGATATTTACATGAAGAGAATTGTGTGCCTTCACGGCGTTCCTAAGAGTATCGTGTCTGATAGGGGGACCCAGTTCACTTCTCATTTCTGGAAGCAGTTGCACGAATCTTTGGGAACCAGATTGGAATTCAGTACGGCTTTCCACCCGCAAACAGATGGTCATACTGAAAGAGTGAATCAGATTTTAGAAGATATGTTAAGAGCTTGTGCGCTCGACTATGGATCAAGTTGGGATGATAATTTGCCATACGCTGAGTTCTCCTACAACAATAGTTACCAAGTTAGCATTGAGATGGCACCGTTTGAAGCCTTATATGGAAAGAAATGCACAACCCCACTATTGTGGAGTGGTGTAGGAGAACGGAGTTTCTTTGGGCCTGATATAATACAGGATGCTGAAGAGAAAGTCAGGCTGATTAAGGACAGATTGAAAATAGCACAGTCACGCCAGAAAAGCTACGCAGATTCCAAGCGTAGAGAAGTCACCTATGAAGTGGGAGATAGAACCTATTTAAGGGTGTCACCACTTCGGGGTGTGAAAAGGTTTGGAATCAAAGGAAAGTTAGCACCTCGATTCATTGGACCATTCAAAATTCTCTCTCGCAAAGGTGAAGTGGCATATGAGTTAGAACTACCTGAATTACTGTCTGCTGTTCATAATGTGTTCCATGTCAGTCAGTTGAAGAAATGTCATCCCGAGATGATGGGAGTTCCTTTAAAGGATACAGTACCCCTCGAGGAGGTACAATTGGAGAGTGACCTGACATACGAAGAGAAGGCCACCAAGATATTACGGACAGCAGAAAGAGTCACCCGTACCAAAACCATCAAGTTTTGCAAGGTCCAGTGGAATCATCACACCGAAGACGAAGCCACCTCGGAACGAGAGGATGACCTCCGAGAAGACCACCCACACCTATTTGCTGACCTTTCCGAAGCTCGAGGGCGAGCTTCTTCTTAAGGGGGTTAGTCTGTAACATCCCAATTTTCTCAAAAATTTAAAACTTTGCATTTATGCATCATGCATCATAAAAGTATGACATTGAGAACACATAAGAAGTAAATTGAATTTTAATTATAATATTAAATAAAATTGTTTTCATTAAAGAGGTTTATTTGAGCTCCTCATACAAATCTGTATTTTATTATTTTATTTATTTAACAAAATGATAACAAAAGGTCATAAATTAAATTAGCTTTTCAAAACATATTTTTATGAATTTTTCTGAAATGTCTTGATAAGTTTTAAAAATCAAATTTGAATTAAAGGTTTGAAATCAGAAAATGTTTTGTTTAAAAAAAAGGGAGACGACCCAACTGGGTCGAAGCCCACTGCGTTCCCTCGCTATCCGCCGCGCGCGCAGCGCAGAGGCCCACGCCGCAGCCCAGCTTCCTCCTCGTAGTCGCTGACGGCCCGGCCCCACCTGTCATCTCCTACATCGTGAAGAACACGGAAATTACCAAACCCTATACCGAATCGGATCAAATCCGTTGCTAAATCGCGGTTTAATCGGTCCCCTACGTCCCCATATAAACCCCCCCCCTCCGCCGCCGTCTCCCGCGTCCAAATCCCTAACTGAAACTCGCCAAAATCGCGGTGAACGAGAGTTCGTCGCCGGACATTGCCGCCGCCGCGTTTTGCATCGTTCCGGTGAGTCCAGCACCCGAGCTCCACCCCCACACCCCCTCTGCGACTCCCCGTCTCCGTACGCATCTAATAGACTTGCTCCGGCGTCCTCCTGTGCACCAGGGCGGCTGATCCTTCGACGACCGACGCTGCCGTCCGCCGCGCATCTCCGACGAGCTCGCAGGGGAGGAGAAGGGCCATCTCGACCGCGCCTACCACGCCATCAAGTTCGCCACGATGATCCGCGTCCAGGGGTATGAGTTTCCCTCTCTCTTTAGCCGTAGAACACGAGGACACGTGTTGCCGACGATGGCGCCGCCGCGGGCACGGGATCGCCGGCGAACCGCGCCGCCCGACCCCCCCTTTAGATCCTGGCCGTCGGATCTAGATCCAATGGATCTAGATCGGGTGGATCTGGCGCGTTAGATTTAAAGCAGATCGGACGGTCCGCGTACGCGATCCGCGCGAACCGGTATCGCCCAATCAGAGCACGCTGCGTGGCGTTTTTATTTTCTATTTCGGCAGAGAAATTGTTTTAAAAACAGAAAATAACACAAACTTACAAAATTCATAACTTTTGTTCTGTTCATCCAAATTTGATGAATTTTATATCCACGTGAAGCTCTGCTCGTGTAGTTTAATATGGTTTCATTAGTTTATCCTTTTAGTGTATAATAAATTGCGGAATTTAATTGTTTAGCTTTCGGATATTAAATCTATAACTTAATTAATAAAATTTCTTTCCAAATAAATCCAATTGTTTTAGAGATTTATTAGTGCCCTCTGTCCAGAGAGTGTAACATGAGTTTTATTTGAAACTTCTTCTAATAGACTTAAAGAAATTGGTTTTAGAATTTAAAACTACTAATATGCTCATTATTTAAATGATTAATTAAAATATTAAAATATTGATCATTGCATTTTCATGCATAAATAACAGAGAATTGAAAATAGTAATTAATTGGTCTTGTTAAGTTCATTGCATATTAAGCATGCATACATATTTTTGTATTGATATTTTTAGTGTTATGCTTGTGTGTTTATTTAGTGTATTGTTTGTCTCTAGATTGTGAAGAGGAGGAAGGTCCTTGTGATTGTTATTCTTGTTGTGCTTGTTCCTCTTGTTACCAAGGCAAGTGACATTCATAATCTATCCTATGTTTTCTATATGCATTATTAATAGAGTTTTGAGTAGTATGCATGATAGGGAAATTCTGATACTATCTTATAATGTTAAGTTAGTTTACACTTTGAAAATATCCTAGTAGTGTGTAGCCATCCCTCCCCATGCAGCCACCAAAAGTTTTATTAGATGCTTAGATATGCTATAAAGGAGTTTACTTATCATGTTATAGAATTATTGCTAAGTGTTAAAACTTTGAATGCACTTCTGGGTGGAATTGGTTGTTTGGTTTATGTT
Source organism: Poa annua (assembly GCA_026929855.1). Lineage (NCBI taxonomy): Eukaryota > Viridiplantae > Streptophyta > Magnoliopsida > Poales > Poaceae > Poa > Poa annua. The sequence goes on from CM049432.1 coordinate 26,053,907, forward strand.
GAGTGGCTTTTGGGACCATGCTTGTGGTTGTCTTTGCCTAGGATGAATTTCTATTCTACTTAGGGCCATGAGTATGGTGGTTGTCACCCAGAAGTACACTTGTGGACGGCCACCCAGGAACAAAGAGATTACTAAGTCCCTCCAAGTTTAGAAGCTTCCCGTGCAGCCTTTTGACAATGGGCTCTGTCTAGAACTACTAAGTTGTGAGAGTGCAACCTGTCAGCTTGACAAGCAGATGTAGAGTTGATAGGTGGAACGGGTCTTGCTAGTATGGTTGCATTCTTCTTCTGAAAGTTTTTGTCTCAATTCTCTCCTTTCCATAATACACTCCGCGTGTATAGGATTTCTCGGACAAATTGAGTCTTAAGGTGAAAGTGCACAACCTCTGCAGAGTCGACAAACTGAGTACTCAGCCGTGTCCCCGGTGATGGACAACTTCGAGCAACTGGACATGGATGGACGGAAGAATCTCAACATGGTTTTCGTAAAGTAAAATTTGACTAAGGAAAGAATTATTGGTGCACTTGGGCTTCATCCCTTGGTGCCAAGTCTTTGAGATACAAAAGTGTTTTACAAAAGATAGGAGAAAACTGGCTTTCTGCAAAATAGCCTACAAACTCCACCAAGCCAAATATGCATATAGAATTAGACTTGTCATAATTTATCCACCATAGTCACTTGCCAATACTTCATTGTATTGACCTCCTTCGGGGGCTGCATATTCAAATGTGCAGGTAATTCTGATGAGGAGTAAGTTTGGACTCGATTCTACACCCAACATGTCTGCTCGTGGCGTATGCTAGAAGAGAAGGCCCATTGCTTTTATTTTCGTTGTGAACTCAGAATATTTTAGCTAGTCTTCATGACTATGCACTTTGTAATAAAGCTATACTTGGCTATTTTTGGATCTCGATGTAGTATTTTGATACTTATGCAATGATACTATATATTTTGTACCGTGGTGCTAGCAGTGATCCAGGGACTAGCACATAACACAGGTGTTCCATCTTTATTTAAAGATGGGGCGCTACAGTGGCAGGAGTGAGAAGGCCCTCATTGCGGAGGAGCGTCAGCTTCTTCTCCGACACGGTCGATGAAGTCCAACCGCCAGACGCTTTCTTCCTTTTCTGGCCGGTGGTAGCAGTGGTGGCGGCGGAAGAACTCTTTGGGAGCCATGGTGAGTGGTGATCGCGGGAAGAAGTCGGTTCGGCGGCACAAGAACATAGTGGCGGCGAGGAGGAAGACGAAGCAGAGGAGCGCAGAGACAAATGGCAGGGTAAAACAAAAAAACGGAGAAACCTATACTTATGGCATAACCAGAACTTAATCATAGCCATTCAAATAAAAAACACGGCGACGCGTGACGTAATCGGAGAGTGATCGTCGCAGGCCACGCCGCCCACTACGCGCGCAAAACAAGGAGGACATCATCACGTCTGCGAAAATCTCGCCACGTCAAGTCAAATCAGAACTGAACCGGCGTCCACAACGGTCAAAGAATGGGACCCACTATGTCATGTCACGTTAGAGTGCTACTCGCACGCCAAAGGTGTCACGCATGACGTCATTTCAGATGAACAAACACAAAAGGCGTCCTATCGCGATGGACAAACAGGAAAGGCGCCTCACAAAAACACAGTCGCGGAGTATAAAAGTAAAAACTATTCGAGTGGGAAACTCCCATGGGGAGAAGGCACAAAACGTTCGGATGACAAAACAAAAAAATTAGATTATCCTTTACTGCAAGCAGTAAAACACAATCTCGGGGGCTACTCCCATCGGGACATTAACACAGGGACTTCCACCTTATACTGTGGTGCTAGCATTTGATCCAGGGACTAGCACATTAACACAGGGACTTCCACCTTATAATAAAAGGTGAGGTCACTATAGATGGTATCAGAGCACTGTGTTGCCTGTAGGTTCGAGACCCTAGGTTTGGATAGAAATAGGCTTTGACCATAGGATTGAAAATCTATTTCTATTCACTTTACTAAAATAAATATGTAATTTCTTTATCTTTTCTTATCCTCTCGTCTACTATCTACCTTCTGGAAAATATCTTCTCTATTTCTAGATGACCATTGTTCTTAAAGTTTGAGTCTGATACTTCATAAGGAATTCTACGATTCAACACGAAGAACTACATGGAAGATGATAGAAGAACTTGGATTTAGAGTTCAACCACTTGGAAGAGTTTAAAGAAATTGAAGAAGATCACGAAGCGCTCAAGAAGGAGCTATACTAGACCACCATTTAGAACAGCGATACCGTGTTAGTGTGTTGTTCATACCAACTTAGGTTGTATGACAATACTAGATTGTTTGTTTGTGTGTGAACCTTGTTGTTTGGTGTTTGCTAGATGTTGTTTTTAAAATGAATTGCCTTGTCTTATTGTGTTGGTGTAGGATTCTTTCTTAGTGTCTTTCTATCTTAACTCATCCATGCTAAACCCAAACCAGACGCAATATCTATCCTTAGAACAAAATTAAACCAACCAGAATGGATATACTAGTGGAGGATATGTTTAGGAGTTGAGACAACATATATTTTCCATCACATCAAGGAGAAGGATTTTTCAAGAGACAACAACTTTTCAGCTATCCTGGTGTAGTTTTAACGCAACCTACTAGTATGAGGACCGATAGTTTAGCTCAGGTTTATCCTACAGACTGGAAACATTTTGTGAGATAAGTGAGGTTTGACCAAGTGTTAGAATACGAGATTCGTCAAACCAAGTACAAAGTAATGAGTGAGTGCGACATGGATTGGCCCCCATGGCGAATACTCATATCATTCTCTTTGCTATGAGGAATGGAAAATCTTGAGTGGCTTTCCTATAAGAGATACAACGATGAAAAACCAAAACCATAGAACTGTAGATATTTATAACCCTATGTGAGGCAAGTGTTACTAAAACGTATTAAATTACGGTGAGGATAACCACAAGCAAAGTTTCGAAGAATACCCTACAAACAAAGATTTGCCTTCCATGAGAGTTACATTAGTTGCTTCAGAAATGTAAACTGTGAAGATGAAGCACATGGGGACATCAAGCGATTGGAGTTATGGAGATCCTTGTGAAATCCTCTCAGCTTGATTTTCAGATTAAGCGAAGAGTGATATTCAGTACCAAAAGTAGTTCAATGGACTTATGTTATCCTACAACACTAAAATGATGGAAAAGTCGACTGAAAGATTGTAGAAAAGGTTTCAGATTGGCGCAAAAGTTTCTTTTAAGGGTGGTAGCCCACTGAGTTAATCTAATCCAAGTTGTCCAAACCCATCTTTCTATCTAACCTCCCCAATCAGCGGAATCATTCTCTGCTGGTCTTGTTGTTCCCGTGTCAGCAGCTGCATTTCTCCACCGTCCCCCGCTATCAGAAACTTTCCCAACACTTGCATTTTGTTCTCGGCCTCTCCGAATCTCGGGACGAGATTCCTTTAAGGGTGGTAGTCTGTAACATCCCAACATTTCATAATGTTCAAAAATCACAAAAATTTAAAACTTTTATTTTATTAAAATAAAATATTAAATGCATAAGTAAACCAACTATGAAAGACTTCAAACATATTGAAAAAGTTTAATATGTCAAATATCTCAGTTTATCTTTATTTTCAAAAGTTGTTCAAGTAAACATTTTATTATCCCTGGTATTTCATTAACCTTAATATGTAATTTGACAAATATTTTACAAAAATTCAAACCACTGTATTCAAATAAAATAGTTTACTTATAGGCAATTGATTTTCAACCACTTAGCCATATCTATTCATAAATTCAAGACTATTTAAAATGGTATTTTGCCAAATGGTTTTCATTCATTTAACTAAATTCAAATTAAAGTTTTTGGAAATTATAAGTTTATAATTCATAACTTTAAAACTTCAAATATTTTATAATTAATGAATTATCCAAATAAACATTTCATTAGCATAAATGATTTTCATTTATCTTCAAAACATAAAATGATTTTCATGAATATATGTTCTACATAAGAAATGAATTAAATCTAAAATCTTTTTCAAAGTTGTTATGAAGTTTTCAAATAAATTATCTTAATATAAAATATAATGGTGCACAAATTGTTTTGAATTAAAAATGAATACTTTATATTTCCCTTTTTCATTTTCATATAGTTGTGTTATACTATTTAATAATACTAAAGCCATAAATGAATTTAGTATTAGAAAATGAGTTTAAATAACTTGAATTCAAACATAATTGAATGTGGGTATTTCATAGAATTTATTTTAGCCAAAAATAAAATTAATTAAACCCTAGTTTTAAATTTAACATAAAGTGTCAAATTTGTATTTAATGAATATTTCAAAATATTAATTTTCAAAAAATTCAAAATGTGCCCACAACTGGTTTAACACAAATATAATGCTTTTACAAATTTTTAGAACTTTATTTGACTTGAATTGGAGCCATAAATCAAAAGATATGAATTAAATGGAAAATCAGAAAAAGAAAAAGAAAAATGATGACGTCAGCATGACGTCATCGTCTTCAACCTCCCGTCAATCTCGCCCGACGGATTCGGCCGAATCAATCTCGCGATTTGGTAGAGTAACTGACGCCGTGCCTAGCCCTTTATTTGCCCCAGCTCCTCCTCCGCATTTCCCCTCTTCCACTTCTTGAAACGACGCCGCCAGGCCGCCATTTTTGCTCGCCGGAGTTTGTCTAGTCCGCCGCCGTGTTTCTCCGTTTCCCGGCGAGGTGAAGAAGAACCCCGAGCCCGAGACCACCTCCTCTTCATCCCCTCGCTCGTGCGCGCCCGACAGTCACCTCCTCCTCTCCAAATCGTAGCCGAGCGGAGCACCCCGTGCTCGACCAAAGCTCGCTGGCATTGCCAGCGCTCTGTCCGCCTCTCCATCAGCTCCGGGAAGGCGCCGCTCAACGCCGACACCTCCTTCATCTCCGTCGTGGCCAGACGCACGTCTCCGCCGTCTCCACGAGGCCAGGGGAGCGCCGCATCGTCGACGGCGTTCGAGCCCGTGCGTAGCGCCGCCGTCCTCTTCGCCTCCGGCCACCGGCGCCGCCCCGTCCTGGTCAACGCGGCCTCGGCCGTTCGATCTCCCATCAACGGTCCAGATTTGATCCAGGCCGAAGAGGTATGAATGGATCTGGACCGCCCGATCCCCTTTAGATCCTACGGCCCCTGTTAACCCTAGACCCGAGCCAATCACAGAGCGCCACGTCGGCCCAGCTTTTTCTGGTTTTATTTCCGAATAGAATTTAATTGTCTATTTTGCAGAAAAGTCCCTACCACTTAGATTTATCATAACTTTTTAACCCTTGACCCAAATTGGACAATTTTTATATCAAATTGAAGCCCTCGACAAGTAGAATCTGCTGGAACTTTTAAATTTCAAATTTGACCTAGTTTAAAATATTCAAATTTCAAATGGGGAATTCGAGTGTTTTTGTAATAACTTTAAATCAGTGAATTCAAAAATTGCAAATAAAATTGTTTTAGACACTTTATAAAATGTGTAATATGTTGCATCTATTATAAAATAATTTTGAGAATTATTTTGATGATTAAATTGTTGTATGTTTATTTTGAATAGTTTAACTATTTTTGACATAACTTTTATTACAAACATTATTTTTCTTTTAATCCAATTGCTATACATTTAATTAAAAGCCCTCTGTCTATTAATCCCATTTATAAAATTTTGTTATAAATAATGCTTGAATAATTTAAAATGAATTTAAAGATCATGAGACTTGATTTGATTTATTCTAGCACCTTATAAAGTTTATTAATTTAAAAATTTATTACTTGCACCAAAGACATAAATAATTGTCCTAGTCTAGAGAAAGCTCAAATTCCTGTTTATTAATATAATTCATAACATTAATAAGTAAGTTTTGTTTAAAACCTTTTCAATGATGTTAGTTCATTTACAAGTGTTTATCAATGTGATTTAAAACATTATATCATTTTAAATAACTAAGTTATTTTTAATAATATAAACTTTTAAGTTGGGGATTAAAAATGTTTAGATATGAGAAAATTCAGAAATTCTTGAATATGTTTTTGGTCAAGGTTAATCTTAAACATAACCTTGGGTAAATATAACTAAATATTTATAGTGGTACTAAAGTTATAAACCTTGCCTTTATTTTATTTTATTTTGATTAACACTTCTTGATATTCCTTTGTGTAAACTTTTGAAGACCATTCCATTTGAAACTGTGGAAACACCCAGGCAACCTTTTCGAGTTGGAAGATTCGACTCCACACCATCCCCTGACGAAACCCTAAACCCAAACACATTAATTCTTTTTGTATATTGAATTATGTGACACCTCTGACCAAACCCTCCCAAGAAGACTCTTTACGCTTGAATGTTTCATTTTGTTTTGTGTTTTTTGAATTGCTTGTTTATTGGATGCCCTTTTGCTATATAGTTTGAAACGGCGAGCAACTTTTGACTTGGACAAGAGTGTGTGAGAAACGACAACCTTCTTCAGGCAAGTGACTTCATAAAACACCTACTATTTTATTCTATTGCATATCTAGTGTTTTCGAACAATATTTGCAAAAGTAGTATGCATGATAGGTTTTTGGGAGATTGTAGTATGCTATGCAAACCTTTTAGGTTTCCCCTTAGAAATTCCAGATTAGACCCCTATTATAATTTAGTGGAAGTACCTGCTGCAAAAATGATTGTTTTATGGTTGATGTGATAAATGAAAATTTCCACTAAATTAATTTAATGCCTGGGTGGATTGGGTCGATCGAGGAGGTTTCAAGTTGAGTGGCTTCTCAGGGCCAAGTTTCATGGTTGTCTTCGCCCAAGATAGTTTCTACTTACTTGGGGCCATGATATGCGGTGTTAACCTGAGTTGCTCACTTGTGGTAGGCCACCCAGGGCTATGAGATTTAAGTTTACACTGAGTCTAGTTGCTTACCGTGCAACCATTGGTCAATATGGGCTCTGTCTTGATGGAGTAAGTTGTTGTGGACCTGGGTCAAGAGATTGATGGTGGTAGAGTTGATAGGATGGTGGTAATCTCTTAGTATGATCATGGGAAAGCAACTTCTGAAAAGTCTCGTCTTGATCTTCTCCTTTTCCTTCTCACTAAAGGAGTGTAGAGGATAGTTTGGGTTGATTGAGTCTAATGGTGAAAGTGCACACCCTCTCGAGAGTTAAAACCTAAGATCTTAGCCGTGTCCCCGGCATCGGACAATTTGAGTAACTACACAAGGCTGTCTTCTGAAAATCTCCTCATTCCAATTTCTTAATAAAACTTTGATGGGTGAACATGGGTAGGAGACATGGATTTGTCTCGATATCGTCTTATAAAGAGAAGAAATTGTTTCAAAAGGTTGTTTACCAAAACTAGGAGAAAACTTGCTTTGCGCAATAGCCTTGAGCTCCACCAGCCAAATAAGCATATAGATATAGCTTAGTAGAATATTAGCTTTCAAAAGTCACTTGCCACCACAATTCAATTGTGCTGACCCTTTATAGCTGGGCTGCAACTAAACCTTGCAGATTCGACAGACGACGAGTGAGTATTCGATAGGATTTCGAGTCTACAACCAACATGCTTTGTCTGTGGCACATGAAGATGATGAGGCTCATTGTATCTACTATTTTCCGCTGCTACTCTTGGAAATTTTGCTAGCCTTTTCAGGTTATGCAAGTTGTAAGAGATATTTGTAACACTGGATCATGCGATTTAATAAAGTATTTGACACTTTTGCATGATATACATCTTAAACTGTGGTGCTAGCATTTGATCTAGGGACTAGCACATTAACACAGGGACTTCCACCTTATAATAAAAGGTGAGGTCACTATATTAGTCCTAGAACTTTCCGTATCAACAGATACGATGAAAAATCCTGGTGGACGCGCTGGGTAGCAAATTAAAACTGCAGAACAATATCAGTAAGACCATCGACTGGCCTGAGGTGTGTCTGTCCAGTATGTTCCAGGGTCGAGCCCAAGGACTCGAAGCCTGACTGAAGGCTAGTAAGGTTTTTCCCAAGTGCAGTTAACTGGTTTCGACTCATCGAATAAATCCAGGCCTACTCAGTCGAAATCCTTTGTCAAAATTCATAAAGTCCCAAAGAAAAAAATATCATGTGAAAAACATAAAACATGAGACGTGCACTATGTAGTGAGTCCATGACTGATTCTCCGAATTAGCCAAGCACTCGGGGGCTAATGACAAGGTTATACCAAACGGGTACCGCTTCGTGTGGGGTACCTGGTGCACGCATTGAATAAAGCCCAATTGGCAACCGGCTGAGGAAGCCCATCAAGCGAAGCCCAAGACGAAGATCGCTTACTATAGATAGCATAGTCGGTAATACCTTCCATATATGTAGTCCTAGTCGGTTACGACCCGAGACCTGTACCCCTATATAAATGACAGGAGGGTGATCGACTAAGGGCACGTCCAATCAGAATCACAAAACCCTAGCAAGATTGACATCTTGCTAGACCCCTGTACTCACCGCATATACATAATCAATAACAGACAAGCAGGAGTAAGGGTTTTACCTCACTCGAGGGCCCCGAACCTGGGTAATTCCCGCTTGTCAGCCGACGAATCTACCAACACCACACGTTTTCTACCTCATAAACTCTTACCCTAGGCTAGTAGACTTGGGTATTGATGGGGACATCCCTCGTCAGCAACCCTAAGTAGGTGAAAGGGAATGGTTTCATCGGGCACGCCAGGGCCTCCAAGATTGGCTGCAGATACATACCCTCACATCTTATTGGAGTAACTGAACTCTTGTTCATATTGCAGTGCAAACCTGATGCCAAGTCGAACACCTTGAGTAGTTCAATGGTTGCAACTGCTTCGCTAGCTGAAGGTTTAATCAGCATCACTACATCATCTGCAATCAGGGATAACATGTTCTTCACCCCACCGCTCTCCAAAGGCTCAAAAACTACTGCCTCCTCCAGCTAGCTTGACTGTTGCATTCAGCACATCCACTACCATAACAAATTTCATTGGAGAAACATGGTCGCCTTGCCTAAGCCCACAGCCATGCCAGGACTGCGGGCCAGGTGTGCCATTGATCAACACCCTTGTGTTCGTAGAGGAGAGAATCAGTGCAAACCGTGCCCTCCAACGTGGGCCAAAGCCTCTTTGCTGTAGAATTTTTAATAAGAAAGGCGAGGCCATAGAGTCAAATGCCTTGGCTACATCCAACTTCAAAAGTAGAGCAAGCATCTTCTTCCTATGTAGTGCTCGCACTGACTGCTGCACCATGAAAAAGTTGTCTTGTATCGATCTTCTCTTCACGAATGCGCTCTGATTGCAATCCACCAACGTCGGCAGCATTGACGATGGTATTTTGGCCATTGTTTTCGAAACTATCTTGGCGAAACTATGTATTAGGCTTATAGGCCTGAAATCCGAGACCTCCACCGCATCTTCTTTCTTCGATAACAACGTGATATACACACTATTCAGCCTTGCAAACCCACTATCATCCGCTGCGTCAAATGCATTCACCGTCCGCATTATAGTATCTCTTGTCACCATCCAACAGGACTGATAGAACCTCGCAGAGAAGCCATCGGGGCCTGGTGACCAACTATGGCGCACATATTGACTGGCTGCCCGTTCTCGAGAAGGATTTGGCATGAGGTTCTGTCGTAGATCTGATTTGGCATGAGGTTCTATCGTGGATCTGATCCACATCTAGTCCTCCTTCGGGTGATGATGACTACCCATATTGGTGGGCCTGAGCACTACGGGCCACCCCGCACCTGCTATGCAAAGGCAACTTGTTGTTAATCATGCTCAATGCTTCTGCTTTTAATGGCCTAAGTACAATGCTATGCTATGCAAAATTTTAATGGCCTAAGTACAATGCTATGCTATGCTATGCTATGCTCAATGCTATGCAAAAACAAATTGATGGCCTAAGTACATTTTAAGTATATGGATAACGACATTTTAATTCTGTTTAAAGATGTGTATCTGCTTCTACATTAAAATTACGATTTGTCAGACCTTTGCAGATGAGGAACCAAATGTTGTATAACTGGATGTTGGCATTCAACCAATGAACCATACAGATCCAAAAAAAAAAAGCCGCAATAATGGATACATTACATTGTATCATCCCGGAATCAACTACCAGAAAGCCAAACAGCAGATTACATTCAAACCTGGTGACGTGTAGTTGCAATGATAAAAAATTGCGTAATTTCTAGGGTAGCTTCACTTCAGCCAACCCAAGACAAACTATGCAGAATTACAAGCCGCAAAGTTCGCGTCCCGCCCCACAGACCATAAAACCAAATTATCAGGATTTTCAGTACCCCACGCAATCCCTTCTGCTGACAGACATGGAGCACCGCATTGACTTCAAGTCTTCAACGGATAGAGGTTAAGCAAACTTGATTAGTTGTAGCTCCAACGATATGTTCCATAAGTCCTAACCTTTTTCTGTACATAACATGCTTCCTGCTAACAGCAAATCATAAATTACAAGACGATTAACTTGAACTCTCCCATCTTCATCCCAAGTACTCAAATTACATGAGACATGATTCACTACACATTTGTATTTAGACTGGCTTAATAAAATGAGATCCATGGGCACTAGCACTCAGGACTTTTTATTGTATATGTAGCAGCCACCCAGATGAGGCACAAGAATTCGCTCCCGATGGGAGTCGAACCCTGGACAGGGTTGCCACTGCAAGCCCTTTGCCACTAGGCCACAGCCTAGTTCTCTTTTAGACTGGCTTAATACGGACAAAGATATCACAATACTAACAAAGAGTTAGTTAAGCATCCTGAACCTTACACAAACAGGTACCAAAAGCTCAGTATGATTTCTGGAAATATTAAAAAAGAAACTACTATGAAGTGTTCTGAAATCTGCATTATTGTTCACAGTAGTTCCTTGTATTGTGTACGGTTCGTACAGGCCCAGGCGTATACCGCCCTTGAGGGACGACGCGAGTTATCCCACGGCGATTTGGTAGTGTACACCCTGGGTTTCAAAGGAAGCCTTGCACGACTGGAGGGTGACCACAAGTTCTACTCGGATATGATCAACAGTTCTACTCGTACACAAAGAGGAGCCTACCCTCCTCCTCAGGCCATTTGCCCCTCCTGGCCATTGTGAGCCGTTGGATCGAGCGTGAACAGTTATTTTCACCCCCCCCCCCCTCCCCCACACACTTTTCACCACAGCCATTGGATGCGGTCAAAAGTTTTGTCACTCATTTCACATGAACAGAAATTCCACGCAGGTCCATGAGGGGTGGGGCCTGGGTCCACAAATCAGTGGGTGAGCCTACCCTATGCGCGTCGCTCTCCTTTTTGCTCGCTCCCCGCAGCGAGGCAAAACTCGCGTCCGGGGTGAAACCCTAGCCAATCGCCGTCCTCCCCAATTCCTTTCCCCTTTCTCCTGAGAAAATTGCACACAACACCAACCTTTGGTGCGTTTGTTGCACAAAACACAGAAACAAAACACTTGTTGCAGTGAACACCATGTTTTCGCTTAATCAGTTGCAACCAGCTCAAATAACAGTTTTAGAGAACTTAATAGGTATCTAACATATGGTTCTGCATTTTTATACCGTATACGACTAATTTTGTACTGTACACAAAAAAATATACGACAATTAACAATTTTTTCAAGAAATATAAATTGAAAACAGGTTGCATAATAAAAGAAAATATATAGATTATACATGTTAAAGACTAGGACATGACCATTCGAGTCAAGTCCTGAATTTATACTCTAATAGTAAGGATAAAAATAGATTTCCTTAGGAAGTGTAATGGAAACTAAAAATTCTTTTGAGTAGAGCTAAATCTGGTAGTTAGGAATAGATCTCTAGTTAGAGATAATCTGATAGGCTAATGTGAATTTTGTAACGAACCTGAGACTCAGGAACACTTATTTTTTACATGCCACTAATATTGACTCTTTTTTTATATATAGAGTTGTCGAGCAAACGGTCTTATGGAGTTGGCGGGATCGAAAGCAGCAAACGATCTTATGGCTCTGGTATAGAATCATAACAACATCTATTGCTCTTTTTATGAAATTCCTTGTGAACATTGCTAGTACCTTCTTAGAAAATCCTTCACTTAATCCAACCCTTCATATGATGGAACGTTATTGTCATATCATTGCCGTTCATTGTCTCGTGTTTTAATAATATAATATATTATATATCTCTAAATATTTGGTTCGTGCCATAGAAAATAACATCATTCTTTTGGTCCCATATGCTCCAGCACCCAGGGATAATAATCTCTTTCGGATGATGCATGTTTGTTTCATTTCTCATATCTATATTATGACTTCTGTCTACTGCTTATCTTATGCCACATACATGCTTCATCCTTGTGCAAGTGTATCTTTAACTCTTTGCTTATTTAAAATGACTTTGCACCACATGATTTAAAGTGAGTATGCGGTATGATCTATATGTTGTTATTGATCCTGAAATATTTTGACAAGTATAATCTATATATTTGTAATGTTGTGCTTCCTATTTTCCAATTTGTATTTCTCAGAAATTTTGTGTTAAATATCATATATTTTTTATACAGTACAAAATTCGTCCTATGCGGTATAAAAATCCAAAACCACATGTTAGATATCTATTAAGGTCTCTAAAACTGTTATTTGGGCTGGTTGCAACTGATTAAATGAAAATATGGTGTTTGTTGCAACAAGTGTTTTGTTTCTGTGTTTTATGCAAGAAATGCACCAAAGTTTGGTGTTATGTGCAATTTTCTCCCTTTCTCCTCCTCCTCGTCCTCGCTCGTCCTCGCGCCGCCGCCATCTCTCCTCCTCCAACCCTTGCCTTTTCTCCCCGCGCCATGGCGGCGTAGAGCAGGGGAGATGGCGGCAGCGTGAGGCCTCCTTGCCTGCGTTGGCTGCCAGAGGCGTGCGAGCTCAATGGCCAAGCCCCGGTGGCCGGAGGCGCTCGGCCACGGGCGCGCGATTCCGGCCGTCTTCCACAGAGTGAGCCGCCGCTGGTGAACGGGAAGAGAGGAAGAAAGAGTGCAGATGAGAGAGCGCCGGCGACACGCAACAACCAGACCAGGCAAGGCCATACACTCCCCTATCCTCTTTGCTCTCCGTCTCTCGCATCTGGTCGTGGTGATTTCACTCTGTTTGTTTTGCATCTGGAAACAGATAATATTTGCAGATCCTGTTCATGGTGCAACGCTTGTTGGAGGAGAGGATGCTGCAGATGCTTATTTATTTTAGGTGGTGTTTCCTTTCCGAGCTGATTCTAGGCCGGATCGTTCTTGTTCTTGGCTAGAGACGTCTATGGTTCATAATGAATTTGGTGCATGTCAATTGTCAAGGCAAATGTTTAAATTTGTCTGAAATGAATTCAATTCAGATATGTTTAGCTTTGTCGGTGCTGAAATTGGTAAATGGGTCCTACTGAAACAGATGTTTAGCTTTACCACTGCTAATGTTTAGCTTTCTGTGAACCGAAGCATTATTTAGCTAGCTACAAATGCTTATTCTAAATTGATGTTTACTTGTGTGTACAGAAGATAATTATTTTTTGTCTCCCTTGAGTGATATGACATGGTAGCTCAAGTTAGAATGGCATTTACCTCCTTGCTATTATATTTCTAGATTGTCTTCCTTTTGTCGTACTAATAATTGATGCTTGTTTTGGTTGTTGCAGGAAAAGCCCCATAGTGAGTAGGGTAAGGGTTGCTGTGGGAGTTTTCGCCACCCGTCGTTGTTGCTTTGATGTAGGGTTCACCCTCATGATGGTTTGATATGTTATTTAGTGTTGTTGCTATCTGTTTGTTCTGCTAATAATCCATGCATGTTTTTGTTGTTGTAGGAGAAGGGCCATAGTGAGTGCGGTGAGGGTTGATGTGGGAGCTTTGGTGGAAATCACGGTCCACCCGTCATTTATGCTTTTCTGTAGGTATGCAGCTCTATATTAGGTTCTCTTCTCTAACCTTTTCTATTTAAAGGCTATAATTTGATAGATTGTTCAGATTTAGTCGATTGTTAGGTTTCCTGTTTTTTCTTGCACTCTGGGTGGTCTTGGTTTATATGAAATCATATTTTCTTCTAAATTAATGAACTGTCTATGGAGGCCGGTTTCTGGTGGCGTTTAGACCACTATGTTTCTTCTTATATAGGGAGGTACTCATTTATCCGTGTTGTAGATATGCTCATCCTCGTAATGGTTTGATGCGTTATTTAGTGATTCAGAGTTCTGTTGTGGACATTCTATTGTAATGCTTTATATTTAAAGGCTATAATTTGATTGGTTGTCTAGGTATTTTAGGTTTTGGTTGTGGTTTGGGTGGGGTTTCCCATTTTAATGGTTTCTATTTTAGAGCATGTTCTCCTCTAAATTGATGAGTTGTCTTAGTATCCTCTTATATAAAGTATTACTGAATGCAGCTTTCAATGCTCTTTTGTCGTCTTAAGTTCTTTTATCCAGTTACACCTTCTATTTTATTAAGGAGTTCCTTTTGCCCATCTAATAATCCATGTTTGGTTTTATTCTTCCAGGAAAGGGCCACAATGAGCAAGGTAAGGGTTGTCGTGGGAGCTTTGGCGGAGATGGCGGTTGCCCCATCACTTATGCTTTTCTGTTGGTATGCTCATCCTCAGAAAGGCTATAATTTGATAGGTTGTTCACATTTAATTTATTGTTAGGTTCTGGTTTATTTGTGGGTTGGGTCATTCGGAGCTCTTATTAGATTCTCTTATTACCAGTTTCTGTTTAAAGGCTATCATTTCATAGGTTGTTCAGATTTAGTTGATTGTTAGGTATCCTGGTTTTTGTCGCAGTTCAGGTGGTGTTGGTTTATATTAAATCATATCTTCTAGGTTAATGAAATGTCTATACAAAGGCAACGTCTCGTGGCATTTGTTTCGCTTTTTTTTTTTTGCTTAGATAGGGAAGTCCTTTTTCTCCTACTGATAATCTGTGTCTGCTTTTGTTCTTGCAATAAAAAGTAGCATGGTGAGCAGGTTAATTTGATAGGTTTGTTTTAATGTTTTGTGGTTTTCCTTGTGGTTCGGGTGGTGGTTACTGTTTCGATGGTCTGTTTTTTAAACATGCTCTCTTCTAGATTTATCGACTCTCTGTACAGATTAAAATAACCAGGGTTAATATCTTCTTCTGTCAAGTATTACTGAATGCAGCTTTCAACGTTCTTTTGAGTGTTAGGTCTTTTATCCAGTAATATCTTCTATTTATTGAGTTTGTTCCGTCTTTCTAACTTCTAAGTTCCTTTTGCAATCTTCAGTTCCTATTTTCATCTCATCTCTTCAATATTCGATTCTGCTTTCAAGGTTAGGTAAAAAACCGATTCTATGACTACCCAGCTGTGATTAGCACGTTGCACTCCATTTTTTTGTCATTCATTTAGTCGGTCTAATTAAAGTCAGTTCCACGTTTTCTATTCCATTGGAAAGTATTGATGTTCGTTCAGTGACAAATTTGTGTCCCTTCTCTCTTTCTGTTGTTTGGTTGCGGATGTTTACTGCTTCCTCTCTTCTGGACATGCATAAGGTGCCTCTTTTACTTTTCGTATATGGCGGAGATGGCGGTTGCCCCATCAGTTATACTTTGCTATAGGTATGCTCATCCCCAGAAAGGCTATAATTTGATAGGTTGTTTAAATTTAGTTGATTGTTAGGTGTTTTTAAGTGTCCTGGTTTTTGTTGCAGTTCCGGTGGTATCTGTTTATATTAAATCATATCTTCTAAATTAATGAACTGTTTGTACAAAGGCAGCGTCTGGTGGCGTTTGTTTCGCTATTTTCCTACATAGATAGGGAGGTCCTTTTCTCCTACTAATAATCCATGTCTGGGTTTGTTCTTGCAGGAAAAGTGGCGTGGCGAGCAGGTTAAGGGTTGCCGCGGAAGCTTTGCCGGAGAAGGTGGTCGACCTTCCATTTATGCTTTGATGTACGTATGCTCATCCTCGCAACGATTTGATGTATTATTTTGCGATTCAAAGTTCTGGTTTTGACTTTCTATTGTGATGATTTCTATTAATGGTGCTCTGTCTCAAACGGACGTCAGGTGCTCTGTCTCAAACGGTGGCTGGACGGTCGGCGATCTAGCGACCAGAACGAAAGTGGGGTAGCGGCAATGAAGGAGCAGGGTGGCGGCGGCAGTCGGTGCGGGTGAAGAGGAGGCACAACACTGGTCTACATGGACGAGCTCGACAGCCAGCCCAAAAGCAACCTCAAGCGGCAGTGGGAGGAAGGGTATATTTTCATATGTTTTATATGGTTTTTATTAAGTTCTGCAGTAGCATATTGTCCAGTTTTTCAAACTTCATGGTTGTAAGATTGTTTGTTGTGCTCTCAGTCCATAAAGGGCCTTTTGATTGATCATGTATTAATGTTAAGTATTATACTATGTTGTTTGGACTTTGGACCACTCTATTATGCATTTGTTCTGCTTGGAAGTTTCCCCTGCTCATCTCGCAGTTTAATTTATAGTATAAGTTTTCCAACTTATGGGCTTTTGGCACTTAAATACCATAATGTATAGTATGAGGCATTTGTTTCAGCTATCTGGCACTTAAATACCATAATGTATAGTATGAGGCATTTGTTTCAGCTATCTGGTTCTTGCAGGTTCATGGAGAGCATCTGATGGATATGCTCATAGTTCTGAAAATGGACATCATCTATCTCATATGTAAGGTAATGATTTAAAAAGTCAATTGTCTCAAGATTCCTGACTCATGTATCTAATTGTTCAGGTTACATTATAGTGCTATTTTTTATGTGATTAGGTCTGACTAAGTGATGCTTCTATAGAAGATGACATCGGTGATGCTTCTATGAAAAACAATATAATTATGTCATTATTTTCTTCTCATTGTGAATTCGGTGCAACTTTTTAAAAACTCTATCAAATATCATATGGTGTAGACCGTGTTATTTAGTGCTTCCCTTTTCCAACTTTAGGACTTAAAATGGATGATGGACAGTTTAGAACGAAAACATGACAATCTCTTTCACATATGTGTATATTTATGGCACTGTTTGGGAGTTGGCTTACTGTTCAACATGAGGATCAATTATCTAAAGATGCTCCAGCAAGCACACATGATACCAATACGTCAATGTGAGCTTTTCACAGACCTTGTTTGTTTCCCTCCTGATCTTTCTCACTATCCATATATGAAATAATGTGTGATGAGCTCTGGTCCCTTTCTGTTTTTTCCGGTATATGAATCTCTAATTGACGGAGCAGAGCATATTTTTTAGGTTGGTAGTATTAATATGCTTATTTATATCGGAATGGATGCTATTGTGACACAGGCATGTGCTTCACTCTAGGAAAGATGCTAGCCCTAAGTTAATACGTGCTCTCTTTGATTCATTTATCTTGAATGCAGATATGCATTTCCTAATAACTTTCAGTTTTTATGCTTCTTGAATAAGAATGGTGTTAGATGTTCAAGTTTAATCCATTAATTGGTATGCATTTATATTAATGGTCATATATTTAAGTTAATCCGATGTTATGATCATAGGTTTCTCCGCTGAGAACCACATTTCCGCATCCGAATAGTGTTGATGTAGATAGAATGATAGAGCATGGTCTTACTATGGATAAGCTTTGAGTACACTAAATTGTGTTTCCATTGAGATCTCTCCTCTAAATTTATCTGGACACCTCTCGGGAAGAAGAGCTTGAATTGAATAGTCCTAGCAAAAGATGGATGCATCATTTAGCCACATTTCCTTTCCTTTCAGAAAATTAATGATCTGCTTGATTGCGCTCATTTCTTTGTAATTTCTGAGAGCGTGTAATTCAAGATCTGCTAGGATACTTGCGTTCTTATTGTTTATGTAGCTTAAATCACAGTACACTTTTTTTTGGATAGGGGCTCCACCCCTTACTCCTGTTATCATGATATGTTTATACTACTTTTCATTTTTCTTTATATTGTGTTGGTATTTATTTTGGTATTTTCTCTCTATACTAACATATAGCTTTATGCTTTACAAAAGTAGGTTCCTTGCCCTTTTTCTATAGTCTGCAAGATGTGTTTGTTAGCTGCTCTAAGGTGGGGCATCAATTTCTCACTTTTGTTGTGTTAGGTGGATCATAGTTACCGTGGTATAATAGTTATCTTATTTGTTGCCTAATGCCTTTTGCTTCACCATGCTAAGACTTACTCCAAGTAACATGATATGTAGGTAGTGTTATCAAACAGAGCGAGGTGATTTTCTCGCTCTTCATGAATCAAATGATAATTTGCTCGCTCTTCATGAATCAAATGGTAATTTGCTCGCTCTTACATGAATCTTTATCTTTCCAACATATGAGTATCATTCTCACATGCATTAATTTCCAGTTGCATTTGTTTGTTTTGCAAGCCTATTTTTAATTTAGCCGGACAATGTGCTATGAAACTGTGATGGTTCATCTGTTCGTGTTTATAAACTTCTGCATATTCAACCTCTTGTTGTATGGCTCGTTAGATAAATATAAGTCCTGAAATCAGTATTAAATGTGTGATGAATGATCTTTTATAGTGTGAAGCAAATTACTAATCCAGGTTATACTTTGACTTCAGCATTGCCTGAATGCATCTGCAACCCACATAGTTCGAATAACTTTATATGTAATGACTAAATCGTCCTCATGTATGATTTATGAGATGCTGGTCGTTCCATCTTTCTTTGTGCTTGCTACAACACGTTAAGTTGAGTTAGCATATCATAGACCAAGTTCAGGCGTTATCTATCGTATCGATTCGTGCCCATGCATATATTGTTTTTTTGTTTGTTTCTAATCCAGTTGTTTGCACAAGTACCTGCAGTAAGAACTTCATGGGCATATCCATTTATGTTTCTAATCCAGTTGTTTCCACAAGTATCTAGAGTAAGAACTTCATGGCATATCCATTTATGCTTAATTTTCCTTACTTTTTAATGTTTCAGGTATGGTGCTTGGGTCAATTTCTTCTCTCTGCTTGGCATGGGTGGGAGGGCATGGTGATGTGGTTGTGTGCTTGAATGGCCCAGTGGGGATTATCAATTTCTTTAAATTGTCAAGCACAAATTACTTTATTGACTTGCAGGGTTCCAATGGTGATGATCAAATTACTTTTGGATGTTCATATTGCTTCAAGCTGGGGATGTCCATCTCTTTGTATTCGAGTGCCCCATCCAATCACTACAACCTTAACATGTAGTCTTTAAAGACCCCGTTTATGCTGAGACTAAACCATAGTTAAATGTCTGTGTGGCTTCTCCTCACTATATTTTGTAATAGATATATGACAATATTTGATGCTATATAAACCAATTACTGCTATTATCTATTGTGTTATACAATGTGCCAAGGGTTGAATTTAACTTACCTGCATTCTATCCTTCTCACTGCTATTTGATGTTAGATTCATTACTAATTAGATGGTTTCACATAACATAAGGTTCATGACATGATTTAAGACAAAGTTCGGGCGTTCCAAATAATGTCCATAGGCTCAAACATATCCTACCAAAATCAATACAAGTACAAACGTGACAGAGAATTCTTCTTATTCCGAGTTCTCACCGTTACTCCAGTGAGCGGTATCAATATAGAGCAATAAACTAAACCTGTCCTAATAATGGTTGTGAAACTCATCCTTACTCCAGCGAGCGGTACCAATATAGAGCAACAAACTAAACCTGTCCTAATAATGGTTATGAAAGTGTTATGTATTTTTTAGGTTTATTCATATCGGCCAAGGCACTCATCTTCCGCATGCAGGAAACGAAGCGGCAATGAGGCCTAATTTCCACCATATATAGCCCAGGCCGCGCGCTCCACATAATCCGCTCTATCTCCATTCTACATAGCGTCCTCTAACAACCAAGATCTACATCACAAATGTCGGGGTCCTGAAGCCCCAGCGCTATGATTGGAGATTGGAGAAGAGGCACCTCTAAAAACCTTGCAAAAGAAGGGTGAAATAAGAATAAGAATCATGTCCAAGGAGGCAGAATGTACGATACAAATAAGATACAAATAAGCCGGTAATAAAAGAATGGGGTAATAAGATGCCCATTTAGAGCATGCATTTTTTCTCTCCTTTCACTATTTTAAAATATACTTTAGTTAACATTTCGTACGTGCATAGATAGATATTTAGCTTATTACTTCTCATTTTATTTTCTAATCGTCAAAACCCTACCTCACACTAAGTATTGTATGGAGGACACTCTATGGTTTCATCTATCACCAAACTAAAACGGAGCATGAATTATAGGCAGCGAAACAAAGAAATGCTATGACAAGAATATATTTCCTGCTTCCGGCAGCTGCGCAGTTGCACAACGGGTCATCTAGTGTATATAAGGAAGACACAAGAAACCGAGCTCGGGAATTAGGGATACCAGGGAGGAGATTAGAAGCAAACCAACATGTGGTTGGATGGTTAGCAGGGTGGTTGTACCCTTGGCCCACCAGAGTTCAAACCCCAGGTTTGACGTCTATGTGTTGCATTTAGACAGAATATTTTTTCAGTGGGACACGACATTCCCGTCGACAGCGAGGTGCCTGTGTTGACTTCGTCAATCTTAAGACTTGATTCGCTGGCTCAATATTTTGGAGGTGCTCATAGGGGTAGGGGTGTGCGTGTGTATGTGAGTTTCTGCGTTTGTACTATGTTTCAATAACAACCATAAAAGAAGTGAAAATGGGCGCAGCCCAAACTGGCGAGCGCTTCCCCCCTACCAGAAATAGCAAACAAACATCTGTGATACGAAAACCAAAATAAGAATGAATAAGAAAAAGATATCGTGATGTAAGTTGCTCCAATTAAAACCGAATACGAATTTACCGCACAATTTCGACAACATAAGTTCTAAACGGGTCATTCTAAGAAACATGGAATGTCCGAGAAAATCAAATTATGTAAGGCTTTGAAAAAAAGAGCTCTGGTGGAAAGCAATATCAATCCGATGAATGATATTTTGATCAATGCTAGCTGTCTGTGAGGACAGGTAATTTACCACAAACTTTCTTCTTGAAGTTGATGACCCAAGGGAACCTCAATCTAGCCAACGTATCTGCTTTACACTTTCTTCGATCCCAAAGTTACAATTCGAGGAAAAAGACCTACTATTTGAAACAGGGTTGAAACAAGAGATAGACAAAGGGATGGTGAGTACAGGGCCCGTGGGACCCACTAGACTGGGGATGGCTACCTGGGAAAATTAGCCGGAATTGAAGACTCCTTTTACTCGTTTTCCAGAAAAGGGAGGAGATTAGAACGGAGAGTGTAGCGACGTTCGCCCAGCCCCTGCCGTGTCGACGAGGCGCTGAACAGCTCGTGAATCTTTTCTGGTTTATTGATCGATGATACCTTAATACGATCTCTCTCTCTTTATATGTTAGAGAGACTAGGATAACTTAGTAAAACAAACCGACTCCTACCAGGCTGGAATTAAATAGACTTCCTATAAGAGATATTATTCCTAATAATAACTTGGGCCTTCCTAGGCTGCCCAAATCAGCGACGCATCTGTCAGCCCAGTGAGGACCAGTCCACCCTCTACAGGCCTCGCACGTGACAGATTCGACAAATCGACTAAGGACCAAGTCACCGCTTGGAGAGACCCTCGAGAGTCAACTCCTCTTGTGGGGCTGAAGAGGAAGCCAAGACCTGAAGAGGACCCCTCACTTCAAGAGACTACCCAAGGCTCAACACGCCTGAAGAGAAGTCAACAGAAACCACTCCACAGGCCTCCACGGTCCTGTGGAGACTCTTCGCGGCTAAGCAACTGCTGCAGGGTGCACATGGTCTCTGCAGCCACAGAGTGACGCGAGCATCACAGTTGCCATTCTGGTGATAAAGGAGTCAACAAAGTTGTGCCGCCCGCGCCAGGACAGACATGACTTTCCTCTTTGGTGATAAAACGGTTGGACGGCGCAACGCTCCAAGAAGATCGTCATTATAGGCTCCGCCACGACCCCTGCAACGCCTATGAGCCGTTCTGCGTAGTCTGCAGCTTGTCGGCCACCGCGGCCAACTTTGATGGACCGTGTCCATGGACATTTCCACGGCGGTGGACTCCTTCTCCTTCGCGCCACTGCCGTGGGATCCCACCGCCTGCGTACAGCGCAAAGAAGAGGCCCGAGGCGCCTATAAAAGGGGCAGGAGCTCCACCGTAGCAAGGGATCGGCTAATTGCATTCAGGACCTTGGAATCCTAGCCAAGCGAGTAGGATAGCCATCTGCTGGAGGAGGAAGAAGACCATAGCTTCCCTCTCCAAGCACTGAACTGCCTCAAGAGAGCACTCGACAAGCTCATTGTACTGTAATCTCCGCAGTGCAATACAAACAAGCAGGAGTAGCGGTGTCACCTCCTGAGGGCCGTGAACCTGGGTACGGGTCGATGTTCATCTCTGTCGTGTTGTCCCTCTCCAGGCCCGGCGAGCACCGTCGTCGTGCCTCTCGAGGGTTGTTTGACCTCCGTGTTCAATCCCCCTTCGAACTACTTTTCAGAGTGTGACTATCCCTGTTCCGTGGAAGTCACTCTCCGACAGCATCCCTCCTGATGCAGTTATTTCTGTGCTCACCCCTGGGGTTTGGCTCTGGACATATACTGTAATGCTGCCCCCAATATGCATCTGTAACACGTCTACCCGGCTGGTGAAACAGCTTGTCCTCGAGCTCGAAATCTAGATAGCAACGCTTGAATTCTTCAAGTGGTATCCGGAACAACACGACCATGCAGTCAGTTCGGCAAAGGAGGTGGAGCGTCCGAAGGTGGACCATGATACTTCTTGAGGAACACCACATTAAAGACATCATGGATGTGCGCATGTGGTGGCAACTGCAAAGCGTATGCAATAGCATTGCATTTGAAGAAGTGTAAACTAAAACAAATGTAATCTAAAATCCATATCTTAGTGTCATCATAGCATGAAGAGCCTTCAATAACCTGTTGAGTTAGGCCACAATCAATCGAAGAAGAGAGATCGATAGAGACCGAGAGACGGTCAGAAGAAGAGCATGTCTCAAAAGATCATAACACAATAAGCCCAATGGCAAACAATGTGGTAGATCAATGACAAAACGAAACGAGGCCACAAAAATCCTTTAGAGAGGACCAGGACCGAGGAAACGAGACCACAATAATCCTATAGAAAGGACCAGGACCGACGAAACAAGGCCACAAAAATCCTAGAAAAAGGACCAGAACCGAGAAGAGAGGTCACAAAAATCCCATAGAAAGGACCAGGACCGAGAAGAGGAGGCCAAAAAAAAAGTCTCATGGAAAGGAGCAGGACCGAGAAAAGAAGGCCACAAAAATCCTATAAAAGGATGAGGACCAGAAAAGAAGGCCACAAAAATCCTATAAAAGGATGAGGACTAGAAAAGAAGGCCGACAAGAAAAAAAGGTATGATGGACTCTCCTGACATAAATGAAACACAAAAAAACAACGGATTTGGTGGATGCAGCGGAAAAAAACATAGAAGACGACGTATGATACTGTCAAAAGTCATCGAGTGAGGAAAAGAGACGGTGCTGGATGACCATATAAGATTATTTTTTTATGCAATTGAAACGGAAGAGTCAACTAAGTTTAATCTGGACCGACACCAGATCGCGGCCAGACAGATCAGACAGTACTGTTCACGAACGATCGGGAAGGGAGGAAATTCCCGATCCCAGTTCCCAACCAGAGGGGCAGCAGCCCACGTCCCAATCCAAAGAAGGCTCCGGACCTCCGGTCACCCAGCGAGCAGGAGCAAGCGGCAAAATCCGAAGAGAGTTGCGGCCAAGAGGGAGCAGCAAACCAGTGTAGAGGATCTCTTCGATCGACGCACAACGGGAGAGAAGCCGACATGGCAGCTGGGGAGAAGGCCATCAGCAGCGACGCCAGTAGGACGCAGGAGCAGCGCTGGAAGATCCATCACGAACCTGACGAGGCACTTGGTAGCAGCAGAATTAACACGAACGGGAGAGAAGACACAAATCGATGGAGGACGAGTTGCGATGTCCCAAAAAAAAACTAAACCTGGCCTGATACTATGTAACGAATATGCAACTCGTATTACATGGGGCCAAAGGCCACAATATAGTACATTTGACTTGGGGATACGAAAGTAAATCTAGTCTAATACGGACTCCTAGACCAATACTAATAATGCTTAACACCGAGGACCTCTGGTCATGGTTTGATGCTGAGGGTGAGATAAACAACCAAAGAGGGGAGGAAGGGAGAGAGAGGAGGCTAGCACTGACATGTGGGTTCATCTTACTTAACTAGACAAATTAGCAAAAGTACAAACAGGTCACGTGAAAAAGTGGGTTGTGAAGGACCAAAAGGTGCAAAACAGATGGTCTTCGGAGTTTCTGGTGGGTCTCCGACTATTTTAACGTTGTAGGACAAAAAGTGGACGTCGTTTAGGATGTGCAGTTCTGCTATGATGCATAAAATCTCAGAAGCATATTGTAACTTAAAATTTGACGGATAACAGGTTTCTTGTTTTTTCTTAGTCCACATACACTTAAGGTGATACTTTAAGAGGTGCACAGAAGTACTTGTGACGGCGAATATTGTAGGTTAATCAATGGACCACTTATGTGTTGTAAGAATCACTGAACCACTTATCGCTTGATGAGTCTATTTGAACTTACTTGAGAATATATCTATGCAAATTAGATTGATAGGCTGCCAAATTGCTTGTTCCATTCCTCGTAAATCCCCAGTTCGCTTGCGGAAACAGAAGGTCTGACCTCCTGCAGAGAAGCCTCAAAATCCTGTCATCCAAATAAGCATTCAGAATTAGAAGGGATCATCATGATTCATAAGACAGAGGCACGTTACTATGTTAAACATGAATAGACCCCAGGAATTGATCAATTGGGAGAATGCACTTTTTTAATGATCAGTGAATCCTCTTGTTCGAGCTAGCTACTAGCTCTCACCAGGACTTCCTCTCTCTAAAGATGTGTAATGCACGCACACACATACTTAACTTTCCTGATATGTTTGTGTCTCATAGACGTAGTCACATACACATAAGAGACGAACCTATATTTATTCTTCTCCATGTACATGCTTACAATAGAAAGAGGACTGCCGGTCCTTTTATAGAATCACAAATCGACTCTGCTTTAGCTACCAACATAGTGAAGCTATATCTAGCCTGGCACGTGGACTATCAAAGCTAATGCATATCCCAATTTTGCTTTGTTTCTTGAAGTAGAAACTTCAGATGCCTACAAATAACTCTTAGGCTCCATTTGGACGTAGACATTCCGGGCGCTTCGTATTGCATTGGCTTCAGTGTCAAAATCACATGATATGGGTATTGAAAGTGAATGCCAAATATTTCTGGTTGGATGTTTAGTTATTCAGAACCTAGACTTGATAATGAGGTTGAATGTGAAATGTTGTTTGGATGGTCAAAGTGAGGCATTGCAGTTGTACAAGAGTATGATCATTATACTGTTTCATAAGTGTATCACTATGTTTTCTGTATAACAAATGAATACATTTGAATTTTGAATAAATTATATATCACATAAAAATAAAAATAAAAATAAAATATTATGTAAAATTGTCACTTCATGTTGTAACTTTCTGGCCGGATGCGACGGAATGTTGAGGTCCAGACCAAAGTATTCTCAGGAGTGGCTGCGCAGGTCAAAAATCGTCACCTCAATATTCAGCCCGCGAATACACAGCTTCAATACTTAGGCCATCCAAACACATGGAATTCGTATATTCGGGCCTGGACAATGCAAATGTCTAATTCCATGCCCAAATATCAACATCCAAACACGACCTTACTACTACCGACTTACATAGACATTTTATCTTGCATACAGCCATGTCCCCCACTTAAGTCGCATCTGCTTAACCACTATGGATAGGATAAGATTACTGCTAACATTCTCCCCTTTAATCTTGCCATGATCACTAGATCCGCTAATACAGATCACCAGGACCATGCGCTTCATCTTGTGATGGTCTCGCACCGCCTCACATCTAGCAACGGGATCACATCGTGCTTGTCAACCTCAAATTGACTCCATATCAGATGGCATCACACCACTGATGTCGGTCTCACACTGACCTTCCATGTGCCAGTGGCATCACACGAGAGTCGTTGGCCTCACACCAACTATTCAACTTGACGATGGCATCAAACCACCGTCACTGGCTTCACACCAACCTTTCTAGTGACTTGGCATCATACCATAGTGGTCGCCCTCACGCCAGACACTCTCTCAGACTATGGTATCAAACCACTGCGTGTGCATGGTCTCGGACAGTATCACACCGTCGGGCGTGCACTTCCAACACTCTTTTCTTCTCTGGACACTCATACATAGTATCCAAAATAAGGACAAGTGTAGCACTTTACCTCAGACTTCTCCCAACCATGTCCACAGCCTCCACTATGCCCTTGTCCTTGCTACTGAGTTCTCCACCCAATGTCTCGCCTTCCACTCTGCACGACTTAGCAGCAAGTGCTTCTTATCAACATTACCACTCCCTCTTAGGCGCTCGTGCACCTTCAGTCACCCAATAACCCCTTTCATCGTTGTGGTCTTGAGGTCGTAAAATTGTTCAATGGTCGAAACAATCCGGGGAAACTTGTTCGGGGCAGAGTGAAGGAACTTCTTGATGGCGCACGTCTCCTCAAACTTCTCGCCAAGTGCTCGGATCTTGTTGACGATGGGCGTCAATCGAGCAGCAAGATTTCCAACTCCTTCGTGCGCAGTCCCTTGAACTCCGTCTTGAGAGTTTGTACCTTGGTGTCCTTCACGCGCTCAGCACCCATGTGCATGATCTTCAGGGCCTCCCAAATCGCCGTGGTGGTCTCCTTTTTGGACACCATGACAATCATCTCCTGTGGTATCCATCGGTAAATAGCAGCCAACACAATTTGATTTTTCTCCTCTGTGGGCACCTTAGAAGCTACATTTATTCTTTTCAATGTAGTGGAAGCTCACAATAGAAAGAGGACTGCTGGTCCTTTTATAGACTCACAAACGGACTATGGTTTAGCTACCAACAGTGAAACTATCTAACCTGGCACCTGTACTACTACAATTAAGCATGTGTTTGGTTCTGAACCTAACGAGGGATGGAGTGGGATGATCCCTTTTTTAGACATGTTTGGTTGCAAACCGAGTGGGTCGTTTGGCCCACATGAGAGAATACTCTTCCTAGATGCTGTCTCAAATGGTTTCTCTGAAACGGCCAAACCCATCGGTCCACGTTTTTCAAATTGTCTCTCTAACTTCTAATCCTTCTTCCTTACGCTGCTGGAGCCGAAGCAATGGTTTGTCCCAGTCGCCATCAGAGCTTGTCCCACCAAATCTTGACCATCCCATCCCATACACATTGGTCCATGAAGAAAACACACGCTAAGGCATTTGATATTGCTTCTACTTGGATAGAAACTTCATGCACCTACCCAAAACTCTTACTACAACCGACCTACATGCAAAGTATTTTATCTTGCATGCCGACATGCATGCACTTAAGTTGCAATCACTATTGATATGGTAAGATCACTGCTAACACCCCTCACTCTCTCAACTTATATACGTAATTGACTAGTACCTTGAGCATCACCGGTCGCATATCCTCCTTGTCGAGCTTTCTGATTTCAACACCCTGTTGGAGAGCTTCTCTTAGTGGCCCCATTGAAGCATCTTTCACAAGATTTTTCATGTCAGATCCCGAGTAACCTGGAATTAACAAACAAGAAGGCTCAGATGTCTATAAAAGGAAAATTCAGTAAGATGGCATGAAGGTCTAGGTTAATAGCAACATGATGAAAGCTCGATGATTCTGTGCACCTTCTGTTAAATTGCAGATGGCATCTGTTTCTTCCTTTGAGAGCTTGAAAAGGCCATCCTTCTCCAATATATTGCGGATTATCCAAGTACGTGCTTCTTCAGAACCACGAAGTAGTCAGAATTCTTCAGCTATTCCACAGAACAGAAATAGAGCATTACCTGATGACGGAAGGGGGATATATAGACGCTTTGTAAGTCGCCTGCGTGCTGCTTCATCTAATTCTTGAGGTCTGTTTGTTGCTCCTGCAATCATTTTTACGCCACAATATTAGCATGCTACAAATCATGATCATTGACACGTTACAAATTGTTTTGTAATAAAAAAATACATCCAGCAAAAGACAGATCCATGCAATGAACACAAGTCTAACATGCAATGGTAGTCATAACCCCTGAAGGAGCTTTAGCCTGTCTATTTGGGATACGATGGGGTGTGTGCCAGTGTGGTAGTAAGCTCTGACATTGATCATGATATGAGGTTCAACGCCACTTGACAGGCTGTAGTAGATCATCAAAGCTTAGCTATAATAAAATGTACTTATGCAATTTGCATTCACGGAGCGAAAAAATGCAGATTTTGTTGATGCTTCAACCCCATGAGGTACTCTTAGTCCTACCATGACAGAAATGATGTCATATAAAACATTTCACTTATCTATGCATGTAGTACCTATGAGTAATATTTGCTCGTTTCCACTGTCAAAACCTTCCATCTCGATTAGAAACTGTGTTTTCAACCTCCTACTCGATTCATGTTCACCATCTGATTTGCGCTGCAATCATGCAAGGTTGTCAGGTGTCAATACATGCAACGTCTATGGGCATAACAACAACAACAATACCATATACCAATACCTGAGATAGCAGTGAATCTATCTCATCCACAAATATGACAGCAGGCTGCCGACAACAGGCCACACCAAATAGTGCTCGGACCAGCTTTTCACCCTCGCCAATCTTGTACCAGCCAGAGAATTAACAATCAATATCAACAAAGCAAACGAATTTACAATCAAAATTAACATTCTCAAACTCCTCAAACGGACAGCCACGTACACACAGAAATAGAATCTCCATTCAGAATTTCGAACACAAAATATTCCTATTTTTTCATAATCACAGAAGATTGTTTTACCCTTGATACAGACATACCGGGATACAACCTTACACAAACAAATAATACAGTTTCTATTCTCATCACGAATTGTAAATCTACAATAGACATCAATATCCCATGTATTTCTTAGCTAGAAAAAAACCAGCAGTAGCCAGCAGCTCTAGAGTTAGAGGAATCTTGGTAAGACAGGCCATTTTATTACTTAGTGTGTTGTTAGAGTATTTAATCAGGACTCTATGTTGGTTGTCCTAGGTTTCCTATTACGTTTCTGTTACAATTCTCATCGTACTATATAACCTGCGCCCCTGTGAAGATTCAATACAAGTTGAGATCATTCCAAACTTAGGAGTAAGGGTTACAAGAATTGCCAAATTAGAACTTATAAGGTGTTTACAAATGATTCCTGTCGAGTCCAAATAATTTGTGTCAATATACTAATCATGTTAAATTGAGCAAATAAATCACTCACCATTCTGTAAGTGTTTTTTATCATCTAACTTACAAAGAGGAAATAATGAGCGGAAAACAATTATTGGAATCAACTATCAGTACTTAACGAGGAACACAAAAAGCTGCATCCTGCCGCAATATTATTTGCCTAGAAAGTTAGGAGCAGATTGTCAAAAAAAAGTACAGTAACAGATAAGTTTAGAAACATGTCCACACATCCTACAGAATCCTGCCTCCAGTTCTTTCTTGTTAAGTTTGGAAGCATGGATATTGACAAGCTTATTATCATAAACATAAATTAGCACATCAAAAACAAATTATGTTGTAATGTTTCATTAGTATGTAAAAAATAGGCATAACAGAATACTATTAACTGTAAAATTATAGACGTGGGACTGTATGGAGCTTCGAGCGAGGATGGAGATGTGGATAGCATGTCGACGAAGATGGCGACACACATTCGGAAGGTAGCTAGGAAGGTGCTTGGGGTGGTGAAAGGAAACAAGAACCTAAGGACCCATGGTGGTCGAATGAGGATGTCCAAAAGGCTATCATGGAGAAGAGTGCTAAAAGAGTTGGTACTAAGATAGAAGCTCAACCAAATTGGAGAAGTAAAAGGAAGCCAAGAAGAACACAAGGAGAGCCGTGTGTGGAGGCCTATGACGAGCTATATGAGAAACTAGGCACAAAGGAAGGTGAAATGAAGGCGAAAATCCACGAGAGGAAAACAAGGGACTTGACCAAGTCAAGTGCATCAAGGATGAGGCCAATTGAGTTCTAGTGAAAGACGAGAAGATCAAGAAACGTTGGAGAGACTGGGCTGGGAGACGCCTCGTGACATGTCGGAATGCTGGTGGCAACCATCGGTCGCCTGAGCATTTCTACCACTGGGCGACCAGGGCAGACCCCACGACGAGGTGTCACGCATGCGCGTAGGGCAAGTGCGGTGTCCCCTGTTTATAAAAGAAGGCCAACGGGAGCCAATAAGGGGGAGACCAGAGATATTAGAATACCTGGAGAGCTGTGAGTCCAAGATCCAAGACAACAAAAGGTCTCAATAGAATAGGGTTACGCCAGGTTCTAGAGAGATATAAGGAGCAGAAAAAGATCTACATATGGTTTTCATTGACTTGGATACAGCTTGTGACAAGATACCATCATGTGGTGGGCACTAGAGAAACATAAAGTCCCTACAAAGTACACTCCCCTCATCAAAGATATGTACACTAATGTTGTGACAACTGTGCAGGAAATAGCAAGACGAATACTTTTTCAATTACGATAACATTCCATAAAGGGTCAGCCTTGAGCCCATACAATTTTTTACATGATAGATGAGGTCACTAAGGACATACAAGGAGATATTGATATTCCTTGGTGTATGCTTTTTGCTGATTGTGTGGTTCTAGTAGATGAGAATAGGGTGGGCGTCAATAGGAAAATGGAGCTTTGGAGATAGACTTTGGAATCCAAGCGGTTTAGACTTGGTAGGACAAAGACCGAGTATTTGTGGCAGCGAACGGAAAGGTTCATCTAGGAGGGCAAATAGTACCTTTCAATACTTGGGATCATTGCTGCAAACTAATGGTGGTATCGATGAGGATGTTAGCCACAGGATCAAGGCAGGGTGGATGAAGTGGCGGCAAGCATCCGGTATCTTGTGTGACAAGAAGGTCCAATAAAGGCTAAAAGGTAACTTTATAGGACGGCAATCAAACCTGATATGATTTATGGATCAGAATGT
The DNA here is from genome assembly GCA_026929855.1 of Poa annua. Taxonomy (NCBI): domain Eukaryota; kingdom Viridiplantae; phylum Streptophyta; class Magnoliopsida; order Poales; family Poaceae; genus Poa; species Poa annua. Next base: position 26,085,043 of record CM049432.1, read on the forward strand.
TGGCCCACTAAAAGACAACGCATTCAACAAATGAGTGTCCAAGAGATGTGATTGCTTAAGTGGGTGTGTGGACACACAAAGAAGGAACGAATCAGAAACGAGGTGATGTGTGAGAGAGTAGGAGTGGCGCCGATTGAAGAGAAGCTTGTCCAACACAAATTAAGGTGGTTTGGGCATGTCCACCGGAGGACACCGAAAGCAATGGTTAATAGTGGGATTCTAAGGGGCATCGATAATACAAAGAAGGGTAGAGGGCGACTAAAATTGACATGGGAGGTGTCGCAGCAGTGGAACATGGGGTTCCCCTAGAGCTGCCCAAGTGGGTCCACCGCCTATGGGCCCAACCCCAAGACAGGCAAGGCCAAGACTCACCACGAGGCTTGGCGGGTGCACCATCACCGCCGGCACCCCGACAGGTTCGCAGCCCCAGTCCCTGCACCTCGGAGCGAAGACAAGACCCCGGGAGGTGTGAGCCCCGGCTTCCTCCCGGGTCCAAGACCATACAAGGAAAGGATAAGACTTCCACCTCATTCCGGAAGGTAGTAGAAGGCGCAAGGCTTGGGAAGCAAGCCACGGCCAGGGGACACCACCTACCCGCTGTCAGCCCCTGCCCGCGGCTTTCCCCAAAGGTGGCAGAGATCTCACCCACCCAGCGACGGATACTTGGAGGAGAGGCCACGTCGACGTCTCCACCATGAAGAGGGGTTGCCTCCCGCCAAAACACGTCACGCTCCTCGCATGACCTGTGGGACGAACTAGGAACCAGCTAAGGTCAAGATCAAGCTAGGCTGGACAGAGAGAGAGAAGGAAGAAAGGAAGGTGATCTCCTCTGTGCAAGGATCTGTCCTTCTGCTTCCTCTTGGTCGGGCCACCCTGCCGGATACCCCGACGAGCACCACCATTGTAGCCACACCATGTTCCGCTTATCCAGACATGCAGGCCGCCAGGCGGCCTGAACCTGGGTAGATCTTTGTGTGCTTTCCTTGTTCGTTCACCACGTAGATCTTGAGTACGGGTGAAGGGCTCACCGGCGATCGTCCTCCGGGAGACGTTTTCAGCCTCCTTCACGCCCCATACCGAATCTACAAAGGGGGTGCCTCGCATCCCCGGTGTCTGTCCTTCAAGACACGGCAGGAGGAGACACTTAAAAGGGACTTGAAGGACTGGAAGGTACCTAGAGGTGTGGCTTTTGATAGGGCTGAGCAATCCAGGAGCCTGAACCTTGATTTACTCTTGTCATTGCTTTTTGGTTTTCTTTTACTTTTCACAAGTTTCTATGTGGGTTCCATATCTAGCTTGCCCCAATTTGCTTGGTACTGTATTGAGAATTTTAAACAAGTACCAGACATACCCATTTGCTTGTGAGTGAACTTGCAGATATGTAGAAGAATGTTGCCTTGGCCTCGCCAGCTATTGCTTTTCCGATCATGGTTTTGCCTGTCCCCTGTGGAAATAATCGTGCATACATTAACGTTAAGAAAAAAGGGTAGCACAACATAGCCAGATGAGATAAAATACCCACAGGAGGTCCAAATAGTAGTAGACCTCTTCCAGGAGACCGACAACCACGAAAAATGTCTGGACGCAGTAGGGGATAAATAACCATCTCTGTCACACACTTCTTTGCATGATGTAAACCAGCTATTGTGGATTGGGATGAATTAGTTACACGAGACATAGAAATTCCGAAGAGCTAAAAGGCAATGTGTACCAACCTATGTCATTCCAGCGAACATTAGGATCTCTATCCATTATTTCGTTGCTAATGTGCTCAATAAGGCGAGGTTCCAGATTTCTCAGCTTATCAGGAAGCTCACCATCAGGGCCACAAAGCATTTCCAAACTGACGGTAGTGAAAGTTTTAGTAAGTATGTATGCAAGCACCACCGATATATTGACCATGCACATATATTTTTTATGCTAGTCATGCATGTGAAATCCATATCGTTAAAATAGAAATTAATGCAGAATACACTTAGTAGCAAGCAAGAAACTGTAATAATGATTTGTGTGCTCATGATAATTATGCCAATTAACTTTAGACGTGCATGGCAGCAATGCCCGGTTCAAGGGGGTCATCGCTAGGAAATGGAGGGGGCCAACGGTATTTTGCTTGACACAGGAAATGGTTGGTATCTGAGGACATACGGAGCATTCCACAAGATACTATTTTCTACCATTACCAATCAAGAAACCAGACGCTAAAATGGCAAATAAACTCACTAGATATAGTTCAGCATTCCAGATGCTTGCTTTTTTCTTACTTAAATTAACTTAGCACATGCTAACAGCCCATCATTAAGTTTGCCATCAGTTGTTCAGAATTAGGTTTTACTAAAGATCAAGCTTCAAACATAGTGTATTTAGATAACACTCTATAATTCTTGGTACATCGCAATGTTACTAGGTTCACCTGTTCAAATTGCTAACCTCTTCTGAACTTGTCAATGCGTTGGAACAATGTCACTGTAGGTTCTAAATGCAAAACTACACAAAAAATAATAATAAATCTGGTGTTGTAATGCTGATAGTGTAACCCACCAAGAAAAACGAATTAGTCTAAGATGTGCATATCCTAAATATTAAGGCAAATTAAGCATATCTATAACTGAGGGTGTATAACACTTGTTTATACACAAAAAACTAAATTGTCACATACTCACATGTGATAAAATGAGTTTGAATGGTACCACACAATTAAGTTTGAATTACAGACCATCTTTTTGTTGAATCTTCCATGGAATCATCATTCTTCCCAGTAACTCGTGAATTGATTGTAGCGGATCCCCCGTTGTTTCGGATAGGAGGAATAAAATTACCACGTGGTCCACGACGAGAGTTCAAGCTTGGCCTTGCACCATAATTCCTTGTACTAAGGTTATTATCACATTGTGGAGATACAGAAGCACCTTGGTGACCATTATGGCCATGTTTTTGCACAGCATCCATTGCCTACAAAGCAAAACGAATTCACTGAACAAGGTAGCAACAAGTACATATGTCTGAACTTTAATCAAAGAAAGTATAAGCCTATAACTACCCTTGCAATGTATTGATTTAATAAAATAAAAATGTTTCTGGTAAATAATATAGTGATAACATCCGAGCATTGTTGTGGGTGTGCGTCCGTGCCTCAAGAGCATCTAGCATCATGGCACTAGCGTCAGCGTATGTGAGGAGAACACCAAAAAATGGCAGAACTGAGTACATGTGGCAACATGGGCCAGGATGTATCAGGTCATTCAGGCGTTTATAGCAAATACTAGAAGCAGTGACCAGTAAGAGGATTAGTCAAGTAGAATCCATACTCCACATCTGTCACTAGTCTATTACGCATCCTCATGTGTTGATGGTCTATTAGGCATCCCTACTCAGGACGCTTTTTTCAAGTGTGTCAATGGCAATTTGAATTTAGTTGTCAGCATGTTTAAGTGGGGAAATAGATTCTATGAACCTAGGTTAATTTTTCTGAGAAAAATCTAAGAGCCTAGGCTCATTCTAGGTTTTAAGGATTTGGGTACTAGCGCTTAAAAGTAGAACCAAACAAAGCAAGTAGCTCATACGCAAACTTATGCAGTGTGCAAAAGCTAAAAACTAACGAAGTCTTGATATGAACAACTGTATGAGACTGGAGCCTTAAGTTAAGCTGAATAGTGAAAATCTACAGCAACCTATTACAGACCATAGGTAATCTATGACATGTGCACTCTTCTTGGAGGAGCGAAGAAGAATTCCTCTAAACAGCTAAACTGAATGGTGAAAATCTGCACATACCTTTTGTAAACTTTAGGTGATAATGTGATCGGTGCATTTTCTTGGGAAAACATTGAAAAACGTCTAAAATATTTATCAAACAGGGAATTGAAAAATTGGAACCAATGTGGCAGCACAGCTAAGAAGTACACAATTTGACAAGTGCACATACCAACTTTATCCTGGCAGTCACAAACCCATTTGCAGGAGCATCAGCTTCATCGTTGCTTGATGGAGAATTTGCACGCTCACATATTGGACTTCGGAACCCTGTATGCTTTCGTTTCGCATTCTGCAATGTCCCACAGTGTTTCTCATCCTCTTCAACCCTCAGATAAACAGGATGCTTGTTATCTTGATTTGTTTTGATCTCATTTTCAACACAAGCAGACTCTTTAGACATCTTCCCCTCTGATTTGAACATATTTTTGTCTGACACGCTATTTGCCTTCAAGAACTTGCTGCTATACACCGACGTTATTTTTGTTTGTGTCATTAATTTTGAAGCCCTGATGCTAAGTTCCTCGTTTTCTAGGTCAGCTGGGTTTTCCTCAATATGTGAACCTCCTTGAACTGTGAACTCTTGGCAAGCTACGTTCTTTTGAGTTTCAATGCATGCCAAGGAGAAAATGGCAACAAAAGTTAGCAGGCAAACTCTAGTATTTGCAAATAATAAGTTTGTATATAGACTTTTCCAGTAGTGACTTAAGTCAAAGTAATACATTATAAAAATAGGTAAATGACCTTCAGAAAACTTATACATTAAAAGAAATTAAGCAAAAAGGGCAATATCTGGACGCCCCCAAAAGATAAGGTGAAACAAGGTAGAGAATGTGCAAACAGTCATTTTAGTGGTGAAGGGGAAGCGCTTTATAACATAAAGTAGATCATACCAGCTGATCAGCAGCATGTCGACAGGATTGCTGATGAAAAGCCTGAAAATACTTTGAACGCTTGATCTTTTCAATGTTGATGTCTCCTTGCTTCGTAAAAACACAATCAAGATCTTTTTTTGCGAGCTCAAACACTGCACTGAGTTCCAAAAACATCCAAAGTAAGGATTGATGCCAAATTCAGGAATATGTTCAAGACAGCATGCCTCAGAGTATAATCTAGAATTTTCCGGAAGAAAGCATGTCAGCAATGTTTACCGATAGACCCAACAAACTTCTTATTGATTTCAAATTGATATATTATTTTATCTTAATCAGCACAGAAATATCTTCATTTTCAGAACTCCTGGCTCTGATAATATTTGCTACTCCCTGTCTTATATCTATGGAAATGATGTTGCTGAGACCATTGCAGATGAAGTTAAAACCAAGAAGAAGTTGTAGCACAACCTGGTAAACTCTCACAATCGGTGCTTCTTTGAATCTTATATGATTTAGCAATGCTCTATAATGTCTGTGACACGCTATACGCCAACACCTCTAGCTTCACTGATGGACACATAAACTAGAGCAAAAACTAGAGCATGCATCTAGTTATTCATTTATCTTCTAAAGGCAGAGCACACATGCTAAAGTTATTTGTTGATCACCTTTGAACAATTCTACGAAGGAGACATACCCACTACCTCCCCTCAATTTTGGCACATGTAGCATTTGAACATATTCAACTACTTAATAATTTCAGCATAAAGAACAAATTGTATATATTACTATACTAGTTAAATGCTCCCTAGAATTTCAATGTTAATTACGGGAAAAGGGGAAAATATCTAGCCGTGCATGGGAATGGGCTGGACTTATAACAATGGAGATCCACTGCAGAAAGATAATTAATCTCATTGTCCTGTACTTGTAGGGAAGATATTAGTTGCATGCTCATAAGAAATTCCCGATAATAAGGAAGAGAACACCAGCCAGCCATCGTAGTGGGCCCGATTTATAACGTAGATATTCATCATGAAAAAGAAGAGAATTAACCTTATTGCCCTGATTACTTGAGGGAAAGAGAACAATATTCATACAAAACAGGGAAAACCCTATCCATCTAACAGCATTAGGTTTGGACTCCCATGTGGCAAGTGTATCAGTTTCTTTCATTACTTAAGGAAATTGCTCCGCAACTGAAGGATCCCGAAAGTGTTCCATATCAGGCGCCCTCTTGTGGCTCTTCTGGCAGTGATATATTATGATTTTAAGTCTTATCAACAGAGGATTTCTGATTGCTTGGTCAACTCTAGGGATTTTGTGTTATTTTGGAAAGATAAGTGGAATTACAGAGTAATGGAAGATTTCCGGAGCATGCCGAAACAAGTTAGTGGACTTGGGATACCAGACTTAAGTCAGTTGGGGGTCGCCCTGAAGACATTGAACCCCTCTGAACAAATCGACCTTCATAAGAGTTGAGTTGCTAAACATCTTGCACATTAATCGTGATTTTGACCTTCCTACTGGATCTCCATAAAGCAGGTCGTGGTGCTGGGAGTCGAATGGCAGTTACTCTTCCAGGTATGCTCTTTTTGACAGATGGAAGTCATCTAATTTGGAACGGAGGGAGTACCTGGCTATGATTAGGCTTTATCATGTGTTGCGTAATGGTATTTGCAACGAAGAGGCATGGTCTAGAGAGCCCTAGAAACACATAAATCAGGATTATGGTAGTTGAGGTGCTTATGCTTCATTGCCCTTTTTTAGGGAGGAAACAGTAGAAGAGTATCCTACTGCATATGCATTAAATATATAAAAATGGTCTGCGGATGCAAAGGGAAACAAATTCATTTTGGGCGGCAAACTACCACATCATCAGTCATTGCATTCTCCGACGATGTGCACAGAGACCCCCTCAAACCTACAGATTCCTAAAGGTAAGTACCATGTTTAGTGGATCTAAGCAATAGAAACTGATGCTATACCGGCCGAGCAGCACTGCCAGTAAGAGATCCGAACCCTCGCGTCTACCATGAAGTAAACCACATGAAACACCGTACCAAATGAATCAGACGCAAAACTGGTAGTTTTTGCGCCGGGTAGGTTTTGTACCGGTCCGATTCGAGCGCGCGGGCGCGGGAGGCGGCGGCGAGACGGGAAGAGGCTGCGGCGCGGATGGTCGCAACGAAGGAGGCTTCGGGACCCGCGTCGGTGGAGAGGGTCTGGGAATCGAGGAAGCCGAGGAGGCGGAGCGCGAGCGCCTGCGCAGCCGCGGAGTCCCCGCGCTCGAGCGCGGCGTCGGCGCCGAAGAGGAGGGAGTGGAGCCGCCGAAGCCGCTCGTCCACCCCCTTCCTCCAGTTCGCCGGGCTGGCGGAGGAGGAGGAATCGGCGGCGGCAGGCTGCCCCTCCATTCGGCGATTTGGGATTCTCAGTTTCCTTCCCGCTCTTTTGCGGCTCGAGGATTTGGGAATCACACGGTCAGTGCGATCTTTTGTAAGAGCGTCCCCACTTGTCCCCAAAGGCCCCCCCATATGGCCGGCGCCAAATATCACGGTCAGCAGCAGCCCAGAATCGCGTCTGCGCGGTCCAACGATTTATCCGGAGTCTCTAGACGAAACCGGATACATGGGTACTACAGCATCTCCAGTCGGCCCCAGCGCCGCTTTTTTAACGTCGACAAAAATACATAGCGCCATTTTTCATCAACCGGACCCTCAGAAGCCCGGTAAGCACCATTTCGACGAAAAATAGCACCGGCGCACCCAGCGAAACCTAGCCCGCTGGGTTCGGTCTGGGGGCGTCTGTGGAAGGAAAAGCACGCGTGGGTCAGCACCGACAGACAGCGCCTTTTGCACACCCACCTGGCTCGCCTTTCCCTCCCTTCCCGTGCCGTCGGTGAAACGTCGCCGTCCCCCACCCCTACCTGCACCGCCATGCCGCCGCCGCCACATCAGTACGATCCCCGCCTAGCCCTGCCACGCCCCGCCTCGTCGGCGCCGCCCACTCCTCCGCCGCGAAAACGCCTCTGGGCGTTCTTCAGTGCGAAAGGGCGACCACCCCGCGTACAAGGTGTTCGGCGAAAAGCCGGCACAGCAATGGACTCCGACGAGTAGATACTCGCCGAGCTGATCGACGAGGAAGATCAGGCGGTCATTGATGACGAAGAACACCTGCTGATCTTGGCCTCCCTCGCTGGCTTGCTCGCCGAGAATCAGGGCGGGCCGCAGCGTGTTGGATCAACAATGGGTCACCGCAAGAGCAAGCCGAGGCAGCGGTACGGGGGGTACTGCATCATCTACTCCGACTACTTCGCCGATGATCCCACCCAAGACGCGAAGGTGTTCCGGCGCCGTTTCAGGATGAACCGCAAGCTCTTCCTCAAGATCATGCAAGAAATCCGCGAGTTCGACACCTACTTCAAATTGATGAAGGACTGCACTGGCACGGTAGGGTTTACCTCTATTCAGAAGTGCACGATGGCCACGAGGTTGCTTGCATACGGTGCTCCTGCAGATGCACAGGATGACTATCTGCGCATGAGCGAGTCCATGGCCATTGAGTGCTTGAACAGGTTCTGTCGGGCAGTGGTTGCAGTCTTTGGCCCAAGGTACTTGCGATCACCCAATGCGCAAGACACTGCTCGCCTTCTTGCAGAGAATGCACAAGAGGCTTTCCTTGGGATGCTTGGTAGTATCGACTGCATGCATTGGGCATGGAAGAACTGTCCATTTGACTGGCAGGGGATGTACAAGGGAAAGGAAGGAGAGTGCTCGGTGATTCTCGAGGTCGTGGCTTCATATGATCTATGGATCTGGCATTCATTCTTTGGTATGCCTGGAACTCACAGCGACATCAATGTGTTGCAGTGCTCGGATGTCTTTGTCGAGCTTGTCGAAGGCCATGCTCCCCCAGTGAACTATGAGATCAACGGACACCAGTACACAAAGGGGTACTATCTTGCAGATGGCATCTACCACAAGTGGGCAACATTTGTGAAGCCATCTCCAAGCCTGTGGCAGGAAGCGCGAAAGCTTGGTTTTCGAAGTGCCAAGAGGCTTGCAGGAAGGATGTCGAGCGAGCATTTGGTGCGCTGCAGTCTCGATTTGCCGTTGTCCGGTACCCAGCTATGACTTGGTCGAAGTCCAACACGTGGGGGTGATGTAGTGTTGTGTGATCTTGCACAACATGATCATTGAGAGTGAGCGGGATGACCTGTCAGACCCTGAATTCAAGCTACACAAACGGAACGTATCGGTTGGGCCACACAACCAAGAACATACTGGGGTTACCAATCCCAGGAAAACAATCAGGCCATGCTCGGAATGGATCATCGGCCGACAGTTCTTGGCGACCCCAACGTCACATACGTTTCCAGATTGTGCACGCAAGAACCCAAAAAGTCTTCCAACTCGTATACTTCAAACATACACACATGGTATATGAGTCGGATTTTTAACAAGTTGAAACCACAGAATAAACCTAAGACACAAAGAAAGGAAGTAATATCCAAAAGCTCTCACTGAGCAAAATATATCAAATGGCACCAATCAGAGGACACATGTCCCAACATTACATCAAGCAGCGGAAACAAACCGGTCTGAGTACAGACAAGAAGCAAAGGGCTCAAGGCCAAAACGGAAAAGAAGGCCCATCCACGCAGTCCACCAGGAAGTAGCCCAGGGGAACTCTAACTACTCGTCGTTGCTCTCGTCGTCGAACTCCACGTAGTATCCACCCAACTGGTCGAGCGAAGAATCCTCAACTGCAGAAAAACCACAGCCCGCGAACGGGTCAATACACCGAAGCGTATCGAACAAGCTTAAGCTAACAGGTTACAAAACTGTAAGATTCCCAAAATATGGGGGTAAGTGTACTTGGCGGCAGCAGCACTAGCAACCTAAAGATACACGCTAAAACTTCCGTCTAATTAGAGAGGGATAAGAGAGCGTTTAAGTAGCCACCTTTAACTAACACCAGTCATAACCCATTCTCGAATTAACCCCCTCAACCAAGTATGAGGAAGCAATCCGGGAAAACTCACACGTTAACAATTTTAGTTACCATTTAGGGTGTAAGTAATGCTATATTACTAGTCACATTAATTAACAATGATTAGGTGTAAGTTGTCTAGATCTTGTTAGCCAGCATCATCACCAAAGTCGTCCATAACCGTGGACACGGCTCATCGATAAGATTATACCCTGCAGGGGTGCACTACTGTACCCATACTCGCATGATCAACCCAAGCAAGCATCAGGGCTTCTCAACACGACTTATTCCTTCACTACAGCAAGTCCAGGTGCCACCCATATGAGTTGTTACCCGCGTCAGAAGTCCGGCCAAATCTCAATTGCGGACTCATTAGTTTGTGACTACGCCACCATGCGGCTCAAACCACAGTAGGAACTGTCCGCTTCGTGTCGTACCGCACCTATATGACCCCCCGTATCACATAACCTCTCATCATCATCATCATCATGCACATGCATATGAGCAAATGGAAAACCCAAACTACTTGCGGCACATGGACAAGCTGTAGATCCGTTCAAAGTCGAGGGGGGCTCCATAGGGCCTCCCACAAGTGGTTAGTGCGCTCAAAATTGGATCCGAGGACAAAATCTCAGTTCCTAGGTCGACACTGAGCAGAACAAAGCACCTCGCAAGGCCTTCCGCCTGGTGCCTTATCTTTTAATTATAGAACCCCAAAAAGACAGCAGTTTAAATATATAGTAGAACAATATATCATACTAAGCATATGAGATAAAGACAAAGGAACGACTCGCTCAACCAATCCTAAGCATGCACTACGACTCGCAAAGGCCAACAGATAAACATGCAAGGGGTTATGGGTTGTGGGGAGATAGCTGTATAGGCTGCAGGAAAAACATGTGATGGGATCGCAATTCAAGAATCGATAACTAGGATAGCATATATCAAAAGGCAAGAATGAAAACCCGACAATCGTGTAACCGGTTAGCAGAAGCTTGCCTGGCAGCTCGTAGCCTGGCACGATAGCTGGAACCTCAGTATCGTAGGTACTCGCAGCAGACATGTCGTCGTCTACCCAAAGAGAGCCAAACACAGACAATAGGAAACAATAATCAATACAGAGAAATGCGCAAACAAATGATGGTGCGATATGGTATGAGATGATTAGGTCATATTTAAAGCGGGGATGGAATCCCGGCAAAAGATTAGGGTGCAAGTTATTTGTGTAGCCAACAATTTAAATGTTACTTAATATAGCAGAAGTGGTGATCAAATTAATTTAAAATGGAAAAGACATTAATTACTTATTGCCCAACCCATTCCATATTTAGTATTTGATTACAAATTATTTAACTTCAACTCAAAATAAATATTTATTAGCATGGCAAGAGAATGGTATAAAAGGATATGAGCATATTAAATGGAATTAGGACATTCTATATTTAGTACCCCTCACATTTCATATTTAATTAATTAATTGTATTTGTTAAATTAAACTAAGCATTTAAAAGAAATGATGCAACATGACATAATAATGTGATGTTAATGTTTATTGCATTTTTCTGATATGAAAACATATAAAGTTTATTTAATTTGGATTTATAATTTAAAAGTTATTGCATTTTTTAGGTGTAGGGGTGTCTCTGAAAACTCCCAGGGACTTATCCGTGATAAAACATTAGCAGGGGAGGTCCCCGGTGTAAAAGCAGAAACCCAGAGGCTTCGATGCAAAGAAACTGCGCCCAGGAATTTTCTCACCGCGGGGAACTAACCCCAGGGCCACTGACGCGTGGGGCCGGCGCCCGCGTGGCGCTGACTGCACACGCTGCGCGCTCCGCGGTCGCTAACCAGTGGGCCCGCTGTCAGCGTGACCGAAAACAGGCAAAAACAGGGCTTTTAACGCCGCGGCGGGGATTCGAACTCCCGCGCGCGCGGGTGCTTGGGCACGGTGGTGCTAGCCAGTGGGACTGGACCGAGGTGTTGTGAGGATATGCGACTGGTTATTTTTAAACCGATCCCCAGACTCGAACTCTGACGAAAACTGAAACTAGTCCCTGACGGACTGACGGAACAGGGGCGCGGAAGGCGGCGAAAAACAGCGCCGGCGGCGACCAACCGGGGGCGGCGCCGCTGCCTGGGTGCGTGGGGGTGACTGCGGGAGATGCGGGGATGTCATTCCCGTCCTCAGAAACCGAAGGGGAGGCCGTGGGGCTCGTGTTGGTGGTCGACACCGAGCGGGTCCGAGGCGTGCTCGCCGGCGAAGAGAAACTCCGGCGAACCATGACAAATCGAAGGGGAAAACGGGTAGGGGCGGCGGCGGCTCACCGAGGGGAGGTCGTGGGAGGCTCGGGGAGGCAGGAAGACGACGACGGCGTCGAAGAAGAGCTCGGTCCGTGCTTTCGGAGTCGGGAAGAAGCGGGGACGGAGCGGCGCTTAGGGGAGGTCTCGGCGGCGCTCGTCGCGTCGAGGCGGTAGAGGATGAAGCCGCGCTGCTCCTGGCGCGACGGGGGCGGAGGATACGTCACTGGCACGCCGGTGGGGAGCTCGGAGGCGCGGGTCTCATGGCGACGGCGGTTGCGGAGGAGAGCTAGCGGCGGCGGGGGAAGGAGAGGAAATTAGGGTTAGGGTTGCGGCTCCGGTCGATTTAAAGAGAGAGGGGGAGGAGGTGGCAGTGGGGCTCGGTGGGGCGACCTCGGCAGAGAGGGAGGGCACCATGGCCGAGCTGGAAAGCGAGGTCGCCTCCCTCGTCCGTACGGGGACGATGACAGGGAGTGGACCGGGGTGGATCGGGTCGTGGGCTGAGTTGGGCCTTGGTGGCCCAGCTCGGCCAGTTTTATTTTTCTCCTGGTGTTTACTTTTTCTTTTATAAAACTTTCTGATATTTGTATTTTTAAAATAAATAAGAGAAAAGGCATAAAAGAACTTTTGAACAATTTTTACAAGTTTCAAATTAGTCATACTAATATCTTATTTGATTATTTATAAATATTTGGAAACTTCAAATGAATTTATTTTGAAAGCATTTGAATTCAAAATAAGAATTTAAATTTATAATTTGAATTTGATGCACAAAAATTAAATAAATGCAAGCACATATGGAATGATGACATGATATCCATTTTTATTGCACACAAAAAGGAAAGTTACAAACGGGTTGTTACACCCAGAGCCGACACTTCTGAGCAGGAGCGGCGGCGATTGACGATGAAGAAGAGTTGGTCTCACGAGAGTGCTTGCGCGACTCCTCGAAGACCTTGCGCCCATGCTCCTCATTGAGCGCGATGTTGACGAGGTCCTCGAAGTTGTCGGCCTTGACGAGGTTCAGCTTGTACTTGAGCGCGGGGTTGAAACCCTTGCGGAACTTGGCCATCTTCTTGACCTCAGTGTTCACCTCATCTCCAGCGTAACGAGCAAGGCGATTGAACTCGCCATTGTACTCCATCACGTCCATCTTGCCCTGCGCCAGCGAGTTAAACTGCTCGCACATCCTGTCCATGAGACCTTCTGGGATGTGGTGGCGCAGGAAGGCTGCCTTGGAATCCCCCCAAGTGGTAACCACCCCGGGAGCTCTCATAGCCTGGAAGTTTTCCCACCATGAGGCAGACTTGCCCCTAAGCAGGTAGGACACGTAAGGCACCTTGTCGTGCTCAGCCACGTGGGCGATAGCAAGGGTCCTTTCCATCTCGCGAAGCCAATCATCAGCTTCCAGCGGCTCAGTGGGGGAAGCGAAGTTCCTTGGACCCAGACCGAGGAAGTCCTTGACGGTCACACATGCATTGCCTTCATTGCGATGCCCGTGGTTGTTCTGGTAGGCTTGGTTCTCGGCCATTTGAGCCAGAACTTGGGTCATCTGACCAAGCAACTCAGTGATCGGAGGCGGTTGTGCTGCGTCTTCCGCATTGCGGTTGTTCCTGGTGTTCGTCATCCTGGAGACATTGGATATTAGAACAACGACAAGATACACAAAGCCAGGGAAAACTTGGAAATTCGAATTCTTGCTCAGAACAACAGTTGCAAACTGTAGGATAACAAGGATAAGCTTCTCATAACAAGGTTCATAACCATACACTTAGTTAGCCATCAGTACAACCACCAAGGTTTCAGTACTACAAGGACATCTACTAGTACAAAGTTAACCATCCGTACAACCAACACGGTTTCGGTACAAATGATAGCTACTACAACAAAGGAAAATATAGAACTGGAAGACTAGCTCTCGCTTCCCTCAGAAGACGAAACTAGGTGGCGGCGATGGGTGTAGCGACGATCGCAGTACACGTGATACTCTCGCACAATGCGTCGAAACTGAACGGAGTAGGCATCTGGCGTCTGTTTCCCGTACAGTAGTGGTCCAACGTGGTCTGGATCAGTAGTGATCAGAGGACCACGCTCTAGAGTGTATCCACCCACAGCAGACAGACGACTCGGAAAAGCGAGCTGGAACCTCGGGAAAGCGTCTGGTGTGACGTTCCTCCTGTCATACTGACCCAGGTGAGAGAGTGCCCGGTGCAGCTGCTGACGGACTGCTGCTAGCTCCAAGCGTAGAGTCCCAGCAACTGAGTCTGAAGACTGGCCAAACTGAGCGGTCATGTCCAGAACCTCGAGCTCGTACTGAGAGTCCGTGTAGGGGTAGTATGGAACGTAGCAGAACGGATGGTTGTTGAAGCAGTAGTAGTCCCTGCGCAGAGCCAGAGCTGCATCGTAAGCTGCTAAGTGTACTGCCATGTCCACAGTGGAAGCCTCAGCAACGTGCTTGTGCACAGTATCACCATCATCTCCCCTGATCCAAACAGCAGCTCTGTAGAAGGTCTGTCTGTAATCTCTGGGGATCTCGGACACCTGGTACTCCGGGAGGAAGCTGAAACCGACATAGTCAACCATGCTTCTGAGAAGCTTCGGGTAACCGGTAGTCTGCTCACAGTGGGTCTTACGCACCACCTGGGCGTGCGCCATCTACATAGCAATTTGAAGTAGAAGTTAGCCTCCGGAACAAAAAGGATTGATTGCACAGAACGAATTGTACCATGACAAGGAGATGAAAACCAGAGAAAGGTAGAACAACAACTGATTGATTCGAGATTGAAACTGAACATAGCCGAAGAAGTTGATAACCACCAAAACGACAAAAACCACCTGCAACTATGGTACTACGGAAAACCCAGAACACGTGATGTCCTAAATTTTAAAATTAAGGTGAGAAGGGAATTATCGTAACACTTCCTTACCAGAAGAACAGGGAGGGTGGGTGGGGAAAGAAGTAAAATAACAGAATTCCTACTCTCACGTTTAAGATTTCCTGATAACTACAAAAATATTTTTCTAGACTCAAACAACGACCAGTAGAAGGGAACCTGAGGGCGTTTAAGCTCTGATACCAACTGTCAGACCCTGAATTCAAGCTACACAAACGAAACGTATCGGTTGGGCCACACAACCAAGAATATACTTGGGTTACCAATCCCAGGAAAACAATCAGGCCATGCTCGGAATGGATCATCGGCCGACAGTTCTTGGCGACCCCAACGTCACATACGTTTCCAGATTGTGCACGCAAGAACCCAAAAAGTCTTCCAACTCGTATACTTCAAACATACACACATGGTATATGAGTCGGATTTTTAACAAGTTGAAACCACAGAATAAACCTAAGACACAAAGAAAGGAAATAATATCCAAAAGCTCTCACTGAGCAAAATATATCAAATGGCACCAATCAGAGGACACATGTCCCAACATTACATCAAGCAGCGGAAACAAACCGGTCGGAGTACAGACAAGAAGCAAAGGGCTCAAGGCCGAAACGGAAAAGAAGGCCCATCCACGCAGTCCACCAGGAAGTAGCCCAGGGGAACTCTAACTACTCGTCGTAGCTCTCGTCGTCGAACTCCATGTAGTATCCACCCAACTGGTCGAGCGAAGAATCCTCAACTGCAGAAAAACCACAGCCCGCGAACGGGTCAATACACCGAAGCGTATCGAACAAGCTTAAGCTAACAGGTTACAAAACTGTAAGATTCCCAAAATATGGGGGTAAGTGTACTTGGCGGTAGCAGCACTAGCAACCTAAAGATACACGCTAAAACTTCCGTCTAATTAGAGAGGGATAAGAGAGCGTTTAAGTAGCCACCTTTAACTAACACCAGTCATAACCCATTCTCGAATTAACCCCCTCAACCAAGTATGAGGAAGCAATCCGGGAAAACTCACACGTTAACAATTTTAGTTACCATTTAGGGTGTAAGTAATGCTATATTACTAGTCACATTAATTAACAATGATTAGGTGTAAGTTGTCTAGATCTTGTTAGCCAGCATCATCACCAAAGTCGTCCATAACCGTGGACACGGCTCATCGATAAGATTATACCCTGCAGGGGTGCACTACTGTACCCATACTCGCATGATCAACCCAAGCAAGCATCAGGGCTTCTCAACACGACTTATTCCTTCACTACAACAAGTCCAGGTGCCACCCATATGAGTTGTTACCCGCGTCAGGAGTCCGGCCGAATCTCAATTGCGGACTCATTAGTTTGCGACTACGCCACCATGCGGCTCAAACCACAGTAGAAATTGTCCGCTTCGTGTCGTACCGCACCTATATGACCCCCCGTATCACATAACCTCTCATCATCATCATCATCATCATGCACATGCATATGAGCAAATGGAAAACCCGAACTACTTGCGGCACATGGACAAGCTGTAGATCCGTTCAAAGTCGAGGGGGGCTCCATAGGGCCTCCCACAAGTGGTTAGTGCGCTCAAAATTGGATCCGAGGACAAATCTCAGTTCCTAGGTCGACACTGAGCAGAACAAAGCACCTCGCAAGGCCTTCCGCCTGGTGCCTTATCTTTTAATTATAGAACCCCAAAAAGACAGCAATTTAAATATATAGTAGAACAATATATCATACTAAGCATATGAGATAAAGACAAAGGAACGACTCGCTCAACCAATCCTAAGCATGCACTACGACTCGCAAAGGCCAACAGATAAACATGCAAGGGGTTATGGGTTGTGGGGAGATAGCTGTATAGGCTGCAGGAAAAACATGTGATGGGATCGCAATTCAAGAATCAATAACTAGGATAGCATAGATCAAAAGGCAAGAATGAAAACCCGACAATCGTGTAACCGGTTAGCAGAAGCTTGCCTGGCAGCTCGTAGCCTGGCACGATAGCTGGAACCTCAGTATCGTAGGTACTCGCAGCAGACACGTCGTCGTCTACCCAAAGAGAGCCAAACACAGACAATAGGAAACAATAATCAATACAGAGAAATGCGCAAACAAATGATGGTGCGATATGGTATGAGATGATTAGGTCATATTTAAAGCGGGGATGGAATCCCGGCAAAAGATTAGGGTGCAAGTTATTTGTGTATCCAACAATTTAAATGTTACTTAATATAGCAGAAGTGGTGATCAAATTAATTTAAAATGGAAAAGACATTAATTACTTATTGCCCAACCCATTCCATATTTAGTATTTGATTACAAATTATTTAACTTCAACTCAAAATAAATATTTATTAGCATGGCAAGAGAATGGTATAAAAGGATATGAGCATATTAAATGGAATTAGGACATTCTATATTTAGTACCCCTCACATTTCATATTTAATTAATTAATTGTATTTGTTAAATTAAACTAAGCATTTAAAAGAAATGATGCAAAATGACATAATAATGTGATGTTAATGTTTATTGCATTTTTCTGATATGAAAACATATAAAGTTTATTTAATTTGGATTTATAATTTAAAAGTTATTGCATTTTTTAGGTGTAGGGGTGTCTCTGAAAACTCCCAGGGACTTATCCGTGATAAAACATTAGCAGGGGAGGTCCCCGGTGTAAAAGCAGAAACCCAGGGGCTTCGGTGCAAAGAAACTGCGCCCAGGAATTTTCTCACCGCGGGGAACTAACCCCAGGGCCACTGACGCGTGGGGCCGGCGCCCGCGTGGCGCTAACTGCACACGCTGCGCGCTCCGCGGTCGCTAACCAGTGGGCCCGCTGTCAGCGTGACCGAAAACAGGCAAAAACAGGGCTTTTAACGCCGCGGCGGGGATTCGAACTCCGGCGCGCGCGGGTGCTTGGGCACGGTGGTGCTAGCCAGTGGGACTGGACCGAGGTGTTGTGAGGATATGCGACTGATTATTTTTAAACCGATCCCCAGACTCGAACTCTGACGAAAACTGAAACTAGTCCCTGACGGACTGACGGAACAGGGGCACGGAAGGCGGCGAAAAACAGCGCCGGCGGCGACCAACCGGGGGCGGCGCCGCTGCCTAGGTGCGTGGGGGTGACTACGGGAGATGCGGGGATGTCATTCCCGTCCTCAGAAACCGAAGGGGAGGCCGTGGGGCTCGTGTTGGTGGTCGACACCGAGCGGGTCCGAGGCGTGCTCGCCGGCGAAGAGAAACTCCGGCGAACCGTGACGAATCGAAGGGGAAAAGGGGTAGGGGCGGCGGCGGCTCACCGAGGGGAGGTCGTGGGAGGCTCGGGGAGGCAGGAAGACGACGACGGCGTCGAAGAAGAGCTCGGTCCGTGCTTTCGGAGTCGGGAAGAAGCGGGGACGGAGCGGCGCTTAGGGGAGGTCTCGGCGGTGCTCGTCGCGTCGAGGCGGTAGAGGATGAAGCCGCGCTGCTCCTGGCGTGCCGGGGGCGGAGGATACGTCACTGGCACGCCGGTGGGGAGCTCGGAGGCGCGGGTCTCATGGCGACGGCGGTTGCGGAGGAGAGCTAGCGGCGGCGGGGGAAGGAGAGGAAATTAGGGTTAGGGTTGCGGCTCCGGTCGATTTAAAGAGAGAGGGGGAGGAGGTGGCAGTGGGGCTCGGTGGGGCGACCTCGGCAGAGAGGGAGGGCACCATGGCCGAGCTGGAAAGCGAGGTCGCCTCCCTCGTCCGTACGGGGACGATGACAGGGAGTGGACCGGGGTGGATCGGGTCGTGGGCTGAGTTGGGCCTTGGTGGCCCAGCTCGGCCAGTTTTATTTTTCTCCTGGTGTTTACTTTTTCTTTTATAAAACTTTCTGATATTTGTATTTTTAAAACAAATAAGGGAAAAGGCATAAAAGAACTTTTGAACAATTTTTACAAGTTTCAAATTAGTCATACTAATATCTTATTTGATTATTTATAAATATTTGGAAACTTCAAATGAATTTATTTTGAAAGCATTTGAATTCAAAATAAGAATTTAAATTTATAATTTGAATTTGATGCACAAAAATTAAATAAATGCAAGCACATATGGAATGATGACATGATATCCATTTTTATTGCACACAAAAAGGAAAGTTACAAACGGGTTGTTACACCCAGAGCCGACGCTTCTGAGCAGGAGCGGCGGCGATTGATGATGAAGAAGAGTTGGTCTCACGAGAGTGCTTGCGCGACTCCTCGAAGACCTTGCGCCCATGCTCCTCATTGAGCGCGATGTTGACGAGGTCCTCGAAGTTGTCGGCCTTGACGAGGTTCAGCTTGTACTTGAGCGCGGGGTTGAAACCCTTGCGGAACTTGGCCATCTTCTTGACCTCAGTGTTCACCTCATCTCCAGCGTAACGAGCAAGGCGATTGAACTCGCCATTGTACTCCATCACGTCCATCTTGCCCTGCGTCAGCGAGTTAAACTGCTCGCGCATCCTGTCCATGAGACCTTATGGGATGTGGTGGCGCAGGAAGGCTGCCTTGAAATCCCCCCAAGTGGTAACCACCCCGGGAGCTCTCATAGCCTGGAAGTTTTCCCACCATGAGGCAGACTTGCCCCTAAGCAGGTAGGACACGTAAGGCACCTTGTCGTGCTCAGCCACGTGGGCGATAGCAAGGGTCCTTTCCATCTCGCGAATCCAATCATCAGCTTCCAGCGGCTCAGTGGGGGAAGCGAAGTTCCTTGGACCCAGACCGAGGAAGTCCTTGACGGTCACACGTGCATTGCCTTCATTGCGATGCCCGTGGTTGTTCTGGTAGGCTTGGTTCTCGGCCATTTGAGCCAGAACTTGGGTCATCTGACCAAGCAACTCAGTGATCGGAGGCGGTTGTGGTGCGTCTTCCGTATTGCGGTTGTTCCTGGTGTTCGTCATCCTGGAGACATTGGATATTAGAACAGCGACAAGATACACAAAGCCAGGGAAAACTTGGAAAGTCGAATTCTTGCTCAGAAAAACAGTTGCAAATTGTAGGATAACAAGGATAAGCTTCTCATAACAAGGTTCATAACCATACACTTAGTTAGCCATCAGTACAACCACCAAGGTTTCAGTACTACAAGGACAACTACTAGTACAAAGTTAACCATCCGTACAACCAACACGGTTTCTGTACAAAGGATAGCTACTACAACAAAGGAAAATATACAACTGGAAGACTAGCTCTCGCTTACCTCAGAAGACGAAACTAGGTGGCGGCGATGGGTGTAGCGACGATCGCAGTACACGTGGTACTCTCGCACAATGCGTCGAAACTGAACGGAGTAGGCATCTGGCGTCTGTTTCCCGTACAGTAGTGGTCCAACGTGGTCTGGATCAGTAGTGATCAGAGGACCACGCTCTGGAGTGTATCCACCCACAGCAGACAGACGACTCGGAAAAGCGAGCTGGAACCTCGGGAAAGCGTCTGGTGTGACGTTCCTCCTGTCATACTGACCCAGGTGAGAGAGTGCCCGGTGCAGCTGCTGACGGACTGCTGCTAGCTCCAATCGTAGAGTCCCAGCAACTGAGTCTGAAGACTGGCCAAACTGAGCGGTCATGTCCAGAACCTCGAGCTCGTACTGAGAGTCCGTGTAGGGGTAGTATGGAACGTAGCAGAACGGATGGTTGTTGAAGCAGTAGTAGTCCCTGCGCAGAGCCAGAGCTGCATCGTAAGCTGCTAAGTGTACTGCCATGTCCACAGTGGAAGCCTCAGCAACGTGCTTGTGCACAGTATCACCATCATCTCCCCTGATCCAAACAGCAGCTCTGTAGAAGGTCTGTCTGTAATCTCTGGGGATCTCGGACACCTGGTACTCCGGGAGGAAGCTGAAACCGACATAGTCAACCATGCTTCTGAGAAGCTTCGGGTAACCGGTAGTCTGCTCACAGTGGGTCTTACGCACCACCTGGGCGTGCACCATCTACATAGCAATTTGAAGTAGAAGTTAGCCTCCGGAACAAAAAGGATTGATTGCACAGAACGAATTGTACCATGACAAGGAGATGAAAACCAGAGAAAGGTAGAACAACAACTGATTGATTCGAGATTGAAACTGAACATAGCCGAAGAAGTTGATAACCACCAAAACGAAAAAAACCACCTGCAACTATGGTACTACGGAAAACCCAGAACACGTGATGTCCTAAATTTTAAAATTAAGGTGAGAAGGGAATTATCGTAACACTTCCTTACCAGAAGAACAGGGAGGGTGGGTGGGGAAAGAAGTAAAAGAACAGAATTCCTACTCTCACGTTTAAGATTTCCTGATAACTACACAAATATTTTTCTAGACTCAAACAACGACCAGTAGAAGGGAACCTGAGGGCGTTTAAGATCTGATACCAACTGTCAGACCCTGAATTCAAGCTACACAAACGAAACGTATCGGTTGGGCCACACAACCAAGAATATACTTGGGTTACCAATCCCAGGAAAACAATCAGGCCATGCTCGGAATGGATCATCGGCCGACAGTTCTTGGCGAACCCAACGTCACATACGTTTCCAGATTGTGCACGCAAGAACCCAAAAAGTCTTCCAACTCGTATACTTCAAACATACACACATGGTATATGAGTCGAATTTTTAACAAGTTGAAACCACAGAATAAACCTAAGACACAAAGAAAGGAAGTAATATCCAAAATCTCTCACTGAGCAAAATATATCAAATGGCACCAATCAGAGGACACATGTCCCAACATTACATCAAGCAGCGGAAACAAACCGGTCTGAGTACAGACAAGAAGCAAAGGGCTCAAGGCCGAAACGGAAAAGAAGGCCCATCCACGCAGTCCACCAGGAAGTAGCCCAGGGGAACTCTAACTACTCGTCGTTGCTCTCGTCGTCGAACTCCACGTAGTATCCACCCAACTGGTCGAGCGAAGAATCCTCAATTGCAGAAAAACCACAGCCCGCGAACGGGTCAATACACCGAAGCGTATCGAACAAGCTTAAGCTAACAGGTTACAAAACTGTAAGATTCCCAAAATATGGGGGTAAGTGTACTTGGCGGTAGCAGCACTAGCAACCTAAAGATACACGCTAAAACTTCCGTCTAATTAGAGAGGGATAAGAGAGCGTTTAAGTAGCCACCTTTAACTAACACCAGTCATAACCCATTCTCGAATTAACCCCCTCAACATAGTATGAGGAAGCAATCCGGGAAAACTCACACGTTAACAATTTTAGTTACCACTTAGGGTGTAAGTAATGCTATATTACTAGTCACATTAATTAACAATGATTAGGTGTAAGTTGTCTAGATCTTGTTAGCCAGCATCATCACCAAAGTCGTCCATAACCCTGGACACGGCTCATCGATAAGATTATACCCTGCAGGGGTGCACTACTGTACCCATACTCGCATGATCAACCCAAGCAAGCATCAGGGCTTCTCAACACGACTTATTCCTTCACTACAGCAAGTCCAGGTGCCACCCATATGAGTTGTTACCCGCGTCAGGAGTCCGACCGAATCTCAATTGCGGACTCATTAGTTTGCGACTACGCCACCATGCGGCTCAAACCACAGTAGGAACTGTCCGCTTCGTGTCGTACCGCACCTATATGACCCCCCGTATCACATAACCTCTCATCATCATCATCATCATCATCATCATGCACATGCATATGAGCAAATGGAAAACCCGAACTACTTGCGGCACATGGACAAGCTGTAGATCCGTTCAAAGTCGAGGGGGGCTCCATAGGGCCTCCCACAAGTGGTTAGTGCGCTCAAAATTGGATCCGTGGACAAAATCTCAGTTCCTAGGTCGACACTGAGCAGAACAAAGCACCTCGCAAGGCCTTCCGCCTGGTGCCTTATCTTTTAATTATAGAACCCCAAAAAGACAGCAGTTTAAATATATAGTAGAACAATATATCATACTAAGCATATGAGATAAAAACAAAGGAACGACTCGCTCAACCAATCCTAAGCATGCACTACGACTCGCAAAGGCCAACAGATAAACATGCAAGGGGTTATAGGTTGTGGGGAGATAGCTGTATAGGCTGCAGGAAAAACATGTGATGGGATCGCAATTCAAGAATCGATAACTAGGATAACATAGATCAAAAGGCAAGAATGAAAACCCGACAATCGTGTAACCGGTTAGCAGAAGCTTACCTGGCAGCTCGTAGCCTGGCACGATAGCTGGAACCTCAGTATCGTAGGTACTCGCAGCAGACACGTCGTCGTCTACCCAAAGAGAGCCAAACACAGACAATAGGAAACAATAATCAATACAGAGAAATGCGCAAACAAATGATGGTGCGATATGGTATGAGACGATTAGGTCATATTTAAAGCGGGGATGGAATCCCGGCAAAAGATTAGGGTGCAAGTTATTTGTGTAGCCAACAATTTAAATGTTACTTAATATAGCAGAAGTGGTGATCAAATTAATTTAAAATGGAAAAGACATTAATCACTTATTGCCCAACCCATTCCATATTTAGTATTTGATTACAAATTATTTAACTTCAACTCAAAATAAATATTTATTAGCATGGCACGAGAATGGTATAAAAGTATATGAGCATATTAAATGGAATTAGGACATTCTATATTTAGTACCCCTCACATTTCATATTTAATTAATTAATTGTATTTGTTAAATTAAACTAAGCATTTAAAAGAAATGATGCAACATGACATAATAATGTGATGTTAATGTTTATTGCATTTTTCTGATATGAAAACATATAAAGTTTATTTAATTTGGATTTATAATTTAAAAGTTATTGCATTTTTTAGGTGTAGGGGTGTCTCTGAAAACTCCCAGGGACTTATCCGTGATAAAACATTAGCAGGGGAGGTCCCCGGTGTAAAAGCAGAAACCCAGGGGCTTCGGTGCAAAGAAACTGCGCCCAGGAATTTTCTCACCGCGGGGAACTAACCCCAGAGCCACTGACGCGTGGGGCCGGCGCCCGCGTGGCGCTGACTGCACACGCTGCGCGCTCCCCGGTCGCTAACCAGTGGGCCCGCTGTCAGCGTGACCGAAAACAGGCAAAAACAGGGCTTTTAACGCCGCGGCGGGGATTCGAACTCCGGCGCGCGCGGGTGCTTGGGCACGGTGGTGCTAGCCAGTGGGACTGGACCGAGGTGTTGTGAGGATATGCGACTGATTATTTTTAAACCGATCCCCAGACTCGAACTCTGACGAAAACTGAAACTAGTCCCTGACGGACTGACGGAACAGGGGCGCGGAAGGCGGCGAAAAACAGCGCCGGCGGCGACCAACCGGGGGCGGCGCCGCTGCCTGGGTGCGTGGGGGTGACTGCGGGAGATGCGGGGATGTCATTCCCGTCCTCAGAAACCGAAGGGGAGGCCGTGGGGCTCGTGTTGGTGGTCGACACCGAGCGGGTCCGAGGCGTGCTCGCCGGCGAAGAGAAACTCCGGCGAACCGTGACGAATCGAAGGGGAAAAGGGGTAGGGGCGGCGGCGGCTCACCGAGGGGAGGTCGTGGGAGGCTCGGGGAGGCAGGAAGACGACGACGGCGTCGAAGAAGAGCTCGGTCCGTGCTTTCGGAGTCGGGAAGAAGCGGGGACGGAGCGGCGCTTAGGGGAGGTCTCGGTGGTGCTCGTCGCGTCGAGGCGGTAGAGGATGAAGCCGCGCTGCTCCTGGCGCGACGGGGGCGGAGGATACGTCACTGGCACGCCGGTGGGGAGCTCGGAGGCGCGGGTCTCATGGCGACGGCGGTTGCGGAGGAGAGCTAGCGGCGGCAGGGGAAGGAGAGGAAATTAGGGTTAGGGTTGCGGCTCCGGTCGATTTAAAGAGAGAGGGGGAGGAGGTGGCAGTGGGGCTCGGTGGGGCGACCTCGGCAGAGAGGGAGGGCACCATGGCCGAGCTGGAAAGCGAGGTCGCCTCCCTCGTCCGTACGGGGACGATGACAGGGAGTGGACCGGGGTGGATCGGGTCGTGGGCTGAGTTGGGCCTTGGTGGCCCAGCTCGGCCAGTTTTATTTTTCTCCTGGTGTTTACTTTTTCTTTTATAAAACTTTCTGATATTTGTATTTTTAAAACAAATAAGAGAAAAGGCATAAAAGAACTTTTGAACAATTTTTACAAGTTTCAAATTAGTCATACTAATATCTTATTTGATTATTTATAAATATTTGGAAACTTCAAATGAATTTATTTTGAAAGCATTTGAATTCAAAATAAGAATTTAAATTTATAATTTGAATTTGATGCACAAAAATTAAATAAATGCAAGCACATATGGAATGATGACATGATATCCATTTTTATTGCACACAAAAAGGAAAGTTACAAACGGGCTGTTACATGACCCGGTGCCTGGCAGGGAGGCAAGGATATCATACTATCGTCAGGGTCCTCTTGCAGATGTTGATCACCAGGTGCCGGCATCATGGACAGACTTCCTTGCCACACGTCAGGAGATTTGAGACGTTGCAACACATCAAGCTCTACAAGATGATTTGGTGCAGCACTTGTGGGCGCTCAAGGGCAATGTCAATGCCCCTGATGTTTAGTACTATTTGTTTTATTTTTTTATACATTGTTGAACTATTTTATTTATGTGTGAATTTGTATGCCAAAATATAGCCAAAATGCCAAAATATAGCAAAATGCCAAAAGATAGCCAAAATATAGCCGAAACGCGCCGTCCGGGGCGGCGACCTGGGTTCGCGGCTGGTAAACGGCCCCCCCCCCCAGGTTCCGGATTAGCGCCGTTTCGCGCCGCGGCGGGCGCAAAAATCCGGCGTTTTGGGCCCTGGGGGGCGCAACGCTTGGAGATGCCCTTAGAGCGATCTCTAGAAGTGCCCTCAAACTCGGAACCTCAAAAACATTATAATGTTCAGATTTTTTGAGAAATCTGCTTGGATGAGCGCGCAACACATAGCAGAAACCGTAGTCAGAACTGCAAATTATATAATTTTGGCGAGAGTAAACTATTGTTCGTCCCAAATTCAGAGCACAAAGATAGTTGATCACCGATCCAAACTTAATTTACATATTGCAAAAGCTAAACCTAGTGCTAATCGTCACTGGATCCTACTGTACTACCAAAATGTGGCTCACGGGAGCCCAGGCGCGGCGGCGACGATGTGGAGGCGGCGGCAACGATCTTCACTCATTGTCGGAGACGAGGTCGACGACCTCCGCCGCGTACGCCGCCCAGTATGCCGCCTTCTCGGTGGCTACGACGTTTGCCTCGAGTCCCTGGCGGAGGAGGATCGCGTCGATCTCCTCCTCGCGGGCAGCCTGCGCCGAGGTGCTTTGTATCAAAGATAATTCCTGGTCCAGGCGAGGGAAAAGTTTGGGTATCTTTTATAGAATATGCCTCGAATAGATAGCGAGACGCCTTCTCCTCCGCCTCCCGCACTGAACGGAGGAGCACTTGAGCCGTGATGGCATCAAATGCGTCATCGGGGACGAAGTCCTCGGTGGCGACGACGGACTCGAAGTGGAGGTGCTGGAGCCGCCGCTTGAGCTCCCTTTCCCGTTCAGACGCTGACGACGGCGGAGGGCCTCGCTCTCGGCACGGAGGAGGTTGAACTCCTTGACCTCGCGCCTGAAGAACTGCGGTGGGACGACGTCGCCGCGGTTGCTGTACTTCTTTGCCCCCCGCTTGCGACCGGCGTCGCTCTTGACCGCTTTCATGTGGCGCTCATCGGATAAATCACCGCCGAAAGGGTCTCGGCGGTGCGGCGGGGTGGAGGGCTCACGCTTGGGGGCCATCGGGCGGTGCGGAAGCGGCCTACGACGGCGTGGATTGCTCGTCGGAGTGAAAAGGGGGGCGGCGCGGATTGCTCGTCGGCGGTGCAGGAGGATAAGGACTTTGCCCTAGAAATGTGCCCAAGCCTGGCATAAATACGGATGGATGCGCCGCCTCAGCGGCCCCCGTATCGCGTTTGAGGGCCGGTTAGCGTTCACAGGCTCTGTTATGGGCCAAAAAAAGTCTCGACCCGTGAAATCGCCGGAGTTATAAGGATTTGAGGGCTCTGCTAGAGATGCTCTTACTATTTAGAGGGAACCCTTCGTGAAGGCCCGTTCCACACAAGCGCAGCAGCCCGCTTTCGCCACGTGGGCAGAGGAACATCGCCACGAACATCGTAAGCCCGCCCCGGTGATCGCACAGAAGCCGCCAGGAGCGTACGGTGCAGACCCACGTACGATGCCTCCCGCGTCTGTCTTGTACGTACAACTAGATTCAGATTGTACGTATAACTATAGAGGTTGTACGTACAACTACACTTAAGATTGTGCGTACCACTACACAAAATCACGTTGTACATAAAACTACACTCAGGTTGTATGAATTCTACACATTCAGAAGTACAAAAAAAAAGTTCATACAAACCTATCAACATGGGATCTAGTTTTGAAAATCTCGACGTGAGAAGGTCAAACGTGAAAACGGTTCATAATTTGGATAAACGATTCTCAAGATATTTTATTTTAAAATTTCGTTTTTGATAAATAAAAGCGAAAATTGACCTCCCACCTCTTCTGTATCCATTTCTCTATAATTCTCATCCCCACTTTTATTCTGACAGCAACACTTGGCGGACATGCAAACAATCATGGGGACCAAAACAAAGCTTAGTTTTTGGGCGGGCCACCCCTGTCGGCAACACATGCAATATTATCCTCCAATTTCTATTTTTTCCACCATTTTGCCTCACAAAGACCCCGTTCTCTCCCGCCTGTTCGCCCATTCCTGCCATTCACCAAGTTCCCCGGTCGTCGGCGGAGCTGCCTCCAAAGAAGAAGGGCAAGACCGAGAAGGAGAGGCCGCCGAGGATGACCAACGCGGAGTGGGCTTTCGACCTCCAGCGGCGGTAGATGGAGAACACCGGTCACCGCACGCGGGAGATGAAGGCGAAGCAGAGGATGGCGTTGCAGATGCAATCTGCGGCAATGACAGAGGCACAGATGGCTGCACAGCTGGTGGCGGTGTCACCCTCTTCGTCAAGCGCGCCGGAGATGGCCGGATTTGACTAGTTCCCCGGCCTCCTCAGCACCAGCGACCTCAACGACGTCTTCTCTGCGTCCTCAGAGCGGCGTCGCTCACGCGTCAACGGTATTCCCTCTTTGCAGCCCTCTTTCCCGAAGTTCCCAAAGTTCCCATGTAGTAGCAGTGGCCATGGCACCACGCCGCAGGGGCTGTTCGGCCATGCGCCGATCGATGAGTCCGAGATGGCCGTGCAGATGGATGACCTCATCTGCGGCGACGGGGGTGGGGGTAGGTGTAGTGCCCCATCTTTTATTAAAGATGGAACACCTATGTTAAGTGCTAGTCCCTGGATCACTGCCAGCACCACAGTACAAAATATAAAGTATCATTGCATAAGTATCATATTACTACCACGAGATCCAAAAGATAGCTAAGTATAGCTTTATTACAAAGTGCGTAGCCATGAAGTCTAGCTATAATATTCAGAGTTCACAACAAAAGAAAATAGCAATGAGCCTCATCTTCAAGCATGCGCCACAGGCAGAAATGTTGGGTGTAGACTTGAGTCCAAACTTATTCTTCATCTGAAGTATCTGCCCATTTGAATATGCAAACTCCGAAGGAGGTCAATACAATGAAGTATTGGCAAGTGACTATGGTGGATAATAAACGACAAGTCTAATTCTATATGCATATTTGGCTTGGTGGAGTGGTAGTCTATTTTTGCAGAAATCAAGTTTTCTCCTATCTTTTGTAAAACACTTTTGTTTCTCAAGGACTTAGCACCAAGGGATGAAGCCCAAGTGCACCGACAATTCTTTCCTTAGTCAAATTTTACTTCATGAAAACAGTGTTGAGATTCTTCCATCCATCCTTGTCCAGCTGCTCGAAGTAGTCCATCACCGGGGACACGGCTAAGTACTCAGATTGTCGAATCTGCTGAGGTTGTGCACTTTCACCTTTAGACTCAATTAACCCAAACATCATATACACGTGGAGTGCATTAAGGAAAGGAGAGAATTGAGATAAGAACTTTCAGAAGAAGAATTCAACCATACTAGCAAGACCCGTTCCACCTACCAACTCTACATCTGCTTGTCACGCTGACAGGTTGAACTCTCACAACTTAATTGTTCTAGACATAGCCCATTGTCAAAAGGCTGCACGGGAAGCAACTAAACTTGGAGGGATTTAGTAATCTCTTTGTTCCTGGGTGGCCGTCCACAAGTGCACTTTTCGATGACAACCACCATGCTCATGGCCCTAAGTAGAATAGAAATTCATCCTAGGCGACGACAACCACAAGCATAGTTCCAAATAGCCACTCAACATAAACCATACCAATCAATCCATCCAGGTGTGCATTTTAAGTTTAACACTTAGAAATATTTCCATAACATGGCATGTAAACAATTTTATAGCATTGCTAAGCATCTAATAAAACTTTTAAATGGCTGCATGGTAAAGGATGGCTACACACTACTAGGAATTTGCATAGCATAAAATTAACTAAGCATAATAGAATAATGCCAAAAATTTCCTATCATGCATACTACTAAAAATATTCTACTAATGCATATAGGAAAATATTGGGTAGTTCATGAATGTCACTTGCCTTGGTAACAGGGGAGCAAGCACAACAAGAATAACAATCACAAGCAAGTCCTTCCTCTTCTTCACAATCTAGCAATATATTAAATAAATAAATACATCCACAATACAACACTTTAAACACCAAAACATAAACATGTATGCATGCATGATGTGTTATGAGTAAAGCAGACACACTTATTAACATTTTATTCTTTCTGTTATTAAATGCATGGAATGCAATTTCCAGGAATTTCTTATTTTAATTATCAATTATATTGGAAAACAATATAGCAAAATTAGAGTTCTACAACTACAACTTTTATTATTTTATGAAAAGTTTTCAAATAAACTCAAATTGAACTTTCTGGTCAGAGGACAATAATGCAAATCTAAAACAATTAAATTTATTAGAAAAATATTTTTATTATTTAAGTTAGGAATTTAAATAGCCGAAATACTATTCTGATAATTACCCAAATTAAAAGTTATCAAAAGGAAAAACAAATGATGTTGAAATAAACTACACTAGCAGGGCTATCCGTGGATATAAAATTTATCAAATTTGGACTTACAGATCAAAAGATATGAATTTTTCAAGTTTTACATATTTTCTGTTTTTATTTACTAATTTCTGCCGAAAAAGATTACTAAAGCCGCCACGCGGCGCTCGCCGATTGGCTCGTACCGCTTCGCGCGGATCGCGAACACGGACCGTCCGATCAACAGAAAAACAACGGACGCGATCTATCTAACCCTAACGCGGGAACGCGGCGGAGCCATTGCTGGCGTCGAGTGAACATGCGAAAGAAACAAGGGGAGGAAGAACGGGCAATACCACTTGTTGCGGGTAGTCGAGGCAGGGTTGGTGGCGAGGCCATGGTCTACGGGGCGTCGTCGTTCGCCGGAGATCCCTCGTCGGAGTTGAAGATGCGGGCGACGGCGTCGGTCGCGGACGGAGGCGTTGCTCGGCTGCAATTCAAGACACGAGATCTTGTCAAAACGTTGCGCAAGGAAGAAAGGAAATGAGGGAAGGAGAAGAGAGGGTGTGGGGTGGTCATAGGGCCCGTACGGCGAGCTCAACGACGGCGGAACTGGCGAGATGCCGACTCCGATTGCGGGCAGCCCTGTGGCGTAGAGGTTAGGGTTTTGGGCGGAAATGAGAGGCGGGGTATAAATAGGGACGAGAGAGGGCGAGAAGATCGACTCAAAATCGGTTTAGGAGGATCGGATCGCCGGAGATATTCTCGGACTCGTTGCGTTTCTTCGCGTAGAGGTTGAAGACGCGTTTGTCAGGGAGTGGGGTCCACCCGCCAGTGAGATATGAGAGGAGCGTGGGCCGTTCTTGGGCTGCTCCTGGGCCAAGGCTTAGCGCGCACGCGGTAAGGAAACATGGGCCGACTCGCTAAGCTCTTCTCCATTTTTTTATCAAATCCTTTTCTGTTTTCAAAACCTGATTTCAAAAATGTTTTTTAAACTCAACTAGATTATTTCAGAAATATTCATAAAAATATGTTTTAAAAAGCTTATTGAAATTATAACTTTTTATAAGAATTATGACAAATAATTAATCAAATAAATTGAGGAATATTATATGGAGTTCAAATACACAACTTAAAGGAAAAATAATTTATTTAAACTTATAATTAAATTTATATGTAGTCCTTATGTGATTTAAATGTCATGCCTATATGATGAATGATGCATGAATGCAAAGTTTTAAATTTTTGAGAAATTTGGGATGTTACAGACTAACCCCCTTAAGAGGAAGCTCGCCCTCGAGATTCGGAAAGGTCAGCAAATAGGTGAGGATGGTCTTCTCGAAGATCATCTTCTCGTTCCCAAGTGGCTTCTTCCTCGGTGTGATGATTCCACTGAACCTTGCAGAACTTGATCATTTTGGTACGGGTGACACTTTCTGCTGTCTGTAATACCTTGATGGGCTTCTCTTCATAGGTCAAGTCACTCTCCAATTGTACTTCCTCGAGGGGTACAATATCCTTCAAGGAAACTCCCATCATCTCGGGATGACATTTCTTCAACTGACTGACATGGAACACATTATGGACATCAGACAGAACTTCTGGCAGTTCTAACTCATATGCCACTTCACCTTTGCGAGACAGGATTTTGAATGGTCCAATGAATCGAGGTGCTAACTTTCCTTTGATTCTAAACCTTTTTACACCCCGAAGTGGTGACACTCTAAGATAGGCTCTATCACCCACCTCGTAGGTGACTTATCTACGTTTGGAATCTGCGTAGCTTTTCTGGCGGGACTGTGCTATCTTCAATCTATCCTTAATCAGCCTGACCTTCTCTTCAGCATCCTGGATTATATCAGGTCCAACGAAACTCCGTTCTCCTACACCACTCCACAACAATGGGGTTGTGCATTTCTTTCCATATAAGGCTTCAAACGGTGTCATCTCAATGCTGGCCTGGTAACTATTATTGTAGGAGAACTCAGCGTAAGGTAGATTATCAGCCCAGCTAGATCCATAATCGAGCGCACAAGCTCTTAACATGTCTTCTAAAATTTGATTTACTCTTTCAGTCTGACCATCTGTTTGCGGGTGAAAAGCCGTACTGAATTCCAATCTGGTTTCTAGTGATTCATGCAACTGCTTCCAGAAATGAGAAGTGAACTGGGTTCCTCTATCAGACACGATACTCTTAGGAACGCCATGAAGGCACACAATTCTCTTCATGTAAATATCCGCTAACTTAGCACTTATATAAGTGGTCTTCACGGGTATAAAGTGAGCTAATTTTGTTAGACGGCAAACAATAACCCAAATAGAATCATAACCCGATTTGGTCCTTGGTAAACCGGTGATGAAATCCATTCCAATAGAATCCCACTTCCAGTCCGGCACTTTCAAAGGTTGTAAAAGTTCTACTTGTTTCTGATGTTCCGCCTTTACTCGACTGCATACATCGCAGTTAGCGATATATTCTGCTATTTGTCTCTTCCGATTGTTCCACCAAAATCTCTCCTTCACATTCATATACATCTTGGTATTTCCCGGATGAATGGAATAAGGTGTCTCATGGGCTTCTTGCAGAATTAACTTCCTAAGATCAGGGTCATTGGCCACAAACACACGTTTTTCAAACCACAAAATTCCTTGCTCATCTTCATGGAATCCCTTAGCTTTTCCTGCTCTCAGATTGACTTTGATTTCTTATATTTCCTTGTCTCCTTTTGAGCTTCACGTATCTTGTCCATCAATGTTGGTTGTACTACTAATGAGGCTACAAAACCTTTAGGTACCACTCCTTGAATGCCTTGCATAACTCCTCGGGTATTTCTCCTGTCGTGAGGCCATTCACATAAACCTTACGACTCAGGGCATCTGCTACTACATTAGCCTTTCCCGGATGGTATTGGAGACTTAGATCATAATCTTTGATAAGTTCCAACCATCTTCTCTGTCTCATGTTCAATTCCTTCTGAGTGAAAATCTACTTCAAAGTTTTGTGGTCAGTGAATACTTCACACCTTTTCCCCATCAGATAGGGTCTCCATGTCTTTAGGGCGTGTACTACTGAGGCTAACTGTAGCGTACCTGCACTTTAAATAAGGCAGATACCTGTGTATAGTGTAAATCACTGGATTGATTCGTTTGCACACACAATTTACGATGTAATATCACAACAAAGTATCAATTTTATTACATCGATGATCCAGTCTTACAAAATATTCGATACAAGTTGCATAGCATAAAGCTAGCATTGAAAAAGTACACAACGGAAATACAATAGCAGTGGGTCTCCAACTATTTCATGTTGCCACAGGCGAAAACATGTTGGTTGTAGACTCGAAACCTTTAAACGAAACCTCACTCGTCATTTAATCAATCTGCAATAAGAAAAATATTGCAACAACGTGGGTCAGATTCCATTAAAAATGGAGTCTGGCAAGTGACACTATGGTGGACACTTAATGGAATAACTCTATAGCCTATATGCATATTTGGCTGGTGGGGTTCAAGGCTATTTTGCATAAAGCCAATTTTTCCTATCTCTTTGGAAAACACTTTCTTCAAATCAAGACAAGTATGGCATGAAAACCATAAATCTCATCTTCCCTTGTTCACCCATCAAGTTTTATTTCTGAAGTTGGAATGATGGAATCCTCCGTTGACGTCCGTGATCAGCTGCTCAAATTGTCCGTACCGGGGACACGGCTAAGTACTTAGTTTTACACTCTGCAGAGGTTGTGCACGTTCACCATTGTACCCATTCAGCCCAAATTATCCTTTACACACCATTTGTGATAAGGAAAGGAGAAGAATGAGACGAGATCTTTCAGAAGCATTTTCCCTCCCACTTTGGCTTGACCCGTTCCACCTAACATCCCCCTACATCTGCTTGTCAAGCCGGAGAGAGTCCACGCAACATAATTGATCAAGCAAGAGCCCATATGGCAATGGCTGCACTGGAAGCAATCGTCACTCGGAGTTCTTCAGATTCCTCTTTTCCTGGGTGGCCATCGACAAGTGCACGTACTCAAGTATACACCATAGAAATGGTCCTGAGTAGCCACTCAACTTCGCCTCCGTATACAACCAATCCACCCAGGAGGTTCTTTATTAACTTAGTAGAATTTAGATTTTCACAAAACAACATTTGCATAGCATCAATAATTCTACTAAGTATTGCATAGGAACCTAGACACAGGAATAAGGAATTTCTACACAGGTTTAGCATAGCAATACTATCCTACTCATGCATATAAAAATACACTAAGTAATGCATATAGAAATAATAGGAAGTTTACGAGGTGTGCCACTTGCCTTTGAATGTTGTCGTTGTTCACAAACTCTTTTCAACGATACTCGGAACTCTCCGTTCAGTCTAAACAATATAAACAACAACAATACAACAATCATAAAACAAGACAACACAACACATACAAGCATACAAAATGAGCAAACAAGTTTCATAAAACTTCTAAGGAAAACATGTCATGCATGATATGCAAAATATTCCTAAGAGCTAGGAATGCTTTTCATGCCATGAAAATCTTTTAAGTTAATGCATGGCAAATAGGTTGGTCCAAAAGGACTAAGGGCTAAGGTCATAAGTTGGTCAAAATTACTTTGTTATAAATCTATCTCGAATAAGCACTTTAATGACTTAGTCATGAAGTGTATAACCACTTAGAGAAAATACTAACTCTATTCTTCGAAGTGATCAACAATTATTATCAACTCTTTGTAAATTGGATATTCACTATAGTGAGAGAGACAGACACCCGACCAGCCACTTTAGTTGTGGGACAGGTCTCATGTACGTGGACATGTAAGGTTTGTCTCCAGGCCGCTTCATCTCACTATGCCGCTAGGATCCAACAACTTCAAGATGGTAATAACATGATCAAAATCGTTTATGTCTGAAGTGAAAGATAAGATTAGGAAAGAGGGAAAAGATAGTAAGAATGATGTAGTTGGTCTTCCAGGCTTCATCTCCAGACTTGTAACATTCTCCTTGGTGATGTCTTGATTGAAGTTTTGATAGACTTGATAAATCTTCAGACTTGGTGGTTCTTGTATCCTCGAGGCTGGTTCCTCATGAAGTCTAACAGAAGAAGGAGGGAGAAAAGAAAGAAAGAGGGAGCAAGACTTAGAAAATATTTCTGGTTGGTCTTCATGAACTTCTTCTTGATCTTTCTTCTAAGTGCTTCCACTCCTTGGAGATACTTCTGAAGTCTTGTTTTGGCTAAGTCCTTCATTGGTCTTCTAGCTCCATGTTGAAAATTACTACGTGTCTAAGTGTATCACTTTACCAAAATGCTAAGTTTTAAAATAATCCTAACTTAGAGAAAATAATGGAGGAGTTTTCCTATGGGGAGTATAACTATATAATAAAATAAGTTATGCATGAAATGCACTTTTAATCACAAGAAAGTATCAAAATAACTTTTGTGATTTCTTTATAAATATGCATGATTTATAAATGCAATTTAATTAATTTCAATTTTTGAAAAATATAATAAAAGGAATAATTATAAGATTAAAGCTTTCTATGATTAAATTTTTATAACAGAATTTTATAACTAGTGTTAATAGACAGGGGGCATTTAATTAAATTTATAGCAATTTGATTTAATCAAAATAATATTTCTATTAATAGTTATGTTGAAAATACTTAAACTATTCAAATTAAACATATAACTATGAATTTATTCAAATATTAATCAAAAATATTTTGTAGCAGTGGCATCGATTTACAAATATTCCAAGGTCTCTAAAATAATTTTATTTGCAATTTTTGAATTTAAGATTTAAAGTTATGACAAAAATACTCAAATCTTCCATTTGAAATTTGAATATTTTGAACTTAGTCAAATCTGAATTTTGTCCGATCTAAAATATTCTACATGTCGAGGGCTTTCCAAAAATATAAAGTTCGTTAAATTTGGATAAGTGGTTAAATAGTTATGACATTTTTAATTAACATGGGCTTTTCTGTAAACTGCCAAGTTAAATAAATTGATAAAAATCATTTAACGCGTCAGCGCTGACTGTGGAGTTCAAGGCTAATGTCCATAATGGAATAACTCTAAAGCCTATATGCATTTTTGGCTGGTGGAGTTCAAGGCTAATTTGCATAAAGCCAATTTTTCCTACTCTTTTGAAAACACTTTTCTTGAAATCAAGACGAGTATGGCATGAAAACCATAAATCTCATCTTCCCTTGTTCACCCATCAAGTTTTATTTCTGAAGTTGGAATGATGGAATCCTCCGTTGACGTCCGTGATCAGCTGCTCAAATTGTCCGTACCGGGGACACGGCTAAGTACTTAGTTTTACACTCTGCAGAGGTTGTGCACGTTCACCATTGTACCCATTCAACACAAGGTATCCTTTACACACCATTTGTGATAAGGAAAGGAGAGAATGAGACGAGATCTTTCAGAAGCATTTTCCCTCCCACTCTGGCTTGACCCGTTCCACCTAACATCCCCCTACATCTGCTTGTCAAGCCGGAGAGAGTCCACGCAACATAATTGATCAAGCCAGAGCCCATATGGCAATGGCTGCACTGGAAGCAATCGTCACTCGGAGTTCTTCAGATTCCTCTGTTCCTGGGTGGCCATTCACAAGTGTACATACTCCAGGAACCATAGACATGGACCTGAGTAGCCACTCAACATAAACCATGCAACCACTTACCACCCAGGTGTTTCATTCTTAACTTAGTAGAATTTAGATTTTCACAAAACAACATTTGCATAGCATCAATAATTCTACTAAGTATTGTATAGGAACCTAGACACGGGAATAAGGAATTCTACACAGGTTTAGCATAGAAATACTATCCTACACATGCATAAATACACTAAGTAATGCATATAAAAATAGGAAGTTTATGAGGTGTGCCACTTGCCTTTGAATGTTGTCGTTGTTCACAACTCTTTTCAACGATACTCGGGACTCTCCGTTCAATCTAACAGTATAAACAAGCAACAATACAACAATCAACAACAAGCACAACTCCACAATGCATACAAACACATACTAGATGAATAAATAAGTTTTATAAAACTTTCTAAGGAAAATATGTTTATGCATGATGTGCAAAATATTCCTAAGGCTAGAAATGCTTTTTCATGCCTTGAAATCTTTTAAGTTAATGCAAGGCAAATAGGTGGGTCGGGAATGACTAAGGACTAAGGTCTTAAGTTGGATAAAAATACTTTGTTTCATATCATCTTTAAACAAGCACTCTAATGGCTTAGCCATGATGTGCCAAATACTTAGAGAAAAATACTAAGTCTATAAGGTGATCCACAATTACTATCACTCTTTGTAAATTGGATATTCGGTAAAGTGAGAGAGACAGACACCCGGCCAGCCACTTAAATTGTGGAACAGGTCTCTTGTACGTGGACATGTAAGGTTTGTTTCCAGGCCGCTTCATCTCACTATGCCGCTAGGATCCAACAACTTCAAGATGATAACATCATGATCAAAATTTGTTTAAGTCTAAAAGACAAGATTAGGAAAGAGGGAAAAGAAAGATAGACTGATGTAGTTGTCCTCCAGGCTTCATCTCCAGACTTGTAACTTTCTTCTGGATGATGTCTTGATTGAGTTCTTGGTAGTCTTGATGAATCTTCAGACTTGATGGTTCTTGTATCCTCGAGGCTGGTCTTGGATTTACTTAGTCTTCATGCAGTCTCAGAGGAGAAGAAAGGACAGAGAGAAAGACTTAGAGAATAGAAAGGGGGTTGGCCTTCTTGAACTTCTTCTCACTTTTCTTCTAAGTGTTTGACATCTTGAGGATGTTCCCAGAGTCTTGTTTTTGGCTAAGTCCTTCAATGGTCTTCTGGCTCCATCTTGAAAATTTACTAAGTGTCTAAGTGTATAACACTTTTCCCAAAATACTAAGTTTGAAAATAATCCTAACTTAGAGAAAATGGGGAGGAGTTTTCCTCATGGAAAATATAACTATAAAATATGCTATGCATGAAATGCAATTTTAAATCACAAGCAACATAACACTAATTTTTGTGAATTTTTATAAAATATGCATAAAGTTATAATTGCAATTTAATTAGTTTCTAATTTGCAAAACATAATAAAAGGAAACATATAGATTAAAGTTTTATGTGATTTATATTTTATAACATAATTTTCTTTATAGATGGTGTTAATAGCCAGAGGTGGTTTAATTATATTTAATGCAATTTGATTTAATCAAAAATAATATTTCTATTAATAGTTATGTTGAAAATATTCAAACTATTCAAATTAAATATATAACTATGAATTCATTCAAAAATTACTCAAAAATATTTTATAGCAGTGGCATTAATTTACAAATATTCTAAGGTTTCTAAAACAATTTTATTTGCAATTTTTGGAATTATACATTTAAAGTTATTACAAAAATACTCAAATTCACCATTTGAAATTTGAATATTTTATACTAAGTCAAATTTGAATTTTGGCCGATCTAAAGTAATCTACATGTCAAAAGCTTTCCAAATATATAAAAATTATTAAATTTGGAGTTGTGGTTAAAAAGTTATAGATGTTTTAATTACAGGGACTAATCTGCAAATTTTCCAAATAAAATTAAAATAGAAAAAGAATTACACGCTGCCGCTGACTGTGCAGGCCACGTCAGCGCTGACTGGATCTGACGAGGCACTGACTGGGCATCGACGTGGCTACTTCCTATTCGCTGACACCGGTTCGGAGAGAGATCTAATCTGGGCCGTAGGATTTGAATCGGACGGTGGAGAGGCGTTGACCGTACCTGGGCGGCGGGATCTCACCGGAGTCGTGAGGGACGACGGCGCCGGCGCTCGGTCACGGACGGATTCGTCGCCACGGTGGTTTTCCGAACGCGCGGAGGGCGGCTTCCGACTCGGCGATCCAAAACAAGAAGAATGGCGGCGACGGCCAGATCCTCCTCTTCCCGGAACGTCGTGGACGAGAAGATGGAGGCGCTATTCGGTCCGAGCACGAGACACTCCGTTCGGCTGCGAAAGGAGACGAGGGAAGGGGTCAGGGGATGCGCACGGACGCGAGGGAGAGGTAGGAGGGCTCACGGGCAACGGGGAAGGCTCACCTCGTCGGGGAACAAAGAAAAACGGTGGCGGTAGCAATGGAGCTCCGGCGAGCTTTTCCGGCGGCGGCGTCTTAGGGGCTAGGGTTTGGGGCAAAAGGAAGAGGAGAGCGCGGGGTTTATATAGGGCAGGAGGAGGGAACCAACCGCGCGTCGATCTCGCCGGATTTGGAGAGAAATCGGGGGCGGGATTTTCGGATGGAGGTTGAAGAAGATCGGCTGACGTCACCGCTGACGTCAGCAACTATTTTCTTTTTCTGATTTTATTTATTTAATTCATATCTTTTGATTTAAATGTCCAAATGATGTCAAATTAATTTCTAAAAATTTGTAAAAATAATCTCTTGCTGTTAAACCAGTTGTGGGTATGTTTTGAGAACTTTTTAAAATTAATAAATTTGAAATGTTGGTTTAATACAAAATTGATACTTAATATCAATTTTTGAATTTATAACTTAATTAAATTTCCTTTTTGCTAAATAAAATTTGTAAAATACCCACATTCAAATATGTTTGAAGTAGAGTTATTAAAACTCATTTTACTGTAATTATTCATCTTTATTTTGGCATAAGAGTAGAATAACATAATATAAATAATTTTAAAGTAATAGAAATTATAATGGATTCAAGTTTTAATTCAATTTTATTTTGTGCACCATTAATTTTTACATTATGATAAATCATTTGAAAACTTCATAACATCTTTGGAAAAGTTTTTAGATTTAATTCATTTCCTTATATAGAATATATTAATCATTTCATGCTTTGAAAATAAATGAATTACAACATTGAAATTTTAATACCATGTTTTTGAACTTATTTGAGAGAATGAAAACCATTTGGCAACTAACACCAATTTTAATTAATTTGAGAATTTATGGATAGATATGGCTAAGTGGTTGAATTCCATTTCTTATAAGTAAACTATTTACTTAAAAAAAATGGATTGTAGTTTGTAAAATATTTGTCAAACTACATTTTTAGGTTTTTGAAATACAGAGGATAGTAAAATGTTTAAACTGTGACATTTGAAATATTAAACTCTTTCACTAAGTTTGAAGTCTATCATAGTTGGTTTCCTTATGCATTTGATATTTTATTTTAATAAAAAGAAAAGTTTTAAATTTTAGTGATTTTTGAATATTATAAAATGTTGGGATGTTACACGTTTCTTCAACTCCTGAAAACTGGCTTCACATGCCTCAGTCCACTCAAACTTCTTCTCCTTCTTCAGTAATTCCGTCAAAGCCTTGGCAATCTTGGAAATTTTTTCAATAAATCTTCGGTAGTATCCTGCTAGACCAAGAAAACTCCGTAATTCTCCAACATTCTTCGGCGGCTCCCAATTAGTTACAACTGAAACTTTTTCAGGATCCACCGCTATACCTTCCTTAGACACCACTTGGCCTAGAAATCCGACTTGTTCTAACCAAAACACGCATTTGCTGTATTTGGCATACAACTTATTTTCACGAAGTCTATGTAATACCAGACGCAAATGCTCTTCATGTTCTTTGTGACTCTTGGAGTAGATTATAATGTCATCGATAAATACTAGCACAAACTTATCCAGAAAATCCATTAACACTTTATTCATCATATTCATGAGATAGGCTGGAGCATTGGTTAATCCAAAAGGCATTACGGTGTACTCGTAAGAGGCATATCTCGTAACAAATGCAGTCTTGGGTATATCCATTTCTCTAACTTTAATTTGGAGGTACCCTGATCGAAGATCGATCTTTGAGAAAACACAAGCACCTTCTAGTTGATCAAATAGTTCATTTATCTTGGGCAACGGGTACTTTTTTTTGATAGTTTGCTCATTTATATCCCTGTAGTCCGTGACTAGCCTCTGGGTTTGATCTTTCTTTTTAACAAATAAGACTGGTGCTCCCCATGGCGATGAACTTGGACGAATAAATCCTTTCTGAATGTGTTCCTCCAGCTGCTTCTTGAGCTCTTTCAGTTCATCGGCGGCCATAGGATATGGTCTCTTAGCTATTGGTCTAGTACCCGGTTTCAGTTCAATGAGGAACTCTACATCCCTATCGAGTGGCATTCCCGGTAGTTCTTCCGGAAAAACATCTGGGTATTCCTTGACAATAAGCACATCACCAAGGCTAACCCCTTAAGAGAGTTAGCCTAACTTTCTTAAGTTCAAAAGTTGATTTGAACTTAATCTTCCTTTTCTCTGGGGTGGTGAGGGTAATTGCTCTATTTGCACAGTCTATGATTCCTTCAAAACGAGTCATCCAATCCATTCCGATGATAACATCCAAACCTTGGTTTTCTAGGATGACTAAGTCTGTTGGAAACATGTACTTACCAATCTTCAAGTCTAACTGTCTACACCTAGAATTCACTATCATCTCCCCTCTAGGTGAACTTACTCTAATAGGTTTTCCTAGGCTTTCCTCAGCTAGCCCATGATTGTTTACAAAAGCTCTTGATATGAATGAATGCGATGCTCTGGTATCAAATAAGACTAATGCTGGAAAAGAATTGAGCAAGAACATACCAATCACAGCATCAGGTTCATCATGAACTTCTTCCAAATTGATGTGGTTCACTTGTCCCTTCTGGAAAGGATTGGGCTTGGAATTTTCATCGGCCTTTCTCTCTAGGCAGTCAGTTGCATAATGCCCCGTCTTCTTGCACTTTAAGCAAGTCACTTCAGCCAAGTCTTTCTTCCCTTCATAGTTAGGACGGTGATGACCATTTCCATGATTATGGCCATGGTGATGGTTTCCCTTGAATCCTCCATTACTTCCTTTGTATCCACCATTGTTTCCTTTGTATCCTCCATTGTTTCCTTTCTATCCTCCATTATTGTTATGACCATGATGTTTTTGGCCACTACCGTTGTTGAAGTGATTCCATGGTTTATGTCCACTGCCTTCAGAGGTGTGTTGTCTCTTGTGTGTTCCCTCAGAATGAATCTTACTTGCACTGAACTTCATCTTCCTATTCTCTTCCTTTCTTATGTTGTTGTCCAAAGTGATTGCTTGATCCAACAGAGCTTGATAGTTAGGAGCATAGGCCACATACAAGGGTATCTTCAGTTTTCCCTTAAGTCCATTGAGGAATTTTTCCTTCCTCTTAGCATAAGTGTCAATGTTTTCTGGGCATACCTTGATAGCATACACAAGTCATCCATATACTCCTTCAGAGTTCTACCTCCCTGCCTCAAGCCGCGAAATTCCTCTTTCTTCAGATTCATTATGCCAGAGAAAATGTGAGCATTGCGAAAACCCTCCTTGAAAGCATCCCATTTCATGCCATCTAGAGGATGAGTTACTTGAAAAGTCTCCCACCACAGTGCAGCGGGTCCTTCCAACAGGTGTGCAGTGAACCTCACCTTCTCTGCCTCGGAACACTCACAAGTTACTAAGTCCTTGTTGACTGAGCGAAGCCAGTCATCGGCCACTATAGGTTCAGTAGCAGAGGAGAACTTATTAGGCCTAAGCCTTAGGAATCTAGCAAGTTTGTCCACTGGAGGTGGTGGTGGTGGAGGTGGCGGGTTGTTGTTGTTGTTGTTGTTGTTGTTGTTGTTGATGTTGTTGTTGATGTTGTTGTTGTTGTTGTTGTTGTTGTTGTTGTTGTTGTTGTTGTTGTTGTTGTTGTTGTTGTTGTTGTTGTTGTTGTTGTTGTTGTTGTTGTTGTTGTTGTTGTTGTTGTTGTTGTTGTTGTTGTTGTTGTTGTTGTTGTTGTTGTTGTTGTTGTTGTTGTTGTTGTTGTTGTTGTTGTTGTTGTTGTTGTTGTTGTTGTTGTTGTTGTTGTTGTTGTTGTTGTTGTTGTTGTTGTTGTTGTTGTTGTTGTTGTTGTTGTTGTTGTTGTTGTTGTTGTTGTTGTTGTTGTTGTTGTTGTTGTTGTTGTTGTTGTTGTTGTTGTTGTTGTTGTTGTTGTTGTTGTTGTTGTTGTTGTTGTTGTTGTTGTTGTTGTTGTTGTTGTTGTTGTTGTTGTTGTTGTTGTTGTTGTTGTTGTTGTTGTTGTTGTTGTTGTTGTTGTTGTTGTTGTTGTTGGTTGCTGCAATGAACTGAGTCATCATAGTCATCAGCTGAGCTTGAGCGGCCATCAGTTGTTGCATGGCATCATTGTTGTCGGGATCACGACGAGGAGGCATCTGTGGGGTTTTTCAACATAGATGAGTAAAATATAGATAGAACTAAAAGAAGAAAATCCTACCCATGCACAAAACAACCAAGTCAAACAATCAACAAT
This sequence comes from Poa annua, assembly GCA_026929855.1. NCBI lineage: Eukaryota > Viridiplantae > Streptophyta > Magnoliopsida > Poales > Poaceae > Poa > Poa annua. The sequence continues at coordinate 26,128,185 of CM049432.1, forward strand.
CAATAAACAACTTAAAACTTTTCTTCCTTAGTAATTCGAAAAAGGCATTTTAGGTTGATTAAATAAAGCGACAGAGTCTGCAAACTAAAACATTCTAACATTGTCACACCACAAGTTGGAGATCAATATTTTAAAAACGACGAGCTAAACGAGAATAAAACATGGTGGTCCAACACTAAGTCTAAACTTCGTCCATGACATCTCCTTCATCTTCTTCGACCTCCTCGATGGTGATGCCTTCCTTCATGAGAATCTCCTTGTAGTCGTTCACCTCCTTCTCTAAAGCTTCATTCTTCTCCTATCGCAATGTCTTCTCACGGCGCAGAGTCTCGATCGCTTCCTTCTCTAGGGCTTCGATCATCTCTTGTAGCATTCTCTTCTCACGGCGCAGAGTCTCGATCAGCTTCGAACTCAACGTCGTTGCTCAGAATTTCATCCTTCAAGTTTTTGATCTCCTTGTTCTTGTCTCTAACTCTCTTCTCTTGATTTTGGAACTTCTTCTCTTGAGCCCGAAATTTCTGTTCCTGAGCGTTGGCCACTTCCTCTTGGGCGTCAATCTTCTTTTGAGTCTCCTTAATTGGGCCATTTTTTCATCATTCTTCAGCAGCTCATCGCGCCTATCCTGTTCTAGTTGCCAGAGGTGAATTTCTAAGTCTTGGAGATAAGGGTACAAGGGATCGGGTTTGTTTTTGTCTTCCTCATTTACAAGGTAGGGTATCCCATCTTCATCACGTTTGCCTAGGATAGAAAAGTAGTGGTCCTTTAACTCCTCCTGGAATTGCCCACAAAGACGTCCTATTAGCTCCTGTGTGACGAGATTAAGTCCTTTCTCCAAGGAGTCACTAATCGCCTTGTACTGGATGTCTTCGGTCTTGGGTTCAGTCTGGCGCCCTTGTTGAAAAAGGCGAACTCCCCATAAGTCATCTTTGTTGAAGTGCTTCAGCTGACTTGCCTTGATGATGGGTGTTGGAAGCGCCAGTTTTTCCACTATCTCCAGAAGGTATCTTCCAAAGCGCATATCCTTGAAGTCCTCCGCGGTTTGATACATGAAGAACGACATCCTTAAGTTATAAGAGTAAAAATTGTTAAAACCGAATACATAAGGTAAGAAGTACTAGTCATGATGTAAATAAGTACTTAGAGAAAATAAGGGTTATAGTTTACAAGGTGATCAACACTAATATCAACTCTTTGTAAATTGGATATTCACTATAGTGAGAGAGACAGACACCTAGCCAGCGACTTATAATTGTGGAACAGGTCTCATGTACGCGGACATGTAAGGTTAGTCCCTGGCCGCTTCATCTCACTATGCCGCTTGGATCCAACATACTTCAAAGATGGTAATATTATGATCAAAAAGGGGCTTAACCAAACCTAAGGGCTTAAACCTACATGCAACACTTTGCTCTGATACCATTTTGTAGCGCCCCATCTTTTATTAAAGATGGAACACCTGTGTTAAGTGCTAGTCCCTGGATCACTACCAGCACCACAGTACAAAATATAAAGTATCATTGCATAAGTATCATATTACTACCACGAGATCCAAAAAAATAGCTAAGTATAGCTTTATTACAGAGTGCATAGCCATGAAGGCTAGCTAGAATATTCAGAGTTCACAACAAAAGCAAATAACAATGAGCCTCATCTTCAAGCATGCGCCACAGGCAGACATGTTGGGTGTAGACTCGAGTCCAAACTTATTCTTCATCTGAAGTACCTGCACATTTGAATATGCAGCCCCCGACGGGGGTCAATAAAATGAAGTATTGGCAAGTGACTATGGTGGATAATAAACGACAAGTCTAATTCTATATGCATATTTGGCTTGGTGGAGTGGTAGGCTATTTTTGCAGAAAGCAAGTTTTCTCCTATCTTTTGTAAAACACTTTTGTTTCTCAAGGACTTGGCACCAAGGGATGAAGCCCAAGTGCACCAACAATTCTTTCCTTAGTCAAATTTTACTTCATGAAAACAGTGTCGAGATTCTTCCGTCCATCCTTGTCCAACTGCTCGAAGTAGTCCATCACCGGGGACACGGCTAAGTACTCCAAATTGTCGACTCTACAGAGGTTGTGCACTTTCACCTTTAGACTCAATTAATCCAAACATCCTATACACGCGTAGTGCATTAAGGAAAGGAGAGAATTGAGACAAGAACTTTTAGAAGAAGAATTCAACCATACTAGCAAGACCCGTTCCACCTACCAACTCTACATCTGCTGTCAAGCTGACAGGTTGAACTCTCACAACCTAATTGTTCTAGACAGAGCCCATTGTCAAAAGGCTGCACGGGAAGCAACTAAACTTGGAGGGACTTAGTAATCTCTGTGTTCCTGGGTGGTCGTCCAGAAGTGCCCTTTTGGGAGACAACCACCATGCTCATGGCCCTAAGTAGAATAGAAATTCATCCTAGGCGACGACAACCACAAGCATAGTCCCAAATAGCCACTCAACATAAACCATACCAACCAATCCACCCAGGTGTGCATTTTAAGTTTAACATTTAGAAATATTTCCATAACATGGCATGTAAACAATTTTATAGCATTGCTAAGCATCTAATAAAACTTTTAAATGGCTGCATGGTAAAGGATGGCTACACACTACTAGGAATTTGCATAGCATAAAATTAACTTAGCATAATAAAATAATGCCAAAAATTTCCTATCATGCATACTACTCAAAATATTCTACTAATGCATATAGGAAAATATTGGGTAGTTCATGAATGTCACTTGCCTTGGTAACAGGAGGAGCAAGCACAACAAGAATAACAATCACAAGCAAGTCCTTCCTCTTCTTCACAATCTAGCAATATATTAAATAAATAAATACACCCACAATACAACACTTTAAACACCAAAACATAAACATGTATGCATGCATGATGTGTTATGAGTAAAGCAAGACACACTTATTAACATTTTATTCTTTCTATTATTAAATGCATGGAATGCAATTTCCAGGAATTTCTTATTTTAATTAGCAATTATATTGGAAAACAATATAGCAAAATTAGAGTTCTACAACTACAACTTTTATTATTTTATGAAAAGTTTTCAAATAAACTCAATTTGAACTTTCTGGTCAGAGGACAATAATGCAAATCTAAAACAATTAAATTTATTAGAAAAACATTTTTATTATTTAAGTTATGAATTTAAATAGCCAAAATACTATTCTGATAATTACACGAATTAAAAGTTATCAAAAGGAAAAACAAATGATGTTGAAATAAACTACACTAGCAGGCTATCCAAGTTTTACATATTTTATGTTTTTATTTACTAATTTCTGCCGAAAAAGATTAATAAAGCCGCCACGTGGCGCTCGTCGATTGGCTCGTACCGCTTCACGCGGATCGTGAACGTGGACCGTCCGATCAACAGAAAAACAACGGACGCGATATATCTAACCCTAACACGGGAACGGGCAGTGCCGGCGTGCCGGAATATCTCCAGTCGTGGCGGAGCCATTGCTAGCGTCGAGTGAACACGCGAAAGAAGCAAGGGGAGGAAGAACGGGCAATACCATTCGTTGCGGGTAGTCGAGGCAGGGTTGGTGGCGAGGCCTTGGTCTGGGGGGCGTCGTCGTTCGCCGGAGATCCCTCGTCGGAGTTGAAGATGCGGGCGGCGGCGTCAGTCGCCGATGGAGGAGTCGCTCTGCTGCGATTCAAGACACGAGATCATGTCAAAATGGTGCGCAAGGAAGAAAGGAAATAAGGGAAGGAGAAGAGAGGGTGTGGGGTGGTCATAGGGTCCCGTACGGCGAGCTCAACGGCGGCGGATCTGGCGAGGTGCCGACTCCGATTGCGGGCAGCTCTATGGCGTAGAGGTTAGGGTTTTGGGCGGAAACGAGAGGCGGGGTTGCGGGGTATAAATAGGGGCGAGAGGGGGCGAGAATATCGAGTCGAAATCGGTTTAGGAGGATCGGATCGCCGGAAATATTCTCGGACTCGTTGCGTTTCTTCGCGCAGAGGTTGAAGACGCGTTTGTCAGGGACTGGGGTCCACCCGCCAGTGAGATATGAGAGGAGCGCAGGCTGTTCTTGGGCTACTCCTGGACCAAGGCTTAGCGCGCGCGGTAAGGAAACATGGGCCGGCTCGCTAAGCTCTTCTCCATTTTTTTTATCAAATCCTTTTCTGTTTTCAAAACCTGATTTCAAAAATGATTTTTAAACTCAACTAGATCATTTCAGAAATATTCATAAAAATATGTTTTAAAAAGCTTATTGAAATTAGAACTTTGTAGAAGCATTATGACAAATAATTAATCAAATAAATTGAGGAATATTATATGGAGTTCATAAATTGAGGAATATTATATGGAGTTCAAATACACAACTTAAAGGAAAAATAATTTATTAAAACTTAGAATTAAATTTATATTTAGTCCTTATGTGATTTAAATGTCATGCCTATATGATGAATGATGCATGAATGCAAAGTTTTAAATTTTTCAGAAATTTGGTATGTTACAGTGGGTAGCCCTCATTTACGCAGGAGGAGGCTGATATGTCCCAAACGTATCTATAAATTTTTATGTTCCATGCATGTTTTATATCAATTGCCACATGTTTTATATGCACTTTATATCATATTATGACATTTATTGGTCCAACCTACTAATAGTATCCAAAGTGCATAATATTCTTATTTTACACTTTAATTGAATGATCAAATAAGGAAAAAGAAACCTTGTTGGAGTCGAATTGAGATTTTCTAGAAATCTGTCTGAAAACTATTTTCGAAGATTGTGTCGTTTGGTTCTAAGGGCATCTCCAGTCGTTGCGCCCCCCAGGGCCCAAAACGCCGTTTTTTTGCGCCCGCCGCGACGCTATTCTAGAACCTGGGAGGGCTAGGTTTCCTGTCGTTCCCCAGCCCAAGATTCGACCCACGAAATTCAAAAATGGTGCAAACATAAATTGGCGCAAATAGAGGCGATTTCATTCAAATAGGCACACAAACAAAGACGATTTCATTGACTTTAGGCGCTTACATTGGCGATTACAGAGATTTAAACTAAAACATGAAAAAAGGCCGGCCTAGTCAAGCAAGCTGAGGCTGGCGGCGATCGCCTGGCTATAGTCGGGCTCGCCGCCGTCGTCGTCGGAGCTGTCGTCGTCCTTGCGCAGGCCGCTCGGGCCTGCGCCAACGTTGTTGCCCCACCCTCTTGGGCCTGCGCCAGCGTCATCGCGGAACCACCTACTCTGCTGCAGGGTTCGCTGCGGCGCCTCCGGTTTGTCCTTCCCCTGCCTGTCGGCATCGAGGATGACGTACGGGATCGGCGCGGGTCGCGGAGGGGGGAGGGGGGAGGGATGCGGCGGGCGGCGGCGCGGGCGCGGTTCGCCTCCACCTCGGCGAGGAGCAGACGCTGGCGCTCCAGCTCCTGCTCCTTGTACTCGCCGAGGCTCCATTCCTCGACGAACGTCGGATCCGCCTCCTCATGCTCTTCCTCCTCCGGCGACGGCTCACGCTTCGGCCCGACGCGGCGCGGGGGAGATGCTGGCCGGTGAGTGGCGATGGCGCGGGGCTCGGCGATGCGCAGGGCGCCGCTGCGAGGCGCAGGACGCCCGGAGTTAAGGAGGGGAGGGGTGAGGGATGCGTAGCACGTCCCCGCCAACAGAGGGGAGAGGGACGCGTACCTTGTGCCGGCGAGCGTCGGTGCGGTGCCGGAGGAGGAGGAGGAGCCGGAGCCGGAGGAGCCCGCGCCCATCCGGCGCGGCATCCACGAGCGCGGCGACATTTGCAGCCGCGGCTCGTTGCCGTTCTCGATGTAGTCCAGGACCCACGCCAGGGTCATGTGCTCGCCGCCCCACCAGCGCTTGCGCCCGGTGGAGTTGCAGCGCCCCTTTACTGGCCTGTTGCTGTTGCGGTCGACGAGGTCCTCGTCGTGGCGGCGCCGGAAGTACTCCGACCAGAAGCGGTCGTTTTCTTCCGCCCTCCAGCGGTGCTCGGCGGCCTGGAGCGGGGTGAGGGAGGCGCGAACCTCGTCGATGGCCGCCCTGAACTGCTCGCCGGCAGGAACAGGGGGCACAGGGATGCCGCCAGCGCTAAGCTGCCACCCCCCTGCCCGGCGGAGGCGCTGGGGACGCGCATGTTGAAAGAGCATTTTCCCTCATGTGTGGTTTTGGTAGTTAAATGACAATCTCTATAGACTAATGTTTGCATTGAGATATCATTATAGATCATGTCCATGGGATTAGTGTAGCTCTTGTGTTGAGTGAAGCTTACTGCAAGTATGTCTTGAAGGATTCAAGACATCATATTAGTGAAAAAATGTTGGAGGATACAAGGTTGATTAAGATGTTGATCAACATACATGCATGCTGAGCTGCCACCCCCCTGCCCGGCGGAGGCGCTGAGAATGCGCATGTCCGACGGGCATGGGTAGACCGCGCGGTACAGCGCCCAGGCCTTCTCCTTGTGGAGGTGGCGGCGGCCCCAGCGGTTCGCGGCGGCGGCGTCGTTGTAGGCCATGGCTTGGGATCGGTGGTGTGGAGGAGAGGGGAGAGAGGCGAGGCAGAGGCGGCGAGAGTGGAATGGCGATGGGTGGCGAGACTCGGGAGGATTTTATAGCGGCGCGGCCAGGCGAAGGGGCGGCGGTGGGTGGCCATTACTGTTGTGTGTCGCGTGAACGCGCCACGCCATTAACTCCAGCAGCCTTTGACTGGGGGGAGCTCACTGGCCGCCCGCCACGCCATTACTTCGGCAGCCTTTGACCGACGCAGGAGCCGAGAAGACGAGCACGGGCGGTTTTTGTTGGGGCCATTTTCTCCCGCGTCGCGTTCCGCGCCAATTCACCCCCCGGCCGAACCCAGTCGGCTGGGTTTCGCCTGGGGGCGTCGGCGCTATTCTCCGCCGAAACGGCGCTAATTGGGATTCTGGGGGCCGGCTGGTGAAAAACGGCGCCTTTTCCTTCCACCGGCGCAAAAAGGCCTCCTGGGTGGCGCTGGGGGGGGGGGGGGGGGGGGTGAATGTAGATGCCGTAAAGACGATGTAAAATGGAAATCAAATCTTCTACAAAGTTGTTGGCAAATTTCTGCTGATGGATCTAGACTTAAAATTCGTCCCAATACGAGTCTGGATGCTACAGGTATGCCCGTTTTGGTGGAGCCCAAAAAAGGTTGATGGAAATCCGAGAGTCTATATAAATAAGGAAACCCTAGGTCGCGGGAGTGATATGTCTCAAACGCTCTATAATTTCTTTTGTTACATGCTTATATTATACCAATTGCTACATATTTTATATACACTTTATATCATTTCTTATGCATTTTCGGGGACTAACCTATTAACAAGATGCCAAAGTATCAGGTCTTGTTTTCTACTATTGTTGGTTTTAGAAAAGTGGTTCTGCAAATATTCTCAGAATTGGACGAAACAAAAATCAAAGTCCCTTTTTTTCCCGGAACGTTCCAGAAATCTGAAGAGGAGACGAAGTGGTGCCACGAGGCAACCACACCATGTGGCGGCGTGGTTCCCTGCTTGGCCGCGTCGTGACGTGGTGTGGGCCCCTCGGGCGCCCACTTATGTTGCCCTTTCTGAAGGGGATCGCAGGCAGAAAACAAAAAAATTCCTAGCAACGATATCCTTAAACTAGCCAAGATCTATACTATGCAAATATAGAAGTACAACGGAGCTCGGAATACATATCCTTTTAGACTGAAAGCGGGGAATATGTTCCCGCACGAACGTTGACGATGAAGACGACGAAACCGACCTCAAGGACGTGTAGTGGAAGCAGACTTCCCAGCACCGCTAGCACAACAACTCGCACGGCGTTACACACGTACGATGGAGACGACGACCTCCGAAGCTCCAGTCCAGGACGAGCAACAGAAGACTTGGAACGGAACACCAGCAGCGCGACAGCGGGCTATGGTGGAGAGACCTCTTCTCTTCTCGGCGCAATTCCGACAAAGGGAATCACGAAATTGAGAGAGAAAGGAGAGATTAATTGGTGAATTAAAAGGCCAGGGGTGCCCCTTCTTATATAGGCTCCGGGGGGGGGGGGGGGGGGGGGAGCCAACTTGCCAGCCAGGAATTGTGGGACAATTCCCACATGCGTGGTGCGGCTCCCCTTGGTGCGCCGGCCCTAGGTGGGCCCCATTTGGCCCACCTAGGCCGGCCATCCTTCCCCCACCGAATTCCGTAGGGGAATTTTCCCCCATGGGCCTTCTTTCCACAAGAAGGCCCATTTAGGGAAATCAGTCTAAATAAATTCAAAAATAAATATATAAAATCATATTTAATCATTAACTACACTAATTAATATCAAACATATTATATATAAAATTTATTCTAGCTCCGAAAACTATTTCATCACTGCCCGATCTCCATCGCACCATTCCCGGGATATTCCCGGTGATCTCTTTCCTTTCTGGTTGTCTTGTCGAAACCCCTTAAGTGTGTTACCCTAGCGGTTCGATATAATAACACACATGATCGAGACCCCTCTCCGATCAATGATTAACTCGTAGGCCTGGACCCCATGAATTAACCACTGTGATATAACGAATGACTATCATCTATCAAACCTGGACGTCGAGTCTTAAACCTTTTGCCATAGCGATACTTAGTTTGTCCGAGACTTGCTCATGGATATCTCCATACCCAACATGATCTCGTTATCGACAACACTATCTTCTACTCATCCGTGATCTTATGTCCGGGTGACCTAGTCACATGCTTGCAAGCTCATTTGACATAATCTCACCGAGTGGGCCCTAGAGTATCTATCTTGCTATGCGGACTGGCAAATTCCGCTCTTGACACCTCGTCTCAACTACCCCCTTCCGATACCCGAAAGTGTCAGCGTTATTGTCACACTATATAAGATATGACGTTTGATGCGATCAAAGTATCTTCCAGGAATAACAATAAGAGTTGATCTCACGGTCGAAGGCGTAATGACTACGTCCTACAAATATGGGTATTTCCATCACATCATTCTATCAACGATATGACTTCATTGCCAACCGTCGCCATGCCACATGATCGGGAAACCTCGATCATCAATTGCACAATGAACTAGTCATAGTAGAGGCTATTAGGGACCTGGTTGTTTATGTATCACACGTGTATTAATGCTTCCGCTTAATATAGTTATAGCATGACACAAAACGTATTATGAACAAACGAGATATGATAAATAAATCACTTTATTAATTGCCTCTAGGGCATATCTCCTTCAGTCTCCCAATTACTACTATAAAGGTTGAGAGACTACCCTCCTCCTTTGCCCCTCCTGGCTACTCTCAGCCATCGGATCAGCCTTATGAATAGTGAATTCACCCCACTTTTAACCACAGCCGTTGGATACGGTAAAAAATTCCTTTACTTTCTGGTGGCTGGTCTTTGCATGACAGTGTGGGGCGAGCTCGCGCTGGGCCCGCGAATCAGTGGGGAAAAAAAGCCCCCCGCGTCTCACTTCTTTTGCTGCGTCCACATCGAAAAACCATGCCCGGCGTGAAACCCTAGCCGCACAGCCGCAACCAGTCTCCTCCCCCGATCCAATCTCTCCTCCCCTCCTGCCGCCGCCGTCCCTCCCAGCTCGTCTGCCGCGCCGCCGCTCCTCCTGCTCGTGCAGTAGAAAGAAACCTAGGCGGCGGCGACCGGCAGCGAGGCCAGAGACAGCGACTCGAGGAAGGACTCTTACGGTGCTGGCGGGAGACGAGGCTTGCAGCGATGGAATAGATGAAGCGCGCGGCAGCAGATGATGTTGAAGATCAAACAGGCAGGTGGCGGCGACTGGACAATCAGATCCTCTCCGCCGTTGCCGATATGGTGGGCTTGATGTTGTCGACCTCACATCGCGGGTACAGGCTTACAACAAAACGATGGACTAGCTCCAATCCGCTCTCACGTTGTGCCCGGATCAGGATGTAGATCCCCACCCCCACCCCAAGAATTCATCTCACCCGAACCACACCTGATTTGCAACTCGGTATTGCTCTTCTCTTTACGAAACATTTGGTTATTTGCAGCGATTTGATAAATATTCATTTGAGGTATCAATCTGAGATATATATGGAGATTTGATAAATATTAATTTGAGGTATTAATCTTCTCCATAGTTAGAGGTTAATCACATTACTGTTTGATCCACGGATACAATACACATCTATGATTAGAGGAGAATGAAAAGGTTCCGACTTTAGGTACACACATCTCTTTTGCCGTTTTCTGATGGGTCCATTGGTCTGGGCACCATTCTTGCTCCTACTTATTCTGGCTACAGCTTACATCACATTTGTTTTGTAAGCTCTTGTTGTGTTCCCCTCTTGGGGTCGTTCCTTTACTCTGTTGTCTCTGTTGATTGTGATTAGTTATAATATTTTTTGCAGCAGCACATAAAATTGACAAAGGTGGAGAACTGGAAATTAAACGATCTCTTGGATGCTCTTGATTTCAACCAAGGTGGAAGTGGCCCAAATAGTTCCCACTACACGAAGTATTCCGAGGAGGAGAACCAAATTAATGAATGTCCATTTCAATATTGTCCAGCATATCGATGTATCAGAGGAATAGGAAGACCATATCATTGATATATGCATCTGAAACCAAGAATGATCGCTAAGCTTCTGAATATTGGCATTGTAGACAATGAGGTATTATCTGATGAAGTGTGGAAAGGGATTTGCATAGGGCTAATTTTTTTGAAATAATACTTTTTTTTTAGAAATTCGGGAAATATTGCGCAGTTTTAGGAAATTTTAAAAATATTACGGCCTCGGCCCGGAGGAGGCCGACTGGAGCTCGTCGGCCCGGAGCAGGCCGACTGGGGCTCGTCGGACCAGAGCTGGCCGACCAGGTCTCGTCGGCCGCATCTGCGCGCCTGCAGGACCTGGCATGGACCTGGTCGGCTGGGAGGTGGCCGACCAGCCCTGTCGGCCCAGGGTAAGCCGATCGTTGCATGCCGCAACTTCTCCTCCGCCTATTTCTCCTTAGCGCACGATTAGCGCACGTTTCTCCCGCCAGATGTTCCCGCCTTTTTCTCCCGCCACCGTTTCCCGCCCGTTTCTCCCGCCAACCGTTCCCGCCTATTCCTCCCGCCACCGTTTCCCGCCCGTTTCTCCCGCCACCGTTTCCCGCCTGTTCCTCCCGCCACCATTGTCCTATAAAAACCACTCTAGGCTAAGCGGGGTACTCTCACAGAGCGCCAGCATGGTGTGTATTGTACCTTGTGAGAAGTGTGTGTCCGTCTTTCATATAGCCGCATCTGAGCATCTAGCTAAGATTATCACCTATTTGAAGGTAGATGGTAGGGAAATTCCACTTGAAGAAATTGTTGGTAGTGAGAGACATCTCGCTTTGCTAGGGGCGAGGCTATGCCGAGATGGGTTTCCGTATAGGACCACAGAACAAATCCGTGCTGAAGTCTTGAGGCTTGCGGATAAGTTCGATAGGCATGTTACTAATGAGCCGATTCATCGAACTCAAGACATACGTGAGAGGTACGGTCGTTCATTTCTCTGGGTATACTCCAGCGATGATGACGACGATTTCATGCCGTCGTCAAAGGAAAAGGGGGCTGAAGCCGTGCGTAAGGGCAAGGAGAAGAAGGCAGAAACATCGAGCAAGGGTGCGGGTAAGAAGCCTGAATCATCGTCAAAGGGCAAGGGTGCTAAATCTGCGGATGGTGCAGGCTGCATTGATGGGAGATAGGTAGAATCTTAATTTGAGTTATGTTGTATCTTTCTTTGAGTATCGATTAATTAGTAGTTGTACCTGCATTTCCTATTCTTGTGTGGTGTGATCGGTATGTAATCGAGGTTTGTTGTATCTTATCTTACGTACCAATGTCTACCGGTTACGGACATATCAAATATTGCCACATAGATCGTACTAATAAATCTAGTACATAACGATACATAATGTCTTCTCTGGCCACCGTTGTGCGCCTCGAGGGAAAGGAGTAGCATACATATGTCTCATACATAGGTCTGACGGTACATGGAAAATAGCGAACATATGTCTCTGATAAATAAGTAGAGTCTCAGTCATCGCCTCTGCCACGACGTGGCGGATGCGGCTGAGGAGTGCTCCATCCAAACCGATGGGGTGGGCGGGTGACTCGTGGAGGAACCAAGGACCCGTCATCTGCCTGCTGTGTATCCTGTGTGGGTTGTGGAGGAGGAGTGTTGTACATGTTGAGCCACTGGGTGTCCGCATCCGCACCGGGAAACACGTCCGGCTGACTCTCCCAACCAGAAGCACCCGAGTAATGCTCGGAGATAATAGGCCCCAAGTCGAAGTCGAATTGTGCTAGAATCGAGAAATTTTATGTAACATGTTATTTTGTAAATAGTTTGAATACATGATAATGTAGTAGTACGAATCGACATACCGTGTGGTGCACGAGGCTGGAAGCCGGTCCAGGGGCTCTGCTAGTACTCCGAAGAGGGTCGCTGCTGGTAGCCCCCAGTGGGGCTCTGCTGGTAGGCCCCCTGCTGATAGCCCCCAGCGGGGCTCTGCTGATAGCCCCCCTGGTGGTAACTCTGCTGCTGCCAGCCCGAACCTCCTGGCTGGTCAGGTGGAGGTGGTGCGACACGTGGACGCGGGTGCTGTCGGTGTGCCTCCGGAGGTGGCGGCACGTTACGCCGTGCCCGCCGTTGAGGCAGCTGCGTGGATGGATGCGGTGGCCGTCGGGCAGCATGTGGGAGAACGTCAGACGAGCGGACACACGTGATAGCCTCGTAGATCTGTCGCACTCTCTGGGCAGCGGACTGCAACCAAGACCGATGCTCTTCGCGTGTAAGCAAAGGCCCGGTCGAAAGTGAACGGTCTAACTGGTCTATATCATTCCCAAGATCCCACGTCAACTCAGCCTGAAAGTGGTACAGACAGTTAGGAAATGAAGGATAATATAAATAAGGGTAAATGATTGTAGATAAGTTAATTATTTGTACCGCGTGTTGCCGTGAGCCGGACATAGACTGGTTGGGGTACATATCCCACGTAGCAGGGGCCGGCATCACATCCGGTTGGGCGTGATGAATGAGAGAAACCCTTGTGGAACTGACGTACCACTGTAGGTACTCGTCGTACTCCGCCAGATCGAAGGGTTGCGCCTCGACCCAGAGACGAGTCAGCGCATCAACCCACTCGGCCACGTAAGGTTGCACTCTTTGCAACCATTGTGTCGCAGTCCTGTTAGTTCCCTTCCTGCTCCATCTGCAAGACAAGAAACATTAGCATAATTGTGGATGACAAGTGTTAAAACAAAAATGTGTGGTTAAGAAATGGAGGTACCGGTGGACGATGTCTGGTAGAGGCGCATCAATAGGCGGCGGGGGGGGGGGGGGGGGGGGCGAGATCTGACGCAGACCGAACTGCCTCATAACACGCTGCTGGGCCATCTCCTCAACACTGACGTCGAAGATAATCTTCGACTTCGTCATCCAGTATGCTTCATCTCACGTGCACATGATATAAATTCCTCCAGGGAATTTCGACGCGATCGCGTCAGGCGAGTATGGCTCCCAAATAACTGAAGCCCCGGAGAGAACGTCGAACTGCTCGTTGAATGCCGGGTAGCAGTTCCGAACCTGATCTCGAGCGAATCGTCTCTGCAAAACAAAGACGTAAATTGTATAAGTAAACAAGAAGATACTCATTGACAAGCATAATTAGTAAACTATTATTGAACATACCTTGCGATGTGTCCAAAGTGTGCCAAAAGTAGGGTCGTCTATGTGCTCCGGGTCGAAATAATGGTTGAGCGGCCACGGGTCGGCAGCCGAAATGTCGGGTCGTCCAATGGGGAACCTCTCCCACGACCATAGCTGCAACAACATAGGGCATCCAAGAATTGCTGACTTTGTCGCCGTAAGAAAGCACGCGTTGCACATACCTCGGTACGTGGCCGCTAAGACTGCAGAACCCCAGCTACGAACAGTGATGTGGTACGGCTGTGTGGCACTTGCAATCTCCAATGCGATGGGGATGTATCGCGCACTGATAGTGGTGACATGGTTCTCCGTGAACATCACTTTTCCTAGCAGCCACATAAGGTACGCCTCGAGGCTCCTAGTAATCTGGGCCTCGGACATCTGGATCGTGCCAAAATTCTGTATCTGCACCGAAAACAATAATTGTACAAGTTAGGTAAAGGTTAGTTGAAGTGATGGATGAAACAAGACAATGACGTAGTACTAACCTGGAACTTAAGCAACCAATCAAGCTTGGGTCCGTGATCCTCATGCAGAAACACAGTTGCGTTGGGATTTATATGTTGGAATCGGTCTGCCATATCCTCAGACCACATATCAGGGGCCTGCAACGGACCTATGGGCTCACCAGCTATAGGAAGGCCCAGTAGGTAGGACACATCCTGTAGAGTAGGAGCCATCTCGCCCCAGCGAAAGTGAAACGTGTGCGTCTCCGGTCTCCATCGGTCCACCAAGCAGGTGAGCAAACAGTGGTCCATCGCAAGCCGACCAGTCACATCTGACGCCTCAACAAGGCGAGCAAAGGGTAGGAGCCCATCCCACGTCAAACTGCATGTATCATAAAATTGTTAACTATTTGACCAGTACATGTTATGAGCAAAATAAAAATAAACTTACCGCGATCCAAGCTGGGTGTATCTGCCAGTTATCCTTCTGACCACGAGTGATAAGAGGTTGGAGAACATTATCCTGCATTAGCTTAGCACGATGCTTGTTGTCCACCACCGGGTTAAGCAACGCCATCCCCGCCATCTCTGTAAGGACAGATTAAAATGATAATAGAATGACCAAATAACAAAATTTAAATGACTACAAATCCAAACAAATTACAATTTTGACGATTACAGAGTACAAATACAAACATAATGGTTCCACGATTACAGAGTAGTACATAGAGGCAGATACGTAGTCTGCATTTATTACAAATATAAAGGTACTCTAGTTTCTTCCTCTTCCTCTCCGGCCTCGGTTGCCTCTTCCACGTACCGTAGCATCACCAGGTCCAAATTCCGGACAGTTCGTATCCCTATGGCCAAATTGGTTGCATAGAAAACATTGCCTGGTTGGTCCTCTAGCTTCCGATTCATCCATATCATTACGTATGCGTCTACACTGGCGTCTACCTCTACCCGGACGAAGTAACCTTGGGTCAGGAATGTATCTCCTCTCACCTGGCTCAACGGTGTTGAAATTACCAATGGCTCGAAATCCTTGCATCTCACCTGTCCATGTGTTCAAGACAGCTTCACGACTGAAGTACGGTGAGACAAACGAGATTGGTTCCAAACCAAGCTGCCCACAAGCAGCAAGTACATGCGAGCATGGAAGGTGAAACAATTTCGGTTTGTTGCATGTGCATTCACATGTTGGCCATGCTTCATTTCCAATCTTCACCTCATGCGTTCTCAACACATTGCCACAACCGAACTTGTCGGTAGGTAAGCGGACCTCGAACCTCCTTTCCTGATTTCCGATGGCAACCACTTGGAAAGTTCGTGCCTTCTCCATCTTAGCATCCATGTACTTCGTAATCTTTTCACACCAGGGTGAGTTTGGAGTGCGAAGTATATGCATTTCGGCTTGCTGGCGTTTGACTCTGAAGTAATTAACCGTGCCTTGGAAAATTCCCTCCACAAGGGCAGTTAATGGCAAGGCTCTGTTCCCTCGGAGGACAAAATTGTATGTTTCGGCAAGGTTTGTAGTCATGACGCCATATCTGGCTCCGTATGAGTCGTGCAACAATGACCACCTCTCCACGGGCTCATGCTCAATCCACTGCTGGAAATTCTTAATCAACCGTCCACCCTTTCTCCTCGTGCCCGGTGGGTCAAAGCCTGGCAGATCACACAGACCGATCGGTCCTTCTTCTTGCGGTGCAGGCCCTGTAGCTGCTTGTGCCGCTACTTGGGATACATGAAACGCCACAGCCGCAGTACGTGCAGCTTTCCTCTCCCGAACATGTTTGTTCGTGAACTCATCAAGCTTGCCACGGAGAAAATTGTACTTCCATTCCTGGTTCTGCTTGCAGAGTTTTTTGAACAGATTCATGAGACTCTTATTTCTGAACTGTGAGAAGAAGTTAGCACCTAGATGGCGCATGCACCAACGACTCTGAAGATCCACCCACGGTGTTTCTTCATCTGGTCCAGGGTTTGTTAATGCCTTTATAGCGTTGAGTATACCCGCATGTCTGTCATGTAGAACGCAAACATTCTGCTTATCCTTGACAACTGCTTTTTTCAACTGCCTAAAGAACCACGTCCAACTATCCGTGTTATCGCTCTCAACAAAAGCGAAAGCAAGGGGCAACAGTTGGTTATTGCCGTCTTGGCCAATAGCAGTCAACATCTGACCCTTGTACTTGCCGGTCAAAAATGTGCCATCGACACTTAACACTGGTCGGCAGTGGCTGAAGGCTTCGATGCATACACCAAAAGAGAAGAACAAACGGTGCAACACTCTAACTGTAGGGAACTCTGGCATGTAGAAGTCTTGAAGATCAACATATGTGCCAGGATTCCTCGCCTGAAGCGTGCGGAGCAAACGGACAACAGAATCATATGAGTCAAAGAATGACCCAAATCTGGCCTCCAGCGCGCTCTGCTTAGCCCTCCAGGCCTTGCCATAAGAAATGTTGAAATTGAATCTTGTGAAGACTTTGTTCCTTATTTCCTTCACTTCCATCGCCTTGCTCTCCACTATCTCCGTGTAAAACAAACGAGCAATAAGCGTGGATGACAGATTACGGTGATCCTGAAGGATGCTGGGAATACGACATGTATGCATTACCATGTCACTCACAACCCAGTTTGTATCATATTTGGGGACATATGCGTGCACCCTACCCGGACAATCTATCCTCGAGCATTCCATGGTCAGATATTTCTTACTCGACACAGTTGTCTTGAAAACCCTTGATGTCGACATTGCCCATTGTATGATTGCTTCCTGCAGATGTTGCTTGTCAGCGTAAATTGCTCCCACAACCATGCTGCTCTGGTGATATTGCCAGGAAGAATCATGACCATCATCCAGAGTCATGCCAGATGAGAAGTCCTGAGTCCATGAAGCTGGATAAGGCACCTCCGGCTCGTACTCTGCGTCATTCGACGAATCAGAATCACTGCCGTCCCCGCAATCACCCTCAATATCTTCATCTGCCATCTCGTTCTGCATTCGGCCATCTTCCTCATCCCCATCTGCCTCCACATTTTCACCGTCATCATGCCCTCCAACCATACTACTCTGCCCTGATTCATAACCACTGCCTCCATCATAACCATGGCTGTCATCATGTTCAATTTCCATGGTTGCTGAACTGCTCCGCCCTGGATCGTGCCCACCCTCGCCTTCAGGAGGATTGACATTTACCTCCTTAACGACAGGAAGCAACAAGGCAACTGGGTGGCTTCCCCTGTTTTCACAACCTTGCAACCAGTTCACCCACTGAGAATCCCAATCAATCGGTCTCAAAGTGTACCTAATTTTTTTACTGGACCTCGACCATAACGCGTGCACCCCGACAGTGTGTGTTTCTGCATTTAATCCCAAACACTCTGCCAACCAATATTTTAACTGATTAACAGACCAATTTTTAGGGGCAGTCAGATCCAACTCGATGTGCTGAAACTGACTCAGGTCCATCCCATCTTCATTTTGTTGTACTGAACCCTCACCGTAGTAGAAAACAAATTTTACTACATCCGACATTTTTCTCACCTAGTCAAATTTTAAAATGTATCAAATATTAATACGACCGTCCCATTAATATTACTTAAACAACTAAATGATGTAATCAAAACTTGCCGTAAAGTTATTGCAAACGGGAATCATAAACTAATACAATACCAACTACGAATCCATCCGGGCTAACTAAAAATCCTATCATACTAACAACACACTAACCCTAATCTAAATAACACAAACCCTAATCTAAATAACACAAACCCTAATCCTAATGTAAGAATAGTCACGTACCCTTGAAGCGTGACAGCAGCACCACCACAGCAGCCGAACCCTCCTCCACAGGTGCACCAAAAGCCTCCACCACCGGAGCACCACCACGACCACGAACACCTTCGAAATACAATCTCCCACCGTCCAACTCGCCTCCACAGCCTACACCATGATAGATCGGGCACCCCACAACCTTAGTAACAACCTAGGACTAATTTCTAGTGGAGAAACGGTGTAAAACGAGGCTGATTTTTCGTGGATTTTCGGCTTGGACGAACAGGAGAGAGAGAGGAGATAGCAGCGCGATGGGAGGAAGAAGAAGAGGCTCGGGTCTTAACAGGACCTCGTTGGCTGGGAGTAGGCCGACGGGCCAATCGGCCGTGACGTGGCCGAAGCCTGGCCGCTCGGTGCCGATCAGGCAATCGGCCGGCCCGTGATCCTCTCTCCCCCCTGGTCGGCCAGCTCTGGGCCGACGAGCCCCAGTCGGCCACCTCCAGGCCGACCAGCCCCAGTCGGCCTCCTCCAGGCCGAGGCCGTATTATTTTTGAAATATCCTAAATCTGCGCAATATTTCCCGAAATTTCATTAAAAAAAGTATTATTTTAAAAAAATCAGCTTTGCATGGGTCACTATTTTCAGGAGAGATAGTTTAAATCTATCTTTCCAGCACACAGTTTTCTGTTGGCCGCATGTTATCTATGATGTTGGCATGTTTTCTTTGAGCCATTGGCATGATATTTACATTGTTTTTTCCTTGCCTCAAACTGATCAAGAAGCTACACCCTAAACTCACTCCCAGCAGCTTAATGTTATTCTGTAACGACTATCTACCACCTCCCCCAAATGGTTGTATATATAAAATGCAAAAAAAGAACTTGGATAATATAAGAAAATCAGAGAAGTAGATACTTAAAAGGCAAGATTTATAGAGCGTGCTCTAATATAATCAAGGATACCCGATACAACACAATCATCGATTTTTTGGTAAACCTTTTGCTACAGTGGGTGTTTCTTATCAAAATGATTTCAAGTTGAGGTCACTCCTGCATCCAGGTAAACATTATGGTTCCTTCTGGGAGTGCAACAAACATTTCAACCAGATATCTCAGTTTATTTTACCACACCTCTTCTTTCTTTCTCTGGTAGGTCCATTGGTGATGGGCACCATTCTTGCTCCTTCTTATGCTGTCTACACCTTACAGGACATTTGTTTTGTACTCTGTTGTCGTGTTCCCCTCTTCAAATATCTGACATCTCGGTGTTCAGACGATTGTTATTTCTAGCCTATGATAGATATGTGATGAGTATTATTTCTTAAACTTTTAACAGATATCTTCATGTTATTTTTACTGTAAAGTAATGGAAAAATGGTTGTGGGTTGTCACACAGATCTAAGAAATAATTACTGCTCTTCTATATAGCATGACCCCTTTTTTGGAACTTGTCTGTATGTAGGAAGAAGTGTAATAATGAGTGTACTTCGTCTGAAAGCAGTAACCGCATGATCTTGTAATTTTGGTCTTACACATAAGTAATATCAGGTTTTAAAGGCGTTAAGGCATCCTAAGGCGAAGGGGGGTCGTCCTAAACAAGATATAAAAGTTCTGACAAGAATCAAGAAAATAACAAGAAAAAAATAGAAATTAGCAAAACCAAATTAGGGTTCTTAACCAAATTTTTTGTTTGTTGATTTCCCTCTTTTGTTGTGAACTTATGGATTACCCTGCATGGATAACCTCCATCTAATAGTTTAGGGACCCAAAAATACATTTTTGTTATGTTTACTTATACCATTTGTTACTTCCCGTTGAAACCATCAACAAAAAATACAAGGCAATCTGAAATGGAAGTGTGTCACTTCAGATTTCATTGATGAATCAGACCAATAGCATAACATGTAGTTTGGTAACCCAACTGCATACACTTCCGGTCTTCCCCTTGGTGGATTGTGCTGTTATTGAATTGTTGATTAAAGACGTTTCTTCATCTGCATATCCTACACATAACTGCCAATTTTCCGTTGAGATGCTTTCAAAGATATGCATCTTCTGTCATTTCACCTAGATCATTATCTGTAAACCTTTCTGTTACATAAAAAGTCACGATGTAAAGCTGGTATTGTGTTATCTTAAGCTCTGATTTTTTTTTGAGAGTACACCAGATTGAAGCTCTTATGGTCCATCTGACTCAAAAGTTCTACTTCGTAATTGTATCCAGACATCTTTCTCGAGAACATGTGGAGCTCTGCACCCCATGTGTGTGTGAAACGCCCACATGTTATCTGACTCAGTTTCTCTTTAGATTAATTTTCCTCTGTCGCTATCTGTTATAATGGTTCTTGGTGTGTGCACTACAGAGGAAGTTGATGAACTGTGGCGTTCTCGCAGCTGCAATACTTGCATCGTCAAGGTACTTTCTCCTGCCCAACTCAAATGAGTACATCATGCCCTAGAAATGGCAAGTTATCGCTGGTATGCTCAAGCACTTACTCAACCTCCTTCATGAGGCTCTTGTTGAAGTCAGCTGTTCCCGCGGCGCTCGTCAGCATCGAAGCAAGTGGTTGTGTCCCTGTGACGATGCCCGGAGACGACAAGTTTGACTTCCTGCTCGATGGTGGGGAAAGAGGAGCATTCAATTGTAATTATTCATCTTTTAGTAAGGTCCTTTCTACATTTGCCAGTGACCCATGCGTTATTTCCTATTGTTATGGGGTTCTTTGTAAAATATATGTACGCCCACTATATGGTTAATGATAAGGCTTCTAGCTCCTTTGGGGGCCTCCGTGTTCAAAAATAATAATGAGATGAAGAAACTGAGAACTGTTAGCTGAAGAAAAGCTATGTATGTAATATTGAGATACTGAGGATCACGTTCTGCCTGCTTGGCGGCAATGGTTACTTCTCTGAGTTTATCCTCTTTGTACTCCACATAAAGAGGACATGCCAATTAGATGTTAACGTTTACGTTACTGTCTATTTAATATAACGGTTTCATGGAAGTTGGCCAGCCATATGATAGTAGGAAATAAGCAGAACTCTCGCAAGGCATGATTTGGCTAACCGCCGGAAGCACTATTTCCTGCCATGCTAATTACTTCTATAAAGGTTGAGAGCATACCCTCTCCCTCACATGGTTTGCCCCTTCTGGCCATTCTGAGCCGTTGGATCATCCTTAGGAATAGTAACTTTGCTTCCCACTTTTCATCACAGCCGTTGGATGCGGTAGATGTTCATTACTTCGGTTTGAGTAATTTGTGTATGACATTGTGGGATAGGTTGCGTGCTGGACCCACATATCAGTGGGCGAGGATGCTTCGCCGGTGTCGCTCGCTTGGTGGGTGAACTCCCGTGGAACAAAACCAGACTCCGACTGAAACCCTAACCAATTGCTCCTCTCTCCTCCCCAATCTCCTTCCATCTCCTGACCCTCGCGCCGCCGCAACTAATGGTGTGTCCCCGCTCTCCACCCGCCCCGCTGCGCCTTCGCCTCACCTCTACCCCGCACCCTCACCTCTGTTCCGCCGGGAGGACGGAGGAGCCCGTGGAGAAAGAGCAGGCGGCGCATCAGCGAGCTTGACTCCCTGCGAAGCGACAATGGCGAGTCGCCGGAGGCGCTGCAGGAGCGCGTCGTGGAGGAGGGCAGCGGCGCGGAGGACACCCAGTTGCGGCTGCAGCGGTCAGGACACGTGCTCCCCCCGTGGCTGGGTCCTCTTTGTTGGCCTCCCGCGTCGACGAGCTTGGCCGGTGGTTTAGGCGGCGACCGCAGGCGCTCGGCACTACGGCGGGTCACACGACTGGCGTCCTTGCGGTGAGGAGGACGGTGGAGGTAGCAGGAGGAGAAGGAAGCATGGCAGCAGCGTCGGTTGATGCAGAACAAGAGGAGGCACGACGTGATCCAGAAGATTGAGGCGGCAGTCAGGCCACTCAGATGTCCATCCTCGTCATCTCCATCGATAGCTTGGGTGCCTATGAAATGTACGTGGTCTGAATTGTCTAAAGAAAGTTGTGTAATATTTTGCTTCAATTCATTTCGAATATCTGGAATTGACAAAAGTTTTGAACCCTTTGATATGAGTTACTAGAGGAGGAGAAGCTTGTGGAGAAGGAGCAACAGGAGCTTGTGCGGAAGGAGCATCAGGCCTATGAAATGTACATGGTCTTAATTCTCTAAAGAAAGTTGTGTAATATTTTTCTTAAATTCATTTCAAATATCTGGAATTGACATAAATTTTGAACCCTTAGATATGAGTTACTAGAAGTGGAGGAGCTTGTAACTCTTTAAAATCCCCTGAAAAATGAGTGCCCTCGCAGCTGCAGTATTTAAAAGAACCGGGGTTAATATTTTTTGTATCCAGTATTAGTCAATGCAACTATTTGAATAAATCAAACAATTATTTATTAAAGTATAGGATCTGGTGGCCTTGCGGTTGCTCTGTTTCTTGGTTATTTTATTTTGATTCAGTGGCAAAGAACACTGCTTGAGTGTGTATGCTGAGTACATGTTACTTCTTCCATGATGTAGGTTCAAAGGTTTTGTTCTTTTTCTCGGCTATCTGTTACTTCTAAATGAAGATTGTCACCTGTTAGCATGTGAGCATCAAATTTGTTTTCTGTGTAGGCCGGAGAGGGTGGTGGGGTTAGACTAAGGTTACAGAAACACCTCAAATCGGAAATACTAAATGCTCGTACATATTCTCATTTAGCCTCCATTCGTAATGCACTAGCAGATTGTTCATGATACTTTAGAAGTTATTTATATTACTTGGTTTACAGGGTAATTTTTTTCATTCTTCAATCTGTAGAAAGACATTCCACATGAAGTTGAGACTGGAAAGATATATAGGGCTGACTGCAAGGAAAAACTTGGATAACTGCAACTGCAACTAAAGGTACAGATGAAAGGCTTTTTGCATACATATTCGGCTGCGAAAGGGCAACAGTCAGGTTTAGTTCTGTTCGGTGTTTGGCTTTCAGAGATTATCTCTACATCTATCGAATTCACATGCTTAGAAGGAAATCTGGAGTTTGCAGTACCATGATGACATCCTGGAATAAACTGTGCATAAGAGGCCATGGCAGAAGGAGAGCGTCACAATGGCATATCAAGAAGCAGGGAAGTAGATAAGTTTTTGACAACGATGGCAGTGAATTCCACGTAGTGAAGCCGTGAAGGTCTATAGCTGAAATCAAAAAGACATGTTGCACTACTAAAATAATGTATTGTTTTTTCAATCTCTCACTTCTGAAACTTTTGTTGCGCAAACAGGAAAAGCAAGGTTCTGAATCTGGAGATTTACATATTGTAAGCAAGGTACTCGATATGTCTATTTGCATATTCTATTTCTTCATAATACATTTGGTGCTTTGG
Source organism: Poa annua (assembly GCA_026929855.1). Classification (NCBI taxonomy): domain Eukaryota; kingdom Viridiplantae; phylum Streptophyta; class Magnoliopsida; order Poales; family Poaceae; genus Poa; species Poa annua. The sequence goes on from CM049432.1 coordinate 26,151,468, forward strand.
ATCCTGAATATGGGAATTCTCAAATAATTTAGTTATTTTTTTTGAACAACTGTACTAATTTTTTGTACATACCAATGATTTCCACACCAAATTAATAACCATCAATAATGTTTTACCTTAAATTATCCTACGGGCTTGGTGTGCTGGGGCGCTATTGCTGGTTTTAATTGCATGGTCTTCAAAGGTTTTTTCATTGGTCTATAAGAGTTGTATTATGTTAGTTAATTCATGTTGTTGTATGAGATTTCATTATGGTGCTTGGTATCTCTAAAGCATGATGCATATATTTCATTGCCTTAATTTAATCCTTTATTTGTTCTGATTTTATGTTTCACTGCTACAGATTCTGCCTAGCCAAGGAAGACTAGGCGATGACGGGGCAGCGTCGCCAAGGCGTTCAGCTGTCCAGTACTCTCTTTGAATCACACCAACTATTTTGCTTCAAAAAGAGAAAGCAGAAATTAGTAGTGGATTTGTGCCCTCGACGACCTGCCAGGTGACCAGCCGGAGGGGATCACGTCGGCAACGATGATGGCCCGCTGGTTTTGCTTGCATGTCAGGACAACAGTGGCAGCTCCAACCCAACATGGTCGTGGGCGGGATGGACGTGAACAACTTGATTGAGTGTAATTGAGCTTATTTTCCTTTCTTTTCCACTCCCCATCTTCACATCATGAGGTGTAATTTGTTGGAAACTTGGAATGACCTTTATCAGCAAGTAAGCGAGCAGTATTCCAGTTTTTCTGAATTTTTAGCGTTTGTTTTAGGTTTCAGATTGATTTAATGCTATAGGAAGAGGCCGATGGAATTTATTTGTTTGTGTGTGAAGATGTTAGGAGCACATGAGAAAGGGGAGCACAAGGAAAAAGGTGTTATGAATTGGGCTCATTATACAAATCATTCATATCATTAGTTATGCTACATGTCTGAAGGAACCTGTATGATCATTTGAGGTTGTTCATCCTGGATATTAGACTAATCAGGATCATCTGATAGGTTTTTCATCCTTGATATAGACTATCGGTTTATGTTTGTTGACATGTTAAACTCTATTCTACTTTTGTTCTGTTTGTAATGTGCAACCGAAAAATATGATAGCTCACCAAGATATATTGCCTATGCCTATGTTATCATGGTGGCACTTTTGACATGCAAGTGGTCCATTCATATTAATATTGTATGTGCATGAATAAAACAAGAGAAATGATCTTCTCAACAATGGTCCAGTTTATTCCTTTTGCTCTACAAGATTCATGTTTTGAGGTATATCTTTGTTTCTTAAGGGGGCTACTAAGGTATATACTGTAATGATTAGGCAACTTGATACAATGTTTATCTACTGTATCTAATAGACAGAATTGTTGGTGGGCTCTCATGACATGGCTAATTTGTTTGCCCCTATCTCTTCTGGTTGTTGCTTATCCAAGACTTTTGTGTTTATAGAGATATTATGTCATCTGGGATTGAGTAAGTAGATAAAACTGAAACCTGGTTTAGTAATTCCATTGATATGTTTTAACACATTTTTCAAGTAATTTTTTTATTGTCTGTTATCAGAGTGGCATTCATATAGCGACATGTATAGGCACCAAAAATAGCGACATAGCGACATGTATACATACCAAAAAGATATGTAATTTATGGCTTAAATACCAACTTGATTCTGCCAGTGGCCCAAAGGGGCAAAGGGTAATGGATTAGTCTGCGATTGGGACATAACACTACACCAACTTATACAAGACAACACGCGTGAAATAATTCCAACAAGAATATCAGCCAAAACCCTATTGGGCTGCCTCCATACTCCATAGTCCATAAGTATCAATGGTAGCTAAGTAAGAAATCTCAAACACTAACAACAACGTACATGCAAAACATATAAAATATATGGCTAAACTATAGTCTTGCTTATGACATTTGGGCCACTAAATCTCGAATGCTAACAACAACATACATGTAAAACATATAAAATATATGGCTAAATCAGTCTTGCTTACGGCATTTGCGCGAGTGGCGCAACGAGTGTTTGCTTTTAAGATGCAAGGTGTGATATCAAACTCAAAATGACCTCCAACTACCTATCCGGAACCAGAAAAATATAGATGCTAACTATCATATGACTCATATATCCCTCTAATTGAACTTTTTTGATACCAATACCACATACTCAAAAATATATCAAGTGGCGGGTGTTTGTTACAAGATTATTAATCGTCGAGGTCTTACTTCACTTCTAAAGTATTCAATTGAAAAAACTTGGTGGTGCCATCTGTTTATAAGATGCAATGTGACATATCGAATTGATTTTTTTGCAACTACTTGACCGAAACCGGGTTAACATCAATCAAATGGTGGGTAGGGAAACAAAGAGAGACTATGCCAATAATTTGATTTTGCTTCCGGTAGTTGCGCAGTTGCGCAACGGGTCATCTAGTTGCAATAGAGTACAAATTAATCTAGATTACAACTTGGTAAAATCTTAACACCCATAGCTACTTGGTGTTTTTCATGCTTGTCAAGCGGAAGAGGCTTCGTCAGGGGATCTGTCACATTCAGATCCGTATGAAATTTGCAAATCTTCACATCGCCTCCCTATACATACTGTCGTATCACATGGAAGCGTCAGAGAATATGATTGTCGGTGGAGTGAGACCTTGGTTCCTTCGCGTTAGCAATAGCACCCGTATTGTCGCAGTAGAGGGTCACGGGGTCTTGCGCGCTAGGGAACACTCCAAGCTCAATGATGAAGTTCCTCAGCCACACAGTTTCATTCGCGGCTTCGCAAGCAACGATGTACTCCGACTCCATTGTAGATTGCGCGACGATGGGTTGCTTCCCACTTCTCCAGCACACGACGCCTCCATTCACTTTGAACACATAACCTGTCTGTGACTTAGAGTCATCGGGGTATGAGCAGAAACTTGCATCAACGTAACCTGTTACACCAAGTTCTTCATCACTGCCACCATAGACAAGGAACGTTTCCTTTGTTTTCTTGAGATACTTAAGAATGCTCTTAACAACAATCCAATGTTCCATTCCTGGATTACTTTGGAAACGGCACGTCAAACTAAGAGCCAACGCTACATCAGGTCAAGTACTTAACATTGCATACATAATCGATCCTATGGCTGAAGCATAAGGATGTTTAGTCATTTCGGCCTTACCTTGTTCCGTTGCCGGACACTGTGCCTTTTGCAATGTTTTATTCTTGATAACCGGCAGAGAACCTTTCTTTCCCATCTCCATACCGAAACGCTTGAGTATCTTATCGAGATAAGTACTCTGACTCAACGCTAATAGAAGTCTTGATCTATCATGATAGATTTTAATGCCTAAGACGTATGCAGCTTCTCCTAAGTCCTTCATGAAAAATTTACTGTTTAAATATTTCTTCACGCTATTCAGAAGTTCCACATCATTCCCAATCAGCAATATATCATCTACATATAGTACTAAGAACACAACCGAGCTCCCACTTATTTTCTTGTAAATGCCGGTCTCTTCTAGATTTTGGCCAAATCCAAAACCTTTGGTCACCTCATCAAAGCGAAGATTCCAGCTCCGAGATGCTTGCTTCAATCCATAGATGGAACGTTGAATCTTGCATACCTTGTTAGCGTTTTCTGGATCGACAAAACCTTCCGGTTGTACCATATACAACTCTTCCTCAATGTTACCATTTAGGAACGCTGTTTTGACATCAATCTACCATATTTCATAATCATAATATGCAGCAACTGCTAACAAAATCCGAATAGACTTTAGCATCGCTACAGGTGAAAAAGTTTCATCGTAGTCAATCCCATGAACCTGTCGGAATCCTTTTGCGACAAGCCGATCTTTATAGACAGTTACAAAACCGTCAGCATCAGTCTTCTTCTTAAAGATCCATTTATTCTCGACGACCTTGCGCTCTTCAGGAATTTCCATCAAAGTCTATACTTTGTTATCATACATGGATCCTATTTCGGATTTTCTTGGACTCTAGACTCGCCATAGCCTCCTTGTAGTTCGTAGGTTCGTCCTGTTCAATTAACATGACGGTGCAAACTAGGTTGCCATACCATTATGGTGCTATACAAGATCTACCAGACCTACGAGGTAGAACAGTGTCCTCACAGTTTCTCCCACTCCATCTGTGGAGGACGTTTCCGGAACAACTTCCGTTACGTCACTCGGAATTTCGAGTTCATGATCAACGATCTCATCGAGGTCTACCTTCCTCCCACTTACTCCTTTCGCGAGAAACTCCTTCACAAGAAAGGTACCGGTCTTCGCAAAAAACTTTTTTCCCTCAGCTTGGTTGTAGAAGGTGCATCCTACGGTTTCCCGTGGATATCCTACAAAGACGACTTTCTCCGATTTCGGTTCGAGTTTGTCGGGTTGTAGTTTCTTAACATACGCCTCACAACCCCAGACCTTCAGAAACGATAACTTAGGCTTCTTGCCATACCATAACTCATATGGTGTCGTTTCAACGGATTTGGACGGAGCCCTATTTAAAATGAATGTGGCTGTTTCTAACGCATAACCCCAGAAGGATACGGGCAGATCGGTAAGAGACAAGAAGTGAGTCTAGCTCACTTGGCTAGTGGAGTAGATGTACAACCCAGCCACCCAGGTTCAAGTCCTCACGGGGGCGAATTTGGGTTCTTATTATTTAAAATAAAACTCGCTGTGGGGGCTTCCCCCACCGCTTTCCTTTCAAAAAAGATCGGTAAGAGACATCATAGACTGAATGCTATCTAATAGAGTACGATTACATCGCTCGGACACGCCTTTACATTGCGGTGTTCCGGCATGCGTAAGTTGTGGCACGATGCCACATGCCTTCAGATGTGTGCCAAACTCAAAACTCAAATACTCGCTACCACGATCGGATCGGAGGTGCTTGATTTTCTTGTTAAGATGATTTTCAACTTCACTTTGAAATTCTTTGTACTTTTCAAACGTTTCAGACTTGTGTTTCATCAAATTGATAAAACCATATCTACTCAAGTCATCGGTGAAGGTGACAAAGTAACGATAACCATTGTGTGTCGACACGCTCATGGGTCCACACACATCTGTATGTATGACTCCCAACAAGTCCGACGCCCGTTCAACGAAACCTTTGAACGGTGTCCTGGTCATTTTGCCCATGAGGCATGGTTCGCACGTATCGTGGGATCCAAAATCCAACGAGTCCAAAAGTCCATCGGCATGGAGTTTCTTCATGCGCTTTACACCAATATGACCGAGACGGCAATGCCACATATACATGGTGGTATCATCACTACACTTAATCCTTTTGGCAGCTATGTTATGGATGTGAGTACTATGATCGAGATTCAACAAGAATAAACCATTACTCTCGGGAGCATTAACATAAAAGATATCATTCACTGAAATAGCAAAACCACTTGATACTTAATTGAATGAGTATCCGTCTTACAACAAGCAAGAACCACTCATAATGTTTACACTCAAGGACGGTACAAAATAACATTTATTTAAAACAAAACTAATCCCGATGGTACATGTAGAGGCAGTGTGCCAACAGCCAACTCTTGATCCGTTGCCGACGCGCATCGTCACCTTTCCTTAGCCAGGCACCGTTTATTCCGCAATTCCTCTTGAGAGTTACAAATATGAGCAACAGAACCAGTATAAAATACCCAAGTGTTGCTACGGGCGGATGTAAGGTACACATCTATAACATGTATATCGAATACCTTTCTTTTTGGTGACTATCTTGCCAACTTTCTTGTCCTCTAGGTACTTGGGGCAGTTGCGCTTCCAGTGACCATCTCCCTTGCAGTAGAAGCATTCCACGCCAGCTTTGGGACCAGACTTGTTAGTCTTAGGCTTGGCAACAGGCTTGCCATCCCTCATGTACTTCCAAATCTTCTTTTCATTGCCACCGAATTTCTTAAAATCGACTGTCTTGTTGACCATCAACAACATGTGCTCCTTCTTGATTTCCACCTCAGCAGTCTTGAGCATCACGAACACTTCACCCAGGGACTTAGTCATGCCCTGCATGTTGTAGTTCATGACGAAGCCTTTATAGCTAGGGGCCAACGATTCCAACACCCTATCAATCGCCAGCTCATCAGGAATCTTGCATTCCAGAGCATTCTGGCGTTGAACGTAGCCAGACATCTTGACCACGTGCTCGTTCACACTGTTATGCTCAGAAGCTTCAGATCTCTCAGCCTTAGCCTGCGGCGCAAAGACAGCCTTGCGATCATAAATTATCTCGAAGGCACTCATCTTCTCAAAACGCTTCTGCAGGTCGGCTTCCATGGCATAGAGCATGCCACTCTGGACAAAGGCATAATTCTCCGATTTGGTCTGGAAGACCTTCTTCTCATCATCAGAGGCGTCATCTGCGGGAGGGTCTCCTATGGTGGCTTCAATGACGTAAGCCACCCTATGGGGAGTGAGGAGGATCCTCAGGTTGCAGAACCAGGCCATGAAGTTATACCCATTGGTCTTAAGCTTTTCTTTCTCAATGAACATACCTAGGTTAAACGAGGGGCGAGACATCTACAATGGAATTTGCAACACCATAAGACTTTATTCATAATAATTTGAGTTGTAATATTTTAGAAAATAACTATCAGAACTCCCACTCAAATGAACATCCCTCCTGGTCGTTTAAGCGATTACACGACCCCCATCCATTGCACAACCCCTCATCGTCAGAGCCCGCAACACAACCTCAAGGGTGATAACGAATTGTCGATCACAACAATTCCGTCACTCATGCTCGACCTTTCGTCCTCCGTGTTCTGAGGCAATATCTGCATATGCTAGGCTCGCCACATAACGTTGAACTTTCTTGGTGGTGCACGTCGAAGGAAGAACACTAGTGGTATTTTGAAGGGATCATCTTATATTTCTACCGCCGTGTAACTAATATATTCCAATATACAATCACACAATATAAGATGCACACAATAACATCAAATGTAATGCGACGTGATATGGTCCATGCGCCATGGTCTTCTTGGCGGCCACAGTTCATAAACAATTTAACAAACCTACCTTGACCATATCACATTGCCCTGCAAAAAAAAGTTAGACGTTTTTTATTTTATCTTTTGCATATTTTACGTGGCTTGGGGCTGTCGTAAAAAGAACCGCTTCTTACCTACGAACCTATGACCACAACAAGGATCCAATAATTGCATGTTTAGGCATCCCTTTCGGGCCCTCCATTGAAATGCAAAGCCAACTAAAGAGAGAGAAACTGACACCCGCCAGCCATAGATACGGTACAAGCCGTATGTTAGTAGTGGAGCCACTCTCGCGTAAGCGTACGCGTAAAGTCAGTCCGGGCCGCTTCATCAACTCGATGCCGCTGGAATCACAAGGCACGCCAGAGGGTAGCAAATAACAGGAACGGTGCCCCCGTGAAGAACACGAGTTCTAACAACGTACACCTATATCTACGATAGATCGGCTCTGATACCACCGAAGGGGATCGTAGGCAGAAAACAAAAAATTTCCTAGCAACGATATCCTTAAACTAGCCAAGATCTATACTATGCAGATATAGAAGTACAACGGGGATTGAATACATACCCTTGTAGACCGAAAGCGGGGATTACTTTCCCGCACGAACGTTGATGATGAAGACCGACGAAGCCGACCTCAAGGACGTGTAGTGGAAGCAGCACTCCTAGCACCGCTAGCGCAACACCTCGCAGGGCGTTACACACGTACGGTGGAGACGATGACCTCTGAAGCTCCAGTCCAGGACGAGCAGCGGAAGACTTGGACCGGAACACCAGCAGCGCGGCAGCGGGCTATGGTGGAGAGACCTCCTCTCTTCTCAGCGCAACTCCGACAAAGGGAATCACGAAATCGAGAGAAAGAGAGATTAATTGGTGAATTAAAAGGCCAGGGGTGCCCGTTCTTATATAGGCTCCCGGGGGGGGGGGGGGGGGGAGCCAACTTGCCAGCCGGGCAATGTGGGACAATTCCCACATACCTGGTGCGGCTCCCCTTGGTGCGTCGGCCCTAGGTGGGCCCCATTTGGCCCAACTAGGCCGGCCATCCTTCCCCCCACCGAATTCCCTAGGGGAATTTTCCCACATGGGCCTCCTTTCCACCACAAGGCCCATTTAGGGAAATCAGCCTAAATAAATTCAATAATAAATATATAAAATCATATTTAATCATTAATTACACTAATTAATATCAAACATATTATATATAATTTATTCTAGCTCCGAAAACTATTTCGTCGCTGCCCGATCTCCATCGGACCATTTCCGGGACGTTCCCTGTGATCTCTTCCCTTTCTGGTTGTCTTGTCAAAACCCCATAAGTGTGTTACCCTAGCGGTTCGATATAATAACAGACATGATCGAGACCCCTCTCCAATCAATGATTAACTCGTAGGCCTGGACCCCATGAATTAACCCTTGTGATATAACGAATGACTATCATCTATCAAACCTAGACGTCGAGTCTTAAACCTTTTGCCATAGCGATACTTAGTGTGTATGAGACTCGCTCATGGATATCTCCATACCCAACATGATCTCGTTATCAACAACACTATCGTCTACTCGCCCGTGATCTTATGTCCGGGTGACCTAGTCACATGCTTGCAAGCTCATTTGACATAATCTCACCGAGTGGGTCCTAGAGTATCTATTATGCTAAGCGGACTGGCAAATTCCGCTCTTGACACTTCGTCTCAACTACCCCCTTCCGATACCCGAAAGTGTCACCGTTATTGTCACAGTTCATAAGATATGAACGTTTGATGCGATCAAAGTATCTTCCAGGAATAAGAATAAGAGTTGATCTCACGGTCAAAGGCGTAAGACTACGTCCTACAAATATGGGTATGTCCATCACATCGTTCTATCAACGATATGACTTCATTGCCAACTGACGCCATGTCACATGACCGGGAAACCTCGATCATCAATCGCACAATGAACTAGTCTTGGTAGATGCTATTAGGGACCTGGTTGTTTATGTATCACACGTGTATTAATGTTTCCGCTTAATACATTTATATCATGACACAAAACGTATTATGAACAAACGAGATATGATAAATAAATCACTTTATTAATTGCCTCTAGGACATATTTCCTTCACTTTCGCCTATTAAAAGACCCCGACGGAAAAACCCTTAGTACCCGAACACCTTTCCAAGAAACATCCCGTAGCCGACACCGTCGTCAACCCTAGATCGGGAGGGTTCATAAGCTCCTCCCAGCACCCTACCGGAGAGGACAATCATCACCGGAGGGCTCTACATCACCATGCCCACCTCCGGATGAGTAGTTCATCCTTGAACTATGGTTCCATTACAGTAGCTAGATGGTTGTCTTCTCCTCTTGTGCTACCATGTTTAGATCTTGTGAGCTGCCTATCATGATCAAGATTATCTTATTGTAATACTACATGTTGTGTTTGATGGGATCCGATGAATATTGAATACTATGTCAAGATATGCTTATTTATATCATGTGTATGTTATTTATGATCTTGCATTCTCTCCGTTGCTGGTACATTATTGGCCAAGTAGATGCTTGTGACTCAAAGAGGGGGTATTTATACTCGATAGTGGGTTCATGTCTCCATTTAATTTGGGGGAGTGACAACAACCTCTAAGGTTGTGGATGTACTGTTGCCACTAGGGATAAAACAGTAATGCTTTGTCTAACTATAATTGTTTTTCTTACATTACGCACTTTACTTAATGCAATAATCTGTTCCTTGCAACTTAATACTAAATGGGGTGCGGACGCTAACTTGAAGGTGGATTATTAGGCATAGATGCGGTTGGAACGGTCTATGTATCATGTTGTAATGCCCAAGTAAATCTCTTGTAGACACTTTAACTAGTATATGCATTGTTCACTAGTGGAAAAAGGCTTATAGATGGGATGCCCCTTTGTGGCGCACCTGTAGCCCATGCGGCATAGAAAAGATTTAGTGGCGCATCACACCAGTGCGTCACAAACGTCTGTGGCGCACACAATTCACATGCGCCACTGAATATGTGTTTTTTGTGGCGCACCGTGGAGGATGCACCATAGAAAGAAGGTGGGCCCCACCAGACATTTCAAAATATGAAATACTGGACACTGTTTGTGGCACACCAGGCCCATGCGCCACAAGAAGATGCACATTCTATGGCGCACCAAGGCCCGTGCGCCACAGAAAGCAGACATTTTGTGGCGCATGGTGAGGGGTGCGCCATAGAAAACCAACATTCTGTGGTGCATGGTCCTCGTGCGCCACATAATGTGCCTGTTTGTGTGGCGCATGGGCCTGGTGCGCCACAAAAAAAATGCTTGGTGCGCCACAAAATGTGAACCTGGGACCACTTAAGCATGCAATGCACAAAAATCTCAGATTCGTTAGCAACCTTTCCTCTTCCCTCACCAACTCATTTTTCTCGTCTTTCTCACCCAATCCCCCCCATTCTTTCTCCATGATTCCTCCTTTTCTTGAAGGTTAAAACCTATTTTGTTCCATAGATATTTCTTAATACGTTGGGGGCATCATATATCAACTCTCCTCCTCTTTTTGTCCACTAATTTCTCTCCGAAAACACATCACACGATCACCGTCTCGTAGGAGATCCAATCTTCTAGGTGAGACATCGATCTTCTCCTCTTTTTGTTTTGACCGGTGTGCACGATTGTGTTGGTATGGCATCGGTTTTTGGCGCCCTTCGAGCGGTGTATGTGGACACATGCATATATATGCATGTTTGTTGTTTTTGTTGTCTCTTGTGCCGGCGTGGTGCATGTATATGTTTGCCGAAATGTTGATTCATTTCCATTTCGGCACATTTTTGCACCACCCATACGTCCGACTATTAGGAGAAGTCATGCCAAAATTTTCCGTCGAAAATGCATGTGTGCATGTGTGTTACGATTGTAAATAACGTATACTCTCGTTTCTCGGTTGTGTGTTGTATGTAACCCGCGTAGGCACCATGGTCTTCATGATGAGATCCGGTCAAATTAGTAAATACAAGGAAGAAGCAAAGGCGGAAATGATTAAGTGCAACAAGCGCCAGGTAAGATGTCCGTGTCGGAAATGCAAACTCGAGAGGTGGATCGACCCTGATTCCGGAAAATTGGAGGATCACTTGCTGAGGCACGGTTTCACGCTAGGATTTAACTAGGCACCGACACCGGCAGCAAATGCGCCTGGTCATGACGAAGGAGATGTCGGTGGAGTACAAGATGATCATGACGAAAGTAATGTCGGTGGACAAGATGATGATCATGATGACCATGGGGGATATGGCGGTGGAGAAGACACGAACACGGAGAACACCCTTATGTCGGCCTTACGGGACCCTTATGTTCAAGAACTGCTCCTCCAGGAGACGGGCAACACCAGAGAGAAAGCCAAACTGGCGCAAATGGAGATCGACGGGAAGACTCCGTTGTATCCTGGGTGCCGGACACATGATACTGTCGGGTTATGACTCCCTAGAAGTGGGGGTAGTCACTTCCTGAAGTGTAGTTCGTGAAGGGGATTGAACGCGGAGGTCAAGACCCTCGAGGGACCCGGCGACGCTGCTCGCCAGACCTGAAGACGAAGCACCCACTGCAGAGAAAGACACCAGCCCGTACCCAGGTTCACGACCCTCGTGAGGAGGTAAGACCACTACTCCTGCTTGTCTGTATTGAGTTATGGAGTTTACAGTACAACCGGGCTTGCCGAAAGCCACCTTGAGGCAGTTCTTGCCTGGGGGGGGAACGATGACCTTCTTCCTCCTCTAGGCAGAGGCTATCCTACTCGGGATCGCTAGGGTTTACAAGCGTTGTGGAATCAGAAGGGCCGACCCTTGCTACGATGGAAGTCTTGTCCCTTTTATAGGCGCCTCCGGCGCTCTGCTTCTGCTTGGCCTTCGAGGTGGTTCCCACATGGCAGAGGCATGGCGGAGCAGGAGTCCACCACGGCCTGTCCGTCCATGGACGCGGTCCATTGCTGATAAAGGTGGGCGCGGTGGCCGACCAGCAGCCGACCGCACAGTTCTGCTTCAGGGGAGGTAGTCTCTGCGGTGGAGCCCACGATGACGTTCTCTTTGGAGGATAGCGCCGTCCACCCGCTTTATCACTGGTGTGGAAGGTCCTGGCAGCTCTGCGGCAGGCGGCGCTGCTTTATTGACTCCTTTATTGCCAAGACGGAAAAAAGGGATGCTTGCGTCACCACGTGGTCGTGGCAGAGAGCATGTGCGCCCCGCCGTACTTCCTTGGCCGCGACGTTTCCCCTCAGGCCTGGGGAGGCCTGTGGGGGTACTTCTGTTGACTTCCCTTGAGGTGCGCTGGCGCCTCGGTAGGGTCTCCTGAAGCGAGGGACCCCTTGAGTCACTCGTTTCCTCTTCAGACCCTCGATGGGAGTTGCCCCTCCAGGGTCTCGCCAGGCAGTGAGGCCTGGTCCTTAGTCGTTTCGTCTGACCGGCCAGCGTGCGAGGCCTGGGGGGAGGGGACTCTCCATACCCCAGTTCCCCCTGGGCTGACAGTAGCCCCCGGGCCCGCGATGGGCATAATTGAGCCAATGGGCTCAGGCGAAGCGTCGTGGGCCCTTATGGCCCAGCCGGCCCGAGCCACGTGGCACTCAAGCGAGTAACGGTCTTGCATGATCTGGGGCGTGAGTCGTGGGGGGTCCCACCACGCCCCGGTAACTGCTCCTTGAGGGGGTATAAAACCTGAGCGCAACGGCAGGGAGCCGTTACCGTTTGCAAACCTTCTCGCAGAAGTTTTCGCCTCCTAGAGCTCTCTGCCTCCGCTCTCTCCCGCGATTCTCCTTTCTTCGTCTCCTTCAATCCTCCGAGCCCGCGACGATGAGCCCCCTCAAGAGAAAGGGCAAGACCGCCGCGGGGTCTTCCTCCCAGGCGGAGGTTCCTGAGGTCGTGTAGGGCGCGGCGCTGCTCGGCGTTCGCGTCAACGAGAAGGCGCTTGCCAAGGTCCGGTTCCTGGTTGCAGACCGGACGAACAAGCATGGCGCCACCGCCTTGAAGCCCGCGGCTCACGGGAAGCGCCCGCGAGGGTACTTCCCGATCTTTCAGCATTGCCTCGCCGCGGGACTGGTGCCGCCCTTCTCGCCGTTCCTGGAGGCGGTGCTGGCGTTCTATCAGGTGCAGTTATTGCACCTGCATCCCAACTCCATCCTCATCCTCGCCATCTTCGCCTACCTCTGCGAGGCGTATCTGGGCCTGGAGCCCACGGTGGGGCTGTTCCGGTGCTTCTACTCGCTCCGGATCACGGCGAAGAACGAGCGCTCAGGGTGCGTCTCGTTCCGCATCGTCGACGACATGGGGAGCGTCTATATCCCCATGTCTTGGAGCGAGAACAAGGCCATCACCTCGGTGACGAAGAAGGTGAATGACTTCCGTCAGAAGTGGTTCTTCGTCGGGGTGGAGCATCCCTGCGCCTTCCTCGAGGTCCCCGACGAGCCTCCGCTGAAGAACTCCCACTGTGGCAAGGCCACCTTCGACGGCGCGAGGAATATAAGCCTGATGGGGCGCCTGAGCTTCCTCCGCGAGGAGGGCCTCACGGGGCAGATGATCGTGGCGGACTTCGTGACGCGCCGCATCGCGCCCCTCCAGGTACACTCGGTGCCCATGTGGATGTACTCGGGGCCGAGCGACAAGATGCGGCTTCATGTCGAGGACAACGACAAGGACACCGTCAACAACGTCCTATCTGCGCTCTTCGTCAATCCATCGGTGCCTGCCGTGGACCAGCTCTCCGTGACGCTCCGGCCTCTTCATCAATACAACTTGACGGAGCGCATGTACATCCTAGAGGGGATGCCTCCGTTCACCCCGACAGGCCAGGCGGACTTGGAGTTGCCGACCCTAGCCATGCGGGGAGCGGAAGGGGCATATTCTCCCTCGGCCTCCGGAGCCGGGCTAGGTGAGGAGGATACCACGGCCGGGGAGGTATCTTCTTCGAGGGCCGGGCCATTCACTGACGAGGTTTGCGACATCTCGTCAGGTGACGATGACGCCTTCGTGGTGGCTCCCTCGCGCCCCGTGGAGGAGGAGGCTGAGGAAGAGGAGGCCTCTCTAGGGAGGCGCGGGCCCCGCACCAAGGCCGCCGTGGACCGCTTGGGGGCGAGACCGTCTGACGTCCCCTCGAAAAGGAAAGCGGTGACGCCCCCGCCAGGCCTGGACCCAAGACCTTCCCCTCATGGCGCTCGCCAGGCTTGACGTGGGTCGATGCTAGCGCCCCCCTTCAGGGTGAGTGTTCGTGACACCTGGTCACTTGCGTTTTGTTTTCTCTCTTTTTTACTTGGCGCTTTATTGAAGATCTTTTATTGGGCTTTTGCCAGTGATCTTGTGCCTGCGAAGAGCCGCAGGCTTCGCAAGGCAGCTGAGGTGAAGAGAGCCTCGGTAGAGGCCGTAGCTGACGAGGTCTGCGGAGACGGCCTCCGTAGACCCCCCTGCGGGGGTGCCTCAATCAGAGGCGACTGTGCCTCAGGCGGGGGCGACAGAGCCTCAGGCAGCGGTGCCTCAGGCGGGGGCGACCGAGCCTCAGGCGGAGTGAGAAACGCCATGCCTAGAGGCACCTGCACCGCCCCCCGAGCCGATGGTGGGGGAAACCCCGGAGGAGAGGGCTTCCACGCCGCCGCACGCTCCTACTCCTCCTCACGCGGTTACGCCTCCGCGTGAGGCAACTCCACCGCGCGAAGCAACGCCGCCGCGCGCGTTGACGCCACCCCCCGCGCCTACTCCGCCGTCTGCGCCCACTGCTCCCGAGGCGCCTGCGACGGAAGCGCGCGAGGCACCAGCAGGCGCGGGCACGTCCACTGAGGGAGATTCTTCCTCGCCTCCTCGTCAAGCTGGAAACGAGGAGCGCCCTGCTGCCGCGGGGTCCGAGGAGGATGTCGGCGCGGGCTCAAGCGGGGCCCAGGCTAGCCTCCGACCTCTCCCCGAGGCCGGGCCCTCGGGACTCGCCGCCGGAGCCGGGCCCTCCTCAAGCCAGGAGCTGGTCCTTCGGGGCTGGGACTAGAGCGCGGGGCGCCACGAGGTCGCCTTCGGCCTCGTGAGAGAATCCTTGGAGGGCTTGGAGGCGCACCTCGCCCTCGGGGACATATGGCTCGCTCGGCAGCAGGAGGAGCTGGCAAGGTCGTGGGCTTTCTTCCATACGGCGGTCGAGGCGCGCCGACTGGAGGACTTGGCGCTGCAGGCCGCACGCGAGGAGGCCACCCGCTTCGCCAAGGAGATCCGCGAGGGGGCCATCCGCGATGCCGCAGAGCTCCTCGAGCCCCTCCAAGCGGAACGCGACGCCGCTGCGGAACTCTTGCGCGAGGCCAAGGCGGAGCGCGAGGCGATGGAGGGCTCGCTGGCGCAGAAACGCCGCGAGCTGGGCCAGCAGGAATCCCAGCTGCTCTCCGTCCATCAGGCCGCACAGGCCGCTCTGGAGGAAGACCGTAAGGGCTTTGTCGAGCGCGAGCGACAGCTGGCCCTCAAGGAGAAAGAGCTGCGGCAGCGCGAGGAGCAACGCGTTCAGGCGGAGAAAAACTGAGCCGCCCAGCGCGAAGCCCTCGAGGAGCGCGAAGGAGACCTGGCCAAGGCGATCTCGAAGTATGACGAGAACGTCGCTGCCCTGAAGCTCGCTTATGAGCGCTTCGAGCGGCGTTTCACCGAGAAGAAGGAGGCCGATGACGCCCTCGTGGAGCGCGAGAAGCAATTCCACAAGTCCACCTCTCAGAAGTTTCGCGACCTGGCCCAGACGCAGGAGGACCGCTTCAAGGCCAAGCACGCCGCGGATGCTCAGCGGATCGCCGAGCTCGAGAAGGCCAACTCCAAGCTGGAGGCTCGCCTCAAGCACCCCAAGGACGATCGTCACCGAGCGGAGGAGGCCCGCACCGAGGCAGTCCACAACCTCAATTCCTTGGCCAAGGACGTGGAGGAGCAGGTGGCCCCTGCGATGGAGCGGGCGGCGGAGGCGTCGGACTCAGCCCGGGCGTCTCGCGCGCTCACGAAGCAGCGTGAGCGCATGTTCGAGGCGTTGGTTGCTCGTGGCAACGAGCTTGCTGCGCAGCTTGGTGCGGACGCGCCGCACACCGACGTCCGAGGCCGCGGCGATGCTGCCATGTACCTGGTCTACTTTGACCAGCTCTTCGTGGCACTCCAGGGCCCCGTCGCCGAGCTTCACGAGATGATCAAGGACGAGAGCCGGCAGCTCCTGGGGCTGGTTGTTGATCGCATCTTCACCAACCTCAGGCTCCTCACCCAGGCTTCGACCTCTCCACCGTGACCGAGGCCGCTCAAGGCGAGGACGCGCAACGGGTCTCCAGTTCACTCCGCGAGCAAGTTGACGCCTTCTGCAACCGCTTCAGGCGCGCGGAGGCTGCGGCGGAGGACAGAGAGGAGGAGGCCGCCTCTGCCGAGACCGCGGAGGGTGCAGTGGAAGAGGTGGAAGACGACGGTGCCTCCGCCTGAGCCGCACGTTATTGCGCCTGCGTGCGCTTGTATCTGAAACAATCTCATGTTTAGATGTTTAAGACCTTTTGTCCTGTAATATACTCTTTATTGCTATCTGTATTTAGCTTGATTTCCCCTCGAGAGGTCTCTTCGGACTCATCTTCATGTCTATTTGCTCTCTGCGTCGGTAGGACCCATCTCTTCGTGCCATGACTCCGCCGCTTCGGTATGCAGGAGCAATGACTCCGCAAGGTCGGGGGGAGTTTAGGCCTAGGAGAGGTAAGAGCCCTGAGTCGCGATGCTCAAGTGTCCCCCTTAGATGTGCGAGTAGTCCATGAAGCGTAAGGGCAAGCGAAGTCGCTTGAGGGGCAAACGTGCGCTAGAGGGTGAGAAAACGCTCTTAAGGCGTGGGTGCGAGACTTAGCTTCTCGAGGTTTTGGCCCTGTAGAGGCTTTTTGCCTGGCGAGGAGGTTCTCTTGAGGGGTCATCCCCGGATGCCTCCTCAGGCTTGTGGGGGCTTGTGTTCCCTGTAGATGTTAGAGGGGCGAACCCGAACGCTCGAACACGGTTCAATGGACCCGTGCGCGCTTGTAGGTCTCCTCAGGCATTCCTCACGAGGAGAGTAAGTACCAAGGTCCTCTGTAGAGATGGCGTGTTTGTGGGATCTTGCCCTCCAGCCAGAGCTCGGACTCTTGGATTTTGCAGTGCTGCTGGTGTGTCATTTGAGGCACTGGCGTCGTACTCAGCCCCCGCTCGCGAGGTACGCATGTGGAGAGATATAAGCGCACACTTAGATAAAGTAATGCGTAAAACAAAACTCACCAAATATATTACATAACGGCGCCGAGGCGCTACGTTCACTTGGTAAAGAAATTGTTTCATTATGCTTGGGGTTGCCAAGTTAATGTTTTGACCATGTCGAGGCATGGGGACCACCCATTAGTGGCAGAGACTCTCAACGACCTGAGGTGGCTCGTTACCTGCAGAGATCGGAGGGTTGACCCTCGAGAGAAGCCTTTGGAGCTTGGGGGTTTAAGCCGTGAGCTTTTAACCTCTAGAAACAAAAAGTGCCTGAAGGTTGAGCCGTAAGCTGCCTCTTTCGCCAAATGTCTTGATGTGACAATGATCACGGGCGTGACGATGATCACGTTCTGAGTTTGTTCCTTCTAGAGACAAAATATTGTGTGAGGTTTAAGCCGTGAGCTTTTAACCCCTGGAGACAAAAAATGCTAAGGGGTTGAGCCGTAGGATGCCTCTTCCGCTAGATGTCTTGACGTGACAATGATCACGGGCGTGACGATGATCACGGGTAGAACTTGCGTAGGAGCATGATGTTCCATGGATTCATGACGGTGACGCCGTCTTGCGTCTCTAGGCGAGTCACGCCAGGCCTGGCGATGTGGGTGACCCTGTAGGGGCTTTCCCACATCGGGGACAGCTTGTGGAGGCCTTCCCTGGAGAGGATTCGCCTGAGGACGATATCTCCTGCCTCCAGGGTACGTGAGCGCACGTTGCGGCTGTGGTAGCGCCTCAGGTCCAGCTGGTATTTGGCCGCCCGGAGGGCGGCGCGGCGTTGTAGTCCTTCAAGTAGCAGCAGGTCGTCGCTGTGGAGGTCCTCTTGCTGGTCCTTGTTAAAGGCAAGGACCCGCGGGGATCCATGCTTTATCTCTGTGGGGAGGACTCCTTCAGCTCCATAGACGAGGGCGAACGACGTTTCCCCCGTAGGCTTGGGCGGTGTTGTACGTATGGACCAGAGCACCGAAGGTAGCTCGTTGATCCAGCCCTTGCCGTGGCCTTTGAGGATATCGAAGGTCCTGGTCTTTAGGCCTTTGAGGACTTCTGCGTTTGCGCGCTCAGCCTGTCTGTTGCTTTGCAGATGGGCGACTGAGGCGAAGCAGAGCTTGATGCCCATTCTTTCGTAGTAGGCTCTGAAGAGGCCACTGGTGAATTGCGAGCCATTGACGGTGATGATGCGGTTAGGAACTCCGAAGCGGCAGACCAGGCCCCTGATGAACTTTACCGCCGCGCCTGCTGTGATTTTGCGCGTCGCCTCCACTTCATGCCACTTAGTGAACTTGTCGATGGCCACGAAGAGGTAGCGATATCGGCCCTGCGCTGTTGGGAAGTGTCCCAGGATGTCCAGCCCCCAGACCGCAAACGGCCAGGAGAGCGGAATGGTCTGTAGCCCCAGCGCAGGTTGGTGGATTTGCTTGGCGTGGAATTGGCAGGCTTCACATGCTTGGACGTTGTCCACTGCAGCCGGAAGTGCTTGAGGCCAGTAGAAGCCGCCCCTGAAGACTTTGCCCGCGAGGGTGCGGGCGCACGAATGGTGGCCGCATTCCCCGCTGTGGATGTCCTTGATCAACAGTTTGCCTTCTTCAGAGGGGACGCATTTGAGCGCGGTGCCGTTTCGGCGCTTGCGGTTGAGACTTCCTTCGAGGATTTTGAAAGATTTTGCTTGGCGGGCGATTCGCTCCGCTTCACCATCTTCCTCGGGAAGGATCCCTCTGTCGAGGTAGTCTTTGATCTCGTCAATCCATTCTACTTCTTGATGCACCACTGTGAGTAACATACGCTCCCCTGTTGGGGCCCCACAGTCTGGCGCCCCGTTTGAAGGTGGTGGTGGGAGTGCTTCATCTGTGCTTGCGGGCCTGGCCACTTGAGGCTGCACTATGGATGCTTTGACGAGCCTTTCTTCAAAGACGCCTGGCGGCTGAGCTTGCCTCTTTGATGCGCGCTTGGCGATGTCACCAGCCTCTTGGTTCTCCTTCCTTGGGATGTACCTGAGCTCCATTCCCCTGAAGTGCTTCTCAAGCCTACGGACCTCTTCAAGGTATGCGGCCATGTGGTCGTCCTTAGGCTTATAGCTTTTTGTTGCGCTCGAAACGCGTCACATGAACAAGTCCTCGTGTACCCACGGTGCCGGGGGAGATACTCCGCAACTCGCCCCGCGGGAGGCTGGCTTACAGCGCGATACGCAAGACAGTAAGCCGACGCTTTTGAGACCAGACGTCCCAACCCCTCGGGAAGCCCCGTCTGAGGAAAGCCGGCAACGATTGGCTGAGCTAAGCCGGACTTGGCCGCTCTCAGCTCGGTTTTCGGTATCCGGCGAGATCTACGAAATCCCCGAACAACGGAAGCAGGAACAAGGGTTGAAGGAGACAAAAGTAGGGTTGTATTGATAGGTTGTCGATTGTTTGCTTAATTTCAATCGGCCATCACCTCTCATATATATGAGGCGGCTGGACTTCCCGTACAAGTTTTGGACTCCTACGCGAATTATAATTCATGGTTTAAGTCGGATTCTATCCTAACTTGGCGGATCCTTGATCGGCTTCGTGCTAGACCCGGAATCGATCTGTCTGGTTTCTTTGGAAAGTTGCCTCCTTCTTCCAGCCTGATCTCAGAGTTGCCTTCTCTTTGCCACCTTTAGCCTTCCGCCTTGATACGGGCAAGAAAGTTGCCTTTTGTCTTCCGCCTTGATCAGCGAAAGTTGCCTTTTGCCTTCCACTTTGATCGGGGAAAGTTGCCTATCTCCTTCCGCCTTGATCGGAGAAAGTTGCCTTCTTTAGCCTTTCACCTTGATCGGGGAAAGTTGTCTTTTGTCTTCCGCCTTGATCGATGAAAGTTGCCTTCTTTAGCCTTTCACCTTGATCGGGGAAAGTTGCCTTTTGTCTTCCGCCTTGATCGGTGAAAGTTGCCTTTTGCCTTCCACCATGATTGCAGGAAGCTGCATTTTGCCTTCCGCCTTGATCAGGGAAAGTTGTCTTCTTTTGCCGGCTTGTTTTGACAACGTCGGCTTCTCTTCTATCGGCTCATTTTGACAACATTGGCTTCTTTTCTACCACCTTGTTTTGACAAAGTTGACTTCGTCCACCTTGTTTTGACAAAGTTGGCTTCTTTTCTACCACCTTCTTCTGACCTTGATTTTCCCTATGCTAGAATTGACTTGCCTCCATGGGCCTTCAAGCAACTTCTCACACCCAAATCTGTCTTCCGCCTTGTTCCAGTTTTGTGATCCTATAACCGGCCGACTGCCAAAAACGGGTGCTAACACATGCCCCCTGTTTTCTTGTAGAGCTTGCGTACTAGAAAATATTCAACGTAGAAGTCTTGGTCTAAGGGCGATGTTTAAGCTCATCGGCCATATGCTAAGGGCGATATATGTATATCGGCCATATGCGCAGATCATGCAGTTTGCCAAACGCTTGGGTGGAACTTTTTCAGGTATTTCCCATTGATAGCTCGAGGCAACATGTAGTCTTCTAATGTCTCCACCAGATAAGAGTTGCCGGGTACTATCCTTGCGATTCTCAGTGGCCCTTCCCAGTTCGGGGACCATTTGCCGAATTTTCGGCTTCTGGAGCCAACTGGCAATATAACCTTCCAGACCAAGTCGTCAATTTGGAAATCCTTTAGCCGGACTTTCTTGTTGTAAGACCTCGCCACCCGCAACTTCTCTTTCTTGATTTCACTTAGCGCAATGACACGTTTGTCGGCTACTTCGTCAATGTTGTCCATCATTAGACTGCAATAATCATCAGCCGACAAATCGTTCTGTCTGACAAGCCTTAAGGCGGCCAGATTCACCTCTATTGGCAAAACGGCTTCCTGTCCATATACCAACTCGAAAGAGTCACCTTGGTGGCTCCATGCCTTGAAATCCTGTGAGCCCACAAAGCTTCAGACAACACTTCGTGCCACCTTCTGGGAAAATCTTGCACCTTCTTCTTGATCAACTTGATCAAAATTTTGTTGCTCGACTCAGCTTGCCCGTTGGCTTAAGCATAGTACGGAGAAGAATTGAGCATCTTGATCCCGAGTGATTCGGCAAACTGTTTCACCTCCTTAGCCATGAAGGAAGTACCTTGATCAGTGGTCAATGTTTGCGGGATGCCGAACCTGTGAACTATATGCTCTGTGATAAATTGAATCACCTCCTTATGAGTCATGTTTCTGAGAGTTACCGCTTCAGACCACTTGGTAAAATAATCAGTAGCAACCAAAACAAACCGATGCCCCTTAGAAGAAGCCAGATGAATCATCCCGACAAAGTCAAGCGCCCAACCTCGGAAAGGCCACGGTTTTATGATTGGGTTAAGAGGTGTAGCTGGCACTATCTGAATATCTCCAAACTTTTGGCAAGCTTCACATCCCTTGTAATATCTGAAGTAGTCATTGATCATTGTTGGCCAATAAAATCTGGTTCGTCTGAGCATCCACTTGATTTTATGAGCCGACTGATGCGTTCCGCACATGCCATCATGTACCTCTCCCATAACAACTCTAGCTTCGTCTTCATTCAAACATTTTGGAAGAAGGCCGTCAACAGTTTGGCGATGAGAGCTGTGCGCCGAAATGCCCTGTCCGCCTTCCGACTTGGATCTTGCAGATAGTCAACATAAGGTTTTCTCCAATCGCTTGACGGTTCAAACTTTGGCTTTTCCTTAGCCGACTCCAACAAGCTGGCTTCTTGTTTGGCTTCCTCCAAGTTGGCAACATGGGTCACCGGCAGCTGCCTAACGAAGAACATACCTCGACTGATATGATATCCTGATGCGTGTTGTGCCAATTCATTGGCAAGCCAATTATCCTGCCTAGGAACATGTGATATGTTGAAATAATCCAACTTTGAGATAACCTCCAGGCAACTGTCAAGATACACGTTGAGTGTCCCGCTATGACATTGACAAATCTTGGATACTTGCTGGACAACAAGTAACGAGTCACCATATGCCTCGATATGGGTCACCCCTGCATCAACTAGAATTTCTAGCCCGAATAAAAGTGCTTCATATTCGGCTTCATTGTTAGTGCATAAATAATCAAGACGACAAGAGGCCTCAAAAATATTACCGTGTGGTGATATGTATACAACACCGACTCCCTGCCCATCATCGCAGACTGAGCCGTCAAAATAAAGCCTCCACGGTACAGCCGACACGAGATTTAAGTCGGCTTCCTGTCCCAGGTCAACCCGATGTTCAACAATGAAGTCAGCTACAATCTGGCCTTTCATAGATTTGAGGGGCTCATAAGCCAACTCATATTCGATCAATCCGTATGCCCACTTGCCGATTCGCCCGCTGAGAATCGGCTTTTGAATCATGTGTTTGAGAACATCGGTTTGACTAAGGACTTGGCATTCGCTGGACAACAAATAATGTCGCAATTTGGTGCAGGCGAAATAAAGAGACAGGCACAATCTCTCCACAAAGCTGTACCTTGATTCAGCATCCAGCAAACGCCGGCTCAGATACGTGACGACATACTCTTTCCCTTCGGCTTCCTGAGTTAAGGCAACTCCAATCACCTTTTCTTCAGCGGCAATGTAAAGCCGGAAAGGCTGCCCCCGAGTAGGCTTCCTCAGAACTGGCGGAGTAGATAGACAAATTTTGATCTTGTCAAATGCCTCTTGTTGCTTTGCTCCCCAGGTGAACTTATCATCATTCTTGAGCCGAAGGATTTCTGTAAATGCATCAACTTTTCCGGACAAGTTAGTAATAAATCTCCTTAAATAATTTACCTTGCCCAAAAACTTTTGCATCTCCTTTTTACAACTTGGTGCTGTCATTTTGGATGGCTTCAATCTTGGCCGGATCAATCTCTATGCCATCTTCATGTATGATAAAGCCTAAGAACTTTCCAACCGACACGCCAAAGGCACACTTCAAAGGATTCATCTTGAGCCCGTACTTCGTCATTCTTTCAAACGCAAGTTGTAAGTCGGCCAAATGACTTGACTCGCCGTCCGACTTAACCACCACGTCGTCAATATATACCTCCAGTACTACTCCCAGAAGATCATGAAAAATCAAGTTCATTGCTCTCTGATATGTGGCTCCGGCATTCTTCAAGCCAAAGGTCATCACAGTCCACTCTAACAAGCCAACAAAACCTGGGCAGCGAAACGCCGTCTTAGACGAATCTTCTTCGGCCATAAATATCTGGTTGTATCCTGCGTTGCCATCCAGAAAGCTGATAACTTTGTGACCTGAGGCTTCGTTGATGAGCATGTCGGCTATTGGCATAGGATATTTTTCCTTAGGCGTGGCACGATTTACATCTCTGAAGTCAATACATGCCCTAATCTTGCCAGATCCTTTCTTCTCGACCGGAACAATGTTGGATATCCACTCAGCATACTTACAAGGCCGAATAAAGTTGGCCTCCAAAAGTCGGCCTATTTCTGCCTTGATCCGGTCATAGATTGTTGGGTTGAACTTGCGAGCCGGCTGCTTGTGTGGTCTGAAGCCGGCTTTGATAGGCAACCGATGTTCGACCAACTCTCGGCTCAACCCAGGCATCTCGTGGTATTCCCACGCAAAGCAATCTACATATTCCCTGACTAGCGCGATTAACTTAGACTTATAATCGGCTGCCAACTTCTGCTTCACAAATGTTGGCCTAGGAATAGTGCCATTCCCAATGTCAACTTCTTCAAGTAAGTCAGCTGACGCAAAGCCTTGTCCCAACTTGTCCATATCGTCTGGTTCTTCAATTTCTTCACACATATCGTTCCTCTCGGACCGATACTTCTCCAGACGTTTCTGCAGCCACTCGTCGTTTTTATCCATCTACTTGAGCTGCAACCGATTTCCACCAATCGACTTTAGAGATACTGACACGAATCCGTCCCTGGTAGCACTCAGGAAATCAAACCCGGATAAATCACGCCCAGATAGGCATGTGACATTGGATTGTTGCCAATCAACAACTGACTCGGCTAATGCAATACATGCCGATTCGTCAGCATGGATGACTTCAATCTCGTCGTCAACCCATTGAACGAGTTGCTGGTGCATAGTTGATGGAACACATTGGTTGGCATGAAGCCAATCTCTCCCCAACAGTACAATGTAGTTTCCCTGCACCTCAGCAACAAAGAAGGCAGTAGCCAAAGTTTTGCTGCCAACCGTGAGCTCCAAACTTACAACTCCTTTGGCTTCTATTCCTTCTCCTCCTTCGAACCCATTCAACACCATGTTTGTCTTCATCAAGTCACTATCATCTAGTTGTAGCTTCTTGAAGACAGAATATGGCATCACATTTACCACTGCTCCGCCATCCACCAACATTCTGGTAACCGGCTTTCCATCAATATGCCCTCTGACGTACAAAGGCTTTAGGTGTTTAACCGGTCCATCAGGTTTCTCAAAGATGGCATTTTTGGGTCCAAAGTTGATTTGCGCAATTTCACCTTCTTCTTCCATAGCTCGGAACTCGGCAGGAAGATAATATACCATGTTGATATCCATGTTCGTCCGGCTTGGTGTCGTCTCATAATCCAGCAGCTCTTCGTCATCAGTCATGTTGCCCGATTCGTCCATTGCTGATTCTGATGTTGCCGGATTTTCTTCCGCCAACTTTTCTGTTGTACTTGTCGGCTCTTCCATCGTGATGTCTTGAGTTACAAGCTCTTCAGCTGGCAACTTTTCAGTTGCCGCGTTCTCGCGTGCCAAATCTGCTGCTTCTACTTCATCGGCCCATGATGAATAAGTAACAGCCGATGCATCGGCCAACATTGTGTCATTGACTGCAGCTATACTTGGCGTGACTGTTGTCGATGCCGTCATACGAACTTGCCTAGGAAACCATACTTGAGATGGCACCATTGGTCGTTCCACATTGAATTGGACATCCCTGGCTTGCTCAGCTCCTTCTTCTGCCTTCTCTCGGTTCCTTGCCCTTTGCAGTTTCCGCCTTTGTGTCTTTGTTATACCCGGCGGACACCACTTTGGCTGAGTATATTTTGGATCCCGAGGGGGAGGAACCACAGATTGACTAGAGCTGGCTTCTTGATCATGGGTTGCTGCCTTTGGCACGACAACGGGTGTCGGCTTGTTGTTTGCCGACTCTATAACCGGGTCCTTCATCTTGAACACATGACTTCCAATGATCAGTACGTTGCCAGCTTCTGATCCGCCTTCTGTAGCCTTCTTAGCGCCTTGCGCCTTGACCCGCCAATATGACGAGTCTCCGGGATATACAAGCCGACTTTGCATAGATTGTCGAGTTGCCTTGCGTTTGAACTCGTCAGCCGGCTTCTCATACCGACTTCCTTCTTCGGCAGATGGTGACCTCGGCCGCTTCCTATACTGATATTGGTTTGGTCTTGATCCGGCTTGGTGCACATACTTGTTCAACAACATGTCAAAAGTTGGCTTCATCTTCCTTGGCCTATATTCAGCCTGATTTGTCCTCCATCTGCCAACTTCTGGGTTCTTGGGCTTTATAAATCTTGGCGGCAAACCATCCGAGCGTGGCTTTTGCCCCCCGAGCGCAAGATTCTTGATCGTGATCATGATGACTTCGTGGCCACCGGGTTGTTGGCTTACAGTAACTTGCCTTCCGACCGCCTTGTTGTTAGTCTTTTCCCTGGGCACATCAACAACAATATTAGACTTATTAGCCCCTTCGGCCGCCTCTGGCCGAAGCAAAACCTTCTTTCCCTCCAAGTCTAGCGCGTTCATTGGGAACGGCTGTGTGTCAATTGCCATGCCAGCAAAGCTCAATCGTCCGTCATTGAGGGCCGATTGGATCTGTCGACGAAAGACATTACAATCATTAATAGCACGAGAGAAAGAATTGTGATACTTGCAATAAGCTCGCCGCCTTAATTCATCAGGAGACGGTATAACATGATTAACTCTTATCACTTTATCTTTTAACAAGGTATCAAATATTCTATCACATTTGCCTACATCAAAACTGCATTTTATCTCATCATCCCGATTTTTGCGAATCGGCTTTAAGTCATCACACACATAGGGTTTGGCCTTGCTGGGCCAAACAAACTCGGCAGAATAGATATCGGCCTCCTCGTCCGAGTCAGCATCATTGCTGAGCACATTAAGCCGACTCCTGTTCATCCGATGTGGGTCTTTTGAATCATTAACCCGACTTTCCTGAGCCAGAGCTCTCTCTTGAACTTGACTAACATACAAGAATTCATGGCCTTCCAACTTCTCTTTTAAGTAAGTCCTTAACCCATTAAAAACCAGGTCAGCCATGTCTCTTTCAGTTATCACCAGACTGTAACATCGGTTTCTAGTGTTTCTAAATCTCTTGACATAATCGGATACCAATTCGTCATGTTTCTGCCTAACCGATGTAAGGTGGGACAACTTCTGTTCTACTTCCCCGGCAAAGAAGTGTTCATGGAACTTTTGCTCTAAATGGAACCAAGTATGTATAGAATTAGGAGCTAAAGCCGAAAACCAAGAAAACACAATGCCTGTCAAAGACAATGAGAACAAGTGGACTCTGATATGGTCATGATTAGCTTCGCCCAATTGAGCCAAGTACTGACTAATATGTTCCCATGTTGACTTGTTGTCCACCCCATTAAATTTGGCAAATTCAGGAACTCTATAACCAGGTGGATAAGGCTGTAGATCAAAGTAATCGGGGTAAGGCTTAATATAAGTCCTATGTTTTAGCATAACCCCGAGTTTGTCATAAGCTATCTGATCCAATTTTCTCTTGAATTCCGCCATCAAATCGTCCATATTGGCCGATTTAGCCGGCACAAGCGAAGAATTGGTTGCAGGGTTGGCTTGTGTCAAACATGCTGAACTTCGGTTCGGCAATGACTCTTGTCCAAAAAGTCGTACCGCTTGTCCCGGCTGGCTTACCGGGTTAGGCAGACTCTGGACAGGAATTGAGCAGGGTATACTAGACACAATTTGGTTTTCCCTGACTTGACCAATCGGCTGTCTGTCCGATGGTTGAAACTGGAGCGTGTTTTTCTTAGCCTTTTCATGTTCCAACATCAGATCATAAACATTGGCAGTACCTTGCGAAACATGATATTGAATTTCAGCTATCTGTTCAGAGGAGAAAAGACTTTTGCTTACGGCGGGTTGGTCGATGTCAACGTTCAGCGGTATGAATTCCGGCTCCTTGATCGGCGAAATCACTCCCTGCCGATCAACCTTGAAGCTGGACAGGTACACATCTTGATCTTCTTGATCCCGCTTGGCACGCAAGGCTCCAAACTCCTCGTCTCTCTTCTTTTTCCACGCCTCCAAGCCTTGGCGTTGTTCTTCTGACAACTTCTCCAAAGTTGGCTTGATGATGTTGTCAACATTGATGTTGGTAACGTCGGTCTTGGAACTGGTCATTGTTGTCCAATTTTAGATCGAAAGTCCCCAGCGGAGTCGCCAAAAAGCGTGTTGCGCTCGAAACGCGTCACACGAACACGTCCTCGTGTACCCGCGGTGCCGGGGGAGATACTCCGCAACTCGCCCCGCGGGAGGCTGGCTTACAGCGCGATACGCAAGACAGTAAGCCGGCGCTTTTGAGACCAGACGTCCCAGCCCCTCGGGAAGCCCCGTCTGAGGAAAGCCGGCAACGATTGGCTGAGCTAAGCCGGACTTGGCCGCTCTCAGCTCGGTTTTCGATATCCGGCGAGATCTACGAAATCCCCGAACAACGGAAGCAGGAACAAGGGTTGAAGGAGACAAAAGTAGGGTTGTATTGATAGGTTGTCGATTGTTTGCTTAATTTCAATCGGCCATCACCTCTCATATATATATGAGGCGGCTGGACTTCCCGTACAAGTTTTGGACTCCTACGCAAATTATAATTCATGGTTTAAGTCGGATTCTATCCTAACTTGGCGGATCCTTGATCGGCTTCGTGCTAGACCCGGAATCGATCTGTCTGGTTTCTTTGGAAAGTTGCCTCCTTCTTCCAGGCTGATCTCAAAGTTGCCTTCTCTTTGCCACCTTTAGCCTTCCGCCTTGATACGGGCAAGAAAGTTGCCTTTTGTCTTCCGCCTTGATCAGCGAAAGTTGCCTTTTGCCTTCCACTTTGATCGGGGAAAGTTGCCTATCTCCTTCCGCCTTGATCGGAGAAAGTTGCCTTCTTTAGCCTTTCACCTTGATCGGGGGAAGTTGTCTTTTTTCTTCCGCCTTGATCGATGAAAGTTGCCTTCTTTAGCCTTTCACCTTGATCGGGGAAAGTTGCCTTTTGTCTTCCGCCATGATCGGTGAAAGTTGCCTTTTGCCTTCCACCATGATTGCAGGAAGCTGCATTTTGCCTTCCGCCTTGATCAGGTAAAGTTGTCTTCTTTTGCCGGCTTGTTTTGACAACGTTGGCTTCTCTTCTATCGGCTCATTTTGACAACATTGGCTTCTTTTCTACCACCTTGTTTTGACAAAGTTGACTTTGTCCACCTTGTTTTGACAAAGTTGGCTTCTCTTCTACCACCTTCTTCTGACCTTGATTTTCCCTATGCTAGAATTGACTTGCCTCCATGGGCCTTCAAGCAACTTCTCACACCCAAATCTGTCTTCCGCCTTGTTCCAGTTTTGTGATCCTATAACCGGCCGGCTGCCAAAAACGGGTGCTAACACTTTTGTTGGAGAAGTTGACAAGCAGCTGGGAGTCGCCCTTGATGAGTAAGTGCTTGACGCCTAAGGCGATTGTGGCACGTAGGCCAGCCAGCAGGCCTTCGTACTCAGCGATATTGTTGGAGATCTTGTCGATTCCGAAGCACAGCTGGACCGCGTAATACAACTTGTCGCCTTTTGGTGAGGTAAGGACCACGCCAGCCCCACCGTGGCGACAAGCAAAAGCTCCGTCGAACTTCATGGTCCAGTGACTAAGCATTTTGTCTCCATAGGGCTCTTGTTCTTCTCCCCAAGGCTCTTCAGGGGTTGGGTCAGTCCATTCGGCGACAAAGTCTGCCAGCGCTCTTCCTTTGATTACCCTTGTGGTATCAAAGCGCAAATTGAATGGCTGTAGCTCGATATTCCATCCTGCAAAACGATCCGTGGCATTTGGATTGCGCAGGATTTGTTCCAGGGGAAAAGAGGTGACCACCGTGATGGGGTGTCCCTGGAAGTAGTGTCGCAACTTTCTTGAGGCGATGAGGAGTGCGAGGAGTAGCTTCTGCTGCATCGTATATCGCTCGCGAGCATGCGCAGTACTGTGCCGACGAAGTAGACTGGATGTTCGACAAGAGTAGTCTGTGTAGCCTTGGTGTGCTCTTCCTGAAGGGGCTCCGCTAGGCCCTCAAGGGGGTTGGCCTCTGGGGGCATGACCTGGCCCTCTAGGAAGTTTGCCTCAAGGGGCTTGTCATGGGCCTCGGGAGGGTTGGCCTCAAGGGGCTTGACAGGCTACCTGACGGGATCTTCTTGCAGCGGAGGACTTGGAGCAGGCCTCTCGTCGAGCTCCAGATCGGGAGGCTTTTCCTTTGGAGTGGTTGCACTCTTCTTCTGACGCACTGGCTCTTCCCTTTCTACCACAAGGACGGCACTAGCTGTCTGTGGAGTAGCTGACAGATACAGCTTTAGGTGCTCGCCTGACCTTGGGGCGACCATTACTGGTGGGCTGGCCAGGTACTTCTTCAAGTCCTCAAATGCTTTTTCACCTTCGGGGGTCCTCTTGAAAGTGCCCGTTCTTTTCATGATCTTGAAGAAGGGCAATGCTCTTTCACCGAACTTGGAGATGAATCTACCCAAGCTGGCCATGCATCCTGCTAGGCGTTGCATGTCCTTGAGCCTGCGTGGAGGCTGCATGTCCTCTATATCCTTGATTTTGTCAGGTTTTGCCTCTATGCCTCTGTGAGACACAAGGAAACCAAGCAGTTTGCCTGAAGGCACTCCGAAGACGCACTTCGCGGGGTTGAGCTTGATGTTCACCTTGCTCTTGGAGCTTAGAGAGACTTTCTTCGTGGCGGCGGGCTCTTGGGAGAACAGCTGCTTCTTCTTCTTGGGCCTCTCGAGAGGCTCTAGGTCCTCGTCCGCGGGGAACTCCATGGCCGCAGCCTTGTAGGCCGTCTCGACAGCGCGGTGAGCTCGAGATTTACTTCCCGCCCTCATTCTTTGATATCTGCGGGCATCTCCTTCTCCATGTTGTTGAGGACATCAAGCAGCTCGGACCGACGTTCCTGCACTAAATGATGCCGTTCGAAAGGCAGAACGGTGTCATGAATGGATACGTTCGCAACAGGGCCCGTCCGGGCGCAAGCATGGTCAAGGGCTTTCTAACCTACGAGTGCATATGTTTCTGCCAGAATTATCTAAGCACCGAGAACGAGGATGTTGGTCTGCCCACCAGGAAGCACCTCGACAGCTAGGTGGAGTTGGTCACCGCGAGGGCTCTCGCTCACTCTTTGTGGGAATTCATGGTCGAAGAGAAGACCTTGACAGGGCTCACCGTGTCGCGCTACAACACTTACAATTAATCGAACCTTGGGTGGAGGAGCACGAGAGCTTAATCGAGCAGAATTACATGGAACTGGGGCGACAGAGGAAGAATGGAGACATATCTAGACATCACAACTCTAGCTTCACACGTTGGTTCAAGGACAAGCAACTGTTTCAAGCAGCGAGCCAAACGCCATCCACGGAAGATGAAAAACTCATATTCTCATTATCACAGGGCCCCAGACAGAACGTAAGGACCTATCAGGCATACGACATAAACGGTTACACATTCTACACCGAGGAAAAGGACAAGAATAGTGAATATCAAAACTCACGAGTAACTATGCTATCCTACGGTGATGACGAGGCTACTGTCTGAAGGGGATCACAGGTAGAAAACAAAAAATTTCCTTGCAACGATATCCTTAAACTAGCCAAGATCTATACTATGCAGATATAGAAGTACAACGGAGATCGGAATACATACCCTTGTAGACCGAAAGCGGGATTACGTTCCCGCACAAACGTTGACGATGAAGACCGACGAAGCCGACCTCAAGGTCGTGTCGTGGAAGTAGACCTCCCAGCACCGCTAGCTTAGCACCTCGTAGGGCGTTACACACGTACGGTGGAGACGACGACCTCCGAAGCTCCAGTCCAGGACGAGCAGCGGAAGACTTGGACCGGAACACCAGCAGCACGGCAGCGGGCTATGGTAGAGAGACCTCCTCTCTTCTCGGCACAACTCCGACAAAGGAAATCACGAAATCGAGAGAGAAAGGAGAAATTAATTGGTGACTTAAAAGGCCAGGGGTGCCCTGTCAGACCCTGGATTCAGACGTCACAAAGAAGACGTACCGGTTGGGCCACACAATTAGGAGCATACTAGGTGTACCAATCCCAGGAAAAAGGCAGGCGGGCTCGGAATGGATCATCGGCCCACAGCTCGCTAGCGATCCCAACGTCGCGTACGTCTCGTGATTGCGCAAGAAAGAAATCCAAAATCCTACCAATTTGTATACTTCAAACATACATACATTGTATACGAACCGGTTTGGAAACAGAATGGAAATCACAGGATAAACCTAAGACACAAAGAAAGGAAATAAATATCCAACGCTCTCACCGAGCAAAATAGCAAATATCACCAAGCAGAGGACACATGTCCCAACATTACATCATTCAGCGGAAACATGCCGGTCTGAGTATTTTAGTGGCGAGATAACTGTGGCGCACCCCCCCATTTTTCTGGCTGCACCGCAGAAAGGCTAAATGTTGCGCCACAGGTAGCCAATTTTCCACTAGTGGTTATGTAGTTCTTTATTTTCTCAATTACACAGCTGGAATTTGTTTACGTGCATGTTAGGTATTATTTATTATGGAGAGACACCCCTAGTGAACTGTGGACCCGGTCTATTCTTTTACATTGATAATACAACCTACTGCAAACTGTTTCCTTTCATTCTATGCAAACAAACATCATTTTCCACACTATACGTCTTATCCTTTGTTTACAGCAAGCCAATGAGATTGACAACCTCACTATTTCGTTAGTGCAAAGTATCTTGATTGTGTTGTATGCAGGTTCCATGTTGGTAATCATAAACGGTGCCACCAACAACCTTTAGAAGCGTCTTCATCTCCTACTGGTTCGATAAACATTGGTTTCATACTGAGGGAAAACTTGCTGCTTCACTCATCATACCTTCCTCTTGGGGTCTCCCAACGAACGTGTATCTTTGATACGTCGACAACATATCTATATTTGCTTATGTTCCATGCTTATATTATACCACTAATGACATGTTTTATATGCATTTTATATGGTTTTATGCATTTTCTAGGACTAACCTATTAACAAGATGCCACAGTGCTAGTTCCCTGTTTTTGCTTTCAGAAAAGTAATTAAGGAAATATTCTCGGAATCGCCGATATCTTTTCCAAAACCCCTATTTTCCTGGGAACGTTCCAGAGAACTGAAAAGGAGACCAAGACGATGGCCGAGGGGCCCACCCACCTCCATGCGTGGGTCCCCTCCCTGCCACACGTGGGCATGGTGTGGGGCCCTCGGGCCTCCACCTCCTTCGCCCTTTCGCCTACAAATACCTACCGAAACCAAAGACCTATACTAAGAAAATTATTAATCCATGGATACCTGAGCCGCCACCTTCGTCAACACCACTTCGGGGGAGATCAGAAGCTCTCCCCGACACCCTGCCGGGAGGGGGAATCGACACCAGAGGGCTCTACGTCACCATGCCCGCCTCCGGGCTGATGCGTGAGTAGTTCATGCTTGGACTACGGGTCCATAGCAGTAGCTAGATGGTTGTCTTCTCCCCTTGTGCTATCATGTTTAGATCTTGTGAGCTGCCTATGATGATCAAGATCATCGTTATGTAATACTTCATGTTGTGTTTGCTGGGATCCGATGAATATTGAGTACTAAAGTCATTTGCTTCATAATATATCATGTGTGTGCTATTTGATCTTGCATGCTCTCTATTGCTAGTAGATGCTCTGGCCAAGTAGATGCTTGTGACTCCAAGAGGGGGTATTTATGCTCGATAGTAGGTTCATGTCGCTATTTAATCTAGGGCAGTGACAAAAAGCTCTAAGGTTGTAGATGTACTGATGCTACTAGGGCCAAAACAATATTACTTTTTCCAAGGATGATGTTACTTACTTATTTTACTCGAAGTGATTAAGGCGATAATCCGTTGCTTGCAACTTAATACTGAAAGGGGGTGCAGACGCTAACCGAAAGGTGGATTATTAGTCATAGATGCGGTTGGAACGGTCTATGTATATTCTTGGAATGCCCAAATGAATCTCAAACTAGACATCATGACATTAGTATATGCATTGTTATGCACTTCATTATTCTATCAGTTGCTTTCGTAGTATCGGCATAATTGATAGGAGACGGGGGTCCTCTAGCTTACGTATGGATTGTGGGGAAGAAGGCTGGAGTCGTCGAGGACGGGATTGAACACGGCGAGTTTACCCAGCTTCGGATCCCGTAGCGGTGGCGAGATCCTACGTGCTACTATAATTCACTATAAGGCAATAGACGTGAACATGTTACAATGTGTATGATGCGTATTGAGCGTGCCCTAAAGGCTTCCTGGTGGCCGGCTTATATAGGCGGCCAAACCCCAGGATACAAGTCAAGTACTTGTCCGGCAAGTAAACTAAGTCCTAGACCTAGCCGGCTTAGTTGCCGCCTTCTGTCTTGGGCTTGGTAGCTTGATAGACTTCGGCCTTCCGCCTTCCTTGGACCATCCGCCTACTTCCTTGTACGTCAGCTATCTGGGCCGCCCTTAGGCCACCCTGGAATAGCCGGATTGATCCATGTTGGAAATACCCCTAGTTAGTATATCCCCAACATTAGCCCCGAGAAAGGTTGAAGTTCTCCAGCTGCCAGCTTATTCTTGATTCTTCAGTCTTCAATGTTGGCGGCTGCAGGGCTTGAACCATTCTGAAAATAATGGGGAATGTGTACCTCAGTGTTGGCACACGGCCTTGCTTTATTTGACATGGGAAAGACAGCTTAGTGAAACTTGCCGGATAGCTTCACAAGAAAGCTTGATCCTTGGCGGCAAGTCAAAATTATCTTTGACGGATGACGCCAGTTGGTTCACGACAGTTTGAAACCCAACGGAGCAAAAATCATGCCATGATTGCAAATCACGGGAAAAGAGGAGTCGTGGTGATCGTGTGAGCGCGCATCGTTCTGCGGCAACGGATGACCGACACGTGTCCGGCTAATTGAGTCGTTGCACAGAGAACAACACCCGATCTTATAAATAGGGAGCCGAGCGGTCCATTCTTCTCCTTCACACTGCATCTCCCCCGTCCTTTGCTCTCCCGCGCGCTTGCTCTCCCGAGCTTTCTTGCGACCTCCGAGACAACTCCGGTGAGCACCTCCGCTTCGACGACCTCCACGCACGGCGATGGCCACCGGACCTCAAGCCACCACCTCGGCGGCGTCTAGCGAGCTTGCGACGGAGACCACCGCGCCCACAACGATGGGCGGCGCGGTGTCGCGTTCCGCGGCGGCGCACGCGGGCATTTCCGTCGCCGCGCCATCTTCTGCTCCAACCGCGCACGCCCGTGCGGCGGCGGCCTCGTCGCCCTCGTCTTCCACCGCGTCGGCGGTGGCCGGTGGCGCGCCCGTCGACGAGGAGGAGCAGCCCGCCGACCTCGGGTCGCGCTACTGGCTCCCGTCCATTGTCGACGAGGAGGCGCTCAAGGACCTGGAGGCGGCCGGCTAGCTGCCAACTCGGGAGGATTGCAGCTGGCGGCCCGCCTTCGGGGATGTCGTTCCGACTCCGAAAGCCGGCGAGCGGGTAATCCTCACCTCCCACCTAGTTAGGGGAATGGCTCTGCCGCCTTCCGCCTTCTATAGCGAGGTACTGGACCATTATGGGCTCCAGCCCCACAACATCACGCCCAGTATCATATTAGTCTTAGCCGGCTTCACAGCTCTATTTGAGGGCTATCTAGGTATTAGGCCTAGCTTAGATTTCTTCAGATATTGCTTCCGTTGCCGGCGTCAGACCGTGCCGGACGGCGGACTGGCTACTTGCGGTAGTATCACTTTCAACTGCCGCCAAGGGCGCCAATGGTATCCCAAGATACCATACATCGAGTCCGTCAAGGGCTGGACCTCCACCTTCTTCTACTGCCAAGACATGGCAGCACCGGGCCGTCAATTTGGCGTCCCAGACTTTGTCAACGCGCCGCCTATGCCCAGGCCATGCTGGGACGAGGCGGTCTCCAAGTTGACGGAGGAGCTCCGCCTTATCCAAAGGCGGATCGAGTTCCTCACTCGGACGATGGCTCCTCCCTTGCTGGACGGGGTGGACACCGTCATCTACTGGCTTAGCCGGCAAATACTGCATCTACGGTATAGCCCGCACAAGATGTGTCAGTATTCGCCTACTGCCAGAACTTCTCTTCGCGTAAGCGAAGAGGGGTTACCAGCTGCCGAATTGGCGGCCCGACTTTGCAGCCTTGTCAATTCAGGGCTGGTGAAGGCGGTGGAGGGCGTGCCCATGCACACCCACGACAACCCTCCCCTCGAGGTAGACGTTTCTCTCTTTTTCCCTTCTTTGGCGGCTCTGCCGGCTTACTTGAGTCTTCTTAACACTTGCTCTCTTCTTTTTGGTTAACAGCTCTCTGCTTTGGGGGAGAACGACCTGGCTGCCGACTTTTACGAGCCGGAAGCCGTTAAAACCAAGAAGCGTAAGGCGTCCGACGCTGCTTCCTCTACGGATAATGCTGAGAGGAAGAAACTGACTGCAATGGCTACTGAGCTGATGCTCATCGATCTCGACGAGAACTCGGGGATTAACATCCCCCGAAGGTACTCATTTTCCGCCTTAGATATTTGTCGGCCTTCTTTATTACTGGTACTCATCTGGCTAATTTTACTTTGTTGCCAGGGAGTGGGTGGAAACTTCCAAGTTGTCGGCCAAATCCCTTTTGTCCAGGGAAAACGGCCCTAGGGCAACTCACCGGCGACCGTGCCGCCAACTCCTCAGCCCCGGGCCGGCGGCTTCATGAGCGACGCCCGCCGCCATCCCCAGGTTCCGGCTTCTAGCCCGCCGCCAAGGACCTCCTCTGCTGGCCGCGCAACTAGTGCTTCCCTTCCATCGGCTGAGGCTACGGCCAATGAAGTCGTCCGATCCCGTGCCGCCAATGAAGAGCAGCTGGTGGAGGTTGCCGGCGGGCCACGAAGGGCAGCCCCAGCTACTGGAGGCAGCAAGGTTAGGGACCCCTGGGAATCCTTTAAGGAGGCCAAGGAGTCCGCCCTGGCTTTTGCTGACTTTGCCGCCCAGACTTTCGCCGACTAGGAGGGCGACATTGCTGTAAGTTGTCTTTTTGGAACTTGGTAGCATATCCATAGTCTTCCCCCCCGAGCACTTAGATGGTAAATCAATGATATTGGTTGCCAGCTTAGTGGTTTTTGACAATATGTTATATGCCTTTGTCTTTGTACGCAGGGCGTCCTGTCCGCCAACGTGGAGCTTATCTCCTCTAGGTCGGATATAAACAAGCGGTATCGCGATCTGAAAAAAGATTGCGATGCCAAGGATGCGCGGATTGCCGACTTGGAAGTGGCCCGCAAGAAGGATGAAGGTAAAATCACCGAGTATTTTTGCCTTCCGCCATGTTTTATGTTTGCTACTGCCAATCATTTAGTAAATCCATATTGTAGAACTGCTAGATCACGCACAGGATATACTGAAGGCATCTACTGATATGCAAGCTATTATGAATGAAGCCTCTGACTTGGCGGACGCCAACTTGGCGATGAAAGAGGAGCATCGGAAGGAGATGGAGGCCCAGCAGATGAAGTTTGCGCAGGAGTCTAGCCAGCTTACCGGAGAGCTGGATAGACTGCGCAAAAAATTGGCGGAGGCGGAGAAGGCGGCTGCTCAAGAGATATCCAAGCAGACTTCTCGCGCCCAGACTGCTGGGGGTGCGGTGGCAGCTCATATGATTGAGCTGTCCGCCTTCCATAACTCTGTCCTTGGTAAGCTGTTCCTCACTCTTCATCTTTGCCGTCAGTTTGTTAGCTGTAACATCCCAAATTTAGAAACTAAGAAAAACTTAGTTTTACCCGACCGGGGCATCACAATTTTATTTTAGGGTCACCGGAGCGCCGTCGCCGTTCCCGCCCGAAGCTCCGGCTCGCCGTGCTCGTTCGGGAAGAAGACAACCCCCCCATACCGCTTCGCTCGTGCGTGGGCCGCTGGCTGGGCTGCCTTCTTCTTCGCACGGCCAGGTCTGGGCCAGATCCGGCCCAATCTTGTTTTTCCAGTAAATGTAATATATATTTTAATTCCTGTTAAATTTCCAGTGTAGATTTAAATCTTTTGTGGTAAATCTGTGATAGATATTGGAGTGCTTCAAATTTTGCAGTATTCCTGTGTGTTTTCTTAAACATGCCACACTGGTTGTTTGCAAAAATATGACTTTAAGTGCTGTCTAGATTCAATCTTGTAAAAAGTATCTTTTTCACTAAATTGTTAATATCTAGAGTTTTCTAAATCCAAATATTGCAAACTAAAATTCTATGGATAGCCTGAAGTGATAACTTTCTAGATATGCAACCCTTGCTTGCAAATAAGATCTGAAACAGAAGTTCTATCCATTCTTGTAAACCCACCAGTGGCACTTTGGTGATTTTTGTAGACTTTTAGGAGATGAATTTTTTTGAATGAATCCAATTGGTTTGTCTTCTATATGTATAGGAGAGCTTTTAAATAGCTTTGTTTGAATTTGGGAGTCATTGATTGACTGTGGTGACAATTAGAAGGTTTGGGTCTTTTCTGGCCTTTTTCTGTAAATACTACAAATAACAGAAATAGGGTCAAGTGTGTAAATTCAATATCTTGATATTTATAACCCCAAATGAATCAAATTAAAATGTTCTGGAAAGCTTATGAAGTTTTCTAACCAACCCAAGTGGTTTGACCTCATTTAGATAAATAATGAAAATGTAAAATTCGAAATACCATAAAGGGTTTAAAATCTAAACTTGTTTGTTTCTGATACTCTGTTAGTCCAAATTAGTTGAGACCAATTTTATTGAGTCACATTTAGTCATGGTTAAACACCCCTAAAAGGATTTAATTTTTAGAACAACATAATGTAATTGATAGCTAAAACTTGATTAGTATAATTCTGGATTGAGACCATTGTGTAGGGAGTTTGGTAACTCCAATTGACCCAAATCCAATTGTGTTGTCTTCTACACATCAGTAGCTTTCTGTAGAAATTTAGTTTGTATTTTTGTGATCAACAGAACTTAAGATATGTAATTAAACATGTTCAACTAGTTTCTGCCATAATTAAGACATAATCAAATAATGGCTACTTCAATTAAATTGAAACCAAATTGTGTTGCTTGATATATGAAGTGACTATTTAGAGCATTTAAGATTATATTTCTGTAATGATTGTTGTGCTGCTGTTGCTTGCTAGTTGTTGTTGTTTAGCATGTTATAATATGTTAGTACTGTTAGTGTTAGTTGTTAGACACATTGGTGAGTAATATGTTTGCATGGCTTGATGGACTTGATAGTCTTGGAGTGGAATACTAGCTTAAGTATCATGTTAGTGTATCTACCTTAGCTTGGTGAGATATTTTGAATTACCGAGATCAACTGGTAGTTTAACTTTTGTCTGAAGTATTTCCCGATCAGAGGAAAGTGGTTGATTAATTACCTCTAATCGAGGATGTCCTGGTGCTCTATGTTTTTAGCATGTGTTTGGTGTTATACTCCTGTAAGTATAATGCCCTAGTAAATATAGATTCAGTTCGTTGCTTGATTAAACTAGTGCTATGTTTGTGGCTTGAGTGATTAGTTTGATACTTGTGGTTTGTTCCTTGGTTGTATGCCACTTGGGGTTTGGTTTGCTTATTGAGTGTTGTTTTATTTTCATGTTGCGACGCTAGAGATAAACGCTACCTGAGTGGTATTTGGAAAGGATTTATCGAAGAAGAATCGGAGTTTATTTAATTGATCAGTGAGAAGAAGCCCAGGAGCATTATGCGGAAATCAGGCAAGCTATTCCCTGAGCTTGCATCTTTATACATCTATTTTGGTTCACATGTTTTACTTATAAAGAGCATATGTGATTTAAGTGGTGGTTGCCACTAAAGCTATGAGTTTGAAAACCCTTTTTCCAAAATACAAGTATATTATATTGACACCCTGTATGGAGATATTAGATGGAAATTCTTTTTCAAACTATAGGATGGGAAAAATATTGTTTACTCAAAACTCCTTTGAAAATACTTGTGTGGACATGGAATACCGAGATGTCGGTGTTGAAATGGAGAAATGGTGAATGGTGATGTTTATGAAAATGCACATTGTGTCTTTGTACTTACGTCGACCAGCCGATAACCTGTGCGACCACATCTACCCACATATGGGAAAGGGCTTAGTCATATAATTTGCTCATATTAGTATGGGATACCTCATCAACGAAGATGACTGCGCTATGCATGAGGGGATGGTTCGATGACCTAACCCTGACCTGGGTCCTCGCTCAAACTCTATGAGTAGATAAGGAGGAGGATAGAAGGATGTCCCCTATACACCGCCAGATAAAACCTATGAGTCCTCACACTTAGATTCCGACGGGCTGGGTTAAGTGTCGATGGAAAGTATCATATGGGCAGGATCCTATACTAGCATAAGCAAACAACAGACTATGGTCGGTGACTCAACTTCGCATACCCCTGGTATGGCGAGACGTGGCAGACACGATGAGTTATCGGATGGGTGTGGGAAAAGCGTGCTACATCTGCAGAGGGTTAAAACTATTCGAATAGCCGAGTCCTCGGATATGGAAAATTGAGAGGCCCTACTTCGACCATGTGCAAGTTTTGGAAAAGATTTGAGTTTTAAAAAGAAAATGAAGTGGAGAATGATCCATACACTATACCAACGGATCGGTATGAGGTTGTTGGAGATAGTCTTGGAAAAGATTTGAGTTTTAAAAAGAAAATGAAGTGGAGAATGATCCATACACTATACCAACGGATCGGTATGAGGTTGTTGGAGATAGTCTTGGAAAAGGTTTGAGTTTTAAAAAGGAAGTGGAGAATGTTCCATACACCTATACCAACGGATCGGTATGAGGTTGTTGGAGAATATGTATCATGACGGTTTGTGGTCAGGAAAAGGAGGAGTTTTGGAGAAACAGATAAAATGGTGATTTTTCGATAAAATGTTTATTAAAGAGACTTCTTACCTTTTTCAACAAAGATGCCCCTTTTTGGGAAAAAGTTTTAAAGAGACTTCTTACAAAGGCAGATTTATGGGAAAAGTTCTGAAGACTTCCTTTCCTTTTTCAATAAAGATATAGAGTTTTCAAGGCAAACAAAGTTTTATTTAAACAAATAAAATAATAGCGCATGCTCATGTTGGGGTAGTTTGCGAGTACGTAAATGTACTCATGGCTGTGTCCCTGGATATTCCCATGTCCAGAGTTCAAGAAGAAGTATGATGAAGACCGAGAGACCGATGACGTCTTTGCGAACTAGGCCGTCTTCCCAGTCAGCTGCCTGTAGGTGTCTTGGCAAATGACTCGGGCCCACGTTGATTGGTGTTTTCCGCTGCAAGAACTTATTGAAGATTATGGCTTCAATCAAGTAAGTAATTCCGTCGGTAATTATGGATGTTCTTTTGATACCAGTTTGATTGTGCTCAGCGACAGACTGATCACGGGATCGCTGATGTTGTAGGCACAAGGGTATTTCGGACAGCTAGTCCGGGGTCCCCACAGACTTGGTATCAGAGCCATCCTGACTGTAACATACCTTAGTTAGCATGGACGTTAGTTAGGAAAGAAATATTTTGTTAAAAATATATTGTTACCAAAAATATATTTTTATCTAAGGAAGTCCAAAAATGACTTCCACTCTTCTCACCTTCTCAAATATTTCCGAGTCTCATCCCTCTATTTTAAGATTTTCCAAGGATTTCTCTAATCCCTCTTAGCCGTTCAAAATAGTTGATGATGAACCCAAGTGAGACCTAATTAGCTAGCACCTACAAGAAGAAGCTTCCATTACAAGTACTCAACATTCCACATCGAGGTGATGGATCCGCAAATACCAAGATTGTCGAAGTCAACCAAGCAGGAGACCTTCGAAGACCTCAACTCAATATCAGCAATTCCACTCAGTTACTCCTTCGACAATCTCAATTTCTCCAGCTGAAGACTAAGGCGACAAAGTGAAGGCTTCCCCAACCATAATTAACCGAGACCATAGGATAAACCTGATAGGAACCCTGATTGTACTACCCGACTACCACGAGTATCAGACATCCTTTGGTACTAAATGTACCTTGTGTGCTCTTTGCTTATGTGCACTATGCTTCTCTGTGGATTGTTTGAGACTTCTCTGTTAGTGTGTTGTTTTTCTTGCGCGTTCACAATCACGCCTTGATGGCAACACAAAGTAATCCAAAATTCTCTTTTTTATAAAACTCCTTTTCGTCACCCAACAAAAACTATTTTTGACCTCTTCGCCATAGTTGCACCTTGTTGCAGATGTAAACTCTCTTAGGAAAATATTTTCCGGATACTTCCTCTGATCTCAACCGTCTCCCGATAAGAACTAACAGTTTCGAAAGATACAAAAGACACCCACATTCTTATATAACTAACTAATTGGAAGCCGGTTTTCCCAAGATATGATCTCCGAGACAAGAAGAATGATGCCTCCAAGTCAACCCTAGCTGCAACTTTCAACAAGACCAGTTAAAAGACCTTTTTTTAAGGGGGAAAGACCTGCAATAGGTATACAAGAAAATGTTAATAATTAGTTCCTTGTGCCTTAGCCTTGTTGAATCTGGAAATAAACCAACCAGGACTCTCCCTCAGCGTCGATCGTCAAGTCAACCCCATCAGCGAGGATCTGAAATCAGCACAGAAGATCATCGACAAAGAAGGCCTCGCAACATCAATTATCAAGATCTCGCATGGTGACCTTACTGGAAAAAAAAAGCAACAACTTCGGAAGTATAACCAGCCTAAAACCCATGCCCTCGTACTCTCCTGTTACCCCACCTAGCAAATCTCGAGGACGAGATTTATTTTTTAAGGGGGGAAGGATTTGTAACATCCCAAATGTAGAAACTAAGAAAAACTTAGTTTTACCCGACCCAAAAATTCAGAACCAACAAAAAGTTTTGAAATGTTTTACTGACGATTGTATTTCCTTCCCATTGTTGTGTTTGAATTGTGTGGACTTGGAAGTGATGTGGATCTTGTGGTGATTAATTGCTTGTTGGACTTCGGATTGTATTGATTGTTAATTCTTATTTTATTGTTGCTTGGGTGAATAATTACACCAATGTACTTGAAGTGTTAAATTGAAGACACAGCTGACAACAAATTTGGTATGTGACCTAAATTGAAAACAAACTCCTCAAATTAATCAACAAATGTAAATTTAGATCATGAGCTAAAGAAATGATCTAACTAAATTAGTTTCCCTATTTAACTATCTATTTTCTTCAAACAAATACTTTCTTATGAAAATAAAACCTATTTGAAGTTAATATATTTGTCAAGGAAGTTCCAAGAGTTCAAAATAATATTTGAACTTGCTTAAAAAAATGTCTAAAAGATTATAAAATGTATTTGAGAAAAATGCTATATTTAAAACTCTATGAAAAATTTTTGTGCAAAACATTTTATTTTGAAGCCCCAATTTTTGTGCGGCTTCTACATGTATATAGGAGGCCTTATGAATAATTTAAATTTTTTCTAAAATGTTTTAGTGCCTCAAATAAATCCTTGAAATGCTACTGGATTTAAATAAATTAACAGAAAAATTAAAAAGGACTGGTTTGT
Organism: Poa annua; assembly: GCA_026929855.1. Lineage (NCBI taxonomy): Eukaryota > Viridiplantae > Streptophyta > Magnoliopsida > Poales > Poaceae > Poa > Poa annua. The sequence continues at coordinate 26,194,437 of CM049432.1, forward strand.
GAAAGTGGAAGAATATTCCGCAAGGTTTTTTTTGCAAAATCGTCATCTCCCTGTAGAGAGGCATGGCGACAGTGGCCATGTCGCCGTGCTCTCCTCTTGCGCCGTCGCTGCCCCCCCCTCGCTGCAGTGCTCGCCGCCCGGACCCCCCCTCTCCCCCTCGCTCCTATGCCCCCTTGGACACCAACATCCGCGCCACGCCCCCCCCCCCCCCCCTTTTTTGCACGCGCCCGTGCCGCCGCTCGACATGTCCGCGGGCGCCACGACGTCGTGCGTCGTGCCGCCGGACCCCCCTCCTCTCCTCTCCCCTGCGACGTGGATAAGAAGCCCCCCCGAGCCTCACTCCTCAGCTCCCCGGCTCTCTCTCCCTCTCTTTTCGCTCCTCTCTTCCCCACGGCACCGCACCCGCCCGAGCACGCCGTCACGCACCGCCGGCGACTCGAGCCTCCCCGAGCCAAACCGAGACCGCCACCAGCACCGCCTCGTCGTCCTCTACGTCCCCGTGCAAGGAATCGCCGCGGGTCGCCCGGGATCGTGTCGCCGTCCACGTCTTCATCCTCTTCCGCTCCGGCCACCGCCTTTCTTGAAGATTGTGAGCAGCTCCGTCCGCCATTCCCCGCCATTCTCGTCCCCCTGAGATCCCCTTCTCGTGTTCTAACTCTGGGGCATCGCAATTTTATTTTAGGGTCACCGGAGTGCCGTCGCCGTTCTCGCCTGAAGCTCCGGCTCGCCGTGCTCTTTCGGGAAGAAGAAGACCCCCCCGTACCGCTTCGCTCGTGCGTGGGCCGCTGGCTGGGCTGCCTTCTGCTTCGCACGGCCAGGGCTGGGCCAGATCCGGCCTAATCTTGTTTTTCCAGTAAATGTAATATATGATTTTAATTCCTGTTAAAATTTGCAGCGTAGCTTTAAATCTTTTGTGGTATATCTGTGATAGATATTGGAGTTCTTCAAATTTTGTAGTATTCATGTGTGTTTTCTTAAACATGCCACACTGGTTGTTTGCAAACATATGACTTTAAGTGCTGTCTAGATTCAATCTTGTAAAAGTATCTTTTTCACTAAATAGTTAATATCTAGAGTTTTATAAATCCAAATATTGCAAACTAAAATTCTATGGATATCCTGAAGTGATAACTTTCTAGATATGCAAGCCTTGCTTGCAAATAAGATCTAAAACAGAAGTTCTATCCATTCTTGAAAACCCACCAGTGGCACTTTGGTGATTTTTGTAGACTTTTAGGAGATGATTTTTTTTTGAATGAATCCAATTGGTTTGTCTTCTATATGTATAGGAGAGCTTATAAATAGCTAGGTTTGAATTTGGGAGTCATTGATTGACTATGGTGACAATTAGAAGGTTTGGGTCTTTTCTGGCCTTTTTCTGTAAATACTACAAATAACAGAAATAGGGTCAAGTGTGTAAATTCAATATCTTGATATTTATAACCCCAAATGAATCAAATTAAAATGTTCTGGAAACCTTATGAAGTTTTCTAACCAACCCAAGTGGTTTGACCTCATTTAGATAAATAATGAAAATGTATTATCAAAATACCATAAAGGGTTTAAAATCTAAACTTGTTTGTTTCTGATACTCTGTTAGTACAAATTAGTTGAGACCAATTTTATTGAGTCACATTTAGTCATGGTTAGTCACCCCTAAAAGGATTTAATTTTTAGAACAACAGAATGTAATTGATAGCTAAAACTTGATTAGTATGCTTCTGGATTGAGACCATTGTGTAGGGAGTTTGGTAACTCGAATTGACCCAAATCTAATGGCGTTGTCTTCTACATATCAGTAGCTTTCTGTAGAAATTTAGTTCATATTTTTGTGATCAACATAACTTATGATAGGTAATTAAACATGTTCAACTAGTTTCTGCCATAATTAAGACATAATCAAATAATGGCTAATTCAATTAAATTGAAACCAAATTGTGTTGCTTGATATATGAAGTGACTATTTAGAGCATTTAATATTATATTGCTGTAATGATTGTTGTGCTGTTGTTGCTTGCTAGTTGTTGTTGTTTAGCATTTTATAATATGTTAGTACTGTTAGTGTTAGTTGTTAGACACATTGGTGAGTAATATGTTTGCATGGCTTGATGGACTTGATAGTCTTGGAGTGGAATACTAGCTTAAGTATCCTGTTAGTGTATCCACCTTAGCTTGGTGAGATATTTTGAATTACCGAGATCAACTAGTAGTTTAACTTTTGTCTGAAGTATTTCCTGATCAGAGGAAAGTGGTTGATTAATTACCTCTAATCGAGGATGTCCTGGTGCTCTATGTTTTTAGCATGTGTTTGGTGTTATACTCCTATAAGTATAATGCCCTAGTAAATATAGATTTAGTTCATTGCTTGATTAAACTAGTGCTATGTTTGTGGCTTGAGTGATTAGTTTGATACTTGTGGTTTGTTCCGTTGTATGCCACTTGGGGTTTGGTTTGCTTATTGAGTGTTGTTTTATTTTCATGTTGCGACGCTAGAGATAAACGCTACCTGAGTGGTATTTGGAAAGGATTTATCGAAGAAGAATCGGAGTTTATTTATTTGATCAGTGAGAAGAAGCCCAGGAGCATTTTGCGGAAATCAGGCAAGCTATTCCCTGAGCTTGCATCTTTATACATCTATTTTGGTTCACATGTTTTACTTATAAAGAGCATATGTGATTTAAGTGGTGGTTGCCACTAAAGCTATGAGTTTGAAAACCCTTTTTCCAAAATACAAGTATATTATTTTGACACCCCGTGTGGAGATATTAGATGGAAATTCTTTTTCAAACTATAGGATGGGAAAAATATTTTTTACTCAAAACTCCTTTGAAAATACTTGTGTGGACATGGAATACCGAGATGTCGGTGTTGAAATGGAGAAATGGTCAATGGTGATGTTTATGAAAATGCACATTGTGTCTTTGTAGTTACGTCGACCAGCCGATAACCTGTGCGACCACATCTACCCACGTATGGGAAAGGGCTTAGTCATATAATTTGCTCATATTAGTATGGGATACCTCATCAACGGAGATGACTCCGCTATGCATGAGGGGATGGTTTGATGACCTAACCCTGACCTGGGTCCTCGCTCAAACTCTGTGAGTAGATAAGGAGGAGGATAGAAGGATGTCCCCTATACACCGCCAGATAAAACCTATGAGTCGTCACACGTAGATTCCGACGGGCTGGGTTAAGTGTCGATGGAAAGTATCATATGGGCAGGATCCTATACTAGCATGAGCAAAGGACAGACTATGGTCGGTGACTCAACTTTGCATACCCCTGGTATGGCGAGACGTGGCAGACACGATGAGTTAGCGGATGGGTGTGGGAAAAGCGTGCTACCTCTGCAGAGGGTTAAAACTATTCGAATAGCCGAGTCCTCGGATATGGACAGTTGAGAGGCCCTAAGTCGACCATGTGCAAGTTTTGGAAAAGATTTGAGTTTTAAAAAGAAAATGAAGTGGAGAATGATCCATACACTATACCAACGGATCGGTATGAGGTTGTTGGAGATAGTCTTGGAAAAGATTTGAGTTTTAAAAAGAAAATGAAGTGGAGAATGATGCATACACTATACCAACGGATCGGTATGAGGTTGTTGGAGATAGTCTTGGAAAAGGTTTGAGTTTTAAAAAGGAAGTGGAGAATGTTCCATACACCTATACCAACAGATCGGTATGAGGTTGTTGGAGAATATGTATCATGACGGTTTATGGTCAGGAAAAGGAGGAGTTTTGGAGAAACAGATAAAATGGTGATTTTTCGATAAAATGTTTATTAAAGAGACTTCCTACCTTTTTCAACAAAGATGCCCCTTTTTGGGAAAAAGTTTTAAAGAGACTTCTTACAAAGGGAGATTTATGGGAAAAGTTCTGAAGACTTCCTTTTCTTTTTCAATAAAGATATAGAGTTTTCAAGGCAAACAAAGTTTTATTTAAACAAATAAATAATAGCGCATGCTCATGTTGGGGTAGTTTGCGAGTACGTAAATGTACTCATGGATGTGTCCCTGGATATTCCCATGTCCAGAGTTCAAGAAGAAGTATGATGAAGACCGAGAGATCGATGACGTCTTTGCGAACTAGGCTGTCTTCCCAGTCAGCTGCCTGTAGGTGTCTTGGCAAATGACTCGGGCCCACGTTGATTGGTGTTTTCCGCTGCAAGAACTTATTGAAGATTATGGCTTCAATCAAGTAAGTAATTCCGTCGGTAATTATGGATGTTCTTTTGATACCAGTTTGATTGTGCTCAGCGACAGACTGATCACGGGATCGCTGATGTTGTAGGCACAAGGGTATTTCGGACAGCTAGTCCGGGGTCCCCACATTAGCCTGAGCCAAACTGACGCTTTTACTTTTTTGGTACAGTTGCTGCCGGCTTAGGCGATGACAAGGTTGTCAGCCCCCGCCTAGATCGCCTTGCACGTCTGGGTGAGCTGATCACCGAGACTTTGGCGGCGTCCAAGCGGTTTGCCGCCAAGTTCTTCATCTCCTCTGGTGGCCAAGAGCCTGCCGAGTTCAGCGATGTGCCCAGCATGCTGGAGCAAGCCACGAAGCTACATAAGAGCTCGCTGAATTCGGCGGCACGGGGTGGTGCCAAGACTGCGCTAGGACTATTCATGGCACACTACCCCGAGGCGGAAATAGAAGTCATTGCCGAGGGCATGCCGTCTACCTATGAAGACGGCAGCGAGGTCTAGCCGGCTGTTGTGCCGAACAGTGTTGCCGGCTATGCCACACGGGTTGCCGACATGGTGGACACGACCGTTTTCTATCGACGCCATCCTGTGCCGGCTGCTGGAGTAGCTAGAGCTGCCGTTACGGCCGAGGCGGAGGGGAGCGATAGCTCTGGGGCTGAAGTTGGCAGCCCCCAAGCCTAATATAGGCGGGCCCCCGAGCCAAAGTCGTTGTTGCCGGCTCTTTTTGCTTTATCTTGACAGCCAGCCTCCTCCTGCCCCTGAAACAATTATATCTCAACTTGTTATATTTGTAAATATTTTTCGGGGATGTACTGCTAGGCGGGAAGCCAGCGAACTTGTTTTTATTTTTCTATTTAAGTAGGCTTTTGCCTTGTTTTTATTTGGTCTGCCTTAATTTTATTTTGACTTATATGCTTGACCGCTTGTATGTTGGCAAAACCTCAGCCATGAACTTTAGCTGAAACAACCAGGGTTAGTACCATGAGTTTAGAATCAGGAACCAAAACCAACATGTTGGTGCCAAACACATACTACTAGGCGAACAACATACAAGTAATCAAAGTAAAGGAATTAGGCGGCGCAAAAAGTTGATTTTTTCTTTGGTTTGGCTCGAAAGCTGCAAGTATCTACCAGTTTGAACCTTTGCACGGAGCTAGAAAATAGGTAACTTAGATTCAAAGGGGATATATGATTGCAAGAAAAGACAAAAGATGGCATGCTTCTCAACACAGATGAGGATCAACAGACTTTTATTTCATAATCATTTATAACTTATTACAATTATAAATTGCTAAGTGTAGAAAGGACATAGCTGCTCAATGTTCCAAGGCCGTCTTGTTTGTTCAAACGGGTCGTCAATGCCTCTTTTACGCTGGGTTCCTCTCCTTCCTGCCGCCTTCTTGCGCCTTTTCTTTTCTTCTTCGTCGCGGATGTCGGCTAGGTAGTAGGAACCATCGAGCAACGCCTTTTTGACTATAAACGGTCCTTCCCATGGCGGGGATAGCTTGTGCAAGCCTTTTCTGTCTTGAATTAGGCGGAGAACCAGGTCACCTGTTCTGAAGCCTCGCTTCCGCACTCTCCGGCTATGATAGCGGTGGAGTTATTGCTGGTACAAGGCGGAGTGATGTAGAGCGACGTCTCTTTCTTCATCTAACAAGTCTAGGCTATCCTGTCTTGCACCTTCTACGTCTTGCTCGATGTAGGCTTGAACTCTTGGGGAATCGTATTTCATGTCGGCGGGTAGCACTGCCTCTGCACCATATACTAAGAAGAAAGGAGTGTAGCCGATAGATCTGTTTGGCGTTGTGCGCAAACTCCAGAGTACGGACTGTAGCTCTTATGCCCAGGCGTCGGCTGCCCTATGTAATGGAGCTTCGAGACGGGGCTTAAGTTGTCGGGGGGCTGCCCCCCGGGTAGGGTAGATCCCGGGATAATTAAGTAATGTGCCAACAGTACTTGACCTTTGGCGAGAGCAAGGGACACCTCCTGGTGTGCTGAAGGGGCAACTTGGACCTTGAGTGCTGGTAGAGTGCAAAGTGCCTCCTGGCGGGCGCAAGGGTCAGCTCTAGCGACTATAAATAGACACCCCCAGCCTGCACAATGGCGGCACAAGCATCAGCGGGTGGTTCCTCTAAGAACTAGCTTCTCGAAGATGTCTTTGCTGATAGGCTAAGACATCTTCGGGAGGCTAGGCCTAGAGATACTCATCCTGAGACGAACTCGGATGCCTCCGGAAAGGATCTCGGATCTTGGGCTCCGAGGAGACTCCCGGAAGGAGATGTATTCGGTTTTACCGGATAGACAATCCGAGTAAGTGCTAACCGGAACATCTATCTCGGTCCTGAACTTGTGCAGGAAGGACTCACGAGGTCGAGCAAAGAAGATGACCGGCACGAGGGACCCCGGTAGGCCGTCAACGGTCTGTAGCAGGCTTTCCCGCCTGATGCGGGGGAAGTACCATTCCGTCTGACACGGAAGCATGGTCACCTCCCGCCTGACACGGAAGCATGGTCACCTCCCGCTTGACACGGGAGCGCGTCAGCCGGTACGACAACGGTACAACAAGACACGACCTGCCTAGCCCGGCAATCCGGAAAAGGCTATCCGGGATGGGCCAGGACATGTCTTGTCTCTGACAGGGGGACAATGATGTTCCAGGACGGCGCCTGCTGTCCTTGCCGAGATGATGACGACGGGGTTACGCCGGATAGCGCGGCGACTAGGTCGCACTAGCCGGTGATGACATGCCGGTTAGGCCTGTCCGGTGGGGCCAAGTCGGTTTAGGGTTCCCGGCCCTCCTGGCCGAAACTCTATAAAAGGCGCCATAACTGCTTCTGTGGAAGAGAGACCAACTTGGGAGGCAAGAGCTATAGTCGCATTTACTCCTAGAGCATTTACTTCTTCATACCTTGAGTTCATCTAGTTCCTTGTGTTCTTCACTTTGAGAGATCCAAGAGCAAGCTGTAGCCCTTGTACAACAATTATATAGAGAGGAAAGGCAGGAGTAGGGGTGTTACCTCCTCACGAGGGCCCTGAACCTGGGTATATCGTCTGTGTGTTGTGTGCCTTCGTGCATTTGTTCTTGTTTGTTAGATCTTCCCTCTAGCGTGTTGCTCTTGTTTCTCGTTCTTAGAAGATCTCGGTTATACCGGAATCCTCCCCGTGTGAGCTCTTCAGCTCGCTATCCCTCCCCGGATCCACCAACGTCCATCGGCCCCACACATTAGCCATCCTATGGCATCTGCCGTGACACCACCACGACAGTTGGCGCCCACCGTGGGGCAGACAGAGGCGTTGGCTGGTGTACACATCCGGACGGGCTCCCCCGTTCATTTCGACATTCGGGTTCTCTCTGGCCTTGTCGTAAGGCTGGGTGAGATGGACTTCGTCAGCGACAACGCAGGGTGCTTCCGGAACAGACCCTTTCCGGTGAACGGATGCCTCATTGACTTTGGTGGTTTCACCACCTACGTCGCCACCGAAGTTATCTGTAGCTATCCGGACATGGTCCTGGAAGCTGAGGATCCCCCCATGCTCTGCGCTACTCGGGGTCTGCGTGCCGGTCGCTCCCCGAGTTCCGTCGCGGTAATGATGGTCAGGGCAACCGAGGAGGAGTACCAAGACGCTGACGGCGATGCCGGGAGCGGCCACGTCCGTTTGGCCAAACCTCCTCGGGAAAGAGGTGCGGCCCGAGATGACGATCCACAACCGTCCCAGCCACGTCGTCGTCCGGATCCCCTCTCGGGTCTGGTGGCCAAGTTGGCTATCCCTGTAACTGCTGAAGCAGACACCCAGGCCACTTCGGCTGATCTAGAGGAGCAGCGTAGGTTGCTACTCGCTGAAGCACAGGAGATCGCCGAGATCCGTCGCGAGCTCAATGCTAGCCTCCTGGAGTACAATGCAGCTCACGGATTCCTTAAGATAGACTCCCGGGACAAGCGCATCGCGGAGCTGTGCAAGAAAGGAAGAATGGTGAATGATGAGTTGGCGGGTGGAGCCGCAACCAGTCACACGGGTAGCCTGATCTCGGCGGGGAAGCCAGTGTACAGCTCGCCGGCGAAAACTCTTAGGGCTGCCGAAGCAGCCATGGCCGAGTTGGTAGGGTTATCCGGTGAGGCTCTGCGCAAGCAACAGGAGCGGTTGAACGAGTTGGTGATCGAGGCCAACCGGCAGAACCAGGCCTTCAAGAAGAAGAACCCCGGGGCGGGATCCCAGGTGCACTCAGCTAGACCCAATAGCCAGAAATCGGACGGAGAGGCCTCTTCCCCGCATCCGAGCAGAAGCAAGAGCAAGAGCAAGAGCCGGAGCCGTAGTCGGGGCTCCGGGAAGAACAAGCAGCTGCAGGCCTATGATCCGGCCTTCACCGGCATCCAGCAAGCCGGGCAGCGTAACTCAGGGCAGGCGGGAAGTACCCGTGAAGGTGGCAACCTGGGTGTAGGAAACAATAACCCGGCTAGCCGTGGTAATCCACCCCAGGACCCTCCTCATGTTCAGGGAAACCCGCGAAGGGAGGCCGCCTCTGTCCCGCAGCAGGCTGTGATCCCGGCACAAGACCGGCTCAACGATGGCAACTCAAGACTGCAGCAGCTCGGATACCACCCCGATGAGAATCCTTTGGGATCTCGGATAGGAGCCAGACAGCTGAATCCGGTAGATGCCAGATTCCGGCTCGATCGAATTCACCAATCCGAGCTAGTGGAAGAGCAAGGACCTCCGGGACCTGCCTGCTTTGGACCCCGGATCATGCGGGAGCCGCCTGTCCGAAATTTTCAGCTCAACCGGGGTGCTAATACCTATGACGGCAGCAAGAAGCCGGAGGACTGGCTAACCGACTATGTAACTGCTGTAAGCATAGCTGGTGGAAACAGACGCTGGGCGGTACGTTACGTACCGCAGATGTTGGAAGGGCCTGCCCGAATCTGGTTGAACAACTTGAGAAATGGCAGTATAGACTGCTGGTTAGATTTCGAGGAGGCGTTTATCAGCAACTTCACCAGCACGTACAAAAGGCCAAACAGGCCTCAAAGCTCGTCATCTGTAGGCAAAGGAGCAACGAGACTGACCGGGAATACCTTACCCGGTGGAGCAATATTCGCAATTCTTGCGAAGGTGTGGTAGAGGCACAGGCCATCTCTTGGTTTGCACAAGGATGCCGGCATGGCTCAATGCTATGGCAGAAATTGCAAAGGAAGATGCCGGCGACCTTGGCGGAGACCATGCGCATCGCCGATACCTACACGCTTGGAGATCCCATGCAACCCCTGGTGGATGTCGGTGACTCCAACAGTAGGAATGCGGGACCTCAGCGTTCGGGTTCGAGCAGGAGCCATGATCGCCAGGATTTTGGCCAGAAGAGGAATCAGCCCGAGTACCACCATGCCGCACATCACGTCGCAGCAGTGAGCCTGGAGCAAGAGGATGCCGGCAACAGTCAGCGTCAAAAGACAAGTGGCCCGGCTTGGGGTCAGAGTCAGGAAGTGCAAAAAACTTGGGTGGAACAAAAGAAGCCCCTGACGTATGAAGAGATGCTGAACAAGCCATGCTGCTACCATACTCTAGAGGCCAACAAACCACTCTACTCGGCAGTGCAGCTGGTATCAGCGCACATTGCAGGAGGGCAGCTCGGGAGCTGTTCGGCCAAGTGCTCCGGCATCTCGACCCAACATTCCGAGACCCGCTCCTCCGACATCGGGGGCCAACGCGATCCGGATCAATCAGCCTCAGCGAGGACCCCCACCTCGGCCGGTGAATGTGGTGCACACCCGGAACGACAATGGTGCAGGCCCCGGTAACCAAGCCGGACACCAACAGGGCAACTACCGGGAGGCGCATCAAAGCTATGTGGTCTTCGTGACCGAGCCCACTGACCAGAGGAGTGTGCGACAGCGTGCCCTGGAGGTGAACGCCGTGATCCCGGCGGTGCCCAAGTTCTTGCACTGGTCCGAGATGGAGATCACGTGGAACCGGAAGGATCATCCCAGGGTTATGCCTAAGCCGGGGGCGTACGCCTTGGTGGTGGACCCAACATTTGTCGGACCAAGCCTCAATGTCCGCTTCAGCCGGGTTCTGATTGACAATGGCAGTGCCATTAACATCATGTACAAGGACACGATGCTGAAGCTGGGGGTGTCCATGAACACCATGTTGCCTACCGAGATGACCTTCCACGGCATTGTGCCCGGAGTCTCTTGTTCCCCCATGGGTAAAATATGGGTTGAGGTGTTATTCGGAACCCGGGAGAACTGCCGAACCGAGAGCTTGGAATTCGAGGTCGTGGACCTCGAAAGCCTGTATCACGCACTGATCGGCAGGCCAGCCCTGGACAAGTTCATGATCTCAACTCACATGGGCTACCTGAAGATGAAGATGCCGGGACCTAACGGCGTAATCACCATCTCGGGAGACCACAAGCGCTCCATGGAGTGTGCCTCGGCGGGATCATGCTTAGCTGAGTCCCTGGTGATTGCGGAAGAAAAGAAGAGGATCCAGCAGGTGGTGGCGATGGCCAAGACCTCCCAACTCGGAATGCCCGGGATGGTGAACCCGGAGCAGGGTGCATCATTCCAGCCCCCCAAGGAGACCAAGAAGGTGGGTGTGGACCCCAGCAACCCGGAGCGCCAAGTTATCATTGGCAGCAACCTGGACAGCAAATAGGAAGGCGAGCTCGTCGACTTCCTTCGTGAGAATCGGGATGCTTTTGCGTGGTCAAGTGACGATCTGCAAGGTGTCCCAAGGGAGTTGGCTGAGCACTCTCTGTTTGTTAGACCGGACGCGAAGACGGTGAAGCAACCGACTAGGCGCCTCTCGGATGAAAGAAGAGCTGCCGTCATGGAGCATTTGGCTATACTGCTGGCCGCCAGATTCATAATGGAAGTGCTGCACCCGGATTGGATATCAAATCCGGTCCTAGTAGAGAAGAAGAAGGATGATCCCCTCCTGCTTAAGGTGTGGCGCATGTGCATCGACTTCACCAACCTCAACAAAGCATGCCCGAAGGACCCCTTCCCACTGCCCCGGATAGATCAAGTGACAGATTCCACTACCGGGAGTGAACTTTTGACTTTTTTAGATGCCTATTCTGGTTTTCACCAGATACCTTTGAATCCGGATGATCAATTGAAAACTGCTTTTATTACCCCTTATGGGGCTTATTGCTATCGTGTCATGACTTTCGGTTTGAGAAATGCTGGTGCTACATATCATAGGTGCATGCAAAAATGTTTGCACGACCAGATAGGCCGGAATGCCGAAGTCTATGTCGATGACATAGTCATACAAAAGAAAGAAAAGGCCTCACTGATAGATGGTCTGAGGGAGACGTTTAAGAACTTAAGAAGATTCCGGATGAAGTTGAACCCGGATAAGTGCACATTCGGTGTTCCGGCAGGGAAGTTACTCGGTTTCCTCATCTCAAGCCGGGGAACTGAGGTCAACCCGGGTAAAATTCGTGCTATCGAGAGCATGAAATTGCCCGTACGTCTCAAAGATGTGCAGAAATTCACTGGTTGTCTTGCATCCCTAAGTCTGTTTGTGAGTCAACTTGGAGAGAAGGTCTTGCTCCTGTACCAGTTGATGAAGAAAAGAAAAACATTTGTTTGGACCCCGCAGGCCGACGCGGCGTTCAACGATTTGAAGAGAATGCTCTCAACATCACCCTTGTTGGCATCCCCATTACCCAAGGAACCTATGCTGCTGTATATTGCTGCCACCAACCGGGTAGTCAGTGTGGCAATGGTGGTAGAGAGGGAAAAAGGGGGCAAGCTGATACAAAGGCCGGTGTATTATCTCAGTGAGGTGATCTCGGAATCCAAGCAGAACTACCCGCACTACCAGAAGATGGCGTATGGAGTGTACATGGCAGTGACCAAGCTCAAGCACTACTTTCAAGAACACCCGATCACAGTGGTGTGCGAGGCACCTCTGGCCGTGATCATCGGTTGCAAGGACGCTAGCGGCCGGGTAGCCAAATGGGCCATCCAGTTGTCTCCGTACGCTCCGGCTTATGAGAGACGAGATGCCATCAAGTCGCAGGCGCTGCCGGACTTTTTGGTAGACTGGGCCGAGATGCAATATGAACCTCCGATGCCGGATTACAATTTCTGGAGGATGCATTTCTATGGCTCCAAGGCTAAGATCGGGTTGGGTGCCGGAGTGGTCCTCACTTCACCAAAACAGGATGTGCTGAAGTATGTTCTGCAAATTCATTTCCGGGCATCTAACAACGTCGCGGAATATGAGGCCTTGGTTCATGGACTGAATGTCGCCAGGGAGATCGGCATCCGCCGGATAGAATGTTTTGGTGATTCCTACCTCGTAGTGCAGCAGGTGTCGGGGAATTGGGATGCGCTTGATGCAAACATGGCCTTGTACAGATTTCATGTGCAGAAAATATCCGGATTTTTCTAAGGATGCGAGTTCAAGCACATACCTAGAGGAGAAAACGAGGCAGCGAATGTCTTGTCCAAGCTAGGGTCATCTCGGGATGCCATCCCACCCGGGATCGCTCTTGAGCATTTGAGGAAGCCATCTATTCAGCCCTCACCCGAGTCGGATTCTATCTTCATCCCCAAGGAGCCTAGTTTGGATGCCGTACCCATGGAAGTAGATGTCGGGAGCATCACATCGAACTCGGGGACTGCGTCACTATGCTCAGAGAGGCAAAGAAAGATGATGATGGAGGTGATGTTGGCAGAGCCAATGGACATAGACGCTCCCGTGTTCCCGGTTCGACCTGTCCCGGGATGGGCACAGCCCATTATGGCTTACATCTTGGAAGGAACCCTCCCGGAGAATGAAGTGGAAGCCCGGCAGATAATGCGAAGGTCAAAAGCATACACCGTCATCAATCAAGAGCTATACAAGAGGAGTGTCACTGAGGTACTCCAAAGATGTGTGGAACCGGCAGAAGGACAAGAGATGCTCCTGGAAATACATCAGGGGGAGTGTGGACATCATGCATCATCCTGGGCCCTAGTGGCGAAAGTGTTCCGACATGGGTTCTACTGGCCCACTGCGTTGCAAGAGGCAGAAGACATTGTCCGGAAGTGTGGAGGATGCCAGAGGTTTGCTCACCGGATACATATGCCGGCGTCAGCACTGAAGACAATCCCTATCACTTGGCCATTCGCAGTATGGTGTTTGGATATGGTCGGGCAGTTCAAACCGGCACGAGGCAATATGACGCACATACTGGTCATGGTAGATAAATTCACCAAGTGGATAGAGGTCAAGCCAATCCGGAAGTGTGATGGACACACCACTGTGCAATTCCTGAAAGACATCATCTTGAGATACGGGTACCCGCACCAATTTTGCTGTGGGGGAATTCGCTCGATTTTGTGCTGAGAAGGTAACCCGGCTGGATGTAGCATCAGTTGCACACCCGGAAGCAAACGGGCAAGTCGAAAGAGCAAATGCTTTGGTCTTGGCCGGCATCAAAGCCCGTTTGATCGAGCCACTATTGAGAACTCCGGGATGCTGGATAGAGGAGTTACCGGCGGTTTTGTGGGGTCTCCGGACTACACCGAATAGATCTACCGGGTATACGCCATTCTTCATGGTGTATGGTGCCGAGGCAGTACTCCCAACCGACATACAATATGATTCACCAAGAGTGACAATGTTCACCGAGACCGAGGCAAAGGAGGCCCGAGAAAATGATGTTGATTTACTTGAGGAGGCAAGAGAATTGGCACTTTCTCAGTCTGCAATTTACCAGCAAAACCTCCGCCGCTATCATAGCCGGAAGGTGCACCCGAGAGTGTTCCGAGAAGGAGATCTTGTGCTAAGGCTCATCCAACGCACGGCCGGAATGCATAAGCTGTCGCCTCCATGGGAGGGACCTTTCGTGATAAGCAGGGCATTGCACAATGATTCTTATTACCTTGTAGATGCACAGGAGGCTAGGAAAGGTGTAATGGACAAATCCGGAGAGGAAACCAAACGTCCATGGAATGTAGCTCTGCTTCGACCCTTTTACTCATAAAGGGCTCAGTGTATGACGTATTTCAGTTTTTATGTATTAATGAAAGTAAGGCCCCCCGGGAGGAACCCGGGGACTGCCTCGTTGTGTGCCCATTTACTTTGTCCAGTTTGTTTATTATTTCATACCGGCATCTCGGGAAGGAACCCGGGGACTGCCGAGTACCTATTTTTTGTGTTATTTGTATGCCGGGAAAGTTCCGATTTCGATTCTCAAAGTCAGAGTAATGTATGTCATGTGAAATCATCTTGTGACTCGACTGACGCACGCCGAAATGGTAGTCAAGAGCAAAGAGAGTCAAATGTGGGGAACACGAAAATGGTCTCGGGGACTCGGAGCAGGAACTTATCCGGCATGCATGTTTTTACTAACCCAATTGTTTTTTATGTCGGAAATTTGGTTAACTAGAACTCGGATTTTCTTAAGTAATGTATGACGTGTATGGAGTTTTGTGACTCGACTGTCGAACGCCGAGATGGTAGACAAGAGCAGAAATTGCCAAAGTACGGTAAACATGAAAAGGAACTCGGGGACTCGTAACAGAATAAACCGACATAGCTTGTTCGGATAGATAATTTAGTACGGAACATAAATGTTAATAGTATATATTACATTTTGCACCCGGCATCCCGGGGATTTAACAGTTCTACTCTTAAATATTTCTAAGTAGTAGGGGAAGCCGTCTTCTCGGCGATGGCAGCAGCGGGAGCAGCGGTGGCGGTGTCCTCAGCACCGGCAGCGGTACTCGGGGCATCTGGGCGCGCCTCGGCCTGGGAGGCCTCGGGTGGCGAAGGAGTTGAAGCATCCCGGGAAACCACGGTCTCGGTGGCGGCACCAGAAGCAGCGTCATCCTCCTCCGGGATCTCAGCGTCCGCGTCGCCGGTCGCACCGGTTTCGTCGTCATCCTCGTAATCGGATTCGGAGTCGGAAGCAACGACGCTGGCGGTGAAGGCGCGGATATTGGACCAGGAGGCGATGCGATGCGCCACTTCTTGTCGCCGCTGGACCTTAGCCGGATCGCTGCACCACGGCGAGATGGTGCGCAGGCGCTGGATCACGTCCAGGTCGAGACCTTCGTACCAACTAAGTACTTGGGTCAAGACCTGATCGGCACCAGCCCGCGCACTGGAGCGTTTCCAAGCATGGACACGCCTCCCGGCACCTCGGAGTGCGCTCGCAAGTTCGCCGACCGAGAGCGTCGCGCTGACACCCGGCCACAGCGCACCGTGAACGTGGATCGTGGCGCTAAGCAACTCCGTCCCAATCGACCGGAGAGGCACGATCCGGGCCTTCAGGGCAGTGAGGTGATCCTCAATGTCCCAAGCATCCGAGACAGGGCCCTTCCCGGCACGCTTCTCCCGGGCGGCAGCAACCGCAAGAGCAACAGCGTCGCGGGAGTGCTCAAATTCTCCGTTAAAAAGAAGAGTTGTCAAGCGACTAGGTCATAAGAAGAGCAACAACAAAGAAAGAGAGCAAGGAAAAAAGGGGGATGTCGGTCCACTTACTGTTAAGATCCCGGTTCAATACAGTTAGCTCGGAGAGCCAAGTATCGGCCCGTGACCGGAGAAGAGCCAGCCCGGTCTCGGCGAGACGCGCGCGCTTCTCGGACTGGTCCAAGGTCTCCTTTTGCTTCTGCGTCGCCTCCATGAAGCGCGTCTTCATGTCGATCGCAGCAGATCTGGCCTTTTCAAGCTCGCAATTGAGCCGCGCGATCTCGGCCTGCGCGGTAGCAAGTGCGGCCTTCTGATCCACCGAAATTTTGCGCGCGGCATCTCGCTCCTCCCGGAGGCGCTCCTTGCACTTCTTGGACTGACCGAGATCAGCAAGAACCCGGTTGAAGATGCTGCCGCGTTTCTTGCTGCACTCCTGAAATCAAGACAAAGAAGGATGAGTCAATCTTGGAAAAGATTTAAGGGACTCGGGAGACTCCGAAATCGGTAACAATTAAAGGCTACTCGGTAGGGAGGATCTCGGGGACTCGGTTTCCGAGTCCTGAAATTTTCTCTAAGATTGGAGCCTAGTGGTCTGCTATTCGGTGGAATCTAGAGCACTAAGCACCAATCTCGGGGACTAGTGGAGATGGACCAATTTTTGAAAAAAGCTACTCGGTAGGGAGGATCTCGGGGACTCGGTTTCCGAGTCCTGATATTTTCTCTAAGATTGGAGCCTAGTGGTCTGCTATTCGGTGGAATCTAGAACACTAAGCACCAATCTCGGGGACTAGTGGGGAAGGAAGAAATATTTATTGTTGAAGGAAAGGGAACAAACTTACCTCGGTCACCCGAGTAACATCCAGCGCGGCCACTTGGAGAGCGTGCAGAGCTTGAGCGTTGCGGCTAGGGCCGGCAGCGTGCAAGTCCCCCACGGTCTCGGAGGCGTCAGCGGCAATCCAGGCCTGGTTGTATTCGTCAACAACGTGTATGCCAGAGCCGCCGGGCGCGCGAGCAACAACAACTTCCCGGGATCCTGAAGGCACAAAGGAGCTTACGGTTGCTCGCAGCGTCCGCAGGGCAGCAGTTTGGATCTCGGCGGGAGGTGGCGGTAACGGTGAAAACTTACCCGTGCGTAGGGCCAAGTCTTGGGCCGAGGATGTCGGGGCAGCAGTAGGTTGGGCAGAAATTGTTTTCTGCCCGGCAACCTTGGTGCACGCTTTCGCGGCAGGGCGATCAGTTTGCCGGGAAGAGGCTGCGGGCTGTTTCTCCGGGGCTCTCTTATTCGCAGCTTGCCGGGAGGGGACGCTTGGCACGGGCCGCCGGGGAGGGCTCATGATCTCTGCCTCGAGCCCGGGGACCCTGCGCGGACTCTCCGGAAGAAGGATGTCTTCCGATGTAGTCGTGGCCTGGACTGGAGTCTCGTCGACCACCGGACGAGTATCCGAAGCCGCGGCAGCAGTCGGTGCGGCA
Source organism: Poa annua (assembly GCA_026929855.1). Lineage (NCBI taxonomy): Eukaryota > Viridiplantae > Streptophyta > Magnoliopsida > Poales > Poaceae > Poa > Poa annua. The sequence continues at coordinate 26,211,526 of CM049432.1, forward strand.
CCAGAAGCAGGAGGCTCGCTTCTTCGGGCAGGAGGACGAGGTGGAGAAGAGGCAGCCCGAGGCGGGCTGGGAGTCCGGGATCCAGGAGGACGGGAGGCAAAGGAGGACGGGAGTCCCTGAAAGAAATATCTCAGTAAAAGCTTCAGGAGAAGGCAAGATCATGTAGCATGAAGTAAAGAAAAGGAACCCGGAATCCACGGTGAGAGGACCCTTCCTCCGGCGTTGAGGCTTCTCGGCCGTTTGTTTGTTCGGCTTGCTCCTCTTGGGGGGGTTGCCGGAATCATCGGCAGCATCAGTGTCGGAAGCCACACGCTTCCGGCTCTCGGCACGTTTGGTCGCGGCCGTGGGTTTCGGAACCACTGCTGAAGCCCAGTTGAGGTGAAGAGCATCAATCACATCGAGTATTTGATAGTCAATCTCATCCTCGTCATCCGAAGAAATGGAAATAGCCTCTGAGTTTGAAGGGTTACCCGGGGCGGCAGCTTTGACTAGAGGAATGGCGAGATGGTCCTCGCCGTCGGGATCCTCTCTCGGCATCTCGGTCGGTGCTGCGAGGGTTCGGCGCGAAATTCCCGTTGGCGTGGATCGCGTCCTCCTCGGTTTGCCGCTCGAATAACTGCGCGAATAAATTACCACAGGACAACCATGTCGGTTTCCAGCAGAACCCGGGTGCAAATGCAAGTTTACGAAAGACAGACAGGAGCACCTGTTTCAGGGGTTTTTTCCGGGATCCCCCGATGGCACCCCAGACATAGTCATCCGACATCTTCGTCCGAGCAATAGCTCGAACGCGCCGGACGACCGCAGAATGGTCCAACCCAAAAATACTGGTCCTGGTGGGGTCTAAGTTCCCGGCCATATGGCACATCTTGTGCACTCGGGTTTGGAGGGGGCAAACGCGGCGAATGATGAAGCAACGCAGGAGATCGTCGCCAGTCATCTTGTCGGTTAGCACGTTGAGGACGTCGTGCATACATCGGACCTCTTCGGTATCCGAGAACCGTTTCCAGAGGTGGAATTGGCGAGGGGTCCAATGGCGAACTCCGGCAAATTTATGAAATCCGGATTCGAGGATCCCGGAACATCTCCCGAGCTCTCCCGATTCTTCACATAGAAGAAGCTGCGCTGCCACTTCCGGCAGGATTCTAGTCCTTTGACTATAGGAAATCCGGAGTCAGGACGGGGGATGATGGGGGCCGCTCCGCAGTCGACCAAGTCTTTTACTTTCTGATCCGGATTGGGGATGACTTGGCGACGAAGTATGAAGTACCTGGCCCAGAGGTCCAGGAATGGCCATACGCCGAGGTATGCTTCCGAGTAGGTGGTGAAGACCGAAAGCATCATGATGGCGTTAGCTGGGAGATGATGGGGTTGGAGGCTGTAGGTGTCGAGGAAGTTGCGGAAGAAGGGGCTAGCCGGAAGCCCAAACCCGCGCTCGAAGTGCGTGAGGAATACAACGTATTCCCCGGGTTGGGGTTCCGGTTGAACCTCGTCCTCCGGGAGACGGCTCTCAACTTCTGGCGGAATCCGGTGTGTCCGGTACAGCCAATCGAGATCCTCCTGTGTGGTCTCAGATCCATCCCAGCACCCCCGGATACTTTCTTCACCCATGCCGGAGAAGTCCGCAGATGTATCCGGGCTTCTCTGCAGGCGCAGCGGCAGTTAGTCGGAATTAGTCTACCGAGAGCTAAGATACCGGATCACAAACTCCTAAAGACAACCGGGTTCCTGGCAAGTAAGATCTACCGCGTGCTAGTAAATCAAAACTTAAATGAGGAAAATAGGCTCGGACTAAGCTCAAACAGGGCATAGTGCGGGCAAGAGGCTAAGTCCTACAGCGAGTCTTCATCCCCGCCGCGCGCCACGTGAATCGTGCTCGCCGGTGGCGGCGCAGCCGCGCGTGTTTTAGGGCACGACCGAGCGCGAGACATCGTTCTCGTGAAAGAAAGGTTCATCGGGGCGGAGAGAAGAACTCACTGGAGAAAGCGAGGCCGGTGATGGGCAAGAAGGGCACGAACCAATGATGAAGCAAAGGGCTCCGGCGACCAACGAGAGCGGCGGAGTTCGGGCTCCGGGCACGGCTACGGCGGCGTGCTCGAGACGGCGATGGCGGAAGTGTGAAGGGGAGGAAGAAGAAGAGGTGACCGTTCCGGTCCCCTATTTGTGGGGGGATTCCGGAGCGGTTTCAAATTTTCCCGCCCACGATCTCTCCGATCGTGGGTGGGATCCCTTCTGTGCAGCGCGGCACGTGGCACCCACCGGAGCGCCCGATCCGGCCACACCGAGGGCCACACAGCCCCAACGGTTGGACTTCGGATCGGCTGCGGCTCCCGGCGCGCGAACCCGAGCAGCGGCGTGCTCGGTCAGAGGCACTCGAGTGCACTTCTGATCAGACAGGACGTCGGGTGGGACCCGGCTCGCGATCTCGAATTCAATGCAGAGCCAACGATCAAGATTCACTCAAGCTGCACTATCCGGTTACAGGCATCGCCTTCCGGTTGAAGCGATCTCGGTATGAGGATCTCGGGAAAAAACCGATCTCGGCATCTAGTCGGAGGATAATATCGTATGTTCTCAGAAAATAGTTGTTATTAAAGCTGATCCTGCACATCATCCGAGGTCGCTGCGCAGCACCAGCTTCGGGGACTAGTGTCGGGGGGCTGCCCCCCGGGTAGGGCAGATCCCGGGATAATTAAGTAATGTGCCAACAGTACTTGACCTTTGGCGAGGGCAAGGGACACCTCCTGGTGTGCTGAAGGGGCAACTTGGCCCTTGAGTGCTGGCAGAGTGCAAAGTGCCTCCTGGCGGGCGCAAGGGTCAGCTCTAGCGACTATAAATAGACAACCCCCAGCCTGCACAATGGCGGCAGAAGCATCAGCGGGTGGTTCCTCTAAGAACTAGCTTCTCGAAGATGTCTTTGCTGATAGGCTAAGACATCTTCGGGAGGCTAGGCCTAGAGATACTCATCCTGAGACGAACTCGGATGCCTCCGGAAAGGATATCGGATCTTGGGCTCCGAGGAGACTCCCGGAAGGAGATGTATTCTGTTTTACCGGATAGGCAATCCGAGTAAGTGCTAACCGGAACATCTATCTCGGTCCTGAACTTGTGCAGGAAGGACTCACAAGGTCGAGCAAAGAAGATGACCAGCACGAGGGACCCCGGTAGGCCGTCAACGGTCGGTAGCAGGCTTTCCCGCCTGATGCGGGGGAAGTACCATTCCGTCTGACACGGAAGCATGGTCACCTCCCTCCTGACACGGAAGCATGGTCACCTCCCGCCTGACACGGAAGCATGGTCATCTCCCGCCTGACACGGGAGCGCGTCAGCCGGTACGACAACGGTACAACAAGACACGACCTGCCTAGCCCGGCAATCCGGAAAAGGCTATCCGGGATGGGTCAGGACATGTCTTGTCTCTGACAGGGGGACAATGATGTTCCAGGACGGCGCCTGCTGTCCTTGCCGAGATGATGACGACGGGGCTACACCGGATAGCGCGGCGACTAGGTCGCACTAGCCGGTGACGACATGCCGGTTAGGCCTGTCCGGTGGGGCCAAGTCGGTTTAGGGTTCCCGGCCCTCCTGGCCGGAACTCTATAAAAGGCGCCTTAACTGCTTCTGTGGAAGAGAGACCAACTTGGGAGGCAAGAGCTATAGTCGCATTTACTCCTAGAGCATTTACTTCTTCATACCTTGAGTTCGTCTAGTTCTTTGTGTTCTTCACTTTGAGAGATCCAAGAGCAAGCTGTAGCCCTTGTACCACAATTATATAGAGAGGAAAGGCAGTAGTAGGGGTGTTACCTCCTCACGAGGGCCCTGAACCTGGGTATATCGTCTGTGTGTTGTGTGCCTTCGTGCATTTGTTCTTGTTTGTTTGATCTTCCCTCTAGCGTGTTGCTCTTGTTTCTCGTTCTTGGAAGATCTCGGTTATACCGGGATCCTCCCCGTGTGAGCTCTTCAGCTCGCTATCCCTCCCCGGATCCACCAACGTCCATCGGCCCCACACATTAGCCATCCTATGGAATCTGCCGTGACACCACCACGACATAAGTCCTGAGAGGACTAAGCCGTTTGTTCGCTCTACTTGTCCATTTGATTGAGTGTGTGACACAGATGCCAAATCAAGCCGGATGCCTAGATCACTGCAGTATTCTTCGATGTCGCCTTGTGATAGGCTACTGCCATTAACAGTGATAATGTTGTGTGGAACTCCGAACCGAGAGATGTTCCCCAGAGGAAATTGGTGGTTGTTCGTGCGTCAAGTTTGCTGATCGGCTTGGCCTCGACCCATTTAATGAACTTGTCGACATCGACCAACAGGTGAGTATTGTAACATCCCAACATTTTTTAATGTTTGAAAATCACTAAAATTTCAAATTTTGTTTTTGATTAAAATAAAACATTAAATGCATAAGAAAACCAACTTCAAATATAATGAAAGAGTTGAATATTTCAAATATCTCAGTTTATCATTATTTTCAAAAGTTGTTTCAAGTTAAACATTGTATTATCCATTGTATTGCTTAAAACCTCAATATCTAATTTGACAACTGTTTTACAAACTTTCAACCACTTAGCCATATCTTTTCATAAATTAAAATAATATTTACAAATGTTCTTTTAAACTATTTAAAACATGGTATTTTGCCAAATGGTTTTCATTCTTTTACATGAGTGAAAACATAGTTTTTGGAAGTTTCAAGTCTATAGTTTATAACTTTAAAACTTCATAGATTTTATAATTAATTAATTATCCAAATGGGCATTTCATTAACTTAAATTATTTTCATTAATTTTCGAAACATAAAATGATTTTCATGAATATATTTAATATAAGAAATGAAATAAATCTAGAATCATTTCCAAATGTATTTTATGGAGTTTTCAAATTCTTTATCATATTATGAAATTTAATGGTGCACAAAAATAATGAGAATTAAAATTGGATACTCCATATTTCCCCGTCATTTCAAATAGATGTGTTATGTCATTTAAATATTGTAATGAAGCCAAAATGTTTTAATATTGGAAAATGAGCTTAATTAACTTACTTTCAAACTTATATAAGTGATGTGTTATTATAAATTCTATTTCGTCAAACTGAAATTTAATTAGGCATTAATTTATAATTAGTATCAAATTAGTATTAAACAAATAATCCAAAATTATTAATTTTAAAAAGTTTTCAAAACTTGCCCACTAATATTTTAAAACATAGATATGAATATTACAAATTTATAGAAATTTATTTGACTACATTTGGAATTGTAAATCAAAAGTTATAAATGAAATGAATAAATCAGAAAAGAAAAAGTGAAAAACCTGACAGGCGGGACCCACCTGTCAGGGAGGATCGTCTTCAACCTCCAGGTGAAAATCGCGCCCGAGAACGCCGGCGATCTCCTTCCAAAATCCGAGCTCAAATGACGCGATTTGTTTCCTCCGAGCTTCCCTATAAGTAGCCCTGCCCCTCCTCTACGTTCCCCCCATGAAACCCTAGCCCAATCCGCCGTGAGCCCGAAGAAATTGCACGCCGGAGTTCGCCATTTCCGCCGGCCTTTTTCCTTCGAATCCCGGCGAAAAAGCAAGCTCCACCCCTGAGACCCCCTCTACTCTCCTCCTCTCGCTCGTGCGCACCTGCGGACGCCTTCCCCGTGCCTCCTCCTCTACCAATCGTGCGGGGCACGGACAAGCAAAGCTCACCGCCGCCCGAGCACCTTCGGCCACGCCTCCAAGGAACTTCGGAACGTCCGAGAAGGCGACGTCGCCTCCATCGCCTTCCCCACGATGAGCCGCACCCGAGGACGTCATCCGCGCGTCCGGGGGAGCACCGCAGCTAATTCCGAAGCCACCGCCATCTGCCTCGTCTCCGACCATCCACGCCGCCCGGTGAGCTCCTTCTCGTCAGCCGTCCGATCTTCTTTTTGTGGTCGAGATTAGATCCTTACGCGAATGGAAACGGACAGATCTGGACCATCAGATCCAGATCCAACGGCCCAGATCCATCCACTTAACCACGTCAGCGCCGAGTCAGCATGCACAGTCAGGGCCACGTCGGACCCAGTCAGCGCTTAGTCAATAGATCTGTCATATTTGCAGAAAAGACCCTGTACATTAGTTTTATCATATCTTTTTCTCTGTTTATCCAAATTGAAATATTTTTATATATTTCAAAAGCCCTTAACATGTAGAACATTATAGATCTATTGGAATTAAAATTTGACTTAGTTTCAAATATTCAAATTTCAAATGGATGATTTGAGTACATTTGTCATAACTTTAAATTTATAAATTCAAAAATTGCAAATAAAATTGTTTTGGAATCCTTAAATATGTGTTATATTATGATTCTGTTAGAAAATAATTTTTGAGAATAGTTTTGACAATTTAATAATCATATCCTTAAATTGAAAAGTTTGACTATTTTGGTCATAACATTTAATAGAAAGATTAATTTTGATTTAATCCAATTGATATAAATTTATTTAAATCCCCTCTATCTATTAATATTATTTATACATTTTTTTTATAAAAATTTGATCATAGAAAACTTTAATCTTATATTTATTCCTTTACTTATAGTTTGCAAAAATAGAAATTATTTAAATTGCATTTTTAGCCTCATGCTGTCGGCCTAGTGGGAACTGGGGTATGGAGAGCCCATTCCCCCCAGGCCTCGCACGTTGGCCAGACAGGCGAAACGACTAAGGACCAGGCATCACCGCCTGGCGGGACCCTCGAGAGGCAATTCCCCTCTAGGGCGTGAAGAGGAAACGAGGGCCTCAAGGGACCCCTCGCCTCAGGGGACCCTCCCGAGGCGCCAGCTCGCCTCGAGGCAGTCCCGTAGGAATCTCCGCTCAGGCCTCCCCGCGCCTGAAGGGAAACGTTGCGGCCAAGGAAGTACGGCCATACGCAAATGGCCTCTGCCACGCCCACGTGGTGACGCAAGCACCCCTGTTTCCGTTTTGGTGATAAAGGGGTCAATAAAGCGGCTCTGCCTGCTGCGCAGCTGCCAGGACCTTCTACTCTGACGATAAAGCTGGTGGACAGCGCAACACTCCAAAGGAGAACGTCATCGTGGGCTCCACCTCAGAGACTGCCTTCTCTATGGGCAGTACAGCGCGGTCGGCCGCCTGTCGGCCACCGCGCCCACCTTTATCAACCATGGACCGTGTCCTTGGACGAACACGCCGCGGTGGACTCCAACTCCACCATGCCTCTGCCATGTGGGAGCCACCTTGAAGGCCAAGCCGAAGGAGAGCGCCAGAGGCGCCTATAAAAGGGGGAAGACATCCATCGTAGCAGAAGTCGACTCTTGGGGTGCTACAACCCTTGTAAACCCTAGCAACACTTGGTAGGATAGCCTCTGGCTGGAGGAGGAAGAAGACGACCGCTTCCCTCCCCAGGCAAGAACTGCCTCAAGGGGGCCTCCGGCAAGCTCCATTGTACTGTAACCTCCATCATCTAATACAGACAAGCAGGAGTAGCGGTCTTACCTCCTCACGAGGGCCGTGAACCTGGGTAAGGGCCGGTGTCTACCTCTGTCATGTGCGTGTCTTCTTCGGGTTCGGCGAATAACGTCGCGGAGCCACTCGAGGGTCTAGACCTCCGCGTTCAATCCCCTTCACGAACTACACTTCAGGAAGTGACTACCCCCGATTCTTTGGAGTCATAACCCTACATTTGGCGCGCCAGGTAGGGGATTGAGGCGTGTCAACAACCTTCGAGTTTGTCTCCGCGCCATGGTGAACACCCGCGCCACCCGCGTCGCCCGCGTCAACTGACATGCGCTTGGGGGAGCACGCGCGCCGCCAGGCACCGCGACCACCCGCTCACGGCGGGGCCGACCCCGCCATAAAGAGAATGTCCCTTCTGGCCCTCATGCACAACTCCGACCACCAGGAGGACGTGCAGTCGTCGCACCCGACACAGCGCCCGAGCGGCTCGGGCCCGGGGAGGACAGACCCTGCGCCTCACACCGCGCTGCTCATGGCGCAGGATCTGCTACGCTACCAGCACACCGCTGAGGCCCACGAGCAGTGGCTCCAACGCCTCAACCACCTCGTCGGCATCGCCACGACGCGTCCCGCTCTGTCGCAGTCCAACCTGCGCCCCTCTCTCGCGGGAACGGTCGCGACAAACGCGCCTCCGCCACCTCCGGGGCCTGCACCGGCTGCGGCACAGAGGGCTGCTTCGCACGCGTCCTCGCCGCACGATTGCTTGATCGTGCAGCGCACCGCGCCCGACGCTCGCGTGGGGATGGAGCTCCAGCGAGACCGCCAGAACAGGCTCGTGGAGGAGATTGGCCAGGTGGGTCAGCAAAACCGCGGCGCGCTGCAGCACGGGGTCGCCACGTACGCCTCAGGCTGCATGGCGTTCACCCGTTCTCTGCGTCGCGTGGTCTGGCCCCCGAAGTTCAGGCCTGCTCTCACCAAGGGCTACGACGGCTCTAGCAACCCCACTGAGTTCCTGCAGCTCTACACCACCTCCATCCAAGCTGCGGGTGGAGATGACAAGGTCATGGACAATTGGTTCTCGCACGCGCTTCGCAATTCTGCGCTGTCGTGGCTCCTGAACCTCCCTGAGGAATCCGTGAACTCTTGGGAGGAGCTCTGCAAGCAGTTCGTCTCCAACTTCAAGGGGACATACGAGCGCGCCCTCACCCACAACGATTTGCGCGCCATAGTGCGGAAGAAGGATGAGATGCTCCGCAAGTACATCCAGCGCTTCAGCCAAGTGCGCAACAAGATCCCGAACATCCCTGACACCCAAGTTATCGCCGCGTTCCGCGGGGGCATCACTAACAGCAGGATGCTCGAGAAGCTGGGCATCCACGACAAGCCCACCTCGGTGGTCAAGCTTTTTGACCTGGCGGACAAGTGCGCCAAGGTTGAAGAGGGACTCCTCTTCGTCAAGATATCCTCAAGAGGGGACGATCACGCTGAGGGGTCCAAGAGCCTGAAGAAGAAGGAGGAGCCCAAGCGCAAGGCCACCAGGGTTCCCGCGGCAGAGCCTGACGCGAAGGGCACCCGCAGGGACTCCCCCAAGCCTAGAGAGAGAAGAGATTACCACCGCCCTTTCTGCATCTACCACAACAGGCGCGGCCACTCTACGGAGTCCTGCTTCGACCTCAAAAGGTTGAACAAGGAGTGGGAGCAAGCAGAGGGCAGTGGTATTCGTTGCCGAGGCCGTGGCTACCACAGGAGCGGACGCAAGGGCGGCTACCAGAAACCATCTGGAAATCAGGCCAACGCCACAGAAAAGAACGACAAACTCCTTGACGAGGAAGATGGCGGCTACCAAGCCATTGCCTGCATCCTCGGGGGAGCGCAGGCACCGAAGTCGAACAACCAGTTCAAGCAGTTCGCCCACGAGCTCAACGCCGCCCTCCGAAGCACGGAAACCTCCAGGCCCCTCAAGTGGTTGCAGTACACCATCGCCTTTGACGCTCAGGACCACACCAAGTCCACCAAGACTGTTGGAACCCTCCCGCTGGTCTGCACCCCCACCATCGACCACGTGGCTTTTTCGAAGACTCTCATCGATGGTGAAGCAGGCCTGAACGTTATCTCCATAGATACGTTCGAAGCACTTCAAGTGCCCTACGAGCGGCTCATTCCCTCGAGGCCCTTCACGGGTGTCACCAGCGGCTCGATCGAGCCTCTAGGCCAGGTCAGGCTTGCCGTCACCTTCGGGAGCAAGGAAAGTTACCGCACCGAGCACATCGATTTCGATGACGCACACATCGGCCTGCCTTACAATGCCATCCTCGGCTACCCCGCGCTCGCGACGTTCATGGCCGTCACGCACCATGCCTACAACATGGTCAAGATCCCCGGCAGCGCTGGCACGATCACCATCCGTGGGCATGTCCTGGACGCTACGCGTGCCGTTGAGACGGCCTACAAGACCGCCGCCATGGCTTTCCCCGCAGAAGAGGACCTAGAGCCTCTCGAGAGACCCAAGAAGAAGAAGCAGTTGTTCTCCCAGGAGGCAGCTGCTACAAAAAAGATTTCTCTGAGCTCCAGCAGCTCGGGGGCTGAAGGCTCGGGGGCTAGCGTCAACATTGGCGCCGCGCTGCCTCCCAAATAGGAAAGCGCGCTCGTCGCCTTCCTCCAGGCAAACTCTGACATGTTCGCATGGACACCGTCAGATATGTTTGGTGTACCGAGGGAGGTGATCGAGCACCACTAGGCCGTGTGCCCAAACGCGCGCCCCATCAATCAAAAAGCAAGAAAGCAAGCCCCCGAGAAGCAAGCATTCATCGTCAAGGAGGTCGAAAAGTTCAAAGCGGCAAAAGTCGTTCGTGAAGTCGCGCATCCCACTTGGCTCTCCAACGGCATGGTAGTCCCAAAGCCCGCCGGAGGAGGCCGCCCCAAAGACCCTTATCCCATGCCCAGAATTGACCAGATTGTGGACTCCACGGCAGGCTGTGACCTCCTCTGTTTCCTTGATGCCTTCTTTGGTTATCACCAGATAAAGATGGCTAAGGAGGACGAGGAGAAGACGACTTTCCTCACCCCGTGCGGTGTGTATTGCTACGTCTGCATGCCCTTCGGCCTAAAAAATGCCGGAGCCACTTTCCAGAGGTTGATGAGGATAGCCCTTGGCGGGCAAATGGGGCGGAACGCCGAAGCATATGTCGATGACATCGTCGTGAAATCACGAGAAGGAAATACTCTTCTCGGAGACCTTGAAGAAACCTTCGCCAGCCTGCGCAAGGTGAACATCAAGCTCAACCCCGCCAAGTGCGTCTTTGGAGTATCTTCAGGCAAATTGCTTGGGTTCCTCGTGTCTCATCGAGGCATAGAGGCAAACCCAGACAAAATCAAGGCCATAGAAGACATGCAACCTCCACGCAGGCTCAGGGACATGCAACGCCTGGCAGGTTGCATGGCCAGCTTGGGTGGATTCATCTCCAAGTTCGGCGAAAGAGCCCTGCCGTTCTTCAAGATCATGAAAAGAACGGGCACTTTCAAGTGGACCCCTGAAGCTGAAAAAACATTTGAGGACTTGAATAAGTATCTTCCCAGCCCACCAGTAATGGTCGCCCCAAGGCATGGCGAGCACCTGAAGCTGTACTTATCAGCTACTGCGCAAACAGCCAGTGCTGTCCTTGTGGTGTAAAGAGAAGAGCCAGTACTCCACAAGAAGAGTGCAGACACTCCAAAGAAAAAGCCTCCTGATAAGGAGCTCGACGAAAGGGAAGCCCTCACAAACCCGCCGCCAGGCCCAAAGCCCCAAGAGAGGTCCGCCCCAAGTCCACCGCTGCAAGGAATTCATGCCGAGGAGCCTGAGGAGCCTCACGAAGCCAACCCCCTCGAGGCACAGGGCAAGCCCCTTAAGGCCAACCCCCTTGAAGTCCAGGGCAAGCCCCTTGAGGCCAACCCCCTCGAGGCCCAGGGCAAGCCCCCTGAGGCCAACCCCCTCGAGGCACAGGCCAAGCCCCCTGAGGCAAACCCCCTCGAGGGCCAAGCTGAGCCACCTCAGGAAAAAGACGCCAAGGCAACATGAACTACCCTCGTCGAGCATCCAGTTTACTTCGTCAGCACAGTACTGCGAGATGCTCGCGAGCGGTATACAATGCAGCAGAAGCTTCTCCTCGCACTCCTCATCGCCTCAAGAAAGCTGCGACACTACTTCCAGGGGCACCCCATCACGGTGGTCACCTCTTCCCCCCTGGAGCAAATCCCGCGCAACCCAAACGCAACAGACCGTGTCGCAGGATGGAACATAGAGCTACAGCCATTCAATTTGCGCTTCGATACCACAAGGGTAATCAAAGGAAGAGCGCTGGCTGACTTCGTCGCCGAATGGACTGACCCAACACCCGAAGAGCCTTGGGGAGAAGAGCAAGGGCCCTCTGGAGCCGCAATGCCCAGCCTATGGACCATGAAGTTCGACGGAGCTTTCGCTTGTCGCTGCGGCGGGGCAGGCGTAGTCCTGATCTCCTCCAAAGGCGACAAGTTGTATTACGCAGTCCAGCTGTGCTTCGGAATCGACAAGATATCCAACAATATCGCCGAGTATGAAGGCTTGCTTGCCGGCCTACGCGTTGCAATCGCCCTAGGCGTCAAGCATCTGCTCAACAAGGGCGACTCCCAGTTGCTCACAAAAGCTACAAGCCTAAGGACGACCAAATGGCCGCATACCTTGAAGAGGTCCGTAGGCTTGAGAAGCACTTCAGGGGAATGGAGCTCATGCACATCCCAAGAAAGGAAAACCAAGAGGCTGATGACATCGCCAAGCGCGCATCATAGAGGCAAGCTCAGCCGCCAGGTGTCTTTGAAAAAAGGCTCATCAAGGCATCCACAAAGCAGCCCCAAGAGGCCCTGCCCGCAAGCACAGACGAAGCGCTCCCGCCACCACCTGCAAGCGGGGCTCCAAGCTGCGGGCCCCCTACAGGGGAGTGTCTGTTGCTTACAGCGGTGCACCAAGAAACGAGATGGATCGACGAGATCAAAGATTACCTCCAGAAAGGGGTCCTTCCCGAGGAAGACGTTGAAGCGGAGCGAATTTCCCGCCAAGAAAAATCGTACCAAATCCTCGAAGGAATTCTCTATCGCAAGCGCCCAAACGGCGTCGCGCTCAAATGCGTCCCTCCTGAAGAAGGAAAACTGCTGATCAAGGACATCCACAGCGGGGAATGCGACCACCATTCGTGCGCCCGCACCCTCACAGGCAAAGTCTTCAGGAGCGGCTTCTACTGGCCTCAAGCACTTCAAGATGCAATGGACATCATTCAAGCATGTGAAGCCTGCCAATTCCACGCCAAGCAAATCCACCAAGCAGCGCTGGGACAACAGACCATTCCACTCTCGTGGCCGTTTGCGGTCTGGGGGCTGGACAACCTGGGACATTTCCCAACGGCGCAAAGTGGATATCGCTACCTCTTCATGGCCATTGACAAGTTCACAAAATGGCCTGAAGTGGAGGCGACGCACACAATCACAGCAGGCGCGGCGATGAAATTCATCAGAGGCCTGGTCTGCCGCTTCGGAGTGCCTAACCGCATCATCACCGACAATGGATCCCAATTCACCAGTGGCATCTTCAGAGCCTACTGTGAAAGAATGGGCATCAAGCTCTGCTTCTCCTCAGTCGCCCATCCGCAAAGCAACGGACAGACTGAGCGCGCAAACGCAGAGGTCCTCAAAGGCCTAAAGACCAGGACCTTCGATATCCTTAGGGCCACGGCAAGGGAGGATCAACGAGCTCCCCTCGGTGCGCTGGTCCATCCGTACCACGCCACCCAAGCCCACCGGGGAAACACCGTTCGCCCTCGTCTATGGAGCCGAAGCAGTCCTCCCCATAGAGATAAAGCATGGATCCCCACGGGTCCTTGCCTTTAATGAGGACCAGCAAGAGGACCTCCGCAACGACGACCTGATGCTCCTTGAAGGGCTACGATGCCGCGCCGCCCTCCGGGCGGCCAAATACCAGCAGGACCTGAGACGCTACCACAGCCGCAACGTGCGCTCGCGCACCTTGGAGGCAGGCGATCTCGTCCTCAGGGGAATCCTCTCCAGGGAAGGCCTCCACAAGTTGTCCCCGATGTGGGAAGGTCCCTACAGGGTCACCCACATTGCCAGGCCTGGCGGGCTCGCCTCGAGACGCAAGACGGCGTCCCTGTCAAGAATCCATGGAACATCATGCACCTACGCAAGTTCTACCCGTGATCATTGTCTCGTCAAGGCATTTAGCGAAAGAGGCAGCCCACGGCTCAACCTCCAGGCACTTTTTGTCCCTCAAGGTTAAAAGCTCAAGGCTTAAACCTCACAAATCTTTGTATCCACAAGGAACAAATTAAAAACATGATTATAGTCACGCCCGTGATTATTGTCACGTCGAGACTTCTAGCGGAAGAGGCAGCCTACGGCTCAACCTCCAAGCATTTTTGTCTCTAGAGGTTAAAATGCTCACGGCTTAAACCTCTAAAACATTTTTTGTCTCCTAAGGGAACAAAAGCAAAACGTGATAATTGTCACGCCTGTGATCATTGTGATGTCGAGACTTCAAGCGGAAGAGGCAGCCTATGGCTCAACCTCCAAGCATCTTTGTCTCTAGAGGTTAAAAGCCCACGGCTTAAACCTCCAAAGCATTCTTTGTCTCCTTAGGGAACAAATGAAACCGTGATCATTGTCACGCCCGTGATCATTGTCACGTCGAGACTTCAAGCGGAAGAGGCAGCCTACGGCTCAACCTCCAAGCATCTTTGTCTCTAGAGGTTAAAAGCTCACGGCTTACCAAAGCATGCTTTGTCTCCTAAGGGAACAAATGCAACCATGGTCATTGCCACGCCCGTGATCATTCTCACGTCGAGACTCCTAGCGGAAGAGGCAGCCTACGGCTCAACCTCCAAGCGTCTTTGTCTCTAGAGGTTAAAAGCTCACGGCTTAAACCTCCAAGCTCCAAAGGCTTCTCTCGAGGGCAAACCCTCCGAGCTCTCCATTTAACGAGCCAGCTCAGGCCGTTGAGAGTCTCTGCCACTAATGGGTGGTCCCCATGCCTCGACATGGTCAAAACATTAACTTGGCAACCCCAAGCATAAAGACTCAATTGCGTTCCCAAGTGAACTTAGCGCTTCGGCGCCGCTTTAAAATGTATTTGATGAGTTTTATTTTCGCATTACTCTGTTGAAGTGTGCGCTTATATCTGTCCACATGTGTACCTCGCGAGCGGAGGCTGAGTACGGTGCCAGTGCCTCAAATGACACACCAGCAGCACTGCAAAATCCAAGAGTCCAAGCTCTGGCTGGAGGGTAAGATCCCACAAACACGCCATCTCTACAGAGGACCTTGGTAGTTACTCTCCTCGCAAGGAACGCCTGAGGGGACCTATAAGCGCGCACGAGTCCCTCGAACCGTGTTCCAGCGTTTGGGTTCGCCCCTCTAACATCTGCAGGGAAAATTCCCCCCACAAGCCTGAAGAGGCATCCAGGAGCGACCCCTCAAGTGGGCAACCTCGCCAGGCGAAAAGCCTCTGCGGGGCGAAAACCTCGAGAAGCTAAGTCTCGCACCCACGCCTTAAGAGCGTTTTCTCCCCCTAGCGCACGTTTGCCCCTCAAGCGAGTTCGCTTTCCCTTACGATTCATGGACTACTCGCACGTCTAAGGGGAGCACTTGAGCATCGCGACTCAGGGCTCTTACCTCTCCTAGGCCTAAACTCCCCCCGGCCTTGCGGAGTCATTGCTCCTGCATACCGAAGTGGCGGAGTCATAGCACGAAGAGATGGGACCTACCGACGCAGAGAACAAATAGACATGAAGTTGAGTCCAAAGAGACCTCACGGGGGGCTGACAAGCTCTAATTATACAACATTAAAGAGTATATTACAGGCCAAAGGTCTTAAGAAATCTAAACACACAACTGTTTCAGATACAAGCGCTCACATGCGCAATAAGGAAAGACTCAGGGGGAAGCAGCGCCACCTTGGAGCTCCTCCGCGGCACCCTCTTCAGCCTCGGCAGAGCAGGCCTCCTCCTTGCTGTCTTCAGCCGCAACCTCCGCGCGCCTGAAGCGGTTGCAGAAGGCGTCAACTTGCTCGCAGAGGGAACCGGAGACCCGCTGCACGTCCTCGCCTTGAGCAGCCTCTGTCACGGAGGAGAGGTCGAAGCCTGGCGTGAGGAGCCTGAGGTTGGTGAAGATGCGATCAACAACCACCCCCAGGAGCTGCCGGCTCTCGTCTTCAATCATCTCGCGAAGCTCGGCGACGGGACCCTCGAGCGCCTCGAAGAGGTGGTCGAAGTAGACCAGGTACATGGCAGCATCGCCGCGGCCTCGAACGTCGGTGTGCGGCGCGTCTGCGCCGAGCTGCGCGGCGAGCTCGTTGCCACGAGCGACCAACGCCTCAAACATGCGCTCGCGCTGCTTCGAGAGCGCGCGAGCCGCAGTGGCAGAGTCCGAAGCCTCCGCCGCCCGCTGCATCGCCGGGGCCACTTGCTCCTCCACGTCCTTGGCCAAGGAGTTGAGGTTGTGGACTGCCTCGGTGCAAGCCTCCTCCACTCAGCGACGGCCATCCTTGGCGTGCTTGAGTCGAGCCTCCAGCTTGGAGTTGGCCCTCTCAAGCTCGGCGATCCGCCGAGCATCCGCGGCGTGCTTGACCTTGAAGCGGTCCTCCTGCGTCTGGGCCAGGTCGCGGTACTTCTGAGAGGTGGACTTGCGGAATTGCTTCTCGCGCTCCACGAGGGCGTCATCGGCCTTCTTCTTCTTCTCGGCGAAACGCCGCTCGAAGCGCTCGTAAGCTATCTTCTGGGCAGCGACGTTTTCGTCGTACTTCACGGCCGCCTTGGCCAGGTCTCCTTCACGCTCCTCAAGGGCCTCGCGTTGGGCGACCAGGTCCTTCTCCGCCTGAAGGCGCTGCTCCTCACGCCGCTGCAGCTCCTTCTCCTTGAAGGCCAGCTGCCGCTCACGCTCGTCAAAGCCCTTGCGGTCGTCCTCCAGAGCGACCTGCGCGGCCTGGTGGGCGGAGAGCAGCTGGGTCTCCAGCTGGCCCAACTCACAGCGCTTCTGCGGCAGCGAGCCCTCCATCGCCTCGCGCTCAGCCTTGGCTTGGCGCAGGAGCTCCTCTGCGGCGTCACGTTCCGATTGGAGGGGCGCAAGGAGCTCTGCGGCGTCGCGAATGGCACCCTTGCGGACCTCCTTGGCAAAGCGGGTGGCCTCCTCACGCACGTCTTGCAACGCTGCATCCTCCAGCCGGCGCGCTTCGACCGCCGCGTGGAAGGATGTCCACGACTTTGCCAGCTCTCCAAGGATTCCCTCACGAGGCCGAAGCCTCCGAAAGCGACCTCGCGGCATCCCGCGCTCCAGTCCCAGCCTCGGAGGACCAGTTCCTGGATCGTGGAGGGCCCGGCCCCAGCGACGGGTCTCGCGGGCCCGGCCTCAGGGAAAGCTTGGGGGTTAGTCTGAGCTTCGCTTGCGCCCGCGCCGTTATCCTCTTCCGGCCCTGCAGCTGCGGGGTGTTCCTCGATCACAGCTTGACGAGGAGGCGAGGAAGCATCTCCCCTAGCAGGTTCGCCTGTGCCTGCTGCTGCCTCGCGTGCTTCCCTTGCAGGCTGCACGGGAGCAGTGGCCGCAGGTGGCTGGGTGGGCGCGCGCGGAGGCATCAACACGCGCGGCGGCGTTGGTTCGCGCGGTGGAGTGGCCTCGCGCGGAGGCGTAGCCGCGCGAGGAGGAGTAGGAGCGCGAGGCGGCGCGGAAGTTGTCTCCTCCGAGCCTTCCAACACCAGAGTCTCGGGGGGCGGTGCGGCTGCCTCTGGGCGTGCCATGCCCTCCTCCACCTGAGGCCCCGCTGCCCCCGCCTAGGGCACAGTCGCCTCCGCCTGAGGCGCCCCCTCAAGGGGGCTCGCAGAGGCCACCTCCGCAGGCCTCGCGGCCTCGTCAGCCGCAGCCCCTGCCGTGGCGCTCTTCACCTCAGATGCCTTGCAAAGCCGGCGGCGCTTCGCAGGTACAAGGTCACGGCAAGAGCCCAAGAAAAGACTTCAGGAAAAAGTAAAGCGAAAGAGAAAGATAAAAGACGAATGATCCAAGATTATGAGCACTAACCCTGAAGGGGGGGGGGCGCCAGCGTCGACACACGCCAGGCCTGGCGAGCGCCATGAGGGGAAGGGCTTGGAAGCAGGCCTCGCAGGTGGCGCCTCCGCTTTCCTCTTGGAGGGGACGTCAAACGGCCTCGCCCCCGAGTGGTCCACGGCGGCTTTGGGGCGAGGCCCGCGCCTTCCCGGAGAGGCCTCCGCGGCTGAGGCCTCCTCTTCCTCAGCCTCTTCCTCCACGAGGCACGAGGGCGCCACCACGAAGGCGTCTTCATCGCCTGACGAGATATCGCAAATCTCGTCAGTAAATGAACCAGCCCTTGAAGAAGAGACCTCCCCAGCCGCGGCCTCCTCCTTACCTAGGCCAGCTCCTGAAGCCGACGGAGAATCGGCCCCCTCCGCTTCCCGCGCGACCGGCATCGGCGCCTCAAGGTCCGCCTGGCCTGTCGGGGTGAACGGAGGCATCCCCTCCAGGAGGTCCATGCGCTCCGTCAGATTGTATTGGTGAAGGGGCCGGAGCGCCGCGGGGAGCTCATCCATGGGAAGCACCGATGGATTGACAAAGAGCGCGGAGAGGACATTGTCGACGGTGTCCTTGTCGTTGTCCTCGACGTGAAGCCGCATCTTGTCCTTCGGCCCCGAGTACATCCACATGGGGACAGAATGTGCCTGGAGGGGCGCAATGCGGCGCGTCACGAAGTCCACGACGATCATCTGCCCCATGAGGCCCTCCTCGCGGAGGAAGCTCAGGCGCCCCATCAAGCTCACGTTCCTGGCGCCGTCAAAGGTGGCCTTGCCCCAGTGGGAGTTCTTGACCCGGGGCTCGTCGGGGACCTCGAGGAAGGCGCAGGGACGCTCCACCCCAACAAAAAACCACTTATGGCGGAAGTCGTCTACCTTCTTCGTCACCGAAGTGATGGCCTTTCCCTCGCTCCAAGACATGGGGATGTAGAAGCTCCCCATGCCATCGACAATGCGGAACGAGACGCACCCAGAGCGCTCGTTCTTCGCCGTGTTCCGGAGCGTGTAGAAGCACCGGACCAGCCCAACCGTGGGCTCCAGGCCCAGGTACGCCTCGTAGAGGTAGGCGAAGACGGCGAGGATGAGGACGGAGTTGGGGTGCAGGTGCAGCAGCTGCACCTGGTAGAACGCCAGTACCGCCTCCAGGAACGGCGAGAAGGGCAGCACCAGTCCCGCAGCAAGGCAATGCTGGAAGACCGGGAAGAACCCGCGCGGGCGCTTCCCGTGCGCCGCGGGCTTCAGGGCAGTGGCGCCGTGCTCGTTCGTCCGGTCCGCCACCAGGTACCGAACCTTGGCGAGCGCCTTCTCGTTGACGCGCACGCCCAGCAGCGCCGCGCCCACAACGGTCTCAGGGGCCTCCGCCTGGGAGGAAGACCCCGCGGCGGCCTTGCCCTTTCTCTTGAGTGTAACATCCCAACCTTTTATAATATTCAAAAATCACTAAAATTTAAAACTTTTCTTTTTATTAAAATAAAATATTAAATGCATAAGGAAACCAACTATAAAAGACTTCAAAGTTTAATATTTCAAATGTCACAGTTTAAAACATTTTATTATCCCATGTATTTAAAAACCTTAAAATATAATTTGACAAATAGTTTACAAACTACAATCCATTTTTTTAAAATAAATTAGTTACTTATAAGTATTTGAATTAAACCACTTAGTCATATCTTCATAAATACAAGATTATTCAAAAGGTTATATAATTACTAAATGGTTTTCATTCCTTTAACTAAGTTCAAAATATAGTTTGGAAATTATAAGCCTATAGTGTATAACTTTAAAACTTCATAGATTTTAAATTAATGAATTAGCCAAATAAACATTTCATTTGCTTAAATGAATTTCATCTATTTTCAAAGTATGAAATGATTAATATATTCTAAATAAGAATAAAATTAAAACAAAGGTCTTGTCCAAAGTTGTTATGAAGTTTCAAATGCATTATCCTATTATAAAATATAATGTTGCACAAATTATTTTTAATTAAAAATGAATACATTATATTCCACCTTTCCTAAACATTATTTATATTTGGTTCCTTAATATCATGCCAAAATAAAGAAGAATGATATCAGCAAAACAAGTTTAAATAACTTAAATCCAAACATAATTGAATATGAGTATTTCCTATAATATATTTAGCCAAAATTAAAATTAATTAAACCCTAGTTTTAAATTAAACATAAAGTGTCAATTACACATTTAATCAATATTTCCAAATTATTATTTTTGAAAAGTGTTCAAAACATACCCACAACTGGTTTAACAGCAAGATAGGATTTTTACAAATTTTTAGAAATTAATTTGACATCATTTGGACATATAAATCAAAAGATATGAATTAAACAAATAAAAACAGAAAAAGAATTATTGGATGACGTCATCGCTGACGTCATCGTCTCTAACCTCCGTCCGGGATTTTCTCCGATTTTCGTCTCCGATTCGTTTCCAAAATCCGAGCGATCCTTGCGCAGTTTGTTGCTCCCGGGTGCGTCTATAAGTAGCCCCCCGCCTCCGCCACTTTTCCCCTCTCAAAACCTAGCTCAGAACGCCCCCAGGCTGCCGCAATCGCCGCCGCCGTTCGACCATTACCGCCGGCGATTTTGCTCCAACTCCGGCGGGTACAAGACCTCCCGAGCTCTCTCATTGCTCTCTTCCTCTTTATTTTTCCCTTGCGCATCTTTCCTAACTAGACCGTGGTCCTTTCGCGCGCCAGAACACCGTCCACGTCATCGACAGAGCTGGCCGCCGCCACCCGCTACTCCGGCGAGGAGTAGATCGAGCACCGGAGCCCCCCCGCCACCAACCGTCGCCACCATTCCCTTCGTCGTGATGCGCCGCGTCCGGAGCTGGCCTCCTCGCATCCGGGGAAGCACGGAATCGACCGGAGCGTCCACGCCGAGCCACCGGCGCCGTCGTCCGCGCCATCTCCGGCGAGCCGCGCCACCACGGTATGGTCGACCGATCCCTGCCGCCCGATCTGTTCTCTGCGGCCCAGATTAGATCTGATTAGCGAATCGGTAGGGACCAATGTGATCCGTTAGATCGTGATCCTACGGCTCTGTTTTAATCACTTATCCGAAACGGTATCAGCGAATAGGAAGCTGCCACGTCAGCGCCACGTAGACTGCACAGTCAGCGCCAGCGTGTAATCCAATTTCTATTTTAATTTTAATTGAAAAAATTGCAGATTAGTCCCTGTAATTGAAACATCTATAACTTTTTAACCACAACTCCAAATTTAATAATTTTTATATATTTGGAAAGCTCTGGATGTGTAGAATAATTTGGATCTGACAAAATTCAAATTTGACTTAGTATAAAATATTCAAAATTCAAATGGAAATTTGAGTATATTTGTAATAACTTTAAATCTATAAATCCAAAAATTGCAAATGAATATGTTTTAGAAACTTTAGAATATTTGTAAACAAATGCCACTGCTATAAAATATTTTTGAGTAAATTTTGAATGATTTCATAGTTGTGAGTTTAATTTGAATAGTTTGACTAATTTTGAAATAACTTTTAATAGAAATATTATTTTTGATTAAATCAAATTGCATTAAATATAATTAAACCACCTCTGGCTATTAACAACATCTATAAAGAAAATTGTGTTATAAAATATAAAACACATAAAATTTTAATCTATATGTTTCCTGTTATTATGTTTTTGCAAATTAGAAACTAATTAAATTGCAAACTATAACTTTATGCATATGCTATAAAATTTACAAAAAAAATTAGTTATGTTGCTTGTGAATTAAAATTGCATTTCATGCATAGCATATTTATAGTTATAGTTTCCATAAGGAAAACTACTCCCCATTTTCTCTAAGTAGGGTCATTTCAACTTAGCATATTTGTGAAGTGCTACACTTAGACACTTAGTAATTTTCAACATGGAGCTTGAAGACCAATGAAGGACTTAGCCAAAAACAAGACTTCAGAAGTATCTTCAAGGAGAAGAAACACTTAGAAGAAAATCAAGAAGAAGTTCATGAAGGATTTAGAAGAAAACAGACTCTGGAAGCATCCTCAAGATGTCAAGCACTTAGAAGAAAAGTGAGAAGAAGTTCAAGAAGGCCAACCTCCTTTTATTCTCTAAGTCTCTCTCTCTGTCTTTTCTTCTCTTCTGAGACTTCATGAAGACTAAGTTAACTCCAAGACCAGACTCGAGGACACAATAATCATCAAGTCTGAAGATTTATCAAGTCTACAAAAATTCATTCAAGACATCACCACAGGGAAAGCTACAAGTCTAGGAAATGAAGCCTGGAAGACAACTACATCTTCTTTCTATCTTTTCCCTCTTTCCTAATCTTGTCTTTTAGACTTAAACAAATTTTGATCATGATGTTATCATCTTGAAGTTGTTGGATCCTAGCAGCATAGTGGGATGAAGCGGCCTGGAAACAAACCTTACATGTCCACGTACATGAGACATGTTCCACAATTTAAGTGGCTGGCCGGGTGTCTGTCTCTCTCACTATAGTGAATGTCCAACTTACAAAGAGTTGATAATAATTGTGATCATCTTGAACAAATGACTTAGTATTTTTCTCTACGTACTTTGCACATCATGGCTAAGCCATTAGAGTGCTTGTTTCAAGAAGATATAAAACAAAGTATGTTATCCAACTTAAGACTTTAGCCCTTAGTCTTTGTGGACCAACACCTTTGCCTTACATTAACTTAAAAGATTTTCCATGGCATGAAAAAGCATTTCTAGCCTTAGGAATATTTTGCACATCATGCATAAACATATTTTCCTTAGAAAGTTTTATAAAACTTATTTATTCATCTAGTATGTGTTTGTATGCATTGTGAGTTTTGCTTGCTGTTGATTGTTGTATTGTTGTTTGCTTATATTGTTTAGATTAAACGGAGAGCAAACGTTCGTTGTTGAAAAGAGTTGTGAACAACGACAACATTCAAAGGCAAGTGGCACACCTCATAAACTTCCTATTTTTATATGCATTACTTAGTGTATTTTTATATGCATGTGTTGCTATGCTAAACCTGTGTAGAACTCCTTATACCTGTGTCTAGGTTCCTATGCAATACTTGGTAGAATTATTGATGCTATGGAAATGTTGTTTTGTGAAAATCTAGATTCTCCTAAGTTAAGAATGAAACACCTGGGTGGTAATTGGTCGGATGGTTTATGTAGAGTGGCTACTCAGGTCCATTTCTATGGTTCCTGGAGTATGTACACTTGTGAATGGCCACCCAGGAACAGAGGAATCTGAAGAACTCCGAGTGACGATTGCTTCCAGTGCAGCCATTGCCATATGGGCTCTGGCTTGATCAATTATGTTGCGTGGACTCTCTCCGGCTTGACAAGCAGATGTAGGGGGATGTTAGGTGGAACGGGTCAAGCCAGAGTGGGAGGGAAAATGCTTCTGAAAGATCTCGTCTCATTCTTCTCCTTTCCTATTCACAAATGGTGTGTAAAGGATAGTTTGGGTTGAATGGGTACAATGGTGAACGTGCACAACCTCTGCAGAGTGTAAAACTAAGTACTTAGCCGTGTCCCCGGTACGGACAATTTGAGCAGCTGAACGAGGACGTCAACGGAGGATTCCATCATTCCAACTTCAGAAATAAAACTTGATGGGTGAACAAGGGAAGATGAGATTTATGGTTTTCATGCCATACTCGTCTTGATTTCAAGAAAAGTATTTTCAAAAGAGTAGGAAAAATTGGCTTTATGCAAATTAGCCATGAACTCCACCAGCCAAATATGCATATAGGCTTTAGAGTTATTCCATTAAGTGTCCACCATAGTGTCACTTGCCAGACTCCATTTTTAATGGAATCTGACCCACGTTGTTGCAATATTTTTCTTATTGCAGATTTGATCAGATGACGAGTGAGGTTTCGTTAAAGGTTTCGAGTCTACAACCAACATGTTTTCGCCTGTGGCAGCATGAAAGTTATAGAGACTCACTGCTATTGTATTTCCGTTGTGTACTTTTTCAATGCTAGCTTTATGCTATGCAACTTGTATCGAATATTTTGTAAGTTTGGATCATCGATGTAATAAAATTGATACTTTGTTGTGATATTACATCGTAAACTGTGTGTGCAAACGAATCGATCCAGGGATTTGCACTATACACAGGTATCTGCCTTATTAAAGGTGCAGGTACGCTACAGATGGTATCAGAGCACTGTGTTGCCTGTAGGTTCGAAACCCTAGGTTTGGATAGAAATAGGTTTGACCATAGGATTGAAAATATATTTTTCTTCACTTTTCCAAAAACAAATCTTTTCACTATGTCTTTCTCGTATTCTCATCTACTATCAACCTTCTAAAAGCCTCTTATCTTTTTCTAGATGACCATGTTCTTATAGTCTAAGTCTGATTCTGCTAGCTCATATGGAAAAACTACAATTAATCATGAAGTTCTGCATGCATGGAAGACCACTGAAGAACCAGGTTTCGACTACACTTCTAAGATATCCAAGAAAAGTTGAACAAGAACTTGAAGCAGTCATGAAGGAGATAGATTTGACCACCACCAAAAATAGAATGACGATATCGTGTTAAGTGTATTGATCATATCAACTTAGCTATAGGACAATACTAGATTGTTTGTTTGTTGTGAACCTTGTTGCTTGATGTTTGTTAGATGTGATTGATTATGTTAGGAATTGGTTGCCTTGTTCTAAAATTATTGAATTCTCCATAGTACATATAATTAACTCATTTATTCTCTAAAAACCAGCAGATGTCTCACTTCAATATCAACAACAGTAAATTTTACCCAACTACGCGAATACTGTTAAGGGACCAGAGTCAGAAGGTGATCAATGACCACTCGCCAAAGATTGATCAAAACCATAGGGATGTTGAAGAGGACCCTATGACCAAACTAAAGGCATGCAAAACTTGTGGAGAGATAGGACATACGTTCGAAGATTGCTCTGATGAGTGGCCCCATGGTCACATCAGACGTCCAATTAATGGACGCCACTCCAAAAGGATTATTTGCTTCCTGTGTGAAGGAACGACCCATGTTCCAATCCAATGCCCATATTATCCCTTGGTGCAACAAGCTAACCAGCAAGCCAAGGAAGGAATGCAAAAGTCTCTCATGAAGACCCTGGAGGAACAAAGACAAAAGAGTGAATCCAAGAAGGATCTAAGCCACTTAACATGCTTCAGGTGCAAGGATAAGGGACACTATGCCAGTGGCTGCCCTGAGTGGAAGAAGAATAAATCTCTCCAAGGACCGAGTGGAAAGCGTGAGTGCTAAAAACCTTCTGTATCCACCACATGCCATTGTATTTTGAACACTTGTACGCTCTACATCAGAGGAATAAACGAGATTACACAAAGTTTCTAGACTGACCACAAAAATTTCTTTTAAGGGTGGTAGCCACCTAGAGAATTCAAACCCAGTCGCTTAAACACAGAGATCTCAAACTATCCTTCTTTTCATCCTTCTAATCAGAAAAACCATTCACTGTCAAGTTTTCAAGTTTCCATGTCAGAAATTTCATTTCTCAAAACATCTCGAGTTATCAGAATCATTCAAGCCTTTGCTTTCTTTTCAGCTTCTCCGAATCTCGGGGACGAGATTCCTTTTAAGGGTGGTAGTCTGTAACATCCCAACCTTTTATAATATTCAAAAATCACTAAAATTTAAAACTTTTCTTTTTATTAAAATAAAATATTAAATGCATAAGGAAACCAACTATAAAAGACTTCAAAGTTTAATATTTCAAATGTCACAGTTTAAAACATTTTATTATCCCATGTATTTAAAAACCTTAAAATATAATTTGACAAATAGTTTACAAACTACAATCCATTTTTTTAAAATAAATTAGTTACTTATAAGTATTTGAATTAAACCACTTAGTCATATCTTCATAAATACAAGATTATTCAAAAGGTTATATAATTACTAAATGGTTTTCATTCCTTTAACTAAGTTCAAAATATAGTTTGGAAATTATAAGCCTATAGTGTATAACTTTAAAACTTCATAGATTTTAAATTAATGAGTTAGCCAAATAAACATTTCATTTGCTTAAATGAATTTCATCTATTTTCAAAGTATGAAATGATTAATATATTCTAAATAAGAATAAAATTAAAACAAAGGTCTTGTCCAAAGTTGTTATGAAGTTTCAAATGCATTATCCTATTATAAAATATAATGTTGCACAAATTATTTTTAATTAAAAATGAATACATTATATTCCACCTTTCCTAAACATTATTTATATTTGGTTCCTTAATATCATGCAAAAATAAAGAAGAATGATATCAGCAAAACAAGTTTAAATAACTTAAATCCAAACATAATTGAATATGAGTATTTCCTATAATATATTTAGCCAAAATTAAAATTAATTAAACCCTAGTTTTAAATTAAACATAAAGTGTCAATTACACATTTAATCAATATTTCCAAATTATTATTTTTGAAAAGTGTTCAAAACATACCCACAACTGGTTTAACAGCAAGATAGGATTTTTACAAATTTTTAGAAATTAATTTGACATCATTTGGACATATAAATCAAAAGATATGAATTAAACAAATAAAAACAGAAAAAGAATTATTGGATGACGTCATCGCTGACGTCATCGTCTCTAACCTCCGTCCGGGATTTTCTCCGATTTTCGTCTCCGATTCGTTTACAAAATCCGAGCGATCCTTGCGCAGTTTGTTGCTCCCGGGTGCGTCTATAAGTAGCCCCCCGCCTCCGCCACTTTTCCCCTCTCAAAACCTAGCTCAGAACGCCCCCAGGCTGCCGCAATCGCCGCCGCCGTTCGACCATTACCGCCAGCGATTTTTCTCCAACTCCGGCGGGTACAAGACCTCCCGAGCTCTCTCATTGCTCTCTTCCTCTTTATTTTTCCCTTGCGCATCTTTCCTAACTTGACCGTGGTCCTTTCGCGCGCCAGAACACCGTCCCCGTCATCGATAGAGCTGGCCGCCGCCACCCGCTCCTCCGGCGAGGAGTAGATCGAGCACCGGAGCCCCCCCGCCACCAACCGTCGCCACCATTCCCTTCGCCGTGCTGCGCCGCGTCCGGAGCTGGCCTCCGCGCATCCGGGGAAGCACGGAATCGACCGGAGCGTCCACGCCGAGCCACCGGCGCCGTCGTCCGCGCCATCTCCGGCGAGCCGCGCCACCACGGTATGGTCGACCGATCCCTGCCGTCCGATCTGTTCTCTGCGGCCCAGATTAGATCTGATTAGCGAATCGGTAGGGACCAATGTGATCTGTTAGATCGTGATCCTACGGCTCTGTTTTAATCACTTATCCAAAACGGTATCAGCGAATAGGAAGCTGCCACGTCAGCGCCACGTAGACTGCACAGTCAGCGCCAGCGTGTAATCCAATTTCTATTTTAATTTTAATTGGAAAAATTGCAGATTAGTCCCTGTAATTGAAACATCTATAACTTTTTAACCACAACTCCAAATTTAATATTTTTATATATTTGGAAAGCTCTCGACAGGTAGATTAATTTGGATCTGACAAAATTCAAATTTGACTTAGTATAAAATATTCAAAATTCAAATGGAAATTTGAGTATATTTGTAATAACTTTAAATCTATAAATCCAAAAATTGCAAATGAATATGTTTTAGAAACTTTAGAATATTTGTAAATTAATGCCACTGCTATAAAATATTTTTGAGTAAATTTTGAATGATTTCATAGTTGTGAGTTTAATTTGAATAGTTTGACTAATTTTGAAATAACTTTTAATAGAAATATTATTTTTGATTAAATCAAATTGCATTAAATATAATTAAACCACCTCTGGCTATTAACAACATCTATAAAGAAAATTGTGTTATAAAATATAAAACACATAAAATTTTAATCTATATGTTTCTTGTTATTATGTTTTTGCAAATTAGAAACTAATTAAATTGCAAACTATAACTTTATGCATATGCTATAAAATTTACAAAAAAAATTAGTTATGTTGCTTGTGAATTAAAATTGGATTTCATGCATAGCATATTTATAGTTATAGTTTCCATAAGGAAAACTCCTCCCCATTTTCTCTAAGTAGGGTCATTTCAACTTAGCATATTTGTGAAGTGCTACACTTAGACACTTAGTAATTTTCAACATTGAGCTTGAAGACCAATGAAGGACTTAGCCAAAAACAAGACTTCAGAAGTATCTTCAAGGAGAAGAAACACTTAGAAGAAAATCAAGAAGAAGTTCATGAAGGATTTAGATGAAAACAGACTCTGGAAGCATCCTCAAGATGTCAAGCACTTAGAAGAAAAGTGAGAAGAAGTTCAAGAAGGCCAACCCCCTTTTATTCTCTAAGTCTCTCTCTCTGTCTTTTCTTCTCTTCTGAGACTTCATGAAGACTAAGTTAACTCCAAGACCAGCCTCGAGGACACAATAATCATCAAGTCTGAAGATTTATCAAGTCTACAAAAATTCATTCAAGACATCACCACAGGGAAAGCTACAAGTCTAGAGATGAAGCCTGGAAGACAACTACATCTTCTTTCTATCTTTTCCCTCTTTCCTAATCTTGTCTTTTAGACTTAAACAAATTTTGATCATGATGTTATCATCTTGAAGTTGTTGGATCCTAGCAGCATAGTGGGATGAAGCGGCCTGGAAACAAACCTTACATGTCCACGTACATGAGACATGTTCCACAATTTAAGTGGCTGGCCGGGTGTCTGTCTCTCTCACTATAGTGAATGTCCAACTTACAAAGAGTTGATAATAATTGTGATCATCTTGAACAAATGACTTAGTATTTTTCTCTACGTACTTTGCACATCATGGCTAAGCCATTAGAGTGCTTGTTTCAAGAAGATATAAAACAAAGTATGTTATCCAACTTAAGACTTTAGCCCTTAGTCTTTGTGGACCAACACCTTTGCCTTACATTAACTTAAAAGATTTTCCATGGCATGAAAAAGCATTTCTAGCCTTAGGAATATTTTGCACATCATGCATAAACATATTTTCCTTAGAAAGTTTTATAAAACTTATTTATTCATCTAGTATGTGTTTGTATGCATTGTGAGTTTTGCTTGCTGTTGATTGTTGTATTGTTGTTTGCTTATATTGTTTAGATTAAACGGAGAGCAAACGTTCGTTGTTGAAAAGAGTTGTGAACAACGACAACATTCAAAGGCAAGTGGCACACCTCATAAACTTCCTATTTTTATATGCATTACTTAGTGTATTTTTATATGCATGTGTTGCTATGCTAAACCTGTGTAGAACTCCTTATACCTGTGTCTAGGTTCCTATGCAATACTTGGTAGAATTATTGATGCTATGCAAATGTTGTTTTGTGAAAATCTAGATTCTACTAAGTTAAGAATGAAACACCTGGGTGGTAATTGGTCGGATGGTTTATGTTGAGTGGCTACTCAGGTCCATTTCTATGGTTCCTGGAGTATGTACACTTGTGAATGGCCACCCAGGAACAGAGGAATCTGAAGAACTCCGAGTGATGATTGCTTCCAGTGCAGCCATTGCCATATGGGCTCTGGCTTGATCAATTATGTTGCGTGGACTCTCTCCGGCTTGACAAGCAGATGTAGGGGGATGTTAGGTGGAACGGGTCAAGCCAGAGTGGGGGGGAAAATGCTTCTGAAAGATCTCGTCTCATTCTTCTCCTTTCCTATTCACAAATGGTGTGTAAAGGATAGTTTGGGTTGAATGGGTACAATGGTGAACGTGCACAACCTCTGCAGAGTGTAAAACTAAGTACTTAGCCGTGTCCCCGGTACGGACAATTTGAGCAGCTGAACGAGGACATCAACGGAGGATTCCATCATTCCAACTTCAGAAATAAAACTTGATGGGTGAACAAGGGAAGATGAGATTTATGGTTTTCATGCCATACTCGTCTTGATTTCAAGAAAAGTGTTTTCAAAAGAGTAGGAAAAATTGTCTTTATGAAAATTAGCCTTGAACTCCACCAGCCAAATATGCATATAGGCTTTAGAGTTATTCCATTAAGTGTCCACCATAGTGTCACTTGCCAGACTCCATTTTTAATGGAATCTGACCCACGTTGTTGCAATATTTTTCTTATTGCAGATTTGATCAGATGACGAGTGAGGTTTCGTTAAAGGTTTCGAGTCTACAACCAACATGTTTTCGCCTGTGGCAGCATGAAAGTTATAGAGACTCACTGCTATTGTATTTCCGTTGTGTACTTTTTCAATGCTAGCTTTATGCTATGCAACTTGTATCGAATATTTTGTAAGTTTGGATCATCGATGTAATAAAATTGATACTTTGTTGTGATATTACATCGTAAACTGTGTGTGCAAACGAATCGATCCAGGGATTTGCACTATACACAGGTATCTGCCTTATTAAAGGTGCAGGTACGCTACATTGAGTGGGCTCATCGTCACGGACGCGGAAGATTGGAGGAGTTGGAGAAAAGAGATTCGCAGGAGAGAGCGGAGGCGGAGAGCTGTGTAGAGCGGAAATTTCCGCGAGACGATTTGGAAACGGTAACGGCTCCCTGCTGCCTCGCTCGGGCTTTCTGTCACCTCGAGGAGCAGTTACCGGGACGTGGTGGGACCCCCCACGACTCGCGCCCCGGATCGTGCGAGACCGTTATTCGTCCAAGTGCCGCGTGGCTCGGCCGGCTGGGAACTAAGGGCCCACGACGCTTCGCCTGAGCCCATGGGCTCAATCGTGCCCATCTTGGGCCCGGGGGCTACTGTCGGCCCAGTGGGAACTGGGGTATGGAGAGCCCATTCCCCCCAGGCCTCGCACGCTGGCCAGACAGACGAAACAACTAAGGACCAGGCATCACCGCCTGGCGGGACCCTCGAGAGGCAATTCCCCTCGAGGGCCTGAAGAGGAAACGAGGGCCTCAAGGGACCCCTCGCCTTAGGGGACCCTCCCGAGGCGCCAACTCGCCTCGAGGCAGTCCCGCAGGAATCTCCCCTCAGGCCTCCCCGCGCCTGAAGGGAAACGTTGCGGCCAAGGAAGTACGGCAAGACGCACATGGCCTCTGCCACGCCCACGTGGTGCCGCAAGCACCCCCGTTGCCGTTTTGGTGATAAAGGGGTCAATAAAGCGGCTCTGCCTACTGCGCAGCTGCCAGGACCTTCTACTCTGACGATAAAGCGGGTGGACGGCGCAACCCTCCAAAGGAGAACATCATCGTGGGCTCCACCTCAGAGACTGCCTTCTCGGCGGGCAGTACAGCACGGTCGGCCGCCTGTCGGACACCGTGCCCACCTTTATCAACAATGGACCGCATCCATGGACGAACACGCCGCGGTGGACTCCAACTCCACCCTGCCTCTGTCATGTGGGAGCCACCTTGAAGGCCAAGCCGAAGGAGAGCGCCAGAGGCGCCTATAAAAGGGGGAAGACATCCATCATACCAGAGGTCGACTCTTGGGGTGCTACAACCCTTGTAAACCCTAGCAACACTTGGTAGGATAGCCTCTTGCTGGATGAGGAAGAAGACGATCGCTTCCCTCCCCAGGCAAGAACTGCCTCAAGGGGGCCTCCGGCAAGTTCCATTGTATTGTAACCTCCATCATCTAATACAGACAAGCAGGAGTAGCGGTCTTACCTCCTAACGAGGGCCGTGAACCTGGGTAAGGGCCGGTGTCTACCTCTGTCGTGTGTGTGTCTTCTTCGGATCCGGCGAGCAACGTCGCAGAGCCACTCGAGGGTCTAGACCTCCGCGTTCAATCCCCTTCACAAACTACACTTCAGGAAGTGACTACCCCCGATTCTTGGGAGTCATAACCCGACACATGCATACTTTATAAATATCACAAAAATTAGTATGAGTTTTCTTATGATTAAAAAGTGCATTTCATGCATAACTTATTTTATTATATAGTTATTCCCTTCATAGGAAAAACTCCTCCATTATTTTCTCTAAGTTAGGAATATTTTCAACTTAGCATTTTTGGTTAAGTGCTATGCACTTACACACTCAGGATTTTCAACATGGAGCTAGAACACCAATGAAGTACTTAGCCAAAACAAGACTTCGGAAGTATCTCCAAGAAGTAGAAGCACTTAGTAGAAAATCAAGAAGAAGTGCATGAAGACCAAAAAGCAATATTTTCTAAGTCTAGCTTCCTCTCTCTCTTTTCTCCCTTCTTATCTGAGACCTCATGATGACTAAGTTAATCCAAGACCAGCCTCGGGGATACAAGAATCATCAAGTCTACCCAAAAATTCAATCAAGACATCACAAAGGAAAAAGTTACATGTCTGAAGCTGAAGCCTAGAAGACCAACTACATCTTTCTTTCTATCTTTTCCCTTTTTCCTAATCTTGTCTTTCACTTTAGACTTAAACAATTTTTGATCATGATATTATCATCTTTGAAGTTTGTTGGATCCTAGCGGCATAATGAGATGAAGCGGCCTGGAGACTAACCTTACATGTCCACGTACATGAGACCTATCCCACAACTTAAGTGGCTGGCCGGGTGTCTGTCTCTCTCACTATAGTGAATATCCAATTTACAAAGAGTTGATAATAATTGTTGATCACCTCCAAGAATAGACTTACTATTTTCTCTAAATATTTCTACACATCAAGACTAAGCCATTAGAGTGCTTATTCAAGATGATTTATAGCAAAGTATGTTATCCCACTTATGACCTTTGTCCTTAGTCATTTTTGACCAACCTAATTGCCTTGCATTAACTTAGAAGATTCTCATGGCATGACATGCATCTCTAGTCCTTAGAAATATTTTGCACATCATGCATAAACATATTTTCCTTAGAAGTTTTATAAAACTTGTTTGTTCATTCTGAAAGTGTTTGTATGCGATGCGATGTGATGTTGTGTTTTGTGTTGATTTTTGTATTGTTGTTTGTCTATACTGTTAGATTGAACGGAGAGCTCCTAATTATGTTGAAAAGAGTTTGTGAGCAAAGACATCATCCAAAGGCAAGTGGCACACCTCATAAACTTCCTACTATTTGCTATATGCATTACTTAGTGTATTTTTATATAAGCATGTGTAGGATAGTATTGCTATGCTAGACCTGTGTAGAAATTCTTATTCCTGTGTCTAGGTTCTTATGCAATACTTAGTAGAATTATTGATGCAATGCAATGTTGTTTTGTGAAAATCTAAATTCTACTAAGTTAAGAATAAAACACCTGGGTGGTAAGTGGTTGTATGGTTTATGTTGAGTGGCTCCTCAGGCCCATGTCTATGGTTCCTGGAGTACGTGTACTTGTGGATGGGCACCCAGGAACAGAGGAATCTGAAGAACTCAGAGTGACGATTGATTCCAGTGCAGCCATTGCCATATGGGCTCTGGCTTGATCAATTATGTTGCGTGGACTCGCTCCGACTTGACAAGCAGATGTAGAGGGTGTTAGGTGGAACGGGTCAAGCCAGAGTGGGAGGGAAAATGCTTCTGAAAGATCTCGTCTCATTCTTCTCCTTTTCCTTATCACTATAAGTGTGTAAAGGATAGTTTGGGTTGAATGGGTACAATGGTGAACGTGCACAACCTCTGCAGAGTGTAAAACTAAGTACTTAGCCGTGTCCCCGGTACGGACAATTTGAGCAGCTGATCACGGACGTCAACGGAGGATTCCACCATTCCAATTTCTTAGATAAAACTTGATGGGTGAACAAGGGAAGAATGAGACCGTGGTTTTCATGTCACGGATGTCTCTGTCGGGTTATGACTCCGAAGAACCGGGGGTAGTCACTTCCTGAAGTGCAGTTCTTGAAGGGGATTGAACACGGAGGTCTAGACCCTCGAGTGGCTCTGCGACGTTGCTCGCCGGACCCGAGGAAGACACACACACACAAAGGGAGACACCAGCCTTTACCCAGGTTCACGGCCCTCGTGGGGAGGTAAAACCGCTACTCCTGCTTGTCTGTATTAGATGTGGAAGGTTACAGTACAACGGAGCTTGCCGAGAGCCCCCTTGAGGTAGTTTTTGCCTCGGGAGGGAAACGATCGTCTTCTTCCTCCTCAAGGCAGAGGCTTTCCTCCAAGTGTAGCTAGGGTTTACAAGGGTTGCAGTGCGCAAAGAGCCGACCCGTGCTACGATGGACGTCTTGCCCCTTTTATAGGCGCCTCTGGCCTTCTCCTTCGGCTTGGCCTTCCAGATGGTTCCCACATGCCAGTGGCAGGGTGGTGCAGGAGTCCACCGTGCTCCATTCGTCCATGGACTCGGTCCATTGCTTATAAAGGTGGTCGCGGTGGCCGACCGGTGGCCGACCGCGATGCACTGCCCGCAGGGAGGGCAGTCTCTGAGGTGGAGCCCATGATGACCTCCTGTTTTGGAGGGTTGTGTTGTCCACCCGCTTTATCGTCAGAGTAGAAGGTCCTGGCAGCTGCGCAGCAGGCAGAGTTGCTTTGTTGACCACTTTATCGCCAAGGACAGCAACGGGGGTGCGTGCGACACTGCATGTGCGTGGCAGAGGCCACGTGCATCTTGCCGTGCTTCCTTGGCCGCGACGTTTCCCCTTAGGCGCAGGGAGGCCTGAGGGGAGATTCCTGAGGGGCTCCCTAGAGGCGGGTTGGCGCCTCGGGACGATCCCCTGAGGCGAGAGGTCCCTTGAGGCCCTCGTTTTCTCTTCAGGCCCTCAAGGGGAATTGCCTCTCGAGGGTCCCGCTAGGCGGTGATGCCTGGTCCTTAGTCGTTTCGTCCGACGGGCCTGCGTGCGAGGCCTGGGGGGAATGGGCTCTCCATACCCTAGTTCCCACTGGGCCGACAGTAGCCCCCGGGCCCATGATGGGCACGATTGAGCCCATGGGCTCAGGCGAAGCGTCGTGGGCCCTTAGTGCCCTGCCGGCCCGAGCCACGCGGCACTTGGACGAATAACGGTCTCGCACGATCCGGGGCGCGAGTCGTGGGGGGTCCCACCACGTCCCGGTGGTAGGCACGGCGCTACTAGGCGAGCGCGTCAATGAGAAGGCGCTCGCCAAGGTTCGGCACCTGGTGGCGGACCGGACGAACGAGCACGGTGCCACCGCCTTGAAGCCTGCGGCGCACGGGAAGCGCCCGCGAGGGTTCTTCCCGGTCTTCCAGCACTGTCTGGCTGCAGGCCTGGTGCCGCCCTTCTCGCCGTTCTTGGAGGCGGTGCTGGCGTTTTACCAGGTGCAGCTGCTACACCTGCACCCCAATTCCGTCCTGATCCTCGCCGTCTTCGCCTACCTCTGCGAGGCGTACCTGGGCCTGGAGCCTACGGTGGGGCTGTTCCGGTGCTTCTACGCACTCCAGAACACGGCGAAGAACGAGCGCTCTGGGTGCGTCTCGTTCCGCATCGTCGATGGCATGGGGAGCGTCTACATCCCCATGTCTTGGAGCGAGGGCAAGGCCATCACCTCGGTGATGAAAAAAGTGGACGACTTCCGCCAGAAGTGATTCTTTGTTGGGGTGGAGCGTCCCTGCGCTTTCCACGAGGTCCCCGACGAGCCCCCGGTGAAGAACTCCCATTGGGGCAAGACCACCTTCGATGGCGCCAAGAACGTGAGCCTGATGGGGCGTCTGAGTTTCCTCCGCGAGGAGGGCCTCACGGGGCAGATGGTCGTCGCGGACTTCGTGACGCGCCGCATCGCGCCCCTCCAGGCGCACTCGGTCCCCATGTGGATGTACTCGGGGCCGAAGGACATGATGCGGCTTCACACCGAGGACAACGACAAGGACGCCGTTGACGACGTCATCTCTGCACTCTTCGTCAACCCATCGGTGCTTCCCGTGGATGAGCTCCCTGCGACGCTCCGGCCCCTTCATCAACGTAACCTGACGGAGCGCATGGACCTCTTGGAGGGAATGCCTCCGTTCACCCCGCCAGGCCAGGCGGACATCGAGGTGCTGATGCCGGTCGCGCGGGGAGCAGAGGGGGCCGACTCTCACACGGCCTCAGGAGCTGGCGTAGGTGAGGAGGAGGCCGCGGCTGGGGAGGTTTCCTCTTCGAGAGCTGGGCCATTTACTGACGAGATTTGCGATATCTCGTCAGGTGATGAAGATGCCTTCGTGGTGGCGCCCTCGCGCCCCGTGGAGGAGGAGGTTGAGGAAGGGGAGGCCTCGGGCGTGGAGGCCTCTCCTGGAAGGCGCGGGGCTCGCACCAAAGCCGCCGTGGACAACCCAGGGGCGAGGCCGTCTGACGTACCTTCCAAGAGGAAGGCCGAGGCGTCCCCTGCGAAGCCTGCTTCCAAGCCCTTCCCTTCGTGGCGCTCGCCAGGCCTGGCGTGCGTCGACGCTGGCGCCCCCCCCCCTTCTGGGTTAGTGCTCACAACTTTAACTCATTCGTCTTTTAGCTTTCTCCCTTGCATTTCTTTTTCCTGAAGTCTCTTCTTGGGCTCCTGTCAGTGCCTTTGCGCCCGCGAAGCGCCGCCGGCTCCGCAAGGCATCTGAGGTGAAGAGCGCCACGACAAGGGCCGTGGCTGACGAGGCCGCGAGGCCTGTGGAGGCAGCCCCCGCGATCTCCCTTGAGGAGGCGCCTCAAGCGGTGCAAGCTGCGCCCCAGGCGGGGGCGGCAGGGCCTCAGGCGGAAGAGGGCGCAGCAAACCCAGGTGTGCCTGTAGCGCCCCGCGAGCCTCTGGGAGCGGAAGGCCCTGCGGAGAGGACTTCCGCGCCGCCTCGCACCTCCACTCCTCCTCGCGCGGCCACGCCTCCGCGCGAGCCCTCACCGCTGCGCGAACCAACGCCACCTCACGCGCCGACGCCTCCGCGCGTGTCTACCCGCCGTCTGCGCCCGCTGCTCCCACGCAGCCTGCGACGGAGACGCGCAAGGCTCCAGCAGGTGCGGGCGCGTCTGCCAGGGGAGATTCCTTCTCTCCTCCTCGCCAAGATGGAGGCGAGGAGCGTCCCACGGCTGCGGGGCTTGAAGAGGATGCGGGCGCGGGCACCGGCGGGGCTCAGGCTAGCCCCCGAGCTCTCCCCACAGCTACTCCCGCGGGACTCGATGCTGGGGCCGGGCCCTCCTCGAGCCAGGCACTGGCGCTTCGCCACTGGGACTAGAGCGCAGGGCGCCGTGAGGTCGCCTTCGGCCTTGTTAGTGAATCCCTGGAGGGCTTAGAGGCTCACCTCGTCCTCGGGGACATCTGGCTCGCTCGGTAGCAGGAGGAGTTGGCGGAGTCGTGGGCGTGCTTCCACGCGGCGATCGAGGCGCGCCGGCTGGAGGATTTGGCGCTGCAGGCCACACGCGAGGAGGCCACCCGCTTCGCCAAAGAGACCCGCGAGGGGGCCATTCGTGATGCTGCAGAGCTGTTCGACCCCCTTCAGGCGGAACGCGAGGGTGCGGTGGAGCTGCTGCGTGAGGTCAAGGCGGAGCGCGAGGTAATGGAGGGCTCGCTGGCGCAGAAGCGCCTTGAGCTGGGCCAGCTGGAGACCCAGCTGCTCTCCACCCACCAGGTCACCTCGACCGCTCTGGAGGAGGACCGCAAGGTCTTTGCCGAGCGTGAGCGGCAACTGGCCCTCAAGGAGAAAAGCTGCAGCAGCGCGAGGAGCAGCGCCTCCAGGTGGAGAAGGACCTGGACACCCAGCGAGAGGCCCTCGAGGAGCGAGAGGGAGACCTGGACAAAGCGATCGTGAAGTACGACGAAAACGTCGCTGCCCAGAAGATAGCTTACGAGCGCTTCGAGCGGCGTTTCGCTGAGAAGAAGAAGGAGGCCGACGACGCCCTCGCGGAGCGTGAGAAGCAATTCCGCAAGTCCACTTCTCAGAAGTACCGCGACTTGGCCCTGGCTCAGGAGGAGCGCTTCAAGGCCAACTCCAAGCTGGAGGACCGCCTCAAGCGCGCCAAGGATGCCCGTCGCCGAGCGGAGGAGGCTCGCACCGAAGTTGTCCATGACCTTAACACCTTGGCCAAGGACGTGGAGGAACAGGTGGCCCCGGCGATGCAGCGGGCGGCAGAGGCCTCGGACTCTGCTACGGCAGCTCGCGCGCTCTCGAAGCAGCGCGAACACATGTTCGAGGCGTTGGTCGCTCGCGGCAACGAGCTCGCCGCGCAGCTCGGTGCAGATGCACCGCACACCGACGTTCGGGGCCGCGGTGATGCTGCCATGTACTTGGTCTACTTCGACCAGCTCTTCGAGGCGCTCGAGGGTCCTGTCGCCGAGCTTCGCGAGCTGATCAAAGACGAGAGTCGTCAGCTCCTGGGGGTGGTTATGGTTCGCATCTTCACCAACCTAAATCTCCTCACGCCAGGCTTCGACATCTCCTCCGTCACCGAGGATGCTCAGGTTCCCTCCGTGAGCAGGTTGACGCCTTCTGCAACCGCTTCAGGCGCGCGGAGGCCGCAGCTGAAGACAGCGAGGAGGAGGCCTGCCCCGCCGAGGATGAAGAGGGTGCCGCGGAGGAGGCCCAAGGCGGCGATGCTTCCCCATGAGCCCTTTTTTACTGCGCCTACGTGCGCTTGTATCTGCGACATCTGTGTGCTTAGACATTTTAAAGACTTTTGGCCTGTAATATACTCTTCAATTGCTGTTTAATTCGAGCTTGTTTGCCCCCCGTGAGGTCTCTTTGGACTCATCTTCATGCATATTTGTTCTCTGCGTCAGTAGGTCTCATCTCTTTGTGCCATGACTCCGCCACTTCGGTATGCAGGAGCGATGACTCCGCAAGGCCAGGGGGAGTTTAGGCCTAGGAGGGTAAGAGCCCTGAGTCGCGATGCTCAAGTGCCCCCTTAGACGTGCGAGTAGTCCATGAAGCGTAAGGGAAAGCGAAGTCGCTTGAGGGGCAAACGCGTGCTAGGGAGAGAAAAACGCTCTTAAAGCGTGGGTGCGAAACTTAGCTTCTTGAGGTTTTCGCCCTGCGAAGGCCTTTCGCCCGGCGAGGTTGCCTGCTTGAGGGGTCGCTCCTGAGGAGGCTTTTCGCCTGGCGAGGTTGCCCACTTGAGGGGTCGCTCCTGAATGCCCCTTCAGGCTTGTGGGGGGACGTCCCTGCGTATGTTAGAGGGGCGAACCCAAACGGTGGAACATGGCACAAAAGGCACGTGCGCGCTTATAGGTCCCCACAGGTGTTCCTTGCGAGGAGAGTAAGTACCAAGGTCCTCTGTAGAGATGGCGTGTTTGTGGGATCTTGCCCTCCAGCCAGAGCTCGGACTCTTGGATTTTGCAGTGCCGCTGGTGTGTCATCTGAGGCACTGGCACCGTACTCTGCCCCCGCTCGCGAGGTACGCATGAGGAGAGATATAAGCGCACACTTTAACAGAGTAATGCGGAAATAAAAACCCCCTACGACTAAAACGGCGCCAAGGCGTGAAGTTCACTTGGGAACAAAATTGAGTCATTATGCTTGGGGTGCCAAGTTAATGCTTTAACTATGTCGAGGCATGGGGACCACTTATTAGTGGGTGAGACTCTCGACGGCCTGCGGTGGCTCGTTTAATGGAGAGCTCGGAGGGTTTCCCCTTGAGATAAGCCTTTGGAGCTTGGAGGTTTAAGCCGTGAGCGTTTTAACCTCTAGAGACGAAAATGCTTGGAGGTTGAGCCGTAGGCTTCCTCGTCCGCTTGAAGTCTCGACGTGACAATGATCACGGGCGTGGCAATGACCACGGTTGCGTTTGTTCCTTTTTGGGCGACAAAGCGTGTTTTTGGAGGTTTAAGTCGTGAGCATTTTAACCCCTAGAGACGAAAATGCTTGGAGGTTGAGCCGTAGGCTTCCTCGTCCGCTTGAAGTCTCGACGTGACAATGATCATGGGCGCGGCAATAACCACGGTTGTGTTTGTTCCTTTTTGGGAGACAAAGCATGTTTTTGGAGGTTTAAGCCGTGAGCATTTTAACCCCTAGAGACGAAAATGCTGGGAGGTTGAGCCGTAGGCTTCCTCGTCCGCTTGAAGTCTCGATGTGACAATGATCACGGTTGTGGCAATGACCACGGTTGCGTTTGTTCCTTTTTGGGAGACAAAGCATGTTTTTGGAGGTTTAAGCCGTGAGCATTTTAACCCCTAGAGACGAAAATGCTTGGAGGTTGAGCCGTAGGCTTCCTCGTCCGCTTGAAGTCTCGACGTGAAAATGATCACGTGTAGAACTGAAGGGAATATGCCCTAGAGGCACTTAATAAACATAGTTTATTGGCAATATCCCAATCGTTCATTATATGTTTTATACCATGCTATAACTGTATTAAGCGGAAACATTAATACAGGTGTGGTAGATAAACAACCAGGTCCCTAGTAGCCTCTACTATGACTAGTTTCATTGCGCGATTGATGATCGAGGTTTTCTGATCATAGGGCATGGCGCCGGTCGGCAATGAAAGTCATATCGTTAGGAGTAACGATGTGATGGACATACCCAGTATTTATAGGACATAGTCGTTACGCCTTAAGACCGTGAGATCAACTCTTATTGGTATTCCTGGAAGATACTTTGATCGCACCAAACGTCGTATCTTATTTAGTATGTAAATAACGGTGATACTTTTGGGTATCGGAAAGGAGTAGTTGAGACGAGGGGTCAACAGCGGGATTTGTCAGTCCGCATAGCCGGATAGATACTCTAGGGCCCACTCGGTGAGATTATGTCAAATGAGTTTGCAAACATGTGACTAGGTCACCAGCTGACATAATATCATAGACGAGTAGAATATAGCGATGTCGGTAACGAGATCATGCTAGGTATGGAGATATCTGAGAATGATGCTCGGACACGCTAAGTATCGCCATGACAAAGGGTTTAAGACTATACGCCCAGTTTTGATAGATGAAAGTCATTCGTTATATCTCAGGGATTAATTCATGGGGTCCAGGCCTACGAGTTAGTCGTTGATCATTGAGGAGTCTTGATCATACCTGATATTATATCGAACCGCTAGGGTAACACAGTTAAGGGGTTTCGACAAGACAACCGGAAAGGAAAGAGATCACCGGGAATGTCCCGGGAGGGGTCCGATGGAGATCGGGCACCGCCGAAAGAGTTTTCGGAGCTAGGAAAAATTATATATATTATGTTTGATATTAATTAGTGTAATTAATATGCAAATATGATTTTATATATTTATTTTCGGATTTATTTAGGCTGATTTCCCTAAATGGGCCTTCTGGTCGAAAGAAGGCCCATGGGGGGGAAAAACCCTCGAGGGAATTTTGTGGGGGAGGCTTGGCCGACCTAGGGGAGCCAAATGGGGCCCACCTAGGGCCGGCGCACCTGGTTTGGCCGAACCAGGCAATGGGGTATAGTCCCACATTGCCTGGCTGGCAAGGTTGGCTCCCCCTGGGAGCCTATATAAGAAGGGGCACCCCTGGCCTTTTAATTCACCAATTAATTCCCAATTTCTCTCTCGATCTCGTGGTTCCCTTGATGGATCCGCGCCGAGTAGAGGAGGGGGATCTCTTCCACCATAGCCCGCTGCCGCGCTGCTGGTGTTCCGGTCCAAGTCTTCCGCTGCTCGTCCTGGACTGGAGCTTCGGAGGCCGTCGTCTCCACCGTATGTGTGCGACTCCCTGCGAGGTGCTGCGCTAGCGGTACTCGGAGGCCTACTTCCTCCACCCGACCTCGGGGTCATCTTCGTCGTCTTCGTCGCGCCGAGTTCTCCGCGACCTAGAGGTCGGCTAGGGCGTCTTCATCGTCAACGCTTGTGCGGGAGCGTAATCCCCGCTATTCGGTCTACGAGGGTATGTATTCCGATCTCCGCCGTACTTCTATATCGGCATAGTGTGGATCTTGGCTAGTTTAAGGATATCGTTGCTAGGAAAAGTTTTGTTTTCTGCACACGATCCCCTTCAGTGGTATCAGAGCCGATCTATCGTAGATATAGCTGTACGCTGTTAGAACCCGTGTTCTACACGGGGGGACCGTTCCTGTTATTTGCTACCCTCTAGCGTGCACTTGTGATTCCAGCGGCATCGAGTTGATGAAGCGGCCCGGACCGACTTTACGCGTACGCTTACGCGAGACTGGTTCCACTACTGACATACGGCTTGTACCGTATCTGTGGCTGGCGGGTGCCTGTTTCTCTCTCTTTAGTTGGCTTTGCATTTTCAATGGAGGGCCCGAAAGGGATGCTTAAACATGCAATTATTGGATAGTTGTTGTGGTCATAAGGTTCGTAGGTATGAAGCGGTTCTATTTACGAAAGCCCCGAGCCACGTAAAACATGCAAAAGATAAAGTAGAAGCGTCTAACTTTATTTTGCAGGGGCTATGTGATATGGTCATGGTAGATTTATTAAATTGTTTATAAACTGCGGGCGCCAAGAAGACCATGGCGCGATGGACTATATCACATTGCATTACATTTGATGTTTTGTGTGCATCTTATATAGTGTGATTGTGTGTATAGTATACATTAGTTACACGGCGGTAGTTATATAAGATGATCCCTTCAAAATACCACCAGTGTTCTCCCTCCAACGCGCACCACCAAGAAAGTTCTACGTTATGAGGCAGGCCGTGATGATCGGGTTTCAGACATCTCGTCGTTCGCATACACTGGGTGTAAGCCATGTTGCACAAGCGTCAGCGTGGAGGTCTTTGGTGGCGAGCCTAGCATATTCAGAAATATGGCCTCGGAACAGGGAGACCGAAAGGTCGAGCACGAGTCACAAAATTGGTGTGGCG
This sequence comes from Poa annua, assembly GCA_026929855.1. Taxonomy (NCBI): domain Eukaryota; kingdom Viridiplantae; phylum Streptophyta; class Magnoliopsida; order Poales; family Poaceae; genus Poa; species Poa annua. The sequence continues at coordinate 26,253,602 of CM049432.1, forward strand.
GACATTTGTCTACTCTTGAAGTTGTGCCGCCGGCTCTGATGATGAGGGGTGGTGCAATGGATGGGGGTCGTGTAATCGCTTAAACGACCAGGAGGGAGGTTCATTTGAGTGGGAGTTCGGATAGTTATTTTCTAAAAATACTAGAACTCAAAATATAATGAACAGAGTCTGTTTTGCAAACCTTTGTAGATATCAACCATTGTGATAACATCTTTTCAAATTAGGCGCATTCCTGCGATTGAGAAACTTAAAAGGTTGGGTCCAACCTTCATAGTTTTATACTTTAGCTTGAGGATACTCCTTGTTTAAACCGTTAGCTCTTTGTGTTACAATACCCGCTAGGAGATAAACCCGGAGATTCCGCTAACAAAAGATAATTTTGATTATCGGATTTTGTGCGGATGATATCATCATAGTCCAGTGTATGCTATGGTCTCTGCCATAAAGAACCAACGGTGGGTACGAGTTTTTAGATCACGAACATTTGGTCGCTAAACTCGGGGTACCTCTATAGTTGGGTTGATGAAGTTTATCAGTACGTTGACTGATTGTCTTCTCAACCAAGATGGAAGAGAATGCACACATTGAGGGAGCACGTGGCGGTCATACTTAATGACATATGTTCATGATTAATGAACATTGAGACGCCTCGCTCAGCTCAATTACTGGATGACAGACATCGTTCCCAAGTGCAAATCCTCTGTCATAGACTATGTCATGCAAGGGGAATCGCTCACCTTCATGGTTCTTGATTACGGTGGAAGTATCAAGAAGATGAAACAGATCGCCGGAAGTCATCAATGATGATGGTGTATATATGATATACATGTTATGAATGTTTTAGCTAAGCAAGTGCTCGTAGTAGTGACTAAGTCTTGAACTAGTAATGTTTTGTGAAAAACCAGGTTTACTGCTTGAGTAGCTTGAAAGGATGAGGCGACATTGTGTGTTGATAACGGCAGTCAAGTTGATGTGACGGCCATAGACACTCTCCCTCTAGATCTACCATTTGAATAAATTCTTTATGATCGGGTGTTGGTATGATCGTTACGAGTGTGTCTCCTCTAGTGAGACACTTGTTCATACATGATAGTGACAAACTGGTGTCCTACATTTATGAAGTAATGATCATATGCCGGTTTGAATTTAGATGGTAGAAGCTCCCACATTCATAATATTAATGCCAAAGGATACAAACTTAATAAAGACACCACATATGTGTGGCACTACCGTTTAGTCATGTCAATGTTATATGCATTAGCTCCACACTGGATGGACCTGCAAGTCCTAAGATTTGATCTTTTGACACTTGCAAAATAACTGTGACACCGTTTTCCGAAAACGGGCATATAACTTATTGATAGTCATACATGGAGATGTATGTGGTTCAATGAAGTAATTGACGGGTAGTGGAGACCTTTATTTCGTGAACTTCACTGAACGTTTTGAGTATAGCTTGTTGAGAATCATGCATATGGGTGTATGTGAATCAATGAAGTACTTTAACGTGTAGTGGAAGTCTTTATTTCATAGACTTCATGAATATTCCGAGTAGATATATGGATATCCACTCCGGGGAATGTTAGTCTGAATTTTTGATTCGATCAAACGAAGTTCAGAATGAAGTAGGAAATAAACTTAACAAGAAAATCAAATTCCCGCGATGCACATCGAGAAATGAAGATTTGAGTTATAATGTTGGCACATCATTGGAAGACTTGTGAGAAGAGCTCCACAAATTACGTCGCATGGAACACCATAGTGTTATGGTGTGTTAGGGCGTCGTAATCGCACCCTATCGGATAGTGTGTGGTAAATGAATCTCTTACCGAATTATTGTAATCATTAGAGTCATATGGTAGAAACGTAAACACTCACGTTAGCAAATAGGGAAACCATTTGAATCCATGGAGACAATACCATACGAGTGATGGCATGGCTTTTGAGCCTGGATTGTCGTTTCAGCAATTTAGTGTTTCGATGTAATCGAACCTAAAATGAATTAATCTTTGTAGTATACCCTACCTAAAGAGTTAGTTGGGTACATGTCTCACGACATAGGCAAAATCTTTGCCAGGATATACCTTGCGAAAGAAATAGTTTCTTGTCCGAGGGTATAAGTGAGAAAGAAAGTAGAGCGAGACGAAGCTGGTGAACTTCCTCTCCAGACATCAGAGTGGCGCAACCGAAAGTGTGTTCGGTGTCAGGCTCCACAGCTTGAAAAAGCTGATGATTCAATATCATGATGTTCTGAGCTCATACTAAGAGCGTAGGCATACGAGGTTGTGTTCCACACTGTGTGTTACAACAATCTTGTTATGAAGGTCATATTAATGGAATATGACAGACCTACGAACTACGAAGAAGAGATGGTGGACCTAAGTCCGAGAAATGGCTATGAGTCATTTATGATCCGAAATAAAATCCATATACCATTACCAGGTATTGACTTGGGAGATCTTCTTGATGGCATCTAGGATGTTAATAGTATATGAAATTTTATGAGAGAGTAGACATTGAGCAGATTCGATTTGTCGTGAAACAGTTCCGACAGACCACATGAGAGTTTGTCTCAAGTGGCGAAGCCTAAATCTATTCTGGGTCGTTTAGCAATTACTATAATTTCGAATGAGAAATTGATAGATGGATGAGAAAACCATGGTTCTTAATAGTGTAATTAAGAATGGTTTGTAATCCTGAGGATGCTAAACATGTATGCAAATTTCAGTGGTCCATTCGTGGGCTGAAGCAAGCATATCGGAGCTGGAATCTTCACTTTGATAATGTGATCAAAGGATTTTGGAGTTGTCCAAAATAGTTGAAGAAACCTACATTTGCAAAGAAGTGAGTGGGAGCAAAGTAGCTTTCCTTGATCTTATATGCGGAAGGCATATTTGAGTGGGAGCTAAGTAGCTTTTCCTTGATCTTATATGCGGAAGGCATATTTGAGTGGGAGCTAGGCGTCATTTGTGATTCTGTATGTAGCGACATATTGAATGACACAGATCCTCTAGTAGAGTGTAATGGATTATTTAAGTGATTAAATTTTCTATGAAATGAAGTTATGAGTATTAGGCATCCGATTTATAATTGTATAGATCAGAGGAGGCTTAATAACATTAAGTCGGAGTATTTCCTAAGTCAGGATTCTGAAGTGTTTCAGAAAAGGACAAGCGAAGAAAGAGGTTCTTCCTTGTATGACTAGGTAAAAGATTAAGTTAATCTTGGCTTTTTCAGTGATAGAAAATGATGTTCGACATTCTCTATGTATCACACATAGAGTCTACCCGGTTGAAAGCTCGACTTGGTGTGACCCGAGTTCTTGGTTCAAGAACAGGTTCTAGAGTGATCCTTGTGTGGATCAATGAACAAACGTTAAGTTTATTCTTCAGTGTCTATGAGAACTGAAGATAGGTTTTCTAGTAACGGGTAAGAGTGGAATGGCAACTTGCCGTAAAGCGGTTACGATGATGCAAGTTATTGCACTGACCCATATGACTAGAAATCTCATATAGGAGATGTCCTTTATTTTGAAGATAGACATGGTTAGTTTGCGAAGTCGCATATGAATGCACTGTCGCATAATCTACATAGGTATAGAAATATATCGCGACTTTAGAAGTAGCAAGTGTGATTGGACTGAGCTGTTTTCCGAGCGTAGGTGGTCCCTTAATAGATCTTTCAGACTTTTAAGGCGCATGCTACGCGAATGCTCGAGTCTCACTCCATCCACTGGGATATATTTCACCGTCATCGTAAGATACGGGTTGATGTCAAACTAGGTGACATAGAAGTGTTGCAAAGCACATATAGATCTCAATGTGTGAGATCTGTTGACTGTATTCCTCTTCCACGAGGCGAGCAGGCACCAAGATGCTATGGGTGTTGAGCTTTTACCAGGTTGTAAACTAGATTAAGTGTTACTCTAGTGCAAGTGGGAGACTGAAGGGAATATGCCCTAGAGGCACTTAATAAACATAGTTTATTGGCAATATCCCAATCGTTCATTATATCCTTTATACCATGCTATAACTGTATTAAGCGGAAACATTAATACAGGTGTGGTAGATAAACAACCAGGTCCCTAGTAGCCTCTACTATAAATAGTTTCATTGCGCGATTGATGATCGAGGTTTTCCGATCATAGGGCATGGCGCCGGTCGGCAATGGAAGTCATATCGTTAGGAGTAACGATGTGATGGACATACCCAGTATTTATAGGACATAGTCGTTACGCCTTAAGACCGTGAGATAAACTCTTATTGGTATTACTGGAAGATACTTTGATCGCACCAAACGTCGTATCTTATTTAGTATGACAATAACGGTGATACTTTTGGGTATCGGAAAGGAGTAGTTGAGACGAGGGGTCAACAGCGGGATTTGTCAGTCCGCATAGCCGGATAGATACTCTAGGGCCCACTCGGTGAGATTATGTCAAATGAGTTTGCAAACATGTGACTAGGTCACCAGCTGACATAATATTATAGACGAGTAGAAGATAGCGATGTCGGTAACGAGATCATGCTAGGTATGGAGATATCTGAGAATGATGCTTGGACACGCTAAGTATCGCCATGACAAAGGGTTTAAGACTATACGTCCAGGTTTGATAGATGAAAGTCATTCGTTATATCTCAGGGATTAATTCATGGGGTCCAGGCCTACGAGTTAGTCGTTGATCATTGAGGAGTCTTGATCATACCTGATATTATATCGAACCGCTAGGGTAACACACTTAAGGGGTTTCGACAAGACAACCGGAAAGGAAAGAGATCACCGGGAATGTCCCGGGAGGGGTCCGATGGAGATCGGGCAGCGCCGAAAGAGTTTTCGGAGCTAGGAAAAATTATATATATTATGTTTGATATTAATTAGTGTAATTAATATGCAAATATGATTTTATATATTTATTTTCGGATTTATTTAGGCTGATTTCCCTAAATGGTCCTTCTGGTCGAAAGAAGGCCCATGGGGGGGAAAAACCCTCAAGGGAATTTTGTGGGGGAGGCTTGGCCGGCCTAGGTGGGCCAAATGGGGCCCACCTAGGGCCGGCGCACCTGATTTGGCCGAACCAGGCAATGGGGGATAGTCCCACATTGCCTGGCTGGCAAGGTTGGCTCCCCCTGGGAGCCTATATAAGAAGGGGCACCCCTGGCCTTTTAATTCACCAATTAATTCCCAATTTCTCTCTCGATCTCGTGGTTCCCTTGATGGAGCCGCGCCGAGTATAGGAGGGGGATCTCTTCCACCATAGCCCGCTGCCGCGCTGCTGGTGTTCCGGTCCAAGTCTTCCGCTGCTCGTCCTGGACTGGAGCTTTGGAGGCCGTCGTCTCCATCGTATGTGTGCGACTCCCTGCGAGGTGCTGCGCTAGCGGTACTCGGAGGCCTACTTCCTCCACCCGACCTCGGGGTCATCTTCGTCGTCTTCGTCGCGCCGAGTTCTCCGCGACCTAGAGGTCGGCTACGGCGTCTTCATCGTCAACGCTTGTGCGGGAGCGTAATCCCCGCTATTCGGTCTACGAGGGTATGTATTCCGATCTCCGCCGTACTTCTATATCTGCATAGTGTGGATCTTGGCTAGTTTAAGGATATCGTTGCTAGGAAATTTTTTGTTTTCTGCACACGATCTCCTTCAAGAACTTGCGTAGGTGCATGATGTTCCATGGATTCTTGACGGGGATGCCATCTTGCGTCTCGAGGTGTCGTGGTGGTGTCACGGCAGATGCCATGGGATGGCTAATTTGTGGGGCCGATGGACGTTGGTGGATCCGGGGAGGGATAGCGAGCTGAAGAGATCACGCGGGGGGGATCCCGGTAAAACCGAGATCTCCCAAGAACAGGGAACAAGAACAAAGTGCAAAAGGGGAAGATCTAACAAATACAAAGAAATGCACGAAGGCACACGACACACAGACGATATACCCAGGTTCAGGGCCCTCGTGAGGAGGTAACACCCCTACTCCTGCCTTTCCTCTCTATATATTGGTGATATAAGGACTACAACTTGCTACAAGATCTCTCAAAGTGATGAATATGAAGAACTAGATGAACTCAAGGTGAGAAGGGAATAACTGCTCTAAGAGTAAATGTAACTATAGCTTTGGCTCTGAAGTTGGTCTCTCCCTCTCAGGAGCAGTTATGGCGCCTTTTATAGAGGTCCGGCCAGGAGGGCCGGAAACCCTAATTTGGCTTGGCCCCACCGGACAGGCCTAGCCGGGATGTCGTCACCGGCTAGTGCGACCTAGTCGCCGGACTATCCGGTGTAGCCCCTTCGTCATCATCTCGTTAAGGACGGCAGGCGCCGTCCTGCATCATCATTGTCCCCTTGTCAGAGATAAGACATGTCTTTGCCCATCCCGGATAGCCTTTTCCGGATTGTCGGGCTAGGCATGTCAGGTCTTGTCGTACCACGGTCGTACCGGCTGACGCGCTCCCGTGTCAGGCGGGAGGTGACCATGCTTCCGTGTCAGGCGGGAGGTGACCATGCTTCCGTGTCAGGCGGAATGGTACTTCCCCCCGCTATAAACGGGAAAGCCTGCTACAGACTGTTGACGTCCTACCGGAAGCCCTCACGCCGGCTACCTCCTCGCTTGCCACTTAGTCTCTTCTGCATAAGATCAACACCGAGAGATACATTCCGGTTAGTACTTATCCGGAATACCTATCCGGTAAAGCCGAATACTCCTTCATCCGAAAGTCTCCCCGGAGTCCTAGATCCGGGATCCTTCCCGGAGACGTCCGAGCTCGTCTCAGGATGCGTATCTCTAGGCCTAGCCTCCCGAAGATGTCTTAGCCTACCAGCAAAGACATCTTCGAGAAGCTAGTTCTTAGAGGAACCATCCGCTCACGCTTGTGCTGCGATTGTGAGGGCCGGGTGTGTCTATTTATAGCTGCTAGAGGTGACCCTTGCGCCTGCCAGGAGGCATTTTGTCCTCTACCAGTGCCCAAGGGTCAAGCTGCCCTTTCGCACACCAGGAGGTGTTTTTGCTGTCGCCAAAGGTCAAGCACTGTTGATATTTATCATAATATACCGGGATCTGCCCCTACCCGGGGGGCAGCCCCCCGACACTAGTCCCCGAAGCTGGTGCCGCACAGCGACCCCGGATGATGTGCGGGATCAGCTTTAATAACAACCATCTTCTGAGAACACATGACATCATCCTTTTATTCCATGCCGAGATCGATTCTTCCCGAGATCTTCTCACCGAGGTGGTCTTAACCGGGAGGCGAAGCCTGCGACCGGGTAGCACCATCTCAGCAAATCTTGACCGTTGATCTCCCGATGAATTCGAGACAGCGAGCCAGGGCCCACCCGACGTCCCGTCTGCGCAGAGGCGCACTCGAGTGCTTCTGCGCACGCACGGTGTCGCTTGGGTTCCCGCGCCGGAGAGCCGCATCCGATCCGGAATCGAACCGTTGGGGCCGTGTGGCCCTCGGTGTGGCCGGATCGAGCGCTCCGGATAGTGCCACGTGTCCTGCGGCACAAAACAGATCCCACCCACGATCGTGGAGATCGTGGGCGGGAAAATCGGAAACCGCTCCGGAATCCCCCCCATAAATAGGGGGCCGGAACGGTCTCCTTCACTTCTTCTTCTTCGCTTCTCTTCTCCTTCACCGTCTCGAACTCGTCGCCGCCGCTGCGCTCGTCGCCCGCACGACGTCCCGCTCGCCGTTCGCCGGAGTTCGCACCTCGTCGTCCCTCTCGCACGTCGCCGATCTCCTCCTTCACCGGTGAGTTTTTCCTCTCCGCTCCGATGCGTTTCTTCGGTAGAGTAACCGCCCGACTCCGGCCGTGCCCTAGCACGAGCACGGTTGCGCCGCCGCCGGTGACCACATTCGAGCGGCGCGCACGAGGCGCACGGTGATGAATCACCGTGGCGCTAGAAAGTATATCGGTCACCCGCATTTGCGCCTCGTTTGAGTCAAGCGCGAGTCTTTTTTCCTCCCTTTTATCTCGAATTTTCCGCACACGGTAGATCTTGTTTCTTATGAATCCGGTAGCGTTTACCATTTTGTGCCCCGACATCCACGTTTCCGATAGACTAACTTCGACTAACCGCCGCTGCGTCTGCAGAGTAGCCCGGATACCCCTGCGTACTTCTCCGACATGGGTGAAGAACGTGCTCGGGGGTGCTGGGATGGGTCCGAGATGAAGCAGTCCGATCTGGACTGGCTGTATCGGACTCACCGGATTCCCCCGGAATTCGAGAGCCGTCTCCCGGGAGAGGAGATTGCACCGGAACCCCAACCCGGGGAATACGTAGTATTCCTCGCGCACTTCGAGCGCGGGTTCAGGCTTCCGGCAAGCCCCTTCTTCCGCGACTTCCTCGACCTCTACGACCTTCAACCTCACCATCTTCCCGCCAACGCCATAATGATGCTCTCGGTCTTCACCACATATGCGGAGGCATACCTCGGCATCTGGCCCTTCTTGGATCTCTGGGCCAAGTACTTTATTCTCCGTCGCCAAGCCATCCCCAATCCGGATAAGAAGGTCAAAGACTTAGTGGATTGCGGAGCGGCCACCATCATCCCCCGCGCGGATTCCCCATAGTTAAGGGACTAGAGTCCTGCCGGAAGTGGCAGCGGAGTTTCTTCTATGTGAAGAACCGGGAGCACTCTGGAGATGGTCCGGGATCCTCGAACCCGGATTTCATCAATCTGCCGGAGTTCATTATTGGTCCTCCGCGCGAGTTCGGTCTCTGGAAGAAGCTTCCGGATAGCGATGAGCTTACTTGCATGCAGGAGGTTCTGCACGTGCTAACACAGAAGATGACCGGGGATGATCTCCTGCGGTGCTTCATTGTTCGCCGGGTCTGCCCTCTTCAAAACCGAGTGCACAAGATGTGCCACATGTCCGGGAACTATGATCCCACTAGGACTAGTATCTTTGGGCTAAGCCATGCCGGGGTCGTCCGTCGCGTTCGAGCTATTGCCCGGACGGAGATGACGGAGGACTACATTTGGGGGGTCCTTGGAGGATGTCGGAGAAGACCATGCGACCAGGTGCTTATATCAGTCTTTCGTGCCTTCGCCTTCGTGCATGCGTTCACCTGGACACCGACACGGCCTAACTTGTTTGCGCAGTTGTTCGAGCGTCAACACGAAGAACACGCCGTCCACGCCAACGGGAATTACACGCCGGACTTCCCGAAACCGGACGTGATGCCGAGAGAGGATCCCGACGGCGAGGACCACCTCGCCATCCCTTTCGTCAAGGCCCCGGGTAATCCTTCAACTCCAGAGGCAGTTTTCATTTCTTCGGGTGATGAGGATGAGATTGATTGCGAGATTCTCGATGTTATTGATGCTCTCCCTTTGAATTGGGCCTCAGCTGTGGTTCCGAAACCGACAACCGGGACCAAACGGGCCGAGAGCCGGAAGCGCGCGGCTTCCGACACCGAGGGGGCCGATAATCCCGGCAACCCCCCCCCCCCCCCCCAGAAGAGCAAACCGACTAAGCAGACCACCGAGAAGCCTGCTCGGCGCCGGCAAAGGGGTCCTCCTCTTGTGGATTCCGGGTACGTCCTCCTTGCCTTATGTTATCTTTGCTTTCTCCATAACTATTACTAAGACATTCCCTTTCAGGGACGCACTCGAGCTCCCGTCCCCTGCTGTTCTTCCTCCTCCCGGGACTCGAACTCCCAGCCCGGCTCGGGCCTCTCCTTCACCTCCTCGCCCTTCTACCCGAGGCATTGAGCTTGCGGCCTCCGGTGCCGCACCGGCTACCGTTGCGACCCTGGAAGCACATCCGGTGCTCGAGGAGACCTCGGTGCAGGCCACGACCACCTCGGGAGAAGTGCTTCTTCCGGAGAGTCGCGCCGGGTTCCCGGGCTGGAGGCAGAGATCCTCAGCCCTCGCCGGGAACCTGCGGCAAGTGGCGCCTCGCGGCCAGCCGCGACCAAGGCCATCCCTGAGAAGCAGCGTACAGCCTCCTCCCGGCCAGCAGATCAAGTTCCCAAGTCTCGCTGTAAGACTGCTGGGCAGAAAACACCTTCTGCTCCGACCGCAGCTGCCCCGACATCCTCGGCCCACGACTTGGTGCTGCGCCTGGGTACGTCTTCATCTTTACCACCGCCTCCCGCCGAGATCCCTACTGCTGCCTTGCGGATGTTGCGAGCAACGGTCAGCTCCTTTGTATCTTCAGGATCCCGGGATGTTACTGCTACCCGCGCTGCCGGCAGCTCCGGCATTCGGGTTGTTGATGACTTCAACAAGGCCTGGCTTGCCGCCGACGCTTCCGAGACTGCAGGGGACTTGCACGCTGCAGGCCCGAGCCGCAGCGCTCAAGCCCTGCATGCTCTCCAGGTGGCCGCGCTGGATGTCACCCGAGTAAGCGAGGTAAGCTTTTCCTCTTTCAAACAACGCATTTGTTCCTTCCACCACCACTAGTCCCCGAGATTGGTGCTTAGTGCTCTAGATTCCACCGAATAGCAGATCACTAGGTTCCAATCTTAGAGAAAAATCCAGGACTTGGACACCGAGTCCCCGAGATCCTCCCAACCGGATAGGTTGCTTCGAAATTTGCTCCACCACTAGTCCCCGAGATTGGTGCTTAGTGCTCTAGATTCCACCGAATAGCAGATCACTAAGTTCCAATCTTAGAGAAAAATTCACGACTCGGACACCGAGTCCCCGAGATCCTCTCAGCTGGGTTTTTTACACCTTTTCCATACTAACTTCGCCTTCTTTGTCTTGCTTTCAGGAGTGCAGCCAAAAACGCCGCAACATCTTCAACCGGGTTCTCGCTGAACTCGGTCAATCCAAGAAATCCGAGGAGCGCTTCCGGGAGGAGCGAGACGCGGCGCGCCAGATCTCGGTGGACCAGAAGACTGCTCTTTCTACCGCGCAATCCGAGATCGCGCGGCTGAACGGCGAGCTCGGAAAGGTCCAGGCTGCTATGTCCGAGATAAAGACGCGCTTCATCGAGGCGACCAAGAAGCAGAAAGAGACCCTGGACCAATCGGTGGCGCGTGCGGATAACGCCGAGACCGAGCTGGGTCTTCTCCAGTCGCGCTCCGATACTTGGCTCACCGAACTTACCGTGTTGAACCGGGATCTCAACAGTGAGTAATCCGACACCCCTCTTCTCCTCTTACTTCCTTTATTTGCTGTTGCTTTTCTTATGACTTAGCCGTTTGACAACTCTTCTTTTTAAAGGAGAGTTTGAGCACTCCCGAGAAGCTGCCGCCAAAGCTGTTGCCGCCTTCCGCGAGAAGCGCGCCGGGAAGGGTCCCATCTCGGATGCCTGGGACATCGAGGATCACCTCGTTGCCCTGAAGGCCCGGATAGTACACCTCCGGTCTATCAGGACGGATCTGCTCAGCGCCGCGATCCATGTCCACGGCGTATTGTGGCCAAGCATCCGCGGGACGCTCTCGATTCCGCAGCTCGCGGGCGCACTCCGGGGTGCCGGGAGTCGCCTCCACGCGTGGAAGCGTTCCGGTGCGCAGGCTGGTGCCGACCAGGTCTTGACCCAAGTACTTAGCTGGTACGAAGGTCTTGATCTGGCGGCGATTCAGCGCCTGCGGACGGTGTCGCCATGGGTGAACGATCCGGAGAAGGTCCAGCAGCGGCAAGAGGTGGCGCACCGCATCTCCAAGTGGTCCAACATCCGTGCCTTCACCGCCAGCCTCGTTTCCTCAGAGTCTGAATCAGACTATGCGGACTCCGAAGAAGATGATGCCGCTTCTGGCGAGGCGGAGGACGAGGTCCCGGAAGGAGATGACGCTGCTTCCGATGCTACGCCTGAGAAGGTGACTCCCCGGGATGCAACGTCTTCTCCGATACCCGAGGCCACCGAGACCGAGGTGCATCCCGACGCCCCAAGTGGTGCTGCCGATCCTGAAGGCGAAGCTGCTCCTGCTGATGCCGGTGCTGCTTCCGAGGTCTCCGCTCCCGAGGTTGTTGCTCCCGAAGTCGCCGCTTCCGGAGTCACCGCTTCCGAAGTGTCCGTTGAGAAGCCCACTTCCCCTACTGCATAAACACTTAAGTAGCATATTCGTTAAATCCCCGGGATGCCGGGTGCAAGATGTATCGTACACTTATGCTATTTCTGTTTCGCCGTGAACTATTTATTCGAACACTTTATGTCAATGTACTCAGCTTTTAGTTCCCGAATTGCCTTTCATGTTTACCGTACTTAGGCAATTTCTTCTCTTGTCTACCATTTCGGCGTTCGACAGTCGAGTCACAAAACTCCACATACGGCATACATTACTTAGAACAACCCGAGTTCCGGCTAACCGAATTCCCGACATAAACAACAACAAAGTTAATAAAAAACAAGCGTGCCGGAAAAGTTCCTGCTCCGAGTCCCCGAGACCGTTTTCGTGTTCCCCACCTTCCCTCTCTTTGCTCTTGACTACCATTTCGGCGTTCGTCAGTCGAGTCACAAGATGATTTCACATGACATACATTACTTTGACTTTGAGAATCGGATTCGGAACTTTCCCGGCATGCACACAGTAAAATATAAGATAGCTATCCGGCAGTCCCCGGGTTCCTTCCCGGGATGTCGGTAGAAAACAGTAAATGAACTTGACAAAAATAACAAGACAAGCTCATAACCAGGCAGTCCCCGGGTTCCTCCCGGGGTGCCTTACTTTCCTTAATACTGAAAAATTGAGATACAACATATACTGAACCTTTTACGTGAAAAAGGGGCGAAGTAGAGCTACATTCCATGGACGTTTGGTTTCCTCACCGGATTTGTCCATTACACCTTTCCTAGCCTCCTGTGCATCTACAAGGTAATAAGAATCATTGTGCAATGCCCTGCTTATCACAAAAGGTCCCTCCCATGGAGGTGACAGCTTATGCATTCCGGCCGTGCGTTGGATGAGCCTCAGCACCAGATCTCCCTCCCGGAACACCCTCGGGTGCACTTTCCGGCTATGATAACGACGGAGGTTCTGTTGATAAATTGCCGACCGAGATAGTGCCAACTCTCTTGCCTCCTCGAGTAAATCTACATCATCTTCTCGGGCCTCTTTTGCCTCAGTCTCGGTGAACATTGTCACTCTCGGAGAATCATATTGTATGTCGGTTGGGAGTACTGCCTCAGCACCGTATACCATGAAGAATGGCGTGTATCCGGTAGATCTATTCGGTGTAGTCCGGAGACCCCATAGTACTGCCGGTAACTCCTCTATCCAGCATCCCGGGGTTCTCAACAGTGGTTCGATCAAACGAGCTTTGATGTCGGCCAAGACCAAGGCATTTGCCCTTTCAACTTGCCCGTTTGCTTCCGGGTGTGCGACTGATGCTACATCTAGCCGGATTCCCTTCTCAGCACAAAATCGAGCGAATTCCCCCACAGCAAAGTTTGTTCCATTATCTGTGATAATGCTGTGTGGGTATCTGTATCTCAATATGATGTCTTTCAGGAATTGCACAGCGGTGTGTCCATCGCACTTCCGGATTGGCTTGACCTCTATCCACTTAGTAAACTTGTCCACCATGACAAGTATGTGTGTCATATTGCCCCTTGCCGGCTTGAATTGCCCGACCATGTCCAAACACCATACTGCGAATGGCCAAGTGATGGGGATTGTTTTCAGTGCTGACGCCGGCATGTGTATCCGGTGAGCAAATCTCTGGCATCCCCCACACTTCCGGACAATATCTTCTGCTTGCTGCAATGCAGTGGGCCAGTAGAACCCATGCCGGAACGCCTTTGCCACCAGGGCCCGGGATGATGGATGATGTCCGCACTCCCCTTGATGTATTTCCACCAGCATCTCTTGTCCTTCTACCGGTTCCACACATCTCTGGAGTACTTCGGTGACACTTCTCTTGTACAGCTCTTGATTGATGACAGTGTATGCTTTTGATCTTCGCAGTATCTGCCGAGCTTCCACTTCATTTTCCGGGAGACTTCCCTCCAAGATGTACGCCATAATGGGCTGTGCCCATCCCGGGACAGGTCTCTCCGGGAACATGGGAGTGTCTATGTCCATTGGTTCTGCCGACATCACCTCTATCATCATCTTTCTTTGCCTCTCCGAGCACTGGGACGCAGTCCCCGGGTTCGATGTTATGCTCCCGACATCTACTTCCATGGGTACGACATCTGAACCAGGCTCCTTGGGGATGAAGATAGATTCTGACTCGGGTGATGGTTGAATAGATGGCTTTCTCAGATGCTCTAGGGCTATCCCGGGTGGGATGGCATCCCGGGATGACCCTAGCTTGGACAAGACATCCGCTGCTTCGTTTTCTCCTCTGGGCACATGTTTGAACTCGCACCCTTCAAAAAATCCGGAAATTTTCTGCACATGAAATCTGTACAAGGCCATGTTTGCATCAAGGGCATCCCAATTCCCCGACACCTGTTGTACTACGAGATCCGAGTCACCAAAGCACTCTATCCGGCGAATGCCGATTTCCTTGGCGACGTTCAGTCCATGAACCAAGGCCTCATATTCTGCGACATTGTTGGATGCCCGAAAATGGATCTGCAGCACATACTTCAGTACATCTTGCTTTGGGGAAGTGAGGACCACTCCGGCACCCAACCCGATCTTAGCCTTTGAGCCATCGAAATGCATCCTCCAGAAGTTGTAATCAGGTATCGGAGGTTCATACTGCATCTCGGCCCAGTCTACCAAAAAGTCCGGCAGCGCCTGCGACTTGATGGCATCTCGTCTCTCGTATGCCGGAGCATACGGAGACAACTGGATGGCCCATTTGGCTACCCGGCCGCTAGCATCCTTGCAACCGATGATCTCGACGAGAGGAGCTTCGCACACCACTGTGACCGGATGTTCCTGAAAGTAGTGCTTGAACTTGGTCACTGCCATGTATACCCCATATGCCATTTTCTGGTAGTGTGGGTAGTTCTGCTTTGATTCCGAGATCACGTCACTGAGGTAATACACCGGCCTCTGTATCAGCTTGCCCCCCTCTTCCCTTTCTACCACCATTGCGACACTGACTACCCGGTCGGTTGCAGCAATATATAGCAACATAGGTTCCTTGGGTAACGGGGATGCCAACACAGGTGTTGTTGAAAGCATTCTTTTCAGATCATTGAACGCTGCATCAGCTTGCGGGGTCCAGACAAATGTCTTGCTCTTTTTCATTAGTTGATATAGGGGCAAGGCCTTCTCCCCAAGTCGGCTCACAAACCGACTTAGGGATGCCAGACACCCGGTAAACTTCTGCACGTCCTTGAGACGCACGGGCAACTTCATGCTCTCGATAGCACGAATTTTACCCGGATTGACCTCGATTCCCCGGCTGGAAATGAGGAAACCGAGTAACTTCCCTGCTGGCACACCAAAAGTGCACTTATCCGGGTTCAATCTCATCCGGAATCTTCTCAGGTTCTTAAATGTTTCCCTCAGATCATCTATTAATGAGGCTTTTTCTTTAGTTTTTATGACTATGTCATCGACATAGACCTCGGCATTTCGGCCTATCTGGTCATGCAAGCATTTCTGCATGCATCTCTGGTATGTAGCACCAGCATTTCTCAACCCGAAAGTCATAACACGATAGCAATAAGCCCCATAAGGGGTAATGAAAGCAGTTTTCAATTGATCATCCGGATTCAAAGGTATCTGGTGAAAACCAGAATAAGCATGTAGGAAAGTTAAAAGCTCACTCCCGGCAGTGGAATCTATCACTTGATCTATCCGGGGCAGTGGAAAGGGGTCTTTCGGGCACGCCTTGTTGAGGTTGGTGAAGTCGATGCACATGCGCCACACCTTAAGCAGGAGGGGATCATCTTTCTTTTTCTCCACCAGGACCGGATTCGAAATCCAATCCGGGTGCAGCACCTCCATGATGAATCCGGCGGCCAGCAGTATAGCCAGATGCTCCATGACAGCAGCTCTTCTCTCATCCGAGAGGCGCCTAGTTGGTATCTTCACCGGCTTCACATCCGGTCGAACAAACAGAGAGTGCTCAGCCAACTCCCTCGGGACGCCTTGCAGATCGTCACTCGACCACGCAAAGGCATCCCGATTCTCACGGAGGAAGTCGACGAGCTCGCCTTCCTATTTGCTGTCCAGGTTGCTGCCAATGATAACTTGGCGCTCCGGGTTGCTGGGGTCCACGCACACCTTCTTGGTCTCCTTTGGGGGCTGAAATGATGCCGCCTGCTCCGGGTTCACCATCCCGGGAATCCCTAGTTGGGAGGTCTTGGCCATCGCCACCACCTGCTGGATCCTCTTCTTTTCTTCCGCGATCACCAGGGACTCAGCTAAGCACGACCCCGCTGAGGCACACTCCATGGAGCGCTTGTGGTCTCCCGAGATGGTGATCACACCGTTGGGTCCCGGCATCTTCATCTTGAGGTAGCCCACGTGAGTCGAGATCATGAACTTGGCGAGGGCTGGTCTGCCGATCAGGGCGTGATACGGGCTCTCGAGGTCCACGACCTCGAACTCCAAGCTCTCGGTTCTGCAGTTCTCCCGAGTTCCAAATAGCACCTCCACCCAAATCTTTCCCATGGGCGAGCAAGAGACTCCGGGCACAATGCCATGGAAGGTTGTCTCGGTGGGCAGAAGGGTGTTCATGGATACTCCCAGCTTCAGCATCGTGTCCTTGTACATGATGTTGATGGCACTGCCATTGTCGATCAGGACCCGGCTGAAGCGGACGTTGAGGTTAGGTCCGACAAAGGTTTGGTCCACCACTAAGGCATACGCTCCCGGTTTGGGCATAACCCGGGGGTGATCCTTCCGGCTCCAGGTGATCTCCATCTCGGACCAGTGCAAGAATTTGGGCACTGCCGGGATCACAGCATTCACCTCCAGGGCACGCTGTCTCACACTCTTTCGGTCAGTGGGCTCGGTCACGAAGACCACATAGCTCTGATGTGCCTCCCGGTAGTTGCTCTGCTGGTGTCCGGCTTGGTTACCGTTGTCGTTCCGGGTATGCACCACATTCACTGGTCGAGGTGGGGGTCCTCTCGGAGGAGGGGGAAGTCGCACAGCATTGGCTCCCGATGTCGGAGGAGGGGGTCTCGGGATGTTGGGCCGAGATGCCGGAGCATTCTGCCGAACAGCTCCCGAGCTGCCCTCCTGCAATGTCCGCTGATACCAGCTGCACTGCCGAGTAGAATGGTTTGCGGGCTTGTTGGCCTCCAGAGTGTGGTAGCAGCATGGTTTGTTCAGCATTTCCTCATACGTCAGGGGCTTCTTCTGCTCTACCCAAGTCTTTTGCACCTCTTGACTCTGACCCCAAGCCGGGCCACTTGTCTTTTGACGCTGGCTGTTGCCGGCATCCTCCTGCTCCCGGGTTACTGCTGCGACATGTTGCGCGGCATGGTGGTACTCGGGCTGATTCCTCTTGTGGACGAACTCCTGGCGATCATGGCTCCGGCTCGGTCCCGAACGCTGAGGTCCCGCATTCCTCCTGTTGGAGTCTCCGACATCCACCAGGGGTTGCATGGGATCTCCAAGCGTATAGGTGTCGGCGATGCGCATGGTTTCTGCCAAGGTTGTTGGCATCTTTCTCTGCAATTTCTGCCACAGCATAGAGCCATGCCGGCATCCTTGCGCAAACCAGGAGATGGCCTGTGCCTCCACCACTCCTTCGCAAGAGTTGCGAATATTGCTCCACCGGGTAAGGAACTCCCGGTCAGTCTCATTGCTCCTTTGCCTACAAATGGCGAGCTGCTGAGGCCTGTTGGGCCTTTTGTACGTGCTGGTGAAGTTGCTGATGAACGCCTCCTCGAAATCTAACCAGCAGTCTATACTGCCAGTTCTCAGATTGTTCAACCAGATCCGGGCTGGTCCTTCCAACATCTGCGGTACATAGCGTACCGCCCATCGTCTGTTTCCACCCGCTATGCTTACTGCAGTTACATAGTCGGTCAGCCAGTCCTCCGGCTTCTTGCTACCGTCATAGGTCTTGGCACCTCGGTAGAGCTGAAAGTTCCGAACAGGAGGTTCCCGCATGATCCGAGGTCCAAAGCAGGCAGGTCCCGGAGGTCCTTGCTCTTCCACCAACTCGGATTGGTGAATCCGGTCGAGGCGGAATCTGGCGTCTGCCGGGTTCAGCTGCCTGGTTCCTATCCGAGATCCCAAAGGGTTCTCGTCTGGCTGGTATCCGAGCTGCTGCAACCTCGAGTTGCCATCATTGAGCCTGTCTTGTGCAGGGACCAGGGCCTGCTGGGGAACGGAGACGACCTCCCTCTGCGGGTTTCCCTGATCGTGAGGAGGATTATGAGGCGGATTATCACGGCCAACCGGGTTATTGTTTCCTACACCTCGGTTACCATCCCCACGGGTACTTCCCGCCTGTCCTGAGTTACGCTGTCCGGCCTGCCCGGCTTGCTGGATACCGGCGAAGGCCGGATCATAGGTCTGTAGCTGCTTGTTCTTTCTGGAACCTCGACTCCGGCTCCGGCTCTTGCTCTTGCTCTTGCTTCTGCTCGGATGCGGGGAAGAGGCCTCCCCATCCGACCTCTGGCTGTCGGGTCTGGCTGAGTACACCTGGGATCCTGCCCCGGGGTGCTTCTTCTTGAAGGCCAGATTCTGACGATTGGCCTCTATTACCAACTCGTTTACCCTCTCTTGTTGCTTGAGTAGGGCTTCACCGGATAGCCCCACCAACTCGGCCATGGCGGCTTCGGCGGCCCTAAGAGTTTTCGCCGGTGAGCTGTACACCTGCTTCCCCGCAGAAATCCAACTTCCTGTGTTACTGGTGGTGGCTCCACCAGCCAGCTCCTCATTCACCATTCTTCCTTTCTTGCGCAGATCTGCAATGCGCTTCTCCCGGGAGTCTATCTTAGGGAATCCGTGAGCTGCATTGGACTCCCGGAGACTAGCACTGAGCTCGCGGCGGATCTCGGCGATCTCCTTTGCCTCAGCGAGAAGCAACTTCCGCTGTTCCTCTAACTCAGCCGAAGTGGCTTGGGTATCCGCTTCGGCAGCCACTGGCACAGCTAACTTGGCTACCAGACCCGAAAGGGGATCCGGACGACGTCGCGGATGGGATGACTGCGGATCACCATCTCGGGCCGCAGGCCTCTCCTGCGGGGGTTTGGCCAGACGGGGAAGGCCGTCGGTTTCGCCGTCAGCGTCCTGGTATTCCTCCTCGGTTGCTCCGACCATCATCACTGCGACGGAACTCGGGGAGCGACCGGCATGCAGACCCCGAGCTGCGCAGAGCATGGGAGGGTCCTCAGCTTCTAGGACCACTTTCGGGTAGCTACAGACAACCTCGGTGGCCACGTAGGTGGTGAAACCACCGAAATCGATGAGACATCCAATCACCGGGAACGGCTTGTTCCGGAAGCAGCCAGCATTGTCGCAGACAAAGTCCATCTCCCCTAGCCTTACGACTAAGCCAGAAAGAACCCGAACGCCGAAACGAACGGGGGAGCCCGTCCGGATGTGTACACCAGCCAACGCCTCTGTTAGCCCCACGGTGGGCGCCAACTGTCGTGGTGGTGTCACGGCAGATGCCATGGGATGGCTAATTTGTGGGGCCGATGGACGTTGGTGGATCCGGGGAGGGATAGCGAGCTGAAGAGCTCACGCGGGGGGGATCCCGGTAAAACCGAGATCTCCCAAGAACAGGGAACAAGAACAAAGTGCAAAAGGGGAAGATCTAACAAATACAAAGAAATGCACGAAGGCACACGACACACAGACGATATACCTAGGTTCAGGGCCCTCGTGAGGAGGTAACACCCCTACTCCTGCCTTTCCTCTCTATATATTGGTGATATAAGGACTACAACTTGCTACAAGATCTCTCAAAGTGATGAATATGAAGAACTAGATGAACTCAAGGTGAGAAGGGAATAACTGCTCTAAGAGTAAATGTAACTATAGCTTTGGCTCTGAAGTTGGTCTCTCCCTCTCAGGAGCAGTTATGGCGCCTTTTATAGAGGTCCGGCCAGGAGGGCCGGAAACCCTAATTTGGCTTGGCCCCACCGGACAGGCCTAGCCGGGATGTCGTCACCGGCTAGTGCGACCTAGTCGCCGGACTATCCGGTGTAGCCCCTTCGTCATCATCTCGTTAAGGACGGCAGGCGCCGTCCTGCATCATCATTGTCCCCTTGTCAGAGATAAGACATGTCTTTGCCCATCCCGGATAGCCTTTTCCAGATTGCCGGGCTAGGCATGTCAGGTCTTGTCGTACCACGGTCGTACCGGCTGACGCGCTCCCGTGTCAGGCGGGAGGTGACCATGCTTCCGTGTCAGGCGGGAGGTGACCATGCTTCCGTGTCAGGCGGAATGGTACTTCGCCCCGCTATAAACGGGAAAGCCTGCTACGGACCGTTGACGGCCTACCGGAAGCCTTCACGCCGGCTACCTCCTCGCTTGCCACTTAGTCTCTTCTGCATAAGATCAACACCGAGAGATACATTCCGGTTAGTACTTATCCGGAATACCTATCCGGTAAAGCCGAATACTCCTTCATCCGAAAGTCTCCCCGGAGTCCTAAATCCGGGATCCTTCCCGGAGACGTCCGAGCTCGTCTCAGGATGCGTATCTCTAGGCCTAGCCTCCCGAAGATGTCTTAGCCTACCAGCAAAGACATCTTCGAGAAGCTAGTTCTTAGAGGAACCATCCGCTCACGCTTGTGCTGCGATTGTGAGGGCCGGGTGTGTCTATTTATAGCTGCTAGAGGTGACCCTTGCGCCTGCGAGGAGGCATTTTGTCCTCTACCAGTGCCCAAGGGTCAAGCTGCCCTTTCGGCACACCAGGAGGTGTTCTTTGCTGTCGCCAAAGGTCAAGCACTGTTGATATTTATCATAATATACCGGGATCTGCCCCTACCCGGGGGGCAGCCCCCCGACACGAGGCGACCCGCGCCAGGCCTGGCGATGTGGGTGACCCTGTAGGGACCTTCCCACATCGGGGACAGCTTGTGGAGGCCTTCCCTGGAGAGGATTCGCCTGAGGGCGAGGTCGCCTACCTCCAGGGTGCGCGAGCTCACGTTGCGGCTGTGGTAGCGCCTCAGGTCCTGGTGGTATTTGGCCGCCCGGAGGGCCACGCGGCGTCGTAGCCCTTCAAGGAGCAGCAGGTCGTCGTTGTGGAGGTCCTCTTGCTGGTCCTCGTTAAAGTCAAGGACCCGTGGGGATCCATGCTTTATCTCTGTTGGGAGGACTGCTTCGGGTCCATAGACGAGGGCGAACGGTGTTTCCCCGGTGGGCTTGGGTGGCGTGGTACGGATGGACCAGAGCACCGAGGGTAGCTCGTTGATCCAGCCCTTGCCGTGGCCCTTGAGGATATCGAAGGTCCTGGTGTTTAGGCCTTTGAGGACCTCTGCGTTTGCGCGCTCGGCCTGTCTGTTGCTTTGTGGATGGGCGACTGAGGCACAGCAGAGCTTGATGCCCATCTTTTCACAATAGGCTCTGAAGATGCCACTGGTGAATTGTTAGCCATTGTCGGTGATGATGCGGTTAGGCACTCCGAAGCGGCAGACCAGGCCTCTGATGAATTTCACCGCCGCGCCTGCTGTGATTGTTCGCGTCGCCTCCACTTCAGGCCATTTTGTGAACTTGTCAATGGCCACGAAGAGGTAGCGATATCCACTTTGCGTCGTTGGCAAGTGTCCCAGGATGTCCAGCCCCCAGACCACAAACGACCACGAGAGCGGAATGGTCTGTAGCCCCAGCGCTGGTTGGTCGATTTGCTTGGCGTGGAATTGGCAGGCTTCACAAGCTTGAATGATGTCCGCTACATCTTGAAGCGCTTGAGGCCAGTAGAATCCGCTCCTGAAGATTTTGCCTGCGAGGGTGCGGGCGCACGAATGGTGTCCGCATTCCCCGTTGTGGATGTCCTTAATTAGCAGTTTTCCTTCTTCAGGAGGGACGCATTTGAGCACGATGCCGTTTGGGCTCTTGCGATAGAGGAGTCCTTCGAGGATTTGGTTTGATTTTGCTTGGCGGGCAATTCGCTCCGCTTCAACATCTTCCTCGGGAAGGATCCGATTGCAGAGGTAGTCCTTGATCTCGTCAATCCATCATGTTTCTTGGTGCACCGCTGTGAGCAACAGACGCTCCTCTGTGGGAGGCCCGCAGGCTGGGGCTCCGCTTGCAGGGGGTGGCGGGAGCGCTTCGTGTGTGCTTGCGGGCAGGACCTCTAGGGGCTGCTTTATGGATGCCTTGACGAGCCTTTCTTCAAAGACACCTGGCGGCTGAGCTTGTCTCTTTGAGGCGGGCTTGGCGATGTCATCAGCTTCTTGATTTTCCTTTCTTGGGATGTGCATGAGCTCCATTCCCCTGAAGTTCTTCTCAAGCCTACGGACCTCTTCAAGGTATGCGGCCATGTGGTCGTCCTTAGACTTGTAGCTTTTGTGGAGAAGTTGACGAGCAGCTGGGAGTCGTCCTTGATGAGTATATGCTTGACGCTTAGGGCGATCGTGGCGCGAAGGCCAGCGAGCAGCCCTTCATACTCGGCGATGTTGTTGGATATCTTGTCGATTCCGAAGCACAGCTGGACTGTGTAATACAACTTGTCTCCCTTGGGTGAGATCAGAACTACGCCTGCCCCGCCGTGGCGACAAGCGAAAGCTTCGTCGAACTTCATGGTCCAGTGGTTGGGCATAGCGGCTCCAGAGGGCTCGTGCTCTCCTCCCATGGGCTCTTCAGGGGTTGGGTCAGTCCATTCGGCGACGAAGTCAGCCAGCGCTCTTCCGTTGATTACCCTTGTGGTATCGAAGCGCAAATTGAATGGCTGTAGCTCGATGTTCCATCCCGCAACACGATCTGTTGCGTTTGGGTTGCACAGGATTTGCTCCAGGGGGAATGAGGTGACCACCATGATAGGGTGCCCATGGAAGTAGTGTCGCAGCTTTCTTGAGCCTACGAGTAGCGCGAGGAGAAGCTTCTGCTGGATCGTATACCGCTCGCGAGCATCACACGGCACTATGCTGACGAAGTAAACTGGATGCTCGACGAGGGTAGTTCATGTTGCCTTGGCGTCTTTCGCCTGAGGTGGCACAGCTTGACCCTCGAGGGGGTTTGCCTCAGGGGGCTTGCCCTGTGCCTCGAGGGGGTTGGCCTCAAGTGGATTGAATTGTGACTCGAGGGGGTTGGCCTCAAGGGGCTTGACCTGTGCCTCGAGGGGGTTGGCCTCAAGGGGCTTTGGGCCTGGCGTTGGGTTTGTGAGTGCTTCCTCTTCTTCGAGCTCCTTATCAGGAGGCTTTTTCTTTGGAGTGGATGCACTCTTCTTGTAGATTACTGGCTCTTCTCTTTCCACTACAAGGACAACACTGGCTGTTTGTGGAGTAGCTGATAAGTACAGCTTCATGTGCTCGTCAGGCCTTGGTGCGACCATTACTGGTGGGCTGGCCAGATACTTCTTCAAGTCCTCAAATGCTTTTTCAGCTTCAGGGGTCCACTTGAAAGTGCCCGTTCTTTTCATGATCTTGAAGAACGGCAAGGCTCTTTCACCGAACTTAGAGATGAATCGGCCCAAGCTGGCCATGCAGCCTGCCAGGCGTTGCATGTCCTTGAGCCTGCATGGAGGTTGCATGTCCTCTATGGCCTTGATTTTGTCTTGCGTAGGCTGACGAAGGTTTCTTCAAGGTCTTCGAGGAGTGTGTTTCCTTCTCGGGACTTTACGACGATGTCATCGATGTATGCTTCTGCGTTTCGCCCCATTTGTCCACCAAGGGCTATCCTCATCAACCTCTGGAAAGTGGCTTCCGCATTTTTTAGGCCATTCAGAAGTGAGTGAAGGGGCGCAGAAAAAAGCTCATTTCTTTCATTCAGGCATCTCCCGGCATAAGAAGGAGTGACCCTAATGACAGCCCCTATAATAGTAGACGGCATGCAGACGTAGCAATACACACAGCATGGGGTGAGGAAAGTCATCTTCTCCTCGTCCTCCTTAGCCATTTTTATCTGGTGATAACCAGAGAAGGCATCAAGGAAACAGAGGAGGTCCCAGCCTGCCGTGGAGTCCACAATCTGGTCAATTATGGGCATGGGATAAGGGTCTTTGGGGCAGGCCTTGTTTACATCAGTGTAGTCGATGCAGAGACGGCCTCCTCCGGCGGGCTTTGGGACTACCACGCCGTTGGAGAGCCAAGTGGGATGCGCGACTTCGCGAACGACTTTTGCCGCTTTGAGCTTTTCGACCTCCTTGACGATGAATGCTTGCTTCTCGGGGGCTTGATTTCTTGCTTTTTGCTTGACGAGGCGCGCGTTTGGGCACACGGCCAGTGGTGCTCGATCACCTCCCTCGGTACACCAGACATATCTGACGGTGTCCATACGAACATGTCAGAGTTTGCCTGGAGGAAGGCGACGAGCGCGCTTTCCTATTTGGGAGGCAGCGCGGCACCAATGGTGACGCTAGCCCCCGAGCCTTCAGCCCCCGAGCTACCTGAGCTCAGAGAGATCTTCTTGGTAGCAGTTGCCTCTTGGGAGAACAACTGCTTCTTCTTCTTGGGCCTCTCGAGAGGCTCTTGGTCCTCTTCTGCGGGGAAGGCCATGGCGGCGGTCTTGTAGGCCGTCTCAACAGCGCGCGTAGCGTCCAGGACATGCCCGCGTATGGTGATCGTGACGGCGCTGCCGGGGATCTTGACCATGTTGTATGCATGGTGCGTGACAGCCATGAACTTTGCAAGCGCGGGGTAGCCGAGGATGGCGTTGTACGGCAGGCCGATGTGCGCGACATCGAAGTCGATGTGCTTAGTGCGGTAATTTTCCTCGCTCCCGAAGGTGACGGCAAGCCTGACCTGGCCTAGAGGCTCGATCGAGCCGCTGGTGACCCCCGTGAAGGGCCTCGAGGGCATAAGCCGCTCGTAGGGCACTTGAAGCGCTTCGAACGTATCTATGGAGATAACGTTCAGGCCTGCTCCGCCATCGATGAGCGTCTTGGAGACAGCCACATTGTCGATGGTGGTCGTGCAGACCAGCGGGAGGGTTCCAACAGTCTTGGTGGACTTGGGGTGGTCCTGAGCGACGAAGGCGATGGTGTACTGCGACCACTTGAGGGGCCTGGAGGTTTCCGTGCTTGGGAGGGCGGCGTTGAGCTCGCGGGCGAACTGCTTGAAACGGTTGGTCGATTTCGGCGCCTGCGCCCCCCCGAGGATGCAAGCGATGGTAGCTCTCGGGGCTTGGTAGCCGCCGTCTTCCTCGTCAGGGAGGTTGTCGTTCTTTGCCCCGGCGTTCGCCTGATTTCCTGATGGTTTCTGGTAGCCGCCCTTGCGTCCGCTCCCGCGGTAGCCACGGCCTCGGCCACGGCTACCACTGCCTTCTGCTTGCTCGCGCTCCTTGCTCAACCTTTTGAGGTCGAAGCAAGACTCCGTGGAGTGGCCGCGCCTGTTGTGGTAGATGCAGAACGGGCTGTGATCATCTCTTCTTTCTCCAGGTTCAGGGGAGTCCCTGCGGGTGCCCTTCGCGTCAGGCTCTGCCGCGAGAACTGCGGTAGCCTTGCGCTTGGGCTCCTCCTTGGCCTCTTTCTTCTTCTGGCTCTTAGACCCCTCAGCGTGATCGTCCCCTCTCGAGGACATCTTCACGAAGAGGAGTCCTTCTTCAGCCTTGGCGCACTTGTCCGCCAAGTCGCACAGCTTGACCACAGAGGTGAGCTTGTCGTGGATCCCCAACTTCTCGAGCATCCTGCTGTTCGTGACGCCCTCGCGGAAAGCGGCGATGACTTGAGTGTCAGGGATGTTCGGGATCTTGTTGCGCACTTGGCTGAAGCACTGGATGTACTTGCGAAGCGTCTCATCATTCCTCTGCCCCACATCGCGCAAGTCGTTGTGGGTCAGGGCGCGCTTGTACGTCCCCTTGAAGTTGGAGACGAACTACTTGCAGAGCTCCTCCAAGGAGTTCACAGAGTCCTCAGGGAGATTCAGGAGCCACGACAACGTGGAGTCGCGAAGCGCGTGAGAGAACCAGTTAGCCATGACCTTGTCATCTCCTCCCGTATCTTGGATGGAGGTGGTGTAGAGTTGCAGGAACTCAATGGGGTTGCTGGAGCCGTCGTAGCCCTTGGGGAGGGCAGGCCGGAACTTTGGGGGCCAGACAACGCGGCGCAGAGAAAGGGTGAACGCCATGCAGCCTGAGGCGTACGTGGCGACCCCGTGCTAAAGCGCGCCGCGGTTCTGCTGGCCCGCCTGGCCAATCTCCTCCACGAGCCTGTTCTGGCGGTCTCGCTGGAGCTCCATTCCCACGCGGGCGTCGGGCGCGGTGCGCTGCACGATCATGCAATCGTGCGGCGAGGTCGCGTGCGAAGCAGCCTTCGGAGCCGCAGCCGGTGCAGGCCCCGGAGGTGGCAGAGGCGAATTTGTTTCGACCGTGCCCGCGAGAGAGGGGTGCATGTTGGACTGCGACGGAGCAG
The DNA here is from genome assembly GCA_026929855.1 of Poa annua. NCBI lineage: Eukaryota > Viridiplantae > Streptophyta > Magnoliopsida > Poales > Poaceae > Poa > Poa annua. The sequence continues at coordinate 26,279,872 of CM049432.1, forward strand.
GGCGCGTCGTGGCGATGCCGACGAGGTGGTTGAGGCGTTGGAGCCACTGCTCGTGGGCCTCAGCAGTGGGCTGGTAGCATAGCAGCTCCTGCGCCATGAGCAGCGCGGTGTGAGGCGCCGGGTCCGTCCTCCCAGGGCCGGAACCGCTCGGGCGCTGCATCGCGTGCGACGACTGCGCGTCCTCCTGGTGCTCGGAGTTGTGTTCCGGCGCTTCAGCGTGCGGGCCGGAAGGGACGCGCTCTCCGCGGTGTGGCTGTCCCCGCTGTGCGTGGGTTGTCGCGGTGCCTGGCGGCACGCGTGCTCCCGCGGATATACGTCGGTTTGCGCGGGCGACGCGGGCGGCGCGGGTGTTCACCATGGCGCGGAGACGAACTCAAAGGTTGTAGACGCGCCTCAATCCCCTACCTGGCGCGCCAATTGTCTGGTTATGACTCCCAAGAACCTGGGGTAGTCACTTCCTGAAGTGTAGTTCGTGAAGGGGATTGGACACGGAGGTCTGGACCCTCGAGTGGCTCCGCGACGTTGCTCGCTGGACCCGAGGAAGACACACACACACACAAAGGGAGACACCAGCCTTTACCCAGGTTCACGGCCCTCGTGGGGAGGTAAAACCGCTACTCCTGCTTGTCTGTATTAGATGTGGAAGGTTACAGTACAACGGAGCTTGCCGAGAGCCCCCTTGAGGTAGTTCTTGCCTCGGGAGGGAAACGATCGTCTTCTTCCTCCTCAAGGCAGAGGATTTCCTCCAAGTGTAGCTAGGGTTTACAAGGGTTGCAGTGCGCAAAGAGCCGACCCGTGCTACGATGGACGTCTTGCCCCTTTTATAGGAGCCTATGGCCTTCTCCTTCGGCTTGGCCTTCCAGGTGGTTCCCACATGCCAGTGGCAGGGTGGTGCAGGAGTCCACCGTGCTCCATTCGTCCATGGACTCGGTCCATTGCTGATAAAGGTGGGCGCGGTGGCCGACCGGCGGCCGACCGCGATGCACTGCCCGCAGGGAGGGCAGTCTCTGAGGTGGAGCCCATGATGACGTGCTCTTTTGGAGGGTTGTGTTGTCCACCCGCTTTATTGTCAGAGTAGAAGGTCCTGGCAGCTGCGCAGCAGGCAGAGTTGCTTTGTTGACCACTTTATCGCCAAGGACAGCGACGGGGGTGCGTGTGACACTCCATGTGCGTGGCAGAGGCCACGTGCATCTTGCCGTGCTTCCTTGGCCGCGACGTTTCCCCTCAGGCGCAGGGAGGCCTGAGGGGAGATTCCTGAGGGGCTTCCTACAGGCGGGCTCGCGCCTCGGGAGAGTCCCCTGAGGCGAGAGGTCCCTTGAGGCCCTCGTTTCCTCTTCAGGCCCTCGAGGGGAATTGCCTCTCGAGGGTCCCGCCAGGCGGTGATGCCTGGTCCTTAGTCGTTTCGTCCGACGGGCCTGCGTGCGAGGCCTGGGGGGAATGGGCTCTCCATACCCCAGTTCCCACTGGGCCGACAGTCTCGAATAGAAGAAAAGTGTTTTCCAAAGAGTTAGGAAAAATTGGATTTATGCAAAATAGCCTTGAACTCCACCAGCCAAATATGCATATAGGTTATTAGAGTTATTCTAATTAGTGTCCACCATAGGGTCACTTGCCAGACTCCATTTTTAATGGAATCTGACCCATGTTGTTGCAATATTTTTCTTATTGCGGATCGTTCCGATGACGAGTGAGGTTCGTTTAAAGGTTTCGAGTCTACAACCAACATGTTTTCGCTTGTGGCAACATGAAGATTATGGAGACTCACTGCTATTGTATTTCCGATGCTTACTCTTTAAAAGCTAGCTTCATGCTATGCAACTTGTAATGAATATTTTGTAAGTCTGGATCATCTGTGACGCCCGAAAATTGGTACTATGTAGATTTAAGCGATCCCGCCGAAATCCGCATAATAACGATTTTAGGTCGCCCACCAGACATAATGTGCACGCCGAAACATGCGCATTAGGTGGGTGGAATTGTGATAGGATTACAACAGTTCCGATACATCCACAAATACTACATAAGATATAATTTACAACAACGACTCGAACGAGTCAAGCTACAAATGATTCAATACAAAGATTCAAATGACATCGGAAGCAAAATAGTATCCGACTACGGATAAGATACAAATTGGACTAAGAGTCCCGAAGATAAGCGATGGCGCCATATCCCTGCCCAGCCAAGCCGGAGGGATTCCCAAGCTAACGTCATCAGACTTCAAACCTGTTGACTACACATAAAGCACATCCCATAAGAGGGTCAGGGCACTCCCTGGCAAGCAAAACCGACTTGCCTACTTTCTACGCCATCTCCCAAAATATAGGGGAGGTGGACTTAGCGGCAGCAGCACTAGCAACCTAAAGAGACACGCTACACCTTCCGTCTAATCAGAGAGGGATAAGAGAGCGCATAAGATAAACATCTACAACTAACACCAATCATAACCCATTCTCGGATTAACCCCCTCAACCAAGTATGAGGAAGCAATTCGGGAAACTCACACGTTGAACAGTTTTAGTTACCATTTATTGTGAAAGTAACTCTATATTACTAGTCAAATTAATTAACAATGATTAGGTGTAAGTTGTCTAGATCTTGTTAGCCAGCATCATCACCAAGTCGTCCATAACCGTGGACACGACTCATCGATAAGTTTATACCCTGCAGGGGTGCACTACTGGACCCGTACTCGTTCGATCAACCCCAAAAAGCAAAGCCAGAAGGTAGGGCATCTCAACACGGCAAATCTCTTCTCTACAACCCATCCAGGGAACCTCATGATTGTGTGCACGGCTAATCAGATCCAGTGCCCGCGGGATCGACCTTCATAGCACTCTAAGAACGTGCCACCCTATATGAGAATCGACTACTCCATCACCATGAGATCGTTAGGTAACCATATGCATGCATCAAATGGAAAGCGCGAACTACTTGTGGCGCCCTGGATAAGAGGCGGATTAGATCGAAGCCGCGGGGGGCTCCATAGGGCCTCCCACAAGCGGTTAGTGCGCTCAAAATTGGATCCGAGGACAAAATCTTAGTTCATAGGTCGACACTTAGCAGAACAAAGCACCTCGCAAGGACTTCCGCCGGTGCCTTATCTTTTAATTATAATACCCCAATATAGACAACATTTTATTAAGGTAGAATAATCTATCATACTAAGCACGTGAAACATAAGACCAACAGACGACTCGCAACAAACAACTCTAAGCATGCGCTACGACTCGCAAGGCCAACAGATAAATATGCAACGGTCATAGGATGTGGGGATAAAGCTGTATGGACTGCAGGATAACATGTGATGGGATCGCAATTCGAGAATCATGAACTAGGATAGCATAGATCAAAAGGCAAGAATGAAAGACAATGTATAGGTAAACAAGCAAACTTTGCTTGCCTGGAATCCCGCATGGAAGCAGATCTTATCGTTGCTCACACATCTCAACGTCTTATCCGCGAAGAAGCAACAAACGCTGGAAGGCGTAAAAGATGCATTTTACAACTACGACAAAAGATTCAGCATGATCATACGAGAATGATGCATGGCCTGGCAAGATGCAATACAATGCAGGTAATCCAAATTAAGCGGGAAAGCAACCCCGGCAATTAATATTTAGGTGCAAGTTATTTATTTACCAGCAATATTAAATTTTGGTTAACATGGCAACACATGGCATGGGTGATCTAATTAAATTAATTGGAATAGGGTATGATATATTTATTACCCCTAACATTCCATATTTAATTATTTAGTTGCAATTAACAAATTACACTAAGAAATTAAAATAACATATGCAAAATGGCATACAAATGGCATATTAAAATTCATTGCATTTTTCTGATAAATAAACATATAAAGATTATTAAATTTGGAGTTATAGAAATAAAGTTATTAGCAAATTAAGTTTAGGGGTGTTTCTGCAATTTTACAGGACCTGTTCGTGATGGAAAAACTATCTGTGAGTGCTTCTGTGCGAAAAACAGAGGAACAGATGGCTCTGTGCAAGATTACAACGCTGATCTGTCTCTGGGAGTCAATGACAGATGGGACCCACCTATCAGCGGGAGAAAAGGAATAAAAAGAGCCCTTTTACTCCAACGCGACGGTGAGGGATTGAACTCGCGACCTCCCGCGGGGGACAGGGATGCTGCGCTAGCCACTAAGCCGGAACTGGGTTCGTGATGGATACCGCATTGGTTTCTTTTTAATGTATCAAAGCCGCATGTTTTTCATTGACAAAACTGAACGTCAACAGCGATTCAGAGAAGCGCCAGTGGTGAATCACGGCAACGCCGGCGTCGATCCGCTTAGGCCGCGCGATGGCGAGCTCTCAGAGCACGGGAGGAAGGAGAGGGAAGGGGACCGGAGCTCAGCTCACATAGGGGGAGGTCGGGGCGACTTCGGAGGGAGGAGAAATCGAACTGGATAGACCTGGACGGCATCCATGGCGGGGAGGAATCACCGACGTCGGGGAGGACGGCTACGGCGACGAGGTTTTCATTCCCGCGCTCGGGAGTTACTAGAGCCGAACATGTCGCCGACTCGGTGCTGCTATACAAGCTCGTTCATGGAGGATTTTGGTGGGGGGGGGGGGAACGAAGAAGATGGAGGGAAAAAAGAGAGGGCGGCGGCACAGGAGGGAGAGGGAAGGAGTTGCAGCTAGGGTTTGGAGAAGGGAGGAGGGGCCGACTAAAGTAGAGGGGAGGGGGAGCACATGGTGGGGCCTGCCATGGCCAGCTCTCTCTCTTCCTCGGTGTAAAGCGGTACGGAGGAAGGAGAAAGCGGTGGGGTGGGCTTTTGGGCCTGGAGGAGAGAGGGATGATGGAGAGAGGTAAGTGGCTTCGGCCCAGGTAGGCTTTCTCCCTCTGTTTTTTATTTTAAAAGTTTTGTTTAATTCTTTTCTGTTTTTATATTTTAAAACAAATAGAAAAGAATTTTAATAAAGAAACTTTACAAAATAATTTTAATTTCAAAATGGAAATTTAATAAACTAGTTTTTTTATAATATTTGCAACATATTTGAATTACGCATTTTAATTAATTTGAAATGCATTTGAATTTAATTGGGGTAAATGAATTTAAATGAAGTTTGAATTTAAATGCGATAATTTAAATTTAAGATTGACAAATGCAAATGATGCATGATGATGTCATGTTGTTGCAAAAATAAAAACAAACAACTAATTGGAGAAATTTCGGGGCGTTACATCATCGATGTAATAAAATTGATACTTTGTTGTGATATTACATCGTAAACTGTGTCGTGGTATCGGCATAATTGATAGGAGACGGGGGTCCTCTAGCCTACGTATGGATTGTGGGGAAGAAGGTCGGTGTCGTCGAGGTCGGGATTGAACACGGCGAGTTTACTGAGCTTCGGATCCCACAGCGGTGGCGGGATCCTACGTGCTGCTATAATTCACTATGAGGCAATAGCCGTGAACAGGTTACAATGTGTTTGATGCGTATTGAAGCGTGCCCTAAAGGCTTCCTGGTGGCCGGCTTATATAGGCGGCCAGACCCCAGGATACAAGGTAAGTACTTGTCCGGCAAGTAATCAGAGTCCTAGACCTAGCCAGCTTAGTTGCGGCCTTCCGTCTTGGGCTCGGTGGCTTGATGGGCTTAGGCCTTCCGCCTTCCTTGGACCGTCCGCCTACTTCCTTGCACGTCAGCTATCTGGGCCGCCCGGCAGGCCTTGGCCTTACCACCCTTGGGCCACCCTGGACTAGCCGGATTGATCCATGCTGGTTATACCCCTAGTTGATATATCCCCAACATTAGCCCCCAGAAAGGTCGAAGTTCTCTAGGCGCCGGCTCCTTCTTGATTCTCCATCTGCCAATGTTGGCGGCTGCAGGACTTGAACCATTCTGAAAATCAACGAGGCATGCGTGTCTTGAGGTTGACATGCGGCCGCCTTTATCCATCATGGGAAAAGACGGCCGCTCGGCAATCTTGCCGAGCATCCTTCCTGGCGGTTTCCACCTAGCCAGCTCACGACAGTTTGAAAACTGTTGGGCGGGAATCTCGCCTTGATCACAAATTGCGGGAAAAGAGGAGGCGTGGAGATCGTGCAATCGTGTGCCGCAACGGATGTGGGACACGTGTCCGACTAAAATGCCGTTGCACAGGGAGCAACGCCTGGCCCTATAAATAGGTAGCCAAACGGTCCATTTTCTTTACCCAGCCTTTGCTCTCCGTGCGCTCTTGCCTCTTCCCCTTCTTCGCTCCTTGCCTCCGAACGAGCTCCAGATCCGAGATCCTTTCCGGAGGTATCCGAGTTCGTCTCAGGATGAGTATCTCTAGGCCTAGCCTCCCGAAGATGTCTTAGTCTATTAGCAAAGACATCTTCGAGAAGCTAGTTCTTAGAGGAACCACCCGCTGATGTTTGTGCCGCCATTGTGAAGGCTGGGGGTGTCTATTTATAGTTGCTAGAGCTGACCCTTGCGCCTGCGAGGAGGCACTCTGCATTCTACCAGCGCTCAAGGGTCAAGTTGCCCCTTTAGCGCACCAGGTGGTGTCCCTTGCTCTCGCCAAAGGTCAAGTACTGTTGGCCCCTGTTTGATAGCTTTGCCGGCTAGGATTGAGTTCCTTTAACTTGTTTTCTTTTTTCAGATCTCCGAGTTGGGGGAGGATGACCTGGCTCCCGACTTCTACGAGTCGGAAGTCGGGAAGACGAAGAAGCGCAAGGCGTCCGGCGCTGCTTCCTCTACGGCGAATGCCGAGAGGAAGAAACGGATCGCGTCGGCTACCGAGCCGACTCTCGCCAACATCGGCGAGAACGCGGGGATTAACATCCCCCGAAGGTACTCAATTCTTCCTTTACCAGACGACAAACCTCTTCAATACTGGCCAATTGACTGTGCTTGCTTCTTATTGACAGGGAAAGGGTCGCAACCTCCCGGCTGACGACCAGGCTTCTTGGCAAGGGAAAGCGGCCGCAAGGCGTCTCGCCGGCTACCGTGCCGCCAACTCCTCAGCTCCACGCCGGCAGCTTTATGGGCGACGCTCGTCGTCAGCCCCCCGCTCCGGCTTCAGGTGCTCCGCCAAGGACCCCTTCCGCCGACCGTGCGGCCAAAACTCCCCTTCTGCTGGCTGAGGCTACGGCCGATGATGCCGCTCAATCGCGCGCTGCCAACGAAGGGTTGCTGGAGTCGACTGCCGGCGGGTCTCGGAGGGCAGCCCCGACTGCGGGAGGCGGTAAGGTCAGGGACCCTTGGTCCACCTTTAAGGAGGCCAAGGAGTCAACCTTGGCTTCTGCCACCTTCGCCTCGCAGGCCTTCGCCGACTTGGAGGGCGACTTATCTGTAAGTTCTTCCCACTCCGGTATATACATAGTCTTTCCCCCGAGCACTTAGATGGCAAGCCAAAGGGAATTTGGACTGCCGGCTTAGTGGTTATTCGACAATATGTTATATGCCTTTGTTTTGTCTTGCAGGGCCTTGTCTCCGCCAACGTCGAGCTTGTCTCCTCGCGAGTCGAGATAAACCGGCGCTGCCGCGTCCTTAAGAAGGAGTGCGAGGCCAAGGACCTGCGGATTGCCGAATTGGAGGCGGCCCGCAAAAAAGATGAAGGTAGGGTTGATCCCTTTCGCCTTCAACTATGCTTTTTACTTATGTTTCCGTCAATCGTTTAGCTTAGCGAATCCATATTTGTAGAACTGCTAGACCACGCCCAGGATATCCTGAAGGCGTCCACTGATATGCAAGCTCTTATGAATGAAGCTTCCGACTTGGCGGCCGCCAACTTGGAGTTGAAGGAGGCTCATCAAAAGGAGATGGAGGCCCAGCAACTCAAGTTTGCGCAGGAATCTAGCCAGCTCACTGGTGAGCTGGAAAGCCTGCGCAACAAGTTGGCGGAGGCGGAGAAGACGGCTGCGGAGGAGATCTCTAAGCAGACTTCTCGCGCCCAAACTGCGGAGGACGCGCTGGCGACTCATATGATTGAGTTGTCGGCTTTCCATAACTCGGTCCTTGGTAATTTCTCGCTCCTTTTTTGATACTGCCATATTGCTTTTAGCCTGAGCCAAACTTATGGCTTTATTTTTGATGCAGTTCCCGCCGGTTTAGGCGATGACAAGGTTGTCAGCCCCCGCCTGGATCGCCTTGCGCGTCTGGGCGAGCTGATCGCCGAGACTTTGGCGGCGTCCAAACGGTTTGCCGCCAAGTTCTTCACTTCGTATGGCAGTCAGGAGCCGACCGAATTTAGCGACGTGCCCGCCATCCTGGAGCAGGCGACCAAATTGCATAAAAGCTCGCTGAAGTCGGCGGCGCGGGGTGGAGCCAAGACTGCCCTTGGGTTGTTCATGGCGCACTACCCCGAGGCGGAGATAGAAGCCGTTACTGAAGGCATGCCGTCGACGTACGAAGACGGTAGCGAGGTTGAGCCGGTCGCTGTGCTGGACAGCGTTGCCGGCTACGCCACGCGAGTCGCCGACATGGTGGACACTTCAATCTTCTACCGGCGCCATCCTGTGCCTGGCGGAGTGGGAGCTGAAGCTGCCGGCGCGGCCGAGGCGGAGGGGAGTGACAGTTCCGGGGATGAAGTTGTCAGCCCCCAAGCCTGATGTAGACGCTCCCCCGAGCCATATGTTTTCTTGTCCTTGCCTCCCACCAGCCTTATTTTGTCGGCCCCTGAAACAATGCAACATTTGTAATATTTTGTATATACTTTTGTTGTTGCCTTGTTAGGCGGAAACTAGCTGACAAGTTTTATTTTGTCTCTATTTATATGGCCCGCCTTAATTTTACCCTGACTTATATGCTTGACTTTTTGTATGTTGACGATACTGTTAGCCGTTACTAGAAAACATTTGTAATTCTCGTCCCGCCTTGGCTTTGGCGGCGGTGCCTTCTTTGGAGGTGGCGTTGCCTTCCTTTTGTCGCCATGGCTACTTGAGCCCGACGGGCCTTCGGGGTCGGCACCGGGTGCAGCTTTGCACTTGCCTGACTTAGACTCTAGGTCTCCCCCGCGGGCATCCGCCATGTGGCCGTAGGAATCAGCGCGAGCTTGTTGTTCTAGGGCCTTGCTTACGAAGTGTCTTGCGTTGGCCAACTTCTCTTTCGCCGTGTAAGTGTTGTCGTCCAGGGTATCTAGCGCGGCAGCCGCGTTGAGGATAGGGGTGCAGAAGACAACGTCCCCCCTTCTATCCACTCGCTGTGGCGCCGTACGCCAATCGAACCCTAGGTCTTGAGCCGCTGTCGTTGCTTGCGTAGGCGGCTCTTTTCCACGGCGGTTTTCAAAAGGCTCTCAACGTGCTCCTCTCTTTTTCGTAGGAAGTCAGAGTGCTTAAGCATGTAAAGCCTGAGTTCTTCCACTTCTTCGAGTGGGGTGTTTTTGTTCACCGGAGTATTCATGATCTCGTCTACTTCTTTGATGACGGAGAGCAAATCCGTGGGTTTGCTGCTGCCGCCTTTCTCGAGGCCAGTTTTCTTCTTTGCGCACACCTTGTCGGAACTTTCGATGAGTTGGCCGGCAGTGGTGTCTCCGGCTTCTTCCGCCGGCTTTATTTGCGCTTCTGAAGTAACTGGGGTTGTCTCGTGACCGACAACAACCATCATAGCCAGCTTGTCAGGCATGTCTGTATCCGCTGTACCCTCTGAGGGAGCCGGATTTCCACTGGAAAAGCGGGTTTTGATCTTCTCTTCGAAGAGACTAGCATCATCGTCGGAGTCAGAGTCTATCTTGACTTGAACGGTAGATCTGGATCCGGCATCTGACATCGCATCCTCCTGCAGAGCAGGGAGGATTGATTCAGGATCGTTGTTTTCCGGCTGGGAGTCGGATCCCAGTCCGACAACTCCGACGAAGTGGAAATCAGATTCGGCCGACTCCTGGGAGAAGGCGGATTCAGATCCATCTTGCCGGTCGACTGCTTGGTCGAAGGGTTGGTGGGTGGGGTTGTAGAAACGCGGTAGGCCGTACGCCTCTGGCGTGTACCCGATGAAGACGTCGATCCCTCCGATCGGCACGATTGCGCATCCGATAAGGTAGTCGTCCGCCGGGAGCCAGGACTCATCCGAGTTGACGTAGCTATGGCCGTCAAACCTTGTGACGCGAACGACGGCGATCTGCTTGCCCACGCCGCCAAGTGTTCCCGCCTAGAACGTGACGCCAGGAACCTTATGCCCCACGGTGGGCGCCAACTGTCGTGGTATCGGCATAATTGATAGGAGACGGGGGTCCTCTAGCCTACGTATGGATTGTGGGGAAGAAGGTCGGTGTCGTCGAGGTCGGGATTGAACACGGCGAGTTTACCCAGCTTCGGATCCCACAGCGGTGGCGGAATCCTACGTGCTGCTATAATTCACTATGAGGCAATAGCCGTGAACAGGTTACAATGTGTTTGATGCGTATTGAAGCGTGCCCTAAAGGCTTCCTGGTGGCCGGCTTACATAGGCGGCCAGACCCCAGGATACAAGGTAAGTACTTGTCCGGCAAGTAATCAGAGTCCTAGACCTAGCCGCCTTAGTTGCCGCCTTCCGTCTTGGGCTCGGTGGCTTGATGGGCTTAGGCCTTCCGCCTTCCTTGGACCGTCCGCCTACTTCCTTGCACGTCAGCTATCTGGGCCGCCCGGCAGGCCTTGGCCTTACCACCCTTGGGCCACCCTGGACTAGACGGATTGATCCATGCTGGTTATACCCCTAGTTGATATATCCCCAACAAACTGTGTGTGCAAACTAATCGATCTAGGGATTTGCACTATACACAGGTACCTTGCCATATTTTAAGTGCAGGTACGCTACAAGTATACCCACCACGTGCCTTCTTGAAGGGACCAACCATGTCTAAGCCCGAGACCGCGAACGGCCAAGTGATTGGAATTGTCCTAAGCTCTTGTGCCGGCATGTGAGGTTGGCGGGCGTACAACTGGCAGCCTTGCATGTTTTCACGATGTCCTCAGCGTCTTCTTTGGCGGTTAGCCAGTAGAAACCTTGGCGGAAAGCTTTGGACACAATGGATCTGGCGGAGGCGTGATGCCCGCAAGTGCCGATATGTATGTCCTTCGGAATTTCCCGGCCTTCTTCTGGCAGTATGCACCACTGATAGACACGTGCTTCGTTTGTACAACTCGCCTTTGATTATTGTGAATGCTTTGGCTCGCCTTATGATCTGCCTTTTCAACACCTCATCGTCTTCCGGCAACTTCTAGACGATTAAGAAATCAAGATATGGGACAATCCGATCCGGCTGTACCAAGTAGACGGCAAGACTTGCCACTTCTACTGCTTCTTCTGCATCGGGGTCCAACAAATCGGCGCCCTTAATGGACGGCTTATGAAAATGTCCTTCGGCACTTTTTTGCGTTCTGACCCAAGTCTGGCGAGGGTGTCTGCCGCCTCGTTCTCAGCTCTTGGAACATGCCGGACTTCGTAGCCCATGAAATTTTTGGCGAATTCGTCAACTTTGGCCCTGTAAGACGCTATTGTTGTACTCTTCGCATCTCATGTGCCGCTTACTTGCTGCGCGACTAAATCGGAGTCGCCATAACAGAGAATTCTTTTGACGCCAAGGTCGTTTGCCACATGTAGCCCGTGAAGCAAAACTTCACACTCTGCGACGTTAATGGTTGCTGTAAAATGAATCTGCAATACGTAGCTGAGTTTGTCACCTTTGGGTGTGCGCAAAACAACTCCAGCCCCCGAGCATTTGAGCATCTTTGATCCGTCAAAGTGCATGAACCAGTATTCTGACTCGGGGAGTACTGTTTCCTCCATGGCTTCTGTCCAGTCGGCAACAAAGTCAGCAAGTGCTTGAGTCTTAATGGCAGTCCATGGTTTGTAGACTATATCGAAGGCGACAAGCTCGATGCCCCATTTGGCAACTCGGCCTGTTGCCTCTGCGTTGTTGATTATGTCTCCCAATGGTGCCCTGCTGACTACTATCACTGTGTGCTCCTGTAAATAATGCCTAAGCGTTCTGGCGGAGAAGAATACACCGTATGCCAACTTTTGGTAATGTGCATACCTCTGCTTGGAGGCGGAGAAGACTTCACTGATGAGGTAGACCGAACGTTTCTCAGACATCACGGCTTCGCTTACTTTTCTTTCCACGGCCAAGACAACGCTGACAACTGCTCCTGTTGCTGCGATGTAGAGCAGCATTGGTTCCTGCAATCGAGGTGCTGCCAGTATTGGAGCGGATACGAGAGCCTCCTTAAGCTGTTGTAAGGCGGCATCTGCTTCTGCTGTCCACTCAAAGTTGTCGGATTTCTTCAATAGCCGGTAGAGTGGCGTTGCCTTTTCTCCGAGGCGGCTAATGAAATGACTGACGGCTGCCGCTCATCCGGCTAAGCGCTGCACGTCCTTCAGACAAGTAGGTCTGTATATGTTTTGGATAGCCTTGATGTTCTCCGGGTTAACTTCGATCCCTCGTTCTGAGACGATAAATCCAAGTAGTTTGCCGGCTGGAACACCGAAAACACACTTGGCGGGATTGAGTTTCATCTGGTATTTCCGGAGATTCTGAAAAGTTTCTTCCAAGTCGTCTAGGAGATCCGCCTTCTTTTTCGACATCACTGCAATGTCGTCAACGTAGACGTGAACATTGCGGCCGATCTGTTCGTGCAAGCAATTTTGCATACAGCGCTGGTATGTTGCACCTGCATTCTTCAGGACAAAGGGCATTGTGATGTAGCAGAAAGTCCCGTATGGAGTGGTGAAAGATGTTTTCAGCTGATCTGACTCCCTCATCTTGATTTGGTCGTACCCTGAGTAGGCGTCCAAAAAACAAAGTAGCTTGGAGCCTGCTGTGGAGTCTACGACCTGGTCAATTCTAGGAAGCGCAAAGGGATCCTTTGGGCAGCATTTGTTAACACCGGTATAGTCGATACACATCCTCAGCTCTTTATTCTTCTTTGGAACAAGTACAGGATTTGCCACCCAATCGGTGTGTACAACTTTTTTTATGAAATTGGCGGCCTTCAGCCTATTTATCTCCTTTCCTATAGCCTTGCGTCTCTCATCACCAAAGCGTCTTGTTGCTTGCTTCACTGGCGTGGATCCTTTTATGACGTTGAGTGAGTGCTCGGCAAGTTCCCTCGGTACACCAGACATGTCGGATGGCGACCATGCAAAGATGTCGCGATTCTCATGGAGGAACTCGACGAGCGCACCTTCCTATTTGCTGTCGAGGTTGGAGCCGATGAAAACTTGCTTAGACTTGTCGCCTGGGATGAGGTCCGCCTTTTTGGTGTCTTCTGAAGCTTCGAAGGTCTTCTTGACATCCATCTTTGGCTTGAAAATGGAGTTGTCTAGGTCCGCCTTAAGTAGCGGGAGTTCTTCCTTGTGGATGACGGCTTCTGCGAAGCCGGCCATGCCACGCTCGCACTCCTTAACTTTCTTAAAGTTGCCAGAAACCGTGATGGTTCCATGTTCCCCTGGCATCTTAAGCTTGTTGTATATGTAGCACGGCCTTGCCATGAATTTGGCAAAAGCCGGTCGTCCAAAGATTGCATGGTATGCGCTTTTGAAGGGGACAACTTCAAACCGGAGGAACTCTGAGCGGTAGTTCTCCTTTGGTCCAAAAGTTACCTTCAGCCTAATGCTCCCCATTGACTTTCCTTGTCTGTCGGGCACTATGCCATGAAAAGTGAGGTTGCTATGATCAAGTTGATCCTCAGACAAGTGCATGCGGCTTAGTGTATCATAGTACAAGATGTTGAGTCTGCTGCCGCCATCCATGAGTACTTTTGTGAGCCCGAAGTTGTCGACAATGGGGTCGACGACAAGGGCGTATTTGCCTGGGTGGGGGACATGATCAGGGTGGTCGTACCGGTCCCAAGTGATTGCCGCCTCGGACCAATTCAAATACTGAGGGACGTCTGGCATTGTCGCTTTGAGTTCGCGCATATCCGCCTTGTCCGCCTTAACTGAAGGTGTGCCGACAAAGCACACGAGTGACTCTTTGACCTTCGGGTATGGCTTCTTTTTCTTGGCGGGAGCGTCGTTATCGCTTGGGATTGACATGTCATCGCCATCCTCGTCGTCCTTGTTGTCTTTCTTGTCGTACTTGTTTGACTTTTTTGACTTCCAACCAACTGTGGGGTCCTTTTTGAAGTCGTCCATGAAGCGGCACTCGTTGAGCATATGGTTGACCTTGCCGAGTTTCTCGTGGATTGGGCATGGCAGAATTTTGCCTGTTCATAAGTGATGCGTGCCGCCTTAGGGCCTAAGCCAGCGTCATGGTTATCATTCTTGTACTTCCACTTCTTTTTGCCGGCGTTCCCTTGGAACGCGACAGTGACCTCGTTAGAAGGCCCGGCTTTGACTTCCATTGCTTTCTTGCGTTTGTTGTTCCGCCTTGGCGCGGTGCTGACGTCTGGATCATCGTCACGTGAATCGTCATCTGCTGCCGTGTATTGGGCGGCTAGGTTGAGCATCTCGCCAAGGTCCATGAGTTGCTCGCGGACGAGCCGGTGACAGAGTAGGGACTTTTTCTATAGGCCCGTGTAGAAGGCATGGATAGCCTATGCGTCCGAAAACCATGACAGTTGGCCTTCTCGGAGATCCAACGGCTGACAAAATCTGTCATGGTTTCGTCCGGCTTCTGAATACATCGTTGCAAATCCGTGTAGGTATTTGGACGCTTGTATGTTCCTTGGAAGTGCTGGGAGAAAATCTTTTCCATGTCGTACCAGCTATGGATAGATTTTTCGGGAAGGTTGTCGATCCAAGCCCTTGCCGTGCCTTATAACATGAGAGGTAGGTAGCGGACGGCAATGTGATTGCTTCCACCGGGAATATCTATGGCCATGGCATAGTCGGCTAGCCACGAATCCGGCTGAACGAGGCCGTTGTACCTAGGACAATTTTTAGACACTGATGTCATGTCCTTGGGGAACGGCTCTCTACGGATGGCGTCGCCAAAGCACTTTGGGCCAGAGTATAGCGGCTCCCTTCCTCTTGCTATGTCTTGTTGGCGATGTGCTGCGTCTTTTGGATCGAGTTGTTGTCCGCCTCTGTTGGCGTTTGGCTCGTCCTGCGCTGCCCGGCTTACGCTGTGCCTGGGCCCATCTGTCGCCTCCTTCCTTTTGTTGCCGGTGCTGCGCTTCGGAGAATGGCTTTGACCTCTCCTGGGAGGGTCGTTGCCGGCATCTTTTTTAGGCGGCTGGCCGTTGTACCGACTACCGCTATTGCCGCCTTGGTTGGGCTGGAGGTGGCAGGTCCCCTCTGCTTCATGTCCGCGAGTTCTCGTCCCGCCTTGGTTTTGGCGGTGGTGTCTTCTTTGGAGGTGGCGTTGCTTTCCTTTTGTCGCCATGGCTACTGGAGCCGGACGGGCCTTCGGGGTCAGCGCCAGGTGCGGCTTTGCACTTTCCTGACTTGGGTTCTAGATCTCCCCCGCGGGCATCCGGCATATGGTCATAGGAGTCAGCGCGAGCTTGCTGTTCTAGGGCCTTGCTCATGAAGTGTCTTGCATTGGCCACCTTTTCTTCCGCTGTGTAAGTCTTGTCGTCTAGGGTGTCAAGCGCACCAGCCGCGTTAAGGCTAGGGGTGCAGAAGACAACATCCCCCCTTCTATCCGTACGATGTGGTGCTGTGCGCCAGTCAAACCCGAGATCTTGAGCTGCTGTGGTCGCACGAATTGGCGGCTCCTTATCACGGCGGCTTTTTTATGACCTTTTTTCTTCGAAGAGCTGTTTGTTTGGTTTTACCGACATATTTTTTTGCTCCTTCTCGATCTTCTTTGCAAGGCTCTCAACATGCTGCTCTCTTTTGCGCAGGAAGTCAGAGTGCTTAAGCATGTTAAGCCTAAGTTCTTCCACTACGTCGAGCGGGGTATCTTTATTCACCGGAGTGTTCATAATTTCGTCTACTTCTTTGATGACAGAGAGCAAATCTGTAGGTTTGCTGCTGCCGCCTTTTTGAGACCAGCTTTCTTCTTTGCGCGCACCTTGTCGGAACCGTCAATGAGTTGACCAGTAATTGTGTAGTCGGCATCTTCTGCCGGTTTATCTTGCGGCTCAGAAGCAACTGGGGTTGACTCGAGACCGATGACAACCATTATAGCCATCTTATCACGCATATCCGTATCCGCTGTGTTCTCTGAAGGAACCAGATTATCACTAGAAAAGCGGTTTTTGATTCTCTCTTCGAAGAAACTAGCATCATCATCAGAATCAGAATCTATGTTGACTTGAACAGTAGGTCTGGATCCGGCATCTGACATCACATCCTCCTGAAGAGCAGGAAGGATTGACTCAGGATCGTTGTTTTCCTGCTGGGAGTCGGATCCCAGTCCGACAACTCCGACGAAGTGGAAGTCAGATCCGGCCGACTCCTGGGAGAAGGTGGATTCAGATCCATCTTGCCGGTCAACTGCTTGGTCGAAGGGTTGGTGGGTGGGTGAGTAGAAACGCGGTAGGCCGTATGCCTCTGGCGTGTACCCGATGAAGACCTCAATCCCTCCGATTGGTACGATTGCGCACCCGATGCGGTAGTCATCCGCCGGGAGCCAGGACACATCCGAGTTGACGTAGCTGTGGCCGCCATACCTTGTGACGCGGCCGACGGCGATCTGCTTGCCCACGCCGCCAAGTGTTCCCGCCTGGAACGTGACACCAGGAACCTTATGCCCCACGGTGGGCGCCAACTGTCGTAGTATCGACATAATTGATAGGAGACGGGGGTCCTCTAGCTTACATATGGATTGTAGGGAAGAAGGCTGGAGTCGTAGAGGACGGGATTGAACACGGCGAGTTTACCCAGTTTCGAATCCCGCAGAGGTGGCGAGATCCTACGTGCTGCTATAATTCACTATAAGGCAATAGCCGTGAACAGGTTACAATGTGTATGATGCGTATTGAGCGTGCCCTAAAGGCTTCCTGGTGGCCGGCTTATATAGGCGGCTAAACCCCAGGATACAAGGAAAGTACTTGTCCGGCAAGTAAACTGAGTCCTAGACCTAGCCGGCTTAGTTGTCGCCTTCCGACTTGGGCTTGGTAGCTTGATGGGCTTCGGCCTTCCGCCTTCCTTGGACCGCCCGCCTACTTCTTTGTATGTCAGCTATCTGGGCCGCCCGACAGGCTTACAGCCTTGCCACCCTTAGGCCACCCAGGACTAGCCGGATTGATCCATGTTGGAGATACCCCTAGTTAATATATCCCCAACAGTTGCCCAACTGTAATTTGTATACCCGCATGAATGTTATTATTATTTATGGAGAGACACCACTAGTGAACTGTGGACCCCGGTCCTTTTCTTTAATCTGATAAACCATCTACTGCAAACCTGTTACTTTCATTCTCTGCAAAAAAACATCTTTCTTCCACACATACGTTTAATCCTTTGTTACAGCAAGCCAGTGAGATTGACACGCTCATCGTTAAGTTGGGGCAAACTATCTTGATTGTGTTGTGTGCAGGCTCCACGTCAACTTAGCACCACCAAGGAATTTCTAGTGTCGTTGACACCTCGAGGGAATTCTCATTTCCTACTGGTTCGATAACGTTGGTTTCATAACTGAGGGAAATCTTGCTGCTACACTCCTCACACCTTTCTCTTCGCGTTTCCCAACAACGTGAAACTTGACCACCGTGAGCATCAAGAATTTCTGGCGCCGTTGACGGGGTAACGAGATTCTCTTGAAGACCTTCACACTCCCTCGTCAACTTGACGCCATAAAGAATGTATGGCGCCATTGCCGGGGATTTGAAGATTCTTCTGTGAGGGGAGTCTCTCACTTCCAATATTTTTATTTTTTTATTGTCTTGCTTAGTTTTTTTATTACTACGGTTTTGTTTTCTTAATATCAAAAACAAAACAAAAAAAAGTTTCTTGCATTACTTTTTGTATTTCGGTTTAGTATTTAAATTTCATCTTTACTATTATTTTTTATTTTGGTTTGTTATTTAAATTGCTAAAATGAGTACTGCTCAGAATACTAAGTTGTGTGACTTTACTAGCACCAACAATAATGATTTTATATGCACACCTATTGCTCCACCTGCATCTAAAGCAGAATTTTTTGAAATTAAACCTGATTTGTTGAACCTTATTATGAGAGAGCAATTTTCTCGTGTTAGTTCTGATGATGTTGATGCCCATCTAAATAATTTTGTTGAACTTTGTGAAATAAAAAAATATAAGGATATAGATGGTGATATCATAAAACTGAAATTATTTCCTTTCTCTTTGAGAGGAGAGCTAAAGAATGGTTGCTTGCCTAGGAATAGTATTGATTCATGGATCAAATGCAAAGATGCTTTTATTGGAAAATACTATCCTCTTGCTAAGATTATTTCTCTAAGAAGTAGAATCATGAATTTTAAACAACTTTATAATGAACATGTTGCTCAAGCTTGGGAAAGAATGAAATCTTTGATAAAGAGTTGCCCAACCCATGGACTGACTGCTTGGAGGATCATCCAAACCTTTTATGCGGGACTGAATTTTTCGTCAAGAAACTTCTTGGATTCGGCTGCTGGAGGTACCTTTATGTCCATCACTTTGGGGGCTGCAACAAAACTTCTAGATGATATGATGGTGAATTATTCTGAATGGCATACTAAAAAGACACCTCAAGGAAAGAAGGTAAATTCTGTTGAAGAAACCTCCTCCTTGAGTGAAAAGATTGATATTATTATATCCATGCTTGTGAATGGTAAATCTCATGTTGATCCAAATAATGTTCATTTTGCTTCTTTAGTTGCACAAGAAGAGCATGTTGATGTGAACTTTATTAAAAATAAAATTTTAACAACAATGCATATAGGAACAATTATGGTAATAATAACTATAAGGCCTATCCTTCAAAAAAAAGTGGTGGTTAAGGTAATTCTTATAGCAATAATAGAAGTACCACCTATGAACTTGAAACCATGTTACAAGATTTTATCACTACACAAACTTCGTTTAATAAAACTGTTGAGGAAAAGCTTAGGAAAGTTGATATACTTACTTCGAAAGTTGATAGTCCTGTCCTTGATGTTGATGTTTTAAAATCTAAAGTCATGTCTAATGATACTAAAGAGAGTAAGGCCTTTGCTAAAATTAATGCCATCCAAGTTCGAATTCATGAAAATGTTAGGACGATGGCCTAATTGCATGCTAGATGGGAAAGAGAGAAAGAACTAGCTAAAGAGGATAATGTTGCTAATTTTTTTACTATTACTACCTCTGAAAATAATGGTGTTTCACATGCTAGTACGACTCCTTTTATTAATGGTAGCATAGTCGGTGTTTGAAATGTCTCCTCTACTTTTTCCAAAAATTAAAAAATTGCCTAAAACTGCTGAAACTAGTGTTGATAAAAGTGTTGAAATTTTTAAGAACATGGGAGAAAGTGGTTCGGTTTTCTTTGATGATAATAACTTTGATTTTGATAATTTTAATATCTTTGACATATTAAGTTATTGCAAAAGTTGGCCACAAGTCCTAATGCTAGCTCTCTAAATTTGGCTTTACTACTCATATTACAAATGCTCTCACTAAAGCTAGGGAAGATAAATTAAGACCTGAAGCTTCTATCCCTAAGAAGTTAGAAGATGGTTGAGAGCCCATCATTAAAATTAAAGTAGATAAATTTGATTGCAATGCTTTGTGTGACGTTAGTGCAAGTACTTCTGTTATGCCTAAAAAAATCTATGATATGTTTGATTTGCCACCATTGGAACATTGCTATTTGGATGTTTTTCTTGCTGATAATGCTTTGAATAAACCTTTGGGGAGAGTCAATGATGTTCTTATTATGGTTAATAATAACCTGGCCCCCGTTGATTTTAATATCATGGATACTGAATGTAATCCATCTTGTCCAATTGTGTTGGGAAGAATTTTCTTAGAACTGTGGGTGCTATTATTGATATGAAAGAAGGTACTATTAAATATCAGTTCCCACTCAAGAAACGTATGGAACACTTCCCTCGAAAAGAATGAAGCTACCTTTTGATTCTATTGTTCGTTCAAATTACGGTGTTGATGCTTCATCTCTTGATAATACTTGAGTTTTGCTTTCTGTGCTTGATGAAAGGCGTTAAAGAAAAGCGCTTGTCGGGTTATGACTCCCGGGAATCGGGGGTAGTCACTTCCTGAAGTGTAGTTCGAGAGGGGATTGAACGCGGAGGTCTAAACCCTCAAGTGGCTCCGCGACGTTGCTCGCCAGACCCGAAGAAGACGCACACCCGACCAAGGAAAACACCGTCCTTTACCCAGGTTCACGGCCCTCGTGAGGAGGTAAGACCGCTACTCCTGCCTGTCTGTATTATATGTGAGAGGTTACAGTACAATTGAGCTTGTCGGAAGCCCCCTAGAGGCAGTCCTTGTCTGGGGAGGGAAGCGATGATCTTCTTCCTCCTCCAGCCAGAGGCTAACCTAACCAGAGATGCTAGGGTTTACAAGGGTGTTTTGCACGCAAAGAGACGACCCATGCTACAATGGAGGTCCTCTCTCTTTTATAGGCGCCTCCGGCCTTCTTCTTCGGCTTGTCCTTCAAGGTGCCTCCCACTTGCCACTGGCGTGGTGGAGCACGAGTCCACCGCGCTCCTTTCGTCCATGGACACGGTCCATTGTTGCTAAAGGTGGCGCCGTGGCCGACAGGCGGCCGACCGCGCTTGTACCGCCCGTAGAGCGGGAAGTCTCTGAGGTGGAGCCCACGATGACGATCTACGTTGGAGGGTTGCGCCGTCCACCTGCTTTATCGTCAGAGTAGAAGGTCCTCACAGCTGTGCTCCAGGCGGCGCAACTTTGTTGACCGCTTTATCGCCAGGGACAGCGACGGGGGTGTGAGCGCCTCTGTACGGGCGTGGCAGAGGTCACGTGCGCTCTGTCGGGATTCCTTGGCGACGACGTTTCCCTCCAGGCCTGAGGGGAGGTTCATGCCGGACTTCCCTCAGGCGGGTTGGTTCCTTGACGGGGAGGATCCCCTGAGGCGAGGGGTCCCTTGAGGCCCTCGCTCCCTCTTCAGGCCCTTGAGGGGAATCGCCTCTTGAGGGTCCCGTCAGGCGGTGTCGCCTAATCCTTAGACGTTTTGTCCGTCTGGCCCGCGAGCGAGGCCTGGGGGGAATGGGCTCTTGATACCCCAGTTCCCACTGGGCCGACAGTAGCCCCCGGGCCCACGATGGCCATGACTGAGCCCATGGGCTTAAACGAAGCTTCGTGGGCCCTTAGTGCCCAGCCGGCCAGAGCCACGCGGCACTCGGATGACTAACGGCTTTGCACGATCTGGGGCGTGAGTCGTGGGGGGTCCCACCACATCCCGGTAACTGCTCTTGGAGGGGACATAAAGCCCGAGCGCCACGGCAGGGAGCCGTTACCGTTTCCAACTCCTCGCAGAAAATTCCGCTCCACAGAGCTCTCCGCCTCCGTGCTCTCCTGCGAGTTCCCGTTCTCCAACTCCTTCCAACCTTCGCGCCCGTGACGATGAGTCCTCTCAAGAGCAAGGGCAAGGCCGCCGCGGGGTCTTCCTCCCAGGCGGAAGCCACGGAGACCGTGATGGGCGTGGCGCTGCTCGGCGTGCGCGTCAACGAGAAATCGCTTTCCAAGGTCCGTTACTTGGTGGTGGACCGGATAAACGAGCACGGCGCAACCGCCCTGAAGCCCGCGGCGCACGGGAAGCGCCCGCGGGGATTTTTCTCGGTTTTCCAGCACTGCATGGCCGCGGGACTGGTGCCGCCCTTCTCCCCGTTCCTGGAGGCGGTGCTGGCATTCTACCAGGTGCAGCTGTTGCACCTGCACCCCAACTCCATCCTCATACTCGCCCTCTTCGCCTACCTCTGCGAGGCGT
The DNA here is from genome assembly GCA_026929855.1 of Poa annua. Classification (NCBI taxonomy): domain Eukaryota; kingdom Viridiplantae; phylum Streptophyta; class Magnoliopsida; order Poales; family Poaceae; genus Poa; species Poa annua. Next base: position 26,301,597 of record CM049432.1, read on the forward strand.
ACCTGGGCCTGAAGCCCACGGTGGGGCTGTTCCGGTGCTTCTACGCGCTCCGGAACACGGCGAAGAATGAGCGCTCCGGGTGCGTCTCGTTCCGCATCGTCGACGGCATGGGGGCGTTTATATCCCCATGTCCTGGAGCGAGGGCAAGGTCATCACGTCCGTGACGAAGAAGGTAGACGACTTCCACCAAAAGTGGTTCTTCGTCGGGGTGGAGCGTCCCTGCGCCTTCCTCGAGGTCCCGGACGAGCCTCCGGTGAAGAACTCCCACTGGGGCAAAGCTATCTTTGACGGCGCCAAGAACACGAGCCTGATGGGGCGCCTGAGCTTCCTTCGCGAGGAGGGCCTCACATGGCAGATGGTCGTGGCGGACTTTGTAACCCGCCGCGTCGCGCCCCTCCAAGCTCACTCGGTCCCCATGTGGATGTACTCGGGGCCGAACGACAAGATGCGGCTCCACGTTGAGGACAACGACAAGGACGTCGTCGACAACATCCTCTCCGCGCTCTTCGTCAACCCCTCCGTGCTCCCTGCGAACGAGGTCCGCGCGGCGCTCCAGCCTCTTCACCAGTACAACCTGACGGAGCGCATGGCCCGCATGGAGGAGATGCCTTCATTCTCCCCGACAGGCCCGGCGGACTCTGACGTGCTGCTGCCGGCCCCGCGGGGAGCGGAGGGGGCCGATTCTCCCTAGGCCTCCGGAGCTGGCCTAGGCGAGGAGGAAGCCGCTGCCGGGGAGGTCTCCTCTTCTAGGGCTGGGCCTTTTACTGACGAGATTCGCGATATCTCGTCAGGCGACGAAGACGCCTTCGTGGTGGTGCCCTCACGCCCCGTGGAGGAGGAAGTTGAGGAAGGGGAGGCCTCTGGTGCGGAGGACTCTCCGGGGAGGCGCGGCCTTCGTACCAAGGCCGCCGTGGATCACGCAGGGGCGAGGCCCTCTGACGTCCCTTCCAAGACGAAAGCGGAGGCGCCCCCCGCGAGGCCTGCTGCCAAGCCTTTTCCTTCCTGGCGCTCGTCGGGCCTCGCGTGGGTCGATGCTGGAGCTCCCCCTCCAGGGTAAGTTTATACGTTGTAGGGTTGTTTACCCTCTTGGTTTCTATTTCCATCTCATCCTTTGCTGAGGTTTCCCTTGCGCTCTTGACAGCGGACCTGCGCCTGCTAAGCGCCGCCGTCTCCGCAAGGCGTCCGAGGTGAAAACCGCCACGGCTGGGGCCGTGGCTGACGAGGCCGCAAGGCCTGAGGGAACGGCCCCAATGGCCCCCCTTGAGGAGGCGCGTCAAGTAGAAGCGACGGCGCCCCTCGCGGGGGCGGCTGGTCCACCTGAGAAGGAGAGCGTCGTAGGCCCGGACGCTCCTGCAGCACCGCGCGAGTCTCCGTTGGTGGAGGGCTCGGAGGCGAGGACTTCTGCGCCTCCTCGTGCCGCCACTCCTCCTCGCGCGGCTACGCCTTCGCGCGAGGTCACTCCGCCACGTGCGGCTACGCCTCTGCGCGAGGCCGCACCGCCACGCGAGCCGACGCCGCCGCGCGTGTCGACGCCTCCGGGCGTGCCTGCTGCGTCCCCTGCGCCCAACGCCTCTGCGCAGCCCGTGATGGAGGCCTTCGAGGCGCCATGGGGCGCGGGCGCGTCTGCCGGGGACGGTTCCTCCTCTTCTCCGTGCCAGGCTGGAGGCGAGGAGCGCCTCACGGCTGCAGGGCCTGAAGGGGGCGCGGTCATGGGCTCCGGCGGGGCTCAAGCCAGCCCCCTGTCCTTCCCGATGTCGGACCTGCGGGACTCGACGCCGAGGCCGGCACTTCTGCGAGCCGAGACCTGGTGCTCCGTGGCTGGGACGGGAGCGCGGGGCGTCGTGAGGCCGCCTTTGGCCTCGTGAGGGAGTCCCTGGAGGGCTTGGAGGCGCACCTCGCCCTTGGGGACATATGGCTTGCTGAGCAGCAGAAGGAGCTGGCGAAATTGTGGGAGTCCTTCCACACGGCGGTCGAGACGCGCCGGCAGGAAGACTTGGCGCTGCAGGCCGCCCGCGAGGAAGCCACCACCTTCGCCAAGGAGACCCGTGAGGCGGCCATCTGCGACGCTGCAGAGCTGCTCCAACCCCTCCAGGCGGAACGCGACACCGAGGCGAAGCTCCTGCGCAAGGTCGGAGCGGTACGCGAGGCGATGGAGGGCTCGTTGGCGCAGAAGCGCCGCAAGCTGGGCCAGCTGGAGGCTCATCTGCTCTCCACCCATCAGGCCGTATCGGCTGCTCTGGAGAAAGACCGCAAGGCCTTTGCCGAGCGCGAGCAGCTGCTGGTCCTCAAGGAGAAGGAGCTACAGCAGCGCGAGGAGCAGCGCCTCCAGGCGGAGAAGGACCTGGTTGCTCAACGTGAGGCCCTCGAGGAGCGAGAGGGCGAGCTGGACCAGGCGACCCAGAAGTACGAGGACAACGTCGCTGCCCAGAAGGTGGCTTACGAGCGCTTCGAGTGGCGCTTCGCCGAGAAGAAGGAGGCCGAAGACGCCCTTGCGGAGCGCGAGAAGCAGTTCTGCAGGTCCACTTCCCAAAAGTACCGCGACATGGCCCAGGCGCTGGAGGACCGCTTCAAGGCCAAGCACGCTGCGGACGCTCGGAAGATCACCGAGCTCGAGAAGGCCAACTCCAAGCTGGAGGCCCGTCTTACTCGCGCTAAGGACGGCCGCTGCCGGGCGGAGGAGGCTCGCACCGAGGCTGTCCACAACCTCAACTCTCTGGCCAAGGAGGTGGAGGAGCAGGTGGCCCCGGCGATGCAGCGGGCGGCGGAGGCCTCGGACTCCGCCAACGCGGCTCGGGCACTTACAAAGCAGCGCGAGCGCATGTTCGAGGCGCTGGTCGCTCGTGGCAACGAGCTGGCTTCGCAGCTAGGAGCAGATGCGCCGCACAACGACGTCCGGGGCCGCGGCGACGTGGCCATGTACTTGATCTACTTCGAGCAGCTCTTCGCAGCGCTTGAGGGTCCCGTAGCCGAGCTTCGGGAGATGATCGAGGACGAGAGTCGGCAGCTCTTGGGGGGGGGGTGGACCGCATCTTCACCAACCTCAAGCTTCTCACGCCGGACTTCGACCTGGGTTCCGTGGTCGAGGCCGCCCAAGGCGAGGACGCTCATCGTGTCTCAGGCTCCCTCCGCGAACAGGTGGACGCCTTCTGCAACCGCTTCAGGCGCGCGGAGGCTGCGCCGAAGGACAGCGAGGAGGAGGCCTGCTCTGCCGAGGCTGACGAGGCCGCCGCGGAAGAGGTCCAAGACGGTGATGCTTCTCACTGAACCATCCTCTATTGCGCCTACGAGCGTTTGTATCTACACCAGCTGCGTGCTTTTAGACATCTCAAGACTTTTGGCTTGTAATATACTCTTAATTGCTTGTTTAAATTTGAGCTCGTCTGCCCCTCTTGAGGTCTATTTGGACTCATCTTCATGTCTATTTGTTCTCTGCATCGTTAGGTCCCATCTCTTCGTGCCATGACTCCGTCACCCCGGTTCGCGGGAGCAATGACTCCGCAAGGCCAAGGGAGGAGTTTAGGCCTAGGAGAGGTAAGAGCCTTGAGTCGCGATGCTCAAGTGCCCCCCTTAGATGTGCGAGTAGTCCATGAAGCGTAAGGGAAAGCGAAGTCGCTCGAGGGGCAGAGACGCACGCTAGGGAGAGAAAAACGCTCTTAAAGCGTGGGTGCGAGACTTAGCTTCTCGAGGTTTTCGCTCTGCGAAGGTTGTTCGCCTGGCGAGGTTGCCCACTTGAGGGGTTGCTCCTGTGGAGGCTTTTTGCCTGGCGAGGTTGCCCGCTTGAGGGGTCGCTCCTGGGGAGGCATTTTGCCTGGCGAGGTTGCCCACTTGAGGGGTCGCTCCTGGGGAGGCATTTTGCCTGGCGAGGTCGCCCAGTTGAGGGGTCGCTCCTGTGGAGGCCTTTCAGGCTTGCGGGGGAAATCTTCCCTGCAGGTATTAGAGGGGTGAACCCAAACGCTAGAACACGGATCAAGGGATCGTGCGCGCTTATAGGTCCCCTCAGGCGTTCCTTGCGAGGAGAGTAAGTACCAAGGTCCTCTGTAGAGATGACTTGTTTGTGGGGAATTGCCCTCCAGCCAGAGCTCGGACCCTTGGATTTTGCAGTGCTGCTGGTGTGTCATTTGAGGCACTGGCACCGTACTCAGCCCCCGCTCGCGAGGTACACATGTGGAGAGATATAAGCGCACACTTCAACAATAGTAATGCGTAAATAAAAACCCCCCAAAAACGTTTTTTCTAAGCGGCGCCGAAGCGCTAAGTTCACTTAGGAATGAGATTGAGTCATTATGCTTGGGGTTGCCAAGTTAATGCTCTGACCATGTCGAGTCATGGGGACCACCTGTTGGTGGCTGAGACTCTCAGCGTCCTGAGGTGGCTCGTTTTAATTGAGAGCTCGGAGGGTTTTTCCCTCGAGCGAAGCCTTTGGGGCTTTGGAGGTTTAAGCCGTATAACCTCCGGAGACAATAATGCTTGAAGGTTGAGTCGTAAGCTGCCTCGTCCGCTAGGAGTCTCGACGTGACAATGATCACGTGCGTGGCAATGACCACGATTGCGTTTGTTCCCTTAGGAGACAAAGCACTTGTTTGAGGTTTAAGCCTTTTGGCGTTTTAACCTCTAGAGTCAACATTGCTTGGAGGTTGAGCCGTAAGCTGCCTCTTCCGCTTTGTTTTCTCGACGTGACAATGATCACGGGCGTGGCAATGACCACTTTGGCATTTGTTCCTTTAGGAGACAAAGCTATGTTTTTGGAGGTTTAAGCCTTTCGGCGTTTTAACCTCTAGAGACGAAAAATGCTTAGAGGTTGAGCCGTAGGCTGCCTCGTCCGCTTGACGTCTTGACGTGACAATGATCACGGGTGTGACAATAATCACTTTTTTTCTTGTTCCTGGCGGATACAAAGGTTTGCGAGGTTTAAGCCTTGAGCTTTTAACCTTGAGGGACAAAAAGGTGCTTGGAGGTTGAGCCGTGGGCTGCCTCTTTCGCTAAATGCCCTGACGTGATGATGATCACGGGTAGAACTTGCGTAGATGCATGATGTTCCAAGGATTTTTGACGGGGACGTCGTCTTCCGTCTCGAGGCGAGCCGCGCCAGGCCTGGCGATGTGGGTGACCCTGTAGGGACCTTCCCACATCGGGGACAGCTTGTGGAGGCCTTCCCTGGAGAGGATTCGCCTGAGGACGAGATCGTCTGCCTCCAGGGTGCGCGAGCGCACATTGCGGCTGTGGTAGCGCCTCAGGGACTGCTGTTACTTGGCCGCCCGTAGAGCGGCGCGGCGTCTTAGCCCTTCAAGGAGCAACAGGTCGTCATTGTGGATATCCTCTTGCTGGTCCTCGTTAAAGGCAAGGACCCGTGGGGACCCATTATTTATCTCTGCGGGGAGGACTGCTTCAGCTCCATAGACGAGTGCGAATGGCGTTTCCACGGTGGGCTTGGGTGGCGTGGTACGGATGGACCAGAGCACCGAGGGTAACTCATTGATCAAGCCCTTGCCGTGGCCCTTGAGGACATCGAAGGTCCTGGTCTTCAAGCCTTTGAGGACCTCTGTGTTTGCGCGCTCAGCCTGTCCGTTGCTTTGCGGATGGGCGACTGAGGCGAAGCAGAGATTGATGCCCATTTTCTGGCAGTAGCCTCTGAAGATGCCGCTTGTGAATTGCGAGCCATTGTCGGTGATGATGCAGTTAGGCACTCCGAAGCGGCAGACCAGGCCTCTGGGAAATGTCCCAGGATGTCCAGCCCCCAGACCGCAAACGGCCATGAGAGCGGAATGGTTTGTAGGCCCAGCGCTGGTTGGTGGATTTGCTTGGCGTGGAATTGACAGGCTTCACAAGCTTGGATGATGTTCGTTGCATCTTGAAGCGCTTGAGGCCAGTAGAAGCCGCTCCTGAAGACTTTCCCTGCGAGGGTGCGGGCGCACGAATGGTGGCCGCATTCCCCGCTGTGGATGTCCTTAATCAACATTTTTCCTTCTTCAGGAGGGACGCACTTGAGCGCGATGCCATTTGGGCGCTTGCGGTAGAGATTTCCTTCAAGGATTTGGTATGATTTTTCTTGGCGGTCAATTCGCTCCGCTTCGACATCTTCCTCGGGAAGGATCCCTTCTTTGATCTCGTCGATCCATCCCGTCTCTTGGTGCACCGCTGTGAGCAACAGACGCTCCCCTCATGGGGGCCCGCAGCCTGGGGCTCCGCTTGCAGGTGGTGGTGGGAGCGCTTCGTCTGTGCTTGCGGGCAGGACCTCGAGGGGCTGCTTTATGGATGCCTTGACGAGCCTTTCCTCAAAGACACCTGGCAGCTGGGCTTGCCTCTTTGATGCACACTTGGCGATGTCATCAGCCTCTTGGTTCTCCTTTCTTGGGATGTGCATGAGCTCCATTCCCCCGAAGTTCTTCTCCAGCCTACGGACCTCTTCAAGGTATGCGGCCATGTGGTCGTCCATGGCCTTGTAGCTTTTGTTGGAGAAGTTGACGAGTAGCTGGGAGTCGCCCTTGATGAGTATATGCTTGACGCCTAGGGCGATTGCGGCGCGTAGGCCAGCAAGCAACCCTTCATACTCGGTGATGTTGTTGGATATCTTGTCGATTCCGAAGCACAGCTGGACTGCATAATACAACTTGTCGCCTTTTGGTGAGGTCAGGACTACACCTGCCCCACCGTGGCGACAAGCGAAAGCTCCGTCGAACTTCATGGTCCAGTAACTGGGCATTGCTGCTCCAGAGGACTCGTGCTCTTCTTCCCAGGGCTCTTCAGGGGTTGGATCAGTCCATTCGGCGACGAAGTCTGCCAGCGCTCTTCCTTTGATTACCCTTGTGGTATCGAAGCGCAAATTGAATGGATGTAGCTCGATGTTCCATCCTGCGACCCGATCTGTTGCATTTGGGTTGCGCATAATTTGCTCCAGGGGGAAAGAGGTTACCACCGTGATGCGGTGCCCCTGGAAGTAGTGCCGCAGCTTTCTTGAGGCGATGAGGAGTGCGAGGAGAAGCTTCTGCTGCATCGGGTACCGCTCGCGAGCATCACGCAGTACTGTGCTGACGAAGTAAACTCGATGCTCGACGAGGGTAGTTCATGTTTCCTTGGCGTCTTTCGCCTGAGGTGGCCCAACTTGGCCCTCGACAGGGTCAGCTTCAAGGGCCTTGTCCTGGGCCTCGAGGGTGTTGGCCTCGAGGGACTTGGCCTCGAGGGACCTGGCCTCGAGGGACTTGGCCTCGAGGGACGTGGCCTCGAGGGTCTTGGCCTCGAGGGACGTGGCCTCGAGGGACTTGGCCTCGAGGGACGTGGCCTCGAGGGACTTGGCCTCGCAGCGTTCCTCCTGGGCCTCGAGGGTGTTGGCCTTTTGAGGCTCCTCGGTCCCTTCGGCACGAACCTCTTGCAGCAGTTGGCCCGGGGCAGTCTCCTCTTGAGGCTTTGGGCCTGGCGTGGGCCTTGTGATGACCGCCCCTTCGTCGAGCTCTTTATCAGGAGGCTTTCTCTTTGGAGTGGTTGCACTCTTTTTGTGAAGTACAGGCTCCTCTCTTTCCACCACAAGGACAGCACTGGCTGTTTGTGGGGTGGCTGACAAGTACAGCTTCAGGTGCTCGCCAGGCCTTGGGCGACCATTACAGGTGGGCTGACCAAGTACTTCTTCAAGTCCTCAAATGCTTTTTCAGCTTCAGGGGTCCACTTGAAGGTGCCCGTCCTTTTCATGATCTTGAAAAACGGCAGGGCTCTTTCGCCGAACTTGGAGATGAATCGACCCAAGCTGGCCATGCAGCCCGCTAGGCGTTGCATGTCCTTGAGCCTACGTGGAGGTTGCATGCCTTCTATGGCCTTGATTTTGTCTGGGTTCGCCTCTATGCCCCGATGAGACACGAGGAAGCCCAGCAATTTGCCCGAAGGTACTCCAAAGACGCACTTGGCGGGGTTGAGCTTGATGTTCACCTTGCGCAGGCTGGCGAAGGTTTCTTCCAGGTCTCCGAGCCGAGTACTTCCTTCTCGTGACTTCACGACGATATCATCGACATACGCTTCAGCGTTTCGCACCATTTGCCCGCCAAGGGCTATCCTCATTAACCTCTGGAAAGTGGCTCCGGCATTTTTTAGGCCGAAGGGCATGCAGACGTAGCAATACACACCGCATGGGGTGAGGAAAGCCGTCTTCTCCTCGTCTTCTTTAGCCATCTTAATCTGATGATAACCAGAGAAGGCATCGAGGAAACAGAGGAGGTCGCAGCCTGCCGTGGAGTCCACGATCTGGTCAATTCTGGGCATGGGGTAAGGGTCCTTGGGGCAGGCCCTGTTTAAGTCGGTGTAGTCGATGCAGAGGCGGCCTCCGCCGGCGGGTTTTGGGACTACCACGCCGTTGGAGAGCCAAGTAGGGTGCGCGACTTCGCGGACGACATTTGCCGCTTTGAGCTTCTCGACCTCCTTGACGATGAATGCTTCCTTCTCGGGGGCTTGTTTTCTTGCTTTTTGCTTGACGGGGCGCATGTTTGGGCACACGGCCAAGTGGTGCTCGATCACCTCCCTCGGTACACCAGACATATCCGACGGCGTCCATGCGAACATGTCAGAGTTTTCCTGGAGGAAGGCGACGAGCGCGCTTTCCTATTTGGGCGGCAACGCGGCGCCAGTGGTGACGCTAGCCCCCGAGCCTTCAGCCCCCGAGCTTACTGAGCTCAGAGAGATCTTCTTTGTAGTAGCTTCCTCCTGGGAGAACATTTGCTTCTTCTTCTTGGGTCTCTAGAGAGGCTCTTGGTCCTCGTCTGCGGGGAAGGCCCTGGCGGCGGTCTTGTAGGCCGTCTCCACAGCACGCGTAGCGTCCAGGACATGCCCTCGTATGGTGATCGTGTCGGTGCTGTCGGGGATCTTGACCATCTTGTACGCATGGTGCGTGACGGCCATGAACTTCGCGAGTGCAGGGTAGCCGAGGATGGCGTTGTACGGCAGGCCGATGTTCGCAACATCGAAGTCGATGTGCTCGGTGCGGTAATTTTCCTCGCTCCCGAAGGTGACGGCAAGCCTGACCTGGCCTAGAGGCTCGATTGAGCCGCTGGTGACCCCCGTGAAGGGCCTCGAGGGCATAAGCCTCTCGTAGGGCACTTGAAGCGCTTCAAACGTGTCTATGGAGATAACGTTCAGGCCTGCTCCGCCGTCGATGAGCGTCTTGGAGACAGCCACATTTTCGATGGTGGGGGTGCAGACCAGCGGGAGGGTTCCAACAGTCTTGGTGGACTTGGGGTGGTCCTGAGCGTCGAAGGCGATGGTAAACTGCGACCACTTGAGGGGCCTATAGGTTTCCATGCTTGGGAGGGCGGCGTTGAGTTCGCGGGCGAACTGCTTGAACTGGTTGTTTGACTTCGGCGCCCGCGCCCCCCCTTGGATGCAGGGGATGGCGCCCCTCGTCAGGGATGTTGCCGTTCTTTTCTGCGGCGTTGGCTCGATTTCCAGATGGTTTCAGGTAGCCGCCCTTGCGCGCGCCTCCGCGGTAGCCATGGCCTCGACCGCGGCCGCCGCTGTCTTCTGCTTGCTCGCGCTCCCTGCTCAACCTTTTGAGGTCGTGGCAGGACTCCGTAGAGTGGCCGCGCCTGTTGTGGTAGATGCAGAAGGGGCGGTGATCATCTTTTCTTTCTCCAGCCGGGGGGGAGTCCCTGCGGGTGCCTTTTGTGTCCGGCTCTGCCGCGAGAACTGCGGTGGCCTTGCGCTTGGGCTCCTCCTTCTTCTTCTGGCTCTTGGACCCCTCAGCGTGATCGTCCCCTCTCGAGGACATTTTCACGAAGAGGAGTCCCTCTTCAGCCTTGGCGCACTTGTCCGCCATGTCGAACAGCTTGACCACAGAGGGGAGCTTGTCGTGGATGCCCAGTTTCTCAAGCATCCTGTTGTTGGTGACGCCCTCGCGAGAGGCGGCAATGACTTGAGTGTCGGGGATGTTCGGGATCTTGTTGCGCACTTGGCTGAAGCGCTGGATGTACTTGCGTAGCATTTCGTCCTTCCTCTGCACCACAGCGCGCAGATCTTTGTGGGTGAGGACGCGCTCGTACGTCCCCTTGAAGTTGGAGACGAACTACTTGCAGAGCTCCTCCCAGGAGTTCACAGACTCCTCCGAGAGGTTCAGGAGCCACGACAGCGCAGAGTCGCGTAGCGCGTGGGAGAACTAGTTGGCCATGACCTTGTCGTCTCCTCCCGCAGCTTGGATGGAGGTGGTGTAGAGCTGCAGGAACTCGACGGGGTTGCTGGAGCCGTCGTAGACCTTGGGGAGAGCCGGCCTGAACTTCTGCGGCCAGACCACGCGGCGCAGGGAGCGTGTGAATGCCATGCAGCCCGAGGTGTACGTAGCGACCCCGCGCTGAAGCGCGCCGCGGTTCTGATGTCCCGCCTGGCCGAGCTCCATCCCCACACGGGCGTCGGGCGCGGTGCGCTGCACGATCATGCAATCGCGCGGCGAGGTCACGTGCGAAGCTGCCCTCTGTGCCGTGGCCGGCGCAGGCCCCGGAGGTGGCGGAGGTGCATTTGTTGCGACCGTGCCCGCGAGAGAGGGGTGCGCGTTGGACCGCGACGGAGCGGGGCGCGTCGTGGTGATGCCGACGAGGTGGTTGAGGCGTTGGAGCCACTGCCCATGAGCCTCAGCGGTGGGCCGGTAGCGGAGCAGCTCCTACGCCATGAGCAGCGCGGTGTGGGGCGCAGGGTCTGTCCTCCCCAGGCCTGAGCCGCTCGGGCGCTGCGTCGGGTGCGACGACTGCGCGTCCTCCTAGTGCTCGGCGTCGTGCTCCGGCGCCTCCACGTGAGGGCCAGAAGGGACATGCTCCTCTTGGCGGGGTCGGCCCCACCTTGCGCGGGTGGTCGCGGCGCCTGGGGACGCGCGTGTTCCCGCGGGTGCACGTCGCCTGACTCGAGCGATGCGGGTGGCACGCGTGTTCACCATGGCGCGGAGACGAACTCGAAGGTTGTTGACACGCCTCAATCCCCTACCTGGCGCGCCAAATGTCGGGTTATGACTCCCAGGAATCGGGGGTAGTCACTTCCTGAAGTGTAGTTCGAGAGGGGATTGAACGCGGAGGTCTAAACCCTCAAGTGGCTCCGCGATGTTGCTCGCCGGACCCGAAGAAGACGCACACCCGACCAAGGAAAACACCGTCCTTTACCCAGGTTCACGGCCCTCGTGAGGAGGTAAGACCGCTACTCCTGCTTGTCTGTATTATATGTGGGAGGTTACAGTACAATTGAGCTTGCCGGAAGCTCCCTTGAGGCAGTTCTTGCCTGGGGAGGGAAGCGATGATCTTCTTCCTCCTCCAGCCAGAGGCTAACCTAACCAGAGCTGCTAGGGTTTACAAGGGTGTTTTGCACGCAAAGAGCCGACCCTTGCTACGATGGAGGTCCTCTCTCTTTTATAGGCGCCTCCGGCCTTCTTCTTCGGCTTGGCCTTCAAGGTGGCTCCCACTTGCCAGTGGCGTGGTGGAGCACGAGTCCACCGCGCTCCTTTCGTCCATGGACACGGTCCATTGTTGCTAAAGGTGGCGCCGTGGCCGACAGGCGGCCGACCGCGCTTGTACCGCCCGCAGAGCGGGCAGTCTCTGAGGTGGAGCCCACGATGACGATCTCCGTTGGAGGGTTGCGCCGTCCACCTGCTTTATCGTCAGAGTAGAAGGTTCTCACAGCTGTGCTGCAGGCGGCGCAGCTTTGTTGACTGCTTTATCGCTAGGGACAGCGACGGGGGTGTGAGCGCCTCTTTACGGGCGTGGCAGAGGTCACGTGCGCTCTGTGGGATTCCTTGGCGACGTTTCCCTCCAGGCCTGAGGAGAGGTTCATGCCGGACTTCCCTCAGGCGGGTTGGTTCCTTGACGGGGAGGATCCCCTAAGGCGAGGGGTCCCTTGAGGCCCTCGCTCCCTCTTCAGGCCCTTGAGGGGAATCGCCTCTTGAGGGTCCCGTCAGGAGGTGTCGCCTAATCCTTAGCCGTTTTGTCCGTCTGCCCGCGAGCGAGGCCTGGGGGGAATGGGCTCTTGATACCCCAGTTCCCACTGGGCCGACAGCGCTTATGGGAGACAACCTAGTTTTTATTCATGTTATTTATTTTGTTGAGTCAAGGATTTGTCCTACCTCTGTAGTAATTCCTTTATATCTTTACTTTATTGCATTGTTGTGTCAATTTAAGCCTCTAGTTGAAAGTTGATGCTAATTTGGATTCCTGCGCAGAAACAGTTTTCTGCTGATCACCGTTAAATTCATAACTGTTCACAAAAAAATCCAAATGTGCTGCCATTTTTTTTTTGCATAATCCTCAGATATATATGCAACTTTCATTAGTTTTGAGTTTTCTGATCAGTTTTCTGATGTGATCAAGTTAAGAGCCTTGGAAAAAATCATCTTTACGGATTGTTCTGATTTTGACAGATTCTGCCGTTTATTTCGCAATGGCTCTTTTGCTATTTTCATTGGATCTTTTTGTTGCATGAAGTATCATTGTCTGTAGCTAATGTCCAGGGCATTGGTAGCAATTGTGTTCCTACATAATATCATAATTTTTTGGCGCACTAACCTTCTAATGAAGTTTACTCTTAGTTTGGTGTGGAGGAAGTTTTCAAGGATCAAAAGAGAAGGATGATATGATGTGATCAAGAAGATAGTAGAGACAAATCTTGGGGATGCTCCGCTGGGTCAACCTTTAAATATTTCAAGAATACTCAAGCGTCAAAGCTTGGGGTTGCCCAAGGCATCCCCTTGTTCATCAACAAACCATCAGATCCTTCCTAGTGAAACTATATTTTAATTCCGTCACATCTTATGTGCTTTGCTTGAAGCGTTTGTTTGTTTTTTTTTTTTCATTCTCTGAATAAAATGGATCCTAGCATTCTTGTGTGGGAGAGAGAGACACACTCCGCTTTTTCTTATGAATACTCGTATTTTTCACTTATGTTTGTTGAGTATTCCTCTCTAGCTACTGCTATGCTTTCTAGCTCTTGTTTTTCATGCATCTCTTGCTAGAGCTGTTAGATTTCTTATGTCATACTCTCATATCTCATTGTTTAATTACTTGGAGAGTTTATCTTTTAAATAAGTTGATTGATGTTTGGTTAAGAAAAGAAAATGCTAAGTGTAGTAGATGGTATAACTAAATGATACATAATCTTGTAGATAATTAAATTGTGTCACTTGAATCATTGATAATATTTTGAGATATTAATTTGCTTAATGGCAAACATGATGGCTTAGTAAAGTGGAATGATTAATGGTTGGTCTAGAAAAACTTGAAGCTGTGCCACACTTAGATATCCAATTGATAGCATAATGGTATATGACTTATAAATGCTAAAAGTAACCGTAATGACTTTGTGTTATGCGCTACGGTCGAGGTAGCCAACAGTGATTTTTTATTATGCCTTGTAAGATCATATTTTTATTTGGGATCTTTTTACGTGAGAGTTCTATAACTGCGGTTTTTATGGCACTTTCACTACCATATTGCTAGCCTCTTCGGTACTTTGCATTGCCCTTTCAAACATTGAGAGTTGGTGCATACTTCACGGGTACATCCAAAACTCGTGAGAGATCTTCATCATGTTCTCCTACACATTAGCCAAATATCTTCCTCAAAACATCCATCATACCTACCTACTACAACATTTCCATAGCTGTTCCGAGATATATTGCCATGCAACATTCATCTTACATCACATGACTTATTGTCATTTGACGAAGTGTAAACCCGGAAAATCCTTGGTTAGGTACCTCGGGTTTCGTATAGGGAGAGAAGTATGGCAGCTGGTGGTTCCGGACGGTTGACAAGCAATGATTTACCCAGGTTCGGCCCCTCATTGGGAGGTAAAGACCTACTCATGCTTGTCTGATCTTGTATTGATGATGATTACATGGTGGCCTTGATGGCGATTGAGATGACTAGGGCTAGATGCGTCGTTGCCTATTGTCTATTGTGGTGAGGCCTGTCTATTTTCTGTCTATCTGTTGGCTTATCTTTTTGTCTACCCCCTGTCTTTATATATGAAGCCAGGGGTTTCTAAATGAGAGTCCTAGTAGACTACGAATATGAGTTCTTCTCTTGTCCTTCAAGTTATTTACTTAGCAGCTTCTTGGTCTTCATTGGGCCACCTGGTGGGCCTCCTCCTTATTATACGCCATAGTGGGGGTACCCGGAAGGTATACCCACGTCAGTAGCCCCCGAGTGCCTGGTCGACTCGAAGAGTCGGGCAGGGACTCATTACTTTATAGATCCTCAGGTCCTCTTTATGCTTGATGGTTGATTGTAGTCTTCAGTCGGTACTGCGTCGGGTGCTTCTGTCTTGGTTATGCTTCGAGTGCTTCAGTCTTGATAATTCTTCGAGTGGTTTTGTCTTCGTAATAGTTCAAGTCATCAGTTGCGCGATCAGCGCTCGTCGGGTGCGCGGCCAGCGCTCTCGATGGGAGTAGCCCCCGAGGCTATGTGCGACTCGCAGAGTCGGGCATAGGCTCAAGTTATTCTAATCCCATGCATTTTATCCTATGTTTCTTGGTTCCTCGTATCCTGTGAGCTCCTGTTGAGAATATAATGCGCGAGATTTCATGACTCAAGATATTTGATATATATATATATATACATTCTTTTCGCCTCATAGCGATAGATAGCATAGAAGGTCTGATTCAACCGACGGATCGGGGTCAAGTTAATTCGCGACTCGGGCGAAATACCTTACTAGCCTACTCAATCTCGAGTCCCCTGACTCGAAACCGGTAAGACCGTTCAAGTTCGAACCAAGCCTGTCGGGACTCACTAGTCAGAACCCAGTCATAAATAAAGTACCCTTAGCGCGTCCGCCGGGATTTTGCTTCATGCCTGTTGGCGCGGAATTTCAACGAGTCCACGTAGCTTGTACGGGTTAACCGGCCTTGTTCAGGTCTTACCGTTGCACTATTTGATTCAGCATCGAGGACTAGATTAGGCTAGAACATCCCGGAATTCTATAAAAATATTTGTTTAAGATCCGAGAGGTACTCGACCGGATTTCGACTGCATACGAGAGCCTGCTGCTCCAAATATTCTTGAGATGATTCCGATTCGTCCACTGTACTTCATATTCGACTGACGCTGATCGTGAAGTGAAAACATCGGGTGCGCGACAGCGCTCCCGATGGGAGTAGCCCCCGACGCGGCGTATACGATGTTCAGCCCCCGAGTACGTCTTGTTGGGTCGGCAAGACAAAGTCAATGATGGAGGTCGATGAAAGGAAGTCGATTAGGACGCCGAACTCGTCCCGTCAGTGCAGCGAGAAAGCTGTTGTAGATGTCGGAGCGGCAGCCCCCGAGTGCATGTAGCGCCCTGCAAGAGAGCAGGTTATTTGCGCCGATATCACACGAGCGGTCGTTGTTGTCATGGTCGACGAAGTTGTTGTCGAGGCGCAGGCGTTGAAATTTTTCCAAGTGAAGTTGTAGTCGATGGTGCGTCATATGTCGCCGCTGTCACTCGCCAGTCCATCGAGTATGCGCGGTCAAAGCCGATGCGTTGTTTCACCGAGGCCGACACGCGCACGACAAATTCTGATCTTGCGGACTCACGCCCATGAATGCATCTTTCAAAAAATTTCTATACAAATAAAGCAAGCAAAAGACAAAAGATTTGCGCATAATTTGATAGTGTAATAGAATTTTGTATTCAACATATATAATTAAAGTGAGTAAATAGGAAAAATAGCACCTGATGTCCGAACTACCGCGGCCGTAAACGATGGCGAGGTTTGAAGTGGATGATTGGTGCTGCGGTGAGCTTGGAGTGAATCACGACGAGTCGCGATTGGTAGGCTGAGCTGGTCCGACTGCGCAGCCTGCGGCCTGGCGACTGACCGGCTGGCTTGCTTGCCTCGCCTCGATCCGTACGCAACAGACCCGTGCGAACGCCCGACTGGAACCTCACATGGATGTAATTTCTCGGAGAGTGCTGCACACGATCAAATTCCTTCGTACGCGAGTGCGCGACCAGCTCCGATTTTTTTTTCTCTGACGAATAGCTTGCTTTTTCCAACACGCCTGCTCGTTTCCTCTTGTCCTTTTCTGATTAGGCTTCTTGATCCACGTGCTGTGTTATTGTAGTACAACTAGGTTTAATCCATACATGGAAATTTTCCTCGGTTCCGAACCAGACTCACGATACGTACGCCTGTACGGAGCCAAATAGGTCGAGTTGATCTCGATCCGCCGACGGCGGAAACTGTTTTTTGTGATCCAACTTTTTAAGATTCCAATCACATATCGCATCGTGACCTGATCTTCCAGCAAGCTCGTTTTGATATGATGTTGTTTGCGCTGATCGCATCGGGACCATGTCGCAGTTGCTGATTGCGCCGATCAGATGTTGTTCAGGTGATGATGTTGGCACTGGTGGCCTTTTGTCCTGAGTTGCACGATGTTGATGTCGCACGTAGATTGGATCAGATCAGCCCCGACCTCCGCGGCCTAATCAGATACGTCGTTGTCGATTGAGATTGGGGCCGTCATAACCATGAATCCAGCATGCTGTTCTTCCCATAGACGGCGTCAAATGATCGGAGTGTAAATCCGGCAAATCCCTTGGTTAGATATCTTGGGTTTCGTATAGTGAGAGAAGTATGGCGGCAGGTGGTTCTGGACGGCTGACAAGTAAGGATTATCCATGTTCGGTCCCTCATTGGGAGGTAAAGACCTACTCCTGCTTGTCTGATCTTGTATTGATGATGATTACATGGTGGCCTTGATGGCGATTGAGAAGACTCGGGCTAGATTCGCCGTTGCCAATTGTCTATTGTGGTGAGGCATGTCTATTTTATGTCTATCTGTTGGCTTATCTTTTTATCTACCCCTATCTTTATATATGGAGCCAGTGTGTTTTACATGAGAGTCCTATTAGACTACGAATAGGAGTCATTGTCGTGTCCTTCAAGTTATTCTCTTAGCAGGTTCTTGGTCTTAATTGGGCCACCTGGTGGGCCTCCTTCTCATTATACGCCATAGTGGGGGTACCCGGAAGGTATACCCACGTCATCATTCATTACTTATATATTGCTTTGCGTGATTCTATACAGCTGATGTGCGGTTTTACCCATGTTACGCTAGATCATTGCATAACCTGCTACACTGGCAGAGACACCTTTTCGTATACATTATGTCTTATGAATATTAGTTACTTGTATCAATAGTGTGTTGTCATATCATCATATTAGAATGCTTGCCCCTAAAAGTGAAAGGAGCCATGAAATCCATCGAAAAGAGAAACAAAAAGGGAGATAAAAAGAAGAAAGAAAAATAAAAAAGGGGGCAACATCACTATTCTTTATCACACACTTGTACTTATGATACAACACCATATCATTCATAGTCATCACTAGTGCTCATGTTATATCACCATATCATTTATGATCATCACTTGTGATCATGTTTATCACCTTTACTTCATATGAGAGAGTTTTCATGTCTTACTTGCATAACTATGTGGGGAACTTTACACTATAGAATTTGGATTGTATATTCCAATAATGAGCCTGCTCAAAAGCACTTTAGGTCTTCGTGAGCAAGCAAGTTGGATGCACCCCCGCTAGTTCCATTGGAGAGCTTTCATACACTTATAGATCTATGTGCATCCGTTGTGTGGCAATCACTACTGCTTGCATAGCTTCGATTGTAAGACTCCCTCTTGTCTAATGATCACTAGCAGCTTTGTGTGACTTTCTTCCGTTGGCCTTCCAAACCCCCCTTAACATTCTCTTAGCCAAAACATCCTGGTGCCAGGAACCAACGTTGAACGCTTGCTTGTTTCACGTGAACAAATAAAGAGTTGATTTTCTACGTGCATATAGTTATTGCTTGACTTGACCCTTTCACAAAGTTGTCATGTTTGTTGGAAGCATTAGATGATTATATTGTTGTTCTTGAAGCTTAAATCATCTCTAATATCTACTTGGTACGGTTGATTGCTATCTAGTACTATATCATTGAAATCTTTGCTTTGCTTTTCCTTGACTACTTGTTTATTTATTACTCATTTGATATCAATATAAACTACATCCCTTATTCATGTGATCTCAGTTTGCATGCCTTACATTATTATATGATCAAGATTCTGTGAAAGCATGTCACTTCAGAAATTATTCTTTTATCGTTCTTGCCCACTCGAGACAAGTAGAACTAAGCTTGGGGATGTTGATACGTTGATGCACATGGTGGTGTGTTGTTAGGAAACCCTAAGAGGAAGGTGTGAAGTAGTGCAAGAGCAAATTTCACTCAGTTATGAAACCAAGGTTATCGAACCAGTAGGAAATGAGAATTCCCTTGAGGTGTCAAAGGCGCAAGAAAAGAACTTGGTGCGTAGTTGACGTGGAGCCTGCACACAACACAATCAAAATACTTTGCCCCAACTTAACGGTGAGGTTGTGAATATCACTTGCTTGCTGTTGGAAAGGATTAAACGTATGTGTGGAAAAAGATGTTTGTTTGCAGAGAATGAAAGTAACAAGTTTGCAGTAGGTGGTTTTATAATATTAAAGAGAAGGACCGGGGTCCTCAGTTCACTAGTGGTGTTGACGAGGTGTTAACTCGACAAGTCCCAGGGTTGTGCACCCCGGGTTGATTGATGGGGAGAGAGATGAGTGCAGGTGGTCACGACGGCTGAGAAGCAAGGATTTACCCAGGTTCAGGCTCCCGGAGGATAACACCCTACTCCTGCTTGTCTGATTATTGATGCGACTCGTGGTTACAATGGCGAGATTGGGTTCTCGCTAGGGTTTGTGCCGTAGCTAATAGCGTGTCCTCTGGGACGAGAAACCCTCCTGGCTTTATAGGCAGCCAGGTCTCGGGTGGTTGGTGCCGATGGCAACTACAGATATGGTAGGTTATGCTTCCTAACCGACTTGGACTAGGTTACATGGTACCCCGCGTGGGCCTTCTGTGGGCCTTCCTGTCCTTGGCGCGGCCCAGGTAGCCTTATCGTGGGCTACCCGAAAGGCAGCCCCACGTCAGTAGCCCCCGAGTGCTTGGTCGAAGCGTAGAGTCGAGCAAAGGACTCCTTCCTCCTGGACGCGCCATTGGATTGCTTGATCTTGAGCTTGAACTCGATTTCTTCAGCCGAACCGGCCACTCCCGATGGGAGTACCATTTGCAGTCGAATTACTTTGCCTTCATCTTCTTGCGAAGCTTGCTTCTACTCAGCCTGTTTGGCTTACTTGTGGATGGATTCGGCTGCTCGAGCTTACTCTGTTGCCACCCGAATGGTTTCTTCGGGTTCCCGGATCATCTGCCGATCCTACCTTGTTGATTTCGGCTTTGAAGCTTACTACTCGAATTACTCGGTCGAGTTGCTTCTATTGATTGTGGAGCCGTTGGCTTGATGACGTCACTAGTGACGATCTGTTGCACGCCTCTGCGCTCGATGGGACGTGACTTGGCGGGCCCCGCTGTCAGAGCTGACCGCGGTCAAAAGTTGTCACGTCTCCGAAGTGGGCGCAAAATTTGCGTGGCATGATGACGATGCCTCGGTTTTCGTGCGTAGTGGAAGAAGTGGGCGGTGACGGTTGGTTTCCTCGTGCGACACGTGGACGGCCGGATGTGTCTGCTCGGAGCCCTTGTTCTGTGGACGGTTGAGATGAGACTTTTCGAGGCATAAGTACTGTGTTTTGACGCTTGGGATTTCATCTTCTCCAATCGCTCTGTGCTCCCTTTCCTCTGCGCTCTACCATTTTCGCCGCCATCCAGAGCTCCGTGCAATCTGTCCGTACACCTTGCGCTGCCTTGCGGCACCATGGGCAAGCCGAAGAGCGCCGCTGGCTCCTCCGCCGCCGCCGACGAAGCCGGGCTGATGAAGAAGCCCGACGGCGACTGGCAGAGATCGTCGGTGAAGAAGGCCGAGGTGGAGCTCTTCCGCGCGCAGGGACTGCTTCCACCTGCTGACCAAGTCCAGGTACGCGTTCCTGGCAAGGAGGTTTTCCCAACTCCCCGCGATGGGGAACGTGTTTGCTTCGCGGATTTCCTTCCGCGGGGCTTCGGGTTCCCCATGCACGATTTCGTGCGCGGTCTCCTGTATGCCTATGGGGTTCAGATCCACAATCTGACCCCCAATGGCGTCTTGAGCATCGCGGGCTTCATCGTGCTCTGCGAGTGCTTCCTGGGTGTCGCGCCCCATTGGGCGTTGTGGAAGTCGCTCTTCCTCGTTCGCAAGAACGTTGGGAGGAGCGGGTTGACCTTCCCCGTGGGCGGCTTCGGAATCCAAGTGCGCGGTGACACCGCATACTTCCATATGAAGAAGTGCGACTCCGTCCAGAGATGGCGCAGGAGATGGTTCTACGTCCAGTCGAACCAAGACGGCCTGGATGCATTCGACAGCGGACGTGGACTGCGGAAGACCGGCGCCTGGGCGCACGCTGACTGCCGTGGAGAAGGAGGCCGTGCGGCCCTTGCTGAGCCTGCTGCGCGATCTGACCAAGACCCTTGGGCGCGAGGCGGGTGGCGTCTTCCTGATGGCCACCTTCTTCCGTCTTCTGGTGCAGCCGTTCTGCGCTCGGCCTCACCCGATGTGGGCCGCCGAGGGCGTCAGCACCGAGCCGCTTGACGATGAGGAGGTGGAAACCAAAGTAAGATCCATCACCAACCTCCGAGTCGCGGACACGTGCAACGTCAAGTGCCCGATTGCTGCTTACGGGGCCTCGAACCCCGTTCCTTAGGTGAGTCTTGGCTTGTTTTCCTTTTGTCTTTGCTTGACTTGCGTCTACTTTCTTCTTGATTCGACTTGTGTCTACTTGCTTCAGGGTCGGGCTCTGTTTACCAGCCTTCCTCCTCTTCCCGAGAACGGACCCGACGACGAGTCGAAGTTTGTCGAGGAGGAAGACGACGACGAAGAGATTCCCTCCGCACACTCTCCCCACGAAGAGGTGGAGGAAGAAGATGAAGTGGAGGAACCCGTGCGGAAGAAGCGGAAGCTCCCGAGTCGTGGCGACTCTGCCACTGCGTCGTCACCTGCTAAGGATGCCGACATTACTCTGGAGGAGGTCGTCGCGACGTCGTCGGGTGCGCGGTCCTCGGGTGGCTGGGATGAACCCCTGAATGTTCCTCCAGTCAGCTCCGCAGCTCCTCGTTCTTTTGCGCGGATGCCTTCTCCCTCCCTGGAGAGTTACGACGACCTTGGTACCCCCAGGTGAGCTTATTTATGATGTGTGTCCTTCGAGTTGTGTTTTGTAGTTGCAACGTTTAAGTTGACAGGTGTGCTCGTTTTCGCTGCAGCCACCGTTCTGGCGATGTTAGCTCCCCCCTTTTGGACGTGGAGCATACATCCGCCCCTTCGACTGGACTTGGGACTCAGGCGGTAGTGGAGAAGGTGCTTGCTGAGCCTGCTGGCGTTGCATCGTCTAGCCGCGTTCCTCCTTCGGCTTCAGAGGACCCTGACCTCCTGGACCACGTAAGTCCTTTATGCTTGTACTTGCATTCTTGATTTTTCATCGGGTGCACGATCAGCGCTCCCGATGGGAGTAGCCCCCGAAGGTGTGGGTGACTAGTATAGTCGCCCGCAACTTTATTAACATCTTGCTTTTGTTTCAGCTGTACTACCGTCAGCAGCTTGACGCAGCCGCGGTTTGCGTTCGCCTGGAGAAGGAGAGGGACCAGCTGCGTGCTTCTCTGGACCAGGCTACTGGGCGGGTTGATGAGCTTGAGAGGGCTCTACATGAGTCTCGAGAGCGGGAGCTGGCGCGGGTCGCCCAGGAAAAGACTCAAGTCGGTCGTCTCCTTTCACTCGCCGGTGTTCTTGGGGGTAAGTTTCGGCTTGATGCCTACTGTGTCTTGATCTTTTTATTTGCCTGACCTTGAATTTTTTTTGCGCGGAGACTTGCGGTGGAGCTCCTCCGGAAGACGCGTCGAGTGACACGGTTGATTTGGCGACTGCTGTCGGCTTCCGCGATTGGGTCTGCGCCTATGCATCCGACGCGCTGAAGAAGTCTGCAGCCTCGTTGAAGAAATCGACCGGAGCCCTCACTGTGGTGCACCAGAGTATCTTCCCGGGCGACCAGCCGCCGGCAGCCGTGGACGCCCTTGCTGCGCCGTTTGAGGACGCGACCACCATCGCTGATTTCACGCGGTCGCAGACGGTACGCGGCTCGGAGCTCACCTTCCAGCTCCTCTTAGGGCATCAGGTTCCATGTGATTTTGAGAAGGTCGTCAGCGGCTTTCCCCGCAAACCTGATGGCCGAACCGCGTCGCTGAGTGGCGTGAAGGAGCGTGCTTCACAGCTGGCCGCGCAGCTTGTGGCACTCTTCGAGAGGGCCCTTGCTAAGGCAACTGAGGCGGCTGCCGCTCGGAAGGGCCGTTCCCGGTCGCAGTCTGCAGCCTTAGAGTAGGCGTAGCTTTAGGAATTCGGCAGTCGCCGTGGTCTGTATTTTGAACTTCTTGCTCTGTAATGAATATTGTCCTGCCAGGTCTTTTGGAATTCAATATTCTTTTGCTGACTTTCTTCCTGCCGAGTTTAACTGTGCTTCGCAGTCGTATGATTGTATTGACTCTGCGTATTCATGGCAAAATGATGTGCGCGGTGATGCTTCGCCTTCTCCTGTGGCCGAGCCGAGTGGCGCGGCTTCTTCTTCGGGTGCTCGCCGTCGTCGGGCGGCGCCGGCTCCTCCACGTAGTGTAAATGATCAGCGGATAATCACATACCTGAAGAACAAGGTGGTTGAGCTTGAGGCGACCCTGAAGAATACTGAGCGGCTGCTGCACCGCTCCCAGTCGCATCCTACGGCGGAGTTCTCGCGACGTGAGGATTTTTTGCTTGGGGAGATCGATCTGATCAGTTGGCAGTTGCAAGGTTTGTATCCTTTTGGCGGCTGCTGGCTTTCTTTCTTGTTCTGACTTGCATTTTATGCGTGCAGATGTTAATCCTGATTGGGAGGCCGAGCGGGCTCACATTGAGGAGCGAGTTACCCGAGAGACGTCTGGCGACTCCTACGAAGCTCGGCAGTTCTGGGTGAACAAGTCGAGAGGGCGCGTCCTTGCCACCATGCTTGATCGTACGTGGCGCGCTGCTTTTCTTCTGGAGAACTGCCGGAAGACACTCTGGCACATCAATCGTGTGTACTTGCCGCATAACGCGCAGCCGAACGGGCTGTCCGCCTTGCTGGAGAGGTTTCGCGATGGTGAAGGGCTGAAGGAGGTTGTCGACGCCCAACTTGTGGCTGGGGCGAACGCGGCGTTGGCATACGTCCGGATGCACCGGCCGCATCTTCCGCTCGACAGGGTGCTTGATGGCCTGCCTAGTGATGACGACTTCGACGAGACCTTAGCGGCTGCGCGCCGAATTATCAGGCAGGTTCAGGACCTGAGTGAGCGTCTTGTAGGTCCCCTCGATGCGCCGAAGGCCGAGCCTGCAGTTTAGAGTAGCTGTCGTCTGATGTACAGGGTTAGCTATAGAGGGCAAATGTGCCTGTGCAAGTCGTAATGTAATAGATTAAAATACTTGCGAGTCATGAGAATTGATCTGCTTGCTCGAAAGTGACAATGCCTGTTTTGATTTTCGACCTGTTTGGCGCAGTCACCTAGTATGTTGGTCGACGGCCTAGGTTTTCCCAAGTGTGACATGTATGACAATGCCTGTTTTGATTTTCGACCTGTTTGGCGCAGTCACCTAGTATGTTGGTCGACGGCCTAGGTTTTCCCAAGTGTGACATGTATGTCGCAGCCTCTGACTTTATCAGGTGGCAACTTAGGATTTTTGTAACTTGACCTGTATGGCGCAGCCCCCGAGTTGTTCGAGTGGCGGCCTAGGATTTTTGCGAAGGCCTGCATGGCGTAGCCCCCGAGTAGGTTGAGTGGCAGCCTAGGATTACAAGTGTCACCTGTTTGGCGCAGCCCCCGAGTATGTCAGGTGGCGACGTAGGATTTTGTACTTGACCTGTACAGCGCAGCCCCCGAGTGAGTTCGAGTGGCGGCTGAGGATTTTCTGAGAAGGCCTGTATGGCGTAGCCCCCGAGTAGGTCGAGTGGTAGCCTAGGATTACAAGTGTTACCTGTTTGGCGCAGCCCCCGAGTATGTCGAGTGGCGACCTAGGATTTTGAACTTGACCTGTATGGCGCAGCCCCCGAGTTTGTCGGGTGGTGGCCTAGGATTTTTTGATTAATGCTTGTATGGCGCAGCCCCCGAGTGGTTCGGGTGGCGGCCTAAACTCTTATTTCAACCTGTGTGGCGCAGCCCCCGAGTCGTTCGGGTGGCGGCCTAGGATTTTAGCTTCCTCTGTATGAAAGGTAAATGACACAGATTTTCTTCAAATCAATTTATTGATTCTTGCGAACATGCCGCCTCATTAAAACCCTTCCAGTCCCCTCAGGTACCCTGGTAAGGGAAAGAGTGCGTCTGAAACCTGCCGCGTTGATTTTCTTGTACAATGATTGGATTGAACTACGCGTAGAACCGGCGGAGTTGTGCCACGTTCCACGGGTTGCTGCAGTCTGCTCCTGTCTTCGAGTCTTTCAGGCGGTAAGCTCCGTTGCCGATTGCTTCTGTCACGATGTACGGGCCCTCCCATGGGGAAGCGAGCTTGTGCACCTTCTTCTGCTTGAGCCGAAGAACCAGGTCGCCTGCCACGAACGCTCTTGGTCGTAACCTCCGAGTGTGATAGTTGCGCAGGTCCTGTTGATACACGGCTGATCGTGCCAGGGCGATGTCGCTTACTTCGTCCAAGGTGTCCCTGCTGTCTTCGAGTGCCTCCTCTGCATCCGACTCGTCGTAGGCGACTACTCTCGGTGCGTCGAACTTGATGTCGCAGGGGAGGACCGCTTCTGCACCATACACCATAAAGAATGGAGTGTGCTGGGTGGATCTGTTTGGTGTTGTTCTCAGACTCCAAAGGACCGACGGCAGTTCTTCCACCCATGCTCCCGCTGCGCGTTTTAGGGGCACGCACAGTCGCTTCTTGATGCCGTTGCAGACGAGGCCATTGGCTTTCTCCACTTGCCCATTGGATTGCGGGTGCGAGACAGACGCGTAGCTGAGCTTGATCCCCTGCTCTAAGCAGAAGTCCTTGAATTATTCGGCTGTGAAGTTCGAGCCGTTGTCGGTGATGATCCCGTTCGGTACTCCAAATCTGAAGATGATTGACCTGATGAAGTTGACCGCTGTGGATGCAGTCGAACTTGTGATGGGCACGGCTTCGATCCACTTTGTGAACTTATCGACTGCAACCAGGAGGTGAGTGTGACCTCCGGGTGAGGATTTCTTCAGCGGGCCCACCATGTCCAGACCCCATTGGGCGAAGGGCCAGGCTAATGGTATTGTTTTGAGTTCCGATGCTGGCGCGTGTGGCTTGTTGGCAAATTCTTGGCACCCTGTGCATTTCTTTACCAGCTCCTCGGCGTCCTGCATGGCTGTCAGCCAGTAGAACCCGGCTCGTAGCGCTTTGGCCACCAGTGCCCGACTGCTGGCGTGATGCCCGCAGATACCCGCGTGGATGTCGAGTAAGATGGCTTGGCCGTCGACTGGATCTATGCACCTTTGCAGGATTCCTGAGATGCTTCTTTTGTAGAGTTCTCCGTTGATGACGGTGAAACTTTTGGAGCGCCTGATGATGCGCTTTGCTTCGACTGGGTCGGCTGGCAGCTTCTGATGTAGTATGTATGCCAGGTACGGTCCTGTCCATGTGGCTTCGACTAGCATGACCTCCATGGGGACCTTGTCTTGGCTTGGCGGGTTGGCATCGCCTTTTGTTGTTGCAGTGCTTGCTGTATTCTGAGTCTTGATGGATCTCTGCGTGATGCACTCGAGGAAGACGCCGGGTGGGACTGGCACCCTGTCTGAGCCCATGTTAGCGAGGACGTCTGCTTCCTCGTTGCTTTCACGGCCAATATGGCGCAGCTCGCAGCCGTCGAAGTTGCCTTCCAATTGATTGTAGAGGTCTCTGTAGGCGATCATGTTGTCGGCGATGGCGTCGCAAGACTTCATGGTTTGCTGTACCACCAGGTAGGAGTCGCCGTATATCATGAGGTGCGTGGCGCCGCAGTTCTTGGCCATCTGCATGCCGTGGATCAGGGCCTCGTACTCGGCTTCGTTGTTGGACGGCGTCGGAAAGTCCATCTGCAGGACATACTTGAGCTTGTCGCCTTTGGGGGAGATGAGCACAACTCCTGCCCCGGCTGACATGAATTTCTTGGAGCCATCAAAGTACATTGTCCATGCGTTAGACAAGTCGGGGATATTTGGTAGCTGGGCTTCTATCCACTCGGTGGTGAATTCCGGGAGGACTTGGGCATTGATGGACTTCGGGTGAGCATACTTCAGCCCCCATGGTCCTAGCTCGACAACCCACTTGGCGACTCGTCCTGTTGCGCGTTGGTTTGTGAGAATGTCTGCTAGTCCAAAGGAGCTTACCACCGTGATCGGGTGCTCGGAGAAGTAGTGGACGACCTTTCTGGAGGTCATGAAGACTCCGTATGCCAGCTTCTGGTAATGAGGGTAGTTCTGCTTGGACAAGGTGAGTACTTCGCTAAGGTAGTAGACGGGCCTCTGCACCGGGTGACTGTGCCCTTCTTCTTCGCGTTCGACTACGAGCACCGTGCTCACCACCCTGTTTGTTGCTGAGACGTATAAGTACAGCGGCTCGTTTTCCAGTGGTGTCCACTCAAACTTGTCCGTCTTCTTCATCAGTAGGTAGAAAGGTAAGGCTTTCTCTCCCAACTTACTAATGAACCGGCTAAAGCTGCGACTCGGCTGGCTAATCGTTGCACCTCCCGGAGCTTGGTTGGTGCTGGCATTGTGAGTATGTTCTGCACCTTCTCGGGGTTTGCTTCGATTCCTCTTGCGGATACGAGGTACCCTATTAACTCTCCGGCTGGCACGCCGAACACGCACTTCTCTGGGTTGAGCTTGATCTGGTACACATCGAGTGCGGCGAAGACCTTGCGGAGGTCGTCGACTAGGGTATCCTCCTTTCGGGTCGTGACAACGATGTCATCGACGTAGACTTGGACGATCTGCCCGATTAGCCCCTTGAGACATGCTTGCATTGTCCGCTGGTACGTGGCACCTGCGTTCTTTAACCCGAACGGCATCGTCTGGTAGCAAAAGACGCCGTCGGGTGTGATGAAGGCCGTTTTTTCTTCGTCCTCGACTTTCAGCCTGATCTGCTGGTAACCTGAGTAGGCGTCCAGGAAGGACAGGCGCTCGCAACCTGCTGTCGAGTCGATGATCTGGTCTATCCGCGGGAGCGGGAAGTGGTCCTTGGGGCAACACTTGTTGACTGCGGTGAAGTCAACGCACATGCGTAGTTTCTTCGTCGTCTTTTTCTCCATTAGAACCGGGTTGGCGACCCAGTCCGAATCCTTGATCTCTCGGATGAATTTGGCGTGCAGTAGTCTGTCGACTTCCATGGTGATCGCATCTCGTTTGGGTCCTGAGAAGCGTCGCATGGGTTGTTTGACTGGTCTTGCGTCCTTGTGGACTTTCAGAGAGTTCTCGGCGAGTTCCCTGGGTATCCCTGGCATGTCAGAAGGTTGCCATGCAAAGATCTTCCAGTTCTCACGTAGGAACTCGACGAGCGCTCTTTCCTATGCGGGGGTCAGACTGGATGAGACCTTGACGTCTTTCTGCTGTCAGTCGGATGGACTTGGTGGGTGACGGTGTCGTCGTTCGTGTTGAACGCTGCGTCCTTGGCGGGCTTCTTGCGAGCCGGGAAGACGGTCTTGTCGTTGTCGGCTGATATGGCCTTGAAGTGCTCTTCGACTCCGAAGAACTCAGAAATCTTGGCGAACTCGCGGTCGCAGCTGTTGGAGAGCCCGAAGTCGCCGCGGACGGTGATTACTCCTTTCGGCCCGGGCAGCTTTATCATCAAGTAGGCGTAGTGGGGTACTGCCATGAACCTGGCAAAGGTCGGGCGCCCGAGGATGGCGTGGTATTGTGACTTCCAGTCGACGACTTCGAAGTCGATCGACTCCTTCCTGAAGTGCTCGGGTGTACCGAGGATGACGTCGAGTGTGATTGTTCCCATGGGCGTGATTGCTTGCCCTGGTACTATGCCGTGGAAGGTGGTTTCCGATTCCGGCAATTTCTCCGTCGACCTGTTCATTCTTCTTAGGGTGTCGGCGAATATGATGTTGATGCCGCTGCCTCTGTCCAGGAACACCTTCTTCAAGCTGTAGTCGCCGATCAAGGCCTCAATCACGAGTGCGGCGTGCCCGGGTCGGGTTACCTCTGATGGGTGATCTGCCCTGGAAAATGTGATTGGTGTCTCCGACCCGCGCAGGTAGTCTGGTACCGCGCGCGGGCTGTTGGTGGCTTGAAGTACTTGGCGTGTGATAATTTTCTGGCGCCTGTTCGACGGGGGTCCCCTCTGGATCATGTTCAGCTGTCCCCGTGCGGCTGGGTACGTGTCGGCTGCTGCCGACTGACCTTGTTGCTGTTGCTGTTGCTGCGGCTGGGGGAATGCTCCTGCCGCCTGCACCTGGTTGTTGTTTGCGGGTGCTGCCTGGATGGCTAGCTGCGGTGCCGCCTGTATGGCCTGTACTGGGGCGATGATTTGCTGCATGGCCTGGTATATCTTTCTTGCTTTGCGACAATCCTTCAACAGGTGGTTGGAACTCCATTTGCCTATTTCCGGGTTGCGGAACGAGTGATGCTTACAGGGTTGCATCAGCTCCTCTGCTGGGGTCAACGGGCGCTTCCACTCGCGTTTCTGACTTCCATCATTGTGGCCGATGCTGCTGCTGCCACGGTTGTACTGACTCGAGCTGGGCTGCCGACTTTGGTCATACTGTCGGCTGCTGTCACGTTTTTCCTCACGAGGGGTTTCATATCCCGCCGCTACTAATTCGATTGAATCGTGGGTGTAACGTGGCTTCTTCTTTTGGCGTGCCTCACGCCAATTGCTTGTTTCGCCCTCTTTTTTGGGGGAAGTTTCGCGGACATAGTCTTCTCCTTCGGCCCATTGGTTGGCTGTCTTCATGAGCTCTATTGTGGTCTTCGGCTGGAGCCTACCGAATTCCTCCCGGAGGTCGCCGCGAGCGACGCCGTGCATGAAGGCGTCCATCACTCGATCTCCTGATACGGGTTCCATGGTGTTGCGGAGGAGTGTCCACCGCTGGATGTAAGAGCGGAGCGACTCATCCTTTCCTTGCTTGCAGGCCTGCAACTCGATGTAGGTCTATGGCCTTGCGAATGTTCCCGAGAAACTCTTGATGAAGTAATTCTGGAATTCTTCCCATGTTCGGAAAGAGTCTTTGGGTTGGCTTGTGAGCCACCCGCGTGCCAAGTCTGTCAACATGAGCTGGATGTACTGCATTGCCGTAGTCGACGTTCCGCCTTGGCAGGTGCAAGCGATGAGGTAGTCTTCGAGCCACAGTTTTGGGTCTTGCTTCCCGTCATACTTTTATGTACCAGCCGTCAACTTGAAGCCTTTAGGCATGCGGGTGTCGCGGATGTTGAAGCGAAAGCATGCCGCACCACACGGCTCGAAGTCGCGGTCAGCATGGTCATCCGCGTTTGCCGCACTAACCGAGCGCTCCTTGCGGTTGCGGTCCACCGTCTTCTGTGTCAGGACGTCGCGAAGGTCCTTGACTGGCTGTCGCTGCGCCGCTGGGATGCCCGAGGTCGTTGGTTCGTGCGCTCGGTTGCCTGGCCCCTTGGCCGCCAGAACTTCTTCGATTGCCCTTATGGAGGCAATTTGTTGCTTGTGGAGAAGGGAGCGTGCGTCTCCCTCCGGTGGCTGCGTGAGCCGGAGGTATGTCTCGACTGAGATCAGGGCTGCGTTCGCCGTCTTTGGGACCAATTGACGAGGTGTTAACTCGACAAGTCACAGGGTTGTGCACCCCAGGTTGATTGATGGGGAGAGAGATGAGTGCAGGTGGTCACGACGGCTGCCAAGCAAGGATTTACCCAGGTTCAGGCTCCCGGAGGATAACACCCTACTCCTGCTTGTCTGATTATTGATGCGAGTCGTGGTTACAATGGCGAGATTGGGTTCTCGCTAGGGTTTGTGCCGTAGCTATGAGCGTGTCCTCTGGGACGAGCAACCCTCCTGGCTTTATAGGCAGCCAGGTCTCGGGTGGTTGCTGCCGATGGCAACTACAGATATGGCAGGTTATGCTTCCTAACCGACTTGGACTAGGTTACATGGTACCCCGCGTGGGCCTTATGTGGGCCTTCCTGTCCTTGGCGCGGCCCAGGTAGCCTTATCGTGGGCTACCCGAAAGGCAGCCCCACGTCAGGTGTCTCTCCATAAATAATAATAACATTCAAGCGGGTAAATAAATTACAGCTGGGCAATTGATAGAATAATGAAGTGCATAACAATGCATATACTAATGTCATGATGTCTAGTGTGAG
This sequence comes from Poa annua, assembly GCA_026929855.1. NCBI lineage: Eukaryota > Viridiplantae > Streptophyta > Magnoliopsida > Poales > Poaceae > Poa > Poa annua. The sequence goes on from CM049432.1 coordinate 26,331,863, forward strand.
ATTCATTTGGGCATCACAACAATATACATAGACCGTTCCAACCGCATCTATGACTAATAATCCACCTTATGGTTAGCGTCTGCACCCCTTTCAGTATTAAATTGCAAGCAACATATTATTAAGGTGTAAAATAAGTAAGTAACATCATCCTTAGACAAAGTACTACTATTTTATCCCTAGTAGCAACAGTACATCTACAAACTTAGAGCTTTCTGTCACTACCCCAGATTAAATAGAGATATGAACCTACTATCGAGCATAAATACCCCCTATTGGAGTTACAAGCATCTACTTGGTCAGAACATCTACTAGCAACGGAGAGCATGCAAGATCATAAATAGCACACACATGATATATTATGAAGCAAATGACTTTAGTACTCAATATTCATCGGATCGCATCACACACAACATGAAGTATTACATAACGATGATCTTGATCATGATAGGCAGCTCACAAGATCTAAACATGATAGCACAAGAGGAGAAGACAACCATCTAGCTACTGCTATGGACTCATAGTCCAAGGGTGAACTACTCACGCATCAGTCCGGAGTAGGCATGGTGACGTAGATCCCTCCGGTGTCGATTCCCCCTCCCGGCAGGGTGCTGGGGAGAGCTTCTGATCTCCCCCGAAGTGGTGTTGACGAAGGCGGCGGCTCGAGTATCCGTGGAGGAATTATTTTTTTGTATAGGTCTTAGGTATTTCAGGGGTATATGTAGGCGAAAGGGCGAAGGCGGTGGAGGCCTGAGGGCCCCACACCATGCCCTAGCGCGACATGGAGGGACCCGCGCCTGAGGGTGGTGTGGGCCCCACGGGCATCGTCTTCGTCTCCTTTTCGGTGCTCTCGAACGTTCCTAGGAAAATATAGACTTTGGAAAAGAAATCGTCCGATTCCGAGAATATTTCCTAAAGTAGTTTTCTGAAACAAAAAACAACAGAAAACAGGGAACTGGCACTTTGGCATCTTGTTAATAGGTTAATCCTAGAAAATGCATTTAAAACATGTCATGAGTGGTATAATATAAGCATGGAACAAAAGAAATTATAGATACGCTGGAGACGTATCGACATCCCCAAGCTTAGTTCTACTCATCCCGAGTAGGCAAAAAACGATAAAAAATTAATTGCTAAAGTGACATGCTTTCACACAATCTTGATCATATAACAATGTAAGGCATGTAAATTGAGATCAAATGAATACGGGTTGTAGTTTATATTGATATCAAATGAGTAATAAATAAACAAGTAGGCAAAGCAAAACAAAGCTTTCAATGATATAGTCCTAGATAGCAATCAATCGTGCAAAGTAGATATTAGAGATGATTTAAGCTTCAAGAACAACAATATAATCATCTAATGCTTCCAACAAACATGACAACTTTTTGAAAGGATCAAGTCAATCAATAACAATATGCCCGTAGAAGATCAACTCCTTATTTTGTTCATGAGAAACAAGCAAGCGTTCAACGTTGGTTCCTTGTACCAGGATGTTTTGGCTAAGAGAATGTTAAGTGGGTTTGGAAGGCCAACGGAAGAAAGTCTCACAAAGCGGCAAATGATCATGAGACAAGAGGAAGTCTTACAATCGAAGCTATGCAAGGAGTAGTGATTGCCATGCAACGACTGAACATAGAGCTATAAGTGTATAAAAGCTCTCCAATGGAACTAGTGGGGGTGCATCCAACTTGTTTGCTCACGAAGACCTAGAGGACTTTTGAGGAGGCCCATCATTGGAATATACAAGCCAAGTTCTATAGTGTAAAGTTACCCACATAGTTATGCAAGTAAGACATGAAAACCTCTCATATGTAGAAAAGGTGTTAAACATGAGCACAAATGATGATCATAAAGGATATGGTGCTATAACATGTGCACAAGTGTGTGTGATAAAGAATATTAATGCCGCCCCCTTTTTTATTTTTATTTCTTTTTTTATTTTTTATTTTTCTGTTTCTCTTTTCGATGGCCTCCATGGATCTTTTCACTTTTAGGGGCAAGCACTCTAGTATGATGATATGACAACACACTACTGATACAAGTAACCAATATGAATAAGACACAATGTATATGAAACAGTGCCTCTGGCAGTGTAGTAGGTTATGCAATGATCTAGCGTAACATGGGTAAAACCACTCATCAGCTGTATAGAATCATGCAAAGCAATATATAAATGATGAATGACAACAAGTCATGTATGTAAGATGGATGTTGCATGGCAATATATCTCGGAACAGCTATAAAAATGCTGTAGTAGGTAGGTATGGTGGATGTTTTGAGGAAGATAATTGGCCTATGTGTAGAAGAACATGATGAAGATCTCCCACGAGTTTTGGATGTACCCGCGAAGTATGCACCAACTCTTAATGTGAGAAAGGGCAATGCAAAGTACCAAAGAGGCTAGCAATATGGTGGTGAAAGTGCCATGAAAACCACAGCTTTAGAACTCACAAGTAAAATGATTCCAAATAAAAATATGATCTTACAAGGCATAATGAAAATCACTCCAAGAGGGTCCGTGGAAAATGAACAAGTCATTGTCGGCTACCCCGACCGTAGCGCATAACACAAAGTCATTACGGTTGCTTTTAGCAGGTAGAAGTCATATATCATTATGCTATTAGCATAGTGATACGTCTCCAATGTATCTATAATTTCTTATGTTCCATGCTATGTTATACCATGTTATTACATGTTTTACATGCATTTTATATAGTTTTATGCATTTTTTGGGACTAACCTATTTGTCGTGGGATTGTCACGACAGATGTTTCCGGGTGGAAACTTGAGATGAGGGGGATGGCGGGTTCCGACATCAGGAGGTTGTCTAGCGTGGCGTGGGGAAACAAGGGTTTACCCAGGATCGGCCCCTCGTCTTGAGGTAAATACCTACTTCCTGCTTTGGTTTTATTGATCAGGGTTTCGAGGACTCGGCGCCTTAGCTTCCGAGTCTCGAGATAACAATGGTGGTATTGCCTATGACTTGTGTGATGGAACTTAGGTCTCTAGGAACCAGGAGACCCCCTTATATAGGCGGTGGGTCTCGCTGGAGGTACAAGGCCGGGTCCGGGTTCCTATCATACCCGGACTCTACTCTAAGTTCTCTAAGCCTCCGCTTTCCTTAGCAGGACTCCGTCTTGAACTTGGTATCCAGCCTTCTAGATCCTTCTTGCTTGCGAGCCAAGGCTTACATTGCACACCGGTTTACGTGTCACCCGGCCCATGTCCTTATGCTTGATCCGGCCCAGGCTCTTGTCAGGCCGTCTTATCTTCTATGTCGGTGGGCCTACCGGGTTATGCTCCCCCAACAGTAGCCCCCAGGATAATTTGAACATCAGACTGGACTTGCTTCACCTTGCACACTTGGGCATAATTCTGGGGGAAGCCGTCACTCCTTTTGTTCGGGTTATCTGAAAAGTATTTAAACAACCTATTAGACAAACACGCTTCCGGGCATCGTAACCCGGTCACCGTTTGCCGGCTTGCACTCTGAGACTTAGGGCTTCTCAGCTCCTTTCTTTTTTTCTGGTCGGTCAATATTCCAGTCAACGCTTTATTTTTTCCCCTTCTGCCCTTAGGTCAACTTCAACTGAGATTAAATACGTGGGGACCGAAGGGAACAATCATTTCCCCCCCGTGCGCCCCACTTCATCTTCTTCCTCCAGCCACTCTCGCCCTCGAGCTCTCGCCTTGCGCCCAAGTTCACCAGCTGCGCGACTATCCGCCTGCTCTCCTCAATCGCATCCGCAAGCACTTAGCTCATCACATTACTTTAGCTGCCCCAGATCTAGATCCAGTTTCTCTCTCCTCGGGCAATGGGGAAGAAGATGACCACCAAGGCCCATGCTGCTTCTGCGGCCGCGACAGCCGTGAGCATGAAGTCCTAGAAGGGGAAGGCCTCCGCCTCCGGCACCGGCACGCCTCCCGCGACCTCGGGGAACTGGAGCGGGTCCACTATGTCCCACACCAAGCTTCAAGACCTGGTGGACGCCGGCCACCTCCAAACCCAGAAGTCCATCAACAGGCGCGCCCCTATCAACGAGATCATCCCCACACCTCGAGAAGGCGAGGTAATTGTGTTTGCGGATCACCTTAGCCGAGGTTTCAAGCCTCCTAGCTCCCATTTTTTCCGCTCGCTTCTTGAATACTACAGCCTCAGGCTTCAGGTACTTGCACCTAACTCGATCCTCTCCCTTTCTAATTTCACCGTTCTCTGTGAGGATTATCTCCAGATTGAACCTACAGTTGACCTTTTCTCGAATTCTTCTACTGTAATCTGATACGCTCCTCTGCGGGCGGTCCTTTGAACATTTGCGGCGGCGTCGCAATCCAGCGCCGTCGTGATTGTATTTTCCTTTTTCTCAAACTCGCCAGCCATCCTCGGGCTCGCAATCCTCTTTCTTTTGCTGCAAGGATACCTCTCCCAATGGTCAACCTCCTCTGCCGGGTTTCTGGGCTGAGACGTTTGAGATGGGAGACTCTGTGAATTCGTACGCCGAAGATCGCGAATCTCTGGTTCCCATTCTATCAAGAATCCAGGCTCTCAAGGCCCACAGGCTCAAGGGGACAGACCTGGTGAAGTGTTGGGTCAGATGGTGTATTAAACCACTTTCCATCCGGCTCAAGTTTATATATGAGTACACCAACCTGACCAGTGACCCCCTCAGGACCGCGAAACGGCTCTTGATGGTGACCGTGGCGGAGGTTCAACAGGACGGCTTACTCCCCTTCTACTCGGAAAATCCGCCTCCCGAGGTAACATATCCTTTCCTTACCTCCTTTGAATACTCTTTACTTGATTACTGAACTCATGTCTAACTGTCTTTTTTAGGAGGATGACGATTGGTGGGAAGCCACTGACGAGACCCCTTCCTCCTCCGACCACGATGATGATGATGAAGAGGAGAACTCCGGAACGGAGGAAGAAGCCAAAAAAGAAGGTGAGTTGGATCCACTGGGCCGGCTCTTCACCCACTTACTGGAAGCTGAACCTGAAGATGAGCTGGATACTCCCACTCTGTCAGGTCAGTCAGGACCAAGAACATGCACATGCTGCAGCTCCGCCTCCGCCGGCCCTCCGCAAGCGAACCCAGACTACGGTACGCATGATATCCCGCACTCGTTTCTTCGAACTTGAAGCTGCTGCTTCTCAAAGCCGGCCTTCCACGCAGGGCCCGGAAGAGGCGACCCCAAAACGCCGAAGAACGCGCTCCTCTACTTCCTCTGATGGTATTTCTTCAGGTATCCCCCTTAGTCCTTCTCCCCACAGGCGTCCAACTCCTCAAGCTTCTCCCACTGCTCTTTATCCTTTGCCTGGCAACGTCCGGGTCTCTAAATCCCGGTCTCTGTCTGGCTCTTCAGATTCTGTCTCGGACGTCCCCCTTTCCGACTTCACTGTGAAAAAGGGGTAAGTCCTTTACCTCCTTTACTCATCTCTATAATTTGTCATTCTTTTGCTGGCCTGTCACTTATGTTTTGTCTTATCTTTATAGGGCCAAAGCCGTACTGGAAGATCAGGAGGATGCTCCTCACCAAGTTGAGCCCTCTCTTCCCAAGTCTCCGGCTCCTGCACCCTCGGCTCCTGAGACCCGGGTTGCAGAGCCGGTCGATGAGAACCCGACTCCCGCGGCCACATCTGGTACAAGTTACCTACAGTCCATGAGGGGGACGAAGTCGTGGTCACCGGCACCGGGTTTTCAGACCCGAAAGCTTCAACTTCTGCAAGGCCAAGACTCCAGAACCGGTGTCAGAGCCGGTGGCAAAGGGCAAGGAGACATCAGAAGCTCCCCCGAAAAATCAAGGTTGTTGTGGCGGCGGACAGCCCTCTGAGGACGATGGATTTTCCTGCCACCTTCCAATATATTCCTGAGCGCCTATCGGATCTTCGGAAGGAGGAGTCGGGAATGAGGTTCTACCTTCACAAGCGCTTTACGGTACGTTTCCTTGATGTTCCCTATCCTTAGTAGTCCCCAAGTGCTGAGCTTGTATCTTGTAGATGCTTAGTGCTTGCTAATTTTTAGGGAACACCACTTGTAGTGGAAAAAATCTTCACTGTAGTCCCCAAGAGCCGGAGTTATAGCTTGACTAAACTCCGGGTCTTCTTAAAACATGTCTTGTGCAACTTTTTTCAACTAAGTAGTCCCCGAGAGCCGGAAGTGGTGCTAGCAGTGTTCCAGGTCTCCTTTTGAAAAACTGTATTCTTGCTTCTCCTTCAGCTCTAAATTGAGTAGCCCCCAAGTGCCGGGTTGTTCCCTGCGGCAACTTGGGACTTAACAACAATTTGAGCGCATTTGCTTTTCTTTGTTATGATCTTTAATTTATTGTCCGGGTTACCTTGACTTTTGCCCTTTGTCCTTACTGCTTCCCTTGCGTGTCTCTAGGAGTATTCTGCGGAGAACTCTCAGAAGCAAAGTGAAGCTCGTCATCAGCTAGCTCAGGAAGCCGGCCTTCTTGAAAAGGCCGAGTAATAGATCAAAACGCATGAAGAGACAATTCGCCGGCTCATGCTTGAAAATGAGGCCTTGCTCAAGAAGGTGAAAGACCAGGAACAGGTTATCCAAATTAAAGATGTGGCCATGAAGAGGATCTCCATCGAGTTTGAGAAGGTCAAGAAGCTTGTCCACAACCTTGCCATTGCGGTTTTTGGTAAGTTGCTTTTCTTCCTTGGATTCCGGCTGTGCTTTTCGCCCTTTCTTGTCTTTTGTTTTCTTACTTGGTTTGCTGCAGGCGGAGCCCAGGGGGTTACCAGCAAGACAACCGTGGAGAATATCCAGGCTTTTTATGGTCCCACCAGGCGACTGTATTTTGGTTGCTTTGAGATGATCAAAGATGGTTTCATCTATGGATAATCCTCCGCCGGGTCTCCCTGATTTTATTGCTGCCACTTCTACCGTGCCAACTTTGATGCAGCGCTGGAAGGCGTCCTCTTGTCGCAAGGGCGCTATCCGCATTCTAGCGCTTGCCAAGGCTTATTACCCCCACATTGACCCTGTGCTGCTCTCCAAGGGCTTCCCCGAGTTCCAGGCTGAGGGGACCCGGTATACGGCGAAGATCTTTGCAAAGCTTGTGAAGTCCGTCCGGCTCCTAGCTTGCTGCATCGCCGACAGGCTCACTTTCACGGACCTCTAGGCCACCTACAATGATGATAACCGAGCCGTGGAGGAAGAGCCGGTCAAGCCTTTTGACTTATGGAGGCCTATTGAGGAAGCTCCCCAACTCTTCATGCCCTACACGACGAGTGCTGCTCCTTCAAGCTCTACCCCAGTTATTTCGGCTCCTTCGCGTTCTTCTGATCTGGACGGCTTTGAGGCTTTGGCTTCTGTCGTTCTGCAGAAGCCGTCGAATGAGACTACTGAGGGTAAGAAGGACCTTGGGCAGGGTTCTGCGGCGGACTCTCATTGCCAGTAAGTCATCTGGATGTCCCAACAATGATTTTTGTGCCGGCTTTCGAACTTTTGGCTTGTGATGGTCCTGAAAAACAATCCATTGGCCTTCTTGGCCTGTAATGGGTTAGATAAAACTATGTTAAGTCTTACTCTGTGACTCGCCTTTGTGCGATGCTGAAGAACATGCTTGTTTATGTGCCCTCCGGCTTTTGCGGTGTATGCAAGTCTTATTTGGTTTTGATGACCCTTTTGGCTATTTAGCTTTATGCATAGTTGGCTTACTTATGACATCCTTTGTGTATTAAACTCTAGGTCAATCAAGATCTGCTAAGTCCCGATGGGTTTCATAGTCAGGTTCAAATCCAGATTTTTTGCATCAGGTCACAATGGCGGATTTGCCGGGTTAGAATAGCATCAAGCTAGCAGGCAAGTATAACCTAGAGTATTGTGGCATTGACGTGGGGCTGTCTTGCGGGTAGCCCACGATAAGGCTACCTGGGCCGCGCCAAGGATAGAAAGGCCCAGAGGAGGCCCACGCGGGGTACCATGTAACCTAGTCCAAGTCGGTTAGGAAGCATAACCTGCCATATCTGTAGTTGCCATCGGCACCAACCACTCGAGACATGGCTGCCTATAAAGCCAGGAGGGTTGCTCGTCCCAGAGGACACGCTCATAGCTACGGCACAAACCCTAGAGAGATCGCAATCTCGCCATTGTAACCACAACTCGCATCAATAACCAGACTAGCAGGAGTAGGGTGTTATCTTCCGGGAGCCTGAACCTGGGTAAATCCTTGCTTGTCAGCCGTCGTGACCACCTTGCACTCATCTCTCTCCCCATCAATCAACTCGGGGTGCACAACCCTGGGACTTGTCGAGTTAATACCTCGTCAACTGGCGCCGTCTGTGGGAAGGCAAACAAGTGCTAGGATCATGGTCGCTCCGGCTCCATCCGCAATGAAGATCGGCGCGTCCGCCGTCAGGGAGTCGATCCGATTCGGCTCCTTCGAGTACGTCATCCACTCGCCAGCTCACCAGTCGGTGTACGCCGATCTGGACAAAGGTATACACATCACCTTCGGCTCCATATTCTGCTGCATCGATAGTCGTGGTATACTCAGGTCTACGACTACCGCGCTACGCGCGACGGCGGCACCAAAATCGCCAACCATCGCGTCCGCCGAACCCGCAAAGATCGCATCTGCCAGACCCGCGGAGATCGCGCCTGCCGGACCCACGGAGATCGCGCCTGCCGGACCCGTTAAGATCGCATCTGCCGCACCCGCGGAGATCGTGACCGCCGAACCCGCGAAGATCGCATCTGCCGCACCCGCAGGGGCCGCGCCAGCTGCACCCGCGAAGAGGACATCTACATCGACAATTTCGGCAACGGCCGCACGAATCGAGTCTACTACCCCAACCTCGGTCGTGCGGTCGATCAAGTCAAGATCCACCTCGACCGTCGCACCCGCACGGGCGACCAGGGGCCCGCGTCCGACAGCCATGTCGCGCGCGCCATCATCTTCGTGGAAATCCCAGGTCTACCCCAAGCCAATCGCACTCGCCCCGGCGAGTGTGAGCACATGGACAATCGCGAAAAGACGTGACAGCGGCTGCGCCGCGCGCCACGTTGCAGCAATTTTCGACCCCGAGCAAGAAGCGGGCGACAGAAGCAGCAGCGGCAGCACCAACTCTCCGACTCAAGTCTACCCCAAGCAAGTCTTCATGGCCGGCACAGCACCGCATGACAACGAAGAAGAACCCGCATATCCGCTAGAGGTGGACATGCCAGACCAGACTAAACTTGTCATCACGCGGGACATGGCGATCCAAGCAATGAAGCATGTGGACGAGGGCACGTTCCCCCCACCCAACGCACCTCGAGAAGACCACCTGGCGGTCCAGTACTTGCTACGCAAGGAAGGCGAACGAATTTGCGCCGAAAAAGCCGACCTGCTCAGGCGCAAAAGGGACGCGGATGCATCGAGTGCCAGGAGAGCCGCCCTCTCCTTCACATCCTCCACAGAGGTTAACCAAGGAGCACGGCGAACCATAGCCCGTGTCCCCCACATGGCAGAAGCTGATCGAACAAGGCTCACTCGCAACCTCGACTCGTCGTTCGTCACCGAAGATGAAAACGGGATACCCATCCCAAAGACGGCGAATGCCGCCCTGATCTCAGTCGAAACATACCTCCGGCTCACGCAGCCACCGGAGGGGGACACACGCTCCCTTCTCCACAAACAACAAATTGCCTCCATAAGGGCAATCGAAGAAGCTCTGGCGGCCAAGGGGCCAAGCAACCGAGCGCACGAACCAACGACATCGGGCATCCCAGCGGCGCAGAGACAGCCAGTCAAGGACCTTCGCGACGTCCTGACACAGAAGACGGTGGACCGCAACCGCAAGGAGCGCTCGGCTAGTGCAGCAAACGCGGATGACCATGCTGACCGCGACTTCGAGCCATGTGGCGCGGCTTGCTTTAGCTTCAACATCCGCGACACCCACATGCCTAAAGGCTTCAAGTTGACGGCTGGCAGACCAAAGTATGACGGGAAGCAAGACCCAAAACTGTGGCTCGAAGACTACCTCATCGCCTGCACCTGCCAAGGCGGAACATCGACTACGGCAATGCAGTACATCCAGCTCATGTTGACAGACTCGGCACGCGGGTGGCTCACAAGCCAACCCAAAGACTCTTTCCGAACATGGGAAGAATTCCAGGATAATTTCATCAAGAGTTTCTCGGTAACATTCGCAAGGCCGACGGCCTACATCGAGTTGCAGGCCTGCAAGCAAGGAAAGGATGAGTCGCTCTGCTCTTACATCCAGAGGTGGACACTCCTCCGCAATACCATGGAACCCGTATCAGAAGATCGAGTGATGGACGCCTTCATGCACGGCGTCGCCCGCCGCGAACTCCGGGAGGAATTCGGTAGGCTCCAGCCGAAGACCACAATAGAGCTCATGAAGACAGCCAACTAATGGGCCGAAGGAGAAGACTATGTCCGCGAAACTTCCCCCAACTAATGGGCAGATCGTCCAAGTCTACGTCGACGGAAATGTTGTCACGACCCGAAAGGAAGATACCCTAGTCGACGACCTCCGCAAGGTCTTCGCCGCACTCGACGTGTATCAGATCAAGCTCAACCCAGAGAAGTGCGTGTTCGGCGTGCCAGCCGGAGAACTACTAGGGTACCTCGTATCCGCAAGAGGAATCGAAGCAAACCCCGAGAAGGTGCAGAACATACTCACAATGCCAGCACCAACCAAGCTCCGGGAGGTGCAACGATTAGCCGGCCGAGTCGCAGCTTTAGCCGGTTCATTAGTAAGTTGGGAGAGAAAGCCTTACCTTTCTACCAACTGATGAAGAAGACGGACAAGTTTGAGTGGACACAAGAGGCGCAGGACGCATTCGACCATCTCAAGAAAACACTGACAACCTCTCCAGTCCTCATGGCACCACTGGAAAATGAGCCGCTGTACTTAAACGTCTCAGCAACGAACAGGGTGGTAAGCACGGTGCTCGTAGTCGAATGAGAAGAAGAAGGGCACAGTCACCCGGTGCAGAGGCCCGTCTACTACCTTAGCGAAGTACTCACCTTGTCCAAGCAGAACTACCCTCACTACCAGAAGCTGGCATACGGAGTCTTCATGACCTCCAGAAAGGTCGTCCACTACTTCTCCGAGCACCCGATCACGGTGGTAAGCTCCTCTGGACTAGCAGACATTCTCACAAACCAACGCGCGACAGGACGAGTCGCCAAGTGGGTTGTCGAACTAGGACCATGGGGGCTGAAGTATGCTCACCCGAAGTCCATCAAGGCCCAAGTCCTCCCGGAATTCACCACCGAGTGGATAGAAGCCCATCTACCAAATGTCCCCGACTTGTCCAACGCATGGACAATGTACTTTGATGGCTCCAAGAAATTCAAGTCAGCCGGGGCAGGAGTCGTGCTCATCTCCCCCAAAGGCGACAAGCTCAAGTATGTCCTGCAGATGGACTTTCCGACGCCGTCCAACAACGAAGCCGAGTACGAGGCCCTGATCCACGGCATGCGGATGGCCAAGAACTGCGGCGCCACGCACCTCATGATCTACGGCGACTCCTACCTGGTGGTACAGCAAACCATGAAGTCCTGCGACGCCGTCGCCGACACCATGATCGCCTACAGAGACCTCTACAATCAATTGGAAGGCAACTTCGACGGCTGCGAGCTGCGCCACATTGGCCGTGAAAGCAACGAGGAAGCCGACATCCTTGCTAACATGGGCTCAGACAGGGTGCCAGTCCCACCCGGCGTCTTCCTCGAGTGCATCACGCAGAGATCCATCAAGACTCAGAATACAGCAAGCACTGCAACAACAAAAGGCGATGCCAACCCGCCAAGCCAAGACAAGGTCCCCATGGAGGTCATGCTAGTCGAAGCCACATGGACAGGACCGTACCTGGCATACATACTACATCAGAAGCTGCCAGCCGACCCAGTCGAAGCAAAGCGCATCATCAGGCGCTCCAAAAGTTTCACCGTCATCAACGGAGAACTCTACAAAAGAAGCATCTCAGGAATCCTGCAAAGGTGCATAGATCCAGTCGACGGCCAAGCCATCTTACTCGACATCCACGCGGGTATCTGCGGGCATCACGCCAGCAGTCGGGCACTGGTGGCCAAGGCGCTACGAGTCGGGTTCTACTGGCTGACAGCCATGCAGGACGCCGAGGAGCTGGTAAAGAAATGCACAGGGTGCCAAGAATTTGCCAACAAGCCACACGCGCCAGCATCGGAACTCAAAACAATACCATTAGCCTGGCCCTTCGCCCAATGGGGTCTGGACATGGTGGGCCCGCTGAAGAAATCCTCACCCGGAGGTCACACTCACCTCCTGGTTGCAGTCGATAAGTTCACAAAGTGGATCGAAGCCGTGCCCATCACAAGTTCGACTGCATCCACAGCGGTCAACTTCATCAGGTCAATCATCTTCAGATTTGGAGTACCGAACGGGATCATCACCGACAACGGCTCGAACTTCACAGCCGAATAATTCAAGGACTTCTGCTTAGAGCAGGGGATCAAGCTCAGCTACGCGTCTGTCTCGCACCCGCAATCCAATGGGCAAGTGGAGAAAGCCAATGGCCTCGTCTGCAACGGCATCAAGAAGCGACTGTGCGTGCCCCTAAAACGCGCAGCGGGAGCATGGGTGGAAGAACTGCCGTCGGTCCTTTGGAGTCTGAGAACAACACCAAACAGATCCACCCAGCACACTCCATTCTTTATGGTGTATGGTGCAGAAGCGGTCCTCCCCTGCGACATCAAGTTCGACGCACCGAGAGTAGTCGCCTACGACGAGTCGGATGCAGAGGAGGCACTCGAAGACAGCAGGGACACCTTGGACGAAGTAAGCGACATCGCCCTGGCACGATCAGCCGTGTATCAACAGGACCTGCGCAACTATCACACTCGGAGGTTGCGACCAAGAGCATTCGTTGCAGGCGACCTCGTTCTTCGACTCAAGCAAAAGAAGGTGCACAAGCTCGCTTCCCCATGGGAGGGCCCGTACATCGTGACAGAAGCAATAGGCAACGGAGCTTACCGCCTGAAGGACTCGAAGACAGGAGCGGACTGCAGCAACCCGTGGAACGTGGCACAACTCCGCCGGTTCTACGCCTAGTTCAGCACAAACATTGTACAAGAAAATCAGCGCGGCAGGTTTCAGACGCACTCTTTCCCTTACCAGGGTACCTGAGGGGACTGGAAGGGTTTTAATGAGGCGGCCTGTTCGCTAGAATCAATAAAGTGATTTGAAGAAAATCTGTCTCCTTTACCTGTCACACAGAGGAAGCTGAAATCCTAGGCCGTCAATCGAACCACTCGGGGGCTGCGCCACACAGGTCGAAATAAAAGCTTAGGCCGCTACCCGAACCACTCGGGGGCTGCGCCATACAAGCATAAGTCAAAAATCCTAGGTCGCCACCCGAACTACTCGGGGGCTGCACCGCACAGGTTGAAAGAAAAGCTTAGGCCGCTACCCGAACTACTCGGGGGCTGCGCCATACAAGCATAAGTCAAAAAATCCTAGGTCGTCACTCGACCGACTCGGGGGCTGCGCCGTACAGGTCAAGTTCAAAATCCTAGGTCGCCACCCGACACACTCGGGGGCTGCGCCACGCAGGTAATACTTGTAATCCTAGGCTACCACTCGACCTACTCGGGGGCTACGCCAAACATGCCCTCTCAGAAAAATCCTCAGCCGCCACTCGAACTCACTCGGGGGCTGCGCTGTACAGGTCAAGTTCAAAATCCTAGGTCGCCACCCGACATACTCGGGGGCTGCGCCAAACAGGTAACACTTGCAATCCTAGGCCGCCACTCGACCTACTCGGGGGCTGCGCCACACAGGTCTTAGCCAAAATCCTAGGCCACCACTCGAACAACCCGGGGGCTGCGCCATGCAGGTCAAGTTACAAAAATCCTAAGTCGCCACCTGTTAAAATCAGAGACTGCGGCATAGAAGTCACACTTGAAAAAACCTAGGCCGTTGCCTAGCATACTAGGCGACTGCGCCAAACAGGTGGCAAATCAAAACAGGCATTTTCACTTTCGAGCAAGCAGATCAATTCTCATGACTCGAAAGTATTTTAATCTATTACATTACGACTTGCACAGGCACATTTGCCCTCTATAGCTAACCCTGTACATCAGACGACAGCTACTCTAAACTGCAGGTTCGGCTTTCGGCGCATCGAGGGGACCTACAAGGCGCTCACTCAGGTCCTGAACCTGCCTGATGATTCGGCGCGCAGCCGCTAATGTCTCGTCGAAGTCGTCATCACCAGGCAGGCCATCAAGCACCCGGTCGAGCGGAAGATGCGGCCGGTGCATCCGGACGTACGCCAACGCCGCGTTCGCCCCAGCCACAAGCTGAGCGTCGACAACCTCCTTCAGCCCTTCACCGTCGCGAAACCTCTCCAGCAAGGCGGACAGCCCGTTCGGCTGCGCGTTATGCGGGAAGTACACACGATTGATGTGCCAGAGTGTCTTCCGGCAGTTCTCCAGAAGAAAAGCAGCGCGCCACGTACGATCAAGCATGGTGGCAAGGACGCGCCCTCTCGATTTGTTCACCCAGAACTGCCGAGCTTCGTAGGAGTCGCCGGACGCCTCTCGGGTAACTCGCTCCTCAACGCGAGCCCGCTCGGCCTCCCAATCAGGATTAACATCTGCACGCATAAAATGCAAGTCAGCACAAGAAAAAAAGCAAGCAAAGACAGCAGCCGCTAAAAGGATGCAAACCTTGCAACTGCCGACTGATCAGATCGATCTCCCCAAGCAAAAAATCCTCACGTCGCGAGAACTCCGCGGTAGGATGCGACTGGGAGCGGTGTAGCAGCCGCTCAGTATTCTTCAGGGTCGCCTCAAGCTCCACCACCTTGTTCTTCAGGTACGTGATTATCCGCTGATCATTTACACTACGTGGAGGAGCCGGCGCCGCCCGACGACGGGGAGCACCCGAAGAAGAAGCCGCGCCACTCGGCCCGGCCACAGGAGAAGGATGAACATCATCGCGCACAGCATTCTGCCATGGATACGCAGAGTCAATACAATCATACGACTGCGAAGTGAAGTTCAACTCAGAAGAAAGAAAGTCAGCAAAAGCAATATTGAAGGCCAAAAGACCCGACAGGGCAATGTTCATTACAAAGCAAGAAGTTCAAAATACATACCACGACGACTGCCGAATTCCTAAAGCTACGCCTACTCTAAGGCCGCGGACTGCGATCGGGAACGACCCTTCCGAGCGGCTGCCGCCTCGGTCGCCTTAGCAAGGGCCCTCTCGAAGAGTGCCACAAGCTGCACGGCCAGCTACGAGGCACGCTCCTTCACGCCACTCAGCGACGCGGTTCGGCCATCCGGTTTGCGGGGAAAACCGCTGACGACCTTCTCGAAGTCACCTGGAACCTGATGGCCTAATAGGAGCTGGAAGGTGAGCTCGGAGCCGCGTACCGTCTGCAACCGCGTGAAGTCGGCGATGGTGGTCGTGTCCTCAAACGGCGCAGCAAGGGCGTCCACGGCTGCCGGCGGCTGGTCGCCCGGGAAGATACTCTGGTGCACCACAGTGAGGGCTCCAGTCGATTTCTGCAACGCGGCTGCGGACTTCTTCAGCGCGTCTGAGGCGTAAGCACAGACCCGGTCGAGGAAGCCAACAGCAGTCGTCAGGTCAACCGTGTCACTCGACGCGTCTTCCGGAGAAGCTCCACCGCAAGTCTCTGCGCCAAAAATTCAAGGTCAAGCAAAGAAAAAGATCAAAGACACAGTAGGCATCAGGACGAAACTTACCCCCAAGAACACCGGCGAGTGAAAGGAGACGACCGACTTGAGTCTTTTCCTGGGCGACCCGCGCCAGCTCCCGCTCTCGAGACTCATGAAGGGCCTTCTCAAGCTCATCAACCCGCCCAGTAGCCTGGTCCAGAGATGCACGCAGCTGGTCCCTCTCTTTCTCCAGGCGAACGTAAGCCGCGGCTGCGTCGAGCTGTTGACGGTAGTACGGTTGAAGCAAAAGCAAGATGTTAATAAAGTTGCGGGCGACTATACTAGTCACCCACACCTTCGGGGGCTACTCCCATCGGGAGCGCTGATCGCGCACCCGATGAAAAATCAAGAATGCAAGCACAACATAAAAGACTTACGTGGTCCAGGAGTTCAAGGTCCTCTGCAGCCGAAGGAGGAACGCGGCTAGACGATGCAACGCCGGCAGGCTCAGCAAGCACTTTCTCCAATACCGCCTGAGTCCCCGGTACAGTCGAAGGGGCAGATGTATGCTCCATGTCCCGAAGAGGGGAGCTAACATTGCTAGAACGGTGGCTGCAGCAAAAACAAGCACACCTGTCAACTTAAACGTCGCAACTGCAAAACGCAACTCGAAGGACACACATCATAAAGAAGCTCACCTGGGGGTACCGACGTCGTCATAACTCTCCAGGGAGGGCGAAGGCATCCGCGCGAAAGAGCGAGGAGCCGCGGAGCTGACTGGAGGAACGTTCAGGGGTTCGTCCCAGCCACCCGAGGATTCCGCACCCGATGATGTCGCGACGACCTCCTCCACAGTAACGTCGGCATCTTTGGCAGGTGTCGACGCAGTGGCAGAATCGCCACGACTCGGGAGCTTCCGTTTCTTCCGCGCGGGTTCCTCCACTTCATCCTCTTCCTCCACCTCATCACGGGGAGAATGTGCGGAGGGAATCTCTTCGTCTTCGTCTTCCTCCTCGACAAACTTCGACTCGTCGTCGGGTCCGTTCTCAGGAAGAGGAGGAAGGCTGATGAACAAAGCTCGACCCTGAAGCAAGTAGACACAAGTCGAATCAAAAAGAAAAGTAGACTCAAGTCGAACAAGGACAAAAGGAAAACAAGACAAGACTTACCTCAGGAACGGGGTTCGAGGCCCCGTAAGCAGAAATCGGGCACTTGACGTTGCACGTGTCCGCGACTCGGAGGTTGGTGATGGATCTGACTTTGGTCTCCACCTCCTCATCGTCAAGCGGCTCGGCGCTAATGCCTTCGGCGTCCCACATCGGGTGAGGCCGAGCGCTGAGCGGCTGCACCCGAAGACGGAAGAAGGTGGCCATCAGGAAGACGCCACCCGCCTCGCGCCCAAGGGTCTTGGTCAGATCGCGCAGCAGGCTCAGCAAGGGCCGCACGGCCTCCTTCTCCACGGCGGTCAGCGGGTGCGCCCAGGCGCCGGTCTTCCGCAGTCCACGTCAGCTGTCGAACGCATCCAGGCCGTCCTGGTTCGACTGGACGTAGAACCACCTCCGGCCCCATCCTTGGACGGAGTCGCACTTTTTCATCTGGAAGTACGCGGTGTCACCGCGCACCTGGATTCCGAAGCCGCCCACGGGGAAGGTCAACCCGCTCTTCCCAACGTTCTTGCGAACGAGGAAGAGCGACTTCCACAACGCCCAATGGGGCGGGACACCCAGGAAGCATTCGCAGAGCACGATGAAGCCCACGGTGCTCAAGACGCCATTGGGGGTCAGATCGTGGATCTGTACCCCATAGGCATACAAGAGACCGCGCACGAAATCGTGCATGGGGAACCCGAAGCCCCGCGGAAGGAAATCCGCGAAGCAAACACGTTCCCCATCGCGGGGAGTGGGGAAGACCTCCTTGCCAGGAACGCGTACCTGGACTTGGTCGGCAGGTGGCAGCAGATCCTGCGCGCGGAAAAGCTCCACCTCGGCTTTCTTCACCGATGATCTCTGCCAGTCGCCGTCGGGTTTCTTCATCACCCCGGCTTCGTCGGCGGCAGCAGAGGAGCCAGCGGCGCTCTTCGGCTTGCCCATGGTCAGATTGCAAGGTGTACGGACAGATTGCCCGGAGCTCTGGATGGCGGCGGAAATGGTAGAGCGCAGAGGAAAGGGAGCACAGAGCGATTGGAGAAGATGAAATCCCAAGCGTCAAGACACAATACTTATGCCTCGAAAAGCATCATCTCAACCGTCCACGGAACAAGGGCTCCGAGCAGGCACATCCGGCCGTCCACGTGTCGCACGAAGAAACCAACCGTCACCGCCCACTTCGTCCACTATGCACGAAAACCGAGGCATCATCATCGTGCCGCGCAAATTTCGCGCCCACTTCGGAGACGTGACAACTGTTGACCGCGGTCAGCTCTGACAGTGGGGCCCACCAAGTCACGTCCCATCGAGCGCAGAGACGTGCAGCAGATCGTCACCAGTGCCGTCATCAAGCCAACGGCTCCAAAATCAATTGAAGCAACTCGACAGAGTAATTAGAGTAGTAAGCTTCAAAGCTGAAGTAAACAAGGTAGGATCGGCCGATGATCCGAGAACCCGAAGAAACCATTCGGGTGGCAACATAGTAAGCTCGAGCAGCCGAATCCATCCACAAGTAAGCCAAACAAGCTGAGTAGAAGCAAGCTTCACAAGAAGATGAAGGCAAAGTAATTCGACTGCAAAGGTTACTCCCATCGGGAGTGACCGGTTCGACTGAAGAAATCGAGTTCAAGCTCAAGATCAAGCAATCTAATGGCGCGTCCAGGAGGAAGGAGTCCTTTGTTCGACTCTACGCTTCGACCAAGCACTCGGGGGCTACAGACGTGGGGCTGCCTTGCGGGTAGCCCACGATAAGGCTACCTGGGCCGCGCCAAGGATAGAAAGGCCCACAGGAGGCCCACGCGGGGTACCATGTAACCTAGTCCAAGTCGGTTAGGAAGCATAACCTGCCATATCTGTAGTTGCCGTCGGCACCAACCACCCGAGACCTGGCTTCCTATAAAGCCAGGAGGGTTGCTCGTCCCAGAGGACACGCTCATAGCTACGTCACAAACCCTAGCGAGATCGCAATCTCGCCATTGTAACCACAACTCGCATCAATAACCAGACAAGCAGGAGTAGGGTGTTATCCTCCGGGAGCCTGAACCTGGGTAAATCCTTGCTTGTCAGCCGTCGTGACCACCTTGCACTCATCTCTCTCCCCATCAATCAACCCGGGGTGCACAACCCTGGGACTTGTCGAGTTAACACCTCGTCAGGCATCTCTGCCGGGTCTTGAGTTTTCAACTTGCAGCTGATAGTTAGCAAGCCCCCAATACCCCTTTTTACATGAAAGATGAGGATCTGAAATTTGTGTCGTCTCTGCCGGGTCTTGAGTTTTCAACTTATAACTTTTAGTTAGTAAGCCCTCAAGACCCCTTGCTGTATGAAAGATGAGGATCTGAACCAACAAACTCTTTTCTTCAGAGAAGATTATGTTTTATTGATCATAAGATATGTACATAGCTAGCAAGCCGCCTCATTAACAACCTTCCTGTCCCCTTAGGTACCCTGGTAAAGAAAAGAGCGCGTGTGAAACCTGCTGCTTTTAAACTGAAAAATATATAAAAAGGGTGGAACCCGTCTCATCCGGGTCCCCTACTATCTATGTGTAGTATGGCCTAAGCTCTGCTATATTCTAGGGCATGTCATTTTCTGTCATTGGGTATCTCGTATGATCTATGTTGTTTCCTGTCAACTTAGTTTCTTCTCTGAGGTCCACCAAGTGTAACATCCCAACATTTTATAATGTTCAAAAATCACTAAAATTTAAAACTTTTCTTTTTATTAAAATAAAATATTAAATGCATAAGGAAACCAACTATAAAATACTTCAAAGTTTAATATTTCAAATGTCACAGTTTAAAACATTTTATTATCCCATGTATTTCAAAACCTTAAAATATAATTTGACAAATATGTTACAAACTACAATCCATTTTATTTTAAATAAATTAGTTTCCTTATAAGTATTTGAATTAAACCACTTAGCCATATCTATTCATAAATATAAGATTATTCAAAATGGTATATAATTACTAAATGGTTTTCATTTCTTTAACTAAGTTCAAAATATAGTTTGGAAATTATAAGCCTATAGTGTATAACTTTAAAACTTCATAGAATTTAAATTAATGAATTAGCCAAATAAACATTTCATTGGGTTAAATGAATTTCATCTATTTTTCATAACATGAAATGATTAATAGATCCTAAATAAAAATAAAATTAAAGGTCTTGTCCAAAGTTGTTATGAAGTTTCAAATGCATAAAATATAATGTTGCACAAATTATTGTCAATTAAAAAGGAATACATTATCTTTTCCATTTTCATATAATTGTGTTATGTCATTAATAATTATACCAAAGCCAAAAAGGAATTTAGAAATTGAAAATGAGTTTAAATAACTTAAATTCAAACATATTGAAATGGGGGTATTTTTACAAATTTATTTTAGCCAAAGGAAAATTTAAATGAGATAGAAATTCAAATGTGACTTTAAGTGTCAAATTTGTAATTAAACAATATTTCAAAATATGAATTTTCAAAAATATTCAAAACATACCCACAACTGGTTTAACAGCAAGATATTATTTTTACAAATTTTTAGAAATTAAATTGACATCATTTGGACATTTAAATCAAAAGATATGAATTAAAGAAATAAAATCAGAAAAGAAAATACTGGCTGACGTCAACATATCTTCTTCAACCTCTAACCGAACGAAGCGCAGAATATGGATTCGAATCGGAGTCGATTTCCTCTCCGATTCGTGCGGGATACGATCTCCTGCAGCCCCTATATAAACCCCGGACCCCGCCGTGTCTTTTCCCCCTCGAAACCCTATCAAATCGCGCCGCCAGGCCGCCGCACGGGCTCGCCGGAGTACACCCAGGCCGCCGCCGTTTTCCACTGATCTCGCGACGAGGTGAGCACTTCCCCGCCCGAGACCGCGCTCCCCGTCTCTCCTGTTTCGTTGCGCACCTCCTCATGCCTTAGGGCTAATTTTTTGTGCAGCCGAACGTCCGGTCCTTGCACAACCCGAGCTCGCCGGAACTTCACCGCTCCGCCCGCGCCTCCTCGTCGCTGCATGGCAGCCGAGCCCACGCCACCGCTCCCATCCAACTCGCCGTGCTGTGGGGAGTCTTTTGACACTCGCCCCACGCCCGGGGAACCACCGGAGCAACGAATCCGTCGTCGGCCGAGGCAGCGCCGCCGTCCCCTCCATCGCCGGCCACCGGAGCGCCGCCACGGTAAGGTCATTGCATCCTGGCCGTTCGATCCGATCTCAGCGGCCACGATTAGAAATTTAAACGAACCGGTATGATTCCCTGTCGTCCGTCAGATCTGGATCTAACGATCCAGATTCATCCACTTAAACACGTCAGCGCTGACGTGGCCTGCACAGTCAGCATCCCAGTCAGCTGCCACGTCAGAAAATAAATTCTTTTAATTAGCTTATTTGGCAGTTTTGCAGAAAAACCCCTGTCACTTAGATCTGTCACAACTTTGTAAAAACAACTCCAAATTTAATAATTTTTATATATTTGGAAAGCTCTTGACATGTAGATTATTTTGGATCTGACAAAATTCAAATTTGACAGAGTATAAAATATTCAAATTTCAAATGGTGAATTTGAGTATATTTGTAATAACTTTAAATCTATAAATCCAAAAATTGCAAATAAATATGTTTTAGAAACTTTAGAATATTTGTAAATTAATGCCACTGCTATAAAATAATTTTGGGTAATTTTTGAATGATTTCATGATTGTGTGTTTAAATTGAATTGTTTGACTAATTATGAAATAACTTTTAATAGAAACATTATTTTTGATTAAATCCAATTGCAATAGATTTAATTAAAATGCTCTCTGTCTATTAACACTAATTATAAAATTTTGTTGTAAAAATTTAATCATAGGAAACTTTAATCTTATAATTATTCCTTTTATTATATTTTCCAAAATTAGAAATTAATTAAATTGCATTTATAGATTCATGCATATTTATAAAGAAATCACAAAAGTTATTTTGATGTTTCTTGTGAATTAAAATTTCATTTCATTCATAGCATATTTTATTCTCATAGGAAAACCCCTCTTGATTTGTTTTCTCTAAGTTAGGACTATCTTCAAACTTAGTAGTTTAGGAAAAGTGCTATGCACTATACACTTAGGATTTCCAACATGGAGCTGGAAGAACAATGAAGGACTTAGCCAAAAACAAGACTCCAGAAGTATCTTCAAGAAGAAGAAACACTTAGAAGAAAATCAAGAAGAAGTTCTTGAAGGACTTAGAAGAAAACAGGCCCTGGAAGTATCCTCAAGATGTCAAGCACTTAGAAGAAAATTGAGAAGAAGTTCAAGAATGCCAACTCCCCTTTATTCTCTAAGTCTCTCTCTCTGTCCTTTCTTCTCTTCTGAGACTTCATGAAGACTAAGTAAATCCAAGACCAGCCTCGAGGATACAAGAATCATCAAGTCTGAAGATTCATCAAGACTACCAAGAACTCAATCAAGACATCGTCCAGAAGAAAGTTACAAGTCTGGAGATGAAGCCTGGAGGACAACTACAACTTTCTTTCTATCTTTTCCCTCTTTTCTAATCTTGTCCTTAGACTTAAACAAATTTTGATTATGATGTTATCATCTTGAAGTTGTTGGATCCTAGCAGCATAGTGGGATGAAGCGGCCTGGAAACAAACCTTACATGTCCACGTACATGAGACCTGTTCCACAAATTAAGTGGCTGGCCGGGTGTCTGTCTCTCTCACTATAGTGAATGTCCAATTTACAAAGAGTTGATAATAATGGTTGATCATCTTGAACAAATGACATAGTATTTTTCTCTAAGTATTTTGCACATCATGGCTAAGCCAGTAGAGTGCTTGTTTAAAGATGATATAAAACAAAGTATTTTTATCCAACTTGAGACCTTAGCCCTTAGTCCTTTTTGGACCAATCTATTTGCTTTGCATTAACTTAAAAGATTTTCCATGGCATGGCTTGCACCTCTAGTCCTTAGAAATAACTTGCATATCATGCATGTCATGTTTTCCTTAGAAGTTTAAGAAACTTGTTTGTAAGTGTTGTGTTGTTTTATGATTGTTGTATTGTTGTTTGTTTGTATTGTTTAGACTGAACGGAGAGTCCCGAGTATCGTTGAAAAGAGTCGTGAACAACGACAACATTCAAAGGCAAGTGGCACACCTCATAAACTTCCTATTTTTATATGCATTACTTAGTGTATTTTTATATGCATGTGTTGCTATGCTAAACCTGTGTAGAATTCCTTATACCTGTGTCTAGGTTCCTATACAATACTTGGTAGAATTATTGATGCTATGCAAATGTTGTTTTGTGAAAATCTAAATTTTACTAAGTTAAGAATGAAACACCTGGGTGGTAATTGGTCGGATGGTTTATGTTGAGTGGCTACTCAGGTCCATTTCTATGGTTCCTAGAGTATGTACACTTGAGAATGGCCACCCAGGAACAGAGGAATCTGAAGAACTCCGAGTGACGATTGCTTCCAGTGCAGCCATTGCCATATGGGCTCTGCCTTGATCAATTATGTTGCGTGGACTCTCTCCGGCTTGACAAGCAGATGTAGGGGGATGTTAGGTGGAACGGGTCAAGCCATGTGGGAGGGAAAATGCTTCTGAAAGATCTCGTCTCATTCTCTCCTTTCCTTAGCACAAATGGTGTGTAAAGGATACCTTGGGTTGAATGGGTACAATGGTGAAAGTGCACAACCTCTGCAGAGTGTAAAACTAAGTACTTAGCCGTGTCCCCGGTTACGGACAATTTTGAGCAGCTGATCAAGGACGTCAACGGAGGATTCCACCATTCCAACTTCAGAAATAAAACTTGATGGGTGAACAAGGGAAGATGAGATTTATGGTTTTCATGCCATACTCGTCGAGATTTCAAGAAAAGTGTTTTCAAAAGAGTAGGAAAAATTGGCTTTATGCAAATTAGCCGTGAGCTCCACCAGCCAAATATTCATATAGGCTTTAGAGTTATTCCATAAGTGTCCACCATAGTGTCACTTGCCAGACTCCATTTTTAATGGAATCTGACCCACGTTGTTGCAATATTTTTCTTATTGCAGATATGATCAGATGACGAGTGAGGTTTCGTTTAAGGTTTCGAGTCTACAACCAACATGTTTTCGCCCGTGGCAGCATGAAAGTTATAGATTCTCACTACTATTGTATTTCCGCTGTGTACTTTTCAAAGCTAGCTTTATGCTATGCAATTTGTAAAGAATATTTTGTAATTCTGGATCATCGATGTAATAAAATTGACCTTTGTTGTGATATTACATCGTAAACTGTGTGTGCAAATGAATCAATCAAGGGATTTGCACTATACACAGGTATCTGCCTTATTTAAAGAGCAGGTACGCTACAGATGGTATCAGAGCACTGTGTTGCCTGTAGGTTCGAAACCCCTAGGATTGGAAAAAGACCCCAAAGGCTAAGTAGTTAACTAAACTAGGTTTCCAAAACATGAGTGAATCTTGAACTTTTCCTTAATATGGTGTTACATTATTTATCTTGTCTTGCATCTTTCCCTTTTCTCTTAAATTTTTATACTCTTACCTGTTCATAATTCTAGATGGGAGAATACACTGAGACTGCGTATGCTGGAATTTTGTCGGGTTTCATCTTTGGGAGGCAGCTGTCTAGATTGACAAGTGAATTGAAGCTACCACCACCTTATTTCCGAGGAAGGAAGGAGGAGACAGACATACCCCATGGGATACGTTGGGAAATACGCACCATCATGACCCCGGATCCTACGATGCGAGACTTCGAGCCCGTGGACTATGTCACCTACTACCCAGAGTGGATTGAGGGAGTGAACATAGCTATGGTGGACTTAATGGCTCGTCTGTGTTACAAGTATCAATTCAAGCTAGCACCAGGATCGCCCTTCCGTGTCTTTGGGAAGAGGAATGCACATGGTATCTCGATGGCTCACACGGGAAATCGTCTGGACTTGCCCCTCGTTAACAAGACATTGGAAGACTTGGATTATCTCATCAACTGTCTGACCAGGAGAGTCCAACAGACTTATGACGTCGCAAATCATGCTCAAGCCGTCATACACGCAAAAACCCAAGAACTCCAGGCTTCAGAAAATCTTATTGGTCAGTTGGAGGAACTCATCCATGACCTACATTTGGAGAACCTTGGCAAGGATCAGCAAATTGCCATGCTTGAGGCGCAACTCATTCCACCTCCACCACCGCCAGTAGCTGAAGAAGGAAGTAACCAAGGCACTGGAAATGTGACTGTATCTGCAGCTACGAAGGAGGAGGGACCAGAGGAAGAAGACCCCGAAGAGGTGCTGTTTGAAGAGTCAACTGAGGGAGAAGTCACGCTTGTGGCAAATAACCACGCAATAAAACGCAAGCGGAGTATTTAGGAAGGATAAGTGTAGCAATCAAAACCATGTTAGAGAGACCACCATTTATCTTATTTAGCTTATCATATCAATTTAGAGTATTGACCTATCAAATTGTGGTATGGCAGTACTGTTGCTTTTGTATTTCCCCGACCTTTCATTCGATAAACGATTAGTTCGATTTCTCAAGAGAAGTTTGAAATTTTCATGTATGTGTTGCTTGTGTTTGAACTTTGGTTGCTTGATGTTTGTTAGATGATGTTTGTAAAGGATTATCTTGATTTTTGGTTGTGCATTAGAATGTTTAATTATCAACACAAACTTTTTTTAAGGGTGGTAGCCACTTAGATAATTCAAACCCAGAGATCTCAAAATTTCTTTCTTTCCATCCTCCTAATCAGAAAAACCATTCACTGCCAAGTTTTCAAGTTTCCATGTCCGAAAATTCATTTCTCAAAACATCTCGAGTTATCAGAATCATTCAAGCCCTTGCTTTCTTTTTAGCTTATCCGAATCTCGGGGACGAGATTCCTTTTAAGGGTGGTAGTCTGTAACATCCCAACATTTTATAATGTTCAAAAATCACTAAAATTTAAAACTTTTCTTTTTATTAAAATAAAATATTAAATGCATAAGGAAACCAACTATAAAAGACTTCAAAGTTTAATATTTCAAATGTCACAGTTTAAAACATTTTATTATCCCATGTATTTCAAAACCTTAAAATATAATTTGACAAATATGTTACAAACTACAATCCATTTTATTTTAAATAAATTAGTTTCCTTATAAGTATTTGAATTAAACCACTTAGCCATATCTATTCATAAATATAAGATTATTCAAAATGGTATATAATTACTAAATGGTTTTCATTTCTTTAACTAAGTTCAAAATATAGTTTGGAAATTATAAGCCTATAGTGTATAACTTTAAAACTTCATAGAATTTAAATTAATGAATTAGCCAAATAAACATTTCATTGGCTTAAATGAATTTCATCTATTTTTCATAACATGAAATGATTAATAGATCCTAAATAAAAATAAAATTAAAGGTCTTGTCCAAAGTTGTTATGAAGTTTCAAATGCATAAAATATAATGTTGCACAAATTATTGTCAATTAAAAAGGAATACATTATCTTTTCCATTTTCATATAATTGTGTTATGTCATTAATAATTATACCAAAGCCAAAAAGGAATTTAGAAATTGAAAATGAGTTTAAATAACTTAAATTCGAACTTATTGAAATGGGGGTATTTTTAAAAATTTATTTTAGCCAAAGGAAAATTTAAATGAGATAGAAATTCAAATGTGACTTTAAGTGTCAAATTTGTAATTAAACAATATTTCAAAATATGAATTTTCAAAAATATTCAAAACATACCCACAACTGGTTTAACAGCAAGATATTATTTTTACAAATTTTTAGAAATTAAATTGACATCATTTGGACATTTAAATCAAAAGATATGAATTAAAGAAATAAAATCAGAAAAGAAAATACTGGCTGATGTCAGCATATCTTCTTCAACCTCTAACCAAACGAAGCGCAGAATATGGATTCGAATCGGAGTCGATTTCCTCTCCGATTCGTGCGGGATACGATCTCCTGCAGCCCCTATATAAACCCCGGACCCCGCCGCGTCTTTTCCCCCTCGAAACCCTATCAAATCGCGCCGCCAGGCCGCCGCACGGGCTCGCCGGAGTACACCCAGGCCGCCGCCGTTTTCCACTGATCTCGCGACGAGGTGAGCACTTCCCCGCCTGAGACCGCGCTCCCCGTCTCTCCTGTTTCGTTGCGCACCTCCTCATGCCTTAGGGCTAATTTTTTGTGCAGCCGAACGTCCGGTCCTTGCACAACCCGAGCTCGCCGGAACTTCACCGCTCCGCCCGCGCCTCCTCGTCGCTGCATGGCAGCCGAGCCCACGCCACCGCTCCCATCCAACTCGCCGTTCTGTGGGGAGTCTTTTGACACTCGCCCCACGCCCGGGGAACCACCGGAGCAACGAATCCGTCGTCGACCGAGGCAGCGCCGCCGTCCCCTCCATCGCCGGCCACCGGAGCGCCGCCACGGTAAGGTCATTGCATCCTGGCCGTTCGATCCGATCTCAGCGGCCACGATTAGAAATTTAAACGAACCGGTATGATTCCCTGTCGTCCGTCAGATCTGGATCTAACGATCCAGATTCATCCACTTAAACACGTCAGTGCTGACGTGGCCTGCACAGTCAGCATCCCAGTCAGCTGCCACGTCAGAAAATAAATTCTTTTAATTAGCTTATTTGGCAGTTTTGCAGAAAAACACCTGTCACTTAGATCTGTCACAACTTTTTAACCACAACTCCAAATTTAATAATTTTTATATATTTAGAAAGATCTTGACATGTAGATTATTTTGGATCTGACAAAATTCAAATTTGACAGAGTATAAAATATTCAAATTTCAAATGGTGAATTTGAGTATATTTGTAATAACTTTAAATCTATAAATCCAAAAATTGCAAATAAATATGTTTTAGAAACTTTAGAATATTTGTAAATTAATGCCACTGCTATAAAATAATTTTGGGTAATTTTTGAATGATTTCATGATTGTGTGTTTAAATTGAATTGTTTGACTAATTATGAAATAACTTTTAATAGAAACATTATTTTTGATTAAATCCAATTGCAATAGATTTAATTAAAATTCTCTCTGTCTATTAACACTAATTATAAAATTTTGTTATAAAAATTTAATCATAGGAAACTTTAATCTTATAATTATTCCTTTTATTATATTTTCCAAAATTAGAAATTAATTAAATTGCATTTATAGATTCATGCATATTTATAAAGAAATCACAAAAGTTATTTTGATGTTTCTTGTGAATTAAAATTTCATTTCATTCATAGCATATTTTATTCTCATAGGAAAACCCCTCTTGATTTGTTTTCTCTAAGTTAGGACTATCTTCAAACTTAGTAGTTTAGGAAAAGTGCTATGCACTATACACTTAGGATTTCCAACATGGAGCTGGAAGACCAATGAAGGACTTAGCCAAAAACAAGACTCCAGAAGTATCTTCAAGAAGAAGAAACACTTAGAAGAAAATCAAGAAGAAGTTCATGAAGGACTTAGAAGAAAACAGGCCCTGGAAGCATCCTCAAGATGTCAAGCACTTAGAAGAAAATTGAGAAGAAGTTCAAGAAGGCCAACTCCCCTTTATTCTCTAAGTCTCTCTCTCTGTCCTTTCTTCTCTTCTGAGACTTCATGAAGACTAAGTAAATCCAAGACCAACCTCGAGGATACAAGAATCATCAAGTCTGAAGATTCATCAAGACTACCAAGAACTCAATCAAGACATCGTCCAGAAGAAAGTTACAAGTCTGGAGATGAAGCCTAGAGGACAACTACAACTTTCTTTCTATCTTTTCCCCTTTTCTAATCTTGTCCTTAGACTTAAACAAATTTTGATTATGATGTTATCATCTTGAAGTTGTTGGATCCTAGCAGCATAGTGGGATGAAGCGGCCTGGAAACAAACCTTACATGTCCACGTACATGAGACCTGTTCCACAAATTAAGTGGCTGGCCGGGTGTCTGTCTCTCTCACTATAGTGAATGTCCAATTTACAAAGAGTTGATAATAATGGTTGATCATCTTGAACAAATGACATAGTATTTTTCTCTAAGTATTTTGCACATCATGGCTAAGCCAGTAGAGTGCTTGTTTAAAGATGATATAAAACAAAGTATTTTTATCCAACTTGAGACCTTAGCCCTTAGTCCTTTTTGGACCAATCTATTTGCTTTGCATTAACTTAAAAGATTTTCCATGGCATGGCTTGCACCTCTAGTCCTTAGAAATAACTTGCATATCATGCATGTCATGTTTTCCTTAGAAGTTTAAGAAACTTGTTTGTAAGTGTTGTGTTGTTTTATGATTGTTGTATTGTTGTTTGTTTGTATTGTTTAGACTGAACGGAGAGTCCCGAGTATCGTTGAAAAGAGTCGTGAACAACGACAACATTCAAAGGCAAGTGGCACACCTCATAAACTTCCTATTTTTATATGCATTACTTAGTGTATTTTTATATGCATGTGTTGCTATGCTAAACCTGTGTAGAATTCCTTATACCTGTGTCTAGGTTCCTATACAATACTTGGTAGAATTATTGATGCTATGCAAATGTTGTTTTGTGAAAATCTAAATTTTACTAAGTTAAGAATGAAACACATGGGTGGTAATTGGTCGGATGGTTTATGTTGAGTGGCTACTCAGGTCCATTTCTATGGTTCCTAGAGTATGTACACTTGAGAATGGCCACCCAGGAACAGAGGAATCTGAAGAACTCCGAGTGACGATTGCTTCCAGTGCAGCCATTGCCATATGGGCTCTGCCTTGATCAATTATGTTGCGTGGACTCTCTCCGGCTTGACAAGCAGATGTAGGGGGATGTTAGGTGGAACGGGTCAAGCCATGTGGGAGGGAAAATGCTTCTGAAAGATCTCGTCTCATTCTCTCCTTTCCTTAGCACAAATGGTGTGTAAAGGATACCTTGGGTTGAATGGGTACAATGGTGAAAGTGCACAACCTCTGCAGAGTGTAAAACTAAGTACTTAGCCGTGTCCCCGGTTACGGACAATTTTGAGCAGCTGATCAAGGACGTCAACGGAGGATTCCACCATTCCAACTTCAGAAATAAAACTTGATTGGTGAACAAGGGAAGATGAGATTTATGGTTTTCATGCCATACTCGTCGAGATTTCAAGAAAAGTGTTTTCAAAAGAGTAGGAAAAATTGGCTTTATGCAAATTAGCCTTGAGCTCCACCAGCCAAATATTCATATAGGCTTTAGAGTTATTCCATAAGTGTCCACCATAGTGTCACTTGCCAGACTCCATTTTTAATGGAATCTGACCCACGTTGTTGCAATATTTTTCTTATTGCAGATATGATCAGATGACGAGTGAGGTTTCGTTTAAGGTTTCGAGTCTACAACCAACATGTTTTCGCCTGTGGCAGCATGAAAGTTATAGAGGCTCACTGCTATTGTATTTCCGCTGTGTACTTTTCAAAGCTAGCTTTATGCTATGCAATTTGTAAAGAATATTTTGTAATTCTGGATCATTGATGTAATAAAATTGACCTTTGTTGTGATATTACATCGTAAACTGTGTGTGCAAATGAATCGATCCAGGGATTTGCACTATACACAGGTATCTGCCTTATTTAAAGAGCAGGTACGCTACACCAAGTTATAGGATCCATCGTGTAGGTTTCTGCTGATCACGAAAGGCCCTTTCCCATGGGCGAGTAAGCTTATGAAAGACGGCTCAGCTCTGAGCCAATCTTAGGACCAAGTCTCTCTCCTGAAAAGTCCTTGATCTAACCCGGCGACTATGGTACCGCCTCAGGTCTTGCTGATATATGGCTGATCTTGCGAGAGCTAGTTCTCTTGCTTCCTCGAGCAATTCAACTGAGTTTAGTTGGGCTTGCTCATTTTCTTTCTCCACATAGTTTGCAACTCTTGGAGAATCATGAAGAATATCGTTGGGTAACACGGCCTTTGCCCCATAAATCATGAAGAAGGGGTTGAAGTCTGTTGACCTGTTTGGGGTTGTGTTGATGCTCCAAACAACTGATGGCAACTCTTCTTCCTAGGCTCCGGCTGCCCTGATTAGTGGAACCCGGAGTCTCGGCTTGACACCTCTGAGTAGCTCCTGGTTTGTTCACTCTACTTGACCGTTTGATTGGGGGTGTGAAACTGAAGCAAGATCAAGCCGAATCCCATTTTCCCCATAGAATTTCTGCATGTCGCCGAGTGAGAAGTTGGTCCAGTTGTCCGTGATGATACTGTGAGAGTACCCGAATCTGAATATGATTTTCTTCAGGAACTAGACTGTTGTTGCTGCTGTACAACTGTTTACAACTGAACCTCGACCCACTTTGTAAACTTGTCCACTGCTACCAGGAGATGTGTTTTGTTGCCGGGTGATGGCTGGAAGGGTCCTACCATGTCCATACCCCATACTGCGAAAGGCCATGTAATTGGGATGGTCCTTAAATCTTGTGTCGGGACATGAATCTGTCTTGCATATCGCTAACATCCATCGTAGACCCGGGCTATATTCTCCGCATCTGCCAAAGCTCAGCCACAGGAAACCGTGTCTATACACTTTGGCTACCATTGATTTTGTTGATGCGTGATGTCCATAGTCTCTTGAGTGGATTTCCTGTAAGATTTTCCGGCCTTCCTCTGGTGAGACACATCGTAGAAAATATTCTGACGTGCTCCTCTTGTGTAGCTCGCCATTGATGATGCATATGCCTTAGCCCGGTGCACAATTTGTCTTGCCAGAACTTCGTCTTGCGGTAGCTCTTCTCTCAGCAAGTAAGCCAGGTACGGCTCTGTCCATGACGGGGTCTGGTGTAAGGCGGCAACCAATTGAGATTCCGGGTCATCTGGAATTGCTAATTCTTCTTCTGTTGGAAGCTTGACTGATGGGTGATATAACTCAGCTTTGAACATGTTGGGTGGTACCGGGTCTCTCCTAGAGCCGATTCCTGATAACGCGTCAGCTGCCTCGTTCTTCCTTCTGTCGATGTGCTCCACCTGATACCCGGAAAAGAACCCGGCTACCTTGTCAACTTCTCTTCTGTATGCTGCCATATTGGCATCCTTTCGATCCCAAGTCCCTGATACTTGTTGTGCAACTAGGTCTGAGTCACCATAGCACATGACCCTCTTGATGTCCATCACCTTGGCGACTCTCAGGCCGTGTAGCAAGGCTTCATACTCGGCGATGTTGTTTGTGCATGGTTCAAAGTGTATCTGTAAAACGTAACTTAGCTTGTCTCCTTTTGGCAAAGTTAAAACAACGCCGGCTCCCGATCCACCAAATAGTTTTGACCCGTCAAAGTGCATGACCCAGTGCTTGATACTAGGTGCAGGAGGCAAGGGGTCAAACTCGGTCCAGTCATTGATGAAATCGGCTAAAGCTTGAGATTTGATTGTTGTCCTTGGCTCATAGTTGATGTGATAAGGCCCCATCTCAATTGCCCACTTTTCTACTCTACCTGTTGCTTGTCTGTTTCTGATTATTTCTTTTAAGGGAGCCGCACTAACCACTGTTATGGGGTGTTCCTGGAGGTAGTGTGGTATTTTCCGGCTTGCCATGAATACTCCAAAGACCAACTTCTGCCACTATGGGTATCTATGATTTGACTCGGTTAGGGCCTCACTAATGTAGTAAACCGACCTCTGAACTGGGTACTCCTTT
The DNA here is from genome assembly GCA_026929855.1 of Poa annua. Classification (NCBI taxonomy): domain Eukaryota; kingdom Viridiplantae; phylum Streptophyta; class Magnoliopsida; order Poales; family Poaceae; genus Poa; species Poa annua. Next base: position 26,364,267 of record CM049432.1, read on the forward strand.
CCTTCTTCCTTCCTCTATACGACAACCACGGCGCTGACGGATCGAATCGTTTGCACACACAGTTTACGATGTAATATCACAACAAAGTATCAATTTTATTACATCGATGATCCAGACTTAGAAAATATTCTTTACAACTTGCTTAGCATAAAGCTAGCATAGAAAGAGTAAACAGCGGAAATACAATAGCAGTGAGTCTCCATCATCTTCATGTTGCCACATGCGAAAACATGTTGGTTGCAGACTCAAAACCTTTAAACGAAACCTCACTCGTCATCTGAACAATCTGCAATAAGAAAAATATTGCAACAATGTGGGTCAGATTCCATTAAAAATGGAGTCTGGCAAGTGACACTATGGTGGACACTTAGTGAAATAACTCTAATAACCTATATGCATATTTGGCTGGTGGAGTTCAAGGCTATTTTGCATAAAGCCAATTTTTCCTAACTCTTTGGAAAACACTTTTCTTCTATTCAAGACATCCGTGGCATGAAATCCACTGTCTCATTCTACCCTTGTTCACCCGTCAAGTTTTAACTTAGAAATTGGAATGGTGCGTAATGGTTGACGTCCTTGATCAGCTGCTCAAATTGTCCGTACCGGGGACACGGCTAAGTACCTAGTTTTACACTCTGCAGAGGTTCTGCATCATTGTACCCATTCAACCCAAACTATCCTATACACTCTGAAGTGATAAGAAAAAGGAGAAGAATGAGACGAGATCTTTCAGAAGCGTTTTCCCTCCCACTCTGGCTTGACCCGTTCCACCTAACACCCTGTACATCTGCTTGTCAAGCCGGGGCGAGTCCACGCAACTTAGTTGATCAAGCCAGAGCCCGTTGGCAATGGCTGCACTAGAAGCAATCTTCACTCGGAGTTCTTCAGATCCCTTTGTTCCTGGGTGGCCGTCCACAAGTGTAATTCCATAGGTAAATCCCCTGGGAACCTACTCAACATAAACCATAAAACCACTTTCCACCCAGGTGTTTCATTCTTAACTTAGTAGAATTTAGATTTTCACAAAACAACATTTGTATAGCATCAATATTTCTACTAAGTATTATATAGGAACCTAGACCCAGGAGTAAGGAATTTCTACACAGGTCTAGTATAGCAATACTATCCTACACATGCTTATATAAAAATACACTAAGTAATGCATATATAAAATAGTAGGAGGTTTATGAATGTGCCACTTGCCTTTGGATGATGTCTTTGCTCGCAAACTCTTTTTAACGTAACTCAGCTCTCCGTTCAATCTAAAAAATATAGACAAACAACAATACAACAATCAACCTAAAACACAACACAATGCATACAAACACATACATAATGAACAAACAAGTTTCATAAAACTTCTAAGGGAGAATATGTTTATGCATGACGTGCAAAATATTTCTAAGGACTAGAGATGCATGTCATGCCATGAAAATATTCTAAGTTAAGTGCAAGGCAAATGTGTTAGTCAAAATGACTAAGGACTAAGGTCATAAGTTGGACAAAATACTTTGATATAAATCCTCTTGAATAAGCACTCTAATGGCTTAGTCATGATGTGCAAAATACTTAGAGAAAATACTAATTATATTCTTCAAGGTGATCAGCAATTATTATCAACTCTTTGTAAATTGGATATTCACTATAGTGAGAGAGACACACACCCGGCCAACCACTTAAGTTGTGGAACAGGTCTCATGTACGTGGACATGTAAGGTTAGTCTCCAGGCGGCTTCATCTCACTATGCCTCTATTATCCAACAAACTTCAAAGATGGTAATAACATGATCAAAATTGTTTATGTCTAAAGTGAAAGACAAGATTAGGAAAGAGGGAAAAGATAGAAAGAAGGACGTAGTTGGTCTTCAAGTAATCTTCTCCTTGCTTCCTTGTAGCTTTCTCCTTGATGTGATGACTTCATTGTAATTTGTAGAGTTGATGGTTCTAAAGACTTGAAGGTGTTGACTGCATCCATGGTGGTCTTGAATTTAACTTAGTCATCATGAGGTCTAAGAGGAGAAGGGAGAAAAGATTGAGAGAAAGCAAGACTTTGAAGATATAGCTGGTTGGTCTTCATGAACTTCTTCTCGCTTTTCTTCTAAGTGCTTCTACTCCTTGAAGATACTTCTGAAGTCTTGTTTTCTTGGCTAAGTCTTTCATTGGCCTTCTAGCTCCATGTTAAAAAATCCCAAGTGAATAACACTTTACCAAAACAACTATCTTGAAAATAATCCTGACTTAGAGAAAATAAGCAAGAAGTTTTCCTATGAGTAGTTTAACTATATGGTAAAATATGTTATGCATGCAATGCACTTTTTAATCACAAGAAACATCATACTAATTTTTTATGATATTTATAAAGTATGCATGAAGATATAAATGAATTTTTATTAATTTCTATTGTAGGAAAATATAATTAAAGGAATAATTATAATATCAAAGTTTTCTGTGATTAATTTTCTATAACATAATTTTATAAATAGTGTTAATAGACAGAGGGGATTTAAATAAATTTATAGCAATTGGATTTAATAAAAAATAATGTTTCTATCAAAAGTTATGTCAAATTTACTCAGACATTATATTTTGAATTTGAATAAATCTAAATTTCTCAAGGTTGGAAAACAACAGAACTAACACAATCTACAGGTTATGGGCTTTTCAAAGATATTTTATTTACAAATTTTGACCTTACATAATTAAAACTATAATTAAAATAATGCTTACATGTTTCTGTAAATACCAAGTTAGTGCACGACTAAAATACAAGTTTTTATAATACCATTGTTTTCTAAACGTTCATACGATTCCATAGAGTACAAAAACATCGAAAACGGAGTTACGGTTGATTTGATATGAATTTTGGAAGTTATATCTAGGCAGAAAAACGAAAATATTGAATAGGTGACCTATGGCGTTTTTCTAATGGCTGCTACCCTTCATCAAGTGATCTCTACGTAACAACATAGAAGGAAGCACAGCAGCAGCTCACCGGCGTGAGAAGATGACGGGCGCGGTGGAGGACGCAGACGGTCGGCGCTGTTGTGGTCATCGGCGACGGGTGTGGATGGGGACGACATTTGGAAGCGAGTGAGACGACGGCGACGCGCGGCTGGACACGGCGGAGAGGAAGACAGTGTCGGAGTTGAGCGGCGCTTCCCGGAGCTGCGTGGAGAGGCGGACGGAGTGGAAATGAAGCAAGGAGGGTGTTTAAAGGAGCGGACGACCGTGGTAAAGAGGAAGGACCAAGAATCGGCGACGGGGACTCACTCTGCTCGCCGGACTCAAAGAAATACGGTGGCGGTCGAGCGAAACTCCGCTGAAAAAATTCGTCGGCCTGGGGGCGTATTGAAGAGGGGTTTTGGGAGGGTATGAAGGAGGAGGTCGAGTGCTTTCTATAGAATCCGACGGTGCTTGATTTGGTGCGGTAATTTGCCCGTAATCAATCGGACATTAATTTCGACAAAAAACGGCCGTGCGTAATGGCGGACGGATTTAGAGCAATTTAGGATGTTTCAGAGAGAGCTTTTGGGGGGGATGAAAGAGGACGTCAAGTGCTTCAATTAGCAACAAACGGCGCATTAAACGGTGAATTAAAATGCCCGAAATCGAGAAAGCAATTTCAGCCATTTTTTCCGAAGGTACGTGCGTGCGTTGCTGCCTCCTGGAGCTTGAAGACGATGCTGACATCATCGATGACGTCAGTAATTTTTCTTTTTCTTTTTTGATTTTCTTATTTATTTTATATCTTTTATTTTAAGTGTCCAAATGAAGTCAAATAAATTTCTAAAAATTTGTAAAAACAATATATCTGTGTTAAACCAGTTGTGGACATATTTTGAACACATTTCAAAAATCAAAATTTCGAAATATTGTTTAAATGTAAATTTGACACTTTATGTCAAATTTGAAAACATGGCTTAATTAATTTTAGTTTTGCCTAAAAAAAATACAACACTGAGATAACTTTGAAAGTAAGTTAATTAAACTCATTTTCCAATATTAAATCATTTTTGACTTTAGTACAATATTAAATAACATAACACATTTATTTGAAATGAAAAGAGAAATATAATGTATTCTTTTTTAATTCAAAATATTTTGTGCACCATTAAGTTTTATATTATGATAAATCATTTGAAAACTCCATAAAATACCTTTGGAAAAGAATCTAGATTTATTTCATTTATTATATTGAATATATTCATAAAAATCATTTTATGTTTTGCAAATTGATGGAAATAATTTAAGTTATTGAAATGCCTATTTGGATAGATCATTAATTATAAAATCTATGACGTTTGGAAGATCTAAACTATAGACTTGAAATTTCCAAAAACTATGTTTTAAACTCAGGTAAAAGAATGTAAACCATTTGTCAAATTATATAATAAAGTTTTAAAAAAACTATGGATAGTAAATGTTTAACTTGAAACAAGTTTTGAAAATAGTGTTTACTTGAGATATTTGAAATAATAAACAATTTGGAACATGCTATGAACTCTTATATACTTTATTTTCTTATGCTTTTAGTTTTTAATCTTATTCAGAAACAAACGTTAATTTTTTTTTTGTGATTTTTAAACATTTCAAAATATTGGGATGTTACCTGAATTGGCGGAGACGTATAACAAAATTTGCTCCTTGCTTGTTGGAGCCGCTAAGACTAGCGCTGTGGACAGTGTTTTCTTCAAATCTTCGAAGGCGTCATCAACTTCTTGGTCCCATACGAATTTGTCTGACTTCTTGAACAACTTGTAAAGTGGATGTGCTTTCTCTCCTATCCTTGCTCTGAACCGGCTTAGGGCTGTGATGCAACCCGTCAGCTTCTGGACATCGTTTACGCACTCCGGCTTCTTAAGGTTGATGATCGCCTTAATCTTGGCCGGGTTTGCCTCTATTTCTCTTTCTGAGACTATGAAACCTAGCAGCATGCCTGCTGGAACCCCGAATACACACTTGGTCAGGTTTAACTTCATCTGATACTTGCGGAGGTTCGTGAAGGTCTCCTTCAGGTTATCTAGAAGTGAGCCGGCTTTCTATGACTTGATCACAACATCATCAACGTAAGAGTGAACGTTACGGCCGATCTGATTCTCAAAACGCTTATGGATGCACCTCTGGTTTTTTGCCCCTGCGTTCTTAAGGCCGAAGGACATTGTCTTGTTACAAAAAGCTCCAAAGGGTGTGATGAACGATGTCTTCTCCTGATATTCCACATTGAGCTTGATCTGTTGATATCCGGAATACGCATCCAGGAAGCACAACAACTCGCTGCCGACTGTGGCATCAATTATCTGGTCTATCCGAGGCAGCGCAAAAGGATCTTTTGGGCAAACCTTGTTCAAACTTGCGTAATCAACACACATCCTCCACTCTCCATTTTTCTTCAATACGAGGACCGAGTTAGCCAGCCACTTCGGGTGATACATGAAGGGGTTACGGTGCAGAAAACATTAATTTTCTAGCGAACGAAACCCTAACTAGCCAGGATCTATCTATCTAGTACATGCGATAACGGTGGCGGAACGGGTTACATTACCTCCATGTAGACCGATAGCGGGGACTACGCTCCCGCACAAGAGTTGACGATGAAGTCGTACGTAGCCGACCTCGAGGTCGCGGAGAACTTGCCGCGATGTCGGAGTCGATGACGCCGGGGTGTCGACGATGATCTGCGTCGACGGGCGTCGGGCGGAAGAAGGCAGAGCGCCAGCACCGGGGCTGGTGCGCCGGCAGCAGAGGGGGGAGGCGCGGTGGCTGCAGGGGGCGAGACGACGTCGCCCAAGCTCCTCAATAGAGTAGCCTCCGAGCACTCGCAAACATAGGGAGCCTAGCGACAACTCCCGGTCATTCAGATCCAGCTGAAATCGCAGGAGTAGATCTTATCTGGAATCCCGCAGAGCAACGGCGCTCTGCGGTATGGCTTAGGTGGAGAGAGACCCCCTTCCTCAGCTCGGCGCGGCTCCAACTTGGGAACCACGAGATCGAGAGAGAAATTGGGAATTAATTGAATTTCCTATGAATTAAATCAATTAATATGCCTTGCTATATAAAGGGGGAAGGGGGTGTGCAAACCCCTTGGCTCCCCCATGTGGGACTAAACAAAGGACATGGGAGGGGGGGTTCGGCCCCCACATGGGCTGGCCGAACCAGCCAATGGGGCCCACCCCCCTTTGAGGTGCGGCTCCCCCTCTTGGGCCCTCTTAGGGCCCATATAGGTGGGAGCCCCCTTTTTTTCTTTATTTAATTAATATTAAATTAATATAAAAATCCCATTAATTCATAATTAATATATTTATATATAATTCAATATCCCGTGACTCCGAAAACTCTTTCGGACCACCCGAACAACTTTCGGACATTCCTGGAACCATCCCAGACCTCTCCGGAACTCCTTCCGGACCACCGGAACTCTTTCCGGATCATTTCTCTCTCTCCAACAAAAACCTATAAAATTCCAGAACCTATCTCCTAGCGTCGCTAAGACCTTAAGTTTGTTACGCTACGGTTCGGGAATACTCCAGACATGGTCGAGACACTCCGCTCACCAATGATCGTCAGGGATACCTGGAAATATATGACGACCCCTGTGCATTCCATGAATATCGTCGTTGAACCATAAGTATGATATTCATTCCCTTTGTCTCTGCGATACTACCTTGTCTGAGATATGATCGTAGACACACCGATGCCTTTGCTGTATCTCGTTACCGACGAAGGTTATTAACTCGTCTGTGATATTACATCTCCATGACCTAGTCATAAGCTGCAGCTATATAGATGCAATATCACCGAGTGGGCCCAGAGTATCTTTCCATTACAAGAATGAACAAATCCCGCTCTTGATCCTTACGTCTCGATGCTCTTTCGAAATACCCAAGATGGACACCGTTATTGTCATGCTATATAAGACACAACGTTTGATGCTCTCAAAGCACTCCTACGAAGCAACAATAAGTTCGGTCTCACGGTCTAAGGAATAAGCTATCATACTCTTATCTATTGCAAATGACAAACATCGTAATACGATCTTATTGCAATACTTTGCGTATGTCCACCACCTTATTCAACTAACAAGATGACCCCATTGTCAACCGACGTCATTGTCCTTGATCGGGAATCTCGATCAACTGTTGCCCAATGGACTAGCTCATATAGAGGCTTGCTAGGGACCTGGTTGTCTATGTATCACACGTGTATTAACAATTCCGATTAATACAGTTATAGCATAATACACAAACCTATTATAAACTTATGAGATAATGCAATAAATATTACTTATTTATTTGCCTCTAGGGAATATCTCCTTCAGTCTCCCACTTGCACTAGAGTACAAATAAACTAGCTGCATTTTACTTTATCAGAATCCCTTATCAAATAAGAATCATTTGATAATGCTTGCTCGTGGAAAAGTGTTACTGCACAATCCATGATTGTACATGCTTTTGCGATTCACTGGCATCAACTTGTTTGATATCACCATGTTGTCTAACAACATATATGCAAATACCGTAACTAAGTGAGACTTCTGCTTCCCAGCGCTTACTCTGATTATACTAACCAGATAACTGCCCTGAAAAACACACTCAGCCATGCAGAGCCCCTTGTAACAATTACAAACTCGCGATATCTACATACTTTTACACCAATGTAGAAAACTTGACATTCAAATGTCAATCCCTTAACTAACGCACTTCTACTTCCAGTAAATTCCAAATTTACTTTCATAACTGTTCTTTACTGCAAGAACATCGGTTATATTTTATCGAGCAGATAATATGGTTTCTGTATGATGTCTAATATATACATAATAGACCCACATGTCATACAACCATTACCTTCATGCATCATTACTCTTAATGACCAATTGGATTCCAAAGGACCATCCTTTTGATTCTATTCTGACTCCTCAGATATAATCCAACACAACTCGACTAACTATTTAAAATTCCCGTTCTATTTCAAAATAGACACTAACTTTTAAATAGTTTTACAACTTCATCCTATTCTATTGGTACAGTTTCACAATGTGTTAACTACACAAGATGAATTCGACTCCCACTCAAATTATGTCTCCACATATTTGATAACACGAGCTCCCACTCAAAAACATGTTATCCACATATTTGAGTTCCCAAGCTCCCACTCAAAAATATGTTCTTCACATATTTCTCCTGAGTGAACTAACTATGACTCCCACTTAAATCGACATCTTGGTTAAACCAAAATTATTGATCTACTATCAATTCGAATTTAATACAAACTACAGTATTACATTAATACAAATCCCTCAGACTTCAAGCATGTCTACATAAATGTAGTCAACAAATTTGATCTTGTCCAAGACACATTTCTCGACAAGACATGCTACCGCGTCTTTCTTATAGTCACATTCTCATATAACACCTTATATGACGATTAAACAATCTTATTCCTCTAATAAGAATTGCAGCAACAATTACTCTCTTAATCCTTTCAAATGCAACTTTGGATTTCCAGGCTCAAAAAGCCTTTGTTCGTATTCCGATATTTTCTCAACTTTCTTTGTATTCATAAAGTGCACCTTGATCTGTCAACAAGATCTGAAATACTTAATACAGTGCTGTGACCTGACAGCAATATTAAATATAACAACACTTTTTTTAGAAGTTTCTTTCATGAAAATATTATGATCTTTATGAAGAGGATTGCAAGCAGAAAACAATTTTCTAGTCTCCCTCACTCTTAATCATTAAACTTTCATTAGCAGACATATACTCTTTGGAACATCTTCCAACATAAGTCTGACACTTTAATCCAAACTTCTAATTTCAATCCATAAACCATAATTCGAAAAGTCATCTTTTCTCGGAATTACATAGACAACAAACTGAACTTTGTTTTTAATTGATTCTGGAATACACTCTCGTCCAATGCGAGCAATCTACAAAGAACTACTCATGTATATTCCGAATTATCGCATAATCATATAGACGTCAACATTACTGTCGATCCTATGAATTTTTGTTGAGAAAAATATCTATTTTCTAAAGTGGACATCGACTATAATGTTTCGAACATATTAGGAGATTCTAAGACTGATTCTGACAGACCACACTTTATTTATTAAAAATAGAGCATAATTATAATTCCCCACATATCACCATATATGACATTATAATATTGTGAAAACAAATTTCCACAAGTCTTTTGTGTTGAAACCATGATTCAAAAATATTGTCCTTTGATCGAATCTTGTGAATACAATATTCACTAATCTTTCTTCTGAAAAACCCCATTTGATCTATTATCAAATTAATTTCAGACTCCATAATTTATCGGGCAAATACTCCTATTTACCAAAATCATAGAAGAATTCGGATCAAGCAAAACACCATTGATTAATCATTAAAAATGATTCTCAATCAATTTCCTCTAGTATTGCAACTTCAATACTGCATTTCAAACTTAATCAATTTTGGCACTCGAAATACTTAAATGGACCAAAAATATCCATTACTTCTTTCATTGCCTTTATGACTAAATTCGATGGTGTTTGTTCTTTGGACACACAATTTTACCATTCCCGCTATTATAAATTTATATCATACGCATAATGTAATTGAGATGTGATGCAAATTACTCATAACATGAAACAACTTCTTTGTTTCATAACATAAAACAACTGATGTGTTCTATATGAATAATTATGTCTTGTTACATTCAAGACACCAAACTAGATCACATTCTCACTATTACAAAATGTCTTATCAAAAACTATTGATGATAACTAATATGATATCTCGAGGGCGTGAGCACCACTGGCCATGAACTTGCCATCACTCGTGCACTGTCACGTCACCCTTCGCCACATACTTGTGATAATCAGGGACTGTTTCACAAACAGAACAATTATCAAACACTTTTCATCAAGTATGAGAAGAATACATTTATATCTTCGTATATCAAATATACCCATAGCGTCGAAGAACTCTTCTTCGATGAATCAACTTTTAGAGATTTGAACTTGTTCACGAACGTGAAGAAGCTCACCGTGTCTCTATAGCATATTCACGCACATGCTATTCACAGCTAGGAGGTAAAGCGCAATCTCTATTGCACTGGAGTTCGCTATCTAGAAATCGTAGATATTCGTAAGCCTGAAGTAGATGTCACACAACTTCTTCAACTGAGTCTCCAGACAGGTATGCTCCCCATGTGAATGGTCCGGAACTTTCTAAGCTGTCTGAACTTCTCAAGACTCAATTCATCTTTGAAGTGACCTTTGATCGCATCAATCACAACATATGGCTCCAGGTGTTGAATACAACTTTCAACTCTGGTGCTAGGCATACGCTCATGACGACCTTCACTTTCATGAAAATATCATGATGCTTACGGAACTCATCATCTTTCTCCTTGCTATCAAAATCATCTGGTCTAATTCCTAACTAATGTTCTAGCACATATAGGATGTTTGTTGTGTTTGGAGAATGTTTCTAAAACCAATGCACCAGCTGATGAAGTTGGACCCGTCGGCTTCCAAGGTAGAATCCGAGCTCTTGAAGAAGTAACCGAAGCGTAGTTCCGTAGTCTCCAGATGTGATCGCAAAAGAGGTAAGATAAGTTTATAATATATAGGTGAGTTTTAGTTCTATAATCTCATTATCAAAAACACACCACACCAAGATTATTATCCCTAAAAATAATAATGGCGATTACACGACCCTCATCCACCACACTATCCCCGATCATCACGGCCGGCAGCACAACTTCAAAGGTGGACATAACATGTCGATCACAACAACTCTGTGACTCGTGCTCGATCTTTCGATCTTCCCGTGTTCCGAGGCCATACCTCTGAGTATGCTAGGCTCGCCAATCAAACCTCGAAGACCTGCGCGTGCAACATGGCTTACACCCACTGTATGCGAACGACGAGATGTGTGACACCCGATCATCACGGCCTGCCTCATAACGTAGAACTTTCTTGGTGGTGCGCAACGAGGGAGAACACAATTTTGGTATTTGTTAGGGATCATCCTATTTATGATGCTACCGTTGTATATCTTGCATATAAGCAATCAATAGGATGCACACACAACAGCACACAATAATGATGCAATGAAGTGCGATGTGACATGGTCGATGCGCCTGGACCTTCATGGCGCCATGTGCCTGGCCCCCGGCGCCCCGGCATGGCTCTGAGTCTACAGAGCCCTCCATTGCCTTCGACAGTACGAGTAATATCAAAACTTACCGTAACCATGTCACATAAAATAACGCCTCTGCAAAACAAAGTTAGACGCCTCTAGCTTTATCTAGTTTTGCAAGTTTTACGTGGCATATAGGCTTATTCGTAGGAGAACCGCTTCCCTACCTACGAACTTTGTACCACAACGTCGATCGTATAATTGCATGTTTAAGCATCCCTTTCGGGCCCTCCATTGAAAATGCTTTGCCTACTAGAGAGAGAGAAACAGACACCCGCCAGCCATAGATACGGTGCAAGCCGTATGTCAGTAGTGGAACCAGTCTCGCGTAAGCGTACGCGTAAAGTCGGTCCGGGCCGCTTCATCAACTCAATACCGAAGGCATCGCAAGTGCACGCTAGAGGGTAGAAAATATAAGAAAGACGCCCTCATTCAACATGAGTTCTAACCGTACCAGCAGTACTACGCATAGATCGGCTCTGATACCACTGAAGGGGTTACGGTGCAGAAAACATTAATTTTCTAGCGAACGAAACCCTAACTAGCCAGGATCTAACTATCTAGTACATGCGATAACGGTGGCGGAACGGGTTACATTACCTCCATGTAGACCGATAGCGGGGATTACGCTCCCGCACAAGCGTTGACGATGAAGTCGTACGTAGCCGACCTCGAGGTTGCGGAGAACTTGCCGCGATGTCGGAGTCGATGACGCCGGGGTGTCGACGATGATCTGCGTCGACGGGCGTCGGGCGGAAGAAGGCAGAGCGCCAGCACCGGGGCTGGTGCGCCGGCAGCAGAGGGGGGAGGCGCGGCGGCTGCAGGGGGCGAGACGACGTCGCCCAAGCTCCTCAATAGAGTAGCCTCCGAGCACTCGCAAACATACGGAGCCTAGCGACAACTCCCGGTCATTCAGATCCAGCTGAAATCGCAGGAGTAGATCTTATCTGGAATCCCGCAGAGCAACGGCGCTCTGCGGTATGGCTTAGGTGGAGAGAGACCCCCTTCCTCAGCTCGGCGCGGCTCCAACTTGGGAACCACGAGATCGAGAGAGAAATTGGGAATTAATTGAATTTCCTATGAATTAAATCAATTAATATGCCTTGCTATATAAAGGGGGAAGGGGGTGTGCAAACCCCTTGGCTCCCCCATGTGCGACTAAACAAAGGACATGGGAGGGGGGGTTCGGCCCCCACATGGGCTGGCCAAACCAGCCAATGGGGCCCACCCCCCTTTGAGGTGCGGCTCCCCCTCTTGGGCCCTCTTAGGGCCCATATAGGTGGGAGCCCCATTTTTCCTTTATTTAATTAATATTAAATTAATATAAAATCCCATTAATTCATAATTAATATATTTATATATAATTCAATATCCCGTGACTCCGAAAACTCTTTCGGACCACCCGAAAAACTTTCGGACATTCCTGGAACCATCCCAGACCTCTCCGGAACTCCTTCCGGACCACCGGAACTCTTTCCGGATCATTTCTCTCTCTCCAACAAAAACCTATAAAATTCCAGAACCTATCTCCTAGCGTCGCTAAGACCTTAAGTTTGTTACGCTATGGTTCGGGAATACTCCAGACATGGTCGAGACACTCCGCTCACCAATGATCGTCAGGGATACCTGGAAATATATGACGACCCCTGTGCATTCCACGAATATCGTCGTTGAACCATAAGTATGATATTCATTCCCTTTGTCTCTGCGATACTACCTTGTCCGAGATATGATCGTAGACACACCGATGCCTTTGCTGTATCTCGTTACCGACGAAGGTTATTAACTCGTCTGTGATATTACATCTCCATGACCTAGTCATAAGCTGCAGCTATATAGATGCAATATCACCGAGTGGGCCCAGAGTATCTTTCCATTACAAGAATGAACAAATCCCTCTCTAAATCCTTACGTCTCGATGCTCTTTCGAAATACCCAAGATGGACACCGTTATTGTCATGCTATATAAGACACAACGTTTGATGCTCTCAAAGCACTCCTACGAAGCAACAATAAGTACGGTCTCACGGTCTAAGGAATAAGCTATCATACTCTTATCTATTGCAAATGACAAACATCGTAATACGATCTTATTGCAATACTTTGCGTATGTCCACCACCTTATTCAACTAACAAGATGACCCCATTGTCAACCGACGTCATTGTCCTTGATCGGGAATCTCGATCAACTGTTGCCCAATGGACTAGCTCATATAGAGGCTTGCTAGGGACCTGGTTGTCTATGTATCACACGTGTATTAACAATTCCGATTAATACAGTAATAGCATAATACACAAACCTATTATAAACTTATGAGATAATGCAATAAATACTACTTATTTATTTGCCTCTAGGGCATATCTCCTTCAATACACTTCCATGATGAAGCCGGCCGCCAAAAGGCAGGCTATCTCTTTTCCGATAATCTTTTTTCTGTCTGCATTGAAACGATGCAGACCCTGCTTTACTGGCTTTGCTATTGGATCAACATGTAGGCTGTGCTCTACGAGTTTGCTCGTGACACCCGACATGTTTGAAGGAGACCATGCAAAGATATCCCGATGCTCACGGATGAACTCGACGAGCGTGCTTTCCTATTTCGGGTCCATGTTAGACCCGATCGAGTACTGCTTGGAGGAGTCTCCTTCCACAAAATAAACCATCTTAGTGTCCTGAGCAGACTTGAACTTTTTCTTCTCTTCTTCTTGAGTCGGTTTGTCTAGCACACGTTTGTGAGCCGAGTCTACCTGCTCTTCTTCTGAACTGGCCTGATCTGCCATGATGGCGTCACCTCTGTCGCACTCAATCGGATCTTTGCTTCCTTCGACAGTGATGGTTCCCTGGGGACCCGATATCTTCAGTTTGAGGTAAACATACCACGGTCTCGCCATGAACTTGGCGTAAGCCAGTGTCCCGAATAAAGCGTGATACAGACTTTTCAAATCTACAACCTCGAACGACAGGTACTCTGATCTGTATTGTGCCTTTCTTACTCCAAAGGCTACCTCCAAACTGATTTTACCTATTGGGTGAGCCGACTTTCCTGGGATTATGCCATGAAAGATTGTTGATGTTGTAGTTAGCCGGCTCTCGGATAGACCCATCCTCTTGAATGTCTCAAGGTACAAGATGTTGATACTGCTTCCTCCGTCCATCAGGACCTTGTTCAAACGGAACCCGTCAACCTGTGGTGCAAGAACTAAAGCTAGGAGACCCGGGTGTTCTATTCCTGGTGGGTGATCCTCCCGGATCCACATGACTGGTTGTTCTGACCAACTCAAATATCTTGGTATGGCTCTTGCTACGGCGTTGACCTCCCTTTCTTTCAATTTTGCTCCCTTCTGGATGTGCTAGTGGTAAACACATGATACTGACCCTGACTGTGAAGTTCTTCCGAGTTTTGTTGATAGTCTCTTCCTTGGTTCTGACTTGACCCGACGTTCTTGTTTGGCGGTCCCTGTGACCCGGACCATTGCCCTTGATTGTCCGGGTTACCGTTGTATCCGTGGTTCCCATGGTTTCCACTGTTTCCATTTTTTCCATTGAAGTTACATTGATTCTGTTCTAAAGACTGTTCACGCCTCCTCCATGCTCTCATGTCAGCACATTGTGCTAATGTGTGGCTTGCTGGCTTACCGTTCTTGGCATGTCTCGGACACGGCATACTGTATATCTCACTGATGTTTGGCCCTCTTGCAGGACCTCCTCTGAAATTTCCGCCGGGTCTTGGCCCTCTGTAACATGTGGATTGGGTTGTTCCAACAAACTCTGAATTTCCTCCTTCATAGGGTCTTTTGTTGTTGTTGTTGTTGTTGTTGTTGTTGTTGTTGTTGTTGTTGTTGTTGTTGTTGTTGTTGTTGTTGTTGTTGTTGTTGTTGTTGTTGTTATTGTTGTTGTTGTTGTTGTTGTTCTTATTTGGACCCGGGTTACGCCCTGCGCTAACCCGGTAGTTCTTTTACTGCTCTTCTATTTCGCCCACTCTTTTATCCGTAGCTGCCTACTTGTTAGCAATTGAAACCACCTCGCCTATCGTGATGTTGTGAGCTGGGTCTTCCCTCATACGTCCAAGTTTGTGCATCAAAGAATCGAAACCACAGTTCTTCTCCATAGCTGTTATCGATGTGTGTGCTGAAATGTTTGTTGATGATTGTAGGATCTCTGTGATCCGGGCTACCCACTGCCTTGCTGACTCGGTCTTCCTCATAACACATCGATCTAGATCCGCCTCACTGTACTGCTTCTTGCATGTCCCGACGAAGTTCATGATGAAAGCCGTCTTGAGCTCCTCCCATGAGTGGATGCTGTTTGGTGGAAGCCGGTCGAGCCAAATCTTGGGTGCCCCTTCTGCCATCATGAGATGTAGGTATCGCGCGCACACGTTTGCCGTTGCGTTCTTCATGTCCATGGCCATACTATATGCACTCAACCATGTATCCGGGTTCATGTTCGACTCATAGTTAACAATCTTCCTCGGCTCTTTGAATTTTTCTAGGAAGAGTTCTGATCTGATTGCATCTGATAAGCACTTAGGTCCTGTCAGGTTTGCTGACGAGCCTCCTCCTAGACCCAAACCCGATGCAGGCGAATTTATGACGGGTCTAGGCTGAGCCGTAACTCCAACTCCAACTGCGGTTTCTGGCACGACTGCTCTAGCGGCCGCGCGTCTTGCTCTCGAATTGTTGACTATGGACTGGGCAGCAAAGGCGGTAGGCGCGACCACCCTCCGTGGTGCGGGAACCTGCTGCGGCTGCTGTACTTCTTGTTGCGGGGATGGCTGGTTTACCGGTCCAAGCCTGTTGTGATTTGATCTTGCTGCTACCGACTCTGGCTGCCGGGTTCTAGTACGGCTCCTCACTGGTTCTGAATTGAAAGGTTGTGACCCTCGCGGGTTATTGTTCTGTTGGACCACGGCTGTTCGCAATAGATCAACAACTCTTCTTGCCTCTAAGCCGGCCGGTGATTTGTCGAAAGGTATTTGCTCTAGGGCATGTGTCGCTGCAAAAATATTATCAATCGGATTATCGTAATGACCCGGAGGGGGATTAAACCTGGGTGGTGGTGGTCGTAGTTGATCGACGACCGCTACTCCGGCTGCTGCCGGGCTTCTCGCTGGCGCTCCTGGTAACCCGGCCGGTGGCACGCCTGCTTCTGGCGCCGGGTTAGCCATTGCTACTGGTACTGGTGCGGCGTTGGCCAATGTCTGGTACTCCAAAGCTCATGGTGCTATGGTATTTGTACCGGTTGGTAGGTGAAGCCGGCTTCCGCGTCTCTTGTTCTGGACTGCAGTTAGCTCGTTCCTTCTTCTCTGGAGGGTGTTTCTTTCTTCTAGTAGGCTCTGATCTTGCTGAATCACCAGCCGCTCTCTATCTTGTATAAGCTTGTACTCGTCCGCGCGCTATTGATTTGCCCTCGCCACCGCCTGCCTTAAATCTTCTAATTCTCTCATCATAGATGTGCTAGTATTTGTTACGTCTCCCAGATGCAACTCCGGGCTTGTTGATAGTCCGGCGAGCACATGCTTCTGCAAAGGCGGTGGTTCGACCATGTTGGACGGGTTTGGTGCTGGCAGTGGTGTCTGTGCTAAGATCGGGTTCCAAGGGCTATCCCTGCGGCTGATGGGCACCTGCACCAAAGAACTGAAAATCGGTAGAATTCCTCCGGCATTGGGATTAGGTGGCACATAGTTTGCTACTGGTGCCTGTCGTGGTATCGGCATAATTGATAGGAGACGGGGGTCCTCTAGCCTACGTATGGATTGTGGGGAAGAAGGTCGGTGTCGTCGAGGTCGGGATTGAACACGGCGAGTTTACCCAGCTTCGGATCCCACAGCGGTGGCGGGATCCTACGTGCTGCTATAATTCACTATGAGGCAATAGCCGTGAACAGGTTACAATGTGTTTGATGCGTATTGAAGCGTGCCCTAAAGGCTTCCTGGTGGCCGGCTTATATAGGCGGCCAGACCCCAGGATACAAGGTAAGTACTTGTCCGGCAAGTAATCAGAGTCCTAGACCTAGCCGGCTTAGTTGCCGCCTTCCGTCTTGGGCTCGGTGGCTTGATGGGCTTAGGCCTTCCGCCTTCCTTGGACCGTCCGCCTACTTCCTTGCACGTCAGCTATCTGGGCCGCCCGACAGGCCTTGGCCTTACCACCCTTGGGCCACCCTGGACTAGCCGGATTGATCCATGCTGGTTATACCCCTAGTTGATATATCCCCAACATTAGCCCCCAGAAAGGTTGAAGTTCTCCAGGCGCCGGCTCCTTCTTGATTCTCCATCTGCCAATGTTGGCGGCTGCAGGACTTGAACCATTCTGAAAATCAACGAGGCATGCGTGTCTTGAGGTTGACATGCGGCCGCCTTTATCCATCATGGGAAAAGACGGCTGCTCGGCAATCTTGCCGAGCATCCTTCCTGGCGGTTTCCACCTAGCCAGCTCACGACAGTTTGAAAACTGTTAGGCGGGAATCTCGCCATGATCACAAATTAAGGAAAAGAGGAGGCGTGGAGATCGTGCAATCGTGTGCCGCAACGGATGCAGGACACGTGTCCGACTAAAATGCCGTTGCACAGGGAGCAACGCCTGGCCCTATAAGTAGGTAGCCAAACGGTCCATTTTCTTTACCCAGCCTTTGCTCTCCCTGCGCCCTTGTCTCTTCCACTTCCTCGCTCCTCGCCTCCGAACGAACTCCGGCGAACTCTTCTTCCCCGGCGACCTTTCCTCGTGGCGATGTCCACCGGTCCCGCTCATTCGACGGCGTTGAGTGGTCCGGCGATCGAGGCCGCGCTTGCGACGCAGATGGGCGGCGCCATTACTCGTCCCGCGACGGCGGCCAATGTCTCCGTCGTCGCCCCTCGGGCTTCCTCCGCGCGCGCACCTGCGGCGGGCTCCTCGGCTCCTCCACCGACCACCACAGCAACGGCGACGGCGAACGCCCCCGGCGACGAGGAAGAAGAAGCGGCGGACCTCGGGTCCCGCTACTGGCTGTCTTCTATCGTCGACGAAGACGCCCTCCAAGATTTGGAGGCTGTCGGCTACCTCCCCACTCGGGAGGATTGCCGGTGGAGGGCCGCCTTGGGAGACATCATCCTGGCTCCGGAAGCCGGAGAACGGGTAATCCTCACCTCCCACCTGGTCAGGGGAATGGCGCTTCCGCCTTCCGCCTTCTTTAGTGAGGTCTTAGATCACTACGGGCTCCAGCCCCATAACATCGCACCCAATAGCATATTAGTCTTAGCCGGCTTCACAGCTCTTTTCGAAGGCTATCTAGGTATTAGGCCTAGTTTAGACTTCTTTAGATACTGTTTCCGTTGCCGGCGACAGACGGTGCCGGACGGCGGGCTGGCGACCTGCGGCAGCGTCACCTTCAACTGCCGCCAGGGCCGCCAATGATATCCTAAGATACCATACCTCGAGTCCGTCAAGGGCTGGACCTCCACATTCTTCTACTGCCAAGACATGGCAGCGCCGGGCCGTCAAATCAGCATTCCGGCATTCGTCAACGCGCCGCCCATGCCTCGCCCATGCTGGGACGAGGCGGTGCCCAGATTGACGGAGGAACTCCGCCTTATTCAAAGGCGGATCGAGTTGCTCACGAGGACGATGGCTCCCCCCCAGCTGGATGGGGTCGACACCATCATTTGCTGGCTCGGCCGGCAAATCCTCCCCCTGCGGTACAGCCCGCACAAGATGTGTCAGTATTCGCATACTGACACAGCCTCTCTTCGCGTGAGCGAAGAGATATTGCCGGTCGCCGACCTGGCATTCCGGCTCCGCAGCCTCGTTAAGGCGGGGTCGTTGAAGGCGGTCGAGGGCGTGCCCATGCACACCCACGACAATCCTCCCCTCGAGGTGAATATTTTCTTCCTTTACCCCTTGTTTGACAGCTTTGCCGGCTAGGATTGAGTTCCTTTAACATGCCTTCTTTTTCAGCTCTCCGAGTTGAGGGAGGATGACCTGGCTCCCGACTTCTACGAGTCGGAAGCCGGGAAGACGAAGAAGCGCAAGGCGTCCGGCGCTGCTTCCTCCACGGCGAACGCCGAGAGGAAGAAACGGATCGCATCGGCTACCGAGCCGACTCTCGCCAACATTTGCGAGAACGCGGGGATTAACATCCCCCGAAGGTACTCAACTTTGCTTTTTCCAGACGGCGAACCTTTTGAACATTGGCTGACTTATTGTGCTTGCTTTTTGTTTGACAGGGAAAGGGTCGCAACCTCCCGGTTGACGACCAGGCTCCTTGGCAAAGGAAAGCGACCGCAAGGCGGCTCGCCGGCCACCGTGCCGCCAACTCCCCCGCTCCACGCCGGCAGCTTCATGGCTGACGCTCGACGCCAACCTCCAGCTCCGGCTTCAGGTGCTCCGCCAAAGATCCCCTCCGCCGATCGCGCGCCGACAACTCCTCTACTACTGGCTGAGGCTACGGCCGATGATGCCGCTCAATCACGCGCCGCCAATGAAGGGTTGCTGGAAACGACTGCCGGCGGGTCTCGGAGGGCCGCTCCGACTACGGGAGGCGGCAAAGTCAGAGACCCTTGGTCTACCTTTAAGGAGGCCAAGGAGTCAACTTTGGCTTTTGCCGCCTTTGCCTCGCAGGCCTTTGACGACTTGGAGGGCGACCTATCTGTAAGTTTCTACCCCTCCGGCATATACATAGTCTTTCCCCCGAGCACTTAGATGGCTAGTCAAAAGAAACTTTGACTGCCGGCTTAGTGGTTATTCGACAATATGTTATATGCTTTTGGTTTTTCTTGCAGGGCCTTGTGTCCGCCAACGTCGAGCTTGTCTCCTCGCGAGTCGAGATAAACCGGCGCCACCGCGACCTGAAGAAGGAGTGCGAGGCCAAGGACAGGCGGATCGCTGAGCTGGAGGCGGCCCGCAAAAAAGATGAAGGTAGGGTGGATCCCTTTCTCCAACTATGCTTTTGACCTATGTTTTTTTCAATCATTTAGCTTAGCGAATCCATATTTGTAGAACTGCTAGACCACGCCCAGGATATCCTGAAGCCGTCCACTGATATGCAAGCTCTTATGAATGAAGCTTCCGACTTGGCGGCCGCCAACTTGGGAAACGACTGACGGCTGCCCCCGATCCGGCTAGGCGCTGCACGTCCTTCAGACAAGTAGGTCTGGATATGTTTTGGATGGCCTTGATCTTCTCCGGGTTAACCTCAATCCCTCGTTCTGAGACGATGAATCCGAGGAGTTTGCCGGCTGGGACGCCAAAAACGCACTTGGCGGGATTGAGTTTCATATGATACCTCCGGAGATTCTGAAAAGTTTCTTCCAAGTCCTCTAGGAGATCTGCCTTCTTTTTTGACATTACCGCGATGTCGTCTACATAGACGTGAACATTGCGGCCGATTTGTTCGTACAGGCAGTTTTGCATACAGCGCTGGTATGTTGCCCCTGCATTCTTCAAACCGAAAGGCATTGTAATGTAGCAGAAGGTTCCGTATGGAGTTGTGAAAGATGTTTTCAGCTGATCTGACTCTCTCATCTTGATTTGGTGGTATCCTGAGTAGGCGTCTAGAAAACAAAGCAGCTCGGAGCCTGCTGTGGAGTCTACGACTTGGTCAATTCTGGGCAGCGCAAAGGGATCCTTTGGGCAGCACTTGTTGACACCGGTATAGTTAATACACATCCTCAGCTCTTTATTCTTCTTTGGGACAAGTACAGGATTTGCCACCCAATCGGTGTGTACAACTTCTTTTATGAAATTGGCGACCTTCAGCCTATTTATCTCCTTCCCTATAGCCTTGCGTCTCTCATCCCCAAAGCGTCTTGTTGCTTGCTTCACCGGCTTGGATCCTTTTATGACGTTGAGCGAGTGCTCGGCAAGTTCCCTCGGTACACCAGGCATGTCGGAAGGTGACCATGCAAAGATGTCACGATTCTCACGGAGGAACTCGACGAGCGCGCCTTCCTATTTGCTGTCAAGGTTGGAGCCGATAAAAACTTGCTTAGACTTGTCACCTAGGATGAGGTCCGCCTTTTTGGTGTCTTCTGAAGCTTCGAAAGTCTTCTTGACATCCATCTTTGGCTTTGGCATGGCGTTGTCTGAATCCGCCCCGAGCAGCGCGAGTTCTTCCTTATGGATGACGGCTTCTGCGAAGGCGGCCATGCCACGCTCGCACTCCTTGGCTTTCTTGAAGTTGCCGGAAACCGTGATGGTTCCGTTTTCCCCCGGCATTTTAAGCTTGCTGTATATGTAGCACGGCCTTGCCATGAACTTGGCGAAAGCCAGTCGTCCGAAGATTGCATGATAGGCGCTTTTGAAGGGGACAACTTCGAACCGGAGGAACTCTGAGCGGTAGTTCTCTTTTGGTCCGAAAGTTACCTTCAGCTTGATGCTTCCCATTGACTTTGCTTGCCTGCCGGGCACTATGCCATGAAATGTGAGGTTGCTGTGATCCAGCTCATCCTCTGACAGGTTCATGCGGCTTAGCGTGTCGTAGTACAGGATGTTGAGGCTGCTGCCGCCATCCATGAGTACCTTTGTGAGTCTGAAGTTGTCGACAATGGGGCCGACGACAAGGGCGTACTTGCCTGGGTGAGGGACGTGATCAGGGTGGTCGGACCGGTCCCAAGTGATTGTTGCCTCCGACCAGTTCAAGTACTGAGGGACGTCCGGCATTGTCGCGTTGAGTTCGCGCATCTCCGCTTTATCCGCTTTAGCCGAAGGCGTGCCGACAAAGCACACAAGAGATTCTTTGACCTTCGGATACGGCTTCTTTTTCTTGGCGGTTGCGTCCTCTTCGCTTGAGATAGACATGTCGTCGTCATACTCATCCTCCTTGCTGTCTTTCTTGTCGTTCTTCTTTGACTTCTTTGACTTCCAGCCAACTGTGGGATCCTTTTTGAAGTCGTCCATGAAACGGCACTCTCCAAGCATGTGGTTGACCTTGCCCAATGAGGCGTGGATGGGACACGGCAAAAGCTTTGCCTGTTCGTAAGTGATTCGCGCCGCCTTAGGCCCTGAGCCGGCTTCGCGATTATCTTTCTTATTTTTCCACTTCTTTTTGCCGGCGTTTCCTTGGAACGCTACGGCTACCTCATTGGAAGGTCCGCCTTTGTCATCCGCCGCCTGTTTGCGCTTGTTGTTCCGCTTTGGTATGATGTTGACGTCTGGGTCATCGTCCCGGGCGTCGTCATCCGCCGCCGCGTATTGGGCGGCTAGGTTGAGCATCTCACCAAGGTCCGTGATTTGCTCGCGGACGAGCCTATGACGGAGCAAGGAATTCTTCTGTAGGCCCGTGTAGAAGGCATGGATAGCCTGCGCGTCCGAAACACCATGACAGTTGGCCTTTTCGGATATCCAGCGGCTGACAAAATCTGTCATGGTTTCGTCCGGCTTTTGGATACAGCGCTGCAAATCCGTGTAGGTATTTGGACGCTTGTATGTTCCTTGGAAGTGCTGGGAGAAAACCTTTTCCATGTCGTACCAGCTATGGATGGACTTTTCAGGAAGGTTGTCGATCCAAGCTCTTGCCGTGCCTTCCAACATGAGAGGTAGGTAGCGGACGGCAATATGGCTGCTCCCGCCGGCAATCTCTATGGCCATGGCGTAGTCGGAAAGCCATGAGTCCGGCTTAACAATGCCGTTGTACCTAGAACAGTTTTTTGACACTGATGTCATGTCCTTGGGGAACGGTTCTTTGCGGATGGCGTCACCGAAGCACTTTGGTCCAGAGTATAGCGGCTCCTTTCCTCTTGCTATGTCTTGTAGGCGGTGTCGTGCGTCTTTTGGATCGAGCTGTCGTGCGCCTCTGTTTGCGTCCGGTCCGTCCTGCGCCGCCCGGCTTATGCTGCGCCTGGGCCCTTCTACCTCCTCTCTCCTCTTGCTGCCAGTGCTATGCTGCGGAGACCGGCTGCGGCCTCTCCTTGGAGGGTCGTTGCCGGCATCTTTTCTAGGCGGCTGCCTGTTGTTCCGGCTACCGCCATTGTCGCGTCTTGGCTGAGGTGGAGGTGGTAGGTCTCCTCTGCTTCCCGTCCTTGAATTCTCGTCCCGCCTTGGCTTTGGCGGCGGTGCCTTCTTTGGAGGTGGCGTTGCCTTCCTTTTGTCGCCATGGCTACTGGAGCCCGACGGGCCTTCGGGGTCGGCACCGGGTGCAGCTTTGCACTTGCCTGACTTAGACTCTAGGTCTCCCCCGCGGGCATCCGCCATGTGGCCGTAGGAATCAGCGCGAGCTTGTTGTTCTAGGGCCTTGCTTACGAAGTGTCTTGCGTTGGCCAACTTCTCTTCCGCCGTGTAAGTGTTGTCGTCCAGGGTATCTAGCACGGCAGCCGCGTTGAGGATAGGGGTGCAGAAGACAACGTCCCCCCTTCTATCCACTCGTTGTGGCGCCGTACGCCAATCGAACCCTAGGTCTTGAGCCGCTGTCGTTGCTTGCGTAGGCGGCTCTTTTCCACGGCGGTTTTTTGATGACCTTTTCTCATCGAAGAGTTGCCGGCTTGTTTTGGCCGACATCTTCTCCTGCTCTTTCTTGATCTTCTTCGCAAGGCTCTCAACGTGCTCCTCTCTTTTTCGTAGGAAGTCAGAGTGCTTAAGCATGTTAAGCCTGAGTTCTTCCACTTCGTCGAGTGGGGTGTTTTTGTTCACCGGAGTATTCATGATCTCGTCTACTTCTTTGATGACGGAGAGCAAATCTGTGGGTTTGCTGCTGCCGCCTTTCTCGAGGCCAGTTTTCTTCTTTGCGCACACCTTGTCGGAACTTTCGATGAGTTGGCCAGCAGTGGTGTCTCCGGCTTCTTCCGCCGGCTTGATTTGCGCTTCTGAAGTAACTGGGGTTGTCTCGTGACCGACAACAACCATCATAGCCAGCTTGTCAGGCATGTCTGTATCTGCTGTACCCTCTGAGGGAGCCGGATTTCCACTGGAAAAGCGGGTTTTGATCTTCTCTTCGAAGAGACTAGCATCATCGTCGGAGTCAGAGTCTATGTTGACTTGAACGATAGATCTGGATCCGGCATCTGACATCGCATCCTCCTGCAGAGCAGGGAGGATTGATTCAGGATCGTTGTTTTCCGGCTGGGAGTCGGATCCCAGTCCGACAACTCCGACGAAGTGGAAATCAGATTCGGCCGACTCCTGGGAGAAGGCGGATTCAGATCCATCTTGCCGCTCGACTCCTTGGTCGAAGGGTTGGTGGGTGGGGTTGTAGAAACGCGGTAGGCCGTACGCCTCTGGCGTGTACCCGATGAAGACGTCGATCCCTCCGATCGGCACGATTGCGCATCCGATAAGGTAGTCATCCGCCGGGAGCCAGGACTCATCCGAGTTGACGTAGCTATGGCCGTCAAACCTTGTGACGCGACCGACGGCGATCTGCTTGCCCACGCCGCCAAGTGTTCCCGCCTGGAACGTGACGCCAGGAACCTTATGCCCCATGGTGGGCGCCAACTGTCGTGGTATCGGCATAATTGATAGGAGACGGGGGTCCTCTAGCCTACGTATGGATTGTGGGGAAGAAGGTCGGTGTCGTCGAGGTCGGGATTGAACACGGCGAGTTTACCCAGCTTCGGATCCCACAGCGGTGGCGGGATCCTACGTGCTACTATAATTCACTATGAGGCAATAGCCGTGAACAGGTTACAATGTGTTTGATGCGTATTGAAGCGTGCCCTAAAGGCTTCCTGGTGGCCGGCTTATATAGGCGGCCAGACCCCAGGATACAAGGTAAGTACTTGTCCGGCAAGTAATCAGAGTCCTAGACCTAGCCGGCTTAGTTGCCGCCTTCCGTCTTGGGCTCGGTGGCTTGATGGGCTTAGGCCTTCCGCCTTCCTTGGACCGTCCGCCTACTTCCTTGCACGTCAGCTATCTGGGCCGCCCTGCAGGCCTTGGCCTTACCACCCTTGGGCGACCCTGGACTAGCCGGATTGATCCATGCTGGTTATACCCCTAGTTGATATATCCCCAACAGTGCCGCTTGATGTTGATCCCAATTGTCTTTATTCTGCCTTGCTAATACTTTTGCACTTGTCTCATCGCTTACAGAAGCCGATCCTCCATCAGCCGGTGGTGCCCGGGTCACAACATGAACCGTCATTTGACGTACGTGTTCCAATGGTGTCGGGTGATCTTCATCTTCAAGCCCATCTCCATAACGATCCTCGAACAATGGCAAGATTGACTCTGTGTCTGTATCTGGATCTGACATATTGGTGGGTGTAGCGTACCTGCACTTAAAATATGGCAAGGTACCTGTGTATAGTGCAAATCACTGGATCGATTCGTTTGCACACATAGTTTACGATGTAATATCAAAACAAAGTATCAATTTTATTACATCGATGATCCAGACTTGGAAAATATTCTTTTACAACTTGCATAGCACAAAGCTAGCATAGAAAGAGTGAACAGCGGAATTACAATAGCAGTGAGTCTCCATCATCGTAATGTTGCCACAGGCGAAAACATGTTGGTTGCAGACTTGAAACCTTTAAACGAAACCTCACTCGTCATCCGAACAATCTGCAATAAGAAAAATATTGCAACAACATGGGTAAGATTCCATTAAAATTGGAGTCTGGCAAGTGACACTATGGTGGACACTTAGTGGAATAACTCTACTAACCTATATGCATATTTGGCTGGTGGAGTTCAAATCTATTTTGCATAAAGCCAATTTTTCCTAACTCCTTGGAAAACACTTTTCTTCTATTCGAGACATCCGTGACATGATATCCACTTTCTCTTTCTACCCTTTTTCACCCATAAAGTTTTAAATTTTGAAGTTGGAATGGTGGAATCCTCCGTTGACGTCCGTGATCAGCTGCTCAATTTGTC
Source organism: Poa annua (assembly GCA_026929855.1). Classification (NCBI taxonomy): domain Eukaryota; kingdom Viridiplantae; phylum Streptophyta; class Magnoliopsida; order Poales; family Poaceae; genus Poa; species Poa annua. The sequence continues at coordinate 26,390,246 of CM049432.1, forward strand.
TGTGCCGGGGACACGACTAAGTACTTAGTTTTACACTCTGCATAGGTTGTGCACGTTCACCATTGTACCCATTTAACCCAAACTATCCTTTACACACTTAGAGTGATAAGGAAAAGGAGAAGAATGAGACGAGATCTTTCAGAAGGATTTTCCCTCCCACTCTGGCTTGACCCGTTCCACCTAACACCCTCTACATCTGCTTGTCAAGCCGGGGCGAGTCCACGCAACTTAGTTGATCAAGACAAGGCCCAGAAGGCAATGGCTGCACTGGAAGCAATCGTCACTCGGAGTTCTTCAGATCCCTTTGTTCCCTGGGTGGCCATCCACAAGTGCACGTACTCCAGGAACCATACACATAGGCCTTGAACGGCAGTTGACCACCTAGAGGGGGGGTGAATACGTGGTGACCAGTTTTTATGTCTTTTTCAGTTTTAGGCTAGCAGAAAGTAAGTTGTCTATATGTGCAACTAGGTGATACAAGTGATAGACAACAAAGAAGCTAAACAAGTACAGGAATTGAAGATGCGATAAAGGAGAGTGGAACAAGACAACTGTAGGAACTCGAAGACGGCGATTTTATCCCGAGTTCCACCACATAGGTGTACGTCTCGTTGGAGGGGTGTGAGCTACCACAAAGGTTTGCTCAACGCCACAAAGGCCTCACCCTATTCTCCTGTGAATTGGACCACAAAGGTGCGAATCCACGTTTCCACCAAGGACTCCTTTAAGGGCGGAGAAGATCCCGTACAAATTCGTGAGGCACACACACAACTGAATTGGGGGCTCTCACACTGACCACAACAGGTCACTTCCACAAAGGATCAAAACACACAAGATTGAACCTAGCTATCCACAAAGGAACCCTAGATCCGTTGCCCTTCAAGATATAGAGGGGGAAAATCAAAACGCTTCGGTGGAGTTGTAGGTCGGTAGCTTCTCCCTCAGATCCCCAAGTATCAAAAGATTTGAGTGGCTAGATTGGGAGATCCGGAAGGAGAGAGAAAACGTGGAGCTTAATCTGCTACCCTCCCTAAATTCTGCCCGTTGTACAGCCGCCAGCTCGGAAATCTCCGGGTTGAGATCCGGAGATCTCCGGACTCCGGATATCTCCGGTAGGAAATCCGGTTGAGCGGGGCTCGGAGTCAAAGCTGATTGATCTTCTAGACTTAGCAGAAAATCCTCTGTCACTCGGAGATCTCCGGACTGGGGCTCGGAAATCTCCGAGCGCCGGAAATCTCCTAGAGCATTTCCGGCTAAGCTTGAGTTGGAGTCAGTACGCAACTGGGTTCTGGACTTGGTAAACTTCTTCTGCCACTCGGAGATCTCTGGACTGGGGCTCGGAAATCTCCCAACGCCGGAAATCTCCTAGAGCATTTCCGGCCAAGCTTGAGTTGGAGTCAGTACGCATCTGAGTTTGTGACTTAGAGGAAATCTCGATTAGCTCGGAGATCTCCGGTCTAGGGACCGGAAATCTCCTGACTGAATTCCTGATGAAAGACCAAGTGAAGCAGTACTGAAAATCAGGCAATTTAAGTATTCACTCTTATCAACCGACCTGTAATAGAACCTGCATACTTCATCACAAACATTAGAATACCTTTTGTGTTGTCATTAGTCACCAAAATATGGGAGTGCAAAGAATGCACTTTCAGGCCTGAGTAGCCACTCAACTTCGCCACCATATACAACCAATCCACCCAGCAGGTTCTTTATTAACTTAGTAGAATTTAGATTCTCACAAAACAACATTTGCATAGCATCAAATAATTCTACTAAGTATTGTATAGGAACCTAGACACAGAAGTAAGGAATTTTTACACAGGTCTAGCATAGCAATACTATCCTACACATGCTTATATAAAAATACACTAAGTAATGCATATAGAAAATAGTAGGAGGTTTATGAGGTGTGCCACTTGCCTTTGGAGGATGTCTTTGCTCACAAACTCTTTTCAGCGTTACTCGGAGCTCTCCGTTCAATCTAAGCAATATAGGCAAACAACAATACAACAATCAACATAAAACACAACAACTCAACGCATACCAACACATACAAAATGAACAAACAAATTTCATAAACTTGTAAGGAAAATATGTTTATGCATGACGTGCAAAATATTTCTAAGGACTAGAAATGCATGTCATGCCATGAAAATCTTTTAAGTTTACGCAAGGCAAATATGTTAGTAAAAAATGACTAAGGACTAAGGTCATAGGTTGGAAAAAAATATTTTGCTATAAATCATCTTGAATAAGCACTCTAATGGCTTAGTCATGATGTGCATAAATACTTAGAGAAAATACTAAGTCTATTCTTCAAGGTGATCAACCATTATTAACAACTCTTTGTAAATTAGATATTCACTATAGTGAGAGAGACAGACACCCGGCCAGCCACTTAAGTTGTGGAACAGGTCTCATGTACGTGCACAGTAAGGTTAGTATCCAGGCCGCTTCATCTCACTATGCTGCTAGGATCCAACAAACTTCAAAGATGGTAATAACATGATCAAAACATATTTATGTCTAAAGTGAAAGACAATATTAGGAAAGAGGGAACAGATAGGAAGAAGGATGTAGTTGGTCTTCCAGGCTTCATCTCCAGACTTGTTAATTTCTCCTTGGTGATGTCTTGATTGAATTTTTGGTAGACTTGGTAATTCTTCAGACTTGATGATTCTTGTATCATCGAGGCTGGTCTTGGATTTAACTTAGCCACCACGAAGTCTAAGAGAGAAGAAAAGAAAGAGAGAAAGACTTAGAGAATAAAGGGGGTTGATCTTCTTCAACTTCTTCTTGATTTTTCTTCCAAGTGCTTCTACTCCTTGAAGATACTTCTGCAGTCTTGTTTTCTTGGCTAAGTCCTTCATTGGCCTTCTAGCTCCATATTGAAGATCCCAAGTGTTTCTTAGTGCATAACACTTTACGAGAGCACTAAGTTGAAAATAATCCTAACTTAGAGAAAAATAATGAAGAAGTTTTCCTATGAGAAGTATATATATATGAGAAAATATGTTACGCATGCAATCCACTTTTTAATCATAATAAACATCATACTAAATTTTGTGATTTATAAAGTATGCATGAGGCCATAAATGCAATTTAATTAATTTATATTTTTGCAAAATATAATAAAAGGAATAAATATAAGATTAAATTTTTATGTGATTAAAATTTTATAACAAAATTTTATAAATGGTGTTAATAGATAGAGGGGATTTTAATAAATTCATAGCAATTGGATTTAATCAAAAATAATGGTTCTATCAAAAGTTATGTCAAAATTACTCAATTATTCAAATTAAACATATAACTGTTAAATAATCAAAATAATACTCAAAAATATTTTATAACAGAGGCATCATATTACACATATTCTAAGATTTCCAAAACAATTTTATTTGCAATTTTTGAACTTATAGATTTAAATTTATGACAAATATACTCAAATCATCCATTTGAGATATGAATAATTTAAACTAAGTCAAATTTGAATTCTAACATATCTCAAATATTCTACATGTCAAGGGCTTTCCAAATATATAAAATTTATTAAATTTGGCTATGTGGTGAAAAAGTTATGAGGGTTTGAACTACATGGACTTTTTTTGTAAAACTGCCACTTAATTCTATTCGGAAAAATAAATAGAAGAATGTCTGGCTGACTTGGCTCTAAGGGATTGGTTCAGATCTAGGGTTAACTGGGGCCGTACGATCTTATGAGGGTCGGACGGACCAGATCTGGAGATACCTCTTCGGGCCAATCTGATCTGGTCCGTAGATCTGCATCTGACGGTCCTGGAGGTGTTGACCTGGAGGTGGTGGCGTCGGTGGCTGGAGACGAGGGGGAAGGAGGCGCTGCGCCTCGGGAGATGACGAGGACGGCGATCCGGTGGTCCTCGGGGCATGGGAAGGTGACGCCGATGTTCTGCACGATGCGGCGAAGACAAGGCAGGTCATGGCGTCGAGCAAGACCTCTTGGAACGGAGTGGAGGCGCGGCCGTAGTCGCGGCGGCGCGATAATCTTCGGGTTCCGCATAGTCTCGTCGATTTTTAAAATTAATAATTTTGAAATATTGGTTTAATACAAATTTGACACTTAATGTCAAATTTTAAATTATAGCTTTATTAACTTTCATTTTGGCTAAATAAAATTTATGAAATACCCACATCCAAATATTTTTGAATTTAATTTATTTAAACTCATTTTAAAATACTAAATTCATTTTTGGCTTTAGTATAATATTAAATAGTATAACTCAACTATTTGAAATGAAAAGGGAAATGTAATGTATTCAGTTTTTATTCAAAATATTTTGTGACCATTAAGTTTTATATTATGATAAATCATTTCAAAACTCCATAAAATACCTTTGGAAAAGGTTCCAGATTTATTTCATTTCTTATATTAAATATATTCATGAAATTCATTTTAAACTTTTGAAAATTAATGAAAGTAATTTAAGTTAATGAAATGCCTATTTGGACAATTAATTATAAAATCTATGAAGTTTTATATTTATAAACTATATACTTGAAATTTCCAAACACTATGTTTTCAAGTCAGGTAAAGAATGAAAACCATATGACAATTAGACCATGTTTTAAATAGTTTAAAAGAATACTTGTAAATATTATTTTAATTTATGAATAGCTATGGCTAAGTTATTGAAATCAAATACTTACAAAGAAACATTTTATTTCATGCACATGGTTTGAAAGTTTGTAAATTATTTGTCAAATTACATATTGAGCTTTTAAGAAATTCAATGGATAATATAATGTTAAACTTGAAACAACCTTTTGAAAATGCTTGAAGTCTTTTATAGTTGTTTTCTTATGCATTTAATGTTCGATTTTAATCAAAAACAAAAGTTTTATATTTTAGTGATTTTAAAACATTCCAAAATATTGGGATGTTACAGTGGGTGTGATAATGGAATCTTCCATAACTTGGATCGCCGACTCTACCTCTCCGGTGGTAGCTTCAAATTCTGGCGATCCGACTGACTCTTCTTCGTCCGTATGGGACATCGTGGTTGACCCGGACACTGATTTGAACTCCGACTCATACTGTTCTCTGCCGGCTCCGCTAGATCGGATCACACCGACGAAAACATCGATCTGCCCAAAGATGAGCATAGATCCGGCTTCCAAGAAATCTGCCTCTTCTGTCCAGCCCGAGTCGTCCACGATCTGCTCCCCTCCTGCAAGCGTGTGGATCTGGCCGATAGCTAGGTTTTCCATACCTCGCCGCGCTTCTCCTGATAAAGTGATGCTCTTGGCCACATGCCCCACGGTGGGCGCCAACTGTCGTGGGATTGTCACGACAGATGTTTCCGGGATGAGAGGGATGGCGGCTTCCGATATCAGGAGCTTGTCTAGCGTGGCGTGGGGAAACAAGGGTTTACCCACGTTCGGCCCCTCATCTTGAGGTAAAGACCTACTTCCTGCTTCAGTTTTATTCATCAGGGTTTCGAGGACTCGGCGCGTTACCTTCTGGGTCTCGAGATTACAATGCTGGTATTGCCAGTGACTTGTGTCGATGGAACTTAGGTCTCTAGGAACCAGGAGACACCCTTATATAGGCAGTGGGTCTCGCTGGAGGTACAAGGCCGGGTCCGGGTTCCTATCATACACAGACTCTACTCTAAGTCCTCTAAGACTCCGCTTTCCTTAGCAGGACTCCGTCTTGTACTTGGTCTCCAACCTTCTGAATCCTTCTTGCTTGTGGGCCAAGGCTTACGTTGCGCACCGGCTTACGTGTCACCCGGCCCATGTCCTTATGCTAGATCCGTCCCAGGCTCTTGCCAGGCCGGCTTATCTTCTATGTCGGTGGGCCTACCGGGTTATGATCCCCCCAACACTATTAACAAGATGCCACTGTGTCAGTTCCCTGTTTTCTACTATTTTGGTTTCAGAAAAGTACTTAAGGAAATATTCACGGAATTGGACAAAAACATCCTGAAACTATTTTTGCATCGGGAAGGTTCCAAAACACCGAAGACAAGACGGAGAGGCTCCACGAGGCGGCCCCACCTGGTGGTGGCGCGGCTCCCTTCCTGGCCACGCCAACACCTGGTGAGAGCCCCTCGGGCGCCCACCGACATCGCCCTTTCGCCCATAAATAGACCCCGAGGAGAAAACCCTAAAAGGATCGGCCATCTTCCATGAAAAGTTGCCGAGCGCCGCCGCCATCGCCGACAAGTTTCGGGTGTCAGAAGTTCCTATTTCGGCGCCTTGCCGGGATGGGGATCCACCCACGGAGCCATCTCCATCGACTCCACCGTCTCCACTTCGACTCCATAATGGTTTGTGAGTAGTTCCCACATGGACTACGGGTTCTTGGTTGTAGCTAGTTGGTACTCTCTCTCCCATGTACTTCAATACAATGTTCTCATGAGCTTCCTTACATGATTGAGATCCATATGATGTAATCGGTGTTGTGTTTGTTGGGATCCGTTGAATCGTTACATTATTATCAGCATATCTATATAAGTTTGTGAAGTTATTGTTGCTGCAATCTTGTTGTGTTTAATGCTTGTCACTAGTGCACGAGTGGCATGATCTTAGATGTAAGCTCTATATTTATTGCTTTGATTGTATCTACAAGTTTTATGCACATGTCATTGTCCGTAGCCGATGGCCCTAAAGTGACAACAATTGGGATAACCGGAGGGAAAGGCTGCGATGTGCGGATCACATGTTTTCACCAAGTGTTAATGCTTTGCTCCGGTGCTCTATTAAAAGGAGCACCTTAATTGCCAGTAGTTTCCCTAGAGGCCCCACTGCAAACGGGCTGGCTGGACAAAAGATGTTATGCAAGTTTCTCATTGCGAGCACGCACAACTATATATGGACAACTTGCCTGCTAAATTAATAATCTGCATATTCTTACTTAATGCTATTTCATTATTGTCAATTGCCCAACTGTAATTTGTTCACCCGACACTTGTTCTTAGAGAGTTACCACTAGTGTAGATAGCTGGGAACCCTGGTCCTTCTGACATCATCATTGCTCTAAAGTCAACTCCACGCAAACAACTCTTCTCTGGTGTCGTTTTCTCTGTGTGACTGTTACTATTGCTCTCGTATTACTGCTGCTTTCACATCACACCTGTTACTAGTGCTTTTCCATGTGCAGCTGAATTGACAACTCGGCTGTTAAGACTTATAAGTATTCTTCGTCTCCCCTTGTGTCGAATCAATAAATTTGGGTTTTACTTCCCTCGAAGACTGTTGCGATCCCCTATACTTGTGGGTTATCAAGACTATTTTCTGACGCCGTTGCCTGGGAGGCATAGCTCTACTCATAAGTTCACCTGGGGAGTACACTCTACCTCTCTCTATGTTATTATTTTATTGTATTTTATTTTCTTGTCTAGTTTATTTTTGTCTTGTTTTCCTTTTTTTATATAATTGAAAAACCATAAAATTTGAAAAACCAAAAATTTAAAAATTGTTACTATGGAAGAACTTAATGAATTATATATGAATTATAGAGAATCACATAAAGGGAAAGTCACGAGAGGCGTGTTTGTTAAGTTGAATACAATTGCTAAAGTTTTGCTTAGATGCCATGATATAAATTGTTACTCTAAACAGGATACTAAACATATGAAATTCCAATGTGGCTTTAGTAAAGAAGTTTTAATTGTGAACTATCATTGGAACACCTTGGATTTAAAGAAGTAGAACAATTTGTTCTATTTATGGGAGCTTCTGAAATAGAATCCTTCGTGTCAAAAAATTATGAAACTTGTGTTTCATGTGAAACTTATAAAGATTATGTCTCCTCTATCCTTGATTATTGCATAGAATATTAATCCTTATATCATTGATTATAAAGAGAGACTCATTAATGCACAAGAATGTATCCACAATTTGCAGGAACCTGTGGAAGAAGAACTTGCTGAATCTGAAAGCTCATTAGATGATAAAGAGGAGGAGAGTGAAGAACAAAATGAGGAAGCATGGAGTAGCTACCCATGCCTACCTTCTAATGAGAGTAACTCTTCATCTCTTACACTATTTGATTGTCCCCCATGCTTACCAAAGGAGGATGAATGTTATGCTCCTGTTGTCGGAGAGTGACTCCCACAGAACAGGGATTGTCACGCCCTGAAGAGTAGTTCAAAAGGGGGATTGAACACGCAGGTCAAACAACTCTCGAGAGGCACGACGACGGTGCTCGCCGGGCCTGGAGAGGAACAACCACGACAGAAATGGACACTGGCCCGTACCCAGGTTCACGATCCTCAGGAGGAGGTAACACCGCTACTCCTGCTTGTCTGTATTGCACTGCAGAGGTTACAATACAATGAGCTTGCCGAGGGCTCTCTTGAGGCAGTTTGTGCTTGGAGAGGGACACAATGGTTGTCTTCCTCGTCCAGCAGATGGCTATCCTACTTGCTCGGCTAGGGTTTCAAGTGTTTAGCAAGGAATTGGCCAATCCTTCTCTACGGTGGAGCTCTTGCTCCTTTTATAGGCGCCATGAGCATCTCCCTTGCGCAGTGCGTCCACGGTGGGCTCCCACGGTCAGCGGCGCAGAGGAGTTGGAGTCCACCGCTGCTGAAACCTCCATGGACACGTTCCATCCGCGATAAAGTTGGGCGCGGTGGCCGACAGGCAGCAGACCGCGCAGAACGGCTCGCAGGGGTTGCAGTGACCGCGGTGGGGCCCACGATGATGATCTTCTTGGAGTGTTGCGCCGTCCAGCCGCTTTATCACCAGAGAGGAAAGTTCCAGCTGTCCTGGTGCGGGCGGCGCAACTTTGTTGACTCCTTTATCACCAGAATGGCAACTGGAGTGCTCGCGTCACTCTGCGGCTGCTGAAGAGGCCATGTGCGCCCTACAACGCTTGCTTGGCTGCAAAGTATCTCCACAGGGCCGCGGAGGCCTGTAGAGAGGTTTCCGTTGACTTCTCTCCAGGCGAAGTAAGCCTTGGGGAGTCTCTTGAAGTGCGCGGTCCTCTTCAGGCCCTGGTTTCCTCTTCAGGCCCTCGAGGGGAGTTGCCTCTTCAGTTGTGGGTGGCGGCGGGAGCACTTCGTCTGTGCTTGCCGGCATGGCTGCTTTATGGATGCCTTGAAGAGTCTCTCTTCAAAGACGCCTGGCAGCTGAGCTTGCCTCCTTGATGCGCTTTTGGTGATGTCAGCAGCCTCCTGATTTTCCTTCCCCGGGATGTGCATGAGCTCCATGCCCCTGAAGTGCTTCTCCAGCCTGCGGACCTCTTTAAGGTATGCAGCCATGTGGTCGTCCTTAGGCTTGTAGCTCTTATTGGAGAAGTTTACGAGCAGCTGGGAGTCACCCTTGACGAGTAGGTGCTTGATGCCTAGAGCGATGGCGGCACGTAGGCTGGCGAGTAGGCCCTCGTACTCATCAATGTTGTTTGAGATCTTGTCGATTCCGAAGCACAGCTGGACCGCGTAATAGAGCTTGTCACCCTTAGGCGAGATCAGGACGACGCCAGCCCCGCCATGGCGGCAAGCGAAAGCTCCATTGAACTTCATGGTCCAGTGGCTGGGTATTTTGTCTCCAGAGGGCTCTGGCTCTTCTCCTATAGGCTCTTCAGGGGTTGGATCAGTCCATTCGGTGACAAAGTCTGCCAGCGCTCTCCCTTTGATTACCCTTGTGGTATCGAAGCGCAAGTTGGATGGCTGTAGCTCTATATTCCATCCCGCGACACGGTCAGTGGCGTTAGGGTTGCGTAGGATCTGCTCCAGGGGGAATGAGGTGACCACCGTGATAGGGTGTCCCTGGAAGTAGTGTCGCAACTTTCTTGAAGTGATGAGGAGCGCAATGAGGAGGTTTTGCTGCATTGGGTACCGTTCCCGAGCATCCCACAATACTATGCTGACAAAGTAGACGGGGTGCTCGACAAGGGTTGTCAATTTAGGTGCAGCGCTTTCTGCCTGAGGGGGCTCTTCAGGCCTCTTGGCGAGATTGCCCTACGGAGACTCTTAAGGCTTGTCGAGGTTGGCCTGTGGAGGCTCTTGAGGCTTGTTGAGACTTGCTTGTGGGGGTGCCTCCACAGGGTCGCCTAGGGTCGACTCAGCCTGTGGCTCAGGGCCTGCCGGTGTGTTTGCGGAGTCTGTCCCCTTGTTGAGCTCCTCATCAGGCGGTTTTGGCTTTGGAGTGGTTGCACTCTTCTTATGGAGGACTGGCTCTTCTCTTTCTACCACCAGGACGGCGCTGGCGGTCTGTGGAGTGGCTGATAAGTACAGCTTCAGCTGCTCGCCTGTCCTTGGGGCAACCATGACTGGTGGGCTGGCCAAGTACTTCTTCAAGTCCTCAAAAGCTTTTTCCGCTTCAGGCGTCCACTTGAAAGTGCTAGACCCCTTCATGATCTTAAAGAAAGGCAGGGCTCTCTCGCCAAACTTGGAAATGAAGCGGCCCAGGCTGGCCATGCATCTTGCTAGGCGTTGCATGTCCTTGAGCCGGCGAGGAGGTTGCATTTCCTCTATGGCCTTGATCTTGTCAGGATTTGCCTCTATGCATCGGTGGGACACGAGGAAACCTAGCAGCTTGCCTGAAGGCACTCAGAAGACGCACTTGGCGGGGTTGAGTTTGATGTTCACCTTGCGCATTTTGGCGAAGGTCTCTTCAAGGTCCCTAAGGAGGGTATCTCCCTCTCGAGACTTGACGACGATGTCATCGACGTAAGCCTCTTCAATTCTGCACATTTGCTCGCCAAGGGCTCTCCTCATGAGCCTCTGCAAGGTGGCGCCAGCATTCTTCAGGCCGAAGGGCATGCAGACATAGCAATACACACCACAAGGGGTGAGGAATGCTGTCTTCTCCTTGTAGTCCTTAGCCATCTTGATCTGGTGATAACCAGAGAAGGCATCGAGAAAGCAGAGGAGGTCGCAGTCTGCCGTGGAGTCCACGATTTGGTCGATCCTTGGCATGGGATAAGATTCCTTGTGGCATGCCTTGTTGACATCAGTGTAATCGATGCAGAGGCGGCCTCCTCCGGCGGGTTTTGGGACAACCACACCGTTGGAGAGCCAAGTGGGGTGCGCGACTTCGCGGACAACTTTTGCCGCTTTTAGCTTCTCGACCACTTTGACGATGAATGCTTGCTTCTCGGGGGCTTTCTTTCTTGCCTTTTGCTTGACGGGGCGTGCGTTTGGACACACGGCCATGTGGTGCTCAATTACCTCCCTCGGTACACTGGACATGTCTGACGGAGTCCATGCGAACATGTCAGAGTTTGCCCGGAGGAAGGCGACGAGCACGCTTTCCTATTTGGGAGGCAGAGCAGCGCCAATGGTGACGCTAGCCGACGAGCCTTCAGCCCCCGAGCTGCTAGATCTTAGAGAGACCTTCTTCACGGCGGCTGGCTCCTAGGAGAACAACTGCTTCTTCTTCTTGGGCCTCTCGGGAGGCTCCATGTCCTCATCAGCAGGGTATTCCATGGCCGCTATCTTGTAGGATGTCTCGACAGCGCGCGTAGCATCCAGGACATATCCACGAATGGTTATGGTGCCGGCGCTGTCGCGCATCTTGACCATGTTGTTGCGTGACGACCATGAACTTCGCGAGGGCGGGGTAGCCTAGGATGGCGTTGTATGACAGGCCGATGTGCGCAACATCAAAGTCGATGTGCTCAGTGCGGTAATTGTCCTCATTGGCGAAGGTGACGGCAAGCCTGACCTGCCCCAGAGACTCGATTGAGACGCTGGTGACTCCCGTGAAGGTCCTAGAGGGCATGAACCGCTCGTAGGACACTTGAAGCACTTCGAACGTCTCGATTGAGATGACATTCATGCCTGCACCACCATTGATGAGTGTCTTGGAGACGGCGATGTTGTCGATGGTGGGGCTGCAGACCAGCGGGAGGGTTCCAACAGTCTTGGTGGACTTGGGGTGGTCCTGAGCGTCGAAGGCGATGGTGTACTGCGACCACTTGAGGGACCTGGAGGTCTCAATACTGGGAAGCTTGTCGTGGATGCCCAACTTCTCGAGCATCCTGCTATTCGTGACGCCCTCGCGGAAGGCGGCAATGACTTGGGTGTCTGGGATGTTCAGGATCTTGTTGCGCACTTGGCTGAAGCACTGGATGTACTTGCGGAGGGTCTCATCCTTCTTCTGCACCACAGCGTGCAAGTCGTTGTGGGTGAGGGCGCACTCGTATGTCCCCTTGAAGTTAGAGATGAACTGCTTGCAGAGCTCCTCCCAAGAGTTCACAGAGTCCTCCGGGAGGTTAAGGAGCCACGACAACGCAGAATCACGAAGCGTGTGGGACACCCAGCTGGCCATGACCTTGTCGTCTCCGCCTGCCGCCTGGATGGAGGTGGTGTAGAGCTGCAGGAACTCTATGGGGCTGCTGGAGCGGTCGTAGCCCTTGGGTAGAGCCGGCCTGAACTTTGGGAGCCAGACCACGCGGCGCAGGGAGCGGGTGAACGCCATGCAGCCTGTGGCATACGTGGCGACTCCATGCTGCAGCACGCCATGGTTCTGCTGGCCCGCCTGGCCAATTTCTTCCACAAGGCGGTTCTAGCGGTTGCGCTGGAGCTCCATCCCCACGTGCGAGTCTGGCGCGGTGCGCTGCACGATCAGGCAGTCGTGAGGCGACGACGCGTGGGAGGCGGCCCTCTACGTCGCAGCCGGTGTGGGCCCCGGAGGAGACGGAGGCGCGTCTGGCGCTGCCATGCCAGCAAGGGAGGGGTGCACGACGGACTGCGATAGAGCGGGGCGAGCTGTGGAGATGTCGACGAGGTGGTAGAGGCGCTCCAGCCACTGCTCGTGGGCCTCAGCGGTGGCTGGTAGCGGAAAAGTTCTTGCGCCATGAGGAGGGCGGTGTGTGGCGCGGGGTCCTTCCTTCCTTGGGCGGAGCCGCTCGGGCGCTGCGTCGGGTGCGAGGACTCTGCATCCTCTTGATGCTCGACATCGTGCTCGGGCTCCTCCACGTGAGGGCCGGAGTTGGCGCACTCCTCATGGCGGGGTCGTCCCCGCCGTCCGCGAGTGCGTCAGGCGCGGCGCGAGCTCCTTCTGACGCGCGTCTGTTGGCGCGAGCGGCGCAGGCGGCGCGAGTAGCGCGGGTGTCCGCCATGGCACGGAGGCGGCTCGAATGTCGTTGACGTGCCTTAATCCCCTACCTGGCGCCAAATGTCGGAGAGTGACTCCCACGGAACAGGGATAGTCACGCCCTGAAGAGTAGTTCGAAACAGGGATTGAACACGGAGGTCAAAGAACCCTCGAGAGGCACGACGATGGTGCATGCCGGGCCTAGAGAGGCACAACCATGACAGAAATGGACACCGGCCCGTACCCAGGTTCACGGCCCTCGGGAGGAGGTAACACCACTACTCCTGCTTGTCTGTATTGCACTTCAGAGGTTACAGTACAATGAGCTTGCCTAGGGTTCTCTTGAGGCAGTTTGTGCATGCAGAGGGACACAATGGTTGTCTTCCTCCTCCAGCAGATGGCTATCCTACTTGCTCGGCTAGGGTTTCAAGTGTTTAGAAAGCAATTGGCCGATCCTTCTCTACGGTGGAGCTCTTGCTCCTTTTATAGGCGCCACGAGCATCTCCCTTGAGCAGTGCGTCCACGGTGGGCTCCCACGGTCAGCAGCGTGGAGGCGTTGGAGTCCACCGCTGCCGAAACCTCCATGGACACGGTCCATCCACGATAAAGTTGGGCGCGGTGGCCGACAGGCAACAGACCGCGTAGAACGGTCGCAGGGGTTGCAGTGATCGTGGTGGAGCCCAAGATGATGATCTTCTTGGAGTGTTGTGCCGTCCAACCGCTTTATCACCAGAGAGGAAAGTTCCAGTTGTTCTGGTGCGGGCGGCGCATCTTTGTTCACTCCTTTATCACCAGAATGTCAACTGGAGTGCTCGCGTCACTCTGCGGCTGCTGCAAAAGCCATGTGCGCCCTACAAATCTTGCTTGGCCGCGAAGTATCTCCACAGGGCCGCGGAGGTCTGTGGAGAGGTTTCCGTTGACTTCTCTCTAGGCGAAGTAAGCCTTGGGGAATCTCTTGAAGCGCGCGGTCCTCTTCAGGCCCTGGCTTCCTCTTCAGGACCTCGAGGGGAGTTGCCTCTCGAGGGGAGTTGCCTCTCGAGGGTCTCTCCAAGCGGTGTCTTGGTCCTTAGTCGTTTCGTCTGATCTGTCAGTGTGCGAGGCTTGGGGAGAGTGGGCTCTGCACACCCCAGTCCTCACTGGGCCGACATCTGTGGATTCTCTTGAAATATTCCCTATGAGTAAAACTTGTGAAAACAATTATGCTATTGTTATATATGATAATCCGTGCTATTTTGATAAATCTTATGAAAATCCTTTATTTCTGCCTAAATTTGAAATGCATGTTACTAAAGAAGTTTGCTTAGAAAATGTTTATGATAAAGCTCTAGATGATGGTCCTATGTTACTTGATAATATTAATTGTACTACTATTTAAAATGGGATTGGAGATGTTTTGACTTTATCTAGGAGTCCCATGTACCTTGAGAATGATCAATCATCTTGTTATAAAATTGTTACAATTGGGTTTGAAAGTTTTTATCCCACTATTATGGAGCTTGATAAAAATTATGTGTTTGTAGATCATGAAAGCATGCTTTATGTGATAGTTATATTATTGAGTTTATTCATGATGCTACTGAAAATTATTATGAGAGAGGAAAATAGGGTTGCAAAACTTTTCATGGTATTAAAACTCCTCTCTATATGCTGAAAAATATAGAGTTACTCTTGTTTTATCTTCCTATGCTTGTCACTTTGTTCTTTGTGAATTTAATTGTGTACAAGATTCCTACGCATTGGAAGTGGGTTAGGCTTAAATGTGTTTTGAATTTTCTTCTTGATGCTCCTTTTGCTTCATTTTCTATTTTCATGAGAGCATCATTACAACTATGAAGCCTAGCTAAAAGGCATTAAAGAAAAGCGCTTGTCGGAGACAACCCATGTTTTATTTCTGTTATTTTTCTTATTTGAGTCAAGGAGCATGATTACCTATGTAAAAACTCCTTTGTATCTATATTTGATTGCATAGTTGTGCCAAGTAAAGTCTCTAGTAGGAAGTTGATACTAGATTTGGATTCCTGCGCAGGAACTGTTTTTCTGCTAATCACCGTTAAATTCGTAACTATTTACAAAATAATTGAAATGACCTGGGATTTTATGAGCGTGATCCTCCGATATGTACGCAACTTTCATTAGTTTTTAGTTTTATGATCTGAGAAAGTTAAGTGCCTCGAAAAAATTCATCTTTGCTGTCTGTTCTGTTTTGACAGATTTTGTCTCTGTTTTTTTTTTGCATTGTCTCTTGTGGACTTTAAGCAAAGTTCTCTATCTTGGAGGCCTGTAGCTAATGTTTTATTGAGTTATTGAATTGTGTCAGAACAGTACCAAAGTGTATTAATGTTTTTGAATACTAACCCCTCTAATGAAGTTTATGAGAAGTTTGGTGTGAAGGAAGTTTTCAAGGATCAAGAGAGAAGGATGATATGATGTGATCAAGAAGATGAATGAGCCTAAGCTTGGGGATGTCCCCATGGGTTACCCAAGCGTATTTTAAGAAGACTCAAGCGTCAAAGCTTGGGGATGCCCAAGGCATCCCTTTCTTCGTCAACAACTTATTAGGTCATCTCTAGTGAAACTACATTCTAATTCTGTCACATCTTATGTGCTTTACTTGGAGCGTCTTTTTGTTTTTATTTCATTTTTTTTATTTTCATTCTTTGAATAAATCGGATCCTAGAATTCTTGTTTGGGAGAGACACGCTCCGCTTTTTCTTATGAATACTCCTATCCTTCACTTATATTTGTTGAGTATTCTTCTCTAGCTACTGCAATACTTCCAGCGCTTGTTTTTCATGCACCTATTGTTCAGAGCTGTTAGTTCTCATATATTATACTCTCATGTCTCATTTCTTAATACTTGGAGAGTTTATGGGTGTTTGGTTGGAAACAGAAAATGCTAAATGTGGTAGATGGTATAATGAAAAGATATACATGTTCTTGTAGATCATTGTCTTGAATTTTTTTGTGATGCTTGGCAATTGTTTTGAGCTCTCAAGTAGATCATGTTTAAGCCTTTGCATCATGTAGGTAAAACCTATTAGTGGAGAAATACGGTAAAACTTTTTGAAATTTGCTTTGCATATTTGGTATCTATAAGGTCTAGATATTTTCTAGTTAAAGTGTTTGAGCAACAAGGGGACAATGTAGAGTTTTATAATGCTTGCAATATGTTTTGGATATACGTCTTGTTGTCATAGTTTATACTTGTGTTTGCTTCAAACAACCTTGCTAGCCAAAGCCTTGTACTGAGAGGAATACTTCTCGTGCATCCAAATCCTTGAGCCAAAACCCATGCCATTTGTGTCCACCATACCTACATACTACATGTTATTTCCTGCCATTCCAAGCAAATACTTCGTGTGCTATCTTTTATTCAAAACTTATTATCCCTTATTTGTGTCAATGTTTATTAGCTCATGAGGAAGAATGTGGTGTTATGGATATCAACCTTGTCATTTGCTTTTAGACAGACTTTCACCAACCGGACTAGTGGCATATACACCGCTTATCCATTAATTTTTAAAAAGGGCTGGCAAAAGGGGTGCCCAGTCCCAATTAATTATAACTGTAACCGCTGCATTCTCTTCACATTTTTTACCTTGATCTAATCAGCCAAGCAATGATACTAGTTCTAAACTACATGTGTAAACAAAAGAGAAAAGAGGGATGATCTGCCCTTGGGTAGAAATAAAGTCCATCATGGGAACCGCTCTTGAAAGTCTGGTTGACAAGGGGGGTAGAGTACCCATTACCATTCGTTGACAACTAAAAGCACCGCTCAAAACTTACTTTTATGCTCTAAATTTTGAAAACCTATAGAACTAAGAAGCTCTAGCACATGCTTGTATCCCTGCTTCCCTCTGCGAAGGGCCGATCTTTTACTTTATGTTGAGTCAGTTTACATACTTCTTTCTATCCCCGAAGCAAACACTTGTGTCAATTGTGTACAACAATTCTTATATGCTTACTTATTGCACTTGTTATATTCCTTTGTGTTGACAACTATCTATATGATATACATGTTCAAAGTTGAAAGCCAATGCTAAAACTTATATCTTCCTTTGTGTTGCTTCAATGCTCTTTTACTTAGATAATATTGCTTTATGAGTTAACTCATACGCAAATCTTATTGAAGCTTGTTTGAAAGTACTATTCATGAAAGTTTTTACTTATATTATGTAGTTGTTTACTCCTTGTCTATTTATTAGAAAATTATAGATCATTGCCTTGAGTCATTTCATTCATTACACGAGCCTTACAATTTTATACGATCAAGATTATGTGAAAGCATGTCACTTCAGATTTTTTTTTAATCGTTCTTGCCTACTCGGGACGAGTAGAACTAAACTTGGGGATGTTGATACGTCTCCAACGTATCTATAATTTATTATGTTCCATGCTATGTTAAACCATGTTATTACATGTTTTAAATGCATTTTATATAGTTTTATGCATTTTCTGGGACTAACCTATTAACAAGATGCCATAGTGCCAGTTCCCTGTTTTTTGCCGTTTTTGGTTTCAGAAAAGTACTTAAGGAAATACTCTCGGAATTGGACAAAAAACATCCTGCAATTTTTTTTTGCATCGGGAAGGTTCCAAAACACCGAAGACGAGACGGAGAGGGGCCACGAGGCGGCCTCACCTGGTGGTGGCGCGGCTCCCTTCCTGGCCGCGCCAGCACCTGGTGAGGGCCCCTCGGACGCCCACCGACATCGCCCTTTCGCCCATAAATAGACCCCGAGGAGAAAACCCTAAAAGGATCGGCTATCTTCCATGAAAAGTTCCCGAGCGCCGCCGTCATCGCCGACAAATTTCGGGGGTCAGAAGTTCCTGTTCCGGCACCCTGCGGGGACGGGGATCGACCCCCGGAGCCATATCCATCGACTCCACCGCCTCCACTTCGATTCCATGATGGGTTGTGAGTAGTTCCCCCATGGACTAAGAGTTCTTGGCTGTAGCTAGTTGGTACTCTCTCTCCCATGTACTTCAATACAATATTCTCATGAGCTGCCTTACATTATTGAGATCCATATAATGTAATCGGTGTTGTGTATGTTGGGATCCGCTGAATCGTTACATTATGATCAGCCTATCTATATAAGTTTGTAAAGTTATTGTTGCAGCAATCTTGTTGTGTTTAATGCTTGTCACTAGTGCACGAGTGGCATGATCTTAGATGTAAGCTCTATATTTATTGCTTAGATTGTATCTACAATTCGTATGCACATGTCATTGTCCAATTGTAACGCCCCGGGATTTATCCCCAATTAGATTTTGTTTGTTTTTCTTTTTGCATCAACATGACATCATCATGCATCAGTTGCATTTGTCAATCTTAATTTAAATTGTTGTATTTAAATTTAACTCCATTTAAATTCTTTTCCACTTTTAAATATAAATGCAAACCAAATCAATTTAAATATGATATTTAAATTCTTTTCAAATATTCAAATTAATATATTAAATTGTGTTTTGGAAACAATAATTAAATTGCATATTTAAAACAAAAACTATTTTTGTAGAGTTTCTCTATACAAATTCCTTTCTCTTTTGTCTTAAAATACAAAAAAACAGAAATGAATTAAATAAAAGAATTTTTTTCCAGAAAACTCCCTGCGCCATCTCCCCTCTCCTCCTGGCCCAAGTCAGCCCAGCCCACTCCTCCTCTCCTTCTTCGTACGGACGGAGGAGGTCGACCTCGCTTTACAGCGAGGCAACCATGGCCTCCCCCACCTCGCCCCACCACGTGCTCCCCTCCTCTCCTTCTTAGCCGAGCCACTGCCCCTCCTGGAACCCTAGCCTCTCCTCTCCTCCTCCCTCCTCGCGCCGCCGCCATTTTTTTCCCCTCCATCCCCTCTGTTCTTCTCACACGTTTTCCACCGGAGACCACCTCCCCGCCTCGCCGCCGCTCCGGCGCCGTCGAAGGAGCTCCCTCGAGCCCCGAAGTTGCGCCTCGACGTCCTCGTCGCCTTCCCCGAACGGATCAAGAAGGGACATCCCCAGCGCGTCGCCCTCGTCCACTCTTCCCCGACGCCGGCGAAGCGCCGCTACCGCGATTAGCCGCCTCCGGTCGACCTCGCGCATGAACGCCTACATCACCTCCCTCCCGGTGAGCTACGTGTCTGATTCCACTGCTCATCTTCTCAATTTCGTGCGGGATTCGACCTATTCGTCCTCGACTTTCCTCCGGTCGCCATGGGCACCGAGGCAGAGCTTCAAGCTCTGTTCTTGCTTCTCGGGTCCTCACCTCCAGCAGCGCACGCACTGGCCGCAACCCCGTGACGCCACACGCACACCCCACGCCCACCCGCACGTCCGTCTCCGCCTCGATCTGTTTCGTCAGTTTCAGTTCGTCAAGAACACATGACTAACTCTTGCTGTTAAAAGGAAACCGATCCTAACCATAACAAACAACACAATCACTTCCCGTGGCTAGCGCAGCCGCACCGCACCAACCTCCCCCCGCGCGCTGTGAGTTCGATTCCCCGCCCGGGCGATTAAAAACCCAACCTTTTTTCCTTTTCCCTCGCTGACACGCGGGCCCCACCGGTCAGTGACCGAGGGAGCCCGCAACACCCAGTCAACACACCCGCGCCAGCGAGGCTAGATGGGCCCGCACGGCAGTCGCTAAGGTGTGTTTCCTTTCGGTGAGAAAAGTCCGAGAAGAATTCCAGGCGCTGCAATTTTACACCAAGCCCCCTGAAGTTCCCTGTTTGCACAGAGGACTCTCCCCAGCACTGTTTCTATCACGAAGAGGTCCCTGCCTTTTGCAG
This sequence comes from Poa annua, assembly GCA_026929855.1. NCBI lineage: Eukaryota > Viridiplantae > Streptophyta > Magnoliopsida > Poales > Poaceae > Poa > Poa annua. The sequence goes on from CM049432.1 coordinate 26,410,051, forward strand.
TTTAATCCAGAAACTTAATATGTTAATAACTTTTATTATATGACTCCAATTAAAATAATCTTTATATGTTTTTATATCAGAAAAATGCAAGGAACATTAATATGACATTCTTATGCCATTTTTCATCTTTTATTTTAATTGCTTAGTGTAATTTATTTGTTGCACCTATATAATTAAATATGGAATGTGTTGGGCTTTACTTAATAATTGCCCTATTTCATTTAATTTAATTAGATCGCCAATGCCATGTGTTGCCATGCTAACCAACATTTAATATTGCTGGTAAATAAATAACTTGCACCTAAATACTAATTGTCGGAATCCCGGTTCCGCTTAATTTGAATTAAGCGCATCCCACACTGCATCTTGCCATGTCTTTCATCTGTCGCATGATCATGCTGGATCTTTTGCCGTAGTTGTAAACTGCATCTTTTACGCTTTCCAGTGTTTGTTGCTTCTTCGCGGATACCACGTTGAGATGTGTGAGCAACGACAAGATCTGCTTCCATGCGGGATTCCAGGCAAGCAAAATTTGCTTGTTTACCTATACATTGTCTTTCATTCCTGTCGTTGATCTCTGCTACCCTAGTATTCGATTCTTTATCGCGATCCCATCACATGTTTATCCTGTAGCCTATACAGCTTTATCCCCACATCCCATTACCCGTTGTTTGTTTATCTGTTGGCCTTGCGAGTCGTAGCGCATGCTTAGAGTTGTTTGTGCGAGTCGTCCGTTGGTCTTATGTTTCATCTGTTTAGTATGATAGATTGTTCTACTTTAATAAAATGATATCTTGTGTTGGGGTATTATAATTAAAAGATAAGGCACCAGGCGGAAGGCCTTGCGAGGTGCTTTGTTCTGCTCAGTGTCGACCTAGGAACTGAGATTTTGTCCTCGGATCCAATTTTGAGCGCACTAACCACTTGTGGGAGGCCCAATGGAGCCCCCCTCGACTTTGAACGGATCCGCAGCTTGTCCATGTGCCGCAACTAGTTCGGGTTTTCCATTTGCTCATATGCATGTGCATGATGATGATGATGATGAGAGGGTATGTGATACGGGGGGTCATATAGGTGTGGTGCGTACGTAGCGGACAGTTCCTACTGTGGTTTGAGCCGCATGGCGCGTGGACACAAACTAATGAGTCCGCAATTGAGATTCGGCCGGACTCTTGACGCGGGTAACAACTCATATGGGTGGCACTTGGACTTGCTGTAGTGAAGGAATAAGTCGTGTTGAGAAGCCCTGATGCTTGCTTGGGTTGATCATGCGAGTATGGGTACAGTAGTGCACCCCTGCAGGGTATAATCTTATCGATGAGCCGTGTCCACGGTTATGGACGACTTTGGTGATGATGCTGGCTAACAAGATCTAGACAAATTACACCTAATTAATGATAATTAAATTGACTAGTAATATAGAATTACTTTCACCATAAATTATAACTAAAACTGTTTAACGTGTGAGTTTCCCGAATTGCTTCCTCATATTTGGTTGACGGGGTTAATTCGAGAATGGGTTATGTTTGGTGTTAGTTGTAGTTGCTTACTTATGCGCTCTCTTATCCTTCTCTGATTAGACGGAAGTTGTAGCGTGTCTCTTTAGGTTGCTAGTGCTGCTGCCGCTAAGTCCACCTCCCCTATATTTTGGGAGATGGTGTAGAAAGTAGGCAAGTCGGTTTTGCTTGCCAGGGAGTGCCATGACCCTCTTTTGGGATGTGCTTTATGTGCAGTCAACAGGTTTGAAGTCTGACGACGTTAGCTTGGGAATCCCTCCGGCTTGGCTGGGCAGGGATATGGCGCCATCGCTTATCTTCGGGACTCTTAGTCCAATTTGCATCTTATCCGTAGTCGGATACTATTTTGCTTCCGCTGTCATTTGAATCTTTGTATGGTATCATTTGTATCTTGACTCGTTCGAGTTGTTGTTGTAATTTATCTTCTGTTGTATTTGTGGATGTATCGGAACTGTTGTAATGTTATCACAATTCCACCCACATAATGCGCATGTTTCGGCGTGCACATTATGTCTGGTGGGCGACCTAAAATCGTTATTATGCAGATTGCAGCGGGAACGCTTAAATCTACATAGTACCGATTTTAGGGCGTCACAAAGTGGTACCAGAGCCTTGGTTTCGATCTCCTTGTTGTTTCGATACGATTGGTTATCGAAGCAGCGGGTCCGCAAAAGCCTGTAGGATAACCTCGCTAACGGTCGTTGTTTCTAGAGTGTCAAAACTATTTGACTAAACTTTTTTTTAAAAAAAATATCTCAATAGGTTTCTTTTACTCCTTACCTCAGATCTATTTCTCCTCTTACCTTACTTGTTTTGGAGTCTCTTCTCTTATCCAACTTTCAAAGTTTTTAGGATTCTACGTGTGGGTGGACGTATTCTTGCCTTTTTACCCTAATAGGTTCGATCTATCGGAGTCGTCTTCGTCGTGAGCAACAATCCCTTGTTAGTGGTGTCGAGAATTTCAAGGTGGAGCAACAATCCCTTGTTAGTGGTGTCGAGAAGTTCATCACGGAACCTGAAGACTCGATAGTTACCCCTCTCTTCTTGTGGTCTCGGCGTGGATCTCGGGACGCGATCCCTTGTTAGTGGTGTCGATTGTAACGCCCCGGGATTTATCCCCAATTAGATTTTGTTTGTTTTTCTTTTTGCATCAACATGACATCATCATGCATCATTTGCATTTGTCAATCTTAATTTAAATTGTTGTATTTAAATTTAACTCCATTTAAATTCTTTTCCACTTTTAAATATAAATGCAAACCAAATCAATTTAAATATGATATTTAAATTCTTTTCAAATATTCAAATTAATATATTAAATTGTGTTTTCGAAACAATAATTAAATTGCCTATTTAAAACAAAAACTATTTTTGTAGAGTTTCTCTATACAAATTCTTTTCTCTTTTGTCTTAAAATACAAAAAAACAGAAATGAATTAAATAAAAGAAATTTTTTTTTTTCAGAAAACTCCCTGGGCCATCTCCCCTCTCCTCCTGGCCCAAGTCAGCCCAGCCCACTCCTCCTCTCCTTCTTCGTACGGACGGAGGAGGTCGACCTCGCTTTACAGCGAGGCAACCATGGCCTCCCCCACCTCGCCCTACCACGTGCTCCCCTCCTCTCCTTCTTAGCCGAGCCACTGCCCCTCCTGGAACCCTAGCCTCTCCTCTCCTCCTCCCTCCTCGCGCCGCCGCCATTTTTTTCCCCTCCATCCCCTCTGTTCTTCTCACACGTTTTCCACCGGAGACCACCTCCCCGCCTCGCCGCCGCTCCGGCGCCGTCGAAGGAGCTCCCTCGAGCCCCGAAGTTGCGCCTCGACGTCCTCGTCGCCTTCCCCGAACGGATCAAGAAGGGACATCCCCAGCGCGTCGCCCTCGTCCACTCTTCCCCGACGCCGGCGAAGCGCCGCCACCGCGATTAGCCGCCTCCGGTCGACCTCGCGCATGAACGCCTACACCACCTCCCTCCCGGTGAGCTACGTGTCTGATTCCACTGCTCATCTTCTCAATTTCGTGCGGGATTCGACCTATTCGTCCTCGACTTTCCTCCGGTCGCCATGGGCACCGAGGCAGAGCTTCAAGCTCTGTTCTTGCTTCTCGGGTCCTCACCTCCCGCAGCGCACGCACTGGCCGCAACCCCGTGACGCCACACGCACACCCCACGCCCACCCGCACGCACTCCCGGTCGCCGCCGGCGTTTCTTTCTTCGGTGCGTCCGTCTCCGCCTCGATCTGTTTCGTCAGTTTCAGTTCGTCAGTAACACATGACTAACTCTTGCTGTTAAAAGGAAACCGATCCTAACCATAACAAACAACACAATCACTTCCCGTGGCTAGCGCAGCCGCACCGCACCAACCTCCCCCCGCGCGGTGCGAGTTCGATTCCCCGCCCGGACGATTAAAAACCCAACCTTTTTTCCTTTTCCCTCGCTGACACGCGGGCCCCACCGGTCAGTGACCGAGGGAGCCCGCAACACCCAGTCAACACACCCGCACCAGCGAGGCTAGATGGGCCCGCACGGCAGTCGCTGTGGTCTGTTTCCTTTCGGTGAGAAAAGTCCGAGAAGAATTCCAGGCGCTGCAATTTTACACCAAGCCCCCTGAAGTTCCCTGTTTGCACAGAGGACTCTCCCCAGCACTGTTTCTATCACGAAGAGGTCCCTGCCTTTTGCAGTTTAATCCAGAAACTTAATATGTTAATAACTTTTATTATATGACTCCAATTAAAATAATCTTTAAATGTTTTTATATCAGAAAAATGCACGGAACATTAATATGACATTCTTATGCCATTTTGCATCTTTTATTTTAATTTCTTAGTGTAATTTATTTGTTGCACCTATATAATTAAATATGGAATGTGTTGGGCTTTACTTAATAATTGCCCTATTTCATTTAATTTAATTAGATCGCCAATGCCATGTGTTGCCATGCTAACCAACATTTAATATTGCTGGTAAATAAATAACTTGCACCTAAATATTAATTGTCGGAATCCCGGTTCCGCTTAATTTGAATTAAGCGCATCCCACACTGCATCTTGCCATGTCTTTCATCTGTCGCATGATCATGCTGGATCTTTTGCCGTAGTTGTAAACTGCATCTTTTGCGCTTTCCAGTGTTTGTTGCTTCTTCGCGGATACCACGTTGAGATGTGTGAGCAACGACAAGATCTGCTTCCATGCGGGATTCCAGGCAAGCAAAATTTGCTTGTTTACCTATACATTGTCTTTCATTCCTGCCGTTGATCTCTGCTACCCTTGTATTCGATTCTTTATCGCGATCCCATCACATGTTTATCCTGCAGCCTATACAGCTTTATCCCCACATCCCATTACCCGTTGTTTGTTTATCTGTTGGCCTTGCGAGTCATAGCGCATGCTTAGAGTTGTTTGTGCGAGTCGTCTGTTGGTCTTATGTTTCATCTGTTTAGTATGATAGATTGTTCTACTTTAATAAAATGATATCTTGTGTTGGGGTATTATAATTAAAAGATAAGGCACCGGGCGGAAGGCCTTGCAAGGTGCTTTGTTCTGCTCAGTGTCGACCTAGGAACTGAGATTTTGTCCTCGGATCCAATTTTGAGCGCACTAACCACTTGTGGGAGGCCCAATGGAGCCCCCCTCGACTTTGAACGGATCCGCAGCTTGTCCATGTGCCGCAACTAGTTCGGGTTTTCCATTTGCTCATATGCATGTGCATGATGATGATGATGAGAGAGTATGTGATACGGGGGGTCATATAGGTGTGGTGCGTACGTAGCGGACAGTTCCTACTGTGTTTTGAGCCGCATGGCGCGTGGACACAAACTAATGAGTCTGCAATTGAGATTCGGCCGGACTCTTGACGCGGGTAACAACTCATATGGGTGGAACTTGGACTTGCTGTAGTGAAGGAATAAGTCGTGTTGAGAAGCCCTGATGCTTGCTTGGGTTGATCATGCGAGTATGGGTACAGTAGTGCACCCCTGCAGTGTATAATCTTATCGATGAGCCGTGTCCACGGTTATGGACGACTTTGGTGATGATGCTGGCTAACAAGATCTAGACAACTTACACCTAATTAATGATAATTAAATTGACTAGTAATATAGAATTACTTTCACCATAAATTATAACTAAAATTGTTCAACGTGTGAGTTTCCCGAATTGCTTCCTCATATTTGGTTGAGGGGGTTAATTCGAGAATGAGTTATGTTTGGTGCTAGTTGTAGTTGCTTACTTATGCGCTCTCTTATCCTTCTCTGATTAGACGGAAGTTGTAGCGTGTCTCTTTAGGTTGCTAGTGCTGCTGCCGCTAAGTCCACCTCCCCTATATTTTGGGAGATGGTGTAGAAAGTAGGCAAGTCGGTTTTGCTTGACAGGGAGTGCCCTGACCCTCTTTTGGGATGTGCTTTATGTGCAGTCAACAGGTTTGAAGTCTGACGACGTTAGCTTGGGAATCCCTCCGGCTTGGCTGGGCAGGGATATGGCGCCATCGCTTATCTTCAGAACTCTTAGTCCAAAAAGCAAAATATTATCCGTCGTCGGATACTATTTTGCTTCCGCTGTCATTTGAATCTTTGTATGGTATCATTTGTATCCTGACTCGTTCGAGTCGTTGTTGTAATTTATCTTCTGTTGTATTTGTGGTTGTATCGGAACTGTTGTAATGTTATCACAATTCCACCCACATAATGCGCATGTTTCGGCGTGCACATTATGTCTGGTGGGCGACCTAAAATCGTTATTATGCGGATTGCGGCGGGAACGCGTAAATCTACATAGTACCGATTTTAGGGCGTCACACCAACCGATGGCCCCAAAGTGACAGCAAATGGTATAACTGGAGGGAATGGCTGTGATGTGAGGATCAGATGTTTTCACCAAGCGTTAATGCTTTGCTCCGGTGCTCTATTAAAAGGAGCACCTTAATTTCCAGTAGTTTCCCTAGAAGCCCCACTGCAAACGGGTTGGCCGGACAAAAGATGTTATGCAAGTTTCTCATTGCGAGCACGCACAACTATATATGGAAAACTTGCATTCTTAATTAATAATCTAGATATTCTTACTTAATGCTATTTCAATATTGTCAATTGCCCAACTGTAATTTCTTCACCCGACACTTGTTCTTTGAGAGTTACCACTAGTGTAGATAGCTGGGAACCCAGGTCCTTCTGTCATCATCATTGCTCTAAAGTCAACTCCAGACAAACAACTATTCTCTGGTGTCATTGTCTCTGTGTTATTGTTACTATTGCTCTCGTATTACTGCTGCTTTCACATCACTCCTGTTACTAGTGCTTTTCCAGGTGCAGATGAATTGACAACTCGGCTGTTAAGACTTATAAGTATTCTTCGTCTCCCCTTGTGTTGAATCAATAAATTTGGGTTTTACTTCCCTCGAAGACTGTTGCAATCCCCTATACTTGTGGGATATTACACAGCTTCAAGTTTTTTTATACCAACCATTAATCATTCTACTTTACTAAACCATCATGTTTAACATTAAGAAAATTAATATCTCAAAACAACATCAATGATTCCAGTGACACAATTTAATGATCTACAAGATTATGTATCATTTAGTTATACCATCTACCACATTTAGCATTTTCTGTTCTTAACCAAACAAAAATAAACTTATTTAAAAGAGTAAACTCTCCAAGTAATTAAACAATGAGATATGAGAGCATGACATAAGAAAGCTAACAACTCTAGCAAGAGATGCATGAAAAACAAGAGCTAGAAAGTGTAGTGCCCCAACTTATAATAAAGTTGGAAAACCTGTGTCAAGTGCTAGTCCCTGGATCACTGCCAGCACCACAGTACAAAATATAAAGTATCATTGCATAAGTATCAAATTACTACAACGAGATCCAGAAATAGCTAAGTATAGCTTTATTACAAAGTGCATAGCCATGAAGGCTAGCTAGAATATTCAGAGTTCACAACAAAAGCAAAATAACAATGAGCCTCATCTTCAAGCATGCACTACAGGCAGACATGTTGGGTGTAGACTTGAGTCAAAAATTATTCTTCATCTGAAGTACCTGCATATTTGAATATGCAGCCCCCGAAGGAGGTCAGTACAATGAAGTTTGCAAGTGACTATGGTGGATATAAAATAACAAGTCTAGAATCTATATGCATATTTGGCCTGGTGGAGTTGGATGCTATTTTGCAGAGCAAGTTTCTCCTATCATTTATAAACACTTTTAATTCCAAAGACTTGGCACCAAGGGATGAAGCCCAAGTGCACCAACTTTTCTTTCCTTCGTCAAATTTTACTTCAAGAAAATAGTGTTGAGATTCTGCAGAGGTTGTGCACTTTCACCTTTATACTCAATTAACCTAGACATCCTATACACGCGGAGTGCATTAAGGAAAGTAGAGAATTGAGACAAGAACTTTCAGAAGAAGAATTCAACCATACTAGCAAGACCCGTTCCACCTACCAACTCTACATCTGCTTATCAAGCTGACAGGTTGAACTCTCACAACTTAGTTGTTCAAGACAGAGCCCATTGTGAAAAGGCTGCACGGAAAGCTTCTAAACTTGGAGGGACTTAGTAATCTCTTTATTCCTGGGTGGCAATCCACAAGTGTGCGTTTGGGTGAAAACCACCATGCTCATGGCCCTAAGTAAACAAATTCACCATAGGCGAAGACAACCACAAGCATAGTCCTAAATTGCCACTCAACATAAACCATACCAACCAATCCACCCAGGTGTGCATTTTAATTTTACACTTAGAAATAATTCCACAACAAAGTATACAAACATTTTTATAGCATTGCTAAGCATCTAATAAAACCCTTTTAAATGGCTGCATGGTAGAGGATGGCTACACACTACTAGGAATTTGCGTTGCATAAAACTAACTTAGCCAAATAAAATAATAACAAGAGTTTCCTATCATGCATACTACTAAAAAAATCTTCAAATGCATATAGGAAAATAATGGGTGATTTCATGAATGTCACTTGCCTTGGTAACAGGAGGAACAAACACAACAAGAATAACAATCACAAGAAATTCCTTCCTCCTCTTCACAATCTAGCAACAAACAATACAAAAATAAATAAACACACCATGCAACACTTAAAACATCAAGGCATAAATATGTATGCATGCATGATATGCTATGAACATAAATAACAATTTATTATCATTTTATTCTCTCTGTTTATTTAGTGCATGAAATGCAATGAACACCATTTTATTATCTAATTTTAACTATTAAAATATAGAGACAAAAATATAGTCAATTAAGTCCTACAATCAAATTATTTAATTCTTTTATGAATTTTTCAAAAAAAACTCATGTTGCACTTTCTGGACAGAGAGCAAAATTACGATTCCAAAACAATTGGATTTATGTGAAAAACATTTTTTTATTTAAGTTATGAATTTAAATAGCCGAATTGCCAATCTGTTGATTCTGCAAATTAAAATACACTAAAATGGCAAACTAATGAATCAATAATAAACTACACGAGCAGAGCTTTCTAATTATATAAAATTTATCAAATTTGGAATTACAGATTTAAAGTTATGAATTTTGCAAGTTTTAATAGTTTTCGGTTTAAATTTCTGAAATTCTATCGAAAAAGAAAAAGAATAGGCCACGTGGCGCGTCGCTCATACCGCTTCGGCTCGGATCGCGATCGTGAGCCGTTCGATCTAAATAAAAACAGAGGCGCCAGATTAATCGACCGAGACGGAAAATTAAATAAAAAGAGATCTGTTGGATCTAGATCCAATGGTCCAGAACGCGTTGACCATACGCGGGCGGCGCGAGTCACCGGAGACGCGCTGGTTTCGGTGGAGCATGGCCGGCGGTCGCGCTTTATGTGTTCTACGGCCCTAGGGGAAGAACGGAGCTAACCAGGGGGTGCACGACGTCGAGATGGAGACGATGGCGAGGTGGAGATCTCCGGCGTGTACTCCTCCTCAAGGAACAACTCGCCGGAGTAGCACGAGGCGGCGATTCTCCTCGGGCGAGCACAGACACGGCGTTGTGCTGCGGGAGAAAATGCAAAACCGTGTCAAAAGGCTTCGCAAGGGAGAAGTAAAGCGGAAGGGAGAGACGAGAGGGTCCGAGGTGGCCGGAGTTGCGCGCACGGCGAGATTCTTACCGACGGCGACGGCGAAGGTGCGGGGTCTCTAGCGGGCAGCCTAGTTGCTCTCGGGAGGTGAGGTTTGGGGCAAACGACGGAGGGTCTCAAGGGCTTTTAGTAGGGGAAAGAGGCGAGGTAAATGGAGTAGTAAATCACCGCAATCAAACGAAATCAATCGGGCATTTTTCGGTCGGCGTCGGGGCGTGATTTGGGGAAGAAACGCTGCCACGGGGGAGATGACAGGTGGGTCCCACCTGTCAGCGTCAGCGACAGACAGAGAGGGAGGGCTGGGCCGATGGCGGGCTGCTGCGTTGCGCGTGCGCGGTAGATAGCTACGGGCCTCGGCCCAATTGGCTCGGAAAGCGTATTTATTTTTATTCAAATACTTTTCTGTTTTTCAAACCTGATTTCAAATATGATTTTTAAACATAACCAAATCATTTCAGAATAAATCATAAAAATATGTTTTGGAAAGCTTATTGAATTTAGAACCTTTTTTATAATACTTGCCTAAAAATAATTTGATTAAAAGGAATATTACAAGGAGTACAAATAAACAACTTTATGGAAATATAATTTATTTAAACTTATAATTAAATTTTTATTTAGTCCTTATGTGATTTATATGTCATGCCTATATGATGAATGATGCATGAATGCAAAGTTTTAAATTTTTGAAAATTTTGGGATGTTACAGACTAACCCCCTTAAGAGGAAGCTCGCCCTCGAGCTTCGGAAAGGTCAGCAAATAGGTGAGGATGGTCTTCTCGAAGGTCATCTTCTCGTTCCCATGTGGCTTCTTCCTCGGTGTGGTGACTCCACTGAACCTTGCCAAACTTGATGGTTTTGTTACGGGTGACTCATTCTGCTGTCTTTAATATCTTGATGGGTTTCTCTTCATAGGTTAAATCACTCTCCAATTGTACTTCCTCGAGGGGTACAATATCCTTTAATGGAGTTCCCATCGTGTCGGGGTGACATTTCTTCAATTGGCTGACATGGAACACAATATAAACAGCAGACAGAATTTCTGGCAGTTCTAACTCATATGCCACTTCACCTTTGCGAGAAAAAATTATGAATGGTCCAATGAATCGTGGTGCTAATTTTCCTTTGATTCCAAACCTTTTTACACGCCGAAGTGGTGACACTCTAAGATAGGTTATATCACCCACCTCGTAGATGACTTCTCTATGTTTGGAATCGACATAGCTTTTCTGTCGTGACTGTGGTATCTTCAATCTATCTTTGATTAGTCTGACCTTCTCTTCAGCATCCTGGATTATATCAGGTCCAAAGAAACTCCGTTCCCTTACAACACTCCACAACAATGGGGTAGTGCATTTATTTCCATATAAGGCTTCAAACGGTGTCATCTCAATGTTGGCTTGCAACAGTTATTGTAGGAGAACTCAGCGTATAGTAGATTATCATCCCAGCTAGATCCATAATCGAGCCCACAAGTTTGTCGGCCCAGTGGGAACTGGGGTATCAAGAGCCCATTCCCCCCTGGCCTCGCTCGCGGGCCAGACGGACGAAACGACTAAGGACCAGGCGTCACCGCCTGGCGGGACCCTCGAGAGGTGATTCCCCTCGAGGGCCTGAAGAGGGAGCGAGGGCCTCAAGGGACCCCTCGCCTCAGGGGATCCTCCCCCCGAGGAACCAACCCGCCTGAGGGAAGTCCGACAGGAATCTCCCCTCAGGCCTGAAGGGAAACATCGTCGCCAAGGAAGCCCGGCAGAGTGCACGTGACCTCTGCCACGCTCGTGCAGTGGCGCGCACACCCCCGTTGCTGTCCCTGGCAGTAAAGCGGTCAACAAAGCTGCCCCGCCTGTTGCACAGCTGTAAGGACCTTCTACTCTGACGATAAAGCAGGTGGACGGCGCAACCCTCCAACGGAGATCGTCATCGCGGGCTCCACCTCAGAGACTACCCGCTCTGCTGATAGTACCGCGATGTCGACCGCCTGTCGGCCACGGCGCCACCTTTATCAACAATGGACCGAGTCCATGGAAGAACGGAGCACGGTGGACTCGTGCTCCGCCCTGCCACTGGCAAGTGGGAGCCACCTTGAAGGCCAAGCCGAAGGAGAAGTCCCGAGGCGCCTATAAAAGAGAGAAGACATCCATCGTAGCAAGGGTCGGCTCTTTGCGTGCAAAACACCCTTGTAAACCCTAGCAACATTGGTTAGGTTAGCCTCTAGCTGGAGGAGGAAGAAGACCATCGCTTCCCTCCCAGGCAAGAACTACCTCAAGGGGGCTTCCGGCAAGCTCAATTGTACTGTAACCTTCTACATATAATACAGAGAGACAGGAGTAGCGGTCTTACCTCCTCACGAGGGCCGTGAACCTGGGTAAAGGACGGTGTCTTCCTTGGTCGGGTGTGCGTCTCCTTCGGCTTCGGCGAGCAACGTCGCGGAGCCACTTGAGGGTTTAGACCTCCGCGTTGAATACCCCTTCGAACTACAATTCAGGAAGTGACTACCCCCGATTCCTAGGAGTCATAACCCGACATTTGGCGCGCCAAGTAGGGGCTTGAGGCGCGTCAACAACCTTCGAGTTTGTCTCCGCGCCATGGTGAACACGCGCGCCACCCACTCTGCTCGAGTCAACCGACGTGCGCCCGCGGGAGCACGCGCGCCCCCAGGTGCCGCGACCACTCGCGCGCGGCGGGGCCGACCCCGCCACGAGGAGCATGTCCCTTCTGGCCCTCACGCGGAGGCGTCGGAGCACAACGCCGAGCACAAGGACGACGCGCAGTCGTCGCACCCGAGCGGCTCGGGCCCGGGGAGGACCGACCCCGCGCCCCACACCGCGTTGCTCATGGCGCAGGAGCTGCTCCGCTACCAGCCCACCGCTGAGGCCCACGAGCAGTGGCTCCAACGCCTCAACCATCTCGTCGGCATCGCCACGACGCGCCCCACTCCGTCGTAGTCCAACGTGCACCCCTCCCTTGCAGGCACGGGCCTGCACCGGCTGTGGCACAAAGGGCTGCTTCGCACGCGTCCTCGCCACACGATTACTTAATCGTGCAGCGCACCGCGCCCGACGCTCATGTGGGGATGGAGCTCCAGCGAGACCGCCAGGACAGGCTCGTGGAGGAGCTCGGCCAGGCGGGACAGCAGAACCGCGGCGCGCTTCAGCACGGGGTCGCTACGTACACCTCTGGCTGCATGGCGTTCACTCGCTCTCTGCGTCGCGTGGTCTGGCCGCAGAAGTTTAGGCCGGCTCTTCCCAAGGGCTACGACGGCTCCAGCAACCCCGTCGAGTTCCCGCAGCTCTACACCACCTCCATCCAAGATGCGGGGGGAGACGACAAGGTCATGGCCAACTGGTTCTCCCACGCGCTACGCGACTCTGCGCTGCCGTGGCTCCTAAACCTCCCAGAGGATTCTGTGAACTCCTGGGAGGAGCTCTGCAAGCAGTTCGTCTCCAACTTCAAGGGGACGTACGAGCGCGCCCTCACCCACAACGATCTGCGCGCTGTGGTGCAGAGGAAGGATGAAACGCTCCGCAAGTACATCCAGCGCTTCAGCCAAGTGCGCAACAAGATCCCGAACATCCCCGACACTCAAGTCATCGCCGCTTTCTGCGAGGGCGTCACAAACAGCAGGATGCTCGAGAAACTGGGCATCCACGACAAGCTCACCTCTGTGGTCAAGCTTTTCGACATGGCGGACAAGTGCGCCAAGGCTGAAGAGGGACTCCTCTTCGTGAAAATGTCCTCGAGAGGGGACGATCATGCTGAGGTGTCCAAGAGCCAGAAGAAGAAGGAGGAGCCCAAGCGCAAGGCCACCACAGTTCTCGCGGCAGAGCCTGACACAAAAGGCACTCACAGGGACTCCCCCGAGGCTGGAGAGAGGAAAGATGATCACCGCCCTTTCTGCATCTACCACAACAAGCGCGGCCACTCTACGGAGTCCTGCTACGACCTCAAAAGGTTGAGCAAGGAGCGCGAGCAAGCAGAAGACAGTGGCAGCCGCGGTCGAGGCCATGGCTACCGCGAGAGAGGACGCAAGGGCGGCTACCAGAAACCAGTTGGAAATCGAGCCAACGGCGCAGAAAATAACGACAACCTCCCTGACCCCAGGCCCCTCAAGTGGTCGCAGTACACCATCGCCTTCGACGCTCATGACCACCCCAAGTCCACCAAGACTGTTGGAACCCTCCCGCTGGTCTGCACCCCCACCATCGACAATGTGGATGTCTCCAAGACGCTCATCGATGGCGGAGCAGGCCTGAACGTTATCTCCATAGATACGTTCGAAGCGCTTCAAGTGCCCTATGAGCGGCTTATGCCCTCGAGGCCCTTCACGGGGGTCACCAGCGGCTCAATCGAGCCTCTAGGTCAGGTCAGGCTTGCCGTCACCTTCGGGAGCGAGGAAAATTACCGCACCGAGCACATCGACTTCAATGTTGCGCACATCGGCCTGCCGTACAACACCATCCTCGGCTACCCCGCGCTCGCGAAGTTCATGGCCGTCACGCACCATGCGTACAACATGGTCAAGATCCCCGGCAGCACCGGCACGATCACCATACGTGGGCATGTCCTAGACGCTACGCGAGCTGTTGAGACGGCCTACAAGACCGCCGCCATGGTCTTCCCCGCAGACGAGGACCAAGAGCCTCTCGAGAGGCCCAAGAAGAAGATGCAGTTGTTCTCCCAGGAGGCAGCTGGTACAAAGAAGATCTCTCTAAGCTCAGGTAGCTCGGGGGCTGAAGGCTCGGGGGGAAGTGTCACCATTGGTGCCGCGCTCGTCTCCTTCCTCCAGGCAAACTCTGACATGTTCGCATGGACACCGTCAGATATGTCTGGTGTACCGAGGGAGGTGATCGAGCACCACTTGGCCGTGTGCCCAAACGCGCGCCCCGTCAAGCAAAAAGCAAGAAAGCAAGCCCCCGAGAAGCAAGCATTCATCGTCAAGGAGGTCGAGAAGCTCAAAGCGGCAAAAGTCGTTCGCGAAGTCGCTCACCCCGCTTGGCTCTCCAACGGCGTGGTAGTCCCAAAACCCGCCGGCGGAGGCCGCCTCTGCATCGACTACACTGATGTAAACAAGGCCTGCCCCAAAGACCCTTATCCCATGCCCAGAATCGACCAGATCGTGGACTCCACGGCAGGCTGCGACCTCCTCTGTTTTCTCGATGCCTTCTCTGGTAACACCCGATTAAGATGGCTAAAGAGGATGAGGAGAAGACGACCTTCCTCACCCCATGCGGTGTGTATTGCTACGTCTGCATGCCCTTCGGCCTAAAAAATGCCGGAGCCACTTTCCAGAGGTTAATGAGGATAGCCCTTTGCGTGCAAATGGGGCGAAACGCTGAAGCATACGTCGATGACATCGTCGTGAAGTCGCGAGAAGGAAATACTCTTCTCGGAGACCTTGAAGAAACCTTCGCCAGCCTGCGCAAGGTGAACATCAAGCTCAACCCCGCCAAGTGCGTCTTTGGAGTACCTTCAGGCAAATTGCTGGGGTTCCTCGTGTCTCATCGGGGCATAGAGGCGAACCCAGACAAAAGCAAGGCCATAGAAGGCATGCAACCTCCACGCAGGCTCAAGGACATGCAACGCCTGGCAGGCTGCATGGCCAGCTTGGGTCGATTCATCTCCAAGTTCGGCGAAAGAGCCCTGCCGTTTTTCAAGATCATGAAAAGAACGGGCACTTTCAAGTGGACCCCTGAAGCTGAAAAAGGCATTTGAGGACTTGAAGAAGTACTTGGCCAGCCCACCTGTGATGGTCTCCCCAAGGCTTGGCGAGGACCTGAAGCTGTACTTGTCAGCTACTCCACAAACATCCAGTGTTGTCCTTGTGGTGAAAAGAGAGGAGCCTGTACTTCACAAGAAGAGTGCAACCACTCCAAAGAGAAAGCCTCCTGATAAAGAGCTTGACGAAAGGGCAGTCCCCACAAAGCCACCGCCAGGCCCAAAGCCTCAAGAGGAGACCGCCCCGAGTCAATCGCTGCAAGAGGTTCATGCCGAAGGGACTGAGGAGCCTCAAGAGGCTAACACACTCGAGGCTCAGGAGGAGCGCTGTGAGGCCACGTCCCTCGAGGCAAAGTCCCTCGAGGCCACGTCCCTCGAGGCAACGTCCCTCGAGGCAAAGTCCCCCGAGGCCACGTCCCTCGAGGCAAAGTCCCTCGAGGCCACGTCACTCGAGGCCATGTCCCTCAAGGCCACGTCTCTCGTGGCAAAGTCCCTCGAGGCCACGTCCCTCGAGGCAAAGTCCCTCGAGGCCACGTCCCTCGAAGCAAAGCCCCTCGAGGCCACGTCCCTCGAGGCAAAGTCCTTTGAGACCAAGCCCCTTGAAGCTAACCCCATCGAGGGCCCAGCTGGACCACCTCAGGAGAAAGACGCCAAGGAAGCAGGAACTACTCTCGTCGAGCATCCAGTTTACTTCGTCAGCACATGACTACGTGATGCTCGCGACCGGTACCCGATGCAGCAGAAGCTTCTCCTCGCACTCCTCATCGCCTCAAGAAAGCTGCGACACTACTTCCAGGGGCACCCCATCACGGTGGTAACCTCTTTCGCCTTGGAGCAAATTCTGCGCAACCCAAATGCAACAGATCGTGTCGCAGGATGGAACATCGAGCTACAACCATTCAATTTGCGCTTCGATACCACAAGGGTAATCAAAGGAAGAGCGCTGGCAGACTTCGCCGCCGAATGGACTGATCCAACCCCTGAAGAGCCCTGGGAAGAAGAGCACGAGTCCTCTGGAGCCGCAATGCCCAGCTACTGGACCATGAAGTTCGACGGAGCTTTCGCTTGTCGCCACGGTGGGGCAGGTGTAGTCCTGACCTCACCCAAAGCCGACAAGTTGTATTACGCAGTCCAGCTGTGCTTCGGAATCGACAAGATATCCAACAACATCGCCGAGTATGAAAGACTGCTTGCTGGCCTACGCGCCGCAATCGCCCTAGGCGTCAAGCATATACTCATCAAGGGCGACTCCCAGCTGCTCGTCAACTTCTCCAACAAAAGCTACAAGGCTAAGGACGACCACATGGCCGCATACCTTGAAGAGGTCCGTAGGCTGGAGAAGAACTTCAGGGGAATGGAGCTCATGCATATCCCAAGAAAGGAAAACCAAGAGGCTGATGACATCGCCAAGCGCGCATCAAAGAGGCAAGCCCAGCTGCCAGGTGTCTTTGAAGAAAGGCTCGTCAAGGCATCCATAAAGCAGCCCCTAGAGATCCTGCCCGCAAGCATAGACAAAGCGCTCCCGCCACCACCTGCAAGCGGAGCTCCAGGCTGCGGGCCCCCCACAGGGGAGCGTCTGATGCTCACAGCGGTGCACCAAGGGGCAGGATGGATCGACAAGATCAAAGACTACCTCCACAAAGGGATCCTTCCCGAGGAAGATGTTGAAGCGGAGCGAATTGCCCGCCAAGAAAAATCGTACCAAATCCTCGAAGGAATTCTCTACCGCAAGCGCCCAAACGGCATCGCGCTCAAGTGCGTCCCTCCTGAAGAAGGAAAACTGCTGATTAAGGACATCCACAGCGGGAATGTGGCCACCATACGTGCGCCCGCACCCTCGCAGGAAAAGTCTTCAGAAGCGGCTTCTATTGGCCTCAAGCGCTTCAAGATGCAACAGACATCATTCAAGCTTGTGAAGCCTGCCAATCCCACGGCAAGCAAATCCACCAACCAGCGCTGGGGCTACAAACCATTCCACTCTCGTGGCCGTTTGCGGTCTGGGGGCTGGACATCCTGGGACATTTCCCAACGGCGCAAGGTGGATATCAGTACCTCTTCGTGGCCATTGACAAGTTCACAAAATGGCCTGAAGTGGAGGCGACACGCACAATAACAGCAGGCGCGGCGGTGAAATTCATCAGAGGCCTGGTCTGCCGCTTCGGAGTGCCTAACCGCATCATCACCGACAATGGCTCGCAATTCACAAGCGGCATCTTCAGAGCCTACTGCCAGAAAATGGGCATCAAGCTCTGCTTCGCCTCAGTCGCCCATCCGCAAAGCAACGAACAAGCCGAGCGCGCAAACGTAGAGGTCCTCAAAGGCTTAAAGACCAGGACCTTCGATGTCCTCAAGGGCCCCGACAAGGGCTGGATCAATGTGAGGGATCGTGTGCAGAAAACAAAATTTTTCCTACCAACTATATCCTAAAAGCATGCCAAGATCTATTCTATGCAGATATAGTAGTACGAACGGAGATCGGAATACGTACCCTTGTAGACCGAAAGCGGGGATTACGTTCCCGCACAAACGTTGTCGATTAAGACCGACGAAGCCAACCTCAAGGTCGTGTAGAGGAAGCAGACCTCCGAGTGCCGCTAGCGTAGCACCTCGCAGGGAGTCGCACACGTACGGTGGAGACGACGGCCTTCGAAGCTCCAGTCCAGGACGAGCGGCGGAAGACTTGGACCGGAACACCAGCAGCGCGGCAGCGGGCTATGGTGGAAGAGATCCCCCTCCTCATCTCGGCGCGGCTCTGACTTGGGAACCACGAGATCGAGAGAGAAATCGGGAATTAATTGGTGAATTAAAAGGCCAGGGGTGCCCTTTCTTATATAGGCTCCCAGGGGGAGCCAACCTTGCCAGCCAGGCTATGTGGGACTAACCCCCACATGCCTGGTGCGGCATTGGAGGGTGCGCCGGCCCCCCTAGTAGGCCCTTGGCCCACTTGGGTCGGCCCCTCCTGGCCCCCACCGAATCCCCTAGGGATTTTCCCCCTATTGGGCCTTCTTTCGACCTGAAGGCCCATTTAGGGAAATCAGCCTAAATAAATTCGAAAATAAATATATAAAATCATATTTGCATATTAATTATACTAATTAATATCAAACATAATATATATAATTATTCAGAGCTCCGAAAACTCTTTCGGCGCTGCCCGATCTCCATCGGACCCCTCCCGGGACGCTCCCGGTGATCTCTTTCCTTTCCGGTTGTCTTGTCGAAACCCCTTAAGTGTGTTACCCTAGCGGTTCGATATAATAACAGGTATGACCAAGACTCCTCTATGATCAACGACTAACTCGTAGGCCTGGACCCCATGAATTAATCTCTGTGATATAACGAATGACTTTCATCTATCAAACCTGAACGCAAAGTCTTAAACCTTTTGCCATAGCGATACTTAGCACGTCCGAGCGTTGTTCCATAGATATCTCCATACCTAATCCCGACCTCGTTACCGACGACGCTACCTTCTACTCGTTCATGATCTCATGTCTCCGTGACCTAGTCACATGCTTGCAAGCTCATTAGACATGATCTCACCGAGTGGGCCCGAGAGTATCTATCCTGCTATGCGGACTGGCAAATCCCGCTCTTGACCCCTCATCTCAACTACTCCTTTCCGATACGTGAAGTTTCACCGTTATTGTCATACTAAATAAGATACGACGTTTGGTGCGATCAAAGTATCTTCCAGGAATAACAATAAGAGTTGATCTCACGGTCAAAGGCGTAACGACTACGTTCTCCAAATCTGGGTATGTCCATCACACCGTTCTCCAACGATATGACTCCCATTGCCGACCGGCGCCATGCCCCATGACCGGGAAATCTCGATCATCAATCGCGCAACGAAACTAGTCTTAGTAGAGGCTACTAGGGACCTGGTTGTTTACGTATCACACCCGCATTAATGTTTCCGCTTAATACGGTTCTAGCATGACACAAAAACCTATTATGAACAAACGAGATATGATAAAGAATACACTTTATTAATTTCCTCTAGGGCATATCTGCTTCAGTCTCCCACTTGCACTAGAGTACAACTTAATCTAGATTACAACTTAGTAAAAGCTTAACACCCATAGCTAACTGGTGCTTTTCATGCTTATCAAGCGGAAGAGGCTTCGTCAACGGATCTGCCACATTCAGATCCGTATGCACTTTGCAAATCTTCACATCGCCTCCTTGTACGTACTGACGTATCACATGGAAGCGTCGGAGAATGTGTTTGGCGGTGGAGTGAGACCTTGGCTCCTAGGCGTTCACAATGGCACCCGTATTGTCGCAGAAGAGGATCATGGGGTCTTGCACGCTCGGGAACACTCCAAGTTCGATGACGAATGTCCTCAGCCACACAGCTTCATTCGCGGCTTCGCAAGCAGCGATATACTACGACTCCATTGTAGAATGTGCGACTATGGGTTGCTTCCCACTTCTCCAGCACACATCGCCTCCATTCACCTTGAACACGTAACCTGTCTGTGACTTACAGTCATCGGGGTCTGAGCAGAAACTTGCATCTACGTAACCCGTTACGCCAAGTTCTTCATCGCAGCCACCATACACAAGGAACATTTCCTTTGTCTTATTGAGATACTTAAGAATGCTCTTAACAGCTATCCAATGCGGCATTCCAGGATTACTCTGGAACCGGCTTGTCAAACTTAGAGCTAATGCCACATCCGGTCTAGTACTCAACATTGCATACATGATCGATCCTATGGCTGAAGCATAAGGATGTTTCGTCATTTTGGCCTTACCCAGTTCCGTCACCGACACTGTGCCTTCCGCAATATCTTATTCTTGATAACCGGCAGAGAACCCTTCTTTGCCTTCTCCATACGGAAACGCTTCAGTATTTTATCAAGATAAGTACTCTGACTCAGTGCTAATAGGCGCCTTGATCTATCGCGATAGATTTTTATGCCTAAAACATACGCAGCTTCTCCTAAGTCCTTCATGGAAAATTCACTATTTAAATATTCCTTCACGCTATTCAGAAGTTTCACATCATTCCCAATCAGCAATATGTCGTCAACATACAGTGCTAAGAACACAACCGAGCTCCCACTCATTTTCTTGTAAATACAGGTCTCTTCCACATTTTGGATAAATCCAAAACCTTTGATTACCTCATCAAAGCGAAGATTCCAGCTCTAAGATGCCTGCTTCAATCCATAGATGGATCGCTGAAGCTTGCACACCTTGTTAGCATTTCCTGGATCGACAAAACCTTCCGGCTGTACCATGTACAACTCTTCCTCAATGTTTCCATTTAGGAAGGCCGTTTTGACGTCCATCTGCCAGATTTCATAATCATAATAGGCAGCTACCGCTAAAAAAATCCGAATAGACTTGAGCATCGCTAACGGTGAAAAAGTTTCATCGTAGTCAATTCCATGAACTTGTCGGAAACCCTTTGCGACAAGCCGAGCTTTATAGACGGTCACATTACCATCAGCATCAGTCTTCTTCTTAAAGATCCATTTATTCTCGACGGCCTTGCGCCCTTCGGGAATATCCATCAAAGTCCACATTTTGTTATCATACATGGATCCTATTTCGAATTTCATGGCTTCAAGCCATTTCTCGGACTCTAGACTCGCCATCGCCTCCTTGTAGTTCGTAGGTTCGTCTTGCTCGACTAGCATGACGGTGCAAACCATGTTGCCATACCATTCTGGTGCGATCCGAGATCTACAAGACCTACGAGGTAGAACACCTTCCTCGACAGTTTCTCCCACTCCTTCCACGGAGGACGTTTCCGGAATTGCTTCCGTTGCGCCACTCGGAATCTCGAGTTCAGGATCAACGATTTCATCGAGGTCTACCTTCCTCCCACTTACTCCTTTCGCGAGAAACTCCTTCTCTAGAAAGGTATCGGTCTTCGCGACAAAAGTTTTACCCTCAGCTTGGTTGTAGAAGGTGTACCCAACGGTTTCCCGCGGATATCCTACAAAGACGACTTTCTCCGACTTCGGTTCGAGTTTGTCGGGCTGTAGTTTCTTAACGTACGCCTCACAACCCCAAACCTTTAGAAACGAACTTAGGCTTTTGGCCATACCATAATTCATACGGCGTCGTTTCAACGGACTTGGACCGAGCCCTATTTAAAATGAATGCGGCTGTTTCTAACGCATAACCCCAGAAGGACACTGGCAGATCGGTAAGAGACATCATAGATCGAACACTATCCAGTAGAGTACGATTACGTCGCTCGGACACGCCGTTACGCTGCGGTGTTCCGGCTGGCGTAAGTTGGGGTACTATGCCACAACTCTTCAGATGTGTGCCAAACTCAAAACTCAAGTATTCTCCACCGCGATCGGATCGGAGATGCTTGATTTTCCTATTAAGCTGATTCTCAACCTCACTTTGGAATTTTTTGAACTTTTCAAACGTTTCAGACTTGTGTTTCATCAAATAGATATAACCGTATCTACTCAAGTCATCAGTGAAGGTGACGAAGTAACGATAACCATTGCGTGTCGAAACGCTCATCGGTCCACACACATCTGTATGTATGATCCCCAACAAATCCGACGCCCGTTCAACGAAACCATTGAACGGTGTCTTGGTCATTTTGCCCATAAGGCATGGTTCGCATGTATCGAGGGATCCGAAATCCAACGAGTCCAAAAGTCCATCGGAGTGGAGTTGCTTCATGCGCTTTACACCAATATGACCAAGACGGCAATGCCACAAATATATGGCGGTATCGTCACTACACTTAATCCGTTTGGCTTCTATGTTATGGATGTGAGTACTAGGATCGAGATTCAACAAGAATAAACCGTTATTCTCGGGAGCATCAACATAAAAGATATTATTCATATAAATAGCACAATTGCTTGACACTGATTTAAATGAATAACCGTCTTGTAACAGGCAAGACCCACTTATAATGTTTACACTCAAGGATGGCACAAAATAACACTTATTTAAAACCAAAACTAATCCCGATGGTAGATGTAGAGGGAGCGTGCCGACAGCCACCACGTCGACTCTCGATCCGTTGCCGACGCGCATCGTCACCTCATCCTTCGCCAGCCGCCGTCTATTCCGTAACTCCTCCTGAGAGTTACATATATGAGCAACAGAACCAGTATCAAATACCCACGTGTTGCTCCGGGCGGATGTAAGGTACACATCTATAACATGTATATCAAATATACCTTGCTCTTTGTCGACCGTCTTGCCAGACTTCCTATCCTCCAGATACTTGGGGCAGTTGCGCTTCCAGTGACCCTTCCCTTTGCAGTAGAAACACTCCACGCTAGCTCTGGGACCAGACCTGTTAGTCCAGGGCTTGGCACCCAACTTTGCCTCCCTCCTGGACTTCCAGCTTTGCTTTCCCTTGCCACCGGATTTCTTGAAATCAACGGTCTTGTTGACCATCAACAGCGTGTGCTCCTTCTTAATCTCTACCTCAGCAGTCTTGAGCATCACGAACACTTCACCCAGGGACTTAGCCATGCCCTGCATGTTGTAGTTCATGACGAAGCCTTTGTAGCTTGGCGGCAACGATTGCAACACCCTGTCAATCGCCAGCTCATCGGGAATCTTGCATTCCAGAGCATTCAGGCGTTGAACGTAGCCAGACATCATGACTACATGCTCGCTCACACTGCTATGCTCTGGAAGACCTTCTGCTCATCCTCAGAGGCATCATCTGTGGGAGGGTCACCTATGGCGGCCTCAATGACGTAGGCCACCCTATGGGGAGTGAGGAGGATCCTCAGGTTGCGGAACCAGGCCATGAAGTTTGACCCATTGGTCTTAAGCTTTTCTTTCTCAAGGAACAGACCTAGGTTAAACGAGGGGCGAGACATCTACAATGGAATTTGCAACAACATAAGACTTTGTTCATAATAATTTTGAGTTATAGTATTTTAAAAAATAACTAACATAACTCCCACTCAAACGAACATCCCTCCTGGTTGTTTAAGCGATTACACGACCCCCATCCATTGCACCACCCCTCATCATCAGAGCCGGCGGCACAACTTCAAGAGTAGACAAAATCGTCCGCCACACCAATTTTGTGACTCGTGCTCGACCTTTCGGTCTTCCTGTTCCGAGGCCATATTTCTAAATATGCTAGGCCCGCCACCAAAGACCTCCACGCTGATGCTTGTGCAACATGGCTTACACCCACTGTATGTGAACGGCGAGATGTCTGACACCCGATCATCACGGCCTGCCTCATAACGTAGAACTTTCTTGGTGGTGCGCGTTGGAGGGAGAACACTATTGGTATTTTGAAGGGATCATCTTATACAGCTACCGCGGTGTAACTAATGTATACTCTACACACAATCACACAATATAAGATGCACACAAAACATCAAATGTAATGCAATGTGATATAGTCCATTGCGCCATGCTCTTCTTGGCACCCGCAGTTTATAAACAATTTAATAAACCTACCTTGACCATATCACATAGCCCCTGCAAAATAAAGTTAGACGCTTCTACTTTATCTTTTGCATATTTTACGTGGATTGGGGCTTTCGTAAATAGAACCGCTACATACCTACAAATCTTATGACCACAACAACGATCCAATAATTGCATGTTTAAGCATCCCTTTCGGTCCCTCCATTGAAAATGCGAAGACCAACTAAAGAGAGAGAAACTGACACCCGCTAGCCACATATACGGTACAAGCCGTATGTCAGTAGTGGAACCAGTCTCGCGTAAGCGTACGCGTAAAGTCGGTCCGGGCCGCTTCATCAACTCAATGCCGCTGGAATACACAAGTGCACGTTAGAGGGTAGCAAATAACATGAACGGTGCCCCCGTGCAGAGCACGGGTTCTAACAGTGTACAGCTATATCTACGATAGATCGGCTCTGATACCACTGAAGGGGATCGTTTGCAGAAAACAAAAAATTTCCTACCAACGATATCCTAAAAGCATGCCAAGATCTATTCTATGCAGATATAGTAGTACGAACGGAGATCGGAATACGTACCCTTGTAGACCGAAAGCGGGGATTACGTTCCCGCACAAACGTTGTCGATGAAGACCGACGAAGCCGACCTCAAGGTCGTGTAGAGGAAGCAGACCTCCGAGTGCCGCTAGCACAGCACCTCGCAGGGAGTCGCACACGTACGGTGGAGACGACGGCCTCCGAAGCTCCAGTTCAGGACGAGCAGCAGAAGACTTGGACCGGAACACCAGCAGCGCGGAAGCGGGCTATGGTGGAAGAGATCCCCCTCCTCAGCTCGGCGCGGCTCCGACTTGGGAACCACGAGATCAAGAGAGAAATCGGGAATTAATTGGTGAATTAAAAGGCCAGGGGTGCCCTTTCTTATATAGGCTCCTAGGGGGAGCCAACCTTGCCAGACAGGCAATGTGGGACTAACCCCCACATGCCTGGTGCTGCATTGGAGGGTGCGCCGGCCCCCCTAGTGGGCCCTTGGCCCACTTGGGTCGGCCCCTCCTGGCCCCAACCGAATCCCCTAGGGATTTTTCCCCCTCTTGGGCCTTCTTTCGACCAGAAGGCCCATTTAGGGAAATCAGCCTAAATAAATTCGAAAATAAATATATAAAATCATATTTGCATATTAATTACACTAATTAATATCAAACATAATATATATAATTTTTCCTAGCTCCGAAAACTCTTTCGGCGCTGCCCGATCTCCATCGGACCCCTCCCGGGATGCTCCCGGTGATCTCTTTCCTTTCCGGTTGTCTTGTCGAAACCCCTTAAGTGTGTTACCCTAGCGGTTCGATATAATAACAGGTATGACCAAGACTCCTCTATGATCAACGACTAACTCGTAGGCCTGGACGCCATGAATTAATCCCTATGATATAACAAATGACTTTCATCTATCAAACCTGAACTCAAAGTCTTAAAGCTTTTGCCATAGCGATACTTAGCACGTCCGAGCGTCGTTCCATAGATATCTCCATACCTAATCCCGACCTCGTTACCGACGACGCTACCTTCTACTCGTTCATGATCTCATGTCTCCGTGACCTAGTCACATGCTTGCAAGCTCATTAGACATGATCTCACCGAGTGGGCCCGAGAGTATCTATCCTGCTATGCGGACTGGCAAATCCCGCTCTTGACCCCTCATCTCAACTACTCCTTTCCGATACCTGAAAGTATCACCGTTATTGTCATACTAAATAAGATACGACGTTTGGTGCGATCAAAGTATCTTCCAGGAATAACAATAAGAGTTGATCTCACGGTCAAAGGCATAACGACTATGTTCTCCAAATCTGGGTATGTCCATCACACCGTTCTCCAACGATATGACTCCCATTGCCGACCGGCGCCATGCCCCATGACCGGGAAACCTCGATCATCAATCGCGCAACGAAACTAGTCTTAGTAGAGGCTACTAGGGACCTGGTTGTTTACGTATCATACCCGCATTAATGTTTCCGCTTAATACGGTTCTAGCATGACACAAAAACCTATTATGAACAAACGAGATATGATAAAGAATACACTTTATTAATTGCCTCTAGGGCATATCTCCTTCACAATGAGCTACCCTCGGTGCTCTGGTCCATCCGTACCACGCCACCCAACTCACCGCGGAAACGCCGTTCGCACTCGTCTATGGAGCCGAAGCAGTCCTCCCCGCGGAGATAAAGCATGGATCCCCACGGGTCCTTGCCTTTAATGAGGACTAGCAAGAGGACCTCCACAACGACAACCTGCTGCTCCTTGAAGGGCTAAGACGCCGCGCCGCCCTACGGGCGGCCAAGTACAAGCAGTCCCTGAGGCGCTACCACAGCCGCAATGTGCGCTCGCGCACCCTGGAGGCACGCGATCTTGTCCTCAGGCGAATCCTGTCCAGGGAAGGCCTCCACAAGCTGTCCCCGATGTGGGAAGGTCCCTACAGGGTCCACATCGCCAGGCCTGACGCGGCTCGCCTCGAGATGGAAGACGGCGTCCCCGTCAAGAACCCATGGAACATCATGCATCTGTGCAAGTTCTACCCGTGATCATTGTCACGTCAGGGCATTTAGCGAAAGAGGGAGCCCACGGCTCAACCTCCAAGCACCTTTTTGTCCCTCAAGGTTAAAAGCTCAAGGCTTAAACCTCGCAAACCTTTGTATCCGCAAGGAACAAGAAAAAAAGTGATTATTGTCACGCCCGTGATCATTGTCACGTCGAGACGTCAAGCGGACGAGGCAGCCTACGGCTCAACCTCTAAGCATTTTTCGTCTCTAGAGGTTAAAACGCCAAAAAGGCTTAAACCTCCAAAAACATAGCTTTGTCTCCTAAAGTTACAAATGCCAAAGTGGTCATTGCCACACCCGAGATCATTGTCACGTCGATAAGACAAGCGGAAGAGGCAGCCTACGGCTCAACCTCCAAGCAATGTCGTCTCTAGAGGTTAAAACGCCAAAAGGCTTAAACCTCAAACACATGCTTTGTCTCCTAAGGGAACAAACGCAACCGTGGTCATTGCCACGCACGTGATCATTGTCACGTCGAGACTCCTAGCGGACGAGGCAGCCTACGGCTCAACCTCCAAGCATTCTTGTCTCTGGAGGTTAAAACGCCAACGGCTTAAACCTCCAAAGCCCAAAAGGCTTCACTCGAGGGTAAACCCTCCGAGCTCTCAATTAAAACGAGCCACCTCAGGACGTTGAGAGTCTCTGCCACCAACAGGTGGTCCCCATGCCTCGACATGGTCAGAGCATTAACTTGGCAACCCCAAGCATAATGACTCAATCTCGTTCCTAAGTGAACTTAGCGCTTCGGCGCCGCTTAAAAAACGTTTTTTGGGGTGTTTTATTTACGCATTACTATTGTTGAAGTGTGCGCTTATATCTCTCCGCATACGTACCTCGCGAGCGGGGGCTGAGTACGGTGCCAGTGCCTCAAATGACACACAAGCAGCACTGCAAAATCCAAGAGTCCGAGCTCTGACTGGAGGGCAATACCCCACAAACACGCCATCTCTACAGAGGACCTTGGTACTTACTCTCCTCGCAAGGAACGCCTGAGGGGACCTATAAGCGCACACGATCCCTTGATCCGTGTTTCAGCGTTTGGGTTCGCCCCTCTAATACCTGCAGGGAAGAATTCCCCCGCGAGCCTGAAGGGGCATCCGTGAGCGACCCCTCAAGTGGGCAACCTCGCCAGGCAAAGAGCCTCCCCAGGAGCGACCTCTCAAGTGGCCAACCTCGCCAGGAAAAAAGCCTCCCCGGGAGCGACCCCTCAAGTGGGCAACCTCGCCAGGCGAAAAGCCTTCACAGAGCGAAAACCTCGAGAAGCTAAGTCTCGCACCCACACTTTAAGAGCGTTTTTCTCTCCCTAGCGCGCGTCTTTGCCCCTCGAGCGACTTCGCTTTCCCTTACGCTTCATGGACTACTCGCACGTCTAAGGGGGGCACTTGAGCATCGCGACTCAAGGCTCTTACCTCTCCTAGGCCTAAACTCCCCCTGGCCTTGCGGATTCATTGCTCCCGCATACCGAGGTAGCAGAGTCATGACACGAAGAGATGGGACCTAACGACGCAGAGAACAAATAGACATGAAGATGAGTCCAAAGAGACCTCACGAGGGGCAGACAAGCTCAAATTAAAACAGCAGTTAAAGTATATTACAAGCCTAAAGTCTTAAGTGCAGATACAAACGCTCGCAGGCGCGATAGAGAATGACTCAATCGGAAGCAGCACCGTCTTGGACCTCTTCCGCGGCGCCCACGTCAGCCTCGGCAGAGCAGGCCTCCTCCTCGCTGTCCTCCGGCGCAGTCTCCGTGCGCCTGAAGCGGTTGCAGAAGGCGCCCACCTGCTCGCGGAGGGAGCTTGAGACCCGTTGTGCGTCCTCGCCCTGGGCGGCTTCGGTCACAGAACCCAGGTCGAAGTCTGGCGTGAGGAGCTTGAGGTTGGTGAAGATGCGATCCACCACTACCCCCAAGAGCTGCCGACTCTTGTCCACGATCATCTCCCGAAGCTCGGCGACGGGACCCTCGAGCACTGCGAAGAGCTGTTCGAAGTAGACCAAGTACATGGCAACATCGCCGCGGCCCCGAACTTCGGTGTGCGGCGCGTCTGCTCCCAGCTGCGAGGCCAGCTCGTTGCCACGAGCAACCAGTGCCTCGAACATGCGCTCGCGCTGCTTCGTGAGCGCCCGAGCCGTGTTGGCTGAGTCCGAGGCCTCCGCCGCCCGCTGCATCGTCGGGGCAACTTGCTCCTCCACGTCCTTGGCCAGGGAGCTGAGGTTGTGGACAGCCTCGGTGCGAGCCTCCTCCGCTCGGCGGCGGCCATCCTTAGCGCGAGTAAGGCGGGCCTCCAGCTTGGAGTTGGCCTTCTCGAGCTCGGCGATCTTCCGAGCGTCTGCGGCATGCTTGGCCTTGAAGCGGTACTCCTGCGACTGGGCCATGTCGCGGTACTTCTGAGAAGTGGACCTGCATAACTGCTTCTCGCGCTCCACGAGGGCGTCTTCGGCCTCCTTTTTCTTCTCGGCAAAGCGCCGCTCGAAGCGCTCGTAAGCCACCTTCTGGGCCGCGACGTTGTCTTCGTACTTCAGGGTCGCCTGGGCCAACTCGCCCTCTCGCTCCTCGAGGGCCTGGCGCTGAGCAACGAGGTCCTTCTCCGCCTGGAGGCGCTGCTCCTCGCGCTGCTGCAGCTCCTCCTCCTTGAGGACCAGCTGCTGCTCACGCTCGGCGAAGGCCTTGCGGTCCTTCTCCAAAGCGGCCGATGCGACCTGGTGGGTGGAGAGCAGCTGGGCCTCCAGCTGGCCCAGCTCGTGGCGCTTCTGCCCCAACGAGCCATCCATCGCCTCGCGCTCCGCCCAGACCTCGCGCAGGAGCTCCGCCGCAGCGCCGCGTTTCGCCTCGAGGGGGTGGAGCAGCTCTGCAGCGTCGCGGATGGCCCCCTCGCGGGTCTCCTTGGCAAAGCTAATGGCCTCCTCGCGGGCGGCCTGCAGCGCCAAATCTTCCAACCGGCGCGCCTCGACCGCCGCGTCGAAGGACGCCCACGACTTCGCCACCTCCTCCTGCTGTCGAGCGAGCCATATGTCCCCAAGAGCGAGGTGCGCCTCCAAGCCCTCCAGGGACTCCCTCACGAGGCCAAAGGCGGCCTCGCGGCGCCCCGCGCTCCAGTCCCAGCCGCGGAGCACCAGGTCTCGGCTCGTACAAGGCCCGGCCTCGGCGTCGAGTCCCGCAGGTCCGGCCTCGGGAAGAAAAAGGGGGCTAGCTTGAGCCCCACCAGAGCTCGTGCCCGCGCCCCCTTCAGGCCCTGCAGCCGCTAGGCGCTCCTCACCTCCAGCCTGGCGGGGAGGAGAGGAAGAACCGTCCCCGGCAGACGCGCCTGCCGGTGCCTCGTAGGTCTTCGTCGTGGGCTGCGCAGAAGCGGTGGGCGCAGGCGACGCAACAGGCCCGCGCGGAGGCGTCGACGCGCGCGGCGGCGTAGGCTCGCGTGGCGGAGTGGCCTCGCGCGGAGATGTAGCCGCACGTGGCGGAGTAGCCTCGCACGGAGGCGTAGCCGCATGAGGTGGAGTACCAGCATGAGGAGGCGCAGAAGTTCTCGCCACCGAGCCCTCCACCGCCGGAGGCTCTCGCGGCGCTGCAGGAGCGTCCGGGCCTACGGCGCTCTCCTTCACCTGAGGGCCAGCCGCCCCCGCGAGGGGCGCGGTCACCTCTACTTGAGGCGCATCCTCAAGGGGGACCGCGGGGGCTGCCTCCACAGGCCTCGCGGCCTCGTCAGCCACGACTCCTGCCGTGGCGCTCTTCACCTCGGACGCCTTGCGGAGCCGGCGGAGCTTAGCAGGCGCAGGACCGCTGTCAAGAGCCCAAGGAAAAACTTCAGCAAAGGATGAGGTGGAAAAAGAAACCAAGAGGGCAAACGACCCAACGACCTATAAACTCACCCTGGAGGGGGAGCGCCAGCATCGACCCACGCCAGGCCTGACGAGCGCAATGAGGGAAAGGGCTTGGAAGCAGGCCTCGCGGGGGGCGCCTCCGCTTTCCTCTTGGAAGGGACGTCAGACGGCCTCGCCCCTGTGTGGTCCACGGCGACCTTGGTGCGAAGCCCGCACCTTCCTGGAGAGCCCTCCGCGCCTGAGGCCTCCCCTTCCTCAGCTTCCTCCTCCACGGGGCGCGAGGGCGCCACCACGAAGGCGTCTTCGTCGCCTGACGAGATATCGTGAATCTCGTCAGTAAAAGGCCCAGCTCTAGAAGAGGAGACCTCCCCAGCCAGCTCCTGAAGCCGAGGGAGAATCGGCCCCCTCCGCTCCCTGCGGGGCCGGCATCGGCACATCAGAATTCACCGGGCCTGTTGGGGTGAACGAAGGCATCCCTTCCAGGCGGGCCATGCGCTCCGTCAGGTTGTACTGGTGAAGGGGCCGGAGCGCCGCGCGGACCTCATCCGCGGGGAGCACAGAGGGGTTGACGAAGAGCGCGGAGAGGATGTTGTCGACGACGTCCTTGTCGTTGTCCTCGACGTCGAGCCGCATCTTGTCGTTCGGCCCCGAGTACATCCACATGGGGACCGAGTGAGCTTGGAGGGGCGCGATGCGGCGAGTCACGAAATCCGCCACGACCATCTGCCCTATGAGGCCCTCCTCGCGAAGGAAGCTCAGGCGCTCCATCAGGCTCGCATTCTTGGCGCCGTCGAAGGTAGCCTTGCCCCAATGGCAGTTCTTCACCGGAGGCTCGTCGGGGACCTCGAGGAAGGCGCAGGGACGCTCCACCCCGATGAAGAACCACTTCTGGCGGAAGTCGTCTACTTTCTTCGTCATGGATGTGATGGCCTTGCCCTCGCTCCAGGACATGGGGGTGTAGACGCCCCCCATGCCGTCGACGATGCGGAACGAGACGCACCCGGAGCGCTCGTTCTTCGCCGTGTTCCGGAGCGCGTAGAAGCACCGGAACAGCCCCACCGTAGGCGAAGACGGCGCGGATGAGGACAGAGTTGGGGTGCAGGAGCAGCAGTTGCACCTGGTAGAACGCCAGCACCGCCTCCAGGAACGGAGAGAAGGGCGGCACCAGTCCCGTGGCCAGGCAGTGCTGGAAGACCGGGAAAAATCCCCGCGGGCGCTTCCCGTGCGCCGCAGGCTTCAGGGCGGTGGCGCCATGCTCGTTCGTCCGGTCAGCCACCAGGTATCGGACCTTGGAGAACGCCTTCTCGTTGACGCGCACGCCAAGCAGCGCCCCGCCCATCATGGTCTCCGTGGCTTCCGCCTGGGAGGAAGACCCCGCGGCGGCCTTGCCCTTGCTCTTGAGAGGACTCATTGTCACGGGCGTGGAGGTTGGAAGGAGTTGGAGAACAGGAACTCGCAGAGGAGAGCGGAGGCGGAGAGCTCTGTAGACCGGAATTTTCTACGAAGAAGTGGAAACAGTAACGGCTCCCTACCGCAGTGCCCAAGCTTTATGTCCTCTCCGAGAGCAGTTACCGGGGCGTGGTGGGACCCCCCATGACTCACGCTCCAGATCGTGCGAAGCCGTTAATCGTCCAAGTGTCGCGTGGCTCGGGCCGGCTGGGCACTAAGGGCCCACGACGCTTTGCCTAAGCCCATGGGCTCAGTCGTGCCCATCATGGGCCTGGGGGCTACTGTCGGCCCAGTAGGAACTAGGGTATCAAGAGCCCATTCCCCCCAGGCCTCGCTCGCGGGCCAGACGGACGAAACGACTAAGGAGCAGGCGTCACAGCCTGGCGGGACCCTCGAGAGGCGATTCCCCTCGAGGGCCTGAAGAGGGAGCGAGGGCCTCAAGGGACCCCTCGCCTCAGGGGATCCTCCCCCCGAGGAACCAACCCGCCTGAGGGAAGTCCGACATGTATCTCTCCTCAGGCCTGAAGGGAAACGTCGTCGCCAAGGATGCCCGGCAGAGCGCACGTGACCTCTGCCACGCTCGTGCAGTGGCGCGCACACCCCCGTCGCTGTCCCTGGCGGTAAAGCGGTCAACAAAGCTGCCCCGCCTGCTGCACATCTGTGAGGACCTTCTACTCTGACGATAAAGCAGGTGGACGGCGCAACCCTCCAACGGAGATCGTCATCGCGGGCTCCACCTCAGAGAGTGCCGCTCTGCTGATAGTACCGCGCTGTCGGCCGCCTGTCGGCCACGGCGCCACCTTTATAAACAATGGACCGAGTCCATGGACGAACGGAGCATGGTGGACTCGTGCTCCGCCCTGCCACTGACAAGTGGGAGCCACCTTGAAGGCCAAGACGAAGGAGAAGGCCCGAGGCGCCTATAAAAGAGAGATGACATCCATCGTAGCAAGGGTCGGCTATTTGCGTGCAAAACACCCTTGTAAACCCTAGCAACATTGGTTAGGTTAGCCTCTGGCTGGAGGAGGAAAAAGACCATCGCTTCCTTCCCCAGGTAAGAACTGCCTCAAGGGGGCTTTCGGCAAGCTCAATTGTACTGTAACCTTCCACATATAATACAGACAGGAAGGAGTAGGGGTCTTACCTCCTCACGAGGGCCGTGAACCTGGGTAAAGGACAGTGTCTTCCTTGGTCGGGTGTGCGTCTTCTTCGGCTCCAGCGAGCAACGTCACGGAGCCACTTGAGGGTTTAGACCTCCGCGTTCAATCCCTCTTCGAACTACACTTCAGGAAGTGACTACACCCGATTCCTGAGAGTCATAACCCGACAAAGCTCTTAACATATCTTCCAAAATCTGATTTACTCTTTCAGTCTAACCATCTGTTTGCGGGTGAAATGCCTAACTGAATTCCAATCTGGTTCCCAGTGATTCATGCAACTGCTTCCAGAAATGAGAAGTGAACTGGGTTCCTCTATCATACACGATACTTTTAGGAACGCCATGAAGCCACACAATTCTCTTCATGTAAATATCAGCTAACTTAGCACTTGTATAGGTGGTCTTCACGGTTATAAAGTGAGCTATTTTTGTCAGACGGCAAACAATAACCCAGATAGAATCATAACCCAATTTGGTCCTTGGTAATCCTGTGATGAAATCCATTCCAATAGAATCCCACTTCCAGTCTGGCACTTTCAAAGGTTGTAAAAGTCCTGCTGGTTTCTGATGTTCTGCTTTTACTCGACTGCATACATCACACTTCGCGATATATTCTGCTATTTCCCTCTTCAGGTTGTTCCACCAAAATCTCTCCTTCACATCCATATACATCTTAGTATTTCCCGGATGAATGGAATAAGGTGTCCCATGGGCTTCTTGCAGAATTAACTTCCTAAGATCAGGATCATTGGCCACACACACATGTTTTTCAAACCACAAGGTTCCTTGCTCATCTTCGTGAAATCCCTTAGCTTTTCCTGCTCTCAGATTGACTTTGATTTCTTCTATATCCTTGTATCTCTTCTGAGTTTCGGGTATCTTGTCCATCGGAGTTGGTTGTACTACTAGTGAGGCTACAAAACCTTCTGATACAACTTCCAATCTGAGGTCCTTGAATGCCTTGCATAAATCCTCGGGTATTTCTCCTACCGTGAGGCCATTTACATAAACCTTACGACTCAGGGCATCTGCTACTACATTAGTCTTTGCCGGATGGTATTGGAGACTTAGATCATAATCTTTGATAAGCTCCAACCATCTTCTCTACCTCATGTTCAATTCCTTCTGAGTGAAAATATATTTCAAACTTTTGTGGTCAGTGAATACTTCACATCTTTTCCCCATCAGATAGGGTCTCCATGTCTTCAGAGCATGTACTACTGAGGCTAACTCGAGATCATGGGTAGGATAATCTGCTTCTTGTTTCTTGAGCTGTCTGGAGGCATAGGATGCCACTCTGCCTTCCTGCATCAATAAACTTCCAAGACCTTGGCGGGACGGATCACAGTATACTTGGATTTCCTTCTCTAAATCAGGTAAGCATAAAACTGGGCTGAAACTAGACGTTTCTTCAATTCCTGAAAACTGGCTTCACATGCCTTAGTTCACTCAAACTTCTTCTCCTTCTTCAATAATTATGTCAAGGCCTTGGCAATCTTGGAAAAGTTTTCAATGAATCTTCGGTAGTATCCTGCTAGACCAAGAAAACTACGTAATTCTCCCACATTCTTTGGTGGCTGCCAGTTAGTTACATCGAAAAAATTTCAGGATCCACCGCTATACCCTTCTTGGACACCACATGGCCTAGAAATCCAACTTGTTCTAACCAAAACTCACATTTGCTGTATTTGGCATACAACTTATGTTCACGTAGTCTCTGCAATACCAGACGCAAATGCTCTTCATGTTCTTTGTGACTCTTGGAGTAGATTAAAATGTCATCGATGAAAACTACCACAAACTTATCTAGAAAATCCATGAAAACTTTATTCATCATATTCATGAAATAGGCTGGAGCATTGGTTAATCCAAAAGGCATTATTGTGTACTCATAAGAGCCATATCTCGTAACAAATGCAGTCTTTGGTATATCCATTTTTCTAACTTTCATTTGGAGGTATCCTAATCGAAGATCAATCTTGGAGAAAACACAAGCACCTTCTAGTTGATCAAATAGTTCATTAATCTTGGGTAACAGGTACTTGTTCTTGATAGTTTGCTCATTTATATCCCTGTAATCCGTGACTAGCCTCTAGGTTTTATCTTTCTTTTTAACAAATAGAACTGGTGCTCCCCATGGCGATGAACTTGGACGAATAAATCCTTTCTGAATATGTTCCTCCAGTTGCTTCTTGAGCTCTTTCAGTTCATCAACGGCCATAGGATATGGTCTCTTAGCTATTAGTCCAGTCCCCGGTTTCAGTTCAATGAGAAATTCCACATATCTATCAGGGTGGCATTCCCGGTAGTTCTTCTGGAAAAATGTCTGGCTATTCCTTGACAATAAGCACATCACCAAGGCTAACCCACTTAAGAGAATTTAGCCTAACTTTCTTTAGTTCGAAGGTTGATCTGAACTTAATCTTCTTTTTCTCTGGGGTGGTGAGGGTGATAGCTCTATTTGCATAGTCCATGATTCCCTCAAAACGAGTCATCCAATCCATTCCGATGATAACATCCAAGCCTTGGGTTTCTAGAATGACTAAGTCCGTTGGAAAAGGGTACTTTCCAATTTTTAAGTCTAGCTGTCTACACCCAGAATTTACTATCATCTTACCTCCAGGTGAAATCACTCTAATAGGTTTTCCTATGCTTTCTTCAGCTAGCCCATGTTTGTTTACAAAAGCTCTTGATCTGAATGAATGCGATGATCCAGTATCAAATAATAATAATGATGGAAAAGAATTGAGCAAGAACGTACCAATCACAGCATCAGGTTCATCATGAACTTCTTCCACATTGATGTGGTTCACTTGCCACTTCTGGAAGGGATTGGGCTTGGAATTTTCATCAGCCTTCCTCTCTGGGCAGTCAGTTGCCTAATGTCCCGTCTTCTTGCACTTGAAGCAAGTCACATCAGACAAGTCTTTCTTCCCCTCATAGTTAGGACGGTGATGACCATTTCCATGATTATAGCCATGGTGATGGTTTCCCTTGAATCCTCCATTATTTCCTTTGTATCCTACATTGTTTCCTTTGTATCCTCCATTGTGGTTATGACCATGATACTTTTGGCCACTACCGTTGTTGGAGTGATTCCATGGTTTATGCCCACTGCCTTCAGTGACATGGTGCCTTTTTGTGTTCCCTCAGAATGAACCTTACTTGCACTGAACTTCCTCTTCCTGTTCTCTTCCTTTCTTATGTTGTTGTCCAAAGTGATGGCTTGATCCAACAGAGCTTGATAGTTAGGAGCATAGGCTACAGACAATGGTATCTTCAGTTCTCCCTTAAGTCCATTGAGGAATTTTTCCTTCCTCTTAGCATCAGTGTCGATGTCTTCTGGTGCATACCTTGATAGTGTGCAAAAGTCATCCATATACTCCTTAAGAGTTCTACCTCCCTGTGTAAGGCTACGAAACTCTTCTTTCTTCCGATTCATTATGCCAGAGGAAATGTGAGCATTGCGAAAACCTTCCTTGAAAGCATCCCAAGTTAGGTCCTCTAAAGGATGGGTAACTTGATAAGTCTCCTACCACAGTGTTGTGGGTACTTCCAACAGGTGTGCAGTGAATCTCACCTTCTCTACCTCAGAATATTCACAAGTCACTAAGTCCTTGTTGACTCAGCGGAGCCAGTCATATGCCACTATAGATTCTGTAGCAGAAGAGAACTTGTTTGGCCTAAGCCTTAGGAATCTGGCAAGTCTGTCCACTTGGGGTGGTGGTGGAGGTGGTGGGTTGTTGTTGTTGTTGTGGTTATTGTTGTTGTTGGTTGCTGCAATGAACTGAGTCATTATAGTCTTCAACTGGGCTTGAGCGGCCATCAACTGCTGCATGGCATCGTTATTGTCGGGATCACGACGCGGAGGCATCTTTGGGGTTTTTAGCATGGATGAGTAAAAGACAGATAGAACTAAAAGAAGGAAATCCTACCCATGCACAAAACAATCAAGTCAAGCAATCCACAATCAACAAACAACTTAAAACTTTTCTTTCTTAGCAACTCGGAAATTGAGCCATTGTTGGTAGATCAAATAAAACGACAAGGTTTGCAAACTAAAAATTGTAACATTATCATACCACAAGTTGGAGATCAATGTTTTTAAAACGACGAACTAAACGAGAAGTAAAACATGGTGGTCCAACTACTAAGTCTACTTTTCGTCCATGACATCTCCTTCATCTTCTTTGACTTCCTCGATGGTGATGCCTTCCTTCATGAGGATCTCCTTATACTCGCTCACTTCCTTCTCTACGGCTCCATTTTTCTCTTGTAGTATAGCTTTCTCACGGCGCAGAGTCTTGATCACTTCCTTCTCCAGGGCTTCATTCTTGTCTTGTAGCCTTCTCTTCTCACGGCGCAGAGTCTCTATCAGATCACGATCAGTCTCGAACTCGACGTCGTTGCTCAGAATTTCATCCTTCAAGTTTTTAATCTCCTTGTTCTTGTCTCTAGTTCTCTTCTCTTGATTTGGAACTTCTTCTCCTGTGCCCGAAATTTCTCTTCCTGAGCGTTGGCCACTTCTTCTTGGGCGTCAATCTTCTTTTGAGTCTCTTTGACTTGGGCCACTATTTCATCATTCCTTAGCAACTCTTCACGTTTATCCTCTTCTAGCTACCAGAGGTGAATTTCTAAGTTTTGAAGATATGGGTGCAAAGGATCTGTTTTGCTTTTGTCCTCCTCATTTACAAGGAAGGGTATCCCATCTTCATCACGTTGGCCCAAGATAGAAAAGTAGTGGTCCTTTAACTCCTCTTGGAATTGCCCACAAAGACGTCCAATTAGCTCCTACGTGACAAGATTAAGTCCTATCTTCAAGGAGTCACTAATCGTCTTGTAATGGATGTCTTCGGTCTTGGGTTCAGTCTGGCGCCCGTGTTGAATAAGACGAACTCCCCATAAGTCATCTTTGTTCAAGTGCTTCAGCTGACTTGCCTTGATGATGGATGTTGGGAGCGCCAGTATTTCCACTATCTTCAGAAGGTATCTTCCAAAACGCATGTCCTTGAAGTCCTCCGCGGTTTGATACATGAAGAACGACATCCTAAGTTATAAGAGTAAAATTATCAAAACAGAAACATAAGACAAGAAGTACTAGTCATGATGTGCAAAATACTCGTTGTACATTGGATATTCACTATAGTGAGAGAGACAGACACCCAGCCAGCCACTTATAATTGTGGAACATGTCTCATGTACGCGGACATGTAAGGTTAGTCTACGGGCCGCTTCATCTCACTATGCCGCTAGGATCCAACATACTTCAAAGATGGTAATATTATGATCAAAAAGGGGCTTAACCAATCCTAAGGGCTCGAACCTACATGCAGCACTTTTCTCTGATACCATTTTGTAGTGCCCCAACTTTTAATAAAGTTGGAACACCTGTGTTAAGTGCTAGTCCCTGGATCACTGCCAGCACCACAGTACAAAATATAAAGTATCATTGCATAAGTATCAAATTAGTACAACGAGATCCAGAAATAGCTAAGTATAGCTTTATTACAAAGTGCATAGCCATGAAGGCTAGCAGAATATTCAGAGTTCACAACAAAAGCAAAATAGCAATGAGCCTCGTCTTCAAGCATGCGCCACAGGCAGATATGTTGGGTGTAGACTCGAATCCAAAATTATTTTTCATCTGAAGTACCTGCACATTTGAATATGCAGACCCCGAAGGAGGTCAATACAATGAAGTATTGGCAAGTGACTATGGTGGATATAAATTGACAAGTCTAGAATCTATATGCATATTTGGCCTGGTGGATTTGGAGGCTATTTTGCAGAAAGCAAGTTTTCTCCTATCATTTATAAACACTTTTAAATCCGAAGACTTGGCACCAAGGGATGAAGCCCAATTTCACCAACTTTTCTTTCCTTAGTCAAGTTTTACTTCATGAAAATAGTGTTGAGATTCTTCCGTCCATCCTTGTCCAGCTGCTCGAAGTAGTCCATCACCGGGGACACTACTAAATACTATGATTGTTGACTCTGCAGAGGCTGTGCACTTTCACCTTTAGACTCAATTAACCTAAACATCCTATACACGCGGAGTACATTAAGGAAAGGAGAGAATTGAGACAAGAACTTTCAGAAGAAGAATTCAACCATACTAGCAAGACCCGTTCTACCTACCAACTGTACATCTGCTTGTCAAGCTGACAGGTTGAGCTCTCACAACTTAGTTGTTCAAGATAGAGCCCAGTGTCAAAAGGCTGCACGGAAAGTTCTAAACTTGGAAGGACTTAGTAATCTCTTTATTCCTGGATGGCAATCCACAAGTGTGCTTTTGGGTGAAAACCACCATGCTCATGGCCCTAAGTAGCATAAATTCACCCTAGGCGAAGACAACCACAAGCATAGTCCCAAATAGCCACTCAACATAAACCATACCAACCAATCCACCTAGGTGTGCATTTTAATTTTACACTTAAAAATAATTCCACAACAAAGTATGTAAACATTTTTATAGCATTGCTAAGCATCTAATAAAACCCTTTTAAATGGCTGCATGGTAGAGGATGGCTATACACTACTAGGAATTTTCATAGCATAAAACTAACTTAGCCAAATAAAATAATAACAAGAGTTCCTATCATGCATACTACTCAAAAATTCTACAAATGCATATAGGAAAATAATGGGTGATTTCATGAATGTCACTTGCCTTGGTAACAGGAGGAACAAACACAACAAGAATAACAATCACAAGCAATTCCTTCCTCCTCTTCACAATCTAGCAACAAACAATACCAAAATAAATAAACACACCATGCAACACTTAGAACATCAAGGCATAAATATGTATGCATGCATATATGCTATGAACATAACAAAACAATTTATTATCATTTTATTCTCTATGTTTATTTAATGCACGAAATGCAATGAACAACATTTTATTATCTTATTTTAACTATTTAAATATAGACAAACAAAATACAGTCAATTAAGTCCTACAATCAAATTATTTAATTCTTTTATGAATTTTTCAATAAAACTCATGTTGCATTTCTGCACAGAGAGCAAAATTACAAATCCAAAACAATTGGATTTATGTGAAAATAAACATTTTTATTATTTAAGTTATGAATTTAAATAGCCGAATTGCCAATCTGTTAATTCTGCAAATTAAAATACACTAAAATGAAAAACTAATGAATAAATAATAAACTACACGAGCAGGGCTTTCTAATGATATAAATTTATCAAATTTGGACTTACAGATTTTAAGTTATGAATTTTGCAAGTTTTAATTGTTTTCTGTTTTAATTTCTGAAATTCTATCGAAAGCGAAAAAGAATAGGCCACGCGGCGCGATCTGATTCGCTCGTACCGCTTTGGCGCGGATTGCGATCATGAGCCGTTCGATCTAACTGAAAACAGACGCGCCAGATTAATCGAGCGAGACGGAAAATTAAATAAAACAGATCCGTTGGATCTAGATCCAACGGTCCAGAACGCGTTTACCATACGCGGGCGGCACGTTCACCGGAGACGCGCTGGTTGCGGCTGAGCCATGGCCGGCGATCGCGCTCTCTGTGTTCTATGACCCTAGGGGAAGAACGAAGCTAACCAGGGGGTGAACGACGTCGAGATGGAGACGATGGCGAGGTGGCGATCTCCGGAGTGTACTCCTCCTCCCGGAACAGCTCGCCGGAGTAGCACGAGGTGGCGGTTCTCCTCGGGCGAGCACGGACACGACGTTGTGCTGCTGGAGAAAATGCAAAACCTTGTCAAAAGGCTTCTCAAGAGAGAAGTAAAGCGGAAGGGAGAGACGTGAGGGTCCGAGGTTGCCGGAGTTGCACGCACGGCGAGATTCTTACCGACGGCGACGACGGAGGTGCGGGGTCTCTAGCGGGCAGCCTAGGGGCTCTCGGGAGGTGACGTTTGGG
The DNA here is from genome assembly GCA_026929855.1 of Poa annua. Classification (NCBI taxonomy): domain Eukaryota; kingdom Viridiplantae; phylum Streptophyta; class Magnoliopsida; order Poales; family Poaceae; genus Poa; species Poa annua. The sequence goes on from CM049432.1 coordinate 26,450,690, forward strand.
GAGAACGACGAAGGGGCTCGAGGGGGTTTAGGAGGGGGAAAGAGGCGAGGTAATGGAGTAGTAAATCTTCGCAATCAAACAAAATCAATCGGGCATTTTTCGATCGGCGTCGGGGCGTGATTTGGGGAAGAAACGCTGCCGCGTGGGAGATGACAGGTGGGTCCCACCTGTCAGCGTCATCTAGAGAGAGAGAGAGGGAGGGCTGGGCCGCTGGCGGGCTGCTGCGCTGCGCGTGCGCGGTAGATAGCTACGGGCCTCGGCCCAATTGGCTCGGAAAGCGTATTCATTTTTATTCAAATACTTTTCTATTTTTCAAACCTGATTTAAATATGATTTTTAAAATTAACCAAATCATTTCCGAAAAAATCATAAAAATATGTTTTGGAAAGCTTATTAAATTTAGAACCTTCTAGTATCATACTTGCCTAACAAATAATTTCATAAAAAGGTTACAAGGAGAACAAATAAACAACTTTATGGAAATATAATTTATTTAATCTTATAATTATATTTTATTTAGTCCTTGTGTGATTTATATGTCATGCCTATATTCTGAATGATGCAGGAATGCAAAGTTTTAAATTTTTAAAAAATTTGGGATGTTAAAGAAAGCATAGCAGTAGCCAGAGAAGAATACTCAACAAATTACTTCTATAAAGGTTGAGAGCCTACCCTCCGCCTCACAACATTTGCCCCTCCTAGCGATTCTAAACTGTCCGATCGACCTTAGGAATAGTAACTTTACCCCCCACTTTTTATCAGAGCCGTTGGATGCGGTAGATCTTTTGTTACTTCGTATTTACTAATTTGTGCATGACATTGTGGGACAAGTTGTGTGTTGGGCCCACATATCAGTGGGCGAGATGCTTCGCCGGCGTCGCTCAGTTCGGCCCGCTCAGTGCATGGGACAAAACCAGCGCGGTGAAACCCTAGCCACTCGCGCTGCCCTCTCTCGTCCCAATCCCCTCATGCCTCGCTCCTGCCAGCCCCCAGCCGCCGCCTCGACCTCCTCAATCGCGGCGAGCTCCATCCCAGCGAGCGGCAGAGGTGGTTGCGGCGCACAGAGACAGCCGCGAGTTGCAACGGACGCCGGCGGCGGCGGCACCGAGCGGCGTGCCATCTTTTCGCGCGCTCCCTCTCCTACTCCGTCGCCGGCGCCCTCCACAGAGCCACGGGCTGCTCCCTCCCAACCAGCCGGGCTACGTCGCCGTCGCCTCGAGCGGCGAAGGTGGTTGCAGTGCATAGAGGCGGCCGCGAGCTGCAGCGGACGGTGGCGGCACCGAGCGGCCTGCCTCCTCTTTCGCGCGCTCCCTCTCCTACTCCATTGTCGGCGCCCTCCACAGAGCCACGACCGTCACCATCGCCTCCATCCCCATCGGTGCAAGCCACCTCGTGGGCATGTCCGTCCTCACCAAACAAAGCAGCTCGTGCTCATGTCCTCCCCTCTTTCTCAGGTGCTCCCACTCCCCTCGTTCAATCCCTTACCGATTTAAATGTGAAGTATGGAGTATATTTCATTATTTAGCAGTTTTAGTTAATTGATTGCATAGTTCATGGTTTTTTAGTTGTTGACCTTCTGATTGGTAGGGTAGGGTAGGGTTTGTTTGTGTGTTTCTGACTAAGTAAGAAGAGAGCCAGCAACACATTTCTGATAATATAAGACCTTGTGATCTTCTTATTGATTTTGGTAATTTCATTATCCCATAATTACTAACCTGAAATTGCCTCTCTTTATTGATTTTGGCGGTTTCAAGTTTAGCTCAGAAAGTTTTTCATTTTTTCATAACCTGAAATTGCCTCTGTTTACCATGATTCTGATCTTCTGCAATCACATGATAGGATAAAGAATCTGTGAGGATGACCGTTGTGCTGGTCATTTCTGTGAGGAAGAATCTCTGAGAAAGAACACTAAGCAGGTATTTTCTCATGTTATATTTGATGATCCGATGAAGTTTTCTCTCTTACGGTTGAAACATATTTCACTCTCCTGGGACAAATGTCACATTTGTATATCTTGTACATGGTAAAGGTTATATTGAAAGGGTTGTCAAGGTAGAAGAGATTAAGGTGATACTCGCACATTTACCAATTGTGTTTTGTTGGTTTCTGAAGACATGGAGAGGAGCAGGAATTAGTACTGGATATACATGCACATGTATTACAGAGTGGTGTGTAACTTATATTGGAGGAGGAAATGAAGTTAGTATAGCTATAATTCTTCACCAGTCTATTATTTTATTGTGTTTTCTTAAATTTGCAATTGTTGAATCTGCCATTCTGAAGATTTATCTTCTTCTTTTCAGCAAACTATAGGTAAATATGGGATTTGTACCCTTAAGGGTTGCAAATGCCGATAAGGCTGCTGTTATGGTTCCAAGATTGGAATTTTCCAGCTGCGTTCTTGATGCTGAGTGCACAGATGCAATTCTTCTTTTTTTTCCCTACCTTGTGTATGTCTCTCTGTCCCTATCCTTTCTTACATATTTAATTAGTTTGGTATATTATGGGATCACCTCAGGCTTTTTGTTAACTTGCAGTCAAATGGAAAGGAGTTCTTTGTGGCTGTCATGATTTTTGTGCATTGAATTTATTGTGATTCACGGAGGTTAGTAAGCCACGCTAAATTGTTCTCAGTTCTTGACTGGAAAATGAATTTTTATTACCATTCATGTTGTTTATTATCAGTGGATGTTCTCTTCTTGCTTATGCAGATTGTCGGCCCAGTGGGAACTGGGGTATGGAGAGCACATTCCCCCCAGGCCTCGCACGCGGGCCAGTAGGACGAAGCGACTAAGGATCAGGCGTCACCGCCCGGCGGGACCCTCGTGAGGCAACTCCCCTCAAGGGCCTGAAGAGGAAACGAAGGCCTCAAGGGATCCCTCGCCTCAGGAGACCCTCCCAAGGCACAAGCTCGACTCGAGGGAGTCCCGCAGGAATCTCCCCTCAGTCCTCCCCGCGCCTGAAGGGAAACGTTGCGGCCAAGGAAGTACGGCGAGACGCACATGGCCTCTGCCACGCCCACGTGGTGACGCAAGCACCCCCGTTGCCGTTTTGGTGATAAGGGGGACAATAAAGCAGCTCCGCCTGCTGCGCAGCTGCCAGGACTTCTTCTCTGGTGATAAAGCGGGTGGACGGCGCAACCCTCCAACGGAGAATGTCATCGTGGGCTCCACCTCAGAGACTGCCCCCTCTACGGGCAGTACAGCGCGGTCGGCCGCCGGTCGGCCACCGTGCCCACCTTTATCAACAACGGACCGAGTCCATGGACGAAGAGAGAGCAGTGGACTCGTGCTCCACCCTGCCCCTGTCATGTGGGATCCACCTTGAAGGCCAAGACGAAGGAGAAGGCCAGAGGCGCCTATAAAAGGGACAGGATATCCATCGTAGCACGGGTCGGCCTTTTGCGTGCTACAAACCCTTGTAAACCCTAGCAACACCTGTGAGGATAGCCTCTGACCGGAGGACGAAGAAGACCATCGCTTCCCTCCCCAGGCAAGAACTGCCTCAAGGGGGCCTCCGGCAAGCTCCATTGTACTGTAACCTTCCACATCTAATACAGACAAGCTGGAGTAGCGGTTTTACCTCCCCACGAGAGCCGTGAACCTGGGTAAAGGCCGGTGTTTTCCTCTATCGTGTGTGTCTTCATCGGGTTCGGCGAGCAACGTCGCGGAGCCACTTGAGGGTTTAGACCTCCGCGTTCAATCCCCTTTCCGAACTACACTTCAGGAACTGACTACCCCCGATTCTTGGGAGTCATAACCCGACATTTGGCGCGCCAGGTAGGGGATTGAGGCGCGTCAACAACCTTCAAGCTCGTCTCCGCGCCATGGTGAACACCCGCGCTACCCGCGTCGCCCGACGTGCACCTGGAGGCACCGCGACCACCCGCGCACAGCGAGGCCGACCCCGCCGTGGAGAGCGCGTCCCTTCTGGCCCTCATGCAGAAGCGCCGGAGCACAACTCCGAGCACCAGGAGGACGCGCAGTCGTCGCACGCGACGCACCGCCCGAGCGGCTCCGGCCCTGGGAGGACGGACCCGGCGCCTCACACCGCGCTGCTCATGGCGCAGGAGCTCCTCCGCTATCAGCCCACCGCAGAGGCCCACGAGCAGTGGCTCCAACGCCTCAACCACCTCCTCGGCATCGCCACGACGCGCCCCGCTCCGTCGCAGTCCAACATGCACCCCTCTCTCGCGGGCACGGTCACAACAAATGCGCCTCCGCCACCTCAGGCTGCGGCGCAGAGGGCTGCTTCGCACGCGACCTCGCCGCACGATTGCTTGATCGTGCAGCGCACCGCGCCCGACGCTCGTGTGGGGATGGAGCTCCAGCGAGATCGCCAGAACAGACTCGTGGAGGAGCTCGGCCAGGCGGGCCAGCAGAACTGTGGCGCGTTGCAGCACGGGGTTGATACGTACACCTCGGGCTGCATGGCGTTCACTCGCTCTCTGCGACGCGTGGTCTCCCCAAGGGCTACGACGGCTCCAGCAACCCCATCGAATTCCTGCAGCTCTACACCACCTCCATCCAAGGTGCGGGGGGAGACGACAAGGTCATGGCCAACTGGTTCTCCCACGCGCTTCGCGACTCTGCGCTGTCGTGGCTCCTGAACCTCCCTGAGGGCTCCGTGAACTCGTGGGAGGAGCTCTGCAAGCAGTTCGTCTCCAACTTCAAGGGGACGTACGAGCGCGCCCTCACCCGCAACGATCTGCGCGCCGTGGTGCAGAGGAACGATGAAACGCTCCGCAAGTACATCCAGCGCTTCAGCCAAGTGCAAAACAAGATCCCGAACATCCCCGACACTCAAGTCATCGTCGCCTTCCGCGAGGGCGTCACGAATAGCAAGATGCTCGAGAAGCTGGGCATTCACGACAAGCTCACCTCTGTGGTGAAGCTTTTCGACCTGGCGGACAAGTGCGCCAAGGCTGAAGAGGGACTCCTCTTCGTCAAGATGTCCTCGAGAGGGGACGACCATGCCGAGGGGTCCCGGAGCCAGAAAAATAAGGAGGAGCCCAAGCGCAAGGCCACCGCAGTTCTCGTGGCAGAGCCTGACACGAAGGGCACCCGCAGGGACTCCCCCGAGCCTGGAGAGAGGAAAGATGACCACCGCCCTTTCTGCGTCTACCACAACAGGCGCGGCCACTCTACAGAGTCCTGCTTCGACCTCAAAAGGTTAAGCAAGGAGCGCGAGCAAGCAGAGGGCAGTGGCAGCCGCGGTCGAGGTTGTGGCTACCGCGGAAGCGGACGCAAGGGCGGCTACCAGAAACCATCTGGAAACCAGGCCAACGCCACGGAAAAGAACGGCAACCTCGCTGACGAGGAAGATGGCGGCTACCAAGCCGCGAGGGGCGCCATTGCCTGCATCCTTGGGGGGGGGGGGGCAGGCGCCAAAATCGAACAACCAGGTCAAGCAGTTCGCTCGCGAGCTCAACGCCGCCCTCCCAAGCACTGAAACCTCCAGGCACCTCAAGTGGTCGCAATACACCATCGCCTTCGACGCTCATGACCACCCCAAGTCCACCAAGACTGTTGGAACCCTCCCGCTGGTCTGCAGCCCCACCATCGACAACGTGGCTGTCTCCAAGACTCTCACCGATGCCGGGGCAGGCCTGAACGTCATCTCCATAGATACGTTTGAAGCGCTTCAAGTGCCCTACGTGCGGCTCACGCCCTCGAGGCCCTTCACGGGGGTCACCAGCGGCTCGATCGAGCCTCTAGGCCAGGTCAGGCTTGCCGTCACCTTCGGGAGCAAGGAGAATTACCGCACCGAGCACATCGATTTCGATGTCGCACACATCAGGCTGCCATACAATGTCATCCTCGGCTACCCCGCGCTCGCGAAGTTCATGGCTGTCACGCACCATGCCTACAACATGGTCAAGATCCCCGGCAGCGCCGGCACAATCACCATCCGTGGGCATGTCTTGGACGCTACGCACGCCGTTGAGACGGCCTATAAGACTGCCGCCATGGCATTTCCCGCAGACGAGGACCTGGAGCCTCTCGAGAGGCCCAAGAAGAAGAAGCAGTTGTTCTCCCAGGAGGCAGCTGCTACAAAGAAGGTCTCTTTGAGCTCCAGCAGCTCGAGGGCTGAAGGCTCGGGGGCTAGCGTCACCATTGCCGCCGCGCTACCTCCCAAATAGGAAAGCGCGCTCGTTGCCTTCCTCCAGGCAAACTCTGACATGTTCGCATGGACACCGTCAGATATGTCTGGTGTACCGAGGGAGGTGATCGAGCACCACTTGGCCGTGTTCCCAAACGCACGCCCCATCAAGCTAAATGCAAGAAAACAAGCCCCCGAGAAGCAAGCATTCATCGTCAAGGAGGTCGAGAAGCTCAAGGCGGCAAAAGTCGTTCGCGAAGTCGCACACCCCACTTGGCTCTCCAATGGTGTGGTAGTCCCAAAGCCCGCCGGAGGAGGCCGTCTCTGCATCGACTACACTGATGTAAACAAGGCCGGCCCCAAAGACCTTTATCCCATGCCCAGAATTGACCAGATTGAGGACTCCACGGCAGGCTGCGACCTCCTCTTTTTCCTCGATGCCTTCGCTGGCTATCATCAGATAAAAATGGCTAAGGAGGACAAGGAGAAGACAGCTTTCCTCACCGCATGCGGTGTGTATGGCTACCTCTGCATGACTTTCGGCCTGAAAAATGTCGGAGCCACTTTCCAGAGTTTGATGAGGATAGCACTTGGCAGGCAAATGGGGCGAAACGCCGAAGCATATGTCGATGACATTGTTGTGAAATCACGAGAAGCAAATACTCTCCTAGGAGACCTTGAAGAAACCTCGCCAGCCTGCGCAAGGTGAACATCAAGCTCAACCCCGCCAAGTGTGTCTTTGGAGTACCTTCAGGCAAATTGCTTGGGTTCCTCGTGTCCCATCGAGGCATAGAGGCAAACCCAGACAAAATCAAGGCCGTAGAAGACATGCAACCTCCGTGAAGGCTAAAGGACATGCAACGCCTAGCAGGCTGCATGGCCAACTTGGGTCGATTCATCTTCAAGTTCGGCGAAAGAGCCATGCCGTTCTTCAAGATCATGAAAAGAACAGGCACTTTCAAGTGGACCCCTGAAGCTGAAAAAGCATTTGAGGACTTGAAGAAGTATCTGGCCAGCCCACCAGTAATGGTAGCCCCAAGGCATGGCGAGCACATGAAGCTCTACTTGTCAGCTACTCCGCAAACAGCCAGTGTCGTCCTTGTGGTGGAAAGAGAAGAGCCAGTACTTCACAAGAAGAGTGCGGCCACTCCAAAGAAAAAGCCCCCAGATAAGGAGCTCGTAGAAAAGGCCGCCTCAGGTCCACCGCCGCAAGGAATTCGTGCCGAGGAACCTGAAGAGCCCCTTGAGGCCAACCCCCTCGAGGCACAGGGCAAGCCCCTTGAGGCCAACCCCCTCGAGGCACAAGGCAAGCCCCTTGAAGCCAACCCCCTCGAGGCACAGGGCTAGCCCCTTGAGGCCAACCCCCTCGAGGCACAGGGCAAGCCCCATGAAGCCAACCCCCTCAAGGGTCAAGCTGGGTCACCTCAGGCAAAAGACGCCGGGGCTACAGGAACTACCATCCTCGAGCATCCGGTCTACTTCGTCAGCACAGTACTGCGTGATGCTCGCGAGCGGTATACAATGCAGCAGAAGCTTCTCCTCGCACTCCTCATCGTCTCAAGAAAGCTGCGACACTACCTCCAGGGGCACCCCATCACAGTGGTCACTTCTTTTCCCCTGGAGCAAATACTGCGCAACCCAAACGCAAATGATCGTGTCGCAGGGTGGAACATTGAGCTACAGCCATTCAATTTGCGCTACGATACCACAAGGGTGATCAAAGGAAGAGCGCTGGCTGACTTCGTCGCCGAATGTACTGACCCAACCCCTGAAGAGCCTTTAAGAGAAGAGCAAGGACCCTATGGAGCCGCAATGCACAGCCTCTGGACCATGAACTTCGACGGAGCTTTCGCTTGTCGCCGCGGAGGGGCAGGCGTAGTCTTGATCTCCCCCAAAGGCGACAAGTTGTATTACGCAGTCCAGCTGTGCTTCGGAATCGACAAGATATGCAACAACGTCGCCGAGTATGAAGGTTTGCTTGCCGGCCTACGCGCCGCAATCGCCCTAGGCGTCAAGCATCTACTCATCAAGGGCGACTCCCAGCTCCTCATTAACTTCTCAAACAAAAGCTAAAAGCCTAAGGACGACCACATGGCCGCATGCCTTGAAGAGGTCTGTAGGCTTGAGAAGAACTTCAGGGGAATGGAGCTCATGCACATCCCAAGAGAGGAGAACCAAGATGCCGATGACATCGCCAAGCGCGCATCAAAGAGGCAAGCTCAGCCGCTAGGTGTCTTTGAAGAAAGGCTCGTCAAGGCATCCATAAAGCAGCCCCAAGAGGCCATCACCGCAAGCACAGACGAAGCACTCCCGCCACCACCTACAAGCGGGGCTCCTGACTGCGGGCCCCGTACAGGGGAGCGTCTGTTGCTCACTGCGGTGCACCAAGAAACAGGATGGATCGACGAGATCAAAGATTACCTCGGCAAAGGAGTCCTTCCCGAGGAAGATGTTGAAGCGGAGCGAATTGCCCGCCAAGCAAAATCGTACCAAATCCTCGAAGGAATTCTCTACCGCAAGCGCCCAAACGGTATCGCGCTCAAATGCGTCCCTCTTGAAGAAGGCAAAATGTTGATCAAAGACATCCACAGCAAAGAATGCGGCCACCATTCGTGCGCCCGCACCCTCGCAGGCAAAGTCTTCAGGAGCGGTTTCTACTAGCCTCAAGCACTTCAGGATGCAATGGACATCATCCAAGCATGTGAAGTCTGCCAATTCCACGCCAAGCAAATCCACCAACCAGCGCTGCGGCTTCAAACCATTCCGCTCTCTTGGCCGTTTGCGGTCTGGGGGCTGGACATCCTGGGACATTTTCCAACGGCGCAAGGTGGATATCGCTACCTCTTTGTGGCCATTGACAAGTTCACAAAATGGCCTGAAGAGGAGGCGACGCGCACAATCACAGCAGGCACGGCGGTGAAATTCATCAGAGGCCTGGTCTGCCGTTTCGGAGTGCCTAACCGCATCATCACCGACAATGGCTCCCAATTCACCAGTGGCATCTTCAGAGCCTACTGTGAAAGAATGGGCATCAAGCTCTGCTTCGCCTCAGTCGCCCATCCGCAAAGCAACGGACAGGCCGAGCGCGCAAACGCAGAGGTCCTCAGAGGCCTAAAGACCAGGACCTTCGATCTCCTCAAGGGGCACGACTAGGGCTGGATCAACGAGCTCCCCTCGGTGCTCTGGTCCATCCGTACCACGCCACCCAAGCCCAACAGGGAAACCCCGTTCGCCCTCGTCTATGGAGCCGAAGCAGTCCTCCCCACTAAGATAAAGCATGGATCCCCACGGGTACTTGCCTTTAACGAGGACCAGCAAGAAAACCTCCACAACGACGACCTGCTGCTCCTTGAAGGGCTTCGACGCCGCGCCGCCCTCCGGGCGGCCAAATACCAGTAGGACCTGAGGCGCTACCACAGCCGCAACATGCGCTCGCGCACCCTGGAGGCAGGCGATCTCGTCCTCAGGCGAATCCTCTCCAGGGAAGGCCTCTACAAGCTGTCCCCAATGTGGGAAGGCCCCTACAGGGTCACCCACATCGCCACGCCTGGCGCGGCTCGCCTCGAGACTCAAGACGGCGTCCCCGTCAAGAATCCATGGAACATCATGCACCTACGCAAGTTCTACCCGTGATCATAGTCACGTCAAGGCATTTAGCGAAAGAGGCAGCCCACGGCTCAACCTCCAAGCACTTTTTGTCTCCAAAGGTTAAAAGCTCAAGGCTTAAACCTCACAAATCTTTGTATCCACAAGGAACAAAATTAAAAAGTGATCATCGTCACACCCGTGATCATTGTCACGTCGAGACTTCAAGCGGAAGAGGCAGCCTACGGCTCAACCTCCAAGCATTTGTGTCTCTGGAGGTTAAAATGCTCACGGCTTAAACCTCCAAAAACGTGCTTTGTCTCCTAAAGGAACAAACGCAAACGTGGTCATTGCCACGCCCGTGATCATTGTCACGTCGAGACTCCTAGTAGACGAGGCAGCCTACGGCTCAACCTCAAAGCGTCATAGTCTCTAGAGGTTAAAATACTCACGGCTTAAACCTCCGAAAACGTGCTTTGTCTCCTAAAGGAACAAACGCAAACGTGGTCATTGTCACGCCCGTGATCATTGTCACGTCGAGACTCCTAGCAGACGAGGCAGCCTACGGCTCAACCTCCAAGCGTCATAGTCTCTAGAGGTTAAAATTCTCACGGCTTAAACCTCCAAAAACGTGCTTTATCTCCTAAAGGAACAAACGCAAACGTGGTCATTGCCACGCCCGTGTTCATTGTCACGTCGAGACTCCTAGCAGACGAGGCAGCCTACGGCTCAACCTACAAGTGTCATAGTCTCTAGAGGTTAAAAGCTCACGGCTTAAACCTCCCCAAAACTTTTGTCTCCTATAGGAACAAAACGTAAACGTGATCATTGTCACGCCCGTGATCATTGTCACGTTGAGACCGCGAGCGGAAGAGGCAGCCTATGGCTAAAACCTCCAAGCATCCATGTCTCTAGGGGTTAAAAGCCAACGACTTAAACCTCCAAGCCCCAATGGCTTCACTCGAGGGGAAACCCTCCGAGCTCTCAATTAAAACGAGCCACCTCAGGCCGTCGAGAGTCTCCATCACTAATAGGTGGTCCCCATGCCTCGACATGGTCGAAACATTAGCTTGGCAACACCAAGTTTAATGGCTCAATCTCGTTCCTAAGTGAACTTAGCGCCTCGGCGCCGCTTTAAAATGTATTTAGTGAGTTTTATTATCGCATTACTCTGTGGAGTGTGCGCTTATATCTCTCCATAGGCGTACCTCGCGAGCGGGGGCTGAGTACGGTACCAGTGCCTCAAACGACACACCAACAGCACTACAAAATCCAAGAGTCCGAGCTCTGGCTGGAGGGCAAGATCCCACAAACACGCCATCTTTATAGAGTACCTTGGTACTTACTCTCCTCGCAAGGAACGCCTGAGGGGACCTATAAGCGTGCACGAGCCCCTTGAGCCGTGTTCCAACGTTTGGGTTCGCCCCTCTAACATCTGTAGGAAAAAATCCCCCACAAGCCTAAAGAGGCACCCAGGAGCGACCCCTCAAGTTGGCAACCTCGCCAGGTGAAAAGCCTCCCCAGGAGTGACCCCTCAAGTGGTCAACACCGCCAGGCGAAAAGCCTTCGCAGGGAGAAAACCTTAAGAAGCAAAGTCTCGCACCCACGCTTTAAGAGCGTTTTTCTCTCCCTAGCGCACGTTTGCCCCCTCAAGCGACTTCTCTTTCCCTTAAGCTTCATGGACTACTCGCGCGTCTAAGGGGGGCACTTGAGCATCGCGACTCAGGGCTCTTACCTCTCCTAGGCCTAAAGTCCCCCCCCGGCCTTGCGGAGTCATTGCTCTTGCATACCGAAGTGGCGGAGTCACGGCACGAAGAGATGGGACCTACCGACACAGAGAACAAATAAACATGAAGTTGAGTCCAAAGAGACCTCACGGGGGGAAAACAAGCTCGAATTGAACAGCGTTAAAGAGTATATTACAGGCCAAAGGTCTTAAGAAGTCTAAACATGAAATTGTTTTAGATACAAGCGCTCGCAGGCGCAATAAGAAAAAGCTCAGAGGGAAGCAGCGCCGCCCGGGACCTCCTCCGCGGCGCCCACCTCAGACTCGGCAGAGCATGCCTCCTCCACGCTGTCTTCAGCTGCAGCCTCCGCGCGCCTGAAGCGGTTGCAGAAGGCGTCGACGTGCTCACAGAGGGTGCTGGAGACCCGCTGCGCATCCGCGCCTTGAGCAGCTTCTGTGACGGAGGAGAGGTCGAAGCCTGGCGTGAGGAGCTTGAGGTTGGTTAAGATGCGGTCAACACCCACCCCCAGGAGCTACCTGCTCTTGTCTTCGATCATCCCGCGAAGCTCGGCGGCGGGTTCCTCAAGCGCCGCGAAGAGCTGGTCGAAGTAGGCCAGGAACGTGGCAGCGTCACAACCTCGGCCTCCGGGGCACGGCGCATCCGCACCAAGCCGTGCCGCAAGTTCGTTGCCGCGCGCGACCAACGCCTCAAACTGGTGCTCACACTGCTTCTCGAGCACGCTGGCCGCCTGGGCTGAGTCCGGCGTCTCCTCCGCCCGCTCCGTTGCCGGAGCCACCCGCTTTATCACGCCCTCGACCGAAGGGCCGAGGCCGTGAGCTGCTTCGTCGCGAGCCTCCTCCTCTCGGCGCCGACCCGCCTTGAAGCGTTTGAGGCGGCGCACCAGTTTGAGATTGACCTTCTCGAGCTCAGCGACCCGCTGAGCGTCCGCTGCATACTTGGCCTTGAGGCGGTCCTTCCGCTTCCGAACCTGAGCGCGGTACTTCTAAAAAGAGGGACCGACGGAAATGCTTCTCGTGCTCCACGAGGGCCTTTCGAGCCGCTTTCGTCTTCTTGGCGAAACGCCGCTCAAAGCGCTCATAAGAAAGTTTCTGAGCAGCGACACGCTCGTCGAACTTCGAGACCGCCTGGGCCAGGCCTCCCTTGAGCGCTTCGAGGGCCTCGCGCAGGGCAGACAAGTCCTTCTCCACTTGAAGACGTTGTGCCTCGCGCCGCTGTTGCTCTCTCCCCATGAGGGCCAGCTGCCGCTCACGCTTGGCCAGGTCCTTGCGATCCTCCTCTAGAGCGGCCCGCGCGGCTTGGTGGGCGGAAAGCAGTTGGGACTCCAGCTGACCCAGCTCGCGGCGCTTCTGCTCCAGCGAGCCCTCCATCGCCTCGCGCTCCGCCTTGGCCTGGTGCAGGAGCTCCTCTGCGGCATCACATTCCGCTTGAAGGGGTTCAAGGAGTTCAGCAACATCGCGAATGGCCCCCTCGCGGACCTCCTTGGCAAAGCAGGTGGCCTCCTCACGGGCGGCTTGCAGCGCCGCATCCTCCAGCCGGCGCGCCTCAACCGCTGCGTGGAAGGATGTCCACGACCTCGTCAGCTCCTCCTGCTGCTGGGCGAGCTGTATGTCACCAAGGGCGAGGTGTAGTGCCCATGCTTATGAAAGCAATGGCACATATGAATAATGTAAAGACTTGGATCACATAAGTCTCACATTCTCCAATAAGATGTAATATCACAGTACAATGTCATAATTTATTACAGAACGAGACGAATGATCCAAAAATAAATATCCTTACAACTTAGCATAGCGGAAATGCTAGCTGAATAAATAGTTCACACTTTATTTCAGAGTTCAATCGCAATCCTAACGGTAGCATGGAGCTACATCTTCTCCATGAAGCCACTGGCAAATCATGTTGGTTGTAGCTCGAAGACGACCCCCTTACTCCTCATTTGGACATTCTGCAAGGTTTAGTTGCAGCCCAGCTATAAAGGGTCAGCACAATTGAATTGTGGTGGCAAGTGACTTTAAATTCTAATGTTCTATTTTGCTAATACTATATGCTTAATTTGGCTGGTGGAGCTCAAGGCTATTGCGCAAAGCAAATTTTCTCCTACTTTTTATAAACAGTTTTCTTAAATCAATAATCTTCTCCTTCAGAGAAAAATGTCGAGACAAGTCCATGTCTCCTACCCGTGTTCATCCAACAAAGTTTTATTAAGAAATTTGAGATGAGGAGATTTTCAGAACACAACCTTGTGTAGTTACTCAAATTGTCCGATGCCGGGGACACGGCTAAGATCTTAGGTTTTAACTCTCGAGAGGGTGTGCACTTTCACCATTAGACTTAATCAAACCAAACTATCCTCTACACACCTTTAGTGAGAAGGAAAAGGAGAAGATCAAGACGAGACTTTTCAGAAGTTGCTTTCCCATGATCATACTAAGAGATTACCACAATCCTATCAACTCTACCACCATCAATCTCTTGACCCAGGTCCACATCAACTTACTCCATCAAGACAGAGCCCATATTGACCAATGGTTGCACGATAAGCAACTAGAATCAGTGTAAACTTCAATCTCATAGCCCTGGGTGGCCTACCACAAGTGAGCAACTCAGGTTAACACCGCATATCATGGCCCCAGGTAAGTAGAAACTACCCTGGGCGAAGACAACCATGACACATGGCCCTGAGAAGCCACTCAACTTGAAACCTCCTCGATCGACCCAATCCACCCAGGCGTTAAATTAATTTAGTGGAAATTTTCTTTTATCACATCAACCATAAAACAATCACTTTTGCAGCAGGTGCTTCCACTAAATTATAATAGGGGTCTAATCTGGAATTTCTAAGGGGAAACCTAAAAGGTTTGCATAGCATACTTCAATCTCCCAAAAACCTATCATGCATACTACTTTTGCAAATACTGTTTGAAAACACTAGATATGCAATAGGATAAAATAGTAGGTGTTTTATGAAGTCACTTGCCTGAAGAAAGTTGTCGTTTCTCACTCACTCTTGTCCAAGTCAAAGTTGCTCCCCGTTTCAAACTATATAGTAAAAGGGCATCCAATAAACACGCAATTCAACAAACACAAAACAAATTGAAAACATACAAGCGTAATAAGGCTTAGAAGTGGATTTGGTCAAAGGTGTCACATTATTCAATATACAAAAAGAATTTATGTGGTTGCGTTTAGGGTATAGTCAAAAGTCAAATTGGACATTTTCAATTTGAAAAGATTGACAGAACACAGGATCCAAACGAAATGGTCTTTAAACGAAGAGATCCTAGGATGGTTTAATCATAATTTAGAAGCAAGGTTCAAATTTTTACAACAACCATCATATTTAATTTCTTTTACCTAAGGTTATGTTTTCAAAATTTTAAATTTAAGCAATTTCATATTCAAGAATTTCTTAATTTATCATATCTATCATTTATAAATCCCAACTGACAAGTTCATAGTATTATGAATACAACCTAGTTATTTGAAATGGCATAATGTTTTAATTCACAGTTTTAGTAACACCTAATTAACCAATATCATTTATATACACTTGTAAATGAATTATAATCTTTTAAAAGGTTTTAAATAAAACTTACTTACTTAAGTTATGTATTATTTTAATAAACAGGAATTTGAGCTTTCTCTAGACTAGGACAATTATTTATGTCTTTGGTGCAAAGTAATAGATTTTTAAATTAATAACTTTATAATGTGCTAGAATAAATCAAATCAAGTCTCATGATCTTTAAATTCATTTTAAATTATTCAAGCATTATTTATAACAATTTTTTATAAATGGGGTTAATAGATAGAGGGCTTTTAATTAAATGTATAGCAATTGGATTAAATCAAAAATAATGTTTGTACTAAAAGTTATGTCAAAAATACTCAAATTATTCAAATTAAACATGCAACTATTTAAATCATCAAAATAATTCTCAAAAATTATTTTATAACAGAGGGACCACACCACACATTTAATAATGTTTCTAAAACAATTATATTTCCAATTTTTGGATTAATCGATTTAAAGTTATGATAAAATTACTCAATTTCACCATTTGCAATTTGTAAATTTTAAACTAAGTCAAAATTGAATTTGGTCAGATCTAAATATTCTTCATGTCAAGGGCTTTCCAAATATATAAAAATATTTGAATTTGGATATGGGAGTAAAAAGTTATGATAGATCTAAGTATCAGGGGCTTTTTCGCAAAACAACCAATTTAATTCTATTCGGAAATAAAACCAGAAAAAACTGGGCCGACGTGGCGCTCTGTGATTGGCTCGGTCTAGGGTTAACAGGCGCCGTAGGATCTAAAGGGGATCGGGCGGTCCAGATCCGTTCGTACCTCTTCGGACTAGATCTAATCTGGGCCGGTGCTGGATGATCGAACGGACGGGGGAGGGTGGTGCTCACCGGGCGGCGCGGGATGGCCGGAGCAGAGGAAGTCGCGGCGGCGCTGCGCTCGGCCTCGACGGGGGAGGCGTTCCAGTGGATCCCGGGCTCGGGGAAGGTCACCTCCAGATGCAGCGCGACACGGCGGTTCGGATGGGGGTGGTGGCCTCGAGTAGTTCGTCCTGATGCGGCAGGGAGAAGAGGTCGGAGGCGGCTCGGGCGCCGGCGAGCTCAGTTCAAGCACGAGTAGCTCAAAACACTGCACGAAAAATCGCACCCGGGTCTTAGGAGAAGCGCACGAGTGCGGGAAAGGCAGAGGACGAGGAATGAGCGGCGGGACCGTACCGTGTCGCCGGAAAACAGAGGAATACAGCGGCGGCACCGTGTGTACTCCGGCGAGCTTTTCTGACGGCCTGACGGCGCGATTTCGATGGGGATGAGAGGGGAAAGAGAGAGGGGGAGGTAGGGTTTTAAATCGGGCAGGGGAGGGAACCAATCGCGCAAGAACCTCGACGAATTTTTGGAAGGAAATCGGGGCGTGAATCTCGGCCTGAGGAAGACGACGATGACGTCACGCTGACGTCACCCTTCCTTTTTCTTTTCTGATTTTTATTTCCTTATTTCATAACTTTTAATTTAAGTGTCCAAAAGCAGTCAAACAAATTTCTAAAAATTCGAAAAATTATTAACTTTGAGTTAAATCATTTGTGGGCATGTTTTAAACATTTTTGGAATTTAATAATTTTTGGAAAATTCATTTAATACCAATTTGATACTAATTATCAATTTTGTAGTTATATATCAAATTAAGTTTTCTTTTGGCTAAATAAAATTTGTAAAATACTCATATTCAAATATATTTGGAATTAAATTATCTAAACTTATATCCTATTATTACAAAATATTTTTAGCTTTAATAGATTATTAAATCACATTTTATACCTATTTGAATTAAGTAGAGAAAAAGTAATGTAATCATTTTAGTTTGAAGTATTTTGGGCACCATTTTATTTTATAATAAGATAACTCCATTTAGCTTCATAACCACTTTGAAAAAGATTTTAGATTTAAAAACAAAAGTATACTCCTGAAAATCATTTTTATGTTTTGGAAATAAAAGAAGATCATTTTAAGCTAATGGAATGTAATTGGATAATCCATTTATACAAAACATATGAAGTTATTAAGGTTATAGGTTGAAATTTCAACACAAAGTTTTTGTACTCAGTGGAACTTAAAGAAAAACCATCTGGCAAATGGCTCCTGTTTTAAATTATTTAAAATTACACTTGTAAAGACCATTTTAAATTATGATTTGCTAAGGCTAAGTGGTGGAAACAAATATTTATAAGGAAACCCTTTTATTAAAATGAAATGGTAAAACATTTGCCAGATTACATATTGTGGTTTAATAACTATAGTGGATAATAAATTGTTTAACTTGGATCAACCTTTGGAGGTAATGATCTTTCCAAGATAATTAAAATATTAAAACTCTTCTAGATGCTTGAAGTCTTTTATAATTGGTTCTCTTATGCATTTTAATATTTTATTTTAATCAAAAATAAAAGTTTTAAATTTTTGTGATTTTTGAACATTCCAAAATATTGGGATGTTACACGAGGTGTGCCTCCAGGCCCTCCAAGGACTCCCGCACGAGGCCGAATGCCACTTCGCGGCGCCCCACGCTCCAATCCCAGCCTCGAAGGACCAGCTCCTGGCTAGACGAAGGCCCAGCCGCGGCCTCCGGTCCTGCGAGCCCGGCCCCTAGTCGAGCTTGGGGGCTGAACGTGGCCCCACTTCCGTCCACGCCTGCCTCCGCTTCGGTGCTCGGGCCAATAAGGCGCTCGTCTTCTCCAGCTGGACGAGGGGGCGAGGAAACACCCCCTCCTACAGACGCACTGGCACCCGCTGGCGCCTCGATCGTTTCCTCCGGGTGCGTTACGAGAGCCATGGGCGTGCGCGATGGAGATGGCACATGCACCGGCGTCAACCCACGCGGCGGGGTCGGCTCGCGGGGCGGAGCTGCCTCCCGCGGAGACATAGCCGCGCGAGGGAGGGTAGGAGCGCGGAGAGATGTGGAAGCTTTCTCCTCCGTGCCTTCCCCCCACCAGTGGCTCGGGGAGCGATGAAGATGCCTCCTGGCATGGCGCGCCCACCTCATCTTGAGACTCAGCCGCCCCCGCCAGAGGCGCAGCCGCCTCCACTCGAGGCGCCCCCGTCCGCAGGGCCTGAGGTGGCCGTCTCCGTAGGCCTCGTGTGACTGTCGGCCACTGTCTCTGCGGCGGCTCTCTTCGCGTTTGCGGCCTTGCCAAGCCGGTGGCGTTTCGCAGGCACAAGATTGCTGACAAAAAGCACAGGAAAAGACAGTCAAGAGAGGGCAAAGCAGGGGGGAAAAACAAGAGACAAGAATGGCCAGATGCCGTAATTGCTCACCCTGAAGGGGAGGCGCCGGCATCAACCCATGTCAGGCCTGGAGAGCGCCAGGAAGGCATGGTCTTGACGCTTGATCCCCCCGGAGGCGTCCCCGCTTTCCTTTTGGAGGGGACATCGGAGGGCCTCACCCCAGAACGATCCACCACAGCCTTGGAGCGAGGTACGCGCCTCCCCAACCACGCGCCTGTCTCGAAGGACGACCCCGCCTCGGTCACCTCCTCCGCCGGGCGCGAAGGCGCCACAACAAAGGCGTCGCTGTCCCCTGACGAGATGTCGCAAATCTCGTCGGTGAAGGGCTCGTGCCTCACGGGGGACACCCATTCTGTCGTGATTCTTCTCTCACCGCTCCAGGCACGAGAGGCTGATGAAGAGTCAACACCGACAACTGTTTGCACCGACGGACTGACCACTGGATCCATCACCCCCACCATGCCATATGGGGCAAAATTCGGCATTCCGTCCAGGATGTCCATGCGATCGCCCAGAGGGAGCTTATGCAGAGACCGTACGGAGCCGGCGATCTTCTTGGGCACCTCCGGCTTGGAAAAGAGGATGTTCATGATGGTGTCGACAATGTCCGGGTCGTAATCCTCAGGGTGAAGCCGCATTGGGTCCGAGGGGCCGTTAAACATCCACATCGGCTCTGAGTGTGCCTAGAGGGGCGCGATGCGGCGCGTCACGAAGTCCGCCGCAACCATCTGCCCCGTGAGGCCCTCCTCGCGGAGGAAGCTCAAGCGCCCCACCAGGAGTGCGTCATCTGCGCCGCGAAGGGCAGACTTGCACCAGTGAGAGTTCTTCATGGGCGGCGCCTCTGGGACGTCTAGGAACGCGCAGGGCGACTGGACGCCGATGAGCAACCACCTCTGACGGAAGTCACCCACCTTCTTGAGCGGGGCCGTGACAGGCTTATCTCCACTCCACGACATGGGGATATACACCCCCCATGCCATCCGCGATGCGGAAGGAGACGCACCCAATCCGCTCGCCGCCAGCCGTGCACCGTAGCGAGTAGAAGTTCCGAAAAAGCGCTACTGAGGGGCGCACGCCAGGATAAGCCTCGCAGAGGTAGGCGAAGATGGACAGGATGAGCACGGAGTTTGGGTGAAGATGAAGGAGTTGAATCTGGTAGAACTCTAGCACCGCCTCCAAGAAAGGCGAGTATGGCGACACCAGCCCGACGGTGATGGCATGAAGAAAAATGGGGTAAAACCCTTGGGGGAATTCCCCGAACCGCGCGGCTTGAAGCTCGCTGGCGCCATACTCGTTGGTCGGCCCCACGACCAGGTGGCGGATCCTCTCCAACGACTGAAGATCCATGCGCGCCCCCTCGAGAGCCGCGCCCTGCACTAGCTCTAGGTTTTCTGCTTGAGAGGAAGGTCCCGTAGCGGCTCTGCTCTTGTTCTTGACAGGGCCCATCGTCGTGAGTGCGGAGGATCGAAGGAAATGGAGAACGGGGATTCGCAGGCGAAAGCGGAGGCGGAGAGCTCTGCAGAGCGGAAATTTCAGCGAGAAGAACTGGAAACGGCAACGGCCCCCTGCCGCTACGCTCGGGCTTTATGTCCTCTCAAGGAGCAGTTACCAGGGCGTGGTGGGACCCCCCACGACCTGTGCCCCGGATCGTGCGAAACCGTTATTCGTCCAAGTGCCGCGTGGCTCGGGCCGGCTGGGCACTAAGGGCCCATGACGCTTCGCCTAAGCCCATGGGCTCAGTCGTGCCCATCATGGGCCCGGGGGCTACTGTCTGCCCAGTGGGAACTGGGGTATGGAGAGCCCATTCCCCCAGGCCTCGCACGTTGGCCAATCGGACGAAGCGACTAAGGACCAGGCATTACCGCCCGGCGGGACCCTCGAGAGGCAACTCCCCTCAAGGGCCTGAAGAGGAAACAAAGGCCTCAAGGGATCCCTCGCCTCAGGGGACCCTCCCGAGGCACCAGCTCGCCTCGAGGGAGTCCCGCAGGAATCTCCCCTCAGGCCTCCCCGCGCCTGAAGGGAAACGTTGCGCAAGGAAGTACGGCGAGACGCACATGGCCTCTGCCACGCCCACGTGGTGACGCAAGCACCCCCGTTGCCGTTTTTGTGATAAGGGGGACAATAAAGCAGCTCCGCCTGCTGCGCAGCTGCCAGGACCTTCTTCTCTGGCGATAAAGCGGGTGGACGGCGCAACCCTCCAACGGAGAACGTCATCGTGGGCTCCACCTCATAGACTGCCCCCTCTGCGGGCAGTACAGGCCGGTCGGCCACCGTGCCCACCTTTATCAACAATGGACCGAGTCCATGGACGAAGAGAGAGCGGTGGACTCGTGCTCCACCCTGCCCCTGGCATCTGGGAGCCACCTTGAAGGTGAAGCCGAAGGAGAAGGCCAGAGGCGCCTTTAAAAGGGACAGGATATCCATCGTAGCACGGGTCGGCCTTTTACGTGCTACAAACCCTTGTAAAACCTAGCGACACCTGTGAGGATAGACTCTGACCGGAGGAGGAAGAAGACCATCGCTTCCCTCCCCAGGCAAGAACTGCCTCAAGGAGGCCTCCGGTAAGCTCCATTGTACTGTAACCTTCCACATATAATACAGACAAGCAGGAGTAGCGGTTTTACCTCCCCACGAGGGCCGTGAACCTGGGTAAAGGCCGGTGTTTTACTCATAGCTTTTTTTTCTCTCTAAAATTTAGCTACAACCATTATGTTTCTCAGTTTTATGGTTGCAGATACAATATATTTCCTTTCTTGTTT
The DNA here is from genome assembly GCA_026929855.1 of Poa annua. NCBI lineage: Eukaryota > Viridiplantae > Streptophyta > Magnoliopsida > Poales > Poaceae > Poa > Poa annua. Next base: position 26,471,689 of record CM049432.1, read on the forward strand.
ATCAGACTTGCATCTGCAAGCTATCGTTTGTAAATATCTGAGTGATTTATAGTATAGCTGTGCTAGGATGTTCACATGAATGGAGTCCTAATAATTATTTGAGTTCAAATCAATGTTGTTGCCAGTTCTGTTTATAGCCAGCTGTAACAGCCCGTTTGTCACTTTCCAAAATTGTGTGTTTGGTTGTGCTTTAAAATGTTGAAACATGTCATCATTCCATATGTGGTTGCAGTTAATTAAAAATGTTGCTTCAAATTCAAATTCCAAATTTAAATTCTTATTCTAGAAATTCAAATGCTTCTCAAATAAATTCAATTGAAGTTTCAAATTATTTATAAATAATCAAACCAGATATTAATATGACTATGTTGAAACTATTTAAAATGGTGTAAAAGTTTTTGTCATATTTCTTTCTATTTGTGTTAAATTACAAAAATCAGAAAGGTTTTTAAAAGAAAAATAAAAAAAAGAAGAAAAGAAGAAAAATTTGGCACCAGGCCGAGATGGGCCAAATCCGGCCCATTTCAGCCCAGCTGCCAGCCGACCGGCCCACCCCGGTCTTCGTCTCCGTACGAAAGGGGAGACCCCCTTTCCAGCGTGGAGGAGCACGACAATGGCAGAGGCTGCCATGCGGCCACCACGGCTACCTCCTCTCTCTCCCCCTTCTCTTTAAATCGCGCGGCCCGGAGCGAAACCCTAACCCTAGATTTTTCTCCTCTCCCCCCGCCGCTGCTCGCTTCGCCGTCGACATGACCGGGAGACCCGAGCTCGCCTCCGACTGACCGCCGCCATCTCCTGCTTCCTCGACGCGCCAGGGGCTGCGCCGCCGTCCCCTCCTTCCTGTCGACGCGAGCGGAGGACCTGGGGGACGCCTCCGTCGAGCCGTCCGTCCCCGACACCGCCGGACCGAGCTTCTTCCCCGGCGACCAACCGCTCGATTCCAGCCTTTTCGACCTCCCTCCGCTCGCCATCCGCTTCCTCAGGGTGAGCCGCACCGATTCCTCTCCTTCTCCCCCTCCGATTGTTTTCCCAGCGCTGCTCGCCGGTGATGCCGGTGTCGGCATCGCGCACGGCCGTGTCACGCGCGCAAGAAAACGAGCACACCGTGCTTCCCTTTCCGTTCCGAGCACGCGCACGAATTCACCTACACCCCCCGCACCCAACACGCACCGAGCACGTCCAGCGCCGCCCTGGAACGGTCGCCGCCGGCGCGACTCCGTCCGCCACTACTCTTTGTTCTCCATTCTTCAGTTTTCGTCAGTGTCCATGATTGCGATAAGTGTTCAAAACCAAATCTTTGCGTATACTATCAACATCACCACCCCAGCCCAGTGGCTAGCAGCGTCGTTCCTTCCGCCCCGCGCGCGCGAGTTCGAATCGTGGGCGCGACGAATAAAACCACACCTTTTATTTTCCCTCGCGCATACTGACACGCGGGCCCCACCAGTCAGCGACCGCGGGAGCCCGCAGCGCCCAGCCAGCGCCGCGCGCGCCAGCGAGGCAGCCTGGCCCCGCCTGACAGTCGCTGGGTGCGCCCCCACAGAGGTGAGAAAAATCCCAGGGGCGTGGAAACTTGCACCGAAGCCCCTGCTTCTCAGTTTCTGCACAGAGGACCTCCTCTGCTAAAGTTCTATCACAGATAGGTCCTGGAAATTTCACAGAACACCCCTAGATTTATATCTGCAGTAACTTTTAATTTATAAATCCAAATTAAATAAACTTTATATGTTTTTGTATCAGAAAAATGCAATAAACATTAATATAAAATTCTTATGTCATTTTGCATCATTTATTTTAAAGTCTTAGTTTAATTTCACAAATGCAATTAAATAATTAAATATGGAATTGTGGGGTAATTAATATATAATGCCCTAATTCCATTTAATACGCTCATATCTTTTATACCATGTCCTGCCATGCTAATAAATATTTAGTTTGAGTTGAAGATAAATAATTTGCAATTAAACCCTAAATATGTAATGTGTTGGGAAAATAATTAATTAATGTCTATCCCATTTAAATTAATTAGATCACCATACCTGCTATATATGTTAAGCAACATTTAATTTGTTGGATACAAATAACTTGCAACCTAATCTTTTACCGGGATTTCATCCCCGCTTTAAATATGACCTAGTCATCTCATACCATAATGCACCATCATTTGTTTGCGCATTCTTTGTATTGATTATTGCTTCCTATTGTCTGTATTTAGCTTTCTCTTGGACGACGACATGCCTGCTGCGAGTACGTACGATACTGAGGTTCCAGCTTTCGTGCCAGGCCACGAGCTGCCAGGCAAGCTTCTGCTAACCGGTTACACTATTTTTTGGTTTTCATTTTTGCCTTTTGATCTATGCTATCCTAGTGATCGATTCTTGAACTGCGATCCCATCACATGTGTATCCTGCAGCCTATACAGCTATATCCCCACAACCCGTAACCCTTGCATGTTTATCTGTTGGCCTTTGCGAGTCGTAGTGCATGCTTAGAATTGGTTGAGCGAGTCGTTCCTTTGTCTTTTATCTCGGATGCTTAGTATGATAGATTGTTCTACTATAATAAATTGCTGTCTTATTTTGGGGTTCTATAATTAAAAGATAAGGCACCAGGCGGAAGGCCTTCCGAGGTGCTTTGTTCTGCTCAGTGTCAACCTAGGAACTGAGATTTTTTCCTCGGATCCAATTTCGAGCGCACTAACCACTTGTTGGTGGCCTAATGGAGCCCCCCTCGGCTTTGAACGGATCCGCAGCTCATCCATGTGCCGCAAGTAGTTCGCGTTTTCCATTCGCTCATATGCATGTGCATGATGATGATGTTCGATGAGAGGTTACTTGTTACGGGGGGTCATACAGGGGCGGTACGTCGCGAAGCGGACAATTCCTACAGTGGTTTGAGCCGCATGGAGGCGTAGTCGCAAACTAATGAGTCCGCAATTGAGATTAGGCCGGACTCCTGACGCGGGTAACAACTCATATGGGTGGCACTTGGACTTGTTGTAGTGAAGGAATGAGTCGTGTTGAGAGGCGCTAATGTTTTTGACTGGGTTGATCATGCGAGTATGGGTACAGTAGTGCACCCCTGCAGGGTATAATCTTATCGATGAGCCGTGTCCACGGTTATGGATGACTTGGTGATGATGCTAGCTAACAAGATCTAGACAACTTACACCTAATCTTTGTTTATTAATTGGACTAGTAATATAGAATTACTTTGACCCTAAATGGTAACTATAATTGTTAACATGTGAGTGTTCCCGGATTGCTTCCTCATACTTGGTTGAGGGGGTTAATTCGAGAACGGGTTATGTCTGGTATTAGTTGTAGATGGCTACTTATACGCTCTCTTATCCCTCTCTAATTAGACGGAAGTTTTAGCGCGTCTCTTTAGGTTGCTAGTGCTGCTGCCGCTAAGTACACCTACCCCCATACTTTGGGAATCTTACTGTTTTGTAACCTGTTAGCTTAATCTTGTTCGATACGCTTCGGTGTATTGACCCGTTCGCGGGCTGTGATTTTTCTGCAGTTGAGGATTCTCTGTACGACCAGGTGGATAGATACTACGTGGATTTCGATGACGAGATCTACGACGAGTAGTTAGAGTTCCCCTGGGCTACTTCCTGGTGGATTGCGTGGATGGGCCTTCTTTTTCCGTTTTGGCTTTGAGCCCTTTGCTTCTTGTCTGTACTCAGACAGGTTTGTTTCCGCTGCATGATGTAATGTTGGGACATGTGTCCTCTGATGGTGCCATTCGCTATATTTTGCTCAGTGAGAGCTTTTGGATATTATTTCCCTTCTTTGTGTCTTAGGTTTATTCTATGGTTTCAACTTGTTAAAAATCTGACTCGTATACCATGTGTGTGTGGTTGAAGTATACGAGTTGGAAGACTTTTTGGGTTCTTGCTGCACAATCTGGAAACGTATGTGACGTTGGGATCATCAAGAGCTATCGGCCGATGATCCATTCCGAGCCAGGCCTACATGTTCCTGGGATTGGTATTCCCCAGTATACTCTTGGTTGTGTGGCCCAACCGATATGCTTTGTTTGTGTAGCCTGAATTCAGGTTCTGACAGTTGGTATCAGAGCTTAAACGCCCTCAGGTTCCCTTCTACTGGTCGTTGTTTGAGTCTAGAAAAATATTTTGTAGTTATCATGAAAATCTTAAACGTGAGAGTAGGAATTATGTTCTTTTACTTCTTTCCCCACCCACCCTCCCTGTTCTTCTGGTAAAGAAGTGTAACGATGTTTTTCCCTTCTCATCTCTATTTTAAATTTACGACATCACGTGTTCTGGGTTTCCGTAGTACCATAGTTGCAGGTGTTTGAAGGTTGTTTTTGGTCGTTTTAGTAGTTATCAACCTTTTCGGCTATGTTCAGTTTCAATCTTGAATAAATCAGTTGTTGTTCTACCTTTCACTGGATTCATCTCTTTGTCATTGTACAATTCTTCTGTGCAATCAATCCTTTTGTTTCCGGAGGCTAACTTCTACTTCAAACTGCTATGTAAATGGCGCACTCTGAGGTGGTGCGTAAGACCCACTGCGAGCAGACTACCGGTTACCCAAAGCTTCTCAAAAGCATGGTTGACTATGTCGGTTTCAGCTTTCAGCCGGAGTACCAGGTGTCCGAGATCCCCAGAGATTACGGACAGACCTTCTACAGAGCTGTTGTTTGGATCAGAGGAGATGATGGTGATACTGTGCACAAGCACGTGGCTGAGGCTTCCACTGTGGACATGGCAGTACACTTGGCAGCTTATGATGCAGCTCTGGCTCCGCGCGGGGACTGCTGCTGTTTCAACTACCCTCCGTTCTGCTACGTTCCATACTACCCCTACACGGACTCTCAGTACGAGATCGAGGTTCCTTTTATGGTATAGTTTCTCAATGCTGTGAATTTTATACAGGTTCGCCCAAATAGACGAGGTCACTAAGCCCGGGACAGGCATTGCCAACTCGGCATGCACTTCCTGCTGAAGAACGCACATGACGGTATGGTGGCCTAAGTGTTTGTGTTGCGGCTATGCGTTTAATAGTTGTGAATGACAAGGTGTCTCGCTGCATCCTCTCTAGCCATCCATCGGTGAGGTACATCATGATAGTGTCGGAGTCGATGGTTGCACGCTGCCAAAATTGCTGGTTCTTGGCCTAGGTGAAAATACTCCCGTTATTTCTCATTTACGTGAAATGGATTGCTACTTGATTTGATTTGGTTAGCATTTTTTGTATTCTGTTACTTAATTTTGTTAATCACAGTAACATGCATTGGACTTTTGTGTTTTGTTATTTCATTAAAACTAAATTTGGGTACCATCTTTTTCATTTTCATTCCATCTATTTGAGAAGGAGAAGGGCCTGAACAATATGTTTGTTTTCACTGTCCACATAATCACATATAGGTCTGTTTGAATTGGAGTCTGCACTTGGATTAGCCGATGGTCTTCCTGAATGAGCCTCCATGAATGGAGCTTTATAGCCTTGCTGAATAATTGAAAGGTAAAAATGTATATCAGTTGCTTTATAACTTGGAATAGCTTTATAGCCTCCATGAATAGCCTTGCTGAATAGGCTTGTATGTGGTGGTATGGCGACAATGTGCTTCTATGGTCTCACAGAGGATTGGCGTTGTATATCAGTTTTACAAGTTAGATTAGAGAAACATCCTGCTGTCAGGAGTTCTTTTTGTCCTGCTAATAATCCATGCATGGTTTTGTTCTTGTAGGAAAAGGGCCACGGGGAGCAGGGTAAGGGTTTCTGTGGGAGCTTTGGCGGGGATGGCGGTTTGCTATAGGTATGCTCATCCTCCCAATGGTTTGATGTGTTATTTAGGGATTCAGAGTTCTGTTGTGGATTTTCTATTCTAATGTTTTCTAATTAATGGATGTAATTTGATAGGTTGTTTAGGTCTTTAGAGAAAATTGTTATGTCGCACCGCTATTGGAAAGCTATAATTTGATAGAGTTATGTGTGCTCATTGAGCTATATCTTCAGTTTTAGTACTTATCGGTGCTTCATATTCTCGATGCTCTTATGTTTCTAGATTGATTTTATTTTTCATGTTTCGTGGTGCCATCCTTGTGTGATTACATTTTGAGTACTTGCCTCCATGCTATCTGCATTGTCTGCTTCTTTCGTCGTTGTTTTCACCATGACGTCCTTGTGTCCTTAGATTAAACTGCGGTGATGGTGCTCTCTGTCTTTCGTTTACATTAAGGGGATTGTTAGGTGTTCTGGTTTTCATTGCGGTTTATGTGGGATTGGTTCATATCTATGTTTTATTTGGGACAGGATTCTTCTCCGTGCTATTATGTTTCAAGACTGTCTCCTTCTTTCTTACTTGTTTTCTTCTTACCGCCCTAAAGATTATGTATGGTTATTGCATAATATGTATTAACTGGATATCTCCTTTATTGATTGAGTGATCAAATGATGCAGACGAGATAGACATGAAGAACTTATTCTGATCAAAATACAACAGGACTGCATCATTTAGTAATTTCACACGGACTTGAACATGCATGTCCTCAATAAATTCACGCGTTTCGCGTTTGCTGCAAATCTGTGAAATAAGTGTCAGGCTAGCATGTATTCGAAATGAAAATGCACTTTGCTCTTCTATTGACAGGTTGGAGCTATAGGTCAGTCAGCCATGTCGTTATATCCGCCGCTGTCTTAAGTGATTCTACCCAGCAGAGGATTGGGCTCATGGTTATAAATTTTACGAGCAGTTGAGCTGCTCTGTACAATATATCAAATTCCCTTTTTGTTGCAAAACAAACCCTGATTTGCAGTAATCTGTTAATGTTGAACTATGGTGAACAATGTATGTGTTTGATGTATGGTCAGAAGGGCCGTATGTCTCAGACTGTTCTTTTCTATTCTTCACACTAGTAGAAAACAGGCTAAAGGACCAAACTCCAAAACCCCATTTGTCCCGGTCGTACTGCACACCGGGACAGATGGGGCATAAAACCCGCCGAGCGCTCCAGGCGACACCCATTTGTCCCGGTTCCAGCCACGAACCGGGACAAATGAGGTAGCACCCGCCGAGCGCTCCAGCGTACCCCTTTTTGTCCCGGTTCCAGTCACGAACCGGGACAAATGTCATGGTTTCAGTTACGTGCGCGCGGAAGCCGAGCCATCACCGCGTTTTTTCGATGCGCACGGAAGACGAGCGGAAATACGTCGCCGCCGGCGATTCCTCTGCCCTCCGGCGATTAATTCCTCTGCTCTCCGGCCGGCGATTCATCTTCCTCTCCGGCGCTATAAAATGCACTGCACAGTATGACTCCTCCACACACACCATCTCTCTGGCCATCTCTCCTCTCTTTTCTCCGTCCCTATGGAGCCACTCGTGCCTCGGTCCGATGAGTTTTACGACTACAAGAAGGAAGGCATGCGGTTCAAGGTGTGGGTCACCCTTCGTGCATGGCGCGTGGAGAAGCGGATCCGCGACGTGAAGAACTACTTCCTCGACGCCGCTCCGATCAAAGCCGTTGGACTCGATTGCGAGTTCACCGACCCTCGACGGATGGATACTCCGCAGTGCGCCGCCGTCCTTCAACTCTCGGTGGCGACCGAGACTCTTGTCTTCCAAATTTGCAAAGCTGATCGGGTGCCACAGGTCCTCGTGGATTTCTTAGGTGATGAGACAATCAAATTCTACGGCGTGGCAATCCATAATGACATGAAGATGCTAGCCTACTACGGAATTATTATTCGGTCCGCGGTCGACAAGCAGAGGGATCGCCGAAACCCTACCGGCAATTTTACTCCTAGTCTATATGCTCTCGCTAATGCGGTCATTGGGACAAATCTTGAGAAGAAGAAGAAATACAAGAAGAAGAAGAACACGGACGACGACAAGGAAGACACGTTAGACGAAGACCTAATTTTCGGATGGGGCAACGTTCCATTGAGCTACGATCAAGTCGTATATGCTGCTTTAGACGCTCGCCTTGGCTTCGAGATTGCACGGAAGTGGGATAGTCTACGCGGCTATAATATAGAGTATGATCATCTTAATGTCGTTGATGAGTAGAATATCTATGTATTCCGTTACGCAAAAATTCTGTGTGCGCGTGTTCTCTTGTATTGACTGAAATATATCTAAAGTTTGCAAAAGTGTTTTCAAATTCCAAAATTTGCAAAAGTTATTTAAAACAGAAAGCAGAAAATGGTTTTGTATTAGTTACTCAAATTCAAACACTTTTCATATTCATAGTTTTTCCAAAATCCAAAGTTTGCAAAAGTTATTTAAAACAGAAAACAGAAAAAGAAAAAAAAATGAAAAAACCTCCATCTGTCCCGGAGAGTGCGGGAAGAACAAAAATCTGCTGCCACCCAGAAGAGAGATGTTCCACAACTCGGTATGCAGGCGGGACAATCGGCCCCTCCACTCATATTGGCGCCTTACAACCGGAACCCGGTCGATGATGTACTTTCGCAGCAAGTTAGAGATATGGGTATAACTCTGGCAGAGCTTAAGGCATTACAATCTGGCGAGAGTGTCACCATACATGAGGTGGTGCGGAAATATGTGAGAGGAGAAGATCTTGTCGACCCTGCTATGGTGCGCACTCTACCAGCTAGGTTGCACCAACTAAATGCATGGTACATGCATACTACGAAGAGTCAAGAAGGAGACTGGCTCTATGGGAAAATTCCAACGGATTTTTATGGCCCAGGTGATGATGAGATTCAAAATGAGTATTGCGAATTATGGCAGTTATTCAATTTTGACGCGCTCGACAAATCTATCATCAGTGCCTTTTGCATGTAAGTAATAAAATTATGTATATATGTCAGTAATTCTCTAGCTCAACTTATTTTTCATTGCTTGTAATTATAGTTATCACTATATTACTTTTGTACTCTATTATGCAGGCTGAAAATTATACAATCTCGAAAGCTGGGACTCGATAACAAGATTGGATTCATTGACCCTAATCGAGTTCATCATCATGGTTTGTTACATTACCCAGAGAGTACGGAGGAGCTTTTGCTTACTTATTTGATGGCGCAACATTACAAAAACACCATACTTTTCCCGTTCAACTTCGAGTGAGTTGTTTACTTTCTTATACATACTCGATGTTAAGTATATGTAATTGATGATTTAGTTATTAACAAATATAAACATATGGCAGATTTCACTGGGTATTATTTGAGATTGATGTTGAAAAGGCAATCGTTGATGTCTTCGACCCATTATCGAAACCTTAAGAAAAGTTCGACGACACGAAACAGATGCTCCAGAGGTAATTTCATTCATTATCACAATCGACCTCGTCTTTTCTAATAATATATAGTAATTAGTAAACTTCTTTACTAATTTTCCATACAGTAAACTTCAGGGTTCGGGACAAGTTCACCTCTTTCCACAAGGACGCCGGTATAGCCCGGAACCTCAATTTTAAATGGCGAGAGGTAAGCCGTACTAGCTAGGTTCCACGTATGCATATTCTTAATTTCAGTCTCACAATACCATTTTTTCAATATTTTTGATTATTTTTTATTGGTTTCTTACCTTATTCTATCATAAAGTGCGCGAAGCCGCAACAAGGCACCAATTTGTGTGGATTCTATGTCTGCGAGTTCATCCGAATTCACTTCAATGAGGGTGCAGACTGGAATAGGATACGTTAACAATTTATTCAAACTTGTTCACTTTTTAAATTGAATTATTTTCATAATGGTTGATATATTGGTGTTGATCTCTCGTTTTTAGTTTGAGACGATCCGGAACAGGCTTGATGCAAAATACCGCCTACTACCTATTGCGGAGGAAATTGCGGGCTTTCTGCTTGACTATGTAATAAAGCCAGGCGCAGAATGCATTATAATCCAGCCGCGGAAAAAGACCATCCAGAGGAAAAAATAGGGTCTAATGCCTCTCTGTCATGTAATGATCTCTGTTTGTAAATATTTAGACATGATCTTCCGGTTGTAAATATTTGTTGTAAATATTTGTTTGGGAGAACTCGTGTACTAGTAGTATTCATAACTATATCCCGAGGAAAAAATCGTGTATTCATGATATATATTATATAGTAACGTATAATATGCAACTCGATCTGTTTTGAAATGAAACATAAATGAAAAAACAGAAACACAAAAGAATCAGTAACATAAATATCAAAAAAAGAAACATAAATAGAAAACAGGAAACAAAATAAAAGAAACAAAAAAAGAAAACAAAAAATCATATATACTGTCTCGGTTCGTATTACGAACCGGGACAAATGAGTGGCAGCCAGAGGCTGGCTTGTTTGGCCACGTGGCCCCCCTATTGGTCCCGGGCCGTGGCGTGACCGGGACAAATAGGGGAGGCTATTTGTCCCGAACACGCTGTCCCGGGCGCGTGACCGGGACAAAAAGCCCTGCCGGCCCGGGACCAATGCCTTGTTTTGCTCTAGTGTCATTTCTTCAGAGATATTTACTATGCACTGCACTTGATTATTTGGTCCCCAATAGTTACTCTATGAGAATTTGATACAAAACATACTTTTTATTGCAACTGGACGTTTATAAAGATTACCAGAGGAGTTAGGAATGTCGATGTAATTTAGAGATGCTTATTAATATGTAACAATGAGGTTCATTTGTGTGTCATGGTTAATTCTCTTGCAGAATCAGATGTCGGCTATAACGTGGAGAGGAAAATAAAGTACAAGACGAACTTGTATTCATATGATGGAAAACTGAAGCCTGGAGTCCTACAAGCAGGTACATTTTGCAACGGCCCCATACCTAATTTGTGCAGGCTAGGAACATTTTATGTTCGAGGTTGGTAAGGAACAATATTGAACGCCCTTATTGTGTTAGTGTTTTGGATCTGTTGATCATGCCACTGTCTTTGTCTGCCTCTTCTAGCTGAAGGAGTCCAACCACCTATAAGCTGATTAAAACGCTGGTACCAGGTGAGTTAGGAAACTTTATTTGCTAAAAGTTGGAACTACTTCGGGTGCTTCCTAATTTTCTGCTTTCCTAATTCAAGTTAGAGACACTCCTCAGTTCAACAGTGTATTGTGGAAACAAAAACAAATCTTGCGGAATGAAATGATTATTATCTCAAACACAATAAGATTTATTCCTTGATATCAATTGGAGTATGTTTTAGGAGACCAGTGGTGGTTCCATGTTTTTATTACATACTATAAGCAAAGATATATTTATGCAAAGCCACACGAAAACTCTCCACTCCACTGATTAATTCAAAGTACATAACTGTTGAAATATTTAGATTTTGATTACCCCTTTCTCTTGGATGAAATAAGAGAAACAGATGCTAATGTACATAAGCTTTGTACGAATACACCATTGATTTCTCTGGATTTATAATATTGCTTGACCTATGTTTTTTTATCTTCTTAAATCCACATTACGGTGGGCTTGGCTTCTCTGTCTTCACAATGATTTCTTTCACCTTAGGACGCTACTTACATGTTCTTATATACTTTTGAACATGTCCGATTTGAAAGATATACTTAATCTCCCACTCCTAATATCTTACAACAAATCTAATTGCCTGTGAATGATTTTTTTCTCATGTGCTTGACTGACAAAAAAATTGCAAGGAGAAAGAGTTAAACTGAACCATAATTTCTACCTTGAGAGAAGATGGCAGACAGTGGCATAGTTCTCGCCAGAGTACTATCAGCTGTACTGTACGAGCTTATGTTCAGATTTGTAGAAAAATCAAGTTTGAACTCCTTGGTCAGTAAGTTAAAGAAAACTGATTGACCATATAAGCCAGCTGTAGCTAAGTTAGTGTAGAGGCAAAGGAGGTTGGATGAATAGAACTTCTCCATGACCTGACATGATTTTGTAGAGTAAATAGCAAAACAATTCAAATACCATGAATGCATTTTCTTCAAATAACTATGATATCTGACTTTTCCATTTTCCCGTAGCATTACTTCCCAAGTCTATATATACAGGTTCATCCAAGGGATATACAGACGGAAGAAATCATTCAGAAAACTGAATAGAGTGGGATGTTGGTTAAAGTGTTTAGTTCTTGTATGGTGATATGTATTTCCTATTAATTTTTCTATGTTCCCGTGGATGAGAGGGAAGTTATGCTGCTGTATGTGATCCTGAGGTTCTGGTGTGCAAAAACAGTTGTAATTGTTTCAGTTTAATTCATGCTCATTTATACAACACAACTCAATATTTGATTCAAGTTAAGGAATATTTTTGCCATTTTGTTCCCAGACGAAACGGAGTACCTATTATATTTTAACCATTGCTATCTAAACAAAAGGGTCCAGATAGACTGAGCAGAAAAGGGCTTCAATTCGATTCTCCAATTTGGAAAATCACATAATAATTTCCTTCATATGAACCGCAAAATACGTTGAATCAAAGAAGTTCCCTACCACAAACTTTGTACCGTGCACATTACTTAGAACAAATAGGAAAGTAAGATAAGATAAGAAGGAAATCAAAATATTATGTACACAATTTACAGTCCTGATTGTAATACCTTTATATTGATTGTGGTTTCAATGTGGCTTTCCTTTAGCCATGTACATAAGGGTTGCACTTTAAGCCTTTAAGCTCATACAAGCTATCCTCATGGAAGCTATGTTAATTCTTTTTTTTAACAATGGTACATATAGTAGCAATATTCCATTGATGGATATAAGTTATAACATAGGGTTTCCAGGAAAATTTAAAGACCAAATCTTGGAGTAGGGTGATTGTTTTTCTATGTAATTTATGTAGGTTTGACGTAATTTTTTAATTACATATCCACATTTCTAAGTAGCGTGGGTGGTTGATTACTAGCATCCAATGTGTTCGCGTGCTACATCCCCATCATAAATTGCATCCATGATGGGGAGCTGAAGCGGGTCTATGAACGGGAGCTTGTCGACGGGGCCAAACTGAATGGTCATGACAAGAGCAAAGACGGGGTCTTTTTCGTTCAAGTCACTACTCCGGTTATGAAGGCTAGGGAAATGATTACCGTGTTTGAGAATTTAGTTTTAGAGTGACCTCGTTGGTCATTTTATCTTTCCATGAACTATAAATAGCCGAAACCGGAGTCATTTTGAGGGGTGTCGATGGTAGTGGCTTGGGAGTCAGAAAACTCAAATATGAACATCAATAACATACATCCATACACCAAAAATTATAGCTAAGATAAATTCTTGATGCCGATATTTACGGCAATGGCGCAACGGAACAGGGGATTATTGCTTGCTTGCTTGAGTAAAATATAGTTCCTCCTACAACAACAAACAAAAAACCTATGGCAACAATATAGTCTATGACTCCCAACTCTGTTTGATTTTGTTTCCTTTGGAAACACTACCATTATCGTCCATGTCTCCTCGACCCTAAGTTCAAACTCTTTTGATGACGTCTTGCAAAACATCTCAACCCTCGCTTTCAACAATTACGTCAGTGGCACAACAAGTTGGTACGATGGTATCCATACATGACTGAGCCTCTATCAATTTATAATGAGCATATAAAAAACACAACAACAATATGGTCTTTACATGCGATAGTTGCGCAGTCGCGCAACGGGTCATCTAGTATAAGTGAAGAATTCGAGTATTCATAAGAAAAAGCGGAGCGTGTCTCTCTCCCACAAAGGAATGCTAGGATCCATTTTATTCAGAGAATGAAAATAACAAAAACAAACGCTTTAAGCAAAGCACATAAGATGTGACGGAATTAAAATATAGTTTCACTAGGAAGAGTTGATAGTTTGTTGATGAAGAAGAGGATGCCTTGGGAATCCCCAATCTTTGACGCTTGAGTCTTCTAGAAATATGTTAGGGTTGACCCACCGGAGCATCGCCAAGCTTTGTCTCTACTATCTTCTTAATCACATCATATCATCCTTCTCTTTTGATCCTTGAAAACTTCCTCCACACCAAAGCTAGAGTAAACTTCATAAGAGGGTTAGTGCGCAAAAAAAATATAATATTCTGTAGGAACACAATTGCTACCAATGATACTGGACATTATCTAAAGCCAATAATACTTCATGGAACAAAAAGATCCAATCAAAATAGCAAAAGAGGCATTGCAAAATAAATGGCATAATCTGTCAAAAACAGAAAAGTCCGTAAAGATGATTTTTTTTAGGCACTTAACTTGATCAGATCAGAAAACTCAAAACAAATGAAAGCTTCATATATATCTGAAGATTACGCACAAAAAAATGGCAGCTCATTTTGATTTTATTGTGAACAGTTATGAATTTCACGGTGATCAGCAGAAAACTGTTTGTGTGCAGGAATCTAAATTTAGCATCAACTTTCAACTAGAGGCTTAACTGACACAACAATGCAATAGAGTAAAGATATAAAGGACTTTCTACAGAGGTAGGAAAAATCCTTGACTCAAAAAAATAAAATAACAGGAATAAAAAGTGGGTTGTCTCCCATAAGCGCTTTTCTTTAACGCCTTTCAGCTAGCACATAAAGCAAAACTCAAGTATTATCAACAGATGAAGGATCAACACCATAATTTGAACGAACAATAGAATCAAAAGGTAGCTTCATTCTTTTCCAGGGAAGTGTTCCATACCTTTCTTGAGTGGGAATTGATATTTAATAGTACCTTCTTTCATATCAATTATAGCACCCACAGTTCTAAGAAAAGGTCTTCCCAACACAATTGGACAAGATGGATTGCATTCAGTATCCATGACAATAAAATCAACGGGGACCAGGTTATTATTAACTATAATAAGAACATCATTGAGTCTCCCCAAAGGTTTATGCAAAGCATTATCAGTAAGAAAAACATCCAAATATAAATGTTCCAATGGTGGCAAATCAAACATATCATAGAGCTTTTTAGGCATTATAGAAGTACTTGCACCAAGGTCACACAAAGCATTGCAATAAAATTTATCTTCTTTCATTTTAATGATGGGCTATCACCATCTTCTAACTTCTTAGGGATAGAAGCTTCAAGTCTTAATTTATCTTCCCTAGATTTAATGAGAGCATTTATAATATGAGTAGTAAAAGCCAAATTTAGAGAGCTAGAATTAGGACTTGTGGCCAACTTTTGCAAGAACTTAATAACTTCAGAGATATTACAATTATTAATCAAAGTTATTATCATCAAAGCAAACCGAACAACTTTCTCCCATGTTCTTAAAAATTTCAGCACTTTTATCAACACTAGTTTCAGCAGTATTAGGCAATTTTAAATATTTGGAAGAAGTAGAGGACGGCTCTCGTCCACGAACCGCGCGTCCGATTCCATTTAAATCGGACGGCTCTCGTCCACGATCCGCGCGAACCTTTTTCGCCTAATAGGATCGTGCCACGTAGCCCTCTTATTTTCTTTTTTCGCAGGAATTTCTCAAATAAAACAGAAAAATGTGCAAACTTAGAAAATTCATAACTTATGTTCTGTAAATCCAAATTCAATGAATTTTATATCCACGGATAGCCCTGCTAGAGTAGTTTAATCCTACATCATTTGTTTTTGCTTTTGATAAATAATAATTCATAAGATCATCCGAGGAGTAATTTGTCTATTAAATCCATAACTTAAATAATAAAAATGTTTTACAAATAAACTCAATTGTTTTAGGTTTAGGTTATTAACCTCTGCCCAGGAATATTAATATGTGTCTTATTTGAAAACTTTCTTAGAACAATAAAAGTTGTAATTGTAAAATCTAAGTTTTGCTATATTGTTTTCAATTATTAAATTGTTAAGTGAAATGAGAAATTCCTAGAATTTGCATCTCATGCATTTAATAACAGAGAATATAAATTATTGATAAGTGTGTCTATTTCTACACATGGAATATCATGCATGCATACATCTTTTATTTGGTGTTGTGAGATATCGTGTGGATATTTATTTGTGTGTATTGCTTGTGCTAGATTGTGAAGGAGCGGAAGGACTTGCGTGTGATTGTTATTCTTGTTGTGCCTGCCCCTCCTGCTGCCAAGGCAAGTGACTTCATAAAACAACTACTTTTTTATTCTATTGCATATCTAGTGTTTTAAGCAGTATTTGCAAAAATAGTATGCATGATAGGTTTATGGGAGATTGTAGTATGCTATGCAAACCTTTTAGGTTTCCCCTTAGAAATTCCAGATTAGACCCCTATTATAATTTAGTGGAAGTACCTGCTGCAAAAATGATTGTTTTATGGTTGATGTGATAAATGAAAATTTTCACTAAATTAATTTAACGCCTGGGTGGATTGGGTCGATCGAGGAGGTTTCAAGTTGAGTGGCTTCTCAGGGCCAAGTCTCATGGTTGTCTTTGCCCAAGATAGTGTTCACTTACTTGGGGCCATGATATGCGGTGTTAACCTGAGTTGCTCACTTGTGGTAGGCCACCCAGGGCTATGAGATTTAAGTTTACACTGAGTCTAGTTGCTTATCGTGCAACCATTGGTCAATATGGGCTCTATCTTGATGGAGTAAGTTGATGTGGACCTGGGTCAAGAGATTGATGGTGGTAGAGTGGATAGGATGGTGGTAATATCTTAGTATGATCATGGGAAAGCGACTTCTGAAAAGTCTCGTCTTGATCTTCTCCTTTTCCTTCTCACTAAAGGAGTGTAGATGATAGTTTGGGTTGATTGAGTCTAATGGTGAAAGTGGACACCCTCTCGAGAGTTAAAACCTAAGATCTTAGCCTTGTCCCCGGCATCGGACAATTTGAGTAACTACACAAGGCTGTCTTCTGAAAATCTCCTCATTCCAATTTCTTAATAAAACTTTGATGGGTGAACATGGGTAGGAGACATGGACTTGTCTCGAGATGTCTCTGAAAGAGAAGATATTGATTTAAGAAAATTGTTTATCAAAAGTAGGAGAAAACTTGCTTTACGCAATAGCCTTGAGCTCGACCAGCCAAATAAGCATATAGATATAGCTTAGTAGAATATTAGAAATCAAAGTCACTTGCCACCACAATTCAATTGTGCTGACCCTTTATAGCTGGGCTGCAACTAAACCTTGCAGAATGTCCGAATGAGGAGTAAGGGGGTCGTCTTCGAGCTACAACCAATATGATTTGCCAGTGGCTTCATGGAGAAGATGTAGCTCCATGCTATCTTTAGTATTGCGTTTGAACTCTAAAATAAAGTGTGAACTATTTATTCAGCTAGCATGTCCGCTATGCTAAGTTGTAAGGATTATTTGTTTTTGGATCATTCGTCCCGCTCTGTAATAAATTATGACATTGTACTGTGATATTACATCTTATTGGAGAATGCAAGACTTATATGAACCAAGTCTTCGCACTATTCATATGTGCCATTGCTTTCGTAAGCAAGGGCACTACAGATGGTATCAGAGCACGAATGTTGCCTGTAGGCTCGAAACCCCTAGGTTTGGATACAAACCTAAAGTAAATATTTTTTTTAAAATCAATAAATTCGAAATAAAAGAAAATTTGTCAGACTTCTTTTCTTATAAGTTTTTGTTCGTTACCTTCTACATTCTTAATTTTCGCTTCATCTCATTAATTCTTACCCCTTCAAATTTTTTGTAGATGAAGAACTTCACTCGAGAGATATCCCCGTAGAAAGGAGACCAGTACTACTTTAGTGACCAGCTCCTCAGTATTTCCAAAACCCTGAGGTTGATGCCGCCAGTCTTCAGGGGCAAATAAATTATGTCAGAAGATTACCCTGAAAGTCGATGGAAGATCGAGGCAGAAGTTCTCCCTCGTCTTGATCCCCCTGGATCGCAGCCGATCCGTTTCCGATCTAGATACCCCAACTGGAAGAATGGAGTGGAGATGACGATGCTGAAGACCTTGTCCCGCATCATTGAGCAGTTCTATGACGAGATCAAGCCCAACTCTGTCTTTCGTCACTTTGCCAGGAGGGATAACATTGGACAACCCGTTCAACCCTCACTTAGGGGTATGAACGAGAAGCATCATGGAGACCTTGGAGCTTATTGCCATAACTTGGATATACTTCTGGGACAAGAGATCTTCTACATGGCAGATTTAAGGCGCGTCCACCGTCACGTTAAAGAAATCTTAGAGGAAGAGAAGGATATTATTCGTGTAGAAAATCAGCTGCTAACTAAGGAGAACAAGGAGCTTGAAAACAAGAATTATCTGCAAGACGATAGGATTGCGCAGAAGGATGCCCACATTTTGGCATTGCAGGCTCAGTGTGCTCATTTGTGTGAACAACTAAGCCAAATGGAACTTCAGGCAAAGAAGAACCACCCCCCTGACGCCCCAGAGCCCCTAGTGATAACGTATCCCGATGAGGACACTCCCAAGGAAGCCACATGTGTCAAGAAGCGCAAGTGTGGGAACACCCGCAATTACATAAGGAGTTTCAAATTTTGATTAGAGAGACCACCAGTTATCCTTACCTTACGAGTATTTCTCCTTATCTCATCGAAGTTGTATTGACCCACCAATTTGTGGTGAGGCAGTACCTTAAAAACCATGTCCTAGGTTGGTATTCAAATCTCTAAATTATCGAATTTATAAAATACTTCGGGTGTGTCTATTGGTTGTTGTTTGATATGTTTCTGTGTAGTGTGTTGTTGTGCATGGGTAGATTTTCCTCTATAGTCTCTTTCTATCTCTACTTACCTATGCTCACACCATACAGATGCCTCCACGTCGTTATCCTGACAACAACAATGCCAAACGAAATGATGCAACAAAAGATGGCAGCCCAGACACAGTTGATGACCATGATGGCTCAGTTCATGGCAAACCAAAACAATCCACCACCACCACCGCCGCCACCACCACCCCCACCCCAAGTTGATCGCCTTGCTAGATTCTTGAGGCTCAGACCCAACAAATTCTCCACAGCTACATAACCTATCGTAGCCGATGGCTGGCTACGCTCTGTGGACAAGGATCTAGTTACTTGCGAGTGTACTGAAATGGAGAAAATAAGGTTCACTTCCCATCTACTGGAGGGGCCAGCGGCACAGTGGTGGGAAACATATCAGATCACTCACCCACTTGAAGGACTTACTTGGGAAGTCTTTAAAGAAGGTTTCTGTAATGCTCACATCTCAACTGGGATCATGAATCTGAAAAGGGATGAGTTTCGTACCCTGAGACAGGGAAATCGTGGTCTGAGGGAGTAATGGAGGACTTCAATTCCCTCTCACGCTATGCCCCAGAGGATGTAGACACCGATGCAAAGAGGAAGTATAAGTTTCTGAATGGACTCAATGGTGAGCTGAAAATACCATTGTCTGTGGCTTATGCTCCCAATTATCAGGATCTTCTTGATCAGGCCATTACTCTGGACAGCAACATCAAGAAGGAGGAGAATAGGAAAAGGAAGTTCAGCGCAAATAAGTACAACACTAATCTGATGCAGAAGAAACCATTCGTTCCAGAGAACAGCGGAAGTCACCACAGTCACAAGAGTGGAAGTGGCCACAATCATAATGGTCATATCCATAAAGTAGGAAATTCCGGATACATAGGAAATGGGCAGGGTGGTAATGGACACAATCACCCGTTCAATGGGAACAATAGTGGAAAAGAGCAACACCGCCACAACAATGAACCGAAACGAGATATTAGTCAAGTAACTTGCTACAAGTGTGGGAACAAGGGACATTACTCCACAGACTGTCCAGAGAAGAAGAAGGCGCCGGAAGCTTCAAAGCCTAATCCTTTCCAGAAGGCACAGGTGAATCATCTTGATGTGGAAGAAGTGCAAAATGAACCAGATGCAGTGATTGGTACGTTCCTACTACATACCTTTCCAGCATTAGTCTTGTTCGATACTGGAGCATCTCACTCATTCATCTCAAGAGCATTTGTTAATAAAAACAAACTGTCTACTACAAGCCTGCTAAATCCGGTTAGGGTGAGTTCCCCCGGGGGGAAAATGCTTGCACAAACCGATTGTCAAAACTTGAGGTTAGAAATTGGTAATCACTCTTTTCCGGTAAACCTGATAATATTAGAGACCCAAGGTCTGGATGTTATACTCGGTATGGATTGGTTGGACAAGTTTGAAGGAGTATTGGATTGTGCGAATAGATCCATTACACTCACCACTCCCGAGAAGAAGAAGAAGAAGAAGATTAGATACAAATCCAAATTTGAATTTAAGAAAGTTAAGCTAAATTCTCTTAAGAGGGTTAGCCTGGGAGACATTCGTGTGGTAAGAGATTACCCTGATGTTTTCCCCGAAGAACTACCGGGAATGCCACCCGATAGAGATGTGGAATTTCTTATAGATTTGGTTCCCGGAACGGGACCTATAGCTAAGAGACCATACCCAATGGTCGTAGCTGAACTGAAAGAACTCAAGAAGCAGTTAGAGGAGCAACTGCAGAAAGGATTCATCCGTCCAAGTTCTTCACCTTGGGGAGCACCCATTCTGTTTGTAGAGAAAAAGGATAGTACTCAAAGGCTAGTCACGGATTATCGAGCAATCAACGAAGTAACAATCAAGAACAAGTACCCGTTACCAAAAATTAATGAGCTTTTCGACCAGCTAGAGGGTGCTTCTATATTCTCTAAGATCGATTTGCGATCAGGATATTTTCAAATGAAAGTACGAGAATTAGATATCCCAAAGACTGCCTTCGCTACCAGATATGGATTAGATGAGTACACCGTAATGCCGTTTGGATTAACCAATGCACCGGCAAGCTTCATGAACATGATGAACAAGGTGTTTATGGACTTTCTGGATAAGTTTGTCGTGGTGTTCATTGATTACATCCTGATTTACTCCAAAAGTCAAGAGGAACATGAGGAACACTTACACCTGATTTTACAGAGACTTAGAGAGCATAAACTGTATGCCAAATTCAGCAAGTGTGAATTCTGGCTAGAAGAAGTGGGTTTTCTAGGGCACGTTGTATCAAAGAATGGAATAGCAGTAGACCCAGAAAAGGTGTCGGCAGTAACTAGGTGGGAGGTACCCAAGAATGTGGTGGACATTCGTAGTTTCCTTGGACTGGCAGGTTATTATAGAAGATTTATTGAGAACTTCTCCAAACTTGCCAAACCGTTGACCTCACTACTGAAGAAGGAAGTCAAGTTCAAGTGGACTGAAGAATGTGAAATAAGTTTCCAGGAACTAAAGAAACGGCTGGTGTCAGCACCTGTTTTATGTTTGCCAGATATAGAGAAGGAATTCCAAGTATATTGTGATGCCTCGCACCATGGACTAGGAAGTGTCCTAATGCAAGGAGGGAAAGTGGTTTCATATGCCTCTAGACAGCTTAAGAAACATGAGGTCAACTATCCCACCCACGACCTGGAGTTAGCATCGGTAGTGCATGCTCTAAAGACGTGGAGACCCTATCTATTGGGAAAGCGTTGTGAGGTTTTCACAGATCACAAGAGCCTGAAATATATTTTCACCCAGAAGGAATTGAACATGAGGCAAAGAAAATGGCTGGAACTTATTCAGGACTATGATATGAGCTTACAATACCACCCAGGTAAAGCTAATGTGGTGGCAGACGCTTTGAGCCGTAAGGTCCATGTAAATGGACTGACAACGGGAGAATTGCCCGAGGATTTAAGTAGGGCATTTAAGGACCTCAGATTATAGGTAGTACCCGAAGGATTCCTCGCAACACTAGACGTACAACCTTTGTTGATGGATAAGATTCGGGAAGGCCAGAAGGGAGACAAAGTAATGGATGAAATCAAGGTCAACCTGAGCGAAGGGAAGGCCAAGGGTTTTCGGGAAGATGAACAAGGCACCTTGTGGTTTGAGAAACGCATATGCGTGCCGCAAGATGAGGATCTTAGAAAATTGATTCTGCAAGAAGCACATAACTCGCCTTATTCCGTACACCCGGGAAACACCAAGATGTACATGGATGTAAAGGAAAGATTTTGGTGGAATAATCTGAAGAGAGACATCGCGGAATATATAGCTAAGTGCGATGTATGTAGCCGAGTAAAGGCGGAACATCAGAAGCCAGCAGGATTGTTGCAACCTTTACCTATACCGGATTGGAAATGGGAACAGATAGGTATGGATTTCATTACTGGGTTACCGCGTACCAGATCGGGATATGATTCGATCTGGGTAATAGTGGATCGTTTGACAAAGGTGGCCCATTTTGTGCCAGTAAAGACTACCTACTCAAGTGCTAAGTTGGCAGAGATTTACATGAGGAGGATAGTATGTTTGCATGGTATTCCCTAGAGGATTGTGTCTGACAGAGGTACCCAGTTTACCTCGCATTTCTGGAAACAACTACATGAATCGTTGGGTACGAGATTAGAGTTCAGTACAGCATTTCATCCCCAAACAGATGGACAGACGGAAAGAGTAAACCAAATTCTAGAAGATATGCTGAGGGCATGTGCCTTGGACTACAAGTCTAGTTGGGATGATAATTTGCCGTATGCAGAATTTTCCTATAACAACAGCTACCAAGCGAGCATAGAGATGTCGCCGTTTGAGGCACTTTATGGTAGGAAATGCACCACACCACTACTTTGGAGCGGTGTTCGAGAGCGAAGTTTATTTGGACCTGATATAATCCAGGAAGATGAAGAGAAGGTTCGAATAATCAAGGACAGATTGAAGATCGCGCAGTCCAGACAGAAAAGCTATGCAGATTCCAAAAGGAGAGAAATCACATATGAGATAGGTGACAGGGCTTATTTAAGAGTGTCACCAATGCGTGGTGTGAAGAGGTTCGGGATCAAGGGTAAACTTGCACCTCGATTCATCGGCCCCTTTAAGATTCTTTCCCGCAAGGGAGAAGTTGCGTATGAGCTAGAATTGCCGGAAGTTCTGTCAGCAGTTCACAATGTCTTCCATGTGAGCCAATTGAAGAAGTGTCACCCAGAGATGACAGAAACCCCGCTACGGGATACAGTGCCACTAGAAGAAGTTCAGTTGGAAAGTTACCTGACGTATGAAGAGAAGCCAATCAAAATCTTGGAGATGGCAGAAAGGGTCACACGAACCAAGACTATCAAATTCTGTAAGGTCCAGTGGAACCACCATACCGAAGAAGAAGCAACTTGGGAACGGGAGGATGATCTTCGGGAAGAACACCCACATATTTTTGCAGGCCAAACCGAATCTCGAGGACGAGATTCATCTTAAGGGGGTTAGGTTTGTAACATCCCAATTTTCCAAAAATTTAAAACTTTGCATTCATACATCATTCATCATATAGACTTAACATTTAATCACATAAGTATTAAATAAAATTTCAATTATGAGTTTCAATAATGTTTAATCCCAATAAGTGTTTATTTAAACTTACTTAATAAATATAATTTTTTCAAATTATATAATGGGTAAGTTTAATTTAAAAAATTGCTAATTTAAATAACCTTTCCAAAATATATTTTTATGAATTTTTCTGAAATATTTTGAATAGGTTTAAAAATCATTTAGTAAATCAGATTTGAAAAACATTTTTTTTTTAAAAGGAATGGTTTACGGGCCGGCCCAGTCGCTATCTGCCGCGCGCAGCGCGAGCTAGCAGCCCGCCAGCCTGCTCCAGCGCGTGCCTCTCTCTTCTCTCTCGCTGATAGGTGGGCCCCACCTGTCAGCCGTCTTCAACCTCCGTCCGGAGATCGCGCCGGAGAAGGAGTCCGCGTCTGAGCCGTTTTCGGGCTGTTTCTAGCCGCGTCTAGCACCCCTACCCCCTCCTATATATTCTCCTCGAGGCCGCCTCCGAAAGCCCCCCCCAAACCCTACCTCTCCGCCGCCGGGCTGCTCGGAATCGAGACCGCCGCCGCCATTGCCGCCGGGCATTTTGCACGATTTCGGTAAAACCGAGCACCTCGAGCGCCCCCGCTCTTTTCCCCTCACCTCCCCATCTCCTTGCTCACACGCTGAGCCCCCTCGCTTGTCTTACTTCGTAGCCGAACGCCGAAACCGTCCTCGACCCGAGGCCGTCGCGTGTCCGATTCCATTTAAATCGAACGGCTCTCGTCCACGATCCGCGCGAACCGTTTTCGTCCAATAGGATCGTGCCACGTAGCCCTCTTATTTTCTTTTTTCGCAGGAATTTCTCAAATAAAACTGAAAAATATGCAAACTTAGAAAATTCATAACTTATGTTCTGTAAATCCAAATTCAATGAATTTTATATCCACGGATAGCCCTGCTAGAGTAGTTTAATCCTACATCATTTGTTTTTGCTTTTGATAAATAATAATTCATAAGATCATCCGAGGAGTAATTTGGCTATTAAATCCATAACTTAAATAATAAAAATGTTTTACAAATAAACTCAATTGTTTTAGGTTTAGGTTATTAACCTCTGCCCAGGAATATTAATATGTGTCTTATTTGAAAACTTTCTTAGAACAATAAAAGTTGTAATTGTAAAATCTATGTTTTGCTATATTTTTTTCAATTATTAAATAGTTAAGTGAAATGAGAAATTCCTAGAATTTGCATCTCATGCATTTAATAACAGAGAATATAAATTATTGATAAGTGTGTCTATTTCTACACATGGCATATCATGCATGCATACATCTTTTATTTGGTGTTGTGAGATATCGTGTGGATATTTATTTGTATGTATTGCTTGTGCTAGATTGTGAAGGAGCGGAAGGACTTGCGTGTGATTGTTATTCTTGTTGTGCCTGCCCCTTCTGCTGCCAAGGCAAGTGACTTCATAAAACACCTACTATTTTATTCTATTGCATATCTAGTGTTTTAAGCAGTATTTGCAAAAATAGTATGAATGATAGGTTTATGGGAGATTGTAGTATGCTATGCAAACCTTTTAGGTTTCCCCTTAGAAATTCCAGATTAGACCCCTATTATAATTTAGTGGAAGTACCTGCTGCAAAAATGATTGTTTTATGGTTGATGTGATAAATGAAAATTTCCACTAAATTAATTTAACGCCTGGGTGGATTGGGTCGACCGAGGAGGTTTCAAGTTGAGTGGCTTCTCAGGGCCAAGTCTCATGGTTGTCTTCGCCCAAGATAGTGTTCACTTACTTGTGGCCATGATATGCGGTGTTAACCTGAGTGGCTCACTTGTGGTAGGCCACCCAGGGCTATGAGATTTAAGTTTACACTGAGTCTAGTTGCTTATCGTGCAACCATTGGTCAATATGGGCTCTGTCTTGATGGAGTAAGTTGATGTGGACCTGGTTCAAGAGATTGATGGTGGTAGAGTGGATAGGATGGTGGTAATCTCTTAGTATGATCATGGGAAAGCAACTTCTGAAAAGTCTCGTCTTGATCTTCTCCTTTTCCTTCTCACTAAAGGAGTGTAGAGGATAGTTTGGGTTGATTGAGTCTAATGGTGAAAGTGCACACCCTCTCGAGAGTTAAAACCTAAGATCTTAGCCGTGTCCCCGGCATCGGACAATTTGAATAACTACACTAGGCTGTCTTCTGAAGATCTCCTCATTCCAATTTCTTAATAAAACTTTGATGGGTGAACATGGGTAGGAGACATGGACTTGTCTCGAGATGTCTCTGAAAGAGAAGATATTGATTTAAGAAAATTGTTTATCAAAAGTAGGAGAAAACTTACTTTACGCAATAGCCTTGAGCTCCACCAGCCAAATAAGCATATAGATATAGCTTAGTAGAATATTAGAAATCAAAGTCACTTGCCACCACAATTCAATTGTGCTGACCCTTTATAGCTGGGCTGCAACTAAACCTTGCAGAATGTCCGAATGAGGAGTAAGGGGGTCGTCTTCGAGCTACAACCAACATGATTTGCAAGTGGCTTCATGGAGAAGATGTAGCTCCATGCTATCTTTAGTATTGCGTTTGAACTCTGAAATAAAGTGTGAACTATTTATTCAGCTAGCATTTCCGCTATGCTAAGTTGTAAGGATTATTTGTTTTTGGATCATTCGTCTTGTTCTGTAATAAATTATGACATTGTACTGTGATATTATATCTTATTTGAGAATGCGAGACTTATATGATCCAAGTCTTCGCATTATTCATATGTGCCATTGCTTTCGTAAGCAAGGGCACTGCACATTATCATCTATTTGAACTTGGATGACATTAATCTTAGAAAAGGTATTACTCTCTTTAGTTTCGTTAGGAATGACTTTAGATTTTAAAATATCAATATCAAGGACAAGACTATCAACTTTAGGGGCAAGTATATCAATTTTCCCAAGCTTTTCCTCAACAATTTTATTAAAGGAAGTTTGTGTAGTGAGAAAATCTTTTAGCATGGTTTCAAGTTCAGAGGATGTACTCCTATTATTTCTATAAGAATTACCATAAGAATTACCATAACCACCACTATTATTTGAAGGATAGGGCTTATAGTTATTATTACCATAATTGTTCCTTTATGCATTCTTGTTGAAATTATTATTTTTAATAAAGTTCACATCAACATTCTCTTCTTGTGCAACTAAAGAAGCTAAGGGAACATTATTTGGATCAACATGAGATTTACCATTCACAAGCATAGACATAATAATATCAATCTTTTCACTCAAGGAGGAGGTTTCTTCAATAGAATTTACCTTCTTACCTTGAGGTGCCCTTTCAGTATGCCACTCTGAATAATTCACCATCATATCATCCAAGATTTTTGTTGCATCCCAAAAAGTGATGGACATAAAGGTGCCTCCAGCAGCCGAATCCAAAAGGTTTCTTGAAGAAAAGTTCAGTCCTGCATAAAAGGTTTGGATGATCATCCAAGTTGTCAGTCCATGGGTTGTGAAATTCTTTATCAAGATTTCATTCTTTCCCAAGCTTGAAAAAATGTTCATTATCAAGTTGTTTTAAATTCATGATGCTACTTCTTAGATAATAATCTTAGCGGGAGGATAGTATTTTCCAATAAAAGCATCTTTTCATTTAGTCCATGTATCAATACTATTCCTAGGCAATGAAAGCAACCATTCTTTAGTTCTTCCTTCCAAAGAGAAAAGAAATAATTTTAGTTTTATGATATCACGATCTATATCCTTATATTTGTTCATTTCACAAAGTTCAATAAAATTATTTAAATGGGCAGCAGCATCATCAAAACTAACAATAGAAAATTGCTCTCTCATAACAAGGGTTAATAAAGCAGGTTTAATTTCAAAGAATTCTGCTTTAGATGCAGCTGGAGCAATAAGTGTGCATACAAAATCGTTATTGTTGGTGCTAGTAAAGTCACACAACTTAGTATTCTCAGCAGTACTCATTTTAGTAATTTAAAGTGAAAACCAAAATAACAAAAAGTAATGCAATTAACTAATTTTTTTTGTGTTTTTGATATTAAGGAAACAAGACAATAATAAAAATAATCTAAGCAAGACCATAACAAAATAAAAATATTGGAAGTGAGAGACTCCCCTCACAGAAGAATCTTCAAATTCCCGACAACAACGCTAGAAAAGAAGTTGTTGACGAGGGAGACAAGATCTTCCGAACAGAGGAACTCCAATTTCCCCGGCAACGGCACCAGAAAAGAAGTTGTTGACGAGGGAGACAAGATCTTCCAAACAGAGGAACTCCAATTTCCCCGGAAACGGCGCCAGAAAAGAGCTTGATGCACACGGTGGTGTGTTGTTGGAAAACCCCAAGAGGAAGGTGTGAAGTAGTGCAGCAGCAAATTTCCCTCAGTTATGAAACAAAGGTTATCGAATCAGTAGGAACTGATAATTCCCTCGATGTCGTGGTGGTGTCACGGCAGATGCCATAGGATGGCTAATGTGTGGGGCCGATGGACGTTGGTGGATCCGGGGAGGGATAGCGAGCTGAATAGCCCACGCGAGGAGGAACCCGGTATAACCGAGTTCTCCTAAGAACTGGAAATAACAGCAATACGATGTAAGGAAGATCTAACAAACAACAACAAAGGCACGAAGGCAGACAACACACACACGATGTACCCAGGTTCAGGGCCCTCGTGAGGAGGTAACACCCCTACTCCTGCGTTTCCTCTCTATATAAATGTGGTACAAGGGCTACAACTTGCTCGTATATCTCTCCAAGTGAAGAACAAGTAGTACTAGAAGAACTCAAGGTATGGGAAAGTAAAAGCTCTAGGAGTGAATGCAACTATAACTTTGGCTCCCAAGTTGGTCCTCTTCTCACTGAAGCAGTTATGGCGCCTTTTATGGGGTCTCGGCCAGGAGGGCCGGTAACCCTAAACTGGCTTGGCCCCACCGGACAGGCCTAGCCGGCATGTTGTCACCGGCTAGTGCGACCTAGTCGCCGCGCTATCCGGTGTAGCCCCTTCGTCATCATATCGCCAAGGACAGCAGGCGCCGTCCTGGATCATCATTGTCTCCCTGTCAGAGACAGGACATGTCTTTGCCCATCCCGGATAGCCTTTTCCGGATTGCCGGGCTAGGCATGTCAGGTCTTGTCGTACCGTTGTCGTACCGGCTGACGCGCTCCCGTGTCAGGCGGGAAGTGACCATGCTTCCGTGTCAGGCGGGAGGTGACCATGCTTCCGTGTCAGGCGGAAAGGTACTTCCTCCCGCATCAGGCGGGAAAGCCTGCTACAGACCGTTGACGGCTTACCGGGATCCCGCATGCCGGCTACCTCCTTGCTTGCCCCCCGAGAGCCTCTCCTGCATAAGATCAGGGCCGAGGTAGACACTCCAGTTAGCACTTACCCGGACCATCTATCCGGTAAAACCGAATACCTCTCCTTCCGGGAGTCTCCTCGAATCCCGAGATCCGACATCCTTTCCGAAGATGTTCGAGCTCGCCTGTGGAAGTGCATCTCTAGGCCTAGCCTCCCAAAGATGTCTTAGCTTATCAGCAAAGACATCTTCGAGAAGCTAGTTCTTAGAGGAACCATCCGCTGATGCTTGTGCTGCCATTGTGAGGGCTGGGGGTGTCTATTTATAGTTGCTAGAGCTGACCCTTGCGCCTGCCAGGAGGCACTTTGCACCCTACCAGCGCTCAAGGGTCAAGTTGCCCCTTCCGCACACCAGGGGGTGCCCCTTGCTCTTGCCAAAGGTCAAGTACTGTTGGCATATTGCTGAGATATTCCGGGATCTGCCCCTACCCGGGGGGGCAGCCCACCGACACTAGTCCCCGAAGCTGGTGCTGCACAGCGACCTCGGATGATGTGCGGGATCAGCTTTAATAATAACCATCTTCCGAGAACATATGACACCAGCTTTTCACTATCTGCCGAGCTCGTCTCTTCCCGAGATCTTCTTACCGAGATCTTCCTACCGAGATTGCTTTAACCGGGAGATGAAGCCCGTAACCGGATACTGCAGTCTCAGCGAATCTCGACCGTTGGCTTCGTGCTGAACTCGAGACTGCGAGCTGGGCCCCACACGACGTCCCGTCTGAGCAGAAATGCACTCGAGTGCTTCTGCCCGAGCATGCTGCCGCTTGGGTTCCCGCGCCGGGAGCCGCAGCCGATCCGAAGCCCAACCGTTGGGGCCGTGTGACCCTCGGTGTGGCTGGATCGGGCGCTCCGGCTAGCGCCACGTGGCGCGCTGCGCAAAACAGATCCCACCCACGATCGTGGGGATCGTGGGCGGGAAAACTGGAAACCGCTCCGGAATCCCCCCCATAAATAGGGGACCGGAACGGTCTCCTCTCCTTCTTCCTCTCCTTCGCTTCTCCTCCACCGTTGTCTCGAGCGCATCGCCGCCGCTGCATTCGTCGCCCGAACGCCGCCGCGCTCGCCGTTCGCCGGAGCCCGAACGCCGTCGCCCTCGCCGTCACCGACCTCCTCTTCTCCGGTGAGTTGCTCTCTCCGCTCCGATGATCTCCTTTAGTAGAATAACACCTCGCCTTCGGCCGTGCCCTAATACATGCGCGGTTGAGCCGCCGCCGGTGAGCACGACTCGAGCAGCGCGCACGGGGTGCACGGCGATGATGCACCGTTGCGGTAGGATGTAGATCTTTCGCTTGCATTGCGTCTCGCTCGAGTTTAGCCCGAGTATATTTTCCTCACTTTAGTTTTGATTTATGAGTATGCGGTAGATCTTACTTGCCCTGAACTCGGTTGTGCTTAGGAGTTTGCGATCCGGCATCCTAGCTCCCGATAGACTAACCCCGACTAACCGCCACTTCGCCTGCAGAGTAGCCCGGATACGTCTGCGGACTCCTCCGGCATGGGCGAAGAAGGTATCCGGGGGTGCTGGGATGGATCCGAGACCAAGCAGTCAGATCTAGATTGGCTGTATCAGACCCACCGGATTCCTCCGGAAGTCGAGAGCCGTCTCCCGGAGGATGAGGTTCAACCGGAACCCCAACCCGGGGAATACGTGGTATTCCTCACGCACTTCGAGCGTGGGTTTGGGCTTCCGGCTAGCCCCTTCTTACGCGACTTCCTCGACAGTTACAGCCTCCAACCCCATCATCTCCCCGCCAACGCCATCATGATGCTTTCGGTCTTCACCACCTATTCGGAAGCCTACCTCGGCGTATGGCCATTCTTGGACCTCTGGGCCAAGTACTTCATTCTTCGTCGCCAAGCCATCCCCAACCCGGATCAGAAGATAAAAGACTTGGTCGACTGCGGAGCTGCCACCACCATCCCCCGCGCTGACTCCGGATTCCCAATAGTCAAAGGACTAGAGTCCTGCCGGAAGTGGCAGCGCAGCTTCTTCTATGTGAAGAACCGGGAAAGCTCGGGAGACGCTCCGGGATCCTCGAATCCGGACTTCATTAATCTGCCGGAGTTCGCCATTGGTCCTCCACGCAAATTCAACCTCTGGAAGCGGCTTCCCGACACCGAGGAAGTCAGGTGCATGCACGACGTTCTGAACGTGTTGAACGACAAGATGACCGGCGATGATCTCCTGCGTTGCTTCATCATTCGCCGCGTCTGCCCCCTCCAAACCCGAGTGCACAAGATGTGCCACATGGCCGGGAACTTAGACCCTACCCGGACCAGTATCTTTGGGCTAGATCACGCTGCGGTCGTCCGTCGTATTCGAGCTTTGCTCGGACGAAGATGACGGATGACTACTTTTGGGGTGCCATTGGGGGATCCCGGAAAAAACCCTTGAAACAGGTGCTCATATCTGCCTTTCGCAAACTTCCCTTCGCGCCCGGGTTCTGCTGGAAACCGACATGGGAATCATGTGGTGATTTATTTGCGCAGTTATTCGAGCGGCAAATTGAGGAAGACGCTATCCACGCCAACGGGAATTACGCGCCGAACTTCCCAGCACCGGAAGAGATGCCGAGGGAGGATCCTGACGGCGAGGACCATCTCGCCATTCCTCTAGTCAAGGCTGCTGCCCCGGGTAACCCTTCCACCTCAGAGGCTATTTCAATTTCTTCGGATGAAGAGGATGAGATTGATTGCCAAATTTTCGATGTGATTGACGCTCTCCCTCTCAACTGGGCCTCAGCAGTGCTTCCGAAGCCGACGACCCTTACCAAACGCGCCGAGAGCCGGAAGCGTGCGGCTTCCGACACCGACCAAGCCGAAGAGTCCGGCAAGCCCTCCAAGAGGAGCAAGCCGAACAAACTAACGGCCGAAAAGCCTCCTCGAAACCGGCAGAGGGGTCCTCCCATAGTGGATTCCGGGAAAATTTACTTTGCCTTACGCTATACGAGCTTGTCTTCTCCACAAATTATTACTGAGATATTCTCTTTCAGGGATGCACTCGACCTCCCGTCACCCGCTGTTCCTCCTCCTCCCGGGACTCGGACTCCCAGCCCGGCTCGGGCTTCCCCTTCTCCACCTCGCCCTTCTACACGAGGAAACGAGGGTGCTGCCTTTGGTGCCGCACCTGCTACCGTTGTGACTCCGGATGCACATCCGGTGATCGACGAGACCCCGGTGCAGGCCACTACCACCTCGGGAGATATTCTTCTTCCGGAGAGTCCGCGCCGGGTGCCCGGGCTTGAGGCAGAGATCCTGAGCCCTCGCCGGCAGCTCGCGGCAAGCGGCCCCTCCCGGCAAGACGCGACCAAGACTGTCTCGGAGAAACGGCCCGCAGCCTCCTCCTGGCCAGCTGATCAACCTCCCGCGAAGTCGCGCGCCAAGGTTGCTGGGCAGAAAACAACTTCTGCCAAGCCTGCAGCTGCCCCGACATCCTCGGCCCAAGACTTGGTGCTGCGCACGGGTACGTTTTCACCGTTACCACCGCCTCCCGCCAAGATCCCTACTGCTGCCTTGCGGATGTTGCGAGCAACCGTCAGCTCCTTTGTACCTTCAGGACCCCGGGACGCTGTTGCTACCCGCGCGCCCGGCGGCTCCGGCATACAGGTTGTTGATGAATACAACCAGGCCTGGCTTGCCGCCGACGCCTCCGAGACCGCGGGAGACTTGCACGCTGCAGGCCCAAGCCGCAACGCTCAAGCTCTGCACGCTCTCCAGGTGGCCGCGCTGGATGTTACTCGGGTGACCGAGGTAAGCTTGTTCTCTTTCTTTCATCAAAACATATTTGTTCCTTCCACCACCACTAGTCCCCGAGATTGGTGCTTAGTGCTCTAGATTCCACCGAATAGCAGATCACTAGGCTCCAATCTTAGAGAAAACTTCAGGACTCGGACACCGAGTCCCCGAGATCCTCCCAACCGGTAGCTTGTTTCAAAATTTGCTCCATCAGCACTAGTCCCCGAGATTGGTGCTTAGTGCTCTAGATTCCACCGAATAGCAGATCACTAGGCTCCAATCTTAGAGAAAACTTCAGGACTCGGAGACCGACTCCCCGAGATCCTCCCAACCGGGTAGCTTGTTATGTGCTATAGATCTCGGACTCTCCCGATTTCCTTACATCTTTTCCCAGACTGACTCCTTTGTCTTCATTTCAGGAGTGCAGCAAAAAACGCTGCAACATCTTCAACGCAGTTCTTGCTGACCTCGGTCAGTCTAAGAAGTGCGAGGGGCGCCTCCGGGAGGAGCGAGATGCCGCGCGCAAGGTCTCGGTACACCAGAAGGCCGCACTTGCTACTGCGCAAGCCGAGATCGCGCGACTCAACGGCGAGCTCGAAAAGGTCAAGGCTGCTGCGACCGAGATGAAGACGCGCTTCGTTGAGGCGACGCAGAAGCAAAGGGAAACCTTGGACCGGTCCGAGGAGCGCGCGCATCTCGCGGAGACCGGGTTGGCTCTTCCCCGGTCACGATCCGACAGTTGGCTCTCTGAGCTAACTGTACTGAACCGGGACCTTAACAGTAAGTAGACCGACATCCCCTTTCTTCTCGTTGCTTTCTTTCTTTGTTGTTGCTTTTCTTATGACTTAGTCGTTTGACAGCTCTTCTTTTTAAAGGAGAATTCGAGCACTCCCGCGAGGCTGCCGCCCTTGCTGTCGCTGCCGCCCGAGAGAAGCGCGCCGGGAAGGGCCCTGTCTCGGATGCCTGGGACATCGAGGATCACCTCACCGCCCTGAAGGCCCGGATAGTGCCTCTCTGGTCTATCGGGACGGAGCTGCTTAGCGCTGCGATCCACGTCCACGGCGCACTGTGGCCGAGTATCTGCGCGACGCTTTCGGTTGCCGAGCTCGCGAGCGCACTCCGGTGTGCCGGGAGGCGCATCCACGCCTGGAAGCGCTCCGGTGCGCGGGCTGGTGCCGACCAGGTCTTGACCCAAGTACTTAGCTGGTACGAAGGTCTTGATCTGGAGGCGATCCAGCGCCTGCGGACGATTTCGCCGTGGTGCAGCGATCCGGCAAAGGTCCAGCGCCGACAAGAGGTGGCGCATCGCATCGCCTCGTGGGCCAGCATCCGCGCCTTCACGGCCAACGCCGTTCCTTCTGATTCCGAATAAGACTATGAGGATGACGAAGACACCGGCGCGACCGGTGACGCGGATGACGAGATTCCGGAGGAAGATGATGCTGCCTCTGGTGCCGCGCCCGAGACCGTGGTGCCCCGGGATGCGGCTACTTCTCCGACACCCGAGGCCTCTCAGGCCGAGGTGCGCCTTGATGCCCCGAGTACCCCCGCCGAAACCGAAGCCACCGCTGCTGCTCCTGCTGCTGCTCCTGCTTCCGAGGCCGCTGCTTCTGCTAACGTCTCCGTCGAGAAGCCGACTTCCCCTATCACTTGAAATACTTAAGAGTAGATTCGTTAAATCCCCGGGATGCCGGGTGCAAGATGTAACATACAGTTATATTATTTTCGTTTCGTACTGAGCTACCTATCCGAACAATTTATGTCAATTTATTCTGTTATGAGTTCCCGAATTGCCTTTCATGTTTACCGTACTTAGGTAATTTCTGCTCTTGTCTACCATTTCGGCGTTCGACAGTCGAGTCACAAAACTCCACATACGGCATACACTACTAAAAACAATCCGAGTTCCGGCTAACCGAATTCCCGACATAAAAAATAACTGAGTTAGTAAAAAACATGTATGCCGGATAAGTTCCTGCTCCGAGTCCTCGAGACCATTTTCGTGTTTCCCACCTTCCCTCTCTTAGCTCTTGACTACCATTTCGGCGTGCGTCAGTCGAGTCACAAGATGATTTCACATGACATACATTACTTTGACTTTGAGAATCGAACTCGGAACTTTCCCGGCATACAAAAAATATAAAAGATAGCAACCCGGCAGTCCCCGGGTTCCTTCCCGAGATGCCGGTACAAAACAATAAATGAACTTGACAAAACAAAAGTAAAAATGGGCACAGAACTAGGCAGTCCCCGGGTTCCTCCCGGGGTGCCTTACTTCCATTAACACAAAAAACCGAGATACATCATACACTGAGCCCTTTATGTGTAAAAGGGTCGAAGTAGAGCTACATTCCATGGACGCTTGGTTTCCTCACCGGATTTGTCCATTACACCTTTCCTAGCCTCCTGTGCATCTACAAGGTAATAAGAGTCATTGTGCAATGCCCTGCTTATCACAAAAGGTCCCTCCCATGGAGGTGACAATTTATGCATTCCGGCCGTGCGTTGGATGAGCCTCAGCACAAGATCCCCTTCTCGGAACACCCTCGGGTGCACTTTCCGGCTATGATAACGACGGAGAAACGGCCCGCAGCCTCCTCCTGGCCAGCTGATCAACCTCCCGCGAAGTCGCGCGCCAAGGTTGTTGGGCAGAAAACAACTTATGCCAAGCCTGCAGCTGCCCCGACATCCTCGGCCCAAGACTTGGTGCTGCGCACGGGTACGTTTTCATCGTTACCACCGCCTCCCGCCGAGATCCCTACTGCTGCCTTGCGGATGTTGCGAGCAAACGTCAGCTCCTTTGTACCTTCAGGATCCCGGGACGCTGTTGCTACCCGCGCGCCCGGCGGCTCCGGCATACAGGTTGTTGATGAATACAACCAGGCCTGGCTTGCCGCCGACGCCTCCGAGACCGCGGGAGACTTGCACGCTGCAGGCCCAAGCCGCAACGCTCAAGCTCTGCACGCTCTCCAGGTGGCCGCGCTGGATGTTACTCGGGTGACCGAGGTAAGCTTGTTCTCTTTCTTTCATCAAAACATATTTGTTCCTTCCACCAGCACTAGTCCCCGAGAATGGTGCTTAGTGCTCTAGATTCCACCGAATAGCAGATCACTAGGCTCCAATCTTAGAGAAAACTTCAGGACTCGGACACCGAGTCCCCGAGATCCTCCCAACCGGGTAGCTTGTTTCAAAATTTGCTCCATCAGCACTAGTCCCCGAGATAGGTGCTTAGTGCTCTAGATTCCACCGAATAGCAGATCACTAGTCTCCAATCTTAGAGAAAACTTCAGGACTCGGAGACCGACTCCCCGAGATCCTCCCAACCGGGTAGCTTGTTATGTGCTATAGATCTCGGACTCTCCCGATTTCCTTACATCCTTTCCTAGACTGACTCCTTTGCCTTGATTTCAGGAGTGCAGAAAAAAACGCTGCAACATCTTCAACCCAGTTCTTGCTGACCTCGGTCAGTCTAAGAAGTGCGAGGGGCGCCTCCGGGAGGAGCGAGATGCCGCGCGCAAGGTCTCGGTAGACCAGAAGGCCGCACTTGCTACTGCGCAAGCCGAGATCGCGCGACTCAACGGCGAGCTCGAAAAGGTCAAGGCTGCTGCGACCGAGATGAAGACGCGCTTCGTTGAGGCGACGCAGAAGCAAAGGGAAACCTTGGACCGGTCCGAGGAGCGCGCGCATCTCGCGGAGACCGGGTTGGCTCTTCTCCGGTCACGATCCGACAGTTGGCTCTCCGAGCTAACTGTACTGAACCGGGACCTTAACAGTAAGTAGACCGACATCCCCTTTCTTCTCGTTGCTTTCTTTCTTTGTTGTTGCTTTTCTTATGACTTAGTCGTTTGACAGCTCTTCTTTTTAAAGGAGAATTCGAGCACTCCCGCGAGGCTGCCGCCCTTGCTGTCGCTGCCGCCCGAGAGAAGCGCGCCGGGAAGGGCCCTATCTCGGATGCCTGGGACATCGAGGATCACCTCACCGCCCTGAAGGCCCGGATAGTGCCTCTCCGGTCTATCGGGACGGAGCTGCTTAGGGCTGTGATCCACGTCCACGGCGCACTGTGCCCGAGTATCTGCGCGACGCTTTCGGTTGCCGAGCTCGCGAGCGCACTCCGGTGTGCCGGGAGGCGCATCCACGCCTGGAAGCGCTCCGGTGCGCGGGCTGGTGCCGACCAGGTCTTGACCCAAGTACTTAGCTGGTACGAAGGTCTTGATCTGGAGGCGATCCAGCGCCCACGGACGATTTCACCGTGGTGCAGCGATCCGGCAAAGGTCCAGCGCCGACAAGAGGTGGCGCATCGCATCGCCTAGTGGGCCAGCATCCGCGCCTTCACGGCCAACGCCGTTCCTTCTGATTCCGAATAAGACTATGAGGATGACGAAGACACCGGCGCGACCGGTGACGCGGATGACGAGATTCCGGAGGAAGATGATGCTGCCTCTGGTGCCGCGCCCGAGACCGTGGTGCCCCGGGATGCGGCTACTTCTCCGACACCCGAGGACTCTCAGGCCGAGGTGCGCCCTGATGCCCCGAGTACCCCCGCCGAAACCGAAGCCACCACTGCTGCTCCTGCTTCCGAGGCCGCTGCTTCTGCTAACGTCTCCGTCGAGAAGCCGACTTCCCCTATCACTTGAAATACTTAAGAGTAGATTCGTTAAATCCCCGGGATGCCGGGTGCAAGATGTAACATACAGTTATATTATTTTCGTTTCGTACTGAGCTACCTATCCGAACAATTTATGTCAATTTATTCTGTTATGAGTTCCCGAATTGCCTTTCATGTTTACCGTACTTAGGTAATTTCTGCTCTTGTCTACCATTTCGGCGTTCGCCAGTCGAGTCACAAAACTCCACATACGGCATACACTACTAAAAACAATCCGAGTTCCGGCTAACCGAATTCCCGACATAAAAAATAACTGAGTTAGTAAAAAACAGGTATGCCGGATAAGTTCCTGCTCCGAGTCCTCGAGACCATTTTCGTGTTTCCCACCTTCCCTCTCTTAGCTCTTGACTACCATTTCGGCGTGCGTCAGTCGAGTCACAAGATGATTTCACATGACATACATTACTTTGACTTTGAGAATCGAACTCGGAACTTTCCCGGCATACAAAAAATATAAAAGATAGCAACCCGGCAGTACCCGGGTTCCTTCCCGAGATGCCGGTACAAAACAATAAATGAACTTGACAAAACAAAAGTAAAAATGGGCACAGAACTAGGCAGTCCCCGGGTTCCTCCCGGGGTGCCTTACTTCCATTAACACTGAAAACCGAGATACATCATACACTGAGCCCTTTATGTGTAAAAGGGTCGAAGTAGAGCTACATTCCATGGACGCTTGGTTTCCTCACCGGATTTGTCCATTACACCTTTCCTAGCCTCCTGTGCATCTACAAGGTAATAAGAGTCATTGTGCAATGCCCTGCTTATCACAAAAGGTCCCTCCCATGGAGGTGACAATTTATGCATTCCGGCCGTGCGTTGGATGAGCCTCAGCACAAGATCCCCTTCTCGGAACACCCTCGGGTGCACTTTCCGGCTATGATAACGACGGAGAAACGGCCCGCAGCCTCCTCCTGGCCAGCTGATCAACCTCCCGCGAAGTCGCGCGCCAAGGTTGCTGGGCAGAAAACAACTTATGCCAAGCCTGCAGCTGCCCCGACATCCTCGGCCCAAGACTTGGTGCTGCGCACGGGTACGTTTTCATCGTTACCACCGCCTCCCGCCGAGATCCCTACTGCTGCCTTGCGGATGTTGCGAGCAACCGTCAGCTCCTTTGTACCTTCAGGATCCCGGGACGCTGTTGCTACCCGCGCGCCCGGCGGCTCCGGCATACAGGTTGTTGATGAATACAACCAGGCCTGGCTTGCCGCCGACGCCTCCGAGACCGCGGGAGACTTGCACGCTGCAGGCCCAAGCCGCAACGCTCAAGCTCTGCACGCTCTCCAGGTGGCCGCGCTGGATGTTACTCGGGTGACCGAGGTAAGCTTGTTCTCTTTCTTTCATCAAAACATATTTGTTCCTTCCACCACCACTAGTCCCTGAGATTGGTGCTTAGTGCTCTAGATTCCACCGAATAGCAGATCACTAGGCTCCAATCTTAGAGAAAACTTCAGGACTCGGACACCGAGTCCCCGAGATCCTCCAAACCGGGTAGCTTGTTTCAAAATTTTCTCCATCAGCACTAGTCCCCGAGATTAGTGCTTAGTGCTCTAGATTCCACCGAATAGCAGATCACTAGGCTCCAATCTTAGAGAAAACTTCAGGACTCGGAGACCGACTCCCCGAGATCCTCCCAACCGGGTAGCTTGTTATGTGCTATAGATCTCGGACTCTCCCGATTTCCTTACATCTTTTCCCAAACTGACTCCTTTGTCTTGATTTCAGGAGTGCAGCAAAAAACGCTGCAACATCTTCAACCCAGTTCTTGCTGACCTCGGTCAGTCTAAGAAGTGCGAGGGGCGCCTCCGGGAGGAGCGAGATGCCGCGCGCAAGGTCTCGGTAGACCAGAAGGCCGCACTTGCTACTGCGCAAGCCGAGATCGCGCGACTCAACGGCGAGCTCGAAAAGGTCAAGGCTGCTGCGACCGAGATGAAGACGCGCTTCGTTGAGGCGATGCAGAAGCAAAGGGAAACCTTGGACCGGTCCGAGGAGCGCGCGCATCTCGCGGAGACCGGGTTGGCTCTTCTCCGGTCACGATCCGACAGTTGGCTCTCCGAGCAAACTGTACTGAACCGGGACCTTAACAGTAAGTAGACCGACATCCCCTTTCTTCTCGTTGCTTTCTTTCTTTGTTGTTGCTTTTCTTATGACTTAGTCGTTTGACAGCTCTTCTTTTTAAAGGAGAATTCGAGCACTCCCGCGAGGCTGCCGCCCTTGCTGTCGCTGCCGCCCGAGAGAAGCGCGCCGGGAAGGGCCCTGTCTCGGATGCCTGGGACATCGAGGATCACCTCACCGCCCCGAAGGCCCGGATAGTGCCTCTCCGGTCTATCGGGACGGAGCTGCTTAGCGCTGCGATCCACGTCCACGGCGCACTGTGGCCGAGTATCTGCGCGACGCTTTCGGTTGCCGAGCTCGCGAGCGCACTCCGGTGTGCCGGGAGGCGCATCCACGCCTGGAAGCGCTCCGGTGCGCGGGCTGGTGCCGACCAGGTCTTGACCCAAGTACTTAGCTGGTACGAAGGTCTTGATCTGGAGGCGATCCAGCGCCTGCGGACGATTTCGCCGTGGTGCAGCGATCCGGCAAAGGTCCAGCGCCGACAAGAGGTGGCGCATCGCATCGCCTCGTGGGCCAGCATCCGCGCCTTCACGGCCAACGCCGTTCCTTCTGATTCCGAATAAGACTATGAGGATGACGAAGACACCGGCGCGACCGGTGACGCGGATGACGAGATTCCGGGGGAAGATGTTGCTGCCTCTGGTGCCGCGCCCGAGACCGTGGTGCCCCGGGATGCGGCTACTTCTCCGACACCCGAGGCCTCTCAGGCCGAGGTGCGCCCTGATGCCCCGAGTACCCCCGCCGAAACCGAAGCCACCGCTGCTGCTCCTGCTTCCGAGGCCGCTGCTTCTGCTAACGTCTCCGTCGAGAAGCTGACTTCCCCTATCACTTGAAATACTTAAGAGTAGATTCGTTAAATCCCCGGGATGCCGGGTGCAAGATGTAACATACAGTTATATTATTTCGTTTCGTACTGAGCTACCTATCCGAACAATTTATGTCAATTTATTCTGTTATGAGTTCCCGAATTGCCTTTCATGTTTACCGTACTTACGTAATTTCTGCTCTTGTCTACCATTTCGGCGTTCGACAGTCGAGTCACAAAACTCCACATACGGCATACACTACTAAAAACAATCCGAGTTCCGGCTAACCGAATTCCCGACATAAAAAATAACTGAGTTAGTAAAAAACAGGTATGCCGGATAAGTTCCTGCTCCGAGTCCTCGAGACCATTTTCGTGTTTCCCACCTTCCCTCTCTTAGCTCTTGACTACCATTTCGGCGTGCGTCAGTCGAGTCACAAGATGATTTCACATGACATACATTACTTTGACTTTGAGAATCGAACTCGGAACTTTCTCGGCATACAAAAAATATAAAAGATAGCAACCCGGCAGTCCCCGGGTTCCTTCCCGAGATGCCGGTACAAAACAATAAATGAACTTGACAAAACAAAAGTAAAAATGGGCACAGAACTAGGCAGTCCCCAGGTTCCTCCCGGGGTGCCTTACTTCCATTAACACTGAAAACCGAGATACATCATACACTGAGCCCTTTATGTGTAGAAGGGTCGAAGTAGAGCTACATTCCATGGACGCTTGGTTTCCTCACCGGATTTGTCCATTACACCTTTCCTAGCCTCCTGTGCATCTACAAGGTAATAAGAGTCATTGTGCAATGCCCTGCTTATCACAAAAGGTCCCTCCCATGGAGGTGATAATTTATGCATTCCGGCCGTGCGTTGGATGAGCCTCAGCACAAGATCCCCTTCTCGGAACACCCTCGGGTGCACTTTCCGGCTATGATAACGACGGAGATTTTGTTGATAAATTGTAGATCGAGACAGTGCCAATTCTCTTGCCTCTTCGAGTAAATCAACATCATCTTCTCGGGCCTCCTTTGCCTCTGTCTCGGTGAACATTGTCACCCTTGGGGAATCATCCTGTATGTCGGTCGGGAGTACTGCCTCGGCACCGTATACCATGAAAAATGGCGTGTACCCGGTAGACCTATTTGGTGTAGTCCGGAGACCCCACAAAACCGCCGGTAACTCCTCTATCCAGCATCCCGGAGTTCTCAACAGTGGCTCGATCAGGCAAGCTTTGATGCCGGCCAAAACCAAGGCATTTGCTCTTTCGACTTGCCCATTTGCTTCCGGGTGTGCAACTGATGCTACATCCAGCCGGATTCCCTTCTCAGCACAAAATCGAGCGAATTCCCCCACAACAAAATTGGTGCCATTATTCGTGATAATGCTGTGCGGGTACCCGTATCTCAAGATGATGTCTTTCAGGAATTGCACAGCGGTGTGTCCGTCACACTTCCGGATTGGCTTGACCTCTATCCACTTGGTGAACTTGTCCACCATAACCAGTATGTGTGTCATATTGCCTCTTGCCGGCTTGAACTGCCCGACCATATCCAAACACCACACTGCGAATGGCCAAGTGATAGGGATTGTCTTCAGTGCTGAGGCCGGCATTTGTATCCGGTGAGCAAACCTCTGGCATCCTCCACATTTCCGGACAATATCTTCTGCTTGCTGTAATGCAGTGGGCCAGTAGAACCCATGCCGGAATACTTTCGCCACCAGGGCCCGGGATGATGCATGATGTCCACATTCCCCCTGGTGTATTTCCAGTAGCATCTCTTGTCCTTCTGCCGGTTCTACACACCTCTGGAGTACCTCAGTGACACTCCTCTTGTACAACTCTTGATTGATGACGGTGTATGCTTTTGACCTTCGCACTATCTGTCGGGCTTCCACTTCATTTTCCGGTAGAGTTCCTTCCAAGACGTAAGCCATAATAGGTTGTGCCCATTCCGGGACAGGTCGAACCGGGAACACGGGAGCGTCTATGTCCATTGGCTCTGCCGACATCACCTCCATCATCATCTTTCTTTGCCTCTCTGAGCATTGTGATGCAGTCCCCGGGTTTGATGTGATGCTCCCGACATCTACTTCCATGGGTACTGCATCTGCACCAGGTTCCTTGGGGATGAAGATAGAATCTGACTCGGGTGAAGGTTGAATAGATGGCTTCCTCAAATGCTCCAGAGCTATCCCGGGTGGGATGGCATCCCGAGATGACCCTAGCTTGGACAAGACATTCGCTGCCTCGTTTTCTCCTCTGGGTATATGCTTGAACTCGCATCCTTCAAAAAATCCGGATATTTTCTGCACATGAAACCTGTATAAGGCCATGTTTGCATCGAGGGCATCCCAATTCCCCGATAACTGTTGTACTACGAGGTTAGAGTCACCAAAGCACTCTATCCGGCGGATGCCGATCTCCTTGGCGACGTTCAGTCCATGAACCAAGGCCTCATATTCAGCGACATTTTTGGATGCGCAAAAATGTATCTGCAGCACATACTTCAGTACATCTTGTTTCGGGGAAGTAAGGACCACCCCGGCACCCAATCCGATCTTATCCTTTGAGCCATCGAAATGCATCCTCCAGAAATTGTAATCCGGCATCGGAGGTTCATACTGCATCTCGGCCCAGTCTACCAAAAAGTCCGGCAGCGCCTGCGACTTGATGGCATCTCGTCTCTCATACGCCGGAGCGTATGGAGACAACTGGATGGTCCATTTGGCTACCCGGCCGCTAGCGTCCTTGCAACCGATGATCTCGGCCAGAGGAGCTTCACATACCACTATAATCGGGTGTTCCTGAAAGTAGTGCTTGAGGTTGGTTACAGCCATGTACACCCCATACGCCATTTTTTGGTAGTGCGGGTAGTTCTGTTTGGATTCCGAGATCACCTCACTGAGGTAATACACCGGCCTTTGTATCAGCTTGCCCCCTTCTTCCCTTTCTACTACCATTGCCACACTGACTACTCGGTTGGTTGCAGCAATATAGAGCAACATAGGCTCCTTGGGTAATGGGGATGCCAACACAGGTGCTGTTGAAAGCATTCTCTTCAAATCGTTGAACGCCGCGTCAGCTTGCGGGGTCCAAACAAATGTTTTGCTCTTCTTCATCAGTTGGTACAGGGGCAAGGCCTTCTCCCCAAGTCGACTCACAAACCGACTTAGGGATGCAAGACACCCGGTAAACTTCTGCACGTCTTTGAGACGTACGGGCAACTTCATGCTTTCGATGGCACGAATTTTACCCGGGTTGACCTCGATTCCCCGGCTTGAGATGAGGAAACCGAGTAATTTCCCCGCCGGAACGCCAAATGTGCATTTATCCGGGTTCAACTTCATCCGGAATCTTCTTAAGTTCTTAAATGTTTCCCTCAGATCATTTATTAGTGAGGCTTTTTCTTTCGTTTTTATGACTATGTCATCGACATAGACCTCGGCATTGCGGCCTATCTGGTCATGCAAACATTTCTGCATGCACCTCTGGTATGTAGCACCAGCATTCCTCAAACCGAAAGTCATGACACGATAGCAATAAGCCCCATAAGGGGTAATAAAAGCAGTTTTCAATTGATCATCCGGGTTCAAAGGTATCTGGTGAAAACCAGAATAGGCATCTAAAAAAGTCAAAAGTTCACTCCCGACAGTGGAATCTATCACTTGATCTATCCGGGGCAGTGGAAAGTGGTCCTTCGGGCATGCTTTGTTGAGGTTGGTAAAGTCGATGCACATGCGCCACACCTTAAGCAGGAGGGGATCATCCTTCTTCTTCTCCACCAAGACCGGATTCGATATACAATCCGGGTGCAGCACTTCCATTATGAATCCAGCCGCCAACAGTATAGCCAGATGCTCCATGACGGAAGCTCTTCTTTCATCCGAAAGGCGCCTAGTTGGTTGCTTCACCGGCTTCGCATCCGGTCTAACAAACAGAGAGTGCTCAGCCAACTCCCTCGGGACACCTTGCAGATCGTCACTCGACCACGCAAAAGCATCCCGATTCTCACGGAGGAAGTCGACGAGCTCGCCTTCCTATTTGCTGTCCAGGTTGCTGCCAATGATAACTTGGCGCTCCGGGTTGCTGGGGTCCACACCCACCTTCTTGGTCTCCTTGGGGGGCTGAAATGACGCACCCTGCTCCGGGTTCACCATCCCGGGCATTCCGAGTTGGGAGGTCTTGGCCATTGCCACCACCTGCTGGATCCTCTTCTTTTCTTCTGCGATCACCATAGACTCAGCTAAGCATGACCCCGCCGAGGCACATTCCATGGAGCGCTTGTGGTCTCCAGAGATGGTAATTACGCCGTTAGGTCCCGGCATCTTCATCTTGAGGTAGCCCATGTGAGTTGAGATCATGAACTTGGCCAGGGCTGGCCTGCCGATTAGTGTGTGATATGGGCTTTCGTGGTCCACGACCTCGAATTCCAAGCTCTCGGTTCGGCAGTTCTCCTGAGTTCCAAACAGCACCTCAACCCAGATTTTTCCCATGGGTGAGCAAGAGACTCCGGGCACAATGCCGTGGAAGGTTGTCTCGGTAGGCAGCAAGGTGTTCATGGACACCCCCAGCTTCAGCATCGTGTCCTTGTACATGATGTTAATGGCACTGCCATTATCGATCAGAACCCGGCTGAAGCGGACATTGAGGTTGGGTCCGACAAAAGTTGGGTCCACCACCAAGGCATACGCCCCTGGCTTAGGCATAACCCTGGGGTGATCCTTCCGGCTCCACGTGATCTCCATCTCGGACCAGTGCAAGAACTTGGGCACCGCCGGGATCACAGCATTCACCTCCAGGGCACGCTGTCGCACACTTCTCCGGTCCGTAGGTTCGGTCACGTA
Source organism: Poa annua (assembly GCA_026929855.1). NCBI lineage: Eukaryota > Viridiplantae > Streptophyta > Magnoliopsida > Poales > Poaceae > Poa > Poa annua. Next base: position 26,516,354 of record CM049432.1, read on the forward strand.
GACCACATAGCTCTGATGTGCCTCCCGGTAGTTGCTCTGCTGCTGTCCGGCTTGGTTACTGGGGCCTGCACTGTTGTCGTTCCGGGTGTGCACCACATTCACTGGCCGAGGTGGGGGTCCTCGCGGAGGCGGGTTGATTCGGACAGCGTTGGCCCCCGACGTCGAAGGAGGGGGTCTCGGGATATTGGGCCGAGATGCCGGAGCACCCGGCCGAATAGCTGCCTTCCTGTAATGTGCGCTGATACCAGCTGCACTGCCGAGTAGAGTGGTTTGCTGGCTTGTTGGCCTCCAGAGTATGGTAGCAGCATGGCTTGTTCAGCATTTCCTCGTATGTCAGGGGCTTCTTTTGCTCCACCCAGGTCTTTTGCACCATCTGACTTTGACCCCAAACCGGGCCACTTGTCTTTTGACGCTGGCTGTTGCCGGCATCCTCCTTCTCCCGGGTCACTGCTGCGACGTGTTGTGCGGCATGGTGATACTCGGGCTGATTCCTCTTCTGGCCAAAATCCTGGCGATCATGGCTCCTGCTCGGTCCTGAACGCTGAGGTCCCGCATTCCTCCTGTTTGAGTCACCGACATCCACCAGGGGTTGCATGGGATCTCCAAGCGTGTAGGTATCGGCGATGCGCATGGTCTCTGCCAAGGTTGTTGGCATCTTTCTTTGCAACTTCTGCCACAGCACTGAGCCATGCCGACATCCTTGTGCAAACCAGGAGATGGCCTGTGCCTCTACCACTCCTTCGCAAGAGTTGCGAATATTGCTCCACCGGGTAACGTATTCCCGGTCGGTCTCGTTGCTCCTTTGCCTACAGATGGCGAGCTGTTAAGGCCTGTTAGGTATTTTGTACGTGCTGGTGAAGTTGCTGATGAATGCTTCCTCAAAGTCTAACCAGCGGTCTATGCTGCCAGCTCTCAGGTTGTTCAACCAGATCCGGGCAGGTCCTTCCAACATCTGCGGTACGTATCTTACCGCCCATCGTCTGTTTCCACCGGCTATGCTTACTGCAGTTACATAGTCGGTTAGCCAATCCTCCGGCTTCTTGCTGCCGTCATAGGTCTTGGCACCCCTGTTGAGCTGAAAATTCCGAACGGGTGGTTCCCGCATGATCCGAGGTCCAAAGCAGGCAGGTCCCGGAGGCCCTTGCTCTTCCACCAGCTCGGATTGATGAATCCGATCGAGCCGGAATCTGGCGTCTGCCGGATTCAGCTGTCTGGTTCCTATTCGAGATCCCAAAGGGTTCTCGTCTGGCTGATATCCGAGCTGCTGCAGTCTCGAGTTGCCATCGTTGAGCCTGTTCTGCACAGGGATCACGGCCTGCTGGGGAACAGAGGCGACCTCCCTCTACGGGTTTCCCTGAACATGAGGAGGGTTCCGGGGTGGATTACCACGGCCGACCGGGTTATTGTTTCCTACACCCAGGTTACCATCCTCACGGGTACTTCCCGCCTGCCCCGAGTTACGCTGCCCGGCTTGCTGGATTCCGGCGAAGGCCGGATCATAGGTTTGTAGCTGCTTGTTCTTCCCGGAACCTCGACTCCGGCTCCGGCTCTTGCTCTTGCTCTTACTTCTGCTCGGATGTGGGGAAGAGGCCTCCCCATCCGATTTCTGGCTATTGGGTCTAGCAGAGTGCACTTGGGATCCTGCCCCGGGGTTCTTCTTCTTGAAGGCCTGATTCTGACGGTTGGCTTCAATCACCAACTCATTTACTCGCTCCTGCTGCTTGCGCAGGGCCTCACCGGATAATCCCCCCAACTCGGCCATGGCGGCTTCGGCGGCCCTAAGAGTTTTCGCCGGTGAGCTGTACACCGGCTTCCCCGCGGAAATCCGGCTTCCCGTGTGACTGGTTGTGGCTCCACCTGCCAGCTCCTCGTTCACCATTCTTCCTTTCTTGCGCAGATCCGCAATGCACTTGTCCCGGGAGTCTATCTTAAGGAATCCGTGAGCTGCATTGTACTCCCGGAGACTGGCATTGAGCTCGCGACGGATCTCGGCGATCTCCTGCGCTTCAGCGAGTAGCAACCTCCGCTGCTCCTCCAACTCAGCCGAAGTGGCCTGGGTATCTGCTTCAGCTGCCATAGGTACAGTTAACTTGGCCACCATGCCCGTGAGGGGATCCGGACGACGTCGTGGCTGTGACGGCTGTGGATCGCCATTGCGGGCCGCACCTCTTTCCTGAGGAGGTTTGGCCAAACGGACGTGGCCGCTCCCGGTATCGCCGTCAGCGTCCTGGTACTCCTCCTCTGTTGCCCCGACCATCATCACTGCGACGGAACTCGGGGAGCGACCGGCACGCAGACCCCGAGCTGCGTGGAGCATGGGAGGGTCCTCAGCTTCCAGGACCATGTCCGGGTAGCTTGTAACATCCCAACATTTTATAATGTTCAAATATCACTAAAAATTTAAAACTTTTCTTTTTATTAAAATAAAATATTTAATTCATAAGGAAACCAACTATAAAAGACTTCAAACTTATTGAAAGAGTTTAATATTTCAAATTTCACAGTTTAAACATTTAATTATCCACTGTGTTTCAAAAACCTTAAAATGTAATTTGACAAATATTTTACTAACTACTATCCATTTTATTTTAAATAAATAGTTTACTTATAAGAAATTGATTTCAACCACTTAGTCATATCTATCCATAAATTCACAAATTATTTAAAAATGGTGTTAGTTGCCAAATGGTTTTCATTCTCACAACTAAGTTCAAAACATGGTGTTAAAATTTCAATTCTGTAATTTACAACTATAAACTTCATAGATTCTAAATTAATGAATTAGCCAAATAAACATTTCATTTGCTTAAATGAATTTCATTTATTTTCAAAAGCATGAAATGATTAATATCTTCTGAATAAGAATAGAATTAAAACAAAAATCTTTTCCATAGTTGTTATGAAGTTTTCAAATGAATTATCATAATATAAAATATAATGGTGCACAAATTACTTTCAATAAAAAAATGAATACCTTATATTTCACATTTCCTAAACATTATATATATTTAGTTCTTTAATATTATGCCAAAATAAAGATGAATGATTTCAGCAAAATAAGTTTAAATAACGTAAATTCAAACATATTGAAATGTGGGTATTTTACAACTTTTATTTAGCCAAAAGAAAATTTAATTAAGATAGAAATTCAAATTTGACCTTAAGTGTCAAATTTGTATTTAATCAATATTTCAAAATATTATTTTTCAAAAATATTCAAAACATGCCCAGAATTGGTTTAACAGAAAGGTAATAATTTTACAAATTTTTAGAATTTTGCTTGACCTCATTTGGACATTCAAATCAAAAGTTATGGATTAATTGGAGAAAAATCAAAAAAGGAAAATACATGCTGACGTCAGCGGTGACGTCAGCAGATCGTCTCCAACCTCCGGCCGATAATCGCGCCTATGATCTCTCAACCAAATCCGGCGAAATCTCCGCGCAAATGCTTTCCCTCTTCGGTTCTATAAATACCCCAGCCCGTGCCGCGCCTTTCCCCCTTAAACCCTAATTAAATCGTGCCCCCAGGCCGCCGGAAAAGCTCGCCAGAGCACCCGAAGTCGTCGCCGCCGTTTTCTTGCTTTCCGGCGAAACGGTACGACCCCCGCCGCTCATTCCTCGCCCTCTGCCTCTCCCGCACTCGCGCGCAACTCGTGAACCCCCTCCTTCCTTTTCCCTGCAGAAGAACATCGAGGACGAGCACGACGGAGGTCCGCCGACGCCCGAGCCGCCCCAACCGCTCCTCCACGGCGCGCTGGGATGAATTCCGCGTCGCCACCGCCACCATAAGATCCGCCGTGCCGCGCCGCATCCGGAGGAGGTCCTCCCCGAGTCCGGGAACCACCGGAGCGTCCTCCCCGTCGAAGCCGCCGCGTACTCCCTCTGCTCCGGCCACCCCGCGCCGCCCGGTGAGCACCCCCTCTCTCCATCGTCCGATCTTTGTTTAACGACCCAGATTAGAAGTCACCGACGAACCGGTACGATTTGATCTGGACCGCCGGATCCAGATCTGACGGTCCAGATCTGTGACTTATCCGCATCAGCGTGCCTCGTCAGCATCCAGTCAGCATCCGCGTCAGCATTTATTTTCGGAATTAATTTTTTTAAATTGGCAGTTTTGCAGAATAGTCCCTGTAATTAAAACATCTATAACTTTTTAACCACAACTCCAAATTTAATAATTTTTATATATTTGGAAAGCTCTTGACATGTAGATTATTTTAGATCTGCCAAAATTAAAATTTGACTTAGTATAAAATATTCAAATTTCGAATGGTGAAATTGAGTATATTTGTAATAACTTTAAATCTATAAATCAAAAAATTGCAAATAAAATTGTTTTAGAAACTTTAGAATATTTGTAAGTTAATGCCACTGCTATAAAATATTTTTGAGTAATTTTTGAATGAATTCATAGTTATATATTTAATTTGAATAGTTTGACTATTTTCAACATAACTATTAATAAAAATATTATTTTTGATTAAAGTAAATTTCTATAAATTTAATTAAAATACCCCTGTCTATTAACACTATTTATTAAATTATATTATAAAAAAATTAATCATAGAACACTTTAACCTTATAATTATTCCTTTTATTATATTTTCCAAAATTAGAAATTAATTAAATTGCATTTATAAATTCATGCATCTTTATAAAGAAATCACAAAAGTTATTTTTATGTTTCTTGTGATTAAAAACTTCATTTCATTCATAGCATATTTTATTTTGTGGATATAATTCTCAAAAGAAAACCCCTCTTCATTAGTTTTCTCTAAGTTAGAAATATTTTCAACTTAGCATTTTTGTGATGTGCTACACTTAGACACTTAGTAATTTTCAACATGGAGCTGGAAGACCAATGAAGGACTTAGCCAAACAAGACTCCAGAAGAATCTCCAAGGAGTGGAAGCACTTAGAAGAAAGATCAAGAAGAAGTTCATGAAGACCAACCAGAAATATTTTCTAAGTCTTTCTCCCTCTTTCTTCTTTCTCCCTCCTTCTTCTGTTAGACTACATGATGACTAGAAAATCAAAGACCAGCCTCGAGGATACAAGAACCACCAAGTCTGAAGATTTATCAAGCATATCAAAACTTCAATCAAGACATCATCAAGGAGAATATTACAAGTCTGGAGATGAAGCCTGGAGGAGAACTACATCTTTCTTTCTATCTTTTCCCTCTTTCCTAATCTTGTCTTTTAGACTTAAACAAATTTTGATCATGATGTTATCATCTTGAAGTTGTTGGATCCTAGCGGCATAGTGGGATGAAGCGGCCTGGAAACAAACCTTACATGTCCACGTACATGAGACCTGTTCCACAATTATGTTGCGTGGACTCTCTCCGGCTTGACAAGCAGATGTATGGGGATGTTAGGTGGAACGGGTCATGCCAGAGTGGGAGGGAAAATGCTTCTGAAAGATCTCGTCTCATTCTCTCCTTTTCTTATCACAAATGGTGTGTAAAGGATACCTTGGGTTGAATGGGTACAATGGTGAACGTGCACAACCTCTGCAGAGTGTAAAACTAAGTACTTAGCCGTGTCCCCGGTACGGACAATTTGAGCAGCTGATCACGGACGTCAACGGAGGATTCCATCATTCCAACTTCAGAAATAAAACTTGATGGGTGAACAAGTGAAGATGAGATTTATGGTTTTCATGCCATACTCGTCTTGATTTCAAGAAAAGTGTTTTTCAAAAGAGTAGGAAAAATTGGCTTTATGCAAATTAGCCTTGAACTCCACCAGCCAAATATGCATATAGGCTTTAGAGTTATTCCATTAAGTGTCCACCATAGTGTCACTTGCCAGACTCCATTTTTAATGGAATCTGACCCACGTTGTTGCAATATTTTTCTTATTGCAGATTGATCAAATTATGAGTGAGGTTTTGTTTAAAGGTTTCGAGTCTACAACCAACATGTTTTCGCCTGTGGCAACATGAAGTGTTGAAGATCCATTGCTATTGTATTTCCGCTGTGTACTTTTTCAATGCTAGCTTTATGCTATGCAACTTGTATCGAATATTTTGTAATTCTGGATCATCGATGTAATAAAACTGACGCTTTGTTGTGATATTACATCGTAAACTGTGTGTGCAAATGTATCGATCCAGGGATTTGCACAATACACAGGTATCTGCCTTATTTAAAGTGCAGGTACGCTACAGATGGTATCAGATCACTGTGTTGCCTGTAGGTTCGAAACCCTAGGTTTGGATAGAAATAGGATTTGGCCATAGGATTGAAAATCTATTTCATTCATTTTGCTGAAAATAAGAATTTTTCAAACATTATTCTTGTAACTACCTTATCTATTCCCTTTCTAAGTTTCTTCTCTTGTTTCTTTAGATGACCGCCCTCATTGAAGCACTTAAGAAAGGACCAGTGATGACCATGACCTTTGAATGCGAGACTGAGTTTCCAAGAGCACTTAAGGATAACATGAGGAGTTTAGGTTTTGAAGGAGAAGTAGTATACAAAGGTTTCCCTTTCATGGATGAAGGTCAAGAGTATTGGTGGGTGCAAGTCCATCTATACATGAGCAAAGAAGCTGACCACAAGACTGAGGGTGACTGCATGTTCACGAACCCAATACTACACACATCATTCTTTGATTCAGCAAGAAATGCAGCATGGAGAGCCATCGAGTACCTTGCAGAAAGACTTCATTTTAGACTTCACAACACCCAGAAGTATCTTGAAGAACTTAAGGAAGTTGAGGAAGAACTCGAGGCACTCAAGAAAAAGACAGATTAGACCACCTACCCATTAGAATAACGAGATCCGATGATGTATTGACCTATCAAATTGTGGTATGGCAGTACTATCAATTTTGTCTTTCCATGACAATGGTGTGTGTCGTTCGATAAACAATTAGTTCGGTTTGTCAAAAGAAGTTTTGAAAATTTTCACGTATGTGTTTGCTTGGGTTTGAACCTTGTTGCTTGATGTTTGTTAGATGTTGATTGATTTTGTTATAGATTTGTTGCCTTGTTTTGTTTTATTGAACTAGGATTCCTCCATAAGTACGAATAATTCAACTCATTGCTTTCTAAACCAAACAGATGTCTCACCCCAATACATACACCAGCGATTTGTAAACAACTATGCGACTACTATTAGAGAACCAGAGTCAGCTGTGGAAGTTGATCAATGACCACCTGCCTAAGATTGATCAAAACCATAGTGATTTTGAAGAGAACCTTATGACCAAACCAAAGGCATGCAAAACTTGCGGAGAGATAGGACATATGTCCAAAGAATGTCCGGATGAGTGGCCCCATGGTGATAAAGGACATCTATTTAAAGGATGCCTCACAAGTCAGGTTACTTGCTTCTTGTGTGAAGGAACAAACCATGCCCCAACCCAGTGTCAAGTTTATCCCTTGGTGCAACAAGCTACCCAGCAAACCAAGGAAGGAATGCAACAGTCTCTCATGAAGACCCTGGAGGAACAAGGACATAGTTCATCGAACTGCATAAAGGAGAAGATTGGTAAGGACACTGAACCAAATCATTGTCTAAGGACGATTGAAGCTCCTGCCCAGATGGATAATGAAGTGGGAGTAAAGTCACACCCAATGATATCCAAAAGTACCTCCAAGTGTTGCTATAAGTGTAAAGGAGATCACCTAGCTCGAAGTTGTCACATCAAACGAGACTGGACTTCTTTAATTGAGATAGAATATGGCAAACAAGATTTGGAAGAACTTTTAGCCCTGGAAACATCTAAGAAGAAGAAGAGGAACTTAAGTGACGTAATTTGCTACAAATGTAAAGGCAAAGGACATTATGCTGATAAGTGCCCAGTAAAGATGAAGGAGAAATGCCTTAACCGCTCACACAAGAAAATCATCAGTCCCGTGACATGTTGCAGATGCAGAGCAACAAGACACTATGTCAGTGGCTGCCCTGAGTGGAAGAAGAATAAATCTCTCCAAGGACCGAGTGGAAAGCGTGAGTGCTAAAAACTTTCTGTATCCACCACATGCCATTGTATTTTGAACACTTGTACGCTCTACATCAGAGGAATAAACACGATTACACAAAGTTTCTAGACTGACCACAAAAATTTCTTTTAAGGGTGGTAGCCACCTAGATAATTCAAACCCAGTCGCTTAAACACAGAGATCTCAAACTATCTTTCTTTTCATCCTCCTAATCAGAAAAATCATTCGCTGCCAAGTTTTCAAGTTTCCATGTCAGAAATTTCATTTCCCAAAACATCCCGAGTTATCAGAATCAATCAAGCATTTGCTTTGTCTTTCTAGCTACTCCGAATCTCGGGGACGAGATTCCTTTTAAGGGTGGTAGTCTGTAACATCCCAACATTTTATAATGTTCAAAAATCACTAAAAATTTAAAACTTTTCTTTTTATTAAAATAAAATATTTAATGCATAAGGAAACCAACTATAAAAGACTTCAAACTTATTGAAAGAGTTTAATATTTCAAATGTCACAGTTTAAACATTTTATTATCCACTGTGTTTCAAAAACCTTAAAATGTAATTTGACAAATATTTTACAAACTACAATCCATTTTATTTTAAATAAATAGTTTACTTATAAGAAATTGATTTCAACCACTTAGTCATATCTATCCATAAATTCACAAATTATTTAAAAATGGTGTTAGTTGCCAAATGGTTTTCATTCTCTCAACTAAGTTCAAAACATGGTGTTAAAATTTCAATTCTGTAATTTACAACTATAAACTTCATAGATTCTAAATTAATGAATTAGCCAAATAAACATTTCATTTGCTTAAATGAATTTCATTTATTTTCAAAAGCATGAAATGATTAATATCTTATGAATAAGAATAGAATTAAACAAAAATCTTTTCCAAAGTTGTTATGAAGTTTTCAAATGAATTATCATAATATAAAATATAATGGTGCATAAATTACTTTCAATAAAAAATGAATACCTTATATTTCACATTTCCTAAATATTATATATATTTAGTTCTTTAATATTATGCCAAAATAAAGATGAATGATTTCAGCAAAATAAGTTTAAATAACATAAATTCAAACATATTGAAATGTGGGTATTTTACAACTTTTATTTAGCCAAAAGAAAATTTAATTAAGATAGAAATTCAAATTTGACCTTAAGTGTCAAATTTGTATTTAATCAATATTTCAAAATATTATTTTTTCAAAAATATTCAAAACATGCCCACAATTGGTTTAACAGAAAGGTAATAATTTTACAAATTTTTAGAATTTTGTTTGACCTCATTTGGACATTCAAATCAAAAGTTATGGATTAATTGGAGAAAAATCAAAAAAGGAAAATACCTGCTGACGTCAGCGGCGACGTCAGCAGATCGTCTCCAACCTCCGGCAGATAATCGCGCCTATGATCTCTCAACCAAATCCGGCGAAATCTCCGCGCAAATGCTTTCCCTCTTCGGTTCTATAAATACCCCAGCCCGTGCCGCGTCTTTCCCCCTCAAACCCTAATTAAATCGTGCCCCCAGGCCGCCGGAAAAGCTCGCCGGAGCACCCGAAGTCGCCGCCGCCGTTTTCTTGCTTTCCGGCGAAACGGTACGACCCCCGCCGCTCATTCCTCGCCCTCTGCCTCTCCCGCACTCGCGCGCAAATCGTGAACCCCCTCCTTCCTTTTCCCTGCAGAAGAACGTCGAGGACGAGCACGACGGAGGTCCGCCGACGCCCGAGCCGCCCCAACCGCTCCTCCACGGCGTGCTGGGATGAATTCCGCGTCGCCACCGCCACCATAAGATCCGCCGTGCCGCGCCGCATCCGGAGGAGGTCCTCCCCGAGTCCGGGAACCACCGGAGCGTCCTCCCCGTCGAAGCCGCCGCGTACTCCCTCTGATCCGGCCACCCCGCGCCGCCCGGTGAGCACCCCCTCTCTCCACCGTCCGATCTTTGTTTAACGGCCCAGATTAGAAGTCAATGACGAACCGGTACGATTTGATCTGGACCGCCGGATCCAGATCTGATGGTCCAGATCTGTGACTTATCCACGTCAGCGTGCCTCGTCAGCATCCAGTCAGCATCCGCGTCAGCATTTATTTTCGGAATTAATTTTTTTAAATTGGCAGTTTTGCAGAATATTTCATGTAATTAAAACATCTATAACTTTTTAACCACAACTCCAAATTTAATAATTTTTATATATTTGGAAAGCTCTTGACATGTAGATTATTTTAGATCTGCCAAAATTCAAATTTGACTTAGTATAAAATATTCAAATTTCAAATGGTGAAATTGAGTATATTTGTAATAACTTTAAATCTATAAATCCAAAATTGAAAATAAAATTGTTTTAGGAACTTTAGAATATTTGTAAGTTAATGCCACTGCTATAAATATTTTTGAGTAATTTTTGAATGAATTCATAGTTATATATTTAATTTGAATGGTTTGACTATTTTCAACATAACTATTAATAAAAATATTATTTTTGATTAAAGTAAATTTCTATAAATTTAATAAAAATACCCCTGTCTATAAACACTATTTATTAAATTATATTATAAAAAATTAATCAAAGAAAACTTTAACCTTATAATTATTCCTTTTATTATATTTTCCAAAATTAGAAATTAATTAAATTGCATTTATAAATTCATGCATCTTTATAAAGAAATCACAAAAGTTATTTTTATGTTTCTTGTGATTAAAAACTTCATTTCATTCATAGCATATTTTATTTTGTGGATATAATTCTCATAAGAAAACCCCTCTTCATTAGTTTTCTCTAAGTTAGAAATATTTTCAACTTAGCATTTTTGTGATGTGCTACACTTAGACACTTAGTAATTTTCAACATGGAGCTGGAAGACCAATGAAGGACTTAGCCAAACAAGACTCCAGAAGAATCTCCAAGGAGTGGAAGCACTTAGAAGAAAGATCAAGAAGAAGTTCATGAAGACCAACCAGAAATATTTTCTAAGTCTTTCTCCCTCTTTCTTCTTTCTCCCTCCTTCTTCTGTTAGAGTACATGATGACTAGAAAATCAAAGACCAGCCTCGAGGATACAAGAACCACCAAGTCTGAAGATTTATCAAGCCTATCAAAACTTCAATCTAGACATCATCAAGGAGAATATTACAAGTCTGGAGATGAAGCCTGGAGGAGAACTACATCTTTCTTTCTATCTTTTCCCTCTTTCCTAATCTTGTCTCTTAGACTTAAACAAATTTTGATCATGATGTTATCATCTTGAAGTTGTTGGATCCTAGCGGCATAGTGGGATGAAGCGGCCTGGAAACAAACCTTACATGTCCACGTACATGAGACCTGTTCCACAATTTAAGTGGCTGGCCGGGTGTCTGTCTCTCTCACTTTAGCGAATATCCAATTTACAAAGAGTTGATAGTAATTGATGATCACCTTATAGACTTAGTATTTTTCTCTAAGTATTTTGCACATCATGGCTAAGCCATTAGAGTGCTTGTTTCAAGAAGATATAAAACAAAGTATGTTTATCCAACTTAAGACCTTAGTCCTTAGTCATTCTTGACCCACCTATTTGCCTTGCATTAACTTAAAAGATTTTCATGGCATGAAAAAGTATTTCTAGCCCTTAGGAATATTTTGCACATCATGCATAAACATATTTTCCTTAGAAAGTTTTATAAAACTTATTTATTCATCTAGTATGTGTTTGTATGCATTGTGGAGTTGTGCTTGCTGTTGATTGTTGTATTGTTGCTTGTCTATACTGTTAGATTGAACGGAGAGTCCCGAGTATCGTTGAAAAGAGTTGTGAACAACGACAACATTCAAAGGCAAGTGGCACACCTCATAAAATTCCTATTTCTATATGCATTACTTAGTGTATTTTTATATGCATGTGTAGGATAGTATTGCTATGCTAAACCTGTGTAGAATTCCTTATTCCTGTGTCTAGGTTCCTATGCAATACTTAGTAGAAATATTGATGCTATGCAAATGTTGTTTTGTGAAAATATAAATTCTACTAAGTTAAGAATGAAACACCTAGGTGGTAAGTGGTTGCATGGTTTATGTTGAGTGGCTACTCAGGTCCATGTCTATGGTTCCTGGAGTATGTACACTTGTGAATGGCCACCCAGGAACAGAGGAATCTGAAGAACTCCGAGTGACGATTGCTTCCAGTGCAGCCATTGCCATATGGGCTCTGGCTTGATCAATTATGTTGCGTGGACTCTCTCCGGCTTGACAAGCAGATGTAGGGGGATGTTAGGTCGAACGGGTCATGCAAGAGTGGGAGGGAAAATGCTTCTGAAAGATCTCGTCTCATTCTCTCCTTTTCTTATCACAAATGGTGTGTAAAGGATACCTTGGGTTGAATGGGTACAATGGTGAACGTGCACAACCTCTGCAGAGTGTAAAACTAAGTACTTAGCCGTGTCCCCGGTACGGACAATTTGAGCAGCTGATCACGGACGTCAACGGAGGATTCCATCGTTCCAACTTCAGAAATAAAACTTGATGGGTGAACAAGGGAAGATGAGATTTATGGTTTTCATGCCATACTCGTCTTGATTTCAAGAAAAGTGTTTTTCAAAAGAGTAGGAAAAATTGTCTTTATGCAAATTAGCCTTGAACTCCACTAGCCAAATATGCATATAGGCTTTAGAGTTATTCCATTAAGTGTGCACCATAGTGTCACTTGCCAGACTCCATTTTTAATGGAATCTGACCCACGTTGTTGCAATATTTTTCTTATTGCAGATTGATCAAATTATGAGTGAGGTTTCATTTAAAGGTTTCGAGTCTACAACCAACATGTTTTCGCCTGTGGCAACATGAAGTGTTGAAGATCCATTGCTATTGTATTTCCGCTGTGTACTTTTTCAATGCTAGCTTTATGCTATGCAACTTGTATCGAATATTTTTTAATTCTGGATCATCGATGTAATAAAACTAACGCTTTGTTGTGATATTACATCGTAAACTGTGTGTGCAAATGAATCGATCCAGGGATTTGCACAATACACAGGTATCTGCCTTATTTAAAGTGCAGGTACGCTACAGATGGTATCAGATCACTGTGTTGCCTGTAGGTTCGAAACCCTAGGGTTGGATAGAAATAGGATTTGGCCATAGGATTGAAAATCTATTTCATTCATTTTGCTGAAAATAAGAATTTTTCAAACATTATTCTTGTAACTACCTTATCTATTCCCTTTCTAAGTTTCTTCTCTTGTTTCTTTAGATGACCGCCCTCACTGAAGCACTTAAGAAAGGACCAGTGATGACCATGACCTTGGAATGCGAGACTGAGTTTCCAAGAGCACTTAAGGATAACATGAGGAGTTTAGGTTTTGAAGGAGAAGTAGTATACAAAGGTTTCCCTTTCACGGATGAAGGTCAAGAGTATTGGTGGGTGCAAGTCCATCTATACATGAGCAAAGAAGCTGACCACAAGACTGAGGGTGACTGCATGTTCACGAACCCAATACTACACACATCATTCTTTGATTCAGCAAGAAATGCAGCATGGAGAGCCATCGAGTACCTTGCAGAAAGACTTCATTTTAGACTTCACAACACCCAGAAGTATCTTGAAGAACTCAAGGAAGTTGAGGAAGAACTCGAGGCACTCAAGAAAAAGACAGATAAGACCACCTACCCATTAGAATAACGAGATCCGATGATGTATTGACCTATCAAATTGTGGTATGGCAGTACTATCAATTTTGTCTTTCCATGACAATGGTGTGTGTCGTTCGATAAACAATTAGTTCGGTTTGTCAAAAGAAGTTTTGAAAATTTTCACGTATGTGTTTGCTTGGGTTTGAACCTTGTTGCTTGATGTTTGTTAGATGTTGATTGATTTTGTTATAGATTTGTTGCCTTGTTTTGTTTTATTGAACTAGGATTCCTCCATAAGTACGAATAATTCAACTCATTGCTTTCTAAACCAAACAGATGTCTCACCCCAATACCAACACCAGCGATTTGTATACAACTATGCGACTACTATTAGAGAACAAGAGTCAGCTGTGGAAGTTGATCAATGACCACCTGCCTAAGATTGATCAAAACCATAGTGATTTTGAAGAGAACCTTATGACCAAACCAAAGGCATGCAAAACTTGCGGAGAGGTAGGACATACGTCCAAAGAATGTCCGGATGAGTGGCCCCATGGTGATAAAGGACATCTAGTTAAAGGATGCCTCACAAGTCAGGTTACTTGCTTCTTGTGTGAAGGAACAAACCATGCCCCAACCCAGTGTCCACTTTATCCCTTGGTGCAACAAGCTACCCAGCAAACCAAGGAAGGAATGCAACAGTCTCTCATGAAGACCCTGGAGGAACAAGGACATAGTTCATCGAACTGCATAAAGGACAAGATTGGTAAGGACACTGAACCAAATCATTGTCCAAGGACGATTGAAGCTCCTGCCCAGATGGATAATGAAGTGGGAGTAAAGTCACACCCAATGATATCCAAAAGTACCTCCAAGTGTTGCTATAAGTGTAAAGGAGATCACCTAGCTCGAAGTTGTCACATCAAACGAGACTGGACTTCTTTAATTTAGATAGAATATGGTAAACAAGATTTGGAAGAACTTTTAGCCCTGGAAACATCTAAGAAGAAGAAGAGGAACTTAAGTGACGTAATTTGCTACAAATGTAAAGGCAAAGGATATTATGCTGATAAGTGCCCAGTAAAGATAAAGGAGAAATGCCTTAACCGCTCACACAAGAAAATCATCAGTCCCGTGACATGTCGCAGATGCGGAGCAACAGGACACTATGTCAGTGGTTGCCCTGAGTGGAAGAAGACTAAATCTCTCCAAGGACCGAGTGGAAAGCGTGAGTGCTAAAAACTTTCTGTATCCACCACATGCCATTGTATTTTGAACACTTGTACGCTCTACATCCGAGGAATAAACAAGATTACACAAAGTTTCTAGACTGACCACAAAAATTTCTTTTAAGGGTGGTAGCCACCTAGATAATTCAAACCCAGTCGCTTAAACACAGAGATCTCAAACTATCTTTCTTTTCATCCTCCTAATTAGAAAAATCATTCGCTGCCAAGTTTTCAAGTTTCCATGTCAGAAATTTCATTTCCCAAAACATCCCGAGTTATCAGAATCAACCAAGCATTTGCTTTGTCTTTCTAGCTACTCCGAATCTCGGGGACGAGATTCCTTTTAAGGGTGGTAGTCTGTAACATCCCAACATTTTATAATGTTCAAAAATCGCTAAAAATTTAAAACTTTTCTTTTTATTAAAATAAAATATTTAATGCATAAGGAAACCAACTGTAAAAGACTTCAAACTTATTGAAAGAGTTTAATATTTCAAATGTCACAGTTTAAACATTTTATTATCCACTGTGTTTCAAAAACCTTAAAATGTAATTTGACAAATATTTTACAAACTACAATCCATTTTATTTTAAATAAATAGTTTACTTATAAGAAATTGATTTCAACCACTTAGTCATATCTATCCATAAATTCATAAATTATTTAAAAATGGTGTTAGTTGCCAAATGGTTTTCATTCTCTCAACTAAGTTCAAAACATGGTGTTAAAATTTCAATTCTGTAATTTACAACTATAAACTTCATAGATTCTAAATTAATGAATTAGCCAAATAAACATTTCATTTGCTTAAATGAATTCATTTATTTTCGAAAGCATGAAATGATTAATATCTTCTGAATAAGAATAGAATTAAAACAAAAATCTTTTCCAAAGTTGTTATGAAGTTTTCAAATGAATTATCATAATATAAAATATAATGGTGCACAAATTACTTTCAATAAAAAAATGAATACCTTATATTTCACATTTCCTAAACATTATATATATTTAGTTCTTTAATATTATGCCAAAATAAAGAAGAATGATTTCAGCAAAATAAGTTTAAATAACGTAAATTCAAACATATTGAAATGTGGGTATTTTACAACTTTTATTTAGCCAAAAGAAAATTTAATTAAGATAGAAATTCAAATTTGACCTTAAGTGTCAAATTTGTATTTAATCAATATTTCAAAATATTATTTTTCAAAAATATTCAAAACATGCCCACAATTGGTTTAACAGAAAGGTAATAATTTTACAAATTTTTAGAATTTTGTTTGACCTCATTTGGACATTCAAATCAAAAGTTATGGATTAATTGGAGAAAAATCAAAAAAGGAAAATACCTGCTGACGTCAGCGGCGACGTCAGCAGATCGTCTCCAACCTCCGGCAGATAATCGCGCCTATGATCTCTCAACCAAATCCGGCGAAATCTCCGCGCAAATGCTTTCCCTCTTCGGTTCTATAAATACCCCAGCCCGTGCCGCGTCTTTCCCCCTCAAACCCTAATTAAGTCGTGCCCCCAGGCCGCCGGAAAAGCTCGCCGGAGCACCCGAAGTCGCCGCCGCCGTTTTCTTGCTTTCCGGCGAAACGGTACGACCCCCGCCGCTCATTCCTCGCCCTCTGCCTCTCCCGCACTCGCGCGCAAATCGTGAACCCCCTCCTTCCTTTTCCCTGCAGAAGAACGTCGAGGACGAGCACGACGGAGGTCCGCCGACGCCCGAGCCGCCCCAACCGCTCCTCGACGGCGCGCTGGGATGAATTCCGCGTCGCCACCGCCACCATAAGATCCGCCGTGCCGCGCCGCATCCGGAGGAGGTCCTCCCCGAGTCCGGGAACCACCGGAGCGTCCTCCCCGTCGAAGCCGAGCGCTGCGCCGCCGCATACTCCCTCTGCTCTGGCCACCCCGCGCCGCCCGGTGAGCACCCCCTCTCTCCACCGTCCGATCTTTGTTTAACGGCCCAGATTAGAAGTCACCGACGAACCGGTACGATTTGATCTGGACCGCCAGATCCAGATCTGACGGCCCAGATCTGTGACTTATCCACGTCAGCGTGCCTCGTCAGCATCCAGTCAGCATCCGCGTCAGCATTTATTTTCGGAATTAATTTTTTTAAATTGGCAGTTTTGCAGAATAGTCCCTGTAATTAAAACATCTATAACTTTTTAACCACAACTCCAAATTTAATAATTTTTATATAATTGGAAAGCTCTTGACATTTTGTAAATTTTAGTTCTGCCAAAATTCAAATTTGACTTAGTATAAAATATTCAAATTTCAAATGGTGAAATTGAGTATATTTGTAATAACTTTAAATCTATAAATCCAAAAATTGCAAATAAAATTGTTCTAGAAACTTTAGAATATTTGTAAGTTAATGCCACTGCTATAAAATATTTTTGAGTAATTTTTGAATGAATTTATAGTTATATATTTGATTTGAATGGTTTGACTATTTTCAACATAACTATTAATAAAAATATTATTTTTGATTAAAGTAAATTTCTATAAATTTAATTAAAATACCCCTGTCTATTAACACTATTTATCTATAAATCCAAAAATTGCAAATAAAATTGTTCTAGAAACTTTAGAATATTTGTAAGTTAATGCCACTGCTATAAAATATTTTTGAGTAATTTTTGAATGAATTTATAGTTATATATTTAATTTGAATGGTTTGACTATTTTCAACATAACTATTAATAAAAATATTATTTTTGATTAAAGTAAATTTCTATAAATTTAATTAAAATACCCCTGTCTATTAACACTATTTATTAAATTATATTATAAAAATTTAATCATAGAAAACTTTAACCTTATAATTATTCCTTTTATTATATTTTCCAAAATTAGAAATTAATTAAATTGCATTTATAAATTCATGCATCTTTATAAAGAAATCACAAAAGTTATTTTTATGTTTCTTGTGATTAAAAACTTCATTTCATTCATAGCATATTTTATTTTGTGGATGTAATTCTCATAAGAAAACCCCTCTTCATTAGTTTTCTCTAAGTTAGAAATATTTTCAACTTAGCATTTTTGTGATGTGCTACACTTAGACACTTAGTAATTTTCAACATGGAGCTGGAAGACCAATGAAGGACTTAGCCAAACAAGACTCCAGAAGAATCTCCAAGGAGTGGAAGCACTTAGAAGAAAGATCAAGAAGAAGTTCATGAAGACCAACCAGAAATATTTTCTAAGTCTTTCTCCCTCTTTCTTCTTTCTCCCTCCTTCTTCTGTTAGACTACATGATGACTAGAAAATCAAAGACCAGCCTCGAGGATATAAGAACCACCAAGTCTGAAGATTTATCAAGCCTATCAAAACTTCAATCAAGACATCATCAAGGAGAATATTACAAGTCTGGAGATGAAGCCTGGAGGAGAACTACATCTTTCTTTCTATCTTTTCCCTCTTTCCTAATCTTGTCTTTTAGACTTAAACAAATTTTGATCATGATGTTATCATCTTGAAGTTGTTGGATCCTAGCGGCATAGTGGGATGAAGCGGCCTGGAAACAAACCTTACATGTCCACGTACATGAGACCTGTTCCACAATTTAAGTGGCTGGCCGGGTGTCTGTCTCTCTCACTTTAGCGAATATCCAATTTACAAAGAGTTGATAGTAATTGATGATCACCTTATAGACTTAGTATTTTTCTCTAAGTATTTTGCACATCATGGCTAAGCCATTAGAGTGCTTGTTTCAAGAAGATATAAAACAAAGTATGTTTATCCAACTTAAGACCTTAGTCCTTAGTCATTCTTGACCCACCTATTTGCCTTGCATTAACTTAAAAGATTTTCATGGCATGAAAAAGTATTTCTAGCCCTTAGGAATATTTTGCACATCATGCATAAACATATTTTCCTTAGAAAGTTTTATAAAACTCATTTATTCATCTAGTATGTGTTTGTATGCATTGTGGAGTTGTGCTTGCTGTTGATTGTTGTATTGTTGCTTGTCTATACTGTTAGATTGAACGGAGAGTCCCGAGTATCGTTGAAAAGAGTTGTGAACAACGACAACATTCAAAGGCAAGTGGCACACCTCATAAACTTCCTATTTCTATATGCATTACTTAGTGTATTTTATATGCATGTGTAGGATAGTATTGCTATGCTAAACCTGTGTAGAATTCCTTATTCCTGTGTCTAGGTTCCTATGCAATACTTAGTAGAAATATTGATGCTATGCAAATGTTGTTTTGTGAAAATCTAAATTCTACTAAGTTAAGAATGTGTAGCGTACCTGCACTTTAAATAAGGCAGATACCTGTGTATAGTGCAAATCCCTGGATCGATTCATTTGCACACACAGTTACGATGTAATATCACAACAAAGCGTCAACTTTATTACATCGATGATCCAGAATTACAAGATATTCTTTACAAATTGCATAGCATAAAGCTAGCATTGAAAAAGTACACAGCGGAAAATACAATAGCAGTGAGCCTCTATAACTTTCATGCTGCCACAGACGAAAACATGTTGGTTGTAGACTCGAAACCTTTAAACGAAACCTCACTCGTCATCTGATCAAATCTGCAATAAGAAAAATATTGCAACAACGTGGGTCAGATTCCATTAAAAATGGAGTCTGGCAAGTGACACTATGGTGGACACTTATGGAATAACTCTAAAGCCTATATGCATATTTGGCTGGTGGAGCTCAAGGCAAATTTGCATAAAGCCAATTTTTCCTACTCTTTTGAAAATACTTTTCTTGAAATCCAGATGAGTATGGCATGAAAACCATAAATCTCATCTTCCCTTGTTCACCCATCAACTTTTAACTTGGAAATTGGAATGATGGAATCCTCCGTTGACGTCCTTGATCAACTGCTCAAAACTGCCCGTAACCGGGGACACGGCTAAGTACTTAGTTTTACACTCTGCAGAGGTTGTGCACTTTCACCATTGTACCAATTCAACCCAAGGTATCCTTTACACACCATTTGTGATAAGGAAAGGATGGAATGAGACGAGATCTTTCAGAAGCATTTTCCCTCCCCATACTGGCTTGACCCGTTCCACCTAACATCCCCCTACATCTGCTTGTCAAGCCGGAGAGAGTCCACGCAACATAATTGATCAAGCCAGAGCCCATATGGCAATGGCTGCACTGGAAGCAATCGTCACTTGGAGTTCCTTCAGATTCCTCTGTTCCTGGGTGGCCGTTCTCAAGTGTACATACTCTTTAGGAACCATAGAAATGGACCGAGTAGCCACTCAACATAAACCATCCGACCAATTACCACCCAGGTGTTTCATTAACTTAAGTGGATGTGCACTCTCAGGTAAAAATCACCATGCTCGCAGCCCTAAGTAGAATAGAAATTCATCCTAGGCGAAGACAGCCCTGAGCACAGTCCTGAGTAGTCACTTAACATTTTGTCAAAATCTTTCATCAATTGCATAGCATCAATATTTCTACTAAGTATGATATAGGAACCTAGACACAGGAATAAGGGATTCTACGCAGGTTTAGCATAGCAACACATGCATATAAAAATACACTAAGTAATGCATATAAAATAGGAAGTTTATGAGGTGTGCCACTTGCCTTTGAATGTTGTCGTTGTTCACAACTCTTTTCAACAACGAACGTTTGCTCTCCGTTTAATCTAACAATATAAGCAACAACAATACAACAATCAATAAAACAACACAACACCTACAAACAAGTTTCTTAAACTTCTAAGGAAAACATGACATGCATGATATGAAAGTTATTTCTAAGGACTAGAGATGCATGCCATGCCATGAAAAATCTTTTAAGTTAATGCAAGGCAAATAGGTTGGTCCAAAAGGACTAAGGGCTAAGGTCATAAGTTGAATAAAATATTTTGTTTTATATCATCTTGAATAAGCACTCTAATGGCTTAGTCTTGATGTGCAAAATACTTAGAGAAAATTACTAGCTCTATTCTTCGAGGTGATCAACAATTATTATCGACTCTTTGTAAATTGGACATTCACTATAGTGAGAGAGACAGACACCCGGCCAGCCACTTAAATTGTGGAACAGGTCTCATGTACGTGGACATGTAAGGTTTGTTTCCAGGCCGCTTCATCCCACTATGCTGCTAGGATCCAACAACTTCAAGATGATAACATCATGATCAAAATTTGTTTAAGTCTAAAAGACAAGATTAGGAAAGAGGGAAAAGATAGAAAGAAAGATGTAGTTGTCCTCCAGGCTTCATCTCCAGACTTGTAATATACTCCTTGATGATGTCTTGATTGATTTCTGGGTAGTCCTGATGAATCTCCAGACTTGATGACTCTTGTATCCTCGAGGCTGGTCTTGGATTTACTTAGTCTTCATGAAGTCTCAGAGAAAAGAAAGAGAGAGAACAAGACTTGGAAAATATTTCTGGTTGGTCTTCATGATCTTCTTCTTGATTTTCTTCTAAGTGTTCCTTCTCCTTGAAGATACTTCTGAAGTCTTGTTTTTGGCTAAGTCCTTCCTTGGTCTTCCAGCTCCATGTTGAAAAACTACTAAGTGTCTAAGTGTATAGCACTTTTCCCAAAATACTAAGTTTGAAAATAATTCTAACTTAGGGAAATTGGGAAGGAGTATTCCTTATGGAAATATAACTATAGAATATGCTATGCGTGAGATGCAATTTTACATCACAAGCACATAACACTAATTTTTGTGAAGTTTATAAAATATGTATGAATTTATAAATGTAATTTAATTAATTTCTAGTTTTAAAAATATATAATAAAAGGAATAATTATAAGATTAAGTTTCCTATCATTAAACTTTTATAACAAAATTTTATAATTAGTGTTAATAGATAGAGAGCATTTAATTAAATCTATTGCAATTGGATTTAATCAAAAATAATGTTTCTATTAAAAGTTATTTCAAAATTTGTCCAACTATTCAAATTATACACACAACTATGAAATCATTCAAAAATTGCTCAAAAATATTTTATAGCAGTGGCATTAATTTACAAATATTCTAAAGTTTCTAAAACATATTTATTTGCAATTTTTGGATTTATAGATTTAAAGTTATTACAAATATACTCAAATTCACCATTTGAAATTTGAAATTTAATTAATAAAATTGTTTTCCACGTGGCAGCTGACTGGGCAGTGACGTGGTGCTGATGTGGCTAGCTGACGTGGATAAGTTATAGATCTGGGCCGTCAGATCTGGATCTGACGGTCCAGATCAGATCGTACCGCTTCGTTTTAAAGGATCTATTTACAACCGTACGATGAAGATCGGATGGCTCACCGTGCTCGTCCAGAAGCTGGCGGCGCTTCTCACCGGAGTTAGGAGCTGACGGCGGTGCGGGCTCCGGTGTGGATGTTTCGGTCGTCGCCGTGCCTCCCCGGATGCGAGGAGAGCAGCCCCGAGCGCGGCGCAGCACGGCGAAGGCGATGGGGAGGTCGGTTGGTGGCGGGGGGGCTCCGGTGCTCGATTCACTCCTCGCCGGAGTTGCGGGTTGCCGCGGCCAGCCCCTGTCGATGACGGGGACGGCGTTCTGGCGCACGAAATCAACACGGCCCCGTTAGAAAAGATGCACAGGGGGAAAATAAAGAGAATGAGAGCAAAGAGAGGGCTCGGGAGGTCTTGTACTCGCCGGAATCTGCAGAGGACGGCGGCGGAGGAGGCGAACTCCGGCGAGCTCGAGCGGCGTCCTGGCGGCGTCCTTGGGCTAGGGTTTTTGGGGCAAAAGATGCGGAGGTGTCCGGGGATTAAATAGGGGGCTTCGGAGATCGAATCCCGTACGAATCGGAGTGGAAATCGTCTCCGATTCGATCTCCTCCTTCGGCGCTTCGTTCGGTTAGAGGTAGGAGATGATCCGCTGACGTCAGCATGACGTCAGCCAGCATTTTCTTTTCTGATTTTATATCTTTAATTCATATCTTTTGATTCAAATTTGTAAAATGATTATCTTGCTGTTAAACCAGTTGTGGGTATGTTTTGAATATTTTTGAAAATTCATATTTTGAAATGTTGCTTAATTACAAATTTGACACTTAAAGTCAAATTTGAATTTCTTTCTCATTTAAATTTTCCTTTGGCTATAATAAATTTGTAAAAATACCCCCATTTCAATAGGTTTGAATTTAAGTTATTTAAACTTATTTTGCTGAATTCATTTATCTTTCTTTTGGCATAATATTAAAGAACTACATATAACCATGTCTTAGGAAATGTGAAATATAGGGTATTCATTTTTAATTGAAAATAATTTGTGCAACATTATAATTCATTTGAAAACTTCATAACATCTTTGGAAAGGATTTTTGTTTTAATTCTATTCTTATTTAGAATATATTATTCATTTCATGCTTTGAAAATAGATGAAATTCATTTAAGCAAATGAAATGTTTATTTGGCTAATTCATTAATTTAAATTCTATGAAGTTTTAAAGTTATACATTATAGGCTTATAATTTCCAAACTATATTTTGAACATAGTTAAAGGAATGAAAACCATTTAGTAATTATATACTATTTTGAATAATCTTATATTTATGAATAGATATGGCTAAGTGATTTAATTCAAATACTTATAAGTAAACTATTTACTTAAAATAAAATGGATTGTAGTTGGTAAAATATTTGTCAAATTATATTTTAAGATTTTGCATTACATGGGATAATAAAATGTTTTAAACTGTGACATTTGAAATATTAAACTTTGAAGTCTTTTATAGTGGGTTTCCTCATGCATTTAATATTTTATTTTAATAAAAAGAAAAGTTTTAAATTTTAGTGATTTTTGAACATTATAAAATGCTGGGATGTTACAGAATGAAACACCTAGGTGGTAAGTGGTTGCATGGTTTATGTTGAGTGGCTACTCAGGTCCATGTCTATGGTTCCTGGAGTATGTACACTTGTGAATGGCCACCCAGGAACAGAGGAATCTGAAGAACTCCGAGTGACGATTGCTTCCAGTGCAGCCATTGCCATATGGGCTCTGGCTTGATCAATTATGTTGCGTCGACTCTCTCCGGCTTGACAAGCAGATGTAGGGGGATGTTAGGTGGAACGGGTCATGCCAAAGTGGGAGGGAAAATGCTTCTGAAAGATCTCGTCTCATTCTCTCCTTTCCTTATCACAAATGGTGTGTAAAGGATACCTTGGGTTGAATGGGTACAATGGTGAACGTGCACAACCTCTGCAGAGTGTAAAACTAAGTACTTAGCCGTGGCCCCGGTACGGACAATTTGAGCAGCTGATCACGGACGTCAACGGAGGATTCCATCATTCCAACTTCAGAAATAAAACTTGATGGGTGAACAAGGGAAGATGAGATTTATGGTTTTCATGCCATACTCGTCTTGATTTCAAGAAAAGTGTTTTTCAAAAGAGTAGGAAAAATTGGCTTTATGCAAATTAGCCTTGAACTCCACCAGCCAAATATGCATATAGGCTTTAGAGTTATTCCATTAAGTGTCCACCATAGTGTCACTTGCCAGACTCCATTTTTAATGGAATCTGACCCACGTTGTTGCAATATTTTTCTTATTGCAGATTGATCAAATTATGAGTGAGGTTTCGTTTAAAGGTTTCGAGTCTACAACCAACATGTTTTCGCCTGTGGCAACAAGAAGTGTTGAAGACCCATTGCTATTGTATTTCCGCTGTGTACTTTTTCAATGCTAGCTTTATGCTATGCAACTTGTATCGAATATTTTGTAATTCTGGATCATCGATGTAATAAAACTGACGCTTTGTTGTGATATTACATCGTAAACTGTGTGTGCAAATGAATCGATCCAGGGATTTGCACAATACACATGTATCTGCCTTATTTAAAGTGCAGGTACGCTACATAGCTACAGATAACTTCGGTGGCGACGTAGGTGGTGAAACCACCAAAGTCAATCAGACATCCGTTCACCGGAAAGGGTCTGTTCCGGAAGCACCCTGCGTTGTCGCAGACGAAGTCCATCTCCCCTAGCCTTACGACTAGGCCAGAGAGAACCCGAACGTCGAAATGAACGGGGGAGCCTGTCCGGATGTGTACACCAGCCAACGCGTCTGTCTATCCCACGGTGGGTGCCAACTGTCGTGGTGGTGTCACGGCAGATGCCATAGGATGGCTAATGTGTGGGGCCGATGGACGTTGGTGGATCCGGGGAGGGATAGCGAGCTGAATAGCCCACGCGAGGAGGAACCCGGTATAACCGAGTTCTCCTAAGAACTGGAAATAACAGCAATACGATGTAAGGAAGATCTAACAAACAACAACAAAGGCACGAAGGCACACAACACACACACGATGTACCCAGGTTCAGGGCCCTCGTGAGGAGGTAACACCCCTACTCCTGCCTTTCCTCTCTATATAAATGTGGTACAAGGGCTACAACTTGCTCGTATATCTCTCCAAGTGAAGAACAAGTAGTACTAGAAGAACTCAAGGTATGAGAAAGTAAAAGCTCTAGGAGTGAATGCAACTATAACTTTGGCTCCCAAGTTGGTCCTCTTCTCACTGAAGCAGTTATGGCGCCTTTTATAGGGTCTCGGCCAGCAGGGCCGGTAACCCTAAACTGGCTTGGCCCCACCGGACAGGCCTAGCCGGCATGTCGTCACCGGCTAGTGCGACCTAGTCGCCGCGCTATCCGGTGTAGCCCCTTCGTCATCATCTCGCCAAGGACAGCAGGCGCCGTCCTGGATCATCATTGTCTCCCTGTCAGAGACAGGACATGTCTTTGCCCATCCCGGATAGCCTTTTCCGGATTGCCGGGCTAGGCATGTCAGGTCTTGTCGTACAGTTGTTGTACCGGCTGACACGCTCCCGTGTCAGGCGGGAAGTGACCATGCTTCCGTGTCAGGCGGGAGGTGACCATGCTTCCATGTCAGGCGGAAAGGTACTTCCTCCCGCATCAGGCGGGAAAGCCTGCTACAGACCGTTGACGGCTTACCGGGATCCCGCATGCCGGCTACCTCCTTGCTTGCCCCCCGAGAGCCTCTCCTGCATAAGATCAGGGCCGAGGTAGACACTCCGGTTAGCACTTACCCGGACCATCTATCCGGTAAAACCGAATACCTCTCCTTCCGGGAGTCTCCTCGAATCCCGAGATCCGAGATCCTTTCCGAAGATGTTCGAGCTCGCCTGTGGATGTGCATCTCTAGGCCTAGCCTCCCGAGGATGTCTTAGCTTATCAGCAAAGACATCTTCGAGAAGCTAGTTCTTAGAGGACCCATCCGCTGATGCTTGTGCTGCCATTGTGAGGGCTGGGGGTGTCTATTTATAGTTGCTAGAGCTGACCCTTGCGCCTGCCAGGAGGCACTTTGCACCCTACCAGCGCTCAAGGGTCAAGTTGCCCCTTCCGCACACCAGGGGGTGCCCCTTGCTCTTGCCAAAGGTCAAGTACTGTTGGCATATTGCTGAGATATTCCGGGATCTGCCCCTACCCGGGGGGCAGCCCCCCGACACTCGAAGTGTCAATGGCGCAAGAAAAGAGCTTGGTGCATAGTTGATGTGGAACCTGCACACAACACAATCAAACTACTTTTCCCGAACTTAACGGTGCCGTTGTCAATCTCACCGGCTTGCTGTAAACAAAGGGTTAAACGTATGGTGTGGAAAATGACGTTTGTTTGCAGAGAATGGAAGGAAACAGTTTGAAGTGTTTTGTATTATCAATGTAAAAAAAAGGACCGGCGTCAATAGTTCACTAGTGGCGTCTCTACATAAATAATAATTGCATACATGCGGGTAAACAAATTATAGTTGGGCAATTGACAAAATAAAGAAATGCATAATGATGCATATACTATAGTCATGATGTCTAGTATGAGATTCATCTCGGCATTACAACAATATACATGGACCGTTCAAACCGCATCTATGACTAATAATCCACCTTCCGGTTAGCGCTCGCACCCCTTTTAGTATTAAGTTGCAAGCAACAAATTATTGCACTCTGCAAAGTGTGTAATACAATTATACTTAGACAAAGCACTACTGTTTTATATCCCTAGTAGCAACAGTACATTCACAATCTTAGAAGTTGCTGTCACTCCCTTAGATTAAATGAAGACATGAACCCACCATCGAGCATAAATACCCCCACTTGGAATCACAAGCATCTACTTGGCCAGAGCATCTACTAGCAATGGAGAGCATGCAAGATCATAAATAACACACACATAATATATTAAGAAGCAAATGACATAGTACTCAATATTCATCGGATCCCAGCAAACACAAGATGTAGCATTACATAAAGATGATCTTGACCATGATAGGTAGCTCACAAGATCTAAACATGATGGCACAAAAGGAGAAGAAAACCATCTAGCTACTACTATGGACCCGTAGTCCAAGGATGAACTAGTCACGCATCAGCCCGAAGGCGGGCATGGTGATGCAGAGCCCTTCGGTGATGATTCCCCTCTCCGGCAGGGTGACGACGGCGGCGGCGGCTCTGAAACTTTTCAAAGATTTCTGATCGGGTACTAAGGGTGTTCGCGTCGGGGAGAATAAATAGGCGAAGGGGCGATGTCGGTGGAAGCAGGGATGCGACGCCGATTTTTTCTGGGTCGTCGTCGTCGTCGCTGGAGTCGCCGTTCTCGCCGTCACAGTCGTCGTCCGTTGAGGACGACTCCGGCGTCGGCATTCGTCGACCGCCAAGACACGCCTCGTGCTCCTTGTCCACCACAGCGTGCCAGCAGGGCGCCGAGATGGAGTACTTGGGGTCAAGCCTTTGCTCGCACGACATCTCCGTCCACTTCCGCTTGATGAACTCGACGCTGGCCTGCCCGCTGAGCTGCGCCGCCACCGGAAAGTACACGGCGCTCCTCACCCACTCATCCGGAAGGATGGCGTCGTCGTCCACCGGCAGCTGGTGGCGGCTACTCAGCCCTGCGGTCTCCAGCAAGATCACGTATGGATGAGAGGTCTTGGACTCCTCGCCCCACATGACTCGCTCGAACGCCTTGGCCATCTCCGCGTCCTCGTTGCGACGCCAGAGTTTCTCCAGCTGCAAGTGGCGTTTCTGCCCGCCAGGGTTGCCCGCCATGGTGGCCTTTGTTTCCGTTTCCTTGGGGAGAAGAAGAGAGAGGAGGAACTGTTGGTGTGAGGAGAGGAGGGCTGCGCTACGTCGGGTTTTAAAGGCGGCCGAAGGAGCGCGGTTGGGTGGCCTGCATTAACGCGGCCACCGCTTCGCCTGTCCGCGCATTAACGTTGCCGCGACCAGACGATGCGAATGCCAGCACGCGTCGTTTCCGTCTGCGCCATTGGAAGCGGCGCGGCGTTATTGCGACTCCAGCCGCTGCGACTCGAGCACGCCTCGCTTCCGTCTGCAGGGCGCCGACTGCAGCACCCGTCGCTTCGGTCTACGCCTGCCAGGGGAACGGGACGCGTGATGCCACGGAAAAGACAAGTAAGAAGGGTAAAACTAAAGACCATTTGCGCAGATGGAAGCAAGGCGTGCTGGAGTCGTTATTCAACAGGAGCACCACCAGCAATATTTGTTCTTGTACTTCTGTCGAACACCTTAACTTCGCACTTTGGGCGCGCTCAGAGCGTGCCCGGCGTGCTCTGGGCTCGCACAGGCGCACATTTGTGTAAAATTTGGGCGCGAACTAAGCCTAGACAATTCTTAGTCACTCCTAAATGATACTTTCGTAAGATTTTGAAATTATCATGTTGCAATTCTCATTTGCACATTTGTGTTATGCGATATCACATGAGATCCATGCCCTCCTCATTTGAATGTATGTAGACCAAGTTTTCAACTTGAGTCGTTAGTATATGACATATGAAGACTATGTGCATCGGTTTTTCAATTTTTCGATAAGTTTTGAATTTATTATGGTTATTTCAAACTTGGTCAAACCTAAGTTTGACCAACATTTAAACAAGTTTAAAACATGAAAATGAAAAACTAAGCATGGATACTTCTAAGTTACTTCAAAATGAAACTTTTGTGAGGTTTTTGAAAATTTCATGTTGCAATTCCAAAATCAGTTCTCTCCAACCTTAGACCTCATAGTTTGAGTTATGCGATATCACATGAGATCCGTGCCCTCCTCATTTGAATGTTTGTAGACCAAGTTTTTCAACTTGAGTCGTTAGTATATGACATATGAAGACCTGTGCGTCGGTTTTTTAATTTTTCGATAAGTTTTCAATTTATTATGTTTATTTCAAAATCTGTCAAACCTAAGTTTGACCAACATTTAAAAAAGTTTAAAACATGAAAATGAAAAACTAAGCATGGATCCTTCTCAGTAACTCCAAAATGAAGCTTTTGTGAGGTTTTGAAAAATTGATGTTGCCATTCCAAAACCACTTCTCACCAACCTTAGACCTCATAGTTTGAGTTATGCGATATTACATGAGATACATGCCCTTCTCATTTTGAATGTCTGTAGACCATGTTTTTCAACTTGAGTCGTTAATATAAGACATAAGACGACTATGTGCGCAGGATTTTTCATTTTTTCGGTAATTTTTGAATATTTGAAGCTGATTTCCTGTACAAGGAATCTGAAGCCGTCCGATTTCCTCTATAAGGAATCTAAGGCCGTCCGATTTCCTCTAGAAGGAATCTGCAGGCAGACTCGGGGCGATCCGCTAGAAGCTCATTCTGCGATCTGATTGGAAGCGCGCGTAGGACAAGGGTGGTACACCCGCTGACGAGTGGACCACGGCGGACCCAACGGGGATTTTGGCTCGCCCACCCCCATTTGCCTCAGTGACACAAAATGGGTATTTTGGCACACCAAATGCGGATAGCCATGACCTTTCTCAAATCTAGCTTGGACTTGCTAAAAAACTGTGTTTCAAATGAGCTCGAAAGGTAGGGTAAACGACCTCATTTCTAAGCAAAAATGGTGGACTCGACAAAAAATGTGTTTCCAATGATATCCAAAGGTACGGTGGTGGACTCGCTGAAAAATGTGTTTCAAATGAGCTCGAAAGGTACGATAAACGGCCTCATTTGTAAGCAAAAATGGTGGACTCGCGAAAAATGTGTTTCAAATGTGTTCGAAAGGTAGGGTGGTGGACTCGCTAAAAATGTGTTTCAAATGAGTTTGAAAGGTATGGTAACGGCCTGATTTGTAAGCAAAAATGGTGGACTTGCCGAAAAATGTGTTTCAAATGAGCTCGAAAGGTAGGGTAGTGTGGACTCGCTAAAAATGTGTTTCAAATGAGCTCGAAAGGTAGGGTAAACGGCCTCATTTCTAAGCAAAAATGGTTGACTCACCGAAAAATGTGTTTCAAATGATCTTGAAAGGAAGGGTGGTGGACTCGTTAAAAATTGTGTTTCTAATGAGCTCGAAAGGTAGGGTAAACGACCTCATTTCTGAGCAAAAATGGTGGACTCGCCGAAAAATGTGTTTCAAATGAGCTCGAAAGGTAGGGTGGTGGACTCGTTAAAAAATGTGTTTCAAATGTGCTCGAAAGGTAGGGTAAACAGCCTCATTTCTAAGAAAAAATGGTGGACTCTCCGAAAAATGTGTTTCAAATGTGCTCCAATGGTAGGGTGATGGACTCGCTATAAAATGTGTTTTAAATGAGCTTGAAAGGTAGGGTAAACGGCCTCATTTCTGAGCAAAAATGGTGGACTCGCCAAAAAATGTGTTTCAAATGAGCTTCAAAGGTAGGGTGGTGGTCTAGCTAAAAAATGTGTTTCAAATGAGATCCAAAGATAGGGTAAACGGCCCCATTTCTGAGCAAAAATGGTGGACTCGCTTCAAATGTGACTTATAAATCGGGATGGAGGGAGTACTAGCTATAGAAGAACGAGCGGCATGTGTCCGTTCATGTAAGGGTTACCTTCATGTTTATCCGTTCTAGCGTGAAAGCAAGAATCCGAAGAAAAACAATTTTTACGAGTCGTACGATGAGAGTATGAGACACGTCTGTCTGAGAGCCTTCCAGTTTGTGGCACTGCGTGCGCATTGAATACGTGCACATTGAATACGTGTGTGGCATGCCGTAGTCCACCATGTCGTCTATGTAGCGTGCATGGATGGGCATGTCCATTGAAATGAAAGAGTTTGTTAGTAGAAGGTTCTGCTTCGCTAGCCACTCCTCCCGCTCCTCTGGCTTCATCTCCTGCATGTCGTGCGTATTTCCTCAGGCGAGTAGGGCTCCGAGTCTGACATCGGCGATGGCGTGCTCCACCACATTTTCGAGGGAGGAAGGGGAGAGAGAAGTAGAGAAAATGGAGTTTCTACGGCGAGGGCGGCCCCCTTTTAATAGCCGCGGTGGGGTGGGCGGGCAAACCCTAACCGACCCACGCTGACCCCACGCGCCAAGCCCACGCCGACCCCACGCGCACGCCACGTGCCGTCCCCACCAGTCAGACTAGTGCCACAGCCCCACGAGTCAGACTAGTGCCCCGACCCCACGCGCCGACCCCAGGAAATCATAAACGAGCCGAGCTACGCTAGGGCGACCCCACAAGTCAGGCCAAGTGCGGGTCAAAGTAGGTTGACCAGAGGGAAACGAGCGTTTGGCCGATATGCGAGCAAACTAGGGCACAAACCAGAGAAACAGCGCGGGTATGGAACAGACTGATATAACTCAACTCAGCTAGGTATGGCACATAACCAATTGACCCCTTAAAATATGGCAGGTACCTGTGTATAGTGCAAATCCCTGGATCGATTTGTTTGCACACATAGTTTACGAAGTAATATCACAACAAAGTATCAATTTTATTACATCGATGATCCAGACTTAGGAAATATTCATTACAAGTTACATAGCACGAGGCTTGCTTTGAAAGAGTAAACAACGGAAATAAATAGCAGTGAGTCTCTATCATCTTCATGTTGCCACAGGCGAAAACATGTTGGTTGCAGACTCGAAACCTTTAAACGAAACCTCACTCGTCATCTGTACAAACTGCAATAAGAAAAATATTGCAACAAAGTGGGCCAGAACCATTTAAAATGGAACTGGCAAGTGACACTATGGTGGACACCTAGAGGAAAAACTCTAAAAACCTATATGCATATTTGACTGGTGTAGTTAAAGTCTATTTTGCATAAAGCCATTTTTTCCTAACTCTTTGGAAAACACTTTTATTCTATACGAGATATCTGTGGCATGAAATCCACTGTATCATTCTACCCTTATCCACCCATCAACTTTTAACTTTAGAAATTGGAATGGTGGGATCCTCCGTTGACGTCCTTGATCAGCTGCTCAAATTGTCCGTACCGGGGACACGGCTAAATACTTAGATTTTACACTCTACAGAGGTTGTGCACATTCACCATTGTACCCATTCAACACAAACTATCCTTTACACTCTGGTAGTGATAAGGAAAAGGAGAAGAATGCGACTAGATCTTTCAGAAGCATTTTCCCTCCCCATACTGGCTTGACCCGTTCCACCTTACACCCACATCAGCTTGTCAAGCGGGCAAGTCCACACAACTTAGTTGGTCAAGCCAGAGCCCATAATGGCAATGGATGCACTGGAAGAAATCTTCACTTGGAGTAACTTCAAATCCCTTTGTTTGTCGGCCCAGTGGAGACTGGGGTATGAAGAGCCCACTCTCCCCAGGCCCCGCACGCGGGCCGATCAGACGAAACGGCTAAGGACCAAGCTATCGCTTGGAGAGACCCTCGAGAGGCAAACCCCCTCGAGGGCCTGAAGAGGACCCGCGCTTCAGGAGACCCTCCCGAGGCGCAACGCTCCTGGAGGGAAGTCAACAGAAACCCCTCCACAGGCCGCCCCAGGCCTGTGGGGAAACTTCGCGGCCAAGGATGTACGGCAGGACGCACATGGCCTCTACCGTACCCGCAGGGTGACGCATGCGCTCCCCTTGCCGTTTTGGTGATAAAGGAGTCAAGAAACTTGCGCCGGCTGCGCCAGGACAGCTGGTACCTTCCTCTCTGATGATAAAGCGGCTGGACGGCGCAAGACTCTAATAAGATCGTCATCGTGGGCTCCACTGCGGAGACTGCGGACCCTGCGAGCTGTTATGCGCGGTCTGCAGCTTGTTGGCCACCGCGCCCAACTTTATCAACGATGGACCGCGTCCATGAACGATCCCGCAGCGGTGGACTCCAACTCCTTCACGCCACTGCCGTGTGGGAGCCCACCTTGGACGCCAAGCGGAAGAAAGACGCATGCGGCGCCTATAAAAGGAGCAAGACCTCCAGCGTAGAGAAGGTCGGCCAATTGCGAGGAGAACACTTGTAAACCCTAGCTCGGCTGAGTAGAATAGCTTTCGGCTGGAGGAGGAAGTAGACCATTGCTTCCCTCCCCAGGCACGAACTGCCTCAAGAGAGCACTCGGCCAGCTCAGTTGTACTGTAACCTCCACAGTGCAATACTGACAAGCAGGAGTAGCGGTCTTACCTCCTCCTGAGGGCCGTGAACCTGGGTACGGGCTGGTGTCTTTCTCTGTCGTGGGTGTTCCTCTCCAGGCCCGGCGAGCACCATCGTCGTGCCTCTCGAGGGTCTTGACTTTCGCGTTCAATCGCCTTCACGAACTACTCTTCAGGAAGTGACTACCCCTGTTCCGTGGGAGTCATAACCCGACATTTGGCGCGCCAGGTAGGGGATTGAGGCGCGTCAACGACCTTCGAGCCACCTCCACGCCATGGTGAACACCCGCGCTACCCGCGCCGCCCGCGCCCACCGGCGCGCACCTAAAGGCGCGCGCGTCACGCCCGGCGCCACGGCCACACGCGCACGACGAGGGCGACCCCGCCACGAAGAGTGCACCAACTCAGGCCCTCATGCAGAAGAGCCCGAGCACAACTCCGAGCACCAGGAGGACGCGCAGTCGTCACACCCGACGCGGCGTCCGAGCGGCTCCGGTCCAGGCAGGACGGACCACGCGCCGCACACCGCACTGGTCATGGCGCAGGAACTTCTCCGCTATTAGCCTATCGCTGAGGCCCACGAGACGTGGCTTGAGCGCCTCAACCACCTCGTCGACATTGCCACGACATGCCCCGCTCCGTCGCAGTCCATCATGCACCCCTCCCTCGCGGGCACGGCCGAGCCAGACGCGTTCTGCCTCCGCCAGGGCCTGCACCGGCTGCGACGCAGAGGGCTGGCTCGCACGCGTCCTCACCGCACGACTGCTTGATCATGCAGCGCACCGCGCCAGACGCTCGCGTGGGGATGGAGTTCCAGCGCAACCGCCAGAACAGGCTCGTGGAAGAAATCGGCCAGGCGGGCCAGCAGAACAGCAGCGCGCTGCAGCATGGGGTCGCCACGTACGCCACCGGCTACATGGCGTTCACCCGCTCCCTGCGCCGCGTGGTTTGGCCCCCGAAGTTCAGGCCGGTTCTCCCCAAGGGCTACGACGGCTCCAGCAACCCATCGAGTTCCTGCAGCTCTTCACCACCTCCATCCAAGCGGTAGGCGGAGACGAAAAGGTCATGGCAAACTGGTTCTCCCACGCTCTTCGCGACTCTGCGCTGTCGTGGCTCCTGAACCTCCCCGAGGACTCAGTGAACTCTTGGGAGGAGCTCTGCAAGCAGTTCGTCTCCAACTTCAAGGGGACGTACGAGCATGCTTTCACCCACAACGGCCTGTGTGCTGTAGGGCAGAAGAAGGATGAGACCCTCCGCAAGTACATCCAGCGCTTCAGCCAAGTGCGAAACAAGATCGCGAACATTCCTGACACTCAAGTCATCGCCGCCTTCCGTGAGGGCGTCACCAACAGCAGGATGCTCGAGAAGCTGGGTATCCACAACAAGCTCACCTCGATGGTGAAGTTGTTCGACCTAGCGGACAAATGCGCCAAGGCTGAAGAGGGACTCCTGTTCGTCAAGATGTTCTCGAGAGGGGACGAGCATGCTGAGGTGTCCAGGAGCCAGAAGAAGAAGGAGGAGCCCATGCGCAAGGCCACCGCGGTCCTCGCGGCAGAGCCTAACGCGAAGGGCACCCACCGGGACTCTCCCGAGCCTGGAGAGAGGAAAGACGACCACCGCCCATTCTGCATCTACCACAACAGGCGTGGTCACTCCACCGAGACTTGCTTCGACCTCAAGAGGCTGAGCAAAGAGCGCAAACAAGTAGAGGGCAGCGGCAGCCGCGGTCAAGGTCGTGGCTACCGCGGAAGTGGGCGCAAAAGCGGCTACCAGAAACCATCTGGCAACGAGGCAAACGCTGCGGAGAGGAATGGCAACCTCCCTGACTTGGAAGATGGTGGCTATCAAGCTCCAAGAGGCGCCATGGCCTGCATCCTCGGTGGAGCACAGACGCCAAAGTCAAACAATCAGTTCAAGCAGCTCGCTCGCGAACTCAATGCCGCCCTCCCTAGCCTCGAGTCCTCCAGGCCCCTCAAGTGGTCGCAGTACACCATCGCTTTCGACGCTCAAGACCACCCCAAGTCCACCAAGACTGTTGGAACCCTCCCGCTGGTCTGCAGCCCCACCATCGACAACATCGCCGTCTCCAAGACGTTCATTGATGGTGGAGCAGGCCTGAATGTCATCTCCATTGAGACGTTCGAAGCGCTTCAATTGTCCTGCGAGCGGCTCATGTCCTCTAGGCCCTTCAAGGTAGTCACCAGCGGCTCGATCGAGCCTCTGGGGCAGGTCAGGCTCGCCGTCACCTTCGGAAGCGACGAAAACTACCGCACCGAGCACATCGACTTCAACGTTGCGCACATCGGCCTGCCGTACAACGCCATCCTCGGCTACCCCGCACTTGCGAAATTCATGGCCGTCACGCATCATGCGTACTACATGGTCAAGATCCCCGACAACGCTGGCACAATCACCATCCGTGGACATGTCCTGGATGCCACGGGCGCTATCGAGACGGCCTACAAGGCAGCCACCATGGAGTTCCCCGCAGACGAGGACATGGAGCCTCTCGAGAGACCCAAGAAGAAGAAGCAGTTGTTCTCCCAGGAGCCAGACGCTACAAAGAAAGTATCTCTAAGCTCCAGCAGCTCGGGGGCTAGCGTCACCATTGGCGCTGCCTCCCAAATAGGAAAGTGCGCTCGTCGCCTTCCTCTGGGCAAACTCTGACATGTTCGCGTGGACACCGTCAGATATGTCCGGTGTACCGAGGGAGGTGATCGAGCACAACTTAGCCGTGTGTCCAAACGCGCGCCCCATCAAGAAAAAAGCAAGAAAACAAGCCCCCGAGAAGCAAGCATTCATCGTCAAAGAGGTCGAGAAGCTAAAAGTGGCAAAGGTTGTCCGCGAGGTCGCACACCCCACTTGGCTCTCCAACGGCGTGGTCGTCCCAAAACCACCGGAGGAGGCTGCCTCTGCATCGACTACACTGATGTGAACAAGGCTTGTCCCAAGGACCCTTATCCCATGCCAAGAATCGACCAGATTGTGGACTCCACGGCAGGCTGCGACCTCCTCTGCTTCCTCGATGCCTTCTCTGGTTATCATCAGATAAAAATGGCTAAGGAAGATGAGGAGAAGAAAGGCTTTCCTCACCCCTTGCGGTGTGTATTGCTATGTCTGCATGCCCTTCGGCCTAAAAAACGCCGGAGCCACTTTCCAGAGGCTAATGAGGATAGCGCTTGGCGATCAAATGGGCAGAAATGTCGAGGCTTATGTCGATAACATTGTCGTAAAATCTCGAGAGGGAAATACTCTCCTCGGGGACCTTGAAGAGACTTTCGCCAGCTTGCGCAAGGTGAACATCAAGCTCAACCCCGCCAAGTGTGTCTTCGGAGTGCCTTCAGGAAAATTGCTTGGTTTCCTCGTGTCCCACCGGGGCATAGAGGCAAACCCTGACAAAATCAAGGCCATAGAGGAAATGCAACCTCCACGCCGGCTCAAGGACATGCAACGCCTAGCAGGCTGCATGGCCAGCTTGGGTAGATTCATCTCCAAGTTTGGCCAAAGAGCCCTGCCGTTCTTCATGATCATGAAAAGAACCGGCACTTTCAAGTGGACCCCTGAAGCGGAAAAAACATTTGAGGACTTGAAGAGGTACCTAGCCAGCCCACAAGTCATGGTCGCCCCAAGGACAGGCGAGCACTTGAAGCTGTATCTATCAGCCACTCCACAGACCGCCAGGGCCGTCCTTGTGGTAGAAAGGGAAGAGCTAGTACTCCACAAGAAGACTGCAACCACTCCAAAGCCAAAGCCCCCTGATGAACAGCTCGACAAAGGACCATCCCTCGCAAAACCACCGTCAGGCCCAAAGCCACAAGCGGGGCCTGCCCTAAGTCAACCGCTACAGGATGCTCCCGCCAGGGCCCCTGAAGAGCCTCCATAGGCCAACCCCCTCGAGGCCCCCAAAGAGCCTCCACATGCCAACCCCCTTGAGGGCCCAGCAGAGCCCCTTCAGGCAGAGTGCACCAAGACTAAACTGACAACACTTGTCGAGCATCCAGTCTACTTCGTCAGCACAGTACAACGCGATGCTCGCGAGCGGTACACAATGCAGCAGAAGCTCCTCGTTGTAATCCTCATAGCCTCAAGAAAGCTGCGACACTACTTCCAGGGGCACCCCATCACGGTGGTCACCTCTTTTCCCCTGGAGCAGATCCTGCGCAACCCTAACGCCACCGATCGTGTCGCATGATGGAATATAGAGCTACAGCCATTCAATTTGCGCTTCGATACCACAAGGGTAATCAAAGGAAGAGCGCTGGAAGACTTCGTCGCCGAATGGACTGACCCAACCCTTGAAGAGCCTTGAGGAGAAGAACAAGAGCCCTCTGAAGACAAAATGCCCAGCCACTGGACCATGAAGTTCGACGGAGCTTTCGCTTGTCGCCACGGTGGGGCTGGCGTGGTCTTGATCTCACCAAAAGGCGACAAGCTATATTACACGGTCCAGCTGTGCTTCGGAATCGACAAGATCTCCAACAATATCGCTGAGTACGAAGGCTACTTGGTGGCCTACGTGCCGCAATCGCTCAAGGCATCAAGCACCTGCTCATCAAGGGCGACTCCCAGCTGCTCGTCAACTTCTCCAACAAAAGCTATAAGCCTAAGGACGACCACATGGCCGCATAACTCGAAGAGGTCCGTAGTCTTAAAAAGCACTTCAGGGGAATGGAGCTCATGCACATCCCAAGAAAGGAGAACCAAGAGGTTGATGACATCGCCAAACACGCATCAAAGAGGCAAGGTCAGCTACCATGCGTCTTTGAAGAAAGACTCGTCAAGGCATCCATAAAACAGCCTCAAGAGGCCATGCCCGCAAGCACAAACGAAGCGCTCCCGCCACCACATGCAAACGGGGCTCCCAATTGCGGCCCCTCTACAGGGGAGCGTCTGTTGCTCACAATGGTGCATCAAGAAGCAGAATGGATGGACGAGATCAAAGGCTACCTCGACAAAGGGACCCTTTCCGAGGAAGATGTTGAAGCGGAGCGAATCGCCCGCAAGGCAAAATCTTACCACATCCTCGAAGGAAATCTCTACCGCAAGCGCCCAAATGGCATTGCGCTCAAGTGCGTTCCTCCTGAAGAAGGCAAACTGCTGATCAAGGACATCCACAGCGGGGAATGCGGCCACCATTCGTGCGCCTGCACCCTCGCATGCAAAGTCTTCAGGAGCGGCTTCTACTGGCCTGTAACATCCCAAATTTCTCAAAAATTTAAAACTTTGCATTCATGCATCATGCATCATATAAGCATGGAATTGAAATCACATAAAGAGTAAATTGAATTTTAATTATAAGTTTAAATAAAGTTGTGGTCAATAAAGAGGTCTATTTGAGCTCCTTATAAAAATGTGTATTTTATTATTTTATTTATTTAGCAAAAGGATATCAAAAAGTTATAAATTAAATTAGCTTTTCAAAACATATTTTTATGAATTTTTCTGAAAAGTTTTGACTAAGTTTTAAAATAAAATTTGAATTAAATGTTTGAAATCAGAAAATGTTTTGTTTTAAAAAAAAGGGAGAGAAGAACGGCCCGACCCAATCTGGGCCGAAGCCCACTTCGTTCCCTCTGCTATCCGCCGCGCGCGCAGCGCAGAGGCCCACGCCGCAGCCCATCTTCCTCCTCTCAGTCGCTGACAGACGGGGCCCACTCGTCATCTCCTCCGTCGTGAAGAACACGAACACGACTCCACCGAAACCTAGATTCTTGCGGATCGAAATCCGTTGGGAAAATCGCGAGGAAATCGCTCCCCTACGTCCCCATATAAACCCCCCCCTTTGCCGCCTCCTCCCGAACCCCAAAACCCTAGAAGATAGCCTCCAGGCCGCTCAGAAACTGCCCGCCGCCGTCCGCCATTGCCGCCGCCAAAATCTTCAATCTCCGGTGAGTGCAGAGCTCCTCGAGTCCTTCCGCGTCTCTCTTCCGACTCCCAGTTAGCGCGCGCACGTCCTTGACATCTTCCCTGCTGTTCTTCTGCTCCAGATCGTCGCGTCCGTGATCGGCCGAAGCAAACCGCCGTCGTCTCCATCTCCGGCGAGCTTTAGGAGGAGAAGGGAAGCACGCCGAAGACCCCTGTCGCGCCAACAGCTCCGCCTCGACCTCCTCTTCGTAGCGGTATGTGCCGTTCTTGCTCGCACGTCGTAGATCGCCGGAAACGATTATGCCGACGATGGCGCCGCCACGGACACGAGTTCGCCGGCGAACCGCGCCGCCCGTTTGCCCCCTTTTGATTTCGGCCGTCGGATCTAGATCCAATGGATCTAGATCGGGTGGATCTGGAGCGTTAGATTTAAAACAGATCGGACGGTTCACGTTCGCGATCCGCGCCGAACCGGTATCGGCCAATCAGCGAGCGCCGCGTGGCATCCTTATTTTTCTATTTTTCGCAGAGAAATTGTTTTAAAAACAGAAAACAACACAAACTTACAAAATTCATAACTTTTGTTCTGTTCATCCAAATTTGATGAATTTTATATCCACGTGAAGCTCTGCTCGTGTAGTTTAATATGGTTTCAGTAGTTTATCCTTTTAGTGTATATTAAATTGCGGAATTTAATTGTTTAGCTTTCAGATATTAAATCTATAACTTAATTAATAAAATCTCTTTCCAAATAAATCCAATTGTTTTAGAGATTTCTTAATGCCCTCTGTCCAGAGAGTGTAACATGAGTTTTATTTGAAACTTCTCATAATAGACTTAAAGAAATTGGTTTTAGAACTTAAAACTACTAATATGCTCAATATTTTAAATGATTAAATAAAATATTAAAATATGGATCATTGCATTTCAGGCATTAATAACAGAGAAATTAAAATGGTAATTATAAGGTCTTATTAAGTTCATTGCATATTAAGCATGTATACATATTTTTGTCTTGATATTTTAAGTGTTATGCTTGTGTGTTTATTTAGTGTTATTGTTTGTCTCTAGATTGTCAAGAGGAGGAAGGTCCTTGTG
This sequence comes from Poa annua, assembly GCA_026929855.1. NCBI lineage: Eukaryota > Viridiplantae > Streptophyta > Magnoliopsida > Poales > Poaceae > Poa > Poa annua. Next base: position 26,556,431 of record CM049432.1, read on the forward strand.
ATTGTTATTCTTGCTGTGCTTTCATAATCTATCCTATGTTTTCTATATGCATTATTAGTAGATTTTGAGTAGTATGCATGATAGGAAAATTTTGATACTATCTTACAATGCTAAGTTAGTTTACACTTTGAAAATATCCTAGTAGTGTGTAGCCATCCCTCCCCATGCAGCCACCAAAAGTTTTATTAGATGCTTAGCTATGCTATAAAGGAGTTTACTTATCATGTTATAGAATTATTGCTAAGTGTTAAAAACCTTGAATGTACTTCTGGGTGGAATTGGTTGTTTGGTTTATGTTGAGTGGCTTTTGGGACCATGCTTGTGGTTGTCTTCGCCTAGGATGAATTTCTATTCTACTTAGGGCCATGAGTATGGTGGTTGTCACCCAGAAGCGCACTTGTGGACGGCCACCCAGGAACAAAGAGATTTTTAAGTCCCTCCAAGTTTAGAAGCTTTCCGTGCAGCCTTCTGACAATGGGCTCTATCTAGAACTACTAAGTTGTGAGAGTGCAACCTGTCAGCTTGACAAGCAGATGTAGAGTTGATAGGTGGAACGGGTCTTGCTAGTATGGTTGCATTCTTCTTCTGAAAGTTCTTGTCTCAATTCTCTCCTTTCCAAAATACACTCCGCGTGTATAGGATTTCTCGGACAAATTGAGTCTTAAGGTGAAAGTGCACAACCTCTGCAGAGTCGACAAACTGAGTACTCAGCCGTGTCCCCGGTGATGGACAACTTCGAGCAACTGGACAAGGATGGACGGAAGAATCTCAACATGGTTTTCGTAAAGTAAAATTTGACTAAGGAAAGAATTACTGGTGCACTTGGGCTTCATCCCTTGGTGCCAAGTCTTTGAGAGACAAAAGTGTTTTACAAAAGATAGGAGAAAACTGGCTTTCTGCAAAATAGCCTACAAACTCCACCAAGCCAAAGATGCATACAGAATTAGACTTGTCATAATTTATCCACCATAGTCACTTGCCAATACTTCATTGTATTGACCTCCTACGGGGGCAGCATATTCAAATGTGCAGGTAATTCTGAAGAGGAGTAAGTTTGGACTCGATTCTACACCCAACATGTCTGCTTGTGGCGCATGCTAGAAGAGAAGGCCCATTGCTTTTATTTCGTTGTGAACTCTGAATATTTTAGCTAGTCTTCATGACTATGCACCTTGTAATAAAGCTATACGTGGCTATTTTTGGATCTCGATGTAGTATTTTGATACTTATGCAATGATACTATATATTTTGTACTGTGGTGCTGGCAGTGATCCAGGGACTAGCACATAACACAGATGTTCCATCTTTATTTAAAAGATGGGGCGCTACAAAATGGTATCAGAGCAAAAGTGTTGCCTGTAGGTTCGAGCCCTTAGGATTTGTTAAGCCTATTTTTTTTTATCATAATATTACCATCTTTGAAATATGTTGGATCCTAACGGCATAGTGGGATGAAGCGGCCCGGGACTAACCTTACATGTCCGCGTGTCTGTCTCTCTCACTATAGTGAATATCCGACTTACAAAAGAGTTGATAATAGTGTTGATCACCTGTTAGAAAAGAACTTCTTTTTCTCTAAGTACTTAAGTACACCACTATTAGTATATCTTACCTTGTCTTGTTTTAATAAACTCTACCTTTATCACTTAAGGATGTCGTTCTTCATGTATCAAACCGCGGAGGACTTCAAGGACATGCGCTTTGGAAGATATCTTCTAGAGTTAGTAGAACTGTTGGCACTTCCAATACCCATCATCAAGGCTAGCCAGCTGAAGCACTTCAACAAAGAAGACTTATGGGGAATTCGCCTTTATCAACAAGGGCGCCAGACTGAACCCAAGACCGAAGACATCCAGTACAAGTCGATTAGTGACTCCTGGGAGAAAGGGCTGAATCTCGTCACGCAGGAGCTAATAGGACGTCTTTGCTTGCAATACCAAGAGGAGTTAAAAGACCACTACTTTGCTCACCTTGGCCAACGTGACGAACATGGGATTCCTTACTGTGTTAGCGAGGAAGAAAAAAACAAACCAGAACCTTTGTACCCATATCTCCAAGACTTAGAACTTCACCTCTGGCAACTAGAAGAGGATAGACGCAATGAGATGTTGAAGAATGATGAAATAATGGCACAAGTCAAGGAGACTCAAAAGAAGATTGTAGCCCAAGAAGAGGTGGCCAACACGCAAGAGGAAAAGTTCCGAGCTCAAGAGAAGAAGTTCCAAAATCAAGAAAAGAGAATTAGAGACAAGAACAAGGAGATCAAGACCTTGAAGGATGAAATTCTGAGCAACGACGTCGAGTTCGAAGCTGATCGAGATTTGATCGAGACTCTACGCCGTGAGAAGAGAATGCTACAAGAGAAGATTGAAGTCCTGGAGAAGGAAGCAATCGAGACTCTGCACCGTGAGACGACAATGTTACAGGAGAAGAATGAGGCCTTGGAGAAGGAGGTGAATGACTACAAGGAGATCCTCACGAAGGAAGGCATCACCATCGAGGAAGTCGAAGAAGATGAAGGAGACGTCATGGACGAAGTTTAGACTTAGTAGTTGGACCACCATATTCCCCCTCGTTTAGTTCGTCGTTCTTTTTAAAACATTGATCTCCAACTTGTGGTGTGACAACGATAGAATGTTTGGTTTGCAGACTCTGTTGTTTTATTAAATCAACTTAGAATACTTGTTTTGTTTTGCTAAGTAGATTTTTTTTTCTTTAAGTTGTCTTATGAGCGTTGATTGTGTTGACTTGGTTGCTTTGTGCATGGGTAGGATTTTCCTTCTCTTAGTTCTGTCTATCTTTCACTCATCTATGCTGAAAAACCCTACAGATGCCTCCTCGTCGTGATACCAACAACGACGACGTCATGCAACAACTGATGGACGCTCAAGCTCAGTTGATGAATATGATGACTCAGTTCATTGCAGCAACCAACAACAACAACAACAACAACCACAACAACAACAACCCGCCACCTACACCCCCACCCCCAGTGGACAGACTTGCTAGATTCCTAAGGCCTAGGCCTAATAAGTTCTCCTCTGCTACTGAACCAATAGTGGCGGATGATTGGCTCCGTTCAGTCAACAAGGACTTAGTAACTTGTGAATGTTCTGAGGCAGAAAAAGTGAGGTTCACTGCACACCTGTTGGAAGGACCCACAGCATTGTGGTGGGAGAATTATCAAGTGACTCATCCTTTGGATGGCATGACTTGGGATGCGTTCAAGGAAGGCTTCCGGAATGCTCACATCTCCTCAGGTATAATGAACCTGAAGAAAGACGAATTTCGCAGCTTGAGGCAAGGAGGTAGAACTCTGAAGGAGTATATGGATGACTTCTGTATGCTATCAAGGTATGCACCAGAGGACATTGATACTGATGCAAAGAGGAAGGAAAAGTTCCTCAATTGACTTAAGGGAGAACTGAAGATACCTTTGTCTGTGGCATATACTCCAAACTATCAAGCTCTCCTGGATCAAGCTATCACCTTGGACAACAACATAAGAAAGGAAGAGAATAGGAAGAGGAAGTTCAGCGCAAGTAAGGTTCATTCGGAAGGGACATATAAGAAACACACCTCCGAAGTCAGTAGCCATAAACCCTTGAATCACTCCAACACTGGTAGTGGCCAAAAACATCATGGTCATAACCACAATGGAGGGAACAAAGGGAGCAATGGAGGATACAATGGAAATAATGGTGGATCCAGGGGAAACCATCATCATGGCCATAATCATGGGAATGGTAATCACCGTCCTAACTATGAAGGGAAGAAAGACTTGTCTCATGTGACTTGCTACAAGTGCAAGAAGACAGGACATTATGCAACTGAATGCCCAGAGAAGAAAGCTGATGAAAATTCCAAGCCCAATCCTTTCCAGAAGGGACAAGTGAACCACATCAATGTGGAAGAAGTTCATGATGAACCTGATGCTGTGATTGGTACGTTCTTGCTCAACTCCTTTCCAACATTAGTTTTATTTGATACTGGAGCATCTCATTCATTCATATCAAGAGCTTTTGTTAACAAACATGGGTTAGCTGAGGAAAGTCTAGGAAAACCTATTAGGGTAAGTTCACCTGGAGGAGAGATGCTAGTAAATTCCAGGTGTAGGCAGTTAGACTTGCAAATCGGAAAACACCCCTTCCCAACAGACTTAGTCATCCTAGAAACCCAAGGATTGGACGTTATCATCGGAATGGATTGGATGACACGTTTTGAAGGAATCATAGATTGTGCAAATAGAGCAATCACCCTCACCACCCCAGAGAAAAGGAAGATTAAGTTCCGATCAACTTTCGAACTTAAGAAGGTTAGGCTAAATTCTCTTAAGGGGGTTAGCCTTGGTGATGTGCTTATCGTCAAGGAATACCCAGATGTTTTTCCGGAGGAACTACCGGGGATGCCACCCGATAGAGATGTAGAGTTTCTCATCGAACTGAAGCCGGGAACAGGGCCAATAGCAAAAAGACCTTATCCTATGGCCGTCGATGAATTGAAATAGCTCAAGAAGCAATTAGAGGAACATATCCAGAAAGGATTCATTCGTCCAAGTTCATCGCCGTGGGGAGCACCAGTCTTATTTGTTAAAAAGAAGGATCAAACCCAGAGGCTAGTCACGGATTATAGAGATATAAACGAGCAAACTATCAAAAACAAGTACCCGTTACCCAAGATAAATGAACTATTTGATCAACTGGAAGGTGCTTGTGTTTTCTCAAAGATCGATCTTCGATCGGGGTACCTCCAAATGAAAGTTAGAGAAATGGATATACCCAAAACTGCATTTGTTACGAGATATGGCTCTTATGAGTACACAGTAATGCCTTTTGGATTAACCAATGCACCAGCCTATTTCATGAATATGATGAATAAAGTGTTCATGGATTTTCTGGATAAGTTTGTGGTAGTATTCATAGATGATATTCTAATCTACTCCAAGAGCCACAAAGAACATGAAAAGCACTTACGTCTGGTATTGCAGAGACTACGTGAACATAATTTGTATGCCAAGTACAGCAAGTGTGAGTTTTGGTTAGAACAAATCGGATTTTTAGGCCATGTGGTGTCCAAGGAAGGTATAGCAGTGGATCCTGAAAAGGTTTCAGCTGTAACTAATTGGGAACCGCCGAAGAATGTTGGTGAATTACGAAGTTTTCTGGGCCTAGCAGGATACTACCGACGATTCATTGAAAACTTCTCCAAGATTGCCAAGGCCTTGACGGAATTATTAAAGAAGGAGAAGAAATTTGAGTGGACAGAGGCATGCGAAGCCAGTTTTCAGGAGTTGAAGAAACGTCTGGTTTCAGCCCCAGTTCTATGTTTACCTGACTTGGAGAAGGAATTCCAAGTATACTGTGATGCGTCACGCCAAGGCTTGGGAAGTGTGTTGATGCAGGAAGGCAGTGTGGCATCTTATGCCTCTAGACAACTCAAGAAACATGAAGCAAATTATCCAACTCATGATCTCGAGTTAGCATCAGTAGTGCATGCCCTGAAAACTTGGAGACCCTACCTGATGGGAAAAAGATGTGAGGTATTCACGGACCACAAAAGTTTGAAGTACATATTTACACAGAAGGAATTGAATATGAGACAAAGAAGATGGCTGGAACTTATTAAAGATTATGATCTAAGCCTTCAATACCATCCGGGAAAAGCTAATGTGGTAGCAGATGCTCTGAGTCGTAAGGTGTATGTGAATGGCCTTACAGCAGGAGAATTACCTGAGGATTTATGTAAAGCATTCAAGGACCTCAGATTGGAAGTAGTACCTGAAGGGTTTGTAACCTCATTAGTTGTACATCCCACCTTGATGGACAAGATACGTGAAGCTCAGAAAGGAGACAAGGAAATAGAAGAGATCAAAGTCAATTTAAGAGCTGGAAAAGCTAAAGGATTTCATGAGGATGAGCATGGGATTTTGTGGTTTGAAAAACGTGTATGTGTGGCCAATGACCCTGATATTAGGAAGTTAATTCTGCAAGAAGCTCATGAAACACCTTATTCAATTCATCCGGGAAATACCAAGATGTATATGGATGTGAAAGAGAGATTTTGGTGGAATAATCTGAAGAGAGAAATAGCAGAATACATCGCTAAGTGTGATGTATGTAGTCGAGTAAAGGCAGAACATCAGAAACCAGCAGGGCTCTTACAACCTTTGAAAGTACTGGATTGGAAGTGGGATTCCATTGGGATGGACTTCATCACTGGATTACCAAGGACCAGATCGGGTTATGATTCTATTTGGGTTATCGTTTGTCGTCTAACCAAGATAGCTCACTTCATACCCGTGAAGACAACTTATACTAGTGCAAAGCTAGCCGATATTTACATGAAGAGAATTGTGTACCTTCACGGCGTTCCTAAGAGTATCGTGTCTGATAGGGGGACCCAGTTCACTTCTCATTTCTGGAAGCAGTTGCACGAATCTTTGGGAACCAGATTGGAATTCAGTATGGCTTTCCACCCGCAAACAGATGGTCAGACTGAAAGAGTGAATCAGATTTTAGAGGATATGTTAAGAGCTTGTGCGCTCGACTATGGATCTAGTTGGGATGATAATTTGCCATACGCGGAGTTCTCCTACAACAATAGTTACCAAGTCAGCATTGAGATGGCACCGTTTGAAGCATTATATGGAAAGAAATGCACAACCCCACAGTTGTGGAGTGGTGTAGGAGAACGGAGTTTCTTTGGACCTGATATAATACAAGATGCTGAGGAGAAAGTCAGGCTGATTAAGGACAGGTTGAAAATAGCACAGTCACGCCAGAAAAGCTATGCAGATTCCAAGCGTAGAGAAGTCACCTATGAAGTGGGAGATAGAACCTATTTAAGGGTGTCACCACTTCGTGGTGTGAAAAGGTTTGGAATCAAAGGAAAGTTATCACCTCGATTCATTGGACCATTCAAAATTCTGTCTCGCAAAGGTGAAGTGGCATATGAGTTAGAACTACCTGAAGTACTGTCTGCTGTTCATAATGTGTTCCATGTCATTCAGTTGAAGAAATGTCATCCCGAGATGATGGGAGTTCCTTTAAAGGATACTGTACCCCTCGAGGAGGTGCAGTTGGAAAGTGACCTGACATACGAAGAGAAGCCCATCAAGATATTACATACAACAGAAAGAGTCACTCGTACCAAAACCATCAAGTTTTGCAAGGTCCAGTGGAATCATCACACCGATGACGAAGCCACCTGGGAACGAGAGGATGACCTTCGAGAAGACCACCCACACCTATTTGCTGACCTTTCCGAAGCTCGAGGGCGAGCTTCTTCTTAAGGGGGTTAGTCTGTAACATCCCAAATTTCTCAAAAATTTAAAACTTTGCATTCATGCATCATGCATAATATAAGCATGGCATTGAAATCACATAAAGAGTAAATTGAATTTTAATTATAAGTTTAAATAAAGTTGTGGTCAATAAAGAGGTCTATTTGAGCTCCTTATAAAAATGTGTATTTTATTATTTTATTTATTTAGCAAAAGGATATCAAAAAGTTATAAATTAAATTAGCTTTTCAAAACATATTTTTATGAATTTTTCTGAAAAGTTTTGACTAAGTTTTAAAATCAAATTTGAATTAAATGTTTGAAATCAGAAAATGTTTTGTTTTAAAAAAAAGGGAGAGAAGAACGGCCCGACCCAATCTGGGCCGAAGCCCACTTCGTTCCCTCTGCTATCCGCCGCGCGCGCAGCGCAGAGGCCCATGGCGCAGCCCATCTTCCTCCTCTCAGTCGCTGACAGACGGGGCCCACTCGTCATCTCCTCCGTCGTGAAGAACACGAACACGACTCCACCGAAACCTAGATTCTTGCGGATCGAAATCCGTTGGGAAAATCGCGAGGAAATCGCTCCCCATATAAACCCCCCCCTATGCCGCCTCCTCCCGAACCCCAAAACCCTAGAAGATAGCCTCCAGGCCGCTCAGAAACTGCCCGCCGCCGTCCGCCATTGCAGCCGCCAAAATCTTCAATCTCCGGTGAGTGCAGAGCTCCTCGAGTCCTTCCGCGTCTCTCTTCCGACTCCCAGTTAGCGCGCGCACGTCCTTGACATCTTCCCTGCTGTTCTTCTGCTCCAGATCATCGCGTCCGTGATCGGCCGAAGCAAACCGCCGCCGTCTCCATCTCCGGCGAGCTTTAGGAGGAGAAGGGAAGCACGCCGAAGACCCCTGTCGCGCCAACAGCTCCGCCTCGACCTCCTGTTCGTAGCGGTATGTGCCGTTCTTGCTCGCACGTCGTAGATCGCCGGAAACGATTATGCCGACGATGGCGCCGCCGCGGACACGAGTTCGCCGGCGAACCGCGCCGCCCGTTCGCCCCCTTTTGATCTGGAGCGTTAGATTTAAAACAGATCGGACGGTTCGCGTTCGCGGTCCGCGCAGAACCAGTATCGGCCAATCAGCGAGCGCCGCGTGGCATCCTTATTTTTCTATTTTTCGCAGAGAAATTGTTTTAAAAACAGAAAACAACACAAACTTACAAAATTCATAACTTCTGTTCTGTTCATCCAAATTTGATGAATTTTATATCCACGTGAAGCTCTGCTCGTGTAGTTTAATATGGTTTCAGTAGTTTATCCTTTTAGTGTATATTAAATTGCGGAATTTAATTGTTTAGCTTTCGGATATTAAATCTATAACTTAATTAATAAAATCTCTTTCCAAATAAATCCAATTGTTTTAGAGATTTCTTAATGCCCTCTGTCCAGAGAGTGTAACATGAGTTTTATTTGAAACTTCTCATAATAGACTTAAAGAAATTGGTTTTAGAACTTAAAACTACTAATATGCTCAATATTTTAAATGATTAAATAAAATATTAAAATATGGATCATTGCATTTCAGGCATTAATAACAGAGAAATTAAAATGGTAATTATAAGGTCTTATTAAGTTCATTGCATATTAAGCATGCATACATATTTTTGTCTTGATATTTTAAGTGTTATGCTTGTGTGTTTATTTAGTGTTATTGTTTGTCTCTAGATTGTGAAGAGGAGGAAGGTCCTTGTGATTGTTATTCTTGCTGTGCTTGTTCCTATGTTTTCTATATGCATTATTAGTAGATTTTGAGTAGTATGCATGATAGGAAAATTTTGATACTATCTTACAATGCTAAGTTAGTTTACACTTTGAAAATATCCTAGTAGTGTGTAGCCATCCCTCCCCATGCAGCCACCAAAAGTTTTATTAGATGCTTAGCTATGCTATAAAGGAGTTTACTTATCATGTTATAGAATTATTGCTAAGTGTTAAAAACCTTGAATGCACTTCTGGGTGGAATTGGTTGTTTGGTTTATGTTGAGTGGCTTTTGGGACCATGCTTGTGGTTGTCTTCGCCTAGGATGAATTTCTATTCTACTTAGGGCCATGAGTATGGTGGTTGTCACCCAGAAGCGCACTTGTGGACGGCCACCCAGGAACAAAGAGATTTTTAAGTCCCTCCAAGTTTAGAAGCTTTCCGTGCAGCCTTCTGACAATGGGCTCTGTCTAGAACTACTAAGTGTTGAGAGTGCAGCCTGTCAGCTTGACAAGCATATGTAGAGTTGATAGGTGGAACGGGTCTTGCTAGTATGGTTGCATTCTTCTTCTGAAAGTTCTTGTCTCAATTCTCTCCTTTCCATAATACACTCCGCGTGTATAGGATTTCTCGGACAAATTGAGTCTTAAGGTGAAAGTGCACAACCTCTGCAGAGTCGACAAACTGAGTACTCAGCCATGTCCCCGGTGATGGACAACTTCGAGCAACTGGACAAGGATGGACGGAAGAATCTCAACATGGTTTTCGTAAAGTAAAATTTTACTAAGGAAAAAATTACTGGTGCACTTGGGATTCATCCCTTGGTGCCAAGTCTTTGAGAGACAAAAGTGTTTTACAAAAGATAGGAGAAAACTGGCTTTCTGCAAAATAGCCTACAAACTCCACCAAGCCAAAGATGCATATAGAATTAGACTTGTCATAATTTATCCACCATAGTCACTTGCCAATACTTCATTGTATTGACCTCCTACGGGGGCTGCATATTCAAATGTGCAGGTAATTCTGAAGAGGAGTAAGTTTGGACTCGATTCTACACCCAACATGTCTGCTTGTGGCGCATGCTAGAAGAGAAGGCCCATTGCTTTTATTTCGTTGTGAACTCTGAATATTTTAGCTAGTCTTCATGACTATGCACCTTGTAATAAAGCTATACCTGGCTATTTTTGGATCTCGATGTAGTATTTTGATACTTATGCAATGATACTATATATTTTGTACTGTGGTGCTGGCAGTGATCCAGGGACTAGCACATAACAGAGATGTTCCATCTTTATTTAAAAGATGGGGCGCTACATGGCCTCAGGCACTTCAGGATGCAGTTGACATCGTTCAAGCATGTGAATCTTGCCAATTCCACGCCAAGCAAATCCACCAACCTGCGCGTGGGCTACAGACCATTCCGCTCTCCTGGCCGTTTGCGGTCTGGGGGCTGGACATCCTAGGACATTTCCCAACAGCGCAAGGGGGATATCGCTACCTCTTTGTGGCCATCGACAAGTTCACTAAGTGGCCCGAAGTGGAGGCGACGCGCACAATTACAGGAGGCGCGACGGTGAAATTCATCAGAGGCCTACTCTGCCGCTTCAGAGTGCCTAACCGTATCATCACCGACAATGGCTCGCAATTCACAAGTGGCATCTTCAGAGCTTACTGCGAAAGTGTAACATCCCTATATTTTGGAATGATAAAAATCACTAAAATTTAAAACTTTTTGAAAACATTTATGTATTTTTGCTTTGAAAAGAAAATTTAAGCAATTGCATTCAGGCATACATGCATCTCATCATTCGTCATCTGATTAAATCACAAAAGGTTTAAATTAAAAATCCCTTATATTTCATATAACTCTAAAAATATTTATACTCCATTATTCTACTTTTATGCCAAAATAAAGGTGAATGATTTCAGCAAAATAAGTTTAATAATCTAAATTCAAACATAATTGAATATGAGTATTTTACAAATTTTATTTAACCAAAATAAAATTTAATTAGGTTATAATTTCAAAATTGATATTAAGTATCAAATTTGTATTTAATCAATATTTCAAAATTATTAATTTTGAAAATTGTTCAAATCATGCCCACAACTGGTTTAAAACAAAGATATTGTTTTTACAAATTTTTAGAAATTTATTTTACTTCATTTGGACACTTAAATCAAAAGATATCAATTAAAAGAAAAATCAGAAAAGAAAAAGAAAATTGATGACGTCAGCGTGACGTCATCGTCTTCAATCTCCGGCCGGAGACCACGCCCGAAAACGGCCGGCGTTACCTCGCATCAATTCGGCCGATTTACTCGACCAAATTGAGCGCCGTTTGTTGCTATAAGTAGCCCTGCCCCTCCTCTCTCTTTCGCCTCTCCTCTCACTCGGTTTCGTGCCCCCAGGCTGCCGCGAGAGCTCGCCGGAGTTGCTTCGGTCGCCGCCGTCCTTTTCATCAAATCCGGTGAGCCCCCCTTCAATCCCGATGCCCTGACCCACTCCTCTGTCTTGCCGTCTGCGTGCGCATCTCCTTAGCCCCGCGTTCGCTTGTTTCGTGCAGTGAGTCGAGCACCCCGTGCTCGACCGGATCCCACCGGAGCGCCGCTGCACTCCTTCCGCCGCTCCCAGTCGCGCCAGGAGGAAAGACACGACGCCGTCGCCACCATCCGCCTCGCCGCGACGAGCTGCACACCACCGTCGCCTCCGTTCGTCCGGGGGAGCTCCACAGCGTCGCCTCCGTCCACGCCCGAGCGCAGCACCGCCGTCCCCTCCATCTTCGGCCACCGGCGCCGCCATCTTTTGGTCAACTCATTGTGAGCCGTCCGATCCTTTTTCCACGGCCACAATTAGATCTCCTTTAAACCGAATCGGTACGCTGACTCAGCGTGCCCAGTCAGCGCCGCGTCAGCGACATGTCAGCGCCAGCGTGGAAAACAATTTTCCGAATAAAATTAAAATGGCAGTTTTGCAGAAAAGCCCCTGCATATTCAAATCTTCATAACTTTTTAATCACTTATCCAAATTCAAATATTTTTATATATTTGGAAATCCCTTGACATGTAGAATATTTTAGAACTGTCAAAATTCAAATTTGACTTAGATTAGAATATTCAAATTTCAAATGGTGCATTTGAGTATTTTTGTCATAACTTTAAATCTATAAATCCAAAAATTGCAAATAAAATTGTTTTATAAACTTTGGAATATTTGTAATATGATGCCTCTGTTATAAAATGTTTTTGAATATTATTTTCATGATTTAATAGTTGTATGTTTTAATTTGAATAGTTTGACTATTTTGACATAACTATTAATAGAAACATTAAATTTGATTAAATGCAATTGCTATAAATTTTAATTAAATGCCCTCTGTCTATTAACACCATTTATAAAATTTTATTATAAAAGTTTAATCACATAAAACTTTGATCTTACATCTAATTCCTTTTATTATATTTTCCAAAATCAGGAAATAATTAAATTGCATTTATAGCCTAATGCATACTTTTTAAATATCACAAATATTGTATGATGTTTATTATGATTAAAAAGAGCATTGCATGCATAACATATTTATTATATAGTTATTCTCCTCATAGGATGAAATAAGTAAGGAATATTTTCAACTTAGCATTTTTGGTTAAGTGCTATGCACTTAGACACTCAGGATTTTCAACATGGAGGTAGAAGACCAATGAAGGACTAAGACAAAACAAGATTCCAGAAGAATCTCCAAGAAGTAGAAACACTTAGAAGAAAAATCAAGAAGAAGTCCAAGAAGACCAACCCCCTCCATTCTCTAAGTCTTTCTTTCTCTTTTTTCTTTCTTCTCTCTAAGACATGGTGATCAAGACATCATTAAGGAGAATACTACAAGTCTGGAGAAGAAGCCTGGAAGATAACCTACATCATTTTCTTCTATCTTTCCTAATCTTGACTTAAAACAATTTTTGATCATGTTATTGCCATCTTGAAGTTTGTTGGATCCTAGCGGCATAGTGAGATGAAGCGGCCTGGAAACTAACCTTACATGTCCACGTACATGAGACCTGTTCCACAAACTTAAGTGGCTGGCCAGGTGTCTGTCTCTCTCACTATAGTGAATATCCAATTTACAAAGAGTTGTTGATAATTGCCGATCACCTTGAAGAATAGACTTAGTGTTTTCTCTAAGTATTTTGCACATCATGCATAACATATTCTTGTATTGTGACTTGTTAGTATGTTTATGTGTGTTTTGTTTGATGTGTTAGAAATCTCGGAGGGAAACGACAACAGTTGCAGTTGCTGTTACTATTCTTCTTGTTGCCAAGGCAAGTGGCACACCCCCATAAAATTCCTAAGTATTTTCTATGCATGATTTAGTTATTTTCCCATGCATGTGTAGGACTTAGTAGAATTGCTATGCAAGACTTTAGAATTCCCTATTCCATTGTGTCTAGGTACCTATGAAATGACTTAGTAGAATTTTGATGCTATGCAATTGAAGAAAGGTTTTTCAAAATCTTCAGTGGCTACTCAGGACCATGTCTATGAGGGTTTTCACCTGAGATAGTCTTTACTATACTTAGGATCATAGTATGTGGGGGTTTTTACCTGGGAGTGCACATCACTAAGTTAATGAATCATCGGGGTGGATTGGTTGTTTGGTTTATGTTGAGTGGCTACTCAGGACCATGTCCATGAGGGTTTTCACCTAAGATAGTTTCTACTATGCTAAGGATCATGAACGTGGGGGTTCTCACCTGAGAGTACACTTGTGGAAGGCCACCCAGGAACAAAGGGATGTGAGGAATAAATGGAGAAGATTGTGAAGGACGCAAGGAGAAGTATTTCAAGTAAAGACTGCAGCTGATCAAGGAACATGGAGGAATCCCAACATTCTAATTTCTTAATAAAATTTTGATAAACAACAGTGGACTACTCAGGACCATGTTCATGGGGGTTTTCACCTAAGATAGTTTCTACTATACTTAGGACCATTGAATGTGGGGGTTTTCACCTGAGGGTGCACCTAAGGACGAGATATCTTTTGGGTTCACTGGAACTTGCCAGTGTTACCACTTATGATGTTCAAAACTGTTTTATGAAGTGATAGGATAAAATTGGCTTTATGCAAAATAGCCTTGAACTCCACCAGCCAAATATGCATACAGATTTTAGAGTTATTCCCATTGAGTGTCCACCATAGTGTCACTGGCCAGACTCCATTTTTAAATGGAATCTGACCCACTCTATTACAAATTATTATTTGTTGCAGAAATTTCTGACGAAGAGTAAGAACTACGTTTGGGTTTCGAGTCTGCACCAACATGTTTTCGCCTGTGCCGTATCATGAAGATGGGGGCTCATTGAAGATTTTATTTCCGCTGCTTTATTGTTTTGAGCTAGCTTTAAGCTATGCAAAGTTGTATCAAACTATTTATTTTGCCAAGTCTGGATTATTCGTGTAATATTGATACAATGTTGTGATATTCATCGTAAACTGTGTGTGCAAATGAATCGATCCAAGGGTTTGCACTATACACAGGTACCTGCCATATTTTTAAGTGCAGGTACGCTACAGAAAGGATGGGCATCAAGCTCTGCTTCGCCTCAGTCGCTCATCCGCAGAGCAACGGACAGGCTGAGCGAGCAAACGCAGAAGTCCTCAAGGGCCTAAAGACCAGGACCTTCGACATCCTCAAAGGCCACGGCAATGGCTGGATCAGCGAGCTCCCTTCGGTGCTCTGGTCCATTCACACAACGCCACCCATGTCGTGGTATCGGCATAATTGATAGGAGACGGGGGTCCTCTAGCCTACGGATGGATTGTGGGGAAGAAGGTTGGTGTCGTCGAGGACGGGATTACACGACGAGTTTACCCAGCTTCAGATCCCGCAGCGGTGGCGAGATCCTACGTGCTGCTATAATTCACTATGAGGCAATAGCCGTGAACAGGTTACAATGTGTATGACGCGTATTGAAGCGTGCCCTAAAGGCTTCTTGCTGGCCGGCTTATATAGGCGGCCAGACCCCAGGATACAAGGCAAGTACTTGTCCGGCAATTAATCAAAGTCCTAGACCTAGCCGGCTTAGTTGCCGCCTTCGGTCTTGGGCTTGGTGGCTTGATGGGCTTCGGCCTTACGCCTTCTTGGACCATCCGCCTACTTCCTTGTACGTCAGCTATCTGGGCCGCCCGGCAGGCTTCAACCTTACCACCCTTGGGCCACCCTGGACTAGCCGGATTGATCCATGTTGGAGATACCCCTAGTTGATATATCCCCAACATTAGCCCCCAGAAAGGTTGAAGTTCTCCAGGCGCCGGCCTCTTCTTGATACTTCATCTGCCAATGTTGGCAGCTGCAGGACTTGAACCATTCTGAAAATCAAAAAAGGGGGCAAGTGTGTCTTGAAGTTGGCACACGGCCGCCTTTATCCAACATGGGAAAAGACGGCTAACCGATAGTTTCGCCGGGAATATTTGTTGACGCATATCGCTAGACGGCTCACGACAGTTTGAAACTGGCCTAAGCGAAAATCTCGCCATGATCACAAAATCGCGGGAAAAGGGGTGGCGTGGAGATCGTGCGATCATGCGCTGCAGTGGATGTTGGACACGTGTCCGACTAAAAACACCGTTGCACAGGAAGCTACGCCCGTCTCTATAAATAGGGAGCCGAGCGGTCCCTTTCGGCACCCCAGCTCCTGCACTCCTCGACCCTTTGCTCTCCCGCTCTCCCGCAACTTTCTCCGAGCGAACTCCGGCGAGCGTCCTCCTCCGGTGACCTCCGCCCACGGCGATGTCCACCGGTCAAAACATCCCCTCCGCGGCGTCCGGCGGTCCTACATCCGACACCTCGTCCGCGGCGGCGATGGGCGGCGCGGCGTCGCGTCCTGTAACATCCCAAAATATTAATATAATTATTAATGCAAAAATGTGGGCCAACAAAAACTTTTCTTATAAAAATTTGTGTATGTTTAATTCTTGAGTATTGTTGTTTGCTTTGCTTGCAAGATTGTTGAATTCTAGCTCTAGTTAAAAGTTTGAAGAAAACAAAACAAAGGAAACAAATTACAAAAACATAACACCATGTGACACATGTCACATTATTTTTCCAAAGTAAGAAACATAATTGTATTTTCAAACCTAAAATCAGTGGAGTAATATTATAAACACTCCTAGTTGATTTCCACAAACTATTCCCTTTAAATTTTTAAAATATAAGAACCCCAAATTCAAATTAGAAATTCATTATTGAAATATTTCAAATATTTCAAAAAGACTTTGTATCACTTACCAATAATGTATTTAGCCTAGATCCTAAGTTTGGACCCAAAAGAATTAAACAAAATAAGAAAATTAAATAGCCAAAGTGCACACTGTTTTGGTTCAGGAAATTCAGCAAACACCTTCTGTGCATCGTGTGTTCTTCCCAAACCCGAACCAAGTCGCGGATCAATCAAGTGAGTGCGAGTTTATTTTGTCAAATTGGAGCAAGCACTGGACTTCCCTCATCACCACGATCACGCCGCACCCGAGGACGAGCCAAATGGTGGCCGGGATCGGCGCAGTGACGCCGGCGACAGCGGCAGCCGTGCGCACGTCGCCGTGTCGGCACTGTGGGCGCGGCGACGCCGCGCCGTGCCGGCCGCGCTGCTCCCTCTCTCTCCCTCCCTCACCTCCTGGCGCCCTCGCGCGGCAGCAGCACGCACCAGCAGCCACCCGACCGCGCCGCGCCCGCGCCATGCCGTGCACGTCGTGCACCGCCCGAGCACGCTCCCGGCCGGCCCGCCCCGTCGAGCACGCGCAGCTCGCGCCACGCCTCCCCTCCTTGCCCACCCGGTCCCCCGAGCACCCCGCAGCGTAGCCGCACCCCTCCACCGGCCTACGGCGAGCTCGCACGACCGCTGGTGCCCTCTGCACCGCGTCCACCGTGCGCCGCCCGGCCGCTATAAAATGGCACCCCGTGCCCCTCTTCTCACCGCACCGCCCCACTGCCTCTCCCCCTCACTCGCCAATCTCTCGTGCACCGCTAGGGAGCCCAGGCCAGGGCAGCAAGTCCTCAGGCCGCCGTGCCCTCCTCGAGCCGCCGTGCCCGAGGTAGGCGACGACCACGGCCGGGCCGTGTTGCTCCTGCCCTTCGCCCCCCTCTGCCCTCAACCTCTTCCCCATACGCCCCGCACTCACCCGCCCCTTTTTCCCCTCTGGTTTGTGCACAGGATCGACGCGGACGCCTCGCCGGAGTTGGAGCACGGCCGAGGAAGAGGAGCTGCTCGCCGCCGTCGATTGGAGCCGCCCCAGCACGCGCCGCTCGTCCCTAGGCCTTCCCCGAGTCGCCGCCGTCGTTCTGCACCGTCCGCACGACCTCCCGAGCCCCCTAGGTGAGCCTCCGTCCTCCTCGCCGTCGCCGGAGCCGCAGCGCCGCTCGGTTTTGGTCGCCGGCGACGCGCGCGATCTGAGCCGTTGGATCTTGTTCCAACGGTGGCGTACCGGTTCGTTTAAATAAAAAGAACCTGACGCGTGGACCCCACCTGTCAGTTTTAAATGAATCACGCGCGCGCTCGCTGAGTCTCTGTCCAGTAGGCCCCACCCGTCAGGGTTTTCAACGTTATCCACTCCTGGATTTTATTTCGAATTTAGATTTAATTAGAAACCAGTACTGAACTCAATTTTAGAAAATCCATAACTTTAGATTTACAACTCCAAATGGAGCAAATCCACTTGATCTGGAAAGCTTATGAAAATGTCTTTCCAACCCAGTTGGTTTCACTCCATTTGGATGTATAATAAAAATACACTATTCAAAATACCATAAATGGTTTAAATTCTAAACTAGTTTGTTTCTGATACTCTGTTAATCCAAATTAGTTGAAACTAATTTTATTAGGTCACATTTAACTATGGTTAGTCATCCCTAAAAGGGTTTAATTTTAAGATGAATATAAAATTAATAATAGCCAAAACCTTATTAATTGGCTTCTGGATTCAAAACAATGTGTAGGGAGTTTGGTAACTCCAAATGACCCAAATCGAACTGTGTCATCTTCTACACATCATTAGCTTTCTGTAGAATTTTAGTTTGTATTTTTTTGACCAACAGAACTCAATCTATGCAATTAAACATGTGCAACAAGTTTCTGCCCTAATTAAAATACAATGGAATAATGGTTAAATCAATTAAATTGAAACCACATAGTGTTGTTTGATATGTGAAATGATTAATTAGAAACTCTAAGAGTGTATTTCTACGATGATTGATTGAATAGGCTAGTGATTGGTTGTATTGATTGCTTGTGTATTAGACGAGAACGTTGCCGGATATATCGAGGAGGAAGGATTTGTGGAACCTGAAGACCAAGACCAAGACCACTTTGTTGAGCAAGGCAAGCTACTCTCTGAGCTTGCACCTAACTTATGCATCTAGATTTACAAATCATTTTCAAAAGCAAAGGTTTATAAAAACCCTTTTTCAAAAGTATATAGAGATTATTTTACCACCCTATGTAGAAGTATATGCTAAAAACTATAGGATGGAAAAACCAAGATTTGTTTATTCAAAACTCCTTTGAAAACTTGTGTGGATATAAAGCACTATGATATGGTGTTGAAGTAAAGAAATGGAGAAAGGTGGTTTTTGAGAAAAGCACATTGTGTCTTAGTACTTACGTCGATCAGCCGATACTCTGTGCGACCACATTTACCCCCATATGGGAAAGGGCTTAGTCATATAGTTTGCTCTTATTAGTATGGGACACTGCATCAACGCAGATGACTCTGTTATGCATGAAGGAATGGTTTGACGACCTACCCCTGACCTGGGTCCTCGCTCAACATCTATGAGTAGATAAGGAGGAGGATAGAAGGATGTCCCCTATACACCGCCAGATAAAACATGTGAGTCCTCCCACTTAGATCCCGACGGGCTGGGTTAAGTGTCGATGGAAATATATCATATGGGCAGGATCCTGTACTAGCATGAGCAAAGGAAAGACTAGGGTCGGTGACTCAACTTCGCATACCACTGGTATGGCGAAACGTGGCTGACACGATGAGTTATCGGATGAGTGTGGGAAAAGCGTGCTACCTCTGCAGAGGGTAATTAAACGATTCAAATAGCCGAGTCCTCGGATATGGATAGTTGAGAGGCCCTACTTTGACCATTTGCAAGTTTTGGGAAAAGATTTGAGTTTTAAAAGAAAAAGGAATTGGAGAATATTCCATACACCTTTACCAACGGATCGGTATGAGGTAGTTGGAGAATAATTACCATAATGGTTTATGGTCGGAAAAAGGAGGAGTTTTAGAAGAAAACTAATAACATTGAGATATTAAGAGTAGTTATAGTATCCTTATCTTCTTCAACAAAGATACAGAGATGTCTTAAATAAATAAAAGTGTGAAACTAAAATTGAGACTAGTGCACTCATGTTGGAGTAGTTTGCGAGTACATTCAAATGTACTCATACTAGTTTTGTCTCTGGCTCTTGTCGTAGCCAGACTTCGAGGAGCCGTACGTTCAGGAGGAGTACGGCGACATCTATGCCAACTAAGGATCTTCATAAGTCGACTGCATGTCGGGTCATCGCTAGGATTTGATGTCTACTACGCCTTAGTTCCGCTGATTGTTTTGATTTGGCCCCTTAAGGCACCTATGTAAGACTGGGTCTAAATGGCCATTTATGTAAGACTTTAATTCGGTATTGTAATGGATGTAAAGTTTGGGATTCAATTCGGATTATGTGCAACGACAGACTGATCATGGGATCGTTGTGTTAAGCATAATCGGGTACTTCGGACAGCTAGTTCGGGGGTCCCCAAAGAATTGGTATCAGAGCCATCTTGACTTTAGGAGCCTTAGATTAGCATGGTCGCTAGGTAGTTATTACAAAAGTTAAGTTTTAAAGAAAACAAAGGAAGGGATTAGTTTAAAAATGCTTATCTCTTACCCTCTCACTTATGCAAAATTTCTCTTCTTACGAACTACTAAGTTTTCCCTCATATTCATAAAAACTTGCCACACTTGTCATTTTAATAAACTTAAAAATCTGCTCACATATTGCCCTTCCATTAAAAATTTTATATACTTGTCATCTCACTAACTTAAAAATTTGACTAAAAATTATAGATGGCGATCCATTTCACCGAGTTCGTTCAGCTTGAGAAGGACGGCAAGTTGATGTTTGAGAAGGACTTGTTCGAGTTGACCAAGCTGCTGGGTCGTCCCACTCCTGAGTTTAAGGGAGCCCAGGTGGACGCTCCCGGTAACGGGAACCTGTCCTGGTTGATCGAGGCGTCTGTTCGCGGGAACATCAAGTCCCCCGGATCCAGGATCCAGGACACTCACCTTCACCATCATGGACGTCCACTCGGACGATGGACTGTGTCGTTCCATGCAGCGGATGCTATCCCGGCTTTGTGAGGAACACAAGGCGTAGTTGACAAACTCTCGTTTCCAGTTCTACGGGAGGCGCATCATCGATGGACACCCTATTCGGTCCCCTCTACACCCGACGTTCGGAGAGTATATCTTGGACATGGAGATTATGCTCTTTCGCACCCAGGAGGATCTGAGGTGCGCTAGACTTCGGTCTCACTTTGATCGCCTCTCGCTCAAGGAGAGTCGCGAGAGTGAGGCACAACTGAAGACTGAGAAGGCCGCTCTTCTTAAGAAGGGAACCCAGATGAGGAAGACCATAGCAAAGCTCCGCAAGAAGGTTGCAGAGCAGGATGAGCTGATCGAGGATTTGGAGCTCCGTACTGACGAGATGGAGGATGAGGGCGAGGATCTCCGCAAGGAGAACGACGCTTTCCTCAGTGAGGAGGATGACGAGGAGGAGGATCCAGAGGAGCCACCCTACCAGTCAGATGCTGACGTAGCAGAGCCTGAGGTTCCACCTCAGTAGGCGAGTGACTTGAGTACTACCGCAGGATTAGGTCGACCCCCTATCGCTAGTAGAGTCAAAGTTGTGGTTCTTTTGGAGCTTTCACTATGTACATTAGCTTAAGGGAAAATGTTGTAGGCTTGATATGGTGAACTCTTGATGTAATGGTTGTGCTATATAAGTGTGTGCTAGCCCTGTTAATCTGTGTAAAATGTTTCTCCTATAATCCTTAGTAAATCAACCTCTACGCAAAACCAATCTTTTCCTTGGTCAAATCCCTTTTTTTTTGCTTGCCCCTTATACCCGGTGTGCTTTAGGATGGTGGACACTCGTCGCTCCAACACGGATGGAGGACCACCACCCCCACCGGAACCAACCACCGCCCAACTTCGTGCGCTCATCATGGAGGAACACCAAGCTGCCCGGACGGAGCGTCAAGCTCATATCGCTGCCCTGCAACAGATCGCTGCCGCTCACAACAACAACAACCACCACAACAATGGCAATGGCAATGGCAATGGCAATGGCAATGGTGAAGGAAATCAGCGGTCCACTTTGAGTGACTTTCAAAAGACCAACCCAACCACCTATTCCAAGGGACTTCACCCACTTGAGGCCGATGACTGGCTTCGCACCATTAACAACAACCTGGAAGTTGCAGCCGTGGGAGAACCTGAGAAGGTGCTGTATGCGACCCACTATCTTGCAGGACCAGCACGGTCTTGGTGGGAAGCTACCAAGGCTCTCCAGCAAGCTGGTTATGTTATCAACTGGGTTGATTTCCAGGAGAAGTTCCGCAAGAAGCACATTCCCCGCGGACTCATTGAGCGGAAGAAGGATGAATTCCGCAAGTTGCGGCAGGGAAGTAGAGATGTGGTCGGATACCTCGATGAGTTCACTGACTTGTCTCGGTATGCTCCTGATGACGTCGACACCGAGAGGAGGAAGATGGAGTGTTTCATGAACGGACTTCATGATGAACTGCAATGCGCTTTGGTTATCCATGACTTTGTTGATTTGGAATCACTTGTGGACAAGGCCATCCAGTTGGAGACCAAGCGCAAGTCCATGTTTGAAGGTCGTAAGAGGAGAATGATTGCCCAGGAAGGTTCGAGCAGCCAGAGGCCTCGCACCTACCCACAAAACCCCAAACCGGCCTATCGACCACCACCAAGCCCACGCCCCAATTACCCTAATCACCCAAACAACCCAAACAACTTCAGCCGTCCCAATGACAACACCCGTCCCGGAGGGAACTCTAACAACTTCAACCGCAATGCCAATGTTTTCTGTTTCAATTGCGGCACCAAGGGTCACTACTCCAAAGAATGCCCCAATCCTAAGAAGAATGGTCCACGCCCCGATGCACAGGCGCCGAACAACGGCCAAGGCCGCAATGGAAATGGCAAGAACCCCGCACCCCGCGGAAATGTTGCTGTTGCCAAGGGACGCCTGCACCACATCAATGCTGAAGAGGCCGTGGATGCACCAGATGTTGTGTTGGGTACGTTCCTTGTCAACTCAGTACCTGCAACTGTTATGTTTGATTCTGGTGCTACTCATTCTTTTGTTACCCAAGAATTTGTTGCTAAGGGAGGTTTAGTCGGAAACCTCTTACCCAAACCCATGGTCATCCAAATCCCAGAATCCACCATAGATACCAAGTCATTTTGCCCGGACGTTTCCCTTGAGATCAAAGGGGAAAAGTTCCTAGTCGACTTAATCATTCTAGGAACCCAAGGAATATATGTCATACTGGGTATGAATTGGTTAGCCAAGTACTGTGGTCGAATTGACTGTGCCAGAAGAGCTGTATCCCTCACCACCGACAAAGAAGTAGAAGTGGAGTATGTGTCACAAACCAGTCGAGCCCAACCAGGATGCCATGAGAGCATAGCTCGACCCACCCTAGATGAGATCCGTGTTGTTCACCTGTTCCAAGATGTCTTTCCTGAAGAATTGCCTGGTATGCCACCGGATCGAGATATTGAGTTCATCATTGAACTTATCCCCGGGACAGCCCCTATATCCCAAAGACCTTATCGGATGAATCCGAAAGAACTGGTTGAGTTGAAGAAGCAGTTAGCAGATATGCTCAGCAAAGGACTTATTCGCCCAAGTGCTTCACCCTGGGGATCACCCATTATTTTTGTGGATAAGAGAGATGGTACCACACGCCTGTGTGTGGATTATCGCAAGTTAAATGATGTGACCATCAAGAACAAGTACCCTCTCCCAAAGATCGAGGATCTGTTCGATCAAATGAACGGAGCCCGAGTCTTTTCCAAGATCGATCTTCGGTCAGGGTGTCATCAGTTAAAAATCCGAGAGACAGACATTCCCAAGACTGCCTTCACAACCCGTTACGGTTTATTTGAATACACCGTAATGTCCTTTGGTCTGACCAATGCCCCAGCCTATTTTATGAATCTCATGAACAAGATCTTCATGGAGTATCTTGACAAGTTCGTGGTAGTTTTCCTTGATGACATCCTTATTTACTCCAAAACTGAAGAAGAGCATGATGAACACCTGCGTCTAGTTTTAGCAACCCTCCGAGAGCATCAGTTGTATGCCAAGTTTAGCAAGTGTGAGTTTTGGCTCAGTGAAGTAGCATTTCTCGGGCATGTTGTGTCTGCGGGAGGAATTTCTGTTGACCTAGAGAAGATCCAAGCCATTGTGAACTGGGAAGCCCCAACTAGTGTGACTGAAATCCGAAGCTTTCTCGGACTAGCGGGATACTACCGCAAGTTCGTTGAGGGATTCTCCAGTATAGCCAAACCCCTTACCCAACTTCTGAAAAAGGACAAGAAATTTGAATGGACTCAGAAGTGTGAAGAGAGTTTCCAGGAATTAAAGAAGAGATTGACCTCAACCCCTGTCCTGATTATGCCAGACGTCACCAAGAGTTTCGACGTGTACTGCGATGCATCACGTCTAGGACTTGGTTGTGTTCTGATGCAAGAAGGCAAGGTGGTGTCGTATCTGTCTCGACAGTTGCGACCGCATGAAGAGAACTACCCAAACCATGACCTGGAGTTAGCCGCTGTTGTTCTTGCACTGAAGACATGGCGCTCCTATCTGGCGGGACATCGCTGCGAGATCTATACGAATCATAAGAGCTTGAAGTATATCTTCACCCAGAAGGAGTTAAATTTGCGACAGAGAAGGTGGATGGAATTAATCAAGGATTATGATATCGGTATCCATTACCACCCTGGAAAGGCTAATGTAGTTGCCGATGCCCTTAGTCGCAAACCCTGCACCCTGAATGCCATGATCCAAGCAGAGCAGCCAGCCCTGTTCAAAGAGTTCAAAGATTTTGGACTAGAGCTTGTTAGCCGCGGTTATCTCGCCTATTTAGAGTTAGCTCCAACTCTGATAGATCAAATCAAGGAGGCCCAGAAAGGTCATGAGAGCATAGAAGGAATCAAGAAGAAGATTTCTCTCGGTAAAGCGCCTGGTTTTACCGAGGATGCGGAAGGAGTGTTGAGATTCAATGGTCGTATCTGTGTCCCCAATACCTCTGAACTCAAGGAGTTAATCCTAAAGGAAGCCCACGAGACCCCTTACTCAATCCACCCCGGCGGAACCAAGATGTACCAAGACCTTCGTGAAAGATTTTGGTGGCACGGAATGAATCGAGAAATTGGTGTTTTTGTAGCCAAGTGTGATATTTGTCAGCGAGTCAAGGCTGAACATCAGCGACCCGCTGGATTGCTTCAACCCTTAAAGATTCCCTAGTGGAAGTGGGATGAGATTGGAATGGATTTTATCACCGGACTTCCAAGGTCCAACCGAGGCCATGACTCAATATGGGTCATCGTTGACAGGCTGACCAAAGTTGCCCATTTTATTCCCGTCAACACCACCTATCGGGGAAATCAGTTAGCAGACATGTATATTTCCAGAATAGTAAGTCTGCATGGTGTGCCTAAGAGGATTGTATCAGATAGAGGCACACAATTCACCTCAAGGTTCTGGAAATCCCTACACGAAGCCCTCAGAACCAAGTTAGCATTTAGCACAGCTTATCACCCCCAGACCGATGGCCAAACTGAACGAGTGAACCAGATATTAGAGGACATGCTTCGCGCATGTGTCCTAGCCTATGGATCCAAATGGGAAGATTGCCTTCCATTTGCAGAGTTCTCCTACAACAACAGTTACCAGTCTAGTCTGCAAATGGCCCCTTTTGAAGCCCTTTAGGGCAAGAAGTGTCGTACACCCCTGAATTGGTCCGACACCGGAGAAGGCAAACTGTTTGGACCAGATACCCTCCGTGAGGCTGAAGAGCAAGTCCAGCTTATCCGTGAGAGACTCAAGACCGCCCAATCCCGTCAGAAAAGTTACGCTGATCACAAGCGTCGTGATGTCACTTTCAGTATCATAGATTATGTCTATCTCCGAGTGACACCCCTTAAAGGAATGCAGCGTTTCCATGTCAAAGGAAAACTGGCGCCAAGATATATTGGACCCTTCAAGATCCTTGCCCGTCGAGGAGAGGTGTCATATCAACTGGAGTTGCCTCAGGAGTTAGCAGATTACCACGATGCTTTCCACATTTCCTTGCTCCGGAAATGTCTTGAAGTTCCTGACCAGCCTGATGTTTTCATAAACATCGACCACCATTCTATCGACCTGAATCAAGATCTGACTTATCGTGAGACGCCCCTCAAGATTCTCGACGAAGATGTTCGTCTTACCCGAAGGCGCGCGATCAAGTTCTACAAAGTCCAGTGGACTAACCACTCTGAAGATGAAGCCACGTGGGAACGAGAAGACTATCTTCGAAGCGAATTCCCAAACCTCTTTAGTGTCCAGACCTAGCAAATCTCGGGACGAGATTTATTTTAAGGGGGGAAGTATCTGTAACATCCAAAAATATTAATATAATTATTAATGTAAAAATGTGGGCCAACAAAAACTTTTCTTATAAAAATTTATGTATGTTTAATTCTTGAGTATTGTTGTTTGCTTTGCTTGCAAGATTGTTGAATTCTAGCTCTAGTTAAAAGTTTGATGAAAAGAAAACAAAGGAAACAAATTACAAAAACATAACACCATGTGACACATGTCACATTATTTTTCCAAAGTAAGAAACATAATTCTATTTTCAAACCTAAAATCAGTGGAGTAATATTATAAACACTCCTAGTTGATTTCCACAAACTATTCCCTTTAAATTTTTAAAATATAAGAACCCCAAATTCAAATTAGAAATTCATTATTGAAATATTTCCAAATATTTCAAAAAGACTTTGTATCACTTACCAATAATGTATTTAGCCTAGATCCTAAGTTTGGACCCAAAAGAATTAAACAAAATAAGAAAATTAAATAGCCAAAGTGCACACTGTTTTGGTTCAGGAAATTCAGCAAACACCTTCTGTGCATCGTGTGTTCTTCCCAAACCCGAACCAAGTCGCGGATCAATCGAGTGAGTGCGAGTTTATTTTGTCAAATTGGAGCAAGCACTGGACTTCCCTCATCACCACGATCACGCCGCGCCCGAGGACGAGCCAAATGGTGGCCGGGATCGGCGAGGAGACGCCGGCGACAGCGGCAGCCGTGCGCACGTCGCCGTGTCGGCACTGTGGCCGCGGCGACGCCGCGCCGTGCCGGCCGCGCTGCTCCCTATCTCTCCCTCCCTCACCTCCTGGCGCCCTCGCGCGGCAGCAGCACGCACCAGCAGCCACCCGAACGCGCCGCGCCCGCGCCATGCCGTGCACGTCGTGCACCGCCCGAGCGCGCTCACAGCCGGCCCGCCCCGTCGAGCACGCGCAGCTCGCGCCACGCCTCCCCTCCTTGCCCACCCGGTCCCCCGAGCACCCCGCAGCGTAGCCGCACCCCTCCACCGGCCTACGGCGAGCTCGCACGACCGCGGGTGCCCTCTGCACCGCGTCCACCGTGCGCCGCCCGACCGCTATAAAATGGCACCCCGTGCCCCTCTTCTCACCGCACCGCCCCACTGCCTCTCCCCCTCACTCGCCAATCTCTTGTGCACCGCTAGGGAGCCCAGGCCAGGGCAGCAAGGCCTCAGGCCGCCGTGCCCTCCTCGAGCCGCCGTGCCCGAGGTAGGCGACGACCACGACCGGGCCGTGTTGCTCCTCCCCTTCGCCCCCCTCTGCCCTCAACCTCTTCCCCATACGCCCCGCACTCACCCGCCCCTTTTTCCCCTCTGGTTCGTGCACAGGGTCGACGCGGACGCCTCGCCGGAGTTGGAGCACGGCCGAGGAAGAGGAGCTGCTCGCCGCCGTCGATTGGAGCCGCCCCAGCACGCGCCGCTCGTCCCTAGGCCTTCCCCGAGTCGCCGCCGTCGTTCTGCACCGTCCGCACGACCTCTCGAGCCCCCTAGGTGAGCCTCCGTCCTCCTCGCCGTCGCCGGAGCCGCAGCGCCGCTCGGTTTTGGTCGCCGGCGACGCGCGCGATCTGAGCCGTTGGATCTTGATCCAACGGCGGCGTACCGGTTCGTTTAAATAAAAAGAACCTGACGCGTGGACCCCACCTGTCAGTTTTAAATGAATCCCACGCGCGCTCGCTGAGTCTCTGTCCAGTAGGCCCCACCCGTCAGGGTTTTCAACATTATCCACTCCTGGATTTTATTTCGAATTTATATTTAATTAGAAATTAGTACTGAACTCAATTGTAGAAAATCCATAACTTTATATTTACAACTCCAAATGGAGCAAATCCAACTGTTCTGGAAAGCTTATGAAAATATCTTTCCAACCCAATTGGTTTCACTCCATTTGGATATATAAAAAAATACACTATTCAAAATACCATAAATGGTTTAAATTCTAAACTAGTTTGTTTCTGATACTCTGTTAATCCAAATTAGTTGAAACTAATTTTATTAGGTCACATTTAACTATGGTTAGTTATCCCTAAAAGGGTTTAGTTTTTAGATGAATATAAATTAAATAATAGCCAAAACCTTATTAATTGGCTTCTGGATTCAAAACAATGTGTAGGGAGTTTGGCAACTCCAAATGACCAAATCCAATTGTGTCATCTTCTTCACATCATTACCTTTCTGTAGAATTTTATTTTGTATTTTTGTGACCAACAGAACTCAAGCTATGCAATTAAACATGTGCAACAAGTTTCTGCCCTAATTAAAATACAATGGAATAATGGTTAAGTCAATTAAATTGAAACCACATAGTGTTGTTTGATATGTGAAATGATTAATTAGAACCTCTAAGAGTGTATTGCTATGATGATTGAATAGGCTAGTGATTGGTTGTATTGATTGCTTGTGTATTAGACGAGAACGTTGTCGGATATATCGAGGAGGAAGGATTTGTGGAACCTGAAGACCAAGACCACTTTGTTGAGCAAGGCAAGCTACTCTCTGAGCTTGCACCTAACTTATGCATCTAGATTTACAAATCATTTTCAAAAGCAAAGGTTTATAAAAACCCTTTTTCAAAATTATATAGAGATTATTTTACCACCCTATGTAGAAGTATATGCTAAAAACTATAGGATGGAAAAACCAAGATTTGTTTATTCAAAACTCCTTTGAAAAATTGTGTGGATATAAAGCACTATGATATGGTGTTGAAGTAAAGAAATGGAGAAAGGTGGTTTTTGAGAAAAGCACATTGTGTCTTAGTACTTACGTCGATCAGCCGATACTCTGTGCGACCACATTTACCCCCATATGGGAAAGGGCTTAGTCATATAGTTTGCTCTTATTAGTATGGGACACTGCATCAACGGAGATGACTCTGTTATGCATGAGGGAATGGTTTGACGACCTACCCCTGACCTGGGTCCTCGCTCAACATCTATGAGTAGATAAGGAGGAGGATAGAACGATGTCCCCTATACACCGCCAGATAAAACATCTGAGTCCTCACACTTAGATCCCGACGGGCTGGGTTAAGTGTCGAAGGAAAAATATCATATGGGCAGGATCCTGTACTAGCATGAGCAAAGGAAAGACTAGGGTCGGTGACTCAACTTCGCATACCACTGGTATGGCGAAACGTGGCTGACACGATGAGTTATCGGATGAGTGTGGGAAAAGCGTGCTACCTCTGCAGAGGGTAATTAAACTATTCGAATAGCCGAGTCCTCGGATATGGACAGTTGAGAGGCCCTACTTTGACCATGTGCAAGTTTTGGGAAAAGATTTGAGTTTTAAAAGAAAAAGGAATTGGAGAATGTTCCATTCACCTATACCAACGGATCGGTATGAGGTAGTTGGAGAATAATTACCATAATGGTTTATGGTCGGAAAAAGGAGGAGTTTTAGAAGAAAACTAATAACATTGAGATATTAAGAGTAGTTATAGTCTCCTTATCTTCTTCAACAAAGATACAGAGATGTCTTAAATAAATAAAAGTGTGAAACTAAAATTGAGACTAGTGCACTCATGTTGGAGTAGTTTGCGAGTACATTCAAATGTACTCATACTAGTTTTGTCTCTGGCTCTTGTCGTAGCCAGACTTCGAGGAGCCCTGCGTTCAGGAGGAGTACGGCGACATCTATGCCAACTAAGGATCTTCATAAGTCGACTGCCTGTCGGGTCATCGCTAGGATTTGATGTATACTACGCCTTAGTTCCGCTGATTGTTTTGGTTTGGCCCTTGAAGGCACCTATGTAAGACTGGGTCTAAATGGCCATTTATGTAAGACTTTAATTCGGTATTGTAATGGATGTAAACTTTGGTATTCTATTGGGATTATGTGCAACGACAGACTGATCATGGGATCGTTGTGTTAAGCATAATCGGGTACTTCGGACAGCTAGTCCGGGGGTCCCCACAGTCCACCGGTCAAAACATCCCCTCCGCGGCGTACGGCGGTCCTACATCCGACAACTCGTCCGCGGAGGCGATGGGCGGCGCGGCGTCGCGTCCTGCGACGGTGGCGACGGGCAATGTCGCCGCCGTCGCTTCTCACATTCCCACCGTGCGCACGCCGGCGGCGGTCTCTTCGGCTCCTCCACTCTTAGCCGCGGCGACGGCGGCGAGAGGCGCTCTGACCGACGAGGAAGAGGAAGCGGCGGACCTCGGGTCACGCTACTGGCTTCCCTCCATCGTCGACGAGGAGACCCTCCAAGACCTGGAGGCCGTTGGCTACCTCCCAACTCGGGAGGATTGCCGGTGGAGACCCGCCTTGGGAGACGTCATCCCGGCTCCGAAAGGCGGGGAACGGGTAATCCTCACCTCCCACCTAGTTAGGGGAATGGCGCTTCCGCCTTCCGCTTTCTTTAGCGAGGTGCTATATCATTATGGGCTCCAACCCCACAATATAGCGCCCAATAGCATTCTAGTCGTAGCCGGCTTCACAGCTCTATTCGAGGGCTATCTCGGTATTAGGCCTAGTTTAGACTTCTTCAGATACTGTTTTTGTTGCCGGCGTCAGACCGTGCCGGTCGGCGGGCTGGCAACTTGTGGCAGTGTCACTTTTAACTGCCGGCAGGGCCGCCAATGGTATCCTAAGATACCATACCTTGAATCCTTCAAGGGCTGGACCTCCACATTCTTCTACTGCCAAGATATGGCAGCTCCGGGCCG
Organism: Poa annua; assembly: GCA_026929855.1. Lineage (NCBI taxonomy): Eukaryota > Viridiplantae > Streptophyta > Magnoliopsida > Poales > Poaceae > Poa > Poa annua. Next base: position 26,586,870 of record CM049432.1, read on the forward strand.
TCAATTTGGCGTCCCGGAGTTTGTCAATGCGCCGCCTATGCCCAGGCCATGCTGGGACGAGGCGGTGCCCAAGTTGACGGAGGAACTCCGCCTTTTCCAAAGGCGGATTGAATTCCCCACCCGGACGATGGCTCCCCCCCTGCTGGACGGGGTGGACACCGTCATCTGCTGGCTCGGCCAGCAGATTCTCCCCGTGCGGTACAAGCCGCACAAAATGTGTTAGTATTCGCCTACTGCCACGGCCTCTCTCCGCGTAAGCGAAGAGAGGTTGCCGGTCGCTGACTTGGCGTTCCGGCTCCGCAGCCTCGTCAAGGCGGGGCTGGTGAAGGCGGTGGAGGGCGTGCCCATGCACACCCACGACAACCCTCCTATCGAGGTAGACATCTTGCTTCTTGCCCCTTTTTGACAGCTTCGCCGGCTAACTTGAGTTCCATTAATACTTGTCTTCTTCCTCAGATCTCCGACTTGGGGGAAGATGACCTGGCTCCCGACTTCTACGAGTCGGAATCCGGGAAGACCAAGAAGCGCAAGGCATCCGACGCCGCTTCCTCTACGGCTATCGCCGAGAGGAAGAGACGGATCGCAACGGCTACCGAGCCGGTTCTCGTCAACTTTGACGAGAACACGCGGATTAACATCCCCCGAAGGTACACAACTCTGCCTTTAATAGTCGACGAGCTTCTTTAATACTGGCACCCAACTGACTGTGCTTGCTGCTTATTGACAGGGAAAGGGTCGCAATTTCCCGGTTGCCGACCAGGCTCCTTTCCAAGGGTAAGCGGCCTCAAGGCAGGTCGCCTGCTACCATGCCGCCAACTCCCCAGCCCCGGGCTGGCAGCTTTATGGGCGATGCTCGTCGCCAGCCCCAGACACCGGCTTCTGGCGCGCCGCCAAGGACCTTCTCCGTTGACCGCGCACCCAAGACTCCCCTTCTTTTGGCTGAGGCTACGACCGATGAAGCCGTCCAATCGCGTGCCGCCACGGAGGAGTTGCTGGAGGTGGCTGCCGGCGGGTCCCAGAGGGCAGCCCCGACTTCAGGAGGCGGCAAAGTTAGGGACCCTTGGTCCACCTTTAAGGAGGCCAAGGAGTCAGCCTTGACTTTTGCCAACTTCAGCTCCCATGCCTTCGCCGACTTGGAGGGCGACCTGTCTGTAAGTTTTTATAACTTTGGCATATACATAGTCTTTCCCCCGAGCACTTAGATGGCAGGTCCAAAAATTTTGCCTGCCGGCTTAGTGGTTATTCGACAATATGTTTTATGCCTTTGCTTTTTCCTGCAGGGCCTCTTGTCCGCCAACGTTGAGCTTGTCTCCTCCCGATTCAAGATAAACCGGTGGTGCCGCGATCTGAAGAAGGATTGCGTGGCCAAGGACCTGTGGATTGCCGAGTTGGAGGCGGCCCGCAAAAAAGATGAAGGTACAGTTGATCTTTTTTGCTTTCAGCCATCTTTTCAACTTATGTTGCCGTCAATCATTTTAGTTAGCGAATCCATATTTGTAGAACTGCTAGACCACGCCCATGATATACTGAAGGCGTCCACTGATATGCAAGCTCTTATGAATGAAGCTTCCGAGTTTGCGGCCGCCAACTTGGCGATGAAGGAGGATCACCAGAAGGAGATAGAGGCCCATCAGCTGAAATTTGCGCAGGAATCTACCCAGCTTACTGATGAGCTGGATAGCCTGCGCAAGAAGTTGGCGGAGGCGGAGAAGACGGCTGCCGAGGAAATCTCCAAGCAGACTTCTCGCGCCCAAATTGCTGAGGACGCGTGTAACGCCCGAAAATCGGTACTATGTAGATTTAAGCGCTTCCGCCGAAATCCGCATAATAACGACTTTTGGTCGCCCACCAGACATAATGTGCACATCGAAACATGCGCATTATGTGGGTGGAATTGTGATAACATTACGACAGTTCCGATACATCCACAAATACAACAGAAGATATAATTACAACAATGACTCTAACGAGTCAAGATACAAATGATGCAATACAAAGATTTAAATGACAGCGGAAGCAAAATAGTATCCGACTACGGATAAGATACAAATTGGACTAAGAGTCCTGAAGATAAGCAATGGCGCCATATCCCTGCCCAGCCAAGCTGGAAGGATTCCCAAGCTAACGTCGTCAGACTTCAAACCTGTTAACTGCACATAAAGCACATCCCAAAAGAGGGTCAGGGCACTCCCTGGCAAGCAAAGCCGACTTGCCTACTTTCTACACCATCTCCCAAAATATAGGGGAGGTGGACTTAGCGGCAGCAGCACTAGCAACTTAAAGAGACACGCTACAACTTCCGTCTAAGCAGAGAGGGATAAGAGAGCGCTTAAGATAAACATCTACAACTAGCACCAATCATAACCCATTCTCGAATTAACCCCCTCAACCAAGTATGAGGAAGCAATTCGGGAAACTCACACGTTGAACAGTTTTTATTTATAATTTATTGTGAAAGTAATTCTATATTACTAGTCAAATTAATTAACATTAATTAGGTGTAAGTTGTCTAGATCTTGTTAGCCAGCATCATCACCAAGTCGTCCATAACCGTGGACACGGCTCATCGATAAGATTATACCCTGCAGGGGTGCACTACTGGACCCATACTCGCATGATCAACCCAGTCAAAAACATTAGGGCCTTTCAACCCGACTCTTTTCCTTCACCGCAACAAGTCCAGGAGCCACGGGAGCTATGCTGGTCCCGGCCAAAAGGGTGCGGACTCCCGCAGGACACACCCCTCCGCACCAACAGGCCGCGCCCTATATGCATGTAACAAGGCACACCGCCAAAGTAAAATACTACACTAGTATTGATGCATATGAGACAAATGGAAAACCCGAACTAGGTGCGGCTCCCGGACAAGTCGAAGTTCTAGTCAAAGTCGAGGGGGGCTCCATTGGGCCTCCCACAAGTGGTTAGTGCGCTCAAAATTGGATCCAAGGACAAAATCTCAGTTCCTAGGTCGACACTTAGCAGAACAAAACACCTCGCAAGGCCTTCCGCCAGTGCCTTATCTTTTAATTATAATACCCCAATATAATACAACATTTTATTAAGGTAGAATAATCTATCATGCTAAGCATATGAAATAAAAGACCAACAGAGGACTCGCACAACCAACTCTAAGCATGCGCTACGACTCGCAAGGCTAACAGATAAACATACAACAGGTGATGGGATGTGGGGATAAAGCTGTATCGGCTGCAGGATAACATGTGATGGGACCGCGATAAGAATCGAATACTAGGGTAGCAGAGATCAACAGCAGGAATGAAAGACAATGTATAGGTAAACAAGCAAACTTTGCTTGCCTGGAATCCCGCATGGAAGCAGATCTTGTCGTTGCTCACACATCTCAACGTCGTATCCGCGAAGAAGCAACAAACACTAGAAAACATAAAAGATGCATTTTATAACTACGGCAAAAGATTCAGCATGATCATACGAGAATGATGCATGGCATGGCAAGATGCAATACAGTGCAGGTAATCCAAATTAAGCGGGAAAGCAACCCCGACAATTAATATTCAGGTGTAAGTTATTTATTTACCGGCAATATTAAATGTTGGTTAACATGGCAACATATGGCATGGGTGACCTAATTAAATTAAATGGAAATAAGGCACTATATATTTATTACCCCTAATATTCCATATTTAATTATTTAGTTGTAATTAACAAATTACACTAAGCAATTAAAATAACAGATGCAAAATGACATACAAATGGCATATTAATGTTTATTGCATGTTTCTGATATAAAAACATATAAAGATTATTTAATTTGGAGTTATAGAATTAAAGTTATTAGCATTTTAGTTTTAGGGTTCTTTCTGTAAATTACAGGGACCTATCTGTGATGGAAAAGTAATGGGGAGGGCTCTGTGCAGAAAACAGGGACTGCAGGGGGTTGGGCGCAAAGATCCAGATCAGATCTGGATCTGATCTTTTTGGCACCGAGGCAAAGCTACCCAGGGACAATGACATGCGGGCTCGGCGCCACGCTGGTGCGCGCGTGTGTGTTGTGCATGGTGTTCTGTCGCTGACCGGTGCGCCGCTTCTGTCAGTGAGGCGCAAAAAAGAAAAGAAGTGGCCTTTTATTCATCTCGGTCGGGAGTCGAACTCGTGCGCGCGCGAGTGCAGAGAACCGAAGCGCTGCTAGCCACTAGGGTTGATTGGTGTTGTTGAAAGGAACGGATCTCGTTTGCTTAAGACCTGACACAAACAACCCGTTTTCTGACGAACTGAAGCCGCCGGAGACAGAACGCGCGACGGAGAAGATCGTGCCGGCGTCGACCACGGATTGGTGGCGTTGCGGGCGTGCGGGCGCGCGGGGTGTGTGTGCGGTTCTGGCTTGGAGTGGTGCGCGTGCAGGGGATGAAAGATCGAGCCAAAAGGTCGGAGTTTTGGAGGTCTCTCGGGCTCGGACATGGCGGTCGGAGGAAGACGAGCACCGATACGAGGAGTCCGGCGGGAAAAAGAGTGGGGAAGAGCGGGGATGGAACCAGGGGGCTCACCTGGAGGTGCTCGACGGAGGGGTTCGTGCTCGGGAAGCAGTAGTCGCCGGAATCGCGCGGCGGAGGCCCGCCGGAACCGAGGGAGACGGGGACGAGGGCGACACCCGCGTCTGATCCCTACCCGATTCCTTCGGGGTGGAGGTTGGAGATGACGATGCGGTGCTCCAGGGCTCCGCTACGTTCTTTCGACGGCTCCCGAGCATTGGCGCCACGGTGAGGTGCTCCGATGATTTTTCCGGTGGGAAGAAAAACAGAGAAGGAAAAAAGAGGGGAGAAGAAGAGAGGGAAGCGGCGGCGGATGGGGGAGAGGGGAGCGGCTAGGGTTTGGCAGGAGAGGGAGAGGAGGTTGGGGTCGGCTTTAAGAGAGGGGGAAAGGGAGGAGGAGTGGGGCACCATGGCTCGCTGTCTCTGCCTCGCTGTAAAGCGAGGAAGACGACAGGAGGAGAAGAGAGTGGGCCGGGCTAGGGGAGAGGTGGGCTGGAGGTAAGTGGGCCTCGGGCCTGTTAGGTTTTTCTTCCCTCTGTTTTATTTTAAAAGTTTGGTTTTATACTTTTCTGTTTTATGTTTTGAAATAAAATAGAAGAAGAAAAGATGTATAGAATTTTGGAAAATATTTATAGTTTCCAAAATACACAATTTGATATTTTAGTTTGATTAAAGGAAAAGAATTTAAATATCACATTTAAAGTAATTTGATTTGCAATTAGATTTAAAATTGGAAAAGAATTTAAATGGAGTTAAAATTAAATGCAATAATTTTAAATGAAGATTGACAAATGCAAATGATGCACAAAAGAAAAACAACAAAAATCTAATTGGGGATAAATCCCGGGGCATTACAACCGACACCACTAACAAGGGATCGTCTCCCGCGATCCACGCCGAGACCACGCCGAGACCACAATTTGTAACTCATCTGCCCAAGCGCCGGCTGCCCTGTGTAATGGAGCTTCGAGACGAGGCTTAAGTCCTGATAAGACTAGGCCGTTTGTACGCTCTACTTGTCCATTGGATTGAGGGTGTGAAACGGATGCCAAATCAAGCCGGATACCCAGATCACTATAGTATTCTTCTATGTCGCCTTGAGATAGGGGTCTGCCATTATCAGTGATAATGCTGTGTGGAACTCCAAAACGAGAGATAATTCCCCAGAGGAAATTGGTGGCTGTTCGTGCGTCATGTTTGCTGATCGGCTTAGCCTCGACCCATTTGGTGAACTTGTCGACAGCGACCAATAGGTGGGTATACCCACCACTCGCCTTCTTGAAGGGACCCACCATGTCTAAGCCCCAGACCGTGAACGACCAGGTGATTGGAATTGTCCTGAGTTCTTGTGCCGGTAAGTGAGGTTGACGAGCGTACAACTGGCAGCCTTTGCATGTTTTTACGATGTTCTAGGCGTCTTCTTTGGCGGTAAGACAGTAGAAACCTTGGCAAAAAGCTTTGGACACGATGGACCTGGCGGAAGCGTGATGCCCGCAGGTGCCAATATGTATGTCTTTCAGAATTTCCTGGCCTTCTTCTGGCTGTATGCACCGCTGATAGATGCGGCACGTGCTTCGCTTATATAGTTCGCCTTTTATTATCGTGAATGCCTTGGCTCGCCTTATGATCTGCCTTTTTAGCACCTCATCGTCCTCCGGCAACTTGCTGTCGATTAGAAAATCGAGATATGGGACAGTCCAATCCGGCTATATCGAGTAGACAGCGAGGCTTGCCGCTTCTACCGGTTCTTCTGCATCGGGGTCCATCAAATCGGCGCCTTTAATGGATGGCTTGTGCAAATGTTCCAGGAAAATATCTTTTGGTACCTTTTTGCGTTCTGACCCTAGTCTGTCAAGTGTGTCTGCCGCCTCGTTCTCAGCTCTTGGAACATGTCGGACTTCGTAGCCGGCGAAGTTTTTTGCGAATTCGTCAACTTTGGCTCTGCATGCCGCCATTGTTGTGCTTTTCGCATCCCATGTTCCGCTTACTTGTTGCGCGACCAAATCTGAGTCGCCATAACAGAGGATTCTTTTGACGGCGAGGTCGTTTGCCACGTGTAACCCATGAAGCAAAGCTTCGTACTCGGCAACGTTGTTGGTTGCTGTAAAGTGAATTTGCAACACGTAGCTAAGCTTGTCACCTTTTGGCGTGTGTAGAACGACTCCAGTCCCCGAGCCTTTGAGCATCTTTGATCCGTCAAAGTGCATGACCCAATATTCTGACTCGGGGAGTGTCGTTGCCTCCATGGCTTCTATCCAGTCGGCGACAAAATCTGCAAGCGCTTGAGACTTAACGGCGGTCCGTGGTTTATAGACTATATCAAAGGCGGCAAGCTCGATGCCCTATTTGGCAACTCGACCTGTTGCCTCTGCATTGTTGATTATGTCTCCCAATGGTGCCTTGCCGACTACTGTCATTGTGTGCTCCTGGAAATAATGCCTAAGCTTTCTGGCGGCGAAGAATACACCATAAGCCAGCTTTTGGTAATGCGGATACCTCTGCTTGGAGGCGGAGAATACTTCATTGATGAAGTAGACCGGTCATTGTTCATACGTCGCGGCTTCGTTCTCCTTTCTTTCCACAGCCAAGACAACGCTGACAACAGCTCCTGTTGCCGCGATGTACAGCAGCATCGGTTCCTGTGATCGAGGTGCTGCCAATATCGGAGCGGATATGAGGGCCTCCTTAAGTTGTTGTAAGGCGGCGTCTGCCTCTGCTGTCCACTCAAAGTAGTCGGATTTCATCAATAGCCGGTAGAGAGGCATTGCCTTTTCCCCTAGGCGGCTTATGAAACGACTGACGGCCGCTGCCGATCCGGCTAGACGTTGCACGTCCTTCAGACAAGTAGGTCTGAATATGTTTTGGATGGCCTTGATCTTCTCCGGATTAACCTCGATCCCTCGTTCTGAGACGATAAACCCGAGCAGTTTTCTGGCTGGAACGCCGAAAACACACTTGGCGGGATTGAGTTTCATCTGGTACCTCCGGAGATTCTGAAAAGTTTCTTCCAAATCCTCTAGGAGATCTGCCTTCTTTTTTGACATCACCGCGATGTCATCTACGTAGACGTGAACATTGCGGCCGATCTGTTCGTGCAGGCAATTCTGCATACAGCGCTGGTATGTTGCCCATGCATTCTTCAGGCCAAAAGGCATCGTGATGTAGCAGAAAGTCCCGTATGGAGTGGTGAAAGTTGTTTTCAGCTGATCCGACTCTCTCATCTTGATCTGATGGTATCCTGAGTAGGCGTCCAAAAATCAAAGCAGCTCGGAGCCTGCTGCGGAGTCTACGACTTGGTCAATTCTAGGCAGCGCAAAGGGATCCTTTGGGCAGCACTTGTTAACACCGGTATAGTCAATACACATCCTCAGCTCTTTATACTTCTTTGGAACAAGTACATGATTTGCCACCCAATCAGTGTGCACAACTTCTTTTATGAAATTGGCGGCCTTCAGCCTATTTATCTCCTTTCCTATAGCCTTGCGTCTCTCATCTCCAAAGCGTCTTGTTGCTTGCTTCACCGGCTTGGATCCTTTTATGACGTTGAGTGAGTTCTCGCCGAGTTCCCTCGGTACACCAGGCATGTCGGAAGGCGACCATGCAAAGATGTCACGATTCTCACGGAGGAACTCGACGAGCGCGCCTTCCTATTTGCTGTCAAGTTTGTTGCCGATGACGACTTGCTTAAACTTGTCGCCTGGGATGAGGTTCGCCTTTTTGGTGTCTTCTGAAGCTTCAAAGCTCTTCTGACATCAATCTTTGGCTTGGGCATGGAGTTGTCTGGGTCCGCCTCAAGTAGTGCGAGTTCTTCCTTTTGGATGACGGCTTCTGCGAAGGCGGCCATGCCACGCTCACACTCCTTGGCTTTCTTGAAGTTGTCGGAAATCGTGATGGTTCCGTTTTCCCCCGGCATTTTAAGCTTGCTGTATATGTAGCACGGCCTTGCCATAAATTTGGCGAAAGCCGGTCGTCCGAAGATTGCATCATAGGCGCTTTTGAAGGGGACAACTTCGAACCGAAGGAACTCTGAGCGGTAGTTCTCTTTTGGTCCAAAAGTTACCTTCAGCCTAATGCTCCCCATTGACTTTCCTTGCCTGTCGGGCACTATGCCGTGAAAAGTGAGGTTGCTGTGGTCCAGCTGATCCTCTGACAGGTTCATGCGGCTTAGTGTGTCGTAGTACAGGATGTTGAGGCTGCTGCCGCCATCCATGAGTACCTTTGTGAGTCTGAAGTTGTCGACAATGGGATCGACGACGAGGGCGTACTTGCCTGGGTGAGGAACGTGATCAGGGTGGTCGGACCGGTCCCAAGTGATCGTTGCTTCCGACCAGTTCAAATACTGAGGGACGTCCGGCATTGTCGCATTGAGTTCGCGCATCTCCGCCTTATCTGCCTTAGCCGAAGGTGTGCCGACAAAGCATACGAGAGATTCTTTGACCTTCGGATATGGTTTCTTTTTCTTGGCGGCCGCGTCATCCTCGCTTGAGACAGACATGTTGTCGTCATCCTCATCCTCCTTGTTGTCTTTCTTGTCGTTCTTCTTTGACTTCTTTGACTTCCGGCCGACTGTGGGGTCCTTTTTAAAGTCGTCCATGAAACGACACTCGCTAAGCATATGGTTGACCTTGCCAAGTGAGGCGTGGATAGGGCATGGCAAAAGTTTTGCCTGCTCATAAGTGATTCGCGCCGCCTTAGGCCCTGAGCCGGCGTCGCGATTATCTTTCTTATTCTTCCACTTCTTTTTACCGGCATTCCCTTGGAATGCGACAACTACCTCGTTGGAAGGTCCGGCTTTGTCATCCGCCGCCTGCTTGCGCTTGTTGTTCCGTTTTGGCATGATGTTGACGTCTGGATCATCGTCCCGGGCGTCGTCATCCGCCGCCGCATATTGGGCGGCTAGGTTGAGCATCTCGCCAAGGTCCGTGATTTGCTCGCGGACGAGCCGATGACGGAGCAAGGACTTCTTCTGCAGGCCCGTGTAGAAGGCGTGGATAGCTTGCGCGTCCGAAACACCATGGCAGTTGGCTTTTGCGCATATCCAACGGCTGACAAAGTCTGTCATGGTTTCGTCCGGCTTTTGGATACAGCGTTGCAAATCCGTGTAGGTATTTGGACGCTTGTATGTTCCTTGGTAGTGCTGGGAGAAAACCTTTTCCATGTCGTACCAGCTATGGATAGACTTTTCAGGAAGGTTGTCGATCCAAGCCCTTGCCGTGCCTTCCAACATGAGAGGTAGGTAACGGATGGCAATATAGCTGCTTCCGCCGGCAATTTCTATGGCCATGGCATAGTCGGCTAGCCATGAATCCGGCTTAACGAGGCCGTTGTACCTAGAACAATTTTTTGACACTGATATCATGTCCTTAGGGAACGGCTCTCTGCGGATGGCGTCGCCAAAGCACTTTGGTCCGGAATATAGCGGCTCCTTTCCTCTTGCTATGTCTTGTAGGAGGTGTCGTGCATCTTTTGGATCGAGCTGCCGTGCGCCTCTGTTTGCGTCTGGCTCGTCCTGCGCTGCCCGGCTTATGCTGCGCCTGGGCCCTTCTGCCGCCTCTTTCCTCTTGCTGCCGGTGCTACGCTGCGGAGACCGACTTCGACCTCTCCTTGGAGGGTCGTTACCGGCATCTTTCCTAGGCGGCAGTCCATTGCCCCGGCTACCGCCATTGTCGCGTCTTGGCTGGGCTGGAGGTGCCAGGTCTCTTCTGCTTCCTGTCCTTGAATTCTCGTCCCGCCTTGGTTTTAGCGGTGGCGTCTTCTTTGGAGGTGGCGTTGCCTTCCTTTTGTCGCCATGACTACTGGAGCCGGACGGGCCTTCGGGGTCATCGCCAGGTGCAGCTTTGCACTTTCCTGACTTAGACTCTAGGTCTCCCCCGCGAGCATCCGCCATGTGGCCGTAGGAATCAGCGCGAGCTTGTTGTTCTAGGGACTTGCTCACGAAGTGTCTTGCATTGGCCAGCTTTTCCTCCGCCGTGTAAGTTTTGTCGTCCAGGGTATCCAGCGCGGCAGCCGCGTCGAGGACGAGGGTGCAGAAAACAACATCTCCCCTTCTGTCCATGCGCTGTGGTGCCGTACGCCAGTAGAACCCGAGATCTTGAGCCGCTGTCGTTGCGCGTGTTGGCGGCTCCTTGTCACGGCGGTTTTTTGATGACTTTTTGTCCTCGAAGAGTTGCCGGCTTGTCTTAGCCGACAATTTCTCCTGTTCTTTCTCGATCTTCTTCGCAAGGCTCTCAACGTGCTCCTCTCTTTTTCGCAGGAAGTCAGAGTGCTTAAGCATGTTAATCCTAAGCTCTTCCACTTCATCGAGTGGGGTGTCTTTATTCATCGGAGTATTCATGATCTCGTCTACTTCTTTGATGACGGAGAGAAAATCCGGGGGTTTGCTGCTGCCGCCTTTCTCGAGGCCAGTTTTCTGCTTTGCGCGCACCTTGTCGGAACTTTCAATGGGTTGACCGGCAGTGGTGTCGCCGGCATCTTCCACCGGCTTGTTTTGTGTTTCCGAAGCAACTGGGGTTGTCTCGTGACCGACGACAACCATCATAGCCAGCTTGTCAGGCATGTTAGTATCCGCTGTGCCCTCTGAAGGAGCCGGATTACCACTGGAAAAGCGGGTTTTGATCTTCTCTTCGAAGAGACTAGCATCATCATCAGAGTCAGAGTCTACGTTGACTTGAACGGTAGATCTGGATCCGGCATCTGACATCGCATCCTCCTGGAGAGCAGGGAGGATTGACTCAGGATCGTTGTTTTCCGGCTGGGAGTCTGATCCCAGTCCGACAACTCCGACGAAGTGGAAATCAGATTCGGCCGACTCCTGGGAGAAGGCGGATTCAGATCCATCTTGTTGGTCGACTGCTTGGTCGAAGGGTTGGTGGGTGGGGTTGTAGAAACACGGTAGGCCGTACGCCTCTGGCGTATACCTGATGAAGACGTCGATCCCTCCGATCGGTATGATTGCGCATCCGATAAGGTAGTCGTCCGCCGGGAGCCAGGACTCATCCAGTTGACGTAGCTATGGCCGCCATACCTTGTGACGCGACTGAAGGCGATCTGCTTGCCCACGCCGCCAAGTGTTCCCGCCTGGAACGTGACGCTAGGAACCTTATGCCCAACGGTGGGCGCCAACTGTCGTGGTATCGGCATAATTGATAGGAGACGGGGGTCCTCTAGCCTACGTATGGATTGTGGGGAAGAAGGTTGGTGTCGTCGAGGACAGGATTGAACACAACGAGTTTACCCAGCTTCAGATCCCGCAGCGGTGGCGAGATCATACGTGCTGCTATAATTCACTATGAGGCAATAGCCGTGAACATGTTACAATGTGTATGATGCGTATTGAAGCGTGCCCTAAAGGCTTCCTGGTGGCCGGCTTATATAGGCGGCCAGACCCCAGGATACAAGGCAAGTACTTGTCCGGCAAGTAATCAGAGTCCTAGACCTAGCCGGCTTAGTTGCCGCCTTCCGTCTTGGGCTTGGTGGCTTGATGGGCTTCGGCCTTACGCCTTCTTGGACCGTCCGCCTACTTCCTTGTACGTCAGCTATCTGGGCCGCCCGGCAGGCTTCAGCCTTACCACCCTTGGGCCACCCTGGACTAGCCGGATTGATCCATGTTGGAGATACCCCTAGTTGATATATCCCCAACAACCCAAGCCTACGGGGGAAACACCGTTCGCCCTCGTTTATGGAGCCGAAGCAGTCCTCCCCACAGAGATAAAGCATGGATCCCCACGGGTCCTTGCCTTTTAATAGGACCAGCAAGAGGACCTCCACAATGACGACCTGCTACTCTTCGAGGGACTACGACGCCACGCCGCCCTCCGGGCGGCCAAATACCAGCAGGACCAGACACGCTACCACAGCCGCAATGTGCGCTCGCGTACCCTGGAGGCAGGCGATCTCGTCCTCAGCCGAATCATCTCCAGGGAAGGACACCACAAGCTGTCACCGATGTGGGAAGGTCCCAACAGGGTCACCCATATCGCCAGGCCTAGCGCGGCTCGTCTCGAGACTCAAGATGGCATCCCCGTCAAAAACCCGTGGAACATCATGCACCTGCGCAAGTTCTACCCTTGATCATTGTCACGCCCGTGATCATTGTCACGTCAAGACATCTAGCGGAAGAGGCAGCTTACGGCTCAACCTCCAAGCATTTTTTGTCTCTAGAGGTTAAAATCTCACGGCTTAAACCTCCCAAAAAAATTTGTCTCCAGAAGGAACAAACGCAAACGCAATCATCGTCATGCCCGTGATCATTGTCACGTCAAGACATCTGGCGGAAGAGGCAGCTTACGGCTCAACCTCCAAGCATTTTTGTCTCCAGAGGTTAAAAGCTCACGGCTTAAACCTCCAAGATCCAAAGGCTTATCTCGAGGGTCAACCCTCCGAGCTCTCCATGTAACGAGCCACCTCAGGCCGTTGAGAGTCTCTGCCACTAATGGGTGGTCCCCATGCATCCACATGGTCAAAACATTAACTTGGCAACTCCAAGCATAATGAGACAATTTCGTTTCCAAGTGAACTTAGCGCTACGGCGCCGCTATGTAATATTTGGTGGTGAGTTTTATTTACGCATTACTTCATTGAAATGTGCGCTTATATCTCTCCACATGCGTACCTCACGAGCGGGGGCTGAGTACGGTGCCAGTGGCTCAAACGACACACCAGCAGCACTGCAAAATCCAAGGATCCGAGCTCTGGCTGGAGGGAAAGATCCCACAAAAATGCCATCTCTACAGAGGACCTTGGTACTTACTCTCCTCACGAGGAAAGCCTGAGGGGACCTATAAGCGCGCACGAGTCCCCTGTACCGTGCACCAGCGTTTGGTTCGCCTCTCTAACATCTACAGGGAAGAAATGCTCCCGCAAGCCTGAGGAGGCGTCTGGGAACGGTTCCTCAAGAGGACCTCCTCGCCAGGCAAAAAGCCTCTACAAGGCGAAAACCTCGAGAAGCTAAGTCTCGCACCCGCGCCTTAAGAGCTTTTTCCGCTACTAGCACACGTTTGCCCCTCAGGCGACTTCGCTTTCCCTTACGCTTCATGGACTACTCGTATGTCTAAGGGGGGCACTTGAGCATCGCGACTCAGGGCTCTTACCTCTCCTAGACCTAAACTCCCCCCGGCCTTGCAGAGTCATTGCTCTAGCATACCTACGTGGCAGAGTCATGGCACGAAGAGATGGGTCCTATCGATGCAGAGAACAAATAGACATGAAGATGAGTCCAAAGAGACCTCTCGAGGGGCAAGCAAGCTAGAAGCAAATTGCAAACAAGAGTATATTACATGCCAAAAGGTCACAAATGTCTAAGCATAAAATTGTTTCAGATACAAGCGCACGCAAGCGCAATGACAAATAGCTCAGGCGGAGCCATCATCATCCTGGACCTCCTCCACTGCGCCCTCCTCGGTCTTGACACAGGCGGCCTCTTCCTCGCTGTCCTCCGCAGCGGCCTCCGCACGCCTGAAGCGGTTGCAGAAAGCGTCGACTTGCTCGCGGAGGGAGTTGGAGACCCACCGCGCATCCTCGCCTTGACGAGCCTCCAACACGATGGAGAGGTCAAAGCCGGGCGTGAGGATCCTGAGGTTGGTGAAGATGCGGTCCGGGAACACCCCCTGGAGCTGTCGAACTCGTCCTCGATCATCTCACGGAGGTCAGCGACGGGGCCCTCGAGCGCCATGAAGAGCTGGTCGAAGTAGACCAGGTACATGGCAGCATCACCACGGCCCCGAACATCGGCGTCTGGCGCGTCCGCCAAAAGCAGGGCGGCAAGCTCGTTACCCCGGGCGACCAGCGCTTGGAGCATGGGCTGCCGTTGCCTCGTGAGTGCACGAGCCGCCGTGGCAGAGTCAGCCGCCTTCGTCGCCCGCTCCATCGTGGGAGCCACCTGCTCCTCCACGTCCTTGGCTAGGGTGTTGAGGTCAAGGACGGCCTCGCTGCAGGCCTCCTCCCCCCGGCGTCGACCATCCTTGGCGCGCTTGAGGCGGGCCTCTAGCTTGGAGTTGCCTTCTCAAGCTCAGCGATCCTCTGAGCATTGGCGGCGTGCCTGGCCTTGAAGGGGTTTTCCTGCTTCTGGGCCAAGTCACGGTACTCTTGGGCTTTGGTCAGCCTGTACTGCTTCTTGCGCTCCTCGAGAGCCTCCTCCACCTCTTTCTTCTTCTCAGATAATTTCTGCTCGAAGCGCTCATAAGCACGCTTCTGGGCAGCTACGTTATCGTCGTACTGGCGGAGCGCCTGGGCCAGGTCGCCTCGCGCGCCTCAAGTTCCTCGCGCTGGGTGGCAAGCGCGCCTTCCGCCTGAAGCCGCTTCTCGTCGTGCAGCCGCACCTCCCTCTCCTTGAGGGCCAGCTGCCGCTCGCGCTCGGCGATGCTCTTGCGGTCCTCCCCCAGGGTCCCCTGAGCAGCCTGATGGGCGGAGAGAAGCTGGGCCTCCAGTTGGCTCAGCTTGCGGCGTTTTTGCGCCAACGAGCCCTCCATAGCCTCGCACTCGGCCGTCGCTGCGCGCAATAGATCAGCAGCGGCGTCGCGTTCCTCTTGGAGGGGTGCAAGGAGTTCTGCGGCGTCACAGATGGCCCCCTCGCGAACCTCTTTGGTGAAGCGGGTGGCCTCCTCGCGCGCGGCCTGCAGCGCCAAGTCCTCCTGCCAGCGGGCCTTGTCAGCCGCATTGAAGGACGCCCACGACCTCGCGAGCTCCTCCCGCTGCTAGGCAAGTTGTATGTCCCCAAGGGCGAGATGCGCCTCCAGGCCCCGCGCTCCAGTCCCAGCCACGGAGGATAAGGTCTTGGCTTGTCGAGGGTCCAGCCCCGGCGTCAAGTCCCGAGAGCCTGTCCCCGGGGTGCGCTCGGGGGCTAGGCTGTGCTCCGTCCCCGCCCACACCAGCGTCCTCCTAGCCGCCCGCGTCAGCCGGGCGCTCATCCCCTGCAGCCGGACGGGGCAAAGAAGAAGAATCTCGTCATGCGAACTCACCCGCGCCCTGTGGCGCCTCGCTTGCCTCAGCTCCTGGCTGCGCAGGTGCCATGGGCGCGCAGTGAAGTTGGCCTCGCCCCAGAGCGGTCCACGGCCACCTTGGTGCGTGGCTCGCGCCGCCCCGGTGTGGCCTCCGCGTTGGAGCCCTCCCCCTCCTCGTTCTTCTCCTCCACGGGGTGCGAGGGCGCCACCAAGAAGGCGTCATCATTGCCTGACGAGATGTCACAAACCTCGTCAGTTAATGGCCCGGCCCTCGAAGATGACACCTCCCCTTCCGCTGCCTCCTCCTCGCCTAGCCCAGCTCCCAAGGCCGAGGGAGAATCCGCTCCCTCCGCTCCTCGCGGCTCCGGCAACGACACCTCCATCCCAGCCAAGCCTGCCGGGGTGAACGGAGGCATCCCCTCCAAGATGACCATGCGCTCCTTCATGTTGTATTGATGGAGAGGTCGGAGCGTGATGGGGAGCTGATCCGCGGGAGGCACCATCGGGTTGATGAAGAGAGCGGACATGACGTTGTCGACGGTGTCCTTGTCGTTGTCCTCACGATGGAGCCGCATCTTGTCGTTTGGCCTAGAGTACATCCACATGGGCACCGAGTGTGCCTGGAGGGGAGCGATGCGGCGCGTCACAAAATCGGCCACAATGGTCTGGCCCGTGAGGCCCTCCTCGCGGAGAAAACTCAGGCGTCCCATCAGGCTCGCGTTCTTCGCGCCGTTGAAAGACGCCTTGCCCCAGTGGGAGTTCTTCAGCGGCGGCTTATCGGGGAACTCGAGGAAGGCGCAGGGATGCTCCACCCCGACGAAGAACCACTTCTGGCGGAAGTCGTCCACTTTCTTCGTCACCGAGGTGACGGCCTTGCCGTCACTCCACGACATGGCGATGTAGACACTCCCCATGCCGTCCACGATGCGGAACGAGACGCACCCTGAGAGATCGTTCTTCGCCGTGTTCCAGAGCGCGTAGAAGCACCGGAAGAGCCCCACCGTGGGCTCCAAGCCCAGGTATGCCTCGCAAAGGTATGCGAAGACGTCGAGGATCAGGACGGAGTTGGGGTGTAGATGCAGCAACTGCACCTGGTAGAACGCCAGTACCGCCTCCAGGATTGGCGAGAATGGCAGCACCAGCCTGGCGGCGAGGCAGTGCTGGAATATCGGGAAATACCCTTGCGGGCGTTTCCCGTGCGCCGCGGGCTTCAGCGCGGTGGCGCCGTGCTTGTTCGACCGGTCCTCTACTAGGAAGCGGACCTTGGCGAGTGCCTTGTCATTAACGTGCACACCCAGCAGAGCCGCGCCATGCGCAACCTCGGCGGCCTCCGCCTGGGAAGAGGAACCCGCGGCAGCCTTGCCTTTGCTCTTGGCGGGACTTATCGCTGGAACTTTGGGTGTCGCTGGAGGCGAAAGGAGAAGAGAGCGGAGGCGGAGAGCCGGAGAATGGCGGAGGCTTCTGCGAGAAGAATTGGAGACAGTAACGGCTCCCTACTCCGGCGCTCGGGCTTTATGTCCCTTCAAGGAGCAGTTACCGGGGCATGGTGGGACCCCCCACGATGCACGCCCCAGATCGTGCGCGACTGTTACTCGTCTGAGTGATGGGTGGCTCGGGCCGGCCGGGAACTTTGGGCCCACGATGCTCCGCCTACGCCCATGGGCTCAATCGCGCCCATCGCGGGCCCGGAGGCTACTGTCGGCCCGGGAGCCCACTCTCCCCATGCTCCGCACGCGGGCCGATCAGACGAAACGGCTAAAGACCAAGTTATCGCTTGGAGAGACTCTCGAGGGGCAAACATCCCCGAGGGCCTGAAGAGAAAGCAAGGGCCTAAAGAGGACCCGCGCTTCAGGAGACCCTCCCGAGGCGCAACGCGCCTGGAGGGAAGTCAACAGAAACCCCTCCACAGGCCGCACCAAGGCTTGTGGGGAAACATCGCTCTCCTTGCCGTTTTGGTGATAAAGAAGTCAATAAAGTTGCGTCGGTTGCGCCAGGACAGCTGGTACCTTCCTCTCTGATGATAAAGCGGCTGGACGGCGCAACAATCCAAGAAGATCGTCATCGTGGGATCCACTCCGGAAACTGCGGACCCTGCGAGTTGTTCTGCGCGGTCTTCAGCTTGTCGGCCACCGCCCCCAACTTTATCGACGATGGACCGCGTGCATGAACGATCCCGCAGCGGTGGACTCCAACTCCTTCACGCCACTGCCGTGTGGGAGCCTACCTTGGACGCCAAGCGGAAGAAAGACGACAGCGGCGCCTATAAAAGGAGCAAGACGTCCACCGTAGAGAAGGTCGGCCAATTGCGAGGATAACACTTGTAAACCCTAGTTCGGCTGAGTAGAATAGGTTTCGGCTGGAGGAGGAAGAAGACCATTGCTTCCCTCCCCAGGCACTAACTGCCTCAAGAGAGCCCTCGGCAAGCTCAGTTACTGTAACCTCCACAGTGCAATACAGACAAGCAGGAGTAGCGGTCTTACCTCCTCCTGAGGGATGTGAACCTGGGTACGGGCTGGTGTCTTTCTCTGTCATGGGTGTTCCTCTCCAGGCCCGGCGAGCACCGTCGTCGTGCCTCTCGAGGGTCTTGACCTCTTCGTTCAATCCCCTTCACGAACTACTCTTCACGAAGTGACTACCCCTGTTCCGTGGGAGTCATAACCCGACATTGTTCCCTGGGTGGCCATCCACAAGTGCACATACTCAGGAACCATAGAGATGGGCCTGAGTAGCCACTCAACTTCACCTCCGTATACAACCAATCCACCCAGGAGATTCTTTCTTAACTTTGTAGAATTTAGATTTTCATCAAACAACTTTTGCATAGCATCAGTAATTCTACTAAGTCATTACATTGGTACCTAGACACATGGGGATAGGGAAAAATTCTAAACAGTCTTTGCATAGCAGTACTATCCAACACATGCTTATAGAAATATACACTAAGTCATGCATATAGAAAATAGTAGGAGGTTTATGAATGTGCCACTTGCCTTTGGAAGTTGTCAGTGCTCACAACTCTTTTCAACGTAACTCGGGGCTCCCCGTTTAATCTAAACAATATAGACAAACCACAATACAACAATCAACATAAAATACAACAACACAACGCATACAAACACATACATAATGAACAGACAAGTTTCATAAACTTCTAAGGAAATATCTCATGCATGATGTGCAAAATATTTCTAAGGACTAGAGATTCATGTCATGCCATGAAATTCTTCTAAGTTAATGCAAGGCAAATATGTTGGTAAAAAATGACTAATAACAAAGGTCAGATGTTGGACAAAATACTTTTCTATAAATCATCTTGAATAAGCACTCTAATGGCTTAGTCATGATGTGCATAAATACTTAGATAAAATACTAAGCCTTTTCTACAAGGTGAACAACAATTATTAACAACTCTTTGTAAATTGGATATTTACTATAGTGAGAGAGACAGACACCCGGCCAACCACTTATGATTGTGGAACAAGTCTCATCTACGTGGACATGTAAGGTTAGTCTCCGGGCCGCTTCATCTCACTATGCTGCTAGGATCCAACATAATTCAAAGGTTATAATATCATGATCAAAATGAGTCTATGTCCAAAGTGGAAGACAAAATTAGGAAAGAGGGAAAAGATAGAAAGAAGGATGTAGTTGGTCTTCCAGGAATCTTTTCCTTGCTTCCTTGTAGCTTTCTCCTTGATGTGATGACTTCATTGCAATTTGTAGTGTTGATGGTTCTGAAGACTTGAAGGTGTTGACAGCACCCATGGTGGTCTTGAATACCTGCACTTAAAATAAGGCAGATACCCGTGTGTAGTGCAGATCCCTGGATCGATTCGTTTGCACACACAGTTTACGATGTAATATCACAACAAAGTATCAATTTTATTACATCGATAATCAAGACTTACAAAATATTCGATACAAGTTGCACAACATAAAGCTAGCTTTGAAAAAATAAACAGCGGAAATACAATAGAGTGAGTCTCCATCATCTTCATGTTGCCACACGCGAAAACATGTTGGTTGTAGACTCGAAACCTTTAAACGAAACCTCACTCGTCATCTGAACAATCTGTAATAAGAAAAATATTGCAACAATGTGGGTCAGATTCCATTAAAAATGGAGTCTGGCAAGTGACACTATGGTGGACACTTAGTGGAATAACTCTAATAACCTATATGCATATTTGGCTGGTGTAGTTCAAGGCTATTTTGCATAAAGCCAATTTTTCGTAACCCTTTGGAAAACACTTTTCTTCTATTCGAGACATCCGTGGCATAAAATCCACGGTCTCATTCTACCCTTGTTCTCTCATTCTACCCTTGTTCACCCATCAAGTTTTAATTTTGAAGTTGGAATGGTGGAATCCTCCGTTGACGTCCGTGATCAGCTGCTCAAATTCTCCGTACCGGGGACAGAGCTAAGTACTTAGTTTTACACTCTGCAGAGGTTGTGCACGTTCACCATTGTACCCATTCAACCCAAACTATCCTTTACACTCTGATG
The DNA here is from genome assembly GCA_026929855.1 of Poa annua. Taxonomy (NCBI): domain Eukaryota; kingdom Viridiplantae; phylum Streptophyta; class Magnoliopsida; order Poales; family Poaceae; genus Poa; species Poa annua. The sequence goes on from CM049432.1 coordinate 26,606,822, forward strand.
TGATAAGGAAAAGGAGAAGAATGAGACGAGATCTTTCAGAAGCATTTTCCCTCCCATTCCGGCTTGACCCGTTCCACCTAACACCCTCTACATCAGCTTGTCAAGCCGGGGCGAGTCCACGCGACTTAATTGATCATGCCAGAGCCCATATGGCAATGGCTTCACTGGAAGCAATCGTCACTCGGAGTTCTTCAGATTCCTCTGTTCTTGGGTGGCCGTCCACAAGTGCACGTACTCTAGGAACCATGGACATGGACCGGAGTAGCCACTCAACATAAACCATACAACCACTTTCCACCCAGGTGTTTCATTCTTATCTTAGTAGAATTTAGATTTTCAAAAAACCACATTTGCATAGCATCAATATTTCAACTAAGTATTATATAGGAACCTAGAAACAGGAGTAAGAAATTTCTACACAGGTCTAGCATAGCAATACTATCATACACATGCTTATATAAAAATACACTAAGTAATGCATATATAAAATAGTAGGAAGTTTATGAGGTGTGCCACTTGCCTTTGGATGATGTCTTTGCTCATATACTCTTTTCAACGTAACTCGGGACTCTCCGTTCAATCTAAACAATATAGACAAACCACAATACAACAATCAACATAAAACAAAACAACACAACACATACAAGCACATACATAAAGAATAAACAAGTTTTATAAAACTTTAAGGAAAAATATGTTTATGCATGATGTGCAAAATATTTCTAAGGACTAGATATGCATGTCATGCTATGAAATCCTTTTAAGTTATTACAAGGCAAATAGGTTGGTCAAAAATGACTAAGGACTAAGGTCATAAGTTGGATAAATACTTTACTATAAATCATATTGAATAAGCACTCTAATGGCTTAGCCATGATGTGCAAAACTACTTAGAGAAAATACTTAGTCTATTCTTCAAGGTGATCAACAATTATTATCAACTCTTTGTAAATTGGATATTCACTATAGTGAGAGACAGACACCCGACCAGCCACTTATGTTGTGGGACAGGTCATGTAAGGTTTGTCTCCATGCCGCTTCATCTCACTATGCTGCTAGGATCCAACAAACTTCTAGATGGTAATAACATGATCAAAAGTTGTTTATGTCTAAAGTGAAAGACAAGATTAGGAAAGAGGGAAAAGATAGAGAGAAGAATGTAGAATCTTCTCCTTGCTTCCTTTCTTCTTGATGTGATGACTTCATTGCAATTTTGTATACTTGATGGCTCTGAAGACTTGATGGTATTGATAGCATCCAAGTTGGTCTTGAATATAACTTAGTCATCAAGAGGTCTAAGAGAAGAAGGGAGAAAAGGAGAGAGAGGAAGCAAGACTAAGAAAATATTGCTGGTTGGTCTTCATGAACTTCTTCTTGATTTTCTTCTAAGTGCTTCTACTCCTTGAAGATACTTATGAATTCTTGTTTTCTTGGCTAAGTGCTTCATTGGCCTTCTAGCTCCATGTTGAAAATCCTAAGTGTATAAGTGCATAGCACTTTACCTAAATACTAAGTTGAAAATAATCCTAACTTAGAGAAAATACTGAAGAGGTTTTCCTATGAGAAGTATATCTATATGGTAAAATATGTTATGCATGCAATGCACTTTTTAATCATAAGAAACATCATACTAATTTTTGTGATATCTATAAAATATGCATGAGGCTATAAATGCAATTTGATTAATTTCTATTTTTGCAAAATATAATAAAATAAATAAATATAAGATTAAAGTTTTCTGTGATTAAATTTTTATAATAATTTTTTTATAAATAGTGTTAATAGACAGAGTGGATATAAATAAATTTATAGCAATTGGATTTATTCAAAAATAATCTTTCTATCAAAAGTTATGTCAAAAATTATTCAAACTATTCAATTTAAATATATAACTATGAAATCATTCAAATACTACTGAAAAATATTTTATAACAGAGGCATCATATTACAAATATTCCAAAGTTTCTAAAACAATTTTATTTACAATTTTTGGATTTATAGATTTAAAGTTATGGCAATTATACTCAAATCTTCCATTTGAAATTTGAATATTTTAAACTAAGTTAAATTTACATTCTAACAGATCTAAAATATTCTGCATGTCAAGGGCTTTCCAAAATATAAAAATATTTGGATTTGGATAAACATAGAAAAAGATATGATAAAACTAATGTGCAAGGTCTTTTCTGAAAAAATGCCAGATCTGTTGACTGGGCGCTGACTGGATCTGACGTGGCTGCTGACTGTGAAATGCTGACTGGGTTAAGTGATTCAATCTGGTCTATTGGATTCAGATCTGACGGATCTTAACAGATCGTACCGTTTCGGCTTAGGAGATCTAATTGTGTGCGTCGATTTCAGATCGGACGGACGGGGGCGATTGACCATGCCGTGGCGACGGTGGTGGCGCTGCGCTCGGGCGAGGATGCTCCGGTGGTTCCTGTGCACCCCTGGACTCGCTGACGACAGCTCCGGGTGCGGTCTGTCGCGGGGAAGGCGATGGAGGCGGCAGCGTCTTCCCGTTCATCCTGGAGCGGCGTGGACGCGCGGGCGGAGTCACGGGTACTCCGGCAACCTCCGGTCAAGCACGGACTCGGCGATCTAGCGCATAACAATTCACGGGAAAAATTAGGAGGTTGCGCATGGACCAAACAAGGAGAAAAAAAAAGAAATGAGGTCTCGAGGTCTACTGCATTCACCAGAAATGGAGAAGTTCACCGGCGGCAATGGCGGCGGCGCAGCTTCAAATCCGAGCAGCCTGGGGGAACCTCGAGCTAGGGTTTGAGAGGGGAATGAGAGAGGATGGTGCGGGGTTTATATGGGACAGAGGGGAAAACCAATCGCGCAATCCTCGCGACGAATTTTGGAAAGGGATCCGGAGTCGATTTCGGGCGGGATTTGAGGACAGAGGTTGAAGACGACCCCCTGACAGGTGGGTCCCGCATGTCAGGAAATTTTCTTTTCCTTTTTTCTTTTTCTATTTTCTTTATAACTTTTGATTTATGTGTCCAAATGAAGTCAAATCAATTTCTAAAAATTTGTAAAATTCATATCCATGCTTTAAAACATTAGTGGGCATGTTTTGAAAACTTTTTAAAATTAATAATTTTGAAATATTTGTTTAATACAAATTTGACACTTAATATCAAATTTAAAATTATAGCTTAATTAAATTTTCCTTTGGCTAAATAAAATTTGTTAAATACCCACATTCAAATATGTTTGAATTCAAGTTATTTAAACTCATTTTCAAATGCTAAATTCATTTTTGGCTTTTTAGTATAATACTAAATAGCATAACACATATATTTGAATTGAAAGGGAATTATAGAGTATTCATTTTTAATTCACTTTATTTTGTGCACCATTAAGTTTCATAATATGATAAATCATTTGAACACTCCATAACATACCTTTGGAAAGAATTTAGATTTATTTCATTTCTTATATTAATTATATTCATGAAGATCAATTTATGTTTGAGAATTAATGAACATAGTTTAAGTTAATGAAATGCTTATTTGGATAATCAATGAATTTAAATCTATGAAGTCTTAAAGTTATAAACTATAGACTTGTAATTTCCAAAACTATGTTTTGAACTTAGTAAAAGAATGAAAACCATTTGGCAAATAGATCAGGTTTTAATTAGTTTAAAAGAACACTTGTAAATATTATTTTAATTTATGAATAGCTATGGCTAAGTAGTTGGAATCAAATACTTATAAAGAAACTATTTTGTTACATGAAAATGATTTGAAAGTTTGTAAACATTTGTCAAATTAGATATTGAGGTTTTAAGAATTACAATGGATAATAAATTGTTTAACTTGAAACAACTTTTGAAAATAATGATAAACTTATATATGTGAAATATTAAACTCTTTCAATATGTTCGAAGTCTTTCATAGTTGGTTTTCTTATGCATTTAATGTTTTATTTTAAGCAAAAACAAAATGTTGGTAATTTTTAAACATTATAAAATGTTGGGATGTTACACATATAACTTAGTCGTCATGAGATCTAAGAGAAGAAGGGAGAAAAGAGAGAGAGAAAGCAAGACTTAGAAAATGTAGCTGGTTGGTCTTCATGAACTTCTTCTTGATTTTCTTCTAAGCGCTGCTACTCCTAGGAGATGTTTCTGAAGTCTTGTTTTCTTGGCTAAGTCCTTCATTGGCCTTCTAGCTCCATGTTGGAAGTCCCAAGTATGACTAAGTACGACTTTTTCAAAACCACTAAGTCGAAAGATAAACCTAAACAAAATAATTAGAGAAAACTAAGTGAGAAGTTTTCCTATGATGAGTATAACTATACAATAAAATATGTTATGCATGAAATGCAACTTTTTAATCACAAGAAACAACATACAATTTTTTGATTTTTATAAAGTATGCATGAAGCTATAAATGCAATTTAATTAATTTCTATTATGGGAAAATATAATAAAAGGGGTAAATACAAGATTAAACTTTTCTGTGATTAAATTTTTATAACAAAATTTTATAAACAGTGCTAATAGACAGAGGGGATTTAAATAAATTTATAGCAATTGGATTTACTCAAAAATAATGTTTCTATCAAAAGTTATGTCAAAATTATTCAAACTATTGAAAATAAACATATAACTGTTAAATCATCAAAATAATACTCAAAAATATTTTATAAAGAGGCATCATATAACACATATTCTAAGAATTCTAAAACAATTTTATTTGCAATTTTTGGACTTATGGACTTAAAGTTATGACAAATTTAATCAAACTCTTTATTTGAAATTTTAATAATTTAACTAAAATATTGACATGTCAAGAGATTTGAAATGACATAAACTTTGTTGAATTTGGATTTGTTATTTAAAAGATATGATGGTTTGAAAATGTAGGGCTTTTCTGCAAGACTACCAAATTAAACTAAATCGACAATTCATTTTCCACGTCGGCGTTGACTGGACGCTGACTGTGCATGCCACATAGGCACGGACGTGGATAAGTGAACTACCATGGGCTGCTGGATCTGGATCAGACGGACGACATCGGGCTACCGATTCGTTTTAAAATGATCTAATCGTGGCCGCAAAACAAAAATCGAACGACTCTCAGACGTTGACCAATACCTGGTGTCGCTTCTCGCACGAGTCGAAGGGGATGGTGGTGCCGGCGCTCGGGCGCGGACGGCGCCGGACCTGCGAAGGCTCCCCGGACTCGCGGTGTCGATGACCGCGTGCAGCGTGAGGTTTCTGAGGCAATTGTGACGGTTGTTGGTGTCGGGGTACTCCGGTTCGCCGACTATTTTTCCCCGGAGTGGAGGAAGGCGGAGGTGACTTCGGCCGTGGATGAACTCGACAGTCTGGGGCGCTAGGAAAATTTGGAAGCAGGTTAGGAATGTGCACGCGTGTGAGACAAGGAGGATGGAGGGAAGGGGATAGGCCGAGGTCGTCGGAGCTCACCGGATTTGAAGAAACTCGCTGATACGTCCAAACGTATCTACTTTCCCGAACACTTTTGCTATTTGTTTAGCTCTAATTTGTTTGTTTTTGATGCAACCAACACGGACTAACGCTGTTTTCAGCAGAATTACCCCGGTGTCTCCTTTTTGTGCAGAAATATCAACTTCTGAGAAAAATCCCAAAAGGCATCCATGATCCGAGGGGAACCTAGAACCACAAAGACCAAACGGAGAAGAACCATGGGGGCTCCACACCACCCCGTGGCGCGGCCAGATGGGACCCGCGCCAGCAGGTCGTGGGGCCACCTCGGCCGCCTCCTCACGACCCCCTCGTGGCTACTTAACCCTCCTGACCTAAAAATGTTCAGGGGATATCCACTTTTCTAGAGAACACCACCATACGCCGCCGCCATCGCGAACCCTAGTCCGGGGACCAGAAGTCTCTGTTCCGACACCCTGCCGGGACGGGGAATTGAAGATGATCATCGCCATCGTCATCTCCACCACCTCTACATCAACCATCCATGAGTGAGTAATTCACCGCTGTATGCTTGAGCGGATAGTAGGGATTGGATAAGATCACTCATGTAATAGTTGTAAGATTGTCAGGGCATGGTGCCTAGCATCCGTTATCAGTGTTTTACGTCATTGTTGAAACTTGTCATGCTTAATGCTTGACAATAGGGCCCGGGTGCCATGATTTCAGATCTGAATTTGTTATTGTATCATGATAATAATCATTGTTTTAAATCATATCTATGAGTTTTATACACATGTTATTGTCCGAAACCGATGGCCCCAAAGTGACAGCAATTGGGATAACCGGAGTGAATGGCTATGATGTGAGGATCACATGTATTCACGGAGTGTTAAAGCTTTGCTCCAGTACTTTATTAAAAGGAGTGCCTTAATTGCGAGTAGATTCCCTAGAGGTCCCGTTGCAAACGGGATGGCAGGACAAAAGATGATGTGCAAATTTCTCATTACGAGCCCGCACAGCTAAATTGGAATACATCCTTATGATTAGTTAATACTTGGATGCTTTATATTATTTATCTCAAATGCATATGCTATGTTATTACATGAATTATCTTATCCATGCAACGCCCGTACATCCATCCCTATGCCTACAGTATTTTAATCTTGCTGTCTACATCAATCACAACCGTTGTCTTAATTTTCCCGCTACGGTTATTTCACTACTGTCTCTGCTATAAAATTGTTGCTCCTGATAATTTGCCTCGAGCAAGTCTATTCACAGGTGCAGCTTATCTGACAAATCATCTGTTAAAACTTATAAATTTTCTTTGGCTCCCCTTGTGTCGAATCAATAAATTTGGGATTTACTTCCCTCAAAGACTGTTGCGATCCCCTATACTTGTAGGTCATCAAGACTATTTTCTCGCACCGTTGCCGGGGAGCATAACTTTATTTGTAAGCCCACCCGACTGTGATATTGTTCGCTGGAATTTATTCATCATGGGAAGAAATGCTGATAAGAAGTTTCCCATCATGACATCCACGACAATGAAAGGTACAACTCTGAACTCTGTTGGTGCGCTTCATTCTCCGTCTGTGTTGAGTAAGCCTGTTACACCACCACAACCTGCACGTTCTGTTACTAATGCTGAATCTGAAGTTACTTATGATGATGCTTCTACTGTTCTTGATGAAACTGGTTCATTAGGTCCATTTTTAGATGCTACTATTGCTAAATCTAAACAAATTGAAAATGCTTAAATTCCTAATGAAAATGCTGAAACACCTATTAATTCACCTGAATTTACATGTGATACTGATGATGAGTGTTGTTGCGCTCGAAACGCGTCACACGAACACATCCTCATGTACCCGCGGTGCCGGGGGAGATACTCCGCAACTCGCCCCGCGGGAGGCTGGCTTACAGCGCGATACGCAAGACAGTAAGCCGGCGCTTTTGAGACCAGACGTCCCAGCCCCTCGGGAAGCCCCGTCTGAGGAAAGCCGGCAACGATTGGCTGATCTAAGCCGGACTTGGCCGCTCTCAGCTCGGTTTTCGTTATCCGGCGAGATCTACGAAATCCCCGAACAATGGAAGCAGGAACAAGGGTTGAAGGAGACAAAAGTAGGGTTGTATTGATAGGTTGTCGATTGTTTGCTTAATTTCAATCGGCCATCACCTCTCACATATATATGAGGCGGCTGGACTTCCCGTACAAGTTTTGGACTCCTACGCGAATTACAATTCATGGTTTAAGTCGGATTCTATCCTAACTTGGCGGATCCTTGATCGGCTTCGTACTAGATCCGGACTCCACCTGTCCGTCTTATTTGGAAAGTTGCCTTCTTCTTCCAGCCCGATCACAAAATTGCCTTCTCTTTTGCCACCTTAGGACTTCCGCCTTGATACAGGCAAATTGCCTTAAGGAAAGTTGCCATTTGTCTTCCGCCTTGATCAACGAAAGTTGCCTTTTGCCTTCCACTTGGATCAGGGAAAGTTGCCTATCTCCTTCCGCCTTGATCGGAGAAAGTTGCCTTCTTTAGCCTTTCATCTTGATCGGGGAAAATTGCATTTTGTCTTCCGATCGGAGGAAGTTGCCTTTTGTCTTCCTCCTTGATCGGAGGAAGTTGCCTTCTTTAGCCTTTCACCTTGATCGCGGAAAGTTGCATTTTGTCTTCCGCCTTGATCGGAGGAAGTTGCCTTTTGTCTTCCGCCTTGATTGGAGGAAGTTGCCTTTTGCCTTCCGCCCGGATCAGGGAGAGTTGTATTCTTTTGCTGGCTTGTTTTGACAAAGTTGGCTTCTCTTCTGTCTGCTCATTTTGACAACATTGGCTTCCTCTCTGCCGCCTTGTCTTGACAAAATTGGCTTTCTGCCGCCTTGTTTTGACAATGTTGGCTTCCTCTCTACCGCCTTGTCTTGACAAATTGGCTTTCTGTCCCCTTGTTTTGACAATGTTGGCTTCTCCTCTACCGCCTTGTTTTGACAAGGTTGGCTTCTTTTCGTCCACCTTGTTTCGACAAAGTTGACTTCGTCCACCTTGTTTTGACAAAGTTGGCTTCTTTTCTACCACCTTCTTCTGACCTTGCTTTTCCTTAGGCTAGAATTGACTTGCCTCCATGGGCCTTCCAGCAAATTTGCACACCCAAATCTGCCTTCCGCCTTGTTCCAGTTTTGCGATACTGAAACCCGTCAGCTGCCAAAAACGGGTGCTAACATGTGTGATGATATATATGTGGATCTTGATGATGCTCTTGTTAAAGAAATTAATGCTATGAAAGATGCTAGTGCCTTTGAAAAACTTGTTGAAAAACGTGTAGTGAAATATAAATTATCTCCTGATGCTAAATTTGCTACATGTCCTATAAACATAAAAGATAAAGCTTATGATTTCTCTCTTGATTTGGCTCATATAGCTTTTCTTGAAAGAGAACCTTTCTATGGAACTGAAAATGAAAGTGCTGTAGAACATATGAATGTATTGTCTGATTTGAGTGGAATATATGCTGAGGACATTAAAAGACGCACTTACTTTGTTGCTAAATATTTCCTTTCTCATTAGAAGGAGAAGCTAAAACTTGGTATAATAATTTGTCTCCTGGTTCCATCACTAGTCCTAAGGGTTTGCTTGATGCTTTCTTTAAAAAATATTTTGTTGCTAGTGCTCAACATGATGCTTTGTTAAAAATCTATAATTTTAATCAAGAGGAAGATGAGAAATTGGCTAAGGCTTGATACGCTTTTGTTGCATATTAAGAGGCCAACCAAACCATGATTTGGAGAAAAATAATCTACTTGATAAATTTTAAAGTGGACTAACTGCTGAATCTAGGACATACCTGAATAGTTTTGCTAGTTGTATTTTCAGGAAAAGGACCCCCGAAGAAGCTGAGGAATTATTGGCTACAATATGCAAGAATAATGATGATTGGGATATTCCTGAACCTACTCAAACACCTCCACCAACACCGAAGTAGAGAGGTATGATTGAAATGATAAGGGAAGCTAAAAGATCTCTTCAAGAGAGTGGTATTAAATCTGAAGATGTGAAGTATTTACCTCCTATTGAAGAATTATGTAAGCATATTCCTCCTCCAACCGTTATTGAGGTACACTCTCTCCAAAGGTTTGATGATAGACATATCCCTTACTCTAAACCTCCTGCTCAGTGCTTTGATGAATTTGATGATTTTATTGTTAAGCAATGCAATTTTGATGATATACGACAATTTCGAGTTGGGTAAGAGGCTGGTAATGAACTCTATTTGTTTCTCATTTTTGTACATATACTCATTCATGTGAGCAAGCTTAGATGGTTCGCATAAGGTATATGTCGATTGGTGGATGCTTAGTAGTTCGTGTTCTTTTATGATCGTTTCTAATTTATTTATTTATGATGGACGTCATGTCTCTTTGGATATTTGCTTACATTGTTTTCCTCATAATAGAATATGACATTGTGGTATCCTACTTTGAACAATGCATTTGAATTGACTTGGCACATGCTTACACATGTTATGACTGAAAACAAAAAGTCAATTAAGCTTTGATGACATATTTTGACTCAGAGTTCTTGTATCTTTATTATGCCTCCGTTAATTCTATTTCGTCACAAACATGATTATGACAGTTATTGCTTTCTTGAATTGTCGCTTTCCCATCTTTTGCTAGCCTCCACTTGTACTAAGCTGAGATAATGCTTGTGCTTCCAATCTCTGAAAACCAAGTTATTCCAAAGAGTCCACCATAAATACCTATGCATGGCAATTTCAAACCATTCAAGTAAATTCACATGTGCTACCTTTAAAACCTTCAAACACTTCTCAATTTGTGCCACTGTTTTGAGCTCATGAGGAAGTATGTGGGGTTACGGATATCATCCTTGTCGTTTGCCTTTGGACAGACTTTCGCCAACCAGACTAGTGGCATATACATCCGCTTATCTATTAATTTGCAAAAAGAGCTGGCAAATGGGGTGCCCAGTCCCAAATTAATTACAACTTTAATTATTGCATTCTCTTCACATTTTTGCCCTGATCTAATCAGTCAAGCAATGACAATAGTTTTTAACCACACGTGTAAACAAGAGAAATGTGGGATGATCTGCCTTTGGGTAGAATTAACGTCATTCATGGGAGCTGTTCTTAAGAAAGTCTGGATGACAAGGGGGGTAGAGTACCCATTACCATTCGTTGACCTAACAACCACCACTCAAAAACAATTTTACCTGTGTTTTCAAAATGATAAGAAGCTCTTGCACATGTTGAATCCCTCTTCCCTCAATGAAGGGCATATATTTTACTTTACTGTTGAGTCACCAGCCTTCTTTGAGCACCTTCTCGAGAGCATAATTGTCATTCTTAGTGTAATGTACTTGTCCCTTAATATGTTAACCGCGGTGTAATCTAGATGCTTTTATCTTTGATATCTTTATCTCTAGTCATCCCTTGAAACTCAGAGGTGCCTGGGCATTTATGTTTTGCTGTTACATTCGGGCAAGCGAGATACCACTTTATCATACTTTCTTATGATCTTTGCAATCTTGTGAATTGATATGTTTCATGTTATTTATCATCGGTATAATTGACATATTTTCATGGTTTACATAACTATTGGGTGACACCGTTCATATTTGTCTTATTATGAATAGTCTAAGCATTTGTTCTCGTAATGATAATATTTACATCACATGAGCAAATGAGTTCATGAAAGTTCATTTATCGCACTCAGTTGTTAAATGACTTGCTTGAGGACAAGCAATAAGTAAAGCTTGGCGGGAGTTCATACGTCCAAAACATATCTACTTTCCCGAACACTTTGGTTATTATTTCACCTCTAATTTGTGTGTTTTGGATGCAACTAACGCGGACTAACGCTGTTTTCAGCAGAATTACCCTGGTGTCTCCTTTTTTGCAGAAATATCAACTTCATAGAAAAATCCCAAAAGACATCCAAGATCTATTTTCTATCCGAGGGGAACCCAGAACCACGAAGACCAAACGGAGAAGAGCCAGGGGCTTCACACCACCCCGTGGCGCGGCCAGATGGGACCCGCGCCAGCAGGTGGTGGGGCCACCTCGGCCGCCTCCTCGCGACCCCCTTGCGGCTACTTAACCCTCCTGACCTAAAAACGTTCAGGGGATATCCACTTTTCCAGAGAACACCACCGTACGCCGCCGCCATCGCGAACCCTAGTTCGGGGACCAGAAGTCTCTGTTCCGGCACCCTGCCGGGGAGGGGGAATCAAAGGGGATCATCGCCATCGTCATCTCCACCGCCTCTCCGTCAACCATAAGGGGATGGTAGTGATTGGATGAGATCACTCATGTAATAGCTGTAAGATTGTTAGGGCATGGTGCCTAGTATACATTATCGGTGTTTTACATCATTGTTGCAACTTTTTATGATTAATGCTTGACACTAGGGCCCGAGTGCCATGATTTCAGATCTGAACTTGTTATTGTATCATGATAATAATCATTGTTTTGGATTGTTGGCCCAGTGGAGACTGGGGTATGAAGAGCCCACTCTCCCCAGGCCCCGCACGCGGTCTGATCAGACGAAACGACTAAGGACCAAGGCATCTCTTGGAGAGACCCCCGAGAGGCGAACCCCTTCGAGGGCCTGAAAAGGACCCGCGCTTCAATAGACCCTCCCAAGGCGCAGGGATGCCTGGAGGGAACTCAACAGAAACCCCACCACAGGCCACTTCGGGCTTGTGGGGAGACTTCGCGGCCAAGGAAGTACGGCAGGGCGCACATGGCTTCTGCCGTATCCGTAGGGTGACACAGGCGCTCCCCTTGCCACTTTGGTGATAAAGGAGTCAATAAAGTTGCAAAGCCTGGGCCAAGACAGCTGGTACCTTCCTCTTCCATGATAAAGCAGCTGGACGGCGCAACACTCCAAGAAGATCGTCATCGTGGGATCCACCCCGGAGACCGCAGTCCCTACGACCCGTTCTGCGCGGTCTGCGGCTTATCGGCCACCGCGCCCAACTTTATCGACGATGGACCGCGTCCATGGACGATCCCGCAGCGGTGGACTCCAACTCCTCCATGCCGCTGCCGTGTGGGAGCCCACCTTGGACGCCAAGCGCAAGGAAGACGCCTGCGGCAACTATAAAAGGAGCAAGACCTCCACCGTAGAGAAGGTCGGCGAATTTCTTGGGAAACACTAGTAAACCCTAGCTCAGATAGTAGAATAGGCTTCGGCTGGAGGAGGAAGAAGACCATTACTTCCCTCCCCAGGCCCGAACTGCCACGAGAGAGTCTTCGGCAAGCTCAGTTGTATAGTAACCATCCACAACGCAATACAGACAAGCAGGAGTAGCGGTCTTACCTCCTCCTGAGGGCCGTGAACCTGGGTACGGGCTGGTGTCTATCTCTGTCGTGGTGTTCCTCTCCAGGCCCGGGTAGCATCGTTGTCGTGCCTCTCGAGGGTCTTGACCTCTGTGTTCAATCCCCTTCACGAACTACTCTTCAGGAAGTGACCACCCCTGTTTCGTGGGTGTCACAACCCGATATTTATCGCGCCAGGTAGGGATTGAGGCGCGTCAACAACCTTCGAGCCGCCTTCGCGCCATGGTGAACACCCGCGCTACCCGCGCCACCCGCGCCAACAGGCGCGCGCCTGAAGGAGCACGCGCCACGCCCGGCGCCACAGCGACGCGTAGACGACGGGGCGACCCCGCCGTGAAGAGCGCGCCAACTCAGGCCCTCATGTGGAGGAGCCCGAGCACGAGGAGGATGCGCAGTCGTCGCACCTGACGCAGCGTCCGAGGGGCTCCGGTCCAGGCAGGACAAACCCCGTGCTACACACCGCCCTGCTCATGGCGCAAAAGGTTCTCCGCTACCAGCCCACCGCTGAGGCCCACAAACAATGGCTGGAGCGCCTCAACCACCTCGTCGGCATCGCTACGACTCGCCCTGCTCCGTTGCAGTCCGCCGTGCACCCCTCCCTCGGGGGCATGGCTGCGCCAGACGCGCCACCGCCTCCGCCAGGGCTTGCACCGGCAGCGACGCAGAGGGTCGCCTCCCACGCGTCCTCACCTCATGACTACTTGATCGTGCAGCGCACCACGCCAGACGCTCTCGTGGGGATGGAGCTCCACCGCAGCCGCCAAAACCGGCTCCTGGAAAAATCGGCCAGGCGGGCCAGCAGAACCGCATCGCGCTGCAGCACGGAGTCGCCACGTACGCCACCGGCTGCATGGCGTTCACCCGCTCCTTGCGCCGCGAGGTTTGGCCCCCGAAGTTCAGGCCGGCTCTCCCGAAGGGCTATGACGGCTCCAGCAACCCCGTCGAGTTCCTGCAGCTCTACACCACCTCCATCCAGGCGGCAGGCGGAGACGACAAGGTCATGGCCAACTGGTTCTCCCACTGGCTTCGCGACTCTGCGCTGTCGTGGCTCCTGAACCTCCCCGAGAACTCTGTGAACTCTTGGGAGGAGCTCTGCAAGCAGTTCGTCTCCAACTTCAAGGGGACGTACAAGCGCGCGCTCACTCACAACGACCTACGCGCGGTGGTGCAAAAGAAAGATGAGACCCTCCGCAAGTACATCCAGCGCTTCAGCCAAGTGCGCAACAAGATCCCGAACATCCCTAACACCCAAGTCATCGCCGCCTTCCGTGAGGCCGTCAGCAACAGCAGGATGCTCGAGAAGCTGGGCATCCACGACAAGCTCACCTTTGTGGTGAAGCTGTTCGACCTAGCGCACATACGCGCCAAGGCTGAAGAGGGACTCATCTTCGTCAAGATGTCCTCGAGAGGCGACGAGCACGCTGAGGGGTCCAGGAGCAAGAAGAAGGAGGAGCCCAAGCGGAAGGCCACCGCGGTCCTCGCAGCAGAGCATGACGCGAAGGGAACCCGCAGGGACTCTCCCGAGCCCGGGGAGAGGAAAGACGACCACCGCCCATTCTGCATCTACCACAACAGGCGTGGTCACTCTACCGAGACTTGCTTCAACCTCAAGAGGCTGAGCAAGGAGCGCGAACAAGTAGAAGGCAGCGGCACCGCGGTCGAGGCCGTGGCTACCACGGAAGTGGGCGCAAGACTGGCTACCAGAAACCATCTGGCAATCAGTCCACCGCTACGGAGAGGAACGACAACATCCCTGACGAGGAAGATGGAGGCTATCAAGCTCCAAGAGGAGCCATTGCCTGCATCCTCGGTGGGGCACAGGTGCCAAAATCGAACAATCAGTTCAAGCAGTTCGCTCGTGAACTCAATACCGCCCTCCCCTGTCTCGAGACCTCCAGGCCCCTCAAGTGGTCGCAGTACACCATCGCCTTCGACGGTCAGGACCACCCCAAGTCCACCAAGACTGTTGGAAACCTCCCGCTGGTCTGCAGCCCCACCATCGACAACATCGCTGTCTCTAAGACACTCATTGATGGTGGAGGAGGCTTGAATGTCATCTCCATAGAGACGTTCAAAGCGCTTCAAGTGCCCTACGAGCGGCTCATGCCCTCTAGGCCCTTCACGGGAGTCACCAGTGGCTCGATCGAGCCTCTGGGGCAGGTCAGGCTAGCCGTCACCTTCAGAAGCAAGGAAAACTACCGCACCGAGCACATCGACTTCGATATTGCGCACATCGGCCTTCCGTATTACGCCATCCTCGGCTACCCCGCACTCGCAAAATTCATGTCCGTCACGCATCATGCCTACAACATGGTCAAGATCACCATCCGTGGACATGTCCTGGTTGCTACGCGCGCTGTCGAGACCGCCTACAAGGCAGCCGCCATGGAGTTCCCTGCAGACGAGGACATGGAGCCTCTCGAGATACCCAATAAGAAGAAGCAGCTGTTCTCCTAGGAGCCAGCCGCTACAAAGAAAGTCTCTCTAAGTTGCAGCAGCTCGGGGGCTGAAGGCTCGGGGGCTAGCATCACCATTGGCGCTACGCTGCCTCCCAAATAGGAAAGCACGCTCGTTGCCTTCCTCCGGGCAAACTCTAACATGTTCGCATGGACTCCGTCAGATATGTCCGGCGTACCGAGGGAGGTGAGCGAGCACCACTTAGCCGTGTGTCCAAACGCACGCCCCGTCAAGCAAAGAGCGAGAAAACAAGCCCCCGAGAAGCAAGCATTCATCTTCAAAGAGGTCAAGAAGCTTAAAGCGGCAAAAGTCGTCCGCGAAGTCGCACATCCCACTTGGCTCTCCAACGACGTGGTCGTCCCAAAACCCCCCGGAGGAGGCTGCCTCTGCATCGACTACACTGATGTGAACAAGACTTTCCCCAAGGACCCTTATCCCATGCCAAGAATCGACCAGATTGTGGACTCCACGGCAGGTTGCGACCTCCTCTGCTTCCTTGATGCCTTCTCTGGTTACCATCAGATAAAAATGGCCAAGGAAGATGAGGAGAAGACGGCTTTCCTCACCCCTTGCGGTGTGTCTTGCTATGTCTGCATGCGCTTCGGCCTAAAAGACACCGGAGCCACTTTCCAGAGGCTAATGAGGATAGCACTTGGCGAGCAAATGGGCAGAAATGCCGAGGCTTATGTCGATGACATTGTCGTAAAATCTCGTGAGGGAAATACTCTCCTCAAGGACCTTGAAGAGACTTTTGCCAGCTTGCGCAAGGTGAACATCAAGTTCAATCCCGCCAAGTGCGCCTTCGGAGTGCCTTCAGGCAAATTGCTTGGTTTCCTCGTGTCCCACCGGGGCATAGAGGCAAACCCGGACAAAATTAAGGCAATAGAAGAAATGCAACCTCCACGCTGGTTCAAGCACATGCAACGCCTAGCAGGATGCATGGCCAGCTTAGGTAGATTCATCTCTAATTTCGGCGAAAGAGCTCTGCCGTTCTTCAAGATTATGAAAAGAACCGACACTTTCAAGTCGACTCATGAAGCAGAAATAGCATTTGAGTATTTGAAGAGGTACCTGGCCAACCCACCAGTCATGGTCGCCCCAAGGACAGGCGAGCACTGAAGCTGTATCTATCAGCCACTCCACAGACCGCCAGTGCCATCCTTGTGGTAGAAAGCGAAGAGCCAGTCCTCCACAAGAAGAGTGCAACCACTCCAAAGCCAAAACCCCCTAATGAAGAGCTCGACAAAGGAACATGCCTCACAAACCCACCGCCAGGCCCAAAGCCACAAGCGGAGCCTACCCCAAGTCAACCACTACAGGATGGTCTTGCCAGCGAGGGCCCTGAAGAGCCTCCACAGGCAAATCCCCTTGAGGGCCCTGAAGAACCTCAACAGGCAAGCCCCCTCGAGGGCTCTAAAGAGTCTCCGCAGACCAGCCCCCTTGAGGGCCCTGCAGAGCCTCTTCAGTCAGACAGCGGCGCGCCTAAACTGACAACCCTTGTCGAGCACCTAGTCTACTTCGTCAGCACAGTACTACGCCATTCTTGCAAACGGTACACAATGCAGAAAAAGCTCCTCGTCGCGCTTCTCATCGCCTCAAGAAAGCTGCGACGCTACTTCCAGGGACACCCCATCACGATGGTCACTTCTTTTCCCATGGAGCAGATCCTGCGCAACCCTAATGCCACAGATCGTGTCGCTGGATGGAACATAGAGCTACATCCATTCAATTTGCGTTTCGATACCACAAGGGTAATCAAAGGAAGAGCGCTGGCAGACTTCGTCACCGAATGGACTGATCCAACCCCTGAAGAGCCTTTAGGAGAAGAACAAGAGCCCTCTGGAGACAAAATGCCCAGCCACTGGACCATGAAGTTCGACGGAGCTTTCGCTGGCGTGGTCTTGATCTCACCAAAAGGCGACAAGCTATATTACGCGGTCTAGCTATGCTTCGGAATTGACAAGATATCCAACAATATCGCTGAGTACGAAGGCCTGCTTGCTGGCCTACGCACTGCAATCGCGCTAGGCATCAAGCACCTACTCATCAAGGGCGACTCCCAGCTGCTTGTCAACTTCTCCAACAAAAGCTATAAGCCTAAGGACGACCACATGGTCGCATACCTTGAAGAGGTCCGTAGGCTTGAGAAGCACTTCAGGTTAATGG
This sequence comes from Poa annua, assembly GCA_026929855.1. Classification (NCBI taxonomy): domain Eukaryota; kingdom Viridiplantae; phylum Streptophyta; class Magnoliopsida; order Poales; family Poaceae; genus Poa; species Poa annua. The sequence continues at coordinate 26,624,226 of CM049432.1, forward strand.
AGCTCATGCACATCCCAAGAAAAGAAAATCAAGAGGCTGACGACATTGCAAAACGCGCGTCAAAGAAGCAAGCTCAGCTGCCAGGCGTCTTTGAAGAAAGACTCGTCAAGGCATCCATAAAACAGCCTCAGGAGGCCATGCCCGCAAGCACAGACGAGACACTCCTGCCACCACCTACAGTCGGGGCTCCCGATTGCGGCCCCCCTACAGAGGAGCGTCTTTTGCTCACAGCAGCGCATCAAGAAGCAGGATGGATTGACGAGATCAAAGACTACCTCACCAAAGGGATCCTTCCCGAGGAAGATGTTGAAGCGGAGCGAATTGCCCGCCAGGCAAAATCTTACCAAATCCTCGAAGGAAATCTCTACCGCAAGCGCCCAAACGGCATCGCGCTCAAGTGTGTATGTCCTGAAGAAGGGAAAATGCTGATCAAAGACATCCACAGCGGGGAGTGCGGCCACCATTCGTGCGCCCGCACCCTCGCAGGAAAAGTATTCAGGAGCGGCTTCTACTGGCCTCAAGCACTTCAGGATGCAGTTGACATCGTTCAGGCATGTGAATCTTGCCAATTCCACGCCAAGCAAATCCACCAACTTGCGCTGGGGCTACAGACCATTCCGCTCTCCTGGCCGTTCGCGGTCTGGGGGCTGGACATCCTGGGGGATATCGCTACCTCTTCATGGCCATCGACAAGTTCACTAAGTGGCCCGAGGTGGAGGCGACGCGCACAATCACAGCAGGCGTTGTCGTGGTATCGGCATATTTGATAGGAGACGGTGGTCCTCTAGCCTACGTATGGATTGTGGGGAAGAAGGTTGGAGTCATCGAGGACGAGATTGAACACGGCGAGTTTACCCAGCTTCAGATCCCGCAGCGGTGGCGAGATCCTACGTGCTGCTATAATTCACTATGAGGCGAATAGCCGTGAACAGGTTACAATGGGTATGATGCGTATTGAAGCGTTGCCCTAAAGGCTTCCTGGTGGCCGGCTTATATAGGCGGCCGGACCCCAGGATACAAGGCAAGTACTTGTCCGGCAAGTAAACAGAGTCCTAGACCTAGCCGACTTAGTTGCCGCCTTCCGTCTTGGGCTTGGTGGCTTGATGGGCTTCGGCCTTCCGCCTTCCTTGGACCGTCCGCCTACTTCCTTGTACGTCAGCTATCTGGGCCGCCCGGCAGGCTTCAGCCTTACCACCCTTGGGCCACCCTGGACTAGCCGGATTGATCCATGTTGGAGATACCCCTAGTTGGTTTATCCCCAACATTAGCCCCCAGAAAGGTTGAAGTTCTCGAGGTGCCGACTTCTTCTTGATCCTTCATTCTTCAATGTTGGCGGTTGCAGGACTTGAACCATTCTGAAAACAATGGGGAAACGTGTACCTCAATGTTGGCACACGACCGCCTTTATCCAACATGGGAAAGACGGCTCAGTGAAACTTGCCGAATAGCTTCACAAGAAAGCCTGATCCTTGGCAGCAAGCCAAGCATATCTTTGACGGATGACGCCAGTCGGTTCACGACAGTTTGAAACCAAATGGAGCGAAAATCACGTCCTGATTGCAAATTGCGAGAAAAGAGGAGTCGCGGAGATCGTGTCCAACTAACTGTGTCGTTGCACATGCAGCAACGCCCGGACCTATAAATAGGGAGTCGAGCAGTTCATTTTCCTTCCCCACTCTCGCTCTGCACCGTCTTTCGCTCTCCCACGCACTTGTCCTCTCAAGGTTTCTTGCAACCACCGGGAAAACTCCGGCGAGCCAATCTTCCCCGGCGACCTCTACGCACGGTGATGGCCACCAGACCTCAAGCTACTACTTTGACGGCGTCCAGCGAGCTCGTTACGGAGACAACCACGCCCACGATGATGTGCGGCGCGGTGTCGCGCTCCGCAGCAGCACACGCGAGTACTCCCGCCGCCGCTCCGTCGTCCACTCCGACCGCGCACGCCGGTGCAGCGGCTGCCTCGGCGCCCATCTTCTACCGCGCCGGCGGCGACCGACGGCGCATCCATTGACGAGGAGGAGGAGGAGCTCGCCGACCTCGGGTCGCGCTACTGGCTCCCCTCCATTGTGGACGAGGATGTGCTCAAGGACCTAGAGGCGGCCGGCTACCTGCCGACTCAGGAGGACTGTAGCTGGCGGCCCGCCTTCGGGGATGTCGTTCCGGCTCCGAAAGCCGGCGAGCGGGTAATCCTCACCTCCCACCTAGTCATGGGAATGGCCTTGCCGCCTTCCGCCTTTTTTAGCAAGGTGTTAGATCACTATGGGCTCCAGCCCCACAATATAGCGCCCAATAGCATATTAGTCTTAGCCGGCTTCACAGCTCTATTTGAGGGCTATCTAGGTATTAGGCCTAGTTTAGACTTCTTCAGATATTGCTTCCGTTGCCGGCGCCAGACTACGCCGGACGGCGGACTGGCAACCTGCGGCAGTATTACTTTCAACTGCCGCCAAGGACGCCATTGGTATCCCAAGATACCATACATCGAGTTCGTCAAGGGCTGGACGTCCACCTTCTTCTACTGCCAAGATATGGCAGCGCCGGGGCGTCAATTTGGCGTCTCGTACTTTGTCAACGCGCCGCCTATGCCCAGTCCATGCTGGGACGAGGCGGTCCCCAAGTTGACGGAGGAGCTCCACCTTATTTAAAGGCGAATCGAGTTCCTTACTCGCACGATGGTTCTCCCCTTGCTAGATGGGGTGGATACCGTCATCTGCTGGCTAAGCCGGCAAATACTTCCACTGCGGTATAGCCCGCATAAGATGTGTCAGTATTCGCCTACTGCCACGACCTCTCTTCACGTAAGCGAAGAGGGGTTACCAGCTGCCGACTTGGCGGCCCGACTTCGCAGCCTTGCCAAATCAGGGCTGGTGAAGGCGGTGGAGAGCGTGCCCATGCACACCCACGACAACCCTCCCCTTGAGGTAGATATTTCTCTTGTTCGCCCTTCTTTGGCGGCTCTGCCAGCTTACTTGAGTCTTCTTAACACTTGCTCTTGTTTGATTAACAGCTCTCAGCTCTAGGGGAGAATGACCTAGCTGACGACTTTTATGAGTCGGAAGCCGGGAAAACCAAGAAGCGCAAGGCGTCCGCCGCTGCTTCCTCTACGGCTAATGCCGAGAGAAAGAAATGGACCGCAACGGCTACTGAGCCGGTGCTCGTCAACCTTGACGAGAACGCGGGGATTAACATCCCCCGAAGGTACCCATTTCCTCCTTAAAAAGTTGTCGGCCTTCTTTACTATTGGTGTTCATCTGACTGACTTTGCTTTGTCGCCAGGGAGCGGGTGGCAACTTCCAAGTTGCCGACCAAGTCCCTTTTGTCCAGGGGAAAGCGGCCCCAGGGCAACTCACCGGCGACTGTGCCGCCAACTCCCCAGCCCCGGGCCGGCTTCTTCATGAGCGACGCCCGCCGCCAGCCCCAGGCTCCAGCTTCTAGCTCGCCGCCAAGGACCTTCTCTACCGGCCGCGCAACCAGCACCTCCTTTCCATCGGCTGAGGCTACGGCCAATGAAGCCGTCCGATCCCGCGCCGCCAACGAATAGCAGCTGGTGGAGGCTACCGGTGGGTTGCGGAGGGCAGCCCCAGTTGCTGTAGGCGGCAAAGTTAGGGATCCTTGGGTATCCTTTAAGGAGACCAAGGATTCCACCCTGGCTTTTGCCGACTTCGCCGCCCGGACATTCTCCGATTTGGAGGGCGACATTACTGTAAGTCGTCCTTTTAGAACTTGGCAGCATATACATAGTCCCCCCCCCCCCCCCCCCGAGCACTTAGATAGCAACTCGATGTTTATTGGTTGCTGGCTTTGTTGTTCTTGACAATATGTTATATGCTTTTGTCTTTTCCGCAGGGCGTCCTGTCCACCAACATGGATCTCATCCGTTCAAGGTTGGATATAAACAAGCGATATCGCGATCTGAAAAAAGATTGCGACGCCAAGGATGCTCGGATTGCAGACTTGGAGGTGCCCCGTGAGAAGTGTGAAGGTAAAATCACTATTTTTTGCCTTCCGCCGTGATTTTATGTTTGCTGCCGCCAATCATTTAGCTTAGTAAATCCATATTGTAGAACTGCTAGATCACGCCCAGGATATACCGAAGGCGTCCACTGATATGCAAGCTATTATGAATGAAGCTTCTGATTTGGCGGTCGCCAACTTGGCGATGGAGGAGGAGCTTCGGAAGGAGATGGAGGCCTAGCAGATGAAGTTTGCGCAAGAATCTAGCCAACTTACTGGAGAGCTGGATAGCCTGCGCAAAAAATTGGCGGAGGCAGAGAAGGCGGCTGCTGAGGAAATATCCAAGCAGGCTTCTCGCGCCCAGATTGCGGAGGATGCGGTGGCAGCTCACATGATTGAGATGTCTGCCTTCCATAACTCGGAGGATGCGAAGTTTGTTAGCCTGGTCCAAACTTATGCCTTTATTTTTCGATACTAATGCCGCTGGCTTAGGCGATGACAAGGTTGTCAGCCCCCGCCTAGATCGCCTTGCACGTCTGGGTGAGCTGATCACCGAGACTTTGGCGGCGTCCAAGCGGTTTGCCGCCAAGTTCTTCATCTCCTCCGGCAGCCAGGAGCCGGCCGAGTTCAGCGATGTGCCCAGCATGCTAGAGCAAGCCACAAAGCTACACAAGAGCTCGCTGAAATCGGCGGCGCGGGGTGGTGCCAAGATTGTGCTTGGATTATTCATAGCGCACTACCCCGAGGCGGAGATAGGAGTCGTCACCGAGGGCATACTGTCTACTTATGAAGACGGCAGCGAGGTCCAGCCGGCTGCTGTGCTGAACAACGTTGCCGGCTATGCCTCGCGAGTTGCCGACATGGTTGATACGACTGTCTTCTATCGGCGCCATCCTGTGCCTGTTGCTGGAGAAGCTGGAGCTGCCGACACGGTCGAGGCGGAGGGGAGCGATAGCCTTGTGGCTGAGGTTGTCAGCCCCTAAGCCTAATGTAGGCGGCCCCCGAGCCGAAGTTGCTGGTGCCGGCTTCCTTTCTGTATTGACGGCTAGCCTCTTCCTGTACTTTTGGGAGATGTAATCCTAGGCGGGAAGCCAGCAAACTTATTTTTTTGCCTTATTTTTATTTGGCCCGCCTTAATTTTACTCTGACTTATATGCTTGACTGTTTGTATGTTGGCAAACCTCAGCCGGAGACTTTAGCTGAAACAACCAGGACTAAACCATATGTTTAGAATCAGAAAACAAAGCCAACATGTCGGCGCCAAAGACATACTACTAGGCGAACCACATATAAGTAATCAAACGTAAAGGAATTAGGCGGCGCAAAAAGTTTATTTTTGCTTTGGGTTGGCTCGAAAGCTGCAAGTATCTACCAGTTTGAACCTTTGCACGGAGCTAGAAAATAGGTAACTTAGATACATAGGGGATATATGATTGCAAGAAAAGACAAAAGATGGCATGCTTCTCAACACAGATGAGGAATCATAGACTTTTATTTCATAATCATATATAACTTATTACAATTATAAATTCTAAGTGTAGAAAGGACGTAGTTGCTCAATGTTCCAAGGCCGTCTTGTTTGTTCAAACGGGTAGTCAATGCCTCTTTTGCGCTTGGTTCCTCTCCTTCCTGCCGCCTTCTTGCGCCTTTTCTTTTCTTCTTCGTCGCGGATGTCGGCTAGGTAGTAGGAACGATTGAGCAACGCCTTTCTGACTATAAATGGTCCTTCCCATGGCGGGGATAGCTTGTGCAAGCCTTTTCTGTCTTGGATCAGGCGGAGAACCAGGTCACCTGTTCTGAAGCCTCGCTTCCGCACTCTCTGGCTATGATAGCGGCAGAGTTGTTGCTGGTACAAGGCGGAGCGATGTAGAGCGACGTCTCTTTCTTCATATAACCGGTCTAGGCTATCCTGTCTTGCACTTTCTACGTCTTTCTCGATGTTGTCTTGAACTCTTTGGGAATCGTATTTCATGTCGGTAGGTAGCACCGCCTCTGCGCCATATATTAAGAAGAAAGGAGTATAGTCGGTCGATCTGTTTGGCGTTGTGCGCAAACTCCAGAGTACGGACTGTAGCTCTTCTGCCCAAGCGTCGGCTGCGCTATGTAACGGAGCTTCGAGACGGGGCTTAAGTCCTGAGAGTACTAGGCCGTTTGTACGCTCTACTTGTCCATTTGATTGGGGGTGTGACACAGATGCCAAATCAAGACGGATGCCTAGATCACTTCAGTATTCTTCTATGTCGCCTTGAGATAGGTTGCTGCCATTATCAGTGATAAGGATGTGTGGAACTCCGAACCGAGAGATAATTCCCCAGATGAAATTGGTGGTTGTTCGTGCGTCAAGTTTGTTGATCGGCTTGTCCTCGACCCATTTAGTGAACTTGTCAATAGCGACCAACAGGTGAGTATACCCACCACGTTCCTACTTGAAGGGACCAACCATGTCTAAGCACCAGACCGCGAACGGCCAAGTGATGGGAATTGTCCTGAGCTCTTGTGCCAGCATGTGAGGTTGGCGGGCGTTCAACTGACAGCTTTTGCATGTTTTCACGATGTGCTCGGCGTCTTCTTTGACGGTAAGCCAGTAGAAACCTTGGCGGAAAGCTTTGGACACAATGGACCTGGCAGAGGCATGATGCCCGTAAGTGCCGATATGTATGTCCTTCAGAATTTCCTGGCCTTCTTCAGGCAGTATGCACCACTGTAGATACCGCACGTGCTTCGCTTGTACAGCTCGCCTTTAATTATTGTGAATGCTTTGGCTCGCCTTATGATCTTCCTTTTCAACACCTCATCATCCTCCAGCAACTTCTGGTTGATTAAGAAATCGAGGTATGGGACAGTCCAATCGGGTTGTACCAAGTAGACGGCGAAACTTGTCGCTTCTACTGGTTCTTCTGCATCATGGTCCAACAAGTCGGCGCCCTTAATGGACGGCTTATGCAAATGTTCCAGGAAGATGTCCTTTGGCACTTTTTGCGTTCTGACCCGAGTCTAGCGAGCTATGTGCCGCCTCGTTCTCAGCTCTTGAAACGTGCCGGACTTCGTAGCCCATGAAAATTTGGCGAATTCGTCAACTTTGGCCCTGTAAGCCGCCATTGTTGTGCTTTTCGCGTCCCATGTGCCGCTTACTTGCTGCGCGACTAAATCGGAGTCGCCATAACAGAGGATTCTCTTGATGCCAAGGTCGTTTGCCACGTGTAACCCGTGAAGCAAAGCTTCATACTCATCGGCGTTGTTGGTTGATGTGAAATGAATCTGCAATACGTAGCTGATCTTGTCACCTTTGGGTGTGCGCAGAACGACTCCGGCCCCCGATTCTTTGAGCATCTTTGATCCGTCAAAGTGCATGACCAAATATTCTGACTCGGGAAGTACTGTTTCCTCCATGGCTTCTGTCCAATTGGCAACAAAGTCTGCGAGTGCCTGAGTCTTAATGGCGGTCTGTGGTTTGTAGACTATATCGAAGGCGGCAAGCTCGATGCCCCATTTGGCAACTCGGCATGTTGCCTCTGTGTTGTTTATTATATCTCCCAACGGTGCCCTGCTGACTACTATCACTGTGTGCTCCTGGAAGTAATGCCTAAGCTTTCTGGCGGCGAAGAATACACCATAAGCCAGCTTTTGGTAATGTGGATACCTCTGCTTGGAGGCGGAGAAGACTTCACTGATGAAGTAAACCGGACGTTGCTCAGACGTCGCTGCTTCGGTTTCCTTTCTTTCCACAGCCAAGACAACGCTGACAACTGCTCCAGTTGCCGCGATGTAGGGCGGCATTGGTTCCTGCGATCGAGGTGCTGCCAATATTGGAGCAGATACGAGAGCATCCTTAAGTTGCTGCAAGGCGGCATCTGCTTCTGCTCTCCACTCAAAATTGTCGGATTTCTTCAATAGCAGGTAGAGGGGCATTGCCTTTTCCCCGAGGCGTCTTATGAAACGACGGACGGCTGCCGCCGATCCGGCTAAGCGATGCACGTCCTTCAGACAAGTAGGTATGGATATGTTTTGGATGGCCTTGATCTTCTCTGGATTAACTTCGATCTCTCGTTCTGAGACGATAAATCCGAGTAGTTTGCCGGCTGGAACGTTGAAAACACACTTGGCGGGATTGAGTTTCATCTGGTATTTTCGGAGATTCTGAAAAGTTTCTTCCAAATCATCTAGGAGATCCGCCTTCTTTTTCGACATCAACGCAATGTCGTCTACGTAGATGTGAACGTTGTGGCTGATCTGTTCGTGCAGGAAATTTTGCATACAGCGCTGGTATGGTGCCCCTGCGTTCTTTAGGCCAAAAGGCATCATGATGTAGCAGAAAGTCCCATATGGAGTGGTGAAAGATGTTTTCAGTTGATCCGACTCCCTCATCTTGATTTGGTGGTATCCTGAGTAGGCGTCCGAAAAACAAAGTAGCTCGAAGCCTGCTGTGGAGTCTACGACTTGGTCAATTCTAGGCAGCGCAAAGGGATCCTTTGGGCAACACTTGTTAACACCGGTATAGTCGATGCACATCCTCAGCTCTTTATTCTCCTTTGGGACAAGTACATGATTTGCCACCCAATCGGTGTGTACAACTTCTTTTATGAAATTGGCGGCCTTCAGCCTATTTATCTCCTTTCCTAAAGCCTTGCGTCTCTCATCACCAAAGCGTCTTGTTGCTTGCTTCACCGGCTTGGATCCTTTTATGACGTTGAGTGAGTGCTCGGCAAGTTCCCTCGGTACACCAGGCATGTCGGAAGGCGACCATGCAAAGATGTCGCGATTCTCACGGAGGAACTCGACGATCGCGCCTTCCTATTTGCTGTCAAGGTTGGAGCCGATGACAACTTGCTTAGACTTGTCACCTAGGATGAGGTCTGCCTTTTTGGTGTCTTCTAAAGCTTCAAATGTCTTCTTGATATCAACATTTGGCTTGGGGATGGAGTTGTCTGGGTCCGCCTTAAGTAGTGCGAGCTCTTCCTTGTGGATGACGGCTTCTGTGAAGGCGGCCATGCCACGCTCGCACTCCTTAGCTTTCTTGAAGTTGCCAGAAATCGTGATGGTTCCATTTTCCCCTGGCATCTTAAGATTGATGTATATGTAGCATGACCTTGCCATGAACTTGGAAAAAGCCGGTCGTCCGAAGATTGCATGGTAGGCGCTTTTGAAGGGGACAACTTCAAACCGGAGAAACTCTGAGCGATAGTTCTCCTTTGGTCCGAAAGTTACCTTTGCTCCCCATTGACTTTGCTTCTCTACCGGGCACTATGCCATGAAAGGTGAGGTTGCTGTGATCAAGATGATCCTCAGACAAGTTCATGCGGCTTAGTGTATCATAGTACAGGATGCTGAGGCTGTTGCCGCCATCCATGAGTACTTTTGTGAGCCTGAAGTTGTCGACAATGGGGTCGACGACAAGGGCGTATTTTCCTGGGTGAGGGACATGATCAGGGTGGTCGTACCGATCCCAAGTGATTGCCACCTCGGACCAGTTTAAGTACTGAGGGACGTCCAGCATTGTCGCGTTGAGTTCGCGCATCTCCGCCTAGTCCGCCTTAGCCGAAGGCGTGCCAACAAAGCACACGAGTGATTCTTTGACCTTCGGGTATGGCTTCTTTTTCTTGGCGGCAACATCGTTATCGCTTGAGATTGACATGTCGTCGTCATCCTCGTCGTCCTTGTTGTCTTTCTTGTCGTACTTCTTAGACTTTTTTGACTTCCAGCCAACTATGGGATCCTTTTTGAAGTCGTCCATGAAACGGCACTCGCTGAGCATATGGTTGACCTTGCCGAGTGAGGCGTGGATGGGGCATGGCAAAAGTTTTGCCTGCTCGTAAGTGATATGTGCCGCCTTAGGGCCCGAGCCAGCGTCACGGTTATCTTTCTTGTTCTTCCACTTCTTTTTGCCGGCATTCCCTTGGAACGCGACGGCTACCTCGTTAGATGATTCGTCTTTGTCCTCCATTGCTTGCTTGCGTTTGTTGTTCTGCCTTGGCGCGGTGCTGACGTTTGGATCATCGTCACGTGCGTCATCATCTGCTGCCGCATATTGGGCGGCTAGATTGAGCATCTCGCCAAGGTCCGTGACTTGCTCGCGGACGAGCCAGTGACGGAGCAGGGACTTCTTCTGTAGGCCCGTGTAGAAGGCATGGATAGCCTGAGCGTCCGAAACACCATGACAGTTAGCCTTTCCGGAGATCCAACGGCTGAAAAACTCTATCATGGTTTCGTCCGACTTCTGAATATAGCGTTGCAGATCCGTGTAGGTATTTGGACGCTTGTATGTTCCTTGGAAGTGTTGGGAGAAAACCTTTTCCATGTCATACCATCTATGGATAGACTTTTCGGGAAGGTTGTCGATCCAAGCCCTTGCCGTGCCTTCTAACATGAGAGGTTGGTAGCGGACGGCAATGTGATTGCTTCCACCGGCAATTTCTATGGCCATGGCATAATCGGCTAGCCACGAATCCGGCTTAACGAGACCGTTGTACCTAGGAAAATTTTTAGACACTGATGTCATGTCCTTGGGGAACGGCTCTCTGCGGATGGCGTCGCTAAAGCACTTTGGGCCAGAGTAAAGCGGCTCCCTTCCTCTTGCTATGTGTTGTAGGCGATGTTGTGCGTCTTTTGGATCGAGTTGTTGTCCACCTCTATTGGCGTTTGGCTCGTCCTGCGCTGCCCGGCTTACGTTGTGCCAGGGCCCTTCTGTCGCCTCCTTCCTTTTGCTACCGGTGCTGCGCTGCGGAGACCGGCTTCGACCTCTCCTGGGAGGGTCGTTGCCGGCGTCTTTTTTAGGCTGCTGGCCATTGTCCCGGCTACCGCTGTTACCGCGCCTTGGCTGGGATGGAGGTGGCAGGTCTCCTCTGCTTCCTGTCCGCGAGTTCTCGTCCCGCCTTGGTTTTGGCAGTGGCGTCTTCTTTGGAGGTGGCGTTGCTTTCCTTTTGTCGCCGTGGCTACTGGAGCCGGACGGACCTTTGGGGTCAGCGCCAGGTACGGCTTTGCACTTTCCTGACTTGGATTCTAGATCTCCCCCGTGGGCATCCGCCATGTGGCCATAGGAGTCAGCGCGGGCTTGCTCTTCTAGGGCCTTGCTCACGAAGTGTATTGCGTTGGCCAGCTTTTGCTCCGCTGTGTATGTCTTGTCATCTAGGGTTTCTAGCGCAGCAGCAGCGTTAAGGATGGGGGAGCAGATGACAACATCCCCCCTTCTGTCCACACGCTGTGGTGCTGTGCGCCAATCAAACCCAAGATCTTGAGTTGCCGTTGTTGCATGAATCGGCTCTTTATCACGGCGGTTTTTTGATGGCCTTTTTTCTTCGAAGAGCTGTCGGCTCGTTTTTGCCGACATATTTCCTTGCTCCTTCTCGGTCTTCTTTGCAAGGCTCTCAACATGCTCCTCTCTTTTGTGCAGGAAGTCAGAGTGCTTAAGCATATTAAGCTTAAGTTCTTCCACTTCGTCGAGTGGGGTATCTTTGTTCACCGGAGTGTGCATGATCTCCTCTACTTCTTTGACACTAGTTGAAAAAAGGGCACCAGTCCCGATTCCAGAGGGGCTATAGTCCCGGTGTAGCAACCGGGACTGTCTGGCCGGGACTAGAGCCCCCCAACCCTTTGGTCTCAGTTCAATACAAACCGGGACCGCAACCACCCCCACCAATTAGAGCTCCGCACGTGGAGGGGGCAAGGGAACGCGGGGGCGAACTCTTTAGTCCCGGTTCGTGTTACGAACCGGGACTAGGGTTTTGTTTTTTTTACATTTCAGGGTTTTGCTTTTTTTCATTTCAGGGTTTGGCTTTTTTTTATTGCGACCGGTTTTCTGGGTAGGGGTTTTGGATGGTACCACCTCAATGCGTGATGGTACCACGTCGATGCGTCGGGTAGGGGTTTCGGATGCAACGGCTTCGATGCGCGAAAAACACGTATAAATTATTATACAAAGCTAGATGAAGTTGCATCATGCATATATACAATTACATGAAGATCATTTGTTGATAACACATACACAATTAAGTACGCGTGGTACATGAAGTGAAGGGGATCGTGGGCAGAAAACAATAATTTTCCTAGCAACGATATCCTTAAACTAGCCAAGATCTATTCTATGCAGATATAGTAGTACGAATGGAGATCGGAATACGTACCCTTGTAGACCGAAAGCGGGGATTGCGTTCCCACACAAACGTTGTTGATGCAGACCGACGAAGCCGACCTCAAGGTCGTGTAGAGGAAGCAGGCCTCCGAGTACCGCTAGCGCAGCACCTCGCAGGGAGTCGCACACGTACGGTGGAGACGACGCCTCCGAAGCTCCAGTCCAGGACGAGCAGCGGAAGACTTGGACCGGAACACCAGCAGCGCGGCAGCGGGCTATGGTGGAGGAGATCCCCGACTCCTCTTGCTCGGCGCGGCTCCGACTTGGGAACCACGAGATCGAGAGAGAAATCAGGAATTAATTGGTGAATTAAAAGGCTGGGGGTGCCCCTTCTTATATAGGCTCCCAAGGGGAGCCAACCTTGCCAGCCAGGCAATGTGGGACTAACCCCCCACAGCCTGGTTCGGCCAAGGGAGTGCATCGGCCTCCTGGTGGGCCCCTTGTGGCCCACCTAGGCCGGCCCTCCTGGCCCCCACCGAATTCCCCCAGGGAATTTTCCCCTCTTGGGCCTTCTTTCGTCCGGAAGGCCCATTTAGGGAAATCTGCCTTAATAAATTCGAAAATAAATATATAAAATCATATTTGCATATTAATAACACTAATTAATATCAAACATAATATATATAATATTTCCTAGCTCCGAAAACTCTTTCGACGCTGCCCGATCTCCATCAGACCTCTCCCGGGACGCTCCCGGTGATCTCCTTCCTTTCCGGTTGTCTTGTCGAAACCCCTTAAGTCTGTTACCCTAGCGGTTCGATATAATATCAGGTATGATCAAGACTCCTCAATGATCAACGACTAACTCGTAGGCCTGGACCCCCTGAATTAATCCCTGAGATATAACGAATGACTTTCATCTATCAAACCTGAACGTGAAGTCTTAGACCTTTTGCCATAGCGATACTTAGCACGTCCGAGTGTCGTTCCATAGATATCTCCATACCTAATCCCGACCTCGTTACCGACGACGCTATCTTCTACTCGTTCATGATCTCGTGTCTCCGTGACCTAGTCACATGCTTGCAAGCTCATTAGACAAGATCTCACCGAGTGGGCCCGAGAGTATCTATCCTGCTACGTGGACTGGCAAATCCCGCTCTTGACCCCTCGTCTCAATACTCCTTTCCAATACCCAAAAGTATCACCGTTATTGTCATACTAAATAAGATACGACGTTTGGTGCAATCAAAGTATCTTGGGGGAATATCAATAAGAGTTGATCTCACGGTCAAAGGCGTAACGACTACGTTCTCCAAATCTGGGTATGTCCATCACATCGCTCTCTAGCGATATGACTCTCATTGCCGACCGGCGCCATGCCCCATGACCGGGAAACCTCGATCATCAATCGCGCAACGAAACTAGTCTTAGTAGAGGCTACTAGGGACCTGGTTGTTTACGTATCACACCCGCATTAATGTTTCCGCTTAATACGGTTCTAGCATGACACAAAAACATATTATGAACAAACGAGATATGATAAAGAATACACTTTATTAATTGCCTCTAGGGCATATCTCCTTCAGTCTCCCACTTGCACTAGAGTACAACTTAATCTAGATTACAACTTGGTAAAAGCCTAACATCCATAGCTAATTGGTGCTGTTCATGCTTATCAAGCGGGAGAGGCTTCGTCAGCGGATCTGCCACATTCAGATCCGTATGCACTTTGCAAATCTTCACATCGCCTCCTTGTACGTACTGACGTATCACGTGGAAGCGTCGGAGAATGTGTTTGGCGGTGGAGTGAGACCTTGGCTCCTTGGCGTTCGCAATGGCACCCGTATTGTCGCAGAAGAGGACCACGGGGTCTTGCACGCTCGGGAACACTCCAAGTTCGATGACGAACTTCCTCAGCCACACAGCTTCATTCGCGGCCTCGCAGGCAGCAATGTACTCCGACTCCATTGTAGATTGTGCGACTATGGGTTGCTTCCCACTTCTCCAGCACACGGCGCCTCCATTCACCTTGAACACGTAACCTGTCTGTGACTTACAGTCATCGGGGTCTGAGCAGAAACTTGCATCTACGTAACCCGTTACGCCAAGTTCCTCATCGCAGCCACCATACACAAGGAACATTTCCTTTGTCTTATTGAGATACTTAAGAATGCTCTTAACAGCTACCCAATGCGGCATTCCAGGATTACTCTGGAACCGGCTTGTCAAACTTAGAGCTAATGCCACATCTGGTCTAGTACTCAACATTGCATACATGATCGATCCTATGGCTGAAGCATAAGGATGTTTCGTCATTTCGGCCTTACCCAGTTCTGTCACCGGACACTGCGCCTTACGCAATATCTTATTCTTGATAACCGGCAGAGAACCCTTCTTTGCCTTCTCCATATGAAAACGCTTCAATATTTTATCAAGATAAGTACTCTGACTTAGTGCTAATAGGCGCCTTGATCTATCACGGTAGATTTTTATGCCTAAAACATACGCAGCTTCTCCTAAGTCCTTCATGGAAAACTTACTGTTTAAATATTCCTTCACGCTATTCAGAAGTTCCACATCATTCCCTATTAGCAATATGTCGTCAACATACAGTGCTAAGAACACAACCGAGCTCCCACTCATTTTCTTGTAAATACAGGTCTCTTCCACATTCTGGATAAATCCAAAACCTTTGATTACCTCATCAAAGCGAAGATTCCAGCTCCGAGATGCCTGCTTCAATCCATAGATGGATCACTGAAGCTTGCACACCTTGTTAGCACTTCCTGGATCAACAAAACCTTCTGGCTGTACCATGTACAACTCTTTCTCAATGTTTCCATTCAGGAAGGCCGTTTTGACGTCCATCTGCCAGATTTCATAATCATAGTAGGAAGCTACTGCTAACAAAATCCGAATAGACTTAAGCATCGCTACCGGTGAAAAAGTTTCATCGTAGTCAATTCCATGAACTTGTCGGAAACCTTTTGCGACAAGCCGAGCTTTATAGACGGTCACATTACCATCAGCATCAGTCTTCTTCTTAAAGATCCACTTATTCTCGACGGCCTTGCGCCCTTCGGGAATATCCACCAAAGTCCACACTTTGTTATCATACATGGATCCTATTTCGGATTTCATGGCTTCATGCCATTTCTCGGACTCTAGACTCTCCATCGCCTCCTTGTAATTCGTAGGTTCGTCTTGCTCGACTAGCATGACGGTGCAAACCATATTGCCATACCATTCTGGTGCGATCCGAGATCTACCAGACCTACGAGGTAGAACATCTTCCTCGACAGTTTCTCCCACTCCTTCCACGGAGGACGTTTCCGGAATTGCTTCCGTTGCGCCACTCGGAATCTCGAGTTCAGGATCAACGATTTCATCGCGGTCTACCTTCCTCCCACTTACTCCTTTCACGAGAAACTCCTTCTCTAGAAAGGCACCGGTCTTCGCGACAAAAGTTTTGCCCTCAGCTTGGTTGTAGAAGGTGTACCCAACGGTTTCCCGCGGATATCCTACAAAGACGACTTTCTCCGACTTCGGCTCGAGTTTGTCAGGCTGTAGTGTCTTAACGTACGCCTCACAACCCCAAACCTTCAGAAACGATAACTTAGGCTTGTGGCCATACCATAATTCATACGGCATCGTTTCAACGGACTTGGACGGAGCCCTATTTAAAATGAATGCGGTTGTTTCTAACGCATAACCCCAGAAGGACACTGGCAGATCGGTAAGAGACATCATAGATCGGACACTATCCAGTAGAGTACGATTACGTCGCTCGGACACACCGTTTCGCTGCGGCGTTCCGGCGGGCGTAAGTTGGGGCACTATGCCACAACTCTTCAGATGTGTGCCAAACTTAAAACTCAAGTACTCTCCACCGCGATCGGACCGGAGATGCTTGATTTTCCTATTAAGCTGATTCTCAACTTCACTCTGGAATTCTTTGAACTTTTCAAACGTTTCAGAATTGTGTTTCATCAAATAGATATAACCGTATCTACTCAAGTCATCAGTGAAGGTGGCGAAGTAACGATAACCATTGCGTGTCGAAACGCTCATTGGTCCACATACGTCTGTATGTATGATCCCCAACAAATCCGACGCCCGTTCAACGAAACCTTTGAACGGTGTCCTGGTCATTTTGCCCATGAGGCATGGTTCGCATGTATCGAGGGATCCGAAATCCAACGAGTCCAAGAGTCCATCGGAGTGGAGTCGCTTCATGCGCTTTATACCAATGTGACCAAGACGGCAATGCCACAAAAACATGGCGGTATCGTCACTACACTTAATTCGTTTGGCCTCTATGTTATGGATGTGAGTACTACGATCGAGATTCAACAAGAATAAACCGTAATTCTCGGGAGCATCAACATAAAAGATATCATTCATATAAATAGCACAATTGCTTGACACTGATTTAAATGAATAACCGTCTTGTAACAGGCAAGACCCACTTATAATGTTTACACTCAAGGATGGCACAAAATAACATTTATTTAAAACCAAAACTAATCCCGATGGTAGATGCAGAGGGAGCGTGCCGACAGCCACCACGTCGACTCTCGATCCGTTGCCGACGCGCATCATCACCTCATCCTTCGTCAGCCGCCTTCTATTCCGTAACTCCTCCTGAGAGTTACATATATGAGCAACAGAACCAGTATCAAATACCCACGTATTGCTCCGGGCGGATGTAAGGTACACATCTATAACATGTATATCAAATATACCTTTCTCTTTGTCGACCGTCTTACCAGACTTCCTATCCTCCAGATACTTGGGGCAGTTGCGCTTAGGTGATCCGATGGTTACCACCATCTTCTGCAGCTTGATTTCTAATTCGGCCATTTCGAGCATCTTCAGGATTTCCGACAGGGGTTTTGACGTCCCTTTCATGCCGTAGTCCACTATGGCGTTTTTATAGCTAGGGGGCAGAGAAATCAGCGCCCTATCAATAACCAATTCCTCTGGGATCACACTTCCCAAATCGCTCAGAAGTCGAGCGCAGCCAAACAACTTGTCCAAGTGCTCACTGACATTGTCGTGCTCTTCCATCTGGGCTGAGAAGAAAAGCACAGTTGCCTCGTACGTCTCAGCCTTGACTTTTCGTGCAAAAACAACCATGAGTTCAGTGATTATATCATAAGCACCCTTGTTCATGAAACGGTTTTGCAGGTCAGCCTCCATGGCAAAGAGCATGCCACTCTGGACATAAGAAGAAATCTCCGCCTTTACCCCATGGACAATCCTTTCGATTTCCGGGGCGGTGCTAGGAAGATCACCTAAGGGGGTATCAAGGATGTAGGCCACCTTGTGGGTTTCAAGGATGGACTTCAGATCGCGGAACCAGGACACGAAGTTAGACCCATCGGTCTTAAGCTTCTCTTTCTCAATGAACAGGTTCAGGTTAAAGGAGGGGTGAGACATCTACAATGGAATTTGCAACAACATAAGACTTTTGTTCATAATAATTTTGAGTTATAGTATTTTAGAAAATAACTAACATAACTCCCACTCAAACGAACATCCCTCCTGGTCGTTTAAGCGATTACACGACCCCCATCCATTGCACCACCCCTCATCATCAAAGCCGGCGGCACAACTTCAAGAGTAGACAAAATCGTCCGTCACACCAATTTTGTGACTCGTGCTCGACCTTTCGGTCTTCCTGTTCCGAGGCCATACTTCTGAGTATGCTAGGCTCGCCACCAAAGACCTCCACGCTCACGCTTGTGCAACATGGCTTACACCCACCGTATGCGAACGAAGATATGTCTGACACCCGATCATCACGGCCTGCCTCATAACGTAGAACTTTATTGGTGGTGCGCGTTGGAGGGAGAACACTAGTGGTATTTTGAAGGGATCATCTTCTTCAGCTACCGCCGCACACACAATCACACAAAATAAGATGCACACAAAACATCAAATGTAATGCAATGTGATATAGTCCATCGCGCCATGGTCTTCTTGGCGCCCGCAGTTTATAAACAATTTAATAAACCTACCTTGACCATATCACATAGCCCCTGCAAAATAAAGTTAGACGCTTCTACTTTATCTTTTGCATATTTTATGTGGCTTGGGGCTTTCGTAAATAGAACCGCTTCATACCTACGAATCTTGTGACCACAACAACGATCCAATAATTGCATGTTAAGCATCCGTTTCGGGCCCTCCATTGAAAATGCGAAGAC
This sequence comes from Poa annua, assembly GCA_026929855.1. Lineage (NCBI taxonomy): Eukaryota > Viridiplantae > Streptophyta > Magnoliopsida > Poales > Poaceae > Poa > Poa annua. The sequence goes on from CM049432.1 coordinate 26,642,463, forward strand.
CAACTAAAGAGAGAGAAACTGTCACCCGCCAGCCACAGATACGGTACAAGCTGTATGTCAGTAGTGGAACCAGTCTCGCGTAAGCGTACGCGTAAAGTCGGTCCGGGCCGCTTCATCAACTCAATGCCGCTGGAATACACAAGTGCACGCTAGAGGGTAGCAAATAACAGGAACGGTGTCCCGTGCAGAGCACGGGTTCTAACAGCGTACAGCTATATCTTACGATAGATCGGCTCTGATACCACTGAAGGGGATCGTGGGCAGAAAACAATAATTTTCCTAGCAACGATATCCTTAAACTAGCCAAGATCTATTCTATGCAGATATAGTAGTACGAACGGAGATCGGAATACGTACCCTTGTAGACCGAAAGCGGGGATTACGTTCCCGCACAAACGTTGTCGATGCAGACCGACGAAGCCGACCTCAAGGTCGTGTAGAGGAAGCAGGCCTCCGAGTACCGCTAGCGCAGCACCTCGCAGGGAGTCGCACACGTACGGTGGAGACGACGCCTCCGAAGCTCCAGTCCAGGACGAGCAGCGGAAGACTTGGACCGGAACACCAGCAGCGCGGCAGCGGGCTATGGTGGAGGAGATCCCCGACTCCTCTTGCTCGGCGCGGCTCCGACTTGGGAACCACGAGATCGATAGAGAAATCAGGAATTAATTGGTGAATTAAAACGCTGGGGGTGCCCCTTCTTATATAGGCTCCCAAGGGGAGCCAACCTTGCCAGCCAGGCAATGTGGGACTAACACCCCACAGCCTGGTTCGGCCAAGGGAGTGCGCCGGCCCCCTGGTGGGCCCCTTGTGGCCCACCTAGGCCGGCCCTCCTGGCCCCCACCGAATTCCCCCAGGGAATTTTCCCCTCTTGGGCCTTCTTTCGTCCGGAAGGCCCATTTAGGGAAATCTGCCTTAATAAATTCGAAAATAAATATAAAATCATATTTACATATTAATAACACTAATTAATATCAAACATAATATATATAATATTTCCTAGCTCCGAAAACTCTTTCGACGCTGCCCGATCTCCATCAGACCTCTCCCGGGACGCTCCCGGTGATCTCCTTCCTTTCCGGTTGTCTTGTCGAAACCCCTTAAGTGTGTTACCCTAGCGGTTCGATATAATATCAGGTATGATCAAGACTCCTCAATGATCAACGACTAACTCGTAGGCCTGGACCCTCTGAATTAATCCCTGAGATATAACGAATGACTTTCATCTATCAAACCTGAACGTGAAGTCTTAGACCTTTTGCCATAGCGATACTTAGCACGTCCGAGTGTCGTTCCATAGATATCTCCATACCTAATCCCGACCTCGTTACCGACGACGCTATCTTCTACTCGTTCATGATCTCATGTCTCCGTGACCTAGTCACATGCTTGCAAGCTCATTAGACAAGATCTCACCGAGTGGGCCCGAGAGTATCTATCCTGCTACGTGGACTGGCAAATCCCGCTCTTGACCCCTCGTCTCAATACTCCTTTCCAATACCCAAAATTATCACCGTTATTGTCATACTAAATAAGATACGACGTTTGGTGCAATCAAAGTATCTTCGGGGAATATCAATAAGAGTTGATCTCACGGTCAAAGGCGTAACGACTACGTTCTCCAAATCTGGGTATGTCCATCACATCGCTCTCTAGCGATATGACTCTCATTGCCGACCGGCGCCATGCCCCATGACCGGGAAACCTCGATCATCAATCGCGCAACGAAACTAGTCTTAGTAGAGGCTACTAGGGACCTGGTTGTTTACGTATCACACCCGCATTAATGTTTCCGCTTAATGCGGTTCTAGCATGACACAAAAACATATTATGAACAAACGAGATATGATAAAGAATACACTTTATTAATTGCCTCTAGGGCATATCTCCTTCATGAAGATCACGTTTCCCGGTTCCAGATACTTAGAAGTACTTTGTTACATGGAGATCACTATTACATGTCCGCACTACCAGGGGGTAAAATAGTGGTACTCTCCGGTCTCCGGTATGACATGGGCGAGGTAAAATCCCGTCAACTCCTCTGCAAGTGCCCTGAAGCGGGTCTTTATTAGTAACTCGTTGTGCTTTCTTGCCAACTGTAAAAAACTGATATCAAAATGAATACATGAGATATGATGTGAATAAAACTCATCACGATTGATGGTACAAAAATAATGTTGTGACTAGAGCTTTACGTACTTCAATACTTCTTTTGCTCTTCAAATTCTCGTTGACCACAGTGTGCATGTAATCGCAAACGTAGAATCCACATAGATCAGTCCATGTTGGCTGTTGAAGGCAAGTCTATAGAAGAATAGAATTTAATCAAATAATAATAAAGTATGATAATGGTGCATGGGCCTAGTTATAGTACTACTTACATCGTTACTACGCCATAGCAGTTTCTCTAGCCATCCACTGTTCGGATGTTCCGCGAGGAACATTTTCCAAACGCTGCATGAGAAGAAAATGAATGAACGAGTCATAAATTCTTTGATATTAGGATATGAACGAAAGAGGCGATAAGAAAAAAAAGTACCTTGCTACCAAATCAAAACAGGTCTTGTATAGTTTAGGGCATCTTCTTAACGAGTCAAGGACAACAATTTCTCCTTTCCGCAAGTCAATAACGATAAGAATGTAGTGGTAGCTGCGCATGTTATAAATAGTCATGCATAACTCATCAATTAAACTTAACCTCGGGTGAGAAAATAGAATGTGTAATAAGCAGTAACCCTCACTTGAAGTTGTAAGGCCATAATATATTTTTTTGGTAAGCTTGTCGCTTGAAAAACATTAGCAAAATCCCCGGTGTATCCTTGTTAACTCTTGGATCAATTATGTTTTCTTCATGCATTATAGAGGGGTCAATGAACCCAATGTGGTTGATTTTCTGCTTCTTGCATTCGAGCATCTTCTAGAAGTTTCAAGCCAAATGACCAAGTTATGGTCATTTCGATGATATAGTTTGTGATAAAGATCTCATACTCCACACATACGTGCATATTGGTATATTAAACAATCTTGCCAAAGAGATTCTTCAAATTATTTTCATAAATATCATTTTCCTTTTTTAAAGTGGAAAAAATGAGGTTTTTTGTGAAGTAAGTACAGAAAATATGATTCCACATGGCACCAAACTAATTTTCACTAAGAGTGGTGCACATATGATGGATGATCCCCAAGTATGAGTTTTTCTTTGAATTTTAACTAATTTCCCCTAGTTAATTGAGTTTATGTTGATTTATCGAAAGTAATTCAAATTTGAACTACAACTGTTTGATAGTTTGGTCTGAAACCTATTGGAAAATCAATTTAATGTACACAACTAGTGGTTATATCACAGAAATATTGATAGTTCTAGAAAATATCACATCTTCCGATGATTAGTCGTAGCGACCGTTTTGATCTTTTTTTTAATGTAATAAAGTGATAAACACCTCAAAATATCAAATCCTTTGGCATGGGCTCCTTATATTTGTACTAGTTGCTATGAAAAATGGTAAACTTGATTTTTTCCAACATTTGCAAAAAAAGTATTCACAAAAAGGTCTATCATGTATGAACATCTAGAAGTTCCAAGCCAAATGACCAAGTTATGGTTATTTCGATGACATAGTTTGGGCTAAAGATCTCATACTCCACACATAGGTGCATATTGGTATATTAAACAATCTTGCCAAAGGGATTCTTCAAATTATTTTCATAAATATCATTTTCCTTTATTAAAGTGGAAAAAATGAGGTATTTTTGAAGTAAGTACAGAATGGCACCCAACTATTTTTCACTAAGAGTGGTGCACATATGATGGATGATCCCCAAGTATGAGTGTTTTCTTTTAATTCTAACTAATTTCCCCTAGTTAATTGAGTTTATGTTGATTTATCGAAAGTAATTCAAATTTGAACTACAACTGTTTGATAGTTTGGTCTGAAACATTTGGAAAAATTATTTTAAGGTACACAACTAGTGGTTGTATCACAGAAACATTTATAGTTCTAGAAAATATCACCTCTTCCGATGATTAGTCATAGCGACCGTTTTGATCGTTTTAAAGAAAAAATGTAAAAAAGTGATAAACACCTGAAAAAATCAAATCCTTTGGCATGGGCTCCTTATATGTGTACTCGTTGCTATGAAAAAGGATAAACTTGATTTTTGCCAACATTTGTAAAAAAGTATTCTCAAAAAGGTCTATCATGTATGGACATCTAGAAGTTTCAAGCCAAATGACCAAGTTATGGTCATTTCGACGACATAGTTTGTGATAAAGATCTCATACTCCACACATACGTGCCTATTGGTATATTAAAAAATCATGCCAAAGGGATTCTTCAAATTATTTTCATAAATATCATTTTCCTTTTTTTAAGTGGAAAAAATGAGGTCTTTGTGAAGTAAGTACAGAAAATATGATTCCAAATGGCACCCAACTATTTTTCACTAAGAATGGTGCACATATGATGGATGATCCCCAAGTATGAGTTTTTCCTTTGAATTCTAACTAATTTCCCCTAGTTAATTGAGTTTATGTTGATTTATCGAAAGTAATTCAAATTTGAACTACAACTGTTTGATAGTTTGGTCTGAAATTTTTGGAAAAATCATTTTAAGGTACACAACTAGTTGTTGTTTCACAGAAACATTAATAGTTCTAGAAAATATCACCTCTTCCGATGATTAGTCATAGCGACCGTTTTGATCGTTTTTAAGAAAAATGTAATAAAGTGATAAACACCTCAAAAAATCAAATCCTTTGGCATGGGCTCCTTATATGTGAACTAGTTGCTATGAAAAATGATAAACTTGATTTTTTCAAATATTTGCAAAAAAGTAATCACAAAAAGGTCTTTCATGTATCAACATCTAGAAGTTTCAAGCCAAATGACCAAGTTATGGTAATTTCAACGACATAGTTTGTGATAAAGATCTCATACTCCACACATAGGTGCATATTGGTATATTAAACAATCTTGCCAAAGGGATTCTTCAAATTATTTTCATAAATATCTTATTCCTTTTTTAAAGTTCAAAAAGTGAGGTTTTTTGTGATGTAAGTACATAAAATATGATTCCAAATGGCACCCAACTATTTTTCACTAAGAGTGGTGCACATATGATGGATGATCCTCAAGTATGAGTTTTTTCTTTGAATTCTAACTAATTTCCCCTAGTTAATTGAATTTATGTTGATTTATCGAAAGTAATTCAAATTTGAACTACAACTGTTTGATAGTTTGGTCTGAAACTTTTGAAAAATCATTTTAGGCTACACAACTAGTGGTTATATCACATAATTATTGATAGTTCTAGAAAATATCACCTCTTCCGATGATTAGTCATAGCGACCATTTTGATCGGTTTTTTTTAATGTAATAAAGTGATAAACACCTCAGAATATCAAATCCTTTGGCATGGGCTCCTTATATTTGTACTAGTTGCTATGAAAAATGATAAACTTGATTTTTTCCAACATTTGCAAAAAAAGTATTCAAAAAAAGGTCTATCATGTATGAACATCTAGAAGTTTAAAGCCAAATGACCAAGTTATGGTTATTTCGATGACATAGTTTGTGCTAAAGATCTCATACTCCACACATACGTGCCTATTGGTATATTAAAAAATCATGCCAAAGGGATTCTTCAAATTATTTTCATAAATATCATTTTCCTTTTTTTAAGTGGAAAAAATGAGGTCTTTGTGAAGTAAGTACAGAAAATATGATTCCAAATGGCACCCAACTATTTTTCACTAAGAATGGTGCACATATGATGGATGATCCCCAAGTATGAGTTTTTCCTTTGAATTCTAACTAATTTCCCCTAGTTAATTGAGTTTATGTTGATTTATCGAAAGTAATTCAAATTTGAACTACAACTGTTTGATAGTTTGGTCTGAAATTTTTGGAAAAATCATTTTAAGGTACACAACTAGTTGTTGTTTCACAGAAACATTAATAGTTCTAGAAAATATCACCTCTTCCGATGATTAGTCATAGCGACCGTTTTGATCGTTTTTAAGAAAAATGTAATAAAGTGATAAACACCTCAAAAAATCAAATCCTTTGGCATGGGCTCCTTATATGTGAACTAGTTGCTATGAAAAATGATAAACTTGATTTTTTCAAATATTTGCAAAAAAGTAATCACAAAAAGATCTTTCATGTATCAACATCTAGAAGTTTCAAGCCAAATGACCAAGTTATGGTAATTTCAACGACATAGTTTGTGATAAAGATCTCATACTCCACACATAGGTGCATATTGGTATATTAAACAATCTTGCCAAAGGGATTCTTCAAATTATTTTCATAAATATCTTATTCCTTTTTTAAAGTTCAAAAAGTGAGGTTTTTTGTGATGTAAGTACATAAAATATGATTCCAAATGGCACCCAACTATTTTTCACTAAGAGTGGTGCACATATGATGGATGATCCTCAAGTATGAGTTTTTTCTTTGAATTCTAACTAATTTCCCCTAGTTAATTGAATTTATGTTGATTTATCGAAAGTAATTCAAATTTGAACTACAACTGTTTGATAGTTTGGTCTGAAACTTTTGAAAAATCATTTTAGGCTACACAACTAGTGGTTATATCACATAATTATTGATAGTTCTAGAAAATATCACCTCTTCCGATGATTAGTCATAGCGACCATTTTGATCGGTTTTTTTTAATGTAATAAAGTGATAAACACCTCAGAATATCAAATCCTTTGGCATGGGCTCCTTATATTTGTACTAGTTGCTATGAAAAATGATAAACTTGATTTTTTCCAACATTTGCAAAAAAAGTATTCAAAAAAAGGTCTATCATGTATGAACATCTAGAAGTTTAAAGCCAAATGACCAAGTTATGGTTATTTCGATGACATAGTTTGTGCTAAAGATCTCATACTCCACACATAGGTGCATATTGGTATATTAAACAATCTTGCCAAAGGGATTCTTCAAATTATTTTCATAAATATCATTTTCCTTTATTAAAGTGGAAAATATGAGGTTTTTTTGAAGTAAGTACAGAATGGCACCCAACTATTTTTCACTACGAGTGGTGCACATATGATGGATGATCCCCAAGTATGAGTTTTTTCTTTGAATTCTAACTAATTTCCCCTAGTTAATTGAGTTTATGTTCATTTATCGAAATTAATTCAAATTTGAACTACAACTCTTTGATAGTTTGGTCTGAAACATTTGGAAAAATTATTTTAAGGTACACAACTAGTGGTTATATCACAGAAACATTGATAGTTCTAGAAAATATCACCTCTTCCGATGATTAGTCATAGCGACCGTTTTGATCGTTTTAAAGAAAAAATGTAAAAAAGTGATAAACACCTGAAAAAATCAAATCCTTTGGCATGGGCTCCTTATATGTGTACTCGTTGCTATGAAAAAGGATAAACTTGATTTTTGCCAACATTTGCAAAAAAAGTATTCTCAAAAAGGTCTATCATGTATGGACATCTAGAAGTTTCAAGCCAAATGACCAAGTTATGGTCATTTCGACGACATAGTTTGTGATAAAGATCTCATACTCCACACATAGGTGCCTATTGGTATATTAAAAAATCTTGCCAAAGGGATTCTTCAAATTATTTTCATAAATATCATTTTCCTTTTTTTAAGTGGAAAAAATGAGGTCTTTGTGAAGTAAGTACAGAAAATATGATTCCAAATGGCACCCAACTATTTTTCACTAAGAGTGGTGCACATATGATGGATGATCCCCAAGTATGAGTTTTTTCTTTGAATTCTAACTAATTTCCCCTAGTTAATTGAGTTTATGTTGATTTATCGAAAGTAATTCAAATTTGAACTACAACTGTTTGATAGTTTGGTCTGAAAATTTTGGAAAAATCATTTTAAGGTACACAACTTGTTGTTGTATCACATAAACATTAATAGTTCTAGAAAATATCACCTCTTCCGATGATTAGTCATAGCGACCGTTTTGATCGTTTTTAAGAAAAATGTAATAAAGTGATAAACACCTCAAAAAATCAAATCCTTTGGCATGGGCTCCTTATATGTGAACTAGTTGCTATGAAAAATGATATACTTGATTTTTTCCAACATTTGCAAAAAAGTAATAACAAAAAGGTCTTTCATGTTTCAACATCTAGAAGTTTCAAGCCAAATGACCAAGTTATGGTAATTTCGACGACATAGTTTGTGATAAAGATCTCATACTCCACACATAGGTGCATATTGGTATATTAAACAATCTTGCCAAAGGGATTCTTCAAATTATTTTCATAAATATCTTATTCCTTTTTTAAAGTTCAAAAAGTGAGGTTTTTTGTGATGTAAGTACATAAAATATGATTCCAAATGGCACCCAACTATTTTTCACTAAGAGTGGTGCACATATGATGGATGATCCTCAAGTATGAGTTTATCTTTAAATTCTAACTAATTTCCCCTAGTTAATTGAATTTATGTTGATTTATCGAAAGTAATTCAAATTTAACTACAACTGTTTGATAGTTTGGTCTGAAACTTTTGAAAAATCATTTTAAGGTACACAACTAGTGGTTATATCACAGAAACATTGATAGTTCTAGAAAATATCACCTCTTCCGATGATTAGTCATAGCGACCGTTTTGATCGTTTTTAAGAAAAAATGTAATAAAAGTGATAAACACCTCAAAAAATCAAATCCTTTGGCATGGGCTACTTATATGTGTACTAGTTTCTATGAAAAATGATAAACTTGATTTTTGTCAACATTTGCAAAAAAAGTATTCACAAAAAGGTCTATCATGTATGAACATCTAAAAGTTTCAAGTCAAATGACCAAGTTATGGTCATTTCGACGACATAGTTTGTGATAAAGATCTCATACTCCACACATAGGTGCATATTGGTATATTAAACAATATTACCAACCGGGACTAAAGGTTTCCCTGCATTCAGCCCAACGGTGGCAAGTCATCTCTGATGATCTACAACCGTCCGACAAGACATCTCTGATGACCTGCAACCGTTTGGAACGGTCGCAGATCATTAGAGACGTCTTGCCACTGGTTGCCCAAATATGCCTCCGCCGAGGGGAGGGTTCACCTTCAGCCTTCACTGAGTGCTCTCTGCTACCCGTGTGCTGCCAAAATGAACTACAATGAGTAGACACTGAGTGTTGAACATGTCCGGGAGGGGGGCTATATATAGGGTACGTGTGCTTCTTTTGTCCCGATTGGTAACAACAACCGGGTCATGTGGGTCACGAAGTGGTCGTGATACTGCTGATCCAACAACTCACAATCCCTCAAAAGAAACACACCTCTGATCCAACATCTCACAAGCGCTAGAAAGAAACACACGATCCGTGTGCTTCTTTACTCCCGGTTGGTAACACCAACCGGGACTAAAGAAGCACATGGATCGTGTGTTTCTTTAAAGCACTTGTGAGCCGTTGGATCAAGATGTGTTTATTTTGAGTGCTTCAGAGTTGTTGGATCGGCACGATCATGACCACTTTGTTAGTCACATGACCCTATATTTTTAGTCTCGGTTGGTAACACCAACCGGGACTAAAGAAGCACATGGATTGTGTGTTTCTTTAAAGCACTAGTGAGCCGTTGGATGAAGATGTGTTTCTTTTGAGGGATTCTGAGCTGTTGGATGGGCACTATCATGACCAGTTCGTGAGTCACATGACCCTATATATAGCCCCCTCTTGAACATGTTCGGCAGTCATTGTCTCCTCATTCTACTTCATCGACAGAATACAAAGCATGCGGATTCCCTGCATACGCCCAACGGTGCATTTTATATGCAGGCACTCACGAGCCACCATTGGGATGTATGCAGATGAAATCGTGTGTTTTGTTTCATGCATCTACAAAATACTTCAGTTCACTTGTTCTGCTGATACAAAGCATTCGGATATTACACATCAACAATAATATCCCTATCTAATGTTTACTTGTTCTTCTGATTGCGGCATAACCACGGACAATCTTCTTCATTTAACTTGATACTTGGATCAGTGTTGACATTGAAGGGCGGAATGTCATGAAACTTATCATAATCTTCTGACATGTCTGTCTTGTCCTCCACTCCCACAATGACTTTTTTCCCTGAAAGAACTATGTGGCGCTTTGGCTCATCGGGCTAGGCCGAATGGTTCGTTCTCGTAAGAAAGATAGTTGAGATCCACTGTAGTCATTCCGTATCGTGGGTCTACCTCTACCCCGCCTTGTAGGTTGAACCATTTGCACTTGAACAAAGGGACCTTAAAAGTAGGTCCATAGTCAAGTTCCCATATCTCCTCTATGTAACCATAATATGTGTCCTTTGTCCCATTGCAGTTTGTTGCATCAAAGCGGACTCCACTGTTTTGGTTGGTGCTTTTTTTATCTTGGTTGGTTGTGTAAAATATATTTCCATTTATCTCGTACCCTTGAAAAGTCAATATAGTTGAAGCTGGTGATGAGGCCAACAAGTATAGCTGTTCTTCTGAAGGAGATAAGCCCTAGAGGCAAATAAACAAGTAGTATTTATTGCATTATTTCGTAAGTTTATAATAGGTTTGTGTATTATGCTATAACTGTACTAATCTGAATTATTAATACACGTGTGATACATAGCCAACCAGGTCCCTAGCAAGCCTCTATATGAGCTAGTCCATTGGGCAATAGTTGATCGAGATTCCCGATCAAGGACAATGACGTCGGTTGACAATGGGGTCATCTTGTTAGTTGAATAAGATAATGGACATACGCAAAGTATTGCAATAAGATCGTATTACGATGTTTGTCATTTGCAATAGATAAGAATATGATAGCTTATTCCTTAGACCGTGAGACCGTACTTATTGATGCTTCGTAGGGGTGCTTTGAGAGCATAAAACGTTGTGTCTTATATAGCATGACAATAACAGTGTCCATCTTGGCTATTCCGAAAGAGCATCGAGACGTAAGGATCAAGAGCGGGATTTGTTCATTCTTGTAATGGAAAGATACTCTGGGCCCACTCGGTGAGATTACATCTATATAGCTGCGCAGCTTATGACTAGGTCATGGAGATGTAATATCAGAGACGAGTTAATAACCTTCGTCGGTAACGAGATACAACAAAGACATCGGTATGTCTACGATCATATCTCGGACAAGGTAGTATCGCAGAAACAAAGGGAATGAATATCATATTTATGGTTCAACGACGATATTCGTAGAATGCACAGGGGTCGTCATATACATCCAGGTATCCTTCACGGTTATTGGTGAGCGGAATGTCTCGACCATGTCTGGAGTGTTCTCGAACCGTAGCGTAACAAACTTAAGGTTTTAACGACCCCAGGAGATAGGTTCTGGAATAATATAGGATTTTGTTGGAGAGAGAGAAATGATCTGGAAAGAGTTCCGGTGGTCCGGAAGAAATTCGGGGAAGGTCTGGAAGACTTCCAGAAATTTCTGAAAGTTGTTCGGGTGGTTCGGAAATTGTTTCGGAGTCACGGGAGATTAAATTATATATAAATATATTAATTATGAATTAATAGGATTTTATATTAATTTAATATTAATTAAATAAAGGAAAAAGGGGGCTCCCACCTACATGGGCCCTAAGAGGGCCCAAGAGGGGGAGCCACACCACCAAAGGGGGGTGGGCCCCATGGCTGGTTCGGCCAGCCCATGTGGGGTGCGCACCCCCCCTTGTCCTTTGTTTAGTCCCACATGGGGGAGCTAGGGAGTTTGCACACCCCCTCCCCCCTTTATATAGCAAGGCATACTAATTGGATTAATTCATTGGAAAATACAATTAATTGTATTGCAGGCCGGCCGAGCTGTTTCTCCGCCCGTTTTGCTCCCTCTCTCCACCTAAGCTATACCACCGGGCACCGTTGCCCTGTGGGATTCCAGATAAGATCTACCCCTGCGATTTCAGCTGGATCTGAATGACCGGGGGTTGTCGTTAAGCTCTGTATGTTTGCGAGTGCTCGGAGGTAACTCTTTTTGAGGAGCCTGGGCGACGTCATCTCGCCCCTGCAGCTGCGGCGCCACCCCCCTCTGCCGCAAGCGCACCCCCCCCCCCCCTTGGTGCCGGCGCCTCGCCGTCTTCTGCCCGATGCCCGACGCTCGTCGACCCAGGTCATCGTCGACACCCCAGCGTCATTGTCTTCATCATCGCGATAAGTTCTCCGCGACCTCGAGGTCGGCTACGTACGATTTCATCATCAACGCTTGTGCGGGAGCGTAATCCCCGCTATCGGTCTACATGGAGGTAATGTAACCCGTTCCGCCACCGTTATCGCATGTACTAGATAGATAGATCCTAGCTAAGTTAGGGTTTCATACGCTAGAAAATTATTGTTTTCTGCACCGTAACCCCTTCAGTGGTATCAGAGCCGATCTATGCGTAGTACTGCTGGTACGGTTAGAACTCATGTTGAATGAGGACGTCTTTCTTATATTTGCTACCCTCTAGCGTGCACTTGCGATGCCTTCTGTATTGAGTTGATGAAGCGACCCGGACCGACTTTACACGTACGCTTACACGAGACTGGTTCCACTACTGACATACGGCTTGCACCGTATCTGCGGCTGGAGGGTGTCTGTTTCTCTCTCTCTAGTCGGCAAAGCATTTTCAATGGAGGGCCCGAAAGGGATGCTTAAACATGCAATTATACGATCGACGTTGTGGCACAAAGTTCGTAGGTAGGGAAGCGATTCTCTTACGAATAAGCCTATTTGCCACGTAAAACTTGCAAAACTAAATAAAGCTAGAGGCGTCTAACTTTGTTTTGTAGAGGCGTTATTTTATGTGACATGGTTACGGTAAGTTTTGATATTACTCGTATTGTCGGAGGCAATGGAGGGCTCCGTAGACTCGAAGCCATGCCGAGGCGCCGGGGGCCAGACACATGGCGCCATGAAGGTCCAGGGGCATCGACCATGTCACATCGCACTTCATTGCATCATTGTTGTGTGATGTTGTGTGTGCATCCTATTGATGTCTTATATGCTAGATATACAACGGTAGCATCTTGAATAGGATGATCCCTAACAAATACCAAAATTGTGTTCTCCCTCGTTGCGCACCACCAAGAAAGTTCTACGTTATGAGGCATGCCGTGATGATCGGGTGTCACACATCTCGTCGTTCGCATACAGTGGGTGTAAGCCATGTTGCACGCGTAGGGTCTTCGAGGTTTGATTGGCGAGCCTAGCATATACAGAAATATGGCCTCGGAACACGGGAAGATCGAAAGATCGAGCACGAGTCACAGAGTTGTTGTGATCGACATTTGATGTCCACTTTTGAAGCTATGCTGCCGTCCGTGATGATCGAGGGTGGTGTGGTGGATGAGGGTCGTGTAATCGCCATTATTATTTTTAGGGATAATAATCTTGGTGTGGTGTGTTTTTGATAATGTGATTATAAAACTAAAACTCACCTATATATTATAAACTTATCCTTACCTATTTTGCGATCACATCTGGAGACTACGGAACTAAACTTCGGTTACTTCCTCAAGAGCCCGGATTCTACCATTGAAGCCGACGGGTCCAACTTCATCAGCTGGTACATTGGTTTTAGAAACATTCTCCAGACACAACAAACATCCTATATGTTCTAGAACATTAGTTAGGAGTTAGACCAGATGATTCTGCTAGCAAGGAGGAAGATGATGAGTTCCGTAAGCATCATGATATTTTCATGGAAGTGAAGGTCGTCATGAGCATATGCCTAGCACCAGAGTTGAAAGTTGTTTCAACACATGGAGCCATATGTCGTGATTGATGTGATCAAAGGTCACTTCAAAGATGAATTGAGTCTTGAGCAGTTCAGACAGCTTAGAAAGCTCCGGACCATTCACATGGGGAGCATACCTGTCTGTAGACTCAATTGAAGAAGTTGTATGACATCTACTTCAGGCTTACGAATATCTACAATTTCTAGATAGCGAACTCCAGTGCAATAGAGATTGCGCTTTGCCTCAGAGCTGTGAATAGCATGTGCCTGAATATGCTATAGAGACACGATGAGCTTCTTCACGTTCGTGAACAAGTTCTAATCTCTAAAAAGTTGACTCCATCGAAGAAGAGTTTTTCGTCGCTACGGGTATATTTGATATACGAAGATATAAATGTATTCTTCTCATACTTGATGAAAAGTATTTGATACTTGTTCTGTATATGAAACAGTCCCTGATTATCACAAGTATGCGGCGAAGGGTGACGTGACAGTGCACAAGTGATGGCAAGTTCATGGCCAGTAGTGCTCACGCCCTCGAGATATCATATTAGTTATCATTTTTTATAAGACATTTTGTAATAGTGATATTGTGATCTAGTTTGGTGTCTTGAATGTTACAAGACATAATTATTCATATAGAACACATTAGTTGTTTTATGTTATGAAGCAAAGCAGTTGTTTCATATTATGAGTAATTTGCATCACATCTCAATTACATTATGTGTATGATATACATTTATAATAGCAGGAATGATAAAATTATATGTCCAAAGAACAAACACCATCAAATTTAGTCATAAAGGCAATGAAAGAAGTAATGGATAATTTTGGTCCATTTAAGTATTTCGAGTGCCGAGTTGATTAAGTTTGAAATCAAGTATTGAAGTTGCAATACAAGAGGAAATTAATTGAGAGTCATTTTTAATGATTAATTAATGGTGTTTTTGCTTGATCCGAATTCTTCTATGATTTTGGTAAATAGGAGTATTTGCCTGATAAATCATAAGTCTGAAATTAATTTGATAAGAGATCAAATGGCGTTTTTCAGAAGAAAGATTAGTGAATATTGTATTCACAATATTCGATCAAAGGACAATATTTTTGAATTATGGTTTCAACACAAAAGACTTGTGGAAATGTGTTTCACAATATTATAATGTCATATATGGTGATATATGGGGTATTATAATCATACTCTATTTTAAATAAATTGTGGTCTGTCAGAATCTGTCTTTGAAACTCCTAATATGTTCGAAACATTATAGCTGATGTCCACTTTAGAAAATAGATATTTTTCTCAACGAGAATTCGTAAGATCGATAGTAGTGTCGACATGTATATGATTATGCGATAACTCGGAATATACATGAATAGTTCTTTGTAGATTGCTCGCATTTGATGGGAGTGTATTCCAAAGCCAAATAGAAACAAAACTTATTTTGTTGTCTATGTAATTCCGAGGAAAATATGATTTTACGAATTATGGTTTATGGATTGGAATTAGAAGCTTGAAATAAGGTGTAAGACCTATGTTGGAAGGTGTTCCAAAGAGTATATGTCTACAAATTAAAATTTGATGATTAAGAGTGAGGAAGACTAGAAAATTGATTTCTGCTTGCAATCCTCTTCATAAAGATCATAATGTTTTCATGAAAGAAGCTTCTAAATAAAGTGTTGTTATATTTAATATTGCTGTCAGGTCACAGCACAATATTAAATGTTTTAGATCTTGTTGACAGATCAAGGTGCACTTTATGAATACAAAGAAAGTTGACAAAATATCAGAGTATGAACAAAGGCTTTTTCAGCCTGGAAATCCAAGTTACATTTGAAAAGATTAAAAGAGTAATTGTTGCTGCAATTCTTATTGGAGGAATAAGATTGTTTAATCGTCATATAAAGTGTTATATGAAAAATGTGACTATAAGAAAGACGTGGAAGCATGTCTTGTCAAGAAATGTGTCTTGGACAAGATCAAATTTGTTGACTACATTTATGTAGACATGCTTGAAGTCTGAAGGATTTGTGTTAATGTAATACAATAGTTTGTATTAAATTCGAATTGATAATAGATCAATGATTTTGGTTTGACCAAAATGTCGATTTAAGTGGGAGTCATAGTTAGTTTACCTAGGTGAAATATGTGAAGAACATATTTTTGAGTGGGAGCTTAGGAACTCAAAATATGTGGATGACACGTTTTTGAGTGGGAGCTCGTGTTCTCAAATATGTGGAAACATGTTTTGAGTGGGAGCCGAATTCATCTTGTGTATTTAACACATTGTGAAATTGTACCAGTAGAAAAGATGAGAAGGATGAAGTTGTGAAACTATTTGAAAGTTAGTGTCTATTTGGAATAGAACAGGAATTTTAAATAGTTAGTCGAGCTGTTTTGGATTATATCTGAGGAGTCAGAATAGAATCAAAAGGATGGTCCTTTGAAATCCAATTGATCATTAAGAGTAATGATACAAGGTAGTAATGGTTGTATGACATGTTGGTCTATTATGTAATATTAGACATCATACAGAAACCACATTATCTGCTCGATGAAATATAACCGATGTTCTTAGGAAAAGAACAGCTGTAAAAGTAAATTTAGAATTTACTGGAAGTAGAAGTGCGTTAGTTGATGGATTGACATTAGAATGTCAAGTTTTCCGCATTGGTGTGAAAGTATGTAGATATCGCGAGTTTGTAATCGTTACAAGGGGCTCATGGTGACTGAGTGTGTTTTTCTAGGCAGTTATCTGGTTGGTATAATCAGAGTAAGCGCTGGGAAACAAAAGTCTCACTTAGTTACGGTATTTCCATGTATGTTATTGGATAACATGGTGATATCAAGCAAGTTGATATCAATGAATCGCAAAAGTATGTACAATCATGGATTGTGTCAGAGTAACACTCTTCCACGAGCAAGCATTATCAAATGATTCTTATTTGATAAGGGATTTTGATGCAGCTAGTTTATTTCTACTCTAGTGCAAGTGGGAGACTGAAGGAGATATGCCCTAGAGGCAAATAAATAAGTAGTATTTATTGCATTATCTCGTAAGTTTATAATAGGTTTGTGTATTATGCTATAACTGTATTAATCGGAATTATTAATACACGTGTGATACATAGACAACCAGGTCCCTAGCAAGCCTCTATATGAGCTAGTCCATTGGGCAACAGTTGATCGAGATTCCCGATCAAGGACAATGACGTCGGTTGACAATGGGGTCATCTTGTTAGTTGAATAAGATCATGGACATACGCAAAGTATTGCAATAAGATCGTATTACGATGTTTGTCATTTGCAATAGATAAGAATATGATAGCTTATTCCTTAGACCGTGAGACCGTACTTATTGATGCTTCGTAGGGGTGCTTTGAGAGCATCAAACGTTCTGTCTTATATAGCATGACAATAACGGTGTCCATCTTGGGTGTCCCGAAAGAGCATCGAGACGTAAGTATCAAGAGCGGGATTTGTTCATTCTTGTAATGGAAAGATACTCTGGGCCCACTCGGTGAGATTACATCTATATAGCTGCGCAGCTTATGACTAGGTCATAGAGATGTAATATCACAGACGAGTTAATAACCTTCGTCGGTAATGAGATATAACAAAGACATCGGTATGTCTACGATCATACCTCGGACAAGGTAGCATCGCAGAAACAAAGGGAATGAATATCATATTTATGGTTCAACGACGATATTCGTAGAATGCACAGGGGTCGTCATATACATCCAGGTATCCCTGACGGTCATTGGTGAGCGGAGTGTCTCGACCATGTCTGGAGTGTTCTCGAACCGTAGCGTAACAAACTTAAGGTCTTAACGACACCAGGAGATAGGTTCTGGAATAATATAGAATTTTTTGGAGAGAGAGAAATGATCCAGAAAGAGTTCCGGTGGTCCGGAAGGAGTTCCGGGAAGGTCTGGAAGAGTTCCAGAAATGTCCGAAAGTTGTTCGGGCGGTTCGGAAATTGTTTCGGAGTCACGGGAGATTAAATTATATATAAATATATTAATTATGAATTAATAGGATTTATATTAATTTAATATTAATTAAGTAAAGGAAAAAGGGGGCTCCCACCTTCATGGGCCCTAAGAGGGCCCAAGAGGGGGAGCCGCACCACCAAAGGGGGGTGGGCCCCATGGCTGGTTCGGCCAGCCCATGTGGGGTGCACACCCCCCCCTTCTCCTTTGTTTAGTCCCATATTAATTGGATTAATTCATTGGAAAGTACAATTAATTGTATTGCAGGCCGGTCGAGCTGTTTCTCCACCCGTTTTGCCCCCTCTCTCCACCTAAGTTATACCGCCGGGCACCGTTGCCCTGCGGGATTCCAGATAAGATCTACCCCTGCGATTTCAGCTGGATCTGAATGACCGGGGGTTGTCGTTAAGCTCCATAGGTTTGCGAGTGCTCGGAGGTAACTCTTTTTTAGGAGCCTGGACGACGTAGTCTCGCCCCTGCAGCCGCCGCGCCACCCCCTCTGCCGCAGGCGCACCCCCCTTGGTGCCTGCGCCTCGCCGTCTTCCGCCCGACGCCCGGCGCTCGTCGACGCAGGTCATCATCGACACCCCGGCGTCATCGTCTTCGTCATCGCGACAAGTTCTCCGCGACCTCGAGGTCGGCTATGTACGACTTCATCGTCAACGCTTGTGCGGGAGCGTAATCCCCGCTATCGGTCTACATGGAGGTAATGTAACCCGTTCCGCCACCGTTATCGCATGTACTAGATAGATAGATCCTGGCTAAGTCAGGGTTTCATACGCTAGAAAATTATTGTTTTCTGCACCGTAACCCCTTCAGTGGTATCAGAGATGATCTATGCGTAGTACTGCTGGTACGGTTAGAACTCATGTTGAATGAGGACGTCTTTCTTATATTTGCTACCCTCTAGCGTGCACTTGCGATGACTTCGGTATTGAGTTGATGAAGCGGCCCGGACCGACTTTACGCGCACGCTTACGCGAGACTGGTTCCACTACTGTTGGGGGGCTGCCCCCCGGGTAGGGCAGATCCCGGTACAAATCAGCAACATGACAATAGTGTTTGACCTTTGGAAAGTGCAAGTGCTGCTCTTTAGGATACTGAAGGGGCAACTTGACCTTTCATAGCTGGTTAAGCCCAAGGTGTCTCTTGGGGGTTGCAAGGGTCACCCCTGGAATCTATAAATAGCCTCCCCCAGGCCTTCAGAGCGGCATAAGCCCCAGCGGGTGGTTCCTCTAAGAACTAGCTTCTCGAAGATGTCTTTGGTAGCAGCCCAAGACATGTTCGGGAGGCTAGGCCTAGAGATGCTCATCCTAAAGTGCTACTCGGATACATCCGAAAAGGATCTCGGAAGCTCCGGGTACACTCCCCGGTGGAGGAGATCCCGGGTGAACCGGATAGACTCCCGGGTAGGTGAGAAAGGTACAAGCTCGCTCCCCGGGTACAGGCTAACCGACATATAGATCTAGGTCCTAGAAAGTTGTCCAGTGGGTGCAGGGAAGACTTACAGAATGGAGCAAGGAGGTAGCCGGCATGGGAGATGCCGGTAAATCGTCAACGGTCCGGAGCAGGCTTTCCCGCCTGGCACGGGGGGAAGTACCATTCCCCCTGACACGGAAGCATGGTCACCTCCCGCCTGACACGGAAGCATGGTCACCTCCCGCCTGACACGGGAGCGTGTCAGCTGGTACGATAACTGTACGACAAGATCGAACATGCCTAGCCCGGCAATCCGGAAAAGGCTACCCGGGATGGGCAAAGACAGGTCTTGTCTCTGACAGAGGGACAATGATGTTCCAGGACGGCGCCTGCCATCCTTCCCGGAATGATGACGGCAGGGCTATGCCGGATAGCCCGGCGGCTAGGTCGCACTAGCCAGTGTCGACATAACCGTTAGGCCTGCCTGGTGGGGCCATCCCGGATTAGGGTTTCGGGCCCTTCCGACCGGAACTCTATAAAAGGCGCCATAACTGCTCATGTGGGGGAGAGACCAACTTGGAGGCCAAAACCTTAGTATCATTTACTCCTAGGGCATTTATTCCTCCCTCTCTCTAGTTCATCTTGTTCATCGTGTTCATCACCGAAAGAGCTCCAAGAGCATGTTGTATATCTTATTCCACACTTATATTGAGAGGAAAGGCAGGAGTAGGGGTGTTACCTCCCCACGAGGGCCCCGAACTTGGGTACATCGTGTGTGTGTGTTCTCTGCCTTCGTGCAGTTGTTTGTATTTACTAGATCTTCTCTCGTTCACTTCGGTTGTGTTTGGTGTTCTTCGGAGATCCCGGTTGTTCCGGCATCCTCCTTCGTGTGAACTCTTTAGTTCTCTAGCCCTCCCCGGATCCACCAGCGTCCATCGGCCCCACACTTTAGCCATCCTATGGCATCTGCCGTGACACCACCACGACAGTTGGCGCCCACCGTGGGGCTGACAGAGGCGCTGGCTGGTGTACACATCCGGACGGGTTCCTCCATTCGCTCCGGACTAAGCGTTCTCTCCGGCCTGGTTGTGAGGCTTGGCGAGATGGATTTCGTCAGCGACAATGCTAGTTGCTTCCAGAACAAGCCCTTCCCGGCTGACGGATGCCTCATCGACTTCGGCGCCTTCACCACCTACGTCGCCACCGAGATTGTCTGCAGCTACCCGGATGTTATCCTGGAGGCTGAAGATCCCCCCATGCTCCGCGCCGACCGGGATCCGCGTGTCGATCGGCCCGCGGGCTGCGTCGCGGTCATGATGGTCGGAGTGACCGAGGAGGTGTTCCAGGATGCCCCCGATGGCGATGCCGGTACTCACCGGGTTCGGTTAGCAAAGCCTCCGCAGGAGAGAGGCGCTGCCCAAGACGGTGATCCTCAGCCATCCCACCATCACCGCCGCCTGGACCCCCTCTTGGGTCTAGTGGCCAAGCTGGCTGTCCCCGTGACAGTAGATGTGGATACCCAAGTCACCTCGGCTGATTTGGACGAGCAGCGCAAGTTGCTGCTCGCGGAGGCGCAAGAGATCGCCGAGATCCGGCTTGAGCTTAGTGCCAGTCTCCGGGAGTACAATGCAGCTCACGGCTTCCCCAAGATAGGCTCTCGGGACAAGCGCATTGCTGACCTGCGTAAAAAGGGCAGAATGGTGAATGATGAGTTGGCAGGTAGCACGGCACCTAGCCATAGCGGGACGGATAGCATGATCTCGGCAGAGAAGTCGGTATACAGCTCGCCTGCCAAAACTCTTAGGGCTGCAGAGGCAGCTACGGCTGAGTTGGCCGGGCTATCCGGAGAAGCTCTCCGTAAGCAACAAGAGCGGGTCAATGAGTTAGTCATAGAGGCTAACCGGCAGAACAAGGCCTTCAAAAAGAAGAATCCGGGAGTTGGATCCCAGGTACATTCGGCCAGGGCCGAGAGAGACAAATCGGGCGGAGAGGCTTCCTCTCCGCATCCGAGTAAAAGCAAGAGCAAGAGCCGAAGCCGGAGCAGAGGATCCGGGAAAAACAAACAGTTGCAGGCATATGACCCGGCCTTCGCCGGAGGTCAGCAAGCCGGACGAAACAATCCCGGTCAAGCTCAGGGTAGCCATGGTGATGGTAACCAGGGTGTAGGAAACAATGTTGCGGTAAGCCACGGCCATCCACCCCGGTATCCACCACAAAGTCAGGGAAACCGGCAGAGAGACGTTGCTTCTGTCCTGCAGCAAGCCGTAGTTCCTGTGGTTAACCGACATGATGATGGCAACTCGAGGTTGCAGCAACTCGGATACCATCCCAATGAGAATCCCTTCGGATCCCGGATAGGGACTCGACAGTTAGATCCCGCAGATGCCTGGATTAGGCTCGACCGGATTCACCAATCCGAGTTGGTTGAGGAACAAGGCCCTCCGGGACCTGCATGCTTTGGACCTCGGAACATGCGAGAACCAGCTGTAAGAAATTTCCAGCTCAACCGGGGTGCCAAGACCTGTGACGGCAACTCGAAAGCCGGAGGACTGGCTAACCGACTATGTAACTGCAGTAAGCATAGCCGGTGGAAACAGACGCTGGGCAGTACGGTACATACCACAGATGTTGGAAGGACCCGCCCGGATTTGGCTGAACAACTTGAGGACTGGCAGCATAGACTGTTGGTTGGATTTCCAGGAGGCCTTCATCAACAATTTCACCAGTACGTACAAGAGGCCCAACCGACCTCAGCAGCTCGCCATCTGTCGGCAAAGGAGCAACGAAACCGACCGGGAGTACCTTACTCGGTGGGGCAACATTCGCAATTCTTGCGATGGAGTTGTTGAGGCACATGCCATCTCGTGGTTTGCGGAGGGATGCCGGCATGGCTCTATGGCTTGGCAAAAGCTGCAAAGGAAGATGCCGACAACCTTGGCAGAGACCATGCGCATCGCCGATACCTACACGCTTGGAGATCCCATGCAACCCCTA
Organism: Poa annua; assembly: GCA_026929855.1. Classification (NCBI taxonomy): domain Eukaryota; kingdom Viridiplantae; phylum Streptophyta; class Magnoliopsida; order Poales; family Poaceae; genus Poa; species Poa annua. The sequence goes on from CM049432.1 coordinate 26,664,570, forward strand.
GTGGATGTCGGAGACTCCAACAGGAGGAATGCGGGAACTCAGCGTTCGGGGCCGAGCAGAAGCCATGATCGCCACGATTTCGGCCCAAAGAGGAGCCAGCCCGAGTTCCACTATGCATCGCAACAAGTTGCAGCTGTTGACCGAGATCAGGGAGATGCCGGTAGCAATTAGCGGCAGAAAACAACTGGCCCGGCTTGGGGTCAGGGCCAAGAGGTGCAGAAAACTTGGGTGGACCAGAAGAAGCCCCTGACGTATGAAGAAATGCTGAACAAGCCATGCTGTTACCATACGTTGGAGGCCAACAAGCCTGCAAACCACTCTACCCGGTAGTGCAACTGGTATCAGCGCACATTGCAAGAAGGCAGCACGGGGTCTACTCGGCCAAACGCTCCGGCGTCACGACCGAACATCCCGAGACCCCCTCCACCGCTATCCGGTGCCAATGCAGTCCGGGTTAATCCACCCAACCAGGGACCTCCTCCCAGACCTGTGAACATGTTGCACACCCGGAATGATAATGGCGCTGGTCTGAGTAACCAACCCGTACAACAGCAAGACAACTACCGGGAGGCACATCAGAGCTATGTGGTCTTCGTGACCGAACCCACTGACCGGAAGAGTGTGCGATAGCGCGCTCTGGAAGTAAATGTTGTGATACCGGCGGTGCCCAAGTTCCTGCACTGGTCCGAGATGGAGATTACTTGGAGCCGGAAGGATCACCCCCGGGTTATGCCTAAGCCTGGTGGCTATGCTCTGGTGGTGGACCCGAGATTTGTCGGACCAAGCCTCAACGTCCGCTTCAGCCGGGTACTAATTGACAATGGTAGTGCCATTAACATTATGTACAACGATACCATGCTGAAGTTAGGGCTGTCCATGAACACGCTGCTCCCAACCGAGACAACCTTTCAAGACATTGTACCCGGGGTCTCTTGCTCCCCTATGGGCAAGATCTGGGTGGAGGTGTTATTTGGAACCCGGGAGAATTGCCGGACAGAGAGCCTGGAATTCAAGGTGGTGGATCTCGAGAGTCCATACCATGCACTTATTGGCAGACCCGCACTGGCCAAGTTCATGATATCCACCCACATGGGGTACCTGACGATGAACATACCGGGTCCAAATGGGGTGATCACCATAGCAGGAGACCACAAGTGCTCTATGGATTGTGCAACTGCCGGCTCAAACTTAGCCGAGTCCCTGGTCATTGCGGAGGAGAAAAGAGGATTCAGTAGGTAGTGACACTGGCCCAGACCTCACAACTCGGAATGCCCGAGATGGTGAACCCGGAGCAGAACGCCTCATTCCAGCCACCAAAGGAGACCAAGAAGGTGGGTGTTGACCCCAAGTACCCGGAGCGCCAGGTCATCATCGGCAGCAGCCTGGACAACAAATAGGAAGGTGAGCTCGTCGACTTCCTCCGTGAGAATCGGGATGCTTTTGCGTGGTCAAGTGATGATCTGCAAGGCGTTCCGAGGGAGTTGGCTGAGCACTCACTGTTTGTCAGGCCGGATGCGAAGTCGGTGAAGCAACCGACTAGGCGCCTCTCGGACGAAAGAAGAGCGGTGATCATGGAGCATCTGGCAGTACTGCTTGCTGTCGGATTCGTGATGGAAGTATTGCACCCGGATTGGATTTCGAATCCGGTCCTGGTAGAGAAAAAGAAAGATGATCCCCTCCTGCTCAAGGTGTGGCGCATGTGCATCGACTTCACCAACCTCAACAAGGCTTGCCCGAAAGATCCTTTTTCACTTCCCCGGATAGATCAAGTGATCGATTCCACTGCCGGGAGTGAACTTTTGACTTTTCTAGATGCCTATTCCGGTTTTCACCAGATACCTTTGAATCCGGATGATCAATTGAAAACTGTTTTCATTACCCCGTATGGGGCTTATTGCTATCGTGTCATGACTTTTGGTCTGAGGAATGCTGGTGCTACATACCAGAGATGCATGCAAAAATGTTTACATGACCAGATAGGCCGGAATGTCGAAGTCTATGTCGATGACATAGTCATAAAAACAAAAGAAGGATCCTCTCTGATCGATGATCTGAGGGAAACATTTAAAAACTTAAGGAGATTTCGGATGAAGTTGAATCCGGATAAATGCACATTTGGCGTTCCGACAGGGAAACTACTCGGTTTCCTCATTTCAAGTCGGGGAATTGAAGTCAACCCGGGTAAGATACGGGCAATTGAGAGCATGAACTGCCGGCACGTCTCAAAGACGTGCAGAAGTTTACTGGTTGCTTGGCATCCCTAAGTCGGTTAGTGAGTCGACTAGGGGAGAAGGCCTTACCCTTGTATCAGCTGATGAAAAAGAGTAAAAACTTCGTGTGGACTCGCAAGCTGATGCGGCGTTCAATGACTTGAAAAGAATGCTCTCAGCAACACCAGTGTTGGCATCCCCATTGCCCAAGGAGTCCATGTTACTGTACATTGCTGCCACTAACCGGGTAGTAAGTGTAGCCATTGTTGTAGAAAGAGAGGAAGGGGACAAGCTGATACAGAGGCCGGTATATTACTTGAGCGAGGTGATCTCGGAATCCAAGCAAAACTACCCGCATTATTAGAAGATAGCATATGGGGTGTACCTGGCAGTGACCAAGCTCAAGCACTATTTTCAAGAGCACCCAATCACAGTGGTGTGAGAGGATCCCCTAGCAGAGATCATCGCTGCAAAGATGCTAGCGGCCGGGTTGCCAAATGGGCCATCCAGTTGTCTCCGTACGCTCCAGCATACGAGAGACGGGACGCCATTAAGTCGCAGGCGCTGCCGGACTTCTTGGTGGACTGGGCCGAGATGCAGTACGAACCTCCAGCTCCCGACTACAACTTCTGGAGGATGCATTTCGATGGTTCCAAGGCCAAGATCGGATTGGGAGCCGGAGTGGTCCTCACCTCACCGAAGCAAGATGTGCTGAAGTATGTCCTGCAAATTCACTTCCGGGCATCCAACAATGTCGCAGAGTATGAGGCCTTAGTTCATGGACTGAATGTCGCCAAGGAAATCAGTATCCGCCGGATAGAGTGTTTCGGCGATTCCGATCTTGTGGTACAGCAGGTGTCGGGGAACTGGGATGCAATTGACGCCAACATGGCCTTGTATCGGTTTCATGTGCAGAAAATATCTGGATTTTTTGAAGGCTGTGAGTTCAAGCACATACCCAGAGGGGAAAACAAAGCAGCAGATGTGTTGTCCAAGCTAGGGTCATCTCGGGAAGCCATCCCACCCGGGATCGCTCTCGAGCACCTGAGGAAGCCGTCTATCCAGCCTTCGCCCGAGTCGGATTCTATCTTTATCCCCAAGGAGCATGGTTCAGAAGCTGTACCTATGGAGGTGGAAGTCGGGAACATTGTGTTGAACCCGGGGACGGCATCACATAACTCGGAAAGGCTAAATAGCATGATGATGGAAGTAATGTCGGCAGAACCAATGGACATAGATGCCCCCGTGTTCCCGGTTCAACCTGTCCCGGGATGGGCACAACCTATCATGGCGTACATACTGGATGGAACCCTACCGGAGAACGAAGTAGAAACCCGGCAAGTATTGAGGAGATCCAAAGCATACACCGTCATCAATCAAGAGCTGTACAAGAGAAGTGTCACCGAGGTGCTCCAAAGGTGTGTGGAATCCGAAGAAGGCCAAGAGATGCTATTGGAAATACAACAAGGGCAGTGTGGGCATCATGCATCATCTCGAGCGCTGGTGGCAAAAGTGTTCCGGCATGGGTTCTACTGGCTTACTGCCTTGCAGCAGGCAGAGGACATTGTCCGTAAGTGTGGAGGGTGCCAGAGATTTGCACACCGGATACATATGCCGGCATCAGCACTGAAAACAATCCCTATCACTTGGCCATTCGCAGTATGGTGCTTGTACATGGTAGGGAAATTCAAGCCGGCAAGGGGCAATATGACGCACATACTGGTCATGGTGGACAAGTTTACAAAGTGGATAGAGGTCAAACCAATCCGGAAGTGTGACGGACACACCTCGGTTCAATTCTTGAAAGACATCATCTCGAGATACGGATACACGCACAGCATCATCACGGATAATGGCACCAATTTTGCTGTGGGGGAGTTCGCTTGATTTTGTGCTGAGAAGAGAATCCGGTTGGATGTGGCATCAGTGGCTCACCCGAAAGCCAACGGGCAAGTCGAGAGAGCAAATGCTTTGGTCTTGGCCGGCATCAAAGCCCGCTAGATCGAGCCACTGTTGAGAACTCCGGGATGTTGGATAGAGGAGATAACGGCAGTCTTGTGGGGTCTCCGGACTACACCAAACAGATCTACCGGGTACACACCATTCTTCATGGTGTACGGTGCCGAAGCCGTGCTTCCAACCGACATCCAGTATGACTCACCAAGGGTTACAATGTTCACCGAGACCGAGGCAAAGGAAGCCCGGGAAGATGATGTGGAATTGCTCGAGGAAGCAAGGGAATTGGCACTGTCTCGGTCGGCAATTTATCAGCAAAATCTCCGTCACTATCATAGCCGGAAGGTGCATCCCAGTGTATTCCGAGAAGGGGATCTCGTGCTAAGGCTTATCCAGCGCACAGCCGGGATGCATAAGCTCTCGCCTCCATGGGAGGGTCCTTTTGTTGTAAGCAAGGCATTGCACAATGATTCTTATTACCTTGTAGATGCACAGGAAGCTAAAAAAGGTGTAGTGGACAAAGCCGGTGAGGAAACCAAGCTGCCATGGAATGTAGCTTTGCTTCGACCCTTTTACACTTAAAGGGTGCAGTGTATGTATCTCGGTTGCCCTATCAATGAAATTTCGGCACCCCGAGGTGTTACTCGGGGACTGCCTGCCCAAAGTTCTCCTTTGCATGTCGGTACCCTCAGGAGGAACCCGGGGACTACCTCGTTTTGTACCTCTACTTTTCTGCTATCATTTTATGCATGCCGGCAACTCAGGGAGGAACCCGGGGACCGCCTGTTATCTAATTTTGGTTTGGTGTATGCCGGGCGAGTTCCGAGATCGATTTTCTAGTCGGAGTAATGTATGTCATGTAAAATAATCTTGTGACTCGACTTACGAACACTGAAATGGTAGTCAAGAGCAGAGAGCGTCAAATATGGGAAACACGAAAACGAACTCGGGGACTCGGGATAGGAACTTCTCCGACATATGAGTTTTACTTGTTCAGTTGTTTATTTTGTTATGTCAGAATTTAACAAACTGGAACTCGGATTTTCATAAGTAGTGTATACTATAAAGGGAATTTTGTGACTCGACTGTCGAACGCCGAAATGGTAGACAAGAGCAGAAATTACCTAGCTACGGTAAACATGAAAACGAACTCAGGGACTCGTTGCAAAATAAACCGACATAACTTGTTCGCATGAGTAGGAACACGGTACGAATTAAAATGTATATGTTACAGTTGCACCCGGCATCCCGGGGATCTAACGTTTCAACACTTAGTGTTTTTAAGCAGTGGGGGAAGCCGGTTTCTCAGGCGCGTCGGCAGAGGGAGCAGTGACAATGGGCTCCTCCACGCCAGCCGTGGTATCCGGAGCCTCCGGGTTCGCCTCGGCGTGGGAAGTGTCGGGCGGCGAAGGAGTAGGAGCTTCTCGGGAGGCCACGGTCTCGGTAGCAGCGCCGGTAGCAGCATCATCGTCCTGATCTCAGTCTCCCCGTCACCAGTTTCACCCGTCTCACCGTCGTCTTCGTAATCTGACTTGGAGTCAGAAGTAATGAGGCTCGGGGTGAAGACGCAGATGTCAGACCAGGACGCGACGCGATGGGCAACCTCTTGGCGTTGCCGGATCTTGACCGGGTCGGTGCACCACGGCGAGACGGTGCGCAGGCGCTGGATCACGTCGAGGTCGAGCCCCTCGTACCAGCTGAGCACGTGGGTCAGGACTTGGTCATCATCAGCCCGCGCACTGTAACATCCCAACATTTATAATGTTTAAAAATCATTAAAATTTTAAACTTTTATTTTTTATTAAAATAAAACATTTAAATGCATAAGAAAACCAACTAAGAAAGACTTCAAACTTATTGAAAGAGTTTAATAATTCAAATATCTCACTTTTCAAAAGTTATTTCCAATTAAACATTACATTATCCGTTGTATTTCAAAAACCTTAATATATAATTTGACAAATGTTTTATAAAGTACAAACCATTTTATTTTAAGTAAATAGTTTACTTATAAGTAATTGATTGCAACCACTTAGCCTTAGCTATAAATAAATTACAATAATAATTACAAGTGTTATTTTAAACTATTGAAAACATTGTCTATTTGCCAAAAGATTATTATTCATTTACCTGAGTTCAAAACATAAATTGGATATTACAAGTCTATAGTTTATAACTTAAAACCTCATAGATTTTATAATTACTTAACAACCCAAATAAACATTTCATTAGCTTAAATGATTTTCATTTATTTTCAAAAAATAAAATGACTTTCATGAATATATATTCTATATAAGAAATGAAGTAAAACTAAAATCTTTTCCAAAGTTGTTATGAAATTTCAATTGAGTTATCTTAATATAAAACTTAATGGTGCACAAAATATGTTGAATTAAAAAAAATGAATAGATTATATTTCCCTTTTCATTTCAAATAAATGTGTGATGTTATTTAATATTGTACTAAAGCCAAAAATGATTTAATGTTGGAAAATGAGTTTAAATAACTTAATTTAAAACTTATATAAGTGTTGTATTTTTATAAATTTTTTTTAGCCAAAAACGAAATTATTTAAGCCATGTTTTCAAATTTGACATTAAGTGGCAAATTTGTAATTAATCAATAATTCAAAAAATTTGATTTTTGAAAAGTGTTCAAAACATGCTCACAACTGGTTTAACACAAAGATATTATTTTTACAAATATTTAGAAATTTATTTAACTTGATTTAGAGTCTTAAATCAAAAGTTATGAAAGAAATAAGAAAAATCAGAAAAAGAAAAAGAAAAAAAATGCTGACGTCACGATGACGTCAGCGTCGTCTTCAACCTCCAGAACAGCCAGCACAGGCCGAAACGCATGGGATGAAATGTCTCGCATGATTCCCGGTGATTTAGAGCCCCAAATGACGCACCGTTTGATTCTAATTAAAGCCCTTGATCTCCTCTTTCATTCCCCCATAAAAGCCCTCTCTTAAATGCCCTAAATTGCTCTAATTTCGGCCGCCATTAAACATGGACGTTTTTGGTCGAAATTAATGTCCGGTTGATTGCGGGAAAATTACTGCACCAAATCAAGCCCCGGCGGATTCTATATAAAGCACTCGACCTCCTCCTCCATTCCCCCCCCCCCCAAAAGCCCTCTCGAATACGCCCCAAGGGCGACGAATTTCTTCGCCGGAGTTTCGCTCGACCGCTACCGTATTTCTTTGATTCCGGCAAGCAGAGTGAGTCCTCGCCGCCGATTCTTGGTCCTTTCTCTTTGCCCTCCTTTAAACACCCTCCTTGCTTTATTTCCACAGCCAAATCGTGGAGGCCGAACTCGACCGAAGGTCATCGTCGCCAACGCCACTCCGTCTGCCTCTCCACACAGCTCCGGAAATGGCCGCTCAACTCCGACACCGTCTTCCGATCCGCCGTGTCCATACGCGCGTCGCCATCGTCTCCCTCGCGTCCGGAAGCATCCGAAACGTCGTCGCCGTCCACACCCGTCGCCGACGACCACAGCACGCCGACCGTCCGCGTCCGCCCGGCAAATCCACCGTCGCCGTCGTCTCCTCTCACCGGTGAGCTGCGGTTGTGCTTCCTTTTATCTTGTTATGTACATATCACTTGATGAAGGGTAGCAGCCATTAGAAAAACGTCATAGATCACCTATTCAATATTTTCGTTTTTCTAACTAGACATAACTTCCAAAATTCATATTAAATCAACCGTAACTCCGTTTTTGATGTTTTTGTAGTCTATGGAATTGTATGAACTATGAACGTGTAGAAAATAGTGGTATAATTAAAACTTGTATTTTAGTCGTGCACTAACTTGGTATTTACAGAACCATGTAAAACATTATTTTAATTATAGTTTTAATTCTGTAAGGTCAAAATTTGTAAATAAAATATCTTTGAAAAGCCCATGACCTATAGATTGTGCTAGTTCTGTTATTTTCCAACCTTGAGAAATTTACATTTATTAAAATTTAAAATATGATATTTAGTAAATTTGACATAACTATTAATAGAAACTTTATTTTGACTAAATCCAATTGCTATAAATTTATTTAAAACCCTTCCATCTATTAACACCATTTATAAGAAAATTGTGCTATGAAAATTAATTCACATAAGACTTATGTTTCCTTTTATTATATTTTCCAAAAATAGAAATTATTAAATTGCATCTATAGCCTAATGCATACTTTATAAATATCACAAATTTTGAATGATATTTCTTAGGTTTTAAAAGTGCATTGCATGCATAATTTTTTTTCGCATATAGATATATTTCCCATAGGAAATCTCTTCATTATTTTCTCTAAGTTTGGAATATTTCGAAACTTAGTATTTTGGTAAAACTACTATGCACTTAGACACTTAGGATTTTCAACATGGAGTTAGAATACCAATGAAGGATTTAGCCAAAACAAGACTCCAGAAGAATCTCCAAGAAGTAGAAGCACTTAGAAGAAAAATCAAGAGGAAGTTCATGAAGACCAACCAGAAATATTTTCTAAGTCTTGCTCCCTCTCTCTTTCGTTTCTCCTTTCTTCTCTTAGACGTCTTGAAGACTAAGTTAAATCCAAGACCAGCCTAGGTGATACAAACATCATCAAGACTAAAGATTATTCAAGTCTACCAAGAATTCAATCAAGACTTCACCAAGGAGAATATTACAAGTCTAGAGATGAAGCCTGGAAGACCAACTACATCATTCTTTCTATCTTTTCCCTCTTTCCTAATCTTATCTTTCACTTTAGACATAAACGATTTTTGATCATGTTATTACCATCTTGAAGTTTGTTGGATACTAGCGGCATAGTGAGATGAAGCGGCCTGAAAACTAACCTTACATGTCCACGTACATGAGATCTGTTCCACAATTTAAGTGGCTGACCGGGTGTCTGTCTCTCTCACTATAGTGAATATCCAATTTACCAAGAGTTGTTAATAATTGTTGATCACCTTGAAGAATAGAGTTAGTATTTTCTCTAAGTAGTTATGCACATCATGACTAAGTCATTGAGTGCTTATTTAAGATGATTTATAACAAAGTATTTTGTCCAACCTATGACTTTAGTCCTTAGTCATTTTGACCAACCTAATTGCCTTGCGTTAACTTAACATAATTTCATGGCATGACATGCATCTCTAGTCATTAGAAATAATTTGCATATCATGCATGACATGTTTTCCTTAGAATTTATGAAACTTGTTTGTTCATTATGTATGCTTGTTGAAGGGGTTACGGTGCAGAAAACAATAATTTTTCTAGCGTACGAAACCCTAACTAGACAGGATCTATCTATCTAGTACATGCGATAACGGTGGCGGAACGGGTTACATTACCTCCATGTAGACCGATAGCGGGGATTACGCTCCCTCACAAGCGTTGACGATGAAGTCGTACGTAGCCGACCTCGAGGTCGCGGAGAACTTGCCGCGATGACGAAGATGATGACGCCGGGGTGTCGACGATGATCTGCGTCGACGGGCGTCGGGCGGAAGAAGGCGGGGCGCCGACACCAAGGGGGGTGCGCCGGCGGCAGAGGGGGAGGCGGCGCGGCGGCTGCAAGGGCGAGACGACGTCGCCGAGGCTCCTCAAAAAGAGTTACCTCCGAGCACTCGCAGACATACGGAGCTTAGCGACAACCCCCGGTCATTCAGATCCAGCTGAAATCGTAGGGGTAGATCTTATCTGGAATCCCGCAGGGCAACGGTGCCCGGCGGTATAGCTTAGGTGGAGAGAGGGGGCAAAACGGGCGGAGAAACAGCTCGGCCGGCTTGCAATACAATTAATTGTATTTTCCAATGAATTAAAATCCAATTAATATGCCTTGGTATATAAAGGGGGAAGGGAGTGTGCAAACCCCCTGGCTCCCCCATGTGGGACTAAAGGAGGAGAGGGGAGGGGGGGGGGGGGTTCGGCCGAACCCCCCTTGGGCTTGTCCCACTCCTAGTCCAACTCGGACTAGGGGGCCCAAGCCTCCCCTTCCTTGCTTGGTGCGGCTCCCCCCTCTTGGGCCCTCTTAGGGCCCATGTAGGTGGGAGCCCCCTTTTTCCTTTATTTAATTAATATTAAATTAATATAAAAAGCCCATTAATTCATAATTAATATATTTATATATAATTGAATATCACATGACTCCGAAACTATTTCGGAATCACCCGAACAACTTTCGGACATCCCTGGAACCATTCCAGACCTCCCCGGAACTCCTTCCGGACCACCGGAACTCTTTCCGGATCATTTCTCTCTCTCCAACAAATTCCTATAATATTCCAGAACTTATTTCCTAGCGTCGCTAAGACCTTAAGTTTGTTACGCTACGGTTCGAGAACACTCCAGACATGGTTGAGACACTCCGCTCACCAATGACCGTCAGGGATACCTGGAAGTATATGACGACCCCTGTGCATTCTACGAATATCGCCGTTGAACCATAAATATGATATTCATTCCCTTTGTCTCTGCGATACTACCTTGTCCGAGATATGATCGTAGACACACCGATGTCTTTGTTGTATCTCGTTACCGACGAAGGTTATTAACTCGTCTGCGATATTACATCTCCATGACCTAGTCATAAGCTGCGCAGCTATATAGATGCAATATCACCGAGTGGGCCCAGAGTATCTTTCCATTACAAGAATGAACAAATCCCGCTCTTGATCCTTACGTCTCGATGCTCTTTCGGAATACCCAAGATGGACACCGTTATTGTCATGCTATATAAGACACAACGTTTGATGCTCTCAAAGCACCCCTATGAAGCATCAATAAGTACGGTCTCACGGTTTAAGGAATAAGCTACCATATTCTTATCTATTGCAAATGACAAACATCGTAATACGATCTTATTGCAATACTTTGCGTATGTCCATCACCTTATTCAACTAACAAGATGACCCCATTGTCAACCGACGTCATTGTCCTTGATCGGGAATCTCGATCAACTGTTGCCCAATGGACTAGCCCATATAGAGGCTTGCTAGGGACCTGGTTGTCTATGTATCACACGTGTATCAATAATTCCGATTAATACAGTTATAGCATATTACACAAACCTATTATAAACTTATGAGATAATGCAATAAATACTACTTATTTATTTGCCTCTAGGGCATATCTCCTTCACTTGTATGTGTTGTGTTGTTTTGTTTTATGATTGTTGTATTGTTGTTTGTTTATATTGTTTAGACTGAACGGAGAGTTCCGACTATCGTTGAAAAGAGTTTGTGATCAACGACAACATTCAAAGGCAAGTGGCACACCTCATAAACTTCCTACTATTTTCTATATGCATTACTTAGTGTATTTTTATATAAGCATGTGTAGGATAGTATTGCTATGCTAAACCTGTGTAGAATTCCTTATTCCTGTGTCTAGGTTCCTATGCAATACTTAGTAGAATTATTGATGCTATGCAAATGATGTTTTGTGAAAATCTAAATTCTACTAAGTTGAAACACCTGGGTGGTAAAAGGTTGTATGGTGGCGAAGTTGAGTGGCTAGTCAGGCCCATGTCTATGGTTCCTGGAGTACGTGCACTTGTGAATGGCCACCCAGGAACAGAGGAATCTGAAGAACTCCGAGTGATGATTGCTTCCAGTGCAGCCATTGCCATATGGGCTCTGGGTTGATCAATTATGTTGCATGGACTCTCTCCGACTTGACAAGCAGATGTAGGGGGTGTTAGGTGGAACGGGTCAAGGCAGGTGGGAGGGAAAATGCTTCTGAAAGATCTCGTCTCATTCTTCTCCTTTCCTTATCAAAATGGTGTGTAAAGGATAATTTGGATTGAATGGGTACAATGGTGAATGTGCACAACCTCTGATAAGTGTAAAACTAAGTACTTAGCCGTGTCCCCGGTACGGACAATTTGAGCAGCTGATCACGGACGTCAACGGAGGATTCCATCATTCCAACTTCAGAAATAAAACTTGATGGGTGAACAAGGGAAGATGAGATTTATGGTTTTCATGACATACTTGTCTTAATTTGAAGAAAGTGTTTTCCAAAGAGTTAGGAAAAATTGGCTTTATGCAAAATAGCCTTGAACTCCACCAACCAAATATGCATATAGGCTATAGAGTTATTCCATTAAGTGTCCACCATAGTGTCACTTGCCAGACTCCATTTTTAATGGAATCTGACCCACGCTGTTGCAATATTTTTCTTATTGCAGATTGTTCAGATGACGAGTGAGGTTTCGTTTATAGGTTTTGAGTCTACAACCAACATGTTTTCGCCTGTGGCAGCATGAAAGTGATAGAGACTCACTGCTATTGTATTTGCGTTGTGTACTATTTTAAAGCTAGCTTTATGCTATGCAACTTGTAATGAATATTTTGTAAGTCTGGATCATCGATGTAATAAAATTGATACTTTGTTGTGATATTTCATCGTAAACTATTTGTGCAAACGAATCGATCCAGGGATTTGCACTATACACAGGTATCTGCCTTATTTAAAGTGCAGGTACGCTTCAGATGGTATCAGAGCACTGTGTTGCCTATAGGTTCGAAACCCTAGGTTTGGGTAGAAATAGGATTTGACCATAGGATTGAAAATCTATTTTGTTCACTTTTCTAAAAACAAAACTTTTCATTTTATCATCCTCATACTCTCATCTACTATCAACCTTCTGAAAACCTCTTATCTCTTTCCAGATGACCATGTTCTTGTAGTCCAAGTCTGATTCTACTTCTTCATATAGAAAAGTTTCAATTCAACATGAAGTTCTACATGCATGGAAGACCACTGAAGAAACAGGATTCGGCCAACACTTCTAAGATATCCAAGAAAGTTGAACAAGAACTTGAAGCACTCACGAAGGAGGTAGATTTGACCACAACCTAAATATAATAACGATATCGTGTTAGTGTATTCATATCAACTTGGCTATATGACAATACTAGATTGCTTGTTTGTTGTGAACCTTGTTGCTTGATGTTTGTTAGATATTGATTGACTGTGTTATAGATTGGTTGCCTTGTTTTGTTTTATTTAACTAGGATTCCTCCATATTACAAATAATTCAACTCATTGCTTTCTAAACCAAACATATGTCTCACCCCAATACCAACACCAATGATTTGCATACAACTATGCGACTACTATTAGAGAACCAGAGTCAGCTGTGGAAGTTGATCAATGACCAACTGCCTAAGATTGATCAAAACCATAGTGATTTTGAAGAGAACCTTATGACCAAACTAAAGGCATGCAAAAATTGTGGATAGATAGGACTTACGTCCAAATATTGTTCTGATGAGTGGCCCCATGGTCATACCAGACGCCCAGTTAAAGGATGCCTCACAAGACGGGTTACTTGCTTCCTGTGTGAAGGAACAAACCATGTCCCAATTCAGTCTCAACTTTATCCCTTGGTGCAACAAGTTAACCAGCAAACCAAGGAAGGAATGCAACAGTCTCTCATGAAGACCCTGGAGGAACAAAGACAAAAGGGTGAATCCAATAAAGATCTTAGCCACATAAGATGCTACAAGTGCAAAGATAAGGGACACTATGCCAGTGGCTGCCTTGAGTGGAAGAAGGATAAATCTCTTCAAGGACCGAGTGGAAAACGTGAGTGCTAAAATTTCTGTATCCACCACATGCCATTGTATTTTGAATACTTGTATGCTCTACATCAGACAAATAAACAAGATTAAACAAAGTTTCTAGACTGACCACAAATATTTCTTTTAAGGGTGGTAGCCACCTAGATAATTTAAACTCAGTCGCTTAAACCCAGAGATCCCAAACCATCTCTCTTTCTAGCCTCCCCAAATCAGAAAATGCATCCCCTACTAGTTTCCAGCTTCCATTTCAGAAAATTTCATTTCTTGAAACCTCTCGAGTAGTTGCTTTTCTTTCTAGCCCCTCCGAATCTCGGGGACGAGATTCCTTTTAAGGGTGGTAGTCTGTAACATCCCAACATTTATAATGTTTAAAAATCACTAAAATTTTAAACTTTTGTTTTTGATTAAAATAAAAGATTTAAATGCATAAGAAAACCAACTAAGAAAGACTTCAAACTTATTGAAAGAGTTTAATAATTCAAATATCTCACTTTTCAAAAGTTATTTCCAATTAAACATTACATTATCCGTTGTATTTCAAAAAACTTAATATTTAATTTGACAAATGTTTTATAAAGTACAAACCATTTTATTTTAAGTAAATAGTTTACTTATAAGTAATTGATTTCAACCACTTAGCCTTAGCTATAAATAAATTAAAATAATAATTACAAGTGTTATTTTAAACTATTGAAAACATTGTCTATTTGACAAAAGATTATTATTCATTTACCTGAGTTCAAAACATAAATTGGGTATTACAAGTATATAGTTTATAACTTAAAACCTCATAGATTTTATAATTACTTAACAACCTAAATAAACATTTCATTAGCTTAAATGATTTTCATTTATTTTCAAAACATAAAATGACTTTCATGAATATATTTTCTATATAAGAAATGAAGTAAAACTAAAATATTTTCCAAAGTTGTTATGAAATTTCAATTGAGTTATCTTAATATAAAACTTAATGGTGCACAAAATATGTTGAATTAAAAAAAATGAATAGATTATATTTCCCTTTTCATTTCAAATAAATGTGCGATGTTATTTAATATTGTACTAAAGCTAAATATGATTTAATGTTGGAAAATAAGTTTAAATAACTTAATTTTAAACTTATATAAGTTATGTATTTTTATAAATTTTATTTAGCCAAAAACGAAATTATTTAAGCCATGTTTTCAAATTTGACATTAAGTGGCAAATTTGTAATTAATCAATAATTTAAAATTTTGATTTTTGAAAAATGTTCAAAACATTCCCACAACTGGTTTAACACAAAGATATTATTTTTACAAATTTTTAGAAATTTATTTGACTTGATTTGGAGTCTTAAATCAAAAGTTATGAAAAAAATAAGAAAAATCAGAAAAAGAAAAAGAAAAAAATGCTGACGTCATGATGACGTCAGCGTCGTCTTCAACCTCTAGAACAGCCAGCACGGGCCGAAACGCACGGGATGAAATGTCTCGCATGATTCCCGGTGATTTAGAGCCCGAAATGACGCACCGTTTGTTTCTAATTAAAGCCCTTGATCTCCTCTTTCATTCCCCCATAAAAGCCCTCTCTTAAATGCCCTAAATTGCTCTAATTTCGGCCGCCATTAAATATGGATGTTTTTGGTCGAAATTAATGTCCGGTTGATTGCGGGAAAATTACTGCACCAAATCAAGCCCCGTCGGATTTTATATAAAGCTCTCGACCTCTTCCTCCATTCCCCCCCAAAAGCCCTCTCCAATACGCCCCAAGGCCGACGAATTTCTTCGCCGGAGTTTCGCTCGACCGCTACCGTATTTCTTTGATTCCGGCAAGCAGAGTAAGTCCCCGCCGCCGATTCTTGGTCCTTTCTCTTTCCCACGTCCGTGCCCTCCTTTAAACACCCTCCTTGCTTCATTTCCACAGCCAAATCGTGGAGGCCGAACTCGACCCGAAGGTCATCGTCGCCGTCGCCACTTCGTCTGCCTCTCCACGCAGTCAGGGAATCTCCGCTCAACTCCGACACCGTCTTCCGCTCCGCCGTGTCCATACGCGCGTCGCCGTCGTCTCCCTCGCGTCCGGGAGCATCCGAAACGTCGTCGCCGTCCACACCCGTCGCCGACGACCACAGCACGCCGACCGTCCGCGTCCGTCCGCGTCCGCCCGGCCGATCCACCGACGCCGTCATCTCCTCTCGCCGGTGAGCTGCGGCTGTGCTTCCTTCTATCTTGTTACGTACATATCACTTGATGAAGGGTAGCAGCCATTAGAAAAACTTCATAGGTCACCTATTCAATATTTTCGTTTTTCTAACTAGACATAACTTCCAAAATTCATATTAAATCAACCGTAACTCCGTTTTTGATGTTTTTGTAGTCTATGGAATTGTATGAACTATGAACGTGTAGAAAATAGTGGTATAATTAAAACTTGTATTTTAGTCGTGCACTAACTTGGTATTTACAGAACCATGTAAAACATTATTTTAATTATAGTTTTAATTCTGTAAGGTCAAAATTTGTAAATAAAATATCTTTGAAAAGCCCATGACCTATAGATTGTGCTAGTTCTGTTATTTTCCAACCTTGAGAAATTTACATTTATTAAAATTTAAAATATGATATTTAGTAAATTTGACATAACTATTAATAGAAACTTTATTTTGACTAAATCCAATTGCTATAAATTTATTTAAAACCCTTCCATCTATTAACACCATTTATAAGAAAATTGTGCTATGAAAATTAATTCACATAATACTTTAATGTATATGTTTCCTTTTATTATATTTTACAAAAATAGAAATTATTAAATTGCATCTATAGCCTAATGCATACTTTATAAATATCACAAATTTTGAATGATATTTCTTAGGATTTAAAAGTGCATTGCATGCATAATTTATTTTCACATATAGATATATTTCCCATAGGAAATCTCTTCATTATTTTCTCTAAGTTTGGAATATTTCCAAACTTAGTATTTTGGTAAAAGTACTATGCACTTAGACACTTAGGATTTTTACCATGGAGCTAGAAGACCAATGAAGGACTTAGCCAAAACAAGACTCCAGAAGAATCTCCAAGAAGTAGAAGCACTTAGAAGAAAAATCAAGAGGAAGTTCATGAAGACCAACCAGAAATATTTTCTAAGTCTTGCTCCCTCTCTCTTTCATTTCTCCTTTCTTCTCTTAGACCTCTTGAAGACTAAGTTAAATGCAAGACCAGCCTAGGTGATACAAACATCATCAAGTCTGAAGATTATTCAAGTCTACCAAGAATTCAATCAAGACATCACCAAGGAGAATATTACAAGTCTGGAGATGAAGCCTGGAAGACCAACTACATCATTCTTACTATCTTTTCCCTCTTTCCTAATCTTATCTTTCACTTTAGACATAAACGATTTTTGATCATGTTATTACCATCTTGAAGTTTGTTGGATCCTAGCGGCATAGTGAGATGAAGCGGCCTGAAAACTAACCTTACATGTCCACGTACATGAGACCTGTTCCACAATTTAAGTGGCTGGCCGGGTGTCTGTCTCTCTCACTACAGTGAATATCCAATTTACCAAGAGTTGTTAATAATTGTTGATCACCTTGAAGAATAGAGTTAGTATTTTCTCTAAGTAGTTATGCACATCATGACTAAGTCATTGACTGCTTATTTAAGATGATTTATAACAAAGTATTTTGTCCAACCTATGGCTTTAGTCCTTAGTCATTTTGACCAACCTAATTGCCTTGCGTTAACTTAAAAAAATCATGGCATGACATGCATCTATAGTCCTTAGAAATAATTTGCATATCATGCATGACATGTTTTCCATAGAAGTTATGAAACTTGTTTGTTCATTATGTATGCTTCTATGTTTTGTGTTGTTTTGTTTTGTGATTGTTGTTTGTTTATATTGTTTAGACTGAACGGAGAGTTCCGAGTATCGTTGAAAAGAGTTTGTTAACAACGACAACATTCAAAGGCAAGTGGCACACCTCTTAAACTTCCTACTATTTTCTATATTTATTACTTAGTGTATTTTTATATAAGCATGTGTAGGATAGTATTGCTATGCTAAACCTGTGTAGAATTCCTTATTCCTGTGTCTAGGTTCCTATGCAATACTTAGTAGAATTATAGATGCTATGCAAATGATATTTTGTGAAAATCTAAATTCTACTAAGCTAAGAATGAAACACCTGGGTGGTAAAAGGTTGTATGGTGGCGAAGTTGAGTGGCTACTCAGGCCCATGTTTATGGTTCCTGGAGTACGTGCACTTGTGAACGGCCACCCAGGAACAGAGGAATCTGAAGAACTCCGAGTGACGATTGCTTCCAGTGCAGCCATTTCCATATGGGCTATGGCTTGATCAATTATGTTGCGTGACTCTCTCCGACTTGACAAGCAGATGTAGGGGGTGTTAGGTGGAACGGGTCAAGGCAGGTGGCAGGGAAAATGCTTCTGAAAGATCTCGTCTCATTCTTCTCCTTTCCTTATCACAGATGGTGTGTAAAGGATAATTTGGGTTGAATGGGTACAATGGTGAACGTGCACAACCTCTACAGAGTGTAAAACTAAGTACTTAGCCGTGTCCCCGGTACGGACAATTTGAGCAGCTGATCACGGACGTCAACGGAGGATTCCATCATTCCAACTTCAGAAATAAAACTTGATGGGTGAACAAGGGAGGATGAGATTTATGGTTTTCATGCCATACTTGTCTTAATTTGAAGAAAGTGTTTTCCAAAGAGATAGCAAAAATTGGCTTTATGCAAAATAGCCTTGAACTCCAGCAGCCAAATATGCATATAGGCTATAGAGTTATTCCATTAAGTGTCCACCATAGTGTCACTTGCCAGTCTCCATTTTTAATGGAATCTGACCCACGTTGTTGCAATATTTTTCTTATTGCAGATTGTTCAGATGACGAGTGAGGTTTCGTTTATAGGTTTTGAGTCTACAACCAACATGTTTTCGCCTGTGGCAGCATGAAAGTGATAGAGACCCACTGCTATTGTATTTCCGCTGTGTACTATTTAAAGCTAGCTTTATGCTATGCAACTTGTAATGAATATTTTGTAAGTCTGGATCATCGATGTAATAAAATTGATCCTTTGTTGTGATATTACATCGTAAACTGTGTGTGCAAACGAATCGATCCAGGGATTTGCACTATACACAGGTATCTGCCTTATTTAAAGTGCAGGTACGCTTCACGCACCGGAGCGCTTCCAAGCGTGAAGTCGCTTGCCGGCATCCCGGAGCGCGGTCGCCAATTCGCTAACCGAGAGGGTAGCGGTGACGCCAGGCCATAGAGCGCCATGGACATGGACGGCCGCGCTGATTAGCTCGGTCCCGATCGATCGGAGAGGTACTATCCGGACCTTCAGGGCGGTGAGGTGGTCCTCGATATCCCAGGAGTCCGAGATAGGACCCTTCCCGGATCGCTTCTCACGGGTGGCAGCAACGGCAAGGCTGGCAGCTTCTTGGGAGTGCTCAAAATGCCCTTTAAAGAGAAGAGCTGTCAAGCGGCCAACACATGAGAGTGATAACAACAAAGGAAGAGAGCAAGAGAAAAGGATCTCGGTGAACTTACTGTTCAGGTCTCGGTTTAAACCGGTAAGCTCACTAAGCCAGCCATCCGCCTTTGACCGGAGAAGGGCCAACTCGGTCTCGGCATGGTGCGCGCGTGCCTCGGAATTGTCCAAAGTTTCCTTTTGCTTCTTGGTCGCGTCCAAAAAACGCGCCTTCAAGTCGGTAACGGCGGACTTGGACTTCCAGCTCGGCATTTAGCCGCAGGATCTCGGACTGAGCTTCCGAGAGGGCAGATTTTTGGTCAATCGAGACCTTTCGCGTGGCGTTCCGCTCCTCCAGGAGTCGCTCCTCTGACTTCTTGGACTGACCGAAGTCAGCAAGAAGCCGGTGGAAGATGCTGCTGCGTTTCTTGCCGCAGTCCTATGTCAAAAGGTTATCCAATATGAGAACTCGGGAAGGATCCCGGGGACTCGGGAGTATCCGGGATCCACACTGGCTAAACAGATCAACTGGTTATTTTTCTAAGATTGGAGCCTAGTGGTCTGCTACTCGGTGGAGTCTAGAGCACTAAGCACCAATCTCGGGGACTAGTGGGGATGGAAGAATTAAAACTTTGGAGAAAGTAGAAGGAGGATACTTACATCGATCACCCGGGTGACATCCAGTGCAGCCACCTGGAGAGCGTGAAGGGCTTGGGCGCTGCGGCTCGTGCCGGCAGCGTGCAAATCCCCCACAATCTCAGAGGCATCAGCGGCGATTCAGGCCTTGTTGTATTGTTCAATAATACGCAGGCCAGGCGCGCTCGCGGCAACGATCTCCCGGGATCCTGGAGACATGAAAGAGCTTAGGTTGCTCGCAGCGCCTGCAGGGTAGCAGTAGGGATCTCAGCAGGAGGTGGCGGTAATCCGGAAGACTTACCCGAGGAAGAAGAACCCTTGCTTAGGGCCAAGTCGTGAGTCGAAGGTTTCGGAGGGGCGCTGGGCTTGGCAGAAACTAGCTTCTGCCCAGAGGCTGGCTTGCGCGAGTTCCCGGCAGGAAGATAACCTTGTCGGGAGGAAGCAGTAGACGGCTTCGGCGGCGGAGTCTTGCCGGAAGTCAACCGGGAAGGGGCGCGCGGCACGACTTGCCGCGGAGGACTCGCCATCTCCCCCTCAAGATGGGACACCCGCCGCGGGCTATCCGGAAGGATGGTATCCCCAGCCGCAGAGCTAGGCGGTACCAGAACCTCAGTCTCCCCGGAATGGACCTCCGGAGCAGCAACCTCGGGTAGCACAGGACCAGGCATGGGATGCTCATCGTCCTATGCTGAGTGCCGAGGTGGAGAAGGAGCTGCCCGGGAGGGGCTAGGAGTGCGGGATCCCGGAGGTTGGAGACCCGCGGAAGCCGGGACGTCAAGAGCATCTCTATAATGAGCATGTCAGAAAAGACCTCGGAAGAAATCAAAGTCAGATAATTCAAAGCAAGCAAATCATACCCGGAGTCAACAGTAGGGGGACCTTTCCGTCGCCGAGGCTTATCGCCCGGCTGCTTATTCTGCCTACTCTTCTTGGCAGCACCACCGGATCCACCGGCATGGGTGATGTTGGAGCCCGCACGTTTCCGGGTGTCGGCGCGCTTCGTCACGGCCGTTGATCTCGGAACTACTGGCGGGGCGCAGTTGAGGGGAAGAGCATCAATCACATCGAGTATTTCACAATCGACAGCATCATCATCATCAGATGCAATGTGGATAGCCTCTGGGGTTGAGGGCTTACCCGGAGCAGTAGCGCGGGCTAGAGGAATTGCGAGGTGATCCTCGCCGTCGGGATCCTCAGCCGGCATCTCCTTTGGAACCGGGAAGTCCTCCGTGAAATTCCCATCGGCATGCATCGCGTCCTCCTCGGTCTGACGCTCGAACAACTGCAGGAATCAGTCATTGCATGACAACCAGGTCGATTTCCAGCAGAACCCGGGTGCACAGGAATTTGGCGGAAGGCGGACACAAGAACCTGCTTCAGTGGTTTTTTACGGCAGCCGACAACCCGACCCCACACATAGTCTGCCGACATCGTCGTTCGGGCGATAGCTCGAACACGCCGCTGGACAGCAGGTTTGTCCAGCGCAAAGATACTGGTTCTCGTGGGATCGTATACCCCACTCATGTGGCACAGTTTATGCACTCGGGTCTGAGAAGGGCAGATGCGGCGGATGATAAAGCAGCGCAGGAGATCATCCGACGTCATACTATCCGTGAGGACGCTCAAGACATCATGCATACACGTGATCTCCTCAGAATCCGGGAGCCTGTTCCAGAGATCGAACACGCGGGGAGGACCCATGACAAACTCGGGCAAGTTGATGAAATACGGGGAGGAGGATCCCGGAGAATCTCCCGAGGCCTCCCGGTTCTTCACGTAGAAGAAACTTCGCTGCCATTTCCGGCATGACTCCAGCCCCTGGACTTTGGGGAATCCGGAATCGGCGCGAGGAATGATGGTGGCCGCCCCGCAGTCAACAAGGTCCTTGACCTTCTTGTCCGGGTTTGGGACGACTTGCCGGCGGAGGATGAAGTACTTGGCACAGAGATCCACGAAGGGCCAAATACCGAGATATCCCTCCGTGTAAGTACCGAAGACGGAGAGCATCATAATTGCATTGGACGGAAGGTGGTGAGGTTGGAGGTTGTAGGTGTCGAGGAAGTCGCGGAAGAAGGGGCTAGCCGGAAGCCCAAACCCCCGCTGGAAATGCGTGAGGAACACTACATATTCTCCGGGTTGGGGTTCCGGCTGGACCTCGCCACTCGGAAGTCGACTCTCCACCTGCGGCGGGATCTGATGTGTCTGGTATAGACAATCAAGATCCCCTTGATGGATCTCGGAGCCATCCCAGCAACCTCGGATACTCTCGTCGCCCATCTTGGACGGACCAGAGGACATGTCAGAGCTAGTCTGTAGGCGCAAGGTCCGGTTAGTCGGGTTAGCATGTCGGTAATGGGAGAACTCGGATTAAAAACTACTCCCGAAGACCGACATCCTAAGAAATAGATCTATCATAGCAAAATAATTGGAGAATAATCAAAGAGAAAAGGTAGGCGCAGTGTTATGCTAGAGGCTCCGAGCGCAAGCGGACCTGCTACGGGCATGGGCAGGCCGCAAAGCACCATTTGCGATGTGCAAATACCACACTTTGTTCCTAATGGCTACCCACAAAGATCTACCGGCGGAATACTAAGCATTTCACGGATGACCACAAGGAAACCTTCGACGAACACGAACTGCCGATGTTGAGATTCAACCGGGCGGAGGAGATGGAAGAGCTTACCGGCGGAGAAGGAGGTGCCGCGGCACGAGATGTTGAGAACTCCGGCGGCGGATTACGCTGGCAGAGCTCGGGCTACGGGCGCGGCGGCGGAGCGCTCGGGACGGTCGCGGGGAAGAAGGAAGGATCTGGGAAGAAAGGGGATAACTCCTCCGCTCCCCTATTTATGGGGAGCTCCAGAGCGATTTCCGATTTTCCCGCCCACGATCTCCCAAATCGTGGGTGGGATCAATTTACGCTGAGCGGCACGTGGCGGCACCCGGAGCGCCCGATCCGGCCACACCGCGGGCCACAGGGCTCCAACGGTTGGACTTCAGATCGGCTGCGGCTCCCGGCGCGTGAACCCGAGCGACGGCGTGCTAAGTCAAAAACACTCAAGTGCTTCTCTGGCACGACAAGAGCTCGGGTGGGACCCTCCCCCTGGAGAGGAATCTTTTCCGACATGAATAATGAAATATACCGGCATGACCCTACCCGGTTGAGACCCTGAAGGCTATCTAGTTAGCCGAGCAGGGCCTCCCGGTTGGAAAGATCTCAGGGAAAGGATCTCGGTGTAGGTCATCTCGGCAACAAGGCTGAAGATGTTCCTTGCTTATTCGAATGAGGTTTCTTTTTAAAAGCTGATCCCGCACATCGTCTTGGGTCGCTGCACAGCACCAGCTTCGGGGACTAATGTCGGGGGGCTGCCCCTCGGGTAGGGCAGATCCCGGTACAAATCAGCAACATGACAATAGTGTTTGACCTTTGGAAAGTGCAAGTGCTGCTCTTTAGGATACTGAAGGGGCAACTTGACCTTTCGTAGCTGGTTAAGCCCAAGGTGTCTCTTGGGGGTCGCAATGGTCACCCCTGGAATCTATAAATAGCCTCCCCCAGGCCTTCGGAGCGGCATAAGCCCCAGCGGGTGGTTCCTCTAAGAACTAGCTTCTCGAAGATGTCTTTGGTAGCAGCCCAAGACATCTTCGGGAGGCTAGGCCTAGAGATGCTCATCCTAAAGTTCTACTCGGATACATCCGGAAAGGATCTCGGAAGCTCCGGGTACACTCCCCGGTGGAGGAGATCCCGGGTGAACCGGATAGACTCCCGGGTAGGTGAGAAAGGTACAAGCTCGCTCCCCGGGTATAGGCTAACCGACATATAGATCTCGGTCCTAGCAAGTTGTCCAGTGTGTGCAGGGAAGACTTACAGAATGGAGCAAGGAGGTAGTCGGCATGGGAGATGCCGGTAAGTCGTCAACGGTCCGGAGCAGGCTATCCCACCTGGCACGGGGGGAAGTACCATTCCCCCTGACACGGTCACCTCCCGCCTGACACGGAAGCATGGTAACCTCCCGCCTGACACGGGAGCGTGTCAGCTGGTACGATAACGGTACAACAAGATCGGACATGCCTAGCCCGGCAATCCGGAAAAGGCTACTCGGGATGGGCAAAGACATGTCTTGTCTCTGACAGAGGGACAATGATGTTCCAGGACGGCGCCTGCCGTCCTTTCCAGAATGATGACGGCAAGGCTATGCCGGATAGCCCGGCGGCTAGGTCGCACTAGCCAGTGTCGACATAACCGTTAGGCCTGCCTGGTGGGGCCATCCCGGATTAGGGTTTCCGGCCTCCCGGCCGGAACTCTATAAAAGGCGCCCTAACTGCTCATGTGGGGGAGAGACCAACTTGGAGGCCAAAACCTTAGTATCATTTACTCCTAGGGCATTTATTCCTCCCTCTCTCTAGTTCATCTTGTTCATCGTGTTCATCACCGAAAGAGCTCCAAGAGCATGTTGTAGATCTTATTCCACACTTATATTGAGAGGAAAGGCTGGAGTAGGGGTGTTACCTCCCCACGAGGGCCCCGAACCTGGGTGCATCGTGTGTGTGTGTTCTCTGCCTTCGTGCAGTTGTTTGTATTTACTAGATATTCTCTCGTTCACTTCGGTTGTGTTTGGTGTTCTTCGTAGATCCCGGTTGTTCCGGCATTCTCCTTCGTGTGAACTCTTTAGTTCGCTAGCCCTCCCCGGATCCACCAGCGTCCATCGACCCCACACTTTAGCCATCCTATGGCATCTGCCGTGACACCACCACGACAACTACTGACATACGGCTTGCATTGTATCTGTGGCTGGCGGGTGTCTGTTTCTCTCTCTCTAGTCGGCAAAGCATTTTCAATGGAGGGCCCGCAAGGGATGCTTAAACATGCAATTATACGATCGATGTTGTGGTACAAAGTTCGTAGGTAGGGAAGCGATTCTCTTACGAATAAGCCTATTTGCCACGTAAAACTTGCAAAACTAAATAAAGCTAGAGGCGTCTAACTTTGTTTTTCAGAGGCGTTATTTTATGTGACATGGTTACGGTAAGTTTTGATATTACTCGTATTGTCAGAGGAAATGGAGGGCTCCATAGACTCGGAGCCATGACGGGGCGCCGGGGGCCAGGCACATGGCGCCATGAAGGTCCAGGCGCATCGACCATATCACATCGCACTTCATTGCATCATTGTTGTGTGCTGTTGTGTGTGCATCCTATTGATTGCTTATATGCTAGATATACAACGGTAGCATCTTGAATAGGATGATCCCTAAAAAATACCAAAATTGTGTTCTCCCTCGTTGCGCACCACCAAGAAAGTTCTACGTTATGAGGCAGGCCGTGATGATCGGGTGTCACACATCTCGTCGTTCTCATACAGTGGGTGTAAGCCATGTTGCACGCGCAGGGTCTTCGAGGATTGATTGGCGAGCCTAGCATATCCAGAAATATGGCCTCGGAACACGGGAAGATCAAAAGATCGAGCATGAGTCACAGAGTTGTTGTGATCGACATTTGATGTCCACTTTTGAAGCTATGCTGCCGGCCGTGATGATCGAGGGTGGTGTGGTGGATGAGGGTCGTGTAATCGCCATTATTATTTTTAGGGATAATAATCTGGGTGTGGTGTGTTTTTTATAATGTGATTATAAAACTAAAACTCAACTATATATTATAAACTTATCCTTACCTCTTTTGCGATCACATATGGAGACTACGGAACTACACTTCGGTTACTTCCTCAAGAGCCCGGATTCTTCCATTGAAGCCGACGGGTCCAACTTCATCAGCTGGTACATTGGTTTTAGAAACATTCTGCAAAGACAACAAACATCCTATATGTTCTAGAACATTAGTTAGGAGTTAGACCAGATGATTCTGCTAGCAAGGAGGAAGATGATGAGTTCCGTAAGCATCATGATATTTTCATGGAAGTGAAGGTCGTCATGAGCGTATGCCTAGCACCAGAGTTGAAAGTTGTTTCAACACATGGAGCCATATGTTGTGATTGATGCGATCAAAGGATACTTCAAAGATGAATTGAGTCTTGAGCAGTTCAGACAGCTTAGAAAGCTCCGGACCATTCACATGGGGAGCATACCTATCTGGAGACTCATTTGAAGAAGTTGTATGACATCTACTTCAGGCTTACGAATATCTACGATTTCTAGATAGCGAACTCCAGTGCAATAGAGATTGCGCTTTGCCGCATAGCTGTGAATAGCATGTGCGTGAATATGCTATAGAGACACGATGAGCTTCTTCGCGTTCGTGAACAAGTTCTAATCTCTATTAAGTTTACTCCATCGAAGAAGAGTTCTTCGTCGCTACGGGTATATTTGATATACGAAGATATAAATGTATTCTTCTCATACTTGATGATAAGTATTTGATGCTTGTTCTGTTTATGAAACAGTCCCTGATTATCACAAGTATGCGGCGAAGGGTGACGTGACAGTGCACAAGTGATGGCAAGTTCATGGCCAGTAGTGCTCACGCCCTCGAGATATCATATTAGTTATCATCAATAGTTTTTGATAAGATATTTTGTAATAGTGAGATTGTGATCTAGTTTGGTGTCTTGAATGTTACAAGACATAATTATTCATATAGAACACATCAGTTGTTTTATGTTATGAAGCAAAGCAGTTTTTTCATATTATGAGTAATTTGCATTACATCTCAATTACATTATGCGTATGATATACATTTATAATAGCAGGAATGATAAAATTATATGTCCAAAGAACAAACACCATCAAATTTAGTCATAAAGGCAATGAAAGAAGTAATGGATAATTTTGGTCCATTTAAGTATTTCGAGTGCCGAGTTGATTAAGTTTGAAATCAAGTATTGAAGTTGCAATACAAGAGGAAATTAATTGAGAGTCATTTTTAATGATTAGTTAATGGTGTTTTTGCTTGATCCGAATTCTTCTATGATTTTGGTAAATAGGAGTATTTGCCTAATAAATCATAAGTCTGAAATTAATTTGATAAGAGATCAAATGGGGTTTTTCAGAAGAAAGATTAGTGAATATTGTATTCACAAGATTCTATCAAAGGATAATATTTTTGAATTATGGTTTCAACACAAAAGACTTGTGGAAATGTGTTTCACAATATTATAATGTCATATATGGTGATATATGGGGTATTATAATCATACTCTATTTTAAATAAAGTGTGGCCTGTCAGAATTTGTCTTAGAAACTCCTAATATGTTCGAAACACTATAGCCGGTGTCCACTTTAGAAAATAGATATTTTTCTCAACGAGAATTCGTAAGATCGACAGTAGTGTCGACATGTATATGATTATGCGATAACTCGGAATATACATGAATAGTTCTTTGTAGATTGCTCGCATTGGATGGGAGTGTATTCCAAAGCCAAATAGAAACAAAACTTATTTTGTTGTCTATGTAATTCCGAGGAAAATATGATTTTTCGAATTATGGTTTATGGATTGGAATTAGAAGCTTGAAATAGGGTGTAAGACCTATGTTTGAAGGTGTTCCAAAGAGTATATGTCTACAAATGAAAATTTGGTGATTAAGAGTGAGGGAGACTATAAAATTGTTTTCTGCTTCCAATCCTCTTCATAAAGATCATAATGTTTTCATGAAAGAAGCTTCTAAATAAAGTGTTGTTATATTTAATATTGCTGTCAGGTCACATCACAATATTAAATGTTTCAGATCTTGTTGACAGATCAAGGTGCACTTTATGAATACAAAGAAAGTTGACAAAATATCAGAATATGAACAAAGGCTTTTTTAGCCTGGAAATCCAAGTTACATTTGAAAAGATTAAAAGAGTAATTGTTGCTGCAATTCTTATTAGAGGTATAAGATTGTTTAATCGTCATATAAAGTGTTATATGAAAAATGTGACTATAAGAAAGACGTGGAAGCATGTCTTGTCAAGAAATGTGTCTTGGACAAGATCAATTTTTTTGACTACATTTATGTAGACATGCTTGAAGTCTGAAGGATTTGTATTAATTTAATACTATAGTTTGTATTAAAATCGAATTGATAATAGATCAATGATTTTGGTTTGACCAAAATGTCGATTTAAGTGGGAGTCATAGTTAGTTCACTCAGGTGAAATATGTGAAGAACATATTTTTGTGTGGGAGCTTAGGAACTCAAAATATGTGGATGACACGTTTTTTAGTGGGAGCTCGTGTTCTCAAATATGTGGAAACATGTTTTGAGTGGGAGCCGAATTCATCTTGTGTATTTAACACATTGTGAAATTGTACTAGTAGAAAAGATCAGAAGGATGAAGTTGTGAAACTATTTGAAAGTTAGTGTCTATTTGGAATAGAACGGGAATTTTAAATAGTTAGTCGAGCTGTTTTGGATTATATTTGAGGAGTCAGAATAGAATCAAAAGGATGGTCCTTTGAAATCCAATTGATCATTAAGAGTAATGATACAAGGTAGTAATGGTTGTACGACATGTTGGTCTATTATGTAATACTAGACATCATACAGAAACCATATTATCCGCTCGATGAAATATAACCGATGTTCTTAGGAAAAGAACAGTTGTAAAAGTAAATTTAGAATTTACTGGAAGAAGAAGTGCGTTAGTTGATGGATTGACATTAGAATGTCAAGTTTTCCGCATTGGTGTGAAAGTATGTAGATATCGCGAGTTTGTAATCGTTACAAGGGGCTCATGGTGACTGAGTGTGTTTTTCTAGGCAGTTATCTGGTTGGTATAATCAGAGTAAGCGCTGGGAAACAAAAGTCTCACTTAGTTACGGTATTTCCATGTATGTTATTGGATAACATGGTGATATCAAGCAAGTTGATATCAATGAATCGCAAAAGTATGTACAATCATGCATTGTGTCAGGGTAACACTCTTCCACGAGCAAGCATTATCAAATGATTCTTATTTGATAAGGGATTTTGATGCAGCTAGTTTATTTCTACTCTAGTGCAAGTGGGAGACTGAAGGAGATATGCCCTAGAGTCAAATAAATAAGTAGTATTTATTGCATTATCTCGTAAGTTTATAATAGGTTTGTGTATTATGCTATAACTGTATTAATCGGAATTATTAATACACGTGTGATACATAGACAACCAGGTCCCTTGCAAGCCTCTATATGAGCTAGTCCATTGGGCAACAGTTGATCGAGATTCCCGATCAAGGACAATGACGTCGGTTGACAATGGGGTCATCTTGTTAGTTGAATAAGATGATGGACATACGCAAAGTATTGCAATAAGATCGTATTACGATGTTTGTCATTTGCAATAGATAAGAATATGATAGCTTATTCCTTAGACCGTGAGACCGTACTTATTGATGCTTCGTAGGGCTGCTTTGAGAGCATCAAACGTTGTGTCTTATATAGCATGACAATAACGGTGTCTATCTTGGGTATTCCGAAAGAGCATCGAGACGTAAGGATCAAGAGCGGGATTTGTTCATTCTTGTAATGGAAAGATACTCTGGGCCCACTCAGTGAGATTACATCTATATAGCTCTGCAGCTTATGACTAGGTCATGGAGATGTAATATCACAGACGAGTTAATAACCTTCGTCCGTAACGAGATACAACAAAGATATCGGTATGTCTACGATCATATCTTGGACAAGGTAGTATCGCAGAAACAAAGGGAATGAATATCATATTTATGGTTCAACGACGATTTTCGTATGATGCACAGGGGTCGTCATATAGATCCAGGTATCCCTGACGGTCATTGGTGAGCGGAGTGTCTCGACCATGTCTGGAGTGTTCTCGAACCGTAGCGTAACAAACTTAAGGTCTTAACGACACTAGGAGATAGGTTCTGGAATAATATAGGATTTTGTTGGAGAGAGAGAAATGATCCGGAAAGAGTTCCGGTGGTCCGGAAGGAGTTCCGGGAAGGTCTGGAAGAGTTCCAGAAATGTCCGAAAGTTGTTCGGGTGGTTCGGAAATTGTTTCGGAGTCACGGGAGATTAAATTATATATAAATATATTAATTATGAATTAATAGGATTTTATATTAATTTAATATTAATTAAATAAAAGGAAAAAGGGGGCTCCCACCTACATGGGCCCTAAGAGGGCCCAAGAGGGGGAGCCGCACCACCAAAGGGGGGTGGGCCCCATGGCTGGTTCGGCCAGCCCATGTGGGGTGCGCACCCCCCCCCCCCCCCCCCGTCTCCTTTGTTTAGTCCCACACGGGGGACCTAGGGAGTTTGCACACCCCCTCCCCCCTTTATATAGCAAGGCATATTAATTGGATTAATTTATTGGAAAATACAATTAATTGTATTGCAGGCCGGCCGAGCTGTTTCTCCGCCCGTTTTGCCCCCTCTCTCCACCTAAGCTATACCGCCGGGCACCGTTGCCCTGCGGGATTCCAGATAAGATCTACCCCTGCGATTTCAGCTGGATCTGAATGACCGGGGGTTGTCGCTAAGCTCCATATGTTTGCGAGTGCTCGGAGGTAACTCTTTTTGAGGAGCCTGGGTGACGTCGTCTCGCCCCTGCAGCCGCCGCGCCACCCCCCTCTGCCTCCAGCGCACCCCCACTTGGTGCCGGCGCCTCGCCGTCTTCCGCCCGACGCCCGACGCTCGTCGACGCAGGTCATCGTCGACACCCCGGCGTCATCGTCTTCGTCATCGCGGCAAGTTCTCCGCAACCTCGAGGTCGGCTACGTACGACTTCATCGTCAACGCTTGTGCGGGAGCGTAATCCCCGCTATCGGTCTACATGGAGGTAATGTAACCCGTTCCGCCACCGTTATCGCATGTACTAGATAGATAGATCCTGGCTAAGTTAGGGTTTCATACGCTAGAAAATTATTGTTTTCTGCACCGTAACCCCTTCATCTTCAACATTAGTGTCATTAATGAGACGTCTTTTTAACCAACTGTTAAAAGTCTTCATGTGTTCTCCATCAATACAATCTTTAGATTTCTCCGGGTATTTGGAGCGTAAAACATTCTTGTGTTCCTCGACATACGGACCCACCAAACTGGAATTATGTAGAACGGTGTCGTGTGCTTGAGTGAAAGAATCCCCGTCTTTACATATTGTTGCTTTCTTTCCTAGGGTGCCTTTTCCATGCAGTCTCCCCTCATGACGTGATTCAGGAACACCGATCGGCTTCAGATCAGGAATAAAATCTACACAAAACTCAATGACCTCCTCTGTTCCATAACCCTTGACTATGCTTCCTTCTGGCCTAGCCCGGTTATGCACATATTTTTTTAAGACTCCCATGAACCTATCAAAGGGGAACATGTTGTGTAGAAATACAGGACCGAGAACATAAATCTATTCGACTAGGTGGACTACAAGGTGCGTCATAATATTGAAGAAGGTTGGTGGGAACACCAACTCGAAGCTGACAAGACATTGGACCACATCCTTCTCTAAATTTTTTAGAGTTACTGGATTGATGACCATCTGAGAAATTGCATTGAGAAATGCACATAGCTTCACAATGGGTTCTCGAACATTTTCCGGTAGAAGCCCTCTCAATGCAACCGGAAGTAATTGTGTCATAATCACGTGACACTCATGAGACTTCAGGTTCTGAAATTTTTGCTCTGCCATGTTTATTATTCCCTTTATATTTGACGAGAAGCCGGATGGAACCTTCATACTGCGAAGGCACTCAAAAAATATTTTCTTCTCTTCTTTAGTAAGAGCGTAGCTTGCAGGACCTGGCTGATTCTCGGAATGAGTATCGTCTCGATGCATCTCTTTGCTCATACGTTGATGGGGCTGCCTTCCTTTCGGTGTACCATTTTTTGACTTCCCATCTTTTGACTTCCCATACACGCCCAAGAAGTTTAGCAGGTTGCAGCAAATGTTCTTTGTCGCGTGTATCACGTCGATTGCAGAGTGAATCTCAAGCATTATCCAATAGGGCAGCTCCCAAAATTTAGATTTCTTTTTCCACATGGGTACGTGGTTGTTTGCATTGTTCGGAACAGTGAGTCCGCCAGGACCGTTTCCAAAGATTACATTTAAATCCTTGACCATATCATGTATAACAGAACTAGAAGGGCGGGTAGGCCTCGGCCGATGATCTACCTCACATTTGTAATGCTTGCCTTTCTTCCTTAACGGATGATTGGGTACAAGAAACCGACGATGACCCAGGTACACATTCTTGTTACCTAAATGTATACTATCAATCTCAACTAAATAGTGCGTGCATGCATTGTATCCCTTATTTGACTCTCCTGAAATGTTGCCAAGAGCAGGCCAATCATTGATGGTTACAAAAAGCAAAGCTCGTAGATCAAATTCCTCCAGTTTGTGCTCATCCCACACACGTACACCTTCTTCACGCCACAACTGCAAAAGTTCTTCAACTAATGGCCTGAGATACACATCAATGTCGTTGCCAGGTTGCTTCGGGCCTTGAATGAGCACTGGCATCATAATGTACTTCCGCTTCATGCACAACCAAGGAGGAAGGTTATAGATACATAGAGTCACGGGCCAAGTGTTGTGACTGGAGCTCTGCTCTCCAAAAGGATTAAAGCCATCTGTACTTAGACCAAATCTTAAGTTCCTTGCGTCATCTGAAAATGTCGGGAACTCTCTGTCAATTTTTCTCCACTGGGACCCATCCGCGGGGTGTCTCAACATCAAGTATTTTTTACGATCTTCTTTGTGCGGTCGCAACAACTTGGCATGCTCTATGTTGCTGAACAAACGTTTCAACCGTGGTATTATTGGAGCATACCACATCACCTTTGCAGGAATCCCCTTCCTGGGGCGCGGCTCGCCTTCAACATCACCAGGGTCATCTCGCCCGATCTTATACCGCAAAAGCACCGCATACAGGACATGCATTCAATTTTTCGTGCTCACCGCGGTAGAAGATGCAGTCATCAATGCATGCGTGTATCTTATGCACCTCTAATCCTAGAGGGCATACCACCTTCTTTGCGTCGTACGTACTAGACGGCAATTCGTTATCCTTTGGAAGCATCTTCTTAACTATTTTTAACAAATTTTCAAATCTCTTGTCATAAGTACCATTCTCTGCCTTCCATTGCTGCAATTCAAGTGTGGTACCCAACTTTTTCTGGTCATTTTGACAAGTTGGGTACAACAATTTGGCGTGATCAGATAACATACGCTCCGACTTCAACCTTTCGTTTTCACTTCCACAGTCCATTTGTGCATCACGAATGGCCCGACGAAGATCATCGTCGGGCTCAACAATAATGGGATCTTCTTAAGTTTCGTATTCTCCGATGGTAGTATCACTGAACCAAGTATACTTGTCATTATCCTCCTCTTCTTCATTTTCTTCCATGATAACCCCTGTTTCTCCGTGCTTGGTCCAACAATAATAACCAGGCATAAAACCATTATGCAAGAGGTGGGAGTGAATGACTTTTTAGGTAGAGTGATCGCTCATATTCTTGCAGGCACTACATGGACAATGAATAAAACCATTCTTCGGCTTGTTTGCCTCAGCCACATGGAGAAAATTATGCATGCCATCAATGAAATCAGGACAACATCGGTCACCGTACATCCATTGTCGGTTCATCTGTATTACATAAAAGTATATCGAACCCCATTATTACACTACTGTCATGAATAGTATGTAAGAGCAAATTAATTAATACAATGTCATCCATTAAAATAAGAGTAGATTAGTGACAACTGGTAATACATAGTTCTCATAAAACATACAATAAAGGAAACAAATATAAAAATTATCTAAAGAATTTAAATCCAACAACAAATGCGATCAAAATCGCAACTAAGGTAAATACTGAACCCACAGCATAATGATACCAAGCCTCCTGATTAATGGCATATTTTCTAATCCTTTTTATCTTCAAGCGCATTGCATCCATCTTGATCTCGCTACCATCGACCACGTCGGCAAGTTTGAGCTCTAATTTCATCTTATCTTCTAAGCACTGAAGATAAAGATCTTCACTTCTTTTCAATTTTGCTTTCAAATCATTGTTTTCTTTATCCAAAAACTCGACAATAAGGTCAGGTTCAATTTCCGGTTCAACTACCTCTTAGATAAAAATAAATCTATGTCAAGTTGGTCGCCATAATTGCCAGAAACACAAAATGAAATAAATAGTTTTGAAAATATACCACATCCGAATCATAGACCGGACGAGGACCGACGGGGACAGATATCAGAACCATGACACTATACATATAATACAAGTTAGGAAATTATACAAGTAATAACTATACATCTAAACCATAAAGCTATGTTTTTAAAAATCAAATAAAATAAAAGATAGAGGCTCACCGAGGTGGTGCCGGTGACGGGACGGCGCGGGCGATCGACGTCGATAAGGCTCCTCACGACACTAAAACACATAAATCATAATTTAGTTTGAGCTCAGATTGCACATATGAAACAAATGAAATCCTAACTTGGGCATTTCATCAAACACCTTTCTTGCACAAGAAATTTGAAATGAGCTAAATGAGCTAGAGAAGAAACGACGAAAAGAGGATGAAGCGGCTAACCGTAGGGTGTCTTCAATCTTTCAAATGCGGCAAATATTATGGATTATTTAGGCTTGGGGAGAGAAAATGGAGGATAAATGGAAAGGAAATTGTTTTGAGCTCGGGCTCGGTGTGAAAAATGGAGTGAGCCTGGGGTGGAAGAAGCTTATAAAGTGAGGATCTTTAGTCCCGGTTCTTGTTAGGAACCGGGACTAAAGGGTTCTGACGCTGGGACCCGCCTCTGCTGCCGCATGCAGTGGACCTTTAGTCCCGGTTCCTAACACAAACCAGGACTAAAGGTCCCTAGCAAAATCGCTCCGCGGGGTTGCACCCCTTTAGTCTCGGTTCATTTATAAATCCGGGCTAAAGGGGTGAACTAAAGCCTCGTTTTCCACTAGTGTGACGACGGAGAGCAAATCCGTGGGTTTGCTGCTGCCGCCTTTTACGAGACCAGTTCTCTTCTTTGCGCACACCTTGTCGGAACCGTCAATGAGTTGACCGGTAACGGTGTTGCCAACATCTTCTGTCGGTTTATCTTGCGTTTCAGAAGCAACTGGGGTTGACTCGTTACCGATGTCAACCACCATAGCCAGCTTATCAGGCATGTCTGTATCCACTGTGGTCTCTGAAGGAACCGGATTATCACTGGAAAAGAGGTTTTTGATTTTCTCTTCGAAGAGACTAGCATCATCATCAGAATCAGAATCTACGTTGACTTGAACGGTAGATCTGGATCCGGCATCTGACATCGCATCCTCCAGGAGAGCAGGAAGGATTGACTCAGTTGTTTTTTGGCTGGGAGTCGGATCCCAGTCTGACAACTCCGACGAAGTGGAAGTCAGATCCGGCCGACTCCTGGGAAATGGCGGATTCGGATCCATCTAGTCGGTCGACTGCTTGGTCGAAGGGTTAGTGGGTGGGGTCGTAGAGTGCGGTAGGCCGTACGCCTCTGGCGTGTACCCGATGAAGACGTCAATCCCTCCGTCGGTACGATTGCGCATCCGATAAAGTAGTCGTCCGCCGGGAGCCAGGACTCATCTGAGTTGACGTAGCTGTGG
The DNA here is from genome assembly GCA_026929855.1 of Poa annua. Classification (NCBI taxonomy): domain Eukaryota; kingdom Viridiplantae; phylum Streptophyta; class Magnoliopsida; order Poales; family Poaceae; genus Poa; species Poa annua. The sequence goes on from CM049432.1 coordinate 26,699,963, forward strand.
CCGCCATACCTTGTGACGCGGCCGACGACGATCTGCTTGCCCACGCCGCCAAGTGTTCCCGCCTGGAACGTGATGCCAGGAACCTTAGGCCCCACGGTGGGCGCCAACTGTCGTGGTATCGGCATATTTGATAGGAGACGGTGCTCCTCTAGCCTACGTATGGATTGTGGGGAAGAAGGTTGGAGTCGTCGAGGACGAGATTGAACACGGCGAGTTTACCCAGCTTCAGATCCCGCAGCGGTGGCGAGATCCTACGTGCTGCTATAATTCACTATGAGGCGAATAGCCGTGAACAGGTTACGATGGGTATGATGCGTATTGAAGCGTTGCCCTAAAGGCTTCCTGGTGGCCGGCTTATATAGGCGGCCGGACCCCAGGATACAAGTCAAGTACTTGTCCGACAAGTAAACAGAGTCCTATACCTAGCCAGCTTAGTTGCCGCCTTCCGTCTTGGGCCTTGTGGCTTGATGGGCTTCGGCCTTCCGCCTTCCTTGGACCGTCCGCCTACTTCCTTGTACGTCAGCTATCTGGGCCGCCCTGCAGGCTTCAGCCTTACCACCCTTGGGCCACCCTGGACTAGCGGATTAATCCATGTTGGAGATACCCCTAGTTGGTATATCCCCAACAGGCGTGGCAGTGAAATTCATCAGAGGCCTGGTCTGCCGCTTTGGCATGCCTAACCGCATCATCACCGACAATGACTCGCAATTTACCAGTGGCATCTTCAGAGGTTACTGCGAAAAAATGGGCATCAAGCTATGCTTCGCTTCAGTCACTCAACCACAGAGCAATGGGCAGGCCAAGCGTGCAAACGCAGAAGTCCTAAAGGGCCTGAAGACCATGACCTTCAACATCCTTAAAGGCCACGGCAAGGGCTGGATCAGCGAGCTCCCTTCGGTGCTCTGGTCCATCCGCACAACGCCACCCAAGCCTATAGGGGAAACACCGTTCACCCTCGTCTATGGAGCCAAAGCAATCATCCCCACAGAGATAAAGCATGGATCCCCATGGGTCCTTGCCTTTAACGAGGACCAGCAAGAGGACCTCCACAACGATGACCTGCTACTTCTTGAGGGACTACGACGCCGTGCCGCCCACCGGGCGGCCAAATACCAGCAGGACCTGCGACGCTACCACAGCCGCAATGTGCGCTCCCGCACCCTGGAGACAGGCGATCTCGTCCTCAGGCGAATCCTCTCCAGGGAAGGCCTCCACAAGCTGTCACAGATGTGGGAAGGTCCCTACAGGGTCACCCGCATTGCCAGGCCTGGCGCGGCTTGCCTCGAAACTCAAGATGGCATCCCCGTCAAGAATCCATGGAACATCATGCCCCTACGCAAGTTCTACCCGTGATCATTGTCACGCCCGTGATCATTGTCACGTCAAGACATCTAGCGGAAGAGGCAGCTTACGGCTCAACCTCCAAACATTTTTTGTCTCCAGAAGGATAAAAAGAAAAAACGTGATCATTGTCACGCCCGTGATCATTGTCACGTCAAGACATCTGGCGGAAGAGCAGCTTACGGCTCAACCTCACCGCATTTTTTGTCTCTAGAGGTTAAAAGCTCACGGCTTAAACCTCCAAGCTCCAAAGGCTTCTCTCGAGGGTCAACCCTCCAAGCTCTCCGTGTAACGAGCCACCTCAGGCCGTTGAGAGTCTCTGCCACTAATGGGTGGTCCCCATGCCTCGACATGGTCAAAACATTAACTTGGGAACTCCAAGCATAATGAGACAATTTCGTTCCCAAGTGAACTTAGCGCTACAGCGCCGCTATGTAATATTTGTTGGTGAGTTTTTATTCACGCATTACTTCATTGAAATGTGCGCTTATATCTCTCCACATGCGTACCTCATGAGCGGGGGCTGAGTACTGTGCCAGTGCCTCAAATGACACACCAGCAGCACTGCAAAATCCAAGATCCGAGCTCTGGCTAGAGGGCAAGCTCCCACAAACACGCCATCTCTACAAAGGACCTTGGTACTTACTCTCCTCGCGAGGAACGCCTGAGGGGACCTATAAGCGCGCACGAGTCCTCTGTACCGTGCACAAGGGTTTGGGTTCGCCCCTCTAACGTTAACAGGGAAGAAATGCCCCCAGAAGCATGAGGAGGCATCCGGGAAAGGCCCCTAGAGAGGACTTCTCGCCAGGCAAAAAGCCTCTATAGGGCAAAAACCTCGAGAAGCTAAGTCTCGCACATATGCCTTAAGAGCTTTTTCCCCACAAGCACACGCTTGCCCCTCAAGCAACTTAGCTTTCCCTTACACTTCATGGACTTCTCTAACGTCTAAGGGGGGCACTTGAGCATCGCGACTCAGGGCTCTTACCTATCCTAGGCCTAAACTCCCCCCGGCCTTGCAGAGTCATTGCTCTAGCATACCGAAGTGGCGGAGTCATGGCACGAAGAGATGGGTCCTTCCGACGCAGAGAACAAATAGACATGAAGATGAGTCCAAAGAGACCTCTTGAGGGGCAAGCAAGCTAGAAGCAAATTGCAAACAAGAGTATATGACATGCCCAAAAGTCGCACAATGTCTAAGCATAAAACTGGTTCAGATACAAGCGCACACAGGCACAATTGCAAACTGCTCAGGCAGAACCATCATCATCCTGGACGTCCTCCGCTGCGCCCTCCTCGGTCTCGGCAGAGACGGCCTCCTCCTCGCTGTTCTCCGCAGCGGCCTCCGCACGCCTGAAGCGGTTGCAGAAAGCGTCGACATGCTCGCGGAGGGAGTTGGAGACCCGCCGCGCATCCTCGCCTTGACGAGCCTCCGTCACGGTGGACAGGTCGAAGCCGGGCGTGAGGATCCTGAGGTTGGTGAAGATGCGGTCCGCGACCACCCCTAGGAGCTGTCGGCTCTCGTCCTCGATCAACTCACGGAGGTCAGCGACGGGGGCCTCGAGCGCCGTGAAGAACTGGTCGAAGTAGACCAGGTACATGGAAGCATTGCCACGGCCTCGGGCCTCGGTGTGCGGCGCGTCCGCGCCAAGCTGCGCGGCGAGCTCGTTGCCCCGGGCGACCAACGCCTCGAACATGCGCTCCCGCCGCTTCTTAAGCGTGAGAGCCGCCTGGGCAGAATCCGCAACCTCCGTCGCCTGCTCCATCACGGGAGCCACCTGCTCCTCCACGTCCTTGGCCAGGGTGTTGAGGTAATTAACGGCCTCGCTGCGGGCCTCCTCCGCCCGGCGTCGACCATCCATGGCACGCTTGAGGCGGGCCTCTAGCTTGGCGTTGGCCCTCTCAAGCTCAGCGATCCACTGAGCATCGGCGGCGTGCCTGGCCTTGAAGCGGTCCTCCTACTTCGGGGCCAAGTCGCGGTACTCCTGAGACTTGGCCAGCCGGAACTGCTTCTCGCGCTCCGCAAGGGCGTCCTCCGCCTCCTTCTTCTTCTTGGCGAACCGCTGCTCGAAGCGTTCATAAGCACGCTTCTGGCAGCGACGTTCTCGTCGTACCGCAGGAGCGCCTGGGCCAGTTATCCTTCGCGCGCCTCAAGCTCCTCGCGCTGGGTGGCTAGGTCCTTCTCCACCTGAAGCCGCTGCTCATCGCGCTGCCGCAGTTCCCTCTTCTTGAGGGCCAGCTGCCGCTCGCGCTCGGCAAGGCCCTTGCGGTCCTCCTCCAGTGTTGCCTGTGCAACCTGGTGGGCGGAGAGCAGCTGGGTCTCCAGCTGGCCCAGCTCGCGGCGCTTTTGCGCCAACGAGCCCTCCATAGCCTCGCGATCGGCCGTTGCTGCGCGCAGGAGCTCAACAACAGCGTCACGTTCCTCTTGGAGGGGCGCAAGAAGTTCTGCGGCGTCGCGGATGGCCCCCTCGTGGACCTCTTTGGCGAAGCGGGTGGCCTCCTCGCGCGTGGCCTGCAACGCCAAGTCCTCCTGCCGGCGGGTCTCGACAGCTGCGTGGAAGGACGTCCACGACCTCGCGAGCCCCTCCCGCTCGTGGGCGTGTTGTATGTCCCCGAGGGTGAGATGCACCTCCAGGACCTCTAGGGACTCCCTCACGAAGCGAAAGGCGACCTCGCGGTGTCAGGCGCTCCAGTCCCAGCCTCGGAGGACCAGGTCTTGGCTTGTCAAGGGCCTAGCCCCGGCGTCAAGCCCCGAGAGCCTGGCGTCAAGCTCGGGGGCTAGGCTGTGCTCCATCCCCGCCCGCGCTAGCGTCCTCCTCGGCGCCCCCGTCAGCTGGGCGCTCATCCTCTGCAACCGGACGGGGCGAAGAAGAAGAATCTCCTCCTACGGACTCGCCTGCGCCATGTGGCGCCTCGCTTGCTTCAGCTCTTGGCTGCGCAGGATCCATGGGCCCGCGCGGCGGAGTTGGCGCACGCGGCGAAGTTGGCGCGCGCGGCGGCGTTGGCTCCCGCGGCGGAGTGGCCTCGCGCGGTGGCGTATTCGCGCGAGGTGGAGTGGGGACGCGAGGCAGAGTGGCGATCCTCTCCTCCGAAGCCTCCACCACCATTGGCTTAGGGGGCGGCCTAGAGGCCTCTTGGCGAGGCGCGTCCTCCTCCGCCTGAGGCTCTGCAGCCTCCGCCCGAGGCGCAGCCGCCTCCCCTTCAGGCACCTCCTCAGTAGGGCCTGTGGAGGCCGTCTCCACAGGCCTCGTGGCCTCTTCAGCCACGGCCTCAGTCGTGGCTCTCTTCACATCGGCGGCCTTGCGAAGCCTACGGCGCTTCGCAGTCACAAGATCACTGGCAAGGACCCAGAAAAGACCTTCACGAGAGGAGAAAGCGAAGGAAAAAACGGGAGGCAGACGACCAAGTGCCAGAAACTCTTACCCGGATGGTAGAGCGCCGGTTTCGACCCACGCCAGGCCTGGCGAGTGCCAGCAGGGTGTGGTCCGGGCGCCGGACCGCTCCGGAGGCGCCACCGCCTTCCTCTTGGAGGGGACGTCAGACGGCCTCGCCCCAGAGCGGTCCACGGCCGACTTGGTGCGTGGCTCGCACCACCCCGACATGGCCTCCGCGTCGGAGCCCTCCCCCTCCTCGTTCTCCTCCTCCACGGGGCGCGAGGGCGCCACCACAAAGGCGTCCTCATCGCCTGAGGAGATGTCACAAACCTCATCAGTGAATGGTCCGGGCCTTGAGGAGGACACCTCTCCCGTCGCGGCCTCCTCCTCGCCGCGCCAGGCTCCGGAGGCTGAGGGAGAGTCTGCTCCCACCGCCTCCTGCATCATCGGCACGGGCACCTCCATCCCCGCCTGGCCAGCCGGGGTAAACAAGGGCATCCCCTCCAGAATGACCATGCGCTCAGTCATATTGTATTAGTGGAGGGGCTGGAGCGTGACCGGGAGCTGGTCCACGACAGGCACCACCGGGTTGATGAAGAGTGAGGACTGGACGTTCTCGACGGCGTCCCTGTTGTTGTCCTCGCGGTGGAGCCTCATCTTGTCGGGCACGACGCACATCCACATGGGCACCGAGTGTGCTTAGAGGGGGGCGATGCGGCGCGTCACGAAGTCCGCCACGATGATCTGGCCCGTGAGGCCCTTCTCGCGAAGGAATCTCAGGCGCCCCATTTGGCTCGCGTTCTTCGCGCCATCGAAAGGCGCCTTGCCCCAGTGGGAGTTCTTCACAGGCGGCGCATCGGGGACCTTGAGGAAGGCGCAGGGTTTCTCAACCCCGACGAAGAACCACTTCTGGCGGAATTCGTCCACCTTCTTCGTCACCGAGGTGACGACCTTGCCTTTGCTCCATGACATGGGGATGTAGACGCTCCCCATGCCGTCCACGATGCGGAACAAGACGCAGCCTGAGCGCTCATTCTTCGCCGTGTTCCGGAGCGCGTAGAAGCACCGGAAGAGCCCCACCGTGGGTTCCAAGCCCAAGTACGCCTCACTGAGGTACGTGAAGACGGCGAGGATGCGGACGGAGTTGGGGTGCAGATGCAGCAACTGCATCTAGTAGAACGCCAATACCCCCTCCAGGAACGGCGAGAATGGCGGCACCAGCCCGGCAGCGAGGCAGTGCTAGAATATCGGGAAATATCCTCGCGGGCGTTTCCCGTGCGCCGCAGGCTTCAGCGCGGTGGCGCCATGCTCATTCGTCCGGTCCGCTACCAGGAAGCGGACCTTGGCGAGTGCCTTGTCGTTGACGCGCACGCCTAGACAAGCCGCGCCATGCGCGACCTCGGCGACCTCCGCCTGGGAAGAGGACCCCGCCACTGCCTTGCCTTTGCTCTTGGCGGGACTCATCGCTGGAGCTTTGGGTGTCGCTAGAGGCGAAAGGAGAAGAGAGCGGAGGCGGAGAGCTCAAGAATGGCGGAGGCTTCTGCGAGAAGAATTGGAAATAGTAACGTCTCCCTGCTCCGGCGCTCGGGCTTTATGTCCCTTCAAGGAGCAGTTACTGGGGCATGGTGGGACTCCCCACGACGCACGCCCCAGATCGTGCGCGACCGTTACTCATCTGAGTGCCGCGTGGCTCGGGCCGACCAGCACTTTGGGCCCACGACGCTCCGCCCGCGCCCATGGGCTCACTCGCGCCCATCGCGGGCCCGGGGGCTACTGTCAGCCCAGTGGAGACTGGGGTATGAAGAGCCCACTCTCCCCAAGCCCCGCACGCGGGTTGATCAGAAGAAACGACTAAGGACCAAGTCATCGCTTGGAGAGACCCCCGAGAGGCGAATCCCCTCGAGGGCCTGAAGAGGAAGCAAGGGCCTGAAGAGGACCCGCGCTTCAAGAGACCCTCTCAAGGCGCAGTGACACCTGGAGGGAACTCAACAGAAACCCCACCACAGGCCACTTCTGGCTTGTGGGGATACTTCGCGGCCAAGGAAGTACGGCAGGGCGCACATGGCTTCTGCCGTATCCGCAGGGTGACGCAGGCGCTCCCCTTGCCGCTTTGGTGATAAAGGAGTCAATAAAGTTGCGCCGCCCGGGCCAAGACAGCTGGTAGCTTCCTCTTCCATGATAAAGCAGCTGGACGGCACAACACTCCAGGAAGATCGTCATCGTGGGCTCCAACCCGGAGACTGCAGACCCTGCGACCCTGTTTTGCGCGGTCTGCGGCTTGTCGGCCACCACGCCCAACTTTATCGATGATGGACCGCGTCCATGGACGATCCCGCAGCGGTGGACTCCAACTCCTCCACACCGCTGCCGTGTGGGAGCCCACCTTGGACGCCAAGCGCAAGGAAGACGCATGCGGCGCCTATAAAAGGAGCAAGACCTCCACCGTAGAGAAGGTCGCCGAATTGCTTGGGAAACACTTGTAAACCCTAGCTCAGATAGTAGAATAGCCTTTGGCTGGAGGAGGAAGAAGACCATTACTTCCCTCCCCAGGCACGAATTGCCACGAGAGAGCCTTCAGCAAGCTCAGTTGTATTGTAACCATCCACAGCGCAATACAGACAAGCAGGAGTAGCGGTCTTACCTCCTCATGAGGGTTGTGAACCTGGGTACGGGCTGGTGTCTATCTCTGTCGTGGGTGTTCCTCTCCAGGCCCGGCGAGCATCGTCATCGTGCCTCTCGAGGGTCTTGACCTCCGTGTTCAATCCCCTTCACAAACTACTCTTCAGGAAGTGACCACCCCTGTTTCGTGGGAGTCACAACCCGACATGGATCATATCTATGAGTTTTATACACATGTTATTGTCCGGAACCGATGGCACCAAAGTGACAACGATTGGGATAACGTGAGGGAATGGCTATGATGTGAGGATCACATGTATTCACGGAGTGTTAATGCTTTACTCCGGTACTTTATTAAAAGGAGTGCCTTAATTGCCAGTAGATTCCCTAGAGGCCCCGCAGCAAACGGGCTGGCAGGACAAAAGATGATGTGCAAGTTTCTCATTGCGAGAACGCACAACTAAATTGGAATACATGCTCATGATTAGTTAATACTTGGATGATTTATATTATTTATCTGCAGATGCCTATGCTATGTTATTACATGAATTATCTTATCATTGCAACGCCCGTACATCCGTCCCTGTGCCTACAGTATTTTAATCCTGCTGTCTACATCAATCACAATCGCTGTCTTAATTCTTCTGCTACTGTTATTTCACTACTATCCCTGCTATAAAACTGTTGCTACTGATATTCCATCTCGAGCAAGTGTATTCACAGGTGCAGCTGATCTGACAAATCATCTGTTAAAGCTTATAAATATTCTTTGGCTCCCCTTGTGTCGAATCAATTAATTTGGGTTTTACTTCCCTCGGAGACTGTTGCGATCCTCTATACTTGTGGGTCATCACTCGCCGGCGGTAGTGAAGAACTCCGGCGGTCTATTTCTCCGGCATGGCGGCGTAAAACGGAGAGGGAGGAGAGGGGAAATGGAGGGGAGGTCGAGGGGTTTTAAATGGGGCAGAGTCGGGGTGGTTAATCCCGCTAAATGCTCGTAGGTGGGGGAGGGAATCACGGACCGAAATGTTCGGGCCAGATTGACGGGAGGTTGAAGACGATGACGTCATCTGGCCTTTTTCTTTTCCTTTTTCTGTTTTTTTGTTTATCTTCTGAAATCTAACTCCGTTTTAAGTCAAATAAATTTCTAAAAATCATATCTTTGTTTTAAAACAGTTGTGGTTATGTTTTGAATACTTTTCAATAATATTTTTGAAATATTATTTTTTTGCAAAATGGACTCCTTATGTCAAATTTGAATTGAGGGTTTTAATAAATTTATTTGTGGCTAAATTACATTTATAAAATTTACAACACTTATATAAGTTTGACATTAAGTTATTTAAACTCATTTTTGTCTTTAGTACTATATTAAATAACATAACTTAATTTTTGAAATGCAGGGAAATATAAAGTATTCATTTTCAATCCAAATTATTTTGTGCACCATTAAGTTTTATAATATGATAAATCATTTGAAAACTCCATATTTTGATTTCCAAAACTGTGTTTTAAACTTAGGGAAAAGAATAAAAATCATTTTTTAAATGAAAGCTTTAAATAACATAAGCACTTTGCAAATGGAGATTTTTGGGATTAAAGACTTTATCTTAAACATAAATATTCAAAATCAACTATTTGGAATAAAACATTTTATGATGAAGGTGTCTTTGAATAATTTTTAAATCATCTTGCCAATATATTTGGCTTCTTTTACAATTTTAGTATTTATTTTAATAAAAATAAAAGTTTCAAAACTTAGTGATTTCCAAACATTTCCAAAATATTGGGATGTTACAGTGCGATAAAAATGTCCTCACTTAAAGATGATTCTACACAAGTGGTAAATGGACAAAGACTCAAGCATTATATTTCTGGAGATTTTTATAATGAAGATGTTGATATTATTCAAGCAATTACTCCAGAAGATTTTATTAAAGAAAAAATTACTGAGTCCGCAGAACCAGAATTCGAAAAGGTACAGTTTCAAATTTAATTTTGGACTATATAGTATTTATTTTTGGAAAATATGGAAAAATACAAGACCTAAACGAGCACGAGACTGTGCCCGAGGCGCCGCCATCATGTGCAGGCGTGGCTCCCTTCCTGGCCGCGCCAGCACGTGGTGAGAGCGCCCTGGAGTCCGTCTCCTACTCGATTTCCTCATGTTGCCTTCCATTTATTGCATAAATGTTTGCTATATAATCCCCCGGATCCCGCGAGGTCCGTATATCGTGTTTTCGAATTGTTCTTGTTTCGAGCTGTTTCTATCCAGATGTCGTCTCAGGGTTCTTGTTCCGAAGACTACGCGCTTCGTCGCCAACATGAACTCATTCAAGATCTTGATCATGGGTCTTTTATTGGATGGACGACGATAAGAGGGTGAAGGCTATGCGCAAGGACATGGACGAAAGCATTATGGAGGAGGTGAAGAAGATGCAGGCGGTCAAAAGAGATCATGGAAGGACAGGGACTAGCAAGCCCACTTTTGTGGGATCAATTAACACCCAACGTGCTTTTTCACATAACATGTAGGGAGCAATACCACCTGTTCCGGATCTTAGGTCTTTTCCAGATGCGGCCGATGCTCTCTGAGTCACGGGTCAGTTTTGCGGTCAGTACCGAGTCCTGAGGATGGAAGTGGATATACTTCAGGATGAGAACAACAGGCTTCGCAAGGTGTTGGAGCGTTACCATCCTCCACTCCGAATCGTCGCTCCATCACCACTGAAGGAGTAATTCATCATCGGTATTGGCATCTCCCGTAGCTTGTTCCAAGCTTGGGGGGAGTGCCGCGGTATCACACCATTATCTTTTACCTTTTACCTTTTAATATTGTCATATCATGAGTAGAGAAGTTATCTTATATAATGGTTTGCAATGTGGAAGTATCTCTCTTTTAGTTGGTTATTTATGTGTCCCTTGGTGTGAGTTGCCGTTATGGAATATTAATGAGAAGTGCTATCATTTACTTTCTAAACACTTTATTTTAGTTTGCAACTCCTATCATATATGATTGATCTTGTCATTAGTATTGATATCACTTTGGGAACATATAGTAAATCTTTTGTCTTTGCCAAACTTAGCATTGGTCAGTAGCTACAATACTTTGAGACTTAAGTGGAAAAAGAATTACATGTAGATCTAGCATTCATTGATCTTTCTCACTTGTAGATGATAAGCTTGGTATTCACAACTTAAAATTGCTTGTGCCTTCAAGTAAGAATTGCATGATTGTCTTTACTACATGTATATTTGCTTGTATCCATCAACTCTTATGCTTGCTACCCGACCTTGCTAGCCAAAGACCTGTATGAAGAGGGAATGTTTCTCATACATCCAAACCTTGAGCCAAAACCCCTGCCATTTGTGCCCACCATATCTACCAACTATGTGGTATTTTGCGCCACTCCAAGTAAATACTTTGTGTGCTATTTATTCAAAACTACTATCCTTTATTTGTGTCAATGTTTATTAGCTCATGAGGAAATAATAGTTGGGTTTGTTATCTTCCATACTAATTAAGTAACTCTTGACTTGCATGCTACATCTGCTCGTCATAAATATTGCAAAGGGTTGGTCAGACCATTATAATATCAAAAGGTTGAGATTTTTACAAATAGGCACTCCTCCATGGTTTGAGATTGATTGGTGGGCACCCGAGGATTCGGTTAGCCATGGTTGTGTTAGCAAAGGTTGGGTGGAGTGTCAAGGCTGTGAAAATAAAGTAAAATGCATATTATAAAGGCTTGTTTTAAAAATAATTCGGAACCGCTCTCAACTTGCTTAGTATGGAAGATGACTAGAACTCTATTACCATTCATTGACAACGTGTCGGGGGGCTACCCCCGGGTAGGGTAAAGGCCCTAGTAAAACGATTTCAGTAACAGATAAAATGACCTTTGGTAGGTTGCAAAGGTCACTTGGCCCTTCATGCAGCGATAAGTTGACCTTTGAGGCAGAGAAAGAGGTGAACTTTGAGATAATGCTAGAGGTGACCTTTGGGGGCAAGCTAGGGACTGGGGGAAACACTATAAATAGACCCCAAGTCCTTCATCCTCACCCAAGCAACAGCAGGGAGTTTTCCTAAGCACCAGCTTCTCAAAGATGTCTTCGGTAGCAAAACTAAGACATCTTCGAGTAGCTGGGCCTAGGGGCTACTCTCTCGAATTACACTGGAACTACAAGAGGGATAGAGGCAAAATCAGGTAGTTCTCCTGAGAACTAGTTTCTCGAAGATGTCTTTGGAAGCAAACCTAAGACATCTTCGAGGAACTAGACTCATGACTGCTCACTCGGAAACAGAAGGAAATAAGGGCAGGAGAGGCCAGAGGCGAGAGAGAAGTGTCCGACTAACCCGTATACCGGGAATGACCGACACTCGTGGGCTGAGGTACACTCAGGCCGGCTTAACTAGGCCAAGATTACCATGTCGGCACCTATCCTTTGTTCCTTGTGCGCAGGTGGGAAAAAGCGTCTCACTCCTAGTGTAACTCGGAGGAGGTCCCCGACAGGAGGAGCTTGGCACGGGAGTGTCGGGATACAAATGATGACCCGGCATATCTATGCTGGGTTAGGAAAGATACTCCGGCATACTTTGTGTGGGAAAGAAGTCAAGGGGAAGGACAATCATATATCTGACACAAAAGCTAAGTCACATCCCGGCTGACACGGAAGCGGAATAGAAGGCGAAGTACTGCACGGACGTGACTATTCCACTGCAGCACTGACATGCTGATAGGGGGCACGGCATGGAGAAGCCTAGTCTTGTCTCTGACACGAATACCATCATCGACTAGCTCGGCGCGACCAGGACTAGGTCATGATGACCTGACAGAGGCTACTCGGGTAGCTCAGCGGGTAGGTCGGCTAGGCCACGTCGGCACTGCCGTTAACCCAGGGTCACTACCAAGTGGACTCGGGGAAGTTAGCGTTTCCGGTCAACCCGGCCAGAACTCTATAAATAGCACCATAACTCCTCATGCGAGAGGGACGCCCACATTCTGTTGAGAGACTTATTGCTCTGAGTTCTACTCCCTCCCTCCTTCTAGCATTTAGAGTTCTTGGAGGAAAACAGCTCAAGGAGCAACTTTGTAACCATTGATATCCACATATACGAGAGAGGCAAGAGCAGGAGTAGGGCTGTTACCTCCCCACGATGTAGCGTACATGCACTTAAAATATGGCAAGGTACCTCTGTATAGTACAAATCCCTGGATTGATTCGTTTGCACACACAGTTTATGATGTAATATCACAACAAAGTATCAATTTTATTACATCGATGATCCAGACTTGGAGAATATTCTTTTACAACTTGCATAGCATAAAGTTAGCATAGAAAGAGTAAACAACGGAAATACAATAGCAGTGAGTCTCCATCATCTTCATGTTGCCACAGGCTAAAACATGTTGGTTGTAGACTCGAAACCTTTAAACGAAACCTCACTAGTCATCTGAACAATCTACAATAAGAAAAATATTGCAACAAGGTGGTTCAGATTCCTTTAAAAATGGAGTCTGGCAAGTGACCCTATGGTGGACACTTAGTGGAATAACTCTAATAACCTATATGCATATTTGGCTGGTGGAGTTCAAGCCTGTTTTGCATAAAGCCAATTTTTCCTAACTCTTTGGAAAACACTTTTCTTCTATTCGAGACATCCGTGGCATGAAAACCACGATCTAATTATACCCTTGTTCACCCATCAAGTTTTACTTCTGAAGTTGGAATGGTGGAATCCTCCGCTGACGCCCGTGATCAGCTGCTCAAATTGTCCGTACCGGGGAGACGGCTAAGTACTTAGTTTTACACTCTGCAGAGGTTGTGCACGTTCACCATTGTACCCATTCAACCCAACCTATCCTTTACACACTTATAGTGATAAGGAAAAGGAGAAGAATGGGACGAGATCTTTCAGAAGCATTTTCCCTCCCACTCTAGCTTGACCCGTTCCACCTAACACCCTCTACATCTGCTTGTCAAGCCGGGGAAATTACACGCAACATAGTTGATCAAGCCAGAGCCCATATGGAAATGGCTGCACTGGAAGCAATCGTCACTCGGAGTTCTTCAGATTCCTCTGTTCCTGGGTGGCCATCCACAAGTGCACGTACTCCAGGAACCATAGAGATTCACCAGAGTAGCCACTCAACATAAACCATACAATCAGTTTCCACCCCGATGTTTCATTCTTAACTTAGTAAAATTTAGATTTTCACAAAACAACCTTTGCATAGAATCAATATTTCTACTAAGTATTATATAGGAACCTAGACACAGGAATAAGGAATTTCTACCCAGGTCTAGCTTAGCAATACTATCCTACACATGCTTATATAAATATACACTAAGTAATGCATATATAAAATAGTAGGAAGTTTATCAGGTGTGCCATTTGCCTTTGGATGATGTCTTTGCTCACAACTCTTTTCAACGTAACTCGAGTCTCTCCGTTCAATCTAAACAATATACACAAGCAACAATACAACAATCAGCAATAATACAACTACACAATGCATACAAACGTATACAAAAAGAATCAAACAAGTTTTATAAAACTTCTAAGGAAAGTATGTCATGCATGATGTGCAAAATATTTCTAAGGACTAGAGATGCATGTCATGCCATGAAAATCTTTTAAGTTAATGCAAGGCAAATAGGTTGGTCAAAAATGACTTAGGACTAAGGTCATAGGTTGGACAAAATAACTTTGTTATAAATCATCTTGAATAAGCACTCTAATGGCTTAGCCATGATGTGCAGAAATACTTAGAGAAAATACTTAGTCTATTCTTCAAGGTGATCAACAATTATTATCAACTCTTTGTAAATTGGATAATCACTATAGTGAGAGAGACAGACACCTGGCCAGCCACTTATGATTGTGGGAAAGGTCTCATGTACGTTGACATGTAAGGTTAGTCTCCAGGCCGCTTCATCTCACTATGCCGCTAGGATCCAACAAACTTCAAAGATGATAATATCATGATCAAAAATTGTTTATATCTAAAGGGGAAAACAAGATTATGAAAGAGGGAAAAGATAGAAGGAAGAATGTAGAATCTTCTCCTTGCTTCATGTTCTTCTTGATGTGATGACTTCATTACAATTTTGTAGACTTGATGACTCTGAAGACTTGATGATGTTTATAGCTTCCAGGTTGGCCTTGAATATAACTTAGTCATCAAGAGGTTTAAGAGAAGAAGAGAGAAAAGAGAGAGAGGAAGCAAGACTGAGAAAATATTGCTGGTTGGTCTTCATGAACTTCTTCTTGATTTTCTTCTAAGTGCTTCTACTCCTTGAAGATACTTCTGAAGTCTTGTTTTGGCTAAGTCCTTCATTGTCCTTCTAGCTCCAGGTTGAAAATCCTAAGTGTCTAAGTGCATAGCACTTTACAATATTACTAAGTTGAAAATAATCCTAGCTTAGAGAAAATAAGTGAGAAGTTTTCCTATGAGGAGTATAACTATATGAAAAAAATATGTTATGCATGAAATGCACTTTTTAATCATAAGAAACATGATACTTATTTTTGTGATATTTATAAAGTATGCATACGGCTTATAAATTCAATTTAATTTATTTATATTTTTGCAAAATATAATAAAAGGAATAAATATAAGATTCAAGTTTTCTTAGATTAAAATTTTTATAACAAAATTTTATAAATGGTGTTAATAGACAGAGGGCATTTAATTAAATTTATAGCAATTGGATTTAATCAAAAATAATGTTTCTATTAATAGTTATGTAAATAATAGTCAAACTATTCAAATTAAACATACAACTATTAAATCATGAAAATAATACTCAAAAATATTTTATAACAGAGGCATCATATTAGAAATATTCCAAAATTTCTAAAACAATTTTATTTGCAATTTTTAAATTTATAGATTTAAAGTTATGACAAATATACTCAAATCCTCCATTTGGAATTTGAATAATTTAAAGTAAGTCAAAATTGAAATTTTAACAGATCTAAAATATTCTACATGTCAAGAGCTTTCCAAATATATAAAAATATTTGAATTTGGATAAACAGAGAAAAAGATATGATAAAACTAATGTACATGGTCTATTCTGCAAAACTGCCAATTAAATCTAATTACAAAATTTAATTTCCAGGCTGGCGCTGACTGTGCGCTGACGTGGCCGCTGACTGGGCGCTGATGTGGATAAGTCATCAGATCTGGACCGTTGGATCTGGATCTGACGGCACAGATCTGCCCATACCCCTTCGATTTGTATGATCTAATCTGGACCGTGGATGGAGGATCGGACGGCTCACCGTGCGTTGACCAAAAGCCGGCGGCGGGATTTCGCCGGAGACAAGGCAGACGTCGGAGCGGGCTCGGGTGTGGACGGCATCGACGTGGTGGTCGTTCCCCGGACGCGTGGAGGGTCTCCTCGGATGCGGTGCTTCATGGCGGACCGGATGGTGGCGTCGGTGTCGTGGATCGTGTCTCGGAGCGGCGTGGAGGCATTACCGGAGGTGGTCAGGACACGGCGAGTTCGTTTCCTGCACCGAGTTGTCGACTCAGACACATGGAAAGGGCAGGGAAGGGGTTAGGAGAAGTGCACGATCACGGCGAGGAAATGAGAGGGTTCTCGGGCGGGGAAGTGCTAACCTCGCTGGGAGAACAGTAAAAAAACAGCGGAGGCACATGCAAACCCCGGCGAGCTAAAAGGACGGCCTGGCGGCATGATTCGTTTAGGGTTTGAGGGAGAATGAGAGAGGAGATCGTGGGGTTTAAATAGGGCAGGAGAGGTGTGGATATTGGGGCGTTAATCGCGCGATTTGAAGGAAGGAGATCGCCGGCGTTCTCGAGCGAGAATTTTGCCTGGAGGTAGAAGACGATTCCACCCCTGACAGGTGGGTCCCGCCTGTCAGGGATTTTTCTTTTTCTTTCTTATTTTTCTATTTCCTTCATAATTTTTTATTTATAACTCCAAATGAAGCCAAACAAATTTCTATAGATTTGTAAAATTCATACCTATGATTTAAAACATTAGTGGGCATATTTTGAAAACTTTTTAAAATTAATAATTTAGAAATATTAGTTTAATACAAATTTGACACTTAGTATCAAATTTGAAATTATAGCTTAATTAAATTTTCTTTTAGCTAAATAAAATTGGTAAATTTGTAAAATACCCACATTCAAATATGTTTGAATTCAAGTTATTTAAACTCATTTTCAAATCCTAAATTCATTTTTGGCTTTAGTATAATATTAAATAATATAACACATATATTTGAATTGAAAGGGAATTATAGAGTATTCATTTTTAATTCACATTATTTTGTGCACCATTAAGTTTTATAATATGATAAATCATTTGAACACTCCATATCATACCATTGGAAAGAATTTAGATTTATTTCATTATATTAATTATATTCATGAAGATCAATTTATGATTGAGAATTAATGAAAATAATTTAAGTTAATGAAATGCTCATTTGGATAATCAATTAATTTAAATCTATGAAGTTTTAAAGATATTAACTATAGACTTGAAATTTACAAACTATGTTTTGAACTCAGGTAAAGAATGAAAACCATTTAGCAATTAGACCATGTTTTAAATAGCTTAAAAGAACACTTGTAAATATTATTTTAATTTACGAATAGTTATGGCTAAGTGGTTGAAATCAAATACTTATAAAGAAACTATTTTATTACATGAAAATGGTTTGAAAGTTTGTAAAACATTTGTCAAATTATATTTTGTGGTTTTAAGAAATACAATGGATAATAAAATGCTTCACTTGAACAACTTTTGAAAATAATGATAAATTGAGATATTTGAAATATTAAACGTTTTCAGTATGTTTGAAGTCTTTTATAGTTGGTTTTCTTATGCATTTTAATATTTTTATTTAATAAAAACAAAGTTTTAAATTTTAGTGATTTTTAAACATTCCAAAATATTGGGATGTTACAGACTACCACCCTTAAAAGGAATCTCGTCCCCGAGATTCGGAGAGGCTATAAAGAAAAGAAAATGCTTGGAATGATTATGATAGCTCGAGAGGTTTTGAGAAACGTAAATTCTGACATGGAAACTTGAAAACTGGCAGGGAAGGATTTTTCTGATTGGGGAGGCCAGAAATAAAGATGGTTTGGGATCTCTGGGTTTAAACAACGGGGTTGGAAATATCTGGGTGACTATCACCCTTAAAAAAATATTTGTGGTCAGTTTAGAAACTTTGTTTAATCTTGCTTACTTTTCTGATGTAGAATGTACTAGTATTCAAAATGCAATGGTATGTGGTGATACGGCAAGTTATAGCACTCACATTTTCCACTTGGTCCTTGGAGAGATTTATCATTCTCCTGCTCAGGGCAGCCACTGACATAGTGCCCTGTTACTCCGCATCTGCGGCATGTCACGGGACTGGTGATTTTCTTTTGCGAGCGGATAAGGCAGTTCTCCTTCATCTTTTCTGGGCACTTATCATCATAATGTCCCTTGTCCTTACATTTGTAGCAAATTACGTCGCTTAAGTTCTTCTTCTTCTTAGGTGTTTCCAGGGCTAAAAGTTCTTCCAAATCTTGTTTACCATACTCTATCTCAATTGACGAAGTCCAGTCTCGTTTGATGTGACAATTTCGAGCTAGGTGATCTCCTTCACACTTATAGCAACACTTGGCGGTACGTTTGGATGTCCACGGAAGTGACCTTACTCTTATTCATTTTTCACCATAGTATGATTCACAATCTCAATCTGATAAAGATTTTGTTCAGTATCCTGACCAATCCTTTTCTCTTTGCAGTCCCATTAATAATGTCCTTGTTCTCAACAGGTAAAACATGTTATATGGCTACTATCTCTTTTGTGTTTCTCCTTGTTTTCTTGTACTTCCACATACTTCATGATACTTTGTTGCATTCCCTCTTTGGCTTGCCGACTGACTTCTTGCACCATGGGGTAGAGTTGACATTGAGTTGGGACGTGATTTGTTGCTTCACACAAAAAGAAATTTACCTGAGTTGTGGGGATCCTTTAACTAGAAGTCTTGTATCACCATGGGGCCACTCATCAGGACATTCTTTGGACGTATGTCTAGCTCTCCACAAGTTTTGCATGCCTTCGGTTTGGTGATAAGACCCTCTTGATACTCACTATGGTTTTGATCAATCTTATGCAGGTTGTCATTGATCAAATTCCACAACTGAATCTGGTTCTCTATTAGTAGTCGCATTGTTGTGTGCAAATCATTGGTGTTGGTATTGGGGTGGGACATTTGTTTGGTTTAGAAAATAAATGAGTTGAATTAAAGGTACTATGGAGAAATTCTAGTTCAATAAATCAAACCAGGCAACCAATCTCTAACATAATCAATCAACATGGTTCAAACACAAGCAAACACATACATGAAAATTTTCAAACTTCTTTTGAGAAATCAAACTAATCGTTTATCGAACGAAATACACCAACGTCATGGAAATACAAAAGTGACAGTACTGCAATACCACAATTTGATAGGTCAATACATCATCGGATCTCGTTACTCCAATGGATAGGTGGTTTAATCTATCTTTTTCTTGAGTGCCTCGAGTTCCTCATCTACTTCCTCGAGTTCTTCGAGATGCTTCTGGGTGTTGTGAAGTCTAAAACGAAGTCTTTCTGCAAGGTACTCGATGGCTCTGCATGCTGCATTTCTTGCTGAATCAAAGAATGATGTGTTAAGTATTGGGTTGGTGAACATGAAATCACCCTCAGTCTTGTGGTCATCTTCTTTGTTCCTGTATAGATGGACTTGCACCCACCAGTACTCTTGGCCTTCATCCATGAAAGGAAAACCTTTGTATACTACTTCTCCTTCGAAACCTAAGCTCTTCATGTTATCCTTAAGTGCTCTTGGAAACTCTGTCTCACATTCCAAGGTCATGGTCATCACTGGTCCTTTCTTGAGTGATTCAATGAGGGCGGTCATCTATAAACAAGGGAAGATAATTAGAAAGGAAATAGTTAAGATAGTTACAAGAATGAAGTTCGAAAAGTTCTTATTTTCAGCAAACATAATGAAATAGATTTTCAATCCTATGGCCAAATCCTAGTTCTATCCAAACTTAGGGTTTCGAACCTACAGGCAACACAGTGCTCTGATACCATCTATAGCGTACCTGCACTTAAAATATGGCAAGGTACCTGTGTATAGTGCAAATCCCTGGATCGATTCGTTTGCACACATAGTTTACGATGTAATATCACAACAAAGTATCAATTTTATTACATCGATGATCCAGAATTGGAAAATATTCTTTTACAACTTGCATAGCATAAAGCAAGCATAGAAAGAGTAAACAGCGGAAATACAATAGCAGTGAGTCTCCATCATCTTCATGTTGCCACAGGCGAAAACATGTTGGTTAAAGACTCAAAACCTTTAAACAAAACCTCACTCGTCATCTGAACAATCTGCAATAAGAAAAATATTGAAACAATCTGGGTCAGATTCCATTAAAAATGGAGTCTGGCAAGTGACACTATGGTGGACACTTAGTGGAATAACTCTAATAACCTATATGCATATTTGGCTGGTGGAGTTCAAGGCTATTTTGCATAAAGCCAATTTTTCCTAACTCTTTGGAAAACACTTTTCTTCCATTCAAGACATCCGTGGCATGAAAACCAAGGTCTCATTCTACCCTTGTTCACCCATCAAGTTTTATTTCTGAAGTTGGAATGGTGGAATCCTCTGTTGATGTCCGTGATCAGCTGCTCAAATTGTCCGTACCGGGGACAAGGCTAAGTACTTTGTTTTACACTCTGCAGAGGTTGTGCACGTTCACCATTGTACCCATTCAATCCAAACTATCCTTTACACACTTATAGTGATAAGGAAAAGGAGAAGAATCGAACGAGATCTTTCAGAAGCATTTTCCCTCCCACTCTGGCTTGACCCGTTCCACCTAACACCCTCTACATCTGTTTGTCAAGCCGGGAAGAGTCCACACAACATAGTTGGTCAAGCCAGAGCCCATATGGCAATGGCTGCACTGGAAGCAATCGTCACTCGGAGTTCTTCAGATTCCACTGTTCCTGGGTGGCCATCCACAAGTGCACGTACTCCAGGAACCATAGACATGGACCAGAGTAGCCACTCAACATAAACCATACAACCAATTTCCACCAAGGTGTTTCATTCTTAACTTAGTAGAATTTAGATTTTCACAAAACAATCTTTGCATAGCATCAATATTTCTACTAAGTATTATATAGGAACCTAGACACAGGAGTAAGGAATTTCTACACATGTCCAGCATAGCAATACTATCCTACACATGCTTATATAAATATACACTAAGTAATGCATATAGAAAATAGTAGGGAGTTTATGAGGTGTGCCACTTGCGTTTGGATGATGTCTTTGCTCACAACTCTTTTCAACGTAATTCGAGTCTCTCCATTCAATCTAAACAATATAGACAAGCAACAATACAACAATCAACAAAAACACAACTACACAATGCATACAAACGTATACAAAAATAATCAAACAAGTTTTATAAAACTTCCAAGCAAAGTATGTCATGCATGATGTGCAAAATATTTATAAGGACTAGAGATGCATGTCATGCCATGAAAATCTTTTAAGTTAATGCAAGGCAAATAGGTTGGTCAAAAGTGACTAAGGACTAAGGTCATAGGTTGGACAAAATAACTTTGTTATAAATCATCTTGAATAAGCACTCTAATGGCTTAGCCATGATGTGCAGAAATACTTAGAGAAAATACTTAGTCTATTCTTCAAGGTGATCAACAATTATTATCAACTCTTTGTAAATTGGATATTCACTATAGTGAGAGAGACAGACACCTGGCCAGCCATGGGAAAGGTCTCATGTACGTGGACATGTAAGGTTAGTCTCCAGGCCGCTTCATCTCACTATGCCGCTAGGATCCAACAAACTTCAAAGATGATAATATCATGATCAAAATTGTTTATATCTAAAGGGGAAAACAAGATTATGAAAGAGGGAAAAGATAGAAGGAATAATGTAGAATCTTCTCCTTGCTTCCTGTTCTTCTTGATGTGATGACTTCATTACAATTTTGTAGACTTGATGACTCTGAAGACTTGATGATGTTGATAGCTTCCAGGTTGGTCTTGAATATAACTTAGTCATCAAGAGGTGTAAGAGAATAAGAGAGAAAAGAGAGAGAGGAAGCAAGACTTAGTGTAACATCCCAACATTTTATAATATTCAAAAATCATTAAAATTTAAAACTTTTCTTTTTATTAAAATAAAATATTAAATGCATAAGGAAACCAACTATGAAAAACTTCAAACTTATAGAAAGAGTTTAATAATTCAAATTTCACAGTTTAAACATTTTTATTATCCACTGTATTTCAAAAACCTAAAAGTGTAGTGGACAAATATTTTACAAACTACAATCCATTTTATTTTAAGTACATAGTTACATATAAGAAATTGATTCCAATCACATAGCCATAGCTATTCATAAATTAAAATAATATTTATAAGTGATCTTTTTAAACTATTTAAAACATGGATTATCCAAATAAACATTTCATTAACTTAAAATGAATTCCATTTATTTTCAACACCTAAAATGATTTTCATGAATATGTATTCTGTATAAGAAAAGAATTAAATCAAAATTCCTTTCCAAGGTTGTTTATGAAGTTCAATTGATTATCTTAAAATAAAACATAATATTACTTTTGAAAGAGGATTCAAGCATTGCACTCATGCATTCATGCATAAACACCATTTCATCTTGTGGCTTAAATTAAATAAGAGTTTGAAATTTAATATTTAATGATATGTTGTTTTGGAAATTATTCCATAAAACATGTTAAATTGTATCCTTCAAAATATTCCAATTTATTAATTTTTATTTTGGGCAAGAATACTACCAAAAAGTTCTAAATTAAATTAGCTTTCCAAAACATATTTTTATGGATTTTTCTGAAAAGGTTTGGTTAAGTTTAAAAATCAATTTTGAATTAAAAGATTGAAAACAGAAAATGAATTGTCAAAAAAAAAAAGAGGAGAAGAGCAGCCGAGCCAGTGGGCCGAAGCCCATTTCTTTCTCTGCCGCGCGCACAGCCGCCAGAAGCCCAGCAGCGGCCCATCCCCTTTCTCCTCCCACTGACGCGCGGGACCCACATGTCATCACCTTCCCCAAATCGTATCACGAACGAACTCTAACCGAAACCAAAATCGGATCAATCCGATCCTTTTCTTGCGGAGTAATCCTCATCCGTGCGCCCCATAAATACCCCAGCATCGCCGCCCTCTTCTGCACTCAAAACCCTAGCGCATCGCCTCCAGGCTGCTCGGAAACATCCGCCGCCTCCCCGACATTGCCGCCGCCGTGTTCTTCGAAAACCGGTGAGTACAGAGCCCCTCGAACCTTTCCGCGACTCCCTCTCGACTCCCTGTCTACGTGCGCATCTTCTTGACACCATCGGGGATTTGTTTTTGTTCCATAACGTCACGTTCTTCCTCGCCCGAAGAAAACCGCCCGCGGAAGCAACTCCGGCGAGCAACCTCCGGCGCATCCGTGCCCCCCAGCATCATCGACTTCGCCACCGAGTTCGCCACGGCCTCCCGCACGTCCTGGTACGAGCCGCTCTTCCTAAGACCACCTAGATCGCGTAGAACATATGTTGCCGACGCGGCGTCACCGCGCAAATCGTCTCCGGTGAGGTCTCCGACGACCTAGCGCCGCTCGGATCTGGTCGATCCAATCTAGGCCGTTAGATCGTGATCCTACGGCTCTGCTTTAATCACTTATCCGAAACGGTATCAGCGAATAGAAAGCAGCCACGTCAGCGCCACGTAGACAGCACAGTCAGCGCCTCGTCAGCAGCCACGTCAGCGCCAGCGTGTAAATCATTTTTTCTATTTTAATTTTAATTGGAAAATTGCAGATTAGTCCCTGTAATTAAAACATCTATAACTTTTTAAACACAACTCCAAATTTAATAATTTTTATATATTTGGAAAGCTCTCGACATGTAGAATATTTTGGATCTGACAAAATTCAAATTTGACTTAGTATAAAATATTCAAAATTTAAATGGGGAATTTGAGTATATTTGTAATAACTTTAAATCTATAAATCCAAAAATTGCAAATAAAACTGTTTTATAAACTTTAGAATATTTGTAAATTAATGCCACTGCTATAAAATATTTTGAGTAATTTTTGATTGAATTCATAGTTATATATTTAATTTGAATAGTTTGAATATTTTCAACATAACAATTAATAGAAATAGTATTTTTGATTAAATCAAATTGCATTAAATATAATTAAACCACCTCTAGCTATTAACACCATCTATAAAGAAAATTGTGTTATAAAATATAAAACCCATAAAATTTTAATCTATATGTTTCCTTTTATTATGTTTTGCAAATTAGGCACTAATTAAATTGCAATTATAACTTTATGCATATTTTATAAACTTCACAAAAATTAGTGTTCTGTTGCTTGTGATTTAAAATTGCATTTCATCTATAGCATATTTTATAGTTATAGTTTCCATAAGGGAAACTCCTCCCCATTTTCTCTAAGTTAGGATTATTTTCAAACTTAGTATTTTGGAAAAGTGCTATGCACTAGACACTTAGGATTTTCAACATGGAGCTGGAAGACCAATGAAGGACTTAGCCAAAAACAAGACTTCAGAAGTATCTTCGAGGAGAAGAAACACTTAGAAGAAAATCAAGAAGAAGTTCATGAAGGACTTAGAAGAAAACAGACTCTGGAAGCATCCCAAAGATGTCAAGCACTTGGAAGAAAAGTGAGGAGAAGTTCAAGAAGGCCAACCCCCCTTTTTATTCTCTAAGTCTCTCTCCCTGTCTTTTCTTCTTCTATTAGACTTCATGAAGACTAAGTAAATCCAAGACCAGCCTCGAGGATACAAGAATCATCAAGTCTGAAGATTCATCAGAACTACCCAGAACTCAATCAAGACATGATCCAGAAGAAAGTTACAAGTCTGGAGATGAAGCCTGGAGGACAACTACATCTTTCTTTCTATCTTTTCCCTCTTTCCTAATCTTGTCTTTTAGACTTAAACAAATTATGATCATGATGTTATCATCTTGAAGTTGTTGGATCCTAGCAGCATAGTGGGATGAAGCGGCCTGAAAACAAACCTTACATGTCCACGTACATGCGAACTGTTCCACAATTTAAGTGGCTGGCCGGGTGTCTGTCTCTCTCACTATAGTGAATGTCCAATTTACAAAGAGTTGATAATAATTGTTGATCATCTTAAACAAATGACTAAGTATTTTTATCTAAGTATTTTGCACACCATGGCTAAGCCATTAGAGTGCTTGTTTCAAGAAGATATAAAACAAAGTACGTTTATCCAACTTAAGACCTTGGTCCTTAGTCATTCTTGACCCACCTATTTGCCCTACATTAACTTAAAATATTTTCATGGCATGAAAAAGTATTTCTAGCCCTTAGGAATATTTTGCACATCATGCATAAACATATTTTCCTTAGAAAGTTTTATAAAACATCTAGTATGTGTTTGTATGCATTGTGGAGTTGTGCTTGCTGTTGATTGTTGTATTGTTGCTTGTCTATACTGTTAGATTGAACGGAGAGTCCCGAGTATCGTTGAAAAGAGTTGTGAACAACGACAACATTCAAAGGCAAGTGGCACACCTCATAAACTTCCTATTTTTATATGCATTACTTAGTGTATTTTTATATGCATGTGTTGCTATGCTAAACCTGCGTAGAATCCCTTATTCCTGTGTCTAGGTTCCTATATCATACTTAGC
Organism: Poa annua; assembly: GCA_026929855.1. Classification (NCBI taxonomy): domain Eukaryota; kingdom Viridiplantae; phylum Streptophyta; class Magnoliopsida; order Poales; family Poaceae; genus Poa; species Poa annua. The sequence goes on from CM049432.1 coordinate 26,725,098, forward strand.
AGAGATATTGATGCTATGCAATGGATGAGAAGTTTTACAAAATGATAAGTGACTACTCAGGGCTGTGCTCATGGTTGTCGTCGCCTAGGATGAATTTCTATTCTACTTAGGGCCGTGATCATGGTGACTTTTACCTGAGAGTGCACATCCACAAAGTTAATGAAACACCTGGGTGGTAAGTGGTTGCATGGGTTATGTTGAGTGGCTACTCAGGTCCATGTCTATGGTTCCTGGAGTGTGTACACTTGTGAATGGCCACCCAGGAACAGAGGAATCTGAAGAACTCCGAGTGACGATTGCTTCCAGTGCAGCCATTGCCATATGGGCTATGGCTTGATCAATTATGTTGCGTGGACTCTCTCCGGCTTGACAAGCAGATGTAGGGGGATGTTAGGTGGAACGGGTCAAGCCAGGTGGGAGGGAAAATGCTTCTGAAAGATCTCGTCTCATTCTCTCCTTTCCTTATCACAAATGGTGTGTAAAGGATACCTTGGGTTGAATGGGTACAATGGTGAAAGTGCACAACCTCTGCAGAGTGTAAAACTAAGTACTTAGCCGTGTCCCCGGTACGGACAATTTGAGCAGCTGATCACGGACGTCAACGGAGGATTCCATCATTCCAACTTCAGAAATAAAACTTGATGGGTGAACAAGGGAAGATGAGATTTATGGTTTTCATGCCATACTCATCTGGATTTCATGAAAAGTGTTTTCAAAAGAGTAGGAAAAATTGGCTTTATGCAAATTAGCCTTGAACTCCACCAGCCAAATATGCATATAGGCTTTAGAGTTATTCCATAAGTGTCCACCATAGTGTCACTTGCCAGACTCCATTTTTAATGGAATCTGACCCACGTTGTTGCAATATTTTTCTTATTGCAGATTTGATCAGATGACGAGTGAGGTTTCGTTTAAAGGTTTCGAGTCTACAACCAACATGTTTTCGCCTGTGGCAGCATGAAAGTTAAAGAGACTCACTGCTATTGTATTTTCCGATGTGTACTTTTTCAATGCTAGCTGTAAGCTATGCAACTTGTATCGAATGTTTTGTAATTCTGGATCATCGATGTAATATAATTGATGCTTTGTTGTGATATTACATCGTAAACTGTGTGTGCAAATGAATCGATCCAGGGATTTGCACTATACACAGGTATCTGCCTTATTTAAAGAGCAGGTACGCTACACTTAGAAAATATTGCTGGTTGGTCTTCATGAACTTCTTCTTAATTTCTTCTAAGTGCTTCTACTCCTTGAAGATACTTCTGAAGTCTTGTTTTGGCTAAGTCCTTCATTGTCCTTGTAGCTCCAGGTTGAAAATCCTAAGTGTCTAAGTGCATAGCACTTTACCTTATTACTAAGTTGAAAATAATCCTAACTTAGAGAAAATAAGTGAGAAGTTCTCCTATGAGGAGTATGACAATATGATAAAAATATGTTATGCATGAAATGCACTTTTTAATCATAATAAACATGATACTTATGTTTGTGATATTTATAAAGTATGCATAAGGCTTATAAATGCAATTTAATTTTTTTCTATTTTTGCAAAATATAATAAAAAGGAATAAATATAAGATTAAAATTTCTGTGATTAAATTTTTATATCAAAATTTTATAAATGGTGTTAATAGACAGAGGGTATTTAATTAAATTTATAGCAATTGGATTTAATCAAAAATAATGTTTCTATTAATAGTTATGTCAAAAATAGTCAAACTATTCAAATTAAACTTATAAGTATTAAATCATAAAAATAATACTCAAAAATATTTTATAACAGAGGCATCATATTACAAATATTCCAAAGTTTCTAAAACAATTTTATTTGCAATTTTTGAATTTATAGATTTAAAGTTATGACAAATATACTCAAATCCTCCATTTGGAATTTGAATAATTTAAAGTAAGTCAAAATTGAATTATAAAAGATCTAAAATATTCTACATGTCAAGGGCTTTCCAAATATATAAAAATATTTGAATTTGGATAAACAGAGAAAAAGATATGATAAAACTAATGTATAGGGTCTTTTCTGCAAAACTGCCAATTAAATCTAATTACAAAATTTAATGTCCACGTTGGCGCTGACTGTGCGCTGACGTGGCCGCTGACTAAGCGCTGATGTGGATAATCATCAGATCTGGATTGTTGGATCTGGATCTGTCGACACAGATCTACCCATACCCATTCGATTTGAATGATCTAATCTAGACCGTGGATGGAGGATCGGACGGCTCACCTCGCGTTGACCCAAAGCCGGCGGCAGTATTGCGCCGGAGACGAGGCAGACGGAGGAGCGGGCTCGGGTGTGGACAGCATCGACGCGGTGGTCGTTCCCCCGACGCGTGGAGGGTCTCCTCGGATGCGGTGCTTCATGGCGGACCGGATGGTGGCGTCGCTGTCGTGGATCGCGTCTCGGAGCGGCGTGGAAGCATGGCCGGAGGTGGTCGGGCCACGCGAGTTTGTTTCCTGCGCCGAGTCGTCGACTCAGTCACGGGGAAAGGGCAGGGAAGGGGTTAGGAGAAGCGCACGATCAGGGCGAGAAAATGAGATGGTTCTCGAATGGGGAAGTACTCACCTCGCCGGGAGAACGGTGAAAAATGGCGGCGGCACATGCGAACTCCGACGAGCTAAAAGGATGGCCTGGCGGCGTGATTCGTTTAGGGTTTGAGGAGGAATGAGAGAGGAGATCGTGGGGTTTAAATAGGGCAGGAGAGGCGTGGATTTTGGGGCGTTAATCGCGCGATTTGAAGGAAGCAGATCGCCGGCATTCTCGGGCGAGAATTTCACCTGGAGGTCGAAGACGATACCCCCCTGACAGGTGGGTCCCGCCTGTTAGGGATTTTTCTTTTTATTTCTTGTTTTTCTATTTCCTTCATAATTTTTGATGTATAACTCCCAATGAAGCCAAAGAAATTTCTATAGATATCTAAAATCATACCTATGCTTTAAACATTAGTGGGCATGTTTTGAAAACTTTTTAAAATTAATAATTTTGAAATACTGGTTTAATACAAATTTGACACTTAATATCAAATTTGAAAGTATAGCTTAATTAAATTTTCTTTTGGCTAAATAAAATTTGTAAAATACCCACATTCAAATATGTTTGAATTCAACTTATTTAAACTCATTTTCAAATACTAAATTCATTTTTGGCTTTAGTATAATATTAAATAATATAACACATATATTTGAATTGACAGTGAATTATAGAGTATTCATTTTTTATTCACATTATTTTGTGCACCATTAAGTTTCATAATATGATAAATCATTTGAACACTGGATAACATACCTTTGGAAAGAATTTAGATTTATTTCATTATATTAATTATATTCATGAAGATCAATTTATGTTTGAGAATTAATGAAAATAATTTAAGTTAATGAAATACTTATTTGGATAATCAATTAATTTAAATCTATGAAGTTTTAAAGATATTAACTATTGACTTGAAATTTACAAACTATGTTCTAAATTCAGGTAAAGAATGAAAACCATTTAGCAATTCGACCATGTTTTAAATAGCTTAAAAGAGCACTTGTAAATATTAATTTAATTATGAATAGTTATGGCTAAGTGGTTGAAATCAAATACTTATAAAGAAACTATTTTATTACATGAAAATGGTTTGAAAGTTTGTAAAACATTTGTCAAATTAGATTTTGAGGTTTTAAGAAATACAATGGACAATAAAATGCTTAACTTGAACAACTTTTGAAAATAATGATAAATTGAGATATTTGAACTATTAAATGTTTTCAATATGTTTGAAGTCTATTAAATTTTAATTTTTTAATTTAATAAAACAGAAGTTTTAAATTTTAGTGATATTTAAACATTCCAAAATATTGGGATGTTACACACGAGGGCCCCGAACCTGGGTATATCGGTGTGTTTGTGCGTTTTGGATTGAGTTTGGTCGGTGTTGTGTGTTTTATTCGTGTTCTTGCGAGTTCTTGAGCTCGCACTCGCATGTCTCACGGCATGAGAGCCCTCTCCGGATCCCCCACCGCACGTCCGGCCCCCAACTTTAGCCACCCCGTGGCATATGCCGTGACACCACCACGTTGGCGCCCACCATGGGGCCAGAAGCGCTTGCTGGGGTTTCCATCCGGACGGGTTCCATCACCGACTCGGGGGAAAGGGTGCTGTGCGGCCTCGTCTGCAACATCGGCAACTTCCACTTCGTCTCCGAAAATGCCGGTTGCTTCGCCGATAGGCCGTTTCCAACAAACGACTGCCTCGTCATGTTCGGGTGCTTCGTCACCTACGTCGCCACCGAGGTGGTCTGCGAGTACCCGACGCAGGTTCTTGTGGCCACCGACCCACCAGCGATCGCCGCGGCTCGTGGCTGGTGTAGCGTTCGCCCCGATAGCTGCGGGGTCATGATGGCTGGGACAACCGAGTTCCACGCCGAGGAAGAAGCTGCAGCGCCCGAGCCAGGAAGGAGGGGCCGGCACACGAAGCAGAAGTTGGAGCGTGAGGTGCCCGAGGCATCGCACAGGCCGGTAAGACCCGAGCCTCTGACAGAGATAGTGCAGAAGTTAGCGGTGCCGGTAGCGGAGGTGTCGCATGCAGCGAAAGTTGTAGCTAAGTTAGAGGCTTAGAGGCAGTTTCTGCTTAAGGAGGCCAATACTATGGGCGAGGTGAAGGCTCAGCTAGATAGAACTCTCCGTGAGTACAACACGGCGCATGGATTTACACCACTTATAGATCATAGAGCTCGGCTGAGTAACCTGCGCAGAAGAGGTGGAGCTCTCAATATTGAGTTAGGAGGGGAATAAAGGGATGGTGTTACTAGCTCCACCACTGCACCCAAGGAAGTGTCGCCTGGCAAGCCGATATATAGCTCGCCTATGAAACTCTTAGGGCAGCTGAGCCTGCTAGGGCGGAGTTGTCCGGGCTGACTGGAGATGTCCGGAAGAAACAGCAGGACCGAGTTAATGAGTTAGTCGGTATGGCAACTCGGCAGAATGAAGCTCTGCGCCGGGCAAATCCCAATGTCGACGGCTCTGAAGTGGTTCACTCACTCGGGCAGCGTAGCGGTTCAAACAGGCAGGCCTCTTCTCCGCATGTCGGAGCGGACTGTGCTCAGAGTGTGAACTCCGACAGAGACCGGCAAAAACTGACTTACGACCCGGAGTACGCTCACCGACAGTTGGCAGGGCAAGCAGGAGCCGGCAGAGCAAGGAGCAACCCAGTACAAAGTAATCCCATTCAGGGCAGGCAAACTCGGCGAGACCGGGTCAGCCCCCAAGGTATGCAGTACAGAACCAGGCACAAAGGCAGCTAGAGGTAGTATATATCCAGCAGCCACCCGTTATGAACCCGGTGGTGAACAGGCATGAGGACAGTAACTCTGCAACGGCACAGGCGGGTTACCAGGCACAGAACCACCCATTGGGCTCTCGCTTGGGATCTCGACAGCTTATCCCGGGAGACGCCCGACATCGTCTGGACAGAATCTATATGTCGGAAGCACTGGAGGAACAAGGCCCGCCCGGCCCAAAGTGTTTTGGGCCCCGGATCATGAACGAGCCACCAGTGCGACACTTCCAGCTGAGCATAGGAACAAAGACATATGATGGCAGCACCAAGCAAGAGGACTGGCTAATAGATTATCTGTCGGTCGTGAATAATTGCCGGGGGGAACAGAAGATGTGCGGTGAGATATATCCCGCAGATGTTGGAAGGGCCATCTCGGATCTGGCTCAACAACTTGAGAGAAGGAAGTGTGGACTGCTGGTTGGACTTTGAAGATGCTTTTGTGTGCAATTTTTCAAGCACATATAAGAGACCGAATAGACCTCAGCAGCTCGCGCTGTGCAAATAAAGAGACAATGAGGCCGAAACAGATTATTTGACTCGGTGGAGTACAGTACGCAATTCTTGCAAAGGAGTTGTGGAATCGCAGGCCATTTCATAGTTTGCGCAGGGTTGCCGACATGGCTCCATGTTATGGCAGATACTGCAGAGAGAAATGCCGGAAACTCTGGCTGAGACAATCGACATTGCGCACAGTTACGCACTGGGAGACCCAATGCAGCCCCTGCTTAACTCGGGAGAGTCAAGTAGGAGGTACCAGGGCAACAACAGGACAGGACCACCTCGGCGAGAGGAGAATTTTGGAGTCAGGAGAAGGGAACCAGAGTACAGATTTAAAGCGCAGCATGTTGGCGCGGTGGTTCCGGCACATCCAGAGGCTGGTGCACCACAGCGCCCCAAGACAGATGGTCCGACTTGGACACCGAATCAGGAGGGAAAGCGGGCATGGGCAGGGTCGAATAAGCCGGCGACATATGAGGCAATGTTGGACAAACCATGCAGCTTCCATACCACTGACATTCACAAGCCAGCGAATCACTCGACCCGGAACTGCAGCTGGTATCAGCGTGCGCAGAGGGAAGGAGCCGGAGCAGGAGGATACCAACAAAGAGGGCCACAGATACCACCAGCTCAGAGGCCACCGACACAAGTTACCGGGGCAAATGCGACGCAGATGCTGCCACCAGCACCAAGTGTACACCCGCCAAGGCCGGTAAATGTGGTGAATGTTAAAGCCAACTCAGCAGAAGCAAGGCAGCGTGAGAGGGAGCAGTATACCCAGGGTGATTACAAAGAGGCTCATCAATCCTATATGATATTTGTGTCGGAACCGATAGACAAGAGAAGCATCCACAAGCGCAACATGGAGGTGAATGCAGTGATGCCGACAGTGCTGAAATTCATGCATTGGTCCGAGCAAGAAATCACATGGAGCAGAAAGGACACGCCCCGACTTATGCCTAACCCGGGAAGGTATGCTCTGGTAATGGACCCGACGTTTATTGGTCCGAGTTTGAATGTAAGGTTCAGCAAGGTGTTAATTGACAAAGGTAGTGCCATTAATATTATGTATCAAGACACGATGGTGAAATTGGGGATCAGTTTGAACATGCTCCAGCCAATTAACACCACCTTTCACGGTATTGTGCCGGGAGTCTCTTGTGCTCCACTGGGGAAAGTTTGGGTAGATGTGCTATTCGGTACAAAGAGTAAATGTCGGACTGAGAGCATATAGTTTGAAGTAGTGGATCTGGATAGCCCGTATCACGCTCTAATCGGTTGGCCGGCACTGGCCAAGTTCATGGTGTCAACTAATATGGCGTACCTGAAGATGAAAATGCCGGGCCCAATGGGATTATTACCATCTCGGGAGATCACAAGCGTTCCATAGATTGTGCATCAGCTGGCTCTTGCTTGGCAGAGTCCCTGATCATTGCTGCTGAGAAGACAAATATGCACCAGGTGGTGGCCATGGCTCAAGCGGCGCAACTCGGTATGCCAGGTATGGCAAACCCGGAGCAGAACACATCATTTCTGCCGCCAAAGGAGACAAAGAAGGTGAGCATTGAACCGGACTGCGAGGAGCACAAGGCCATTATCGGTGCGGACCTAACCGAGAAATAGGAAGGCGAGCTCACTCAATTCCTCCGTGAGAATCGAGATGTCTTTGCATGGTTGAATCAGGACCTGCAAGGAGTCCCAAGGGAATTAGCTGAGCACTCTTTGTTTGTCAGGCCGAATGCTAAGCCGGTGAAACAACCTACATGTCGACTGTCGGACGAGAGAAGAGCAGCGATACTGGATCATCTGGCCGTACTGCTAGCGGTCGGATTCATTATGGAGGTACTGCACCCGGACTGGTTGTCTAACCTAGTCCTGGTAGAGAAGAAGAAGGACGAACCTGTGCTGGCCAAGGTGTGGTGGATGTGCATCGACTTCACCAACTTGAACAAGGCGTGCTCGAAGGACCCGTTCCCACTTCCTAGGATAGATCAAGTGATCGACTCCACAGCTGGATGAGAATTGTTGTCTTTTGTAGATGCTTATTCTGGTTTTCACCAGATTCCTTTGAACCCTGCTGATCAATTAAAGACTGCTTTTATTACCCCGTACGAGGCTTACTGCTATCGTGTTAGGACCTTTGGTTTGAGAAATGCCGGTGCAACTTACCAGAGATGTATGCAAAAATGTTTGCACAACCAAATAGGCAAGAATGTTGAAGTATATGTTGACGACATTGTGATAAAAACAAAAGAAAAATCCACGCTCGTAGAAGACTTGCGGTAGACATTCACGAACTTAAGAAAATTCTGGATGGAACTTAACCCGGATAAGTGCACTTCGGTGTGCCGGCAGGGAAGTTACTCGGTTTCCTCGTGTCAAGCCGAGGTATCGAGGCCAACCCCAGCAAAATCCGAGCTATCGAAAATATGAAATTGCCAAAATCACTTAAAGACGTGCAAAAGTTCACCGGGTGTCTAGCATCTCTAAGTTGGTTTGTAAGCCGGTTGGGAGAAAAGGCTTTACCACTCTATCAGCTCATGAAGAAAAGTAATAAATTTGTTTGGACCTCACAGGCAGATGTGGCTTTTCAGGATTTGAAGAGGATGTTAGCAACTGCGCCGATATTGGCTTCACCCTTGCCCAAGGAACCCATGTTGTTGTATGTCGCGGCAACTAACCGAGTTGTCAGCATGGTCATGGTGGTAGAAAGAGAAGAAGGAGGCAAGACCGTTCAAAGGCCCGTATACTACTTGAGTGAAGTTATATCGACGTCCAAACAAAACTATCCCCATTATCAAAAGATGTCATAAGGTGTGTATCTGGCAGTCAAAAAACTGAAGCATTACTTTCAAGAACACCCAATCACGGTAGTGTGTGAGGCACCACTGTCGGAAATCCTAGGGTTCAAGGATGCTAGCGGAAGAATAGCGAAATGGGCCATCGAGTTGTCACCTTATGCCCCGACTTACGAAAGAAGGGATGCAATCAAATAACAGGTATTGCCAGATTTCTTTGTGGACTGGGCTGTAATGCAGTATGAACCACCTGTACCGGATTCCAACTACTGGAAGATGCATTTTGACGGGTCCAAGACAAAGATAGGGCTGGGTGCCGGGATAGTACTGGCATCTCCGAAACAGGATCAGTTGAAATATGTACTACAAATACATTTTACGTCATCCAACAATGTGGCTGGATATGAGGTATTGGTGCACGGAATCAAGGTGGCCAAGGAAATCGGCATTCGTCGAATAGAATGTTTTGGTGATTCGGACTTAGTCATACAGCAAGTCTCGGGAAACTGGGATGCATTAGTTCCAAACATGGCATCATATTGGTTCCATGTCCAAAAGATCTCAGGATATTTTGAAGGATGCGAGTTCATTCATATACCTCGCACGGAAACTGAAGCGGCCGACATTCTATCCAAGCTTGGTTCATCGAGAGATGCAATCCCACCCGGCATAGCGTTGGAGCATTTAAGGAAGCCATCCATCAAACCCTCACCAGAGTCTGAGTCCATTTATGTACCCAAGATGTCAGTATCAGAAGCCACGCCAATGGAAGTAGATGTCAGGTGTATAGAAGAAAGCTCGGGAGCGACAACGGCTTACCCGGGGACTACTTTGTATAACCTGGGGACCGCACAGTGGATTTCCAACATTGTTATGTCGGTGCAACCGATGAAAATAGACGAACCATTAGTTCCAGAGCGACCAGTACCGGAGTGGGCCCAACCCATTATGACATATCTATCGGACGATACCCTACCCGACAGTGAGGTCGAGGCCCGGTGAGTACTGAGAAGGGCGAAGGCATACACAATCATCAACAAGGAGTTGTACAAGAGAAGTGTAATAGAAGTTCTGCAGCGTTGTGTGGGATCGGAGGAAGGCGGCGAGATGCTACTAGAGATACATCAGGGAGAGTGTGGACATCACGCTTCCTCAAGGGCTTTGGTGGCAAAAGCATTCCGACATGGATTTTACTGGCCAACGGCCCTCCAGTAGGCAGAGGATATAGTAAGAAAGTGTGAGGGGTGCCAAGGATTCGCTCACAGGATACTTGTGCTAGCATCGGCCCTCAAAACAATCCCCATCACTTGGCCATTTGCGGTATGGTGCCTGGATATGGTTGGACAGTTTAAGCCGGCACGAGGAAACATGACACATATATTGGTGATGGTGGACAAGTTTACAAAGTGGATAGAGGTCAAGCCAATTCGAAAGTGTGATGGACATACAGTTGTGGCTTTCCTGAAAGATATCATCCTAAGATACGGCTACCCATATAGCATAATCACCGACAATGGAACCAACTTTGCTGTCGGAGAATTTGCTAGGTTTGTGCAAAAATAAGAATCAGACTCGATGTGGCCTCGGTGGCACACCCGGAGGCAAATGGACAAGTGCAGAGGGCCAATGCATTAGTGTTGGTCGGCATTTAGGCCGGGTTGATCGAACCACTCCTAAGAACTCCAGGATGCTGGATAGAGGAGCTACCGGCAGTACTTTGGGGGTTGAGAACCACGCCAAATAGATCTACCGGGTACACACTGAACGGGAATCCGGCACCTAGAGGGGGGGGGGTGAATAGGTGCTATTACAAATTTTAGGTCTTTTCAAATTTAGGCTCAACACAAAGGTAAATTCGCTAGATATGCAACTACGGTGCATTTACCTAAATGAGAAACTAAGCAATAAGAAGATAAGCAAGTAAGGGAGCAAAAGGGTAAAGGGAACCAAGTGAAGCACGCGGAGACGAAGATGTAATCCCGAGTTCCACCCAAGGGTGTACGTCTCGTTTGGAGAGGTGTGCGCTACCACAACAGGTTAGCCGCAACGCCACAAAGGCTCACCTTCTTCTCCGATGAACTCAACCACAAAGGTTTCGAGTCCACCTTCCACTATTGATCCCCTTTTAGGGCGGAGATCGAATCCCTTACAAACGCTTGAGGCACACACCCACAACTGAATTGGGGGCTCCCAAGAAGGACCACAACAGGTCAAGGACCACAAAAGGTCAAGGTAACACCAAGAGTACAACAATGGTGAACTAGGTTTTCCCACCGGAAACCCTAGCCACGAAATCCCCAAATGAATGGGGGAGAAATGTAAATCCCTTCGGTGACGATGTAGATCTGGGCCTTCTCCTCCAATCCTCCAAAGATCTATGAATTTGGGTGGGGGGATTGGGAGATCTTGATGAATTGAGCTTTCAAGAAAGGTAGGAGAGAGAAAATCTCAGAGCTCAATGTTCTTGAGTGAGTGAGGGGGTATTTATACTCCCCCTCAAAATCTGGCCGTTGGCTGTCTTGGTCACCCGGAAATTCCGGTATAAGTACCACCGGAAATTCCGGTGCCCCGGAATATCCGGGTCTTTGAAAATATCCGAGCTGAATTTCCGGTTGAGATCAGAACCAATTCTGAACTTGACTTAGTCGATTTTCTTCGGTTGACTCAGAATATCCGAGTCCTTGAAATTTCCGAGCTGAATTTCCGGTTGGAGTCAGTGCCACTTCTGAATCTTGACTTAGCCAATTTTCCTGAGGTTGACTCGGAATATCCGGTTGGTGAACCGGAATATCCGGATCCTTGAAATTTCCGGGCTGATTTTCCGATTGAAGTCAGTGCCACTTCTGAATCTTGACTTAGCCAATTTTCCAGAGGTTGCTTCGGAATATCCGGTTGGTGAACCGGAATATCCGGGTCCTTAAAATTTCCGGGCTGATTTTCCGATTGAAGTCAGTGCCACTTCTGAACTTGACTTAGCCAAAATTCTGTGGTCGACTCGGAATATCCGGTTGGGGAACCGGAATATCCGAGTCCCTGAAGAATTCCAGAAACTCTTTTTCTCTACAATTTGGCTTTAAGATTTGTGATATGAGTTTCACCCTAGCAATAGGATTAGTATATCATTGGTATTGTTAACTAACACACAAAACACTAGGGATTAAGAAATGTTCTTTCACACACCCTTTTTTCTTGTTTATGGAGTTGAGGCAGTATTCCCAACCGACATACAGTATGAATCGCCAAGGGTGGCTATGTATACTGAGATCGAGGCAAGAGAGGCAAGGGAAAAACGATGTGGACCTACTGATGAGGCAAGAGACTTGGCAATGTCGAGGTCGGCAATTTATCAGCAGAATCTACGTCGGTACGGTAGTCGAAAGGTCCACCCACGGGGGTTCAGAGAAGGGGACTTGGTTTTGAGGTTAATACAAAGGACTGCTAGAATGCACAGACTGTCACCTCCATGGGAGGGACCATTTATCATTAGGAGGGCATTGCACAACGATTCATACTACCTTGTAGTTGCACAGGAAGCCAAGAAAGGAGTGATGGAAAGATCGGGAGAAGAAACCAAGAGACCATGGAATGTAGCTCTTCTTCGCCCCTTTTACTCATAGAAGGGAGCAGCGTATGTATCCGAGTTTATAAGTTAATGAAATGCCAACACTTCGAGTTAAACTCGGGGACTGACGAACACCTAAAAAGGTAGTCAAGAGCATAGACTATGAAGATAGTAAACACGAAAACAAACTCGGGGACTTGGTCCAAGCTTTACTCGGCATATGTTGTTTGTTGTTATGAGTATAATTTGTTTATTCTGTACGTTGGATAACTTCCAACCAACCTCAAAAATTTACGAGTACTGTATACTGTAAATGGTGATTTTGTGACTCGACTGTCAAACACCGAAAAGGTAGACAAGAGAAGAAATGGCCAGGTATGGTAAACAGGAAGTAAATTCGAGACTTGGAGAAAAAGAAATTCAATGTCATAAACTTGTTCGGTAACTTAGCAAAATAAGCATGATGAGTTTAAACTTCTACTTAAAAGATATGTTACATATTGCACCCGGCACTCCGGGGATTTGATGAGTTGAATTTGAGATCTATGCAGATTGGCCAGAGGCGTCAGGGCCCGCAGTAGTTATCTCGGCAGTGGTCGAGGTCGGCGTCGAGGATGCAGCACCAGAAGTCGGAGCGAGCGGAGTCTCGGAAGTTGCTGGCGGGGTTGGGCCAGTAACTTCCGGGATATCAGTGTCGGTAGGGGCCGACACCGGAGTGTCCGTCGTCACGGGCTCGGCGGCAGTGGCGGTAGCAGAAGAAGGAGTCGTGGCAGGAACGGTGACGGACATGTCGGGGCCACTCAGGTTCGGAGGCTCGGTAATGGGTGCGATGCAAGGAGCTGGTGTGGGGATCACCAGAGTCTCCTTAGGAACTTCGAGCACTATGGCGACAACCTCGGGGATCGGGGCGAGAGTCTCGGGGACTTCTTTGTCGGCCGTTGGCTCGGTAGCTTCTTCTTCATCGGAATCACCCGCCTCGCTAGCCTCATAGTCCTCGTCGTCAGTATAAGTATCACCCTCGACATACTGGTGAGGCTGGGGGAAGCGCGCCATGTAATCAGCAAGTTCTTGGCGCTGGGTAATCTTGGCGGGATCCATAATCCATGGCGACCCTTCACGCTGCATCCGCACTTGATCTAGATTGATGCCTTCGTACCAAGATAGCACAAAGGCTAAAACCTGACCAGCACCAGCGCGGGAAGCAGAAGAGCGCCACGTCCAGAGTCGGCTCTCGGCATTTCTCAGCCGAGCCGCCAAGTCCGAGATATTGGTGGGAGCAACCATGCCGGGCCAAAGCACCCGGCGCGCCTTAATACCGGCGTCCAGCAACTCCGTGCCAATCAGCTTGAGGGGAGTAACTCGAGCGTTCAGGTCAATCAGGTGATCGTCGACCTCCCAGTCGGATGATATCGGGCCTGCCTTGGCTCGCTTGCCCGGACCTTCTCCACGGCTTTGACAACAGCAGTCTGGGAATGCTCGAAGTGTTCTGAACGTAGAGATGTAACAAGTTAATTCATATTCTGACAGAAAATGAGTATATCGGGCAGGAAACCGGAGTAAATAAAAAAGAACCATCTTCGAAAGCTTATTGTCCATCTGTGCATTGAGTTTTTTGAGCTCTCCCAGCCAAGAGTTGGATCGAGATTGCAGGGTGCTAAGTCGGAGCTCCGCGGTATTGGCTCGCTCCTCAACAACCTCTATCAGTTGGGTTTGAGTCTGTTCAGCGACACTCAACTGAGACTCAGCGTGGCCTTGGCAACTTGCGCAACGCCAAGTTCTCGTTGCAGACGAATCACCTTGGCCACCTCAGAGTTGTAGTCGAGCTTTTGGGCGGCAAGTTCTTGCTCCAGCTGCTGGTATTTTGCAATGTGCTCTCGGTGGGATTTCTTTAGATGCCCAAATTCATGTGTCGCACGGCGAAAAACATCGCTGCGCGCACGCATGACATCCTGCAAATCAAGCGAAAGAGACGGAAAGTCAATTAAGCTTAGATCAGGGAAGGGAGTTGTAAAAACAACACAAAATTTTTGTTTTATAAATTTATGTCAAATAAGCATCGCTAAGGAAGAACTCAGTTACTCGACATAAATCTCGGGGACTGGATATCGGATATTTTTTGAAGATTCATACCGAGTAAGCATCGCTCAGGAAGAGCTCGGTTGCTGGACATAAATCTCGGGGACTGATATCGGAATTTTTTTGAAGATTCATACCGAGTAAGCATCGCTCAGGAACAGCTCGGTTGCTCGACATAAATCTCGGGGACTGATATCGAATTTTTTGAAGATTCATACCGAGTAAGCATCGCTCAGGAAGATCTCGGTTGCTCGACATAAATCTCGGGGACTAGTGGAGTAGGGAATACAAATGTTACCTCGGTAGTCTGCGTGGCTTGAAGGACCGCGACATGCATCTAATGAATAGCGTGGGCAGCCTTGCCCGGTCCGGCGAGGTGCAACGAAGAGGAGAGCTCAGTCGAAATTGATTCAACATCGGCGCTATTCCAGTCGGCAATCAATTGGTCGACTTGACTGTAGGGGCGGGCATCCTGAGTTACGGGCGCGCTTGGTTGACTTCCCTCGGTAGGTGCAACCTCGGTACCCACTGCAGCTCGGAGCATCTTCAGAGAAGCAGTATCTGGAGTGGGTTGGAGAGAGTCAATGGGCTTGCGCTTCTTGATCAAAGTGGTGCCAGCAGCAGAAGAAGGGCTCTTGGACAAGGTAGTAATTGTTCCTTTTCTTGAAGAGGCTGGCGGTTTCGGGAGCACCTGCTTCTTGTTCGGCGGAAGAGCGGCCGAGATCGACGGGACTGTCAGAGCCTTTGTCGGTCGAGGTACCGACAAGGGGGCAGGCTTATCCGCCTGAGTCGGGGGGGGGGGGGGCTTTCTTGGGAAGCGCAGCGAGCGAAGAAGAAGGGCCAGAGGTCGGCGCGGTCACCGGGCCCTACTTGGATAATGTCGGGGGAGAAGGAGGCAAGTCAGTGGAAGGAGTGGAGCGCGGAGGCGAGTCGGCCACAAAAATAGTGTCTGAGCCCCCCGCGGTGTCCCGGGCGGCATAGGCCGATTGAGGTGCGCCCGAGTGAAGTTCAAGGGCTGCCATGCGTAAAATCGCAATAAGTAAAGGTTAAGTCCAGAATAAGCTAGGTCGGTCAGAGGTGGATCGGATATTTACCCAACGGAAGTCGGAGGTTTCTTCCTTGGAGGCTTCTTGCCCTAGACCTTGGATCTCTTGGACACTGGTGCAGTGCCTTCTTGGTCGGTGGAGCTGGAAGTATTGGTGGCGGCGCGCTTGTGCGTAGCTCCCGAGGTAGCTGGTGTCGAGGAAGCCAGATAAGCATAGGCTAGGGGGGTGGCGGCAATACTCTCTAGCATCACACAGTCGTCATCATCCGACCAATCTTGTAACACAGAGCGGGATGGAGGCTTACCCGTGGTGGTGGCGCGAGGTAGTGGAATAGGCATATTGTCTTCGTCATCCGGATCCTTCGTCAAAGGAGTCTCCGGAACAGGGAAGTCATCCTTCCAATGACCCTCGTTAAACTCCGCAGCCTCCTCATTCTGACGCTCGAAGCGCTGAGGAACATTGAGAAATCAATAAGGAGGTATAAGGGGCAGGGAACGGACACTATGCTAACTGAGTTAAGTGGTATGTCAGAATTGACAAACGAAAACTTACTTGTGGCAGAGGATGGGCTCGGTCGTAGGGAACCATGCCCCACTCCCAATCATTGCCCATCTCGGTGGTCGGGATAGCTCGGACACGGCCATGGACGGAGGCTGTCAGCTCGAGCGGGCTAACTCGGGTCGGGTCGTATGGGCCACTCATGTGGCAGATCTTATGCGCCCAAGCTTGGAGGGGGCAAACACGGCGAACGATGAAAGTCCGCAGGAGATCGTCAGCGGTAAGTTGGTCCTTGAAGGTGAGGAGATGCTTGTGGATCAAGTTGATCTCCCCGACATTGTCCTTGGGGTCTAGAGGCCAGTTGAGCTGAGCGGTGGGAGGATCGATATTGAACTCGGGGAGGTTTATGTAATCCACCGGAGTGGACCCTTCTGCGGGCGCCGGGTTGCACACATAGAAGAAACTCTTCTGCCACTTACGACAAGATTCTAACCCAAGAATCTTGGGGAAGGGAACGAGTTTCCTCACAGTCACTGTGGCAGCACCACACGCAGTCATCTCCTTGTCCTTAACTCCCGGATTCAGAATACTCTGTTTCCGCAGCTGGAAGTGTTTGGCCTACAAGTTCACCATGGGCCAAATCCCGAGGTAAGCCTCGCAGAAGGAGACGAAGGCAGAAAGGGAGGTGAAGGAGTTGGCTGGGAGATGATGGGGTTGGAGCCCGAAGGTATCTAGGAAGTTGCGAAAGAAACGGCTGGCCGGGAGGCCAAAGCTGCGCTCGAAGTGGGCCACGAATACGACCCGCTCCTCTTCCCGACGTTCGGGTTCAAGCTCCTCCTTGGGTAGCCAACACTTAACTTGATCCGGAATGCGCCGGGACCGACGTAACCAATCAAGGTCGTCCTTGTTGGTCTCAGAGCCTTCCCAGCTACCACGAATCCCTTCAGCGGCCATGTCGGAGGATTCTGTGTGCTGACTTGAGGACATTCCGGGGAAAACCTGCAGAGATAAGGCGACCGAATTAAACACCCTGACATATCAAATGTCGAATGAAACCGATATCCGGAATAAAAGAGATAACTCGGGCACAAACAGGATCATGTCAGACTAAGCTATAAAAGAAGATCTAGAGCAGTCACATAAATCGGGGTAAAATAGGCGTGAGAAATGCTTCACGGGAGACGAATCGCAACCCTAGCGGATCCTAACTACTCTAATGCTTAAGATCTAGATGGGGACTAAGAATCAGTTTGAGCACTAACTCAAGTAGCCTGAATCCCCCACTATTAAGCGGGCATAAAACGAAACTACTCCTAAGCGTGAAGAGAAAAAGAGGAACACCGGCGACGGGGATGAACTCCCGTGCAGGTCAATCTAAAACCAAGGAAATGCGGTATAGGATCTTACCAGAGAGCGGATAGGCGCGATGAAATCGAGCGGCGGGAAGAGCGAGGAAGATACGCGCCCTCCAATCGGGAACGACGGAGACATTTGTCGGTCGTCGCGGTCGCGAGCGCGTGCGGCGGCGCGGCGTGGTGGGCGGAGAGAACGGAGAAGGCAAGAACAAGAGAGCAAAATGGACAAGGAAGAGGAAGTGGGGTGCCCGTGGGTTATTTATGGGGGGAACGAAACGGCAGTTGCTGATCTTCCCACCCTGGAACCGTTTGAAGTGTGAGTGGGATCATTTGTGGAGAGTGAGGCGGTTGAGATTCGTGCTAGCACTGTAATCCGCCACACCACAGGCCACAAGAGCCCAACGGCTAGGCGGCGTGATCCAGTGTGCTGGCAAACCCGAGAACCAAGGCGGCGCACCAAAGTCAAGTGCACTCGAGTACCTGGGGGATTTGGCATCCGGTGGGTCCCACAGAGGCTTGTGCAGGACGGCCTGTCAGTGGAATAAAATAATAACCCGGAGAAAGGGCGAACTCGTGATGACAGATAGAGCGAAGAGATCTTCGAAAAAAGATCCGGATATATCGGAAATCTATGTCGGGCAAGGAAAGTCGGAGCGGATTACTAGTAACTCGGCAGGATGAAGTTGAATAATTTTTGTCGGAGTGACATGTGTAAGTCGGGAAACTTCACTACCCGACAAGACAATGTCGGGCTCAGCAAGTAAGGAGAGTTGGTGTTTTAACCTGGTCCCGCCCAGCATCCGAGGGTGTTGGACTGCACCAGCTTCGGGGACAGTGTCGGGGGGCTACCCCCGGGTAGGGTAAAGGCCCTGGTAAAACGACTTCAGTAATAGATAAAATGACTTTTGGCAGGTTCCAAAGGTCACTTGGCCCTTCATGCACCGTTAAGTTGACCTTTGAGGCAGAGCAAGAGGTGACCTTTGAGATAATGGTAGAGGTGACCATTGGGGGTAGGCTAGGGGCTGGGGGAAACACTATAAATTGACCCCCAGTCCTTCATCCTCACCCAAGCAACAGCAGGGAGTTTTTCTAAGCACCAGCTTCTCGAAGATGTCTTCGGTAGCAAAACTAAGACATCTTCGAGTAGCTGGGCCTAGGGCTACTCTCTCGAATTACACTGGAACTACAAGAGGGATAGAGGCAAAGTCAGGGAGTTCTCCTGAGAACTAGTTTCTCGAAGATGTCTTTGGAAGCAAACCTAAGACATCTTCGAGGAACTAGCCTCAGGACTGCTCACTCGGAAACAGAAGGAAGTAAGGGCAGGAGAGGCCAGAGGCGAGAGAGAAGTGTCCGACTTACCCGTATACCGGGAATGACCGACACTCGTGGGCTGAGGTACACTTAGGTTGGTTTAACTAGGCCGACATTACCATGTCGGCACCTATCCTTTGTTCCTTGTGCGCATGTGGGAAAAAGCGTCTCACTTCTGGTGTAACTAGGAGGAGGTCCCCGACAGGAGGAGCTTGGCACGGGAGTGTCGGGATAGGGATGATGACCCGGCATATCTATGCCGGGTTAGGAAAGATACTCCGGCATACTTTGTGTGGGAAAGAAGTCAAGGGGAAGGACAAGCATATCTCTGACACAAAAGCTAAGTCACATCCCGGCTGACACGGAAGCGGAATAGAAGGCGAAGTACTGCACGGACGTGACTATTGCACTGTAGCACTGACATGCTGACAGCGGCCACGACATGGAGAAGCCTAGTCTTGTCTCTGACACGAAGACCATCATTAACTAGCTCGGCGCGACCAGGACTAGGTCATGATGACTTGACAAAGGCTACTTGGGTAGCTCGGCGGCTAGGTCGGCTAGGCCACGTCGGCACTGCCGTTAACCCGGGGTCACTGCCAAGTGGACCCGGGGAAGTTAGGGTTTCCGGTCAACCCGGCCAGAACTCTATAAATAGCACCATAACTCCTCCTGCGAGAGGGACGCCCACATTCTGTTGAGAGACTTATTGCTCTGAGTTCTACTCCCTCCCACCTTCTAGCATTTAGAGTTCTTGGAGGAAAATAGCTCAAGGAGCAACTTTGTAACCATTGATATCCACATATACAAGAGAGGCAAGAGCAGGAGTAGGGGTGCTACCTCCCCACGAGGGCCCCGAACCTGTGTATATCGGTGTGTTTGTGCGTTTTGGATTGAGTTTCTTCGGTGTTGTGTGTTTTATTCGTCTTCTTGCGAGTTCTTGAGCTCGCACTCGCATGTCTCATGGCATGCAAGCCCTCCCCAGATGCCCCAGCGCACGTCCGGCCCCCAACTTTAGCCACCCCGGGGCATATGCCGTGACACCACCACGACACAACGACAAACACCGCTCAAAAACTTACTTTTATACTCTCTATATGATTTCGAAAAACTATAAAACCAAAATCTCTAGCACATGCTTGTATCTCTGCTTCCCTCTAGGAAGGACCTATCCTTTACTTTATGTTGAATCAGTAAACCTATCTCCTTCTGTCTTAAGCAAGCATTTGAGTTGATTGTGATTCAACCATCTATTCATTGGTATTGTTAATCATGCCTTTTATTCTTCCTTGCTTAGCACATTGTTGGCATCTAATAAATCTAATTTTTGGAGTTAGCACCTAATAAAGAGGGTTGTTTTGTAGAGTAAGCTCAGTTTGTTCATTGTTCTCTGACCAAGGACTAAGTTTCCCAACACCAACTATGGTTTTCTCTATGTTCCTTATTGTGATTTTCCTTTGCTAGTTACAAGTTGAGTTATATGAACGGACTTGATATCTAAGATGACTTGTGTATTTATAAATGCGGTGCTTCTTGTTCGTATATTCTTTATCGACACTTCACTCCATAAACCTGTGGTCATGTTTACTGAGTACAGCTTTCGCTTGGGGTCAAGCGAGGTCTAAACTTGGGGGGAGTTGATAGGTCCATTTTGCATCACTATTTTATATCATAATTTACTGTTATTCATTGATATATTTCATATTTGGAGATGATACTTATGTTATTTCATCTATTTTGCATGTTTGATGATTATTGGAGGATGGAGCACCGGAGTCTGAATTCTGCTGGAAAAAGCACCATCAAGATAAAATATTTGAAAAGCTCAGAAGACCAAACGCAGAATCTGAAAGTTCCTATTTTCCCAGATGCCGAAGGGAGCCAAAAGGGGAGCCTGAGGTGGGGCCCGGGGGGGACACACCATGCCCAGGCGCAGCAACCCCTGGTGCTGCGCGAGCATGTGGTGAGGCTACTGATACGTCTCCAACGTATCCAAATTTCTTATGTTCCATGCTATGTTATATCATATTATTACATGTTTTATATGCATTTTATATAGTTTTATGCATTTTCTGGGACTAACCTATTAACAAGATGCCACAGTGCCAGTTCCCTGTTTTTTACTGTTTTTGGTTTCAGAAAAGTACTTAAAGAAAATATCCGCCAAATTGGAAATAAATGAACTAGGAAATATTTTTGGAATATTTGCATCGCGAAGAAACGAAGACAAGACGAAGAAGGGCCGCGAGGGGCCCTCACCACCTGCTGGCGCGGGCCCCCAACCTGGCCGCACCAGGGGGTAAGGAGGCCGCCTCGGGCGGCCACTAACCTAGGTCTTTCGCCCATATAAACCCCCTGACCTAAGAACAGAGCACAGTTGAACACTTTTTCCTCCACGGGTCCCGAGCCACCGCCGTCGTCACCACCACTTCGGGAGAGATCAGAACTTCTCCCCAACACCCTGCCGGGAGGGGGAATTGTCCCCGGAGGCTTCTACATCACCATGACTGCCTCCGGACTGATGCGTGAGTAGTCTACCTTGGACTACGGGTCCATAACGGTAGCTAGATAGTTGTCTTCTCCTCTTGTGCTATCATGTTTAGATCTTGTGAGCTGCCTATCATGATCCAGATCACCTTTATGTAATTCTCCATGTTGTGTTTGCTGGGATCCGATAAATATTGAGTACTAAAGTTATTGCTTCATAATATATCATGTGTGTGATATTTAATGATCTTGCATGCTCTCCGTTACTTGTATGTGCTTTGGCCAAGTAGATACTCGTAACTCTAAGAGGGGGTATTTATGCTCGATAGTAGGTTCATGTCTCTATTTAATCTGGGGCAGTGATAGAAATCTCTAAGGTTGTAGATGTACTGTTGCTACTAGGGATAAAATAGTAGTACTTTGTCTAAGGATGATGTTACTTACTTACTTTACACACAGTCTTTAAGGCGACAATCTGTTGCATGCAACTTAATACTAAAAGGGGTGCGGACGCTAAGCGGAAGGTTGATTATTAGTCATAGATGCGGTTGGAACGGTCTATGTATATTGTTGTAATGCCCGAATGAATCTCACAGTAGACACCATATCATTAGTATATGCATTGGGTCGCCCATCATTATTCTGTCAATTGCCTAGCTGTAATTTGTTTACCACGCATGGATGGATGTTAGTATTTATGGAGAGACACCACTAGTGAACTGTGGGCACCGGTCCGTCTCTCAACAGAATGTGGGCGTCCGTCTCATTAATCTGATAAAACCACAACTGCAAACATGTTACTTTCTGCAAACTGTCAGAGAGTGACTCCCACGGAACAGGGGTAGTCACACCCTGAAGAGTAGTTCAAAAGGGGGATTGTACACGGAGGTCAAACAACGCTCGAGAGGCACGATGACGGTGCTCGCCGGGCCTGGAGAGGAACACCCACGACAGAAATGGACACCGGCCCGTACCCAGGTTCACGGCCCTCAGGAGGAGGTAACACCGCTACTCCTGCTTGTCTGTATTGCACTGCAGAGGTTACAGTACATCTGAGCTTGCCGAGGGCTCTCTTGAGGCAGTTTTTGCTTGGAGAGGGACACGGTGGTTGTCTTCCTCCTCCAGCCGATGGCTATCCCACTTGCTGGGATAGGGTTTACAAGTATTTAGCAAGCAATTCGCCGACCTCTTGCTACGGTGGAGCTCTGCTCCTTTTATAGCCGCCTCCGACATCTTCCTGGCACCGTGCGGTGAAGGTGGGCTCCCACCGGGCAGTGGCGTGGTGGAGATGGAGTCCACCGTTCTCCCAACCTCCATGATGCATTCCACACGTGATAAAGTTGAGCGCGGTGGACGACATGCAGTAGACCGCACATAACGGCTCGCAGGGGTGGCAGTGATCGTGGTGGAGCCCACGATGACGATCTTCTTGGAGTGTTACGTCGTCCAGCCGCTTTATCACCAAAGAGGAAAGTTCCAGCTGTCCTGGCGCGGGTGGCGCAGCTTTGTTGACTCCTTTATCGCTAGAACGGCAACATGAGTGTCGTAAAACCCTGCGGCTGCTGCAGAGGCCATGTGGGCTCCGCTGAGTTGGCTTAGCCGCGAAGACTCTCCTCAGGGCCAAGGCGGCCTGCGGAGGAATTCTTGTTGACTTCTCTCCAGGCGGGTGGAGCCTCGGGAGATTCTCTTGAAGCGCAGGTCCTCTTCAGGCCTTCGCTTCCTCTTTAGGCCCTCAACAGGAGTTGCCTCTCGAGTGTCTCTACAAGCGGTGGCTTGGTCCTTAGTCGTTTCGTCTGATCTGTCACCGTGCGAGGCCTGGGGGGAGTGGGCTCTGCACACCCCAGTCCTCACTGGGCCAACACAAACAAACATCTTTCTTCCACACATACGTTTAATCTTTTGTTACAGCAAGACGGTGGGATTGACACCCTCACCGATGAGTTGGGGCAAAATACTTTGATTGTGTTGTGTGGAGATTCTACGTCTCCGACGCCACACCAAGAGTTTCTGGCACCGTTGAAACCTCGAGGGGAACGTTCACCAACCACACGCTTAGCACCATCTTGCTGCTCTGCTACTTCACACCCTCCTCTTGGGGATTCACCTACCACACGCTTAGCACCATCAATTATGTTGAAGAAACCCCTCTTTGAGTGAAAAGATTGATATTATTATGTCTATGCTTGCTAGTGGTAAATCCCATATTGATCCCAATAATATTCCCTTAGCCTCTTTAGTTGCACAAGAAGAGCATGTTGATGTGAATTTCATTAAAAGTAACAACTTCAACAACAATTCCTATAGGAACAACTATGGTAATAACACCTATAAGCCCTATCCTCCTAAAAATGGTAACTCTTATGGCAATTCTTATGGTAATTCTTATAACAACAATAGTACTACCACCTCTGAACTTGAAACCATGCTAAAAGATTTTATCACTACACAAACATTGTTTAATAAAACTATTGAGGAAAAGCTCGGGAAAATTGATATTCTTGCGTCTAAAGTTGATAGTATTGTCCTTTATGTTGATCTTTTAAAATGTAAAATCATGCCTACTGAAACTAAAGAGAATAATCCCTTTGCTAAAATTAATTCGATCCAAGTTCAAATTGATGAAAATGTTAGAATAATGGCTCAATTACGTGCTAGATGGGAAAGAGAGAGAGAGTTGGAGGAAGAGGCTAATATTGTTAAAGTTTTTAACCTGGTCCCCGTTGATTTTATTATATTGGACATTGTATGCAATCCATCTTGTCCAAATGTGTTGGGAAGACCCTTTCTGAGAACTGTGGGTGTTATTATTGATATGAAAGAAGGTACCATCAAGTACCAATTCCCACTCAAGAAAGGCATGGAACACTTCCCTAGGAAAAGAATGAAACTACCTTTTGATTCTATTGTTAGTTCAAATTGTGGTATTGATGCTTCATCTCTTGACAATACTTGAGTTTCACTTTGTGCCAACCTAAAGGCGTTAAACAAAAGCGCTTATTGGAGACAACCCACTTTTATTTTCTGTCATATTAATTTACTTTGCTTGTGACAAGGACTTGCACTACCTCTGTAGAAATTCCTTTGTATCTTTATTTTATTGCTATGTTGTGTCAAGTTAAGCCTCTAGTTGAAAGTTGATGCTTAAATTCAATTCCTGTGCTGAAACAGATTTCTTCTGTCCACCGTAAAATCCATATCTCCCTACTCGATAGTATGAAAAGTCTGCCCTTCTTTGTGCGCAATTCTCAGATGTATAAGCAACTTTCATTAGTTTTGAGTTTTCTGATCTAAGCAAGTTAAGTGCCTCGAACAAATTCGTCTTTACGGACTGTTCTGTTTTTTACAGATTCTGCCATTTTATTTTTCAATGCCTCTTTTGCTATTTTGATTGGATCTTTTTATCCTATTAAGTATCAGTGGCTGTGGCTAACAT
The DNA here is from genome assembly GCA_026929855.1 of Poa annua. Taxonomy (NCBI): domain Eukaryota; kingdom Viridiplantae; phylum Streptophyta; class Magnoliopsida; order Poales; family Poaceae; genus Poa; species Poa annua. The sequence goes on from CM049432.1 coordinate 26,749,500, forward strand.
CCAGTAGCAATGGTAGAAATTGTGTTCCTACAGAATATCATATTTTTTTGTGCACTAACCCTCTAATGAAGTTACTCTAAGTTTGATGTGGAGGAAGTCTTCAAGAATCAAGAGAGAAGGATGATATAACGTGATCAAGAGGATAGTAATGCCAAAGGTTGGGGATTCCCCGGTGGTTCACCCCAATATAATTCAAGAAGACTCAACCGTCAAACCTTGGGGATGCCCAAGGCATCCCCTTCTTCATCGACAAATTATCAGGTCCTCTCTAGTGAAACTATATCTTAATTCCGTCGCATCTTATGTGCTTATCTTGAAGCGTCCGTTTGTTTTTGTTTTTGTTTTTTCATTCACTGAATAAAATGGATCCTAGCATTCTTTTGTGTGGGAGAGAGACACGCTCCGCTTTTTCATATGAATACTCGTATTCTTCACTTATATTCGTTGAGTATTCGTATTTTGTTATCGTTTGCTCTCTAGCTCTTGTTTTTCATGCATCTCTTGTTAGAGCTGTTAGCTTTGTTATATTATACTCTCATATCTCATTGTTTCATTACTTGGAGATTTTATCTTTTAAATAAGTTGACTGGTGTTTGGTTGAGAACAGAAAATGCTAAATCTGGTAGATGGTATAATTAAAAGATACATTAATTTTGTAGATCATTAAATTGTGTCACTTGAATCATCTATGTTGTTTTGAGATATTAATTTGCTTAATGGTAAACATGATGGTATAGTAAAGTGGAATGATTAATGGTTGGTCTAGAAATACTTGAGGCTGGCCACACTTAAATTTCCAGTTGATTGCATAATGGTATATGACTTCTATTTGCCTAAGGCAACCGTAATGACTTTATGTTATGCGCTACGGTCGGGTTCCCAACAGTGACTTGTTCATTTGCCACAGTTCACCGAGGAGTAATTTTCATTATGCCTTGCATGATCATATTTTTATTTGGAATCTTTTTACTCGTGAGTTCTAAAACTGCGGTTTTCATGGCACTTCCACCACCATATTGCTAGCCTCTTCGGTACTTTGCATTGCCCTTTCTCACAATGAGAGTTGGTCCCTTTTTGGCGGGTACATCCAAACTTGTGGGAGATCTTCATCTTGTTCTCCTACACATAAGCCAAATATCTTCCTCAATACAGCCACCATACCTACCTACTAAAACATTTCCATAGCTATTCCGAGATATATTGCCATGCAACATTCATCTTACATTACATGACTTGTTGTCATTCATTACTTATTTATTGCTTTGCGTGTTTCTATAAAGCTGTTGTGTGGTTCTACTCATGTTACGCTAGAGCACTGCATAACCTGCTACACTGGCAGAGGCACTGTTGTCATATGCATTCTTATGGCACATTCATATTAGTTACTTGTATCATCAATATGTTGTTTTATCATCATTAGTGTGTTTTCATACATCATTTATCATATTAGGATGCTTGCCCCTAAAAGTGAAAAGAGCCCTGGAGGCCATCGAAAAGAGAAACAGAAAAAATATAGAAAAAAAAGAAAGAAAAGAAAAAAAGGGGGCAGCATTACTATTCTTTTATCACACACTTGTCCTTATGTTATAGCACCATATCATTTAAAGTCATCACTTGTGTTCATCTTATAGAACCATATCATGTATGATTATCATTTCTGCTCATGTTTAGCACCTTTACTCCATATGAGAGAGTTTTCATGTCTTAGTTGCATAACTATGTGGGGAACTTTACACTATAGAACTTGCCTTGTATATTCCAATGATGAGCCTCCTCAAAAGTGCTCTAGGTCTTCATGAGCAAGTGAAGTGTACCTGCTCTTAAAATAAGGCATATACCTGTGTATAGTGCAAATCCCTGGATCGATTCGTTTGCACACACAGTTTACGATGTAATATCACAACAAAGTATCAATTTTATTTCATCGATGATCCAGACTTACAAAATATTCAAAAAAAGTTGCATAGCATAAAGCTAGTTTGAAAGAGTAACCAGCGGAAATACAATAGCAGTGAGTCTCCATCATCTTCATGTTGCCACATGAGAAAACATGTTGGTTGCAGACTCGAAACCTTTAAACGAAATCTCACTCGTCATCTGATCAATCTGCAATAAGAAAAATATTGCAACAACGTGGGTCAGATTCCATTAAAAATGGAGTCTGGCAAGTGACACCATGGTGGACACTTAGTGGAATAACTCTAATAACCTATATGCATATTTGGCTGGTGGAGTTCAAGGCTATTTTGCATAAAGACAATTTTTCCTAACTCTTTTGAAAACACTTTTCTTCAATTCGAGACATTCGTGGCATGAAATCCACTGTCTCAAATTACCCTTGTTCACCCATCAAGTTTTAGTTTTGAAGTTGGAATGGTGGAATCCTCCGTTGACGTCCGTGATCAGCTGCTCAAATTGTCCGTACCGGGGACACGACTAAGTACTTAGTTTTACACTCTACAGAGGTTGTGCACGTTCACCATTGTACCCATTCAACCCAAACTATCCTTTACACACTTATAGTGATAAGGAAAAGGAGGAGAATGAGACGAGATCTTTCAGAAGCATTTTCCCTCCCACTCTGGCTTAACCCATTCCACCTAACACCCTCTACATCTGCTTGTCAAGCCGGGGCGAGTCCACGCAACTTAGTTGATCAAGCCAGAGCCCATATGTCAATGGCTGCACTGGAAGCAATCGTCACTCGGTGTTCTTAAGATTCCTCTGTTCCTGGGTGGCCGTCCACAAGTGCACGTACTCTAGGAAGCATAGACATGGACCTGAGTAGCCACTCAACATAAACCATACAACTGAAGGGAATATGCCCTAGAGGCACTTAATAAACATAGTTTATTGGCAATATCCCAATCGTTCATTATATGTTTTACACCATGCTATAACTGTATTAAGCGAAAACATTAATACAGGTGTGGTAGATAAACAACCAGGTCCCTAGTAGCCTCTATTAAGACTAGTTTCGTTGCGCGATTGATGATCGAGGTTTTCCGATCATAGGGCATGGCGCCGGTCGGCAATGGAAGTCATATCGTTAGGTGTAACGATGTGATGGACATACCCAGTATTTGTAAGACATAGTCATTACGCCTTAAGACCGTGATATCAACTCTTATTGTTATCCCTGGAAGATACTTTGATCGCACCAAACGTCATATCTTATCTAGTGTGACAATAACGGTGATACTTTTGGGTATCGGAAAGGGGTAGTTGAGACGAGGGGTCAACATCGGGATTTGTCAGTCCGCATAGCCGGATAGATACTCTAGGGCCCACTCGGTGAGATTATGTCAAATGAGTTTGCAAACATGTGACTTGGTCACCAGCTGACATAATATCATAGACGAGTAGAAGATAGCGATGTCGGTAACGAGATCATGCTAGGTATGGAGATATCTGAGAATGATGCTCGGACACGCTAAGTATCGCCATGACAAAGGGTTTAAGACTATACGTCCAGATTTGATAGATGAAAGTCATTCGTTATATCACAGGGATTAATTCATGGGGTCCAGGCCTATGAGTTAGTCGTTGATCATAGAGGAGTCTTGATCGTACCTGTTATTATATCGAACCGCTAGCGTAACACACCTAAGGGGTTTCGACAAGACAACCGGAAAGGAAAGAGATCACCGGGAGCGTCCCGGCAGGGGTCCGATGGAGATCGGGCAGCGCCGAAAGAGTTTTCGGAGCTAGGAAAAATTATATAAATATGTTTGATATTAATTAGTGTAATTAATATGCAAATATGATTTTATATATTTATTTTCGAATTTATTTAGGCTGATTTCCCTAAATGGGCCTTCTGGTCGAAAGAAGGCCCATGGGGGGGGGGGGGGGGGGGGGGGGAAACCCTCAAGGGAATTTTGTGGGGGAGGCTTGGCCGGCCTAGGTGGGCCAAATGGGGCCCACCTAGATCCGGCGCACCAGCCTTGGCCGAACCAGGCATGTGGGATAGTCCCACATTGCCTGGCTGGCAAGGTTGGCTCCCCCTAGGAGCCTATATAAGAAGGGGCACCCCTGGCCTTTTAATTCACCAATTAATTCCCAATTTCTCTCTCGATCTCGTGGTTCCATTGTCGGAGCCGCGCCGAGTAGAGGAGGGGGATCTCTTCCACCATTGCCCGCTGCCGCGCTGCTGGTGTTCCGGTCCAAGTCTTCCACTGCTCGTCCTGGACTGGAGCTTCGGAGGCTGTCGTCTCCACCGTATGTGTGTGGCACCCTGCGAGGTGCTGCGCTAGCGGTACTCGGAGGCCTACTTCCTCCACCCGACCTCGGGGTCATCTTCGTCGTCTTCGTCGCGCCGAGTTCTCCGCGACCTAGAGGTCGGCTACGGCGTCTTCATCGTCAACGCTTGTGCGGGAGTGTAATCCCCGCTATTCGGTCTACGAGGGTATGTATTCCGATCTCCGCCGTACTTCTATATCTGCATAGTGTAGATCTTGGCTAGTTTAAGGATATCGTTGGTAGGAATTATTTTGTTTTCTGCACACGATCCCCTTCAGTGGTATCAGAGCCGATCTATCGTAGATATAGTTGTACGCTGTTAGAACCCGTGTTCTTCACGGGGGCACCGTTCCTGTTATTTGCTACCCTCTAGCGTGCACTTGTGATTCCAGCGGCATCGAGTTGATGAAACGGCCCGAACCGACTTTACGCGTACGCTTACGCGAGACTGGTTCCACTACTGGCATACGGCTTGTACTGTATCTGTGGCTGGCGGGTGCCTGTTTCTCTCTCTTTTGTTGGCTTTGCATTTTCAATGGAGGGCCCGAAAGGGATGCTTAAACATGCAATTATTGGATCGTTGTTGTGGTCATAAGGTTCGTAGGTATGAAGCGGTTCTATTTACGAAAGCCCCGAGCCACGTAAAATATGCAAAAGATAAAGTAGAAGCGTCTAACTTTATTTTGCAGGGGCTATGTGATATGGTCAAGGTAGGTTTATTAAATTGTTTATAAACTGCGGGCGCCAAGAAGACCATGGCGCAATGGACTATATCACATTGCATTACATTTGATGTTTTGTGTGCATCTTATATTGTGTGATTGTGTGTATAGTATACATTAGTTACACGGCGGTAGCTATATAAGATGATCCCTTCAAAATACCACTAGTGTTCTCCCTCCAACGCGCACCACCAAGAAAGTTCTACGTTATGAGGCATGCCGTGATGATCGGGTGTCAGACATATCTTCGTTCGCATACGGTGGGTGTAAGCCATGTTGCACAAGCGTCAGCGTGGAGGTTTTTGGTGGCGAGCCTAGCATATTCAGAAATATGGCCTCGGAACAGGGAGACCGAAAGGTCGAGCACGAGTCACAAAATTGGTGTGGCGGACTTTTGTCTACTCTTGAAGTTGTGTCGCCGGCTCTGATGATGAGGGGTGGTGCAATGGATGGGTGTCGTGTAATCGCTTAACCGACCAGGAGGGATGTTCGTTTGAGTGGGAGTTCGGATAGTTATTTTCTAAATTACTTGAACTCAGAATATAATGAACAGAGTCTGTTTTGCAAACCTTTGTAGATATTAACCATTGTGATAGCATCTTTCCAAATTAGGCTCATTCCTGCGATTGAGAAACTTAAAAGGTTGGGTCCAAACTTCATAGTTTCATACTTTAGCTTGAGGATACTCCTTGTTTAAACCGTTAGCTCTTTGTGATACAATTCCCGCTAGGAGATAAACCCGGAGATTCCGCTAGCAAAAGATAATTTGGATTATCGGATTTTGTGCGGATGATATCATCATAGTCCAGTGTATGCTATGATCTCTGCCATAAAGAACCAACAGTGGGTACGAGTTTTTAGATCGCGAACATATGATATGGTCGCTACACTCGGGGTACCCCAAACGTTGGGTTGATGACGTTTATCAGTATGTTGACTGATTGTCTTCTCAACCAAGATGGAAGAGAATGCACACATTGAGGGAGCACGTGGCGGTCATGCTTAATGACATATGTTCATACTTGATGAACATTGAGACGCCTCGCTCAGCTCGATCACTGGATGACAGACATCGTTGCCAAGTGCAAATCCTCTGTCATAGACTATGTCATGCCAGGGGAATCATTCACCTTCATGGTTCTTGATTACGGTGGAAGTATCAAGAAGATGAAAACAGATCGCCGGAAGTCATCAATGATGATGGTGTATATATGATATACATGTTATGAATGTTTTAGCTAAGCAAGTGCTCGCAGTAGTGACTAATTCTTGAACTAGTCATGTTTTGTGAAGAACCAGGTTTACTACTTGAGTAGCTTGAAAGGATGAGGCGACATTGCGTGTTCATAATGGCAGTCAAGTTGTTGTGACGGCCATAGACACTCTCCCTCTAGATCTACCATTTGAATAAATTCTTTATGATCGGGTGTTGCTATGATCGTTACGAGTGTGTCTCCTCTAGCGAGACACTTGTTCATACATGATAGTGACAAATTGGCGTCCTATATTTATGAAGTAATGATCATATGCCGATTTGAATTTGGATGGTAGAAGCTCCCACATTCATAATATTAATGCCAAAGGATACAAACTTAATAAAGACACCACATATGTGTGGCACTACCGTTTAGTCATGTCAATGTTATATGCATTAGCTCCACACTGGATGGACCTACAAGTTCTAAGATTTGATCTTTTGACACTTGCAAAATAACTGTGACACCGTTTTCGGAAAACGGGCATATAACTTATTGATAGTCATACATGGAGATGTATGTGGTTCAATAAAGTAATTGACGGGTAGTGGAGACCTTTATTTCGTGAACTTCACTGAATGTTTTGAGCATAGCTTGTTGAGAATCGTGCATATGGGTGTATGTGAATCAATGAACTACTTTTAACGTGTAGTGGAAGTCTTTATTTCATAGACTTCATGAATGTTCCGAGTAGATATATGGATATCCACTCCGGGGAATGTTAGTCTGAAATTTTGATTCGATCAAACAAAGTTCAGAATGAAGTAGGAAATAAACTTAACGAGAAAATCAAATTCCCGCGATGCAAATCGAGGAAATAAAGATTTGAGTTATAATGTTGGCACATCATTGGAAGACTTGTGAGAAGAGTTCCACAAATTATGTCGCATGGAACACCATAGTGTCATGGTGTGTTAGGACGTCGTAATTGCACCCTATCGGATAGTGTGTGGTAAATAAATCTCTTACCGAATTATTGTGATCATTAGAGTCATATGGTAGAAACGTAAACACTTACGTTAACAAACTGGGAAACCATTTGAATCCATGGAGACAATACCATACGAGTGATGGCATGGCTTTTGAGACTGGATTGTCGTTTCAGCAATTTAGTGTTTCGATGTAATCGAACCTAAAATGGATTAATCTTTGTAGTATACCCTACCTAAAGAGTTAGTTGGGTACATGTCTCACGACATAGGCAAAATCTTTGCCGGGATATACCTTGCGAAAGAAATAGTTTCTTGTCTGAGGGTATAAGTGAGAAAGAAAGTAGAGCGAGACGAAGTTGGTGAACTTCCTCTCCAGACATCAGAGTGGCGCAATCGAAAGTGTTTTCGGTGTCAGGCACCACAGCTTGAAAAAGCTGATGATTCAAGATCATGATGTTCTGAGCTCATACTAAGAGCGTAGGCATACGAGGTTGTGTTCCACACTGTGTGTTACGACAATCTTGCTATGAAGGTCATATTAATGGAATATGATAGACCCACGAACTACGAAGAAGAGATGGTGAACCTAAGTCCGAGTAATGGATGTGAGTCATTTATGATCCGAAATAAAATCCATATACGATTACCAGGTAATGACTTGGGAGATCTTCTTGATGGCATCTAGGATGTTGATAGTATATGGAGTTTTATGAGAGAGTAGATATTGAGCAGATTCGATTTGTCGTGAAACAGTTCCGACAGACCACGTGAGACTTTGTCTCAAGTGGCGAAGCCTAAATCTATTCTGGGTCATTTAGCAATTACTATAATTTCGAATGAGAAATTGATAGATGGATGAGAAAACCATGGTTCTTAATAGTGTAGTTAAGAATGGTTTGTAATCCTGAGGATGCTAAACATGTGTGCAAACTTCGGTTGTCCATTCATGGGCATAAGCAAGCATATCGGAGCTGGAATCTTCACTTTGATAATGTGATCAAAGGATTTTGGAGTTGTCCAAAATAGTTGAAGAAACCTGCATTTGCAGAGAAGTGAGTGGGAGCAAAGTAGCTTTCATTGATCTTGTATGCGGAAGGCATATTTGAGTGGGAGCTAAGTAGCTTTTACTTGATCTTATATGCGGAAGGCATATTTGAGTGGGAGCTAGGTGTCATTCGTGATTTGGTATGTAACAACATATTGAATGACACAGATCCTCTAGTAGAGTGAAAAGGATTATTTAAGTGATTAAATTTTCTATGAAATGAAGTTAGGAGTATTAGGCATCTGATTTATAATTGTATAGATCGTAAGGGGCTTAATAACATTATGTCAGAATATTTCCTTAGTCAAGATTCTGAAGTGTTTCAGAATAGGACAAGCAAAGAAAGAGGTTCTTGCTTGTATGACTAGGTAAAATATTAAGTTTATCTTGGCATTTTCAGTTATAGCAAATGATGTTCGACATTATCTATGTATCAGTCATAGATGCTATCACTGAAAGCTCGACTTAGTGTGACCCGAGTTCTTGGTTAAAGAACAGGTTCTAGAGTGATCCTTGTGTGGATCAATGAACAAACGATAAGTTTATTCTTCAGTGTCAATGAGAACTGAAGATAGGTTTTCTAGTAACGGGTAAGAGTGGAATGGCAACTTGCCGTAAAGCGGTTACGATGATGCAAGTTATTACACTAACCCATGCGACTAGAAATCTCATATAGGAGATGTCCTTTATTTTGAAGATAGACATGGTTAGTTTGGGAAGTCGCATATGAATGCACTGTCGCATAATCTACATAGGTATATAAATATATCGCGACTTTAGAAGTAGCAAGTGTGATTGGACTAGGCAGTTTTCCGAGCGTAGGTGGTCCCTTAATAGATCTTTCAGACTGTTAAGGCGCATGCTACGCGAATGCTCGAGTCTCACTCCATCCACTGGGATATATTTCACCGTCATCGTAAGATACGGGATGATGTCAAACTAGGTGACATAGAAGTGTTGCAAAGCACATATAGGTCTCAATGTGTGAGATCTGTTGACTGTATTCCTCTTCCACGAGGCGAGCAGGCACCAAGATGCTATGGGTGTTGAGCTTTTACCAGGTTGTAAACTAGATTAAGTGTTACTCTAGTGCAAGTGGGAGACGGAAGGGAATATGCCCTAGAGGCACTTAATAAACATAGTTTATTGGCAATATCCCAATCGTTCATTATATGTATTACACCATGCTATAACTGTATTAAGCGAAAACATTAATACAGGTGTGGTAGATAAACAACCAGGTCCCTAGTAGCCTCTATTAAGACTAGTTTCGTTGCGCGATTGATGATCGAGGTTTTCCGATCATAGGGCATGGCGCCGGTCGGCAATGGAAGTCATATCGTTAGGTGTAACGATGTGATGGACATACCCAGTATTTGTAGGACATAGTCATTACGCCTTAAGACCGTGAGATCAACTCTTATTGTTATCCCTGGAAGATACTTTGATCGCACCAAACGTCATATCTTATCTAGTGTGACAATAACGGTGATACTTTTGGGTATCGGAAAGGGGTAGTTGAGACGAGGGGTCAACAGCGGGATTTGTCAGTCCGCATAGCCGGATAGATACTGTAGGGCCCACTCGGTGAGATTATGTCAAATGAGTTTGCAAACATGTGACTTGGTCACCAGCTGACATAATATCATAGACGAGTAGAAGATAGCGATGTCGGTAACGAGATCATGCTAGGTATGGAGATATCTGAGAATGATGCTCGGACACGCTAAGTATTGCCATGACAAAGGGTTTAAGACTATACGTCCAGGTTTGATAGATGAAAGTCATTCGTTATATCACAGGGATTAATTCATGGGGTCCAGGCCTACGAGTTAGTCGTTGATCATAGAGGAGTCTTGATCGTACCTGTTATTATATCGAACCGCTAGGGTAACACACTTAAGGGGTTTCGACAAGACAACCGGAAAGGAAAGAGATCACCGGGAGCGTCCCGGGAGGGGTCCGATGGAGATCGGGCAGCGCCGAAAGAGTTTTCGGAGCTAGGAAAAATTATATATTTTATGTTTGATATTAATTAGGGTAATTAATATGCAAATATGATTTTATATATTTATTTTCGAATTTATTTAGGCTGATTTCCCTAAATGGGCCTTCTGGTCGAAAGAAGGCCCATGGGGGGGAAAACCCTCAAGGGAATTTTGTGGGGGAGGCTTGGCCGGCCTAGGTGGGCCAAATGGGGCCCACCTAGGGCCGGAGCACCAGCCTTGGCCGAACCAGGCATGTGGGATAGTCCCACGTTGCCTGGCTGGCAAGTTTGGCTACCCCTGGGAGCCTATATAAGAAGGGGCACCCCTGGCCTTTTAATTCACCAATTAATTCCCAATTTCTCTCTTGATCTCGTGGTTCCCTTGTCCGAGCCGTGCCGAGTAGAGGAGGGGGATATCTTCCACCATAGCCCTCTGCCGCGCTGCTGGTGTTCCGGTCCAAGTCTTCCGCTGCTCCTCCTGGACTGGAGCTTCGGAGGCCGTCGTCTCCACCGTATGTGTGTGGCGCCCTGCGAGGTGCTGCGCTAGCGGTACTCGGAGGCCTACTTCCTCCACCCGACCTCGGGGTCATCTTCGTCGTCTTCGTCGCGCCGAGTTCTCCGTGACCTAGAGGTCGGCTACGGCGTCTTCATCGTCAACGCTTGTGCGGGAGCGTAATCCCGGCTATTCGGTCTACGAGGGTATGTATTCCGATCTCCGCCGTACTTCTATATCTGCATAGTGTAGATCTTGTCTAGTTTAAGGATATCGTTGGTAGGAAATTTTTTGTTTTCTGCACACGATCCCCTTCAACAACCACTTTCCACCCAGAAGTTTCATTCTTAACTTAGTAGTATTTGGATTTTCACAAAACCACATTTGCATAGCATCAATATTTCTACTAAGTATTATATAGGAACCTAGACACAGGAGTAAGGAATTTCTACACAGGTCTAGCATAGCAATACTATCCTACACATGCTTATATAAATATACACTAAGTAATGCATATAGAAAATAGTAGGAGGTTTATGAATGTGCCACTTGCCTTTGAATGATGTCTTTGCTCACAAACTCTTTTCAACGTAACTCGAATCTCTCCGTTCAATCTAAACAATATAGACAAGCACCAATACAACAATCAACATAAAACACAACTACACTATGCATACAAACACATAGATAATGAACAAACACGTTTAATACAAATTCTAAGGAAAAATATGTTTATGCATGATGTGCAAAATTATTTCTAAGGACTAGAGATGCATGTCATGCTATGAAAATCTTCTAAGTTAAGTGCCAGCAAATAGGTTGGTCAAAAATGACTAAGGACTAAGGTCATAAGTGGGATAAAATGTTTTGCTATAAATTATCTTGAATAAGCACTCTAATGGCTTAGCCAGGATGTACAAAAATACTTAGAGAAAATAAAAAAGTCTATTCTTCAAGGTGATCAACAATTATTAACAACTCTTTGTAAATTGGATATTCACTATAGTGAGAGAGACAGACACCCGGCCAGCCACTTAAATTGTTGAACAGGTCTCATGTACGTGGACATGTAAGGTTAGTCTCCAGTCTGCTTCATCTCACTATGCCGCTAGGATCCAACAAACTTCAAGATGGTAATAACATGATCAAAAATTTGTTTATGTCTAAAGTGAAAGACAAGATTAGGTAAGAGGGAAAAGATAGAAAGAAAGATGTAGAATCTTCTCCTTGCTTCCTTTTGTTATTGATGTGATGACTTGATTGCAATTTTGTAGACTTGATGGCTTTGAAGACTTGATGGTATTGATGGCCTCCAGGTTGGTCTTGAATATAACTTAGTAATCATAAGGGCCAAGAGAAGAAGGGAGAAAGAGAGAGAGGAAGCAAGTCTTAGAAAATATTTCTGGTTGGCCTTCATGAACTCCTTCTCGCTTTTCTTCTAAGTGTTTCTACTCCTTGAAGATACTTTTGTAGTCTTGTTTTCTTGGCTAAGTCCTTCATTGGTCTTCTAGCTCCATGTTGAAAATCCTAAGTGTCTAGGTGCATAGCATTTTACCAAAATACTAAGTTGAAATCATCCTAACTTAGAGAAAATAATGAAGATATTTTCCTATGAGAAGTATAACTACAAAATAAAATATGCTATGCATGAAATGCAATTTTTAATCACAAGAAACATCATACTAATTTTGTGATATTCCTAAAGTATGCATAAAGTTATAATTGCAATTTAATTAATTTCTATTAAAGGAAAATAAAATAAAATAAAGGGTAAGTACAAGATCAAAGTTTTCTGTGATTAAATTTTTATAACAAAATTTTATAAATGGTGTTAATACGCAGAGGGGATTTAAATAAATTTATAGCAATTGGATTTACTCAAAAATGAATTTTCTATCAAGAGTTATGCCAAAATTATTCAAATTATTCAAACTAAACCTATAACTATTAAATAATCAAAATAATACTAAAAAAAATTTTATAATAGAGGCATCAAATTACAAATATGTTAAAGTTTCTAAAACAATTTTATTTGTAATTTTTGGATTTATAGATTTAAAATTATGAAAAATATACTCAAATCATCCATTTGAAATTTGAATAATTTAGACTAAGTCAAATTTGAATTTTAAAAGATTTAAAATATTCTACATGTCAAGGGCTTTCCAAATATTTAAAATTTGTTAAATTTGGTGTTGTTCTTAAAAAGTTATGAAGGCTTGAATATGCAGGGGCTTTTCTATAAAACTGCCAAATTTGTTGACTGTGCGCTGACTCGATCCGACGTGGCGCTGACTGTGCATGCTGACTGGATCATTGACGTGGATAAGTCAATGTAACATCCCAAATTTTGCAAAAATTTAAAACTTTGCATTCATGCATCATTCATCATATAGGCATAACATTAAATCACATAAGTACTAAATAAAATTTCAATTATAAGTTTAAATAATTTATAATCCCATAAATTGTTTTTTAAACTTCCTTAATAAATATAATTTTTCCAAATTATTTAATGGGCAAGCATAATGCTAGAAAGTTCTAATTTTAATAACCTCTCCAAAACATATTTTTATGAATTTTTCTGAAATATTCTGAATAGGTTTGAAAATCATTTTGGAAATCAGTTTTGATAACAGTTTTTAAATTTTATTTAAAAGAATAGGAGTTCTAGTATTTTTAAGCAGTATTTTGGAAATCTAGTATTTTTAAGCAGTATTTGCAAAGTAGTATGCATGATAAGTTTTTGGGAGATTTGTAGTATGCTATGCAAACCTGTTAGGTTAACCCTTAGAAATTCCAGTTAGACCCCTATTATAATTTAGTGGAAGTATATGCTGCAAAAATGATTGTTTTATGGTTGATGTGATAAGAGAAAATTTCCACTAAATTAATTTAATGCCTGGGTGGATTGGTTCGATCGAGGAGGTTTCAAATTGAGTGGCTACTCAGGGCCAAGTTTCATGGTTGTCTTCGCCCAAGATAGTTTTCACTTACTTGGGGCCATGATATGCGGTGTTAACCTGAGTATGCTCACTTGTGGATGGCCACACAGGGCTATGAGATTTAAGTTTACGCTAAGTTTAGTTGCTTATAGTGCAACCATTGGTCAATATGGGCTCTGTCTTGATGGAGTAAGTTGATGTGGACCTGGGTCAAGAGATTGATGGTGGTAGAGTTGATATGATGGTGGTAATCTCTTAGTATGATCATGGGAAAGCAACTTCTGAAAAGTCTCGTCTTGATCTTCTCCTTTTCCTTCTCACTAAATGAGTGTAGAGGATAGTTTGGGTTGATTGAGTCTAATGGTGAAAGTGCACACACTCTCGAGAGTTAAAACCTAAGATCTTAGTCGTGTCCCCGGCATCGGACAATTTGAGTGACTACACAAGGCTGTCTTCTGAAAATCTCTTCATCCCAATTTCTTAATAAAACTTTGATGGGTGAACATGGGTAGGAGACATGGATTTGTCTCGAGATTGTCTCATAAAGAGAAGATATGTTTCAAAAAGTTGTTTACCCAAAGTAGGAGAAAACTTACTTTGCGCAATAGCCTTGAGCTCCACCAGCCAAATAAGCATATAGATATAGCTTTGTAGAATATTAGCATTTAAAAGTCACTTGCCACCACAATTCAATTGTGCTGACCCTTTATAGCTGGGCTGCAACTAAACCTTGCAGATTGTTCGAATGAGGAGTAAGGGGGTCGTCTTCGAGCTACAACCAACATTATTGCCTGTGGCTTCATGGAGATGATGTAGCTCCATGATTATCTTTAGAATTGCGTATGAACTCTGAAATAATTTGTGAACTATTTATTTATTTAGCTAGCGCTTTCAGCTATGCAAAATTGTAAGGAATATTGTTTTTGGATCATTTGTTCTCGGTTGTAATAAATTTGACATTGTACTGTGATATTACATCTTATTGGAAAATGCGAGACTTATGTGATCCAAGTCTTCCGTACGATTCATATGCACAATTGCTTTCTTAAGCAAGGGTGCTACAGATGGTATCAGAGCACGAATGTTGCCTGTAGGCTCGAAACCCCTAGGATTGGATACAAACCCAAAAGTAAATATTTTAAATCAATAAATTTCGAATTTGAAAATTTATTCAGACTTTTCCTTTCTTATAATATTTTCCTTGCCTTGTACATTCTTAACTTATTCTTTTCGTCTCATTAATTCTTTCCTCTTAAATATTTTTGTAGATGAAGGACTTCACTCGTGAGATATCCCTGCAAAAAGGAGACCAGTACTACTTTAGTGACCAGCTCTTTAATATTTCCAAGACCTTGAGGTTGATGACGCCATTCTTCAGGGGCAAAGAAATTATGTCTGAGGATTATCCTGAAGGTCGCTGGAAGATCGAGGCAGAAGTTCTCCATCGTCTTTATCCCCCTGGATCGCAGCCGATCCGTTTCCGGTCTAGGTACCCCAACTGGAAGAATGGAGTGGAGATGGCAATGCTGGAAACCTTGTCCCGCATCATTGAGCAGTTCTATGACGAGATCAAGCCCAACTCCGTCTTTCGTCACTTTGCCAGGAGGGATAGCATTGGACAACCCGTTCAACCCCCACTTAGGGGTCTGAATGAGAAGCATCACGGAGATCTCAGAGCTCATTGCCATAACCTGGATAAACTTCTGGGTACAGAGATTTTCTATATGGCTGATTTAAGACGTGTTCATCGTTACGTTAAAAGAAGCTTACAGGAAGAGAAGGATATCCTTTGTGAAGAAAATTCAGCAGCTTAGTAAGGAGAACAAGAAGCTTGAAGCCAAGATTGAGCTGCAAGACGATAGGATTGCACAGAAGGATGCCCACATTCTGGCCTTGCAAGCGCAGTGTGCTCATTTGTGTGAGAAACTAAACCAAATAGAACTCCAGGCAAAGAAGAACCTTCCTCCTGACGTCCCAGAGCCCCTATTGATAACCTATCCCGAAGAGGACACTCCCAAGGAAGCCACGGGTGGCAAGAAGCGCAAATGCGGGAACATCCGCAATTACATAAGGAGTTTCAAACTTTGATTAGAGAGACCACCAGTTATCCTTACCTTACGAGTATTTCTCCTTATCTCATCAAAGTTGTATTGACCCACCAATTTGTGGTGAGGCGGTACCTTGAAAACCATGTCCTAGCTTGGTATTCAAATCTCTAAATTATCGAATTTATAAAATACTTCGGGTGTGTCTATTGGTTGTTGTTTGATATGTTTCTGTGTAGTGTGTTGTTGTGCATGGGTAGATTTTCCTCTTTATTCTCTTTCTATCTCTACTTACCTATGCTCACACCATACAGATGCCTCCACGTCGTGATCCTGACAACAACAATGCCAACGAAATGATGCAACAAAAGATGGCAGCCCAGACACAGTTGATGACCATGATGGCTCAGTTCATGGCAAACCAAAACAATCCACCACCACCACCACCGCCGCCACCACCACCCCCACCCCAAGTTGATCGCCTTGCTAGATTCTTGAGGCTCAGACCCAACAAATTCTCCACAGCTACAGAACATATCGTAGCCGATGACTGGCTACGCTCTGTGAACAAGGATCTAGTTACTTGCGAGTGTACTGAAATGGAGAAAATAAGGTTCACTTCCCATCTACTGGAGGGGCCAGCAGCACAGTGGTGGGAAACATATCAGATCACTCACCCACTTGAAGGACTTACTTGGGAAGTCTTTAAAGAAGGTTTCCGTAATGCTCACATCTCAACTGGGATCATGAATCTGAAAAGGGATGAGTTTCGTACCCTGAGACAGGGAAATCGTGCTCTGAGGGAGTACATGGAGGACTTCAATTCCCTCTCACGCTATGCCCCAGAGGATGTAGACACCGATGCAAAGAGGAAGTATAAGTTTCTGAATGGACTCAATGGTGAGCTGAAAATACCATTGTCTGTGGCTTATGCTCCCAATTATCAGGATCTTCTTGATCAGGCCATTACTCTGGATAGCAACATCAAGAAGGAGGAGAATAGGAAAAGGAAGTTCAGCGCAAATAAGTACAACACTAATCTGATGCAGAAGAAACCATTTGTTCCAGAGAACGCGGAAGTCACCACAGTCACAAGAGTGGAAGTGGCCACAATCATAATGGTCATATCCATAAAGTAGGAAATTCCGGATACAGAGGAAATGGGCATGGTGGTAATGGACACAATCACCCGTTCAATGGGAACAATAGTGGAAAAGAGCAACACCGCCACAACAATGAACCGAAACGAGATATTAGTCAAGTGACTTGCTACAAGTGTGGGAACAAGGGACATTACTCCACAGACTGTCCAGAGAAGAAGAAGGCGCCGGAAGCTTCAAAGCCTAATCCTTTCCAGAAGGCACAGGTGAATCATCTTGATGTGGTAGAAGTGAAAAATGAACCAGATGCAGTGATTGGTACGTTCCTACTACATACCTTTCCAGCATTAGTCTTGTTCGATACTGGAGCATCTCACTCATTCATCTCAAGAGCATTTGTTAATAAAATCAAATTGTCTACTACAAGCCTGCTAAATCCGGTTAGGGTGAGTTCCCCCCGGGGGGGGGGGGGGCATGCTTGCACAAACCGATTGTCAAAACTTCAGGTTAGAAATTGGTAATCACTCTTTTCCGGTAAACCTGATAATATTAGAGACCCAAGGTCTGGATGTTATATTCGGTATGGATTGGTTGGCCAAGTTTGAAGGAGTATTGGATTGTGCGAATAGATCCATTACACTCACCACTCCCGAGAAGAAGAAGATTAGATACAAATCCAAATATGAATTTAAGAAAGTTAAGCTAAATTCTCTTAAGGGGGTTAGCCTGGGAGACGTTCGTGTGGTAAGAGATTACTCTGATGTTTTTCCCGAAGAACTACCGGGAATGCCACCCGATAGAGATGTTGAATTCCTTATAGATTTGGTTCCCGGAACGGCACCCATAGCTAAGAGACCATACCCAATGGCCGTAGCTGAATTGAAAGAACTCAAGAAGCAACTAGAGGAGCAACTGCAGAAAGGATTCATCCCCCCAAGTTCTCACCTTGGGGAGCGCCCATTCTGTTTGTAGAGAAAAAGGATAGTACTCAAAGGCTAGTCACGGATTACCGAGCAATCAATTAGGTGACAATCAAGAACAAGTACCCGCTACCCAAAATTAATGAGCTTTTTGACCAACTAGAGGGTGCTTCTGTATTCTCTAAGATCGATTTACGATCAGGATATTTTCAAATGAAAGTAAGAGAATTAGATATCCCAAAGACCGCATTCACCACCAGATATGGACTGTATGAGTATACAGTAATGCCGTTTGGTTTAACCAACGCACCGGCGTACTTCATGAACATGACGAACAAGGTGTTTATGGACTTTCTGGATAAGTTTGTTGTGGTGTTCATTGATGACATCCTGATTAACTCCAAAAGTCAGGAGGAACATGAAGAACACTTACACCTGATATTAGAGAGACTTAGAGAGCATAAACTGTATGCCAAATTCAGTAAGTGTGAATTCTGGATAGAAGAAGTTGGTTTTCTAGGACACGTCGTGTCGAAAATGGAATAGCAGTAGACCCAGAAAAGGTGTCAGCTGTGACAAAATGGGAGATACCCAAGAATGTGGCGGACATTCGTAGTTTCCTTGGACTGGCAGGTAATTATAGAAGATATATTGAGAACTTCTCCAAACTTGCCAAACCTCTGACCTAACTACTAAAGAAGGAAGTCAAATTTAAGTGGACTGAAGAATGTGAAATAAGTTTCCAGGAACTAAAGAAACGGCTGGTGTCAGCACCTGTTTTATGTTTGCCAGATATAGAGAAGGAATTCCAAGTATATTGTGATGCCTCGCACCATGGACTAGGAAATGTCTTGATGCAAGGAGGGAAAGTGGTTTCCTATGCTTCTAGACAGCTTAAGAAACATGAAGTCAACTATCCAACCCACTATCTGGAGTTAGCATCAGTAGTGCATGCTCTAAAGACGTGGAGACCATATCTGTGGGAAAGCGTTGTGAGGTATTCACACATCATAAGAGTCTGAAATATATTTTCACCTAGAAGGAATTGAATATGAGGCAAAGAAGATGGCTGGAACTTATTAAGGACAATGGTATGAGTTTACAATACCATCCAGGAAAGGCTAATGTGGTGGCAGACGCATTGAGTCGTAAGGTCCATGTGAATGGACTGACAGCGGGACAATTGCCCGAGGATTTAAGTAAGGCATTTGAGGACCTCAGATTAGAGGTAGTACCCGAAGGATTCCTAGCAACACTGGACGTACAACCTTTGTTGATGGATAAGATTCGGGAAGCTCAGAAGGGAGACCAAGTAATGGATGAAATCAAGGTCAACCTGAGCGAAGGAAAGGCCAAGGGATTTCGGGAAGATGAACAAGGCACCCTGTGGTTTGAGAAACGCATCTGCGTGCCGCAAGATGATGATCTTAGAAAATTGATTCTGCAAGAAGCGCATAACTCGTCTTATTCCATACACCCGGGATACACCAAGATGTATATGGATGTGAAGGAAAGATTTTGGTGGAATATCCTGAAGAGAGACATCGCAGAATATATAGCTAAGTGCGATGTATGTAGTCGTGTGAAGGCTGAACATCAGAAGCCAGCAGGTTTGTTGCAACCTTTACCTGTACCGGATTGGAAATGGGAACAGATAGGAATGAATTTCATTACAGGATTACCGCGTACCAGATCGGGTGTAACATCCCAACATTTTATAAAGTTCAAAAATCACTAAAATTTAAAACTTTTCTTTTTATAAAAATAAAATATTAAATTCATAAGGAAACCAACTATAAAAGACTTCAAAGTTTAATATTTCAAATGTCACAGTTTAAACATTTTATTATCCACTGTGTTTCAAAAATCTTAAAATATAATTTGACAAATATTTTACAAACTACAATCCATTTTATTTTAAATAAATTAATTCCTTATGAGTATTTGAATTAAACCACTTAGCCATATCTATTCATAAATACAAGATTAATCAAAATATTGTATAATTACTAAATGGGTTTCATTCCTTTAACTATGTTCAAAATATAGTTTGGAAATTATAAGCCTATAGTGTATAACTTTAAAACTTCATAGAATTTAAATTAATGAATTAGCCAAATAAACATTTCATTGGATTAAATGAATTCCATCTATTTATTTTCAGAACATGAAATGATTAATGGAATTTAAATAAGAATAAAATCAAAACAAAAATCCTTTCCAAAGTTGTTATGAAGTTTTCAAATGAATTATCATAATATAAAATATAATGTTGCACAAATTATTTTCAATTAAAAATGAATACCTTATCTTTCACATTTTCCTAAAGCATTTTTTATATTTTGTTCTTTAATAATATGCCAAGATAAAGATGAATGATTTCAGCAAAACAAGTTTAAATAACTTAAATTCAAACATATTGAAATGTGAGTATTGTACAAATTTATTTAGCCAAAAGAAAATCTAAATAAGATAGAAATTCAAATTTGACTTTAAGTGTCAAATTTGTAATTAATCAATATTTCAAAATATTATTTTGCAAAAATAATCAAAACACTCCCACAATTGGTTTAACAGAAGAATAATAATATTACAAATTTATAGAAATTAATTTGACATCATTTGGAGTTATAAATCAAAAGATATGAATTAAATAAATAAAAACAGAAAAAGAAATACCTGGATGACGTCATCGCTGACGTCATCATCATCAACCTCCAGCCGGAGATCTCGCTCCCGAAAATCCTCCAACGAATCCTTCCAACATATTGAAATGTGAGTATTGTACAAATTTATTTAGCCAAAAGAAAATCTAAATAAGATAGAAATTCAAATTTGACTTTAAGTGTCAAATTTGTAATTAATCAATATTTCAAAATATTATTTTGCAAAAATAATCAAAACACTCCCACAATTGGTTTAACAGAAGAATAATAATATTACAAATTTATAGAAATTAATTTGACATCATTTGGAGTTATAAATCAAAAGATATGAATTAAATAAATAAAACAGAAAAAGAAATACCTGGATGACGTCATCGCTGACGTCATCATCATCAACCTCCAGCCGGAGATCTCGCTCCCGAAAATCCTCCAACGAATCCTTCCAAAATCCGGCAGTTTGTTGCGGGATTGGATCTCCTATCCCCCCCCCCCCCCTATAAAGCCCGCAACCCCGCCTCCGTTTCCCCTCTCCTCTCCACGAAAATAACGCCGCCAGGACGCCAGTACTGCTCGCCGGAGTCAGCCGTTGTCGCCGCCGTGTTCTTCTCGATTCCGACGAGGTGAGCACTCTCCACAGCCCGAGATTGTGTCCATTCTTTTTCTCATGACCGTGCGCATCTCCCTAACCCCCATCCCCGTCCTTCCGACGAGTACATTGAGCAGGACGAGTTGACCGGAGCTCGACGGCGCCCGAGCCACCTCGACCGCATCCTCCACGCCACCTCCAGGACGAACGAGACGAAGCCGACGCCACCATTCTCTCCGCCGTGAAGCGCCGCATCCGGGGAGACCATCCACGCATCCGGGGAACGATCATCGCGACGGCGCCGTCCACACCCGAGAGGCTCGTCGCCGTTTCTTCTCCTCCGGCGAGATTCCGCCGCCCAGGTTTGGCCATCGAGTCCCTGCCGTCCGATCTGATGTTAGCGGTTAGGATTAGATGGTATTAAACGAACCGGTAAGATCGGATCTGGACCGTAGATCTAAATCTGGACGGTCCAGATCGATAACTTATCCACGTCAGCGATCTCAGTCAGCGCCGCGTGTCAGCCACGTCAGCTGCCACGTGTATAATCAATTTCGTAATTTAATTTAATCGGCAGTTTTGCAGAAACACCCCTGTCACTTAGATCTCTCACAACTTTTCAACCACAACTCCAAATTTAATAATTTTTATATATTTGGAAAGCTCTGGATGTGTAGAATAATTTGGATCAGACAAAATTCAAATTTGACTTAGTATAAAATATTCAAATTTCAAATGGTGAATTTGAGTATATTTGTAATAACTTTAAATATATAAATCCAAAAATTGCAAATAAATATGTTTTAGAAACCTTAGAATATTTTTAAATTAATACCACTGCTATAAAATATTTTTGAGTAATTTTTGAATGATTTCATAGTTGTGTGTTTAATTTGAATAGTTTGACTAATTTTAAAATAACTTTTAATAGAAACATTATTTTTGATTAAATCCAATTGCAATAGATTTAATTAAATGCTCTCTGTCTATTAACATAGATTATAAAATTTTGTTATAGAAATTTAATCATAGGAAAACTTTAATATTATAATTATTCCTTTTATTTTATTTTCCAAAACTAGGAATTTATTTAAAGTGCATTTATAAATTCATGCATATATTTAAAGAAATTACAAAAGTTATTTTTATGTTTCTTGTGATTTAAAATTTCATTTCATTTATAGCATATTTTATTTTCATAGGAAAACCCCTCTTCATTAGTTTTCCCTAAGCTAGAATTATTTTCAAACTCAGTATTTTGTGAAAAGTGCTATGCACTAGACACTTAGTAGTTTTCAAGATGGAGCTAGAAGACCATTGAAGGACTTAGCCAAAAACAAGACTTCAGAAGTATCTTCAAGGAGGAAACACTTAGAAGAAAATCAAGAAGAAGTTCATGAAGGACTTAGAAGAAAACAGACTCTGGAAGCATCCCCAAGATGTCAAGCACTTAGAAGAAAAGTGAGAAGAAGTTCAAGAAGGCCAACCCCCTTTCTATTCTCTAAGTCCTTCTCTCTGTCTTTTCTTCTCCCCTGAGATTTCATGAAGACTAAGTAACTCCAAGACCAGCCTCGAGGATTCGAGAATCATCAAGTCTGAAGATTCATCAAGACTACTAAGAGCTCAATCAAGACATCATCCAGAAGAAAGTTACAAGTATGGAGATGAAGCCTGGAGGACAACTACATCTTTCTTTCTATCTTTCCCTCTTTCCTAATCTTGTCGTTTAGACTTAAACAAATTTTGATCATGATGTTATCATCTTGAAGTTGTTGGATCCTAGCAGCATAGTGGGATGAAGCGGCCTGAAAACAAACCTTACATGTCCACGTACATGAGACCTGTTCCATAATTTAAGTGGCTGGCCGGGTGTCTGTCTCTCTCCTTATAGTGAATGTCCAATTTATTAAGAGTTGATAATGATTGTTGATCATCTTGAACAAATGACTTAGTAATTTTTCTCTAAGTATTTTGCACATCATGGCTTTGCCATTGGAGTGCTTGTTTAAAGATGTATAAAATAAAGTATGTTTATCCAACTTAAGACCTTAGTCCTTAGTCATTCTTGAACCACCTATTTGCCTTACATTAACTTAAAAGATTTTCCATGGCTTGAAAAAGCATTCTAGCCTTAGGAATATTTTGCACATCATGCATAAACATATTTTCCTTAGAAAGTTTATAAAACTTATTTATTCATCTAGTATGTGTTTGTATGCATTGTGAGTTGCTTGCTGTTGATTGTTGTATTGTGTTGCTTATATTGTTTAGATTAAACGGAGAGCAAACGTTCGTTGTTGAAAAGAGTTGTGAACAACGACAACATTCAAAGGCAAGTGGCACACCTCATAAACTTCCTATTTTTATGCATTACTTAGTGTATTTTTATATGCATGTGTTACTATGCTAAACCTGTAGAATCCCTTATTCCTGTGTCTAGGTTCCTATGCAATACTTAGTAGAATTATTGTTGCTATGCAAATGTTGTTTTGTGAAAATCTAAATTCTACTAAGTTAAGAATGAAACACCTCGGTGGTAATTGGTCGGATGGTTTATGTTGAGTGGCTACTCAGGTCCATTTCTATGGCGAGTATGTACACTTGAGAACGGCCACCCAGGAACAGAGGAATCTGAAGGAACTCCAAGTGACGATTGCTTCCAGTGCAGCCTTTTGACAATGGGCTCTGTCTAGAACGACTAAGTTGTGAGAGTGCAACCTGTCAGCTTGACAAGCAGATGTAGAGGGATGATAGGTGGAACGGGTCTTGCTAGTATGGTTGCATCCTTCTTCTGAAAGTTCTTGTCTCAATTCTCTCCTTTCCATAATACACTCCGCGTGTATAGGATTTCTCGGACAAATTGAGTCTAAAGGTGAAAGTGCACAACCTCTGCAGAGTGTAAAACTAAGTACTTAGCCGTGTCCCCGGTTACGGACAATTTTGAGCAGCTGATCAAGGATGTCAACGGAGGATTCCACCATTCCAACTTCAAAAATATAAACTTGATGGGTGAACAAGGGTAGAATGAGACAGTGGATTTCATGCCACGGATGTCTCGAACAGAAGAAAAGTGTTTTCAAAAGAATAGGAAAAATTGGCTTCATGCAAATTAGCCTTGAGCTCCACCAGCCAAATATTCATATAGGTTTTAGAGTTATTCCTAAAGTGTCCACCATAGTGTCACTTGGCAGACTCCATTTTTAATGGAATCTGATCCACGTTGTTGCAATATTTTTCTTATTGTAGATTTGATCAGATGACGAGTGAGGTTTCGTTTAAAGGTTTCGAGTCTGCAACCAACATGTTTTCGCCTGTGGCAGCATGAAAGTTATAGAGGCTCACTGCTATTGTATTTTCGTTGTGTACTTTTCAAAGCTAGCTTTATGCTATGCAATTTGTAAAGAATATTTTGTAATTCTGGATCGTCGATGTAATAAAATTGACCTTTGTTGTGATATTACATCGTAAACTGTGTGTGCAAATGAATCGATCCAGGGATTTGCACTATACACAGGTATCTGCCTTATTAAAAGTGCAGATACGCTACAGATGGTATCAGAGCACTGTGTTGCCTGTAGGTTCGAAACCCTAGGTTTGGATAGAAATAGGTTTGACCATAGGATTGAAAATCTATTTGTCTTCACATTTCTAAAAACAAATCTTTTCACCAAGTCTTTTCGTATTCTCATCTACTATCAACCTTCTGAAAACCTCTTATCTTTTTCTAGATGACCATGTTCTTGTAGTCTAAGTCTGATTCTGCTGCTTCATATGGAAAAGCTAGGATTCAACATGAAGTTCTACATGCATGGAAGACCACTGAAGAACCAAGATTCGACCAACACTTTGAAGATATCCATAAAAGGTTAACAAGAACTTGAAGCACTTGCGAAGGAAATAGATTTGACCACCACTTAAATAGAACGATGATATCGTGTTAGGGTATTGATCATATCAACTTAGCTATATGACAATACTAGATTGTTTGTTTGTTGTGAACCTTGTTGCTTGATGTTTGTTAGATGTTGATTGATTATGTTATAGATTGGTTGCCTTGTTTTGTTTTATTGAACTAGGATTCCTCCATAAGTACAAATAATTCAACTCATTGTTTTCTAAACCAAACAGATGTCTCACCCCAATGCCAACATCAATGAATTGCATACAACTATGCGACTATTATTAGAGAACCAGAGTCAGCTGTTGAAAATGATCAATGACCAACTGCCTAAGATTGATCAAAACCATAGGGATTTTGAAGAGAACCTTATGACCAAACCCAAGGCCTGCAAAACTTGTGGAGAGATAGGACATACGTCCAAAGACTGCACTGATGAGTGGCCCCATGGTCATACCGAACATCCAATTAGGGAATGCCCCACAAGTCAGATGTCTTGCTGTTTTTGTGAAGCAACAAATCACGTTCCAACTCAACATCAACTCTACCCCGTGGTGCAAGGAGTCAGTCAGCAAGCCAAAAAGGGGATACAACAAAATCTCATGAAGCATGTGGAAGTACAAGAAAACAAGGAGGAGCACAAAAGAGATACTAGCCATATAACATGTTTTACATGTGGAGAACTAGGACATTATTCATGGGGCTGCAAAGAGAAAAGTACTGGTCAGGATACTGAACCAAATCTTCATCAAAATGAGACTGTGAGTCATACTAAGGTGAAGAATGAAATAAGAGTAAGGTCACTTCCGAAGAAATCCAAAAGTAAATCCAAGTGTTGCTATAAATGTGAAGGAGATCACCTAGCTCGAAATTGTCCCATCAAACGAGACTGGACTTCTTTGATTGAGATAGAATATGGCAAACAAGATTTGGAAGAACTTTTAGCCCTGGGAACATCTAAGAAGAAGAAGAGGAACTTAAGTGACGTAACTTGCTACAAATGTAAAGACAAAGGACATTATGCTGATAAGTGCCCAGTGAAGATGAAGGAGAAATGCCTTACCCGCTCACACAAGAAAATCATCAGACCCGGGACATGTCGCAGATGCGGAGCAACAGGACACTATGTCAGTGGCTGCCCAGAGTGGAAGAAGGATAAATCTCTCCAAGGACCGAGTGGAAAGCGTGAGTGCTAAAAACTTTCTGTATCCACCACATGCCATTGTATTTTGAACACTTGTACGCCCTACCTCAGAGGAATAAACAAGAATACACAAAGTTTCTATACTGACCACAAAAATTTCTTTTAAGGGTGGTAGCCACCTAGATAATTCAAACCCAGTCGCTTAAACACAGAGATCTCAAACTATCTTTCTTTTCATCCTTCTAATCAGAAAAACCATTCACTGCCAAGTTTTCAAGTTTCCATGTCAAAACATTTACATTTCTCAAACCTCTCGAGTTAGCAGAATCATTCAAGCATTTGCTTTCTTTTCCAGCTTCTCCGAATCTTGGGGACGAGATTCCTTTTAAGGGTGGTAGTCTGTAACATCCCAACATTTTATAAAGTTCAAAAATCACTAAAATTTAAAACTTTTCTTTTTATAAAAATAAAATATTAAATTCATAAGGAAACCAACTATAAAAGACTTCAAAGTTTAATATTTCAAATGTCACAGTTTAAACATTTTATTATCCACTCTGTTTCAAAAATCTTAAAATATAATTTGACAAATATTTTACAAACTACAATCCATTTTATTTTAAATAAATTAATTCCTTATGAGTATTTGAATTAAACCACTTAGCCATATCTATTCATAAATACAAGATTAATCAAAAGATTGTATAATTAATAAATGGGTTTCATTCCTTTAACTATGTTCAAAATATAGTTTGGAAATTATAAGCCTATAGTGTATAACTTTAAAACTTCATAGAATTTAAATTAATGAATTAGCCAAATAAACTTGGAGGACGCGCCTAGCCCAGAGGCACCTACACCGCCCCCCGAGCCAATGGTGGTGGAAAACACGGAGGAAGGGCCTCTACTCCGCCTCGCGCTCCTACTCCCCCTCGCGCGGTCACGCCTCTGCGCGAGGCAACTCCGCCGCGCGAGCCAACGCCGCCATGCGTGTCGACGCCACCACGTGCGCCCACTCCGCCGTGCGCGCCCACGCCTCCCATGCAGCCTGCGATGGAAGCGAGCAAGGCGCCAGCGGGCGCAGGTGTGTCCGCAGGGGGAGGTTCTTCCTCGCCTCCTCGTCTAGCTGGAGGTGAAGAGCGCCCTGCTGCCGTGGGCGTCGAAGAGGACACTGGCGCGGACGGGGGCGGAGCCGAGGCTAGCCCCCGAGCTCTCCCCGAGGTTAGGCTCTCGGGGCTCGACGCCCGGGCTGGGCCCTCCTCAAGCCAGGATCTGGTCCTTCGAGGCTGGGACTGGAGCGCGGGGCGCCGCGAGGTCGCCTTCGGCCTCGTGAGGGAGTCCCTGGAGGGCTTGGAGGCGCACCTCGCCCTCCGGGACATACAGCTCGCCCAGCAGCGGGAGGAGCTCGCGAGGTCGTGGGCGTCCTTCAATGTGGCCGTTGAGGCGCGCCGGCTGGAGGACTTGGCGGTGCAGGCCGCACGCGAGGAGGCCACCCGCTTCGCCAAGGAGATCCGCGAGGGGGCCATTCGCGATGCTGCAGAACTTCTCGCGCCCCTCCAAGAGGAACGTGATGCCGCTGCTGAGCTCCTGCGCGAAGCCACGGCCGAGCGCGACACAATGGAGGTCGCACTGGCGCAGAAACGGTGCGAGCTGGGCCAACTGGAGGCCCAGCTGCTCACCGCTCACCAGGCCGCGCAGGCAACCCTGGAGGGGGACCGCAAGGGCCTTGCTGAGCGTGAACAGCAGCTGGCCCTCAAGGAGAAGGAGCTGCAGCAGCACGACGAGCAATGGCTTCAGGCGGAGAAGGACCTAGCCACCCAGCGCGAGGAGCATGAGGCGCGCGAAGGAGACCTAGCCCAGGCGCTCTTGAATTACGATGAGAACGTCGCTGCCCAGAAGCTTGCTTTTGAACGCTTCGAGCGGAGTTTCGCCGAGAAGAAGAAGGAGGCGGAGAATGCCCTTGGGGAGCGTGAGAAGCAGTTCCGGCTGACCAAGTCTCAGGAGTACCGTGACTTGGCTCAGAAGTAGGAGGACCGCTTCAAGGCCAGCCATGCCGCAGATGCTCAGCGGATCGCTGAGCTCGAGAAGGCCAACTCCAAGCTGGAGGCCCGCCTCAAGCGTGCCAAGGATGGTCGTCGCCGAGTGGAGGAGGCCCGCACCGAGGCAGTTCATGACCTCAACTCCTTGGCAAAGGATGTGGAGGAGAAGGTGGCTCCCACGATGGAGCGGGCGGTGGAGGCGACGGACTCTGCCCAGGCGACCCGCGCGCTTATGAAGCAGCGCGAGCACATGTTCGAGGCGCTGGTCGCTCGGGGCAATGTGCTCGCTGCGCAACTAGGCGCGGACGCGCCGCACACCGAGGTCCGAGGCCGTGTTGATGCTGCCATGTACCTGGTCTACCTTGACCAGCTCTTCACGGCCCTCGAGGGTCCTGTCGCCGAGCTTCGCGAGATGTTCGAGGACGAGAGCCGGCAGCTCCTGGGGGTGGTCGTCGATCGTATCTTCACCAACCTCAGGATCCTCACGCCAGTCTTCGACCTCTCCACCGTGACAGAGGCCAACCAAGGCGAGGATGTGCGCAGGGTCTCCAATTCCCTCCGCGAGCAAGTTGACGCTTTCTGCAACCGCTTAAGGCGTGCGGAGGCTGCGGCGGAAGACAGCGAGGAGGACGCCGCCTCTACCGAGACCGAGGAGGGCGCCGTGGAGGAGGCCCAAGACAACGACACATCCGCCTGAGCCACACGTTATTGCGCCTGCGTGCGCTTGTATCTGAAACAATCTTATGTTTAGACATTTGTGATCTTTTGGCCTGTAATATACTCTTATTTGCCATTTGCTTTTAGCTTGCTTGCCCCTCGAGAGGTCTCTTTGGACTCATCTTCATGTCTATTTGTACTCTGCGTCGGTAGGACCCATCTCTTCGTGGCATGACTCCGCCACTTTGGTATGCAGGAGCAATGACTCCGCAAGGCCGGGGGGAGTTTAGGCCTAGGACAAGTAAGAGCCCTGAGTCGCGATGCTCAAGTGCCCCCCTTAGACGTACGAGTAGTGCATGAAGCGTGAGGGAAAGCGAAGTCTCTTGAGGGGCAAACGTGCGCTAGAGGAGAAAACGCTCTCAAGGCGTGGGTGCAAGACTTAGCTTCTCGAGGTTTTCACTCTGTAGAGGATTTTAGACTGGCGAGGAGGTCCTCTTGAGGGATCGTTCCGGGATGCTTCCTCAGGCTTGCGGGGGCATTTCTTCCCTGTAGATGTTAGAGGGGCGAACCCAAACGCTGGAACACGGTACAGGGGACTCGTGCGCGCTTATAGGTCCCCTCAGGCGTTCCACACGAGGAGAGTGAGTACCAAGGTCGTCTATAGAGATGGCATGTTTGTGGGATCTTGCCCTCCAGCCAGAGCTCGGATCCTTGGATTTTGCAGTGCTGCTGGTGTGTCATTTGAGGCACTGGCACCGTACTCAGCCCCCGCTCATGAGGTACGCATGTGGAGAGATATAAGCGCACATTTCAACAAAGTAATGCGTAAATAAAACTCACCACCATATATTACATAGCGGCGCTGTGGCGCTAAGTTCACTTGGGAACGAAATTGTCTCATTATGCTTGGGGTTGCCAAGTTAGTGTTTTGACCATGTCGAGGCATGGGGACAACCCATTAGTGACAGAGACTCTCAACGGCCCAAGGTGGCTCGTTACATTGAGAGCTTGGAGGGTTGACCCTCGAGAGAAGCCTTTGGAGCTTGGAGGTTTAAGCCGTGAGCTTTTAACCTCGAGAGACAAAAAGTGCTTGGAGGTTGAGTCGTAGGCTGCCTCTTCCGCCAGATGTCTTGACGTGAAAATGATCACGGGCGTGACGATGATCACGTTCTGCGTTTGTTCCTTCCGGAGACAAAAAATTCTGTGAGGTTTAAGCCGTGAGCTTTTAACCTCTGGAGACAAAAATTGCTTTGGAGGTTGAGCCGTAAGCTGCCTCTTCCGCCAGATGTATTGACGTGACAATGATCACAGGTAGAACTTGCCTAGGTGCATGATGTTCCATGGATTCTTGACGAGGATGCCGTCTTGAGTTTCGAGTCGAGCATCGCCAGGCCTGGAGATGTGGGTGACCCTGTAGTGACCTTCCCACATCGGGGACAGCTTGTGGAGGCTTTCCCTGGAGAGGATTCGCCTGAGGACGAGATCGCCTGCCTCCATGGTACGCGAGCGCACGTTGCGGCTGTGGTAGTGTCTCAGGTCCTGCTGGTATTTGGCCGCCCGGAGAGCGGCGCGGCGTCGTAGTCCCTCAAGGAGCAGCAGGTCGTCGTTGTGGAGGTCCTCTTGCTGGTCCTCTTTAAAGGCAAGGATCCGCGGGGATCCATGCTTTATCTCTGAGGGGAGGACTGCTTCGGCTCCATAGACGAGGGCGAACGGTGTTTCCCCAGTAGGCTTGGGTGGCGTTGTGCGGATGGACCAGAGCACCGAAGGGAGCTCGTTGATCCAGCCCTTGCCGTGGCCTTTGAGGATGTCGAAGGTCCTTGTCTTTAGGCCCTTGTGGACTTCTGCGTTTGCTCGCTCAGCCTGTCCGTTGCTCTGCAGATGTGCGCAGGATTTGCTCCAGGGGAAAAGAGGTAACCACCGTGATGGGGTTCCCCTGGAAGTAGTGTCGCGGCTTTCTTGAGGCTGAAGAAGTAGACTGGATGCTCGACAAGGGTAGTCTACGTAGCCTTGGTGGCTTCTGCCTGAAGGGGCTCCGCTAGGCCATAGAGGGGGTTGACCTCTAGAGGCTTGTCCTGGCCCTCGAGGGAGTTTGCCTGTGCAGGCTTTTTGGGGTCCTCGAGGGGGTTGGCCTATGGGGGCTCATCAGGCTCCCTTGAAGGATCATTTTGCAGTGGTTCACTTGGGGCGGGCCTCTCCTGTGGCTTTGGGCCTGGCGGTGGGTTTGTGAGGGCTGCCCTTTCGTCGAGCTCTTCCTCAGGAGGTTTCGCTTTGGAGTGGTTGCACTCTTCTTGTGGGGTACTGGCTCTTCCCTTTCTACCACAAGGACAGCACTCGTGGTCTGTGGAGTTGCTGATAGATACAACTTTAGGTGCTCGCCTATCCTTGGGACGACCATTACTGGTGGGCTGGCTAGGTACCTCTTCAAGTCCTCAAACGCTTTTTCCGCTTCAGGTGTCTACTTGAATGTGCCTGTTCTTTTCATGATCTTGAAGAACGGCAGGGCTCTTTCGCCGAATTTTGAGATGAATCCACCCAAGCTGGCCATGCAGCCTGCCAGGCGTTGCATGTCCTTCAGACTGCGT
The DNA here is from genome assembly GCA_026929855.1 of Poa annua. Classification (NCBI taxonomy): domain Eukaryota; kingdom Viridiplantae; phylum Streptophyta; class Magnoliopsida; order Poales; family Poaceae; genus Poa; species Poa annua. The sequence continues at coordinate 26,780,759 of CM049432.1, forward strand.
GGAGGTTGCATGTCCTCTATGGCCTTGATTTTGTCACGGTTAGCCTCTATGCCCCGATGGGACACGAGGAACCCAAGCAATTTTCCTGAAGGCACTCCAAAGACACACTTGGCGGGGTTGAGCTTGATGTTCACCTTGCGCAGGCTGGCGAAAGTCTCTTCGAGGTCCCTGAGGAGAGTGTTTCCCTCTCAGGATTTTACGACAATGTCATCGACATATGCCTCGGCTTTTCTCCCCATTTGCTCGCCAAGCGCTATCCTCATTAGCCTCTAGAAAGTGGCTCCGGCGTTTTTTAGGCCGAAGAGCATGCAGACATAGCAATTCACACCGCAAAGGGGTGAGGAAAGCCGTCTTCTCCTCATCTTCCTTAGCCATTTTTATCTGATGATAACCAAAGAAAGCATAGAGGAAGCAGAGGAGGTTGCAGCCTGCCGTGGAGTCCAACATCTGGTCGATTCTTGGCATGGGATAAGGGTCCTTGGGGCAGGCCTTGTTTACATCGGTGTAGTCGATGCAGAGGCGGCCTCCTCCGGCGGGTTTTGGGACTACCACGCCGTTGGAGAGCCAAGTCGGGTGCGCGACTTCGCGGACGACCTTTGCCGCTTTGAGCTTCTCGACCTCTTTGACGATGAATGCTTGCTTCTCGGGGGCTTGTTTTCTTGCTTTTTGCTTGACGGGGCGCGCGTTTGGAAACACGGCTAAGTGGTGCTCGATCACCTCCCTCGGTACATCAGACATGTCTGACGGTGTCCACGTAAACATGTCAGAGTTTGCCTGGAGGAAGGCGACGAGCACGCTTTCCTATTTGGGAGGCAGTGCGGCGCCAATGGCGACGCTAGCCCCCGAGCCCTCAGCCCCCGAGCTGCTGGAGCTTAGAGAGACTTTCTTTGTAGCGGCTGTCTCCTGGGAGAACAATTGCTTCTTCTTCTTGGGTCTCTCAAGAGGCTCCATGTCCTCGTCTGCGGGGAATGCCATGGCGACGGCCTTGTAGGCCGTCTCGACAGCACACGTAGCATCCAGGACATGTCCACGGATGGTGATTGTGCCAGCGCTGCCGGGGATCTTGACCATGTTGTAGGCATGATGCGTGACGGCCAGGAATTTCGCGAGCGCGGGGTAGCCGAGGATGGCATTGTACGGCAGGCCGATGTGCACAACATCGCAGTCGATATGCTCGGTGCGGTAATTTTCCTCGCTTCCGAATGTGACGGCTAGCCTGACCTGTCCCAGAGGATCGATCGAGCCGCTGGTGACTCCCGTGAAGGGCCTAGAGGGCATGAGCCGCTCGTAGGGCACTTGAATCTCTTCGAACGTATATGTGGAGATAACATTCAGGCCTTCTCCACCATTAATGAGTGTCTTGGAGACAGCGACGTTGTCGATGGTGGGGCTGCAGACCAGCGGGAGGGTTCCAACAGCCTTGGTGGACTTGGGGTGGTCCTGAGCGTCGAAAGCGATGGTGTACTGCGACCACTTGAGGGGCCTGGCGATCTTGATGCTAGGGAGGGCAGCATTGAGTTCGCGGGCAAACTGCTTGAACTGATTGTTCGACTTTGGCGCCTGCGCCCCACCGAGGATGCAGGCGATGGCGCCTTTTGGGGCTTGGTAGCCACCGTCCTCCTCGTCAGGGAGATTGCCATTCTTCTCCGCAGCATTGGCCTGGTTGCCAGATGGCTCCTGGTAGCCGCTCTTGCGCCCGCTCCCGCGGTAGCCACGGCATCGACCGCGACCGCCACTGCCTTCTGCTTGCTCGCGCTATTTGCTCAACCTCTTGAGGTCGAAGCTAGTCTCGGTAGAGTGACCGCGCCTGTTGTGGTAGATGCGGAATGGGCGGTGGTCATCTTTCCTCTCTCCAGGCTCGGGAGAGTCCCTGCGGGCGCCCTTCGCGTCAGGCTCTGCCGCGAAAACCGTGGTGGCCTTGCGCTTGGGCTCCTCCTTCTTCTTCTGGCTCCTGGACCCCTCAGCGTGCTCGTCTCCTCTCGAGGACATTTTGACGAAGGGGAGTCCCTCTTCAGCCTAGGCGTACTTGTCCGTCAGGTCGAACAGCTTCACCACAGAGGCTATCTTGTCGTGGATACCCAGCTTCTCGAGCATCCTACTATTTGTGACGCCCTCGCGGAAGGCGGCAATGACTTGGGTGTCAGGGATGTTCGGGATCTTGTTGCGCACTTGGCTGAAGCGCTGGATGCACTTGCGGAGAGTCTCATCCTTCTTCTGGACCACAGCGCGTAGGTCGTTGTGGGTGAGGGCGCGCTCGTACGTCCCTTTGAACTTGGAGACGAACTGCTTGCAGAGCTCCTCCCAAGAGTTCACAGAGTCCTCGTGGAGGTTCAGGAGCCACGACAGCGTAGAGTCGCGAAGCGCGTGGGAGAACCAGTTGGCCATGACCATGTCGTCTCCACCTGCAGTTAGATGGAGGTTGCGTAGAGCTGCAGGAACAGGAACTCGATGGGGTTGCTGGAGTCGTCGTAGTCCTTGGGGAGAGGCGGCCTAAACTTCAGGGCCAGACCACGCGACGCAGGGAGCGGGTGAACGCCATGCAGCCGGTGGCGTACGTGGCGACTCCGTGCTGCAGTGCGTTGCGGTTCTGCTGGCCCGCCTGGCCGATCTCTTCCACGAGCCTGTTCGGGCGGTTGAGCTGGAGCTCCATCCCCACGCGAGCGTCGGGCGCGGTGCGCTGCACGATCAAGCAATCATGCGGCGAGGACGCGTGCGAGGCAGCCCTCTGCGTCGCAGCCGGTGCATGTCATGGCGGAGGCGGAGGCGCGTCTGTTGCGACCGTGCCCGCGAGAGAGGGGTGCACGTTGGACTGCGACGGAGCGGGGCGCGCCGTGGCGATGCCAACGAGGTGGTTGAGGCGCTCCAGCCATTGCTCGTGGGCCTCAGCGGTGGGTTGGTAGCGGAGAAGTTCCTGCGCCATGAGAAGCGCGGTGTGAGGCGCAAGGTCCGTCCTGCCAGGGCCAGAGCCGCTCGGGCGCCGCGTCGGGTGTGACGACTGCGCGTCCTCCTGGTGCTCGGAGTTGTGCTCGGGCTCCTCCGCATGAGGGCCCGAGTGGGCGCTCTCTTCACGGCGGGGTCGGCCCCGTCGTGCGCGAGTGGTCGTGGCGCCTGGTGGGGCGCGCGCTCCCTCAGGCGCGCGTCGGTTGACGCGGGCCGCGCGGGTGTTCGCCATGGCGTGGAGGCAGCTCGAAGGTCGTTGACGCGCCTCAATCCCCTACCTGGCGCGCCAAATGTCGGGTTATGACTCCCTCGAAACGGGGATAGTCACTTCCTGAAGTGTAGTTTGTGAAGGGATTGAACGCGGAGGTCAAGATCCTTGAGTGGCACGGCGACGTGCTCGCCGGACCTGGAGACGAAACACCCACGGAAGAGTTGGACACCAGCCCGTACCCAGGTTCACAGCCCTCGAGAGGAGGTAAGACCGCTACTCCTACTTGTCTGTATTGAACTATGGTGATTACAGTACAGCAGAGCTTGCCGAGGGCCCACTTGAGGCAGTTCTTGCCTCGGGAGGGAAGCGATGATCTTCCTCCTCCTCCAACCAGAGGCTATCGTACTCAGCAGCGCTATGGTTTACAAGTGTTGTAGCAAGCAATTGGCCGACCTCTGCTACGACGGAGGTCTTGCCCCTTTTATAGGCGTCTAAGGCGCTCTTCTTCTGCTCGGCGTCCGGCGTGGCTCGCACACGGTAGTGTCGTGGAGGAGCAGGAGTCCACCACCGCCCGATCGTCCATGGACGTGGTCCATCATCGATAAAGTTGGGCGCCGTGGCCGACAGGCGGTCGACCGTGCAGTACTGCCCGCAGGGACGGCAGTCTCTGTGGTGGAGCCCGCGATGACGTTCTCTTTGGAGGGTTGTGCCGTCCATCTGCTTTATCGTTAGAGTAGAAGGTCTTGGCAGTCCTGGAGCAGGCGGCGCAACTTTATTGACTCCTTTATCATCAAAACGGCAACGGAAGTGCCTGCGTCACCATGTGGGCGTGGCAGAGGCCATGTGCGTCCCGCTCCACATCCTTGGCCGCGATGTTACCCCACAGGCCCGGAGAGGCCTGTGGAGGGATTCCTGTTGACTTCCCTCCAGGCACGCTGGCGCCTCGAGAGGGTCTCCTGAAGTGAGGGTCCCCGTGAGGCCCTCGCTTCCTCTTCAGGCCCTCGAGGGGAATTGCCTCTCGAGGGTCCCGCCAGGCGGCGAGGCTTGGTCCTTAGTCGCTTTGTCTAGTTAGCCCGCGTGCGAGGCCTGGGGGGAGTGGGCTCTTCATACCCCATTCTCCACTGGGCCAACATAATCATAAGTATGTATTAGTCCTAGGAAGGGCGGTTTATTAGCATAGGTTCACTCACACAACACTTGTCAAAACACTAAAGATTAATCATCTATATGAAGTGAAAGCACTAGACAGAATTCTCGTGTGTCCTCAGGAACGTTTGGTCATCATAAGTAAACAAATCGTCTTGTTCTTTGCTCTCAAAAGGATTAGGCCACTGGCTGCAATTATAATTGGCGCGCTCTATTTACTCGCACTTTATTTATCTATTATATAAAAAACTTCTAAAAACTTGTCTAGTAGTGTTACAGTGAAATCCTCATCAAAACCACTTGTCAGCACCTTCTGCTCCTCGTTAGGTTCGACACACTTATTTATCGAAAGTACTGCGATACACCCCTTATACTTGTGGGTCATCATGAATCTCACTTGGAGGATAAAATTTAGAATAAAAGAGAGATACAACTTCCTCCCATCCAAGAGAGTGCCTATTCTTCAACAATTTATACCAATGCGCAACTCTTCCACCAAGGGATATAGAAAATAATTTCTTCTTAACTTTGTCCATTGAAATACCTGCACACTTGAAAAACTCGCATAATTCATGTAAAAATAGCAAATGATCACCAGGATGGACAGTTCCATCCCCTACATGGCGGTTACCCATAACACGATCAATAATTTTCATAGGTATTTTAAGTGGCACTATTTCTTCAGGTGGCTTTAGAATAACACAAGCATCATCATTATCAAATATTGGAGGCAAAACATTATCAAGGCAAAATAATTCTTCCAAAGCTGAGGAGCAAAAAAGATTATTTTTGTTTAAACCAGCTCCCCCAAGATTAGACTTTTCCATAGCCTTAGTAATAATAGTGTCCACATAATTTATAATAATAACGTTGCTACCACTATTATGTAAACTAACTTCCATAGAATTTAATATAAATTTCATAAAGATCTCTAATTTTCTTGTTGTTTTCCATTTAGCCTAACTAGTGTAATAAAAACAAGAAACAAAAAGTAATAACTATAGAATCTAAAAGATATACCTTCCAACGCTTACCTCCCAGGCAACGACGCCAAAAAATAGTCTTGATGACCCACAAGTATAGGGGGTGTATCGTAGTACTTTCAATAAATAAGAGTGTCGAACCCAACAAGGAGCAGAAGGTGCTGACAAGCGGTTTCGATGAGGATTTCACTGTAAACACTAGCAGACAAGTTTAGAAGTTTTTAATATAACAGATAAATAAAATGCGAGTAAATAGAGCACGGCAATTATAATTGCAGCGAGTGGCCCAATCCGTTTTAGAGAAAAGGACAAGCCGATTTGTGTACTTATGATGATCAAACGTTCCTGAGGACACATGAGAATTCTGTCTAGTGCTTTCGCTTCATATAGATGATTAATCTTTAGTGTTTCGATAAGTGTTGTGTGGGTGAACCTAGTCTAATGCACCGCCCTTCTTAGGACTAATACATACTTATGATTATGGGTCAATTGGTTCTGTCCCATGGTTTGCTGAGTTCTATCGGTCTGTGCCCTACCCGCGCAGTTTTTCGGGTATGAGCCCTGGTTTGATCGAATATAGCCCAAACGCTCGTTTCCCTCTGGTCAACCTCCTCTGACCCGCACTTGTCCTTACTGGTGGGGTCGGCCTGGCGCGGCTCGGTTGGAGTCTCGTGGGGTCGGCTAGTGTGCGGCTCGGCTCGGTTGGGATTTCGAGATGTCGGCTTGGGGCCGGGGGACTTATTTAATCAAGGGAAAACGCCGATGGGGCCCACGTGGTCTTTCTTCCCTACCTCACTACTGTCGCCCATAGAACCTCCGATGAACCCCCAAGAACAGAGCAAAACAGAGCAATAGGAGTTGGACTGAGGGCGGAGAGCAGGGTGATTGAAGGCGCAAAGGAGCTCCATCGCATCGCCATTTCCGTAGCCCGCCATTCTCCCATTGCCCGTCGAGAAGGAGGGACAAACAAGGAGCTCCATTGCCCACGCCATTGTACGGCCGCCTTTGCCGTTTGGAGTTTTTTGGTCGCCGACGGTTTCAGATGCAGTCCATCAACCCCATTTTGTCGCCGATGGTCAGTGTTATATTCTCTCCATGTTTCATTTTGCTGTTTGGTGCATTATATGTGAGTAGATTTGATTTGTATTTGGATAGCGGAATGGGGAAAAACCCCAGGTTCCGCCTATTTATCTGGTTCTAAATTTCATTTGTTAAAATTGGATTCCGATAGCGATAGCTATAGCTATAGCGATGGCATCGATCTCTGTGCTCTGTGCAATTACGAAGCAACTCTCTGTTTCACACTAACTCGTGGTTCCACTTTCAAAGTCCCGATGGAACGCAGTTTCAAAACGGCCGTTGTAAGTATTGCCTTCAAATTCGAGGGAATGTCTTTTGTTTTCCTTCAATGAATGTCTTCATAGTTTCTCCGGTTTTTTATTACATGTAGGTTCTGCCATGACCTTTAAGATATCTTCTAGATCAGAGCCGGGGACTTGGCCCTCGTAATAACTGGATGGAGGCTAGGTGTCCGAACGGAGACCAATACTTGTTCTACCTGGATAAGTGGGTAGAAGATGACGCAGAACATCCATATCTTGTTAAGCAGCTAAGTGGTAGCCCGAACATCCATATATACACGGAGATCTGTGGAACGCAGTGGAGAGCACTATGTGAAGGCTACGGCATCGAGGAGGGCAATGTTGTCAAATTCTCTTGGAATGAAGATCTGCATTTGTTTAATGTTGAAGTGACTAACAAACACAATGCTGCAAATACTCTTGTGCAACACACGGGTATGCTCGTTTGTGTTCGTTTTCTTACACATTGAGTAGTTTACAAGTTTTATGAATGTCTTCCCCTCTTTGATCAGAGTTTCAACATATTGACGGACACTGCAAGCCTGCCCTCGTGTCGAGCATATTTCACGAACCGAGAGATGTCACCTATTCAGATATGAATGCGATATCTCTCGTTTTATTGCAAGATGCCACGATGCAGTTGGAAGAGATCCCTCAATACTACGTGCGCAAGATTGAGAATGATTATTTAGATGAAGATACTATGGTATCTGATACGATGCTCATGTTCTGTCATTTGAATGATCTCTCAGTTTCTGTCATTTGAACTATTATGATATGATGCTCATGTTGTTTTCATAGCATCTAAAGATTGAGTTACTAGATGGCTACCCCGAGGTTTTTCCACCGCGTGAGCTCATATTACGGCAAGATCACGGAGTTTCTCGTCTTTTGGGGAATGATGTCGAGATCTTTGGATCATATCATGTGGTCAACGGCTACGAATAACTCGAGTTCGAGAGGAACTGGGATCTATTCTGGAAGCAACTGCCGATTCGGTTTGGTGATCTCTACGTTATCAAGGTGATCATCAAGGTGGAGTACATCCAGCTGACATTTGTGAAGGACAGTGAATAGATCGAGCAGTCGGACGAAGAAATCGAGCAGTCGACGAAGAAATCGAGCAGTCAGGCGAAGAAATCAAGCAGTCGGACGAAGAGATCAGCGACCCCAGCGAAGAGAACGACAAGTGGGTTGGCTAGATGTTGTCTGGCTTTGAGGACGACAGCGAAGAGACTGATTAATAATACTAATCCCTTATATTTTGGTCGGATGTAATTTGGTCGAACACCTTATGGGCTCTGGGCATGAACTGTGCACGCTCTGGGCATGAAGTGTGCGCGCTCTGGGCATGAACATTCAAATGATCATACATGATTGAAAAAAATCCAAAACATGTGAAACCAGCACACATTGTCTTATTATGTGACATAGTTATGATAAAAAAATATAAACCTGGGTTTGGTTAATTTCATGAAAGATGGTACGCACAAATGAGCTATCACGAACAAAGAGTTATAGAGTTCGTAGAAGAGTGAGAGGGTTTAGGTTTCGATAAAATAAAATAAAAAACACAAAAATCACAAAATCTTCATTTCATTGTTACTAAGAAGCATCTACACTTCGGTTTTCATTTTCATATTTTAAACTTCTTTTGGAGACGTTCAAAGTGCGTTTGACCTGGTTTGACCAGACATTCAAATGATCATAAATGATTCAAAAAAAATCGAAAAATGTGAAACCAGCGCACATTGTCTTATTATGTGATATAGTTATGATAAAAAAAATGTAAACCTGGGTTTGATTAATTTCATGAAAGATGGTACCCACAAATGAGCTATCACGTACAAAGAGTTATAGAGTTCGTAGAACAGTAAGAGGGTTTAGGTTTCGATAAAACCAAAAAAAAATCACAAAAATCACAAAAGCTTCATTTCATTGTTACTAAGAAGCATCTGCACTTCGTTTTTCATTTTCATATTTGAAACTTCTTTTGGAGACGTTCAAAGTGGTTTTACCAGGTTTGACCAGATATTCAAATTATCATAAATGATTAAAAAAATCGAAAAAATGTGAAACCTGCGCACATTGTCTTATTATGTGACATAGTTATGATTAAAAAAATATAAACCTGGGTTTGGTTAATTTCATGAAAAATATTACGCACAAATGAGCTATCACGTACAAAGAGTTATAGAGTTCGTAGATGAGTGAGAGAGGATTTATGATTCGATAAAAATGTTCGATAAAAATGCCTTATTGCCACTTCAAAATGAAACTTGGACACTTTATCAAACTTTTCAAAACCCCGTTGAGTGCCTCCAAACCCCATTTGAAAAATGACCGTCGATCTAACCCTACCGCTGAACTATAGCCGTTTGATCGTCCTGTAGAAGGAATCTGGTAGACTCGGGGCTCATTCTACGATCTGATTGGCCGTGCTCATTCTGCACAACCCGTTCGATGTGTTTCAAATGAGCTCCAAAGGTAGGGTAAACGACCACATTTCTAAGCAAAAAGGGGGGTGGACTGGCAAGAGCCGCACCGCCGCATGTGACCGTTACACGCTCACCGCGGACCCACCATTTGCCTCCTCTTCATAGATAGAGCACCTATCCTCCTCCTTCCTCCTGTTCATCTTCTTCTTCCTCGCATTCACAGAGCATCCATTCTTCCTCGCATAGACAGAGCATCCATTCTTGCTCGCATAGACAGAGGACCCATCCTTTATCGCATAGAGAGAGCATCCATCCTCCTCTTTGGACCATCTTCTTCTTCCTATTCCTTCCTCTTCTTCCTCTCTGGTGACGAAGGGGAGCAGCAATGTCGAGCTCCTCCACTTCATCCGCTCGCCCCAATTGGCCAAGGCAGCATGAGGTGACGTTGCCGCCATGTTCTAAATGCTCACGCAAGGAACTACAGCTCCGTCGGATTACTAAGCATGGAAGGAACATGGGGCGTGAATATTTGACATGCGGGAGCCTACCACAAGATGTAAAGATCTTTCTCTCACATCCTTTTGATTTGATTTCTTCAGTGTTTTCATTTTCTTGCTCAGATCTGGGATTGAGGGTTCAAGTTGACTTTTTCAGGGTATAGATCCATGCAACTAGTTCAAGTGGTTGGATGAATACGTTGCACAGCTTAAACAGGAGAGGTGCGCGCACAACGACCTTCCTCTACCGTTTGATGTAGAGATTGCACCCTCTGCTCCGCCGATGGGGCATGCGGAAGCAGAAGTGAGAGGCGAATTGAAGAAGTTGAACAAGCACTTAAGGAAGATGAATGATCTGAAGAAGGAGGCTAATTTGATAGCTGCAGGATTTTATCTCTGTATAGTTGCTCTAGGATTTGTTTATCTATTGATTATTAGTCTTAATTAAATAATGCGATGTAAGCATAATTAATGCGATGTAACCAACCGCTTTTATGATAAGCCAGTCGTCTCATTTGGACCAACCGCTTCTACTCCAGAAATTAGAGGCAGATCTATACACCAACACGTTCAATGCTACCGACAGCTTTGGAATATTGTGATATACTCCCTCTTCTGTTTTTTTTTTGAATTTACTCCCTCTTCTGAGTCAATTTAGAACGGAGTGAGTATAATATAAAGAGGTCGCCCACACACCCAACTTGCGGTTGTGATTCTCTGTGGGTTCCACATCCCGTGGGCCCGGCCCACCAAGTCAATACCCCACCAGGTCAGGCTTGTGACCCGGCCCCACCAGTCAGACTAGTGCCACAGCCCCACCAGTCAGACTTGTGCCACAGCCCCACCAGTCAGACTAGTGCCCCAGCCCCACCAGTCATACTAGTGCCCCGGCCCCACGCGCCGACCCCAGGAAATCCCAACCGAGCCGACAAACGAGCCGAGCCACGCTAGGCCGACCCCACCAGTCAGGCCAAGTGCGGGTCAAAGGAGGTTGACCAGAGGGAAACGAGCGTTTGGGCGATATTCGAGCAAACCAGGGCACAAACCAGATAAACAGCACGGGTAGGGCTCAGACCGATAGAACTCAGCTAGGTATGGCACATAACCAATTAACCCTATGATTATACCCCTTGCAAGCATCGGCAAATGCAAGAAAGTAATTGAGATAAATCTAACCACAACCTTAAACTCTGAGATCCTGCTATCCCTCATGCATCGAGATATCAAAGGGGGTTTAGGTTTCTGTCACTCCGGCAACCCCATATTAATATTCGAATACACAATGCATTCCCCTAGGCCCATAAAGGTGAAGTGTCATGAAGTCAACATTCACATGACACCACTAGAAGAATACCACCATAACTTAAATATCAAAACATTAAATATTACTCAACATAGTTCACTACTAACATCTAGACTTCTCCCATGTCCTCAAGAACTAAACGAACTACTCACGACATATTATTTGGAACATGATCAGAGGTAATATAATGATGGATAACAATCTGAACATAAACTTAATTCAACGGTTTCACTCAATAGCATCAATAATAAGACTAATCAGCACCAGGAGAGTTTCCCCTATCAAATACACAAGATTCGGCCCTAGATGTTACAGTGGGAACGGAGTGGACCAATGAAGATGTCGGTGTCGGTGGTGGATATGGTGGTCATGATGATGCAGCTCGACGACGGTGACAATGGCGATGATTCCCCCCACACCCGCCCCCCCCCCCCTCCTCTGAGAAGGGATTTCCCCCGACAGATTTCTCCTTGCCGGAGAGCTTTTCTGTCTCGGTGTTCTCCGCCTCCTGGAGGAGGAGGAGATGGTTTCTGTCTAACCCCCGTGCCTTAGGTTTTTGGGGACATGAAGTACACGAAGGGGCTCTGCCAGAGGTGGGCAGGGCCCCTCATGATGTGACGGCCCGACAGGCAAGGGAGTCGTGACACGACATACTCTGGACCCCCTGGGCTCACCTCTGGCTCCCCTTTTGGCTCCCTCCGGCATCTGATAAAATAGGCTTTTCCAGACTCTTCATTTTTTTTTCTGAGCTTTGAAAATCCAGTATCTTGACGGTACTTTTTCCAGCAGAATTCAGACTCCGGTGATCCATCTTTCAATAATCATCAAACATGAAAAATAGATGAAATAACATAAGTATCATATCCAAATATGAAATGTATTAATGAATAACAGTAAATTGTGATATAAAATAGTGATGCAAAATGGACGAATCATCTATTAACAAGATGCCACATTGACAGTTCCCTGTTTTCGTATGTTTTTGGTTTCAAAAAAACCCTTAAGGAAATAATCTCGGAATTGGACGAATTTAATACCAAAGTCCCTATTTTTCACGGGAGGTTCGCGAACACCGAAGAAGAGACGGAGAGGGGCCACGAGGACCCTAGATGAGGTCCCGACGCGGGTCCCCCTATCGCATGGGCCCATCATAAGGGCGCCTCGGCGCTCCACCGCCTTCGCCCTTTCGCCTATTTAAAGGCCCCGATAATACAACACCTAGGCCCCGAACACTTTTCCTCCACGAGTTCCAGAGTCGCCGTCGTCATCAACCCTAGTTCGGGAGGGATCAGAAGCTCTTCCTGGCACCCTACCGGAGAGGGGAATCATAACCGGAGGGTGATACGTCTCCAACGTATCCATAATTTCTTATGTTCCATGCTATGTTATATCATGTTATTACATGTTTTATATGCAATTTATATAGTTTTATGCATTTTCTGGGACTAACCTATTAACAAGATGCCACAGTGCCAGTTCCATGTTTTTTCTGCTGTTTTTGGTTTCAGAAAAGTACTTAAAGAAATATCCGCCAAATTGGAAATAAATCAACCAGGAAATATTTTTGGAATATTTGCGTCGCGAAGAACCAAAGACAAGACGATGAAGGGCCGCGAGGAGCCCTCACCACCTGCTGTTGCGGGCCCCATCCTGGCCGCGCCAGGAGGTGATGAGGCGTCCTCAGGCGGCCACCAACCTAGGTCTTTCGCCCATAAATATCCCGCTAACCTAAAAACGCTTCACGGTTAGACACTTTTTCCTCCACGGGTTTCGAACGCCGCCGCCATCGCCGAAAAGATTCGGGGGACAGAAGTCTGTGTTCCGGCACCCTGCCGGGACAGGGAATTGCCCCCGTAGCCATCTCCATCGACTTCACCACCATCTCCATCGCCGTTGCTGACTCCTATGATGAGGAGTGAGTAGTTCTTCCCTGGGGCTGCGGGATCTACGGTAGCTATGTGATCCATCTCTCTCTCCCATGATGTGGTCTTTATGTGATCATGAGATTTGTAATCTAGTTGAATATGTGATGCTTGTCGGCCCAGTGGAGACTGGGGTATGAAGAGCCCACTCTCCCCAGGCCCCGCACGCGGGCTGACCTGACAAAAACGACTAAGGACCAAACCCTCACTTGAAGAGACCCCCGAGAGGCAAATCCCCTCGAGGGGCTGAAGAGAAAGTCGGCCTGAAGAGGACTCGCGCTTCAGGAGACCCTCCCGAGGCGCAGCGCGCCTAGAGGGAAGTCAACAGAAACTCCTCCGCAGGCCTCCCTAGGCCTCTGGCGAAACTTCGCGGCCAAGGAAGTACGGTAGGACGCACATGGCCTCTGCCGTACCCGCAGGGTGACGCAGGCGCCCCCCTTTTGCCGTTTTGGTGATAAAGGAGTCAATAAAGTTGCGGCGGATGCGCCAGGACAGCTGATACCTTCCTCTCTGACCATAAAGCAGCTGGACGGCGCAACACTCCAAGAAGATCGTCGTCGTGGGCTCCACTCCGGAAAATGTGGTCCCTGCGAGCTGCTCTGCGCGGTCTGCATCTTGTCGGCCACCGCACCCAACTTTATCGACGATAGAACGCGTCCAGGAACGAGCCCGCAGCGGTGGACTCCAACTCCTTCACGCCGTTGCCGTGAAGGAGCCCACCTTGGAGGCCAAGCTGAAGGAAGACGCCTACGTCGCCTATAAAAGGAGCAAGACCTCCACCGTAGAGAAGGTCAGCAAATTTGCTAGGAGAACACTTGTAAAACCTAGCTCGGCTGAGTAGGATAGCCTTGACCTGAGGAGGAAGAAGACCATCGCTTCTCTCCCAAGGCACGAACTGCATCAAGAGGGCCCTCGGCAAGCTCAGCTGTACTGTAACCACCGCAGTGCAATACAGACAAGTAGGAGTAGCGGTTTTACCTCCTCCTGACGGCCGTGAACGTGGGTACGGGCTGGTGTCTTTCTCTGTCGTGGGTGATTCTTCTCCAGTCCAGGCGAGCACCGTCGTCGTGCCTCTCGAGGGTCTTGACCTCCGCGTTCAATCCCCTTCACGAACTACTCTTCAGGAAGTGACCACCCCTGTTCCGTGGGAGTCATAAACCGACATTTGGTGCGCCAGGTAGGGGTTGAGGCGCGTCAACGACCTTCGAGCCGCCTCCGCGCCATGGTGAACACCTGCTCCACCCGCACCGCCCAAGCCAACAGACGCGCGCCTGAAGGAGCGAGCGCCACGCCAGGCGCCACGGCCACATGCGCACGACGGGGGTGACCCCTCCGTGAAGAGCCCGCCAGCTCGGGCCCTAATGCGGAAGAGCCCAAAAAACGCCGAGCACTAGGACGATGCGCAGTCGTCACTCCCGATGCGGCGTCCGAACGGTTCTGGTCCTGGCAGGACGAACCCCGCGCCGCACACCGCACTGCTTATGGCGCAGGAACTCACAGGAACTTCTCCGCTATCAGCCTACCGCTGAGGCCCACCAGCAGTGGCTGGAGCGCCTCAACCACCTCGTCGGCATCGCCATGACGCGCCCCGCTCCGTCGCAGTCCGTCGTGCACCCCTACCTCGCGGGCACGGTCGCGCCAGACGCGCCTCCGCCTCAGCCAGGAACTGCACCGGCTGCGACGCAGAGGGCTGCCTCGGACGCGTCTTCGCTGCACGATTGCTTGATCGTGCAGTGCACCACGCCCGACGCTCACGTGGGGATGGAGCTCCAGCGCCACCGCCAGAACATGCTCGTGGAAGAAATCGGCCAGGCGGGCCAGCAGAACCGCATTGCGCTGCAGCACGGGATCGCCACGTACGCCACCGGTTGCATGGCGTTCACCCGCTCCCTGCGCCGCGTGGTTTGGCCCCCGAAGTTCAGGCAGCTTTACACCACCTCCATCCAAGCGGCATGCGGAGATGACAAGGTCATGGCCAACTGGTTCTCCCACGCGCTTCGCGACTCTGCACTGTCGTGGCTCCTGTACCTCCCCGAGGACTCTATAGACTAGTAGGAGAAGCTTTGCAAGCAGTTCGTCTCCACTTCAAGGGGACGTACGAGCGCGCTCTCACCCACAACGGCCTGCGCGCTGTGGTGCAGAAGAAGAATGAGACCCTCCGCAAGTACATCCAACGCTTCAGCCAAGTGCGCAACAAGATCCCGAACATCTCTGACACCCAAGTCATCGACGCCTTCAGCGAGGGCGTCACTAACAGCAGGATGCTCGAGAAGCTGGGTATCCACGACAAGCTCACCTTTGTGTTGAAGTTGTTCGACCTGGCGGACAAATGCGCCAAGGCTAAAGAGGGAATCCTCTTCGTTAAGATGTCCTCGAGAGGGGACGAGCACGCTGACGGGTCCAGGAGCTAGAAGAAGAAGGAGGAGCCCAAGCGCAAGGCCACCGCGGTCCTTGCGGCAGAGCCTGACGCGAAGGGCACCCGCCCGGACTCTCCCGAGCCTGGAGAGAGAAAAGACGACCACCGCCCATTCCGCATCTACCACAACAGGAGCGGTCACTCTGCCAAGACTTGCTTCGACCTCAAGAGGCTGACCAAAGAGCGCGAGCAAGCAGAAGGCAGTGGCAGCCGCGGTCAAGGCCGTGTCTACCGCGGAAGTGGGCGCAAGAGTTGCTACCAGAAACCATCTGGCTACCAGGCCAACGCTGCGGAGAAAAATGGCAACCTCCCTGACGAGGAAGATGGCGGCTATCAAGCTCCAAGGGGTGCCATTGCCTACATCCTCGGCGGGGCACATGCGCCAAAATCGAACAACCAGTTCAAGCAGTTCGCTCGCGAACTCAATGCCGCCCTCCCCAGCCTCGAAACCTCCAGGCCCCTCAAGTGGTCGCAGTACACCATCGCCTTCGACGCTCAGGACCACCCCAAGTCCACCAAGACTGTTGGAACCCTCCCGCTGGTCTGCAGCCCCACCAGCGACAACATCGCCGTCTCTAAGACACTCATTGATGGTGGAGCAGGCCTGAATGGCATCTCCGTTGAGACGTTCGAAGCGCTTCAAGTGCCCTACGAGCGGCTCATGCCCTCTAGGCCTTTCACGGGAGTCACCAGCGGCTCGATCGAGCCTCTGGGGAAGGTCAGGCTCGCCGTCACCTTTGGAAGCGAGGAAAACTACCGCACCGAGCACATCGACTTCGATGTGGCGCACATCAGCTTGTCGTACAACGCCATCCTCGGCTACCCCACGCTCGCGAAATTCATGGCCATCACGCATCATGCCTACAACATGGTCAAGATCCCCGGCAGCGCTGGCACAATCACCATCCGTGGTCATGTCCTGGATGCCACGCGCGCTATCGAGACAGCCTACAAGGCAGCTGCCATGGAGTTCCCTACAGATGAGGACATGGAGCCTCTCGAGAGACCCAAAAGAAAAAGCAGCTGTTCTCCCAAGAGCCAACCGCTACAAAGAAAGTCTCTCTAAGCTCCAGCAGCTCGGGGGCTGAGGGCTCGGGGGGCTAGCGTCACCATTGGCGCAGCGCTGCCTCCCAAATAGGAAAGCGCACACGTCGCCTTCCTCCGAACAAACTTTGACATGTTCGCGTGGACACCGTCAGATATGTCCGGTGTACTGAGGGAGGTGATCAAGCACCACTTAGCTGTGTGTCCGAACGCGCGCCCCGTCAAGCAAAAAGCAAGAAAACAAGCCCCCGAGAAGCAAGCATTCATCGTCAAAGAGGTCGAGAAGCTAAAAGCGGCAAAGGTCGTCCGCGAAGTCGCACACCCACTTGCTCTCCAACGGCGTGGTCATCCCAAAACCCGCCGGAGGAGGCCGCCTCTGCATCGACTACACTGATGTGAACAAGGCCTGCCCCAAGGACCCTTATCCCATGCAAGGAATCGACCAGATTGTGGATTCCACGGCAGGCTGCGACCTCCTCTGTTTCGATGCCATTTCTGGTTATCATCAGATAAAAATGGCTAATGAAGATGAGGAGAAGACGGCTTTCCTCACCCCCTGGGTGTGTATTGCTATGTCTGCATGCCCTTCGGCCTAAAAACGCCGGAGCTACTTTCCATAGGCTGATGAGGATAGCGCTTGGCGAGCAAATGGGCAGAAATGCAGAGGCTTACGTCGATGTAATTGTCGTCAAGTCTCGAGAGCAAGACACTCTCCTCAGAGACCTTGAAGAGACCTTCACCAGCCTGCGCAAAGTGAACATCAAGCTCTACCCCGCCAAGTGTGTCTTCGGAGTGCCTTCAGGAAAATTGCTTGGTTTCCTCGTGTCCCACCGAGATATAGAGGCTCAAGGACATGCAACGCCTAGCAGGCTGCATGGCCAGCTTGGGTAGATTCATCTCCAAGTTCGGCGAAAGATCCCTGCCGTTCTTCAAGATCATCAAAAGAACAGGCACTTTCAAGTGGACCCCTGAAACGGAAAGAGCATTTGAGGACTTGAAGAGGTACCTAGCCAGCCCACCAGTCATGGTCGCCACAAGGACAGGCGAGCACTTGAAGCTGTATCTATCAGCCACTCCACAGACCGCCAGTGTCGTCCTTATGGTAGAAAGGGAAGAGCCAGTAATCCACAAGAAGAGCGCAACCACTCCAAAGCTAAAAACCCCTGACGAAGAGCTGGACAATGGACCAGGCCTCGCAAACACACCGCCAGGCCCAAGGCCACAAGCACGGCCTGCCCCAAGTCAACCGCTACAGGATGATCCCGCCAGGGAGCCTGAAGAGCCTCCATAGGCTAACCCCCTCGAGGGGCCCAAAGAGCCTCCAAAGGCCAACCCCCTTGAGGGCCCTGAAGAGCCTCCACAGGCCAACCCCCTTGAGGGCACTGAAGAGCCTCCACAGGCCAACCCCCTAGAGGGCCCTGACGAGCCTCCACAGGCCAACCCCCTCGAGGGCCCAGCAGAGCCCCTTCAGGCAGAAGGCACCAAGGCTAAATAGACAAACCTTGTCGAGCATCCAGTCTATTTCGTCAGCACAGTACTGTGTGATGCTCGCGAGTGGTACACAATGCAGCAGAAGCTCCTCGTTGCACTCCTCATCGCCTCAAGAAAGCTGCGACACTACTTCCAGGGGCACCCCATCACGGTGGTCACCTCATTTCCCCTCGAGCAAATCCTGCGCAACCCTAATGGCACAGATCGTGTCGCAGGATGGAATATAGAGCTACAACCATTCAATTTGCGCTTCGATACCACAAGGGTAATCAAAGGAAGAGCGCTGGCAGACCTCGTCGCCGAATGGACTGACCCAACCCCTGAAGAACATTGGGGAGAAGAGCAAGAACCCTCTGGAGACAAAATGCCCACCCACTGGACCATGAAGTTCGACGGAGCTTTCGCTTGTCGCCACGGTGGGGCTGGCGTGGTCCTGATCTCACCAAAAGGCGACAAGCTATATTACACGGTCCAGTTGTGCTTCGGAATCGACAAGATCTCCAACAATATCGTTGAGTACGAAGGCCTGCTTGCTGGCCTACGCGCCGTAATCGCTCTAGGCATCAAGCACCTGCTCATCAAGGGCGACTCCCAGCTGCTCGTCAACTTCTCCAACAAAAGCTATAAGCCTAAGGACGACCACATGGCCGCATACCTCAAAGATGTCCGTAGGCTTGAGAAGCACTTCAGGGGAATGGAGCTCATGCACATCCCAAGAAAGGATTACCAAGAGGCTGATGACATCGCCAAGCGAGCATCAAAGAGGCAAGCTCAGCTGCAAGGCGTCTTTGAAGAAAGACTCGTCAAGGCATCCATAAAGCAGCCTCAAGAGGCCATGCCCGCAAGCACAGACGAAGCGCTCCCACCACCACCAACAAACGGGGCTCCAGATTGTGGGCCCCATACAGGGGAGCGTCTGTTGCTCACAGCGGTGCATCAAGAAGCAGGATGGATTGACGAGATCAAAGGCTACCTCGACAAAGGGACCCTTCCCGAGGAATATGTTGAAGCGGAGCGAATTGCCCGCCAAGCAAAATCTTACCAAATCCTCGAAGGAAACCTCTACCGCAAGCGCCCAAACGACATCGCGATCAAGTGCTTCCCTCCTGAAGAAGGCAAAATGCTGATCAAGTTAGTCCACAGCGGGGTATGCGGCCACCATTCATGCGCCCGCACCCTCGCAGGCAAAGTCTTCAGGAGCGGCTTCTACTGGCCTCAAGCACTTCAGGATGCAGTTGATATCGTTCAAGCATGTGAAGCTTGCCAATTCCACGCCAAGAAAATCCACCAACCTGCGCTGAGGCTACAGACCATTCCGCTCTCCTGGCCGTTCGCGGTCTGGGGGCTGGACATCCTGGGACATTTCCCGACAGCGCAAGGGGGATATCGCTACCTTTTCGTGGCCATCGACAAGTTCACTAAGTGGCCATAAGTGGAGGCGACGCGCACAATTACAGCAGGCGCGGCGGTGAAATTCATCAGAGGCCTAGTCTGCCGCTTCGGAGTGCCTAACCGCATCATCACTGACAATGGCTCACAATTCACCAGTGACATCTTCAGAGCTTACTGCGAAAGAATGGGCATCAAGCTCTGCTTCGCCTCAGTCGCCCATCCGCAGAGCAACGGACAGGCCGTGCGAGCAAACGCAGAAGTCCTCAAGGGCCTAAAGACCAGGACCTTCGATATCCTCAAAGGCCACGACAAAGGCAGGATCAGCGAGCTCCCTTCGGTGCTCTGGTCCATCCGCACAATGCCACCCAAGCCTACGGGGGAAACACCGTTCGCCCTCCCCTTCGGAGCCGAAGCAGTGCTCCCCACAGAGATAAAGCATGGATCCCCACGGGTCCTTGCCTTTAATGAGGACCAGCAAGAGGACCTCCACAATGACGACCTGCTACTCCTTGAAGGACTACGACACCGCGCCGCCCTCCGAGCGGCCAAATACCAGCAAGACCTGAGACGCTACCACAGCTGCAACGTGCGCTCGCGTACCCTGGAGGCAGGCGATCTCGTCCTCAGGCGAAGTCTCTCCAGGGAAGGCCTCCACAAGATGTCACCGATGTGGGAAGGTCCCTACAGGGTCACCCACATCACCAGGCCTGACGCGGCTCGTCTCGAGACTCAAGATGGAATCCCCGTCAAAAACCCATGGAACATCATGCACCTACGCAAGTTCTACCCATGATCATCGTCACGCCCGTGAGCATTGTCACGTCAAGGCATCTTGCGGAAGAGGCAGCTTACGGCTCAACCTCTAAGTATATTTTGTCCCTAGAGGTTAAAAGTTCACGGCTTAAACCTCCCAAACACTTTTTGTCTCCAAAAGGAACAAACGCAACCGTGATCATTGTCACGCCCGTGATCATTGTCACGTCAAGACATCTGGCGGAAGAGGCAGCTTACGGCTCAACCTCCAAGCATTTTTGTCTCCAGAGATTAAAAGCTAACGGCTTAAACCTCTAAGCTCCAAAGGCTTCTCTCGAGGGTCAACCCTCCGAGCTGTCCATGTAACGAGCCACCTCAGGCCGTTGAGAGTCTCTGCCACTAATGGGTGGTCCCCTTGCCTCGACATGGTCAAAACATTAACTTGGCAACTCCAAGCATAATGAGACAATTTCGTTCCCAAGTGAACTTAGCGATACGGCGCCGCTATGTAATATTTGGTGGTGAGTTTATTTATGCATTTACTTCATTGAAATGTGCGCTTATATCTCTCCACATGCGTACCTTACGAGCGGGGGCTGAGTACGGTGCCAGTGCCTCAAACGACACACCAGCAGCACTGCAAAATCCAAGGATCCGAGCTCTGGCTGGAGGGCAAGATCCCACAAACACGCCATCTCTACAGAAGACCTTAGTACTTACTCTCCTCGCGAGGAACGCCTGAGGGGACCTATAAGCGCGCATGAGTCCCCTGTACCATGCTCTAGCGTTTGGGTTCGCCTCTCTAACATCTACAGGGAAGAAACGCTCCCGCAAGCCTGAGGAGGCGTCCGGGAACGATCCCTCAAGTGGACCTCCTCGCTAGGCAAAAAGCCTCTACAGGGTGAAAACCTCGAGAAGCTAAGTCTTGCACCGGCGCCTTGAGAGCGTTTTCCCCACTAGCGCACGTTTGCCCCTCAAGCGACTACGCTTTCCCTTACGCTTCATGGGCAACTCGTACGTCTAAGGGGGGCACTTCAGCATCGCGACTTAGGGCTCTTACCTCTCCTAGGCCTAAACTCCCCCCGGACTTGTCGAGTAATTGCTTTAGCATACCGAAGTGGCGGAGTCATGGCACAAAGAGATGGGTCCTACCGACGCAGAAAACAAATAGACATGAAGATGAGTCCAAAGAGACCTCTTGAGGGGCAAGCAAGCTAGGAGCAAATTGCAAACAAGAGTATATTACATGCCAAAAGATCGCAAATGTCTAAACACATAATTGTTTCAGATACAAGCGCACGTAGGCGCAATGGCGGATAGCTTAGGCCGAGCCGTCACCATCCTAGACCTCCTCCACTGCGCCCTCCTCGGTCTCGGCAGAGGCGGCCTAATCCTCTGTGTCCTCAGCAGCGGCCTCCGCATGCTTGAAGCGGTTGCAGAAGGCATCGACTTGCTCGTGGAGGGAGTTGGAGACCCTGCGCGCATCCTAGCCTTGGGCGGCCTCCGTCACGGTGGAGACGTTGAAGCCCGGCGTGAGGATCCTGAGGTTTTGAAGATGCGGTCAACGAACACCCGCAGGAGCAGCCGGCTCTCGTCCGCTATCACCTCGCGAAGATCGGCGACGGAGCCCTCAAGTGCCGTGAAGATCTGGTCGAAGTAGACTAGGTACATGGCCGCATCACCACGACCTCGGGCCTCGGTGAGCGGCGCGTCCGCGCCAAGCTGCGCGACAAGCTCGTTGCCCCGGGCGACCAGCGCCTCGAACATGCGCTCACACTGCTTCGTAAGCGCGCGAGCCGCCTGGGCAGAGTCTGTCACCTCCGTCGCCCGCTCCATAGCGGGAGCAGCTTGCTCCTCCACGTCCTTGGCCAGGGAATGAAGGTCATGAACGGCCTCGTTTCGGGCCTCCACCACCCGGCGTCGACCATCCTTGGCGCGTCGGAGGCGGGCCTCCAGCTGGGATATGGCCTTCTCAAGCCCAGCGATCCGCTGAGCATCGACGGCGTGTCTGGCCTTGAAGCGGTCCTCCTGCTTCTGGGCCAAGTCGTGATACTCTTGAGACTTGGTCAGCAGGAATTGCTTCTCACGCTCCACGAGGGCGTCCTCCGCCTCCTTCTTCCTCTAAGAGAACTGTTGCTCGAAGCACTCATAAGCACGCTTCTGGGCAACGAAGTTCTCGTCGTATTGGTGGAGCGCCTGGGCCAGGTCCGCCTCTCGCGCCTCAAGGTCCTCGCGCTGGGTGGCGAGCGCGCTTTCCGCCTGAAGTCGCTGCTCGTCGCGCAACCGCACCTCCCTCTCACGGAGGGCCAGCTGTCGCACGCGCTCAGCGAGGCTCTTGCGGTCCTCCTCCAGGATCCCCTGCGCGGCTTGGTGGGCGCAGATAAGTTGGGCCTCCAGCTGGCTCAGCTCGCGGCGTTTTTGCGCCAATGAGCCCTCCATAGCCTCGCGCTCCGCCGTCGCTGCGCGCAGAAGCTCAGCAGCGGCGTCACGCTCCTCTTGAAGGGGCACAAGGAGCTCTGCGGCGTCACGGATGGCCCCCTCGCGGATCTCCTTGGCAAAGAGGGTGGCCTCCTCGCGCACGGCCTGCAGTGCCAAGTCCTCCTGCCGGTGCCCCTCAAAAGCCACATTGAAGGATGCCCAGGACCTCGCGAGCTCCTCCCGCTGTTGGGCGAGCTGTATATCCCCGAGGGTGAGATGCGCAGCCAGGCCCTCTAGGGACTCCCTCACAAGGCCAAAGGCGACCTCGCGGCGCCCAGCGCTCCAGTCCCAGCCACGGAGGACCAGCTCTTGGCTCGTCGAGGGCCCAGCAGCAGCGTCAGGTCCCGAGAGCCTAGCCCCAGGGTGCGCTCAGGGGCAAGGCAGTGCTCCGCCTCCGCCCACGCCAGCGTCCTCGACGGTGCCCGCGTCAGCCGGGCGCTCATCTCCTGCAGCCGGACGAGGCGAAGAAGAGGAATCTCCCCCTACGTACTCGGCCGCGCCCTGTGGCGCCTCGCTCGCCTCAGCTCCAGGCTGCGCAGGAGCCATGGGCGCGCGCGGCGGAGTCGTCTCGCGCAGAGGCGTGACCGCGCGAGGGGGAGTAGGGGCGCGAGGTGGAGTGGAGATCCTCTCCTCCGAAGCCTCCAGCACCATTGGCTCGGGGGGGCGGCCTAGAGGCCTCCGGACGAGGCGCGTCCTCCTCCGCCTGAGGCTCTGCAGCCTCGGCCCGAGGCGGAGCCGCCTCCCCATGAGGCACCTCCTACGTGGGGCCCGTGGAGGCCGTCTCCACAGGCCTCGTGGCCTCTTCAGCCACGGCCTCAGCCGTGCCTCTCTTCACATCAGCAGCCTTGCGAAGCCTACGGCGCTTCGCACGCACAAGATCACTGGCAAAAACCCAAGAAAGCTCTTCAAGAGAGGATAAAGCGAAGGGAACCAAGAATCAAACGACCAGGTGTCGTGAACACTTACCCGGACGGTGCAGCGCCAGTGTCGACCCACGCCAGGCCCTACGAGCACCAGGAAGGCATGGTCTGGGCGCTTTACCCCTCCGGAGGCGTCACCGCTTTCCTCTTGGAGGGGACCTCAGATGGCCTCGCCCCAGAGCGGTCCACGGCCGCCCCAGCGTGGCCTCCGTGAGCCCTCTCCCTCCTCGTTCTCCTCCTCCACGGGGCGCGAGGGCGCCACCACGAAGGCATCATCATCGCCTGATGAGATGTCACAAACCTCGTTAGTAAGTGGCCCGGCCCTCGAAGAAGACACCTCTCCTGTCACGGCCTCCTCCTCACCTAGCCCAGCTCCCGAGGCCGAGGGAGAATCCGCTCCCTCCGCTCCCCACGCTGCCGGCAACGGCACTTCCATACCGGCCAAGCCTATCGGGGTGAACGGAGGCATCCCCTCCAAGACGGCCATGCGCTCCGTCATGTTGTATTGATGGAGAGGCCGGAGCGTGATGGGGAGCTGAGCCGCGGCAGGCACCATTGGGTTAATGAAGAGCGCGGACAGGACGTTGTCGATGGTGTCCTTGTCATTGTCCTCACGGTGGAGCCGCATCTTCTCGTTTGGCCCCGAGTACATCCACATGGGCACCGAATGAGCATGAAGGGGAGCGATGCAGCGCGTCACAAAATTGGCCACAATGGCCTGGCCCGTGAGGCCCTCCTCGCGGAGGAAACTCAGGCGTCCCATCAGGCTCGCGTTCTTCGCGCCGTCAAAAGGCGCCTTGCCCCAGTGGGATTTCGTCAGCGGCGGCTCGTCGCGGACCTCGAGGAAGGCGCAGGGATGCTCCACCCCGACAAAAAACCACCTATGGCGGAAGTCGTCCACTTTCTTCGTCACCGAGGTGACGGGCTTGCCATCACTCCACGACATGGGGATGTAGACACTACCCATGCCGTCCACGATGCGGAATGAGAGGCACCCTGAGCGCTCATTCTTCGCCGTGTTCCGGAGCGCATAAAAGCACCGGAAGATCCCCACCATGGGCTCCAGGCATGGATATGCCTCACAAAGGTATGCGAAGATGGCGAGGATGAGGACGGAGTTGGGTTGCAGATGCAGCAACTGCACCTGGTAGAACGCCAGTACCGCCTCCAGGAACGGCGAGAACGGCGGCACCTGCCCGGCGGCGAGGCAGTGCTGGAATATTGGGAAATACTCTCGGGGGCGTTTCCCGTGCGCCGCGGGCTTCAGCGCGGTGGCGCCTTGCTCGTTCGTCCGGTCCGCTACCAGGAAGCGGACCTTGGCGAGTGCCTTATCGTTAACGCGCATGCCCAGCAAAGCCGCGCCGAGCGCGACCTCGGCGGCCTCCGACCGGGAAGATGTGTCCGCTGCAGCCTTGCCCATGCTCTTGGCGGGACTCATCGCCGGGGTTCGGTGTGTTGCTGGAGGCGAAAGGAGAAGAGAGCGGAGGCGGAGAGCTCGAGATGGCAGAGGCTTCTGCGAGAAGAATTGGAAACAGTAACAGCTTCTTGCTCCGGTGCTCGGACTTTATGTCCACTCGAAGAGAAGTTACCGGGGCGTGGTGGGACCTCCCACGACGCACGCTGCAGATCGAGCGCGACCGTTACTCATCTGAGTGACGCGTGCATCGGGCCGGCCGGGCACTTTGGGCCAACGACGCTCCGCCTACGCCCATGGGCTCACTCGCGCCGATCGCGGGCCCGGGGGCTACGGTCGGCCCAGTGGAGACTAGGGTATAAAGAGCCCACTCTCCCTAGGCCCCGCACGTGGGCTGACCAGCAGAAAACGACTAAGGACCAAGCCCTCGCTTGAAGAGACCCCCGAGAGGCAAATCCCCTCGAGGGCTTGAAGAGAAAGCTGGGGCCTGAAGAGGACCCGCGCTTCAGGAGACCCTCCCGAGGCGCAGCGCGCCTGGAGGGAAGTCAACAGAATCTCCTCCGCAGGCCTCCCTAGGCCTGTGGGGAAACTTCATGGCCAAGGAAGTACGGTAGGACGCACATGGCATCTGTCGTACCCGCAGGGTGACGCAGGCGCCCCCCCTTTTGCCGTTTTGGTGATAAAGGAGTCACTAAAGTTGCGCCGGCTGCGCCAGGATAATTGGTACCTTCCTCTCTGACCAAAAAGCAGCTGGACGGCGCAACACTCCAAGAAGATCGTCGTCGTGGGCTCCACTCCGGAGAGTGCGGACCCTTCGAGCTGTTCTGCGCGGTCTGCGTCTTGTCGGCCACCGCACCCAACTTTATCGATGATGGACCGCGTCCAGGAATGATCTCACGCGGTGGACTCCAACTCCGTCACGCCGCTGCCGTGTGGGAGCCCACCTTGGAGGCCAAGTGGAAGGAAGACGCCTACTTCTCCTATAAAAGGAGCAAGACCTCCACCGTAGAGAAGGTCGGCAAATTTGCTAGGAGAACACTTGTAAACCCTAGCTCGGCTGAGTAGGATAGCCTTGGCCTGAGGAGGAAGAAGACCATCGCTTCTCTCCCCAGGCACGAACTGCCTCAAGAGAGCCCTCGGCAAGCTCAGCTGTATTGTAACCACCGTAGTGCAATGCAGACAAGCAGGAGTAGCGGTCTTACATCCTCCGGAGGGCCGTGAACCTGGGTACGGGCTGGTGTCTTCCTCTGTCGTGGGTGATTCTTCTCTAGGCCCTGCGAGCACCGTCGTCGTGCCTCTCAGAGGTCTTGACCTCCGCGTTCAATCCACTTCACGAACTACTCTTCAGGAAGTGACAACCCCTGTTCCGTGGGAGTCATAACCCGACAATGGTACTCTTTATCTATTATGCACTCTAGAGGTTACTTTAATATGAACTCCGGGGTTAATCACGTGTGTAACGGTGACAATGTGTGCACCGTGTGTGATTCCCTTTATGACATTGTTGGTGTTAGTTTACTCTGACTATGAGGGTGCTCTTGTAGCCCTACACAATGAATATTGTTTGTTATCCAACATGAGAGTGTTTGAGAGTAGTGTTTATTTATTTAACTTTGATGTCATTTTTGAGAATGTCCACCGGTGAAAGTAGGATCCCTAGGCCTTGTTTCTAAGCATCAAAACACCGTTTCCAACAAGTTCTGCTACATGTTTGCTTGCTGCCATTTTTATTACAGATTGCAATTACTACTTATAATCATCCATATTAATTGTATTTCACTGTCTCTTCGCATAACTAGTGCACCTATACATCTGACAAGTGTATTGGGTGTGTTGGGGACACAAGAGACTTCTCGTATCTTAATTGCAGGGTTGCTTCAGAGAAATATCTTTGACCTCTACCTCCCTGAGTTCGATATACCTTGGGTGATCCACTTAAGGGAAACTTGATGCTGTTCTACAAACCTCTGCCCTTGGAGGCCCAAAACTGTCTACAAGAATAGAACCGTGCGTAGACATCAAGCTATTTGTTGGCGCTGTTGCCGGGGAGATAAGGTAAGCGGCACTCACATCCCGTCAACGAAGCTATTTTCTAGCGCCGTTGCCGGGGAGGTGAGCGTTTGAAGGTATCTCCTTTAGATTCTGCAGTTATTACTTTTTTTTCTTGTTTTTATTTTCACTAGTTAGGCTAATGGAAAACAACTACAAAATTAGGGATCTTTATGAAATTTATATTGCATTAGGACATGATACTTTTGAAGAGAAAATTAAAAAACCTATGGAAATTTGTTTGCATAATAGTGGTAGTAATGTTATTAGTATAAATTCTTTGGATACTATTATTGCTATGGCTTTGGAAAAACCTACGCTTGGGGGAGCTAGTTTAAACGAAAATTGTTGGGTAGTGACTCCCACGGAACAGGGGTGGTCACTCCCTGAAGAGTAGTTCGAGAAGGGGATTGAACACGGAGGTCAAGCGACCCTCGAGAGGCACGACGACGGTGCTCGCCGGGCCTGGAGAGCAACACCCGTGACAGAGATGGACACCGGCCTGTTCCCAGGTTCACGGACCTCAGGAGGAGGTACCACTGCTACTCCTGGTTGTATGTACTGCACTGCAGAGGTTACAGTACAATTGAGCTTGTCGATGGCCCTCTTGAGGCAGTCCATGCTCGGAGAGGGAAGCAATGGTCGTGTCCTCCTCCAGCCGAAGGCTATTCTACTAGATGGGCTAGGGTTTACAAGTGTTTTACAAGTAACTGGCCGACCCCTTCCTACGGTGGCGGTCTTGTTCCTTTTATAGGCGCCACGGGCGTCTTCCTTGCGCGGGGCGTCCAAGGTGGGCTCCCACACGGAAGTGGCAGGGAGGAGTTGGAGTCCACCGCGGCTCAATCCTTCATGGACGCCGATCCATCGGTGATAAAGATGGGCGCGGTGGCCGACAGGCTGCAGACCGCGCAGAACTGCTCGCAGGGGTTGCAGTGATCGGGGTGGAGCCCACGATGACGATCTTCTTGGAGTGTTGCGCCGTCCAGCCGCTTTATCATCAAAGAGCAAAGTCCCAGCTGTTCTGGCGCAGGCAGCGCAACTTTATTGACTCCTTTATTACCAAAATGGCAAAGGGAGTGCCCGCGTCACTCTGCGGCCTTTCCAGAGGCCATGTGCGCCCTGTAGTACTTCCTTGGCCGCGAAGCTTCCCCACAGGCCCGAGACGGCCTGTGGAGGGATCCCTGTTGACTTCTCTCCAGGCGCATGGAGTCTCGGGAGAGTCTCGTGAAGCGCAGGTCCTCTTCGGGCCCTCAAGAGAATTCGCCTCTCGAGGGTCTCTCCAAGCGGTGGCTTGGTCCTTAGTCGTTTCGTCTGATTTGTCAGCGTGCGAGGCCTGGTGAGAGTGGGCTCTGCACACCCAGTCCCCACTCGGCCGACAGTAGCCCCCGGGCCCGCGATGGGCGCGATTGAGCCCATGGGCGCATGCGGAGCATCGTGGGCACAAAGTGCCCGGCCGGCCCAAGCCACGCATCACTCAGACGAGTAACGGTCGCGCACGATCTGGGGCATGCGTCGTGGAGGGTCCCACCACGCCCCGATAAATGCTCCTTGAAGAGACATAAAGACTGGGCGCCGGAGCAGGGGGGCGTTACTGTTTCCATTTCTTCTCGAAGAAGCCTCTGCCATTCTCGAGCTCTCCGCCTCTGCTCTCTAGCGCTCTTGCCTCCTTTCGCCTCCAGCGACCCACCGAACTCCGGCGATGAGTCCCGCCAAGAACAGAGGCAAGGCTGCCGTGGGATCCTCTTCCCAGGCGGCACCGGCCGAGGTTGCGCACGGCGCTGCGCTTCTCGGGGTGCGCGTCAACGAGAAGCGCTCTCCAAGGTCCGCTACCTGGTGGCGGACCGGACCAACGAGCACAGCGCCACCGCGCTCAAGCCAGTTGCACACAGGAAACGCCCGCGAGGGTTTTTCCCGGTCTTCCAGCACTGCGTCTCTGCCGGGCTGGTGCCGCCATTCTCTCCATTCCTGGAGGCGGTGCTGGCCTTCTACCAGATTCAATTGTTGCACCTCCACCCCAACTCCGTCCTCATTCTCGCCGTGTTCGCCTACCTCTGCGAGGCATACTTGGGCCTGGAGCCCACAGTGGGGGTTTTCCGTTGCTTCTACGCGCTCCGGAACACGGCGATGAACGAGCGATCGGGGTGCGTCTCGTTCCGCATCGTAGACGGCATGGGGAGCGTATACATTCCCATGTCCTGGAGCGATGGCAAGGCTGTCACTTCGGTGACGAAGAAGGCGGACGACTTCCACAAGCGGTGGTTCTTCGTCGGGTGGAGCGGCCCTGCGCCTTCCTCGAGGTCCCCGACGCGCCGCCCGTGAAGAAATGCCACTGGGGCAAGGCGCCCTTCGACGGTGCACGGAATGCGAGCCTGATGGGCTGCCTGAGCTTCCTTCGCGAGGAGGGCCTCAGGGGGCAAATCATCATGGCGGACTTCGTGACGCGCCGCATGTCTCCCCTCCAGGCGCACTCGGTGCCCATGTGGAAGTACTCGGGCCCTCACGACAAGATGCGGCTGCACCGTGAGGACAACGATAAGGACGCCGTTGACAATGTCTTCTCCGCGATCTTCATCAATCCAGTGGTGCCTGCCGCGGCCCAGATCCCCGTCACGCTCCAGCCCCTCCACCAATACAACATGACCGAGCCCATGGCCATCTTGGAGGGGATGCCCCTGTTTACCCCGGCAGGCCCGGCGGGGAAAGTGGTGCCTGCGCCGGTGGTGCCGGAAGCAGAGGGCGTAGATTCGCCTTGTGCCTCGGGAGCCGAGCAAGGCGAGGAGGAGGCCAGGGCAGAGGAGGTGTCCTCTTTGAGGCCTGGGCCCTTCACTGATGAGGTTTGCGACATCTCGTCAGGTGATGCTGACGCCTTCGTGGTGGCGCCCTCGTGCCTTGTGGAGGAGGTGATGAGGAGAGGGAGGCCTCCGACGCGGAGGCCACACCGGGGCGGCGCGAGCCACGCACCAAGGCGGCCGTGGGCCGGTCTGGGGCGAGGCCGTCCGACGCCCCCTCCAAGAGGAAGGCCGTGGCGCCTCCGGAGGGGTCTGGCGCCAGGACCACGCCCTCCTGGCGCTCGCCAAGCCTGGCGTGGGTCGACACCGGCGCTCAACCGTCCGGGTAAGTGTCTCTGGCGCTCGGTCCTTTGACTCTTGTTTTTTTTCTCTTTATCCTTTCTTGAAGATGCTTTCTTGGTTCTTGTCAGTGATCTTGTGCCTGCGAAGTGTCGTAAGCTTTGTAAGGCAGCAGATGTGAAGAGAGCCACGGCCGAGGCCGTGGCTGAAGAGGCCACGAGGCCTGTGGAGACGGCCTCCACAGGCCCAAATGAGGAGGTGCTTCAAGGGGAGGCGCCTGCGCCTCGGGCGGAGGCTGCAACGCCTCAGGTGAAGGAGGTCGCGGCTCGCCCGGAGGCCTCTACGCCGCCTCCTGAGGAAATGGTGGTGGAGGCTCTGGAGGAGAAGGTCGCTACTCCTCCTCGCGCCCCTACGCCACCTCGCGCGATAACGCCACCGCGCGAGCCAACTCCAGCCAGCGCAGTGACTCCGCCGCGTGTGCCCACGCCTCCCACGCAGCCAGAGGCCGAGGCGGTCTAGGCGCCACAAGGCGCTGGCGAGTCCGCTGGAGGAGCTCCTCCTTCTCCGCCCAGTCCCGCTGCAGGGGATGAGCGCCAGGCTGGTGCAGGCCGCGAGGAGGCTTCTGGCGCTGCCGGGGACAGAGTGCAGCCTAGCCCCCAAGCGTGCTCCGTGGCGAGGCTCTCGGGCCTCGATGCCGGGGCAGGGCCCTCCTCAAGCCAAGACCTGGTCCTCCGCGGCTGGGACTGGAGCGCTGGGCACCGCATGGTCGCATTCCACCTCATGAGGGAGTCCCTAGAGGGCTTGGAAGTGCACTCGCCCTCGAGGACATACAGCTTGCCCAGCAGCGTGAGTAGCTTGCAAGGGCGTGGGCGTCCTTCAATGCGGCTGCCGAGGCTCGTCGCCTGGAGGACCTGGCGTCGCAGACCGCGCGCAAGGAGGCCACCCGCTTCGCTAAGGAGATCCGCGAGGGGGCCATTCGAGCTCCTTGCGCCCGTCCAGGAGGAACGCGAAGCTGCCGCCGAGCTCCTGGCCGCGGCGAAGGCCGAGCGTGAAGCTATGGAGGGCTCGCTGGCGCAAAGACGCCGTGAGCTGGGCCAGCTGGAGACCCAGTTGCTCTCCGCCCACCGGGCCGCGGAGGAAACCCTGGAGGAATACCGCAAGGGCCATGCCGAGCGCGAGCGGCAGCTTGCTCTCAAGGAGAGGGAAGTGCGGCTACGCGACAAGCAGCGACTTCAGGCGGAGAGCGAGCTCGCCACTCAGCGCGAAGAGCTTGAGGCGCGCGAAGGGGACTTGGCCCAGGCGCTCCAGACGTATGACGAGAACGTCGCCGCCCAGAAGCGCGCCCTAGAGCGCTTCGACCGGTGGTACGCCGAGAAGAAGAAAGAGGCGGATGACGCCCTCCTGGAGCGCGAGAAGCAATACAGGCTAGACAAGGCCAAGGAGTTCCGCGACACGGCCAAGAAGCAGGAGGACCGCTTCAAGGCCAAGCATGCTGCTGACGCCATGCGGATCACGGAGCTCGAGAAGGACAACTCCAAGCTTGAGGCCCGCCTCCAACGCGCCAAGGATGCCCATCGGCTGGCGGAGCACGGCCGCAGGACTGCCGTCCAGGACTTTAACGCCCTGGTCAGGGACGTGGACTTGATTCAACCACCCATTTTATGAAAAAGGTGGCTCCCACGTGGAGCAGGCGGCGGAGGTTGTCCACAAAGCGCAGGCGGCTCGCGTGCTCACGTGCAACGGGAGCGCATGTTCCATGCGCTGGTGGCCAGGGGCAATGAGCTCGCGGCCCAGCTGGGTGTGGAGGCGCCGCACGCCGACGCTCGGGGCAGCGGCGATGCAGCCATGTACCTAGTCTACTTCGACCAGCTCTTCACGGTGCTCGAGCGCCCCATCGCTGATCTCTGTGAGGTGATCGAGGTCGTGAGCCGCCAGCTCTTGGGCGTGGTTGTGGATCGCCTCTTCACCAACCTCCGACTCCTCACACCGGGTTTCGACCTCGCGACGTGACTGAGGCCCATCAGGGCGTAGACGTGCGGCGGGTCTCCAACTCCCTCCGTGAGCAAGTCGATGCCTTCTGCAACCGCTTCAGGCGTGCGGAGGTCACTGCAGAGGACGACGAGGAGGAGGACACGTCTGCCTAGACGGAGGAGGGTGCCATAAAGGAGGTGCACGATGGCGCGGACTTCGCCTTAGCTCTGACCGTTGCGCCTGCGTGTGCTTGTATCTGAAACAGTTTTATGTTTAGACATTGTGGGACTTTTATGGGCATGTAATATATTCTCGTTTGCAATTTGCTTCTAGCTTGTTTGCCCCTCGAGAGGTCCCTTTGGACTTATCTTCATGTCTATGGGTTCTCTGCGTCGTTAGGACCTGTAACATCCCAGAATGTTAATATAATTATCAATGCAAAAATGTGGGCCAACAAAAACTTTTCTTATAAAAAGTTGTGTAAATTTAATTCTTGAGTGTTGCTTGTTACATTGTTTGCAATATTGTTGAATCCAAGTTCTAAATGAAAAATTGAAAGAAAAGAAAACAAACAAAACAAATCCTAAAAACAACACACCATGTGACAAATGTCACATTATGTTCCCAAATTAAGCTATATAAATTTATTGGCTCACCAAAATCAATGAAGTAATATTATTGACACTCCTAGATAATTTCACAAACTATTCCCTTTCAAAAATTCAAATTCAAAACTTCAAATCCAAATTAGAAATTCATGGTTGAAATATTTCAGAATATTTCAAAGAAATTTTGTAACACTTACCAATAATACAGAGAGCCTAGATCCTAAGTTTGGGCTCAAAAGAATAAAGAGAAATTGGAAAAATTAAATAGTAAAGTGCTCTCTGTTTTGGTTCAAGCAATTCATCAAACACTTGGTGTTCACCCACCCTGTTCTTCCCAATCCGAGCAACTCGTGGATCAATCCGAGGAATGTGAGGTTTATTTGTCGAATTGAGGCCAGCCCTGCCCTCCTCTCTTCTCTGCGACCTCACTGCACGCCGGGGGAGGCAAAATGGTGGCCGGAGTCGCCGTCTGGACGCCGGCGACAGCCACGGCCGCGCGCACGTCGCGCTGTCGCGCCGGGCATCCGAGGTGGCAACGCCGCGCTCTCCCGTGCCTGGCCCCCCCTTCTCTTCCTCGCCTCTCTGTCCCCTCGCGAGCCCGCAGCGCACACCAGCACCGTCCCGTGCACGCCGCGGCCGCGCCAGGACGTGCACGCCGTGCGCCGCCCGAGCACGCCCACGGCAGGGCCGAGCACCCGCACGCACCCGAGCGCGCCACGCCGCCCCGCCTTGCCCGCCTGGTCCCCCGAGCAGCCCGCAACCCAGCCACGCCCCTCCACCGGCCTACGGCGGCCTAGCCCGGCCACGGGCGCCCCTGCACCGCGCCCACCGTGCGCCGCCCGGCCGCTATAAAAGCCGCCCGTGCCCTGCACTTCTCCGCACTGCACCGCCACCCCTCCCCTCTCACACCACCTCTCGAGCACCGCCTGGAGGGCGACGCAGTCACCGCCGAGCCTCTGGCCACCGTGGGTCTCCTCGAGCTCGCCGTGCCCGAGGTAGACGACGACCACGGCACGGCCGTGCTGCCTCTCCCCCTTCCCTTCTCTCTGCCCTCAGCCCTTCCCCTTTGTGCCCGCACTCACCCGCCTCCTTTTTCCCTCTGCCCCGTGCTCAGAATCGCCAGGAATCGCTCGCCGGAGTCCGAGCCCCGCCGCGGAAGAAGGAGCTCGACGCCGTCGCCCCTAGGGGAGTCCCCGAGCCTCGTCCTCGCGCCCAGGAGCTTCCCCACCTCGCCGCCGTCGTCCTGCACCATCGCCGCGTCCTCCCGAGCCCCGTGGTGAGCGCTCCGTCCTCCTCGCCGTCGCCGGAGTCGCGGCGCCGCCCGATTTAGGTCGTCGCCGACGCGCTCGATCTCAGCCGTTAGATTAGGATCGTGCGGTAACTTACCGATTCGTTTTTATTATTAAAACCCTGACATGCGGGTCCCACGCGTCAGGTTTAAATAAACCGCGCGCGCGCTCGCTGAGTCGCTGACCAGTGGGTCCCCTCTGTCAGGTTCTTCAACATTATCCGTTCTGGATTTAAAATTCGAATTTAAACTTTATTTAAAAACCAGTATTAAACCCAACTTAGAAATTCCATAACTTTAGATTCACAACTCCAAATTTAGCAAATCCAACTGTTCTGGAAAGCTTATGAAATTGTCTATCCAACTAAACTAGTTTCACCCCATTTGGATGTATAATAAAAATACAATATTCAAATTACAGTAGCATGTTTAAATTCTAAACTTGTTTGTTTCTGATACTCTGATAATCCAAATTAGTTGAGACTAATTTTATTAGATCACATTTAACCATGGTTAGTCACCCCTAAAATGGTTTAATTTTTAGATGAATATAATTTAAATAATATCCAAAACCCTATTAATTGGTTTCTGGATTCAAAACCGTGTGTAGGTAGTTTGGTAATTCCAAATGACCCAAATCCAACTGTGTCATCTTCTACACATCATTAGCTTTCTGTAGAATTTTAGTTTGTATTTTTGTGACAAACAGAGCTCAAGCCATGCAATTAAACATATGCAACAAGTTTCTGCCATAATTAAAATACAATGGAATAATGTTAATTCAATTAAATGGAAACCACATGATATTGTTTGGTATGTGAAATGGTGAATTAAAAACCTCTAAGAGTGTATTGCTATGATGATTGATTGAATAGGCTAGTGATTGTTTGTATTTGATTGATTGTGTATTAGAAGAGAACGTTGCCGGATATATCGAGGAGGAGGGATTTGCTGAACCTGAAGACCAAGACCAAGATCACTTTGCCGAGCAAGGCAAGCTACTCTCTGAGCTTGCACCTAACTTATGCATCTAGATTTACAAATCATTTTCAAAAGCAAAGGTTTACAAAAACCCTTTTTCAAAAGTATATAGAGATGATTTTGCCACCCTATATAGAAGTAGATACTAAAACTATAGGATGGAAAAACAATGTTGTTTATTCAAAACTCCTTTGAGAACTTGTGTGAATATATAGCACCAAGATGGTGTGTTGAAATAAGGAAATGGAGAAAGATGGTTTTGGAAAAGCACATTGTGTCCTAGTACTCAGTCAAGCAACCGATACTCTGTGCGACCACATTTACCCACATATGGGAAAGGGCTTAGTCACATAGTTTGCTCATATTAGTATGGGACACTGCATCAACAGAGATGACTCTGTTATGCATGAGGGAGTGGTTTGGTGACCTAACCCTGACCTGGGTCCTCGCTCAAAAATCTATGAATAGATAAGGAGGAGGATAGAAGGATGTCCGTATACACCGCCAGATAAAGCCTATGAGTCCTCACACTTAGGGTTTCCGACGGGAAACTAGACTAGGTGTAGATGGAATGGTTCATAGGGGCAGGATCCTATACTAGCATGAGCAAAGGAAAGACTAGGGTCGGTGACTCAACTTCGCATACCAAGGGTATGGCGAAGCGTGGCTGACACGATGAGTTATCGGATGAGTGTGGGAAAAGCGTGCTACCTCTGCAGAGGGTAATTAAACTATTCGAATAGCCGAGTCCTCGGATATGGACAGTTGAAGACCCTACTTAGACCATGTGCAAGTTTTTGGAAAAGAGTTGAGTTGAAAAGAAAAAGGAAATGAAGAATGTTCCACACACCTATACCAACGGATCGGTATGAGGTAGTTAGAAAGATATTACCATAATGGTTTATGGTTGGAAAAGGAGGAGTTTTGGAATAACATTAATAAAATTGAGATATCTAGTAGTCATAATTTCCTTATCTTCTTCAACAAAGATACAGAGATGTTTTAAATAAATAAAAGTGAGAAACTAAAAATGGAACTAGAGCACTCATGTTGGAGTAGTTTGCGAGTACATTCAAATGTACTCATACTAGTTTGCTTCTGGCTATTGTCGTAGCCAGACATGGAGGAGTACTACACCCAGGAGGAGTATGGCGACATCTATCCTAACTAAGGATCTTCCCAAAGTCGACTGCCTGTCGGGTCTGCGCTAGCTGTTGGATGGCTACTACGTTAAAGTTCCGCTGCTTATGTTGATTGTTTTGGTTTGGCCCTTGAAGGCACCTATGTAAGACTTGGTCTAGATGACCATTTTATGTAAGACTTTAATTCGGTATTGTAATGGATGTAAACTTTGGTATTCAATTCGGATTATGTGCAACGACAGACTGATCACGGGATCGTTGTGTTAAGCATAATCGGGTATTTCGGACAGTTAGTCCGGGGTCCCCACAGAATTGGTATCAGAGCCATCTCGACTTTAGGAGCCTTAGATTAGCATGGTCGTTAGGTAGTGATTGCAAAAGTTGAGTTTCAAAGGAAAACAAAGTAAGAACTTAGTTTAAGAAAATGGCTTATCTCTTACCCTCTCATTTGTGCAAAATTCTCTTCTTACCAACTACTAAGTTTTCTCTCACACTTATAAAAACTTGCCACACCTCATTATAATAAACTTAAAATTCTGCTCACATATTTTCCCTTCCCTTAAAAATTTGATATACTTGCCATCTCACTAACTTAAAATTTTGACTAAAAATTATAGATGGCGATCCATTTCACCGAGTTCGTTCAGCTGGAGAAGGACGGCAAGTTGATGTTCGAGAAGGATTTGTTCGAGGTGACCAAGCTGCTAGGTCGTCCCACTCCTGAGTTCAGGGGAGCCCAGGTGGACGCTCCCGGTAACGGGAACCTGTCCTGGTTGATCGAGGGGTCTGTTCGCGGGAACATCAAGTCCCCCGGATCCAGGGCACTCTCTTTCACCCTCATGGACGTCCACTGGGACGATGGACTGTGTCGTTCCATGCAGCGGATGCTATCCCGGCTTTGTGAGGAGCACAAGGCGGAGCTGGTAAACTCTCGTTTCCAGTTCTATGGGAGGCGCACCATCGATGGACACCCAATTCGGTCCCCTCTGCACCCGACATTCGGAGAGTATATCCTGGACATGGAGATTATGCTCTTTCGCACCCAGGAGGATCTGAGGTGCGCTAGGCTTCGGTCTCACTTTGAGCGTCTCTCGCTCAAGGAGAGTCGCGAGAGCGAGGCACAGTTGAAGACTGAGAAGACCGCTCTTCTAAAGAAGAGAACCCAGATGAGGAAGACCATAGCGAAGCTCCGCAAGAAGGTTGCTGAGCAGGATGAGCTGATAGAGGATTTGGAGCTCCGTACTGACGAGATGGAGGAGGAGGGCGAGGATCTCCGCAAGGAGAACAACGCTTTCCTCAGTGACGATGATGACTTTCTGGAGGAGATGGACGATGATGATGAGGATGATGAGGATGAGGATGATGAGGAGGAGGATCCAGAGGAGCCACCCTACCAGTCCGATGCTGACATGGCAGAGCCTGAGGTTCCACCTCAGTAGGCTAGTTACTTGAGTTCTACCGCAGGATTAGGTCGACCCCCTATCGCTAGTAGAGTCGAAGTTGTGGTTCTTTTGGAACTTGCTATATGTACATTAGTTAGGGAGAATGTTGTAAGCTAGATTTGGATGGACTCTTGATGTGATGGTTGTGCTATGAAAGTGTGTGCTAGTCTTGTTGACATGTGTTAAATGTTTTCCTTATAATCCTTAGTAAATCAACCTCTACGTAAAAACCCATCTTCCCTTGGTCAGAACCCCTTTCGCTTGCCCTTATTCCCGGTGTACTTCAGGATGGTGGAAACTCGTCGCACCAACATGGATGGAGGAGCACCACCACCCCCACCGGACCCAACCACCGCCCAACTTCTGGCGCTCATCATGGAGGAACGTCAAGCTGCCCGGACTGAGCGTCAAGCTCATATTGCTGCCCTGCAGCAGATAGCTGCCGCTCACAACAACAACAACAACAACAACCACCACAACAATGGCAATGGCAATGGCAATGGTGAAGGAAATCAGCGGTCCACTTTGAGCAACTTCCAGAGGACCAACCCACCCACCTTTTCCAAGGGACTTCACCCACTTGAGGCCGATGACTGGCTTCGCACCATTAACAACAACCTGATAGTTGCAGCCGTGGGAGAACCTGAGAAAGTGCTGTATGCGACCCACTATCTGGCAGGACCAGCACGGTCTTGGTGGGAAGCTACCAAGGCTCTACAGCAAGCTGGTTATGCTATCAGCTGGGATGATTTCCAGGAGAAGTTCCGCAAGAAGCACATTCCCCGCGGACTCATTGAGCGGAAGAAGGATGAATTCCGCAGGTTGCGGCAGGGAAGTAAGGATGTGGTCGGATACCTCGATGAGTTCACTGACTTGTCTCGGTATGCTCCTGATGATGTCGACACCGAGGGAAGAAAGATGGAGCGTTTCATGAACGGACTTCATGATGAACTACAATGCGCCTTGGTTATCCATGACTTTGCTGATTTGGAATCACTTGTGGACAAGGCCATACAGTTGGAGACCAAGCGCAAATCCATGTTTGAGGGTCGTAAGAGGAGGATGATTGCCCAGGAAAGTTCGAGCAGTCAGAAACCTCGCACCCACCCACCAAACTCCAAGCCAGCATATAGACCACCACCAACTTCGCACCCCAGTTACCCTAAGCCCCCATACACCCCAAACAAGTTCAGCCGTCCCAATGACAACACCCGTCCCGGAGGGAACACTAGCAACCCCAACCTCAATGCCAATGTGGTCTGTTTCAATTGTGGCACCAAGGGTCACTACTCCAAGGCATGCCCCAATTCTAAGAAGAATGGTCCACGCCCCAATGCACCGGCGCCAAACAATGGCCAAGGCCACAATGGAAATGGCAAGAACCCCGCACCTCGCGGAAATGTGGCTGTTGCCAAGGGACGCCTGCACCACATCAATGCTGAAGAGGCCATGGAGGCACCAGATGTTGTGATGGGTACGTTCCTTGTCAACTCAGTACCTGCAACTGTTCTGTTTGATTCTGGTGCTACTCATTCTTTTGTTACCCAAGAATTTGTTGCTAAGGGAGGTTTAGTCGGGAGCCTCTTACCCAGACCCATGGTCATCCAAATCCCAGAATCCACCATAGATACCAAGTCATTTTGCCCGGACGTTTCCCTTGAGATCAAAAGGGAAAAGTTCCTAGTTGACTTA
Organism: Poa annua; assembly: GCA_026929855.1. Taxonomy (NCBI): domain Eukaryota; kingdom Viridiplantae; phylum Streptophyta; class Magnoliopsida; order Poales; family Poaceae; genus Poa; species Poa annua. The sequence goes on from CM049432.1 coordinate 26,819,709, forward strand.
ATCATCCTAGGAACCCAAGGAATAGATGTCATACTGGGTATGAATTGGTTAGCCAAGTACCATGGTAGAATTGACTGTGCCAGAAGAGCTGTAGCCCTCACCACCGACAAAGGAGTAGAAGTGGAGTATGTGTCAGAAACCAGTCGACCCCAACCAGGATGCCATGAGAGCATAGCTCGACCAGCCCTAGATGAGATCCGTGTTGTTCACCTGTTCAAAGATGTCTTTCCTGAAGAATTGCCTGGTATGCCACCGGATCGGGATATTGAGTTCATCATTGAACTTATCCCCGGGACAGCCCCCATATCCCAAAGGCCTTATCGGATGAATCCAGAAGAACTGGTTGAGTTGAAGAAGCAGTTAGCAGATATGCTCAGCAAAGGGCTTATTCGCCCCAGTGCTTCACCCTGGGGATCACCCATTATCTTTGTGGATAAGAGAGATGGTACCACACGCCTGTGTGTGGATTATCGCAGGTTAAATGATGTGACCATCAAGAACAAGTACCCTCTCCCAAAGATCGAGGATCTGTTCGATCAAATGAACGGAGCCCGAGTCTTTTCCAAGATCGATCTTCGGTCAGGGTATCATCAGTTAAGAATCCGGGAGTCAGACATTCCCAAGACTGCCTTCACAACCCGTTACGGTTTATTTGAGTACACCGTAATGTCCTTTGGCCTGACCAATGCCCCAGCCTATTTTATGAATCTCATGAACAAGATCTTCATGGAGTATCTTGACAAGTTCGTTGTAGTTTTCCTTGATGACATCCTTATTTACTCCAAAACTGAAGAAGAACATGCTGAACACCTGCGTCTAGTTTTAGCAACCCTCCGAGAGCATCAGTTGTATGCCAAGTTCAGCAAGTGTGAGTTCTGGCTCAGTGAGGTCTCATTTCTCGGACATGTTGTGTCTGCGGGAGGAATTTCTGTTGACCCGGAGAAGATCCAAGCCATTGTGGACTGGAAAGCCCCAACTAGTGTGACTGAAATCCGAAGCTTTCTCGGACTAGCGGGGTACTACCGCAAGTTCGTTGAGGGATTCTCCAGTATAGCCAAACCCCTTACCCAACTGCTGAAAAAGGACAAGAAATTTGAATGGACTCAGAAATGTGAAGAGAGTTTCCAGGAATTAAAGAAGAGATTGACCTCAACCCCTGTCCTAATTATGCCAGACGTCACCAAGAGTTTCGACGTGTATTGCGATGCATCACGTCTAGGATTGGGATGTGTTCTGATGCAAGAAGGCAAGGTGGTGTCGTATCTGTCTCGGCAGTTGCGACCACATGAAGAGAACTACCCAACCCATGACCTGGAGTTAGCTGCTGTCGTTCTTGCTTTGAAGACGTGGCGCTCCTATCTGGCGGGGCATCGCTGTGAGATTTATACGGATCATAAGAGCTTGAAGTATATCTTCACACAGAGGGAGTTAAATTTGCGACAGAGAAGGTGGATGGAATTAATCAAGGATTATGATATCGGCATCAATTATCACCCTGGAAAGGCTAATGTAGTTGCCGATGCCCTTAGTCGCAAACCCTGCACCCTGAATGCCATGATCCAAGCAGAGCAGCCAGCCCTGTTTAAGGAGTTCAGAGATTTTGGACTAGAGCTTGTTAGTCACGGTTATCTCGCCCATTTAGAGTTAGCTCCAACTCTGATAGATCAGATCAAGGAGGCCCAGAAAGGTCATGAGAGCATAGAAGGAATCAAGAAGAAGATTTCTCTCGGTAAAGCGCCTGGTTTTACCAAGGATGCAGAAGGAGTGTTGAGATTCAATGATCGTATCTGTGTCCCCAATACCTCAGAGCTCAAGGAGTTAATCCTAAAGGAAGCCCACGAGACCCCTTACTCAATCCACCCCGGCGGAACCAAGATGTACCAAGACCTTCGTGAAAGATTTTGGTGGCATGGAATGAAGCGAGAAATTGGTGCTTTCGTAGCCAAGTGTGATATTTGTCAGCGAGTCAAGGCTGAACATCAGCGACCCGCTGGATTGCTTCAACCCCTAAAGATTCCCGAGTGGAAGTGGGATGAGATTGGAATGGATTTCATCACCGGACTTCCAAGGTCCAACCGAGGCCATGACTCAATATGGGTCATCGTTGACAGGCTGACCAAAGTTGCCCATTTTATTCCCGTCCACACCACCTATAGGGGAAATCAGTTAGCAGACCTTTATATTTCCAGAATAGTAAGCCTGCATGGTGTGCCTAAGAGGATTGTATCAGATAGAGGCACACAATTCACCTCAAGGTTTTGGAAAGCCCTGCATGAAGCCCTCGGAACCAAGTTGGCGTTTAGCACAGCTTATCACCCCCAGACCGATGGCCAAACTGAAAGAGTAAACCAGATATTAGAAGACATGCTTCGCGCATGTGTCCTAGCCTATGGATCCAAATGGGAAGATTGCCTTCCATTTGCAGAGTTCTCCTACAACAACAGCTATCAGTCTAGTCTGCAAATGGCCCCTTTTGAAGCCCTTTACGGCAAGAAGTGTCGTACACCCCTGAATTGGTCCGACACCGGAGAGGGCAAACTGTTTGGACCAGATACCCTTCGTGAGGCTGAAGAGCAAGTCCAGCTTATCCGTGAGCGACTCAAGACCGCCCAATCCCGTCAGAAGAGTTACGCTGATCCCAAGCGTCGTGATGTCACCTTCAATATCGGAGATTATGTCTATCTCCGAGTGACACCCCTTAAAGGAATGCAACGTTTCCATATCAAAGGAAAGTTAGCGCCAAGATATATTGGACCCTTCAAGATCCTTGCCCGTCGAGGAGAAGTGTCTTATCAACTGGAGTTGCCCAAAGAGTTAGAAGATTACCATGATGTTTTTCACATTTCCTTGCTCCGGAAGTGTCTTGAAGTTCCTGACCAGCCTGACGTTTTCAAAAACATCGATCACCAGTCCGTCGACCTGAATCAAGATCTGACTTACCGTGAGACGCCCCTCAAGATTCTCGACGAAGATGTTCGTCTCACCCGCAGGCGAGCTATCAAGTTCTACAAAGTCCAGTGGACTAACCACTCTGAAGATGAAGCAACTTGGGAACGTGAAGACTATCTTAGAAGCGAGTTTCCCAATCTCTTTAGTACCCAGGCCTAGCAAATCTCGGGACGAGATTTATTTTAAGGGGGGAAGTCTGTAACATCCCAGAATGTTAATATAATTATCAATGCAAAAATGTGGGCCAACAAAAACTTTTCTTATAAAAAGTTGTGTAAATTTAATTCTTGAGTGTTGCTTGTTACATTGTTTGCAATATTGTTGAATCCAAGTTCTAAATGAAAAATTGAAAGAAAAGAAAACAAACAAAACAAATCCTAAAAACAACACACCATGTGACAAATGTCACATTATGTTCCCAAATTAAGCTATATAAATTTATTGGCTCACCAAAATCAATGAAGTAATATTATTGACACTCCTAGATAATTTCACAAACTATTCCCTTTCAAAAATTCAAATTCAAAACTTCAAATCCAAATTAGAAATTCATGGTTGAAATATTTCAGAATATTTCAAAGAAATTTTGTAACACTTACCAATAATACAGAGAGCCTAGATCCTAAGTTTGGGCTCAAAAGAATAAAGAGAAATTGGAAAAATTAAATAGTAAAGTGCTCTCTGTTTTGGTTCAAGCAATTCATCAAACACTTGGTGTTCACCCACCCTGTTCTTCCCAATCCGAGCAACTCGTGGATCAATCCGAGGAATGTGAGGTTTATTTGTCGAATTGAGGCCAGCCCTGCCCTCCTCTCTTCTCTGCGACCTCACTGCACGCCGGGGGAGGCAAAATGGTGGCCGGAGTCGCCGTCTGGACGCCGGCGACAGCCACGGCCGCGCGCACGTCGCGCTGTCGCGCCGGGCATCCGAGGTGGCAACGCCGCGCTCTCCCGTGCCTGGCCCCCCCTTCTCTTCCTCGCCTCTCTGTCCCCTCGCGAGCCCGCAGCGCACACCAGCACCGTCCCGTGCACGCCGCGGCCGCGCCAGGACGTGCACGCCGTGCGCCGCCCGAGCACGCCCACGGCAGGGCCGAGCACCCGCACGCACCCGAGCGCGCCACGCCGCCCCGCCTTGCCCGCCTGGTCCCCCGAGCAGCCCGCAACCCAGCCACGCCCCTCCACCGGCCTACGGCGGCCTAGCCCGGCCACGGGCGCCCCTGCACCGCGCCCACCGTGCGCCGCCCGGCCGCTATAAAAGCCGCCCGTGCCCTGCACTTCTCCGCACTGCACCGCCACCCCTCCCCTCTCACACCACCTCTCGAGCACCGCCTGGAGGGCGACGCAGTCACCGCCGAGCCTCTGGCCACCGTGGGTCTCCTCGAGCTCGCCGTGCCCGAGGTAGACGACGACCACGGCACGGCCGTGCTGCCTCTCCCCCTTCCCTTCTCTCTGCCCTCAGCCCTTCCCCTTTGTGCCCGCACTCACCCGCCTCCTTTTTCCCTCTGCCCCGTGCTCAGAATCGCCAGGAATCGCTCGCCGGAGTCCGAGCCCCGCCGCGGAAGAAGGAGCTCGACGCCGTCGCCCCTAGGGGAGTCCCCGAGCCTCGTCCTCGCGCCCAGGAGCTTCCCCACCTCGCCGCCGTCGTCCTGCACCATCGCCGCGTCCTCCCGAGCCCCGTGGTGAGCGCTCCGTCCTCCTCGCCGTCGCCGGAGTCGCGGCGCCGCCCGATTTAGGTCGTCGCCGACGCGCTCGATCTCAGCCGTTAGATTAGGATCGTGCGGTAACTTACCGATTCGTTTTTATTATTAAAACCCTGACATGCGGGTCCCACGCGTCAGGTTTAAATAAACCGCGCGCGCGCTCGCTGAGTCGCTGACCAGTGGGTCCCCTCTGTCAGGTTCTTCAACATTATCCGTTCTGGATTTAAAATTCGAATTTAAACTTTATTTAAAAACCAGTATTAAACCCAACTTAGAAATTCCATAACTTTAGATTCACAACTCCAAATTTAGCAAATCCAACTGTTCTGGAAAGCTTATGAAATTGTCTATCCAACTAAACTAGTTTCACCCCATTTGGATGTATAATAAAAATACAATATTCAAATTACAGTAGCATGTTTAAATTCTAAACTTGTTTGTTTCTGATACTCTGATAATCCAAATTAGTTGAGACTAATTTTATTAGATCACATTTAACCATGGTTAGTCACCCCTAAAATGGTTTAATTTTTAGATGAATATAATTTAAATAATATCCAAAACCCTATTAATTGGTTTCTGGATTCAAAACAGTGTGTAGGTAGTTTGGTAATTCCAAATGACCCAAATCCAACTGTGTCATCTTCTACACATCATTAGCTTTCTGTAGAATTTTAGTTTGTATTTTTGTGACAAACAGAGCTCAAGCCATGCAATTAAACATATGCAACAAGTTTCTGCCATAATTAAAATACAATGGAATAATGTTAATTCAATTAAATGGAAACCACATGATATTGTTTGGTATGTGAAATGGTGAATTAAAAACCTCTAAGAGTGTATTGCTATGATGATTGATTGAATAGGCTAGTGATTGTTTGTATTTGATTGATTGTGTATTAGAAGAGAACGTTGCCGGATATATCGAGGAGGAGGGATTTGCTGAACCTGAAGACCAAGACCAAGATCACTTTGCCGAGCAAGGCAAGCTACTCTCTGAGCTTGCACCTAACTTATGCATCTAGATTTACAAATCATTTTCAAAAGCAAAGGTTTACAAAAACCCTTTTTCAAAAGTATATAGAGATGATTTTGCCACCCTATATAGAAGTAGATACTAAAACTATAGGATGGAAAAACAATGTTGTTTATTCAAAACTCCTTTGAGAACTTGTGTGAATATATAGCACCAAGATGGTGTGTTGAAATAAGGAAATGGAGAAAGATGGTTTTGGAAAAGCACATTGTGTCCTAGTACTCAGTCAAGCAACCGATACTCTGTGCGACCACATTTACCCACATATGGGAAAGGGCTTAGTCACATAGTTTGCTCATATTAGTATGGGACACTGCATCAACAGAGATGACTCTGTTATGCATGAGGGAGTGGTTTGGTGACCTAACCCTGACCTGGGTCCTCGCTCAAAAATCTATGAATAGATAAGGAGGAGGATAGAAGGATGTCCGTATACACCGCCAGATAAAGCCTATGAGTCCTCACACTTAGGGTTTCCGACGGGAAACTAGACTAGGTGTAGATGGAATGGTTCATAGGGGCAGGATCCTATACTAGCATGAGCAAAGGAAAGACTAGGGTCGGTGACTCAACTTCGCATACCAAGGGTATGGCGAAGCGTGGCTGACACGATGAGTTATCGGATGAGTGTGGGAAAAGCGTGCTACCTCTGCAGAGGGTAATTAAACTATTCGAATAGCCGAGTCCTCGGATATGGACAGTTGAAGACCCTACTTAGACCATGTGCAAGTTTTTGGAAAAGAGTTGAGTTGAAAAGAAAAAGGAAATGAAGAATGTTCCACACACCTATACCAACGGATCGGTATGAGGTAGTTAGAAAGATATTACCATAATGGTTTATGGTTGGAAAAGGAGGAGTTTTGGAATAACATTAATAAAATTGAGATATCTAGTAGTCATAATTTCCTTATCTTCTTCAACAAAGATACAGAGATGTTTTAAATAAATAAAAGTGAGAAACTAAAAATGGAACTAGAGCACTCATGTTGGAGTAGTTTGCGAGTACATTCAAATGTACTCATACTAGTTTGCTTCTGGCTATTGTCGTAGCCAGACATGGAGGAGTACTACACCCAGGAGGAGTATGGCGACATCTATGCTAACTAAGGATCTTCCCAAAGTCGACTGCCTGTCGGGTCTGCGCTAGCTGTTGGATGGCTACTACGTTAAAGTTCCGCTGCTTATGTTGATTGTTTTGGTTTGGCCCTTGAAGGCACCTATGTAAGACTTGGTCTAGATGACCATTTTATGTAAGACTTTAATTCGGTATTGTAATGGATGTAAACTTTGGTATTCAATTCGGATTATGTGCAACGACAGACTGATCACGGGATCGTTGTGTTAAGCATAATCGGGTATTTCGGACAGTTAGTCCGGGGTCCCCACAGGACCCGTCTCTTCGTGCCATGACTCCGCCACTTCGGTATGCTAGAGCAATGACTCAGCAAGGCCGGGGGGAGTTTAAGACTAGGAGAGGTAAGAGCCCTGAGTCACGATGCTCAAGTGCCCCCCTTAGATGTATGAGTAGTCCATGAAGTATAAGGGAAAGCAAAGTCGCTTGAGGGGTAAATGTGCGCTTGCGGAGGAAAAAAGGCTCTCGAGGCATGGGTGCGAGACTTAGCTTCTCGAGGCTTTTGCCCTGTGGAGATTTTTGCCTCTCGAGAGGGTCCTCTCCAGGGGTTTTCCCGGGTATCTCCTCAGGCTTGTGGGGACGTTTCTTCCCTGTAAATGTTAGAGGGGCGAACCCAAACGCTTGTACACGGTACTGAGGAGTCGTGCACGCTTATAGGTCCCCTCCGACGTTCCTCGCGAGAAGAGTAAGTACCAAGGTCCTTTGTAGAAATGGCGTGTTTGCGGGAGCTTTCCCTCCAGCCAGAGCTCGGATCCTTGGGTTTTGCAGTGCTGCTAGTGTGTCATTTGAGGCACTTGCACCGCACTTAGCCCCCGCTCGTGAGGTGCGCATGTGGAGAGATATAAGCGCACATTTCAATAAAGTAATGCGGAAATTAAACTCACCACAAAATATTACATAGCGGCGTCGTAGCGTTAAGTTCACTTAGGAACGAAATTGTCTCATTATGCTTGGAGTTGCCAAGTTAATGTTTTGACCATGTCGAGGCATGGGGACCCTCCATTAGTGGCAGAGACTCTCTATGGCCTGAGGTGGCTCGTTACATGGAGAGCTCGGAGCGTTGACCCTCGAGGGAAGCCTTTGGAGCTTGGAGGTTTAAGCCGTGAGCTTTTAACCATTAGAGACATAAAATTCTTGGAGGTTGAGCCATAAGCTGCCTCTTCCGCCATATGTCTTGACGTGACAATGATCACGGGAGTGACAATGTTCACGTTTTCTTTTTATCCTTCTGGAGACCAAAAATGCTTGGAGGTTGAGCCGTAAGCTGCCTCTTCCGCCAGATGTCTTGACGTGACAATGATCACGGGCGTGACAATGATCACGGGTAGAACTTGCGTAGGTGCATGATGTTCCATGGATTCTTGACGGGGATGCCTCTTGAGTTTTGAGGCGAGCTGCGCCAGGCCTGGCGATGTGGGTAACCCTGTAGGGGCCTTCCCACATCGGTGACAGCTTGTGAAGGCCTTCCCTGGAGATGATTCGCCTGAGGACAAGATCGCCTGTATCTAGTGGGCGTGAGCGCACTTTGCGGCTGTGGTAGCGTCGCAGGTCCTACTGGTATTTTGCCGCCCAGAGGTCAGCACGGCGGCGTAGTCCCTCAAGGAGCAGCAGGTCGTCGTTGTGGAGATCCTCTTGCTCGTCCTCGTTAAAGGCAAGGACCCGTGGGGATCCATGCTTTATCTCTGTGGGGAGGACTGCTTCGGCTCCATAGACGAGGGCGAACGGTGTTTCCCCTGTAGTCTTGGGTGGCGTTGTGCGGATGGACCCGAGCACCGAGGGGAGCTCACTGATCCAACCCTTGCCGTGGCCCTTGAGGATGTCGAACGTCCTGGTCTTTAGGCCCTTCAGGATTTCTGCGTTTGCTTGCTCGGCCTGTCCATTGCTCTGTGGATGAGCGACCGAGGCGAAGCAGAGCTTGATGCCCATCTTTTCGCAGTAAGCCCTGAAGATGCCACTTGTGAATTGCGAGCCATTGTCGGTGATCATGCGGTTAGGCACTCCAAAGCGGCAGACCAGGCCTCTGATGAATTGCACCGCCGTGCCTGCTGGAATTGTGCGTGTCGCCTCCACTTCGGGCCACTTGGTGAACTTGTCGATGGCTACAAAGAGGTAGCGATATGCCCCTTGCTCTGTTGGGAATGGTCCCAGGATGTCCAGCCCCCAGACCGCGAACAACCAGGAGAGCGGAATGGTCTGTAGTCCCAGCACAGGTTGGTGGATTTGCTTGGCGTCGAATTGACAAGCTTCACATGCTTGAACGATGTCAACTGCATCATGAAGTGCTTGAGGCCAGTAGAAGCCGCTCATGAAGACTTTGCCTGCGAGGGTGTGGGCGCACGAGTGGTGGCCGCACTCCCTACTATGGATGTCCTTGATCAGCATTTTGCCTTCTTTAGGAGGGACGCATTTGAGCGCGATGCTGTTTGGGCGCTTGCGGTAAAGATTTCCTTCGAGGAAGTGGTAGGATTGTGCCTGTCAGGCGATTCGCTCCGCTTCAACATCTTCCTCGGGAAGGATCCCTTTGGCGAGGTAGTCTTTTATCTCATCAATCCAACATGTTTCTTGATGCGCCGCTGTGAGCAACAGACGTTCCCCTGTAGGGGGCCCGCTATCGGGAGCCCCAACTGTAGGTGGTGGCGGATGCGCTTCGTCTGTGCTTGCGGGCATGGCCTCTTGAGGCTGTTTTATGGATGCCTTGACGAGTCTTTCTTCAAAGACGCTGGCAGCTGAGCTTGCCTCCTTGATGCGCGCTTGGCGATGTCATCAGCCTCTTGATTTTCCTTCCTTGGGATGTGCATGAGCTCCACGTCTTCTCCTCGTCCTCCTTAGCCATTTTGATCTGGTGATAACCATAGAAGGCATGAGGAAGCAGAGGAGGTCGCAGCCTGCTGTGGAGTCCACGATCTGGTCGATTCTTCGCATGGGATAAGGGTTGTTGGGGCAGGCCTTGTTGACATCAGTGTAGTTGATGTAGAGGCGGCCTCCTCCGGCGGGTTTTGGGACGACCACGCCGTTGGAGAGCCAAGTAGGGTGCGCGACTTCGCGGGCGTCATTTGCCGCTTTTAGCTTCTCGACCTCTTTGACGATGAATGCTTGCTTCTCGGGGGCTTGCTTTCTTACTTTTTGCTTGACGGGGCGTGCGTTTGGACACACGGCTAAGTGGTGCTCGATAACCTCCCTCGGTACACCGGACACATCTGTCGGAGTCCATGCGAACATATCAGAGTTTGCCCGTAGGAAGGCGACGAGCGCGCTTTCCTATTTGGGAGGCAGAGCAGCGCCAATGGCGACGCTAGCCCCCGAGCCTTCAACCCCTGAGCTGGTGGAGCTTAGGGAGACTTTCTTTGTACCGGCTGGCTCCTGGGAGAATAGCTGCTTCTTGTCCTCGTCAGTAGGGAACTCAATGGCGGCTGCCTTGTAGGCTGTTTCGACAGCGCGAGTAGCATCCAGGACATGTCCACGGATGGTGATTGTGCCAGCGCTGCCGGGAATCTTGACCATGTTGTTGGCATGATGCGTGACAGCCATGAATTTCGCGAGGGCGGGGTAGCCGAGGATGGCGTTGTACGGCAAGCCGATGTGCGCAACGTCGAAGTCGATGTGCTCGGTGTTGTAGTTTTCCTCACTGCCGAATGTGACGGCAAGCCTGACCTGCCCAAGTGGCTCGATTGAGCCGCTGGTGACTCCCTTGAGGGGGCCTAGAGGGTATGAGCCGCTCGTAGGGCACTTGAAGCGCTTCGAACGTCTCAATGGAAATGACATTCAGGCCCGCTCCACCATCAATGAGTGTCTTGGAGACAGCGATGTTGTCGATGGTGGGGCTGCAGACCATCGGGAGGGTTCCAACAGTCTTGGTGTACTTGGGGTGGTCCTGAGCGTCAAAGGCGATGGTGTACTTCGACCATTTGAGGGGCCTGGAGGTCTCGAGGCTGGGAAGGGCGGCGTTGAGCTCACGAGCAAACTGCTTGAACGTATTGTTCGTGTAGCGTACCTGCACTTAAAATAAGGCAGATACCTGTGTATAGTGCAAATCTCTGGATCGATTCGTTTGCACACACAGTTACGATGTCATATCACAACAAAGCATCAATTTTATTACATCGATGATCCAGAATTACAAAATATTCGATACAAGTTGCATAGCATAAAGCTAGCTTTGAAATAGTACACAGCGGAAATACAATAGCAGTGGATCTCCAACAACTTCATGTTACCACAGGCGAAAAAATGTTGGTTGTAGACTCGAAACCTTTAAACGATACCTCACTCGTCATTTAATCAATCTGCAATAAGAAAAATATTGCAACAACGTGGGTCAGATTCCATTAAAAATGGAGTCTGGCAAGCGACACTATGGTGGACACTTAACGGAATAACTCTATAGCCTATATGCATATTTGGCTGGTGGGGTTCAAGGCTATTTTGCATAAAGCCAATTTTTCCTATCTCTTTGGAAAACACTTTCTTCAAATCAAGACAAGTATGGCATGAAAACCATAAATCTCATCTTCCCTTGTTCACCCATAAGGTTTTATTTCTGAAGTTGGAATGATGGAATCCTCCGTTGATGTCCGTGATCAGCTGCTCAAATTGTACGTACCGGGGACACGACTAAGTACTTAGTTTTACACTCTGCAGAAGGTTGTGCACGTTCACCATTGTACCCATTCAACCCAAATTATCCTTTACACACCATTTGTGATAAGGAAAGGAGAAGAATGAGACGAGATCTTTCAGAAGCATTTTCCCTCCCACTCTGGCTTGACCCGTTCCACCTAACATCCCCCTACATCTGCTTGTCAAGACGGAGAGAGTCCACACAACATAATTGATCAAGCCAGAGCCCATATGGCAATGGCTGCACTGGAAGCAATCGTCACTCGGAGTTCTTCATGTTCCTCTGTTCCTGGGTGGCCGTTCACAAGTTCACGTACTCCAGGAACCATAGACATGGGCCTGAGTAGCCACTCAACTTCGCCACCATACAACCTTTTACCACCCAGGTGTTTCATTTTTAACTTAGTAGAATTCAGATTTTCACAAAACATCATTTGCATAGCATCAATAATTCTACTAAGTATTGCATAGGAACCTAGACACAGGAATAAGGAATTCTACACAGGTTTAGCATAGCAATACTATCCTACACATGCATATAAAAATACACTAAGTAATGCATTTAGAAATAATAGGAAGTTTATGAGGTGTGCCACTTGCCTTTGAATGTTGTCGCTGTTCACAAACTCTTTTCAACAACGAACGTTTGCTCTCCGTTCAATCCAAACAATATAAGCAAAAAACAATACAACAATCAACAAACAACAATCATCAATCATTCATGCACATACATAGTGAACACATAAGTTTCATAAAACTTCTAAGGAAAACATGTTATGTATGATATGCAAATTATTTCTAATGACTAGAGATGCATGTCATGCCATGAAATTCTTTTAAGTGAATGCAATGCAATTAGGTTGGTCAAAATGACTAAGGACTAAAGTCATAAGTTGAATAAAATATTTTGTTTTATATCATCTTGAACAAGCCCTCTAATGGCTTAGTCTTGATGTGTAGAAATATTTAGAGAAAATACTAAGTCATTTCTTCAAGATGATCAACAATTATTATCAACTCTTTGTAAATTGGACATTCACTATAGTGAGAGAGACAGACACCCGGCCAGCCACTTAAATTGTGGAACAGGTCTCATGTACGTGGACATGTAAGGTTTGTCTCCAGGACGCTTCATCTCACTATGCCGCTAGGATCCAACAAACTTCAAATATGATAACATCATGATCAAAATTTGTTTAAGTCTAAAAGACAAGATTAGGAAAGAGGGAAAAGAAAGAAAGAAAGATGTAGTTAGTCTTCCAGGCTTCATATCCAGACTTGTAGCTTTCCCCTTGGTGATGTCTTGAATGAATTTTCGTAGACTTGATAAATCTTCAGACTTGATGATTCTTTTATCACCGAGGCTGGTCTTGGAATTAACTTAGTCTTCATGAAGTCTCAGATAAGAAGGAAGAAAAGAGAGAGAGCAAGAAAGACTTAGAGAATAAAGGAGGTTGGTCTTCTTGAACTTCTTCTTGCTTTTCTTCTAAGTGCTTCTACTTCTTGAAGATACTTCAGAAGTCTTGTTTTGGCTAATTCCTTCAATGGCCTTCTAGCTCCATCTTGGAAATCCTAAGTGTCTAAGTGTATAACACTTTACCAAAATGCTAAGTTGAAAATAATCCTAAATTAGAGAAAATAATGAAGAGGAGTTTTCCTCTGAGAAGTATACTATATAATAAAATAAGTTATGCATGAAATGCACTTTTTAATCACAAGAAAGTATCAAAATACTTTTGTGATTTCTTAATAAATATGCATGAGGTTATAAATGCAATTTAATTCATTTCTATTTTTGCAAATTATAATAAAAGGAATAAATATAAGATTAAAGTTTTAGGTCATTAAATTTTATATCAAAATTTTATAATTGGTGTTAATAGTCAGAGGGGATTTAAATAAATTTATTGCACTTGGATTTAATAAAAAATAATGTTTATATTAAAAGTTATATAAAAATTACTCAAGTTATTCAATTTAAACATATAACTATTAAATCATCAAAATAATTCTCAAAATTATTTTCTAACAGAGGCATCATATTACACATATTATAAAGTTTCTAAAACAATTTTATTTGCAATTTTTGGATTTATAGATTTAAAGTTATGACAAATATACTCAAATCATCCATTTGAAATTAGAATATTTTAAACTAAGTCGAATTTGAAATCTAACAGATATAAAATATTCTACATGTCGAGGGCTTTCCAAAAATATAAAATTTGTCAAATTTGGAGTTGTGGTTAAATATTTATAGATGTTTTAATTATAGGGACTATTCTGCAAAACTTCCAATTAAATTTAAAATAGAAAAAAGAATTACACGCTGGCGCTGACGTGGCAAGCTCTGATTGGCTCTAATCTAGGGTTAACAGGGGCCGTAGGATTTTATGAGGATCGGACGGACCAGATCTGGAGATACCTCTTCGGGGGCGATCTGATCTGGGCCGTTGATCGCAGATCGAATGGTCTCGGTCGCGTGGACCAGGACGTGGCGACGCCGGGGTGGCCGGAGACGGGGCCGACGGTGGTGGTGGCCGGTTGTGGACGCCGGCGATGCTGCGTCGGCTCCCCGAGTGCGCGGACGACGGGCCCGGGCGCTGCGCAACACGGCGGATCTTATGGTGGTGGTGGCGACCCCGGATTCATCCAAGCGCGACGTGGAGGAGCGGTTCAGGTGGCTTGGGCGTCGGCGGACTTCCGTCGAGCTCTTCCTCGACGTCCTTCTGCAGAAAATAAGGGAGGAGGGGGTTCAAGAGTTGCGCAAGAACACGGGGAAGGGAGAGGAGAGGGTCTCGGTCTCAGGTTTACGTTTACCTCGCCGGAAACGAGGGAGAGAGGCGGCGGCGGCAGTGCAGCTCCGGCGAGCTATTGCAGCGGCCTGGCGGCGTGTTTTCGAGAGGGGGGAGAGGGGAAAGGAGCGGCAGGGCCTGAGGGTTATAAGGGGGCGCTCCGGGAAACAAATCACGGAGAATCCTCGCTTGATTTGATCCAATTTTGGGAGGGAGGAATTTCGGCCGACATTGTCGCCGGAGGTTGAAGATGAAGCTGACGTCATCGCTGACGTGGCCAATTAATTCATAACTTTTGATTTAAATGTCCAAATGATGTCAAAAAAATTCAAAAAATTTGTAAAATTAATATCTTTGTGTTAAACCAGTTGTGGGCATGTTTTGAAAACTTTTTAAAATTAATAAATTTGAAATATTGGTTTAATACAAAATTGATACTTAATATCAATTTTGAAATTATAACTTAATTAAATTTTCTTTTTGCTAAATAAAATTTGTAAAATACCCACATTCAAAAATGTTTGAAATAGAGTTATTAAAACTCATTTTACTGTAATTATTCGTCTTTATTTCGGCATAAGAGTAGAATAACATAATATAAATATTTTTAAAGTAATAGAAATTATAATAGATTCAAGTTTTAATTCAATTTTATTGTGTGCACCATTAAGTTTTATATTATGATAAATCATTTGAAAACTTCATAACAACTTTGGAAAAGATTTTAGATTTAATTCATTTCCTTATATTGAATATATATTCATGAATATCCCTTTATGTCTTGAAAATAAATGAAATCATTTAAGCTAAAGAAATGTGTATTTGGATAATTCATTTATTATAAAATCTCTGAAGTTATTAAAGTTATAAACTATAGACTTGAAATTTCCAAAACTATATTTTGAACTTAGGTAAAATAATGAAAACCATTTGGCAAATAGATCATGTTTTAAATAGTTTCAAAGAACACTTGCAAATATTAGTTTAATTTATGAATAGCTATGGCTAAGTGGTTGAATTCAAATACTTATAAAGAAACTAATTTATTACAATAAAATGGTTTGAAGTTTGTAAAACATTTTTCAAATTAGCTGTTGAGGTTTTAGGAAATACAATGGATAATAAAATGTTTAACTTGAAACAGCTTTTGAATATAATGTTAAACTAAGATATTTGAAATATTAAACTCTTTCAATATGTATGAAGTCTTTTATAGTTGGTTTTCTTATGCATTTAATGTTTTATGTTAATCAAAAACAAAAGTTTTAAATTTTTGTGATTTTTGAACATTATAAATGTTGGGATGTTACAGTTCGATTTTGGCGCATGTGCCCCACCGAGGATGCAGGCAATGGCGCCTCTTGGAGCTTGGTAGCCTTCATCTTCGTCGTCCGGAAGGTTGCCGTTCCTCTTAGCGGCATTGGCCTGATTGCCTGATGGCTTCTGGTAGCCGCCCTTGCGCACGCTGCCGCGGTAGCCACGGCCTCGACCGCGGCTGCCGCTGCCCTCTGCTTGTTCTCGCTCCTTGCTCAGCCTCTTGAGGTCGAAGCAAGTCTCTGTAGAGTGTATGCGCCTGTTGTGGTAGATGCAGAATGGGCGGTGGTCGTTCTTTCTCTCCCCAAGCTCGGGAGAGTCCCTGCGGGGGCCGTTAACGTTAGGCTCTGCCGCGAGGACCGCGGTGGCCTTGCGCTTGGGCTCCTCCTTCTTCTTATGGCTCCTAGACCCCTCAGCGTGCTCGTCCCCTCTCGAGGACATCTTGACGAAGAGGAGTCCCTCTTCAGCCTTGGCGCACTTGTCAGCCAGGTCGAACAACTTCACCACATAGGTGAGCTTGTCGTGGATGCCCAATTTCTTGAGCATTCTACTGTTCGTGACGCCCTCGCGGAAGGCGGCGATGACTTGGGTGTCAGGGATGTTCGGAATCTTGTTGCACACTTGGCTGAAGCGCTGGATGTACTTGAAGAAGGTTTCATCCTTCTTCTGCATCACAGCGCGTAGGTCGTTGTGGGTGAGCGCGCGCTCGTACGTCCCCTTGAAGTTGGAGACGAACTTCTTGCGGAGCTCCTCCGAAGAGTTAAAAGAGTCCTCAGGGAGGTTCAGGAGCCACGACAGCGCAGAGTCGCGAAGCACGTGGGAGAACCAGTTGGCCATGACCTTGTCGTCTCCTCCTGCCGCCTGGATGGAGGTGGTGTAGAGCTGCAGGAACTCAATGGGGTTGCTGGAGCCACGTAGCCCTTGGGGAGAGCCGGCCTGAACTTTGGGGGTCAGACCACGCGGCGCAGGTAGCGGGTGAACGCCATGCAGCCCGTGGCGTACGTGGCAACCCCGTGCTGCAGCGTGCTGCGGTTCTGCTGGCCCGCCTGGCCGATTTCTTCCACGAGGCGGTTCTGGCGGTTGCGCTGGAGCTCCATCCCCACGCGCGCGTCTGGCGCGGTGCGCTGCACGATGAGGCGGTCGTGAGGCAAAGACGCGTGGGAGACAGCCCTCTGCGTCGTATCCAGTGTAGGCCCTGGTGGAGGCGGAGGCGCGTCAGGCGCAGCCATGCCCGCGAGGGAGGGGTGTGCGACGGACTGCGACAGAGCGGGGCGAGTTGTGGCGATGCCGACGAGGTGGTTGAGCCGCTCCAGCCACTACTCGTGGGCCTCAGCGGTAGGTTGATAGCGGAGAAGTTCTTGCGCCATGAGCAGGGCGGTGAGCGACGCGGGGTCTATCCTCCCTGGGCCGGAGCCGTTTGGGCGCTGCATCGGGTGCGACGACTGCGCGTCCTCCTCGTGCTCAGCATTGTGCTCGGGCCCCTCCACATGAGGGCCTGAGTTGGCGCGCTCTTCATGCCGGGGTCGTCCCCGTCGTCCGCGCGTGGCCATGGTGCCGGGTGCGGCGCGAGCTCCTTCGGGTGCACGTCTGTTGGCGCGGGCGGCGCGTGTAGCGCGGGTGTTCGCCATGGCGCAGAGGCGGCTCGAAGGTCGTTGACGCGCCTCAATCTCCTACCTGGCGCGCCAAATGTCGGTTAGTGACTCCCACGGCACAGGGGTAGTCACTCCCTGAAGAGTAGTTCGAGAAGGGGATAGAAAACGGAGGTCGATATCTTTGACCTCTACCTCCCTGAGTTCGATATACCTTGGGTGATCCACTTAAGGGAACCTTGCTGCTGTTCTAAAAACGTCTGCTCTTGGAGGCCCAACACTGTCTACAAGAATAGAAGCGTGCGTAGACATCAAGCTATTTGATGGCGCTGTTGCCGGGGAGGCAAGGTAAGCGGCACTCACATACCATCAACGAAGCTATTTTCTGGCGCCGTTGCCGGGGAGGTGAGCGTTTGAAGGTATGTCCTTTATATTATGCAGTTAATACTTTTAGTTTCTTGTTTTTATTTTCACTATTTAGGCCAATGGAGGACAACAAAAAAATTAGGGATCTTTGTGAAATTTATATTGCATTAGGACATGATACTTTTGAAGAGAAAATTAAAAAACCTATGGAAATTTGTTTGCATATTAGTGGTAGTAATGTTATTAGTATAAATTCTTTGGATACTATTATTGCTATGGCTTTGGAAAAAACTAAGCCAGGGGGAGCTAGTTTAAACGAAAATTGTCGGGTAGTGACTCCCACAGAACAGGGGTGGTCACTCCCTGAAGAGTAGTTTGAGAAGGGGATTGAACACAGTGTTCAAGCGACCCTCGAGAGGCACGATGACGGTGCTCGCCGGGCCTGGAGAGGAACACCCACGACAGAGATGGACACCGGCCCGTACCGAGGTTCACGGCCCTCAGGAGGAGGTAACACCGCTACTCATGCTTGGCTGTATTGCACTGCAGAGGTTACAGTACAATTGAGCTTGCCGAGGGCTCTCTTGAGGAAGTCCATGCTCGGAGAGGGAAGCAATCGTCGTCTTCCTCCTCCAGCTGAAGGCCATTCTACTAGCTGGGCTAGGGTTTACAAGTGTTTTACAAGTAATTGGCCGACCCCTTCCTATGGTGGCGTCTTGTTCCTTTTATAGGCGCCACGGGCGTCTTCCTTGCATGGGGCGTCCAAGGTGGGCTCCCACACGACAGTAGCACGGAGGAGTTGGAGTCCACCGCGGCTCAATCCTTCATGGACGCCGGTCCATCGGCGATAAAGTTGGGTGCGGTGGCCGACAGGCTGCAGACCGTGTAGAACGGCTTGTAGGGGTTGCAGTGATCGGGGTGGAGACCACGATGACGATCTACTTGAAGTGTTGCGCCGTCCAGCCGCTTTATCATCAGAGAGGAAAGTCCCAGCTGTCCTGGCGCAGGCGACGCAACTTTATTGACTACTTTATCACCAAAATGGCCAAGGGAGTGCCCACGTCACTCTGCGGCCTTTCCAGAGGCCATAAGCGCCATGCAGTACTTCCTTGGCCGCGAAGCTTCCCCACCGACCCGAGACGTCCTGCGGAGGGATTCCTGTCGACTTCTCTCCAGGCGCATGGAGCCTCGGGAGAGTCTCGTGAAGCGCAGGTCCTCTTCGGGCCTTCGCTTCCTCTTCAGGCCCTCAAGAGAATTCGCCTCTCGAGGGTCTCTCCAAGCGGTGGCTTGCTCCTTAGTCGTTTCGTCTGATTTGTCAGCGTGCGATGCCTGGGGAGAGCGGGCTCTGCACACCGCAGTCCCCACTGGGCCGACAAAAATAATCGTTTTTCCTCCTCAGCTTTGGAGGAATTATTTTGCCTTGATAATGTTGTGCCTCCAATATAAGATAATTCTTATGATGCTTGTGATATTGTTAAGTACCTGAAAAAATAGTGTCATTTAAAATACCTATGAAAATAATTAAACGTGTTATGAATAACCGCTATGTATGGGATGGAACTGTCCATCCTGGTGATCATTTGCAATTTTTACATGAATTATGCGAGTTGTTCAAGTGTGCAGGTATTTCAATGGACAAAGTTAAGAAGAAATTATTTCCTATATCACTTGGTGGAAGAGCTGTAGATTGGTATAAATTGTTGAAGAATCATCACTCTCTTGAATGGGAAGAGGTTGTATCTCTCTTTTATTTTAAATTTTATCCTCCAAGTGAGATTCTCAAAGATCATAATTCTATATATAATTTCTAGCCTCTTGAAGGAGAAAGCGTTGCTCAAGCCTGGGGAAGGATGAAAACATTAATACTCAAATGTCCTAACCACGAGCTTCCTTATAATATAATTGTAACGTCCCCAAATCTGCTAAATTGGTAATTAGGATTTGTTTGTGCATCATGAGCATCATTTGCATCTAATTAAAATGTGCAAAAAATTTTAGTTTAAAAATTAAAAGAGAAAAACCCTAAGTGGCCTAAACCACTTGTTATTTTAAATGTGTTAAAAGAATTACAAAATTTTCAAAATCCAAAGTTGTCAATGATTTCCTTGTGAAATTCCGAGTCTCCTGGTATTTTTGTAAAAAAATTTCTATTTTCAAAAAGGCCCTCAAATCTTTCATTTTCCAAACCAGGGGCCTGTTTTCAAAAGGGTTGTGGTTTCCCAGAACTGCAGGGGGTTTTCGCAAAATGTTCTTTTCTTTTGTTTCTCCTTGCTCTGGACAGAAGGACGACGGCGAGCTTCACCGTCCGATTCCCGCCGCGATGCACGCCACCGCCGCCGCCGAGCTGCGTGGAGATAAGGAGGAGGCACCGTGCCGTGCCATCCCTCTCTTCCCTATCTCTCTCCCTCGCTCGTTCTCTCCCTTTCCTTCTCCTCCGCCATGGCCGAAACCCTAGCTTCGGCTATTCTTCAAATCCCCGTTGATTTCGGCAACTCCTTGCTCCGGCGAGCCGCTCAGGAGGACCGTCGTGATGTTCTCTCCCTCCTCCTCCATCTGTTCGTGCAGGGAAGCCGGGAAGACGAGGAATTCTTCCATCTTATTCAACCTCGGGCCGCCGCCGTCGAGCTCGATTCCGGCGAACTCCGGCCTCCCCGCGCTTCCTCGACGCCTCCACAAGCACCACGGTGAGCCTACGGTCCTCAGGGATCCCTGAGCTCTCTCCCTCTCCCTCTGGTTCCTCGGGCCGACATGCTCCGCCGTCGTGCTCCGCTCCGGCGAGCTCTCTGCCGCCTCCGGTGACCATTTGGTCCCAACGCCACCACCCCTCGGTCGCTCGCACTCTGCCGCGTCCAACGCGCCCGCTGGCTTGCTTCCTCTCGGTCTCAATCGAAGGATTGGTGATCGACAGGGAGGATTCCTCCATTGCTGACGTCAGCTGACGTCAGCGCCTCAATTTCTTTTCCTTTTACTGAATTATTTAATCCTTTTCTTTTTTCTGTATTCGTTTAATTATGACAGGTGGGGTCCCCTTGTCAGAATTTTATTCATTTCCAAATAATGTTTTCTGTAATCATTAAATATCCGACATGTGGGTCCAATATTATTTATTTTATTTCATAAATGTGTTAAATTGGTTTAAATTTGATTAATCCTTGGAAATTCATAAGTAACTCATTTTAATTTAGAAAAATATGATTTTTATATCAAAATTTGCAGAAAAATAAGATCTATTTAATCATTTACAAATCATGCATATTTAAACAACTTTGAACCATGTTTGTAATAAAACAACAAATTACACCCTTTCTTTCAAATATGGAGTTTGACGAATGGCACCTGTCGGGCATTCACACTCCATTTAAAATGTCCTTCCATGTGTAGGATTTACATTTCAATCCTTTAACTTGTCATGTCATGCATTGTGCGCATTGCATCTATGCCATGGTTGAATGTTGTTTTCCGTTTCTTTTCCGGTGTTTCGCTTTCCGCGGTAGAATGCGAATCTGAAGTGGAGATTGACAATATCGAAGAACAGTGCTGGATCATCGACGACATACTCAAGCGGGAATTCATGAAGGGTTATTTGGTTGTTTTGATCAACACAAGCCGAAGATCTATTATCTATCTTGTTATTGAAGAACAAGGCAAGCATAACCTCTTATCTGCACATATAAGATTTCAAAGTATTTGATTCTGGTATTATGCATGCGATTCAAATGTTGTTTTGAGTGGAGGTATAGTTTGTCTTAAGTGTTGCATCGCGAGAGTCTGCTATGCTTTGCCCTGCTTAGATCTTCACTCTGTTCCATCCGGTTGATGAACCAGAGCTGTGAAGAATGACGTCGAATGATCGAAGATGTTTGAATATGCTAAAGACTTGGATGAGAGGCCACAATGGGTTGTGGTGGGTTGTCTCATTATTGTCGATCTTAGGAACTGAGTTCCTGGGTTCGGAACCAAGACTAGTCGTGCATCCACACAGGGCATTCATTTTCCCCTCGGCTCCAACTTGCCTAGCCTACTACGTGAAGCCACTAGTTTGAGTTTTCCATTTGCGTGTGCGGTAAAATGGGTTGAAGAGATTTAGGGCCAGGTTCAAGTGGGCTGCGGTCACAGATCTTGAACTTGGCAAACCGCACTAGAGACCGCTACGCGGGGTCAGATCTACTGTTGTGGCTCATGGACATAGGCGAAGCTTGGGAAAGGTCGTGGCCAACCCTCCTGCCGGCACTCCCCGGAAGAGTGCTCATAGCTGGCGCATCCGTTGGTTGGCGTGTGTGGGTAGTTACACCCCCTGCAGGGTAAATCTTTTCGGAAAGCCGTGTCTACAGTTATGGATGACTTGGTACCTTATTTCGTGGATCATAGACAACTATAATCTAATTATAAAACTTGCCAACTAAGGGAGAATTGCTTCCTCGGGTTGAGCGAGGGGGTGATTCTGGTGGGTGGTACAACTCATGATGATTTGGTGGAGACTAAAGATGTGGATGAAGCTTGTGTTTCACTCTCTTATCCCTTTTTAAAAGTCTATTGATGCGAGATTCTCTCCTCCATCGATTTGAAAATAAAGATAGCTTTATGCAAAAGACATTCATGAATACTCTATGAACGAGCAGATTTATAGCAGGTTAAATAAGTCTTATTGAGTACCTCCTGTACTCAGCCTCTTATTTGGACAGGTGTGTTTTCCGGACATCGACATCGACGAGTAGGTTGGGATCTATGGACTGGGACATCCCCGTTATGCTTTGGCCTCTTAGGCCTTTTGCTAGTTTTGCTATGTCTAATAGCATAATTTGTCTTCCGGTGTATTGGTGATTGACAGGTCAGTGACCTTATTTTCGTGGTATTTGCTTCTCAGCTCTTTTAAGAGCTTAACCTATTGCTTCCTGTGTTGTAGGGTCTCTGTTGTGTTACTAATTTCAACTGTTGGCTCCCGAGATCTTTGCTAGGCTTATCTCATATTAAGGTCTCAGATTTGTCTAGCGTGGCTCTTGGGGGTGCTACAGGTTTTGGTATCAGAGCAGGACCGCCTGTAGGAAAAGCTTTCTATTGGTCGATGTTGAGTCTAGTAATTGTGAAAACTATTTTAAAGCTACAACTATTTGGAAAAAAATCTGAGTAGGCTTCTTTTTACTCCTTATCCGGTATCGCTCTAATTCTAGGTCACCTTACCTTGTTTTGGTTGAAAACATTTGCTCTCTCTTTCTGTGGTGATTCAAAATATAGGTGCATCAAGTGCAGGTCGTTTCCCAGCCAAGTTGACCTAGTGTTAAGTTTTCTAGAGTCGGTGTATTCTTTGATCCATCTTTCTCTTGTTGACATGAGAGATTCCTTTCCCTCGTGATCTTGGAGTTCTATCGGTTCTACCTCATCCTATTCTAGTGTTTGAGGTTTCTTTCCCCTTGATGATTTCATTTCTCCTTTTGATACTTCAGAAGTTGTGGTTGGTCTTTGAAGCTATCTTGTGATTACTACATCGTTGTGCCTTTTGTGACACTCGAATGGTAGTTACTCCTTCTTTCGTTTTTCATCCTGCACTTGAACCGAAGGTCCCAGATTGTGCTGTTGGTGGTGTGTTGAGTCATGTTGCTTGTTACCCATGTGGTGCTCACTCTATCAGTACATGATGCTGACCTTTAACCCAAGATCCATTTCGTTGATCCCTGAGGAATGCTTATAACCTCAGAAGGGCTAGTATTGTCAGTTCTTGCTAGCCTTCCAGCTCGTGGTTTCGTCGTGATTGACTCGCGACATCCAAGGTCTTCCCCTTCCACTAGCTCTGGCAGAGGTTCTGTCATGGAACCAAAAGGATCACGACACGAGTGCCCTTTATGAGTCTCACATCTAAGTTGGTGACTCTGCCACACCTTTCTTATCAGAACAAGTTATCAGATGTATGCTAACTTGATCATTTGCATCTCAGGATTTTCCTGAGCATGTTTCTTTTCTTCCATCATGTTCTGACCCGTGTATGCCACTTGGCATTGTAACATCCCAAATTTCTCAAAAATTTAAAACTTTGCATTCATGCATCATGCATCATAAAAGTATGGCATTGAAATCACATAAGGAGTAAATTGAATTTTAATTATAATGTTAAATAAAATTGTTTTCATTAAAGAGGTTTATTTGAGCTCCTCATACAAATCTGTATTTTATTATTTTATTTATTTAACAAAATGATATCAAAAAGTCATAAATTAAATTAGATTTTCAGAACATATTTTTATGAATTTTTCTGAAATGTTTTGATAAGTTTTAAAAATCAAATTTGAATTAAAAGTTTGAAATCAGAAAATGTTTTGTTAAAAAAAAAGGGGAGACGACCCAACTGGGCCGAAGCCCACTGCGTTCCCTCGCTATCCGCCGCGCGCGCAGCGCAGAGGCCCACGCCGCAGCCCAGCTCCCTCCTCGCAGTCGCTGACGGCCCGGCCGCACCTGTCATCCCTCTCCCCAACTCGTGAAGAACACGAACTCGTTTCTACCGAACCCTAGAATCTTGCGGATCGAAATCCGTTGGGAAAATCGCGAGGAAATCGCTCCCCTACGTCCCCATATAAACCCCCCCCCCCCCTCTGCTGCCTCCTCCCGACCCCAAACCCTAGAAAATAGCCCCAGGCCGCTCAGAAGCTGCCGCCGCCGTCCGCCATTGCCGCCGCGAAAATCCTCGATCTCCGGTGAGTGCAGAGCCTCTCGAATCCTCCCGTGTCTCTCTTCCGACTACCAGTGAGCACGCGCACGTCCCTGACACCTCCTCTGTTGTCCTACTGTACCAGATCGTCGCGTACGTGATCGACCGAAGCAAACCGCCGCCGTTTCCATCTCCGGCGAGCTCTAGGAGGAGAAGGGAAGCACGCCGAAGACCTCTGCCGCGCCAACAGCTCCGCCTCGCGCCTCTGCACGTTCGGGTACGATCCACTCATCCCCTAGGGCCGTAGATCGCCAGCGAGTACGACGCCGGGCATGGCGCCGCCGCACCCAGAGGCACTCCGGTGAGCAGCGCCGCTCGATTTGGCCGGTTCAATCTGGACCCTTAGATGTAGATCGGACGGGCGCGATTTAATTTTCTTTACCGTTTCGTCCATCTAATCTGGAGCGTCCGATGTAACTTAGATCGGACGGTTCCCGTGCCGATCCGCGGCGAACCGGTATCGCCCAATCAGAGAGCGCCGCGTGGCATATTCATTTTCTATTTTCGCAGAAGAAATTGTTTTTAAAACAGAAAATAACACAAACTTACAAAATTCATAACTTTTGTTCTGTTCATCCAAATTTGATGAATTTTATATCCACGTGAAGCTCTGCTCGTGTAGTTTAATATGGTTTCATTAGTTTATCCTTTTAGTGTATAATAAATTGCGGAATTTAATTGTTTAGCTTTCGGATATTAAATCTATAACTTAATTAATAAAATCTCTTTCCAAATAAACCCAATTGTTTTGGAGATTTATTAATTCCCTCTGTCCAGAGAGTGTAACATGAGTTTTATTTGAAACTTCTTCTAATAGACTTAAAGAAATTTGTTTTAGAATTTAAAACTACTAATATGCTCATTATTTAAATGATTAATTAAAATATTAAAATATTGATCATTGCATATTCATGCATGAATAACAGAGAATTTAAAATAGTAATTAATTGGTCTTGTTAAGTTCATTTCATATTAAGCATGCATACATAATTTTTGTATTGATATTTTAAGTGTTATGCTTGTGTGTTTATTTAGTGTATTGTTTGTCTTTAGATTGTGAAGAGGAGGAAGGTCCTTGTGATTGTTATTCTTGCTGTGCTTGTTCCTCTTGTTACCAAGGCAAGTGACATTCATAA
Source organism: Poa annua (assembly GCA_026929855.1). Taxonomy (NCBI): domain Eukaryota; kingdom Viridiplantae; phylum Streptophyta; class Magnoliopsida; order Poales; family Poaceae; genus Poa; species Poa annua. The sequence continues at coordinate 26,845,039 of CM049432.1, forward strand.
TCTATCCTATGTTTTCTATATGCATTATTAGTAGATTTTGAGTAGTATGCATGATAGGGAAATTTTGATACTATCTTATGATGTTAAGTTGGTTTACACTTTGAAAATATCCTAGTAGTGTGTAGCCATCCCTCCCCATGCAGCCACCAAAAGTTTTATTAGATGCTTAGCTATGCTATAAAGGAGTTTACTTATCATGATTATAGAATTATTGCTAAGTGTTAAAACTTTGAATGCACTTCTGGGTGGAATTGGTTGTTTGGTTTATGTTGAGTGGCTTTTGGGACCATGCTTGTGGTTGTCTTTGCCTAGGATGAATTTCTATTCTACTTAGGGCCATGAGTATGGTGGTTGTCACCCAGAAGTACACTTGTGGACGGCCACCCAGGAACAAAGAGATTTCTAAGTCCCTCCAAGTTTAGAAGCTTCCCGTGCAGCCTTTTGACAATGGGCTCTGTCTAGAACTACTAAGTTGTGAGAGTGCAACCTGTCAGCTTGACAAGCAGATGTAGAGTTGATAGGTGGAACGGGTCTTGCTAGTATGGTTGCATTCTTCTTCTGAAAGTTCTTGTCTCAATTCTCTCCTTTCCATAATACACTCCGCGTGTATAGGATTTCTCGGACAAATTGAGTCTTAAGGTGAAAGTGCACAACCTCTGCAGAGTCGACAAACTGAGTACTCAGCCGTGTCCCCGGTGATGGACAACTTCGAGCAACTGGACAAGGATGGACGGAAGAATCTCAACCCGGTTTTCGTAAAGTAAAATTTGACTAAGGAAAGAATTATTGGTGCACTTGGGCTTCATCCCTTGGTGCCAAGTCTTTGAGATACAAAAGTGTTTTACAAAAGATAGGAGAAAACTGGCTTTCTGCAAAATAGCCTACAAACTCCACCAAGCCAAATATGCATATAGAATTAGACTTGTCATAATTTATCCACCATAGTCACTTGCCAATACTTCATTGTATTGACCTCCTTCGGGGGCTGCATATTCAAATGTGCAGGTAATTCTGATGAGGAGTAAGTTTGGACTCGATTCTACACCCAACATGTCTGCTTGTGGCGTATGCTAGAAGAGGAGACCCATTGCTTTTATTTTCGTTGTGAACTCTGAATATTTTAGCTAGTCTTCATGACTATGCACTTTGTAATAAAGCTATACTTGGCTATTTTTGGATCTCGATGTAGTATTTTGATACTTATGTAATGATACTATATATTTTGTACTGTGGTGCTGGCAGTGATCCAGGGACTAGCACATAACACAGGTGTTCCATCTTTATTTAAAGATGGGGCGCTACAAAATGGTATCAGAGTAAAAGTGTTGCCTGTAGGTTCGAGCCCTTAGGATTGGTTAAGCCTCCTTTTTTATCATAATATTACCATCATTGAAGTATGTTGGATCCTAACGGCATAGTGGGATGAAGCGGCCCGGGACTAACCTTACATGTCCGCGTACATGAGACCTGTTCCACAATTATAAGTGGCTGGCCGGGTGTCTGTCTCTCTCACTATAGTGAATATCCGACTTACAAAAGAGTTGATAATAGTATTGATCACCTGTTAGAAAAGAACTTATTTTTCTCTAAGTACTTAAGTACACCACAATTAGTATATCTTACCTTTGTCTTGTTTTAATAAACTCTACCTTTATCACTTAAGGATATCATTCTTCATGTATCAAACCGCGGAGGACTTCAAGGACATGCGCTTTGGAAGATATCTTCTAGAGTTGGTAGAACTGTTGGCACTTCCAACACCCATCATCAAGGCAAGCCAGCTGAAGCACTTCAACAAAGAAGAATTATGGGGAATTCGCCTTTACCAACAAGGGCGCCAGACTGAACCCAAGACCGAAGATATCCAGTACAAGTCGATTAGTGACTCCTTGGAGAAAGGGTTGAATCTCGTCACTCAGGAGCTAATAGGACGTCTTTGCTTGCAATACCAAGAGGAGTTAAAAGACCACTACTTTGCTCACCTTGGCCAACGTGACGAGCATGGGATTCCTTACTGTGTTAGCGAGGAAGACAAAAACAAACCAGAAGCCTTGTACCCATACCTCCAAGACTTAGAACTTCACCTCTGGCAACTAGAAGAAGATAGACGCAATGAGCTGTTGAAGAATGATGAAATAATGGCACAAGTCAAGGAGACTCAAAAGAAGATTGAAGCCCAAGAAGAGGTGGCCAACGCTCAAGAGGAGAAGTTCCGAGTTCAAGAGAAGAAGTTCCAAAGTCAAGAAAAGAGAATTAGAGACAAGAACAAGGAGATCAGAACCTTGAAAGATGAAATCCCGAGCAACGACGTCGAGTTCGAAGCTGAGCGAGATTTGATCGAGACTCTACGCCGTGAGAAGAGGATGCTGCAAGAGAAGATTGAAGTCCTGGAGAAGGAAGCAATCGAGACTCTGCACCGTGAGACGACAATGTTACAGGAGAAGAATGAGGCCTTGGAGAAGGAGGTGAATGACTACAAGGAGATCCTTACGAAGGAAGGCATCACCATCGAGGAAGTGGAGGAAGATGAAGGAGACGTCATGGACGAAGTTTAAACTTAGTAGTTGGACCACCATGTTCTCCCTCGTTTAGTTCGTCGTTCTTTTTAAAAAACATTGATCTCCAACTTGTGGTGTGACAATGATAGAATTGTTTGGTTTGCAGACTCTGTTGTTTTATTAAATCAATTTAGACTACTTGTTTTGTTTTGCTAAGTAGACTTTTCTTTTTAAGTTGTCTTATGAGTGTTGTTTGTGTTGACTTGGTTACTTTGTGCATGGGTAGGATTTTTCTTCTCTTAGTTCTGTCTATCTTTCACTCATCTATGCTGAAAAACCCTACAGATGCCTCCTCGTCGTGATACCAGCAACGACGACGTCATGCAACAACTGATGGCCGCTCAAGCTCAATTGATGAATATGATGACTCAATTCATTGCAGCAACCAACAACAACAACAACAACCACAACAACAACAACCCGCCACCTCCACCCCCACCCCAAGTGGACAGACTTGCTAGATTCCTAAGGCTTAGGCCTAATAAGTTCTCCTCTGCTACTGAACCAATAGTGGCGGATGACTGGCTCCGTTCAGTCAACAAGGACTTAGTAACTTGTGAATGTTCTGAGGCAGAAAAAGTGAGGTTCACTGCACACCTGTTGGAAGGACCCGCAGCATTGTGGTGGGAAAATTATCAAGTGACTCATCCTTTGGATGGCATGACTTGGGATGCGTTCAAGGAAGGCTTTCGGAATGCTCACATCTCCTCAGGTATAATGAACCTGAAGAAAGATGAATTTCGCAGCTTGAGGAAAGGAGGTAGAACTCTGAAGGAGTATATGGATGACTTCTGTATGCTATCAAGGTATGCACCAGAGGACATCGATACTGATGCAAAGAGGAAGGAAAAGTTCCTCAATGGACTTAAGGGAGAACTGAAGATACCTTTGTCTGTGGCATATACTCCAAACTATCAAGCTCTGCTGGATCAAGCTATCACCTTGGACAACAACATAAGAAAGGAAGAGAATAGGAAGAGGAAGTTCAGTGCAAGTAAGGTTCATTCTGAAGGGACATATAAGAAACACACCTCTGAAGTCAGTAGCCATAAACCCTGGAGTCACTCCAACACTGGTAGTGGCCAAAAACATCATGGCATAACCACAATGGAGGAAACAAAGGAAGCAATGGAGGATACAATGGAAATAATGGTGGATCCAGGGGAAACCATAATCATGGCCATAATCATGGGAATGGTAATCACCGTCCTAACCATGAAGGGAAGAAAGACTTGTCTCATGTGACCTGCTACAAGTGCAAGAAGACAGGACATTATGCAACTGATTGCCCAGAGAAGAAAGCTGATGAAAATTCCAAGCACAATCCTTTCCAGAAGGGACAAGTGAACCACATCAATGTGGAAGAAGTTCATGATGAACCTGATGCTGTGATTGGTATGTTCTTGCTCAACTCCTTTCCAGCATTAGTTTTATTTGATACTGGAGCATCTCATTCATTCATATCAAGAGCTTTTGTTAACAAACATGGGTTAGCTGAGGAAAGTCTAGGAAAACCTATTAGGGTAAGTTCACCTGGAGGAGAGATGCTAGTAAATTCCGGGTGTAGGCAATTAGACTTGCAAATTGGAAAACACACCTTCCCAACAGACTTAGTCATCCTAGAAACTCAAGGATTGGATGTTATCATCGGAATGGATTGGATGACTCGTTTTGAAGGAATCATAGATTGTGCAAATAGAGCAATCACCCTCACCACCCCAGAGAAAAGGAAGATTAAGTTCCGATCAACTTTCGAACTTAAGAAGGTTAGGCTAAATTCTCTTATGGGGGTTAGCCTTGGTGATGTGCTTATCGTCAAGGAATACCCAGATGTTTTTCCGGAGGAACTACCGGGAATGCCACCTGATAGAGATGTAGAGTTTCTCATCGAACTTAAGCCGGGAACAGGGCCAATAGCAAAAAGACCTTATCCTATGGCCGTCGATGAATTGAAAGAGCTCAAGAAGCAATTAGAGGAACATATCCAGAAAGGATTCATTCGTCCAAGTTCATCGCCATGGGGAGCACCAGTCTTATTTGTTAAAAAGAAGGATCAAACCCAGAGGCTAGTCACGGATTACAGAGATATAAACGAGCAAACTATCAAAAACAAGTACCCGTTACCCAAGATAAATGAACTATTTGATCAACTGGAAGGTGCTTGTGTTTTCTCAAAGATCGATCTTCGATCGGGGTACCTCCAAATGAAAGTTAGAGAAATGGATATACCCAAACTGCATTTGTTACGAGATATGGCTCTTATGAGTACACAGTAATGCCTTTTGGATTAACCAATGCACCAGCTTATTTCATGAATATGATGAATAAAGTATTCATGGATTTTCTGGATAAGTTTGTGGTCGTGTTCATAGATGATATTCTAATCTACTCCAAGAGTCACCAAGAACATGAAGAGCACTTGCGTCAGGTATTGCAGAGACTACGTGAACATAAGTTGTATGCCAAGTACAGCAAGTGTGAGTTTTGGTTAGAACAAGTCGGATTTTTAGGCCATGTGGTGTCCAAGGAAGGTATAGCGGTGGATCCTGAAAAGGTTTCAGCTGTAACTAATTGGGAACCGCCGAAGAATGTTGGTGAATTACGAAGTTTTCTGGGCCTAGCAGGATACTACCGACGACTCATAGAAAACTTCTCCAAGATTGCCAAGGCCTTGACGCAATTATTAAAGAAGGAGAAGAAATTTGAGTGGACAGAGTCATGTGAAGCCAGTTTTCAGGAGTTGAAGAAACGTCTGGTTTCAGCCCCAGTTCTATGTTTACCTGATTTGGAGAAGGAATTCCAAGTATACTGTGATGCTTCACGCCAAGGCTTCGGAAGTGTGCTGATGCAGGAAGGCAGAGTGGCATCTTATGCCTCTAGACAACTCAAGAAACATGAAGCAAATTACCCAACTCATGATCTCGAGTTATCATCAGTAGTGCATGCTCTGAAAACCTGGAGACCCTATGTATTCACGGACCACAAAAGTTTGAAGTACATATTTACACAGAAGGAATTGAATATGAGACAAAGAAGATGGTTGGAACTTATTAAAGATTATGATCTAAGTCTTCAATACCATCCGGGAAAAGCTAATGTGGTAGCAGATGCTCTGAGCCGAAAAGTGTATGTGAATGGCCTTACAGCAGGGGAATTACCCGAGGATTTATGTAAGGCATTCAAGGACCTCAGGTTGGAAGTAGTACCTGAAGGGTTTGTAACCTCATTAGTGGTACAACCCACTTTGATGGACAAGATACGTGAAGCTCAGAAAGGAGACAAGGAAATAGAAGAGATCAAAGTCAATTTAAGAGCTGGAAAAGCTAAAGGATTTCATGAGGATGAGCAGTGAATTTTGTGGTTTGAAAAACGTGTATGTGTGGCCAATGACCCTGACCTTAGGAAGTTAATTCTGCAAGAAGCTCATGAAACACCTTATTCAATTCATCCGGGAAATACAAAGATGTATATGGATGTGAAAGAGAGATTTTGGTGGAATAATCTGAAGAGAGAAATAGCAGAATACATCGCTAAGTGTGATGTATGTATTCGGGTAAAGGCAGAACATCAGAAACCAGCGGGACTCTTACAACCTTTGAAAGTACCGGATTGGAAGTGGGATTCAATTGGGATGGACTTCATCACTGGATTACCAAGGACCAGATCGGGTTATGATTCTATTTGGGTTATTGTTTGTCGCCTAACCAAAATAGCTCACTTCATACCCGTGAAGACCACTTATACTAGTGCAAAGCTAGCCGATATTTACATGAAGAGAATTGTGTGCCTTCACGGCGTTCCTAAGAGTATCGTGTCTGATAGAGGGACCCAGTTCACTTCTCATTTTTGGAAGCAGTTGCACGAATCTTTGGGAACCAGATTGGAATTCAGTACGGCTTTCCACCCGCAAACAAATGGTCAGACTGAAAGAGTGAATCAGATTTTAGAAGATATGTTAAGAGCTTGTGCGCTTAACTATGGATCTAGTTGGGATGATAATTTGCCATACGCTGAGTTCTCCTACAACAATAGTTACCAGGTCAGCATTGAGATGGCACCGTTTGAGGCCTTATATGGAAAGAAATGCACAACCCCACTGTTGTGGAGTGGTGTAGGAGAACGGAGTTTCTTTGGGCCTGATATAATACAGGATGCTGAAGAGAAAGTCAGGCTGATTAAGGACAGATTGAAAATAGCACAATCACGCCAGAAAAGCTACGCAGATTCCAAGCGTAGAGAAGTCACCTATGAAGTGGGAGATAGAACCTATTTAAGGGTGTCACCACTTCGGGGTGTGAAAAGATTTGGAATCAAAGGAAAGTTAGCACCTCGATTCATTGGACCATTCAAAATTTTGTCTCGCAAAGGTGAAGTGGCATATGAGTTAGAACTACCTGAAGTACTGTCTGCTGTGCATAATGTGTTCCATGTCAGTCAGTTGAAGAAATGTCATCCCGAGATGATGGGAGTTCCCTTAAAGGATACTGTACCCCTCGAGGAAGTACGATTGGAGAGTGACCTGACATACGAAGAGAAGCCCATCAAGATATTACAGACAGCAGAAAGAGTCACCCGTACCAAAACCATCAGGTTTTGCAAGGTCCAGTGGAATCATCACACCGAAGACGAAGCCACCTGGGAACGAGAGGATGACCTCCGAGAAGACCACCCACACCTATTTGCTGACCTTTCCGAAGCTCGAGGGCGAGCTTCTTCTTAAGGGGGTTAGTCTGTAACATCCCAAATTTCTCAAAAATTTAAAACTTTGCATTCATGCATCATGCATCATAAAAGTATGGCATTGAAATCACATAAGGAGTAAATTGAATTTTAATTACAATGTTAAATAAAATTGTTTTCATTAAAGAGGTTTATTTGAGCTCCTCATACAAATCTGTATTTTATTATTTTATTATTTTATTTATTTAACAAAATGATATCAAAAAGTCATAAATTAAATTAGCTTTTCAAAACATATTTTTATGAATTTTTCTGAAATGTTTTGATAAGTTTTAAAAATCAAATTTGAATTAAAAGTTTGAAATCAGAAAATGTTTTGTTAAAAAAAAAGGGGAGACGACCCAACTGGGCCGAAGCCCACTGCGTTCCCTCGCTATCCGCCGCGCGCGCAGCGCAGAGGCCCACGCCGCAGCCCAGCTCCCTCCTCGCAGTCGCTGACGGCCCGGCCCCACCTGTCATCCCTCTCCCCAACTCGTGAAGAACACGAACTCGTTTCTACCGAACCCTAGAATCTTGCGGATCGAAATCCGTTGGGAAAATCGCGAGGAAATCGCTCCCCTACGTCCCCATATAAACCCCCCCCCCCCCCTCTGCTGCCTCCTCCCGACCCCAAAACCCTAGAAAATAGCCCCCAGGCCGCTCAGAAGCTGCCGCCACCGTCCGCCATTGCCGCCGCAAAAATCCTCGATCTCCGGTGAGTGCAGAGCCTCTCGAATCCTCCCGTGTCTCTCTTCCGACTACCAGTGAGCACGCGCACGTCCCTGACACCTCCTCTGTTGTCCTACTGTACTAGATCGTCGCGTACGTGATCGACCGAAGCAAACCGCCGCCGTTTCCATCTCCAGCGAGCTCTAGGAGGAGAAGGGAAGCACGCCGAAGACCTCTGCCGCGCCAACAGCTCCGCCTCGCGCCTCTGCACGTTCGGGTACGATCCACTCATCCCCTAGGGCCGTAGATCGCCAGCGAGTATGACGCCGGGCATGGCGCCGCCGCACCCAGAGGCACTCCGGTGAGCAGCGCCGCTCGATTTGGCCGGTTCAATCTGGACCCTTAGATGTAGATCGGACGGGCGCGATTTAATTTTCTTTACCGTTTCGTCCATCTAATCTGGAGCGTCCGATGTAACTTAGATCGGACGGTTCCCGTGCCGATCCGCGGCGAACCGGTATCGCCCAATCAGAGAGCGCCGCGTGGCATATTCATTTTCTATTTTCGCAGAAGAAATTGTTTTAAAAACAGAAAATAACACAAACTTACAAAATTCATAACTTTTGTTATGTTCATCCAAATTTGATGAATTTTATATCCACGTGAAGCTCTGCTCGTGTAGTTTAATATGGTTTCATTAGTTTATCCTTTTAGTGTATAATAAATTGCGGAATTTAATTGTTTAGCTTTCGGATATTAAATCTATAACTTAATTAATAAAATCTCTTTCCAAATAAACCCAATTGTTTTGGAGATTTATTAATTCCCTCTGTCCAGAGAGTGTAACATGAGTTTTATTTGAAACTTCTTCTAATAGACTTAAAGAAATTTGTTTTAGAATTTAAAACTACTAATATGCTCATTATTTAAATGATTAATTAAAATATTAAAATATTGATCATTGCATATTCATGCATGAATAACACAGAATTTAAAATAGTAATTAATTGGTATTGTTAAGTTCATTTCATATTAAGCATGCATACATAATTTTTGTATTGATATTTTAAGTGTTATGCTTGTGTGTTTATTTAGTGTATTGTTTGTCTTTAGATTGTGAAGAGGAGGAAGGTCCTTGTGATTGTTATTCTTGCTGTGCTTGTTCCTCTTGTTACCAAGGCAAGTGACATTCATAATCTATCATATGTTTTCTATATGCATTATTAGTAGATTTTGAGTAGTATGCATTATAGGGAAATTTTGATACTATCTTATGATGTTAAGTTAGTTTACACTTTGAAAATATCCTAGTAGTGTGTAGCCATCCCTCCCCATGTAGCCACCAAAAGTTTTATTAGATGCTTAGCTATGCTATAAAGGAGTTTACTTATCATGATTATAGAATTATTGCTAAGTGTTAAAACTTTGAATGCACTTCTGGGTGGAATTGGTTGTTTGGTTTATGTTGAGTGGCTTTTGGGACCATGCTTGTGGTTGTCTTTGCCTAGGATGAATTTCTATTCTACTTAGGGCCATGAGTATGGTGGTTGTCACCCAGAAGTACACTTGTGGACGGCCACCCAGGAACAAAGAGATTTCTAAGTCTCTCCAAGTTTAGAAGCTTCCCGTGCAGCCTTTTGACAATGGGCTCTGTCTAGAACTACTAAGTTGTGAGAGTGCAACCTGTCAGCTTGACAAGCAGATGTAGAGTTGATAGGTGGAACGGGTCTTGCTAGTATGGTTGCATTCTTCTTCTGAAAGTTCTTGTCTCAATTCTCTCCTTTCCATAATACACTCCGCGTGTATAGGATTTCTCGGACAAATTGAGTCTTAAGGTGAAAGTGCACAACCTCTGCAGAGTCGACAAACTGAGTACTCAGCCGTGTCCCCGGTGATGGACAACTTCGAGCAACTGGACAAGGATGGACGGAAGAATCTCAACATGGTTTTCGTAAAGTAAAATTTGACTAAGGAAAGAATTATTGGTGCACTTGGGCTTCATCCCTTGGTGCCAAGTCTTTGAGATAAAAAAGTGTTTTACAAAAGATAGGAGAAAACTGGCTTTCTCCAAAATAGCCTACAAACTCCACCAAGCCAAATATGCATATAGAATTAGACTTGTCATAATTTATCCACCAAAGTCACTTAGCAATACCTCATTGTATTGACCTCCTTCGGGGGCTGCATATTCAAATGTGCAGGTAATTCTGATGAGGAGTAAGTTTGGACTCGATTCTACACCCAACATGTCTCCTTGTGGCGTATGCTAGAAGAGGAGACCCATTGCTTTTATTTTCGTTGTGAACTCTGAATATTTTAGCTAGTCTTCATGACTATGCACTTTGTAATAAAGCTATACTTGGCTATTTTTGGATCTCGATGTAGTATTTTGATACTTATGTAATGATACTATATATTTTGTACTGTGGTGCTGGCAGTGATCCAGGGACTAGCACATAACACATGTGTTCCATCTTTATTTAAAGATGGGGCGCTACAGGCATCCATGTTGTAAATGTGCACTGGTGTACTAATGCATGTTGCTCTTGTGGTCCGTCGTGACATTCCACTTCGGGATGTCAGGGAGAAACAAACTCCCGTACCTCTTCCATTTCCAGGACTAGGTCAAAGTGTTGTAGTCCACAGATTAAGAAGCTTTGTTTGCTTCTAATCTGTTCCATCTCAAAGTATCACCCGCTTGTATATCAAGAGGTCGTGTCGTGTATCATGACTTATTTGATGAAGTGATGCTTTTCACGTCCTTACTCACGCTTTCCTTCCAGCTGCTCGTGCTCGGGAATGCTACAGCGTGTGTACTGATGTGGCTATTAGATATTCTTAGCAATTTTCGTTGCTTTGACATATAAGGACATTTGATTCCTTCCTTGTGTGATTGGTTATCCGGTCACTAAGTGAAGTTGACTGTGCTGCCAAGTCCGTTGTTCTGGTGCACATACTCGGTCAAAGAGTTAGGTTTTACCAACGCTCTTAAGGCCACATCGTCTTGCCTTGATAAGAAAGAATCCTGTCTACCGGTGTTGTCGTGTTGAAGCAAGATGGTATATCCTACAGATCTGCTATCTTCCAAATCTTTGATTTGATTTGGGCTATTGTCAAATCAAACTCCGTCCCAAGGACCATCTTTGATGATGTTTTACCTATGGTGTTCCGCCATCTTACATATTCATGTCCTTGGTCTGACCAATACTATTGCCTTGTTCATGTATCATATGATTCCATCTTGTTGGAGTATATTAATAAGATTGTTGTTGAGCCCATCAATAACATTCTTATTTCCTCCATGTCTGAAGAAGATCATTATGAACATTTGGCATTAATGTTGGAAACTTGTAAGAACTGTCTTTGTGTCATCACGAAGCATGTGTTCTGGATGTTGGAAGTAACCTCTTATGATTCACGTGCAATTGTTGAACGATGTCGCCGAGAATCCAAGTAGAGCTCCTCTTTGATGCCTCAGGAATCATCTCTAGTCGGGTATGCACGTGCGGATTATTCATGGGATGATAGGTTCTCACCTCCATTCCTTGAAGAAGTCATATATGCACACCAAGCCACTGACTGATTGGATCAAGAATGAGAAGGAGACTGAAAACTTCATTATCTTCTTTATTGTTTTCCCCACAAGGACTCAATTGTGTTGTTGCATATTAATCATGAAGGTGCAGTTGTCTTTTGACAAATTGCTAATGCATGGCTTTTGCAATCTTGCTCATCTTTTCGAGCTTGACATTGTTGTCCACATCTTGAGAATCTGCAACCTTTCTTCGATGTTAACCATTGCACCTCTCTGATCGCACATTCTTGGTCTGAACTTTCATTCCAACTAGCCAGAGCTGAATCTCAAGCAGCAACGATGGTTGGTGTCCCTCAAGGATTTTGACATAGGTCTTTTTGTAACTCCGACAAGATTAATGTTGTGGTTGACACAATTAGTCGGAAGGCCTATCGACGAAATGCCTGGAATCTTCAAGAATAACTACTCCCCATGAGGATTGTTGTTGCGGCTTGTTCTAAAAGTTGCCCCTTATGGTATTTCTCTTTCCAAAGCCCGATGTTTACCTCCTCACCTATTAAAGGCTTGTCATGAGCTTGAAATGAGTACCTAGAAGATCAGGAAGAAGTTCCCTCCTCCGATGATCTCGGAGATTCTGAATGTCTCTCGATTGATCCTCTTGATCCTTTTCTTATCTTTTGAATACCTATCCATCATGATAATTTTATTTCCATGGTGATCTTCAACGTTCTGTTGATCAATTCTTCCTTACTTTTGCTTGTACTTGAAATTCTTTTCAACTCTCACATTCTGTGAATTTGTCAGTCATCTTAGGACCCTGGACTTTTAATCATGTGGCAAACATCTTGTAAGCCAAATGGTTGAAATCTAAAAAGGGTTCTTCCTTTTGTTGTATCAAGATCTGGGTATCTATCCATCCTAGCCTTGTGCAAAGCTCATATTCTAATCGCTTCGTGGAATAGTTGTCCATCAACTTGAAACTTCTTCCTTCCCATCCGTTACACTGATGTGTTTCATGCTAGTTAGCTCAAGAGTTGTTCTGCACACTCCTCCCTTGAGTTGACCATGAGGTACTCGATCTTTTTGAAGATCCTCGTCCCAGAGTTATTTCCCTCTTCTCTTTAGAGTAGCTGAAGAAAGTCCGACGAGACATGAAGTGTTCAATCATCCTTGAAGTAAAAGATCAACCTCTTCGTTAAACAAGATCGTCGTGGGATAGATAAGATCATCCAAGACCGGTGTAGTCTTCCTCTCTGTATCTCTTTTCCTACCCAAGGAATCTCGGGGACGAGATTCTTGTAAGGGGAATAGATCTGTAACGTCCCCAAATTTGCTAAATTGGTAATTAGGATTTGTTTGTGCATCATGAGCATCATTTGCATATAATTAAAATGTGCACAAAATTTGAGTTTAAAAATTAAAAGAGAAAAACCCTAAGTGGCCTAAACCACTTGTTATTTTAAATGTGTTAAAAGAATTTCAAATTTTCAAAACCCAAAGTTGCCAATGATTTCCTTGTGAAATTCGGAGTCTCCTGGTATTTTTGTACAAACTTTCTATTTTCAAAAAGGCCCTCAAATCTTTCATTTTCCAAACCAGGGGCCTGTTTTCAAAAGGGTTGTGGTTTCCCAGAACTGCAGGGGGGGTTTTGCAAAATATTCTTTTCTTTTGTTTCTCCTTCCTGTGGACAGAAGGACGACGGCGAGCTTCACCCTCCGATTCCCGCCGCGATGCACGCCACCACCACCGCCGAGCTGCGTGGAGATAAGGACGAGGCACCGTGCCGTGCCCTCCCTCTCTTCCCTATCTCTCTCCCTCGCTCGTTCTCTCCCTTTCCATCACCTCCGCCATGGCAAAAACCCTAGCTTCGGCTATTCTTCAAATCCCCGTTGATTTCGGCAACGCCTTGCTCCGGCGAGCCGCTCAGGAGGACCGCCGTGATCTTCTCTCCCTCCTCCTCCATCGGTTCGTGCAGGGAAGCCGGGAAGACGAGGAATTCTTCCATCTTCTTCAACCTCGGGCCGCCGCCGTCGAGCTTGATTCCGGCGAACTCCGGCCTCCCCGCGCTTCCTCGACGCCTCCACAAGCACCAGGCTGAGCCTACGGTCCTCAGGGATCCCTCAGCTCGCTCCCTCTCCCTCTGGTTCCTCGGGCCGACATGCGCCGCCGTCGTGCTCCGCTCCGGTGAGCTCTCTGCCTCCTCCGGTGACCATTTGGTCCCAACGCCGCCACCCCTCGGTCGCCCACACTCTGCCGCGTCCAACGCGCCCGCTGGCTTGCTTCCTCTCGGTCTCAATCGAAGGATTGGTGATCGACAGGGAGGATTCCTCCATTGCTGACGTCAACTGACGTCAGCGCCTCAATTTCTTTTCCTTTTACTGAATTATTTAATCCTTTTCTTTTTTCTGTATTCATTTAATTATGACAGGTGGGGTCGCCTTGTCAGAATTTTATTCATTTCCAAATAATGTTTTCTGTAGTCATTAAATATCCGACATATGGGTCCAATATTATTTATTTGATTTCATAAATGTGTTAAATTGGTTTAAATTTGATTAATCTTTGGAAATTCATAAGTAACTCATTTTAATTCAGAAAAATATGATTTTTATATCAAAATTTGCATAAAAATAAGATCTATTTAATTATTTCCAAATCATCCATATTTAAACAACTTTGAACCATGTTTGTAATAAAATAACAAATTACACCCTTTCTTTCAAATATGGAGTTTGGCGAATGGCACCTGTCGGGCATTCACACTCCATTTAAAATGTCCTTCCATGTGTAGGATTTACATTTCAATCCTTTAACTTGTCATGTCATGCATTGTGCGCATTGCATCTATGCCATGGTTGAATGTTGTTTTCCGTTTCTTTTCCGGTGTTTCGCTTTCCACGGTAGAATGCGAATCCGAAGTGGAGATTGGCAATATCGAAGAACAGTGCTGGATCATCGACGACATACTCAAGCGGGAATTCATGAAGGGTTATTTTGGTTGTTTTGATCAACACAAGCCGAGGATCTATTATCTATCTTGTTACTGAAGAACAAGGCAAGCATAACCTCTTATCTGCACATATAAGATTTCAAAGTATTTGATTTTGGTATTATGCATGCGATTCAAATGTTGTTTTGAGTGGAGGTATAGTTTGTCTTAAGTGTTGCATCGCGAGAGTCTGCTATGCTTAGCCCTGCTTAGATCTTCACTCTGTTCCATCCGATTGATGAACCAGAGCTGTGAAGGATGACGTGGAATGATCGAAGATCTTTGAATATGCTAAAGACTTGGATGAGAGGCCACAATGGGTTGTGGTGGGTTGTCTCATTCTTGTCGATCTTAGGAACTGAGTTCCTAGGTTCGGAACCAAGACTAGTCGTGCATCCACACAGGGCATTCATTTTCCCCTCGGCTCCAACTTGCCTAGCCTACTACGTGAAGCCACTAGTTCGAGTTTTCCATTTGCGTGTGCGGTAAAATGGGTTGAAGAGATTTAGGGCCAGGTTCAAGTGGGCTGCGGTCACAGATCTTGAACTTGGCAAACCGCACTAGAGACCGCTACGCGTGGTCAGATCTACTGCTGTGGCTCATGGACATAGGCGAAGCTTGGGAAAGGTCGTGGCCAACCCTCCTGCCGGCACTCCCCGGAAAAGTGCTAATAGCTGGCGCATCCGTTGGTTGGCGTGTGTGGGTAGTTACACCCCCTGTAGGGTAAATATTTTCGGAAAGCCGTGTCCACGGTAATGGACGACTTGGTACCTTATTTCGGTGATCCTAGACAACTATAATCTAATTATAAAACTTGCCAACTAAGGGAGAATTGCTTCCTCGGGTTGAGCGAGGGGGTGATTCTGGTGGGTGGTACAACTCATGATGATCTGGTGGATACTAAAGATGTGGATGAAGCTTGTGTTTCACTCTCTTATACCTTTTTAAAAGTCTACTGATGCGAGATTCTCTCCTTCCTCGATTTGAAAATAAAGATGGCTTTATGCAAAAGACATTCATGAATACTCTCTGAACGAGCAGCTTTATAGCAGGTTAAATAAGTCTTGTTGAGTACCTCCTGTACTCAGCCTTGCGCAATTATTTGGACAGGTGTGTTTTCCGGACATCGACATCGACGAGTAGGTTGGGATTCCCAGACGTCAGCCTGGAATCTATGGACTGGGATGTCGCCGTTATTCTTTGGCCTCTTAGGCCTTTTGCTAGTTTTGCTATGTCTAATAGCATAATTTGTCTTCCGTTGTATTGGTGATCGACAGGTCAGTGACCTTATTTTCGTGGTATTTGCTTCTCAGCTCTTTTAAGAGCTTAGCCTATTGCTTCCTGTGTTGTAGGGTCTCTGTTGTGTTACTGATTTCAACTGTTGGCTCCCGAGATCTTTGCTAGGCTTATCTCAGATTAAGGTCTCTGATTTGTCTAGCGTGGCTCTTGGGGGTGCTACAATAATTTTTATGCAAGACTTTCAGGACATTGCAAGGATTATCTAGATGCTTGTACGGAGGGCTCTTTCACAAGTAAGAAGGTTGAAGCTAGATGGGATCTCCTTGAAACAATTCGAAACAATGCTGAAAATTGGGAGAATGACAAAGGTAAAGAATCAGGTATGAACTATGAATATGATTGCATTAAGTCTTGTGTTGAAACTGCTAGTTTTCAAGAGCTTAGTGCTAAATATGGTCTTGATTCTCATATTATTGTTGATTATTTTAGAACCTTTGCTTCTCATATTAACGTTCCTAAAGAAAATTGGGACATGTATCATGAACCTTTCAAAGACACTTATATGGAAAATGAATTGTTGTTAATGATTGCAATAAACATGCTCAAACTTCTGAAAATTCTATTTCTTATAAGCATGTTAATTTTTGGGGAATACATAGGCCTTGTGGAATTAACCAAATTGAAGATGAATATTGTATCCATCATAGGAATGAAAAACTAGAGGTTGGTATAAAGTTTTAAGTGATCTTGGTAAAACGATTTGTGCCACCTATCCTTTTATTTGTGAACTTTCCTATGAAGAGGGTCATTTCGAATTTCAATGCTCAGGTTCTCATAAAGATATTGCAAGAGATTTTAGTGATAACATGATCACCCCTAATCAACATGATGAACTTAGATTATTTTTGGGGTGCGAAGAGATATCAAGAAAAACTTCTTTGTTAAATATGAGTGATATTGATATGAATGATTTGTTGCATGGATGTTATCTATATTGTGTTAATAATTGTCATGCTAACACCAACATACAAAATATAATAAAAGATGAGACTTTACCAAAGTATGATAGGAATAATATGTGTTTTCATCTTATTGATGAAAGAGAGGAATCCTCCTAGGTTTCTTCCATTGTTTCTAATACTAAACCAGATTATGTTGAGAAGCTTCCTTTCAAGCCTCTCCCTCCTAAAGAGGAAAAGAAGAAGAAAAAGGGAAAGAGGAAGAAGAAGAGGAGTAAAAGGAGATAGGAAACGGTATCTTCTCCCAAACTTATTGCTCCTGTTACTATTTATACTTGTAATTCTGAATTCGATGATTCTGAACGATGTTGTACCTATGCATGTTATTTATATTAGTGATCATGATTAGGATAAGCACACTTCTTTTGATATTGAAGATCTTTGGGATAATAATTCTGAAAATGATTATGTTAATAATTGCTGCACTATTAATACTATTCATGTTCCTTCCCATAATGATATAGAGAGCTATGAGCTCGGGGATGAGGTGTTTGAAAATCCTTTTGCTATTAATGATTATATATTTGATACATCCCCTTCCATTAAAAATGATGACATGTTTGCAAATAGACACACTTTAGAGGATTACTATTATATTGCTTATGATGATACTATGCCTCTGGTCTTTGATAATTATAAAGAATACTATGCCATGGGTTATAATTACAATTATCCTTTTGAAACTTGTCATAATTATAGAGGAATCACTCAAACCAATCTTTTAATGTACAACTTGTCTGTCATGTTCAAGTTCTTTATGATGATCCTGCTCCCATTGTTATTAATGAGAAGAACTTTTCTTATGAGGGAGATAATGATACTTTTATGCATATGGATCTTCATAAGAATGTTTCATGTGATGTATATTGTGGATTTCATCAACGATGCTAATGAAATTTATTATGAGAGAGGAAAACACGGGTGTAAAAGCTTTCAAGTTACTAAAACAACTCGCTTTATGTTGGAAGTTTTGAAATTTCATTTGTTTCATGTTGCTTTATGTTTCAATAATTTATTCTATCACAAGACTCCTTTGCATAGGAAGTTGGTTATACTTAAATGTGTTTGATGTTTACCTCTTGATGCTCTCCTATGTTTTTCAACTCTCATCTTTATGAGAGCATTATATGAATCTATGTGCCTAGCTCAAAGGCGTTAAACAAAAGCGCTTATGGGAGACTACCCACTTTTATTTCTTGTTATTTTAATTTATTTTGCTTATGTCAAGGACTTGTCCTACCTCTGTAGAAACTCCTTTGCATCCTAATTTTATCGCAATGTTGTGTCAAGTTAAGCCTCTAGCCGAAAGTTGATGTTAAAATTTAATTCCTGTGCTGAAATAGATTTCTGTTGTCCACCGTAAAATTCATATCTCCCTATTGGAACGTCAGAAACATCTTCCCTTTTTTGTGCGCAATCCACAGATGTATACACAACTTTCATTAATTTTGAGTTTTCTGATCTGAGCAAATTAAGTGCTTAAAAAATTCGTCTTTACGTACTATTCTGTTTTTGACAGATTCTACCATTTTATTTGCAATGCCTCTTTTGCTAATTTGATTGGATATTTTTATCCTTTTAAGTACCAGTGACTGTAGCTAATGTCCAGTAGAAATTGTAGCAATTGTGTTCCTACAGAATATGATAATTTTTTATGCACTAACCTTCTAATGAAGTTACTCTAAGTTTGGTGTGGAGGAAGTTTTCAAGGATCAAGAGAGAAGGATGACATAATGTGATCAAGAGGATAGTAAAGCCAAAGCTTGGGGATGCGCCGGTGGTTCACCCCAATATAATTCAAGAAGACTCAAGCGTCAAAGCTTGCGGATGCCCAAGGCATCCCCTTCTTCATCGACAAACTATCAGATCCTTTCTAGTGAAACTATATTTTAATTATGTCACATCTTATGTGCTTATCTTGAAAAGTCTGTTTTTTTATTTTTGTTTTTTATTTTCATTCTCTTAATAAATATGGATCATAGCATTGTTTTATGTGGGAGAGAGACACGCTCCGCTTTTTCATATGAATACTCGTATTCTTCACTTATATTCCTTGAGTATTCGTCTTTTGTTATCATTTGCTCTCTAGCTCTTGTTTTTCATGCATCTCTTGTTAGAGTTGTTAGCTTTGTTATGTTATACTCTCATATCTCATTGTTTAATTACTTGTAGAGTTTATCTTTTAAATAATTTGATTGGTGTTTGGTTGAGATCCGAAAATGCTAAATGTGGTAGATGGTATAATAAAATGATACATTAATCTTGTAGATCGTTAAATTGTGTCACTTGAATAATTGATGTTGTTTTGAGATATTAATTTGCTTAATGGTAAACCTCAAAACATCCACCATACCTACCTACTACATCATTTCCATAGCTCTTCCGAGATATATTGCCATGCAACATCCATCTTACATTACATGACTTGTTTCCATTCATTACTTATTTCTTGCTTTGCTTGTTTCTATAAAGCTGATGTGTGGTTTTACCCATGTTACGCTATAGCACTGCATCACCTGCTACACTGGCAGAGGCACCGTTGTCATATGCATTCTTATGGCATATTCATATTAGTTACTTGGATCATCAGTATGTTGTTTTATCATCATTAGTGTGTTGTCATATATCATATATCATATTAGGATGCTTGCCGCTAAAAGTGAAAAGAGCCACGGAGGCCATCGAAAAGAGAAACAGAAAAAGAAAAAATAGAAAAAGAAAAAAAATATAAAAATAAATAGGGGGCAACATTACTATTCTTTATCACACACTTGTGCTCATGTTATAGCACCATATCATTTGTGCTCATGTTTAGCACCTTTACTCCATATGAGAGAGTTTTCATGTCTTAGTTGCATAACTATGTGGGGAACTTAACACTATAGAACTTGGCTTGTATATTCCAATGATGAGCCTCCTCAAAAGTGCTCCAGGTCTTCGTGAGCGAGCAAGTTGGATGCACCCCCACTAGTTCCATTGGTGAGCTTTCATATACTTATAGCTCATGGTGCATCCGTTGTATGGCAATCACTACTCCTTGCATAGCTTTGATTGTATGACTTTCTCTTGTCTAATGATCATCTACAGCTTTGTGAGCCTTTCTTCCGTTGGCCTTCCAAACCTCCGTTAACATTCTCTTAGCCTTAATATCCTGGTGCCATGAACCAACGTTGAACGCTTGCTTGTTTCTTTTGAACGAATAATATATTGATCTTCTACATGCATATGCTATTACTTGACTTGATCCTTTCATAAAGGTGTCATGTTTGTTGGAAGCATTAGATGATTATATTGTTGTGCTGGAAGCTTAAATCATCTTTAATATACTTTGCACGGTGATTGCTATCTAGTACTATATCATTAAAAGCTTTGCTTGCTTCACCTACTTGTTTATTCATTACGCGTTTGATACCAATATAAACTACAACCCTTATTCATTTGATCTCAGTTTACATGCCTTACTTTATTACATGATCAAGATTGTGTTGAAGCATGTCACTTCAAAAATTATTCTTTTTTTATCGTTCTTGCCTACTCGGGACGAGTAGAACTAAGCTTGGGGATGTTGATACGTCTCCAACGTATCCAGAATTTCTTATGTTCCATGCTATGTGATATCATGTTATTACATGTTTTATATGCACTTTATATAGTTTTATGCATTTTATGGGACTAACCTATTAACAATATGCCACAGTGCCAGTTCCCTGTTTTCTGTTTTTTTGGTTTCAGAAAAGTACTTAAAGAAATAAACGCCAAATTGGAAATAAATCAACCAGGAAATATTTTTGGAATATTTGCATCGCGAAGAACCGAAGATGAGACAAAGAAGGGCCGCGAGGGGCCCTCACCACCTGCTGGCGCGGGCACCATCCTGGTCGCGCCAGGAGGTGATGAGGCGCCCTCGGGCGGCCACCGACCTAAGTCTTTCACCCATAAATATCCCTCTGACCTAAAAACGCCTCACGGTTAGACACTTTTTCCTCCACGGGTCCCGAATGCCGCTGCCATCGCCGACAAGATTTGGAGGACAGAAGTCTCTGTTCCGGCACCATGCCTGCACGGGGAATTGCCACCGCCGACATCTCCATCGACTCCACCACCATCTCCATCGCTGTTGCTGACTCCTATGATGAGGAGTGAGTAGTTATCCCCCGGGGCTGCGGGATCTATGGTAACCATGTGGTCCATCTCTCTCACCCATGATGTGCTCTTGATGTGATCATGAGCTTTGTATTCTAGTTAAATAGGTGATGCTACTCTTTATCTATTATGCACTCTATAGGTTACTTTAATATGAACTCCGGGGTTATTCACGTGAATAACGGTGACAGTGTGTGCACCGTGTGTGATTCCCTTTATGACATTGTTGGTGTTAGTTTACTCTGACTTTGAGGGGCCTCTTGTAGCCCTACACAATGAATGGTGTTTGTTATCCAACATGAGAGTGTTTGAGAGTAGTGTTTATTTATTTAACTTTGATGTCATTGTTGAGAATGTCCACCGGTGAAAGTAGGATCCCTAGGCTTTGTTTCTAAGCATCAAAACACCGTTTCCAACAAGTTCTACTACATGTTTCCTTGCTGCCATTTTTATTACTGATTGCAATTACTAATTATAATCATCCATATTACTTGTATTTCACTATCTCTTTGCATAACTAGTGCACCTATACATCTGACAAGTGTATTGGGTGTGTTGGGGACCCAATATACTTCTCGTATCTTAATTGTAGGGTTGCTTGAGAGGAATATCTTTGAGCTCTACCTCCCTGAGTTCGATATACCTTGGGTGATCCACTTAAGGGAAACTTGTTGCTGTTCTACAAACTTCTGCTCTTGGAGGCCCAGCACTGTCTACAAAAATAGAAGCGTGCGTAGACATCAGAGGGCTCTACATCACCATGCCCGCCTCCGGACTGATGCGTGAGTAGTTCATTCTTGGGCTACGCGTCCATAGCAGTATCTAGATGGTTGTCTTCTCTTCTTGTGCTACCATGTTTAGATCTTGTGAGCTGCCTATCATGATCAAGATCATTTATGTAATACTACACGTTGTGTTTGCTGGGATCCGATGAGTAATTTGTACTATGTCATTTGCTTCATAATATATTATGTGCGTGTTATTTATGATTTTGCATGCTCTCCATTACTAGTAGATGCTCTGGCCAAGTAGATGCTTGTGATTCCAAGAGGGATTATTTATGCTAGATAGTGGGTTCATGTCTCTATTTAATCTGGGGTAGTGACAACAAGCTCTAAGATTGTAGATCATCTCTTGCTACTAGGGATAAAACAGTAGTACTTTTTCTAAGGATAATGTTATTACTTACTTTACACACTTTGCTTAATGCAATAATCTGTTGCTTCCAACTTAATACTGAAAGGGGTGCGAACGCTAACCGGAAGGTGGATTATTAGTCATAGATGCGGTTGGAACGGTCTATGTATATTGTTGTTATGCCAAAATGAATCTCATACTAGACATCATGCCATTAGTATATGCATCATTATACACTTCTTTATTCTGTCAATTGCCCAGCTGTAATTTGTTTACGACATGTATGCTATTATTATTTATGGAGAGGCACCAGTAGTGAATTGTGGACCCTAGTCCTTTTCTTTAAACTGATAATACAACCCACTGCAATCCTTTTGTTTTCATTCTCTGCAAACAATCATTATTCTCCACATATACGTTCAATCCTTTGTTACAGCAAGCCAGCGAGATTGACAACCTCACTGTTAAGTTGGGGCGAAGTATCTTGATTGTGTTTTGTGCAGGTCCCCCATCAACAGCTCTTTTCTGGTGCTGTTGCCACCTCGAGAAGAACTCTCACCTCCTACTTGTTCTATAACCTTAGTTTCATAACTAAGGGAAACTTGCTGTTGCACTCATCATACCTTCCTCTTGGGGTTTCCCAACAACACACCTCTCTGTGCATCGCCGGGTTACAAGGAGCACAAGCTGGAAGGAGCGCAGGAAACCCGACCGGACGAGCCAGACCCGGGGCAGCTGTCGCAGAACAACTACCGCTACCACCCCCAGGTTTAACACTCCCCCGGGTCATTATAATAACCCCGATGACAATGTCTTTGCAGCTGCACACGCCCTAGAGCAGACCCTGTTCGATAATTCACCAGCCGACATGGAGGCCAGGAGAGTCGTAGAGTTATTGGAAACCGCCGTGGTCCAGTAGAACAATAATCCACGCGGTTCACAAGCTTTCAATTCAGATCCACAGAGGAGTCGTGCCGCAGAACCCGACACGCAGAGCCGGTAGCCCCAAGATCAGTTCAGAACCGGCTTGGGTCGGTTAATCAGACAGTCCAGCAAGTTAATCGACAAGTGGTGCAGCAGCAATAGCCGACAACCGCCCCCCAGAGGATAGTTGCGCCCGATGTGTCCGCAGCACAACCCATAGTAATAGCTCAAGAGCAAGGCGCGCAGCCGTGGCCGTGGTGCCTCCAGAAGCCGAAGTTGGAGTCATGGCTCAGTCCACACCCTCCGCATCATCGCTTGCGCCGGGTCATGGAGCAGTCCCGTCATCTAACCTAACATGACCAAATTGTTTATCAGATGCGATCAGATCAGAGCCGTTTCTAGATAAATTCAAAGAGCCAAGAAAAGTTGTTAACTATGAGCCGAACATGAATCCAGAGACGTGGTTGGGTACTTATGGCATGGCCATGGACATGAAAAACGCAACACCAAACTTATGTGTCCGTTACATGTATCTCATGATGGCAGAAGGAGCACCCAAGATATGGCTAGACCGGCTTCCACCACGTAGCATCAATTTGTGGGAGAAGCTAAAGGCGGCGTTCATCAAGAATTTTGTCTGAACTTGCAAGAAGCAATATACTGAGGCGGACTTAGACCGATGTGTGATGAGGAAGATCGAGTCAGCAAAGCAATAAATGTCCAGAGTTACAGCGATCCTGCATTCATCTATCAACATCTCAGCCCACACAACCATATTATATATGGAAAAGAACTGCGCGAAACAATTCCTTGACACAGAAATTGGGACGTATGAAAGAGAATTCAGCTTGTAAAGATATCACGATATGAGAGGTAGTGACTGCAGCCAATAAGTACCACTACTACCGAATCGACCTTTTGTAATGACACACCTGTTGACAACATCGAATTTGTCACTGATTATCCAGAATAGGTGACAAATTTTTCATCTTTGTCACGCATTACTGTTAATGCATGACGGCCAACTTTCTGTGTCACTAAATTTGTCACGGATCACTCATGGTGACGGATTTAGGGCGTCACCCTTGTTGTCACCGATTCTTTGGGAACGAATTGTCAGATAATTAAGTAAAATGGGGAAAAAATGGTTTAGATGTGTTTTGAACCGGGGACCTTCTGAAAAAAAATAAACATGCGCTACCGATAGGTTATAGTATAGTTATTGTTTGAAACTTAGTATTACGGTTTTCAAAGTATATAAACATGTAATATATAGAATATACCTAACAAATCACTGTTGTTATTATCCTTTTATCATCGATTAATAGAGAATAAAATCCATAGGGTGGGTGCTAGTTACGGCTCCGACACGAGGGGGTTTCACGGCTGCATTGCCTTGGAGATCTCCGGCGACAAGATCAACAGATTCGGCCGTATGGGAAGGCTGCGGTGAGTTCTGGTTCAATATTAACATACTTGATTATTGTCCTATCAAATTGTAAGGTTTTCAATTAAGAATCGGATCATTGTTTGTAGGCAATGAATCGAGATTGGATTAATAATGCGATTAAATTCTCAGATGAACACCTCGAGGGTGCAAAAGAGTTCATGCGGTTTGCTCGTGATCATGGAAACCCGGATCAAATATTGTGCACATGCACTAAATGTCTTAATTTGATTCGGCATAATCAGGACAGGGTTCATTCTCACATAGTCCAAACTAGTATGTTCCGCAGATATACAAGGTGGACTTGTCATGGAAAAGACAGGGCAGATAATGATGACCATGGAGCTTATGAAATTGACAACGATGATGGCAATGAGAATGACAATGGTACTTAGGATGATGGTATTGCGGCTATGTTTCGAGATCTACAGAAGACAAGGGATAGAGGTCATGTTGAACCTAATATCTATTCAAAACTCATTGAACAAGCAAAGATTGATCTTCATAAGGGATGCATCACAATGACAAGGCTGCAATTCATTATGAAGATGCTTCATATCAATTCCTTGATGTTTCAATCAATTCCTTGATTTCTGGTCTTCGACAGTCCCAGAATTGGAAATGCCTAGGTCTTATAAGGAAGCAAAGCGTCTTCTCTCTGATTTTGTACTTGGTTATCAGAGCATTCATGTATGCAAGTTTGATTGTGCTTTGTTCTGGGGAGAACATAAAGACAGTACACATTGTCCTGTCTGTGGGCTATCTAGATGGAGAGAAAACAAAGGAAATAAAAAGATTCCTCACAAGGTGCTACATATACTTTCCCATTATCCCAAGGTTGAAAAGACTATTTGAGTCTAAGAAAACTTCTACATTCACAAAGTGGTACAAGGAACTGAGACATGAAAGGAATGTTCTGAGGCACCCAACTGATGGTGAAGCATGGAAGCACTTTGACAAAGAGTTTGGCTGGTTCACAAATGATCCACACAATATCAGGCTTGGAATGGCCACAGATGGATTTGAAAGAGATATGTCGTAGAGGCAATTAATAAAGTGTATTTCTTTATCATATCTCGAATGTTCATAATACGTATGTGTCATTCTATAACCGTATTAAGCGGAAACATTAATATGGGTGTGATGCGTAAACAACCAGGTCCCTAGTAGCCTCTACTAAGACTAGTTTCATTATGCGATTGATGATCGAGGTTTCCCGATCATGTGACATGGCGTCCGTTGGTAATGAAGTCATATCATTGGTAGAACGATGTGATGGACATACCCATATTTGTAGGACGTAGTAATTACGCCTTGGACCGTAAGATCAACTCTTATTGTTATCCCCGGAAGATACTTTGATTGCATCAAACGTCATATATTATATAGTGTGACAATAAAGGTGTCCCTCACGAGTATCGGAAGGGGGTAGTTAAGACGAGGGGTCAAGAGCGGGATTTGTCAGTCCGTATTGCCGGATAGATACTCTAGGGCCCACTCAGTGAGATTATGTCAAATGAGCTTGCAAGCGTGTGACTACGTCACAGGGACATAAGATCATAGACGAGTAGAAGATAGTGTTTTCGGTAACGAGATCATTCTAGGTATGGATATATCTATGGAAAAATGCTCGGACACGCTAAGTATCGCTATGACAGAAGGTTTAAGACTTAACGTTTAGGTTTGATAGATGAGAGTCATTCGTTATATCACTGGGATTGATTCACGGGGTCCAGGCCTACGAGTTAGTCATTGATCGGAGAGGGGTCTCGATCATGTATGTTATTAGATCGAACCGCTAGGGTAACACACTTAAGGGGTTTCGACAAGACAACCGGAAAGGAAAGAGATCACTGGCAACTTCCCGGGAATGGTCCGATGGAGATCGGGCAGCGACGAAATAGTTTTCGGGGCAAGAATAAATTATATATAATATGTTTGATATTAATTAGTGTAATTAATGATTAAATATGATTTTATATATTTATTTTCGAATTTCTAAAAGCTGATTTCCCGAAATGGGAAAATATATTTATATAATGGATCGTTTGACAAAGGTGGCCCATTTTGTGCCAGTAAAGACTACCTACTCAAGTGCTAAGTTGGCAGAGATTTACATGAGGAGGATAGTATGTTTGCATGGTATACCTCAGAGGATTGTGTCTGATAGAGGTACCCAGTTTACCTCGCATTTCTGGAAACAACTACATGAATCGTTGGGTACGAGATAAGAGTTCAGTACAACATTTCACCCCCAAACGGATGGACAGACAGAAAGAGTAAACCAAACTCTAGAAGATATGATGAGGGCATGTGCCTTGGACTACAAGTCTAGTTGGGATGATAATTTGTCGTACGCAGAATTTTCCTATAACAACAGCTACCAAGCGAGCATAGAGATGTCGTCGTTTGAGGCACATTATGGTAGGAAATGCACCACACCACTACTTTGGAGCGGTGTTGGAGAGCGAAGTTTATTTGGACCTGATATAATCCAGAAAGTTGAAGAGAATGTTCGAATAATCAAGGAAAGATTGAAGATCGCGCAGTCCAGACAGAAAAGCTATGCAGATTCCAAAAGGAGAGAAATCACATATGAGATAGGTGACATGGCTTATTTAAGAGTGTCACCAATGCGTGGTGTGAAGAGGTTCAGGATCAAGGGTAAACTTGCACCTCGATTCATCGGCCCCTTTAAGATTCTTTCCCGCAAGGGAGAAGTGGCGTATGAGCTAGAATTGCCGGAAGTTCTGTCAGCAGTTCACAATGTCTTCCATGTGAGCCAATTGAAGAAGTGTCACCCAGAGATGACAGAAACCCCGCTTCGGGATACAGTGCCACTAGAAGAAGTTCAGTTGGAAAGTGACCTGACGTATGAACAGAAGCCAATGAAAATCTTGGAGATGGCAGAAAGGGTCACACGAACCAAGACTATCAAATTCTGTAAGGTCCAGTGGAACCACCATACCGAAGAAGAAGCAACTTGGGAACGGGAGGATGATCTTCGGGAAGAACACCCACATCTTTTTGCAGGCCAAACCGAATCTCGAGGACGAGATTCATCTTAAGGGGGTTAGGTTTGTAACATCCCAATTTTGCAAAAATTTAAAACTTTGCATTCATACATCATTCATCATATAGACTTAACATTTAATCAGATAAGTATTAAATAAATTTCAATTATGAGTTTAAATAATGTTTAATCCCATTAAGTGTTTATTTAAACTTACTTCATAAATATAATTTTTCCAAATTATATAATGGGTAAGTTTAATTTTAAAAATTGCTAATTTAAATAACCTTTCCAAAATATATTTTTATGAATTTTTCTGAAATATTTTTAATAGGTTTAAAAATCATTTAGTAAATCAGATTTGAAAAACAGTTTTAATTTTTTTATTAAGGAATGGTTTACGGGCCGGCCCAGTCGCTATCTGCCGCGCGCGCGTGAGCTAGCAGCCCGCCAGCCCACACCAGCGCGCGCCTCTCTCTTCTCTCTCGCTGACAGGTGGGCCCCACCTGTCAGCCGTCTTCAACCTCCGTCCGGAGATCGCGCCGGAGAAGGAGTCCGCGTCCGAGCCGTTTTCGGGCCGTTTCTCGCCGCGTCTAGCGCCCTGCCCCCTCCTATATATTCTTCTCGAGGCCGCCTCCGAAAACCCCCCCCAAACCCTACCTCTCCGCCGTCGGGCTGCTCGGAATCGAGACCGCCGCCGCCGCCATTGCCGCCGGGCATTTTGCCCGATTTCGGTAAAACCGAGCACCTCGAGCGCCCCCGCTCTTTTCCCCTCACCTCCCCATCTCCTTGCGCACACGCTGTGCCCCCTCGCCTGTCTTACTTCGCAGCCAAATGCCGAAACCGTCCTCGACCCAAGGCCGTCGCCGCCGTCCACGACTTCGACGAGGAAAGGAGAGGGTTACTGACGCCGCCGCCGCGCCATCGACTTCGTCTCCTCCTCCGCTTCATTTTGGTAAGAACCGCGCCTCCCAGAGCTTCGTTTTAACGCCGGAAACGTCGAGGCCGACGCGCCGCCGCCGCGGGCACCATCGCCGCCGAGCATTCCGGCGACCCGCGCGCCGCTCGGTTCGATCGGGCGTCCTAAGCCGTTGGATCTAGATCCAACGGATCTAGATCAAAACGTTCCCGCGAGTCCGATTCCATTTTAATCGGACGGCTCTCGTCCACAGTCCGCGCGAACCGTTTTCGTCCAATAGGATCGTGCCACGTAGCCCTCTTATTTTCTTGTTTCGCAGGAATTTCTCAAATAAAACAGAAAAATATGCAAACTTAGAAAATTCATAACTTATGTTCTGTAAATCCAAATTCAATGAATTTTATATCCACGGATAGCCCTGCTAGAGTAGTTTAATACTACATCATTTGTTTTTGCTTTTGATAAATAATAATTCATAAGATCATCCGAGGAGTAATTCGGCTATTAAATCCATAACTTAAATAATAAAAATGTTTTACAAATAAACTCAATTGTTTTAGGTTTAGGTTATTAACCTCTGCCCAGGAATATTAATATGTGTCTTATTTGAAAACTTTCTTAGAACAATAAAAGTTGTAATTGTAAAATCTAAGTTTTGCTATATTGTTTTCAATTATTAAATTGTTAAGTGAAATGAGAAATTCCTAAAATTTGCATCTCATGCATTTAATAACAGAGAATATAAATTATTGATAAGTGTGTCTATTTCTACACATGGCATATCATGCATGCATACATCTTTTATTTGGTGTTGTGAGATATCGTGTGGATATTTATTTGTATGTATTGCTTGTGCTAGATTGTGAAGGAGAGGAAGGACTTGCGTGTGATTGTTATTCTTGTTGTGCCTGCCCCTCCTGCTGCCAAGGCAAGTGACTTCATAAAACACCTACTATTTTATTCTATTGCATATCTAGTGTTTTAAGCAGTATTTGCAAAAATAGTATGCATGATAGGTTTATGGGCTATGCAAACCTTTTAGGTTTCCCCTTAGAAATTCCAGATTAGACCCCTATTATCATTTAGTGGAAGTACCTGCTGCAAAAATGATTGTTTTATGGTTGATGTGATAAATGAAAATTTCCACTAAATTAATTTAACGCCTGGGTGGATTGGGTCGATCGAGGAGGTTTCAAGTTGAGTGGCTTCTCAGGGCCAAGTTTCATGGTTGTCTTCGCCCAAGATAGTTTTCACTTACTTGGGGCCATGATATGCGGTGTTAACCTGAATTGCTCACTTGTGGTAGGCCACCCAGGGCTATGAGATTTAAGTTTACACTGAGTCTAGTTGCTTATCGTGCAACCATTGGTCAATATGGGCTCTGTCTTGATGGAGTATGTTGATGTGGACCTGGGTCAACAGATTGATGGTGGTAGAGTGGATAGGATGGTGGTAATCTCTTAGTATGATCATGGGAAAGAAACTTCTGAAAAGTCTCGTCTTGATCTTCTCCTTTTCCTTCTCACTAAAGGAGTGTAGAGGATAGTTTGGGTTGATTGAGTCTAATGGTGAAAGTGCACACCCTCTCGAGAGTTAAAACCTAAGATCCTAGCCCTGTCCCCGGCATCGGACAATTTGAGTAACTACACAAGGCTGTCTTCTGAAAATCTCATCATTCCAATTTCTTAATAAAACTTTGATGGGTGAACATGGGTAGGAGACATGGACTTGTCTCGAGATGTCTCTGAAAGAGAAGATATTGATTTAAGAAAATTGTTTATCAAAAGTAGGAGAAAACTTGCTTTACGCAATAGCCTTGAGCTCCACCAGCCAAATAAGCATATAGATATAGCTTAGTAGAATATTAGAAATCAAAGTCACTTGCCACCGCAATTCAATTGTGCTGACCCTTTATAGCTGGGCTGCAACTAAACCTTGCAGAATGTCCGAATGAGGAGTAAGGGGGTCGTCTTCGAGCTACAACCAACATGATTTGCCAGTGGCTTCATGGAGAAGATGTAGCTCCATGCTATCTTTAGTATTGAGTTTGAACTCTGAAATAAAGTGTGAACTATTTATTCAGATAGCATTTCCGCTATGCTAAGTTGTAAGGATTATTTGTTTTTGGATCATTCGTCACGTTCTGTAATAAATTATGACATTGTACTGTGATATTACATCTTATTGGAGAATGCGAGACTTATATGATCCAAGTCTTCACACTATTCATATGTGCCATTGCTTTCGTAAGCAAGGGCACTACAGATGGTATCAGAGCACGAATGTTGCCTGTAGGCTCGAAACCCCTAGGATTGGATACAAACCTAAAGTAAATAAATTTTTTAAAATCAATAAAATTCGAAATATAAGAAAAAATTTCAAACTTCTTTTCTTATAAGTTTTTCTTCCTTACCTTCTACATTCTTAATTTTCGCTTCATCTCATTAATTCTTACCCCTTCAAAAAATTTGTAGATGAAGAACTTCACTCGAGAGATATCCCCGCAGAAAGGAGACCAATACTACTTTAGTGACCAGCTCCTCAGTATTTCCAAAACCCTGAGGTTGATGCCGCCAGTCTTCAGGGGCAAAGAAATTATGTCAGAAGATTACCCTGAAGGTCGCTGGAAGATCAAGGCAGAAGTTCTCCCTCGTCTTGATCCCCCTGGATCGCAGCCGATCCGTTTCCGATCTAGATACCCCAACTGGAAGAATGGAGTGGAGATGACGATGCTGGAGACCTTGTCCCGCATCATTGAGCAGTTCTATGACGAGATCAAGCCCAACTCTGTCTTTCATCACTTTGCCAGGAGGGATAACATTGGACAACCCGTTCCACCCTCACTTAGGGGTATGAACGAGAAGCATCATGGAGACCTTGGAGCTCATTGCCATAACTTGGATATACTTCTAGGACAAGAGATCTTCTACATGGCAGATTTAAGGCGCGTCCCCTGTCACGTTAAAGAAAGCTTAGAGGAAGAGAAGGATATTCTTCGTGTAGAAAATCAGCTGCTAACTATGGAGAACAAGGAGCTTGAAAACAAGAATTATCTGCAAGACGATAGGATTGCGCAGAAGGATGCCCACATTTTGGCATTGCAGGCTCAGTGTGCTCATTTGTGTGAACAACTAAGCCAAATGGAACTTCAAGCAAAGAAGAACCACCCCCCTGACGCCCCAGAGCCCCTAGTGATAACCTATCCCGATGAGGACACTCCCAAGGAAGCCACAGGTGTCAAGAAGCGCAAGTGTGGGAACACCCGCAATTACATAAGGAGTTTCAAATTTTGATTAGAGAGACCACCAGTTATCCTTACCTTACGAGTATTTCTCCTTATCTCATCGAAGTTGTATCGACCCACCAATTTGTGGTGAGGCAGTACCTTGAAAACCATGTCCTAGCTTGGTATTCAAATCTCTAAATTATCGAATTTATAAAATACTTCGGGTGTGTCTATTGGTTGTTGTTTGATATGTTTCTGTGTAGTGTGTTGTTGTGCATGGGTAGATTTTCCTCTATATTCTCTTTCTATCTCTACTTACCTATGCTCACACCATACAGATGCCTCCACGTCGTGATCCTGACAACAACAATGCCAACGAAATGATGCAACAAAAGATGGCAGCCCAGACACAGTTGATGACCATGATGGCTCAGTTCATGGCAAAGCAAAACAATCCACCACCACCACCACCGCCGCCACCACCACCCCCACCCCAAGTTGATCGCCTTGCTAGATTCTTGAGGCTCAGACCCAACAAATTCTCCACAGCTACAGAACCTATCGTAGACGATGACTGGCTACGCTCTGTGAACAAGGATCTAGTTACTTGCGAGTGTACTAAAATGGAGAAAATAAGGTTCACTTCCCATCTACTGGAGGGGCCAGCGGCACAGTGGTGGGAAACATATTAGATCACTCACCCACTTGAAGGACTTACTTGGGAAGTCTTTAAAGAAGGTTTCCGTAATGCTCACATCTCAACTGGGATCATGAATCTGAAAAGGGATGAGTTTCGTACCCTGAGACAGGGAAATCGTGCTCTGAGGGAGTACATGGAGGACTTCAATTCCCTCTCACGCTATGCCCTAGAGGATGTAGACACCGATGCAAAGAGGAAGTATAAGTTTCTGAATGGACTCAATGGTGAGCTGAAAATACCATTGTCTGTGGCTTATGCTCCCAATTATCAGGATCTTCTTGATCAGGCCATTACTCTGGACAGCAACATCAAGAAGGAGGAGAATAGGAAAAGGAAGTTCAGCGCAAATAAGTACAACACTAATGTGATGCAGAAGAAACCATTTGTTCCAGAGAACGCGGAAGTCACCACAGTCACAAGAGTGGAAGTGGCCACAATCATAATGGTCATATCCATAAAGTAGGAAATTCCGGATACAGAGGAAATGGGCAGGGTGGTAATGGACACAATCACCCGTTCAATGGGAACAATAGTGGAAAAGAGCAACACCGCCACAACAATGAACCGAAACGATATATTAGTCAAGTGACTTGCTACAAGTGTGGGAACAAGGGACATTACTCCACAGACTGTCCAGAGAAGAAGAAGGCGCCGGAAGCTTCAAAGCCTAATCCTTTCCAGAAGGCACAGGTGAATCATCTTGATGTGGAAGAAGTGCAAAATGAACCAGATGCAGTGATTGGTACGTTCCTACTACATACCTTTCCAGCATTAGTCTTGTTCGATACTGGAGCATCTCACTCATTCATCTCAAGAGCATTTGTTAATAAAAACAAACTGTCTACTACAAGCCTGCTAAATCCGGTTAGGGTGAGTTCCCCCGGGGGGGAAATGCTTGCACAAACCGATTGTCAAAACTTCAGGTTAGAAATTGGTAATCACTCTTTTCCGGTAAACCTGATAATATTAGAGACCCAAGGTCTGGATGTTATACTCGGTATGGATTGGTTGGCCAAGTTTGAAGGAGTATTGGATTGTCCGAATAGATCCATTACACTCACCACTCCCGAGAAGAAGAAGATTAGATACAAATCCAAATATGAATTTAAGAAAGTTAAGCTAAATTCTCTTAAGGGGGTTAGCCTGGGAGACGTTCGTGTGGTAAGAGATTACCCTTATGTTTTCCCCGAAGAACTACCGGGAATGCCACCCGATAGAGATGTGGAATTTCTTATAGATTTGGTTCCCAGAACGGGACCCATAGCTAAGAGACCATACCCAATGGCCGTAGCTGAACTGAAAGAACTCAAGAAGCAGTTAGAGGAGCAACTGCAGAAAGGATTCATCCGTCCAAGTTCTTCACCTTGGGGAGCACCCATTCTGTTTGTAGAGAAAAAGGATAGTACTCAAAGGCTAGTCACGGATTATCGAGCAATCAACGAAGTAACAATCACGAACAAGTACCCTCTACCAAAAATTAATGAGCTTTTCGACCAGCTAGAGGGTGCTTCTGTATTCTCTAAGATCGATTTGCGATCAGGATATTTTCAAATGAAAGTAAGAGAATTAGATATCCCAAAGACTGCCTTCACTACCAGATATGGATTATATGAGTACACCGTAATGCCGTTTGGATTAACCAATGCACCGGCATACTTCATGAACATGATGAACAAGGTGTTTATGGACTTTCTGGATAAGTTTGTCATGGTGTTCATTGATGACATCCTGATTTACTCCAAAAGTCAAGAGGAACATGAGGAACACTTACACCTGATTTTACAGAGACTTAGAGAGCATAAACTGTATGCCAAATTCAGCAAGTGTGAATTCTGGCTAGAAGAAGTGGGTTTTCAAGGGCACGTTGTATCAAAGAATGGAATAGCAGTAGACCCAGAAAAGGTGTTGTGACGCCCTAAAATCGGTACTATGTAGATTTAAGCGCTCCCGCCGAAACCCGCATAATAACGATTTTAGGTCGCCCACCAGACGTAATGTGCACGCCGAAACATGCGCATTATGTGGGTGGAATTGTGATAACATTACAACAGTTCCGATACATCCACAAATACAACAAAGATAAATTACAACAACGACTCGAACGAGTCAAGATACAAATATTACAATACAAAGATTCAAATGACAGCGGAAGCGAAAAGTATCCGACTACGGATAAGATGCAAATTGGACTAAGAGTCCTGAAGATAAGCAATTGGGCCATATCCCTGCCCAGCCAAGCCGGAGGGATTCCCAGGCTAACATCGTCGGACTTCAAACCTGTTTGACTGCGCATAAAACACATCCCAAAATAGGGTCAGGGCACTCCCTGGCAAGCAAAACCGACTTGCCTACTTTCTACACCATCTCCCAAAATATGGGGTAGGTGGACTTAGCGGCAGCAGCACTAGCAACCTAAAGAGACACGCTACAACTTCCGTCTAATCAGAGAGGGATAAGAGAGCGCATAAAGTAAACAACTACAACTAACACCAATCATAACCCATTCTCGAATTAACCCCCTCAACCAAATATGAGGAAGCAATTCGGGAAACTCACACGTTTAACAGTTTTAATTATAATTTATTGTGAAAGCAATTCTATATTACTAGTCAAATTAATTAACTTTAATTAGGTGCAAGTTGTCTAGATCTTGTTAGCCAGCATCATCACCAAAGTCGTTCATAACCGTGGACACGGCTCATCGATAAGATTATACCCTGCAGGGGTGCACTACTGTACCCATACTCGCATGATCAACCCAAGCAAGCATCAGGGCTTCTCAACACGACTTATTCCTTCACTACAGCAAGTCCAAGTGCCACCCATATGAGTTGTTACCCGCGTCAGGAGTCCGGCCGAATCTCAATTGCGGACTCATTAGTTTGTGTCTGCGCACCATGCGGCTCAAACCACAGTAGGAACTGTCCGCTACGTGAGCACCACCCCTATATGACCCCCCCGTATCAAGTAACCTCTCATCAATCATCATCATCATCATGCACATGCATATGAGCGAATGGAAAACCCGAACTACTTGCAGCACATGGACGAGCTGCGGATCCGTGCAAAGTCGAGGGGGGCTCCATTGGGCCTCCCACAAGTGGTTAGTGCGCTCAAAATTGGATCCGAGGACAAAATCTCAGTTCCTAGGTCGACACTGAGCAGAACAAAACACCTCGCAAGGCCTTCCGCCTGGTGCCTTATCTTTTAATTATAATACCCCAATATAATACACCATTTTATTAAGGTAGAATAATCTATCATACTAAGCACATGAAACATAAGACCAACGGACAACTCGCACAAACAACTCTAAGCATGCGCTACGACTCGCAAGGCCACCAGATAAACATGCAACCGATATTAGGTTGTGGGGATAAAGCTGTATGGGCTGCAGGATAAACATGTGATGGGATCGCAGTTCAAGAATCGATAACTAGGGTAGCAGAGATCCACGGCAGGAATGAAAGACAATGTATAGGTAAACAAGCAAACTTTGCTTGCCTGGAATCCCGCATGGAAGCAGATCTTGTCGTTGCTCACACATCTCAACGTCGTATCCGCGAAGAAGCAACAAACACTGGAAAGCGTAAAAGATGCATTTTACAACTACGGCAGAAGATTCAGCATGATCATACGAGAGTGATGCATGGCATGGCAACATGCAACACAAAGTAGGTAATCCAAATTAAGCGGGAAAGCAACCCCGACAATAATTATTTAGGTGCAAGTTATTTATTTACCAGCAATATTAAATGTTGGTTAACATGGTAATACATGGCATGGGTGATCTAATTAAATTAAATGGAAATAGGGCATTATATATTTATTACCCCTAACATTCCATATTTAAATATTTAGTTGTAACTAACAAATTACACTAAGCAATTAAAATAACAGATGCAAAATGGCATACAAATGGCATATTAATGTTCCTTGCATTTTTCTGATAAAAATACATATAAAGATTATTATATTTGGAGTTATAAATTAAAAGTTATTAACATTTTAGTTTTAGGGTTCTTTCTGTAAATGACAGGGACCTATCTGTGATGGAAAAAATTTACTGGGGAGGACTCTGTGCAGAAAACAGAGACTACAGGGGGTTGGGCGCAAAGATCCAGATCAGATCTGGATCTGAACTTTTTGTCACTGAGGCAAAGCTACCCAGGGACAATGACATGCGGGCCCGGCGCCACGCTGGTGCACGCGTGTGTGTTGTGCATGGTGTTCTGTCGCTGACCGGTGGGCCGCTTCTGTCAGTGAGGCG
This sequence comes from Poa annua, assembly GCA_026929855.1. NCBI lineage: Eukaryota > Viridiplantae > Streptophyta > Magnoliopsida > Poales > Poaceae > Poa > Poa annua. Next base: position 26,881,546 of record CM049432.1, read on the forward strand.
AAAAAAAAAGAAGTGGCCTTTTATTTCGGTCAACACGGCCAGGGGATTCGATCCCGCGAGCTCGAGCACATATTGATCGGACGCGCTAGCCAAAGGACCGAGGTAGTGTTGTTGACAGTAGACGCAACGAAAAATGTTTTGAGCATCTAACGCATCTACGAACACTGTCGAAACTGAATTTCTTCAGTCGACAGGAAGCAGCGGCGGAGGAAGAAACGCCGGCGTCGACCACAGACTGGTGCTGCGAGGGCGGGGTGGTGCGTGTGCGATGCGGTGGGGGGTGTGGCGTGTGTGGCGGGTGCTCGGAGCTCCAAGAGAAGGCGTCACGGCTCTGCCCGTGCTCGAACTGCTGTGGAAGCCATGGCCATGGCGGAAAACAGAGGAGGGGGAAGACCAATTCGACGCTCCCGGCAATAATTTGGGAAAGGGAGGGGAGGAACCGAAGGAGGGGCTCACGTAGAGGATGTCGGTGTAGTTTGTTCTTGCCGAGGCAGCCGTGGTCGCCGGAATTTCGTCGGCGGAGGCTCGCCGGACGTGGAGAAGAAGGGACGAGGCCGACTGCTGCGGGGGGCCTGGGGCTCGATTCTCTCGGGGAGGAGGACGACGAAGGGGTGGCGCTGCTCCGGGGCTCCTCTGCTGGTCCTCGTCAGCGCCGGAGCTGCGGGGGACGGCGCGGTTCCCTCAGTAGTTGCTGTGGTGGGCTTTTTCGGTGGAGAAAGGAAGAGGAGAAAGAACGAGGGGCGGCGGCGGTGCAGGAGGAAGAGGGAAGGGGAGCTAGGGTTTTCGGGCGCTGCGGCACGTCTTAAGGAGAGAGGGGGAAAGGTGGAGGAAGGAGCACATGGAGGTGGGGGCACCATGGCGTCAGGCTTGCTTTTCTTCTCTGCTTTCTTCTCTGACCGTACGGAGGTAGGAGGAGAGGAGAAGGGGGCCGGGGTGGGCTTTGACCAGAAAAAGAAGGTGGGCCAGAGTGGGGGTTTCGGCCCAGGTAAGTATTTTTCTCCCTGTTATATCTTTTTATTTTTATTCTTTTATGTTTTTTTTTGTATTTTTAAACAAAATAGTAAAGAAATTTAAATAAGGAAACTTTACAAAATAGTTTTTGTTTTAAATACGAAATTTAATAAACTAGTTTTTTTTATAATATTTGCAAAAGATTTGAAATACACATTTTAATTAATTTGAAATGCATTTGAATTTAATTATTTGATTTAAATTTAAATAGAACAATTTAAATATATGAGAGGACAAAAGCATGATGACATGATGATGCAAAAAGAAAAACAATAAAATCTAAATTGGGATAAATCCCGGGACGTTACAGGTGTCGGCAGTAACTAGGTGGGAGGTACCCAAGAATGTGGCGGACATTCGTAGTTTCTTTGGACTGGCAGGTTATTATCGAAGATTTATTGAGAACTTCTCCAAACTTGCCAAACCATTGACCTCACTACTGAAGAAGGAAGTCAAGTTCAAGTGGACTGAAGAATGTGAAATAAGTTTCCAGGAACTAAAGAAACAGCTGGTGTCAGCACCTGTTTTATGTTTTCCAGATATAGAGAAGAAATTCCATGTATATTGTGATGCCTCACACCATGGACTAGGAAGTGTCCTAATGCAAGGAGGGAAAGTGGTTTCATATGCCTCTAGACAGCTTAAGAAACATGAGGTCAACTATCCCACCCACGACCTGGAGTTAGCATCGGTAGTGCATGGTCTAAAGACGTGGAGACCCTATCTATTGGGAAAGCGTTGTGAGCTTTTCACATATCACAAGAGCCTGAAATATATTTTCACCCAGAAGGAATTGAACATGAGGCAAAGAAGATGGCTGGAACTTATTAAGGACTATGATATGAGCTTACAATACCACCCAGGTAAAGCTAATGTGGTGGCAGACGCTTTGAGCCGTAAGGTCCATGTAAATGGACTGACAGCGGGAGAATTGCCCGAGGATTTAAGTAGGGCCTTTAAGGACCTCAGATTAGAGGTAGTACACGAAGGATTCCTCGCAACACTGGACGTACAACCTTTGTTGATGGATAAGATTCGGGAAGGCCTGAAGGGAGACAAAGTAATGGATGAAATCAAGGTCAACCTGAGCGAAGGGAAGGCCAAGGGTTTTCGGGAAGATGAACAAGGCACCTTGTGGTTTGAGAAATGCATCTGCTTGCCGCAAGATGACGATCTTAGAAAATTGATTCTGCAAGAAGCACATAACTCGCCTTATTCCATACACCCGGGAAACACCAAGATGTACATGGATGTAAAGGAAAGATTTTGGTGGAATAACCTGAAGAGAGACATTGCGGAATATATAGCTAAGTGCGATGTATGTAGCCGAGTAAAGGCGGAACATCAGAAGCCAGCAAGATTGTTGCAACCTTTACCTATACTGGATTGGAAATGGGAACAAATAGGTATGGATTTCATTACTGGGTTACCGCGTACCAGATCGGGATATGATTTGATCTGGGTAATAGTGGATCGTTTGACAAAGGTGGCCCATTTTGTGCCAGTAAAGACTACCTACTCAAGTGCTAAGTTGGCAGAGATTTACATGAGGAGGATAGTATGTTTGCATGGTATTCCCCAGAGGATTGTGTCTGACAGAGGTACCCAGTTTACCTCGCATTTCTTGAAACAACTACATGAATCGTTGGGTACGAGATTAGAGTTCAGTACAACATTTCATCCCCAAACGGATGGACAGACGGAAAGAGTAAACCAAATTCTAGAAGATATGCTGAGGGCATGTGCCTTGGACTACAAGTCTAGTTGGGATGATAACTTGCCGTACGCAGAATTTTCCTATAACAACAGCTACCAAGCGAGCATAGAGATGTCGCCGTTTGAGGCACTTTATGGTGGGAAATGCACCACACCACTACTTTGGAGCGGTGTTGGAGAGCAAAGTTTATTTGGACCTGATATAATCCAGGAAGCTGAAGAGAAGGTTCGAATAATCAAGGACAGATTGAAGATCGCGCAGTCCAGACAGAAAAGCTATGCAGATTCCAAAAGGAGAGAAATCACATAAGAGATAGGTGACAGGGCTTATTTAAGAGTGTCACCAATGCGTGGTGTGAAGAGATTCGGGATCAAGGGTAAACTTGCACCTCGATTCATCGGCCCCTTTAAGATTCTTTCCCGCAAGGGAGAAGTGGCGTATGAGCTAGAATTGCCAGAAGTTCTGTCAGCAGTTCACAATGTCTTCCATGTGAGACAATTGAAGAAGTGTCACCCAGAGATGACAGAAACCCCGCGACGGGATACAGTGCCACTAGAAGAAGTTCAGTTGGAAAGTGACCTGACGTATGAAGAGAAGCCAATCAAAATCTTGGAGATGGCAGAAAGGGTCACACGAACCAAGACTATCAAATTCTGTAAGGTCCAGTGGAACCACCATACCGAAGAAGAAGCAACTTGGGAACGGGAGGATGATCTTCGGGAAGAACACCCACATCTTTTTGCAGGCCAAACCGAATCTCGAGGACGAGATTCATCTTAAGGGGGTTAGGTTTGTAACATACCAATTTTGCCAAAAATTAAAACTCCAGCGCGCGCGCGTGAGCTAGCAGCCCGCCAGCCCGCTCCAGCGCGCGCCTCTCTCTTCTCTCTCGCTGACAGGTGGGCCCCACCTGTCAGCCGTCTTCAACCTCCGTCCGGAGATCGCGCCGGAGAAGGAGTCCGCGTCCGAGCCGTTTTCGTGCCGTTTCTCGCCGCGTCTAGCGCCCCTGCCCCCTCTTATATATTCTCCTCGAGGCCGCCTCCGAACCCCCCCCCCCCCCAAACCCTACCTCTCCGTCGCCGGGCTGCTCGGAATTGAGACCGCCGCCGCCGCCATTGCCGCCGGGCATTTTGCACGATTTCGGTAAAACCGAGCACCTCGAGCGCCCCCGCTCTTTTCCCCTCACCTCCCCATCTCCTTGCGCACACGCTGAGCCTCCTCGCTTGTCTTACTTCGCAGCCGAACACCGAAACCGTCCTCGACCCGAGGCTGTCGCCGCCGTCCACGACTCCGACAAGGAAAGGACAGGGTTACCGACGCTGCCGCCGCGCCATCGACTTCGTCTCCTTCTCCGCTTCATTTTGGTAAGAACCGCGCCTCCCGGAGCTTCGTTTTAACGCCGGCAACATCGAGGCCGACGCGCCGCCGCCGGGGGCAATCGCCGGCGAGCATTCCGGCGACCCGCGCGCCGCTCGGTTCGGCCGGGTGTCCTAAGCCGTTGGATCTAGATCCAACGGATCTAGATCCAACGGATCTAGATCAAAACGTTCCCGCGAGTCCGATTCCATTTAAATCGGACGGCTCTCGTCCACGATCCGCGCGAACCGTTTCCGTCCAATAGGATCGTGCCACGTAGCCCTCTTATTTTCTCTTTTCGCAGGAATTTCTCAAATAAAACAGAAAAATATGCAAACTTAGAAAATTCATAACTTATGTTCTGTAAATCCAAATTCAATGAATTTTATATCCACGGATAGCCCTGCTAGAGTAGTTTAATCCTACATTATTTGTTTTTGCTTTTGATAAATACTAATTCATAAGATCATCCGAGGAGTAATTCGGCTATTAAATCCATAACTTAAATAATAAAAATGTTTTACAAATAAACTTAATTGTTTTAGGTTTAGGTTATTAACCTCTGCCCAGGAATATTAATATGTGTCTTATTTAAAAACTTTCTTATAACAATAAAAGTTGTAATTGTAAAATCTAAGTTTTGCTATATTGTTTTCAATTATTAAATTGTTAAGTGAAATGAGAAATTCCTAGAATTTGCATCTCGTGCATTTAATAACAGTAATATAAATTATTGATAAGTGTGTCTATTTCTACACATGGCATATCATGCATGCATACATCTTTTATTTGGTGTTGTGAGATATCGTGTGGATATTTATTTGTATGTATTGCTTGTGCTAGATTGTGAAGGAGAGGAAGGACTTGCGTGTGATTGTTATTCTCGTTGTGCCTGCCCCTCCTGCTGCCAAGGCAAGTGACTTCATAAAACACCTACTATTTTATTCTATTGCATATCTAGTGTTTTAAGAAGTATTTGCAAAAATAGTATGCATGATAGGTTTATGGGAGATTGTAGTATGCTATGCAAACCTTTTAGGTTTCCCCTTAGAAATTCCAGATTAGACCCCTATTATCATTTAGTGGAAGTACCTGCTGCAAAAATGATTGTTTTATGGTAGATGTGATAAATGAAAATTTCCACTAAATTAATTTAACGTCTGGGTGGATTGGGTCGATCGAGGAGGTTTCAAGTTGAGTGGCTTCTCAGGGCCAAGTTTCATGGTTGTCTTCGCCCAAGATAGTTTTCACTTACTTGGGGCCATGATATGCGGTGTTAACCTGAGTTGCTCACTTGTGGTAGGCCACCCAGGGCTATGAGATTTAAGTTTACACTGAGTCTAGTTGCTTATCGTGCAACCATTGGTCAATATGGGCTCTGTCTTGATGGAGTAAGTTGATGTGGACCTGGGTCAAGAGATTGATGGTGGTAGAGTGGATAGGATGGTGGTAATCTCTTAGTATGATCATGGGAAAGCAACTTCTGAAAAGTCTCGTCTTGATCTTCTCCTTTTCCTTCTCACTAAAGGAGTGTAGAGGATAGTATGGGTTGATTGAGTCTAATGGTGAAAGTGCATACCCTCTCGAGAGTTAAAACCTAAGATCTTAGCCCTGTCCCCGGCATCGGACAATTTGAGTAACTACACAAGGCTGTCTTCTGAAAATCTCCTCATTCCAATTTCTTAATAAAACTTTGATGGGTGAACATGGGTAGGAGACATGGACTTGTCTCGAGATGTCTCTGAAAGAGAAGATATTGATTTAAGAAAATTGTTTATCAAAAGTAGGAGAAAACTTGCTTTACGCAATAGCCTTGAGCTCCACCAGCCAAATAAGCATATAGATATAGCTTAGTAGAATATTAGAAATCAAAGTCACTTGCCACCACAATTCAATTGTGCTGACCCTTTATAGCTGGGCTGCAACTAAACCTTGCAGAATGTCCGAATGAGGAGTAAGGGGGTCGTCTTCGAGCTACAACCAACATGATTTGCCAGTGGCTTCATGGAGAAGATGTAGCTCCATGCTATCTTTAGTATTGCGTTTGAACTCTGAAATAAAGTGTGAACTATTTATTCAGCTAGCATTTCCGCTATGCTAAGTTGTAAGGATTATTTGTTTTTGGATCATTCGTCTCGTTCTGTAATAAATTATGACATTGTACTGTGATATTACATCTTATTGGAGAATGCGAGACTTATATGATCCAAGTCTTCGCACTATTCATATGTGCCATTGCTTTCGTAAGCAAGGGCAGTACAATTTAATAGAAACATGAACCCACTATCGAGCATAAATACCCCCTCTTGGAGTTACGAGCATCTACGTGGCCAAAGCACACACAAGTAACGGAGAGCATGCAAGATCATTAAATAGCACACACATGATATATTATGAAGCAATAACTTTAATACTCAATATTCATCGGATCCCGGCAAACACAACATGGAGAATTACATAAAGATGATCTTGATCATGATAAGCAGCTCACAAGATGTAAACATGATAGCACAAGAGGAGAAGACAACCATATAGCTACTGATATGGACCCATAGTCCAAGGGTAGACTACTCACGCATCAGTCCGGAGGCGGTCATGGCGACGTAGAGGCCTCCGGGGACGATTCCCCTTCCCAGCAGGGTGATGGGAAGCAGTTCTAATCTCTCCCGAATTGGTGTTGACGATGGCGGCAGCTCGGGACCCGTGGAAGAAAATATGAACACCGTGGGATTACTTTTAGGTCAAGAGGTATTTATGGGCGAAAGGGCAAGGTCGGTGGGCGCCCGAGGGGCCCACGTCACCTCCTGGCGCGGCCAGCATGGGGCCCGCGCCACGAGGTGGTGTGGGCGCCTCGCGTATCCTCTTCGTCTCGTCTTCGGTTCCTCGTGACGCAAATATTCCAAAAATTATTTCAGGATCTTTTATTTCCAATTCTGAGAATATTTCCTTACGTGATTTTATAAATCCAAAAAACTACAGAAAACATGGAACTGGCACTATGGCATCTTGTTAATAGGTTAGTTCCAGAAAATGCATAAAACTATATAAAATAAATATAAAACATGTAATAACATGATTTAACTTTCGGGTTATGACTCCCTAGAAGTGGGGGTAGTCACTTCCTGAAGTGTAGTTCGTGAAGGGGATTGAACGCGGAGGTCAAGACCCTCGAGGGACACGGCGACGATGCTTGCCGGACCTGAAGACGTAGCACCCATGACAGAGATAGACACCGGCTCGTACCCTGGTTTACGGCCCTCGTGAGGAGGTAAGACCACTACTCCTGCTTGTTTGTATTGGATTATGGTGGTTACAATACAGCGGAGCTTGCCGAAGGCCCCCTTGAGGCGGTTCTTGCCTGAGGAGGGAAGCGATGGTCTTCTTCCTCCTATGGCCAGTGGCTTCACTACTGGGTATTTGTAACGCCCCGGGAGTTATCCCCATTTTTAGTTGTGTGTGTTTTCTTTTTCATCAACATGACATCGCATTGCATCTCATTAATTTAATTTGTTTCATTTAAATTAAATTCTCATAATTAAATTCAAATGCATTTCAAATTATTAAAAATGTGATATTTAAAAATCTTTTGCAAATGTTAAAAACTAGTTTATTAAATAGCCTAGTTGAAACAAAAAATATTTTGTAAAGGTTTCGTGTTCAAATTCTTTTTCTATTTTGTTATAAAAATATAAAACCGAAAAGAATAAAAGGGAGGGAAATAAGGCCCAAAGCCCATCTTAGCCCAAACCCTAGGTTTTCCCCCTGAAAACATTTTGCCACCCCCTGCCTTTTTGCAGCCACCCTAATCCTTTTTCTGGTTTTTGCAAAATTTTCCTTCCACCTCTCTTTTCATCTTTTTTCGCCTTCCTTTTTCCTTTCTTTTCTTTTTTCCTTTCTTTTCTTCATTTCTTTCTTCTTTTCCTTCCTTTCTTTTCCTTCCCTTTCCTTCTTTCCTCTCACCTCCCGCACGGGAGAATCCTCCCGCTCCAGCCCGCACCGAGCCGAGCTCCCCGACGCCCGCATGCCGCCGCCTTCGCCTCAGCCGCGCCTCCCCGGTGCCGCCTTCCCGCACGCGCCTCCGGCCCTTGCGCCTCCGCTGCGCCGCCGCGCCCTGCCGGCAGCCACCTCCCGCCGTGCGCCCCGCGCCGCGCCGCCCCGCACGCTCCCCGCCGCCGGCCGCCTCCCCAGCGCCTCACGCCGCCTCCCCTGCTCCGGCCGAGCGCCGCCGCGCCCCCCGAGCTCCTCCGCCCGTGCTCCCGACCCCGTCCGCCCCGTGCTCCCGAGCTCGCTCCCGCACCGAGCCGGCCCGCAGCGCAGCGCACGGCCGCCTCCCGCGTGCCCCTGCGCTCGTGCCCACGCGCCCCGGCCGCTCCTCCGCCTCTCCCCACGCCGCGCCCACGTCACGTCGTCCTGCGCCGCGTCGCCGCCTCCGACCGCCGCAACGCTGCCGCCGCCCCCCCGCACGCCGCGTCGCAGCTGCATCACCGCCGCCGCGTCCTCCATATGTGATTCCGCCTCCCGCAGCGCGCCGCCGCCGCCCACGCAGCGCCCCCGTGCGCGCCCTCCGTGTCGCCGCCGCCGTGCGCATCCGCTCCACTCCGCCGGTTTCCCCGTCTGGTTGCGTCCCCGCGTCTGCCGCCCGTAAGGTGTTCGGTGAAATGCCCGCAAGACCCCGGCGTCACTTTTGTTGTCCGAGTTGTCCACTCTTCGTGGTGTTGCTACATGCGCGTGCGCGTGCCTCTTTCGGTGCCGCGTTGTCGTGACCACCGTGTCCGTGTTGCGGTGCATGCCCCGTGTGCGCCTACTTCCGGTGTCCATTTGTCGTGCTCCTCTGTGCCCGCGCCCGTCAACGAGGATGACCGAGTACGACTACTTCCCAGGCCACTTCCACGACACCGACAAACGACGATGCCCCGGTTCCGCGACGACTACTTCCCCGACGACAACTACTTCCTCTACGCACCGAAGACGTCGGTTTCGAACCCTAGTTCACCCGATCCGACGTGCGAACCCAAACCCTAACCCTTTACCTATTTATAAAATGTCATCTATCTTGTGCATATCGTATATCATACTTGCATGTGTTGCATCTCTTGGGTTTAGTGGTGTAGCAAATCACCTAAATAATAAATATGGTATGTGTGGGGCAAATCAATATATGTATTGCCCAATTCCATTTAACTTGACTACAACACCTTGGTCATGTCTTGCCATGTTAATGGACATTTAGTTTGTTGTGTAGATAAATAACTTGAACATAAATATTAATTGTCGGAATCCGGTTCCGCGTAATTTGGATCAAGTGCATCTCGCATTGCATCTTGCCATGTCATTCATCTGTCCCATGATCATGCTGGATCTTTTGCCGTAGTTGTAAAGTGCATCTTTTACGGTTTCCAGTGTTTGTTGCTTCTTTGTGGATAAGACGTTGAGATGTGTGAGGAACGACGAGATCTGCTTCCATGCGGGATTCCAGGCAAGCAAAGTTTGCTTGTTTACCTATACATTGTCTTTCATTCCTGCCGTTGATCTCTGCTACCCTAGTATTCGATTCTTTATTGCGATCCCATCACATGTTAATCTTGCAGCCTATACAGCTTTATCCCCACATCCCATCACCTGTTGAATGTTTATCTGTTAGCCTTGCGAGTCGTAGCGCATGCTTATAGTTGGTTGTGCGAGTCGTATCTTGGTCTTTATTCTATATGCTTAGTATGATAGATTATTCTACCTTAATAAAATGTTGTATTATATTGGGGTATTATAATTAAAAGATAAGGCACCAGGCGGAAGGCCTTGCGAGGTGCTTTTTTCTGCTCAGTGTCGACCTAGGAACTGAGATTTTGTCCTCGGATCCAATTGTGAGCGCACTAACCACTTGTGGGAGGCCCTATGGAGCCTCCATCGACTTTGAACGGATCTTCAGCTTGTCCATGTGCCGCAACTAGTTCGGGTTTTCCATTCGGTCATATGCATGTGCATGATGATGATGTTCGATGAGAGGTTACTTGATACGGGGGGTCATATAGGGGTGGTGCGCGCGAAGCGGACATTACCTACAGTGGTTTGAGCCGCATGGCGCGCAGGCACAAACTAATGAGTCCGCAATTGAGATTCGGCCGGACTCTTGACGCGGGTAAACCCTCATATGGGTGGCACTTGGACTTGCTCTAGTGAAGGAATAAGTCGTGTTGAGAGGCCCTGATGCTTGCTTGGGTTGATCATACGAGTATGGGTACAGTAGTGCACCCCTGCAGGGTATAATCTTATCGATGAGCCGTGTCCACGGTTATGGACGACTTTGGTGATGATGCTGGCTAACAAGATCTAGATAACTTACACCTAATCAATGTTAATTAATTTGACTAGTAATATAGAATTACTTTCACAATAAATTATAACTAAAACTGTTCAACGTGTGAGTTTCCCGAATTGCTTCCTCATACTTGGTTGAGGGGTTTAATCCGAGAATGGGTTATGATTGGTGTTAGTTGTAGATGTTTATATTATGTGCTCTCTTATCCCTCTCTGATTAGACGGAAGTTGTAGCGTGTCTCTTTAGGTTGCTAGTCCTGCTGCCGCTAAGTCCACCTCCCCCTTATTTTGGGAGATGGTGTAGAAAGTAGGCAAGTCGGTTTTGCTTGCCAGGGAGTGCCCTGACCCTCTTTTGGGTTGTCCTTGTTGTGCAGTTAACAGGTTTGAAGTCTGACGACGTTAGCTTGGGAATCCCTCCGGCTTGGCTGGGCAGGGATATGGCGCCATCGCTTATCTTCAGGACTCTTAGTCCAATTTGCTTCTTATCCGTAGTCGGATACTATTTTGCTTCCGCTGACATTTGAATCTTTGTATTGTATCATTTGTATCTTAACTCGTTCGAGTCATTGTTGTAATTATATCTTTGTTGTATTTGTGGATGTATCCGAACTTTTGTAATGTTAGCACAATTCCACTCACATAATGCGCATGTCTCGGCTTTCACATTATGTCTTGTGGGCGACCTAAAATCGTTATTATGCGGATTTCGGCGGGATCGCTTAAATCTACATAGTACCGATTTTCGGGCGTCACAAAGTGGTATCAGAGCCTTGGTTTCGATCTCCTTGTTGTTTCGATACGATTGGTTATCGAAGCAGCGGGTCCGCAAAAGTCTGTATGATAACCTCGCTAACGGTCGTTGTTTTTAGAGTGTCAAAACTATTTGACTAAAATTATTTTTGAAAAAAATATATCTCAATAGGTTTCTTTTACTCCGTACCTCAATTCTAATTCTCCTCTTACCTTACTTGTTTTGAGTCTCTTCTCTTATCCAACTTTCAAAGTTTTAGGATCCTACGTGTGGGTGGACGATTTCTTACCTTTTATCCTATTAGATTCGATCTTTCGGAGTCATCTTCGTCGCGAGCAACAATCCCTTGTTAGTGGTGTCGAGAATTTCGATGTGGAGCAACAATCCCTTGTTAGTGGTGTCGAGAAGTTCATCACAGAGCCTGAAGACTCGATAGTTACCCCTTTCTTCTTGTGGTCTCGGCGTGGATCGCGGGACGCGATCCCTTGTTAGTGGTGTCGATTGTAACGCCCCGGGAGTTATCCCCATTTTTAGTTGTGTGTGTTTTCTTTTTCATCAACATGACATCGCATTGCATCTCATTAATTTAATTAGTTGCATTTAAATTAAATTCTCACAATTAAATTCAAATGCATTTCAAATTAATTAAAAATGTGATATTTAAAAATCTTTTGCAAATGTTAAAAACTAGTTTATTAAATTTCCTAGTTGAAACTAAAAATATTTTGTAAAGGTTTCGTGTTCAAATTCTTTTTCTATTTTGTTTTAAAAATATAAAACCGATAAGAATAAAAGGGAGTGAAATAAGGCCCAAAGCCCATTTAAGCCAAAACCCTAGGTTTTCCCCCTGAAAACTTTTTCCCACCCCCTGCCTTTTTGCAGCCACCCTACTCCTTTTTCTGGTTTTTTGCAAAATTTTCCTTCCACCTCTCTTTTCTTCTTTTTTCCCCTTCCTTTTTTCCTTTCTTTTCTTTTTTCCTTTCTTTTCTTCCTTTCTTTCTTCTTTTCCTTCCTTTCTTTTCCTTCTCTTTCCTTCTTTCCTCTCTCTTCCCGCACGGGAGAATCCTCCCGCACCAGCCCGCACCGAGCCGAGCTCCCCGACGCCCGCATGCCGCCGCCAGCGCCTCGCCTGCGCCTCAGCCGCGCCTCCCCGCACGCGCCTCTGGCCCTTGCGCCTCCGCCGCGCCACAGCGCCCCGCCGGCAGCCGCCTCCCGCCGTGCGCGCCGCGCCGCCCCGCACGCTCCCCGCCGCCGGCCGCCTCCCCAGCGCCTCGCGCCGCCTCCCCTGCTCCGTCCGAGCGCCGCCGCGCCCACCGAGCTCCTCCGTCCGTGCTCCCGACCCCGTCCGCCCCGTGCTCCCGAGCTCGCTCCCGCCTCGAGCCGGCCCGCAGCGCAGCGCCCGACCGCCTCCCGCGCGCCCCTGCGCCCGTGCCCACGCGCCCGGGTCGCCGGCCGCTCCTCCGCCTCTCCCCACGCCGCGCCCACGCTGACATGGGGCTACCTTTCGACTAGCCCACGATGAGGCTACCTGGGCCGCGCCAAGCACAGGGAGGCCCACAGAAGGCCCACTCGGGGTACCATGCATCCTAGTCCAAGTCGGTTAGGTCTTATAACCTTCCATATTTGTAATCGCCATCGATACCGACCACCCGAGACCTGGCTTCCTATAAAGCCAGGAGGGTTGCCCGTCCTAGAGGACACGCCAACAGCCACCGCCACAAACCCTAGCGAGATCGCAATCTCGCCGCCATTGTAATCACAACTCGCCATCAATAACAGAAAAGCATGAGTAGGGTGTTATCCTCCAGGAGCCTGAACCTGGGTAAAACCTTGCTTGTGAGCCGTCGTGATCACCAACGCTCTTCTCTCTCCCCCTCAATCAACCCGGGGTACACAACCCTGGGATTTGACGAGTTACACCCTCGTCAATTGGCGCCGTCTGTGGGAAAGACATCAAGCGTTGGAATCATGGTCGCACCGGCTCAGCCCGCAATGAAGATCGAGATCGACATCACCCGGAAGCCCATCCGCTTCGGCTCCTTCGAGTATGCACTCCACCCGCCGGCCCATCGCTCGGTGTACGCCAACCTGCGCAAAGGTATACATATTACCTTCGGCTCCATATACTGTTTCGTCGACAGTCGTGGCATGTTCAGGTCTGCGACAACCGCGCCACATGTGGCCATGCCACCCGCATCCGTCACCCGCGTGCCACCGTCGACGTCATCCGCCCCGGGAGCCACATTTGCCACACCTACGAAGATCGTACCTGCATCGACTACATCGTCAACCTCGGCAACGGCCGCGCAGATCGAGTCCACTCCAACCATCTCGATCGCACAGTCGACAAGGTCAAGATCTACCTCAACTATGACCGTACCGGTGCGTGCGGCCAAGAGCGTGCCGTCGACTGCCGCGTGGGACCATCAAGTCTACCCCAAGCCAATCGCACTCGCCCCAGCGACTGCGAGATCTCCGTCCACGACCATGGTGACCATCATGCGAAGACGCAGCGGCGACTGTGCAGCCCACCACGTCGCAGAAATTTTCGACCCCGAGCAAGATTCAGATCAAGGAAGTAGCTGCGGCAACGTAAACACTCCAACCGAGGTCTACCCCCAGCAAGTCTTCATGGCCAACACAGATCCCCCAGAAGGCAACGACGAACCCGCATATCAGCTAGAGGTGGTCATGCCTGACCAGACACGACTCACCATCACGCAAGATATGGGAATCAGAGCCCTGAAGCATGTCGATGATGGCACCTTCCCTGCACCCGACGCGCCTAGAGATGACCACCTGGCGGTCCAGTACTTGCTACGCAAGGAAGGCGAGCGACTTCGTGCCGAAAAGGCCGAACTGCTCAGGCGCAAGATGGACGCAGATGCATTGAGTGCCAGACGGGCTGCGATCTCGTTCACTTCCTCCACAGAAGTTAACCAAGGAGGACGGCGACACAGAGCTCGCGTTCCCAACATGACATACGCGGATCGAGCAAGGGTCACCCGCAACCTCGACTCATCCTTCATCACCGAGGACGAGAACGGGATACCTGTCCCCAAGACAGCGAACGCCACCATCATGTCAGTCGAGACATATCTCCGGCTCACGCAACCGCCAGAGGGAGATCCACGCGCCCTTTTCCACAAACAGCAGATCATGTCCATTAAGGCAATCGAGGAAGCTTTGGCGACTGGAGCACCAAACAACCGGGCACGTGAAGAACGGGATTGCCAAACCCGCGAGCCAGCAACATCAGGGACCCTGGCAGTGCAGCCGCTGAGACAAGCCCAACCAGGCGAAGATCTCCGCAACGTCATAACACAAAGGACAGTGGACCATAATCGCTGCCAGCGCTCGGCTGACGCGATGAACCTGGATGATCCGGCCGACTGCAACTTCGAGCCGTGTGGCGCTGCATGCTTCAGCTTCAACATCCGCGACACCCGCATGCCTAAGGGTTTCAAGCTGACAGCAGGAACCCCCAAGTATGACGGAAAGCAAGACCCGCGCTTGTGGATTGAAGATTATCTCATCGCCTGCACCTGTCAAGGCGGGACGTCGACTACGGCAATGCAATAGATCCAGCTCAAGCTCACGGACTCAGCCCACGGGTGGCTCACCAGCCAGCCCAAGGAATCCTTCAAAACCTGGGAAGAATTCCAAGATACTTTCATAAAAAGTTTCTCTGGAACATTCGCAAGGCCGACTACCTACATAGAGTTGCAAGCCTGCAAGCAAGGAAAGGATGAGTCGCTTCGCGCGTACATACAGCGATGGACACTCCTCCGAAATACTATGGAACCCATCTCAGAAGACAGGGTGATGGATGCTTTCATGCACGGCGTCGCTCGCCGCGACCTCCGCGAGGAATTTGGTAGGCTCCAACCGAAGACTACGATCGAGCTTATGAAGGTAGCCAACCAGTGTGCCGAAGGAGAGGACTACGTCCGCGACACCTCCCAAAGAAGGAAGCCGAAACAAACAAATGGCGTGACGGACGCCAGAAGAAAAGGCAACGTTTCACCAACTCAGACACCACCGAGCTAGTAGCGGCGGGATATCAAACCCCCCGTGATGACACACGAAATAACAGTCGACAATATGATCAGGGTCGGCAGTCCAGCTCGGGGCAGTATAAATGCAGCAGCGGCAGCGTTAGCCACAACGACGGAAGCCAGAAACGCGAGTGGAAGCGTCCGCTCACCGTAGCCGAACAATTGATGCAACCTTGCAAGCATCACTCGTTCTGCAACCCGGAGACAGGAAAGTGGGGTGCCAACCACCAGTTGAAGGACTGTCGCAAGGCGCAAAAGATTTACCAGGCTATACAGCAGATCATCACTCCCGTGCAGGCATTGACGACGACTCCGCAGCTCGCTATTCAGGCAGCACCCGCAAACAACAACACAACACAAGCGGCTGGAACTTTCCCTCAGCAGCAGCCGCAGCATGACACCCAGATGGCGGCGCACGAAGCATACCTGACTGCGCGAGGACAGATCAACATGATTCAAAAAGGACGCCCTTCGAACCAGGCCCAGAAGCTCATCACCCGCCAAGTACTCCAGGCTACCACCTACCTTCTCAGTCAAGGCAAAAAAAAATCCTAGGCCGTCACTCGAATCACTCGGGGGCTGCGCCACACAGGTTGAAAGAAAAGCCTAGGCCGCTACTCGAATCACTCGGGGGCTGCGCCATACAGGCACAACTCGCAAAATCCTAGGCCTCTACTCGATCTACTCGGGAGTTGCGCCGCACAGGTCAAGTCAGAAATCCTAGGTCGCCACCCGACGCACTCGGGGGGGGGCCGCCACTCGAACCACTCGGGGGCTGCGCCACACAGGCAAAACTCAAAAAATCCTAGGCCTCTACCTGACCTACTCGGAGTTGCGCCGCACAGGTCAAGTCAAAAATCCTAGGCCGCCACCCGACGCACTCGGGGGCTGCGCCTCACAGGTGACACTTGAAAATCCCTAGGCCGCCACTCGAACTACTCGGGGGCTGCGCCATACAGGCTTCACCGAAAAAATCATAGGCTGCCAGCCGAGCTGCTCGGGGGCTGCGCCATACAGGTCAAGTCCTAAACCCTAAATCGCCACCCGATACAATCGGAGGCCGCGGTATACAGGTCTCACTTGAAAAATCGTAGGACGCCACTCGACTCACTCGGGGTCTGCGCCACACAGGTCCATAACGCAAACTCAGGCTGTCACCCAAGCTACTCGGGGGCTGCGCCACGTAAGTCAAAGCCGAAGCACATACTCGCACAGTAATGCAAATAACTTCACTCATTACTCGAGAGCTCTTTTTACTTCATATACTGTCATTTACATTGGCATATTCGCCACCTATAGCTAACCCCGTACAGCAGAAGAAAGCTATTCTTAGTCTGCAGGCTCGCCCTTCGGCGTACCGAGTGGGCCTACGAGGCGCTCACTATGCTTATGCACCTGCTCGATCATCTGGCGCGCAGCCGCCAGGGTATCAGCGTAGTCGGCGTCGCCAGGCAGTCCACCTATAAGCCCCTCCAACGGAAGGTTCGGCCGATCCAGCCGGACGTACGCCAGCGCCGCATTCGCCCCGGCGACAAGCTGAGCATGGACGATCTCTTTCAGCGCATCACCATCACGGAACCTCTCCAGCAAGGTGGCCAGCCCATGCGGCTGCCCATTGTGGGGGAAGTAAACACGATGGATGTGCCAGAGGGTCTTCCGGCAATTCTCCAGTAGGAAAGCCGCACACCAAGTTCGGTCAAGCATAAGAGCAAGAATGCGCCCTCTCGACTTATTCACCCAGAATTGGCGAGTTTCGTAAGAGTCGCCAGACGCCTCCCGGGTAACACGCTCTTCAACGCGATCCCGCTCCGCGTCCCAATCCGGGTTCACAACTGCATACACAAGCTATAAGTCAAAACCAGCAAGTTTTAACAAGGAAAAGCAGCCGCAAATGATACCAACCTTGAAGTTGTCAACTGATCAGATCGATCTCCCCGATCAGAAAATCTTCACGCTGGGAGAAACCTGCAGTAGGATGCGACATGGAGCGATGCAACAACAACTCTGTATTCTTCATAGTCACCTCAAGCTCAGCCACCTTATTCTTCAAGTACGTGATGATTCGCTGGTCGTTCACGCTTCGCGGAGGAGCTGGCGTCGCCCGACGACGGCGAGCACCCGAAGAAGATCCCTCGCCACTCGGCCCAGCCGCGGAAGCAGAGGAAGTGCCGCCGCACACGTCAGTCTGCCATGAATGTGCAGAGTCAATACAAATATTCGACTGTCCAGCACAAACAAAGATACTCAGAGGAAGCAATCATTTCAGTCATAAGCAAAATACTATTCAAAGCCATCAGACCCGACAGAGTACTAGTCATTACAGACAAAAGGCAAAAGTACAGGCCGCGTGGCGAATGGAAATCTAAAGATACAAGAACCCTAAGACATGGACTCCGATTGGGAACGACTCTGCCGAGCAGCAGCCGCCTCAGTCGCCTTGGCGAGTGCCCTCTTGAAGGTGGCCACAAGCTTAACAGCCAGCGTGTGGCCTTCACCTTCACCCCGTTCAAGGAAGTTGTCCGCCCATCAGATCTTCGAGGGAAGCCGCTGACAACCTTGTCGAAATCGCCAGCAACCTGGTGGCCTAGGAGAAGTTGGAAGGTGAGCTCGGAGCCGCGTACCGTCTGCGCCCGAGTGAAATCCGCGAGGGTGGTCGCGTCGTCCTCAAACGGAGCGGCAAGAGCGTCAAGGGCAGCCGGCGGCGCATCCCTCGCGAAGCTGCTGCGGTGCACCATCGCGAGCGCCCCCGTCGACTTCTTCAGCGCGGCCGTCAACTTCTGCAGCGCATGAGACGCATACGCGCATACGCGGTCTAGGAAGCCGACTGCGGTCGCCAAGTCAACTTCGTCGCTTGACGATCCTTTCGGAGGAGTACCACCGCAGGTCTCTGAGCAAAAACACAAACTGTCAGCAAAAAGCAAAGTAAGTACAGGTAGGCTACAAAGCCGAAAACTAACCTCCAAGGGTACCGGCGAGTGCGAGAAGGCGGTCGACTTGAGTCTTCTCCTGGGTGGCCCGCAGTCGCTCGTGCTCCTGGGACTCATGCAGGGCCTTTTCGAGTTCAGCCTGAGCCTGGAGCCTCAGCTCCAATTCAGCAACCCGCCTATTATCCTGGTCCAGAGAAGCACGCAGTTGGTCCCTCTCCTTCTCCAGGCGAACATAAGCCGCGGCTGCGTCGAGCTGTTGGTGATAGTACGGCTGAAACACAAGCAAGAAGTTAATAAAGTGGCGGGCGACTATACTAGTCACCTACACCTTCGAGTGCTACTCCCATCGGGAGCGCTGATCGCGCACCTGATGAAATTGCAAGACTAAAAGTACAAGCATAGAAGACTTACGTGGTCCAGGAGGTCGACATCTTCGGGAGCCGAGGGAGGAGCACGGCTAGACGATGCGAGGCCAGCAGGCTGTGCGCGCTCCTCGGTCACCACTCGAGTCACCAGCTCTGTCGAAGGGGCAGATATGTGCTCCACCTCGCGAAGAGGGGAATGAACATCGCCAGAGCGACGGCTGGAACAAAAACAATCAAAGGATCAACTCGAAGACTTGGAACTACAACATGCAACTTGGAAAAGCAAGACGAAAAGAAGCTAACCTGGTGGTCTCGAACTCGTCGTCGCTTTCCAGGGAAAGAGAAGGCATCCGAGCAAACGCGCGAGGTGGCGCAGAGCTAATAGGAGGAGCGGCAAGGGGCTCGATCCAGTCGCCCGGAGAACGCACACCCGACGACGTCGCGCCAGCTTCCTCCAGATCAGCATCCGCACCCCTAGCGGGCGACGAAGCAGTCGCAGAGTCACCGCCACTCCAGCGCTTCTGCCTCTTCCGTGCGGGTTCCTCCTCGTCGTCATCATCCTCCACCTCGTCGTTGGGAGAAAGCGGACGGGAGCTCGTCGTCGTCGTCATCCAACTCCACAACCTTCGACTCGTCGTTGGGTCCGTTTTCAGGGAGAGGAGGAAGGCTGACCAGCAGAGATCGACCCTGAAACAAGTAGACGCAAGTCAAATTAAGAAGCAGGATATCAAGAAAAGAAGAAACGAAGAGAACAAGTCAAGAACATTACATCGGGAACAGGGTTCGTCGCTCCGTATGCAGCAACCGGGCACTTGACGTTGCAGACGTCCGCGACTCGGAGGTTGGTGATGGACCTCACCTTGGCTTCCACCTCCTCGTCGTCAAGTGGCTCGTTGCTGACGCTCTCGACGGCCCACATCGGGTGGGGCCGAGCACCAAGCGGCTGCACCCGGAGACGGAAGAAGGTGGCCATCAGGACGACGCCACCCGTCTCGCGCCCCAGGGTCTTGGTGAGGTTGCGCAACAGGCTCAGCAGCGGCCTCGCGGCCTCCTTCTCTTCCGCGGCCAGCGGATGCGACCAGGCGCGAGTCTTCCGCAACCCGCGCCCGCTGTCGAATGCCGCCAGGCCGTCCTGGTTCGACTGGACGCAGAACCATTTCTTGCGCCACCCCTTGACGGAGTCCGACTTCTTCATCTGAAAGTACGCGGTATCACCGCGCACTTGGATTCCGAAGCCACCCACGGGGAATGGCAACCCGCTCTTCCCGACGTTCTTGCGAACGAGGAAGAGCGACTTCCATAGCGCCCAGTGGGGTCCGACCCCCAGGAAGCACTCGCAAAGCACAATAAAGCCCGCGATGCTCAAGACGCCATTGGGGGTCAGATCATGGATCTGAACCCCATAGGCGTACAAGAGACCGCGCACAAAATCATGCAAGGGGAACCCGAAGCCCCGTGGAAGGAAATCCACAAAGCATACGCGTTCCCCCTCGCGGGGTGCGGGTAGACTTCCTTGCCAGGAGCGCGTACCTGGACTTGGTCAGAAGGAGGCAGGAGGCCTTGCGCGCGGAGGAGTTCGAAGACGTGACAACTGCTGACCGTGGTTAGCTCTGCCAGTGGGCCCCGCCACGTCACATCCCATCGGCGCAGAGGCGTGCAAGGAAACGTCAGCAGTGACGTCATCAAGCCAAAGGCTCCAAGCAAGTGAAACATCGCGATAACTCGAACGCAAGATTCGAGTAGTAAGCTTCAAAGCTGAAACAACTCAGTAGGACAGAGTGCTGATCTGAGAACCCGAAACATCCATTCGGGTGGCAAAGAAAGTTGAGTAAGCTCAAGCAGCCGAATCAAATCTACATGTAAGCCAACAGGCCGAATAGAAGCAGGCTTCACCGGAAGAACAAGACAAAGAAATTCGACAGAAGATATTACTCCCATCGGGAGTGTCCCCTTCGACTGAAGAAAACGAGTGCAAACTCAAAGATCAAGCAATCCAGTGGCGCGTCCAGGAGGAAGAAGTCCTTTGCACGACTCTACGCTTCGGACAAGCACTCGGGGGCTACTGACGTGGGGCTGCCTTTCGACTAGCCCACGATGAGGCTACCTGGGCCGCGCCAAGCACAGGGAGGCCCACAGAAGGCCCACTCGGGGTACCATGTATCCTAGTCCAAGTCGGGTAGGTCTCATAACCTTCCATATCTGTAATCGCCATCGATACCGACCACCCGAGACCTGGCTACCGATAAAACCAGGAGGGTTGCCCGTCCTAGAGGACACGCCAACAGCCACCGCCACAAACCCTAGCGAGATCGCAATCTCGCTGCCATTGTAATCGCAACTCGCCATCAATAACAGACAAGCAGGAGTAGGGTGTTATCCTCCGGGAGCCTGAACCTAGGTAAAACCTTGCTTGTCAGCCGTCGTGATCACCAACGCTCTTCTCTCTCCCCCTCAATCAACCCAAGGTACACAACCCTGGGATTTGTCGAGTTACACCTAAATAATAAATAGGGAATGTGTGGGGCAAATCAATATATGTATTGCCCAATTCCATTTAACTTGACTAGAACACCTTTGCCATGTCTTGCCATGTTAATGAACATTTAATTTGTTGTGTAGATAAATAACTTGAACATAAATATTAATTGTCGGAATCCGGTTCCGCATAATTTGGACCAAGTGCATCTCGCATTGCATCTTGCCATGGCATTCATTTGTCCCATGATCATGCTGGATCTTTTGCCGTAGTTGTAAAATGCATCTTTTATGCTTTCCAGTGTTTGTTGCTTCTTCGCGGATAAGACGTTGAGATGTGTGAGCAACGACAAGATCTGCTTCCATGCGGGATTCCAGGCAAGCAAATTTTGCTTGTTTACCTATACATTGTCTTTCATTCCTGCCGTTGATCTCTGCTACCCTAGTATTCGATTCTTTATTGCGATCCCATCACATGTTTATCTTGCAGCCTATACAGCTTTATCCCCACATCCCATCACCTGTTGAATGTTTATCTGTATCCTTGCGAGTCGTAGCGCATGCTTAGAGTTGGTTGTGCGAGTCGTCTGTTGGTCTTTATTCCATATGCTTAGTATGATAGATTATTCTACCTTTATAAAATGTTGTATTATATTGGGGTATTATAATTAAAAGATAAGGCACCAGGCGGAAGGCCTTGCGAGGTGCTTTGTTCTGCTCAGTGTCGACCTAGGAACTGAGATTTTGTCCTCGGATCCAATTGTGAGCGCACTAACCACTTGTGGGAGGCCCTATGGAGCCCCCCTCGACTTTGAACGGATCTTCAGCTTGTCCATGTGCCGCAACTAGTTCGGGTTTTCCATTCGCTCATATGCATGTGCATGATGATGATGTTCGATGAGAGGTTACTTGATACGGGGGGTCATATAGGGGTGGTGCGCGGGAAGCGGACAGTTCCTACTATGGTTTGAGCCGCATGGCGCGTAGGCACAAACTAATGAGTCCGCAACTGAGATTCGGCCGGACTCCTGACGCGGGTAACAACTCATATGGGTGACACTTGGACTTGCTGTAGTGAAGGAATTAGTCGTGTTGAGAGGCCCTGATGCTTGCTTGGGTTGATCATACGAGTATGGGTACAGTAGTGCACCCCTGCAGGGTATAATCTTATCGATGAGCCGTGTCCACAGTTATGGACGACTTTGGTGATGATGCTGGCTAACAAGATCTAGATAACTTACACCAAATCAATGTTAATTAATTTGACTAGTAATATAGTATTACTTTTACAATAAATTATAACTAAAACTGTTCAACGTGTGAGTTTTCCGAATTGCTTCCTCATACTTGGTTGAGGGGGTTAATCCGAGAATGGGTTATGATTGGTGTTAGTTGTAGATGTTTATCTTATGCGCTCTCTTATCCCTCTCTGATTAGACGAAGGTTGTAGCGTGTCTTTTTAGGTTGCTAGTCCTGCTGCCGCTAAGTCCACCTCCCCCATATTTTGGGAGATGGTGTAGAAAGTACGCAAGTCGATTTTGCTTGGCAGGGAGTGCCCTGACCCTCTTTTGGGTTGTGCTTTATGTGTAGTTAACAGGTTTGAAGTCTGACGACGTTTGCTAGGGAATCCCTCCGGCTTGGCTGGGCAGGGATATGGCGCCATCGCTTATCTTCAGGACTCTTAGTCCAATTTGCTTCTTATCCGTAGTCGGATACTATTTTGCTTCCGCTGACATTTGAATCTTTGTATTGTATCATTTGTATCTTGACTCGTTCGAGTCGTTGTTTTAATTATATCTTTGTTGTATTTGTGGATGTATCAGAACTTTTGTAATGTTATCACAATTCCACCCACATAATGCGCATGTCTCGGCGTGCACATTATGTCTGGTGGGCGACCTAAAATCGTTATTATGCGGATTTCGGTGGGATCGCTTAAATCTACATAGTACCGATTTTCGGGCGTCACAATATTGCTAGGGTTTACAAGCGTGGTTACAAGCAATTGGCCGACCCCTTCTACAATGGAGGTCTTGGTGCTTTTATAGGCGCCTCTGGCGCTCTTCTGCTCCAAAGCCTTCAAGGTGGTTCCCACATGGCAGTGGCATGGTATAGCAGGAGTCCACCGCTGCTCCCGCGTCCATGGACGCGGTCTATCACTAATAAAGGTGGGTGCGGTGGCCGACAGGCGGCCGACCCCAATGTACTGCCCGCAGGGAGGGCAGTCTCTGTGGTGGAGCCCGCGATGACGTTCTCATTTGGAGGGTTGCGCCGTCCACCTACTTGGGGGGATTCTTGAAGCGAGGGACCGCACGAGGCCCTCGTTTCCTCTTCAGGCCCTTGAGGGGAATTGCCCCTCGAGGGACCCGCCAGGCGGTGTGGCCTGGTCCTTAGTTGATTCGTCTGTCAACCCACGTACGAGTCCTGGGGGAGTGGGCTCTCCATACCCCAGTCCCCACTGGGCCGACAGTAGCCCCCGGGACCATGATGGGCATGATTGAGCCCATGGGCTCAGGCGAAGCGTCGTGGGCCCTTAGTGCCCGGCCGGCCCGAGCCACGCGGCACTCAGAGAGTAACGGTCTCGCACGATCAGGGGCGCGAGTTGGGGGGGTCCCACCACGTCCCGGTAACTGCTCCTTGAGGTGATATAAAGCCCGAGCGTCGCAGCAGGGAGCCGTTACTGTTTCCAATCTTTTTCGCAGAAGTTTTCGCCTCCTAGATCTCTCCGCCTCCGCTCTCTCCTGCGATTCTTCTTCTTCCATCTTCTTCTGCGCTCCAAGCCTCCGGCGATGAGTCCCCTCAAGAGCAAGGGCAAGGCCGCTGCAAGATCGTCCTCCCAGATGGAGGCTCCTGAGGTCGTACAGGGCACAGTGCTGCTGGGTGTGCGCGTCAACGAGAAGGCGCTCGCCAAGTTCCGATATTTGGTTACGGACCGGATGAACGAGCACGGCGCCACCGCCCTGAAGCCTGCGGCGCACGGAAAGCACCCGCGAGGGTACTTCCTGATCTTCCAGCACTGCCTCGCCGCCGGACTGGTGCCGCCCTTCTCGCCGTTCCTGGAGGCGGTGCTGGCGTTCTATCAGGTGCAGTTGCTGCATCTGCACCCCAACTCTGTCCTCATCCTCGCCGTCTTCGCGTACCTCTGCGAGGCGTATCTGGGCTTGGAGCCTACGGTTGGGTTGTTCCGGTGCTTCTACGCGCTCCGGAGCACGGTGAATACGAGCGCTACGGGTGTGTCTCGTTCCGCATCGTCGACGGCATGGGGAGTGTCTACATCCCCATGTCCTGGAGTGACAACAAGGCCATCACCTCGCTGATGAAGAAGGTGGACGACTTCCGCCAGAAGTGGTTCTTCGTCAGGGTGGAGCATCCTTCCTCGAGGTCCCTGACCAACCACCGCTGAAGAACTCCCATTGGGGCAAGGCTACCTTCGACGGCGCGAGGAACACGAGCTTGATGGGGCGCCTAAGCTTCCTTCGCGAGGAGGGCCTCACGGGGCAGATCATCGTGGCGGACTTCGTGACACGCCGCATCGCGCCCCTCCAGGCCCATTCGGTACCCATGTGGATGTACTCGGGTCCGAATGACAAGATGCGGCTCCACAAGGAAGAAAACGATCAGGACACCGTTGACAATGTCCTGTCCGCGCTCTTCGTCAGCCCGCCTGTGCCTGCTGTGGATTTGCTCCCTGCGTCGCTCCGGCCTCTACACCATTACAACTTGACAAAGCGCATGGCCATCTTGGAGGGGATGCCTCCGTTCACCCTAACAGGCCAGGCGGACTTGGAGGTGCCAACGCTTGCCATGCGGGGAGCGGAAGGGACAGATTCTCCCTCGGCCTCAGGAGCTGGCCTAGGTGAGGAGGAGGCCACGGCAGGGGAGGTGTCTTCCTCGCGGGCAGGGCCATTCACCGACGATGTCTGCGACCTCTCGTCGGGAGACGACGATGCCTTCGTGGTGGCTCCCTCGCGCCCCGTGGAGGAGGAGGCTGAAGAAAGGTAGGCCTCCGACGCGGAGGACTCCCCGGGGAGGCGCGGGCCCCACACCAAGGCGGCCGTGGACCACACGGGGGCGAGGCCATCTGACGTTCCCTCGAAAAGGAAGGCGATGGCGACCCCGGAGAGGTCGGTGCCAAGATATTTCCTTCATGGCGCTCGCCAGGCTTGGCATGGGTCGATGCCGGCGCCCCCTCTTCAGGGTGAGTGTTCATGATGCTTGGCTGCTTGCTTTCTGTTCTCTTTTCATTTTTCCCTTTACTGAAGATCTTTCCTTGGGATTTTCGTCATAGATCTTGTGCCTGCGAAGCGCCGTAGGCTTCGTAAGGCAGCTGATGTGAAGAGAGGCCTCTAGGCCTATGGAGACTGGCTCCACAGGCCCCACTGAGGGGGTGCCTCAAGCGGAGGCAGCAGCGCCTCAGGCGGGGGCGGCAAAGCCCAGGCGGAGGAGGAAGCGCCACGCCCAGAGGCACCTACACCGCCCCCTGCGCCAATGGTGGTGGAAACCATGGAGGAGAGGGCTTCCACGCCTCCTCGCGCTCCCACTCCCCCTCGCGCGGTTACGCCCCCGCGCGAGGCAACTCCGCCGCGCGAGCCAACGCCGCCGCGCGTGACGACGCCATCGCGGGCGCCTACTCCGTCGTCTGCGCCCACTGCTCCTGCGCAGCCTGCGGTGGAGACGTGCGAGGCGCCAGCGGGCGCGGGCGCGTCCGCAGGGGGAGATTCTTTCTCGCCTTTTCGCCCAGCTGGAGGCGATTGTCGGCCCAGTGGGAACTGGGGTATGGAGTGTCCATTCCCCCCAGGCCTTGCACGCGGGCCAGTCGGACGAAATTACTAAGGACCAGGCATCACCGCCTGGCGGGACCCTCGAGAGGCAATTCCCCTCGAGGTCCTGAAGAGGAAACGAGGGCCTCAAGGGACCTCTCACCTCAGGGGACCCTCCCGAGGTGACAGCTCGCCTCGAGGGAGCCCCGCAGGAATCTCCCCTCAGGCCTCCCCGCGCCTGAGGGGAAACGTCGCGGCCAAGGAAGAACGGCAACATGCACGTGGCCTCTGCCACGCACATGTAGTGTCTCACGCACCCCCGTCGCTGTCCTTGGAAATAAATTGGTCAACAAAGCAGCTTTGCCTGCTGCGCAGCTGCCAGGACCTTCAACTCTGACGATAAAGCGGGTGGAGAGCACAACCCTCCAATGGAGGACGTCATCGTGGGCTCCACCTCCGAGACTGCCCTCCCTACGGGCAGTAAAGCGCGGCCGGCCGCCGGTCGGCCACCGCGCCCACCTCTACCAGCAATGGACCGAGTCCACGGACGAATGGAGCACGGTGGACTCATACACCACCCTGCCTCTAGCATGTGGGAGCCACCTTGAAGGCCAGGCAGAAGAAGGAGGCCAGAGGCGCCTATAAAAGGGGCAAGACGTCCATCATAGCGCGGGTCGGCTCTTTGCGCACTGCAACCCTTGTAAACCCGAGCTACACTTGTTTGGAAAGCCTCTACCCTGAGGAGGAAGAAGACGATCGCTTCCCTCCCCAGGCAAGAACTGCCTCAAGGGGGCTTTCGGCAAGCTCCATTGTACTGTAACCTTCCACATCTAATACAGACAAGCAGGAGTAGCGGTTTTACCTCCCCACGAGGGCCGTGAACCTAGTTAAGGCTGCTGTCTCCCTTCGTGTGTGTGTGTGTCTTCTTCGGGTCCGGCGAGCAACGTCGCGGAGCCACTCGAGGGTCTAGACCTCCGTGTTCAATCCCCTTCACGAACTACTCTTCAGGAAGTGAATACCCCCGGTTCTTGGGAGTCATAACCCGACATTTGGCGCGCCAGGGTGGGGGTCGAGGCGCGTCTACAACCTTCGAGTTCGTCTCCGCGCCATGGTGAACACCCGCGCCACCCGCGACGCCCGCGCAAACCGACGTGCGCCCGCAGGAGCACGCGCGCCGCCAGGCGCCGTGACCACCCGCGCACGGCGGGGCTGACCGCGCCACGAAGAGCATGTCCCTTCTGGCCCTCATGCGGAGGCGCCGGAGCGCGACGCCGAGCACCAGGAGGACGCGCAGTCGTCCCACCCGATGCAGCACCCGAGCGGCTCGGGCCCGGGAAGGACAGACCCAGTGCCCCACACCGCGCTGCTCATGGCGCAGGATCTGCTACGCTACCAGCACACCGCTGAGGCCCACGAGCAGTGGCTCCAACGCCTCAACCACCTCGTCGGCATCGCCACGACGCGTCCCGCTCTGTCGCAGTCCAACCTGCGCCCCTCTCTCGCGGGAACGGTCGCGACAAACGCGCCTCCGCCACCTCTGGGGCTTGCACCGGCTGCGGCTCAGAAGGCTGCTTCGCACGCGTCCTCGCCGCACGATTGCTTGACCGTGCAGCATACCGCTCCCGACGCCCGCGTGGGAATGGAGCTCCAGCGAGACCGCCAGAACAGGCTCGTGGAGGAGATTGGCCAGGCGGGCCAGCAGAACCGCGACGCGCTTCAGCACGGGGTCGCCACGTACGCCTCAGGCTGCATGGCGTTCACCCGTTCTCTGCGCCGCGTGGTCTGGCCCCCAAAGTTCCGGCCTGCTCTCCCCAAGGGATACGACGGCTCCAGCAACCCCATCGAGTTCCTGCAGCTCTACACCACCTCCATCCAAGCTGCGGGAGGAGATGACAAGGTCATGGCTAACTGGTTCTCCCACACGCTTCGCGACTCTGCGCTGTCGTGGCTCCTGAATCTCCCTGAAGACTCTGTGAACTCCTGGGAGGAGCTCTGCAAGCAATTCGTCTCCAACTTCAAGGGGACGTACGAGCGCGCCCTGTAACATCCCAGGTTTGCTAAATAAAAATATAAGGTGTGTTTTGAGCATTGCATGCATCTCATTTAATTTGGACAAGAATTTGCATTCTAAATTCACATGTTTTCTTTTGCAAGAAAGGGGTAAACCCTTGTTATTCTTGGTGAACTCAAAATATTCTAAATTTTCAAAATCCAAGACCTCCAATGGCTTCCTTGTAAAATTTTGAATCTCCTAGTATTTTTCTGCAAATTTTTCTCTTTACAGAAAAGCCCCAAACCTTTTAAATAAGCAACCAGGGGCCTGTTTGTGAAGGAAACTTGTAATAAATAAAACCTCAGGGGGGTTTTCAGAAAATGGAGTCGTCTTCAACCTTCTGACGGCGCAACCGTGCGTGGCGCATGCTCCGCCGTCCCCTGCCTCCTCTGCGCTGCGATGCGCGCTGCCGCCCTTCCCTGGACTACAAGGAGACCTCCTCCGCCGTGGGAAAACCCTAGCTTCTCTTCTCACCTCCATTTCTTCCCCAAAACGCAAACCCTAGCTTTCGGGGCCGGTGACAAATTCCGGCGACTCCGGCCACCTCTTGCTCCGGCGAGCAGCTCAGGAGCTGCGCCGTGTTCGCTTCTTCCTCCTCCCCGAGTCGTTGGTGCCGAGAAGACCGGAGCCCGGAGAAATCAGTCGATTTCCTCCGCCGAGTCCGCCGCCGTCGACCACGAACTCCGGCCGTTCCCGAGCTCCCCTCGCCTCCCCGACGCTTCCACGAGCTCCAGGTCGTCCCCGTGGTTCTCCCCGTGCCCTCCTTCTTCTCCCTCTTCCTCTGGTTAGCCCGGCCGCCGAGCACCGCCGTCGGCCTCCGCTCCGGCGAGCCGTGGGCGCGCTCCGGTGACCATTTCCGAGCGGCGCCGCCACCGTTCGGTCCGCCTCGATCTCCTCTAGCGATTGCCGCAAGGCAATTCGATCAACTTGCTCGAATTCGAGCAGTTCGTGCTCGGCAGGAGATATTTGGGCGTTGATGACGTCAGCTGACGTCATCATCTCTTTTTATTTTCCTAAAATCATTTATTTCTTTTCTGTAAATGATTTATTATGACATGTGGGACCATGTTGTCAGAGTTTTAATATTTTCCATTACTATTTTCTGAAATAATTAAAAGTATGACATGTGGGGCCAATTTATTTAAATAAATTTGAGTTAAATTGTTTAAACTTTGAAAATTCATAACTAATTCATTTTAAATCAGAAAAATATGATTTTTATATCAAAATATTCAGAAAAATAAAATCTATTCAATTATAATTTAATCATACATATTCCATACAAGGAAAAATAATGTTATTAGTCTCACATTAATAAACCCTAATTTTAATTATGGGTATGTTTTATTCACCCATTTAACTAATGCTTGCATCTAGGATATTCTAAAAATGACATATCATTCATGTGGTTGTGCATTGCATCAATATTGTATTGATTGTGTCATTCCTTTCCGTTATTTGGTTCTTCGCGATAGGATTTGAGCCCGAGAGTGTTTGCAACGCCTCCGAAGATCAATATCCAGCTACTGAAGAGCAAGGCAAGCATAACCTTATATCTGCACATATAAGATTTCCAAAGTATTTGATTCTTGTGTTATGCATACGGTTCAAAGATGTTTTGGTCAAGGTATAGAGTGTCACTTGCGTTGCATTGCCGCTTAGACATGCTTAGTTGTTCCTTTCCCCATCCAGTTGAGAGGATTGGGATGGAATGGGTATACATGATTTATTTATTGTTAAAGACTTAGACGAGAGGCCACATTGGAATTGTGGTGGGTTGTCTCGTTCTCGTCGACGATAGGAACTGAGTTCCTGGGTTCGGAACCAAGACTATTCGTGCATCCACACGGGGTATTCATTTCCCCCTCGACTCCAACTTGCCTAGCCTACTACGTGAAGCCACTAGTTCGAGTGTTCCATTTGCGTGTGCGGTAAAATGGTTTGAGGAGAAAAATTAGGGCTCGGGTCAGGAGAGTGTGACGCTCTGATCTTGACCCTGGCAACCCGCACTAGGGATCGCTGAGATGGCGGTCTGACCTACTGCTGTGGCTCATGGAGATAGGCGAAGCTTGGGAAAGGTCGTGGCCAACTCTCCAGCCGGCACTCCCAGGTAGAGTGCTAATGTCTGGCGTATCGGTTGGCTGGCGCGTGTGGGTAGTTACACCCCCTGCAGGGTAAATCTTTTCGGAAAGCCGTGTCCACGGTTATGGACGACTTGGTACCTTATTTCGGTGATCATAGACAACTTAAAATCAATCATAAAACTGTCAACTAAGGGTGGTTAGGGTTACTTCCTCGGGTTGAGCGAGGGGGTGATTCCTCAGGGTGGTGCAAGCGATGACATCTCGGTGACTACAAAAGATGGAGGATGAAGTCAGAGGTGTTGTTTCCTTATCCCATTTTAAAAGTCTACTGATGCGAGATTCTCTCCTTCCTCGATTTTGAGAACAAAGCTGGCTTTATGCAAAGACATTCATGATTACTCTCTGAACGGGCAGATATATAGAAGGTTAAATAAGTCTTGTTGAGTACCTCCTGTACTCAGCCTTGCGCACTTTTTGGACAGGTGAAGGTTCCAACTCCACTGCTGGTTTCTGCATGGACATCGACGAGTAGATCGGGGTTCCCGGGCAGCAACCTGGAATCGATGGGCGGGACGTCGCTTATGTTATGGCCTCTTAGGCCTTTTGGTTTTTGTTATGTAACATAACCTAATTTGCTTTCGTTGTTTGATGTTTTGTTGGGTCAGTGACCTCTGCTTGTAATATTTGCTATCTTCACTCTGCTAAGAGTTTGTATAATATTGCTTTGAGTCGAAGAGTCACTGTTGTGTTACCGAATATTCAACTGTTGGCTCTCGAGATCGAGGTTAGACTTATATCAGATGGATATCTGGGATTTGTCCAGCCTGGCTCTCGGGGGTGCTACAGGTTTTGGTATCAGAGCAGGACTGCCTGTAGGAAACCCTTTTTGTTGGTCGATGTTGAGTTTAGTGTGTGTGAAAAACTATTTGAAAGCTAAAAATTTCTACAAAAATCTTGATAGGATGCTTTTTCTCCTTATCCATGAATCTATTCTTGGAGCCTCTTTTCTTGATTTGAGTTCCAAAGGTTCACTATCTCATCTATTATTTCAAAATCTTAGGATTTCGAAGGTTGGGTAGTGTTCTTTCGTACCTATTTTCAGTTGCGATTCCCAGAGTGTTCTATATGCTTCAACTCCGCTGAAGCATGTATCTTTCTTCCTCCAAGCTTGAATTCTACTGCTTGACCATCTCTTATCATTGATATCCTGTTACTTTTCCACGTCTTTTCATCTATCCTGTTTACCGGAGGATCTAACCTTCGTGGTCTCTGTTCTGTTCTATCAGGATGTCAAGTGGTACCCGTGGCCAGGGCCGTGGTGGTCGTCACCATGGTGATGATGAACTGCCGCCACCTCCCACAATGGCGCAGGTTCTTCAGAACATCGAGAACAACCGTGTGAATACTGAACGCCTCCTTGAGCGTGTGGCCCAGAACACAGAGCGTCGTCCCAATGTCTGTGCTACACTTGGAGATTTCCTTAAAGCTCAGCCTCCTACCTTTGGTGAATACAAGGAGCCCCTGGAAGCCGACGACTGGATCCGTACAATTGAGCGTAAGTTTGTTGCTCTCCATGTTCAAGCCAATGACCGTGTGAACTTCGCCACCTACCAGCTAGAGGGTGCGGCTGGCGCTTGGTGGGAAGGTTTCTTGGCGTTGCAGGCGCCGGGACATGAGGTCACTTGGGAAGAATTCCGTACTGCTTTCCGTGCTACCTATATCCCTAAGGCAGTAATGGACATCAAGAGAAAGGAGTTCCTGGAACTGTCTCAGGGAAGGCTGAATATCGAGGCTTACAGGCGTGAGTTCACTCGTCTCGCTCGCTATGCCCCTCGAGATGTTACTGATGATGCGGATAAACAAGAGCTATTTCGCAAGGGCCTGAACCTAGCACTTCGGTATGAGCTGTTACCCTTTAAGTTCCAAACCTTCCAGGATCTGTACAACCAGGCTATCACCCTTGAGAATGGAAGGAAGGAAATGGATTCTGCTATGAAGTCCGTCTCCGGGGATCCTCGTGCATCTGGCTCTGGCTTCAAGAAGCGCCGTGTGTTCATTCCATATAGCGCTGTTCCAAGAGCCCCATATGCACCCAAGCCTGCTGGTTATGCTCCTCGCCCAACTGCACCCCATTCTACCTCGACCTATGGTGGTGGGCAAGGTTATCGTCCCTCAGGTGCTGCTCCAGCTGGACTTATCTGCTACACCTGTGGTCAGCCCGGACACTATGCTTGGGGATGTCCTCAAAGGAACATTGGTGGTGGAACACCTCCGCCAAAGAAGGATGCTAAACCATCTGGTGCTGGACGTGGTCGTCTGACCCCTGTCACCGCTGAGGCTGCTGAAGAAGATCCAAGCGTCATTCTTGGTACGCTTCACCTCAACTCAATTCCAGCTACAGTTTTGTTTGATTCCGGAGCATCGCATTCATTCATTTCGCAAGGGTTTGCCCAAAAGCATGGTATCCTTCTAGAGGAAATGCCTATTTCTATGGAGATTAACACCCCAGGATCTCGTTGGCGGGCAATCTGGACTGCCCCTGAGCCCAACATTGTTATAGGCTCTTTATCTTATCCCATTTCCCTCATTGCACTCAAGTCAACTGACCTTGACGTCATCTTGGGCATGGATTGGCTGGTACGGTACAAGGCCGTTATTGACTGCGCAGCCAGATCTGTAGATATGACCCATCCCTCTGGTGAAACTGTTCGGTACTGGTCTCCTTCCTCAGTACCTTCCTCGGCAACCTCTTTTCCAAGCTCAGAGTTGTGTGCCATGGACGCCTCACCTACACTTGAAATCCAAGACGTTCAGGTGGTTCGTGATTTTCCAGATGTTTTTCCTGAGGAGTTGCCTGGTATGCCACCTGATCGAAGTGTGGAGTTTGTTATTGAGTTGGTTCCTGGAACTGCTCCAGTCTCCAAAAGACCTTACCGCATGCCTAAGGAAGAGTTGGTGGAGTTGAAGAGACAGCTAGAGGAGATGGAAGAAAAGGGATTTATCCAACCTAGCACCTCTTCTTGGGGATGCCCTGCACTCTTTGTTAAGAAACGGGACACCAACATTCCTCGATTGGTGGTTGACTATCGACTGTTGAATGCGGTGACAATCAAGAACAAGTACCCTCTTCCTCGGATCAATGATCTATTTGACCAACTATATGGTGCTACTGTCTTCTCCAAGATGGATCTGAGGTCTGGTTATCATCAAATCAAAATCCGGGAGGATTACATTCCAAAGACGGCATTTCAGACACGGTATGGTCTCTATGAGTATACTGTGATGTCCTTTGGTCCTACCAATGCTCCAGCCACTTTTATGTGGCTTATGAACTCAGTATTCATGGAGTACCTTGACAAGTTCGTCGTGATCTACATCGATGATATCCTAATCTATTCCAAAACCGAAGAAGAACACGCAGAGCATCTGCGTTTGGTGTTGACTAAGCTTCGTGAGCATCGTCTCTACGCCAAGTTCTCCAAATGTGAGTTCTGGTTGAAAGAGCTTATCTTTCATGGCCATGTTGTGTCTGCCGATGGTGTTACCGTCATTCCGGAAAAAGTTCAAGCTGTTTTGGATTGGGAGACACCTAAATCAGCTAAAGAGATTCGGAGTTTTCTGGGACTTGCTGGTTATTACCGTCGCTTTATTGAGAACTTCTCCAAGATTGCAAAGCCCCTGACTGATCTTCTCAAGAAAGGAAAGAAGTTTGAATGGTCAGAAAAGGCAGAAGAAAGCTTCCAGATTTTGAAAACTAAGTTGACCACTGCTCCAGTTCTAGTTCTTCCTGATACGAGCAAGGATTTCGTTGTTTTCTGTGATGCTTCTCTTCAAGGGCTCGGATGTGTGCTAATGCAAGATGGTCATGTCGTGGCCTATGCCTCTCGGCAATTGAAACCTCATGAGCTAAACTATCCAACCCATGATCTAGAGATGTCTGCTGTTGTACATGCTCTAAAGCAATGGCGGCATTATCTCTTTGGTAATCGCTGCGAGATCTATTCAGATCATCAAAGTCTGAAGTATCTATTCACCCAGCCGGATCTGAATCTCAGACAGAGAAGATGGTTGGAACTCATCAAGGACTATGATTTGGGTCTCAACTACCAACCCGGCAAGGCGAATGTTGTTGCAGACGCGCTAAGTCGGAAGTCTTACTGCAACAATCTGATACTTAAGAAAGCTCAACCCTCCCTTTATGAGGAGTTTGCACGACTCAACCTTGAAGTTCTTCCTAGTGGATTCCTCACGAATCTAGAGGTGAAACCCTCTCTCGAGGACAAGATCAGGGCTGCTCAGAAGCGAGACCCTGAAGTTACCCAGTTAAAGCAGAATGTTGCCAGCGGAACGGATAAATGTTTCTCCCTTGATGATAAAGGTACTGTCTACTTTGGTGACCGTCTTGTTGTGCCGAACCATCAGAAGTTGAAAGCACTAATCCTTCGGGAAGCTCATGAATCACCTCTTTCTATCCATCCTGGTGGCACTAAGATGTATAGGGATCTTCGCCAAAGATTCTGGTGGTCCCGGATGAAGCGAGAAATTGCTAAGTTTGTGGCAGAATGTGACGTTTGTCGTCGCGTTAAAGCTGAACACCAAAGGCCAGCTGGTACCCTTCAACCCCTTTCTATTCCTGTCTGGAAATGGGATGAAGTTGGCATGGATTTCATCACTGGTCTTCCAAAGACTCAAAAGGGAAACAATGCTATCTGGGTAGTCGTGGACCGCCTTTCTAAAGTTGCTCACTTCCTTCCTGTTCGAGAAGATATTACCGCTATTCATCTAGCAGATCTGTATGTCTCCCGGATAGTTGCTCTTCATGGTATTCCGAAGAAGATCATCTCTGACCGTGGAAGTCTGTTTACCTTCAAATTCTGGTCTAGTTTCCAACAAGCTATGGGAACACATCTTTCCTTTAGCACTGCCTATCATCCTCAAACCAGTGGCCAGACAGAACGGGTCAATAAGATTCTTGAGGACATGTTGAGAGCCTGTGTCATATCCTTCGGAAAGAATTGGGAGAAGTGTCTTCCATTTGCTGAATTCAGTTACAACAACAGCTTCCAATCTAGTATTGGTCTGGCACCCTTTGAAGCTTTGAATGGCAGGAGATGTCGTACTCCTTTGAATTGGTCCGAAACCGGTGAAAGATCACTCTTTGGGCCAGATATCATCAAAGAAGCAGAAGATCAAGTCAATATCATCCGTGAGTGTCTCAAAACAGCTCAGTTCCGTCAGAAGAGCTACTATGACAGCCATCATCAAGATGTCCTCTATGAAGTTGGCGAGCATGCCTACCTCAGGGTCACTCCTCTTCGGGGTGTCCGTCGTTTCGGTATCAAAGGCAAACTGTCTCCTCGCTATGTTTGTCCCTTTCGCATTCTTGCTAAGCGTGGAAAGCTTGCCTACCAATTGGAACTACCCTCAAAATTTCCAGACGTCCATGATGTCTTCCATGTTTCCTAGTTGAAGCGTTGCTTCAAAAATCCCATTCGTGGTGTTGATCATGAAACTCTTGACCTTCAAGAGGATCTAACCTATCGTGAATATCCTACCCGCATCCTTGATGAAGCCGAGCGTAAAACTCGTCGTCAGAGCATCAAGTTCCTCAAAGTTTAGTGGTCCCATCACTCTGAGGAGGAAGCAACGTGGGAACGCGAAGATCGTCTCCGATCCGAGTATCCCGACCTCTTTTCTAAAACCTAGGAATCTCGGGGCGAGATTCTTGTAAGGAGGGTAGATCTGTAACATCCCAGGTTTGCTAAATAGAAATATAAGGTGTGTTTTGAGCATTGCATGCATCTCATTTAATTTGGACAAGAATTTGCATTCTAAATTCACATGTTTGCTTTTGCAAGAAAGGGGTAAACCCTTGTTATTCTTGGTGAACCCAAAATATTCTAAATTTTTCAAAATCCAAGACCTCCAATGGCTTCCTTGTGAAATTTTGAATCTCCTAGTATTTTTCTGCAAATTTTTCTCTTTACAGAAAAGCCCCAAACCTTTTAAATAAGCAACCAGGGGCCTGTTTGTGAAGGAAACTGGTAATAAATAAAATCCTCAGGGGGGTTTTCAGAAAATGGAGTCGTCTTCAACCTTCTGACGGCGCAACCGTGCGTGGCGCATGCTCCGCCGTCCCCTGCCTCCTCTGCGCTGCGATGCGCGCCACCGCCCTTCCCTGGACTACAAGGAGACCTCCTCCGCCGTGGGAAAACCCTAGCTTTCGGGGCCGGTGACAAATTCCGGCGACTCCGGCCACCTCTTGCTCCGACGAGCAGCTCAGGAGCTGCGCCGTGTTCGCTTCTTCCTCCTCCCCGAGTCGTTGGTGCCGAGAAGACCGGAGCCCGGAGAAATCAGTCGATTTCCTCCGCCGAGTCCGCCGCCGTCGACCATGAACTCCGGCCGTTCCCGAGCTCCCCTCGCCTCCCCGACGCTTCCACGAGCTCCAGGTCGTCCCCGTGGTTCTCCCCGTGCCCTCCTTCTTCTCCCTCTTCCTCTGGTTAGCCCGGCCGCCGAGCGCCGCCGTCGGCCTCCGCTCCGGCGAGCCGTGGGCGCGCTCCGGTGACCATTTCCGAGCGGAGCCGCCACCGTTCGGTCCGCCTCGATCTCCTCTAGCGATTGCCGCAAGGCAATTCGATCAACTTGCTCGAATTCGAGCAGTTCGTGCTCGGCAGGAGAGATTTGGGCGTTGATGACGTCAGCTGACGTCATCATCTCTTTTTATTTTCCTAAAATCATTTATTTCTTTTCTGTAAATGATTTATTATGACATGTGGGACCATGTTGTCAGAGTTTTAATATTTTCCATTACTATTTTCTGAAATAATTAAAAGTATGACATGTGGGGCCAATTTATTTAAATAAATTAGAAATTTGAATTAAATTGTTTAAACTTTGAAAATTCATAACTAATTCATTTTAAATCAGAAAAATATGATTTTTATATCAAAATATTCATAAAAATAAAATCTATTCAATTATAATTTAATAATACATATTCCAGACAAGGAAAAATAATGTTATTAGTCTCACATTAATAAACCCTAATTTTAATTATGGGTATGTTTTATTCACCCATTTAACTAATGCTTGCATCTAGGATATTCTAAAAATGACATATCATTCATGTGGTTGTGCATTGCATCAATATTGTATTGATTGTGTCATTCCTTTCCGGTATTTGGTTCTTCGCGATAGGATTTGAGCCCGAGAGTGTTTGCAACGCCTCCGAAGATCAATATCCAGCTACTGAAGAGCAAGGCAAGCATAACCTTATATCTGCACATATAAGATTTCCAAAGTATTTGATTCTTGTGTTATGCATACGGTTCAAAGATGTTTTGGTCAAGGTATAGAGTGTCACTTGCGTTGCATTGCCGCTTAGACATGCTTAGTTGTTCCTTTCCCCATCCAGTTGAGAGGATTGGGATGGAATGGGTATACATGATTTATTTATTGTTAAAGACTTGGACGAGAAGCCACATTGGAATTGTGGTGGGTTGTCTCGTTCTCGTCGACGATAGGAACTGAGTTCCCGGGTTCGGAACCAAGACTATTCGTGCATCCACACGGGGTATTCATTTCCCCCTCGACTCCAACTTGCCTAGCCTACCACGTGAAGCCACTAGTTCGAGTGTTCCATTTGCGTGTGCGGTAAAATGGTTTGAGGAGAAAAATTAGGGCTCGGGTCAGGAGAGTGTGACGCTCTGATCTTGACCCTGGCAACCCGCACTAGGGATCGCTGAGATGGCGGTCTGACCTACTGCTGTGGCTCATGGACATAGGCGAAGCTTGGGAAATGTCGTGGCCAACTCTACAGCCGGCACTCCCAGGTAGAGTGCTAATGTCTGGCGTATCGGTTGGTTGGCGCGTGTGGGTAGTTACACCCCCTGCAGGGTAAATCTTTTCGGAAAGCCGTGTCCACGGTTATGGATGACTTGGTACCTTATTTCGGTGATCATAGACAACTTAAAATCAATCATAAAACTGTCAACTAAGGGTGGTTAGGGTTACTTCCTCGGGTTGAGCGAGGGGGTGATTCCTCAGGGTGGTGCAAGCGATGACATCTCGGTGACTACAAAAGATGGAGGATGAAGTCAGAGGTGTTGTTTCGTTATCCCATTTTAAAAGTCTACTGATGCGAGATTCTCTCCTTCCTCGATTTTGAGAACAAAGCTGGCTTTATGCAAAGACATTCATGATTACTCTCTGAACGGGCAGATATATAGAAGGTTAAATAAGTCTTGTTGAGTACCTCCTGTACTCAGCCTTGCGCACTTTTTGGACAGGTGAAGGTTCCAACTCCACTGCTGGTTTCTGCATGGACATCGACGAGTAGATCGGGGTTCCCGGGCAGCAGCCTGGAATCGATGGGCGGGACGTCGCTTATGTTATGGCCTCTTAGGCCTTTTGGTTCTTGTTATGTAACATAACCTAATTTGCTTTCGTCGTTTGATGTTTTGCTGGGTCAGTGACCTCTGCTTGTAATATTTGCTATCTTCACTCTGCTAAGAGTTTGTATAATATTGCTTTGAGTCGTAGAGTCACTGTTGTGTTACCGAATATTCAACTATTGGCTCTCGAGATCGAGGTTAGACTTATATCAGATGGATATCTGGGATTTGTCCAGCCTGGCTCTCGGGGGTGCTACACGCCCATACCCACAACGACTTGCGCGCTGTGGTGCACAGGAAGGATGAGACGCTTCGCAAGTACATCCAGCGCTTCAGCCAAGTGCGCAACAAGATCCCGAACATCCCTGACACTCAAGTCATCGCCGCCTTCCGCGAGGGCGTCACGAACAGCAGGATGCTCGAGAAGCTGGGGATCCACGACAAGCTCACCTCTGTGGTCAAGCTGTTCGACTTGGCGGACAAGTGCGCCAAGGCTGAAGAAGGACTCCTCTTCGTGAAGATGTCCTCGAGAGGGGACGATCACGCTGAGGGGTCCAGGAGCCAGAAGAAGAAAGAGGCCAAGGAGGAGCCCAAGCGCAAGGCTACCACAGTTCTCGCGGGAGAGCCTGACGCAAAGGGCACCCGCAGGGACTCCCCTGAGCCTGGAGAAAGAGAGATGATCACCGCCCGTTCTGCATCTACCACAACAGGCGCTGTTGGGGATATATCAACTAGGGGTATAACCAACATGGATCAATCCGGCTAGTCCAGGGTGGCCCAAGGGTGGTAAGGCCGAAGCCTACCGGGCGGCCCAGATAGCTGACGTACAAGGAAGTAGGCGGACGGTCCAAGGAAGGCGGAAGGACAAAGCCCATCAAGCCATCAAGCCCAAGATGGAAGGCGGCAACTAAGCCGGCTAGGTCTAGGACTCTGTTTACTTGCCGGACAAGTACTTTCCTTGTACCCTGGGGTCTGGCCGCCTATATAAGCCGCCCACCAGGGAGCCTTTAGGGCAGACGCTTCAATACGCTTCATACACATTGTAACCTGTTCACGGCTATTGTCTCATAGTGAATTATAGCAGCACGTAGGATCTCGCCACCGCTGTGGGATCCGAAGCTGGGTAAACTCGCAGTGTTCAATCCCGTCCTCGACGACACCAACCTTCTTCCCCACAATCCATACGTAGGCTAGAGGACCCCCGTCTCCTATCAATTATGCCGATACCATGACAGTTGGCGCCCACCGTGGGGCATAAGGTTCCTGGCGTCACGTTCCAGGCGGGAACACTTGGCGGCGTGGGCAAGCAGATCGCCGTCGGTCGCGTCACAAGGTATGGCGGCCACAGCTACGTCAACTCGGATGAGTCCTGCCTCCCGGCGGACGACTACCTTATCGGATGCGCAATCGTTCCGATCGGAGGGATCGACGTCTTCATCGGGTATACGCCAGAGGCGTACGGCCTACCGCGTTTCTACAACCCCACCCACCAACCCTTCGACCAAGCAGTCGACCGACAAGATGGATCTGAATCCGCCTTCTCCCAGGAGTCGGCCGAATCTGATTTCCACTTCGTCGGAGTTGTCGGACTGGGATCAGACTCCCAGCCGGAAAACAACGATCCTGAGTCAATCCTCCCTGCTCTCCAGGAGGATGCGATGTCAGATGCCGGATCCAGATCTACCGTTCAAGTCAACGTAGACTCTGACTCTGATGATGATGCTAGTCTCTTCGAAGAGAAGATCAAAACCCGCTTTTCCAGTGGTAATCCGGCTCCTTCAGAGGGCACAGCGGATACTGACATGCCTGACAAGCTGGCTATGATGGTTGTTGTCGGTCACGAGACAACCCCAGTTACTTCGGAGGCGCAAAACAAGCCGGCGGAAGATGCCGGCGACACCACTGCCGGTCAACTCATTGAAAGTTCCGACAAGGTGCGCGCAAAGAAGAAAACTGGCCTCGAGAAAGGCGGCAGCAGCAAACCCACGGATTTGCTCTCCGTCATCAAAGAAGTAGACGAGATCATGAATACTCCGGTGAATAAAGACACCCCACTTGACAAAGTGGAAGAGCTTAGGCTTAACATGCTTAAGCACTCTGACTTCCTGCGAAAAAGAGAGGAGCACGTTGAGAGCCTTGCGAAGAAGATCGAGAAAGAACAGGAGAAGATGTCGGCCAAAACAAGCCGGCAACTCTTCGAGGAGAAAAGGTCATCAAAAAACCGCCGTGGCAAAGAGCCGCCAACGCAAGAAACGACAGCGGCTCAAGATCTCGGGTTCGACTGGCGTACGGCACCACAGCGCGTGGACAGAAGGGGAGATGTTGTCTTCTGCACCCCCGTCCTCAACGCGGCCGCCGCGCTAGATACCCTGGACGACAACACTTACACGGCGGAAGAAAAGCTGGCCAATGCAAGACACTTCGTGAGCAAGGCCCTAGAACAACAAGCTCGCGCTGATTCCTACGGCCACATGGCGGATGCTCGCGGGGGAGACCTAGAGTCTAAGTCAGGAAAGTGCAAAGCTGCACCTGGCGCCGACCCCGAAGGCCCGTCTGGCTCCAGTAGCCATGGCGACAAAAGGAAGACAAAGGCACCTCCAAAGAAGACGCCACCGCCAAAGCCAAGGCGGGACGAGAATTCAAGGACAGGAAGCAGAGGAGACCTGCCACCTCCATCCCAGCCAAGACGCGACAACGGCGGTAGCCGGAACAACAGGCCGCCGCCTAGAAAAGATGTTGGCAACGACCCTCCCAGGAGAGGTCGAAGCCGGTCTCCGCAGCGTAGCACCGGCAGCAAGAAGAGAGAGGAGGCAGAAGGACCCAGGCGCATCATAAGCCGGGCAGCGCAGGACGAGCCGGACGCAAACAGAGGCGCACGGCAGCTCGATCCAAAAGACGCACGACACCACCTACAAGACATAGCAAGAGGAAAGGAGCCGCTATACTCTGGACCAAAGTGCTTCGGTGACGCCATCCGCAGAGAGCCGTTCCCTAAGGACATGACATCAGTGTCAAAAAACTGTTCGAGGTACAACGGCCTCGTTAAGCCGGACTCATGGCTATCCGATTACGCCATGGCCATAGAAATTGTCGGCGGGAGCAGCTATATTGCCGTCCACTACCTACCTCTCATGTTGGAAGGCACAGCAAGAGCTTGGATCGACATGGAAAAGGTTTTCTCCCAGCACTTCCAAGGAACATACAAGCGTACAAATACCTACACGGATTTGCAACGCTGTATCCAAAAGCCGGACGAAACCATGACAGATTTTGTCAGCCGTTGGATATCCGAAAAAGCCAACTGTCATGGTGTTTCGGACGCACAGGCTATCCATGCCTTCTACACGGGCCTACAGAAGAACTCCTTGCTCCGTCATAGGCTCGTCCGCGAGCAAATCACGGACCTTGGTGAGATGCTCAACCTAGCCGCCCAATACGCGGCGGCGGATGACGACACCCGGGACGATGACCTAGACGTCAACATCATACCAAAGCGGAACAACAAGCGCAAGCAGGCAGCAGATGACAAAGCCGGACCTTCCAACGAGGTAGCCGACGCATTCCACGGGAATGCCGGCAAAAAGAAGTGGAAAAATAAGAAAGATGGTCGCTACGCCGGCTCAGGGCCTAAAGCGGCGCGAATCACTTATGAACAGGCAAAACTTTTGCCATGTCCCATCCACGCCTCACTGGGCAAGGTAAACCATATGCTTGGCGAGTGCCGTTTCATGGACGACTTCAAAAAGGACCCCACAGTCGGCTGGAAGTCAAAGAAGTCAAAGAAGAGCGACAAGAAAGACAACAAGGAGGATGAGGATGACGACGACATGTCTATCTCAAGCGAAGATGACGCAGCCGCCAAGAAAAAGAAGTCATATCCGAAGGTCAAAGAATCTCTTGTGTGCTTTGTCGGCACGCCTTCGGCTAAGGCGGATAAGGCGGAAATGCGCGAACTCAACGCGACAATGCCGGACGTCCCTCAGTATTTGAACTGGTCGGAAGCAACGATCACTTGGGACCGGTCCGACCACCCTGATCACGTTCCTCACCCAGGCAAGTACGCCCTTGTCGTCGATCCCATTGTCGACAACTTCAGACTCACAAAGGTACTTATGGACGGCGGCAGCAGCCTCAATATCCTGTACTATGACACACTAAGCCGCATGAACCTATCAGAGGATCAGTTGGACCACAGCAACCTCACTTTTCATGGCATAGTGCCCGGCAGGCAAGCAAAGTCAATGGGGAGCATTAGGCTGAAGGTAACTTTCGGACCAAAAGAGAACTACCGCTCAGAGTTCCTCCGGTTCGAAGTTGTCCTCTTCAAAAGCGCCTATCATGCAATCTTCGGACGACCGGCTTTCGCCAAGTTCATGGCAAGGCCGTGCTACATATACAGCAAGCTCAAAATGCCGGGGAAAACGGAACCATAACAATTTCCGGCAACTTCAAGAAGGCCAAGGAGTGCGAGCGTGGCATGGCCGCCTTCGCAGAAGCCGTCATCCATAAGGAAGAACTCGCGTTGCTCGGGGCGGATTCAGACAACTCCATGCCAAAGCCAAAGATTGATGTCAAGAAGACCTTCGAAGCTTCAGAAGACACCAAAAAGGAGGACCTCATCCCAGGTGACAAGTCTAAGCAAGTTGTCATCGGCTCCAACCTTGACAGCAAATAGGAAGGCGCGCTCGTCGAGTTCCTCCGTGAGAATCGTGACATCTTTGCATGGTCGCCTTCCGACATGCCTGGTGTACCGAGGGAACTTGCCGAGCACTCACTCAACGTCATAAAAGGATCCAAGCCGGTGAAGCAAGCAACAAGACGCTTTGGAGATGAGAGACGCAAGGCTATAGGAAAGGAGATAAATAGGCTGAAGGCCGCCAATTTCATAAAAGAAGTTGTACACACCGATTGGGTGGCAAATCCTGTACTTGTTCCAAAGAAGAATAAAGAGCTGAGGATGTGTATTGACTATACCGGTGTTAACAAGTGCTGCCCAAAGGATCCCTTTGCGCTGCCTAGAATTGACCAAGTCGTAGACTCCACAGCAGGCTCCGAGCTGATTTATTTTCTGGACGCCTACTCAGGATACCACCAAATCAAGATGAGAGAGTCAGATCAGCTGAAAACATCTTTCACCACTCCATACGGGACTTTCTGCTACATTACAATGCCTTTTGGCCTGAAGAATGCTGGGGCAACATACCAGCGATGTATGCAAAATTGCCTGCACGAACAGATCGGCCGCAATGTTCACGTCTATGTAGACGACATCGCGGTAATGTAAAAAAAGAAGGCAGATCTCCTAGAGGATTTGGAAGAAACGTTTCAGAATATCCGGAGGTATCAGATGAAACTCAATCCCGCCAAGTGCGTTTTCGGCGTTCCAGCCGGCAAACTGCTCGGGTTTATCGTCTCAGAACGAGGGATCGAGGTTAATCCGGAGAAGATCAAGGCCATCCAAAACATATCCAGACCTACTTGTCTGAAGGACGTGCAACGCCTAGCCGGATCGGCGGCATCCGTCAGTCGTTTCATAAGCCGCCTAGGGGAAAAGGCAATGCCTCTCTACCGGCTATTAAAGAAATCCGACAACTTTGAGTGGACAGCAGAGGCAGATGCCGCCTTACAACAACTTAAGGAGGCCCTCATATCCACTCCGATATTGGCAGCACCTCGATCACAGGAACCAATGCTGTTGTACATCGCGGCAACAGGAGCTGTTGTCAGCGTTGTCTTGGCTGTGGAAAGAAAGGAGAACGAAGCCGCGACGTGTGAGCAACGACCGGTCTACTTCATCAGTGAAGTATTCTCCGCCTCCAAGCGGAGGTATCCGCATTAGCAAAGCTGGCTTATGGTGTATTCTTCGCCGCCAGAAAGCTTAGGCATTATTTCCAGGAACACACAGTGACAGTG
Source organism: Poa annua (assembly GCA_026929855.1). Lineage (NCBI taxonomy): Eukaryota > Viridiplantae > Streptophyta > Magnoliopsida > Poales > Poaceae > Poa > Poa annua. The sequence goes on from CM049432.1 coordinate 26,925,724, forward strand.
GTCAGCAAGGCACCGTTGGGAGACATAATCAACAATGCAGAGGCAACAGGTCGAGTTGACAAATGGGGCATCGAACTTGCCGCTTTTGACATAGTCTATAAACCACGGACCGCCATTAAGTCTCAAGAGCTTGCAGATTTTGTCACCGACTGGACAGAAGCCATGGAGGAAACGACACTCCCCGAATCAGAATATTGGGTCATGCACTTTGACGGATCAAAGATGCTCAAAGGCTCGGGGGCTGGAGTCGTCCTACGCACGCCTAAAGGTGACAAGCTTAGCTACGTGTTGCAAATCCACTTCACAGCAACCAACAACGTTGCCGAGTACGAAGCTTTGCTTCATGGGTTACACGTGGCAAACGACCTAGGCGTCAAAAGAATCCTCTGTTATGGCGACTCAGATTTGGTCGCGCAGCAAGTAAGCGGAACATGGGATGCGAAAAGCGCAACAATGGCGGCTTACAGAGCCAAAGTTGACGAATTCGCAAAAAACTTCGCGGGCTACAAAGTCCGGCATGTTCCAAGAGCTGAGAACGAGGCGGCAGACACACTTGCAAGACTAGGATCAGAACGCAAAAAGGTATCAAAAGATATATTCCTGGAACATTTGCACAAGCCATCCATTAAAGGCGCCGATTTGATGGACCCCGATGCAGAAGAACCGGTAGAAGCGGCAAGTCTCGCTGTCTACTTGACACAGCCGGATTGGACAGTCCCATATCTCGATTTTCTAATCGACAGAAAGTTGCCGGAGGACGATGAGGTGCTAAAAAGGCAGATCATAAGGCGACCCAAGGCATTCACGATAATAAAAGGCGAGTTATATAAGCGAAGCACATGCGGCATCTATCAGCGGTGCATACAGCCGGAAGAAGGCCGGGAAATTCTGAAGGACATACATATTGGCACCTGCGGGCATCATGCTTCCGCCAGGTCCATTGTATCCAAAGCATTACGCCAAGGTTTCTACTGGCTTACCGCCAAAGAAGACGCCGAGAACATCGTAAAGACATGCAAAGGCTGCCAGTTGTACGCTCGTCAACCTCACTTGCCGGCACAGGAACTGAGGACGATTCCAATCACCTGGCCGTTCGCGGTCTGGTGCTTAGACATGGTGGATCCCTTCAAGAAGGCGCGTGGTGGGTACACCCACCTATTGGTCGCTGTCGACAAGTTCACAAAATGGGTCGAGGCTAAACCGATCAGCAAACTTGACGCACGAACAACCACCAATTTCCTTTGGGGAATTATCTCTCGGTTTGGAGTTCCACACAGCATTATCACTGATAATGTGAGCAACCGGTCTCAAGGCGACATAGAAGAATACTGCAGCGATCTGGGTATCCGGCTTGATTTGGCATCCGTGTCACACCCTCAATCCAACGGACAAGTAGAGCGTACAAACGGCCTAGTCTTATCAGGACTGAAGCCTCGTCTCGAAGCTCCATTACATAGGGCAGCCGGCGCTTGGGCAGATGAGTTACAGTCGGTACTATGGAGTTTGCGCACAACGCCAAACAGGTCTACCGGCTACACTCCTTTCTTCTTAGTATATGGCGCTGAGGCGGTACTACCTACCGACATGAAATACGATTCCCCAAGAGTTCAAGCCTACATCGAGAAAGACGTAGAAGGTGCAAGACAGGATAGCCTAGACCTGCTAGACGAAGAAAGAGACGTTGCTCTACATCGCTCCGCCTTTACCAGCAACAACTTCGCCGCTATCATAGCCGGAGAGTGCGGAAGCGAAGCTTCAGAACAGGTGACCTGGTTCTCCGCCTAATTCAAGACAGAAAAGGCTTGCACAAGTTATCCCCGCCATGGGAAGGACCGTTTATAGTCACAAAGTCGCTGCTCAATGGTTCCTACTACCTGGCCGACATCCGCGACGAAGACGAAAAGAAAATGCGCAAGAAGGCGGCAGGAAAAAGGGGAACCAAGCGCAAAAGAGGCATTGAAGATCCGTTCGAACAAACAAGACGGCCTTGGAATATTGAGCAGCTACGTCATTTCTACACTTAGCAATTTATAATTGTAATAAGTTAAATATGATTACGAAATAAAAGTCTATGGTTCCTCATCTGTGTTGAGAAGCATGCCATCTTTTGTGTTTTCTTGCAATCATATTTCCCCTATGTATCTAAGTTACCTATTTTTCTAGCTCCGTGCAAAGGTTCAAACTGGTAGATACTTGCAGCTTTCGAGCCAACCCAAAGCAAAAATAAACTTTTTTGCGCCGCCTAATTCCTTTATCTCTGATTACTTATATGTGGTTCGCCTAGTAGTATGTCTTTGACACCAACATGTTGGCTTTGGTCTCTGATTCTAAACGCATGGTTTAGCCCTGGTTGTTTCAGCTAAAGTTACCGGCTGAGGTTTCGTCAACATACAAAAAGTCAAGCATATAAGTCAGGGTAAAATTAAGCCGGGCCATATAAATAAAGACAAAATAAAACTTGTCAGCTAGTTTCCGCCTAACAAAGCAGCAACAAAAGTATATACAAATATTACAAGTCAAAGTTGCATTGTTTCAGTGGCCGACAAATAAGGCTAAAAGGAGGCAAGGACAGAAAGCTATGGCTCGGGGGAGCGTCTACATCAGGCTTGGGGGCTGACAACTTCAGCCCCGGAACTATCACTCCCCTCCGCCTCGGCCGCGCAGGCAGCTCCAGCTTCCCCTCCGGCGGGCACATGATGGCGCCGGTAGAAGATTGAAGTGTCCACCATATCGGCAACACGCGTGGCGTAGCCGGCAACGTTGTCCAGAACAGCGGCCGGCTCAACCTCGATGTCGTCTTCATATGTAGACGGCATGCCTTCGGTGACGGCTTCTATCTCCGCCTCGGGGTAGTGCGCCATGAATAACCCAAGTGCGGTCTTGGCACCACCCCGCGCCGCCGACTTCAGCGAGCTCTTGTGCAGCTTGGTCGCCTGCTCCATGATAGCAGGCACGTCGCTGAACTCGGTCGGTTCCTGGCTGCCGGAGGAGGTGAAGAACTTGGCGGCAAACCGCTTGGACGCCGCCAAAGTCTCGGTGATCAGTTCGCCTAGACGCGCAAGGCGATCCAGGCGGGGGCTGACAACCTTGTCGTCGCCTAAACCGGCGGGAACTGTATCAAAAATGAAGCCATCAGTTTGGTTCAGGCTAAGCAAAATGGCAACGTCTAATAAGGAGTGACAAATTAACAAGGGCCGAGTTATGGAAAGCGGACAGCTCAATCATATGAGTTGCCAACGCATCCTCAGCAGTTTGGGCGCGAGAAGTCTGCTTGGAGATTTCCTCGGCAGCCGTCTTCTCCGCCTCCGCCAACTTCTTGCGCAGGCTTTCTAGCTCACCAGTGAGCTGGCTAGATTCCTGCGCAAATTTGAGCTGCTGGGCCTCCATCTCCTTCTGGTGAGCCTCCTTCAACTCCAAGTTGGCGGCCGCCAAATCAGAAGCTTCATTCATAAGAGCTTGCATATCAGTGGACGCCTTCAGTATATCCTGGGCGTGGTCTAGCAGTTCTACAAATATGGATTCGCTAACTAAATGATTGACGGCAACATAAGTCAAAAATATAGCTGAAGGCAAAGAGGATCAACCCTACCTTCATCTTTTTTGCGGGCCGCCTCCAACTCGGCAATCCGCAGGTCCTTAGCCTCGCACTCCTTCTTCAGGTCGCGGCAGCGCGGGTTTATCTCGACTCGGGAGGAGACAAGCTCAACGTTGGCGGACACAAGCCCCTGCAGGACAAAACAAAGGCATAAAACATATTTGTCGAATAACCACTAAGCCGGCAGTCAAATTTCTTTTATTTTTGACCTGCCATCTAAGTGCTCGGGGGAAAGACTATGTATATGCCGGAGTGGTAAAAACTTACAGCCAGGTCATCCTCCCCCAAGTCGGAGAGCTGAAAAGAAGACAATTTAATGGAGCTCAATTTTTAGCCGGCGAAGCTATCAACAAGGGGCAAGGAACAAGATATCTACCTCGAGGGGAGGATTGTCGTGGGTGTGCATGGGCACGCCCTCCACCGCCTTCACCAGCCCCGCCTTGACGAGGCTGCGGAGCCGGAACGCCAGGTCGGCAACCGGCAACCTCTCTTCGCTTACGCGGAGAGAGGCCGTGGCAGTAGGCGAATACTAACACATTTTGTGCGGGCTGTACCGAAGGGGGAGGATCTGCCTGCCGAGCCAGCAGATGACGGTGTCGACCCCATCCAGCAGAGGGGGAGCCATCGCCCGTGTGAGGAATTCAATCCGCCTTTGAAAAAGGCGGAGTTCCTCCGTCAGATTGGGCACCGCCTCGTCCCAGCATGGCCGGGGCATAGGTGGCGCGTTGACGAATTCTGGGATGCCAAATTGGCGGCCCGGAGCTGCCATATCTTGGCAGTAGAAGAATGTGGAGGTCCAGCCCTTGACGGATTCATGGTATGGTATCTTGGGATACCATTGGCGTCCCTAGCGGCAGTTGAAGGTGACGCTGCCGCAGGTTGCCAGCCCGCCGTCCGGCACAGTCTGTCGCCGGCAACGGAAGCAATATCTGAAGAAGTCTAAACTAGGCCTAATACCTAGGTAGCCTTCGAACAGAGCTGTGAAGCCGGCTAGGACTAAGATGCTATTGGGTGCTATGTTGTGGGGCTGGAGCCCATAGTGATCTAGAACCTCGCTCAAGAAAGCGGAAGGCGGAAGCGCCATTCCCCTAACTAAATGGGAGGAGAGGATTCCCCGGCTCTCGGAGCCGGGATGACGTCTCCGAAGGCGGCCCTCCATCGGCAATCGTCCCGAGTGGGGAGGTAGCCGACGGCCTCCAAGTCTTGGAGGGCGTCTTCGTCGACTATGGAGGGAAGCCAGTAGCGGGACCCGAGGTCCGCCGCTTCCTCTTCCTCGTCGACGGGAGCGCCTCCCGCCGTCGTCGCTGCGGTGGTCGGCGGAGGAGCCGAGGAGACCGCTGCTGGCGCGCGCGTGGTAGAAATCCGAGGAGCAGCGGTGGCGACATTGCCCGCCGCCACCGTCGCGGGACGAGTTACCGCGCCGCCCATCACCGTCGCGGGCGCGGTTTCGGTCGCCGGACCGCTCGACGCCGTGGAAAGGTTTTGGCCGGTGGACATCGCCGCGCGCGGAGGTCGTCGGAGGAGATGTGCTCGCCGGAGTTCGCTGGAAGCAAGAAGCGGAGAAGTGGAAGAGCGAGAGGGCACGGAGAGCAAAGGCAGGGTGGCGAAAATGGACCGTTCGGTTACCTATTTATAGGGCCAGGCGTTGCTCCCTGTGCAACGGCGCTTTTAGTCGTACACGTGTCCATCATCCATTGCAGCGCATGATTGCACGATCTCCACGCCTCCTCTTTTCCCGCAATTTGTGATCATGGCGAGATTCCCGCCTAGGCCGTTTTCAAACTGTCGTGAGCCGGCTAAGTGGAATCCGTCAAGAAGAATGCTCGGCAAGATTGTAGAGTAGCCGTCTTTTCTCATGTTGGATAAAGGCGGCCGCATGTCAATATCAAGACACGCATGCCTCGTTGATTTTCAGAATGGTTCAAGTCCTGCAGCCGCCAACTTTGGCAGATGAAGAATCAAGAAGAAGCCGGCGCCTGGAGAACTTCAACCTTTCTGGGGGCTAATGTTGGGGATATATCAACTAGGGGTATAACCAACATGGATCAATCCGGCTAGTCCAGGGTGGCCCAAGGGTGGTAAGGCCGAAGCCTGCCGGGCGGCCAAGATAGCTGACGTACAAGGAAGTAGGCGGACGGTCCAAGGAAGGCGGAAGGCCAAAGCCCATCAAGCCATCAAGCCCAAGACGGAAGGCGGCAACTAAGCCGGCTAGGTCTAGGACTCTGTTTACTTGCCGGACAAGTACTTTCCTTGTACCCTGGGGTCTGGCCGCCTATATAAGCCGGCCACCAGGGAGCCTTTAGGGCAGACGCTTCAATACGCATCATACACATTGTAACTTGTTCACGGCTATTGCCTCATAGTGAATTATAGAAGCACGTAGGATCTCGCCACCGTTGTGGGATCCGAAGCTGGGTAAACTCGCCGTGTTCAATCCCGTCCTCGACGACACCAGCCTTCTTCCCCACAATCCATACGTAGGCTAGAGGACCCCTGTCTCCTATCAATTATGCCGATACCACGACAGGCGCGGCCACTCCACGGAGTCTTGCTTCGACCTCAAAAGGTTGAGCAAGGAGCGCGAGCAAGTAGAAGGCAGTGGTAGCCGTGGCTACCGCGGGAGCCGACGCAAGGGCGGCTACCAGAAACCGTCTGGAAATCAGGCCAACGCCGCGGCAAAGAACGGCAACCTCCCTGACGAGGAAGATGGTGGCTACCAAGCCCCAAGAGCCGCCATTGCTTGCATCCTCGCGGGGGGGGGGGGGGGGGTGCAGGCGCCGAAGTCGAACAACCAATTCAAGCAGTTCGCCCGTGAGCTCAACGCCGCCCTCCCAAGCACGGAAACCTCCAGGCCCCTCAACTGGTCGCAGTACACCATCGCCTTCGACGCTCAGGACCACCCCAAGTCCACCAAGACTGTTGGAACCCTCCCGCTGGTCTGCACCCCCACCATCGACAATGTGGCTGTCTCCAAGACGCTCATCGATGGCGGAGCAGGCCTGAACGTTATCTCCATAGATACGTTCGAAGCGCTTCAAGTTCCCTACGAGCGGCTTATGCCCTCGAGGCCCTTCACAGGGGTCACCAGCGGCTCGATCGAGCCTCTAGGCCAGGTCAGGCTTGCCGTCACCTTCGGGAGCAAGGAAAATTACCGCACCGAGCACATCGACTTCGATGTCGCGCACATCGGCCTGCCGTACAACGCCATCCTCGGCTACCCCGCGCTTGCAAAGTTCATGGCTGTCACGCACCATGCGTACAACAAGTTCAAGATCCCCGGCAGCGCCTGCACGATCACCATACGTGGGCATGCCCTGGATGCTACGCGCGCTGTTGAGACGGCCTACAAGACCTCCGCCATGGCCTTCCCCGCAGAAGAGGACCAAGAGCATCTCGAGAGGCCCAAGAAGAAGAAGCAGTTGTTCTCCCAGGAGGCAACTGCTACCAAGGAGAACTCTCTGAGCTCAGGTAGCTCGGGGGCTAGCGTCACCATTGGCGTCGTGCTGCCTCCCAAATAGGAAAGCGCGCTCGTCGCCTTCCTCATGGCAAACTCTGACATGTTCGCATGGAGACCGTCAGATATGTCTGGTGTACCGAGGGAGGTGATCGAGCACCACTTGGCCGTGTGTCCAAACACGCGCCCCGTCAATCAAAAAGCAAGAAAGCAAGCCCCTGAGAAGCAAGCATTCATCGTCAAAGAGGTCGAGAAGCTCAAAGCGGCAAAAGTCGTTCGCGAAGTTGCGCATCGCACTTGGCTCTCCAACGACGTCGTAGTCCCAATGCCCGCCAGAGGAGGCCGTCTCTGCATCGACTACACTGATGTAAACAAGGCCTGCCCCAAAGACCCTTATTCCATGCCCAGAATTGACCAGATTGTGGACTCCACGGCAGGCTGCGACCTCCTCTATTTCCTTGATGCCTTCTCTGGTTATCACCAGAAAAAAATGGCTAAGGAGGACGAGGAGAAGACGGCTTTCCTCACCCCATGCGGTGTGTATTGCTACGTCTACATGCCCTTTGGCCTAAAAAAATGCCGGAGCCACTTTCCAGAGGTTGATGAGGATAGCCCTTGGCGGGCAAATGGGGCGAAACGCCGAAGCATATGTGTAACGCCCCGGGATTTATCCCGTTTTAATTTGGTGTGGTTTTCTTTTTGCATCAACATGGCATCGCATTGCATCTCATTAATTTAATTTGTTGCATTTAAATTAAATTTCCATAATTAAATTCAAATGCATTTCAAATTAATTAAAAATGTGTTATTTTCAAATCTTTTAAAAATGTTAAAAACTAGTTTATTAAATTGTCCTTTGAAAATTAAAAATATTTTGTAAAGGTTTCGTGTTCAAATTTGTTTTCTATTTTGTTTTAAAAATATAAAACCGAAAAGTTAAACGGGAGAGGAATAAAGCCCAAGCCCATCAAACCCCAAACCCTAGGTTTTGTCCCCTGAAAAACTTTTCCCTCCCCCTAAAAATTTTCAGCCACCCTCCTCCTTTTTCTGAGATTTTTGCAATAGTCCTTCCACCCCCCTTCTTTTCTTTTTCCCCCCTCTTTTCTTTCTTTTCTTTCTTTTCCTTTCTCTCTTTTTGTTTCTTTCCTTCCTCCTCTTCCTTCCTCTCCCAGCACGCGCTCGACCCGCACGGGAGAAATCGTCCCGAGCTCGCCACGCTCGTCACCGCCCCCACACCTGCGCCAGCGCCGGCCGCACGCCTCCGGCTGCTCGCCTGCGCCTCCCCCGCCGGCGCGCGCCGCGCGACCGAGCGCCGCCGCCCCGCGCGACCGCGCCCACCGCCGCCTGCGCGCGCCCGGCCGCCTCCGGCCGCGCCCCGCGCCCCCTTGCTTCGACGGCCCTCGCCTCCCCAGCGCCACCGGCCGCCAGCGCCCGCGTCGCCCGGCGCAGCCGCCTCCCTGCTCCTCCTCTGTCCGGCCCGCCGCCGCCTGCTGCTCCACCGCCGGCCTCCGCCTCCCCAGCTCAGGGCACGCCGCCGGCCGCCGCCCACCGCGCGCATCCGTCACCGCCCGCGCCTGCGCCTCCTCCCGCAGCTCCCTGTGCGCGCCGCTCCGCCTCCGTCCCGGACGCCCCGCGCGACCGTGCTTGCCGCCGCGCGCCGCGTCCGGCCGCCTCCCCGCACACCTCCTCGTGTCGCGCCGCCCATGCGCCGCCATCCGCCCGGCGCCCGCCGTCTGCGCCCCGCGCGCCCCCGTGCTCCCGTCGCCGGCTGCACCCCGCGCCCTCCGTGCCGTCGCCGCCGTGCCGCGCGCCTCCGCCCGCGCCGCTCGCCGCCGCCGTGCGCTCCGCCTCGCACGCCGCAGCGCGTCCCCTTTGCCTCCTCTTCACGGCCGCGTGCACGCCGCCGCCACCGCCCGCAAGGTGTTCGACACAATGCCCGAAAGACATCCGGTGTCGCAAATTTTTGTCCGAGTTGTCCACCCTTCGTGGTGTTGCTACGTGCGCCGCGCGTGCCTCTTCTGGTCCCGCATTTCCGTGGCCGCCCGTGTTGCGGTGCCCGCCACTGCGCGCTTTCTTTCCGGTGTCCGGCTTTCGTGCTCCTACGTGCCACGACTACCCCGACCACTTCCACGGCACCGACAAACGACGATGCCCCGGTTCCGCGACGACTACTTCCACGACGACGACTACTTCCTCTACGGACCAAAGACTTCGGTTTCGGACCCTATCTCTCCCGATCCAACGTGCGAAGCCAAACCCTAACCCTATACCTATTTTATTAAATGTCATCTATCTTGTGCATATCGCATCATAATTGCATTTGTTGCATCTCTTGGGTTTCCGGGTGTAGCAAATCACCTAAATAATTCAATATGGAATGTGTGGGGTAATAAATATATAATGCCCTATTCCATTTAATTTGGTTATATCACCCATGCCATGTTTTGCCATGCTAATCAACATTTAATTTGATGGGTAGATAAACAATATGCACCTAAATATTAATTGTCGGAATCCCGGTTCCGCTTAATTCGGATTAAGTGCATCTCGCAATGCATATTGCCATGTCATGCATCATTTTTGCATGATCATGCTGGATCTTTGCCGTAGTTGTAAAATGCATCTTTTACGCTTTCCAGTGTTTGTTGCTTCTTCGCGGATACGACGTTGAGATGTGTGAGCAACGACAAGATCTGCTTCCATGTGGGATTCCAGGCAAGCAAAGTTTGCTTGTTTACCTATACATTGTCTTTCATTCCTGCCGTTGATCTCTGCTACCCTAGTATTTAATCCTTTATCGCGATCCCATCACATGTTTATCCTGCAGCCCATACAGCTTTATCCCCACATCCTAATACATGTTGCATGTTTATCTGTTGGCCTTGCGAGTCGTAGCGCATGCTTAGAGTTGTTTGTGCGAGTCGTCTGTATGTCTTATTTTATTTCACCTGCTTAGCATGATAGGTTATTCTACCTTAATAAAATGTTGTCTTATATTGGGGTATTATAATTAAAAGATAAGGCACCGGCGGAAGGCCTTGCGAGGTGCTTTGTTCTGCTAAGTGTCGACCTACGTACTCAGTTCTTGTCCTCGGATCCAATTTTGAGCGCACTAACCGCTTGTGGGAGGCCCTATGGAGCCCCTCGCGGCTTCGATCTAATCCGCTTCTTATCCAGGGCGCCGCAAGTAGTTCGGGCTTTCCATTTGATGCATGCATATGGTTACCTAACGATCTCATGATGATGGAGTAGTCGATTCTCATATAGGGTGGCACGTTCTTAGAGTGCTATGAAGGTCGTATCCCGCGGGCACTGGACCTGATTAGCCGTGCACACAATCATGTGGTTCCCTGGATGGGTTGTAGAGAAGAGATTTGCCGTGTTGAGATGCCCTAGCTTCTGGCTTTCCTTTTGGGGTTGATCGAACGAGTACGGGTCCAGTAGTGCACCCCTGCAGGGTATAATCTTATCGATGAGCCGTGTCCACGGTTATGGACGACTTGGTGATGATGCTGGCTAACAAGATCATAGACAACTTACACCTAATCATTGTTAATTAACCTGACTAGTAATATAGAATTACTTTCACAATAACTTGTAACTAAAATTGTTCAATGTGTGAGTTTTCCCGAATTGCTTCCTCATACTTGGTTGAGGGGGTTAATCCGAGAATGGGTTATGTTTGGTGTTAGTTGTAGATGTTTATCTTATGCGCTCTCTTATCCCTCTCTAATTAGACGGAAGTTGTAGCGTGTCTCTTTAGGTTGCTAGTGCTGCTGCCGCTAAGTCCACCTCCCCTATATTTTGGGAGATGGTGTAGAAAGTAGGCAAGTCGGTTTTGCTTGCCAGGGAGTGCCCTGACCCTCTTTTGGGATGTGCTTTATGTGCAGTCAACAGGTTTGAAGTCTGACAACGTTAGCTTGGGAATCCCTCCGGCTTGGCTGGGCAGGGATATGGCGCCATTGCTTATCTTCAGGACTCTTAGTCCAATTTGCATCTTATGCGTAGTCAGATACTATTTTTGCCTCCGCTGTCATTTGAATCTTTGTATTGTATCATTTGTATCTTGACTCGTTCGAGTCGTTGCTGTAATTATATCTTTTGTTGTCGGGGATATACTTCCCCGGTACCCTGAAGGTATAGGGTTATTATATTAATATTGCAGGAACAAGTGCAACTAAATAAAAAACAAGTAAAGAAAAAAGAGGACAAGGTGTCTCGGGCCGATTGGGGCAATGTCCAGCCCGACCTCTCCCTGGCTGGGCCGAGTTCCCCCAGGCGCGGCCCGAGATCTTTTATTCGGTTGACCGAGATCCCATCTCGGTCTCCTTCGTCCCTAGCTCTGCAGCCTCGACCAACAGCGCACGCTCCCCCGACCTCCTCCTCAACCACGTCGACCGGCTTCCTCGACGCAGCAACCGATGCCCGCGCCCTCGACCCCGGCTACGCCTTCCTCGCCTCCAACTGCACCGCCGCCCGCGCCCTCGCCCGCATCCGCGCCCGGCCGCCTCCGGCAGCTTTGCGCCCGGGGTCCCCGGCACTCCAACACCGGCGCCCCCGCGCCCGAGCTCGGTCCCCAGCGCCTCCCGAGCTCGTCCCCAGACTCCTCCGCATCTCGCCCGACATCACCACGCCGGCCGCCTCCAACCACCCCGACATCAACATCGACCCCGGTGTCGCCCCTCATCGGCCTTGTCCGGAATACTGCGCTACGGGCAGGTAGCCCCCGAGGTCGTCTCTGACACCCAGCCGAGCTCGACACGCCTCTGCGCTGCCTCGTACCCGAGTGAGGTCATCCCGGCGTCGCACGGCCTCCTCCGCCTCTCGCCCGCATCCCGGCGAGCCACCGCCAGCTTGCCTCTACCCGGATACGCCCGAGTCCCCCATGCCGGCAGCCCGAGGTCCCCTTCGGTTATCCTCTGCTGCTCCTGCGAGTATTCTTTCACATGGGCCAGCAGATAGGGATAAGAGGAGAGCAAGGTGGTACAATGGACAAGGGCTAGAAGACAAGGAAAAGGATGCAGATAATGACTATCCTGAAGACAGCAGCTACGAGACAAGACCACCCGGCGTGGCTACAGTGTTATTGATGTGACTATAGTACAGCGAATGACATGAGCTACAGTGCGGATGTGACCCCATTAGTCAAATCGTCTACAGTGTACGCAGTGAATAGTACTTCTTGTCTTCTTGTCCCCGTCTTGTCCCCTGGGCACTCCTATATAAAGGGCACCAGGGGAGGGGGAGAAGAGAGGCGAAGCCACCCACCACTTCATTTCCCCACTTTCCATTTGCTCCCAAAACTTTGTGGAGGCATGCCTAGCAGCTCGCGGAGCATACTGTAGCCCGGATAATGAAAATAGAAATATACCGAGTAGGCTAGATGCTACAGTAGGGGTTTTATCTCCTCGCGAGAGCCCCGAAGCAGGGTAAATATTTGTGTCACCGTGTTGGTTGAGTTTACCTGTGCGCGAGTTCATCGCGCAATCCCTCCCCGAGATCCCCTAGCATCCATCGGCCCCACACATTAGCCATCCTATGGCATCTGTCTGTTCAGCACGACGACAGTTGGCGCCCACCGTGGGGCTGAGTGGCGCTTGCGGGGACAATTTTGGACGGGACCCGGCATCCCAAAATCCGGGATCCTAAATCCGGGATCTCTACGCTGCGGGCAGTGGTCACTGACATCCTGCGCCGCGGGTAGCGGTCGCCGGCATCCCAAATCCGGGATCCTAAATCCGGGATCCCTACGCTGCGGGCAGTGGTCACTGACATCCTGCGCCGCGGGTAGCGGTCGCCGGCATCCCAAATCCGGGATCCTAAATCCGGGATCCCTACGCTGCGGGCAGTGGTCACTGACATCCTGCACCGCGGGTAGCGGTCACCGGCATCCCAAAATCCGGGATCCCTACGCTGCGGGCAGTGGTCACTGACATCCTGCGCCGCGGGTAGCGGTCACCGGCATCCCAAAATCCGGGATCCTAAATCCGGGATTCCTACGCTGTGGGCAGTGGTCCGTGACATCCTGCACCGCGGGTAGCGGTCACCGGCATCCCAAAATCCGGGATCCCTACGCTGCGGGCAGTGGTCACTAACATCCTGCGCCGCGGGTAGCGGTCACCGGCATCCCAAAATCCGGGATCCTAAATCCGGGATCCCTACGCTGCGGGCAGTGGTCACTGACATCCTGCGCCGCGGGTAGCGGTCACCGGCATCCCAAAATCCGGGATCCCTACGCTGCGGGCAGTGGTCACTGACATCCTGCGCCGCGGGTAGCGGTCGCCGGCATCCCAAAATCCGGGATCCTAAATCCGGGATCCCTACGCTGCGGGCAGTGGTCACTGACATCCTGCGCCGCGGGTAGCGGTCACCGGCGTCCCAAAATCCGGGATCCTAAATCCGGGATCCCTGTGCTGCGGGCAGTGGTCATTGACGTCCCTGCACTGCGGGCAGTGGTCATTGACGTCCCTGCACTGCGGGTAGAGGTCGCCGACATCCCTGCGCTGCGGGTAGAGGTCGCCGACATCCCTGCGCTGCGGGTAGAGGTCGCCGACATCCCTGCACCGCGGGTGGAGGTCATCGACGTCCCCGCATCGCGGAAACCGGTCGTCGACATCCCGAACCGGCATCCCTACATCGCGGGCACCAGCCGTAGGCGCCTTCCCCGACACTCATCATCAACAAACCCCTGGCAGCTGCACACCAGTTACCCGGGTTATGTCGCCTCCGACATCCCCAAACTGCTCCTGTGCTCCGTGAGTATCTTCGTATGTACCTTGCAATTAGGTTATCTTAGATTTATTCGGTAGCTGCCCATGCATGTTTAGTTTAATTGTTTACCCCGGAACGAGATATCGTAACCCGGGGACTACCCTGTTGTGCCTATTTTGTCATCTGTTAGTTTTTTCCCCGGGAGCAAGATGTCTTGACCCGGGGACTCGCTTACTGTTTAGTTCTACCTTGCATGCTTAGTCGGTGGAGTAGCGCGGTTTATATTTATTTATATGCTTGCTGTATCCTTCTTCTTGCTGTATCATTTGTGTGCCGGCATCCCGAAACTGGACTCGGGGACTGCCGTACTCCTTTGTCTTCCTGCCGTATCTGAAAATTTACCCGGGGACTCGGTGGAAACCGAGCCTCTGTACTATTGCGTGGTTTGCTGCTAGAGTTATTTTCTGTCTTTATTCTTGTTAAAATATATATGTCTTAACTAACGTTGAAAGGTGATATCGGTTTTACCGCGAGGATACTCATGTCGAAAGTCTTGATTATATTGGTTATCTCGGATCCATCTTATATTTATTGTTACCTCAAGGTACATTGCATATGATCTGTGGTATCAGTAGGCCCACGTATCGCGGTATCACGCACAATTTCCAGATCCCCATTTATTTCGGTTCGCCAATATATCATGGCATACTGCAATATCTCCATATCGCTATTCAGGTCGGCTCGCCATTATATCGCGGCATCATACCATAGCCCCAGATCCCCGTTTATTTCGGTTCGCCAATGTATCATGGCATCAGGCAATATTTCCAAATTGTCATTTGTTTCGGTTTATCAAAGTTCGCTAAAGGCAACACCTGAGATACCAAAACACCTGTGATGTGCCCAGAGTGGCAGAGATACCGAAACATGTGTGATATGCCCAGAGTGGCCGACATACCGACATACCGACATACCGAGATACATGTGTAACATTGTGTGTGTAGGCGTCTGTGTCGGTATACGCCCAGAGTGGCTAAACGCTGGCACATGAGACTCTGTGTCGGTATACGCCCAGAGTGGCTACAAGCCGGCACTTGAGGCGTCCGTGTCGGTATACGCTCAGAGTGGCTAAACGCCGGCATGTGTTGTGTGTTTGTGTCAGACCGGCGGTGGCCGAAGACATCTATGTCGGTAAAACGCCCAGAGTGGCTAAGGAACCGGCATATGATTGTATTTTTGCAGGTATTCGGTGGAGCAAGTGAAGACAATGAGGTTGAATTTTTTTCTAAGTCTGCGCGCGACTCTGCGAGTCCCCCGCAGCCTCGGGGACTAGTGTCGGAGTTGTAATCCCCGGGATCCCTAAAAACATGGTATTTGGTATGGAGATTTCCTAATGACTGTTTGTTTTTAAGTTTATGCGCGATTCTATTAATCCCCCATAAACTCGGGGACTAGTGTCGGGGATATACTTCCCCGGTACCCTGAAGGTATGGGGTTATTATATTAATATTGCAGGAACAAGTGCATCTAAATAAAAAAAGAAGTAAAGAAAAAAGAGGACAAGGTGTCTCGGGCCGATTGGGGCAATATCCAGCCCGACCTCTCCCTGGCTGGGCCGAGTTCCCCCAGGCGCGGCCCGAGATCTTTTATTCGGTTGACCGAGATCCCATCTCGGTCTCCTTCGTCCCTAGCTCTGCAGCCTCGACCAACAGCGCACGCTCCCCCGACCTCCTCCTCAACCACGTCGACCGGCTTCCTCGACGCAGCAACCGCTGCACGCGCCCTCGACCCCGGCTACGCCTTCCTCGCCTCCAGCTGCACCGCCGCCCGCGCCCTCGCCCGCATCCGCGCCCGGCCGCCTCCGGCAGCTTTGCGCCCGGGGTCCCCGGCTTCGGCGTCCCCGGCACTCCAACACCGGCGCCCCCGCGCCCGAGCTCGGTCCCCAGCGCCTCCCGAGCTCGTCCCCGGACTCCTCCGCATCTCGCCCGACATCACCACGCCGGCCGCCTCCAACCACCCCGACATCAACATCGACCCCGGTGTCGCCCCTCCTCGGCCTTGTCCGGGATGCTGCGCTACGGGCAGGTAGCCCCCGAGGTCGTCTCTGACACCCAGCCGAGCTCCCCACGCCTCTGCACTGCCTCATACCCGAGTGAGGTCATCCCGGCGTCGCACGGCCTCCTCCGCCTCTCGCCCGCATCTCGGCGAGCCACCGCCAGCTTGCCTCTACCCGGATACGCTCGAGTCCCCCATGCCGGCAGCCCGAGGTCCCCTTCGGTTATCCTCTGCTGCTCCTGCGAGTATTCTTCCACATGGGCCAGCAGATAGGGATAAGAGGAGAGCAAGGTGGTACAATGGACAAGGGCTAGAAGAAAAGGAAAAGGATGCAGATAATGACTATCCTGAAGACAGCAGCTACGAGACAAGACCACCCGGCGTGGCTACAGTGTTATTGATGTGACTATAGTACAGCGAATGACATGAGCTACAGTGCGGATGTGACCCCATTAGTCAAATCGTCTACAGCGTACGCAGTGAATAGTACTTCTTGTCTTCTTGTCCCCGTCTTGTCCCCTGGGCACTCCTATATAAAGGGCACCAGGGGAGGGGGAGAAGAGAGGCGAAGCCCCCCACCACTTCATTTCCCCCATTTCCATTTGCTCCCAAAACTTTGTGGAGGCATGCCTAGCAGCTCGCGGAGCATACTGTAGCCCGGATAATGAAAATAGAAATATACCGAGTAGGCTAGATGCTGCAGTAGGGGTTTTATCTCCTCGCGAGAGCCCTGAAGCAGGGTAAATATTTGTGTCACCGTGTCGGTTGAGTTTACCTGTGCGCGAGTTCATCGCGCAATCCCTCCCCGAGATCCCCTAGCGTCCATCGGCCCCACACATTAGCCATCCTATGGCATCTGTCTGTTCACCACGACGACATTTGTTGTATTTGTGGATGTATCGGAACTGTTGTAATGTTATCACAATTCCACCCACATAATGCGCATGTTTCGGCGTGCACATTATGTCTGATGGGCGACCTAAAATCGTTATTAGGCGGATTTCGGCGGGATCGCTTAAATCTACATAGTACCGATTTTCGGGCGTCACAAAGTGGTATCATAGCCTTGGTTTCGATCTCCTTGTTGTTTCGATACGAATGGTTATCGAAGCAGCGGGTCCGCAAAAGCCTGTAGGATAACCTCGCTAACGTTCGATGTTTGTAGAGTGTCTAAACTATTTGACTAAAATTATTTTGAAAAGATCTCAATAGGTTTGTTTTTACTCCTTACCTCTATTCTACTTCTCCTCTTATCTTATTTGTTTTGGAGTCTCTTCTCTTATCCAACTTTCAAAGTTTTAGGATTCTACGTGTGGGTGGACGTTTTCTTACCTTTTATCCTATTAGGTTCGATCTTTCGGAGTCGTCTTCGTCGTGAGCAACAATCCCTTGTTAGTGGTGTCGAGAATTTCAAGGTGGAGCAACAATCCCTTGTTAGTGGTGTCGAGAAGTTCATCCCGGAGCGTGAAGACTCGATAGTTACCCCTCTCTTCTTGTGGTCTCGGCTTGGATCGCGGGACGCGATCCCTTGTTAGTGGTGTCGATTGTAACACCCCGGGATTTATCCCCTTTTAATTTGGTGTGGTTTTCTTTTTGCATCAACATGGCATCGCATTGCATCTCATTAATTTAATTTGTTGCATTTAAATTAAATTTCCATAATTAAATTCAAATGCATTTCAAATTAATTAAAAATGTGTTATTTTCAAATCTTTTAAAAATGTTAAAAACTAGTTTATTAAATTGTCCTTTGAAAACTAAAAATATTTTGTAAAGGTTTCGTGTTCAAATTTGTTTTCTATTTTGTTTTAAAAATATAAAACCGAAAAGTTAAACGGGAGAGGAATAAAGCCCAAGCCCATCAAACCCCAAACCCTAGGTTTTGTCCCCTGAAAAACTATTCCCACCCCCTAAAAATTTGCAGCCACCCTCCTCCTTTTTCTGAGATTTTTGCAATAGTCCTTCCACCCCCCTTCTTTTCTTTTTCCCCCCTCTTTTCTTTCTTTTCTTTCTTTTCCTTTCTCTCTTTTTTTTTCTTTCCTTCCTCCTCTTCCTTCCTCTCCTAGCACGCAAGAAATCCTCCCGAGCTCGCCCCGCTCGTCACCGCCCCCACACCTGCGCCAGCGCCGGCCGCACGCCTTCGGCTGCTCGCCTGCGCCTCCCCCGCCGCCGCGCGCCGCGCGACCGAGCGCCGCCGCCGCCGCACCGCGCGACCGCGCCCACCGCCGCCTGCGCGCGCCCGGCCGCCTCCGGCCGCGCCCCGCGCTCCCCTGCTCCGACGGCCCTCGCCTCCCCAGCGCCGCCGGCCGCCAGCGCCCGCGTCGCCCGGCGCAGCCGCCTCCCCGCTCCTCCTCTGTCCGGCCCACCGTCGCCTGCTGCTCCACTGCCGGCCTCCGCCTCCCCAGCTCAGGGCACGCCGCCACGCCGTGCTCTGGCCCGCCGCCGGCCGCCGCCCACCGCGCGCATCCGTCACCGCCCGCGCCTGCGCCTCCTCCCGCAGCTCCCTGTGCGCGCCGCTCCGCCTCCGTCCAGGCCGCCCCGCGCGACCGTGCTTGCCGCCGCGCGCCGCGTCCGGTCGCCTCCCCGCACACCTCCTTGCGTCGCGCCGCCCATGTGCCGCCATCCGCCCGGCGCCCGGCGTCTGCGCCCCGCGCGCCCCCGTGCTCCCGTCGTCGGCTGCACCCCGCGCCCTCCGTGCCGTCGCCCCCGTGCCGCGCGCCTCCGCCCGCGCCGCTCGCCGCCGCCGTGCGCTCCGCCTCGCGCGCCGCAGCGCGTCCCCGCTGCCTCCTCTTCACGGCCGCGTGCACGCCGCCGCCAGCGCCCGCAAGGTGTTCGACACAATGCCTGAAAGACATCCGGCGTCGCAAATTTTTGTCCGAGTGGTCCACCCTTCGTGGTGTTGCTACGTGCGCCGCGCGTGCCTCTTCTGGTGCCGCATTTCCGTGGCCGCCCGTGTTCGTGTCGTGGTGCCCGCCAGTGCGCGCTATCTTTCCGGTGTCCGGCTTTCGTGCTCCTACGTGCCACGACTACCCCGACCACTTCCACGGCACCGACAAACGACGATGCCCCGGTTCCGCGACGACTACTTCCTCTACGGACCAAAGACTTCGGTTTCGGACCCTATCTCTCCCGATCCAACGTGCGAACCCAAACCCTAACCCTATACCTATTTTATTAAATGTCATCTATCTTGTGCATATCGCATCATAATTGCATTTGTTGCATCTCTTGGGTTTCCGGGTGTAGCAAATCACCTAAATAATTCAATATGGAATGTGTGGGGTAATAAATATATAATGCCCTATTCCATTTAATTTGGTTATATCACCCATGCCATGTTTTGCCATGCTAATCAACATTTAATTTGATGGGTAGATAAACAATATGCACCTAAATATTAATTGTCGGAATCCCGGTTCCGCTTAATTCGGATTAAGTGCATCTCGCAATGCATATTGCCATGTCATGCATCATTTTTGCATGATCATGCTGGATCTTTGCCGTAGTTGTAAAATGCATCTTTTACGCTTTCCAGTGTTTGTTGCTTCTTCGCGGATACGACGTTGAGATGTGTGAGCAACGACAAGATCTGCTTCCATGCGGGATTCCAGGCAAGCAAAGTTTGCTTGTTTACCTATACATTGTCTTTCATTCCTTCCGTTGATCTCTGCTACCCTAGTATTTAATCCTTTATCGCGATCCCATCACATGTTTATCCTGCAGCCCATACAGCTTTATCCCCACATCCTAATACATGTTGCATGTTTATCTGTTGGCCTTGCGAGTCGTAGCGCATGCTTAGAGTTGTTTGTGCGAGTCGTCTGTATGTCTTATTTTATTTCACCTGCTTAGCATGATAGGTTATTCTACCTTAATAAAATTTTGTCTTATATTGGGGTATTATAATTAAAAGACAAGGCACCGGCGGAAGGCCTTGCGAGGTGCTTTGTTCTGCTAAGTGTCGACCTAGGTACTCAGTTCTTGTCCTCGGATCCAATTTTGTGCGCACTAACCGCTTGTGGGAGGCCCTATGGAGCCCCCCGCGGCTTCGATCTAATCCGCTTCTTATCCAGGGCGCCGCAAGAAGTTCGGGCTTTCCATTTGATGCATGCATATGGTTACCTAACGATCTCATGATGATGGAGTAGTCGATTCTCATATAGGGTGGCACGTTCTTAGAGTGCTATGAAGGTCGTATCCCGCGGGCACTGGACCTGATTAGCCGTGCACACAATCATGTGGTTCCTTGGATGGGTTGTAGAGAAGAGATTTGCCGTGTTGAGATGCCCTAGCTTCTGGCTTTCCTTTTGGGGTTGATCGAACGAGTACGGGTCCAGTAGTGCACCCCTGCAGGGTATAATCTTATCGATGAGCCGTGTCCACGGTTATGGACGACTTGGTGATGATGCTGGCTAACAAGATCATAGACAACTTACACCTAATCATTGTTAATTAACCTGACTAGTAATATAGAATTACTTTCACAATAACTTGTAACTAAAATTGTTCAATGTGTGAGTTTTCCCGAATTGCTTCCTCATACTTGGTTGAGGGGGTTAATCCGAGAATGGGTTATGTTTGGTGTTAGTTGTAGATGTTTATCTTATGCGCTCTCTTATCCCTCTCTAATTAGACGGAAGTTGTAGCGTGTCTATTTAGGTTGCTAGTGTTGCTGCCGCTAAGTCCACCTCCCCTATATTTTGGGAGATGGTGTAGAAAGTAGGCAAGTCGGTTTTGCTTGCCAGGGAGTGCCCTGACCCTCTTTTGGGATGTGCTTTATGTGCAGTCAACAGGTTTGAAGTCTGACGACGTTAGCTTGGGAATCCCTCCGGCTTGGCTGGGCAGGGATATGGCGCCATTGCTTATCTTCAGGACTCTTAGTCCAATTTCCATCTTATGCGTAGTCGGATACTATTTTTGCTTCCGTTGTCATTTGAATCTTTGTATTGTATCTTGACTCGTTCGAGTCGTTGTTGTAATTATATCTTTTGTTGTATTTGTGGATGTATCGGAACTGTTGTAATGTTATCACAATTCCACCCACATAATGCGCATGTTTCGGCGTGCACATTATGTCTGGTGGGCGACCTAAAATCGTTATTATGCGGATTTCGGCGGGATCGCTTAAATCTACATAGTACCGATTTTCGGGCGTCACAATATGTCGATGACATCGTCGTAAAATCTCGAGAAGGAAATACACTCCTCGAAGACCTTGAAGAAACCTTCGCCAGCCTGCGCAAGGTGAACATCAAGCTCAACCCCGCCAAGTGCGTCTTTGGAGTCCCTTCAGGCAAATTGCTTGGGTTCCTCGTGTCTCATCGGGGTATAGAGGCAAACCCAGACAAAATCAAGGCCATAGAAGACATGCAACCTCCACGCAGGCTCAAGGACATGCAGCGCCTGGCAGGCTGCATGGCCAGCTTGGGCCGATTCATCTCCAAGTTCGGTGAAAGAGCCATGCCGTTCTTCAAGATCATGAATAGAACAGGCACTTTCAAGTGGACCCCTGAAGCTGAAAAAGCATTTGAGGACTTGAAGAAGGGGCCAGCCCACCAGTAATGGTCGCCCCAAGGCCTGGCGAGCAGATGAAGTTGTACTTATCAGCTACTCCACAAACAGCCAGTGTTGTCCTTGTAGTGGAAAGAGAAGAGCCAGTACTCCACAAGAAGAGTGCAACCACTCCAAAGAAAAAGCCTCCTGATAAGGAGCTCGAAGAAGAGGCAGCCCTCACAAACCCAACGTCAGGCCCAAAGCCCCTTGAGGCCAACCCCCTCGAGGCACAAGTCAAGCCCCTTGAGGCCAACCCCCTCGAGGCACAGGACAAGCCCCTTGAGGCCAACCCCCTCGAGGCACAGGACAAGCCCCTTGAGGCCAACCCCCTCGAGGCCCAACGGAAGCCCCCTGAGGCAAACCCCCTCGAGGGCCAAGCTGTGCCACCTCAGGCGAAAGACGCCAAGGCAACAGGAACTACCCTCATCGAGCATCCAGTTTACTTCGTCAGCACAGAGATGCGTGATGCTCGCGAGCGGTATACGATGTAGCAGAAGCTTCTCCTCGCGCTCCTCGTCGCCTCAAGAAAGCTGCGACACTACTTCCAAGGGCACCCCATCACGGTGGTCACCTCATTCCCCCTGGAGCAAATCCTGCGCAACCCAAACGCAACAGATCGTGTCGCGGGATGGAACATCGAGCTACAGCCATTCAATTTGCGCTTCGATACCACAAGGGTAATCAAAGGAAGAGCGCTGGCCGACTTCGTCGCCGAATGGACTGACCCAACCCCTAGAGAGCCCTTGGGAGAAGAGCATGAGCCCTCTGGAGCCACTATGCCCAGCCACTGGACCATGAAGTTCGACAGAGCTTTCGCTTGTCGCCACGGCGGGGCAGGCGCAGTCCTGATCTCACCCAAGGGAGACAAGTTGTATTACGCAGTCCAGCTGTGCTTCGGAATCGACAAGATATCCAACAACATCGCCGAGTATGAAGGGCTGCTTGCTGGCCTACGCGCCGCGATCGCCCTAGGCGTCAAGCATATACTCATCAAGGGCGACTCCCAGCTGCTCGTCAACTTCTCCAACAAAAGCTACAAGCCTAAGGACGACCACATGACTGCATACCTTGAAGAGGTCCGTAGGCTTGAGAAGAACTTCAGGGGAATGGAGCTCATGCACATCCCAAGAAAGGAAAATCAAGAAGCTGATGACATCGCCAAGCGCGCCTCAAAGAGACAAGCTCAGCCGCCAGGTGTCTTTGAAGAAAGGCTCGTCAAGGCATCCATAAAGCAGCCCCTAGAGGCCCTGCCCACAAGCACAGGCGAAGGGCTCCCGCCACCCCCTGCAAGCGGAGCCCCAGCCTGCGGGCCTCCCACAAGGGAGCGTCTGTTGCTCACAGCGGTCCACCAAGAAACAGGATGGATTGACGAGATCAAGGACTACCTCTGCAAACGGATCCTTCCCGAGGAAGATGTTGAAGCGGAGCGAATTGCCTGCTAAGCAAAATCATACCAAATCCTCGAAGGAGTCCTCTATCGCAAGCCCAAACGGCATCGCGCTCAAATGCGTCCCTCTTGAAGAAGGAAAACTGTTGATTAAGGACATCCACAGCGGGGAATGCGGCCACCATTCTGAAGGAGATATGCCCTAGAGGCAATTAATAAAGTGTATTCTTTATCATATCTCGTTTGTTCATAATAAGTTTTTGTGTCATGCTAGAACCGTATTAAGCGGAAACATTAATGCGGGTGTGATACGTAAACAACCAGGTCCCTAGTAGCCTCTACTAAGACTAGTTTCGTTGCGCGATTGATGATCGAGGTTTCCCGGTCATGGGGCATGGCGCCGGTCGGCAATGAGAGTCATATCGCTAGAGAGTGATGTGATGGACATACCCAGATTTGGAGAACGTAGTCGTTACACCTTTGACCGTGAGATCAACTCTTATTGATATTCCCCGAAGATACTTTGATTGCACCAAACGTTGTATCTTATTTAGTATGACAATAACGGTGATACTTTTGGGTATTGGAAAGGAGTACTGAGACGAGGGTTCAAGAGCGGGATTTGCCAGTCCGTATAGCAGGATAGATACTCTCGGGCCCACTCGGTGAGATCTTGTCTAATGAGCTTGCAAGCATGTGACTAGGTCACGGAGACATGAGATCATGAACGAGTAGAAGATGGCATCGTCGGTAACAAGGTCTGGATTAGGTATGGAGATATCTATGGAGCGACGCTCGGACGTGCTAAGTATCTCTATGGCAAAAGGTCTAAGACTTCACGTTCAGGTTTGATAGATGAAAGTCATTCGTTATATCTCAGGGATTAATTCATGGGGTCCAGGCCTACGGATTAGTCGTTGATCATTGAGGAGTCTTGATCATACCTGATATTATATCGAACCGCTAGGGTAACACACTTAAGGGGTTTCAACAAGACAACCGGAAAGGAAGGAGATCACCGGGAACGTCCCGGGAGAGGTCCGATGGAGATCGGGCAGCGCCGAAAGAGTTTTCGGAGCTAGGAAATATTATATATATTATGTTTGATATTAATTAGTGTTATTAATATGCAAATATGATTTTATATATTTATTTTCGAATTTATTAAGCCAGATTTCCCTAAATGGGCCTTCCGGACGAAAGAAGGCCCAAGAGGGGAAAATTCCCTAGGGGAATTCGGTGGGGGCCAGGAGGGCCGGCCTAGGTGGGCCACAAGGGGCCCACCAGGGGGGCCGGCGCACCTCCCATGCCGAGCCAGGCTGTGGGGGGTTAGTCCCACATTGCCTGGCTGGCAAGGTTGGCTCCCCTTGGGAGCCTATATAAGAAGGGGCACCCCCAGCCTTTTAATTCACCAATTAATTCCTGATTTCTCTCTCGATCTCGTGGTTCCCAAGTTGGAGCCGCGCCGAGCAAGAGGAGTCGGGGATCTCCTCCACCATAGCCCGCTGCCGCGCTGCTGGTGTTCCGGTCCAAGTCTTCCGCTGCTCGTCCTGGACTGGAGCTTCGGAGGCGTCGTCTCCACCGTACGTGTGCGAGGTGCTGCGCTAGCGGTACTCGGAGGCCTGCTTCCTCTACACGACCTTGAGGTCGGCTTCGTCGGTCTTCATCGACAACGTTTGTGCGGGAACGTAATCCCCGCTTTCGGTCTACAAGGGTATGTATTCCGATCTCCGTTCGTACTACTATATCTTCATAGAATAGATCTTGGCTAGTTTAAGGATATCGTTGCTAGGAAAATTATTGTTTTCTGCCCACGATCCCCTTCAGTGGTATCAGAGCCGATCTATCGTAAGATATAGCTGTACGCTGTTAGAACCCGTGCTCTGCACGGGGGCACCGTTCCTGTTATTTGCTACCTTGTAGCGTGCACTTGTGTATTCCAGCGGCATTGAGTTGATGAAGCGGCCCGGACCGACTTTACGCGTACGCTTACGCGAGACTGGTTCCACTACTAACATACGGCTTGTACCGTATCTGTGGCTGGCGGGTGACAGTTTCTCTCTCTTTAGTTGGTCTTCGCATTTTCAATGGAGGGCCCGAAAGGGATGCTTAAACATGCAATTATTGGATCGTTGTTGTGGTCATAAGATTCGTAGGTATGAAGCGGTTCTATTTACGAAAGCCCCAAGCCACGTAAAATATGCAAAAGATAAAGTAGAAGCGTCTAACTTTATTTTGCAGGGGCTATGTGATATGGTCAAGGTAGGTTTATTAAATTGTTTATAAACTGCGGGCGCCAAGAAGACCATGGCGCGATGGACTATATCACATTGCATTGCATTTGATGTTTTATGTGCATCTTATTTTGTGTGATTGTGTGTGTTACACGGCGGTAGCTGAATAAGATGATCCCTTCAAAATACCACTAGTGTTCTCCCTCCAACGCGCACCACCAATAAAGTTCTACGTTATGAGGCAGGCCGTGATGATCGGGTGTCAGACATATCTTCGTTCGCATACGGTGGGTGTAAGCCATGTTGCACAAGCGTCAGCGTGGAGGTCTTTGGTGGCGAGCCTAGCATACTCAGAGGTATGTCCTCGGAACAGGAAGGCCGAAAGGCCGAGCACGAGGCACAAAATTGGTGTGACGGACGATTTTGTCTACTCTTGAAGTTGTGCCGCCGGCTTTGATGATGAGGGGTGGTGCAATGGATGGGGGTCGTGTAATCGCTTAAACGACCAGGAGGGATGTTCGTTTGAGTGGGAGTTATGTCAGTTATTTTCTAAAATACTATAACTCAAAATTATTATGAACAAAGTCTTATGTTGTTGCAAATTCCATTGTAGATGTCTCGCCCCTCGTTTAACCTAGGTCTGTTCCTTGAGAAAGAAAAGCTTAAGACCAATGGGTCAAACTTTATGGCCTGGTTCCGCAACCTGAGGATCCTCCTCACTCCCCATGGAGGATTCTGCCTTTGTCCAGAGTGGCATGCTCTACGCCATGGAAGCCGACCTGCAGAAGCGCTTTGAGAAGATGAGCGCCTTTGAGATCATCTCGGATCTTAAGGCTGTCTTTGCGCCGCAGGCTAAGGCTGAGAGATATGAGGCTTCTGAGCTTTTCTTCTCAACCAAGATGGAAGAGCATAGCAGTGTGAGCGAGCATGTAGTCAAGATGTCTGGCTACGTTCAACGCCTGAATGCTCTGGAGTGCAAGATTCCCGATGAGCTGGCGATTGACAGGGTGGTGCAATCGTTGCCGCCAAGCTACAAAGGCTTCGTCATGAACTACAACATGCAGGGCATGGCTAAGTCCCTGGGTGAAGTGTTCGTGATGCTCAAGACTGCTGAGGTAGAGATTAAGAAGGAGCACACGCTGTTGATGGTCAACAAGACCGTTGATTTCAAGAAATCCGGTGGCAAGGGAAAGCAGAGCTGGAAGTCCCGGAGGGAGGCAAAGTTGGCTGCCAAGCCCAGGACTAACAAATCTGGTCCCAGAGCTAGCGTGGAGTGTTTCTACTGCAAGGGGAAGGGTCACTGGAAGCGCAACTGCCCCAAGTATCTGGAGGATAGGAAGTCTGGCAAGACGGTCGACAAAGAGAAAGGTATATTTGATATACATGTTATAGATGTGTACCTTACATCCGCCCGGAGCAATACGTGGGTATTTGATACTGGTTCTGTTGCTCATATATGTAACTCTCAGGAGGAGTTACGGAATAAAAGGCGGCTGGCAAAGGATGAGGTGACGATGCGCGTCGGCAACGGATCGAGAGTCGACGTGGTGGCTGTCGGCACGCTCCCTCTGCATCTACCATCGGGATTAGTTTTGATTTTAAATAAATGTTATTTTGTGCCATCCTTGAGTGTAAACATTATAAGTGGGTCTTGCCTGTTACAAGACGGTTATTCATTTAAATCAGTGTCAAGCAATTGTGCTATTTATATGAATGATATCTTTTATGTTGATGCTCCCGAGAGTAATGGTTTATTCTTGTTGAATCTCGATCGTAGTACTCATATCCATAACATAGAGGCCAAACGAATTAAGTGTAGTGACGATACCGCCATGTTTTTGTGGCATTGCCGTCTTGGTCATATTGGTATAAAGCGCATGAAGCGACTCCACTCCGATGGACTCTTGGACTCGTTGGATTTCGGATCCCTCGATACATGTGAACCATGCCTCATGGGCAAAATGACCAGGACACCGTTCAAAGGTTTCGTTGAACGGGCGTCGGATTTGTTGGGGATCATACACACAGATGTGTGTGGACCGATGAGCGTTTCGACACGCAATGGTTATCGTTACTTCGTCACCTTCACTGATGACTTGAGTAGATACGGTTATATCTATTTGATGAAACACAAGTCTGAAACGTTTGAAAAGTTCAAAGAATTCCAGAGTGAAGTTGAGAATCAGCTTAATAGGAAAATCAAGCATCTCCGGTCCGATCGCGGTGGAGAGTACTTGAGTTTTGAGTTTGGCACACATCTGAAGAGTTGTGGCATAGTGCCCCAACTTACGCCTGCCGGAACGCCGCAGCGAAACGGTGTGTCCGAGCGATGTAATCGTACTCTACTGGATAGTGTCCGATCTATGATGTCTCTTACCGATCTACCAGTGTCCTTCTGGGGTTATGCGTTAGAAACAGCCGCATTCATTTTAAATAGGGCTCCGTCCAAGTCCGTTGAAACGACACCGTATGAATTATGGTATGGCCACAAGCCCAAGTTATCGTTTCTGAAGGTTTGGGGTTGTGAGGCGTACGTTAAGAAACTACAGCCCGACAAACTCGAACCGAAGTCGGAGAAAGTCGTCTTTGTAGGATATTCGCGGGAAACCGTTGGGTACACCTTCTACAGCCAAGCTGAGGGCAAAACTTTTGTCGCGAAGACCGGTACCTTTCTGGAGAAGGAGTTTCTCGCGAAAGGAGTAAGTGGGAGGAAGGTAGACCTCGATGAAATCGTTGATCCTGAACTCGAGATTCCGAGTGGCGCAACGGAAGCAATTCCGGAAACGTCCTCCGTGGAAGGAGTGGGAGAAACTGTCGAGGAAGATGTTCTACCTCGTAGGTCTGGTAGATCTCGGATCGCACCAGAATGGTATGGCAATATGGTTTGCACCGTCATGCTTGTCGAGCAAGACGAACCTACGAACTACAAGGAGGCGATGGAGAGTCTAGAGTCCGAGAAATGGCTTGAAGCCATGAAATCCGAAATAGGATCCATGTATGATAACCAAGTGTGGACTTTGGTGGATATTCCCGAAGGGCGCAAGGCCGTCGAGAATAAGTGGATCTTTAAGAAGAAGACTGATGCTGATGGTAACGTGACCGTCTATAAAGCTCGGCTTGTCGCAAAGGGTTTCCGACAAGTTCGTGGAATTGACTACGATGAAACTTTTTCACCGGTAGCGATGCTTAAGTCTATTCGGATTTTGTTAGCGGTAGCTGCCTACTATGATTATGAAATCTGGCAGATGGACGTCAAAACGGCCTTCCTGAATGGAAACATTGAGGAAGAGTTGTACATGGTACAGCCGGAAGGTTTTGTCGATCCAGGAAGTGCTAACAAGGTGTGCAAGCTTCAGCGATCCATCTATGGATTGAAGCAGGCATCTCGGAGCTGGAATCTTCGCTTTGATGAGGTAATCAAAGGTTTTGGATTTATCCAGAATGTGGAAGAGACCTGTATTTATAAGAAAATGAGTGGGAGCTCGGTTGTGTTCTTAGCACTGTATGTTGACGACATATTGCTAATAGGGAATGATGTGGAACTTCTGAATAGCGTGAAGGAATATTTAAACAGTAAGTTTTCCATGAAGGACTTAGGAGAAGCTGCGTATGTTTTAGGCATAAAGATCTACCGTGATAGATCAAGGCGCCTATTAGCACTAAGTCAGAGTACTTATCTTGATAAAATATTGAAGCGTTTTCATATGGAGAAGGCAAAGAAGGGTTCTCTGCCAGTTATCAAGAATAAGGTATTGCGTAAGGCGCAGTGTCCGGTAACGGAACTGGGTAAGGCTGAAATGACGAAACATCCTTATGCTTCAGCCATAGGATCGATCATGTATGCAATGTTGAGTACTAGACCAGATGTGGCATTAGCTCTAAGTTTGACAAGCCGGTTCCAGAGTAATCCTGGAATGCCGCATTGGATAGCTGTTAAGAGCATTCTTAAGTATCTCAATAAGACAAAGGAAATGTTCCTTGTGTATGGTGGCTGCGATGAGGAACTTGGCGTAACGGGTTACGTAGATGCAAGTTTCTGCTCAGACCCCGATGACTGTAAGTCACAGACAGGTTACATGTTCAAGGTGAATGGAGGCGCCGTGTGCTGGAGAAGTGGGAAGCAACCCATAGTCGCACAATCTACAATGGAGTCGGAGTACATTGCTGCCTGCGAGGCCGCAAATGAAGCTGTGTGGCTGAGGAAGTTCGTCATCGAACTTGGAGTGTTCCCGAGCGTGCAAGACCCCGTGGTCCTCTTCTGCGACAATACGGGTGCCATCGCGAACGCCAAGGAGCCAAGGTCTCACTCCACCGCCAAACACATTCTCCGACGCTTCCACGTGATACGTCAGTACGTACAAGAAGGCGATGTGAAGATTTGCAAAGTGCATACGGATCTGAATGTGGCAGATCCGCTGACAAAGCCTCTTCCGCTTGATAAGCATGAACAGCACCAGCTAGCTATGGGTGTTAGGCTTTTACCAAGTTGTAATCTAGATTAAATTGTACTCTAGTGCAAGTGGGAGACTGAAGGAGATATGCCCTAGAGGCAATTAATAAAGTGTATTCTTTATCATATCTCGTTTGTTCATAATAAGTTTTTGTGTCATGCTAGAACCGTATTAAGCGGAAACATTAATGCGGGTGTGATACGTAAACAACCAGGTCCCTAGTAGCCTCTACTAAGACTAGTTTCGTTGCGCGATTGATGATCGAGGTTTCCCGGTCATGGGGCATGGCGCTGGTCGGCAATGAGAGTCATATCGCTAGAGAGTGATGTGATGGACATACCCAGATTTGGAGAACGTAGTCGTTACACCTTTGACCGTGAGATCAACTCTTATTGATATTCCCCGAAGATACTTTGAGTGCACCAAACGTTGTATCTTATTTAGTATGACAATAACGGTGATACTTTTGGGTATTGGAAAGGAGTATTGAGACGAGGTTTCAAGAGCGGGATTTGCCAGTCCGTATAGCAGGATAGATACTCTCGGGCCCACTCGGTGAGATCTTGTCTAATGAGCTTGCAAGCATGTGACTAGGTCACGGAGACATGAGATCATGAACGAGTAGAAGATGGCATCGTCGGTAACGAGGTCGGGATTAGGTATGGAGATATCTATGGAGCGACGCTCGGACGTGCTAAGTATCGCTATGGCAAAAGGTCTAAGACTTCACGTTCAGATTTGATAGATGAAAGTCATTCGTTATATCTCAGGGATTAATTCATGGGGTCCAGGCCTACGGATTAGTCGTTGATCATTGAGGAGTCTTGATCATACCTGATATTATATCGAACCGCTAGGGTAACACACTTAAGGGGTTTCGACAAGACAACCGGAAACGAAGGAGATCACCGGGAACGTCCCGGGAGAGGTCCGATGGAGATCGGGTAGCGCCGAAAGAGTTTTCGGAGCTAGGAAATATTATATATATTATGTTTGATATTAATTAGTGTTATTAATATGCAAATATGATTTTATATATTTATTTTCGAATTTATTAAGGCAGATTTCCCTAAATGGGCCTTCCGGACGAAAGAAGGCCCAAGAGGGGAAAATTCCCTAGGGGAATTCGGTGGGGGCCAGGAGGGCCGGCCTAGGTGGGCCACAAGGGGCCCACCAGGGGGGCCGGCGCACCTCCCATGCCGAGCCAGGCTGTGGGGGGTTAGTCCCACATTGCCTGGCTGGCAAGGTTGGCTCCCCTTGGGAGCCTATATAAGAAGGGGCACCCCCAGCCTTTTAATTCACCAATTAATTCCTGATTTCTCTCTCGATCTCGTGGTTCCCAAGTTGGAGCCGCGCCGAGCAAGAGGAGTCGGGGATCTCCTCCACCATAGCCCGCTGCCGCGCTGCTGGTGTTCCGGTCCAAGTCTTCCGCTGCTCGTCCTGGACTGGAGCTTCGGAGGCGTCGTCTCCACCGTACGTGTGCGACTCCCTGCGAGGTGCTGCGCTAGCGGTACTCGGAGGCCTGCTTCCTCTACACGACCTTGAGGTCGGCTTCGTCGGTCTTCATCGACAACGTTTGTGCGGGAACGTAATCCCCGCTTTCGGTCTACAAGGGTATGTATTCCGATCTCCGTTCGTACTACTATATCTGCATAGAATAGATCTTGGCTAGTTTAAGGATATCGTTGCTAGGAAAATTATTGTTTTCTGCCCACGATCCCCTTCACATTCGTGCGCCCACACCCTCGCAGGCAAAGTATTCAGGAGCGGATTCTACTGGCCTCAAGCGCTTCAAGATGCAGCGGACATCATTCAAGATTGTGAAGCCTGCCAATTCCACGCCAAGCAAATCCACCAACCAGCGTTGGGGCTACAGACCATTCCGCTCTCATGGCCGTTTGCGGTCTGGGGGATGGACATCCTGGGACACTTCCCAACGGCGCAAGGTGAATATCGTTACCTCTTCGTGGCCATTGACAAGTTCACAAAATGGCCTGAAGTGGAGGCGACGCGCACAATCACAGCAAGCGCGGCGGTGAAATTCATCAGAGGCCTGGTCTGCCGCTTCGGAGTGCCTAACCGCATCATCACCGACAATGGCTCACAATTCACCAGTGGCATCTTCAGAGCCTATTGTGAAAAGATGGGCATCAAGCTCTGCTTCGCCTCAGTCGCCCATCCGCAAAGAAACGAACAGGCCGAGCGCGCAAACGCAGAGCTCCTCAAAGGCCTAAAGACCAGGACCTTCGATATCCTCAAGGGCCACGGCAAGGGCTGGATCAACGAGCCACCCTCGGTGCTCTGGTCCATCCGTACCACGCCACCCAAGCCCACCGGGGAAACACCGTTCGCCCTCGTCTAT
Organism: Poa annua; assembly: GCA_026929855.1. NCBI lineage: Eukaryota > Viridiplantae > Streptophyta > Magnoliopsida > Poales > Poaceae > Poa > Poa annua. The sequence continues at coordinate 26,957,526 of CM049432.1, forward strand.
GGAGCCGAAGCAGTCCTCCCCACAGAGATAAAGCATGGATCCCCATGGGTCCTTGCCTTTAACGAGGACCAGCAAGAGGACCTCCACAACGACGACCTGCTACTCCTTGAAGGGCTACGACGCCGAGCGGCCCTCCGGGCGGCCAAATACCAGCAGGACCTGAGGCGCTACCACAGCCGCAACGTGCGCTCGTGCACCCTCGAGGCAGGCGACCTCGTCCTCAGGCGAATCCTCTCCAGGGAAGCCTCCACAAGTTGTCCCCGATGTGGGAAGGTCCCTCCAGGGTCACCCACATCGCCAGGCCTCGAGACGCAAGATGGCATCCCCGTCAAGAATCCATGGAACATCATGCACCTGCGCAAGTTCTACCCGTGATCATTGTCACGTCAGGGCATGTAGTGAAAGAGGCAGCCCACGGCTCAACCTCCAAGCACTTTTTGTCCTTCAAGGTTAAAAGCTCAAGGCTTAAACCTCTCAAACCTTTGTATCCACAAGGAACAAGTTAAAAACCTGATTATCGTCACGCACATGATCATTGTCACGTCGAGACCTCAAGCGGACGAGGCAGCCTACGGCCCAACCTCCAAGCATGGTCGTCTCTAGAGGTTAAAATGCTCATGGCTCAAACCTCCAAAAATATGCTTTGTCTCCCAAAAAGGAACAAACGCAACCGTGGTCATTGCCACGCCCGTGATCATTGTCACGTCGAGACTTCAAGCGGACGAGGCAGCTTATTGCTCAACCTCCAAGCATGGTCGTATCTAGAGGTTAAAATGCTCACGGCTTAAACCTTCAAAAATATGTTTTGTCTCCCAAAAAGGAACAAATGCAACCATGGTCATGGCCACGCCCGTGATCATTGTCACGTCAAGACTTCAAGCGGACGAGGCAGCCTACGGCTCAACCTCCAAGCATGGTCGTCTCTAGAGGTTAAATAGCTCACGGCTTAAACCTCCAAAAATATGCTTTGTATCCCAAAAAGGAACAAACGCAACCGTGGTCATTGCCACGCCCGTGATCATTGTCACGTCGAGACTTCAAGCGGACGAGGCAGCCTACGGCTCAACCTCCAAGCATGGTCGTCTCTAGAGGTTAAAATGCTCACGGCTTAAACCTCCAAAAATATGCTTTGTCTCCCAAAAAGGAATAAACGAAACAGTGGTCATTGCCACGCACGTGATCATTGTCACGTCGAGACTTCAAGCGGATGAGGCAGCCTACGGCTCAACCTCCAAGCATTTTCGTATCTAGGGGTTAAAATGCTCACGGCTTAAACCTCCAAAAACATGCTTTGTCTCCTAAAGGAACAAATGCAAGCGTGGTCATTGCCACACCCGTGATCATTGTCACGTCGAGACCACGAGCGGAAGAGGCAGCCTACGGCTAAATCTCCAAGCACCCGTGTCTCTAGAGGTTAAAACGCTCACGGCTTAAACCTCCAAGCTCCAAAGGCTTCTCTCAAGGGGAAAACCTCCGAGCTCTCCATTAAACAAGCCACCGCAGGCCGTCGAGAGTCTCGCCCACTAATAAGTGGTCCCCATGCCTCGACATGGTCAAATCATTAACTAGGCAACCCCAAGCATAATGACTCAATTTAGTTCCCAAGTGAACTTCGCGCCTCGGCGCCGTTTTTTTTAAAAAATCGTTTGGGGGGTTTTATTTCCGCATTACTTTGTTAAAGTGTGCGCTTATATCTCTCTTCATGCATACCTCGCAAGCGGGGGCTGAGTACGGTGCCAGTGCCTCAAATGACACACCAGCAGCACTGCAAAATCCAAGAGTCCGAGCTCTGGCTGGAGGGCAAGATCCCACAAACACGCCATCTCTACAGAGGACCTTGGTACTTACTCTCCTCGCAAGGAACACCTGAGGGGACCTATAAGCGCGCACGAGCCATTTGAGCCGTGTTACAACGTTTGGGTTTGCCCCTCTAACATATGCAGGGAAATCCCACCACAAGCCTGAAGGGGCATCTGGGAGCGACCCCTCAAGTGGGCAACCTCGCCAGGCGAAAAGCCTCCTCAGGAGCGACCCCTCAAGCGGGCAACCTCGCCAGGCAAAAAGCCTCCTCAGGAGCGACCCCTCAAGCGGGCAACCTCGTCGGGCGAAAGGCCTTCGCAGGGCGAAAACCTCAAGAAGCTAAGTCTCACACCCACGCTTTAAGAGCGTTTTTCTCTCCCTAGCGCGCGTTTGCACCTCAAGCGACTTCGCTTTCCCTTACGCTTCATGGACTACTCGCACGTCTAAGGGGGGCACTTGAGCATCGCGACTCGGGGCTCTTACCTCTCCTAGGCCTAAACTCCCCCCGGCCTTGCGGAGTCATCGCTCCTGCATACCGAAGTGGCGGAGTCATGGCACGAAGAGATGGGACCTACCGACGCAGAGAACAAATAGGCATGAAGATGAGTCCAAAGAGACCTCACGGGGGGCAATCAAACTCGAATTAAACAGCAATTGAAGAGTATATTACAGGCCAAAGTCTTAAAGATGTCTAAGCACACAGTTGTTGCAGATTCAAGCGCACGCAGGCGCAGTAAGGAAAGGCTCATGGGGAAGCATCGCCGCCTTGGGCCTCCTCCGCAGCACCCTCTTCATCCTCGGCGGGGCAGGCCTCCTCCTTGTTGTCTTCAGCTGCAGCCTCCGCGCGCCTGAAGCGGTTGCAGAAGGCGTCATCCTGCTCACGGAGGGAACCGGAGACCCGCCGCGCGTCCTCGCCTTGAGCAGCCTCTGTGACGGAGGAGATGTCGAAGCCTAGTGTGAGGAGCTTGAGGTTGGTGAAGATGCGATCCACAACCACCCCCAGGAGTTGCCGGCTATCATCTTCGATCAACTCGCGAAGCTCGGTGAAAGGACCCTCGAGCGCCTCGAAGAGCTGGTCGAAGTAGACCAGGTACATGGCAGCATCGCTGCGGCCCCGGACGTCGGTGTGCGGCGCATCTGCACCGAGCTGCGCGGCGAGCTTGTTGCCACGAGCGTCCAACGCCTCAAACATGCGTTCGCGCTGCTTCGAGAGCGCGCGAGCTGCAGTAGCGGAGTCTTAGGTGCGAGCCTCCTCCACGTCCTTGGCCAAGGTGTTGAGGTCATGGACAGCTTCGGTGCGAGCCTCCTCCGCTCGGCGACGGGCATCCTTGGCGCGCTTGAGGCGGTCCTCCTGCTTGGAGTTGGCCCTCTCGAGCTCGACGATCCGCCGAGCATCCGCGGCGTGCTTGGCCTTGAAGCGCTCCTCCTGTGCCAGTGCCAAGTCGCGGTACTTCTGAGAAGTGGACTTGCGGGATTGCTTCTCACGCTCCACGAGGGTGTCGTCGGCCTCCTTCTTCTTCTCACCGAAACGCCGCTCGAAGCGCTCGTAAGCTATCTTCTGGGCAGCGACGTTTTCTTCGTACTTCGCGATCGCTTTGGCCAGGTCTCCCTCTCGCTCCTCGAGGGCCTCGAGCTGGGTGACCAGGTCCTTCTCCACCTGGAGGCGCTGCTCCTCGCGCTGCTGCAGTTCCTTCTCCTTGAGGGCCAGCTGCCGCTCACGCTCGGCAAAGACCTTGCGGTCCTCCTCCAGAGCGGCCAAGGCGGCCTCGTGAGCGGAGAGCAGCTGGGTCTCCAGCTGGCCCAGCTCACGACGCTTCTGCGCCAGCGAGCCCTCCATTGCCTCGCGCTCCGCCTTGACCTCACGCAGCAGCTCCGCCGCAGCCTCGCTTTCCGCCTGAAGGGGGTCGAGCAGCTCTGCAACATCGCGGATGGCCCCCTCGTGGATCTCTTTGGCGAAGCGGGTGGCCTCCTCGCGTGCGGCCTGCAGCGCCAAATCCTCCAGCCGGCGCGCCTCGACCGCCGCGTGGAAGGACACCCACGACTCCGCCAGCTCCTCCTACTGCTGAGCGAGCCAGATGTCCCCGAGGGCGAGGTGAGCCTCTAAGCCCTCCAGGAGCCGAAGGCGACCTCGCGGCGCCCCGCGCTCCAGTCCCAGCCGCAAAGCGCCAGTGCCTGGCTCGAGGAGGGCCCGACCCCTGCATCGAGTCCCGCGGGAGCAGCTGTGGGGAGAGCACGGGGGCTAGCCTCAGCCCCGCCGGTGCCCGTGCCCGCATCCTCTTCAGGCCCCGCAGCCGCGGGACGCTCCTCGCCTCCATCTTGGCGAGGAGGAGAGAACGAATCTCCCCTGGCAGACGCGCCCGCACCTGCTGGAGCCTCGTGTGTCTCCGTCGCAGGCTGCGCGGGAGCAGCGGGTGCAGGCGGCGGGGTAGACATGCACAGAGGCGTCGGCGCGCGAGGCGGCATTGGTTCGCGCGGCGGTGTGGGCTCGCGCAGAGGCGTGGCCGCGCGAGGAGGAGTAGAGGCGCGAGGCGGCGCGGAAGTCCTCTCCTCAGGGCCTTCCGCTCCCAGAGGCTCGCGGGGCGCTACAGGCACATCTGGGCTTGCTGCGCCCTCTTCCGCCTGAGGCCCTGCCGCCTCCGCCTGGGGCGCAGCTTGCACCACTTGAGGCACCTCCTCAAGGGGGATCACGGGGGCTGCCTCCACAGGCTTCGCGGCCTCGTCAGCCACGTCCCCTGTCGTGGCGCTCTTCACCTCGGATGCCTTGCGGAGCCGGCGGCGCTTCGCGGGCGCAAAGGCACTGACAGGAGCCCAAGAAGAGACTTCAGGAAAAAGAAATGCAAAGGGAGAAAGCTAAGAGATGAATGAGCCAAAGTTGTGAGCACTAACCCTGAAGGGGGGGCGCCAGCGTGGACCCACGCCAGGCCTGGCGAGCGCCACGAAGGGAATGGCTTGGAAGCAGGCTTCGCAGGGGGTGCCTCTTCCTTCCTCTTGGAAGGGACGTCAGACGGCCTCGCCCCTGGGTTGTCCACGGCGGCTTTAGTGCGAGCCCCGTGCCTTCCTGGAGAGGCCTCCGTGCCCGAGGCCTCCCCTTCTTCAGCCTCCTCCTCCACGGGGCACCACCACAAAGGCGTCTTCATCGCCTGACGAGATATCGCAAATCTCGTCAGTAAATGGCCCAGCTCTCGAAGAGGAAACCTCCCCAGCCGCGGCCTCCTCCTCACCTAGGCCAGCTCCTGAGGCCGTGGGAGAGTTGGCCCCCTCCGCTCCCCGCGCGACCGGCATCGGCGCCTCGAGGTCCACCTGGCCTGTCGGGGTGAACGGAGGCATCCCCTCCAGGAGGTGCATGCGCTCCGTCAGATTATATTGATGAAGGGGCCGGAGCGCCGCGGGGAGCTCTTCCACGGGAAGCACCGATGGGTTGACGAAGAGCGCGGAGAGGACGTCGTAGACGGCGTCCTTGTCGTTGTCCTCGGCGTGAAGCCGCATCTTGTCCTTTGGCCCCGAGTACATCCACATGGGGACCGAATGCGCCTAGAGGGGTGCGATGCGGCGCGTCACGAAGTCCGTGACGACCATCTGCCCCATGAGGCCCTCCTCGCGGAGGAAACTCAGACACCCCATCAGTATCACGTTCTTGGTGCCATCGAAGGTGGCTTTGCCCCAATGGGAGTTCTTCACCGGGGGCTCGTCGGGGACCTCGAGTAAAGCGTAGGGACGCTCCACCCCAACATAGAAGCACTTCTGGCGGAAGTCGTCCACCTTCTTTGTGACCGAGGTGATGGCCTTGCCCTCGCTCCAAGACATGGGGATGTAGACGCTCCCCATGCCATCGACGATGCGGAACGAGACGCACCCAGAGCGCTCGTTCTTCGCCGTTTATCGGAGTGCGTAGAAGCACCGGAGCAGCCCCACCGTGGGCTCCAGGCCCAAGTACGCCTCGCAGAGGTAGGCAAAGACGGCGAGGATCAGGACGGAATTGGGGTGAAGGTGCAGCAGCTGCACCTGGTAGAATGCCAGCACCGCCTCCAAGAACGGCGAGAAGGGCGGCACCAGGCCCGCAGCCACACAGTGCTGGCTTCCCGTGCGCCGCGGGCTTCAGGGCGGTGGCGCCGTGCTCGTTCGTCCGGTCCGCCACCAGGTGCCGGACCTTGGCGAGTGCCTTCTCATTGACGCGCACGCCCAGTAGTGCCACGCCTACCACGGTCTTAGTGGCCTCTGTCTGGGAGGAAGACCCAACGGCGGCCCTGCCCTTGTTCTTGAGTGGGCTCATCGTCACGGAAGCGCAAGCCTGGAGGAGTTGGAGGACGAAGATTCACATGAGAGATAGGAGGCGGAGAGCTCTATAGAGCGAAAATTCCTGCGAGAAGGTTTGGAAACGGTAACGGCTCCCTGCCGCCTCGCTCGGGCTTTATGTCACCTCGAGGAGCAGCTATCGGGACGTGGTGGGACCCCCCACGGCTCGCGCCCCGGATCGTGCGAGACCGTTATTCGGCCAAGTGCCGCGTGGCTCGGGCCGGCTAGGCACTAAGGGCCCACGACGCTTCGCCTGAGCCCATGGGCTCAATCGCGCCCATCATGGGCCCGTGGGCTACTGTCGGCCCAGTGGGAACTGGGGTATGGAGAGCCCATTCCCCCCAGGCCTCGCACACGGGCCAGTCGGACGAAACGACTAAGGACCAGGCATCACCGCCTGGTGGGACCCTCGAGAGGCAATTCCCCTCGAGGGCCTGAAGAGTAAACAAGGGCCTCAAGGGATCTCTCGCCTCAGGGGACCCTCCCGAGGCACCAGCTCGCCTCGAGGGAGCCCCGCACGAATCTCCCCTCAGGCCTCCCCGCGCCTGAGGGGAAACGTCGCGGCCAAGGAAGCACGGCAAGATGCACGTGGCCTCTGCAACGCACATGCAGTGTCGCACGCACCCCTGTCGCTGTCCTTGGCTATAAAGTGGTCAACAAAGCAGCTCTGCCTGCTGTGCAGCTGCCAGGACCTTCTACTCTGACGATAAAGCGGGTGGACAGCACAACCCTCCAAAGGAGGACGTCATCGTGGGCTCCACCTCAGAGACTGCCCTCCCTGCGGGCAGTACAGCGCGGTCCACCGCCGGTCGGCCACCGCGCCCACCTCTACCAGCAATGGACCAAGTCCATGGACGAATGGAGCACGGTGGACTCATACACAACCCTGCCTCTGGCATGTGGGAGCCACCTTGAAGGCCAGGCAGAAGAAGGAGGCCAGAGGCGCCTATAAAAGGGGCAAGACGTCCATCGTAGCGTGGGTCGGCTCTTTGCGCACTGCAACCCTTGTAAACCCTAGCTACACTTGTTAGGAAAGCCTCTACCCTGAGGAGGAAGAAGACGATCGCTTCCCTCCCCAGGCAAGAACTGCCTCAAGGGGGCTTTCGGCAAGCTCCATTGTACTTTAACCTTCCACATCTAATACAGACAAGCAGGAGTAGCGGTTTTACCTCCCCACGAGGGCCGTGAACCTGGGTAAAGGCTGGTGTCTCCCTTCGTGTGTGTGTGTCTTCTTCGGGTCCGGCGAGCAACGTCGCGGAGCCACTCGAGGGTCTAGACCTCCGTGTTCAATCCCCTTCACGAACTACTCTTCAGGAAGTGACTACCCCCAGTTCTTGGGAGTCATAACCCGACAGCGATGAGCGCCCTACCGCGGCGGGCCCCAAAGAAGGCGCTGGCGTGGGCACATGCGGACCCTAGCCTAGCCCCCGAGCTATCCCCGAGGCCGGGCGTTTGGGACTCGACACCGGCACCGGGTCTTCCACAGGCCAGGAGCTGGTCCTTCGGGGCTGGGACTGGAGTGCGGGGCGCCGCGAGGCCGCATTCGGCCTCGTGAGGGAGTCCCTGGAGGGCCTGGAGGCGCACCTCGCCCTTGGTGACATCCAGCTTGCCCGGCAACAGGAGGAGCTGGTGAGGTCGTGGGCGTCCTACCACGCGGCGGTCGAGGCGCGCCGGCTAGAGGGCTTGGCGCTGCAGGCTGCCCGCGAGGAGGCCATCCGCTTCGCCAAGGAGATCCGCGAGGGGGCCATCCGTGACGCCGACGAACTCCTCGTGCCCCTTAAGGCAGAGCGCGACGCCACGGCGGATCTCCTGCGCGAAGCCACGGCCGAGCGCGAGGCGATGGAGGGCTCGCTGGCGCAGAAGCGCCGCGAGCTGGGTCAACTGGAGGCTCAGTGTAACATCCCAAAATATTAATATAATTATTAATGCAAAAATGTGGGCCAACAAAAACTTTTCTTATAAAGATTTGTGTATGTTTAATTCTTGAGTATTGTTGTTTGCTTTGCTTGCAAGATTGTTGAATTCTAGCTCTAATTAAAAGTTTGAAGAAAAAGAAAACAAAGGAAACAAATTACAAAAACATAACACCATGTGACACATGTCACATTAATTTTCCAAAGTGAGAAACATAATTTTATTTCCAACCCTAAAATCAGAGGAGTAATATTCTAAACCCTCCTAGTTGATTTTCACAAACTATTCCCTTTCAATTTTCAAATACAAACACCTCAAATTCAAATTAGAAATTCATTATTGAAATATTTCCAAATATTTCAAAAGAGACTTTGAATCACTTACCAATAATGTATTTAGCCTAGATCCTAAGTTTGGACCCAAAAGAATTAAGTAAAGTAAGAAAAATTAAATAGCCAAAGTGCACTGTTTGGTTCAGGAATTTCATCAAACACCTGTTGAGCACCACCCTGTTCTTCCCAAACCCGAACCAAGTCGCGGATCAATCGAGCGAATGCGAGTTTGTTTTGTCAAACTGGAGCCCGCACTGCATTCCCCTCATCACCACGATCACGCCGCACTCGGGGACGAGCCAAATGGTGGCTGGGATCGACGGGGAGACGCCGGCAGCAGCAGCCGTGCGCACGTCGCCGTGTCGGCACTGTGGCCGCGGCGACGCCGCGCCGTGCCGGCCGCGCTGCTCCCTCTCTCTCCCTCCCTCACCTCCTGGCACCCTCGCGCGGCAGCAGCACGCACCAGCAGCCACCCGACCGCGCCGCGCCCGCGCCATGCCGACCACGCCTAGCGCCGCCCGAGCACACTCACGGCAGGGCCAAGAGCCCGAGCGCTCCCGAGCGCGCCACGCCTCCCCTCCTTGCCCGCTCGGTCCCCCGAACACTCCGCAACCCAGACCCCCCCCCCCTCCACCGGCCTACGGCGGGCTAGCACGGCCGCGGGCGCCCTCTGCACCGCGTCCACCGTGCGTCGCCCGGCCGCTATAAAAGGCACCCCGTGCCCCTCTTCTCCTCCACACCTCGCCACCACCTCTCCCCCTCACTCATCACTCTCTCGTGCACCGCTAGGGAGCCCAGGCCAGGGCAGCAAGGCCTCAGGCCGCCGTGCCCTCCTCGAGCCGCCGTGCCCAAGGTAGGCGACGACCACGGCCAGGCCGTGTTGCTCATCCCCTTCGCCCCCCTCTGCCCCCAATCTCTTCCACATACGCCCCGCACTCACCCGCCCATTTTTCCCCTCTGGTTCGTGCACAGGATCGACGAGGGCGCCTCGCCGGAGTTGGAGCACGGCCGAGGAAGAGGAGCCGCTCGCCGCCGTCGATTGGAGCCGCCCCAGCACGCGCCGCTCGTCCCTAGGCCTTCCCCGAGTCGCCGCCGTCGTTCTGCACCGACCACACGTCCTCCCGAGCCCCCTAGGTGAGCCCATGTCCTCCTCGCCGTCGCCAGAGTCGCGCGCCGCCCGTTTCAGGTCGCCGGCGTTGCGGCCGATCGAGGGCCGTTGGATCTAGATCCAACGGTGCCTTACCGGTTCGTTTTAAATAAAGAACCTGACGCGCGGACCCCACCTGTCAGTTTTAAATGAAAACCGCGCGCGCACCCGCAGTCGCTGACCAGTGGGTCCCCTCTGTCGGATTTTTCAACATTATCCACTCCTGGTTTTTATTTCGAATTTAGAGTTAATTAAAAATCAGTACTGAACTCAATTTTAGAAAATCCATAACTTTTGATTTACAACTCCAAATGGAACAAATCCAACTGTTCTGGAAAGCTTATGAAAATATCTTTCCAACCCAATTGGTTTCGCTCCATTTGGATATATAATAAAAATACACTATTCAAAATACCATAAATGGTTTAAATTCTAAACTAGTTTGTTTCTGATACTCTGATAATCCAAATTAGTTGACACTAATTTTATTAGGTCACATTTAACTATGGTTAGTCATCCCTAAAAGGGTTTAATTTTTAGATGAATATAATTTAAATAATAGCCAAAACCTTATTAATTGGCTTCTGGATTCAAAACAATGTGTAGGGAGTTTGGTAACTCCAAATGACCCAAACCCAATTGTGTCATCTTCTACACATAATTAGCTTTCTGTAGAATTTTAGTTTGTATTTTTGTGACAAAGAGAACTCAATCTATGCAATTAAACATGTGCAACAAGTTTCTGCCCAAATTAAAATACAATGGAATAATGGTTAAATCAATTAAATTGAAACCACATAGTGTTGTTTGATATGTGGAATGATTAGTTAGAACCTCTAAAAGTGTATTGCTATGATGATTGTTTGAATAGGCTAGTGATTGGTTGTATTGATTGCTTGTGTATTAGACGAGAACGTTGCCGGATATATCGAGGACGAAGGATTTGTGGAACCTGAAGACCAAGACCAAGACCACTTTGTTGAGCAAGGCAAGCTACTCTCTGAGCTTGCACATAACTTATGCATCTAGATTTACAAATCATTTTCAAAAGCAAAGGTTTACAAAACCCTTTTTCAAAAGTATATAGAGATTATTTTGCCACCATATGTAGTAGTATATGCTAAAACTATAGGATGGAAAAACCAAGAATTGTTTATTCAAGACTCCTTTGAAACTTGTGTGGATATAAAGCACTATGATATGGTGTTGGAGTAAAGAAATGGAGAAAGGTGGTTTTTGAGAAAAGCACATTGTGTCATAGTACTTACGTCGATCAGCCGATACTCTGTGCGACCACATTTACCCACATATGGGAAAGGGCTTAGTCATATAGTTTGCTCTTATTAGTATGGGACACTGCATCAACGGAGATGACTCTGTTATGCATGAGGGAATGGTTTGACGACCTACCCCTGACCTGGGTCCTCTCTCAACATCTATGAGTAGATAAGGAGGAGGATAGAAGGATGTCCTCTATACACCGCCAGATAAAACATGTGAGTCCTCACACTTAGATCCCGACGGGCTGGGTTAAGTGTCGATGGGAAGTATCATATGGGCAGGATCCTATACTAGCATGAGCAAAGGAAAGACTAGGGTCGGTGACTCAACTTCGCATACCACGGGTATGGCGAAGCGTGGCTGACACGATGAGTTATCGGATGAGTGTGGGAAAAGCGTGCTACCTCTGCAGAGGGTAATTAAACTATTCGAATAGCCGAGTCCTCGGATATGGACAGTTGAGAGGCCCTACTTTGACCATGTGCAAATTTTGGGGAAAAGGATTGAGTTTCAAAAGAAAAAGGAATTGGGGAATGTTCCATACACCTATACCAACGGATCGGTATGAGGTAGTTGGAGAATGATTACCATAATGGTTTATGGTCGGAAAAGGAGGAGTTTTGGAAGAAAACTAATAACATTGAGATATTAAGAGTAGTTATAATTTCCTTATCTTCTTCAACAAAGATATAGAGATGTCTTGAGTAAATAAAAGTGTGAAACTAAAACTGAGATTAGTGCACTCATGTTGGAGTAGTTTGCGAGTACATTCAAATGTACTCATACTAGCTTTGTCTCTGGCTATTGTCGTAGCCAGACTTCGAGGAGTCCTACGCCCAGGAAGAGTATGGCGACATCTATGCCAACTAAGGATCTTCATAAGTCGACTGCCTGTCGGGTCATCGCTAGGATTTGATGTCTACTACGCCTTATTTCCGCTGATTGTTTTGGTTTGGCCCTTGAAGGCACTTATGTAAGACCTCGTCTAGATGACCATTTATGTAAGACTTTAATTCGGTATTGTAATGGATGTAAACTTTGGTATTCAATTCGGAGCATAATCGGGTATTTCGGACAGCTAGTCCGGGGTCCCCACAGAATTGGTATCAGAGCCATCTCGACTTTAGGAGCCTTAGATTAGCATGGTCGCTAGGTAGTATTACAAAAGTTAAGTTTTAAAGAAAACAAAGGAAGGAATCAGTTTAAAAATGCTTATCTCTTACCCTCTCACTTATGCAAAATTCCCTTCTTACAAACTACTAAGTTTTCTCGCATACTCATAAAAACTTGCCACACTTGTCATTTTAATAAACTTAAAAGTCTGCTCACATATTGTCCCTTCCATTAAAATTTTAATATACTTGCCATCTCACTAACTTAAAAAAAAATTGACTAAAAATTATAGATGGCGATCCATTTCACCGAGTTCGTTCAGCTGGAGAAGGACGGAAAGTTGATGTTCGAGAAAGACTTGTTCGAGTTGACCAAGCTGCTAGGTCGTCCCACTCCTGAGTTTAAGGGAGCCCAGGTGGACGCTCCCGGCAACGGGAACCTGTCCTGGTTGATCGAGGCGTCTGTTCGCGGGAACATCAAGTCCCCCGGATCCAGGACACTCACCTTCACCCTCATGGACGTCCACTGGGACGATGGACTGTGTCGTTCCATGCAGCGGATGCTATCCCGGCTTTGTGAGGAACACAAGGCGGAGCTGGTAAACTCTCGTTTCCAGTTCTACGGGAGGCGCACCATCGATGGACACCCAATTCGGTCCACTCTGCACCCGACATTCGGAGAGTATATCCTGGACATGGAGATTATGCTCTTTCGCACCCAGGAGGATCTGAGGTGCGCTAGACTTCGTCTCACTTTGATCGCCTCTCGCTCAAGGAGAGTCGCGAGAGTGAGGCACAACTGAAGACTGAGAAGGCCGCTCTTCTTAAGAAGGGAACCCAGATGAGGAAGACCATAGCGAAGCTCCGCAAGAAGGTTGCAGAGCAGGAGGAGCTGATAGAGGATTTGGAGCTCCGTACTGACGAGATGGAGGAGGAGGGCGAGGATCTCCGCAAGGAGAATGATACTTTCCTCAGTGACGATGATGACTATCTGGAGGAGATGGACTATGAGGAGGAGGATGATGAGGAGGAGGATCCAGAGGAGCCACCCTACCAGTCCGATGCTGACATAGCAGAGCCTGAGGTTCCACCTCAGTAGGCGAGTGACTTGAGTACTACCGCAGGATTAGGTCGACCCCCTATCGCTAGTAGAGTCAAAGTTGTGGTTCTTTTGGAGCTTTTACTATGTACTTTAGCTTAAGGGAAAATGTTGTAGGCTTGATATGGTGAACTCTCGATGTAATGGTTGTGCTATATGAATGTGTGCTAGTACTTGTTAAATCTGTGTAAAATGTTTCTCCTATAATCCTTAGTGAATCAACCTCTACGCAAAACCAATCTTTTCCTTGGTCAAGCCCCTTTTTGCTTGCCCCTTATACCCGGTGTGCTTCAGGATGGTGGACACTCGTCGCTCCAACACGGATGGAGGACCACCACCCCCACCGGACCCAACCACCGCCCAACTTCTTGCGCTCATCATGGAGGAACGCCAAGCTGCCCGGACTGAGCGTCAAGCTCACATCGCTGCCCTGCAACAGATCGCTGCCGCTCACAACAACAACAACCACCACAACAATGGCAATGGCAATGGCAATGGCAATGGCAATGGCAGTGGCAATGGTGAAGGAAATCAGCGGTCCACTTTGAGCGACTTTCAAAAGACCAACCCACCCACCTATTCCAAGGGACTTCACCCACTTGAGGCCGATGACTGGCTTCGCACCATTAACAACAACCTGGAAGATGCAGCCGTGGGAGAACCTGAGAAGGTGCTGTATGCGACCCACTATCTTGCAGGACCAGCACGGTCTTGGTGGGAAGCTACCAAGGCTCTCCAGCAGGCTGGTTATGTTATCAGCTGGGTTGATTTCCAGGAGAAGTTCCGCAAGAAGCACATTCCCCGTGGACTCATTGAGCGGAAGAAGGATGAATTCTGCAGGTTGCGGCAGGGAAGTAGAGATGTGGTCGGATACCTCGATGAGTTCACTGACTTGTCTCGGTATGCTCCTGATGACGTCGACACCGAGAGGAGGAAGATGGAGCGTTTCATGAACGGACTTCATGATGAACTGCAATGCGCTTTGGTTATCCATGACTTTGTTGATTTGGAATCACTTGTGGACAAGGCCATCCAGTTGGAGACCAAGCGCAAGTCCATGTTTGAAGGTCGTAAGAGGAGAATGATTGCCCAGGAAGGTTCGAGCAGTCAGAAGCCTCGCACCCACCCACCAAACCCCAAGCCAGCCTTTCGACCACCACCAAACCCACGCCCCAATTACCCTAATCACCCAAACAACTCAAACAGCTTCAGCCGTCCCAATGACAACACCCGTCCCGGAGGGAACTCTAACAACTTCAACCGCAATGCCAATGTTGTTTGTTTCAATTGCGGCACCAAAGGTCACTACTCCAAAGAATGCCCCAATCCTAAGAAGAATGGTCCACGCCCCGATGCACAGGCGCCGAACAACGGCCAAGGCCGCAATGGAAATGGCAAGAACCCCGCACCCCGCGGAAATGTGGCTGTTGCCAAGGGACGCCTGCACCACATCAATGCTGAAGAGGCCATGGATGCACCAGATGTTGTGCTGGGTACGTTCCTTGTCAACTCAGTACCTGCAACTGTTCTGTTTGATTCTGGTGCTACTCATTCTTTTGTTACCCAAGAATTTGTTGCTAAGGGAGGTTTAGTCGGAAACCTCTTACCCAAACCCATGGTCATCCAAATCCCAGAGTCCACCATAGATACCAAGTCATTTTGCCCGGACGTTTCCCTTGAGATCAAAGGGGAAAAGTTCCTAGTCGACTTAATCATCCTAGGAACCCAAGGAATAGATGTCATACTGGGTATGAATTGGTTAGCCAAGTACCGTGGTCGAATTGACTGTGCCAGAAGAGCTGTATCCCTCACCACCGACAAAGAAGTAGAAGTGGAGTATGTGTCACAAACCAGTCGACCCCAACCAGGATGCCATGAGAGCATAGCTCGACCCACCCTAGATGAGATCCGTGTTGTTCACCTGTTCCAAGATGTCTTTCCTGAAGAATTGCCTGGTATGCCACCAGATCGGGATATTGAGTTCATCATTGAACTTATCCCCGGGACAGCCCCTATATCCCAGAGACCTTATCGGATGAATCTGGAAGAACTGGTTGAGTTGAAGAAGCAGTTGGCAGATATGCTCAGCAAAGGACTTATTCGCCCAAGTGCTTCACCCTGGGGATCACCCATTATTTTTGTGGATAAGAGAGATGGTACCACACGCCTGTGTGTGGATTATCGCAGGTTAAATGATGTGACCATCAAGAACAAGTACCCTCTCCCAAAGATCGAGGATCTGTTCGATCAAATGAACGGAGCCCGAGTCTTTTCCAAGATCGATCTTCGGTCAGGGTATCATCAGTTTAAAATCCGAGAGACAGACATTCCCAAGACTGCCTTCACAACCCGTTACGGTTTATTTGAATACACCGTAATGTCCTTTGGTCTGACCAATGCCCCAGCCTATTTTATGAACCTCATGAACAAGATCTTCATGGAGTATCTTGACAAGTTCGTGGTAGTTTTCCTTGATGACATCCTTATTTACTCCAAAACTAAAGAAGAGCATGCTGAACACCTGCGTCTAGTTTTAGCAACCCTCCGAGAGCATCAGTTGTATGCCAAGTTTAGCAAGTGTGAGTTCTGGCTCAGTGAAGTAGCATTTCTCGGACATGTTGTGTCTGCGGGAGGAATTTCTGTTGACCCAGAGAAGATCCAAGCCATTGTGAACTGGGAAGCCCCAACTAGTGTGACTGAAATCCGAAGCTTTCTCGGACTAGCGGGATACTACCGCAAGTTCGTTGAGGGATTCTCCAGTATAGCCAAACCCCTTACCCAACTGCTGAAAAAGGACAAGAAATTTGAATGGACTCAGAAGTGTGAAGAGAGTTTCCAGGAATTAAAGAAGAGATTGACCTCAACCCCTGTCCTGATTATGCCAGACGTCACCAAGATTTTCGACGTGTATTGCGATGCATCACGTCTAGGCCTTGGTTGTGTTCTGATGCAAGAAGGCAAGGTGGTGTCGTATCTGTCTCGACAGTTGCGACCACATGAAGAGAACTACCCAACCCATGACCTGGAGTTATCCGCTGTTGTTCTTGCTCTGAAGACGTGGCGCTCCTATCTGGCGGGACATCGCTGCGAGATCTATACGGATCATAAGAGCTTGAAGTATATCTTCACTCAGAAGGAGTTAAATTTGCGATAGAGAAGGTGGATGGAATTAATCAAGGATTATGATATCGGTATCAATTATCACCCTGGAAAGGCTAATGTAGTTGCCGATGCCCTTAGTCGCAAACCCTGCACCCTGAATGCCATGATCCAAGCAGAACAGCCAGCCCTATTCAAAGAGTTCAAAGATTTTGGACTAGAGCTTGTTAGCCACGGCTATCTCGCCCATTTAGAGTTAGCTCCAACTCTGATAGATCAAATCAAGGAGGCCCAGAAAGGTCATGAGAGCATAGAAGGAATCAAGAAGAAGATTTCTCTCGGTAAAGCGCCTGGTTTTACCGAGGATGCAGAAGGAGTGTTGAGATTCAATGGTCGTATCTGTGTCCCCAATACCTCGGAACTCAAGGAGTTAATCCTAAAGGAAGCCCACGAGACCCCTTACTCAATCCACCCCGGCGGAACCGAGATGTACCAAGACCTTCGTGAAAGATTTTGGTGGCACGGAATGAAACGAGAAATTGGTGTTTTTGTAGCCAAGTGTGATATTTGTCAGCGAGTCAAGGCTGAACATCAGCGACCCGCTGGATTGCTTCAACCCTTAAAGATTCCCGAGTGGAAGTGGGATGAGATTGGAATGGATTTTATCACCGGACTTCCAAGGTCCAACCGAGGCCATGACTCAATATGGGTCATCGTTGACAGGCTGACCAAAGTTGCCCATTTTCTTCCCGTCAACACCACCTATCGGGGAAATCAGTTAGCAGACCTGTATATTTCCAGAATAGTAAGCCTGCATGGTGTGCCTAAGAGGATTGTATCAGATAGAGGCACACAATTCACCTCAAGGTTCTGGAAAGCCCTACACGAAGCCCTCGGAACCAAGTTAGCATTTAGCACAGCTTATCACCCCCAGACCGATGGCCAAACTGAACGAGTGAACCAGATATTAGAGGACATGCTTCGCGCATGTGTCCTAGCCTATGGATCCAAATGGGAAGATTGCCTTCCATTTTGCAGAGTTCTCCTACAACAAGAGTTACCAGTCTAGTCTGCAAATGGCCCCTTTTGAAGCCCTTTACGGCAAGAAGTGTCGTACACCCCTGAATTGGTCCGACACCAGAGAAGGCAAACTGTTTGGACCAGATACCCTCCGTGAGGCTGAAGAGCAAGTCCAGCTTATCCGTGAGCGACTCAAGACCGCCCAATCCCGTCAGAAAAGTTACGCTGATCACAAGCGTTGTGATGACACCTTCAGTATCGGAGATTATGTCTATCTCCGAGTGACACCCCTTAAAGGAATGCAGCGTTTCCATGTCAAAGGAAAACTGGCGCCAAGATATATTGGACCCTTCAAGATCCTTGCTCGTCGAGGAGAGGTGTCATACCAACTGGAGTTGCCTCAGGAGTTAGCAAATTACCACGATGTTTTCCACATTTCCTTGCTCCGGAAATGTCTTGAAGTTCCTGACCAGCCTGATGTTTTCAAAAACATCGACCACCATTCTATCGACCTGAATCAAGATCTGACTTATCGTGAGACGCCCCTCAAGATTCTCGACGAAGATGTTCGTCTTACCCGAAGGCGCGCGATCAAGTTCTACAAAGTTCAGTGGACTAACCACTCTGAAGATGAAGCCACGTGGGAACGCGAAGACTATCTTAGAAGCGAATTCCCAAACCTCTTTAGTGTCCAGGCCTAGCAAATCTCGGGACGAGATTTATTTTAAGGGGGAAAGTATCTGTAACATCCCAAAATATTAATATAATTATTAATGCAGAAATGTGGGCCAACAAAAACTTTTCTTATAAAGATTTGTGTATGTTTAATTCTTGAGTATTGTTGTTTGCTTTGCTTGCAAGATTGTTGAATTCTAGCTCTAATTAAAAGTTTGAAGAAAAAGAAAACAAAGGAAACAAATTACAAAAACATAACACCATGTGACACATGTCACATTAATTTTCCAAAGTGAGAAACATAATTTTATTTTCAACCCTAAAATCAGAGGAGTAATATTCTAAACCCTCCTAGTTGATTTTCACAAACTATTCCCTTTCAATTTTCAAATACAAACACCTCAAATTCAAATTAGAAATTCATTATTGAAATATTTCCAAATATTTCAAAAGAGACTTTGAATCACTTACCAATAATGTATTTAGCCTAGATCCTAAGTTTGGACCCAAAAGAATTAAGTAAAGTAAGAAAATTTAAATAGCCAAAGTGCACTGTTTTGGTTCAGGAATTTCATCAAACACCTGTTGAGCACCACCCTGTTCTTCCCAAACCCGAACCAAGTCGCGGATCAATCGAGCGAATGCGAGTTTGTTTTGTCAAATTGGAGCCCGCACTGCATTCCCCTCATCACCACGATCACGCCGCACTCGGGGACGAGCCAAATGGTGGCTGGGATCGACGGGGAGACGTCGGCGACAGCAGCAGCCGTGCGCACGTCGCCGTGTCGGCACTGTGGCCGCGGCGACGCCGCGCCGTGCCGGCCGCGCTGCTCCCTCTCTCTCCCTCCCTCACCTCCTGGCGCCCTCGCGCGGCAGCAGCACGCAACAGCAGCCACCCGACCGCGCCGCGCCCGCGCCATGCCGACCACGCCGCGCGCCGCCCGAGCACGCTCACGGCAGGGCCAAGAGCCCGAGCGCTCCCCAGCGCGCCACGCCTCCCCTCCTTGCCCGCTCGGTCCCCCGAACACCCCGCAACCCAGACCCCCCCCCCTCCACCGGCCTACGGCGGGCTAGCACGGCCGCGGGCGCCCTCTGCACCGCGTCCACCGTGCGCCGCCCGGCCGCTATAAAAGGCACCCCGTGCCCCTCTTCTCCTCCACACCTCGCCACCACCTCTCCCCCTCACTCATCACTCTCTCGTGCACCGCTAGGGAGCCCAGGCCAGGGCAGCAAGGCCTCAGGCCGCCGTGCCCTCCTCGAGCCGCCGTGCCCGAGGTAGGCGACGACCACGGCCAGGCCGTGTTGCTCCTCCCCTTCGCCCCCCTCTGCCCCCAATCTCTTCCCCATACGCCCCGCACTCACCCGCCCCTTTTCCCCTCTGGTTCGTGCACAGGATCGACGAGGGCGCCTCGCCGGAGTTGGAGCACGGCCGAGGAAGAGGAGCCGCTCGCCGCCGTCGATTGGAGCCGCCCCAGCACGCGCCGCTCGTCCCTAGGCCTTCCCCGAGTCGCCGCCGTCGTTCTGCACCGACCGCACGTCCTCCCGAGCCCCCTAGGTGAGCCCCTTTCCTCCTCGCCGTCGCCGGAGTCGCGCGCCGCCCGTTTCAGGTCGCCGGCGTTGCGGCCGATCGAGGGCCGTTGGATCTAGATCCAACGGTGCCTTACCGGTTCGTTTTAAATAAAGAACCTGACACGCGGACCCCACCTGTCAGTTTTAAATGAAAACCGCGCGCGCACCCGCAGTCGCTGACCAGTGGGTCCCCTCTGTCAGATTTTTCAACATTATCCACTCCTGGTTTTTATTTCGAATTTAGAGTTAATTAAAAATCAGTACTGAACTCAATTTTAGAAAATCCATAACTTTTGATTTACAACTCCAAATGGAACAAATCCAACTGTTCTGGAAAGCTTATGAAAATATCTTTCCAACCCAATTGGTTTCACTCCATTTGGATATATAATAAAAATACACTATTCAAAATAACATAAATGGTTTAAATTCTAAACTAGTTTGTTTCTGATACTCTGATAATCCAAATTAGTTGAAACTAATTTTATTAGGTCACATTTAACTATGGTTAGTCATCCCTAAAAGGGTTTATTTTTAGATGAATACAATTTAAATAATAGCCAAAACCTTATTAATTGGCTTCTGGATTCAAAACAATGTGTAGGGAGTTTGGTAACTCCAATGACCCAAACCCAATTCTGTCATCTTCTACACATCATTAGCTTTCTGTAGAATTTTAGTTTGTATTTTTGTGACAAACAGAACTCAATATATGCAATTAAACATGTGCAACAAGTTTCTGCTCAAATTAAAATACAATGGAATAATGGTTAAATCAATTAAATTGAAACCACATAGTGTTGTTTGATATGTGGAATGATTAATTAGAACCTCTAAAAGTGTATTGCTATGATGATTGTTTGAATAGGCTAGTGATTGGTTGTATTGATTGCTTGTGTATTAGACGAGAACGTTGCCGGATATATCGAGGAGGAAGGATTTGTGGAACCTGAAGACCAAGACCAAGACCACTTTGTTGAGCAAGTGTAACAGCCCAAGTTTGAAAACCTGAAACCCACTGTAATTTTTCCACTTTTGTATAATTGCATCATGGCATTCATATCAACTTACTACTATTATGTCAATTGCAATCAAACCATTTTGAACATGGCATATTTGTCAAGGAAGTTCCAAGAGTTCCAAATATTATATCTGCTTGGTCTCCAAATCATTAAAGGACAACTTATGGAAATATCAACAAAATGCCCTTTTTAACACCTATGAACAAAAGTGCACCAAACCATTTTATTTTGAGGAGCCAATTTTTGTGGTGCCTCTACATGGTATGGGGAGGCTCCCTGAATTTTCTCAGATTTTTATAAAGTGTTTAACTGCCCCCAATTTAATCAAAACAGTGCACTGGTTTTAAAAATAAATAGAAAAGGACCTGTTTGTGATGGAAAATAAAAGGGCCAGGGAGGTTTTTGCAAAAACTCCATCTTCTTCCTGTAGCGACCGCAGCAGCTGCTGCCGCCGGACCCGCTCGACGTGCCGAGCTCTCCTACGCCGCGCCGGACCCCCCCTCCTCCTCTGCTACCCTGGGGGTGGATAAGGTCGCCACCGCGCTGCTCAGCTCTCTCCCCCCCCGATATTTTCTCCTCTTCCTCCCCAACCGAGCCGCCATGGCCACCGGGATGCGCCGCCTCCGCGCCGTCGACTGAGACCTCCCGGAGCAGATCGAAGCGCGCCACTGCCTCGGCCCCGCCGTACTCCTCCTCTCCGACGAACGAATCGAGCTGGGACGCAGCACATCGCCGGGAAACGCTCGTCTTCCTCACGGTCGGCCAGAGCTTCGCCGCGCCATTGCCGCCACTCCCGACCTCCTCCGACCCCGCTGAGCACCTCCACGCGTCGAGGGTGAGCCCCTCGTCCTCCTGGACATCTTCTCCTTCCTCCTTCGTGTCCGAATCGCCGAAACGGTGCTCGCCGGCGACGCGCCACCGCGCCGGCTGCGCATCCCGCAACGGCCACGCGCGCGGCGGACGTGGCGCTGACGTGGGCGCCAGCGTGGCCCGGGGCCCGCTCGTCAGTGGCTCGGGCTAGCCCTGCCCGCGGTGCAAAACGCCCGAGCGTTTTCTCTGCAATTTAATAAAAAGACAGAAATTGTTTCAAACTTCAAAAATTCATAACTTTCAAAATACTTATCCAAATTTAGCAAATAATATACCAAAATGCTCAGAAAAAGAAATGCTATCTAATGGATTGATCCACACTTCCATTACTGCTACTATAATTTTCTGTTTTGCTAAAATGACGAGAGGGGTAGAAATAAAAAGGTGTAGTTTAACTTCATAATAAATTCCTCAACTTGCTAAAATGGTACCCTCTAAGGAAAAATGGTTATGAGCACTGGTTCTACACATTCAGAATAATTCAAGCGGGTACCTAAATTAAAAGTGGAGGGGAACTTAAAAACAAATAGAAAAATATATCTCCTATGTCGTTGAATGATTATTCTTAGCATCCCATTTAAATGTCATATAGTTGTGATAATAGTTCAGTGCATTAAAATGTCATACCATCATGTGTTTGCGCATTGCATATGAATTGCTTGTATTGATTGTGTTCTTTCCGGTGTTTTACGCATCGATAGATCCAGGAACCGGGGTCTCGCCACAATACCCCGAAGATCAGTATTACCCGCCTGCTGAGCAAGGCAAGCGTGATCCCCACCCTCTTGCATATCTTATCCTATTTTCTGCAAAGTATTTTCTCCACTATGATATTGCATGCGGTTCCAAATGTCAATTTGATTGGATTAGAGTATCCTAAAGTTGCACTCAGTTACCGAAGCCATTACCTGTTTCCCCTCCTATTACCCATAGAATTGTGTTGATGGCCGGAATTAATTACTTTGCTAGGTTGTTGCTTAGCCATGCTTAGTTAACTGCTTAGTGGTCCGATGGATATTCATGTTGGGATCAGAGGTGGAAATTCCGCGGATGATGGTGGAGAAATGGTGGTAACATATAATGAAATGCTAAAAGGTGGGGATGAGAGGCCACATGGTATGTGGTGGGTTGTCTCGTTCTCGCCGCCTCAGTGCGAGTTCTCGCCTTCGAGCCAAGTTGAGCGTGCTACCATGCGTGGGTATATGGAACCTCGTCGACCGACTAACTTGTGTCGGACTAGCCGAGGGTCCTCTAGTTTGGCTTTCCATTTGCGCGTGTGTTAAGATGGTGGCCAAGACTGAGATGAGGATGATGGTGGTAGGAAAATGAGTGGCCGAGGGGCAGGG
The DNA here is from genome assembly GCA_026929855.1 of Poa annua. Classification (NCBI taxonomy): domain Eukaryota; kingdom Viridiplantae; phylum Streptophyta; class Magnoliopsida; order Poales; family Poaceae; genus Poa; species Poa annua. The sequence goes on from CM049432.1 coordinate 26,980,105, forward strand.
TGTTGGAGGCACTGAACTTGTCCCCCAGTCACTGATGATCCTAGGTTAGTCCAAAGCGAGGTAAAGGTCGTAGCCGTTCCCACCCAGCCGGCTTTCCCAGGAAGAGAGCTAGTTGTACAGGCAATGGGTCGGACGGTACGCATGGATAAGAAGCTGGGAGGTCCCTCGGGAACCTGGCGACTTTCACATTGTACACCCCCTGCAGGGATAAATCTTTTCGAAAAGCCGTGTCCACGGTTAAGGACGACTTGGTGACGAATTCAGGGATCATAGAATAACTTTAACGGAATGATTAAAAACTGGGTACTAAAGGTACCACTCACGAATGTAAGGTTGACTTCCTCGAGGTTGATTCGGGGAGGTGCCTTTGTTAAACAGGTATAGTGGTGGAAGAGGATGAGTAAGTGAATAAAAGAAAAGAGTTACTTCTTACCCCTCTTCGAAAATGTTCTGATAGTCGATGCCTTGGAGTCATATTTTAAGAATAAAATCAGCTTTACGCAAAACAGCCATAAAACCTTGAGAGCCAATCATAGAGCAAATAGCTCAAAATCTTGCTGAGTTCGTCGAACTCACCCTTGTTTATTTTTGTTTCAGAGGAGGACTTTACCTACCCCGAAGGTGGGTTCTATGTTGACATCGACGAGTAGTCTGGGGTTCCCGGGTGGCAGCCTGGGGCAACTAGGAACCAGCTGGCACGGGATTGTTTATCTGTAGGCCTCTTAGGCCATATTTGGATCTTGTTGTTTAGAACAACTTAATTTGCTTCCGCTTGATGTACTGATGGGTCTGTGACCTTGGATTGTAATATTTGCTATCTTTCTCTACTAAGAGTTGAACTATATTATCTTGAGTCGTACGGTCTGTCATGTGCCAGGTGTTCCGGTGTCTTAGTCTCTTTATTATACTCGAGGGCTATGCTTTGGATATGGCATGATCGAAGGGTTGTGTTGCCGATGATCCATGCCGAGCACGCCTGCCGATGTTTACTCGGCCTGGGAGTGGTAACCCCAGTAACCTTCGATTATGTAGCATGACCACCGACACATAGCATCATTGTATAATTCATGGACTGGGGCATTACAACTTGGTATCAGAGCAGTACCGCCTGTAGGAAACCCTTACTACTGGTCGACGTTGAGTCTAGTGTTGGTAAAAATATTTTAAACTAAAAATGAGTTGTGAAAACCATCTTAGGATTCTTTTACTCCTTATCTGGTTACCCTCTAATCTCGGAGCCATATTACCTCTATTTGTTTTGGGCCTTATTACGTGTCGCTTCCGCCGCGCATGGCTTGTCATACAAGTGGTGTACTCTTACTCACTTTGGGTTCAGGGCGCGGGGCGACCAGCTTTTGGGGCTCCCGTCCCTCTGTTTGCCTTCAGGATCTTTTTCCTTGCTGTTCCTAGTCTCTACCCGAGTTCTATTTTCATTCCTGACTCTAGAGTCTCCGGACCTGACATTTGAACTATTTTTGCTACAGATGACTGGTTCGGGCTTGGTTGTTCGCCTCACTCGATGTGAGGGTGTTCGAGGGTTCCCCGCCTTGTTTGCAGCAGCTTTGGCCAGCCAGGGTTGTAGGTGGTACCCGGAGTACACGGTGTATGAGGAGTATGCACCGTACAGCCAGGCGCAATTCTTCTGTAAGGTGCGCGTGCTCAACGACGAGGGTCGCGTTGAGAACGTAGCTGGAGGCGTGGGTATGACTGTGGAGCAGGCGGTTCAGGAGGCCGCGTATAACGGCCTCTCTATTTACCGCAGCTACTGTCCGTACCTCGCTAACCAGGCGTCGGATTTCTGCCACTTCCCAGCTGCCGACGACAGCACGTCGGGTGTTTACCGTGCTGTGTACAGCAGCGGCGAGATGGAGTCGGACAGCAGGCACCGGGCACTGATTGAGCTAGTCCGAGCGTTGGACCGTCGAGCCCGGCAGTGGTACCTCTACGCTGTCTCGGCGCGCGCTAGCCACCGTCATACTCTGATGAGTATGCGCCCGTATGTCATGGATGGGACGCTTCCTCTCACACTACTTCGCCCACCCCCGTTGGAGGAGTTGCCTACCGACGTTTGCAGTCCGGATGTTGGTGGCGTAACCCCGCCTACCGGTCCTCACCGAGACCCGAGGCTTACTGCACTCGAGTCGCCGTATGGCCACCAGCCTGCCAGTGCGCGTCGCTTCCGCACTCCCCCGGCGCCACTTGATGAGGATGTCATGGCGTACTACTAGCCATGTGTAATACCAGGAGATGCTCGAGTGATTGTGCCTTCCTGCGAGTTGTGACAATTACTCCTCTGTTTGTATCTCTGAAGCCTGGAGCAGTAGAGCTCGTTATGTAACAGACTCGTCACTGTTATCTTCCTAGTAACCATTCGGTGTAATATGTATGAGGCTTGTACCTCTCTCTCGCAGCAGACTGTGGATTGTACTAGAACCTATATTTGTGAACTCAGCTCCATCTATGCGTGCGTTTAGTAATGTGCATGTTGTTCTATCTGTTGCTACTACCAGTTCTGCTGTCCCTAATTTTTGTGTACAAAGATGGCACGATGGGATGCTAACTGTGTCCTTGTCAATATCCAGAATGACGGGCCGTCGCCGTGGCGAAGATTTACCGCCACCTCCCACAATGGCGGAGGTCCTCCTACTTATGGAGGAGGGCCGTGTGCGCAGCGACCGACTCCTCGAGCAGTTGGTGCACCAAGTGAACCGGAGGAATAACGATTGTCATAATCTCACTGAGTTCCTGCGGTCCCAGCCACCGTCCTTCTCCGATGCTAAGGAGCCCTTGGACGCAGATGACTGGCTGCGTGCACTGGAGCGCAAGTTCGCTGCCCTGCATGTTCCAGCTGTGGAACAAGTCAACTTCGCCACTTACCTGTTGGCGGGTGCAGCGGGCGCGTGGTGGGAGAGCCACCAGGCGATGTTCGCTGCTGGACATGTTTTCACCTGGGAGGAGTTTCGCACTGCCTTCCGCGCTGCCTACATTCCCAAGCCCCTCATGGACTTGAAGAGGAGGGAGTTCCTGGACTTGCTTCAGGGACGGATGGACATTCCAGTCTATGGTCATGAGTTCAGCCGTCTCTCCCGTTACGCCCCTCGAGATGTGACCAATGATGCGGACAAGCAGGAGTTGTTCCGCAAGGGGCTCAATCCAAGGCTTCGTTACGAGTTGCTGCCCTTCAAGTTCCCGAGCTACCAGGAACTGTACAACCAGGCTCTCACACTGGAACAGGGAAGGAAAGAACTAGAGGCCACTAAGAGGCCACTTCAGGGGGATCATCAGAGCTCCTCGGCTGCTGACGGCAAGAAGCGTAGGGTCTTCGTCCCCTATAGCTCTGTGCCCCGTCCTCCGTTTGTGCCAAGGACCTCGGAGTACAGGCCACCTCCGCCGCGCCCTCCTACTCCAAAAGTGGGCCCGGGCGGAAGTGGTTATCGTCCTCAACTCCCTGCACCACCAACAAGCACGTGCTACAGCTGTGGCCAGCCAGGCCACTACTCCAGGGAATGCCCGAGGAAGGCGCCACCACCAGCACCTGCCACGCCCGTAGCCAAGACGGGTACGGCTAGTCGTGGTCGCATGAACCACGTCACTGTTGAAGACGTGGAGGACGACCCCAGTGTTCTCATGGGTACGCTTCGAATTGCTAAAGCTCTAGCTACAGTGCTGTTTGATTCTGGAGCATCACATTCATTCATTTCGGTAGCATTTGCACAACGAAACAATATCCCGTTTGAAGAGTTGGAAGCACCGTTATATGTCACCAGCCCGGGTACTCGTTGGCAAACCAAAAGGGTGACCCCCGAAGTTTCAATTAATATAGGCTCATTCCCCTTCCCGTTTCCGCTGATAGCCTTCAATTCAACCGGCTTTGATGCCATATTGGGTATGAACTGGCTAGGGAAATACAAGGCTAACCTCGACTGTGCTGCCAGAACCATCACCGTGACCTCATCTTCCGGAGAAATGGTGGAGTATTGGTCTGCTCAGTCCAGCCCTCCATCTACATCCAGGCCCAACTCACCTGAGCTTCTCCTTTGCCTTATGGAAGGCTTATCCCCTCCTGAAATCCAAGACATCCACGTTGTGTGTGACTTCCCGGATGTGTTCCCGGAGGAATTGCCTGGCATGCCACCTGATCGAAGTGTGGAGTTCGTCATAGAGTTGCTTCCCGGTACCGCGCCGGTTGCCAAGAAGCCCTACCGGATGCCGGTGGAGGAGCTGGCGCTGTTAAAGGAGCAAATTGATGAACTGTTAGCGAAAGAGTTCATTCGGCCGAGCAGTTCACCGTGGGGTTGTCCCGTACTCTTCGTCAAGAAGAGGGATTCTACCGTGCCTCGTCTAGTCTCTGACTACAGGTCGTTAAATGCGGTGACAGTCAAAAACAAGTACCCTATTCCTCGCATCAATGATCTATTGGATCAACTAGCTGGAGCAACGGTATTTTCCAAGATGGACCTGAGATCAGGGTACCATCAGATCAAGATCAGAGAGCAGGATATCCCAAAGACGGCATTTGTTACTCGCTATGGCTCATATGAATATACCGTTATGTCCTTTGGTCTCACCAATGCTCCTGCGACGTTCATGAGGCTCATGAACTCCGTCTTCATGGATTATCTCGACAAGTTTGTTGTCATTTACATCGATGACATTCTCGTCTACTCCAAAACCGATGAAGAGCATGCCGAACATCTTCGTTTGATCCTGACACGCCTTCGAGAACACCGCCTCTATGCCAAGTTCTCCAAGTGTGAGTTTTGGTTGGATAATCTCATATTCCTTGGACATGTGATATCCGCAAATGGAGTGGTTGTCGTTCCCGACAAGGTTCGAACTATTATGGATTGGATAACTCCCATGTCTGTCAAGGACATCCGAAGCTTTCTGGGATTGGCAGGTTACTACCGCCGATTCATCGAAGGGTTCTCCAAAATAGCCAAGCCTCTGACCAACCTTCTCAAGAAGGATACAAGGTTCGTATGGACGGACCAAGCTGAGGAGAGCTTCAAAACCCTGAAGGCCAAACTCACTTCTGCTCCTGTGCTTGCCCTGCCAGACGCAAGCAAGGATTTCGTGGTCTTCTGTGACGCCTCTCTGCAAGGCTTGGGCTGTGTGTTAATGCAAGATGGCCATGCAGTGGCATATGCCTCTCGCCAATTGAAGACACATGAGGAAAACTACCCGACTCATGATTTGGAGCTTGCCGCAGTGGTTTATGCTCTGAAGAAATGGAGACCATACCTGTTTGGTAACCGTTGCGAGATTTACTCAGATCACAAGAGTCTGAAGTACCTTTTCACTCAGCCGGATCTAAATCTCAGGCAAAGACGTTGGTTGGAGTTAATTAAAGACTATGATGTGAGTCTGAATTACCAACCCGGCAAGGCGAACGTCGTGGCTGACGCGCTAAGTCGAAAAGCTTATAGCAACAACCTGATGGTCGAGAAGGCTCAACCTGCTCTCCATGAAGAGTTCGCCCGTTTGAACCTAGAAATTGTCCCTGCTGGCTATCTCGCAAATCTGGAAATCAAATCTACTCTGGTAGACCAGATAAAGGAGGCGCAGAAACAAGATGTTGGCGTTCTTAATATCAGGAAGAACATTGCTAGTGGAAAGGCCAAATGCTTCTCGGAGAATGAAGCGGGAATCGTGTACTTTGGTGACCGTCTGGTAGTGCCAAAGGAACAGAATCTGAAGGAGCTGATCCTCAAAGAAGCGCATGATTCCCCTCTCTCTATTCATCCCGGTAGTACTAAAATGTACCAAGACCTCAGACCACTATTCTGGTGGACTCGGATGAAACGAGAAATCGCCAAGTAGGTTTCTGAATGCGACACATGTCGTCGTGTAAAGGCTGAACATCAAAGGCCTGCTGGCACTCTTCGCCCGATTGCGATACCAGAATGGAAGTGGGATGAGATTGGTATGGACTTTATTACGGGTCTGCCAAAGTCTCCCAAGGGCAACGATGCTATCTGGGTGATCATCGATCGACTATCCAAAGTGGCTCACTTCCTCCCAGTGCGAGTCGACATCACAGCTGCTAAGCTGGCTGACCTGTATGCCTCCCGGATCATCGTACTCCACGGTGTTCCCCAGAGGATAATCTCTGATCGTGGCAGCTTGTTCACCTCCAAGTTCTGGACGAGTTTCCAACAAGCCATGGGAACCCGCCTCAACTTCAGCACCGCCTTCCATCCCCAAACTGATGGACAGACCGAAAGGGTGAACCAAGTTCTGGAGGACATGCTTCGAGCTTGCGTAATCTCTTTCGGAAAGGGGTGGGAAAAATACCTTCCCTACGCTGAGTTCTCCTACAACAATAGCTATCAAGCGAGTCTGGGTATGGCCCCATTCGAGGTTCTGTATGGAAGGAAATGCCGAACTCCGCTAAATTGGTCCGAGACCGGAGAGAGGCAACTCTTGGGTCCAGAGGTGATCAATGAAGCTGAGGAGAAGGTGAAAATCATACGAGAGAATCTGAAGATTGCCCAGTCTAGGCAGAAGAGCTACTATGATAAGCACCATCAGGAGGTCCATTATGAAATTGGTGACAAGGCCTATCTACGCGTCTCTCCTCTTCGTGGTGTTCGTCGCTTTGGAATCAAGGGAAAATTGGCCCCTCGTTTTGTTGGCCCTTTCACTATTCTGGCCAAACGAGGAGATCTATCCTACCAACTCGAACTCCCAGCCAACTTTCCGGATGTACATGATGTGTTCCATGTATCCCAACTCCGCCGTTGCTTCAAGGATCCTATCCGTGGAGTCAGTCATGAGGAGCTGGATATCCAGGCGGATCTCACGTATCGCGAGCATCCCACACATATCCTAGATGAAGCAGAAAGGAAGACTCGGAATAAGACTACCAAGTTCTTCAAAGTTCAGTGGTCTCACCATTCCGAAGAAGAAGCTACCTGGGAAAGAGAGTCTAGTCTTCGTGAGGAATATCCCGACTTTCTTCCGCCACTTTAGAATCTCGGGACGAGATTCCTGTAAACCCACTGTAAAGCCCAAGTTTGAAAAACCTGAAACCCACTGTAATTTTTCCACTTTTGTGTAATTGCATCATGGTATTCATATCAACTTGCTACTATTATGTCAATTGCAATCAAACCATTTTGAACATGGCATATTTGTCAAGGAAGTTCCAAGAGTTCCAAATATTATCTCTGCTTGGTCTCCAAATCATTAAAGGACAACTTATGGAAATATCAACAAAATGCCCTTTTTAACACCTATGAACAAAAGTGCACCAAACCATTTTATTTTGAGGAGCCAATTTTTGTGGTGCCTCTACATGGTATGGGGAGGCTCCCTGAATTTTCTCAGATTTTTATAAAGTGTTTAACTGCCCCAATTTAATCAAAACAGTGCACTGGTTTTAAAAATAAATAGAAAAGGACCTGTTTGTGATGGAAAATAAAAGGGCCAGGGAGGTTTTTGCAAAAACTCCATCTTCTTCCTGTAGCGACCGCAGCAGCTGCTGCCGCCGGACCCGCTCGACGTGCCGAGCTCTCCTACGCCGCGCCGGACCCCCCCTCCTCCTCTGCTGCCCTGGGGGTGGATAAGGTCGCCACCGCGCTGCTCAGCTCTCTCCCCCCCCCCCCCCCCCCGATATTTCCTCCTCTTCCTCCCCCACCGAGCCGCCATGGCCACCGGGATGCGCCGCCTCCGCGCCGTCGACTGAGACCTCCCGGAGCAGATCGAAGCGCGCCACTGCCTCGGCCCCGCCGTACTCCTCCTCTCCGACGAACGAATCGAGCTGGGACGCAGTACATCGCCGGGAAACGCTCGTCTTCCTCACGGCCGGCCGGAGCTTCGCCGCGCCATTGCCGCCACTCCCGACCTCCTCCGACCCCGCTGAGCACCTCCACGCGTCGAGGGTGAGCCCCCCGTCCTCCTGGACATCTTCTCCTTCCTCCCTCGTGTCCGAATCGCCGAAACGGTGCTCGTCGGCGACGCGCCACCGCGCCGGCTGCGCATCCCGCAACGGCCACGCGCGCGGCGGACGTGGGCGCCAGCGTGGCCCGGGGCCCGCTCGTCAGTGGCTCGGGCTAGCCCTTCCCGCGGTGAAAAACGCCCGAGCGTTTTCTCTGCAATTTAATAAAAAGACAGAAATTGTTTCAAACTTCAAAAATTCATAACTTTCAAAATACTTATCCAAATTTAGCAAATAATATACCAAAATGCTCAGAAAAAGAAATGCTATCTAATGGATTGATCCACACTTCCATTACTGCTACTATAATTTTCTGTTTTGCTAAAATGACGAGAGGGGTAGAAATAAAAAGGTGTAGTTTAACTTCATAATAAATTCCTCAACTTGCTAAAATGGTACCCTCTAAGGAAAAATGGTTATGAGCACTGGTTCTACACATTCAGAATAATTCAAGCGGGTACCTAAATTAAAAGTGGAGGGGAACTTAAAAACAAATAGAAAAATATATCTCCTATGTCGTTGAATGATTATTCTTAGCATCCCATTTAAATGTCATATAGTTGTGATAATAGTTCAGTGCATTAAAATGTCATACCATCATGTGTTTGCGCATTGCATATGAATTGCTTGTATTGATTGTGTTCTTTCCGGTGTTTTACGCATCGATAGATCCAGGAACCGGGGTCTCGCCACAATACCCCGAAGATCAGTATTACCCGCCTGCTGAGCAAGGCAAGCGTGATCCCCACCCGCTTGCATATCTTATCCTATTTTCTGCAAAGTATTTTCTCCACTATAATATTGCATGCGGTTCCAAATGTCAATTTGATTGGATTAGAGTATCCTAAAGTTGCATTCAGTTACCGAAGCCATTACCTGTTTCCCCTCCTATTACCCATAGAATTGTGTTGATGGCCGGAATTAATTACTTTGCTAGGTTGTTGCTTAGCCATGCTTAGTTAACTGCTTAGTGGTCCGATGGATATTCATGTTGGGATCAGAGGTGGAAATTCCGCGGATGATGGTGGAGAAATGGTGGTAACATATAATGAAATGCTAAAAGGTGGGGATGAGAGGCCACATGGTATGTGGTGGGTTGTCTCGTTCTCGCCGCCTCAGTGCGAGTTCTCGCCTTCGAGCCAAGTTGAGCGTGCTACCATGCGTGGGTATATGGAACCTCGTCGACCGACTAACTTGTGTCGGACTAGCCGAGGGTCCTCTAGTTTGGCTTTCCATTTGCGCGTGTGTTGAGATGGTGGCCAAGACTAAGATGAGGATGATGGTGGTAGGAAAATGAGTGGCCGAGGGGCAGGGTGTTGGAGGCACTGAACTTGTCCCCCAGTCACTGATGATCCTAGGTTAGTCCAAAGCGAGGTAAAGGTCGTAGCCGTTCCCACCCAGCCGGCTTTCCCAGGAAGAGAGCTAGTTGTACAGGCAATGGGCCGGACGGTACGCATGGATAAGAAGCTGGGAGGTCCCTCGGGAACCTGGCGACTTTCACATTGTACACCTCCTGCAGGGATAAATCTTTTCGAAAAGCCGTGTCCACGGTTAAGGACGACTTGGTGACGAATTCAGGGATCATAGAATAACTTTAACGGAATGATTAAAAACTGGGTACTAAAGGTACCACTCACGAATGTAAGGTTGACTTCCTCGAGGTTGATTCGGGGAGGTGCCTTTGTTAAACAGGTACAGTGGTGGAAGAGGATGAGTAAGTGAATAAAAGAAAAGAGTTACTTCTTACCCCTCTTCGAAAATGTTCTGATAGTCGATGCCTTGGAGTCATATTTTAAGAATAAAATCAGCTTTACGCAAAACAGCCATAAAACCTTGAGAGCCAATCATAGAGCAAATAGCTCAAAATCTTGTTGAGTTCGTCGAACTCACCCTTGTTTATTTTTGTTTCAGAGGAGGACTTTACCTACCCCGAAGGTGGGTTCTATGTTGACATCGACGAGTAGTCTGGGGTTCCCGGGTGGCAGCCTGGGGCAACTAGGAACCAGCTGGCACGGGATTGTTTATCTGTAGGCCTCTTAGGCCATATTTGGATCTTGTTGTTTAGAACAACTTAATTTGCTTCCGCTTGATGTACTCATGGGTCTGTGACCTTGGATTGTAATATTTGCTATCTTTCTCTACTAAGAGTTGAACTATATTATCTTGAGTCGTAGGGTCTGTCATGTGCCAGGTGTTCCGGTGTCTTAGTCTCTTTATTATACTCGAGGGCTATGCTTTGGATATGGCATGATCGAACGGTTGTGTTGCCGATGATCCATGCCGAGCACGCCTGCCGATGTTTACTCGGCCTGGGAGTGGTAACCCCAGTAACCTTCGATTATGTAGCATGACCACCGACACATAGCATCATCGTATAATTCATGGACTGGGGCATTACAGCAAGGCAAGCTACTCTCTGAGCTTGCACATAACTTATGCATCTAGATTTACAAATCATTTTCAAAAGCAAAGGTTTACAAAACCCTTTTTCAAAAGTATATAGAGATTATTTTGCCACCATATGTAGTAGTATATGCTAAAACTATAGGATGGAAAAACCAAGAATTATTTATTCAAGACACCTTTGAAACTTGTGTGGATATAAAGCACTATGATATGGTGTTGGAGTAAAGAAATGGAGAAAGGTGGTTTTTGAGAAAAGCACATTGTGTCATAGTACTTACGTCGATCAGCCGATACTCTGTGCGACCACATTTACCCACATATGGGAAAGGGCTTAGTCATATAGTTTGCTCTTATTAGTATGGGACACTGCATCAACGGAGATGACTCTGTTATGCATGAGGGAATGGTTTGACGACCTACCCCTGACCTGGGTCCTCTCTCAACATCTATGAGTAGATAAGGAGGAGGATAGAAGGATGTCCTCTATACACCGCCAGATAAAGCATGTGAGTCCTCACACTTAGATCCCGACGGGCTGGGTTAAATGTCGATGGGAAGTATCATATGGGCAGGATCCTATACTAGCATGAGCAAAGGAAAGACTAGGGTCGGTGACTCAACTTTGCATACCACGGGTATGGCGAAGCGTGGCTGACACGATGAGTTATCGGATGAGTGTGGGAAAAGCGTGCTACCTCTACAGAGGGTAATTAAACTATTCGAATAGCCGAGTCCTCGGATATGGACAGTTGAGAGGCCCTACTTTGACCATGTGCAAATTTTGGGGAAAAGGATTGAGTTTCAAAAGAAAAAGGAATTGGGGAATGTTCCATACACCTATACCAACGGATCGGTATGAGGTAGTTGGAGAATGATTACCATAATGGTTTATGGTCGGAAAAGGAGGAGTTTTGGAAGAAAACTAATAACATTGAGATATTAAGAGTAGTTATAATTTCCTTATCTTCTTCAACAAAGATATAGAGATGTCTTGAGTAAATTAAAGTGTGAAACTAAAACTGAGATTAGTGCACTCATGTTGGAGTAGTTTGCGAGTACATTCAAATGTACTCATACTAGCTTTGTCTCTGGCTATTGTCGTAGCCAGACTTCGAGGAGTCCTACGCCCAGGAAGAGTATGGCGACATCTATGCCAACTAAGGATCTTCATAAGTCGACTGCATGTCGGGTCATCGCTAGGATTTGATGTCTACTACGCCTTATTTCCGCTGATTGTTTTGGTTTGGCCCTTGAAGGCACTTATGTAAGACCTGGTCTAGATGACCATTTATGTAAGACTTTAATTCGGTATTGTAATGGATGTAAACTTTGGTATTCAGTTCGGATTATGTGCAACGATAGACTGATCATGGGATCGTTGTGTTAAGCATAATCGGGTATTTCGGACAGCTAGTCCGGGGTCCCCACACTCAGCTGCTCGCAACCAACCAGGCTGCGCAGGCCACCCTGGAGGGGGACCGCAAGGGCCTCTCCGAGCGCGAACAGCGGCTGGCCCTCAAGGAGAAGGAGCTGCAGCAGCACGACCAGCAGCGCCTTCAGGCGGAGAAGGACCTAGTCGTCCAGCGCGAGGCCCTCGAAGCGCGCGAAGGAGACCTGGCCAAGGCGATCTCGAAGTATGATGAGAACGTCGCTGCCCAGAAGCTTGCCTACGAGCGTTTCGAGCGGCGCTTCGCCGAGAAGAAGAAAGAGGCTGAGGATGCCCTCGTGGAGCGCGAGAAGCAATTCCGCCTGTCCAGCTCTCAGAAGTACCGCGACCTGGCCTAGAAGCAGTAGGACCGCTTCAAGGCCAAGCAAGCCGCAGACGCTCGGCGGATCGCTGAGCTTGAGAAGGCCAACACCAAGCTGGAGACCCGCCTGAAGCACGCCAAGGATGGCCAACGCCGGGCGGAGGAGGCCCGTGACGAGGCAGTCCACGACCTCAACTCCTTGGCCAAGGATGTGGAGGAGCAGGTGGCACCGACGATGGAGCGGGCAGCGGAGGCGTCGGACTCGGCCCAGGCGGCCAGTGCGCTCACGAAGCAGCGTGAGCGTATGTTCGAGGCCTTGGGCGCCCGGGACAACGAGCTTGCTGTGCAGCTCGGCGCGGACGCGCCGCACACTGAGGTCCAAGGCCGTGGTGATACTGCCATGTACCTGGTCTATTCTGACCAGCTCTTCGCGGCCCTCGAGAGCCCTGTCGCCGAGCTCCGCGAAATGATCGAGGACGAGAGCCGGCAGCTCCTTGGGGTGGTTGTTGATCGCATCTGTAACATCCCAAAAATATTAATACAATTATTAGTGCAAAAATGTGGGCCAACAAAAACTTTTCTTATAAAAATGTGTGTATGTTTAATTCTTGAGTGTTGCTTGTTGCATTGTTTGCAAGATTGTTGAATTCTAGCTCTAATTAAAAATTTGAGGAAAAGAAAACAAATAAAACAAATCACAAAAACAAAACACCATGTGACACATGTCACATTATTTTTCCAAATTAAGAAGCATAATTTTATTTTCACACCAAAATCAATGGAGTAATATTATAAACACTCCAAATTAATTTTTACAAAGTATTCCCTTTCAAAAACTCAAATTCAAACCTCAAATTCAGATTAGAAATTCATTATTGAAATATTTCAAAATATTTCAAAAAGACTTTGTAACACTCACCAATAATATACTTAGCCTAGATCCTAAGTTTGGACCCAAAAGAATTAAGAGAAATATGGAAAATTAAATAGCCAAAATGCTACTGTTTTGGTTCAGGCATTTCAGCAAACACTTGTGGAGCACCACCCTGTTCTTCCCAAACCGAGCCAAATCCTTGGATGATTTGATCGAATTCGATCAAATTGATGCAAGCTTATGTCCCCTCTCGAATTGCCTCACCCCTCCAACCTCACCGCACTCAAGAATGCGAGGAATTGGCCTCGGGAGCGCCGAGGAACCGCCGGAGACAGCAGCGGGCGCGCGCACGTCGCCATTGTCGGCACTGTGGCCGCGCAGGCGCCGCGCCGTGCTGGCCGCTCCGTGCCCCCCTCGCTCTCCCTCACCTCCTGGCGCCCTCGCGCAGCGGCAACACACACCAGCACGCCCCGACCGCGCCGCGCCCGCGCCACGCCGTGCACGTCGTGCACCGCCCGAGCGCGCTCACGGCCAGCCCGCCCCGTCTCGCACGCGCAGCACGCGCCACGCAGCCGCACCTTGCCCATTCGGTCCCCTGAGCATCCCGCAGCCTAGCCACACCCTCCACCGGCCTACGGCGAGCACGCACGGCCGCCAGTGCCCTCTGCATCGCGTCCACCGTGCGCCGCCCGACCGCTATAAAACGGCGCCCCGTGCCCCTCTTCTCACCACACCGCCACTGCCTCTCCCCCTCTCATACCACCCGTCTCGAGCACCGCCTGGAGGGCGACGCCGTCGCCGCAAAGCCCAGCCGCCCGTGGGTCTCCTCGAGCTCGCCGTGCCCGACGTAGACGACGACCACGGCCAGGCCGTGCTACCCTTCCCCTTTCCTTCTCTCTGGCCGCACCCCCTTCTCCATGAACCCCTCGCTCACCCGCCCCTTTTTCCCCTCTGGATTGTGCCCAGGAACGGCGCAGCGGACTCGCCGGAGTTGGAGCACGGCCGTGGACGGAGGAGCTTCACGCCGTCGTCGCCAGGAGCCTCCCCAGCCCGCGCCACCTCGCCCCCGAGCTTCCCCGAGCCGCCGCACCCCTCATGCACCGTCGCCGTCGTCTCCTGAGCCCCTAGGTGAGCAGCCCGTCCTCGACGCCGTCGCCGGAGCCACGGCGCCGCCCGTTTCTGGTCGCCGCCGGCGCGCTCGCTCCGGGCCGTTGGATTTAGATCCAACGGTAGCGTACCGCTTCGCGTTTTAGTCGCTGACCCGCGGGCCCCGCACGTCAGATTTTTAAACATTTCCCAGTCACTGACGAGTGGACCCCACCCGTCAGGATTCTCAACATTATCCACTCCTGGTTTTTAATTCGAATTTAGGTTTAAATTGAAATCAGTACTGAACTCCATTTTAGAAATTCATAACTTTAGATTTACAACTCCAAATGAAGCAAATCCAACTGTTCTGGAAAGCTTATGAAATTCTCTATCCAACTAAACTAGTTTCACTCCATTTGGATATATAATAAAAATACACTATTCAAAATACCATAAATGGTTTAAATACTAAACTAGTTTGTTTCTGATACTCTGATAATCCAAATTAGTTGAAACTAATTTTATTAGGTCACATTTAACTATGGTTAGCCATCCCTAAAAGGGTTTAATTTTTAGATGAATATTATTTAAATAATAGCCAAAACCTTATTAATTGGCTTCTGGATTCAAAACAATGTGTAGGGAGTTTGGTAACTCCAAATGACCCAAACCCAATAGTGTCATCTTCTACACATCATTAGCTTCCTGTAGAATTTTAGTTTGTATTTTTGTGACAAACAGAACTCAAGCTATGCAATTAAACATGTGCAACAAGTTTCTGCCCTAATTAAAATACAATGGAATAATGGTTAAATCAATTAAATTGAAACCACATAGTGTTGTTTGATATGTGGAATGGTTAATTAGGACCTCTAAGAGTGTATTGCTATGATGATTGTTTGAATAGGCTAGTGATTGGTTGTATCGATTGCTTGTGTATTAGACGAGAACGTTGCCGGATATATCGAGGAGGAAGGATTTGTGGAACCTGAAGACCAAGACCAAGACCACTTTGTTGAGCAAGGCAAGCTACTCTCTGAGCTTTCACATAACTTATGCATCTAGATTTACAAATCATTTTTCAAAGCCAAAGGTTTATAAAACCCTATTTTAAAAGTATATAGAGATTATTTTGCCACCCAATGTAGAAGTATATGCTAAAACTATAGGATGGAAAAAAACCAAGATTTGTTTATTCAAAACTCCTTTGAAAACTTGTGTGGATATAAAGCACTATGATATGGTGTTGAAGTAAAGAAATGGAGAAAGGTGGTTTTGAGAAAAGCACATTGTGTCTTAGTACTTACGTCGATCAGTCGATACTCTGTGCGACCACATTTACCCCCATATGGGAAAGGGCCTAGTCATATAGTTTGCTCTTATTAGTATGGGACACTGCATCAACAGAGATGACTCCGTTATGCATGAGGGGATGGTTTGACGACCTACCCCTAACCTGGGTCCTCTCTCAACATCTATGAGTAGATAAGGAGAAGGATAGAAGGATGTCCCCTATACACCGCCAGATAAAACATGTGAGTCCTCACACTTAGATCCCGACGGGCTGGGTTAAGTGTCGATGGGAAGTATCATATGGGCAGGATCCTATACTAGCATGAGCAAAGGAAAGACTAGGGTCGGTGACTCAACTTCGCATACCGCTGGTATGGCGAGACGTGGCTGACACGATGAGTTATCGGATGAGTGTGGGAAAAGCGTGCTACCTCTGCAGAGGGTAATTAAACTATTCGAATAGCCGAGTCCTCGGATATGGACAGTTGAGAGGCCCTACTTTTACCATGTGCAAGTTTTGGGAAAAGAATTGAGTTTTAAAAGAAAAAGAAATTGGAGAATGTTCCATACACCTATACCAACGGATCGGTATGTGGTAGTTGGAAAATGATTACCATAATGGTTTATGGTCGGAAAAGGAGGAGTTTTTGAAGAAACTAATAACATTGAGATATTACGAGTAGTTATAATTTCCTTATCTTCTTCAACAAAGATATAGAGATGTCTTAAATAAATAAAAGTGTGAAACTAAAATTGAGACTAGTGCACTCATGTTGGAGTAGTTTGCGAGTACATTCAAATGTACTCATACTAGCTTTGTCTCTGGCTATTGTCGTAGCCAGACTTCGAGGAGTCCTACGCCCAGGAAGAGTATGGCGACATCTATGCCAACTAAGGATCTTCATAAGTCGACTGCCTGTCGGGTCATCGCTAGGATTTGATGTCTACTACGCCTTATTTCCGCTGATTGTTTTGGTTTGGCCCTTGAAGGCACCTATGTAAGACTTGGTCTGAATGACCATTTATGTAAGACTTTAATTCGGTATTGTAATGGATGTAAACTTTGGTATTCAATTCGGGTTATGTGCAACGACAGACTGATCATGGGATCGTTGTGTTAAGCATAATCGGGTATTTCGGACAGTTAGTCCGGGGTCCCCACAGAATTGGTATCAGAGCCATCTCGACTTTAGGAGCCTTAGATTAGCATGGTCGCTAGGTAGTGATTACAAAAGTTGAGTTTTAAAGAAAACAAAGTAAGGAATTAGTTTAAAAATGCTTATCTCTTACCCTCTCACTTATGCAAAAATTCCCTTCTTACAAACTACTAAGTTTTCTCTCATATTCATAAAAACTTGCCACACTTGTCATTTTAATAAACTTAAAAATCTGCTTACATATTGTCCCTTCCATTAAAATTTTGATATACTTGCCATCTCACTAACTTAAAAATTTGACTAAAAATTATAGATGGCGATCCATTTCACCGAGTTCGTTCAGCTGGAGAAGGACAGCAAGTTGATGTTTGAGAAGGACTTGTTCGAGTTGACCAAGCTGCTAGGCCGTCCCACTCCTGAGTTTAAGGGAGCCCAGGTGGACGCTCCCGGTAACGGGAACCTGTCCTGGTTGAACGAGGCGTCTGTTCGCGGGAACATCAAGTCCCCCGGATCCAGGGCACTCTCTTTCACCCTCATGGACGTCCACTGGGACGCTGGACTGTGTCGTTCCATGCAGCGGATCCTATCCCGGCTTTGTGAGGAACACAAGGCGGAGCTGGTAAACTCTCGTTTCCAGTTCTACGGGAGGCGCACCATCGATGGACACCCAATTCGGTCCCCTCTGCACCCGACATTCGGAGAGTATATCCTGGACATGGAGATTATGCTCTTTCGCACCCAGGAGGATCTGAGGTGCGCTAGGCTTCGGTCTCACTTTGAGCGTCTCTCGCTCAAGGAGAGTCGCGAGAGTGAGGCACAGCTGAAGACTGAGAAGGCCGCTCTTCTCAAGAAGGGAACCCAGATGCGGAAGACCATAGCGAAGCTCCGCAAGAAGGTTGCAGAGCAGGATGAGCTGATAGAGGATTTGGAGCTCCGTACTGACGAGATGGAGGAGGAGGGCGAGGATCTCCGCAAGGAGAACGATGCTTTCCTCAGTGACGATGACGACTATCTGGAGGAGATGGACGATGAGGATGAGGATGATGAGGAGGAGGATCCAGAGGAGCCACCCTACCAGTCCGATGCTGACATGGCAGAGCCTGAGGTTCCACCTCAGTAGGCGAGTTACTTGAGTTCTACCGCAGGATTAGGTCGACCCCCTATCGCTAGTAGAGTCAAAGTTGTGGTTCTTTTGGAACTTTTACTATGTACTTTAGCTTAAGGAAAAATGGTGTAGGCTTGATATGGTGAACTCTTGATGTAATGGTTGTGCTATATGAATGTGTGCTAGTCTTGTTAAATCTGTGTAAAATGTTTCTCCTATAATCCTTAGTAAATCAATCTCTACGCAAAACCAATCTTTCCTTGGTCAGAACCCTTTTTGGTTGCCCCTTATACCTGGTGTGCTTCAGGATGGTGGACACTCGTCGCACCAACACGGATGGAGGAGCACCACCACCCCCACCGGACCCAACCACCGCCCAACTTCTGGCGCTCATCATGGAGGAACGCCAAGCTGCCCGGACTGAGCGTCAAGCTCATATCGCTGCCCTGCAACAGATAGCTGCCGCTCACAACAACAACAACAACAACAACCACCACAACAATGGCAATGGCAATGGCAATGGTGAAGGAAATCAGCGGTCCACTTTGAGCGACTTCCAAAAGACCAACCCACCCACCTATTCCAAGGGACTTCACCCACTTGAGGCCGATGACTGGCTTCGCACCATTAACAACAACCTGGAAGTTGCAGCCGTGGGAGAACCTGAGAAGGTGCTGTATGCGACCCACTATCTTGCAGGACCAGCACGGTCTTGGTGGGAAGCTACCAAGGCTCTCCAGCAAGCTGGTTATGCTATCAACTAGGATGATTTCCAGGAGAAGTTCTGCAAGAAGCACATTCCCCGCGGACTCATTGAGCGGAAGAAGGATGAATTCCGCAGGTTGCGGCAGGGAAGTAAGGATGTGGTCGGATACCTCGATGAGTTCACTGACTTGTCTCGGTATGCTCCTGATGACGTCGACACCGAGAGGAGGAAGATGGAGCGTTTCATGAACGGACTTCATGATGAACTGCAATGCGCCTTGGTTATCCATGACTTTGTTGATTTGGAATCACTTGTGGACAAGGCCATCCAGTTGGAGACCAAGCGCAAGTCCATGTTTGAAGGTCGTAAGAGGAGAATGATTGCCCAGGAAGGTTCGAGCAGTCAGAAGCCTCGCACCCACCCACCAAACCCCAAGCCAGCCTATCGACCACCACCAAACCCACGCCGCAATTACCCTAATCACCCAAACAACTCAAACAGCTTCAGCCGTCCCAATGACAACACCCGTCCCGGAGGGAACTCTAACAACTTCAACCGCAATGCCAATGTTGTCTGTTTCAATTGCGGCACCAAAGGTCACTACTCCAAAGAATGCCCCAATCCTAAGAAGAATGGTCCACGCCCCGATGCACAGGCGCCGAACAACGGCCAAGGCCGCAATGGAAATGGCAAGAACCCCGCACCCCGCGGAAATGTGGCTGTTGCCAAGGGACGCCTGCACCACATCAATGTTGAAGAGGCCATGGATGCACCAGATGTTGTGCTGGGTACGTTCCTTGTCAACTCAGTACCTGCAACTATTCTGTTTGATTCTGGTGCTACTCATTCTTTTGTTACCCAAGAATTTGTTGCTAAGGGAGGTTTAGTCGGAAACCTCTTACCCAAACCCATGGTCATCCAAATCCCAGAATCCACCATAGATACCAAGTCATTTTGCCCGGACGTTTCCCTTGAAATCAAAGGGGAAAAGTTCCTAGTCGACTTAATCATCCTAGGAACCCAAGGAATAGATGTCATACTGGGTATGAATTGGTTAGCCAAGTACCATGGTCGAATTGACTGTGCCAGAAGAGCTGTATCCCTCACCACCGACAAAGGAGTAGAAGTGGAATATGTGTCACAAACCAGTCGACCCCAACCAGGATGCCATGAGAGCATAGCTCGACCCACCTAGATGAGATCTGTGTTGTTCACTTGTTCCAAGATGTCTTTCCTGAAGAATTGCCTGGTATGTCACCGGATCGGGATATTGAGTTCATCATTGAACTTATCCCCGGGACAGCCCCCATATCCCAAAGACCTTATCGGATGAATCCAGAAGAACTGGTTGAGTTGAAGAAGCAGTTAGCAGATATGCTCAGCAAAGGGCTTATTCGCCCAAGTGCTTCACCCTGGGGATCACCCATTATTTTTGTGGATAAGAGAGATGGTACCACACGCCTGTGTGTGGATTATCGCAGGTTAAATGATGTGACCATCAAAAACAAGTACCCTCTCCCAAAGATCGAGGATCTGTTCGATCAAATGAACGGAGCCCGAGTCTTTTCCAAGATCGATCTTCGGTCAGGGTATCATCAGTTAAGAATCCGAGAGACAGACATTCCCAAGACTGCCTTCACAACCCGTTACGGTTTATTTGAATACACCGTAATGTCCTTTGGTCTGACCAATGCCCCAGCCTATTTTATGAACCTCATGAACAAGATCTTCATGGAGTATCTTGACAAGTTCGTGGTAGTTTTCCTTGATGACATCCTTATTTACTCCAAAACTGAAGAAGAGCATGCTGAACACCTGCGTCTAGTTTTAGCAACCCTCCGAGAGCATCAGTTGTATGCCAAGTTTAGCAAGTCTGAGTTTTGGCTCAGTGAAGTCTCATTTCTTGGACATGTTGTGTCTGCAGGAGGAATTTCTGTTGACCCAGAGAAGATCCAAGCCATTGTGAACTGGGAAGCCCCAACTAGTGTGACTGAAATCCGAAGCTTTCTCGGACTAGCGGGGTACTACCGCAAGTTCGTTGAGGGATTCTCCAGTATAGCCAAACCCCTTACCCAACTGCTGAAAAAGGAAAAGAAATTTGAATGGACTCAGAAGTGTGAAGAGAATTTCCAGGAATTAAAGAAGAGATTGACCTCAACCCCTGTCCTGATTATGCCAGACGTCACCAAGAGTTTCGACGTGTATTGCGATGCATCACGTCTAGGACTGGGTTGTGTTCTGATGCAAGAAGGCAAGGTGGTGTCGTATCTGTCTCGACAGTTTCGACCACATGAAGAGAACTACCCAACCCATGACCTGGAGTTAGCCGCTGTTGTTCTTGCTCTGAAGACGTGGCGCTCCTATCTGGCGGGACATCGCTGCGAGATCTATACGGATCATAAGAGCTTGAAGTATATCTTCACGCAGAGGGAGTTAAATTTGCGACAGAGAAGGTGGATGGAATTAATCAAGGATTATGATATCGGTATCAATTATCACCCTGGAAAGGCTAATGTAGTTGCCGATGCCCTTAGTCGCAAACCCTGCACCCTGAATGCCATGATCCAAGCAGAGCAGCCAGCCCTGTTTAAGGAGTTCAAAGATTTTGGACTAGAGCTTGTTAGCCACGGCTATCTCGCCCATTTAGAGTTAGCTCCAACTCTGATAGATCAAATCAAGGAGGCCCAGAAAGGTCATGAGAGCATAGAAGGAATCAAGAAGAAGATTTCTCTCGGTAAAGCGCCTGGTTTTACCGAGGATGCAGAAGGAGTGTTGAGATTCAATGGTCGTATATGTGTCCCCAATACCTCGGATCTCAAGGAGTTAATCCTAAAGGAAGCCCACGAGACCCCTTACTCAATCCACCCCGGCGGAACCAAGATGTACCAAGACCTTCGTGAAAGATTTTGGTGGCACGGAATGAAGCGAGAAATTGGTGTTTTTGTAGCCAAGTGTGATATTTGTCAGCGAGTCAAGGCTGAACATCAGCGACCCGCTGGATTGCTTCAACCCTTAAAGATTCCCGAGTGGAAGTGGGATGAGATTGGAATGGATTTTATCACCGGACTTCCAAGGTCCAACCGAGGCCATGACTCAATATGGGTCATCGTTGACAGGCTGATCAAAGTTGCCCATTTTCTTCCCGTCAACACCACCTATCGGGGGAATCAGTTAGCAGACCTGTATATTTCCAGAATAGTAAGCCTGCATGGTGTGCCTAAGAGGATTGTATCAGATAGAGGCACACAATTCACCTCAAGGTTCTGGAAAGCCCTGCACGAAGCCCTCGGAACCAAGTTGGCGTTTAGCACAGCTTATCACCCCCAGACCGATGGCCAAACTGAACGAGTAAACCAGATATTAGAGTACATGCTTCGCGCATGCGTCCTAGCCTATGGATCCAAATGGGAAGATTGTCTTCCATTTGCAGAATTCTCATACAACAACAGTTACCAGTCTAGTCTGCAAATGGCTCCTTTTGAAGCCCTTTACGGCAAGAAGTGTCGTACACCCCTGAATTGGTCTGACACCGGAGAAGGCAAATTGTTTGGACCAGATAACCTCCGTGAGGCTGAAGAGCAAGTCCAGCTTATCCGAGAGCGACTCAAGACCGCCCAATCCCGTCAGAAGAGTTACGCTGATCCCAAGCGTCGTGAGGTCACCTTCAATATCGGAGATTATGTCTATCTCCGAGTGACACCCCTTAAAGGAATGCAGCGTTTCCATGTCAAAGGAAAATTAGCGCCAAGATATATTGGACCCTTCAAGATCCTTGCCCGTCGAGGAGAGGTGTCTTATCAACAGGAGTTGCCTCAAGAGTTAGCAGATTACCATGATTTTTTCCACATTTCCTTGCTCCGGAAATGTCTTGAAGTTCCTGACCAGCCTGATGTTTTCAAAAACATCGATCACCAGTCCGTCGACCTGAATCAAGATCTGACTTATCGTGAGACGCCCCTCAAGATTCTCGACCAAGATGTTCGTCTCACCCGCAGGCGAGCAATCAAGTTCTACAAAGTCCAGTGGACTAACCACTCTGAAGATGAAGCAACTTGGGAACGTGAAGACTATCTTAGAAGCGAGTTTCCCAACCTCTTTAGTACCCAGGCCTAGCAAATCTCGGGACGAGATTTATTTTAAGGGGGGAAGTCTGTAACATCCCAAAAATATTAATATAATTATTAGTGCAAAAATGTGGGCCAACAAAAACTTTTCTTATAAAAATGTGTGTATGTTTAATTCTTGAGTGTTGCTTGTTGCATTGTTTGCAAGATTGTTGAATTCTAGCTCTAATTAAAAATTTGAGGAAAAGAAAACAAATAAAACAAATCACAAAAACAAAACACCATGTGACACATGTCACATTATTTTTCCAAATTAAGAAGCATAATTTTATTTTCACACCAAAATCAATGGAGTAATATTATAAACACTCCAAGTTAATTTTTACAAAGTATTCCCTTTCAAAAACTCAAATTCAAAACCTCAAATTCAAATTAGAAATTCATGATTGACATATTTCAAAATATTTCAAAAAGACTTTGTAACACTCACCAATAATATACTTAGCCTAGATCCTAAGTTTGGACCCAAAAGAATTAAGAGAAATATGGAAAATTAAATAGCCAAAATGCTACTGTTTTGGTTCAGGCATTTCAGCAAACACCTGTGGAGCACCACCCTGTTCTTCCCAAACCGAGGCAAATCCTTGGATGATTTGATCGAATTCGATCAAATTGATGCAAGCTTATGCCCCCTCTCGAATTGCCTCACCCCTCCAACCTCACCGCACTCAAGAACGCGAGGAATTGGCCTCGGGAGCGCCGAGGAACCGTCGGAGACAGCAGCGGGCGCGCGCACGTCGCCATTGTCGGCACTGTGGCCGCGCAGGCGCCGCGCCGTGCTGGCCGCTCCGTGCCCCCCTCGCTCTCCCTCACCTCCTGGCGCCCTCGCGCAGCGGCAACACACACCAGCACGCCCCGACCGCACCGCGCCCGCGCCACGCCGTGCACGTCGTGCACCGCCCGAGCGCGCTCACGGCCGGCCCGCCCCGTCTCGCACGCGCAGCACGCGCCACGCAGCCGCACCTTGCCCATTCGGTCCCCTGAGCATCCCGCAGCCTAGCCACACCCTCCACCGGCCTACGGCGAGCACGCACGGCCGCGGGTGCCCTCTGCACCGCGTCCACCGTGCGCTGCCCGGCCGCTATAAAATGGCGCCCCGTGCCCCTCTTCTCACCAAACCGCCACTGCCTCTCCCCCTCTCACACCACCCCTCTCGAGCACCGCCTGGAGGGCGACGCCGTCGCCGCAAAGCCCAGCCGCCCGTGGGTCTCCTCGAGCTCGTCGTGCCCGAGGTAGACGACGACCACGGCCAGGCCGTGCTACCCTTCCCCTTCCCTTCTCTCTGGCCGCACCCCCTTCTCCATGAACCCCTCGCTCACCCGCCCCTTTTACCCCTCTGGATTGTGCCCAGGAACGGCGCAGCGGACTCGCCGGAGTTGGAGCACGGCCGCGGATGGAGGAGCTTCACGCCGTCGTCGCCAGGAGCCTCCCCAGCCCGCGCCACCTCGCCCCTGAGCTTCCCCGAGCCGCCGCACCCCTCCTGCACCGTCGCCATCGTCTCCCGAGCCCCTAGGTGAGCAGCCCGTCCTCGACGCTGTCGCCGGAGCCACGGCGCCGCCCGTTTCTGCTCGCCGCCGGCGCGCTCGCTCCGGGCCGTTGGATTTAGATCCAACGGTAGCGTACCGCTTCGCGTTTTAGTCGCTGACCCGCGGGCCCCGCACGTCAGATTTTTAAACATTTCCCAGCGCGCGCACTGTTTCGGTTGAGTCACTGACGAGTGGACCCCACCCGTCAGGATTCTCAACATTATCCACTCCTGGTTTTTAATTCGAATTTAGGTTTAAATTGAAATCAGTACTGAACTCCATTTTAGAAATTCATAACTTTAGATTTACAACTACAAATGAAGCAAATCCAACTGTTCTGGAAAGCTTATGAAATTCTCTATCCAACTAAACTAGTTTCACTCCATTTGGATATATAATAAAAATACACTATTCAAAATACCATAAATGGTTTAAATTCTAAACTAGTTTGTTTCTGATACTCTGATAATCCAAATTAGTTGAAACTAATTTTATTAGGTCACATTTAACTATGGTTAGCCATCCCTAAAAGGGTTTAATTTTTAGATGAATATAATTTAAATAATAGCCAAAACCTTATTAATTGGCTTCTGGATTCAAAACAATGTGTAGGGAGTTTGGTAACTCCAAATGACCCAAACCCAATAGTGTCATCTTCTACACATCATTAGCTTCCTGTAGAATTTTAGTTTGTATTTTTGTGACAAACAGAACTCAAGCCATGCAATTAAACATGTGCAACAAGTTTCTGCCCTAATTAAAATACAATGGAATAATGGTTAAATCAATTAAATTGAAACCACATAGTGTTGTTTGATATGTGGAATGGTTAATTAGGACCTCTAAGAGTGTATTGCTATGATGATTGTTTGAATAGGCTAGTGATTGGTTGTATTGATTGCTTGTGTATTAGACGAGAACGTTGCCGGATATATCGAGGAGGAAGGATTTGTGGAACCTGAAGACCAAGACCAAGACCACTTTGTTGAGCAAGGCAAGCTACTCTCTGAGCTTGCACATAACTTATGCATCTAGATTTACAAATCATTTTTCAAAGGCAAAGGTTTATAAAACCCTATTTTATAAGTATCTAGAGATTATTTTGCCACCCAATGTAGAAGTATATGCTAAAACTATAGGATGGAAAAAAAACCAAGATTTGTTTATTCAAAACTCCTTTGAAAACTTGTGTGGATATAAAGCACTATGATATGGTGTTGAAGTAAAGAAATGGAGAAAGGTGGTTTTGAGAAAAGCACATTGTGTCTTAGTACTTACGTCGATCAGCCGATACTCTGTGCGACCACATTTACCCCCATATGGGAAAGGGCCTAGTCATATAGTTTGCTCTTATTAGTATGGGACACTGCATCAACAGAAATGACTCCGTTATGCATGAGGGGATGGTTTGACGACCTACCCCTGACCTGGGTCCTCTCTCAACATCTATGAGTAGATAAGGAGAAGGATAGAAGGATGTCCCCTATACACCGCCAGATAAAACATGTGAGTCCTCACACTTAGATCCCGACGGGCTGGGTTAAGTGTCGATGGGAAGTATCATATGGGCAGGATCCTATACTAGCATGAGCAAAGGAAAGACTAGGGTCGGTGACTCAACTTCGCATACCGCTGGTATGGCAAGACGTGGCTGACACGATGAGTTATCGGATGAGTGTGGGAAAAGTGTGCTACCTCTGCAGAGGGTAATTAAACTATTCGAATAGCCGAGTCCTCGGATATGGACAGTTGAGAGGCCCTACTTGACCATGTGCAAGTTTTGGGAAAAGAATTGAGTTTTAAAAGAAAAAGAAATTGGAGAATGTTCCATACACCTATACCAACGGATCGGTATGTGGTAGTTGGAAAATGATTACCATAATGGTTTATGGTCGGAAAAGGAGGAGTTTTTGAAGAAACTAATAACATTGAGATATTACGAGTAGTTATAATTTCCTTATATTCTTCAACAAAGATATAGAGATGTCTTAAATAAATAAAAGTGTGAAACTAAAATTGAGACTAGTGCACTCATGTTGGAGTAGTTTGCGAGTACATTCAAATGTACTCATACTAGCTTTGTCTCTGGCTATTGTCGTAGCCAGACTTCGAGGAGTCCTACGCCCAGGAAGAGTATGGCGACATCTATGCCAACTAAGGATCTTCATATGTCGACTGCCTGTCGGGTCATCGCTAGGATTTGATGTCTACTACGCCTTATTTCCGCTGATTGTTTTGGTTTGGCCCTTGAAGGCACCTATGTAAGACTTGGTCTGAATGACCATTTATGTAAGACTTTAATTCGGTATTGTAATGGATGTAAACTTTGGTATTCAATTCGGGTTATGTGCAACGACAGACTGATCATGAGATCGTTGTGTTAAGCATAATCGGGTATTTCGGACAGTTAGTCCGGGGTCCCCACAGCATCTTCACCAACCTCCAGCTCCTCAAGCCAGGCTTCGACCTCTCCACCGTGATGGAGGCCGCGAGGATGCGCACAGGGTCTCCAACTCCCTCCGCGAGCAGGTTGATGCCTTCTGCAACCGCTTTAGGCGGGCGGAGGCTGCAGCGGAGGACAGCGAGGAGGAGGCCGCCGCTGCCGAGGCCAAGGAGGGCGCCGAGGAGGAGGCGCAAGACGACGATACCCCCGCCTGAGCTACTCGTTATTGCGCCTGCGTGCGCTTGTATCTGAAACAATCTTGTGTTTAGATTCTTGAGACCTTTTGGCCTGTAATATACTCTTAACTGATGTTTGTTTTTAGCTTGTTTGCCCCTCGAGAGGTCTCTTTGGACTCATCTTCATGTCTATTTGTTCTCTGCGTCGGTAGGACCCATCTCTTCGTGCCATGACTCCGTCGCTTCGATATGCAGGAGCAATGACTCCGCAAGGCCGGGGGGGGGGGGGGGGGGGGTTTAGGCCTAGGAGAGGTAAGAGCCCTGAGTCGCGATGCTCAAGTGCCCCCCTTAGACGTGCGAGTAGTCCATGAAGCGTAAGGGCAAGCGAAGTCGCTTGAGGGGCAAACGTGTGCTAGAGGGGGAGAGAACGCTCTTAAGGCGTGGGTGCGAGACTTAGCTTCTCGAGGTTTTCGCCCTGTAGAGGCTTTTTGCCTGGCGAGGAGGTCCTCTTGAGGGATATTTCCCGGATGCCTCCTCAGGCTTGCGGGGGCATTTTTTTCCCTGTAGATGTTAGAGGGACGAACCCAAACGCTGGAACACGATGCATGGGACTCGTGCGCGCTTATAGGTCCCCTCCCTCACGAGGAGAGTAAGTACCAAGGTCCTCTGTAGAGATGGCGCATTTGTGGGATCTTGCCCTCCAGCCAGAGCTCGGATCCTTGGGTTTTGCAGTGCTGCTGGTGTGTCATTTGAGGCACTGGCACCGTACTCAGCCCCCGCTCGTGAGGTACGCATGTGGAGAGATATAAGCGCACACTTCAAAAAAATAATGCGAAAATAAAACTCGCCACCATATATTACAAAGCGGCGTCGAGGCGCTAAGTTCACTTGGAACGAAATTGTCTCATTATGCTTGGGGTTGCCAAGTTAATGTTTTGACCATGTCGAGGCATGGGGACCACCCATTAGTGGCAGAGACTCTCAACGGCCTGAGGTGGCTCGTTACAAGGAGAGCTCGGAGGGTTGACCCTCGAGGGAAGCCTTTGGAGCTTGGATGTTTAAGCCTTGAGCGTTTAACCTCTAGAGACAAAAAGTGCTTGGAGGTTGAGCCGTAAGCTGCCTCTTCCGCCAGATGTCTTGACGTGACAATGATCACGGGCGTGACAATGATCACGTTCTGCGTTTGTTCCTTCTGGATACAAAATATTCTGTGAGGTTTAAGCCGTGAGCTTTTAACCTCTAGAGACAAAAAGGCTTGGAGATTGAGCCGTAAGCTGCCTCTTCCGCTAGATATCTTGACGAGACAATGATCACGGGCGTGACGATGATCACGGGTAGAACTTTCTTAGGTGCATGATGTTCCATGGATTCTTGACGGGGATGCCGTCTTGAGTCTCGAGGCGGGCCGCGCCAGGCCTGGCGAAGTGGGTGACCCTGTAGGGTCCTTCCCACATCGGGGACAGCTTGTGGAGGCCTTCCCTGGAGAGGATCCGCCTGAGGACGAGATCGCCTGCCTCTAGGGTACGCGAGCGCACGTTGCGGCTGTGGTAGTGCCTCAGGTCCTGCTGGTACTTGGCCGCTCGGAGGGCGGCGCGGCGACGTAGTCCTTCAAGGAGCAGCAGGTCGTCGTTGTGGATGTCCTCTTGATGGTCCTCATTAAAGGCAAGGACCCGTGGGGATCCATGCTTTATCTCTGTGGGGGGGACTGCTTCGGCTCCATAGACGAGGGCGATTGGTGTTTCCCCCGTAGGCTTGGGTGGCGTTGTGCGGATAGACCAGAGCACCAAAGGGAGCTCGTTGATCCAGCCCTTGTCGTGGCCTTTGAGGATGTCGAAGGTCCTAGTCTTTAGGCCTTTTAGGACTTCTACGTTTGCGCGCTCAGCCTGTCCGTTGCTTTGCGGATGAGCGACTGAGGCGAAGCAGAGCTTGATGCCCATTCTTTCGCAGTAGGCTCTGAAGATGCCACTGGTGAATTGCGAGCCATTTTCAGTGATGATGCGGTTAGGCACTCCGAAGCGGAAGACCAGGCCTCTGATGAACTTCACCGCCGCGCCTGCTGTGATTGTGCGCGTCGCCTCCACTTCGGACCACTTAGTGCACTTGTCGATGGCCACGAAGAGGTAGCGATATCCACCCTGCGCTGTTGGGAAATGTCCCAGGATGTCCAGCCCCCAGACCGCGAACGGCCAGGAGAACGGAATGGTTTGTAGCCCTAGCGCAGGCTGGTGGATTTGCTTGGCGTGGAATTGGTAGGCTTCACATGCTTGGACGATGTCCACTGCATCCTGAAGTGCTTGAGGCCAGTAGAAGCCGCTCCTGAAGACATTGCCTGCGAGGGTGCGGGCGCACGAATGGTGGCCGCATTCCCTGCTCTGGATGTCCTTGATCAGCAATTTTCCTTCTTCTGGAGGAACGCATTTGAGCACGGTGCCGTTTGGGCGCTTGCGGTAGAGATTTCCTTCGAGGATTTTGTAAGATTTTGCTTGCCAGGCGACTTGCTCGGCTTTAACATCTTCCTCGGGACGGATCCCTTTGTCGAGGTAGCCTTTGATCTCGTCAATCCATTCTGTTTTTTGATGAACCGCTGTGAGCAACAGGCGCTCCGCTGTAGGGGGCCCACAATCTGGAGCCCCGTTTGCAGGTGGTTGCGGGAGCTCTTCGTCTGTGCTTGTGAGCATTGCCTCCTGAGGCTGTTTTATGCAAGCCTTGACGAGCCTTTCTTCAAAGACGCCTGGCAGCTGAGCCTGCCTCCTTGATGCGCGCTTGGCGATGTCATCAGCCTCTTGGTTCTCCTTTCTTGGGATGTGCATGTGCTCCATTCCCCTGAAGTGCTTCTCAAGCCTACAGACCTCTTCAAGGTATGCGGCCATGTGGTCGTCCTTGGGCTTGTAGCTTTTGTTAGAGAAGTTGACGAGCAGCTGGGAGTCGCCCTTGATGAGTAGATGCTTGATGCCTAGGGCGATTGCGGCGCGTAGGCCAGCAAGTAGGCCTTCGTACTCAGCGATATTGGTGGAGATCTTGTTGATTCCGAAGCACAGCTGGACCGCGTAATACAGCTTGTCACCTTTTGGTGAGATCTGGACCACGCCTGCCCCACCGTAGCGACGAGCGAAAGCTCCGTCGAACTTCATGGTCCAGTGGCTTGGCATTTTATCTCCAAGGGGCTCTTGTTGTTCTCCCAAAGGCTCTTCAGGTGTTGGGTCAGTCCATTCGGCGACGAAGTCTACCAGCGCTCTTCCTTTGATTACCCTTGTGGTATCGAAGCGCAAATGAATGGTTGTAGCTCTATGTTCCATCCTGCGACATGATCTGTGGCGTTTGGGTTGCGCAGGATTTGCTCTAGGGGGACGAGGTGACCACCGTGATGGGGTGCCCCTGTAAGTAGTGCCGCAGCTTTCTTGAGAGCGATGAGGAGTGCGAGGAGGAGCTTCTGCTGCATTGTTTACCGCTCGCGAGCATCACGCAGTACTGTGCTGACGAAGTAAACTGGGTGCTCGACGAGGGTAGTTTCTGTAGCCTTGGCGTCTTCTGCCTGAGTGGGCTCAGCTGGGCCCTCAGGGGGGTTTGCCTCAGGGGTCTTGTCATGGGCCTCGAGGGGGTTGGCCTCAGGGGGGCCGTCAGGCTCCCTGGTGGGATCTTCTTGCAGCAGTTTAATTGGAGCGGGCCTCTCTTGGGGCTTTGGGCCTGGCAGTGGGTTTGTGAGGCCTGCCCTTTCGTCGAGGTCTTCCTCAGGAGGTTTTGGCTTTGGAGTGGTCGCACTCTTCTTGTGGAGCACTGGCTCTTCCCTTTCTACCACAAGGACGTCACTTCCTGTCTGTGGAGTAGCTGATAGGTATAGCTTAAGGTGCTCGCCTGATCTTGGGGCGACCATTACTGGCGGGCTGGCCAGGTACTTCTTCAAGTCCTCAAACGCTTTTTCAGCTTCAGGGGTCCACTTGAAAGTGCCCGTTCTTTTCATGATCTTGAAGAACGGCAGGGCTCTTTCACCGAACTTGGAGATGAATCTACCCAAGCTGGCCATGCAACCTGCTAGGCGTTGCATGTCCTTGAGTCTTCGTGGAGGTTGCATGTCCTCTATGGCCTTGATTTTGTCTGGGTTTGCCTCTATGCCCCGATGGGACATGAGGAACCCAAGCAGTTTGCCTGAAGGTACTCCGAAGATGCACTTGGCGGGGTTGAGCTTGATGTTCACCTTGCGCAGGTTGGCGAAAGTCCCTTCAAGGTCCCCGAGGAGATTATTTCCCTCTCGAGATTTTAAGACGATGTCATCGACATACGCCTCGGCGTTCCTCCCCATTTGCTCGCCAAGGGCTATCCTCATCAGCCTCTGGAAGGTGGCTCCACCGTTTTTTAGGCCGAAGGGCATGCAGACATAGCAGTACACACCGCTAGGGGTGAGGAAAGCCGTCTTCTCCTCGTCTTCCTTTGCCATCTTTATCTGATCATAACCAGAGAAGGCATCAAGGAAGCAGAGGAGGTCGTAGCCAGCCGTGGAGTCCATGATCTGGTCAATTCTTGGCATGGGGTAAGGGTCCTTGGGGCAGGCCTTGTTTACATCAGTGTAGTCGATGCAGAGGCGGCCTCCTCCGGCGGGTTTTGGGACTACCACGCCGTTGGAGAGCCAAGAAGGGTGCGCGACTTCGCGGACGACTTTTGCCACTTTGAGCTTCTCGACCTCTTTGACGATGAATGCCTGCTTCTCGGGGGCTTTTTTCTTGCTTTTTTCTTGACGGGGCGCGTGTTTGGGCACACGGCTAAGTGGTGCTCGATCACCTCCCTCGGTACACCAGACATGTCTGACGGTGTGCATGCGAACATGTCAGAGTTTGCCTGGAGGAAGGCGACGAGCGCGCTTTCCTATTTGGGAGGCAACGCGGCGCCTATGGTGACGCTAGCCCTCGAGCCTTCAGCCCCCAAGCTGCTGGATCTCAGAGAGATTTTCTTCGTGGCAGCTGTTTCCTGGGAAAACAACTGCTTCTTCTTCTTGGGTCTCTCGAGAGGCTCCATGTCCTCGTCTGCGGGGAATGCCGTAGCAGCGGCCTTGTAGGCCGTTTCGACAGCGCGCGTAGCATCCAGAACATGTCCACGGATGGTGATCGTGCCAGCGCTGCCGGGGATCTTGACCATGTTGTAGGCATGGTGCGTGACGGCCATGAATTTCGCGAGCGCGGGGTAGCCGAGGATGGTGTTGTACGGCAGGCTGATGTGCGCGACATCGAAGTCGATGTGCTCGGTGCGGTAGTTTTCCTTGCTTCCGAAGGTGACGGCAAGCCTGACCTGGCCTAGAGGCTCGATCGAACCGCTGGTTACCCCCGTGAAGGGCCTCGAGGGCCGTAGCGCGCGCCCTGTAGTTTTGAAGCAGGGCGAGACAACTTTAGCTAGGAGCCTCTTTTCCTTCTGCCCAGCTCCCCGAAAACAACGTTCGACTTGCATGTGTTAAGCATATAGCTAGCGTTCCTTCTGAGCCAGGATCATTTTTATGAGCCTCTCATAGGGCACTTGAAGCGCTTCGAGCGTATCCGTGGAGATAACGTTCAGGCTTGTTCCACCATCGATGAGAGTCTTGGAGACAGCCACGTTGTCGATGGTGGGGCTGCAGACCAGCGGGAGGGTTCCAACAGCCTTGGTGGACTTGGGGTGGTCCTGAGAGTCGAAGGCGATGGTATACTGTGACCACTTGAGGGGCCTGGAGGTCTCAGTGCTTGGGAGGGCGGCGTTGAGCTCGCGGGCGAACTGCTTGAACTGATTGTTCGACTTTGACGCCTGCGCCCCCAAGGATGCAGGCAATGGCGCCTCTCGGGGCTTGGTAGCCACCATCTTCCTCGTTAGGAAGATTGTCGTTCTTTTCCGCAGCATTGTCATGATTGCTAGATGGCTTCTGGTAGCCGCTCTTGCGTCCGACTCGGCCGCGGCCGCCACTGTCCTCTGCTTGCTCGCGCTCCTTGCTCAACCTTTTGAGGACGAAGCAAGACTCTGTAGAGTGACCGCGCCTGTTGTGGTAGATGCAGAAAGGGCGGTGGTCATCTTTCCTCTCTCCAGGCTCAGGGGAGTCCCTG
Organism: Poa annua; assembly: GCA_026929855.1. Classification (NCBI taxonomy): domain Eukaryota; kingdom Viridiplantae; phylum Streptophyta; class Magnoliopsida; order Poales; family Poaceae; genus Poa; species Poa annua. Next base: position 27,012,750 of record CM049432.1, read on the forward strand.
TGGGTGCCCTTCGCGTCAGGTTCTGCCGCGAGAACCGCGGTGGCCTTGCGCTTGGGCTCCTCCTTCTTTTTCTGGCTCCTGGACCCCTCGGCATGGTGGTCCCCTCTCGAGGAAATCTTGACGAAGAGGAGTCCCTCTTCAGCCTTCGCGCATTTGTCCGCCAGGTCGAACAGCTTCACCACAGAAGTGAGCTTGTCATGGATGCCCAGCTTCTCGAGCATCCTGCTGTTAGTGACGCCCTCGCGGAAGGCGGAGATGACTTGGGGGTCAAGGATGTTCGGGATCTTGTTGCGCACTTGGCTGAAGGGCTGGATATACTTGCGGAGCGTCTCATCCTTCTTCTGCACCACAGCGCGCAGGTCGTTGTGGGTGAGGGCGCGTTCGTACGTCCCCTTGAAGTTGGAGACGAACTGCTTGCAGAGCTCCTCCCAAGAGTTCACGGAGTCCTCAGGGAGGTTCAGGAGCCACGACAGCGCAGAATCGCGGAGTGCATGGGAGAACCAGTTGGCATGACCTTGTCGTCTCCACCTGCAGCTTGGATGGAGGTGGTGTAGAGCTTAAGGAACTCGATGGGGTTGCTGGAGCCGTCGTAGCCCATAGGGAGAGCCGGCCTGAACTTCGGGGGCCAGACCACGCGACGTAAGGAGCGGGTGAACGCCAGGCAGCCTGTGGCGTACGTGGCGACCCCGTGCTGCAGCGCGCTGCGGTTCTGCTGGCCCGCCTGACCGATCTCCTCCACGAGCATGTTCTGGCGGTTGCGCTGGAGCTTCATCCCCACACGAGCGTCGGGCGCGGTGCGCTGCACGATCAAGCAATCATGCGGCGAGGACGCGTGCGAGGCAGCCCTCTGCGTCGCAGCCGGTGCAGGTCCTGGCGGGGGCGGAGGCGCGTTTGTTGCGACCGTGCCCGCGAGGGAGGGATGCATGTTGGACTGCGACGGAGCCGGGCGCGTCGTGGCGATGCCGACGAGGTGGTTGAGCCGCTGGAGCCACTACTCGTGGGCCTCAGCGGTGGGCTAGTAGCGGAGGAGCTCCTGCGCCATGAGCAGCGCGTTGTGGGGCGCAGGGTCCGTCCTGCCAGGACCGGAGCCGCTCGGGCGCTGCGTCGGGTGCGACGACTGTGTGTCCTCGTGGTGCTCGGAGTTACATTCTGGCTCCTCTGCATGAGGGCCCAAGGGGGCGCGCTCTTCATGGCGGGGTCGGCCCCGTCGTGCGCGAGTGGCCATGGCGCCTGGTGGGGCGCGCGCTCCTTCTGGTGCGCGTCAGTTGACGCGGGCGGCGTGGGTAGCGCGGGTGTTCGTCATGGCGCAGAGACGGCTCGAAGGTCGTTGACGCGCCTCAATCCCCTACCTGGCACGCCAAATGTCGGGTTATGACTCCCTAGAAGTGGGGGTAGTCACTTCCTGAAGTGAAGTTCGTGAAGGGGATTGAAGCGGAGGTCAAGACCCTCGAGGGACACGGCGACGATGCTCGCCGGACCTGAAGACGTAGCACCCACGACAGAGATAGAAACCGGCCCGTACCCAGGTTCACGGCCGTGAGGAGGTAAGACCGCTACTCCTACTTGTCTGTATTGGATTATGGTGGTTACAGTACAGCGGAGCTTGCCGAAGGCCCCCTTGAGGCGGTTCTTGCCTGAGGAGGGAAGCGATGGTCTTCTTGCTCCTCCGGCCAGTGGCTTCACTGCTGGGTATTGCTAGGGTTTACAAGCGTGGTTACAAGCAATTGGCCGACCCCTTCTACAATGGAGGTCTTGGTGCTTTTATAGGCGCCTCTGGCGCTCTTCTGCTCCTAAGCCTTCAAGGTGGTTCCCACATGGCAGTGGCATGGTGGAGCAGGAGTCCACCGCTGCTCCCACATCCATGGACGCGGTCTATCACTGGTAAAGGTGGGCGCGGTGGCCGACAGACGGCCGACCGCGCTGCACTGGCCGCAGGGAGGGCAGTCTCAGTGGTGGAGCCCGTGATGACGTTCTCATTTGGAGGGTTGCGCCGTCCACCTACTTTATCACCAGAGTGGAAGGTCCTGGCAGTCATGCCGTAGGCGGCGCAACTTTATTGACTCCTATATCACAAAAACGGCAACGGGGATGCTAGCGTCACCACGTGGGTGTGGCAGAGGTCATGTGTGTCTCGCCGTGTTTCCTTCGCCTGTGGGGGGGATTCTCGTTGACTTCCCTCCAGGCGCGTTGGCGCCTCGGGAGGGTCTCTTGAAGCGAGGGGCCGCGCGAGGCCCTCGTTTCCTCTTCAGGCCCTCGAGGGTCCCGCCAGGTGGTGTGGCCTGGTCCTTAGTCGTTTCGTCTGTCAACCCGCGTGCGAGGCCTGGGGGGAGTGGGCTCTCCATACCCCAGTCCCCACTGGGCCGACAATAACATAGCATGGAACATAAGAAATTATGGATACGATTGGAGACGTATCACACACCCTCACTTAGGTGCGCCACAAAAAAAAATTATGAATTTTAAAAAAATGGCGGCCATATCCAAATTTGGATCCGGCGCTACCCATTTTTCGCCGGAATTTCGTCAGAGCCCGTGGTCGGAGAAGGAGGAGGTCGTTGTAAGTGGTGTAGGAGGGGGTCGCTGGAGGTGGTTGGAGGATGAGCTTGACGGAGGAGGTCACTGGAGGAGGTCGCCGGAGGAGGAGGAGGAGGAGGAGGAGCTGGAGGTCACCGGAGAAGGAGGAAGAGGTGGTCGCCGGAGGAGGAGGAAGTGGTCTCCGGAGGAGGAGGTCGCCGAAGTCGTCGGAGGTGGTCACCGGAGTTGGAGGAGAAGGCCGAAGTCGTCTCTCTTTGTCGAAGTTGGTGGAGTGGAGGAGAAGGGGAGTTTAGGAGAGGAGAAGGGGAGAAGAGAAGTGGAGGAGAGGAGAAGGAGAAGTGGAGGAAAGGAGAAGGAAATGAGAGGATAAGGAGAGAAGGTGAGAGGATAAGGGGAGCCAGCCTCCCATTTCAAAAATCGGATCCCGCCCAAACTTTCTATGGCGCACCCCCTCCCGATGTGTCATAGTTTTTTTTTTGCTGAGAAAAACAATCATTTTAAAATACCTTTTTTTTCTTTTTGAATTTGAGAAATCTGAAAAGGCCTAACCGAGCAAGCCCTGGTGTGGGCAATTTTCTATTTTTCTCTACTTTTTGAAGGTATTAAACGCATATTTTCGACGTCGGCCGTTTCGACTTTCTTTACAGTGATTTTGCATAAAAGGTCAAAACTCATATTTCAAACATACTACACGAATTAGACACTAATATCTAACCATATTTCAAAGGATGGAATTTTTTGAACATTTTTTCATTTTCTTCTTTTTGCCGCAAGATTGAAAAGACGATCCACTAGGGGGGGATCTGTGTGTAGAAATTTTGTGGCGCACCCAACCTGATGCTCCATAGAATGTCCAATTTCTATGGCGCACCCAGCTGATGCGCCACAGAATGTCGACTTTCTGTGGCGCACCCGAGCTAACGCGCCACAGAAAGTCATATTTTTGTGACGCACCCGAGCCCATGCGCCACAGAAATATGATTTTTGTGGCGCATGCAAAAGTATGCGCCACAAAAATGCTTTTCTGTGGTGCATGCAATTTGGTGCGCCACAAAAAGCACTCGACCTATAAGCCTTTTTCTACTAGTGAATCCCAAAGGGAAGAAGAAATGCCAGATGCAAAAGTAAAAAAACACCGTGAAAAGGGAAAAGCATACATCAAAATGGATCTGAGAAGTCTCGGAAAATCAAGATAAAAGGGGAAGTTTCGCAAACGTCAAGAACACGAAGAACACCACGAGTTCATCCGAAGAAAACATAGCAGATTGGAAATGCGAGATGGATATAAAATACTTACCGTCCAAAGAAGAAAGGAGGAAGATCGGGGCCGCGTCGAGGAACGATGCGCACGGAGGAAGTTCTTCGCTGGATCTTTATGACGAAGATGAAACGCTCGGGTGAAGCTCGAGCTCAGGAGGTCGAACTGGTCGCGAGCTGGAGAAAGAAGATGAAGTGAGACAGTGCGGGAGAAAGTGATCCACGTTTTATCCTCGCACCCTATTTATGGCCTCTAGGGTTTGACCTAGGGGTAAAAAAGTGAAGAGAGATAATCATTATCTCAGGGGACAAGATCTAATCTGCAGAAGACTTTCCTGACAAGATCTTTGCTTCCCCAAGGTGGTTATTGTCTCCTCGATTCCCCTAAGGGGATATGCATTAATTATGTCATTGACCAAGAAGGGTGACCGAAAGTTGGGGAAAATAATAAAGAAAGAAGAGATTCAAAGTCTTAGAGAAATGAAATCCGGCAAGTGATGGCCGGGTTATGAACGGGCCGCCAGCAAGAGCCGGCCAAACTGATACCCGAGAGCCTGCTTGCTTAACGAGTTGTTTATTGTTTTTCGGATAACCCGGACAAAAGGACTGGCGGCTTCCCCAAGATCACACCCGAGAGTGCACGGTGAAGCAAGTCAAGTTTGGTGTCCAAATTATCCTGGGGGCTAATGTTGGGGGAATCATAACCCGGTAGACTCACCGTCCTAGAAGACAAGCCAGGCTGGTAGAAGCCTGGGCCGGATCAAGCATAAGGAGATGGTTCGGGTCCCATGTAAGCCAGCGTGCGAAGTGTGCCGTGGCCCGCAAGCTAAGAATGATACAGAAGATTGGAGACAAAGTACAAGACGAAGTCCTGATAAGGAAGGCGAAGACTTAGAGGACTTAGACTAGAGTTCGGGTACGTTATTAACCCGGATCCCAGCTTGTACCTCCAGCGAGACCCGCCACCTATATAAGGGGGTCTGCTGGTTCATAGAGAGATAAGTTTTTTACCAGAACACAAGTTCCACCATTGTAATCTCGAGACCCGGAAGCTAAGGCGCCGAGTTCTCGAAACCCATATCAATAAAGCAGAGTCAGGAAGTAGGTCTTTACCTCAAGACGAGGGGCCAAACCTTGGTAAATCCTTGTTTCCCCACGCCTCGCTAGACAAGGTCCCGATGTCAGAAGTCGCTATGTACCAATACTAAAGTTTCCACCCGGAAACATCCGTCGTGACAATCCCATGACAGGAGCGTTGCGTCGTGAGGCCCTCCCGAAATCTCTCCTTATTTCCCTCACCCCCATCTGACAGCTCTCTCATTGCACCCGTCCGCTCGCATGTGAAACTAGCCGCCTCCTCAGACCTGCGCTCCGCTTCTCTCGGACCTGTCCCCGGAGCCGTCTCTTGCCAGCCATTACCTAGCCACGCGCCGCCTATTCCGATTCTCAGCGTCGCCGAGCTCTGCCCCTCGTGCCGCCTCCTACGAGGGCCACCCAGCTTCAAGTTTTGGTCCTCCCAACGCCACATGTTGGGGATATACCAATTGTGGGTATGTCTGACATGGATCATCCAGCTATTCCAGGGTGGCCCAAGGGTGGTGAAGCCTTGTGCCTGCCGGACGGCCCAGATGGCTGGCGTACTAGGAAGTAGGCAGACAAGTCAAGGAAGGTCAAAAACTGAAACCCATGAAACCCCAAGGTCCAAGACGGAAGGGGCAACCTAGCCAGCTAGGTCTAAGACTTTATATTCTTGTGGGATACGTAGTTTCCTTGTAAACCTATTTCCAACTGTCTATATAAGCCGAATCATGGCGATTGACGATTCCAAGGCGATCGGGGGCGATCTCCAATAGATCCCTCCAATGGATCTTCAAGACTTCTCCTCTGCGTTGGATCATACGCATGGGACTTCGTTCTCCAACAAGGTTTGTTCCTCATTCTCCTCTTCGGTCCATCGGGTTTCCATCGATGGTGGTTTTCATCTGGTTGTCTCCTTCGGAAGAGCAAATTTTCGGCTAGAGGTAGATTATGTCAATCTTGCCATTACATCATGCATTGGATCAAGGGATTCAACTTTTCATGTCTCACTTATTCGGGATCGGGCGTTCAAATTCACGATTTCCTCTAAAGATGTGGGATTTATGATTTACAACTTGCGTTCTTTTGAATGCGCCACATTTCGCTGCCACTTTCATCTTTGGGGGGGAGGTGGCCCGATGTGGCTCCCGGAATTTTCTGAGTGGGAACATGAGAGTACTTTGGAATTCGTTGTAGTTACTCGCCGGAGATCACCCCTCACCGGAGTGAACTCTACCCCTCTCGCCGCTGGCAGGACTACGGTGGTGGATTTGTCTACGACGGATCCATAAACTTCGGATCACATGCACATCTCCCGCTCAGCTCAGGATTTAACTTCCATTCCGACTAAGCCCACCATTGCTGATCGACCCAACAATGTCAACCAAAAGGTTTCATTTTGCCAGCGATGTTTGGCCCATGCAAGTGGGCCTGCGGATCACAAGTTCGTTGTAAATCTTGTCACCGATATGGACATATCCGCTCGCAGTGTTTATCTCTTAAACGAACCCTCGTCTTCTGCATTAAGAAAGAACCAACTGCCATTATTTCCCCCATATCTTGCCTTGACGTTCCGCCTCCTGTATCGAGTTCATCGCCTCCCCCACCTTCCTCAACCCTTGCCTCCTGTAGCTCCGACCACACCGTCTCTCTGATGGCGAACTATCCATGCGACCCGTACCCCCACCTTCCACCCGGTACAGACAGTGTCCCCCACTGTGTCCATCGCCGGTAGCGTGGGCAGACCACCTCTCCTCAACGCCGATGATTGGGCTATTGTCATTCTTGAGCCTCCAGCCAATCCTGAAGAGTTTGCTGGAGATGCAGCTCTGATCGAGCACTTCCTCAATCAGCATGGTTATAAGGTTCGCCAGATTCCACGATCTGCTACGGGAGCAGCCCTGGTTCAGTTTATTGATATGTGCACTCGAGATTTGGCCATTGCTCGTAGCCCTTATTTTGTTGGTGATTGTGTGCTTAGAGTTATCCCCCAGAACAGAGGTATCAACTTTAGAGATTGCACCTTCTCACATGATCTTTGGATTATGATGGTCAATTTCCCACTTGAGGCTTGGCATGTGGATAAGATTAGGAGTCTGTTTCAGAATTTGGCAAATTTATTGTTTGGGATCGAGACACCGCTAACAGAGCCCGCATCTTGATCAAGATCAGGGTCACATCTATGATTGATATACCCATTAGCCTTGTTCTCTGTGAAAATACCGATAGTGAGGGTCATGGACACTCATGGACATCTGTCGTTTATGTGCTTCAAGCTAATCTGCTAGGCAATATGGGAGGGGACGAGGATCCATTGCCACCTAATGGCGGCAATCCACACCCGATGCCGGCCCATCCATTTGGTGGAATTTGGGAAGAGGGAGCCTATGTTCACCATGATGAACCAATGAATGAGCCTGCTTTCAATGGACATGTGTCTCTAGGAAACGCCAATGCTGCACCTGCTGCACAAGATATTGAGGAGCCCGTGGTTCACACACTGCCTCAAATTATTCCTGAACATGTTGCTGAGGAGATTCAGCCAGCAATTGATTTAATGGATGCATACATGGCTATGAAGAAACTTATTGGAGATGTCCTGCCTGTCCTACCTCAGGCAGCCAACAACATAGATAGCAACTCAGTTACAGGCTATAAGGTTCAGATGCTGGATGTTGCAGAGGAGCAAGGTTCAATTAAGAAATGCTTATTGACAGTATATTCTAAATACTCACCTGTGGCAGCACCTAGCCGAGTTATTATTGCTGAGATGGATGATGAGGAAGGATATAATTCTGCATATGATTGAGTGCTATGTTGCAGCCCACTTGCCAGATGTTGCTTTTGATGTGGAGATTCAGTCCAACAAGGTTTCAGAGAATAACATCACCCAGGCTTTTATTTCTGATGATGAACTCATCACTCCAGCTTGTAAGATCTTGAGGGAAGCTCCAACATAGGAACATGAAGTTCACCGTAGCACCAGAATTGCTATTCTCAAGGATGGTTTCAAAAACAAGGCAGCAACAGAGAAAGCAATCCAGGGCAAAAAAAATAAAAAAAAATCTGAAGAAGGTTTTTGAGGCTTAGAATATAGATTAAAAAGCGCCACCACCACAAGAACTTCCTATCGACACTATCCAGGCTATTGGCATTGGCCAATGTCAGATCCCTCCTATGGAGTTATCTGTGGAAAAGCTCTCTGCTAAGAGTGACTAATATTTAGTCAACTTAAGCGTTGTTTCACGAACTAGCATGTTGTCAGTTCAGTTATCTCTAGGATTTATCTTTTTGTATCACTTGGTTATGTAATAAGGATCTATCTATGTCACCTCATCATCTTATTGTGTGTTCAGGAACCTATGTTGATCATGGTTAATGACTCTATATGTGCGACTTCTTTATCATATTATTATTGGTGTTGGTGTTCTGCTTATATTGGCAATTATGCTGTCAATATTTTTTGCTTTGTATACGATGTTTATGATGATAAGCTGGAATATTCTTGATTGGAATGTGAGGGGAATTAACTCACAAGGAAGATGGGATGATATTCGACAAAGAACTGAAGATAGCAATTGCAACACTATATGTTTACAAGAAACAAAGAAGGATACATTTGATTCGGCTTATATAAAAAAAATTGTCCAAGAAGAATCACACAATATACATATGTTCCATCTATTGGGAACTCTGGAGGTATAATTACGCTTTGGAATGGGAATTTATTTGATGGAGCAGTTGTAAGTTTCAACAAGTACCGACTCACAAGACTTCTGGTAAAACATGGTATCTTACAAATATTTATGGCCCAGCTCATGAAGAAAATAGGGATGAATTCTTTGATTGGATGGCTAATTTGGATTCTTCGGCGATGAATTATTGGATGCTCGTGGGGGATTTTAATCTGATAAGAGAACTAGATAATAGAAACGGGATGGGAGGTAACACAAACAACATGATGTTGTTCAACTCGGTACTGCAGATACATGATTTGGAAGATATCCCCCTGAAGGGTAGGGCATTCAAATGGAGCAATATGCAAAACCCTCCACTGCTACAGAAGCTAGATTGGGTTTTTACCTCAGCTAATTGGACTTCGGAATTTCCTAACACCTTCTCTTTTCCTTTAGCAAGACTTGGATCTGATCACACGCCTATACATTTACAAATTGGAATAGAGATTCCAAAATCAAATCTTTTCAGGTTTGAAAACTTCTAGGCGGACTTTGAAGGCGGACTTTACAAATTGTTATTTCACTTTAGCACTACTTTATGGTATTGAGGACCAAAGAGCATTATCCTTGTTGGAGAAAAATTTCAAAATTATTTCGCAAAGGCACACAAAGAAATTAACTGAGGCCAAGAGAATATATTGGAAGAATAGAGCAAAAATTAGATGGGCAAAATTGGGCGATGAGAATACAAAAAAAATTCACACCGTCGCCACACAGAGCTGTAGAAAAAACTTGATCACCTATATTAAAGCCGAGGATGGTACTTCTATATATAATCATGATCACAAAGCTGCAATAATTTGGAATTCTTATAAGGACAGATTGGGTACAAATGAAAATCCGGTTATGCAGTTCCAACTTCAAGATATGGTGGAGTCACATGATTTAAGTCAACTTGAGGTTCCTTTTACTTATGAAGAAATTGAGCTAGTTGTAAAGGAAATGCCCACGGATAAGGCACCTGGCCCAGACGGTTTTAATGGACTTTTTCTTATAAAATGTGGCCTCTTCTCAAGCAGGAGTTCTATAAACTTGTCAAGGGATTCTATGAAGAAACTCTGAATCTAGATGCCATTAACACTGCTTTCATTACTCTGATTCCAAAGGTGAATGATCCTGAAGCCATGAACGATTATAGGCCTATTTCGCTTGTTAGCTTGCCATTGAAATTCCTCACAAAGCTTATAGCCAATAGGATGTAAAAAATAATTATCCCAATTCTTCATGAGAATCAATATGGATTTATCAAGGGGAAGAACATTCAGGATTTCCTCGGATGGGCTTTTGAATATTTGCATATATGTCATCAATCTAAAAGACCTATCATTATTCTCAAAATTGATTTTGAAAAAGAATTCGACAAAGTGGAATATAATGTTGTTATTAATCAAGGCTAATTTTACAGTGCCTTTTACTAGTCCTTAAATAGGAGTAGTATGGTTTCATCCTACGGCTCAGGAAGATTTGGCCCAGTAGGTCCATTAGTGATATTCGATTGGAAAAAACAACATCCAGCAGGCCCTAGTGCCGTTCCACTGAAGAAAAAAGTGTAACGTGCTCGTTTTTCATCTCACCGCTGCCACCGCCGTTCCCGACACGACCGCCGCCGCCGCTCCGACCTCTCTGCACTCGATGCTGCCCTCGCTCTAGCCCTCTCCAGTCTGCACAGTCGACACCGCCGCCGCTCCAACCCGTCTCGAATCCCTCTACGTAGTCGCCGCCGTCGCGGCTCGAAACCCCTCTTTGTTGTCGCTGATGCTGCCCTCGCTGACAAATTGTAGACATCAAACGCATACATTGTAGCTTCGTACTAGTACACAACACTGACATAGAAATTGTTAACACAGGTTACATAGAGAACACATAACACATCAGGTTTATATTAGATCGACAACAAAACGATCTTCTTCAGAACACACAAGACACATCAGGTTCAGAACACATATGGTTCAGACTGTAACATCGACAACATAATACGAGCTTCTTTAGGTACCTAGGACACACACATTCTTGAGTTTCCAAACTGAAGAGCACCTTCTTCAGTTAATCACCATCTTCACTCACCGCCTGCAGATCCATTGCCATTGTGACCGCCCCTCACCTGTCAAGCACGGTTGAAACTTTGCCTTTTTCAAAACGAAAGATGGATGCACACCCCTTGAACACTATTCAGGGAAGAGAACAAACCATTTCAACAGCTCGTATTTTGTTACATGATGACAATTTAGCCAACACGGATGCAACCAGGGAATATTACATGATTGAATCAGACCGGCCAGTCAACTGAACATCTCACAGCAGCACGAACAGCGGATGGAACAGTGATACAGAGCTCCTTGGGCGGCTGCTACTACTCCTAGTAAACACTGAACTGCTTTTATTGTTAACTAGATAATACCCCGCGCGTTGCTGCGGAAATTGTCAACAATATATGGCTTTGTAGGATTAATATATGACTTATGCAAGGAGCATACATAAAAAAGGTCTCAAAACGATGTACCACAATAATACTGAAACGATAGGAACAACCATGATAAACTCATGATCCACATGTACCAAAATAAGATGGCAACCTTTTTTTTGTGCTAACACTAAAGTTTAGGTCTCGACATATCTGTCGATTGTCCGCCGAAGTTCCAAGATGAGAGGTGTTAAGAATAAAGTTCTCAAATGGTAGAGTAGTGGGTATTTTAATCCTATACCTATTGTCAGACCCTGAATTCAAGCTACACAAACGAAATGTATCGGTTGGGCCACACAACCAAGAACATACTGGGGTTACCACTCCCAGGAAAACCATCAGGCCATGCTCGGAATGGATCATCGGCCGACAGTTCTTGGCGATCCCAACGTCACATACGTTTCCAGATTGTGCACGCAAGAACCCAAAAAGTCTTCCAACTCGTATACTTCAACCATACACACATGGTATACGAGTCGGATTTTTAACAAGTTGAAACCACAGAATAAACCTAAGACACAAAGAAAGGAAATAATATCCAAAAGCTCTCACTGAGCAAAAATATAACGAATGGCACCAATCAGAGGACACATGTCCCAACATTACATCATGCAGCGGAAACAAACCGGTCTGAGTACAGACAAGAAGCAAATGGCTCAAGGCCGAAACGGAAAAAGAAGGCCCATCCACGCGGTCCACCAGGAAGAAGCACAGGGGAACTCTAACTACTCGTCGTAGATCTCGTCGTCGAACTCCACGTAGTATCCACCAACCTGGTCGTGCGAAGAATCCTCAACTGCAGAAAAACCACAGCCCGCGAACGGGTCAATACACCGAAGCGTATCGAACAAGCTTAAGCTAACAGGTTACAAAACTGTAAGACTCCCAAAATATGGGGTTAAGTGGACTTTAGCGGCAGCAGCACTAGCAACCTAATAGAGACACGCTACAACTTCCGTCTAAGTTAGAGAGGGATAAGAGAGCGCATAAGTTAACCATCTACAACTAACACCAATCATAACCCATTCTCGGATTAACCCCCTCAACCAAGTATGAGGAAGCAATTCGGGAATTACTCACACAGTGAACAATTTTAGTTACAAGTTATTGTGAAAGTAAGTCTATATTACTAGTCAGGTTTATTAACAATGATTAGGTGTAAATTGTCTATGATCTTGCTAGCCAGCATCATCACCAAGTCGTCCATAACCGTGGACACGGCTCATCGATAAGATTATACCCTGCAGGGGTGCACTACTGGACCCGTACTCGTTCGATCAACCCCAAAAGCAAGCCAGAAGGTAGGGCATCTCAACACGGCAAATCTCTTCTCTACGACCCATCCAGGGAACCGCATGATTGTGTGCACGGCTAATCAGGTCCAGTGCCCGCGGGATACGACCTTCATAGCACTCTAAGAACGTGCCACCCTATATGAGAATCTACTACTCCATCATCATGAGATCGTTAGGTAACCATATGCATGCATCAAATGGAAAGCCCGAACTACTTGCGGCGCCCTGAATAAGAAGCGGATTAGATCGAAGCCGCGGGGGGCTCCATAGGGCCTCCCACAAGCGGTTAGTGCGCTCAAAATTGGATCCGAGGACAAGAACTGAGTTCCTAGGTCGACACTTAGCAGAACAAAGCACCTCGCAAGGCCTTCCGCCGGTGCCTTATCTTTAATTATAATACCCCAACAAAGATAGCATTTTATTAAAGTAAACAATCTATCATGCTAAGTATAAAGGACATAGGACAAACAGACTCGCAGAACCAACCTTAAGCATGCACTACGACTCGCAAGGCTAACAGATAAACATACAACAGGTGATGGGATGTGGGGATAAAGCTGTATGGGCTGCAGGATAAACATATGATGGGATCGCAGTTCAAGAATCGATAACTAGGATAGCATAGATCAAAAGGCAGGAATGAAAACCCGACAATCGTGTAACCGGTTAGCAAAAGCTTGCCTGGCAGCTTGTGGCCCGGCACAAAAGCTGAAATCTCAAGGATGAAAGTATCGGCAGCAGACGCGTCGTCGTCTACCCAGAGAAGAGCAAAACACAGACAATAGGAAACATAAATCAATACAGAGATATGCGCAAACAAATGATGAGGCGATATGGTATGAGATGATTAGGTCATATTAAAGCGGGGATGGAATCCCGGCAAAAGATTAGGGTGCAAGTTATTTGTGTAGCCAACAATTTAAATGTTACTTAATATAGCAGAAGTGGTGATCAAATTAATTTAAAATGGAAGAGACATTAATTACTTAATTGTCCAACCCATTCCATATTTAGCATTTGATTACAAATTATTTAACCTCAACTCCAAATAAATATTTATTAGCATGGCAAGAGAAAAGGTATAATAGGATATGAGCATATTAAATGGAGTAAGGACATTATATAATTATTACCCCTCATACTCCATATTTAATTATTTAAGTGCATTTGTTAAATTAAAATTAAGCATTTAAAATAAATGATGCAAAATGACATAAGAATGTGATATTAATGTTTATTGCATTTTTCTGATATAAAAACATATAAAGTTTATTTAATTTGGAGTTATACAAATAAAGTTATTGCATTTTTAGTTCTAGGGTTGTTTCTGTAATTTTCCAGGGACCTGTTCGTGATAGGAACTTAGCAGTGAGGGTCCTCTGTGTAACCAAGAAACTCCAGGGTGCTCGGGGTAAAAGTTCCAGCGCCAGTGTCTATGGCGAGTGGGACCCACTCGTCAGCGAGCTAAAGGAAAATAAAAGGTGACCTTTTAATTCCACTGGCCAGGGATCGAACTCGCGTCTCACGCGCGCGGATGGATACGTTCGGTGGTGCTAGCCACTGGGCTCGGTACATGTTGGTGACAGATCTAACGCGTTTTTGTTTTTGTACTGTAACTGCGAGGAAGAACTCTGACGAAACTGAACTTTCTTCAGAAACCGAGCGCAGCGCGGATCAAACTCGCCGGCGGCGGACTCAAACGGGCGGCGCGGCGGTCGTACGTGCGCGTGCGTGAGTGCTGGACGTGCGGGGAACTCGTTCCCACTCTCTGATGCGGAAGAGGAGAACCGGAGGGCTCGCGTTCGTGGTTGACATGCTCATGTCCGCCCCGGCCGTGAGCGGCAACCCCTCCGGCGACTCCCAAACGGCGGTGCGAGGCACAGAAACGAAGGGGAAGATGGGAGGAGGTGCGGCTCACCTAGTGGAGGGCGGTGGCGCGAGGAGGGGGCTCGACGAGGCCGGAGGCGAATGATCGGTGTTGGTGAGGACGAGGCGGAGCTTCGGCCGGCGTTGGGGAAGGAGTCCGTGCCCGCGGCTCCCTGGTCTGTTGACGCGGCGTTGAGGACGAATGGAGGTTGAGATGTGGCTGCTGGCGCGTGGGTGACGGCGGAGCTGGCCGGAGTTACGTCGGCGACGCCCTTGGGGTTTCTGTAACCGGGGCGATGGCGGGGCGTTGAACGGAAGCGAGCGGCGGCGGAGAGAAGAGGGAAGGGCTTAGGTTAGGGTTTGGCGCGGGGCTGCGGCGCAGAGGATAAGAAGAGGAGGAAAAAGGAACCGGGGCCGCGGTGGGGGCAAGGCGCAGCGTCTCCAGCGCCATGCCTCGCTGTAAAGCGAGGTCGTCCCCTGCCGTACGAAGAAGACAAGGTAGGTGGGCCTAGTTGGGTCGGGCTGAGTTGGGGTGCTGGGCCAAAGTTGGCCCAGTTCGGCCAGGCTCTCTCTCTCCCTCCATTTTTTTTTGTTTTCTGCTTTTAATTTTTAAACCCTTTCTGGTTTTGTCTTTTTAACACAATTCAGAGAAAGAAACATGACAAAAACTCTTAAACAATTTTTAATAGTTTCTAAAATAGTCATATTAAAATATTGTTTGATTATTTATAAAAAATTTGAAACTTCAATTGAATTTATTTGAGGAAACATTTGAATTTAAAATAAGAATTTAAATTTGGAATTTGAATTTGAAGCAACAAAAATAATTAAATGCAACCACACATGGAAAGATTGCATGAAACTCCACTATATTGCACACAATTTTGGAAGGTTACAAACGGGCTGTTACAACACTCCCCCCCCCCCCCCTCAAAGGAATCACGCCCCGAGATCTTCATGGAGCAACAAAGAGGTTGGGGTACTCGGCACGGAGATGGTCTTCACGTTCCCATGTAGCTTCCTTGTCAGAATGATGAGACCATTGAACCTTGTAGAACTTGACAGTGTTGTTACGGGTGCGACGTTCAGCTTCGTCAAGAATGCGAATCGGTTGTTCCACATAAGAGAGATCTTCTCGAAGTTCAATTGATCCATTTTCAACTGCACGACCTGGATCTTGGAAGCACTTCTTGAGTTGTGACACGTGGAAGACATCGTGCACTTTGGAGAGGTTTGGCGGAAGTTCCAGACGGTAAGCCAAATCACCACGCCTTGAAAGAACGTTGAAAGGCCCAACATAACGCGGAGCGAGCTTGCCTTTGATGCCAAAACGTTGCGTGCCCCTCAGAGGAGTGACACGAAGGTAAGCTTGATCACCAGGTGCATAGACCATGTCCCTGTGCTTGCTATCATAATAGCTTTTCTGCCGCGACTGGGCAATCTTCAGATTGTCACGAATGATGCGAACCTTTTCTTCAGCCTCTTGGATGATGTCAGGGCCAAAGAATTGACGTTCACCAGCTTGAGACCAATTCAGAGGAGTTCTGCATTTGCGGCCATAGAGAGCTTCGAAGGGAGCCATGCCTAGACTTGCTTGGAAGCTGTTGTTGTAGGAGAACTCAGCATACGGAAGGCAATCCTCCCATTTCATGCCAAAGGAGATAACACAAGCTCTGAGCATATCCTCCAGAATTTGATTCACTCTTTCCACCTGTCCACTTGTCTGCGGATGGTAAGCTGTGCTGAACAGAAGTTTGGTACCCAAGGCTTTCTGAAAGCTATCCCAAAATCGAGAAGTGAAGATACTTCCACGATCTGAGCTTATTGACAAAGGAACACCATGTAACGGAACCAGTCTTGTCATATAGAGTTCTGCCAACTGACTAGCTGATACTGTCTCTTTGACTGGAAAGAAGTGAGCCACTTTGGAGAGACGATCAATGACAACAAAGATTGCATCGTTGCCTTTCTTGGACTTTGGAAACCCAGTAACGAAATCCATCTCGATCTTGTCCCATTTCCACTCAGGAATTTGCAGTGGTTGAAGAAGTCCAGGTGGTCTCTGATGAACTTCCTTGACACGACAGCAAACATCACAATGAGACACATATCGAGCAATTTCACGCTTCATCCTGGTCCACCAATAGATTGACTTGAGATCCTGGTACATCTTTGTGCTGCCAGGATGGATAGAAAGCGGAGTATCATGAGCCTCCTTGAGAATGATCTCTCTTAAGCTGTCAAGCTTGGGCACTACAATGCGTTCTTCAAACAGCAAAGTACCCTTGTCATCGAGAGAGAAACTCTTGTACTTATCCTTGCCAATGTTGTCTTTGATATTCTTGACACCAGAATCACGCAACTGTGCGGCACGGATCTTATCCTCAAGTGTAGGAGTGGCAATCAAGTTTGCAAGATAACCAGAGGGAACCACTTGAAGATTGAGCTTCTTGAATTCTTCGTGAAGAGGAGGTTGGATGTCCTCAACCATGAGGTTGTTGCAATAGGACTTGCGACTGAGAGCATCAGCCATTACATTAGCCTTGCCTGGAGTGTAAGAGATGGTAAGATCATAATCTGAGAGTTTCTCAAGCCACCTTGTTTGCCTGAGGTTCAAATCTGGTTGAGTGAAGAGATATTTGAGACTCTTGTGATCAGTGAAGATCTCACAGCTGTGCCTCAACAAATAAGGTCTCCACGCCTTGAGTGCATACATGATTGCTGCAAGTTCAAGATCATGTGTAGGATAGTTGAGCTCATGAGGCTGCAACTGGCGAGATGCATAAGCCACAACTTTGCGTTCTTGCATGAGGACTGCTCCTAGTCCTTGAAGAGATGCATCGCAGAAGATTTGGAAAGGTTTGGAAGTATCTGGGCCAACTAGAATAGGAGTAGAAGTGAGTTTAGCTTTCAAGAGATTGAAGCTCTCATCACACTTTGGAGTCCAAAGGAACTTTCTATCCTTCCTAGTAAGATCGGTGAGAGGCTTAGCGATTTTGGAGAAGTTCTCAACAAATCGACGGCAATAGCTAGCCATGCCAAGGAAACTCCTGACTTGTTTCACTGATGTAGGAGGCAACCATTCAACAATGGCCTTCACTTTTTCTGGATCAACAGAAATGCCTTCAGAAGAGATGACATGACCAAGATAGGATACTTTAGGAAGCCAGAATTCACACTTGGAGAACTTGGCGTAGAGACGATGTTCTCGGAGTTTCAACAAGATAAGACGTAGATGTTCTCCGTGTTCTTCCTCGGTTTTGGAATAGATAAGAATGTCATCGAGATAGACTACCACGAACTTATCGAGGTATTCCATGAAAACGAAGTTCATGAGACGTGAGAAAGTCGCCGGAGCATTTGTGAGACCGAAAGACATGACAGTGTACTCATAGAGACCATAACGAGTGGTGAAAGCTGTCTTAGGAATGTCTTCTTTGCGGATCTTGATCTGGTGATAACCTGACCTCAAGTCCAACTTGGAGAAAACCTTCGCACCAGCGAGTTGATCAAACAGGTCATTGATGCGAGGGAGAGGATACTTGTTCTTGATGGTTTTCTTGTTCAGAGGACGGTAGTCAACAACCAGTCGCTCAGTTGTGTCCCTCTTTTTGACAAACAGAGTAGGACAACACCAAGGAGAAGTACTAGGTTGGATATGACCTTTACTTTCCAACTCCTCTAGTTGTCTCTTAAGTTCAGTCAGTTCTTTGGGGCCCATCTTGTAAGGACGTTTGGAGATAGGAGCAGTGCCTGGTTCTAGTTCAATAACGAACTCCACGGCTCTGACAGGCGGCATGCCTGGCAATTCTTCAGGGAAGACGTCAGGAAAGTCTCAGACCACCGGTATATCTTCCATAGCAGGAAGAGGATGAACATTGAGAGCGAAAAGCTGAGCTGGAGAGGTTTGATTTGGAGAATAGACTATCTGTCCAGAAGGATGAGAAAGAGTTACAGTCTTTGTGGAACAGTCCATCTTAGCTTTGTTGGCCTTCAACCAATCCATGCCTAGAATGACATCAATGTCTGAGTTACCCAGAAGAATTAAGGAAGCAAGGAACAAATGACCTCCAATTTGAATTTGGTTTCCATGGCTTACCACAGAGGTCTGCATTTGCGTTCCCGGAGAATGGATCACGAGTGGAATAGATAAGGGATCTAGAGGCAGCTTCGTTGTTTCAGCGAAGGTTAGTGACACACAAGAATGAGATGCTCCAGTATCGAACAATACCTTAGCTGGAAAAGAGTTAACTAGGAGTTTGCCCATTACAACTTCTAGAGCTTCCTCTGCCTCTTTGGCGTTGAGGTGGTTCACCCTTCCACTCCTAGCTGTAGACAAATTGCTGGGGAAAGCACAAACTAAAGCTTGTGTTGGAAAAGAAAGAGCTTGTTGCTTATGAAGCTTGTTTTGTGGACAATGGATAGAGATATGGCCTGGATCACCGCACTTGAAGCAGGTTTTTGAAGTCACTGGCTTTGGCGGAATTTGAACACTTGGCCTTTTCTGAGCTTGAGAACCTCTTGTAGGAAACATTACGGATGGAGGACGAGGAGTGAACCCTAAAGGGCTTGGAAGATAGGTGTGTTGAGTTGGAGATGCATATGGAACCCAAAGCCTACGCTTCTGTGGAGGCATGGTGTTTGCTGAAGAAGAAGCACCTTCAAGAGCATGTTTTCGAGATTCTTCAAACATCTCACGACCAAATTCCTCTCGGAGAGCTGTGTTCACGAGCTCTTCAAAGTTAACGCACTTGAACAAGGTGAGTGCATACTTCAGATTTGGGCTTAGACCTCTGCGAATTTTGGCTTGCTTCTGTGCATCAGTTGATACCTCATCTTGAGCATAGCGGGCCAGACGGTTGAACTCAGCTTGATAGTCCAACACAGACATGCTTCCCTGAGTCAAGTCATAGAATTCATCACGCTTTCTTTCCATGACTCCATCTAGAATATGGTGGCGTTTGAAAGCCTCCTTGAACTCATCCCAAGTGATAACAACACCTGGTGCTCGTAACTGTTGGAAGTTCTCCCACCAAGACATGGATTTTCCGCGGAGAAGATAGGACACAAACGGAACACGGTCCTCATCGGACACATGAGAAACCGCCAGAGCATTGTTCATCTCACGCAGCCAGTCATCAGCATCCAGTGGCTCAGAGGGAACATCAAACGTGCGTGGGTTGAGCTGGAGGAACTCTACAATTGTCACACGGCAGTTGCCCTGGTTTTGGTTTTGCTGAATGTGACCCAAAACTTGCGTCATCTGAGACAGCACTTGCCTCATTTCGGATGGCATTTGAGTATCTTCTTCGCCACTCTCCATCCTGAGGAGGATACAACGTTAACACCACAATCGGATAAATAAAATCCAATGTAAGCGCTTTAAAGGAAAACTTCAGATTGTTTAGAAAAACAAGGAACCAGACATGGCCATCCATCATGGTACGCCACTTTGCTTACTTCCAGAAAGGTTTAAAGAGAGGTAAGAACGAAGCCTAGCACTAGAACGAGGAAACACCAATTGAGCTTGACGTAACTCCACCAAAAGAGGAGAAACAACTGATTGATTCAAGAAAGAAACTGAACGTAGCCGAAGAGGTTGATAACTGATGAAGCGAAAAGCACCACCTTGAAGACACCTGCAACTATGGTACTACAGAAACCCAGAACACGTGATGTCCTAATTTTAAAAATTTAGGTGAGAAGGGAAATATCGTAACACTTCCTTACCAGAAGAACAGGGAGGGTGGGTGGGGAAAGAAGTAAAAGAACAGAATTCCTACTCTCACGTTTAAGAATTTCCTGATAACTACAAAATATTTTTCTAGACTCAAACAACGACCAGTAGAAGGGAACCTGAGGGCGTTTAAGCTCTGATACCAACTGTCAGACCCTGAATTCAAGCTACACAAACGAAACGTATCGGTTGGGCCACACAACCAAGAACATACTGGGGTTACCACTCCCAGGAAAACCATCAGGCCATGCTCGGAATGGATCATCGGCCGACAGTTCTTGGCGATCCCAACGTCACATACGTTTCCAGATTGTGCACGCAAGAACCCAAAAAGTCTTCCAACTCGTATACTTCAACCATACACACATGGTATACGAGTCGGATTTTTAACAAGTTGAAACCACAGAATAAACCTAAGACACAAAGAAAGGAAATAATATCCAAAAGCGTATCGAACAAGGTTAAGCTAACAGGTTACAAAACTGTAAGACTCCCAAAATATGGGGTTAAGTGGACTTTAGCGGCAGCAGCACTAGCAACCTAATAGAGACACGCTACAACTTCCGTCTAAGTTAGAGAGGGATAAGAGAGCGCATAAGTTAACCATCTACAACTAACACCAATCATAACCCATTCTCGGATTAACCCCCTCAACCAAGTATGAGGAAGCAATTCGGGAATTACTCACACAGTGAACAATTTTAGTTACAAGTTATTGTGAAAGTAAGTCTATATTACTAGTCAGGTTTATTAACAATGATTAGGTGTAAGTTGTCTATGATCTTGCTAGCCAGCATCATCACCAAGTCGTCCATAACCGTGGACACGGCTCATCGATAAGATTATACCCTGCAGGGGTGCACTACTGGACCCGTACTCGTTCGATCAACCCCAAAAGCAAGCCAGAAGGTAGGGCATCTCAACACGGCAAATCTCTTCTCTACGACCCATCCAGGGAACTGCATGATTGTGTGCACGGCTAATCAGGTCCAGTGCCCGCGGGATACGACCTTCATAGCACTCTAAGAACGTGCCACCCTATATGAGAATCGACTACTCCATCATCATGAGATCGTTAGGTAACCATATGCATGCATCAAATGGAAAGCCCGAACTACTTGCGGCGCCCTGGATAAGAAGCGGATTAGATCGAAGCCGCGGGGGGCTCCATAGGGCCTCCCACAAGCGGTTAGTGCGCTCAAAATTGGATCCGAGGACAAGAACTGAGTTCCTAGGTCGACACTTAGCAGAACAAAGCACCTCGCAAGGCTTTCCGCCGGTGCCTTATCTTTAATTATAATACCCCAACAATGATAGCATTTTATTAAAGTAAACAATCTATCATGCTAAGTATAAATGACATAGGACAAACAGACTCGCAGAACCAACCTTAAGCATGCACTACGACTCGCAAGGCTAACAGATAAACATACAACAGGTGATGGGATGTGGGGATAAAGCTGTATAGGCTGCAGGATAAACATATGATGGGATCGCAGTTCAAGAATCGATAACTAGGATAGCATAGATCAAAAGGCAGGAATGAAAACCCGACAATCGTGTAACCGGTTAGCAAAAGCTTGCCTGGCAGCTTGTGGCCCGGCACAAAAGCTGAAATCTCAAGGATGAAAGTATCGGCAGCAGACGCGTAGTCGTCTACCCAGAGAAGAGCAAAACACAGACAATAGGAAACATAAATCAATACAGAGATATGCGCAAACAAATGATGAGGCGATATGGTATGAGATGATTAGGTCATATTAAAGCGGGGATGGAATCCCGGAAAAAGATTAGGGTGCAAGTTATTTGTGTAGCCAACAATTTAAATGTTACTTAATATAGCAGAAGTGGTGATCAAATTAATTTAAAATGGAAGAGACATTAATTACTTAATTGTCCAACCCATTCCATATTTAGTATTTGATTACAAATTATTTAACCTCAACTCCAAATAAATATTTATTAGCATGGCAAGAGAAAAGGTATAATAGGATATGAGCATATTAAATGGAGTAAGGACATTATATAATTATTACCCCTCATACTCCATATTTAATTATTTAAGTGCATTTGTTAAATTAAACTTAAGCATTTAAAATAAATGATGCAAAATGACATAAGAATGTGATATTAATGTTTATTGCATTTTTCTGATATAAAAACATATAAAGTTTATTTAATTTGGAGTTATACAAATAAAGTTATTGCATTTTTAGTTCTAGGGTTGTTTCTGTAATTTTCCAGGGACCTGTTCGTGATAGGAACTTAGCAGTGAGGGTCCTCTGTGTAACCAAGAAACTCCAGGGTGCTCGGGGTAAAAGTTCCAGCGCCAGTGTCTATGGCGAGTGGGACCCACTCGTCAGCGAGCTAAAGGAAAATAAAAGGTGACCTTTTAATTCCACTGGCCAGGGATCGAACTCGCGTCTCGCGCGCGCGGATGGATACGTTCGGTGGTGCTAGCCACTGGGCTCGGTACGTGTTGGTGACAGATCTAACGCGTTTTTGTTTTTGTACTGTAGCTGCGAGGAAGAACTCTGACGAAACTGAACTTTCTTCAGAAACCGAGCGCAGCGCGGATCAAACTCGCCGGCGGCGGACTCAAACGGGCGGCGCGGCGGTCGTACGTGCGCGTGCGTGAGTGCTGGACGTGCGGGGAACTCGTTCCCACTCTCTGATGCGGAAGAGGAGAACCGGAGGGCTCGCGTTCGTGGTCGACATGCTCGTGTCCGCCCCGGCCGTGAGCGGCAACCCCTCCGGCGACTCCCAAACGGCGGTGCGAGGCACATAAACGAAGGGGAAGATGGGAGGAGGTGCGGCTCACCTAGTGGAGGGCGGTGGCGCGAGGAGGGGGCTCGACGAGGCCGGAGGCGAATGATCGTTGTTGGTGAGGACGAGGCGGAGCTTCGGCCGGCGTTGGGGAAGGAGTCCGTGCCTGCGGCTCCCTGGTCTGTTGACGCGGCGTCGAGGACGAATGGAGGTTGAGATGTGGCTGCTGGCGCGTGGGTGACGGCGGAGCTGGCCGGAGTTACGTCGGCGACGCCCTTGGGGTTTCTGTAACCGGGGCGATGGCGGGGCGTTGAACGGAAGCGAGCGGCGGCGGAGAGAAGAGGGAAGGGCTTAGGTTAGGGTTTGGCGCGGGGCTGCGGCGCAGAGGATAAGAAGAGGAGGAAAAAGGAACCGGTGCCGCGGTGGGGGCAAGGCGCAGCGTCTCCAGCGCCATGCCTCGCTGTAAAGCGAGGTCGTCCCCTGTCGTACGAAGAAGACAAGGTAGGTGGGCCTAGTTGGGTCGGGCTGAGTTGGGGTGCTGGGCCAAAGTTGGCCCAGTTCGGCCAGGCTCTCTCTCTCCCTCCTTTTTTTTCTGCTTTTATTTTTTAAACCCTTTCTGGTTTTGTCTTTTTAACACAATTCAGAGAAAGAAACATGAAAAAAACTCTTAAACAATTTTTAATAGTTTCTAAAATAGTCATATTAAAATATTGTTTGATTATTTATAAAAAATTTGAAACTTCAATTGAATTTATTTGAGGAAACATTTGAATTTAAAATAAGAATTTAAATTTGGAATTTGAATTTGAAGCAACAAAAATAATTAAATGCAACCACACATGGAAAGATGACATGAAACTCCACTATATTGCACACAATTTTGGAAGGTTACAAACGGGCTGTTACACCTATGGAGAGAGTTTACATAAATCTTAAGCCTAATGGATTTTCCATGCATGCTCTCTTGGGAGATTACCTCGGGAATATAAGAGTGTCAACATAGAAGTGAGTTCAGCAATAAAATTAATGTATAGAAATAGGCTAGAATATGGAAAAGAAAGGCAAAATATAAATCGAGCTATATGCCCATGCGTCTGAAAATAGAATAGCGAGTTCATCATATTGTGTAGTCTGCAAGTAGGTTGGCATATGGTATTTATCAAGATGCAAACTGAGAAAGATTTGTTCTATATATTTTCTCTTTTGGCTGGCGGTAAGAAAGTTGTAATTTTCATTATGAAAGAAGAAAGTCAGCTTATCTCTTTCATATGTTTTCATAGTACAAATTCATGAAAACATTGATTTTATTTCTCATATCAATCAGTGAAACCTGACCGAATGAATAACAACCTATACGTTTGGAGCTGATGATAACATGCTACCAAACAAATCTCAACTGGAATCGCAAAGTTAATTATATTCAGATGAATGATTGTTGCAAATATAAATCTATTGGGATCACAAAAGTTGATAATAATTGGTGTGAGTGATTGTAATATTCTGCAGACATTTACCAAACTGAAAAGGAATCACATGCAACCCTTCTTTATTCAGAATAATTCTTGGATTGAAGACTGCTAGATAAAACATTGGTCTTACTATACGTACACTTGTTCTTATGTAACCCTTGGCTTGGATCAGAAAGCCCGACCAGCATAAGTACCTGCAATTAATCTAGGAAGACTCAGGATCATACATAACTATGGAACTGCATAATACTTCGTTACTCTGGTGATATTGAAATATCAGTTTTTTTATCTGAAAAAAAATCTTATAACTGAATAACTGGGTGTCTGATACACTATCGTTCAATTCAGAGGCGACCAATCGCTGCACCTTGCACATAGCATCATGATCGAAGATTGGAGCAAAAATCTTCCTACATTCACTATCAACAGCACCGCATGGTCCAATGTACATTGAAAGGGATGATCATCAGCTCCACCGGGTGCTGCTAGATCGAGGGTCTGGTACTTGCTAGCCTAGTTTTTCGTAGCAAAGATTTCTTACTTACTTTTCAAGGGGATTAGCCAAGCTGGTACCATTGGTAGCGAAGTCGTCGACCAGGAGCAAATTGCCACGGCCTGTATGTTGGTGCCAGTGCTGGCCTATCCCAGGCTCCCGACATAAATAGAACACCCTACAAGGGCAGAATGAAGGATCCATCGGCCGTCTCTTATGCCGACTAACCTGAAATTAATCGCTATTGTCTCTGTTTGAAGACGATACATGTGCTTACCCCAATTCTTCCTCAGCTAGATCCATGGAAATAGAGATGAGGGAGCTTGTGGAGAAAATTACCGGTCTCGGAGCCGTGAATCACAACGCCGAGTGACCTGGAGAAGAAGCTCCAGAGTAGGGGACATGGGGAGGGAGACCAAAGGGATGGTTGTTCAAGGAGTCTGGGAGATCAATGAAACGGAGGGCGGGTAAATAAGAGATGTTCTGCCTGCTCGCCTGCCTCAGTAATTATGGGCTCATATCGGTCCGTTTCTACCAAGGAACCGATGAGAAGAAGACGAGCGTTGTGGAGAAGAAACGTTAACAAAAG
Organism: Poa annua; assembly: GCA_026929855.1. Taxonomy (NCBI): domain Eukaryota; kingdom Viridiplantae; phylum Streptophyta; class Magnoliopsida; order Poales; family Poaceae; genus Poa; species Poa annua. Next base: position 27,038,032 of record CM049432.1, read on the forward strand.
GCTTACTCGTGGCTGCCAAAACTAATAGGGTGACGTGGCTGCGGGAAATTGCAGAGAAATCCTTGTAGTGGGTCATTGCTATTTAGATATAGAAGATTAATCTCAGAAACTCAGGTACTAACTTCCGATCGAACATCTCCTTGACGCCGACCACATCCCCATCGTCGAGCACGTCACAGAACCTCCCTGCCCGACCATGTCTGCCTCGCAGAACCTCCCGTCGCCGCCTCCAGCTCCTGCCACCTATACTCCGTTCATCCTCCCCATTTTCATCTTTACCAGAGGCTCCTGGCCATCTCGTTCCCCATCTGCACCACGGGCACCAGCGCCACGGTGGCCGCAAAGAGAACAGTAATTCCGGTGCCGACGCAGAGGTGCGGGAACTAGATGAGCTTTACGGTCCGGAGCAAGGTGTTGCGAACACTTGTTGGTGGGTGACGCGGATGGAGTTGCGGGCGCAGCGGCAGCGACAAGTAGGCCGAGTCTTGCCGCTCAACGCGGTCTGCAAGGGAACGCCCCCGCCATCGCCGCATAGGTGGAGCCATCGCGCCTCCTATTCTACGCCTTCCACAAGGTGCTCGTCCCCGCCGTCGCCGCATCAGTGCACAACCTTCTTCTCGACGCCGTCCGCAAGGGGCTCATCCCCGCCGTCGCCGCGTCGGTCGATCCGCCTCGCGCCTCCTGTTCGACGCGTGCGCCTCCAGCTCGACACCGTCCGCAAGGGGATCGTCCCCTCCGTCGCCGCATTGGGGACCTGTCGCGCCTCCTGCCGGAGAAGACGCGGGTGAGGAGCAGGCTACGTTCGTCGGAGCCGTGCGGTGGAGAATTAAGGAGGACTTACAGAAAGGAGAAGTTAGGAGTTTTTGTTGGGTCGCACTCTTCTGGCTTAATGGGCCAGGGCCCATCGGCGGGGACTCTCAGATTTAGCACTAGTATAATTTATACTAGTCACCATTTTAGTATAAAACGTTTTCAGCCTTTGGATGGATACAAATAGATGGCTGTGGTTCATTTAAGGGTATCATAAAAGGGCTCTTAATCAAAGGGTTTGGACCGAAATGGATTGCTTTGGTTAAAAGTATTCTCTATTCTACATCAACTTCTGTTCTATTAAATGGAACTCCTGGAAAAATAATAACATGCAAAAGAGGTGTTCGACAAGGTGATCCACTCTCACCCATCCTATTTGTAAACACCGCTGATCTACTACAAAGTGCAATTAATGATGCCTGGCAAATAGGCTTATTGAGTCTTCCGGTTCAATCTGATTTTGGACAAAAATACTCAATCACCCAATATGCGGATGATACCATTATGATTATGCCAGCGGACCCACAACAATTGGCACATTTAAAGGATATATTGACAGTCTTCAGTGCCTCTACTGGACTACATGTAAATTATCAGAAGACATCACTGGTACCGATTAACATTAGTCAGGAGGAAGCGAACAACTCTGGCTAATCAATTTGGATGTAAATTGGAAAGCCTACCATTCACTTATCTTGGTCTGTCCTTGGGCACCACTAGACCATCAGTGTCGGATCTAATGCCACTTGTATCAAGATTGGATAAAAGAATTTCAGGTATAAATTCCCTCATGACATACCCTGGAAGATTGACATTATTAAACTCCTTGATACAATCAATGCCTATGTTTGCACTATGCTCTCTCAAGATCCATGTAACAATATTTATTCATTTTGAGAAAAGTGCAAGGCAATTTCTGTGGGCTGGGAAAGATATTGAGAAGCATGGAAAATGCCTCGCAAATTGGGATCTAGTATGCCGACCAAAAGAACAAGGAGGTTTGGGTGTTTTAAATCTACGGATGCAAAATAAAGCCCATCTTATGAAGAACATACACAAGTTTTACAATAAAATGGAGATTCCATGGGTCCAACTAATATGGAATGCTCACTTCAGCAATAATAAGATTCCACATGCTTCCACCCCTAAGGGGTTTTGATCAATACAAAGAAATTGCCAAATGTTCTCCTAATAATGGCAAAACGATTCTGATATGGAGAGACACATGGGGGAATGAGCTCAAAGAAGATAAATATCCCCAGCTTTTCTGCTTTGCCCATAATGAAAATATATCATTAGAAGAAGCTTGGAATACACTCAATGGAAATATTCATAATATGTTCCAATTGCTTTTGACAGCAATAGCTCATGAACAATTGTTGCAGCTCAGAGTAGACTTGATGTCTATTAATCTGAACGGACAAAATGATATATGGAGTGTCTCTAATTCAGTAACTGGATTCTCAACAAGAAAGGTATACAGAACAATTTTGGGTGAACATGAAACTCCACAACCGATTCTGGATATATGAAAAACATGTTGTCTTCCGAGACACAAGTTCTTTGCATGGCTACTCCTTTATGACAGACTCAATACTAAAGAACTCATGAAAAGGAAGAACTTTTATGTGGAATTCTCTGACTGTGTATTATGTGATACATGCCCTGAAGAAACTGTGTTACACCTATTCTTTGGATGTAGCTTCAGTCAGAGCTTTTGGTGGGCATTGGGAATTGATTGGAATACAGATTTAACATCCATGACATGATTCAGGAGGCAAAAACGAGATATTCTATTAACTTCTTGATGGAGATTATCATCACCGGATGCTGGAGCATTTGGGAGCAGAGAAATGATCCATATTTAGACTAATTGATCCGACGATCAATAGATGCATTGTAAAGTTGAAATCTTTTCTATCTTTATCCATGCACTAGTTGAATTGGCGCGGCGACACGCCGCGCCCTTTATGATAGTTCTTATTGCCGATTTTTTGTTTGACTTTGGTGCACAATATGATCTGCAAGCAAGTAAGAGATTATTGATTTATGGTGCATTTAATCGTTTAGTTGATGTCATGAAATTTAAGTGGAATGTTACTTGTGCTGCAAAGCATCAGTTGTATAAAACACTGTATTTAGTAGAATGCATGAAATTATGCTGAAACGGTGGATAGCAAAACATATACAAAGCTACATCATATTGGACATCACACTGTACGTTTTGTTGTAAGTATAGCAGTTCTGTTCTAGATATAAGGTATATTTATTTTCGAAAAAAAATCATAATATATAGTATATTGCATTCCACCACTTATCTGCACAATTATTAGGGATTTGTATGCAAACTCTTTTCTTTTCCATACCAATCAGATAGAGGTAATTCCATCCACTTAGGAATGGAGAGTACTGTTCATTACTAAAATATATATGATGGTATTGATTGTCAAAGAAAAAAACAGTTGTGCCACATCAACACGTCAGGTTGGAGAAACATAATTGCGCGACGTGATTACCCGCCTACCTCAAAAATGCTCTACATTGGTCTCCGCATATATGTACAAAGTTAAAATACAATTAAGTTAATCACACTGATACAAAAGCTGATTTACATAATGAAAATGCCAGGAGTGGAAGAGATCTTACTGGAAGAAAAAACTACCAAGGGAACCATCCGGCTACAGTTTCCTAAACCTGAAAAATTGCTGTTGTAAAACTGCCATGAATCCTCTGTTTCGTAACTTAAGTTACACCTGCTTACATTGCAATGGGCATGTCTTGTGTGGGGGAACTTACACCTGCTCACCTTGCCACGGTCATGTCTCGTGTGGAGGTGTTGGTCTTCTCTTTGCACGGCATCACCCTCGCCCTTGGCGGCTGCTGTTGTGATCACTGTGAAATTCAGCAGAGCTTTCCCGGCTTTCTATCATTGATGAACGCCTTGAGCTAAATGTTCAGGCCAAATATGTGCTTCTACAAAAGGCAAGCATGATGTGAAGGTTCCCAATATTTTTAAAGTTGCTGGCCGACAGCCTCTATAGACACATTTGTGAATGCCTTGCACACATTACCACCGACAATCAGTACTGCAGTGCAATATCATTTACTATGTTGTCAGATGTTTTGATGCACTTAAGGGAAAAGGTTGCTTAAAAACACTCACATGATATTGGGGTGCACCCATTATTCATTTGAAAATGCATCTGTGACTGTCAAGTCTTGAATTCTTCGCTTGATAGCCTGGGAATCAACAGCCAAGAGAATCAGAGCATACCATTAACCCAATTGAAACAACAGACTGGGGTTAAATCAAAAGGTATTGAAATCAATTGCATAGCCAACTATCAAAAATGATAGTAATACTGCATGATCAAATTCATGGGTGAAGTTTGAATAGAGCATAAAGGTGAACTTTGCTCGTTGCTAAAAAGATTCCAGACCCTAATTTAATTCAGTCTAGCTAATTTAATTCGTCATAAAGTAGTAGCACACCATATATGTATTAGAGTCTACGTGAAACAATTTATTAAACATATAGGAAATTATCAAGGCACTTGTATGTATAAAAGCAGGAGTAGCATACATACAGATATTTTTGGTGAGTCTAAGAAGATCTATCACGATATTCTCTATATAAATTAATTTGGCTCTTGAATATAACTTTGATTTAGCATGCTATAAATGGCAATGAGGAATATGCAATTTCACAGAAAATGGATATGCACATAAGTATTGAAAAGCTAGCATCATCACGACTGGGTATTAAACAGAGGCAACACTGAAAATTCTTTTGCCGAACTCAACCCCTGCAATGAAGATCTTATAAAGAAAAGGAGACTATGTATATTCTTCGCTAAATTTACAGCTCTTGCGGAAAAAATATTGAATTAACCAAGCCAGCTATTCATTAGAGTAGTACCATAATGATCTTGGGATGAAGCATGCAAGTGACAGTCCAGATATCAAAGTGAAATAATAAATTTACCTCTTGATATCAACCTAAAGAACCTATAGTATTTGTGAACAATAAAATAGCATAGTAGTTCCTTAACCCACTACTTAAGTATCCACTTCTAATTAAGAGGGGCAGTGTGATGTACTGGCAAGTTATCGCCAATTGCATCTAAATATATTTGAGTTAGAAGAAGATATTGATTAAACAACGTAAGCATGGATATTACATGGATTAATCTCCTTGAAAAACAGTCACATGAGAGACCTGACGGGAAACAGAGACCACTTTCATCCCTGGCCGGCATGAAAGGAGGCTCTAAAAAGAAAGAAAGCATAAGACAAAAGCATAACAAACGATGAGATCAGGTAAAACCTATAGAAATGTACTCATATGCAACCTCTAAATGATTATATTCTAACATATCACCATTTGATGACACATTTACCATTGCCTCAAATTTTCCTGCTTTGTGTGAATCATCCACTCGATGTTTCCAGTACTTCATAGTCATGGTTGCCTAATAAAAGAGATGTAAAAATGGCAATAAGTTGGAGTCCGCATACACACATGGATTTCCATATTAACTCATTGAAAAAAGAGATCCAACAGTTGCCAAAAGATAAAAACAAAATGATCTGGTGGCAACAGAAATCACCTTAATATGTTTAGGTACATCTTATCTTCAGTTTTGTACTACTAAAGCAAATGTGCTTCTGCCCTTTTCAAAAGAACACAACTGACTGAAGGACGAACTCATACAGTTTAATTGGACCAAACAAATTTTTCAAATTGGGGCTTCCTTTATGTTTACAGATTTATCTTAAATTAGTTTGGAGAGTGTAGTACTGTAATTCGTATTGACCCACTTAAAATGGAGGTAGCAGCAGAGTAAGAAATGCTTATTATACATGCTTAGCTAGAAAGAAACCTCATAAGCACCGTAAAAATTGACATCCTACAGATTCCGCTATGTCCTGCTACACAAAATTGTGCTAGTTATCAGAAAAAGGAAGTCTTCTCCGAAAGCAAGGTAGGTTCAGTACAGCGTACAAAATAGCCACATTGTAAAATACAACTCGGTTCTGTAAATGTGGATCTCTAGTATTGTTTCCCATATGTGTCATTTATAAAATCTGAACTCTAGAATTGCAAAGGAAATATCATATATAATATGTTTTGCTACACACAGTGAAATGTATATGTAATATTTTTGTGAAGACAGATTTAGCCAACAATGTTTGGACCATAAAAACTGTGTAAACTCGGTTCTATAAACGTGGAAACATTAGATGGACTGTCTAGTATTGTTTTCAATTTGTGTCATTTATAAAATCTAAACTGTAGAACTGCAAAGGAAACATCATAAATAATGTTAAAATGAACAAACGAAACACGGATAGCACAGTTAAAATTGGAGGAAATTTCCTAAATGCTTATATGTGTGATGAAGATCCATTTTCATATACAACAAACGACTATGATAAAAAAATATGGATAACTGAAGTATATTACCTAGCTTTTGTATGGGGTAAATGCTAGAATCAAACTGCAAATGAATCAAGAAAAATGACCTTGTCCCAGTTGTCGTCGTCTGGCAGACGAAGAGCAAGGCATGTGGGATCCTGATGCCGGCGTTGTGAGCCCGTGAAGGACATCTCATCGATCCTCTGCTCCTGCGTGCGGAAGAAGAAGGCAGCTCAGAACATGGAATTTGCTGGTGTGGACAGGGAGAGATGAGGAGGGGAGGAAGGGACTGCGCAGGACGGGCATGACGGGGCTGTCGAGGATGATCTCCACACGGGAAACTCTCGTGGCGGCTAGATCTGGCCGGTGAGGGCACATACAACGCTGGAGGGTGCGCGGGCAGCCGGGGCCGGGGCTGGAGGGCGGCGCCGATGGCCGAGCTGGAGGGCGGCGCCGATGGCCGAGCTGGAGGGCGGCGCGGGCGGTCGGGGACGGGGCTGGAGGCGATGCAGGCGGCCGCGGGTGGAGGGTGGCTCGGGCCCGGGTCTGGAGGCGGTGGCAACGTCCGGAGGTGGAGGGCGGCGCTGGCGGCCGGGCTGGAGGGTGGCGCTGGCCTAGAAGCTGGGCAGCGACGGCGGGGCGAGATGGAGATGGAAAATGAGCAGTCGGGGTTTTCTCCTAGTTGTATAAAAAAAATATAAACCGAATCAAGGGAAGCCTGTTTATGGCACGACCAATCATACACATTATATGGCTCATTGTATCTTGTTCACGCTTATTGCCTTATAGTGAGTTATAGCAGTAGTAGGATCTCACTGTCGTGGTGAGATCTGAAGTTGGATAAAGTGCTTTGTTCAATCTCAACCTGGACAATTCCATCTTTTACCTCTCGTTTCTACCATCGACGAGAGAATCTTGTCTACTATCAACTATGCCGGTACAACGACACCCACACCCGCCAAACGACACTGAAACCTCCTTCCTCGTGCACAACGCCTCCTAGCTCCGGACAGCTCACGCCTAGCTCCAGCCATATCCTAATTACTTTTTTTATATTCTTTCCATGGTCCTCAATGTAAGAATTTGGACATGTTTGTAATTTCAATTTCTAGACTTGGAGGATTTATAAGTAAAAACTGTGATATAATCATTTTAATCCTAGGATTGACTATGAGTTGGAAATTAAGCTAATTCACTCACATAATACAAGCATTATTGAAATATTATTTACACATTATTGAAATAGTGTAATGACTCAACATGTCCCAGTGCATAAAGTCCACCAAACACCATCTCATGTCAGCTTGGCTCAACATATGAGCGCCACCAAACACATACAAAATCTCAGCCCAACTATAAGGTCAGCCTGTCTCACCTCGAATACAGAATAGCGAACACTCCCTGAATTTTCCATCACGCCCACAATACACAATTAGGACGACGGTGACCAATGTAAATACAATTTCGACCATCTCCAAAATAGGAGCGGCTTATCAGCCAAAGATAAATGTGAAAAAATTGCAATAAAAACTCAAAATCATATTGTGGAATAGAAAAAGACACAGAGGTTGATCACCGCAAACAACTAAAGTTAGGAAGAAAACATATGGTTACTATAGCTACTTGATAGCAGTACGACAAACTTCCAAAAGAAGATACAAATTGACTAATTCTACTTCCATCAGAGACAATTACTAGCACAAATAGCAAGATCAAAAAATATATCCCAAATTCTTTTGGAAGACACGATTTTCTCATGGTAGAGATAGAAGTGCAAGATTATCTTTTGATCAGAAGATAAGCAAAGAACAAAATCATTACTGCCCGAGTAGCAGAAATGTTCAGGAAAGTAGTAAAAATACTGATTCGGGAGGGCAGAGCTGTCAACATTTCACCCAGATGAAGCAAGAACTACGGAACAAGGAAACACCAGCAAAAACAACTTTATATATTAGTAAGTCCTGCGAAAATGGACTGGATACAAAACAATGACCTTGTGGTATTCTAAGTTCAAAGTTTGTAAAAAGAGTGAACGCTCAAGCTTGCATGCAATACTGTCCAACTGATACAACCTACGGTTTGATGTTTTACCAGTGAGCTCCAAATTATGGGATTAGTCATACTTCATGATAATGTCTGTTGCATGAAGAGAAAGAGAGGAACTAGATGATAACTACATACAGCAGCACGATACATGTAAACCTACGACTGTACACTATTTAAATCTACCAGAACTGACAAAACAGTAGAAGGGCAGAGAAGAGGCAATTACACAGAACCACAGCTATAGGGACATATGACACTCAACAAAAAGTACTGGACATGATTTTAAAAAACATCTTGCAAGCTATGACCAATGCCGAATCCAAATCTCTCCTTTTCTGCTTTTGTCGCCAAAACTGAGACCGAGGACCACATGTAAGGCCTCAACACAGAAACACAACTATAGGGACATATGACACACAAAAACTACTGCTGGACATGATTTCAGAAAACATCTTGCGAGCTATGACCAATGCAGAAACCAAATCTCTTCTTTTCTGCTTCTGACACCAAAACTGACACCGAGGACAACATGTAAGGCCTGATGTAGCCATCCAGCCCGCTGTGGCGCAACGACTCGCTCAACACTCCATCTAAACATGCTGAACCGGTCCGAGCCAAACCAATTTGGCTTCTCCCGAAACATCTAACACCACACCCGATGCTAGATGGCGACAGCGGTAGAGGCTACTTCGATGCGAATAGATAGGGGCAGGGGCAATGTAGTTACTGGCAGACAAGGGCAGCATCTCTAAGGGGCATGGATTGGTTTCTCCATCCACGCTCCTGCACAATCGCCCATTAGTCTCCACCAACAAGCACTGTGTCGACCAAACTAAGGGTGGTGCCATGGCACCATTCCCGTGCCGCTGCCGTGACTGAATACTTCGAAAAATTAAAAGATGGAAGAATCATTTTCCCACACAGTCATTGTCGAACAGCTCCGGCGAAGGTAACAGCGATCACGTCAAGAGCTTTTCAGCGCCAGCTACAAGGTCTAATTTTGGGACGAAAATGACATCCGTTACTCCATCACGACAATATGAACCGGACTAGGTTCACTTGCACCATAGAAGAGCTGAATGTGTGGCAAGTTTGGAAACGTCGCGCCCAGCATGTGGGCTCCCTGATAAAAGTTTTTGTGTCAAACCAAGAAAAACGAGCTATTCAGGTTGTATGCTGGTCACTAGGCTTTAAGGATGTGGTTTTCTGAAATGAAGTCCAAGAGTTCTGGTCAGGTGTCATAAATGCCCCTGAGTTGTGGTTCTGTGTAATTTCCTAGGCAGAAAACGAGGGCAGAAATAGAATTGAAGCATGCTCCAGATGGATGATTCTTAGTAGAAAAGAATTATCACTAACAGATAGTCACGAGGCAAACACCAGGGAGTTGAACCGAAACCATGCACTAGCTCCTCCAAACGCACTGTGCTTGATTGACATTACAACATAAGAAACGCATACCATCATACAACTAAGTAATCTGATGGTAGATTTACCAGCAATCCAGCATGAATCACAATGATTATGAAAATCTTTTGTTTAGAACTCTTGAGATTGATGATGACTACTTGTTCTTCCCGGTCTTCTTCTTACCCCCGGTTGCTGCCGATGTGCTGCTGACATGAGGGCGGGGATGCCGATCAGACTCGGCGGTTTCGAGCCACTTGAGCGGGTGTCGGTTGAAGCAGGGCCAGTTGGGGACGGTGACGAGCGCCGTAAGCACAACCCCGCCAGCGTAGACGAACAGCATGAGCTGGAAGTCAGCCATCGCGTACCCGACCAGGAACGCCGCCACGGCAGACGCCACCAGCAGCACCTGCATCAGCATCTCCGCGCTCTTCTGCCCCTGCCAATCCATCTGCGTACCAAGAAAGAACAGGAGTCAGACTGTCGGATCTTGGATGGATCTGGGAAGCTGGGGACGTGATTTCCGTGGATCCGGGATCAAAAGAAGAGAAAATCCTAGATCAGAGAGTGGAGAAGAGTAGGGGGAGGGGGGCGTGGGGGGGGGAGGAAACAGGGTGCAGAGGAACACCTTGCTTGGCCGCCGTGCCGCGTTTCGCCGGAGGGAGAGGGGACGGCGGAGGGCGACGTAGGGAGTTGGGGATCTGTTTGTCGATTCGCAGTGCGCCTGACAGTTAATAAGGGCTCACCCGTTCCCTGCCCGGCCAGTTAAGAATGTTTTTGAAATTTCAAATATTTTTCAGTTATGAACATTTTTTAAACTTAAATAATTTTAGAATTTGAAATTTTAAGAACTGAATATTTTTTACTTTTTAACAAAAAAATTTAAATTTTTTTTTTAATATAAACAGTTTTCAAAATATAAAAGAATTTCATAAAATTTAAATATTTTTGAAAATTGATTTTTTTGTTTTAAACAAAAATATGTTTGAATTTTTTTAATTTTGAACATTTTAAAAAATATCCATAAAAACAGAAAGAAAAATGGAAAAAAGAAACTAAAAAGAAAAAAGAAACAGCCAAAAAATGAAAACGCAAAAGAAAAAAGAAAAGCAAACAGAAAAAAGGAAAAAAGTTAAAGGGGATGAAATCTAACCTTATTGGGCCGGCCCGTTGCGCGCGTAGGGGTGCGCGGTAAGTGGCAACTAGGAATTCGCTTCGCCCCCTGAGGACCGGGGCATCGATTCCTACCGGTCGTACGTCGAGTCTTCAGCCCAAATTTAATTTTTTTCATAAAAATTCTTAAAACTTAGACGAATTTCACTTAAACTGAGGCAAATTCATACCTAGTAGGGATATAAGTAAAAAACTAAAACTTTTTAACTAAACCACCGTATTGGTTGTAGAAAGCCGAGTAGTCCCAGCCGTCAACATTGGATGTAGAACGCCGAGTAGTCCCCGCCGTCAACATCGTCGTCATCGTTGTCACTTGGCGGCCCAGTGGGGTTAGAGGGTCCTGATTTGGCGTCGTTGATGCCGCCGACGTCGCCTTCATCGTCGTCGTTGAGGATGTCAACGTCGTGCCCCTCCTAGAAGTCACGGCGGAGGCGATTTTGGGCCGCTTGCTTCATGAACCGCTTCTGCCGCTCCAGCTCCTCGCGCTCGTGCTTCCACCTAGACCAGGCGAAAACGAAGTCCTCGTCAGCGGGGAAGACATCGTTAAGGGAGGCGGCCTCCATGCCGGGATAATACTATTTGCCATACTTTCTCAGATCCTTTGTTATTTGACACATTGACCACCACCTATCAGTGACACAAGTTGTGGAAAATAATAACTCCACACCGCGCTGGATGGGGAATTCCGTCTCCGGCTCCGCTAGTTCCGCCGCCGGACGCATGTAGGCGCGGTCCGGCGCTAATGCATGTAAACTTTGCACTTTTTTACTTGTTATTTCATCATATTTGCATCCTATATGAGTTATGTTCATGTCTTATATTTATTTATGGGAACAATTCACAGTTTCCCTATTTATCTAGAATTAACCCTGCTTAGAAACCCCATTTTTCTATATTTTCACGTTTCAGTGATCCAAATGACGTCCAAATGACATAAGATTTTATGGGATCAGTTTTTGGAAGAAAGGAAACGTACGACCCAAGGATCAGAAAAAAGAAAGTCCGAGGGAGAAAAGGGTAGGCCCCACGCGGCCAGATTCCTTGGTTGCGTGGGCCATGCCCATTTCCCCCTCGAGGTTTTGATGCCATCGATTTCCGTCTCTGTGCCTCCGTCTGGACCTAAAACTGACTATAAAAATAGTCCCCCGACGACTTTCGGAAGAGAGTGCGGCAGAAACACATAACCAGGAAACAGAGACCTGGAGCTGTAGATTGGAGGGGGAAACTCTGGGGGGGCGTGGTCTCCATCTTCTCCAACGACTACACCATCGTCACCATGATGAAGAGGGAGTAGTCCACCCCTGGACTATGGGTTTGTGGAAGTAACTTATGTATCTCTGCTCTCTTGAACATTATTGTATTAGCACAGTATGAGCTTCTTAACATGATTACGGTCACCATTGTATTACCCTATAGGGTGGATCCTTTTATGAGCTAATATATGAGATTGCATTTTTTAAGTTTCAGTTATAAGAGTAGATGCATATTATGTACCTTGTTTGTTTACTTGTTTTGATCAAGCATGTTCATGAGGGCGTGTGAGGGGGACGATGCGCATTAGTTGGAGTAACGGGGGTGGATGACGGGAAGCTGACAACTTAATCTTGTGATCCACTTGGGTGTTTACCTTACTTTGTTGCCACATTAGGGATAAAGAAAATACCATGCTACCGGGGATTTGGTGTGACCATTGACTGTTCTCCATGACTAGATCTAGCATGTCCTTATTTTAACTTCGTGTCATTGAACTATCTCCATCAGCTATTCTTCTAGCCAGGCATGTCCTAAGGGCATCTCCAGCCGTCCAACCAGGCATGCCCTAAGGGCATCTACAGCCGTCAACCCAGGCACCTCATGTATACGCACGCTTCTATTCTTGTAGACAGTGTTGGGCCTCCAAGACCAGAGGTTTGTAGAACAACAGCAAGTTTCCCTCAAGTGGATCACCCAAGGTATATCGAACTCAGAGAGGTAGAGGTCAAATATATTCCTCTCAAGCAACCCTGCAATTAAGATGTCTCTAGTGTCCACAACACACCCAATATACTTGTCAGATGTATAGGTGCATTAGTTATGCGAAGAGATAGTGAAATACACGTAATATGGATTATTATAAGTAGTAATTGCAATATGTAATAAAAATGGCAGCAAGCAAACATGTAGCAGAACTTGTTGGAAACGGTGTTTCAATGCTTAGAAACAAGACCTAGGGATCCTAATTTCACCGGTGGACATTCTCAACAATGACATCAAAGTTAAATAAATAAAAACTACTCTCAAACACTCTTATGTTGGATAACAAACACCATTCAATCCTGTAGGGCTACAAGAGCACCCTCAAAGTCGGAGTAAACTAACACCAACAACTTCATAAAGGGAATCACACACGCTGCACACACTGTCACCATTACAACCATGAATAACCCCAGAGTTCATATTAAAGTAACCTCTAGCGTGCATAATAGATAAAGAGTAGCATCACATATTGAACTAGATTACAAAGCTCATGATCACATAAAGATCACATGGGAGAGAGAGATAAACCACATGGCTTCCGTAGATCCCGCAGCCCCGGGGGAGAACTACTCACTCCTCATCATAGGAGTCACAACGGCGATGGAGATGGCTCCGGGGGCAATTCCCCGTCCCGGCAGGGTGCCGGAACAGAGACTTCTGTCCCCTGAATCTTGTCTTCGATGGCGGCGGCGCTCTGGACCCGTGGAGGAAATATCGAACATCGTCCGATTTTTTAGGTTTTATAGGGTACTTATAGGCGAAAGGGCGAGGTCGGTGGGCGCCCGAGGGGCCTCATGGCTCTTCTCTATCTCGTTTTCGACGTTCTGGAACGCAAATATTCCAAAATAATTCTAGGATCTTTTATTTCCAATTCCGAGAATAATTCCTTAAGTAATTTTCTGAAACAAAAAATAGCAGAAAACAGGGAACTAGCACTTTGGCATCTTGTTAATAGGTTAGTCCCAGAAAATGCATAAACTATATAAAATGCATATTAAACATGTAATAACATGATATAACATAGCATGGAACATAAGAAATTATAGATACGTTGGAGACGTATCAACATCCCCAAGCTTAGTTCTACTCGTCCTGAGTAGGCAAGAACGATAAAAGAAGAAGAATTTCTGAAGTGACATGCTTTAACACAATCTTGATCATATAATATTGTAAGGCTCATGTTATGAATGAAATGACTCGAGGCAATGATCTGTATTTTGCTAACAAATAGACAAGGAGTGAACAAGTACATCATCTAAGTAAAAACTCTTCATGAATAGTACTTTCAAACAAGCATCAATAAGATTTGCATAAGAGTTAACTCATAAAGCAATATTATCTAAGTAAAAGAGCATTGAAGCAACACAAAAGAAGATATAAGTTTCAGCATTGGCTTTCAACTTTGAACATGTATATCATATAGATAGTTGTCAACACAAAGAAATATAACAAGTGAAATAAGTAAGCATATAAGAATTGTTGTACACAGTTGATACAAGTGTTTGCTTTGGGGATAGAAAGAAGTAGGTAAACTGACTCAACATAAAGTAAAAGATAGGCCCTTCGCAGAGGGAAGCAGGGATACAAGTATGTGCTAGAGCTTCATAGTTTTATAGGTTTTCGAAATTTAGAGCATAAAAGTAAGTTTTGAGCGGTGTTTGTCGTTGTCAACGAATAGTAATGGGCACTCTACCCCCCTTGTCAACCGGAGTTTCAAGAGCGACTCCCACGAAGGACGTTATTTCTTGTAACGCCCTATAATCGGTACTATGTAGATTTAAGCGATCCCGCCGAAATCCGCATAATAACGATTTTAGGTCGCCCACCAGACATAATGTGCACGCCGAAACATGCGCATTATGTGGGTGGAATTGTGATAACATTACAACAGTTCCGATACATCCACAAATACAACAAAGATATAATTACAACCACGACTCGAACGAGTCAAGATACAAATACTACAATACAAAGATACAAATGACAGCGGAAGCAAATAGTATCCGACTACGGATAAGATGTAAATTGGACTAAGAGTCCTGAAGATAAGCAATGGCGCCATATCCCTGCCCAGCCAAGCGGAGGGATTCCCAAGCTAACGTCGTCAGACTTCAAACCTGTTGACTGCACATAAAGCACATCCCAAAAGAGGGTCAGGGCACTCCCTGGCCAGCAAAACCGACTTGCCTACTTTCTACACCATCTCCCAATAAATGAGGTAGGTGGACTTAGCGGCAGCAGCACTAGCAACCTAAAGAGACGCGCTACAACTTCCGTCTAATTAGAGAGTGATAAGAGAGCGCATAAAGTAAACATCTACAACTAACACCAATCATAACCCATTCTCGAATTCACCCCCTCAACCAAGTATGAGGAAGCAATTCGGGAAACTCACACGTTGAACAGTTTTAGTTACCATTTATTGTGAAAGTAATTTTATATTACAAGTCAAATTAATTAACATTAATTAGGTGCAAGTTGTCTAGATCTTGTTAGCCAGCATCATCACCAAAATCGTCCATAATCGTGGACACTGCTCATCGATAAGATTATACCCTGTAGGGGTGCACTACTGTACCCATACTCGTATGATCAACCCAAGCAAGCATCAGGGCATCTCAACACGACTCATTCCTTCACTACAGCAAGTCCAAGTGCCACCCATATGAGTTGTTACCCGCGTCAGTTGTCCGGCCGAATCTCAATTGCAGACTCATTAGTTTGTGCCTGTGCGCCATGCGACTCAAACCACAGTAGGAACTGTCCGCTTCGCGCGCACCACCCCTATATGACCCCCATATCACATAACCTCTCATCAATCATCATCATTATGCACATGCATATGAGCAAATGGAAAACCCGAACTAGTTGCGGCACATGGACAAGGTGTAGATCCGTTCAAAGTCGAGGGGGGCTCCATAGGGCCACCCACAAGTGGTTAGTGCGCTCAAAATTGGATCCGAGGACAAAATCTCAGTTCCTCGATCGACACTGAGCAGAACAAAACACCTCGCAAGGCCTTCCGCCTGGTGCCTTATCTTTTTAATTATAATACCCCAATATAAAACAACATTTTACTAAGGTAGAATATTCTTTCATACTAAGCATATGAAACATAGGACCAACAGACGACTCGCACAATCAACTCTAAGCATGCGCTACGACTCGCAAGGCTAACAGATAAACATTCAACAGGTGATGGGATGTGGGGATAAAGCTGTATAGGCTGCAGGATAAACATGTGATGGGATCGCGATAAAGAATTGAATACTAGGGTAGCAGAGATCAACGGCAAGAATGAAAGACAATGTATAGGTAAACAAGCAAACTTTGCTTGCCTGGAATCCCGCATGGAAGCAGATCTTGTCGTTGCTCACACATCTCAACGTCGTATCCGCGAAGAAGTAACAAACACTGGAAGCGCAAAAGATGCATTTTACAACTACGGCAAAAGATCCAGCATGATCATATCAGAATGATGCATGGCATGGCAAGATGCAGTATGAGATGCACTTAATCCAAATTAAGCGGAACCGGGATTCCGACAATTAATATTTAGGTGCAAGTTATTTATTTACCAGCAATATTAAATGTTGGCTAGCATGGCAACACATGGCATGGGTGATCTAATTAAATTAAATGTATATTTATTACCCCACACATTCCATATTGAATTATTTAGGTGATTTGCTACACCCGCAAACCCAAGAGATGCAACACATGCAATTATGATGCGATATAAACAAGATAGATGGCATTTTATAAAATAGGTATAGGGTTAGGGTTTGGGTCCGTACGTCGGATCGGGTGAACTAGTGTTCGAAACCGACGTCTTCGGTCCGTAGAGGAAGTAGTCGTCGTCGTGGAAGTAGTCGTCGCGGAACCGGGGCATCGTCGTTTGTCGGTGTCGCGGAAGTGGTCGGGGAAGTAGTCATACTCATTCATCACCGTTGACGGGCGCGGGCACGTAGGAACACGGCAACGGACACCGGAAAGAAACGCGCACGGGCGGGTAGCACCTCGAAGGGTGGACAAACGCGGACAACAAAAGACGCCGGGTCTTGCGGGCATTGCGTCAAACATCCGCCGTGCGGCGGACGCGGGGAGGACACCGGAAAGAAGCGGCGTGCACACAGCCGGAAAAGGAGGCAGCGGGGACGGCGGCGCGGCGCGGGCGTAGACGCACGCGAGGCGGAGCAGCGGACGGCGGAGGCGCGCAGCGCGGCACGGCGCGGAGGCGTGAGGGGCGGCGGCGACGCGGCTGCGCGGCGTGGAAGGCGGAGGAGGCCGGGGCGTCGATCTCGGATGCGGGCGTGCGGGGCGGCGGCGGTGGAGCACGGCGGCGCGGGGCGGAGGTGGAGCAGGGGAGGCCGGGGGCGGAGGCGGGAGCACGGGCTCGGGGGGCCATGGCGTGGAGGCGGCGGGGTGCGGCGTGCTCGGGGCGCTGGCGGCCAGGTTCGACGCTGGCGAGGCGGATGCGGCCGGAGTCGGCCGGGCGGCAGCGCGCGCGCGGAGAGGCGCCGGCGCGGCGGCTGCGCGCGGCCGGGGACGCGCGAGCGGGAGGCGCGCTGGGCCGGCCGGAGGTGGCCGGCGCAGGGCGCAGCGCGGAGCAGCTCGGGAGGATCGGGCCGACTCGGGCCGGTGCGGGAGGATTTCTCCCGTGCGGGAAGGAAGGAAGAGAGGAAAAAAACGAAAGAAGAGAGAAAAGAAAAAGAAAGAAAAGGAAAGAAAAGAAAAGGAAGGGGGAAAAGAATAGAAGGGGATGGAAGGATTTTTCTGCAAAAACCAGAAATAGAGGAGGGTGGCTGCAAAGTTGCAGGGGGTGGGAAAGAATTTTTCCAGGGGAACCCTAGGGTTTGGTTGGATGGGCTTGGGCTTTTATTTCTCTCCCCTTTAATTATTTTCTGATATATATGTTTAAAACCAAATAGAAAAAGAATTTGAACACGAAACCTTTACAAAATATTTTTAGTTTTAAATAGACAATTTAATAAACTAATTTTTAACATTTGCAAAAGATTTTAAAATAACACATTTTTAATTAATTTGAAATGCATTTGAATTTGATTGCGGGGATTGAATTTAAATGCAACAAATTAAATTTAATGCGATGAAATGCAATACCATGTTGATGCAAAAAGAAAACACACAGAACTAAAAGGGGATAAATCCCGGGGCGTTACAACCGACACCACTAACAAGGGATCGCGTCCTGCGATCCACGCCGAGACCACAAGAAGAGAGGGGTAACTATCGAGTCTTCAGGCTCCGTGAAGAACTTCTCGACACCACTAACAAGGGATTGTTGCTCCACCTTGAAAATTCTCGACACCACTAACAAGAGAAAATGCTCACGACGAAGACGACTCCGAAAGATCGAACCTAATAGGGTAAAAGGCAAGAAATCGTCCACCCACACGTAGGATCCAAAAACTTTGAAAGTTGGATAAGAGAAGAGACTCCAAAACAAATAAGATAAGAGGAGAAATAGAATATAGGTAAGGAATAAAAAGAAACCTATTGAGATATTTTTCAAAATAATAATTTAAGTCTAATAGTTTCGATAGTCTAGAAACAACGACCGTTAGCTAGGTTATCCTACAGGCTGTTGCGGACCCGCTGCTTCGATAACCATTCGTATCGAAACAACAAGGAGATCGAAACCAAGGCTCTGATACCACTTTGTGACGCCCTATAATCAGTACCATGTAGATTTAAGCGATCCCGCCAAAATCCGGATAATAACGATTTTAGGTCGCCCACCAGACATAATGTGCACGCCGAAACATGCGCATTATGTGGGTGGAATTGTGATAACATTACAACAGTTCCGATACATCCACAAATACAACAAAGATATAATTACAACCACGACGCGAACGAGTCAAGATACAAATACTACAATACAAAGATACAAATGACAGCGGAAGCAAAATAGTATCCGACTACGGATAAGATGCAAATTGGACTAAGAGTCCTTATGATAAGCAATGGCGCCATATCCCTGCCCAGCCAAGCCGGAGGGATTCCCAAGCTAACGTCGTCAGACTTCAAACCTGTTGACTGCACATAAAGCACATCCCAAAAGAGGGTCAGGGCACTCCCTGGCAAGCAAAACCGACTTGCCTACTTTCTACACCATCTCCCAAAATATGGGGTAGGTGGACTTAGCGGCAGCAGCACTAGCAACCAAAAGAGACACGCTACAACTTCCGTCTAATTAGAGAGTGATAAGAGAGCGCATAAAGTAAACATCTACAACTAACACCAATCATAACCCATTCTCGAATTCACCCCCTCAACCAAGTATGAGGAAGTAATTTGGGAAACTCACACGTTGAACAATTTTAGTTACCATTTATTGTGAAAGTAATTTTATATTACTAGTCAAATTAATTAACATTAATTAGGTGCAAGTTGTATAGATCTTGTTAGCCAGCATCATCACCAAAATCGTCCATAACCGTGGACACGGCTCATCGATAAGATTATACCCTGCAGGGGTGCACTACTGTTCCCATACTCGTATGATCAACCCAAGCAAGCATCAAGGCATCTCAACACGACTCATTCCTTCACTATAGCAAGTCCAAGTGCCACCCATATGAGTTGTTACCCGCGTCAGGAGTCCGGCCTAATCTCAATTGCTGACTCATTAGTTTGTGCCTGCACGCCATGCGGCTCAAACCACAGTAGGAATTGTCCGCTTCGCGCGCACCACCCCTATATGACCCCCCATATCACATAACCTCTCATCAATCATCATCATTATGCACATGCATATGAGCAAATGGAAAACCCGAACTAGTTGCGGCACATAGACAAGCTGTAGATCCGTTCAAAGTTGAGGGGGGCTCCATAGGGCCACCCACAAGTGGTTAGTGCGCTCAAAATTGGATCCGAGGACAAAATCTCAGTTCCTAGGTCGACATTGAGCAGAACAAAACACCTCGCAAGGCCTTCCGCCTGGTGCCTTATTTTTTTAATTATAATACCCCAATATAAACCAACTTTTTACTAAGGTAGAATATTCTATCATACTAAGCATATGAAACATAGGACCAACAGACGACTCGCACAATCAACTCTAAGCATGTGCTAAGACTCGCAAGGCTAACAGATAAACATTCAACAGGTGATGGGATGTGGGGATAAAGCTGTATAGGCTGCAGGATAAACATGTGATGGGATTGCGATAAAGAATCGAATACTAGGGTAGCAGAGATCAACGACAAGAATGAAATACCATGTATAGGTAAACAAGCAAACTTTGCTTGCCTGGAATCCCGCATAGAAGCAGATCTTGTCGTTGCTCACACATCTCAACGTCGTATCCGCGAAGAAGCAACAAACACTGGAAGCGCAAAAGATGCATTTTACAACTAAGGTAAAAGATCCAGCATGGTCATATGAGAATGATGCATGGCATGGCAAGATGCAGTATGAGATGCACTTAATCCAAATTAAGCGGAACCGGGATTCCGACAATTAATATTTAGGTGCAAATTATTTATTTTACATCAATATTAAATGTTGGTTAGCATGGCAACACATGGCATGGGTGATCTAATTAAATTAAATGGAATAGGACATTATATATTTATTACCCCACACATTCCATATTGAATTATTTAGGTGATTTGCTACACCCGCAAACCCAAGAGATGCAACACATGCAATTATGATGCGATATGCACAAGATAGATGGCATTTTATAAAATAGGTATAGGGTTAGGCTTTGGGTCCGTACGTCGGATCGGGTGAACTAGTGTTCGAAACCGACGTCTTCGGTCCGTAGAGGAAGTAGTCGTCATCGTGGAAGTAGTCGTCGCGGAACCGGGGCATCATCGTTTGTCGGTGTCACGGAAGTGGTCGGGGAAGTAGTCATACTCATTCATCACCGTTGACGGGCGCGGGCACGTAGGAACACGGCAACGGACACCGGAAAGAAACGCGCACGGGCGGGCAGCACCTCGAAGGGTGGACAAACACGGAAAACAAAAGACGCCGGGTCTTGCGGGCATTACGTCAAACATCCGTCGTGCGGCGGACGCGGGGAGGACACCGGAAAGAAGCGGCGTGCACGCGGCCGGAAAAGGAGGCAGCGGGGACGTCGGCGCGGCGCGGGCGTAGACGCACGCGATGCGGAGCAGCGGACGGCGGAGGTGTGCAGCGCGGCACGGCGCGGAGGCGTGAGGGGCGGCGGCGACGCGGCAGCGCGGCGTGGAAGGCGGAGAAGGCCGGGGCGTCGAGCTTGGATGCGGGCGTGCGGGGCGGCGGCGGTGGAGCACGGCGGCGCGGGGCGGAAGTGGAGCAGGGGAGGCCGAAGGCGGAGGCGCGAGCACGGGCTCGGGCGGCCATGGCGTGGAGGCGGCCGGGCGTGGCAGGGCGCGGCGTGCTCGGGGCGCTGGCGGCCGGGGGCGACGCCGGCGAGGCGGATGCGGCCGGAGGCGGCCGGGCAGCGGCGCGCGCGCGGCGGCGGCTGCGGGCGGTCGGGGACGCGCGAGCGGGAGGCGCGCCGGGGCGGCCGGAGGTGGCCGGCGCAGGGCGTGGCGCGGAGCAGCTCGTGAGGATCGGGCCGACTCGGGCCGGTGCGGGAGGATTTCTCCCGTGCGGGAGAAGGAAGGAAGAGAGGAAAAAAAGAAGAGAGAAAAGAAAAAGAAAGAAAAGGAAAGAAAAGAAAAGAAAAGGAAGGGGGGAAAGAAAAGAAGGGGGTGGAAGGATTTTTCTGCAAAAACCAGAAAATAGAGGAGGGTGGCTGCAAAGTTGCAGGGGGTGGGAAAGAATTTTTCCAGGGGAACCCTAGGGTTTGGTTAGATGGGCTTGGGCTTTTATTTCTCTCCCGTTTGATTATTTTCTGATTTATATTTTTAAAACCAAATAGAAAATAATTTGAACACGAAACCTTTACAAAATATTTTTAGTTTTAAATAGACAATTTAATAAACAAATTTTGAACATTTGCAAAAGATTTGAAAATAACACATTTTTAATTAATTTGAAATGCTTTGGAATTTTATTGCGGGATTGAATTTAAATGCAACAAATTAAATTTAATGCGATGAAATGCAATGCCATGTTGATGCAAAAAGAAAACACACAAAACTAAAAGGGGATAAATTCCGGGGCGTTACAACCGACACCACTAACAAGGGATCGCGTCCCGCGATCCACGCCGAGACCACAAGAAGAGAGGGGTAACTATCGAGTCTTCAGGCTCCGTGAAGAACTTTTCGACACCACTAACAAGGGATTGTTGCTCCACCTTGAAAATTCTCGACACCACTAACAAGAGAAAATGCTCACGACGAAGACGACTCCGAAAGATCGAACCTAATAGGGTAAAAGGCAAGAAATCGTCCACCCACACGTAGGATCCAAAAACTTTGAAAGTTGGATAAGAGAAGAGACTCCAAAACAAATAAGATAAGAGGAGAAATAGAATATAGGTAAGGAATAAAAAGAAACCTATTGAGATATTTTTCAAAATAATAATTTAAGTCTAATAGTTTCGATAGTCTAGAAACAACGACCGTTAGCTAGGTTATCCTACAGGCTGTTGCGGACCCGCTGCTTCGATAACCATTCGTATCGAAACAACAAGGAGATCGAAACCAAGGCTCTGATACCACTTTGTGACGCCCTATAATCGGTTCTATGTAGATTTAAGCGATCCCGCCGAAATCCGCATAATAACGATTTTAGGTCGCCCACCAGACATAATGTGCACGCCGAAACATGCATATTATGTGGGTGGAATTGTGATAACATTACAACAGTTCCGATACATCCACAAATACAACAAAGATATAATTACAACCACGACTCGAACGAGTCAAGATACAAATACTACAATACAAAGATACAAATGACAGCGGAATCAAAATAGTATCCGACTACGGATAAGATGCAAATTGGACTAAGAGTCCTTAAGATAAGCAATGGCGCCATATCCCTGCCCAGCCAAGCCGGAGGGATTCCCAAGCTAACGTCGTCAGACTTCAAACCTGTTGACTGCACATAAAGCACATACCAGAAGAGGGTCAGGGCACTCCCTGGCAAGCAAAACCGACTTGCCTACTTTCTACACCATCTCCCAAAATATGGGGTAGGTGGACTTTGCGGCAGCAGCACTAGCAACCTAAAGAGACACGCTACAACTTCCGTCTAATTAGAGAGTGATGAGAGAGCGCATAAAGTAAACATCTACAACTAACACCAATCATAACCCATTCTCGAATTCACCCCCTCAACCAAGTATGAGGAAGCAATTCGGGAAACTCACACGTTGAACAGTTTTAGTTACCATTTATTGTGAAAGTAATTTTATATTACTAGTCAAATTAATTAACATTAATTAGGTGCAAGTTGTCTAGATCTTGTTAGCCATCATCATCACCAAAATCGTCCATAACCGTGGACACGGCTCATCGATAAGATTATACCCTGCAGGGGTGCACTACTGTACCCATACTCGTATGATCAACCCAAGCAAGCATCAGGGCATCTCAATACGACTCATTCCTTCACTACAGCAAGTCCAAGTGCCACCCATATGAGTTGTTACCCGTGTCAGGAGTCCGGCCGAATCTCAATTGCGGACTCATTAGTTTGTGCCTGCGCGCCATGCGGCTCAAACCACAGTGGGAACTGTCCGCTTCGCGCGTACCACCCCTATATGACCCCCCATATCACATAACCTCTCATCAATCATCATCATTATGCACATGCATATGAGAAAATGGAAAAACCCGAACTAGTTGCGGCACATGGACAAGGTGTAGATCCGTTCAAAGTCGAGGGGGGCTCCATAGGGCCACCCACAAGTGGTTAGTGCGCTCAAAATTGGATCCGAGGACAAAATCTCAGTTCCTAGGTCGACACTGAGCAGAACAAAACACCTCGCAAGGCCTTCCGCCTGTGCCTTATCTTTTTAATTATAATACCCCAATATAAAACAACATTTGACTAAGGTAGAATATTCTATCATACTAAGCATATGAAACATAGGACCAACAGACGACTCGCACAATCAACTCTAAGCATGCGCTACGACTCGCAAGGCTAACATATAAACATTCAACAGGTGATGGGATGTGGAGATAAAGTTGTATAGGCTGCAGGATAAACATGTGATGGGATCGCGATAAAGAATCGAATACTAGGGTAGCAGAGATCAACGGCAAGAATGAAAGACAATGTATAGGTAAACAAGCAAACTTTGCTTGCCTGGAATCCCGCATGGAAGCAGATCTTGTCGTTGCTCACACATCTCAACGTCGTATCCGCGAAGAAGCAACAAACACTGGAAGCGCAAAAGATGCATTTTACAACTATGGCAAAAGATCCAGCATGATCATATGAGAATGATGCATGGCATGGCAAGATGCAGTATGAGATGCACTTAATCCAAAGTAAGCAGAACCGGGTTCCGACAATTAATATTTAGGTGCAAGTTATTTATTTACCAGCAATATTAAATGTTGGTTAGCATGGCAACACATGGCATGGGTGATCTAATTAAATTAAATGGAATAGGACATAATATATTTATTACCCCACACATTCCATATTGAATTATTTAGGTGATTTGCTACACCCGCAAACCCAAGAGATGCAACACATGCAATTATGATGCGATATGCACAAGATAGATGGCATTTTATAAAATAGGTATAAGGTTAGGGTTTGGGTCCGTACGTCTGTAGCGTACCTGCTCTCAAAATAAGGCAGATACCTGTGTATAGTGCAAATCCCTGGATCGTTTCATTTGCACACACAGTTTACGATGTAATATCATAACAAAGGTCAATTTTATTACATCGATGATCCAGAATTTACAAAATATTCTTTACAAATTGCATAGCATAAAGCTAGCTTTGAAAAGTACACAGCGGAAATACAATAGCAGAGAGCCTCTATAACTTTCATGCTGCCACAGGCGAAAACATGTTGGTTGCAGACTCGAAACCTTTAAACGAAACCTCACTCGTCATCTGATCAAATCTGCAATAAGAAAAATATTGCAACAACGTGGGTCAGATTCCATTAAAAATGGAGTCTGGCAAGTGACACTATGGTGGACACTTATGGAATAACTCTAAAGCCTATATGAATATTTGGCTGGTGGAGCTCAAGGCTAATTTGCATAAAGCTAATTTTTCCTATTCTTTTGAAAACACTTTTCTTCTATTCGAGACATCCGTGGCTTGAAATCCACTGTCTCATTCTACCCTTGTTCACCCATCAAGTTTTACTTTTGAAGTTGGAATGGTGGAATCCTCCGTTGACGTCCTTGATCAGCTGCTCAAAATTGTCCGTAACCGGGGACACGGCTAAGTACTTAGTTTTACACTCTGCAGAGGTTGTGCACTTTCACCATTGTACCCATTCAACCCAAGGTATCCTTTACACACCATTTGTGATAAGGAAAGGAGAGAATGAGACGAGATCTTTCAGAAGCATTTTCCCTCCCCATACTGGCTTGACCCGTTCCACCTAACATCCCCCTACATCTTCTTGTCAAGCCGGAGAGAGTCCACGCAACATAGTTGATCAAGCCAGAGCCCATATGGCAATGGCTGCACTGGAAGCAATCGTCACTTGGAGTTCTTCAGATTCCTCTGTTCCTGGGTGGCCGTTCTCAAGTGTACATACTCTAGAAACCATAGAAATGGACCTGAGTAGCCACTCAACATAAACCATCCGACCAATTACCACCCAGGTGTTTCATTCTTAACTTAGCAGAATTTAGATTTTCACAAAACAACATTTGCATAGCATCAATAATTCTACCAAGTATTGCATAGGAACCTAGACACAGGAATAAGGGATTCTACAGGTTTAGCATAGCAACACATGCATATAAAAATACACTAAGTAATGCATAAAAATAGGAAGTTTATGAAGTGTGCCACTTGCCTTTGAATGTTGTCGTTGTTCACAACTCTTCTCAACAACGAACGTTTGCTCTCCGTTTAATCTAACAATATAAGCAAACAACAATACAACAATCAACAGCAAGCAAAACTCACAATGCATACAAACACATACTAGATGATTAAATAAGTTTTATAAAACTTTCTAAGGAAAATATGTTTATGCATGATGTGCAAAATATTCCTAAGGACTAGAAATACTTTTCCATGCCATGGAAAATCTTTTAAGTTAATGTAAGGCAAATGTGTTGGTCCAAAAGGACTAAGTCTTAAGTTGGATAAATACACTTTGTTTTATTTCTTCAGGAAACAAGCACTCTAATGGCTTAGCCATGACGTGCAAAATACCTAGAGAAAAATACTAAGTCATTTGTTCAAGATGATCAACAATTATTATCAACTCTTTGTAAATTGGACATTCACTATAGTGAGAGAGACAGACACCCGGCCAGCCACTTAAATTGTGGAACAGGTCTCATGTACGAGGACATGTAAGGTTTGTTTCCAGGCCGCTTCATCCCACTATGCTGCTAGGATCCAACAACATCAAGATGATAACATCATGATCAAAATTTGTTTAAGTCTAAAAGACAAGATTAGGAAAGAGGGAAGGGATAGAAAGAAAGATGTAGTTGTCCTCCAGGCTTCATCTCCAGACTTGTAACTTTCTTCTGGATGATGTCCTGATTGAGCTCTTGGTAGTCTTGATGAATCTTTAGACTTGATGATTCTTGTATCCTCGAGGCTGGTCTTGGATTTTACTTAGTCTTCATGAAGTCTCAGAGGAGAGGGAAAGGCAGAGAGAAAGACTTAGAGAATAGAAAGGGGTTGGCCTTCTTGCACTTCTTCTCACTTTTCTTCTAAGTGCTTGACATCTTGAGGATGCTTCCAGAGTTTGTTTTCTTCTAAGTCCTTCATGAAGTCTCAGAGAAAAGAAAGAGAGAGAGAGAGAGAGAGCAAGACTTGGCAAATATTTCTGGTTGGTCTTCTTGTACTTCCTCTTGAATTTTCTTCTGAGTGCTTCTACTCCTTGAAGATACTTCTGAAGTCTTGTTTTTGGCTAAGTCCTTCAATGGTCTTCTAACTCCATCTTGAAACTACTAAGTCTCTAGTGCATAGCACTTTTCACCAAGTACTAAGTTTGGAAATAGTTCTAACTTAGAGAAAACTATTGAAGAGGGGTTTTCCTATGAGAATAATGTATGCTATGAATGAAATGAAATTTTAAATCACAAGAACATAAAAATAACTTTTGTGATTTCTTTAAATATATGCATGAGTTTATAAATGCAATTTAAATAAATTCCTAGTTTTGGAAAATAAAATAAAAGGAATCATTATAAGATTAAAGTTTCCTATGACTAAAATTTTTATAACAAAATCTTATAATTAATATTAATAGACAGAGAGCATTTAATTAAATCTATTGCAATTGGATTTAATCAAAAATAATGTTTCTATTAAAAGTTATTTCCAAATTAGTCAAACCATTCAATTTAAACACACAACTATGAAATCATTCAAAATTTACTCCAAACTATTTTATATCAGTGGTATTAATTTACATATATTCCAAAGTTGCTAAAACATATTTATTTGCAATTTTTGGATTTACAGATTTAAAGTTATTGCAAATATACTCAAATTCACCATTTGAAATTTGAATATTTTATACTAAGTCAAATTTGAATTTTGTCTGATCCAATTTATTCTACACATCCAGAGCTTTCCAGATATATAAAAATTATTAAATTTGGAGTTGTGGTTGAAAAGTTATGGATGTTTTAATTACAGGGACTAATCTGCAAATTTTCCAATTAAAATTATAATAGAAATTCGATTTACACGCTGGCGCTGACTGTGCCGTGACGTGGCGCTGACCTGGCTGTCCACGTGGATAAGTGGATGAATCTGGATCGTTAGATCCAGATCCGATGGATCAGATCTATCCGTACCGATTCGTTTTATTGATCTAATCCTAGCCCTTGATCTCAGATCGCACGGTGGGGGATGGATGACCGTACCGTGGCGGCGCGGTTCGCCGGAGATGGCGCGGATGACGACGGCGCGGCTTCGGCGTGGATGTTCCGGGCGTTTCCGTGCCTCCCCGGATGCGTGGAGAGCGTCCCCGAGCGCGGCGCGGCTCGGTGAAGGCGAAGGGGAGATCGGTTGGTGGCGGGGAAGCTCCGGTGCTCGATTACTCCTCGCCGGAGTTGCGGGTTGCGGTGGCCAGCTCCGGGCGTGGACGAACTACTCGTTCTGGTGCACCAACAACTGCGGAACCAAGTCAAAACGAAGCGCAGCAGAAGGGCAGGAGAGTAGAGGGAGTAGGAGGGCTCGGGGTCGACGGAACTGACCGAGGGGCGAGCTTTTTCGCCGGCGGCAATGGAGATGCGACCGAGCTCGATTTCCGCGGCCTGGAGGCGAGATTAAACTAGGGTTTCGAGGGGGGAAAAGGTGCGGCGGTGTCCGGGGTATAAATAGGAGGCATCGGAGTCCAGTTCCCGCACGAATCGGAGAGGAATCCGTCCACGATTCGATCTCCAAAATCTGCGTTCGTTCTGTTAGAGGAGGAAGACGATCTGCTGACGTCAGCATGACGTCAGCCCTTATTTCTTTTCTGATTTTATTTCTTTAATTCATATCTTTTGATTTATACCTCCAAATGATGTCAAATAAATTTCTAAAAATTTGTAAAATGTTTATCTTTCTGTTAAACCAATTGTAGGTGTGTTTTAAACATTTTTGAAAATTAATATTTTGAAATATTGCTTAATTACAAATTTGACACTTAAAGTCAATTTTGAATTTATTTCTCATTTAAATTTTCCTTTGGCTAAAATAAATTTGTAAAATATCCACATTCCAATATGTTTGAAATTAAGTTATTTAAACTTGTTTTGCTGAATTCATTCATCTTTATCTTTGCATATTATTAAGAACAACATATAAGTAATATTTTTAGGAAAATGTGAAAGATAAGGTATTCATTTTTAATTGAAAACAATTTGTGCAACATTATAATTTTTGATTATGATAATTCATTTGAAAACTTTATAACAACTTTGGACAAGGTTTCTGTTTTGATTTTTTTCTTATTTAAATTCCATTAATCATTTCATGTTCTGAAAATAAATAGATGGAAATCATTTAATTCAATGAAATGTTTATTTGGCTAATTCATTAATTTAAATTTTATGAAGTTTTAAAGTTATACACTATAGGCTTATAATTTCCAAACTATATTTTGAACTTAGTTAAAGGAATGAAAATCATTTAGTAATTATATAATCCTTTTGAATAATCTTGTAATTAAGTGGTTTAAATCAAATCCTTATAGAGAACTCATTTATTTAAAAATGAAATGAATTGTAGTTTGTAAAATAATTATCAAATTGTATTTTAAAGTTTTTGAAATACATGAGATAATAAAATATTTTAAACTGTGACATTTGAATTATTAAACCTTGAAGTCTTTTATAGTTGGCTTTCTTATGCATTTCTTATTTTATTTTAATAACAAGAAAAGTTTTAAATTTTAGTGATTTTTGAACATTATAAAATGTTGGGATGTTACAACGTCGGATCGGGTGAACTAGTGTTCGAAACCGACGTCTTCGGTCCGTAGAGGAAGTAGTCGTCGTCGTGGAAGTAGTCATCGCGGAACCGGGGCATCGTCGTTTGTCGGTGTCGCGGAAGTGGTCGGGGAAGTAGTCATACTCATTCATCACCGTTGACGGGCGCGGGCACGTAGGAACACGGCAACGGACACCGGAAAGAAACGCGCACGGGCGGGCAGCACCTCGAAGGGTGGACAAACACGGACAACAAAAGACGCCGGGTCTTGCGGGCATTGCGTCAAACATCCGGCGTGCGCCGGACGTGGGGAGGACACCGGAAAGAAGCGGCGTGCACGCGCCCGGAAAAGGAGGCAGCGGGGACGACGGCGCGGCGCGGGCGTAGACGCACGCGAGGCGGAGCAGCGGACGGCGGAGGCGTGCAGCGCGGCACGGCGCGGAGGCGTGAGGGGCGGCGGCGACGCGGCGGCGCGGCGCGGAAGGCGGATGAGGCCGGGGCGTCGAGCTCGGATGCTGGCGTGCGGGGCGGCGGCGGTGGAGCACGGCGGCGCGGGGCGGAAGTGGAGCAGGGGAGGCCGAAGGCGGAGGCGGGAGCACGGGCTCGGGCGGCCATGGCGTGGAGGCGGCCGGGCGTGGCAGGGCGCGGCGTGCTCGGGGCGCTGGCGGCCGGGGGCGACGCCGGCGAGGCGGATGCGGCCGGAGGCGGCCTGGCAGCGGCGCGCGCGGCGGCGTCTACGGGCGGCCGGGGACGCGCGAGCGGGAGGCGCGCTGGGGCGGCCGGAGGTGGCCGGCGCAGGGCGCAGCGTGGAGAAGCTCGTGAGGATCGGGCCGACTCGGGCCGGTGCGGGAGGATTTCTCCCGTGCGGGAGAAGGAAGGAAGAGAGGAAAAAAAAAAGAGAGAAAAGAAAAAGAAAAAAAAGGAAAGAAAAGAAAAGAAAAAGAAGGGGGGGAAAGAAAAGAAGGGGGTGGAAGGATTTTTCTGCAAAAACCAGAAAATAGAGGAGGGTGGCTGCAAAGTTGCAGGGGGTGGGAAAGAATTTTTCCAGGGGAACCCTAGGGTTTGGTTAGATGGGCTTGGGCTTTTATTTCTCTCCCCTTTAATTATTTTCTGATTTATATATTTAAAACCAAATAGAAAAAGAATTCAAACACGAAACCTTTACAAAATATTTTTAGTTTTCAATAGACAATTTAATAAACTAATTTTTAACATTTGCAAAAGATTTGAAAATAACACATTTTTAATTAATTTGAAATGCATTCAAATTTAATTGCGCGGATTGAATTTAAATGCAACAAATTAAATTTAATGCGGTGAAATGCAATGCCATGTTGATGCAAAAAGAAAATACACAAAACTAAAAGGGGATAAATCCCGGGGCGTTACATTTCTACCCAAGGGCAGATCATCCCTCTTTTCTCTTTTGTTTACACATGTAGTTTAGAACTAGTATCATTGCTTGGCTGCTTAGATCAGGGCAAAAATGTGAAGAGAATGCAGCGGTTAAAGTTGTAATTAATTGGACTGGGCACCCCATTTGCCAGCTCTTTTTGCAAAATTAATGGATAAGCGGTGTATATGCCACTAGTCCGGTTGGTGAAGGTCTGTCTGACGTGGGGCTACCTTTCAACTAGCTCACGGTGAGGCTACCTGGGCCGCGCCAAGCTTATGGAGGCCCACAGAAGGTCCACCAAGGTTACCGTGTAACCTATTCCAAGTCGGTTAGGTCTCATAACCTGCCATATCTGTAATTGCCATCGGCATCGACCACCCGAGACCTGGCTTACCTATAAATGCCAGGAGGGTCGCTCGTCTCAGGGACACGCCAATAGCCTCCACCACAAACCCTAGCGAGATCGCAATCTCGCCATTGTAATCGCTACTCGCCATCAATACCAGACAAGCAGGAGTAGGGTGTTATCCTCCGGGAGCCTGAACCTGGGTAAATTCCCCGCTTGTCAGCCGTCGGGATCACCAACGCTTATCTCTCTCCCCCTCAATCAACCCGGGGTGGACAACCCTGGGATTTGCCGAGTTACACCCTCGTCAATTGGCGCCGTCTGTGGGAAGGCACAACAAGCGTTGGAATTATGGTCGCACCGGCTCCATCCGCAATGAAGATCGACGTCTGCACCACCCGAGAGCCCATCCGCTTCGGCTCTTTCGAGTACGCCTTCCACCCGCCGGCCCACCGCTCGATGTACGCCGATCTGTACAAAGGTATACACATCACCTTTGGCTCCATATACTGTTTCGTCGACAGTCGCGGCATATTCAGGTACGCGGCAACCGCACCACGCGCGGCGGCAGCACCCGCATCGGTCACCCTCGCGCCGCAATCGCCGACACCCACTGCGAGAGTCGCATCTGCCACGCCCGTGAAGGTTGTACCTGCGTCGACTACATCGACAACCTTGGCAACGGCCGCGCAGATCGAGTCTACTCCAACCATCTCGGTCGCACGGCCGGCAAAGTCAAGATCTACCTCAACCACGACTGCACCTGCGCGTGCGACCAGGGGCGTGCTGTTGACAGCCGCATCGCGCGCATCTTCGTGGGCCCATCAAGTCTACCCCAGGCCAATCGCACTCGCTCCAGCGACTGCGAAATCTCCTTCCACGACCACGGTGACGATCGCGAGAAGACGCAACGACGACTGCGCTGCACACCATGTAGCAGCAATTTTTGATCCAGAGCAAGATTCGGATCAAGGAAGCAGCAGCGGCAGCGTAAACACTCCTACCCAGGTTTACCCCGCGCAAGTCTTCATGGCCGGTACAACGCCCCCAGAAGGCGACGAGGAACCCGCGTATCCACTGGAGGTGGTCACGCCTGACCAAACACGACTCACCATCACGCGTGACATAGGGATCAGGGCCATGAAGCATGTCGACGATGGCACGTTCCCTCCACCCGACGCGCCTAGAGAGGATCATCTGGCGGTCCAGTACTCAATGTTGGGGATATCGCTTATCGGAAACTTATCGGTCGACCTATGATAAGTGATAAATCAGTCGGTTTATCGGCATATCGGCCGATTTATCGGCATATCGGCCGACTTATCGGCCAATTTATCTTATCGGTTAGACCACGATAAGCGATTAATCGGCTGATAAATCGGGATATCGACCGATATCTTGAACAGTGCCAGTACTTGCTACGCAAGGAAGGCGAGCGACTTCGCGCCGAAAAGGCCGAGCTGCTCAGGCGCAAGAGGGATGCGGATGCGTCGAGTGCCAGACGGGCTGCCATCTCGTTTACTTCCTCCACAGAAGTTAACCAAGGAGGACGGCGACACAGAGCTCGTGTCCTCCTCATGACGGATGCTGATCAAGCCAGGGTCACCCGCAACCTCGACTCGTCCTTCGTCACCGAGGACGAGAACGGAATACCTGTCCCCAAAACGGCGAACGCCGCCATCATAGCAGTCGAAACATATCTTCGGCTAACGCAGCCGCTAGAGGGAGACGCGCACGCACTTCTCCACAAGCAGCAGATCATGTCCATGAAGGCAATCGAGGAAGCTCTGGCGACCAGGGCGCCAAGCAACCGGGCACGTGAAGAGCGGGAGCACCAAGCCCCCGAGCTAGCAACATCAGGGGTCCCGGCAGTGCAGCCACTAAGACAAGCCCAACCAGGGAAGGATCTTCGCAACGTCATTACGTAAAGGACGGTGGACCGCAACCGCAGCCAGCGTTCGGCTGACACGACGAACCTGGATGAACAGGCTGATCGTAACTTCGAGCCGTGCGGCGCCGCATGCTTCAGCTTCAGCATCCGAGACACCCGCATGCCCAAAGGCTTCAAGCTGACAGCGGGAAGCCCCAGGTACGATGGGAAGCAAGACGCGCGCCTGTGGCTCGAAGACTACCGCATCGCCTGCACCTGCCAAGGCGGGACGTCGACTACGGCAATGCAGTACATCCAGCTCATGCTCACGGACTCAGCGCGCGGGTGGCTCACTAGCCAGCCCAAGGACTCCTTCCGAACCTGGGAAGAATTCCAAGATACTTTCATAAAAACTTTCTTTGGAACATACGCAAGGCCAACGACCTACATTGAGTTGCAAGCCTGCAAACAAGGAAGATACGAGTCACTCCGCTCATACATCCAACGGTGGACACTTCTCCGGAACACCATGGAACCCGTCTCAGAAGACCGGGTGATGGATGCTTTCATGCACGGCGTCGATCACCGTGACCTCCGCGAGGAATTTGGTAGGCTCCAGCCGAAGACCACGATCGAGCTCATGAAGATAGCCAACCAGTGGGCCGAGGGAGAGGACTACGTCCGCGACACCTCTCCAAAGAAGAAAGCCGAAACAAGTAACTGGCGGGACGGGCGCTAGAAGAAGAAACAACGTTTCACCAATCTAGACACCATCGAGCTAGTAGCGGCAGGATATCAAACCCCCCGTGATGACACAAGAGATAACAGTCGCCAATATGATCAGGGTCGACAGTCCAGCTCGGGGCAGTACAACCGCAGCAGCGGCAGCATTAGCCACAATGATGGAAGCCAGAAGCGCGAGTGCAAGCGTGCCCTGACCCCAGCCGAAGAACTAATGCAACCTTGCAAGAATCACTCGTTCCGTAACCCGGAGACAGGCAAGTGGGGTGCCAACCACCTGCTGAAGGACTGCCGCAAAGCGCGCAAGATTTACCAGGCTATGCAACAGATCATCACTCCTGTGCAAGCACTGCCGGCGGCTCCGCAGCTCGCTATTCAGGCAGCACCCGCAAACAACAACACAACACAACGCTGGGACCTTCCCCCAACAACAGCCGCAACATGAAGTCCATCCGACTGACAGCAGCAAGACGGTCAAAGTATCATCGAGCTTGACCCCTGCATAGGAAAGCGCGCTCGTCAAGTTTCTACGTGAGAACTGGAAAATCTTTGCATGGCAACCCTCTGACATGCCAGGAATACCCTGGAATCTCGCCGAGCACTCTTTAAAAGTCCACAAGGACGCCAGACCAGTCAAACAAGCCATGCGACGCTTCTCAGGACCCAAACGGGACGCAATCACCGCAGAAATCGACCGACTGCTGCACGCCAAGTTCATTCGATAAATAAAGGACTCGGACTGGGTCGCCAACCCTGTCCTGGTTGAAAAGAAGAAGACGAACAAACTGCGCATGTGCGTAGACTTTACCGCAGTCAACAAGTGTTGTCCAAAGGATCACTTCCCGCTCCCGTGGATAGACCAGATCATCGAATCGACAGCAGGCTGCGAGCGCCTGTCTTTTCTGGGCGCCTACTCAGGTTACCAGCAGATCAGGCTGAAAGTCGAAGATGAAGAAAAAACGGCGTTCATCACACCCGACGGTGTCTTTTGCTACCAGACGATGCCCTTCGGGTTGAAGAATGCTGGCGCCACATATCAGCGCACCATGCAAGCATGCCTCAAAGGGCTTATCGGGCAAATTGTCCAAGTCTACGGCGATGACATCGTCGTCACGACCCGTGTAACATCCCAACATTTTAAAATGGTCAAAAATCACAAAAATTTAAAACTTTTGTTTTGTTTGAAATAAAATACTAAAATGCTTAAAGAAACCAACTATAAAAGAATTCAACCAATATGAAAAAGTCTATTATTTCAAAATTCTCAATGTGTCATGAATTTCAAAAATTATTTCCAATTAAACACTACATTATCCATTGTATTACAAAACCCTTAATATGTAAATTGATGAATGTTTGGCAAACTTTCAAACCAATCTCATACAATGAAAAGTTTCTTATAAGTATTTAAAATCAACCACTTAGCCATAGCTATTCATAAATTAAAATAATATTTGCAAGTGTTCTTTGAAACTATTTAAAACATGATCTAATTGACAAATGATTCTCATTAATGTTCAAAACATAAAATGATTCTCATGAATATATTCAATATAAGAAATGAAATAAATCTAAAATCTTTTCCAAAGGTATTTTATAGAGTTTTCAAATGATTTATCATAATATAAAATTTAATGGTGCACAAAATATTTTGAATTAAAAATGAATACATTACATTTCCCATTTTCAATTCAAATAGATGTGTTATGTTATTTAATATTTTACTAAAACCCAAAATGTTTTAATATTGGAAAATGAGTTTAATTAACTTAATGTAAAACTTATATAAGTGTTGTATTTTTATAAATTTTATTTAGCCAAAAATGAAATTATTTAAGCCATGTTTTCAAATTTGACATTAAGTGTCAAATTTGTATTTAATCAATAATTCAAAATTTTGATTTTAAAAAAATGTTCAAAACATGCCCACAACTGGTTTAACACAAAGATATTGTTTTTACAAATTTTTAGAAATTTATTTGACTTGATTTGGAGTCTTAAATCAAAAGTTATGAAAGAAATAAAAAAATTCAGAAAAAGAAAAATCGCTGAGGTCAGCATCGTCTTCAACCTCTCATGCACGGGAATAATGTCCGAAAACTGCTATGTGTGTTTCTTCTCGATTTAATTCCCGGCGATTTAAAGCACCAAACTTCGCACCGTTTCTTGCTACTAAAAGCCATCGATCTCCTCCTTCTTTTGCCCCCAAAAGCCCTCTCCGAAGCGCCCCCAGGCCGCTGAATCGGCTCGCCGGAGTTCGTCCGTGCCGCCATGGATTTTCTTCGATTCCGACCAAGGTAGCACGCCCGTGACCTCCAGACCACCTCTCCTTGATTCCCCACACCGAGGCGCACCTCCCCTCACCTCTCCTTGGACGTTTTTCGTAGTGAATTGAGCGGGGCATGCTCAACCGCGGCTCGCCGCCATGGCCGTACCTCCGGTCATGCCTCCACGCTACTCCGGGACACCCGAGTCGACGGCGTCGCCTTCATCGTCTCCGCCACCTCGCTCTGCACCTCACCGGCGTCTCCTCGAGGTCGGGGAGGCACCACATCATCGCCGTCGTCCACGCCCGGGGCGCAGCGCCGCCACCATCTCCAACTCCGGCGACTTTCCGCCGCCACCTCTGGTCAAAGCAAGGTACGCCGTTGGATCGGATATCTACGACCTAGATTAGATCCAGCCCAAACGAACCGGTACTCAGATCTGATCCTTTGGATCTGGATCTAACGATCCAGATTTAATGGAGCCGAGCCGAGCCACGGCTCAGACTCAGCCGAGCCGAGCTGAGCCGAGCCCAGCCAATCGCAGCATGCCACGTGGCCTCTCTGTTTTATTTC
This sequence comes from Poa annua, assembly GCA_026929855.1. Classification (NCBI taxonomy): domain Eukaryota; kingdom Viridiplantae; phylum Streptophyta; class Magnoliopsida; order Poales; family Poaceae; genus Poa; species Poa annua. The sequence goes on from CM049432.1 coordinate 27,074,607, forward strand.
CGTATAGAATTAAATGTCTGTTTTGCAGAAAAGCCCCTTCATCTTAGAATTGTTATAACTTTTTATTCACACATCCAAATTAGATAAATTTTATATATTTAGAAAGCCCTTGACATGTAGATTATTTTAGATCTGTTAGATTTCAAATTTGACTTAGTATAAATTATTCAAATTTCAAATGGATGATTTAAGTATATTTGTAATAACTTTAAATCTATAAAGACCAAAAATTACAAATAAAATTGATTTAGAAACTTTAGAATATTTGTAAATTGATGCCACTACTATAAAATATTTTTGAGTAATATTTGAATGAATTCATAGTTATATACTTAATTTGAATAGTTTCAGTATTTTCAACATAACTATTAATAGAAATATTATTTTTGATTAAATCAAATTGCAATAAATTTAATTAAATGCCCCCTGTCTATTAACACTATTTATAAAATTATATTATAAAAATTTAATCATAGAAAACTTTAATCTCATAATTATTTCTTTATTATATTTTCCAAAAATAGAAATTAACTAAAATTGCAATTATAACTTTATGCATACTTTATAAATATGACAAAAATTAGTATTATGTTTCTTGTGGTTTAAAATTGCATTTCATGTATAGCATATTTTATTTTGTAGTTATATTTTCCATAAGAAAACTCCTCCCCCATTTTCTCTAAATTAAGATTATTTTCAAACTTAGTATTTTGGTAAAGTGCTACGTACTAGACACTTAGGATTTTCATCATGGAGCTAGAAGGCCAATGAAGGAGTTAGCCAAAACAAGAGTTCAGAAGGATCTTCAAGGAGTAGAAACACTTAGAAGAAAATCAAGAAGAAGTTCATGAAGACCAACCAGCAAATATTTCCAAGTCTTGCTCTCTCTCTCTTTCTTTTCTCTGAGACTTCATGAAGACAAAGTTAAATCCAAGACCAGCCTAGGTGATACGAGAATCATCAAGTCTGAAGATTCATCAAGACTACCAAGAGCTCAATCAAGACATCATCCAGAAGAAAGTTACAAGTCTGGAGATGAAGCCTGGAAGACTAACTACATCTTTCTTTCTATCCTTTCCCTCTTTCCTAATCTTGTCTTTTGACTTAAAAAAATTTTGATCATGATATTATCATCTTGAAGAAATGACTTAGTATCTTCTCTAAATATTTCTACACATCAAGACAAAGCCATTAGAGGACTTATTCAAGATGATATAAAACAAAATATTTTATTCAACTATTGACATTAGTCATTAGTCATTTTGACATACATTTCGCTTGCATTAACTTAAAAGATGTTCATGGCATGACATGTTTTCCTTAGAAGTTTTACAAAACTTGTTTGTTCATTTGATATGAGCATGTGTGTTTGATGATTGTTGTTTGTTGATTGTTGTATTGTTGTTTGCTATTATTGTTTAGATTAAACGGAGAGCAAACGTTCGTTGTTGAAAAGAGTTTGTGAACAACGACAACATCCAAAGGCAAGTGGCACACCTCATAAACTTCCTATTATTTTCTATATGCATTACTTAGTATTTTTATATGCATGAGTAGGATAGTATTGCTATGCTAAACCTGTGTAGAATTCCCTTACTCCTGTGTCTAGGTTCCTATATCATTCTTAGCAAAAATTTTGATGCTATGCAATTGATGAAAAGTTATACAGAATGTTAAGTGACTACTCAGGGTTGTGCTCATGGTTGTCGTCGCCTAGGATGAATTTCTATTCTACTTAGGGCCATGAGCATGGGGGTTGTCAACCTGAGAGTGCACTTGTGGATGGCCACCCAGGGAACAGAGGAATCTGAAGAACTCCGAGTGACGATTGCTTCCCGTGCAACCTTTTGACAATGGGCTCTGTCTAGAATAATTAAGTTGTGAGGGCGCAACCTGTCAGCTTGACAAGCAGATGTAGGGGGATGATAGGTGGAACGGGTCTTGCTAGTATGGTTGCATCCTTCTTCTGAAAGTTCTTGTCTCAATTCTCTCCTTTCCATAATACACTCCGCGTGCATAGGATTTCTCGGACAAATTGAGTCTAAAGGTGAAAGTGCACAACCTCTGCAGAGTGTGAAACTAAGTACTTAGCCGTGTCCCCGGTACGGACAATTTGAGCAGCTGATCATGGACGTCAACGGAGGATTCCACCATTCCAACTTCAGAAATAAAACTTGATGGGTGAACAAGGGAAGATGAGATTTATGGTTTTCATGCCATACTTGTCTTGATTTGAAGAAAGTGTTTCCAAAAAGATAGGAAAAATTGGCTTTATGCAAAATAGCCTTGAACTCCACCAACCAAATATGCATATAGGCTTTAGAGTTATTCCATTAAGTGTCCACCATAGTGTCACTTGCCAGACTCCATTTCTAATGGAATCTGACCCACGTTGTTGCAATATTTTTCTTATTGCAGATTGTTCAGATGATGAGTGAGGTTTCGTTTATAGGTTTCGAGTCTACAACCAACATGTTTTCGCCTGTGGCAGCATGAAAGTGATAGAGACTCACTGCTATTGTATTTCCGCTGTGTACTTATTCAATGCTAGCTTTATGCTATGCAACTTGTATCAAATATTTTGTAATTCTGGATCATCGATGTAATAAAATTGACGCTTGTTGTGATATTACATCGTAAACTGTGTGTGCAAATGAATTGATCTAGGGATTTGCACTATACACAGGTATCTGCCTTATTTAAAGTGCAGGTACGCTACAACCCGAAAAGAAGACACCCTAGTCGACGACCTCCGCAAGGTCTTCGCGGCACTCGACGCATATCAGATCAAGCTCAACCCAGAAAAATGCGTGTTCGGCGTGCCAGCCGGAGAGTTACTAGGGTACCTTGTCTCTGCAAGAGGAATCGAAGCAAATCCTGAGAAGGTGCAGAACATACTCACGATGCCAGCACCCACCAAACTTCGGGAAGTGCAACGATTAGCCGGCCGAGTCGCAGCTCTCAACCGGTTCATAAGTAAGTTGGGTGAGAAGGCCCTGCCTTTCTACCAACTGATGAAGAAGACGGACAAGTTCGAGTGGACAAAAGAGGCGCAAGAGGCGTTCGACCAGCTCAAAAAGACCCTGACGACTTCCCCGGTCCTGGTGGCACCACTGGCAAACGAGCCACTATACCTATACGTCTCAGCGACAAACAGGGTGGTGAGCATGCTACTCGTAGTCGAGCGGGAAGAAGGGCATAGTCACCCTGTCCAGAGGCCGGTCTACTACCTCAGCGAAGTTCTAACACTGTCCAAGCAAAACTACCCGCACTACCAGAAGCTGGCATACGGGGTCTTCATGACAAGGTCATCCACTACTTCTCCGAGCACCCGATCACGGTGGTAAGCTCCTCCGGCCTAGCAGACATACTCACAAATCAGCGCGCGACAGGACGAGTCGCCAAATGGGTTGTCGAACTAGGACCCTAGGGGCTGAAATAAGCTCACCCAAAGTCTATCAAGGCCCAAGTCCTTCCAGATTCACTACCGAGTGGATAGAAGCTCAGCTACCAGATGTCCCCGACTTGTCTAACGCATGGACGATCTACTTCGACGGCTCCAAGATAGGGTCCCAGTACCACCTGGCGTCTTCCTCGAGCGCATCACACAGAGGTCCATCAAGACTCGACCCGCAGCAATCCCCTCCACACCAGCAACAAGCACCGCGAACCCGCCAAGCCAAGAAAAGGAGCCCATGGAAGTCATGCTAGTCGAAGCTACCTGGACAGGGCCATACCTGACATACATACTGCACCAGAGGCTGCAAACAAACCCAGTCAAAGCAAAGCGCATCATCAGGCGCTCCAAAAGTTTTACCGTCATCAACGGAGAACTCTACAAGAAAAGCATCTCAGGGTTCCTACAAAGGTGCATAGACCCAGTCGACGGCCAAGCCCTCCCACTCGACATCCATGCAGGTATCTGCGGGCATCACGCCAGCAGTCGAGCATTGGTGGCCAAAGCGCTGAGAGCCGGGTTCTACTGGCCAACCGCTATGCAAAACACAGAAGATCTAGTAAAGAAATGCACCGGGTGCCAGGAGTTCGCCAACAAGCCGCACGCGCCGGCGTCCGAGCTAAAAATAATACCGCTAGCCTGGCCCTTTGCCCAATGGGGACTAGACATGGTGGGCCCGCTGAAGAAATCCTCACCCGGAGGACACACTCACCTCCTGGTCGCAGTCGACAAGTTCACCAAGTGGATTGAGGCCGCGCCCATCACAAGTTCGACTGCATCATCAGCGGTCAACTTCATCAGGTCCATCATCTTCAGATTTGGAGTGCCAAACGGGATCATCACGGACAACGGCTCGAACTTCACAGGCGAGGAATTCAAAGACTTCTGCTCAGATCAAGGAATCAAGCTAAACTACGCGTCTGTTTCGCACCCGCAATCCAACGGGCAAGTCGAGAAGGCCAACGGTCTAGTATGCAACGGCATCAAGAAGCGCCTGCGGGTACCGCTGAGACGCGCAGCAGGCGCATGGGTGGAAGAACTGCCATCGGTCCTATGGAGCTTGCGAACCACGCCTAACAGATCCACCCAGTACACTCCATTCTTCATGGTGTACGGTGGAGAAGCGGTACTACCCTGCGACATCAAGTTTGACGCACCACGGGTGGTCGCCTACGACGAGTCAGATGCAGAAGAGGCACTCGAAGACAGCATGGACATCCTGGATGAAGCCCGTGACATCGCCCTGGCGCGATCAGCCGTGTACCAGCAAGACCAGCGCAACTACCATGGACGGAGGTTGCGACCAAGAGCTTTCGACACAGGCGACCTGGTCCTCTGCCTCAAGCAGAAGAAGGTGCACAAGCTCGCCTCCCCATGGGAAGGCCCATACATTGTGACAGAGGCAATTGGCAACGGAGCTTATCACCTGAAGGACTCGAAGACAGGAGCAGTCTGCAGCAACCCATGGAACGTCGCACAACTTCGTCGGTTCTATGCCTAGTCGACCCAATCATTGTACCAAGGATAGCATGTCAACACGACAGGTTTCAGACGCACTCTTTCCCTTACCAGGGTACCTAAGGGGACTGGAAGGGTTTTAATGAGGCGGCCTGTTCGCAACAATCAATAAAGTGATTTGAAGAAAATGTTGTCCACTTTACCTTCTCAATCAAGGCAAACAAAAATCCTAGGCCGTGACTCGAATCACTCGAGGGCTGCGCCATACAGGTTGAAAGAAAAGCCCAGGCCGCCACTCGAATCACTCGGGGGCTGCGCCATACAGACACAACTCACAAAATCCTAGGCCTCTACCCGATCTACTCGGGAGTTGCACCGCACAGGTCAAGTCAAAAATCCTAGGTCACCACCCGACGCACTCGGGAGCTGCGCCTCGCAGGTAACACTTGCAAAAGCCTAGGCCGCCACTCGAATCACTCGGGGGCTGCGCCATACAGGCACAACTCACAAAATCCTAGGCCTCTACCCGATCTACTCGGGAGTTGCGCCGCACAGGTGAAGTCAAAAATCCTAGGTCACCACCCGACGCACTCGGGAGCTGCGCCTCGCAGGTCACTTGCGAAAGCCTAGGCCGCCACTCGAATCGCCGTACAGGCACAATTCACAAAATCCTAGGCCTCTACCTGACCTACTCGGGAGTTGCGCCGCACAGGTCAAGTCAAAATACTAGGTCGTCACCCGACGCACTCGGGGGCTGCGCCTTGCAGGTAACACTTGAAAAACCCTAGGCCACCACTCGAACAACTCGGGGGCTGCGCCATACAGGCCTCGCTCGAAAAATCCCAGGCCGCCACCCGAGCTACTCGGGGGCTGCGCCCTACGGGTCAAGTCCTAAAACCCTAAGTCACCACCCGACACACTCGGAGACTGCGCTATACAGGTCTCACTTGGAAAATCTAGGACGCCACTCGAAGAACACGGGGGCTGCGCCACACAAGGTTCACAACACAGACTTAGGCTGTCACCCAAGGTACTCGGGGGCTGCGCCATACAGGTCAAAACCACAACAGATACTCACACGGTAATGCAAATAGTTTCGTTCTCATTACTCGAGAACTCCTTTAACCTCATACATTGTCATTTACATGAGCAAATTAGCCCCCTATAGCTAACCCTGTACAACGGAAGACAACTACCCCTAATCTGCAGGCTCGTCCTTCGACGCGTCGAGTGGGCCTACAAGGCGCTCACTCAGCTTTTGAACCTGCTCGATCATTTGGCGCGCAGCCGCCAAGGTATCGGCGTAGTCGTCATCGCCAGGCAGGCCACCCATCAACCTCTCCAGCGGAAGGTTCGGCCGGTGTAGCCGGACGTATGCCAGCGCCACATTCGCCCCGGCGACGAGTTGGGCGTGGACCACCTCCTTCAGCGCATCACCCTCGCGGAACCTCTCCAGCAAGGCGGCCAGCCCATGCGGCTGCCCATTGTGTGGGAAGTACACACGGTGGATGTGCCAGAGGGTCTTCCGGCAACCTTCAAGAAGAAAGGCAGCACGCCAAGTCCGATAAAGCATGCGCGCAAGGACTCGCCCTCTCGACTTGTTCGCCCAGAATTGGCGAGCTTCGTATGAGTCGCCAGCTGCCTCCTAGGTGACCCGCTCTTCAACGCGATCCCGCTCAGCCTACCAATCCGGGTTCACGTCTGCATAGAAAAGCTAGAAGTCAGAACAAGCAAATTTCAACGAAGAAAGCAGCCGCAAAGGATACCAACCTTAAGCTGTCGACTGATCAGATCGATTTCCGCGAGCAAAAAATCCTCACGCTGGGAGAACTCCGCAGTAGGATGCGATCTGGAGCGATAGCAACAACTCAGTATTCTTAAGACTCGCCTCAAGCTCGACCACCTTATTCTTCAAATAAGTGATTATTCGCTGGTTGTTCGTACTTCGTGGAGGAGCTCGCGTCGCTCGACGACGGCGGACACCCGAAGAAGAGCCCTCGCCACTCGGGCCAGCCGCCGAAACAGAGGAAGTGCCGCCGCGCACGTTAGTCTGCCATGAATGTGCAGAGTCAATACAAATATGCGACTGCTCAGCAAAAGCAAAGATGGTGGAAAGAAACAATCAATCCCGGCATAAAAATACTGTTCAAGGCCAGCAGACCCGACAGAACATTAGACATTACAAAGCAAAAGACAAAAGTACAGGCCACCGCGACTACTGGAAATCTACACTACAATGGCCCCTAGGCAGCAGACTCCGACCGGGAGCGACTCTTCCGAGCAGCAGCCGCCTCGGTCGCCTTAGCGAGCGCCTTCTCAAAGGTAGCCACAAGCTTCACAGCTAGCTGTGTAGCCTGCACCTTTACCCCGCTCAAAGATGCCGTCCGCCCATCAGGCCTTCGAGGGAAGCCACTGACAACCTTCTTGAAGTCGCCAGCAACCTGATGGCCTAGCAGAAGCTGGAAGGTGAGCTCGGAGCCGCGTACCGTCTGCGTCCGAGTGAAGTCCGCGAGGGTGGTTGCGTCGTCTTCAAACGGAGCGTCAAGGGCATCAACGGCAGTCCACGACGGGTCACTCAGAAAGATGCTGCGGTGCACCGTCGCGAGCGCTCCTGTCGACTTCTGCAGAGCGGCCGTCAACTTCTGCAGTGCATCGGACGCATACGCGTAGACGCGGTCGAGGAAGCCGACAGCGGTCGTCAAGTCAACATCATCACTCGACGAACCTTCCGGAGGAGCGCCACGGCATCTCTCTGGACAAAAATACCAACTTTCAGCAAAGAGCAAAGAAAATACAAGTAGGCGCCAAAGCCGAAAATTCACCTCGAAGGGTACCGACGAGTGAGAGAAGGCGGTCGACTTGAGTCTTCTCCTGGATGGCCCGCACTCGCTCGCGCTCCTGGGACTCGTGCAGGGTTCGCTCAAGCTCCGCCTGAGCCTGAAGCTTCAGCTCCAACTCCTCAGCCCGCTTGGTCGCCTGGTCTAGAGAGGTGCTCAGCCGGTCCCTCTCCTTCTCCAGGCGAACGTAGGCAGCGGCTGCCTCGAGCTGCTGGCGGTAGTACGGCTGCAGAAACAACAAGTTATATAAAGTTGCGGGCGACTATACCAGTCACCCACACCTTCGGTGGCTACTCCCATCGGGAGCGCTGTACGCGCACCCGATGAAATTTCAAGACTACAAGTACATGCATAAAGGACTTACGTGGTCCAGGAGGTCGAAACCCTCTGAAGACGCTGGGGGAGCACGACTCGACGATGCGAGGCCAACAGTCGGCACATGCTCCTCGATCGCCACCTGAGTCACCAGCTCTGTCGAAGGGGCGGATGTGTGCTCCACGTCACGTCGAGGGGAGCTGACAGCGCCAGAGCGGTGGCTGGAGCAAAAACAATACAATGCTCAACTCGAAGATTGAAACTCCAAAGTGCAACTCGGAAAAGCAAGGTGAAAAGAAACTCACCTGGTGGTCTCGAACTCGTCGTCGCTCCCCAGGGAAAGAGACGGCATCCAAGCGAACTCGCGCGGTGGCGCAGAGTTAACAGGAGGAGCGGCCAGTGGTTCGTCCCAGTCGCCCTGGGACCGTACAACCGAAGATGTCGCGCCGGCTTCCTCCAAATCAGCATCCGCACCCTTCACGGGCGACGAAGCAGTGGCAGAATCGCCACCACTTCGACATTTTTGCCTCTACCGTGCAGGTTCCTCCTCGTCATCATCGTCCTCCACCTTTTCGTTAGGAGAGAAAGCGGACGGGAGGTCTTCGTCGTCACCCTCCTCCTCAATAATGTTCGACTCGTCGTCGGGTCCGTTTTCAGGGAGAGGAGGAAGGCTGACCAGCAGAGATCGACCCTGAAACAAGCAAACACAAGTCGAATCAAGAAACAGAAAATCAAGAAGCGAAACAAAGAAGAGAACAAGTCAAGAACTAACCTCGGGAACAGGGTTCGCTACTCCGTACGCAGCAACAGGAAACTTGACGTTGCAAAGGTCCGCGACGCGGAGGCTAGTGATGCCCCTCACCTTGGTCTCCACTTCCTCGTCGTCAAGTGGCTGGTCGCTGACGCCATCGACTGCCCACATCGGGTGGGGCCGGGCGCGCAGCGGATGGACGCGCAGCCGGAAGAATGTGGCCATCAAATAGACGCCACCCGACTCGCGCCCCAGGGTCTTGAGGAGATTGCGCAGCAGGCTCAACAGCGGCCGCGCGGACTCCTTCTCCATCTCGGCAAGAGGGTGCGCCCAGGCACGAGTCTTCCACAACTCGCGCCTGCCGTTGAAGTGCGCCAGGCCCTCCTGGTCGCACTGGACGTAGAACCACCTCTTCCGCCACCTCTGGACGGAGTACGACTTCTTCATCTGAAAGTACGCAGTGTCACCGCGCACCTGGATGCCGAAGCCGCCCACTGGGTATGTCAACCCGCTCTTCCCAACGTTCTTGCGAACAAGGAAGAGCGACTTCCATAGCGCCCAGTGGGGTGCGATCCCCAAGAAGCACTCGCAGAGCACGATGAAGCCCGCGATGCTCAAAACGCCATTGGGGTCATATCGTGGATCTGAACCCCATAGGCATACAAGATACCACGAATGAAATCGTGGAGAGGGAACCCGAAGCCCTGTGGGAGGAAATCCACGAAGCACACGCGTTCCCCCTCGCGGGGTGAGGGGTACACCTCCTTGCCAGGAGCACGTACCTGGGCCTAGTCCGACGGTGGCAGGAGGCCTTGCGCGCGAAGAAGCTCGAAGTCCGTCTTCTTCACCGTCGATCTCTGCCAGTCGCCATCGGGCTTCTTCATCAAACTGGCTTCGGCGGCGGCGGCGGAGGTGCCAGCGGCGGTCTTCGACTTGACCATGGCTTTGAAAGATCGTAGAAGGTGGGAGGACAAAAGGCACAGAGCTTGGATGGAGGCGAGAATGGTAGAAAGCAGAGGAAATGAGGCGCAGACGATTGGAAAAGATGATGCCCTCGCGCTGCGGCGCAGTACTTATGCTTTGAAGAAATTCATCTCAGCCGTCCGCAAAGCAACTGCTCCGAGAAGCTACATCCAGCCGTCCACGTGTCGTGTGGAGAGGCTAACCGTCGCCGCCCACTTCGTCCACTACGCACGGGAATCAAGGTGTCATCATCGTGCCGCAAAAATTTCGCGCCCAGTTCGAGAGACGTGACAAATGCTGACCACAGTCAACTCTGACAGCGGGGCCCACTATGTCACGTCCCATCGAGCGCAGAAGCGTGCCATGAAGCGTCATCGCTGATGTCAGGAAGACAGTCTGGAGAAGACAAGGAGAAACAAGGCAACTCGAACGCATGATTCGAGTAGTAAGCTTCAAAGCTGAAAACAACAAAGCAGGACAGAGCACTGATCTGAGAACCCAAAACAATCATTCGGGTGGCAAAGAAAATTGAGTAAGCTCAAGCAAGCCGAATTCATCTACAAGTAAGCCAACAGGCTGAATAGAAGCAAGCTTCACAGGAAGGCCAAGACAAAGTAATTCGACTGCAGAGATTACTCCCATCGGGAGTGTCCTGTTCGACTGAGGAAAACGAGTTCGAACTCAAGAAAAAGCAAACCGGCGGCGGGCCCAGAAGGAAGAAGTCCTTTGCCCGACTCTACGATTCGACCAAGCACTCGGGGGCTACTGGCGTGGGGCTACCTTTCGACTAGCCCACGATGAGGCTACCTGGGCCGCACCAAGCTTATGGAGGCCCACAGAAGGTCCACCAAGATTACCGTGTAACCTAGTCCAAGTCGGTTAGGTCTCATAACCTTCCATATCTGTAATTGCCATCGGCATCGACCACCCAAGATCTGGCTTACCTATAAAAGCCAGGAGGGTCGCTCGTCTCAGGGACACGCCAATAGCCTCCACCACAAACCCTAGCGAGATCGCAATCCCGCCATTGTTAGCGCTACTCGCCATCAATACCAGACAAGCAGGAGTAGGGTGTTATCCTCCGGGAGCCTAAACCTGGGTAAATTCCCCGCTTGTCAGCCGTCGTGATCACCAACGCTTATCTCTCTCCCCCTCAATCAACCCGGGGTGGACAACCCTGGGATTTGCCGAGTTACACCCTCGTTACTATCTAAAAGGAAATGACAAGGTTGATATCCGTAACACCACATAATTCCTCATGAGCTAATAAACATTGCCACAAATAAGAGATAATAAGTTTTGAATAAAAGGTAGCACACGAAGTATTTGCTTGGAATGGCAGGAAATATCATGTAGAAGGTAGGTATGGTGGACACAAATGGCATGGCTTTTGGCTCAAGGATTTGGATGCACGAGAAGTATTCCTCTCAATAAAAGGCTTTGGCTAGCAAGGTTGTTTGAAGCAAACACATGCATAAACTATGACAACAAGACGTATATACAAAACATATTGCAAGCATTATAAAACTCTATATTGTCTCCCTTGTTGCTCAAACACTTTAACTAGAAATATCTAGACCTTAGAGATACCAAACATGCAATACAAATTTCAACAAGTTTTATGGTAGTTCTTCACTAATAGGTTTTAACTACACGATGCAACAACTTAAACATGATCTACTTGAGAGCTCAAAACAATTGCCAAGCATCACAAAAAATTCAGGACAATGATCTACAAGAACATGTATATCTTTTCATTATACCATCTACCCCATTTAGCATTTTCTGTTTCCAACCAAACACACATAAACTCTCCAAGTATGAACAATGAGATATGAGAGTATAACATAGGAGAACTAACAACTCTGAACAAGAGGTGCATGAAAAACAAGAGCTGAAAGTATTGCAGTAGCTAGAGAAGAATACTCGACAAATATAAGTGAAGAATATGAGTATTCATAAGAAAAAGCGGAGCGTGTCTCTCTCCCACACAATAGAATGCTAGATCCATTTTATTCAGAGAATGAAAATAACAAAAACAAAAACAAACATACGCTTCAAGATAAGCACATAAGATGTGACGGAATTAAAATATAGTTTCACTAGATAGGACCCGATAGTTTGTTGATGAAGAAGGGGATGCCTTGGGCATCCCCAAGCTTTGACGGTTGAGTCTTCTTGAAATATATTGGGGGTAAACCACCGGGGCATCCCCAAGTTTTGGCGTTACTATCCTCTTGATCGCATTATATCATCCTTCTCTCTTGATCCTTCAAAACTTGCTCTACACCAAACTTAGAGTAACTTCATTAGAGGGTTCGGGCATCTCAAGTCGCCCCCCCCAGCGCCCCCCAGGAGGCCTTTTTAGCGCCGGCGGAAGGAAAAAGCGTCGTTTTTCCACCAGACGCCCCCCAGAAGCCCAGTTAGCACCGTTTCGGCGAAAAAAAGGGCCGGCGCCCCCAGGCGAAACCCATCCTACTGGGTTTGGCCTGGGGGGGCGAATTGGCGCGAAACGCGACGCGGGCCAGTGCTATCAGCGACGCGGGAGAAAATGGCGCCAACAGAAACCGCCCGTGCTCGTCTTCTCGGCTCCCGCGTCGGTCAAATGCTGCCGGAGTAATGGCGTTGCGGGCGGCCAGTGAGCTCCCCCAGTCAAAGGCTGACGGAGTTAATGGTGTGGCGCGTTCACGCGGCGCACAGTAATGGCCACCCACCGCCGCCCCTTCACCTAGTCGTGCGGCGCTATAAAATCCCCCCGAGCGTCGCCGCCCATCGCCATTCCTCTCTCGCTGCCTCTGCCTCACACCTCTCTCCCCTCTCCTCCACACCACCGAGCCCTAGCAGCCATGGCCTACAATAACGCCGTCGCCGCGAACGGCTAGGGCCGCCGCCACAAGGTACGCGTCCCTCTCCCCTCCGCTGGCGGGGACACGCTATGCATCCCTCACCCCTCCCCTCCTCAAGTCCGGGCGCCCTGCGCCTCGCAGCGGCTGAAAGTGCATGGTTGCCCCCATGCGTGGTTTTGGTAATTAATGACAATCCTTACGGACTAATGTTTACATTGAGATATTCTTTATAGATCTTGTCCATGGGAAATTATAGGAGTTCATGTGTTGGAATCTTCAAGATGAATTAATGACAATCCTTATGGACTAATGTTTACATTGAGATATTCTTTATAGATCTTGTCCATGGGAAATTATAGGAGTTCATGTGTTGGACTCTTCAAGATGAATTAATCGATCCCAATTATGTCAATCTAGCACTTTTTACTTAAAGTCTCTGATGTGCAACATTGATGAATTTTCAAAATCATTTGCGTTTTGTGACACTTGTTATCTTACTCGGAGCATCCATTTATTAACCTTTATCCCTTATGGATAGTTTTTGATGCTATGATGAGTATGTGTTGGAAGTTCATCTATATCCCTTTAAGATAAAATTGAGCTTTGTGCTATGATTTTAAGCAAAGATCTTATTGGTGTATTTATGACTTCGTCTTGGATATCATGACCTTTTCCCTTGTACATATCTTGTATGTACATGTTTATTTGTAGACCCATATCTTAGTGATTCGTGTCTACTTAGAAACTTATACACATGAGATTAGTTACATCTTTTATTGATATTCCAATTCTTTAGTGACCACCTCTTATTGCTTTTGTTTCTTTGGTGGTTTCTAAAAGGCACAAGCTTTATTTTTCTTGAGTTATACTTTTGCATCTTAATAAGCTTGTGGAGCTATTTGCTATATCTCTTTTGGTATGTGAGTATGGGAAAGACATGATATGCACTATATGCAACTCTTCTTGAAAGACTATGTTGATGCTTTGGCTCATCCTTGTATTAGTCTCCTAAAATGTCTTTATATCTCACACCCATCCTTTTATTTTCCGCTCCTTGCTCATGTTGCAAAAAAAATTATTTGTTGCAAGTTGTTTTGCATTCTTTTCTCATTTATATTCTCTTGCATGGGTTTGTGTTCGAATTTATCTAGGAGGGAGTGAGGATTCCATGTTGTGCACACTATATTGAAATAAAAATCCTATTTTTGCACGTACCTTGGGGAGTTCCCTCTTCATATTTAGAACACTTTTTGGATCCTTTTGATTGCTTGCTTCTTTCGTTGAAGTATCTTTCTATTTGATATTTGTTTGCAATCTTTGGATCCTAAATATAGTTTGATCTTCACCCAACTATTCGTCATTGGATATGTGCATTTGATTTCACTCATATTATGAGAAATGCACACATTATGGGGGAGCTCTCACTATATTGGCCATCTAAGTTTTTCTTCCCATTTCGTCAATCGATGCCAATGGGGGAGAAGTTTAGAGGGTTTAAGAAATTTTTGGTGTTATGCTTTAGTTTCGTTCTCAAGCATTTGCGGGTTTAAGAGTTTTTGGTGTTATGCTTTAGTTTCGTTCTCAAGCATTTGCGGGTTTAAGAGTTTTTGGTGTTATGCTTTAGTTTCGTTCTCAAGCATTTACCTTTCTTGCTCTTGCATCCTTGCTCTTTGTGTTGCATGGTTGCTTAAATTCATTATATAAACCCTCGTAAAAGGGATTGTCATCAATTACCAAAATGGGGGAGACTGAAAGTGCATGGTTTCCCCCATGCGTGGTTTTGGTAATTAATGACAATCCTTACGGACTAATGTTTACATTGAGATATTCTTTATAGATCTTGTCCATGGGAAATTATAGGAGTTCATGTGTTGGACTCTTCAAGATGAATTAATGACAATCCTTATGGACTAATGTTTACATTGAGATACTCTTTATAGATCTTGTCCATGGGAAATTATAGGAGTTCATGTGTTGGACTCTTCAAGATGACTTAATGACCAATGCTCTATTCAAGGATTTATATGATGAATGGTCATGTGTAGTGTTGAGCTCATTGCAAGTATGGCTTGGAATAGAAGATCGAGTGAACAATCATGTTTACCTCCAAGCCATCATACATATCAAGAGAAGAAGATGAAGTGCAAGTTCAATATAATGCATATCGGAAGATATCCTTTGACTGAAGTTTGCAAAGGAAACATGAAGACAAAGCTTAGCGAGTCCCTACCATAACGGAGTATGGGGGAGCATTTGGAGAATTCTTCATCAAGCATGTGCTAGCAAGCAAAATCAAGAAATGTGTTTCAACTTGAGAGAGTCAAGATCTTCATCATCAAGATCAAGTGGAATGCGCAAGGCAAAGGTATGATCTTGATAGGTTTTCTCTCTTACCGGTCTCATGGTGTTAGTTGGAGACCGAGTTTTAGGATAGATGGCGTACTATCAAGAGGGGCTCTCAAGTGAGTAACTTGATCGCATTGTTGTGGAAAGCTCAAACCTTTGCATACTTGGCTTCTCATATTTCTTGATTCTTATTTGGATTTTATTGTGGTGAGAAATTAGAGCTTGGTTCATCTCCGTGTCAAGCTCTAGTTCACCGAAAACGGTTTTACTTTGGTAAACTTATTGCGTCTTCGGTGGCGGAAATATTGCCGGTTCAACCGTGAGGAAAGTCCCACACCTTTCCATGTGTGGTGATTTTACTCTATTTATGGGATGCAATATTTCGGAGTTGGATGCTTTTCGTCGCTATCTTTCCAACAAAAGTGGTCTCACCTCATTCGGAGTTCATTCGCAAAAGTTATAGCAGTTTTCGTGCTCAGTTTTGCAGCAGCTTTTTCTTAGGCCAGAGTTTCCGGTCCCCAGGACCGGAGTCTCCGGACTCAACGATTTTCCTCCGAAGCTGCTTTGAAGTTGTTCAGCCCCTGGTGGGGGGCGGAGTTTCCGGCCATAGAGGCCGGAGTTTTCGCCCCTGGATGAACTTTCCGGCCCAGGGCACCGGAGAGTTTGCCCAAGCCTCGGCTGTGTTGACGGTGTTCAGCCCTGGTGGGGGCCGGAGTTTCCGGTCCCAGTAGGCCGGAGTTTCCGCCCCTGGCCGGAGTTTCCGGCCCTAGTGACCGGAAACTCCGGTGTGAAGTTTTCCTGCAACGACTCTTTTTCGTGGGACCTATAAAAAGGCCCCTTCTTCCCTAGAGAGAGTAGCTCTTCCAAGCACGAATTTTCCCCCTCTCTCTCCTCCATTGTTGATCTTGGAAAGCTTGCCCCTCTCTCATTTCCTCCCATGATGCTTGCATATCTTTGAGGGATTTGAGAGAGGAAATCTAGATCTACATTTCCACCAATCCATCTCTCCTCTAAGTGAGGGGAACCTAGTAGATCTTGATCTTGGAGTTCTTGGTGCATCTCCTCTTTGTTCTTCCTCTCTTATTCCCCCATAAGCATTTGTTGCTTTGTTGGAATTCGAGAGTGAAGGATTTGAGCACTTGTGCTCTTGCCTTTTGCATTTGGTGCGTCGGTGTGCTCTCCACGAGGATTCGTGGAAGTTGAAAGTTTGTGAGCTTGTTACTCTTGGGTCCTTGGACCCTAGACGCCTTTGTGGTGGTTGGACCCTTGTGTGGTCACCTGAAGCCGTTCGGGAGCCCCCAATCCCATTGTGGGTGTGCCCCGTATTGTTGTTGTTGGAGGCCGTTCGGGAGCCCCCAATCCCATTGTGGGTTGTGCCCCGGATTGTTGTTGAAAGGCTCCGGATTCCGCCTGGAAGGAATTCCGATAGTGGAAGGTGAACCAAGCCTTTGTGGTGCGGTTCATCGGAGAAGAAGGTGAAACCTTTGTGGTTGTTGAACCGTTGTGTCGGTTCACACCTCTCCAACGAGACGTACTCCCTTAACAAGGAGGAACTCAGGAATACATCCGCGTCTCCGCGTGCCTCGGTTATTTCTATACCCGAGCTTTTTACTTATGCAATTTACGTTGTGATAGCCTTCGTCCTTGAAGTATTCTATAGCTATCACCGTGTTGTTTGTTTTTATTAGCATAAGATGTTGGTGCACATAGGTGAGCCTAGTTTATTTAGGTTGTAGGCTTGTTAATTTCAACACCTAGTTTTATTCCGCAATTAATAAGCCTAAACCAGAAAAATTTTAAACCGCCTATTCACCCCCCCTCTAGGCGACAACATTGTCCTTTCAGCGGCACCCTGCGCATCAGCGAGCCCCACGCCACCGCGACTCGCCGGCCAACATCTCCCCCACGCCACGTCAGGCCGAAGCACAAGCTGTCGCCAGAGGAGGAAGAGCAGGAGGAGGAGTGGCCCGACTTGAAGTAGGCCCAAGAAGCCTCCTTCAACACGGTGCAGCCGGCGGACCCGCGCTTCGCCGAGGAATGGAGCCTCGGCGAATACACGGAGCAGGAGCTGGAGCGCCAGCGTCTGCTCCTCGCCGAGGTGGAGGCCAACCGCGCTCGCGCCACCGCCGCATTCCTCCGCCCCCGCCGCACCCCGCGCCGGTCCCCTACGTCATCCTCGACGCCGACAGCGAGGAAGAGGAGCCGCGCGACGAAGAGGAGCCGCCGCGTACCCTGCAGCAGAGCCGGTGGTGGGGCGACGACGACCAAGGCCCGAGCGGCTGCGCAAGGACGACAGCTCCGACGATGACGGCGGCGACCCAGACTACAGCCAGGCGATCGCCGCCAGGCTCGGCCTGTTCGACTAGGCCGTTTTATGTTTTATATTTTAGTTTACATCTCTATAATCGCCTATGTGAGCCTAAAATGAAATCGCCTCTGTTTTAGTTTAAATCTTTCAACGAAATTGCCTCTGTTTGCGCCAATTTATGTTTGCGCCATTTTTGAATTGCGTGGACCGAATCATGGGCTGGGGAACGACTGGAAACCTTGCCCCCCCAAGTTTTAGAATAGCACTGTTTCACGCCGCGGTGGGCGCAAAAATACTGCGTTTTGGGCCCTAGGGGGCGCAACGAGTGGAGATGCCCTTAGTGCACAAAAAATTATGATATTTTATAGGAACATAATTGCTACCAATGCTACTGGACATTAGCTACAGCCACTGATACTTCATAGGATACAAATATCCAATCGAAATAGCAAAAGAGGCATTGCAAAATAAATGGCAGAATCTGTCAAAAACAGAACAGTCCGTAAAGACGATTTTTTTCGAGGCACTTAGCTTGCTTAGATCAGAAAACTCAAAACTAACGAAAGTTGCATATATATCTGAAGATTATGCACAAAACAGGGCAGATTTTTCTGACGTTCCAGTGAAGAGTTATGAATTTAACGGTCAACAGCCTAAATCTGTTTATGTGCAGGAATTGAAATTTAGCATCAACTTTCAACTAGTCTTAACTTGACACAACATTGCAATAAAATAAAGATACAAATGAATTGCTACAGAGGTAGGACATGTACTTGACACAAGCTGAAAATAAAATAATAGGAATTAAAATTGGGTTGTCTCCCATAAGCTCTTTCTTTATAGCCATTAAGATAGGCATAGTGATTTTTATGATGCTCTCATAAAAAAAGGGTTAATTGGTTCTGTGCCATACCTAGCTGAGTTTAATCGGTCTGTACCATACCCACGATGTTTCTCTGGTCTATGCACTAATTTTCTCGCATATCGCTCAAACGCTCGTTTCTCTCTGGTCAACCTACTTTGACCCGCACTTGGCCTGGCTGGTGGGGTCGGCCTGGCGCGACTCGGCTCGTTTGTCAGCTCGGTTGGGATTTCCTTGGGGCGGCGCGTGGGGCCGGGCACAAGTCTGACTGGTGGGGCTGTGGCACTAGTCTGACTTGTGGGGCTGTGGCACTTGTCTGACTGGTGGGGACGGCACGTGGGGTGCGCGTGGGGTCAGCGTGGCACTATACCTTCGCTTGGAAGACGCATCCATGGCGACAGATCCTGACCTCGCCGTTCCACCCGTTCCGCTGGTCAATTGTGGATAGTTCCATCCTATTGCAGGATGAGGTGGTCTGGAAACGAATTTAACATGTCAAACACATTGCAGGCCATATGAACCGCCTCCGACGAACAAGATTGAGGTGGTTCGGAAACGAATTCAACATGAATGCATACTGTTGAACACCTTGCGGGCACACGAACCGCCGCCGATGAACAACATAAACGGTGAACACAAATTGATTCAAACATTTAAACGAGATTTAACAAACTTACAATTACAAATCTAAATGAGATTTAACAAACTTAAACCTCTCAAAATAGGCTTTCGCCCTGCTTTATAAATAAAGCAAACCTAAAGAAAGGGTTTAGGGTTGAGAGCGAGGCCTATGCATGGCCATCCCTCAACACCACCGCCGGCGAAGAGATGCTGCTTCATCCCGGTAAGGGGGAGAAGATGCGAACCAAGTCAGCCTTCACCTGGTTCGTAGCCACCACCGAGGCGGCTGAGGCTTCTGGCTTCGCCGGCGCCATTTTCGATTCACCGCCATGACATGCGGGGGGGGGGGGGGGGGGGGGACGTTTTAAGGTAAGCCTCTTCGTCTTGCGCCACCGCTTTCTTCGGTGAAAGCGACGCTGCTGACCAAGATGCAGACGCTTGTAGAGGCAGATCGGGCAGCTCGGGGTCATCGTCGTCGTCGCTGGCGTTGACGTCCTCGCCGTCACAGTTGTCGTCCGTTGAGGAAAACTCCGGCGTCGGCTTTCGTCGACCGCCAAGGCGCGCCTCGTACTCCTTATCCACCACGGCGTGCCAGTAGGGCGCCGAGATGGAGTACTTGGGGTCGAGCCTTTGCTCGCACGGAATCTCCGCCCACTTGCCCTTGATGAACTCGACGCTGGCCTGCCCGTTGAGCCGCGGCGCCACCGGAATGTACACGACGCTCCTCACCCACCCATCCAGAAGGATGGCGTCGTCATCCACCGGCAGCTAGTAGCGGCTACTCTGCCGCGCGGTCTCCAGCGAGAGCACGTAGGGACGAGAGGTCTTGGCCTCCTCGCCCCACATGACTCGCTCGAACGCCTTGGCCATCTCCGCGCCCTCGTTGCGACGTCGGAGTTCCTCCAGCTGCAAGTGGCGTTGCTGCCCGCCAGGGCTGCTCGCTATGGTGGACTATGTTTCCGTTTCCTTGGGGAGAAGAAGAGAGAGGAGGAAGTGTTGGTGTGAGGAGAGGAGGGCTGCGCTGCATCGGGTTTCAAAGGCGGCCGGAGGAGCGGGGTTGGGTGGCCTGCATTAACGCGGCCACCGCTTCGCCTGTCAGCGCATTGACGCTGACACGACCAGATGCTGCGACTGCCAGCACGCGTCGCTTCTGTCTGCGCCATTGGAAGCGGCGCGGCGTTATTGCGACTCCAGCCGCTGCGACTCGAGCATGCCTTGATTCCGTCTAAAGGCGCCGACTACAGCACCCTTCGCTTCGGTCTGCGCCCGTCAGGGGAACGGGACGCGTGATGCCACAAAAAAGACAAGTAAGAAGGGTAAAACTAAAGACCACTTGCGCAGACGAAAGCGAGGCGTGCTGGAGTCGTTTTTCAACATGAGCATCACCATCAATTTTGTTATTGTACTTCTGTCGAAGACCTTAAGTGCACACTCTGGACGCGCTCAGAGCGTGCCCAGCATGCTCTGGGCGCGCACAGGCGCATATTTGTGTAAAATTTGGCCGCGAACTAAGACTAGACCATTCTTAGTCACTCCTAAATGATACTTTCATGAGAATTTTGAAATTATCATGTTGCAATTCTCATTTGCACATTTGAGTTATGCGATATCACATGAGATCCATGCCCTCCTCATTTGAATGTATGTAGACCAAGTTTTTCAACTTGAGTCGTTAGTATATGACATATGAAGACTATGTGCGTCGGTTTTTCAATTTTTTGATAAGTTTTGAATTTATTATGGTTATTTCAAAATCTGTCAAACCTAAGTTTGACCAACATTTAAACAAGTTTAAAACATGAAAATGAAAAACTAAGCATGGATCCTTCTTAGTTACTCCAAAGTGAAGCTTTTGTGAGGTTTTTGAAAATTTCATGTTGCAGTTCCAAAACCACTTCTCTCAAACCTTAGACCTCATAGTTTGAGTTATGCGATATCACATGAGATCCATGCCCTTCTCATTTTGAATGTATGTAGACCATGTTTTTCAATTTGAGTCGTTAGTATATGACATATGAACACTATGTGCGTCGGTTTTTCAATTTTTCAATAAGTTTTGAATTTATTATGGTTATTTCAAAATCGGTCAAACCTAAGTTTGACCAACATTTAAACAAGTTTAAAACATGAAAATAAAAAACTAAGCATGGATCCTTCTTAGTTATTCCAAAATGAAGCTTTTGTGAGGTTTTTGAAAATTTCATGTTGCAATTTCAAAACCACTTCTCTCCAACCTTAGACCTCATAGTTTGACTTATGCCATATCACATGAGATCCATGCCCTTCTCATTTTGAATGTATGTAGACCATGTTTTTCAATTTGATTCATTAGTATATGACATAAGACGACTATGTACGCAGGATTTTTCATTTTTTCGATAAATTTTTGGTATTTGAAGCTGATTTCCTATATAAGGAATCTGCAGCCGTCCGATTTCCTCTACAAGGAATCTGCGGTCGTCCGATTTCCTCTAGAAGGAATCTACATGCAGACTCGGGGCGATCCGCGAGAAGCTCATTCTGCGATCCGATTGGACGCGCGCGTAGGACGAGGGTTGTACACCCGCTGACAAGTGGACCACGGTGGACCCAACGGGGATTTTGGCTCGCCCACCCCCATTTGCCTCAGTGACACAAAATGGGTATTTTGGCACACCAAATGCGGATAGCCATGACCTTTCTCAAATCTAGCTTGGACTCGCTAAAAAATATTTTTCAAATGACCTCAAAAGGTAGGGTAAACGTCTTTATTTCTAAGCAAAAATGGTGGACTCGCCGAAAAATGTGTTTCAAATGAGATCCAAAGGTAGGGTGGTGGACTCGCTGAAAAATGTGTTTCAAATGAGCTCGAAAGGTAGGTTAAACGACCTAATTTGTAAGATAAAATGCCCGACTCGCCAAAAAATGTGTTTCAAATGAGTCTGAAAGGTAGGGTGGTGGACTTGCTTAAAAAAGTGTTTCAAATGAGCTCGAAAGGTAGGGTAAACGGCCTCATATCTAAGCAAAAATGGTGGACTCCCCAAAAAATGTGTTTCAAATGAGCTCCAAAGGTAGGGTGGTGGAATCGCTAAAAAATGTATTTCAAATGAGCTCGAAAGGTAGGGTAAACGGCCTCATTTCTAAGCAAAAATGGTGGACTCGCCGAAAAATGTGTTTCAAATGAGCTCCAAAGGTAGGGTGGTGGACTCGATAAATTTTTTGTTTCAAATGAGCTCGAAAGGTAGGAAAACAACCTCATTTCTAAGCAAAAATGCTGGACTCGCCAAAAAATGTGTTTCAAATGAGCTCGAAAGGTAGGGTGTGGACTCGCTAAAAAATGTGTTTCAAATGAGCTCGAAAGGTAGGGTAAACGGCCTCATTTCTAAGCAAAAATGGTGGACTCGCCGAAAAATGTGTTTCAAATGAGCTCGAAAGGTAGGGTGGTGGATCCGCTTAAAAATGTGTTTCAAATGAGCTCGAAAGGTAGGATAAACGGCCTCATTTCTAAGCAAAAATGGTGGACTCGCCGAAAAATGTGTTTCGAATGAGCTCCAAAGGTAGGGTGGTGGACTCGCTAAAAAATGTGTTTTAAATGAGCTCGAAAGGTAGGGTAAATGGCCTCATTTCTTAGCAAAAATGGTGGACTCGCCAAAAAATGTGTTTTAATTGAGCTTCTAAGGTAGGGTCGTGGTCTAGCTGAAAATTTTGTTTCAAATGAGCTCCAAAGATAGGGTAAACGGCCCCATTTCTGAGCAAAAATGGTGGACTCGCTTCAAAGGTGACTTATAAACCGGGATGGAGGGAGTACTAGCTATAACAGAACGAGCGGCACGTATACGTTCATGTTAGGGTTACCTTCATGTTTGTCCGTTCTAGCGTGAAAGCAAGAATCCAAAGCAAATCAATTTGTACGAGTCGTACGATGAGAGTATGAGACACATCTGTCTGAGAGCCTTCCAGTTCGTGGCATTGCGTGCACATTGAATACGTGTGTGGCATGTCGTAGTCCACCATGCCGTCTATGTAGCGTGCACGGATAGACATGGCCATTGATATGAAAGCTTTTGTTATTAGAAGGTTCTGCTTCGCTAGCCACTCCTCCCGCTCCTCTGTCTTCATCTCCTGCATGTCATGCATATTTTCTCAGGTGAGTAGAGCTCCGAGGTTGGCATCGGCGATGGCGTGCTCCACCACATTTTCGAGGGAGGGAGGGGAGAGAGGTAGAGAAAATGGAGTTTCTACGGCAAGGGCGGCCCCCTTTTATTAGTCGTGGCAGGGAGGGCGGGCAAACCCTAACCGACCCACGCTGACCCCATGCGCCAACCCCACGCCGACCCCACACGCACCCCACGTGCCGTCCCCACCAGTCAGACTAATGCCACAGCCCCACCAGTCAGACTATGCCCCGGCCCCACGCGCCGACCCCAGGAAATCCCAACCGAGCCGACAAACGAGCCGAGCCGCGCCAGGCTGACCCCACCAGTCAGGCCAAGTGCGGGTCAAATGAGGTTGACCAGAGTGAAACGAGAGTCTGGCCGATATGCGAGCAAACAAGGGCACATACCAGAGAAACAGCGAGGGTATGGCACAGACCGATAGAACTCAGCTAGGTATGGCACAAAACCAATTGAACCTAAAAAAATGAGAGTTGAAAAACTAAAGAGGGCATCAAGAGGAAAATATGAAAACACTTTTAAGTCTAACCCTCTTCCTATGCTAAGTAATCTTGTAAAGAAAAAGGTCATGAAAGCAGAAAGCAACAAACATAGGAGAGCAAAACAAGTGCAACTTAAAATTTTCAACACAAAGAGGGGAAACTTAATATTGTTGAGATACGTAAAACCATGTTTCCCTCTCTCAAAGTAACTTTCAGTAGTAGAAATAAATTCAACCATATAACCACAAGAATCATTCAACTTAGATAACATAGGCACATAAAGAGGATCATTAAATTTATTTTGGAATTCATTAGCATGCTTCCCTCTTTCAAAATAGTTACTAAGATCAATATCAAGTTTAAGATCATGGTTGCAACAAAGATTTGGAACAAGAGACAATTGAAAACCACATAAGTATTTTTTAACATAAGCAATTTTCTCTTCCATGGTGTAATTAGGAGAAATCAAGAACAAAGTAGGACTCTCATGAGTAAGGGTACCGTCACAAGAAGCAATTATATCATTTTTATCCTCAACTTTTAAACATAGAGGATTATCAATAAGAATAGGACCATCATCTATAGCATTATCATATAGCATATTTAAGCAATACTCATCATTATCATCAATAAGTTCACTTGTAGCATCATGAATAAAATTAACAACATAACTATCACATAAAATATTCTTATCATGAGCCACATGCATAAAAGAATTAATACTCCCCACAAAAGCATAGTAATTCTTATTAATTGTAGTGGGAGCAAATTTAACAAAATAGCTATCATTATTATTCTCATCACCATAATCATCAAATAAAGGAGGCATATCATAATCAACATAAAATATATCCTCAATAGTACGTGGATAAAAAATATCACAATGATTATAATTATCATATATTGGAGGCAAGGTATCATCAAAGAAAATTTTCTCCTCCTCGCTTGGAGGACTAAAAATATCATGCTCATCAAAACCAACTCCCACAAGCTAAGAATTTTCCATAGCATTAGCACCAATGGTGTTCAAAGAATTCATACTAATAATATTGCTACTAGCATGCATATAAAGTTCCATAGGTTTTTTAATTTTCTCTTCAAAAGAATCATGTCCTAATGCAATATAAATTTCATAAAGATCCGTAATTTTGTTGTTGTTTTCCATTAGCTTAACTAGTGAAAATAAAAATAAGAAACAAAAAGTAATAACTGCAGAATCTAAAGGAGATACCTTCAAGCGCTCACCTCCTCGGCAATGGCGCAAGAAAATAGCTTGATGTCTACGCACGCTTCTATTCTTGTAGAGTGTTGGACCTCCAAGAGCAGATGTTTGTAGAACATCAGCAAGTTTCCCTCAAGTGGATCACCCAACGTATATCGAACTCAGGGAGGTAGAGGTCAAAGATATTCCCCTCAAGCAACCCTGCAATTAAGATACGAGAAGTCTCTTGTGTCCCCAACACACCCAATACACTTGTCAGATGTATAGGTGCACTAGTTATGCGAAGAGATAGTGAAATACAAGTAATATGGATGATTATAAGTAGTAATTGTAATCTGTAATAAAAATGGCAGCAAGCAAACATGAAGCAGAACTTTTTGGAAACAGTGTTTCAATGCTTAGAAACAAGCCCTAGGGATCCTACTTTCACCGGTGGAAATTCTCAACAATGACATCAAAGTTAAATAAATAAAAGCTACTCTCAAACACTCTTATGTTGGATAACAAACACCATTCATTGCTGTAGGGCTACAAGAGCACCCTCAAAGTCGGAGTAAACTAACACCAACAACTTCATAAAGGGAATCACACACGGTGCACACACTGTCACCATTACAACCATGAATAACCCTAGAGTTCATATTAAATAACCTCTAGAGTGCATAATAGATAAAGAGTAGCATCACATATTCAACTATATTACAAAGCTCATGATCACATAAAGATCACATGGGAGAGAGAGATAAACCACATGGCTTCCATAGATCCCGCAGACCCGGGGGAGAACTACTCACTCCTCATCATAGGAGTCAGCAACGGCGATGGAGATGGTGGTGGAGCCGATGGAGATGGCTCCGGGGGCAATTTCCCGTCCCGGCAGGGTCCCGGAGCAGAGACTTCTGTCCCCCGAATCTTGTCTTCGATGGCGGCGGCGCTTTGGACCCGTGGAGGAAATATCGAACATCATCCGATCTTTTAGGTTTTAGGGGGTACTTATTGTAGTGCCCATGCTTATGAAAGCAATGGCACAATGAATAATGTAAAGACTTGGATCACATAAGTCTCACATTCTCCAATAAGATGTAATATCACAGTACAATGTCATAATTTATTACAGAACGAGACGAATGATCCAAAAACAAATATCCTTACAACTTAGCATAGCGGAAATGCTAGCTGAATAAATAGTTCACACTTTATTTCAGAGTTCAAACGCAATCCTAAAGGTAGCATGGAGCTACATCTTCTCCATGAAGCCACTGGCAAATCATGTTGGTTGTAGCTCGAAGACGACCCCCTTACTCCTCATTCGGACATTCTGCAAGGTTTAGTTGCAGACCAGTTATAAAGGGTCATCACAATTGAATTGTGGTAGCAAGTGACTTTAATTCCTAATGTTCTATTAAGCTATAACTGTATGCTTATTTTGGCTGGTAGAGCTCAAGGCTATTGCGCAAAGCAAATTTTCTCCTACTTTTGATAAACAATTTTCTTAAATCAAAATCTTCTCCTTCAGAGACAAATTCTCGAGACAAGTCCATGTCTCCTACCCATGTTCATCCAACAAAGTTTTATTTAGAAATTTGAGATGAGGAGATTTTCAGAACACAACCTTGTGTAGTTACTCAAATTGTCCGATGCCGGGGACACGGCTAAGATCTTAGGTTTTAACTCTCGAGAGGGTGTGCACTTTCACCATTAGACTTAATCAACCCAAACTATCCTCTACACTCCTTTAGTGAGAAGGAAAAGGAGAAGATCAAGACGAGACTTTTCAGAAGTTGCTTTCCCATGATCATACTAAGAGATTACCACCATCCTATCAACTCTACCACCATCAATCTCTTGACCCAGGTCCACATCAACTTACTCCATCAAGACAGAGCCCATATGGACCAATGGTTGCACGATAAGCAACTAGACTCAGTGTAAACTTAAATCTCATAGCCCTGGGTGGCCTACCACAAGTGAGCAACTGAGGTTAACACCGCATATCATGGCCCCAGGTAAGTAGAAACTACCCTGGGCGAAGACAACCATGACACATGGCCCTGAGAAGCCACTCAACTTGAAACCTCCTCGATCGACCCAATCCACCCAGGCGTTAAATTAATTTAGTGGAAATTTTCATTTATCACATCAACCATAAAACAATCATTTTTGCAGCAGTTGCTTCCACTAAATTAAAATAGGGGTCTAATCTGGAATTTCTAAGGGGAAACCTAAAAGGTTTGCATAGCATACTTCAATCTCCCAAAAACCTATCATGCATACTACTTTTGCAAATACTGTTTGAAAACACTAGATATGCAATAGAATAAAATAGTAGGTGTTTTATGAAGTCACTTGCCTGAAGAAAGTTGTCGTTTCTCACTCACTCTTGTCCAGGTCAAAGTTGCTCCCCGTTTCAAACTATATAGTAAAAGGGCATCCAATAAACACGCAATTCAACAAACACAAAACAAATTGAAACATACAAGCGTAATAAGGCTTAGAAGTGGATTTGGTCAAGGGTGTCACATTATTCAATATACAAAAAGAATTTATGTGGTTGCGTTTAGGGTATAGTCAAAAGTCAAATTGGACATTTTCAATTTGAAAAGATTGAAAGATCACAGGATCCAAATGAAATGGTCTTTAAACGAAGAGATCCTAGGATGGTTTAATCATAATTTAAAAGCAAGGTTCAAAATTTTACAACAACCATCATATTTAATTTCTTTTACCTAAGGTTATGTTTTCATAATTTTAAATTTAAGCAATTTCATATTCAAGAATTTCTTAATTTATCATATCTATCATTTTTAAATCCCAACTGACAAGTTCATAGTATTATGAATACAACCTAGTTATTTGAAATGGCATAATGTTTTAATTCACATTTTTAGTAACACCTAATTAACCAATATCATTTATATGCACTTGTAAATGAATTAAAATCTTTTAAAAGGTTTTAAATAAAACTTACTTATTAAAGTTATGTATTATATAAATAAACAGGAATTTGAGCTTTCTCTAGACTAGGACAATTATTTATGTCTTTGGTGCAAAGTAATAGATTTTTAAATTAATAACTTTATAATGTGCTAGAATAAATCAAATCAAGTCTCATGATCTTTAAATTCATTTTAAATTATTCGAGCATTATTTATAACAAATTTTTATAAATGGGGTTAATAGATAGAGGGATTTAATTAAATGTATAGCAATTGGATTAAATCAAAAATAATGTTTGTACTAAAAGTTATGTCAAAAATAGTCAAATTATTCAAATTAAACATGCAACTATTTAAATCATCAAAATAATTCTCAAAAATTATTTTATAACAGAGGCACCACACCACACATTTAATAATGTTTCTAAAACAATTTTTTTTGCAATTTTTGGATTTATAGATTTAAAGTTATGATACAATTACTCAATTTCACCACTTGCAATTTGTAAATTTTAAACTAAGTAAAATTTGAATTTGGGCAGATCTAAAATATTCTTCATGTCAAGGGCTTTCCAAATATATAAAAATATTTGAATTTGGATATAGGAGTAAAAAGTTATGATAGATCTAAGTGTCAGGGGCTTTTCTGCAAAACAGCCAATTTAATTCTATTCGGAAATAAAACCAGAAAAAGCTGGGCCGACGTGGCGCTCTGTGATTGGCTCGGTCTAGGGTTAACAGGGGCCGTAGGATCTAAAGGGGATCGGGCGGTCCAGATCCGTTCGTACCTCTTCGGACTAGATCTAATCTGGGTCGTTGCTGGATGATCGAACGGACGGGGGAGGGTGGTGCTCACCGGGCGGCGCGGGATGGCCGGAGCAAAGGAAGTCACGGCGGCGCTGCGCTCGGCCTCGACGGGGGAGGCGTTTTGGTGGATCCCGGGCTCGGGGAAGGTCACCTCCAGATGCAGCGCGACACGGCGGTTCGGATGGGGGTGGTGGCCTCGAGTAGTTCGTCCTGGTGCGGCAGGGAGAAGAGGTCGGAGGCGGCTCGGGCGCCGGCGAGCTCAGTTCAAGCACGAGGAGCTCAAAACACTGCACGAAAAATCGCACCCGGGTCTTAGGAGAAGCGCACGAGTGCGGGAAAGGCAGAGGACGAGGAATGAGCGGCGGGACCGTACCGTGTCGCCGGAAAACAGAGGAATACAGCGGCGGCACCGTGTGTACTCCGGCGAGCTTTTCTGACGGCCTAACGACGCGATTTCGATGGGGATGAGAGGGGAAAGAGAGAGGAGGAGGTGGGGTTTTAAATGGGGCAGGGGAGGGAACCAATCCCGCAAGAACCTCGACGAATTTTTGGAAAGAAATCGGGGCGTGAATCTCGGCCTGAGGAAGACGACGATGACGTCACGCTGACGTCACCCTTCCTTTTTCTTTTCTGATTTTTATTTCCTTATTTCATAACTTTTAATTTAAGTGTCCAAAAGCAGTCAAACAAATTTCTAAAAATTCAAAAAATTATTAACTTTGAGTTAAACCATTTGTGGGCATGTTTTAAACATTTTTGGAATTTAATATTTTTGAAAAATTCATTTAATACCAATTTGATACTACTTATCAATTTTGTAGTTATATATAAAATTAAGTTTTCTTTTGGCTAAATAAAATTTGTAACATACCCATATTCAAATATGTTTGGAATTAAATTATCTAAACTCATATCCTATTATTACAAAATATTTTAGCTTTAATAGATTATTAAATCACATTTTATACCTATTTGAATTAAGTAGAGAAAAAGTAATGTAATCATTTTAGTTTGAAGTATTTTGGGCACCATTTTATTTTATAATAAGATAACTCCATTTAGCTTCATAACCACTTTGAAAAAGATTTTAGATTTAAAAACAAAAGTATACTCCTGAAAATCATTTTATGTTTTGGAAATAGAAGAAGATCATTTTAAGCTAATGGAATGTAATTGGATAATCCATTTATACAAAACATATGAAGTTATTAAGGTTATAGGTTGAAATTTCAACACAAAGTTTTTGTACTCAGTGGAACTAAAGAAAAACCATCTGGTAAATGGCTCCTGTTTTAAATTATTTAAAATTACACTTGTGAAGACCATTTTAATTTATGATTTGCTAAGGCTAAGTGGTGGAAACAATTATTTATAAGGAAACCCTTTTATTATAATGAAATGGTAAAACATTTGCCAAATTACATATTGTGGTTTAATAACTATAGTGGATAATAAATTGTTTAACTTGGATCAACCTTTGGAAGTAATGATCTTTCCAAGATAATTAAAATATTAAAACTCTTCTAGATGCTTGAAGTCTTTTATAATTGGTTCTCTTATGCATTTTAATATTTTATTTTAATCAAAAATAAAAGTTTTAAATTTTTGTGATTTTTGAACATTACAAAATATTGGGATGTTACAGACTACCACCCTTAAAAGGAATCTCGTCCCCGAGATTCGGAGAGACTAGAAAACAAAAGCTTGGAATGCCACAGATACACGAGAGGTTTTTGAGACATGGAAACTTAAGAGCTTGAAGGGGGCGAATTTGATTTGGAAGACTAGAAAGAAAAGTAGCTTGGGATCTCCGGGATTATGCGGTAGGGGTAAATTTTATTTTGGGTGGCTACCACCCTTAAATAACTGGAGGACATACAAACAAACACATCAATCAATCAAAATCAAAAGTACAACTCAAGGTTCAAAATCGCTAGATATTAATAATCCTGAAAACTCAAGGTTTTTAAATTCTCAATTCCCTAAAAGATTTAGGTTCCAAAATAAACACGCTGGTACTGCCATATCACATTTTGATAGGTCAATACACTAAACTGATTACGATGAGCTAAGATAGGATAAATGGTAGTCTCTCTAACGTTTTCTCGACTTGCTCCCCTTATTCCTCTTTGATCTCCCGCTTGCGCTTTGTTGCGCGGTTGTTCACCTCAGGTGTGTCTTTTTCCTGACTTGACTCCTCAAAAATCACCTCTTCAGGGTCTTCTTCCTCCTGTTCTTCCTCCTTTACATTTGCGGGTGCAACCACTTCTCCAGTGCCTTGGTCGTCTTCTTCTTCAGTTACCAGTGGTGGAGGTGAAGGTGGGTTGAGCTGTGCTTGAAGTGCGGCAATCTGCTCATCCTTATCAAGGTTCTGCAACTGTAGATCATGGATGTGTTCCTCCATGTGGCCGATAAGGGTTTCAGAAGTCTGGAGTTCTTGGGTCTTCGCGTGTATGACGGCCCGAGCGTTATCCGCGATGTCATGAGCTTGTTGAACCTCACGGGTCAAGCAGTTGACAAGAAAATCTAGGTCTTCAAACATCTTATAGATCAGGGGTAGGTCCAAGCGATTCCCAGTGTGAGCCATCGAGTAGCCATGTGCATCTCTCTTCCCAAAGGCACGGAAAGGCGAACCCGGTGGTAGGTTGTTGCGATACTTGTAACACAGACGGGCTATTAAGTCCACCATAGCTACGTTCACTCCTTCAATCCACTCTGGGTAGTGGGTGACATAGTCCACGGGCTCGAAGTCTGGCATCGTGGGGTCTGGGGTCATGATTGTGCGGATCTCCCAGCGCATCACATTGGGTATGTCGGTCTCCTCCTTCCTTCCTCGGAAATAAGGCGGTGGTAGCTTCAATTGACTTGTCAACCTGGACAGCTGCCTCCCAAAGATGAAATCCGACAAAATACCAGCATACGCGGTCTTAGTGTACTCTCCCATCTAAAATTTTGAAAAAGGTAAGAGTATTAGAATCAAAGTGAAAGAGAAAAGAAACAAAACAAGAAAAATATAATGTATAAATAGAAAAATAACTTAAAAATGTTTGACTTTTGTTTTCCGTCCAATCCTAGGGGTTTCGAGCCTACAGGCAACATTCGTGCTCTGATACCATCTGTAGTGCCCATGCTTATGAAAGCAATGGCACAATGAATAATGTAAAGACTTGGATCACATAAGTCTCACATTCTCCAATAAGATGTAATATCACATAATATCACAGTACAATGTCATAATTTATTACAGAACGAGACGAATGATCCAAAAACAAATATCCTTACAACTTAGCATAGCGGAAATGCTAGCTGAATAAATAGTTCACACTTTATTTCAGAGTTCAAACGCAATCCTAAAGGTAGCATGGAGCTACATCTTCTCCATGAAGCCACTGGCAAATCATGTTGGTTGTAGCTCGAAGACGACCCCCTTACTCCTCATTCGGACATTCTGCAAGGTTTAGTTGCAGCCCAGCTATAAAGGGTCAGCACAATTGAATTGTGGTGGCAAGTGACTTTAATTCCTAATGTTCTATTAAGCTATAACTGTATGCTTATTTTGGCTGGTGGAGCTCAAGGCTATTGCGCAAAGCAAATTTTCTCCTACTTTTGATAAACAATTTTCTTAAATCAAAATCTTCTCCTTCAGAGACAAATTCTCGAGACAAGTCCATGTCTCCTACCCATGTTCATCCAACAAAGTTTTATTTAGAAATCGGGGCAGGGGAGGGAACCAATCCCGCAAGAACCTCGACGAATTTTTGGAAAGAAATCGGGGCGTGAATCTCGGCCTGAGGAAGACGACGATGACGTCACGCTGACGTCACCCTTCCTTTTTCTTTTCTGATTTTATTTCCTTATTTCATAACTTTTAATTTAAGTGTCCAAAAGCAGTCAAACAAATTTCTAAAAATTCGAAAAATTATCAACTTTGAGTTAAACCATTTGTGGGCATGTTTTAAACATTTTTGGAATTTAATATTTTTGAAAAATTCATTTAATACCAATTTGATACTAATTATCAATTTTGTAGTTATATATCAAATTAAGTTTTCTTTTGGCTAAATAAAATTTGTAACATACCCATATTCAAATATGTTTGGAATTAAATTATCTAAACTCATATCCTATTATTACAAAATATTTTAGCTTTAATAGATTATTAAATCACATTTTATACCTATTTGAATTAAGTAGAGAAAAAGTAATGTAATCATTTTAGTTTGAAGTATTTTGGGCACCATTTTATTTTATAATAAGATAACTCCATTTAGCTTCATAACCACTTTGAAAAAGATTTTAGATTTAAAAACAAAAGTATACTCCTGAAAATCATTTTATGTTTTGGAAATAGAAGAAGATCATTTTAAGCTAATGAAATGTAATTGGATAATCCATTTATACAAAACATATGAAGTTATTAAGGTTATAGGTTGAAATTTCAACACAAAGTTTTTGTACTCAGTGGAACTAAAGAAAAACCATCTGGCAAATGGCTCCTGTTTTAAATTATTTAAAATTACACTTGTAAAGACCATTTTAATTTATGATTTGCTAAGGCTAAGTGGTGGAAACAATTATTTATAAGGAAACCCTTTTATTATAATTAAATGGTAAAACATTTGCCAAATTACATATTGTGGTTTAATAACTATAGTGGATAATAAATTGTTTAACTTGGATCAACCTTTGGAAGTAATGATCTTTCCAAGATAATTAAAATATTAAAACTCTTCTAGATGCTTGAAGTCTTGTATAATTGGTTCTCTTATGCATTTTAATATTTTATTTTAATCAAAAATAAAAGTTTTAAATTTTTGTGATTTTTGAACATTCCAAAATATTGGGATGTTACACTTATAGGCGAAAGGGCGAGGTCGGTGGGCGCCCGAGGGGCCCACACCACCTCATGGCGTGGCCAGAAAGGTAGCCGTGCCACCAGGTGGTGTGGCGGACTCGTGGATCTTCCCCGTATCGTTTTCGACGTTCTAGAACGCAAATATTCCAAAAATAATTCCAGGATCTTTTATTTCCAATTCCGAGAATATTTCGTTAAGGAATTTTCTGAAACAAAAAAATGCAGAAAACAATGAACTGGCACTTTGGCATTTTGTTAATAGGTTAGTCTCAGAAAATGCATAAAACTCTATAAAATGCATATAAAACATGTAATAGCATGATATAACATAGCATGAAACATAAGAAATTATAGATACGTTGGAGACGTATCAACACCCTCAGGCCGCTTTTTGGCCTCCGGATCGCCGATTAACGCCATTTCCAGTCGCGCCCCTAGGAGCCCAAAAGGCGCCGGATTTGGTCCCTTTTCCATCTAGCGTACCCAAGCCGAACCCGCCCGCTTGGGGGCTCCGTCAGAAAGAAAAACAGGTGTAGGCCACACCTGCGGCGTATCGGCCAGCTTTCCCCACTCTGTCCCCGGCTTCCCGCACCACCTCGCGTCGCGGCCATGTCGCTGCTGGCCGCACTCGCCCTTCCCCCGTGATGCACACGTTGGTGTGTTGTTGGGAAACCCCAAGAGGAAGGTATGATGAGTGCAGCAGCAAGTTTCTCTCAGTTATGAAACCAAGGTTATCGAACAAGTAGGAAACGAGAATTCTCTAGAGGTGTCAACGGCAGCAGAAAAGAGCTGTTGACGAGGGACCACACAACACAATCAAGATACTTTGCCCCAACTTAACAGTGAGGTTGTCAATCTCACTGGCTTGCTGTAACAAAGGATTAAACGTATATGTGGAGCATAATATTTGTTTGCATTGAATGAAAGTAACATGATTGCAGTAGGTTGTATTATCAGTTTAAAGAAAAGAACCGGGGTCCACAGTTCACTAGTGGTGTCTTGCATAAATAATAATAACATACATGTGGGTAAACAAATCACAGCTGGCCAATTGAGAGAATGAAGAAGTGCATAATGATGCATATACTAATGTCATGATGTCTACTATGAGATTCATTTGGGCATTACAACAATATACGTAGACCGTTCCAACCGCATCTATGACTAATAATCCACCTTCCGGTTAGCGTCTGCACCCCTTTCAGTATTAAGTTGCAAGCAATAGATTATTGCCAAGCAAAGTGTGTAAAGTAAGTGATAACATTATCCTTAGACAAAGTACTACTATTTTTCTCTGGTAGCAACACTACACCTACAACCTTAGAGCTTGCTGTCACTACCCCAGATTAAATAGAGACATGAACCCACTATCGAGCATAAATAATCCCTCTTGGAGTCACAAACATCTACTTGGCCAGAGCATCTACTAGTAACAGAGAGCATGCAAGATCATAAATAACTCACACATAATATATTATGAAGCAAATGACATAGTACTCAATATTCATCGGATCCCAGCAAACAAAGTATTACATAACGATGATCTTGATCATGATAGGTAGCTCACAAGATCTAAACATGGTAGCACAAGAGGAGAAGACAACCATCTAGCTACTGCTATGGACCCTAGTCCAAGGATGAACTACTCACGCATCAGTCCTGAGGCGGGCATGGTGATGTAGAGCCCTCCAGTGATGATTCCCCTCTCCGACAGGGTGACGGGGAGAGCTTCTGATCCCTCCCGAACTAGGGTTGATGACGGCGGCGGCTCTGGAACTCGTGGAGAAAAAGTGTTCTCGCCCTAGATTTTGTTTTTTCGGTAGGCGAAAGGGCAAAATTTGAGCAGTTGATATAAAACATGTAGCAATTGATATAATTTGAGCATAGAACATAAAAATTTTAGATACGTTGTAGATGTATCAACATCCCCAAACTTAGTTCTACTCGTCCCGAGTAGGTAAAAACGATAAAAGAATAATTTCTGAAGTGACATGCTTTCACACAACCTTGATCATATAATAATGTAATGCACATAAACTCAGATCAAATGAATAAAAGATGTAGTTTATATTGATATCAAATGAGTAATAAATAAACAAGTATGTAAAGCAAAGTAAAGCTTTCAATGAATTAGTACTAGAGAGCAATCAACCGTGCAAAGTAGATACTAAAGATGATTTAAGCTTCAAGAACAATAATATAATCACCTAATGCATCCATCACACATGACAACTTTGTGAAAGGATCAAGTCAAGCAAAGTGAGCCCAGCTCACTTGGCTAGTGGAGTGGATGTACAACCCAGCCACCCAGGTTCAAGTCCTCACGGGCACGAATTGGGGTTCTTTTATTTGAAAATAAACTCGATGTGGGGGCTTCCCCCACCGCTTTCCTTAAAAAAACAATATGCACGTAGAAAATCAACTCTATATTTGTTCACAAGAAAGAAGCAAGCGTTCCGTGTTGGTTCCCTAGCAGCAGGATGTTGTGGCTAATAGAATGTTAAGGGGGGTTTGGAAGGCCAACGGAAGAAAATCTCACAAAGCAGAAAGTGATCATTATACGACAAGAGGAAGTCTTATAATCGAAGCTATGCAAGGAGTAGTGATTGCCACACAACGGATGCACATAGAGCTATAAGTGTATGAAAGCTCTCCAATGGAACTAGTGGGGGTGCATCCAACTTGCTTGCTCACGAAGACCTTGAGAACTATTGAGGAGGCTCATCATTGGAATATACAAGCTAAGTTCTGAAGGGGATCATAGGTAGAAAACACTAATTTTTCTATACTATGCAGATATAGTAATACGGAGGAGATCGGTATACATACCCTTGTAGACCGAAAAGCGGGGATTACGCTCCTGCACAAGCGTTGACGATGAAGACGCCGTAGCCAACCTCAAGGTTGTGTAGAGGAAGTAGACCTCCCAGCACTACTAGCATGGCACCTCGTAGAGCGTCACACACATACGATGGAGACGACGGCCTCCGAAGCTCCAGTCCAGGACGAGCAGCGGAAGATTTGGACCGGAATACCAACGACACGGCAACAGGCATATGGTGGAGAGTACTCTCTCCTCGCCGCAACTTCGAAAAAGGGAATCACGTAATCGAGGAGAAAATAGAGAATAATTGGGTGAATTAAAAGACCAGGGGTGCACCTCTATATAAAGGAGGAAGAGGGCTGCCAACCTCGCCAGCCGGGCGGTGTGGGACTAAACCCCACACCCCCATGCGGCCAAGGCTGGTGTGCCGGCCCTAGGTGGGCCCCATGTGGCACACCTAGGCCAGCCAAGCCCTCTCTCTCCCTTGGGGGGGAAGCTCCCCCCCCTCATGGGCCTTTTTACCACCATAAGACCCATTTAAGGTATTCTGCCATTAAAATTTCGAAATTAATTAAATAAAAATATATCTAACTCTTTCATTACATTAATTAATATTAAATACATATTATATAATTTATTCCGGCTCCGTAAACTATTTCATCGCTACCCGATCTCCATTGGAACTTTCCCTGGACGTTCCCGTTGTTCTCAATTTCTTATTTTCCTTTCCGGTAAATATTTCGAAACCCCTTAAGTTTGTTACCCCAGCGGTTCGATATAATATCAGACATGATCGAGACCTCTCTCCGATCAATGATTAATTTGTGGGCCTGGACACCTTGAATTAACCCCTGCGATATAACGAATGACTTTTGTCGATCAAACCTAGACGTCGAGTCTTAAACCTTTTGCCATAGAGATACTTAGCGTGTCCGAGACTCATTCATAGATATCTCCATACCTAGCTTGATCTCGTTACCGACAACACTATGTTCTACTCGTCTGTGATATTATGTCCTGGTGACCTAGTCACATGTTTGCAAACTCATTTGACATAATCTCACCGAGTGGGCCCTAGAGTATCTATTGAAGGAGATATGCCCTAGAGGCAAATAATAAGTAGTATTTATTGCATTATCTCATAAGTTTATAATAGGTTTGTGTATTATGCTATAACTGTATTAATCGGAATTATTAATACACGTGTGATACATAGACAACCAGAGTCCCTAGTAAGCCTCTATATGAACTATTCCATTGGATAACAGTTGATCGAGATTCCCGATCAAGGACAATGACGTCGGTTGACAATGGTGTCATCTTATTAGTTGAATAAGGTGATGGACATACGCAAAGTATTGCAATAAGATCGTATTATGATGTTTGTCATTTGCAATAGATGATAATATGATAGCTTATTCCTTAGAACGTGAGACCGTACTTATCGCTGCCTCGTAGGGGTACTTTGAGAGCATCAAACGTTGTGCCTTGCATAGCATGAAAATAACGGTGTCCATCTTGGGTATCCCGAAAGAGTGTTGAGACGTAAGGATCAAGAGCGGGATTTGTTCATTCTTGTAATGGAAAGATACTCTGGGCCCACTCGGTGAGATTGCATCTATATAGCTGCGCAGCTTATGACTAGGTCATGGAGATGTAATATCACAGACGAGTTAATAACCTTTGTCGGTAACGAGAAACAACATGGACAACGAATGTCTTTGATCATATCTCGGACAAGGTAGTATCGCAGAAACAAAGGGAATGAATATCATATTTATGGTTCAACGACGATATTCGTAGAATGCACAGTGGCCGTCATATGCATCCAGGTATCCCTGGCGGTCATTGGTGAGCGGAGTGTCTCGACCATGTCTGGAGTGTTCTCGAACCGTAGCGTAACAAACTTAAGGTCTTAATGACACCGGGAGAAAGGTTCTGGAATAATATAGGATTTTGTTGGAGAGAGAGAAATGATCCGGAAGGAGTTCCGGGAATGTCTGGAATGGTTCCAGGAATGTCCGAAAGATGTTCGGGTGGTCCGGAAAATGTTTCGGGGTCACGGGAGATTAAATTGTATGTAAATATATTAATTATGAATTAATAGTATTTTATATTATTTTAATTCAATTAAAAAGGAGAAAAAGGGGCAGCCCACCTAAATGGGCCAAGAGGGGCCCATGTGGGGGGAGCCGGACCAATGAGGCAATAGGGCCCATGGTTGGTGCGGCTAGAACCCCTCACCTCTCCTTTGTTTAGTCCAACATGGGGGAGCTAGGGAGTTTGCACACCCCCTCCACCCTTTATATAGCAACGCATATTAATTGGATTAATTCATGGAAAATACAATTAAATTTGTAACAGGCCGGCCGAGCTATTTCTCTGCCTGTTTTGCCTCCACTCTTCATCAAAGCTATACCGTCGGGCGTCGTTGCCCTGCGGGATTCCAGAAAAGTTTGACCCCTGCGATTTCAGCTGGATCGGAATGACCGGGGGTTGTTGTTAAGCTCTGTATGTTCGCGAGTGCTCGGAGGCACCACATTTGAGGAGTTTGGGCGACGTCGTCTCACCCACCCAGCAGCCCTGCCGCCCACGCCACCCCCCGTCGCCAACGCCTCGCCATCTTCCGCCCGACGCCCGTCGACACAAGTCATCGTCGACACCCCGGCGTCATCGTCTACATCGTCGCGGCAAGTTCTCCGCGACCTCGAGGTCGGCTACGTACGACTTCATCGTCAACACTTGTGCGTGAGCGTAATCCCCGCTATCGGTCTACATGGAGGTAATGTAACCCGTTCCACCACCGTTATCACATGTACTAGATAGATAGATCCTGGCTAGTTAGGCTTTCACACGCTAGAAAAATTATTGTTTTCTGCATCGGAACCCCTTCATCTATCCTTCTATGCGGACTGGCAAATCCCACTCTTGATCCCTCGTCTCAACTACTCCCTTCCGATACCCGAGAGGAACACCTTTATTGTCACACTATATAAGATATGACGTTTGATGCAATCAAAGTATCTTTCAGGAATAACAATAAGAGTTGATCTCACGGTCAAAGGCGTAATGACTACGTCCTACAAATATTGGGTATGTCCCTCATGTTATTCTCCCAATGACACGACTCCATTTTCAACTGACATAAATGTCACATGATCGGGAAACCTCAGTCATCGATTACACAATGAACTAGTCACGTGGAGGCTACTAGGGACCTGGTTGTTTATCTACCACATGTGTATTAATGTTTCCCCTTAATACAATTATAGCATGGTATAAAACATATAATGAACAATTGAGATATGACTAATAAACTATCTTTATTAAGTGCCTCTAGGGCATATTCCCTTTAGTCTCCCACTTGCACTAGAGTAACACTTAATCTAGATTTCAACTTGGTAAAAGCTCAACACTGATACGTCTTCAACGTATCTATAATTTCTTATGTTCCATGTTATGTTATATCATGTTATTACTTGTTTTATATGCATTTTATATAGTTTTATGCATTTTCTGGGACTAACCTATTAACAAGAAGCCAAAGTGTCAGTTCCCTGTTTTCTGCTGTTTTTGGTTTCAGAAAAGTACTTAAGGAAATATTCTCGGAATTGGACAAAAAAACATCCTGGAATTATTTTTGTATCGGGAAGGTTCCAAAACACCGAAGACAAGACGGAGAGGGGCCACGGGGCGGCCTCACCAGGTGGTGGCGCGGCTCCCTTCCTGGCCGCGCCAGCACGTGGTGAGGGCCCCTCGGGCGCCCACCAACATCGCCCTTTCGCCCATAAAGTTCTCAAGCGCCGCCGCCATTGACGACAAGTTTTGGGGGTCAGAAGTTCCTGGTCTGGCACCCTGCCGCGACGGGGATCGACCCCCGGAGCCATCCCCATCGACTCCACCGCCTCCACTTCGACTCCATGATGGTTTGTGAGTAGTTCCCCCATGGACTACGGGTTCTTGGCTGTAGCTAGTTGGTACTCTTTCTCCCATGTACTTCAATACAATGTTC
The DNA here is from genome assembly GCA_026929855.1 of Poa annua. NCBI lineage: Eukaryota > Viridiplantae > Streptophyta > Magnoliopsida > Poales > Poaceae > Poa > Poa annua. Next base: position 27,114,663 of record CM049432.1, read on the forward strand.
TCATGAGATGCCTTACATGATTGAGATCCATATGATGTAATCGGTGTTGTGTTTGTTGGGATTCGATGAATCGTTAAATTATGATCAGCCTATCTATATAAGTTTGTGAAGTTATTGTTGCTGCAATCTTGTTGCGTTTAATGCTTGTCACTAGTGAACGAGTGGCATGATCTTAGATGTAAGCTCTATATTTATTTCTTAGATTATATCTACAACTTGTATGCACATGTCATTGTCCGGAACCAATGGCCCCAAAGTGACAGCAATTGGAATAACTGGAGGGAATGGCTGTGATGTGAGGATCACATGGTTTCACCAAGTGTTAAAACTTTGCTCCGGTGCTCTATTAAAAGGAGCACCTTAATTGCCAGTAGTTTCCTTAGAAGCCCCGCTGCAAACGGGCTGGCAGGACAAAAGATGTTATGTAAGTTTCTCATTGCGAGCACACACAACTATATGGAAAACATGCCTACTTAATTAATAATATGGATATTCTTTCATAATGCTATTTACATATTTTCAATTGCCCAACTGTAATTTGGTCACCCGACACTTGTTCTTTGAGAGTTACCACTAGTGTAGATAGCTGGGATCCCCGGTCCTTCTGTCATCATCATTGCTCTAAAGTCAACTCCACGCAAACAACTATTCGCTGGTGTAATTGTCTCTGTGTTACTATTACTATTGCTCTCGTATTACTGCTGCTTTCACATCACCCCTTTTACTAGTGCTTTTCCAGGTGCAACTGAATTGACAACTCGGCTGAATTTCATTGCTGCCCGATCTCCATCGGAACTTTCCTGTGACGTTCCCGGTGTTCTATATTTTTTATTTTCCTTTCCGGTAAATATGTCGAAACCCCTTAAGTGTGTTACCCTAGCGGTTCGATATAATAACATACATGATCGAGACCCCTCTCCATCAATGACTAATTCGTGAGCCTGAACACCTTGAATTAACCCCTGTGATATAACACATGTCTTTTATCGATCGAACCTAGACGTTGAGTCTTAAACCTTTTGCCATAGCGATACTTAGCGTGTCCGAGACTCGTTCATAGATATCTCCACACCTAGCTTGATCTCGTTACCGACAACACTATCTTCTACTCGTCTGTGATATTATGTCCTGGTGACCTAGTCACATGTTTGCAAACTCATTTGACATAATCTCACCGAGTGGGACCTAGAGTATCTATCCTGCTATGCAGACTGGCAAATCCCGCTCTTGATCCCTCGTCTCAACTACTCCCTTCCGGTACCCGAGAGGAACACCTTTATTGTCACACTATATAAGATATGACGTTTGATGCAATCAAAGAATCTTTCAGGAATAACAATAAGAGTTGATCTCACGGTCAAAGGCGTAATGACTACGTCCTACAAATATTGGGTATGTCCATCACGTCATTCTCCCAATGACATGACTCCATTGTCAACTGACATAAATGTCACATGATCGGGAAACCTCGATCATCGATTGCACAATGAACTAGTCACGTAGAGGCTACTTGGGACCTGGTTGTTTATCTACGACACGTGTATTAATGTTTACGCTTAATACAGTTATAACATGGTATAAAACATATAATGAACAACTGAGATATGACTAATAAATTATCTTTATTAAGTGCCTCTAGGGCATATTCCCTTCATGTTCTATAATGTAAAGATCCCCACATAGTTATGCAAGTAAGACATGAAAACTCTCTCATATGGAAGTAAGGGTGCTAAGCATGAGCACAAATGACGACTATGAGTACTATGGCGCTCTAACATGTGCACAAGTGTGGATAAAGAATAGTAATGTTGCCCCCTTTTTTAGTTTTTTTTTCTTCTTTATCTCCTTTTTTCTATTTTTTTCTTTTCTGTTTCTCTTTTCAATGGCCTCCATGGCTCTTTTTTACTTTTAGGGGCAAACTTTCTAATATGATAATATGACAACACACTATTGATACAAATAACTAATATGAATAAGACATAATGTATATGAAACGGTGCCTCTGCAAGTGTAGTAGGATATGTAATGATCTAGTGTATTATGGGTAAAACCACACATCAGCTGTATAGAATCATGCAGAGCAATATATAATGTATAAATGAAAACATTTCATGTAATGTAAGATGAAGTTACATGGCAATATATCTCGGAACAACTATGGAAAGATGTAGTAGGAAGGTATGGTGGATGTTTTGAGGAAGATATTTGGCTTATGTGTAGGAGAACATGATGAAGATCTCCCACGAGTTTTAGATGTACCCGTGAGGTATGCACCGACTCTCAATGTGAGAAAGGGCAATGCAAAGTACCGAAGTGGAAAACAAATATGGTGGTGGAAGTGCCATGAAAACCGCAACTTAGAAATCACAAGTAAAAAGATTCCAACTAGAAATTTGATCTTACAAGGCATAATGAAAATCACTCCATGAGGGACTGTGGCAAATGAACAAGTCACTGTTGGGACCCCGACCGTAGCGCATAACACAAAGTCATTACGGTTGCTTTTAACATTAGAAGTAATATATCATTATGCTATAAATTGGATATTTAAGTGTGGCATAGCTTCAAGTTTTCTAGACCAACCATTAATCATTCCACTTTACTAAAGGATAATTGGTTCTATGCCATGGTTCTCTGAGTTTTATCTGTCCGTGCCATACCCGCGCTGTTTCTCTGGTATGTGCCCTGGTTTGCTCGCATATCGACCAAACGCTCGTTTCCCTCTGGTCAACCTCCTTTGACCCGCACTTGGCCTGACTAGTGGGGTGGGCCTAGCGCGGCCCGGCTGGAGCTTCAGCGGCTCGGCTAGTGTGCGACTCGGTTGGTATTTTCTTTGGTCGGCGCTTGGGGTCGGCGCACTAGTCTGACAGGTGGGTCGGCGCGTGGGGTCAGCGTGGGGTCGGCGCGTGGGGCCGGGGCACTAGTATGACTGGTGGGGTCGGCGCGTGGGGTTGTCGCGTGGGGTTGGCGCGTGGGGTTAGCGTGGGCCACCCTCGCCAGAGAAACGCCATTTTATCTCCCTCTCTCTTCCCCTCCCTCCCTCGAAAATGTGGTGGAGCCCGCCCTCGCCGTAGAGCCCCCCCTACTCGCCGATGTCGGACTCGGAGCTTTACTCGCCTAAGGAAGTGCACGACATGCAGGAGATGGAGCGAGAGGAGCGGCTAGCGGAGAAGAACCATCGACGGAAGCAGAAAGGTCTCTCCCCTCTACGCGAGAAGAAAGAGCAACCTTACGAAGTGGCGCGTGGAGATCTTCCGCCGCAATCCCCAGTATACGACGAGGAGCGCGGGCCTGCTGTCGTGGACCAACTGCCCGCGCCTGTCGTCATTGTGCCCATTGCCGAGCCCAATGTTGTCGATGAGGACATCTCTGGCGAGGAGAACTCCGACGACATGGACGACTCCGACGATGAAGATGACATGGATGACTCCGACGCCTCCGACTCCGACGACGAAGACAAATCCGACGCCTCCGAGGACTCTGATGTCACCGTCGGTCCACCGCAGCACCCATGAAGAAGAAGAAGAAGAAGTAGAAGTATTAGTATTAGTAATAGTAGTAGTAGTAGTATAGTTCTTGTAACTGACTGTGTTATATGGAGATAATCGTTTGTTTTTATGTAGTAAATCTTATTCTGATCGTTTATCTTGTTTGACAAATGCATTTACACCGTGATTGGACATGACGGCTAGGATAGGCTAGCTGTGGTGAGCAAGCAGTTCTGCGAAGCGTTCAATGGCCATGCCTATCCGTACACGCTACATAGACGACATGGTAGACTACGGCATGCCACATACGTATTCAATGTGCACGCAGTGGCACAAACTGAAAGGCTCTCAGATGTGTCTCCTCGTACAACTGGATATGTGCCGCTCGTTCTGCCATATGATCAATATAGACATAAATTTACGCAGACTGGCGGTGGCAATCAAGCTGTAACGCAAGTACGCGATTGGAATGCGACGAACATAGCTATAGCTAGTACTCCCTCATTCATACATATTTGTAGGATAAATGTAGACCCAAATCTGAACTAAGACAGTACAAAGTAGATAGTACAAAGTAGATAGTACAAAGTAGTTCATACATATTTTTAGGATAAATGTAGACCCAAATCTGAACTAAGGCGGCGCAGGCCTAGTTGAGCCGCTGGCGTGCTTCAGACGCACCTCATTCATCACTTCCTCAAACTTGGCATCAAAACATCGACGCTTCTCCGCACGGCGCTCCGAAAACACGGACTTGGTAAAAACACTTGCATCCAGCTCGACTTGGTCGACGATCTTGAGTACGTCCTCGACGTCATCGGTGGAGAGCGATTCGAGACTTGAGTAGGACTCGTCGTCGTCGCTGGACTCGGTAAACAGTGCCGCCGCCGGCGGCGGCTGTGGGGTCGCCGCCGCCCGGGAGGACCCAGCCTCCCCATCATGACTTCGCTGCGGTGGGCGTCGCAGCGGTGCGCTCCCCCTCCTGTTAGCTAGCGTCCTCCTCGTCGCTGCATTGGCATTCGATTCACGGCGGCGACGCTCCTCCTCGTAGTCTCTCTCATTCTCCTCGTAGTCGCTCTCGGATGGGGATGACATGGCGGTGAGAACGGAGATGGGTGGTGAGAAGGCGGATGGAAGGGTTCAAATGGCCGCATAGTAGGCGGGAAATGCTATGCATATCGCGGGAAATGCTACGCAACGGAAATTGCCACATAGTTTCCAGCGAGTATGCTAAACTGTCAAACTTGGTAAAAAAAAGAGTGAAAAATGAATGGTACAAATGAACGGGTTTGAAGCTAAGTTACGCAAACTTCTGTTTTTTTTAAAGTACGTATGAACACATTTTGCAGCGAGTCCACTGTTTTTTCTTGGAAGTGGTTCCGTTTACCCTACCTTCGGAACTCATTTGGATCGCATTTTTCAGCGAGTCCACTCACCATTTTTGTCGAGGGGCTGCCCCCGGGGTAGGGCAACCCGGTACAGATCAGCAGTATGGCTACATGGAATGAGCGTTGGGAAGTGCTAAGAGTTGTTCTTTGTTACGCTGAAGGGGTAACTTGACCCTTGGGTGGTTGTCAGAGCCAGAGTGCCTCTTGGAGGCCGCAAGGGTCATTTAGGGAGACTATAAATAGACCCCCATACCCCAAGAGCGGCACAAGCATCAGCAGAGGGTTCCTCTAAGAACCAGCTTCTCGAAGATATCTTTGGTGAGAGCCTAAGACATCTTCATGAAAGTGGGCCTAGAGATACTTCTCTTACGTGACTGCCCGGATTCTAAGTGGAACCCGGGGTCGGCCGGAAAGGTCGTCCGGCGTGGAGGTATGTCAGGTCGGCCGACATGTACCTGAGCATAGGAGAACCCGGGGGCCCGACTAGGCGTCCGGGGTAAAGGTTGATCGGCTTACCCACCTTGGTTCTGGCTAGTTGTCTTTGTCATGCAGGAAGGACATGCCGGGTAACTGGAGTGAAGAACTGACATGGGACATGTCGGGCGGAGGTCAAGGAGCAGGTGCAGGCTTTCCGCCTGACACGGGGGAAATCATATCCCCCCCTGACAAGTGTCAGACCCTGAATTAAGGCTATAAAAACAAAACATATCGGTTAGGCCACACAAACAAGAGCATACTGGGTAAAACCAACCCAGGAAACAGGCAGGCCTGGCTCGGACTGGATTATCAGCCGACAGCTCCTGGCGACCCCAACATCACATACGTCTCAAGATTGTGCATGCAAGAACCTAAAATCCTACCAACTCATATACTTCAAATCATACACACATGGTATACGGGTTGGTTTTTAAAAGAGTGGAAAATCACAGGATAAACCTAAGACACAAAGAAAGGAAATAATTATCCAACGCTCTCACTGAGCAAATATATCGAATGTCACCAAGCAGAGGACTCATGTCCCAACATTACATCATGCAGCGGAAAACAAGCCGTTCTGAGTATAGACAAGAAGCAAAGGGCTCAAGGACGAAACGAAAAGAGAAGGCCCATCCATGCGGTCCACCAGGAAGAAGCCCAGGGGAACTCTAACTACTCGTCGTAGATCTCGTCGTCGAACTCCACGAAGTAGCCACCCACCTGGTCGTACGGAGTCTCCTCAACTGCAGAAAACCACAGCCCGCGAACGGGTCAATACACCGGAGCGTATCGAACAAGCTTAAACTAACAAGTTACAAAACTGAAAGACTCCCAAAGTACGGGGTTAGGTGGACTTAGCGGTAGCAGCACTAGCAACCTAATAGAGACACGCTACAACTTCCGTCTAATTAGAGAGGGATAAGAGAGCGCATAAGTGGCCAACTAGAACTAACACCAACCATAACCCATTCTCGAATTAACCCCCTCAACCAAGTATGAGGAAGCAATTCGGGAAACTCACACATTATCAGTTTTAGTTACTATTTATTGTGAAAATAATTCTATATTACTAGTCAAGTTAATCAACAATGATTAGGTGTAAGTTGTCTAGATCTTGTTATCCAACATCATCACCAAGTCGTCCATAACCTTTGACACGACTCATCGATAAGATTATACCCTGGAGGGGTGCACTACTGTACCCATACTCGCATGATCAACCCAGTCAAAAACATTAGGGCCTCTCAACACGACTCATTCCTTCACTACACCAAGTCCAAGTGCCACCCATATGAGTTGTTACCCGCGTCAGGAGTCCGGACGAATCTCAATCACGGACTCATTAGTTTGCATCTACGCCGCCATGCAGCTCAAACCACAGTAGGAACTGTCCTCTTCGCGTCGTACTGCCCCTGTATGACCCCCATATGAAGTAACCTCTCATCGATCATCATCATGCACATGCATATGAGCAAATAGAAAACCCGAACTACTTCTGGCACATGGACGAGCTGAGGATCCGTTCAAAGTCGAGGGGGGCTCCATTGGGCCACCCACAGGTGGTTAGTGCGCTCAAAATTGGATCCGAGGACAAAATCTCAGTTCCTAGGTCGACACTGAGCAGAACAAAGCATCTCGCAAGGCCTTCCGCCTGGTGCCTTATCTTTTAATTATAATACCCCAACATAAGACAACAGTTTATTAAAGTTGAACAATCTATCATACTAAGCATATTTGATAAAAGGACAGATAGACGACTCGCACAACCTAACCTAAGCATGCACTATGTCTCGCAAAGGCTAACAGATAAACATGCAAGGGGTTATAGGATGTGGGGATATAGGTGTATAGGCTGCAGGATAAACATGTGATGGGATCGCAATTTAAGAAACGGTATTTAGGATAGCATAGATCAAAAGGCAAAGATGAAAACCAAGCAATCGTGTAACCGGTTAGCAAAAGCTTGCCTGGCAGCTCGTGGCCCGACAAAAAATCTGGAACCTCAGTATCGTAGGTACTCGCAGCAGGCACGTCGTCGTCTACCCAAAGAAAAGCCAAACACAGACAATAGGAAACAATAATCAATACATGGAATGCGGAAACAATGTATGTGACAAATGGCATGCAAAGATTAGGTCACATTAAAGCGGGGATGAAAATCCCGACAATTAATTATGGTGCAAATTATTTATCTACACATCAAATTAAAGGTTTATTATCATGGCAAGACATGGCATAGATGGTATGAGCAAATTGAATGAAATTATTTATCTACACATCAAATTAAAGGTTTATTATATATTTATTACCCCACACATTCCATATTTAATTATTTAGTTGCACTTGTTAAGTTAAACTAAGCATTTAGAATAAATGATGCAAAATGACATAAGAATATTATATTAATGTCCATTGTATTTTTCTGATATTAAAACAAACAAAGATTATTTTATTTGGAGTTATAGATTAAAAGTTATTGCATATTTAGTGTTAGGGGTGTTTCTACAGTTCTCTAGGGACTTATCCGTGATAGAAACGTAACAGGAAAAGTTCTCTGTGCAAAACAGGAAACCAGGGGGCTCGGTGTAAAACTCCAGCGCCCTTGTCTTTTTCCACCGGAGGGCACTTAGTCAGAGAGGCTGCCCAGCGGGCCCAAGTGCCAGCGTGGCGCTGACGCATGCGTTGCGCGCGCTGCGGACACCACGGTCACTGACCAGTGGGCCCGCCCTGTCAGCGGTGCGTGAAAAAAGTGGGTTTTTTCCACTGCCCAGGGAGGGATTCGAACTCGGGTGCGCGGGGGTGCGGACGCGCATCGCTGATAGCCAGGAGTACGGTTTAGTGCTAGTGTTAGGATTAGACTAGGATAGTTTTTAAGCAGGAAAACGTGATTCGCTTTCTCTGACGAAACTTAAGAAGCAAAAATCTGACGAACCGAACCTTGCCACGTACCAAGCGACGGCGGGCGAAAATCCGATGCTGGCGACCATAGCAGGGCGACGCGGCGCGTGCATGTGGCGTGGGGTGCGAGTGTGTGGTGTGGTGGTTCCGTTCCTGTGCTCAGAAATCGCGGGGAGGCACGTGATGTCTCGGATTCGTGCTCGTCGTCAGTTCGTTTTGTCGGGCCGTAGCGGTGCTCGCTGGCGCCGAGGAATTACTACGCACCGGAGACAGGAGAGGAGGGGGAAGAACGAGGAGAGCTCACCGAGGCGGAGCCGATGGCGAGAGGAAGAAGGTCGGGGAGGCCGGGAATGAGTGGACGGCGCCGGGGAAGAGCGGCGGCTATGCGGATGGTGTCGGTGACGGAGCGGCTGCAGCACCTCCCTGGTCCGGCTCTTGGGCGACGAAGGAGGAGGAGGGGTTGGTGCTGCTCCTGGCGTGCGGTAGACGGAGGGGGAGGCGAGGATCAGCGGGGACCTGAGCTCAATCTTACCTCGGCCATGGCGACGACAGAGCAAGGGGAAAGAGCGAGCGGCGGTGGGGGGTGAGAGGAAAATAGGGGCTAGGGTTAGGGCTTCGTGGGTGATAAATATGAGAGGGGAGAGGCAGTGGGGTAGCCGTGGGGGCGAGGTGCAGAGAGGGGAGCCATGGCCAGCGTGGAAAGCGCTCCTCTTCTCTGTGCCGTACAGAGGAGGGAGAAGAGGCCGAAACCAGGGAGTTCTCCTCTGCCGTTTTTTTTTGTTTTCTGCCTTTTCCTTTTCTTTTAATGTTTTCTGGTTTTGTATTTTTAAAACAAAACATAAAATAAACATGATAAAAACTTTTGAACAAATTTAACTGTTTCAAAATAGTCAAATTAAATTACTGGTTTGGTTATTTGTAAATATTTTGAAACTTTATTTGAATTTATTTGAAAAGGCATTTGAATTTAAATATGAAACTTAGATTTGGAATTCGAATTCGAAGCAATATATTTAATTAAATGCAAACACACATGGAATGATGACATGATGATCCACTTTAGTGCACAAGCAAGCACACATTTTAGGAATGTTACATTTGGGATGTTACAACAAGGAAGCATAGTCACCTCCCGCCTGACACGGGAGCGTGTCAGCCGATACGACGACGCTGCGACAAGACCGGACATGCCTAGGCCGGCAATCCGGAAAAGGCTACTAGGCATGGGCGAAGACATGTCTTGTCTCTGACAGGGGGACAGTGATGAACCATGACGGCGCCTGCGGTCCTTGCCGGCTTGATGACGGCAGGGCTATGCCGGATAGCTCGGCGGCTAGGTCGCACTAGCCAATGTCGACATAACCGTTGGCCTAACCGGTGGGCCCAAGCCGTATTAGGGTGCCGCCCTCCCGGCCGGAACTCTATAAAAGGCGTCATAACTCCTCCTGTGGAGGGACGACCAACTTGTATGCCAAAAACTATAGTCTCATTTACTCCTAGAGCATTCACTCCCTCTCCCTCTCTAGTTCATCTAGTTCATCACCGAAACAGCTCAAGGAGCAAGTTGTAGATCTTGTGACATACATATAGTGAGAGGAAAGGCAGGAGTAGGGGTCTTACCTCCTCACGAGGGCCCCGAACCTGGGTATATCATGTGTGTTGTCTTACATTCGTGCATTTGCTTGTGTTTTGGAGATGTTTGGGTGTGTTCTTCGATGTTCTTGAGTGTTCCGGAATCTCTTACAACGTGAGCTTCTCAGTTTGCTAGCCCTCCCCGGATCCACCAGTGTCCATCGGCCCACACATTAGCCATCCTATGGCATCTGCCGTGATACCACCACGACAGTTGGCGCCCACTGTGGGGCCGATAGAGGCGCTGGCTGGTGTACACATCCGGATGGGTTCCAGTTTCAACTCCGGCATCCGCGTTCTCTCTGGCCTCGTCGTCAGGCTTGGCGAGATGGACTTCGTCAGTGTTAATGCTGGCTGCTTCTGGAACCGGCCCTTCCCGGTGAACGGCTGCCTCATCGACTTCGGCGTCTTCACCACCTACGTCGCCACCGAGATCATCTGCGACTACCCGCACGTCGTGCAAGATGCCGAGGATCCCCCCTGTTCCGCGCCGCCCGGGATCAGCATACCGATTGCCCCGCGAGCTACGTCGCGGTCATGATGGCTGGAGTAGCCTAGGAGGTGTTCGAGGATGCCGCCGACGGCGACACCACTGGTGGCCGACCTCGTGCGGCGAAACCTCCTCAGGAGCGGGGTGCCGCCCGGGATGGTGATCCCCAACCCTCCCAGCACCGCTGTAGGCCGGATCCACTCTCGGGTCTGGTTGCTAAGTTGGCTGTCCCCTTGGCGGCTGACGCTGATGCCCAAGTCAGCACTGCTGACTTGGAAGAGCATCGCAGATTGTTGCATGCTGAGGCACAAGAGATCGCCGAGATTCGGCGTGAGCTTAGTGCTTGCCTCCGTGAATACAACGCAGCTCACAGATTTCTTAGGATAGATTCCAGGGACAAGCGCATTGCGGACCTGCGCAAGAAAGGCATGGTGGTGAACGATGAGTTGGCTGGGGGTGCTGCACCTAGCCACAGCAGAACGGCTACTCATGCCTCGGCTGATAAGCTGGTATAAATCTCGCCCGCCAAAACACTTAGGGCTGCAGAGGCAGCTATGGCCGAGTTGGCTGGGCTATCCGGAGAAGCCCGGCGTAAGCAGCATAAGCGGGTCAACGAGCTAGTCATCGAAGCTAGTCGGCAGAACAAGGCGTTTAAGAAGAAGAAGCCGGGAGCAGGATCCCAGGTGTACTCGGCTAGGGTCGAGAGCAACAGGTCAGGAGGAGAGGCTTCCTCTCCCCATCCGAGTAAGAGCAAGAGACGGAGTCGAAACTGCGGCTCCGGGAAGAACGAGCAGCTGCAGACGTATGACCCGGCCTTCGCCAGAATACAGCAAGCCGGACAGAACAATGCCGATCAGGCTCAGAGTAACCATGACGGTGGTAACCGGGGTGTAGGAAATAACAACCCGGCTAGCCGTGGTAATCCACCTTGGAATCCACCGCAGAATCAGGAAACCGACAGAGGAATGCCGCCTCCGTGGTGAACCGGCATGATGATGGCAACTCGAGGTTGCAGCAGCTCGGGTACCAGCCAAACGAGAACCCTCTAGGATCTCGGATAGGAACTCGGCAGCTAGATCCGGCTGACGGTGGGTACAAGCTCGACCAGATTCACCAGTCCGAGTTGATAGAGGAGCAAGGCCCTCCGGGACTTGCTTACTTCAGACCTCGGATCATGAGGGAGCCAGCGGTGCGAAATTTTCAGCTCAACCGGGGTGCCACACTTATGACGGCAGCTCAAAGCCAGAGGATTGGCTGACCGACTATGTAACTGCAGTAAGCATAGACGGAGGGAACAGGCGCTGGGCGCTATGATATGTGCCACATATGTTGGAAGATCCTGCCATGATCTGGCTGAACAACTTGCGAGCTGACATCATAGATTGTTGGTTAGATTTCGAGGAGGCCTTCATCAGCAACTTCACCATCACCTACAAGAGGCCCAACCGACCTCAGCAGCTTGATATTTCCAAGCAGAGGGATAATGAAACTGGCCGAGAGTACCTTACTCGGTGGAGCAACATTCGCAACTCTTGCGCAGGGGTTGTCGAGGCGCCGGCTATATCTTGGTTTGCGCAGGGATGCCGACATGGCTCCATGCTGTGGCAGAAGCTGTAGAGGAAGATGCCGGCTACTTTGGCCGAGACCATACGCATCACCGACACATACACGCTCGGTGATCCTATGCAACCTCTGGTGGATGTCGGAGACTCCAGCAGGAGGAACTCGGGGAACCACTGCTCCGGGCCGAGCAGGAACCATGACCGCCACGATTTCGGTCAGATGAGGAGCCAGCCCGACTTCCACTATGTTTCACAGCATGTTGCGGCTGTAGGCCGTGATCAAGGGGATGCCGGTAATAACCAGCGTCAGAAAGTGGCTGGCCCAGCTTGGGGTCAGAGCCAAGAGGTGCATAAGACTTGGGTGGACCAGAAGAAGCCACAGACATATGAGGAGATGCTGGACAAGCCATGTTGCTACCACACTCTGGAGTCCAACAAGCCTGCGAATCACTCTACCCGGCAGTACAGCTGGTACCAGCGCACGTTGTGGGAAGGGGGTGCCAGAGCTACTTAGCCAAACATACCGGCTCCTCGGCCGAACATACCAAGACCTCCCGCATCGTTGTCGGGAGCTAATGCCGTTCGAGTTAACCAGCCTAATTAGAGGCTTCCGGCCCCAAGACCGGTGAACATGGTGAATGTTAGAAATGACAGTGATGCCGGTCCGAGTAATCAATCCGCATACCAGCAGGGCAACTACCGGGAAGCTCATCAGAGCTACGTGGTCTTCGTGACCGAGCCTACTGACCGCAAGAGTGTGCGTCAGCGTGCACTCGAGGTATATGTTGTGATCCCGGTAATGCCTAAGTTCCTGCACTGGTCCGAGATGTAGATCACCTGGAGCCGGAAGGATCATCCCCGATGTAGTGTACCTGCACTTAAAATATGGCAGATACCTGTGTATAGTGCAAATCCCTGGATCGATTCGTTTGCATTGTAATATCACAACAAAGTATCAATTTATTACAACGCTGATCCAGACTTAGAAACTATTCATTACAAATTTGCATAGCATAAAGCCAGCAGTGAACAGAGTAAAGAGCGGAAAATTATTCTTCATGGAGTCCCCAATCATCATCATGTGCCGCAGGCGAGCATGTTGGTTGAAGACTCGAAACCCTTAGTAAAAATTTCACTCATCATCATGACAGTCTGCAATAAGATATATATTGCAACAACGTGGGTCAGAACCATTAAAATGGAACTGGCAAGTGACACTATGGTGGACACTTAGAGGAATAACTCTATGACCTATATGCTTATTTGGCTGGTGGAGCTCAAGGCTATTTTGCAGAAAGCAAGTTTTTCCCTAACTTTTTGAAACAACTTTACCTCGTTGAGACAAATATGGTATGAAAGCCATAGTCTCATTCTACCCTTGTTCACCCATCAAGTTTTTAATTTAAAAATTGGAATGGTGGAATCCTCCGTTGACGTCCTCGTTCAGCTGCTCAATTGTCCGTTTCCGGGGACACGACTAAGTACTTAGATTTTACACTCTGCAGAGGTTGTGCACGTTCACCATTGTACCCATTCAACCCAGGTTATCCTTTACACACCATTTGTGATAAGGAAAGGAAAGAATGAGACGAGATCTTTCAGAAGCATTTTCCCTCCCACTCTGGCCTGACGCGCTCCACCTACAAATCCTCTACCACCACCTGTCAGGCCAGGGGGAGTCCATGCAGCTTAGTTGATCAAGCCAGAGCCCATATTGGCAATGGCTGCACGAAAAACAATCTTCACTTGGAGTTCTTCAGATTCCTTTGCTCCTGGATGGCCTTACACAAGTGAAATTCCACAGGTAAATCCCTTGGGAACAACACTCAACTCATACAGCCAAGCAACCAATTTCCACCCAGGTGTTTGATTAAAACTTAGTAGACTTTATCTTTTTCATCAAAATAGTTTTTGCAGAGCATCACTATTCTACTAAGTATTTTCATAGGTTCCTAGACACAGGAACTAAAGAGGTCTTACATGGCTTGCATAGCAATACTATCCTACACATGCTTATAGAAAATAATCTACTCATGCATAGAAAATAATAGGACTTTTATGGGGGTGTGCCACTTGCCTTGGCAACCGGAAGTGCAGCAGCTACAATTGCAAAGATTTTCTTTTCCCTCCGAATAGTCTAACAAAGAAATAAGGAGCCACACATAAACACACAAGCAATATGCTATGCATGAGATGAGATGCAATAATTTATTTCAACGCTAGAAAACAAATATATGCATCTCTTTGAATTTTTGTGATATATGTATGATTAAATTTTTAAATTGTTTTCATTTATTTAGACATGAATAATAGGAAATAATAAGGATTGTAGTTTTTTCTTAGATAACACTTCATAACCAATTTTTTTTAAAATGACATTTGGGCAGAGGGCATCTAAACAAGTTGTTAGCAATTTGATTTACTCAAAAATAAATTTTCTAACTAAAGTTATGTCAAAAACACTTAAACTACTCTCAAAAATATTTGAAAATTTTTATATGTGTCAAAACAGAAAACTAATGATGCCAAAGTGTTCTACTGGTTCTAAGGATTTCAAATATATAAAAAAATTTAAATTTGGTTAAACAGATAAAAAGTAATGATAAAAACAGTATGCATGGTGTTTTCTGCAAAACTGCCAAATTAAATGATTTCATAAAAATTCAGAAAAAAAATATCTGACGCGGCGCGGACGTGGCGCTGACGCGGCGTACCGGTTCGGGATTTTAAGTGATCTAATCCTGGCCGTACACGGAAGATATAACGGTCCAGATCTAGTCGACCAGAACCGAGCGGCGCTGTCGACCGGAGGAGCTCCGGTGACCGAGGCGCACGGCGGCGCCATCACCGGCGTTCGCGCAACCTATGTTCTACTGCTCTACGAGGATAGCGAGGCATACCCTGACGAAGAGGAGCTCGCGGCGAGGTTGGTGGTGCGGTGGAGAAGAGCCGAGCGTCCTCCTCTTCTCGAAATCGCTCGCCGGAGATGCGCACGGCGGAGGTTCTCGTCGGTGAGCACGGACACGGAGTTTGGCTGCGTAAGAAAACGCGAGACCTTGTCACTAAGGTGCGCAATGACAAAGTGAAACGATTGGGAGTGAATAGAGGGCTCGAGGAGGTCGCAGCTCACCGGAGTTTGTTGAACTTGCCGTCGGCAACGGCGGAGCTCCGGGGATGCTCGTGGGCGGCCTGGTGGCTCTCGGGGTACGGGGCTTGGGGCAAAAAGGATAGGGGGTCGAGGGGGTTCTTATAGGGGCAACGGCGAGTTAATTGGGTGATTAAATCGCCGGGAATCAACGAATTGATTCGGCCGTTTCTCGGCTAGGTCGTGGGCGTGATTTGGGGAAGAAGAGGTCGCCGGGACGGGGATGACAGGTGGGGTCCACCTGCCAGAGAGAGAGCGCGCGCATGCGGGCGGGGACGGGCTGCTGGCGGGCTGGATTGCGTCGCGCGCGTGGTAGATAGCTAGTGGGCTTCGGCCCACTGGCTGGCCCGACTCTATTTTTCTTTTTTGAAAATTCTTTTCTGTTTTTAAATCTTTTTAGTATAAAACAAATTCAAAACTATATTAAAACTTCTCAGAAAAATTCATAAAAATATAATTTGAAAAGCTTATGAAAAATAGATCCTTTTGACATTATTTTTGTCTAAAGTAAAAATAGAATAAAGGAGCATTATTATAAATTCAAATAACAATTTTAAGGACATAAAGTCAATTAAAACATATTTATATAATTAAATTCTGATTCATATGACAAGTTTAATGATGATGATGCATGGATGCAAAGTTTTAAATTTTTCTAAAAATTGGGATGTTACAAACCTAACCCCCTTAAGATGAATCTCGCCCTCGATATTCGGATTGGCTAGCAAATAGGTGAGGGGTCTTCTTTAAGGTCATCTTCTCTTTCCCATGTCGATTCCTCTTCTGAATGGTGATTCCACTGTACTTTACAGAATTTGATGGTCTTGGTTCGGGTGACACGCTCTGCGGTCTCCAAAATCTTTATGGGTTTTTCTTCATAAGTGAGATCACTTTCTAGTTGTACTTCCTCTAGTGGCACCGTATCTCTTAGCAGTGTTTCTGCCATTTCTGGGTGACATCTCTTCAGCTGGCTGACATGAAACACACTGTGAACCGCGGAAAGTGCTTCCGGGAGTTCCAATTCATAGGCGACCTCTCCTTTGCGGGATAATACCTTGAAAGGTCCAATAAATCTAGGTGCCAACTTTCCTTTGATTCCAAATCTTTTAACTCCCCGCATAGGTGAAACTCTGAGATAGACTCGATCACCCACTTCATACATGACTTCTCTCCTTTTGGAGTCCGCATAACTTTTCTGTCTGGATTGTGCTATCTTTAAACGGTCGTTAATCAACCTGACTTTTTCCTCAGCCTCCTTGATTATGTCTGGTCCGAAAAAACTACGTTCTCCTACGCCACTCCACAGTAGTGGGGTAGTGCACTTTCTTCCATACAGGGCTTCAAATGGCGACATCTCTATGCTCGCTTCATAGCTGTTGTTGTAAGAGAACTCGGCATATGGAAGATTATCATCCCAGCTTGACTTATAATCTAGAGCGCATGCTCTCAGCATATCTTCTAGGATCTGATTTACTCTTTCTATCTGTCCATCCGTCTGCGGATGAAACGCTGTGCTGAACTCTAATCTAGTTCCCAGAGACTCATGTAATTGATTCCAGAAATGGGAAGTAAACTGAGTACCCCTATCCGACAAAATTTTCTTGGGAACACCATGTAGACACACAATCCTCTTCATGTAGATGTCAGCTAGTTTGGCACTAGTGTATATAGTCTTCACGGGTATAAAGTGAGATACTTTCGTCAGACGATCGACTATAACCCATATAGAATCATACCCTGATTTAGTCCTGGGCAGACCCGTGATGAAATCAATACCAATCTGTTCCCATTTCCAATCTGGTACTGGTAAGGGTTGTAGCAACCCTGCTGGTTTTTGGTGTTCTGCTTTCACGCGACTGCATACGTCACACTTTGCAATGTATTCAGCAATATCACGCTTCAAGTTGATCCACCAATACCTCTCCTTTACATCCATATACATCTTGGTGTTAGCTTACTCTAGTGGGGCTTCCTATATTTTCCACTACTAACCCATGTTTGTTTACAGAAGCTCTTGAAATGAAAGAATGCGATGCTCTAGTATCAAATAAAACTAATGCTGGGCATGAATTGAGCAAGAACGTACCAATGACAGCATCAGGTTCATCGTACACTTCTTCCACATTGATGTGGTTCACCTGCCCTTTCTGGAAGGGGTTGGGCTTGGCAGCTTCTGCGGCCATCTTTTCGGAGCAGTCAGTGGCATAGTGGCCCTTGTTATTGCACTTGAAGCATAGTACTTGGCTGATATCTTTCTTATATTCGGGATTTGGGCGATGATGTCCATTGTTGTGGCCAGCATTTCCATTTCCCTTGTGATTCCCATTGTTTCCCTTGAAACCACCTCTATGGTTGTGACCATGATGTTTGTGTTTGCTTCCTCCACTAGGATAGTGCCCAGGTTTATGACCCTGGTTTGCATCTTGAGGGAAAGGTCTCTTGAAAGAAGTCTCAGAATGGTGTTTGTGAACATTCAACTTTCTCTTCCTGTTTTCAGCCTTCTTGATATTATCCTCCAGTATGATAGCCTGATCTAGGAGAGTTTGATAATTTGGGGCATATGCTACTGTTAAAGGAATCTTCAGCTCGTCACTCAGCCCATTTAGGAATTTTGCCTTCCTTTTTGCCTCGGTGTTGATGTCTTCAGAGGCGTAACGGGAAAGGGCATGGAAATAAGCCATGTACTCCTTAAGACTCCTGTTTCCTTGTCTCAGGTTTCTGAATTCTTCCTGCTTCAAGTTCATAATGCCCGAGGAGATATGAGCATTACGAAAACCTTCCTTGAAGTTTTCCCAAGTCATGGTTTCTAGTGGGTGGGTAATTTGATAAGTTTCCCACCACTGAATTGCTGGTCCTTCCAACAGATGAGTAGTGAACCTCACCTTCTCAGCGTCAGTACATTCACACGTCACTAGATCTCTGTCCACGGAACGCAGCCAGTCATATGCCACAATTGGTTCAGTTGCAGTGGAGAACTTGTTTGGTCGTAGCCTCAGAAATCTGGTGAGTCTATCCACATGGGGGGGGGGGGTTGTGGCGGAGGCGGGTTGTGGTTGTTGTTATTGTTGTTGGTTTCCGCAATGAACTGGGTCATCATAGTCATTAGCTGAGCTTGAGCGGCCATCAACTGTTGTATAGCATCATTGTTGTTGTGGTCGTTGTTGTTGTTATCGGGCGTACGACGGGGAGGCATCTGTGATTTTTGTATAGGTGAGTTTTTAGACGGAAAGGTCTAAGGAGAAAGATTACCCCAACAAACAAACAACCTATAAGAACAAACAAACATCACACAACTCAAAACTCTGGATTAAAAAGACATGAAAGTTTTGGAAAATAAACTCGCGAGGTTCCGTGGAATACAATGGAAGGTACTGCCTTATCACAAGTTGATAGGTCAATACAAGACTAAGATAACGATGAGGTGTAAATAAATGGTAGTCTCGCTAACGAACTACTCGACCATGTCATCTTCTTCTTCTTCAATTTCCTGAATCTCGATTCCTCCATTGTCGAGTACTTCCCTTAATTCCTTCACTTCTTTCTCTAGGGCAGAGTTCTTCTCTTGCAGCTCCCTTTTCTCGGTACGAAGACGCTTGATCAAGTCACTATCAGCTTCGAACTCGACTTCATTGCACTCGAGTTCTGCCTTCTGTTCTCTGGTAGTCTTGTTTTTCTCTTGAACCCTTTTCTCCTGTCTCTTGTATTTCTCCTCTTGTGAAGCAAACTTTTCTTCTTGGGCCTTAGTCACTTCCTCCTGAGCCTTCATCTTTTCCTCGTTCTCCTTGAGTAAGGCACACAACTCATCGTTCTTCAGGACCTGAGTGCGTCTATCCTCATAAAGTTCTGTGACGAGAACCTCCAACTCCTGGAAATACAGACTAAGGGGCTTTGCTTTGCCTATATCTCCAACATCAAAGAGGTATGGTTCTCCCTCCTCGTTTCTCCTTCCAAAGAAAATGGAGTAGTGGCCCCTCAACTCTGTGCTATAGCGTCCGCAGAGACGTCCAATCAGGTCCTGCATGACGAGATTGAGTCCTTTATCTTTGGAGTCACTAACCATTTTGATTTCCAATGGGGGCTCTTCTCCACGTCCTGGCTGAGTTGCTTTTATTCCCCAACAGCCCTCCTTGTTAAACTTCTTCAGAATGAAGCCCTTAACTTGAGGTAGCGATAAACCTATCTTCTCGCCGATGTCGAGAAGGTAGCAGCCAAAACGGGTGTCCTCGAAGTCCTCCGCAGTGGTGAAGTGGAAGCTCGTAATCCTTTAGGAAGAAAGAAAAGAATTTAAAACAAGAAATGTATAAGGTAAGGAAGTACTAGTCATATGTGTATTATTAAATTAGAGACAAAACTAAGTCAAATCTCAATGTGATCATCAAATATAAACAACTCTTTGTAATTTGGATATTCACTATAGTGAGAGAGACAGACACCCGGCCAGCCACTTAATTGTGGAACAGGTCTCATGTACGTGGACATGTAAGGTTTGTTTCCAGGCCGCTGTATCTCACTATGCCGCTAGGATCCAAAATACTTAAGTAGTTAATACTATGATCAAAAGGTTTTTTCCAATCCTAAGGCTCGAACCTACAGGCAACACAGTGCTCTGATACCATCTGTAGTGTACCTGCAATTAAAATATGGAAGATACCTGTGTATAGTGCAAATCCCTGGATCGATTCGTTTGCACACACAGTTACGATGTAATATCACAACAAAGTATCAATTTATTACAACGCTGATCCAGACTTAGAAAATATTCATTACAAATTTGCATAGCATAAAGCCAGCAGTGAACAGAGTAAATAGCGGAAAATTATTCTTCACGGAGTCCCCAATCATCATCATGTGCCGCAGGCGAGCATGTTGGTTGAAGACTCGAAACCCTTAGTAAAAATTTCACTCATCATCATGACAGTCTGCAATAAGATATATATTGCAACAACGTGGGTCAGAACCATTAAAATGGAACTGGCAAGTGACACTATGGTGGACACTTAGAGGAATAACTCTATGACCTATATGCTTATTTGGCTGGTGGAGCTCAAGGCTATTTTGCAGAAAGCAAGTTTTTCCCTAACTTTTTGAAACAACTTTACCTCGTTGAGACAAATATGGTATGAAAGCCATAGTCTCATTCTACCCTTGTTCACCCATCAAGTTTTTAATTTAAAAATTGGAATGGTGGAATCCTCCGTTGACGTCCTCGTTCAGCTGCTCAATTGTCCGTTTCCGGGGACACGGCTAAGTACTTAGATTTTACACTCTGCAGAGGTTGTGCACGTTCACCATTGTACCCATTCAACCCAGGTTATCCTTTACACACCATTTGTGATAAGGAAAGGAAAGAATGAGACGAGATCTTTCAGAAGCATTTTCCCTCCCACTCTGGCCTGACGCGCTCCACCTACAAATCCTCTACCACCACCTGTCAGGCCGGGGGGAGTCCATGCAGCTTAGTTGATCAAGCCAGAGCCCATATTGGCAATGGCTGCACGAAAAACAATCTTCACTTGGAGTTCTTCAGATTCCTTTGCTCCTGGGTGGCCTTCCACAAGTGAAATTCCACAGGTAAATCCCTTGGGAACAACACTCAACTCATACAGCCAAGCAACCAATTTCCACCCAGGTGTTTGACTAAAACTTAGTAGACTTTATCTTTTTCATCAAAATAGTTTTTGCAGAGCATCACTATTCTACTAAGTATTTTCATAGGTTCCTAGACACAGGAACTAAAGAGGTCTAAACATGGCTTGCATAGCAATACTATCCTACACATGCTTATAGAAAATAATCTACTCATGCATAGAAAATAATAGGACTTTTATGGGGGTGTGCCACTTGCCTTGGCAGCCGGAAGTGCAGCAGCTACAATTGCAAAGATTTTCGTTTCCCTCCGAATAGTCTAACAAAGAAATAAGGAGCCACACATAAACACACAAGCAATATGCTATGCATGAGATGAGATGCAATAATTTATTTCAACGTTAGAAAACAAATATATGCATCTCTTTGAATTTTTGTGATATATGTATGATTAAATTTTTAAATTGTTTTCATTTATTTAGACATGAATAATAGGAAATAATAAGGATTGTAGTTTTTTCTTAGATAACACGTCATAACCAAATTTTGTTAAAATGACATTTGGGCAGAGAGCATCTAAACAAGGTTTAGGCAATTTGATTTACTCAAAAATAAAATTTCTAACTAAAGTTATGTCAAAAACACTTAAACTACTCTAAAAAATATTTGAAAATTTTATATGTGTCAAAACATAAAACTAATGATGCCAAAGTTTTCTACTGTTTCTAAGGATTGCAAATATATAAAAATATTTAAATTAGGTTAAACAGATAAAAAGTAATGATGGAAACAGTATGCAGGGGGTTTTCTGCAAAACTGCCAAATTAAATGATTTAATAAAAATTCAGAAAAAAAATATCTGACGCGGCGCTGACGCGGCGCGGACGTGGCGCTGACGCGGCGTACCGGTTCGGGATTTTAAGTGATCTAATCCTGGCCGTACACGGAAGATCTAACGGTCCAGATCTAGTCGACCAGAACCGAGCGGCGCTGTCGACCGGAGGAGCTCCGGTGACCGAGGCGCACGTCGGTGCCATCACCGGCGTTCGCGGAACCTACGTTCTACTGCTCTACGAGGATAGCGAGGCATACCCTGACGAAGAGGAGGTCGCGGCGAGGTTGGTGGCGCGGTGGAGAAGAGCCGAGCGTCCTCCTCTTCTCGAAATCGCTCACCGGAGATGCGCACGGCGGAGATTCTCGTTGGTGAGCACGGACACGGAGTTTGGCTGCGTAAGAAAACACGAGACCTTGTCACTAAGGTGCGCAATGACAAAGTGAAACGATTAGGTGTGAAGAGAGGGCTCGAGGAGGTCGCAGCTCACCGGAGTTCGTTGAACTTGCCGTCGGCAACGGCGGAGCTCCGGGGATGCTCGTGGGCGGCCTGGTGGCTCTCGGGGTACGGGGCTTGGGGCAAAAAGGAGAGGGGGTCGAGGGGGTTCTTATAGGGGCAACGGCGAGTTAATTGGGTGAGTAAATCGCCGGGAATCAACGAATTGATTCGACCTATTCTCGGCTAGGTCGTGGGCGTGATTTGGGGAAGAAGAGGTCGCCGGGACGGGGATGACAGGTGGGGTCCACCTGCCAGAGAGAGAGAGCGCGCGTGCGGGCGGGGACGGGCTGCTGGCGGGCTGGATTGCGTCGCGCGCGCGGTAGATAGCTAGTGGGCTTCAGCCCACTGGCTGGCCCGACTCTATTTTTCTTTTTTGAAAATTCTTTTCTGTTTTTAAATCTTTTGAGTATAAAACAAATTCAAAACTATATTAAAACTTCTCAGAAAAATTCATAAAAATATAATTTGAAAAAGCTTATGAAAAACAGATCCTTTTGACATTATTTTTGTCTAAAGTAAAAATAGAATAAAGGAGCATTATTATAAATTCAAATAACAATTTTAAGGACATAAAGTCAACTAAAACATATTTATATAATTAAATTCAAATTCTATGTGATTCATATGACAAGTTTAATGATGATGATGCATGGATGCAAAGTTTTAAATTTTTCTAAAAATTGGGATGTTACACCCGGGTTATGCCCAAGCCAGGTGGTTATGCTTTGGTGGTAGACCCAACCTTTGTCGGACCAAGCCTCAACATCCGCTTCAGCCGGGTTCTGATTGACAATGGCAGTGCCATTAACATCATGTACAAGGATACCATGCTGAAGCCGGGGGTGTGCATGAACACGCTGCTACCAACCGAGACGACTTTCCATGGCATTGTGCTGGGAGTCTCTTGCTCTCATGTGGGCAAGATTTGGGTTGAAGTGATGTTTGGAACTCGGGAGAACTGCCGGACCGAGAGCTTGGAGTTCGTGGTCGTTGATCTCGAAAGCCCGTACCATGCACTGATCGGTAGACCTGCAACGGCCAAGTTCATGATCTCCACTCACATGGGCTACCTGAAGATGAAGATGTCGGGGCCGAACAGGGTGATCACTGTCTCGGGTGACCACAAGCGCTCCATTGATTGCGCATCTGCCGGCTTGTCTTTAGCCGAGTCCCTGGTAATAGCTGAGGAGAAGAAGATGATCCAACAGGTGGTTGTGCTGGCCTAGACGTCACAGCTTGGCATGCCCGGGATGGTGAACCCGGAGCAGAATGCCTCGTTCCAGGGGCCAAGGGAGACCAAGAAGGTGGAGATCGACCCAAGCAACCCGGAGCGCCGTGTTATCATTGGCAACAACCTGGACAACAAATAGGAAGGCAAGCTTCTCGACTTCGTACGTGAGAATCGGGATGCCTTTGCGTGGTCGAATGACGACATGCAGGGTGTTCCGAGGGAGTTGGCTGAGCACTCATTATTCGTCAGGCCTGATGCGAAGCCGGTGAAGCAACCAACTAGGCGCCTCTCGGACGAGAGAAGAACTGCCATCATGGAGCACCTCGCAATACTGCTAGCTGCCGGGTTCGTGATGGAGGTGCTGCATCCGGATTGGATATCAAATCCGGTCCTTGTTGAGAAGAAAAAAGATGATCCCCTCCTCAAGGTATGGCGCATGTGCATCGACTTCACCAACCTCAACAAGGCATGCCCGAAAAATCCATTTCCACTCCCCAGGATAGATCAAGTGATCGATTCCACTGCCGGGTGTGAGCTTTTGACTTTTCTAGATGCCTATTCTGTCAGACCCTGAATTCAGGCTACACAAACAAAACGTATCGGTTGGGTCACACAACAGGAGCATACTGGGTAATACCAACCCAGGAAACAGGCAGGCCTGGCTCAGAATGTATCATCGGCCGACAGCCCCTGGCGACCCCAACGTCACATACGTCTCAAGATTGTGCACGCAAGAACCCAAAATCCTACCAACTCGTATACTTCAAATCATACACATATGGTTTACGAGTCGGTTTTTAACAGAGTGGAAGATCACAGGATAAACCTAAGACACAAAGAAAAGAAATAATTATCCAACGCTCTCACTGAGCAAATATATCGAATGTCACCAAGTAGAGGACACATGTCCTAACATTACATCATGCAACGGAAAAAAACAAGCCGGTCTGAGTACAGACAAGAAGCAAAAGGCTCAAGGCCGAAACGAAAAGAGAAGGCCCATCCACGCGGTCCACCGGGAAGAAGCCCAGGGGAACTCTAACTAATCGTCGTAGATCTCGTCGTCGAACTCCACGATGTAGCCACACACCTGGTCGAACGGAGTCTCCTCAACTGCAGAAAAACCACAGCCCGCGAACAGGTCAATACACCGGAGCGTATCGAACAAACTTAAGCTAACATGTTACAAAACTGAAGGACTCCCAAAGTATGGGGTAGGTGGACTTAGCGGCAGCAGCACTAGCAACCTAAAGAGACACGCTACAACTTCCGTCTAATTAGATAGGGATAAGAGAGCGTATAAGTAACCAACTACAACAAACACCAATCATAACCCATTCTCGAATTAACCCCCTCAACCAAGTGTAAGGAAGCAATTCGGGAAAAGTCACACATTATTCAGTTTTAGTTACCATTTATTGTGAAAGTAATTCTATATTACTAGTCAAGTTAATCAACTGTGATTAGGTGTAAGTTGTCTAGATCTTGTTAGCCAGCATCAACACCAAGTCGTCCATAACCGTGGACACGGCTTATCAATAAGATTATACCCTGCAGGGGTGCACTACTATACCCATACTACCATGATCAACCCAGTCAAAAACATTAGGGCCACTCAACACGACTCATTCCTACACTACAGCAAGTCCAAGTGCCACCCATATGAGTTGTTACCCGCGTCAGGAGTCCGGCCAAATCTCAATTGCGGACTCATTAGTTTGTGCCTGTGCGCCATGCGGTTCAAACCACAGTAGGAACTGTCTGCTTCACGCGCACCACCCCTATATGACCCCCCGAATCAAGTAACCTCTCATCGAACATCATCATCATGTACATGCATATGAGCAAATGGAAAACCCGAACTACTTGCGGCACATGGACGAGCTAAGGATCCGTTCAAAGTCGAGGGGGGCTCCATTGGGCCACCCACAAGTGGTTAGTGCGGTCAAAGTTGGATCCGAGGACAAAATCTCAGTTCCTAGGTCGACCCTCAGCAGAGCAAAGCACCTCGCAAGGCCTTCCGCCTGGTGCCTTATCTTTTAATTATAATACCCCAACATAAGTCAACACTTTATTAAAGTAGAACAATGTATCATACTAAGCATATGAGATAAAAGAACACACAGACGACTCGCACAACCAACTCTAAGCATGCACTACGACTCGCAAAGGCCAACACGCAAACATGCAAGGGTTATAGGTTGTGGGGATAAAGCTGGATAGGCTGCTGGATGAACATGTGATGGGATCGCAGTTCAAGAATCAATAACTAGGATAGCATAGATCAAAAGGCAAGGATGAAAACCAAACAGTCGTGTAACATGTTAGCAGAAGCTTGTCTGGCAGCTCGTACCCTGGCACGAAAGCTGGAACCTCAGTATCGTAGGTACTCGCAGCAGGCACGTCGTCGTCTACCCAGAGAGAAGCCAAACACAGTCAATAGGAAACATAATCAATAAAAGAAATGCGCAAGCAATTGATGTTGCAATACGGTAGGCAATGATTAGGTCACGTTAAAGCGGGGATGAAATCCTGGCAATTAATTATGGTGCAAATTATTTGTCTACACATCAATTTAAATGTTTATTAGCATGGCAAGACATGGCATAGATGGTATGAGAAATTTAAATGGAATTAGGGCATTATATATTTATTACCCCACACATCCCAAATTTAATTAATTAGTTGCCTTTGTTAGATTAAACTAAGAATTAAATAATAAATGATGCAAAATGACATAGGAATGTTATATTATTGTTCATTGCATTTTTCTGATATTAAAACATCTATAGATTATTTTATTTGGAGTTATGGATTAAAAGTTATTGCATATTTAGTGTTAGGGTTGTTTCTGAAAAAGTCCAGGGACTTATCCATGATAGAAAACGTGACAGGGAGGTCCTCTGTGCAAACAGAGAACTCCAGGGGGCTCGGTGTAAAAGTTCCAGCGCCCTGGTCTTTTTCCACCGGAGGACACTTAGCCGGAGAGGCTGCCCAGCGGGCCCCGGCGCCTGCGTGGCGCTGACTGGGCGTGGGACGCTGCGCTGGCCCGGGCAGTCGCTGACGAGCGGGCCCGGACTGTCAGTGGCATGGGAAAAAAATGGCCTTTTATTCCACTAGGTCGGGATTCGAACCGGAGACGCGAGCTGCGCGGATCGGTGCGGCAGTATTAGCCACGGGGTCAGGTCAGTGTTGTTGTTAGGGTTAGATTAGGTTTAGTTTTAGGGTTAAATGGTTCTCTGTAACTGTCCTCTGAAGAAACTGAAGAATTCCCGAGACAGAGCACGACGGCGAGGAGATTCGTCGGCGGTGGCCACAACCGGGCGGCATCGCGGCGTCTGTGTGTGCATGGGAAAAGCGGGAGGTGTCGCCGTTTGCATGCGCGTGCTTGGGGTTGAAGGGGAACCCTGTGGCCTCGGGTTCGTGTGCAAGTTTGTCGCGGCCGTGCGGTGGCCGTGTCGTGCGTGTCCGGCGCCGGCGGAATTCCGGCGTTGGGGGGACAAAATCGAAGGGGGAAAAGAGCGGGGGAGATGCAGCTCACCCCGGGGGTGCTGATGGCAAAGCGGGGAGACTCGGGGGCGACGGAGTCGAGGGTTCGGTGTCGGGGAAGAGGCGAAGTAGCCGCGGCCAGCATCGAGGAAGAAGCTCACGTGCGTTGCCTTTCTCGGCTCCGGAGTGCGTCGAGGGGGTAGAGGAGGCAGAGGCAAAAGTCCTAGCGCGCGGAGGAGGAAGGAGGGCGTGGGGTTTGCGCCGGGGACGAACATGGTCCTTCGGGTTCCATGGCATCGGCGTGAGCGAGCGGCGGTGGGGAAAAAATAGGAAAGGCTAGGGTTAGGGTTTGGGGAGCGCGATGTAGCTAAATAGGAGAGGGGAGAGGTAGGTGGCGCCAGTGGGGGCAGCATGGCAGTGGGGGAGGCCATGGCATGACCTGGAAACGTGCTCGCCTCTTCTGAGTCGTACGGAGGAGGGAGACAGAGCCGGTGGGCTGAGTTGGGTCGGGCTGGGCTGATTCGGCCCAGCTCGGCCATGTTTTTTTTTCTTATGGTTTTTTTTTATTATTTCTTTTCAGTTTTTTGTGATTTAAAACAAAATAGAAGAAGAAAACTAGATCAAAGCTTTTGGACAATTTTATTAGTTTCAAAATTGTCATATTAATTACTGGTTTGATTATTTGTAAATAATTTGAAACTTTATTTGAAAAGGCATTTGAATTTAAATATGAAACTTAAATTTGGAAAGATTGTATTTGAAGCAATATATTTAATTAAATGCAAACACACATGGAATGATGACATGATGTTCCACTTTATTGCAAAAGAAAGCACACATTTTAGGAAAGTTACATTTGGGATGTTACAACACTCCCCCCCTCAAAGGAATCACGCCCCGAGATTCTTCATGGAGCAACGAAGAGGTCGGGATACTCGGCACGGAGGTGGTCTTCACGTTCCCATGTTGCTTCCTTGTCAGAATGATGAGACCATTGAACCTTGTAGAACTTGACAGTGTTGTTACAGGTGCGACGTTCAACTTCGTCAAGAATGTGAATCGCTTGTTCCACATAAGAGAGATCTTCTCGAAGTTCAATTGATCCATGATCAACTGCACGTCCTGGATCTTGGAAGCACTTCTTGAGTTGTGACACGGGGAACACATCGTGCACTTTGGAGAGGTTTGGAGGAAGTTCCAGACGGTAAGCCAATTCACCACGCCTTGAAAGAACATTGAAAGGCCCAACATAACGCGGAGGGAGCTTGCCTTTGATGCCAAAGCGTTGCGTGCCTCTCAGAGGAGTGACTCGAAGGTAAGCTTGATCACCAGGTGTATAGACCATGTCCCTGTGCTTGCTATCATAATAGCTTTTCTGCCGAGACTGGGCAATCTTGAGATTATCACGAATGATGCGAACCTTTTCTTCAGCCTCCTGGATAATGTCAGGGCCAAAGAATTTACATTCACCAGCTTGAGACCAATTGAGACGAGTTCTGCATTTGCGGCCATAGAGAGCTTCGAAGGGAGCCATGGCTAGACTTGCTTGGAAGCTGTTGTTGTAGGAGAACTCAGCATACGGAAGGCAATCCTCCCATTTCATGCCAAAGGTGATAACACAAGCTCTGAGCATATCCTCCAGAATTTGATTCACCCTTTCAATCTGTCCACTTGTCTGCGGATGGTAAGCGGTGCTGAATAGATGTTTGGTACCCAAGGCTTTCTGAAAGCTATCCCAAAATCGAGAAGTGAAGATACTTCCACGATCTGAGCTTATTGCCAAAGGAACACCATGTAGAGGAACCAGTCTTGTCATATAGAGTTCTTTCAACTGACTAGCTGATACTGTCTCTTTGACTGGGAAGAAGTGAGGCACTTTGGAGAGACGATCAATGACAATGAAGATTGCATCGTTTCCCTTCTTGGACTTTGGAAACCCAGTAACAAAGTCCATCTCGATCTTGTCCCATTTCCACTCAGGAATTTGTAGTGGTTGAAGAAGTCCAGGTGGTCTCTGATGAACTGCCTTGACACGACAGCAAACATCACACTGAGACACATAGCGAGCAATTTCACGCTTCATCCTGGTCCACCAATAGATTGACTTGAGATCCTGGTACATCTTTGTGCTGCCAGGGTGGATAGAAAGAGGAGTATCATGAGCCTCCTTCAGAATGAGCTCTCTTAAGCTGTCCAGCTTGGGCACTACAATGCGTCCTTCAAAGAGCAAGGTACCCTTGTCATCGAGAGAGAAACTGTTGTACTTATCCTTGCCGATGTTGGCTGTGATATTCTTGACACCAGAATCGCGCAACTGAGCGGCACGAATTTTATCCTCAAGTGTAGGAGTGGCAACCAAGCTTTCAAGATAACCAGAAGGAACCACTTGAAGATTGAGCTTCTTGAATTCTTCGTGGAGAGGAGGTTGGATGTCCTCAACCATGAGGTTGTTGCAATAGGACTTGCGACTAAGAGCATCAGCCATTACATTAGCTTTGCCTGGAGTGTAGGAGATGGTGAGATCGTAATTTGAGAGCTTCTCAAGCCACCTTGTTTGCCTGAGGTTCAAATCTGGTTGAGTGAAGAGATATTTGAGACTCTTGTGGTCGGTGAAGATCTCACATCTGTGCCCCAACAAATAAGGTCTCCAAGCCTCGAGGGCATACATGATTGCTGCAAGTTCAAGATCATGTGTAGGATAGTTGAGCTCATCAGGTTGCAACTGACGAGATGCATAAGCCACAACTTTGCGTTCTTGCATGAGGACTGCACCTAGTCCTTGAAGAGATGCATCGCAGAAGATTTGGAAAGGTTTGGAAGTGTCTGGGCCAACTAGAATCGGAGTAGAAGTGAGTTTAACTTTCAAGAGATTGAAGCTCTTATCACACTTTGGAGTCCAAAGAATATCGGTGAGAGGCTTAGCGATTGTGGAGAAGTTCTCAACAAATCGACGGCAATAGCCAGTCATGCCAAGGAAGCTCTTGACTTGTTTCACCGTTGTAGAAGGCAACCAATCAACAATGGCTTTAACTTTTTCTGGATCAACAAAAAATTCCTTCAGAAGAGATTACGTGACCATGGTAGGATACTTTAGGAAGCCAGAACTCACACTTGGAGAACTTGGCGTAGAGACGATGTTCTCGGAGTTCCAACAAGATAAGACGTAGATGTTCTCCATGTTCCTCCTCGGATTTGGAATAGATAAGAATGACATCGAGATAGACTACCACGAACTTATCGAGGTATTCCATGAAAATGAAGTTCATCAGACGTGAGAAAGTTGCCGGAGCATTTGTGAGACCAAAGGACATGACAGTGTACTCATAGAGACCATAACGAGTGGTGAAAGCTGTGTTTGGAATGTCTTCTTTGCGGATCTTGATCTGGTGATAACCTGACCTCAAGTCCAACTTGGAGAAAACCTTAGCACCAGCGAGTTGATCAAACGGGTCATTGATGCGAAGAAGGGGATACTTGTTCTTGATGGTTTTCTTGTTCAGAGGACGGTAGTCAACAACCAGTCGCTCAGTCGTGTCCCTCTTTTTGACAAACAGAGTAGGACAACCCCAAGGAGAAGTACTAGGTTGGATGTGACCTTTACTTTCCAACTCTTCTAGCTGTCTCTTAAGCTCAGCCAGTTCTTTGGGGCCCATCTTGTAAGGACGTTTGGAGATAGGAGCAGTGCCTGGTTCTAATTAAATAAAGAATTCCACGGCTCTGTCAGGTGGCATACCTGGCAATTCTTCAGGAAAGACGTCATGAAAGTCTCCGACCACCGGAATAGCTTCTATGGAAGGAAGAGGATCAACATTGAGAGCGAAAAGCTGAGCTGAAGAGGTATGGTTTGGAGAATAGACTATCTGTCCAGAAGGATGAGAAAGAGATACAGTCTTTGTGGCACAGTTTATCTTAGCTTGATTGGCCTTCAACCAATCCATGCCCAGAATGACATCAATATCTGAATTGCCGAGAATTATTAGAGATGCCAAGAACATGTGGCCTCCAATTTGGATTTCATTGTCGTGGCTTATCTTGGAAGAAGTCATTTGCATGCCGGGAGAAGTAACCACGATGTTTTTGGGAAGAGGATCGAGAATTAGCCCATATAAAACCGCAAAGCTAACTAATATAAAAGAATGAGATGCTACTGTATCAAACAACACCCTAGAAGAGATAGAGTTGACGGATAGTGTACCAAGAACAACTTCTGGAGCTTCTTCTGCTTCCTCGACCCTGATGTGGTTCACCCGCGTAGCACGTGCCGGAGGCCTGTTGTTGCGGACGGAAGGCCTAGTCGGGGCAGGTGCGCGGACCATCGCCTGAGTTGGAGCAGGGCGAGGTGGTGGTGCAGGAAGACGGGTCTCCGGGCAATTGTTGGAGTAGTGGCCCGGTTTTCTGCACTTGTAGCAGGTCACGTTGGGCCGAGCGCCCGTTGGCCTTGACGGTCCTCCGAAACCCCTCATAGCAAGAGCCGGGTTCGGTGGGTGAGGCGCGAGTTCTGGATGTCCTAGCACGTAGGTAGCTCGTGCGAAGGCGCTGTTAGGCACCCAGATCCGACAGTTCTGAGTAGGAGCGGCGGCGATTGAGGATGAAGAAGAGTTGCTCTCACGAGAGTGTTTGCGCGACTCCTAGAAGATCTCGCGCCCATGCTCCTCATTCAGCGCGATGTTGACGAGGTCCTCGAAGTTATAAGCCTTGACGAGGTTCAGCTTCTACTTGAGCGCGGGGTTGAAACCCATGCCGAACTTGGCCATCTTCTTGGCCTCAGTGTTCACCTCATCTCTAGCGTAACAAGCAAGGCGATTGAACTCGCCATTGTACTCCATCATGTCCATCTTGCCTTGCGTTAGCGAGTTAAACTGCTCGTGCGTCCTGTCCATGATACCTTCTGGGATGTGGTGGCACAGGAAGACTGTCTTGAAATCCCCCAAGTGGTGACCACCCCGGGAGCTCTCATTGCCTGGAAGTTCTCCCACCATGAAGCAGACTTGCCCCTCAGCAGGTAGGACACGTAAGGAACCTTGTCTTGCTCAGCCACGTGGGCGATAGCAAGGGTCCTTTCCATCTCGCGAAGCCAATCATCAGCTTCCAGCGGCTCAGTGGGGGAAGCAAAGTTCCTTGGGCCCAGACTGAGGAAGTCCTTGACGGTCACACGTGCATTGCCTTCATTGCGATGCCCGTAGTTGTTCTAGTAGGCTTGGTGCTCAGCCATTTGAGCCAGAACTTGGGTCATCTGCCCAAGCAACTCAGTGATCAGTGGCGGCTCACTGCCTTCCGCATTGCGGTTGTTCCTGGTGTTCGTCATCCTGGAGAAATTGGATATTAGAACAGCAACAAGGTACATAAAGCCAGGGAAAAACTTAGAAAGTAGAATTCTTGCTCAGAAAACAGTAGCAAACTGTAGGATAACAAGGATAAGCTTCTCATATAGAAGGATCACAACAAGACACTTAGTTAGCCATCAGTACAACCACCAAGGTTTCAGTACTACAAGGACAGCTACTAGTACAAAGTTAACCATCCGTACAACCAACACGGTTTCAGTACAAAAGGACAGCTACTACAACAAAGGAAAAGGTACATCACGAAACTAGCTCGAACTTCTCTCGGAAGACAAAACTGTGCACTCCTCTCCGATGATGCGATGTGTGTAACGGCGGTCAACATACACGTGGTACTCCAGCACAACGCGACGTATCTCACAGAAGTAGACATCTGGCGTCTGTCTCCCGTACAGCAGCGGTCCAACGTGGTCGGAAGAAGTAGTGATCAGTGGACCACGCTCTAGAGTGTATCCGCCCACAGCAGACAGGCGACTCAGATGTGTGAGTTGGAACCTCGGGAAAGCGTCCGGTGTGACGTTCCCCTATCGTACTGCCCATGGTGAGAGAGTGCCGCTGCAGCTGCTCACGGACTACTGCTAGCTCCAAGCGTAGAGTTCCAGCAACTGAGTCTGAAGACTGGCCAAACTGAGCGGTCCTGTCAACAACATCGGTCTCGTACTGAGAGTCCGTGTAGGGGAAGTATGGAACATAGCAGAAGGAGGGTAGTTGAAACAGTAGTAATCCCTGCGCAGAGCTAGAGCTGCATCATAAGCTGCCAAGTGTACTGCCATGTCCACAGTGGAAGCTGCAGCCTCGTGCTTGTGCACAGTTACACCATCGTCTCCTTTGACCCAAACTGTAGCACTGTAGGAGGTCTGTCCGAAATCTCTAGGGATCTCGAACACCTGGTACTCTGGAAGATAGCGGAAACCGACATAGTCAGCCATGCCTCTGAGAAGCTTCGGGTAAACGGTAGTCCGCTCGCAGTAGGTCATACGCACCACCTGATAGTGCGCCATCTACATAGCAGTTTGAAGTAGAAGTAAGCCTCCGGAAACAAAAGGATTGATTGCACTGAACAGATTGTACAATGACAAAGAGATGATTCAAGTGAAAGATAGAACAACAACTGATTGATTCAAGATTGAAACTGAACATAGCCGAAGAGGTTGATAACTACCGAAACGACAAAAAAAACAACCTTCAAACACCTGCAACTATGGTACTACGGAAAACCCAGAACACGTGATGTCCTATTTTAAAATTAGAGATGAGAAGGGAAAAACATCGTAACACTTCCTTACCAGAAGAACAGGGAGGGTGGGTGGGGAAAGAAGTAAAAGAACAGAATTCCTACTCTCACGTTTAAGAATTTCCTGATAACTACAAAATATTTTTCTAGACTCAAACAACGACCAGTAGAAGGGAACCTGAGGGCGTTTAGGCTCTGATACCAACTGTCAGACCCTGAATTCAGGCTACACAAACAAAACGTATTGGTTGGGCCACACAACCAGGAGCATACTGGGTAATACCAACCCAGGAAACAGGCAGGCCTGGCTCGGAATGAATCATCGGCCGACAGCCCCTGGCGACCCCAACATCACATACGTCTCAAGATTGTACACGCAAGAACCCAAAATTCTACCAACTCGTATACTTCAAATCATGCACACATGGTATACGAGTCGGTTTTTAACAGAGTGGAAGATCACAGGATAAACCAAAGACACAAAGAAAAGAAATAATTATCCAACGCTCTCACTGAGAAAATATATCGAATGTCACCAAGCAGAGGACACATGTCCCAACATTACATCATGCAGCGGAAAAAACAAGCCAGTCTGAGAACAGACAAGAAGCAAAGGACTCAAGGCCGAAACGAAAAGTGAAGGCCCATCAACGCGGTCCACCAGGAAGAAGCCCAGGGGAACTCTAACTACTCGTCGTAGATCTCGTCGTCGAACTCCACGAAGTAGCCACCCACCTGGTCGTACGGAGTCTCCTCAACTGCAGAAAAACCACAGCCCGCGAACGGGTCAATACACCGGAGCGTATCGAACAATCTTAAGCTAACAGGTTACAAAACTGAAAGACTCCCAAAGTATGGGGTAGGTGGACTTAGTGGCATCAGCACTAGCAACCTAAAGAGACACGCTACAACTTCCGTCTAATTAGAGAGGGATAAGAGAGCGCATAAGTAACCAACTACAACTAACACCAATCAAAACCCATTCTCGAATTAACCCCCTCAACCAAGTATGAGAAAGCAATTCGGGAAAACTCACACATTATTTAGTTTTAGTTACCATTTATTGTGAAAGTAATTCTTTATTACTAGTCAAGTTAATCAACTGTGATTAGGTGTAAGTTGTCTAGATCTTGTTAGCAAGCATCATCACCAAGTCGTCCATAACCGTGGACACGGCTCATCGATAAGATTATACCCTACAGGGGTGCACTACTGTACCCATACTCGCATGATCAACCCAGTCAAAAACATTAGGGCCTCTCAACACGACTCATTCCTTCACTACAACATGTCAAAGTGCCACCCATATGAGTTGTTACCCGCGTCAGGAGTCTGGCCGAATCTCAATTTCGGACCCATTAGTTTCTGTCTGTGGGCCATGCGGCTCAAACCACAGTAGGAACTGTCCGCTTCGCGCGCACCACCCCTATATGACCCCTCGTATCAAGTAACCTCTCATCGAACATCATCATCATGCACATGCATATGAGCAAATGGAAAACCCGAACTACTTGCGGCACATGGACGAGCTGAGGATCCGTTCAAAGTCGAGGGGGGTTCCACTGCGCCACCCACAAGTGGTTAGTGCGCTTAAAGTTGGATCCGAGGACAAAATCTCAGTTCCTAGGTCGAGACGGAGAAGTACAAAGCACCTCGCAAGGCCTTCCGCCTGGTGTCTTATCTTTTAATTATAATACCCCAACATAAGACAACAGTTTATTAAAGTAGAACAATCTATCATACTAAGCACATGAGATAAAAGAACAGACGTACGACTCGCACAACCAACTCTAACCATGCACTACGACTCGCAAAGGCCAACAGGTAAACATGCAAGGGTTATAGGTTGTGGGGATAAAGCTGTATAGGCTCCAGGATAAACATGTGATGGGATCGCAGCTCAAGAATCGATAACTAGGATAGCATAGATCAAAACGCAAGGATGAAAACCAAACAGTCGTGTAACATGTTAGCAGAAGTTGTCTGGCAGCTCGTAGCCTGGCACGAAAGCTGGAACCTCAGTATTGTAGGTATTCGCAGCAGACACGTCGTCGTCTACCCAGAGAGAAGCCAAACACAAACAATAGGAAACATAATCAATAAAAGAAATGCGCAAGAAATTGATGTTGCAATATGGTAGGCGATGATTAGGTCACGTTAAAGCGGGGATGAAATCCCGGCAATTAATTATGGTGCAAATTATTTGTCTACACATCAATTTAAATGTTTATTAGCATGACAAGACATGGCATAGATGGTATGAGAAATTTAAATGGAATTAGGGCATTATATATTTATTACCCCACACATCCCATATTTAATTAATTAGTTGCCTTTGTTAAATAAAACTAAGCATTAAAAAATAAATGATGCAAAATGACATAAGAATATTATATTATTGTTCATTGCATTTTTCTGATATTAAAACATATATAGATTATTTTATTTGGAGTTATGGATTAAAAGTTATTGCATATTTAGTGTTAGTGTTGTTTCTGAAAGAGTCCAGGGACTTACCCATGATAGAAAACGTGAAAGGGAGGTCCTCTGTGCAAACAGAGAACTCTAGGGGGGCTCGGTGTAAAACTTCCAGCGCCCTGGTCTTTTTCCACCGGAGGACACTTAGCCGGAGAGGCTGCCCAGCGGGGCCTGGCGCTGACGAGCGGGCCCGGACTGTCAGTGGCATGGGCAAAAAATGGCCTTTTATTCCACTAGGCCGGGATTCGAACCGGAGACGCGAGCTGCGCGGATCGGTGCGGTGATATTAGCCACGGGGTCAGGTCAGTGTTGTTGTTAGGGTTAGATTAGGTTTAGTTTTAGGGTTAAATGGTTCTCTGTAACTGTCCTCTGACGAAACTGAAGAATTCCCGAGACAGAGCACGACGGCGAGGAGATTCGTCGGCGGTGGCTACAACCAGGCGGCGCCGTGGCGTCTGTGTGTGCAGGGGAAAAGCGGGAGGTGTCGCCGTTTGCATGCGCGTGCTCGGGGTTGAAGGGGAACCCTGTGGCCTCGGGTTCGTGTGCAAATTTGTCGCGGCCGTGCGGTGGCCGTGTCGTGCGTGTCCGGCACCGGCGGAATTCCGACATTGGGGGGACGAAATCGAAGGGGGAAAAGAGCAGGGGAGATGCAGCTCACCCCGGGGGTGCTGATGGCGAGGTGGGGAGACTCAGGGGCGACGAAGTCGAGCTGTCGGTGTCGGGGAAGAGGCGAAGTAGCCGCGGCCGGCGTCGAGCAAGAAGCTCCCGTGCGTTGCCTTTCTCGGCTCCGGAGTGCGTCGAGGAGATAGAGGAGGCAGAGGCGAATGTCCCGGCGTGCGGAGGAGGAAGGAGGGTGCGGGGTTCACGTCGGGGACGAACATGGTCCTTCGGGTTCCATGGGACGGCGTGAGCGAGAGGAGGGTGAGCGGCGATGGGGAAAAAGAGAGAAAGGGCTAGGGTTAGGGTTTGGGGAGCGCGGTGTAGCTAAATAGGAGAGGGAAGAGGCAGGTGGCGCCGGTGGGGGCAGCAGGGCAGTGGGGGAGGCCATGGCGTGACCTGGAAAGGTGCTCGCCTCCTCTGAGTCGTACGGAGGAAAGAGACGGAGCCGGTGGGCTGAGTTGGGTCGGGCTGGGCTGATTCGGCCTAGCTCGGCTAGGTTTTTTTTTCTTCTGTTTTTTCTTTTATTTCTTTTCTGGTTTTAGCGATTTAAAACAAAATAGAAGAATAAAAATAGATCAAAACTTTTGGACAATTTTATTAGTTTCAAAATAGTCATATTAATTACTGGTTTGATTATTTGTAAATAATTTGAAACTTTATTTGAATTTATTTGAGAAGGCATTTGAATTTAAATATGAAACTTAAATTTGGAAAAATTGGATTTGAAGCAATATATTTAATTAAATGCAAACACAAATGGAATGATGACATGATGATCCACTTTACTGCACAAGAAAGCACATATTTTAGGAAAGTTACATTTGGGATGTTACATATTCTGGTTTCCACCAGATACCTTTGAACCCGGATGATCAATTGAAAACTGCTTTTATTACCCCTTACGGGGCTTATTGCTATTGTGTCATGACTTTTGGTTTGAGAAATGCTGGTGCTACATACCAGAGATGCATGCAGAAATGTTTGCATGACCAGATAGGCCGGAATCCCGAAGTCTATGTCGATGACATAATCATAAAAACAAAGGAAAAATCTACTCTGATCGATGATCTGAGAGAAATATTCAAAAACGTAAGGAAATTCCGGATGAAATTAAATCCGGATAAATGTACATTCGGTGTCCCGGCAGGCAAGTTACTCGGTTTCCTGATATCAAGTCGGGGAATTGAGGTCAATGCGGGTAAAATATGTGCAATTGAGAGCATGAAGCTGCCAACACGTCTGAAAGATGTGCAGAAGTTCACTGCTTTCCTGGCATCCCTAAGTCGGTTTGTGAGCCGACGAGAAAGCCTTGCCCTTATATCAATTGATGAAAAAAGAGCAAACCTTTTGTATGGACCCTGCAAGGTTATGTGGCGTTCAATGATTTAAAGAAAATGCTCTCGACGGCACCAGTGTTGGCGTCCCCATTGCCCAAGGAACCCATGTTGCTCTATATCGCAGCCACCAACCGGGTAGTGAGTGTAGCCATAGTGGTGGAAATAGAAGAAGGGGACAAGGTAATACAGAGACCGGTGTACTATCTGAGCGAGGTGATCTCGACCTCCAAGCAAAACTATCCGCACTACCAGAAGATGGCATATGGGGTGTACTTGCCGTTACCAAGCTCAAGCACTATTTCCAAGAGCACCTGATCACTGTGGTGTGCGAAGCTCCCCTGGCCGAGATCATCGGCTGCAAGGATGCGACCAGCCGAGTTGCCAAATGGGCCATCCAGTTTGTCTCTGTATGCTCCGACATACGAGAGACGAGACACCATTAAGTCGCAGGCGCTGCTAGACTTCTTGGTGGACTAGGCCGAGATGCAGTATGAACCCCCACTTCCAGACTTCAATTTTTGGAAAATGCATTTCGATGGTTCCAAGGCAAAGATCGGATTGGGTGCCGGAGTGGTCCTCACCTCACAAAAGCAAGATGTGCTGAAGTATGTGCTGCAAATTCACTTCCGGGCATCTGACAATGTGGCCGAGTACGAAGCACTGGTTCACGGGCTCAATGTCGCCAAGGAAATAGGTATCCGCCGGATAGAGTGCTTTGGTGATTCCGACTTGGTGGTGCAGCAGGTTTCGGGGAACTAGGACACAATTGATACCAACATGGCCTCTTATCGGTTCCATGTGCAAGAAATATCCAGATTTTTCGAAGGCTGCGAGTTTAAGCACATACCAAGAGGAGAAAATGAAGCAGCAGATGTGTTGTCCAAGTTGGGGTCATCTCGGGATGCCATCCCACCCGGCATCGCTCTGGAGCATCTGAGGAAGCCATCTATTCAACCCTCACCCGAGTCAGAGTCCATCTTTATCCCCAAGGATTCTAGATCCGAAGCCGTGCCTATGGAGTAGAAGTCGGGAGCACTTCACTGAACCCGGGGACTGCACTGCTAAACTCAGGGACTCGACATGGCATGCATGCAGAGGTGTTGTCAGCTGAGCTAATGGATATAGATGCCCCCATATTCCATGTAAGGCCAGTACTGGGTTGGGCGCAGCCCATCATGGCGTACATATCGGATGACACCCTTCCGGAGAATGAGGTGGAGGCCAGACCGGTACTACGAAGATCCAAGGCCTACACCATCGTTAATCAAGAGCTGTACAAAAAAAGCGTCACCAAGGTGCTTCAGAGATGCGTGGAACCAGAAGAAGGACAAGAGATGTTGCTGGAGATACATCAGGGAGAGTGTGGGCACCATGCCTCATCACGGCGTTGGTTGCAAAAGTATTCCGGCATGGGTTCTATTGGCTCACAGCTTTGCAGCAAGCAAAAGACATTGTCCGGAAGTGTGGAGGATGCCAGAGATTTGCCCACAAGATACATATGTCGGCATCAGCAGTGAAGACAATTCCTATCACTTGGCCATTTGCTGTATGGTGCTTGGACATGGTGGGGCAGTATTAACCGGCACGAGGCAACATGACGCACATGCTGGTGATGGTGGACAAGTTCACCAAGTGGATAGAAGTCAAGCCAATCCGGAAATGTGATGGGCACACCTCGGTGTCATTCTTGAAGGACATCATCCTGAGATATGGCTACCCGCACAACATCATCACGGACAATGGCACCAACTTCCTTGTGGGGGAATTCGCTCGGTTCTGTGCGGAAAAGAGAATCCGGTTGGACGTGGCCTCGGTGGCTCATCCAGAGGCGAATGGAAAAGTCGAGAGAGAAAATGCCCTGGTGTTAGCCGGCATCAAAGCTCGTTTGATCGAGCCGCTATTGAGAACTCCGGGATGTTGGACAGAGGAGATACCGGCAGTACTACGGGGTCTCCGGACCACACCTAATAGATCCACCGGATATACGCCATTCTTCATGGTGTATGGTGCTGAGGCAGTTTTGCCAACCGGCATCCAGTATGACGCACCAAGAGTGACAATGTTCACCGAGACCAAGGCAAAAGAAGCCCGAGAGAACGATGTCGATTTGCTC
The DNA here is from genome assembly GCA_026929855.1 of Poa annua. Classification (NCBI taxonomy): domain Eukaryota; kingdom Viridiplantae; phylum Streptophyta; class Magnoliopsida; order Poales; family Poaceae; genus Poa; species Poa annua. The sequence goes on from CM049432.1 coordinate 27,154,543, forward strand.
GAAGAAGCAAGAGAGTTGGCGTTGTCTCGGTCCGCAATCTATCAGCAGAACCTCCGACGCTATCATAGCCGGAAGGTGCATCCCCGAGTATTCCGGGAAGGAGATCTGGTGTTGAGGCTGATACAGCGCACCGCTGGAATGCATAAGCTATCACCTCATTGGGAGGGGCCTTTTGTTGTAAGCAAATCATTGCACAACGATTTGTATTACCTTGTAGATGCATAGGAGGCAAGAAAAGGTGTAATGGAAAAAGCCGGTGAGGAAACCAAATGACCATGGAATGTAGCCCTACTCCGTCCCTTTTACACATAAAGGGCGCAGTGTATGTATCTCGGTCTCTAATCAATGAAATGTCGGCACCCCGAGAAGTTACTCGGGGACTGCCTTGCTCAATTTATGGTTGTGTTTGTTCAAATTGCATGTCGGCATCTTCGGGAGGAACCGGGAGACTGCCTTTTCATTTCAGTATCATCTCATGTTCTTTACTTATTATATGCATGCCGGCAACCCAGAGAAGAACTAGGGGGCTGCCTTGTATTTATTTATGTTTGACATATGCCGGAAACTCCCTCAACTCGGTTTCAGAGCTAAAGTACTATATGCCATATGAAATAATCTTGTGACTCGACTGACGAACGCCGTAATGGTAGTCAAGAGCAAAGAGCATGAAATATGGTAAATAGGAAAACAAACTCGGGGACTTGATTTAGAAGTTTTTTCGGCATATGCGTTTTACTAATCCGGTTTGTTGTGTTATTTATGTCGGATAATTTCGAACTCGAACTCGGATATTTGTAAGTATTGTATGCCGTGAACGGGGTTTCGTGACTCGACTGTCGAACGCCTGTATGGCAGACAAGAGCAGAAATCACCTAACTATGGTAAACAAGAAAATGAACCCGGGGACTCGTTGCGAAATAAACCAGCATAAGGGGCTATTCGTTAAAGCAAAAGTCAACCGAGATAGCATAAGACTTCTTAATTTTATATTACATCTACACCAGGCATTCCGGGGATTTAATGTTTGGACGTCAAAGTGTTTTCAGGCAAAACACGAAACAGATATCGGGCTAGGCCCGAGTCGCTTAAGGCACGGTGGGAGATGCCAGGTTCTCGACAGGGTCGGCAACATTTGGCACGGTCGCAGGCTTCTCGGCTTCTGCAGCACCACTGGGCGTAGAGACGACCTTCTCAGCGTGCGCGGCGTCGGGCGGCTGGAAGTCGGCGGCGCCTTCGTCGATGATGGTCTCGGTAGCCGCCACGGTCTCACCGACTTCCTCGCCACCGGCTTCGGACGTCTCGCCATCCGCACCGACATCCGCCGCTCCACCATCATCACCATAGTCCAACTCCGAGTCAGATTCAATGAGGCTTGTGATAAACGAGTCGGGATCTGCCCAACTCGCGAGGCAATGCGCAGTCTCTTGACGCAGCCGGATCTTCACGGGATCAGTATACCACTCCGAGATGGTGCGCAAGCTCTTGATCACATCAAGATTGAGCACCTCATACCAGCTCAGCACGTGCTGCAAGACTTGGTCGGCGCAGGCACGAGCGGATGACCGTTTCCAGGCGTTCAGTCGGCTTCCGGCATCCTGGAGAGAAGCGGCCAAGTCGGTGACCGAGGGCGGGGTGGCGACACCTGTCCATAACGCTCCGTGCGCATGGACCGCCGCGCTGAGGAGCCCGGTGCCGATGGTTCGGAGTGGGACTATCCGGGCCTTCAGTGCGATAAGGTGGTCATCAATGTCCCATGCGTCAGAGGCCGGACCTTTCCCTGCCCTTTTCTCCCGTGCGGCGGCGATCGCAAGATTGGCGGCTTCCCGGGAGTGCTCGAAGTGCCCTTGAGAGAGAAGAACTGTCACATGGACAAGCCATAAGGCGATGTCGGAAATATAGGAAGACATAGCAAAGAAGTCGGGACACTTACTGTTCATATCCTAGTTAATACCGGTGAGCTCGGTCAGCCAGATATCCTGCTTGGGCCGAAGGAGGGCCAACTCGGTCTCGGCAGCATGGGCACGCTCCTCGTACTGGTCCAAGGTCTGCTTCTGTTCTTCTTGCTGGCGTCGACGAAGTTTTTCTTGGCCTTCTCCAGCTCGGCGCTCAGCCGCGAGACCCCGGACTGCGCCTCGGTCAGCGCAGATTTTTGATCCACGCTGATCTTGCACGCGGCGTCCCGCTCTTCACGCATTCGCTCCTCCGACTTCTTGGTCTGATCGAAGTCGGCGAGTAGTGTGTGGAAGATGCTGCTGCGCCTCTTGATGCAATCCTGAGAAAAAGCATATCCGACATCAGTCACGGGGACTTCGGTGAGGCAAGGAATGATAAGAAATTTGTCAAGATCCGCACTCGAGGACTGGCTACTCAGTGGATTTTAGGTCCCCAAGGGCGGATCTCGGGGACCGGAGATGAAAAATTTTCAAGATCTGCACTCGAGGACCGGGTACCCGATGGAGTTTTGGCCCTCAAGGGCGGATCTCGGGGACGGGAAATTGAAATTTTATCTAAGATTCGTGCCTAATAATCTACTACTTGGTTGAGTCTCGGTCAATAAGCTTCAATCTCGGGGACTCGAGATAATAGAGATAGAAGACATACATCCACTACTCACGTAGCTTCCAAGACCGCCACCTGGAGCGCGTACATGGCCTACGTGTTGCGGCTCGAGCCAGCACTATGTAGGTCTCCCAGGATCTCGGAGGCATCGGCCGCGAACCAGGCCAAGTTGTACTCGTCAACCGTGCGCAAGCCGGTGACGGTAGTCACGCTCACTGGACCGGCTTCCCGGGATCCTACAGGGACAACTGCGCTTACAGAGGCTCGCAGAGCTTGCAGGGCAGCTGTGGGAACATCGACAGGAGGCGGTGGAAAGACGGAGTGCTTACCCGGCGCAGTAGGGCCCTTAGCCAAAACCAGGTCCTGAGTCGAGGATCTCGCGGGAGCGCTGGCCTTGGCAGGCGTTGACTTCTGCCGGAGGGCTGGCTGCGTTGTTTCCCGGTTTGGGAATCCGGCTGCCGAGTAGTCTTGGCAGAGGGCTGCTTCGGCGGCGGCGACTTCCGCTGGACGAGCCGTGGTGTTGACCGGGGCACAACTTGGCTTGGGGGGCTCATCACAACCGCCTCAAGGACGGGAGACGCCAGTCGTCGTGGCTGATCCGGGATGACGGGGATCTCGGGGGCAGCGGACTGCGTGGCCGGGTTCTCGGTGGCCACAGGGTGCTCACCCGAGGTCCCGGTATCCACAGCAGTACCTGAGGTGGGCGCAGCTGACACTTCAGTCGTGTCGGGGCCAGGACTCTGTTGGCCGGCATCCCCCACCGAGCGGCGTGGAGGTGAAGGTGCAGCCCGAGTTGGGTTAGGAGATGCAGAGTCCCTACGGTGGGCGCGATCCGGCAGATTGCGGGAGGTCAAGGGCCGCCCTGCAAGAATAGAAGGCAAGTCAGAAGAGATCCCGGGCAAGGTCCGGATAGAACAATTCGGATCAGTGTTAACTTACCCAGTGGATGCGGCAGGGGGACTTCTCCTCTACCGGGGAGCCTTGTCACCCGGGCGCTTGCTGGTCTTGGTCCTCTTGACCGCAGCACCCGAGCTCCCGGCCTACGCGGCCTCGGACGCGGCGCGCTTGGTCGTGGCGGCTACAGCCGGAACTACTGGGAGGGCGAAGTTGATAGGACGAGCATCAATTACATCAAGTATTCGACATCATCATCTTCGTCAGATTCAACTCGGATAGCATCTTGAGCTGAAGGCTTCCCTGGGGCAGGAGCACGGGCTAGGGGGGTCGAGAGGTGATCCTCGCCGTCGGGATCCTCCGCGGGCATCTTCTTCGGCCTTGGCAAATTGGCCACGAAGTTGTCACCGGCGTGCATCGCGTCCTCTTCGATTTGACGCTCGAACAGCTGTAGTGAAAAGGGGAAGCTTAGAACAAGGTAAGGATATCAGTGTTACACAGCAGCCGAGATGGCGCAGATGTCGGTAAGTGCACGTGCACGCACCTCCTCCGGTCAATGTTTCCGGGTGGACGGGATCAGTCCCCACGTCCAATCCTCTGTCATTTTTGTCCGAGCAATAGCTCGGACGTGACGGTAAATGGCGGGTTTGTCTAACTCGAAGATGCTTGTCCGGGTTGGGTCGTACAACCCCCTGATGAAGCACATCTTGTGCACCGGGGTCTGGAGAGGGCAAACCCGGCGGCTGATGAAGGTGCGCAGGAGGTCGTCAGCCATCAGGTCCTCCGCAAGAACGGTTAGGACGTCATGCATATGATCTACCTCCTCAGACTCAAGGAGGTTGGACCCAGAGGCTGAAGTCGGTCGAAGGGCCCATGGCGAACTCCGGAAGGTTGAGGTAGTCCAGAGTGGAGGAACTCGCTTCGTCTTCTGGTGCGGCCAGATTCCGCACGTAGAAGAAGTTGCGCTGCCATTTCCGGTAGGACTCCAGATCCAGGATCTGCGGGAATCCGGAATCTCTGCCGAGATACCGAGATAAGCCTCCGCGTAAGAGGCGAAGCAAGAGAGCATCATGATGGCGTTAGCCGGGAGATGATGTGGTTGGAGGCTGTAGGTGTCGAGTAAGTCGCGGAAAAACGGGCTGGCTGGAAGGCCAAACCCGCGCTCAAAGTGAGTGACGAACACCACTCGCTCGCCGGGTTGGGGTGCGGGCCCGACCTCGCCTTCTGGAAGTCGACTCTCGACTTGGGGTGGAATCCGGTGCGTCCGGTACAGCCAGTCGAGATCCCACTTGCTGGCCTCGGAGCTATCCCAACACCACCTAACACTTTCGTCGACCATCTCGGCGGCCTCAGAGGACATGCCGGAGCTAATCTACAGTCGGAACGGCCTGTTAGTCGCGTCAGCATGTCAGAAGTGAGAGGAACTCGGGTTAAAAACTACTTCTATTGACCGACATCCTATCGCATGGATCTAGCGGAGCAAGTTAAATGGAAGTTAATGGGAGCAAAATTTAGGGTTCTAGGCTGTTCTTAAGAAGCCAGGCACGAGCAGAGGCAGTATGAGCAGAGGCACATCGAAAATAATCATCTCCGTTATGCAGCTACAACAAACACCTCGCAATGTGCGGTAGCCAAAGATCTACCGAGCCAATCCGCAGTCGATTCATGGAGGTGCGTGATGAACTCTCGAATAACACCGACCGCCGCGACCGTGAATCAATCTAGAGGAGGGATCGAGAAACTCACCAGATAAGATGGAGGTGCCGAGGCGCGGGAGAGGCGTGGACCAATGGCGGATGCTGCGGGCTCGATCGGCGGCGTTGTGCGCTCGAGCGAAGCACGGCGGCGCCGGCGGAGCGCTCGGGAGGCGTGTGGGGAGCAGGGAGACGGAGTGGGGAAGAAGAAGAGGCGACCCCTCCGTTTCCCCTATTTATGGGGAACCCCGGCGGGCTGTTGCCGAGTTTCCCGCCCACGATATCCCAAATCGTGGGTGGGATCGTGTTGTGCCGGTGCGCACACGTGGCCACACCCTGAGACGTGCGATGTGACACACCGCAGGCCACAGGGCTGCAACGGTTGGCATGCCGATCCGGTGCGGACGCCGGCGCGGGACCCGAGCGGCATGCCGCTAAGTCAAAAACACTCAAGTGCTTCAATGACTTGACAAGACATCGGGTGGCCCCGCCTGGCAGGTGGATCTTGTCGGTATGTGGCGTGGCACGTTTGTCTCCGGTCCGACTTAGGGGTGTTATCCAAAGTGTGACGAGTCAATTTCTCCGGGATAGGTCATCCCGGCTGGGTCGATCTCGGAAGAGGTATGTCGGGAAAGAGTATCCCGGTCGTAGAAGCAAAAGTTAACTTTGGGTGCTTGGTTTATCTTTTTTTGAACCTGGTGTTGCACTTCACCTTATGTCGCTGCACAACACCAGCTTCAGGGACTAGTGTCGGGGGGCTGCCCCCGGGGTAGGGCAGAACTCGGTACAGATCAGCAGTATGGCTCCAGGGAATGACCTTTAGGAAGTGCTTAGAGCTGTTATTTGATACGTTGAAGGGGCAACTTGACCCTTGGGTGGTTTTCAGAGCCAGAGTGCCTCTTGGAGGCCGCAAGGGTCATCTGGGGAGACTATAAATGTAACAGCCCTACTGTATCTTTCCTTTTGGTGTGCAATAAAATTGTTGAATCATGTCATCATTCCATAATTGGTTGCATTTAATTAAATATGTCTCCCAAATGTGTTCTAAATTTAAAAATTCTTATTTTGAATTCAAATGCTTTCAAATAAATTCATTTGAAGTTTCAAATTAATTATAATTAACCAAACTAGATATTAATATGTCTAATTTGAAACTAGCAAAAATTGCTCAAAAGTTTTTATGAGGTTCCTTTCTGTTTTGCTTGGAAAAATACAAAAACAGAAAAGTTTTTAAAAAGGAAATTCAAAAACCAAAAAAAAAAAAAAAAAAATGTGGGGAGGGAGCTCCAGGCCGAACTGGGCCACTCCCTGGCCCAGCAAACCCCCAGCCCGGCCCGTTTTCTTCTTCCTCTTCCTCCGTACACCTTTACAGCGTGGAGGAGCAGAGAGGCCATGGCGTGGAGCCTCTGCAGCTCGCCCCCACGCCCTTTGCCCGGCCCTCTCTCCCCTTCTCTTTAAACCGCGCAGCCGGAGCGAAACCCTAACCCTAGCCCCCAAATTTTCCTCCTCCCCCGCCGCCGCACGCTCTGCTCCCCGCAACGCCGTCGCCATGGCCGTCGGGCCCGAGCTCGCCTGCGTCTGACTCCGGCCGCCATCTTCTTCCCCCGCACGCCAGCAGCGCCTCCCCGACCTCCTCTTCACCCTTGACGCGAGCAGGACGGACGGGAGGCACCCCTGCTTCTTCTTCTTCCTTCCACGACGCCGCACGGCCGAGCTTCTTCCCCGAGACAGACGAGCCGCTCCCGACCTCCCCGCGCCTCCGCGACTCGCCACCGACCTCCCTCGGTGAGCCGCCGTCGGAAACCCCTCCTTCCCCCTTCTTTTTCGTCTCGGAACGCCGGAGCTCTCCCCTGCGCCGGCGAGCACGCCTCGGACCGCCGGCGTCGACCACCAACTCCACCTCCCCGCGTCTTCTTTCTTCGGCCTGGGCACAAAAACGAGCCCCCGAGCGATTCCTGCACCCTAGCGCACACACACCGCAGCCACAGCGCCGCTCCCAGGAGGTCGTCGGCGTCGTTTTTCCGGCCGCCGCGCGCTGTGTCCTCTGCAGGTCGTCAGGCACCGATGGATCTTCAGTTTCGTCAGTTAGCCGATTGCCGTACCTGTTAAAAAGAGCGTTTCCGTTTCCCTGTTAACAACACGCACCAGCTCCAGTGGTTAACACCACCGATCCATACACGCCGCGCGCGCGAGTTCGAATCCCCCCGGGCGCAGTGGTAAATGCCCCATTTTTGCGCCGCCCACTGACAGGCCTGGCCCACCGGTCAGCGACCGGCCAGGCCGGCGCGGTCCAGTGAGCGCCACGCTGGCGCTGGCCCCGCCTGGCAGTGGCTGGGTATGCCCCCGCTGCGGTGAGAAAAGTCCGGGGCTTTGTCTTTTTGCACCGAAGCCCCTTCCTTTATGTTTTTGCACAGAGGACCTCCTCTGCTAGTTTTCTTTCACGGATAAGTCCTCGGGTTTTACAGAACCACCCCTACACTTATAAAATGCATAACTTTTAATTCCTAACTCCAAATTAAATAAACTTTAGATGTTTTTATATCAGAAAAATACAATAAACATTAACATCACATTCTTATGTCATTTTGCATTAGTTATTTTAAATGCTTAGTTTAAATTAACAAATGCATTTAATTATTTAAATATGGAGTATGAGGGGTAATAATTATATAATACCCTAATTCCATTTAATATGCTCATACCTTTTATACCATATCTTGCCATGCTATTAAATATTTAATTTGAGTTAAAAATAAATCACTTGCAATTAAAACACTAAACATGGAAGGTGTTGGGCAGTTAATGCCTATTCCATTTAAATTAATTTGATCACCACACCTGCTATATATGAAGTAACATTTAAATTGTTGGATCCCCAAATAACTTGCACCCTAATCTTTTGCCGGGATTTCATCCCCGCTTTAATATGACCTAATCATCTCATACCATCTCGCAGCATCATTTGTTTGCGCATATCTCTGTATTGATTATTGTTCCTATTGTCTATGTTTGGCTCTTTTTGGGTAGACGACGACGTGACTGCTGCGAGTACCTACGACATTGAGGTTCCAGCTATCGTGCCAGGCTACGAGCTGCCAGGCAAGCTTTTGCTAACCGGTTACACGATTGTCGGGTTTTCATTCCTGCCTTTTGATCTATGCTATCCTAGTTATCGATTCTTGAATCGCGATCCCATCACATGTTTATCCTGCAGCCTATACAGCTATATCCCCACAACCCAAAACCCCTTGCATGTTTATCTGTTGGCCTTTGCGAGTCGTAGTGCCTGCTTAGGATTGGTTGAGCGAGTCGTTCCTTTGTCTTTATCTCATATGCTTAGTATGATATATTGTTCTACTATAATAAACTGCTGTCTTAATTTGGGGCTCTATAATTAAAAGATAAGGCACCAGGCGGAAGGCCTTGCGAGGTGTTTTGTTCTGCTCAGTGTCGACCTAGGAACTGAGATTTTGTCCTCGGATCCAACTTTGAGCGCACTAACCACTTGTGGGTGGCCCAATGGAGCCCCCCTCGACTTTGAACGGATCCGCAGCTCGTCCATGTGTCGCAAGTAGTTCGGGTTTTCCTTTTGCTCATATGCATGGGCATGATGATGATGATGATCGATGAGAGGTTACTTGATACGGGGGGTCATATAGGGGGTGGTGCGCGCGAAGCGGACAGTTCCTACTGTGGTTTGAGCCGCATGGCGCGTGGACACAAACTAATGAGTCCGCAATTGAGATTCGGCCGGACTCCTGACGCGGGTAACAACTCATATGGGTGGCACTTGGACTTGCTGTAGTGAAGGAATAAGTCGTGTTGAGAGGCCTTAGCGGGTTGATCATGCGAGTATGGGTACTGTAGTGCACCCCTGCAGGGTATAATCTTATCGATGAGCCGTGTCCACGGTTATGGACGACTTTGGTGATGATGCTGGCTAACAAGATCTAGACAACTTACACCTAATCATCGTTAGTTAATGTGACTAGTAATATAGTATTAACTACATCCTAAATGGTAACTAAAATTGTTAAGTGTGAGTTTTCCCGGATTGCTTCCTCATACTTGGTTGAGGGGGTTAATTCGAGAATGGGTTATGACTGGTGTCAGTTGTAGGTGGATATTTAAACGCTCTCTTATCCCTCTCTGATTAGACGGAAGTTTAGCGTGTCTCCTTAGTTTGTTAGAGCTGCGGCCGCTAAGTACACTTACCCCCATATTTTGGGAATCTTACAGTTTTGTAACCTGTTAGCCTAAGTTTGTTCGATACGCTTCGGTGTATTGACCCGTTCGCGGGCTGTGGTTTTTCTGCAGTTGAGGATCCTTCACTCGACCAGTTGGGTGGATACTACGTGGAGTTCGACGACGAGAGCTACGACGAGTAGTTAGAGTTCCCCTGGGCTACTTCCTGGTGGACTGCGTGGATGGGCCTTCTTTTTCGTTTCGGCCTTGAGCCCTTTGCTTCTTGTCTGTACTCAGACCGGTTTGTTTCCGCTGCTTGATGTAATGTTGGGACATGTGTCCTCTGATTGGTGCCATTTGATATATTTTTGCTCAGTGAGAGCTTTTGGATATTATTTCCTTTCTTTGTGTCTTAGGTTTATTCTGTGGTTTCAACTTGTTAAAAATCCGACTCGTATACCATGTGTGTATGGTTGAAGTGTACGAGTTGGAAGACTTATTGGATTCTTTCGTGCACAATCTGGAAACGTACGTGACGTTGGGGTCGCCAAGAACTGTCGGCCGATGATCCATTCCGAGCATGGCCTGATTCTTCCTGGGATTGGTAACCCCAGTATGTTCTTGGTTGTGTGGCCCAACCGGTACGTTTTGTTTGTGTAGCTTGAATTCAGGGTCTGACAGTTGGTATCAGAGCTTAAACACCCTCAGGTTCCCTTCTACTGGTCGTTGTTTGAGTCTAGAAAAATATTTTTGTAGTTATCAGGAAATCTTAAACGTGAGAGTAGGAATTCTGTTCTTTTACTTCTTTCCCCACCCACCCTCCCTGTTCTTCTGGTAAGGAAGTGTTACGATAATTCCCTTCTCACCTTAATTTTTAAAATTTAGGACATCACGTGTTCTGGGTTTTCCGTAGTACCATAGTGCAGGTGGTTTGTGTCGCTTTGGTGGTTATCAACTTCTTCGGCTATGTTCAGTTTCAATCTCGAATCAATCAGTTGTTGTTCTACCTTTCTCTGGTTTTCATCTCCTGGTCATTGTACAAGTTGTTCTGTGCAATCAATCCTTTTGTTTCCGGAGGCTAACTTCTACTTCAAACTGCTATGTAGATGGCGCACTATCAGGTGGTGCGTAAGACCCACTGTGAGCAGACTACCGGTTACCCGAAGCTTCTCACAAGCATGGTTGACTATGTCGGTTTCAGCTACCTCCCGGAGTACCAGGTGTCCGAGATCCCGAGAGATTACGGACAGACCTTCTACAGAGCTACTGTTTGGGTCAGCGGAGATGATGGTGATACTGTGCAGAAGCACGTTGCTGAGGCTTCCACTGTGGACATGGCAGTACACTTGGCAGCTTACGATGCAGCTCTGGCTCTGCGCAGGGATTACTACTGCTTCAACAACCATCCATTCTGCTATGTTCCATACTACCCCTACACGGACTCTCAGTACGAGCTCGTGGCTCTGGACATGACCGCTCAGTTTGGCCAGTCTTCAGACTCAGTTGCTGGGACTCTACGCTTGGAGATAGCAGCACTCTGTCAGCAGCTGCACCGGGCACTCTCTCACCTGGGGCAGTATGACAGGGGGAACGTTCCACCAGACGCTTTCCCGAGGTTCCAGCTCGCTTTTCCGAGTCGTCTGTCTGCTGTGGGTGGATACATTCCAGAGCGGGGTCCTCTGATCACTACTGATCCAGACCACGTTGGACCACTACTGTACGGGACACAGACGCCAGATGCCTACTCCGTTCAGTTGCGACGCATTGTGCGAGACCACCGCCTGTACTGCGATCGTCGCTACACCCATCGCAGCAGCCTAGTTTCGTCTTCTGAGGGAAGCGAGAGCTAGTCTTCGAGTTGTATCTTTTCCTTGTTGTAGTAGCTATCCTTTGTACTGAAACCGTGTTGGTTGTACGGATGGTTAACTTTGTACTAGTAGCTGTCCTTGTAGTACTGAAACCTTGGTGGTTGTACTGATGGCTAACTAAGTATATGGTTATGAACCTTTGTTGGGAGAAGCTTATCCTTGTTATCCTACAGTTTGCAACTGTTTTTCTGAGCAAGAATTCGACTTTCCAAGTTTTCCCTGGCTTTGTGTATCTTGTCGCTGTTCTAATATCCAATGTCTCCAGGATGACGAACACCAGGAACAACCGCAATGCGGAGGACGCACCACCACCGCCTCCAATCACGGAGTTGCTTGGTCAGATGACGCAAGTTCTGGCTCAAATGGCCGAGAACCAAGTCTCTCAAAACAACAACGGGCATCGCAATGAAGGCAATGCACGTGTGACCATCAAGGACTTCCTCGGTCTGGGCCCAAGGAACTTCGCTTCCCCCACTGAGCCGCTGGAAGCTGATGATTGGCTTCGCGAGATGGAAAGGACCCTTGCTATCGCCCACGTGGCTGAGCATGACAAGGTACCTTACGTGTCCTACCTGCTTAGGGGCAAGTCTGCCTCATGGTGGGAAAACTTCCAGGCTATGAGAGCTCCCGCGGGGGTTACCACTTGGGGGGATTTCAGGGCAGCCTTCCTGCGCCACCACATCCCAGAAGGTCTCATGGACAGGATGCGCGAGCAGTTTAACTCGCTGTCGCAAGGCAAGATGGACGTGATGGGGTACAATGGCGAGTTCAATCGCCTTGCTCGTTACGCTGGAGATGAGGTGAACACTGAGGCCAAGAAGATGGCCAAGTTCCGCAAGGGTTTCAACCCCGCGCTCAAGTACAAGCTGAACCTCGTCAAGGCCAACAACTTCGAGGACCTCTTCAACATCGCGCTCAATGAGGAGCATGGGAGCAAGGTCTTCGAGGAGTCGCGCAAGCACTCTCGTGAGCCAACTCTTCTTCATCGTCAATCGCCGCCACTCCTGCTCAGAAGCGTCGGCTCTGGGTGCCTAACAGCGCCTTCGCACGAGCTACCTACGTGCCAGGACCTCCAGGACTCGCGCCTCGCCCACCGAACCCGGCTCTTGCTATGAGGGGTTTCGGAGGACCGCCAAGGCCAACAGGCGCTCGCCCCAACGTGACCTGCTACCAGTGCGGGAAACCGGGCCACTACTCCAACAACTGCCCGGAGACCCGTACACTTCCTCCACCACCTCGCCCTTCTCCAACTCAGGCGATGGTCCGCGCACCTGCCCCGACTAGGCCTTTCGTCCCCAACACCAGGCCGCCGGCACGTGCTGCGCGGGTGAACCACATCAGCGCTGAGGAAGCAGAGGAAGCTCCAGAAGTTGTCCTCGGTATACTCCCTGTTAATCATATTCCTGCTAAGGTCTTATTTGACACAGGTGCATCGCATTCTTTTGCATCACAAGCTTTTGCACAAATGCATGATCTCTCTTTCGAGTCTATGTCCAATGGTCTTAGCGTCACTTCCCCCGGTGTTCAGACGTACTCTTCCAAGATAAGCCTCGACAATGAAATCCAAATTGGAGGCCATATCTTCTTGGCATCTCTAATAATTCTCGGCAATTCTGATATTGATGTCATTCTGGGCATGGATTGGTTGAAGGCCAATCAAGCTAAGATAGACTGTTCCACAAAGACTGTAACTCTTTCTCATCCTTCTGGACAGATAGTCTATTCTCCAAACCAAACATCTTCGGCTCGCCTTTTCGCTCTCAATGTTGATCCTCTTCTTTCCATAGAAGCTATTCCGGTGGTCCGAGACTTTCCTGACGTCTTTCCTGAAGAGTTACCAGGTATGCCACCTGACAGAGCCGTCGAGTTCGTTATTGAACTAGAACCGGGCACTGCTCCTATCTCCAAACGTCCTTACAAGATGGGCCCCAAGGAACTGGCTGAGCTTAAGAAACAGCTAGAGGAGTTGGAAAGGAAAGGTCATATTCAACCTAGTACTTCTCCTTGGGGTTGTCCTACTCTATTTGTCAAAAAGAGGGACACGACTGAGCGACTGGTTGTTGACTACCGTCCTCTGAACAAGAAAACCATCAAGAACAAGTATCCTCTCCCTCGCATCAACGATCTGTTCGATCAACTGGCTGGTGCTAAGGTTTTCTCCAAGTTGGATTTGAGGTCAGGTTATCACCAGATCAAGATCCGCAAAGAAGACATTCCTAAGACAGCTTTCACCACTCGTTATGGTCTCTACGAATACACTGTCATGTCTTTCGGTCTCACAAATGCTCCGGCGACTTTCTCACGTCTCATGAACTTCGTTTTCATGGAATACCTCGATAAGTTCGTGGTAGTCTATCTCGATGACATTCTTATCTATTCCAAAACCGAGGAAGAACACGGAGAACATCTACGTCTTATCTTGTTGAAACTCCGAGAACACCGTCTCTACGCCAAGTTCTCCAAGTGTGAATTCTGTCTTCCTAAAGTATCCTACCTTGGTCATGTCATCTCTTCTGAAGGCATTTCTGTGGATCCAGAAAAAGTGAAAGCCATTGTTGAGTGGTTGCCTCCTACATCGGTGAAACAAGTCAGGAGTTTCCTTGGCATGGCTAGCTATTGCCGTCGATTTGTTGAGAACTTCTCCAAAATCGCTAAGCCTCTCACCGATCTTACAAGGAAGGATAGAAAGTTTCTTTGGACTCCAAAGTGTGATGAGAGTTTCAATCTCTTGAAAGCTAAACTCACTTCTACTCCTGTTCTAGTTGGCCCAGACACTTCCAAACCTTTCCAAATATTCTGCGATGCATCTCTACAAGGACTAGGCGCAGTCCTCATGCAAGAACGCAAAGTTGTGGCTTATGCATCTCGTCAGTTGCAGCCTCATGAGCTCAACTATCCTACACATGATCTTGAACTTGCAGCAATCATGTATGCCCTCAAGGCTTGGAGACCTTATTTGTTGGGGCACAGCTGTGAGATTTTCACTGATCACAAGAGTCTCAAATATCTCTTCACTCAACCAGACTTGAACCTCAGGCAAACAAGGTGGCTGGAGAAACTCTCAGATTACGATCCTCTTACACTCCAGGCAAAGCTAATGTAATGGCTGATGCTCTCAGTCGCAAGTCATATTGCAACAACCTCATGGTTGAGGACATCCAACCTCCTATTCATGAAGAATTCAAGAAACTCAATCTTCAAGTGGTTCCCTCTGGTTATCTTGCAAACTTGATTGCCACTCCTACACTTGAGGATAAGATCCGTGCCGCACAGTTGCGTGATTCTGGTGTCAAGAATATCAAAGACAACATTGGCAAGGACAAGTACAAGAGTTTCTCTCTCGATGACAAGGGTACCTTGCTGTTTGAAGAACGCATTGTAGTGCCCAAACTTGACAGCTTAAGAGAACTCATTCTCAAGGAGGCTCATGATACTCCGCTTTATATTCACCCTGGCAGCACAAAGATGTACCAGGATCTCAAGTCAAGCTATTGGTGGACCAGGATGAAGCGTGAAATTGCTCGCTATGTGTCTCATTGTGATGTTTGCTGTCGTGTCAAGGCAGTTCATCAGAGACCACCTGGACTTCTTCAACCACTGCAAATTCCTGATTGGAAATGGGACAAGATCGAGATGGACTTCGTTACTGGGTTTCCAAAGTCCAAGAAAGGCAACGATGCAATCTTTGTTGTCATTGATCGTCTCTCCAAAGTGGCTCACTTCTTCCCAGTCAAAGAGACAGTATCAGCTAGTCAGTTGGCAGAACTCTATATGACAAGACTGGTTCCTTTACATGGTGTTCCTTTGGCAATAAGCTCAGATCGTGGAAGTATCTTCACTTCTCGATTTTGGGATAGCTTTCAGAAAGCCTTGGGTACCAAACTTCTGTTCAGCACAGCTTACCATCCGCAGACAAGTGGACAGGTTGAAAGAGTAAACCAGATTCTGGAAGATATGCTCAGAGCTTGTGTTATCTCCTTTGGCATGAAATGGGAGGATTGCCTTCCGTATGCTGAGTTCTCCTACAACAACAGCTTCCAAGCAAGTCTAGGCATGGCTCCATTTGAAGCTCTCTATGGCCGCAAATGTAGAACTCCTCTCAATTGGTCTCAAGCTAGTGAACGTCCATTCTTTGGGCCGGATATTATCCAGGAGGCTGAAGAAAAGGTTCGCATCATTCGTGACAATCTGAAGATTGCCTAGTCTCGGCAGAAAAGCTATTATGATAGCAAGCACAGGGACATGGTCTATGCACCTGGTGATCAAGCTTACCTTCGGGTCACTCCTCTGAGAGGCACGCAACGCTTTGGCATCAAAGGCAAACTCGCTCCGCGTTATGTTGGGCCTTTCAACGTTCTTTCAAGGCGTGGTGAATTGGCTTACCGTCTGGAACTTCCTCCAAACCTCTCCAAAGTGCACGATGTCTTCCACGTGTCACAACTCAAGAAGTGCTTCAAAGATCCAGGTCGTGCAGTTGATCATGGATCAATTGAACTTCGAGAAGATCTCTCTTATGTGGAACAACCGATTCGCATTCTTGACGAAGCTGAACGTCGCACCCGTAACAACACTGTCAAGTTCTACAAGGTTCAATGGTCTAATCATTCTGACGAGGAAGCCACATGGGAACGTGAAGACCATCTCCGTGCCGAATACCCCAACCTCTTTGTTGCTCCATGAAGAATCTCGGGGCGTGATTCCTTTGAGGGGGGGAGTGTTGTAACAGCCCTACTGTATCTTTCCTTTTGGTGTGCAATAAAATTGTTGAATCATGTCATCATTCCATAATTGGTTGCATTTAATTAAATATGTCTCCCAAATGTGTTCTAAATTTAAAAATTCTTATTTTGAATTCAAATGCTTTCAAATAAATTCATTTGAAGTTTCAAATTAATTATAATTAACCAAACTACATATTAATATGTCTAATTTGAAACTAGCAAAAATTGCTCAAAAGTTTTTATGAGGTTCCTTTCTGTTTTGCTTGGAAAAATACAAAAACAGAAAAGTTTTTAAAAAGGAAATTCAAAAACCAAAAAAAAAAAAAGTGGGGAGGGAGCTCCAGGCCGAACTGGGCCACTCCCTGGCCCAGCAAACCCCCAGCCCGGCCCGTTTTCTTCTTCCTCTTCCTCCGTACACCTTTACAGCGTGGAGGAGCAGAGAGGCCATGGCGTGGAGCCTCTGCAGCTCGCCCCCACGCCCTTTGCCCGGCCCTCTCTCCCCTTCTCTTTAAACCGCGCAGCCGGAGCGAAACCCTAACCCTAGCCCCCAAATTTTCCTCCTCCCCCGCCGCCGCACGCTCTGCTCCCCGCAACGCCGTCGCCATGGCCGTCGGGCCCGAGCTCGCCTGCGTCTGACTCCGGCCGCCATCTTCTTCCCCCGCACGCCAGCAGCGCCTCCCCGACCTCCTCTTCACCCTTGACGCGAGCAGGACGGACGGGAGGCACCCCTGCTTCTTCTTCTTCCTTCCACGACGCCGCACGGCCGAGCTTCTTCCCCGAGACAGACGAGCCGCTCCCGACCTCCCCGCGCCTCCGCGACTCGCCACCGACCTCCCTCGGTGAGCCGCCGTCGGAAACCCCTCCTTCCCCCTTCTTTTTCGTCTCGGAACGCCGGAGCTCTCCCCTGCGCCGGCGAGCACGCCTCGGACCGCCGGCGTCGACCACCAACTCCACCTCCCCGCGTCTTCTTTCTTCGGCCTGGGCACAAAAACGAGCCCCCGAGCGATTCCTGCACCCTAGCGCACACACACCGCAGCCACAGCGCCGCTCCCAGGAGGTCGTCGGCGTCGTTTTTCCGGCCGCCGCACGCTGTGTCCTCTGCAGGTCGTCAGGCACCGATGGATCTTCAGTTTCGTCAGTTAGCCGATTGCCGTACCTGTTAAAAAGAGCGTTTCCGTTTCCCTGTTAACAACACGCACCAGCTCCAGTGGTTAACACCACCGATCCATACACGCCGCGCGCGCGAGTTCGAATCCCCCCGGGCGCAGTGGTAAATGCCCCATTTTTGCGCCGCCCACTGACAGGCCTGGCCCACCGGTCAGCGACCGGCCAGGCCGGCGCGGTCCAGTGAGCGCCACGCCTGCGCTGGCCCCGCCTGGCAGTGGCTGGGTATGCCCCCGCTGCGGTGAGAAAAGTCCGGGGCTTTGTCTTTTTGCACCGAAGCCCCTTCCTTTCTGTTTTTGCACAGAGGACCTCCTCTGCTAGTTTTCTTTCACGGATAAGTCCTCGGGTTTTACAGAACCACCCCTACACTTATAAAATGCATAACTTTTAATTCCTAACTCCAAATTAAATAAACTTTAGATGTTTTTATATCAGAAAAATGCAATAAACATTAACATCACATTCTTATGTCATTTTGCATTAGTTATTTTAAATGCTTAGTTTAAATTAACAAATGCATTTAATTATTTAAATATGGAGTATGAGGGGTAATAATTATATAATACCCTAATTCCATTTAATATGCTCATACCTTTTATTCCATATCTTGCCATGCTATTAAATATTTAATTTGAGTTAAAAATAAATCACTTGCAATTAAAACACTAAACATGGAAGGTGTTGGGCAGTTAATGCCTATTCCATTTAAATTAATTTGATCACCACACCTGCTATATATGAAGTAACATTTAAATTGTTGGATCCCCAAATAACTTGCACCCTAATCTTTTGCCGGGATTTCATCCCCGCTTTAATATGACCTAATCATCTCATACCATCTCGCAGCATCATTTGTTTGCGCATATCTCTGTATTGATTATTGTTCCTATTGTCTATGTTTGGCTCTTTTTGGGTAGACGACGACGTGACTGCTGCGAGTACCTACGACATTGAGGTTCCAGCTATCGTGCCAGGCTACGAGCTGCCAGGCAAGCTTTTGCTAACCGGTTACACGATTGTCGGGTTTTCATTCCTGCCTTTTGATCTATGCTATCCTAGTTATCGATTCTTGAATCGCGATCCCATCACATGTTTATCCTGCAGCCTATACAGCTATATCCCCACAACCCAAAACCCCTTGCATGTTTATCTGTTGGCCTTTGCGAGTCGTAGTGCCTGCTTAGGATTGGTTGAGCGAGTCGTTCCTTTGTCTTTATCTCATATGCTTAGTATGATATATTGTTCTACTATAATAAACTGCTGTCTTAATTTGGGGCTCTATAATTAAAAGATAAGGCACCAGGCGGAAGGCCTTGCGAGGTGTTTTGTTCTGCTCAGTGTCGACCTAGGAACTGAGATTTTGTCCTCGGATCCAACTTTGAGCGCACTAACCACTTGTGGGTGGCCCAATGGAGCCCCCCTCGACTTTGAACGGATCCGCAGCTCGTCCATGTGTCGCAAGTAGTTCGGGTTTTCCTTTTGCTCATATGCATGGGCATGATGATGATGATGATCGATGAGAGGTTACTTGATACGGGGGGTCATATAGGGGGTGGTGCGCGCGAAGCGGACAGTTCCTACTGTGGTTTGAGCCGCATGGCGCGTGGACACAAACTAATGAGTCCGCAATTGAGATTCGGCCGGACTCCTGACGCGGGTAACAACTCATATGGGTGGCACTTGGACTTGCTGTAGTGAAGGAATAAGTCGTGTTGAGAGGCCTTAGCGGGTTGATCATGCGAGTATGGGTACTGTAGTGCACCCCTGCAGGGTATAATCTTATCGATGAGCCGTGTCCACGGTTATGGACGACTTTGGTGATGATGCTGGCTAACAAGATCTAGACAACTTACACCTAATCATCGTTAGTTAATGTGACTAGTAATATAGTATTAACTACATCCTAAATGGTAACTAAAATTGTTAAGTGTGAGTTTTCCCGGATTGCTTCCTCATACTTGGTTGAGGGGGTTAATTCGAGAATGGGTTATGACTGGTGTCAGTTGTAGGTGGATATTTAAACGCTCTCTTATCCCTCTCTGATTAGACGGAAGTTTAGCGTGTCTCCTTAGTTTGTTAGAGCTGCGGCCGCTAATTACACTTACCCCCATATTTTGGGAATCTTACAGTTTTGTAACCTGTTAGCCTAAGTTTGTTCGATACGCTTCGGTGTATTGACCCGTTCGCGGGCTGTGGTTTTTCTGCAGTTGAGGATCCTTCACTCGACCAGTTGGGTGGATACTACGTGGAGTTCGACGACGAGAGCTACGACGAGTAGTTAGAGTTCCCCTGGGCTACTTCCTGGTGGACTGCGTGGATGGGCCTTCTTTTTCGTTTCGGCCTTGAGCCCTTTGCTTCTTGTCTGTACTCAGACCGGTTTGTTTCCGCTGCTTGATGTAATGTTGGGACATGTGTCCTCTGATTGGTGCCATTTGATATATTTTTGCTCAGTGAGAGCTTTTGGATATTATTTCCTTTCTTTGTGTCTTAGGTTTATTCTGTGGTTTCGACTTGTTAAAAATCCGACTCGTATACCATGTGTGTATGGTTGAAGTGTACGAGTTGGAAGACTTATTGGATTCTTTCGTGCACAATCTGGAAACGTACGTGACGTTGGGGTCGCCAAGAACTGTCGGCCGATGATCCATTCCGAGCATGGCCTGATTCTTCCTGGGATTGGTAACCCCAGTATGTTCTTGGTTGTGTGGCCCAACCGGTACGTTTTGTTTGTGTAGCTTGAATTCAGGGTCTGACAATAAATAGACCCCCAGACCCCAAGAGCGGCACAAGCATCAGCAGAGGGTTCCTCTAAGAACCAGTTTCTCGAAGATGTCTTTGGTGAGAGCCTAAGACATCTTCGTGAAACTGGGCCTAGAGATACTTCTCTTACCTGACTGCCCGGATTCTAAGTGGAACCCGGGGTCGGCCGGAAAGGTCGTTTGGCGTGGAAGTATATCGGGTCGGCCGACATGGTCCCGGGCAGAGGACAACTCGGGGCCCGACTAGGCGTCCGGGGTAAAGGTTGATCGGCTTACCCACCTCGGTTCTGGCTACTTGTCTTTGTCATGCAGGAAGGACATGCCGGGTAATTGGAGTGAAGAACCGACATAGGACATGTCGGGCGGAGGTCAAGGAGCAGGTGCAGGCTTTCCGCCTGACACGGGGGAAATCATATCCCCCCTAACAAGGAAGCATAGTCACCTCCCGACTGACACGGGAGCGTGTCAGCCGGTACGACGACGCTGCGACAAGACCGGACATGCCTAGGCCAGCAATTCGGAAAAGGCTACTAGGCATGGGCGAAGACATGTCTTGTCTCTGACAGGGGGACAATGATGAACCAGGACGGCGCATGTGGTCCTTGCCGGCATGATGACGGCAGGGCTATGCCGGATAGCTCGGCGGCTGGGTCGCACTTGCCGGTGTCGACAGAACCGTTGGCCTGACCGGTGGGCCCAAGCCGGAATAGGGTTTCCGCCCCCCCCCCCCCCGGGTGGAACTCTATAAAAGACGCCATAACTCCTCATGTGGAGGGACGACCAACTTGTATGCCAAGAACTATAGTCTCATTTACTCCTAGAGCATTCACTCCCTCTCCCTCTCTAGTTCATCTAGTTCATCACCGAAATAGCTCAAGGAGCAAGTTGTAGATCTGGTGACATACATATAGTGAGAGGAAAGGCAGGAGTAGGGGTCTTACCTCCTCACGAGGGTCCCGAACCTGGGTATATCGTGTGTGTTGTCTTGCCTTCGTGCATTTGCTTGTGTTTTGGAGATGTTCGGGTGTGTTCTTCGGTGTTCTTGAGTGTTCCGGAATCTCTTACCGCGTGAGCTTCTCATCTCGCTAGCCCTCCCCGGATCCACCAGCGTCCGTCGGCCCCACACATTAGCCATCCTATGGCATCTGCCGTGATACCACCACGACAATTTTTACTTAGAAATAGGGACGTTAACCCTACCTTCGGAGATCATTTGAAACACAATTTTCAGCGAGTTCACATTTTTTTGCTTAGAAATGGGGCCGTTTACCCTACCTTTGGAGCTCATTTGAAACACAATTTTCAGCCAGTCCACTGGTTTTGGCTTAGAAATGGGGCCGTTTACCCTACCTTTGGAGCTCATTTGCAACACATTTTTCAGCGTGTCCACAATTTTAGCTTAGAAATGCATGGGGCCGTTTACTCTACCATGGGAGCTCATTTGAAACACATTTTTCAGCGAGTCCATAATTTTTGCTTAGAAATGGGGCCGTTTACCCTAGCTTTGGAGCTCATTTGATACACATTTTTCTGCGTGTCCACTATTTTAGCTTAGAAATACATGGGGCCGTTTACCCTACCTTGGGTGCTCATTTGAAACACATTTGTCAGCGAGTCCACAATTTTTGCTTAGCAATGGTGCCGTTTACCCTACCTTTGGAGCTCATTTAAAACACATTTTTCAGGCAGACCACCATTTTTGCTTACAAATGCGTGGAGCCGTTTACCGTACCTTTGGAGCTAATTTAAAACACATTTTTCAGCAAGTCCAAGCTAATTTGAAAATTTATATGGATTAGGGTAGCATTCAAAATCTGCATTTGGTGTGCCAAAATACCCATTTTGTGTCATTGAGGCAAATGGGGGTGGGCGAGCCAATATCCCCGTTGGGTCCGCCGTGGTCGACTCTTCAACGGGTGTACAACCCTTGTCCTACGCGCGTGTTCAATCAGATCGCAGAATGAGCTTCTCGCGGATCGCCCTGAGTCTGCCTGCAGATTCCTTCTAGAGGAAATCAGACGGCTGCAGATTCCTTGTAGAGGAAATCAGACGGCTGCAGATTCCTTGTAGAGGAAATGAGCTTCAAATATTAAAAAATTATTGAAAAATTGAAAATTCGTGCGCACATAGTCGTCTTATGTCATATACTAACGACTCAAGTTGAAGAACATGGTCTACATACATTCAAAATGAGAAGGGCATGGATCTCATGTGATATCGCATAACTCAAACTATGAGGTCTAAGGTTGGAGAGAAGTAGTTTTGGAATTGCAACATGAAATTTTCAAAAACCTCACATCCATGCTTAGTTTTTCATTTTCATGTTTTAAACTTGTTTAAATGTTGGTCAAACATAAGTTTGACCGATTTTGAAATAACCATACAAAATTCAAAAATTATCGAAAAATTGATAAACCGACGCACATAGTCTTCTTTTCTCATATACTAACGACTCAAGTTGAAAAACATGGTCTACATACATTCAAAAGGAAAAGGGCATGGATCTCGGGTGATATCGCATAACTCAAACTATGAGGTCTAAAGTTGGAGAGAAGTGGTTTTGGAATTGCAACATGAAATTTTCAAAAACCTCACAAAAGCTTCATTTTGGAGTGACTAAGAAGGATCCATGCTTAGTTTTTCATTTTCATGTTTTAAACTTGTTTAAATGTTGGTCAAACTTAGTTTTGACCAATTTTGAAATAACCATAAAAAATTCAAAAATTATCGAAACATTGAAAAACCGACGCACATAGTCTTCTTATGTCATATACTAACGACTCAAATTGAAAAACATGGTCTACATAAATCCAAATGAGAAGGGCATGGATCTCATGTTATATCGCATAACACAAATATGCAAATGAGAATTGTAACATGATAATTTCAAAATACTCACAAAAGTATCATTTAGGAGTGACTAAGAATGGTCTAGGCTTAGTTCGCGCCCAATATTTACACAAATGTGCGCATGTGCGTGCCTAGAGCACGCCGGAGATGCTCAGAGCGCGCCTAGAGCACGCCGGGCATGCTCTGACCGCGTCCAGAGTGTGCACTTAAGATGTTTGACAGAAGTACAATAACAAATATTACAAATTTCCACAAATGCTTAAAGCTTTGACTTGCTCCTTGTGTTCTTAGAATGAGCTACGACCTTGCTTCGGGTGCTCCTTGCTACGCCCTCCCACTTCTTGTGCTTCTAGGCTTGTTTGTTCCAATTTACGGTGATTCCTGTTGCTGGTGATGCTCCTGTTGCTGGTGATGCTCCTTTTGCTGGTGATGCTCCTATTGCTGTTGATGCTCGTGATACTCCTGTTGCTGGTGATGCTCCTTCTGTTGGTGATGCTGGAACCCAGGTACTTCCAGTGGCCGAAACTGGTGGTCTCGAAGGCGAAGCTACAAATTCCTCTTCCATTCCGGCAACTGCGGCCAAAAAAATGCCTCTCCTTCAGGATCTTCTTGTTCCATATCTGGTACCCCCATTCTTCATGAGCAGCTCATTTTGTTGCACGAGTCCTTGTTTGCCAGAAGCCTTTAGTTTTACCCATCTTACTTTTCTTTTCCCTGGCATTCGAAATTCAATTGAAACAGATATTCCCTAACAAATATGGAAAACTCTAGACACACGCACCTTTCAACAAACTCTCTTGCTATGGCTTGTGCTACTGCGGCGACTACTTCTGCTGCTCTGGCGGCGGCTGCTGCTGCTTCTGCTGCTTCATCTGCGCCCCATCCTTTCTCTGTTACAAATGTAGAG
Organism: Poa annua; assembly: GCA_026929855.1. Classification (NCBI taxonomy): domain Eukaryota; kingdom Viridiplantae; phylum Streptophyta; class Magnoliopsida; order Poales; family Poaceae; genus Poa; species Poa annua. Next base: position 27,178,144 of record CM049432.1, read on the forward strand.
GGGACTGCATTGTTGCACTTCTTTTGCATGTGCCCTAGTTCCCCACATCTTTTGCACGGACACCTCTTTACGGCTCTACCCTCTACACCTGGTCTTACTCTGTTTACCCTTGGCCTTCCAGGTTCTCTGTTTAGCGCCAGAGGGTATAATTTGAATCGTGGATCATACTCATCCCATTGTTCTTTTCCCAATAAAGCAGGCACATTATCAGCATATGCTTCCTTAAACTTGGCACATATTGATCAACAGAGAAATATTCAGACACATATTGATCACCTTTTCCCGTTTCGCCTCCGAGGTAGTTCATGAAGTAGATGGCATGTATACATGGCTTGCCACTGAGCTCCCATCTCTTGCAACTACATTTCTTGTTTGCCAAATCCACTAGATACCTCCAAACACGGTCTTTGAAGGTATATGGCAGCTCAGCTACTAAGCCTATGCATCTTTGCATATTCATAGCACCTTACATATTTCTTTCTCGTGCATGCAAATTCTTGATCACACTTGGGATGATGATATGGCCATCATATGAGTGTGCAATTCTATTGCGCAATACCATCTTCTCCATTATCAACTGCCTGATGCTGTCAAATATTTCCCACACCATTAGACCTTTCAGGTGCTTAATCTTTGCGTTGAAACTTTCAACAACGTTGCTTGTGACATACTCCACCTTGCAAAATGTTCCAAATAAGCTTCTCGTCCACATCTTTCCGTGATTTGCTTCCAGTTATTTTTCGACGGTATCATTTTCAACGTACATGGTCTTCAAGTGGTGTTTATACTTCTTCTCGTTGCATGTGTACGATGTTGGCAAAAGTTTTGCATCAAATACTTTCCCCTTATATTGCTTCTTGAATTTAGCTGCAAGATGTCTCATACATTCCATGTGCTTTGCTTGAGTAAACACAAGTCCTACAGCTCTATCCAAACCCTTGCAAGCATCTGTATGGATAACGAATCCAGCAGGATCCCCTATAAACTTGTGTAAATTGCCCAGCAACCACCTCCAGCTCTGCTCGTTCTCCACTTCCACCATACCAAAAGCAACTGGAAAAAGCCAGTTGTGTTCATCAACTGCACAAGCAGCTACCATTTGTCCTTTCCATTTTCCAGTTAGAGCAGTTGCATCACAGCCAAATATGGCCTGCAACCTTTACTAAACCCTTCATGGCAAGCCTTGAAAGAGACAAAAACCCTCCTGGAGACATTTCTTTCAAAAAAAACTTCCTCTCACTTTGGACCGCACAACCATATCATCGATTTCTACCAGACTACCTGGACTTCCCTTCTCCACCTCACCTTCGAATGCGTACAACAATTGAAAGCTATCTTCCCATGTAGTACCTTTTATCCTCGCTAGGGCCAGTTCTCTAGCTTCCCATACCTTCGAGTAATTCAGAGACGCCGACAACTAATATTTTTTAGTGATTGCTCTGGAGAGATCAGTTGCTCCAAGGCTTTGGTTCTGTCTTAGCGCTAAAGTCATCTCACTTGTCAGCCACTCTTTGGTTGCTAAGTGTTCTTTACGCCAGCCACCTTAGGGGCACAAGTGTGCCCATACTTGTTATGCTTTATCTCTATCATTCTTTCGCATCATGTTTGACACGAATCTTCTTTGGCGCACGAACGGCATGCAACTTCCATTTGCACCTCTCATCTGGGCAGTGAACCGTATACCTGTCTTTCTGACTCTTCTCAATGTCGAAAGTATTGTTGCTGAGGAGACAGAACGTTGAACTGCTAACCGAAGTTCATCCATATTTTTTAATCTTGTCCCTGAAACAAGCGTAGGAGCATTCCTATCCCATTCAAGCTCTAGCATGTCATCTCCATCGTATTCATCTGCAATCATCATGTCAGCGTTCTCCTCCTCCTCTTCAGGACTATCTTGTACAAGCATAGCGGCAGGGGCCCTATGTGACGCCCGAAAATCGGTACTATGTAGATTTAAGCGATCCCGCCGAAATCCGCATAATAACGATTTTAGGTCGCCCACCAGACATAATGTGCACGCCGAAACATGCGCATTATGTGGGTGGAATTGTGATAACATTACAACAGTTCCGATACATCCACAAATACAACAGAAGATAAAATTACAACAACGACTCGAACAAGTCAAGATAAAAATGATACAATACAAAGATTCAAATGATAGCGGAAGCAAAATAGTATCCGACTATGGATAAGATACGAATTGGACTAAGAGTCCTGAAGATAAGCAATGGCGCCATATCCCTGCCCAGCCAAGCCGGAGGGATTCCCAAGCTAACGTCGTCAGACTTCAAACCTTTTGACTGCACATAAAGCACATCCCAAAAGAGAGTCATGGCACTCCCTGGCAAGCAAAACCGACTTGCCTACTTTCTACACCATCTCCCAAAATATAGGGGAGGTGGACTTAGCGGCAGCAGCACTAGCAACCTAAAGAGACACGCTACAACTTCCGTCTAATCAGAGAGGGATAAGAGAGCGCATAAGTAACCATCTACAACTAACACCAAACATAACCCATTCTCGGATTAACCCCCTCAACCAAGTATGAGGAAGCAATTCGGGAATAGTCACACATGGAACAATTTTAGTTACAAGTTATTGTGAAAGTAATTCTATATTACTAGTCAGGTTAATTAACAATGCTTAGGTGTAAGTTGTCTATGATCTTGTTAGCCAGCATCATCACCAAGTCGTCCATAACCGTGGACACGGCTCATCGATAAGATTATACCCTGCAGGGGTGCACTACTGGACCCGTACTCGTTCGATCAACCCCAAAAGTAAAGCCAGAAGCTAGGGCATCTCAACACGGCAAATCTCTTCTCTACAACCCATCCAGGGAAACGCATGATTGTGTGCACGGCTAATCAGGTCCAGTGCCTGCGGGATACGACCTTCATAGCACTCTAAGAACGTGCCACCCTATATGAGAATCGACTACTCCATCATCATGAGATCGTTAGGTAACCATATGCATGCATCAAATGGAAAGCCCGAACTACTTGCGGCGCCCTGGATAAGAAGCGGATTAGATCGAAGCCGCGGGGGGCTCCATAGGGCCTCCCACAAGCGGTTAGTGCGCTCAAAATTGGATCCGAGGACAAGAACTGAGTTCCTAGGTCGACACTTAGCAGAACAAAGCACCTCGCAAGGCCTTTTGCCGGTGCCTTATCTTTTAATTATAATACCTCAAAGACAACATTTTATTAAGGTAGAATAACCTATCATGCTTAGCAGGTGAAATAAAAAAGACATACAGACGACTCGCACAAACAACTCTAAGCATGCGCTACGACTCGCAAGGCTAACAGATAAACATACAACAGTTATTAGGATGTGGGGATAAAGCTGTATGGGCTGCAGGATAAACATGTGATGGGATCGCGATAGAGAATCGAATACTAGGGTAGCAGAGATCAACGGCAGGAATGAAAGACAATGTATAGGTAAACAAGCAAACTTTGCTTGCCTGGAATCCCGCATGGAAGCAGATCTTGTCGTTGCTCACACATCTCAGCGTCGTATCCGCGAAGAAGCAACAAACACTGGAAAGCGTAAAAGATGAATTTTACAACTATGACAAAGGATTCAGCATGATCATACGAGAATGATGCATGGCATGGCAAGATGCAATACAATGCAGGTAATTCAAATTAAGCGGGAAAACAACCCCGGCAATTAATATTTAGGTGCAAGTTATTTATTTATCAGCAATATTAAATGTTGGTTAACATGGTAAAACATGGCATGGGTGATCTACTTAAATTAAATGCAAAATAGGGCATTATATATTTATTACCCCACACATTCCACATTTAATTATTTAGTTGCAATTAACAAATTACACTAAGCAACTAAAATAACAGATGCAAAATGGCATACAAATGGCATATTAATATTCATTGCATTTTTCTGATATTAAAACATATAAACATTATTTTATTTGGAGTTATAGATTAAAAGTTATTAACATATTAATTCTACGGGTGTTTCTGCAATTTTACAGGCACCTGTTCGTGATAGAAAATTTGACAGTGAGGTTTCTGTGCTAGGAACGGAGAGCTCAGGGACCTCGAAGTAATTATGCCAGCGCATGAGTCACTGACGGGTGGGACCCGCATGTTAGCGGGCGAAAAGAACTTAAAAAATTGGGCTTTTTATTCCAACGCGCCCGGTGGGTGTTCAAACTGGAGATCTGCTGGGTTGGACATAGAGGCACAACCACTTGGGATGGTGCGCTGATTGTGATTGCATTTGATGCGAAATTTAAATGAGGCAAAAGTACTTGGTTAACTGAATTTTAGGAACAAAAGATTCAGTGGTTCAGAGCACATAAAAAAAAGGTGGGAAAATGGGCGTTGGGTGATTTGATCTCCGGTCTCAGTATGGAAGATAAAAAGGAAACAACTGGGCTAGCACATGTTTGCTAATAGGATCGGAACAAAAACAGGATATGAAGCATCCCGGCGCGAAACTGAATTCAGCAAAAAAAGGTTCAGTTTTAGACTTCAGAGCACAAAAAAAAAGATGAAAATGGCATTCGGTAGGGTTTGATCTTTGGATCTCTTAAGTGCAGAGAAAGTAGCGTGGCCACTGGGCTTCATATTGGTTAATGGTTAAAACTGAACCGAACTCTATATGAACAGATTGGGTAACATTGACTGCACAACGACAGCAAAGTTCAGACTTTTTCTGAATCCGCTCGATGGGGACGAACGACAGAGGCGCGGCTGCGACTTCCAGTGCGCGCGGACGGGTGTGCAAGCGGGGAGGCGTGGTGCTACGGTGTGTGCTGCGGTGCTGAAGTGGTACGGGAGGCATCGGATGCGTGTGCGTGCTAGCGAGGAGCGACTGGAGCAGCAGCAAGCATAGGAGCTCGCAGCAATGGCGTCAATGGCGGACAGCGGGATGTCATGGACGATTTCGTCGGCTAAGGCACGGATTCGAGAAAAAAAAGCGGGGGAATCGAACCGGTGGCTCACCGTGGGGGTCCTCGAAGTAGCGGTGCGGCGCGGGGATGTCCGGAGATGGCGAATTGGGGCGGCGAACGTCGCTGGTCGTGGGGAAGAAGACGACGAGCTCGTCGCGCTGGGACCGTTATGGCTTAATTCCTTGGGCGTGGACGGAGGGAACGTCGATGCGGAGGTCCCAGTATTCACGTTGTTCCTTCGACTGCGTCGGAGCGACGGCGCCATGGTGAGGCTCTCTGTGGGTGTGGAGGAACAGAGGGAAGGAAGAAGAAGGGAGGCGGCGGCGGCGCTGAGGAGAGTGGGAGAGGGGCTAGGGTTTCAGAGGGCAGTGGGGAGAAGGCTTTAAGGGAGGGGAAAGGTGGGAGGAGGTGGGGGCTTCCATGGCGTCACGCCATGTGCGTCTCCTCTGTTGACTGCCCGTAGGAAGGAGAAGGGAAGGAGGTGGGCTGGGCTAAGTTGGGCCTGCTGCTCTCTTTTGTTTTCCAATTACCAGAAAAAAAAAAAGAGAGAAAAGAGATAAGAGAGAAAAAAGAAAAAGAAACAGAGGGAAAAGAAAAGAAATCCAAGATTTTATAAACTATTTTTCAAAACCCTTGTGATTTAAAATACCTTTGGAATTATCTACAAATATTATCTTGAGGTTGTATTTAAAATAGAGAGAGATTTATTATTTGTGAGAAAAAATAGATTTGCATAAAATATTATTTTGAGCTAAAATAAAATATGCAATTGATTAAATGCGTGATGATGTCATGACGGTGCAAAAAAAAAGAAAACAAACAATTTCTAATTTGGGAAAAATCCCGGGGCGTTACACCCTATGGCCCAATTTATCCATAAACTGAGGAAACATCTTCTCATCTTCATCGTCGTTCCGCGGCACACAATTGTCGTGCTCCACTTCATCGTCTGAACACATAGCATCTTCAGCATCTGCAGTGGGCTGACTTGCACTACTAGTGGAAGGCTGACTTATACTGCCATTGGGCTGACTACGAGGTAACGATGGAAGGTTTGCAATAGCAGCTGCCCCCTTTACTGTTGAAGTCTTTCGAAATTCATGTACAAGTCGTTTCCGAACCACCTCAATCCTAATTTTACCGAATCACTCGGTCACGCTCTAAGCAAATAAGTATACAATTGCAGTGTCACCGGCCAGTGGGATGAAACGGTTCTCCACAATTGACCAGTATTTGAGAACAACAATATCAACTACCCACCAGTTGTACCGGGCACACATAGCATTAAGCAAATCCTTTAGAGAAAAAGACGTTTCTACCACTAACTGATACCAAAAAAGATCGCCTAACTCGTGATCGTCCTCCCAGCGACTGGCAAATTCGTCTGACAAGCGAAAAGCGGTATTTGGATTCATCCTATTGAACAAAATTCATGGTGATAAAGGTAAAATTGAAGCCGTATTCAACTACATACATCACGAAATCGAGACAATCGATAGATTAATTGAGAGATTATGTACATACTTCCCCATCCAAGTGTTATCTGAATCCGATTTCACCCAGTCCTCGCCTTCAAAAGGCGGAACGGGCGGAACGGCGGGGCCTGGAACTGCCGCCATGGGTGCGTCTTCCAAGCGGAGGTTCAGTGCACCACCGGCGGACGGGGTGGCGCTAGGGCGGCGGTGGTAAGACGCGGGGTGGCGTGTCCGATCGGGATTTGGGGGTGGGGGTGGGGGAGGGAAGACGATGATTCAAACCTACCAACGGCCCAATTCAAAAAGCGTCGGCCAAAGGAAATCCCAACCGAGCCGCACACTAGCCGGGCCGCGCCAGGCCGACCCCACTAGTTAGGCCAAGTGCGGGTCAAAGTAGGTTGACCAGAGGGAAACGAGCGTTTGGCCGATATGCGAGCAAACCTGGGCACAGACCAGAGAAACCGCGTGGGTATGGCACAGACAGATAAAACTCAGCTAGGTATGGCACAAAACCAATTGACCCCTTTACTAAACCATCATGTTTACCATTAAGCAAATTAATATCTCAAAACAACATCAATGATTCAAGTGACACAATAATGATCTACAAGATTATGTATCATTTAGTTATACCATCTACCACATTTAGCATTTTTTGTTCTTAACAAACACCAGTCAACTTATTTAAAAGTATAACTCTCCAAGTATTTGACAATGAGATATGAGAGTATAACATTAGAAAACTAACAGCTATAGCTAGAGATGCATGAGAAACAAGAGCTAGAAAATATTGAAGTAACATAGAAGAATACTCAACAAATATAAGGGAAGAATACGAGTATTCATAAGAAAAAGTGGAGCGTGTCTCTCTCCCACAAAGGAATGGTAGGATACATTTTATTCAGAGAATGAAAATAACAAAAACAAACAGACGCTTCAAGTAAAGCACATAAGATGTGTCGGAATTAAAATATAGTTTCACTAGAAAGGACCTGATAGATTTATGAAGAAGGGGATTCCTTCGGCATCCCCAAGTTTTGACGCTTAAGTCTTCTTGAAACATGTTGGGATGACCCACCAGGGAATCCCCAAGCTTTGGCTCTTCCATCTTCTTGATCACATCACATCATCCTTCTCTATTGATTCTTGAAAACTTTCTCCACACCAAACTCAAAGTAATCTTCATTAGAGGGTTAGTGCATAATCAAAAATTATCATATTCTGTATGAACACAATGGCTACCAATGCTACTGGATAATAGCTACAGCCACTGATACTTTATGGAACAAAAAGATCCAATAATAATAGCAAAAGAGGCATTGCAAAATAAATGGCAGAATCTGTCAAAAACAGAACAATTCGTAAATACGAGTTTTTTCGAGGCACTTAACTTGCTCAGATCGGAAAACTCGAAACTAATGAAAGTTGCATATATATATGAGGATTACGCATAAAACATCCCAGGTCATTTTAATTTTTCTGTGAATTCTTACAAATTGAAAGGTGGACATCAGAAAAATGTTCCTGCGCAGGAATCCAAATCAAGCATCAACTTTCTACTAGACGCTTAACTTGACACAACAATGCAATAAAATAAAGATACAAAGGAATTACTACAGAGTTAATCAAGCTCATTGACACAATAAAACAAAATAACAGAAATAACAAGTGGGTTGTCTTGCATAAGCGCTTTTCTTTAACGCCTTTCAGCATGGCACAGAAAGTAATTCAAGTGTTATCCTAATCAAGAACAGAAATCCTCTCAACTATGTATTCTATTTTATCTATATAAGGTTCAAAGGTTCCTCTTCCATTTCTTTTAGGTTTACTACATTCATCAAATGGGTTTTGAGGGACAATCCAATCAAAATTTTCTTCTAAAGCTTCATGCATAGCTACAAGTTTAATAGGTATTGGTACTTTCATTTCACCCCCCTTAGTAAGTTCGGTTTTCACCAATTTTTGAAGTGCATTGATAACATCTACACATGAGGCTAGCATATTAAAACGGTCAAAAAAATTTCTAGCTTCTATAGCAACATCACCAAATTCCTTAAGCAATGTTTTCATAATAAAATCTTTCTTTTCAACATTTTTAACATCATGAAGATTACTATAATTTCTTGTATTATGGGATGAAGGATAACAAACCTAGCTTCTAGCATGTGAACTAAAGAAGTTGAAGCCATTTCATAATTTGGGGCAAGTTCTGCTATGGATTTATCATCAAGATTTTTATGCTTACTAACATGATTAAAGAAATCTTCAATATTTTCCTTTCCAATTACAGAACCACTACCTACTGATAGGTCTTCCAGGTGTACTTAGGAAGCAACATGATAGCAAAAGTAAAGCTAAAACTGAAGTAAATAAAACATAAACCAAAATAGATAAATAACAAACCGAAATAAAAATAGTAATGCAAGTAACTATTTTTTTCATATTTTTTATATTAAGAAAACAAGACAATAAAAATAAACTAAGCAAGACAATAACAAAATAAAAAGATTGGAAGTGTGAGACTCCCCTCGCAAAAGAATTCTTGTCTCCCCGGCAACGACGCCAGAAATTTGCTTGATCATTCCTCGACAAGCTTCTGGCGCGTAGGGGAGTTGGTGTGGTTTTGCTTCTTTATGTCCCCGACAATAGTGCTAGAAAATTGCTTGATGCACATGGTGGTGTGTTGTTGGGAAACCCCAAGAGGAAGGTATGATAAGTGCAGCAGCAAGTTTCCCTCATTTATGTAACCAAGGTTATCAAACCAGTAGGAAACGAGAATTCTCCGGAGGTGTCTGTGGCGCAAGAAAAGAGTTGTTGAGGAGGGACCTGCACACAACACAATCATGATACTTTGCCCCAACTTAACAGTGAGGTTGTCAATCTCACTGGCTTGCTGTAACAAAGGATTAAATGTATGTGTGGAGAATAATATTTGTTTGCAGAGAATGAAAGTAACAGGATTGGAGTAGGTTGTTTATAAGTTTAAAGAAAAGGACCGGGGTCCACAGTTCACTAGTGGTGTCTCTCCATAAATAATAATAGCATACATGTGGGTAAATAAATTACAGTTGGGCAATTGATAGAATAAAGAAGTGCATAATGATGCATATACTAATGTCATGATATCTAGTATGAGATTCATTTGGACATTGCAACAATATACATAGACCGTTCCAACCATATCTATGACTAATAATCCACCTTCCGGTTAGGGTCCGCACCCCTTTCGGTATTAAGTTGCAAGCAACAGGTTATTGCCAAGCAAAGTGTGTAAAGTAAGTAATAACATTATCCTTAGACAAAGTACTATTGTTTTATCCCTAGTAGCAACAGTACATCTACAACCTTAGAGCTTGCTTTCACTACCTCAGATTAAATAGAGACATGAACCCACTATCGAGCATAAATACTCCCTCTTGGAGTCACAAGCTTCTACTTGGCCAGAGCATCTACTAGTAACGAAGAGCATGCAAGATCATGAATAACACACACATAATATATTATGAAGTAAATGACATAGTACTCAATATTCATCGGATCCCAGCAAAGAAAGTATTACATAACGATGATCTTGATCATGATAGGCAGGTCACAAGAACTAAACATGGTAGCACAAGAGGAGAAGATAACCATCTAGCTACTTCTATGGACCCGTAGTCCAAGGATGAACTACTCACGCATCAGTCCTGAGGCGGGCATGGTGATGTAGAGCCCTCCGGTGATGATTCCCCTCTACGACAGGGTGCCGGGGAGAGCTTCTGATCCCTCCCGAACTAGGGTTGATGACGGCGGCGGCTATGGAACTCGTTGTCGGGGGGCTGCCCCCCGGGTAGGGCAGAATCCGGAGTAATTCAGTAGTGTGCCAACAGTACTTGACCTCTGGCGAGAGCAAGGGCCACCCCCTAGTGTGCTGAAGGGGCAACTTGACCCTTGAGTGCTGGTAGAGTGCAAGGTGCCTCCTGGCAGGCGCAAGGGTCAGCTCTGGCGGCTATAAATCGACACCCCGAGCCTTCACAATGGCAGCACAAGCATCAGCGTGTGGTTCCTCTAAGAACTAGCTTCTCGAAGATGTCTTTGCTGGTAGGCTAAGACATCTTCGGGAGGCTAGGCCTAGAGATACTCATCCTGAGACGAACTCGGGTGCGTCCTGAAAGGATCTCGGATCTTGGGCTCCGAGGAGACTCCCGGAAGGAGAAGTACTCGGTCTTACCGGATAAGCAATCCGGGTAAGTGCTAACCGGAACACTTAACTCTGTCCTGGACTTGTGCAGGAAGGACTCGCGAGGTCGAGCAAGACGATAACCGGCATGAGGGATCCCGGTAGGCCGTCAACGGTCTGTAGCAGGCTTTCCCGCCTAATCCGGGGGGAAGTACCGTTCCGTCTGACACGGAGGGATGGTCACCTCCCGCCTGACACGGAAGCATGGTCACCTCCCGCCTGACACGGGAGCGCGTCAGGCGGTACGAGAACGATACGACAAGACACGACGTGCCTAGCCCGGCAATCCGGAAAAGGCTATCCGGGATGGGCAAAGACATGTCCTGTCTCTGACAGGGGGACAATGATGTTCCAGGACGGCGCCTGCTGTCCTTGCCGGGATGATGACGAAGGGGCTACGCCGGATAGCGCGGCGAGTAGGTCGCACTAGCCGGTGACGCCATGCCGGTTAGGCCTGTCCGGTGGGGCCAAGCCGGTTTAGGGTTTCCGGCCCCCCTGGCTGGAACTCTATAAAAGGCGCCATAACTGCTTCGGTGGAAGAGAGACCAACTTGTGAGCCAAAGCTATAGTCGCATTTACTCCTAGAGCATTTAACCTTGAGTTCATCTAGTTCTTTGTGTTCTTCACTTCGAGAGATCTAAGAGCAAGTTGTAGCCCTTGTACCACACTTGTATATAGAGGAAAGGCAGGAGTAGGGGTGTTACCTCCTCACGAGGGACCTGAACCTGGGTATATCGTCTGTGTGTTGTGTGCCTCCGTGCATTTGTTCTTGTTTGTTAGATCTTCCATCTAGCGTGTTGCTCTTGTTTCTCGTTCTTGGGAGATCTCGGTTATACCGGGATCCTCCCCGTGTGAGCTCTTCAGCTCACTATCCCTCCCCGGATCCACCAACGTCCATCGGCCCCACACATTAGCCATCCTATGGCAACTGTCACGACACCACCACGACAGTTGGCGCCCACCGTGGGGAAGACAGAGGCGTTGGCTGGTGTACACATCCGGACGGGCTCCCCCGTTCATTTCGACATTCGGGTTCTCTCTGGCCTTGTCGTAAGGCTGGGTGAGATGGACTTCGTCAGCGACAACGCAGGGTGCTTCCGGAAGAGACCCTTTCCGGTGAACGGATGCCTTATTGACTTTGATGGTTTCACCACCTACGTCTCCACCGAAGTTATCTGCAGCTATCCGGATGTGGTATCGGAAGCTGAGGATCCCCCCATGCTCTGCGCTACTCGGCGTCTGCGTGCCGGTCGCTCCCCGAATTCCGTCGCGGTAATGATGGTCGGGACAACCGAGGAGGAGTACCAGGACGCTGACGGCGATGCCGGAAGTGGCCACGTCCGTTTGGCCAAACCCCCTCAGGAAAGGGATGCGGCCCGAGACGGCTATCCGCAGCCGTCCCATACACGTCGTCGCCCGGATCCCCTCTCGGGTCTGGTGGCCAAGTTGGCTGTCCCTGTGACTGCTGAAGTAGACACCCAAGCCACTTCGGCTGACTTGGAGGAGCAACGTAGGTTGCTACTCGCCGAAGCGCAGGAGATCGCCGAGATCCGGTGTGAGCTCAATGCTAGCCTCCGGGAGTACAATGCTGCGCACGGATTCCTTAAGATAGACTCCCGGGACAAGCGCATTGCGGAGCTGTGGAAGAAGGGCGGAATGGTGAATGATGAGTTGGCGGGTGGAGCCACTACCAGTCACACGGGTAGCCTGATCTCGGCGGGGAGACCGGTGTACAGCTCGCCGGCGAAAACTCTTAGGGCTGCCGAAGCCGCCATGGCCGAATTGGCAGGGTTATCCGGTGAGGCTCTACGCAAGCAGCAGGAGCGGGTGAATGAGTTGGTCATCGAGGCCAACCGGCAGAACCAGGCCTTCAAGAAGAAGAACCCCGGGGCGGGATCCCAAGTGCACTCAGCTAGGCCCAATAGCCAGAAATCGGACGGAGAGGCCTCCTCCCCGCATCCGAGTAGAAGCAAGAGCAAGAGTAAAAGCCGGAGTAGAAGCCGGGGCTCCGGGAAGAACAAGCAGTTGCAGACCTATGATCAGGCCTTTGCCGGCATCCAGCAAGCCGGGCAGCATAACTCGGGGCAGGCAGGAAGTACCCGTGAGGGTGGCCACCTGGGTGTAGGAAACAATAACTCGGCTAGCCGTGGTAATCCAACCCGGAACCCTCCTCATGTTCAGGGAAACCCGCGAAGGGAGGCCGCCTCTGTCCCGCAGCAGGCTGTGATCCCGGCACAAGATAGGCTCAACGATGGCAACTCAAGACTCCAGCAGCTCGGGTACCAGCCCAATGAGAATCCTTTGGGATCTCGGGTAGGAACCAGACAGCTGGATCCGGCCGATGCCAGATTCCGGCTCGATCGGATTCACCAGTCAGAGCTAGTGGAAGAGCAAGGACCTCCGGGACCTGCCTGCTTTGGACCCCGGATCATGCGTGAGCCGCCTGTCTGGAATTTCAGCTCAACCGAGGTGCTAAGACCTATGACGGCAGCAAGAAGCCGGAGGACTGGCTAACCGACTATGTAACAGCAGTAAGCATAGCCGGTGGAAACAGACGCTGGGCGGTACGTTACGTACCGCAAATGTTGGAAGGACCTGCCAGAATATGGTTGAACAACTTGAGAACTGGCAGCATAGACTGCTGGTTAGATTTCGAGGAGGCATTTATCAGCAACTTCACCAGCACATACAAAAGGCCAAACAGGCCTCAGCAGCTCGCCATCTGTAGGCAAAGGAGCAACGAGACTGACCGGGAGTACCTTACCCGGTGGAGCAATATTCGCAATTCTTGCGAAGGGGTGGTAGAGGCACAGGCCATCTCCTGGTTTTCACAAGGATGTCGGCATGGCTCAATGCTGTGGCAGAAATTGCAAAGGAAGATGCCGGCGACCTTGGCGGAGACCATGCGAATCGCCGATACCTATACGCTTGGAGATCCCATGCAACCCCTAGTGGATGTCGGTGACTCCAACAGGAGGAATGCAGGACCTCAGGGTTCAGGATCGAGTAGGAGCCATGATCGCCAGGATTTTGGCCAGAAGAGAAATCAGCCCGAGTACCACCATGCCGCACAGCATGTCGCAGCAGTGACCCGAGATCAAGAGGATGCCGGCAACAGTCAGCGTCAGAAGACAAGTGGCCCGGCTTGCGGTCAAAGTAAGGAAGTGCAAAAAACTTGGGTGGAACAAAAGAAGCCCCTGACGTATGAAGAGATGCTGAACAAGCCATGCTGCTACCATACCCTGGAGGCCAGCAAGCCGGCGAACCACTCTACTCGGCAGTGCAGCTAGTATCAGCGCACATTGCAGGAGGGCAGCTCGGGAGCTATTCGGCCGAGTGCTCCGGCATCTCGACCCAACATTCCGAGACCCCCTCCTCCGACGTCGGGAGCCAACGCAGTCCGGATCAGTCACCTCAGCTAGGACCCCCACCTCGGCCGGTGAACGTGGTGCACACCCGGAACGACAATGGTGCAGGCCCCAGTAATCAAGACGGACAGCAGCAGGGCAACTACCGGGAGGCACATCAAAGCTATGTGGTCTTCGTGACCGAGCCCACTGACCAGAAGAGTGTGCGACAGCGTGCCCTGGAGGTGAACGTTGTGATCCCGGCGGTGCCCAAGTTCTTGCACTGGTCCGAGATGGAGATCACGTGGAGCCGGAAGGATCATCCTAGAGTTATGCCTAAGCCGGGGGCGTATGCCTTGGTGGTGGACCCAACCTTTGTCGGACCAAACCTCAATGTCCGCTTTAGTCGGGTTCTGATTGACAATGGCAGTGCCATTAACATCATGTACAAGGACACGATGCTGAAGCTGGGGGTGTACATGAACACCTTGTTGCCTACCGAGACGACCTTCCACGGCATTGTGCCCGGAGTCTCTTGTTCACCCATGGGTAAAATCTGGGTTGAGGTGTTATTCGGAACCCGGGAGAACTGCCGGACTGAGAGCTTGGAATTCGAGGTCGAGAATCTCGAGAGCCTGTATCATGCACTAATCGGCAGACCGGCACTGGACAAGTTCATGATCTCAACTCACATGGGCTACCTGAAGATGAAGATGCCGGGACCTAACGGCGTGGTCACCATCTCAGGAGACCACAAGCGCTCCATGGAGTGTGCCTCAGCCGGCTCGTGCTTAGCTGAGTCCCTGGTGATCGCGAAAGAGAAGAAGAGGATCCAGCAGGTGGTGGCGATGGCCAAGACCTCCCAACTCGGAATGCCCGGGATGGTGAACCCGGAGCAGGGTGCATCATTCCAGCCCCCCCAAGGAGACAAAGAAGGTGGGTGTGGACCCAAGCAACCCGGAGCGCCAAATATCATTGGCAGCAACCTGGACAGCAAATAGGAAGGCGAGCTCGTCGACTTCCTCCGTGAGAATCGGGATGCTTTTGCGATGTCGAGTGACGATCTGCAAGGTGTCCCGAGGGAGTTGGCTGAGCACTCTCTGTTTGTTAGACCGGATGCGAAGCCGGTGAAGCAACCGACTAGGCGCCTCTCGGATGAAAGAAGAGCTGCCGTCATGGAGCATCTTGCTATACTGCTGGCCGCCGGATTCATAATGGAAGTGCTGCACCCGGATTGGATATCAAATCCGGTCCTAGTAGAGAAGAAGCAGGATGATCCCCTCCTGCTTAAGGTGTGGCGCATGTGCATCGACTTCACCAACCTCAGCAAAGCATGCCCGAAGGACCCCTTTCCACTGCCCCGGATAGATCAAGTAATAGATTCCACTGCCGGGAGTGAGCTTTTGACTTTTTTAAATGCCTATTCTGGTTTTCACCAGATACCTTTGAATCCGGAGGATCAATTGAAAACTGCTTTTATTACCCCTTATAGGGCTTATTGCTATCGTGTCATGACTTTCGGTTTGAGAAATGCTGGTGCTACATACCAAAGGTGCATGCAAAATTGTTTGCACGACCAGATAGGCCGGAATGCCGAAGTCTATGTCGATGACATAGTCATAAAAGCGAAAGAAAAAGCCTCACTGATCGATGATCTGAGGGAAACGTTTATGAACTTAAGAAGATTCCGGATGAAGTTGAACCCGGATAAGTGCACATTCGGTGTTCCGGCAGGAAAGTTACTCGGTTTCCTCATCTCAAGCCGGGGAATTGAGGTCAACCCGGGTAAAATACGTGCTATCGAGAGCATGAAATTGCCCGTGCGTCTCAAAGATGTGCAGACATTCACTGGTTGTCTTGCATCCCTAAGTCGGTTTGTGAGTCGACTTGGAGAGAAGGCCTTGCCCCTATACCAGTTGATGAAGAAGAGCAAAACATTTGTTTGGACCCCGCAGGCCGACGCGGCGTTCAACGATTTGAAGAGAATGCTTTCAACAGCACCTGTGTTGGCATCCCCCTTACCCAAGGAGCCTATGCTGCTGTATATTGCTGCCACCAACCGGGTAGTCAGTGTAGCAATGGTAGTAGAAAGGGAAGAAGGGGGCAAACTGATACAAAGACCGGTGTATTACCTCAGTGAGGTGATCTCGGAATCCAAGCAGAACTACCCGCATTACCAGAAGATGGCGTATGGAGTGTACATGGCAGTGACCAAGCTCAAGCACTACTTTCAAGAGCACCCGATCACGGTGGTGTGCGAGGCTCCTCTGGCCGAGATCATCGGTTGCAAGGACGCTAGCGGCCGGGTAGCCAAATGGGCCATCCAGTTGTCTCTGTACGCTCCGGCATACGAGAGTCGAGATGCCATCAAGTCGCAGGGGCTGCCGGACTTTTTGGTAGACTGGGCCGAGATGCAATATGAACCTCCGATGCCGGATTACAATTTATGGAGGATGCATTTCGATGGCTCCAAGGCTAAGATCGGGTTGGGTGCCGGAGTGGTCCTCACTTCACCAAAACAAGATGTGCTGAAGTATGTCCTGCAAATTCATTTCCGGGCATCTAACAACGTCGCTGAATATGAGGCCTTGGTTCATGGACTGAATGTCGCCAGGGAGATCGGCATCCGCCGGATAGAGTGTTTCAGTGATTCCGACCTCGTGGTGCAGCAGGTGTCGGGGAACTGGGATGCGCTGGATGCAAACATGGCCTTGTACAGATTTCATGTGCAGAAAATATCCGGATTTTTCGAAGGATGCGAGTTCAAGAACATACCGAGAGGAGAAAATGAGGCAGCGGATGTCTTGTCCAGGCTAGGGTCATCTCGGGATGCCATCCCACCCGGGATCGCTCTTGAGCATTTGAGGAAGCCATCTATTCAACCCTCACCCGAGTCGGATTCTATCTTCATCCCCAAGGAACCTAGTTCGGATGCCGTACCCATGGAAGTAGATGTCGGGAGCATCACATCGAGCCCGGGGACTGCATCACTGTGCTCAGAGAGGCAAAGAAAGATGATGATGGAGGTGATGTCAGCAGAGCCAATGGACATAGACGCTCCCGTGTTCCCGGTTCGACCTATCCCGGGATGGGCACATCCCATTATGGCTTACATCTTGGAAGGAACCCTCCCGGAGAATGAAGTGGAAGCCCGGCAGATAGTGCGGAGGTCAAAAGCGTACACCGTCATCAATCAAGAGCTATACAAGAGGAGTGTCACCGAGGTACTCCAGAGATGTGTGGAACCGGCAGAAGGACAAGAGATGCTGCTGGAAATACATCAGGGGGAATGTGGACATCATGCATCATCCCGGGCCCTGGTGGCGGAAGTGTTCCGACATGGGTTCTACTGGCCCACTTCATTACAGGAGGCAGAAGACATTGTCCGGAAGTGTGGAGGATGCCAGAGGTTTGCTCACCGGATACATATGCCGGCGTCAGCACTGGAGACAATCCCTATCACTTGGCCATTCGCGGTATGGTGTTTGGACATGGTCGGGCAGTTCAAACCGGCACGGGGCAATATGACACACATATTGGTCATGGTAGATAAATTCACCAAGTGGATAGAGGTCAAGCCAATCCGGAAGTGTGACGGACACACCGCAGTGCAATTCCTGAAAGACATCATCTTGAGATACGGGTACCCGCACAACATCATCACGGATAATGGCACCAATTTTGCCGTGGGGGAATTCGCTCGATTTTGTGCTGAAAAGGGAATCCGGTTGGATGTAGCATCAGTTGCACACCCGGAAGCAAACGGACAAGTGGAAAGAGCAAATGCTTTGGTATTGGCCGGCATCAAAGCTCGTTTGATCGAACCACTGTTGAGAACTCCGGGATGCTGGATAGAGGAGTTACCGGCAGTATTATGGGGTCTATGGACTACACCGAATAGATCTACCGGGTATACGCCATTCTTCATGGTGTACGGTGCCGAGGCAGTACTCCCAACCGACATACAGTATGATTCACCGAGAGTGACAATGTTCACCGAGACCGAGGCAAAGGAGGCCCGAGAAAATGATGTTGATTTACTTGAAGAGGCAAGAGAATTGGCACTCTCTCGGTCTGCAATTTACCAGCAAAACCTCCGTCGTTATCATAGCCGGAAGGTGCACCCGAGAGTGTTCCGAGAAGGAGATCTTGTGCTTAGGCTCATCCAACGCACGGCCGGAATGCATAAGCTGTCACCTCCATGGGAGGGACCTTTTGTGATAAGCAGGGCATTGCACAATGATTATTATTACCTTGTAGATGCACAGGAGGCTAGGAAAGGTGTAATGGACAAATCCGGAGAGGAAACCAAGCGTCCATGGAATGTAGCCCTGCTTCGACCCTTTTACACATAAAGGGCTCAGTGTATGATGTATTTCAGTTTTTATGTATTAATGAAAGTAAGGCATCCTGGGAGGAACCCGGGGACTGCCTCGTTGTGTGCCCATTTACTTTATCCAATTTATTTGTTATTTCATACCGGCATCCCGGGAAGGAACCCGGGGACTGCCTAGTACCTATTTTTTATGTTATCTGTATGCCGGGAAAGTTCCGAATTCGATTCTCAAAGTCAGAGTAATGTATGTCATGTGAAATCATCTTGTGACTCGACTGACGAACGCCGAAATGGTAGTCAAGAGCAAAGAGAATCAAATGTGGAGAACACGAAAATGGTCTCGGGGACTCGGAGCAGGAACTTATCCGGCATACCTGTTTTTACTAACCCAATTGTTTTTTATGTCGGGAATTCGGTTAACTAGAACTCGGATTTTCTTAAGTAATGTATGCCGTGTATGGAGTTTTGTGACTCGACTGTCGAACGCCGAAATGGTAGACAAGAGCAGAAATTGCCTAAGTACGGTAAACATGAAAAGGAACTCGGGGACTCGTAACAGAGTAAACCGGCATAGCTTGTTCTGGTAGATAACTTTGTACAAAACATAAATGTTAATAGTATATATTACATCTTGCACCCGGCATCCCGGGGATTTAGCAGTGCTACTCTTCAGTATTTCTAAGGAGTAGGGGAAGCCGGCTTCTCGGCGGTAGCAGCAGCGGGAGCGGCAGTGGCGGTGTCCTCAGCACCAGCAGCGGTACTCGGGGCATCGGGGCGCGCCTCGGCCTGAGAGGCCTCGGGTGGCGGAGGAGTTGAAGCATCCCGGTAAACCACGTTCTCGGTGGCGGCACCGGAAGCAGCGTCGTCCTCCTCCGGGATCTCAGCGTCCACGTCATCAGTTGAACCGGTTTCGTCGCCGTCCTCGTAATCCGACTCGGAATCAGAAGCGACGACGCTGGCGGTGAAGGCGCGAATATTGGACCAGGAGGCGATGCGGTGCGCCACTTCTTGTCGCCGCTGGACCTTAGCCGGATCGCTGCACCACGGCGAGATGGTGCGCAGGCGTTGGATCACGTCAAGGTCGAGACCCTCGTACCAACTCAGTACCTGGTTCAAGAGCTGGTCGGCACCAGCCCGTGCGCCGGAACGCTTCCAAGCGTGGACACGCCGCCCGGCACCCCGGAGTGCACTCGCCAGTTCGCCGACCGAGAGCGTCGCGCTGACGCCCGGCCATAGCGCACCGTCAACGTGAATCACGACGCTGAGCAACTCGGTCCCGATCGACCGGACAGGCACTATCCGGGCCTTCAGGGCAGTGAGGTGATCCTCAATGTCCCAAGTTTTCGAGATAGGGCCCTTCCCGGCGCTTCTCCCGGGCGGCAGCAACCGCAAGAGCAGCAGCGTCGCGGGAGTGCTCGAATTCTCCTTTAAAAAGAAGAGCTGTCAAGCGGCTAGGTCATAAGGAGGGCAACAACAAAGAAAGAGAGCAAGGAAAAAAGGGGGATGTCGGTCCACTTACTGTTAAGGTCCCGGTTCAATACAGTTAGCTCAGAGAGCCAAGTATCAGCCCGTGACCGGAGAAGAGCCAGCCCGGTCTCGGCTTGATGCGCACGCTCCACGGATTGGTCCAAGGTCTCCTTATGCTTCAGCTTCGCCTCCACGAAGCGCGTCTTCATGTCGGTCGCAGCAGATTTGGCCTTTTCAAGCTCCCCATTGAGCCGCGCAATCTCGGCCTGCGCGGTAGCAAGTGCAGCCTTCTGATCCACCGAGATTTTGCGCGCGGCATCTCGCTCCTCCCGGAGGCGCCCCTCGCACTTCTTGGACTGACCGAGATCAGCAGGAACCCGGTTGAAGATGCTGCCACGTTTCTTGCTACACTCCTGAAATCAAGACAAAGAAAGATAAGTCAATCTTGGGAAAGAGCCCGGGAAAAAAAAAGAGGCTACTCGGTGGAAAGGAACTCGGGGACTCGGCTTCCGAGTCCTGAGATTTTCTCTAAGATTGGAGCCTAGTGGTCTGCTATTCGGTGGAATCTAGAGCACTAAGCACCAATCTCGGGGACTAGTGGAGATGGACCAATTTTTGAAAAAAGGTTACTCGGTGGAAAGGAACTCGGGGACTTGGCTTCCGAATCCTGAGATTTTCTCTAAGATTGGAGCCTAGTGATCTGCTATTCGGAGGAATCTAGAGCACTAAGCACCAATCTCGGGGACTAGTAGGGAAGGAACAAGTATTTTTTGGAGAAGGTAAAGGGAACAAACTTACCTCGGTCACCCGAGTAACGTCCAGCGCGGCCACCTGGAGAGCGTGCAGAGCTTGGGCGCTGCGGCTAGGGCCGGCAGCGTGCAAGTCCTCCGCGATCTCGGAGGCATCAGCGGCAATCCAGGCTTGGTTGTATTCTTCGACAACGCGTATGCCGGAGCCGCCAGCCGCGCGAGCAGCAACAACCTCCCGGGATCCTGAAGGCACAAAGGAGCTTACGGTTGCTCGCAGCGTCCGCAGGGCAGCAGTGGGGATCTCGGCAGGAGGTGGCGGTAACGGTGAAAACTTACCCGTGCTTAGGGCCAAGTCTTGGGCCGAGGATGTCGGGGCAGCAGTAGGTTTGGCAGAAATTATTTTCTGCCCGGCAACCTTGGGGCGCGCTTTCACGGCAGGATGATCAGGTTGCCGGGAAGAGGCCGCGGGCTGTTTTTCCGGGGCTGTCTTGCTCGCAGCTTGCCGGGAGGGACCACTTGGCACGAGCTGCCGGGGAGGACTCAAGATCTCCGCCTCAAGCCCAGGCACCCTGCGCGGACTCTCCGGAAGAAGGATGTCTTCCGATGTGGTCGTGGCTTGGACTGGAGTCTCGTCAACCACGGGACGAGTATCCGGAGTCGCAGCAGCAGTCGGTGCGGCACCAGAAGCAGGAGGCTCGCTTCTTCGGGCGGAAGGACGAGGTGGAGAAGAAGCAGCCCGAGGTGGGCTGGGAGTCCGCGATCCAGGAGGACGGGAGGCAAAGGATGCCGGGAGGTCGAGTGCGTCCCTGAAAGAAATATCTCAGTAAAGACTTCAGGAGAAGGCAAAATCATGTAGCATGAAGCAAAGAAAATGTACCCGGAATCCACGGTGGGAGGACCCCTCCTTCGGCGTCGAGGCTTCTCGGCCGTTTGTTTGTTCGGCTTGCTCCTCTTGGGGGGGGTTGCCAAATCATCGGCAGCATCGGTGTCGGAAGCCGCACGCTTCCGGCTCTCGACGCGTTTGGTCACGGCCGTGGGTTTCGGAACCACTGCTGAAGCCCAATTGAGGGGAAGAGCATCAATCACATCGAGTATTTGACAGTCAATCTCATCCTCGTCATCCGAAGAAATGGAAATAGCCTCTGAGGTTGAAGGGTTACCCGGGGCGGCAGCTTTGACTAGAGGAACGGCAAGATGCTCCTCGCCGTCAGGGATCCACTCTCGGCATCTTAGCCGGTGCCGGGATGTTCGGCGCGAAATTCCCGTTGGCGTGGATCGCGTCCTCCTCGGTTTGCCGCTCGAATAACTGCACGAATAAATCATTGCATGACAACCATGTCGGTTTCCAGCAGAACCCGGGTGCAAATGCAAGTTTGCGAAAGACAGACAGGAGCACCTGTTTCAACGGTTTTTTTCCGGGATCCCCCGATGACACCCCAAACATACTCATCCGACACCTTCGTCCGAGCAATAGCTCGAACGCGTCGGACGACCGCGGGACGGTCCAACCCGAAAATGCTGGTCCTGGTGGGATGATAGTTCCCGTCCATATGGCACATCTCGTGCACTCGGGTTTGTAGAGGGCAGACGCGGCGAATAATGAAACAACACAGGAGATCGTCGTCGGTCATCTTGTTAGTCGGCACCGCGAGGACGTCGTGCATACATCTGACCTCCTCGGTATCGGGGAACCGTTTCCAGAGGTTGAATTTGCGGGGAGGACCAATGGCGAACTCCGGCAAATTTATGAAGTCTGGGTTCGAGGATCCCGGACCATCTCCTGAACTCTCCCGATTCTTCACATAGAAGAAACTGCGCTGCCACTTCCGGCAGGATTCTAGTCCCTTGACTATAGGAAATCCGGAGTCAGCACGGGGAATGATGGTGGCCGCTCCGCAGTCGACCAAGTCTTTTACTTTCTGATCCGGATTGGGGATGACTTGGCGGCGAAGGATGAAGTACCTGGCCCAGAGGTCTAAGAATGGCCACACGCCGAGGTATGCTTCCGAGTAGGTGGTGAAGACCGAAAGCATCATGATGGCGTTAGCTGGGAGATGATGGGGTTGGAGGCTGTAGGTGTCGAGGAAGTTGCGGAAGAAGGGGCTAGCCGGAAGCCCAAACCCACGCTCCAAGTGCGTGAGGAATACAACGTATTTCCCGGGTCGGGGTTCCGGTTGAACCTCATCCTCCGGGAGACGGCTCTCAACTTCTGGCGGAATCCGGTGAGTCCGGTACAGCCAGTCGAGGTCCTCCTGTTTGGTCTCGGACCCATCCTAGCACCCCCGGATACTTTCTTCAGCCATGCCGGAGAAGTCCGCAGATGTATCCGGGCTACTCTGCAGGTGCAGCGGCAGTTAGTCGGAATTAGTCTACCGAGAGCTAAGATACCGGATCACAAACTCCTACAAACAACCGGGTTCCTGGCAAGTAAGATCTACCGCGTGCCAGTAAATCAAAACTTAAGTGAGGAAAATAGGCTCGGGCTAAACTCAAACATGGCATAGTGCGGGCAAAAGGCTAAGACCTACGGCGAGTCTTCATCCCCGCCGCGCGCCTTGTGCGCGCCGCGTGAATCGTGCTCGCCGGCGGCGGCGTAGCCGCGCATGCGTTAGGGCGCGACCGAGCGCGAGATATCGTTCCCGTGAAAGAAAAGTTCATCGGGGCGAAGAGAAGAACTCACCGGAGAAAGCGAGGCCGGTGATGGGCAAGAAGGACGCGAACCGATGATGAAGCGAAGGGCTCCAGCGACCAACGAGAGCGGCGACGTTCGGGCTCCGGGCACGGCTACGGCGGCGTGCTCGAGACGACGGTGGCGGAAGTGTGAAGGGGAGGAAGAAGAAGAGGTGACCGTTCCGGTCCCCTATTTATGGGGGGATTCCGGAGCGGTTTCCAAATTTCCCGCCCACGATCTCTCCGATCGTGGGTGGGATCCATTCTGTGCAGCGCGGCACGTGGCGTTCACCGGAGCGCCCGATCCGGCCACACCGGGGGCCACACAGCCCCAACGGTTGGACTTCGGATCGGCTGCGGCTCCCGGCGCGCGAACCCGAGCAGCGGCGTGCTCGGTCAGAGGCACTCGAGTGCACTTCTGATCAGACAGGACATCGGGTGGGACCCAGCTCACGATCTGGAATTCAATGCAGAGCCAACGGTCAAGATTCACTCAGGCTGCACTATCCGGTTACAGGCATCGCCTTCCGGTTGAAACGATCTCGGTATGAGAATCTCGGGAAAAACCGGTCTCGGCGTCTAGTCGGAGGATAGTATCATATGTTCTCGGAAGATAGTTGTTATTAAAGCTGATCTCGCACATCATCCGCGGTCGCTGCGCAGCACCAGCTTCGGGGACTAGTGTCGGGGGGCTGCCCCCCGGGTAGGGCAGAACCCGGAGTAATTCAGTAGTGTGCCAACAGTACTTGACCTCTGGAGAGAGCAAGGGCCACCCCCTAGTGTGCTAAAGGGGCAACTTGACCCTTGAGTGCTGGTAGAGTGCAAGGTGCCTCCTGGCAGGCGCAAGGGTCAGCTCTGGCGGCTATAAAGAGACACCCCGAGCCTTCACAATGGCAGCACAAGCATCAGCGGGTGGTTCCTCTAAGAACTAGCTTCTCGAAGATGTTTTTTCTGGTAGGATAAGACATCTTCGGGAGGCTAGGCCTAGAGATACTCATCCTGAGACGAACTCGGGTGCGTCCGGAAAGGATCTCGGATCTTGGGCTCCGAGGAGACTCCCGGAAGGAGAAGTACTCGGTCTTACCGGATAAGCAATCCGGGTAAGTGCTAACCGGAACACTTAACTCTGTCCTGGACTTGTGCAGGAAGGACTCGCGAGGTCGAGCAAGACGATAACCGGCATGAGGGATCCCGGTAGGCCGTCAACGGTCTGTAGCAGGCTTTCCCGCCTAATCCGGGGGGAAGTACCGTTCCGTCTGACACGGAGGGATGGTCACCTCCCGCCTGACACGGAAGCATGGTCACCTCCCGCCTGACACGGGAGCGCGTCAGGCGGTACGAGAACGATACGACAAGACACGACGTGCCTAGCCCGGCAATCCGGAAAAGGCTATCCGGGATGGGCAAAGACATGTCCTGTCTCTGACAGGGGGACAATGATGTTCCAGGACGGTGCCTGCTGTCCTTGCCGGGATGATGAAGAAGGGGCTACGCCGGATAGCGCGGCGAGTAGGTCGCACTAGCCGGTGACGCGGGGCCAAGCCGGTTTAGGGTTTCCGGCCCCCCTGGCTGGAACTCTATAAAAGGCGCCATAACTGCTTCTGTGAAAGAGAGACCAACTTGGGAGCCAAAGCTATAGTCGCATTTACTCCTAGAGCATTTACTTCTTCCTACCTTGAGTTCATCTAGTTCTTTGTGTTCTTCACTTCGAGAGATCTAAGAGCAAGTTGTAGCCCTTGTGCCACACTTATATAGAGAGGAAAGGCAGGAGTAGGGGTGTTACCTCCTCACGAGGGCCCTGAACCTGGGTATATCGTCTGTGTGTTGTGTGCCTTCGTGCATTTGTTCTTGTTTGTTAGATCTTCCATCTAGCGTGTTGCTCTTGTTTCTCGTTCTTGGGAGATCTCGGTTATACCGGGATCCTCCCCGTGTGAGATCTTCAGCTCACTATCCCTCCCCGGATCCACCAACGTCCATCGGCCCCACACATTAGCCATCCTATGGCATCTACCGTGACACCACCACGACAGTCGTGGAGGAAAAGTATTCTCGCCCTAGGTCTAGTATTTTCATATATTTAAGTAGGCGAAAGGGCGAAGGCGGCGGAGGCCCGAGGGCCGCTCATCAGGTGTTGGCGCAGCAGGGGTGGGACCCGTGCCGGCATCTGATGGCGGCGCCTCGGTGCCCTTCTTCATTTCCTCTTCGGACTTCTGGAACGTGTCGGAAAAAATAGGGACTTTGGTATTAAATTCGTCCAATTCCGAGAAAAATTCCTTAAGGGGTTTTCTGAAACCAAAAACAACAGAAAACATGGAACTTGCACTATGGCATCTTGTTAATAGGTTAGTCCCAAAAAATGCATAAAACAATATAAAATGTATATAAAACATGTAGCAATTGATATAATATAAGCATGGAACATAAGAAATTATAGATACGTTGGAGACGTATCACCCCGACGGCCTCAAACATGTAGGAAGCCCACTGTCGGCCCAGTGAGGACCAGGGTGTGCAGAGTCCACTCTCCACAGGCCTCACACGCGACAGATTCGACAAAACGACTAAGGACCAAGCTACCGCTTGGAGAGACCCTCGAGAGGCAACTCCTCTTGAGGGCCTGAAGAGGGAGCCAGGGCCGGAAGAGGACCCTGTGCTTCAAGATACTACCCAAAGCTCAACCCGCCTGGAGAGAAGTCAACAGAAACCTCTCCACAGGCCACCACGGCCCTGTGGAGACACCTCGCGGCTAAGCAAGTGTTGCAGGGCGCACATGGCCTCTGCAGCAGCCGCAGAGTGACGCGAGCACCGCGGTTGCCCTTCTGGTGATAAAGGAGTCAACAAAGTTGCGCCGCCCGCGCCAGGACAGCCAAGATTTTCCTCTTTGGTGATAAAGCGGCTGGACGGCGCAACGCTCCAAGAAGATCTTCATCGTGGGCTTCACCACGACCACTGCAACGCGTGCGAGCCGTTCTGCGCAGTCTGCAGCTTGTCGGCCACCGCGCCCAACTTTAGCAGGAGTCCACCTCCGGCGTACAGCGCAAGGAAGAGGCCCGAGGCGCCTATAAAAGGAGCAGGAGCTCCACCGTAGCAAGAGAGGGGCTAATTGCTTTCTAAACCCTTGGAGCCCTAGCCAAGCGAGTAGGATAGCCAACTGCTGGAGGAGGAAGATGACCATTGTGTGCCTCT
Organism: Poa annua; assembly: GCA_026929855.1. NCBI lineage: Eukaryota > Viridiplantae > Streptophyta > Magnoliopsida > Poales > Poaceae > Poa > Poa annua. Next base: position 27,204,526 of record CM049432.1, read on the forward strand.
CCAATCACCGAACTGCCTCAAGAGAGCCCTCGGCAAGCTCATTGTACTGTAATCTCTTTAGTGCAATACAGACAGGCAGGAGTAGCAGTGTTACCTCCTCCTGAGGGCCGTGAACCTGGGTACGGGCCGGTGTTCATCTTTGTCGTGATTGTCCCTCTCCAGGCCCGGCGAGCACCGTCGTCGTGCCTCTCGAGGGTTGTTTGACCTTCGTGTTCAATCCCCCTTCGAACTACTCTTTAGGGTGTGACTATCCCTGTTCGTGGGAGTCACTCTCCGACATTTGGCGCGCCAGGTAGGGGACTGAGGCGCGTCAACAACCTTCGAGCCGCCTCCGCGCCATGACGGACACTCGCGCCGCCCGCGCCAGCAGGCGCACGCCCGAAGGAACCACCGCCACGCCTGGCGCCACCGCCACTCGTGGACGGCGGGGTCGCCCCCGCCGTGAGGAGCGCGCCAACACCGAGCCGCACGTGGAGCACCCTGACAGCGAGCCCGAGCACAATGGGGAGGAGCACCTCGAGCAGCAAGCCGACGCGGAGTCCTCGCGCAGTACGCAGCACTAGAGCGCCTCTCTCAAGAACGCGCGGAGCCCGGCCCGCACACGGCTCTGCTCATGGCGCAAGAGCTTCTCCGCTACCGGCCCACTGCAGAGGCTCACGAGAAGTGGGTGGAACGCCTCAACCACCTCGTCGGCATCGCCACCACTCGCCCAGCTCCGTCGCGGTCGATTGTGCACCACTCCCTCGTGGGCACGGCTGCGCCTGACGCGCCTCCGCCACCTCCAGGACCTATTCCGGCCGTGACATAGAGAGCTGCCTCGCACGCATCCTCGCCGCGCGACTGCCAAATCGTGCAGCGCACTGTTGGGGATATATCAACTAGGGGTGTAACCAACATGGATTAATCCGGCTAGTCCAGGGTGGCCCAAGGGTGGTAAGGTTGAAGCCTGCCGGGCGGCCTAGATAGCTGACGTACAAGGAAGTAGGCGGACGGTCCAAGGAAGGCGGAAGGCCGAAGCCCATCGAGTCACCAAGCCCAAGACGGAAGGCGGCAACTAAGCCGGCTAGGTGTAGGACTATGTTTACTTGCCGGACAAGTACTTGCCTTGTACCCTGGGGTCTGGCCGCCTATATAATCCAGCCACCAGGGAGCCTTTAGGGCAGACGCTTCAATACGCATCGTACACATTGTAACCTGTTCACGGCTATTGCCTCATAGTGAATTATAGCAGCATGTAGGATCTCGCCACCGCTGTGGGATCCGAAGCTGGGTAAACTCGCCGTGTTCAATCCCGTCCTCGACGACACCAACCTTCTTCCCCACAATCCATACGTAGGCTAGAGGACCCCCGTCTCCTATCAATTATGCCGATACCACGACAGTTGGCGCCCACCGTGGGGCATAAGGTTCCTGGCGTCACGTTCCAGGCGGGAACACTTGGCGGCGTGGGCAAGCAGATCGCCGTCGGTCGCGTCACAAGATATGGCGGCCACAGCTACGTCAACTCGGATGAGTCCTGGCTCCCGGCGGACGACTACCTTATCGGATGCGCAATCGTACCGATCGGAGGGATCAAAGTCTTCATCGGGTATACGCCAGAGGCGTACGGCCTACCGCGTTTCTACAACCCCACCCACCAACCCTTCGACCAAGTAGTCGACCGACAAGATGGATCTGAGTCCGCCTTCTCCCAGGAGTCGGCCGAATCTGATTTCCACTTCGTCGGAGTTGTCGGGCTGGGATCAGACTCCCAGCCAGAAAACAACGATCCTGAGTCAATCCTCCTTGCTCTCCAGGAGGATGCGATGTCAGATGCCGGATCCAGATCTACCGTTCAAGTCAACGTAGACTCTGACTCTGATGATGATGCTAGTATCTTCGAAGAGAAGATCAAAACCCGCTTTTCCAGTGGTAATCCGGCTCCTTCAGAGGGCACAACAGATACTGACATGCCTGACAAGCTGGCTATGATGGTTGTTGTCGGTCACGATACAACCCCAGTTGCTTCGGAAGCGCAAAACAAGCCGGCGGAAGATGTCGGCGACACCACTGCCGGTCAACTCATTGAAAGTTCCGACAAGGTGCGCGCAAAGAAGAAAACTGGTCTCGAGAAAGGCGGTGAATAAAGACACTCCGGTGAATAAAGACACCCCGGTGAATAAAGACACCCCACTTGACAAAGTGGAAGAGCTTAGGCTTAACATGCTTAAGCACTCTGACTTCCTGCGAAAAAGAGAGGAGCACGTTGAGAGCCTTGCGAACAAGATCGAGAAAGAACAGGAGAAGATGTCGGCCAAAACAAGCCGGCAACTCTTCGAGGAGAAAAGGTCATCAAAAAACCGCCGTGGCAAAGAGCCGCCAACGCAAGCAACGACAGCGGCTCAAGACCTCGGGATCGACTGGCGTACGGCACCACAACGCGTGGACAGAAGGGGAGATGTTGTCTTCTGCACCCCCGTCCTCAACGCGGCCGCCGCACTAGATACCCTGGACGACAACACTTACACGGCGGAAGAAAAGCTGGCCAATGCAAGACACTTCGTAAGCAAGGCCCTAGAACAACAAGCTCGCGCTGATTCCAACGGCCACATGGCGGATGCTCGCGGGGGAGACCTAGAGTCTAAGTCAGGAAAGTGCAAAGCTGCACCTGGCGGCGACCCCGAAGGCCCGTCTGGCTCCAGTAGCCATGGCGACAAAAGGAAGGCAACGCCACCTCCAAAGAAGACGCCACCGCCAAAGCCAAGGCGGGACGAGAATTCAAGGACAGGAAGCAGAGGAGACTTGCCACCTCCATCCCAGCCAAGACGCGACAACGGCGGTAGCCGGAACAATAGGCCGCCGCCTAGGAAAGATGTCGGCAACGACCCTCCCAGGAGAGGTCGAAGCCGGTCTCCACAGCGTAGCACCGGCAGCAAGAAGAAAGAGGAGGCAGAAGGACCCAGGCGCAGCATAAGCCGGGCAGCGCAGGACGAGCCAGACGCAAACAGAGGCGCGCGGCAGCTCGATCCAAAAGACACACGACACCGCCTACAAGACATAGCAAGAGGAAAGGACCCGCTATACTCTGGACCAAAGTGCTTCGGTGACGCCATCCGCAGAGAGCCGTTCCCTAAGGACATGACATCAGTGTCAAAAAACTGTTCTAGGTACAACGGCCTCGTCAAGCCGGATTCATGGCTAGCCGACTATGCCATGGCCATAGAAATTGCCGGTGGGAGCAGCTTCATTGCCGTCCGTTACCTACCTCTCATGTTGGAGGGCACGTCAAGGGCTTGGATCGACAACCTTTATGAAAAGTCTATCCATAGCTGGTATGACATGGAAAAGGTTTTCTCCCAGCACTTCCAAGGAACATACAAGCGTCCAAATACCTACACGGATTTGCAACGCTGTATCCAAAAGCCGGACGAAACCATGACAGATTTTGTCAGCCGTTGGTTATCCGAAAAAGCCAACTGTCATGGTGTTTCGGACGCACAGGCTATCCACGCCTTCTACACGGGCCTGCAGAAGAAGTCCTTGCTCCGTCATCGGCTCGTCCGCGAGCAAATCACGGACCTTGGTGAGATGCTCAACCTAGCCGCCCAATACGCGGCGGCGGATGACGACGCCCGGGACGATGACCGAGACGTCAACATCATACCAAAGCGGAACAACAAGCGCAAGCAGGCGGCAGATGACAAAGCCGGACCTTCCAACGAGGTAGCCGTAGCATTCCAAGGGAATGCCGGCAAAAAGAAGTGGAAGAATAAGAAAGATGGTCGTGACGCCGGCTCAGGGCCTAAGGCGGCGCGAATCACCTATGAACAGGCAAAACTTTTGCCATGTCCCATCCACGCCTCACTGGGCAAGGTCAACCATATGCTTGGCGAGTGTCGTTTCATGGACGACTTCAAAAAGGACCCCACAGTCGGCTGGAAGTCAAAGAAGTCAAAGAAGAACGACAAGAAAGACAACAAGGAGGATGAGGATGACGACGACATGTCTATCTCAAGCGAGGATGATGCGGCCGCCAAGAAAAAGAAACCATATCCGAAGGTCAAAGAATCTCTTGTGTGCATTGTCGGCACGCCTTCGGCTAAGGCAGATAAGGCGGAAATGCGCGAACTCAACGCGACAATGCCGGACGTCCCTCAGTATTTGAACTGGTCAGAAGCAGCGATCACTTGGGACCGGTCCGACCACCCTGATCACGTCCCTCACCCAGGGAAGTACGCCCTTGTCGTCGATCCCATTGTCGACAACTTCAGATTCACAAAGGTACTCATGGATGGAGGCAGCAGCCTCATCATCCTGTATTATGACACACTAAGCCGCATGAACCTATCAGAGGGTTAGCTGGACCACAGCAACCTCACTTTTCACGGCATAGTGCCCGACAGGCAAGCAAAGTCAATGGGGAGCATTAGGCTGAAGGTAACTTTCGGACCAAAAGAGAACTACCGCTCAGAGTTCCTCCGGTTCGAAGTTGTCCCCTTCAAAAGCGCCTATCATGCAATCTTCGGACGACCGGCTTTCGCCAAATTCATGGCAAGGCCGTGCTACATATATAGCAAGCTTAAAATGCCGGGGGAGAATGGAACCATCACGATTTCCGGCAACTTCAAGAAAGCCAAGGAGTGCGAGCGTGGCATGGCCGCTTTCACAGAAGCCGTCATCCACAAGGAGGAACCCGCGCTGCTCGGGGCGGATTCAGACAACTCCATGCCAAAGCCAAAGATTGATGTCAAGAAGACCTTTGAAGCTTCGGAAGACACCAAAAAGGCGGACCTCATCCCAGGTGACAAGTCTAAGCAAGTTGTCATCGGCTCCAACCTTGACAGCAAGTAGGAAGGCGCGCTCGTCGAGTTCCTCCGTGAGAATCGTGACATCTTTGCATGGTCGCCTTCCGACATGCCTGGTGTACCGAGGGAACTTGCCGAGCACTCACTCAACGTCATAAAAGGATCCAAGCCGGTGAAGCAAGCAACAAGACGCTTTGGAGATGAGAGACGCAAGGCTATAGGAAAGGAGATAAATAGGCTGAAGGCCGCCAATTTCATAAAAGAAGTTGTGCACACTAATTGGGTGGCAAATCATGTACTTGTTCCAAAGAAGACTAAAGAGCTGAGGATGTGTATTGACTATACCGGTGTTAACAAGTGCTGCCCAAAGGATCCCTTTGCGCTGCCTAGAATTGACCAAGTCCTAGACTCCACAGCAGGCTCCGAGCTGCTTTGTTTTTTGGACGCCTACTCAGGATACCACCAAATCAAGATGAGAGAGTCGGATCAGCTGAAAACATCTTTCACCACTCCATACGGGACTTTCTGCTACATCACGATGACTTTTGGCCTGAAGAATGCAGGGGCAACATACCAGCGCTGTATGCAAAAATGCCTGCACGAACAGATCGGCCGCAATGTTCACGTCCACGTAGACGACATCGCGGTGATGTCAAAAAAGAAGGCAGATCTCCTAGAGGATTTGGAAGAAACGTTTCAGAATCTCCGGAGGTATTAAATGAAACTCCATCCCGCCAAGTGCGGTTTCGGCATTCCAGCCGGCAAACTGCTCGGGTTTATCGTCTCAGAACGAGGGATCGAGGTTAATCCGGAGAAGATCAAAGCCATCCAAAACATATCCAGACCTACTTGTCTGAAGGACGTGCAACGTCTAGACGGATCGGCAGCGGCCGTCAGTCGTTTCATAAGCCGCCTAGGGGAAAAGGCAATGCCTCTCTACCGGCTATTGAAGAAATCTGACAACTTTGAGTGGACAGCAGAGGCAGACGCCGCCTTACAACAACTTAAGGAGAGCCTCATATCCGCTCTGATATTAGCAGCACCTCGATCGCAGGAACCAATGCTACTGTACATCGCGGCAACACGAGCTGTTGTCAGCGTTGTCTTGGCTGTGGAAAGAAAGGAGAACGAAGCCGCGACGTGTGAGCAACGACCGGTCTACTTCATCAGTGAAGTATTCTCCGCCTCCAAGCAGAGGTATCCGCATTACCAAAAGCTGGCTTATGGTGTATTCTTTGCCGCCAAAAAGCTTAGGCAATACTTCCAGGAACACACAGTGACCGTAGTCAGCAAGGCACCGTTGGGAGACATAATCAACAATGCAGAGGCAACAGGTCGAGTTGCCAAATGGGGCATCGAACTTGCCGCCTTTGATATAGTCTATAAGCCACGGACCGCCATTAAGTCTCAAGCGCTTGCAGATTTTGTCGCCGACTGGACAGAGGCCATGGAGGAAACGACACTCCCCGAATCAGAATATTGGGTCATGCACTTTGACGGATCAAAGATGCTCAAAGGCTCGGGGGCTAGAGTCGTGCTACGCACGCCTAAAGGTGACAAGCTTAGCTACGTGTTGCAAATCCACTTCACAACAACCAACAACGTTGCCGAGTACGAAGCTTTGCTTCATGGGTTACACGTAGCAAACGACCTAGGCGTCAAAAGAATCCTCTGTTATGGTGACTCAGATTTGGTCGCGCAGCAAGTAAGCGGAACATGGGATGCGAAAAGCGCAACAATGGCGGCATACAGAGCCAAAGTTGACGAATTCGCAAAAAACTTCGCGGGCTACGAAGTCCGGCATGTTCCAAGAGTTGAGAACGAGGCGGCAGACACACTTGCAAGACTAGGACCAGAACGCAAAAAGGTACCAAAAGATTTTCCTGGAACATTTGCACAAGCCATCCATTAAAGGCGCCGATTTGATGGACCCCGATGCAGAAGAAACGGTAGAAGCGGCAAGTCTCGCTGTCTACTTGACAAAGCCGGATTGGACAGTCCCATATATCGATTTTCTAATCGACAGAAAGTTGCCGGAGGACGATGAGGTGCTAAAAAGGCAGATCATAAGGCGAGCCAAGGCATTCACGATAATAAAAGGCGAGCTATATAAGCGAAGCACGTGCGGCATCTATCAGCGATGCATACAGCCAGAAGAAGGCCGGGAAATTCTGAAGGACATACATATTGGCACCTGCGGGCATCATGCTTCCGCCAGGTCCATTGTATCCAAAGCTTTCCGCCAAGGTTTCTACTGGCTTACCGCCAAAGAAGACGCCGAGAGTATCGTGAAGACATGCAAAGGTTGCAAGTTGTATGCTCGTCAACCTCACTTGCCGGCGCAAGAATTAAGGACGATTCCAATCACCTGGCCGTTCGCGGTCTGGGGCTTAGACATGGTGGGTCCCTTCAAGAAGGCACGTGGTGGGTATACCCACCTATTGGTTGCTGTCGACAAGTTCACCAAATGGGTCGAGGCCAAACCGATCAGCAAACTTGACGCACGAACAGCCACCAATTTCCTCTGGGGAATTATCTCTCGGTTTGGAGTTCCACACAGCATTATCACTGATAATGGCAGCAACCTATCTCAAGGCGACATAGAAGAATACTGCAGCGATCTGGGTATCCGGCTTGATTTGGCATCCGTGTCACACCCTCAATCCAGTGGACAAGTAGAGCGTACAAACGGCCTAGTCTTATCAGGACTTAAGCCTCGTCTCGAAGCTCCATTACACAGGGCAGCCGGTGCTTGGGCAGATGAGTTACAATCGGTACTTTGGAGTTTGCGCACAACGCCAAACAGGTCTACCGGCTACACTCCTTTCTTCTTAGTATATGGCGCTGAGGCGGTGCTACCTACCGACATGAAATACGATTCCCCAAGAGTTCAAGCCTACATCGAAAAAGACGTAGAAGGTGCAAGACAGGATAGCCTAGATCTGCTAGACGAAGAAAGAGACATCGCTCTACACCGCTCCGCCTTGTACCAGCAACAACTTCGCCGCTATCATAGCCGGAGAGTGCGAAAGCGAAGCTTCAGAACAGGCGACCTGGTTCTCCGCCTAATTAAAGACAGAAAAGGCTTGCACAAGTTATCCCCGCCATGGGAAGGACCGTTTATAGTCACAAAGGTGCTGCTCAATGGTTCCTACTACCTGGCCGACATCCGCGACGAAGACGAAAAGAAGAGGCGCAAGAAGGCGGCAGGAAAAAGGGGAACCAAGCGCAAAAGAGGCATTGACGATCCGTTCGAACAAACAAGACGGCCTTGGAATATTGAGCAGCTACGTCCTTTCTACACTTAGCAATTTATAATTGTAATAAGTTAAATATGATTATGAAATAAAAGTCTATGGTTCCTCATCTGTGTTGAGAAGCATGCCATCTTTTGTCTTTTCTTGCAATCATATTTCCCCTATGTATCTAAGTTACCTATTTTTCTAGCTCCGTGCAAAGGTTCAAACTGGTAGATACTTGCAGCTTTCGAGCCAACCTAAAGCAAAAATAAACTTTTTGCGCCGCCTAATTCCTTATCTCTGATTACTTATATGTGGTTCGCCTAGTAGTATGTCTTTGACACCAACATGTTGGCTTTGGTCTCTGATTCTAAACGCATGGTTTAGCCCTGGTTGTTTCAGCTAAAGTTACCGGCTGAGGTTTCGTCAACATACAAAAAGTCAAACATATAGGTCAGGGTAAAATTAAGGCGGGCCATATAAATAAGGCAAAATAAAATTTGTCAGCTAGTTTCCGCTTAGCAGAGCAACAACAAAAGTATATACAAATATTACAAGTCAAAGTTGCATTGTTTCAGGGGCTGGCAAATCATGCTAGAAGGAGGCAAGGAAAGAAAGCTATGGCTCGGGGGAGCGTCTACATCAGGCTTGGGGGCTGACAACTTCAGCCCCGGAACTGTCACTCCTCTCCGCCTCGGCCGTGCCGGCAGCTCCAGCTTCACCTCCGGCACGCACAGGATGGCGCCGGTAGAAGATTGAAGTATCCACCATATCGGCAACACGCGTGGCGTAGCCGGCAACGCTGTCCAGAACAGCGGCCGGCTCGACCTCGCTGCCGTCTTCATATGTAGACGGCATGCCTTCGGTGAAGGCTTCTATCTCCGCCTCGGGGTAGTGCGCCATGAATAACCCAAGTGCAGTCTTGGCACCACCCCGCGCCGCCGACTTCAGCGAGCTATTGTGCAGTTTGGTCGCCTGATCCAAGATAGCGGGCACGTCGCTGAATTCGGTCGGTTCCTGGCTGCCGGAGGAGATGAAGAACTTGGCGGCAAACCGCTTGGACGCTGCCAAAGTCTCGGTGATCAGTTCGCCTAGACGCGCAAGGCGATCCAGGCGGGGGCTGACAACCTTGTCGTCGCCTAAACCGGCGGGAACTGTATCAAAAATGAAACCATCAGTTTGGTTCAGGCTAAGCAAAATGGCAAAGTCAATAAGGAGTGAGAAATTACCAAGGGCCGAGTTATGGAAAGCGGACAGCTCAATCATATGAGCCGCCAACGCATCCTCAGCAATTTGGGCGCGAGAAGTCTGCTTGGAGATTTCCTCGGCAGCCGTCTTCTCCGCCTCCGCCAACTTCTTGCGCAGGCTATCCAGCTCACCGGTAAGCTGGCTAGATTCCTGCGCAAATTTCAGCTGCTGGGCCTCCATCTCCTTCTGGTGATCCTCCTTCATCGCCAAGTTGGCGGCCGCCAAATCGGAAGCTTCATTCATAAGAGCTTGCATATCAGTGGACGCCTTCAGTATATCCTGGGCGTGGTCTAGCAGTTCTACAAATATGCATTCGCTAACTAAATGATTGACGGCAACATAAGTCGAAAATATAGCTGAAGGCAAAGAGGATCAACCCTACCTTCATCTTTTTTGCGGGCCGCCTCCAACTCGGCAATCCGCAGGTCCTTAGCCTCGCACTCCTTCTTCAGGTCGCGGCAGCGCCGGTTTATCTCGACTCGGGAGGAGACAAGCTCAACGTTGGCGGACACAAGGCCCTGCAGGACAAAACAAAGGCATAAAACATATTGTCGAATAACCACTAAGCCGGCAGTCAATTTTTTTTTATTTTGACCTGCCATCTAAGTGCTCGGGGGAAAGACTATGTATATGCCGGAGTGGTAAAAACTTACAGACAGGTCGCCCTCCAAGTCGGCGAAGGCCTGGGAGGTGAAGTTGGCAAAAGCCAAGGCTGACTCCTTGGCCTCCTTAAAGGTGGACCAAGGGTCCCTGACTTTGCCGCCTCCCGCAGTCGGGGCTGCCCTCTGGGACCCGTCGGCAGTCGCCTCCAGCAACCCTTCCTTGGCGGCGTGCGATTGAGCGGCTTCATCGGCCGTAGCCTCAGCCAAAAGTAGGGGAGTCTTGGGTGCGCGGTCAGCGGAGGAGGTCCTTGGCGGCGCGCCAGAAGCCGGAGCCGGGGGCTGACGACGAGCGTCGCCCATAAAGTTGTCAGCCCGGGGCTGAGGAGTTGGCGGCACGGTAGTCGGCGAGCTGCCTTGAGGCCGCTTACCCTTGGTAAGAAGCCTGGTCGTCAACCGGGAAGTTGCGACCCTTTCCCTGTCAGTAAACAGCAAGCACAGTCAATTGGGTGCTAGTATTGAAGAAGTTTGTCGTATATTAAAGGCAGAATTGAGTACCTTCGGGGGATGTTAATCCCCGTGTTCTCGTCAAGGTTGGCGAGAGCCGGCTCGGTAGCCGATGCGATCCGTTTCTTCCTCTCGGCAATCACCGTAGAGGAAGCGGCGCCGGATGCTTTGCGCTTCTTTGTCTTCCCGGCTTCCGACTCGTAGAAGTCGGGAGCCAGGTCATCCTCCCCCAAGTCGGAGAGCTGAAAAAGAAGACAAGTGTTAATGGAGCTCAAGATTAGCCGACGAAGCTATCAAAAAGGGGCAAGGAACAAGATATCTACCTCAAGGGGAGGGTTGTCATGGGTGTGCATGGGCACGCCCTCCACCGCCTTCACCAGCCCCGCCTTGACGAGGCTGCGGAGCCGGAACGCCAGGTCGGCAACCGGCAACCTCTCTTCGCTTACGCGGAGAGAGGCCGTGGCAGTATGCGAATACTGACACATTTTGTGCAGGTTGTACCGCAGGGGGAGGATCTGCCGGCCGAGCCAGCATATGACGGTGTCGACCCCATCCAGCAGAGGGGGAGCCATCGTCCGTGTGAGGAATTCAATCCGCTTTTGAAAAAGGCGGAGTTCCTCCGTCAGCTTGGGCACCGCCTCGTCCCAGCATGGCCGGGGCATAGGTGGCGCATTGACGAATTCCGGGATGCCAAATTGGCGGCCCGGAGCTGCCATATCTTGGCAGTAGAAGAATGTGGAGGTCCAGCCCTTGACGGATTCAAGGTATGGTATCTTGGGATACCATTGGCGGCCCTGGCGGCAGTTGAAGGTGACGCTGCCGCAGGTTGCCAGCCCACCGTCCGGCACAGTCTGTCGCCGGCAACGGAAGCAATATCTGAAGAAGTCTAAACTAGGCCTAATACCTAGGTAGCCTTCGAACAGAGCTGTGAAGCCGGCTAGGACTAAGATGCTATTGGGTGCTATGTTGTGGGGCTGGAGCCCATAGTGATCTAGAACCTCGCTAAAGAAGGTGGAAGGCGGAAGCGCCATTCCCCTAACTAAATGGGAGGTGAGGATTACCCGCTCTCCGGCTCTCGGAGCCGGGATGACGTCTCCGAAGGCGGCCCTCCATCGGCAATCTTCCCGAGTGGGGAGGTAGCCGACGGCCTCCAAGTCTTGGAGGGCGTCTTCGTCGACTATGGAGGGAAGCCAGTAGCGGGACCCGAGGTCCGCCGCTTCCTCTTCCTCGTCGACGGGAGCGCCTCCCGCCGTCGTCGCCGCGGTGGTCGGCGGAGGAGCCGAGGAGACCGCCGTTGGCTCGCGCGGTAGAAATCCGAGGAGCAGCGGTGGCGACATTGCCCGCCGCCGCCGTCGCGGGACGAGTTACCGCGCCGCCCATCACCGTCGCGGGCGCGTTTTCGGTCGCCGGACCGCTCGACGCCGTGGAAAGGTTTTGGCCGGTGGACATCGCCGCGCGCGGAGGTCGTCGGAGGAGATGTGCTCGCCGGAGTTCGCTCGGAAGCAAGAAGCGGAGAAGTGGAAGGGCGAGAGGGCACGGAGAGCAAAGGCAGGGTGGCGAAAATGGACCGTTCGGTTACCTATTTATAGGGCCAGGCGTTGCTCCCTGTGCAACGGCGCTTTTAGTCGTACATGTGTCCAGCATCCGTTGCAGCGCATGATTGCACGATCTCCACGCCTCCTCTTTTCCCGCAATTTGTGATCATGGCGAGATTCCCGCCTAGGCCGTTTTCAAACTGTCGTGAGCCGGCTAAGTGGAATCCGTCAAGAAGAATGCTCGGCAAGATTGCAGAGTAGCCGTCTTTTCCCATGTTGGATAAAGGCGGCCGCATGTCAATATCAAGACACGCATGCCTCGTTGATTTTCAGAATGGTTCAAGTCCTGCAGCCGCCAACTTTGGCAGATGAAGAATCAAGAAGAAGCCGGCGCCTGGAGAACTTCAACCTTTCTGGGGGGTAATGTTGGGGATATATCAACTAGGGGTATAACCAACATGGATCAATCCGGCTAGTCCAGGGTGGCCCAAGGGTGGTAAGGCCGAAGCCTGCCGGGCGGCCCAGATAGCTGACGTAAAAGGAAGTAGGCGGACGGTCCAAGGAAGGCGGAAGGCCGAAGCCCATCAAGCCATCAAGCCCAAGACGGAAGGCGGCAACTAAGCCGGCTAGGTCTAGGACTCTGTTTACTTGGCGGACAAGTACTTTCCTTGGCCCGGAGCTGCCATATCTTGGCAGTAAAAGAATGTGGAGGTCCATCCCTTGACGGATTCAAGGTATGGTATCTTAGGATACCATTGGCGGCCCTGGCGGCAGTTGAAAGTGACACTGCCGCAGGTTGCCAGCCCGCCGTCCGGCACAGTCTGACGCCGGCAACGGAAACAGTATCTGAAGAAGTCTAGACTAGGCCTAATACCTAGGTAGCCTTCGAACAGAGTTGTGAAGCCGGCTAAGACTAAGATGCTATTGGGTGCTATGTTGTGGGGCTGGAGCCCATAGTGATCTAAAACCTCGCTAAAGAAGGTGGAAGGCGGCAGCGCCATTCCCCTAACTAAGTGGGAGGTGAGGATTACCCGCTCCCCGGCTCTCGGAGCCGGGATGACGTCTCCGAAGGCGGCCCTCCATTGGCAGTCTTCCCTGAGTGGGGAGATAGCCGACGGCCTCCAAATCCCGAAGGGCGTCTTCGTCGACTATGGAGGGAAGCCAGTAGCGGGACCCGAGGTCCGCCGCTTCCTCTTCCTCGTCGACGGGAAGGCCTCTCGCCGTCGTCGCCGCGGTGGATGATGGAGGAGCCGAGGAGACCGCCGTCGACGCGCGCGCGGTAGGAATCCGAGGGGCGACGGTGGCGACATTTCCCGCCGCCGCCGTCGCGGGACGAGATACCGCGCAGCCCATCGCTGCCGCGGGCGCGGTTTCGGTCGCCGGACCGCTGGACGCCGTGGAAGGAAGGTCTTGGCCGGTGGACATCGCCGCGCGCGGAGGTCGTCGGAGGAGATGTGCTCGCCGGAGTTCGCTCGGAAGCAAGAAACGGAGAAGTGGAAGGGCAAGAGGTCGAGGAGAGCAAAGGCAGGGCGGCAAAAATGAGCCGTTCGTTTCCCTATTTATAGGGCCAGGCGTTGCTCCCTGTGCAACGGCGCTTTTAGTCGGACACGTGTCCAGCATCCCCTGCAACGCATGATCGCACGATCTCCACGCCTCCTCTTTTCCCGCGATTTGTGATCATGGCGAGATTCCCGCCTAGGCCGTTTTCAAACTGTCGTGAGCCGGCTAAGTGGAATCCGTCAAGAAGAATGCTCGGCGAAATTGCAGAGTAGCCGTCTTTTCCCGTGTTGGATAAAGGCGGCCGCGCGTCAGTATCAAGACGCGCGTGCCTCGTTGATTTTCAGAATGGTTCAAGTCCTGCAGCCGCCAACATTGGCAGATGAAGAATCAAGAAGAAGTCGGCGCCTGGAGAACTTCAACCTTTCTGGGGGCTAATGTTGGGGATATATCAACTAGGGGTGTAACCAACATGGATTAATCCGGCTAGTCCAGGGTGGCCCAAGGGTGGTAAGGATGAAGCCTGCCGGGCGGCCCAGATAGCTGACGTACAAGGAAGTAGGCGGACGGTCCAAGGAAGGCGGAAGGCCGAAGCCCATCGAGTCACCAAGCCCAAGACGGAAGGCGGCAACTAAGCCGGCTAGGTCTAGGACTTTGTTTACTTGCCGGACAAGTACTTGCCTTGTACCCTGGGGTCTGGCCGCCTATATAAGCCAGCCACCAGGGAGCCTTTAGGGCAGACGCTTCAATACGCATCGTACACATTGTAACCTGTTCACGGCTATTGCCTCATAGTGAATTATAGCAGCACGTAGGATCTCGCCACCGCTGTGGGATCCAAAGCTGGGTAAACTCGCCGTGTTCAATCCCGTCCTCGACGATACCAACCTTCTTCCCCACAATCCATACGTAGGCTAGAGGACCCCGGTCTCCTATCAATTATGCTGATACCACGACACGCACCGCGCCTGACGCGCGCGTGGGGATGGAGCGCCTGCGGGACCGCCAGAACCGCCTTGTGGAGGAGATTGGCCAGGCGGGCCAGCAGAACCGCGCAGCTCTGCAGAATGGGGTCGCCATGTACGCCTCGGGCTGCATGGCATTCACCAGCTCCCTGCGTCGCGTGGTCTGGCCCAAGAAGTTTAGGCCAGCCCTCCCAAGGGCTACGACGGCTCCAGCAACCCCATTGAGTTCCTACAGCTCTACACCACCTCCATCCAAGCTGTGGGAGGGGACGACAAGGTCATGGCCAACTGGTTCTCCCACGCGCTTCCCGACTCCGCGCTGTCGTGGCTCCCGAACCTCCCTGAAGACTTTGTGGGCACGTGGGAAGAGCTCTGCAAGCAGTTCGTCGCCAACTTTAAAGGCACGTACGAGCGCGCGCTCACCCACAACGACCTGCGCGCTGTGGTGCAGAAGAAGGATGAGACCCTCTGCATGTACATCCAGCGTTTCAGCCAAGTGCAGAACAAGATTCCAAACATCCATGACACCCAGGTCATCGCTGCCTTCCGCGAGGGCATCACGAACCGCAGGATGCTTGAGAAGCTCGGCATCCACGACAAGCTCACCTCTATAGTGAAGTTGTTCGATCTAGCGGACAAATGCGCCAAGGCTGAAGAGGGACTCCTCTTTGTCAAGATGAGCTCGCGGGGAGACGACCCTGGCGAGGGGTCCAAGAGCCACAAGAAGAAGGATGAGCCCAAGCGCAAGGCCACCACGGTCCTCGCGGCAGAGCCTGACGCCAAGGGCTCCCCCCAGCCTGGCAAAAAGAAGGAGGACGACTGTCCGTTCTGCGTCTACCACAACAGGCGCGGTCACTCTACCGAGACCTGTTTCGACCTCAAGAGGCTAAGCAAGGAGCGCGAGCAAGCTGAGCGTAGCGGCGGCCGCGGTCGAGGCCGCGTCTAACGCGGGAATGGACGCAAGGGCGGCTACCAGAAGTCACCTGGCACCCAGGCCAACGCCGCCGAGAAAAACGGCAACCTCCCTGACGAGGAAGATGGATGCTTCCAGGCCTCGAGAGGGGCTATGGCCTACATCCTTGGCGGGGCTCAGGCGCCCAAGTCGAACAACCAGTTCAAGCAGTTCGCTGGAGAGCTCAACGCCGCGCTCCCCAGCATCGAGACCTCCAGGCCCCTCAAGTGGTCGCAGTATACCATCCCTTTCGACACGCAAGACCACCCCAAGTCTACCCAGACTGTTGGAACCCTCCCGCTGGTATGCTCCCCCACCATCAACAACATCGCCGTCTCCAAGACACTCATCGATGGAGGTGCAGGCCTGAACGTCATTTCCATCGAGACTTTCGAGACGCTTCAAGTGCCCTACGAGTGGCGCATGCCCTCTAGGCCCTTCACGGGAGTCACCAGCGGCTCCATCGAGCCTCTGGGGCAAGTCCGCCTTGCGGTCACCTTTGTCACGCAGAAGAATTACCGCACCGAGCTCATCGACTTCGACGTCGCGCACATCGGCTTGCCGTACAACGCCATCCTCGGCTACCCCGCTCTCGCGAAGTTCATGGCCGTCACTCATCATGCCTACAACATGGTTAAGATCCCCGGTAGCGCTGGCACCATCTCCATCCACGGCCACGTCCTGGACGCCACACGCGCCGTCGAGACAGCCTATAAGGCAGCCGCCATGGCATTTCCGGCTGCGGAGGACATGGAGCCTCTCGAGAGGCCCAAGAAGAAGAAGCAGATGTTCTCTCAGGAGCCAGCTTCCATGAAGAAGGTCTCCTTAAGCACCAGCAGCTCGGGGGCTGTGGGCTCAGGGGCTTGCGTCACCATTGGCGCCACTCTGCCTCCCAAATAGAAAGTGCGCTCGTCGCCTTCCTCCGGGCAAACTCTGACATGTTCGCATGGACTCCGTCAGATATGTCCGGTGTACCGAGGGAGGTGATTGAGCACCACTTAGCCGTGTGTCCTAACGCACGCCCCGTCAAGCAAAAGACAAGAAAGCAAGCCCCCGAGAAGCAAGCATTCATCGTCAAAGAAGTCGAGAAGCTCAAAGCGGCAAATGTTGTCCGCGAAGTCGCGCACCCCAAGTGGCTCTCCAACGGCGTGGTTGTCCTGAAACCCGCCGGAGGAGACCGCCTCTACATCGACTACACTGATGTCAATAAGGCCTGCCCCAAGGACCCATACCCCATGCCAAAAATCGACCAGATCGTGGACTCCACGGTAGGTTGCGACCTCCTATGCTTTCTCGACGCCTGCTCTGGTTATCACCAGATTAAGATGGCAAAGGAAGACGAGGAAAATACGGCATTCCTCACCCCTTGTGGTGTGTATTGCTATGTCTGGATGCCCTTCGGCCTGAAAAACGTTGGCGCCACCTTCCAGAGGCTCATGAGGATAGCCCTTGGCGAGCAAATGGGCAGAAATGCAGAGGCTTACATCGATGAAATCGTCGTCAAGTCTCGAGAGGGAGATACGCTCCTCGGGACCTTGAAGAGACCTTCACCAGCCTGCGCAAGGTGAACATCAAGCTCAACCCCGCCAAGTGCATCTTTGGAGTGCCTTCAGGCAAATTGCTTGGTTTTCTCGTGTCCCATCGTGGCATAGACGCAAACCTTGATAAGATCAAGGCCATAGAGGAAATGCAGCCTCCCCGCCGGCTCAAGGACATGCAACGCCTGGCAGGCTGCATGGCCAGCTTGGGCCGGTTCATCTCCAAGTTTGATGAGAGAGCCCTGCCTTTCTTCAATATCATGAAGAGATCTGGCACCTTCAAGTGGACGCCTGAAGCGGAAAAAGCCTTTGAGGACTTGAAGAGGTACTTGGCCAGCCCACCAGTCATGGTTGGCCCAAGGACAGGCGAACATCTGAAGCTATATCTATCAGCCACTCCGTAGACCGCCAGCACCGTCCTGGTGGTAGAAAGAGAAGAGCCAGTCCTCGACAAGAAGAGTGCAGCCACTCCAAAGCCAAAGCCGCCTGACAAAGAGCTTGACAAAGGGGTAGGTTCCACAAACCCAGCGACAGGCCCAGAGCCACAAGCTGAGCCTGCTCCAAGTCCTGATCTTGCAAAGAAGTCGGAAGAGCCTCCACAGGCTGATCTCGCCAAGGAGCCTGAAGAGCCTCCACAGGCCAACCCCCTTGAGGGCCCTGAAGAGCCTCCCTAGGCAGAAAGCGTTGCGTCTAAACTGACAACCCTTGTCGAGCATCCTGTCTACTTCGTTAGTACAGTACTGCGGGATGCTCGGCAACGGTACCCAATGGAGCAGAAGCTCCTCATTGCGCTCCTCATCGCCTCAAGGAAGCTGCGACACTACTTCCAAGGACACTCCATCACGGTGGTCACCTCATCTCCCCTGGAGCAGATCCTACGAAACCCTAATGCCACAGACCGTGTCGCGGGATGGAACATAGAGCTACAGCCATTCAACTTGCACTTCGATACCACAAGGGTCATCCAAGGAAGAGCGCTGGCAGACTTTGTCGCCGAATAGACTGATCCAACCCCTGAAGAGCCTCTAGGAGAAGAGCCAGAGCCCTCTGGAGAGAAAATGCCCAGCCACTGGACCATCAAGTTTGACGGAGCCTTCTGAAGGGGTTCCGGTGCAGAAAAAAAAGATTCTAGCGTATGAAACCCTAACTAGCCATGATCTATCTACCGAGTACATGTGATAACGGTGGCGGAACGGGTTACATTACCTCCATGTAGACCGATAGCGAGGATTACGCTCCCGCACAATCGGGCGGAGGATGGCGAGGCGCCGGTGGTTGGGGGGGTGGCGCCGGCGGTGGGGCAGCGGCATGACTGCTGGGTGGGCGAGACGATGTCGGCCAGGCTCCTCAAATGTGGTGCCTCCGAGCACTCGCAAACATACGGAGCTTAACAACAACCCCCGGTCATTCAGATCCAGCTGAAATCGCAAGGGTAGAACTTTTCTGGAATCCCGCAGGGCAACGGCGCCCAGCGGTATAGCTTTGGTGGAGAGAGGAGGCAAAACGGGCGGAGAAACAACTCGGTCGGCTTGCTACAAATTTAGTTGTTTTTTCCATGAATTAATCCAATTAATATGCCTTGCTATATAACGGGGGGAGGGGGTGTGCAAACTCCCTAGCTCCCCCATGTTGGACTAAACAAAGGAGAGGTGGGGGGGGGGGGGGGTTGAGCCGCACCATCCATGGGCTCCAAAGCCTCATTCGTGCGGCTCTCCCCTCTTGGGCCTTCTTGGCCCATTTAGGTGGGCTGCCCCTTTTTCTCCTTTTTTAATTAATATTAAATTAATATAAAATACTATTAATTCATAATTAATATATTTACATATAATTTAATCTCCCATGACTCCGAAACATTTTCTAGACCACCCGGACATCTTTCGGACATTCCTGGAACCATTCCAGACCTTCCCGGAACTCCTTCCGGACCACCGAAACTCTTTCCGGATCATTTCTCTCCATCCAATAAAATCCTATATTATTCTAGAACCTTTCTCCAGGTGTCGTTAAGACCTTAAGTTTGGTACACTACGGTTCGAGAACACTCCAGACATGGTCGAGTAACTCTGCTCACCAATGACCGCCAGGGATACCTGGATGCATATGACGGCCCATGTGCATTCTACGAATATCGTCGCTGAACCATAAACATGATATTCATTCCCTTTGTTTCCGTGATACTACCTTGTTCGATATATGATCGTAGACATCTGATGTCCTTGTTGTATCTCGTTACCGACAAAGGTTATTAACTCGTCTGTGATATTACATCTCCATGACCTAGTCATAAGCTGCGCAGCTATATAGATGCAATCTCACCGAGTGGGCCTAGAGTATATTTCCATTACAAGAATGAACAAATCCCGCACTTGATCCTTACTTCTCAACATACTCTTTCGGGATACCCAAGATGGACATCGTTATTGTCATGCTATATAAGACACAACGTTTGATGCTCTCAAAGTACCCATATGAAGTAGCAATAAGTACGGTCTCACGGTCTAAGGAATAACCTATCATATTATTCATCTATTGCAAATACAAACATCGTAATATGATCTTATTGCAATACTTTACGTATGTCCATCACCTTATTCCACTAATAAGATGACCCAATTGTCAACCGACGTCATTGTCCTTGATCGGGAATCTCGATCAACGGTTGCCCAATGGACTAGTTTATATGGAGGCTCACTAGGGACTCTGGTTGTCTATGTATCACACGTGTATTAATAATTCCGATTAATACAGTTATAGCATAATACAAAAACCTATTATAAACTTATGAGATAATGCAATAAATACTACTTATTTATTTGCCTCTAGGGCATATCTCCTTCAGTCTCTCACTTGCACCAGAGTACAAATAAATTAGCTGCATTTTACTTCATCAAAAACCCCTTATGAAATAAGCGTTACATGATAATGCTTGCTTGTGGAAGAGTGTTACTCTGACAATCTGTACAATACATAATTGTGCGTTCTTTTGCGATTCATTGATATCAACATGTTGATATCATCATGTTATCCAATAACATATATACAAACACCGTAACTAAGTGAGACTTCTGTTTCCCAGCGCTTACTCTGATTCTGTCAACCAAATAATTTCCTTGAAAACACACTCAGTCATAGAGAGCTCCTTGTAACAATTACAACCTCGCGATATCTATATATATACTTTCACACCTATGTAGAAAACTTGACACTCCAATGTCAATCTAATAACCAATACACTTCTACTTCCAGTAAATTCTAAATTTACCTTTATAACTGTTCTTCTTCTTAAGAAAATCGGTCATATTTCATCGAGCAGATAATATGGTTTATATATGATGTCTAATATCACATAATAGAACAACATGCCATACAATCACTATTACCTTGTATCATTACTCTTAATGATTAATTGGATTTCCAAGTACCATCCTTTGGTTTTATTCTATTCTGACTCTTCAGATATAATCCAAAATAACTTGACTATGTTTTTAAAATTCCCGTTCTATTCCAAATAGATGCTAAGTTTCAAATAGTTTCACAACTTCATCTTTCTAATTAATTCACAATGTGTCATTTACACAAGATGAATTCGCCTCCCACTCAAATTATGTCTCCACACATTTGAGAACACGAGCTCCCACTCAAAAGATTTCATCTACATATTTGAGGTTCTAAGCTCCCACTCAAAAAATATGTCCTTTTCATATTCTACCAGAGTGAACTAACTTTGACTCCCACTTAAATTCACAATTTATCTCGACATTTTGGTCAAACCAAAATCATTGATCTCTTATCAATTCGAATTCAATACAAACTATAGTATTACATTAATACAAATCCCACAGACTTCAAGCATGTCTACATTAATGTAGTCAACAAATTTGATCTTTTCCAAGACACATTTCGTATCAAATTAGAAGATTCTAAGACAGATTCTGACAAACCACACTTTATCTAAAATAGAGTATAATTATAATACCTCACATATCACCATATATGATATTATAATATTGTGAAACGAATTTCCACAAGTCTTTTGTGTTGAAACCGTAATTCAAAAATATTGGCCTTTGATCGAAACTTGCGAATACGATATTCACATATCTTTCTTCTGAAAAACCCCATTTGATCTCTTATCAATTTAATTTCAGACTCATGATTTATTATACAAATACACTTATTTACCAATAATCATAGAAGAATTTGGATCAAGGAAAAATTCACCATATAATTAATTTAATAATCATTCGAAATGACTCTTAATTAATTTCTTTTCGTATTGACACTTCAATACTAATTTTAAACTTAATCAATTATGCACATGTAATACTTAAATAGATCAAAGTATCTATTACTTCTTACATTGCCTTTATGATCAAATTCGATGGTGTTTGTTCTAGTAACAAAATCTTTTATTTCTTGGACACATAATTTTACCATTCCTGCTATTATAAATGTATATCATACGCATAATGTAATTGAGATGTGATACAAGTTACTCATAATATAAAACAACTGCTTTGTTTCATAACATAAAAAAAACTGATTTGTTCTATATGAATAACTATGTCTTGTAACATTCAAGACACCAAACTAGATCACACTCTCAATATTACAAATTGTCTTATAAAAAACTATTGATGATAACTAATATGATATCTCGAGGGCGTGAGCACTACTGGCCATCAACTTCCTTGCTTGCCATCACTTGTGCATTGTCACGTCACCCATCGCCGCACACTTATGATGTTCAGGGACTGTTTCTGAAGGGGATCGCATGAAGAAAACAAAAAATTTCCTAGCAACGATATCCTTAAACTAGCCAATATCTACACTATGCAGATATAGAAGTACATCGGAGATCGGAATACATACCCTCGTAGACCGAATAGCGGGGATTACGCTCCCGCACAAGCGTTGACGACGAAGACGATGTAGCCGACCTCAAGGTCGCGAAGAACTCGGCGCGACGAAGACGACGAAGATGAACTCGAGGTCGGGTGGAGGAAGTAGGCCTCCGAGCACCGCTAGCGCAGCACCTCGCAGGGCGTTACACGCATACCGTGGAGACGACGGCCTCCGAAGCTCCAGTCAAGGACGAGCAGCGAAAGACTTGGACCGGAACACCAACAGCGCGACAGCGGGCTATGGTGGAAGAGGTCCCCCTTCTCTACTCGGCGCAACTCCGACAAAGGGAATCACGAGATCGAGAGAGAATTAGGGAATTAATTGGTGAATTAAAAGGTCAGGGGTGCCCCTTCTTATATAGGCTCCCGGGGGGAGCCAACCTCCCTAGCCAGGCAATGTGGGACTATCCCACAGCCTTGGTGCGGCTAGGGAGGGTGCGCCGGCCCTAGGTGGGCCCCATTTGGCCCACCTAGGCCGGCCACGCCCCCCATCGAATTTCCCCTTGAGGGTTTTCCCCCCTATGGGCCTTCTTTCGACGAGAAGGCCCATTTAGGGAAATGAGCCTAAATAAAGTCGAAAATAAATATATAAAATCATATTTAAACATTAATTACACTAATTAATATGAAACATGTTATATATAATTTATTCTAGCTCTGAAAACTATTTCGTTGCTGCCCGGTCTCCATCGGACCATTCCCAGGACGTTCCCGGTGATCTCTTTCCTTTCCGGTTGTCTTATGCTGCCACTATAACCTCCACGCTGACGCTTGTGCAACATGGCTTACACCCACCGTATGCGAACGACGATATGTCTGACACACGATCGTCACGGCCTGCCTCATAACGTAGAACTTTCTTTGTGGTGCTCGTTGGAGGAAGAACACTAGTGGTATTTTTGAAGGGATCATCTTATATAATTACCGACGCGTAACAAATATATACTAATATATATAATCACACAATATGAGATGCATACAAAACATAAAATATAATGCAATGTGATATAGTCCATTGCGCCATGTTCTTCTTGGCGCCCGCAGTTTATAAACAATTTATCAAACCTACCTTGACCATATCACATAGCCCTGCAAAATAAAGTTAGACGCTTCTACTTTATCTTTTGCATTTTTTACGTGGCTTGGGGCTATCGTAAATAGAACCGCTTCATACCTACGAACATTATGACCACAACAAAGATCCAATAATTGCATGTTTAAGCATCCCTTTCGGGCCCTCCATTGAAAATGCAAAGCCAACTAAAGAGAGAGAAACTAACACCCGCCAGGCACAGATACGGTACAAGCCGTATGTCAGTAGTGGAACCAGTCTCGCGTAAGCATACGCGTAAAGTCGGTCCGGGCTGCTTCATCAACTCGATGCCGCTGGAATCACAAGTGCATGCTAAAGGGTAGCAAATAACAGGAACGGTGCCCCCCTGAAGAACACGGGTTCTAACAGCGTACAGCTATATCTACGATAGATCGGCTCTGATTCCACTGAAGGGGATGTGACGCCCTAAAATCGGTACTATGTAAATTTAAGCGCTCCCGCCGAAATCCACATAATAACGATTTTAGGTCGCCCACCAGACATAATGTGCACGCCGAAACATGCGCATTATGTGGGTGGAATTGTGGTAACATTACAACAGTTCCGATACATCCACAAATACAACAGAAGATATATAACACAACAACGACTCGAACGAGTGAAGATACAAATGATACAATACAAAGATTCAAATGACAGCAGAAGCGAAATAGTATCCGACTACGGATAAGATACAAATTGGACTAAGAGTCCTGAAGATAAGCAATGGCGCCATAACCATGCCCAGCCAAGCCGGAGGGATTCCCAAGCTAACGTCGTCAGACTTCAAACCTGTTGACTGCACATAAAGCACATCCCAAAAGAGGGTCAGGGCACTCCCTGGCAAGCAAAACCGACTTGCCTACTTTCTACACCATCTCCCAAAATATGGGGTAGGTGGACTTAGTGGCAGCAGCACTAGCAACCTAAAGAGACACGCTACAACTTCCGTCTAATCAGAGAGGGATAAGAGAGCGCATAAGATAAACATCTACCACTAACACCAAACATAACCCATTCCCGAATTAACCCCCTCAACCAAATATGTGGAAGCAATTCAGGAAACTCACACATTGAACAGTTTTAATTATAATTTATTGTGAAAATAATTCTATATTACTAGTCAAATTAATTAACATTAATTAGGTGCAAGTTGTCTAGACATTGTTAGCCAGCATCATCACCAAAGTCGTCCATGACCGTGGACACGGCTCATCGATAAGATTATACCCTGCAGGGGTGCACTACTGTACCCATACTCGTATGATCAACCCAAGCAAGCATCAGGGCCTCTCAACACGACTCGTTCCTTCACTACAGCAAGTCCAAGTGCCACCCATATGAGTTGTTACCCGCGTCAGGAGTCCGGTCGAATCTCAATTGCGGACTCATTAGTTTGCCACTACGCCACCATGCGGCTCAAACCACAGTAGGAATTGTCCGCTTCGTGTCGTACCGCACCTATATGACACCCCGTATCACATACCCTCTCATCATCATCATCATCATGCACATGCATATGAGCAAATGGAAAACCCGAACTACTTGCGGCACATGGACAAGTTGTAGATCCGTTCAAAGTCGAGGGGGGCTCCATAGGGCCACCCACAAGTGGTTAGTGCGCTCAAAATTGGATCCGAGGACAAAATCTCAGTTCCTAAGTCGACACTGAGCAGAACAAAACACCTCGCAAGGCCTTCCTCCTGGTGTCTTATCTTTTAATTATAGTACCCCAATATAAGACAACATTTTATTTAGGTAGAAAATCTATCATACTAAGCAGATGAAACATAAGACCAACATACGACTCGCACAAACAACTCTAAGCATGCGCTACGACTCGCAAGGCCAACAGATAAACATGCAACGGGTATTAGGTTGTGGGGATAAAGTTGTATGGGCTGCAGGATAAACATGTGATGGGATCGCAGTTCAAGAATCGATAACTAGGGTAGCAGACATCAATGGCAGGAATGAAAGACAATGTATAGGTAAACAAGCAAACTTTGCTTGCATGGAATCTCGCATGGAAGCAGATCTTGTCGTTGCTCACACATCTCAACATCTTATCCGCGAAGAAGCAACAAACACTGGAAGCGCAAAAGATGCACTTTACAACTATGGCAAAAGATCCAGTATGACCATATGAGAATGATGCATGGCATGGCAAGATGCAATATGAGATGCACTTAATCCAAATTAAGCGGAACCGGGATTCCGACAATTAATATTTAGGTGCAAGTTATTTATTTACCAGCAATATTAAATATTGGTTAGCATGGCAACACATGGCATGGGTGATCTAATTAAATTAAATGGAATAGGGCATTATATATTTATTACCCCACACATTCCATAATTATTATTTAGTTGATTTGCTACACCCGCAACCCAAGAGATGCAACACATGTAATTATGATGTAAAATGCACAAGATAGATGACATTTAATAAAATAGGTATAGGCTTAGGGTTTGGGGCTCGCACGTTGGATCGGGAGAGATAGGGTTCGAAACCGACGTCTTCGGTCCGTAGAGGAAGTAGTCGACGTCGGGGAAGTAGCCGTCGCGGAACCGGGGCATCGTCGTTTGTCGGTGTCGTGGAAGTGGTCGAAGTAGTCGCCCGGGTGGTCGTTGTTCGGAGCACCGGCTTCGGGGTAGGGGGCGCACTTGTCGCATCCAGTCTTCGGGCCACGGCAACAGTTTCAAGTCACGCACGAAGGCGGCCACACACAAACGGTCACGGACATGAAGGAGCACGGCAACGGACACCGGAAGGAGCACCGGGCAGCACCACGAAGGATGGACAAACACGGAAAAACAAATGTGATGCCGGGGTCTTGCGAGCATTACGTCGAACACCGTGCGGGCGGCGGATGCGAAGACGCCACCGGACAGAGAAACCGGCGAATGGAAGGAGGTCGGCGCGGGCTGCGAGCACGCGCACGGTGCGGGCACGCACGCGGGCGGCGGGGAGCGTGCGGTGGAGCAGCGGTGCGAGGCGCGGGCGAGGCGTGCGGGCGACGGCGGCGTGCTGCGGGAGGCGGCGGCTGGCGGCGGCAGCGCTGCGGCGGTCGCAGGCGGCGACGCGGCGCGGGACGACGCGGCGTGGCATGGGCGCGGCGTGAGGAGAGGCGGAGGAGCAGCCGGCGGCCGGGGCGCGTGCGCACGGGCACAGGGGCGCGCGGGAGGCGGTCGGGCGCTGTGCTGCGGGCTGGCTCGGTGCGGGAGCGAGCTCGGAAGCACGGGGCGGACGGGGCTCGGGGGCGAGGCGGCTCGGAGGCGAGGGCGGCGCTGGTAGCACGCGGACGCGCGGCCGGATGGAGGAGGAGCGGCCGGAGGGCGCGGGCGCGGCGGCGTGCTCAGGGCGCTGGGGGCGGGGAGGCGGCCGGATGCGAGCATGGCGCGGAGACGGCCGGGCGCGGCGTGGCGACAGGCGAGCGGCGGCGGGCCGACGCGCTGGTGCAGGCGCGGGGCGAGCGGGAGCTCGGCTGGTGCGCTGCGGGAAGGCTCTCCCGTGCGGGGCTAGCTCGGGAAGAAGAAAGGAGAAGGAAGAGAAAGAAAAAAAGAAAAGAAGGAAAGAAAAAAATGAAAAGAAGGAAAAGAAAAAAGATGGAGGGGGAAAAGGAGAAAAAGAAAAAGGAGAAAGTGGAGGGGGGCGGCTGCAAAAATTCCAGGGGGTGGGAAAAGTTTTCAGGTGGCAAAACCTAGGGTTTGGGTGTAACGCCCCGGGATTTATCCCCTTTTAGATTTGTGAGTTTTCTTTTTGCATCGACATGGCATCGCATCGCATTAATTTAATTTGTTGCATTTAAATTAAATTTCCATAATTAAATTCAAATGCATTTCAAATTAATTAAAAATGTGTTATGTTTCAAATCTTTTAAAAATGTTAAAAACTAGTTTATTAAATTGTCCATTCAAAACTAAAATTATTTTGTAGAGTTTTTGTATTCAAATTCCTCTTCGTTTTGGTTTTAAAAATATAAATCAGAATTTATTAAAGGGGAGAAAAATAAAAGCCCAAAAGCCCATCTAACCCAAACCCTAGGTTTTGCCCCCTGGAAACTTTTTTCCCACCCCTGGTTTTTTTGCAGCCGCCCCCCTCCACTTCTCCTTTTTTCCTTTTCTCTTTTTCCCCCTTCCTTTTTCTCTTCTTTTCTTTTTCCCTTTCTTTTCTTCTTTTCTTTTTTTTTCCTTCTCTTCCTTCTTCCTCCCGCAGCGCCCCAGCCCGTGCGCCTCCACCCAGCCCCGATCCTCCCGACTCCCCCGAGCGCCCAAGCCGCCTCTGCGCCTCCGGCCCGTCCGCGCCGTCGCCTCCCGCGCCGCCGCACCGGCCCCGGCCGCCTCCGCACCAGCCACGCACGCCGCCTCCGGCCGCAAGCCGCGCGCCCCCGCCGCGCCCCCCACGCCACCTCGCCTGCCCCCGAGCGTCGCCGCCCGCTCCGGCCGCGCGCACGCCGCCGTCCTCCTCCTCCCGAAGCCTCCCCGTCCGCCGGCCGTCTCCGCCTCAGCTCGCCGCGCCGCCCCCTGCTCCTCCCGCCGCCGGCCGTCCCCCCGCGCCCTCGGCCTGCTCCGCCTGCGCCTCGCCGCCCCCTGCTCCTACACGCCGCCGCGCGCCGCGCCTCCGGCCGTCCCGCACGCCGCGCCGCCACCTTCAACCGCCACCTGCGCCCCGCGCTCCTCCTCCTCCGGCCGCAGCTGCCGCCTCCCGCATCGGCCGCCGCCGCGCTCCGTCCATCCGGCCGCGCTGCCCCGCACGCCTCCTCGTCGCGCCCCACGCCGACGTGTCGCGTGCCTCTGCCCGCGCCGCTCGCCGGCGCCATCCCCATCCGTCCTTGGCGCACCGCACGTGTTCGATGAAATTCCCACACGAGGTGCCCTCGTGCCGCCGACCCCGGAGTCCATCGTCATGACCCATCGACGAGATCTTACACCATCTTTCCGTGTCGCCTCATGTGTGTGGCCCCCTTCGTGCGTGACTTGAAACCGTTGCCGTGACCCGAAGACTGGATGTGACAAGTGCGCCACCGACCCCGAAGCCGGTGCTCCGAACAACAACCCCCGGGACGACTACTCGACCACTTCCATGACACCGACAAACGACGACGCCCCGGTTCCGCGACGACTACTTCCACGACGAAGACTACTTTCTCTACGGACCGAAGACGTCGGTTTCAGACCCTATCTCTCCCGATCCAACGTGCGAACCCAAACCCTATACCTATTTTATTAAATATCATCTATCTTGAGCATGTCGCATCATACTTGCATGTGTTGCATCTCTTGGGTTGGTGGTGTAGCAAATCACCTAAATAATTCAATATGGAATGTGTGGGGTAATAAATATATAATGCCCTATTCTATTTAATTTAATTAGATCACCCATGCCATGTGTTACCATGTTAACCAACATTTAATATTGTTGAGTAAATAAATAACTTGCACTTAAATATTAATTGCCGGTGTTGCTTTCCCGCTTAATTTGGATTACCTGCATTGTGTTGCATCTTGCCATGCCATGCATCATTCTCGTATGATCATGTTGAATCTTTTGCCGTAGTTATAAAATGCATCTTTTACGCTTTCCAGTTTTGTTTCTTCTTCGCGGATACTACGTTGAAATGTGTGAGCAACGACAAGATCTGCTTCCATGTGGGATTCCAGGCAAGCAAAGTTTGCTTGTTTACCTATACATTGTCTTTAATTCCTGCCGTTGATCTCTGCTACCCTAGTATTCGATTCTTTATCGCGATCCCATCACATGTTTATCCTGCAGCCCATACAGCTTCATCCCCACATCCCATCACCTGTTGTATGTTTATCTGTTAGCCTTGCGAGTCGTAGCGCATGCTTAGAGTTGTTTGTGCGAGTCGTATGTATGTCTTATTTAATTGCACCTGCTTAGCATGATAGGTTATTCTACCTTAATAAAATGTTGTCTTATATTGGGGTATTATAATTAAAAGATAAGGCACCGGCGGAAGGCCTTGCGAGGTGCTTTGTTCTGCTAAGTGTCGACCTAGGAACTCAGTTCTTGTCCTCGGATCCAATTTTGAGCGCACTAACCGCTTGTGGGAGGCCCTATGGAGCCCCCCGCGGCTTCGATCTAATCCGCTTCTTATCCAGGGCGCCGCAAGTAGTTCGGGCTTTCCATTTGATGCATGCATATGGTTACCTAACGATCTCATGATGATGGAGTAGTCGATTCTCATATAGGGTGGCACGTTCTTAGAGTGCTATGAAGGTCGTATCCCGCGGGCACTGGACCTGATTAGCCGTGCACACAATCATGCGGTTCCCTGGATGGGTCGTAGAGAAGAGATTTGCCGTGTTGAGATGCCCTAGCTTCTGGCTTTGCTTTTGGGGTTGATCGAACGAGTACGGGTCCAGTAGTGCACCCCTGCAGGGTATAATCTTATCGATGAGCCGTGTCCACGGTTATGGACGACTTGGTGATGATGCTGGCTAACAAGATCATAGACAACGTACACCTAACCATTGCTAATTAACCTGACTAGTAATATAGAATTACTTTCACAATAACTTGTAACTAAAATTGTTCAATGTGTGTGTTTTCCCGAATTGCTTCTGCATACTTGGTTGAGGGGGTTATTCCGAGAATGGGTTATGCTTGGTGTTAGTTGTAGATGTTTATCTTATGCGCTCTCTTATCCCTCTCTGATTAGACAGAAGTTGTAGCGTGTCTCTTTACGTTGCTAGTGCTGCTGCCGCTAAGTCCACCTCCCCTATATTTTGAGAGATAGTGTAGAAAGTAGGCAAGTCGGTTTTGCTTGCCAGGGAGTGCCCTGACCCTCTTTTGGGATGTGCTTTATGTGCAGTCAACAGGTTTGAAGTCTGACGACGTTAGCTTAAGAATCCCTCCGGCTTGGCTGGGCAGGGATATGGCGCCATTGCTTATCTTCAGGACTCTTAGTCCAATTTGCATCTTATCCGTAGTCGGATACTATTTTGCTTCCACTGTCATTTGAATATTTGTATTGTATCGTTTGTATCTTGACTCGTTCGAGTCGTTGTTATAATTATATCTTTGTTGTATTTGTGGATGTATCGAAACTGTTGTAATGTTATCACAAATCCACCCACATAATGCGCATGTTTCGATGTGCACATTATGTCTGGTGGGCGACCAAAAATCGCTATTATGCGGATTTCAGCGGGAGCGCTTAAATCTACATAGTACCGATTTTCGGGCGTCACATTGGGGTTAGATGGGCTTTGGCTTTATTTCTCTCCTGTTTAAACTTTTCGATTTATATTTTTAAAACCAAAACGAAGCGGAATTTGAATACAAAAACTATACAAAATAGTTTTAGTTTTCAATAGACAATTTAATAAACTAATTTTTAACATTTTAAAAGAATTAAAAATAACACATTTTTAATTAATTTGAAATGCATTTGAATTTATTTGTGGAAATTAAATTTAAATACAACAATTTAAATTAATGCGATGCAATGTGATGCCATGTCGATGCAAAAAGAAAACTCACAAAAAAACAAAAAGGGGATAAATCCCCCGGGGCGTTACAGGGGATCGCATGCAGAAAACAAAAAAATTCCTAGCAACGATATCCTTAAACTAGCCAAGATCTACACTATGCAGATATAGAAGTACGGCGGAGATCGGAATACATACCCTCGTAGACCGAATAGCGGGGATTACACTCCCGCACAAGCGTTGACGATGAAGACGACGTAGCCGTCCTCAAGGTCACGAAGAACTCAGTGTGACGAAGACGACGAAGACGACGAAGATGACCTCGGGGTCGGGTGGAGGAAGTAGCCTCCGAGTACCGCTAGCGCAGCACCTCGCAGGGCGGTACACACATACGGTGGAGACGACGACCTACGAAGCTCCAGTCCAGGACAAGCAGCGGAAGACTTGGACCGGAACACCAGCAGCGCGGCAGCGGGCTATGGTGGAAGAGATCCCCCTTCTCTACTCGGCGCAACTCCGACAAAGGGAATCACGAGATAGAGAGAGAATTAGGAAATTAATTGGTGAATTAAAAAGCCAGGGGTGCCCCTTCTTATATAGGCTCCCGGGGGGAGCCAACCTCCCTAGCCAGGGTCCCACGGACTATCCCACAGCCTTGCTGCGGCTACGGAGGGTGCGCCGGCCCTAGGTGGGCCCACTTTTTGTCTTTGACATAAAAAAATAAGGTTGTATTTGGCCCACCTAGGCCGGCCAAGCCCCCCACCGAATTTCCCTTAAGGGTTTCCCCCCTATGGGCCTTCTTTCGACCAGAAGGCCCAGTTAGGGAAATCAGCCTAAATAAATTCAAAAATAAGTATATAAAATCATATTTAAACATTAATTACACTAATTAAATATCAAACATATTATATATAATTTATTCTAGCTCCGAAAACTATTTCGTCGCTACCCGATCTCCATCGGACCATTCCCGGGACATTCTCGGTGATCTCTTTCCTTTCAGGGTGTCTTGTTGAAACCCCTTAAGTGTGTTACCCTAGCGGTTCGATATAATAACAGACATGATCGAGACTCCTCTCCGATCAATGACTAACTCGTAAGCCTGGAACCCATGAATTAAACCATGTGATATAACGAATGTCTTTCATCTATCAAACCTGGACATATAGTCTTAAAC
Source organism: Poa annua (assembly GCA_026929855.1). NCBI lineage: Eukaryota > Viridiplantae > Streptophyta > Magnoliopsida > Poales > Poaceae > Poa > Poa annua. The sequence continues at coordinate 27,236,022 of CM049432.1, forward strand.
CCTTTGTCAAGGCGATACATAGCGTGTCCGAGCGTCGTTCTTAGATATCTCCATATCTAGCGGACCTCGTTACCGACATTGCTATCTTCTACTCGTCTATGATATTATGTCAGCTGGTGACCTAGTCACATGTTTGCAAACTCATTTGACATAATCTCAATGAGTGGGCCCTAGAATATCTATCCGGCTATATGGACTGACAAATCCCGTTGTTGACCCCTCGTCTCAACGACCCCCTTCTGATACCCAAAAGTATCACCATTATTGTCATACTAATTAAGATATGACGTTTGGTGCAATCAAAGTATCTTCCAGGAATAACAATAAGAGTTGGTCTCACGGTTTTAAGGCGTAATGACTATGTCCTATAAATACTGGGTATGTCCATCACATCGTTCAACCAACGACATGACTTCCATTGCCGACCGGCGCGATGCCCTATGATCGGAAAACCCCGATCATCAATCGCGCAACGAAACTAGTCTTAGTAGAGGTTACTAGGGACCTGTTTGTTTTATCTACCACACCTGTATTAATGTTTCTGCTTAATACAGTTATAGCATGGTATAAAAAATATAATGAACAATTTGAATATAACCAATAAACTATGTTTATTAAGTGCCTCTTGGGCATATTCCCTTCATGTTTCATAAACAGAACAAGTATCAAATACTTTTCATCAAGTATGAGAAGAATACATTAATATCTTCGTATATCAAATATACCCGTAGCGTCGAAGAACTCTTCTTCGATGGAATCAACTTTTAGAGATTTGAACTTGTTCACGAATGTGAAGAAGCTCATCGTGTCTCTATAGCATATTCACTAACATGCTCTTCATAGCTAGGAGGCAAAGATATAAGCGCAGTCTCTATTGCACTAGAGTCCGCTATCTAGAAATCGTAGATATTCGTAAGCCTGAAGTAGATATCATACAACTTCTTCAAATGAGTCTCCAGACAGGTATCATCCCCATGTGAATGGTCTGGAACTTTCTAAGCTGTCTGAACTGCTCAAGACTCAATTCATCTTTGAAGTGTCCTTTGATCGCATCAATCGCGACATATGGATCCATGTGTTGAAACAACTTCCTACTCTGGTGCTAGGCATACGCTCATGACGACCTCCACTTCTATGAAAACATCATGATGCTTACGGAACTCATCATCTTCCTCCTTGCTATCAGAATCATCTGGTCTATCTCCTAACTAATGTTCTAGGACATATAGGATGTTTGTTGTGTTGGAGAATGTTTCTAAAACCAATGTACCAGCTGATGAAGTTGGACCCGTCGGTTTCTAAGGTAGAATCCGGTCTCTTGAGGAAGTAACCGAAGTATAGTTCCGTAGTCTTCAGATGTGATCGCAAAAGAGGTAAGGTAAAGTTTATAATATATGTGAGTTTTAGTTTATCATCATATTATCAAACACACTCCACTAAAATTATTATCCTAAAATAATAATAGCGATTACACGACCCCCATCCACCATACTACCCCCGATCGTCACGGCCGGCAGCACAGCTTCAAAGGTGGACATAAAATGTCGATCACAACAACTATGTGACTCATGCTCGATCTTTTGATCTTCCCGTGTTCCGAGGCCATATCTGCATATGCTAGGCTCGCCAATCAAATCTCGAAGACCCTACGCGTGCAACATGGCTTACACCCATTGCATGCGAACGACGATAAGTCTGACACCCGATCGTCACGGCCTGCCTCACAACGTAGAACTTTCTTGGTGGTGCGCAACGAGGGAGAACACAATTTTGGTTTTTGTTAGGGGTCATCCTATTTATGATGCTACTGTTGTATATCTAGCATATAAGCAATCAATAGGATGCACACACAACAACACACAGTCAAATGATGCAATGAAGTGCGATGTGACATGGTCGATGCGCCTGGACCTCCATGGCGCCATGTGCCTGGCCCCCGGCGCCCGGCATGGCTCCGAGTCTACGGAGCCCTCCATTGCCTTCCTGTATGAGTAATATCAAACTTACCGTAACCATGCCACATAAAATAATGACTCTGTAAAACAAAGTTAGACGCCTCTACCTTTATTTAGTTTTGCAAGTTTTACGTGGCATATAGGCTTATTCGTAAGAGAACCGCTTCCCTACCTACGAACTTTGTACCACAACGTCGATCATATAATTGCATGTTTAAGCATCCCTTTCGGGCCCACCATTGAAAATGCTTTGCCGACTAAAGAGAGAGAAACAGACACCCGCTAGCCACAGATATGGAGCAAGCCATATGTCAGTAGTGGAACCAGTCTCGCGTAAGCGTACGCATAAAGTCGGTTTTTGCCAGCCTCACGGTCTAGCAGGCGTAGCCTCGGCGAGGCGGCTCGAAGTCGGGTCGTCGGAAAGCGAGGCCGAGGCAGAGGATGGAGGCCTATTACATGCTCTACGCTGGCTACTTCGCTGATGATCCAATCCATGGCGAGGAGACGTTTCGGTGTCGTTTGGATGAAACGGAAGCTCTTCATCAACACTGTTCATGCCATTCGGGAGTTCGACTCCTATGGATTGCACCGACACAGTTGGATTCACTTCTCTTTAGAAGTGCACAGTGGCGATGAGGATGCTTACATATGGTGCTCCTGTGATGCCCTAGACGATTATCTGCGCATGTCCCATTGAAACTTTGAACAAGTTGGGCATGACAGTGGTGGAGGTGTTCGGGCCTAGGTACCTGCAAGCACCAACGGTGGAAGACACTGCTCAGATCCTAGCCACCAGCAAGAAGATTACATGTGATGCTTGGAAGCATCGACTGCATGCATTGGTCATGGAAGATCTGTCCCTTCGAGTGGCATGGGATGTACAAAGGCCAAAAAGGAGCTTGCACAGTGGTACTTGAGGCAGTTGCTACACATGATCTCTGGAGTTAGCACCCGTTCTTTGGCATGTCAGGATTTCACAACGACATCAATATTCTGCACTTCTCGCATGTCTTTGCTAAGCTTATTGAAGGGCACGCTTCTCCAGTGGACTACAAGATCAGTGGGCACCATTACACGAATGGCTACTACTTGGCTGATGACATCTATCAAAGATGTTCAACATTTGTGAAGACCATCTCAAATCCTAGAAGTGCCAAAACTTGGTTTGCCAAGTACCAAGAGGCTTGCAAGAAGGATGTTGGACATGCATTTGGTGCGTTGCAGTCTCGATTTGCCGTTGTGCGGTACCCCGCTCTGACTTGGTAGAAGGCTCACATGTGAGAGGTGATGTTGTATTATCTTACCCAACATGATTCTACAGACAGGATCCGACAGACGGGGTCTGCTTGCAAATATTAATCGCTAGGTGCCAACAACATGGGCAGAGTTTCTCGCTATGCGCCAGGAGATTCGAGACCCAAATATGCACAACCAATTCAGGATGATCTGGTGGGCCCATATATTGACTCAAAAACAATGTCTAGTTTGATTTGTTGTAATTTGTGTGTCAAAATATGATAAACTATTTGTATGATTTTGTTGCATGAATTTATGACTTTGTATGTAAGACTACATATGTATTGTTTTATTTGTTAAATTATGTGAAAAAATATATGAACATGTCAATGTTTGTGTTAATTTCGGCCAAAATCGGCGCTAGATGCCCTGGTGCAATCGTTTGATCGCCGGGATGGGCCACACATCCCGCATTGCCGCTCATAATGCCGACGCGAGAGGACACTGTATCAATATGTGGAACGTACCAATATATTCGACACTACCCAGCGACAGGAATGTGCCTCCTTCGTTTGTTCTACTCCGTAGCTAGAGCACTGGATAACGCCTTCCATGCAAACATTCGGACCTTCTGTGGTATATTGCACTTCCAAATCTTTTTTCCAAATTGGCTTGTTCCCATCTTGACAATGTTATAATCTGAGTTAGTGTGGTAGTACTACTCTAGTAGAGTATAGTGTATTCTAGGGAGTGTTGGAGTCTACGATAATATAGAGATATAGTAGTGTCCTACTAGCGTAGATTGTATGAGTGAACATTTAAGGGCGTCGAGGTCCAACCGTCCAAGTAACTATCCATCCATAATTTGTCCAAGCCTCCAAGGTACCAAAACAATATACATACAAATTTGTCACCGGAAGAAAACATTCTTATACACGGTGCCAGCATGTACTAGTCCCAACCGGGGCATTGTTCAGTTTAACATCCCCAACAGAACAACAACCATTTGTTTTAGACACTTGATACGGCACAGAAACACCGTCAGTCGATTAGCTGTTGTCCTCTCCTTCCTTCCATTTCTACGAACTCTGCACGTTCTGGACAAGTGGGTAAAAAGAACATAGGGTGAAACATTGATAAGCACACGACCAAAATCACCCAAAACAACCAAAGCCCCATGAATACCTTTGTATAAGATGTTAAAAGCTTCTTTTTTTTTGTTCATTTCAACTTGCCCAGATCCGGTCCAATCTATCCAAACTCTTCCTACCACAGTCCAGCTGTTCCATATTCCTCTTGGGCCTCTCAAAGATGTCGACGCTTCGCCTCGACTTCACTATATGGTCGAACGAGGTCTTTAGCTTTTCCGTCTTGTCAACATTGCTGTACCTGTGATCTGTTCTGCTGCGATCTCGGGTTGGCCTTGATTTCTCACTTCTGTCTGTGCTCTTCCGTGAGGGCTCAAAACAATCAACACTCTTCCGTGATGGTTCGATCCGATCCATGAGTTCCCTCCAGGCGAGCCTGTGCGATGGCGACTTCTCTACCGTGTGTAGAAATTTCTTCAGGTGTCGGAGGTATTCTGGGAAGAGCTCCAGGTCACAGTGCTTGCCTCCCATAAGCCACAAAGGCTCATATTTCTCTTTGCAGAGCTCCCATAGTTGCTTGCCATGGGACCAATCCACTACATCATCAGCAGTTCCCTACAGATCAGCAGGGGCAAAGCTATTAAGACAAGAAAATAACATTTCAGGTTTGCAACATGATAATAATGTTGCTAAATGGAGATGGAACCAAAAATATATCCAGGTTTATGTTCAGGGTTATGCATTATATTCTTGTAATGAAATTGACATTGTTCCACGTAATGGAGCTTGAAGACTATTCCATATAATGTAGTTAAAGAAATTGGACAGACTCACACACATCACTGGGAAAAACGGGAAGGGGGTAGGAAATTTCGGTGATGGTATTCTTTGCATATTTTTTTATTACAGGTTCCTACTGGCGTAGTAGGCCCATGCATGTGATACACACATAAAAAAAAGTAACCTTATTTCTTATCTTCTCCCTAGGGGCTTCCACAATAATCCTAGCGAAAACCAAATTAGAGTCATCCAATTTATGTTGTCAACGAGTCGTACAAAAATTGTCCTTGCCATAATTAAACCCTCAATGCTTTCAATCCAGTTGTTGATTTCTTCTTGCCGTATCTTAACCCTCCGATCTTCTTCAACAGAAATCAATATGTTGTTGGGTATTTACAAGTTTATTTCTTATTCTTCACAACCATATGATCAAAAGCCTGGATCTGCGCTCTACATATGGCATTTCCAGAAACTTAAAAGAAGAAAACCGTTCCATAAACAAAATTTGCATTATGAGTAGTCTTAAGCTTTTCAGTTACATAAGGAAGATCTGATTTCCTGAATGTAAAAACTTCATTTGTGCCTACAAATTTCAAAAATAATATATACTACTCGAATATAGTGTTTTTGAAAGAAAATAGCCCATGCAGGTGCATGGGTTGACGTCTAGTAGATTAACTTTGCTATGCCATCTTTATGATTTAGTTGCCTTAAGGATTAGTTTTATACAATGTAGACTCGTTCATAGAGTTATATATGGATTTACAATCTTTTTAGACTATAAAGAACTAAAAATTGATATCCCCTCTCCTGTCATGCGCCATTACGTGCGCCATTTGTGCTACTCCACGGGCCATACAAATAGTTCACTACAGTCACGGTGCTCACCCTCAAACAAATAGCACATATATGTGGGGTTCCCTATTTATTATCGCAAGTTCCAAAAAAAGGACGGGAAGACGAGAAACTCATGGGCATGTTTGGTTCAAAGAATTTTCAAAACACAGGAATAGAAAAAACACACAAATATGATGTCATGACATGTTGAAATCTACATGCATTGGAAGTTTGAAAAACAAGAATTTGTAATAAATGCAGTTTGGTTGCATTGCAAGAAAACACATGACCTTTTTGGAAGGATTGTGTGTTCGCCATATTTGTCGTAGAAACAAAGAAAATTTTCCATGAGGATACCTAAGGAAATATTCCTATTGAATTGCATGCAAAGTAGGGCATATGAAAATTTACTATGGTTTTAAATTCCTATAGGAAAGAATCCAAACAACCAATTTTCTAAAAGTCTTATGAACTCCTTTGAGCCAAACAAGCCCTAAGCAGCTACAAACACAATGCTTACATGCGGACACCACTAGTTTGCTCGTATTTATGCTATCTTCATACAAATATCTAAATTTGTACGAAAATGATAATTGCATCTCCAAAAATTTCTAGCGAAGTGGTGGAGGTACTAGATATAAAAAACAGATGTCTACTTAGTAAATGGTTATATAAGTTGTTGAATGAGGAAGGTAAGCAAGAGTTGTTGCGGAACAAATATCTTTACTCCAAAACATTTTCAGTAGTAACAAGTATCTGTGGATTCTCCTTCTCGGAATGATTACATGCATGGTGGCTAAAGGGGAGTCTTTTTTGTAGGGGCTCCTTTTCGGTAGGAGCCCGTATTGATACTCGCTTTTGGGAGGACAAATATGAGGATGGATAGTTTTTTCTTGTAAGCAAAATAGCAACTTATATTGCCATATAACATTGATGACTTTGTAGATGTTCATATATTTTTTCTTTGACCAGGCAATGTCGACGCGCCTGCGTCATCCCCTTGTTGCAGGTGGTGGCTCGAAGCTTGGCTTTGGGGATGAAAATCCTGAGAACGACCAATGGTTAGACTCAATAATAAGACATGTGCGACGATCCCTTCTTGAAAGTTTTTTTAGGAGTTGTGTACTTTTCGCTTGTCTTGGTCACTTGTCATTACATGATGACCTCGAGTTTTTGTCTTCTTTTTTTTGTGACTTGTTCGGATTTTTGAACAATGAATAATATATGGCCATGTGCATGAACCAATGCAGAGGCCGGGGGTATTCGTCCTTTAAGAAAAACACTTGCATATAAAAAAAATTAACCACTTAACACCAGGACCGGAGAATGCGTGCAAACTGATATATAGGTCGATAAATTGTGTCATCTAAATTTCATGTACCATCCCCATTTGAAGAACACTTATTCAATCTGATTTTACTACTTTGCATTTGCTTGTAAACTATTTAAATTTAAATCAGATTGGAACAAAAGTAATCAAGATGGAAACCACTTACATGTATAATGAGCACAGGACAGGTGACATGAGAGATTTTATCAATATTCTGGAAGCAAATGAGAAACACTAGAAAGGTCAGCATTTATACAGAGGAAGTGCAGCATGTGAGAGATTATAACAACAAAAGTAAAATATACCTTATATATGTCAAACCAATATGTGCGTTTCACAGGATACATAACTCTCATTCCAGACAATATAGGACTATGCAGGACAACAGCGCGCAGTCTTGGCAGACGACTGGCCAAATCTACTGCAGGCCCACTTCCAACAGATTGTCCATAAAGAATTATTTCTTCTTCCTTGGCACCAAAGTTCTCTATGAGGCACTTGTAAGCAGCCTCTATATCAGCATAAGTGTTTTGTTCACTAGGCTGAAACCAGGCGAAAGAAACAAGTAAACCAGCTTGAGCTTGTCACTGTCAGTAAAAAAAAGCTTCAGCTTGACAATGTTGTAGTAGACATGGCTCACAACAAACTTTCGCATACCTTTCCGGATGACTGTCCGTATCCTGAATAGTCATATCTGCATTGTTCCAGAGGCACTATTAGACTCTGATGACAGAAAACATAACTGAGCACAATCTACTGGTCTTATTCCACAACAGCTCAAGCGGTGCAAAACCTTGCAACTAGAGCAGAAATCAAGAAAGTGAGCTGACCAGCTACAAATATAAGAAATTTCCCAGATACAGACCATGCAATAGGATTGAACTCCAGAAATTGAGCAGATATTGAGAGGTAAGGCTCTAACCATGTATAGTTGGGTACTGTTTCATCCTTACCGTACAACTTTTTTTTTTGAACGGTTTTGTCTAAACTATGACTAAGCTCAATTTGCTTCAAAGACTTTTCTTTGGATAGACAAACAGACTTTTCTTTGGATAGACACATACATCTAAAGTTAGAGAGACTAAAAGGCTTTACGTTCATCAAACAAAAAATAGCGAAGGGCTAAAAATGTGTGTCATGGACAACCAAGTAGGAATAAAGAATAGCAGATCACATCAAACATCATAATCTGTTTCCCACATTATGATGGATAAGGACTGCACGGCTAGACACCCATAAATGAAAGACAGCGTTAAGGCCCATAAAGAAACATGTGCAGATAGACATATCACATGAAATTATTACACGAGTTTCAGAAACTATTAGAGATTTTAAGCTGGATTTTTTTGCTGTCTTGGAAACGGCCCGAGACAATTTTTCAGCACCGTTTTAAAACCATTTAACTGCGGGTTATGACTTCATTTGGTACTGCTTACCTCCACAAGGGAGGTCAGGGGGTATTTTAGTAGGTTTAACTCTCAGTCTTTTCGGGTGAAGAATATTGTTCCGGGAGAAAGATGTGTAAAGTTTCACATTGTCTCCAAGAGTGATAATATTGAGTGGTCTCTAGTGGTGGTTTATGGTGCGGCTCAAGATGTCCAAAAGTGGGAGTTTCTTATCAGAATTGGTACGTTTTTTTGTGAGAATAAAACTTTAACCATTTTGGTGGGAGGAGATTTTAATATTATTAGGAGACAACATGAGAAGAACAATGATAACTTTTATGCTAGATGGCCCTTTATTTTTAATGCAATAATTGAGAGTCTGGACCTGAGAGAAATAGATCTTCCAGGGTAGACAGTACACTTGGGCAAGTCGAAGGACTAATCCAAGCTATGAAAAATTAGATAGGGGTAGTGAGTGTTAAGCACGGTAGTGAGTGTTAAGCACTCACTAGAGCAGGATCAAACGACACTGTTAATTACTGACTCCGGAGATCAAGCTCACAGGGGTAATAAAACAAAGTTCTCTATTGAATTGTCATGGTTGAGACAAGATGGTTTTTGTGAGATGGTGGTACAAGGGTGGACGTCAATCTTTCATGGGAATAGTCGTATGGAGATTTGGCAAAATAAGATTTGACATCTCCGAGCTTTTTTTAGAGAGTGGGACATTTGGATTTGCCGATGAAGAGTACTGCCTTGGAGGGGTAGGGGTTGTAGGGGAAGAAAAAAGTAGCTTCCCTTGTTAGTAGCTCAGGATACCCTGTTTTAGCTGCTAGGTCTATTTCTTTCTTAGTTCAAGATCCCTCTTACAAATGAGGGCAAAAAATATCAGTGGATGGTACAATGAGGAGAAAGCTCGAATGCTTCATCTTATTGATCTTCTTGACATTAAAGCTCAGTCAACACGTCTTAATGAAACCGAGAGGGAAAATTTAAATAAAGCTAATGAACAATTAGCCAACCTTCACAGAGATGAGGAGGCTAAATGGGCTTAGCGAGCAAAGGTTAAACATATTCAAGAAGGGGGTAATAATACAAAATATTTTCATCTTGGTTCCAACCGCAAGCATAGGAAAAAGACGATTTTTCAGCTTGAACAGGAGGAAGGAACTATCGTTAGCCAAGAAAATATTAAGAACTATATCACCTTTTTTTTTAATTTAGATCACCAATTTTTACAAGAACCTATTTGGTGATTTCGGTGTTCACTATGTCTCACTTGTAGAGACTGGGACAGAAGATATACCAAGAATTTCAGAGGAGGAGAATTTAATCCTAACATGTAACTTGTCTACGAGGCAATTATGCAAATGAAAAAAAAACAAAGCACCAGGGCCAGACGGTTTTCCTGCAAAAACAAAGCACCAGGACCAGGGCCAGACGGTTCTATAAAAAAATTGGGGGACTATTAAACACGACTTGATGAACTTGTTAAAAGCTTTTCAGAAAGGAGAATTGCGGTTATTTCAGCTAAACTACGACAATATTATTTTGTTACCTAAAAAGGAAAATGCTATTCAGATTCAGCAATACCATCTTATATGTCTTTTAAATGTGAGTTTTAAGATATTCACTAAAGTTGGCACGAATAGGATTGTCGAGGTGGCACATAAGGTGATCAAACCAACACATATGGCACGTATGCCAGGGAGACACATTCTCGAAGGGGTGCTCATTCTTCATGAAACAATCCATGAACTTCATAGGAAGAAGATAGATGGGGTTTTGTTAAAAATCGATTTCGAAAAGCTTATGACAAAGTTCAATGGCCTTTTTTACAACCAGTGTTGTGAATGATGCAGAGGCTGGGACTGCCCCTTTTCTAAAAAAAATGTTGTGAATGAAAGGTTTTGATCCCAAATGGTGTAAATGGGTAGAACAATTTGTTACTCTTGGGTGTGTAGGTATTAAAGTGAATGATGACCTCGGACAGTATTTTCAAACACGAAAAGGTTCTGAGACAGGGAGACCCTTTATCGCCTATTCTGTTTAATATCATCGCGGATATGTTAGCCATTATTATTGCTTGTGTAAAAGAGGATGGGCAAGTGGAGGGACTAATACCACACCTAGTAGATGGGGGGTATCTGTTTTACAATATGCAGATGACACAATAAATTTTATGGAACATGATTTGGATAAAGCACTGAACATGAAACTAATTCTTTGCATGTTTGAGCAATTATCAGGCTTAAAAACTAATTTTCACAAGAGTGAATATTTTGTTTCGGGCAAGCAAAGGATGTGGATCATCTTTATAAGAATCTTTTCGGATGCGAGTCAGGGTCATATCCTTTTAGATATTTGGGTATACCAATTCATTTCCAGAAATTGAAAAACGCTGAATGGAGGAGTGCTTCGACAAAAAACTTGCAAGCTGGTTAGGTAAACTTAAATCTTATGGGGACCGGTTAATTCTTATTAACTCGGTGTTGATGAGTATGCACATGTTCATGTTCTATTTTTTTGAAGTTCCCACGCAAGAGAATGGACTTTTTTCGATCTAGATTCTTTTGGCAAAGCGATGGTCATAAAAGTATAGACTAACTAAATGGAATATTATTTGCAGATCAAAAGACCAAGGGGGTCTTGGGATAGAATTATTAGATATCAAGAACAAATATTTGTTAAGCAAGTAGCTGTTTAAAATCTTAAGTGAGGAGGACAGTGTGTCCCTGTTGGTTTGATGGTTCCGCTCTTCATCGTTTCTTGCTATCATTTGTGACAAAACCAACGGACTCCTTTTTGGAAGGGCATGATGAAAGTAAAAGAGGAGGTCTTTCAACGAGGTTCTTTTGCAGTGGGGAATGGAGAAAAAACTCGTTCCTGGGTTACCTGGCTGGGGGATAAGCCCCTATCTAGCCAATACCCTTCTTTGTTTAACATTGCTCAACGAAAAGGTGTCTCGGTGGCATCAGTGTTAACGGGCAACATGTGGACAAGATGGTTACATTTAGGTAGCTGGTTGATGGCTGTCCAGCTGACAGATCAATCAGATAAGTTCATCTGGAGACTAACAAACACAGGGTTATTTACGGTTAAGTCAATGTATCTTGATTTCATGAGTGATCATATTGGCTATTTACGTAAATATATTTGGAAGATGAAAGTGCCACTAAAAAATAAGATTTTTATGTGGTTCTTGTATCATAAGGAAATGTTAACTAAGAATAACCTAGCTAAGCGCAATTGGGATGGTAATAAAAAATATTGTTTTTGTGATTAAGATGAAACAATTCAACATCTCTTCATTTCTTGCCCTTTTATGAAATGGTTTGGCGTATAGTCCATATGGCTTTTAACATTCACCCCCCAAATAGCATACCAAATTTGTTTGGAAATCGGCTCAGGGGAGTTCCTAAGAAAGAGAAAGTACAAATTTGAGTTGGCGTTTGGGCTTTACTTTGGGCATTTGGATTATACAATATGACAATGTTTTTAACATATCAAAGACAACATGTTTTATGCAGGCAATTCTGATGGCCACCCACTGGATCGGTATGTGGTCCTTCCTACAGTCAACAGAGAAGCGCGACACAGTGGTTTCTGGGTGCAACCGGCTGGAATTGGTCGCGCGGGATTTATACAACCAGTCTAGCTAGCGTTCTGAGCTGAGGATGGCATGTTGATGAGAAGTCGCTCTATGTTGTCTCTCTTTAGATGGTTGATTCAGGTTGCAACTTTGTGCGACCAGTGATGTAATAACAGCAGACTTTTTAATAAATTAATAAAGAATTTAAAGAAGCCCCATGCATCAATCGATGCAGAGGCTGGGGCTTCCCCTTTTCTTAAAAAAACAAATCATCCGAATTTACTACTAATTTAACAACAAGCATCCAAGGCACAAATTAAATCATAAATGCAGGAATGATTCACAAAAAAATTAGAGCTACAGTATCTTGAACTACTACCTATGTTCCGATTTAATTGATGCCATTTGTAGAAAAAAAAAGTACTAGCTTAGCTCTCCCTCTGCGTTACTTAATTCGGTACGGAGGGAGAGGTAATATCTTGTCAATTTGCCACTTATCAAGAAATCGAAGCACATAAAAGGTTGTATCACAGAAATTGTGATCTCATTCATAACTCCATTTATGTTGGCACTTACATTAGGCGTGTGCAAGATGAATTATGAATAAGTACCATGATTCAGCACATAACAACTAGGTATTTACAAATCCAAGAGCCCCAATATACATGATTGAGGGGCATGTTTACAACAAAGATTCTTCCTTGTTCTGAAACTGTGGCCAGCAAGCTGAACACTTTACTATAGAAGCTACTTATATTTTAAGAAAAGATGCAGAACTGAACGAAGAAACAGCCAGACAGGATCTTGGCGGCTTGGTGGTTTCAGTCTTTCAGACTAGGAACATGAGATTTCCCAATGTTGTTAGAACAGATCAGAAATAGAAAATACAATCCTGAGATGTCAGAACAATCCCAAGAAGACTAACAAACGAAAAATCCGTTTTTTCCCCTACCGACAAGGCAGAAGGCAGAAGTCAACGATCCCAAAATGGAAAGAAAAAAGGAAGATAAAATTGTGGAACGCACAGCCAAGTCGCATCACTTTGCCCACAAAGTAAACCCGAAATTCGAGGCATCCAAGCATGGTATCAAATCATGCATATGCCGAAATTCGCCAGATGCAGACCCGCGGAAACCTACGAAGAAGGAACGGGACACTGTAGGAAAAAAGCAAGATAGCTCGGTTTCTAAGGTCTGAAAAAGGAACATCTCAAGACACCGACACACAATCCAACCCCGAAGAACAATAGAAAAGGAAACAATCTCTCACCAAAAACATGAAATTTCGTACATGAGCCAGCCAAACAAATCAATCAACCTCGCAGATAGCATTCAAGAGCTCCGGATAGATACTAAAGGTGAGCCGCACCGGAAGAGATCAAGGCAGCAGGGAAGCCGTACCCGAGAACGTTGGCGCGGAGATTGAAGGAGAGGTGCAGGAAGAGCTGGTAGAGGTGGCCGAGGTCGGCGGCGTTGCCGTGCGAGTAGAGCACGGTAGATGCAGCGTCGGGGTGCCGCACGTAGAGCGCGGCGAGGGTGTTCCCCCTGCGCGTGGGCAGGCGCAGCACCTCGACGTTCTCCCTGTGCGGGTAACCGGCGAGCGTGGTGACACCATCCGAAGCGTCATCCACAAGCGCGTACGATGGCGGAGCCGGCGGGAAGAAGGCCATCTTCGCCGCCACGCTCGACGTCACCCCGCCCATCTCCTCCCCCCGTTCGATCTCCTCCTCCTACTCTCTCGGTTGCTGCGCAGTGAGGTGGACGGGTCTCGAGGGAGTCAAACTGAGAGCTAGCTGGTGCGGTGCAGCCTTCCTCGTTCTCGGCCTCGGGGCTTCTTCCTCTTTTCTATTAACTTTACAGATTGGATTGAATCGATTTTGTTGGTTTGTTTTCTTTGTTGGACTTGTAAAGTGTGGTCTGCATCGCGATTACAGCGGAGTGAAGTGGACAGTGTCACAGTGGAGCGGATCATGCGGCTGCCTGTGGCCGCGTTGGAGAAAATTGCAAATAACCAGGAGTGCATAGGGTTTTAAAAAACTACTGCATAGGGTTTTAAAAAACCACCATGTTTTCAATTTTTAGTAGAAAATACTCTTTTTCGGTCTGACGGTCACAAGAAACATAAAAATGTCCATCAGCGCGTTGTAATAAGGAATCTAACTGATGGATCCTACTGTCAGGCTGACGTGGCACAATAAGGAAAGGTCAAAGGACAGATATAGAAATTCTAAATCTGGGGTATTTTGTAAGTGAACCAGAGTTGTCGGTTCTCATCTCTAAAAAAATAAACTATTCCCCACCTCTGCTTGCACCGCCGCGTCGTCGACTTGCCCCGCGCCCTCTCCTCCGTGAGCCCCTGCTACGTCGCCAAGTGCAATCCGGAGCTGGCCCTCCTCGGCGCGCTGGCCGCGCTCGGCGCCGGCTTCGACTGCGCCAGCCGCAGGGAGATCGAGGGCGTGCTCGTGCTCGGTGTCTAGCCCGCGGCAGCATCGAGTACACCGCTGAGGTCGGGGTCAACCTCACCCGCCGCCGACTGACGGAGCTTCCTCAGGCGAGCAGCATGCCGAGGCAGAAGTTTCCTCGCTACCGGTCGGGCCACTGCCGCCTCGTTCCGCTCAGAGGTGAATCGCACTGTGAGCGCGTGTGCGCGCGGTCCGGAGGCTCGCGCCGGTGAAGAGGACGCCGTCGAGCGCCGCCAGGGTCCAACCCCCAACAAATGCAGTAGCGACTAGACCAATCTCTCACCTCCGGTCTTGGGGAACCCGAAGCGGTGGGTGCCACCGGCAAAGACGCGGGGGTCGCCGCAGTACACGGGGAGGACGGCCCCGGAGGCCGCCCACGCCCGCATCAGCGCCTCGTTATCGAGCACCCGGAGGTCGCTCCTGAACCACACTACGGCCACGCCTCCGGCGCCGCTTCCGCCACCCCTACGCATCCCCGGCGAGGTGTACCGCCGGAAGTCCTTGTCGACCGCCGCGCCTGTCTCCTCCGTGCTCAGGGAAGGCACCAATGTTGTCGCCTCCACGCAGCGCACGGGATGGGATGAAGACGAGGTAGAGGTCGACCTCACGGTGGCGTCGGTCATGGCGAGGAGGAAGCGGTTGGCGGATTGTCCTCGAGATAGACTTGACGGTGGCCCGGTCGCGCCGCCCCTGGAGCCGGTGCACGGTGGAGCAGGGAATTTACAGCACGGTTGAGGAGGTCGGCGGCGAGGCGGTCGGCAGGGGCCCTGGCGAGCGCGGCGGCGACGGGGCCGGCGAGGAGACCACGGCGTCCGGGAGTTTGGAGAGGAAGGCGAGCGAGATGAGCGGCCCCTGCGTGGCGGAGAACTCGCGGCGAGGCGGTCCGCAACGTGGGCCTAGAGGACATCGAGAACGAGCAGTTCGACAGCATCCATCGTCGTCGTCGGTAGCGGGGCTCGGCCGCGGTGGCAGTGCTATTCTGGGGGCAGCGGCGGTCGAGGCTGTCGGCCACGTTCTGCTTTTTTAGAGCAACCTGACAGTATGGTCCACTAGAATATGCAAAAAAGCCCAATGTCTTTATTTACTATTTTTGCGCTGCCACGTAGGCCCTGACATCGGGACCCACCGGTCAGAAACTCATTTAGAGTGTGTCCATTAAGCAATTAGTGTTTTTTGCTCCACTGTTACGTAATACCGGTGTTTTTTGATAAAAAATGAAGACATGGTGGTTTTTTAAAACCCTAGTCACAGTTGTGGTGGTTATTTGCAATTTTCTCGTCCGCGTGGGGATGGACGTCCAACTCCGCTCCACGGTCTGGTCCCGTCCCGTACGACGACGATGGCCTATAATATTTGGCCGGTGCACGTGTCACAATGTTTTTGACTCGTATATTTAGACGCACCTGTTATGGAAATTTTATTTTAAATATCGGTTTTGCTAGTTCTAAGTCGTGTGAGAACTCACGAGTTTTCAGCTACGTCCACCACCGTTCGATCATGTATCAAGATGCGTATATTTTTTCTTTTCTTTTTCACGTTTTTTCCAGTTGCATTCGACCTATAACTGAGATTTTCTGATTACAAGAGGTTTGTAACTGAATGTTTTCCGGTTACAAGTTAGTCGAAACTGATATTTTTTAGTTACAAGTGGGTTGTAACTAAAAAAATTCGGGACAATTTTCAAATTTGAATATTTTAGGCCAAAACTCATGGTTACATCATAATTACGTTAGCCGATTGAGAACTCATGAGTCGACTAAGCTCTAGGACGCGCCCTTTAAATATTTCTTCCTCCGTTTTAAAATAATTTTCTTCAGTTTGCTTTAGATGGAGACGATACATTGTTATATGCAGTGGCGAAGATAGAGCAAAACGAATCAGGGTGCACTACCCCTGACTAATCAAGATTTGGAGACAAAATTAGACCACACGGGTGCACTGATTTGGGTGCACACACTGGTTTTTAGGCTAATTACAGTGTTAAAAAATGTTTACCCGGATGACCGTGGACCCGACTAGTTTCAAGTAGCTCCCCCACTGGTTATATGTTAAAAACTTTAATAAAAAATCTGGGTGTAAATCAAAATATTCTACGTATGCACAAAAATACTTTTATGTACTGTGAGGGGTGCGAGGGGTGTCCCTATCAATACCCATTGTTGGTAGCTTAGGGTGAGAGTTATGAGGTAAAGAACGCGTAGTGTCGGTAGATTCGTCGGCTGACAAACGGGATTTACCCACGTTCAGGGCCCTCGACTGAGGTAATACCCCTACTTACTGCATGTCTGTTATTGTTTGTGAATACGCGGTGAGTACAAGGGTCTAACAAGATGACGATCTTGCTAGAGTTTGGTGGTTCTGATTTGGCGTGTACTTGATCGGCCACCCTCCTGTCCTTTATATATAGGTTCAGGTCTCGGGCAGTAACCGAGATATGGAAAGTATAATCGACTATGTTTATCTATGGAACAATCTTCGACTTGGGCTTCGCTTGTTGGGCTTCTTCAGTCTGTTGACAATTGGGTTTTAGTCATTACGTGCACCAGGTACCCACAGAAAGGGGTACCCGTTTGGTATAACCTCGTCATTAGCCACTGAGTGCTTGGCTAATTCGGAGAATTAGTCATGGACTCACTACATAGTGCATGTGTCATGTTTATGCTTTTGATAAGATACTTTGGAGTTTTTGTCTTTCGACTATGAATTATGCCAAAGGATTTCTACTGAGTAGGTATGGATTTATTCGATGAGTCGAGACCAGTTAACTGCACTTGGGCAAAACCTTACTAGTTTTCAATCAGATTTCGAGTCCTTGGGCTCGATCCTGAAACACTGGACAGACTCGCCTCAGGCCAGTCTATGGACTTAGTGATATCGTTCTGCAGTTTCAATTTTTCTACCCAGCGCGTACGCCGGGATTTCCACCGTATCTGTTGATACGGAAAATTCAAGGATTTAACACTGCTGGAGCGGTCCTCGACCCCATTCGATTGATCGATCGGTTTTACCTTTGCACTTTATGTATGCAGCATCCGAGACATCATAAACTGATTCTTACTCGGGAATCTTTATGATTTTGTGCTTTTGAATGAGGCTTCTAGCCTTTGTTTTATCGACTAATTGCCTTTATGCTTTTTTTTATTCTATCGAGTGCACGACAGTGCTCCCGATGGGAGTATCCCCCGAGATTGTGCTTTATTGCTCGTAATATAGGATAATCTCAATTTTGTTTTTATGACAGTCGAAGATTTTTGCTCTCTCCCGATAGGAGTTCAACTCGGCCATTTTTTGTGTATATAGTTTGATTTTGCCTTCAGCCGCAAGACTTTTGATTTATAGTTTCTACTTTTGTCCAGTCGGGACTAGATCGACTTTTGTTTTATATGCTTGGTTCGTCTGCCAGGCGAATGATGTCATGCGTGATATCCTTGGTGTGTGAATAATATTTTGACGGGACGTGAGCTGGTGGGCCCGTCCCTTTGACCGCAGTGGATGCCGGTTCAGTTCTGATTTGACCTGACATGGCTAGATTTTCGCAGGCGTGATGATGGTTTCCTTGGTTTGCGCGCGTAGTGCGTGGCATGGCCTGTGACGGTTGCTCTCTGATTGTGCCACGTGTCGTGGTAGTTTTGCTCGGACGACTTTGATGGGATTTTTTGTTATGGTAAATACAGGTTCCGTCGCGGATTAATTTTACCCTGTCATTTGCCTTTGCCTTCATTTCTTCATCTTGTTCCTCGCAGGCGCATTTGTTTTTTCTCTTGCTTCTTGTTTTTTTCCATGGCGCCCAAGAAACATACCTCCACCAATTCTGATATTTCTTTGGCAACTGCTGGTCCATTGGAGAAGGGAGAGCTGACTGCTAGGGTCTCTACTGCTACTCATGTTGCTACTGTGAATAAGATGACTGGAGATTAGGTGAAATCCATCGTCACCGAGGAGAAGTTAGCGGCGTTTCGGCAAGCTGGAATACTTTCCTCAATGGATATACTTGCCACCCGTGCTCCTATCAATAAAGAGGTACTCCCCAAGCCTCTTCCCGGTGAGCGGGTGTGTTTCGCAGATTTTCTCCCCCGTGGTTTCGGTTTCCTTTGCATGAATTTGTGCGAGGCCTTCTTTACTCGTGATCTCACTCCTGATGGCATTTTTCATATTGCATGCTTTATGGTTTTATGCGAGTGTTTCCTAGGAGTGTCTCCCAGCTGGGCTCTCTAGAAATAACTCTTTCGAGTGTGTTTCCTGCATTACGACGGACATCCCTTTCCGACTGGAGGCTTTTGTATTGAAGTATGTGACGATTGTCCGTATTTTGATTTGATGTCGGTGGAGCCTGCCCAAAAATGGAGGAAGAAGTGGTTTTATGTGACAGTCGATCAAGATATAAGGCCTCTTTTCTCGACTGGCGCACCTCCTGTGGAGTTAAGGTCATGGCAACATATTTTGTCGACTGAGGAGGAGAAGGAAGCCTCTCTCCTTATGACTAGAGTTCAGGATCTGCTTAAGGCTGTCATAGGAATTCAATTGATAATTACTTTTGTGAACGGTCGAGTTTGGCCCTTGCGACAACGTGCACATCCCTTATGGCGGTACGAAGGCCCTCATGACGTCACTCGCATGAGTGAGGCTGAATTAGCCAATCCTGTGTTTCATGGTCACATTAATTACATTACCAGCATTCAGTCGACTGATATTGCTTCTTTTGACTTCACCGTTGTTCCTTATAGCCTTGGGACTCCGCTTCCCGAGGTATTTTTGTGCACTCCTTTTGTGTGTTGTTTCTTGAATATAGCTCTTATATCGTATATAAAGGTTTGTGTTTGACGTAGTTGTCATCTAATATGATTAGGGACATTCGACTATGTCATCACTGCCTCCTCTTCCTGAACATGGAGCTTCTGTAGAGATGGTTCCAGTCGTCGGTTTGGGAAAAACCGATGTCCCTCTTTCTTCGGCTGGCTTTTCTGCTTCCAAGGAGGGGATTGTGGAAGAAACATCCTTCTACCAGGAGGTGGAGAAACCTTCGACTGAGCCTTTAGTCAAACGTCGCCGCCTGCGCCGTGCTAAGGTTGTCGAGGCCACTGTCATTGCTCCGCCTCCTATTCTTCTGTCGTAGGTGGTTGCGGCTGCTGACGATGTATATAAGTATGTTAATTGTGCATCATGTTTCATGTTTCTGTTCCTGTGTTTATAAGGAAATTTTGCTGATGGTATGGGTAGTTCTTTTGTTAGCCCAATTCACAACTCTCCTCCCAGGAAGGAAAAAAATGTGAGACTTGCCTCTGCCTCGGCTGCAGATCTGTCACCCTCACCTTCTTCCTCCAGGGTTGACCATGTAAGCTTTTCTTTGCGAGTTTGGTTCTTTCGTGTGGATTGCTTTTGTGGTTTAATATGCGTTGTTTTCGTCTGTGTAGCCTTCTGTAAGCGGTCTGGTCTCCGTTGGCCGGGCATTTGTGCAAGCGGAGGAGGAACGAGCTGCCCTTTGTTCCGATCTGGAACGAATCCATCGTACGCATTTATGATATTGCGTATTTTTGATGTAAGCGTTTGGGATTTTTGTAATTATGTGTGACATGGCCATTGTAAAAGAAAAAATCGCATTGGAAGGGCGACTGGCTGTTCTGGAACAGCAGTTCCAAGATCGGCGACTCCATGCCGAAGAGGTGCTGGAGAAGACCCGCCGTTCTTCTGCTAGTCGAGAAGAGGACTATGCTAAGCGACTGCTTGGCCTTGTACAGGCTATGACTTGTATGGTAGTTTTGAAGGGGTTCCGGTGCAGAAAACAATAATTTTTCTAGCGTATGAAACCCTAACTAGCCAGGATCTATCTATCTAGTACATGTGATAACGGTGGCGGAACAGGTTACATTACCTCCATGTAGACCGATAGCGGGGATTACGCTCCCGCACAAGCGTTGATGATGAAGTCGTACATAGCCGACCTCGAGGTCGCGGAGAACTTGCCGCGACGATGTAGACGATGACGCCGAGGTGTCAACGATGACCTGCGTCGACGGGCGTCGGGCGGAAGATGGCGAGGCACCGGCGGCTGGGGGGTGGCGCCGGCGGCAGGGCAGCGGCAGGGCTGCTGGGTGGGCTAGACGACGTCGCCCAGGCTCCTCCAATGTGGCGCCTCCAAGCACTCGCAAACATACGGAGCTTAACAACAACCCCCAGTCATTCAGATCCAGCTGAAATCGCAGGGGTAGAACTTTTCTGGAATCCCGCAGGGCAACGGCGCCCGGCGGTATAGCTTTAGTGGATAGGGAGGGCAAAACGGGCGGAGAAGCAACTCGGTCGGCCTGCTATACAATTAATTGTATTTTTCTATAATTAATCCAATTAATATGCCTTGCAATATAGAGGTGGGAGGGGGTGTGCAAACACCTTGCCTCCCCCATCTGGGACTAAACAAAGGAGAGGGGGGGGGGGGGTTCGGCCGGCCTAGCCATGGCCGAACCAGCCATGGGCCCCTTCCCCCTCTGGTTGGTGTGGCTCCCCACTCTTGGGCCTTCTTGGCCCATTTAGGTGAGATGCCTCCTTTTTCCTTTATTTAATTAATATTAAATATAATTAATATATTTAAATACTATTTAATATCCCGTGACTCCGAAACATTTTCCGAACCACCGGAACATCTTTCGGACATTCCCGGAACCCTTCCAGACCTTCCCGAAACTCCTTCCGGACCACTGGAACTCCTTCCGGATCATTTCTCTCTCCAATAAAATCCTTTATTATTCCAGAACCTTTCTCCCGGTGTCGTTAAGACCTTAAGTTTGTTACGCTACGGTTCGAGAACACTCCAAACATGGTCGAGACACTCCGCTCACCAATGACCGCCAGGGATACCTTGATGCATATGACGGCCCCTGTGCATTCTACGAATATCGTCGTCGAACCATAAACATGATATTCATTCCCTTTGTTTCTGCGATACTACCTTGTCCGAGATAAGATCGTAGACATCCGATGTCCTTGTTGTATCTCGTTACCGACAAAGGTTATTAAGTCGTCTGTGATATTGCATCTCCATGACCTAGTCATAAGTTGCGCAGCTATATAGATGCAATCTCACCGAGTGGGCCCAGAGTATCTTTCCATTACAAGAATGAACAAATCCCGCTCTTGATCCTTACGTCTCAACATACTCTTTTAGGATACCCATAATTGACACTGTTATTGTCATGCTACATAAGACACAACGTTTGATGCTCTCAAAGTACCCCTATGAAGTAGCAATAAGTACGGTCTCACGGTCTAAGGAATAAACTATCATATTACTCATCTATTGCAAATGACAAACATCGTAATACGATCTTATTGCAATACTTTGCGTATGTCCATCACCTTATATTCAACTAATAAGATGACCCCATTGTCAACCGACGTCATTGTCCTTGATCGGGAATCTCGATCAACTGTTGCCCAATGGACTAGTTTATATAGAGGCTCACTAGGGACTCTGGTTGTCTATGTATCACACGTGTATTAATAATTCCGATTAATACAGTTATAGCATAATACACAATACTATTATAACCTTATGAGATAATGCAATAAATATTACTTATTTATTTGCCTCTAGGGAATATCTCCTCCAGTCTCCCACTTGCACTAGAGTACAAATAAACTAGCTGCATTTTACTTCATCAAAATGCCCTTATCAAATAAGCATTATATGATAATGCTTGCTTGTGGAAGAGTGTTACTCTGACAATCTGTACAATACATAATTGTGCGTTCTTTTGCGATCCATTGATATCAACTTGTTTGATACCAACATGTTATGTAATAACATATATACAAATACCGTAACTAACTGAGACTTATGTTTCCCAGCGCTTACTCTGATTCTGTTAACCAGATAATTGCCTTGAAAACACACTCAGTCATGGAGAGCTCCTTGTAACAATTACAACCTCGCGGTATCTATATATACTTTCACACCTAGGTAGAAAAACTTGACACTCCAATGTCAATCTAATAACTAATACACTTCTACTTCCAGTAAATTCTAAATTTACTTTTATAACTGTTCTTCTTCTTAAGAACGCCGGTCATATTTCATCGAGCAGATAATATAGTTTTTGTATGATGTATAATATCACATAATAGACCAATATGTCATACAACCACTATTACCGTGTATCATTACTCTTAATGATTAATTGGACCTCCAAGTACCATCCTTTGGTTTTAATCTATTCTGACTCCTCAGATATAATCCAAAACAACTCGACTAACTATTTAAAATTCGCGTTCTATTCCAAATAGACACTAACTTTCAAATAGTTTCGCAACTTCATCTTTCTAATTAATTCTACTGGTACAATTCACAATGTGTCATTTACACAAGATGAATTTGGCTCCCACTCAAATTATGTCTCCACACAATTGAGAACACGAGCTCCCACTCAAAAACATGTCATATACATATTTAAAGGTCTAAGCTCCCACTCAAAAATATATGTCCTTTACATATTCTACCTGAGTAAACTAACTTTGACTCCCACTTAAATTCATAATTTATCTCGACATTTTGGTAAACCAAAATCATTGATCCCTTATCAATTCGAATTCAATACAAACTTCAGTATTACATTAATACAAATCCCACAGACTTCAAGCATATCTACATTAATGTAGTCAACAAATTTATCTTGTCCAATACACATTTCTTGACAAAACATGCTTTCACGTATTTCTTATAGTTACATTTCTCATATTAAACTTTATATGATGATTAAAAAATCTTATTCCTCTAATAAGAATTATAGCAACAATTACTATTTTAATACTTTCAAATGTAACTTGTATTTTCGGGCTGAAAAGCCTTTGTTCTTATTCTGATATTTTCTCAACTTTCTTTGTATTCATAAAGTGCACCTTGATCTGTCAATAAGATCTGAAACACTTAATATTATGATGTGAACTGACAGCAATATTAAATATAACAACACTTTATTTAGAAGCTTCTGTCATGAAAATATTATGATCTTTACGAAGAGGATTGCAAGCAGAAAACAATTTTCTAGTCTCCTTCACTCTTAATCACCAAATTTTCATTTGTAGACATATGCCTTTTGGAACACTTTCCAATATTCTACTTTTATGAATATAGGTCTGACACCTTATTTCAAGCTTCTTATTCCAATCCATAAACCATAATTCGAAAAATCATATTTTTCTCGGAATTACATAGACAACAAACCAAGTTTTGTTTCTATTGGGTTTTGGAATACACTCTCATCCAATGCGAGCAATCTACAAAAAACTATTCATGTATATTCTGAATTATCGTATAATCATATACATAACGACATTATTGTCGATCACACGAATTCTCGTTGAGAAAAATATCTATTTTGTAAAATTTGAGTGCTTCAAGTTCTTCTTTCTTCAAAAATCTTCTAAGTGTTTGAGCTATGAATCTGGATTCTTCAGTGTTCTTCCATGTAGGTAGTTCTTCATGTTGACTTGTGGAATTGCATATGAAGTATCGAACTCAGACATTACGAACATGGTCAACTACAAAAAGATAAGATATTTTCAGAAGTTTGATATTAGACGAGAGTATAAGAGAGGATAAAACGAAAAGTTTTGTTTTTAGATAACTGAATAAAAATAGATTTTCAATCCTATGGCCAAATCCTATTTCTATCCAGACTTAGGGGTTTCGAACCTACAGGCAACGCAGTGCTCTGATACCATCTGTAACGTACCTGCACTTTAAATAAGGCAGATACCTGTGTATAGTGCAAACCCCTGGATCGATTCGTTTGCACACACAGTTTACGATGTAATATCACAACAAAGTATCAATTTTATTACATCGATGATCCAGACTTACAAAAGTAAATAGTTCGATACATCTTTGCATAGCTTAAAGCTAGCTCAAAACAATAAAGCAACAGAAATAAATCTTCTATGAGCCTCCAACTTCATGATACGCCACAGGCGAAAACATGTTGGTGCAGACTCGAAATCCCTTAACGAAAACCTCACTCGTCATCTGAACAACCTGTATCAAATAAAATTTTGCAACAGAGTGGGTCAGATTCCATTAAAAATGGAGTCTGGCAAGTGACACTATGGTGGACACTTAATGGAATAACTCTATAGCCTACATGCATATTTGGCTGGTGGAGTTCAAGGCTAATTTGCATAAAGCCAATTTTTCCTACTCTTTTGAAAACACTTTTCTTGAAATCAGGACAAGTATGGCATGAAAACCATAATCTCATCTTCCCTTGTTCACCCATCAACTTTTAACTTAGAAATTTGAATGTTGGGAGCCTCCGTTGAATCCTTGATCAGCTGCTCAAAATTGTCCGTAACCGAGGACACGGCTAAGTACTTAGTTTTAACTCTGCAGAGGTTGTGCACTTTCACCACGAGACTCAAACAACCCTTCTGTCCTTGACCCTCATGTAGTGAAAAGGAAAGGAGAAGCCTGAGACGAGACCTTTGGGGAAAAGTCAAGGCAGAGCCATTATACCACGTGGTTGCACTGGAAGCATCTTCACTTGGAGAAACTTTGGTCCCTTTGTTCCTGGGTGGCCATCCTCAAGTGTACGTACTCAGGTTCACTCATCTAAATGAGCCTGGGTCTTAGCCAGGTGCACCCACCTAAATGAGCCTAAGCAGCCACTCAACTCTAACCTCCATCCTCTTGCCACATCCACCCAGAAGTATCTTTAACTTAGTAGAAATTAACTTTTCACAAAACAACTTTTGCATAGCATCAATATTACTACCAAGTTACCCATAGGATTCTAGACACAACTAGTGTAAGGGATAAAGTAGTTTCAGCATAGCAATACTATCTAACACATGCATATAATAAACACACTAAGTAATGCATAGAAAATACTTAGGAAGTTTATGAGGTGTGCCACTTGCCTTGGCAACAGGAAGAATAGCAACAGCAGCTGCAACAGTTGTCGTTTCCCTCCAATATTTCTAACACATCAAACACGACACAAATAAACATACAAACCAAATAACCATACAAAAACATGTTATGCATGACGTGCAAAAAAAATTTATAACTAGAGATGCATGCCATGCGAAGAAATTATTCTAAGTGAATGCAAGGCAAGTGTGTTAGCCAAATATGACTAAGGACCAAGGTCATAAAATTAATTGCTATAAGTCAACTTGACTAAGTTGTAAGACTGCTCCTAGTCTTCATCATGTTTGATCTTGAATTCTTCAACTCCTTTGTAGTTTCCTTCATCTTCAGTTAGCACTCTAAGGACCTGGTCAAAATCACTAAGGACTTGGTTTATGTCCAAAGTGGAAGAAGAATAGGAAGACAGAAAAGATACAGAGAAGATAGAGTTGATTCCCCAGGCTTCATCTCCTGACTTGTAATTTCTCCTTGGTGATGTCTTCATTGAATCATGTAGACTTGATGGTTCAGACTTGAGGATTTGTATATCACCAGGGATGGTCTTGGATATAACTTAGCCACCACGAGGTCCAAGAGGGAAGAAAATAAAAGAGAGAAAAGACTTAGAGAAATAAAAGGGGTTTGTCTTCTTGAAGTCCTCTTGATTTTCTTCAAAGTGTATTTTGTTTCTTGGAGATGCCTTCGGAGTCTGTTTTCTTCTAAGTCTTCGTTGGCCTTCTAGTCTTCATATTGAGAATCTCAAGTGTCTAATTGCATAGCACTTTACCAAAACACTATGCTCAAAATAATCCTAACTTAGAGAAAATAAGGAAGAAGTTTTCCTCAGAGGAGTATAACTATACAATACAATACAATATGTTATGCATGCAATGCAATTTATTTCTAAGGACAACACTTAACAAAATAAAACAACTAAGTCTTCTAGATGCTAAAATTTTCTAAGGAAAAGATTTAGCATCTTTAAGATGTTGAAATTTTTCTAAGGAAGAGTGTTGTCGAAAAATAGTTATCAAATATTTTCTAAGGAAGAATTTATTTTGTTTAAAGAGGCAAAATATTTCTAAGTACCTTTTAATACCAAAGTGGTCATAATATGACTAAGTACTTTATAATTCGAATAGATGATAAAATTAATTTTAATATATTTTTAGTAAGTTTTTTTTATTCATTAAAATATCATTTAAAGTTTTTAAATCAATATTATTTACAAAATCATAGAAAAATTATTCTACAAAATTAGTAGAAAAATACTACTGCCAATACTTAGTCATTCAAATTTATAGCAAAAGAGTTTGATAAATTTTAAATTTCAAATTTGAAGTTATGTTCAAATTACCATTAATGCCACTTTTAAATTTCAACAAATTTTAGTTAGACAAAACATAAAAGTAATGATGCCAAAAGTTTCTACGTGTCATAAGCTTTCCAAAAATATTTTATTGGTAAAATTTGACCAAACCAATAAAAAGTAGTGATAGATTTAAAATTTAGGATTTTTCTGCAAAACTGCCGGTCTTCGGGTGACTGTTGACTTTGACTGCTGACGTGGCAATTGACTTGCTGACGTGGCAGGCTGACTGGGATTTGACTACGAATTTGACCAAAAATAAAGTTGCTCGGATGGAAAAATACTCTTTACGAAAGTTGTAGAGAATTACGTGCTCTTTCTAATTATCACAATTATAACATAAGTGGATGAATAGATTGGTCACAAATCTCAAAATACCTTTCTGGTCCGAAACTTCAAACGCGAATATCTCTCAGCTCGCTGAATCAAAAGAGGTGAGGGTTGGGGCAAAAGAAAGGTCTTGATCAGAGGAACAACTTTCGTATGGTCGTCCCAAACTTTTGAGATGGTTTGGTTACTCGAACAACATCTGTATTATACAGAAAATTACGTACGTTAAAATAAAAAGTTGTCAACAGGAAAGTTGTAGATATAGAGTAGATCTACCTTTTCACCGAAGGAATTTCGATTTGACGCAACGAGCGCGAAGAGATCTGAGAAATACGACTTCAGATCTGATGGATGACGATTCGAAATTCTTTCTCCACGCTTGATGAAAAGAGTTGAGGCTTATTGGGATGGAAAGGTATCGACGAGATCTACAACAATGATTAAGCCCCCGTCGCGATTGGAGATGGTTTTGTTCGTCGAACGAACGAAATACTATTTGGCTGATTAGAGTTTCGGTGGAACGAAAATAGTAAAAGAGTTGTCGACGGCTACAGGGGTTTATATAGGCGGAGGGGTGGTGGAATAGATAGGGCTTGGAGTTGTCAACGCGTAGGATCAAGCGGATCCGGATTTGGAGTTATATTTCTTAAGATAAACGTGTTTGAATGAAAGGTGGTTAGAAAAACGAATTTTCAGAGTTTGAATTAGATACGGTTCGGTTCGGTTCGGTTGGTGGGTCGGTCGGCTGGCCGATTCGTTTTTTTTTTGTTTTTTTTTTCCTTAATTCTTTTATATTTTTTGTTTTAGAACTCCGAATTAAGTTAAATTAATTTCTAAAAATTTCTAAAAATCATATCTTTATTTTAAAACATTTATGGACATGTTTTGACCACTTTTTAAAAATATTAATTTTGAATATTTGATTTAATGCAAATTTGACACTTTTGTCAAATTTGGAAATAGAAATTTAATTAATTTATTTATGACTAAATAAAATTTGGTACCACAATTGTGAGCATATGAAAATAATTATTTCTAATAATTACAATCAAAATATTAAAGTA
This sequence comes from Poa annua, assembly GCA_026929855.1. Taxonomy (NCBI): domain Eukaryota; kingdom Viridiplantae; phylum Streptophyta; class Magnoliopsida; order Poales; family Poaceae; genus Poa; species Poa annua. The sequence continues at coordinate 27,264,343 of CM049432.1, forward strand.
AAATAAGATAAATAGCATAATCGTTATTTTATTTTTAATATTTTCTCAAATAGGTTTTCAAGTGGAATTAATATTTCAACCATTGTAATTTCAAATATAACTAATGCAAGAAAATGATGAATGCATGCATGAAGTTTGTTTTCAAATCGACATACAAATAATTTTCAAAAAGTTTTGAATTTTTCTGATTTTTCAAAATTTGAAAAATCCTAGGATGTTACAGATTACCACCCTTAAAAGGAATCTCGTCCTCGAGATTCGAGAAGGCTAGCAAAAGGTTGTGACTGGTTTGACTGGGTGGGCTACCACCCTTAAAAGAAATCTTTGTTGGTAGTGAAAATTCAATAAGAAACTTGATTTAAAATGTACCGTTCACTTCCTCCACGGTGATGTGGTTCGCATATCCTTTATCAAAAGGATTTGGCTTGACAGCGGCTTCGGCCCCTTTCTTTTCTGGGCAGTCAGTGGAGTAGTGTCCTTGCTTCTTGCAGTTATAACATGTGATATGATTGAGGTTTTTCTTGGGTTCCACATTTGGACGGTGATTGTGGTTAGGAGCATCGTGTCCGTTTCCCTTGAATCCACCATTGTGTTCATGATGCTTGTGGTTGCTTCCTCCACTATGGTGGTTTCCAAGTTTATGACCATGGTTCCCATCATGAACAAAATGTTTCTTGAATGAGGTTTCAGAGGAGTGCTTGTTCATCTTCCTCTTCCTGTTTTCAGCTTTCTTCATGCTATCTTCAAGGGTGATTGCTTGATCAAGAAGTATCTGATAGTTTGGAGCATAAGCAACCGTAAGAGGTATCTTTAGCTCATCACATAGTCCCTTGAGGAATTTTGCCTTCCTCTTTGCATCTGTATCAATGTCCTCAGGAGCGTATCGAGACAAGGCATGAAAGTCATCCATGTACTCCTTAAGACTTCTGTTACCCTGACGCAGATTGCGAAACTCCTCCTGTTTCAGATTCATAATCCCCGTGGAGACATGAGCTTTACGAAATCCTTCCTTGAATTCCTCCCAGGTCAAGGTGTCCAATGGGTGAGTAATCTGATAAGTTTCCCACCATTGGGCAGCAGGTCCTTCGAGAAGATGTGCGGTGAACCTGACTTTCTCAGCATCATCACATTCATTTGTCACCAGATCCTTTTGCACAGAACGCAGCCAGTCATCAGCTACCATTGGCTCAGTTGAGGTTGAGAACTTGTTTGGCCTAAGCCTCAGGAATCTAGTAAGCCTGTCCACTTGGGGAGGTGGTGGCGGTGGAGGATTGTTGTTGTTGTTGTTGTTGTTGTTGTTGTTGTTGTTGTTATTGTTGTTGTAGCTCGCTGCAATAAACTGAGTCATCATAGTCATCAATTGGGCTTGGGCGGCCATCAACTGCTGCATAGCATCATTGTTGTTGTTGTTGTTGTTGTTCCCAGGAGCACGTCGGGGAGACATCTGTGTGTTTTAGCATAGATGAGTAAAAGATAGAAGGGTACTAGGGAAAATTTCTACCCCAAACTCAACAAACCGAGGCAAATCATCTTACAAACAATATCTAACAAACATCGAGCAACAAGTTTCAACACAAACAAGCAATCTAGTATTGTCATACCACACTGAGTTGGCATGATCAATACACTATCACGGTGTCGTTGTTCTAATTAAATGGTGGTCTCTTGTCTATCTCCTTGTTGAGTGCTTCAAGTTCTTCTTTCTTCAAAAATCTTCTAAGTGTTTGAGCTATGAATCTGGATTCTTCAGTGTTCTTCCATGTAGGTAGTTCTTCATGTTGACTTGTGGAATTGCATATGAAGTATCGAACTCAGACATTACGAACATGGTCAACTACAAAAAGATAAGATATTTTCAGAAGTTTGATATTAGACGAGAGTATAAGAGAGGATAAAACGAAAAGTTTTGTTTTTAGATAACTGAATAAAAATAGATTTTCAATCCTATGGCCAAATCCTATTTCTATCCAGACTTAGGGGTTTCGAACCTACAGGCAACACAGTGCTCTGATACCATCTGTAACGTACCTGCACTTTAAATAAGGCAGATACCTGTGTATAGTGCAAACCCCTGGATCGATTCGTTTGCACACACAGTTTACGATGTAATATCACAACAAAGTATCAATTTTATTACATCGATGATCCAGACTTACAAAAGTAAATAGTTCGATACATCTTTGCATAGCTTAAAGCTAGCTCAAAACAATAAAGCAACGGAAATAAATCTTCTATGAGCCTCCAACTTCATGATACGCCACAGGCGAAAACATGTTGGTGCAGACTCGAAATCCCTTAACGAAAACCTCACTCGTCATCTGAACAACCTGTATCAAATAAAATTTTGCAACAGAGTGGGTCAGATTCCATTAAAAATGGAGTCTGGCAAGTGACACTATGGTGGACACTTAATGGAATAACTCTATAGCCTACATGCATATTTGGCTGGTGGAGTTCAAGGCTAATTTGCATAAAGCCAATTTTTCCTACTCTTTTGAAAACACTTTTCTTGAAATCAGGACAAGTATGGCATGAAAACCATAATCTCATCTTCCCTTGTTCACCCATCAACTTTTAACTTAGAAATTTGAATGTTGGGAGCCTCCGTTGAATCCTTGATCAGCTGCTCAAAATTGTCCGTAACCGAGGACACGGCTAAGTACTTAGTTTTAACTCTGCAGAGGTTGTGCACTTTCACCACGAGACTCAAACAACCCTTCTGTCCTTGACCCTCATGTAGTGAAAAGGAAAGGAGAAGCCTGAGACGAGACCTTTGGGGAAAAGTCAAGGCAGAGCCATTATACCACGTGGTTGCACTGGAAGCATCTTCACTTGGAGAAACTTTGGTCCCTTTGTTCCTGGGTGGCCATCCTCAAGTGTACGTACTCAGGTTCACTCATCTAAATGAGCCTGGGTCTTAGCCAGGTGCACCCACCTAAATGAGCCTAAGCAGCCACTCAACTCTAACCTCCATCCTCTTGCCACATCCACCCAGAAGTATCTTTAACTTAGTAGAAATTAACTTTTCACAAAACAACTTTTGCATAGCATCAATATTACTACCAAGTTACCCATAGGATTCTAGACACAACTAGTGTAAGGGATAAAGTAGTTTCAGCATAGCAATACTATCTAACACATGCATATAATAAACACACTAAGTAATGCATAGAAAATACTTAGGAAGTTTATGAGGTGTGCCACTTGCCTTGGCAACAGGAAGAATAGCAACAGCAGCTGCAACAGTTGTCGTTTCCCTCCGATATTTCTAACACATCAAACACGACACAAATAAACATACAAACCAAATAACCATACAAAAACATGTTATGCATGATGTGCAAAAAAATTTTATAACTAGAGATGCATGCCATGCCAAGAAATTATTCTAAGTGAATGCAAGGCAAGTGTGTTAGCCAAATATGACTAAGGACCAAGGTCATAAAATTAATTGCTATAAGTCAACTTGACTAAGTTGTAAGACTGCTCCTAGTCTTCATCATGTTTGATCTTGAATTCTTCAACTCCTTTGTAGTTTCCTTCATCTTCAGTTAGCACTCTAAGGACCTGGTCAAAATCACTAAGGACTTGGTTTATGTCCAAAGTGGAAGAAGAATAGGAAGACAGAAAAGATACAGAGAAGATAGAGTTGATTCCCCAGGCTTCATCTCCTGACTTGTAATTTCTCCTTGGTGATGTCTTCATTGAATCATGTAGACTTGATGGTTCAGACTTGAGGATTTGTATATCACCAGGGATGGTCTTGGATATAACTTAGCCACCACGAGGTCCAAGAGGGAAGAAAATAAAAGAGAGAAAAGACTTAGAGAAATAAAAGGGGTTTGTCTTCTTGAAGTCCTCTTGATTTTCTTCAAAGTGTATTTTGTTTCTTGGAGATGCCTTCGGAGTCTGTTTTCTTCTAAGTCTTCGTTGGCCTTCTAGTCTTCATATTGAGAATCTCAAGTGTCTAATTGCATAGCACTTTACCAAAACACTATGCTCAAAATAATCCTAACTTAGAGAAAATAAGGAAGAAGTTTTCCTCAGAGGAGTATAACTATACAATACAATACAATATGCTATGCATGCAATGCAATTTATTTCTAAGGACAACACTTAACAAAATAAAACAACTAAGTCTTCTAGATGCTAAAATTTTCTAAGGAAAAGATTTAGCATCTTTAAGATGTTGAAATTTTTCTAAGGAAGAGTGTTGTCGAAAAATAGTTATCAAATATTTTCTAAGGAAGAATTTATTTTGTTTAAAGAGGCAAAATATTTCTAAGTACCTTTTAATACCAAAGTGGTCATAATATGACTAAGTACTTTATAATTCGAATAACTGATGAAATTAATTTTAATATATTTTTAGTAAGTTTTTTTTTATTCATTAAAATATCATTTAAAGTTTTTAAATCAATATTATTTACAAAATCATAGAAAAATTATTCTACAAAATTAGTAGAAAAATACTACTGCCAATACTTAGTCATTCAAATTTATAGCAAAAGAGTTTGATAAATTTTAAATTTCAAATTTGAAGTTATGTTCAAATTACCATTAATGCCACTTTTAAATTTCAACAAATTTTAGTTAGACAAAACATAAAAGTAATGATGCCAAAAGTTTCTACGTGTCATAAGCTTTCCAAAAATATTTTATTGGTAAAATTTGACCAAACCAATAAAAAGTAGTGATAGATTTAAAATTTAGGATTTTTCTGCAAAACTGCCGGTCTTCGGGTGACTGTTGACTTTGACTGCTGACGTGGCAATTGACTTGCTGACGTGGCAGGCTGACTGGGATTTGACTACGAATTTGACCAAAAATAAAGTTGCTCGGATGGAAAAATACTCTTTACGAAAGTTGTAGAGAATTACGTGCTCTTTCTAATTATCACAATTATAACATAAGTGGATGAATAGATTGGTCACAAATCTCAAAATACCTTTCTGGTCCAAAACTTCAAACGCAAATATCTCTCAGCTCGCTGAATCAAAAGAGGTGAGGGTTGGGGCAAAAGAAAGGTCTTGATCAGAGGAACAACTTTCGTATGGTCGTCCCAAACTTTTGAGATGGTTTGGTTACTCGAACAACATCAAACACGATCTGTATTATACAGAAAATTACGTACGTTAAAATAAAAAGTTGTCAACAGGAAAGTTGTAGATATAGAGTAGATCTACCTTTTCACCAAAGGAATTTCGATTTGACGCAACGAGCGCGAAGAGATCTGAGAAATACGACTTCAGATCTGATGGATGACGATTCGAAATTCTTTCTCCACGCTTGATGAAAAGAGTTGAGGCTTATTGGGATGGAAAGGTATCGACGAGATCTACAACAATGATTAAGCCCCCGTCGCGATTGGAGATGGTTTTGTTCGTCGAACGAACGAAATACTATTTGGCTGATTAGAGTTTCGGTGGAACGAAAATAGTAAAAGAGGTGTCGGCGGCTACAGGGGTTTATATAGGCGGAGGGATGGTGGAATAGATAGGGCTTGGAGTTGTGAACGCGTAGGATCAAGCGGATCCGGATTTGGAGTTATATTTCTTGAGATAAACGTGTTTGAATGAAAGGTGGTTAGAAAAACGAATTTTCAGAGTTTGAATTGGATACGGTTCGGTTCGGTTCGGTTGGTGGGTCGGCCGGCTGGCCCGATTCGTTTTTTTTTGTTTTTGTTTTTTCTTAATTCTTTTATAATTTTTGTTTTAGAACTCCGAATTAAGTTAAATTAATTTCTAAAAATTTCTAAAAATCATATCTTTATTTTAAAACATTTATGGACATGTTTTGACCACTTTTTAAAAATATTAATTTTGAATATTTGATTTAATGCAAATTTGACACTTTTGTCAAATTTGGAAATAGAAATTTAATTAATTTATTTATGACTAAATAAATTTTGGTACCACAATTGTGAACATATGAAAATAATTATTTCTAATAATTACAATCAAAATATTAAAGTAAAATAAGATAAATAGCATAATCGTTATTTTATTTTTAATATTTTCTCAAATAGGTTTTCAAGTGGAATTAATATTTCAACCATTGTAATTTCAAATATAACTAATGCAAGAAAATGATGAATGCATGCATGAAGTTTGTTTTCAAATCGACATACAAATAATTTTCAAAAAGTTTTGAATTTTTCTGATTTTTCAAAATTTGAAAAATCCTAGGATGTTACATATGAATATAGGTCTGACACCTTATTTCAAGCTTCTTATTCCAATCCATAAACCATAATTCGAAAAATCATATTTTTCTCGGAATTACATAGACAACAAACCAAGTTTTGTTTCTATTGGGTTTTGGAATACACTCTCATCCAATGCGAGCAATCTACAAAAAACTATTCATGTATATTCTGAATTATCGTATAATCATATACATAACGACATTATTGTCGATCACACGAACTCTCGTTGAGAAAAATATCTATTTTGTAAAATGGACATCGACTATAATGTTTCGAACATATTAAGAGATTCTAAGACAGATTCGGACATACCACACTTTATCTAAAATAGAGTATGATTATAATACCTCACATATCACCATATATGATATTATAATATTGTGAAACGAATTTCCACAAGTCTTTTGTGTTGAAACCATAATTCAAAAATATTGTCCTTTGATCGAATCTTGTGAATACAATATTCACTAATCTTTGTTCTGAAAAACCCCATTTGATCTCTTATCAAATTAATTTCTGACTCATGATTTATTATGCAAATACACTTATTCACCAATAATCATAGAAGAATTCGGATCGAGTAAAATACACCATTTAATTAACGATCATTCGAAATGACTCTTAATTAATTTCCTTTCGTATTGACACTTCAATACTACATTTCAAACTTAATCAATTCGGCACTTGAAATACTTAAATAGACAAAAAATATCCATTACTTCTTTCATTGCCTTTATGACTAAATTCGATGGTGTTTGTTCTAGTAACAAAACTTTTATTCTTTGGACACATTATTTTTATCATTCCTACTATTATGAATGTTATCATACAAGTGATGTAATTGAGATGTGAAAAAATTTATTCATAATATAAAACAACTTGCTTGTTCGATAACATAAAACAACTGAACTTGTCTTATTACATGAATAACTTTGTCTTGTAACAATCAAGACACTCAACACACTATCTCACTATTACAAAAGATCTTATTAAAAACTATTAATGATAACAATGATAACTTGAGGACGTGAACACCAATGCCCATCAACTTCCTTGATCGCCATCTTCAGCGCCAGGTCACATCAAAAGTCGCCGCATATATGTGATAATCAAGACCTGTTTCAGAAATAGAACAAGTATCAAATACTTTATCATATATCAAGAGGCGAATTCATAATTCTGTATATATCAAATATATACCTGTAGCGTCGAAGATTTCTCCTTTGATGGAATCAACTTTCAGAGATTTGAATTCGGACACGAACTTGTGTAAGTTCATATTGTCGGTCTTCAAAATGTACTCGCGCACATGCTTCTCTTAGCTTGGAGGCAGTGATATCAGGACAGTCTGAATGGCACAGGAATCCGCCATCGAGTAATCGAAGACCATTGTCAGCTGGAAGTAGATCTCATACAATCTCTTCAAACGAGTCTTCAGACAGGTACGCTCCTCCATATGAATGGTCTGGAACATTCAAAGCTGCCTGAATTGCTCACGCCTCAATTCATCTTTGAAATGCGTTTTTATCGCATCAATCATGACGCATGGCTCCTTGCGTCGAAACAACTCTTTCAACTCAGGTGCTAGGCATACGGTCATGGTGATCTCCACTTTGATGAATATGTCTCAACGCCTACGGAAATCATCTTCCTCCTCCTCGCTTGCAGAATCTCCTGGTCTTTCTCCTAATGCTTCATCGAGGATATACAGGATGTTGTTGTGTTCGAGGATGTTTCTAAAACCCCTGTACCAGCTGATGAAGTTGGACCCATCGGCTTCTAAGGTAGAATCCGGGCTCTTGAGGAAGTAGCCGAAGTATAGTTGCGTAGTCTACAGATGTGATCGCAAAAGAGGTAAGGTAAAGTTTATAATATATGTGAGTTTTAGTTTATAATCATATTATCAAACACACACAACTAAAATTATTATCCCTAAAAATAATAATAGCGATTACACGACCCCCATCCACCATACCACCCCCGATCGTCACGGTCGGCTGCACAGCTTCAAAGGTGGACATAAAATGTCGATCACAACAACTCTGTGACTCATGCTTGATCTTTCGATCTTCCCGTGTTCCGAGGCCATATCTGCATATGCTAGGCTCGCCAATCAAACCTCGAAGACCCCACGCATGCAACATGGCTTACACCCACTGTATGCGAACGACGATATGTCTGACACCCGATCGTCATGGTCTGCCTCATAACGTAGAACTTTGTTGGTGGTGCGCAACGAGGGAGAACTCAATTTTGGTATTTATTAGGGATCATCTTATTTATGATGCTACCTTGTATATCTAGCATATAAGCAATCAATAGGATGCACATACAACAACACACAATCAAATGATGCAATGAAGTGCGATGTGACATGGTCGATGCGCCTGGACCTCCATTGCCCCATGTGCCTGGCCCCGGCGCCCCGGCAAAGCTCCGAGTCTACGGAGCCCTCCATTGCCTTCGACAGTACGAGTAATATCAAACTTACCGTAACCATGTCACATAAAATTAGGCCTTTGCAAAACAAAGTTAGACGCCTCTACCTTTATTTAGTTTTGCATGTTTTACGTGACATATAGGCTTATTCGTAAGAGAACCGCTTCCCTACCTACGAACTTTGTACCAAAACGTTGATCATATAACTGCATGTTTAATCATCCCTTTCGGGCCCTCCATTGAAAATTCTTTGCCGACTAAAGAGAGAGAAACAGACACCCGCCAGCCATAGATACGGAGCAAGCCGTATGTCAGTAGTGGAACCAGTCTCGCGTAAGCGTACACGTAAAGTCGGTCCGAGCCGCTTCATCAACTCAATACTGAAGGCATAGCAAGTGCACGCTAGAGGGTAGCAAATATAAGAAAGACGTCCTCATTCAACATGAGTTCTAACCATACCAGCAGTACTACGCATAGATCGGCTCTGATACCACTGAAGGGGTTCCGATGCACAAAACAATAATTTTTCTAGCGTATGAAACCCTAACTAGCCAGGATCTATCTATCTAGTACATGTGATAACGGTGGCGGAACGGGTTACATTACCTCCATGTAGACCGATAGCGGGGATTACGCTCCCGCACAAGCGTTAATGATGAAGTCATACGTAGCCGACCTCGAGGTCGCGGAGAACTTGCCGCGACGATCTAGATGATGACGCCGGGGTGTCGACGATGACCTGCGTGGACGGGCGTCGGGCGGAAGATGGCACTGGCGGCTGGGGGGTGGCGCCGGCGGCAGGGCAGCGGCAGGGCTTATGGGTGGGTGAGACGACGTTGCCCATGCTCCTCAAATGTGGCGCCTCCGAGCACTCGCAAACATACGGAGCTTAACAACAACCCTCGGTCATTCAGATCCAGCTGAAATCGCAGGGGTAGAACTTTTCTGGAATCGCGCAGGGCAACGGCGCCCGGCGGTATAGCTTTAGTGGAGAGGGAGGGCAAAACGGGTGCAGAAGCAACTCGGCCGGCCTGCTATACAATTAATTGTATTTTTCTGTAATCAATCCAATTAATATGCCTTGCTATATAAAGGGGGGAGGGGGTGTGCAAACACCTTGCCTCCCCCATGTGGGACTAAACAAAGGAGAGGGGGGTTCGGCCGGCCGAGCCATGGCCGAACCAGCCATAGGCCCCTTCGCCCTCTGGCTGGTGCGGCTCCCCCCTCTTGGGCCTTCTTGGCCCATTTAGGTGAGATGCCCCCTTTTTCCTTTATTTAATTAATATTAACTTAATATAAAATATAATTACTATATTTAAATACTATTTAATATCCCGTGACTCCGAAACATTTTTCGAACCACCCGAACATCTTTCGGACATTCCCGGAACCCTCCTGGACCTTCCCGGAACTCCTTCCGGACCACCGGAACTCTTTCCGGATCATTTCTCTCTCTCCAATAAAATCGTATATTATTCCAGAACCTTTCTCCCGGTGTCGTTAAGACCTTAAGTTTGTTACGCTACGGTTCGAGAACACATTATTCTTTGGACACATTATTTTTATCATTCCTATTATTATGAATGTTATCATACAAGTGATGTAATTGAGATGTGAAAACTTTAGTCATAATATTAAACAACTTGCTTGTTCCATAACATAAAACAACTGAACTTGTCTTATGACATGAATAACTTTGTCTTGTAACAATCAAGACACTAAACACACTATCTCACTATTACAAAAGATCTTATAAAAAACTATTAATGATAACAATGATAACTTGAAGACGTGAACACCAATGGCCATCAACTTCCTTGATCACCATCTTCAGCGCCAGGTCACATCAAAAGTCGCCGCATATATGTGATAATCAGGACCTGTTTCATAAACAGAACAAGTATCAAATACTTTTTCATATATCAAGAGGCGAATTCATAATTCTGTATATATCAAATATATACCTGTAGCGTCGAAGATTTCTCCTTTGATGGAATTAACTTTCAGAGATTTGAATTCGGACACGAACTTGTAGAAGTTCATATTGTCGGCCTTCAAAATGTCCTCGCGCACATGCTTCTCTTAGCTTGGAGACAGAGATATTAGGACAGTATGAATGGCACAGGAATCCGCCATCCAGTAATCGAAGACCATTGTCAGCTGGAAGTAGATACAATATCTTCAAATGAGTCTTCAGACAGGTATGCTCCTCCATATGAATGGTCTGGAACATTCTAAGCTGCCTGAATTGCTCACGCCTCAATTCATCTTTGAAGTGCGTTTTATCGCATCAATCATGACGCATGGCTCCTTGCCTCGAAACAACTCTTTCAACTCAGGTGCTAGGCATACGGTCATGGTGATCTCCACTTCGATGAATATGTCTCAACGCCTACGGAAATCATCTTCCTCCTCCTTGCTTGCAGAATCTCCTGGTCTTTCTGCTAATGCTTCATCGAGGACATACAGGATGTTGTTGTGTTTGAGGATGTTTCTAAAACCCCTGTACCAGCTGATGAAGTTGGACCCGTCGCCTTCTAAGGTAGAATCCGGGCTCTTGAGGAAGTAACCGAAGTATAATTGCGTAGTCTACAGATGTGATCGCAAAAGAGGTAAGGTAAAGTTTATAATATATGGGAGTTTTAGTTTATAATCATATTATCAAACACACACCACTAAAATTATTATCCCTAAATATAATAATAGCGATTACACGACCCCGATCCACCATACCACCCCCGATCGTCACGGCCCGCTGCACATCTTCAAAGGTGGACACAAAATGTCGATCACAACAACTCTGTGACTCATGCTCGATCTTTCGATCTTCCCAAGTTTCGAGGCCATATCTGCATATGCTAGGCTCGCCAATCAAACCTCGAAGACCCTGCGCGTGCAACATGGCTTACACCCACTGTATACGAACGACGATATGTCTGACTCCCGATCGTCACAGCCTGCCTCATACGTAGAACTTTCTTGGTGGTGCGCAACGAGGGAGAACACAATTTTGGTATTTGTTAGGGATCGATGCTACCTTTGTATATCGAACATATAAGCAATCAATAGGATGCACACACAACAACACACAATCAAATGATGCAATGAAGTGCGATGTGACAAGGTCGATGCGCCTGGACCTCCATGGTGCCATGTGCCTGGCCCCGACGCCCCGACATAGCTCCGACTCTACGGAGACCTCCATTGCCTTCGGTAGTACGAGTAATATCAAACTTACCGTTACCATGTCACATAAAATAATGCCTCTGCAAAACAAAGCTAGACGCCTCTACCTTTATTTAGTTTTGCAAGTTTTTCGTGGCATATAGGCTTATTCGTAAGAGAACCGCTTCCCTCCCTACGAACTTTGTACCACACCGCCGATCATATAATTGCATGTTTAAGCATCCCTTTCGGGCCCTCCATTGAAAATGCTTTGCCGACTAAAGAGAGAGAAACAGACACCCGCCAGCCACAGATACGGAGCAAGGCGTATGTCAGTAGTGGAACCAGTCTCGCGTAAGCGTACGCGTAAAGTCGGTCTGGGCCGCTTTATCAACTCAATACCAAAGGCATCGCAAGTGCACGCTAGAGGGTAGCAAATATAAGAAAGACGTCCTCATTTAACACGAGTTCTAACCGTACCAGTAGTACTACGCATAGATCGGCTGTGATACCACTGAAGGGGTTCCGGTGCAGAAAACGAGATTTTTTCTAGCGTATGAAACCCTAACTAGACAGGATCTATCTATCTAGTACATGTGATAACGGTGGCGGAACGTGTTACATTACCTCCATGTAGACCGATAGCGAGGATTACGCTCCCGCACAAGTGTTGATGATGAAGTCGTACGAAGCCGACCACGAGGTCGAGGAGAACTTGCCGCGACGATGTAGACGATGACGCCGGGGTGTCGACAATGACTTTCATCAATGGGCATCGGGCGGAAGATGGGGAGGCACCGACGGCTGGGGGGTGACGCCGACGGCAGGGCAGCGGCAGGGCTGCTAGGTGGGCGAGACGACGTCGCCCAGGCTCCTCAAATGTGGTGCCTCCGAGCACTCGCAAACATATGGAGCTTAACAACAACCCCCAGTCATTCAGATCCAGCTGAAATCGCAGGGGTAGAACTTTTCTAGAACCCCGCAGGGCAACGGCGCCCGGCGGTATAGCTTTAGTGGAGAGGGAGGGCAAAACGGGCGGAGAAGCAACTCGGCCGGCCTGCTATACAATTAATTGTATTTTTCTGTAATTAATCTAATTAATATGCCTTGCTATATAAAGGGGGGAGGGGGTGTGTAAACACCTTGCCTCCCCCATGTGGGACTAAACAAAGGAGGGGGGGGGGGGGGGGGGGGTTCGGCCAGCCTAGCTATGGCCGAACCAGCCATGGGCCCCTTCCCCCTCAGGTTGGTGCGGCTCCCCCCTCTTGGGCCTTCTTGGCCCATTTAGGTGAGATGCCCCCTTTTCCTTTATTTAATTAATATTAAATTCTAAAATATAATAATATATTTAAATAGTATTTAATATCCCGTGACTCCGAAACATTTTCCGATCCACCCGAACATTTTTCGGACATTCCCGGAACCCTTCCAGAGCTTCCCGGAACTCCTTCCGGACCACCGGAACTCTTTCCGGATCATTTCTCTCTCTCCAATAAAATCCTATATTATTCCAGAACCTTTCTCCCGGTGTCGTTAAGACCTTAAGTTTGTTACGCTACGGTTCAAGAACACTCCAGACATGGTCGAGACACTCCGCTCACCAATGACCGCCAGGGATACCTGGATGCATATGACGGCCCCTGTGCATTCTATGAATATCGTCGTTGAAACATAAACATGATATTCATTCCCTTTGTTTCTGCGATACTACCTATCCCGAGATATGATCGTAGACAGCCGATGTCCTTGTTGTATCTCGTTACCGACAAAGGTTATTAACTCGTCTGCGATATTACATCTCCATGACCTAGTAATAAGCTGCGCAGCTATATAGATGCAATCTCACCGAGTGGGCCCAGAGTATCTTTCCATTACAAGAATGAACAAATCCCGCTCTTGATCCTTACGTCTCAACATACTCTATCGGGATACCCAAGATGGACACCGTTATTGTTATGCTGCATAAGACACAACGTTTGATGCTCCCAAAGTACCCCTATGAAGTAGCAATAAGTACGGTCTCACGGTCTAAGGAGTTATCATATTACTCATCTATTGCAAATGACAAACATCGTAATACGATCTTATTGCAATACTTTGCATATGTCCATCACCTTATTCAACTAATAAGATGACCCCATTGTCAACCGACGTCATTGTCCTTGATCAGGAATCTCGAGCAACTGTTGCCCAATGGACTAGTTTATATAGAGGCTCACTAGGGACTCTAGTTGTCTATGTATCACACGTGTATTAATAATTCTAATTAATACATAGCATAACACACAAACCTATTATAAACTTATGAGATAATGCAATAAATACTACTTATTTATTTGCCTCTAGGGCATATCTCCTTCAAGTTTCGTATCCTGCGAGTGTTTGTTTGTCTGTTCTTTTTATTCCTTAGATCTCTTCCTTGTTTTCTTTCATCAGGCCCTTCTTCGTGTGTTCCTGCCGGTGATGCAAGTGGCATTTTGTCACTCGAGCACGCCATTGCAGAATTGAGTAAGGTTCTTGGGCGCACCAAGTGTTCTTTGGCTTTGTCTCTTCGGACGCTTGGTGCGGTTTTTGCTGAGGCATTGCCGTGGACTGATGTCCCGGCGACTGCCGAAGGATTTTCCGATGTGTTGGGTCCTGGCTCCACAACTCTGAAGGAGTGGGCGCGTGACTTGACGATTCGTGGATCTGAGGCCACCTTGAAGCTTCTTTTGGCGAATGGCGTGGAGGTAGACTATGAGGCTGCTTTGTCGGATGATCCAAAGAAGTCAAATGGGAAGCCTTTGGCTCTCAGAGGTGTTGCAGATTCTGAAGGAGATATGCCCTAGAGGCAAATAAATAAGTGGTATTTATTGCATTATCTCATAAGTTTATAATAGGTTTTTGTATTACGCTGTAACTGCATTAATCGGAATTATTAATACACGTGCGATACATAGACAACCAGAGTCCCTAGTGAGCCTCTATGTGAACTAGTCCATTGGGCAACAGTTGATCGAGATTCCCGATCAAGGACAATGACGACGGTTGACAATGGGGTCATCTTATTAGTTGAATAAGGTGATGGACATACGCAAACTATTGCAATAAGATCGTATTACGATGTTTTTCATTTGCAATAGATGAGTAATATGATAGCTTATACCTTAGACCGTGAGACCGTACTTATTGCAACTTCATAGGGGTACTTTGAGAGCATCAAACGTTGTGTCTTATGCAGCATGAAAATAACGGTGTCCATCTTGGGTGTCCCGAAAGAGTATGATGAGACGTAAGGATCAAGAGCGGGATTTGTTCATTCTTGTAATGGAAAGATACTCTGGGCCCACTCGGTGAGATTGCATCTATATAGCTGCGCAGCTTATGACTAGGTCATGGAGATGAAATATCACAGAAAAGTTAATAACCTTTGTCGGTAACGAGATACAACAAGGACATCGGATGTCTACGATCATATCTCGGACAAGGTAGTATCGCAGAAACAAAGGGAATGAATATCATGTTTATGGTTCAACGACGATATTCGTAGAATGCACAGGGGCCGTCATATGCATCTAGGTATCCCTGGCGGACATTGGTGAGCGGAGTGTCTCGACCATGTCTGGAGTGTTCTCGAACCGTAGCGTAACAAACTTAAGGTCTTAACGACACCGGGAGAAAGGTTCTGGAATAATATAGGATTTTATTGGAGAGAGAGATATGACCCGGAAAGAGTTCCGGTGGCCCGGAAGAAGTTCCAGGAAGGTCTGGAAGGGTTCCGGGAATGTCCGAAAGATGTTCGGGGGGTTCGCAAAATGTTTCGGAGTCACGGGATATTAAATAGCATTTAAATATATTAATAATAATTTATATTAATTTAATAAAGGAAAAAGGGGACATCTCACCTAAATGGGCCAAGAAGGCCCAAGAGGGGGGAGCCGCACCAACCAGAGGGGGAAGGGGCCCATGGCTGGTTCGGCCATGGCTAGGCCGGCCGAAACCCCCCTCCACTCTCCTTTGTTTAGTCTCGCATGGGGGAGGCAAGGTGTTTGCACACCCCTCCCCCTTTTATATAGCAAGGCATATTAATTGGATTAATTACAGAAAAATACAATTAATTGTATAGCAGGCCGGCCGAGTCGCTGCTCCGCCCGTTTTGCCCTCTCTCTCCACGAAAGCTATACCGCCGGGTGCCGTTGCCCTGCGGGATTCCAGAAAAGTTCTACCCCTGCTATTTCAGCTGGATCTGAATGATCAGGTGTTGTTGTTAAGCTCCGAATGTTTGGGAGTGCTCGGAGGCGCCACATTTGAGGAGCCTGGGCGACGTCGTCTCGCCCACCCAGCAGCCCTGCCGCTGCCCTGCCGCCGGCGCCTCGCCATCTTCTGCCCGACGCCCATCAAGGTAGGTCATCGTCGACACCCCAGCATCATCGTCTACATCGTCGCGACAAGTTCTCCGCGACCTCGAGGTAGGCTACGTACGACTTCATCATCAACGCTTGTGCGGGAGCGTAATCCCCGCTATCGGTCTACATGGAGGTTATGTAACCCGTTCCGCGACCGTTATCAGATGTACTAGATAGATAGATCCTGGCTAGTTAGGGTTTCATACGCTAGAAAAATTATTGTTTTCTGCACCGGAACCCCTTCAGTGGTATCAGAGCCGATCTATGCGTAGTACTGCTGGCACGGTTATAACTCATTTTGAATGAGGACGTCTTTCTTATATTTTCTACCCTCTAGCGTGCACTTGTGATGCCTTCGGTATTGAGTTGATGAAGCGGCCCGGACCGACTTTACGCGTACGCTTACGCGAGGTTGGTTCCACTACAGACATACGGCTTGCTCCGTATCTGTGGCTGGCGGGTGTTTGTTTCTCTCTCTTTAGTCGGCAAAGCATTTTCAATGGAGGGCCCGGAAGGGATGCTTAAACATGCAATTATATGATCGACGATCTGGTACAAAGTTCGTAGGTAGGGAAGTGGTTCTCTTACGAATAAGCCTATATGCCACGTAAAACTTGCAAAACTAAATAAAGGTAGAGTCGTCTAACTTTGTTTTGCAGAGGCGTTATTTTATTTGACATGGTTACGGTAAGTTTGATATTACTTGTACTGTCGAAGGCAATGGAGGGCTCCGTAGACTCGGAGCTATGCCGGGGCCAGGAACATGGCGCCATGGAGGTCCAGGCGCATCGACCATGTCACATCGCACTTCATTGCATCATTTGATTGTGTGTTGTTGTGTGTGCATCGTATTGATTGATTATATATTAGATATACGACGGTAGCATCATAAATAGGTTGATCCCTAACAAATACCAAAATTGTGTTCTCCCTTGTTGCGCACCACCAAGAAAGTTCTACGTTATGAGTCAGGCCGCGACGATCGGGTATCAGACATATCGTCGCTCGCATACAGTGGGTGTAAGCCATGTTGCACGCGCAGGGTCTTCGGGTTTTGATTGGCGAGCCTAGCATATATGAAGATATGGCCTCGGAACACGGTAAGATCGAAAGATCGAGCATGAGTCACAGAGTTGTTGTGATCGACATTTTATGCCCACCTTTGAAGTTGTGCTGCCAGCCGTGACGATCGGGGGTAGTATGGTGGATGGGGGTCATGTAATCGCTATCATTATTTTAGGGATAATAATTTTAGTGGAGTGTGTTTGATAATATGATTACAAACGAGAACTCACATATATTATAAACTTTACCTTACCTATTTTGCGATCACATCTGAAGACTATGAAACTATACTTTGGTTACTTCCTCGAGAGCCCGAATTCTACCTTAGAAGCCGACGGGTCCAACTTCATCAGCTGGTACATTGGTTTTAGAAACATTCTCCAACACAACGAACATCCTATATGTCCTAGAACATTAGTTAGGAGATAGACCAGATGATTCTGATAGCAAGGAGGAAGATGATGAGTTCCGTAAGCATCATGATATTTTCATTGAAGTGGAATTCATGATGAGCGTATGCCTAGCACCAGAGTTGAAAGTTGTTTCAACACATGGAGCCATATGTCGTGATTGATGCGATCAAAGGACACTTCAAAGATGAATTGAGTCTTGAGCAGTTCAGACAGCTTAGAAAGTTCCAGACCGTTCACATGGGGAGCATACCTGTCTGGAGACTCATTTGAAGAAGTTGTATGACATATACTTCAGGATTACGAATATCTACGATTTCTAGATAGCGGACTCTAGTGCAATAGAGATTGCGCTTATATCTCTACCTCCTAACTATGAAGAGCATGTGCGTGAATATGCTATAGAGACACGATGAGCTTCTTCACGTTCGTGAACAAGTTCAAATCTCTAAAAGTTGATTCCATCGAAGAAGAGTTCTTCGACGCTACATGTAAATTTTATATACGAAGATATAAATGTATTCTTCTCATATTTGATGAAAAGTATTTGATACTTGTTCTGTTTATGAAACAGTCCCTGATCATCACAAGTATGCGGCGATGGGTGACGTGACAGTGCACAAGTGATGGCAAGCAAGGAATTTCATGGCCAGTAGTGCTCACGCCCTCGAGATATCATATTAGTTATCATCAATAGTTTTTGATAAGACATTTTGTAATGGTGAGAGTGTGATCTAGTTTGGTGTCTTGAATGTTACAAGACATAGTTATTCATATAGAACAAATCAGTTGTTTTATGTTATGAAACAAAGCCGTTGTTTTATATTATGAGTAATTTGTATCACATCTCAATTACATTATGCGTATGATATGCATTTATAATAGCGGGAATGATAAATTTATGTGTCCAAGGAATAAAAGATTTTGTTACTAGAACAAACACCATCGAATTTAATCATAAAGGCAATGTAAGAAGTAATAGATACTTTTGATCTATTTAAGTATTACATGTGCCGAAATGATTGAGTTTAAAATTAGTATTGAAGTTTCAATACGAAAGGAAAATAATTAAGAGTCATTTCGAATGACTATTAAATTAATTATATTGTGAATTTTACTTGATTCAAATTCTTCTATGATTATTGGTAAATAAGTGTATTTACATAATAAATCATGAGTCTGAAATTAATTTGATAGAAGATCAAATGGGTTTTTCAGAAGAAAGATTAGTGAATACTGTATTCACAAGATTCGATCAAATGACAATATTTTTGAATTATGGTTTCAACACAAAAGACTTGTGGAAATTCGTTTCACAATATTATAATATCATATATGGTGATATGTGAGGTATTGTAATCATTCTCTATTTTAGATAAAGTGTGGTCTTTCAGAATCTGTCTTAGAATCTCTTAATATGTTCGAAACATTAGAGTCAATGTCCACTGTAGAAAATAGATATTTTTCTCAATGGGAATTCGTATGATCGACAATAGTGTCTTTATGTATATGATTATACGATAATTCAGAATATACATGAATAGTTATTTGTAGATTGCTCACATTGGATGAGAATGTATTCCAAATCCCAATAGAAACAAAACTTGTATTGTTGTGTATGTAATTCCGAGGAAAATATGATTTTTTGAATTATGGTTTATGGATTGGAATTAGAAGCTTGAAATAAGGTCTCTGACCTATATTCATAAAAGTAGAATATTGGAAGTGTTCCAAAAGGTATATGTCAACAAATGAAAATTTGGTGATTAAGAGTGAAGGAGACTAGAAAATTGTTTTTGCTTGCAATCCTCTTCGTAAAGATCATAATATTTTCATGAAAGAAGCTTCTAAATAAAGTGCTGTTATATTTAATATTGCTGTCAGGTCACAGCATAATATTAAGTGTTTCAGATCTTGTTGACAGATCATGGTGCACTTTATGAATACAAAGAAAGTTGAGAAAATATCAGAATACGAACAAAGGCTTTTTAGCCCGAAAATCCAAGTTACATTTGAAAGGATTAATAATAGTAATTTTTGCTATAAATCTTATTAGAGGAATAAGATTGTTTAATCATCATATAAAGTGTTATATGATAAATGTAATTATAAGAAAGACGTGAAAGCATATTTTTTCAAGAAATGTATCTTGGACAAGATCAAATTTGTTGACTACATTTATGTAGACATGATTGAAGTCTGTGGGATTTGTATTAATGTAATACTGTAGTTTGTATTGAATTCGAATTGATAAGAGATCAATGATTTTGGTTTGACCAAAATGTCGAGATAAAATTGTATTTTTGAGTGGGAGCTTAGACCCTCAAATATGTAGATGACATGTTTTTGAGTGGGAGCTCGTGTTCTCAAATGTGTGGAGACATATTTTGAGTGGGAGCCGAATTCATCTTGTGTAAATGATACATTGTGAATTGTTCCAGTAAAATTAATTAGAAAGATGAAGTTGTGAAACTATTTGAAAGTTAGTGTCTATTTGGAATTGAACGGGATTTTCAATAGTTAGTCGAGTTGTTTTGGATTATGTCGGAGGAGTCAGAATAGATTAAAATCAAAGGATGGTCCTTGGAAATCCAATTTATCATTGAGAGTAATGATACACAGTAGTAATGATGGTATGACATGTTGGTCTATTATGTAATATTAGACATCATACAGAAACCATATTATCTGCTCGATGAAATATGACCGATGTTCTTGGAAGAAGAATAATTGTAAAAGTAAATTTAGAATTTACTGGAAGTAGAAGTGTATTAGTTAGTAGATTGACATTGGAGTGTCAAGTTTTTCTACATAGGTGTGAAACTATATATAGATATAGCAAGGTTGTAATTGTTACAAGGATCTCTCTATGACTGAGCGTGTACAGATTGTCAGAGTAACACTCTTCCACAAGCAAGCATTATCATATAACGCTTATTTGATAGGGGTTTTTTGATGAAGTAAAATGCAGCTAGTTTATTTGTACTCTAGTGCAAGTGGGAGACTGAAGGAGATATGCCCTAGAGGCAAATAAATAAGTGGTATTTATTGCATTATCTCATAAGTTTATAATAGGTTTTTGTATTATGCTATAACTGTATTAATCAGAATTATTAAGACACGTGTGATACATAGACAACCAGAGTCGCTAGTGAGTCAATAAGGTGATGGACATACGCAAAGTATTGCAATAAGATCGTATTACGATGTTTGTCATTTGCAATAGATGAGTAATATGATAACTTATTACTTAGACCGTGAGACTGTACTTATTGCTACTTCATAGGGGTACTTTGAGAGCATCAAACGTTGTGTCTTATGCAGCATGACAATAACGGTGTCCATCTTGGGTATCCCGAAAGAGTATGTTGAGACGTAAGGATCAAGAGCGGGATTTGTTCATTCTTGTAATGGAAACATACTCTGGGCCCACTCGGTGAGATTGCATCTATATAGCTGTGCAGCTTATGACTAGGTCATGGAGATGTAATATCACAGACTAGTTAATAACCTTTATAACGAAATACAACAAGGACATCGGATGTCTACGATCATATCTCGGACAAGGTAGTATCGCAGAAACAAACGGAATGAATATCATGTTTATGGTTCGACGACGATATTCGTAGAATGCACAGGGGCCGTCATATGCATCCAGGTATCCCTGGCGGTCATTGGTGAGCGGAGTGTCTCGACCATGTCTGGAGTGTTCTCGAACCGTAGCGTAACAAACTTAAGGTCTTAACGACACCGGGAGAAAGGTTCTGGAATAATATAGGATTTTATTGGAGAGAGAGAATGAAGGGAATATGCCCTAGAGGCACTTAATAAACATAGTTTATTGGCAATATCCCAATTGTTCATTATATGTTTTATTACATGCTATAACTGTATTAAGCGAAAACATTAATACAGGTGTGGTAGATAAACAACCAGGTCCCTAGTAGCCTCTACTAAGACTAGTTTCATTGCGCGACTGATGATCGAGGTTTTCTGATCATAGGGCATGGCGCCGGTCGGCAATGAAAGTCATATCGTTAGGTGTAACGATGTGATGGACATACCCAGTATTTATAGGACATAGTCATTATGCCTTAAGACCGTGAGATCAACTCTTATTGTTATCCCTGGAAGATACTTTGATCGCACCAAACGTCATATCTTATATAGTGTGACAATGATAGGTGATTCTTTTGGGTATCGGAAGGGGGTAGTTGAGACGAGGGGTCAACAGCGGGATTTGTCACTCCGCATAGCCGGATATATACTCTAGGGCCCACTCAGTGAGATTATGTCAAATGAGTTTGCAAACATGTGACTAGGTTACCAGCTGACATAATATCATAGACGAGTAGAAGATAGCGATGTCAGTAAGAGATCATGCTAGGTATGAAGATATCTGAGAATGATGCTCGGACACGCTAAGTATCGCCATGACAAAGGGTTTAGGACTAGACGTCCAGGTTTGATAAATGAAAGTCATTCGTAATATCACAGGGATTAATTCATGGGGTCCAGGCCTACGAGTTAGTCATTGATCATAGAGGAGTCGTGATCGTACCTGTTATTATATCGAACCGCTAGGGTAACACACTTAAGGGGTTTCAAGAAGACAACCGGAAAGGAAAGAGATCACCGGGAACGTCCCGGGAATGGTCCGATGGAGATCGCGCAGCGACAAAAGAGTTTCGGAGCTAGAATAAATTATATAAAATATGTTTGATATTAATTAGTGTAATTTATGTTTAAATATGATTTTATATATTTATTTTCGAATTTTTAAAGGCTGGTTTCCCTAAATGGACCTTCTGTGGAAAGAAGGCCCATGAGGGGGGGGGGGGAAGTCCCCCCAGGGCTTCGGATTGCGGGAGGGCCGGCCTAGGTGGGCCAAATGGGGCCCACCTAGGGCCGGCGCACTGCCCTAGGCGCACCAGGCAATGGGGGATAGTCCCACATTACCTGGCTGGCAAGGTTGGCTCCCCCTGGGAGGCTATATAAGAAGGGGCACCCCTGGCCTTTTAATTCACCAATTAATTCCCTAATTCTCTCTCAATCTCGTGATTCCCTTTGTCGGAGTTGCGCCGAGTAGAGAAGGGGGATCTCTTCGACCATAGCCCGCTGCCGCGCTGCTGGTGTTCCCGTCCAAGTCTTCCGCTGCTCGTCCTGGACTGGAGCTTCGGAGGCCGTCGTCTCCACCGTATGTGTGTAACGCCCTGCGAGGTGCTGCTCTAGCGGTACTCGGAGGCCGTCATCTTCATCGTCTTCGTCGCGCCGAGTTCTCCGCGACCTAGAGGTCGGCTACGTCGTCTTCGTCGTCAACGCTTGTGCGGGAGCGTAATCCCCGCTATTCAGTCTACGAGGGTATGTATTCCGATCTCCGCCGTACTTCTATATCTACATAGTGTAGATCTTGGCTAGTTTAAGGATATCGTTGCTAGGAAATTTTTTATTTTCTGCACACGATCCCCTTTAGTGGTATCAGAGCCGATCTATCGTCGATATAGCTGTACTCTGTTAGAACCCGTGTTCTGCACGGGGGCACCGTTCCTGTTATTTGCTACCCTCTAGCGTGCACTTGTGATTCCAGCGGCATCGAGTTGATGAAGCGGCCCGGACTGACTTTACGCGTACGCTTATGCGAGACTGGTTCCACTACTGACATACGGCTTGTACCGTATCTGTGGCTGGCGGGTGCCTGTTTCTCTCTCTTTAGTTGGTCTTGCATTTTCAATAGAGGGCCCGAAAGGGATGCTTAAACATGCAATTATTGGATCGTTGTTGTGGTCATAAGGTTCGTAGGTATGAAGCGGTTCTATTTACGAAAGCCCCGAGCCATGTAAAATATGAAAAAGATAAAGTAGAAGCGTCTAACTTTATTTTGCAGGGGCTATGTGATATGGTCAAGGTAGGTTTATTAAATTGTTTATAAACTGCGAGCGCCAAGAAGACCATGGCGTAATGGACTATATCACATTGCATTACATTTGAGGTTTTGTGTGCATCTTATATTGTGTGATTGTATATATAGTATATATTAGTTACACAGCGGTAGCTATATAAGAGGATCCCTTCAAAATACCACTAGTGTTCTCCCTCCAACGCGCACCACCAAGAAAGTTCTACGTTATGAGGCAGGCCGTGATGATCGGGTGTCATACATCTCGTCGTTCGCATACAGTGGGTGTAAGCCATGTTGCACAAGCGTCAGCGTGGAGGTTTTTGGTGGCGAGCCTAGCATATTCAGAAATATGGCCTCGGAACAGGGAGACCGAAAGGTCGAGCACGAGTCACAAAATTGGTGTGGTGGACTTTTTTCTACTCTTGAAGTTGTGCCGCCGGCTCTGATGATGAGGGGTGGTGCACTAGATGGGGGTCGTGTAATCGCTTAAACGACCAGGAGGGATGTTCGTTTGAGTAGGAGTTCGGATAGTTATTTTCTAAAATACTAGAACTCAAAATATAATGAACAGAGTCTGTTTTGCGAACCTTTGTAGATATTAACCATTGTGATAGCATCTTTTCAAATTAGGCGCATTCCTACGTTTGAGAAACTTAAAAGGTTGGGTCCAAACTTCATAGTTTTATGCTTTAGCTTGAGGATACTCCTTGTTTAAACCGTTAGCTCTTTGTGTTACAATACCCGCTAGGAGATAACCCCGGAGATTCCGCTGACAAAAGATAATTTGGATTATCATATTTTGTGCGGATGATATCATCATAGTCCAGTGTATGCTATGATCTCTGCCATAGAGAACCAACGGTGGGTACGAGTTTTTAGATCACGAACATATGATATGGTCGCTAAACTCGGGGTACCCCAAACGTTGGATTGATGAAGTTTATCAGTACGTTGACTGATTGTCTTCCCAACCAAGATGGAAGAGAATACACACATTGAGGGAGCACGTAGCGGTCATACTTAATGACATATGTTCATACTTAATGAACATTGAGACGCCTCGCTCAGCTCAATCACTGGATGACAGACATCGTTGCCAAGTGCAAATCCTCTGTCATAGACTATGTCATGCAAGGAGCTTTACAAGCGGCATTGCCCTTCTTCACTCACGCGATATTGCTGGATCGGATGATCAGCCACACTGGGACTGAGACACGGCCCGGACTCCCACGGGGGGCAGCAGTGGGGAATCTTGGACAATGGGCGAAATAATCGTTCACCTTCATGGTTCTTGATTACGGTGGAAGTATCAAGAAAATGAAACAGATCGCCAGAAGTCATCAATGATGATGGTGTATATATGATATACATGTTATGAATGTTTTAGCTAAGCAAGTACTCGCAGTAGTGACTAAGTTTTGAACAAGTCATGTTTTGTGAAAACCAGGTTTACTGCTTGAGTAGCTTGAAAGGATGAGGCGACATTGCGTGTTGATAATGGCAGTCAAGTTGTTATGATGGTCATAGACACTCTCCCTCTAGATCTACCATTTGAATAAATTATTTATGATCGCCTGTTAGTATGATCGTTACAAGTGTGTTTCCTTTAGCGAGACACTTGTTCATACATGATAGTGACAAATTTAATGTCCTATATTTATGAAGTAATGATCATATGCCGATTTGAATTTAGATGGTAGAAGCTCCCACATTCATAATATTAATGCCAAAGGATACAAACTTAATAAAGACACCACATATGTGTGGCACTACCGTTTAGTCATGTCAATGTTATAGTCAATGCATTAGCTCCATACCGGATGGATCTACAAGTCCTAAGATTTGATCTTTTGACACTTGCAAAATAACTGTGACACCGTTTTCCGAAAGCGGGCATATAACTTATTGATAGTCATACATAGAGATGTATGTGGTTCAATGAAGTAATTGACGGGTAGTGGAGACCTTTATTTCGTTAACTTCACTGAACGTTTTGAGTATAGCTTGTTGAGAATCGTGCATATGGGTGTATGTGAATCAATGAAGTACTTTAACGTGTAGTGGAAGTCTTTATTTCATAGACTTCATGAACATTCCGAGTAGATATATGGATATGCACTCCGGGGAATGTTGGTCTGAAATTTTGATTCGATCAATCAAGTTCAGAATGAAGTAGGAAATAAACTTAACAAGAAAATCAAATTCCCGCGATGTAGATCGAGGAAATAAAGATTTGAGTTATAATGTTGGCACATCATTATAATACTTGTGAGAAGAGTTCCACAAATTACGTCGCATGGAACACCATAGTGTCATGGTGTGTTAGGACGTCGTAATTACACTCTATCGGATAGTGTGTGGTAAATAAATCTCTTACCGAATTATTGTGATCATTAGAGTCATATGGTAGAAACGTAAACACTCACGTTAGCAAATAGGGAAACCATTTGAATCCATGGAGACAATACCATACGAGTGATGGCATGGCTTTGAGCCTGGATTGTCGTTTCAGCAATTTAGTGTTTCGATGTGATCAAACCTAAAATGGATTAATCTTTGTAGTATACCCTACCTAAAGAGTTAGTTGGGTATATGTCTCACGACATAGGCAAAACAGTTGCCGGGATATACCTTGCGAAAGAAATAGTTTCTTATCCGAGGGTATAAGTGAGAAAGAAAGTAGAGCAAGACGAAGTTGGTGAACTTCCTCTCCAGACATCAGAGTGGCGCAACCGAAAGTGTTTTCGGTGTCAGGCTCCACAGTTTGAAAAAGCTGATGATTCAAGATCATGATGTTCTGAGCTCATACTAAGAGCGTAGGCATACAAGGTTGTGTTCCACATTGTGTGTTACGACAATCTTGTTATGAAGGTCATATTAATGGAATATGATAGACCTACGAACTACGAAGAAGAGATGGTGGACCTAAGTCCGAGAAATGGCTATGAGTCATATATGATCCGAAATAAAATCCATATACGATTACCAGGTAATGACTTGGGAGATCTTGATGGCATCTAGGATGTTAATAGTATATGGAATTTTATGAGAGTATAGACATTGAGAAGGATCGATTTGTCGTGAAACAGTTCCGACAGATTCAAAAGTTGACCACATGAGAGTTTGTCTCAAGTGGCGAAGCCTAAATCTATTCTTGCTCGTTTAGCAATCACTATAATTTCGAATGAGAAATTGATAGATGGATAAGGAAACCATGTTTGTTAATAGTGTTATTAAGAAAGAGTTGGTGATCCTGAGGATGCTAAACATGTATGCAAACTTCAGTGGTCCATTCATGGGCTGAAGCAAGCATATCGGAGATGGAATCTTCACTTTGATAATGTGATCAAAGGATTTTGGAGTTGTCCAAAATAGTTGAAGAAACCTACATTTGCAAAGAAGTGAGTGGGAGGAAAGTAGCTTTTCCTTGATCTTATATGCGGAAGGCATATTTGAGTGGGAGCTAAGTAGCTTTCCTTGATCTTATATGCGGAAGACATATTTGAGTGGGAGCTAGGTGTCATTTGTGATTTTGTATGTAACGACATATTGAATGACACAGATCCTCTAGTAGAGTGTAAAGGATTATTTAAGTGATTAAATTTTCTATGAAATGAAGTTAGGAGTATTAGGCATTTGATTTATAATTGTATAGATCAGAAGGGGCTTAATAACATTAAGTCGGAATATTTCCTAAGTCAATATTCTGAAGTGTTTCAGAATAGGACAAGCGAAGAAAGAGGTTCTTGCTTGTATGACTAGGTAAAATATTAAGTTTATCTTGGCTTTTTCAGTGATAGAAAATTATGTTCGACATTCTCTATGTATCAGACACAGAGTCTATCAGAATGAAAGCTCGACTTGGTGTGACCCGAGTTCTTGGTTGAAGAACAAGTTCTAGAGTGATCCTTGTGCGGATCAATGAACAAAAGTTAAGTTTATTCTTCGGTGTCTATGAGAACTGAAGATATGTTTTCTAGTAAAGGGTAAGGACAACTTGCCGTAAAGCGGTTACGATGATGCAAGTTATGACACTGACCCATACGACTAGAAATCTCATATAGTAGATGTCCTTTATTTTGAAGATAGACATGGTTAGTTTGCGAAGTCGCATATGAATGCACTGTCGCATAATCTACAAAGGTATAGAAATATATCGCGACTTCAGAAGTAGCAAGTGTGATTGGACTGAGCAGTTTTCCGAGCGTAGGTGGTCCCCTTAATAGATCTCTTAGACTTTTAAGGCCCGTGCTACGCGAATGCTCGAGTCTCACTCCATCCACTAGGATATATTTCGCCGTCATCGTAAGATACGGGATGATGTCAAACTAGGTGACATAGAAGTGTTGCAAATCACATATAGGTCTCAATGAAGGGGTTACGGTGCAGAAAACAATAATTTTTCTAGCGAACGAAACCCTAACTAGCCAGGATCTATCTATCTAGTACATGCGATAACGGTGGCGGAACGGGTTACATTACCTCCATGTAGACCGATAGCGGGGATTACGCTCCCGCACAAGCGTTGACGATGTAGTCGTACGTAGCCGACCTCGAGGTCGTGGAGAACTTGGCGCGATGTCCGAGTCGATGACGCTGGGGTGTCGACGATGATCTGCGTCGACGGGCGTCGGGCGGAAGAAGGCAGAGCGCCATCACCGGGGCTGGTGGCCGGCAGCAGGGGGGAGGCGCGGCGGCTGCAGGGGGCGAGACGACGTCGCCCAAGCTCCTCAATAGAGTAGCCTCCGAGCACTCGCAAACATACGAAACCTAGCGACAACTCCCGGTCATTCAGATCCAGCTGAAATCGCAGGAGTAGATCTTATCTGGAATCCCGCAGAGCAACGGCGCTCTGCGGTATGGCTTAGGTGGAGAGAGACCCCCTTCCTCAGCTCGGCGCGGCTCCGACTTGGGAACCACGAGATCGAGAGAGAAATTGGGAATTAATTGAATTTCCTATCAATTAAATTAATTAATATGCCTTGCTATATAAAGGGGGAAGGGGTGTGCCAACCCCGTTGGCTCCCCCATGTGGGACTAAAGGAGGAGATGGGAGGGGGGGGGGGGGGGGGGTTCGGCCAAACCCCCCTTGGGCTTGTCCCACTCCTAGTCCAACTAGGACTAGGAGGCCCAAGCCTTCCCCCTTTCCTTGTAGGTTGCGGTTTCCCCTTCTTGGGCCCTCTTAGGGCCCATTTAGGTGGGAACCCCCTTTTTCCTTTATTTAATTAATATTAAATTAATATAAAAATCCCATTAATTCATAATTAATATATTTATATATAATTCAATATCCCATGACTCCGAAACTATTTCGGAACCACCCGAACAACTTTCGGTCATTCCCGGAACCATTCCATACCTTCCCGGAACTCCTTCCGGACCACCGGAACTCTTTCCGGATCATTTCTCTCTCTCCAATAAAAACCTATAAAATTCCAGAACCTATCTCCAAGCGTCGCTAAGACCTTAAGTTTGTTACGCTACGGTTCGGGAACACTCCAGACATGGTCGAGACACTCCGCTCACCAATGATCGTCAGGGATACCTGGAAATATATGACGACCCCTGTGCATTCCACGAATATCGTCGTTGAACCATAAATATGATATTCATTCCCTTTGTCTCTGCGATACTACCTTGTCCGAGATATGATCGTAGACACAGCGATGCCTTTGCTGTATCTCGTTACCGACGAAGGTTATTAACTCGTCTGTGATATTACCATCTCCATGACCTAGTCACAAGCTGCGCAGCT
Source organism: Poa annua (assembly GCA_026929855.1). Lineage (NCBI taxonomy): Eukaryota > Viridiplantae > Streptophyta > Magnoliopsida > Poales > Poaceae > Poa > Poa annua. The sequence continues at coordinate 27,293,669 of CM049432.1, forward strand.
ATATAGATGCAATATCACCGAGTGGGCCCAGAGTATCTTTCCATTACAAGAATGAACAAATCCCGCTCTTGATCCTTACGTCTCGATGCTCTTTCGGAATACCCAAGATGGACACCGTTATTGTCATGCTATATAAGACACAACGTTTGATGCTCTCAAAGCACTCCTACGAAGCAACAATAAGTACGGTCTCACGGTCTAAGGAATAAGCTATCATACTCTTATCTATTGCAAATGACAAACATCGTAATACGATCTTATTGCCATACTTTGCGTATGTCCACCACCTTATTCAACTAACAAGATGACCCCATCGTCAACCGACGTCATTGTCCTTGACCGGGAATCTCGATCAACTGTTGCCCAATGGACTAGCTCATATAGAGGCTTGCTAGGGACCTGGTTGTCTATGTATCACACGTGCATTAATAATTCCGATTAATACAGTTATAGCATAATACACAAACCTATTATAAACTTATGTGATAATGCAATAAATACTACTTATTTATTTGCCTCTAGGGCATATCTCCTTCAGTCTCCCACTTGCACTAGAGTACAAATAAACCAGCTGCATTTTACTTTATCAAATCCCTTATCAAATAAGAATCATTTGATAATGCTTGCTCGTGGAAAAGTGCTACTGCACAATCCGCGATTGTACATGCTTTTGCGATTCACGGATATTAACTTGTTTGATATCACCATGTTGTTTAACAACATATATGCAAACACCGCAACTAAGTAAGACTACCGCTTCCCAGCGCTTACTCTGATTATACTAACCAGATAACTGCCCTGAAAAACACACTCAGTCATGCCGAGCCCCTTGTAACAATTACAAACTCGTGATGTCTACATACTTACACACCAATGTAGAAAACTTGACATTTAAATGTCAATCCCTTAACTAACGCACTTCTACTTCCAGTAAATTCCAAATTTACTTTCATAACTGTTCTCATTCCAAGAACATCGGTTATATATATAACATCGAGCAGATAATATGGTTTCTGTATGATGTCTAATATTACATAATAGACCCACATGTCATACAACCATTACCTTCATGCATCATTACTCTTAATGACCAATTGGATTCCAAAAGACCATCCCTTTTATTCTATTCTGACTCCTCAGATATAATCCAACACAACTCGACTAACCTTTTAAAGTTCCCGTTCTATTTCAAAATAGACACTAACTTTTAAATAGTTTCACAACCTCATCCTATTTTGTCGGTACATTTTCACAATGTGTTAACTACACAAAATGAATTCGACTCCCACTCAAAATATGTTTCCACATATTTGACAACACGAGCTCCCACTCAAAAACGTGTCATCCACATATTTGAGTTCCTAAGCTCCCACTCAAAAATATGTTCTTCACATATTTCTCCTGAGTGAACTTAACTATGACTCCCACTTAAATCGACATCTTGGTTAAACCAAAATCATTGATCGACTATCAATTCGAACTTAATACAAACTACAGTATTACATTAATACAAATCCCTCAGACTTCAAGCATGTCTACATAAATGTAGTCAACAAATTTGATCTTGTCCAAGACACATTTCTTGACAAGACATGCTACCGCGTCTTTCTTATAGTCACATTTTCATATAACACTTTATATGACGATTAAACAATCTTATTCCTCTAATAAGAATTGCAGCAACAATTACTCTCTTAATCCTTTTAAACGTAACTTGGATTTCCAGGCTGAAAAGCCTTTGTTCGTATTCCGATATTTTCTCAACTTTCTTTGTATTCATAAAGTGCACCTTGATCTGTCAACAAGATCTGAAATACTTAATACAGTGCTGTGACCTGACATCAATATTAAATATAACAACACCTTATTCAGAAGTTTCTTTCATGAAAATATTATGATCTTTATGAAGAGGATTGCAAGCAGAAAACAATTTTCTAGTCTCCCTCACTCTTAATCACTAAACTTTCATTAGCAGACATATACTCTTTGGAACATCTTCCAACATAAGTCTGACACTTTATTCCAAACTTCGAATTTCAATCCACAAACCATAATTCGAAAAGTCATCTTTTCTCGGAATTACACAGACAACAAACTGAACTTTGTTTCTATTTGGTTTTGGAATACACTCTCATCCAATGTGAGCAATCTACAAAGAACCACTCATGTATATTCCGAATTATCGCATAATCATATACATGTCGACACTACTGTCGATCCTACGAATTCTCGTTGAGAAAAATATCTATTTTCTAAAGTGGACATCGACTATAATGTTTCGAACGTATTAGGAGATTCTAAGACTGATTCTGACAGGCCACACTTTATTTAAAATAGAGCATGATTATAATTCCCCACATATCACTATATATGACATTATAATTCTGTGAAGCAAATTTCCACAAGTCTCTTGTGTTGAAAACATAATTCAAAAATACTGTCCTTTGATCGAATTTTATGAATACAATGTTCACTAATCTTTCTTCTGAAAAACCCCATTTGATCTATTATCAAATTAATCTCAGACTCCACAATTTATCGGGCAAATACTCCTATTTACCAAAGTCATGGAGGAATTCGGATCAAGCAGTAAACACCATTAATTAATCATTAAAAATGACACTCAATTAATCTCCGCCAGTATTGCAACTTCAATACTTGATTTCAAGCTTAATCAACTCAGCACTCGAAATACTTAAATGGACCAAAAACATCCATTACTTCTTTCATTGCTTTTATGACTAAACTCGACGGTGTTTATTCTAGCAATAGAACCTTTGTTCATGGGACAAGCTATTTTATCATATCTACAATTATGAATACTTATCATACAATCAATGTAACTGAGATGTGGAAACTTTATTCATAAGATAAAACAACTGACTTGTTCCATAACATAAAACAACTGATCTTGTCTTATTACATGAATAACTTTGTCTTGCAACAATCAAGACACACACTCGCTCACTATTACAAAAGATCGTATCAAAAACTATTAATGATAACTATGATAACTTGAGGACGTGAACACCAAAAGGCCATCAACTCCTTGACTACCAGCTTCAGCGCCAGGTCACATCACACTGTGCCGCATATATGTGATAATCAGGACCTGTTTCACAAACAGAGCAACTATCAAACATTTCATCATATACCATGGGCGAATTCATAATTCTGCATATATCAAATATATATACCTGTAGCATCGAAGATCTCTCCTTCGATGGAATCAACCTTCAGAGACTGGAACTCACGTACGAAAACATAGAAGTTCATATCATCGGCTTTCAAAATGTACCTGCGAACATGCTTCTCATAGCTAGGAGGTAGAGATATCAGGACAGTTCGAATGGCACAAGAATCTGCCATCCAGTAATCGAAGACCATCGTCAGCTGGAAGTAGATGTCATACAATCTCTTCAAATGTGTCTTCAGACAGGTATGTTCCTCCATGTGAACGGTCTGGAACATTCTAAGCTGCCTGAACTGCTCACGTTTTAATTCATCCCCGAAGTGCGTCTTTATCGCATCCATCATGACGCTTGGCTCCTTGCGTCGAAACATCTCTTTCAACTCGGGTGCCAAGCATACGGTCATGGTGATCTCCACTTCAATGAATATGTCTCGACGCCTACGGAAATCATCTTCCTCCTCCTCGCTTGCAGAATCTCCTGGTCCTTCTCCTAATGGTTCATCGAGAACGTATAGAATGTTGTTGTGTTCGAGAATGTTTCTAAAACCCCTGTACCATCTGATGAAGTTGGACCCGTCGGCTTCTAATGTAGCATCCGGGCTCTTGAGGAAGTAACCGAAGTATAGTTGCGTAGTCTACGGATGTGATCGCAAAAGAGGTAAGGTTAAGTTTATAAAATGTAGGTGAGTTTTAGTTCTATAATCTCATTATCAAAAACACACCTCACCAAGATTATTATCCCTAAAATAATAATGGCGATGACACGACCCTCATCCACCATACTACCCCCGATCATCACGGCCGGCAGCACAGCTTCAAAGGTGGACATAAAATGTCGATCATAACAACTCTATGACTCGTGCTCGATCTTTCGATCTTCCCGTCTTCCGAGGCCATACCTCTGAGTATGCTAGGCTCGCCAATCAAACCTCGAAGACCTGCGCGTGCAACATGGCTTACACCCACTGTATGCGAACGACGAGATGTGTGACACCCGATCATCACGACCTGCCTCATAACGTAGAACTTTCTTGGTGGTGCGCAACGAGGGAGAACACAATCTTGGTATTTGTTAGGGATTATCCTATTTATGATGCTACCGTTGTATATCTAGCATATAAGCAATCAATAGGATGCACACACAACAGCACACAATAATGATGCAATGAAGTGCGATGTGACATGGTCGATGCGCCTGGACCTTCATGGCGCCATGTGCCTGGCCCCCGGCGCCCCGGCATGGCTCCGAGTCTACAGAGCCCTCCTTTGCCTCCGACAGTACGAGTAATATCAAAACTTACCGTAACCATGTCACATAAAATAACGCGTCTGCAAAACAAAGTTAGACGCCTCTAGCTTTATCTAGTTTTGCAAGTTTTACGTGGCATATAGGCTTATTCGTAAGAGAATCGCTTCCCTACCTCCGAACTTTGTACCACAACGTCGATCGTATAATTGCATGTTTGAGCATCCCTTTCGGGCCCTCCATTGAAAATGCTTTGCCGACTAGAGAGAGAGAGAAACAGACACCCGCCAGCCACAGATACGGTGCAAGCCGTATGTCAGTAGTGGAACCAGTCTCGCGTAAGCGTACGCGTAAAGTCGGTCCGGGCCGCTTCATCAACTCAATACCGAAGGCATCGCAAGTGCATGCTAGAGGGTAGCAAATATAAGAAAGACGCCCTCATTCAACATGAGTTCTAACCGTACCAGCAGTACTACGCATAGATCTGCTCTGATACCACTGAAGGGGTTACGGTGCAGAAAACAATAATTTTTCTAGCGAACGAAACCCTAACAAGCCAGGATCTATCTATCTAGTACATGCGATAACGGTGGCGGAACGGGTTACATTACCTCCATGTAGACCGATAGCGGGGATTACGCTCCCGCACAAGCGTTGCCGATGAAGTCGTACGTAGCCGACCTCGAGGTCGTGGAGAACTTGCCGCGATGTCAGAGTCGATGACGCCGGGGTGTCGACGATGATCTGCGTCGACGGGCGTCGGGCGGAAGAAGGCAGAGCGCCAGCACCGGGGCTGTGCGCCGGCAGCAGGGGGGGAGGCGCGGCGGCTGCAGGGGGCGAGACGACGTCGCCCAAGCTCCTCAATAGAGTAGCCTCCGAGCACTCGCAAACATACGGAGCCTAGCGACAACTCCCGGTCATTCAGATCCAGCTGAAATCGCAGGAGTAGATCTTATCTGGAATCCCGCAGAGCAACGGCGCTCTGCGGTATGGCTTAGGTGGAGAGAGACCCCCTTCCTCAGCTCGGCGCGGCTCCGACTTGGGAACCACGAGATCGAGAGAGAAATTGGGAATTAATTGAATTTCCTATCAATTAAATCAATTAATATGCCTTGCTATATAAAGGGGGAAGGGGTGTGCCAACCCCCTTGGCTCCCCCATGTGGGACTAAAGGAGGAGAGGGGAGGGGGGGGGGGTTCGACCGAACCCCCCTTGGGCTTGTCCCACTCCTAGTCCAACTAGGACTAGGAGGCCCAAGCCTTCCCCCTTTCCTTGTAGGATGCGGTTTCCCCTTCTTGGGCCCTCTTAGGGCCCATTTAGGTGGGAAACCCCTTTTTCCTTTATTTAATTAATATTAAATTAATATAAAAATCCCATTAATTCATAATTAATATATTTATATATAATTCAATATCCCATGACTCCGAAACTATTTCGGAACCACCCGAACAACTTTCGGACATTCCCGGAACCATTCCATACCTTCCCGGAACTCCTTCCGGACCACCGGAACTCTTTCCGGATCATTTCTCTCTCTCCAATAAAAACCTATAAATTCCAGAACCTATCTCCAAGCGTCGCTAAGACCTTAAGTTTGTTACGCTACGGTTCGGGAACACTCCAGACATGGTCGAGACACTCCGCTCACCAATGATCGCCAGGGATACCTGGAAATATATGACGACCCCTGTGCATTCCACGAATATCGTCGTTGAACCATAAATATGATATTCATTCCCTTTGTCTCTGCGATACTACCTTGTCCGAGATATGATCGTAGACACACCGATGCCTTTGCTGTATCTCGTTACCGACGAAGGTTATTAACTCGTCTGTGATATTACCATCTCCATGACCTAGTCACAAGCTGCGCAGCTATATAGATGCAATATCACCGAGTGGGCCCAGAGTATCTTTCCATTACAAGAATGAACAAATCCCTCTCTTGATCCTTACGTCTCGATGCTCTTTCGGAATACCCAAGATGGACACCGTTATTGTCATGCTATATAAGACACAACGTTTGATGCTCTCAAAGCACTCCTACGAAGCAACAATAAGTACGGTCTCACGGTCTAAGGAATAAGCTATCATACTCTTATCTATTGCAAATGACAAACATCGTAATACGATCTTATTGCAATACTTTGCGTATGTCCACCACCTTATTCAACTAACAAGATGACCCCATCGTCAACCGACGTCATTGTCCTTGACCGGGAATCTCGATCAACTGTTGCCCAGTGGACTAGCTCATATAGAGGCTTGCTAGGGACCTGGTTGTCTATGTATCACACATGTATTAATAATTCCGATTAATACAGTTATAGCATAATACACAAACCTATTATAAACTTATGAGACAATGCAATAAATACTACTTATTTATTTGCCTCTAGGGCATATCTCCTTCACTCAATGTGTGAGATCTAGTGACTGTATTCCTCTTCCACGAGGCGAGCAGGCACCAAGATGCTATGGGTGTTGAGATTTTACCAAGTTGTAAACTAGATTAAGTGTTACTCTAGTGCAAGTGGGAGACTGAAGGGAATATGCCCTAGAGGCACTTAATAAACATAGTTTATTGGCAATATCACAATTGTTCATTATATGTTTTATACCATGCTATTATTGTATTAAGCGAAAAAATTTATACAGGTGTGGTAGATAAACAACCAGGTCCCTAGTAGCCTCTACTAAGACTAGTTTCATTGCGCGATTGATGATCGAGGTTTTCCGATCATAGGGCATGGCGCCGGTCGGCAATGGAAGTCATATCGTTAGGTGTAACGATGTGATGGACATACCTAGTATTTATAGGACATAGTCATTACGCCTTAAGACCGTGAGATCAACTCTTATTGTTATCCCTGGAAGATACTTTGATCGCACCAAACGTCATATCTTATATAGTGTGACAATGATAGGTGATAATTTTGGGTATCGAAGGGGGTAGTTGAGACGAGGGGTCAACAGCGGGATTTGTCAGTCCGCATAGCCGGATAGATACTCTAGGACCCACTCGGTGAGATTATGTCAAATGAGTTTGCAAACATGTGACTAGGTCACCAGCTGACATAATATCATAGACGAGTAGAAGATAGCGATGTCAGTAAAGAGATCATGCTAGGTATGGAGATATCTGAGAATGATGCTCGGACACGCTAAGTATCACCATGACAAAGGGTTTAAGACTAGACGTCCAGGTTTGATAGATGAAAGTCATTCGTTATATCACAGGGATTAATTCATGGGGTCCACGCCTACGAGTTAGTCATTGATCATAGAGGAGTCTTGATCATACCTGTTATTATATCGAACCGCTAGGGTAACACACTTAAGGGGTTTCGACAAGACAACCGGAAAGGAAAGAGATCGCCGGGAACGTCCCGGGAATGGTCCGATGGAGATCGGGCAGCGACGAAAGAGTTTTCGGAGCTAAAATAAATTATATAAAATATGTTTGATATTAATTAGTGTAATTAATGTTTAAATATGATTTTTCGAATTTTTAAAGGCTGGTTTCCCTAAATGGGCCTTCTGGTGGAAAGAAGGCCCATGAGGGAGGGAAAGTCCCCCCAGGGCTTCGGATTGAGGGAGGGCCGGACTAGGTGGAAAAAATGGGGCCCACCTAGGGCCGGCGCACTACCCTAGCCGCACCAGGCAGTGGGGGATAGTCCCACATTGCCTGGCTGGCAAGGTTGGCTCCCCCTGGGAGCCTATATAAGAAGGGGCACCCCTGACCTTTTAATTCACCAATTAATTCCCTAATTCTCTCTCGATCTCGTGATTCCCTTTGTCGGAGTTGCGTCAAGTAGAAAAGGGGGATCTCTTCCACCATAGCCCGCTACCGTGCTGCTGGTGTTCTGGTCCAAGTCTTCCGCTGCTTGTCCTGGACTGGAGCTTCGGAGGCCGTCGTCTCCACTGTATGTGTGTAACGCCCTGCGAGGTGCTGCGCTAGCGGTACTCGGAGGCCTACTTCCTCCACCCGACCTCGAGGTCATCTTCGTCGTCTTCGTCGCGCCGAGTTCTCTGCGACCAAGAGGTCGGCTTCGTCGTCTTCGTCGTCAACGTTTTTGCGGGAGCGTAATCCCCGCTATTCGGTCTACGAGGGTATGTATTCCGATCTCCGCCGTACTTCTATATCTGCATAGTGTAGATCTTGGCTAGTTTAAGGATATCGTTGCTAGGAATTTTTTTGTTTTCTGCACACGATCCCCTTCAGAGAAATGATCTGGAAAGAGTTCCGGTGGTCCGGAAGAAGTTCCGGGAAGGTCTGGAAGGGTTCCGGGAATGTCCGAAAGATGTTCGGGTGGTTCGGAGTCACGGGATATTAAATAGTATTTAAATATATTAATTATGAATTAATTATATTTTATATTAATTAAATAAAGGAAAAAGGGGGCATCTCACCTAAATGGGCCAAGAAGGCCCAAGAGGGGGAGCCGCACCAACCAGAGGGGGAAGGGGCCCATGGCTGGTTCGGCCATGGCTAGGCCGGCCAAACCCCCCCTCCCCTCTCCTTTGTTTAGTCCCACATGGGGGAGGCAAGGTGTTTGCACACCCCCTCCCCCTTTATATAGCAAGGTATATTAATTGGATTAATTACAGAAAAATACAATTAATTGTATAGCAGGGCGGCCGAGTTGCTTCTCCGCCCGTTTTGCCCTCCCACTCCACTAAAGCTATACCGCCGGGCGCCATTGCCCTGCGGGATGCCAGAAAAGTTATACCCTTGCGATTTCAGCTGGATCTGAATGACCGGGGCTTGTTGTTAAGCTCCGTATGTTTGCGAGTGCTCGGAGGCGCCACATTTGAGGAGCCTGGGCGACGTCGTCTCGCCCACCCAGCAGCCCTGCCGCTGCCCTGCCGCTGGCGCCACCCCCCAGCCGCCGGCGCCTCGCCATCTTCCGCCCGACGCCGTCGACGAAGGTCATCGTCGACGCCCCGACGTCATCGTCTACATCGTCGCGGCAAGTTCTCCACGACCTCGAGGTCGGCTACGTACGACTTCATCATCAACGCTTGTGCGGGAGCGTAATCCCCGCTGTCGGTCTACATGGTGGTAATGTAACCCATTCCGCCACCAGTATCACATGTACTAGATAGATAGATCCTGCCTAGTTAGAGTTTCATAAGCTAGAAAAATTATTGTTTTCTACACCGGAACCCCTTCAGATTCTGCGGCTTGTCTTGCCAAGTCCAGCATCTGTACCATGGAGCGTCGACTGGCACGTCCGCTGCACGCCAACTCCCTGCTGATAAAATAGGATCCGCACACTGTGATTAGTAGTCTCCTCTGACCGTATGGTGGTCTTTGTAATACGACAATAGTTTTTGTGGTGCTTATTTTTTTGATCGTCTTTTATTGTGGACTTCTGCGTCTCCTGGTTTTTTGTTTTATCCTTCGAGTTTACCTCCAGCCCCCTAGTCGTTCGAGTGGGTTTGTGTGTTTGCTTATGTTTTAGCAAAACCCAGCCCCCGAGTCGATCGAGTGGGTTTATGTCTATAGAACGTAAGATATAAGGTAATATTTATGAAGTAACTGATTTTTAGTGAAGATATTTGACCAGTAGACCTCCTCATTAAAAACCTTCCAGTCCCCCTAGGTGCCCTGGTAAGGAAAAGAGCACGTCTGAAATCTACTAGCCGTTTTGACATGCTGTACTTTCTTTTACAATGATTTGTCGAGAGACCTATGCATAGAAACGACGCAGGTGCGCTACGTTCCATGGGTTATGTGATAATTCCCCCGTCTGAGCGTGCTTCAGTCAATAGGTGCCTCCTTCAATGACTTCGGTGATGATGAATGGGCCCTCCCATGGTGATGCGAGTTTGTGTACTTTTTTTTGCTTTAGTTGTTGACGTGGGGCTACTCTTCGACTACCCCACGATAAGGCTACCTGGGCCACGCCAAGGTTGCGGAAGCCCAAAGAAGGCCCAATAGGGGTATCGTGTGACCTAGTTCTAGTCGGTTAGGTCATACGACTCACCATATCTGTAATTGCCATCGACACCGTTCACCCGGGACCTAGCCTACCTATAAAGGCTAGGAGGGTTGCTCGTCTACAGGACACGCTCATAGCCGCCACCACAAACCCTAGCGAGATCGTCATCTCGCCATTGTAACCATTACTCGCAATCAATACCATACAAGCAGGAAGTAGGATGTTATCCTCCGGGAGCCTGAACCTGGGTAAACGCTTGCTTGTCAGCCGTCGTGATCACCAACGTTCATCTCTCTCCCCCTAAATCAACCAAGGGAGGACAACGCTCGGACTTGCCGAGCTACACCCTCGTCAATTGGCGCCGTCTATGGGAAGAACGAGCGTTGGAATCATGGTACCGGCTCCATCCGCAAAGAAGATCGACGTCTGCATCACCCGTGAGCCAATCCGCTTCGGCTCCTTCGAATACGCCTTCCACCCGCCGGCCCACCGCTCGGTGTACGCCGATCTGTACGAAGGTATACACATCACCTTTGGTTCCATACACTGCTTCGTAGACAGCCGTGGAATATTCAGGTCCACGGCGACCGCGCCACGCGCGGCGGTGACACCCGCATCGGCTACCATCGCGCCGCACACGCCGTCGTCTACCACGTAGGTCGCGTCTGCCACAACTGTGAAGATCGCATCTCCGACTGATCAACCCGCGTCTACATCGACTACGTCAACCACCTCGTCAACGGCCATGCAAATCGAGTCTACTTCGACCATCTCGATCGCACGGCTGGCAAAACCAGGGTCTACTCCAACTTCGACTGCGTCGACCGCACCCACGCGTGCGACCGGGATCGTGCTACCGACAGCCGCGTCACGCGCATCTTCATGGACTCATCAAGTCTTCCCCAAGCCAATCGCGCTCGCTCCAGCGACTGCGAAGTCGCCCTCCACGGCCGCGATAAAGATCGCGGGAAAAAGACGCAACGACGGCTACGCAGCCTATCACGTGGCAACAATTTTTGATCCCCGAGCAAGGCTTTGATGATGGAAGCAGCAGCGGCAGCGTAAACACCCCTACCCAAGTTTACCCCGCGCAAGTCTTCATGGCTGGCACAGGGCCTCCAGAGGACAACTGTGGGGACCCCGGACTAGCTGTCCGAAATACCCTTGTCCCTACAACATCAGCGATCCCGTGATCAGTCTGTCGCTGAGCACAATCGAACTGGTATCAAAAGAACATCCATAATTACCGAATGAATTACTTACTTGATTGAAGCCATAATCTTCAATAAGTTATTGCAGCGGAAAAACACCAATCAACGTGGGGCCCGAGTCATTTGACAAGACACCTACAGGCAGCTGACTGGGAAGACGGCCTAGTTCGCAAAGACGTCATCGGTCTCTCGGTCTTCATCATACTTCTTCTTGAACTCTGGACATGGGAATATCCAGAGACACAGCCATGAGTACATTTACGTACTCGCAAACTACCCCAACATGAGCATGCGCTATTCTTTTATTTGTTTAAATAAAACTTTGTTTGCCTTGAAAACTCTATATCTTTATTGAAAAAGGAAAGGAAGTCTTCGGAACTTTTCCCATAAATCTGCCTTTGTAGGAAGTCTCTTTAAAACTTTTTCCCAAAAGGGGGTATCTTTGTTGAAAAAGGTAAGAAGTCTCTTTAATAAACATTTTATCGAAAAATCACCATTTTATCTGTTTCTCCAAAACTCCTACTTTTCCTGACCATAAACCGTCATGATACATATTCTCCAACAACCTCATACCGATCCGTTGGTATAGGTGTATGGAACATTCTCCACTTTTTCTTTTAAAAACTCAAACCTTTTCCAAGACTATCTCCAACAACCTCATACCGATCCGTTGGTATAGTGTATGGATCATTCTCCACTTCATTTTCTTTTTAAAACTCAAATCTTTTCCAAAACTTGCACATGGTCGAAGTAGGGCCTCTCAACTGTCCATATCCGAGGACTCGGCTATTCGAATAGTTTTAACCCTCTGCAGAGGTACCACGCTTTTCCCACACCCATCCGATAACTCATCGTGTCTGCCACGTCTCGCCATACCAGGGGTATGCGAAGTTGAGTCACCGACCCTAGTCTGTCCTTTGCTCATGCTAGTATAGGATCCTGCCCCTATGATACTTTCCATCGACACTTAACCCAGCCCGTCGGAATCTAAGTGTGAGGACTCATAGGTTTTATCTGGCGGTGTATAGGGGACATCCTTCTATCCTCCTCCTTACCTACTCATAGAGTTTGAGCAAGGAACCAGGTCAGGGGTAGGTCACCAAACCATCCCCTCGTGCATAACGGATTCATCTCCGTTGATGAGGTATCCCATACTAATATGAGAAAATTATATGACTAAGCCCTGTCCCATATGTGGGTAGATGTGGTCGCACAGGTTATCGGCTGGTCGACGTAAGTACAAAGACACAATGTGCATTTTCATAAACATCACCATTCACCATTTCTCCATTTCAACACCGACATCTCGGTATTCCATGTCCACACAAGTATTTTCAAAGGAGTTTTGAGTAAACAATATTTTTCCCATCCTATAGTTTGAAAAAGAATTTCCATCTAATATCTCCATACAGGGTGCCAAAATAATATACTTGTATTTTGGAAAAAGGGTTTTCAAACTCATAGCTTTAGTGGCAACCACCACTTAAATCACATATGCCCTTTATAAGTAAAACATGTGAACCAAAATAGATGTATGTAGACGCAAGCTCAGAGAATAGCTTGCCTGATTCCAGTATGATGTTCTTGGACTTCTTCTCACCGCTCAATAAATAAATATCATCCTCCTCCGATAAATCTTTTCCAAATACCACTCCGGTAGCGTTTATAACTAGCGTCGCAACATGAAAATAAACAACACGCAATAAGAAAACCAAACCACAAGTGGCATATAAACAAGGAACAAACCACAAGTATCAAACTAATCACTCAAGCCAAAAACATAGCACTAGTTTAATCAAGCAACGAACTAAATCTATATTTACTAGGGCATTATACTCACAGGAGTATAACACCATACATATGCCAAAATATAGAGCACCAAGGCATCCTCAATTAGAGGTAATTAGTAACCACTTTTCTCTGATAAGGAAATACTTCAGACAAAAGTTAAGTCGCCAATTAATCTCTAAAATTTAAATACCTCACCAAGCTAAGGTGGATACACTAACAAGATATTTAAGCTAGTATTCCACTCCAAGACTATCAAGTCCATCAAGCCATGCAAACATATTACTCACCAATGTGTCTAACAACTAACACTAACAGTACTAACATATTATAACATGCTAAACTACAACAACTAGCAAGCAACAGCAGAACAACAATCATTACAGCAATGCAATCTTAAATGCTCTAAATATTCACTTCATATATCAAGCAACACAATTTGGTTTCAATTTAATTGAATTAGCCATTATTTGATTATGTCTTAATTATGGCAGAAACTAGTTGAACATGTTTAATTACATATCTTAAGTTCTGTTGATCAAAAAAATACAAAATAAATTTCCACATAAAGCTACTGATGTGTAGAAGATGACCCAATTGGATTTGAGTCATTTGGAGTTACCAAACTCCCTACACAATGTTTTGAATACAGAAGCCAATTAATAAAGTTTTGGCTATTATTTAAATTATGTTCATCTAAAAATTAAACCCTTTTAGGGGTGACTAACCATTGTTACATGTGATCTAATAAAATTAGTTTCAACTAATTTGGATTAACAGAGAATCAGAAACAAACAAGTTTATAATTTAAACCTTTTATGGTATTTTGAATAGTGTATTTTTATTATAATCCAAATGGGGTGAAACCAATTGGGCTGGATAGCTAATTTCATAAGATTTCCAGAACAGTTGGATTTGCTCCATTTGGAGTTGTAAATCTCCAGATATGGAATTTCTAAAATTGAGTTCAGTACTGGTTTTTGAATTAAATCTAAATTCGAATAATTAATCCGGAGTGGATAATGTTGAAAACCCTGAGGGGTGGGGCCTACTGGACAGTGACAGGTGCGCGCGTGGGAAATGTTTAAAAACATGACAGGTGGGGTCCGCGCGTCAGATTCTTTTTATTTAAAACGAACCGGTAAGCCACCGTTGGATCAAGATCCAACGGCTCAGATCGCGCGCGTCGCCGGCGACCAAAACCGAGCGGCGCTGCGGCTCCAGCGACGGTGAGGTGGACGGATAGCTCACCTAGGGGGCTCGGGAGGACGTGGGGACGGTGCAGATCGACGGCGGCGACTCGGGGAAGACCTTGGGACGAGCGGCTCTTGCTGGCGTGGCTCCGAGCGGCGGCGGCGAGCAACTCCTCCTCCGCGGCCTTGCTCCAGCTCCGGCGAGCAATCGGCGGCGCTCCTGGGCACGAACTAGAGGGAAAAAGGGCGCGGGTGAGAGAGGGGACCAAGTGGAGGCGAGTGAGGGCAGAGGGGAGCGAAGGGGAGGGCGCCGTGGCCCGGCTGTGGTCGTCGCCTACCTCGGGCACGGCGAGCTCGAGGAGACCACGGCGGCCCGAGGCTTCGCGGCTTCGCGGCTTCGCGGCTTCGCGGCTTCGGCCTTGGCTCCCTAGCGGCGCACGAGAGAGGGGAGTGGAGAGGAGAGGCAGTGGCGGTGTGGCAAGGGTAGAGCACGGGGGTGCGCTTTTATAACGGACGGGCGGCGCACGGTGGACGCAGTGCAGAGGGCGCCCGTGGCCGTGCTAGCTCGCCGTAGGCCGGTGGAGGGGGCGGCTAGGTTGCGGGGTGCTCGGGGGACCAATTGGGCATGGAGGGGTGGCGTGGCGCGCTCTGGCGAGGTCGTCGGTGGTCTGGGCCGTGGAGCACGTCCGGGCGGCGTACGGCGGGCGCGGCGTGTCGCGGACGCGGCGTGCTCGGGCGGCTGCTGGCGCGTGCTGCTGCTGCGTGAGGGAACCAGGAGGTGAGGGAGGGAGAGAGAGGAAGCAGCGCGGCCGGCACGGCGCGGCGTCGCCGCGGCCACAGTGCCGACACGGCGATGTGCGCACGGCTGCCGCTGTCGCCGGCGTCTCCTCGCCGATCCCGGCCACCATTTGGCTCGTCCTCGGGTGCGGCGTGATCGTGGTGATTAGGGGCGTGCAAGGGAGGCCTCAATTCGGCAAATGATCAACGCTTAACACGAATTGATCCAAGGTTTGGTTCGGGTTTGGGAAGAACACACGATGCACAGAAGGTGTTTGCTGGATTTCCTGAACCAAAACAGTACACCTTTTTGGTATTTTATTTTTATACTTTGGTTATTCCATTTGTGTCCAAACTTAGGATATAGTTTGATTATATTAGTGGCAAGTGTCTCAAAGTCCATTTGGAATATTTTGAATATTTCAAATAAAGAATTTATAATTTGGATTTAGGTGTTTGAATTTGTATTTGAAAGAGAGATACTTGGGGAAATCAAATAGTAGGATTTAGGATATTCCCCACTGATTTTGGCTTGAAAAATAAAGTAAAGTAGGTTCCTTATTTTGGAAAATATGGTGACATGAGTCACATTGTTTTCTAGTTTTGAAATGTTGTTGTGTTTATTTTCTATTCTTCAATTTTGTAATTAGAATTAGACTCCAACAATCTTGCAAGCAAAGCATAACAAACAGAAATCATGAAACAAACATATACCAATTTATAAGAAAAGTTTTTGTTGGCCCACATTTTTGCATTAATAATTTATATTAATATTTGGGATGTTACAAATCTTCCCCCTTAAAATAAATCTCGTCCCGAGATTTGCAAGGTGGGGTGATAGGGGAGTACGAGGGCATGTGTTTTAGGCTGGTTATACTTCCGAGGTTGTGGCTTCTTTATTAAGTTCACCACGTGAGATCTTGACAAATTTATGTTGCGAGGTTTTCTCTGTCGATAAACTTATGTGCTGAGCCCAGTTCCTTTATGATGGGGTTGTCTTGACGATCGACTCGTATGGATAGTATTGGTCCGCTCTTTCTGGATTCTACAGGGCCAAGGTGTACGGATCTAATTATCTTGTTCTGGTATACCTATTGCAGGTCTTCCCCCCTTAAAAGGGGTCTTGAACCGGTCTTGTGGAAAGTCGCAGCTGGAGTTGACTTGGAGGCAACCTTCTCCTGGAGTAGCTGGTCGACATTTCTCTTCATATTTGTCCTTCTTCCGCTGAATAAAGGAGGGACTTCATTGTTGACTTCATTGGTTATCGATCTCCGTGAAGCTTCGGTAAGAATTGCAAGAGGTCCAATCTAGGGTATCGAGCTCCCTGAGGAGTCTAAAAGTCAATTCGAGTGTCCTGAGGTAGGTGGTTTGGGGAGTGGATCGATGATTGTTCAAATGTTACGGGTTAACGGACCTTAGAAAAAGTTAGTGAAGAACCTTTCCACCCGTCGTTTTTCCCAAACGTAACTTTTTCTTTCCTTGTTTCAGAAAATCATATCCTTGGAAAAACACTATAATTCTCCATGTGACTTTCGTATTTGGAACTCGATTGTTTCCTAAGTTATACACTTGATTTTTTTTAAATATTATTGTCCTTTATTCGGGTTCTAACATCGTTTATCTCACCCCTGTGATGAAGGAATCCACTTAGTCCAAGCAAAGCCTTCTATTGGTTAGCTGTATAAGAATGTGGTTGTCTTTTATGACATTGAATTGCCTTAGTCATACAAAAAAAAGAATTTGTTAACAAGGTAGCTAGTCTTGTCATCAAACTAATTTTCATATTCCAGAGGCTGAGATGTACTGGATTATCTGACGTTCTATTTAGTTTGGGTATGACACTCAATTGTTTGAGCATATAAAAGTGATTTGTTAACAAGTTCATGAGGCTTGCTACCAAACTACTTGTATATAACACGAACATTGGAGTATCACACTATTTTTAGAGAGATTAATAATAATAGCTTCTGATATAAGAGTTTTCGATTACTCAAGGATAGTTTGATATATTAACTACTTCTTTTACCAACTTAAGAAACCTCTTTTTAATCTCTTTCTCACAGTTCCTCCTTCTTGCGGTCTCTGAGCTTGAATCTGAAGAGGTTACGGTGCAGAAAACAATAATTTTCTAGCGATCGAAACCCTAACTAGCCAGGATCTATCTATCTAGTACATGTGATAACGGTAGCGGAACGGGTTACATTACCTCCATGTAGACCGATAGCGGGGATTACGCTCCCGCACAAGCGTTGACGATGAAGTCGTACGTAGCCGACCTCAAGGTCGCGGAGAACTTGCCGCGATGTCGGAGTCGATGACGCCGGGGTGTCGACGATGATCTGCGTCGACGGGCGTCGGGCGGAAGAAGGCAGAGCGCCAGCACCGGGGCTGGCGCGCCGGCAGCAGAGGGGGAGGTGGCGCGGCGGCTGCAGGGGGCGAGACGACGTCGCCCAAGCTCCTCAATAGAGTAGCCTCCGAGCACTCGCAAACATGCGGAGCTTAGCGACAACTCCAGGTCATTCAGATCCAGCTGAAATCACAGGAGTAGATCTTATCTAGAATCCCGGAGAGCAACGACGCTCTGCGGTATGGCTTAGGTGGAGAGATACCCTCTTCCTCAGCTCGGCGCGGCTCCAACTTGGGAACCACGAGATCGAGAGAGAAATTGGGAATTAATTGAATTTCCTGTGAATTAAATCAATTAATATGCCTTGCTATATAAAGGGGGAAGGGGGTGTGCAAACCCCTTGGCTCCCCCATGTGGGACTAAACAAAGGACAAGGGAGGGGGGTTCGGCCCCCACATGGGCTGGCCGAACCAGCCAATGGGGCCCACCCCCCTTGGTGGTGCGGCTCCCCCTCTTGGGCCCTCTTAGGGCCCATGTAGGTGGGAGCCCCCTTTTTCCTTTATTTAATTAATATTAAATTAATATAAAAATCCCATTAATTCATAATTAATATATTTATATATAATTCAATATCCCGTGACTCCGAAAACTCTTTCGGACCACCCGAACAACTTTCGGACATTCCTGGAACCATTCCAGACCTCTCCGGAACTCCTTCCGGACCACCGGAACTCTTTCCGGATCATTTCTCTCTCTCCAACAAAAACCAATAAAATTCCAGAACCTATCTCCTAGCGTCGCTAAGACCTTAAGTTTGTTACGCTACGGTTCGGGAACACTCCAGACATGGTCGAGACACTCCGCTCACCAATGATCGTCAGGGATACCTGGAAATATATGACGACCCCTGTGCATTCCACGAATATCGTCGTTGAACCATAAATATGATATTCATTCCCTTTGTCTCTGCGATACTACCTTGTCCGAGATATGATCGTAGAAACACCGATGCCTTTGTTGTATCTCGTTACCGACGAAGGTTATTAACTCGTCTGTGATATTACCATCTCCATGACCTAGTCACAAGCTGCGCAACTATATAGATGCAATATCACCGAGTGGGCCCAGAGTATCTTTCCATTACAAGAATGAACAAATCCCGCTCTTGATCCTTACGTCTTGATGCTCTTTCGGAATACCCAAGATGGACACCGTTATTGTCATGCTATATAAGACACAACGTTTGATGCTCTCAAAGCACTCCTACGAAGCAACAATAAGTACGGTCTCACGGTCTAAGGAATAAGCTATCATACTCTTATCTATTGCAAATGACAAACATCGTAATACGATCTTATTGCAATACTTTGCGTATGTCCACCACCTTATTTAACTAACAAGATGACCCCATTGTCAACCGACGTCATTGTCCTTGATCGGGAATCTCGATCAACTGTTGCCCAATGGACTAGCTCATATAGAGGCTTGCTAGGGACCTGGTTATCTATGTATCACACGTGTATTAATAATTCCGATTAATACAGTTATAGCATAATACACAAACCTATTATAAACTTATGAGATAATGCAATAAATACTACTTGTTTATTTGCCTCTAGGGCATATCTCCTTCAGTCTCCCACTTGCACTAGAGTACAAATAAACTAGCTGCATTTTACTTTATCAGAATCCCTTATCAAATAAGAATCATTTGATAATGCTTGCTTGTGGAAAAGTGTTACTGCACAATCCATGATTGTACATGCTTTTGCGATTCACTGGCATCAACTTGCTTGATATCACCATGTTTGTCTAACAACATATATGCAGACACCGTAACTAAGTGAGACTCTGCTTCCCAGTGCTTACTCTGATTTTACTAACCAGATAACTGCCCTGAAAAACACACTCAGCCATGCAGAGCCCCTTGTAACAATTACAAACTCGCGATATCTACATACTTTCACACCAATGTAGAAAACCTGACATTCAAATGTCAATCCCTTAACTAACGCACTTCTACTTCCAGTAATTTCCAAATTTACTTTCATAACTGCTCTTTATTCCAAGAACATCGGTTATATTTCATCGAGCAGATAATATGGTTTCTGTATGATGTCTAACATTACATAATAGACCCACATGTCATACAACCATTACTTTCACGCATCATTACTCTTAATGATCAATTGGATTTCAAAGGACCATCCTATTGATTCTAATCTGACTCCTCAGATATAATCCAAGACAATTCGACTAACTATTTTAAAATTCCCGTTCTATTTCAAAATAGACACTGACTTTCAAATAGTTTCACAACTTCATCCTATTCTATTGGTACAGTTTCACAATGTGTTAACCACACAAGATGAATTCGACTCCCACTCAAATTATGTCTCCACATATTTGATAACACGAGCTCCCACTCAAAAACATGTTGTCCACATATTTGAGTTCCTGAGCTCCCACTCAAAAATATGTTCTTCACATATTTCACCTGAGTGAAACAACTATGACTCCCACTTAAATCGTCATTTTGGTCAAACCAAAATCATTGATCTGCTATCAATTCGAATTTAATACAACCTACAGTATTACATTAATACAAATCCCTCAGACTTCAAGCATGTCTACATAAATGTAGTCAACAAATTTGATCTTGTCCAAGACACATTTCTTGACAAGACATGCTACCGCGTCTTTCTTATAGTCACATTTATCACATAACAACTTATATGCTGATTAAACAATCTTATTCCTCTAATAAGAATTGCAGCAACAATTACTCTCTTAATCCTTTCAAATGTAACTTTGGATTTCCAGACTCAAAAAGCCTTTGTTCGTATTCCGATATTTTCTCAACTTTCTTTGTGTTCATAAAGTGCACCTTGATTTGTCAACAAGATCTGAAATACTTAATACAGTGCTGTGACCTGACAGCAATATTAAACATAACAGCACTTTATTTAGAAGTTTCTTTCATGAAAATATTATGATCTTTATGAAGAGGATTGCAAGCAGAAAACAATTTTCTAGTCTCTCTCACTCTTAATCACTAAACTTTCATTAGCAGACATATACTCTTTGGAACACCTTCCAACATAAGTCTGACACTTTATTCCAAACTTCTATTTTCAATCCATAAACCATAATTCGAAAAATCATATTTTCCTCGGAATTTCATAGACAACAAACTAAGTTTTGTTTCTATTTGGTTTTGGAATACACTCTCATCCAATGCGAGCAATCTACAAAGAACCACTCATGTATATTCCGAATTATCGCATAATCATATACATGTCGACACTACTGTCGATCCTACTAATTCTCGTTGAGAAAATTATCTATTTTCTAAAGTGGACATCGACTATAATGTTTCGAACATATTAGGAGATTCTAAGACTGATTCTGACAGACCATACTTTATTTAAAAATAGAGCATGATTATAATTCCCCACATATCACTATATATGACATTATAATATTGTCAAATGAATTTCCACAAGTCTTTTGTGTTGAAACCATGATTCAAAAATATTGTCCTTTGATCGAATCTTGTGAATACAATATTCACTAATCTTTCTTCTGAAAAACCCCATTTGATCTATTATCAAATTAATTTCAGACTCCATAATTTATCGGGCAAATACTCCTATTTACCAAAATCATGGAAGAATTCGGATCATGCAATAACACCATTGATTAATCATTAAAAATGACTCTCAATCAATTTCCTCTAGTATTGCAACTTCAATACTGCATTTCAAACTTAATCAATTTTGGCACTCGAAACACTTAAATGGACCAAAAAATATCCGTTACTTCTTTCATTGCCTTTATGACTAAATTCGATGGTGTTTGTTCTTTGGACACATAATTTTATCATTCCTGCTATTATAAATGTATATCATATGCATAATGTAATTGAGATGTGATGCAAATTACTCATAACATGAAACAACTGATTTGTTTCATAACATAAAACAACTGATGTGTTCTATATGAATAATTATGTCTTGTAACATTCAAGACACCAAACTAGATCACATTCTTACTATTACAAAATGTCTTATCAAAAACTATTGATGATAACTAATATGATATCTCGAGGGCGTGAGCACTACTGGCCATTAACTTGCCATCACTGTGCACTGTCACGTCACCCTTCGCCACATACTTGTGATAATCAGGGACTGTTTCACAAACAGAACAATTATCAAATACTTTTCATCAAGTATGAGAAGAATACATTTATATCTTCGTATATCAAATATACCCATAGCGTCGAAGAACTCTTCTTGGATGAATCAACTTTTAGAGATTTGAACTTGTTCACGAATGTGAAGAAGCTCACCGTGTCTCTATAGCCTATTCACGCACATGCTATTCACAGCTAGGAGGTAAAGCGCAATCTCTATTGCACTGGAGTTCGCTATCTAGAAATCGTAGATATTCGTAAGCCTGAAGTAGATGTCACACAACTTCTTCAACTGAGTCTCCAGACAGGTATGCTCCCCTTGTGAATGGTCCGGAACTTTCTAAGCTGTCTAAACTGCTCAAGACTCAATTCATCTTTGAAGTGACCTCTGATCGCATCAATCACGACATATGGCTCCATGTGTTGAAACAACTTTCAACTCAGGTGCTAGGCATACGCTCATGACGATCGTCACTTCCATGAACATGTCATGATGCTTACGGAACTCATCATCTTGCTCCTTGCTATCAGAATCATCTGGTCTAACTCCTAACTAATGTTCTAGCACATATAGGATGTTTGTTGTGTTTGGAGAATGTTTCTAAAACCAATGCACCAGCTGATGAAGTTGGACCCGTCGGCTTCCAAGGTAGAATCCGAGCTCTTGAAGAAGTAACCGAAGTGTAGTTCCGCAGTCTCCAGATGTGATCGCAAAAGAGGTAAGATAAGTTTATAATATATTGTTGAGTTTTAGTTCTATAATCTCATTATCAAAAACCACACCACACCAAGATTATTATCCCTAAAAATAATAATGGCGATTACACGACCCTCATCCACCACACTACCCCCGATCACCACGGCCGGCAGCACAGCTTCAAAGGTGGACATAACATGTCGATCACAACAACTCCGTGACTCGTGCTCAATCTTTCGATCTTCCCGTGTTCCGAGGCCATACCTCTGAGTATGCTAGGCTCGCCAATCAAACCTCGAAGACCCTGCGCGTGCAACATGGCTTACACCCACTGTATGCGAACGACGAGATGTGTGACACCCGATCATCACGGCCTGCCTCATAACGTAGAACTTTCTTGGTGGTGCGCAACGAGGGAGAACACAATTTTGGTATTTGTTAGGGATCATCCTATTTATGATGCTACGTTGTATATCTAGCATATAAGCAATCAATAGGATGCACACACAACAGCACACAATAATGATGCAATGAAGTGCGACGTGACATGGTCGATGCGCCTGGACCTTCATGGCGCCATGTGCCTGGCCCCCGGCGCCCCGGCATGGCTCCGAGTCTACAGAGCCCTCCATTGCCTCCGACAGTACGAGTAATATCAAAACTTACCGTAACCATGTCACATGAAATAACGCCTCTGCAAAACAAAGTTAGACGCCTCTAGCTTTATTTAGTTTTGCAAGTTTTACGTGGCATATAGGCTTATTCGTAAGAGAATCGCTTCCCTACCTACGAACTTTGTACCACAACGCCGATCGTATAATTGCATGTTTAAGCATCCCTTTCGGGCCCTCCATTGAAAATGCTTTGCCGACTAGAGAGAGAGAAACAGACACCCGCCAGCCACAGATACGGTGCAAGCCGTATGTCAGTAGTGGAACCAGTCTCGCGTAAGCGTACGCGTAAAGTCGGTCCGGGCCGCTTCATCAACTCAATACCGAAGGCATCGCAAGTGCACGCTAGAGGGTAGCAAATATAAGAAAGACACCCTCATTCAACATGAGTTCTAACCGTACCAGCAGTACTACGCATAGATCGGCTCTGATACCACTGAAGGGGTTACGGTACATGTGATAACGGTGGCGGAACGGGTTACATTACCTCCATGTAGACCGATAGCGGGGATTACGCTCCCGCACAAGCGTTGACGATGAAGTCGTACGTAGCCGACCTCGAGGTCGCGGAGAACTTGCCGCGATGTCGGAGTCGATGACGCCGGGGTGTCGACGATGATCTGCGTCGACGGGCGTCGGGCGGAAGAAGGCAGAGCGCCAGCACCGGGGCTGGCGCGCCGGCAGCAGAGGGGGAGGTGGCGCGGCGGCTGCAGGGGGCGAGACGACGTCGCCCAAGCTCCTCAATAGAGTAGCCTCCGAGCACTCGCAAACATGCGGAGCTTAGCGACAACTCTCGGTCATTCAGATCCAGCTGAAATCACATGAGTAGATCTTATCTGGAATCCCGCAGAGCAACGGCGCTCTGCGGTATGGCTTAGGTGGAGAGAGACCCTGTTCCTCAGCTCGGCGCGGCTCCAACTTGGGAACCACGAGATCGAGAGAGAAATTGGGAATTAATTGAATTTCCTGTGAATTAAATCAATTAATATGCCTTGCTATATAAAGGGGGAAGGGGGTGTGCAAACCCCTTGGCTCCCCCATGTGGGACTAAACAAAGGACAAGGGAGGGGGGTTCGGCCCCCACATGGGCTGGCCGAACCAGCCAATGGGGCCCACCCCCCTTGGTGGTGCGGCTCCCCCTCTTGGGCCCTCTTAGGGCCCATGTAGGTGGGAGCCCCCTTTTTTCCTTTATTTAATTAATATTAAATTAATATAAAAATCCCATTAATTCATAATTAATATATTTATATATAATTCAATATCCCGTGACTCCGAAAACTCTTTCGGACCACCCGAACAACTTTCGAACATTCCTGGAACCATTCCAGACCTCTCCGGAACTCCTTCCGGACCACCGGAACTCTTTCCGGATCATTTCTCTCTCTCCAACAAAAACCTATAAAATTCCAGAACCTATCTCCTAGCGTCGTTAAGACCTTAAGTTTGTTACGCTACGGTTCGGGAACACTCCAGACATGGTCGAGACACTCCGCTCACCAATGATCGTCAGGGATACCTGGAAATATATGACGACCCCTGTGCATTCCACGAATATCGTCGTTGAACCATAAATATGATATTCATTCCCTTTGTCTCTACGATACTACCTTGTCCGAGATATGATCGTAGACACACCGATGCCTTTGTTGTATCTCGTTACCGACGAAGGTTATTAACTCGTCTGTGATATTACCATCTCCATGACCTAGTCACAAGCTGCGCAGCTATATAGATGCAATATCACCGAGTGGGCCCAGAGTATCTTTCCATTACAAGAATGAACAAATCCCGCTCTTGATCCTTACGTCTTGATGCTCTTTCGGAATATCCAAGATGGACACCGTTATTGTCATGCTATATAAGACACAACGTTTGATGCTCTCAAAGCACTCCTACGAAGCAACAATAAGTACGGTCTAAGGAATAAGCTATCATACTCTTATCTATTGCAAATGACAAACATCGTAATACGATCTTATTGCAATACTTTGCGTATGTCCACCACCTTATTTAACTAACAAGATGACCCCATTGTCAACCGACGTCATTGTCCTTGATCGGGAATCTCGATCAACTGTTGCCCAATGGACTAGCTCATATAGAGAATTGCTAGGGACCTGGTTATCTATGTATCACACGTGTATTAATAATTCCGATTAATACAGTTATAGCATAATACACAAACCTATTATAAACTTATGAGATAATGCAATAAATACTACTTATTTATTTGCCTCTAGGGCATATATCCTTCAGAATCTTCATAGCAACTCTCCTACACTCCTTGAGTTCTCTTAGTTACCGATTCTAAATGGGTCTCCTTACGTCCTCGTCTCTTGTGAAGGCTTGCAGTTCTAGAAGATTATTTAGTACTATCGTGGACTTGAGTCAGATGTCCATCTAAAGTTAGATACGATAAGTTAGCATAGTATTCTTGTAATTTCACAAGTTATTTTTGTGAGGTGATGCTCGTGTCTTCACGAGGTTGGCGTTAAATTGCAGTTTTCTTCGAGATCTTTACGCACTTGCTCCAGATGGTGCTTGAAGGCCATTATCTGATTTGCCGGTTGGGTTGGAAAAATCTCAGGCTATTGGTTAAAGATCGGGGGTCTTTTGTATCTTGCGAAACTGTCAGTTCTTATCGGGAGACGGTTTAGATAAGAGGGAATATCTTGAAAATATTTTCCTAAGAGGGTTTACATCTGCAACAAGGTGCAACTATGGCAAAGAGGTCAAAATTAGTTTTTTTTGTTGGGTGACAAAAAGAGTGTCTTAAAAGAGGATTTTGGTTTACTTTGTGTTGCCATCAAGGCGTGATTGTGAACGCACAAGAAAAACAACACTCAAACAGAGGAGTCTCAAACAAACAACAGAGAAGCATAGTGCACACAAGAAAAAAGCACACAAGGTACATTTAGTACCAAAGGATGTCCGATACTCGTGGTAGTCGGGTAGTACAACCGAGGTTCCTATCATATGTTTTTCCTATGGGCCTTGGTTAATATGGTTGGTGAAGTCTTCACTTTGTCGCCTTAGTCTTCAGCTGGAGAAATTGAGATTGTCGAAGGAGTAACTGGGTGGAATTGCTGATATTGAGTTGAGGTCTTCAAAGATCTTCTGCTTGGTTGACCTCGACAATCTTGGTATTTGCGGATCCATCACCTCGATGTGGAATGTTGAGTACTTGTGACGGAAGCTTCTTCTTGTAGGTGCTAGCTAATTAGGTCTCACTTGGTTTCATCGTCAAGTATTTTGGACGGGTAAGAGGGATTAGATAAATCCTTAGAAAATCTTAAAATAGAGGGATGAGATTCGGAAATATTTGAGAAGGTGAGAAGAGTGGAAGTCATTTTTGGACTTCCTTAGATAAAAATATATTTTTGGTAACAATATATTTTTAACAAAATATTTCTTTCCTAACTGACGTCCATGCTAACTAAGGTCTGTTACAGTCAACGATGGCTCTGATACCAAGTCTGTGGGGATCCCGGACTAGCTGTCCGAAATACCCTTGTGCCTACAACATCAGCGATCCCGTGATCAGTCTGTCGCTGAGCACAATCGAACTGGTATCAAAAGAACATCCATAATTACCGAATGAATTACTTACTTGATTGAAGCCATAATCTTCAATAAGTTATTGCAGCGGAAAAACACCAATCAACGTGGGGCCCGAGTCATTTGACAAGACACCTACAGGCAGCTGACTGGGAAGACGGCCTAGTTCGCAAAGACGTCATCGGTCTCTCGGTCTTCATCATACTTCTTCTTGAACTATGGACATGGGAATATCCAGGGACACAGCCATGAGTACATTTACGTACTCGCAAACTACCCCAACATGAGCATGCACTATTCTTTTATTTGTTTAAATAAAACTTTGTTTGCCTTGAAAACTCTATATCTTTATTGAAAAAGGAAAGGAAGTCTTCGGAACTTTTCCCATAAATCTGCCTTTGTAAGAAGTCTCTTTAAAACTTTTTCCCAAAAGGGGGTATCTTTGTTGAAAAAGGTAAGAAGTCTCTTTAATAAACATTTTATCGAAAAATCACCATTTTATCTGTTTCTCCAAAACTCCTACTTTTCCTGACCATAAACCGTCATGATACATATTCTCCAACAACCTCATACCGATCCGTTGGTATAGGTGTATGGAACATTCTCCACTTCCTTTTTCTTTTAAAAACTCAAACCTTTTACAAGACTATCTCCAACAACCTCATACCGATCCGTTGGTATAGTGTATGGATCATTCTCCACTTCATTTTCTTTTTAAAACTCAAATCTTTTCCAAAACTTGCACATGGTCGAAGTAGGGCCTCTCAACTGTCCATATCCGAGGACTCGGCTATTCGAATAGTTTTAACCCTCTGCAGAGGTAGCACGCTTTTCCCACACCCATCCGATAACTCATCGTGTCTGCCACATCTCGCCATACCAGGGGTATGCGAAGTTGAGTCACCGACCCTAGTCTGTCCTTTGCTCATGCTAGTATAGGATCCTGCCCCTATGATACTTTCCATCGACACTTAACCCAGCCCGTCGGAATCTAAGTGTGAGGACTCATAGGTTTTATCTGGCGGTGTATAGGGGACATCCTTCTATCCTCCTCCTTACCTACTCATAGAGTTTGAGCGAGGACCCAGGTCAGGGGTAGGTCACGAAACCATCCCCTCATGCATAACGGAGTCATCTCCGTTGATGAGGTATCCCATACTAATATGAGCAAATTATATGACTAAGCCCTTTCCCATATGTGGGTAGATGTGGTCGCACAGGTTATCGGCTGGTCGACGTAAGTACAAAGACACAATGTGCATTTTCATAAACATCACCATTCACCATTTCTCCATTTCAACACCGACATCTCGGTATTCCATGTCCACACAAGTATTTTCAAAGGAGTTTTGAGTAAACAATATTTTTCCCATCCTATAGTTTGAAAAAGAATTTCCATCTAATATCTCCATACAGGGTGTCAAAATAATATACTTGTATTTTGGAAAAAGGGTTTTCAAACTCGTAGCTTTATTGGCAACCACCACTTAAATCACATATGCCCTTTATAAGTAAAACATGTGAACCAAAATAGATGTATGTAGACGCAAGCTCAGAGAATAGCTTGCCTGATTCCAGTATGATGTTCTTGGACTTCTTCTCACCGCTCAAGAAATAAATATCATCCTCCTCCGATAAATATTTTCCAAATACCACTCCGGTAGCGTTTATAACTAGCGTCGCAACATGAAAATAAACAACACGCAATAAGAAAACCAAACCACAAGTGGCATATAAACAAGGAACAAACCACAAGTATCAAACTAATCACTCAAGCCACAAACATAGCACTAGTTTAATCAAGCAACGAACTAAATCTATATTCACTAGGGCATTATACTCACAGGAGTATAACACCATAAATATGCCAAAATATAGAGCACCAAGGCATCCTCAATTAGAGGTAATTAGTAACCACTTTTCTCTGATCAGGAAATACTTCAGACAAAAGTTAAGTCACCAATTAATCCCTAAAATTTAAATACCTCACCAAGCTAAGGTGGATACACTAACAAGATATTTAAGCTAGTATTCCACTCCAAGACTATCAAGTCCATCAAGCCATGCAAACATATTACTCACCAATGTGTCTAACAACTAACACTAACAGTACTAACATATTATAACATGCTAAACTACAACAACTAGCAAGCAACAGCAGAACAACAATCATTACAGCAATGCAATCTTAAATGCTCTAAATATTCACTTCATATATCAAGCAACACAATTTGGTTTCAATTTAATTGAATTAGCCATTATTTGATTATGTCTTAATTATGGCAGAAACTAGTTGAACATGTTTAATTACATATCTTAAGTTCTGTTGATCACAAAAATACAAAATAAATTTACACATAAAGCTACTGATGTGTAGAAGATGACCCAATTGGATTTGAGTCATTTGGAGTTACCAAACTCCCTACACAATGTTTTGAATACAGAAGCCAATTAATAAAGTTTTGGCTATTATTTAAATTATGTTCATCTAAAAATTAAACCCTTTTAGGGGTGACTAACCATGGTTAAATGTGATCTAATAAAATTAGTTTCAACTAATTTGGATTAACAGAGAATCAGAAACAAACAAGTTTAGAATTTAAACCTTTTATGGTATTTTTAATAGTGTATTTTGTTGTATATCCAAATGGGGTGAAACCAATTGGGTTGGATAGATAATTTCATAAGCTTTCCAGAACAGTTGGATTTGCTCCATTTGGAGTTGTAAATCTCCAGATATGGAATTTCTAATATTGAGTTCAGTACTGGTTTTTGAATTAAATCTAAATTCGAATAATTAATCCGGAGTGGATAATGTTGAAAACCCTGAGGTGTGGGGCCTACTGGACAGTGACAGGTGCGCACGCGGGAAATGTTTAAAAACATGACAGGTGGGGTCCGCGCGTCAGATTCTTTTTATTTAAAACGAACCGGTAAGCCACCGTTGCATCAAGATCCAACGGCTCAGATCGCGCGCGTCGCCGGCGACCAAAACCGAGCGGCGCTGCGGCTCCGGCGACGGTGAGGTGGACGGATAGCTCACCTAGGGGGCTCGGGAGGACGCGGGGACGGTGCAGATCGACGGCGGCGACTCGGGGAAGACCTTGGGACGAGCGGCGCTTGCTGGCGTGGCTCCGAGCGGCGGCGGCCAGCAACTCCTCCTCCGCGGCCTTGCTCCAGCTCTGGCGAGCAATCGGCGGCGCTCCTGGGCACGAACCAGAGGGAAAAAGGGCGCGGGTGAGAGAGGGGACCAAGTGGAGGCGAGTGAGGGCAGAGGGGAGCGAAGGGGAGGGCGCCGTGGCCCGGCCGTGGTCGTCGCCTACCTCGGGCACGGCGAGCTCGAGGAGACCACGGCGGCCCGAGGCTTCGCGGCTTCGGCCTTGGCTCCCTAGCGGCGCACGAGAGAGGGGAGTGGAGAGGAGAGGCAGTGGCGGTGTGGCAAGGGTGGAGCACGGGGGTGCGCTTTTATAGCGGACGGGCGACACACGGTGGACGCAGTGCAGAGGGCGCCCGTGGCCGTGCTAGCTCGCCGTAGGCCGGTGGAGGGGGCGGCTAGGTTGCGGGGTGCTCGGGGGACCAATTGGGCATGGAGGGGTGGCGTGGCGCGCTCTGGCGAGGTCGTCGGTGGTCCGGGCCGTGGAGCACGTCCGGGCGGCGTACGGCGGGCGCGGCGTGTCGCGGACGCGGCGTGCTCGGGCGGCTGCTGGCGCGTGCTGCTGCTGCGCGAGGGAACCAGGAGGTGAGGGAGGGAGAGAGAGGAAGCAGCGCGGCCGGCACGGCGCGGCGTCGCCGCGGCCACAGTGCCGACACGGCGACGTGCGCACGGCTGCCGCTGTCGCCGGCGTCTCCTCGCCGATCCTGGCCACCATTTGGCTCGTCCTCGGGTGCGGCGTGATCGTGGTGATTAGGGGCGTGCAAGGGAGGCCTCAATTCGGCAAATGATCAACGCTTAACACGAATTGATCCAAGGTTTGGTTCGGGTTTGGGAAGAACACACGATGCACAGAAGGTGTTTGCTGGATTTCCTGAACCAAAACAGTACACCTTTTTGGTATTTTATTTTTATACTTTGCTTATTCCATTTGTGTCCAAACTTAGGATATAGTTTGATTATATTAGTGGCAAGTGTCTCAAAGTCCATTTGGAATATTTTGAATATTTCAAATAAAGAATTTATAATTTGGATTTAGGTGTTTGAATTTGTATTTGAAAGAGAGATACTTGGGGAAATCAAATAGTAGGATTTAGGATATTCCCCACTGATTTTGGCTTGAAAAATAAAGTAAAGTAGGTTCCTTATTTTGGAAAATATGGTGACATGAGTCACATTGTTTTCTAGTTTTGAAATGTTGTTGTGTTTATTTTCTATTCTTCAATTTTGTAATTAGAATTAGACTCCAACAATCTTGCAAGCAAAGCATAACAAACAGAAATCATGAAACAAACATATACCAATTTATAAGAAAAGTTTTTGTTGGCCCACATTTTTGCATTAATAATTTATATTAATATTTGGGATATTACAACAACGACGAACCCGCATATCCACTGGAGGTGGTCATGCCTGACCAGGTGACGCGGCAAACCATCACACGCGACATGGCGATCAGGGCTATGAAGCACGTCGACGACGGCACGTTTCCACCACCCGACGCGCCTCGGGAGGATCAGCTAGCAGTTTAGTAGTTGCTACGCAAGGACGGCGAGCGACTTCGCGCAGAAAAAGCCGAACTCCTTCGACGCAACAGGGAGGCTGACGTATCAAGCGCCAGACGGGCCGCCTATTCATTTACCTCCTCCACAGAAGTCAACCAAGGAGCGCGGCGACACAGAGCTCGCGTGCCCCTTATGACGAAAGCAGACCGAGCCAGGGTCACCCGCAACCTCGATTCATCCTTTGTAACCGAGGATGAAAACGGGATACCCGTCCCAAAAACATCTAACGCCGCTATCATGGCAGTCGAGACATACCTACGGCTCACGCAACCACCGAAGGGTGACGCGCGCGCCCTTCTCCACAAACAGCAGATCATGTCCATGAAAGAAATCGAGGACGCCTTGTCAAACAAGGTGCCAGGCAACCGGGGACGTGAAGAGCGTGAACACCAAGCCCGCGAGCCGGCAGCACTAGATGGCCCAGCAGCAAGGCCACTACGACAGCCGTAGCCAGGCGAAGACCTTCGCAATGTCATCATGCAAAGGACGGTGGATCGCAATCGCACCCAGCGTGCGACTGACACGACGAGGACGGACGATCAAGCCGATCGCAACTTCGAGCCGTGTGGCGCTGCATGCTTCAGCTTCAACATCCGCGACACTCGCATGCCCAAAGGCTTCAAGCTAGCAGCAGGAACACCCAAGTATGACGGGAAGCAAGACCCACGCCTATGGCTCGAAGACTACCTCATCGCCTGTTGGGGATATATCATCTAGGGGTATCTCCAACATGGATCAATCCGGCTAATCCAGGGTGGCCCAAGGGTGGTAAGGCTGAAGCCTGCCGGGCGGCCCAGATAGCTGATGTACAAGGAAGTAGGCGGACGGTCCAAGGAAGGCGAAAGGCCGAAGCCCATCAAGCCACCAAGCCCAAGACGGAAGGCGGCAACTAAGCCGGCTAGGTCTAGGACTCTGATTACTTGCCGGACAAGTACTTGCCTTGTATTTTGGGGTCTGGCCGCCTATATAAGCCGGCCACCAGGAAGCCTTTAGGGCACGCCTCAATACCCATCATACACATTGTAACCTGTTCACGGCTATTGCCTCATAGTGAATTATAGCAGCACGTAGGATCTCGCCACCGCTACGGGATCTGAAGCTGGGTCAACTCGCCGTGTTCAATCCCGTCCTCGACGACACCAACCTTCTTCCCCACAATCCATACGTAGGCTAGAGGACCCCCGTCTCCTATCAATTATGCCGATACCACGACAGTTGGCGCCCACCGTGGGGCATAAGGTTCCTGGCGTCACGTTCTAGGCGGGAACACTTGGCGGCGTGGGCAAGCAGATCGCCGTCGGCCGCGTCACAAGCTATGGCGGCCACAACTACGTCAACTCGGATGAGTCCTGGCTCCCGGCGGACGACTACCTTATCGGATGTGCAATCGTACCGATCGGAGGGATCAACGTCTTCATCGGGTACACGCCAGAGGCGTACGGCCTACCGTGTTTCTACAACCCCACCCACCAACCCTTCGACCAAGCAGTCGACCGACAAGATGGATCTGAACCCGCCTTCTCCCAAGAGCCGGCAGAATCTGATTTCCACTTCGTCGGAGTTGTCGGACTGGGATCCGACTCCCAGCCGGAAAACAACGATCCTAAATCAATCCTTCCTACTCTTCAGGAGGATGCGATGTCAGATGCCGGATCCAGATCTACCGTTCAAGTCAACGTAGACTCTGACTCTGATGATGACGCTAGTATCTTTGAAGAGAAGATCAAAAGCCGCTTTTCCAGTGATAATCCGGCTCCTTCAGAGGGCACAGCGGATACTGATATGCCTGACAAGCTGGCTATGATGGTTGTCGTTGGTCACGAGTCAACCCCAGTTGCTTCTGAAACGAAAAACAAGCCGGTGGAAGATGCTGGCGACACCACTGCCGGTCAACTCATTGAAGGTTCCGACAAGGTGCGCGCAAAGAAGAAAACTGGCCTCGGGAAAGGCGGCAGCAGCAAACCCACTGATTTGCTCTCTATCATCAAGGAAGTAGAAGAGATTATGCACACTCCAGTGAACAAGGACACCCCACTCGACGAAGTGGAAGAGCTTAGGATTAATATGCTTAAGCACTATGATTTCCTGCGCAAAAGAGAGGAGCATGTGGAGAGCCTTGCAAAGACGATCGAGAAAGAACAAGAAAAGATGTCGGCCAAAACAAGCCGGCAACTCTTCGAGGAAAAAAGGCCATCAAAAAACCGCCGTGATAAGGAGCCGCCAATGCGTGCAACGACAGCGGCTCAGGATCTCGGGTTCGACTGGCGCACAACACCACAGCACGTGGACAGAAGGGGGGATGTCGTCTTCTGCACCCCCATCTTTAACGCTGCTGCTGCGCTAGACACCCTAGACGACAGGAATTACACAGCGGAGGAAAAACTGGCCAATGCAAGAGACTTCGTAAGCAAGGCCCTCAAACAGCAAGCCCACGCTGACTCCTATGGCCACATGGCGGATGCCCGCGGGGGAGACCTAGAATCGAAGTCAGGAAAGTGCCAAGCTGCACCTGGCGCCGACCCCGAAGGCCCGTCCGGCTCCAGTAGCCATGGCGGCAAAAGGAAAGCAACACCACCTCCAAAGAAGTCGCCACCGCCAAAATCAAGGCGGGACGAGTATTCAAGGACAGGAAGCAGAGGAGACCTGCCACCTCCAGCCCAGCATAGGCGCGGCAATGTCGGTAGCCGAGATAACGGACAACCACCTAGAAAAGATGCCGGTAACGATCCTCCCAGGAGAGGTCGAAGCCGGTCTCCGCAGCATAGCACTGGCAGCAAGAGGAAGGAGGCGGCAGAAGGGCCCAGGCGCAGCGTAAGCCGGGCAGCGCAGGACGAGCCAAACGCAAACAGAGGCGCACAACAACTCGATCCAAAAGACGCGCGACACCATCTACAAGACACAACAAGAGGAAAGGAGCCGCTATATTCTGGACCAAAGTGTTTTGGCGACGCCATACGCAGAGAACCGTTCCCCAAGGACATGACATCAGTGTCTAAAAATTGTTCTAGGTACGACGTCCTCGTTAAACCGAATTCGTGGCTAGCCGATTATGCCATGGCCATAGAAATTGCCGGCGGAAGCAGTCATATTGCCGTCCGCTACCTACCTCTCATGTTGGAAGGCACGGCAAGGGCTTGGATCGACAACCTTCCAGAAAAGTCTATCCATAGCCGGTACGACATGGAAAAGGTTTTCTCCCAGCACTTCCAAGGAACATACAAGCGTCCAAATACCTACAAGGATTTACAACGCTGTATTCAAAAGCCGGACGAAACCATGACAGACTTTGTCAGCCGTTGGATCTCCGAAAAGGCCAACTGTCATGGTGTTTCGGACGCACAGGCTATCCATGCCTTCTACACGGGCCTGCATAAGAAGTCCCTGCTCCGTCATCGGCTCGTCCGCGAGAAAATCACGGACCTTGGCGAGATGCTTAACCTAGCCGCCCAATACGCGGCGGCGGATGATGACGCACGTGACGATGATCCAGATGTCAGCATCGTGCCAAAACGGAACAACAAAGGCAAGCAGGTGACGGACGACAAAGCCGGACCTTCCAACGAGGTAGCCGTCGCGTTCCAAGGGAATGCCGGCAAAAATAAGTGGAAGAACAAGAAAGACAATCGCGACGCCGGCTCAGGCCCTAAGGCGGCGCGTATCACTTACGAGCAGGCAAAACTTTTGCCATGTCCTATCCACGCCTCACTTTGCAAGGTCAACCATATGCTTAGCGAGTGTCGTTTCATGGACGACTTCAAAAAGGATCCCACAGTCGGGTGGAACTCAAAAAAGTCAAAGAAGTACGACAAGAAAGACAACAAGGATGACGAAGATGACGACGATATGTCAATCTCAAGCGATGACGACGCAGCCGCCAAGAAAAAGAAGCCATATCCGAAGGTCAAAGAATCTCTCGTATGTTTTGTCGGCACGCCTTCGGCTAAGGTGGAAAAGGCGGAGATGCTCGAACTCAACGCGACAATGCCGGACGTCCCTCAGTATTTGAACTGGTCCGAGGCGGTGATCACCTGGGATCGGTCCGACCACCCTGATCACGTTCCTCACCCAGGCAAGTACGCCCTTGTCGTCGATCCCATTGTCGAGAACTTCAGCCTCACAAAGGTACTCATGGATGGCGGCAGCAGCCTCAACATCCTGTACTATGACAAACTAAGCCGCATGAACCTGTCAGAGGATCAACTTGATCACAACAACCTCACTTTTCATGGCATAGTGCCCGGCAGGCAAGCAAAGTCAATGGGGAGCATTAGGCTGAAGGTAACTTTTGGACCAAAGGAGAACTACCGCTCAGAGTTCCTCCGGTTCGAAGTTGTCCCCTTCAAAAGCGCCTATCATGCAATCTTCGGACGACCGGCTTTCGCCAAATTCATGGCAAGGCCGTGCTACATATACAGCAAGCTCAAAATGCCGGGGGGAAACGGAACCATCACGGTTTCCGGCAACTTCAAGAAAGCCAAGGAGTGTGAGCGTGGCATGGCCGCCTTCGCAGAAGCCGTCATCCACAAGGAAGAACTCGCACTACTTGAGGCGGACACAGACAACTCCATGCCTAAGCCAAAGAATGATGTCAAGAATACCTTTGAGGCTTCAGAAGACACCAAAAAGGCGGACCTCATCCCAGGCGACAAGTCTAAGCATGTCGTCATCAGCTCCAACCTTGACAACAAATAGGAAGGCACGCTCGTCGAGTTCCTCCGTGAGAATCGCGACATCTTTGCATGGTCGCCTTCCGACATGCCTGGTGTACCGAGGGAATTTGCCGAGCACTCACTCAACGTCATAAAAGGATCCAAGCCGGTGAAGCAAGCAACAAGACGCTTTGGAGATGAGAGACGCAAGGCTATAGGAAAGGAGATAAATAGGCTGAAGGCCGCCAATTTCATAAAAGAAGTTGTACACACCGATTGGGTGGCAAATCCTGTACTAGTTCCAAAGAAGAATAGAGAGCTGAGGATGTGTATCGACTATACCGGTATTAACAAGTGCTGCCCAAAGGATCCCTTTGCGCTGCCTAGAATCGACCAAGTCGTAGACTCCACAGCAGGCTCTGAGCTGCTTTGTTTTCTAGACGCCTACTCAGGATACCATCAAATCAAGATCAGGGAGTCAGATCAGCTAAAAACATCCTTCACCACTCCATACGGGACTTTCTACTACATCACGATGCCTTTTGGCCTGAAGAATGCAGGGGCAACTTACCAGCGCTGTATGCAAAATTGTCTGCACGAACAGATCAGCCGCAATGTTCACATCTATGTAGACGACATTGCGGTGATGTCGAATAAGAAGGCAGATCTCCTAGAGGATCTGGAAGAAACTTTTCAGAATCTCCGAAAGTACAAGATGAAACTCAATCCCGCCAAGTGTGTTTTTGGCGTTCCAGCCGGCAAGCTACTCGGATTTATCGTCTCAGAACGAGGGATCGAAGTTAATCCGGAAAAAGATCAAGGCTATCCAAAACATATCCAGACCCACTTGTCTGAAGGACGTGCAACGCCTAGCCGGATCAGCGGCGGCCGTCAGTCGTTTCATAAGCCGCCTAGGGGAAAAGGCAATGCCTATCTACCGGCTATTGAAGAAGTCCGACAACTTTGAGTGGACAGCGGAGGCAGACGTCGCCTTACAACAACTCAAGGAGGCTCTCGTATCCGCTCCAATATTGGCAGCACCTCGATCGCAGGAACCAATCCTGCTCTACATCGCGGCAACTGGATCAGTTGTCAGTGTTGTCTTGGTTGTGGAAAGAAAGGAGAACGAAGCCGCGACGTCTGAGCAACGACCGGTTTACTTCATCAGTGAAGTCTTCTCCGCCTCCAAGCAGAGGTACCCGCATTACCAAAAGCTAGCTTATGGTGTATTCTTCGCTGCCAGAAAATTTCGGCATTATTTCCAGGAGCACGTAGTGACAGTAGTCAGCAAGACACCGTTGAGAGACATAATCAACAATGCAGAGGCAACAGGTCGAGTCGCCAAGTGGGGCATCGAACTTGCCGCCTTTGATATAGTCTATAAACCACGGACCGCCATTAAGTCTCAAGCGCTTGGAGACTTTGTTGCCGACTAGACAGAAGCCATGGAGGAAACAGTACTCCCCGAGTCAGAATATTGGGTCATGCACCTTGACGGATCAAAGATGGTCAAAGGCTCGGGGGCTAGAGTTGTTCTACGCACACCCAAAGTCGACAAGCTCAGCTACGTGTTGCAAATTCATTTTACAGCAACCAATAACGTCGCAGAGTATGAAGCTTTGCTTCACGCGTTGCACATGGCAAACGACCTCGGCGTCAAGAAAATCCTCTGTTATGGTGACTCAGATTTGGTCGCACCATAAGTGAGCGGAACATGGGATGCAAAAAGCGCAACAATGGCGGCATACAGGGCCAAAGTTGATGAATTCGCCAAAAACTTCACGGGCTACGAAGTCCGCCATGTTCCAAGAGCTGAGAACGAGGCGGCAGACACACTTGCCAGACTAGGGTCAGAACGCAAAAAGGTACCAAAGGATATTTTCCTGGAACATTTGCACAAGCCGTCTATTAAGGGCGCCGACTTGTTGGACCCCGATGCAGAAGAACCGGTAGAAGCGGCAAGTCTCGCTATCTACCCGATTCAGCCGGATTGGACTGTCCCATACCTCGATTTTCTAATCGACAGCAAGTTGCCGGAGGACGATGAGGTGGTAAAAAGGCAGATCATAAGGCGAGCCAAGGCATTCACAATAATAAAAGGCGAGCTATATAAGCGAAGCGCATGTGGTATCTATCAACGGTGCATACCGCCAGAGGAAGGCCAGGAAATTCTGAAAGACATACATGTTGGCACCTGCGGGCATCACGCTTCTGCCAGATCCATCGTGTCCAAAGCTTTCCGCAGAGGCTTCTACTGGCTTACCGCCAAAGAAGACGCCGAGCACATCGTGAAAACATGCAAAGGCTGCCAATTGTACGCCCGCCAACCTCACATGCCGGCACAAGAGCTTAGGACAATTCCAATCACCTGGCCGTTCGCGGTCTGGGGCTTAGACATGGTTGGTCCCTTCAAGGAGGCACGTGGTGGATACACCCACCTGTTGGTCGCTGTCGACAAGTTCACCAAATGGGTCGAGGCAAGCCGATCAGCAAACTTGACGCGCGAACAACCACCAATTTTCTCTGGGGAATTATCTCTCAGTTTGGAGTTCCACACAGCATTATCACTGATAATGGCAGCAACCTATCTCAAGGCGACATAGAAGAATACTGCAGTGATCTAGGTATCCGGCTTGATTTGGCATCCATGTCACACCCACAATCTAATGGACAAGTAGAGCGTACAAACGGCCTAGTCCTCGCAGGACTTAAGCCCCGTCTCGAAGCTCCGTTACATAGGGCAGCCGGCGCTTGGGCAGAAGAGTTACAGTCCGTACTCTGGAGTTTGCGCACAACGCCAAACAGATCTACCGGCTACACTCCTTTCTTCTTAGTATATGGCACGGAGGCGGTGCTACCTACCGACATGAAATACGATTCCCCAAGAGTTCAAGCCTACATCGAGCAAGACGTAGAAGGTGCAAGACAGGATAGCCTAGTCTTGTTAGACGAAGAAAGAGACGTTGCTCTACATCGCTCCGCCTTGTGCCAGCAACAACTCCATCGCTATCATAGCCGGAAAGTGCGGAAGCAAAGCTTCAGAACAGGTGACCTGGTTCTCCGCCTAATTCAAGACAGAAAAGGCTTGCACAAGTTATCCCCGCCATGGGAAGGACCGTTTATAGTCACAAAGGCGTTGCTCAATGGTTCCTACTACCTAGCCGACATCCGCGACAAAGAGGAAAAGAAGAGGCGCAAGAAGGCGGCAGGAAGGAGGGGAACCAAGCGCAAAAGAGGCATTGACGACCCGTTCGAACAAACAAGACGACCTTGGAATATTGAGCAGCTACGTCCTTTCTACACTTAGCAATTTATAATTGTAATAAGTTATATATGATCATGAAATAAAAGTCTATGGTTCCTCATCTGTGTTGAGAAGCATGCCATCTTTTGTCCTTTCTTACAGTCATATATCCCCTATGTATCTAAGTTACCTATTCTCTAGCTCCGTGCAAAGTTTCAAATTGGTAGATACTTGCAGCTTTCGAGCCAACCCAAAGCAAAAAATCAACATGTTGGCTTTGCTTCTGATTACTTATATGTGGTTCGCCTAGTAGTATGTCTTTGGCACCAACATGTTGGCTTTGGTTCTTGATTCTAAACACATGGTTTAGCCCTGGTTGTTTCAGCTAAAGTTCCCGGCTGAGGTTCGCCAACATACAAACAGTCAAGCATATAAGTCAGGGTAAAATTAAGGCGGACCAAATAAAAAATAAGGCAAAATAAAACATGTTTGCTAGTTTCCCGCCTAACAGAGCAGCTCCAAAAGTTTATACAAATATTACAAGTTGAGTGTTTCGTTTCAGGGGCAGGAAAAGGCAGGCTGTCGACTCAGAAAGGAGACATGCAAAGGCAATTATGGCTCGGGGGACGCCTATATCAGGCTTGGGGGCTGACAACTTCAGCCCCAGAGCTATCACTCCCCTCCGCCTCGGCCGTACCGGCAGTTTCAGCGTCCCCAACAGCAGGCACATGATGGCGCCGGTTGAAGATCGAAGTGTCAACCATGTCGGCAACACGCGTGGCGTAGCCGGATCCACTGTCCAACACAGCGGCCGACTCGACCTCGCTGCCGTCTTCATAAGTAGACGGCATGCCTTCGGTGACGGCTTCTATCTCCGCCTCGGGGTAGTGCGCCATGAATAGTCCAAGCGCAGTCTTGGCACCACCCCGCGCCGCCGATTTCAGCGAGCTCTTGTGTAGCTTCGTAGCTTGCTCCAGCATGCTGGGCACATCGCTGAACTCGGACGGCTCCTGACTGCCGGAAGAGATGAAGAACTTGGCGGCAAACTGCTTGGACACCGCCAATGTCTCGGTGATCAGCTCACCCAGACGCGCAAGGCGATCTAGGCGGGGGCTGACAGCCTTGTCGTCGCTTAAGCCGGCAGCAACTGTATCAAAAATAAAAACGTCAGTTCGGCTCAGGCTAAATTTGATGACGGAAAATTAAGAGTGAGAAATTACCATGGACCGAGTTATGGAAGGCGGACAGCTCAATCATATGAGCTGCCACCGCGTCCTCAACAGTCTGGGCGCGAGAAACCTGCTTGGATATTTCTTCAGCAGCCGCCTTCTCCGCCTCCGCCAATTTCTTGCGCAGGCCATCCAGCTCCCCAGTAAGCTGGCTAGACTCCTGCGCAAACTTCAACTGCTGGGCCTCCATCTCCTTCTGATGCTCCTCCTTCATCAACAAATTGGCGGCCGCCAGATCGGAAGCTTCATTCATAATAGCTTGCATATTAGTGGACGCCTTCAATATATATTGGGCGTGATCTAGCAGTTCTACAATATAGATTCACTAGCTAAACGATTGGCGGAAACAAAAATTGAAAAATGACAGAAGGCAAAAAGAATAATTCTACCTTCGTCTTTTTTGCGGGCCGCCTCCAACTCGGCAATCCGCAAGTCCTTGACTTCGCAATCCTTCTTCAGATCGTGGAACCACCAGTTTATCTCAAAACGGGAAGAGATAAGCTCAACGTTGGCGGACAGGAGGCCCTGCAGACAAGGAAAAAGGCATATAACATATAGTCAATAAACCACTAAGCCGGCGATCAATGATTTTGACCTGCCATCTAAGTGCTCGGGGGGAAGACTATGTGTATGCCACGAAGTTGGAAAAACTTACAACATGTCGCCTTCCAAATTGGCAA
This sequence comes from Poa annua, assembly GCA_026929855.1. Classification (NCBI taxonomy): domain Eukaryota; kingdom Viridiplantae; phylum Streptophyta; class Magnoliopsida; order Poales; family Poaceae; genus Poa; species Poa annua. The sequence continues at coordinate 27,335,014 of CM049432.1, forward strand.
AGGCCCGGGAGGCAAAGTTGGCGAAAGCCAGGGTAGATTCCTTGGCCTCCTTAAAAGTGGACCAAGGATCCCTAACTCTGCCGCCTCCCCGGCTGCCCTCTGCGTCCCGCTGGCAACCACCTCCAGCAGCTCCTCCTTGGCGGCACGAGATTGGACGGTTTCACTGGCCGTAGCCTCAGACGATGGAAGGGGAGTACTGGTGGCGTGGCCAGCGGCAAAAGTCTTTGGTGGCGGACCGGAAGCCGGAGCCTGGTGCTGGCGACGAGCATCACTGTAACATCCCAAAAATATTAATATAATTATTAGTGCAAAAATGTGGGCCAACAAAAACTTTCTTATAAAAATGTGTGTATGTTTAATTCTTGAGTGTTGCTTGTTGCATTGTTTGCAAGATTGTTGAATTCTAGCTCTAATTAAAAAAAAATTGAGGAAAAGAAAACAAATAAAACAAATCACAAAAACAAAACACCATGTGACACATGTCACATTATTTTTCCAAATTAAGAAGCATAATTTATTTTCACACCAAAACCAATGGAGAAATGTTATAAACACTCCAAGTTAATTTTTACAAAGTATTCCCTTTCAAAAACTCAAATTTAAAACCTCAAATTCAAATTAGAAATTCATGATTGAAATATTTCAAAAAGACTTTGTAACACTTACCAATAATATAGTTAGTCTAGATCCTAAGTTTGAACCCAAAAGAATTGAGAGAAATATGGAAAATTAAATAGCAAATTGCATACTGTTTTGGTTCAAGCAATTCATCAAACACCTGGCGTGCACCACCCCTGCTCTTCCCAAACCAAACCAACTCGTGGATCAATCCGAGCTTTGGGTTGCGCATTGGGCAAATTGAGGCCAGCACTGCACTCCTCTCTTCACCACGACCTCACCGCACGCCGGAGGAGGCAAAACGGTGGCCGGAGTCGCCGTGGAGGCGCCGGCGACAGCCACGGCAGCGCGCACGTCGCCATGTCGCGCGGCAGCAGAGGTGGCAGCACCGTAGCGCTCAGCGCCGTGCCCCCCTTCGCTCTCCCTCGCCTCCTGGTCCCCTCTCTCACCCGAAGCACGCCCCGGCACCAGCCCGAGCACGCCGCGCCCGCGCCATGCCGCGCACGCCGTGCGCCGCCCAAGCGTGCTCACGGCAGGGCCAAGCGCCCGAGCGCCCGCACGCGCGCCACGCAGCCACACCTTGCCTACTCGGTCCCTTGAGCAGCCCGCAGCATAGCCGCACCCCTCCACCGGCCTACGGCGAGCACGCACGGCCGCGGGTGCCCTCTGCACCGCGTCCACCGTGCGCCGCCCGGCCACTATAAAGGCACCCCGTGCCCTGCTTCTCTCCACACCGCACCACCACCTCTCTTCCTCACTCTCCACCCTCTCGTGCACCGCAAGGAAGCCCAGGCCAGGGGAGCAAGGCCTCAGGCCACCGTAGCCCTCCTCGAGCTCGCCGTGCCCGAGGTAGGCGACGACCACGGCCAGGCCGTGCTGCTTCTCCCCGTCGCTCCCCTCTGCCTCCCTTCTCTTTCCCTTGCACCCCGCACTCACCCGCCTCTTTTTCCCTCTGGATTGTGCACAGAAGCGCCGCCAATCGCTCGCCGGAGTTGCAGTGCCGCCGCGGAGAAGGAGCTGCTCGTCGCCATCGCTCGGAGCCACGCCAGCAAGCGCCGCTCGCCCGAGGAGCTTCCCCACCTCGCCGCCGTCGTTCTGCACCAGCCACACACCCTCCCGAGCCCCCTAGGTGAGCGCACCGTCCACCTCGCCGTCGCCGGAGCCGCAGCGCCGCTCGGGTCTGGTCGCCGGCGACGCGAGCAATCTAGGCCGTTAGATTTCCATCCTGCGGTCGCGTACCGGTTCGCAGAAATTATTAAAACCCTGACATACAGGTCCCACGCGTCAGGTTTAAATGAACCGCGCGCGCGCTCGCTGAGTCGCTGACTGGTGGGTCCCCTCCGTCAGGATTTTAATCATTATCCACTCTGGATTTTAATTTGAATTTAAATTCCATTTAAAAATCAGTACTGAACTCAAAATTAGAAAATCCATAACTTTAGATTTACAACTCCAAATGGAGCAAATCCAACTGTTCTGGAGAGCTTATGAAATTATCTATCCAACTAAGCTAGTTTCACTCCATTTGGATGTATAATAAAAATACAACATTCAAATTACAGTAGCATGTTTAAATCCTAAACTTGTTTGTTTCTGATACTCTGATAATCCGAATTAGTTGAAACTAATTTTATTAGGTCACATTTAGCCATGGTTAGTCACCCCTAAAATGGTTTAATTTTTAGATGAATATAATTTAAATAATAGCCAAAACCATATTAATTGGCTTCTGGATTCAAAACAATGTGTAGGGAGTTTGGTATCTCCAAATGACCCAAACCCAATTGTGTCATCTTCTACACATCATTAGCTTTCTGTAGAATTTTAGTTTGTATTTTTGTGACAAACAGAACTCAAGCTATGCAATTAAACATGTGCAACAAGTTTCTGCCCTAATTAAAATACAAGGGAATAATGTTTAATTCAATTAAATTGAAACCACATGATATTGTTTGGTATGTGGAATGGTTAATTAGAACCTCTAAGAGTGTATTGCTATGATGATTGATTGAATAGGCTAGTGATTGTTTGTATTTGATTGATTGTGTATTAGACGAGAACGTTGCCGGATATATCGAGGAGGAGGGATTTGCAGAACCTGAAGACCAAGACCAAGATCACTTTGCCGAGCAAGGCAAGCTACTCTCTGAGCTTGCACCCAACTTATGTATCTAGATTTACAAGTCCTTTTTAAAAAGCAAAGGTTTACAAAAAAAAACCTTTTTCAAAAGTATATAGAGATTATTTTGCCACCATATGTAGAAGTATATACTAAAACTATAGGATGGAAAAACAAGGTTGTTTATTCAAAACTCCTTTGAAAACTTGTGTGGATATATAGCACCAAGATGTGGTGTTGAAATAAGGAAATGTAGAAAGATGGTTTTAGGAAAAGCACATTGTGTCCTAGTACTCAGTCAAGCAACCGATACTCTGTGCGACCACATTTACCCACATCTGGGAAAGGGCTTAGTCATATAGTTTGCTCTTATTAGTATGGGACACTTCATCAACGGAGATGACTCCGTTATGCATGAGGGAGTGGTTTGGTGACCTAACCCTGACCTGGATCCTCACTCAAAAATCTATGAGTAGATAAGGAGGAGGATAGAAGGATGTCCGTATACACCGCCAGATAAAACCTATGAGTCCTCACGCTTAGGGTTTCCGACGGGAAACTGGACTGAGTGTAGATGGGATTGTTCATAGGGGCAGGATCCTATACTAGCATGAGCAAAGGAAAGACTAGGGTCGGTGACTCAACTTCGCATACCACGGGTATGGCGAAGCGTGGCTGACACGATGAGTTATCGAATGAGTGTGGGAAAAGCGTGCTACCTCTGTAGAGGGTAATTAAACTATTCGAATAGCCGAGTCCTCGGATATGGACAGTTGAGAGACCCTACTTTGACCATGTGCAAGTTTTGGGAAAAGAATTGAGTTTTAAAAGAAAAAGAAATTGGAGAATGTTCCATACACCTATACCAACGGATCGGTATGAGGTAGTTGGAGAATGATTACCATAATGGTTTATGGTCGGAAAAGGAGGAGTTTTTGAAGAAAACTAATAACATTGAGATATTAAGAATAGTTATGATTTTCTTATCTTCTGTAACAAAGATATAGAGATGTCTTAAATAAATAAAAGTGTGAAACTAAAATTGAGACTAGTGCACTCATGTTGGAGTAGTTTGCAAGTACATTCAAATGTACTCATACTAGCTTTGTCTCTGGCTATTGTCGTAGCCAGACTTCGAGGAGTCCTACGCCCAGGAAGAGTATGGCGACATCTATGCCAACTAAGGATCTTCATAAGTCGACTGCCTGTCGGGTCACCGCTAGGATTTGATGTCTACTACGCCTTATTTCCGCTGATTGTTTTGGTTTGGCCCTTGAAGGAACCTATGTAAGACTTGGTCTAGATGACCATTTTTTGTAAGACTTTAATTCGGTATTGTAATGGATGTAAACTTTGGTATTCAATTCGGGTTATGTGCAACGACAGACTGATCATGGGATCGTTGTGTTAAGCATAATCGGGTATTTCGGACAGTTAGTCCGGGGTCCCCACAGAATTGGTATCAGAGCCATCTCGACTTTAGGAGCCTTAGATTAGCATGGTCGTTAGGTAGTGGTTGCAAAAGTTGAGTTTTAAAGAAAAACAAAGTAAGAAATTAGTTTAAAAATGCTTATCTCTTACCCTCTCATTTGTGCAAAATTCTCTTCTTACCAACTACTAAGTTTTCTCTCATATTCATAAAAACTTGCCACACTTGTCATTTTAATAAACTTAAAAATCTGCTCACATATTGTCCCTTCGATTAAAAATTTGATATACTTGCCATCTCACTAACTTAAAATTTTGACTAAAAATTATAGATGGCGATCCATTTCACCGAGTTCGTTCAGCTGGAGAAGGACGGCAAGTTGATGTTCGAGAAGGACGTGTTCGAGTTGACCAAGCTGCTAGGTCGTCCCACTCCTGAGTTCAGGGGAGCCCAGGTGGACGCTCCCGGTAACGGGAACCTGTCCTGGTTGATCGAGGCGTCTGTTCGCGGGAACATCAAGTCCCCCGGATCCAGGGCACTCTCTTTCACCCTCATGGACGTCCACTGGGACGATGGACTGTGTCGTTCCATGCAGCGGATGCTATCCCGGCTTTGTGAGGAACACAAGGCGGAGCTGGTAAACTCTCGTTTCCAGTTCTACAGGAGGCGCACCATCGATGGACACCCAATTCGGTCCCCTCTGCACCCGACATTCGGAGAGTATATCCTAGACATGGAGATTATGCTCTTTCGCACCCAGGAGGATCTGAGGTGCGCTAGGCTTCGGTCTCACTTTGAGCGTCTCTCGCTCAAGGAGAGTCGCGAGAGTGAGGCACAGCTGAAGACTGAGAAGGCCGCTCTTCTTAAGAAGGGAACCCAGATGAGGAAGACCATAGTGAAGCTCCGCAAGAAGGTTGCCGAGCAGGATGAGCTGATAGAGGATTTGGAGCTCCGTACTGACGAGATGGAGGAGGAGGGCGAGGATCTCCGCAAGGAGAACGACGCTTTCCTCAGTGACGATGACGACTATCTGGAGGAGATGGACGATGAGGATGAGGATGAGGAGGAGGATCCAGAGGAGCCACCCTACCAGTCCGATGCTGACATGGCAGAGCCTGAGGTTCCACCTCAGTAGGCGAGTTACTTGAGTTCTACCGCAGGATTAGGTCGACCCCCCCCCCCCCCTATCGCTAGTAGAGTCAAAGTTGTGGTTCTTTTGGAACTTGCTATATGTACATTAGTTAGGGAGAATGTTGTAAGCTAGATTTGGATGAACTCTTGATGTAATGGTTGTGCTATGAAAGTGTGTGCTAGTCTTGTTAACATGTGTTAAATGTTTCCCTTATAATCCTTAGTAAATCAACCTCTACGTAAAAACCCATCTTCCCTGGGTCAAACCCCTTTTTGCTTGCCCCTTATACCCGGTGTGCTTCAGGATGGTGGACACTCGTCGCACCAACACGGATGGAGGAGCACCACCACCCCCACCGGACCCAACCACCGCCCAACTTCTGGCGCTCATCATGGAGGAACGCCAAGCTGCCCGGACTGAGCGTCAAGCTCATATCGCTGCCCTGCAACAGATAGCTGCCGCTCACAACAACAACAACAACAACCACCACAACAATGGCAATGGCAATGGCAATGGTGAAGGAAATCAGCGGTCCACTTTGAGCGACTTTCAAAAGACCAACCCACCCACCTATTCCAAGGGACTTCACCCACTTGAGGCCGATGACTGGCTTCGCACCATTAACAACAACCTGGAAGTTGCAACCGTGGAAGAACCTGAGAAGGTGCTGTATGCGACCCACTATCTTGCAGGACCAGCACGGTCTTGGTGGGAAGCTACCAAGGCTCTCCAGCAACCTGGTTATGCTATCAGCTGGGATGATTTCCAGGAGAAGTTCCGCAAGAAGCACATTCCCCGCGGACTCATTGAGCGGAAGAAGGATGAATTCCGCAGGTTGCGGCAGGGAAGTAAGGATGTGGTCGGATACCTCGATGAGTTCACTGACTTGTCTCGGTATGCTCCTGATGACGTCGACACCGAGGGGAGGAAGATGGAGCGTTTCATGAACGGACTTCATGATGAACTGCAATGCGCCTTGGTTATCCATGACTTTGTTGATTTGGAATCACTTGTGGACAAGGCCATACAGTTGGAGATCAAGCGCAAATCCATGTTTGAGGGTCGTAAGAGGAGAATGATTGCCCAGGAAGGTTCGAGCAGTCAGAAACCTCGCACCCACCCACCAAACCCCAAGCCAGCCTATCGACCACCACCAAACCCACGCCCCAATTACCCTAATCACCCAAACAACTCAAACAGCTTCAGCCGTCCCAATGACAACACCCGTCCCGGAGGGAACTCCAACAACATCAACCGCAATGCCAATGTTGTTTGTTTCAATTGCGGCACCAAAGGTCACTACTCCAAAGAATGCCCCAATCCTAAGAAGAATGGTCCACGCCCCGATGCACAGGCGCCGAACAACGGCCAAGGCCGCAATGGAAATGGCAAGAACCCCGCACCCCGCGGAAATGTGGCTGTTGCCAAGGGACGCCTGCACCACATCAATGCTGAAGAGGCCATGGATGCACCAGATGTTGTGATGGGTACGTTCCTTGTCAACTCAGTACCTGCAACTGTTCTGTTTGATTCTGGTGCTACTCATTCTTTTGTTACCCAAGAATTTGTTGCTAAGGGAGGTTTAGTCGGAAACCTCTTACCCAAACCCATGGTCATCCAAATCCCAGAATCTACCATAAATACCAAGTCATTTTGCCCGGACGTTTCCCTTGAGATCAAAGGGGAAAAGTTCCTAGTCGACTTAATCATCCTAGGAACCCAAGGAATAGATGTCATACTGGGTATGAATTGGTTAGCCAAGTACCATGGTCGAATTGACTGTGCCAGAAGAGCTGTAGCCCTCACCACCGACAAAGGAGTAGAAGTGGAGTATGTGTCAGAAACCAGTCGACCCCGACCAAGATGCCATGAGAGCATAGCTCGACCAGCCCTAGATGAGATCCGTGTTGTTCACCTGTTCCAAGATGTCTTTCCTGAAGAATTGCCTGGTATGCCACCGGATCGGGATATTGAGTTCATCATTGAACTTATCCCCGGGACAGCCCCCATATCCCAAAGGCCTTATCGGATGAATCCAGAAGAACTGGTTGAGTTGAAGAAGCAGTTAGCAGATATGCTCAGCAAAGGGCTTATTCGCCCAAGTGCTTCACCCTGGGGATCACCCATTATTTTTGTGGATAAGAGAGATGGTACCACACGCCTGTGTGTGGATTATCGCAGGTTAAATGATGTGACCATCAAAAACAAGTACCCTCTCCCAAAAATCGAGGATCTGTTCGATCAAATGAACGGAGCCCGAGTCTTCTCCAAGATCGATCTTCGGTCAGGGTATCATCAGTTAAGAATCCGAGAGACAGACATTCCCAAGACAGCCTTCACAACCCGTTACGGTTTATTTGAATACACCGTAATGTCCTTTGGTCTGACCAATGCCCCAGCCTATTTTATGAATCTCATGAACAAGATCTTCATGGAGTATCTTGACAAGTTCGTGGTAGTTTTCCTTGATGACATCCTTATTTATTCCAAAACTGAAGAAGAGCATGCTGAACACCTGCGTCTAGTTTTAGCAACCCTCCGAGAGCATCAGTTGTATGCCAAGTTCAGCAAGTGTGAGTTCTGGCTCAGTGAAGTCTCATTTCTCGGACATGTTGTGTCTGCGGGAGGAATTTCTGTAGACCCAGAGAAGATCCAAGCCATTGTGGACTGGAAAGCCCCAACTAGTGTGACTGAAATCCGAAGCTTTCTCGGACTAGCGGGATACTACCGCAAGTTCGTTGAGGGATTCTCCAGTATAGCCAAGCCCCTTACCCAACTGCTGAAAAAGGACAAGAAATTTGAATGGACTCAGAAGTGTGAAGAGAGTTTCCAGGAATTAAAGAAGAGATTGACCTCAACCCCTGTCCTGATTATGCCAGACGTCACCAAGAGTTTCGACGTGTATTGCGATGCATCACGTCTAGGACTGGGTTGTGTTCTGATGCAAGAAGGCAAGGTGGTGTCGTATCTGTCTCGACAGTTGCGACCACATGAAGAGAACTACTCAACCCATGACCTGGAGTTAGCCGCTGTTATTCTTGCTTTGAAGACGTGGCGCTCCTATCTGGGGGGACATCGCTGCGAGATTTATACGGATCATAAGAGCTTGAAGTATATCTTCACGCAGAGGGAGTTAAATTTGCGACAGAGAAGGTGGATGGAATTAATCAAGGATTATGATATCGGCATCAATTATCACCCTGGAAAGGCTAATGTAGTTGCCGATGCCCTTAGTCGCAAACCCTGCACCCTGAATGCCATGATCCAAGCAGAGCAGCCAGCCCTGTTTAAGGAGTTCAAAGATTTTGGACTAGAGCTTGTTAGCCACGGCTATCTCGCCCATTTAGAGTTAGCTCCAACTCTGATAGATCAAATCAAGGAGGCCCAGAAAGGTCATGAGAGCATAGAAGGAATCAAGAAGAAGATTTCTCTCGGTAAAGCGCCTGGTTTTACCGAGGATGCAGAAGGAGTGTTGAGATTCAATGGTCGTATCTGTGTCCCCAATATCTCGGAACTCAAGGAGTTAATCCTAAAGGAAGCCCACGAGACCCCTTACTCAATCCACCCCGGCCGAACCAAGATGTACCAAGACCTTCGTGAAAGATTTTGGTGGCATGGAATGAAGCGAGAAATTGGTGCTTTCGTAGCCAAGTGTGATATTTGTCAGCGAGTCAAGGCTGAACATCAGCGACCCGCTGGATTGCTTCAACCCCTAAAGATTCCCGAGTGGAAGTGGGATGAGATTGGAATGGATTTTATCACCGGACTTCCAAGATCCAACCGAGGCCATGACTCAATATGGGTCATCGTTGACAGGCTGACCAAAGTGGCCCATTTTATTCCCGTCCACACCACCTATAGGGGAAATCAGTTAGCAGACCTGTATATTTCAAGAATAGTAAGCCTGCATGGTGTGCCTAAGAGGATTGTATCAGATAGAGGCACACAATTCACCTCAAGGTTCTGGAAATCCCTGCACGAAGCCCTCGGAACCAAGTTGGCGTTTAGCACAGCTTATCACCCCCAGACCGATGGCCAAACTGAACGAGTGAACCAGATATTAGAGGACATGCTTCGCGCATGTGTCCTAGCCTATGGATCCAAATGGGAAGATTGCCTTCCATTTGCAGAATTCTCCTACAACAACAGTTACCAGTCTAGTCTGCAAATGGCCCCTTTTGAAGCCCTTTACGGCAAGAAGTGTCGTACACCCCTGAATTGGTCCGACACCGGAGAAGGCAAACTGTTTGGACCAGATACCCTCCGTGAGGCTGAAGAGCAAGTCCAGCTTATCCGAGAGCGACTCAAGACCGCCCAATCCCGTCAGAAGAGTTACGCTGATCCCAAGCGTCGTGATGTCACCTTCAATATCGGAGATTATGTCTATCTCCGAGTGACACCCCTTAAAGGAATGCAGCGTTTCCATGTCAAAGGAAAATTAGCGCCAAGATATATTGGACCTTTCAAGATCCTTGCCCGTCGAGGAGAAGTGTCTTATCAACTGGAGTTGCCCCAAGAGTTAGAAGATTACCATGATGTTTTCCACATTTCCTTGCTCCGGAAGTGTCTTGAAGTTCCTGACCAGCATGATGTTTTCAAAAACATTGATCACCAGTCCGTCGACCTGAATCAAGACCTGACTTATCGCGAGACGCCCCTCAAGATTCTCGAAGAAGATGTTCGTCTCACCCGCAGGCGAGCCATCAAGTTCTACAAAGTCCAGTGGACTAACCACTCTGAAGATGAAGCAACGTGGGAACGTGAAGACTATCTTAGGAGCGAGTTTCCCAACCTCTTTAGTACCCAGGCCTAGCAAATCTCGGGACGAGATTTATTTTAAGGGGGGAAGTCTGTAACATCCCAAAAATATTAATATAATTATTAGTGCAAAAATGTGGGCCAACAAAAACTTTCTTATAAAAATGTGTGTATGTTTAATTCTTGAGTGTTGCTTGTTGCATTGTTTGCAAGATTGTTGAATTCTAGCTCTAATTAAAAAAAAATTGAGGAAAAGAAAACAAATAAAACAAATCACAAAAACAAAACACCATGTGACACATGTCACATTATTTTTCCAAATTAAGAAGCATAATTTATTTTCACACCAAAACCAATGGAGAAATGTTATAAACACTCCAAGTTAATTTTTACAAAGTATTCCCTTTCAAAAACTCAAATTTAAAACCTCAAATTCAAATTAGAAATTCATGATTGAAATATTTCAAAAAGACTTTGTAACACTTACCAATAATATAGTTAGTCTAGATCCTAAGTTTGAACCCAAAAGAATTGAGAGAAATATGGAAAATTAAATAGCAAATTGCATACTGTTTTGGTTCAAGCAATTCATCAAACACCTGGCGTGCACCACCCCTGCTCTTCCCAAACCAAACCAACTCGTGGATCAATCCGAGCTTTGGGTTGCGCATTGGGCAAATTGAGGCCAGCACTGCACTCCTCTCTTCACCACGACCTCACCGCACGCCGGAGGAGGCAAAACGGTGGCCGGAGTCGCCGTGGAGGCGCCGGCGACAGCCACGGCAGCGCGCACGTCGCCATGTCGCGCGGCAGCAGAGGTGGCAGCACCGTAGCGCTCAGCGCCGTGCCCCCCTTCGCTCTCCCTCGCCTCCTGGTCCCCTCTCTCACCCGAAGCACGCCCCGGCACCAGCCCGAGCACGCCGCGCCCGCGCCATGCCGCGCACGCCGTGCGCCGCCCAAGCGTGCTCACGGCAGGGCCAAGCGCCCGAGCGCCCGCACGCGCGCCACGCAGCCACACCTTGCCTACTCGGTCCCTTGAGCAGCCCGCAGCATAGCCGCACCCCTCCACCGGCCTACGGCGAGCACGCACGGCCGCGGGTGCCCTCTGCACCGCGTCCACCGTGCGCCGCCCGGCCACTATAAAGGCACCCCGTGCCCTGCTTCTCTCCACACCGCACCACCACCTCTCTTCCTCACTCTCCACCCTCTCGTGCACCGCAAGGAAGCCCAGGCCAGGGGAGCAAGGCCTCAGGCCACCGTAGCCCTCCTCGAGCTCGCCGTGCCCGAGGTAGGCGACGACCACGGCCAGGCCGTGCTGCTTCTCCCCGTTGCTCCCCTCTGCCTCCCTTCTCTTTCCCTTACACCCCGCACTCACCCGCCTCTTTTTCCCTCTGGATTGTGCACAGAAGCGCCGCCAATCGCTCGCCGGAGTTGCAGTGCCGCCGCGGAGAAGGAGCTGCTCGTCGCCGTTGCTCGGAGCCACGCCAGCAAGCGCCCGCTCGCCCCAGGAGCTTCCCCACCTCGCCGCCGTCGTTCTGCACCAGCCACACACCCTCCCGAGCCCCCTAGGTGAGCGCACCGTCCACCTCGCCGTCGCCGGAGCCGCAGCGCCGCTCGGGTCTGGTCGCCGGCGACGCGAGCAATCTAGGCCGTTAGATTTCCATCCTGCGGTCGCGTACCGGTTCGCAGAAATTATTAAAACCCTGACATACAGGTCCCACGCGTCAGGTTTAAATGAACCGCGCGCGCGCTCGCTGAGTCGCTGACTGGTGGGTCCCCTCCGTCAGGATTTTAATCATTATCCACTCTGGATTTTAATTTGAATTTAAATTCCATTTAAAAATCAGTACTGAACTCAAAATTAGAAAATCCATAACTTTTGATTTACAACTCCAAATGGAGCAAATCCAACTGTTCTGGAGAGCTTATGAAATTCTCTATCCAACTAAGCTAGTTTCACTCCATTTGGATGTATAATAAAAATACAACATTCAAATTACAGTAGCATGTTTAAATCCTAAACTTGTTTGTTTCTGATACTCTGATAATCCAAATTAGTTGAAACTAATTTTATTAGGTCACATTTAGCCATGGTTAGTCACCCCTAAAATGGTTTAATTTTTAGATGAATATAATTTAAATAATAGCCAAAACCATATTAATTGGCTTCTGGATTCAAAACAATGTGTAGGGAGTTTGGTAGCTCCAAATTACCCAAACCCAATTGTGTCATCTTCTACACATCATTAGCTTTCTGTAGAATTTTAGTTTGTATTTTTGTGACAAACAGAACTCAAGCTATGCAATTAAACATGTGCAACAAGTTTCTGCCCTAATTAAAATACAAGGGAATAATGTTTAATTCAATTAAATTGAAACCACATGATATTGTTTGGTATGTGGAATGGTTAATTAGAACCTCTAAGAGTCTATTGCTATGATGATTGATTGAATAGGCTAGTGATTGTTTGTATTTGATTGATTGTGTATTAGACGAGAACGTTGCCGGATATATCAAGGAGGAGGGATTTGCAGAACCTGAAGACCAAGACCAAGATCACTTTGCCGAGCAAGGCAAGCTACTCTCTGAGCTTGCACCCAACTTATGTATCTAGATTTACAAGTCCTTTTTAAAAGCAAAGGTTTACAAAAAAAAAACCTTTTTCAAAAGTATATAGAGATTATTTTGCCACCATATGTAGAAGTATATACTAAAACTATAGGATGGAAAAACAAGGTTGTTTATTCAAAACTCCTTTGAAAACTTGTGTGGATATATAGCACCAAGATGTGGTGTTGAAATAAGGAAATGGAGAAAGATGGTTTTAGGAAAAGCACATTGTGTCCTAGTACTCAGTCAAGCAACCGATACTCTGTGCGACCACATTTACCCACATATGGGAAAGGGCTTAGTCATATAGTTTGCTCTTATTAGTATGGGACACTGCATCAACGGAGATGACTCCGTTATGCATGAGGGAGTGGTTTGGTGACCTAACCCTGACCTGGATCCTCACTCAAAAATCTATGAGTAGATAAGGAGGAGGATAGAAGGATGTCCGTATACACCGCCAGATAAAACCTATGAGTCCTCACGCTTAGGGTTTCCGACGGGAAACTGGACTGAGTGTAGATGGGATTGTTCATAGGGGCAGGATCCTATACTAGCATGAGCAAAGGAAAGACTAGGGTCGGTGACTCAACTTCGCATACCACGGGTATGGCGAAGCGTGGCTGACACGATGAGTTATCGAATGAGTGTGGGAAAAGCGTGCTACCTCTGCAGAGGGTAATTAAACTATTCGAATAGCCGAGTCCTCGGATATGGACAGTTGAGAGACCCTACTTTGACCATGTGCAAGTTTTGGGAAAAGAATTGAGTTTTAAAAGAAAAAGAAATTGGAGAATGTTCCATACACCTATACCAACGGATCAGTATGAGGTAGTTGGAGAATGATTACCATAATGGTTTATGGTCGGAAAAGGAGGAGTTTTTGAAGAAAACTAATAACATTGAGATATTAAGAATAGTTATGATTTTCTTATCTTCTTCAACAAAGATATAGAGATGTCTTAAATAAATAAAAGTGTGAAACTAAAATTGAGACTAGTGCACTCATGTTGGAGTAGTTTGCGAGTACATTCAAATGTACTCATACTAGCTTTGTCTCTGGCTATTGTCGTAGCCAGACTTCGAGGAGTCCTACGCCCAGGAAGAGTATGGCGACATCTATGCCAACTAAGGATCTTCATAAGTCGACTGCCTGTCGGGTCACCGCTAGGATTTGATGTCTACTACGCCTTATTTCCGCTGATTGTTTTGGTTTGGCCCTTGAAGGCACCTATGTAAGACTTGGTCTAGATGACCATTTTATGTAAGACTTTAATTCGGTATTGTAATGGATGTAAACTTTGGTATTCAATTCGGGTTATGTGCAACGACAGACTGATCATGGGATCGTTGTGTTAAGCATAATCGGGTATTTCGGACAGTTAGTCCGGGGTCCCCACAATCACTCATAAAACCGCCGGCCCGGGGCTGGGGAGTTGGCGGTATGGTAGCGGGCGAGCTACCTTGGGGCCGCTTTCCCCTGGAAAGAAGCCTGGTCGGCAACCTGGAAGTTGCCGCCCGTTCGCTGTCAATAAAGCAAGCACAGCCGGATGAATGCCATTATTAGAGGAATTCGACGACTATTTGAGGCGGAAGTGAGTACCTTCGGGGGATGTTAATCCCCGCATTCTCGCCGAGGTCGACGAGCACCGGCTCGGTAGCCGCTGCGGTCCGTTTCTTCCTCTCGGCATTCACCGTAGAGGAAGCAGGGCCGGACGCCTTGCGCTTCTTGGTCTTCCCGGTTTCCGACTCGTAGAAGCCGGGAGCCAGGTCATCCTCCCCCAGGGCAGAGAGCTGAGAAAGAAGGCAAGTGTTAATAGGACTCTAGTAAACCGGCAAAGGCCGTCAAAGAAGGGTAATAAGTAGGGTATCTACCTCAAGGGGAGGGTTGTCATGGGTGTGCATGGGCACACCTTCCGCCGCCTTCACCAGCCCTTCTTTGACAAGGCCGCAAAGTCGGAACTCCAGGTCGGCAGCTGGTAACCCCTCTTCGCTTACGCGAAGAGAGGCTGTGGCAGTAGGCGAATACTGACACATCTTGTGCGGGCTGTACCGCAGGGGCAGTATCTACCGGCTAAGCCAGCAGATGACGGTATCCACCCCATCCAACAAGGGGGGAGCCATGTGCGGGTGAGGAACTCGATCCGCCTTTGAATAAAGCGGAGTTCCTCCGTCAACTTGGGGACCGCCTCGTCCCAGCATGGCCTGGGCATAGGTGGCGTGTTGACAAAGTCCGGGACGCCAAATTGGCGCCCCGGTGCTGCCATGTCCTGGCAGTAGAAGAAGGTGGACGTCCAGCCCTTGACGGACTCGATGTATGGTATCTTGGGATACCATTGGCGTCCTTGGCGGCAGTTGAAAGTGACACTGCCGCAGGTCGCCAGTCCGCCGTCCGGCACAGTCTGGCGCCGGCAACGGAAGCAGTATCTGAAGAAGTCTAAACTGGGCCTAATACCTAGATAGCCCTCAAACAAAGCTGTGAAGCCGGCTAAGACTAATATGCTATTGGGCACTATATTGTGGGCCTGGAGCCCGTAGTGATCTAACACCTCGCTAAAGAAGGCGGAAGGCGACAAGGCCATTCCTCTAACTAAGTGGGAGGTGAGGATTACCCGCTCCCCGGCTTTCAGAGGACGTCCCCAAAGGCGGATCTCCATTGGCAGTCCTCCCGAGTCGGGAGGTAGCCGACGGCCTCCAAGTCTTGGAGTGCTTCTTCGTCGACGATAGAGGGAAGCCAATAGCGCGACCCAGGGTCGGCTACTTCCTCCTTCTCGTCGGCGGGTGCACTTTTCGACGCCGCTGGCACGGCGGAAGACGAAGGAGCCAAGGAGACCGCCGCCTGAGCGTGTGCGGTGGGAGTCAGAGGGGCGACGGTCGCGACATTGCCTGTCGCCACCGTCGCGAGGCGTGACGCTGCGCCGCCCATCACCGCTGCGGAGGTGGTCTCGGCCGCCGGGCCGCTGGACGCAGGAGAAGGGATGTTCTGGCCGGTGGATATCGCTGTACTCGAGGGTCGCCGGAGAAGAATGCTCGCCGGAGTTTGCTCGATGAAAAGAGCGGGAGAGCGGGAGAGCAATGGGTAGAGGAGAGCAGGAGCAGGGGTGAAAAATGAACCGTTCGACTCCCTATTTATAGGCCCAGGCGTTATTTCATGTGCAACGGAGTTGATAGTCGGACACGTGTCTAGCATCCGCTGCAACGCATGATCGCACGATCTCCACGCCTCCTCTTTTCCCGCGATTTGCAATCATGACATGATTTTCGCTTTGGCCGGTTTCAAACTGTCGTGAGCCGCCTGGCGATGTCCGTCAAGAAATATGTTCAGCAAAGTTTGGATTAGCCGTCTTTTCCCATGTTGGATAAAGGCGGCCGTGTGCCAACATCGGGGCACCCGCGCCCCCATTGTTTTTTCAGAATGGTTCAAGTTCTGCAGCCGCCAACATTGACGAATGAAGTATCAAGAAGAAGAAGCCGGCACCTGGAGAACTTCAACCTTTCTGGGGGCTAATGTTGGGGATATATCAACTAGGGGTATCTCCAACATGGATCAATCCGGCTAGTCCAGGGTGGCCCAAGGGTGGTAAGGCTGAAGCCTGCCGGGCGGCCCAGATAGCTGACGTACAAGGAAGTAGGCAGACGGTCCAAGGAAGGCGAAAGGCCGATGCCCATCAAGCCACCAAGCCCAAGACGGAAGGCGGCAACTAAGCCGGCTAGGTCTAGGACTCTGATTACTTGCCGGACAAGTACTTGCCTTGTATCTTGGGGTCTGGCCGCCTATATAAGCCGGCCACCAGGAAGCCTTTAGGGCACGCCTCAATACGCATCATACACATTGTAACCTGTTCACGGCTATTGCCTCATAGTGAATTATAGCAGCACGTAGGATCTCGCCACCGCTGCGGGATCTGAAGCTGGGTAAACTCGCCGTGTTCAATCCCATCCTCGACGGCACCAACCTTCTTCCCCACAATCCATACGTAGGCTAGAGGACCCCCGTCTCCTATCAATTATGCCGATACCACGACATCGCCTGCACCTGTCAAGGCGGAACATCGACAACGGCGATGCAGTACATCCAGCTCATGCTTACGGATTCAGCATGCGGGTGGCTCACTAGCCAGCGTAAGGACTCCTTCAGAACCTGGGAGGAATTCCAAGATACTTTCATCAAAAGTTTCCTTGGAACATACGCGAGGCCAACAACCTACATCGAGTTGCAAGCCTGCAAGCAAGGAAGGGATGAGTCGCTCCGGTCATACATCCAACGGTGGACACTTCTCCGCAACACTATGGAAGCCGTCTCAGAGGACAGGGTGATGGATGCCTTCATGCACGGCGTCTCCCGTCGCGACCTCCGTGAAGAGTTCAGTAGGCTCCAGCTAAAAACCATGATAGAGCTCATGAAGATAGCCAACCAGTGGGCGGAAGGGGAGGACTACGTCCGCGACAACTCCCCGAAGAACGAAACCGGAACAAGTAACTGGCGAGATGGACGCTAGAAGAAGAAACCACGTTTCACCAACCTCGACTCGATCGAGCTAGTAGAGGCGGGATATCAAACCCCCCGCGATGATGCGCGCGATAGCAATCGCCAGTATGATCAAGGTCGCGAATATAGTCGCAGCGGCGATCAAGGTCGACAGTCAGACCCAGGACAGTACAACCGTAGCGGCGACAGCATCAACCGCAACGACGGAGGCCAGAAACGCGAGTGGAGATGCGCGCTGACCCCAGCCGAGGAGCTGGCGCAACCTTGCAAACACCACATGTTCTGCAACCCGGAAACGGGCAAATGGGGCGACAACCACTTGTTGAAAGACTGCCGTAAAGCACGCAAGATCTACGAGGCCATGCAGCATATCATCACTCCTGTGCCGGCACTGCAGCCAGCCCCGAAGCTTGCTATTCAGGCAGCACACGTGAACAACAACCCAGCACAAGCGGCGGGAGGCTTCCCCCGACAGCAGCCGCAGCATGAAGCCCAACCAATGGCACACGACGCATACCCAGCCGCGCGGGGACAGCTCAACATGATACAGAAGGGATGCCCTTCAAACAGGGTGCAAAAGCTCATCACCCACCAAGTCCTTCAGGCCATCACATGCCCACGCGCAGTACCGAACTACCTGAGAGGGTCAGAGACACCGATCACATTATCCAGGGCAGACCACCCGTCAGATGTACCTCGACATGGGCACGCTGCCCTGGTAGTTGAAGCCCTGATCGGAGACTACAACCTGAAGAAGGTATTCATGGATGGAGGCAGTGGCATTAACATCATATTCTCCGACACCTTGAGAAGGATGAACAAGTCGACTGAGAAGCTGCCGGAGTCTGAGACCACCTTCCACGGCATAGTATCAGAGCAAGCAATCACGCCCATGGGAACGATCACGCTCGACGTCATCCTCGGCACACCCGCACACTTCAGGAGAGAGTCGATTGACTTTGAGGTCGTCGACTGGAAGTCGCAATACCATGCTATACTTGGTTGCCCAAACTTCGCCAGGTTCATGGCAGTACCCCACTACGCCTACCTGATGATCAAGTTGCCCGGACCAAAAGGAATAATTACGGTGCGCGGCGACTTCGACCGCTCCAACAGCTGCGACCGTGAGTTCAGCATGATCTCTGAGTTCTTCGGGGTCGAAGAGCACTTCAAGGACATAGCGCCCGACAATGACAAGACCGTCTTTCCACCCCGCAAGAAGCCAGCCAAGGACGCCGCCTTCAACACCAAGTCCATCCGACGGACAGCAGCAAGACGGTCAAAGTATCATCAAGCCTGACCCCCGCATAGGAAAGCGCGCTCGTCGAGTTTCTACGTGAGAACTGGAAAATCTTTGCATGGCAACCCTCTGACATGCCAGGAATACCCAGGAATCTCGCCGAGCACTCCTTAAAAGTTCACAAGGACGCCAGACCCGTCAGCAAGCCATGCGACGCTTCTCCGGGCCCAAACAGGACGCAATCACCATGGAAATCGACCGACTGCTACACGCCAAGTTCATCCGAGAAATTAAGGACTCGGACTGGGTCGCCAAGCCTGTCCTAGTACAGAAGAAGAAGACAAAGAAACTACGCATATGCGTCGACTTCACCGCCGTCAACAAATGTTGCCCCAAGGATCACTTCCCGCTCCTGCGGATAGATCAGATCATCGACTCGACAGCAGGCTGCGAGCGCCTGTCTTTCCTGGACGCCTACTCAGGCTACCAGCAAATCAGACTGAACGTCGACGATGGAGAAAAAACTGCATTCATCACACCTGACGATGTCTTTTGCTATCAGACAATGCCCTTCGGGTTAAAGAACGTTGGCGCCACATAGCGTACAATGCAAGCATGCCTTAAAGGGCTCATCGGGCAAATTGTCCAGGTCTACGTCGATGACATCGTTGTCACGACCCGAAAGGAAGACACCCTAGTCGCCGACCTCCGCAAGGTCTTCGCGGCGCTCGACGAATATCAGATCAAGCTGAACCCAGATAAGTGCATCTTCGGCATGCCAGCCGGAGAGTTGCTGGGGTACCTCGTCTCTGCAAGAGGAATCAAAGCAAATACTGAGAAGGTGCAGAACATACTCACAATGCCAGCACCAACCAAACACCGTGAGGTGCAACGATTAGCTGGTCAAGTCGCAGCACTCAGCCGGTTCATAAGTTGGGTGAGAAGGCTCTGCTTTCTACCAACTTATGAAGAAGATGGACAAGTTCGAGTGGACAGAGGAAGCGCAAGACGCATTCGACCAACTCAAAAAGACCCTGACGACTTCCCTAGTACTGGTGGCACCACTGGAGAACGAGCCGCTCTACCTCTACGTCTCAGCAACCAACAGGGTGGTGAGCACTTGTAGCGTACCTGCACTTTAAATAAGGCAGATACCTGTGTATAGTGCAAATCACTGGATCGATTCGTTTGCACACACATTTTACGATGTAATATCACAACAAAGTATCAATTTTATTACATCGATGATCCAGACTTACAAAATATTCAATACAAGTTGCATAGCATAAAGCTAGCTTTGAAAAGAGTAAACAACGGAAATACAATAGCAGTGAGTCTCTATCACTTTCATGCTGCCACAGGCGAAAACAAGTTGGTTGTAGACTCGAAACCTTTAAATCAAACCTCACTCGTCATCTGAACAATCTGCAATAAGAAAAATATTGCAACAACGTGGGTCAGATTCCATTAAAAATGGAGTCTGGCAAGTGACACTATGGTGGACACTTAATGGAATAACTCTATAGCCTATATGCATATTTGACTGGTGGAGTTCAAGACTATTTTGCATAAAGCCAATTTTTCCTACTCTTTTGAGAACACTTTCTTCAAATTAAGACAAGTATGGCATGAAAACCATAATCTCATCTTCCCTTGTGCACCCATCAAGTTTTATTTCTGAAGTTGGAATGATGGAATCCTCCGTTGATGTCCGTGATCAGCTGCTCAAATTGTCCATACCGGGGACACGGCTAAGTACTTAGTTTTACACTCTGCAGAGGTTGTGCACTTTCACCATTGTACCCATTCAACCCAAACTATCCTTTAAACACTTATAGTGATAAGGAAAGGAGAAGAATGAGACGAGATCTTTCAGAAGCAATTTCCCTCCCACTCTGGCTTGACCCGTTCCACCTAACATCCCCCTACATCTGCTTGTCAAGCCGGAGAGAGTCCACGCAACATAATTGATAAAGCCAGAGCCCATATGGAAATGGCTGCACTGGAAGCAATCGTCACTCGGAGTTCTTCAGATTCCTCTGTTCCTGGGTGGCCATTCACAAGTGTACATACTCCAGGAACCATAGATATGGACCTGAGTAGCCACTCAACATAAACCATACAACCACTTACCACCCAGGTGTTTCATTCTTAACTTAGAAGAATTTAGATATTCACAAAACAACATTTGCATAGCATCAATAATTCTACTAAGTATTGTATAGGAGCCTAGACACAGGAATAAGGAATTTCTACACAGGTTTAGCATAGCAATATACTATCCTACACATGCTTATATAAAAATACACAAAGTAATGCATATAGAAAATAATAGGAAGTTTATGAGGTGTGCCACTTGCCTTTGAATGATGTCGTTGTTCACAAACTCTTTTCAACAACAAACGTTTGCTCTCCGTTCAATCTAAACAAACAACAATACAATAATCATAAAACAAAACAAAACAACACATACAAACAAGTTTCTTAAACTTCTAAGGAAAACATGACATGCATGATATGCAAAATATTTCTAAGGACTGAATGCATGTCATGCCATGAAAATCTTTTTGGTCAGAAATGACTAAGGACTATGGTCAAGTTGGATAAAAATAACTTTGTTAAAATTTTATCTTGAATAAGCACTTTAATGACTTAGTCATGATGTGCATAAAATACTTAGAGAAAATACTAACTCTATTCTTCAAGGTGATCAACGATTATTAACAACTCTTCGTAAATTGGATACTAGGATCCAACAAATTTCAAGGTGATAATATCATGATCAAAAATTGTTTAAGTCTAAAGTGAATGACAAGGCTAGGAAGGAGGGAAAGATAGAAAGAAAGATGTAGTTGGTCTTTCAGGCTTCATCTCCAGACTTGTAATGTTCTCCTTGGTGATGTCTTGATTGAATTCTTGGTAGACTTGAATAATCTTCAGACTTGATGATTTTTTATCACCTAGGCTGGTCTTGGATTTACTTAGTCTTCATGAAGTCTCAGAGAAGAAAGGAGAATTGAAAGGAGAGGGAGCAAGACTTAGAAAATATTTCTGGTTGGTCTTCAGGAACTTCCTCTTGTTTTTTATTCTAAGTGCTTCTACTTCTTGGAGATTCTTCTAGAGTCTTGTTTTGGCTAAGTCCTTCATTCGTCTTCTAGCTCCATGTTGAAAATCCTAAGTGTCTAAGTGTATCACTTTACCAAAATGCTAAGTTAAAAATATTTCTAACTTAGAGAAAATGGGGAAGGAGTTTTCTTATGGGAAATATAAGTACAAAATAAAATATGATATGCATAAAATGCAATTTTTAATCACATGAACAATTATGCTAATGCAATTTAATTAATTTCTATTTTCACAAAATATAATAAAGGAATAAATATAAGATTAAAGTTTTATGTGATTTCATTTTTTATAAGAAATTTTTATAATAAGTATTAATAGACAGAGGGGATTAAAATTAATTTATAGCAATTTGATTTACTAAAAAATAATGTTTATATCAAAAGTTATGTCAAATTTTCTCAAACATCATATTTTGAATTTGAATAAATCTAAATTTCTCAAGGTTGGAAAACAACAGAACTAGCACAATCTATAGGTCATGGGCTTTTCAAAGATATTTTATTGACAAATTTTGACCTTACAGAATTAAAACTATAATTAAAATAATGTTTTACATGTTTCTGTAAATACAAAGTTAGTGCACGACTAAAATAAAAGTTTTTATTATACCACTATTTTCTACACGTTCATACGATTCCATAGACTACAAAAACATCAAAAACGGAGTTACGGTTGATTTAATATGAATTTGGGAAGTTATGTCTAGTCAGAAAAACGAAAATATTGAGTTGGTGACCTATGACGTTTTTCTAATGGCTGCTACCCTTCATCAAGTGATATGTACGTAACAAGATAGAAGGAAGCACAACAGGAGCTCACCGGCGAGAGAAGATGACAGCGGCGGTGGATCGGCCGGGCGATCGCAGGCGGACGCGGACGGTCGGCGTGCTGTGGTCGTCGGCGATGGGTGTGGACGGCGACGACGTTTCGGAAGCTCCCGGACGCGAGGAAGAGGACGGCGACGCGCAGATGGACATGGCGGAGCGGAAGACGGTGTCGGAGTTGAGCGGCGATTCCCGGAGCTGCGAGGAGAGGCCGACGAAGTGGCGACGACGACGATGACCTTCGGGTCGAGCTCGGCCTCCACGATTTGGCTGTGGAAATGAAGCAAGGAGGGTGTTTAAAGGAGCGCACGGACGTGGGAAAGAGTAAGGACCAAGAATCGGCGGCGGGGACTCACTCTGCTCGCCGGAATCAAAGAAATAAGGTGGCGGTCGAGCGAAACTCCGGCGAAGAAGTTCGTCGGCCTAGGGGCGTATTGGAGAGGGCTTTTGGGGGGAATGGAGGAGAAGGTCGAGGGCTATCTATAGGAACCAACCGTGCTTGATTTGGTGCAGTAATTTGCCCGCAATCAATCGAAGATTAATTTCGACCAAAAACGTCCATGTCTAATGGCGGACGAAATTAGAGCAATTTAGGGTGTTTAAGAGAGGGCTTTTATGCGGGAATGAAAGAGGAGATCAAGGGCTTTAATTAGAAAGAAACGGTGCGTCATTTCGTGCTCTAAATCGCCGGGAATCAATTCGGGAAGGATGCACGGAGCGGTTTTCTTGTGCGTGCGTTTTTGCTTTCCGTCCCAGCTTGAAGACGAGCTGACGTCACGCAGACGTCAGCGATTTTTTTTCTTATTTCTTTGATAACTTTTGATTTAAGACTCCAAATTAAGTCAAATAAATTTCTAAAAATTTGTAAAAATAATATCTTTGTGTTATTGTGGGCATGTTTTGAACACTTTTCAAAAAGCAAAATTTTGAATTATTGATTAATTACAAATTTGACACTTAATGTCAAATTTGAAAAACTGGCTTAAATAATTTCGTTTTTGGCTAAATAAAATTTATAAAAATACAACACTTATATAAGTTTAAAATTAAGTTATTTAAACTCATTTTCCAACATTAAATCATTTTTGGCTTTAGTACAATATTAAATAACATCACACATTTATTTGAAATGAAAAGGGAAATATAATGTATTCATTTTTAATTCAAAATATTTTGTGCACCATTAAGTTTTATACTATGGTAAATAATTTTAAAACTCTATAAAATACCTTTGGAAAAGATTTTAGATTTATTTCATTTCTGATATCGAATATATTCATGAGAGTCACTTTATGTTTTGAACATTAATGAAAATCATTTAAGCTAAGGAAATGTTTATTTGGATAATTCATTAATTTTATAATCTATGAAGTTTTAAAGTTATAACCTATAGACTTGTAATTTCCAAAACTATGTTTTGATCTCATGTAAGATAATGAAACCTATTTGACAATTTGACCATGTTTTAAATAGTTTAAAAAGGATACTTCTAAGTATTATTTTAATTTATGAATAGTTATGGCTAAGTTATTTAAATCAAATACTTACAAAGAGACTTTTTTATTATGAAAATGGTTTGAGAGTTTGTAAATTATTTTTCAATTTACATATTTAGTTTTTAACAAATACAATGGATATTATAATGTTTAACTTGAAACAACTTTTTAAATAATGATTATTTGAGATATTAAAGATATTAATTTTTTTCAATATGCTTGAGGTCTTTTATATTTGGTTTTCTTATGCATTTTAATATTTTATTTTAATCAAACAAAAGTTTTAAATTTTAGTGATTTTTAAACATTCCAAAATGTTGGGATGTTACAGACTACCACCCTTAAAAGGAATCTCGTCCCCGAGATTCGGAGAGGCTAGGAAGACAAAGCAAATGCTTGAATGATTCTGATAACTCGGGATGTTTTGAGAAATGAAATTTCTGACATGGAAACTGGAAACTAGCAGGGGATGAATTTTCTGATTGGGGAGGCTCGAAAGAAAGATGGTTTGGGATCTCTGGGTTTAAGGCAGCTGGGTTAGAATTATCTGGGTGGCTACCACCCTTAAAAGAAATTTTTGTGGTCAGTCTAGAAACTTTGTTTAATCTTGTTTATTTCTCCGATGTAGAGCGTACAAGTATTCAAAATACAATGGCATGTGGTGGATATAGAAAGTTTTAGCCCTCACGTTTTCCACTCGGTCCTTGGAGAGATTTATCCTTCTTCCTCTCAGGGCATCTGCTGACATAGTGTCCCTTTTCTTTGCACTTGTAGAAACTTATGTGGCTAAGATCCTTCTTGCATTTAACCTTTTGTCCTTGTTCCTCCAGGGTCTTCATGAGAGACTGTTGTATTCCTTCCTTGGTTTGCTGGATAGCGTGTTGCACCAACGGATAAAGTTGACACTGAATTGGGACATGGTTTGTTCCTTCACAGGAAGCAAGTAACCTGACTTGTGGGGCATCCTTTAACTAGATGTCTGGTATGACCATGGGGCCACTCATCCGAACATTCTTTGGACGTATGTCCTATCTCTCCACAAGTTTTGCATGCCTTTAGTTTGGTCATAAGGTTCTCTTCAAAATCACTGTGGTTTTGATCAATCTTAGGCAGTTGGTCATTGATCAACTTCCACAGCTGACTCTGCTTCTCTAATAGTAGTCGCATAGTTGTATGCAAATCATTGGTGTTGGTATTGGGGTGAGACATCTGTTTGGTTTAGAAAGCAATGAGTTGAATTATTTGTACTTATGGAGGAATCCTAGTTCAATAAAACAAAACAAGGTAACCAATCTATAACATAATCAATCAACATCTAACAAACATCAAGCAACAAGGTTCACAACAAACAAACAATCTAGTATTGTCATATAGCCAAGTTGATATGATCAATACACTAACACGATATCGTCATTCTATTTAGGTGGTGGTCAAATCTACCTCCTTCGTGAGTGCTTCAAGTTCTTGTTCAACTTTCTTGGATATCTTAGAAGTGTTGGCCGAATCCTGTTTCTTCAGTGGTCTTCCATGCATGTAGAACTTCATGTTGAATTGAAACTTCTCTATATGAAGCAGTAGAATCAGACTTAGACTACAAGAACATGATCATCTAGAAAAAGATAAGAGGTTTTCAGAAGGTTGATAGTCGATGAGAGTATGAGGAAGATAAAATGAAAAGTTTTATTTCAGAAAAGTGAATAAAATAGATTTTCAATCCTATGGTCAAATCCTATTTCTATCCAAACCTAGGGTTTCAAACCTACAGGCAACACAGTGCTCTGATACCATCTGTAGCGTACCTGCACTTTAAATAAGGCAGATACCTGTGTATAGTGCAAATCCCTGGATCGATTCGTTTGCACACACAGTTTACGATGTAATGTCACAACAAAGTATCAATTTTATTACATCGATGATCCAGACTTACAAAATATTCAATACAATTTGCATAGCATAAATCTAGCTTTGAAAGAGTAAACAGCGGAAATACAATAGCAGTGTGTCTCTATCACTTTCATGCTGCCACAAGCGAAAACATGTTTGTTGTAGACTCGAAACCTTTAAACGAAACCTCACTCGTCATCTGAACAATCTGCAATAAGAAAAATATTGCAACAACGTGGGTCAGACTCCATTAAAAATGGAGTCTGGCAAGTGACACTATGGTGGACACTTAATGGAATAACTCTATAGACTATATGCATATTTGGCTGGTGGAGTTCAAGGCTATTTTGCATAAAGCCAATTTTTCCTACTCTTTTCAGAACATTTTCTTCAAATCAAGACAAGTATGGCATGAAAACCATAATCTCATCTTCCCTTGTTCACCCATCAAGTTTTATTTCTGAAGTTGGAATGATGGAATCCTCCGTTGACGTCCGTGATCAGCTGCTCAAATTGTCCGTACCGGGGACACGGCTAAGTACTTCGTTTTACAATCTGCAGAGGTTGTGCACTTTCACCATTGTACCCATTCAACCCAAACTATCCTTTACACACTTATAGTGACAAAGAAAGGAAAAGAATGAGACGAGATCTTTCAGAAGCATTTTCCCTCCCACTCTGGCTTGACCCGTTCCACCTAACATCCCCCTACATCTGCTTGTCAAGCCGGAGAGAGTCCACGCAACATAATTGATCAAGCCAGAGCCCATATGGCAATGGCTGCACTGGAAGCAATCGTCACTCGGAGTTCTTCAGATTCCTCTGTTCCTGGGTGGCCATTCACAAGTGTACATACTCTAGGAACCATAGACATGGACCTGAGTAGCCACTCAACATAAACCATACAACCACTTACCACCCAGGTGTTTCATTCTTAACTTAGTAGAATTTAGATTTTCACAAAACAACATTTGCATAGCATCAATAATTCTACTAAGTATTGTATAGGAGCCTAGACACAAGAATAAGGAATTTCTACACAGGTTTAGCATAGCAATATACTATCCTACACATGCTTATATGAAAATACACTAATAATGCATATAGAAAATAATAGGAAGTTTATGAGGTGTGCCACTTGCCTTTGAATGATGTCGTTGTTCACAAACTCTTTTAAACAACAAACGTTTGCTCTCCGTTCAATCTAAACAATATAAACAAACAACAATACAACAATCATAAAACAAAACAACACAACACATACAAACAAGTTTCTTAAACTTCTAAGGAAAACATGACATGCATGATATGCAAAATATTTCTAAGGACTGAATGCATGTCAAGCCATGAAAATCTTTTAAGTTAATGCCAGGAGATGTGTTGGTCAGAAATGACTAAGGACTATGGTCAAGTTGGATAAAAATAACTTTGTTAAAATTTATCTTGAATAAGAACTTTAATGACTTAGTCATGATGTGCATAAAATACTTAGAGAAAATACTAACTCTATTCTTCAAGGTTATCAACAATTATTAACAACTCTACGTAAATTGGATACTAGGATCCAACAAACTTCAAGATGATAATATCATGATAAAAAATTGTTTAAGTCTAAAGTGAAAGACAAGACTAGGAAGGAGGGAAAGATAGAAAGAAATATGTAGTTGGTCTTCCAGGCTTCATCTCCAGACTTGTAATATTCTCCTTGGTGATGTCTTGATTGAATTCTTGGTAGACTTGAATAATCTTCAGACTTGATGATTTTTGTATCACCTAGGATGGTCTTGGATTTACTTAGTCTTTATGAAGTCTCAGAGAAGAAAGGAGAAATGAAAGAGAGAGGGAGCAAGACTTAGAAAATATTCTGGTTGGTCTTCATGAACTTCCCCTTGATTTTTCTTCTAAGTGCTTCTAATTCTTGGAGATTCTTCTAGAGTCTTGTTTTGGCTAAGTCCTTCATTGGTCTTCTAGCTGCATGTTGAAAATCCTAAGTGTCTAAGTGTATCACTTTACCAAAATGCTAAGTTGAAAATATTTCTAACTTAGAGAAAATGGGGAAGGAGTTTTCTTTATGGGAAATATAACTACAAAATAAAATATGATATGCATGAAATGCAATTTTCAATCACATGAACAATTATGCTAATGCAATTTAATTAATTTCTATTTTCACAAAATATAATAAAGGAATAAATATAAGATTAAAGTTTTATGTAATTTAATTTTTTATAAGAAAATTTTATAATTAGTATTAATAGACAGAGGGGATTTAAATAAATTTATAGCAATCTGATTTACTCAAAAATAATGTTTATATTAAAAGTTATGTCAAATTTACTCAAACATAATATTTTGAATTTGAATAAATCTAAATTTCTCAAGGTTGGAAAACAACAGAACTAGCACAATCTAGAGGTCATGGGCTTTTCAAAGATATTTTATTTACAAATTTTGACCTTACAGAATTAAAACTATAATTAAAATAATGTTTTACATATTTCTGTAAATACCAAGTTAGTGCACGACTAAAATACAAGTTTTTATTATACCACTATTTTCTACACGTTCATACGATTCCATAGACTACAAAAGGATCAAAAACGGAGTTACGGTTGATTTAATATGAATTTTGAAAGTTATGTCTAGTCAGAAAAACGAAAATATTGAGTAGGTGACCTATGACATTTTTTAATGGCTGCTACCCTTCATCAAGTGATATGTACGTAACAAGATAGAAGGAAGCACAGCAACAGCTCACCGGCGAGAGAAGATGACGGCGGCGGTGGATCGGCCGGGCGATCGCAGGCGGACGCAGACGGTCGGCGTGCTGTGGTCGTCGGTGACGGGTGTGGACGGCGCCGACGTTTCGGAAGCTCCCGGACGCGAGGAAGACGACGACGACGCGCAGCTGGACACGGCGGAGCGGAAGACGGTGTCGGAGTCGAGCGGCGATTCCCGGAGCTGCGTGGAGAGGCGGACGGAGTGGCGACGGCGACGATGACCTTCGGGTCGAGCTCGGCCTCCACAATTTGACTGTGGAAATGAAGCAAGGAGGGTGTTTAAAGGAGCGCACGGACGTGGAAAAGAGTAAGGACCAAGAATCGGCGGCGGGGACTCACTCTACTCGCCGGAATCAAAGAAATACGGTGGCGGTCGAGCGAAACTCCGGCGAAGAAGTTCGTCGGCCTGGGGGCGTATTGAAGAGGGCTTTTGGGAGGGGGGAATGGAGGAGGAGGTCGAGTGCTATCTATAGGAACCAACCGTGCTTGATTTGGTGCAGTAATTTGCCCGCAATCAATCGGAGTTTAATTTCGACCAAAAACGCCCATGTCTAATGGCGGACAAAATTAGAGCAATTTAGGGCGTTTAAGAGAGGGCTTTTATGGGGTAATGAAAGAGGAGATCAAGGGCTTTAATTAGAAATAAACGGTGCGTCATTTGGTGCTCTAAATCGCCGGGAATCAATTCGGGAAGGATGCACAAAGCGGTTTTCGCGTGCGTGCGTTTCTGGTTTCCGACCCAGCTTGAAGACGAGCTGACGCCACGCTGACATCAGCGATTTTTTTTTATTTCTTCGATAACTTTTGATTTAAGACTCCAAATTAAGTCAAATAAATTTCTAAAAATTGGTAAAAATAATATCTTTGTGTTAAACCAGTTGTGGGCATGTTTTGAACACTTTTCAAAAATCAAAATTTTGAATTATTGATTAATAACAAATTTGTCACTTAATGTCAAATTTAAAAACATGGCTTAAATAATTTCGTTTTTGGCTAAATTTTTTTATAAAAATACAACACTTATAGAAGTTTAAAATTAAGTTATTTAAACTCATTTTCCAACATTAAATCATTTTTCGCTTTAGTACAATATTAAATAACATCATACATTTATTTGAATTGAAAAGGGAAATATAATGTATTCATTTTTAATTCAAAATATTTTGTGCACCATTAAGTTTTACATTATGATAAATCATTTTAAAACTCTATAAAATACCTTTGGAAAAGATTTTAGATTTATTTCATTTCTGATATTGAATATATTCATGAGAATCATTTTACGTTTTGAACATTAATGAAAATCATTTAAGCTAAGGAAATGTTTATTTAGATAATTCATTAATTATATAATCTATGAAGTTTTAAAGTTATATTCAAAATATTTTGTGCACCATTAAGTTTTATATTATGATAAATCATTTTAAAACTCTATAAAATACCTTTGGAAAAGATTTTAGATTTATTTCATTTCTGATATTGAATATATTCATGAGAATCATTTTATGTTTTTAACATTAATGAAAGTCATTTAAGCTAAGGAAATGTTTATTTGGATAATTCATTAATTATATAATCTATGAAGTTTTAAAGTTATAACCTAAAGACTTTTAATTTCCAAAACTATGTTTTGAACTCATGTAAGATAATGAAACCTATTTGACAATTTGACCATGTTTTAAATAGTTTAAAAAGGATACTTCTAAGTATTATTTTAATTTCTGATTAGTTATGGCTAAGTTATTTAAATCAAATACTTACAAAGAGACTTTTTATTATGAAAATGGTTTGAGAGTTTGTAAAGAGTTGGTAAGCTCCTCTGGGCTAGCAGACATCCTCACAAATCAGCGCGCGACAGGACGAGTCGCCAAGTGGGTTGTCGAACTAGGACCCTGGGGGCTGAAGTACGCTCACCCGAAATCGATCAAGGCCCAATTCCTTCCAGAGTTCACCACCGAGTAGATAGAAGCCCAGCTGCCAGATATCCCCGTCTTGTCCAACGCATGGACAATGTACTTCAACGGCTCCAAAAAGTTCAGAGCGGCAGGGGCAGGAGTCATCCTCGTCTCCCCCAAAGGCGACAAGTTGAAATACGTCCTGCAGATGGACTTCCCAACACCCTCCAACAACGAAGCAGAGTACGAGGCCCTAATCCATGGCATGCGGATGGCCAAGAACTGCGGCGCCACTCACCTCATGATCTACGGAGACTCCTACCTCGTCGTGCAGCAAACCATGAAGTCCTGCGACGCCATCGCCAATAACATGATCCCCTAAAGAGACCTGTACAACCAGCTGGAGGGCACTTCGACGGCTGCGAGTTGCGGCACATTGGCCGCGAAAGCAACGAGGAAGCCGACATCCTCACCAACATGGGGTCAGACAAGGTACCAGTGCCACCCGGGGTCTTTCTCGAGCGCATCACGCAGCGGTTCATTAAGCTTCGACCCGCACCAATCCCCTCCACACCTTCAACGAGCACTGCCAACCCGCCAAGCAAAGAAAAGTAACCCATGGAGGTCATCCTGGTCGAAGCCACATGGACAGGCCCATATCTAGCTTACATGCTGCACCAAAGGCTGCCAACCGATCCAGTCGAAGCCAAGCGCATCATCCGGCGCTCCAAAAGTTTCACCGTCATCAACGGTGAGCTCTACAAGAGAAGCATCTCAGGAATTCTACAAGGTGCGTAGATCAAGTCGACGGCCAAGCTATCCTACTCGACATTCATGTCGGTATCTGCGGGCATCACGCCAGCAGTCGGGCCTTGGTGGCCAAAGCACTACGAGCCGGGTTCTACTGGCCAACAACTATGCAAGACGCCGAAGATCTAGTAAGGAAGTGTCCTGGATGCCAAGAGTTCGCAAACAAGCCACACGCGCTGGCGTCCGCGCTAAAGACAATACCAATAGCCTGGCCCTTCGCCCAATGTGGGCTGGACATGGTAGGACGGCTCAAAAAATCCTCACCCGGAGGACACACTCATCTCCTGGTCGCAGTCGACAAATTCACCAAGTGGATCAAAGCCGTGCCTATCACAAGTTCGACTGCATCATAAGCAGTTAACTTCATCAGGTCCATCATCTTCAGATTCAGGGTACCAAACGACATCATTACGGACAGTGGCTCGAACTTTACAGACTACGCATCTGTCTCGCACCCCAGTCCAACGGGCAAGTCGAGAAAGCCAACGGTCTAGTCTGCAACGACATCAAGAAGCGCCTGCGAGTACCGCTGAGACGCGCCGCGGGCGCATGGGTCGAAGAACTGCCATCAGTACTCTGGAGCCTACGAACCACGCCAAACAGGTCCACCCAGTACACTCTGTTCTTCATGGTGTATGGCGCAGAGGCGGTCTTGCCCTGCGACATCAAGTTTGACGCACCACGGGTGGTGGCCTACGACAAATCAGACGAGGAAGAAGCACTCGAAGACGACATGGACGTCCTCGACGAAGCCCGGGACATCGCTCTAGCACGGTCAGCCGTGTACCAGCAAGACCTATGCAACTACCACGGACGGAGGCTGCGGCCAAGGGCATTCGTCAAAGGAGACCTAGTCCTCCGCCTCAAGCAGAAAAAGGTGCACAAACTCGCCTCCCCATGGGAGGGCGGTGGCGGAGCTTACCGCCTGAAGGAATCGAAGACGGGAGCAGTCTGCAGCAACGCATGGAACGTCGCACAACTTCGTCGTTTTTACGCCTAGTTGACTCCATCATTGTACCAAAGCAAGCATGCTAAGGCGGCAGGTTTCAGACGCACTCTTTCCCTTACCAGGGCACCTAAGGGGACTGGAAGGGTTTTAACCAGGCGGCGTGCTCGTAAGAATCAATAAAGTGATTTATGGAACAAGCTCTCCCCTTAACTTTTTCAGTCAAAAAGAAATCCCTAACCTAGGCCGCCACTCGAACCACTCGAGGGCAGCGCCATACAGGTCAAGTCAAAGCCTAGGCCACCAATCGAACCACTCGGGGGCTGCGCCATACAGGCCCCATTCATAAAATCCTAGGACGCTACTCGATCCACTCGGGAGCCGCGCCATACATGTCAAGTCAAAAATCCTAGGCCGCCGCCCGGCACACTCGGGGGCTGTGCTTTACAGGTATCACTTGAATTCCTAGGCTACCACTCGAACCACTCGGGGGCTGCGCCATACAGGCATTACTCGCAAAATCCTAGGCCGCCACTCGAACCACTGGGGGGCTGCGCCGTATAGGTCAAGTCAAAAAATCCTAGGCCGCCGCCCAGACACACTCGGAGGCTGCGCTTTACAGGGATCACTTGAAAACCTAGTCCACCACTCGAAGCACTCGGGGGCTGCGCCGTACAAGTCCGTGAAAAAACCCTAGGCCGCCACCCGATCCACTCGGGGGCTCCGCCACACAGGTGTAAGTTCATCCTAGGCTGCCACCCAATGCACTCGGGGGCTACGCCACACAGGTCAAAGCAAAAACACAATCCACCGCTTGGGGACTGCGTCGCACTCAATGAACTTGGGGGGGGCACATCGCAAAAGGCACCTATATCTAAGTCGCACTCGATTCACTCGAGGATGCACAACAGATATGCAAACAATCTCAATTGATTTACTTGGGGGCTCCCCCAACCTCATCTAATATACATTGGTATTTACACTCGGCAGATTCGCCTTTTATAACTAATCATCTACAACAGATGTTTGCTACCCTTACTCTGCAGGCTCATCCTTCGGCGCATCGAGTGGCCGCACGAGACGCTCACTCATCGTATGGACGTGCTGAATCATCTGGCGTGCAGCCGGCAAGGTTTCGGCGTAGTCATCCTCCTTAGACAAGCCACCTAGCAACCTCGCCAGAGGGAGATTCGGCCGATGCAGTCGGACGTACGCCAATGCCACGTTCGCCCCGACGACGAGTTGGGCGTCGACAACCTCCTTCAACGCGTCACCTTCGCAGAACCTCTCCAGCAATGTGGCCAACTCGTGGGGTCACCCATTGTGCGGGAAGTACACGCGATGGATATGCCAGAGGGTCTTTCTGCAACCTTCCAGGAGAAAAGCAGCTCGCCACATGCGATCAAGCATACACGCAAGGATCCGCCCTCTCGATCTGTTCGACCAAAAGTGGCGCGCCTCGTGCGAATCACCTGTCGCCTCCCGGGCGACCCGCTCATCGATCCGAGCCTGCTCAGCTTGCCAGTCAGGGTTCACATCTGCATCAAAACATTGAAATCAACACATCGCAAGGAAGAAGAAGTCATAAACAAAGTACTACCAACCTTGCAGCTGTCGACCGATCAAATCAATCTCCCCAAGCAATAATTCTTGGCGTTGAGAGAACTCCGCAACAGGGCGCGACTTAGAGCGTTCCAGCTCCAACTCGGCACGCTTCAGATTTTCCTCGAGTTCGATCACCTTGTTCCTCATGTAGGTGATCAACCGTTGGTCATCCGTGCTTCGCCCAAGAACCGACGTTGTTCGACGATGGCGAACAGGCTTAGTCGAAGGGTAACCTTCTTCATCACCCGCGCTAGTCGCCGCAGCAACTGAAGTGGTCTCGCCCATGTCAGTCTGCCAAGAACCGAAAGTGTCAAAACAGAAAAGTAAATGCGACTTCTCAACCAAGGAGGAATTAAAGTTAAAGAATATATACTTCAGCACAAAACATAAATTCAAGGCCAGAAGACCCGCAAAAGTATAAGTCATTACAAGCTGCAGACTCAAAAGTAGACTACTAAGACCTACACTACAAGACTCCTATGCTACAGACTCCGACTAGGAGCGACTCCTCCGAGCAGCAGCCGCTTCGGTCGCCTTGGCGATGGCCCTCTCGAATGTGGCAACAAGCTTCACAGCCAGCTGAGTAGCCTGCGCCTGCACCCCGCTAAGAGACGTGGTCTTGCCATCGGGCCGCCGAGGGAAGCCGCTGACAACTTTCTCGAAGTCGCTCGCGATTTGATGGCCAAGGAGAAGCTGGGAGGTAAGCTTGGAGCCGCGTACCGTCTGCGTCCGAGTGAAGTCCGCGAGGGCGGTCGCGTCATCTTCAAACGGCCCCGCGAGGGCATCCACGGCAGTTGGCGGCGGCGCGTTAGGGAAGATGCTCCGGTGCATAGTCGCCAGTGCTCCGGTCAATTTCTGCAGCGCCACCATCGATTTTTGCAGCGCCACAGAGGCATACGCGCAGGCACGGTCGAGGAACCCGACCGCGGTAGCTAAGTCGACGTCGTCGCTAGACGAGCCTTCCGGAGGAGCACCTCCGCATTTCTCTGAGCAAAGTATAGAAGTCAACACAAAACAAAACAAGCAAGGACAAAAGTAGGCACCAAGCCAAAAAAACTCACCTCCGAGGACGCCAGCGAGTGCGAGCAGGCGGTCGACCCGGGTCTTCTCCTGGACGACTCGCACATGCTCGCGCTCCTGCGACTCGTGCAATGCCTTCTCCTGCTCCGCCTGAGCCTGAAGCTTCTGCTCCAGCTCCGCAGCTCGCCTCGTGGCCTGGTCCAAGGAGGTGCGCAGCTGATCCCTCTCCTTCTCCAGGCTAACGAAGGCAGCAGCTGCCTCAAGCTGCTGGCGGTAATATGGCTGCAAAGCAAGCAAGAATATATAAAGTTGCGGTCGACTATCCTTGTCACCCGCACCTTCGGGGGCTACTCCCATCGGGTGCGCTGTTCGCGCACCCGATGTAACTATGGAAGAACAAGAAGAACATACATGGTCCAGGAAGTCAGCATCCGCCGAAGTCGCCGCGACAACGTCACTCGGCACCACGGAGCCACCAGTACGCGCGTGCTCCTCGACCACCCGCACAGTAAGCTCACCCGAAAAAGCAGACGTGTGCTCCACTTCGCGTGGATGGGAGCTGACGCCGCCAGAACGGTAGCTGGCACAAGATGTAGTAAAACTCAACTCGAAGCCTGCAAAATCAAGAAGATAACTCAACACAACAGAAAGAAAAGCACGACTAGCCTGGTGGTCTCGACGTCATCGTCGCTACCCTGGGAAATGGATGGCATCCGGGCGAACTCGCGCGACGGCGCAGAGCTGACAGGAGGTGCAGCCCAGGGCTCATCCCAGTCGCCCCGGGACCCTGCACCCGAGGACGACGGTACCACCCTTGCTTAAGAAAGCAATTGTGCATATGAATCGTGCGGAAGACTTGGATCATATAAGTCTCGCATTTTCCAATAAGACGTAATATCACAGTACAATGTCAAATTTATTACAACCGAGAACGAATGATCCAAAAACAGTATTCCTTACAACTTTGCAGAGCTGAAAGCGCTAGCTAAATAAATAAATAGTTCACAAATTATTTCAGAGTTCATACGCAATTCTAAAGATAATCATGGAGCTAAATCATCTCCATGAAGCCACTGGCAATCATGTTGGTTGTAGCTCGAAGACGACCCCCTTACTCCTCATTCGAACAATCTGCAAGGTTTAGTTGCAGCCCAGCTATAAAGGGTCAGCACAATTGAATTATGGTGGCAAGTGACTTTTAAATGCTAATATTCTACTAAGCTATATCTATATGCTTATTTGGCTGGAGGAGCTCAAGGCTATTGCGCAAAGCAAGTTTTCTCCTACTTTTGGTAAACAACTTTTTGAAACAATATCTTCTCTTTATGAGACAATCTCGAGACAAATCCATGTCTCCTACCCATGTTCACCCATCAAAGTTTTATTAAGAAATTGGAATGAAGAGATTTTCAGAAGACAACCTTGTGTAGTCACTCAAATTGTCTGATGCCGGGGACACGGCTAAGATCTTAGGTTTTAACTCTCGAGAGTGTGTGCACTTTCACCATTAGACTCAATCAACCCAAACTATCCTCTACACTCATTTAGTGAGAAGGAAAAGGAGAAGATCAAGACGAGACTTTTCAGAAGTTGCTTTCCCATGATCATACTAAGAGATTACCACCATCCTATCAACCCTACCACCATCAATCTCTTGACCCAGGTCCACATCAACTTACTTTGTCAAGACAGAGCCCATATTGACCAATGGTTGCACGATAAGCAACTAAACTCAGTGTAAACTTAAATCTCATAGCCCTGGGTGGCCATCCACAAGTGAGCATACTCAGGTTAACACCGCATATCATGGCCCCAAGTAAGTGAAAACTATCTTGGGCGAAGACAACCATGAAACTTGGCCCTGAGTAGCCACTCAACTTGAAACCTCCTCGATCGAAACAATCCACCCAGGCATTAAATTAATTTAGTGGAAATTTTCTCTTATCACATCAACCATAAAACAATCATTTTTGCAGCATGTACTTCCACTAAATTATAATAGGGGTCTAACTGGAATTTCTAAGGGTTAACCTAACAGGTTTGCATAGCATACTACAAATCTCCCAAAAACCTATCATGCATACTACTTTGCAAATACTGCTTAAAAATACTAGAAATGCAATAGAATAAAAATGGTAGGTATTTCATGAAGTCACTTGCCTTATGAAAGTTGTCGTTTCTCTCACACTCTTGTCCAAGTCAATAGTTGCTCCCCGTTTCAAACTATATAGTAAGAGGGCATCCAATAAACAAGCAATTCAACAAACACAAAACAAATTGAAACATACAAGCGTAACGAGCCTTCTCGGGAGGGTTTGGTCAAAGGCGTCACATAATTCAATATTGAAAAATAATTAATGTGTTTGGGTTTAGGGTTTCGCCAAGGGATGGTCTAGAGTCAAATTCAACATTTTCAACTCGAAAAGGTTATATGGGTGTTTCCAAAGTTTTCAAAGGAATGGTCTTCAAAAGTTTACACAAAGGGATATCAAGAAGGCTTAATCACAATTTAAAAGCAAGGTTTAAAACTTTATTACAACTATAAATATTTAATAACATTTACCCAAGATTATGTTTAAAATTAAATTTAACCAAATTCATATTCAAGAATTTCTTAATTTTCACATATCTAAACATTTTTAATCCCCAACTTAAAAGTTTATAGTATTAACAATAACTTAGTTATTTGAAATGGTATAATGTTTTAAATCACATTTTTAGTGACACCTAATTAACCAATAACACTTATAAACACTTGTAAATGAACTAAAATCATTTAAAAGGTTTTAAACAAATCTTACTTATTAATGTTATGAAATAAATTTATAAACATGAATTTGAGCTTTCTCTAGACAAGGACAATTATTTATGTCTTTGGTGCAAAGAAATTAATTTTAAATTAATAAACCTTATAATGTGCTGAAATAAATCAAAATAAGTCTCTCATATTTAAATTCATTTTAAATTGTTCAAACATTATTTATAACAAAATTTTATAAATGGGGTTAATAGACAGAGGGCTTTTAATTAAATGTATAGCAATGGGATTTAAACAAAAATAATGTTTGTATTAAAAGTTATGTCAAGAATATTCGAACTATTCAAATTAAACATACAACTATTAGATCATCAAAATAATTCTCAAAATTATTTTATAACAGAGGGATCATATTACACTTTTTGTAAAGTTTCTAAAACAATTTTATTTGCAATTTTTGGATTTATAGATTTAAAGTTATGATAAAATTACTCAAATTCACCATTTGAAATTTGAATATTCTAAACTAAGTCAAATTTGAATTTTGGCAGATCTAAAATATTCTACTTGTCAAGGGCTTTCCAAATATATAAAATTTGTCTAATTTGGATAAGTGGAAAAAAGTTATAACAGATCTAGGTTGCAGTAGCTTTTCTGCAAAATTGCCATTTAAACTAATTAAAAGAAATTCTTTTCCACGTCAGCGCTGACAGGACGCTGACGAGGCAACGACGTGGCGGTTGACTGTGCGTGCTGACTAGATCGCTGACTGGATAAGTCAAACAGATCTGGATCGTCAGATCCAGATCTGACAGCTGATATGTAACCATACCGATTCGCTTACAAGATCTAATCGTGGTCGTTGAATTTAGATCGGACGACCGAGATGCGATGAAGCTCACCGGGCGGTGCTCGGGTGGCCGGAGCAGAGGAAGACGCGATGGCGCGGCGCTCGGCTTCGACGGGGGAGGTTTTCCGGTGGAACTCGGGCTCGGGGGAGGCCACCTACAGATGCAGCGCGGCACGGCGGGTCGGATGGGGGTGGTGGCCTCGAGCAGTTCGTCCTGGTGCGGCAGGGAGACGAGGTCGGAGGCGGCTCGGGCACTGGCGAGCTCGGTTCATGCACGAGGTGCTCAATACACGGCACGAAACAATCGAACCCGGGTCTTAGGAGAAGCGCACGAGTGCGGGAGAGGTAGAGGACGAGGAATGGGCGGCAGGGATCATACCGTGTCGCCAGAAAACAGAGGAATACGGCGGCGGCACCGTGTGTACTCTGGCGAGCCTTTCCGACGTCCTGGCGGCGTGATTTCGATGGGGATGAGAGGGGAAAGAGAGAGGAGGAGGTGGGATATTTGTATACGAACACGGAAGCAACAAATCACGCAAGAATCGCTCGGATTTGGACGAATCGGAGGCGAAATTCTCAGGAGGGATTACCGGTCGGAGGTTAGGGATGATGACGTCATCGATGACGTCATCCCGATATTTATTTTTCTATTTTTCTATTTTACTCATATCTTTTGATTTAAGACTCCAAATTCATTCAAATAAATTTCTGAAAATTTGTAAAAGCAATATCCTTGTGTTAAACCAGTTGTGGGCATGTTTTGAATAATTTTGAAAATTAATATTTTGAAATATTCAAAAAATGCAAAATTGCCCATTTAGGTCAACTTTGAGATATGTAATTTAATAAATTCATTTTGGGTTAATAAAATTTATGAAATTACCCACATTCAAATATGTTTGAATTTTAGTTATTAAACTCATATTCCAATATTAAATCAATTTTAGCTTTAATAGGTTATTTAAAATAACATATTACAACTATTGGAAATGAAAAGAGAAAATGCAATGAAATCATTTTTAATACAAAATATTTTGTGCACCATAAGGTTTTTAAAATTATTTAAGATAATTCATTTGAAAACTTCGTAACAACTTTTTAAAGGACTTTAGATTTAATTCATTTCTTATATAGAACATATATTCATGAAAATCATTTTATGTTTTGAAAATAAATGAAAATCATTTAAGCTAACGAAATGCTTATTTGGATTATTTTATTAATTATAAAATATATGAAGTTATTAAAGTTATGAACCATAGGGTTGAAGTTTAAACACTATGTTTTGCACTTAGTTGAAAGAATGAAAACCATTTGGCAAAATAGATTATGTTTAAATAGTTTAAAAGAATACTTCTAAATATTATTTTAATTTATGAATAGCTATGGCTAGGTTATTTAAATCAAATAATATATAGAACCTTTTTATTGCAAGGAAATGGTTTGAAATTTTGTAAAACATTTGTCCAATTACATATTGAAGTTTTATGGAATACAATGGATAATAAATTGCTTAACTTGAAACAGCTTTTGAAAATAATGATAAACTGAGATATTTGAAATATTAAATCTTCTCAATTTGTTTGAAGTCTTTTATAGTTGGTTTTCTTATGCATTTAATGTTTTGTTTTAAATCAAAACAAAAGTTTTAAATTTTTGTGATTTTGGGATGTTACAACGACATGCCAACCTCCAAGTCAGTAGCAGCCTCCTTCGCAGGAGACGAAGCAGTCATAGAGTCGCCACCACTTCGTCGTTTCTGCTTCTTCCGCGCGGGCTCCTCTGCCTCTTCTTCCTCCACCTCGTCACTCGGAGAGACGGCGGGTGGAATGTCCTCATCGTCACCCTCCTCCTCCACAAATGTCGCCTCGTTATGAGGTCCGTTCTCCGGGAGTGGA
This sequence comes from Poa annua, assembly GCA_026929855.1. Lineage (NCBI taxonomy): Eukaryota > Viridiplantae > Streptophyta > Magnoliopsida > Poales > Poaceae > Poa > Poa annua. The sequence goes on from CM049432.1 coordinate 27,375,302, forward strand.
GGAAGGCTGACGAGGAAAGAGCGACCCTGTAACTAGTAAAGACAAGGCGAATCAAGAAACAGAAGACCAAGAAATCAAGTAAGGAAAAGAAGGAAAAAGTAGAAGCTTACCTCGGAAACAGGGTTCGTCGCTCCATACACGGCGACGGGACACTTGACGTTTCAGGGGTCGGCGGCTCGGGGGCTAGTGATGCCCCTCACCTTGAACTGCACCTCCTCATCGTCAAGCTGTGGGTCGCCAGCGCCCTCAACTGCCCACATCGGGTGAGGGCGAGCGCGGAGTGGCTGGACTCGGAGCCTGAAGAAGGTGGCCATGAGGTGGACGCCGTCCGACTCGCGCCCCAAGGTCTTGAGCAGGTTGCGCAGAAGGCTCAGCAACGGCTTCGCAGCCTCCTTCTCCTCCTCCGCGAGCGGGTGCGCCCACGCACACGTCTTCCGCAACTCGTGTTCATCGTTGAAGTCCGCCATCCCCTCCTGGTCGCACCTGATGTCGAACCATCGCTTCCGCCATCCTTGGACGGAGTCTGACTTCTTCATCTCGAAGTACGCGGTGTCGCCGCGCACTTGGATGCCGAAGCCGCCCACCGGGTATGTCAACCCGCTCTTCCCCACATTCTTCCTCACAAGGAAGAGAGACTTCCACAAAGCCCAGTGGGGAGCGATCCCCATAAAGCACTTGCAGAGCACGATAAAGCTCGCGATGCTTAAGACGCCATTGGGGGTCAGGTCGTGGATCTGAACCCCATATGAATACAGAAGACCATGAACAAAATCGTGGAGAGGGAACCCGAAGCCCCATGGAAGGAAATCCACGAAGGAAACGCGCTTTCCCTCGCGAGGAGCAGGGTACACTTCCTTACCAGGGGCGCGTACCGTCGCCTGGTCCGCCGGCGGCAGCAGGCCCTGCGCGCGCAGAACCTCAAGCTCGGCCTTCTTCACCAACGATTTCTGCCAATCGCCGTCGGGTTTCTTCATCACGCCTGCTTCGGCGGCGGCGGCGGCGCTGGCGGCAGCCTTCGACTTCCCCATCACTTTGGGCGCTCACGGGAGGTGGGAGGACAAAAAGCAAAGAGCTCAGATAGGGAGCAAGAATGGCGCAGGAAATGGAGGCAACAACAATTGGAGAAGATGACCTGTTTCCACGCCGCGGTACAATACTTGTACCGTGTAGGCAGTCGATCTCGGCCGTCCCCGAAGAAATTGTTCCCAGCTGCTTCATCCAGCCGTCCACGTGTCAAACGGAGAGACTCACCGTCGTCACCCACTCCGTCCACTACGCACGGGAATCAAGGCACCATCATCACGCCGTGAAATTTTCGCGCCCAAATCAGAGATAAGCGGCAACTACTGACTACAGTCAACGCTGACAGTGGGGCCAGTCCTGTCACGTCCCATCAGGCGCAGAAGCGTGCTACGAAGCATCATCGCTGACATCAACAAAGCAACTGCTCTAGGGAAGACACAGAGCTGAGAAAGAACTCGAACGCATGATTCGAGTACTGCTTGTCACCAGTAGGCCAGAGTGCTGATCCAAGAACCCTAAACATTCAATCGGGTGGCAAAGAGTAGCAAGTAAGCCCAACCGGCTGAATCAATTAACAGTACGCCAGCAGGCCGAATAGAAGCGAGTTCCACAAAAGCCACGACAAAATAATTTGACGGCAGAACTTACTCCCATCGGGAGCTTGCTCTTCGACTGAAGAAAGCGAGTCCAAACTAAAATACAAGCAACCAGGCGGCACGCCCCGGAGGAAGGAGTCCTCTTCCCGACTCTACGATTCGACCAAGCACTCGGGGGCTACTGACGTGGGGCTACTCTTCGACTACCCCACGATAAGGCTACCTGGGCCACGCCAAGGTTGCGGAAGCCCAAAGAAGGCCCAATAGGGGTATCGTGTGACCTAGTTCTAGTCGGTTAGCTCATACGACTCACCATATCTGTAATTGTCATCGAAACCGTTCACCCGGGACCTAGCCTACCTATAAAGGCTAGGAGGGTTGCTCGTCTACAGAACACGCTCATAGCCGCTACCACAAACCCTAGCGAGATCGTCATCTCTCCATTGTAACCCTTAATCGCAATCAATACCAGAAAAGCAGGAAGTAGGGTGTTATCCTCCGGGAGCCTAAACCTGGGTAAACGCCTTGCTTGTCAGCCGTCGTGATCACCAACGTTCATCTCTCTCCGCCTCAATCAACCCAGGGTGGACAACCCTGGGATTATCCGAGCTACACCCTTGTCAGTCGTAGTACTAAATCTCCCACCATGAATATCCTGGGACGGAGATGTCGACTGTGAAAGTTTCTGAGATCTTGCTGGTAGACAGTTGTGCGGGCTAAGGCCGTGTCGCGTGCTTCTTCGAGTAGGTCCAATGTATCCTTTTGTGACTCGTTTGCTCCATCCTCGTTGTATGCCTCAACTCTTGGTGCATTAAACTTTATCTCCGGTGGCAGGACTGCCTCTGCTCCATAAACCATAAAGAATGGGGTGAACTGAGTTGATGCATTTGGAGTTGTACGGAAACCCCAAAGCACTGTCGGTAGTTCTTCGTCCCAGGCACCTACGGCCCTCTTGAGTGGAGCCAACAATCTTTTTCTGATACATGTACACACGAGGCCGTTTGCTTTTTTGACTTGTCCGTTGGATTGTGGGTGTGCCACCGATGCGTAATTGAGCGTAATGTCCCTCTCTTTGCAGAAAGTTTGGTACTCTTCTGCTGTGAAATTTGTGCCGTTATCCCTGATGATGATGTTTGGGACGCCAAAACAATATACTATGGTTTTTATGAACTTGACTTCCGTTGTCGCCGTTGAGTTTTTTATTGGAATTGCTTCGATCCACTTCGTAAATTTGTCGACTGCCACTAGTAAGTGGGTATGTACTCCAGGCGATGATTTTTTGAGTGGTCCCACCATGTCGAGCCCCCATTGGGCGAACGTCCATGTCAATAGTATGGTTTTGAGTGTTGATGCTGGTGCATGAGGTTTGGTTGGAAATTTCTGGCACCCGATGCATCTTTTGACAATATCCTCTGCGTCTTTGAGTGCGGTTGGCCAGTAGAATCCTGCTCTGAAAGCTTTAGCTACCAGCGATCAACTGCCAGCGTGTTGTCCGCAAGTTTCTGCATGAATCGAAGGGGATCGCAGGCAGAAAACAATAATTTTTCTAGCTACGATATCCTTAAACTAGCCAAAATCTATACTACGTAGATATAGTAATATGGAGGAGATTGGAATACATACCCTTGTAGACCGAAAAGCGGGGATTACGTTCCCACACAAGCGTTGACAATAAAGACGACGTAGCCGACCTCAAGGTCATGTAGAGGACGTAGACCTCCCAACACCACTAGCGTGGCACCTCGCAGAGCGCACACACATACGGTGGAGATGACGGCCTCCGAAGCTCTAGTCATGGACCGGAAGACCAGCAATACTGCGGCATGCGTATGGTAGAGAGAAACTCATCCTCGATGCAACTTCAAACAAGGGAGTCACGGGATCCAAGGAGAGAGAGCGAGAGAGAGATTGGTGTCTAGAGAGGGGCTCTCTACCCCTCTATATATAGGAGAAAGGAGGCACCCAACCTTGCTCAACTAGCAAGGTGGGACAAACCCCAAGCCGCACCAACTAAAGGGGAGGGGGGATCCGGCCCCCACATGGGCCCCTTGGGCCCATGCGGCTCCCCCACTGGTGGGTTTGGCCCTTGGGGAGGAATTCGGCCCCAGATGGGCCTTCCCCCTCCCGGGAGGGCCCATTTAGTGGGCTGCATGTTTAAATACGAATTTAATAATTATAAATTCATTAAATAATATTAATTCACTAATTACCATTAATTTTACATATATAAACAATTTCCTCTCTCCCGGAACTTTTCCGAAACTCTCCAAACTATCTTCGGTTCTCCGATTTGCATCGGAACTTTCCCTGGACGTTCCCGGTGCTCTCTTATCATAATTTCTCTTTCCTTTCCGGTTGTCTTTTCAAAAACCCTAAAGTGTGTTACCCTAGAGGTTTGATATAATAACATACATGATCGAGACCCCTCTCCGATCAATGATTAATTCATGGGCCTGGACACCTTGAATTAACCCCTGTGACATAACGAATGACTAATGTCTTTCGAACCTAGACGTCGAGTCTTAAACCTTTTGCCATAGCGATACATAGTGTGTCCGAGACTCGTTCATAGATATCTCCATACCTAGCTTGATATCGTTACCGACAACACTATATTCTACTCGTCTGTGATATTATGTCCTGGTGACCTAGTCACATGTTTGCAAACTCATTTGACATAATCTCACCGAGTGGACCCTAGAGTATCTATCCTGCTATGCGGACTGGAAAATCCCGCGCTTGACCCATCGTCTCAACTACTCCCTTCCGATACCCAAGAGACACGTTTATTGTCACAATATATAAGATATGACGTTTGATGCAATCAAAGTATCTTTCAAGAATAACAATAAGAGTTGATCTCACGGTCGAAAGCGTAATGACTACGTCCTACAAATTATGGGTATGTCCATCACATCGTTCTACCAATGACATGACTTCATTGCCAACTGACGCCATGTCACATGATCGGGAAACCTCGATCATCAATCGCACAATGAACTAGTCTTAGTAGAGGCTACTAGGGACCTGGTTATTTATCTACCACACGTGTATTAATGTTTCCGCTTAATACAGTTATAGCGTGGTATAAAACATGTAATGAACAATTGGGATATGACTAATAAAATATCTTTATTAAGTGCCTCTAGAGGATATTCCCTTTAGTTTCCCACTTGCACTAGAGTAACACTTAATCTAGTTTACAACTTGGTAAAAGCTAAAGACCCATAGAAACTTGGTGCATGCTTGTCTCGTGGAAGAGGAATACAGTCAACAGATCTTACAGATTGAGACCTATATGTGCTTTGCAACATTTCTGTGTCACCTAGTTTGAAATCATCCCGCATCTTACGATGACGGTGAAATATATCCTAGTGGATGGAGTGAGACTCGAACATTTGCGTAGCATGGGCCTTAAAAGTCTAAGAGATATATTAAGAGGAACCACATATGCTCGGAAAACTGCTCAGTCCAATCACACTTGCTACTTCTGAAGTTGCCATATATTTCTATACCTATGTAGATTATGCGACAGTGCATTCATATGCGACTTCGCAAGCTAACCATGTATTTCTTCAAAATGAAGGACACCTCCTATATGAGATTTCTAGTCGTATGGGTCAGTGTCATAACTTGCATCATCGTAACCGTTTTACGGCAAGTTGTCTTTCCACTCTAACCCTTTACTAGAAAACATATCTTCAATTCTCACAGACACTGAAAAATATACTTAACGTTTGTTCATTGATCCACACAAGGATCACTCTAGAACCCGTTCTTCAACCAAGAACTTGGGTCACACCAAGTCGAGCTTTCAGTCTGATAGAATCTATGTCCGAGGCATAGATAATGTCCAACATCATTAGCTATCATTGAAAATGCCAAGATAAACTAAATATTTTACCTAGTCATACAAGCAAGAACCTTTTTGTTCGCTTGTTCTATTCCGAAACACTTCAGAATCTTAACTTAGAAAATATTCCGACCTGATATTATTAAGCCCCTTTTGCTCTATACAATTATAGATTGTATGTTTAATACTCCTAACTTCATTCATAGAAAATTTAATAACTTAAATAATCCTTTATATTTTACTAGAGGATCTGTATCATTCTCAATATGTCGTTACATATAAAATCATGAACGACACCTAGCTCCCACTCAAATATGCTTTCCACATATAAGATCTAGAAAAGCTACTTAGCTCCCACACACTTCTTTGCAAATGCAAGTTTCTTCAACTATTTTGGACAACTCCAAAATCCTTTGATCACATCATCAAAGTGAAGAGTCAGCTCCGATATGCTTGCTTCAGCCCATGAATGGACAGCAGAAGGCTGCATACATGTTTAGCATCCTCAGGATCACCAAACCATTTCATTTTACCAATTACAACTCTTTCTTAATGATACCATTAAGAAACATTGTTTCCTTATTCATCTATCAATTTCTCAATCTGAAATTATAGTAATTGCTAAACGACCCCGAATAGATTTAGGCTCCGCCACTTGAGACAAATTCTCGTTGTGGTCAACTTTTGAATCTGTCAGAACTGTTTCACGAAAAATCGATCCTTATAAGTGTCTACTCTCTCATAAAATTCCACATTCTATTAACAACCTAGATGCCATCAAGAAGATCTCCCAAGTCATTACATTGTAATCATACATGGATTTTATCTCGGATCATATATGACTCATAGCCATTTCTTGGACTTAGGTCTACCATCACTTCTTCATAGTTTGTAGGTCTGTCATATTCCGTTAACATGACCTTCATAACAAGATTTTCATAACACAGTGTGGAACACAACCTCGTACGCCTACGTTCTTAGTATAAGCTCAGAGCAACATGATCTTTTATCATCAGCTTCTTTCCAGTTGTGGAGCATGACACCGAAAACACTTTCCGTTGCGCCACTGTGATGTCTGGAGAGAAAGTTCATCAACTTCGTCTCGCTCTACTTTCTTTCCCACTTATACCCTTGGACAAGAAACTATTTCTTTTGCAAGGTATATTCCGGTAACGTTTTTGCCTATGTCGTGAGACATGTACCCAACTAACTCTTTAGGTATGGTACACTACAAAGATTTATCCATCTTAGGTTTGATCACATCGAAACACTAAATTGCTGAAACGACAATCTAGGCTAAAAGTCATGCCATCACTCATATGGTATTGTCTTCATGGATTTAAATGGTTTCCCTATTATCTAACGTGAATAATGGTTTCCTTATTATCTAACGTGAATGTTACGTTTCTACCATATGACTCCAATGATCACAATAATTCGATAAGAGATTTATTAACCACACACTATCCGATAGGGTGCGATTACGACGTCCTAAAATACCATAACACTATGGTGTTCCATGCGACGTAATTTTTGGAACTTTTCTCACAAGTCTTCCAATGATATGCCAACATTATAAATCAAATCTTTATTTCCTCGATCCATTTCATAGGAATTTAATTTTCTAGTTAAGTTTAATTTCCTACTTCATTATGAACTTGTTTGATTGAATCAAAATTTCCAGACTAACATTCCCTAAGTGGATATCAATATATATACTCAGAATATTCATGAAGTCTTTGAAATAAAGACTTCCACTATACGTTAAAGTATTTTATTGATTCACGTACACCCATATGCATGATTATCAGAAAGTTATTTTCCAAACGTTCAGTGAAGATTATGAAATAAAGGTCTCCACTACACGTCAATTACTTCATTGATCCACATACATCTATATGCATGATTATCAATAAGTTATATGCCCGTTTTCCGAAAACAGTGTGTAACATCCCAACATTTTGGAATGTTCAAAAATCACTAAAATTTAAAACTTTTCTTTTTATTAAAATGAAATATTAAATACATAAGGAAACCAACTATGAAAGACTTCAAACATGAGTTTAATATTTCAAATGTCACAGTTTAAAACATTTTATTATCCCATGTATTTCAAAACCTTAAAATACAATTTGACAAAAATGTTAAAACTACATTTCTTTTTATTTTAAGTAAATAGTTGTATTTGAATTAAATCACTTAGCCATATCTATTAATAAATATAAGATTATTCAAAATGGTATATAATTACTAAGTTCAAAATATAGTTTGGAAAGTATAAGCCTATAGTGTATAACTTTAAAACTTCATAGCTTTTAAATTAATGAATTAGCCAAATAAACATTTCAATTGCTTAAAGGAATTTCATCTATTTTTCAAAGCATGAAATGATTAATAGATTCTAAATAAGAATAAAATTAAAATAAAAATCTTCTCCAAAGTTGTTTATGAAGTTCAAATGATTATCTTAAAATAAAACTTAATATTACTTTTGAAAGAGGATTCCAGCATGGCACTCATGCATTAATGCATAAAACACCATTTCATCTTGTGGCTTAAATTAAATAAGAGTTTGTAATTTAATGTTTAATGATATATTGTTTTGGAAATTATTCCATAAAACTTGTTAAATAGTATCCTTCAAAATATTCCAATTTATTTATTTTTAGTTTGTGCAAGAATACTACCAAAAAGTTCTAAATTAAATTAGCATTCCAAAACATATTTTTATGAATTTTTCTGAAAAGGTTTGGTTAAGTTTAAAAATCAATTTTGAATTAAAAGTTTAAAAACAGAAAATGATTTGACAAAAAAAAAAGAAGAGAAACGGCCGAGCCAACTGGGCCGAAGCCCATTTCTTCTCTACCGCGCGCGCACGCTGCTTCGGCCCAACAGCAGCCCATCTCCTCTCCTCTCTCGCTGACGGCCTGGCCCCACTTGTCATCATCCTCTTCATCGTGTAGGACACGAACACGAACACCTACCGAACCCTAGCGATTTTTGGATCAAAATCAGATGAGATAATCGCGAGGAATCGTTCCCTACGCCCCCATATAAACCACCCCCTTCTACCGCCTCCCCCGAACACCAAAACCCTAGGGAATAGCCCCCAGGCCGCTCGGAAAAAGCTCGCCGCCGTCCGCCATTACCGCCGCCAATCTTCTCGATCTCCGGTGAGTACCGAACCCCTCAAACCCTCCCGCGACTTCCTTTCGACTCACAGTGATCACGCGCACGTCCCTGACACTTTCCTTGCTATCCTATTGCACCAGATCGTCGAGTACGTGCGCAACCGAAGCAAGCCGCCGCCGATTCCATCTCCGGTGAGCTCTAGGAGGAGGAGGGAGGCACGTCGAGGACCCCAGCCGCGCCAACAGCTCCGCCGCGACCTCCCCTTCGTTGCGGTATGTCCCGTTCGTGCTCGCACCACGTAGATAGCCGGAAACGTGTTTGCCGACGAGGGCGCCGCCGCGGGCACGAGATCTCTGGCGTGCTCCGGCCGGCCGTGCACACCCTTTAGATCCGAGCTGTCCGTTCGAGATCGGACGGGCGAGATTAGATCACTTATACCGCTTCGTCCAACAGATCTGGTGCGTAGATTTAAATTAGATCGTACGGTCCACGCACGCGGTCCGCGCGAAACGATACCGGCCAATCAGCGAGCGCCAGCGTGTATTTAGATTTTCTATTTTATTTTTTTATTTGGAAATATTGCAGATTAGACCCTGTAATGAAAACAATCATAACTTTTTAACCACAACTCCAAATGTAATAATTTTTATATATTTGGAAAGCTCTCGACATGTAGAATATTTTGGATCTGACAAAATTCAAATTTCGCTTAGTATAAAATATTCAAATTTCAAATGGTGAATATGAGTATATTTGTAATAACTTTAAATCTATAAATCCAAAAATTGCAAATAAATATGTTTTAGAAACTTTAGAATATTTGTAAATTAATGCCACTGCTATAAAATATTTTTGAGCAATTTTTGAATGATTTCATAGTTGTGTGTATAATTTGAATAGTTGGGCAAATTTTGAAATAACTTTTAATAGAAACATTGTTTTTGATTAAATCCAATTGCAATTGATTTAAGTAAATACTCTCTGTCTATTAACACAAATTATAAATTTTGGTTATAAAAATTAATCATAGGAAGACTTTAATATTATAATTATTCCTTTTATTTTATTTTCCAAAACTAGGAATTTATTTAAATTGCATTTATAAATTCATGCATATATTTAAAGGAATCACAAAAGTTATTCTTATGTTTCTTGTGATATAAGATTTCATTTCATTCATAGCATATTTTATTCTCATAGGAAAACCCCTCTTCTTTAGTTTTCTCTAAGTTAGGATTATTTTCCAACTTAGTATTTTGAGAAAAGTGCTATACACTTAAGACACTTAGTAATTTTCAAGATGGAGCTAGAAGACCATTGAAGGACTTAGCCAAAAACAAGACTTCAGAAGTATCTTCAAGGAGAAGAAACACTTAGAAGAAAATCAAGAAGAAGTTCATGAAGGACTTAGAAGAAAACAGACTCTGGAAGCATCACCAAGATGTTAAGTACTTAGAAGAAAAGTGAGAAGAAGTTCAAGAAGGCCAACCCCCTTTCTATTCTCTAAGTCTTTCTCTCTGTCTTTCCTTCTCCTCTGAGATTTCATGAAGACTAAGTAAATCCAAGACCAGCCTCGAGGATACAAGAATCATCAAGTCTGAAGATTCAACAAGACTACCATAGTGGGATCATCCAGAAGAAAGTACAAGTCTGAAGATGAAGCCTGGAGGACAACTACATCTTTCTTTCTATCTTTTCCCTCTTTCCTAATCTTGTCTTTTAGACTTAAACAAATTTTGATCATGATGTTATCATCTTGAAGTTATTGGATCCTAGCAGCATAGTGGGATGAAGCGGCCTGGAAACAAACCTTACATGTCCACGTACATGAGACCTGTTCCACAATTTAAGTGGCTGGCCGGGTGTCTGTCTCTCTCACTATAGTGAATGTCCAACTTACAAAGAGTTGATAATAATTGTGATCATCTTGAACAAATGACTTAGTATTTTTCTCTAAGTATTTTGCACATCATGGCTAAGCCATTAGAGTGCTTATTTCAAGAAGATATAAAACAAAGTATGTATATCCAACTTAAGACTTTAGTCCTTAGTCCTTTCGGACCAACCTATTTGCCTTACAATAACTTAAAAGAATTTCATGGCATGAAAAAGCATTTCTAGCCTTAGGAATATTGTTGCACATCATGCATAAACATATTTTCCTTAGAAAGTTTTATAAAACTTATATATTCATCTAGTATGTGTTTGTATGCATTGTGAGTTTTGCTTGCTGTTGATTGTTGTATTGTTGTTTGCTTATATTGCTTAGATTAAACGGAGAGCAAACGTTCGTTGTTGAAAAGAGTTTGTGAACAACGACAACATTCAAAGGCAAGTGGCACACCTCATAAACTTCCTATTTTTATATGCATTACTTAGTGTATTTTTAAATGCATGTGTTGCTATGCTAAACCTGTGTAGAATCCCTTATACCTGTGTCTAGGTTCCTATGCAATACTTAGTAGAATTATTGTTGCTATGCAAATGTTGTTTTGTGAAAATCTAAATTCTACTAAGTTAAGAATGAAACACCTGGGTGGTAATTGGTCGGATGGTTTATGTTGAGTGACTACTCGGTCCATTTCTATGGTTCCTAAAGAGTAATGTACACTTGAGAACGGCCACCCAGGAATAGAGGAATCTGAAGGAACTCCAAGTGACGATTGCTTCCAGTGCAGCCATTGCCATATGGGCTCTGGCTTGATCAATTATGTTGCGTGGACTCTCTCCGGCTTGACAAGCAGATGTAGGGGGATGTTAGGTGGAACGGGTCAAGCTAGTATGGGGAGGGAAAATGCTTCTGAAAGATCTCGTCTCATTCTCTCCTTTCCTTATCACTAATGGTGTGTAAAGGATACCTTGGGTTGAATGGGTACAATGGTGAAAGTGCACAACCTCTGCAGAGTGTAAAACTAAGTACTTAGCCGTGTCCCCGGTTACGGACAATTTTGAGCAGCTGATCAAGGACGTCAACGGAGGATTCCATCATTCCAATTTCTAAGTTAAAAGTTGATGGGTGAACAAGGGAAGATGAGATTTATGGTTTTCATGCCATACTCGTCGATTTCAAGAAAAGTGTTTTCAAAAGAATAGGAAAAATTGGCTTTATGCAAATTAGCCTTGAGCTCCACCAGCCAAATATTCATATAGGCTTTAGAGTTATTCCATAAGTGTCCACCATAGTGTCACTTGCCAGACTCCATTCTTAATGGAATCTGACCCACGTTGTTGCAATATTTTTCTTATTGCAGATTGATCAGATGACGAGTGAGGTTTCGTTTAAAGGTTTCGAGTCTACAACCAACATGTTTTTCGCCTGTGGCAGCATGAAAGTTATAGAGACTCACTGCTATTGTAATTCCGCTGTGTACTTTTCAAAGCTAGCTTTATGCTATGCAATTTGTAAAGAATATTTTGTAATTCTGGATCATCGATGTAATAAAGTTGACGCTTTGTTGTGATATTACATCGTAACTGTGTGTGCAAATGAATCGATCCAGGGATTTGCACTATACACAGGTATCTGCCTTATTTAAAGTGCAGGTACGCTACACAGTGTCTTAGTTATCTTGCAAGTGTCAAAAGATCAAATCTAAGGACTTCTAGATCCATCCGTATGGAGCTAATTTATTGACTATAACATTGACATGAATTAAACGGTAGTGCCACACGAATGTGGTGTCTTATTAAGTTTGTATCCTTTGGCATTAATATTATGAATGTGGGAGCTTCTACCATCTAAATTCAAATCGGCTTATGATCATTACTTCATAAATATAGGATAATGAATTTGTCACTAGCATATATGAACAATTGTCTCGCTAAAGGAGACACACTTATAACGATCATACTAACAAGCGATCATAAAAGAATTTATTCAAATGGTAGATCTAGAGGGAGAGTGTCTATGGCCATCACAACAATTTGTCTACCATTATCAACACACAATGTCGCCTCATCCTTCCAAGCTACTCAAGTAGTAAATCTGGTTTTCATAAACATGACTAGTATCATAAACTTAGTCACTACTGCGAGTAGTTGCTTAGGTAAAACATTCAAAATGTGTATATCATATATACACCATCATCATTGATGACTTCCGGCGATCTGATTCATCTTCTTGATTCTTTCTATGCAATCAAGAACCATGAAGGTGAACGATTCCCCCTGCATTACATAGTCTATGACAAAGCATTTGCATCTGGCAACGTTTGTGTCATCAAGTGATCGAGCTGGGAGAGGCGTCTCAATGTCATCAAGTATGACCATATGTCATCAAGTATGATGAGTGTCATCAAGTATGACTGCCACGTGCTCCTTCAATGTGTGTATTCTCTTCCATCCTGGTTGAAAAGAAGAACAGTCAACGTACTGATAAACTTCATCAACCCAACTTTAGGTGTATCATGAGTTTAGAGATCATCTCATATGTTCGCGATCTAACAACTCGCACCCACCGTTGATTCTCTATGACTGAGATCATAGCATACACTTGACTATGATGATATTATCCGCACAAAACTTGATAATCCAAATTATCCTTTTGTTAGCAGAATCTCCGGGTTTATCTCCTAGCGGGTATTGTATCACAAAGAGCTAATGATTTAAACAAGGAGTATCCTTAAGCTAAAGTATAATACTATGAAGTTTGGACCCAACCTTTTAAGTTTCTCAATCGCAGGATTGCGCCTAATTTTAAAAGATGGCTATTACACTGGTTAATATCTACAAAGGTTTTGCAAAACATGAAGACTTTGTTCACAATATTTTGAGTTCTAGTATTTTGGAAAATAACTCCAAGAGCTCCCACTCAAACGAACATCCCTCCGAATCGTTTCAGCGATTACACGACCCCCATCCAATGCGCAACCCCTCATTGTCAGAGCCGGCAACACAACTTCAAAGGTAGACATCGAAATGTCGATCCCAACAACTTTGTGACTCATGATCGACCTTTCGGCCTCCGTGTTCCGAAGCCATGTCCGCACATGCTAGGCTCGCCACAATAACCTTCAACATAAACGCTTGTGTAAAACTGTCTTACACCCACTGTATGCGAACGACGATATGTCTGACACCCGATTGTCACGGCCTGCCTCATAACGTAGAACTTTGTTGGTGGTGCATGTTGAAGGAAGAATACTAATGGTATTTTGGAGGGATCATCTTATATTAGTACCACCGTGTAACTAACATATACTAATATATATAATCACACAATATAAGATGCACTCAAAACATCAAATGTAATGCGACCTGATATGGTCCATGCGCCATGGTCTTCTTGGCGCCCACAATTTATAAACAATTTAATAAACCTACCTTGACCATATCACATTGCCCCTACAAAATAAAGTTAGACTTGTCCTACTTTATCTTCTGCATATTTTACGTGGCTTGGGGCTGTCGTAAAAAGAACTGATTCTTACCTACGAACTTATGACCACAACAACGATCCAATAATTGCATGTTTAAGCATCCCTTTCGGGCCCTCCATTCCAAATGCAAAGCCATATAAAGAGAGAGAGACAGACACCCGCCAGGCACATATTCGGTACCAGCCGTATGTCAGTAGTGGAACCAGCCTCGCGTAAGCGTACGCGTAAAGTCTGTCCGGGCCGCTTCATCAACACAATGCTGACGGAATTGCAAGTGCACGCTAGAGGGTAGCAAATAAGAGAACGATGCCCCCGTGAAGAACACGGGTTCTAAAAGCTTACAACTATATCTACGCATAGATCGGCTCTGATACCATAGAAGGGGATCGCAGGCAGAAAACAATAATTTTTCTAGCAACAATATCCTTAAACTAGCAAGAATCTATACTATGCAGATATAGTAATACGGAGTAGATCAGAATACATAGGAGAAAGAGAGAGATTGGTGTCACAGGAGTCAAACAAGGGAGTCACAGGATCCAAGGAGAGAAAGAGAGAGAGATTGGTGTCTAGAGAGGGGATCTCTACCCCTCTAGATATAGGATAAAGGAGGCACCCCACCTTCTCAACTAGCAAGGTGGGACAAACCCAAGCCACACCAATTAAAGGGTCGGGGGGATCCGGCCCCCACATGGGCCCCTAGGGCCCATGCGGCTCCCCCACTGGTGGGTTTGGCCCTTTGGGGGAATTCGGCCCCAGATGGGCCTTCTCCCTCCCGGGAGGGCCCATTTAGTAGGCTGCATGTTTAAATACGAATTTAATCATTATAAATTTATTAAAATAATATTAATTAACTAATTAAAATTAATTTAACATATATAAACAATTTCCTCTCTTCTGGAACTTTTTCGAAACTCTCCGAACTATCTTCGTTCTCCGATTTCCATCGGAACTTTCCCTCGACGTTCCCGGTGCTCTCTTTTCTTAATTTCTCTTTCCTTTCCGGTTGTCTTGTCAAAACCCCTTAAGTGTGTTACCCTAGCGGTTCGATATAATAACAGACATGAATGAGACCCCTCTCCGATCAATGATTAATTCGTGGGCCTGGACACCTTGAATTAACCCCTGTGATATAACGAATGAATTTTGTCGATCGAACCTAGACGTCGAGTCTTACTTTTGCCATAGCAATACTTAGTGTGTCAAGACTATGACAAAGAACCATGAAGGTGAACGATTCCCCTACATTACATAGTCTATGACAAAGCATTTGCATCTGGCAACGTTGTCTGTCATCAAGTGATCGAGCTGAGAGAGGCATCTCAATGTCATCAAGTATGACCATATGTCATCAAGTATGACGAGTGTCATCAAGTATGACTGCCACATGCTCCTTCAATGTGTGTATTCTCTTCCATCCTGGTTGAAAAGCAGAACAGTCAGCGTACTGATAAACTTCATCAACCCAACTTTAGGTGTATCATGAGTTTAGAGATCATCTCATATGTTCGCGATCTAACAACTCGCACCCACCGTTGATTCTCTATGACTGAGATCATAGCATAAACTTGACTATGATGATATTATCTGCACAAAACTTGATAATCCAAATTATCCTTTTGTTAGCAGAATCTCCGGGTTTATCTCCTAGCGGGTATTGTATCACAAAGAGCTAATGGTTTAAACAAGGAGTATCCTTAAGCTCAAGTATAATACTATGAAGTTTGGACCCAACCTTTTAAGTTTCTCAATCGCAGGATTGCGCCTAATTTTAAAAGATGGCTATTACACTGGTTAATATCTACAAAGGTTTTGCAAAACATGAAGACTTTCTTCACAATATTTTGAGTTCTAGTATTTTGGAAAATAAGTCCAAGAACTCCCACTCAAACGAACATCCCTCCGAATCGTTTCAGCGATTAGATGACCCCCATCCATTGCGCAACCCCTCATCGTGAGAGCCGGCAACACAACTTCAAAAGTAGACATCGAAATGTCGATCCCAACAACTTTGTGACTCATGCTCGACCTTTCGGTCTCCGTGTTCCGAGGCCATGTCCGCACGTGCTAGGCTCGCCACAATAACCTTCAACGTAAACGCTTGTGTAAAACTGTCTTACACCCACTGTATGCGAACGACGATATGTCTGACACCCGATCGTCACGACCTGCCTCATAACGTAGAACTTTCTTGGTGGTGCATGTTGAAGGAAGAATACTAATGGTATTTTGGAGGGATCATCTTAAATTAGTTCCACCGTGTAACTAACATATACTAATATATATATAATCACACAATATAAGATGCACTCAAAACATCAAATGTAATGCGACGTGATATGGTCCATGCGCCATGGTCTTCTTGGCGCCCACAATTTATAAACAATTTAATAAACCTACCTTGACCATATCACATTGCCCCTACAAAATAAAGTTAGACTTGTCCTACTTTATCTTCTGCATATTTTACGTGGCTTGGGGCTGTCGTAAAAAGAACTGCTTCTTACCTACGAACTTATGACCACAACAACGATCCAATAATAGCATGTTTAAGCATCCCGTTCGGGCCCTCCATTGAAAATGCAAAGCCATCTAAAGAGAGAGATAGACACCCGCCAGCCACAGATACGGTACCAGCCGTATGTCAGAAGTGGAACCAGCCCGCGCGTCGTACGCGTAAAGTCTGTCCGGGCCACTTCATCAACTCAATGCTGCCGGAAATGCAAGTGCACGCTAGAGGGTAGCAAATAAGAGAACGATGCCCCCATGAAGAACACGGGTTCTAAAAGCGTACAACTATATCTACGTATAGATCGGCTCTAATACCATAGAAGGGGATCGCAGGCAGAAAACAATAATTTTTCTAGCAACGATATCCTTAAACTACCAAGAATCTATACTATGCAGATATAGTAATACGGAGTAGATCGGAATACATAGGAGAAAGAGAGAGATTGGTGTCACGGGAGTCAAACAAGGGAGTCACGGGATCCAAGGAGAGAAAGAGAGAGAGATTGGTGTCTAGAGAGAGCCTCTCTACCCCTCTAGATATAGGATAAAGGAGGCACCCCACCTTCTCAACTAGCAAGGTGGGACAAACCCAAGCCACACCAATTAAAGGGTCGGGGGGATCCGGCCCCCACATGGGCCTCTAGGGCCCATGCGGCTCCCCCACTGGTGAGTGTGGCCCTTGGGGGGAATTCGGCCCCAGACGGGCCTTCTCCCTCCCGGGAGGGCCCATTTAGTGGGTTGCATGTTTAAATACGAATTTAATCATTGTAAATTTATTAAAATAATATTAATTAACTAATTAAAATTAATTTAACATATATAAACAATTTCCTCTCTTCCGGAACTTTTTTGAAACTCTCCGAACTATCTTCGGTTCTCCGATTTCCATCGGAACTTTCCCTGGACGTTCCCGGTGCTCTCTTTTCTTAATTTCTCTTTCCTTTCCGGTTGTCTTGTCAAAACCCCTTAAGTGTGTTACCCTAGTGGTTCGATATAATAACAGACATGATTGAGACCCCTCTCCGATCAATGATTAATTCGTGGGCCTGGACACCTTGAATTAACCCCTATGATATAACGAATGAATTTTGTCGATCGAACCTAGACGTCGAGTCTTACTTTTGCCATAGCGATACTTAGTGTGTCCGAGACTCGTTCATAGATATCTCCATACCTAGCTTGATCTCGTTACCGACAACACTATCTTCTACTCGTCTGTGATATTATGTCATGGTGACCTTGTCACATGTTTGCAAACTCATTTGACATAATCTCACCGAGTGGGCCCTAGAGTATCTATTTTGCTATGTGGACTCGCAAATCCCGCTCTTGACCCCTCGTCTCAACTACTCCCTTCCGATACCCAGGAGACACCTTTATTATCACACTATATAAGATATGACATTTGATGCAATCAAAGTATCTTTCAGGAATAACAATAAGAGTTGATCTCACGGTCGAAGGCGTAATGACTACGTCCTACAAATTATGGGTATGTCCATCACATCGTTCTACCAACGACATGACTCCATTGCCAACTGACGCCATGTCACATGATCGGGAAACCTGGATCATCTATCGCACAATGAACTAGTCTTAGTAGAGGCTACTAGGGACCTGGTTGTTTATCTACCACATGTGTATTAATGTTTCTTCTTAATACAGTTATAGCATGGTATAAAACATATAATGAACAATTGGGATATGACTAATGAACTATCTTTATTAAGTGCCTCTAGGGCATATTCCCTTCATGAATGTCACGAAGTATAGTTTTGCCATCTTCAAATTCTACGCACCTTTGGAATACGCCTGAGATGATCCTTTTGTAAAGTTCACCCTTTATGATGGTGTATGCCTTGGCATGTCAGGCTATTCTCCTAGCTTCTGTTGTGTCGTCTGGTAGTTCTTCCTTAAGCATGAACGCTAGTATTGGCTTAGTCCAGACTGGAGCCGCATGATCACCTTGACATAAGAGTACTTCGATTGTTAGGTCCAACGTGGTAGATGTATTATCTTTTGTGGCCTCATTCAAGCTTGCTGTTGATAGTTGCTTATGGATAGACCTGTGTGTGATGCGCTCTAGAAGAACACCTGGTGGAACTTGTGCTTTAGTCGAACCAATGTTGGCCAGTATGTCTGCTTCTTCATTGCTCTCTCGTCCGATGTGACGTAACTCACATCCATCAAATTCTCCCTCTAGTGTATTATAGAGGTCGCGATATGCGATCATGTTATGCGCTATTGCGTCGCAGGCTTTCATTGTTTGTTGCACGACTAGATTTGAATTGCCATATATCATCAGTCGAGTGCATCCCAAAGCTTTGGCCATTCGTATGTCATGTATCAATCCCACATACTCGGCTTCATTGTTGGATGGCTTTGCAAAGTCCATTTGGAGAACACACTTCAGCTTGTGTCCTTTTGGCGATATGAGCACGACACCTGCTCCTGCTCTTTCGTTTTTCTTGGATCCATCGAAATACATCGTCCATGAGTTAGATATATCTGGTATTCCTGGCAGTTGGGATTCAATCCACTCGGTGGTGAAGTCAGGCAACACCTGAGCTTTGATGGCTTTCGGATGATCGTACATGATTTCAAGTGGTCCTAGCTCGATGAGCCATTTTGCTATTCGCCCCGTTGCATCTGGGTTTGTGAGTATGTCCCTGAATGCGGACTTGCTGATCACCGTTATTGGGTGCTCTGTGAAGTAGTGTCTTAGCTTCCTTGTCGTTATGAACACCGCATAAGCCAGTTTCTGAAAGTGTGGATATCTCTGTTTGGATAGAGATAAAACTTCGCTGATATAGTAGACTGGTCTTTGCATGCTTTGAGCTTTTCCTTCTTCCACACACTCGACTACTAGGACTGTGCTCACCACCCTATTTGTTGCTGCTACATAGAGGTATAGTGGCTCCTTTTCTTTTGGTGCTGCTAAGATGGGGGGCTTAGTGAGTGTCCGTTTGAGGTCGATGAAGGTTGCTTTCGTTTCTTCTGTCCACTCAAATTTTTCTGCCGTTTTCATAAGTCGATAAAGTGGTAGTGCCTTTTCGCCTAGTTTGCTGATGAATCGACTGAGGGCCGCCACCCGTCCTGTCAACTGATGTACTTCATAGAGCTGGGTAGGCCTTTGCATGGTTAGTATGGCCTGTATTTTTTCTAGATTTGCTTCGATTACTCGGGCTGAGACCAATTTTATTTGGGTAGTACATTTATTTGGGTTCAATTTTATACTATAACTTCTGAGGTTGTTGAATGTCTCCTGTATGTCCGATAGGAGTGTGCATTCTTTGTTTGAATTGATTACTATTTCGTCGACGTAGACTTCTACGTTTTTGCCAATTTGCGTTCTCAAATAGTTTTGCATCATGCGCTGGTAGGTGGCTCCTGCAATTTCTAGGCCGAAAGGCATAGTATTGTAGCAATATACTCTGAGTGGAGTTGTGAAGGCTGTCTTTTCTTCATCTTCTGCTTTCATTCTTATCTGATGATATCCAGAGTATGCATCGAGGAATGATAGTCGTGCACATCCTGCAGTGGAGTCGACGATTTGGTCGATGCGAGGGAGTGGGAAGTGATCCTTTGGGCAACACTTGTTTAGTCCTGTGAAGTCGAAGGACATCCTGGTTTCGGTTGTTTTCTTCTTCTCGACTATCACAGGGTTAGCCACCCATTCTGATTTCTTGATTTCTCTGATGAAGTTTGCTTTGAGTAGTTTGTCCACATGCTTTTCTATAGCTTCTCTTTTGGGTCCTGACACACGACGTACTGTTTGTTTGACTGGCCTGGTTCCTGGACTGAGTTGAAGAGAGTGCTCGGCGAATTCCCTGGGTATGCCTTGCATGTCGGATGTGCACCATGCAAACATATCCCAGTTCTCACGGAGGAATTCGACGAGCGCGCTTTCCTATGCGGGAGGCAAACTTGTTGATACTTTGATTGTTTTCGTCGCGTAAGTTGGGTGGACCTGGTGTGTCCTTGTATCATTTGCGGGGTTGAATGTCTTGTCGGTAGCCTGTCTTTTATGATTTGGCATGTATGTTGTGTCATTGATAAGCGAGAGCTCCTCCAGCGTTTGTTCTGCTCCAAATGTCTCAGAGATCTTGTTGAAGTCGCGGTCGCAGGCGTCTGACCTTTGAAAGTTTCCATTAATTGTGATTACTCCCTTTAGGCTTGGCATCTTCAGTTGAAGATCTGCATAATGTGGTTGCCATGAATCTAGAAAATGTTGGTCGTCCCAGTATGGCGTGGTATTGGGATCTCCAGTCGACGACTTCAAATTCCATCGACTCGGTTCGGAAGTATGTTGCGTCTCCAAATGTGACATCGAGTTGTATCGTGCCTTTCAGTACGATAGCCTAGTCTGGAACTATACCGTGAAAAGTATTTCATGATAGAAGTAAATTGTTGACTGACCTATTCATCCGGCATAGTGTGTTGGCGAAGATGATATTGATGCCGGTTCCTCCATCCATAAAGACTTTGGTCATGGTGTATGATCATCATCATATATATGCATTAGTCACAACCCCAAAACCTTATAACCTCACCTTTTTATATAGTCAGAACTACAAATATTTGCATGTCACGTTGCTTTTCACTCATTTTACAGATCAGTGCGCAAAGGCACACGAAAGTGAACAGTAACT
This sequence comes from Poa annua, assembly GCA_026929855.1. Taxonomy (NCBI): domain Eukaryota; kingdom Viridiplantae; phylum Streptophyta; class Magnoliopsida; order Poales; family Poaceae; genus Poa; species Poa annua. The sequence goes on from CM049432.1 coordinate 27,396,447, forward strand.
GACAGAAAGTCTGACAGCCAAACCCAAGGCCATCTTCTGAATTCCAAGCAATGCTAAAGACAAGAAGAGAAGAGGGAATTCAAATGAGTTTGAATCATAAAGGAGAAAGATAGATCAACTTGGAGATCAAGGAAACCACAAAAGGCATAAAGGCAAAAAGGTGCAAAAGAGGGGACATGCCATGTGCACTATGAGCTGTGGAAAGGAAGGAAGCTTCCTCCTTTCCCAACTCACACCTCACCTCCACCACATTTGGAAAAAGTGTATAAAGCCACCACAAGCTCCTCCATCTTATCACACCCATCCATTCCATTCCACCATTCGCATCCACTCCACTTTTCCACTTTCCACCAACCACCATACCATCAGCGCACCCACAACAGGACCAAGAACAAGAAAAAAAAAGAAGAACAGGATGAACATGGAGAACAAAAGAAGAAACACAAGGCCTTGGTGAACTGAAGATCAAGATATGCAACTCTTCCTCCTCTACTCTGCTTCCTCTGCCTCGACTAGATTTCAGTGAGCTAAAGCAAAGGATCTTTCCCCCTGTCTTGTTTAATCTTGAATGAACCTTGTAGATCATCTATCTGCAAGTAAGGCTTGTAACACTTTGTTATTGCAGTGATTTGAGTGACACAATTCTCTGTCTTAACTGAAGATTTGCATGTTTTGATTGCCGCGTGTCTTGATCAGTGTGTGTAAGGCTAGTCCCTGCATACTTGTGTGTTGTAATTTTTTTCCCTAATCTCTATTTGCTTGTTAACTCACCGTGATCTGGCTTGACAACCCAGAAATTTATGATCTTTGTGCTCAGAATTTCATCCTTCCTAAACCTGCTAAAAACCTCTCCTTGCAAGACCAGTCTCTGCAAGTTAAGAACTAAAATCTTATTCCTTGTCTAAAGACTGCTTAGATCCTTGCTAGTCTCTGGATTGACAACCTGGAGACTGTAAGTTAAATTCTGCATCTGTTTCAGTTAAATTTCTTGACCTTCTTGTTTAAAACCTGAAACCTTAAAGACTTGCTTTAGCTTCTGCCAACCCTTAGAAACATCATAGACTTGTTGATCCCTGTGGAGACGATAACACAAAACCCACTTATATTACATCCTGATCAAATTGGCGCTGTTGCCGGGGATTGACTTATGATTGTTTCTTTGAAAGAGCAGTAGACTAGAATGTGTGAAATTTTCAGCAAACTTTTATTATCTCGATACGAATGAAGCTTTTTGGCAATGAAATCTGAGAACTAGAACTGTTATTAGGTGTTTTAGTACACTAACCCTTGATAAAAGTTCTTATTTGTGACTGTGTGCAGAGAAAAATGATCTCTTTTATGCAGTGTTTGGACTCTGTTGATGCAGTCATCTGAAGACTCACCCCTTGCTCCTTTTGATCCAGAACCTGAAAGAACTTTTCTTGCAAGAAGAAGAGCATCTTCCGAAGCTTCAGTGGAAGACTTAAGTTCTGAGGATTCAGTCAGCAGCATGGGTGACAAGAAATTGAGAGATCTGTGGATCCCTAAGGATCAGATATCCAATGCAGATGTCATCATGCCTGCCATTCAGGCAAATAACTGGGAGATCAAACCTGCCTTGATCAATATGGTACAACATAATCCATTCAAAGGAAGTGCTTTGGAAAGCCCTCATGAACATATGACGAGTTTCTTGGAATATTGCAATACACTCAAGCAAAATGGTGTGCCCCCTGAGGCAATACAGATGCAACTCTTCCCTTTTTCTCTTTTAGGAGCAGCAAAATTATGGTATCATGCTCAGTCATTCCATTGCAGAGACACTTGGGAACATTTGGTGCAAGCCTTTTTTGAAAGATATTTTCCACCCACTAAAGCAGGTGAGTGCAGAGATAAAATCACTAGATTTGTGCAGTACAATGGTGAGAGCCTTTATGATAGTTGGCAAAGATACCAGCGACTCATCAAAATGTGTCCTAATCATGGCCTGGAGCCATGGTTGATTGTGCAGACATTCTATAAAGGTCTGATAGAACAAACCAGAGCTTTTGTTGATTCAGCTGCTGGAGGGGGAATCATGAACAAGACCCTAGATGAAGCTACGGAGCTAATTGAGAGTATGGCTTCTTATAATTTCTCTTGGACCAATGAGAGGACAGTTCATCCAAGTGGACAAAGTGCCTTGGAAGCAAAGCTTGACAGCTTAACCAATCAGATAACTCAGTTGATGCAAGAGAAGAATGGTAAAGCCATAGTGCCAGTAAATAAAGTTTCTGTCACTTGTCCTATTTGTGGCAATGAAGGGCATCTATCTCAAGATTGTACCCTGTTTGCAGTCACTGATAATCAATTGGTAGAAGTGAATTATACTCAGAATCAAGGTCCTTTTTCTCAGAGCTACAACCCTGCCTGGAGGAATCATGCCAACTTGTCTTATAAGAATGGAGCTCAACAGAACTCAGGGAAATTAACAAAATTATCAGCAAGCAACTCAACAACAGTATGCTCAGACAGCTCAACAAAATCTCAGACCTCAAGGAAACATGATATATCAACACACACACAACAACAGTCACAACAAAGTCAAGCAAATCAGCAGAATGCTTCCTCTCGTAACAACAAGTTTGAAATTAATTGAATGATGAGGTTACAAGAGGAGATGTTCAGTGGTATGCAAGAGACAATGAAGATGCAGTCGAAATTATTTTATAAAACAATGCAACACCTCACAGCTGGTATCTCTAACACCTAGGGAAACCCAGCAGAAAAAAATTTGCTAGCTCAGGCAGAGAAGAACCCAAAACAATGTGGAGCCATCTCCACCACTGAAAGTATAGATGCAGTTAGAACCAGAAGTGGAGTAAACAGTGAATCAGTGTTGGGAACACCTCCATCTACCACACATGTAACACCACAAAGAAGGGCCCCTGCTCAGCAAACTGTCAGGCAAGAGACTATACCAGATGAGAAGATAGCAGAGTTAGAAAAGACAGAACGACCTGTTGTCGAATCTGACAACACTGTAGCAAAACCTGCAATAGTGAAGCCCAATATTAAGAAAATCCCATTTCCTGAAAGATTAGAGAAAACAAAGGATGAAAAGCAATATGCTAAGTTCCTAGAGACTATGAAGGAAGTTCAAATCATAATACCTATATTGGATGTAGTGTTGCACATACGCTTGTATGCAAATTTATTTAAATACCTGATCACAAAGAAAAGAAGCTTGGAAGATCTTGAAATTGTTGCTCTGACGGAGGACTGTAGTGTTGTCATACTGAATTATATGCCCAAGAAGCTTGGCGACCCAGGAAGTTTTAGCATCCCTTGTGTTGTAGACAAGAGAACATTCACAACATAATGTGATTTAGGTTCATCAATCAGTGTCTTACCTCTATCTGTCAGTTAAATATTGCAGCTAGGAGTACTAAAGCCTACATCAATGACTCTGCAGTTAGCTGACAGAACACTAAGGAAACCAGCTGGTATTCTAGAAGATGTCACAGTAAAAGTTGGAAATTTTTCTTATCTAGTCGATTTTGTGGTATTGGAAATGGAAGACAACTCTGAATCCATGATTCTAGGAAGACCATTCTTAGCAACTGCTGGAGCAATAATTGGTGTAAAAGGTGGAACCTTGAAGTTACAATTTTGCTCTGAACAGGCTGAGTTCAGCATGAACTATGCTTTCCACCTGCCAAATATAATTGAACAATGACAGTCCATTGATGTGATAGACCAAAGTATTCTGGAGACACAACATGAAACACCATCAGAAGCTGTTTAAGCACAAGTTTTTGTGACAACAGATAGTTTAAATCACCATGAGCTATGTGGAATATCCCTGAGTCATACAGATGCATATGCTATAGAAAGTGAGAATCATAAATCAGCCCACAATTCAATAGTGGAGTTCAAAGAGCTACCATCTCATCTTAAGTACATGTTTTTGGAGAAGGAAAGGATACATCCAGTTATAGTCATTTCAAGCCTGGATAGTTAGCAGGAAGAGAGCTTGTTGACAGTCCTAAGATTGTACAAGAATGTGATTGGATATTCCATTGACGATATCAGAGGAATAAATGAAAAGGTCTGCTCCAATAGGATACACTTAGAAGAAGGCAGTAAACCAACAAGGGAAGGACAGAGAAGACTGAACCCTGGAATGCACGAAGTGGTTAAAAAGGAAATTCTGAAACTGCTTAAGGCAGAAATGATTTACCCCATCTCTGATAGTGAATGGGTAAGTCCAATACACATTGTGCCTAAGAAAGGAGGCTACACAGTGGTAGAAAATGAGGAAGGAAGATTGATGACCACTAGACCCGTCACTGGTTGGAGAGTGGTCAATGACTTCAGAAAACTGAACAAGGCAACTAGGAAAGACCACTTCCCTTTGCCATTTATAGATCAGATGTTAGAAAGGCTGTCTGGACATAAATTCTATTTCTACCTTGGTAGATATTCTGGATTTATTCAAATACCCATTCATCCAGATGAGCAAAGAAGACTACATTCACATGTCCATATGGAACCTTTATAAGAGATTACCCCTTGGGTTATGCAATGCTCCTGGTACCTTTAAGAGATGTATGATGTCTATATTCTTAGAGCACATTGAAAAGATAATGGAGGTATTCATGGATGACTTTACAGTTTATGGAAAAGACTTCAACACTTGCTTGGAAAATCTGACAACAGTGTTGCACAGATGCTCTGAACAGAATTTGATTCTAAACTGGGAGAAGTGCAATTTCTTAGTAACTGAAGGCATTGTGCTAGGTAATTTGGTATGTGCCAGAGGAATAGAAGTGGACAAAGCAAAGGTTGATGTAATTGCTTAGTTACCACCTCCTGAAAATGTGAAAGGAATACAGAGTTTCCTAGGACATGCTGGTTTTTACAGAAGATTCATCAAAGATTTCTCCCACATTGCAAAGCCTCTCACACACCTACTGAATCACAATGTACTATTTGCTTTTGATGAAGCATGTATGCAAGCCTTCAAAAGACTGAAAGAAGCTCTGATTACAGCCCCAATAGTGCAGCCACCTGATTGGACAGTGCCTTTTGAGCCGATGTGTGATGCAAGTGATTTTGCAGTAGGAGCAGTACTTGATCAGAGAATATAAAAAGCTGGCCATGTGAAATACTATGCAAGCAGAACACTAGATGATGCTCAGGTTAATTACACAACCACTGAGAAGGAATTACTAGCAGTAGTGTTTGCATTTGATAAGTTCAGACCTTATGTTGTTGGACACAAGTGTGTTGTCTACACAGATCATGCAACAATAAGATACTTGGTAAGTAAGAAAGATGCTAAGCCAAGGCTCATCAGATGGATTCTCTTGATTGAGGAATTTAATATTGAAATAAAGGACAAAAAGGGACCTGAGAACTTAGTAGCAGATCACTTATCAAGAATCATCTACACTGAAGGTAGAAAGATACAAGACAGAATGCCTTGTGAGCAATTGATGGTAGTCAATGCCAATTCTCCTTGGTATGCAAATACTGTGAAGTACCTGGTGTGTGGAATTATACCAACTGACATAGCATACCAGTAGAAAAAAAAATTCATGCATGATGTCAAGAACTATTACTGGGATGAACCATTCCTGTACAAGAAATGTATAGATGGTATTATGAGAATATGTGTGCCTGCTGAAGAAATTAGTGATGTTATGTACCAATGCCATGCAGGCATGTATGGAGGCCATGTTGGAGTAATGAAAACCCAGGCAAATTTTTTGCAAGATGGATTCTATTGGCCTAATATTTTCAGAGATGTGCATGATTACATCCAAAAGTGTGATCCTTGTCAGAGATCTGGAAAAATTTCAAAAAGGAAGGAAATGCCTAAGAAAGGAATTCTTGAGGTTGAACTATTTGATGTATGGGGGGTAGATTTTGTTGGTCCTTTCCCATCATCTAATGGATACAAGCATATACTTGTTGCAGTGGACTATGTGTCCAAATGGCTTGAAGCAATACCCACTGTTAATGATGTAACATCCCAACATTTCATAATGTTCAAAAATCACAAAAATTTAAAACTTTTCTTTTATTAAAATAAAATATTAAATGCATAAGAAAACCAACTATGAAAGACTTCAAACATATTGAAAAAGTTTAATATTTCAAATATCTCAGTTTATCTTTATTTTCAAAAGTTGTTTCAAGTTAAAAGATTTTATTATCCATTGTAATTATTAAAACCTCAATATCTAATTTGACAAAAGTTTTACAAACCTTCAAACCATATTCATGAAATAAAAGGTTTCTTTATAAGTATTTGATTTCAACCACTTAGCAATAGCAATTCATAAATTAAAATAATAATTACAAGTGTTATTTTAAACTTTGAAAACATTGTCTATTTGCCAAAAGATTATTATTCATTTACCCAAGTTCAAAACATAGTTTTGTATATTTCAAGTCTATAGTGTATAACTTTAAAACTTCATAGATTTTATAATTAATGAATTATCCAAATAAGCATTGCATTAACTTAAATTAGTTTCATTAATTCTCAAACATAAATTGATCTTCATGAATATATATATCCAATATAAGAAATGAAATAAATCTAGAATATTTTCCACAGATATGTTATGAAGTTTTCAAATGATTTATCATAGTATAAAATTTAATGGTGCACAAAATATTTTGAATTTAAAAATGAATGCATTATATTTCCCTTTCCATTTCAAATAAATATGTTATGTATTTAATATTGTACTAAAGAAAAAAATGATTTAATATTGGAATATGAGTAAATAACTTGAATTCAAACATATTTAAATGTGGGTAATTTGATAAATTTTATTTAACCCCAAATGAATTACTAAATCCCTAATTTCAAAGTTGAACTAAATGGGCAATTTTGCATTTTATGAATATTTCAAAATATTTATTTTCAAAAATATTCAAAACATATCCACAACTGGTTTAACACAAAGATAATGCTTTTACAAATTTTTAGAAATTTATTTGAATTGATTTAGAGACATAAATCAAAAGATATGAATTAAATGAAAAAAAAGAAGAAAAAAAACCAGCACAGCAGCCCTGCTCGCGCGCGTGTCGCGTCGCGTCCCGCGCGCTGTACGTGCTGCGGTTTGTTCTTTTCCCTCCTTTTAGTCCCATCTTGCTACTTTAACAACACCCACACCCAGTTTTAGGCTAAATATAGACCCCATATGTATGGGCAAAATCACAAATTCAAATTCGGATTAAACCATTTATTTTGGTTTGACTAGAATAAAATAAAATATTTATTTTATCTCCGGTCGGATTTCTATTGGTGGGATTTCTCTTCTTCTCTCTCGACGGCGCTTCTCACACAACGGAGGTACTGCGCATATCTTCTCTTTTCCGCCTTTTATATTTAGTTTTGTAGAGTAGTACTGTACGATCCGTTTTTAGATCGAGTAGTGTCGTAACTTTAGCTATTTGCATTTTGAGGATATAGTTAGTTTGTCTAAACCAGCCTGTTCCACCGATCACCATCTTGCCACTTTGTCTAACTGTTTTCTGGGTTGACCCCAATAGGAAATTCGTATGCAGATTTTGCAGAAACACACCTATAACTTAAAACTCTCATATCTTTTGAACCACATGTCCAAATTTGATGAACTTTATGTCTATGGAATGCTCTTGACCTGTAGAATCTTTTGGCACTGTTATTTTCCAACTTTGACTAGTTTAAACTCGTTAAAATGTTCAAATGTATGATTTAAGTAAATTGGACATAGATTTTATTGTGTATGTCCAAGAAATTTTCAAATAAAATATTTTTGGAATAATTAAGATGTAGAATAAGAATTCGATTTTACATTATTTTGACCAACCTTAAAATGATTTAGTGTAAAATCTGATTTTAAAACTTGATGCCAATTTAAATAACTAGATTATTAATTTATTGATATGAACATTTAAGTTTGGATTTAAAATGAATTGTTATGTTACTTTAATGAAACTTGAAACTTAAATTAGGTTAAAACCTTTTCCAAAGTTAATGTGTGATCATTTGAACAAGTTTAACACAAAGTCTCATTAAATCAATTTTGAAACATAGACTTGTGTAATTGTATTTAAATATGCTGGATAACTTAAAATTGCGAACCTTGCTTTTAAATTGTTTTCAAACCATCTCGGCATTCATTGGTGTAAATATTTTTCAAGACCATCCCCTGACCAAATTGGCAAACCCTTAACTCAATCACATTAATTCCCTTTGCATATCAAATTATGTGATACCCTTGACCAAACCCTTTGCTAAGCCTTTTTACGCTTGTTTGTTTTAATTGTTAAGCTTGTTGAATTGCTTGTTTATTGTATGTCTTTTTACTTTATAGATTGAACGGAGTGCAACGTTCATTGTCGACAATGAGTGTGTGAGAAACGACAACATTCATCAGGCAAGTGACTTCATAAAACACCTACTATTTTATTCTATTGCATACCTAGTGTTTTAAGCAGTATTTTGCAAAAGTAGTATGCATGATAGGTTTTTGGGAGATTTGTAGTATGCTATGCAAACCTGTTAGGTTACCCTTTAGAAATTCCAGTTAGACCCCTATTATAATTTAGTGGAAGTACCTGCTGCAAAAATGATTGTTTTATGGTTGATGTCATAAATGAAAATTTCCACTAAATTAATTTAACGCCCGGGTGGATTGGGTCGATCGAGGAGGTTTCAAGTTGAGTGGTTCCCAGGGCCAAGTTTCATGGTTGTCTTCGCCCAAGATAGTTTCCACTTACTTTGGGCCATGATATGCGGTGTTAACCTGAGTTGCTCACTTGTGGTAGGCCACCCAGGGCTATGAGATTTAAGTTTACACTGAGTTTAGTTGCTTATCGTGCAACCATTGGTCAATATGGCTCTGTCTTGATGGAGTAAGTTGATGTGGACCAGGATCAAGAGATTGATGGTGGTAGAGTTGTTAGGATGGTGGTAATCTCTTAGTATGATCACGGGAAAGCAACTTATGAAAAGTCTCGTCTTGATCTTCTCCTTTTCCTTCTCACTAAATGAGTGTAGAGGATAGTTTGGGTTGATTGAGTCTAATGGTGAGAGTTAAAACCTAAGATCTTAGCCGTGTCCCCGGCATCGGACAATTTGAGTAACTACACAAGGCTGTCTTCTGAAAATCTCTACATCCCAATTTCTTAATAAAACTTTGATGGGCGAACATGGGTAGGAGACCTGGATTTGTGTCGAGGTTGTCTTGTAAAGAGAAGATATTGTTTCAAAAAGTAGGAGAAAACTTGCTTTGCGCAATAGCCTTGAGCTCCACCAGCCAAATAAGCATATAGATATAGCTTAGTAGAATATTAGCTTTTAAAAGTCACATGCCACCACAATTCAATTGTGCTGACATTTATAGCTGGGCTGCAACTAAACCTTGCAGATTAGACAGACGACGAGTGAGTATTCGATAGGATTTCGAGTCTACAACCAACATGCTTTGCCTGTGGCACATGAAGATGATGAGGCTCATTGTAGCTACTATTTTCCGCTGCTACTCTTGGAAATTTTGCTAGACTTTTCAGATTATGCAAGTTGTAACAGATATTTGTAACACTGGATCATGCGATTTAATAAAGTATTTGACACTTTTGCATGATATACATCTTAAACTGTGGTGCTAGCATTTGATCCAGGGACTAGCACATTAACACATGGACTTCCACCTTATATTAAAAGGTGAGGTCACTACAAATGATGATTCCAAGGCGGTATGCAAATTCTTCAGAACAGTCATATTCCCAAGATTTGGTGTGCCAAGAGTAGTAATCGGTGATGGAGGAGTTCATTTCAACAATGATTAGTTTGAGAAGCTCTTGAACAAGTATGGTGTGAGAAATCATAGAGTAACTACACCTTATCACCCTCAAGCAAATGGACAAGTTGAGCTGTCAAACAGAGAAGTGAAACAAATTCTGGAGAAAGTTGTTTCTAAGTCCGGGGGGATTGGTCAATGAAATTGCCAGATAGTTTATGGGCCTACGGAACAGGATATTAGACACCTATTGGTATGTCACCATTCAGGCTTGTTAGTGGAAAAGCATGTCATTTACCTTCTGAGTTAGAACATAGAGCAAAGTGGGCAATAAGGAAGATTAATATGGATTTAGGCAAAGCTGGAACAGCAAGAAAGCTACAGATGTGTGAGCTAAAGAACCGAGAAATGATGCTTATGAAAGCTTAAAGATTTACAAGGACAAGACTAAGAAATGGCATGACAAGCACATTCTTAGAAAAGAACTCAGAGTTGGACAGACAGTGTTGGTACATGACTCCAAGCTGCATATTTTCTCTAGGAAATTCAAGTCGAGATGGTTTGGCCCTTGTGTTATCAAGAGAGACCTTGGACATGGTGATTTTGAAGTACGGAGTCCTACAGAAGGTACTTTTAAAGTAAATGGTCAGAGATTGAAGCATTACAGAGCTCGAGATCATTTGAACACTGAAACAAGTGAAGAAACTAATGATGAAGAAGTTGAGGATGACCTCAATACATCCTTTTCAGCTAAGGACGTGTGAAGAAGGTACAGTCAGGCTCATGACTATAAACAAGCGCTCATAGGGACGAAGCCTGGTACCTGTGTACATTATTTGCATGTTCGTTTCATTTTTCTGTTAATTTTTTGTTTGTGTTGTCTCTTTGCATTTGCCTCTTAGATTTCAAATAAAAAGAAGATGAGAGAGAGCTTTAGCTGGGATATCATGAAGAAGGAGGCAGAAATAAACACCAGGTGGATACTTTTCAATCTTTGCATTAAGCAACACTATCATATTGCTATTATCACATTCCTGGAAGACGATTAAATTGGCAAGTTTGGTTGTTACCCAAAAATTAAATTATTGATGCTAGCTTTATTCTAATTAATTAGCTTTACATCCTGGTTTTGAATCATGTAATGAATCTGCTTATTATTTTGTAAAGGCTATGCTCAGAACCATCTATCAACAACATAATCCCTTTATTTCTCCCTTCAAGAACTTTGGATTATCTGAATAATGCAATTTGCTTTTGTAACATCCCAAATTTCTCAAAAATTTAAAACTTGCATTCATGCATCATTCATCATATAGGCATGACAATTACATCACATAAGTACTAAATAAAAATTCAATTATAAGTTTAAATAATTTATAATTCCATAAAGTTGTTTATTTTTACTCCTTATAATATTTCTATTTTATTCATTTATTTGGTGGGCAAATATGATACGAAAAGGTTCTAAATTTAATAAGCTTTCCAAAATATATTTTTATGAATTTTTCTGAAATGTTTTAAATACGTTTAAAAATCATTTTTGAAATCAGTTTTGGAAAAAGATTTTAATTTGATAAAAGAAAATTAGGAATAAGGAGAAAAACGAGCCGGCCCATTCCCTAAACTACCGCGCGCACGCTGTCAGGTGGATCTTCAACCTCCGAACGCAATTCCCGCACGAGATCCTCTCCGATCCGGAGCAAAATCAACTCCAATTTTCACGGGAATTGTTCCTTAGCCACCCCCATATAACGTCCACCCCGCCGCCACTCCCCGCACCTTAAAACCCTAGCCACCGCGCCCCCAGGCCGCTCGGAAACCGAGTTTCGCCGCCGCCATTGCCGCCGGTGAGAATCGCCGCCCACGACCACGACCGTGCTCCCCGAGCCCCCCTTTTTCCCTCTAGTTCCTCTTCCTAGCACCGTGTGCAACTCCTTGACATCAAAACACACCCTTTTACACAGCCGAACGACGCCCTCTTCCACGACCGACGCCTCCGTCCGCTTCTCCGTCTCCGGCAAGGAACTGAGGAGAGGAGGGGGAGCCTGCGCAGCCACCGTCGCGCCATCGTCTCCAGCACGTCTCCTTGCACCATGCGGTAACGATTTCCCCCTCCCACTCCCCTTCTTGCGCGATTCCGGCGATGGCGCCGCCGCGGTCGGGAGTTTTCCGACGACTGCGCCGCTAGTTTTTGGCCTCTAATCCTGGACCGTTGGATCTAGATCCAATCAATCTGGCGCATCCATTTTTCTTTAGATCGGACGGATAACATTCACGATCCGCGCGAAGCGGTACGGGCGAATCACAGATCGCCACGTAGCCCCTCCTTTTCTATTTTCAGCAGAATTTAGTGAATAAAAACAAAAAATATGTAAAACTTGGAAAATTCATATATTTTGATCTGTAAGCCCAAATTTGATATTTTTATATCCACGGATAGCCCTGATCGTTTAGTTTATTTCTGCGTCAGTTGTTTTTCCTTTTGATAACTTTTAATTTGTGTAATTATCAGAATAGTATTTCGGCTATTTAAATTCATAACTTAAATAATAATAATGCTTTTCTAATAAATTTAATTGTTTTAAATTGGCATTGTTGTGCTCTGACCAGAAAGTTCAACTTGAGTTTTTTTAATTTGAAAACTTTTCATAAAAAATGAAAGTTTGTAGTTGTAGAACCTTATTTATTCTTTATGTTTTCCAATATTTAATTGATAATTAAAATAAGAAATTCTTGGAAATTGCATTTCATGCATTTAATAATAGAAAGTATAAAATGTTAATAAGGGTGTCGTGCTTTACTCATAGCACATCATGCATGCATACATGTTTATATTTTGATGCTTTAAGTGTTGTAATGTGTGTGTATTTATTAATTTTATGTATTGCTTGTGCTAGATTGTGAAGAGGAGGGAGGACTTGCTTGTGAGTGTTATTCTTGCCGTGCTTGCTCCTCCTGTTACCAAGGCAAGTGACATTCATAAACTACCCAATATTTTCCTATATGCATTAGTAGTATATTTTGAGTAGTATGCATGATAGGAATTTCGGACTATTTTGTTATGCTAAGTTAGTTTTATACCTTGCAAAATTCCTAGTAGTGTGTAGCCACCCTTTACCATGCAGCCAAATAAAAGTTTGATTAGATGCTTAGCAATGTTATAAAATTATTTACATGCCATGTTGTGGAAATATTTCTAAGTGTTAAACTTAAAATACACATCTGGGTGGATTGGTTGGTATGGTTTATGTTGAGTGGCTATTTGGGACTATGCTTGTGGTTGTCGTCGCCTAGGATGAATTTCAATACTTCTTAGGGCCATGAGCATGGTGGTTGTCACCCAAAAGTGCACTTGTGGACGGCCACCCAGGAACAAAGAGATTACTAAGTCCCTCCAAGTTTAGATGCTTCCCATGCAGCCTTTTGACAATGGGCTCTGTCTAGAACAATTAAGTTGTGAGGGTTCAACCTGTCAGCTTGACAAGCAGATGTAGAGTTGGTAGGTGGAACGGGTCTTGCTAGTATGGTTGAATTCTTCTTCTGAAATCTTGTCTCAATTCTCTCCTTTCCTTAATGCACTCCGCTTGTATAGGACGTCTGGGTTAATTGAGTGTAAAGGTGAAAGTGCACATGTAACATCCCAAGTTTGTTAAATAGAAATAAAAGGTGTGTTCTGAGCATTGCATGCATTTCATTCAATTTGGATAAGAAATTGCATTTAAAATTTACATGTTTGCTTTTCAAAGAAAGGGGTAAACTCTTGTTATTCTTGGTGAACTCAAAATATTTCAAATTTTCAAAATCTAGGATTGCATTGGCTTCCCTGTGAAATTTTGAATCTCCTAATATTTTTCTGCAAATTTTTCTCTTTATAGAAAAGCCCCAAACTATTTAAATAAGCAACCAGGGGCCTGTTTGTGAAGAAAACTGGCAATTAATAAAATCTTCAGGCGGGTTTTCAGAAACTGGAGTCGTCTTCCAGCTTCCAACTACGCCAGCGCGCCCGTGGCCTCCGCTCCGTCGTTCCTCGCCGTGTATGCGCCAAGATGCGCGCCGCCGCCCTCCCTGGACTTCAAGAAGACCTCCTCCGCCATGGAGAAACCCTAGCTGGTCTTCTCCTCCTCCATTTCTTCCCCAAAACGCCAACCCTAGCTTTCGGGGCTGGTGACAAATTCCGGCGATTCCGGCCACCTCCAGCTCCGGCGAGCTGTTCCAGAGCACCACCGTGCTCCGCTCTCCCTTGTCTTCCAGCCGTCCGTGCAGGAACTCGAGGAAAAATCGAGGAAATCGTCGAAATCCCTCCGTCGGGTCCGCCGCCGTCGAGCTCGGATTCCGTTGAACCTCGGCCTCTCCTCGACTCCCCGACCCTTCTACGAGCTTCACGGTGAGCTACTGGTCCTCATGGACCTTCCCTCTCTCTCCCGTTCGCTCTGGTTCCTCCGGCCGACGGACTACAGCTCTAGTCGCCGCTCCGCCGCGCCGTTGGCGCACTCCGGTGACCATCTCTGGGCGGCGCCGCCACCGTTCGGTCCGCACTCCCCTCCTCCACCGATTCCTGCAGAGGAATCGTCCCAATTCCTTCGGAAGCGAGTAGATCGTGCTCGGCAGTGGAGGATTGCCATTGATGACGTCATCCGACGACGTCATCTCTTTTCTTTTATCATTTCTGATAATTTAAATCATTTTCTGTAATTGTTAAATTAAATGACATGTGGGGCCATGTTGTGAGGGTTTTAATCTTTTTCCATTACTATTTTCTAAAATGATTAAAAGTATGACACGTGGGGCCAATTTATTTAAATAAATTTGGAATTTGAATTAAATTGTTTAAACTTTGAATATTCATAACTAATTCATTTTAAATCAGAAAAATATGATTTTTATATCAAAATATTCAGAAAAATAAAATATATTTAATTATAATTTAATCATACATATTCCATACAATGAAAATAATGTTATTAGTCTCACATTAATAAACCCTAATTTTAATTATGTGTATGTTTTTTCACCCATTTAATCTGATGCTTGCATCTAGGATATCCTAAATGACATATCATTCAGGTGATTGTGCATTGCATCAATAATGAATTGATTGTGTTATTCATTTCCGGTATTTGGTTCTTCGCGATAGGATTCGAGCCCGAGAGTGTTTGTAACGCCTCCGAAGATCAATAGCCAACTACTGAAGAGCAAGGCAAGCATAACCTCTTATCTGCACATATACGATTTCCAAATTATTTGATTCCTGTGTGATGCATATGGTTCAAAGATGTTTTTGGTCAAGGTATAGAGTGTCGCTTGCGTTGCATTGCCGTTTAGAAATGCTTAGTTGTTCCTTTCTCCATCCAGTTGGGAAGATTGGTTTGGAATGAGTATACATGATTTATTCATGGTTAAAGACTTGGACGAGAGGCCACACTGGGATTGTGGTGGGTTGTCTCGTTCTTGTCGACACTAGGATCCGAGTTCTCGTCTTTGGAACCAAGACTATTCGGGCATCCACACTGGGTATTCATTTCCCCCTCGACTCCAACTTGCCAGCCTACTACGTGAAGCCACTAGTTCGAGTGTTCCATTTGCGTGTGCGGTAAAATGGTTTGAGGAGAAAATTAGGGCTCGGGTCAGGAGAGTGTGACGCTCTGATCTTGACCCTGGCAACCCGCACTAGGGATCGCTGAGATGGCGATCTGACCTACTGTTGTGGCTCATGGACATAGGCGAAGCTTGGGAAAGGTCGTGGCCAACCCTTCTGCCGGCATTCCCCGGAGGAATGCTAAAGTTTTGGCGCAAGGATTGGTTGGCGTGTGTGGACAATTACACCACCTGTAGGGTAAATCTTTTCGGAAAGCCGTGTCCACGGTTATGGACGACTTGGTACCTCATGTCTGATGATCATAGACAACTTAAACCTAATCATAAAACTGTCAACTAAGGGTGGTTAGGATTGCTTCCTCGGGTTGAGCGAGGGGGTGATTCTTTTGGGTTGTTTAAACTGTGACATCCTTGTGGCTACAGAAGATGGAGGATGAAGTCAGAGGTGTTACCTACTTACCCCATCTTTAAAATTCTACTGATGCGAGATTCTCTCCTCCCTCGATTTGAAAACAAAGTTGGCTTTATGCAAATACATTCATGATTACTCTCAGAACGGGCAGATATATAATAGGTTAAGTAAGTCTTGTTGAGTACCTCCTGTACTCAGCCTTGCGCGCTTTTTGGACAGGTGAAGGTTCCTACTCCACTGCTGGTTTCTACATGGACATCGACAAGTAGATCGGGGTTCCCGGGCAGCAGCCTGGAATCGATGGGCGGGACGTCGTTTATGTTATGGCCTCTTAGGCCTTTTGGTTCTTGTTATGTAGCATAACATAATTTGCTTTCGTTGTTTGGTGAACTGTTGGGTCAGTGACCTCTGCTTGTAATTTTTGCTATCTTCTCTCTGCTAAGAGTTTGTATAATATTGCTTGAATCGTAGAGTCACTGTTGTGTTACTGAATGTTCAACTGTTGGCTCTCGATATCGAGGTTAGGCTTATGTCGGATGGATATCTGGGATTTTAGGTCTTTTCAAATTTAGGCTCAACACAGAGGTAAATTCTCTAGATATGCAACTATGGTGAATTTACCTAAATGACAATCAATAACAAGATAAAAAAAGCTAACAAGACAAGCAAGTAAGGGAGCAATGATAACGGGAACCGAGTGAAGCACGCGGAGACGACGATGTAATCCCGAGTTCCACCCAAGGGTGTACGCCTCGTTTGGAGAGCTGTGCGCTACCACAACAGGTTAGCCGCAACGCCACAAAGGCTCACCTTCTTCTCCGATGAACTCAACCACAAAAGTTGCGAGTTCACCTTCCACTATTGATCCCCTTTTAGGGCGGAGATCGAATCCCTTACAAACGCTTGAGGCACACACCCACAACTTAATTGGGGGCTCTCAAGATGACCACAACAGGTCAAGGACCACAAAAGGTCAAGGCAACACCAAGATTACAACAATGGTGAACTAGGTTTTCCCACCGGAAACCCTAGCCACGAAATCCCCAAGTGAATGGGGAGGAAATGCAAATCCCTTCGGTGAAGATGTAGATTCGGGCCTTCTCCTCCCATCCTCCAAAGATCAACGAATTTGGGGGGAGGGATTGGGAGATCTTGATGATTTGAGCTTTCAAGAATAGTAGGAGAGAGAAAATCTGAGAGCTAGCTGTTCTTGAGTGAGTGAGGGGGTATAAAATCTGGCCGTTGGCTGCCTCGAGGACCCGGAAATTCCGGTATAAGTGACACCCGGAAATTCCGGGTCACTCGGAATATCCGAGTCTGTGAAATATCCGAGTTGAATTTCCGGTTGAGATCAGAACGTCTTCGGCATCTTGACTTAGCCAAATTTCTGAGGGTGACTCGGAAATTCCGAGTCAGTGAAATTTCCGAGCTGAATTTCCGGTTGAAGTCAGAACGTCTTCGACATCTTGACTTAGCCAAATTTCTGAGGGTGACTCGGAAATTCCGAGTCAGTGAAATTTCCGAGCTGAATTTCCGGTTGAAGTCAGAACCACTTTCTCTTCTTTCCTTAGCCAAATCTGGAGTGGTTTTTTGGGTGACTCGGAAATTCTGAGTCAATGAAATTTCCGAGTTGAATTTCTGTTTGAGTCAGAACCACTTCCTGAATTTTCCTTAGCCATTTTTCTGTTAGATATAGGAGACCCGGAATTTCCGATACTGGAAATTTCCGACTCCAATATTCCGATTCTGGGAAGAATTCCAGAAACTCTTTTTCTCTACATTTTGGCTTTGGGATATGTGGTATGCAACTCACACAAACTGAAATACTTAGCAATAGGATTAGTACATCATTGGTATTGTTAACTAACACTCAAAACACTAGGGATTAAGAAATGTTCTTTCAATCTCCCCCTTTTTGGTGTTAGATGACAATACCAAGATTTGCACAGAAACAAAATGCAATATCATGTTTTTGACAGAAAATAGCTCCCCCTAAACAAGTGCATGTATGAGACACAATATGACAAAGGATAGGAGCAATTTTATAATAACAAACACAAGATATCACAAAGGAGTAAGGAGACAAAATGTAAGGTTATGGTAGCATTTGAGACTAGATAGAGTTTCATACCTTGTGTATATAGGATATGAAGAGAATACCAACACAATAAATTGGAAGTCTCAACCATAGGATAATGATAGCATAACATTGTCTCAGTACACATAGTCCACACATAGATAATAAAAGAGTTCAACAAATAACCACAAATAAGATAAATGGACACAAGCGCAAAGAAATGGTAAACGCATATGCTTGTGTCCGAACCCCTGCAAATCCCCGAAGTCCTACTAGAGCAACTTCTCCCCCTTTGGCATCTAAACGCCAAATAGGAAGAGGAGCGATGCTACGTCCCGTGAAGGTCTTCAGTCCGAGGGGGTCTCTCATCATCATCATCATCCTCATCATCATCATCAGCCCCATCATCATCATACTCTGCCTCCTCATCATCATCATCATAAACATGACCAGTGGTGTACGAGCTGCCGCCAAGGTCATGGTCAATCTGAGTCCAAGGAGCCAAAGAACCCTGGTTCCACTGAGCAAAGGTCAGGGGATCAGAGAGATCTGCAGGAGCAGGAGAGCCAGACACATGATGAAGGATCAAGTCTTGATTGTAGGCCAGCTGACGCCGATCCTTGTAGGCAGTGTATTGCTCCTTGCGGATGTCCACATTCATACACAGGAAGTTGCGTTGGAACCAATTCAGCTTCTTGACCTTCGCATGAGTGGCCGAGACATAAGTAGGAGCAACAGCCCTCCTAGCATCACCCATAAAAGATCCACCCTGAGCTGAGCTTGAAGAAGGAACAGGAGGAGGCTTGACCACTGTCTTCTTCCCATATAGTTTCTTGAAGTCATGCGCCTCCAACTCATCATTACTGAAGTTACGGTCAGGAAACTTGAACTTGATGAGTTTCATGATGTAAGGAGCATAGGGAATAGTGACCTTGGTGGTTATGGCTTCGTAAATCTCATTGTAGATGTAATCCATAACATCCACAATCCAATCTTTAGGGTCAGGGTCCTCCACAATGCGGTTGGCATGAAGGAGCAAGTTGCACAGAGGGGTCAGGTCACCACATTGTCATTGTTGCCACCACTTGGTGCAATGTTCTCACGGAGGTTGCGCACAAGGACATCATAAAGAGGAAGCAAGTCTCGAGAATTGCCAGGTGTGGCTCCCTCACCATATAAGTGCACGGTCTGCTTCTTGTTGAGCTTGTAAGGGTGGTGCATGCGATAGCCTTGAGGATTGTCACCATCAAACTTGTAGCCCAAAACCTTGGCAAACTCCTCAAAGTTGGACTCACAGAAAGATTCACCAGTCATCCACTTAATTGTCTTCTTTGAGTCACCCTTCATCACAAGAGTGGCAAAGAATTGCATCACAAGCTGAGAGTTGTAAGGGCAACGAGTGAGCACTAGCGTCTCCAAGCCCATAGTCTTGACAAGATGTATAGCTTCAACAAAAGAGGCTTTCTTCTGCAGAGTTGCAAGGTCAAACGGATGCATAGGCCGAATGGGCTTCGACAGAGAGTAGTAGAGGTCCACGAGTATGTGCTCTTGCTCTTGACACCAAAAACTGCGATCATCCAGAGTGTTGTCCCTTGGCCTAAGGTACCAATCCCCTTGTCGGAGCTGGGAGTATTCAACAGAGTTCATCTTTGTATAGTTCTGACGTTGAGGAGCAGGAGCATTCTTCCTTTTCTTGGACGGTGGCTTGCTAGCAACAACTTTCTTCCTCCTTTGAACAGGTGGGTTGCTTGAGGAGGCAGGACCCTTGCCCTTGTCAACAGGGGGTCTTGCGAACATGTGCTGTTGAGGTGTTCCTTGATGCCCCAGCAGACGGACTCCCACTAGAACCTGTGAATTTGAGGATAGTGGGTAGCATAAGGTAAGTGCACACAAGTCAGGAGATTATACTCACATTAGGTAGGCATTTGATGAATCATATGTTGTTAAACATGAGTTAATCTTAAAACTGCAGTGTTCAGCTCGCAAATTCCGATTCAAACATAACCGGAAATTCCGGGGGACCGAAAATTCCGAGTCAGGCTGAGTCGGAAATTCCGACCCAAACAGAAACAGTGCAGATCTGAGATTGACTCGGTCTAAAACTAGATCGATCCAACACAATGCAAAACTAATGCATGTAGATGGCAGGGAATGATTCTAGGAACAATCTCTACCAAGCAATCTTGAAACAAATAACTCCACATCAAGATCCTAGTGCAAGCACAAAAGGAAGAGGAAAAGTGAAGTTACCCTCATCCAATGAGGCCATTGCTTGGAGGAGTGAGTTCCCGGGGCGGAGGAGGAGCAGATCCGGCCGAGAAAGAGGTTCCCCAGCGGTCGGAGTGCTCCGGAGGGATCTTGGATGTAACATCCCAACATTTTATAATGTTCAAAAATCACTAAAATTTAAAACTTTTCTTGTTATTAAAATAAAATAAGAAATGCATAAGAAAGCCAACTATAAAAGACTTCAAGGTTTAATAATTCAAATGTCACAGTTTAAAATATTTTATTATCTCATGTATTTCAAAAACTTTAAAATACAATTTGATAATTATTTTACAAACTACAATTCATTTCATTTTTAAATAAATGAGTTCTCTATAAGGATTTGATTTAAACCACTTAATTACAAGATTATTCAAAAGGATTATATAATTACTAAATGATTTTCATTCCTTTAACTAAGTTCAAAATATAGTTTGGAAATTATAAGCCTATAGTGTATAACTTTAAAACTTCATAAAATTTAAATTAATGAATTAGCCAAATAAACATTTCATTGAATTAAATGATTTCCATCTATTTATTTTCAGAACATGAAATGATTAATGGAATTTAAATAAGAAAAAAATCAAAACAGAAACCTTGTCCAAAGTTGTTATAAAGTTTTCAAATGAATTATCATAATCAAAAATTATAATGTTGCACAAATTGTTTTCAATTAAAAATGAATACCTTATCTTTCACATTTTCCTAAAAATATTACTTATATGTTGTTCTTAATAATATGCAAAGATAAAGATGAATGAATTCAGCAAAACAAGTTTAAATAACTTAATTTCAAACATATTGGAATGTGGATATTTTACAAATTTATTTTAGCCAAAGGAAAATTTAAATGAGAAATAAATTCAAAATTGACTTTAAGTGTCAAATTTGTAATTAAGCAATATTTCAAAATATTAATTTTCAAAAATGTTTAAAACACACCTACAATTGGTTTAACAGAAAGATAAACATTTTACAAATTTTTAGAAATTTATTTGACATCATTTGGAGGTATAAATCAAAAGATATGAATTAAAGAAATAAAATCAGAAAAGAAATAAGGGCTGACGTCATGCTGACGTCAGCAGATCGTCTTCCTCCTCTAACAGAACGAACGCAGATTTTGGAGATCGAATCGTGGACGGATTCCTCTCCGATTCGTGCGGGAACTGGACTCCGATGCCTCCTATTTATACCCCGGACACCGCCGCACCTTTTCCCCCCTCGAAACCCTAGTTTAATCTCGCCTCCAGGCCGCGGAAATCGAGCTCGGTCGCATCTCCATTGCCGCCGGCGAAAAAGCTCGCCCCTCGGTCAGTTCCGTCGACCCCGAGCCCTCCTACTCCCTCTACTCTCCTGCCCTTCTGCTGCGCTTCGTTTTGACTTGGTTCCGCAGTTGTTGGTGCACCAGAACGAGTAGTTCGTCCACGCCCGGAGCTGGCCACCGCAACCCGCAACTCCGGCGAGGAGTAATCGAGCACCGGAGCTTCCCCGCCACCAACCGATCTCCCCTTCGCCTTCACCGAGCCGCGCCGCGCTCGGGGACGCTCTCCACGCATCCGGGGAGGCACGGAAACGCCCGGAACATCCACGCCGAAGCCGCGCCGTCGTCATCCGCGCCATCTCCGGCGAACCGCGCCGCCACGGTACGGTCATCCATCCCCCACCGTGCGATCTGAGATCAAGGGCTAGGATTAGATCAATAAAACGAATCGGTACGGATAGATCTGATCCATCGGATCTGGATCTAACGATCCAGATTCATCCACTTATCCACGTGGACAGCCACGTCAGCGCCACGTCACGGCACAGTCAGCGCCAGCGTGTAAATCGAATTTCTATTATAATTTTAATTGGAAAATTTGCAGATTAGTCCCTGTAATTAAAACATCCATAACTTTTTAACCACAACTCCAAATTTAATAATTTTTATATATCTGGAAAGCTCTGGATGTGTAGAATAAATTGGATCAGACAAAATTCAAATTTGACTTAGTATAAAATATTCAAATTTCAAATGGTGAATTTGAGTATATTTGCAATAACTTTAAATCTGTAAATCCAAAAATTGCAAATAAATATGTTTTAGCAACTTTGGAATATATGTAAATTAATACCACTGATATAAAATAGTTTGGAGTAAATTTTGAATGATTTCATAGTTGTGTGTTTAAATTGAATGGTTTGACTAATTTGGAAATAACTTTTAATAGAAACATTATTTTTGATTAAATCCAATTGCAATAGATTTAATTAAATGCTCTCTGTCTATTAATATTAATTATAAGATTTTGTTATAAAAATTTTAGTCATAGGAAACTTTAATCTTATAATGATTCCTTTTATTTTATTTTCCAAAACTAGGAATTTATTTAAATTGCATTTATAAACTCATGCATATATTTAAAGAAATCACAAAAGTTATTTTTATGTTCTTGTGATTTAAAATTTCATTTCATTCATAGCATACATTATTCTCATAGGAAAACCCCTCTTCAATAGTTTTCTCTAAGTTAGAACTATTTCCAAACTTAGTACTTGGTGAAAAGTGCTATGCACTAGAGACTTAGTAGTTTCAAGATGGAGTTAGAAGACCATTGAAGGACTTAGCCAAAAACAAGACTTCAGAAGTATCTTCAAGGAGTAGAAGCACTCAGAAGAAAATTCAAGAGGAAGTACAAGAAGACCAACCAGAAATATTTGCCAAGTCTTGCTCTCTCTCTCTCTCTCTCTTTCTTTTCTCTGAGACTTCATGAAGGACTTAGAAGAAAACAAACTCTGGAAGCATCCTCAAGATGTCAAGCACTTAGAAGAAAAGTGAGAAGAAGTGCAAGAAGGCCAACCCCTTTCTATTCTCTAAGTCTTTCTCTCTGCCTTTCCCTCTCCTCTGAGACTTCATGAAGACTAAGTAAAATCCAAGACCAGCCTCGAGGATACAAGAATCATCAAGTCTAAAGATTCATCAAGACTACCAAGAGCTCAATCAGGACATCATCCAGAAGAAAGTTACAAGTCTGGAGATGAAGCCTGGAGGACAACTACATCTTTCTTTCTATCCCTTCCCTCTTTCCTAATCTTGTCTTTTAGACTTAAACAAATTTTGATCATGATGTTATCATCTTGATGTTGTTGGATCCTAGCAGCATAGTGGGATGAAGCGGCCTGGAAACAAACCTTACATGTCCTCGTACATGAGACCTGTTCCACAATTTAAGTGGCTGGCCGGGTGTCTGTCTCTCTCACTATAGTGAATGTCCAATTTACAAAGAGTTGATAATAATTGTTGATCATCTTGAACAAATGACTTAGTATTTTTCTCTAGGTATTTTGCACGTCATGGCTAAGCCATTAGAGTGCTTGTTTCCTGAAGAAATAAAACAAAGTGTATTTATCCAACTTAAGACTTAGTCCTTTTGGACCAACACATTTGCCTTACATTAACTTAAAAGATTTTCCATGGCATGGAAAAGTATTTCTAGTCCTTAGGAATATTTTGCACATCATGCATAAACATATTTTCCTTAGAAAGTTTTATAAAACTTATTTAATCATCTAGTATGTGTTTGTATGCATTGTGAGTTTTGCTTGCTGTTGATTGTTGTATTGTTGTTTGCTTATATTGTTAGATTAAACGGAGAGCAAACGTTCGTTGTTGAGAAGAGTTGTGAACAACGACAACATTCAAAGGCAAGTGGCACACCTCATAAACTTCCTATTTTTATGCATTACTTAGTGTATTTTTATATGCATGTGTTGCTATGCTAAACCTATGTAGAATCCCTTATACCTGTGTCTAGGTACCTATGCAATACTTAGTAGAATTATTGATGCTATGCAAATGTTGTTTTGTGAAAATCTAAATTCTACTAAGTTAAGAATGAAACACCTGGGTGGTAATTGGTCGGATGGTTTATGTTGAGTGGCTACTCAGGTCCATTTCTATGGTTCCTAGGGGATGTACACTTGAGAACGGCCACCCAGGAACAGAGGAATCTGAAGAACTCCAAGTGACGATTGCTTCCAGTGCAGCCATTGCCATATGGGCTCTGGCTTGATCAATTATGTTGCGTGGACTCTCTCCGGCTTGACAAGCAGATGTAGGGGGATGATAGGTGGAACGGGTCAAGCCAGTATGGGGAGGGAAAATGCTTCTGAAAGATCTCGTCTCATTCTCTCCTTTCCTTATCACTAATGGTGTGTAAAGGATACTTGGGTTGAATGGGTACAATGGTGAAAGTGCACAACCTCTGCAGAGTGTAAAACTAAGTACTTAGCCGTGTCCCCGGTTACGGACAATTTTGAGCAGCAGATCAAGGACGTCAACGGAGGATTCCACCATTCCAACTTCAAAAGTAAAACTTGATGGGTGAACAAGGGTAGAATGAGACAGTGGATTTCATGCCACGGATGTCTCGAATAGAAGAAAAGTGTTTTCAAAAGAATAGGAAAAATTAGCTTTATGCAAATTAGCCTTGAGCTCCACCAGCCAAATATTCATATAGGCTTTAGAGTTATTCCATAAGTGTCCACCATAGTGTCACTTGCCAGACTCCATTTTTAATGGAATCTGACCCACGTTGTTGCAATATTTTTCTTATTGCAGATTTGATCAGATGACGAGTGAGGTTTCGTTTAAAGGTTTCGAGTCTGCAACCAACATGTTTTCGCCTGTGGCAGCATGAAAGTTATTAGAGGCTCACTGCTATTGTTTTCCGCTGTGTACTATTCAAAGCTAGCTTTATGCTATGCAATTTGTAAAGAATATTTTGTAATTCTGGATCATCGATGTAATAAAATTGACCTTTGTTGTGATATTACATCGTAAACTGTGTGTGCAAATGAATCGATCCAGGGATTTGCACTATACACAGGTATCTGTCTTATTTTAAGAGCAGGTACGCTACAGATGGTATCAGAGCACTGTGTTGCCTGTAGGTTCGAAACCCTAGGTTTGGATAGAAATAGGTTTGACCATAGGATTGAAAATCTATTTTTCTTCACATTTCTAAAAACAAATCTTTTCACCATGTCTTTCTCGTATTCTCATCTACTATCAACCTTCTGAAAACCTCTTATCTTTTTTTCTAGATGACCATGTTCTTATAGACTAAGTCTGAATTCTGCTGCCTCATATGGAAAAGCTACGATTAATCATGAAGTTCTGCATATATGGAAGACCACTGAAGAACCAGGATTCGACCAACACTTCTAAGATATCCAAGAAAGTTGAATAAGTAATTGAAGCAGTCAGGAAGGAGATAGATTTGACCACCACTTAAATAGAACGACGATATCGTGTTAGTGTATTGATCATATCAACTTGGCTATATGACCATACTAGATTGACTGTTTGTTTTGAACTTTGTTGCTTGATGTTTGTTAGACGATGTTTGTAATGGATTATCTTGATTTATGGTTGTGCATTAGGATGTTGAATTATCAACAAAACTTTTCTTTTAAGGGTGGTAGCCACCTAGAAAATTCAAACCCAACTTCTTAAACACAGAAATCTCAAACTATCTTCTCTCCATCTTCCTAATCAGAAAAACCATTCACTGTCAAGTTTTTAAGTTTCCTTGTCAGAAATTTCATTTCTCAAAACATCTCGAGTTATCAGAATCATTTAAGCCTTGCTTTCTCTTCTAGCTTCTCCGAATCTCGGGGACGAGATTCCTTTTAAGGGTGGTAGTCTGTAACATCCCAACATTTTATAATGTTCAAAAATCACTAAAATTTAAAACTTTTCTTGTTATTAAAATAAAATAAGAAATGCATAAGAAAGCCAACTATAAAAGACTTCAAGGTTTAATAATTCAAATGTCACAGTTTAAAATATTTTATTATCTCATGTATTTCAAAAACTTTAAAATACAATTTGATAATTATTTTACAAACTACAATTCATTTCATTTTTAAATAAATGAGTTCTCTATAAGGATTTGATTTAAACCACTTAATTACAAGATTATTCAAAAGGATTATATAATTACTAAATGATTTTCATTCCTTTAACTAAGTTCAAAATATAGTTTGGAAATTATAAGCCTATAGTGTATAACTTTAAAACTTCATAAAATTTAAATTAATGAATTAGCCAAATAAACATTTCATTGAATTAAATGATTTCCATCTATTTATTTTCAGAACATGAAATGATTAATGGAATTTAAATAAGAAAAAAATCAAAACAGAAACCTTGTCCAAAGTTGTTATAAAGTTTTCAAATGAATTATCATAATCAAAAATTATAATGTTGCACAAATTGTTTTCAATTAAAAATGAATACCTTATCTTTCACATTTTCCTAAAAATATTACTTATATGTTGTTCTTAATAATATGCAAAGATAAAGATGAATGAATTCAGCAAAACAAGTTTAAATAACTTAATTTCAAACATATTGGAATGTGGATATTTTACAAATTTATTTTAGCCAAAGGAAAATTTAAATGAGAAATAAATTCAAAATTGACTTTAAGTGTCAAATTTGTAATTAAGCAATATTTCAAAATATTAATTTTCAAAAATGTTTAAAACACACCTACAATTGGTTTAACAGAAAGATAAACATTTTACAAATTTTTAGAAATTTATTTGACATCATTTGGAGGTATAAATCAAAAGATATGAATTAAAGAAATAAAATCAGAAAAGAAATAAGGGCTGACGTCATGCTGACGTCAGCAGATCGTCTTCCTCCTCTAACAGAACGAACGCAGATTTTGGAGATCGAATCGTGGACGGATTCCTCTCCGATTCGTGCGGGAACTGGACTCCGATGCCTCCTATTTATACCCCGGACACCGCCGCACCTTTTCCCCCCTCGAAACCCTAGTTTAATCTCGCCTCCAGGCCGCGGAAATCGAGCTCGGTCGCATCTCCATTGCCGCCGGCGAAAAAGCTCGCCCCTCGGTCAGTTCCGTCGACCCCGAGCCCTCCTACTCCCTCTACTCTCCTGCCCTTCTGCTGCGCTTCGTTTTGACTTGGTTCCGCAGTTGTTGGTGCACCAGAACGAGTAGTTCGTCCACGCCCGGAGCTGGCCACCGCAACCCGCAACTCCGGCGAGGAGTAATCGAGCACCGGAGCTTCCCCGCCACCAACCGATCTCCCCTTCGCCTTCACCGAGCCGCGCCGCGCTCGGGGACGCTCTCCACGCATCCGGGGAGGCACGGAAACGCCCGGAACATCCACGCCGAAGCCGCGCCGTCGTCATCCGCGCCATCTCCGGCGAACCGCGCCGCCACGGTACGGTCATCCATCCCCCACCGTGCGATCTGAGATCAAGGGCTAGGATTAGATCAATAAAACGAATCGGTACGGATAGATCTGATCCATCGGATCTGGATCTAACGATCCAGATTCATCCACTTATCCACGTGGACAGCCACGTCAGCGCCACGTCACGGCACAGTCAGCGCCAGCGTGTAAATCGAATTTCTATTATAATTTTAATTGGAAAATTTGCAGATTAGTCCCTGTAATTAAAACATCCATAACTTTTCAACCACAACTCCAAATTTAATAATTTTTATATATCTGGAAAGCTCTGGATGTGTAGAATAAATTGGATCAGACAAAATTCAAATTTGACTTAGTATAAAATATTCAAATTTCAAATGGTGAATTTGAGTATATTTGCAATAACTTTAAATCTGTAAATCCAAAAATTGCAAATAAATATGTTTTAGCAACTTTGGAATATATGTAAATTAATACCACTGATATAAAATAGTTTGGAGTAAATTTTGAATGATTTCATAGTTGTGTGTTTAAATTGAATGGTTTGACTAATTTGGAAATAACTTTTAATAGAAACA
The DNA here is from genome assembly GCA_026929855.1 of Poa annua. Taxonomy (NCBI): domain Eukaryota; kingdom Viridiplantae; phylum Streptophyta; class Magnoliopsida; order Poales; family Poaceae; genus Poa; species Poa annua. Next base: position 27,424,389 of record CM049432.1, read on the forward strand.
TTATTTTTGATTAAATCCAATTGCAATAGATTTAATTAAATGCTCTCTGTCTATTAATATTAATTATAAGATTTTGTTATAAAAATTTTAGTCATAGGAAACTTTAATCTTATAATGATTCCTTTTATTTTATTTTCCAAAACTAGGAATTTATTTAAATTGCATTTATAAACTCATGCATATATTTAAAGAAATCACAAAAGTTATTTTTATGTTCTTGTGATTTAAAATTTCATTTCATTCATAGCATACATTATTCTCATAGGAAAACCCCTCTTCAATAGTTTTCTCTAAGTTAGAACTATTTCCAAACTTAGTACTTGGTGAAAAGTGCTATGCACTAGAGACTTAGTAGTTTCAAGATGGAGTTAGAAGACCATTGAAGGACTTAGCCAAAAACAAGACTTCAGAAGTATCTTCAAGGAGTAGAAGCACTCAGAAGAAAATTCAAGAGGAAGTACAAGAAGACCAACCAGAAATATTTGCCAAGTCTTGCTCTCTCTCTCTCTCTCTCTTTCTTTTCTCTGAGACTTCATGAAGGACTTAGAAGAAAACAAACTCTGGAAGCATCCTCAAGATGTCAAGCACTTAGAAGAAAAGTGAGAAGAAGTGCAAGAAGGCCAACCCCTTTCTATTCTCTAAGTCTTTCTCTCTGCCTTTCCCTCTCCTCTGAGACTTCATGAAGACTAAGTAAAATCCAAGACCAGCCTCGAGGATACAAGAATCATCAAGTCTAAAGATTCATCAAGACTACCAAGAGCTCAATCAGGACATCATCCAGAAGAAAGTTACAAGTCTGGAGATGAAGCCTGGAGGACAACTACATCTTTCTTTCTATCCCTTCCCTCTTTCCTAATCTTGTCTTTTAGACTTAAACAAATTTTGATCATGATGTTATCATCTTGATGTTGTTGGATCCTAGCAGCATAGTGGGATGAAGCGGCCTGGAAACAAACCTTACATGTCCTCGTACATGAGACCTGTTCCACAATTTAAGTGGCTGGCCGGGTGTCTGTCTCTCTCACTATAGTGAATGTCCAATTTACAAAGAGTTGATAATAATTGTTGATCATCTTGAACAAATGACTTAGTATTTTTCTCTAGGTATTTTGCACGTCATGGCTAAGCCATTAGAGTGCTTGTTTCCTGAAGAAATAAAACAAAGTGTATTTATCCAACTTAAGACTTAGTCCTTTTGGACCAACACATTTGCCTTACATTAACTTAAAAGATTTTCCATGGCATGGAAAAGTATTTCTAGTCCTTAGGAATATTTTGCACATCATGCATAAACATATTTTCCTTAGAAAGTTTTATAAAACTTATTTAATCATCTAGTATGTGTTTGTATGCATTGTGAGTTTTGCTTGCTGTTGATTGTTGTATTGTTGTTTGCTTATATTGTTAGATTAAACGGAGAGCAAACGTTCGTTGTTGAGAAGAGTTGTGAACAACGACAACATTCAAAGGCAAGTGGCACACCTCATAAACTTCCTATTTTTATGCATTACTTAGTGTATTTTTATATGCATGTGTTGCTATGCTAAACCTATGTAGAATCCCTTATACCTGTGTCTAGGTACCTATGCAATACTTAGTAGAATTATTGATGCTATGCAAATGTTGTTTTGTGAAAATCTAAATTCTACTAAGTTAAGAATGAAACACCTGGGTGGTAATTGGTCGGATGGTTTATGTTGAGTGGCTACTCAGGTCCATTTCTATGGTTCCTAGGGGATGTACACTTGAGAACGGCCACCCAGGAACAGAGGAATCTGAAGAACTCCAAGTGACGATTGCTTCCAGTGCAGCCATTGCCATATGGGCTCTGGCTTGATCAATTATGTTGCGTGGACTCTCTCCGGCTTGACAAGCAGATGTAGGGGGATGATAGGTGGAACGGGTCAAGCCAGTATGGGGAGGGAAAATGCTTCTGAAAGATCTCGTCTCATTCTCTCCTTTCCTTATCACTAATGGTGTGTAAAGGATACTTGGGTTGAATGGGTACAATGGTGAAAGTGCACAACCTCTGCAGAGTGTAAAACTAAGTACTTAGCCGTGTCCCCGGTTACGGACAATTTTGAGCAGCAGATCAAGGACGTCAACGGAGGATTCCACCATTCCAACTTCAAAAGTAAAACTTGATGGGTGAACAAGGGTAGAATGAGACAGTGGATTTCATGCCACGGATGTCTCGAATAGAAGAAAAGTGTTTTCAAAAGAATAGGAAAAATTAGCTTTATGCAAATTAGCCTTGAGCTCCACCAGCCAAATATTCATATAGGCTTTAGAGTTATTCCATAAGTGTCCACCATAGTGTCACTTGCCAGACTCCATTTTTAATGGAATCTGACCCACGTTGTTGCAATATTTTTCTTATTGCAGATTTGATCAGATGACGAGTGAGGTTTCGTTTAAAGGTTTCGAGTCTGCAACCAACATGTTTTCGCCTGTGGCAGCATGAAAGTTATTAGAGGCTCACTGCTATTGTTTTCCGCTGTGTACTATTCAAAGCTAGCTTTATGCTATGCAATTTGTAAAGAATATTTTGTAATTCTGGATCATCGATGTAATAAAATTGACCTTTGTTGTGATATTACATCGTAAACTGTGTGTGCAAATGAATCGATCCAGGGATTTGCACTATACACAGGTATCTGTCTTATTTTAAGAGCAGGTACGCTACATTGGAGCAGCAGGGGCGGCGGTTGGAGGAGAGAGAGGTCGGGGTGGAAGAAGGGCACGAATGAGCCCTTCACCCCGAGCCTGCCCTTATAATTTTTGGAATAACCGCCCGATCGGAATTTCCGGGTGTAACTTACACCGGAAATTCCGAGTCACCGGATATTCCGATTCATAAATGAACCGGATATTCCGACCTGCTGAACTAAAATCCCAGTTTTCAAATGGATGACTTCTGTGCAATAGAGAGAAATGTTTTCAGGGGGAAGTAGGCTTGGGATAGATTTCCAAACTGTCATTGGTACACCATACTCAACTCACAACTACCAAAACAAAACATAAAGCGCCAAGTTGAGTAGGTTTCCCACATGCATGAAAAGGAGGATAAATAGCAATAATAAGCTCCAAATAAAATCAACTCTTCAAAAAGAAGAGGTCGGTGGCCGAGGCCACCATGTAGGAGTGTATGGCATGTCACCGCGAAGATGTATCTTGGGTACATAACCAATTCTCGTCGTTTTAGCTCATTAGTCATAGTAATGAATATAGAGATAAAAGAACACTTGCTATCGGCATAATGGGGGGAGGGATGGTCCAATGTATTAGGACCGCACTCCCCCTATTTCCATGCCTACATCTAAACAAGATAAGATACAATTACGCCCTAGGTGAGTGTGCAAGCGACCAAGCCAAGGACCTCGAATCAATGATATTTAGCTCATTCCTCAAAAATCAAAACCTTCCTTCCTCAAGGGGCTTCGTGAAGATATCCGCCAATTGATCCCTTGTGCCCACATATGATAAGTCAATGTCTCCTCGGGCCACATGATCTCTTATGAAATGATGGCGGATCTCAATATGCTTGGTTCTTGAATGTTCAACCGGGTTGTAAGCAATCTTGATGGCACTTTCGTTGTCACATAGAAGAGGCCCTTTGTCCCAATCGACTCCGTACTCCTTTAAAGTTTGCCTCATCCATAGCAACTGAGTGCAACAACTTGCGACAGCAACATACTCGGCTTCGGCGGTGGAGAGAGATATACAATTTTGCTTCTTAGAAGACCAACTTACCAAGGACCTCCCAATAAATTGACAAGCGTCGGAGGTTGACTTCCTATCATCTTGATCTCCCGCCCAATCGGAATCCGTGTACCCACATAATGAGAAATTTGCATCCTTGGGGTACCACAATCCAAAGGTTGGGGTATAAGCCAAATATCTAAAGATCCTTTTGACCGCCATATCATGGCTTTCTTTAGGAGCCGCCTGATATCTTGCACACACTCCTACGGCTAGCACTATATCCGGTATAGATTAACAAAGGTAGAGAAGAGATCCAATCATCGAGCGGTATTCCTTTTGATCCACATCCTTACCCTTGGGGTTGAGCTCAAGGTGACATTTGGTTTGCTTTGGGGTAGAGGCACCCTTGAGCTCAAGCAACCCGTACTTCTTGAGCATGTCTTGAATGTACTTTGCTTGGTTAATGAACGTTCCTTCCTTCAATTGTTTGATCTCAAATCCGAGGAAGAACTTCATGTCACCCATCATAGACATCTCAAACCTGTCAGTCATAAGCTTAGATAATTCTTCGTTAAATGCTTTGTTAGTAGATCCAAATATAATGTCATCCACATATAATTGAAAAATGAAAAGCTCTCCATTAACTTTCTTAGTGAAAAGTGTGGGGTCAATTTCCCAACTTGGAATCCACGGTCTACAAGTAGTTCTCTAAGGTGCTCGTACCACGCTCGTGGGGCTTGTTTAAGGCCATAGAGTGCCTTATGCAACTTGTAGACATGGTTCGGATACTTGAGGTCTTCAAACCCCGGTGGTTGCTTAACATAAACAAGTTCATTTAGTGGACCATTTAGAAAAGCGGATTTAACATCCATTTGTTGCAACTTAAAGTTATGATGAGAGGCATAAGCAAGAATAATACGAATTGACTCAAGTCGAGCCACGGGCGCGTAGGTTTCTCCAAAGTCAATGCCTTAAATTTGGGAGTAACCTTGAGCCACCAATCTTGCCTTGTTCCTCACCACCATGCCATGTTCATCTTGCTTGTTCTTGAAAATCCACTTGGTGCAGATAACATTGCGGCAATCTTTGGGTCTTTCCACCAACTTCCACACCTTGTTGCGCTCGAAGTTGTTGACCTCTTCATGCATAGCATCAAGCCAATCTTTATCTTCAAGAGCTTCAAAGACCTTCTTGGGTTCCACCATGGAGATGTGAGCTTGGTGTTCACTAAAGCTTGCAAGTTGTCTTCTGGTAGAGACCTTGCTTCTCATATCACCAAGCACCTTGTCAAGAGATAGAGCTCTTAATTCTTGTGAGGTGCCAACCCTATTCAAGCGGCGGATCTCGATTTCCCTCCGAGTGGTGGGAGGAATCGCTTGATCATATTGATCATTCATGTCTCCGCCTTGACTGTCTTGATGGCCTTGATCAACCATTGGAGTGACGTCCAGCGGTGAAGGAGAGGGTTGATCTTGGCCTTGCTGCGAGCTGCCACCGGGAATGTCAGCAGGACCGGATATTCCGGGTTCAGTATGGACCGGAAATTCCGAATCACCGGAATTTCCGACTCCAGTTTGAACCGGATTTTCCGGCCCTCCGGAAATTCCAGGAGCAGCTGGATAATCTTGTGCTTCTTCTTGGCTGGGCGTGTTGGGCACGGTGTTGTCGATGGGTGTTTCTTGTGTTGGGGTAGCCACTACTTCTGAAGAACTTGATCCTAGTTGAGCAACCTCATAATAGACTTCAACGGGGCGGTGGACTCCCAACCCCATTCTTCGGATAGCATCTTGAGGTTGATCATCACCTACAACGGAAACACCACTTTGCTCCACAAGGGAGCCGTCATTCTCCTCGAACACCACACTACAAGTTTCAATGATAATGCGCGAGGCCTTATCATAGACTCTATAAGTGTGGGATTTGGACCCGTAGCCCACAAATGTCCCTTGAAGAGACTTAGATTCAAACTTGCCCAAACGAACACCTTTGATGAGATAGAAACACTTACAACCAAAAACTCGGAAGTAAGAGATATTGGGCTTGTTCCTGGTAAGCACTTCATAAGGGGTCTTCATGAGTCCTTTGCGAGAGAAGAGCCGGTTGGATGAATGGCAAGCGGTGTTGACGGCTTCGGCCCAAAAGTTGTGAGGGGACTTAAACTCGGCCATCATCGACCTTGCCATCTCAATAAGAGTGCGATTCTTCCTTTCGGCTACACCATTTTGTTGGGGAGTATAAGCAGCGGAATATTGATAACGAATCCCTTCTTCACTAAGGAACTCGTTCAAGGTGTAGTTCTTGAATTCGGACCCGTTGTCACTTCTTATCACCAAGATAGGGACATTGTGTTGACGTTGAGCTTCATTGGAGAAGTCGATGATAGTTTGTTGAGTCTCCATCTTCGACTTGAAGAAGAAAACCCATGTGTATCTTGAATAGTCATCAACAATCACCAAACAATATTTCTTGCCACCAAGACTAGCTTCCGGAATGGGACCAAAGAGGTCTACATGAAGAAGCTCCAAAACCCTTTTTGAAGAAATGATGGTCTTGCTTGGATGGTGAATGTCATGCATTTTTCCTTCAACACAAGCCCTACACATTCAATCCTTCGAGAAAGAAACATGGTCTTTTAGTCCTAGGATATGACCACTCTTGTGGAGACTTTTCAAAATCCTCATGTTGACATGGGATAGTCAGCGATGCCATAGCCAACCCAAGTCCGCCTTAGCGAATAGGCACATTGTATGGGAAGTGGTGACTCCGGAGAAGTCAACCACATAGAGCCCATTCTCAATGTACCCAACGAAAGACACATTGAGAGACTTGCTCCGCATGAGGATAACCATCTCCTTTTCGAAGACAACGGTATAACCCAAACAAGTTAAAGAATGGACGGAGATCAAGTAGAAACCTAGGGACTCGACAAGCAAAACATTCAAAAGTGTGATGTCCGGTGCCACTACCACCTTGTCGAGCCCTATTACCTTAGACTTTCAATTGTCACCATATGTAAAGGTCATTTGATCATCATTGGGCTTCAACTCCGTTACAATTTCCTTGCTTCCTGTCATTTGACTAGTGCACCCACTATCAATTATCCATTTCGATCCTCCGGAAGCAAGTCCCTACACACAATCAATTCTTTGGTTTAGGTACCCATTTTGCAATGGGTGCCTTTTGGTTAGCAACAAGGGTCTTTGGGACCCAAATAGCATATTCAATGTAACCATCAAAAGGACCAATGTATCTAGCATAGACATCCCCATAATAATCAACATATAAAGCATAATTGGGGTTAGATATGCCCGCAAAGTCATCACGAGTGGGAGTGCCCCTTGTGGCATTTCCACTTGCTATATCGTCTTTCTTGGCTTGTGCGGGCTTGGTCTTCTTCTTGATCATCTTCTTCTTTTCCTTAGCAACATAGCCTAGACCTTCCTTACGCTTGTGGGGTACTCGCTCATGAAGAGGAGTAGTGAGTGTCCCCTGGCCTTTATCAAGGGAGGTCTTGGGCTCGGTTGCCATGGAGGGAACAAACAACACCCTAGCTTTATCCTTGACAACATTTGCATTAGTATTCAAAGGAGTAGAAGTACTAGGTTTCTCAATAATAGATATCCGAGTTTGGAGTTGATCACGAGACTTGAGGAGACGCTCGTGATCACTTGTCAATACCTTGTGAGTATTTTCAAGTGACTCGAAGTCTTCGCAAAGTCTAGCATGAGCAACTACAAGCTCGGACTTTTCATTTTGCACAATTTTACATTTAGCAAAGTAAAGATCACCATCCTTAGTGATCTTAGCAAGTTGCTCCTTGAGGAGAGCATGAGCTTCTTGTTCATCTTCGAGAGAGGATTGGAGGGACACCTTAGTGTGTGCATCCTCTCTCTCAATCTCACCTTTTAATTCAAGCTCATCCTCAAGCTCACCTATACGACTCATAATTGAGTCAAAGTGTTTCTTTCCTTCTCCTTGCAAGTTAGTCATTAATTTATCAAAAGCAATAATTTCTTCCTTGACTTCTAGGCTCATACCATCATCAATGTCATGGGATATGGAGGCGGGGGACAAATTTACCTCGGATGTCTTTGCCATAAGACATCTTGCATTCTTGATGATGGGGCTCTCGTTTGGTGAGGAGAAGAGTGACGGAAGTGTGGAAGAAATGGCTAGTGCGGCCACTTGCGTTGGAGTATCCTCCTTGTCACTATCTTCATCATCGGTGGGATATTTCTCTTGAGTTACCAAGACAATCTTTTGGTTCTTCTTAAAGTAAGGCTTCTTCATGGGCATGGGCCCCTTGCCCTTCGTCTTGGCCACGAGCCTACCACCATGATCCTCTCTTCTCTCCCATGGGAACCTGCAACAAAGTGGCTTTTGTCATCGCAATAATAGCAAAGCCTCACCTTGTTGAATGGCTTTCCTCCATTGGGGGGAAACTTCTTGTCAATCCTCGCTTTGGCCCTTCCGGGGTTCTTCCAAAACGTTCTTGCCGCAAGACCCATGTGTTGAGTAAGAGTACTTGAGAGAGTCTCACTAGATAGCTCGACTTGATCATCATACTCCTCTTCATCCTCTTCTTCAACGGTGGCCTTCAAGGCAATTGAGGCATGCTTGTGCATCCCTATGGCTCTAGCTCTTGAGTCTTGTGCAATCTTGGAGGCCACCTTGTATGCGGTCATCTTTTGCATGACTTCATTGGATGTCATCTTTGCGAAGTCATGTCTCCCTTGGAGTGTCTACAAATCCGTTTCCTCAAAGGGAAGGAGAGCGGTCACGAACTTCCTCTTGATCCAAGCGTCATCAATGTAGACCGCCCCGAGGTTCTTGAAGGAGTTAGCAACCAACACCAACCTCCGGTACATGTCCTCGTGGCTTTCTCCATCCAACTTGTAGAACCCTTCCACCTCATTGCATAGGGCATCATACCGGTTCTTCTTCATGCTCTCATTCCTGACGAAGATGTCGGAAAGAGCATTCCAAACTTCTTTGGCGGTGGAGAATTGTTGAATGAGCGCCATGTCCTTCTCTCCAACGGCCATTTGGAGTTGATGAAGAGCGGTGGCGTTGAGTTGGCTATCAACCACCTCTCTTCTTGTCAAGTTGGTTGGATCATGGGGCTTGAATCCTTCTTCAATGATGCGCCATAGGTCAATGGAGGCACTACATAGATGAGACTTCATTAGAAATTGCCATTGAGAGAAATGAGTAGGTTTGAGCTTAGGAGGATCACTTCTAAAGTTTACATGAGGGTGAGGGATAGGAGGGTTAGGAGAGTAATTACGGTTGACATTATGAAATTCCTCTCCTTTGGGGGTGTTAGAGGAGCTACGTGATTCATCCTTTTCCGCCTTCCCGAGGGAAACACTTGGAGGAACATCTTTGGACCCATCCGAGGATGACTCCTTAGAGTTCTCACCATGCTCCTTAGGAGGAGGAGAGGGAGAAGTAGCCTCGGGCTCCTTAGACTTCAAGAGTGCCATGAGCATCTCATTCATCTTGAGGAGTTGGGCCTCCAAGGACGATCTCATATCAATAAGATCGGCCATGGTTGCCCCTTTGGCTAACGCCTCCTTCTCCGCCTCTTATTTTTCACGGGCGGCCCTCTCGGCATTGGATTCCGTCATCGTTGCACTTAGGCGGTTAAGCCCTTAAAAGTGAACAAGGCTCTGATACCAATTGAACGGGAATCCGGCACCTAGAGGGGGGGGGGGTGAATAGGTGCTATTACAAATTTTAGGTCTTTTCAAATTTAGGCTCAACACAAAGGTAAATTCTCTAGATATGCAACTATGGTGAATTTACCTAAATGACAATCTAAGCAATAACAAGATAAATAAGCTAACAAGACAAGCAAGTAAGTGAGCAATGATAAAGGGAACCGATTGAAGCACGCGAAGACGAAGATGTAATCCCGAGTTCCACCCAAGGGTGTACGTCTCGTTTGGAGAGGTGTGCGCTACAACAACAGGTTAGCCGCAACGCCACAAAGGCTCACCTTCTTCTCCGATGAACTCAACCACAAAGGTTGCGAGTTCACCTTCCACTATTGATCCCTTTTAGGGCGGAGATCGAATCCCTTACAAACGCTTGAGGCACACACCCACAACTTAATTGGGGGCTCTCGAGATGACCACAACAGGTCAAGGACCACAAAAGGTCAAGGCAACACCAAGATTACAACAATGGTGAACTAGGTTTTCCCACCGGAAACATTAGCCACGAAATCCCCAAGTGAATGGGGAGGAAATGAAAATCCCTTCGGTGAAGATGTAGATCCGAGCCTTCTCCTCCAATCCTGCAAAGATCAACGAATTTGGGTAGAGGGATTGGGAGATCTTGATGATTTGAGCTTTCAAGAATAGTAGGAGAGAGAAAATCTGAGAGCTAGTTGTTCTTGAGTGAGTGAGGGGGTATTTATACCCCCTCCCAAAATCTGGCCGTTGGCTGCCTCGAGGACCCGGAAATTCCGGTATAAGTGACACCCGGAAATTTCGGGTCACTCGGAATATCCGAGTCTGTGAAATATCCGAGTTGAATTTCCGGTTGAGATCAGTTCGTCTTCGACATCTTGACTTAGCCAAATTTCTGAGGGTGACTCGGAAATTCCGAGTCAGTGAAATTTCCGAGCTGAATTTCCGGTTGAAGTCAGAACGTCTTTGACATCTTGACTTAGCCAAATTTCTGAGGGTGACTCGGAAATTCCCAGTCAGTGAAATTTCCGAGCTGAATTTCCGGTTGAAGTCAGAACCACTTTCTCTTCTTTCCTTAGCCAAATCTGGAGTAGTTTTCTGGGTGACTCTGAAATTCCGAGTCAATGAAATTTCCGAGTTGAATTTCCGGTTTGAGTCAGAACCACTTCCTGACTTTTCCTTAGCCATTTTTCTGTTAGATATAGGAGACCCGGAATTTCCGATCCTGGAAATTTCCGGCTCCAATATTCTGATTCTGGGAAGAATTCCAGAAACTCTTTTTCTCTACATTTTGGCTTTGGGATATGTGGTATGCAACTCACACAAACTGAAATACTTAGCAATATGATTAGTACATCATTGGTATTGTTAACTAACACTCAAAACACTAGGGATTAAGAAATGTTCTTTCAACAACCTCTGCAAAGTCGACAATCTGAGTATTTAGCCGTGTCCCCGGTGATGGACTACTTCGAGCAGCTGGACAACGATGGACGGAAGAATCTCATCACCGTTTTCATGAAGTAAAATTTGACTAAGGAAGGAATTGTTGGTGCACTTGGGCTTCATCCCTTGGTGCCAATTCTTTGAGAAACGAAAGTGTTTTACAAAAGATAGGAGAAAACTTGCTTTCTGAAAAATAGCCTACAACTCCACCAAGACAAATATGCATATAGAATTAGACTTGTCGTTTATTATCCACCATAGTCACTTGCCAATACTTCGTGGTATTGAGGGGCTGCATATTCAAATGTGCAGGTACTTCAGATGAAGAATAAGTTTGGACTCGAGTCTACACGCAACATGTCTGCATGTGGCGCATGCTTGAAGATGAGGCTCATTGTTATTTGCTTTTGTTGTGAACTCTGAATATTCGAGCTAGCCTTCATGGCTATGCACCTTGTAATAAAGCTATACTTAGCTATTTTTGGATCTCGTTGTAGTAAATTGATACTTATGCAATGATACTTTATATTTTGTACTGTGGTGCTGGATGTGATCCATGGACTATCACTTAACATAGGTGTTCCATCTTTAATAGAAGATGAGGCGCTACAAAATGGCATCAGAGCAAAGTGTTGCCTGTAGGTTCGAGCCCTTAGGTTTGGTTAAGCCCCTTTTGATCATAATACTACCATCTTTGAAGTATGTTGGATCCTAGCGGCATAGTGAGATGAAGAGGCCCGGAGACTAACCTTACATGTCCGCGTACATGAGACATGTTCCACAATTATAAGTGGTTGGCCGGGTGTCTGTCTCTCTCACTATAGTGAATATCCAATTTACAAAGAGTTGATAATAGTGTTGATCACCTTGTAGAATAGAAAAGGGTACTATTATAACTTAAGGATGTCGTTCTTCATGTATCAAACCGCGGAGGACTTCAAGAACATGCGTTTTGGAAGATATCTTCTGGAGTTGGTGGAACTACTGGCGCTTCAAACACCCATCATCAAGGCAAGTCCGCTGAAGCACTTAAACAAGGATGGCTTATGGGGAGTTTGCATCGTGCAATTCAGGCGCCAGACTGAACCCAAGACTGAAGACATCCAATACAAGTCGATTAGTGACTCCTTGGAGAAAGGACTTAATCTCGTCACGCAGGAGCTAATAGGACGTCTTTGTGGCACCACTACTTTTCTATCCTTGGCCAACGTGATGAAGGTGGGATACCCAACCTTGTAAATGAGGAAGACAAAAACAAACCAGATCCCTTGCACCCTTATCTTCGACTTAGAAATACACCTCTGGCAACTAGAAGAGGATAGGCGCGATGATCATAGACAACTTAAACCTAATCTTAAAACTGTCAACTATGGGTGGTTAGGATTGCTTCCTCAGGTTGAGCGAGGGGGTGATTCTTGTGGGTGGTGCAAACTGTGACATCCTTGTGGCTACAGAAGATGGAGGATGAAGTCAGATGTGTTACCTACTTACCCCATCTTTAAAAGTCTACTGATGCGAGATTCTCTCCTCCCTCGATTTGAAAACAAAGTTGGCTTTATGCAAAGACATTCATGGTTACTCTCTGAACGGGCAGATATATAATAGGTTAAGTAAGTCTTGTTGAGTACCTCCTGTACTCAGCCTTGCGCACTTTTTGGACAGGTGAAGGTTCCTACTCTACTACTGGTTTCTACATGGACATCGGCGAGTAGATCGGGGTTCCCGGGCAGCAGCCTGGAATCGGTGGGCGGGACGTCGTTTATGTTATGGCCTCTTAGGCCTTTTGGTTCTTGTTATGTAGCATAACATAATTTGCTTTCATTGTTTGGTGAACTGTTGGGTCAGTGACCTCTGCTTGTAATTTTTGCTATCTTCTCTCTGCTAAGAGTTTGTATAATATTGCTTGAATCGTAGAGTCACTGTTGTGTTACCGAATGTTCAACTGTTGGCTCTCGAGATCGAGGTTAGGCTTATGTCGGATGGATATCTGGGATTTGTCTAGCCTGGCTCTCGGGGGTGCTACAGGTTTTGGTATCAGAGCAGGACTGCCTGTAGGAAACCCTTTTTGTTGGTCGATGTTGAGTTTAGTGTCTGTGAAAACTATTTGGAAGCTAAAAATTACTTACAAAAATCCTGATAGGATGCTTTTTCTCCTTATGCATGAATCTATTCCTGGAGCCTCTTCTCTTGATTTGATTTCTAAAGGTTTACTATCTTATCTAACACTTCAAAATCTTAGGATTTCGAAGTTTGGGTAGTGTTTTCTCGTACCTATTTTTGGTTGCGATTCTCAGAGTGTTCTATATGCTTCAGTTCCGCTCAAGCATGTATCTTTCTTCTTCCAAACTTGAACTCTACTGCTTGTCCATATCTTATCATTGATATCCTGTTACTTTTCCACGTCTTTTCATCTATCCTATTTACCGGCGGATCTAACCTTCGTGGTCTCTGTTCTATTCTATCAGGATGTCAAGTGGTACTCGTGGCCAGGGCCGTGGTGGTCGACACCATGGTGATGATGAACTGCCGCAACCTCCCACAATGGCGCAGGTTCTTCAGAACATCGAGAACAATCGCGTGAGGACTGAACATCTCCTTGAGCGTGTGGCCCAAAACACAGAACGTCGTCCCAACGTCTGTGCTACACTTGGAGATTTTCTTAAAGCTCAGCCTCCTACCTTTGGTGAATACAAGGAGCCCCTTGAAGCTGATGACTGGATCCGTACAATTGAGCATAAGTTTGCTGCTCTCCATGTTCAAGCCAATGACCGTGTGAACTTCGCCACCTACCAGCTAGAGGGCGCGGCTGGCGCTTGGTGGGAAGGTTTCTTGGCGTTGCAGGCGCCGGGACACGAGGTCACTTGGGAAGAATTCCGTACTACTTTCCGTGCTCCCTATATCCCTAAGGCAGTAATGGACATCAAAAGAAAGGAGTCCCTGGAACTGTCTTAGGGAAGGCTGAATATCGAGGCTTACGGGCGTGAGTTCACTCGTCTCGCTCGCTATGCTCCTCAAGATGTTACTGATGATGCGGATAAACAAGAGTTGTTCCGCAAGGGCCTGAACCCAGCACTTCGGTATGAGCTGATACCCTTTAAGTTCCAAACCTTCCAGGATCTGTACAATCAGGCTATCACCCTTGAGAATGGAAGGAAGGAAATGGATTCTGCTATGAAGTCTGTCTCCGGGGATCCTCGTGCATCTGGCTCTGGCTTCAAGAAGCGTCGTGTGTTCATTCCATATAGCGATGTTTCAAGAGCCCCGTATGCACCCAAGACCGCTGGTTATGCTCCTCGCCCAACTGCACCCCATGCTACTTCGACCTATGGTGGTGGGCAAGGTTATCGTCCCTCAGGTGCTGCTCCAGCTGGACTTATCTGCTACACATGTGGTCAACCCGGACACTATGCTTGGGGATGTCCTCAAAGGAACATTGGTGGTGGAACACCTCCGCCAAAGAAGGATGCTAAACCATCTGGTGCTGGACGTGGTCGTCTGACCCATGTCACTGCTGAGGCTGCTGAAGAAGATCCAAGCGTCATTCTTGGTACACTTCACCTCAACTCAATTCCAGCTACAATTTTGTTTGATTCCGGAGCATCGCATTCATTCATATCGCATGGGTTTGCTCAAAAGCTTGGTATCCTTCTAGAGGAAATGTCTATCTCTATGGAGATTAACACCCCAGGATCTCGTTGGCGGGCAATATGGACTGCCCCTGAGCCCAACATTGTTATAGGCTCTTTATCTTATCCCATTTCCCTCATTGCCCTCAAGTCAACTGACCTTGACGTTATCTTGGGCATGGATTGGCTGGTACAGTACAAGGCCGTTATTGACTGTGCAGCCAGATCTGTGGATATGACCCATCCTTCCGGTGAAACTGTTTGGTACTGGTCTCCTTCCTCAGTACCTTCCTCGGCAACATCTTTTCCAAGCTCAGAGTTGTGTGCCATGGACGCCACACCTACCCTTGAAATTCAAGATCTTCAGGTGGTTTGTGATTTTCCGGATGTTTTTCCCGAGGAGTTGCCTGGTATGCCACCTGATCGAAGTGTGGAGTTCGTTATTGAGTTGGTTCCTAGAACTGCTCCAGTCTCCAAAAGACCTTACCGCATGCCTAAGGAAGAGTTGGTGGAGTTAAAAAGACAGCTAGAGGAAATGGAAGGAAAGGGATTAATCCAACCTAGCACCTCTTCTTGGCGATGCCATGCACTCTTTGTTAAGAAGCGGGACACCAACATTCCTCGACTAGTGGTTGATTATCGACCGTTGAATGCCGTGACAATCAAGAACAAGTACCCTCTTCCTCGGATCAATGATCTATTTGACCAACTATCTGGTGCTACTGTTTTCTCCAAGATGGATCTGAGGTCTGGTTACCATCAAATCAAAATTCGGGAGGAAGACATTCCAAAGACGGCATTTTAGACTCGATATGGTCTCTATGAGTATACCGTGATGTCCTTTGGTCTTACCAATGCTCTAGCCACTTTTATGTGGCTTATAAACTCAGTATTCATGGAGTACCTTGACAAGTTCGTCGTGATCTACATCGATGATATCCTAATCTACTCCAAAACCGAAGAAGAACACGCAGAGCATCTGCGTTTGGTGTTGACTAAGCTTCGTGAGCATCGTCTCTACGCCAAGTTCTCCATGTGTGAATTCTTGTTGAAAGAGCTTATCTTTCTTGGCCATGTTGTGTCTGCCGATGGTGTTACCGTCATTCCGGAGAAAGTTCAAGCTGTTCTGGATTGGGAGACACCTAAATCAGCTAAAGAGATTCGCAGTTTTCTCGGCCTAGCTGGTTAGTACCGTCGCTTTATTGAGAACTTCTCCAAGATTGCAAAGCCCCTGACTGATCTTCTCAAGAAAGGAAAGAAGTTTGAATGGTCAGAAAAGGCCGAAGAAAGCTTTCAGATTTTGAAAACTAAGTTGACTACTGCTCCAGCTCTTGTTCTTCCTGACACGAGCAAGGACTTTGTTGTTTTCTGTGATGCTTCTCTTCAGGGGCTTGGATGTGTGTTGATGCAAGATGGTCATTTGGTGGCATATGCCTCTCGGCAGTTGAAACCACATGAGCTAAACTATCCAACCCATGATCTAGAGCTGTCTGCTGTGGTACATGCTCTTAAGCAATGGCGACATTATCTCTTTGGTAATCGCTGCGAGATCTATTCGGATCATCAAAGCCTGAAGTATCTATTCACCTAGCCGGATCTGAATCTCCGACAGAGCAGATGGTTGGAACTCATCAAGGACTATGATTTCAGTCTCAATTACCAACCTGGCAAAGCGAATGTGGTTGCTGACGCGCTAAGTCGGAAGTCTTACTGCAATAATCTGATGCTTAAGAAAGCTCAACCTTCCCTCCATGCGGAATTGGTGAGACTCAACCTTGAAATTGTTCCTAGAGGATTTCTCGCAAATCTAGAGGTGAAACCCTCTCTTGAGGACAAGATCAGGGCTGCTCAGAAGCTAGACTCTGAAGTTATCCAGATAAAGAAGAACATTGTTAGCGGAGTGGATAAATGTTTCTCCCTTGATGATAAAGGTACCGTCTATTTTGGTGACCGTCTTGTTGTGCCAAACCATCAGAAGTTGAAAGCACTAATCCTT
This sequence comes from Poa annua, assembly GCA_026929855.1. Lineage (NCBI taxonomy): Eukaryota > Viridiplantae > Streptophyta > Magnoliopsida > Poales > Poaceae > Poa > Poa annua. The sequence continues at coordinate 27,440,858 of CM049432.1, forward strand.
CGGGAAGCTCATGAGTCACCTCTTTCTATCCATCCTGGCGGCACTCAGATGTATAGGGATCTTCGTCAAAGATTCTGGTGGTCCCGGATGAAGCGAGAAATAGCTAAGTTTGTGGCAGAATGTGACGTTTGTCTGGAAATGGCCAGCTGGTACACTACAACCTCTTTCCCTTCCTGTCTGGAAATGGGATGTAGTTGGTATTGATTTCATCACTGGTCTTCCAAAGACTCAAAAAGGAAACAATGCTATCTTGGTAGTTGTGGACCGCCTTTCTAAGGTTGCTCACTTCCTTCCTGTTCGAGAAGATATCACTGCTATTCAACTAGCTGATCTGTATATATCCCGGATAGTTGTTCTTCATGGTATTCCGAAGAAGATCGTATCTGATCGTGGAAGTCTGTTTACCTCCAAGTTTTGGGCTAGTTTTCAGCAAGCCTTGGGAACTCGTATCTCTTTTAGCACAGCTTACCATCCTCAAACCGGTGGTCAGACAGAACGAGTTAACCAGATTCTTGAGGGCATGCTGAGAGCATGTGTCCTATCCTTTTGGAAAGAATTGGGAAAAGTGCCTTCCTTTCGCTGAATCCAGTTATAACAACAACTTCCAATCTAGTATAGGAATGACACCCTTTGAAGCTCTGTATGGCAGGAGATGTCGTACTCCTTTAAATTGGTCCGAAATCGGTGAAAGATCACTCTTTGGGCCAGATATCATATAAGAAGCAGAAGATCAAGTCAATATCATCCGTGAGCGTCTCAAAACAGCTCAGTCTCGTCAGAAGAGCTACTATGACAGCCATCGTCAAGATGTTCGCTATGAAGTTGGCGAGCATGCCTATCTAATGGTCACTCCTCTTCGGGGTGTCCGTCGTTTCGGTATCAAAGGCAAACTGGCTCCTCGCTATGTTGGTCCCTTTCGCATTCTTGCTAAGCGTGGAGAGCTTGCCTACCAGTTGGAACTACCCTCAAAATTTCCAGACGTCCATGACGTCTTCCATGTTTCCCAGTTGAAGCGTTGCTTCAAAAATCCCATTCGTGGTGTTGATCATGAAACTCTTGACCTTCACGAGGATCTAACCTATCATTTATATCCTATCTGTATCCTTGATAAAGCCGAACGTAAAACTCGTCGTCAGAGCATCAAGTTCCTCAAAGTTCAGTGGTCTCGTCACTCTGAGGAGGAAGCAACCTCGGAACGCGAAGATCGTCTCCGATCTGAGTATCCCGACTTCTTTTCTAAAACCTAGGAATCTCGGGGCAAGATTCTTGTAAGGAGGGTAGATCTGTAACATCCCAAGTTTGTTAAATAGAAATAAAAGGTGTGTTCTGAGCATTGCATGCATTTCATTTAATTTGGATAAGAAATTGCATTTAAAATTTACATGTTTGCTTTTGAAAGAAAGGGGTAAACTCTTGTTATTCTTGGTGAACTCAAAATATTTCAAATTTTCAAAATCTAGGATTGCCATTGGCTTCCCTGTGAAATTTTGAATCTCCTAGTATTTTTCTGCAATTTTTTCTCTTTACAGAAAAGCCCCAAACTATTTAAATAAGCAACCAGGGGCCCATTTGTGAAGAAAACTGGCAATTAATAAAATCTTCAGGGGGGTTTTCAGAAACTGGAGTCGGCTTCCAGCTTCCGACTACGCCAGCGCGCCCGTGGCCTCCGCTCCGCCGTTCCTCGTCGTGGATGCGCCAAGATGCGCGCCGCCGCCCTCCCTGGACTACAAGAAGACCTCCTCTGCCGTGGGGAAACCCTAGCTCGTCATCTCCTCCTCTATTTCTTCCCCAAAACGCCAACCCTAGCTTTCGGGGCCGGTGAAAAATTCTGGCGATTCCGGCCACCTCCAGCTCCGGCGAGCAGTTCCAGAGCACCGCCATGCTCCGCTCACCCTTGTCTTCCAGCCGTCCGTACAGGAACTCGAGGAAAAATCGAGGAAATCGTCGAAATCCCTCCGTCGGGTCCGCCGACGTCGAGCTCGGATTCCGGTGAACCTCGGCCTCCCCTCGACTCCCCGACCCTTCTACGAGCTTCACGGTGAGCTACTGGTCGTCATGGACCTTCCCTCTCTCTCCCGTTTGCTCTGGTTCCTCCGGCCGATGGACTGCAGCTCCGGTCGCTGCTCCGCCGCGCCGTGGGCGCACTCCGGTGACCATCTCTGGGCGGCGCCGCCACCGTTCGGTCCGCACTCCCCTCCTCCACCGATTCCTGCAGAGGAATCTTCCCAATTCCTTCAGAAGCGAGTAGATCGTGCTCGGCAGTGGAGGATTGCCATTGATGACGTCATCCGACAACGTCATCTCTTTTCTTTTATCATTTCTGATAATTTAAATCATTTTCTGTAATTGTTAAATTAAATGACATGTGGGGCCATGTTGTCAGGGTTTTAATCTTTTTCCATTACTATTTTCTGAAATGATTAAAAGTATGACATGTGGGGCCAATTTATTTAAATAAATTTGGAATTTGAATTAAATTGTTTAAACTTTGAAAATTCATAACTAATTCATTTTAAATCGGAAAAATATGATTTTTATATCAAAATATTCATAAAAAAATTTACTTAATTATAATTTAATCATACATATTCCATACAATGAAAATAATGTTATTAGTCTCACATTAATAAACCCTAATTTTAATTATGGGTATGTTTTTTTCACCCACTTAATCTGATGCTTGCATCTAGGATATCCTAAATGACATATCATTCATGTGATTGTGCATTGCATCAATAATGTATTGATTGTGTTATTCCTTTCCGGTATTTGGTTTTTCGCGATAGGATTCGAGCCTGAGAGTGTTTGCAACGCCTCCGAAGATCAATACCCAGCTACTGAAGAGCAAGGCAAGCATAACCTCTTATCTGCACATATACGATTTCCAAATATTTTATTCCTGTGTGATGCATACGGTTCAAAGATGTTTTTGGTCAAGGTATAGAGTTTTGCTTACGTTGCATTGCCGCTTAGACATGCTTAGTTGTTCCTTTCTCCATCCAGTTGGGAAGATTGGTTTGGAATGAGTATACATGATTTATTCATGGTTAATGACTTGGACGAGAGGCCACATTGGGATTGTGGTGGGTTGTCTCGTTCTTGTCAACACTAGGATCCGAGTTCTCGTCTTTGGAACCAAGACTATTCGGGCATCCACACTGGGTATTCATTTCCCCCTCGACTCGAACTTGCCTAGCCTACTACGTGAAGCCACTAGTTCGAGTGTTCCATTTGCGTGTGCGGTAAAATGGTTTGAGGAGAAAATTAGGGCTCGGGTCAGGAGAGTGTGACGCTCTGATCTTGACCCTGGCAACCCGCACTAGGGATCGCTAAGATGACGATCTGACCTACTATTGTGGCTCATGGACATAGGCGAAGCTTGGGAAAGGTCGTGGCCAACCCTTCTGCCGGCATTCCCCGGAGGAGTGCTAAAGTTCTGGCGCAAGGATTGGTTGGCGTGTGTGGACAGTTACACCCCCTGTAGGGTAAATCTTTTCGGAAAGTCGTGTCCACGGTTATGGACGACTTGGTACCTCATGTCTGATGATCATAGACAACTTAAACCTAATCATAAAACTGTCAACTAAGGGTGGTTAGGATTGCTTCCTCGGGTTGAGCGAGGGGGTGATTCTTGTGGGTGGTGCAAACTGTGACATCCTTGTGGCTACAGAAGATGGAGGATGAAGTCAGAGGTGTTACGTACTTACCCCATCTTTAAAAGTCTAGTGATGCGAGATTCTCTCCTCACTCGATTTGAAAACAAAGTTGGCTTTATGCAAAGACATTCATGATTACTCTCTGAACGGGCAGATATATAATAGGTTAAGTAAGTCTTGTTGAGTACCTCCTGTACTCAGCCTTGCGCACTTTTTGGACAGGTGAAGGTTCCTACTCCACTTCTGGTTTCTACATGGACTTCAACGAGTAGATCGGGGTTCCCGGGCAGCAGCCTGGAAGATGGGCGGGACGTCGTTTATGTTATGGCCTCTTAGGCCTTTTGGTTCTTGTTATGTAGCATAACAGAATTTGCTTTCGTTGTTTGGTGAACTGTTGGGTCAGTGACCTCTGCTTGTAATTTTTGCTATCTTCTCTCTGCTAAGAGTTTGTATAATATTGCTTGAATCGTAGAGTCACTGTTGTGTTACCGAATGTTCAACTGTTGGCTCTCGAGATCGAGGTTAGGCTTATGTCGGATGGATATCTGGGATTTGTCTAGCCTGGCTCTCGAGGGTGCTACAACACAACCTCTGCAAAGTCGACAATCTGAGTATTTAGCCGTGTCCCCGGTGATGGACTACTTCGAGCAGCTTGACAAGGATGGACGGAAGAATCTCAACACCGTTTTCATGAAGTAAAATTTGACTAAGGAAAGAATTGTTTGTGCACTTGGGCTTCATCCCTTGGTGCCAAGTCTTTGAGAAACGAAAGTGTTTTACAAAAGATAGGAGAAAACTTGCTTTCTGAAAAATAGCCTACAACTCCACCAAGCCAAATATGCATATAGAATTAGACTTATCGTTTATTATCCATCATAGTCACTTGCCAATACTTCGTGGTATTGAGGGGCTGCATATTCAAATGTGCAGGTACTTCAGATGAAGAATAAGTTTGGACTCGAGTCTACACCCAACATGTCTGCTTGTGGCGCATGCTTGAAGATGAGGCTCATTGTTATTTGCTTTTGTTGTGAACTCTGAATATTCGAGCTAGCCTTCATGGCTATGCACCTTGTAATAAAGCTATACTTAGCTATTTTTGGATCTCGTTGTAGTAAATTGATACTTATGCAATGATACTTTATATTTTGTACTGTGGTGCTGGCAGTGATCCATGGACTATCACTTAACATAGGTGTTCCATCTTTAATAGAAGATGGGGCGCTACAAAATGGCATCAGAGCAACGTGTTGCCTGTAGGTTCGAGCCCTTAGGTTTGGTTAAGCCCCTTTTGATCATAATACTACCACCTTTGAAGTATGTTGGATCCTACCGGCATAGTGAGATGAAGAGGCCCGAAGACTAACCTTACATTTCCGCGTACATGAGACATGTTCCACAATTATAAGTGGCTGGCCGGGTGTATGTCTCTCTCACTATAGTGAATATCCAATTTACAAAGAGTTGATAATAGTGTTGATCACCTTGTAGAATAGAACCCTTATTTTCTCTAAGTACTTATTTACATCATGACTAGTACTTCTTACCTTATGTAATCTGTTTTAATAAGTTTACTATTATAACTTAAGGATGTCGTTCTTCATGTATCAAACCGCGGAGGACTTCAAGAACATGCGTTTTGGAAGACATCTTCTGGAGTTGGTGGAACTACTGGCGCTTCAAACAACCATCATCAAGGCAAGTCCGCTGAAGCACTTAAACAAGGATGGCTTATGGGGAGTTTGCATCGTGCAATTCGGGCGCCAGACCGAACCCAAGACCGAAGACATCCAGTACAAGTCGATTAGTGACTCCTTGGAGAAAGGACTTAATCTCGTCACGCATGAGCTAATAGGACGTCTTTGTGGCACCAATACTTTTCTATCATTGGCCAACGTGATGAAGATGGGATACCCTACCTTGTAAATGAGGAAGACAAAAACAAACCAGATCCCTTGCACCCTTATCTTGAAGACTTAGAAATTCACCTCTGGCAACTAGAAGAGGATAGGCGCGATGAGCTGCTGCAGAATGATGAAATAATGGCCCAAGTCAAGGAGACTCAAAATAAGATTGACGCCCAAGAAGAGGTCGCCAACGCTCAGGAGGAGAAATTCCGAGCTCAAGAGAAGAAGTTCCAAAATCAAGAGAAGAGAATTAGAGACAAGAACAAGGAGATCAAAAACTTTAAGGATGAAATTCTGAGCAACTGTAACGGCCCGGGATTTTTCCCAATTAGATTTTTTTTTTTTCTTTTTGCATCCTCATGTCATCATATCGTCATGCTTTTGTCACTTCTTTTATTTTTATTGCATTTAAATTTGAATCACACCCTTCAAATTCAAATTCCACTTTTAAATCTAAATGCAAATAAAATTAATTTAAATGTGATATTTAAATTCTTTTCAAATATTCAAACTAATATGTTAAATTGTGTATTTGAAATTATAAATATTTGTCAAAAGTTTATATATTCTTTCTTTTCTATTTTGTTTTAAAAACACAAAACAGTAAAGAATAAACACAAAAGAAAAATAACAGCATAAGGAAAAAAAACCCTAAAAAGGGCCGAAGCCCACTTACCTGACCTAGTCCAACTCCCCAAAGCCAGCCCATCTCCTTTTGGCCCAAGCCCACCACCTGCTTGTCTTCTACCTCTGTACGGTACACAAACTTTACACGAGGGCATCGCCATGGCCACTGCCCTCTAGCCCCCACCGAGCCTCACCTACTCCCCCTCCTACTTAGCCGCCCCCTGCTCTCTCCCCCCGAAACCCTAGCCCCTGTAGCCTCCCCTCCCCTATCCGCGTCGCCACCCCCCTTCCCCTGTTTCTTCTCCACCGGAATTGTCGAACCACCTCGCCGTAGCGCACCCCTCCGTTGCCGTCGAAGCTCCGAGGAGGAGACCCGGAGCAGCGCCACCCCGTCGGCGAGCTCCTCCCCCGAAGTAATTGGACGCGGAGCCACGACACGCGACGAGTTCGTCCGCGTTCGTCCCCGACTTCGGCGGACCCCCGCCTCCGATTCCGGCGACAACTGCTTCCCGAGCACGAACAACTCCGTCGAGCACCTCCTGGTGAGCCCCCTGGCTCCATCCCCGCTCTCCCCACGCTATTTGCGGCCGGGAGCATCGACTCCGTCGTCGGCTCCTCCGTTTTTTCGCCATGGCCGAGCTCCCAAGCTCAAGGCTTGGTCCTCCTTCTCCCTCTACACGAGTTCCACGCCCCCTGCACCGCACCACGCACCCAACCCCACACACGCATCCGACAGCCGCGGCGCCGCCCGTTCGTGGTCACCGGCGGCGGTTTCGCCTCCGTTCTGCTCTCTGTCTCTGGTGAACTTCAGTTTCGTCAGAGAAACGATGCACTTAAGTCATGTTAAAAAAAACATAATATGTGTGTCGCGAGTTCGATCCCTCCCTCGTCTGTGTGTCGCGAGTTTTGGTTAGCAGAGCGCTCCTTCCCGCTCGTCTGTGTGTCGCGAGTTCGATCCCTCCCTCCCGCGCGAGATGAATAAAAGCGCGCGTTTTTGTTTCTTTTCCCCCTCTGACACCCCGGCCCCACCGGTCAGCGACCGTGGCGTCACACACGCGCTGAGTCAGCGCCAAGGTGGCCTGGGGCCCGCGCGTCAGCGACCCTGGCTAGCGTCCACTCGGTGAGAAAAGTCACTGGCGCCAGGAATTTTACACAGAGCCCCCTGCTCTCCGGTTTTCCCACCTAAGTCCCTAGAAATTCTGTTTCCATCGCGAATAGGTCCCTGCCTTTTGCAGTTTAGTCCAAAAACTTAATATGTTAATAAATTTTAATCTATAAATCCAAATAAAATAATCTTTATATGTTTTATATCAGAAAAATGCAGTGAATATTAATATGCCATTTTGCATCTTTGTTTTAATTTGCTTACTATAATTTATTTGTTGCACCTATATAATTAAATATGGAATGTGTTGGGCTTTATTTAATAATTTCCCTATTCCATTTAATTTAATTAGAGCACCCATGCCATGTGTTGCCCTGTTAACCAACATTTAATATTGTTGAGAAGATAAATAACTTGCACCTAAATATTAATTGTCGGGGTTGCTTTCCCGCTTAATATAGATTACCTGCATTGTATTGCATCTTGCCATGCCATGCATCATTCTCGTATGATCATGCTGAATCTTTTGCCGTAGTTGTAAAATGCATCTTTTACGCCTTCCAGTGTTTGTTGCTTCTTCGCGGATAAGACGTTGAGATGTGTGAGCAACGACAAGATCTGCTTCCATGCGGGATTCCAGGCAAGCTAAGTTTGCTTGTTTACCTATACATTGTCTTTCATTCCTGCCGTTGATCTCTGCTACCCTAGTATTCGATTCTTTATCGCGATCCCATCACATGTTATCCTGCAGCCCATACAACTTTATCCCCACAACCTAATACCTGTTGCATGTTTATCTGTTGGCCTTGCGAGTCGTAGCGCATGCTTAGAGTTGTTTGTGCGAGTCGTCTGTTGGTATTATATTTCACATGCTTAGTATGATAGATTATTCTACCTTAATAAAATGTTGTCTTATATTGTGCTATTATAATTAAAAGATAAGGCACACGCGGAAGGCCTTGCGAGGTGCTTTGTTATGCTAAGTGTCGACCTAGGAACTGAGATTTTGTCCTCGGATCCAATTTTGAGCGCACTAACCGCTTGTGGGAGGCCCAATGGAGCCCCCCGTGGCTTCGATCTAATCCGCGTCTTATCCAGGGCGCCGCAAGTAGTTCGGGCTTTCCATTTGATGCATGCATATGGTTACATAACGATCTCATGTTGATGGAGTAGTCGATTCTCATATAGGGTGGCACGTTCTTTGAGTGCTATGAAGGTCGATCCCGCGGGTACTTGACCTGATTAGCCGTGCACACAATCATGCGGTTCCCTGGATGGGTTGTAGTGAAGAGATTTGCCGTGTTGAGATGCCCTACCTTCTGGCTTTGCATTTTTGGGGTTGATCGAACAAGTACGGGTCCAGCAGTGCACCCCTGCATGGTATAATCTTATCGATGAGCCGTGCCCACGGTTATGGACGACTTGGTGATGATGCTGGCTAACAAGATCTAGACAACTTACACCTAATCATTGTTAATAAACTTGACTAGTAATAAAGAATTACTTTCACAATAAATGGTAACTAAAACTGTTCAATGTGTGAGTTTTCCCGAATTGCTTCCTCATACTTGGTTGAGGGGGTTAATCCGAGAATGGGTTATGATTGGTGTTAGTTGTAGATGTTTATATTATGCGCTCTCTTATCCCTCTCTAATTAGACGGAAGTTGTAGCGTGTCTCTTTAGGTTGCTAGTGCTGCTGCCGCTAAGTCCACCTCCCCTATATTTCGGGAGATGGTGTAGAAAGTAGGCAAGTCGGTTTTGCTTGCCAAGGAGTGCCCTGACCCTCTTTTGGGTTGTGCTTTATGTGCAGTTAACAGGTTTGAAGTCTGACGGTGTTAGCTTGGGAATCCCTCCGGCTTGGCTGGGCAGGGATATGACGCCATCGCTTATCTTTAGGACTCATAGTCCAATTTGCTTCTTACATGTAGTCGGATACTATTTTACCTCCGTTGTCATTTGATTCTTTGTATTGTATCATTTGTATCTTGACTCGTTCGAGTCGTTGTTGTATATTATATATCTTCTGTTGTATTTGTGGATGTATCAGAAATGTTGTAATGTTACCACAATTCCATCCACATAATGCGCATGTTTCGGCATGCACATTATGTCTGGTGGGCGACCTAAAATCGCTATTATGCGGATTTCGGCGGGACCGCTTAAGTCTACATAGTACCGATTTTCAGGCGTCACAAAGTGGTATCAGAGCCTTGGTTTCGATCTCATTGTTGTTTCGATATGATTGGTTATCAAAGCAGCGGGTCCGCAAAAGCCTGTAGGATAACCTCGCTAACGGTCGTTGTTTCTAGAGTGTCAAAAACTATTTGACTAAAATTATTTTTTGAAATGGTCTCAATAGGTTTCTATTTATTCCTTACCTCAATTCCATTTCCCCTCTTATCTTATTAGTTTTGGAGTCTCTTCTCTTATCCAAACTGTAACGTACCTGCACTTAAAATATGACAGGTACCTGTGTATAGTGCAAATCCCTGGATCGATTCGTTTGCACACACAGTTTACGATGTAATATCACAACAAAGTATCAAATTCATTATATCGATGATCCAGACTTAAAAATATTCATTACAATTTGCATAACATAAGTCTAGCATTGGAAAGAATACACAACAGAAATAGAATAGCAGTAGGTGTCCATCTTCATGTTGCCACAGGCGAAGACATGTTGGTTGCAAACTCGAAATCTGTTAACGAAAACCTCACTTGTCATCTGAATAACCTGTAACAAAAAAAAAATTGCAACAGAGTGGGTCAGATTCCATTAAAAATGGAGTATGGCAAGTGACACTATGGTGGATACTTAATGGAATAACTCTATAGCCTATATGCATATTTGGCTGGTGGAGTTCAAGGCTAATTTGCATAAAGCCAATTTTTCCTACTCTTTTGAAAACACTGTTCAAATCAAGACAAGTATGGCATGAAAACCATAATCTCATCTTCCCTTGTTCACCCATCAACTTTTAACTTTAGAATTGGAATGTTGGGAGCCTCCGTTGAATCCTTGATCAGCTGCTCAAATTTGTCCGTAACCTGGGACACAACTAAGTACTTAGTTTTACACTCTGCAGAGGTTGTGCACTTTCACCATTAGACCCAACAAACCCAAACTATCCTCAATCACACCATTTGTGCTAAGGAAAAGGAGAGAGTTGAGACGAGACTTTTCAGAAGCATTTTCCCTCCCCATAACGGCCTGACGCGCTCCACCTACAAAACCTCTACCACCACCTGTCAGGCCGGGGCGAGTCCACACAACTTAATCCATCTAGTCAGAGCCCATTGACTAATGGTTGCACTAGAAGCAATCTTCACTTGGAGTTCTTCAGATTCTTTTGTTCCCTTTGTTCTTGGGTGGCCATCCTCAAGTGTACGTACTTAGTTTCACTCATCTAAATGAGCCTGGGTCTTAGCCAGGTGCACCCACCTAAATGAGCCTAAGCAGCCACTCAACTCTAACCTCCATCCTCTTGACACATCCACCCAGAAGTTTCTTTAACTTAGTAGAAATTAACTTTTCACAAAAAAACTTTTGCATAGCATCAATATTTCTACCAAGTTACCCATAGGATTCTAGACACAACTAGTGTAAGGGATATAGTAGTTTCAGCATAGCAATACTACCCAACACATGCATATAAGAAACACACTAAGTAATGCATAGAAGATACTTAGGAAATTTATGAGGGTGTGCCACTTGCCTTGGCAACAAGAAAAATAGCAACAGCAGCTGCAACAGTTGTTTCCCTCCGAAATTTCTAACACATCAACAAGGCCAAATAAACATACAAAGAAAATAACAATACAAAAATATGTTATGCATGATGTGCAAAATATTTCTAAGAACTAGAGATGCATGCCATGCCAATAAATTATTCTAAGTTAATGCAAGGCAAGTGTGTTAGCCAAATATGACTAAGGACCAAGGTCATAAAATCAATTGCTATAAGTCAACTTGACTTAGTAGTAAGACTGCTCCTAGTCTTCATCATGTTTGATCTTGAATTCTTCAACTCCTTTGAAGTTTCCTTCATCTTCAATTAGCACTCTAAGGACTTGGTCAAAAATCACTAAGGACTTGGTTTATGTCCAAAGTGGAAGAAGAATAGGAAGACAGAAAAAGATACAAAGAAGATATAGTTGATCTCCCAGGCTTCATCTCCAGACTTATAACTTTCTCCTTGGTGATGTCTTCATTGAATCATGTAGACTTGATGGTTCTTCAGACTTGATGATTTATATATCACCAGGGCTGGTCTTGGATATAACTTAGCCACCACGAGGTCTAAGAGAGAAGAAAAGAAAAGAGAGAAAGACTTAGAGAAATAAAGGGGGTTTGTCTTCTTGAAGTTCTTCTTGATTTTCTTCTAAGTGCTTCTACTTCTTGGAGCTGCTTCCGGAGTCTGTTTTCTTCTAAGTCTTCGTTGGCCTTCTAGTCTTCATATTGAAATTCCAAGTGTCTAAGTGCATAGCACTTTACCAAAACACTATGCTCAAAATATTTAACATCCCAACATTTTGGAATGTTCAAAAACCACAAAAATTTAAAACTTTTGTTTTGATAAAAATAAAATATTAAAATGCATAAGAAAACTAACTATAGAGACTTCAACCAATTGGAAAAAAAATCTAGTATTTCAAAAACCCTAACATGTAATTTGACAAATGATTTATAAAGTACAAACCATTTTATTTTAAGTAAATAGTTTACTTATAAGTAATTGATTTCAACCACTTAGCCTTTGCTATAAATAAATTAAAATAACAATTACAAGAGTATTTTAAACTATTGAAAACATTTTCTAATTTCCAAAAGATTATTATTCATTTACCTGAGTTCAAAATATAGTTTGGAAATTATAAGCCTATAGTTTATAACATTAAAACTTCATAAATTGAAATTAATGATTTACCCAAATAAACATTTCATTTGCATACATGAATTTCATTTATTTTCAAAGAATGAACTGATTAATATATTATATATAAGAAATGAATTAAATCTAAAAGATTTTCCAAAGTTGTTAATGAAGTTTCAAATGAAGTTTCTTTATATAAAATATAATGGTGCACAAAATAATTTGAATTAAAAATGATTCCATTACTTTTTCTCTTTCCATTTCAAATAGTTGTAATATGATATTTAATAATCTACTAAAGCTAAAATTTATTTAATATTTGAAGATGAGCTTAAATAACTTAAATTCAAACATAATTGAATATGGGTATTTCATAGAATTTATTTTAGCCACAATTAAAATTAATTAAAGCCAAGTTTTAAATTAAACATAAAGTGACAACTTTGCATTTAATCAATATTTCGAAATTATTATTTTTGAAAAGTGTTCAAAACACTCCCATAACTGGTTTAACACAAAGATAATAATCTTACAAATTTTTAGAAATTTGTTTGACTTTATTTGGAGTTATAAATCAAATGTTATTAAGAAAATAGAAAATCAAAAAAGGAAAAACAAAATTTCCTGACAGGCGGGACCCACCTGTCAGGGGAGGTCGTCATCTTCCTCCAGCGAGAATCACGCACCGAAAATCAGCCGGCGATCTCCTTCCCTCTATTCGTGCCGTGATGATCGCCTTGTGCTCCCCTCTGTCCCCATTTAAAGCCCATCTCCGCCGCCTCCTTTCCCCCCAAAAACCCTAGCCCAGCACGCCGACAGGCTCGTGTAATTGCTCGCCGGAATTTGGATTTCCGCCGTCGTTTTCATCGATTCCCCGGCGTGGTAAGCCACCTCCCTGCCCGAGACCCTGCCCAGCTTATTCGCCATAGCCGCGCGCACCCTCTAACCTCCTCCACGCACCCCTTCCGCAGCCGTTTGTCGAGGAAGGAGGTGATCGGAGCTCGTCGACGTCCGAGCCACCTCGGCCGCTTCTCCACGCCTCCACCAGGACGGTCGAGTCGACGCTGACGCCACCGTTCTCTTCGCCGTGAAGCGCCGCATCCGGGGAGGCAACCCACGCATCTAGGGGAGCCTCACCGCGCCGCCGTCGTCCTCGTCGAGCGCCGCGCCGCCGCGTCCTCCATCTGCTCCAGCCACCCCGCGCCGCCCGGTATGACCACCCCCCCCCCCCCCCCGACTGTCCGATCTTGATCCATCGGCTCTGGTTTGATCACTTAAGTGAACGGGTATCGACGAATAGGAGCTTGCCACGTCGTTGCCTCGTCAGCGCCAGTCAGACCCACGTCAGCAGTCCAGTCAGCGCCGCGTGGATTTTCATTTTTTTAATTCAATTTAATTGCCATTTTTGCAGAAAAGCCCCTGACACTTAGATCTATCATAACTTTTATACCACTTATCCAAATTCAAATATTTTTACATATTTGGAAAGCCCTTGACATGTAGAATATTTTGGATCTGCCAAAATTTAAATTTGACTTAGTTTAAAATATTCAAATTTCAAATGGTGAATTTGAGTATTTCTGTCATAACTTTAAATCTGTAAATTCAAAAATTGCAAATAAAATTGTTTTAGAAACTTTATAAAATGTGTAATGTGTTGCATCTGTTATAAAATAATTTTGAGAATTTGTTTGATGATTAAAGGGTTGTGTGTTTAATTTGAATAGTTTGACTAGTTTTGACATAACTTTTAATACAAACAATTATTTTTGATTTAATCCAATTGATATACATTTAATTAAAAGCCCTCTGTCTATTAACCCCATTTATAAAATTTTGTTATAAATAATACTTGAATAATTTAAAATGAATTTAAAGATCATGAGACTTGATTTGATTTATTCCAGCACATTATAAAGTTTATTAATTTAAAAATTTATAACTTTGCACCAAAGACATAAATAATTGTCATAGTCTAGAGAAAGCTCAAATTTTTGTTTATTAATATAATACATAACTTTAATAAGTAAGTTTTAATTTAAAACCTTTTAAATGATTTTAATTCACTTACAAGTGTATATAAATGCTATTGGTTAATTAGGTGTTACTAAAAATGTGAATTAAAACATTATGCCATTTCAAATAACTAGGTTGTATATTTTAATACTATGAACTTTTCAGTTGGGAATTAAAAATGTTAGATATGATAAATTAAGAAATTCTTGAATATGAATTTGCTTAAATTTAAAATTCTGAAAACATAACCTTAGGTAAAAGAAATTAAATATGGATGGTTGTTGTAAAATCTTGTACCTTGATTTTAAATTATGATTAAACCATCTTAGGACCTCTTCGTTTAAAGACTATTTCATTTGGATCCTGTGATCTTTCAATCTTTTCAATTTCAAAATGTCCAATTTGACTTTTGACTATTCCCTAAACGCAATCACATAAATTCTTTTTGCATATTGAATTATGTGACACCCTTGACCAAATCCACTTCTAAGCCTTATTGCGCTTGTATGTTTCAATTTGTTTTCTATTTGTTGAATTGCTTGTTTATTGGATGCCCTTTTACTATATAGTTTGAAACGGGGAGAAACTTTTGACTTGGACAAGAGTGTGTGAGAAACGACAACTTTCTTCAGGCAAGTGACTTCATAAAACACCTACTATTTTATTCTATTGCATATCTAGTGTTTTCAAACAGTATTTGCAAAAGTAGTATGCATGATAGGTTTTGGGAGATTGTAGTATGCTATGCAAACCTTTTAGGTTTCCCCTTAGAAATTCCAGATTAGACCCCTATTATAATTTAGTGGAAGGACCTGCTGCAAAAATGATTGTTTTATGGTTGATGTGATAAATGAAAATTTCCACTAAATTAATTTAACGCATGGGTGGATTGGGTCGATCGAGGAGGTTTCAAGTTGAGTGGCTTCTCAGGGCCAAGTTTCATGGTTGTCTTCGCCCAGGATAGTTTCTACTTACTTGGGGCCATGATATGCGGTGTTAACCTGAGTTGCTCACTTGTGGTAGGCCACCCAGGTCTATGAGATTTAAGTTTACACTGAGTCTAGTTGCTTATCGTGCAACCATTGGTCAATATGGGCTCTGTCTTGATGGAGTAAGTTGTTGTGGACCTGGGTCAAGAGATTGATGGTGGTAGAGTTGATAGGATGGTGGTAATATCTTAGTATGATCATGGGAAAGCAACTTCTGAAAAGTCTCGTCTTGATCTTCTCCTTTTCCTTCTCACTAAAGGAGTGTAGAGGATAGTTTGGGTTGATTGAGTCTAATGGTGAAAGTGCACACCCTCTCGAGAGTTAAAACCTAAGATCTTAGCCGTGTCCCCGGCATCGGACAATTTGAGTAACTACACAAGGTTGTGTTCTGAAAATCTCCACATCTCAAATTTCTTAATAAGACTTTGTTGGGTGAACATGGGTAGGAGACATGGACTTGTCTCGAGATGTCTCTGAAGGAGAAGATATTGATTTAAGAAAATTGTTTATCAAAAGTAGGAGAAAATTTGCTTTGCGCAATAGCCTTGAGCTCCACCAGCCAAAATAAGCATATAGTTATAGCTTAATAGAACATTAGGAATTAAAGTCACTTGCCACCACAATTCAATTGTGCTGACCCTTTATAGCTGGGCTGGAACTAAACCTGGCAGAATGTCCGAATGAGGAGTAAGGGGGTCGTCTTCGAGCTACAACCAACATGATTTGCTAGTGGATTCATGGAGAAGATGTAGCTCCAAGCTATCTTTAGTATTGCGTTTGAACTCTGAAATAAAGTGTGAACTATTTATTCAGCTAGCATTTCCGCTATGCTAAGTTGTAAGGATATTTGTTTTTGGATCATTCGTCTCGTTCTGTAATAAATTATGACATTGTACTGTGATATTACATCTTATTGGAGAATGCGAGACTTATGTGATCCAAGTCTTTGCACTATTCATATGTGCCATTGCTTTCGTAAGCAAGGGCACTACAAAATAATCCTAACTTAGAGAAAATAAGTAAGAAGTTTTCCTAAGAGGGTATAACTATACAATACAATATGCTATGCATGCAATACAATTTATTTCTAGTGACCACACTTATAAAAATAAAACAACTAAGTTTTGTAGATGCTAAATTTCTCTAAGGAAAAGATTTAGCATTTTTAAGGTGTTGAAATTTTTCTCAGCGAAAGCATTGTCAAATATTTATCAAATATTTTCTAAGAGAGAAATTTACTTTGTTTGAGAAGGCAAAAATATTTCTAAATACTTTTTGTGACCAAAGTGGTCATAATATGACTAAGTACTTAAATGATGAAATTAGATTATGAAATTAGTTTTAATATATTTTAGTTAATTTTTATTCATTAAAATATCATTTACAAGTATTATATCAATATTATTTACAAAATACACAAAAAATAATTCTACAAAAATTAGTAGAAAATTCATACTACCAATACTTAGTCATTAAAATTTATAGTAATTGGATTTACTCAAAAATAATATTTCTATCAAAAGTTATGTCGAAATTACTCAAACTTTATTTAATATAAAATTATGATTTTGAAATAGTCCAAATAATACAAAAAAAATATTTTCTAACAGTGGAATCATATAACAAATACTCTATGGTTTTAAAATAATTTTATTTAAATTTTTTGGACTTATGGATTTATATCTAAGTCAAATTTACCCAAACTCTTAATTTGAAATTTAAATAATTTAAACAAACTCAAAACGGAAAACTAACCAGTCTAAAATATTCTACATGTCGAGGCCTTTCCAAAAATATAAATTTTGTTAAATTTGGCCAAACCAGTAAAAAGTAGTGATAGATTTAATTTCCAGGGGCTAAATTGTGAAGAAAACAAATAAAATCTTCGCGTTGAGGTCCCTGGGCGACGTGGCGGCTCCTGATTGGTGCGGGACTTCGCAGGCTGATGCGGGATAAGTGGCGCGGACACGGATGGGATCTACGTGGACTTGGCTACGTGGCGTCTCCCCATTGGATGATACCGCTTCGCGTAAGTGGTTCGTTTCAAGCCGTCCGATCAAGATCTAACAGTTCGGATCTAAGCTAGTGGCGCGGCCGGTCGGAGCACCGCTGGAAAAAGGTTCTACGGTGGCGCCATCACCGGAAAACGAGACGACGCAAACTGGAGGATTTGGCGCATACCGAGAGGTGCAGGGCGTCGCGTCGAAGCTGAAGACGTGGTCTAGGACGTAGCGGGCGTCCTCCTCCGTGTATCACTCGTCGGCTGGCGGCTGCAGCTTCGGTTGAACACGGATTGCTCGACCTGCTGCGGAATAAGATACCGCGCCAAGTCAGGGAGGTGCGTAAGATCAAGGTTAAGCTAGGGGGGTGGATGAGAGGGGCTAGATCGATCGGAGCTCACCGGAAATTGTAAAAGACGCCAACGACAATGGCGGTGACGGTTGCGGGTAGCCTGGAGGCGATGAGCTAGGGTTTTCGGGTGCGGGAGAGGGCGGTGGAGATGGGGTATAAATAGGGGCGCATCCGGGAACTTATCTCGCAAGCAAACGATCGAATCGATCGTATCGGTTTTGATCTTCTCCGGGAGAGAGTCCAGTTGAGATACGGTGGAGGAAGGGGATGACAAGCGGGCCCCAGGCATCAGCGAGAGGCAGGTAGAAGACGGGCCGCTGCTGGGCTGCTAAGTGCCGCTCGCGCACGGGGAGGAGAGATGTGGGCTTCGGCCCAGTTAGCTCGGGGAAGCAGCCTGTTATTTTTTTTTTGAGAAAACATTTCTCTGTTTTCAACTTTTAAATCAATTTTGATTTTAAAACTTAACCAAAACTTTTTAGAAAAATTCATAAAAATATGTTTTGGAAAGCTTGTTTAATTTAGAACTTTTTGGTAGTATTATTTCACAAACATAAATTAATAAAATGGAATATTATAACAGGTACAAATAACATGTTTATGGAATAATTTCCAAAACAAGCATATAAATAAATATTAAAATTAAAACCCTTATTTAAAATAAACAACATGATGAAATGATGTTGATGCATGAATGCAATGCTTGAATTTTCTTTTCAAAGTAACAAACAGAGTAATTTTTAAAAGTTTTAAATTTTTCTGATTTTTCAAATCCCAGGATGTTACAGACTACCACCCTTAAAAGGAATCTCGTCCTCAAGATCCGAGAAGGCTAGCAAAAGGTTGTGACTGGATCTCTGGGTGCACTACCACGCTTAAAAGAAATCTTTGTTGGTATTGAAAACTTTGATATGAAAATTTGATTCAGAATGTACCGTTCACTTCTTCCACATTGATGTGGTTCACATATCCTTTATCAAAAGGATTTGGCTTGACAGCGGCTTCGGCCCCTTTCTTTTCTGGGCAGTCATTGGAGTAGTGTCCTTGCTTCTTGCAGTTGTAACAGGTGATATGATTGATGTTTTTCTTGGGTTCCACATTTGGACGGTGATTGTGGTTAGGAGCATCGTATCCGTTTCCCTTGAATCCACCATTGTGTTCATGATGCTTGTGGTTGCTTCCTCCACTATGGTGGTTTCCAAGTTTGTGACGATGGTTCCCATCATGGACAAAATGCTTCTTGGATGAGGTTTTAGAGGAGTGCTTGTTCATCTTCCTTTTCCTGTTTTCAGCTTTTCTCATGCTATCTTCAAGGGTGATTGCTTGATCAAGAAGTATCTGATAGTTTGGAGCATAAGCAACAGTGAGAGGTATCTTCAGCTCATCACATAGTCCCTTGAGAAATTTTGCCTTCCTCTTTCCATCTGTATCAATGTCCTCAGGAGCATATCGAGACAAGGCTTGAAAGTCATCCATGTACTCCTTAAGACTTCTGTTACCCTGACGCAGATTGCGGAACTCCTCCTGTTTCAGATTCATAATCCCCGTGGAGACATGAGCATTACGAAATCCTTCCTTGAATTCTTCCCAGATCAAGGTGTCCAATGGGTGAGTAATCTGATAAGTTTCCCACCATTGGGCACCAGGTCCTTCAAGCAGATGTGCGGTGAACCTGACTTTCTCACCATCATCACATTCAGTTGTCACCAGATCCTTTTGCACAGAACGCAACCAATCATCAGCACCATTGGCTCAGTTGAGGTTGAGAACTTGTTTGGCCTAAGCCTCAGAAATCTGGTAAGCCTGTCCACTTGGGGAGGTGGTGGCGGTGGAGGATTGTTGTTGTTGTTGTTTTTATTGTTGTTGTGGCTTGCTGCAATAAACTGAGTCATCATAGTCATCAACTGGGCTTGGGTGGCCATCAACTGCTGCATAGCATCATTGTTGTTGTTGTTATTGTTGTTCCCAGGAGCACGTCGGGGAGGCATCTGTGGGTTTTAGCATAGATGAGTAAAAGATAGACAGATCTAGGAGAAATATTTCTACCCATACAAGCAATTGCACAATCAACCACCATCATTAAATTTCCAAACTTGTTTTTGAAAAGCCTAACCAATCGTTTTCGAACGAAGTACACCGATATTATGGAGAACACATACGATGATACTGCCATACCACCATTTGATAGGTCAATACAACATTAGAATCTCGTTACTCTAATAGATGGGTGGTCTAGTCTATCTCCTTCCTGAGTATATCAAGTTCCTCTTCTATTTCCTTGAGTTCATCAAGATACTTTTGGGTGTTATGAAGCCTAAATCGAAGTCTTCTTCCAAGGTTCTCGATGGCTTCGCATGCTGCACTTCTTGCTGAGTCAAAGAATGATGTGTAAAGTATTGGGTTGGTGAACATGCAGTAGTCCAAGGTCTTGTGGTCATCTTTTTTGCTTTTGTATAGATGGAGTTGCACCCACCAGTACTCTTGACCTTCACCTATGAAAGGAAATCCTTTGTATACTGCTTCTCCTTCAAAGCCTAAGCTCTTCATGTTATCCCTAAGTGCTCTTGGAAAATCAGTCTCACATTGTAGGGTCATGGTCATCACTGGTACCTTCTTGAGTGATTCAAAGAGGTTGGTCATCTAAAAAGAAGATAAGGTATTTAGAAAGCAAAATAGATAAGATAGTTACAAGAAGGAAAAATTAGAAAAGTATTGTTTTAGCACACTGAATAAAATAGATTTTTAATCCTATGGTCAAACCGATTTCTATCCAAACTTAGGGGTTTCGAACCTACAGGCAACACAGTGCTCTGATACCATCTGTAACGTACCTGCACTTAAAATATGACAGTTACCTGTGTATAGTGCAAATCCCTGGATCGATTCGTTTGCACACATAGTTTACGATGTAATATCACAACAAAGTATCAAATTCATTACATCGATGATCCAGACTTAAAAATATTCATTACAATTTTCATAACATATGGCTAACATTGGAAAGAATACATAGCGGAAATACAATAGCAGTAAGTCTCCATCTTCAAGTTGCCACAGGCGAAGACATGTTGGTTGCAGACTCGAAATCCCTTAATGAAAACCTCACTCGTCATCTGAATAACCTGTAACAAATAAAATTTTGCAACAGAGTGGGTCAGATTCCATTAAAAAATGAGTCTGGCAAGTGACACTATGGTGGACACTTAATGGAATAACTCTATAGCCTATATGCATATTTGGCTGGTGGAGTTCAAGGCTAATTTGCATAAAGCCAATTTTTCCTACTCTTTTGAAAACACTTTGTTCAAATCAAGACAAGTATGGCATGAAAACCATAATCTCATCTTCCCTTGTTCACCCATGAACTTTTAACTTTAGAAATTGGAATGTTGGGAGCCTTTGTTGAATCCTTGATCAGCTGCTCAAATTTGTCCGTAACCGGGGACACGGCTAAGTACTTAGTTTTACACTCTGCAGAGGTTGTGCACTTTCACCATTAGAGCCAACAAACCCAAACTATCCTCAAGCACACCATTTGTGCTAAGGAAAAGGAGAGAGTTGAGACGAGACTTTTCAGAAGCATTTTCCCTCCCCATAACGGCCTGACGCGCTCCACCTACAAAACCTCTACCACCACCTGTCAGGCCGGGGCGAGTCCACGCAACTTAATCCATCTAGTCAGAGCCCATTGACTAATGGTTGCACTAGAAGCAATCTTCACTTGGAGTTCTTCAGATCCTTTGTTCCCTTTGTTCATGGGTGGCCATCCTCAAGTGTACGTACTCAGGTTCGCTCATCTAAATGAGCCTGGGTCTGAGCCAGGTGCACCCACCTAAATGAGCCTAAGCAACCACTCAACTCTAACCTCCATCCTCTTGGCACATCCACCCAGAAGTTTCTTTAACTTTGTAGAAATTAACTTTTCACAAAACAACTTTTGCATAGCATCAATATTTCTACCAAGTTACCCATAGGATTCTAGACACAACTAGTGTAAGGGATATAGTAGTTTCAGCATAGCAATACTACCCAACACATGCATATATGAATCACACTAAGTAATGCATAGAAGATACTTAGGAAATTTATGAGGGTGTGCCACTTGCCTTGGCAACAAGAAAAATAACAACAGCAGCTGCAACAGTTGTTTCCCTCCGAAATTTCTAACACATCAAACAAGGCCAAATAAACATACAAACAAAATAACAATACAAAAATATGTTATGCATGATGTGCAAAATATTTCTAAGAACTAGAGATGCATGCCATGCCAAGAAATTATTCTAAGTTAATGCAAAGCAAGTGTGTGAGCCAAATATGACTAAGGACCAAGGTCATAAAATCAATTGCTATAAGTCAACTTGACTAAGTTGTAAGACTGCTCCTAGTCTTCATCATGTTTGATCTTGAATTTTTCAACTCCTTTGTAGTTTCCTTCATCTTCAATTAGCACTCTAAGGACTTGGTCAAAAATCACTAAGGACTTGGTTTATGTCCAAAGTGGAAGAAGAATAGGAAGACAGAAAAAGATACAGAGAAGATATAATTGATCTCCCAGGCTTCATCTCCGGACTTATAACTTTCTCCTTGGTGATTTCTTCATTGAATCATGTAGACTTGATGGTTCTTTAGACTTGATGATTTATATATCACCAAGGCTGGTCTTGGATCTAACTTAGCCACCACGAGGTCTAAGAGAGAAGAAAAGAAAAGAGAGAAAGACTTAGAGAAATTAAGGGTGTTTGTCTTCTTGAAGTTCTTCTTGATTTTCTTCTAAGTGCTTCTACTTCTTGGAGCTGCTTCCGGAGTCTGTTTTCTTCTAAGTCTTCGTTGGCCTTCTAGTCTTCATATTGAAATTCCCAAGTGTCTAAGTGCATAGCACTTTACCAAAACACTATGCTCAAAATAATCCTAACTTAGAGAAAATAAGTAAGAAGTTTTCCTAAGAGGGTATAACTATACAATACAATATGCTATGCATGCAATGTAATTTATTTCTAATTACCACACTTATAAAAATAAAACAACTAAGTTTTGGATATGCTAAATTTCTCTAAGGAAAATATTTAGCATTTTTAAGGTGTTGAAATTTTTCTAAGGGAAAGCATTGTCAAATATTTATCAAATATTTTCTAAGAGAGAAATTTACTTTGTTTGAGAAGGCAAAAATATTTCTAAATACTTTTTGTGACCAAAGTGGTCATAATATGACTATGTACTTTATAATTTTGAATAGATGATGAAATTAATTTTACAAGTACTTTATATTTTTTATTAATTTTTATTCATTAAAATATCAATGACAAGTATTAAATCAATATTATGTACAAAATACACAAAAAAATAATTCTACAAAAATTAGTAGAAATTTCATACTACCAATACTTAGTCGTTCAAATTTATAGTAATTGGATTTACTCAAAAATAATATTTCTATCAAATGTTATGTCAAAATTACTCAAACTTTATTCAATATAAAATTATGATTTTTAAATAGTCCAAATAAGACAAAAAAATATTTTCTAACAGTGGAATCATATAACACATACTCTATGGTTTTCAAATAATTTTATTTAAAATTTTTGGACTTATGGATTTATATCTAAGTCAAATTTACTCAAACTCTTAATTTGAAATTTAAACAATTTAAACAAACTCAAAACAGAAAACTAACCGTGCTAAAATATTCTACATGTCGAGGGCTTTCCAAAAATATAAAGTTTGTTAAATTTGGCCAAACCAGTAAACATTAGTGATAGATTTAATTTCCAGGGGCTAAACTGTGAAGAAAACAAATAAAATGTAACATCCCAACATTTTATAATGTTTAAAAAAATCAGAAAAATTTAAAACTTTGTTTTTGATTAAATAAAACATTAAATGCATAAGAAAACCAACTATAAAAGACTTCAAACATATTAAAGAGTTTAATATTTCAAATATCTCAGTTTAACATAATGTTCAAAAGTTGTTTCTAGTTAAACATTACATTTCTTATTGTATTTCAAAAACCCTTATATGTAAATACTTCAAACCATTTCATTTTAATAAAATAGTTTCCTTATAAGAAACTAATTTCAACCACTTAGTCATATCTATTCATAAATTCAAAACTATTTAAAGTGGTATAATTGCCAAATAGTTTTCATTCATCTGACTAAATTCAAGTTATAGCTTTGGAAATTATAATCTTATAATTCATTACTATAAAACTCCATAGATTATATAATTAATGAATTATCCAAATAATCATTCCATTAGCTTAAATGATCTTCATGTATTTTCAAAACATTAAATGTTTTTCCTGAATATATTCAGTATAAACAATGAATTAAAACTAGAATATTTCCAAGGGTATTTATTATAGTTTTCAAGTGAATTATCTTAATACAAAATATAATGGTGCACCAATTATTTGACTTAAAAATGAATTCATTATATTTCCCTTTTCCATTTTCAAATGGATGTGTTATGTCATTTAATTTTGTACTGAAGCCAAAATGTTTTAATGTTGGAAAATGAGTTTAATGAACTTACTTTCGAATTTATATAAGTATTGTATTATTATAAAATTTTATTTGGCCAACACGAAATTAAACTAGACTTAAATTTAAAATTTGACATTAAGCATCAAATTTGTCTTAAAGCAATAATTCAAAATTATTAAATTTGAAAGTGTTCAAAACATAACCATAAGTATTCTAAATGATAGATATTGTTTTTACAAAAATATAGAAACTAAATTGAGTTGATTTGGATTTATACTTTAAAAGTTATATAAAAATCCAGAAAACAGAAAAGGAAAAGAATAAAACAAAAGGAAAAACTAACTGGGCCGAAGCCCAGCTACTATTGCGCGCGAGCGACGCGTAACGGCCCAACGCCCAGCCCGTTCCCCTCTTTCTCTCACTGACATGTGGGGCCCACACGTCAGGTCGTCTTCAACCTCGCGCCGAAGATCACGCGCCGACAGTTTTGGGCGAGATTTTCTCGTCGTGATTCCGCACGATTAAGGGGCTTAATGGGCACCCCGACCCTACCCTATAAAACCCCAGCGCCTCCGCCACCTTTTGCCCCAAACCCTAGCCCCTAAGACGCCGCCAGGCCGTCGGAAAAGCTCGCCGGAGCTCCATTGCTACCGCCGCCATTTTTCGTTGTTCCCCGGCGAGGTGAGCCTTCCCTGATGCCCCTGACCCTCTTCCCCCTTCCCTGCGTCCGTGCGCATCCTCTGAACCCCTTGTCTCGATTTATTTTGTAGCCGAACGGAGCACCTCGTGCTCGACCGAAGCTCGCCGGCGCCGAAGCACTTCGGCCACGCCCCCACGCCCCTCCGAGACACACGCGAAGCCGCCACCGAGCCCATCGAGATCGCTGCGACGCGCCGCACCCGAGGGCAACATCCACGCGTCCGAGGAACTGCCGGAGCACCGTCCCCGTCTGCGTCCGAGCCGCCGCCGCCGGTTCCTTCGTCTCCGTCGACCGGAGCGCCGCCACTTTTTGGTCAATCGCTGTAAGCCGTCCGATCTGTAATGTTCGCGCAAGATTAGATCCTTTAATCGAATCGGTACGGTCTGTTCAGATCCGTCAGATCTGGATCCAACGGCCCAGATCTGATCACTTATCCACGTCGGATCCCAATCAGCGGCCACGTCAGCGCACAGTCAGCGCCAGCGAGGATTTTCTTTTTCTAATTAAATTAAAAATGTCAGTTTTGCAGAAAAGCCCCTATCTATTCAAACTATCATATCTTTTTCTCTGTTTATCCAAATTCAGATATTTTTTTATATTTGGAAAGCTCTTGACATGTAGAATATTTTGGATCTGCCAAAATTAAAATTTGACTTAGTATAAAATATTCAAATTTCAAATGGTGGATTTGAGTATTTTTGGCATAACTTTAAATCTATTAATCCAAAAATTGCAAATAAAATTGTTTTAGAAACTTTGGAATATTTGTAAATTGATGCCACTGCTATAAAATATTTTGAGTGATATTTGAATGAATTCATAGTTATATATTGAATAGTTTGAGTATTTTCAACATAACTATTAATAGAAATATTAATTTTGATTAAATCAAATTGCTATAAATTTAATTAAATGCTCCCTGTCTATTAACACTATTTATAAAATTATGTTATAAAATATTAATCATAGAAAACTTTAATCTCATAATTATTCCTTTTATTACATTTTCCAAAAATAGAAATTATTTAAATTGCATTTATAGACAAATGCATACTTTTAAATATCACAAATTTTGTATGATATTTCTTAGGATTTAAAAGTGAATTGCATGCATGACTTATTTTCACATATAGATATATTTCCCATAGGAGATCTCTTCATTATTTTCTCTAAGTTAGGAATATTTCCAAACTTAGTATTTTGATAAAAGTACTATGCATTAGACATTTAGGATTTTCAACATGGAGCTAGAAGACCAATGAAGGACTTAGCCAAAACAAGACTTCATAAATATCTTCAAGGATGGAAGCACTTAGAAGAAAATCAAGAAGAAGTTCATGAAGACCAACCAGCAAATATTTTCTAAGTGTTGCTTCCTCTATCTCTATTCTCCCTTCTCTTAGACCCCTGAATGACTAAGTTATATTCAAGACCAACCTGGAGGCTATCAACCCCATCAAGTCTTCAAAACCAACAAGTCTACAAAATTTCAACGAAGTCATCACATCAAGGAGAAAAATGAAGCAAGGATAAGATTCTACTTTCTACCTTCTATATGTTCCCCTCTTTCCTAAATCTTGTCTTTCACTTAAGACTTAAACAATTTTTGATCATGTTATTACCCACTTGAAGTTTGTTGGATCCTAGCGGCATAGTGAGATGAAGCGGCCTGGAGACAAACCTTACATGTCCACGTACATGAGACCTGTCCCACAATTTAAGTGGCTGGCCAGGTGTCTGTCTCTCTCACTATAGTGAATATCCAATTTACAAAGAGTTGATAATAATTGTTGATCACCTCGAGGAATATACTTAGTATTTTCTCTAAAGTAATTTTGCACATCATGCATAAACATTCAAAGGCAACATTGAATTGTTGTATTGTTGCTTGTCTATACTGTTAGATTGAACGGAGAGTCCCAAGTATCGTTGAAAAGAGTTGTGAACAACGACAACATTCAAAGGCAAGTGGCACACCTCATAAACTTCCTATTATTTTCTATATGCATTACTTAGTGTATTTTTATATGCATGTGTAGGATAGTAGTGCTATGCTAAACCTGTGTAGAATTCCCTTACTCCCGTGTCTAGGTTCCTATATAATACTTTGTAGATATATTGATGCTATGCAATGATGAAAAGTTTTACAAAATGTAAGTGACTACTCAGAACTGTGCTCATGGTTGTCGTCGCCTAAGATGAATGTCTAGCATGGTGATTTTCACCTGAGAGTGCACATTCACTAAGTTAATGAATCTCCTGGGTGGATTGGTTGTATGGTGGCGAAGTTGAGTGGCTACTCAGGTCCATGTCTATGGTTCCTGGAGTATGTGCACTTGTGGATGGCCACCCAGGGAACAGAGAAATCTGAAGAACTCCGAGTGACGATTGCTTCTAGTGCAGCCATTGCCATATGGGCTCTGGCTTGATCAATTATGTTGCGTGGACTCTCTCTGGCTTGACAAGCAGATGTAGGGGGATGTTAGGTGGAACGAGTCAAGCCAGAGTGGGAGGGAAAATGCTTCTGAAAGATCTCGTCTCATTCTTCTCCTTTCCTTATCAGAAATGGTGTGTAAAGGATAATTTGAGTTGAATGGGTACAATGGTGAACATGCACAACCTCTGCAGAGTGTAAAACTAAGTACTTAGCCGTGTTCCCGGTACGGACAATTTGAGCAGCTGATCACGGACGTCAACGGAGGATTCCATCATTCGAACTTCAGAAATAAAACTTGATGGGTGAACAAGGGAAGATGAGATTTATGGTTTTCATGCCATACTTGTCTTGATTTGAAGAAAGTGTTTTCCAAAGAGATAGGAAAAATTGTCTTTATGCAAAATAGCCTTGAACTCCACCAGCCAAATATGCATATAGGCTATAGAGTTATTCAATTAAGTGTCCACCATAGTGTCACTTGCCAGACTCCATTTTTAATCGAATCTGACCCACGTTGTTGCAATATTTTTCTTCTTGCAGATTGTTCAGATGACGAGTGAGGTTTCGTTTATAGGTTTCGAGTCTACAACTAACATGTTTTCTCCTGTGGCAACATGAAGTTGTTGGACACCCTTTGCTATTGTATTTCCGCTGTGTACTTTTTCAATGCTAGCTTTATGTTATGCAACTTGTATCGAATATTTTGTAATTCTAGATCATCGATGTAATAAAATTGACGCTTTGTTGTGATATTACATCGTAAACTGTGTGTGGAAATGAATCGATCCAGGGATTTGCACTATACACATGTATCTGCCTTATTTAAAGTGCAGGTACGCTACATAAAATCTTCGCGATGAGGTCCCTGGGCGACGTGGCAGCTCCTGATTGGTGCGGGACTTTGCGGGCTGATGCGGGATAAGTGGCGCGGACGCGGATGGGATCTACGCGGACAAGGCTACATGGCGTCTCCCCATTGCATGATACCGCTTCGTGTAAGTGGTTCGTTTCAAGCCGTCCGATCAAGATCAAACAGTTCGGATCTAAGCCAGTGGCGCGGCCGGCCGGAGCACTGCCGGAAAAAGGTTCTACGGTGGCGCTATCGCCGGAAAACGAGACGACGCGAACTGGAGGATTTGGCGCATACCGAGTAGCGTCGAAGCTGAAGACGTGGTCTAGGACGTAGCGGGCGTCCTCCTCCGTGTATCACTCGTCGGCCGGCGGCTGGAGCTTCGGGTCGAGCACGGATTGCTCGACCTGCTGCGCAATAAGATACCGCGCCAAGTCAGGGAGGTGCGTAAGATCAAGGTTAAGCTAGGGGGTGGATGAGAGGGGCTAGATCGATCGGAGCTCACCGAAAATTGTAAAAGACGCCGACGTCAATGGCGGCACGGTTGTGACGATTGCGGGTAGCCTGGAGGCGATGAGCTAGGGTTTTAGGGTGCGGGAGAGGGCGGTGGAGATGGGGTATAAATAGGGGCGCATCCAGGAACTTATCTCGCAAGCAAACGATCGAATCGATCGTATCAGTTTTGATCTTCTCCGGGAGAGAGTCCAGTTAAGATACGGTGGAGGAAGGGGATGACAAGCGGGCCCCAGGCGTCAGCGAGAGGGAGGTAGAAGACGGGCCGCTGCTGGGCTTCGGCCCAGTTAGCTCGGGGAAGCGGCCTGTTATTTTTTTTTGACAAAACATTTCTCGGTTTTCAACTTTAAATCAATTTTGATTTTAAAACTTAACCAAAAAATTTCAGAAAAATTCATAAAAATATGTTTTGGAAAGCTTGTTTAATTTAGAACTTTTTGGTAGTATTATTGCACAAACAAAAATTAATAAAATGGAATATTATAACAGGTACAAATAACATGTTTATGGAATAATTTCCAAAACAAGCATATAAATAAATATTAAAATTCAAACCCTTATTTAAATTAAACAACATGATGAAATGATGTTGATGCATGAATGCATGAGTGCATGAATGCAATGCTTGAATTTTCTTTTCAAAGTAACAAACATAGTAATTTTTAAAAGTTTTAAATTTTTCTGATTTTTCAAATCCCAGGATGTTACAGACTACCACCCTTAAAAGGAATCTCGTCCTCGAGATTCGAGAAGGCTAGCAAAAGGTTGTGACTGGATCTCTGGGTGCACTACCACCCTTAAAAGAAATCTTGGTGGTATTGAAAACTTCGATATGAAAATTTGATTTAGAATGTACCGTTCACTTCTTCCACATTGATGTGGTTCACATATCCTTTATCAAAAGGATTTGGCTTGACAGCGGCTTCGGCCCCTTTCTTTTCTGGGCAGTCAATGGAGTAGTGTCCTTGCCTCTTGCAGTTGTAACAGGTGATATGATTGATGTTTTTCTTGGGTTCCACATTTGGACGGTGATTGTGGTTAGGAGCATCGTGTCTGCTTCTTGCAGTTTTAAATTTTTCTGATTTTTCAAATTCCAGGATGTTACACAAACTTTTAAAGTTTAGGATTCTAAGTGGGTGGACGATTTCTTGCCTTTATCCTATTAGGTTTGTTCTTCGGAAATCTTCATCGACGTGAGCAACTCTTCTTGTTAGTGGTGTCCAGACTTTCAAGGTGGAGCAACAATCCCTTGTTAGTGGTGTCGAGAAGTTCATCACGAAGCCGGAAGACTCGGTAGTTACACCTCTCTTTTTCTGGTCTCGGCGTGGATCGCGGGACGTGATCCCTTTTTAGTGGTGTCGATTCTAACGCCCTGGGATTTATCCGAACTAGATTTTTTATTGTTTTTCTTTTTGCATCCTCATGTCATCATATCATCATGCTTTTGTCACTTCATTTATTTTTATTGCATTTAAATTTGAATCACACCCTTCAAATTCAAATTCCACTTTTAAATCTAAATGCAAATGAAATTAATTTAAATGTGATATTTAAATTATTTTCAACTATTCAAACTAATATGTTAAATTGTGTATTTGAAATTATAAATGATTGTCAAAAGTTTATATATCCTTTTTTTCGATTTTGTTTTAAAAACACAAAACAATAAAGAATAAACACAAAAGAAAAATAACAACAGAAGGAAAAAAAAGCCCTAAAAAGGGCCGAAGCCCACTTACCTGACCCAGTCCAACTCCCCAAAGCCAGCCCATCTCCTTTTGGCCCAAGCCCACCCCGTGCTTGTCTTCTACCTCTTTATGGTAGACAAACTTTACACGAGGGCATCGCCATGGCCACTGCCCTCTAGCCCCCACCGAGCCTCACCTACTCCCCCTCAAACTTAGCCACCCCCTGCTCTCTCCCCCCGGAACCCTAGCCCCTCTAGCCTCTCTATACTTGCTTGGTAGCTGTTGTTATAGGAAAATTCTGCGTATGGCAAATTATCATCCCAACTAGACTTGTAGTCCAAGGCACATGCCCTCAGCATATCTTCTAAAATTTGGTTTACTCTTTCCGTCTGTCCATCCGTTTGTGGATGAAATGCTGTACTGAACTCTAATCTCGAACCCAATGATTCATGTAATTGTTTCCAGAAATGCGAGGTAAACTGGGTACCTCTGTCAGACACAATCCTCTGGGGAATACCATGAAGGCATACAATTCTCCTCATGTAAATCTCTGCCAACTTAGCACTTGAGTAGGTAGTCTTTACTGGCACAAAATGGGCCACCTTTGTCAAACGATCCACTATTACCCAGATCGAATCATATCCCGATCTGGTACGCGGTAACCTAGTAATGAAATCCATACCTATCTGTTCCCATTTCCAATCCGGTATAGGTAAATGTTGCAACAATCCTGCTGGCTTCTGATGCTCCGCCTTTACTCGACTACATACATCGCACTTAGCTATAAATTCTACGATGTCTCTCTTCAAGTTATTCCACCAAAATCTTTCCTTTACATCCATGTACATCTTGGTGTTTCCCGGGTGTATGGAATAAGGCGAGTTATGCGCTTCTTGCAGAATCATGTTTCTAAGATCCTCATCTTGCGGCACGCAGATGCATTTCTCAAACCACAAGGTGCCTTGCTCATCCATTCGAAAACCCTTGGCCTTTCCTTCGCTCAGGTTGACCTTGATTTCATCCATTATTTTGTCTCCCTTCTGGCCTTCCCGAATCTTATCCATTAACAACGGTTGTACGTCCAGTGTCGCGAGGAATCCTTCGGGTACTACCTCTAATCTGAGGTCCTTAAATGCTCTACTTAAATCCTCGGGCAATTCTCCCGCTGTCAGCCATTTACATGGACCTTACGGCTCAAAGCGTCAGCCACCACATTAGCCTTTCCTGGGTGATATTGCAGACTCATATCATAGTCCTTAATGAGTTCCAGCCATCTTCTTTGCCTCATATTCAATTCCTTCTGGGTGAAAATATATTTTAGGCTCTTGTGATCCGTGAATACTTCACAACGCTTTCCCAAAAGATAGGGTCTCCACGTCTTTAACACATGCACTATTGTTGCTAACTCCAGATCGTGAGTGGGATAGTTGACCTCATGTTTCTTCAGCTGTCTAGAAGCATATGAAACCACTTTCCCTTCTTGCATTAGGACACTTCCTAGTCCATGGTGCGAGGCATCACAATATACTTGGAATTCCTTCTCTATATCAGGCAAACATAAAACAGGTGCTGACACCAGCCGTTTCTTCAGTTCCTGGAAACTTATTTCACATTCTTCAGTCCACTTGAATTTGACTTCCTTTTTCAGTAGTGAAGTCAATGGTTTGGCAAGTTTGGAGAAGTTCTCAATAAATCTTCAATAATAACCTGCCAGTCCAAGGAAACTACGGATGTCTACCACATTCTTGGGTACTTCCCACTTTGTCACTGCTGACACCTTTTCTGGGTCTACTGCTATTCCATTTTTCGACACAACGTGTCCTAGAAAACCAACTTCTTCTAGCCAAAATTCACACTTGCTAAATTTGGCATGCAGCTTATGTTCTCTAAGTCTCTGTAATATCATGTGCAAGTGTTCTTCATGCTCCTCCTGACTTTTGGAGTAAATCAGGATGTCATCAATGAACACCACAACAAACTTATCCAAAAAGTCCATAAACACTTTGTTCATCATGTTCATGAAGTATGCCGGTGCATTGGTTAAACCAAACGGCATTACGGTGTACTCATATAATCCATATCTAGTAGTGAAGGCAGTTTTTGGTATATCTAGTTCTCTTACTTTCATTTGAAAGTATCCTGATCGCAAATCGATCTTAGAGAATACCGAAGCACCCTCTAGCTGGTCGAAAAGCTCGTTAATTTTCGGTAGCGGGTACTTGTTCTTGATCGTCACCTCGTTGATTGCTCGATAATCCGTGACTAGCCTTTGAGTACTATCCTTTTTCTCTACGAACAGAATGGGTGCTCCCCAAGGTGATGAACTTGGGCGGATGAATCCTTTCTGCAGTTGCTCCTCTAACTGCTTCTTGAGTTCTTTCAATTCAGCTACGGCCATTGGATATGGCCTCTTGGCTATGGGTCCCGTTCCGGGAACCAAATCTATGAGAAATTCCACATCCCTATCGGGCGGCATTCCAGGTAGTTCTTCTGGGAAAACATCAGGGTAATCTCTTACCACACGAACGTCTCCCAGGCTAACCCCCTTAAGAGAATTTAGCTTAACTTTCTTAAATTCATATTTGGATTTGTATCTGATCTTCTTATTCTCGGGAGTGGTGAGTGTAATGGATCTATTCGCACAATCCAAAACTCCTTCAAACTTGGCCAACCAATCCATACCGAGTATAACATCCAAACCCTGGGTCTCTAATATTATCAGGTTTACCGGAAAAGAGTGTTTACCAATTTCTAAACTCAAGTTTTGACAATTGGTTTGTGCGAGCATTTCCCCCCCTGGGGAACTCACCCTAACCGGATTTAGCAGGCTTGTAGTAGTCAGTTTGTTTTTATTAACAAAAGCTCTTGAGATGAATGAGTGGGATGCTCCAGTATCGAACAAGACTAATGCTGGAAAGGTATGTAGTAGAAACGTACCAATCACTGCATCCATCCGGTTCATTCTGCACTTCTTCCACATCAAGATGATTCACCTATGCCTTCTGGAAAGGATTAGGCTTTGATGCTTCCGGCGCCTTCTTCTTCTCTGGGCAGTCTGTTGAGTAATGTCCCTTGTTCCCACACTTGTAGCAAGTCACTTGACTTATATCTCGTTTTGGTTCATTGTTGTGGTGGTGTTGCTCTTTTCCACTATTGTTCCCATTGAACTGGTGATTGTGTCAACTACCACCCTGTCCATTTCCTCTGTATCCGGAATTTCCTACTTTATGGATATGACCATTATGCTTGTGGCCACTTCCACTCTTGTGACTATGGTGACCTCCACTGTTCTCAGGTACGTATGGTTTCTTCTGCATCAGATTAGTGTTGTACTTATTGGCGCTGAACTTCCTCTTTCTATTCTCCTCCTTCTTCATGTTGTTGTCTAGAGTAATGGCATGATCAAGAAGGTCCTGATAATTGGGAGCATAGGCTACAGACAATGGTATTTTCAGCTCACCATTGAGTCCATTCAGAAACTTGTACTTCCTCTTTGCATCGGTGTCTACATCCTCTGGGGCATAGCGTGAGAGGGAATTGAAGTCCTCCATGTACTCCCTCAGAGCACGATTTCCCTGTCTCAGAGTGCGGAACTCATCCCTTTTCAGATTCATGATCCCAGAAGAGATGTGTGCATTGCGGAAACCTTCTTTAAAGATTTCCCAGGTAAGTCCTTCAAGTGGGTGAGTGATCTGATATGTTTCCCACCATTGTGCTGCTGGTCCCTCCAGTAGATGGGAAGTGAACCTTATTTTCTCCAATTCCGTACACTCGAAAGTAACCAGATCTTTGTTCACAGAGCGTAGCCAATCATCGGCTACGATTGGTTCAGAAGCTGTGGAGAATTTGTTGGGTCTGAGCCTCAAGAACCTAGCAAGGCGGTCAACTTGGGGTGGGGGTGGGGGTGGCGGCGGTGGAGGGGGTGGTGGATTGTTTTGGTTTGCCATGAACTGAGCCATCATGGTCATCAACTGTGTCTGGGCTGCCATCATTTGTTGCATCATTTCGTTGGCATTGTTGTTGTCAGGATCACGACGAGGAGGCATCTGTATGGTGTGGGCATAGGTAAGTAGTGATAGAAAGAGACTACAAAGGAAAAACAAAAATCTACCCATGCACATCAACACACTTCACAGAAACATAACAAACAACAAGTAAACAGGCACACCCGATGTATTTTATAAATTCGATATTTTAGAGTCTTGCAAACCAAGCTAGGACGTGGTTTTCAGGGTACTGCCTCACCACAATTGGTGGGTCAATACAACTTCGATGGGGTAAGGAGAAATACTCGTAAGGTAAGGATAACTGGTGGTCTTACTAATCAAATTTTAAAACTCTTTATGTATTTGCGGGTGTTCCCACACTTGCGCTTCTTGACACCTGTGGCTTCCTTGGGAGTGTCCTCATCGGGGTAGGTTAACACTAGGGGCTCTGGGGCGTCAGGGAAATGATTCTTCTCTGCCTGAAGTTCCATTTGGCTTAGTTGTTCACACAAATGAGCACACTGAGCCTGCAATGCCAAAATGTGGGCATCCTTCTGCGCAATCCTATCATCTTGCAGGTAAATCTTGTTTTCCAGTTCCTTGTTCTCCTTCGTTAGCACCTGAACTTCTACACGAAGAATATCCTTCTCTTCTTCTAAGCTTTCCTTAACGTGACGGTGGACGCGCCTTAAATCTGCCCTGTAGAAGATCTCTTGTCCCAGAAGTATATCCAAATTATGGCAATGAGCTCCAAGGTCTCCATGATGCTTCTCGTTCATACCCCTAAGTGAGGGTTGAACGGGTTGTCCAATGCTATCCCTCCTGGCAAAGTGTCGAAAGACGGAGTTGGGCTTGATCTCGTCATAGAATTGCTCAATGATGCGGGACAAGGTCTCCAGCATTGCCATCTCCACTCCATTCTTCCAGGTGGGGTATCTAGATCGGAAGCGGATCAGCTGCGATCCAGGAGGATCATTACGAGGGAGAACTTCTGACTCGATCTTCCAGCGTCCTTCAGGGTAATCTTCTGACATAATTTCTTTGCCCCTGAAGACTGGCGGCGTCAACCTCAGGGTCCTGGAAATACTAAGGAGCTGGTCACTGAAGTAGTACTGGTCTCCTTTCTGCGGGGATAACTCTTGGGTGAAGTTCTTCATCTACAAGAATTTTGAAGGGATAAGAAATAAGAAGATAAAACGAAATAAGAATGAAGAAGGTAAGGAACATATTATAAGGAAAGAAGTATGGTATGTCGAATTTCATTAATTACAAATATTTATTTTAGGGTTTGTATCCAATCCTGGGGATTTCGAGCCTACAGGCAACATTCGTGCTCTGATACCATCTGTAGTGCCCATGCTTATGAAAGCAATGACACATATGAATAATGTATAGACTTGGATCACATAAGTCTCACATTCTCCAATAAGATGTAATATCACAGTACAATGTCATAATTTATTACAGAATGAGACGAATGATCCAAAAATATATATCCTTAGAACTTAGCATAGCGGAAATGCTAGCTGAATAAATACTTCACACTTTATTTCAGAGTTCAAACGCAATCCTAAAGGTAGCATGGAGCTACATCTTCTCCATGAAGCCACTGGCAAATCATGTTGGTTGTAGCTCGAAGACGACCCCCTTACTCCTCATTTGGACATTCTGCAAGGTTTAGTTGCAGCCCAGCTATAAAGGGTCAGCACAATTGAATTGTGGTGGCAAGTGACTTTAAATTCTAATGTTCTATTTTACTAATACTATATGCTTAATTTGGCTGGTGGAGCTCAAGGCTATTGCGCAAAGCAAATTTTCTCCTACTTTTGATAAACAATTTTCTTAAATCAATAATCTTCTCCTTCAGAGACAAATCTCGAGACAAGTCCATGTATCCTACCCATGTTCGTCCCACAAAGTTTTATTAAGAAATTTGAGATGAGGAGATTTTCAGAACACAACCTTGTGTAGTTACTCAATTTGTCCGATGCCGGGGACACGGCTAAGATCTTAGGTTTTAACTCTCGAGAGGGTGTGCACTTTCACCATTAGACTTAATCAACCCAAACTATCCTCTACACACCTTTAGTGAGAAGGAAAAGGAGAAGATCAAGACGAGACTTTTCAGAAGTTGCTTTCCCATGATCATACTAAGAGATTACCACCATCCTATGAACTCTACCACCATCAATCTCTTGACCCAGGTCCACATCAACTTACTCCATCAAGACAAAGCCCATATTGACCAATGGTTGCACGATAAGCAACTAGACTCAGTGTAAACTTCAATCTCATAGCCCTGGGTGGCCTACCACAAGTGAGCAACTCAGGTTAACACCGCATATCATGGCCCCAGGTAAGTAGAAACTACCCTGGGCGAAGACAACCATGACACATGGCCCTGAGAAGCCACTCAACTTGAAACCTCCTCGATCGACCCAATCCACCCAGGCGTTAAATTAATTTAGTGGAAATTTTCTTTTATCACATCAACCATAAAACAATCACTTTTGCAGCAGGTGCTTCCACTAAATTATAATAGGGGTCTAATCTGGAATTTCTAAGGGGAAACCTAAAAGGTTTGCATAGCATACTTCAATCTCCCAAAAACCTATCATGCATACTACTTTTGCAAATACTGTTTGAAAACACTAGATATGCAATAGGATAAAATAGTAGGTGTTTTATGAAGTCACTTGCCTTGGCAGCAGGAGGGGCAGGCACAACAAGAATAGCAATCACAAGCAGGTCCTTCCTCTCCTTCACAATCTAGCACAAGCAATACATACAAATAAATATCCACAAAAATCTCACACACCAAATAAAAGATGTATGCATGCATGGTATGCCATGTGTAGAATTAGACACACTTATCCATGATTTATATTCTCTGGCATTAAATGCATGTGATGCAATTTCTAGGAATTTCTCAATTCACTTAACAATTTATTAATTGAAAACAAAATAACCAAAATTTAGATTATAACATTACTACTTTTATTGTTCTAAGAAAGTTTTCAAATAAGACATATATTAATATTCCTGGGCAGATGTTGTTAACCTAAACCTAAAACAATTGAGTTTATTTGTAAAACATTTTTATTATTTAAGTTATGGATTTAATAGCCGAATTACTCCTCGGATGATCTCATGAATTATTATTTAACAAAAGCAAAAACAAATGATGTAGAATTAAACTACTCTAGCAGAGCTATCCGTGGATATAAAGTTCATTGAATTTGGACTTACAGAACATAAGTTATGAATTTTCTAAGTTTTGCATATTTTTCTGTTTTATTTATAAAATTCCTGCGAAAAAGAAAATCAGGGGGCTACGTGGCGCGATCCTATTGGACGAAAACGGTTCACGCGGATCGTGGACGAGAGCCGTCCGATTTAAATGAGATCGGACGCACGGGATCGTGTGAATCTAGATCCGTTGGATCTAGATCCAACGGCGTGGGACGTCCGGCCGCACCGAGCGGCGCGCGGGTCGCCGGAAAAGCTCGCCGGCGATGGCGTCCGCGGTGGCGGCGCGTCGGCCTCGACGTTTCCGGCGTTAAAACGAGGCCCCGAGAAGAGTGGGTCTTACCAAAAAGATGCAGAGGAGATGGCGAGGTCGATGGCGCGACGGCGGCGTCCGAAAACCTCTCCTTTCCTCGTCGGAGTCGAGGACGGCGGCGACGGCCTCGGGTCGAAGACGGTTTTGGCGTTCGGCTGCGAAATAGAACGAACGAAGGGGCTCAACGGGTGCGCAAGGAAATGGGGAAGCGAGGGGAAGCCTCGGTGGCGCTCGAGGAGCTCGGAGCTTACCGCACTCGTGAGAAAGTCCGGCGGCAATGGCGACGACGGCAAGCTCGATTCCGAGCAGCCCGACGGCGGAGGGGTAGGGTTTTTGGGGGGGTTTCGGAGGCGGTCTCGCGGGGTATAAATAGGAGGGGGTGCGGGAGCTAATCGCGGCGGAAACCGGCACGGAAACGGCTCGGTCGTGGTCGTCGTCTCCGGCGCGATCTCCGGACGGAGGTGGAAGACGGCTGACAGGTGGGGCCCACCTGTCAGCGAGAGGGGAGCGGCGCGCGTGCGCTGGAGCGGGCCGATGGGCCGTTATCGACTGCGCACGCGGTAGATAACGTCTCGGCCGGCCCCGTAACCTAATCCTTTTAAAAAAAAAACTGTTTTTCAAATCTGATTTACTAAATGATTTTTAAACCTATTCAAAACCTTTCAGAAAAATTCATAAAATATATTTTGGAAAGGTTATTTAAATTAGCAATTTTTGATAACAACCTTACCCATTATATAATTTGGAAAAATTATATTAATGAAATAGGTTTAAATAAACATTTAAATGGGATTAAACATTATTTAATCTCCTAATTGTATTTTTATTTAGTATTTATGTGATTAAAAGTTAATCCTATATGATGAATGATGTATGAATGCAAAGTTTTAAATTTTAGCAAAATTGGGATGTTACACGCTTTTCCAGTGATAATCCGGCTCCTTCAGAGGGCACAGCGGATACTGATATGCCTGACAAGCTGGCTATGATGGTTGTCGTTGGTAACGAGTCAACCCCAGTTGCTTCTGAAACGAAAAACAAGCCAGTGGAAGATGCCGGCGACACCACTACCGGTCAACTCATCGAAAGTTCCGACAAGGTGCGCGCAAACAAAAAAACTGGCCTCGAGAAAGGCGGCAGCAGCAAACCCACGGATTTGCTCTCCGTCATCAAGGAAGTAGAAGAGATTATGCACAATCTGGTGAACAAGGATACCCCACTTGACGAAGTGGAAGAGCTTAGGATCAACATGCTTAAGCACTCTGACTTCCTGCGCAAAAGAGAGGAGCATGTTGAGAGCCTTGCAAAGAAGATCGAGAAAGAACCGGAAAAGATGTCGGCTAAAACAAGCCCGCAGCTCTTCGAGGAAAAAATGCCATAAAAAAACCGCCGTGATAAGGAGCCACTAACACGTGCAACAACAGCGGCTCAGGATCTTGGGTTCGACTGGCGCACGGCGCCACATCGCGTAGACAGAAGGGGGGATGTTGTCTTCTGCACCCCCATCCTTAACGCCGCCGCCGCGCTAGATACCCTTGACGACAAAACTTACACAGCGGTGGAAAAGCTGGCCAATGCAAGACACTTCGTGAGCAAGGCCCTCGAACAACAAGCTCGCGCTGACTCCTACGGCCACATGGCGGATGCCCGCGGAGGAGACCTAGAATCCAAGTCAGGAAAGTGCAAAACCGCACCTGGCGCTGACCCGGAAGGCCCGTCCGGCTCCAGTAGCCATGGCGACAAAAGGAAAGCAACGCCACCTCCAAAAAAGACGCCACCACCAAAACCAAGGCGGGACGAGAATTCAAGGACAGGAAGCAGAGGAGACCTGCCACCTCCAGCCCAGCCAAGGCGGGGCAATGGCGGTAGCCGAGATAATGGACAACCGCCTAGAAAAGATGCCCGTAACGACCCTACCAGGAGAGGTCGAAGCTGGTCTCCGCAGCATAGCACCGGTAGCAAGAGGAAGGAGGCGGCAGAAGGGCCCAGGCGCAACGTAAGCCGGGCAGCGCAGGACGAGCCAAACACAAACAGAGGCGCACAACAGCTCGATCCAAAAGACGCGCGACACCGCCTACAAGACATAGCAAGAGGAAAGGAGCCGCTATATTCCGGACCAAAGTGCTTTGGCGACGCCATCCACAGAGAGCCGTTTCCTAAGGACATGACATCAGTGTCTAAAAATTGTTCTAGGTACAACGATCTCGTTAAGCAGGATTCATGTCTAGCCGATTATGGCATGGCCATAGAAATTGCCGGCGGAAGCAGTTATATTGCCGTCCGTTACCTACCTCTCATGTTGGAAGGCACGGCAAGGGCTTGGATCGACAACCTTCCAGAAAAGTCTATCCATAGCTGGTACGACATGGAAAAGGTTTTCTCCCAGCACTTCCAAGGAACATACAAGCGTCCAAATACCTACACGGATTTACAACGCTGTATTCAAAAGCCGGACGAAACCATGACAGACTTTGTCAGCCGTTGGATCTTCGAAAAGGCCAACTGTCATGGTGTTTCGGACGCACAGGCTATCCATGCCTTCTACACGGGCCAGCAGAAGAAGTCCTTACTCCGTCATCGGCTCGTCCGCGAGCAAATCACGGATCTTGGTGAGATGCTCAACCTAGCCGCCCAATACGCGGCGGCGGATGACGATGCACGCGACGATGATCCAGACGTCAGCATCATGCCAAAACGGAACAACAAACGCAAGCAGGCGACGGATGACAAAGCCGGACCTTCCAACGAGGTAGCTGTCACGTTCCAAGGGAATGCCGGCAAAAAGAAGTGGAAGAACAAGAAAGACAATCGCGACGCCGCTCAGGCCCTAAGGCGGGGCGTATCACTTAGGAGCAGGCAAAACTTTTGCCATGCCCTATCCACGCCTCACTTGGCAAGGTCAACCATATGCTTAGCGAGTGTCGTTTCATGGACGACTTCAAAAAGGACCCCACAGTTGGCTGGAAGTCAAAGAAGTCAAAGAAGTACGACAAGAAAGACAACAAGGACGACGAGGATGACGACGACATGTCAATCTCAAGCGAGGATGATGCGGCCGCCAAGAAAAAGAAACCATATCCGAAGGTCAAAGAATCTCTCGTTTTTTTTGTCGGCACGCCTTTGGCTAAGGTGGAAAAGGCGGAGATGCGTGAACTTAACGCGACAATGCTGGACGTCCCTCAGTATTTGAACTGGTCTGAGGCGGCGATCACTTGGGATCGGTCCGACCACCCTGATCACATTCCTCACCCAGTCAAGTACGCCCTTGTCGTCGATCCCATTGTCGACAACTTCAGACTCACAAAAGTACTCATGGATGGCGGCAGCAACCTCAACATCCTGTACTATGACACACTAAGCCGCATGAACCTGTCAGAGGATCAGCTTGATCACAACAACCTCACTTTTCATGGCATAGTGCCCGGCAGGCAAGTAAAGTCAATGGGGAGCATTAGGCTGAAGGTAACTTTTGGACCAAAGGAGAACTACCGCTCAGAGTTCCTCCGGTTCGAAGTTGTCCCCTTCAAGAGCCTCTATCATGCAATCTTCGGACGACCGGCTTTCGCCAAATTCATGGCAAGGCCGTGCTACATATACAGCAAGCTCAAAATGCCGGGGGAAAACGGAACCATCACGTTTCCGGCAACTTTAAGAAAGCCAAGGAGTGTGAGCGTGGCATGGCCGCCTTCGCAGAAGCCGTCATCCACAAGGAAGAACTCGCACTACTGAGGCAGACCCAGACAACTCCATGCCCAAGCCAAAGATTGATGTCAAGAAGTACTTTGAAGCTTCAGAAGACACCAAAAAGGCGGACCTCATCCCAGGCGATAAGTCTAAGCAAGTCGTCATCGGCTCCAACCTTGACAGCAAATAGGAAGGCGCGCTCGTCGAGTTCCTCCGTGAGAATCGCGACATCTTTGCATGGTCGCCTTCCGACATGCCTGGTGTACCGAGGGAATTTGCCAAGCACTCACTCAACGTCATAAAAGGATCCAAGCCGGTGTAGCAAGCAACAAGACGCTTTGCAGATGAGAGACGCAAGGCTATAGGAAAGGAGATAAATAGGCTGAAGGCCGCCAATTTCTTAAAAGAAGTTGTACACACTGATTGGGTGGCAAATCCTGTACTAGTTCCAAAGAAGAATAAAGAGCTGAGGATGTGTATTGACTATACCGGTGTTAACAAGTGCTGCCCAAAGGATCCCTTTGCGCTGCCTAGAATCGACCAAGTCATAGACTCCACAGCAGGCTCCGAGCTACTTTGTTTTTTGAACGCCTACTCAGGATACCATCAAATCAAGATGAGAGAGTCGCATCAGCTGAAAACATCTTTCACCACTCCATACGGGACTTTCTGCTACATCACGATGCCTTTTGGCCTAAAGAATGCAGGGGCAACAAACCAGCGCTGTATGCAAAATTGCCTGCACGAACAGATCGGCCGCAATGTTCACGTCTACGTAGACGACATTGCGGTGATGTCAAAAAAGAAGGCACATCTCCTAGAGGATCTGGAAGAAACTTTTCAGAATCTCCGGAGGTAGCAGATGAAACTCAATCCCGCCAAGAGTGTTTTTGGCATTCCAGCCGGCAAGCTACTCGGATTTATCGTCTCAGAACGAGGGATCGAGGTTAATCCGGAGAAGACCAAGGCCATCCAAAACATAACCAGACCTACTTGTCTGAAGGACGTGCAGCGCCTGGACGGATCGGCGGCGGCCATCAGTCGTTTCATAAGCCGCCTAGGGGAAAAGGCAATGCCTCTCTACCGGCTATTGAAGAAATCCGACAACTTTCAGTGGACAGCAGAGGCAGATGCCGCCTTACAGCAACTTAATGAGGCCCGCATATCCGCTCCGATATTGGCAGTACCTCAATCGCAGGAACTAATGCTGCTCTACATCGCGGCAACTGGAACAGTTGTCAGCGTTGTATCGGATGTGGAAAGAAAGGAGAACGAAGCCGTGACGTCTGAGCAATGACCGGTTTACTTCATCACTGAAGTATTCTCCGCCCCCAAGAAGAGGTATCCACATTACCAAAAGCTGGCTTATGGTGTATTCTTCGCCGCCAGAAAGCTTAGGCATTATTTCCAGGAGTACATAGTGACAGTAGTCAGCAAGGCACCGTTGGGAGACATAATCAACAATGCAGAGGCAACACGTCGAGTCGCCAAATGGGGCATCGAACTTGCCGCCTTTGATATAGTCTATAAACCACTGACCGCCATTAAGTCTCAAGCGCTTGCAGATTTTGTTGCCGACTGGACATAAGCCATGGAGGAAACGGTGCTCCCCGTGTCAGAATATTGGGTCATGCACTTTGACAGATCAAAGATGCTCAAAGGCTCGGGGGCTGGAGTCGTTCTATGCACACCCAAAGGCGACAAGCTCAGCTACGTGTTGCAAATTCATTTTACAGCAACCAATAACGTCGCCGAGTATGAAGCTTTGATTCACGGGTTGCACGTGGCAAACAACCTCGGCGTCAAGAGAATCCTCTGTTATGGTGACTCAGATTTGGTCACACAACAAGTGAGCGGAACATGGGATGCGAAAAGCGCAACAATGGCGGCATATAGGGACAAAGT
Organism: Poa annua; assembly: GCA_026929855.1. Taxonomy (NCBI): domain Eukaryota; kingdom Viridiplantae; phylum Streptophyta; class Magnoliopsida; order Poales; family Poaceae; genus Poa; species Poa annua. The sequence continues at coordinate 27,484,198 of CM049432.1, forward strand.
TGATGAATTCGCAAAAAACTTCGCGGGCTGCAAAGTCCGGCATGTTCCAAGAGCTGAGAACGAGGCGGCAGACACACTTGCCAGACTAGTGTCAGAACGCAAAAAGGTACCAAAGGATATTTTTCTGGAACATTTGCACAAGCCGTCCATTAAGGGCGCCGACTTGTTGGACCCCAATGCAGAAGAGCCGGTAGAAGCGGCAAGTCTCGCTGTCTACTCGGTACAGCCGGATTGGACTACCCCATACCTCGATTTTCTAATCGACAGCAAGTTGCCGGAGGATGATGAGGTGCTAAAAAGGCAGATCATAAGGCGAGCCAAGACATTCACAATAATAAAAGGCGAGCTATATAAGCGAAGCACGTGTGGTATCTATCAACGGTGCATACAGCCAGAAGAAGGCCAGGAAATTCTGAAAGACATACATGTTGGTACCTGCGGGCATCACGCTTCCGCCAGGTCCATCGTGTCCAAAGCTTTCCGCCAAGGCTTCTACTGGCTTACCGCCAAAGAAGACGCCGAGCACATCGTGAAAACATGCAAAGGCTGCCAATTGTACGCCCGCCAACCTAACATGCCGGCACAAGAGCTTAGGACAATACCAATCACCTGGCCGTTCGCGGTCTGGGGCTTAGACATGGTTGGTCCCTTCAAGAAGGCACGTGGTGGGTATACCCACCTATTGGTCGTTGTCGACAAGTTCACCAAATGGGTCGAAGCCAAGCCGATCAGCAAACTTGACGCACGAACAACCACCAATTTTCTCTGGAGAATTATCTCTCGGTTTGGAGTTCCACACATCATTATCAGTGATAATGGCAGTAACCTATCTCAAGGCGACATAGAAGAATACTGCAGTGATCTAGGTATCCGGCTTGATTTGGCATCCGTGTCACACCCACAATCTAATGGACTAGTAGAGTGTACAAACGGCCTAGTCGTCTCAGGACTTAAGCCTATTCTCGAAGCTCCGTTACATAGGGCAGCCGGCGCTTGGGAAGAAGAGCTACAGTCCGTACTCTGGAGTTTGCGCACAACGCCAAACAGATCTACCGGCTACACTCCTTTCTTCTTAGTATATGGCGCGGAGGCGGTACTACCTACCGACATGAAATACGATTCCCCAAGGGTTCAAGCCTACATCGAGCAAGACGTAGAAGGTGCAAGACAGGATAGCCTAGACCTGCTAGACGAAGAAAGAGACGTTGCTCTACATCGCTCCGCCTTGTACCAGCAACAACTTCGTCGCTTGTAACGCCCCAAATTTTGGAAGCAACAAAAACTTAATTATAAAGGATCCAAAATTCTGAGGCAACAAAAACTTTTTGGAATGCCTTGTTAATGGATGTGTTTATCCTCTGTTCATGTTGTGCTTTGTGTTTGTGTTGTGTTGATAACCTCTCTAGCTATCAACCCTAAAACTCAACCTAGTTATAATATGACATCTGATATCAATGTTATGGCAAGTAAAATCATTCCTATATCTCCCCCTACCTGATTTGAGAAACAAACTACATTTCCTTTGATTTCAGCGACCACCCAAAAAATATATATCATTTGAGATACTAACAGTATTCCTAAAAACTACATGTTGCAAACTTTATCAAATCTCTTTTTCCAAAACACCATATTAATTAGCCTCTAGAAATCAATGCTCAACATGTTGGAGTAATTCTATTTATACCAAGAACCATGTCTGGATCATTATGATCACCACCTCACCTTATACTGGTTTAAGTCTATTCCTACCAAAAATAACATGTTTTGATTCTGTTGAGCACCTCCTCACAAATATTTTTGATCTATATTAAAAGTATGACTATTGATCCAATTGTGTGGGTGTTTATCTATTTTTATGTGTGGTTGACCTATATGTTATGTGTTTAGATTGTTTCCCATGAGGGTGTTATTTTATGTGTGTTCATGTGGTGGTGTATGAGACAACATCTTATTTTAATAATTTAATTGAGACCATTCATGATTTAAATGTTGTGCCATATGGTAAAGGTGGGTTTAAATCTTTATTATAATGTTTGATTTTAGGAGTAACTCAAATATTTCCCTTTTTCAAATAGGAAATAACCATCTTCATTTCCCTTAATTTCTAGTCTTTCTAGAACATGACCATTAGAGTTTATTTTATTCAATTTGGAAATGCAACTCACCTAACCTCACCCTTATCATCTCTACTATCCACACATAACCCTATTTAAATATTCAAAAATGTTTGATCATAAATTCAAGCTTGTTTTGAGTGTTTCATAATATGGTGACCTTTTGTGCATTACTAGATAGCCTTTTGACATTTTTGTATCTAGTTGTTGTTTAATCTTTTGGCCTAAAGTCTTAAACAAAAACCTGCACCCTTGTCCCTACAAACCAACCCAGCTTGTCTTATATTTTCTTAGTAAAGGGTTTGACTAATCCATGCTAGCATAGTGGGCTAATCAAATCAGCCAAAAATGACCTATATCTAAAACTCTCATCCCTCTCACCCCATCCTTTTTTTTGGTGTGTATTGGATCCCCACACCCCTGGTGTACCCATAGCTCGACCTCCTCTAAACCCTAGCACTGCTTCTTTTTGTCTTGTTCGTTTGGACATTCTGTCGAGCACCTGGTGGACAGAGCTGACCTCTCCATTACCTCACCCCTTCCAACAGCCCCGCTCCATTTGCTTGTGTCCAAAGCACGTTCCTGAGCGTGGCATCATTGCATGCCGTCCCTCTCGCCCAATCCCCTCCCGAGCTCTCTCCTTTCTCTCCCCTACCCTTGCCCGTGACCACCGAGCCGGCCATCCCCCTCCACATTTGCAGCCAAGGCTCCCCCATCCCCTCTCTCCATGCCATTCTGCTTCTACTCCCTCCCCTCCACCATTATGTGCTCTCCCGAGCGAGGTTTCGAGCTAGCACGGTCAGGAACGACCGTGAACAACAACTCGTCCCGAGCTTTTCGAGATGGGATGCCGTCGACTCCAGCCATCTCTTTCTCCTTCTCTTTGCACCATATTATTCCCTTCTCCGTGATCTCCCTCTTAGGCATCGTCGCTTGCATGCAGGAACACCGAAGCTCCCACGGCCTCGCCATGCCCCCTTCGGACGTCCTCGACGTTCCCACCTCTTGGAAGCTCGCCGACGCAGACTGCTGCATCCCCGCGCCTTCCTCGACCTTCCGCAACCACCTCGCCTCCCCTACGTCATCTCTTTGCACCTGAGGTGAGATGTGCGTCCTCGCCATCTTCCCCTAGGGTTCTGGCTCGTGCCCATGCGTCTGGAAGTAGGAGATGACCGCCTGCCGTCGGATTTCAGATCAACGACCTCCCTTGAACCCATTCCGATCTAATCCCTGCCCTCTGATCTGGATCGTGCGGTGACTTACCCCCTCACTCTCCCGCGTGCGCGCTTGGGCCGGCCCATCTTGCGCGGAGAAGCCCGCTCCAGATCTGGCCCGATTTCTTTTTTTTGAGTTAAATCGTTTTCCTGTCTATTTTTTTCCAGAAAAATGTTTGAGAGAATAAATTCGTATCTGAGAGATCTATGCATCCAAATCGAGTGATTCAAAATTTGTTGGATTTCTGTGTGTTTTATTTACAATGTGGCACTGGCCGTTTGCAAAAATATTTTTTTATCTGTGTGCTATGCTCAAACTTGTAAAAAGTGGAATTTTCACCGTTTCCTAAATAACTTGAGTTTATAGTTCCAAATTTAGCAAACTTTAGTTCTAAGGAAAGCTTAGGAGAATACCTACCTAGATCTATAAGCCTTGCATGCAGGAGATATGTCTACATAAAGTTCTATAAAGTTTAAGAATGACATCAGTAGCTATTTGATGAATTTTAAATCTTTATTTAAAATTCTTTTTGGAGTAAATCCAATTGCATGTGGTAGATATTAGTATTAGCTATCATATCCTAGGTTGGTAGAATTTTTCATCTTATATTTTGCTCTTGGTAGATTATTTTCTAAAACAGCAGGTTATTTCACTTTAAAATGGATAATCTTATTTTCTGTTATTTGCATGTATCTAGTTTCACTTGTTTGTGCTTTATATGTTTGTGAAAATAGTTTAGGAGTATTTTGGTGGAGTAGCTTTGTGTTTTCTTTAACATGCAACCCTGGATTGGTATAAAAATAATCTATACATTATTAGGTACACTATTATTGCTAAAACATGTTTGTTTCACTAAAGCTGAAATATATGGAGCTAAGAGTGTCCAAATTTAGTGAGTCCAATTTCTACATAAAGCTTAATTCAATACCTATCCATAGAAATTAACCTTGCATGTAGGAGATTCCTGAAACTGAAACTATATTCATTATGGTTTTGAGACCAGTAGCATTTGCATGATTTTTAGCTACTGTTTGGTAATAGCTTATATTGCAAATCCAAGTTTCACCACTTGATATGGTTGCTAGGTGTACTGTGGTAGAAGGGTTCTACTTTATGAACATTATCTTAGGAGTTATGATGTATCTACCAAAACAACAACATTTGGCTAATAGAAGTATTAGCTTTTAATCATCTGTTCTTAGCAAATGTGATTTGTAGAAATATTACTAATCAACTTTGAAGTTCAGAACCATAACCCAATAATAATGACTTGGTTAAACCACTTTGATAATGTGTGGTGCATTGTTTACTTTTGTTTAGCATTATTCACGTGGTACCCTACTAATAACATCAATTGTGTTTATATGCTCTGCTTGTGGGTATGTTTGTGTGTTATGTTTTATCTCTTTAAACATCATCTTATTTATCCAATAAATGTAATAAGTTAATTCCTAGTTTTACTTCAATTGTTATGTGTTGATGTGCTTAGTAACCCATAAGTCCAGATGCTCAGGTTATCCTTTAATAGACTTAATAAATTTCCTGAAAGTATTGCTTGTCCCTTCACTTTTGAGTTTCACATAGTTCATCTTGTTTCCTAGGAGTTGCACTAATTTCATTTGTGTGTCATGCATGTGAATGATCGTTTGGTGTTAAATGCTATACAATAATTGTTGTGCTTTGTAATGATTGTTGTATGGTTTGTTCTCTTCAAGATTTGCTGTCAACACTTGTTTACTGTGTGATTGTTTGGTTTAATTGTTGAAGTGGTATTAATTGCAGTGTCTTATTAAATAGGCTTAATGCACCTTTATAGCTCTTAGTCATAAACTTGTTTGGACAGTGATGTTACTATTGTTTGTCGCTTAGGTACTTAGTAGTAGGTGTTTCTTGAGCTAGTAACATGGTTGCATGTGAGGGTGCTCAATGCTCACCCCTTGTCTGAATATTAATACTTGCTGGTGTGATTAAGATACTTTTGTCTGAAGTATTTCCTAAACAATCAATATACTTTTTTCTGAAGTATTTCCTAATCTACTAAGATACTTTTGTCTGAAGTATTTCCTGAAACTAATATAACAACCCTTATTAAATGATATGATAACCCCAAGTAATGTGTTGTTATAATGTTCTAAAGAACTACCTTTTAATACTCAGAATTGTTGTGTATATTTTTAGGAGAATGTGTTATTGTCTTAGCTTTATGGACCTTGTTGATTGTTGTTGTAGAGCTAAAGGAGTTGTTTACTGCTGTTTGTATCCCAGTGTCTTGTACAATGCTTGCTGTTTGTTATGTCCTTGTGGTTTTGTCTGGTGTTCTGAGTGTGGTTCATTTTCCTTTTTACGACGTTAGATACGACCGGGAAGGAACGGAAAGTGAGGAATGAACCTGAGGAACATCAAGATCTAGACCAAGGACATATTGCTGAGCCAGGCAAGCCCACCTCACCACTACAATGAATCCTACTATTTTATCAAGCATTGTTTTGTTTTCAAAATAAAATGATGCATGTCTAATTTCTTTTGTGGTACCTTGCCACCCAAAAACTACTTCTACAAAATATTGTTTGGCCAAATCTATCTGCTAGAATACTGTAGGTATTACAAAAAGAGTTTTACTTGATGAGCCTTGTTGTTGTAGGCTCCATCAAGAAGATTAAGTTTTCTAGTAGTCTACCTTCATCTAATTACCTCAAAACTATAGGATGGGAACCTGTTTGATAAAACTGCCTTACGGAGGAAAACCTGAGTTGCTGGGAGCAATCAGCGAGAAGGAAATGCTTTATGAAAACCCGAGATGCGGGGAGCATTCGGAGATGTTGCGAAAACCCGAGCTGCTGGGAGCAGTCGGAGATGGAGGTTTAATTTCGAAGTCCTTGCTGCCGCCCGAACAATTAACCCGTGCAACCACACTACCTGACATGGGTAGGGCTTAGCCGGAAGCTTGTCTGTTTTAGTGTTGGGGCTCTCATACTTTCTATGAGGGCTGGGCCCTCGAAGCCGGGTTGTCGTCCGGAAGACACAATACACTGTTGAGGACCAACAACCGGACGATTACGGTGGGTCTCCTGACGTGGCGGTGTGGTGTCCCGAGGAAAGACCAAGAGGTCTAGTGGAGCACACGGTGCCGAGGAGAACAAACCTACCGGGAGGCCCCGATACTAGGGTAGTCATAGTGAAAAGCTTTGATCGCGTTATCCGGACCCCCGCATGCTGTCGTATGACGGGCCGTGGCAGACACGGCGGAAGGACCGATTGGTGTGGGTAAAGTGTGCAACCTCTGCAGAGTGTAAATCTATTCGAATAGCCGCGTTCGCGGTCATGGACGGTTGGAAAGGCCACACTGGGCGTCTGGAGAAAGAAGTTGTTTTATAAAGGAAAAATGTTTATGTGGAAATCAGGAGGTACCTGGGAGGTACGGAATTTGGGTGAGGAAGATTGGTCTCGGGGAGACAGGCAGTCCAATCTCAAGGAAGGATAAAGGGGTATCCCCATCCTAGTGTTTTTAAAGGTTTTACAAAATAAAGTTTTGAACTTAGATATGTCCTTGCTATATCTAAGAGAAGAGAATTCTATCTCTAAATGTTTTTCTTCAACAAAGATACAGAGATGTCGTATTCTCTATGTCTAAAATCATGGTATTCGAAAACTAAGCCCTATAGTCGTATATAGCAGCCACCCCAGTTTTCGAGAAGTGTTTTCTTGCATTATCATGAAAACTTAAGCCTTAGAGGTGGTCTTGCGAGTACGTAAATGTACTCATATGGTTGTGTCCCTGGATATTCAAACGTCCAGGTTGAAATGAGGAGATGTACGACAAGAAGGAGGAGTACGCCGACGACTACGCCAACTGAGTGTCCCGCTCAACTGCTCTGTGGGAATGCGTCAGGACGTGACGAGGGTCGACGCTAGCCGAAGCTTCCGCTGAACCTTAGTAAATATTCGTCAAGTGCGACGATGTTTGCAGGCTTGGTCATGAGACCATTATTTATGTAAGTCTTATAATATTCGAGTTGTAAGATGTAATTTTGTATACCATGTTGGTTATGTGATCGCGATGCACTGATCATTGGGATCGTGATCTGTTTACATAACGTGGGCATCTCTGACGGTTAGTCAGAGGGGTCCTCACATCGCTATCATAGTCGGAGAGTGCGGAAGCGAAGCTTCATAACAGGTGACCTGGTTCTCCGCCTAATTCAAGACATAAAAGGCTTGCACAAGTTATCCCCGCCATGGGAAGGACCGTTTATAGTCACAAAGGGGTTGCTCAATGGTTCCTACTACCTAGCCGACATCCGCGACGAAGAGGAAAAGAAAAGGCGCAAGAAGGCGGCAGGAAGGAGGGGAACCAAACGCAAAAGAGGCATTGACGACCCGTTCGAACAAACAAGTCGGCCTTGGAATATTGAGCAGCTACGTCCTTTCTACACTTAGCAATTCATAATTGTAATAAGTTATATATGATTATGAAATAAAAGTCTATGGTTCCTCATCTGTGTTGAGAAGCATGCCATCTTTTGTCCTTTCTTACAGTCATATATCCCCTATGTATCTAAGTTACCTATTTTCTAGCTCTGTGCAAAGGTTCAAACTGCTAGATACTTGCAGCTTTCGAGCCAATCCAAAGCAAAATATCTACTTTTTTGCGCCGCCTAATTCCTTTACTCCTGATTACTTATATGTGGTTCGCCTAGTAGTATGTATTTGGCACCAACATGTTGGCTTTGGTTTCTGATTCTAAACACCTGGTTTAGCCCTGGTTGTTTCAGCTAAAGTTCCCGGCTGAGGTTCGCCAACATACAAACAGTCAAGCATATAAATCAGGGTAAAATTAAGGCGGGCCAAATAAAATAAGGCAAAATAAAACATGTTTCCTAGCTTCCCGCCTAGCAGAGCAACTCCAAAAGTATATACAAATATTACAAGTTGAGTTTGTACTGTTTCAGGGGCAGGAAAGAGCTGGCCGTCAAGTCGGAAAGGAGACAGGCAAAGGAAACTACAACTCGGGGGGCGCCTATATCAGGCTTGGGGGCTGACAACTTCAGCCCCAGAACTATCACTCCCCTCCGCCTCGGCCGTACCAGCAGCTCCAGCTTCTCCAGCGGCAGGCACATGATGGCGCCGGTAGAAGATCGAAGTGTCAACCATGTCGGCAACACGCGTGGCGTAGCCGGCAACACTGTCCAACACAGCGGCCGACTCGACCTCGCTGCCATCTTCATAAGTAGACGGCATGCCTTCGGTGACGGCTTCTATCTCCGCCTCGGGGTAGTGCTCCATGAATAGTCCAAGCGCAGTCTTGGCACCACCCCGCGCCGCCGATTTCAGCGAGCTCTTATGTAGCTTGGTAGCTTGCTCCAGCATGCTGGGCACATCGCTGAACTCGGACGGCTCCTGGCTGCCGGAAGAGATGAAGAACTTAGCGGCAAACCGCTTGGACGCTGACAATGTCTCGGTGATCAGCTCACCCAGAGGCGCAAGACGATCTAGGCGGGGGCTGACAGGCTTGTCGTCGCTTAAGCCGACAGCAACTGTTATCAAAAATAAAAAAACGTCAGTTCGGCTCAGGCTAAATTTTATGACGGAAAATTAAGAGTGAGAAATTACCAAGGACCGAGTTATGGAAGGCGGACAACTCATTCATATGAGCGGCCAGCGTCCTCAACAGTTTGGGCGCGAGAAGTCTGCTTGGATATCTCCTCGGCAACCACCTTCTCCGCCTCAGCCAATTTCATGTGCAGGCTATCCAGCTCCCCAGTAAACTGGCTAGATTCCTGCGCAAATTTGAGCTGCTGGGCCTCCAGCTCCTTCCGATGCTCCTCCTTCATCAACAAATTGGCGGCCGCCAGATCGGAAGCTTCATTCATAATAGCTTGCATATCAGTGGACGCCCTCAATATATCCTGGGCATGATCTAGCAGTTCTACAATATGGATTCACTAGCTAAACGATCGGCGGCAACAAAAATTGAAAAATGACAGAAGGCAAAAAGGAATAATTCTACCTTCGTCTTTTTTGCGGGCCGCCTCCAATTCGGCAATCCGCAAGTCCTTGGCCTCGCAATCCTTCTTCAGATCGCGGCACCGCTGGTTTATCTTAAATCGGGAGGAGATAAGCTCAACGTTGGCGGACAGGAGGCCCGGCAGGCAAGGACAAAGGCATATAGAAAATCGTCAAAAAACCACTAAGCCGACAGTCAATGTTCTCGACTTGCCATCTAAGTGCTAGGGGGGGAAGACTATGTATATGCCACAAAGTTAGAAAAACTTACAGACATGTCGCCCTCCAAGTCGGCAAAGACCTGGGAGGCGAAGTTGGCAAAAGCCAGGGTGGACTCCTTGGCCGCCTTAAAGGTGGACCAAGGATCCCTAACTCGGCCACCCCTACAGCCGGGGCTGCCCTCTGCGTCCCGCCGGCAACCACCTCCAGCAGCTCCTCCTTGGCGGCACAAGATTGGACGGCTTCATTGGCTGTAGCCTCAGCCGATGGAAGTTGAGTAATGGTGGCGCGACTAGCGGAGGAAGTCTTTGGCGGCGGACCGGAAGCCGGAGCCTGGGGCTGGCGGCGAGCATCGCTCATAAAGCCGCCGGCCCGGGGCTGGGGAGTTGGCGGCATGGTAGCGGGCGACCTACCTAGGGGCCGCTTTCCCCTCGAAAGAAGCCTGGTCGGCAACCTGGAAGTTGCCGCCCGTTTGTAGAGACCTCACCTTTTATTATAAGGTGGAAGTCCCTGTGTTAATGTGCTAGTCCCTGGATCAAATGCTAGCACCACAGTTTAAGATGTATATCATGCAAAAGTGTCAAATACTTTATTAAATCGCATGATCCAGTGTTACAAATATCTCTTACAACTTGCATAACCTGAAAAGGCTAGCAAAATTTCCAAGAGTAGCAGCGGAAAATAGTAGATACAAAGAGCCTCATCATCTTCATGTGCCACAGGCAAAGCATGTTGGTTGTAGACTCGAGACAATTCTCGAGACAAGTCCATGTCTCCTACCCATGTTCACCCAACAAAGTTTTATTAAGAAATTTGAGATGAGGAGATTTTCAGAACACAACCTTGTGTAGTTACTCATATGTCCGATGCCGGGGACACGGCTAAGATCTTAGGTTTTAACTCTCGAGAGGGTGTGCACTTTCACCATTAGACTCAATCAACCCAAACTTTCCTCTACACTCGTTTAGTGAGAAGGAAAAGGAGAAGATCAAGACGAGACTTTTCAGAAGTTGCTTTCCCATGATCATACTAAGAGATTACCACCATCCTATCAACTCTACCACCATCAATCTCTTGACCCAGGTCCACAACAACTTACTCCATCAAGACAGAGCCCATATTGACCAATGGTTGCACGATAAGCAACTAGACTCAGTGTAGACTTAAATCTCATAGCCTTGGGTGGCCTACCACAAGTGAGCAACTCATGTTAACACCGCATATCATGGCCCCAGGTAAGTAGAAACTACCCTGGGCAAAGAAAACCATGACACATGGCCCTGAGAAGCCACTCAACTTGAAACCTCCTCGATCAACCCAATCCACCCAGGCGTTAAATTAATTTAGTGGAAATTTTCATTTATCACATCAACCATAAAACAATCATTTTTGCAGCAGTTGCTTCCACTAAATTATAATAGGGGTCTAATCTGGAATTTCTAAGGGGAAACCTAAAAGGTTTGCATAGCATACTACAATCTCCCAAAAACCTATCATGCATACTACTTTTGCAAATACTGTTTGAAAACACTAGATATGCAATAGAATAAAATAGTAGGTGTTTTATGAAGTCACTTGCCTGATGAATGTTGTCGTTTCTCACTCACTCATTGTCGACAACGAACGTTGCACTCCGTTCAATCTATAAAGTAAACAGACATACAATGAACAAGCAATTCAACAAGCACATAACAATTTAAAACAAACAAGCGTAAAAAGGCTTAGCACAGGGTTTGGTCAAGGGTATCACATAATTTGATATGCAAAAAGAATTAATGTGATTGAGTTAAGGGTTTGCCATTTTGGTCAGGGGATGGTCTTGAAAAGATTTACACCAATGAATGCCGAGATGGTTTGAAAACAATTTAAAAGCAAGGTTCGTAATTTTAAGTTATCCAGCATATTTAAATACAAATACACAAGTCTATGTTTCAAAATTGATTTAATGAGACATTGTGTTAAACTTGTTCAAATGATCACACATTAACCTTGGTAAAGGTTTTAACCTAATTTAAATTTCAAGTTTCATTAAAGTAACATAACGAATCATTTTAAAACCAAACTTAAGAGTTCATATCAATGAATTAATATTCTAGTTATTTAAGTTGGCATCAAGTTTTAAAATCAAATTTGTACGCTAAATCATTTTAAGGTTGGTCAATATAATGTATAATCGAATACTTATTCTGCATCTTAATGATTCCAAAAATATTTCATTTAAAAATTTCTTGGACATACACAATAATATCTATGTTCAATTTACTTAAATCAGGCATTTGAACATTTGAACGAGTTTAAACTAGTCAAGGTTGGAAAATAACATAACTAGCACAATCTATAGGTCATGGGCTTTTCAAAGATATTTTATTAACAAATTTTGACCTTACAGAATTAAAACTATAATTAAAATAATGTTTTACATGTTTCTGTAAATACCAAGTTAGTGCACGACTAAAATACAAGTTTTTATTATACCACTATTTTCTACACGTTCATACGATTCCATAGACTACAAAAACATCAAAAACGGAGTTACGGTCGATTTAATATAAATTTTGGAAGTTATGTCTAGTCAGAAAAACGGAAATGGAAAATAGCTAACACAACAGTCGCGCGGCGCGATGCTATTGTATCAAACAAGTTATCTAATCTACACCGCTGGATCAAGATGTAAGGGCTTACAGCGAGATGGTCTGGAGGTGGCGGCGCAGTTCACCAGAGTTGAGGGAGACGGCGGCGCCGGCGTCGGGTGGAGGTCGGAGACGACGTTCCCGTGGTTCTCCGGACGTGTAGAGGGGTTCCGCGTATGCGGCGCGTCGCGACGGAGAGGATGGTGGCCTCGACGTTGAGCGGCGTGGCTCGGTGCGGCGCGGAGGAGCGGCCGGAGTGCGTCGGGCGTCGGCGAGCTTCGGCGTGCTTGACCCGAGCGTTTTGGTCGTGGAGGAGAGGCGAGGATGGGTCGAGGGGGTGCGCACGGGCAAGGCGGACGAAATGGAGGTGGTCTTGGTGCTCGGAGGTCGCCTCACCTCGCCGGAATCAATGAAATCGTCTGTGGATGTGAAGAACTCCGGCGAGCAAATTCGTCGGCCTAGTGGCGTATTGGAGAGGGATTTTGGGGGAGAATGGAGGAGGAGGTCGAGGGCTTTATATAGAATCCGACGGTGCTTAATTTGGTGCAATAATTTACCCGCAATCAATCGGACATTAATTTCGACCAAAAACGTCCATGTTTAATGGCGGAATAAATTAGAGCAATTTAGGGCATTTAAGAGAGGGCTTTTATGGGGGAATGAAAGAGGAGATTAAGGGCTTTAATGGCTCTAAATCAACGGGAATCAATTCGGGAAGTTTGCACGGGAGCTGATTTCGCGTTTCCTGGTTCTGGAGCTTGAAGACGACGCTGACGTCATCATGACGTCAGCATTTTTTTTTCTTTTTCTGATTTTTCTTATTTCTTTCATAATTTTTTATTTAAGACTCCAAATCAAGTCAAATAAATTTCTAAAAATTTGTAAAAATAATATCTTTGTGTTAAACCAGTTGTGGGCATATTTTGAACGCTTTTCAAAATTCAAAATTTTGCATTATTGATTAATTACAAATTTGCCACTTAATGTCAAATTTGAAAACATGGCTTAAATAATTTCGTTTTTGGCTAAATAAAATTTATAAAAATGCAACACTTATATAAGTTTAAAATTAAGTTATTTAAACTCATTTTCCAACATTAAATCATTTTTGTCTTTAGTACAACGTTAAATAACATAACACCACTATTCCCAATGAAAAGGGGAATATAATGAATGTATTTTTAATTGAAAATAATTTGTGCACCATTATATTTTATATTATTATAATTCATTTGAAAACCTTATAACAACTTTGGAAAAGATTTTTGATTTAATCATTTCTTATATAGAAAATATATTCATGAAAGTCATTTAATGTTTTGAAAATAAATGAAAATCATTTAAGCTAATGAAATGTTTATTTGGGTTGTTAAGTAGTTATAGAATCCATGATGTTTTAAAGTTATATGTATAGACTTGTAATATCCAAACTATGTTTTGAACTCAGGTAAATGAATAATAATCTTTTGGCAAATAGACAATGTTTTCAATAGTTTAAAATAACACTTGCAATTATTATTTTAATTTATTTATAGCTAAGGCTAAGTGGTTGAAATCAATTATTTATAAGTAAACTATTTACTTAAAATAAAATGGTTTGTACTTTATAAAACATTTGTCAAATTACATATGAAGGTTTTTGAAATACAGTGGATAATGTAATGTTTAATTGGAAATAACTTTTGAAAATAATGACACATTGGGAATTTTGAAATAATAGACTTTTTCAAAATTGGTTGAAGTCTTTTATAGTTAGTTTTCTTATGCATTTTAATATTTTATTTTAATCAAAACAAAAGTTTTAAATTTTAGTGATTTTTGAACATTCCAAAATATTGGGATGTTACAGACTACCACCCTTAAAAGGAATCTCGTCCCCGAGATTCGGAGAGGCTAGAAAGACAAAGCAAATGCTTGAATGATTCTGATAACTCGGGATGTTTTGAGAAATGGAATTTCTGACATGGAAACTGGAAACTAGCAGGGGATGAATTTTCTGATTGGGGAGGCTCGAAAGAAAGATGGTTTGGGATCTCTGGGTTTCAGGCAGCTGGGTTAGAATTATCTGGGTGGCTACCACCCTTAAAAAAAAAATTGTGGTCAGTCTAAGAACTTTGTTTAATCTTGTTTATTTTTATGATGTAGAGTGTACTTATATTTAAAATGTAATGGTATGTGGTGATACGGCAAGTTATAGTACTTTACGTTTTCCACTCGGTCCTTGGAGAGATTTATGCTTCTTCCACTCAGGGCACTTATCAGCGTAATGTCCCTTATCTTTGCACTTGTAGCAACTTATGTGGCTAAGAACTTTCTTGGATTTAAGCTTTTGTCCTTGTTCCTCCAGGGTCTTCATGAGAGACTGTTGCATTCCTTGCTTGGTTTGCTGGATAACTTGTTGCACCAAGGGATAAAGTTGACACTGTATTGGGACATGATTTGTTCCTTCACACAGGAAGCAAGTAACCTGACTTGTGGGCATCCTTTAACTAGATGTCTGGTATGACCATGGGGCCACTCATCAGAACATTCTTTGGACGTATGTCCTATCTCTCCACAAGTTTTGCATACCTTTGGTTTGGTCATAAGGTCCTCTTCAAAAACACTATGGTTTTGATCAATCTTTGGCAGTTGATCATTGATCAAATTCCAAAGCTGACTCTGGTTCTCAAATAGTAGTTGCATAGTTGTATGTAAAACATTGGTGTTGGTATTTGGGTGAGACATCTGTTTGGTTTAGAAAGCAATGAGTTGAATTATTTTTACTCTGGAGGAATCCTAGTTCAATAAAACAAAACAAGGCAACCAATCTATAACATAATCAATCAACATCTAACAAACATCAAGCAACAAGGTTCACAACAAACAATCAATCTAGTATTGTCATATAGCTAAGTTGATATGATCAATACACTAACACGATATCGTCGTTCTATTTAAGTGGTGGTCAAATCTACCTCCTTCGTGGGTGCTTCAAGTTCTTGTTCAACTTTCTTGAATATCTTCGAGGTGTTGGTCGTATCCTGGTTCTTCCGTGGTCTTTCATGCATGTAGAACTTTATGTTGCATCGTAGCTTTTCCATATGAAGCAGCAGAATCAGACTTAGACTATAAGAACATGGTCATCTAGAATAAGATAAGGTATTTTCAGAAGGTTGATAGTAGATGAGAGTATGAAGAAGATAAAATGAAAAGTTTTGTTTTTAGGAAAGTGAATAAATAGATTTTCAATCCTATGGTCAAATCCTATTTCTATCCAAACCTAGGGTTTCGAACCTACAGGCAACACAGTGCTCTGATACCATCTGTAGAGACCTCACCTTTTATTAGAAGGTGGAAGTCCCTGTGTTAATGTGCTAGACCCTGGATCAAATGCTAGCACCACAGCTTAAGATGTATATCATGCAAAAGTGTCAAATACTTTTATAAAATCGCATGATCCAGTGTTACAAATATCTCTTACAACTTGCATAACCTGAAAAGGCTAGCAAAATTTCCAAGAGTAGCAGCGGAAAATAGTAGATACAAAGAGCCTCATCATCTTCATGTGCCACAGGCAAAGCATGTTGGTTGTAGACTCGAAATCCTATCGAATACTCACTCATCGTCTGTCGAATCTGCAAGGTTTAGTTGCAGCCCAGCTATAAAGGGTCAGCACAATTGAATTGTGGTGGCAAGTGACTTTAATTTCTAATATTCTACTAAGCTATATCTATATGCTTATTTGGCTGGTGGAGCTCAAGGCTATTGCGCAAAGAAAATTTTCTCCTACTTTTGATAAACACTTTTCTTAAATCAATATCTTGTCCTTCAGAGACAATTCTCGAGACAAGTCCATGTCTCCTACCCATGTTCACCCAACAAAGTTTTATTAAGAAATTTGAGATGAGGAGATTTTCAGAACACAACCTTGTGTAGTTACTCATATGTCCGATGCCGGGGACACGGCTAAGATCTTAGGTTTTAACTCTCGAGAGGGTGTGCACTTTCACCATTAGACTCAATCAACCCAAACTATCCTCCACACTCGTTTAGTGAGAAGGAAAAGGAGAAGATCAAGACGAGACTTTTCAGAAGTTGCTTTCCCATGATCATACTAAGAGATTACCACCATCCTATCAACTCTACCACCATCAATCTCTTGACCCAGGTCCACAACAACTTACTCCATCAAGACAGAGCCCATATTGACCAATGGTTGCACGATAAGCAACTAGACTCAGTGTAGACTTACATCTTATAGCCCTGGGTGGCCTACCACAAGTGAGCAACTCAGGTTAACACCGCATATCATGGCCCCAGGTAAGTAGAAACTACCCTGGGCGAAGACAACCATGACACATGGCCCTGAGAAGCCACTCAACTTGAAACCTCCTCGATCGACCCAATCCACCCAGGCGTTAAATTAATTTAGTGGAAATTTTCATTTATCACATCAACCATAAAACAATCATTTTTGCAGCAGTTGCTTCCACTAAATTATAATAGGGGTCTAATCTGGAATTTCTAAGGGGAAACCTAAAAGGTTTGCATAGCATACTACAATCTCCCAAAAACCTATCATGCATACTACTTTTGCAAATACTGTTTGAAAACACTAGATATGCAATAGAATAAAATAGTAGGTGTTTTATGAAGTCACTTGCCTGATGAATGTTGTCGTTTCTCACTCACTCATTGTCGACAACGAACGTTGCACTCCGTTCAATCTATAAAGTAAACAGACATACAATGAACAAGCAATTCAACAAGCACATAACAATTTAAAACAAACAAGCGTAAAAAGGCTTAGCACAGGGTTTGGTTAAGGGTATCACATAATTTGATATGCAAAAAGAATTAATGTGATTGAGTTAAGGGTTTGCCATTTTGGTCAGGGGATGGTCTTGAAAAGATTTACACCAATGAATGCCGAGATGGTTTGAAAACAATTTAAAAGCAAGGTTCACAATTTTAAGTTATCCAGCATATTTAAATACAAATACACAAGTCTATGTTTCAAAATTGATTTAATGAGACATTGTGTTAAACTTGTTCAAATGATCACACATTAACCTTGGTAAAGGTTTTAACCTAATTTAAATTTCAAGTTTCATTAAAGTAACATAACAAATCATTTTAAAACCAAACTTAAGAGTTCATATCAATGAATTAATATTCTAGTTCTTTAAGTTGGCATCAAGTTTTAAAATCAAATTTGTACGCTAAATCATTTTAAGGTTGGTCAATATAATGTATAATCGAATACTTATTCTACATCTTAATGATTCCAAAAATATTTCATTTAAAAATTTCTTGGACATACACAATAATATCTATGTCCAATTTACTTAAATTATGCATTTGAACATTTGAACGAGTTTAAACTAGTCAAGGTTGGAAAATAACATAACTAGCACAATCTATAGGTCATGGGCTTTTCAAAGATATTTTATTAACAAATTTTGACCTTACAGGATTAAAACTATAATTAAAATAATGTTTTACATGTTTTTGTAAATACCAAGTTAGTGCACGACTAAAATACAAGTTTTTATTATACCACTATTTTCTACACGTTCATACGATTCCATAGACTACAAAAACATCAAAAACGGAGTTACGGTCGATTTAATATAAATTTTGGAAGTTATGTCTAGTCAGAAAAACGGAAACGGAAAATAGCTAACACAACAGTCGCGCGGCGCGATGCTATTGTATCAAACAAGTCATCTAATCTACACCGCTGGATCAAGATGTAAGGGCTTACAGCGAGATGGTCTGGAGGTGGCGGCGCAGTTCACCGGAGTTGAGGGAGACGGCGGCGCCGGCGTCGGGTGGAGGTCGGAGACGACGTTCCCGTGGTTCTCCGGACGTGTAGAGGGGTTACGCGTATGCGGCGCGTCGCGACGGAGAGGATGGTGGCTTCGACGTTGAGCGGCGTGGCTCGGTGCGGCGCGGAGGAGCGGCCGGAGTGCGTCGGGCGTCGGCGAGCTTCGGCGTGCTTGCCCCGAGCGTTTTGGTCGTGGAGGAGAGGCGAGGATGGGACGAGGGGGTGCGCACGTGCAAGGCGGACGGAATGGAGGTGGTCTTGGTGCTCGGAGGTCGCCTCACCTCGCCGGAATCAATGAAATCGTCTGTGGATGTGAAGAACTCCGGCGAGCAAATTCGTCGGCCTAGTGGCGTATTGGAGAGGGCTTTTGGGGGAGAATGGAGGAGGAGGTAGAGGGCTTTATATAGAATCCGACGGTGCTTAATTTGGTGCGGTAATTTACCCGCAATCAATCGGACATTAATTTCGACCAAAAACGTCCATGTTTAATGGCGGAATAAATTAGAGCAATTTAGGGCATTTAAGAGATGGCTTTTATGGGGGAATGAAAGAGGAGATTAAGGGCTTTAATTAGAAACAAATTGTGCGTCATTTGGGGCTCTAAATCAACGGGAATCAATTCGGGAAGTTTGCACGGGAGCTGATTTCGCGTTTCCTGGTTCTGGAGCTTGAAGACGACGCTGACGTCATCATGACGTCAGCATTTTTTTTTTCTTTTTCTGATTTTTCTTATTTCTTTCATAACTTTTGATTTAAGACTCCAAATCAAGTCAAATAAATTTCTAACAATTTGTAAAAATAATATCTTTGTTTTAAACCAGTTGTGGGCATATTTTGAACACTTTTCAAAATTCAAAATTTTACATTATTGATTAATTACAAATTTGCCACTTAATGTCAAATTTGAAAACATGGCTTAAATAATTTCGTTTTTGGCTAAATAAAATTTATAAAAATACAACACTTATATAAGTTTAAAATTAAGTTATTTAAACTCATTTTCCAACATTGAATCATTTTTGTCTTTAGTACAACGTTAAATAACATAACACCACTATTCGCAATGAAAAGGGGAATATAATGAATGTATTTTTAATTGAAAATAATTTGTGCACCATTATATTTTATATTATGATAATTCATTTGAAAACCTTATAACAACTTTGGAAAAGATTTTTGATTTAATCATATATAGAAAATATATTCATGAAAGTCATTTAATGTTTTGAAAATAAATGAAAATCATTTAAGCTAATGAAATGTTTATTTGGGTTGTTAAGTAGTTATAGAATCTATGAGGTTTTAAAGTTATATGCTATAGACTTGTAATATCCAAACTATGTTTTGAACTCAGGTAAATGAATAATTATCTTTTGGCAAATAGACAATGTTTTCAATAGTTTAAAATAACACTTGTAATTATTATTTTAATTTATTTATAGCTAAGGCTAAGTGGTTGAAATCAATTATTTATAAGTAAACTATTTACTTAAAATAAAATGGTTTGTACTTTATAAAACATTTGTCAAATTACATATGAAGGTTTTTGAAATACAATGGATAATGTAATGTTTAATTGGAAATAACTTTTGAAAATAATGACACATTGGGAATTTTGAAATAATAGACTTTTTCAAAATTGGTTGAAGTCTTTTATAGTTAGTTTTCTTATGCATTTTAATATTTTATTTTAATCAAAACAAAAGTTTTAAAATTTTAGTGATTTTTGAACATTCCAAAATATTGGGATGTTACACCGTTCCTTGTCAATAAAACAAGCACAGCTAGATGAATGCCAGTATTAGACGAATTCGACGACTATTAAAGGCGGAAATGAGCACCTTCGGGTATCCCCGCGTTCTCGTCGAGATCGACGAGCACCGGCTCGGCAGCCGTTGCGGTCTGTTTCTTCCTCTCGGCGTTCACCGTAGAGGAAGCGGCGTCGGACGCCTTGCGCTTCTTGGTCTTCCCGGCTTCCGACTCGTAGAAGTCGGGAGCCAGGTCATCCTCCCCCAGGGCAGAGAGCTGAGAAAGAAGGCAAGTGTTAATAGGACTCCAGTAAACCGGCAAAGGCCGTCAAAAAAGGGTAATAGGTAGGGTATCTACCTCAAGGGTAGGGTTGTCGTGGGTGTGCATGGGCACGCCTTCCGCCGCCTTCACCAGCCCTGATTTGACAAGGCTGTGAAGTCGGAACGCCAGGTCGGCGGCTGGTAACCCCTCTTCGCTTACGCGAAGAGAGGCTGTGGCAGTAGGCGAATACTGACACATCTTGTGCGGGCTGTACCGCAGGGGCAGTATCTGCCGGCTAAGCCAGCAGATGACGGTGTCCACCCCATGCAGCAAGGGGGGAGCCATCGTGCGGGTGAGGAACTCGATCCGCCTTTGAATAAGGCAGAGCTCCTCCATCAACTTGGGCACCGCCTCGTCCCAGCATAGTCTGGGCATAGGCGGCGCGTTGACAAAGTCCAGGGCGCCACCATGTCTTGGCAGTAGAAGAAGGTGGACGTCCAGCCCTTGACGGACTCGATGTATGGTATCTTGGGATACCATTGGCGTCCTTGGCGGCAGTTGAATGTGACACTGCCGCAGGTCGCCAGTCCGCCCTCCGGCATAGTCTGGCGGCGGCAACGGAAGCAATATCTGAAGAAGTCTAAACTAGGCCTAATACCTAGGTAGCCCTCAAACAGAGTTGTGAAGCCGGCTAAGACTAGAATGCTATTGGGCGCTATATTATGGGGTTGGAGCCTGTAGTGATCTAACACCTCGCTAAAGAAGGCGGAAGGCGGTAGCGCCATTTCCCTAACTAAATGGGAGGTGAGGATTACCCGCTCCCCGGCTTTCGGAGCCGGGATGACGTCCCCGAAGGCGGATCTCCATTGGCAGTCCTCCCGAGTTGGGAGGTAGCCGACGGCCTCCAAGTCTTGGAGTACGTCTTCATCGACGATGGAGGGAAGCCGATAGCGCGACCCAAGGTCGGCTGCTTCCTCCTCCTCGTCAGCGGGTGCGCTTCTCGCCGCCGTCGCCGCGGCGGAAGATGAAGGAGCTGAGGAGACTGCCGCCTGGGCACGTGCGGTGGGAGTTTGAGAGGCGACGGTGACGACATTGCCCGTCGCCGCCGCCGCGAGGCGTGATGTTGCGCCGCCCATCGCCGCCGCGGAGGTGGTTTCTGTCGCCGGGCCGCCGGACACCGCGAAAGGAATGTTCTGGCCGGTGGACATCGCCGTACGCGAAGGTCGCCGGAGAAGAATGCTCGCCGGAGTTCGCTCGGAGAAAAGAGCGGGAGAGCGGGAGAGAAAGGGGCCGAGGAGAGCAGGAGCAGAAGTGAAAAATGAACCGTTCGGCTCCCTATTTATAGGCCCGGCGTTATTTCATGTGCAACGGCGCTGCTAGTCGGACACGTGTCCAACATCCGCTGCAACGCATGATCGCACGATCTCCACGTCTCCTCTTTTCTCACGATTTGCAATCATGGCGTGATTTCCGCTTCGGCCGGTTTCAAACTGTCGTGAGCCGCCTGGCGATGTCCGTCAAGAAATATGTTCGGTGAAGCTTCGTTTAGCCGTCTTTTCCCATGGTGGATAAAGGCGGCCGCGTGCCAACATCGGGGTACACGCGCCCCCATTGTTTTTCAGAATGGTTCAAGTCCTGCAGCCGCCAGCATTGACGAATAAAGTTTCAAGAAGAAGCCGGCGCCTTGAGAACTTCAACCTTTCTGGGGGCTAATGTTGGGGATATATCAACTTGGGGTATCTCCAACATGGATCAATCCGGCTAATCCAGGGTGGCCCAAGGGTGGTAAGGCTGAAGCCTGCCGGGCGGCCCAGATAGCTGACGTACAAGGAAGTAGGCGGACGGTCCAAGGAAGGCGGAAGGCCGAAGCCCATCAAGCCACCAAGCCCAAGATGGAAGGCGGCAATTAAGCCGGCTAGGTCTAGGACTCTGATTACTTGTCAGAAAAGTACTTGCCTTGTATCCTGGGGTCTGGCCGCCTATATAAGCCGGCCACCAGGAAGCCTTTAGGGCACACTTCAATACGCATCGTACACATCGTAACCTGTTCAGGGCTATTGCCTGATAGTGAATTATAGCAGCACGTAGGATCTCGCCACCGCTGCGGGATCTGAAGCTGGGTAAACTCGCCATGTTCAATCCCGTCCTCGACGACTCCAACCTTCTTCCCCACAATTCATACGTAGGCTAGAGGACCCCCGTCTCCTATCAATTATGCCGATACCACGACACCCGCCTCCGATTCCGGCGACAACCGCTTCCCGAGCACGTCAACTCTGTCGAGCACCTCCCGGTGAGTCCCCTGGCTCCATCCCCGCTCTCCCCCACGCTATTTGCGGCCGGGAGCGTCGACTCCGTCGCCGGCTCCTCCGTTTTTCCACCATGGCCGAGCTCCCAAGCTCAAGGCTTGGTCCTCCTTCTCCCTCTACATGAGTTCCACGCCCCCCTGCACCGCACCACGCACCCAACCCGACGCACGCATCCGACAACCGTGGCGCCGCCCGTTCGTGGTCACCGGCGGCGGTTTCACCTTCGTTCTGCTCTCTGTCTCTGGTGAACTTCAGTTTCGCCAGAGAAACGATGCACTTAAGTCATGTTAAAAAAAAGTTGCTTGCTTTATGTATCACAAACACCGCACGGATATTCTGGTTAGCGCAGCGCTCCTTCCCGCTCGTCCGTGTGTCGCGAATTCGATCCCTCCCTCCTGCGCGAGATGAATAGAAGCGCGCGTTTTTGTTTCTTTTCCCCCTCTGACACCCGCCCCACCGGTCAGCGACCATGGCGTCACACACGCGCTGAGTCAGCGCCAGGGTGGCCTGGGGCCCGCGCGTCAGCGACCCTTGATAGCGTCCACTCGGTGAGAAAAGTCACTGGCGCCAGGAATTTTACACAGAGCCCCCTGCTCTCCGGTTTTCCCACCTAAGTCCCCATAAATTCTGTTTCCATCACGAATAGGTCCCTGCCTTTTGTAGTTTAGTCCAGAAACTTAATATGTTAATAAATTTTAATCTATAAATCCAAATAAAATAATCTTTATATGTTTTATATCAGAAAAATGCAGTGAATATTAATTTGCCATTTTGCATCTTTGTTTTAATTTGCTTAGTGTAATTTATTTGTTGCACCTATATAATTAAATATGGAATGTGTTGGTCTTTATTTAATAATTGCCCTATTCCATTTAATTTAATTAGAGCACCCATGCCATGTGTTACCCTGTTAACCAACATTTAATATTGTTGAGAAGATAAATAACTTGCACCTAAATATTAATTGTCGGGGTTGCTTTCCCGCTTAATATAGATTACCTGCATTGTATTGCATCTTGCCATGCCATGCATTATTCTCGTATGATCATGCTGAATCTTTTGCCGAAGTTGTAAAATGCATCTTTTACGCCTTCCAGTGTTTGTTACTTCTTCGCGGATAAGACGTTGAGATGTGTGAGCAACGACAAGATCTGCTTCCATGCGGGATTCCAGGCAAGCAAAGTTTGCTTGTTTACCTATACATTGGCTTTCATTCCTGTTGTTGATCTCTGCTACCCTAGTATTCGATTCTTTATCGCGATCCCATCACATGTTATCCTGCAGCCCATACAACTTTATCCCCACAACCTAATACCTGTTGCATGTTTATCTGTTGGCCTTGCGAGTCGTAGCACATGCTTAGAGTTTTTTGTGCGAGTCGTCTGTTGGTATTATATTTCACATGCTTAGTATGATAGATTATTCTACCTTAATAAAATGTTGTCTTATATTGGGGTATTATAATTAAAGATAAGGCACCAGCAGAAGGCCTTGCGAGGTGCTTTGTTCTGCTAAGTGTCGACCTAGGAACTGAGATTTTGTCCTCGAATCCAATTTTGAGCGCACTAACCGCTTGTGGGAGGCCCAATGGAGCCCCCCACGGCTTCGTTCTAATCCGCCTCTTATCCAGGGCGCCGCAAGTAGTTCGGGCTTTCCATTTGATGCATGCATATGGTTACATAACGATCTCATGTTGATGGAGTAGTCGATTCTCATATAGGGTGGCACGTTCTTACAGTGCTATGAAGGTCGATCCCGCGGGTACTTGACCTGATTAGCCGTGCACACAATCATGCGATTCCCTGGATGGGTTGTAGAGAAGAGATTTGCCGTGTTGAGATGCCCTACCTTCTGGCTTTTCATTTTTGGGGTTGATCGAACGAGCACGGGTCCAGTAGTGCACCCCTGCATGGTATAATCTTATCGATGAGCCGTGCCCACGGTTATGGACGACTTGGTGATGATGCTGGCTAACAAGATCTAGACAACTTACACCTAATCATTGTTAATAAACTTGACTACTAATATACAATTACTTTCATAATAAATGGTAACTAAAACTGTTCAGTGTGTGAGTTTTTCGAATTGCTTCCTCATACTTCTTGAGGGGGTTAATCCGAGAATGGGTTATGATTGGTGTTAGTTGTAGATGTTTATCTTATGCGCTATCTTATCCCTCTCTAATTAGACGGAAGTTGTAGCGTGTCTCTTTAGGTTAATAGTGCTGCTGCCGCTAAGTCCACCTCCCCTATATTTTGGGAGATAGTGTAGAAAGTAGGCAAGTCGGTTTTGCTTGCCAGGGAGTGCCCTGACCCTCTTTTGGGCTGTGCTTTATGTGCAGTTAATAGATTTGATGTCTGGCGACGTTAGCTTGGGAATCCCTCCGGCTTGGCTGGGCAGGGATATGGCGCCATCGCTTATCTTCAGGACTCATAGTCCAATTTTCTTCTTATCCATAGTCGGATACTATTTTGCTTCCGCTGTCATTTGAATCTTTGTATTGTATTATTTGTATCTTGACTCGTTCGAGTCGTTGTTGTATATTATATATCTTCTGTTGTATTTGTGGATGTATCAGAACAGTTGTAATGTTATCACAATTCCACCGACATAATGCGCATGTTTCGGCGTGCACATTATGTCTGGTGGGCGACCTAAAAACGTTATTATGCGGATTTCGGCGAGATCGCTTAAATCTACATAGTACCGATTTTCGGGCGTCACAGCAATGACGTCGAGTTCGAAGCTGATCGAGATCTGATCGAGACTCTACGCCGTGAGAAGAGGATGCTACAAGAGAAGATCGAAGCCCTAGAGAAGGAAACGATCGAGACACTGCACCGTGAGAAGACAATGCTATAAGAGAAGAATGAAGCTTTAGAGAAGGAGGTGAACGACTACAAGAAGATCCTCATGAAGGAAGGCATCACCATCGAGGAGGTCAAAGAAGATGAAGGAGACGTCATGGACGAAGTTTAGACTTAGTAGTTGGACCACCATGTGTTTTATTCGTGGTTGGATCGTCGTTTCTAAAACTTTGATCTCCAACTTGTGGTGTAACAATGTTAGATTGTTTTGGTTTGCAGACTATGTTGTTTTATTTAATCTACCTAGAATGCCTTTTTTGAATTGCTAAGGTAGTAAAATTTTAAGTTGTTTGTTGATTGCTTGACTTGGTTGATTTATGCATGGGTAGGATTTTCCTTCCTTTAGTCCTATCTATATTTTACTCATCCATGCTGAAAACCCCACATATGCCTCCTCGTCGTGATCCCGACAACAATGATGCCATGCAGCAACTGATGGCCACTCAAGTTCAACTGATGACTCAGTTCATTGCAGCAACCAACAATAACAACAACAACCACAATCCGCCACCTCCACCACCACCACCTCAAGTGGACAGACTTGCTAGATTCCTAAGGCTTAGGCTTAATATGTTCTCCTCCGCTGCTGAACCTATAGTGGCTGATGACTGGCTTCGCTTAGTCAACAAGGACTTAGTGACTTGTGAGTGTTTTGAGGCAGAGAAGGTGAGGTTCACTGCACACCTGCTGGAAGGACCCGCTGCACTATGGTGGAGACTTACCAAGTGACGCATCCTCTAGAGGGCATGACGTGGGATGCTTTCAAAGAGGGTTTTCGCAATGCTCACATTTCCTCTGGCATAATGAACCTGAAGAAAGAAGAATTTCGCAGCTTGAGGCAGGGAGATAGAACGCTGAAGGAGTATATGGATGATTTATGTATGCTATCAAGGTATGCACCAGAAGAAATTGACACCGATGCTAAGAGGAAAGAAAAATTCCTCAATGGCCTTAAGGGAGAACTAAAGATACCCTTGTTTGTGGCCTATACTCCTAACTATCAAGCTCGGTTGGATCAAGCAATCACTTTGGACAACAACATAAGGAAGGAAGAGAATAGGATGAGGAAGTTCAGTGCAAGTAAGGTTCATTCTGAGGGAACACACAAGAGACAACACACCTCTGAAGGCAGTGGGCATAAACCATGGAATCACTCCAACAACGGAAATGGCCACAAGCATCATGGTCATAACCACAATGGAGGGTACAAAGGAATCAATGGAGGGTACAAAGGAAGCAATGAAGGATACAAAGGAAACAATGGAGGATTCAAGGGAAACCATCACCATGGACATAATCATGGAAATGGTCATCACCGTCCTAACCATGAAGGGAAGAGAGACTTGGCTGATGTGACTTGCTTCAAGTGCAAGAAGACGGGCATTATGCAAGTGACTGCCCAGAGAGAAAGGCTGATGAAAATTCCAAGCCCAATCCTTTCCAGAAGGGACAAGTGAACCACATCAATGTGGAAGAAGTTCATGATGAACCTGATGCTGTGATTGGTACGTTCTTGCTCAATTCTTTTCCAGCACTAGTCTTATTTGATCCTGGAGCATCGCATTCATTCATATCAAGAGCTTTTGTAAATAAACATGGGCTATGTTGGGGGGATCGTAACCGGTATGCCCACCGACATAGAAGATAAGCCGGCCTGGCATGAGCCTTGGCCGGATCAAGCCTAAAGACATGGGTCGGGTGATACGTAAGCCGGTGCGCAACGTATGCCTTGGCCCACAAGCAAGAAGGACCCAGAAGGCTGGAAACCAAGTACAAGATGGAGTCCTGCTAAGGAAAGAAGATGCTTAGAGGACTTAGAGTAGAGTCCAGGTATGATAGGAACCCGGACCCGACTTTGTACCTCCAGCCAGACCCGCCGCCTATATAAGGGGGTCTCCTGGTTCCTATAGATCTAAGTTCCAAGTAGAGGCTCAATCAACAGCCGTAGGAGAGACACCTTGTAATCTCGAGACCCGGAAGCTAAGCCGCCGAGCCCCGAAACCCTAATCAATAAAGCCGAAGCAGGAAGTAGGTCTTTACCTCACGACGAGGGGCTGAACTTGGGTAAACCCTAGTTTCCCCACGCCACGCTAGACAATCTCCTGATGTCGGAAACCTCCGTGCCCCTCATCTCAAGTTACATCCGGGTAATATCTGCCGTGACAATCCCACGACAGTTGGCGCCCACCGTGGGGCCTGCGGCCAAGAGCATCACTTTTTCAGGAGATGCGCGACGAGGTATGAAAAACCTAGCTATCGGCCAGATCCATACACTTCTAGGAGGGGAGCGGATCGTGGACGAGTCCAGCTGGACAGAAGAGGCGGATTTCTTGGAAACCGGATCTATGTTCATCTTTGGACAGATCGATGTCTTCGTCGGTGTGATCCGATCTAATGGAGCCGACAGAGAGCAATACGAGCCAGAGTTTGAGTCAGAGTCCGGGTCAACCACGATGGCCCAGACAGACGGAGAGGAATCAGTTGGATCACCAGAAGAGGGAGAGTCGGCGATCCGGGTCACGGAGGACTCCATCGTCACCCCCGTCAATATATCAGATATGGATACAGACACAGATACAATCTAACCCTTGTTCGATGATCGTTATGGAGATGGGTTTGTGGATGAAGATTACCCGGCGCCGTTGGGACCCGTACGTCATATGACGGTTCACGTGGTAACCCGGGCACCACCGGCTCACGGAAGATCGGCTTCCGTAAGCGACGAGACGAGCGCCGAGGCATTGGCAAGGCAGAATAGAGATAACTGCGATCAACCCCAAGCTCTGTCTGCAGCAAACTATGCGCCCCCCCCCCCCCCCCCCCCAATCCCATAGCCGGAGGAATCGTACCGACTTTAATTTCTTTGGCTCATATGCAGACACCAACTGCGGGAATCCCACTCGGAAACCCAATACTTGCACAAACCCCCGTGGCAGCACCAAACCCGACCAACTTAGTCAGACCTCCTCTGTTGCAGCAGCAGGCGCTCGCGGGAACTTCAGTAAGCCCGGCACACCAACAAGGAGAAGTAACAAAATAATAGCACGGCTATGATGAGAGAGTTAGAAGGGCAAGTCAAGCACGCGCGGTCGAGATCCCGCGTATCCAAGATAGGGAACAGCTTGTGATCCAGCAAGAGCAGGAGACGCGGAAGCCGACTCCACCTTCCAACTAGGACAAATACTATAGCACCTCAGGCCTTGGAGTTCCAGACAACAACAAATCCGGCGCCTGCGTCGGCACCGGTAGCGATGGTTCACCCGGCGCTAGCAGCAATCACGCCCCTGACTGGATTACCAGGAGCACCAGCAAGAAACTCGGCAGGAGCCGGAGTAGCAGTCATCGAGCAACAACCACCACCACCGCCCAGGTTTGATCCTCTCTCGGGTCATTACAATAACCCAGTTGATAATATTTTTGTAGCGACACACGCCATAGAGCAGATACCCTTCAACAACTCACCGGTCGGCTTAGAATCAAGGAGAGCCATGGACCTACTACGGACGGTAGTAGTTCAACAGAACAACAACCCACGAGGCTCACAAGCTTATACTCACAGCCGGTGAGGACCCGTACCAGAACTCAGCTGCCGGAGCCGGTGGCAGCAAGATCAGTTCAAAATAGGTTGGGACCGGTAAACTGGCCAGCACCGCAACCAGCTCAACAGCAGCAGGCGCCCGTGCCACGAAGGATGGCCACGCCTGCCGTCTCTGCTGCCCAGTCCATAGTAGACAGTTCAAGAGCAAGACGCGCGACAGCCAGGTTCGCCGCACCATAAGTCGAAGCGGTAGTCGGAGCTGCGGTTCAACCTAGACCCGTCGTGAATTCACCTACGCTGGGTCACGGAGGAGGCTCATCTGCAAACTTGACAGGGCCCAAGTGTTTTTCGGATGCGATCAGATCAGAACCTTTTCCAGAAAAATTCAAAGAGCCGAGCATGATCGTTAACTATGAGCCGAACATGAACCCGGAGACATGGTTGAGTGGATACAGTATGGCCATGGACATGAAAAACGCAATAGCGAACCTGTGTGCGAGATACCTGTACCTGATGATGGCGGAAGGAGCACCCAAAATTTGGCTGGACCGGCTTCCACCAAACAACATCCATTCATGGGAGGAACTCAAGACGACATTCATTTCAAATTTTGCCGGGACATGTCAGAAGCAGTATACTGAGGCAGATCTAGATCGGTGTGTCATAAGAAAGACCGAGTCAGCAAGGCAATGGGTAGCACAAATCACAGAGATTCTGCAGTCATCAATCAATATCTCAGCCCACACGGCAATAACTACGATGGAGAAAAACTCTGCCTTCGATTCTTTGACGCACAAACTAGAACGTATGAGGGAAGACCCGGCTCGCCAAGACATCACCATTGGTGAGGTGGTCTCCATTGCTTACAAATATGCAGCGACAGACAAAAGAGTAGGCGAGACGGAAGAGCAACATAAGAGTAACCGGGTTAACGTAGCGCATAACCCGGCGCCAAATTAGAACAACGGAAATCAAAACAACAATAAAAGACCCTATGAGGGAGGAAATTCAGAGTTCGTTGGAACCACCCAGGCCTCAGGTTACAGAGGACCGAGACCCGGCGGAAACTTCAGAGGCGGCCCCGCAAGAGGACCAAACATCAGTGAGATATATAACATGCTGTGCCCTAGGCACGCCAAGAATGGTAAACCAGCCAGTCACACATTAGCACAATGCGCTGATATGAGGGCCTGGAGGAGACATGAGCTGTCTTTGGAGCAGAACCAAGGCAACTTCAATGGCAACACGGTAACAGTGGTAATCATGGTAATGACGGCAACAACGGTAACCCGGGCAACCAAGGATCTTGTTCCGGGTCTCAGGGACCACCAAACAACAACGCCGGGTCAAATCAAAACCAAGGAGAAGGTTATAAACAAACGCCGAAAGAGCTTCACAGTCAATGCCAGTATCATGTGTTTACCACCAACACATGCAGAAGAGAGCAAAAGTTGAAAGACCTAGAGGTCAATGCCGTAGCAGCAGCCTTGCCGAGATACCTGAAGTGGTCAGAGAAACCAGTTACATGGAGTAGATAAGATCACCCGGAAGGAATAGATCACCCGGGTCTCCTAGCCTTGGTAGTGGCGCCACAGGTGGACGGCTTCCGTCTGAACAAGGTACTGATGGACGGAGGAAGCAGCATCAATATCTTATATCTGGACACTTTCCAGAGGATGGGTTTATCTGAAAGTCGGCTAACGCCAACATCAACAATTTTTCACGGAATAGTGCCAGGAAAGTCGGCTCCCCCGATTGGCAAAATCATATTTGAAGTAGCATCCGGAGTAAGCAAGGCGCAATACAGGTCAGAATACTTGACATTTGAGGTGGTAGATCTAAAGAGCCTGTATCACGCTTTATTCGGAAGGCCGGCTTACACCAAGTTCATGGCAAGAACGTGTTATGTTTATCTCAAGTTGAAGATACCGGGTCCCCAGGGGATCATCACTGTTGAAGTCAGCAAAGACATGGCAACCGAGTGTGACCGAGGTGACGCCATCATGGCTGATCAGGCCTGCTCAGAAGAAGAGTTGACATACTACAAGTCTCAGGCAGACCCGGCTGACAAGCGCGTGCTGGATAAACCGGCCCACGAAGAAGAGAAGAAAAAGTTCAAGTCAGCCGAGGATACCAAGATGGTCGACTTTGTGGAAGGAGATTCCTCCAAGAAATTCTCGACCGGGTCTCATATGGACCCAAAATAGGAAAGCGCGCTCGTCGAGTTCATCCGTGAGCATCGTGACATCTTTGCATGGTCCCCCTCAGACATGTCGGGTGTCCCGAGCGAACTCGCCGAGCACAGCTTACATGTTGATCCATCAGCAAAGCCAGTAAAGCAAGGTCTGCGTCGATTCAATGCAGACAGGAAAAAGATCATTGGAGAGGAGATAGCCCGCCTTCTAGCGGTCGGCTTCATCATGGAATTGTATCACCCGAAGTGGCTGGCTAACCCGGTCCTTGTGCTGAAAAAGAACGGAGAGTGGAGAATGTGTGTTGATTACACAAGTTTGAACAAAGTCTGCCCGAAAGATCCTTTTGCGCTGCCTCAGATTGACCAGATAATTGATGCCATAGCCGGCAACGAACTACTGTGTTTCCTGGATGCTTATTCCGGGTATCACCAAATCAAGCTCAAAGAAGAAGATCAAGAGAAGACATCATTTATCACACACTTTGGAACGTTTTGTTACAAAACAATGTCCTTCGGCCTCCAAAATGCAGGGGCAACGTACCAGATGTGTATCCAGAAGTGTTTTGAGGATCAGATCGACCGCAACGTCCATGCTTACGTTGATGATGTTGTGATCAAGTCTCAGAAAGCCGGGTCACTCCTAGATGACCTAAAGGAGACCTTTACCAATCTCCGCAAGTATCAGATGAAGCTTAACCCGACCAAGTGCGTATTCGGGGTTCCAGCAGGCATGTTACTCGGCTTCATAGTTTCAGAGAGAGGAATTGAGGCAAACTCGGCCAAAATCAAGGCGACCAAGAAGCCGGAATGCGTAAACGATGTCCAGAAATTGAAGGGTTGCATCACAGCCCTAAGCCGCTTCATAGCAAGGATTGGAGAGAAAGCACTTCCACTATACAAGCTATTGAAGAAATCAGACAAGTTCATATGGGACCTGGAAGTTGATGACGCTTTTGAAGATCTAAAGAAAACATTGTCCACAACACCAGTTTTAGCGGCTCCCACAAGTAAGGAGCCGATGTTGTTATATGTTTCTGCCAACTCACGAGTAGTCAGCGTCGTTGTTGTCGTAGAGAGGAAAGAGGAAGGTAAAGAAAACCCGGTTCAGCGGCGGGTTTACTACGTTATTGAGGCCTTGACCAAGTCAACACAAAGATACCCGCAGTGGCAGAAGTTGGTCTTTGGAGTCTTCATGGCAAGCCGGAAACTGCCACACTACTTCTAGGAACACCCCATAACAGTGGTGAGCTCAGCTCCCTTAGAAGAAATAATCAGAAACAGAGAGGCAACAGGAAGAGTAGCAAAGTGGGCCATCGAGATGGGGCCTTATCACATAAACTATAAGCCAAGAACAGCAATCAAATCTCAAGCCTTAGCCGATTTCATCAATGATTGGACCGAGTTTGACCCCCTGCCTTCAGCACCGAGTACCAAGCATTGGATCATGCATTTTGACGGGTCTAAGATATTCGGAGGATCGGGAGCCGGCGTGGTTCTAACTTCGCCAAAGGGAGATAAGTTGAGCTATGTCTTACAGATACACTTTGAGCCGTGCACAAATAACATTGCCGAGTATGAAGCTCTGTTACATGGCCTGGGAGTCGCCAAGGAGATGGGTATCAAGAGGATCATGTGCTACGGGGACTCGGACCTTGTGGCACAGCAAGTATCCGGGACCTGGGATCGGAAGGACGCTAATATGGCAACATACAGAAGAGAAGTTGACATGGTAGCCGGGTTCTTCTCCGGGTATCAAGTGGAGCACATCGATAGAAGAAAGAATGAGGCAGCAAACACTCTATCAAGAATCAGCTCCAGGAGGGACCCGATGCCGCCTAATGTATTCAAGGCCGAGTTATATAATCCATCCGTCAAGCTTCCAACTGAAGAAGAACTTGCAGTCCCTGATGACCCGGAGTCCCAGTTGGTTGCCGCCGTACACCAGATCCCGTCATGGACCGAGCCATATCCAGGTTATCTGCTCAGAGAGGAGTTACCACAATACGAAGTCTTGGCAAGACAAATTTCACGCTGGGCTAAGGCATATGTCATCATCAATGGCGAGTTACACAAGAAGAGCACTTCAGGAGTTTTTCTGCGATGTGTCTCACCAGTGGAAGGCCGGAAAATCTTACAGGAGATCCACTCAGGAGATTGCGGACACCACGCATCAACAAGATCAATGGTAGCCAAGGCATACAGACATGGTTTCTTCTTGCTGACGGCTTTGGCAGACGCGGAGAGCATAGCCCGGGTTTGCGATGGATGCCAGAGATATGCAAGGTAGATTCACGTAGCGGCTCAGGACCTAAGGACCATACCAATCACATGGCTTTTCGCAATATGGGGTATGGACATGGTCGGACCTTTCCAGCCATCACCCGGCAAGAAAACTCATCTCTTGGTAGCAGTGGACAAGTTCACATAGTGGGTCGAGGTTCAAGCCGTCAACAGTTGCTCAGCAGCTACAACAGTTAAATTTCTAAATAAAATAATATTCAGATTCGGGTACCCCACAGCATCATCACAGATAATGGGACAAACTTCACTCGGAGAGATGCAGAAGTTCTGCGGAGACAACGGGGTCTGGCTTGACCTGGCTTCAGTTTCACATACCCAGTCAAACGGCCAAGTTGAAAGAATAAACCAGGAGCTCCTCAGAGGGGTAAAACCAAGGCTTCGGGTTCCGCTAATCAGGGCAGCTGGAGCCTGGGAAGAAGAACTGCCATCAGTCGTCTGGAGCATCAACACAACCCCAAACAGGTCTACAGACTTCACACCTTTCTTCATGGTCTATGGAGCAGAAGCCGTGTTACCCAGCGATATCCTTCATGACTCTCCAAGAGTTGCAAATTACATGGAGACAGAAAATGAGAAAGCCCGGCTCACTTCAATGGAGTTATTGGAAGAAGCAAGAGAGTTAGCCCTGGCAAGATCAGCTATATTTCAGAAAGACCTAAGGCGATATCACAGTCTCTGGGTTAGATCAAGGACTTTTCAGGAGGGAGACCTGGTCCTCATATTGGCTCAGAATAGAGGTGACTTTCATAAGCTTACACCCTCATGGGAAGGACCTTTCGTGATAAGCAGAAATTTACACAACGGATTCTACTACTTGGTGGATCTACGGGAAGGAAACATAGTGACAGGACCCAACACAGATCACACAAGGTACCCAATGACAGAAAATGACAGGCCCTGGAATATAGCAGAGCTCAGGCCATACTACACATAGACAAAGGGAAACCTGGGCAGGACGGTTTCCACACCCTTTTTGTATCTTTTTACTGAGAAAGCAACAGGTTTCAGACGCGCTCTTTTCCTTACCAGGGTACCTAAGGGGACTGGAAGGTTTTTAATGAGGCGGCTTGCTAGCTATGTACATATCTTATGATAAATAAAGAAACTTCTCTGAAGAAAAGAAGTTGTTGATAAATACGCCCAGTCATTACATAATAAGGCGTCTTGAGGGCATACTAACTAAAAGTTAGAACTTGAAGACACAAGACTCGTCAGAGACGCCACAAAGTTCATATTCTTATTCCTTAAGGGGTCTTGGGGCTTACTAACTAAAAGTTAGAAGTTGAAAACTCAAGGCTCAGCAGAGACGCCACCAAGTCCATATTCTCATTTCTTAAGGGGTCATGGGGGCTTGCTAACTATCAGTTGCAGGTTGAAAACTCAAAACCCGGCATAGACGCCACAATTTCTTAGTTATACTTGCCTGCTAGCTCGATGTTATTCTCACTCGGCACGGACGCCATCGTGACAAGATGTTACACACCCGACTTTCAATCTGACTATGATGCCTATGGGGACTTAGCAGACCCTGATTGACCTAGTTTCTAGCATAGGATGTCACAAGAAAGCCGGCTATGCAGAGGCAAAGCAAACCAAAAGGGTCATCAACATCAAATACAAGCTTGCAAGTTACGGTCGAGGCCGGGTATAACATTAAAGCAAAAGTGTCAGGCGCACAAAGGCGCATCAGCACAGGTATAGCTTCATAAAGTTTAAGCTAACCTATTACAGGACATACAAGCCAAAAGAACACAAGTTTTCAGACGACGTACAAAGATAAAATATTACAAGCCGGATTACACTGCCGGGCCAGACTCAGTAGGCTCTGTTGGGTGTGGCTTATGATGAGATTGGTACATCTGTTCTTGCGGGCATAGTTTTCAAATTTGCAGTCAGTTCTAAAGAGGTGGGTTTCTTGATCTGTAATTTGAGATCTATTGACTGCACATTATTCAAATGCTATTTTCATCTCTGGGGTCATGGAGGGCCTAACTGGATGAGGGAAGAACAGATCTGGTATCAACAAAGGAATGCTGAATGGTCTCTGGTGAGTGCACGTTGATCACGACCCCATGCAAATTCTTGACAGCCACCTGTTCCACATATTTTCCATCGTCTCAGGCAACATCTAGAAACCAATGTGCTTAGTTCTGCTGTTCTTACGGGTGCTAATACAATACCGGTTGGTATCCGACATGCTAATGATTCAGATCTAGCTGTAGTTTTGGAAATTTCTAGTGTTCATCCTAGCCCGGTTAATCTGGCACAAGAGCGGGATCCTAGCACATTTGATTCTCGTCAAAATCTGAGGTTACAATGGAGGCCGATAATTCAACATGTGCAAGTCTCCCCTGTGGCCCATTCAGTGGCCCAACAACCTCTGATTAATTATGCTGCTAATCTGGCCCAACCCGTTGAGGAGATCTCCTGCTGCTCCAAATATCTCAGTCCGTTTCATGTTAAGATAGATTGCTCTAATCAGATTCGTTGCAGAGTTTGTTTAAGATACGGTCATATTGCCTGTAATTGCTTTGGTCGTTTTAACCATAAGAGAATCTTTCGACGAGTTGTTTCTAAGGTAGTCTCTACACCGAATAATGAAATACCAATCGACAGAACTCTCTCTGCACCCTCCCTTGTTTTCCCCTGCAACCCTTGCACCGGCGTCTCCGCCAGCCCACCACCATCGGCTCCGACCGACATTGAAGCTATGGCGAACTACCCCGTCGATCTTGTCCCCTACCTGCCTCCTGGAGCGGGTTATGTGCCTTTCAGTCCTCTCCGACCGCAACAAGGTTATGTGGTCATCGGCGGCTCCACTCCTGAGGTATGCGATGACTGGGCGATCATCCTCCTCGAACCAGAGCCCTCTTGGGAGAAATTCGAAGGTACATTTGCTCTAATCACTGCTCATATGGTGCAACGTGGTTATGATATTCACCAAGTCAGTCGTTGTGCTATGGGTGCTGCGATGATTAGATTTGAAGGGTTATCGACCATGACAGTGCGATTAGGAACAATCCTTATTTTATTGGCGATACTGTGATGCGTGTCATTGAGCATGATAAAGGAAGTAACTACAGAGCTGCCACTTTTACTCATGATGTCTAGCTTATGTTACTGAATTATCCACCTGAGTGCTGGAGCCTTAGCACCATAGTTTCCACCTTTGCTCCTTATGGGCGTTTCTTGATTTGGAATAGAGATGATACCAACAAGGCTCAGATCCTTGTGAAAATCAGGGCTTTTGACATTGATAAAATTCCTGGCAGCATTGTTGTTATCCCGAATTTCAGTGAGGAAGGCAATGGAGGTTCCTGGTCATGTCCTTGTATTATTCTGAACAAACGTATGCTTGGAGCTGGTGCAGGTGATGAAGATCCTCTCCCACCAGATGGCGAGAACCCACACCCAGTTCCTATTGTGGTTGATGGATTTGCCATGTGGCAGGAAGAAGAGGCTCTAGCTGTGCCACCTAACAATCCAGTTAATGAGGAGCCTGTCTTAGTTACTCCCCCTCAAGGTCCTGCTCCTGATGTTCACATTATTCTACCTGCTCTGGATGAACCTGTGATTGCAGTACCTAAACATGCACCTGTGATAGAAGAACGTGTTCATGCTATGGATGCTCCAGTTAATGAGCCAGCTGCTGATCCAGTTATTGTCCCAGCTGCTCCACCTCCAGTACAACCTATTTTTGTGGAAGTGTTCCTCCCAGCCCGCAATCAACTTGTTCCCTCTTTAGGTAACACAAGAAACATCTCATCTGAGAATTCTGTTGCAGTTGGGAATGTTGCAGTTCAACTTCCAACTGCCCACAGTGCTGCAGTTCATAGTATTTCACTTGCTGATAAACAACCAGGTCCATCTGTTGCACCATCTGCTACTCTCTTTGCTTCCAGGAAGAGAAAAGGAAAAACTATCATGTCTGTTGAGCAGGTCAGGAGAAGCACCAGAATTGCCAAGCTCAAGGATGGTTTCAAGGATGTTCCTGCTGATACTGTCAATGAGGATCATGAGGATGATGAGGATGACCAGGACAGGGGAGCTTTCTCTGCTCATGTCAGGGATGTCAATGCTCTTGCTCCACCTTTTCTGCCCACTGAGACTATCCAGGCTCTGGCCACTAGACCTTGCCAGACGCAACCTGAGGATGTATCAGATGATAGTCTGAATTATGACAGTACCAATGATAGTATTGAATAAGCTATGCAAAGAGAGGGGCAGCGAGATCTTGTGCTCCATTCACTCTCATATCTTTTATGTATTCATGGCTTGTAATAAGTTGGTACTCTGTTTTTATTTGCTACCCATTCAGTTTAGATTTCTATCTTATCAGTGTGGACTGTATTTGGCTGCTTGTGAACTTGGCTTTATGCTGTTTTGCTGTCAGTATGGTATATTTGTGCTAGCTGGTGTTGTCAGCTATTCTCAGATGTTTGTGACTGTTAATTCTGTGAGATGCTCTCAGTTTGTGTTCACTGTGGCTGTATCTTATGTTAGCATCAAACAATTTGTGTTGCTTGTGGCAGTTGACAGTTGGTTTTTCTTATGTGAATTGAGGATTGTATCCTGCAACTGCTTATGTTGGTCCCTGGGCTCTTTAATATTGCTCAGCAAAAATCCCTTAAAATTGGTTATCAATGGAATATTTTGGATTGGAATCTGAGAGGGATTAACTCACAGACCAGATGGGATGACATTAGACAGAACATTGATGAATGAAATTGCAATATTATTTGTTTCAAGGAAACCAAAAAAGAACACTTTGACCTCCAGTATGTCAGGAACTTTTGCCCTAGACGTTTCAATAAATTTGTGTTTTCTCCTTCTGTGGGGAGCTCAGGGGGTATAATCACTATATGGAATGGAAATCTCTTTGATGGTACTGAGATTTCCTCATCTAGAATTCATGTGACACTGCAACTGATCTGTAAGATTACTGGACAGGTTTGGTATCTTACAAATGTCTATGGACCAACCTGTCATGCTGAGAGAGCTCTTTTTCTTAATTGGTTGATGAGCATTGACACGAGTCCTATGCATCTGTGGATGATACTTGGCGACTTTAATCTGATAAGGGGTCCGGAGAATAGGAACAGACTTGGAGGTGACATCAATAATATGCTTGCTTTTAACAGATTTAGTAGTCATCATGATCTTGTGGATATTCCACTAAAGGGAAGATCATTTACCTGGAGTAACATGCAAGCTGACCCATTGCTTTAAAATTAGATTCGGTTTTTACCACGGCCAACTGGACATCTTTATTCCCTAATACTTTTGCTAGTCCTCTAGCTAAGCTCTCGTCAAATCATGTCCCCCTTAAGGTGCAGGTTAGCATCCATGTACCAAAAGCACATTTATTCAGATTTGAAGAATTCTGGCTTGAGATGCAGGGGTTTGCACAGGTCATATCTAATAATTGGCAGCATCTGGGGAATTATAAAAATGTTGCACAAGATATTACAGCGAGACTGAAATCTTTGAGATATGGATTGAAACAATGAAGAAAAAGCTTATCTCAGTTAAGTAAGATAATCCACTCACGCAATTTTGTGCTAGCTTTATTGGATGGCCTAGATGATCAAAGGCTACTCTCTATTATAGAATCCAATTTTAGAAGAGTACTTAAAATTCATTTGACCAAGCTGATGGAGGCCAAGAGGATTTATTGGCATAGTAGGGCTAAAATCAGATGGGCTAGACTGGGAGGTGAAAACACGAGTTTCTTCCATACCTTTGCCACAAAAAGCTTCAGATGTAATTACATTGCCATATTTAACACAGAGGATGATCGTATGGTTTGTGATCATGAAGATAAAGCAGCAGTAATTTGGCAGTCTTTTAAAAAGAGAATTGGTTGTTCTGATAGCCCAGTTATGTTATTTGATCTCCATAACCTTATTGTGCCCAATACCATTATTGATTTTGCTAGCCTTGAGGTCCCTTTCACCAAGGAAGAAATTGATGATATTGTTAAGTGTATGCCAACAGATAAATCACCTGTTCCAGATGGATTTAATGGAGCTTTCTTGAAGAAATGCTGGAATCAAGTTAAGGAGCAATTTTATCAGCTGTGTTTTAGTTTCTTTGCAGGTGAATTGGATATCTCCAGTATTAATACAACCGTCATTACTCTAATTCCTAAGAAAAGTGATCCAAAATATTTTAATGACTATAGGCCTATCTCTCTGGTCAGTATAACTTTGAAATTATTGACCAAGCTGCTGGCTAATAGAATGCAAAAGGTTATTATCCAAGCATTGCACAAAAATCAGTATGGTTTCATCAAAAGCAGAACCATTCAGGACTGTCTTGCGTGGGCATTTGAATACATTCACCTATGTCATAAGTCTAAGAGAGAGATCATTATCTTGAAATTGAATTTTGAAAAAGCTTTTGACAAGGTTGAATATTCTGCAATACGTTTAAAGCTTAAGAATTTAGGGTTTGGAGACCTTTGGCTGAATTGGATACCCAAGATTCTTTATACTGCTTCCACCTCAGTACTATTGAATGGAATACCTGGCAAGAAAATTTGGTGCAAGAGAGGAGTTAGGCAAGGTGATCCTTTGTCTCCCTTGTTGTTTGTCTCTACTGCAGAGCTTCTACAATTCGTCATTAATGCTGCTTGGCAATCTGGAGAGATTGATTTGCCCCTTGATTGTTCTTATGGATTAGATTATCCTATAATACCTTAAAGAATGATCTTCCTCCCTTTTTTATTAGTATTTCCTCCACGCATATCAGATAGATTTCTTCTCGTGGACTAGCTTCCTTTTCTACGTTGTGATTCTTAGGGATGATGACACATTGCTTAAAGTGCCAGCATGTACTGATCAACTGAGAAGGCTCAAAGTTATCCTGGATAAATTTTCCTTATCAACTGGATTAAAGATCAATTTCAGCAAATCTTCCTTGGTACCTATAAATGTTGATCAAGTTAAAAGTACTGATTTGGCTCTGATACTTGGGTGTAAAGTTGAGGTACTAACTTTTACTTACCTTGGATTGCCTCTGGGAAATATTAGACCAAAAATGCAAGATCTCATTGGGATTATACACAGAATTGATAGAAGATTAGTTGGTATTGCTGATACACTATCCTATGATGGTCGACTGATTGTGATTAAATCCATCATTTCTGCTATACCCAATTTTTCTATGTGCACTTTGAAACTGCCATTGGGTTTCCTAGATTACATTGAGGGATCCACTAGGGGTTTCTTTTAGAGAGGGAAGGATATTCATAAAAAAGGTAAATGCTTGGTCAAATGGGACAATGTCTGTACACCAAAGAGAGTTGGTGGACTGGGTATTCTGAGCCTCAGAACCCAAAATATTGCCCTACTCATGAAATACTTATTCAAGTTCATGAATAAGGAAGATTTGCTGTGGGTTCTGCTTGCATGGCAAGCATATTATGGGAATGTTAAAATACCACAAAATACTGGACCTGTGGGTTCTTTTTGGTGGAAAGATTGTTTAAAGTTTCTTGATAATTTCCTGGAGTTGGTGGCTTGTGCCCAGGTGATGGTGGAACAGTCAGACTATGGACGGACAAGTAGTCTGCTGAGCTTCTTCGGCACAAAATGCCTCACTTATGCTCTTTCGCGAAGTCACAATCCATTTCCCTTAAACAGGCTCTTGCTGTCTTTTCTGAAGATTCATTGGATTTGTTTCATACTCCTCTTTCAGTCCCTGCTGTTCATCAATTTTCTCAGTTCAATAATTTGCTGACAGGACAAATGGATGTTACTATGGCTGATAAGTGGGTTCTGGCAAGTAACAACAAAAATTATTCGAGTAAGAGGGTATATGAGATCTTGATGCCAAAAAATCCTGCACCATCTCCTTTCTAGTGGATTTGGAAATCTTGTGTCCTTCCAAAACATAAGATCTTTTTCTGGCTTTTATTGCAAGACAGATTGAACACGAGAGATCTCCTAGCCAGAAAGCATTTCCAGATTGAGGACTACAAATGTGTCCTATGTTCTCAGGGGATGACTGAGGAGCTTATCCATTTATTTTTTGAATGCGACTTCAGCAGGATCTTTTGGTGGAAATTAAATCTTGAATGGGATACTGATCTGGACCTCCTTACCATGCTGATTGAAGCAAAGAAAAGTTACAGACTGATTTGCTATAAGGAAATTCTCAGTGTTGGTTGCTGGAGTATTTGGAACCATAGGAACAGTTGTATTTTTGATTCTCGGCCTATTTGTCTTGAGGCATGTTTCCAGGACTTTATTTGTTCTTTTAGGTTGATCATGCATAGAGCTAACCTTCCCTAAAGGAGGGAATGACCCAATGGGAGGACACTTTATGAACATTACCTTGTATTTGTACATTTGTTGAATGAGAAAATAGAAAATTAAACAGTAGGGATTATTCCCTACTGTTTTGCGCTTCAAAAAAAAAGGTGACAACCGTTTCATCCACAGCCGGAGAAGGCGTGGACATAGTGCGAGCTCTGCACAGTGGAAAGAAGGTTACAAAAAAGACAAACAAGCAACATAAAAGGCGAGAGAAAGGTGACATACCCCTTGTTGACAGCAAAGCCGCCAAAAATCTCATCGCTCGAATCTGAAGACACTGAGAGAGACCGCCACTCAGTCCCGGCTAAAGGATAAAGAACTAAAGGGCGCTTCTGTGGAGGCTTAACCCGGCAAGGAGTCGGGTTGCGGGAAATACCTTCAAAGAGCGGCTCGTCAGAGTCGGAGGACCGAAGCCGGCGCTTTTAGCGACGAGCTTCCTTTTCCTCCTGATAACATAAGACAAATTCAGAAAGAGACCAGCGCAAAAATACGAAAACAAGACAAGTCCAAGCACGG
This sequence comes from Poa annua, assembly GCA_026929855.1. Classification (NCBI taxonomy): domain Eukaryota; kingdom Viridiplantae; phylum Streptophyta; class Magnoliopsida; order Poales; family Poaceae; genus Poa; species Poa annua. Next base: position 27,526,247 of record CM049432.1, read on the forward strand.
CGGAATTACCTCGGCGGAGTCTGAGCGGAGCCTCCTCTTGGTAGCCGGGGGGGCCGGGTCCGCGGACGGAAGGACCGTATCTGATATATTTGCCTCATCAATAGAGGGAGACCGGCTTTCCCGAAGGTCGGTGTCCATTCAGTCAAGGAAGAGCCGGGTGATGGAATTTAACTCACCTTCCTCTGCCTCCTCTTCTTCCCCGCCGGCTTCAGAGCCGGCCTCTTCAGCATCATTACCCGACTCATCCACAGAGTCGGGCGAGGAGGGCAAAGTCGTGGACCACCAGGTATCCTCCGCCTATGAAATTCAAGGTTGTGACCTAGAGAAAGCTTTAAGACAAAAGGGAGAAGACAGAAGAAGAGGAAATTACTGGCTTCAAGGGATTGGAGGCACAGAAGGGCTGTAGGCCGGCGTTCCTCAGAGCGTCGAGGGATTCATTGACTATCCTCCGGGTGATACGGATCAACGCTTCCTCCTACTCCTGCGCCTTGTTGAAGCGCATTGGATCATTCGGAGACCCGGAATAGTGGCACATCAGGCCCGGCCGGATGCTGAGCGGCATAATGTGCCACCCCACCCAGCATCTGACCAAGTCAGCGCCCGTGAGCCCGTGAGCAAGAAGGGCGCAAACCCGGCCAGCCAGTGGCTTGATGGCCTCCCGGTCAGCCGGGGTGTCGAAGGAGTTCATGTTTTCATGGAGGGTGAGCCTATCAGCTCGAAAGCCGGGAAGGGCCGGCTCACCCTCGGGAGTGAGGGACTGGCAGCAGAACCAAGTCTTCTGCCAGTCCTTCGGGTGTGAGTGAAGAACCACACCCGGAAAGATGATGTTGTGGCGGCGTTGTATCGTCACGCCACCGCAGGAAACAAGGGGCCCAGCAGGATATTCCCGTTGGGGCTTGCAGTAATACAATTCAAGAAAGAGAGGGAGACTGGGAGCGATGCCGAGATAGGCCTCGCAGAGGACGACGAAGTGAGTAATATTTAGCACCAAGTTCGGTGCTATGTCCCGAGGACGGATCTGGAAGTAGTCCAAGACTAGGCGGAAGAAAAGAGAACCCGGGGGTTTGAAACCCCGGGGAATATGATCGGCGAAGAGGACTACCTCGCCGGGTCCGTGCTGTGGCAGAGTCTCTTCTTCATCCGGGGCCCGCCAATGGATTTCCGCCTGAGGTCCGAGCATGCCGAGTTTGGCCAGCTCCTGGGGCCGGGTCCCTCGGACGTTGGATTTCCCCAGTTACACCCGGCTTTACGCTTCGCCTTCTCGGTGGCGACTGTGCCGGAAGACCCGGCGCCGGGTGTGCCCTTCACCTTCTTGGGAGCACATTGAGCTGCGGACTTCAAGCTCATGACGATAGTCGAAAGCCGGAGATCTACAAACAAGAAATAACAAAGATGAGAGGTTAGTTCGGATCTACAAACTGGAAGGAAATAAAATAAAAAGGAAGATCAAAGGACAGTAGAACAGTTCATCGGGGTAAGCACGGAATGAATAAAGAGCATCCAAAGTCAAAGCAAGGACGATAGAGAGAAGAACGGTGCGAGACAAAATGGATCTAAGAAGCTTTGGAAAATCAAAAATAATGGGAAGTGCATCAAGAACACGAAGAGCACAAGCTAATCCGAAGAACTCCATGAGCTTTTCTGAAAAACTCCAAGAACACGAACAGATTGGGAATGCAAGTTGAGATATGGATTAACCGAGAAACGGAGGAAGAAGAAGATCGGGATTTCTTGCGCTCGACCGAAAGTGTGAAGATCCTCGCGCAAATCTTGCTGACGAAGACCTCAGGGAGAGCTTGAGCTCCGGAAAGATGAACAGCTCGCGAGGATGATGGAGGTAGAGCTCGGGAAAGAAGATGAAGGCGGAGCGCTCGGGGAAGAGTGAGCTCACAGCTCGCCCCGGCTTCCCTATTTATAAGCTCCTAGGGTTGACCAATGGGCAAAATGGGAAAGACAGAAAGATAATGATTATCTCCGGGGACAAAATCTGTCAGATGAGATATTCTCTGACAAGATCTTTTGTTTCCCCGAGGTGGTTATGTTCTCCTCGATTCCCGCGTATGGATTGACATTAATTATGTCATTGACCAAGAAGGTTGACCGAAACACAAGAGAAAGAATAAAGAAAAGAGAAAGCCGTCAAGTGGTGGCCGGGTTACGAGCCGTTGACAAAGTGTTAGGCCAGCTGAGCGGATAACCCGAGAGCCTGCTTGCTTAATGAGTTGTTTATCGTTTCAAATAACCCGGACAAAAGGACTGACGACTTCCCTTAGGAATATGCTCCAAGGCGCGAAGGTGAAGCAAGTCAAGTCTGATGTCCAAGTTATCCTGGGGGCTACTATTGGGGGGATCGTAACCCGGTAGGCCCATCGACATAGAAGATAAGCCGGCCTGGCATTAGCCTTGGCCGGATCAAGCCTAAAGACATGGGCCGCGTGATACGTAAGCCGGTGCGCAACGTATGCCTTCGCCCACAAGCAAGAAGGACCCAGAAGGCTGGAGACAAGGTACAAGATGGAGTCCTGCTAAGGAAAGAAGAGGCTCAGAGGACTTAGAGTAGAGTCCGGGTATGATAGGAACCCGGACCCGGCTTTGTACCACCAGCGAGACCCCCCGCCTATATAAGGGGGTCTCCTGGTTCCTAGAGATCTAAGTTCCAAGCAGAGGCTCAATCGACAGCCGTAGAAGAGACACCTTGTAATCTCGAGACACGAAAGCTGAGGCGCCGAGTCCCGAAACCCTAATCAATAAAGCCGAAGCAGGAAGTAGGTCTTTACCTCACGAGGAGGGGCCGAACCTGGGTAAACCCTTGTTTCCCCACGCCACGCTAGATAAGCTCCTGATGTCGGAAGCCGCCATGCCCCTCATCTCAAGTTACCTTCGGGTAACATCTGCCGTGACAATCCCACGACAGGCTAGCTGAGGAAAGCCTAGGAAAACCTATTAGAGTAAGTTCACCTGGAGGAGAGATGATAGTAAATCTGGGTGTAGACAGTTAGACTTAAAGATTGGTAAGAACTTTTTTCCAACGGACTTAGTCATCCTGGAAACCCAAGGCTTGGATGTTATCATCGGAATGGATTGGATGACTCGTTTTGAAGGAATCATAGACTGTGCAAACAGAGCAATCACCCTCACCACCCAAGAGAAAAGGAAGATTAAGTTCAGATCAACTTTTGAACTTAAGAAAGTTAGGCTAAATTCTCTTAAGGGAGTTAGCCTTGGTGATGTGCTTATTGTCAAGGAATACCCAGATGTTTTTCCGGAAGAACTACCGGGAATGCCACCCGATAGAGATGTAGAGTTCATCATCGAACTGAAACCGGGTACTGGACCAATAGCCAAAAGACCTTATCCTATGGCCGTCGATGAACAGAAAGAGCTCAAGAAGCAACCGAAGGAACACATTTAGAAGGGATTTATTCGTCCGAGTTCATCGCCATGGGGAGCACCAGTCTTATTCGTTAAAAAGAAGATCAAACCCAGAGGCTAGTCACGGACTACATGGATATAAATGAGCAAACTATCAAAAACAAGTACCTGTTACCCAAGATTAATGAACTATTTGATCAACTAGAAGGTGCTTGTGTTTTCTCAAAGATCGATCTTCAATCAGGGTACCTCCAAATGAAAGTTAGAGAAATGGATATACCCAAGACTGTTTTTGTTACGAGATATGGCTCCTATGAGTACACAGTAATGCCCTTTAGATTAACCAATGCTCCAGCCTACTTCATGAATATGATGAATAAAGTGTTCATGGATTTTTTGGGTAAGTTTGTGATAGTTTTCATCGATGATATTTTAATCTACTCCAAGAGCCACAACGAACATGTAGAGCATTTGTGTCTGGTATTGCGGAGATTACGTGAACATAAGTCGTATGCCTAATATAGAAAATGTGAGTTTTGGTTAGAACAAGTCGGATTTCTAGTCCATGTGGTGTCGAAGGAGGGTATAGCGGTGGATCCTGAAAAAGTTTCAGCTGTAACTAAATGGGAGCCGCCGAAGAACGTGGGAGAATTACAGAGTTTTCTTGGTCTAGCAGCTTGGTCTAGTAGGATATTACCAAAGATTCATTGAAAACTTTTCCAAGATTGCCAAGGTTTTGACAGAATTGTTGAAGAAGGAGAAGAAGTTTGAGTGGACAGAGGCCTGTGAAGCCAGTTTTCAGGAATTGAGGAAACTTCTAGTTTCAGCCCCAGTTCTATGCTTACCTGATTTAGAGAAGGAATTCCAAGTGTAATGTGATGCTTCACGCCAAGGTCTTGGAAGTGTATTGATGCAAGAAGGCAGAGTGGCATCATATGCCTCCAGAGAGCTCAAGAAACATGAAGCAAATTATCGTACCCACGATCTCGAGTTAGCCTCAGTAGTACATGCCCTGAAGACTTGGAGACCCTATCTCATGGGAAAAAGATGTGAAGTATTCACTGACAACAAAAGTTTGAAGTATATTTTCACTCAGAAGGAAATGAACATGAGGCAGAGGAGATGGTTAGAACTTATCAAAGATTATGATCTAAGTCTCCAATACCATCCGGGAAAGGCTAATGTAGTAGCAGATGCCTTGAGTCGTAAGGTGTATGTGAATGGCCTCACGGCAGGAGAAATACCCTAGGATTTATGCAAGGCATTCAAGGACCTGAGATTGGAAGTAGCGCCTGAAGGTTTTGTAGCCTCATTAGTAGTACAACCAACCTTGATGGACAAAATACGTGAAGCTCGGAAGGGAGACAAGGAAATAGAAGAAATCAAAGTCAATCTGAGAGCAGGAAAAGCTAAGGGATTCCATGAAGATGAGCAAGGAACCTTGTGGTTTGAAAAACGTGTGTGTGGCCAATTGAAAGGGCATGTGCCCTCATGTATGGTTTTGGTAATTAATGACAATCCCTAAGGACTAATGTGAGTTTTGAGCTTATTGCAAGTATGGCTTGAAGTTGTAAAGGCATCACCTATATGAAGAAAGATGGTATCTTCCATGGGCTTGCAACAAGAAGATCCATTAATTTAGCTCATGGAGGATGATGTCATGCCATGATCGTCATCATGGTTGACAAGTGCAAGACCAAGGGAATCATGTCGGAGACATGAAGACGAAGCTAAGCGAGACTCTCCCATAATGGAGTATGGGGGAGTATATGGAGGAGTCTTCATGAAGCATGTGCTAGCAAGCGCAATCAAGAAAAGTGGTCCACTTGAAGAGATCAAGATCATCATCATCTAGCTCAAGTGGAATGCTCAAGGCAAAGGTATGATCTTGATACGGCTATAGGATAGATAGGCGTACTATCAAGAGGGGCTCTCGAGTGAGTAACTTGATCAAATCTTTATGGAGAGCTCAAACCTTTGCATCTTACATTGAGTAGAACATCATCCTTTTAATTGTTATCGGGTCTTATTGCTTTTCTTGAACTTTGTGCTCAAAAGGATATATGGAGGGTAATGATCCCACTTGTGTGCATTTTGTATTTACATACAAGATCTGAAATAATGCACTAATCATTGGGTAGCTACTCTATACTCTTTAGAACACTTTTCTTTAAAGTGGTTTGGTATCTTATTCCTTTCTTTGAACATGACTAGTGTTTTAACGATATACATGAAGAGATATGACTCCATTTATGTGCATTTTGTAATCTTATACAAGATCATATAATGCATGAATTGTGGGGGAGCAATCCTATATACTTTTGAACATTAGTTGTCTTCAATTGATATTTGGTCTTTTCTTATAGGTGTTAGATCCCGATGAAGTGTCTCGTTGGAAGACAAACATTGTTCGTGTCTTGGTACTTTTGTGCCATCACGATAAGTGTAGAGTGTCTTGGTTTACTCTATGAAACCTTTTTCTCCTATGTGGAATTGGCTACCTCATTCCTTGTCTTTTAGTCTATCTTCTTAAATGAGATAAACTTTTGAGCATGTTTATTCGACGCACTTCTTTCGCTCAATAGTTTTGGCCTTGACCTATTTTCAATTGATATCTTTTCTCTTTAGTTTCTCCAATCATGTGTTGATTCGAGTGTTGGGATATAATGTGGACATTTCTTTTTCTTGTCACGTTTTTGTGTAGCTTCTTGATTTAATCGTATTTTTTCCAAACTTATATCTCTTTTGGTTCTTGAAAGTTTTGTGCATGCATATTTACTATATACATATTTTGTCATGCTTGCTTTCCTTGTTCCAATATATAGTATAAACTCCACCAAATCCTAAATGGCTAAGATGTGCTTGAAATTCAATTTCATATCAATAGGCACATATTTATGTGGAGTTTGTCCTATGTATTATAGTTGCTCTAACTACTTTGTACCTAATGAGTTTGGGTACCACTTTGTACTTAAATTTGTTTTAGGTACATTGGAGATGCATTGGAAGCTTGTCTCGATTACAAGGAGAAAGTCCTCATCATGTGCCTTTTGAGCCAAGCTTGGATGATCATGAGCACCTACCTTCTACTTCTTCAATGTTATCTCCGTAACAAGTATATATCTCATGCATACTCTTCTAGCCCTCAACCTTGTGTAGGTTGTTTCTTGGCATGAGTCTCTCGAGTTGCTTTTGATATTTTTTGCAAAGTTCCCTTCAAATCGTCTTTATTACAAATATGTGCAAGCCAGGATGATTACATAGTAAAGGGAACATATTTGATTATGTTCATGATTCATCAATTCCAACTGTGTTAATCTAGCAATTCTTCTTAATTTGTCTCATATGCAATATGGATGAATTTTCAAAATCATTTGCCGCTTGAGAGAGTGTTTACCATTCTCAAAGCATCTAAACTATCACTTATTATTTTGGGTATTTGAGATACTTTGAAGAGTGTGTGTTGGAAGTCTTCCTAAAAATTTAGCTTTGTGCTATGGTTCTAGGCAAAATTCTTATTGGTTTATTTTGACTTCCAAGTGAATATCATGTTCTTTACCTAGTACCTATTTTTTGTGTGCATGTTTCTTTGTGGACTTAGTGCCTACTTGGAAACTTATATACATGAGATTAGGTACATCTTTAATTGATATTCAAAATCTTTATTGATCACCTTTATTGCTCTCTTGATCATTTGGTGATCTCTAAAAGGCACAAGCTTTGCATTTGATTTGGTATCCTCTTGCCTCTTAATAAGCTTGTGAAACTATTTGATGTGTTTTCTTTGGTGTGCTTGTATGCGAAATACATGATATGCACTATGTGCCGCATACCTTGAAAGACTATGGGGATACCTAGGCTCATCCTTCTTAGTCTCCTAACATGTGTTTCCATATTACATCCATCCTTTCTCGTTTGAGAAAGTCTTTAATTATCTCGTTTCTTTTTGTTTGCTCAAAATTTGTTTGTTGCAAAGTGCGCTCTTTCTTTTTCCGTCTATGCACTCTTGCACCTGTTGTTCAAATTAATCTAGGAAGGAACGAGGATTCCATGCTCCGCAACCTATATTGAATTACAAATTCTTCATTGTGCATGTACCTTGGGGAGTTCCATCTTGATTCATTTGAACACTTGATTGCTTTTATCATAACATCTTCTTGTGTCCAATTGGTTTTTGGATCCTTTGATTGCATCTTTCGTGTTGCAATTGGCATCTTTCTATTTTATTTTTTTATTGATATCTTTTCTTTTGCATTCCTTGAATCCTCAATATAATTTGATCCCCTCCATGTATTCGTTATTGGATATATGCATTTCATTTCACTCATATCATGAGAAATGCATAATTTATGGGGAAACTCTTATTATATTGGCCTTCTAGATTTTTCTCGGATGCCAATGGGGGAGAGATTTAGAGGGTTTTAAGTGATTTAGTTCTTTTCTCTTACAACCTTGCTTTGCTTAGTGTGTTGCATGGTTGTTTTTAATTCCTTATATAAACCCTCGTAAAAGGGATTGTCATCAATTACCAAAATGGGGGAGATTGAAAGGGCATGTGCCCTCATGTATGGTTTTGGTAATTAATGACAATCCCTAAGGACTAATGTGTGTTTTGAGCTTATTGCAGGTATGGCTTAAAGTTGTCAAGGCATCACCTATATAAAGAAAGATGGTATCTTCCATGGGCTTGCAACAAGAAGATCCATTAATTTAGCTCAAGAAGGATGATGTCATGCCATGATCGTCATCATGGTTGACAAGTGCAAGACCAAGGGAAGCATGTCGGAGACATGAAGACGAAGCTAAGCAAGACTCTCCCATAATGGAGTATGGGGGAGTATATGGAGGAGTCTTCATGAAGCATGTGCTAGCAAGCGCAATCAAGAAAAGTGGTCCACTTGAAGAAATCAAGATCATCATCATCTAGCTCAAGTGGAATGCTCAAGGCCAAGGTATGATCTTGATAGGGCTATAGGATAGATAGGCGTACTATCAAGAGGGGCTCTCGAGTGAGTAACTTGATCGAATCTTTATGGAGAGCTCAAACCTTTGCATACTAGCATATCATCTTTCTTGTTTCTTATTTGGCTTTTCTCCTTGTGAGGTTTTGGAGCTTGTTGTGATCTTCATAACAAGCTCAAGTTCATCAAAAGCAAAGTTCGTTTGAAAAGCTTCTTGGTTTTGATGTTGGAGGTTTTACCGGTTGTTCCTTTTTCGAGAGGTTTTATGTTTCCCCATTTGGTTTTACCCTCCCATCTTGGACTATGATGTTTCTCTTCATTATCTTGTAGAGTTCTTCGTGGTGATTACAACGAGCCAAAAATCATCGAAAACGGAGTTCGGATGGTCAAGATATTGTCGTTTTCGTGTTGGTATTTCTGCAGTTTTCGGGTGCTCGGAAATCTCCGAACCGGGCTCGGAGATTTACGAATCGGGCGGATTTCAGTACTGATGTCGCCCAGAAAACTTCGGAGATCTTTCCGGAAATCTCCGGGGGTCGGAAATCTCCGGCCCTAGGCCTGAAATCTCCGGACTGAGCTGCTGTAGCGGCTAGATTTGTGGGAGGGGTATAAATACCCCTCCCCTTCTTCTTCCTTGAGTGAGCACGACTTTCCCCTCTCTCTCTTGCCATTGTTGACTTTGAGAAAGCTTGGACCCTCTCAAATCCTCCCATGATTCTTGCATATCTTTGAGGGAAAAGTGAGAGGAGATCTAGATCTACAATTCTACCAATCCATCTCTCCTCTAAGTGAGGGGAACATAGTGGATCTAGATCTTTGAGTTCCTTTGTGGTTTCCCCCTTTGTTCTTGCTCTCTTTTATCGCCCCATAAGTATTAGTTGCTTGTGGTGGGATTTGGGAGTGTAGAATTTGTCTCCTTTGTGGTTTCTTGGTTCTTCCTCTCTTATTCCCCCATAAGCATTTGTTGCTTTGTTGGAATTTGAGAGTGAAGGACTTGAGCACTTTGTGTGTTCTTGCCATTGCATCTTGCATCGGTTTGAGCCCTCCACGAGGATTCTTGGTGGTGAAATTCGTGAGCTTGTTACTCTTGGGTCTTGGACCCTAGACGCCTTAGTGGCCGCCTTTGTGGCATAGGACATTTTGTGGTCAAAGCCTTTGTGGCTAGTTGGGACCTTTGTGGTCAAGACCTCTTGTGGTCATTTGGGAGCCCCCAATTCAGTTGTGGGTGTGTGCCCCAAGGTTGTTGTACGGGATTGTTCTCCACCCCAAAGGAGTTCATAGTGGAAGGTGGACTCGGACCTTTGTTGTCGAGTTCATCGGAGAAGAAGGTGAAGCCTTTGTGGCGTTGAGCAAACCTGTTGTGGTTACTCACACCTCTCCAACGAGACGCACACCTTTTGTGGTGGAACTCGGGAATACATCCTCTTATCCGCGTGCCTCGGTTATCCCTATACCCGAGCTCTCTACTTATGCACTTTACTTTATGATAGCCATCGTGCTTGAGGTCATTTACCTTGCTATCCCTTTGTTGTTTGTGTTGCATAGCATAAGTTGTTGGTGCACATAGGCGAACCTAGTATATTTAGGTTGTGTCATTGATAAGTTAAACACTAAGTTTTATTCCGCATTATCAAGCCTAAATTGTAAAAAGTGTTCCTCGCCTATTCACCCCCCCCCCCTCTAGGCGACATCTTTCCTTTCAATTGGTATCAGAGCCAAGGTTATCTCATAATTAGGCTTTACCGCCTAGAGATAAATATGTCGTTTAGAGAATTAGTGCACAATCCCACTTATATATTCGATGGGACTAATTATGATGTTTGGAAAATTCGCATGCTTAATATCATTAGGGACATGGATCCAAATTTAGAGAGAATTGTAGAGGTTTTTCTCCTCCAAAGGATTCCCAAGAATTATCTTTAGAGGATGAGAAAAACTCTTATCTCGATACTCTAGCTTGTAATGATCTTTTCTATGTTTTGAGCTATGTAGTTCTTGCGTCAATCATGCCTTGTCGGAATGCTCATGAATTATGGACAAAGCTTGAAGATATATATGATGTGTCCAATACTACCAAGGATGATTGTCCTCCTTCCACCTCCAACCGGGATGAGCTCACATCTTCTTCCACTTCACCAACATGTGGCTTGCCACAAGGTAATGATATGGTGAGTACTGATAGAGATTGCATTCTTGATGGTGAATCTACTATTGATCATATTTCTCACCCATCTTATTGAAATGCTCTATCTTTGGACTTAAACTCCTCTAGCACCATAAATGCCTTACATGCTAGTGTCTATAGTCCTTGCATATCATGTAGTAGTTGCTTAACTAAATCACATGATGATATGATTTCCTCGTCTTGTTGCCATGATAAAAATATTTCTATTTCCTCTAATACTTGTTTGACTAACAATGTAGAGGAATCCAAACAATTGTTGGAACAAGACATGGACCTCAATGGTGCTTCAAGTAATTCTTCATCTTCCTCATCCATTACTCACTTATGCCTTATGGCTAAGGAGTCTAAGGTATCTCCTACCTTGAATTCCAACCTTTTAAAGAAAAAACATGCCCATGATAGCTTCTTAGAAATCATGACCATTCTTATTGAGCGCAAGGAGAAAATTGAGGCCTTGGAGACTCATTGTGATGAAGGATGGGGTCTTGCTCGTGATTCCGCAGGTGAGATCCACAATCTTGAGATTGCTCTTAAGGAAGAGCAAGAAACTCGAGTTTCTCTTGAGGAGAAGCTAGAAACTAATGAGGAGTTAAATAATGAAATGATTGCTAAACTCACTAAAAAATGTGACCATGCTCTTGCCAAACTAAAAATGGGCAAATACAAATCTCTTGAGGAGACTCTTACTTTAGAATTATCTAAAGTAAAAGAAACCCGTGATAGAGCTCTTGAGAAGCCATCAACTTCAAAAGAAAGTATAATGAGCTTGTTAAATTGTCCTCTTCTATTCCCAATGATAATGATGCTTGTGATACTAACTCCATTTCTTGTGAAGCATCTATTTTGAAGGAGAATGTTGAGCTAAGGACTCAACTTGAGTTGCTATCTAGCAAGTATGGGAAGTTGGAGGAAAATCATGAAAAGCTTTCGAGCTCTAATGATGATCTTCTAGGAACCCATGCTAGGCTAGAGGTTGCTCTTGAGGCAATCTATACAAAGGTAAAATCTTGTGAGACTCTTGTGATCACTAGCACAATTTCTAGTAAAAATACTTTATTGCCATGTGCTAGTTCTAGTAATTCATCCACTCACAACATTGTTACATCTTGTGATGAATTACTCTCGATGCCTTGTTGCTCTAACAATGTAGCATCTACTTCCTCTAGTATTTGTGTTGATACTAACCATGTATAGGAAATCAAAGAGCTCAAGGCACAAGTACCTTCTTTGAAGAAAGACTTGATAAAGGGTCATGAAGGGAAGTCCACCCTCGACAAGATGTTGAGAGCGCGAAGACTTCCTCATGACAAGAGTGGACTTGCATTCAACTCCAATATCAAGAACAAGTCCATTGACAATATGAACCAAAAGTTCATCAATAAGAAGGGTCAAGATCAAGTATTGATTCGGCCAAGATTGTGTGCTTCAAGTGCAAGGTCGAAGGGCACCATGTTAGATCTTGCCCCTTGAAGAAGAAGAAGCCTCTTAGTGAGAAGCAACAAGGGAAGCAACCTCAAATTAAAACTCATGCTTCCCAAGTTAAAGGATCTTCATTCCCAAAGAAGAAAAGAAAATGCCGAGTGTGCTACACATGTCGTGGGAAGGATCACTTAGCCTCTTCATGCACACATGGTAACTTATCCAACCCCACTATACTTGATCATGCTTATTTACTTCGGAAGGATAAGGTTGGGAATTTTTTTGCCAAGTATGTTGGTACTCAAAGTGGTGTCAAGAAAAGAACCATTTGGGTTGCCAAGCCTATTGTGACTAACCTCTTAGGACCAACTTGGTTGGGGACCAACAAGCTAAAACTTGATCAATAGGTGAAAATGGAGGACATTGGAGACTTGACTACATCATGAATAATTAAGGGATCTTCATCATTCATATTCTCTCAAGTCAAGTCAATTGGATTATATTGTCTTAGGATATATCCAATGCTCCTCCTTGCGGTAACTTGTATTTAATTCATATGTACTCATTGAAAGTTACATGCTCCCTTGCATGTGTTTGGTTTTGTACCTTACTAGAGTTTTATATGTGTTGTGCACTCTCCTTACTTTTGATTAAGTAATCAAGCTTGTGTATGATGGTTTGCACACCATGTATGTTTTTGAGCCTCTTGTCTATTTGCTTTCATCTTAATTGGCTCTTTTAGGGATTTTAATGGACAATCTCATTTTGGGGAGTGATGTGTCTTTTAGTAACTCATTATCCTCAAAATGTGTATGCATGAGGAATACCACTTAGTGGTGATATTTCAATATTATCTACTCTCTTTTGGGAATGTCTTACTCATGAGAAATTCAAATTCTAATGTCCATTAATTATCTCTTGTTGGATTTCTTTTGCCTCTTGTTAACAAAGAATGGATTATCACATTATGGGGGAGTAATAAGCTATGTGCATATTACAAGCCTAGAAAATGTGAACATGTGAGGTAGTGTCATCTAGAGTTGATATTGTTGATTATATTGTTCCTAGGTGGCATGGTACTCAAACAAGTTCCATATTTACTTAAATGCATTTTGTTCACCCATATTTTGGTATCTTGTTTGTGAGAGAGTTTCTTGATGCTTAGTATGATCATTGTGTAGCGCCCCATCTTTTAAATAAAGATGGAACACCTGTGTTATGTGCTAGTCCCTGGATCACTATCAGCACCACAGTACAAAATATATAGTATCATTGCATAAGTATCAAAATACTACATCGAGATCCAAAAATAGCCAAGTATAGCTTTATTACAAAGTGCATAGTCATGAAGACTAGCTAAAATATTCAGAGTTCACAACAAAATAAAAGCAATGGGCCTTCTCTTCTAGCATACGCCACAAGCAGACATGTTGGGTGTAGACTCGAGTCCAAACTTACTCCTCGTCAGAATTACCTGCACATTTGAATATGCAGCCCCCGTAGGAGGTCAATACAATGAAGTATTGGCAAGTGACTATGGTGGATAAATTATGACATGTCTAATTCTATATGCATATTTGGCTTGGTGGAGTTTGTAGGCTATTTTGCAGAAAGCCAGTTTTCTCCTATCTTTTGTAAAACACTTTTGTATCTCAAGACTTGGCACCAAGGGATGAAGCCCAAGTGCACCAATAATTCTTTCCTTAGTCAAATTTTACTTTATGAAAACCATGTTGAGATTCTTCCGTCCATCCTCGTCCAGTTGCTCGAAGTAGTCCATCACCGGGGACACGGCTGAGTACTCAGTTTGTCGACTCTGCAGAGGTTGTGCACTTTCACCTTAAGACTCAATTAACCCAGACATCCTATACACGCGGAGTGCATTAAGGAAAGGAGAGAATTGAGACAAGAACTTTCAGAAGAAGAATACAACCATACTAGCAAGACCCGTTCCACCTATCAACTCTACATCTGCTTGTCAAGCTGACAGGTTGCACTCTCACAACTTAGTAGTTCTAGACAGAGCCCATTGTCAGAAGGTTGCACGGGAAGCTTCTAAACTTGGAGGGACTTAGAAATCTCTTTGTTCCTGGGTGGCCGTCCACAAGTGCGCTTCTGGGTGACAACCACCATACTCATGGCCCTAAGTAGAATAGAAATTCATCCTAGGCAAAGACAACCACAAGCATGGTCCCAAAAGCCACTCAACATAAACCAAGCAACCAATTCCACCCAGAAGTGCATTTAAAGTTTTAACACTTAGCAATATTTCTATAACATGATAAGTAAACTCTTTTATAGCATAGCTAAGCATCTAGTAAAACTTTTGGTGGCTGCATGGGGAGGGGTGGCTACACACTACTAGGAATATTTTCAAAGTGTAAACTAACTTAGCATTATAAGATAGTTCAAAGTTTCCCTATCATGCATACTACTCAAAATCTACTAATAATGCATATAGAAAACATAGGATAGATTATGAATGTCACTTGCCTTGGTAACTCATGTTTATTTAATCATTTAAAATATTGAGCATATTAGTAGTTTTAAGTTCTAAAACCAATTTCTTTAAGTCTATTATGAGAAGTTTCAAATAAAACTCATGTTGCTGTAGCGTACCTGCACTTTAAATAAGGCAGATACCTGTGTATAGTGCAAATCCCTGGATCGATTCATTTGCACACACAGTTTACGATGTAATATCACAACAAAGGTCAATTTTATTACATCGATGATCCAGAATTACAAAATATTTGATACAAGTTGCATAGCATAAAGCTAGCATTGAAAAAGTACACAGCGGAAAACAATAGCAATGAGCCTCTATAACTTTTGCTGCCACAGGCGAAAACATGTTGGTTGTAGACTCGAAACCTTTACGAAACCTCACTCGTCATCTGATCAAATCTGCAATAAGAAAAAAATTGCAACAACGTGGGTCAGATTCCATTAAAAATGGAGTCTGGCAAGTGACACGATGGTGGACACTTATGGAATAACTCTAAAGCCTATATGAATATTTGGCTGGTGGAGCTCAAGGCTAATTTGCATAAAGCCAATTTTTCCTATTCTTTTGAAAACACTTTTCTTCTATTCGAGACATCCGTGGCATGAAATCCACTGTCTCATTCTACCCTTGTTCACCCATCAAGTTTATATTTTTGAAGTTGGAATGGTGGAATCCTCCATTGACGTCCTTGATCAGCTGCTCAAAATTGTCCATAACCGGGGACACGGCTAAGTACTTAGTTTTACACTCTGTAGAGGTTGTGCACTTTCACCATTGTACCCATTCAACCCAAGGTATCCTTTACACACCATTTGTGATAAGGAAAGGAGAGAATGAGACGAGATCTTTCAGAAGCATTTTCCCTCCCCATACTGGCTTGACCCGTTCCACCTAACATCCCCCTACATCTGCTTGTCAAGACGGAGAGAGTCCACGCAACATAATTGATCAAGCCAGAGCCCATATGGCAATGGCTGCACTGGAAGCAATCGTCACTTGGAGTTCCTTCAGATTCCTCTGTTCCTGGGTGGCCGTTCTCAAGTGTGCATTACTCTTTAGGAACCATAGAAATGGACCGAGTAGCCACTCAACATAAACCATCCGACCAATTACCACCCAGGTGTTTCATTCTTAACTTAGTAGAATTTAGATTTTCACAAAACAACATTTGCATAGCAACAATAATTCTACTAAGTATTGCATAGGAACCTAGACACAGGTATAAGGGATTCTACACAGGTTTATCATAGCAACACATGCATTTAAAAATACACTAAGTAATGCATAAAAATAGGAAGTTTATGAGGTGTGCCACTTGCCTTTGAATGTTGTCGTTGTTCACAAACTCTTTTCAACAACGAACGTTTGCTCTCCGTTTAATCTAAGCAATATAAGCAAACAACAATACAACAATCAACAGCAAGCAAAACCCACAATGCATACAAACACATACTAGATGAATAAATAAGTTTATAAAACTTTCTAAGGAAAATATGTCTATGCATGATGTGCAACATATTCCTAAGGCTAGAAATACTTTTCATGCCATGGAAATCTTTTAAATTTATGCAAGGCAATTTGGTTGGTCCCAAAAAGACTAAGGACTAAAGTCTTAGGTTGGATAAACCTACTTTGTTTTATATCATCTTGAATAAGCACTCTAATGGCTTAGTCTTGATGTGCAACATACTTAGAGAAAAATACTAAGTCATTTGTTCAAGATGATCACAATTATTATCAACTCTTTGTAAGTTGGACATTCACTATAGTGAGAGAGACAGACACCCGGCCAGCCACTTAAATTGTGGAACAGGTCTCATGTACGTGGACATGTAAGGTTTGTTTACAGGCCGCTTCATCCCACTATGCTGCTAGGATCCAACAACATCAAGATGATAACATCATGATCAAATTTTGTTTAAGTCTAGAAGACAAGATTAGAAAAGAGGGAAAGATAGAAAGAAGGATGTAGTTGTCCTCCAGGCTTCATCTCCAGACTTGTAACTTTCTTCTGGATGATGTCTTGATTGAGATCTTGGTAGTCTTGATGAATCTTCAGACTTGATGATTCTTGTATCCTTGAGGCTGGTCTTGGATTTCCTTAGTCTTTACGAAGTCTCAGAGGAGAAGGAAAGACAGAGAGAAAGACTTAGAGAATAGAAAGGGGGTTGGCCTTCTTGAACTTCTTCTCACTTTTCTTCTAAGTACTTGACATCTTGGGGATGCTTCCAGAGTCTGTTTTCTTCTAAGTCCTTCATGAACTTCTTCTTGATTTTCTTCTAAGTGTTGCCTCCTTGAAGATACTTCTGAAGTCTTGTTTTTGGCTAAGTCCTTCAATGGTCTTCTAGCTCCATCTTGAAAATTACTAAGTGTCTAAGTGCATAGCACTTTTCTCAAAATACTAAGTTTGAAAATAATCCTAACTTAGAGAAAACTAAAGAAGAGGGGTTTTCCTATGAGAATAAAATATGCTATGAATGAAATGAAATCTTATATCACAAGAAACATAGGAATAACTTTTGTGATTCCTTTAAATATATGCATGAATTTATAAATGCAATTTAAATAAATTCCTAGTTTTGGAAAATAAAATAAAAGGAGTAATTATAATATTAAAGTCTTCCTATGATTAATTTTTCTATAACAAAATTTTTATAATATGTGTTTAATAGACAGAGAGCATTTAATTAAATCTCTTGCAATTGGATTTAAACAAAAATAATGTTTCTATTAAAAGTTATTTCAAAATTAGTCAAACTATTCAAATTAAACACACAACCATGAAATCATTCAAAAATTGCTCAAAAATATTTTATAGCAGTGGCATTAATTTACAAATATTCCAAAGTTTCTAAAACATTTTTATTTGCAATTTTTGGATTTATAGATTTAAAGTTATTACAAATATACTCAAATTCACCATTTGAAATTTGAATATTTTATACTAAGTCAAATTTGAATTTTGTCTGATCCAAATTATTATACACATCCAGAGCTTTCGAAATATATAAAAATTATTAAATTTGGAGTTGTGGTTAAAAAGTTGTGAGAGATCTAAGTGACAGGGGTGTTTCTGCAAAACTGCCGATTAAATTTAATTAATAAAATTGTTTTCCACGTGGCAGCTGACTGGGCAGTGACGTGGTGCTGATGTGGCTAGCTGACGTGGATAAGTTATAGATCTGGGCCGTCAGATCTGGATCTGACGGTCCAGATCAGATCGTACCGCTTCGTTTTAAAGGATCTATTTACAACCGTACGATGAAGATCGGATGGCTCACCGTGCTCGTCCAGAAGCTGGCGGCGCTTCTCACTGGAGTTAGGAGCTGACGGCGGCGCGGGCTCCGGGGTGGATGTTCCTTTCGTCGCTGTAACGCCCCGGGATTTATCCCCTTTCGATTTGTGAGTTTTCTTTTTGCATCGACATGGCATCGCATCGCATTAATTTAATTTGTTGCATTTAAATTAATTTTCCCACGATTAAATTTAAATGCATTTCAAAAATTAATTAAAAATGTGTTATTTTTCAAATCTTTTAAAAATGTTAAAAATTAGTTTATTAAATTGTCATTTGAAAACTAAAAATATTTTGTAAAGGTTTCGTGTTGAAATTCTTTTTCTATTTTGTTTTAAAAATATAAAACAGGAAAATAAAAACGGGAGAGAAATTAAGGCCAAAAGCCCACCTAAGCCAAACCCTAAATTTCTCCCAGGAAATTTCTTTCCCACCCCCTGACTTTTTGCAGCCACCCTCCTCCTTTTCCCTGTTTTTGCGAAATAATCCTCCCATCTCTTCTTTCTCTTTTTTCCCCTCCTTCTCTTTTCTTTTCTTCCTTTTCTTTTCTTTTTTTCTTTTTCCTCCTCTTCTTCCCGCAGCGCACGAGAGAACCCAGCCCCGATTTTTTTCCCTGCCCGAGCTCGCCCCGAGCTCGTCCTCCCCGACTCCCTCTCGCGCTGCGCTCCCCCCACGCGCCCCAGCGGCCAGCGCCCCGCCGCCGGCCACCGCGCGCGCGCCCCGTCCCTGCCGACCGCGCCGCCGCTCCCCAGCGCCACGCCGCGCCCAGCGCGCCGCCGCCCCCGACGCCGCGCGCTCTGGCACGCCGCGGCCGCCGCCTCCCCGCCTCCGGCTCCGGCCGCCGGCCTCCCCGGTCGCGCTGCGCCGCGCGCCGCGCGCCCCGCGCTCCCCTGCCCCTGCACCTCGTCTCCCGCGCGCCCCGCGCCCGCTGCGCCGCGCGCCGCCGCTGCGCGCCGCCGGACGCCCTCGCCGCGCCGCTGCACCCGCCGCGCTCCACCTCCGGCCGTGCGCCCCGGCCTCCTCCGCGCCGTCCTGCGCCGCCGCTCGCTGCCGCCGCCTCCTTCGCGCCGCCGCTGCCGCCGCCGCCCGCAGTCGCCGCCTCCCGCATCAACCGCCCCCGCGCGCGTCCTCCGTGTCGTCGCTGCGCTCGCCGCCGCCTTGCGTTCCACTCCGCGCCTCCGCTTCATCCGCCGTCTCCGTCCGGTGGCCTTCCCGCGTCCGCCGCACGCCAGGTGTTCGACACAATGTCCGCAAGACCCCGGCGTCGCCATTTTGGTCCGAGTTGTCCACCCTTCGTGGTGTTGCCCCGTGCGCGTGCGCGCGCCCCTTCCGGTGTCCGTTGTCGTGGCCCCGAAGACTAGATGCGACAAGTGCGCCACCGACCCCGAAGCGGGCGCCCCGAACAACAACCACCCGGACGACTACCCGACCACTTCCACGACACCGACAAACGACGATGCCCCGGTTCCGCGACGACTACTTCCACGACGACGACTACCTCCTCTACGTTCCGAAGACGTCGTTTTCGAACCCTGTCTCTCCCGATCCAACGTGCGAACCCCAAACCCTAACCCTACACCTATTTTATTAAATGTCATCTATCTTGTGCATATCGCATCATAATTACATGTGTTGCATATCTTGGGTTTGCGAGTGTAGCTTTTCACCTAAATAATAAATATGGAATGTGTGGGGGTAATAAATATATATAATGCCCTATTCCATTTAATTTAATTAGATCATCCATGCCATGTGTTGCCATGCTAACCAACATTTAATATTGCTGGTAAATAAATAACTTGCACCTAAATATTAATTGTCGGAATCCCGGTTCCGCTTAATTTGGATTAAGTGCATGTCCCAATGCATCTTGCCATGCCATGCATCATTCTTCCATGATCATGCTGGATCTTTTGCCGTAGTTGTAAAATGCATCTTTTGCGCTTCCAGTGTTTGTTGCTTCTTCGCGGATACGACGTTGAGATGTGTGAGCCACGACAAGGTCTGCTTCCATGCGGGATTCCAGGCAAGCAAAGTTTGCTTGTTTACCTATACATTGTCTTTCATTCCCGCCGTTGATCTCTGCTACCCTAGTTATCGATTCTTGAACTGCGATCCCATCACATGTTTATCCTGCAGCCCATACAGCTTTATCCCCACATCCCATCACCTGTTGTTTGTTTATCTGTTGGCCTTGCGAGTCGTAGCGCATGCTTAGAGTTGTTTGTGCGAGTCATATGTTGGTCTTATGTTTTCATCTGCTTAGCATGATATATTATTCTATCTTAATAAAATGTTGTATTATATTGGGGTATTATAATTAAATGATAAGGCACCAGGCGGAAGGACTTGCGAGGTGCTTTGTTCTGCTCAGTGTCGACCTAGGAACTGAGATTTTGTCCTCGGATCCAATTTTGAGCGCACTAACCACTTGTGGGAGGCCCAATGGAGCCCCCCTCGACTTTGAACGGATCTACAGCTTGTCCATGTGCCGCAAGTAGTTCGGGTTTTACATTTGCTCATATGCATGTGCATGATGATGATGATGAGAGGTTATGTGATACGGGGGGTCATACAGGTGCGGTACGACACGAAGCGGACAATTCCTACTGTGGTTTGAGCCGCATGGTGGCGTAGTCGCAAACTAATGAGTCCGCAATTGAGATTCGGCCGGACTCCTGACGCGGGTAACAACTCATATGGGTGGCACTTGGACTTGCTGTAGTGAAGGAATAAGTCGTGTTGAGAAGCCCTGATGCTTGCTTGGGTTGATCATGCGAGTATGGGTACAGTAGTGCACCCCTGCAGGGTATAATCTTATCGATGAGCCGTGTCCACGGTTATGGACGACTTTGGTGATGATGCTGGCTAACAAGATCTAGACAACTTGCACCTATTTAATGTTAATTAAATTGACTAGTAATATAGAATTACTTTCACAATAAATTATAATTAAAACTGTTTAACGTGTGAGTTTCCCGAATTGCTTCCTCATACTTGGTTGAGGGGGTTAATTCGAGAATGGGTTATGATTGGTGTTAGTTGTAGTTGTTTACTTTATGCGCTCTCTTATCCCGCTCTGATTAGACGAAAGTTGTAGCGTGTCTCTTTAGGTTGCTAGTGCTGCTGCCGCTAAGTCCACCTCCCCTATATTTTGGGAGATGGTGTAGAAAGTAGGCAAGTCGGTTTTGCTTGCCAGGGAGTGCCCTGACCCTCTTTTGGGATGTGCTTTATGTGCAGTCAACAGGTTTGAAGTCTGACGACGTTAGCTTGGGAATCCCTCCGGCTTGGCTGGGCAGGGATATGGCGCCATCGCTTATCTTCAGGACTCTTAGTCCAATTTGCATCTTATCCTTAGATGGATACTATTCTGCTTCCGCTGTCATTTGTATATTTGTACCGTATCATTTGTATCTTGACTCGTTCGAGTCGTTGTTGTATTTATCTCTTTTGTTGTATCTGTGGATGTATCGGAACTGTTGTAATGTTATCACAATTCCACCCACATAATGCGCATGTTTCGGCGTGCACATTATGTCTGGTGGGCGACCTAAAATCGTTATTATGCGGATTTCGGCGGGAGCGCTTAAATCTACATAGTACCGATTTTAGGGCGTCACAAAGTGGTATCAGAGCCTTGGTTTCGATCTCTTTGTTGTTTCGATACGAATGGTTATCGAAGCAGCGGGTCCGCAAAAGCCTGTAGGATAACCTCGCTAACGGTCGTTGTTTCTAGAGTGTCGAAACTATTTGAGTAAATTATTTTTGAAAAATATCTCAATAGGTTTCTTTTACTCCTTATCTCAATTCTATTTCTCCTCTTACCTTATTTGTTTTGGAGTCTCTTCCCTTATCCAAACTTTCAAAGTTTTAGGATCCTACGTGTGGGTGGACGATTTCTTGCCTTTTATCCTATTAGGTTCGATCTTTCGGAGTCGTCTTCGTCGTGAGCAACAATCCCTTGTTAGTGGTGTCGAGAATTTCAAGGTGGAGCAACAATCCCTTGTTAGTGGTGTCGAGAAGTTCATCCCGGAGCGTGAAGACTCGATAGTTACCCCTCTCTTCTTGTGGTCTCGGCGTGGATCTCGGGACGCGATCCCTTGTTAGTGGTGTCGATTGTAACGCCCCGGGATTTATCCCCTTTCGATTTGTGAGTTTTCTTTTTGCATCGACATGGCATCGCATCGCATTAATTTAATTTGTTGCATTTAAATTAATTTTCCCACGATTAAATTTAAATGCATTTCAAAAATTAATTAAAAATGTGTTATTTTTCAAATCTTTTAAAAATGTTAAAAATTAGTTTATTAAATTGTCATTTGAAAACTAAAAATATTTTGTAAAGGTTTCGTGTTGAAATTCTTTTTCTATTTTGTTTTAAAAATATAAAACAGGAAAATAAAAACGGGAGAGAAATTAAGGCCAAAAGCCCACCTAAGCCAAACCCTAAATTTCTCCCAGGAAATTTCTTTCCCACCCCCTGACTTTTTGCAGCCACCCTCCTCCTTTTCCCTGTTTTTGCGAAATAATCCTCCCATCTCTTCTTTCTCTTTTTTCCCCTCCTTCTCTTTTCTTTTCTTCCTTTTCTTTTCTTTTTTTCTTTTTCCTCCTCTTCTTCCCGCAGCGCACGGGAGAACCCAGCCCCGATTTTTTTCCCTGCCCGAGCTCGCCCCGAGCTCGTCCTCCCCGACTCCCTCTCGCGCTGCGCTCCCCCCACGCGCCCTAGCGGCCAGCGCCCCGCCGCCGGCCACCGCGCGCGCCCCGTCCCTGCCGACCGCGCCGCGGCTCCCCAGCGCCACGCCGCGCCCAGCGCGCCGCCGCCCCCGACGCCGCGCGCTCTGGCCCGCCGCGGCCGCCGCCTACCCGCCTCCGGCTCCGGCCGCCGGCCTCCCCGGTCGCGCTGCGCCGCGCGCCGCGCGCCCCGCGCTCCCCTGCCCCTGCACCTCGTCTCCCGCGCGCCCCGCGCCCGCTGCGCCGCGCGCCGCCGCTGCGCGCCGCCGGACGCCCTCGCCGCGCCGCTGCACCCGCCGCGCTCCACCTCCGGCCGTGCGCCCCGGCCTCCTCCGCGCCGTCCTGCGCCGCCGCTCGCTGCCGCCGCCTCCTTCGCGCCGCCGCTGCCGCCGCCGCCCGCAGTCGCCGCCTCCCGCATCAACCGCCCCCGCGCGCGTCCTCCGTGTCGTCGCTGCGCTCGCCGCCGCCTTGCGTTCCACTCCGCGCCTCCGCTTCATCCGCCGTCTCCGTCCGGTGGCCTTCCCGCGTCCGCCGCACGCCAGGTGTTCGACACAATGTCCGCAAGACCCCGGCGTCGCCATTTTGGTCCGAGTTGTCCACCCTTCGTGGTGTTGCCCCGTGCGCGTGCGCGCGCCCCTTCCGGTGTCCGTTGTCGTGGCCCCGAAGACTAGATGCGACAAGTGCGCCACCGACCCCGAAGCGGGCGCCCCGAACAACAACCACCCGGACGACTACCCGACCACTTCCACGACACCGACAAACGACGATGCCCCGGTTCCGCGACGACTACTTCCACGACGACGACGACTACCTCCTCTACGTTCCGAAGACGTCGTTTTCGAACCCTGTCTCTCCCGATCCAACGTGCGAACCCCAAACCCTAACCCTACACCTATTTTATTAAATGTCATCTATCTTGTGCATATCGCATCATAATTACATGTGTTGCATATCTTGGGTTTGCGGGTGTAGCTTTTCACCTAAATAATAAATATGGAATGTGTGGGGGTAATAAATATATATAATGCCCTATTCCATTTAATTTAATTAGATCATCCATGCCATGTGTTGCCATGCTAACCAACATTTAATATTGCTGGTAAATAAATAACTTGCACCTAAATATTAATTGTCGGAATCCCGGTTCCGCTTAATTTGGATTAAGTGCATGTCCCAATGCATCTTGCCATGCCATGCATCATTCTTCCATGATCATGCTGGATCTTTTGCCGTAGTTGTAAAATGCACCTTTTGCGCTTCCAGTGTTTGTTGCTTCTTCGCGGATACGACGTTGAGATGTGTGAGCCACGACAAGGTCTGCTTCCATGCGGGATTCCAGGCAAGCAAAGTTTGCTTGTTTACCTATACATTGTCTTTCATTCCCGCCGTTGATCTCTGCTACCCTAGTTATCGATTCTTGAACTGCGATCCCATCACATGTTTATCCTGCAGCCCATACAGCTTTATCCCCACATCCCATCACCTGTTGTTTGTTTATCTGTTGGCCTTGCGAGTCGTAGCGCATGCTTAGAGTTGTTTGTGCGAGTCATATGTTGGTCTTATGTTTTCATCTGCTTAGCATGATATATTATTCTATCTTAATAAAATGTTGTATTATATTGGGGTATTATAATTAAATGATAAGGCACCAGGCGGAAGGACTTGCGAGGTGCTTTGTTCTGCTCAGTGTCGACCTAGGAACTGAGATTTTGTCCTCGGATCCAATTTTGAGCGCACTAACCACTTGTGGGAGGCCCAATGGAGCCCCCCTCGACTTTGAACGGATCTACAGCTTGTCCATGTGCCGCAAGTAGTTCGGGTTTTCCATTTGCTCATATGCATGTGCATGATGATGATGATGATGAGAGGTTATGTGATACGGGGGGTCATACAGGTGCGGTACGACACGAAGCGGACAGTTCCTACTGTGGTTTGAGCCGCATGGTGGCGTAGTCGCAAACTAATGAGTCCGCAATTGAGATTCGGCCGGACTCCTGACGCGGGTAACAACTCATATGGGTGGCACTTGGACTTGCTGTAGTGAAGGAATAAGTCGTGTTGAGAAGCCCTGATGCTTGCTTGGGTTGATCATGCGAGTATGGGTACAGTAGTGCACCCCTGCAGGGTATAATCTTATCGATGAGCCGTGTCCACGGTTATGGACGACTTTGGTGATGATGCTGGCTAACAAGATCTAGACAACTTGCACCTATTTAATGTTAATTAAATTGACTAGTAATATAGAATTACTTTCACAATAAATTATAATTAAAACTGTTTAACGTGTGAGTTTCCCGAATTGCTTCCTCATACTTGGTTGAGGGGGTTAATTCGAGAATGGGTTATGATTGGTGTTAGTTGTAGTTGTTTACTTTATGCGCTCTCTTATCCCGCTCTGATTAGACGAAAGTTGTAGCGTGTCTCTTTAGGTTGCTAGTGCTGCTGCCGCTAAGTCCACCTCCCCTATATTTTGGGAGATGGTGTAGAAAGTAGGCAAGTCGGTTTTGCTTGCCAGGGAGTGCCCTGACCCTCTTTTGGGATGTGCTTTATGTGCAGTCAACAGGTTTGAAGTCTGACGACGTTAGCTTGGGAATCCCTCCGGCTTGGCTGGGCAGGGATATGGCGCCATCGCTTATCTTCAGGACTCTTAGTCCAATTTGCATCTTATCCTTAGATGGATACTATTCTGCTTCCGCTGTCATTTGTATATTTGTATCGTATCATTTGTATCTTGACTCGTTCGAGTCGTTGTTGTATTTATCTCTTTTGTTGTATTTGTGGATGTATCGGAACTGTTGTAATGTTATCACAATTCCACCCACATAATGCGCATGTTTCGGCGTGCACATTATGTCTGGTGGGCGACCTAAAATCGTTATTATGCGGATTTCGGCGGGAGCGCTTAAATCTACATAGTACCGATTTTAGGGCGTCACAGTCGCCGTGCCTCCCCGGATGCGTAGAGGCCAGCTCCGGGCACGGCGCAGCACGGCGAAGGCGATGGGGAGGTCGGTTGGTGGCGGGGGAGCTCCGGTGCTCGATTCACTCCTCGCCGGAGTTGCGGTGGCGGCGGCCAGCCCCTGTCGACGACGGGGACGGCGTTCTGGCGCACGAGAGCAACACGACCCAGTTAGAAAAAGATGCGCAAGGGGAAAATAAGGAGAAAGAGAGCAGTGGGAGGGCTCGTGAGGTCTCGTACTCGCCGGAATCTGCAGAGGACGGCGGCGGAGGAGGCGAACTCCGGCGAGCTCGTGCGGCGGCCTGGCGGCGTCCTTGGGCTAGGGTTTTTGGGGCAAAAGACGCGGCGGTGTCCGGGGTATAAATAGGGGCTGCAGGAGTTCGAATCCCGCACGAATCGGAGAGGGAATCGTCTCCGATTCAATCTCCTTCTTCTGCGCTTCGTTCGGTTAGAGGAAGAAGAAGATCTGCTGACGTCAGCATGACGTCAGCCAGTATTTTCTTTTCTGATTTTATTTCTTTAATTCATATCTTTTGATTTAAAACTCCAAATGATGTCAAATAAATTTCTAAAAATTTGTAAAATTATTATCTTTCTGTTAAACCAATTGTGGGCATGTTTTGAATATTTTTAAAAATTAGTATTTTGAAATATTGCTTAATTACAAATTTGACACTTAAAGTCAAATTTGAATTTCTTTCTCATTTAAATTTTTCTTTGGCTAAAATAAATTTGTAAAAATGCCCACATTCCAATATGTTTGGGTTTAAGTTATTTAAACTCATTTTCAATTTCTAAATTCATTTTGGCTTTGGTATGATTATTAATGATATAACACAACTATATGAAAATGGAAAAGAGAAGATATAATGTATTCATTTTTAATTAAAAATAATTTGTGCAACATTATATTTTATAAAATGATAATGCATTTGAAACTTCATAACAACTTTGGACAAGACCTTTGTTTTAATTTTATTCTTATTTAGAATCTATTAATCATTCCATGCTTTGAAAAATAGATGAAATTCATTTAAGCAAATGAAATGTTTATTTGGCTAATTCATTAATTTAAATTCTATGAGGTTTTAAGGTTATACACTATAGGCTTATAATTTCTAAACTATATTTTGAACATAGTTAAAGGAATGAAAACCAGTTAGTAATTATATACCATTTTGAATAATCTTATATTTATGAATAGATATGGCTAAGTGGTTTAATTCAGATATTTATAAGGAACTAATTTACTTAAAATAAAATGGATTGATGTTTGTATAATATTTGTCAAATTATGTTTTAAGGTTTTAGAAACACAGTGGATAATAAAATGTTTAAACTGTGACATTTGAAATATTAAACTCAAATTTGAAGTCTTTCATAGTTGGTTTCCTTATGCATTTAATATTTTATTTTAATAAAAAGAAAAGTTTTAAATTTTTGTGATTTTTGAACATTATAAAATGTTGGGATGTTACAGACTACCACCCTTAAAAGGAATCTCGTCCCCGAGATTCGGAGAAGCTAGAAAGAAAGCAAGGGCTTGAATGATTCTGATAACTCGAGATGTTTTGAGAAATGAATTTTCGGACATGAAACTTGAAAACTGACAGTGAATGGTTTTTCTGATTAGAAAGATGAAAGGAAAGATAGTTTGAGATTTCTGGGTTTAAGTGACTGTGTTTGAATTTTTCTAGGTGGCTACCACACTTAAAAGAAAAGTTTTGTTGATAATTCAACATCCTAATGCACAACCAAAAATTCAAGATAATCCTCTACAAACAACATCTAACAAACATCAAGCAATAAGGTTCAAAACTAACAAACAATCTAGTATTGTCATATAGCCAAGTTGATATGATCAATACACTAACACGATATCGTCATTCTATTTTTGGTGGTGGTCAAATCTACCTCCTTCATGACTGCTTCAAGTTCTTGTTCAACTTTCTTGGATATCTTAGAAGTGTTGGTCGAATCCTGGTTCTTCAGTGGTCTTCCATATATGCAGAACTTCATGATTAATCGTAGCTTTTCCATATGAGCCAGCAGAAGCAGACTTCGACTATAAGAACATGGTCATCTAGAAAAAGATAAGAGGTTTTTAGAAGGTTGATAGTAGATGAGACTACGAGAAAGACATAGTGAAAAGATTTGTTTTTAGAAAAGTGAAGAAAAATAGATTTTCAATCCTATGGTCAAACCTATTTCTATCCAAACCTAGGGTTTCGAACCTACAGGCAACACAATGCTCTGATACCATCTGTAGCGTACCTACACTTTAAATAAGGCAGATACCTGTGTATAGTGCAAATCCCTGGATCGATTCATTTGCACACACAGTTTACGATGTAATATCACAACAAAGGTCAATTTTATTACATCGATGATCCAGAATTACAAAATATTTGATACAAGTTGCATAGCATAAAGCTAGCATTGAAAAAGTACACAGCGGAAAACAATAGCAATGAGCCTCTATAACTTTCATGCTGCCACAGGCGAAAACATGTTGGTTGTAGACTCGAAACCTTTACGAAACCTCACTCATCATCTGATCAAATCTGCAATAAGAAAAATATTGCAACAACGTGGGTCAGATTCCATTAAAAATGGAGTCTGGCAAGTGACACTATGGTGGACACTTATGGAATAACTCTAAAGCCTATATGAATATTTGGCTGGTGGAGCTCAAGGCTAATTTGCATAAAGCCAATTTTTCCTATTCTTTTGAAAACACTTTTCTTCTATTCGAGACATCCGTGGCATGAAATCCACTGTCTCATTCTACCCTTGTTCACCCATCAAGTTTATATTTTTGAAGTTGGAATGGTGGAATCCTCCGTTGACGTCCTTGATCAGCTGCTCAAAATTGTCCGTAACCGGGGACACGGCTAAGTACTTAGTTTTACACTCTGCAGAGGTTGTGCACTTTCACCATTGTACCCATTCAACCCAAGGTATCCTTTACACACCATTTGTGATAAGGAAAGGAGAGAATGAGACGAGATCTTTCAGAAGCATTTTCCCTCCCCATACTGGCTTGACCCGTTCCACCTAACATCCCCCTACATCTGCTTGTCAAGCCGGAGAGAGTCCACGCGCAACATAATTGATCAAGCCAGAGCCCATATGGCAATGGCTGCACTGGAAGCAATCGTCACTTGGAGTTCCTTCAGATTCCTCTGTTCCTGGGTGGCCGTTCTCAAGTGTGCATTACTCTTTAGGAACCATAGAAATGGACCGAGTAGCCACTCAACATAAACCATCCGACCAATTACCACCCAGGTGTTTCATTCTTAACTTAGTAGAATTTAGATTTTCACAAAACAACATTTGCATAGCAACAATAATTCTACTAAGTATTGCATAGGAACCTAGACACAGGTATAAGGGATTCTACACAGGTTTATCATAGCAACACATGCATTTAAAAATACACTAAGTAATGCATAAAAATAGGAAGTTTATGAGGTGTGCCACTTGCCTTTGAATGTTGTCGTTGTTCACAAACTCTTTTCAACAACGAACGTTTGCTCTCCGTTTAATCTAAGCAATATAAGCAAACAACAATACAACAATCAACAGCAAGCAAAACCCACAATGCATACAAACACATACTAGATGAATAAATAAGTTTTATAAAACTTTCTAAGGAAAATATGTCTATGCATGATGTGCAACATATTCCTAAGGCTAGAAATACTTTTCATGCCATGGAAATCTTTTAAATTTATGCAAGGCAATTTGGTTGGTCCCAAAAAGACTAAGGACTAAAGTCTTAGGTTGGATAAACCTACTTTGTTTTATATCATCTTGAATAAGCACTCTAATGGCTTAGTCTTGATGTGGAACATACTTAGAGAAAAATACTAAGTCATTTGTTCAAGATGATCACAATTATTATCAACTCTTTGTAAGTTGGACATTCACTATAGTGAGAGAGACAGACACCCGGCCAGCCACTTAAATTGTGGAACAGGTCTCATGTACGTGGACATGTAAGGTTTGTTTCCAGGCCGCTTCATCCCACTATGCTGCTAGGATCCAACAACATCAAGATGATAACATCATGATCAAATTTTGTTTAAGTCTAGAAGACAAGATTAGAAAAGAGGGAAAGATAGAAAGAAGGATGTAGTTGTCCTCCAGGCTTCATCTCCAGACTTGTAACTTTCTTCTGGATGATGTCTTGATTGAGATCTTGGTAGTCTTGATGAATCTTCAGACTTGATGATTCTTGTATCCTTGAGGCTGGTCTTGGATTTCCTTAGTCTTCACGAAGTCTCAGAGGAGAAGGAAAGACAGAGAGAAAGACTTAGAGAATAGAAAGGGGGTTGGCCTTCTTGAACTTCTTCTCACTTTTCTTCTAAGTACTTGACATCTTGGGGATGCTTCCGGAGTCTGTTTTCTTCTAAGTCCTTCATGAACTTCTTCTAGATTTTCTTCTAAGTGTTGCCTCCTTGAAGATACTTCTGAAGTCTTGTTTTTGGCTAAGTCCTTCAATGGTCTTCTAGCTCCATCTTGAAAATTACTAAGTGTCTAAGTGCATAGCACTTTTCTCAAAATACTAAGTTTGAAAATAATCCTAACTTAGAGAAAACTAAAGAAGAGGGGTTTTCCTATGAGAATAAAATATGCTATGGATGAAATGAAATCTTATATCACAAGAAACATAGGAATAACTTTTGTGATTCCTTTAAATATATGCATGAATTTATAAATGCAATTTAAATAAATTCCTAGTTTTGGAAAATAAAATAAAAGGAGTAATTATAATATTAAAGTCTTCCTATGATTAATTTTTCTATAACAAAATTTTTATAATTTGTGTTTAATAGACAGAGAGCATTTAATTAAATCTCTTGCAATTGGATTTAAACAAAAATAATGTTTCTATTAAATGTTATTTCAAAATTAGTCAAACTATTCAAATTAAACACACAACCATGAAATCATTCAAAAATTGCTCAAAAATATTTTATAGCAGTGACATTAATTTACAAATATTCCAAAGTTTCTAAAACATTTTTATTTGCAATTTTTGGATTTATAGATTTAAAGTTATTACAAATATACTCAAATTCACCATTTGAAATTTGAATATTTTATACTAAGTCAAATTTGAATTTTGTCTGATCCAAATTATTCTACACATCCAGAGCTTTCCAAATATATAAAAATTATTAAATTTGGAGTTGTGGTTAAAAAGTTGTGAGAGATCTAAGTGACAGGGGTGTTTCTGCAAAACTGCCGATTAAATTTAATTAATAAAATTGTTTTCCACGTGGCAGCTGACTGGGCAGTGACGTGGTGCTGATGTGGCTAGCTGACGTGGATAAGTTATAGATCTGGGCCGTCAGATCTGGATCTGACGGTCCAGATCAGATCGTACCGCTTCGTTTTAAAGGATCTATTTACAACCGTACGATGAAGATCGGATGGCTCACCGTGCTCGTCCAGAAGCTGGCGGCGCTTCTCACTGGAGTTAGGAGCTGACGGCGGCGCAGGCTCCGGTGTGGATGTTCCGGTCGTCGCCGTGCCTCCCCGGATGCGTAGAGGCCAGCTCTGGGCACGGCGCAGCACGGCGAAGGCGATGGGGAGGTCGGTTGGTGGCGGGGGAGCTCCGGTGCTCGATTCACTCCTCGCCGGAATTGCGGTGGCGGCGGCCAGCCCCTGTCGACGACGGGGACGGCGTTCTGGCGCACGAGAGCAACACGACCCAGTTAGAAAAGGATGCGCAGGGGGAAAATAAGGAGAAAGAGAGCAGTGGGAGGGCTCGGGAGGTCTCGTACTCGCCGGAATATGCAGAGGACGGCGGCGAAGGAGGCGAACTCCGGCGAGCTCGTGCGGCGGCCTGGCGGCGTCCTTGGGCTAGGGTTTTTGGGGCAAAAGACGCGGCGGTGTCCGGGGTATAAATAGGGGCTGCAGGAGTTCGAATCCCGCACGAATCGGAGAGGGAATCGTCTCCGATTCAATCTCCTTCTTCTGCGCTTCGTTCGGTTAGAGGAAGAAGAAGATCTGCTGACGTCAGCATGACGTCAGCCAGTATTTTCTTTTCTAATTTTATTTCTTTAAATCATATCTTTTGATTTAAAACTCCAAATGATGTCAAATAAATTTCTAAAAATTTGTAAAATTATTATCATTCTGTTAAACCAATTGTGGGCATGTTTTGAATATTTTTAAAAATTAGTATTTTGAAATATTGCTTAATTACAAATTTGACACTTAAAGTCAAATTTGAATTTCTTTCTCATTTAAATTTTTCTTTGGCTAAAATAAATTTGTAAAAATGCCCACATTCCAATATGTTTGGGTTTAAGTTATTTAAACTCATTTTCAATTTCTAAATTCATTTTGTCTTTGGTATGATTATTAAGGATATAACACAACTATATGAAAATGGAAAAGAGAAGATATAATGTATTCATTTTTAATTAAAAATAATTTGTGCAACATTATATTTTATAAAATGATAATGCATTTGAAACTTCATAACAACTTTGGACAAGACCTTTGTTTTAATTTTATTCTTATTTAGAATCTATTAATCATTCCATGCTTTGAAAAATAGATGAAATTCATTTAAGCAAATGAAATGTTTATTTGGCTAATTCATTAATTTAAATTCTATGAGGTTTTAAGGTTATACACTATAGGCTTATAATTTCTAAACTATATTTTGAACATAGTTAAAGGAATGAAAACCAGTTAGTAATTATATACCATTTTGAATAATCTTATATTTATGAATAGATATGGCTAAGTGGTTTAATTCAGATATTTATAAGGAACTAATTTACTTAAAATAAAATGGATTGATGTTTGTATAATATTTGTCAAATTATGTTTTAAGGTTTTAGAAACACAGTGGATAATAAAATGTTTAAACTGTGACATTTGAAATATTAAACTCAAATTTGAAGTCTTTCATAGTTGGTTTCCTTATGCATTTAATATTTTATTTTAATAAAAAGAAAAGTTTTAAATTTTTGTGATTTTTGAACATTATAAAATGTTGGGATGTTACAGTTGCACTCTCTGGACAGAGGGCATTAATAAATCTCTAAAACAATTGGATTTATTTGGAAAGAGATTTTATTAATTAAGTTATAGATTTAATATCCGAAAGCTAAACAATTAAATTCCGCAATTTAATATACACTAAAAGTACAAACTAATTAAACCATACTAAACTACACGAGCAGAGCTTCACGTGGATATAAAATTCATCAAATTTGGATGAACAGAACAAAAGTTATGAATTTTGTAAGTTTGTGTTGTTTTTTGTTTTTAAAACAATTTCTCAGCGAAAATAGAAAATAAAGATGCCACGCGGCGCTCTCTGATTGGCCGATACCGGTTCGCCGCGGATCGGCACGGGAGCCATCCGATCTAACTTACATCGGACGCTCCAGATTAGCGGGACGAAACGGTAAAGGAAATTGAATCGTGCCCGTCCGATCTAAATCTAACCGTTCGGATCTAAAGCCAGTGACGCGGCCGCCGGAGTAGTCTCCGATGAACTCATCCCGCGGTGGCGCCATCGTCGGCATAATCGTTTCCGGCGAGCTACGACGAGCGGGCAAGAACGGCACGTACCGCTACGAAGAGGAGGTCGAGGCGGAGACATTGGCGCGACAGGGGTCTTCGGCGTGCTTCCCTTCTCCTCCTAAAGCTCGCCGGAGATGGTGACGGCGGCGGTTTCCTTCGGTTGATCACGGACGCGATGATCTGGAGCAGTAGAACAACAGGGAAGATGTCAAGGACGTGCGCGCGCTAACTGGGAGTCGGAAGAGAGACGCGGGAGGACTCGAGGAGCTCTGCACTCACCGGAGATTGAAGATTTTGGCGGCGGCAATGGCGGACGGCGGCGGACAGTTTCTGAGCGGCCTGGAGTATCTTCTAGGGTTTTGGGGTTCGGGAGGAGGCGGCAGAGGGGGGGGGGGTTTATATGGGGACGGAGGGGAGCGATTAAATCGCGATTTGCCACCGGATTTTGATCCGTAACAGACTAGGGTTCGTTGAGTTTGTGTTCTTCACGACTTGGGGAAGATGACGAGTGGGGCCGGGCTGTCAGCGACTGAGAGGGGGAAGATGGGCTGCGGTTGGGCCTCTGTGCTGCGCGCGCGGGAGGAAACGAAGTGGGCTTCGGCCCAGATTGGGTCGGGCCGTTCTTCTCTCCCTTTTTTTTAACAAAACATTTTCTGTTTTCAAACCTTTAATTCAAATTTGATTTTAAAACTTAGCCAAAACTTTTCAGAAAAATTCATAAAAATATGTTTTGAAAAGCTAATTTAATTTATAACTTTTTGATATCATTTTACTAAATAAATAAAATAATAAAATACAGATTTGTATAAGGAGCTCAAATAGACCTCTTTATTGACCACAACTTTATTTAAATTTATAATTAAAATTCAATTTACTCTTTATGTGATTTCAATGCCATACTTTTATGATGCATGATGCATGAATGCAAGGTTTTAATTTTTGAGAAATTTGGGATGTTACAGACTAACCCCCTTAAGAAGAAGCTCGCCCTCGAGCTTCGGAAAGGTCAGCAAATAGGTGTGGGTGGTCTTCTCGGAGGTCATCCTCTCATTCCCAGGTGGCTTCGTCCTCGGTGTGATGATTCCACTGGACCTTGCAAAACCTGATGGTTTTGGTACGGGTGACTCTTTCTGCTGTCTGTAATATCTTGATGGGATTCTCTTCGTATGTCAGGTCACTCTCCAATTGTACCTCCTCGAGGGGTACAGCATCCTTTAAGGGAACTCCCATCATCTCGGGATGACATTTCTTCAACTGACTGACATGGAACACATTATGAACAGCAGACAGCACTTCAGGTAGCTCTAACTCATATGCCACTTCACCTTTGCGAGAAAGAATTTTGAATGGTCCAATGAATCGAGGTGCTAACTTTCCTTTGATTCCAAACCTTTTCACACCCCGAAGTGGTGATACCCTTAAATAGGTTCTATCTCCCACTTCATAGGTGACTTCTCTACGCTTGGAATCTGCATAGCTTTTCTGGCGTGACTGTGCTATTTTCAATCTATCCTTAATCAGCCTGACTTTCTCTTCAGCATCCTGTATTATATCAGGCCAAAGAAACTCCGTTCTCCTACACCACTCCACAACAGTGGGGTTGTGCATTTCTTTCCATATAAGGCTTCAAACGGTGCCATCTCAATGCTGACTTGGTAACTATTGTTGTAGGAGAACTCAGCGTATGGCAAATTATCATCCCAGCTAGATCCATAGTCGAGCGCACAAGCTCTTAACATATCTTCTAAAATCTGATTCACTCTTTCAGTCTGACCATCTGTTTGCGGGTGGAAAGCCGTACTGAATTCCAATCTGGTTCCCAAAGATTCGTGCAACTGCTTCCAGAAATGAGAAGTGAACTGGGTCCCCCTATCAGACACGATACTCTTAGGAACGCCGTGAAGGCACACAATTCTCTTCATGTAAATATCGGCTAGCTTTGCACTAGTATAAGTGGTCTTCACGGGTATGAAGTGAGCTATTTTGGTTAGGCGACAAACTATAACCCAAATAGAATCATAACCCGATCTGGCCCTTGGTAATCCGGTGATGAAGTCCATCCCAATGGAATCCCACTTCCAATCCGGTACTTTCAAAGGTTGTAAGAGTCCTGGTGGTTTCTGATGTTCTGCCTTTACTCGACTACATACATCACACTTAGCGATGTATTCCGCTATTTCTCTCTTCAGATTATTCCACCAATATCTCTCTTTCACATCCATATACATCTTGGTATTTCCCGGATGAATTGAATAAGGTGTTTCATGAGCTTCTTGCAGAATGAACTTCCTAATATCAGGGTCATTGGCCACACATACACGTTTTTCAAACCACAAAATCCCCTGCTCATCCTCATGAAATCCTTTAGCTTTTCCAGCACTTAGATTGACTTTGATCTCTTCTATTTCCTTGTCTCCTTTCTGAGCTTCACGTATCTTGTCCATCAAGGTGGGCTGTACAACTAATGAGGTTACAAACCCTTCAGGTACTACTTCCAGTCTGAGGTCCTTGAAGGCCTTGCATAAATCCTCGGGTAACTCTCCTGCTGTAAGGTCATTCACATACACTTTACAGCTTAGAGCATCGGCTACCACATTAGCTTTTCCCGGATGGTATTGAAGGCTTAGATCATAATCTTTAATAAGTTCCAGCCATCTTCTTTGTCTCATATTCAATTCCTTCTGTGTAAATATGTACTTCAAACTTTTGTGGTCCGTGAATACTCACATCTTTTTCCCATCACGTAGGGTCTCCAAGTTTTCAGGGCATGCACTACTGATGCTAACTCGAGATCATGAGTTGGATAATTTGCTTCATGTTTCTTGAGTTGTCTAGAGGCATAAGATGCCACTCTGCCTTCCTGCATCAACACACTCCCCAAGCCTTGGCGTGAAGCATCACAGTACACTTGGAATTCCTTCTCCAAATCAGGTAAGCATAGAACTGGGGCTGAAACCAGACGTTTCTTCAACTCCTGAAAACTGGCTTCGCATGCCTCTGTCCACTCAAATTTCATCTCCTTCTTTAATAATTCCGTCAAGGCCTTGGCAATCTTGGAGAAGTTTTCAATGAATCGTCGGTAGTATCCTGCTAGGCCCAGAAAACTTCGTAATTCACCAACATTCTTCGGCGGTTCCCAATTAGTTACAGCTGAAACCTTTTCAGGATCCACTGTTATACCTTCCTTGGACACCACATGGCCTAAAAATCCGACTTGTTCTAACCAAAACTCACACTTGCTGTACTTGGCATACAAATTATGTTCACGTAGTCTCTGCAATACCAGACGCAAGTGCTCTTCATGTTCTTTGTGACTCTTGGAGTAGATTAGAATATCATCTATGAACACTACCACAAACTTATCCAGAAAATCCATGAACACTTTATTCATCATATTCATGAAATAGGCTGGTGCATTGGTTAATCCAAAAGGCATTACTGTGTACTCATAAGAGCCATATCTCGTAACAAATGCAGTTTTGGGTATATCCATTTCTCTAACTTTCATTTGGAGGTACCCCGATCGAATATCGATCTTTGAGAAAACACAAGCACCTTCCAGTTGATCAAATAGTTCATTTATCTTGGGTAACGGGTACTTGTTTTTGATAGTTTGCTCGTTTATATCTCTGTAATCCGTGACTAGCCTCTGGGTTTGATCCTTCTTTTTAACAAATAAGACTGGTGCTCCCCATGGCGATGAACTTGGACGAATG
The DNA here is from genome assembly GCA_026929855.1 of Poa annua. NCBI lineage: Eukaryota > Viridiplantae > Streptophyta > Magnoliopsida > Poales > Poaceae > Poa > Poa annua. Next base: position 27,562,951 of record CM049432.1, read on the forward strand.
AATCCTTTCTGGATATGTTCCTCTAATTGCTTCTTGAGCTCTTTCAATTCATCGACGGCCATAGGATAAGGTCTTTTAGCTATTGGTCCTATTCCCGGCTTCAGTTCGATGAGAAACTCTACATCTCTATCGGGTGGCATTCCCGGTAGTTCCTCAGGAAAAACATCCGGGTATTCCTTGACAATAAGCACATCACCAAGGCTAACCCCCTTAAGAGAATTTAGCCTAACCTTCTTAAGTTCGAAAGTTGATCGGAACTTAATCTTCCTTTTCTCTGCGGTGGTGAGGGTGATTGCTCTATTTGCACAATCTATGATTCCTTCAAAACGAGTCATCCAATCCATTCCGATGATAACATCCAATCCTTGGGTTTCTAGGATGACTAAGTCTGTTGGGAAGGTGTGTTTTCCGATTTGCAAGTCTAACTGCCTACACCCGGAATTTACTATCATCTCTCCTCCAGGTGAACTTACCCTAATAGGTTTTCCTAGACTTTCCTCAGCTAACCCATGTTTGTTAACAAAAGCTCTTGATATGAATGAATGAGATGCTCCAGTATCAAATAAAACTAATGCTGGAAAGGAGTTGAGCAAGAACGTACCAATCACAGCATCAGGTTCATCATGAACTTCTTCCACATTGATGTGGTTCACTTGTCCCTTCTGGAAAGGATTGGGCTTGGAATTTTCATCAGCTTTCTTCTCTGGGCATTCAGTTGCATAATGTCCTGTCTTCTTGCACTTGAAGCAGGTCACATTAGACAAAGTCTTTCTTCCCTTCATAGTTAGGAAGGTGATTACCATTCCCATGATTATGGCCATGATGATGGTTTCCCCTGGATCCACCATTATTTCCATTGTATCCTCCATTGCTTCCTTTGTTCCCTCCATTGTGGTTATGACCATGATGTTTTTGGCCACTACCAGTGTTGGAGTGATTCCAGGGTTTATGGCTACTGACTTCAGAGGCGTGTTGTTTCTTATTTGTCCCTTCAGAATGAACCTTACTTGCACTGAACTTCCTCTTCCTATTCTCTTCCTTTCTTATGTTGTTGTCCAGGGTGATAGCTTGATCCAGCAGAGCTTGATAGTTTGGAGTATATGCCACAGACAAAGGTATTTTCAGTTCTCCCTTAAGTCCATTGAGGAACTTTTCCTTCCTCTTTGCATCAGTGTCAATGTCTTCTGGCGCATACCTTGATAGCATACAGAAGTCATCCATATACTCCTTCAGAGTTCTACCTCCTTGCCTCAAGCTGCGAAATTCCTCTTTCTTCAAGTTCATTATACCTGATGAGATGTGAGCAGTCCGGAAACCTTCCTTGAACGCATCCCAAGTCATGCCATCCAAAGGATGAGTCACTTGATAATTCTCCCACCACAATGCTGCGGGTCCTTCCAACAGGTGTGCAATGAACCTCACTTTTTCTGCCTCAGAACATTCACAAGTTACTAAGTCCTTGTTGACTGAACGGAGCCAATCATCCGCCACTATTGGTTCAGCAGTAGAGGAGAACTTATTAGGCCTAAGCCTTAGGAATCTAGCAAGTCTGTCCACTGGGGGGGTGGTGGAGGTGTCGGGTTGTTGTTGTTGTGGTTGTTGTTGTTATTGTTGTTGGTTGCTGCAATGAACTGAGTCATCATATTCATCAACTGAGCTTGAGAGGCCATCAGTTGTTGCATGACGTCGTCGTTGTTGGTATCACGACGAGGAGGCATCTGTAGGGTTTTTCAGCATAGATGAGTGAAAGATAGACAAAACTAAGAGAAGAAAAATCCTACCCATGCACAAAGCAACCAAGTCAACACAAACAACACTCATAAGACAACTTGAAAAGAAAAAGTCTACTTAGCAAAACGAAACAAATAATCTAAGTTGATTTAATAAAACAACAGAGTATGCAAACCAAACATTCTATCCTTGTCACACCACAAGTTGGAGATCAATGTTTTTAAAAAGAACGACGAACTAAACGAGGAAGAATATGGTGGTCCAACTACTAAGTCTAAACTTCGTCCATAACGTCCTCTTCATCTTCTTCGACTTCCTCGATGGTGATGCCTTCCTTCGTAAGGATCTCCTTGTAGTCATTTACCTCCTTCTCCAAGGCCTCGTTCTTCTCCTGTAACTTCGTCGTCTCCCGGTGCAGAGTCTCGATTGCTTCCTTCTCCAGGACTTCAATCTTCTCTTGTAGCATTCTCTTCTCACGGCGTAGAGTCTCGATCAAATCTCGATCAGCTTCGAACTCGACGTCGTTGCTCAGAATTTCATCCTTCAAGGTCTTGATCTCCTTGTTTTTGTCTCTAATTCTCTTTTCTTGATTTTGGAACTTCTTCTCTTGAGCTCGGAACTTCTCCTCTTGAGCGTTGGCCACCTCTTCTTGGGCTTCGATCTTCTTTTGGGTCTCCTTGACTTGTGCCATTATTTCATCATTCTTCAACAGCTCGTTGCGCCTATCCTCTTCGAGTTGCCAGAGGTGAAGTTCTAAGTCTTGGAGATATGGATACAAAGGTTCTGGTTTGTTTTTATCTTCCTTGCTAACAAGGTAAGGAATCCCATGTTCGTCACGTTGGCCAAGGTGAGCAAAGTAGTGGTCTTTTAACTCTTCCTGGAATTGCAAGCAAAGACGTCCTATTAGCTCCTGCGTGACGAGATTCAGCCCTTTCTCCAAGGAGTCACTAATCGACTTGTACTGAATGTCTTCGGTCTTGGGTTCAGTCTGGCGCCCTTGTTGGTAAAGGCGAATTCCCCATAAGTCTTCTTTGTTGAAGTGCTTCAGCTGGCTAGCCTTGATGATGGGTATTGGAAGTGCCAACAGTTCTACTAACTCTAGAAGATATCTTCCAAAGCGCATGTCCTTGAAGTCCTCCGCGGTTTGATACATGAAGAACGACATCCTTAAGTGATAAAGGTAGAGTTTATTAAAACAAGACAAAGGTAAGATATACTAATTGTGGTGTACTTAAGTACTTAGAAAAAAAAAGTTCTTTTCTAACAGGTGATCAACACTATTATCAACTCTTTGTAACTCGGATATTCACTATAGTGATAGAGACAGACACCCGGCCAACCACTTATAATTGTGGAACAGGTCTCATGTACGCGGACATGTAAGGTTAGTCCCGGGCCGCTTCATCCCACTATGCCGCTAGGATCCAACATACTTCAAAGATGGTAATATTATGATCAAAAAGAGGCTTAACCAATCCTAAGGGCTCGAACCTACAGGCAACACTTTTGCTCTGATACCATTTTGTAGCGCCCCATCTTTTAAATAAAGATGGAACACTTGTGTTATGTGCTAGTCCCTGGATCACTGCCAGCACCACAGTACAAAATATATAGTATCATTGCATAAGTATCAAAATACTACATCGAGATCCAAAAATACACATGTATAGCTTTATTACAAAGTGCATAGTCATGAAGACTAGCTAAAATATTCAGAGTTCACAATAAAATAAAAGCAATGGGCCTTCTCTTCTAGCATACGCCACAAGGAGACATGTTGGGTGTAGACTCGAGTCCAAACTTACTCCTCATCAGAATTACCTGCACATTTGAATATGCAGCCCCCGTAGGAGGTCAATACAATGAAGTATTGGCAAGTGACTATGGTGGATAAATTATGACATGTCTAATTCTATATGCATATTTGGCTTGGTGGAGTTTGTAGGCTATTTTGCAGAAAGCCAGTTTTCTCCTATCTTTTGTAAAACACTTTTGTATCTCAAGACTTGGCACCAAGGGATGAAGCCCAAGTGCACCAATAGTTCTTTCCTTAATCAAATTTTACTTTATGAAAACCATGTTGAGATTCTTCCGTCCATCCTCATCCAGTTGCTCGAAGTAGTCCATCACCGGGGACACGGCTGAGTACTCAGTTTGTCGACTCTGCAGAGGTTGTGCACTTTCACCTTAAGACTCAATTAACCCAGACATCCTATACACGCGGAGTGCATTAAGGAAAGGAGAGAATTGAGACAAGAACTTTCAGAAGAAGAATACAACCATACTAGCAAGACCCGTTCCACCTATCAACTCTACATCTGCTTGTCAAGCTGACAGGTTGCACTCTCACAACTTAGTAGTTCTAGACAGAGCCCATTGTCAGAAGGCCGCACGGGAAGCTTCTAAACTTGCAGGGACTTAGAAATCTCTTTGTTCCTGGGTGGCCGTCCACAAGTGCGCTTCTGGGTGACAACCACCATACTCATGGCCCTAAGTAGAATAGAAATTCATCCTAGGCAAAGACAACCACAAGCATGGTCCCAAAAGCCACTCAACATAAACCAAGCAACCAATTCCACCCAGAAGTGCATTTAAAGTTTTAACACTTAGCAATATTTCTATAACATGATAAGTAAACTCTTTTATAGCATAGCTAAGCATCTAGTAAAACTTTTGGTGGCTGCATGGGGAGGGGTGGCTACACACTACTAGGAATATTTTCAAAGTGTAAACTAACTTAGCATTATAAGATAGTTCAAAGTTTCCCTATCATGCATACTACTCAAAATCTACTAATAATGCATATAGAAAACATAGGATAGATTATGAATGTCACTTGTCTTGGTAACAAGAGGAACAAGCACAGCAAGAATAACAATCACAAGGACCTTCCTCCTCTTCACAATCTAGAGACAAACAATAAAACTAAATAAACACACAAGCATAACACTTAAAATATCAAGACAAAAATATGTATGCATGCTTAATATGCAATGAACTTAATAAGACCATATAATTACCATTTTAATTTCTCTGTTATTAATGCATAAAATGCAATGATCAATATTTTAATATTTTATTTAATCATTTAAAATATTGAGCATATTAGTAGTTTTAAGTTCTAAAACCAATTTCTTTAAGTCTATTATGAGAAGTTTCAAATAAAACTCATGTTGCACTCTCTGGACAGAGGGCATTAATAAATCTCTAAAACAATTGGATTTATTTGGAAAGAGATTTTATTAATTAAGTTATAGATTTAATATCCGAAAGCTAAACAATTAAATTCCGCAATTTAATATACACTAAAAGTACAAACTAATGAAACCATACTAAACTACACGAGCAGAGCTTCACGTGGATATAAAATTCATCTAATTTGGATGAACAGAACAAAAGTTATGAATTTTGTAAGTTTGTGTTGTTTTCTGTTTTTAAAACAATTTCTCAGCGAAAATAGAAAATAAAGATGCCACGCGGCGCTCTCTGATTGGCCGATACCGGTTCGCCGCGGATCGGCACGGGAGCCATCCGATCTAACTTACATCGGACGCTCCAGATTAGCGGGACGAAACGGTAAAGGAAATTGAATCGTGCCCGTCCGATCTAAATCTAACCGTTCGGATCTAAAGCCAGTGACGCGGCCGCCGGAGTAGTCTCCGATGAACTCATCCCGCGGTGGCGCCATCGTCGGCATAATCGTTTCCGGCGAGCTACGACGAGCGGGCAAGAACGGCACGTACCGCTACGAAGAGGAGGTCGAGGCGGAGACGTTGGCGCGACAGGGGTCTTCGGCGTGCTTCCCTTCTCCTCCTAAAGCTCGCCGGAGATGGTGACGGCGGCGGTTTGCTTCGGTTGATCACGGACGCGATGATCTGGAGCAGTAGAACAACAGGGAAGATGTCAAGGACGTGCGCGCGCTAACTGGGAGTCGGAAGAGAGACGCGGGAGGACTCGAGGAGCTCTGCACTCACCGGAGATTGAAGATTTTGGCGGCGGGAATGGCGGATGGCGGCGGACAGTTTCTGAGCGGCCTGGAGTATCTTCTAGGGTTTTGGGGTTCGGGAGGAGGCGGCAGAGGGGGGGGGTTTATATGGGGACGGAGGGGAGCGATTAAATCGCGATTTGCCACCGGATTTTGCTCCGTAACAGACTAGGGTTCGTTGAGTTTGTGTTCTTCACGACTTGGGGAAGATGACGAGTGGGGCCGGGCTGTCAGCGACTGAGAGGGGGAAGATGGGCTGCGGTTGGGCCTCTGTGCTGCGCGCGCGGGAGGAAACGAAGTGGGCTTCGGCCCAGATTGGGTCGGGCCGTTCTTCTCTCCCTTTTTTTTAACAAAACATTTTCTGTTATCAAACCTTTAATTCAAATTTGATTTTAAAACTTAGCCAAAACTTTTCAGAAAAATTCATAAAAATATGTTTTGAAAAGCTAATTTAATTTATAACTTTTTGATATCATTTTGCGAAATAAATAAAATAATAAAATACATATTTGTATAAGGAGCTCAAATAGACCTCTTTATTGACCACAACTTTATTTAAATTTATAATTAAAATTCAATTTACTCTTTATGTGATTTCAATGCCATACTTTTATGATGCATGATGCATGAATGCAAGGTTTTAAATTTTTGAGAAATTTGGGATGTTACACATTGAATATGTGAAGTCATCAAGAATCACTAGATAAGCATGTTTTTCAATTCTTATATTTTGTCACATGCTTATGTTTTGTGAATATGATCTTGAATACATTTATATGTCATGAACCACCGGGAACTATCTATATACAATCATTGTCTTTGACAAGTGATAATTATATTTGTGGTAAATGTATTGATCATATTTACATTGGCTTTTGTTCATAAATTGTCTTATTCTGTCGCCAAGTTTGTTTTGGTCTAACCACCCTTTTGTCATCCTTGCTTCATTTGGATCTTTTTTTTGCTCTACTCATTTTGTGTTGTGCTTTGTTTAGTTAGGACAAGCAAGGATCCCATTTTTGTGCATTTATATTTGAAGAATCAATTCTAAGTAATACACCATCCTTGGGGGAGCTATCCTACATTGAGTAAAACATCATCCTTTTAATTGTTATCGGGTCTTATTGCTTTTCTTGAACTTTGTGCTCAAAAGGATATATGGAGGGTAATGATGCCACTTGTGTGCATTTTGTATTTACATACAAGATCTGAAATAATGCACTAATCATTGGGTAGCTACTCTATACTCTTTAGAACACTTTTCTTTAAAGTGGTTTGGTATCTTATTCCTTTCTTTGAACATGACTAGTGTTTTAACGATATACATGAAGAGCAATGACTCCATTTATGTCCATTTTGTAATCTTATACAAGATCATATAATGCACGAATTGTGGGGGAGCAATCCTATATTGTTTTGAACATTAGTTGTCTTCAATTGATATTTGGTCTTTTCTTATAGGTGTTGGATCCCGATGACGTGTCTCGTTGGAAGACAAACATTGTTCGTGTCTTGCTAATTTTGTGCCATCACGATAAGTGTAGAGTGTCTTGGTTTACTCTATGAAACCTTTTTCTCCTTTGTGGAATTGGCTACCTCATTCCTTGTCTTTTAGTCTATCTTCTTGAATGAGATAAACTTTTGAGCATGTTTATTGGACGCACTTCTTTTGCTCAATAGTTTTGGCCTTGACCTATTTTCAATTGATATCTTTTCTCTTTGGTTTCTCCAAACATGTGTTGATTCGAGTGTTGGGATATAATGTGGACATTTCTTTTTCTTGTCACGTTTTTGTGTAGCTTCTTGATTTAATTGGTATTTTGTGCAAACTTATATCTCTTTTGGTTCTTGAAAGTTTTGTGCATGCATATTTACTATATACATATTTTGTCATGCTTACTTTCCTTGTTCCAATATATAGTATAAACTCCACCAAATCCTAAATGGCTAAGATGTGCTTGAAATTCAATTTCATATCAATAGGCACATATTTATGTGGAGTTTGTCCTATGTATTATAGTTGCTCTAACTACTTTGTATCTAATGAGTTTGGGTACCACTTTGTACTTAAATTTGTTGTAGGTACATTGGAGATGCATTGGAAGCTTGTCTCGATTACAAGGAGAAAGTCCTCATCATGTGCCTTTTGAGCCAAGCTTGGATGATCATGAGCACCTACCTTCTACTTCTTCAATGTTATCTCCGTAACAAGTATCTATCTCATGCATACTCTTCTAGCCCTCAACCTTGTGTAGGTTGTTTCTTGGCATGAGTCTCTCGAGTTGCTTTTCATATTTTTTTGCAAAGTTCCCTTCAAATCGTCTTTATTACAAATATGTGCAAGCCAGGATGATTACATAGTAAAGGGAACATATTTGATTATGTTCATGATTCATCAATTCCAACTGTGTTAATCTAGCAATTCTTCTTAATTTGTCTCATATGCAATATGGATGAATTTTCAAAATCATTTGCCGCTTGAGAGAGTGTTTACCATTCTCAAAGCATCTCAACTATCACTTATTATTTTGGGTATTTGAGATACTTTGAAGAGTGTGTGTTGGAAGTCTTCCTAAAAATTTGATGTGTTTGATTTGTTTACCATTCCAACTTATTATTTTGGGTATTTGAGATACTTTGAAGATGCTTTGCATTTGATTTGGTATTCTCTTGCCTCTTAATAAGCTTGTGAAACTATTTGATGTGTTTTCTTTGGTGTGCTTGTATGCGAAATACATGATATGCACTATGTGCCGCATACCTTGAAATACTATGGGGATACCTAGGCTCATCCTTCTTAGTCTCCTAACATGTGTTTCCATATTACATCCATCCTTTCTCGTTTGAGAAAGTCTTTAATTGTCTCGTTTCTTTTCGTTTGCTCAACATTTTGTTTGTTGCAAAGTGCGTTCTTTCTTTTTCCGTCTATGCACTCTTTCACCTGTTGTTCAAATTAATCTAGGAAGTAACGAGGATTCCATGTTGCGCAACCTATATTGAATTACAAATTCTTCATTGTGCATGTACCTTGGGGAGTTCCATCTTGATTCATTTGAACACTTGATTGCTTTTATCATAACATCTTCTTGTGTCCAATTGGTTTTTGGATCCTTTGATTGCATCTTTCGTGTTGCAATTGGCATCTTTCTATTTTATTTTTTTATTGATATCTTTTCTTTTGCATTCCTTGAATCCTCAATATAATTTGATCCCCTCCATGTATTCGTTATTGGATATATGCATTTCATTTCACTCATATCATGAGAAATGCATAATTTATGGTGAAGCTCTTATTATATTGGCCTTCTAGATTTTTCTCCCATTCCGGCAATGGATGCCAATGGGGGAGAGATTTAGAGGGTTTTAAGGGATTAGGTTTTAAGTGATTTAGTTCTTTTCTCTTACAACCTTGCTTTGCTTAGTGTGTTGCATGGTTGTTTTCAATTCCTTATATAAACCCTCGAAAAAGGGATTGTCATCAATTACCAAAATGGGGGAGATTGAAAGGGCATGTGCCCTCATGTATGGTTTTGGTAATTAATGACAATCCCTAAGGACTAATGTGTGTTTTGTGCTTATTGCAAATATGGCTTGAAGTTGTCAAGGCATCACCTATATAAAGAAAGATGGTATCTTCCATGGGCTTGCAACAAGAAGATCCATTAATTTAGCTCAAGGAGGATGATGTCATGCCATGATCGTCATCATGGTTGACAAGTGCAAGACCAAGGGAAGCATGTCGGAGACATGAAGACGAAGCTAAGCGAGACTCTCCCATAATGGAGTATGGGGGAGTATATGGAGGAGTCTTCATGAAGCATGTGCTAGCAAGCGCAATCAAGAAAAGTGGTCCACTTGAAGAGATCAAGATCATCATCATCTAGCTCAAGTGGAATTCTCAAGGTAAAGGTATGATCTTGATAGGGCTATAGGATAGATAGGCGTACTATCAAGAGGGGCTCTCGAGTGAGTAACTTGATCGAATCTTTATGGAGAGCTCAAACCTTTGCATCTTAGCATATCATCTTTCTTGTTTCTTATTTGGCTTTTCTCCTTGTGAGGTTTTGGAGCTTGTTGTGATCTTCATAACAAGCTCAAGTTCATCAAAAAACAAAGTTCGTTTGAAAAGCTTCTTGATTTTGATGTTGGAGGTTTTACCGGTTGTTCCTTTTTCGAGAGGTTTTATGTTTCCCCATTTGGTTTTACCCTCCCATCTTGGACTATGATGTTTCTCTTCATTATCTTGTAGAGTTCTTCGTGGTGATTACAACGAGCCAAAAATCATCGAAAACGGAGTTCGGATGGTCAAGATATTGTCGTTTTCGTGTTGGTATTTCTGCAGTTTTCGGGTGCTCGGAAATCTCCGAACCGGGCTCGGAGATTTCCGAATCGGGCGGATTTCAGTACTGATGTCGCCCAGAAAACATCGGAGATCTTTCCGGAAATCTCCGGGGGTCGGAAATTTCCAGCCCTAGGCCTGAAATCTCCGGACTGAGCTGTTGTAACGGCTAGATTTGTGGGAGGGGTATAAATACCCCTCCCCTTCTTCTTCCTTGAGTGAGCACGACTTTCCCCTCTCTCTCTTGCCATTGTTGACCTTGGGAAAGCTTGCCCCCTCTCAAATCGTCCCATGATTCTTGCATATCTTTGAGGGAAAAGTGAGAGGAGATCTAGATCTACAATTCTACCAATCCATCTCTCCTCTAAGCGAAGGGAACATAGTGGATCTAGATCTTTGAGTTCCTTTGTGGTTCTTCCCCTTTGTTCTTGCTCTCTCTTATCCCCCCATAAGCATTAGTTGCTTGTGGCGGGATTTAGGAGTGTAGGATTTGTCTCCTTTGTGGTTTCTTGGTTCTTCCTCTCTTATTCCCCCATAAGAATTTGTTGCTTTGTTGGAATTTGAGAGTGAAGGACTTGAGCACTTTGTGTGTTCTTGCCATTGCATCTTGCATAGGTTTGAGCCCTCCACAAGGATTCGTGGTGGTGAAATTCGTGAGCTTGTTACTCTTGGGTCTTGGACGCTAGACGCCTTAGTGGCCGCCTTTGTGGCATAGGACCTTTTGTGGTCAAGGGCTTTGTGGCTAGTTGGGACCTTTGTGGTCAAGACCTCTTGTGGTCATTTGGGAGCCCCCAATTCGGTTTTGGGTGTGTGCCCCAAGGTTGTTGTACGGGATTGTTCTCAGCCCCAAAGGAGTTCATAGTGGAAGGTGGACTCGGACAGCAAACTTGTTGTGGTTGCTCACACCTCTCCAACGAGACGTATACCTTGTGTGGTGTTACTCGGGAATACATCCTCGTCTCCGCGTGCCTCGGTTATCCCTATACCCGAGCTCTCTACTTATGCACTTTACTTTAAGATAGCCATCGTGCTTGAGGTCCTTTACCTTGCTATCCCTTTGTTGTTTGTGTTGCATAGCATAAGTTGTTGGTGCACATAGGCAAACCTAGTATATTTAGGTTGTGTCATTGATAAGTTAAACACTAAGTTTTATTCCGCATTTATCAAGTCTAAATTGTAAAAAGTGTTCCTCGCCTATTCACCCCCCCCCCTCTAGGCGACATCTTTCCTTTCACCAATGACCCTGATCTTAGGAACTGCAAGAAGCCCATGAGACACCTTATTCTACTCACCTGGGAAATACCAAGATGTATATGGATGTGTAGGACATGTTTTTGTGGAACAATCTGAAGAGGGAAATAGTAGAATATATCGCAAAGTGTGATGTATGCAGTCGGGTAAAAGCAAAACATCAGAAACCAGCAAGACTTATACAACCTTTGAAAGTGCCAGACTTGAAGTGGGACTCTATTGGAATGGATTTCATCACAGGATTACCAAGGACCAAATCGGGTTATGATTCTATTTGGGTTATTGTTTGTCGTCCAACAAAAATAGCTCACTTTATACCCGTAAAACCACTTATACAAGTGCTAAGTTAGCTGATATTTACATGAAGAGAATTGTGTGCCTCCATGGCGTTCCTAAGAGTATCGTGTCTGATAGAGCAACCCAGTTCACTTCTCAAATCTTGGAAGCAGTTTCATGAATCACTGTGAACCAGATTGGAATTTAGTACGTCGTTTCACCCGCAAACAGATGGTCAGAGTGAAAGAGTAAATTAGATTTTATAGGATATGTTAAGAGCTTGTGCGCTCGATTACTGATCTAGCTGGGATGATAAGCTACCTTACGCTGAGTTCTCCTACAATAACAGTTACCAAACCAGCATTGAGATGGCACCGTTTGAAGCCTTATATGGAAAGAAATGCACAACCCCATTGTTGTGGAGTGGTGTAGGAGAACAGAGTTTCTTTGGACCTGATATAATCCAGGATGCTGAAGAGAAGGTCAGACTGATTAAAGATAGATTGGAGATAGCACAGTCACGTCAGAAAAGCTACGCAGATTCCAAACGTAGAGAAGTCACCTACGAGGTGGGTGATAGAGCCTATCTTAGAGTGTCATCACTTCGGGGTGTAAAAAGGTTTGGAATTAAAGGAAAGTTAGCACCTCGATTCATTGGACCATTCAAAATCCTTTCTCGCAAAGGTGAAGTGGCATATGAGTTAGAACTGCCAGAAGTTCTGTCTGCTGTCCATAATGTGTTCCATGTCAGTCAGTTGAAGAAATGTCATCCCGAGATGATGGGAGTTCCTTTGAAGGATAATGTACCACTCGAGGAAGGACAATTGGAGAGTGACCTGACCTATGAAGAAAAGCCCATCAAGGTATTACAGACAGCAAAAAGAGTCACCCGTACCAAAACCATCGAGTTCTGAAAGGTTTAGTGGAATCATCACACCGAGGAAGAAGCCACTTAGGAACAAGAAGATGATCTTCGAGAAGACCATACTCACCTATTTGCTGACCCGTCCGAACCTCGAGGGCGAGCTTCCTCTTAAGGGGTTTAGTCCGTAACATCCCAAATTTCTCAAAAATTTAAAACTTGCATTCATGCATCATTCATGATATAGGCATGACAATTAAATCACATAAGTACTAAATAAAAATTCAATTATAAGTTTAAATAATTTATAATTCCATAAAGTTGTTTATTTATATTCCTTATAATATTTCTATTTTATCAATTTATTTGGTGGGCAAGTATGATACTAAAAGGTTCTAAAGTTAATAAGCTTTCCAAAATATATTTTTATGAATTTTCTGAAATGTTTTGAATAAGTTTAAAAATAATTTTTGAAATCAGTTTTGGAAAAAGATTTTAATTTGATAAAAGAAAATTTGGAATAAGGAGAAAAACGAGCCGGCCCATTCCCTAAGTACCGTGCGCGCGCTGCCTCGGCCCAGCAAGCCAGCCTAGCAACCCGCGCCCCTCTCTTCTCACGCTGACAGGTGGGACCCACCTGTCAGGTGGATCTTCAACCTCCGAACGCAATTCCCGCACGAGATCCTCTCTGATCTGGAGCAAAATCAACTCCAATTTTTGCGGGATTGGTTCCTTAGCCACCCTCATATAAACCTCCACCCCGCCGCCACTCCCCGAACCCCAAATCCCTAGCCACCCCGCCCCTAGGCCGCTCGGAAATCGAGTTTCGCCGCCGCCATTGCCGCCGGTGAGAATCGCCGCCCACGACCACGACCGTGCTCCCCGAGCCCCCTTTTCCCTCTAGTTCCTTTTCCTAGCACCGTGCGCAACTCCTTGACATCAAAGGCACCTTTTTACGCAGCCGAACGACGCACTCGTCCACGACCGACGCTGACGTCCGCTTCTCCGTCTCTGGCGAGGAACTAAGGAGAGGAGGAGGAGCCTGCGCAGCCACCGTCGCGCCATCGTCTTCAGCACGTATCCCTTCACCGCACGGTAACGATTTTCCCCTCCCGCTCCCCTTCTTGCGCGATTCCGGCGATGGCGCCGCCGCGGTTGGCCTCTAATCCTGGACCATTGGATATAGATCCAACGGATCTAGATCTAATCAATCTGGCGCGTCCATTTTTTTAGATCGGACGGATAACGTTCACAATCCACGCGAAGCGGTACAGGCGAATCACAGATCGCCACGTAGCCCCTCCTTTTCTATTTTCGGTAAAATTTAGTAAATAAAAACAGAAAATATGTAAAACTTGGAAAATTCATATCTTTTGATCTGTGAGTCTAAATTTGATAATTTTTATATCCACCGATAGCCCTACTCGTGTAGTTTATTTCTGCATCATTTGTTTTTCCATTTTATAACTATTAATTCGTGTAATTATCAGAATAGTATTTCAACTATTTAAATTCATAACTTAAATAATAATAATGCTTTTCTAATAAATTTAATTGTTTTAGATTGGCATTATTGTCCTCTGACCAGAAAGTTCAACTTGAGTTTTTTTTATTTGAAAATTTTTCATAAAAGAATGAAAGTTTGTAGTTGTAGAACCTTATTTTTGCTTTATTGTTTCCCAATATTTAATTGATAATTAAAATAAGAAATTGCTGCATGTTGCATTTCATGCATTTAATAACATAAAATGTTAATAAGAGTGTCTTGTTTTACTCATAGCACATCATGCATGCATACATGTTTATATTTTGGTGCTTTAAGTGTTGTAATGTGTGTGTATTTATTAATTTTATGTATTGCTTGTGCTAGATTGTGAAGAGGAGGGAGGACTTGCTTGTGATTGTTATTCTTGTTGTGCTTGCTTCTCCTGTTACCAAGGCAAGTGACATTCATAAACTACGCAGTATTTTCCTATATGCATTAGTAGTATATTTGAGTAGTATGCATGATAGGAATTTTGGACTATTTTATTATGCTAAGTTAGTTTTATACCTTGCAAAATTTCTAGTAGTGTGTTGCCACCTTTTACCATGCAGCCAATTAAAAGTTTTATTAGATGCTTTGAGATGTTATAAAATTATTTACATGCCATGTTATGTAAATATTTCTAAGTGTTAAACTTAAAATACATACCTGGGTGGATTGGTTGGTTTATGCCTAGTGGCTATTTGGGACTATGCTTGTGGTTGTTGTCACCTAGGATGAATTTCTATTCTACTTAGGGCCATGAGCATGGTGGTTGTCACCCAAAAGTGCACTTGTGGACGGCCATCCAGGAACAAAGAGAGTACTAAGTCCCTCCAAGTTTAGATGCTTCCTGTGCAGCCTTTTGACAATGGGCTCTGTCTAAAACAATTAAGTCGTGAGAGTTCAACCTGTCAGCTTGACAAGCTGATGTAGAGTTCGTAGGTGGAATGGGTCTTGCTAGTATGGTTTAATTATTCTTCTGAAAGTTCTTGTCTCAATTCTCTCCTTTCCTTAATGCACTCCACGTGTATAGGATGTCTGGGTTAATTGAGTCTAAAGGTGAAAGTGCACAAACTCTGTAGAGTCGACAATCTGAGTACTTAGCCCTGTCCCCGGTGATGGACTACTTCAGCAGCTGGACAAGGATGGACGGAAGAATCTCAACACCGTTTTCATGAAGTAAAATTTGACTAAGGAAAGAATTGTTGGTGCACCTTGGCTTCATCCCTTGGTGCCAAGTCTTTGAGAAACAAAAGTGTTTTACAAAAGATAGGAGAAAACTTGCTTTCTGCAAAATAGCCTACAACTCCACCAAGCCAAATATGCATATAGAATTAGACTTGTCGTTTATTATCCACCATAGTCCCTTGCCAATACTTCGTGGTATTGACCTCCTTCGGGGGCTGCATATTCAAATGTGTAGGTACTTCAGATGAAGAATAAGTTTGGACTCGAGTCTACACCCAACATGTCTGCCTGTGGTGCATGCTTGAAGATGAGGCTCATTGTTATTTGCTTTTCTTGTGAACTCTGAATATCCGAGCTAGCCTTCATGGCTATGCATCTTGTAATAAAGCTATACTTAGCTATTTTTGGATCTCGTTGTAGTAAATTGATACTTATGCAATGATACTTTATATTTTGTACTCTGGTGCTAGCAGTTATCATGGGACTAGTACTTAACACAGGTGTTACATGTTTAATAGAAGATGGGGTGCTATAGCTTTGAAACTAAGTTAAATGCTCCCGAGTTGAGCCATTTATCCTTCTGTGCATTTTTTACAATTTTTTGCAGTACCAATCATTGTCTCTAGACTGTGATTTGTGAAGCACTAACATCCATATTGACATTAACATTAACTATAATCAAAGAATTTTGCAACAGCAAGTATTTTTTTTCATTAGCAACCATTATCCTAGGATGTTGGTCTGTGAAGCACTAACCTGGAGGCTTATCAAAAAAAGATTCAATTTATGCATTAGCAAGCATTGTAGCTTGTGAAGCACTAACCCAAGTGTCTTGGCAGTATAATAAACAATCTAACTAAAAACTTGCATCTGCCTTAGCTTACTATGTTCCCTGGAACTGTAGTAGGTGAAGCACTGACTTCGCATCCATTTGGCATTCATCCTTGCATTATGACTTTCCTTTGGATCATTTATATTCAGTTCCCTTGCAAATGTCTTATACGGTTAATCCATTGGTACTTGAGCTTAGAAATGATTGCATCCTGCCATTTGAAACTTGTTTCCAAGATAGCACTTGTTCTAATAGTACACAAAACTACATTGAGTCCAATTTGAATGAACTGCTAAGTATTCAGAACTTTAAGCTCTTCATTATCTGCTTGTTGCCATTACCCTTCAATTTCTTTACTTGAGGACAAGCAAAGGTTTAAATCTGGGGGTTTAATCATCATCATTTATATACATTATTCACAACCCCAAAACCTTAAAACCTCACCTTTTTATATAGTCAGAACTACAAATATTTGCATGTCACATTGCTTTTCACTCATTTTACAGATCAGTGTGCAAAGGCACACAATCTTCATAACATCCATTATAGAAGTGAAGCAAGATGCAACATTCAATCTATACCAATACAACAGAGAAGATGCCCAAGATCAACAACTCAAATCCAAGCAAAAACCTGAAGTTCACTGCTGTTGTCTGAAAGTGAACAGTTCTGACAGAAAGTCTGACATCCAAACCCAAGGCCATCTTTTGAATTCCAAGCAATGCTAAAGGGAAGAAGAGAAGAGGGAATTCAAATCAGTTTGAATCATAAAGGAGAAAGATAGATCAACTTGGAGATTAAGGAAACCACAAAAGGCATAAAGGCAAAAAGGTGCAAAAGAGGGGACATGCCATGTGCACTGTGAGCTGTGGAAAGGAAGGAAGCTTCCTCCTTTACCAACTCGCACCTCTCCTCCACCACATTTGGAAAAACTGTATAAAGCCACCACTAGCTCCTCCATCTCATCACACCCATCCATTCCATTCCACCATTCGCATCCACTCCACTTTTCCACTTTCCACCAACCACCATCCATCAGCCCACCCAGAACAGGACCAAGAACAAGAATGAAGAACACGATGAACATGGAGAACAAAAGAAGAAACACAAGGCCTTGGTGAACTGAAGATCAAGATCTGCAACTCTTCCTCCTCTACTCTGCTTCCTCTGCCTTGACCAGATTTCAGTGAGCTAAAGCCAAGGATCTTTCCCCCTCTCTTTTGTAATCTTGAATGAACCTTGTATATCATCCATCTGCAAGTAAAGCAAGTAACACTTTGTTATTGCGGTGATTTGAGTGACACAATTCTCTGTCTTAACTGAAGATTTGCATGTTTTGATTGCTGCGTGTCTTGATCAGTGTGTGTAAGGCTAGTCCCTGCATACTTGTGTGTTGTAATTCTGTCCCTAATCTCTATTTGCTTGTTAACTCACCGTGATCTGGCTTGACAACCCAGAAAGTTGTGATCTTTGTGCTCTGAATTTCATCCTTCCTAAACTTGCTAAAACCCTCTGCTTGCAAGACCAGTCTCTGCAAGTTAAGTACGAAAATCTTATTCCTTGTCTAAACCCTGCTTAGATCCTTGCTAGTCTCTGAATTGATAACCTGGAGACTGTAAGTTAAATTCTGAATTTGTTTCAGTTAAATTTCTTTACCTTCTTGTTTAAAACCTGAAAACTTAAAGACTTGGTTTAGCTTCTACTAACCCTTAGAAACATCATAGACTTGTTGATCCCTATGGAGGCGATAACACAAAACCCCCCTATATTACATCCTGGTCAGTGTAGCTGCCAATTTGCGCTTCGAGTACTAGGGCGCAGTGACCTGGCCTGTACACAGACGGTGGATGATCTTCTCGACTGAACGTGATTGCAGTTTCGGACCCGCGTAGTTACTCTCGTACGGCTGGTGGTGCCATGACCGCCATGTTGATATGTCTAGTGTGAAGTGTTTGCTGTCTGTTAGATGGTCGTCCTTTTTGGATCATGTACGTTTGCCTCTGATGATTAGAGTATTGTTCTGTTGAAGCCTGTTGTACGTAATGTACTGCCCCGTGAGCTGATTCCTGGAGTCATATGATGGAGGAGGTGGTAGTGCTGCGACTTGGTGCGTAGGTACCATATGCTCGGATGTATTTCTTCTTAGTCACTTCGCATATTCGGCTGCCAACTGCTCGAATTCGCGACAGTTATCGATGGTATGGTTGTATGTTAATCTTCCAGTCGTTGGATCCTTGAACAAGTGCAATCTGCATGGATTTTCTATTCGTGGATCTGAGTGTCTCTACCAGTCTTGTCTTCTGTAACCTCCGCGTTGGTCACGATCCCTGTTGTCACGATGGTCGACTGGCCGATCGTCTTGATAGTTGCTGCTTCATGTTTCTCGATGATTTTTGTATTGACGGTTCTGCTGATCGTCTTCTTTTCTATCATCTCCAGTGCGATCATCCTGCAAGAATCCGGCTGCTGTGAATTTGACTTTGTCTTTGCTTCCATAATCGTAGTCGCGCCTTCTCCGCTTGTTGTCCCTGTCCCGACGATCTCGACTGTCCCGATGGTCGCAACGGTCACGATGATTTTGAGGTGAGTGTGTGGTTTTGCTCTGAACTGCATCTTCACCGTCCGCCCACTCAGTCGTCAACTTTATGAGTTCTGCCATTTTTTTTTGTTTTTGTCGACCAAGCACCTCTCTGAAGTCTCTTCTGTAGACCCCCATTGTGAAAGCGTCCATGGCTCTGTCTTCTGATATTGTGCGGACTGAGTTACGTATCGCGGTCCACCTTGTGATCACTAGTTGAAAACATGCTAACAATCCTGTTTGGTAAGGGACTCCAGTCCCGGTTTAGCAACCGGGATTAAACACCCCAGCCGATAGTCGCGGTAGGATCTGCAACCGGGACAAACAAGATCCACGTGGGCGCGCAGGCGAGCTGCTCGGCGATGACTTTTTTGTCCCGGTTTGTATTACAAACCGGGACTAATAAGTTCGAGGGGTTTTATGTTTATCATTTTTATTTTTTGTTTTCTGTTTTATTTATGATTTAAACTATTGTTTGTAAGCTACAATTACACACATCGTGTAACATCCCAAATTTCACAAAAAAATTAAACTTCCAAATTCATATCATTGCATGCATCATGTCATTGCATTTTTGCATTTGCATCATTATTTATAAATGTTGAAAGAATACAAAAATTATTAATTATAAAAATGTTATAAAATACTTGAAAAGGTTTAGTTTGGTAAGGATAAATTTTACAAAATTGTACAAATTGGTTTGAATCATTTTGGTGTCGCATATCAAAAGTTGTGTAATTTCAGAAAAGAAAGAACAAAAAAAAAGGAGAGCTCACCGTGCCTCGGCCCGTTTTCCGTCCCCCTCGCGAGCTGCGCATGAAGCCCAGCAAAAGCCCAGCAACAACTCGGCGCCAGCTCGCTCTCCCATCTCTCGCCGACATGCGGGCCCCACCCCTGACAAACCGTGTCACCCCCAACCTCTGGCAGAGGATTTTCGGTTCGAGCTCTTCATCGATCCGGAGATCGATTCCGAGCCATTTCAAACGAATTCTATCCCTTCCCCGCCCACCATAAATACCCCGGAACCCCTCCTCGCCTCGCACCCCAAAAACCCTAGTGAATCCGCCTCCAGGCTGCTCGAGATCGAGCTCGACTCCGTCGACATTGCCGCCGCCGTGGTCTTTGTTTTCCGGTGAGAACCGAGCACCTGAGAACCTCTCCTTGCTCTCAAATTCTTTGCCACAACGTTGCGCACGTCGCTGACAGCTTTTTGCTAATTTTTCTGCACGGCGTCGAGCGGCTTGTCCGCAACCGAGGAGCGCCGTCGTAGCCCTCAACTCCGGCGAGCAACTAGGAGACGAAGGGGACACACCAAGGTCTCCGAGCATGCCACCGAGATCGCCTCGACCTCGTCTTCATCCAGGTATGATCCCTCTGTCCAAACCCCTTCTAGAATGCGTAGAACGAGAACCCCGTCCATGTCTGCCGCCGTTCTTCGTCTTTTCCGGTGAGACTCTGGCGGAAGCGCCGTTAGATCTGCTACCGACGCGCCAGATTAGATCTCCTCGCGAAGGGGTATGAGCCAACCGGAAGCCGCCACGTCACCGACAACCGCGTCCATCCGCGCCCACTTATCCCACGTTCGCCGCGAAGCCACCGAGCCAACCGGAAGCCGCCATGTTGCCCGAGGATGTCTGCGCGAAGAATTTGTTCTGTTTTTCACAGATTAGCCCCTGCAAATTGTTTTTATCATTAATTTTCACTCCTTCATCCAAAAATTATAAAAAAATTGTTTTGGACAGCTTATGAAGTATAGAAACTTTTGACATCATTATATTTATATTTTATCTAATTAATTTTGTTTAATAACAGAAGTGGAATTAAAGGTAAATTAAGCATAACTATACATATAAAATTTATTCCTCATCAAATTGTTTTTCTATGAACTTGTAGGGCTAAGTACTAACTATAGGAATACTCCACTATTTTTGTTTGGAATATTTTAAGAGTTTTTGTGCAACTATTGTGATTAAAGGCTTTTGAGACATTAGATAATAAATAAAATTAATTAGATATTTTTTATAAATTTATTTTCTTCTTGAATTCGAAATATAAGAGTACTTATCATATTATAGCACCCTTGCCACTTAAAAGTACTTAGACAATAATTGAGGAGCTTTTAGAAAATAATTTGAACCTTCTAAAGTCTTAGTAAAATTTGACCACAAGTGTGTGACCTTGGTCCTTAGTAAATTTTGGACTAACAAAACTTGCCTCGCATTAACTCACATATTTCATAGCATGGCATGCATCTAGTCCTTAGAAATATTTTGCACATCATACATGGCCTATTTTCCTTAGTATGTTGTATTGTTTGCTGTGTTAGAATTTTCGGAGAGGACCAAGGACTGCAGTTGATGTTGCTGTTCTGCTTGTTGCCAAGGCAAGTGGCACACCCTCATAAACTTCCTAAGTATTTTTCTATGCATTACTTAGTGTATTTCTTATATAAATGTGTTGGATAGTATTGCTATGCTAAAACTACTATATCCCTTACACTAGTTGTGTCTAGAATCCTATTGAAAACTTGGTAGAAATATTGATGCTATGCAAAAGTTTTTTTATGAAAAGTTAATTTCTACTAAGTTAAGAATGAAACTCCTGGGTGGAATTGGTTGTATGTGGTTTTTGTTGAGTGTTGTCTCTTAGGGGTGACCTCTAAGGGATGGTCACTTGTGGAAGGCCACCCAAGGAACAAAAGGATCTGAAGAACTCCAAGTGAAGATTGCTTGTAGTGCAACCATTAGTCAATGGGCTTTGACTAGATGGATTAAGTTGTGTGGACTCGTCCCGACTTGACAGGTGGTGGTAGAATGGTTAGAATGGTAGCGCGTCAAGGCGGTATGGGATGGCAAAATGCTTCTGAAAAGTCTCGTCTCAACTTTCTCCTTTTCCTTAGCACAATTTGAGTGCTTGAGGATAGTTTGGGTTTGTTGGATCTAATGGTGAAAGTGCACAACCTCTGCAGAGTGTAAACTAAGTACTTAGCTGTGTCCCCGGTTACGGAAAGTTTTGAGCAGCTGATCAAGGACACCAACGGAGGATCCTATCATTCCAATTTCTAAGTTAAAATTTGATGGGTGAACAAGGGAAGATGAGGTTATGGTTTTCATGCCATACTTGTCTTGATTTTAAGTAAAGTGTTTTCAAAAGAGTAGGAAAAATTGGCTTTATGCAAATTAGCCTTGATCTCCACCATCCAAATATGCATATAGGCTATAGAGTTATTCCATTAAGTGCCCACCGTAGTTTCACTTGCAAGACTCCATTTTATATGGAATTTGACCCACTCTGTTGCAAATTATTATTTGTTGCAGAAGTTTCTGATGAAGAGTAAGGAATACGTTTGGGTTTTGAGTCTGCACCAACATATTTTCGCCTGTGGGGTGTCATGAAGATGGACGCTCATTGAAGTTTATTTCCGTTGCTTTACTGTTTGAGCTAGCTTTAAGCTATGCAAAGATGTATCGAACTATTTATTTTACCAAGTCTGGATTATTCATGTAATATTGATACAATGTTGTGATATTCATCATAAACTGTGTGTGCCAATGAATCGATCCAGGGGTTTGCACTATACACAGGTACCTGCCATATTTTTAAGTGCAGGTACATTACAGATGGTATCAGAGCTTTGTGTTGCCTGTAGGTTTGAACCCCTAGGTTTGGTTAGAAATAGGTTGGCCAAAAACTTAATTTTTACTAAGTATAAAAACCTCTATAGAATATTCTTGCTTTTCTCTACGTACTTTCATTTCTGTTCTCTTGCATTTTATCTCATATCCTTCCTACATAACTTAAGGATGAAGAGATTCGAGTACACTTGCGAGGAAGACTACCCGATGTCTCGTTTTGGCAGCATCTTGTTCGACATACTCAAGCACCTGAAGGTGCCAACACCCATGATCAAGGGATGCATACTAAAGAAGTTCAAGAGAGAAGACCTTTGGGGAATCATAATTTGTCAACAAGGACGTGAAGGCGAAGCACCCATTGAGACAAGAATAATGTGAGTCTCCATAGAAAGAGGAATCGACGTCGTCATTCAATACACAATAGGTAGTCTTTGTGGATGCTACTCCAAGGAACTTGAAGGACACTACTCCCTCCCTTTTGGCAGACGTAATGAAGAGGGATATCCTTGCTGCTATGGCACCGAGGACATGTGCAAGGATGAGTTCGTGAGCGATTACTTCCAAGGCTTAGAACTCTTAGTCTATGAACTTTACTTTGATTTCAATGAAGAACTCTACAGGAACGACGAGATGTGCGCCCAAGTCAAGGAGAATGAAGAGAAGATGAAGGGACAAGAGTAGAAGACCAAGGAACTAGAGGAGATATTCCAGCTACAAGAGAATAAATTTATAAGTCAAGAGAAGAGGGTCAAGCAAAGAAACAAGCAAATAAGAGAGTTGAAGGTAGAACTTTCCACCAATGAGGTGGAGCTTGAAGATGATAGCGACTTGATCAAGCGTCTCCGTGCTGAGAAGAAATATCTCCAAGACCAGAACTTAGAGTTAGAGAAGGAAGTGGCGGATCTCAGAAACATGCTAACCCGTGAAGGCTATGAGATCGAAGACGTTGAAGAAGAAGTGGATGAAGAAGAAGTTCCCATGATTGAAGGCTAGCATAGTTAGAGAGACTACCATTTTTACTTCACGCATTTAAAATTTCGAATTTCTAAGTTTAGGATCTACCAGTGTGTGGTAGAGCTTTATCTTGTTTTGTTTCTTTGTTTGGACCAGGACTAGTAAAAGTTTAAGTTGTTTGACTTTGTTGCTTGCTTGTTTGAAGTGTTTGTATGGGTAGAATTACTTCCTTAGATCTTTCTATCTTTACTTATCTATGCTTAAACAACATATGCCTCCCCGTCGAGCTCCTGAGAACAACAACAATGATGCTATGTAGCAGATGATGGCCGCCCAAGCCCAACTGATGACCATGATGACTCAGTTCATTGCAGCAACCAACAACAACAACAACAACAACAACAACAACAACAACAACAACAACAACAACAACAACAACAACAACAACAACAACAACAACAACAACAACAACAACAACAACAACAACAACAACAACAACAACAACAACAAAATCAACAACAACAATAACAACAATCCTCCACCACCACCACCCCCTTCCCCAGTCGACAGACTTGCCAGGTTCCTTAGGCTTAGGACAAATAAGTTCTCAAGTTCAATTGAGCCACTGGTGGCTGATGACTGGCTACGTTCTGCGCAAAAGGATCTGGTGACTTCTGAATGTGCTGATGCCGAGAAGGTTAGGTTCACCGCACATCTGTTAGAAGGACCTGCTGCACAATGGTTGGAGACTTATCAGGTTACTCACCCGCTGGATACCTTAACCTGGGAGGAGTTCAAAGAGGGCTTTCTTAATGCTCATATTTCCACGGGCATTATGAATCTGAAGCAGGAAGAGTTTCGCAATCTGCGTCAGGGAAACAGAACTCTTAAGGAGTATATGGATGACTTTCATGCCTTGTCACGATATGATCCCGAGGACATTAACACAAATGCAAAGAGGAAGGCAAAATTTCTCAAAGGACTTAGTGACGAGCTGAAGATACCTCTGACTGTTGCTTATGCCCCAAACTATCAGATACTCCTTGATCAAGCTATCACCCTTGAGCATAGCATAAAGAAAGCTGAAAACAGGAAAAGGAAGATGAACAAGCACTCCTCTAAACCTTCATTCAAGAAACACTTTGTTCATGATGGGACACATGGTTTTAAACATGGAAACCACACTGGGGGTAACTTCCACAAACATGGACACACTCATAATGGAGGATTCAAGGGAAATAATGGAGGATTCAAGGGAAACAATGGAGGATCCAATGGAGGACACAAAGGGAATGGAAATGCTGGAAATAATCATAACGGTCAGCAACGCCCAAATTTTGAAAAGAAGGATCTCAGTCAAGTGCTATGCTACAAGTGTAGCAACAAGTGACATTATGCTAATGAATGCCCCGAGAAGAGAGTGGACACTCCTACCAAGCCCAACCCTTTCAACAAGGGACATGTGAACCACATCAATGTTGAAGAAGTCCTTGATGAACCTGATGCTGTGATTGGTACGTTCCTAATCATTTCTTGTCCAACATTAATTTTATTTGATACCGGAGCATCTCATTCATTCATATCAAGAGCATTTGTTAACAAACATGTGCTAGCAGCCAAAAATTTGGGGTGTCCAATTAGAGTCATTTCCCCGGGAGGAGAAATGTTAGTATCATCTGGGTGTAGACAACTTAACCTTGAGATTGGAAAGCATCAGTTTCCAGCAGACTTAATCATCTTGCAAACCCATGGTCTAGATGTCATTCTAGGGATGGATTGGATGACTCAATTTGAAGGAATCATAGACGGTGCAAACAGAGCAATCACCCTCACCTCTCCAGAAAAGAAGAAGATCAGATTCAAGTCAAAATTTGAAATGAAGAAAGTTAGGCTTAATTCTCTTAAGGGGGTTAGCCTTGGCGATGTACTCATAGTAAGGAAATACCCAGATGTGTTTTCCGAAGAACTACCGGGAATGCCACCCGATAGAGATGTTGAGTTTCTCATTGAGCTTAAACCAGGTACAGGGCCCATAGCCAAGAGGCCATACCCAATGGCAACAGATGAACTGAAAGAACTCAAGAAACAATTATAGGAACTCAAGTTCCTCACCTTGGGGAGCACCAATCTTGTTTGTTCAGAAGAAAGATAGTACTCAGAGGCTAGTCACGGACTATAGAGCTTTAAATGAAGTAACCATCAAGAATAAATACCCACTTCCTAGAATCAATGACCTCTTTGACCAATTGAAAGGAGCCTGTGTGTTCTCAAAAATTGATCTCAGATCTGGATACTTTCAGATGAAGGTTAGGGAGTTGGACATACCAAAAACCGCTTTCACCACCCGTTACGGTCTGTATGAGTACACAATTATGCGTTTTGGCTTGACCAATGCGCCAGTATACTTCATGAATATGATGAATAAAGTGTTCATGGATTTTTTAGACAAGTTTGTCGTTGTATTCATCGATGACATCTTAATCTACTCCAAAAGCCATGAAGAACATAAGGAACATCTACATAAAATATTGCAAAGGCTTAGAGAGCACAAGTTATATGTCAAGTTCAGCAAATGTGAGTTTTTGTTGGATCAAGTTGGATTCTTAGGACACATCGTATCTAAGGATGGAATAGCAGTAGACCTAGAAAAGGTTTCAGCTGTCACCGACTGGGAGTCACCCAAGAATGTGGGAGAAATTCGTATCTTTCTGGGATTAGCAGGGTACTATAGGAGATTCATTGAAAATTTCTCCAAAATTGCTAAGGCCTTAACAGAATTGCTACAAAAGGAGAAGAAGTTTGTGTGGACTGAAGAGTGTGACACTAGTTTTCAAGAGTTGAAGAAACTTTTAGTATCAGCACATGTTCTATGTTTGCCCGGTCAAGAGAAAGAATTCCAAGTTTACTGCGATGCTTTGCATCGGGGGCTCGGAGGCGTGTTGATGCAAGAAGGCAAAGTGGTGTCATATACCTCAAGGCAACTCAAGAAGCATGAAGTCAACTACCCCACACATGACTTAGAATTAGCAGCTGTAGTACATGCACTGAAGACATGGAGGCCATATCTTTGGGGAAAATGTAGTGAAGTATTCACGGATCACAAAAGTCTTAAATACTTTTTCACGCAGAAGGAAATGAACATGCGTCAAAGGAGAAGGCTAGAATTGATTAAGGACTATGACTTGAGTTTCCAATATCACCCAGGAAAGGCTAATGTGGTAGTAGATGCCTTGAGTCGTAAAACTTATATTAACGGACTCACGGCAAGGGAATTGCTAGAAGACCTATGCAAGGGACTCAAAGATCTGAGGCTAGAGATGGTACCTGAAGGTTATGTAGCCTCTCTTGAAGTGCAACCTCTTTTGATGGACAAAATCAAAGAAGGTCAGAAGAAAGACAAATCGATGGAAGAAATCAGGAAGAACTTAAGTGAAGGCAAGGTCAAAGGTTTTCGATTAGATGCAGGAGGCAAAGTGTGTCGGGTTATGACTCCCAAGAACCAGGGGTAGTCACTTCCTGAAGTGTAGTTCGTGAAGGGGATTGAACACGGAGGTCTAGACCCTCGAGTGGCTCCGCGACGTTGCTCGCCGGACCCGAGGAAGACACACACACACAAAGGGAGACACCAGCCTTTACCCAGGTTCACGGCCCTCGTTGGGAGGTAAAACCGCTACTCCTGCTTGTCTGTATTAGATGTGGAAGGTTACAGTACAACGGAGCTTGCCGAGAGCCCCCTTGAGGTAGTTCTTGCCTCGGGAGGGAAGCGATCGTCTTCTTCCTCCTCAAGGCAGAGGCTTTCCTCCAAGTGTAGCTAGGGTTTACAAGGGTTGCAGTGCGCAAAGAGCCGACCCGTGCTACGATGGACGTCTTGCCCCTTTTCTAGGCGCCTCTGGCCTTCTCCTTCGGCTTCGCCTTCCAGGTGGTTCCCACATGCCAGTGGCAGGGTGGTGTAGGAGTCCACCGTGCTCCATTCGTCCATGGACTCGGTCCATTGCTGATAAAGGTGGGCCGGTGGCCGACCGGCGGCCGACCGCGATGCACTGCCCGCAGGGAGGGCAGTCTCTGAGATGGAGCCCATGATGACGTACTCTTTTGGAGGGTTGTGCTATCCACCCGCTTTATCGTTAGAGTAGAAGGTCCCGGCAGCTGCGCAGCAGGCAGAGTTGCTTTGTTGACCACTTTATCGCCAAGGACAGCGACGGAGATGCGTGCAACACTGCATGTGCGTGGCAGAGGCCACGTGCATCTTGCCGTGCTTGCTTGGCCGCGACGTTTCCCCTCAGGCGCAGGCAGGCCTGAGGGGAGATTCCTGAGGGGCTCCCTAGAGGCGGGCTGGCGCCTCGGGAGGGTCCCCTGAGGCGAGAGGTCCCTTGAGGCCCTCGTTTCCTCTTCAGGCCCTCGAGGGGAATTGCCTCTCGTGGGTCCCGCCAGGCGGTGACGCCTGGTCCTTAGTCGTTTCGTCCGACGGTCCCGCGTGCGAGGCCTGGGGGGAATGGGCTCTCCATACCCCAGTTCCCACTGGGCCGATAGTAGCCCCTAGGCCCATGATGGGCGGGACTGAGCCCATGGGCTCAGGCGAAGCGTCGTGGGCCCTTAGTACCCATCCGGCCCGAGCCACGCGGCACTTGGACGAATAACGGTCTCGCACGATCCGGGGCGCGAGTCGTGGGGGGTCCCACCACGTCCCGGTAACTGCTCCTCGAGGGGACATAAAGCCCGAGCAAGGCGGCAAAGAGCCGTTTCCGTTTCCAAACCTTCTCGCAGGAATTTCCGCTCTTCAGAGCTCTCCGCCTCTGATATCTCCTGCGAATCTTCGTCCCCCAACCCCTTCTGGCTTCCGCTTCCGCAACGATGGGCCCAGTCAAGAGCAAGAGCAAAGCCGCTGCGGGACCTTCCTCTTAAGCACAGAACTTAGAGGTAGTGCAGGGCGCGGCTCTCGAGGGGGCGCGCATGGATCTCCAGGCGCTGGAGAGGATTCGCCACTTGGTCGCGGGGCCGACCAACGAGCTTGGCGTCAGCGCGCTTCAAGCCGCTCGTATCGGGAGATTCGCTCAAGGATTTTATCCCATTTTTCTCCACGCCATCACCGTCGGGCTGGTGCCGCCGTACTCGCCTTTCTTGGAGGCAGTACTGGAATTCTACCAAATTCAACTCCTCCACCTTCATCCAAACTCCGTACTCATCCTGTCCATCTTTTCCTACCTTTGCGAGGCTTATCTTGGCGTGCGCCCCTCGGTAGCGCTCTTCCGGAACTTCTACTCGCTGCGGTGCACGACTGGCGGCGAGCGGACTAGGTGCGTTTCCTTCCGCATCGCGGACGGTATGGGGAGCGTGTATATTCCCATGTCGTGGAGCGGAGACAAGCCTGTCACGACCCTGCTCAAGAAGGTGGGTGACTTTCGACAGAGGTGGTTGCTCATTGGCGTCCAGTCGCCCTGCGCGTTCTTAGACGTCCCGGAGGCGCAGCCCGTGAAGAATCATCACTGGTGCAAATCTGCCCTTTGGGGCGCGGATAACACACACCTGGTGGGGCGCTTGGGCTTTCTCCGCGAGGAAGGCCTCACTGGTCAGATAGTCGCGGCAGACTTTGTGGCGCGCCGCATCGCGCCCCTTCAGGCACATTCGGAGCCGATGTGGATGTACAATGGCCCCTCGGACCCAATGCGGCTTCACCCTGAGGATCAAGATTCGGAGGTTGTCGACGCCATCCTGAACATCCTCTTTGCCAAGCCAGAGATGCCCAAGAAGATCGCCGGCTCCTTGCATCCTCTACACCAGATCCCGTTGGGCGATCGCATGGACATCTTGGACGGAATGCCTGAGTTTACTCCGTATGGTCAGGCAGGGGTGATAGACCAGGTGGTTGTTCCGTTGGCACATGTAGCTGTCGGTATTATCTCTTCATCAGCCACCCATGCCTGGAGTGGCGGGGCTGAGACCGCGACGGAAGGGGCGTTTCCCGCGAGGTACAAGCCCTTCACCGCCGAGATCTGCGACATTTCGTCAGGGGATGACGACACCTTTGCTGTGGTGCCCTCGCGCCCCGCGGAGGAAGTGACCGAGGCTGGGTCGTCCTCCGAGGCAAGTGCTTGGTCGGGGAGGCGCGAACCTCGCACCAAGGCCGCGGTGGACCGCTCTGTGGTAAGGAAAGCGGGGACGCCTCCCGGGAGACCAGGCGCCAAGACCACGCCTTCCTGGCACTCTCGAGGCCTGACATGGGTCGACGCCGGGGCTTCCCCTTCAGGGTTAGCATTTAGGGCATCTGGCCATTCTTGGCTCGTGCTTTTTCCCTCCTGCTTTGCCCTCTCCTGACTGTATTTTCCTATGCTTTTATCAGTGATCTTGTGCCCGCGAAGCGCCGCCGGCTTCGCGAGGCTGCAGACGCGAAGAAAATCACAGCAGGGGCAGGAGGAGTCGGTGGTCACTCGAGGCCTGCGGGGACGGCCACCTCAGACCCTGCTGGAGGGGCTCCTCAAGCGGAGGTGGCCGCGCCCCCGGTGGGGACGGTTGAGCCTCAAGAGGAGGTGGGCGCACCGCGTACAGTGGCATCTTCATCGCTTCTCGAGCCACTAGGGGTGGAAAGTGCGGAGGAGAAAGCTTCCACGCCACATCGCGCTCCTACTCCCCCTCGCGCGGTTACGCCTCGGCGTGAGGCAGCTCCGCCCTGCGAGCCAACCCCGCCACACGAGTTTACGCGGATGCACGCGTCGTCTCCACCGTGCACGCCCGAGGCTCCCATGCCGCGCCCGGAGGAAACGATCGTGGCGCCAGCAGGCGCCAGTGCGTCTGTAGGAGGGGGTTCTTCTTCGCCTTCTCGTCCCGCCGGAGAATATGAGCATCTTATTGGCTCGAGGTCCGAACCGGAGGCTGGCGCGGACGGAGGTGGAGCCACACCCAGCCCCCGGGCTCGACCTGGGGCCGGTCTTACGGGACCGGCCGCCGTGGCGGGGCCCTCTTCTAGCCAGGAGCTGGTTCTCCGAGGCTGGGATTGGAGCGCGGGACGCCGCGAAGTGGCGTTCAGTCTCGTGCGAGAGTCCTTGGAGGGCCTGGAGGCGCATCTCGCCCTCGATGACGTGCAACTCGCCCAGCAGCAGGAGGAGCTGTCGAGGTCGTGGGCATCCTTCCATGCGGCGGTTGAGGCGCGCCGGCTGGAGGATGAGGAGCTGCAAGCCGCACGTGAGGAGGCCACCCGCTTCGCCAAGGAGATCCACGAGGAGGCTATTCGCGACGCCGCAGAGCTCCTCGAGCCCCTTCAGGCGGAACGCGATGCCGCGACGGAGCTCTTGCGCGAGGCCAGGGCAGAGCGCGAGGCGATGGAGAGCTCGCTGGCGCAGAAGCGCCGCGGGCTGGGTCGGCTGGAGTCCCAACTGCTATCCGCCCACCAGGCCGCGCAGGCCGCTGTGGAAGACGATCGCCATAGCCTGGCCGAGCGAGTGCGGCAGCTGGCCCTCATGGGGAGGGAGCAGCAGAGGTACGAGGAGCAACGTCTTCGGGCGGAGAAAGACTTGATCATCTGGCGCGAGGCCCTCGAGGCACGCGAGGGAAGCCTGGCCCAGGTGACCTCGAAGTTCGACGAGCATATCGATGCCCAGAATCATTCTTACGAGCGCATCGAGCGGCGTCTCACCAAGAAGACAAAGGCGGCTAGGAAGGCCCTCGTGGAGCACGAGAGACAGTTCCGCCGGGCTCTCCTTCAGAAGTACCGTGCTCGAGTCCAGAAGCGGGAGGACCGCCTCAAGGCCAAGCATGTTGCGGACGTTCAGCGGCTTGCCGAACTCAAGAAGGCCAACTCCAAACTGGTGCGCCGCCTCAAGCGCGCCAAGGCTGGCCGCGCCGAGCGGAGGAAGCTCGCGACGATGCAGTTCGGGGCCTTGGTCTTCCAGTCGAGGTCGTGGAAGAACAGGTGGCCCCGGCAAGGGAGCGGGCGAAGGAAACGCCGGACCCAGTCCAGGCGGCCAGCATGCTCGCGAGGCAGAGTGAGCTGAGATTTAAGGCGTTGGTCGAACGCGGCGACGAGCTTGCGGCGCAGCTTGGCGCGGAGGCGCCGTGCTCCGGAAGCCGTGGCTATGACGCCGCCATGTACTTGGCCTATTTCGACCAGCTCTTCACGGCACTTGAGGGCCCCGCCACCGAGCTTCGCGGGATGATCGAGGACGAGAGCCGGCAGCTCTTGGTGGTGGTTGTAGACGTATCTTCACCAACCTCAAGCTCCTTACGTCCGGCTTTGACCTCTTCTCTGTGACCGAAGCTGCCCAAGGCGAGGACGCGCAGCGGGTCTCATGCTCCCTCCGCGAGCAGGTGGACGCCTTCTACAACCGCTTCAGGCGCGCGGAGGCTGCACCGAAGGACAGCGAGGAGGAGGCCTGCTCTGCTGAGGCTGAAGAGGGTGCCGCGGAGTAGATCCGAGGCGGTGTTGCTTCCCCATGAGCTCTTTTCTATTGCGTCTGCGAGCGCTTGTATCTGCAACAGCTGTGTGTTTAGACATTTTTAAGACTTTTGGCCTGTAATATACTCTTCAATTGTTTTTTAATTCGAGCTTGTTTGCCCCTAGTGAGGTCTTTTTGGACTCATCTTCATGCCTATTTGTTTTCTGCGTCGGTAGGTCCCATCTCTTCGTGACATGACTCTGCCACTTCGGTATGCTGGAGCGATGACTCCGCAAGGCCGGGGGGAGTTTAGGCCTAGGAGAGGTAAGAGCCCTGAGTCTCGATGCTCAAGTGCCCCCCTTAGACGTGCGAGTAGTCCATGAAGTGTAAGGGAAAGCGAAGTCGCTTGAGGGGCAAATGCGCGCTAGGGAGAGAAAAACGCTCTTAAAGCGTGGGTGCGAGACTTAGCGTCTTGAGGTTTTCGCCCTGCGAAGGCCTTTCGCCCGGCGAGGTTGCCCGCTTGAGGGGTCGCTCCTGAGGAGGCTTTTTGCTTGGCGAGGTTGCCCCCTTGAGGGGTCGCTCCTGAATGCCCCTTCAGGCTTGTGGGGGGGACTTCCCTACGTATGTTAGAGGGGCGAACCCAAACGCTGGAACACGGCACAAAAGGCTCGTGCACGCTTATAGGTCCCCTCAGGTGTTCCTTGCGAGGAGAGTAAGTACCAAGGTCCTCTGTAGAGATGGCGTGTTTGTGGGATCTTGCCCTCCAGCCAAAGCTCGGACTCTTGGATTTTGCAGTGCCGCTGGTGTGTCATTTGAGGCACTGGCACCGTACTCAGCCCCCGCTCACGAGGTACGCATGAGGAGAGATATAAGCGCACACTTTAACAGAGTAATGCGGAATTAAAACCCCCAAAACGACTAAAACGGCGCCGAGGCGCGAAGTTCACTTGGCAACTAAATTGAGTCATTATGCTTGGGGTGCCAAGTTAATGCTTTGACCATGTGGAGGCATTGGGACCACTTATTAGTGGGCGAGACTCTCGACGGCCTGCGGTGGCTCGTTTAATGGAGAGCTCATAGGGTTTCCCCTTGAGAGAAGCCTTTGGAGCTTGGAGGTTTAAGCCGTGAGAGTTTTAACCTCTAGAGACGAAAATGCTTGGAGGTTGAGCCGTAGGCTTCCTCGTCCGCTTGAAGTCTCGACGTGACAATAATCACGGGCGTGGCAATGACCACGGTTGCGTTTGTTCCTTTTTGGGCGACAAACCGTGTTTTTGGAGGTTTAAGCCGTGAGCATTTTAACCCCTAGAGACGAAAATGCTTGGAGGTTGAGCCGTAGGCTTCCTCGTCCGCTTGAAGTCTCGACGTGACAAAGATCACGGGCGTGGAAATGACCACGGTTGCGTTTGTTCCTTTTTGGGAGACAAAGCATGTTTTTGGAGGTTTAAGCTGTGAGCATTTTAACCCCTAGAGACGAAAATTCTTGGAGGTTAAGCCGTAGGCTTCCTCGTCCGCTTGAAGTCTCGACGTGCAATGATCACGGGTGTGGCAATGACCACGGTTGCGTTTGTTCCTTTTTGGGAGACAAAGCATGTTTTTGGAGGTTTAAGCCGTGAGCATTTTAACCCCTAGAGACTAAAATGCTTGGAGGTTGAGCCGTAGGCTTCCTCGTCCGCTTGAAGTCTCGACGTGACAGTGATCACGGGTGTGGAAATGACCACGGTTGCGTTTGTTCGTTTTTGGGAGACAAAGCATATTTTTGGAGGTTTAAGCCGTGAGCATTTTAACCTCTAGAGACGACCATGCTTGGAGGTTGAGCCGTAGGCTGCCTCGTCGCTTGAAGTCTCGACGTGACAATGATCACGGGTGTGGCAATGACCACATTTTTAACTTGTTCCTTGTGGATAGAAAGGTTTGAGAGGTTTAAGCTTTGAGCTTTTAACCTTGAAGGACAAAAAAGTTCTTGGAGGTTGAGCCGTGGGCTGCCTCTTTCACTACATGCCCTGACGTGACAATGATCACGGGTAGAACTTGCGTAGGTGCATGATGTTCCATGGATTCTTGACGGGGATGCCATCTTGCGTCTCGAGGCGAGCCGCGCCAGGCCTGGCGATGTGGGTGACCCTGTAGGGACCTTCCCACATTGGGGACAGCTTGTGGAGGCCTTCCCTGGAGAGGATTCGCCTGAGGACGAGGTCGCCTGCCTCCAGGGGCCGCGAGCGCACGTTGCGGCTGTGGTAGCGCCTCAGGTCCTGCTGGTATTTGAACGGCCGGAGGGCCGCGCGGCGTCGTAGCCCTTCAAGGAGCAGCAGGTCGTCGTTGTGGAGGTCCTCTTGCTGGTCCTCGTTAAAGGCAAGAACCCGTGGGGATCCATGCTTTATCTCTGTGGGGAGGAGTGCTTCGGCTCCATAGACGAGGGCTAACGGTGTTTCCCCGGTGGGCTTGGGTGGCGTGGTACGGATGGACCAGAGCACCGAGGGTAGCTCGTTGATCCAGCCCTTGACGTGGCCCTTGAGGATATCGAAGGTCCTGGTCTTTAGGCCTTTGAGGACCTCTGCGTTTGCGCGCTCGGCCTGTCCGTTGCTTTGCGGATGGGCGACTGAGGCAAAGCAGAGCTTGATGCCCATCTTTTCACAATAGGCTCTGAAGATGCCACTGGTGAATTGAGAGCCATTGTCGGTGATGATGCGGTTAGGCACTCCGAAACGGCAGACCAGTCCTCTGATGAATTTCACCGCCGCGCCTGCTGTGATTGTGCGCGTCGCCTCCACTTCAGGCCATTTTGTGAACTTGTCAATGGCCACGAAGAGGTAGCGATATCCACCTTGCGTCGTTGGGAAGTGTCCCAGGATATCCAGCCCCCAGACCGCAAACATCCACGAGAGCGGAAATGGTCTGTAGCCCCAACGCTGGTTGGTGGATTTGCTTGGCGTGGAATTGGCAGGCTTCACAAACTTGAATGATGTCCGCTGCATCTTGAAGCGCTTGAGGCCAGTAGAATCCGCTCCTGAAGATTTTTCCTGCGAGGGTGCGGGCGCACGGATGGTGGCCGCATTCCCCGCTGTGGATGTCCTTAATTAGCAGTTTTCCTTCTTCAGGAGGGACGCATTTGAGCGCGATGCCGTTTGGGCGCTTGCGATAGAGGACTCCTTCGAGGTTTTGGTATGATTTTGCTTGGTGGGCAATTCGCTCCGCTTCAACATCTTCCTCGGGAAGGATCCGTTTGCAGAGGTAGTCCTTTGTAACGCCCCGGGTTTTATCCCCAATTAGTTTTTGTTCTTTTCTTTTGTGCATCATCATGTCATCATTTCATCATGCATATTTCTTTTGTTTGGCATTGAAATTAAATAAATTATTTTCAAATTTCAAATCCCATATTTAATTTCAAATGCTTTGTCAAATAATTCCAAATGAAGTTTCAAAATATTACTAAAGCATCAAACTAGTAAATTAGTTCTACTATTTTGAAACTAATAAAAATATCCAAAAGATTTTATCATGTTTAATTTCTGTTTTGTTTAATAATACAAAACCAGAAAAACTTTAAAAGAAAAAGAGAAAAACAAAAATAAATGGAGTGGGGGCTCTCCTGGCCGAACTAGGCCACTTCCTGGCCCAGCACGCCAGCCCGACCCGCTCCCCTCATCCCCCACCTCCGTACGGCCGCTCCTCGCTTTACAGCGTGGAGACGCCATGGAGTCTCTGCAGCGCGCCCCCACCTTGCGACCTGCTCCCTCTTCCCCCTCTCTCTTTTAAGCAACCGCAGCCGCCCCCGAAACCCTAACCCTTTCCCTCTGCCCCGCCGCCGGCGCTCTCGGTTCCCCTCCTTTCCTCTGTTCCTCCACCGAAAGACCACCGTAGCTCCCACCGCACGGCCGCGCCGTTTCTCTCCGTCTCCGGTCGCCCCTTCCCTCCTCCACGCGCCAACGACACCCCCAACCTCGGCTCCCTTCTCGACGCCGCGGAGGACGTGCCGGGAGCCACGGACGAGCACGCCCGCCACTCCTTCTTCCACGACGCGCACCGCGGACCCGAGCGGCTTCCCTAGCACCGACGGCTCCTCTCCGTCGCCCC
The DNA here is from genome assembly GCA_026929855.1 of Poa annua. Lineage (NCBI taxonomy): Eukaryota > Viridiplantae > Streptophyta > Magnoliopsida > Poales > Poaceae > Poa > Poa annua. The sequence goes on from CM049432.1 coordinate 27,598,547, forward strand.
CACGCTCTCCCTCCTCGCCAACAGGCTCCCCACGGTGAGCAGCGTCGTTTCCCGGTCTTCCCCCCTCCGTTCCTCCTCTCTGTCGGCGAACCTTCGTCGACGCCGGCGAGCGCACGCCACGGTCACGCCGCGGCGAGCATCAACCGAGAGCCCCCGTGCCTCCCCTTTCCACCCGAGCACACAAACGAAATCCCCAACTTTTCCGCAACTCCCGCACTCGTTCGCTCGAGGCAGCGCCGCCCGGTTGTGGCCGCCGCCGGACTTTTGCCCCGCCGTTGCTGCTCCGGTCGTTTTCAGAAAAGTTCAGTTTTCGCCAAGGGGCTTCTTCTTCGTTTTCGGTACAAAATCCGTACGTGGTATAGTGTTTCAACAACACCATCCGCTCTCCTGGCTAGCAGCACCGAGCAAAAATCCCTCCGCGCGCGAGACGCGAGTTCGACCCCGGGGTCGTTGCTTAAAAAAGCCCCACTTTTTCATTTTCATTCGCAGCCACTACCACGCGGGCCCCGCATGTCAGCGACAGCGGAGGCCAGCGCGGCCACCGTCCGCCCGCGTGGCGCCAGGGTCCCACCGGTCAGCCTCATGTGTGGATCCCCGCACGGTGAGAAAAGACCGAGGAGGTTATCTTACGCAGCAGTTTTGCACCGAGCACCCTCGCCTTTCGGGTTTAGTGCTTTAGCCCCTGACAGTAACTTTTCCATCACAGACAAGCCCCTGACTTTTGCAGAAAACACCCTAACCTTAAATTGCTAATAACTTTTATTATATAACTCCAATTAAAATAATCTTCATATGTTTTTATATCAGAAAAATGCAATGAATATTAATATGCCATTTGTATACCATTTTGCATATTTTATTTTAATTGCTTAGTGTAATTTATTTGTTGCACCTATATAATTAAATATGGAATGTGTTGGGCTTTACTTAATAATTGCCCTATTCCATTTAATTTAATTACATCACCCATGCCATGTGTTGCCATGCTAACCAACATTTAATATTGCGGGTAAATAAATAACTTGCACCTAAACATTAATTGTCGGAATCCCGGTTCCGCTTAATTCGGATTAAGTGCATCTCGCAATGCATCTTGCCATGCCATACATCATTCTCATATGATCATGCTGGATCTTTTTCCGTAGTTGTAAAATGCATCTTTTACGCTTTCCAGTGTTTGTTGCTTCTTCGCGGATACGACGTTGAGATGTGTGAGCAACGACAAGATCTGCTTCCATGCGGGATTCCAGGCAAGCAAAATTTGCTTGTTTACCTATACATTGTCTTTCATTCCTGCCGTTGATCTCTGCTACCCTAGTTATCGATTCTTGAACTACGATCCCATCACATGTTTATCCTGCAGCCTATAAAGCTTTATCCCCACATCCCATCACCTGTTGTTTGTTTATCTGTTGGCCTTGCGAGTCGTAGCGCATGCTTAGAGTTGTTTGTGCGAGTCATCTGTTGGTCTTATGTTTTCATCTGCTTAGCATGATATAGTATTCTACCTTAATAAAATGTTGTATTATATTGGGGTATTATAATTAAAAGATAAGGCACCAGGCGGAAGGCCTTGCGAGGTGCTTTGTTCTGCTCAGTGTCGACCTAGGAACTGAGATTTTGTCCTCGGATCCAATTTTGAGCGCACTAACCACTTGTGGGAGGCCCTATGGAGCCCCCCTCGACTTTGAACGGATCTACAGCTTGTCCATGTGCCGCAACTAGTTCGGGTTTTCCATTTGCTCATATGCATGTGCATGATGATGATGATGATGATGAGAGGGTATGTGATACGGGGGGTCATATAGGTGTGGTGCGTACGTAGCGGACAGTTCCTACTGTGGTTTGAGCCGCATGGTGCGTAGGCGCAAACTAATGAGTCCGCAATTGAGATTCGGCCGGACTCCTGACGCGGGTAACAACTCATATGGGTGGCACTTGGACTTGCTGTAGTGAAGGAATAAGTCGTGTTGAGAAGCCCTGATGCTTGCTTGGGTTGATCATGCGAGTATGCGTACAGTAGTGCACCTCTGCAGGGTATAATCTTATCGATGAGCCGTGTCCACGGTTATGGACGACTTTGGTGATGATGCTGGCTAACAAGATCTAGACAACTTGGACCTAATTAATGATTAATTAATTTGACTAGTAATATAGAATTACTATCACAATAACTGGTAACTAAAACTGTTCAATGTGTGAGTTTCCCGAATTGCTTCCTCATACTTGGTTGAGGGGGTTAATTCGAGAAGGGGTTATGATTGGTGTTAGTTGTAGATGTTTACTTTATGCGCTCTCTTATCCCTCTCTGATTAGACGGAAGTTGTAGCGTGTCTCTTTAGGTTGCTAGTGCTGCTGCCGCTAAGTCCACCTCCCCTATATCTTGGGAGATGGTGTAGAAAGTAGGCAAGTCGGTTTTGCTTGCCAGGGAGTGCCCTGACCCTCTTTTGGGATGTGCTTTATGTGCAGTCAACAGGTTTGAAGTCCGACGACGTTAGCTTGGGAATCCCTCCGGCTTGGCTGGGCAGGGATATGGCGCCATCGCTTATCTTCAGGACTCTTAGTCCAATTTTCATCTTATCTGTAGTCGGATACTTTTTTGCTTCCGCTGTCATTTGAATCTTTGTATTGTCTCATTTGTATCTTGACTCGTTCGAGTCGTTGTTGTAATTATATCTTCTGTTGTATTTGTGGATGTATCGGAACTGTTGTAATGTTATCACAATTCCACCCACATAATGCGCATGTTTCGGCGTGCACATTATGTCTGGTGGGCGACCTAAAATCGTTATTATGCGGATTTCGGCGGGATCGCTTAAATCTACATAGTACCGATTTTAGGGCGTCACAAAGTGGTATCAGAGCCTTGGTTTCGATCTCCTTGTTGTTTCGATACGAATGGTTATCGAAGCAGCGGGTCCGCAAAAGCCTGTAGGATAACCTCGCTAACGGTCGTTGTTTTTAGAGTGTCGAAAACTATTTGACTAAAATTATTTTTGAAAAGATCTCAATAGGTTTCTTTTTACTCCTTACCTCTATTCTATTTCTCCTCTTACCTTACTTGTTTTGGAGTCTCTTCTCTTATCCAAACTTTCAAAGTTTTAGGATCCTACGTGTGGGTGGACGATTTCTTGCCTTTTACCCTATTAGGTTCGATCTTTCGGAGTCGTCTTCGTCGTGAGCAACAACCCCTTGTTAGTGGTGTCGAGACTTTCAAGGTGGAGCAACAATCCCTTGTTAGTGGTGTCGAGAAGTTCATCCCGGAGCGTGAAGACTCGATAGTTACGCCTCTCTTCTTGTGGTCTCGGCGTGGATCGCGGGACGCGATCCCTTGTTAGTGGTGTCGGTTGTAACGCCCCGGGTTTTATCCCCAATTAGTTTTTGTTGTTTTTCTTTTGTGCATCATCATGTCATCATTTCATCATGCATATTTCTTTTGTTTGGCATTGAAATTAAATAAATTATTTTCAAATTTCAAATCCCATATTTAATTTCAAATGCTTTGTCAAATAATTCCAAATGAAGTTTCAAAATATTACTAAAGCATCAAACTAGTTATTAGTTCTACTATTTTGAAACTAATAAAAATATTCAAAAGATTTTATCATGTTTAATTCCTGTTTTGTTTTAATAATACAAAACCAGAAAAACTTTAAAAGAAAAAGAGAAAAACAAAAAAAAATGGAGTGGGGGCTCTCCTGGCCGAACTGGGCCACTTCCTGGCCCAGCACGCCAGCCCGACCCGCTCCCCTCATCCCCCACCTCCGTACGGCCGCTCCTCGCTTTACAACGTGGAGACGCCATGGAGTCTCTACAGCGCGCCCCCACCTTGCGACCTGCTCCCTCTTCCCCCTCTCTCTTTTAAGCAACCGCAGCCGCCCCCGAAACCCTAACCCTTTCCCTCTGCCCCGCCGCCGGCGCTCTCGGTTCCCCTCCTTTCCTCTGTTCCTCCACCGAAAGTCCACCATAGCTCCCACCGCACGGCCGCGCCGTTTCTCTCCGTATCCGGTCGCCCCTTCCCTCCTCAAAGCGCCAACGACACCCCCAACCTCGGCTCCCTTCTCGACGCCGCGGAGGACGTGCCGGGAGCCACGGACGAGCACGCCCGCCACTCCTTCTTCCACGACGCGCACCGCGGACCCGAGCGGCTTCCCTAGCACCGACGGCTCCTCTCCGTCGCCCCCACGCTCTCCCTCCTCGCCAACAGGCTCCCCACGGTGAGCAGCGTCGTTTCCCGGTCTTCCCCCCTCCGTTCCTCCTCTCTGTCGGCGAACCTTCGTCGACGCCGGCGAGCGCACGCCACGGTCACGCCGCGGCGAGCATCACCCGAGAGCCCCCGTGCCTCCCCTTTCCACCCGAGCACACAAACGAAATCCCCAACTTTTCCGCAACTCCCGCACTCGTTCGCTCGAGGCAGCGCCGCCCGGTTGTGGCCGCCGCCGGACTTTTGCCCCGCCGTCGCTGCTCCGGTCATTTTCAGAAAAGTTCAGTTTTCGCCAAGGGGCTTCTTCTTCGTTTTCCGTACAAAATCCGTACGTGGTATAGTGTTTCAACAACACCATCCGCTCTCCTGGCTAGCAGCACCGAGCAAAAATCCCTCCGCGCGCGAGACGCGAGTTCGACCCCGGGGTCGTTGCTTAAAAAAGCCCCACTTTTTCATTTTCTTTCGCAGCCACTGACACGCGGGCCCCGCATGTCAGCGACAGCGGAGGCCAGCGCGGCCACCGTCCGCCCGCGTGGCGCCAGGGTCCCACCGGTCAGCCTCATGTGTGGATCCCCGCACGGTGAGAAAAGACCGAGGAGGTTATCTTACGCAGGAGTTTTGCACCGAGCACCCTCGCCTTTCGGGTTTAGTGCTTTAGCCCCTGACAGTAACTTTTCCATCACAGACAAGCCCCTGACTTTTGCAGAAAACACCCTAACCTTAAATTGCTAATAACTTTTATTATATAACTCCAATTAAAATAATCTTTATATGTTTTTATATCAGAAAAATACAATGAATATTAATATGCCATTTGTATACCATTTTGCATATTTTATTTTAATTGCTTAGTGTAATTTATTCGTTGCACCTATATAATTAAATATGGAATGTGTTGGGCTTTACTTAATAATTGCCCTATTCCATTTAATTTAATTACATCACCCATGCCATGTGTTGCCATGCTAACCAACATTTAATATTGCGGGTAAATAAATAACTTGCACCTAAACATTAATTGTCGGAATCCTGGTTCCGCTTAATTCGGATTAAGTGCATCTCGCAATGCATCTTGCCATGCCATACATCATTTTCATATGATCATGCTGGATCTTTTTCCGTAGTTGTAAAATGCATCTTTTACGCTTTCCAGTGTTTGTTGCTTCTTCGCGGATACGACGTTGAGATGTGTGAGCAACGACAAGATCTGCTTCCATGCGGGATTCCAGGCAAGCAAAATTTGCTTGTTTACCTATACATTGTCTTTCATTCCTGCCGTTGATCTCTGCTACCCTAGTTATCGATTCTTGAACTGCGATCCCATCACATGTTTATCCTGCAGCCTGTAAAGCTTTATCCCCACATCCCATCACCTGTTGTTTGTTTATCTGTTGGCCTTGCGAGTCGTAGCGCATGCTTAGAGTTGTTTGTGCGAGTCATCTGTTGGTCTTATGTTTTCATCTGCTTAGCATGATATAGTATTCTACCTTAATAAAATGTTGTATTATATTGGGGTATTATAATTAAAAGATAAGGCACCAGGCGGAAGGCCTTGCGAGGTGATTTGTTCTGCTCAGTGTCGACCTAGGAACTGAGATTTTGTCCTCGGATCCAATTTTGAGCGCACTAACCACTTGTGGGAGGCCCTATGGAGCCCCCCTCGACTTTGAACGGATCTACAACTTGTCCATGTGCCGCAACTAGTTCGGGTTTTCCATTTGCTCATATGCATGTGCATGATGATGATGATGATGATGAGAGGGTATGTGATACGGGGGGTCATATAGGTGTGGTGCGTACGTAGCGGACAGTTTCTACTGTGGTTTGAGCCGCATGGTGCGTAGGCACAAACTAATGAGTCCGCAATTGAGATTCGGCCGGACTCCTGACGCGGGTAACAACTCATATGGGTGGCACTTGGACTTGCTGTAGTGAAGGAATAAGTCGTGTTGAGAAGCCCTGATGCTTGCTTGGGTTGATCATGCGAGTATGCGTACAGTAGTGCACCCCTGCAGGGTATAATCTTATCGGTGAGCCGTGTCCACGGTTATGGACGACTTTGGTGATGATGCTGGCTAACAAGATCTAGACAACTTGCACCTAATTAATGATTAATTAATTTGACTAGTAATATAGAATTACTATCACAATAACTGGTAACTAAAACTGTTCAATGTGTGAGTTTCCCGAATTGCTTCCTCATACTTGGTTGAGGGGGTTAATTCGAGAAGGGGTTATGATTGGTGTTAGTTGTAGATGTTTACTTTATGCGCTCTCTTATCCCTCTCTGATTAGACGGAAGTTGTAGCGTGTCTCTTTAGGTTGCTAGTGCTGCTGCCGCTAAGTCCACCTCCCCTATATCTTGGGAGATGGTGTAGAAAGTAGGCAAGTCGGTTTTGCTTGCCAGGGAGTGCCCTGACCCTCTTTTGGGATGTGCTTTATGTGCAGTCATGGTTTGAAGTCCGACGACGTTAGCTTGGGAATCCCTCCGGCTTGGCTGGGCAGGGATATGGCGCCATCGCTTATCTTCAGGACTCTTAGTCCAATTTGCATCTTATCTGTAGTCGGATACTTTTTTGCTTCCGCTGTCATTTGAATCTTTGTATTGTCTCATTTGTATCTTGACTCGTTCGAGTCGTTGTTGTAATTATATCTTCTGTTGTATTTGTGGATGTATCGGAACTGTTGTAATGTTATCACAATTCCACCCACATAATGCGCATGTTTCGGCGTGCACATTATGTCTGGTGGGCGACCTAAAATCGTTATTATGCGGATTTCGGCGGGATCGCTTAAATCTACATAGTACCGATTTTAGGGCGTCACAAAGTGGTATCAGAGCCTTGGTTTCGATCTCCTTGTTGTTTCGATACGAATGGTTATCGAAGCAGCGGGTCCGCAAAAGCCTGTAGGATAACCTCGCTAACGGTCGTTGTTTTTAGAGTGTCGAAAACTATTTGACTAAAATTATTTTTGAAAAGATCTCAATAGGTTTCTTTTTACTCCTTACCTCTATTCTATTTCTCCTCTTACCTTACTTGTTTTGGAGTCTCTTCTCTTATCCAAACTTTCAAAGTTTTAGGATCCTACGTGTGGGTGGACGATTTCTTGCCTTTTACCCTATTAGGTTCGATCTTTCGGAGTCGTCTTCGTCGTGAGCAACAACCCCTTGTTACTGGTGTCGAGACTTTCAAGGTGGAGAAACAATCCCTTGTTAGTGGTGTCGAGAAGTTCATCCCGGAGCGTGAAGACTCGATAGTTACGCCTCTCTTCTTGTGGTCTCGGCGTGGATCGCGGGACGCGATCCCTTGTTAGTGGTGTCGGTTGTAACGCCCCGGGTTTTATCCCCAATTATTTTTTGTTGTTTTTCTTTTGTGCATCATCATGTCATCATTTCATCATGCATATTTCTTTTGTTTGGCATTGAAATTAAATAAATTATTTTCAAATTTCAAATCCCATATTTAATTTCAAATGCTTTGTCAAATAATTCCAAATGAAGTTTCAAAATATTACTAAAGCATCAAACTAGTTATTAGTTCTACTATTTTGAAACTAATAAAAATATTCAAAAGATTTTATCATGTTTAATTTCTGTTTTGTTTTAATAATACAAAACCAGAAAAACTTTAAAAGAAAAAGAGAAAAACAAAAAAAAATGGAGTGGGGGCTCTCCTGGCCGAACTGGGCCACTTCCTGGCCCAGCACGCCAGCCCGACCCGCTCCCCTCATCCCCCACCTCCGTACGGCCTCTCCTCGCTTTACAACGTGGAGACGCCATGGAGTCTCTACAGCGCGCCCCCATCTTGCGACCTGCTCCCTCTTCCCCCTCTCTCTTTTAAGCAACCGCAGCCGCCCCCGAAACCCTAACCCTTTCCCTCTGCCCCGCCGCCGGCGCTCTCGGTTCCCCTCCTTTCCTCTGTTCCTCCACCGAAAGTCCACCATAGCTCCCACCGCACGGCCGCGCCGTTTCTCTCCGTCTCCGGTCGCCCCTTCCCTCCTCAAAGCGCCAACGACACCCCCAACCTCGGCTCCCTTCTCGACGCCGCGGAGGACGTGCCGGGAGCCACGGACGAGCACGCCCGCCACTCCTTCTTCCACGACGCGCACCGCGGACCCGAGCGGCTTCCCCAGCACCGACGGCTCCTCTCCGTCGCCCCCACGCTCTCCCTCCTCGCCAACAGACTCCCCACGGTGAGCAGCGTCGTTTCCCGGTCTTCCCCCCTCCGTTCCTCCTCTCTGTCGGCGAACCTTCGTCGACGCCGGCGAGCGCACGCCACGGTCACGCCGCGGCGAGCATCACCCGAGAGCCCCCGTGCCTCCCCTTTCCACCCGAGCACACAAACGAAATCCCCAACTTTTCCGCAACTCCCGCACTCGTTCGCTCGAGGCAGCGCCGCCCGGTTGTGGCCGCCGCCGGACTTTTGCCCCGCCGTCGCTGCTCCGGTCATTTTCAAAAAAGTTCAGTTTTTGCCAAGGGGCTTCTTCTTCGTTTTCGGTACAAAATCCGTACGTGGTATAGTGTTTCAACAACACCATCCGCTCTCCTGGCTAGCAGCACCGAGCAAAAATCCCTCCGCGCGCGAGACGCGAGTTCGACCCCGGGGTCGTTGCTTAAAAAAGCCCCACTTTTTCCTTTTCTTTCGCAGCCACTGACACGCGGGCCCCGCATGTCAGCGACAGCGGAGGCCAGCGCGGCCACCGTCCGCCCGCGTGGCGCCAGGGTCCCACCGGTCAGCCTCATGTGTGGATCCCCGCACGGTGAGAAAAGACCGAGGAGGTTATCTTACACAGGAGTTTTGCACCGAGCACCCTCGCCTTTCGGGTTTAGTGCTTTAGCCCCTGACAGTAACTTTTCCATCACAGACAAGCCCCTGACTTTTGCAGAAAACACCCTAACCTTAAATTGCTAATAACTTTTATTATATAACTCCAATTAAAATAATCTTTATATGTTTTTATATCAGAAAAATACAATGAATATTAATATGCCATTTGTATACCATTTTGCATATTTTATTTTAATTGCTTAGTGTAATTTATTCGTTGCACCTATATAATTAAATATGGAATGTGTTGGGCTTTACTTAATAATTGCCCTATTCCATTTAATTTAATTACATCACCCATGCCATGTGTTGCCATGCTAACCAACATTTAATATTGCAGGTAAATAAATAACTTGCACCTAAACATTAATTGTCGGAATCCCGGTTCCGCTTAATTCGGATTAAGTGCATCTCGCAATGCATCTTGCCATGCCATACATCATTCTCATATGATCATGCTGGATCTTTTTCCGTAGTTGTAAAATGCATCTTTTACGCTTTCCAGTGTTTGTTGCTTCTTCGCGGATACGACGTTGAGATGTGTGAGCAACGACAAGATCTGCTTCCATGCGGGATTCCAGGCAAGCAAATTTTGCTTGTTTACCTATACATTGTCTTTCATTCCTGCCGTTGATCTCTGCTACCCTAGTTATCGATTCTTGAACTGCGATCCCATCACATGTTTATCCTGCAGCCTATAAAGCTTTATCCACACATCCCATCACCTGTTGTTTGTTTATCTGTTGGCCTTGCGAGTCGTAGCGCATGCTTAGAGTTGTTTGTGCGAGTCATCTGTTGGTCTTATGTTTTCATCTGCTTAGCATGATATAGTATTCTACCTTAATAAAATGTTGTATTATATTGGGGTATTATAATTAAAAGATAAGGCACCAGGCGGAAGGCCTTGCGAGGTGCTTTGTTCTGCTCAGTGTCGACCTAGGAACTGAGATTTTGTCCTCGGATCCAATTTTGAGCGCACTAACCACTTGTGGGAGGCCCTATGGAGCCCCCCTCGACTTTGAACGGATCTACAGCTTGTCCATGTGCCGCAACTAGTTCGGGTTTTCCATTTGCTCATATGCATGTGCATGATGATGATGAGAGGGTATGTGATACGGGGGGTCATATAGGTGTGGTGCGTACGTAGCGGACAGTTTCTACTGTGGTTTGAGCCGCATGGTGCGTAGGCACAAACTAATGAGTCCGCAATTGAGATTCGGCCGGACTCCTGACGCGGGTAACAACTCATATGGGTGGCACTTGGACTTGCTGTAGTGAAGGAATAAGTCGTGTTGAGAAGCCCTGATGCTTGCTTGGGTTGATCATGCGAGTATGCGTACAGTAGTGCACCCCTGCAGGGTATAATCTTATCGATGAGCCGTGTCCACGGTTATGGACGACTTTGGTGATGATGCTGGCTAACAAGATCTAGACAACTTGCACCTAATTAATGATTAATTAATTTGACTAGTAATATAGAATTACTATCACAATAACTGGTAACTAAAACTGTTCAATGTGTGAGTTTCCCGAATTGCTTCCTCATACTTGGTTGAGGGGGTTAATTCGAGAAGGGGTTATGATTGGTGTTAGTTGTAGATGTTTACTTTATGCGCTCTCTTATCCCTCTCTGATTAGACGGAAGTTGTAGCGTGTCTCTTTAGGTTGCTAGTGCTGCCGCTAAGTCCACCTCCCCTATATTTTGGGAGATGGTGTAGAAAGTAGGCAAGTCGGTTTTGCTTGCCAGGGAGTGCCCTGACCCTCTTTTGGGATGTGCTTTATGTGCAGTCAACAGGTTTGAAGTCCGACGACGTTAGCTTGGGAATCCCTCCGGCTTGGCTGGGCAGGGATATGGCGCCATCGCTTATCTTCAGGACTCTTAGTCCAATTTGCATCTTATCCGTAGTCGGATACTTTTTTGCTTCCGCTGTCATTTGAATCTTTGTATTGTCTCATTTGTATCTTGACTCGTTCGAGTCGTTGTTGTAATTATATCTTCTATTGTATTTGTGGATGTATCGGAACTGTTGTAATGTTATCACAATTCCACCCACATAATGCGCATGTTTCGGCGTGCACATTATGTCTGGTGGGCGACCTAAAATCGTTATTATGCGGATTTCGGCGGGATCACTTAAATCTACATAGTACCGATTTTAGGGCGTCACATCCTTGATCTCATCAATCCATCCTATTTCTTGGTGCACCGCTGTGAGCAATAGACGATCCCCTGTGGTAGGCCCGCAGGCTGGGGCTCCGCTTGCAGGGGGTGGCGGGAGCGCTTCGTCTGTGCTTGCGGGCAGGGCCTCTAGGGGCTGTTTTATGGATGCCTTGATGAGCCTTTCCTCAAAGACACCTGGCGGCTGAGCTTGTCTCTTTGAGGCGCGCTTGGCGATGTCATCAGCTTCTTGATTTTCCTTTCTTGGGATGTGCATGAGCTCCATTCCCCTGAAGTTCTTCTCAAGCCTACGGACCTCTTCAAGGTATGCGGCCATGTGGTCGTCCTTAGGCTTGTAGCTTTTGTTGGAGAAGTTGACGAGCAGCTGGGAGTCACCCTTGATGAGTATATGCTTGACGCCTAGGGCGGTCGCGGCACGTAGGCCAGCGAGCAGCCCTTCATACTCGGCGTTGTTGTTGGATATCTTGTCGATTCCGAAGCACAACTGGACTGCGTAATACAACTTGTCTCCCTTGGGTGAGATCAGGACTACGCCTGTCCCGCCGTGGCGACAAGCGAAAGCTCCGTCGAACTTCATGGTCCAGTGGCTGGGCATAGAGGCTCCAGAGGGCTCGTGCTCTCCTCCCAGGGGCTCTTCAGGGGTTGGGTCAGTCCATTCGGTGACGAAGTCAGCCAAGGCTCTTCCTTTGATTACCCTTGTGGTAGCGAAGCGCAAATTGAATGGCTGTAGCTCGATGTTCCATCCCGCGACACGATCAATTGCGTTTGGGTTGTGCAGGATTTGCTCCAGGGGGAATGAGGTGACCACCTTGATAGGGTGCCCCTGGAAGTAGTGTCGCAACTTTCTTGAGGCGACGAGTAGTGCGAGGAGAAGCTTCTGCTGCATCGTATACCGCTCGCGAGCAGCACGCAGCACTGTGCTGACGAAGTAAACTGGATGCTCGACGAGGGTAGTTCCTGTTGCCTTGGCGTCTTTCGCCTGAGGTGGCACAACTTGACCCTCGAGGGGGTTTGCCTCAGGGGGCTTGCCCTGTGCCTCGAGGGGGTTGGCCTCAAGTGGATTGAATTGTGCCTCGTGGAGGTTGGCCTCAAGGGGCTTGACTTGTTCCTCGAGGGGGTTGGCCTCAAGGGGCTTTGGGCCTGGCGTTGGGTTTGTGAGTGCTTCCTCTTCTTCGAGCTCCTTATCAGGAGGCTTTTTCTTTGGAGTGGTTGCACTCTTCTTGTGGAGTACTGGCTCTTCTCTTTCCACTATAAGGACAACACTGGCTGTTTGTGGAGTAGCTGATAAGTACAGCTTCATGTGCTCGCCAGGCCTTGGGGCGACCATTACTGGCGGGCTGGCCAGATACTTCTTCAAGTCCTGAAATGCTTTTTCAGCTTCAGGGGTCCACTTGAAAGTGCTTGTTCTTTTCACGATCTTGAAGAACGGCAGGGCTCTTTCACCGAACTTGGAGATGAATCGGCCCAAGCTGGCCATGCAGCCTGCCAGGCGTTGCATGTCCTTGAGCCTGCGTGGAGGTTGCATGTCCTCTATGGCCTTGAGTTTGTCTGGGTTTGCCTATATACCTCGATGAGACACGAGGAACCCTAGCAATTTGCCTGAAGGGACTCCAAAGACGCACTTGGCGGGGTTGAGCTTGATGTTCACCTTGCGCAGGCTGCCGAAGGTTTCTTCAAGGTCTTCGAGGAGTGTGTTTCCTTCTCGGGGCTTTACGACGATGTCATCGACGTAAGTTTCGGCGTTTCGCCCCATTTGCCCGCCAAGGGCTATCCTCATCAACCTATGAAAAGTGGCTCCGGCATTTTTTAGGCCAAAGGGCATACAAACGTAGCAATACACACCGCATGGGGTGAGGAAAGCCGTCTTCTCCTCGTCCTCCTTAGCCATTTTTATCTGGTGATAACCAGAGACGGCATCGAGGAAACAGAGGAGGTCGCAGCCTGCCATGGAGTCCACAATCTGGTCAATTCTAGGCATGGGATAAAGGTCTTTGGGGCAGGCCTTGTTTACATCAGTGTAGTCGATGCAGAGACGGCCTCCTCCGGCGGGCTTTGGGACTACCACGCCGTTGGAGAGCCAAGTGGGATGCGCGACTTCGCGAATGACTTTTGCCGCTTTGAGCTTTTCGACCTCCTTGATGATGAATGCTTGCTTCTCGGGGGCTTGCTTTCTTGCTTTTTGCTTGACGGGACGCGTGTTTGGGCACACGGCCAATTGGTGCTCGATCACCTCCCTCGGTACACCAGACATATCTGACGGTGTCCATGCGAACATGTCAGAGTTTGCCTGGAGGAAGGTGACGAGCGCGCTTTCCTATTTGGGAGGCAGCGCGGCGCCAATGGTGACGCTAGCCCCTGAGCTACCTGAGCTCAGAGAGATCTTCTTGGTAGCAGTTGCCTCTTGGGAGAACAACTGCTTCTTCTTCTTGGGTCTCTCGAGAGGCTCTTGGTCCTCTTCTGCGCGGAAGGCCATGGCGGCGGTCTTGTAGGCCGTCTCAACAGCGTGCGTAGCGTCCAGGACATGCCCGCGTATGGTGATCGTGTCGGCGCTGCCGGGGATCTTGACCATGTTGTATGCATGGTGCGTGACAGCCATGAACTTCGCAAGCGCGGGGTAGCCGAGGATGGCGTTGTACAGCAGGCCGATGTGCGCGACATCGAAGTCGATGTGCTCAGTGCGGTAATTTTCCTCGCTCCTGAAGGTGACGGCAAGCCTGACCTGGCCTAGAGGCTCGATCGAGCCGCTGGTGATCCCCGCGTAGAGCCTCAAGGGCATAAGCCGCTCGTAGGGCACTTGAAGCGCTTCGAACGTATCTATGGAGATAACGTTCAGGCATGCTCCGCCATCGATGAGCGTCTTGGAGACAGCCACATTGTCGATGGTGGGGGTGCAGACCAGCAGGAGGGTTCCAGCAGTCTTGGTGGACTTGGGGTGGTCCTGAGCGTCGAAGGCGATGGTGTACTGCGACCACTTGAGGGGCCTGGAGGTTTCCGTGCTTGGAAGGGCGGCGTTGAGCTCGCAGACGAACTGCTTGAACTGGTTGTTCGACTTCGGCGCCTGCGCCCCGCGAGGATGCAAGCGATGGCAGCTCTCGGGGCTTGGTAGCCGCCGTCTTCCTCGCCAGGGAGGTTGCTGTTCTTTGCCGCCGCGTTGGCCTGATTTCCAGACGGTTTCTGGTAGCCGCCCTTGCGTCCGCTCCCGCGGTAGACACGGCTACCACTGCCTTCTGCTTGCTCGCGCTCCTTGCTCAACCTTTTGAGGTTGAAGCAAGACTCTGTGGCGCCTGTTGTGGTAGATGCAGAACGGGTGGTGATCATCTCTTCTTTCTCCAGGCTCAGTGGAGTCCCTGCGGGTGCCCTTCGCGTCAGGCTCTGCCGCGAGAACTGCGGTAGCCTTGCGCTTGGGCTCCTCCTTGGCCTCTTTCTTCTTCTGGCTCCTGGACCCCTCAGCGTGATCGTCCCCTCTCGAGGACATCTTCACGAAGAGGAGTCCTTCTTCAGCCTTGGCGCACTTGTCCGCCAAGTCAAACAACTTGACCACAGAGGTGAGCTTGTCGTGGATCCCCAACTTCTCGAGCATCCTGCTGTTCGTGACGCCCTCGCAGAAAGCGGCGATGACTTGAGTGTCAGGGATGTTCAGGATCTTGTTGCGTACTTGGCTGAAGCGCTGGATGTACTTGCGAAGCGTCTCATCCTTCCTCTGCTCCCCAGCACGCAAGTCGTTGTGGGTGGGGGCGCGCTCGTACGTCCCCTTGAAGTTGGAGACGAACTGCTTGCAGAGCTCCTCCCAGGAGTTCATAGAGTCCTCAGGGAGATTCAGGAGCCACGACAACGCGGAGTCGCGAAGCGCGTGAGAGAACCAGTTATCCCTGACCTTGTCATCTCCTCCCGCAGCTTGGATGGAGGTGGTGTAGAGCTACAGGAACTCGATGGGGTTGCTGGAGCCGTCGTAGCCCTTGGGGAGGGCAGACCGGAACTTTGGGGGCCAGACAACGCGACGCAGAGAACGGGTGAACGCCATGCAGCCTGAGGCGTACGTGGCGACCCCGTGCTGAAGCGCGCCGCGGTTCTGCTGGCCCGCCTGGACAATCTCCTCCACGAGCCTGTATAGGCGGTCTCGCTGGAGCTCCATTCCCACGCAGGCGTCGGGCGCGGTGCGCTGCACGATCATGCAATCGTGCGGCGAGATCGCGTGCGAAGCAGCCTTCCGAGCCGCAGCCGGTGCAGGCCCCAGAGGTGGCGGAGGCGCATTTGTTGGACTGCGACGGAGCAGGGCGCGTCGTGGCAATGCCGACGAGGTGGTTGAGGCGTTGGAGCCACTGCTCGTGGGCCTCAGCGGTGGGCTGGTAGCGTAGCAGCTTCTGCGCCATGAGCAACGCGGTGTGGGGCGCCGGGTCCGTCCTCCCAGGGCCGGAACAGCTCGGGCGCTGCGTCGCGTGCGACGACTGCGCGTCCTCCTCGTGCTCGGAGTTGTGTTCCGGCGCTTCAGCGTGCGGGTCGGAAGGGACGCGCTCTCCGCGGCGTGGTCGTCCCCGCTGTGCGCGGGTGGTCGCGGCGCCTGGCGGCGCGCGTGCTCCCGCGGGCGCATGTCGGTTTGCGCGGGCGACGCGGGTGTTCACCATGGCGCGGAGACGAACTCGAAGGTTGTAGACGCGCCTCAATCCCCTACCTGGCGCGCCAAATGTCGGGTTATGACTCCCAAGAACCGGGGATAGTCACTTCCCGAAGTGTAGTTCGTGAAGGGGATTGAACACGGAGGTCTAGACCCTCGAGTGGCTCCGCGACGTTGCTCGCCGGACCCGAGGAAGACACACACACACACACAAAGGGAGACACCAGCCTTTACCCAGGTTCACGGCCCTCGTGGGGAGGTAAAACCGCTACTCGTGCTTGTCTGTATTAGATGTGAAAGGTTACAATACAACGGAGCTTGCCGAGAGCCCCCTTGAGGTAGTTCTTGCCTCGGGAGGGAAACGATCGTCTTCTTCCTCCTCAAGGCATAGGCTTTCCTCCAAGTGTAGCTAGGGTTTACAAGGGTTGCAGTGCGCAAAGAGCCGACCCGTGCTACGATGGACGTCTTGCCCCTTTTATAGGCGCCTCTGGCCTTCTCCTTCGGCTTGGCCTTCCAGGTGGTTCCCACATGCCAGTGGCAGGGTGGTGTAGGAGTCCTCCGTGATCCATTCGTCCATGGACTCGGTCCATTGCTGATAAAGGTGGGCGCGGTGGCCGACCGGCGGCCGACCGCGATGCACTGCCCGCAGGGAGGGCAGCCTCTGAGGTGGAGCCCATGATGACGTCCTTTTTTGGAGGGTAGTGCTGTCCACCCGCTTTATCGTTAGAGTAGAAGGTC
This sequence comes from Poa annua, assembly GCA_026929855.1. Taxonomy (NCBI): domain Eukaryota; kingdom Viridiplantae; phylum Streptophyta; class Magnoliopsida; order Poales; family Poaceae; genus Poa; species Poa annua. The sequence goes on from CM049432.1 coordinate 27,615,109, forward strand.
CTGGCAGCTGCGCAGCAGGCAGAGTTGCTTTGTTGACCACTTTATCTCCAAGGACAGCGACGGGGGTGTGTGCGACACTGCATGTGCGCGGCAGAGGCCACGTGCATCTTGCCGTGCTTCCTTGGCCGCGACGTTTCCCCTCAAGCGCAGGGAGGCCTGAGGGGAGATTCCTGAGGGGCTCCCTAGAGGTGGGCTGGCGCCTCGGGAGGGTCCAATGAGGCGAGAGGTCCCTTGAGGCCCTCGTTTCCTCTTCAGGCCCTCGAGGGGAATTGCCTCTCGAGGGTCCCGCCAGCCGGTGATGCCTGGTCCTTAGTCGTTTCGTCTGACAGGCCCGCGTGCGAGGCCTGGGGGGAATGGGCTCTCCATACCCCAGTTCCCACTGGGCCGACAACGTGTGGTTCAAGGAACGAGTTTGTGTTCCCGAAGATGTTGATCTCAGAAAGTTGATACTTCAGGAAGCCCATGACCCACCTTACTCCATACACCCGGGTAACACCAAGATGTATATGGATGTGCAGGAAAGGTTCTACTGGAACTATTTGAAACGGGATATTGCAGAATATATTGCTAAGTGTGATGTGTGTAGCCGTGTGACGGCTGAGCATCAGAAGCCAGCAGGATTACTTCAACCTCTACCAGTACCCGACTGGAAATGGGATCAGATTGGAATGGACTTCATCACGGGCCTACCTAGAACCAAGTCTGGTTATGATTCTATATGGGTTATTGTTGATTGTTTGACTAAGGTAGCTCGTTTTGTGCCGGTAAGGACGACTTACACCAGGGCCAAGCTAGCAGATATTTACATGAAGAGAATAGTATGTTTGCATGGAGTCCTTAAGAAGATTGTGTCAGATAAGGGCACTCAATTCACTTCTCATTTTTGGAAACAGCTACATGAAGTCCTTGGAACTAGGCTCGAGTTTAGCACAACTTTTCACCCAAAAACCGATGGACAGACTGAAAGGGTAAATCAAATTCTGGAGGACTTGCTGAGAGCATGTGCTTTAGACTATAAGTCTAGTTGGGATGACAATCTTCCCTATGCTGAGTTCTCTTCTAATAATAGTTATCAAGCCAGCATAGAGATGGCACCATTCGAAGCTTTGTATGGAAGAAAATGCACTACTCCACTTTTGTGGGGTGGAGTAGGAGATAGAAGTCTGTTTGGACCGGATATAATCGAAGAAGCCGAAGAAAAGGTCAGACTGATTAAGGACAGATTGAAGACAACTCAATCCCGACAGAAAAGTTCTGTCGATTCCAAGCGAAGAGAAGTCACTTTCGATATTGAAGATAGAGCCTATCTTAGAGTCTCACCACTTCGTGGAGTGAAGAGGTTTGGAATCAAGGGAAAACTGTCACCAAGATTCATTGGACCCTATAAAGTTTTGTCATGTAAAGGAGAAGTGGCATATGAGTTGGAACTACCGGAAGCACTTTCCGGAGTTCACAATGTTTTTCATGTTAGTCAGCTGAAAAAGTGTCACCCAGAAATGGCAGAAACTCCGTTGAGGGATACAGTGCCACTAGAAGAAGTTCAGCTGGAAAGCGATCCCACATATGAGGAAAAAGCCATAAAAATTTTGGAGACAGCTGAGAGAATTACCAGAACTAAGACCATCAAGTTTTGCAAATTACAATGGAACCACCATTCATAAGAAGAAGCGACTTGGGAAAGACAAGATGACCTCAAGGAAGAACATCCTCACCTATTTGCTAGCCAGTCCGAATCTCGAGGGTGAGATTCATCTTAAGGGGGTTAGTCTTGTAACATCCCAAATTTCACAAAAACATTAAACTTCCAAATTCATATCATTGCATGCATCATGTCATTGCATTTTTGCATTTGCATCATTATTTGTAAATGTTGAAAGAATACAAAAATAATTAATTATAAAATGTTAGAAAATACTTTAAAAGGTTTAGTTTGGTAAGGATAAATTTTACAAAATTGTACAAATTGGTTTGAATCATTTTGGAGTTGCAAATCAAAAGTTGTGTAATTTAAGAAAAGAAGAAAAGAAAAGAAAGAACAAAAAAAAAGGAGAGCTCACCGAGACGGCCTGCCTCGGCCCGTTTTCCCTCCCCCTCGTGTGCTGCGCATGAAGCCCAGCAAAAGCCCAGCAACGGCCCGGCGCCAGCTCGCTCTCCCCTCTCTCGCCGACACGCGGGCCCCACCCCTGACAAACCGTGTCACCCCCAACCTCCGGTAGAGGATTTTTGGTTCGAGCTCTTCATCGATCCGGAGATCGATTCCGAGCCGTTTCAAACGAATTCTATCCCTTCCCCGCCACCATAAATACCCGGAACCCATACTCGCCTCGCACCCCAAAAACCCAAGCGAATCTGCCTCCAGGCTGCTCGAGATCGAGCTCGACTCCGTCGACATTGCCGGCGCCGTGGTCTTTGTTTTCCGGTGAGAACCAAGCACCTGAGAACCTCTCCTTGCTCTCAAACTCTTTGCCACAACGTTGCGCACGTCCCTGACAGCTTTTCCCAATTTTTTCCGCACGGCGTCGAGCAGCTCGTCCGCAACCGAGGAGCGCCGCCGTAGCCCTCAACTCCGGCGAGAAACTGGGAGACGAAGGGGACACGCCAAGGTCTCCGAGCACGCCACCGAGACCGCCTCGACCTCGTCTTCATCCAGGTATGATCCCTCTGTCCAAACCCCTTATAGAATGCGTGGAACGAGAACCCCGTCCATGTCTGCCGCCGCGCTTCGTGTTTTCCGGCGAGACTCCGGCGGAAGCGCCGCCAGTTTCTGGTTCTTTAATCCTACGGCGTTAGATCTGCTACCGACGCGCCAGATTAGATCTCCTCGCGAAGGGGTTTGAGCCAACCGAAAGCCGCCACGTCACCGACGACCGCGTCCGTCTGCGCCGCGCCGCCAATGCCGCGCCCACTTATCCCACATCCGCCGCGAAGCAACCGAGCCAACCGGAAGCCGCCACGTCGCCCGAGGATCTCTACGCGAAGAATTTGTTCTGTTTTTCACAGATTAGCCCCAGCAAATTGTTTCTATCATTAATTTTCAGTCCTTTATCCAAAAACTATAAAAATATTGTTTTGGAAAGCTTATGAAGTATAGAAACTTTTGACATCATTATATTTATATTTTATCTAATTCATTTTGTTTAATAACAGAAGTAGCATTAATGGTAAATTAAGCATAACTATACATATAAAATTTATTCCTCATCAAACTGTTTTGCTATGAACTTGTAGGGCTAAGTACTAACTATCGGAATACTCCACTATTTTTTTTGGAATATTTTAAGAGTTTTTGTGCAATTATTGTGATTAAAGGCTTTTTAGACATTAGATAATAAATAAAATTAATTAGATAATTTTTATAAATTTATTTTCTTCATGAATTCGAAATTTAAGAGTACTTATCATATTATAGCACCCTTGCCTCATAAAAGTACTTAGACAATAATTGAGGAGCTTTTAGAAAATTATTTGAACCTTCTAAAGTCCTTAGTAAATTTTGACCACAAGTCTGTGACCTTGGTCCTTAGTAAATTTTGGACCAACATAACTTACCTCGCATTAACTCATATATTTCCTAGCATGGCATGCATCTAGTCCTTAGAAATATTTTGCACATCATACATGGCCTATTTTCCTTAGTATGTTGTATTGTTTGTTGTGTTAGAACTTTCGGAGAGGACCGCGGACTGCAGTTGTAACATCCCAATATTTTAGAACGTTTAAAAATCACCAAAAATTTAAAACTTTTGTTTTTTATTAAAATAGAACATTAAAAGCATAAGAAAACCAACCATAAAAGATTTCATAGCAATTTCCAAATTGTTTATTATTTTAATTAATCACTATGTTCATAAGTTGTTTCAAGTTAAACATTTTACTATCCATTGTTTTTATTAAACTTCATTATATATTTTGAGAAATGGTTTAAAAACATTCAAACCATTTTCTTGTAATAAAAGGTTTCTTTATAAGTATCTAATTTCAACCACTTAGCCATAGCTATTCATAAATTAAAATAATATTTACAAGTGTTCTTTTAAACTGTTTAAAACATGGTTTATTTGCCAAATGGTTCTCATTCTTTTACCTGAGTTCAAAAAAATAGTTTTTGGAAATTACAAGTCTATAGTTTATAACTTTAAAACTTCATAGAGTTTCTAATTAATGAATTATCCAATTAGGTATTTCATTAATTTTCAAAACATAAGAATGATTTTCATGAATATATTCAATATAAGAAATGAAATAAATCTAAAATATTTTCCAGAGATAGGTTATGAAGTTTTCAAATAATTTATCATATTTTTAAACTTAATGGTGCACAAATTATTTTGAATTAAAAATGGATACATTATATTTCCCTTTTAATTTCAAATAGATGCGTTATGTCATTTAATATTGTTCTAAAGCCAAAAATGTTTTAGTATTGGAAAATGAGTTTAATTAACTTAATTTCAAACTTATATAAGTGTTGTATTTTTTTAAAATTTAGTTAGCCGAAAATAAATTTTAATAAGTCATATTTGGAAATTTGACATAAAGTGTCAAATTGCATTTAGTCAATAATTCGAAATTATTATTTTTGAAAAGTGTTCAAAACATACCCAGAACTGGTTTAACACAAAGATATTATTTTACAAATTTTTAGAAATTTATTTGACTTCATTTGGACACTTAAAACAAAAGATATGAAATAAATAAGAAAAATCAGGAAAAGAAAAAGAAAAATTGCTGACATCATGATGACGTCAGCATCGTCTTCAACAACCAGAAACCATCTCGCGCACGCGAAAACTGCTCCCGTGCATTCTTCTCAACGTGATTCCCGGCGATTTAGAGCACCAAATGACGCACCGTTTCTTCTTAATTAAAGCCCTTGACCTCCTCTTCCATTCCCTCACAAAAGCCCTCTCCGAAACGACCTAAGATGCTCTAATTTCGTTCGCCTTTAGGCACGGCCGTTTTTGGTCGAAATTAATATCCGATTGATTGCAGGAGATTTACTCCACCAAACTTTGCACCATTTCTTCCTATAGATAGCGCTCGGCCTCCTCCATCATTGCCCCCAAAACCTCTCTCCGAATCGCCCCTAGGCCGGAGAATTTGCTCATCGGAGTTCTTCACTTCCACGGCCGATTTCTCCGATTCCGGCGAGGTGAGGCGACCCCTGAGGCCGAGAACCCTCTCCTCTTTCTCTCCACCCCCGTGCGCATCCACAGACCCCGTCTTACCTCTTTTATCACTGCGGAGACGTGGAGTTCGTGCTCACCGAGCTCGCCGGTGACCCGAGCTTCTCCGGCGGAACGTCCACGCCACTCCCGGACACCCGCCACAACGTCGATGCCACCATCCTCTCCGTCACGATGCACCGCATACAGGGAGCCCCTCCACACGTCCGGAGAACCATGGAAACGTCGTCTCCGACCTCCACCCGACGTCGGCGTCGCCGTCTCCCTCAACTCCGGCAAACCGTGCCGCCACCTCCAGACCGTCTCGTTGTAAGCCCTTAGATCTTGTTCCAGCGGTGTAGATTTGATGACTTGTTTGAATCGGTATCGGCCAGTAGCATCGCGCCGCGTGACTGTTGTGTCTGCTATTTTCCATTTTCGTTTTTCTACCTATTCTAGAGATAGAACTTACAAAATTCGTATCAAATCAACCGTAACTCCGTTTTCGATGTTTTTATAGTCAGTGGAATCGTATGAACGTGTAGAAAACAGTGGTATAATGAAAACTTGTATTTTAGTCGTGCACTAACTTGGTATTTACAAAAACATGTAATACATTATTTTAATTATAGTTTTAATTCTGTAAGGTCAAAATTTGTAAATAAAATATCTGTGAAAATCCCATGACCTTTAGATTTTTTTTAGTTCTGTTGTTTTCCAACCTTGAGAAATTTAGATTTATTCAAATTAAAAATATGATGTTTGAGTAAATTTGACATAACTTTTGATAGAAACATTATTTTTGATTAAATCCAATTGCTATAAATTTATTTAAATCTCCTCTGTCTATTAACACTATTTATAAAATTTTGTTATAAAAATTTAATCATAGAAAACTTTAATCTTATAGTCATTCCTTTTATTATATTTTCCTATAATAGAAATTAATTAAAATTGCATTTATAGCATCATGCATACTTTATAAATATCACAAAAATTAGTATGATATTTCTTATGATTAAAAAGTGCATTGTATGCATAAAATATTTTACCATATAGTTATACTCCTCTTAGGAAACTTCTTCATTATTTTCTCTAAGTTAGGATATTTTTCAACTTAGTATTTAGGTAAAGTGCTATGCACTTAGACAATTAGGATTTTCAACATGGAGCTAGAAGGCCAATGAAGGACTTAGCCAAAAGAAGACTTCATAAGTATCTTCAAGGAGTAGAAGCACTTAGAAGAAAATCAAGAAGAAGTCATGAAGACCAACCAGCTATATTTTCTAAGTCTTGCTTCTTCTCTCTCAATTTTCTCCTTTCTTCTCTTAGCCCTTATGATTACTAAGTTATATTCAAGACCAACCTGGAGGCAATCAACACCATCAAGCCTTCAAAGCCATCAAGTCTTCAAAGCCATCAAGTCTACAAAATTGCAATGAAGTCATCACATCAAGAAGAAAAGGAAGCAAGGAGAAGATTCTACATCTTTCTTTCTATCTCTTCCCTCTTTCCTAATCTTCTCTTTCACTTAAGACTTAAACAAATTTTTGATCATGTTATTACCATCTTGAAGTTTGTTGGATCCTAGCGGCATAGTGAGATGAAACGACCTTGGAGACTAACCTTACATGTCCACGTACATGAGACCTGTTCCATAACTTAAGTGGCTGGCCGGGTGTGTGTCTCTCTCACTATAGTGAATATCCAATTTACAAAGAGTTGTTAATAATTGTTGATCATCTTGAAAAATAGACTTAGTAGTTTCTCTAAGTATTTATGCACATCATGGCTAAGCCATTAGAGTGCTTATTCAATATGATTTACAGCAAAGTATTATATCAAACTTATGACATTTAGTCCTTAGTCATTTTTGACCAACACATTTCCTTGCATTAACTTAAAATATTTTCATGGCATGACATGCATCTCTAGTCCTTAGAAATAATTTGCATATCATGCATGACATGTTTTCCTTAAAAGTTTATGAAACTTGTTTGTTCATTATGTATGCTTGTATGTGTTGTGGTGTTTTAAGATTGTTGTATTCTTGTTGTTTATATTGTTTAGACTGAACGGAGAGTTCCGAGTATCGTTGAAAAGAGTTTGTGAATAGCGACAACATTCAAAGGCAAGTGGCACACCTCATAAACTTCCTACTATTTTCTATATGCATTACTTAGTGTATTTTTATATAAGCCTGTGTAGGATAGTATTGCTATGCTAGATCTGTATAGAAATACTTTACTCCTGTGTCTAGGTTCCTATATAATAATTAGTAGAAATATTGATGCTATGCAATTGATGAAAGGTTTTACAAAAAGTTAAGTGACTACTCAGGACTGTGCTCATGGTTTTCGTCGCCTAGGATGAATTTATATTCTACTTAGGGCCGTGAGCATGGTTGTTTTCACCTGAGAGTACACATCCACTATGTTAATGAATCACCTGGGTGGATTGGTTTAATGGTTTATGTTGAGTGGCTACTCAGGGCTGTGCTTGTGGTTGTCTTCGCCTAAGGTAGTTTCTACTATACTTTGGGCCATGATTATGGTGGTTTTCACCTGAGAGCGCACTTGTGGATGGCCACCCAGGGAACAGAGGAATCTGAAGAACTCCGAGTGACGATTGCTTGTAGTGCAGCAATTTCCAATGGGCTGTGGCTTGATCAACTATGTTGCGTGGACTCTCCCCGGCTTGACAAGCAGATGTAGAGGGTGTTAGGTGGAACGGGTCAAGCTAGAGTGGGAGGGAAAATGCTTCTGAAAGATCTCGTCTCATTCTTCTCCTTTTCCTATTCACTATAAGTGTGTACAGGATAGTTTGTGTTGAATGGGTACAATGGTGAACGTGCACAATCTCTGTAGAGTGTAAAACTAAGTACTTAGCCGTGTCCCCGGTACGGACAATTTGGGCAGCTGATCACGGATGTCAACGGAAGATTCCACAATTCCAACTTCAAAATTAAAACTTGATGGGTGAACAAGGGTAGAATGAGATCGTGGTTGTCATACCACGATGTCTCGAATAGAAGAGAAGTGTTTTTCCAAAGAGTTAGGAAAAATTGGCTTTATGCAAAATAGCCTTGAACTCCACCAGCCAAATAAGCATATAGATTATTAGAGTTTTCCACTAAGTGTCCACCATAGTGTCACTTGCCAGACTCCATTTTTAATGGAATCTGACCCACGTTGTTGCAATATTTTTCTTATTGCAGATTGATCAGTTGACGAGTGACGTTTCGTTTAAACGTTTCGAGTCTGCAACCAACATGTTTTCGCCTGTGGCAACATGAAGATGATGGAGACTCACTGCTATTGTATTTCCGCTGTTTACTCTTTCAAAGCTAGCTTTATGCTATGCAACTTGTATTGAATATTTTGTAAGCATGGATCATCGATGTAATAAAATTGATACTTTTTTGTGATATTACACCGTAAACTGTGTGTGGAAATGAATTGATCCAGGGATTTGCAGTATACACAGGTATCTGCCTTATTTTAAGTGGATGTACGCTACAGATGGTATCAGAGCACTGTGTTGCTTGTAGGTTCGAAACCCTAGGTTTGGATAGAAATAGGTTTGGACCATAGGATTGAAAATCTATTTTATTCACTTTTCTAGAAACAAAACTTTTTCATTTTATCTTCCTCGTACTCTCGTCTACTATCAACCTTCTTAAAATACCTTATCTTACTCTAGATGGCCATGTTTTTATAGTCTAAGTCTGATTCTGCTGCTTCATATGGAAAAATTGCGATTCAACATGAAGTTCTACATGCATGAAAGACCAATGAAGAACCAGGATTCGACCAACACTTCGAAGATATCCATAAAAGGTTAACAAGAACTTGAAGCACTCACGATGGAGATAGATTTGACCACCACTTAAATAGAACAACGATATCGTGTTAGTGTATTGTTCATACGAGCTTAGGTTGTGTGACAATACTAGATTGTTTGCCTTGTGTTAGCACCTTGTTGCTTGATGTTTGTTAGATGTTGTTTGTAATGATTTGTCTTGATCTTCTTGTATGAGTTAGAATGTTTAACTATGAAGAGAACTTTTCTCTAAGGGTGGTAGCCACCCATATAATTCAAAACAGGTTACTTAAACCCGGAGATCCAAGCCTATATTTCTATCCAGCATCCCCAATCAGCGAAATCATTCTCTGCTCGTTTGCACTTTCCGTGTCAACAGCTAGATTACTCCCCCTCTCGTATTATCATAATCTTTTCACTCATTTGCTTTTTCATTTTAGCCTCTCTGAATCTCGGGGACGAGATTCCTTTTAAGGGTGGTAGTCTGTAACATCCCAATATTTTGGAATGTTTAAAAATCACCAACAATTTAAAACTTTTGGTTTTGATTAAAATACAACATTAAAAGCATAAGAAAACCAACCATAAAAGACTTCATAGCAATTTCCAAATTGTTTATTATTTTAATTAATCACTATGTTCATAAGTTGTTTCAAGTTTAACATTTTACTATCCATTGTTTTTATTAAACTTCATTATATATTTTGACAAATGGTTTACAAACTTTCAAACCATTTTCTTGTAATAAAATTTTTCTTTATAAGTATCTGTTTTCAACCACTTAGCCATAGCTATTCATAAATTAAAATAATATTTACAAGTGTTCTTTTAAACTGTTTAAAACATGGTCTATTTGCCAAATGGTTCTCATTCTTTTACCTGAGTTCAAAAAAATAGTTTTTGGAAATTACAAGTCTATAGTTTATAACTTTAAAACTTCATAGAGTTTATAATTAATGAATTATCCAATTAGGCATTTCATTAGTTTTCAAAACATAAAAATGATTTTCATGAATATATTCAATATAAGAAATGAAATAAATCTAGAATATTTTCCAGAGATAGGTTTTGAAGTTTTCAAATGATTTATCATGTTTTAAAACTTAATGGTACACAAACTATTTTGAATTAAAAATGGATACAATATATTTCCCTTTTAATTTCAAATAGATGTGTTATGTCATTTAATATTGTACTAAAGCCAAAAATGTTTTAGTATTGGAAAATGAGTTTAATTAACTTAATTTCAAACTTGTATAAGTGTTGTATTTTTTTAAAATTTATTTAGCCAAAAATAAACTTTAATAAGTCATATTTGCAAATTTGACATAAAGTGTCAAATTGCATTTAATCAATAATTCGAAATTATTATTTTTGAAAAGTGTTCAAATAACACAAAGATATTGTTTTTACAAATTTTTAGAAATTTATTTGACTTCATTTGGACACTTAAAACAAAAGATATGAAATAAATAAGAAAAATCTGAAAAAGAAAAAGAAAAATTGCTGACATCATGATGACGTCAGCATCGTCTTCAACAACCAGAAACCATCTCGCGCACGCGAAAACTGCTCCCGTGCATTCTTCTCGACGTGATTCCCGACGATTTAGAGCACCAAATGACGCATCGTTTCTTCCTAATTAAATCCCTTGACCTCCTCTTCCATTCCCTCACAAAAGCCCTCTCCGAAACGTCCTAAGATGCTCTAATTTTGTCCGCCTTTAGGCACAGCGGTTTTTGGTCGAAATTAATTTCTGATTGATTGCAGGAGATTTACTCCACCAAACTTTGCACCGTTTTTTCCTATAGATAGCCCTCGGCCTCCTCCATCATTGCCCCCAAAACCCCTCTCCAAATCGCCCCCAGGCCAGAGAATTTGCTCGTCAGAGTTCTTCACTTCCACGGCCGATTTCTTCGATTCCGGCGAGGTGAGGCGACCCCCGAGGCCGAGAAACCTCTCCTCTTTATCCCCACCCCCGTGCGCATCCACTGACCACGTCTTACCTCTTTTATCACAGCGGAGACGTGGAGTTCGTGCTCACCGAGCTTGCCGGTGACCCGACCTTCTCCGGCGGAACGTCCACGTCACTCCCGGACAACCGCCACATAGTCGACGCCACCATCCTCTCCGTCACGACGCGCCGCATACAGAGAACCACGGGAACGTCGTCTCCGACCTCCACCCGACGCCGGCGCCGCTGTCTCCCTCAACTCCGATGAACCGCGCCACCTCCAGACCATCTCGCTGTAAGCCCTTAGATCTTGATCCAGTGGTGTAGATTAGATGACTTGTTTCAATCGGTATCGGCCAGTAGCATCGCGCCGCGTGACTATTGTGTCTGCTATTTTCCATTTTCGTTTTTCGACCTATTTTAGAGATAGAACTTCCAAAATTCGTATCAAATCAACCGTAACTCTGTTTTCGATGTTTTTGTAGTCTGTGGAATCGTATGTACGTGTAGAAAACAGTGGTATAATAAAAAATTGTATTTTGGTCGTGCACTAACTTGGTATTTACAGAAACATGTAAAATATTATTTTAATTATAGTTTTAATTCAGTAAGGTCAAAATTTGTAAATAAAATATCTTTGAAAAGCCCATGACCTGTAGATTGTCTTAGTTCTGTTGTTTTCCAACCTTGAGAAATTTAGATTTATTCAAATTCAAAATATGATGTTTGAGTAAATTTGACATAACATTTGATAGAAACATTATTTTTGATTAAATCCAATTGCTATAAATTTATTTAAATCCCCTCTGTCTATTAAGACTATTTATAAATTTTTGTTATAAAAATTTAATCATAGAAAACTTTAATCTTATATTTATTCCTATTATTATATTTTCCTATAATAGAAATTAATTAAAATTACATTTATAGCATCATGCATACTTTATAAATATCACAAAAATTAGTATGATATTTCTTATGATTAAAAAGTGCATTGTATGCATAAAATATTTTACCATATAGTTATACTCCTCTTAGGAAACTTCTTCATTATTTTCTCTTAGTTAGGATTATTTTCAACTTAGTATTTAGGTAAAGTGCTATGCACTTAGACACTTAGGATTTTCAACATGGAGCAAGAAGGCCAATGAAGGACTTAGCCAAAACAAGACTTCAGAAGTATCTTCAAGGAGTAGAAGCACTTAGAAGAATATCAAGAAGAAGTCATGAAGACCAACCAGCTATATTTTCTAAGTCTTTCTTCTTCTCTCTCTCTTTTCTCCTTTCTTCTCTTAGCCCTTATGATGACTAAGTTATATTCAAGACCAACTTGGAGGCTATCAACACCATCAAGTCTTCAAAGCCATCAAGTCTAGAAAATTGCAATGAAGTCATCATATCAAGAAGAAAAGGAAGCAAGGAGAAGATTCTACATCTTTCTTTCTATATCTTCCCTCTTTCCTAATCTTGTCATTCACTTAAGACTTAAACAAATTTTTGATCATGTTATTACCATATTGAAGTTTGTTGGATCCTAGAGGCATAGTGAGATGAAGCGGCCTCGAGACTAACCTTACATGTCCACGTACATGAGACCTGTTCCACAACTTAAGTGGCTGGCCGGGTGTCTGTCTCTCTCACTATAGTGAATATCCAATTTACAAAGAGTTGTTAATAATTGTTGATCATCTTGAAAAATAAACTTAGTATTTTCTCTAAGTATTTATGCACATCATGGCTAAGCCATTAGAGTGCTTATTTAAGATGATTTACAGCAAAGTATTTTATCAAACTTATGACCTTTAGTCCTTAGTCATTTTTTACCAACACATTTCCTTGCATTAACTTAAAAGATTTTCATGGCATGACATGCATCTCTAGTCCTTAGAAATAATTTGCATATCATGCATGACATGTTTTTCTTAGAAGTTTATGAAACTTGTTTGTTCATTATGTATGATTGTATGTGTTGTGTTGATTTATGATTGTTGTATTGTTGTTGTTTATATTGTTTAGACTGAACGGAGAGTTCCGAGTATCGTTGAAAAGAGTTTGTGAACAACGACAACATTCAAAGGCAAGTGGCACACCTCATAAACTTCATACTATTTTCTATATGCATTACTTAGTGTATTTTTATATAAGCCTGTGTAGGATAGTATTCCTATGCTAGACCTGTGTAGAAATTCCTTACTCCTGTGTCTTGGTTCCTATATAATACTTAGTAGAAATATTGATGCTATGCAATTGATGAAAGGTTTTACAAAAAGTTAAGTGACTACTCAGGACTGTGCTCATGGTTGTCGTCGCCTAGGATGAATTTCTATTCTACTTAGGGCCGTGAGCATGGTGGTTTTCACCTGAGAGTACACATCCACTATGTTAATGAATCACCTGGGTGGATTGGTTGAATGGTTTATGTTGAGTGGCTACGCAGGGCTGTGCTTGTGGTTGTCTTCGCCTAAGGTAGTTTCTACTATACTTGGGGCCATGAGCATGGTGGTTTTCACCTGAGAGCACACTTGTGGATGGCCACCCAGGGAATAGAGGAATCTGAAGAACTCCGAGTGACGATTGCTTCCAGTGCAGCCATTGCCAATGGGCTCTGGCTTGATCAACTATGTTGCATGGACTCTCCCCGGCTTGACAAGCAGATGTAGAGGGTGTTAGGTGGAACGGGTCAATCTAGAGTGAGAGGGAAAATGCTTCTGAAAGATCTCGTGTCATTCTTCTCCTTTTCCTATTCACTATAAGTGTGTAAAGGATAGTTTGGGTCGAATGGGTACATTGGTGAACGTGCACAATCTCTGCAGAGTGTAAAACTAAGTACTTAGCCGTGTCCCCGGTACGGACAATTTGGGCAGCTGATCACGGACGTCAACGGAAGATTCCACAATTCCAACTTCAAAATTAAAACTTGATGGGTGAACAAGGGTAGAATGAGATCGTGGTTGTCATACCACGATGTCTCGAATATAAGAGAAGTGTTTTTCCAAAGAGTTAGGAAAAATTGGCTTTATGCAAAATAGACTTGAACTCCACTAGCCAAATAAGCAAATAAGTTATTAGAGTTTTCCACTAAGTGTCCACTATAGTGTCACTTGCCAGACTCCATTTTTAATGGAATCTGACCCACGTTGTTGCAATATTTTTCTTATTGCAGATTGATCAGTTGACGAGTGAGGTTCCGTTTAAACGTTTCGAGTCTGCAACCAACATGAAGATGATGGACACTCACTGCTATTGTATTTCCGATGTTTACTCTTTCAAAGCTAGCTTTATGCTATGCAACTTGTATTGAATATTTTGTAAGCCTGGATCATCGATGTAATAAAATTGATACTTTGTTATGATATTACATCGTAAACTGTGTGTGCAAACGAATCGATCCAGCGATTTGCACTATACACATGTATCTGCCTTATTTTAAGTGCAGGTACGCTACAGCAGTTGTTGTTGTTGTTCTGCTTGTTGCCAAGGCAAGTGACACACCCTCATAAACTTCCTAAGTATTTTTCTATGCATTACTTAGTGTATTTCTTATATGCATGTGTTGGATAGTATTGCTATGCTAAAACTACTATATCCCTAACACTTGTTGTGTCTAGAATCCTATTGATAACTTGGTAGAAATATTGATGCTATGCAAAAGTTGTTTTATGAAAATTTAATTTCTACTAAGTTAAGAATGAAACTCCTGGGTGGAATTGGTTGTATGTGGTTTTTGTTGAGTGTTGTCTCTTAGGGGTGACCTCTAAGTGATGGTCACCTGTGGACGGCCACCAAGGGAACAAAAGGATCTGAAGAACTCCAAGTGAAGATTGCTTCTAGTGCAACCATTAGTCAATGGGCTCTGGCTACATTGATTAAGTTGCGTGGACTCGTCCCAACTTGACAGGTGGTGGTAGAATGGTTAGAATGGGAGCGCGTCAAGTCGGTATGGGATGGGAAAATGCTTCTGAAAAGTCTCGTCTCAACTCTCTCCTTTTCCTTAGCACAATTTGAGTGCTTGAGGATAGTTTGGGTTTGTTGGGTCTAATGGTGAAAGTGCACAACCTCTGCAGAGTGTAAACTAAGTACTTATCCGTGTCCCCAGTTATGGGTAATTTTGAGCAGCTGATCAAGGACGCCAATGGAGGATCATATCATTCCAATTTCTAAGTTAAAATTTGATGGGTGAAGAAAGGAAGATGAGGTTATGGTTTTCATGCAATACTTATCTGGATTTTAAGAAAATTGTTTTCAAAAGAGTAGGAAAAATTGGCTTTATGCAAATTAGACTTGATCTCCACCAGCCAAATATGCATATAGGCTGTAGAGTTATTCCATTAAGTGTCCACCATAGTGTCACTTGCCAGTCTCCATTTTATATGGAATCTGACCCACTCTGTTGCAAATTATTATTTGTTGTAGAAGTATCTGATGAAGAATAAGGAATACGTTTGGGTTTCGAGTCTGCACCAACATGTTTTCGCCTGTGGCGTGTCATGAAGATGGAGTCTCATTGAAGTTTATTTCTGCTGCTTTACTGTTTGAGCTAGCTTTAATCTATGCAAAGATGTATCGAACTATTTATTTTACCAAGTCAGGATTATGCGTGTAATATTGATACAATGTTGTGATATTCATCGTAAACTGTGTGTGCAAATGAATCGATCCAGGGGTTTGCACTATACACAGATACATGCCATATTTTTAAGTGCAGGTACATTACACATCGATGCATATATTATATGAAGTGTCTAATGAGAATTGATCCTTATATATATTGCATATCCAGCCAGACTCGTATCAAGTTAAACAAGTATCATATGTACATAAGTGTCGTCCCAACACGATCATTATTACATTACCATTATTTACGGTTTATATTGTATTCTCCTATTGGGGCTATGACTTCGTCATGCAGAAATCCACAAATTTCCTCTTGAATTCCTCTAGAGCGTTGATATGGAGTGAGATGCTCTCGTTGATTCATTTGCTGGATATATCAAGAGAAGACGGTCAATATAAATACATCAAGAGTTAAATTTTGAATTGATATGTAAATGCTTTTCGTACCACTATATCTTTCCGCTCACTGATATACATGCGCATATACTCGCAAACGTAATATCCACACAGACTTGTCGGCGGTGGTTGTCTCTCGCACTTTACGAAAGTAGAGTTTATATCAAGTAATAATCAAACATGACAATCCGATATTGAAACTATAACTAAATAGAGTAATCTACTTACGTTGATTAGCATAAAAGTCATCTCTGGTTTAAATTGACCTTCTCTGGCACGTTTTATGAACCGCTTCCATACCCTGCCCCGGCAAAGAAAATGAATAAAGAATATATTCATAACTTGAACTAAGGAAATGAAGAACATAAGTCAATATAGCACCTCTGGAACGTTTCAATAATATTCCAGTAATCTGTCATGGGTCAATGTAATGAGTTCTCGATCTGAACTTTCCCCAAGTCAATTTCAATGTTGAAGAGAATCCAGTGGTGGCTGCACATACGCATCAACACATAGAAGATAATTCAGTAAATATTAAGTCTCTAACTAACTCATCAAAATCGAGTACGAGAAAAAATGAATGTGAGCATCTCTAACAGAGCCCTCAAACCGCGATGAACCATAGAAGAAAAAATAGCAGCGCCTGCAAACTTCGCGGATCCATAAACCATTTTAAGGTCACCCTGATAATCTGCCCACGGGACTACGAATTCGAAGGGTCGGAACCGTATTTCTCGGGAGCGGTTGGCGGAGGGACATTTCAGCACGGCTCCGAGACTGCTGCGTTCCCCACCCGCCGGCGCCTCCGCTACCGGCACCGCCGCCCCCTCCTGCCGCCCTTCCCCGCCCGTCCCGCCACTGCTGGAACTTCTCAAGAGGTCACCGGTCGCCGGATCTACCGTCCGAGAGCAAGAGGAGCTGCAGCGCTTCGGGAATCACCGTCGTGGAGGTAAATTGCCGCCACCCGCTGGATCAAACGGAATCGCCGCCGCTGAGGTTAAGCTAAGCTCTTCTTGTCCAATGCAGATGGATTTAACCCCGTGTGAGCAGTTCAAATTCTCCGACTCTTCGTCCTCTGATGACGATGATGTCGACGACATGCTCTTCGAGGTGCGCCGGCAGCAGATGGTGGTTGCGGTCCTCGCCGTGAAGGAGTTCGAGGACCGCTACAAACGAACACGGCAAGGATCAAGAGCCGACCATCTCTGCATCCCGCGCTACCGCTTCTACGGCAAGGAACTGCTGATGAGTGACTACTTCGCAGAGAACCCGACGTATCCGGCTCACATCTTCCGTCGGAGGTACCGAATGCGCCGCTCTCTCTTTGTGAAGATTGTGAAAGCGTGTGAGGAAAATTGCCGATATTTTATCCGTCGACAGAATGTTGCGGGCTTGCCAGGATTTAGTGCTTACCAAAAGATCTTGGCCGCAATGAGAGTGATTGCGTATGGAGTTCCGGCTGACTACGCCGATGAGTATCTTCACATTGGTGAGGATACAGCGATTGAGTCAGTTCGCACATTTGCGAAAACGATCATTCGGGTGTTCGGCAAAGAGTATATTCGAGCACCCACCGAAGATGACACAAAGAGGTTGATGGATGCCAAGTAGAAGTGGGGTTGGCCGGGCATGCTAGACAGCACAGATTGTATGCATTGGACATGGAAAAACTGTCCAAAAGCTTGGCACGGGCAATACTGCAGCAAGGGAGGCGATGCAAAAAATTTGCTAGAGGCATTTGCATCCGAGGATCTATGGATTTGGCATTGCTTTTTCGGGTTGCTAGGCACGCTCAATGATATCAACATTTTACAGAGGTCCCATCTTCTTCGTAGGCTATCCGAAGGCAATGCTCCCGCTTGCAACTTCAGTGTGAACGGGGCATGACTACACAAAGGGATAGTATCTTGCCGATAGTATTTACCCTTCTTGGTGTACATTTGTGAAGACAATCTCCAAACCAAAAGGAAAGAAGGAGGCGGAATTTTCTAGGGTACAAGAGGCCTGTCGAAAGGATATAGCGAAAGCATTCGGTGTCCTGCAATCTAGGTTTGCATTGTTCGAGGACCTGCCCGTTTCAGGGACAAGAAGACCCTGAAGAACATCATGACATGTTGCGTTATTCTTCACAACATGATTGTTCAAGATGAAAGGGACTTGAACTTGGATTTCTCTTATGACAATGTTGGCAGCCGTGTGAAGCCAGCGAGAGACCCGGATTCTGTACAAGCATTCCTTGAAACATACAGGGAGATTGAGAGTGAGGAGACCCACAAGCAACTGCAGCTAGACCTCATTGAGCACCATTGGCAGTTGCACGGGCAGCAATTTTTCATCTCGTTTGAGTTCATGTTTCATTTTGTTTCATTTTATTCATTTGAGTTCATGTATGATTGGTACTATTCTTTCCAAATGGCACATTGTCCTGTAATATTACTGATTCAACATTTTCATTGGATTATTGAAATAATTTGGATTATTGTTTGAACTACGATAATATTTTTCATTGTCAAATGTGTGATCTTTGCTGAAAATGATGAATATTGCATGGTTTAAGGTTTGCGAAACGAGCCGTGCTATAGCAGCACCTGTAAAGAAGAACCTGAAAACAAAATATTCTTTTTTCAGGTTCTGTTTTATGGGTACTGCTATTGCGCGCCTCGTTTTCACGAGAAAAACATGACTTCCGCGAACCTTAAAATGGCTTTAGGTTCAAAGATGCTAACCTGAAGTTGTACGGAAATAATATGTTGTTCTTGAAATGTTATTTCTTCAAAAAATTGAGCAACTTGTTCACCGTTTCCTCCAGGTTTATTTGTAAGGTATGTACATGAACTCGATCTGGCTCAATGAACCCAAGTTGATAAATTCGGTTCCTCCTACACTCAAGAATCTTCATTCTGTATAGTAGCATACAAAAGAATGTAGTGACTACAGTTATATATTATAAGAAAATGATACGATATTAGCTTTAGTTAATCACTTACAAACAATAGCAGCTGATGATAGATTCTTCGAGAGCCTTCTGGTTGAATAACTGAAAGAGTTCGTCAAAGTCAATATGAATCGTCTGTTCTCCCATGGAGTAATGATCATCTCTAAGTTTAACAGACAGTATCTCGTCCCCATCTGCTGAGGCATCATTGTACCATTTATGTAATGCTCGCATTCTTGTAGGTAGGTTGGCCCCGTCCTCTTTCATGACCAGATCCTTCCCAAGGCGATATTGCAATGCCTCGGGAGCAATGTCGGCCTCGGGAGCAATCTCATACCCTTCTGGTATCACAATCTTCGATGCCAAATTCAACGGAGCAACGTCGCGTCTCTTTTGCTTTGTTTTCTCAAGCCCCTCATTATATGCCTTGTCAATACAACGATCATAGTCCTATAGTAACTTTAAAACATGTTGGGGTGGTTGAAAAAATGTTTCAGGAAGTACTATATTTTTTTCGGATCAATTGATACGTCTGGCATGTTTTCCACGGGGGGGGGGGGGGGGGGGCTTATAAGGGTAAGGAAACTTTGGAGGACTCTTGGGGACCTTTGGAAGCGGCGACAATTTCATCTGAGTAGGCGGAGGCGGGCACTTAGTCAAGTTACCCCACTTGACCTGGCTGATCTTCTGCTTTCCCGCCATGTATTCAGGCGAAGAAGGTTCAGGCTGCTGACGCGGCGGCGAAGATCGAGCTAGAGTCATGTAGGTGTCGTCGTCGTCCCTATCTAAGTTCATTGGACTTGGAGGTGCTGGAGGTGAGAGAGACCGTGGCCTTTGCGTCGAGCCTGGAAATATGATGTATTTCTTTTTACATAAAATGATTCCATGCCTGACTTCTTCCAAGGTCGCCTCCCCTATAGGGCCAGGGTGGTCAATCTCCAATGTCTCGCATCCAGGTACAATTTCCTCCACCCCAAAACGAGCATACCCAACTGGAACCTCGCGGCAATGCCAACGCAATTCAGGATCAAATTTTAAAGCAAATCTGACGGCTACCTTCACAGATATGTTCTTCATTGGCTGGTGCAGCTCACATTCAGTCTTATCTTTGATATTATCCACGGGGTAGCGATCCATTGGTGACGCATAGACTTCGCCATCATCGTCATGCAACCCCGTTTAAGCCACACTGCTCCTCAGGTTAGATGGTCCATCAGGTGCAGGATCTATGTAAATCTGGTCGGCCTCTTGACGGCTTGAAAAATTCTCCTGCATCTTCGTATACATCACAAAGAGAAGCTCGTTCCTTACTTCCACCTTCTTAAGCCGGTCTGCCACCTGCTGCTCCCTCCTGTTCGTTGCTCTGGCTCTGCTTCTATAACTATGATAGTCCTCATGAAACCCCATGTTCCAAGGAACACCTCCATAGCCTCCATGTTCCAGCAAATTATTATTTGTTGCAGAAGTATCTGATGAAGAATAAGGAATACGTTTGGGTTTAGAGTCTGCACCAACATGTTTTCGCCTGTGGCGTGTCATGAAGATGGATGCTCATTGAAGTTTATTTCCGCTGCTTTACTGTTTGCGTTAGCTTTAAGCTATGCAAATATGTATCGAACTATTTATTTTACCAAGTCAGGATTATTCGTGTAATATTGATGCAATGTTGTGATATTCATCGTAAACTGTGTGTGCAAATGAATCGATCCAGGGGTTTGCACTATACACAGGTACCTGCCATATTTTTAAGTGCAGGTACATTACACATCGATGCATATATTATATGAAGTGTCTAATGAGAATTGATCCTTATATATATTGCATATCCATCCAGACTCGTATCAAGTTAAACATGTATCATATATACATAAGTGTCGTCCCAACACGATCATTATTACATTATCATTATTCACGGTTTATATTGTATTCTCCTATTGGGGCTATGACCTCGTCAAGCAGAAATCCACAAATTTCTCTTGAATTCCTCTAGAGCGTTGATATGGAGTGAGATGCTCTCGTTGATTCATTTGCTGGATATATCAACAGAAGACGGTCAATATAAATACATCAAGAGTTAAATTGTGAATTGATATGTAAATGCTTTTCGTACGACTATATCTTTCTGCTCACTGACATACATGCGCATATACTCGCAAACGTAATATCCACACAGACTTGTCGGCGGTGGCTGTCTCTCGCACTTTACGAAAGTAGAGTTCATATCAAGTAATAATCAAACAGGACAATCCGATATTGAAACTATACCTAAATAGAGTAATCTACTTACGTTGATTAGCATAAAAGTCATCTCTGGTTTAAATTGACCTTCTCCGACACGTTTTATGAACCGCTTCCATACCCTGCCCCGGCAAAGAAAATGAATAAAGAATATATTCATAACTTGAACAAAGGAAATTAAGAACATAAGTCAATATAGTACCTTTGGAGCGTTTCAATAATGTTCCAGTAATCTGTCATGGGTCAATGTAATGAGTTCTCGATCTGAACTTTCCCCAAGTCAATTTCAATGTTGAAGAGAATCCAGTGGTGGCTGCACATACGCATCAACACATAGAAGAGAATTCAGTCAATATTAAGTCTCTAGCTAACTCATCAAAATCGAGTACGAGAAAAAAAATGAACGTGAGCATCTCTAACAGAGCCCTAAAACCCGCGATGAATCGTAGAAGAAAAAATAGCAGCGCCTGCAAACTTCGCGGATCCATAAACCATTTTAAGGTCACCCTGATAATCTGCCCACGGGACTACGAACTCGAAGGGTCGAAACCGTATTTCTCGGGAGCGGTTGGCGGAGGGACATTTCAGCACGGCTCCGAGACTGCTGCGTTCCCCACCCGTCGCCGCCTCCGCTACCGGCACTGTTGGGGATGTATCAACTAGGGGTACCACCAACATGGATCAATCCGGCTAGTCCAGGGTGGCCCAAGGGTGGTAAGGCTAAAGCCTGCCGGGCAGCCCAGATAGCTGACGTACAAGGAAGTAGGCGGACGGTCCAAGGAAGGCGGAAGGCCGATGCCCATCAAGCCACCAAGCCCAAGACGGAAGGCGGCAACTAAGCCGGCTAGGTCTAGGATTCTGATTACTTGCCGGACAAGTACTTGCCTTGTAGCCTGGGGTCTGGCCGCCTATATAAGCCGGCCACCAGGGAGCCTTTAGGGCACGCTTCAATACGCATCATACACATTGTAACCTGTTCACGGCTATTGCCTCATAGTGAATTATAGCAGCACGTAGGATCTCGCCACCGCTGCGGGATTCGAAGCTGGGTAAACTCGCCGTGTTCAATCCCGTCCTCGACGACACCAACCTTCTTCCCCATAATCCATACGTAGGCTAGAGGACCCCCGTCTCCTATCAATTATGCCGATACTACGACAGTTGGCGCCCACCGTGGGGCATAAGGTTCCTGGCGTCACGTTCCAGGCGGGAACACTTGGCGGCGTGGGCAAGCAGATCGCCGTCGGTCGCGTCACAAGGTATGGCGGCCACAGCTACGTCAACTCGGATGAGTCCTGGCTCCCGGCGGACGACTACCTTATCGGATGCGCAATCGTACCGATCGGAGGGATCGACGTCTTCATCGGGTATACGCCAGAGGCGTACGGCCTACCGCGTTTCTACAACCCCACCCACCAACCCTTCGACCAAGCAGTCGACCAACAAGATGGATCTGAATCCGCCTTCTCCGAGGAGTCGGCCGAATCTGATTTCCACTTCGTCGGAGTTGTCGGACTGGGATCAGACTCCCAGCCGGAAAACAACGATCCTGAGTCAATCCTCCCTGCTCTCCAGGAGGATGCAATGTCAGATGCCGGATCCAGATCTACCGTTCAAGTCAACATAGACTCTGACTCTGATGATGATGCTAGTCTCTTCGAAGAGAAGATCAAAACCTGCTTTTCCAGTGGTAATCCGGCTCCTTCAGAGGGCACAGCGGATACTGACATGCCTGACAAGCTGTCTATGATGGTTGTCGTCGGTCACGAGACAACAACCCCAGTTGCTTCGGAAAAGCAAAACAAGCCGGTGGAAGACGCCGGCGACACTACTGCCGGGCAACTCATTGAAAGTGCCGACAAGGGGCGCGCAAAGAAGAAAACTGGCCTCGAGAAAGGCGGCAGCAGCAAACCCACGGATTTGCTCTCCGTCATCAAAGAAGTAGACGAAATCATGAATACTCCGGTAAATAAAGACACCCCACTCGACGAAGTGGAAGAGCTTAGAATTAACATGCTCAAGCACTCTGACTTTTTGCGAAAAAGAGAGGAGCACGTTGAGAGCCTTGCGAAGAAGATCGAGAAAGAACAGGAGAAGATGTCGGCCAAAACAAGCCGGCAACTCTTTAAGGAAAAAAGGTCATCAAAAAACCGCCGTGGCAAGGAGCCGCCAACACGCGCAACGACGGCGGCTCAAGATCTCGGGTTCGACTGGCGGCACCACAACGCGTGGACAGAAGGGCAGATGTTGTTTTTTGCACCCCGTCCTCAACACGGCTGCTGCGCTAGATACCCTCGATGACAAAACTTACACGGCGGAGGAAAAGTTGGCCAACGCAAGACACTCCGTGAGCAAGGCCCTAGAACAACAAGCTCGCGCTGATTCCTACGGCCACATGGCAGATGCTCGCGGGGGAGACCTAGAGTCTAAGTCAGGAAAGTGCAAAGCTGCACCTGGCGACGACCCCGAAGGCCCGTCTGGCTCCACTAGCCATGGCGACAAAAGGAAGGCAACGCCACCTCCAAAGAAGACGCCACCGCCAAAACCAAGGCGGGACGAGAATTCAAGGACAGGAAGCAGGGGAGACCTGCCACCTCCAGCCCAGCCAAGACGCGACAATAGCGGTAGCCGAAACAGTGGACTGCCGCCTAGGAAAGATGCCGGTAACGACCCTCCCAGGAGAGGTCGAAGCCGGTCTCCGCAGCGTAGCACCGGCAGCAAGAGGAAAGAGGAGGCAGAAGGGCCCAGGCACAACATAAGCCAAGCAGCGCAGGACGAGCCAGACGCAAACAGAGGCGCACGGTAGCTCGATCCAAAAGACGCACGACACCGCCTACAAGACATAGCAAGAGGAAAGGAGCCGCTATATTCTGGACCAAAGTGCTTCGGTGACGCCATCCGCAGAGAGCCATTCCCTAAGGACATGACATCAGTGTCAAAAAACTGTTCTAGGTACAACGGCCTCGTTAAGCCGGATTCATGGCTAGCCGACTATGCCATGGCCATAGAAATTGCCGGCGGGAGCAGCTATATTGCCGTCCGTTACCTACCTCTCATGTTGGAAGGCACGGCAAGGGCTTGGATCGACAACCTTCCTGAAAAGTCTATCCATAGCTGGTACGACATGGAAAAGGTTTTCTCCCAGCACTTCCAAGGAACATACAAGCGTCCAAATACCTACACGGATTTGCAACGCTGTATCCAAAAGCCGGACGAAACCATGACAAACTTTGTCAGCCGTTGGATATCCGAAAAAGCCAACTGTCATGGTGTTTCGGACGCACAGGCTATCCACGCCTTCTACATGGGCCTGTAGAAGAAGTCCTTGCTCCGTCATCGGCTCGTCCGCGAGCAAATCACGGACCTTGGCGAGATGCTCAACCTAGCCGCCCAATACGTGGCGGCGGATGACGACGCCCGGGACGATGATCCAGACGTCAGCATCATACCAAAACGGAACAACAAGCGCAAGCAGGCGGCGGATGACAAAGCCGGACCTTCCAACGAGGTAGCTGTCGCATTCCAAGGAAATGCCGGCAAAAAGAAGTGGAAGAATAAGAAAGATAATCGCGACGCCGGCTCAGGGCCTAAGGCGGCGCGAATCACTTATGAGCAGGAAAAACTTTTGCCATGCCCTATCCACGCCTCACTTGGCAAGGTCAACCATATGCTTGGCGAGTGTCGTTTCATGGACGACTACAAAAAGGACCCCACAGTCGGCTGGAAGTCAAAGAAGTCAAAGAAGAACGACAAGAAAGACAACAAGGAGGATGAGGATGACGACGACATGTCTGTCTCAAGCGAGGAGGACGCGGCCGCCAAGAAAAAGAAACCATATCCGAAGGTCAAAGAATCTCTTGTATGCTTTGTCGGCACACCTTCGGCTAAGGCAGATAAGGCGGAAATGCGCGAACTCAACGCGACAATGCCGGACGTCCCTCAGTATCTGAACTGGTCGGAAGCAACGATCACTTGGGACCGGTCCGACCACCCAGGCAAGTACGCCCTCGTCGTCGATCCCATTGCGACAACTTCAGACTCACAAAGGTACTCATGGATGGCGGCAGCAGCCTCAACATCCTGTACTACGACACACTAAGCCGCATGAACCTGACAGAGGATCAGCTGAACCACAGCAACCTCACTTTTCACGGCATAGTGCCCGGCAGGCAAGCAAAGTCAATGGGGAGCATTAGGCTGAAGGTAACTTTCAGAGCAAAAGAGAACTACCGCTCAGAGTTCCTCCGGTTCGAAGTTGTCCCCTTCAAAAGCGCCTATCATGCAATCTTCGGACGACCGGCTTTCGCCAAATTTATGGCAAGGCTGTGCTACATATACAACAAGCTTAAAATGCCGGGGGAAACGGAACCATCACGATTTCTGGCAACTTCAAGAAAGCCAAGGAGTGTGAGCGTGGCATGGCCGCCTTCGCAGAAGCCGTCTTCCACAAGGAAGAACTCGCACTGCTTGGGGCGGATTCAGACAACTCCATGCCCAAGCCAAAGATTGATGTCAAGAAGACCTTTGAAGCTTCAGAAGACACCAAAAAGGCGGACCTCATCCCAGGCGACACGTCTAAGCAAGTCGTCACCGGCTCCAACCTTGACAGCAAATAGGAAGGCGCGCTCATCGAGTTCCTCCGTGAGAATCGTGACATCTTTGCATGGTCGCCTTCCGACATGCCTGGTGTACCGAGGGAACTTGCCGAGCACTCACTCAACGTCATAAAAGGATCCAAGCCGGTGAAGCAAGCAACAAAACGCTTTGGATATGAGAGACACAAGGCTATAGGAAAGGAGATAAATAGGCTGAAGGCCGCCAATTTCATAAAAGAAGTTGTGCACACCGATTGGGTGGCAAATCCTGTACTTGTTCAAAAGAAGAATAAAGAGCCGAGGATGTGTATTGACTATACCGGTGTTAACAAGTACTGCCCAAATGATCCCTTTGCGCTGCCTAGAATTGACCAAGTCGTAGACTACACAGCAGGCTCCGAGCTGCTTTGTTTTTTGGACGCCTACTCAGGATACCATCAAATCAAGATGAGAGAGTCGGATCAGCTGAAAACATCTTTCACCACTCCATACGGAACTTTCTGCTACATCACGATGCCTTTTGGCCTGAAGAATGCAGGGGCAACATACCAGCGCTGTATGCAGAATTGCCTGCACGAACAGATCGGCCGCAATGTTCACGTCTACGTAGACGACATCGCGGTAATGTCAAAAAAGAAGGCAGATCTCCTAGAGGATTTGGAAGAAACTTTTCAGAATCTCCGGAGGTATCAGATGAAATTCCCGCCAAGTGTGTTTTCGGCGTTCGAGCCGGTAAACTGCTCGGGTTTATCGTCTCAGAACGAGGGATTGAGGTTAATCCGGAGAGGATCAAGGCCATCCAAAACATATCCAGACCTACTTGTCTGAAGGACGTGCAACGTCTAGCCGGATCGGCAGCGGCCGTCAGCCGTTTCATAAGCCGCCTAGGGGAAAAGGCAATGCCTCTCTACCGGCTATTGAAGAAATCCGACAACTTTGAGTGGACAGCAGAGGCAGACGCAGCCTTACAACAACTTAAGTAGGCCCTCATATCCGCTCTGATATTGGCAGCACCTCGATCACAGGAACCAATGCTGCTATACATTGCGGCAACAAGAGCTGTTGTCAGCGTTGTCTTGGCTGTGGAAAGAAAGGAGAACGAAGCCGCGACGTATGAGCAACGACCGGTCTACTTCATCAGTGAAGATTCTCCGCCTCCAAGCAGAGGTATCCGCATTACCAAAAGCTGGCTTATGGTGTATTCTTTGCCGCCAGAAAGCTTAGGCATTATTTCCAGGAGCACACAGTGACAGTAGTCAGCAAGGCACCGTTGGGGGACATAATCAACAATGCAGAGGCAACAGGTCGAGTTGCCAAATGGGGCATCGAACTTGCCGCCTTTGATATAGTCTATAAGCCACGGACCGCCATTAAGTCTCAAGCGCTTGCAGATTTTGTCGCCGACTGGACATAAGCCATGGAGGAAACGACACTCCCCGAATCAGAATATTGGGTCATGCACTTTGACGGATCAAAGATGCTCAAAGGCTCGGGGGCTGGAGTCGTTCTACGCACGCCTAAAGGTGACAAGCTTAGCTACGTGTTGCAAATCCACTTCACAACAACCAACAACGTTGCCGAGTACGAAGCTTTGCTTCATGGGTTACACGTGGCAAACGACCTCGGCGTCAAAAGAATCCTCTGTTATGGCGACTCAGATTTGGTCGCGCAGCAAGTAAGCGGAACATGGGATGCGAAAAGCGCAACAATGGCGGCATACATAGCGAAAGTTGACGAATTCGCAAAAATCTTCGCGGGCTACAAAGTACGGCATGTTCCAAGAGCTGAGAACGAGGCGGCAGAGACACTTGCCAGACTAGGGTCAGAGCGCAAAAAGGTACCAAAAGATATTTTCCTGGAACATTTGCACAAGCCATCCATTAAAGGCGCCGATTTGATGGAGCCCGATGCAGAAGAACCGGTAGAAGCGGCAAGTCTCGTTGTCTACTCGATACAGCCGGATTGGACTGTCCCATATCTCGATTTCGTAATCGACAGCAAGTTGCCGAAGGACGATGAGGTGCTAAAAAGGCAGATCATAAGGCGAGCCAAGGCATTCACGGTAATAAAAGGCGAGCTATATAAGAGAAGCACGTGCGGCATCTATCAGCGGTGCATACAGCCAGAAGAAGGACAGGAAATTCTAAAAGACATACATATTGGCACCTGCGGGCATCACGCTTCCGCCAGGTCCATCGTGTCCAAAGCTTTCCGCCAAGGTTTCTACTGGCTTACCGCCAAAGAAGACGCCGAGAACATCGTAAAAACATGCAAAGGCTGCCAGTTGTACGCTCGTCAACCTCACTTACCGACACAAGAACTCAGGACAATCCCAATCAGCTGTCCGTTCGCGGTCTGGGGCTTAGACATGGTGAATCCCTTCAAGAAGGCGAGTGGTGGGTATACCCACCTATTGGTCGATGTCGACAAGTTCACCAAATGGGTCGAGGCTAAGCCGATTAGCAAACTTGACGCACGAACAGCCACCAATTTCCTCCGGGAATTATCTCTCGGTTTGGAGTTCCACACAGCATTATCACTGATAATGGCAGCAACCTATCTCAAGGCGACATAGAAGAATACTGCACTGATCTGGGTATCCGGCTTGATTTGGCATCCGTGTCACACCCTCAATCCAATGGACAAGTAGAGCGTACAAACGGCCTAGTCTTATCAGGACTTAAGCCTCGTCTCGAAGCTCCATTACATAGGGCAGCCGGCGCTTGGGCAGATGAGTTACAGTCGGTACTATGGAGTTTGCGCACAACACCAAACAGGTCTACCGGCTACACTCCTTTCTTCTTAGTATATGGCGCTGAGGCGGTGCTACCTACCGACATGAAATACGATTCCCCAAGAGTTCAAGCCTACATCGAGCAAGACGTGGAAGGTGCAAGACAGGATAGCCTAGACCTGCTAGACGAAGAAAGAGACGTCGCTCTACATCGCTCCGCCTTGTACCAGCAACAACTTCGCCGCTATCATAGCCGGAGAGTGCGGAAGCGAAGCTTCAGAACAGGTGACCTGGTTCTCCGCCTAATTCAAGACAGAAAAGGCTTGCACAAGTTATCCCCGCCATGGGAAGGACCGTTTATAGTCACAAAGGCGCTGCTCAATGGTTCCTACTACCTGGCCGACATCCGCGACGAAGAAGAAAAGAAGAAGCGCAAGAAGGCGGCAGGAAAAAGGGGAACCAAACGCAAAAGAGGCATTGACGATCCGTTCGAACAAACAAGACGGCCTTGGAATATTGAGCAGCTACGTCCTTTCTACACTTAGCAATTTATAATTGTAATAAGTTATATATGATTATGAAATAAAAGTCTATGGTTCCTCATCTGTGTTGAGAAGCATGCCATCTTTTATCTTTTCTGGCAATCATATTTCCCCTATGTATCTAAGTTACCCATTTTTCTAGCTCCATGCAAAGGTTCAAACTGGTAGATACTTGCAGCTTTCGAGCCAACCTAAAGCAAAAATAAACTTTTTGCGCCGCCTAATTCCTTTACCGCTGATTACTTATGTGTGGTTCGCCTAGTAGTATGTCTTTGGCACCAACATGTTGGCTTTGGTTTCTGTTCTTAAACGCATGGCTTAGCCCTGGTTGTTTCAGCTAAAGTTACCGGCTGAGGTTCGTCAACATACAAAAAGTCAAACATATAAGTCAGGGTAAAATTAAGGCGGGCCATATAAATAAGGCAACATAAAAACTTGTCAGCTAGTTTCTCGCCTAGCAAAGCAACAACAAAAGTATATACAAATATTGCAAGTTAAAGTTGCATTGTTTCAGGGGCTGGCAAATCATGTCAGAAGAAGGCAAGGAAAGGAAACTATGGCTCTGGGGGGCTTCTACATCAGGCTTGGGGGCTGACAACTTCAGCCCCAGAACTGTCACTCCCCTCCGCCTCGGCCGTGCCGACAGCTCCAGATTCCCCTGCGGCAGGCACATGATGGCGCCGGTAGAAGATCGAAGTATCCACCATGTCGGCAACACGCGTGGTGTAGCCGGCAACACTGTCCAGAACAGTGGCCGGCTCGACCTCGCTGCCGTCTTCATATGTAGACGGCATGCCTTCGGTGACGGCTTCTATCTCCGCCTCGGGGTAGTGCGCCATGAATAGTCCAAGCGCAGTCTTGGCACCACCCCACGCCGCCGACTTCAGCGAGCCCTTGTGTAGCTTGGTAGCCTGCTCCAACATATTGGGCACATCGCTGAATTCGGTCGGTTCTTGGCTGCCACAGGAGATGAAGAACTTGGCGGCAAACCGCTTGGACGCTGCCAAAGTCTCGGTGATCAGCTCGCATAGACGCGCAAGGCGATCCAGGCGGGGGCTGACAACCTTGTCGTCGCCCAAACCGGCGGGAACTGTATAAAAAATGAAACCATCAGTTTGGCTCAGGCTAAGCAGAATGGCAAAATCAAAATAAGGAGTGAGAAATTACCAAGGGCCGAGTTATGGAAAGCGGACAACTCAATCATATGAGCCGCCAACGCGTACTCAGCAGCTTGGGCGCGAGAGTATGCTTGGAGATTTCCTCGGCAGCCGTCTTCTCCACCTCCGCAAACTTCTTGCCCAGGCTTTCCAGCTCACCAGTGAGCTGGCTAGATTCCTGCGCAAATTTCAGTTGTTGGGCCTCCATCTCCTTCTGGTGATCCTCCTTCATCGCAAAGTTGGCGGCTGCCAAATCGGAAGCTTCATTCATAAGAGCTTGCATGTCAGTGGACGCCTTCAGTATATCCTGGGCATGGTCTAGCAGTTCTACAAATATGGATTCGCTAACTAAATGATTGACGGCAACATAAGTTGAAAAGATAGCTGAAGGCAAAAAAGATCAACTCTACCTTCATCTTTTTTGCGGGCCGCCTCCAACTCGGCAATCCGCAAGTCCTTGGCCTCGCAATCCTTCTTCAGGTCGCGACAGCGCCGGTTTATCTCGTCTCGAGAGGAGACAAGCTCAACGTAGGCGGACACAAGACCCTGCAGGAAAAAGCAAAGGCATAAAACATATTGTCGAATAACCACTAAGCCGGCAGCCAAAATTTTTGGACCTGCCATCTAAGTGCTCGGGGGAAAGACTATGTATATGCCGGAGTTATAAACACTTACAGACAGGTCGCCCTCCAAGTCAGCGAAGGCCTGGGAGGTGAAGTTTAAAACTTCAGCGGAGTAATGTCGCGTCTCTTTTGCTTTGTTTTCTCAAGCACCTCATTATATGTCTTGTCTTACAACGATCATAGTCCTATAGTAAGTTTAAAACATGTTGGGGTGGTTAAAAAAATGTTTCAGGAAGTACTATATTTTTTCCGGATCAATTGATACGTCTGGCATGTTTTCCACGGGGGGCTTATAAGGGTAAGGAAACTTTGGAGGACTCTTGGGGACCTTTGGAAGCGGCGACAATTTCATCTTAGTAGGCGGAGGCAGGCACTTAGTCAAGTTACCCCACTTGACCTAGCTGATCTTCTGCTTTCCCGCCATGTATTCAGGCGAAGAAGGTTCAGGCGAAGAAGGTTCAGGCTGCTGACGCGGCGGCGAAGATCGAGCTGGAGTCATGTAGGTGTCGTCGTCGTCCCTATCGAAGTTCATTGGACTTGGAGGTGGTGGAGGTGAGAGAGACCGTGGCCTTTGCGTCGAGCCTGGAAATATGATGTATTTCTTTTTACATAAAATGATTCCATGCCTGACTTCTTCCAAGGTCGCCTCCCCTATAGGGCCAGGGTGGTCAATCTCCAATGTCTCGCATCCAGGTACAATTTCCTCCACCCCAAAACGAGCATACCCAACTGGAACCTCGCGGCAATGCCAACGCAATTCAGGATCAAATTTTAAAGCAAATCCGACGGCCACCTTCACAGATATGTTCTTCATTGGCTGGTGCAGCTCACATTCAGTCTTATATTTGATATTATCCACGGGGTAGCGATCCATTGGTGACGCATAGACTTCGCCATCATCGTCATGCAACTCTGTTTAAGCCACACTGCTCCTCAGGTTAGATGGGCCATCAGCTGCAGGATCT
Source organism: Poa annua (assembly GCA_026929855.1). NCBI lineage: Eukaryota > Viridiplantae > Streptophyta > Magnoliopsida > Poales > Poaceae > Poa > Poa annua. The sequence goes on from CM049432.1 coordinate 27,646,849, forward strand.
ATGTAAATCTGGTCAGCCTCTTGACGGCTTGAAAAATTCTCCTGCATCTTCGTATACATCGCAAAGAGAAGCTCGTTCCCTACTTCCACCTTCTTAAGCCGGTCTGCCACCTGCTGCTCCCTCCTCTTCGTTGCTCTGGCTCTGCTTCTATAACTATGATAGTCCTCGTGAAACCCCATGTTCCAAGGAACACCTCCATAGCCTCGTGCTCGTCCTCCCTTCTCGGGATTTCCGAGTGCCTTTGTCGGCTCGTCATTCTCTCTATCCGAAATGAATGTTCCCACTTACACCTCGGCTACTGCTTTTAAAGATCATCGAAGGGAGTCAACACCGCTTTCTTCGTCGGATCACGAAGAACCAACTCCCTTGTTTCCTTCTCCAACGTCATACCATGCGCCATTAGGAAGTTTCCTTCTCTCTCGGGCACTTTCTCCGTCTCTGGAGTTAGACCTTTTGCCTTAATTTCACCCTTATGTTTATCCCACTTAGGCATGGCAGTCTTGTAGCCACCTGGCCCCAAATTATGATGGAGAAACTTTTTGTTGGCATTATCCGCATTCTTATTGGACCTCTCAAGAGCTTCTTCTGATTCCTTGTACGTCACGAAATCATCCCAGTGATCACGTAACCTCTCGTCTGTTCCCTTAAACTCCGGGTAATTTTCCCACTCTTGACATACTTCGCCCACGTTCTTTTTTTGTGGTTTTGGAATTGTTTGGCTATCTTCTTCAGGATCCACACCTTGACTTTGGCCTACAAGGCCGTTGTTTGCTCCTCGATGTCCATCGTCGGCAGAGTGAAATGTGATATAAACTTATTCCATTCATTAGAGACAAAACTTATTCCATCAACTCTTGGCTTCTTCCATTCTCGACAGGTGATCGGGATCATGTCCCTATCAAGAACTCCTGCTTGATTAGTAAATGCAGTCACACTGTTTATGGGCTCCAAAGATTCCCCATCGGCAGTGACTATGTCAATAATCATATGTGTCTTCTCGTTCCAATTTTTGGTTGGGACCCGTAACTGATCATCTCTACCGTCATGGTCCATAGCTTCACTATAAAGAAAAAAGATTAAAAGAAGAGTCTAAAAAGAATAAAGAATATATACTAGCAATACTAAACTATAAAGAATAAAGAATAAACTTCACTAAATCTCACTAAGTCCTAAAACATTAAAGCTATACTAGCAATACTAAACAATATTTATAGTGAGCAATACTAAAACAATATTTATACTAGCAATATAACGCTAAACTATACTATAATATTTATGCTAAAGCTATACAATACAAATCCTAAATTCATCTAGCTAATCAACTAAATTCGAACCCATCATCTTATCAACTAATCAACTAAATTTCACTAAGTCCTAAAACACTAAATTCCTAAATCAATTTGCTAAGACACTAACCCTAAGTCGACCTAACCAACTAATCAACTAAATCAAATATGCTGAGGGGACCGGCATGTGCTCACCTGACGCGATTCGGTCGGAGACGTCGACGGGAGAGCTTCTGGAACAGCTGGGACTGCGAGACGAGCTCGGCGGCGGCGGCGCCTGAACGGATAGACGTCGCCTAGAGGGGTGGGTGAATAGGGGATTTAAAACTTTTTCCGAGGAGCCAGAATATTCGGTCCAAGAATGACCTAGAAATTCCGGTATGCTTGATAAAGACGGAATAAACTAGAGGTTTACTTTAGCAAGCATACAACCTAGATAAATACTAGGCTCACCTATGTGCACCAACAACTTATGCTAAGCAATACAAGTAACAAGGTGATAGCAAGATATATGTCTTCAAGCATGAAGGCTATCACAATGTAAAGTGCATAAGTAAAGAGCTCGGGTATAGAAATAACCAAGGCACGTGGAGACGAGGATGTATTCCCGAGTTCCACCCAAAGGGTGTACGTCTCGTTTGGAGAGGTGTGCGCAACCACAACAGGTTAGCCGCAACGCCACAAAGGCTCACCTTCTTCTCCTGATGAACTCAACCACAAAAGGTTGCGAGTTCACCTTCCACTATTGATCTCCTTTGGGGCGGAGATCGAATCCCGTACCACTCTTGAGGCACACACCCACAACTTAATTGGGGGCTCCCAAGTCTTGAGGCACACACCCACAACTTAATTGGGGGCTCTCAAGTGACCACAAAAGGTCTTGGCCACAAAAGTTCGGACACAAAAGGCGTCTAGGGTCCAAAGACCCAAGAGTAACAAGCTCACAAGTAACACCACCACGAATCCTTGTGGAGGGCTCAAACCGAAGCAAATTCAATGGCAAGAGCACACGAAGTGCTCAAGTCCTTCACTCTCAAATTCCAACACAACAACAAATGTGTATGGGGGAATAAGAGAGGAAGAACAAAGGAAACCACAAAGGAGTCAAATCCTTCACTCCCAAATCCCACCAAAAGCAACTAATGCTTATGGGGGGAGAAGAGAGGAAGAACAAAGAAGAAGAACCACAAAGGAACTCCAAGAACTAGATCCACTAAGTTCCCCTCACTTAGAGGAGAGATTGATTGGTAGGATTGTAGATCTAGATCTCCTCTCAACTTTCCCTAAAGAATATGGAAGATTCAATGGAGGGATTGAGAGGGAAGTGAGCTTTCCAAGGTCAACAATGGAGTAGGAGAGAGGGGAAAGTCGTGCTGCTTTGGATTGGCTGGGGAAGAAGAAGGGGAGGAGTATTTATACCCCTCCAGAAAATATAGCCGTTGGCTGTTTCGACACTCGGAAATTCCGGTATAAGTGAGACTCGGAAATTCCGGTCAACCGGAAATTCTGAGTCCATGAAATTTCCGAGCTGAAATTCCGGTTGGAGTCAGAACCAAAAACCAAACTTTTCCTTAGCCCTTTCTGGAGGATTTTTCTGGGTGCACTCGGAAATTCCGGTATATGGAAATTTTCGAGCACAATTTCCGACTGGAGTCAGAACCCTTTTTCTTCTTTCCTTAGCCGTTTTCTTGGATCAGCTGGGGAACCGGAAATTCCGGTAGAGCGAAATATCCGGCCCCAATAATCCGAATCATCAAAACACCGAAACGAAAACTGCTATAACTTTTGCAAATGAACTCCAAATGAGGTGGGACCAATTTTGTTGGAAAGATAGCGACGACGAGCACCCAACAAAAAGAAATATTGCATCCCATAAATAGAGTGGGACTTTCCTCATGGTGTGGGAAATATTGCATCACCACAAAAAGTGGAAATTTTGTTGGAAATATTGCATCACCACACATGGCAAGGTGTGGGACTTTCCTCATGGTAGAACCGACAATATTTCCGCCACCGAAAATGCAACAAGTTGTCCAAAGTAAAACCGATTTCAATGAACAAGAGCTTGACATGGAGATGAACCAAGCTCTAATTCCTCACCAACATAGAAGCCAAAAAAGAACCAAGAAACATGATATGCCAAGTATGCAAAGGTCTGAGCTCTCCACAACGATGCGATCAAGTTACTAACTTGAGAGCCCCTCTAGATAGTACGCATATCTATCCTATAGCCCTATCAAGATCATACCTTTGCCTTGAGCATTCCACTTGAGTTGGATGATGACTATCTTGATCTCTTCAAGTGGTTCATCTTTCCTTGATTGCGCGTCCAAGCACATGCTTGATGAAGACTTCTCCAAATACTCCCCCATGCTCACAATGGGAGAGTCTCGCTTAGCTTCTTCTTCATGTATCCATTGCAAGCACCAATCATAGGATCTCTTCAAGAAGCTTCTCTTGGTCTTGGTCTTGCACATCTCACCTTGATGACGATCACCACATGACGTCATCCTCCATGAGCTATATAAAATCTTCATTTGATGCAAGCCCATGGGAAGATACCTAACCTCATATAAAGATACCACACACACATATATCATGGGTTAGTGCACAAAGCTATGCGGACAATTGTTTACCATCCCAAGAGATACATGATCGCTCTTGGTACATCTTGTAGCTTTGTGTGTTGATCAACATCTTGATCAACCTTGTATCTTCCAACATTTCTTCACTAATATGATGTCTTGAATCCTTCAAGACATACTTGCAAGAAGCTTCACTCAACACATAAGCTTCAAGAGTCCAACACATGAACTCCACAATTCCATGGACAAGATCTATAAGCATATCTCAATGCAAACAATAGTCCATAGAGATTGTCATATAATTACCAAAACCACACATGAGGGTAAATGCTCTTTCAGCGGCGGTGTGAGGCAAGCTTGGCGGCGGTGGCGGCCTCCGCGGAAGCAGTGAGGGGGAGGAGCTAGCGTGGCGGCGTCGCAGCGGAAGCGGGCGGCATGCACGGTGGCCGGCTCGGCGGCGCAGAGGCAGCGTCGGCGCTCGATTTGGGCGGCCTGGCGGCATCGCTGAAATTCCTAAGCGCGAGGCTCCAACCGGGATCACAATCCTGCTTATATACCGCCTCCCCTTTAGTCCCGGTTCGTGGCTCGAACCGCGACTAAAGGTGGTCATTTAGTCCCGGTTGGAGCCTCCAACTGCGACCCATCTTGTGTTTCGACTGCACGCGCACTGCTACCCCTTTAGTCACGGTTCGTGGCACCAACCGCGACCAGATGTGCTTTAGGGCTTCCAAACCTCGAATTTGCAGATTTCCTTTCCGAACCGTCGGGTGAACCCTATCTCCTCTTGGCGTTGGCGGGAGGGAAATATCAGCCCGCGTGAAACCGCTGTTCCGCCACCGCCGCCGCCGCACCTCCATCTTCCTCCGCTCCGGTGAACCAGCAAGCTCCCGGCGCGCCGCCATGGACCCGGCCGATGCCTCGCTGTTCACCGTCCCCGTTGGAGAGGTCGAAGCGGCAGATCCCGTGGGCTCCGGGCTTGGCGGGCCACGCCTGCTGCCTGTGCCGCCGAGCCGCTTCCGCCCCACGGCTGTCTCGCCTGAGGCCAAAGCTGCCGGCAAGAAGCGCAGGAGCCTAGGAACTGCTGGCGCGGCCCAAGCCATGGCCGCAGGCGAGGCCGTAGCGGTTGCGACGGCTGGTTCCCCATCGGCGCGAGCCGGCGGAGCGCCGAAGAGGGTAGTTGTTCGGAAGGTCAAGGCTGGCACCGCTTCCGCTACCGCCTCCATGGGTCCACCCTCTACCAGCCCGAGGTATGTGCCCAAATCGCCGCCGTTCCCTTTTTTTGTTCAATTCGTCCTCCAATTCGGCGTCCAATTTGTAGCACACCTCCGGGCGACGGTCGGAGCTCGTTTGTTCAAATTATGAACAACGCGTTTGTTGACATTGCCCAAACCCCGCTCGGTAATTATTCGTATGACGAGACCGATGGAGGTGTTGAGGGTGGAGTTGGAGGTGACAACGACGAGGTGGAGGTGGAGCAATTCGATGCCTCGACGGTGAAACAACGCGGCGTCAACTACACCGTGAAGGTGGATGAGACGTTGATCTGTGCTTGGGAGGCTATGACCCTTGACGCAATTCATGGCACCGATCAAGCCAAGTTGCGGTTTTGGCAACGAGTTGAGGACAAATTTTTTCAACTTCTTCCTCGCGATGTCAAAAGGGTGGCTCGAACATACCGGTCACTGCAAGGCCGTTAGGACGTGATCAAGACAGCTTGCTCGAGGTGGTGTGGCTGCCTGCAACAGGTGCACAATGCTCCTCCGAGTGGAACCGTGGAGGCCGATTGGGTAAGGAACAATGAATTAATGCTCTTTGTGGAATGTAAATGCCTAGCTGCTTCTTAGTTACATGGAAATTGTTTGGTGATTCTAGGACCGCATTGCAAGGAAGTGGTACAAGGACAAGCTGATGACCCACAAGTATATGGGATCGCAACAGTCTTCGAGGGAAGTAAAATCCAAATTTATTGATTCGACACAAGGGGAGCAAAAGAATATTTAAATTTTTTAACAGATGATTTGTCAGATCAGCTGCAACTGTGAATAGACTTGCTCGAGGTAGATTATCAGTAGCAACAGTTTTATAGGAGAGACAGTAGTGAAATAACAGTAGCAGGAGAATTAAGACAGCGATTGTTATTGATGTAGACATCAGAATTAAAATACTGTAGGCATAGGGACGGATGTTCGGGCCTTGCATGGATAAGATAATTAATGTAATAACATAGCATAGGCATTTGTAGATAAACAATATAAATCATCCAAGTATTAAGTAATCATAAGCAAGTATTCCAATTTAGTTGTGCGTGCTCGCAATGAGAAACTTGCACATCATCTTTTGTCCTTCCAGCCTGTTTGTAGCGGGGCCTCTAGGGAATCTACTTGCAATTAAGGTACTCCTTTTAATAAAGTACCCGAGCAAAGGATTAACACTCCGTGAATACATGTGATCCTCACATCATAGCCATTCCCTCCGGTTATCCCAATTGCTGTCATTTGGGGCCATCGGTTCCGGACAATAATATGTGTGTGCAACTCATAAATATGATCTAAAACAATGATTATTATCATGATACAATAACAAGTTCAGATCTGAAATCATGGCACTCGGGCCCTAGTGTCAAGCATTAAGCATAACAAGTTGCAACAATGACGTAAAACACCGATAACGGATACTAGGCACTATGCCCTAACAATCTTAGAGCTATTACATGAGTGATCTCATCCAATCCCGACCATCCCCTCAAGGCTACAACGGTGAATTACTCACTAATGGATGGGGGAAACATGGATGGTTGATGGAGAGGCGGTGGAGATGACGATGGCGATGATCCCTTCGATTCCCCGTGCCGGCAGGGTGTCGTAACAGAGACTTCTGGTCCCCAAACTAGGATTCGCAATGGCGGCGACGTACGGTGGTGTTCTGTGGAAAAGTGGATATCCCCCGTTAGGTCAGGAGGGTTAAGTAGCCGCAAGGGGGTCGCGAGGAGGCGGCCGAGTGGGCCTCACCACCTGATGGCGCGGCCAGGGCCCACCCGCGCCAGGAGGTGGTGTGGAGGCCTCGTGCCTCCTCTCCGCTTGGTCTTCGTGGTTCCTGGTCCTCCTCGGATAGAAAATAACTTCTGCATGTCTTTTGGGTTTTTTCTCCGAAGTTGATATTTCTGCACAAAAAAGGAGAGACCAGGGTAATTCTGCTGAAAACAGCGTTAGTCCTTGTTAGTTGCATCCAAAACACACAAATTAGAGGTAAAACAGTAGCAAAAGTTTTCGGGAAAGTAGATACGTTTTGGACGTTTCAACTCCCCCCCAAGTTTAGCTTATTGCTTGTCCTCAAGCAATTCAGTTAACAACTGAGTGCGATAAAAGAACTTTCACGAACTCATTTGCTCATGTGATTATATATTCTCATTATGAGGACAAATTCTAAGACTATTCATAATAAGACATATATAAATGGTGTCACTCAATAGTTATGTGAACCATGAAAAGATGCCAATTATACCAGTGATAAATAACATGAAACATATCAATTCACATGATTGCAAGGATCATAATAAAGTATGATAAAGTGGTATCTCGCTTGTCCGAATGTAATAGCAAAACATAAATGCCCAGGCACCTCTGAGTTTCAAAGGAAGACAAGAGATAAAGATATCAAAGATAAAAGCATCTAGATTACACAGCGGTTAACATATTAAGGGACAAGCACATTACAATAAGAATGACAATTATGCTCTCGAGAAGGTGCTCAACGAAAGATGGTGACTCAACAGTAAAGTAAAAGATATGCCCTGCATTGAGGGAAGTATGGATTCAACATGTGCTAGAGCTTCTTATCATTTTGAAAATATAGGTAAAATTGCTTTTGAGTGGAGGTTGTTAGGTCAACGACTGGCAATAGAGTTCTTGTTATCTTCCATATTAAGCAAGTTAAGAGCGGTTCCGATTATTTTTTAAACAAAGCACTTATAATATGCATCTTTATATTCATTTTGATATCTTGACACTCCTCCCCACCTTGATAACAATACTACTGTAACATCCCAATATTTTGGAATGTTTAAAAATCACTAAAATTTAAAACTTTTGTTTTTATTAAAATAAAATATTAAAATGCCTAAGAAAACCAACTATAAAAGACTTCAAACATATTGAAAAGGTTTAATATTTCAAATGTCTCAATTTAACAGTATTTTCAAAGGTTGTTTCAAGTAAACAATTTATTATCCATTGTAATTCTTAAAACCTCAATATGTAATTTGACAAAGTTGTTACAAACTTTCAAACCATTTTATTGAAATAAAAAGTGTTTTTAAATAAGCATTGCATTCATTAATTTCCAAAACATAAAATGATGAATATATTCTATATAAGAGATGAATTAAAACTAAAATCTTTTTCAAAGTTTTTTTATGAAATTTCATATGATTTATCCTAATATACAATATAATGGTGCACAAAATAAAATTGAATTAAAGTGGAATTCAATATAATTCCTATTACTTTAAAATTATTTATATTCTACTAATATACCCGGAATAAAAGTGAATGGTTACTAAAAATGAGTTTTAAATAACTTAATATCAACCATATGAAATTTCATAAATTTAATTTAACCCCAAATGAAATTATTAAATTAATATTTTGAAAATTGACCTAAATGGGAAAATTAAATTTTATGAATATTTCAAAATAATTAATTTTAAAAAGTTTTCAAAACATGCCCACTAATGTTTTAAAACATAGATATGAATATTACAAATTTTTAGAAATTTATTTGACATCATTTGGAGTTATAAATCAAAAGATATAAATAAAATGGAAAATCAGAAAAGAAAAAAAAATCGCTGACGTCATGCTGACGTCAGGATCGTCTTCCTCCTCCCGCACGAAAATCACTCCCGTGATTGCTTTCGAAATCCGGCTCCAATCCATGCGCCATTTGCGGGATTTCCTTCTGCCGATCTGGCCTATAAGTAGCCCTCTCCCTCCTCTCTCTTTTCCCCGAAGAAACCTAGCCCGAGCGCCCCCAGGCTGTCCACAAACCCTCGCCGGAGTTCGTCCAAGCCGCCGGCCCTCTTTTCCTTTTCCGGCGAGATAACTACCCTCCCCGTGCACCTAGAGCCCCCCGCTTCCTCCCCACACCGTGCGCACCCCCCTCGAACCGTCCTCGCATCTCCTCCACGTCCAAATCGTGAGGGGCAAGCACCTCCGAAGCTCGCCGCCGTCCGAGCACCTCCGGCCGCACGCCCCGGCCATCCCCAGACGCGCGCGGGCTCGGTGTCACCACCATCGACTCCGCCGCCCTCCGCTGACCGTTAGATCTAGATCGTGCGGTTTAGATCGAATCACTTATCCACCTCAGCGCTAACTCAGCGTGGATAGTCAGCAGCCACGTCAGATCCAGTCAGCGCCCAGTTAACAGATCTGGCACTTTTGCAGAAAAGCCCCTGCATATTCAAACCTTTATAACTTTTTACTCACACATCCAAATTCAAATATTTTTATATATTTGGAAAGCCCTTGACATGTAAAATATTTTGCATCTGTTTGAATTCAAATTTGACTTAGTATAAATTATTCAAATTTCAAATGGATGATTTGAGTATATCTGTAATAACTTTAAATCTATAAATCCAAAAATTACAAATAAAATAGTTTTAGAAACTTTAGAATATTTTTAACTTAATGTCTCTGATATAAAATATTTAGAGTAGTATTTGAATGATTTGATAGTTATATATATTTAATTTGAATAGTTTGACTATTTTTTACATAACTATTAATAGAAACTTTATTTTTGACTAAATCCAATTGCTATAAATTTATTTAAATCCCTTCTATATTTTAACACCATTTAAAAGAAAATTGTGCTATGAAAATTAATTCACATAAAACTTTAATGTATATGTTTTCCTTTTATTATGTTTTGCAAAAAAAGAAATTAATTAAATGGTATTTAGAGCCTCATGTATTCTTTATAAATATCACAAAAATTATTATTATGTTTCCAGTAATTTAAAATTGCATTTCATGCATAGCATATTTTATTTTGTAGTTATATTTCCCATAAGAAAACTCCTCCCCCATTTTCTCTAATTAGGATTATTTTCAACTTAGCATTTTGCTAAAGTGTTATACACATTGACATTTAGGATTTTCAACATGGAGCTAGAAGACCAATGAAGGACTTAGCCAAACAAGACTTCAGAAGTACCTTCAAGGAGCAAAAGCACTTAAAAGAAAAATGAAGAAGAAGTTCATGAAGAGCAACCGGAAATATTTTCTAAGTCTTGCTCCCTCTCTTTTTCATTTCTCCTTTCTTCTCTTAGACCTCTTGAAGACTACATTAAATCCAAGACCAGCCTAGGTGATACAAAAATCATCAAGTCTGAAGATTATTCAAGTCTACCAAGAATTCAATCAAGACATCATCCAGAAGGAAGTTACAAGTCTGGAGATGAAGCCTGGAGGACAACTACATCTTTCTTTCTATCTTTTCCCTCTTTCCTAATCTTGTCTTTCACTTAAGACTTAAACAATTTTGATCATATTATTACCATCTTGAAGTTTGTTGGATCCTAGCAGTATAGTGAGATGAAGCGGCCTGGAGACAAACCTTACATGTCCACGTACATGAGACCTGTTCCATGATAAGTGGCTGGCCGGGTGTCTGTCTCTCTCACTATAGTGAATATCCAATTTACAAAGAGTTGATAATAAAAGTTGATCACCTTATAGACTTAGTATTTTATCTAAGTATTGTTACACATCATGACTAAGCCATTAGAGCGCTTATTCAAGATGAACTATAACAAAGTATTTTATTCAACGTATGACCTTAGTCCTTAGTCATTTTGACACCCACTTTCGCTTTGCATTAACTTAAAATATTTTCTTAGCAAGACATACATCTCTAGTCCTTAGGAATATTTTGCACCTCATGCATAAACATAAATTCCTTAGAAGTTTTATGAAACCTGTTTGTTCACTATGTATGTGCTTGTATGTTTGATGATTGTTGTTTGTTGATTGTTGTATTGTTGTTTGCCTATATTGTTAGATTGAACAGAGAGCTCCGAATAACGTTGAAAAGAGTTGTGAGCAAAGACATCATTCAAAGGCGAGTGGCACACCTCATAAACTTCCTACTATTTTCTATATGCATTACTTAGTGTATTTTTATATAAGCATGTGTAGGATAGTATTGCTATGCTAAACCTGTGTAGAAATTCCTTATTCCTGTGACTAGGCTCCTATGCAACACTTAGTAGAACTATTGATGCTATGCAAATGTTGTTTTGTGAAAACCTAAATTCTACTAAGTTAAGAATGAAACACCTGGGTGGTAAGAGGTTGTATGGTTTATGTTGAGTGGCTACTCAGGCCATGTCTATGGTTCCTGGAGTATGTACACTTGAGAATGGCCACCCAGGAACAGAGGAATCTGAAGAACTCCGAGTGACGATTGCTTCTAGTGCAGCCATTGCCAATGGGCTTTGGCTTGATCAACTATGTTGCGTGGACTCTCTCCGGCTTGACAAGCAGATGTAGAGGGTGTTAGGTGGAACGGGTCAATCCAGGTGGGAGGGAAAATGCTTCTGAAAGATCTCGTCTCATTCTTCTCCTTTTCCTTATCACTATAAGTGTGTAAAGGATAGTTTGGGTTGAATGAGTACAATGGTGAACGTGCACAACCTCTGCAGAGTGTAAAACTAAGTACTTAGCCGTGTCCCCGGTACGGACAATTTGAGCAGCTGATCATGGACGTCAAACGGAGGATTCCACCATTGCAACTTCAGAAATAAAACCTGATGGGTGAACAAGGGTAGAATGAGACAGTGGTTTTCATGCCACGAATGTCTCGAATAGAAGAAAAGTTTTTTCCAAAGAGTTAGGAAAATTTGGCTTTATGCAAAATAGCCTTGAACTCCACCAGCCAAATATGCATATAGGCTATAGAGTTATTCCATTAAGTGTCCACCATAGCGTCACTTGCTAGACTCCATTTTTAATGGAATCTGACCCACGTTGTTGCAATATTTTTCTTATTGTAGATTGATCATATGACGAGTGAGGTTTCGTTTAAAGGTTTCGAGTCTACAACTAACATGTTTTCGCCTGTGGCAACATGAAGTTGTTGGAGACCCACTGCTATTGTTTTTCCGCTGTGTACTATTTCAAAGCTAGCTTTATGCTATGCAACTTGTAACGAATATTTTGTAAGTCTGGATCATCGATGTAATAAAATTGATACTTTGTTGTGATATTACATCGTAAACTGTGTGTGCAAACGAATCGATCCAGGGATTTGCACTATACACAGTTATCTGCCTTATTTAAAGTGCAGGTACGCTACAACCATGGCTAACCGAATCCTCGGGTGCCCACCAAGCAATCTCAAACCATGGATGAGTGTCTATTTTTATTTTCTCGAATCCATTTTTGATATTATAACGGTCTGAACATCCTTTTGCAAAATTAGTGACGAGCAGATGTAGCATGCAAGTCAAATACTTAATTAGTATGAAAGATAACAAGACCAACTACCACTTCCTCATGAGCTCAAAACAGTGGCACACATTAAGAAGTGTTTGAAGGTTTTAAAGGTAGCACATGCGAATTTACTTGAATGGTTTGAAATTGCCATGCATAGGTATTTATAGTGGAATTTTTGGAATAACTTGGTTTTCAGGGATTTGCAAGCACAAACATTATCCCAGCTTAGTACAAGTGGAGGCTTGCAAAAGAATGGAAAGCGACAATTCAAGCGAGCAATAACCGTTATAATCATGCTTGCGGCGAAATAAAATTAACGGAGGCATAATAAAGATACAAGAACTCTAAGTCAAAATATGTCATCAAGACTTAATTGACTTTTTGTTTTCAGTCATAACATGTGCAAGCATGCGCCAAGTCAATTCAAATGAATTATTCAGAGGAGGATACCACAGTGTCATATTCTATTATGAGCAAAGCAATGCAAGCAAATATCGAAAGAGACATGACATTCATCATAAATAAATTGGAAACGATCATAAGAGAAATGAACTACTAAGCATCCACCAATCGACATATACCTTATGTGAACCATCTAAGCATGCTGACATGAATGAGTATATGTACAAAAATGAGAAACAAATAGAGTCCATTACCAGTCTCTTACCCAACTCGAAATTGTCGTAGATCATCATAATTGCCTTATCACTTGTGTGCTTGAAAGATATGACGTAATAACCAAGCTCCATGGAGTAATTGAAGATAATGACATCTGAAACAAACTACACAAAAGCAAAGAGAAACAACAAATATTTTTGGGTTTTCGGATTTAGAAACTAAAAACAGAACATCCAGGAAAGACAAAAATTTACGAGAACCTTAACATGCCCAGATCAGAAAACTCAAAACTAATGAAAGTTGCGTACACATCCCAGGAATATGCACACCAAAATTCAGGTCATTCCGACATTCCTGTAAAAAAGTTATGAATTTAACGGTGGACAGCAGAAATCTATCCCTGCGTGAAACATCACACAACAAAGCAAAATATTTTTGTGTTTTTGCATATCGAACTGAAATAAATACTAAGCATATTAATACTATATGCTAAAACAAACCAGCAAGAGAAATAACAAAAATCTTTTTGGTATTTTTGAGTTTATTGAAAGCAAACAAAGCATGAACAAATGAAAGAAAGAAAACTAAAACAAACATGGATATACAAAGTACCGAATCATAATGATATGTAGATGAGTGTGCTATCGGTATACCTCCCCCAAGTTTAGGCTTTTGGCCTAAGTGGAGATCAAGGCAAATGTGCCCATCCGTCGGTGCCGCGGGGGTATGTCGAAGAGCTTTCCCCGTAATATGAGCTCGAGGATGCGCCGACGTGGTATCCGGTGTAATCCTCCGGTGGTGGCTCCTGTCTGCGATGCGACAGGTGAAAACGAAGTGTGCTCAGCTGCTCCTCCAACTCTACCAGCGAGTACGACCACGGTCTCCTGTCAAGACTGAACAAAGAAGGTTGTGGCAAGGAGACCTCTTTTTCACGATCGTCAGCGAAAACAACCCTAAACACAATGTTCTCCAAAGTGGAGCTAGTAGTGACAAATTTATGGCCTTTCATTGCAGCAAGGCCAATATAACATGGATCAAGTTGTACATCATTAGGATCAATAGGTAGCCTCAAATATTCAGCAATACGTAAGGAAATAATGCCTCCAAAGATGGGGCCCCTAGCAGCTAAACGGTGAGCAATCAAAGAACCAAGGTTATACGGGAATTCACCCTTAAGGGCACCCGCAAGAAATGCAAGCTGCAAGTTAGAAACATTGCTAGTGTTTTCCCTACCAAGTACACTAGTGGTAAGATAGTAGACAAAAAATTTGGTAGCAGGGAATTGGATGTTCCTTATCTTGCCGTGATGTGCGGAGCGGGTGTCATTGTCGGTCACCTCTTGGTAGGTTTGTGCAAACTCCGGTGGATTCGCAACAATCCTTACAGTTGTGCCAATGTGGGTTGTACCTATTATCCACAAAATTTCTCCAAGGTTAAGCTACAGGGCAAATCATATATCTTAAAAGAAATAGCCTTCCCATAAGACTTGGTGTTAAAAGTGAAGTTCTCCGAAAAAGTCTTGGTAAGCCAATAGTATTGTGGCCTCTCATCCATCATGTAGGAGGTCAAGCCTACATTCCCAACAAGAGTTTGGAAATCCTTGAATAAACCTGCAGCACGAAGGAAATTATAACAAGGGTGAGATGCGGCGTGTGGAACTCCCGCATCTCCCTCGTCTCCAAATGTCGGTGCTAGGATCTCCTCGTTGTAGGACTTTCTAACACGAGTGGCAGCCCTTGGAGCCCTTGTCCTCCTCTGATAATCTCCCTCAAAACCTTCATCAAAGTCACGGTTATACATTTTCCTTTTCTGAAATTTTCAACAAACATCATAAAAATCGATTTTAGCCAACTAAATGAAGGAAAACCACTATAGTGACTTGCTAGAGGCTTAAGCATGCATCAAAAATAGTTATTTCAACTTAGAACAAGCATTAAAACTCACTACACAAGATATCCACAACAGCAAAATACTTCATATATTCACCACTAAACAAAATTCTACCTTGGATATTCAGAGAAGTCATATACTTGAGAGAAGATGCACCAAATTTCAGCAACAGAAATTGACATAATATGGAGATCGAAATCCCAGGAGATGAGCAGCAAGAACATGGGTTTGAAATATCCAGGAGTGATTTTTGGGCAAGAGGAAGACGGGGGAAGGAGAGAGAGAGCAAGTGGGGGGCCTGTGGGCCCGACACCACCAGCTGGCGCGACCAAAGGCCAGCCACACCACCAAGTGGTGAGGTGGCCAGGGGGTCCCCCTGGTGGCTCTTTGGAACTTCCAGGATCCTACTCGAAAAATATGATTTCTCATATAAATTTTTTAATTTTCTAACAAACTTTATTTTTTTCAATTTCTGGAATTTTGCATTATTAAATTCAATATTGAAAAATTATTTTCTAACAACAAATTCAACTAAACATTGCAAACTGAGTAACTATACAGTAGGTATACTAAGGATGAGAGAAAGAAAATTGTTTAGCCTCTTTATGCATTTAAAATGCACTTGTTAACAAGGTTAATCAAGTCTTGCCACCAAATAAATTTTATATGGAATGAAAGATTTTAAACCATATGAGACACTCATGTTACCTTCTAATGAATTGGTATGGATCCAATCATGAGATTTTTGTATTCTTATTTATATGGGCAATCAATACTTCCGACTCTAATAGACCTTAAATTGGTAATTGTATTAACTCAAGGCATTCTATCAACTTTCTTGGGAAAATAAACAGTATGCTCCTTGTCATGAACATTAAAATTAACCTTTCGTTTATTTCAATCAATAACAGCTCCAGCAGTATTTAGAAAAGGTCTTCCAAGAATAATAGACATATTATCATCTTCAGGCATTTCAAGAACAACAAAGTCAGTCATAATCAAGCAATTTTTGTAGTTATTTGGACAGGAACATCCTCACAAATTCCAACAGGAATAGTAGTAGATTTATGAGCCATTTGCAAAGATATATCAGTCGGTATCAATTTGTCATGGTAAAGTCTCTTGTAAAGAGAGAAAGGCGTAACACTAACTGTAGCTCCTAAATCACATTGAGCAGTTTTAACATAATTATTTTTGATAGAGCAAGGAATAGTTGGTATACCTGGATCACCAAGTGTAGCGTACCTGTACTTTAAATAAGGCAGATACCTGTGTATAGTGCAAATCCCTGGATCGATTCATTTGCACACACAGTTTACGATGTAATATCACAACAAAGCGTTAATTTTATTACATCGATGATCCAGAATTACAAAATATTTGATACAAGTTGCATAGCATAAAGCTAGCATTGATAAAGTACACAGCGGAAACACAATAGCAGTGAGTCTCTATAACTTTCATGCTGCCACAGGCGAAAACATGTTGGTTGTAGACTCGAAACCTTTACGAAACCTCACTCGTCATCTGATCAAATCTGCAATAAGAAAAATATTGCAACAACGTGGGTCAGATTCCATTAAAAATGGAGTCTGGCAAGTGACACTATGGTGGACACTTAATGGAATAACTCTAAAGCCTATATGCATATTTGGCTGGTGGAGTTCAAGGCTATTTTGCATAAAGCCAATTTTTCCTACTCTTTTGAAAACACTTTTCTTGAAATCAAGACGAGTATCACATGAAAACCATAAATCTCCTCTTCCCTTGTTCACCCATCAAGTTTTTATTTCTGAAGTTGGAATGGTGGAATCCTCCGTTGACATCCTTGATCAGCTGCTCAAAATTGTCCGTAACCGAGGACACGGCTAAGTACTTAGATTTACACTCCGCAGAGGTTGTGCACGTTCACCATTGTACCCATTCAACCCAAGGTATCCTTTACACACCATTTGTGATAAGGAAAGGAGAGAATGAGACGAGATCTTTCAGAAGCATTTTCCCTCCCACTCTGGCTTGACCTGTTCCACCTAACATCCCCCTACATCTGCTTGTCAAGCCGGAGAGAGTCCACGCAACATAATTGATCAAGCCAGAGCCCATATGGCAATGGCTGCACTGGAAGCAATCGTCACTCGGAGTTCTTCAGATTCCTCTGTTCCTGGGTGGCCATTCACAAGTGTACATACTCTAGGAACCATAGACATGGACCTGAGTAGCCACTCAACATAAACCATACAACCACTTACCACCCAGGTGTTTCATTAACTTAGTGGATGTGCACTCTCAGGTAAAAATCACCATGCTCACGGCCCTAAGTAGAATAGAAATTCTTCCTAGGCGACGACAACCATGAGCACAGCCCTGAGTAGTCACTTAACTTTTTGTCAAACCTTTCATCAATTGCATAGCATCAATATTTCTGCTAAGTATGATATAGGAACCTAGACTCAGGAGTAAGGAATTCTACACAGGTTTAGCATAGCAATACTATTCTACACATGCATAAAAATACACTAAGTAATGCATATAGAAATAGGAAGTTTATGAGGTGTGCCACTTGCCTTTGAATGTTGTCGTTGTTCACAACTCTGTTCAACGATACTCGGGACTCTCCGTTCAATCTAACAGTATAGACAAGCAACAATACAACAATCAACAGCAAGCACAACTCCACAATGCATACAAACACATACTAGATGAATAATTAAGTTTTTATAAAACTTTCTAAGGAAAATATGTTTATGCATGATGTGCAAAATATTCCTAAGGGCTAGAAATACTTTTTCATGCCATGAAAATCTTTTAAGTTAATGCAAGGCAAATAGGTGGGTCAAGAATGACTAAGGATTAAGGTCTTAAGTTGGATAAAAATACTTTGTTTTATATCATCTTTAAACAAGCACTCTAATGGCTAAGCCATGATGTGCCAAATACTTAGAGAAAAATACTAAGTCTATAAGGTGATCAACAATACTATCAACTCTTTGTAAATTGGATATTCGCTAAAGTGAGAGAGACAGACACCCGGCCAGCCACTTAAATTGTGGAACATGTCTCATGTACGTGGACATGTAAGGTTTGTTTCCAGGCCGCTTCATCTCACTATGCCGCTAGGATCCAACAACTTCAAGATGATAACATCATGATCAAAATTTTTTTAAGTCTAAAAGACAAGATTAGGAAAGAGGGAAAAGATAGAAAGAAAAATGTAGTTGTCCTCCAGGCTTCATCTCCAGACTTGTAACTTTCTTCTGGATGATATCTTGATTGAGTTCTTGGTAGTCTTGCTGAATCTTCAGACTTGATGGTTCTTGTATCCTAGAGGCTGGTCTTGGATTTACTTAGTCTTCATGAAGTCTCAGAGGAGAAGAAAAGACAGAGAGAGAGACTTAGAGAATAAAAGGGGGTTGGCCTTCTTGAACTTCTTCTCACTTTTCTTCCAAGTGCTGGACATCTTTGGGATGCTTCCAGAGTCTGTTTTCTTCTAAGTCCTTCATGAACTTCTTCTTGATTTTCTTCTAAGTGCTTCTTCTCCTTGAAGATACTTCTGAAGTCTTGTTTTTGACTAAGTCCTTCATTGGTCTTCCAGCTCCATGTTGAAAATTACTAAGTGTCTAATTGTAGCACTTCACAAAAATGCTAAGTTTTGAAAATAATCCTAACTTAGAGAAAATGGGGAGGAGCTTTCCTTATGGAAAATATAACTATAAAATATACTATGCATGAAATGAAATTTTAAATCACAAGCAACATAACACTAATTTTTGTGAAGTTTATAAAATATGCATAAAGTTATAATTGCAATTTAATTAGTTTCTAATTTGCAAAACATAATAAAAGGAAACATATAGATTAAAGTTTTATGTGATTTATATTTTATAACACAATTTTTCTCTATAGATGGTGTTAATAGCCAGAGGTGGTTTAATTATATTTAATGCAATTTGATTTAATCAAAAATAATATTTCTATTAATAGTTATGTTGAAAATATTCAAACTATTCAAATTAAATATATAACTATGAATTCATTCAAAAATTACTCAAAAATATTTTATAGGAGTGGCATTAATTTACAAATATTCTAAAGTTTCTAAAACATATTTATTTGCAATTTTTGGATTTATAATTTTAAAGTTATTACAAATATACTCCAATTTCCATTTGAATATTTTATACTAAGTCAAATTTGAATTTTGTCAGATCCAAAATATTCTACATGTCAAGAGCTTTCCAAATATATAAAAATTATTAAATTTGGAGTTGTGGTTAAAAAGTTGTGACAGATCTAGTGGCAGGGGTGTTTCTGTAAAACTACCAATTAATCTAAATAAGAAATTTATTTTCCACGTGGCAGCTGACGCGGATGCAGACGAGGCGCTGACGTGGCTCGCTGACGTGGATAAGTCACAGATCTGGGCCGTCCGATCTGGATCTGACGGTCCAGATCGGATCGTACCGATTCGTCCGCGACATCTAATCTACGCCGTCAGATCTAGATCGAAGGGCTCACGTTGCATACCAGAAGATGGTGGCGCGGTGGCTACCGGCGATGAGGAAGAAGACGGCGCGGCCTCGGTCGACGACGGATTCGTCGCTCCCGTGACTCCCCAAACGAACGGAGGGTATCTCCGGTCGCGGAGAAACGCGGGAGAGAGGATGGCTGCGTCGGTGGTGAGTCTCTCTTCTTGGAATGCCGTGGAGGAGTGGATGGAGGCGCGGTTTTCGCCGGCGACCTTCGGTCGATTCCTCCTCGACGTGCTGCTGCGAAAAACGAAGAAGGGAGAGAATGAGAAGATGTGCGTCGACACGGGGAAGAGAATGGCTGGGGTCTCGGGGCTTAGGGCAGCCTACCTCGCCGGGGATGGAAGAATTACGGCGGCGGTTGGTGCGGACTCCGGCGAGCTTCTCCGGCGGCCTGGGGGCACGATTTACTTAGGGTTTGAGGGGGAAAGACGCGGCACGGGCTGGGGTATTTATGGTGACGGGGAAGAGATAAAATCTCGTTCGAAAACGGCCCGGGATCGATCTCCGGATCGATGCAGGATTCCAGCAGAGTTTGTTTGGGAGGTTGAAGAAGATCTGTTGACGTCAGCATGACGTCAGCAAGTATTTTCCTTTTCTGATTTTATTTATTTAATTCATATCTTTTGATTTAAATGTCCAAATGATGTCAAATTAATTTCTAAAAATTTGTAAAATTAATATCTTGCTGTTAAACCAGTTGTGGGTATGTTTTGAGAACTTTTTAAAATTAATAAATTCGAAATGTTGGTTTAATACAAAATTGATACTTAATATCAATTTTGAATTTATAACTTAATTAAATTTTCTTTTTGCTACATAAAATTTGTAAAATACCCATATTCAAAATATTTGAATTAAACTTATTTTTGCTGAAATCATTCATCTTTATTTTGGCATCATATTAAAGAACTAAATATAAATAATGTTTAGGAAATGTGAAATATAAGGTATTCATTTTTAATTGAAAATAATCTGTGCACCATTATATTTTACATTATGATAATTCATTTGAAACTTCATAACAACTTTGGACAAGACCTTTGTTTTAATTTTATTCTTATTTAGATTATTTTAATCATTTCATGCTTTGAAATTGGATGAAATTCATTTAAGCAAATGAAATGTTTATTTGACTAATTCATTAATTTAAAATCTATGAAGTTTTAAAGTTATACCCTATAGGCTTATAATTTCCAAACTATATTTTGAACTTAGTTTACAGGAATGAAAATCATTTAGTAATTATATACCATTTTGAAAAATCTTGTATTTATGAATAGATATGGCTAAGTGGTTTAATTCAAATACTTACAAAGAAACTAATTTATATAAATTAAAATGGATTGTAGTTTGTAAAATATTTGTCAAATTATATTTTAAGGTTTTTGAAACACAGTGGATAATAAAATGTTTAAACTGTGACATTTGAAATATTAACTCAAGTTTGAAGTCTTTCATAGTTGGTTTCCTTATACATTTAATATTTTATTTTAATAAAAAGAAAAGTTTTAAATTTTAGTGATTTTTGAATATTATAAAATGTTGGGATGTTACAGACTACCACCCTTAAAAGGAATCTCGTCCCCGAGATTCGGAGAAGCTAGAAAGACAAAGCAATTGTTTGATTGATTCTGATAACTCGAGATGTTTTGGGAAATGAAATTTCTGACATGAAACTTGAAAACTTGGTAGTGAATAATTTTTTTTAATTGGGGAGGCTAGAAGATTGTTTGGGATCTCTGGGTTTAATAAGTTGGGTTTGAATATTCTAGGTGGCTACCACCCTTAAAAGAAAAGTTTTGTTGATAATTAAACATTCTAATGCACACCCGAAAATCAAGGTAATCCATTACAAACATCATCTAGCAAACATCAAGCAACAAGGTTCAAACACAAGCACTGCAAACATGAAAATTTCAAACTTATTTTGAGAAATCGAACAATTCGTTTATCAAACGAAACACTCCAAAGTCGTGGGAATACGAAAGCAACAGTACTGCCATACCACAATTTGGTAGGTCAATACACTAAATCGATACGATAAGCTAAATAAGATAAATGGTGGTCCCTCTAACGTGGTTTTGATTGCTACACTTATCCCTCCTAAATATTACGCTTGCGTTTTATTGCGTGGTTATTAGCCACATGCGTGACTTCTTCCTCAGTTGACTCTTCAAACAGCACCTCATCGGGGTCTTCTTCCTCTGGTCCTTCCTCCTTCGTAGCTGCAGATACTGTCACATCTCCAGTGCCTTGGTCACCTCCTTCTTCAGCTATTGGTGGTGGTGGAGGTGGAATGAGTTGCGCCTCAAGCATGGCAATTTGCTCATCCTTGCCAAGGTTCTCCAAATTTAAGTCATGGATGAGTTCCTCCAACTGACCAATAAGATTTTCAGAAGCCTGGAGTTCTTGGGGTTTTGCGTGTATGACGGCTTGTGCATGATCCGCGACGTCATAAGCCTGTTGGACCCTCCTGGTCAGACAGTTGATGAGATAATCCAAGTCTTCAAACGTCTTGTTAACGAGGGGCAGGTCCAGGCGATTTCCCGTGTGAGCCATCGAGAGACCATGTGCATTCCTCTTCCCAAAGGCACGGAAGGGCGATCCTGGTGCTAGCTTGAATCGATACTTGTAACACAAACGAGCCATTAAGTCCACCATAGCTATGTTCACTCCCTCAATCCACTCTGGGTAGTAGGTGACATAGTCCACGGGCTCGAAGTCTGGCATCGTAGGATCCGGGGTCATGATGGTGCGTATTTCCCAACGTATCCCATGGGGTATGTTGGTCTCCTCCTTCCTTCCTCGGAAATAGGGTGGTGGTAGCTTCAATACACTTGTCAATCTAGACAGCTGCCTCCCAAAGATGAAACCCGACAAAACTCCAGCATACGCAGTCTCAGTGTATTCTCCCATCTAGAATTTTGAACAGGTAAGAGTATTAGAATTTAAAAGGAAAGGGAAAGATGCAAGACAAGGTAATGTAAAACAATATTAAAGGAAGGTTCCAAATTTACTCATGTTTTGGAAACCTAGTTTAGTTAACTATTTAACCTTTGGGGTCTCAGTCCAATCCAAGGGTTTTCGAACCTACAGGCAACACAGTGCTCTGATACCATCTTTAGCGTACCTGCACTTTAAATAAGGCAGATACCTGTGTATAGTGCAAATCCCTGGATCGATTCATTTGCACACACAGTTTACGATGTAATATCACAACAAAGCGTTAATTTTATTACATCGATGATCCAGAATTACAAAATATTTGATACAAGTTGCATAGCATAAAGCTAGCATTGAAAAAGTACACAACGGAAACACAATAGCAGTGAGTCTCTATAACTTTCATGCTGCCACAGGCGAAAACATGTTGGTTGTAGACTCGAAACCTTTACGAAACCTCACTCGTCATCTGATCAAATCTGCAATAAGAAAAATATTGCAACAACGTGGGTCAGATTCCATTAAAAATGGAGTCTGGCAAGTGACACTATGGTGGACACTTAATGGAATAACTCTAAAGCCTATATGCATATTTGGCTGGTGGAGTTCAAGGCTATTTTGCATAAAGCCAATTTTTCCTACTCTTTTCAAAACACTTTTCTTGAAATCAAGACGAGTATCGCATGAAAACCATAAATCTCCTCTTCCCTTGTTCACCCATCAAGTTTGTATTTCTGAAGTTGGAATGGTGGAATCCTCCGTTGACATCCTTGATCAGCTGCTCAAAATTGTCCGTAACCGAGGACACG
This sequence comes from Poa annua, assembly GCA_026929855.1. NCBI lineage: Eukaryota > Viridiplantae > Streptophyta > Magnoliopsida > Poales > Poaceae > Poa > Poa annua. The sequence continues at coordinate 27,670,007 of CM049432.1, forward strand.
GCTAAGTACTTAGTTTTACACTCTGCAGAGGTTGTGCACGTTCACCATTGTACCCATTCAACCCAAGGTATCCTTTACACACCATTTGTGATAAGGAAAGGAGAGAATGAGACGAGATCTTTCAGAAGCATTTTCCCTCCCACTCTGGCTTGACCTGTTCCACCTAACATCCCCCTACATCTGCTTGTCAAGCCGGATAGAGTCCACGCAACATAATTGATCAAGCCAGAGCCCATATGGCAATGGCTGCACTGGAAGCAATCGTCACTCGGAGTTCTTCAGATTCCTCTGTTCCTGGGTGGCCATTCACCAGTGTACATACTCCAGGAACCATAGACATGGACCTGAGTAGCCACTCAACATAAACCATACAACCACTTACCACCCAGGTGTTTCATTAACTTAGTGGATGTGTACTCCCAGGTTGACAACCACCATGATCACGGCCCTAAGTAGAATAGAAATTCATCCTAGGCGACGACAACCATGAGCACAACCCTGAGTAGTCACTTATCATTTTGTAAAACTTTTCATCCATTGCATAGTATCAATATTTCTGCTAAATATGATATAGGAACCTAGACACCGGAGTAAGGGAATTCTACACAGGTTTAGCATAGCAATACTATCTTACACATGCATATAAAAATACACTAAGTAATGCATATAGAAAATAATAGGAAGTTTATGAGGTGTGCCACTTGCCTTTGAATGTTGTCGTTGTTCACAACTCTTTTCAACGATACTCGAGACTCTCCGTTCAATCTAACAGTATAGACAAGCAACAATACGACAATCAACAACAAGCACAACTCCACAATGCACATAAACACATACTAGCTGAATAAATAAGTTTTATAAAACTTTCTAACTGTTTATGTGTAGCGCCCCATCTTTTAAATAAAGATGGAACATCTGTGTTATGTGCTAGTCCCTGGATCACTGCCAGCACCACAGTACAAAATATATAGTATCATTGCATAAGTATCAAAATACTACATCGAGATCCAAAAATAGCCACGTATAGCTTTATTACAAGGTGCATAGTGATGAAGACTAGCTAAAATATTCAGAGTTCACAACGAAATAAAAGCAATGGGCCTTCTCTTCTAGCATGCGCCACAAGCAGACATGTTGGGTGTAGAATCGAGTCCAAACTTACTCCTCTTCAGAATTACCTGCACATTTGAATATGCAGCCCCCGTAGGAGGTCAATACAATGAAGTATTGGCAAGTGACTATGGTGGATAAATTATGACAAGTCTAATTCTATATGCATCTGTGGCTTGGTGGAGTTTGTAGGCTATTTTGCAGAAAGCCAGTTTTCTCCTATCTTTTGTAAAACACTTTTGTCTCTCGAAGACTTGGCACCAAGGGATGAAGCCCAAGTGCACCAGTAATTCTTTCCTTAGTCAAATTTTACTTTACGAAAACCATGTTGAGATTCTTCCGTCCATCCTTGTCCAGTTGCTCGAAGTTGTCCATCACCGGGGACACGGCTGAGTACTCAGTTTGTCGACTCTGCAGAGGTTGTGCACTTTCACCTTAAGACTCAATTTGTCCGAGAAATCCTATACACGCGGAGTGTATTATGGAAAGGAGAGAATTGAGACAAGAACTTTCAGAAGAAGAATGCAACCATACTAGCAAGACCTGTTCCACCTATCAACTCTACATCTGCTTGTCAAGCTGACAGGTTGCACTCTCACAACTTAGTAGTTCTAGACAGAGCCCATTGTCAGAAGGCTGCACGGAAAGCTTCTAAACTTGGAGGGACTTAAAAATCTCTTTGTTCCTGGGTGGCCGTCCACAAGTGCGCTTCTGGGTGACAACCACCATACTCATGGCCCTAAGTAGAATAGAAATTCATCCTAGGCGAAGACAACCACAAGCATGGTCCCAAAAGCCACTCAACATAAACCAAACAACCAATTCCACCCAGAAGTGCATTCAAGGTTTTTAACACTTAGCAATAATTCTATAACATGATAAGTAAACTCCTTTATAGCATAGCTAAGCATCTAATAAAACTTTTGGTGGCTGCATGGGGAGGGATGGCTACACACTACTAGGATATTTTCAAAGTGTAAACTAACTTAGCATTGTAAGATAGTATCAAAATTTTCCTATCATGCATACTACTCAAAATCTACTAATAATGCATATAGAAAACATAGGATAGATTATGAATGTCACTTGCCTTGGTAACAAAGGGAACAAGCACAGCAAGAATAACAATCACAAGGACCTTCCTCCTCTTCACAATCTAGAGACAAACAATAACACTAAATAAACACACAAGCATAACACTTAAAATATCAAGACAAAAATATGTATGCATGCTTAATATGCAATGAACTTAATAAGACCTTATAATTACCATTTTAATTTCTCTGTTATTAATGCCTGAAATGCAATGATCCATATTTTAATATTTTATTTAATCATTTAAAATATTGAGCATATTAGTAGTTTTAAGTTCTAAAACCAATTTCTTTAAGTCTATTATGAGAAGTTTCAAATAAAACTCATGTTACACTCTCTGGACAGAGGGCATTAAGAAATCTCTAAAACAATTGGATTTATTTGGAAAGAGATTTTATTAATTAAGTTATAGATTTAATATCCGAAAGCTAAACAATTAAATTCCGCAATTTAGTATACACTAAAAGGATAAACTACTGAAACCATATTAAACTACACGAGCAGAGCTTCACGTGGATATAAAATTCATCAAATTTGGATGAACAGAACAAAAGTTATGAATTTTGTAAGTCTGTGTTGTTTTCTGTTTTTAAAACAATTTCTCTGCGAAAAATAGAAAAATAAGGATGCCACGCGCCGCTCGCTGATTGGCCGATACCGGTTCGGCGCGGATCGCGAACGCGAACCGTCCGATCTGTTTTAAATCTAACGCTCCAGATCCACCCGATCTAGATCCATTGGATCTAAATCCGACGGCCGAAATCAAAAGGGGGCGAACGGGCGGCGCGGTTCGCCGGCGAACTCGTGTCCGCGGCGGTGCCATCGTCGGCATAATCGTTTCCGGCGATCTACGACGTGCGAGCAAGAACGGCACATACCGCTACGAAGAGGAGGTCGAGGCGGAGCTGTTGGCGCGACAGGGGTCTTCGGCGTGCTTCCCTTCTCCTCCTAAAGCTCGCCGGAGATGGAGACGGCGGCGGTTTGCTTCGGCCGATCACGGACGCGACGATCTAGAGCAGAAGAACAGCAGGGAAGATGTCAAGGACGTGCGCGCGCTAACTGGGAGTCGGAAGAGAGACGCGGAAGGACTCGAGGAGCTCTGCACTCACCGGAGATTGAAGATTTTGGCGGCGGCAATGGAGGACGGCGGCGGGCAGTTTCTGGGCGGCCTGGAGGCTATCTTCTAGGGTTTTGGGGTTCGGGAGGAGGCGGCAGAGGGGGGGGGGGGTTATATGGGGACGTAGGGGAGCGATTTCCTCGCGATTTTCCCAACGGATTTCGATCCGCAAGAATCTAGGTTTCGGTGGAGTCGTGTTCGTGTTCTTCACGACGGAGGAGATGACGAGTGGGCCCCGTCTGTCAGCGACTGAGAGGAGGAAGATGGGCTGCGGCGTGTGCCTCTGCACTGCGCGCGCGGCGGATAGCAGAGGGAACGAAGTGGGCTTCGGCCCAGATTGGGTCGGGCCGTTCTTCTCTCCCTTTTTTTTTAAAACAAAACATTTTCTGATTTCAAACATTTAATTCAAATTTGATTTTAAAACTTAGTCAAAACTTTTCAGAAAAATTCATAAAAATATGTTTTGAAAATCTAATTTAATTTATAACTTTTTGATATCCTTTTGCTAAATAAATAAAATAATAAAATACACATTTTTATAAGGAGCTCAAATAGACCTCTTTATTGACCACAACTTTATTTAAACTTATAATTAAAATTCAATTTACTCTTTATGAGATTTCAATGCCATGCTTATATGATGCATGATGCATGAATGCAAAGTTTTAAATTTTTGAGAAATTTGGGATGTTACAGACTAACCCCCTTAAGAAGAAGCTCGCCCTCGAGCTTCGGAAAGGTCAGCAAATAGGTGTGGGTGGTCTTCTCGAAGGTCATCCTCTCGTTCCCAGGTGGCTTCGTCCTCGGTGTGATCATTTCACTGGACCTTGCAAAACTTGATGGTTTTGGTACGAGTGACTCTTTCTGCTGCCTGTAATATCTTGATGGGCTTCTCTTCGTATGTCAGGTCACTTTCCAACTGCACCTCCTCGAGGGGTACAGTATCCTTTAAAGGAACTCCCATCATCTCGGGATGACATTTCTTCAACTGACTGACATGGAACACATTATGAACAGCAGACAGTACTTCAGGTAGTTCTAACTCATATGCCACTTCACCTTTGCGAGACAGAATTTTGAATGGTCCAATGAATCGAGGTGATAACTTTCCTTTGATTCCAAACCTTTTCACACCCCGAAGTGGTGACACCCTTAAATAGGTTATATCTCCCACTTCATAGGTGACTTCTCTACGCTTGGAATCTGCATAGCTTTTCTGGCGTGACTGTGCTATTTTCAACCTGTCCTTAATCAGCCTGACTTTCTCCTCAGCATCCTGTATTATATCAGGTACAAAGAAACTCCGTTCTCTTACACCACTCCACAACAGTGGGGTTGTGCATTTCTTTCCATATAATGCTTCAAACGGTGCCATCTCAATGCTGACTTGGTAACTATTGTTGTAGGAGAACTCCGCGTATGGCAAATTATCATCCCAACTAGATCCATAGTCGAGCGCACAAGCTCTTAACATATCCTCTAAAATCTGATTCACTCTTTCAGTCTGACCATCTGTTTGCGGGTGGAAAGCCGTACTGAATTCAAATCTGGTTCCCAAAGATTCGTGCAACTGCTTCCAGAAATGAGAAGTGAACTGGGTCCCCCTATCAGACACGATACTCTTAGGAACGCCGTGAAGGCACACAATTCTCTTCATGTAAATATCGGCTAGCTTTGCACTAGTATAAGTGGTCTTCACGGGTATGAAGTGAGCTATCTTGGTTAGACGACAAACGATAACCCAAATAGAATCATAACCCGATCTGGTCCTTGGTAATCCAGTGATGAAGTCCATCCCAATGGAATCCCACTTCCAATCCGGTACTTTCAAAGGTTGTAAGAGCCCTGCTGGTTTATGATGTTCTGCCTTTACTCGACTACATACATCACACTTAGCGATGTATTCTGCTATTTCTCTCTTCAGATTATTCCACCAAAATCTCTCTTTCACATCCATATACATCTTGGTATTTCCCGGATGAATTGAATAAGGTGTTTCATGAGCTTCTTGCAGAATTAACTTCCTAATATCAGGGTCATTGGCCACACATACACGTTTTTCAAACCACAAAATCCCCTACTCATCCTCATGAAATCCTTTAGCTTTTCCAGCTCTTAAATTGACTTTGATCTCTTCTATTTCCTTGTCTCCTTTCTGAGCTTCACGTATCTTGTCCATCAAGGTGGGATGTACAACTAATGAGGTTACAAACCCTTCAGGTACTACTTCCAATCTGAGGTCCTTGAATGCTTTACATAAATCCTCAGGTAATTCTCCTGCTGTAAGGCCATTCACATACACCTTACGACTCAGAGCATCTGCTACCACATTAGCTTTTCCCGGATGGTATTGAAGGCTTAGATCATAATCTTTAATAAGTTCCAGCCATCTTCTTTGTCTCATATTCAATTCCTTCTGTGTAAATATGTACTTCAAACTTTTGTGGTCCGTGAATACCTCACATCTTTTTCCCATCAGGTAGGGTCTCCAAGTTTTCAGGGCATGCACTACTGATGCTAACTCGAGATCATGAGTTGGATAATTTGCTTCATGTTTCTTGAGTTGTCTAGAGGCATAAGATGCCACTCTGCCTTCCTGCATCAACACACTTCCCAAGCCTTGGCGTGAAGCATCACAGTATACTTGGAATTCCTTCTCCAAATCAGGTAAACATAGAACTGGGGCTGAAACCAGACGTTTCTTCAACTCCTGAAAACTGGCTTCGCATGCCTCTGTCCACTCAAATTTCTTCTCCTTCTTTAATAATTCCGTCAAGGCATTGGCAATCTTGGAGAAGTTTTCAATGAATCGTCGGTAGTATCCTGCTAGGCCCAGAAAACTTTGTAATTCACCAACATTCTTCGGCGGTTCCCAATTAGTTACAGCTGAAACCTTTTCAGGATCCACTGCTATACCTTCCTTGGACACCACATGGCCTAAAAATCCGACTTGTTCTAATCAAAACTCACACTTGCTGTACTTGGCATACAAATTATGTTCACGTAGTCTCTGCAATACCAGCCGTAAGTGCTCTTCATGTTCTTTGTGGCTCTTGGAGTAGATTAGAATATCATCTATGAATACTACCACAAACTTATCCAGAAAATCCATGAACACTTTATTCATCATATTCATGAAATAGGCTGGTGCATTGGTTAATCCAAAAGGCATTACTGTGTACTCATAAGATGTAACATCCCAAAAATGTTAATATAATTAGTAATGCAAAAATGTGGGCCAACAAAAACTTTTCTTATGAAAATGTGTGTATGTTTAATTCTTGAGTGTTGCTTGTTGTATTGTTTGCAAGATTGTTGAATTCTAGCTCTAATTAAAAATTTGAAGAAAAGAAAACAAATAAAACAAACCACAAAAACAAAACACCATGTGACAAATGTCACATTATCTTTTTCCAAATTAAGATATATAAATTTATTTTACACCAAAACCAATGGAGAAATATTATAAACACTCTTAGTTAATTTTTACAAACTATTCCCTTTCAAAAATTTAAATTCAAAACTTCAAATTCAAATTAGCAATTCATGATTGAAATATTTCAAAATATTTCAAAAAGACTTTGTAACACTCACCAATAATATACTTAGCCTAGATCTTAAAATTGGACCCAAAGGAATGAATAGAAATAGGAAAATTAAAATAGCAAAATGCTACTGTTTTGGTTCAGGCAATTCACCAAACACTTGGTGTTCATCCACCCTGTTCTTCCCAATCCGAACCAACTCGTGGATCAATCCGAGAAATGTGATGTTTTTCTGTCGATTTGGCATCAGCCCTGCACTCACATCTTCACCACGACCTCACCGCACGCCGGAGGAGGCAAAATGGTTGCCGGAGTCGCCGTGTGGACGCCGGCGACAGCCACGGCCGTGCGCAGTCGCAATGTCGCGACGGGCGTCCGAGGTGGCAACGCCGTGCGCACCCGTGCCAGGCCCCCCCTCTCTCCCTTGCCTCTCTGCTCCCTCGCGAGCCCGCACAGCCCCCAGCACCAGCCCGTGCACGCCGCGGCCGCGCCATGACGCGCACGCCGTGCGCCGCCCGAGCACGCCCACGGCAGGGCCATGCGCCCGAGCGCGCCCGAGCGCGCCACGCCACCCCGCCTTGCCCGCCTGGTCCCCCGAGCAGCCCGCAGCGCAGCCGCACCACTCCACCGGCCTACGGCGGCCTAGCACGGCCACGGGCGCCCCTGCACCGCGCCCACCGTGCGCCGCCCGGCCGCTATAAAACGCCGCCCGTGCCCTGCATTTCTCGCCGCACCGCCACTGCCTCTTCCCCCTCACACCACTCCCCTCTCCCTTGTGCACCGCGAGGAGGCCAGGACCGAGGCCGCGAAGCCTCGGGTCGCCGTCACCTTCCTCGAGCTCGCCGTGCCCGAGGTAGGCGACGACCACGGCACGGCCGTGCTGCCCCTCCCCTTCCCTTCTCTCTGCCTCCCTTATCTTTCCCTTGGTCCCCTCTCTCACCCGCACCCTCTTTCCCCTTGATCCGTGCTCAGGTGCGTCGGCAATCGCTCGCCGGAGTTGGAGCGGAGCCGCGGGAAAAGGGAGGAGATCGCCGCCGTCGCTCGAGGCCACGCCAGCACACACCGTTCGCCCCAGGAGCTTCCCCACCTCGCCGCCGTCGTCCTGCACCAGCCACACGCCCTCCCGAGCCCGTGGGTGAGCAGCCCGTCCTCGACGCCGTCGCCGGAGCCGCGGCGCCGCCCGATTTAGGTCGTCGCCGACGCGCTCGATCTCAGCCGTTAGATTTCCATCCTACGGTAGCTTACCGGTTCGTTTTAATTTTTAAAAATCTGACAGGCAGACCCCACGCGTCAGGTTTAAATAAACCGCGCGCGCGCTCGCTGAGTCACTGACCAGTGGGTCCCCTCTGTCAGATTCTTCAACATTATCCACTCTGGATTTTAATTCGAATTTAAATTTCATTTAAAAACCAGTACTGAACCCAATTTTAGAAATTCCATAACTTTAGATTTACAACTCCAAATTTAACAAATCCAACTGTTCTGGAAAGCTTATGAAATTTCCTATCCAACCAAACTAGTTTCACCCCATTTGGATGTACAATAAAAATACAACATTCAAATTACAGTAGCATGTTTAAATTCTAAACTTGTTTGTTTCTGATACTCTGATAATCCAAATTAGTTGAAACTAATTTTATTAGGTCACATTTAGCCATGGTTAGTCACCCCTAAAGTGGTTTAAATTTTAGATGAATACAATTTAAATAATAGCCAAAACCATATTAATTGGCTTCTGGATTCAAAACAATGTGTAGGGAGTTTGGTAACTCCAAATGACTCAAACCCAATTGTGTCATCTTCTACACATCATTAGCTTTCTGTAGAAATTTAGTTTGTATTTTTGTGACAAACAGAACTCAAGCTATGCAATTAAACATGTGCAACAAGTTTCTGCCCTAATTAAAATACCAGGGAATAATGTTTAATTCAATTAAATTGAAACCACATGATATTGTTTGGTATGTGGAATGGTTAATTAGGACCTCTAAGAGTGTATTGCTATGATGATTGATTGAATAGGCTAGTGATTGTTTGTATTTGATTGTGTATTAGAAGAGAACGTTGCCGGATATATCGAGGAGGAGGGATTTGCAGAACCTGAAGACCAAGACCAAGATCACTTTGCCGAGCAAGGCAAGCTACTCTCTGAGCTTGCACCTAACTTATACATCTAGATTTACAAATCATTTTCAAAAGCAAAGGTGTACAAAAACCCTTTTTCAAAAAGTATATAGAGATTATTTTGCCACCCTATGTAGAAGTAGATACTAAAACTATAGGATGGAAAAACAATGTTGTTTATTCAAAACTCCTTTGAAAACTTGTGTGGATATATAGCACCAAGATATGGTGTTGAAATAAGGAAATGGAGAAAGATGGTTTTGGAAAAGCACATTGTGTCCTAGTACTCAGTCAAGCAACCGATACTCTGTGCGACCACATTTACCCACATATGGGAAAGGGCTTAGTCATATAGTTTGCTCTTATTAGTATGGGACACTGCATCAACAGAGATGACTCTGTTATGCATGAGGGAGTGGTTTGGTGACCTAACCCTGACCTGGGTCCTCGCTAAAAAATCTATGAGTAGATAAGGAGGAGGATAGAAGGATGTCCGTATACACCGCCAGATAAAACCTATGAGTCCTCACACTTAGGGTTTCCGACGGGAAACTGGACTAGGTGTAGATGGAATGGTTCATAGGGGCAGGGTCCTATACTAGCATGAGCAAAGGAAAGACTAGGGTCGGTGACTCAACTTCGCATACCACGGGTATGGCGAAGCGTGGCTGACACGATGAGTTATCGAATGAGTGTGGGAAAAGCGTGCTACCTCTGCAGAGGGTAATCAAACTATTCGAAAAGCCGAGTCCTCGGATATGGACAGTTGAAGACCCTACTTAGACCATGTGCAAGTTTTTGGAAAGGATTTGAGTTTTAAAAGAAAAAGGAAAATGGAGAGTGTTCCATACACCTATACCAACGGATCGGTATGAGGTAGTTGGAAAGATATTGCCATAATGGTTTATGATCGGAAAAAGGAGGAGTTTTGGAATAAAACTAACAAAATTGAGACATCTCGTAGTCATAATTCCCTTATCTTCTTCAACAAAGATACAGAGATGTTTTAAATGAATAAAAGTGAGAAACTAAAAATGGAACTAGAGCACTCATGTTGGAGTAGTTTGCGAGTACATTCAAATGTACTCATACTAGTTTGCTTCTGGCTATTGTCGTAGCCAGGCATGGAGGAGTACTACGCCCAGGAGGAATATGGCGACATCTATGCCAACTAAGGATCTTCATAAGTCGACTGCCTGTCGGGTCATCGCTAGGATTTGATGTCTGCTACGCCTTATTTCCGCTGATTGTTTTGGGTTTGGCCCTTGAAGGCACCTATGTAAGACTTGGTCTAGATGACCATTTTATGTAAGACTTTAATTCGGTATTGTAATGGATGTAAACTTTGGTATTCAATTCGGATTATGTGCAACGACAGACTGATCACGGGATTGTTGTGTTAAGCATAATCGGGTATTTCGGACAGTTAGTCCGGGGTCCCCACAGAATTGGTATCAGAGCCATCTCGACTTTAGGAGCCTTAGATTAGCATGGTCGTTAGGTAGTGATGGCAAAAGTTGACTTTTAAAGAAAAACAAAGTAAGGAATTAGTTTAAAAATTGCTTATCTCTTACCCTCTCATTTGTGCAAAATTCTCTTCTTACCAACTACTAAGTTTTCTCTCATATTCATAAAAACTTGCCACACTTCATTTTAATAAACTTAAAAATCTGCTCACATATTGTCCTTTACATTAAAAATTTGATATACTTGCCATCTCACTAACTTAAAATTTTGACTAAAAATTATAGATGGCGATCCATTTCACCGAGTTCGTTCAGCTGGAGAAGGACGGCAAGTTGATGTTCGAGAAGGACTTGTTCGAGTTGACCAAGCTGCTAGGTCGTCCCACTCCTGAGTTCAGGGGAGCCCAGGTGGACGCTCCCGGTAACGGGAACCTGTCCTGGTTGGTCGAGGGGTCTGTTCGCGGGAACATCAAGTCCCCCGGATCCAGGGAACTCTCTTTCACCCTCATGGACGTCCACTGGGACGATGGACTGTGTCGTTCCATGCAGTGGATGCTATCCCGGCTTTGTGAGGAACACAAGGCGGAGCTGGTAAACTCTCGTTTCCAGTTCTACGGGAGGCGCACCATCGATGGACACCCAATTCGGTCCCCTCTGCACCCGACATTCGGAGAGTATATCCTGGACATGGAGATTATGCTCTTTCGCACCCAGGAGGATCTGAGGTGCGCTAGGCCTCGGTCTCACTTTGAGCGTCTCTCGCTCAAGGAGAGTCGCGAGAGTGAGGCACAGCTGAAGACGGAGAAGACCGCTCTTCTTAAGAAGGGAACCCAGATGAGGAAGACCATAGCGAAGCTCCGCAAGAAGGTTGCCGAGCAGGATGAGCTGATAGAGGATTTGGAGCTCCGTACTGACGAGATGGAGGAGGAGGGCGAGGATCTCCGCAAGGAGAACAACACTTTCCTCAGTGACGATGACGACTATCTGGAGGAGATGGACGATGAGGATGAGGATGATGAGGATGAGGATCCAGAGGAGCCACCCTACCAGTCCGATGCTGACATGGCAGAGCCTGAGGTTCCACCTCAGTAGGCGAGTTACTTGAGTTCTACCGCAGGATTAGGTCGACCCCCTATCGCTAGTAGAGTCAAAGTTGTGATTCTTTTGGAACTTGCTATATGTACATTAGTTAGGGAGAATGTTGTAAGCTAGATTTGGATGAACTCTTGATGTAATGGTTGTGCTATGAAAGTGTGTGCTAGTCTCGTTGACATGTGTTAAACTTTTTTTTATAATCCTTAGTAAATCAACCTCTACGTAAAAACCCATCTTTCCCTTGGTCAGAACCCTTTTTGCTTGCCCCTTATACCCGGTGTGCTTCAGGATGGTGGACACTCGTCGCACCAACACGGATGGAGGAGCACCACCACCCCCACCGGATCCAACCACCGCCCAACTTCTGGCGCTCATCATGGAGGAACGTCAAGCTGCCCGGACTGAGCGTCAAGCTCATATTGCTGCCCTGCAACAGATAGCTGCCGCTCACAACAACAACAACAACCACCACAACAATGGCAATGGCCATGGAAATGGCAATGGCAATGGTGAAGGAAATCAGCGGTCCACCTTGAGCAACTTCCAAAGGACCAACCCACCCACCTTTTCCAAGGGACTTCACCCACTTGAGGCCGATGACTGGCTTCGCACCATTAACAACAACCTGGTAGTTGCAGCCGTGGGAGAACCGGAGAAGGTGCTGTATGCGACCCACTATCTTGCAGGACCAGCACGGTCTTGGTGGGAAGCTACCAAGGCTCTACAGCAAGCTGGTTATGCTATCAGCTGGGATGATTTCCAGGAGAAGTTCCGCAAGAAGCACATTCCCCGCGGACTCATTGAGCGGAAGAAGGATGAATTCCGCAGGTTGCGGCAGGGAAGTAAGGATGTGGTCGGATACCTCGATGAGTTCACTGACTTGTCTCGGTATGCTCCTGATGATGTCGACACCCAGGGGAGAAAGATGGAGCGTTTCATGAACGGACTTCATGATGAACTGCAATGCGCCTTGGTTATCCATGACTTTGCTGATTTGGAATCACTTGTGGACAAGGCCATACAGTTGGAGACCAAGCGCAAATCCATGTTTGAGGGTCGTAAGAGGAGAATGATTGCCCAGGAAGGTTCGAGCAGTCAGAAACCTCGCACCCACCCACCAAACCCCAAGCCAGCATATAGACCACCACCAACTTTGCACCCCAGTTACCCTAAGCCCCCATACAACCCAAACAAGTTCAACCGTCCCAATGACAACACCCGTCCCGGAGGAAACCCTAGCAACGCCAACCTCAATGCCAATGTTGTCTGTTTCAATTGCGGAACCAAGGGTCACTACTCCAAGGCATGCCCCAATCCTAAGAAGAATGGTCCGCGCCCCGATGCACAGGCGCCGAACAACGGCCAAGGCCACAATGGAAATGGCAAGAACCCCGCACCCCGCGGAAATGTGGCTGTTGCCAAGGGACGCCTGCACCACATCAATGCTGAAGAGGCCATGGATGCACCAGATGTTGTGATGGGTACGTTCCTTGTCAACTCAGTACCTGCAACTGTTCTGTTTGATTCTGGTGCTACTCATTCTTTTGTTACCCAAGAATTTGTTGCTAAGGGAGGTTTAGTCGGAAGCCTCTTACCCAGACCCATGGTCATCCAAATCCCAGAATCCACCATAGATACCAAGTCATTTTGCCCGAACGTTTCCCTTGAGATCAAAGGGGAAAAGTTCCTAGTCGACTTAATCATCCTAGGAACCCAAGGAATAGACGTCATACTGGGTATGAATTGGTTAGCCAAGTACCATGGTCGAATTGACTGTGCCAGAAGAGTTGTAGCCCTCACCACCGACAAAGGAGTAGAAGTGGAGTATGTGTCAGAAACCAGTCGACCCCAACCAGGATGCCATGAGAGCATAGCTCGACCAGCCCTAGATGAGATCCGTGTTGTTCACCTGTTCCAAGATGTCTTTCCTGAAGAATTGCCTGGTATGCCACCGGATCGGGATATTGAGTTCATCATTGAACTTATCCCCGGGACAGCCCCTATATCCCAAAGGCCTTATCGGATGAATCCAGAAGAACTGGTTGAGTTGAAGAAGCAGTTAGCAGACATGCTCAGCAAAGGGCTTATTCGCCCAAGTGCTTCACCCTGGGGATCACCCATTATTTTTGTGGATAAGAGAGATGGTACCACACGCCTGTGTGTGGATTATCGAAGGTTAAATGATGTGACCATCAAAAACAAGTACCCTCTCCCAATGATCGAGGATCTGTTCGATCAAATGAACGGAGCCCGAGTCTTTTCCAAGATCGATCTTCGGTCAGGGTATCATCAGTTAAGAATCCGAGAGACAGACATTCCCAAGACTGCCTTCACAATCCGTTACGGTTTATTTGAATACACCGTAATGTCCTTTGGTCTGACCAATGCCCCAGCCTATTTTATGAATCTCATGAACAAGATCTTCATGGAGTATCTTGACAAGTTCGTGGTAGTTTTCCTTGATGACATCCTTATTTACTCCAAAACTGAAGAAGAGCATGCTGAACACCTGCGTCTAGTTTTAGCAACCCTCCGAGAGCATCAGTTGTATGCCAAGTTTAGCAAGTGTGAGTTCTGGCTCAGTGAAGTCTCATTTCTCGGACATGTTGTGTCTGCGGGAGGAATTTCTGTAGACCCAGAAAAGATCCAAGCCATTGTGGACTGGAAAGCCCCAACTAGTGTGACTGAAATCCGCAGCTTTCTCGGACTAGCGGGATACTACCGCAAGTTTGTTGAGGGATTCTCCAGTATAGCCAAGCCCCTTACCCAACTGCTGAAAAAGGACAAGAAATTTGAATGGACTCAGAAGTGTGAAGAGAGTTTCCAGGAATTAAAGAAGAGATTGACCTCAACCCCTGTCCTGATTATGCCAGACGTCACCAAGAGTTTCGACGTGTATTGCGATGCATCACGTCTAGGACTAGGTTGTGTTCTGATGCAAGAAGGCAAGGTGGTGTCGTATCTGTCTCGACAGTTGCGACCACATGAAGAGAACTACCCAACCCATGACCTGGAGTTAGCCGCTGTTGTTCTTGCTTTGAAGACGTGGCGCTCCTATCTGGCGGGACATCGCTGAGAGATTTATACGGATCATAAGAGCTTGAAGTATATCTTCACGCAGAGGGAGTTAAATTTGCGACAGAGAAGGTGGATGGAATTAATTAAGGATTATGATATCGGCATCAATTATCACCCTGGGAAGGCTAATGTAGTTGCCGATGCCCTTAGTCGCAAACCCTGCACCCTGAATGCCATGATCCAAGCAAAGCAGCCAGCCCTGTTTAAGGAGTTCAAAGATTTTGGACTAGAGCTTGTTAGCCACGGCTATCTCGCCCATTTAGAGTTAGCTCCAACTCTGATAGATCAAATTAAGGAGGCCCAGAAAGGTCATGAGAGCATAGAAGGAATCAAGAAGAAGGTTTCTCTCGGTAAAGCGCCTGGTTTTACCGAGGATGCAGAAGGAGTGTTGAGATTCAATGGTCGTATCTGTGTCCCCAATACCTCGGAACTCAAGGAGTTAATCCTAAAGGAAGCTCACGAGACCCCTTACTCAATCCACCCCGGCGGAACCAAGATGTACCAAGACCTTCGTGAAAGATTTTGGTGGCATGGAATGAAGCGAGAAATTGGTGCTTTCGTAGCCAAGTGTGATATTTGTCAGCGAGTCAAGGCTGAACATCAGCGACCCGCTGGATTGCTTCAACCCCTAAGAATTCCCGAGTGGAAGTGGGATGAGATTGGAATGGATTTTATCACCGGACTTCCAAGGTCCAACCGAGGCCATGACTCAATATGGGTCATCGTTGACAGGCTGACCAAAGTGGCCCATTTTATTCCCGTCCACACCACCTATAGGGGAAATCAGTTAGCAGACCTGTATATTTCCAGAATAGTAAGCCTGCATGGTGTGCCTAAGGATTGTATCAGATAGAGGCACACAATTCACTTCAAGGTTCTGGAAAGCCCTGCATGAAGCCCTCGGAACCAAGTTGGCATTTAGCACAGCATATCACCCCCAGACCGATGGCCAAACTGAACGAGTAAACCAGATATTAGAGGACATGCTTCGCGCATGTGTCCTAGCCTATGGATCCAAATGGGAAGATTGTCTTCCATTTGCAGAATTCTCCTACAACAACAGTTACCAGTCTAGTCTGCAAATGGCCCCTTTTGAAGCCCTTTACGGCAAGAAGTGTCGTACACCCTTGAATTGGTCCGACACAGGAGAAGGCAAACTGTTTGGACCAGATACCCTCCGTGAGGCTGAAGAGCAAGTACGGCTTATCCGTGAGCGACTCAAGACCGCCCAATCCCGTCAGAAGAGTTACGCTGATCCCAAGCGTCGTGATGTCACCTTTAATATCGGAGATTATGTCTATCTCCGAGTGACACCTCTTAAAGGAATGCAGCGTTTCCATGTCAAAGGAAAATTAGCGCCAAGATATATTGGACCTTTCAAGATCCTTGCCCGTCGAGGAGAAGTGTCTTATCAACTGGAATTGCCCCAAGAGTTAGAAGATTACCATGATGTTTTCCACATTTCCTTGCTACGGAAGTGTCTTGAAGTTCCTGACCAGCCTGATGTTTTCAACAACATCGATCACCAGTCCGTCGACCTGAATCAAGATCTGACTTATCGTGAGACGCCCCTCAAGATTCTCGACGAAGATGTTCGTCTCACCCGCAGGCGAGCAATCAAGTTCTACAAAGTCCAGTGGACTAACCACTCTGAAGATGAAGCAACTTGGGAACGTGAAGACTATCTTAGGAGCGAGTTTCCCAACCTCTTTAGTACCCAGGCCTAGCAAATCTCGGGACGAGATTTATTTTAAGGGGGGAAGTCTGTAACATCCCAAAAATGTTAATATAATTAGTAATGCAAAAATGTGGGCCAACAAAAACTTTTCTTATGAAAATGTGTGTATGTTTAATTCTTGAGTGTTGCTTGTTGTATTGTTTGCAAGATTGTTGAATTCTAGCTCTAATTAAAAATTTGAAGAAAAGAAAACAAATAAAACAAACCACAAAAACAAAACACCATGTGACAAATGTCACATTATCTTTTTCCAAATTAAGATATATAAATTTATTTTACACCAAAACCAATGGAGAAATATTATAAACACTCTTAGTTAATTTTTACAAACTATTCCCTTTCAAAAATTTAAATTCAAAACTTCAAATTCAAATTAGCAATTCATGATTGAAATATTTCAAAATATTTCAAAAAGACTTTGTAACACTCACCAATAATATACTTAGCCTAGATCTTAAAATTGGACCCAAAGGAATGAATAGAAATAGGAAAATTAAAATAGCAAAATGCTACTGTTTTGGTTCAGGCAATTCACCAAACACTTGGTGTTCATCCACCCTGTTCTTCCCAATCCGAACCAACTCGTGGATCAATCCGAGAAATGTGATGTTTTTCTGTCGATTTGGCATCAGCCCTGCACTCACATCTTCACCACGACCTCACCGCACGCCGGAGGAGGCAAAATGGTGGCCGGAGTCGCCGTGTGGACGTCGGCGACAGCCACGGCCGTGCGCACGTCGCAATGTCGCGACGGGCGTCCGAGGTGGCAACGCCGTGCGCACCCGTGCCAGGCCCCCCCTCTCTCCCTTGCCTCTCTGCTCCCTCGCGAGCCCGCACAGCCCCCAGCACCAGCCCGTGCACGCCGCGGCCGCGCCATGACGCGCACGCCGTGCGCCGCCCGAGCACGCCCACGGCAGGGCCATGCGCCCGAGCGCGCCACGCCACCCCGCCTTGCCCGCCTGGTCCCCCGAGCAGCCCGCAGCGCAGCCGCACGACTCCACCGGCCTACGGCGGCCTAGCACGGCCACGGGCGCCCCTGCACCGCGCCCACCGTGCGCCGCCCGGCCGCTATAAAACGCCGCCCGTGCCCTGCATTTCTCGCCGCACCGCCACTGCCTCTTCCCCCTCACACCACTCCCCTCTCCCTTGTGCACCGCGAGGAGGCCAGGACCGAGGCTGCGAAGCCTCGGGTCGCCGTCACCTTCCTCGAGCTCGCCGTGCCGAGGTAGGCGACGACCACGGCACGGCCGTGCTGCCCCTCCCCTTCCCTTCTCTCTGCCTCCCTTATCTTTCCCTTGGTCCCCTCTCTCACCCGCACCCTCTTTCCCCTTGATCCGTGCTCAGGTGCGTCGGCAATCGCTCGCCGGAGTTGGAGCGGAGCCGCGGGAAAAGGGAGGAGATCGCCGCCGTCGCTCGAGGCCACGCCAGCACACACCGTTCGCCCCAGGAGCTTCCCCACCTCGCCGCCGTCGTCCTGCACCAGCCACACGCCCTCCCGAGCCCGTGGGTGAACAGCCCGTCCTCGACGCCGTCGCCGGAGCCGCGGCGCCGCCCGATTTAGGTCGTCGCCGACGCGCTCGATCTCAGCCGTTAGATTTCCATCCTACGGTAGCTTACCGGTTCGTTTTAATTATTAAAAATCTGACAGGCAGACCCCACGCGTCAGGTTTAAATAAACCGCGCGCGCGCTCGCTGAGTCACTGACCAGTGGGTCCCCTCTGTCAGATTCTTTAACATTATCCACTCTGGATTTTAATTCGAATTTAAATTTCATTTAAAAACCAGTACTGAACCCAATTTTAGAAATTCCATAACTTTAGATTTACAACTCCAAATTTAACAAATCCAACTGTTCTGGAAAGCTTATGAAATTTCCTATCCAACCAAACTAGTTTCACCCCATTTGGATGTATAATAAAAATACAATATTCAAATTACAGTAGCATGTTTAAATTCTAAACTTGTTTGTTTCTGATACTCTGATAATCCAAATTAGTTGAAACTAATTTTATTAGGTCACATTTAGCCATGGTTAGTCACCCCTAGAGTGGTTTAAATTTTAGATGAATACAATTTAAATAATAGCCAAAACCATATTAATTGGCTTCTGGATTCAAAACAATGTGTAGGGAGTTTGGTAACTCCAAATGACTCAAACCCAATTGTGTCATCTTCTACACATCATTAGCTTTCTGTAGAAATTTAGTTTGTATTTTTGTGACAAACAGAACTCAAGCTATGCAATTAAACATGTGCAACAAGTTTCTGCCCTAATTAAAATACCAGGGAATAATGTTTAATTCAATTAAATTGAAACCACATGATATTGTTTGGTATGTGGAATGGTTAATTAGGACCTCTAAGAGTGTATTGCTATGATGATTGATTGAATAGGCTAGTGATTGTTTGTATTTGATTGTGTATTAGAAGAGAACGTTGCCGAATATATCGAGGAGGAGGGATTTGCAGAACCTGAAGACCAAGACCAAGATCACTTTGCCGAGCAAGGCAAGCTACTCTCTGAGCTTGCACCTAACTTATACATCTAGATTTACAAATCATTTTCAAAAGCAAAGGTGTACAAAAACCCTTTTTCAAAAAGTATATAGAGATTATTTTGCCACCCTATGTAGAAGTAGATACTAAAACTATAGGATGGAAAAACAATGTTGTTTATTCAAAACTCCTTTGAAAACTTGTGTGGATATATAGCACCAAGATATGGTGTTGAAATAAGGAAATGGAGAAAGATGGTTTTGGAAAAGCACATTGTGTCCTAGTACTCAGTCAAGCAACCGATACTCTGTGCGACCACATTTACCCACATATGGGAAAGGGCTTAGTCATATAGTTTGCTCTTATTAGTATGGGACACTGCATCAACAGAGATGACTCTGTTATGCATGAGGGAGTGGTTTGGTGACCTAACCCTGACCTGGGTCCTCGCTCAAAAATCTATGAGTAGATAAGGAGGAGGATAGAAGGATGTCCGTATACACCGCCAGATAAAACCTATGAGTCCTCACACTTAGGGTTTCCGACGGGAAACTGGACTAGGTGTAGATGGAATGGTTCATAGGGGCAGGGTCCTATACTAGCATGAGCAAAGGAAAGACTAGGGTCGGTGACTCAACTTCGCATACCACGGGTATGGCGAAGCGTGGCTGACACGATGAGTTATCGAATGAGTGTGGGAAAAGCGTGCTACCTCTGCAGAGGGTAATCAAACTATTCGAATAGCCGAGTCCTCGGATATGGACAGTTGAAGACCCTACTTAGACCATGTGCAAGTTTTTGGAAAGGATTTGAGTTTTAAAAGAAAAAGGAAAATGGAGAGTGTTCCATACACCTATACCAACGGATCGGTATGAGGTAGTTGGAAAGATATTGCCATAATGGTTTATGATCGGAAAAAGGAGGAGTTTTGGAATAAAACTAACAAAATTGAGACATCTCGTAGTCATAATTCCCTTATCTTCTTCAACAAAGATATAGAGATGTTTTAAATGAATAAAAGTGAGAAACTAAAAATGGAACTAAAGCACTCATGTTGGAGTAGTTTGCGAGTACATTCAAATGTACTCATACTAGTTTGCTTCTGGCTATTGTCGTAGCCAGGCATGGAGGAGTACTACGCCCAGGAGGAATATGGCGACATCTATGCCAACTAAGGATCTTCATAAGTCGACTGCCTGTCGGGTCATCGCTAGGATTTGATGTCTGCTACGCCTTATTTCCGCTGATTGTTTTGGGTTTGGCCCTTGAAGGCACCTATGTAAGACTTGGTCTAGATGACCATTTTATGTAAGACTTTAATTCGGTATTGTAATGGATGTAAACTTTGGTATTCAATTCGGATTATGTGCAACGACAGACTGATCACGGGATCGTTGTGTTAAGCATAATCGGGTATTTCGGACAGTTAGTCCGGGGTCCCCACATAAGAGCCATATCTCGTAACAAATGCAGTTTTGGGTATATCCATTTCTCTAACTTTCATTTGGAGGTACCCCGATCGAAGATCGATCTTTGAGAAAACACAAGCACCTTCCAGTTGATCAAATAGTTCATTTATCTTGGGTAACGGGTACTTGTTTTTGATAGTTTGCTCGTTTATATCTCTATAATCCGTGACTAGCCTCTGGGTTTGATCCTTATTTTTAACAAATAAGACTGGTGCTCCCCACGGCGATGAACTTGGACGAATGAATCCTTTCTGGATATGTTCCTCTAATTGCTTCTTGAGCTCTTTCAATTCATCGACGGCCATAGGATAAGGTTTTTTTGCTATTGGCCCTGTTCCCGGCTTCAGTTCGATGAGAAACTCTACATCTCTATCGGGTGGCATCCCCGGTAGTTCCTCCGGAAAAACATCTGGGTATTCCTTGACGATAAGCACATCGCCAAGGCTAACCCCCTTAAGAGAATTTAGCCTAACCTTCTTAAGTTCGAAAGTTGATCGGAACTTAATCTTCCTTTTCTCTGGGGTGGTGAGGGTGATTGCTCTATTTGCACAATCTATGATTCCTTCAAAACGAGTCATCCAATCCATTCCGATGATAACGTCCAATCCTTGGGTTTCTAGGATGACTAAGTCTGTTGGGAAGGGGTGTTTTCCGATTTGCAAGTCTAACTGCCTACACCCGGAATTTACTAGCATCTCTCCTCCAGGTGAACTTACCCTAATAGGTTTTCCTAGACTTTCCTCAGCTAACCCATGTTTGTTAACAAAAGCTCTTGATATGAATGAATGAGATGCTCCAGTATCAAATAAAACTAATGCTGGAAAGGAGTTGAGCAAGAACGTACCAATCACAGCATCAGGTTCATCATGAACTTCTTCCACATTGATGTGGTTCACTTGTCCCTTCTGGAAAGGATTGGGCTTGGAATTTTCATCAGCTTTCTTCTCTGGGCATTCAGTTGCATAATGTCCTGTCTTCTTGCACTTGTAGCAAGTCACATGAGACAAGTCTTTCTTCCCTTCATAGTTAGGACGGTGATTACCATTCCCATGATTATGGCCATGATGATGGTTTCCCCTGGATCCACCATTATTTCCATTGTATCCTCCATTGCTCCCTTTGTTCCCTCCATTGTGGTTATGACCATGATGTTTTTGGCCACTACCAGTGTTGGAGTGATTCCAGGGTTTATGGCTACTGACTTCGGAGGTGTGTTTCTTATATGTCCCTTCAGAATGAACCTTACTTGCGCTGAACTTCCTCTTCCTATTCTCTTCCTTTCTTATGTTGTTGTCCAAGGTCATAGCTTGATCCAGCAGAGCTTGATAGTTTGGAGTATATGCCACAGACAAAGGTATCTTCAGTTCTCCCTTAAGTCCATTGAGGAACTTTTCCTTCCTCTTTGCATCAGTATCAATGTCCTCTGGTGCATACCTTGATAGCACACAGAAGTCATCCATATACTCCTTCAGAGTTCTACCTCCTTGCCTCAAGCTGCGAAATTCGTCTTTCTTCAGGTTCATTATACCTGAGGAGATGTGAGCATTCCGGAAGCCTTCCTTGAACGCATCCCAAGTCATGCCATCCAAAGGATGAGTCACTTGATAATTCTCCCACCACAATGCTGCGGGTCCTTCCAACAGGTGTGCAGTGAACGTCACTTTTTCTGCCTCAGAACATTCACAAGTTACTAAGTCCTTGTTGACTGAACGGAGCCAATCATCCGCCACTATTGGTTCAGTAGAAGAGGAGAACTTATTAGGCCTAAGCCTTAGGAATCTAGCAAGTCTGTCCACTGGGGGTGGGGGTGGAGGTGGCGGGTTGTTGTTGTTGTGGTTGTTGTTGTTGTTGTTGTTGGTTGCTGCAATGAACTGAGTCATCATATTCATCAACTGAGCTTGAGCGGCCATCAGTTGTTGCATGACGTCGTCGTTGTTGGTATCACGATGAGGAGGCATCTGTAGGGTTTTTCAGCATAGATGAGTGAAAGATAGACAGAACTAAGAGAAGGAAAATCCTACCCATGCACAAAGCAACCAAGTCAACACAATCAACACTCATAAGACAACTTAAATAAAAAAAATCTACTTAGCAAAACAAAACAAGTATTCTAAGTTGATTTAATAAAACAACAGAGTCTGCAAACCAAACATTCTATCATTGTCACACCACAAGTTGGAGATCAATGTTTTAAAAAGAACGACGAACTAAACGAGGGGGAATATGGTGGTCCAACTACTAAGTCTAAACTTCGTTCATGACGTCTCCTTCATCTTCTTCGACTTCCTCGATGGTGATGCCTTCCTTCGTGAGGATCTCCTTGTAGTCATTCACCTCCTTCTCCAAGGCCTCATTCTTCTCCTGTAACATTGTCGTCTCACGGTGCAGAGTCTCGATTGCTTCCTTCTCCAGGACTTCAATCTTCTCTTGTAGCATTCTCTTCTCACGGCGTAGAGTCTCGATCAAATCTTGATCTGCTTCGAACTCGACGTCGTTGCTCAGAATTTCATCCTTCAAGGTCTTGATCTCCTTGTTCTTGTCTCTAATTCTCTTTTCTTGATTTTGGAACTTCTTCTCTTGAGCTCGGAACTTTTCCTCTTGCGTGTTGGCCACCTCTTCTTGGGCTTCAATCTTCTTTTGAGTCTCCTTGACTTGTGCCATTATTTCATCATTCTTCAACAGCTCATTGCGTCTATCCTCTTCTAGTTGCCAGAGGTGAAGTTCTAAGTCTTGGAGATATGGGTACAAAGGTTCTGGTTTGTTTTTGTCTTCCTCGCTAACACAGTAAGGAATCCCATGTTCGTCACGTTGGCCAAGGTGAGCAAAGTAGTGGTCTTTTAACTCCTCTTGGTATTGCAAGCAAAGACGTCCTATTAGCTCCTGCGTGACGAGATTCAGCCCTTTCTCCAAGGAGTCACTAATCGACTTGTACTGGATGTCTTCGGTCTTGGGTTCAGTCCGGCGCCCTTGTTGATAAAGGCGAATTCCCCATAAGTCTTCTTTGTTGAAGTGCTTCAGCTGGCTAGCCTTGATGATGGGTATTGGAAGTGCCAACAGTTCTACTAACTCTAGAAGATATCTTCCAAAGCGCATGTCCTTGAAGTCCTCCGCGGTTTGATACATGAAGAACGACATCCTTAAGTGATAAAGGTAGAGTTTATTAAAACAAGACAAGGTAAGATATACTAATAGTGGTGTACTTAAGTACTTAGAGAAAAAGAAGTTCTTTTCTAACAGGTGATCAACACTATTATCAACTCTTTTGTAAGTCGGATATTCACTATAGTGAGAGAGACAGACACCCGGCCAGCCACTTATAATTGTGGAACAGGTCTCATGTACGCGGACATGTAAGGTTAGTCCCGGGCCGCTTCATCCCACTATGCCGTTAGGATCCAACATACTTCAAAGATGGTAATATTATGATAAAAAAAAATAGGCTTAACAAATCCTAAGGGCTCGAACCTACAGGCAACACTTTTGCTCTGATACCATTTTGTAGCGCCCCATCTTTTAAATAAAGATGGAACATCTGTGTTATGTGCTAGTCCCTGGATCACTGCCAGCACCACAGTACAAAATATATAGTATCATTGCATAAGTATCAAAATACTACATCGAGATCCAAAAATAGCCACATATAGCTTTATTACAAGGTGCATAGTCATGAAGACTAGCTAAAATATTCACAACGAAATAAAAGCAATGGGCCTTCTCTTCTAGCATGCGCCACAAGCAGACATGTTGGGTGTAGAATAGAGTCCAAACTTACTCCTCTTCAGAATTACCTGCAATTTGAATATGCAGCCCCCGTAGGAGGTCAATACAATGAAGTATTGGCAAGTGACTATGGTGGATAAATTATGACAAGTCTAATTCTATATGCATCTTTGGCTTGGTGGAGTTTGTAGGCTATTTTGCAGAAAGCCAGTTTTCTCCTATCTTTTGTAAAACACTTTTGTCTCTCAAAGACTTGGCACCAAGGGATGAAGCCCAAGTGCACCAGTAATTCTTTCCTTAGTCAAATTTTACTTTACGAAAACCATGTTGAGATTCTTCCGTCCATCCTTGTCCAGTTGCTCGAAGTTGTCCATCACCGGGGACACGGCTGAGTACTCAGTTTGTCGACTCTGCAGAGGTTGTGCACTTTCACCTTAAGACTCAATTTGTCCGAGAAATCCTATACACGCGGAGTGTATTATGGAAAGGAGAGAATTGAGACAAGAACTTTCAGAAGAAGAATGCAACCATACTAGCAAGACCCGTTCCACCTATCAACTCTACATCTGCTTGTCAAGCTGACAGGTTGCACTCTCACAACTTAGTAGTTCTAGACAGAGCCCATTGTCAGAAGGCTGCACGGAAAGCTTCTAAACTTGGAGGGACTTAAAAATCTCTTTGTTCCTGGGTGGCCGTCCACAAGTGCGCTTCTGGGTGACAACCACCATACTCATGGCCCTAAGTAGAATAGAAATTCATCCTAGGCGAAGACAACCACAAGCATGGTCCCAAAAGCCACTCAACATAAACCAAATAACCAATTCCACCCAGAAGTGCATTCAAGGTATTTAACACTTAGCAATAATTCTATAACATGATAAGTAAACTCCTTTATAGCATAGCTAAGCATCTAATAAAACTTTTGGTGGCTGCATGGGGAGGGATGGCTACACACTACTAGGATATTTTCAAAGTGTAAACTAACTTAGCATTGTAAGATAGTATCAAAATTTTCCTATCATGCATACTACTCAAAATCTACTAATAATGCATATAGAAAACATAGGATAGATTATGAATGTAACTTGCCTTGGTAACAAAGGGAACAAGCACAGCAAGAATAACAATCACAAGGACCTTCCTCCTCTTCACAATCTAGAGACATACAATAACACTAAATAAACACACAAGCATAACACTTAAAATATCAAGAAAAAAATATGTATGCATGCTTAATATGCAATGAACTTAATAAGACCTTATAATTACCATTTTAATTTCTCTGTTATTAATGCCTGAAATGCAATGATCCATATTTTAATATTTTATTTAATCATTTAAAATATTGAGCATATTAGTAGTTTTAAGTTCTAAAACCAATTTCTTTAAGTCTATTATGAGAAGTTTCAAATAAAACTCATGTTACACTCTCTGGACAGAGGGCATTAAGAAATCTCTAAAACAATTGGATTTATTTGGAAAGAGATTTTATTAATTAAGTTATAGATTTAATATCCGAAAGCTAAACAATTAAATTCCGCAATTTAATATACACTAAAAGGATAAACTACTGAAACCATATTAAACTACACGAGCAAAGCTTCACGTGGATATAAAATTCATCAAATTTGGATGAACAGAACAAAAGTTATGAATTTTGTAAGTTTGTGTTGTTTTCTGTTTTTAAAACAATTTCTCTCCGAAAAATAGAAAAATAAGGATGCCACGCGGCGCTCGCTGATTGGCCGATACCGGTTCGGCGCGGATCGCGAACGCGAACCGTCCGATCTGTTTTAAATCTAACGCTCCAGATCCACCCGATGTAGATCCATTGGATCTAGATCCGACGACCGAAATCAAAAGTGGGCGAACGGGCGGCGCGGTTCGCTGGCGAACTCGTGTCCGCGGCGGCGCCATCGTCGGCATAATAGTTTCCGGCGATCTACGACGTGCGAGCAAGAACGGCACATACCGCTACGAAGAGGAGGTCGAGGCGGAGCTGTTGGCGCGACAGGGGTCTTCGGCGTGCTTCCCTTCTCCTCCTAAAGCTCGCCGGAGATGGAGACGGCGGCGGTTTGCTTCGGCCGATCACGGACGCGACGATCTGGAGCAGAAGAACAGCAGGGAAGATGTCAAGGACGTGCGCGCGCTAACTGGGAGTCGGAAGAGAGACGCGGAAGGACTCGAGGAGCTCTGCACTCACCGGAGATTGAAGATTTTGGCGCGGCAATGGCGGACGGCGGCGGGCAGTTTCTGAGCGGCCTGGAGGCTATCTTCTAGGGTTTTGGGGTTCGGGAGGAGGCGGCAGAGGGGGGGGGGGGGGTTTATATGGGGACGTAGGGGAGCGATTTCCTCGCGATTTTCCCAACGGATTTCGATCTGCAAGAATCTAGGTTTCGGTGGAGTCGTGTTTGTGTTCTTCACGACGGAGGAGATGACGAGTGGGCCCCGTCTGTCAGCGACTGAGAGGAGGAAGATGGGCTGCGGCGTGGGCCTCTGCGCTGCGCGCGCGGCGGATAGCAGAGGGAACGAAGTGGGCTTCGGCCCAGATTGGGTCGGGCCGTTCGTCTCTCCCTTTTTTTTTTAAAACAAAACATTTTCTGATTTCAAACATTTAATTCAAATTTGATTTTAAAACTTAGTCAAAACTTTTCAGAAAAATTCATAAAAATATGTTTTAAAAAGCTAATTTAATTTATAACTTTTTGATATCCTTTTGCTAAATAAATAAAATAATAAAATACACATTTTTATAAGGAGCTCAAATAGACCTCTTTATTGACCACAACTTTATTTAAACTTATAATTAAAATTCAATTTACTCTTTATGTGATTTCAATTCCATTCTTATATGATGCATGATGCATGAATGCAAAGTTTTAAATTTTTGAGAAATTTGGGATGTTACATTATGCATGATGTGCAAAATATTCCTAAGGGCTAGAAATGCTTTTTCATGCCATGGAAATCTTTTAAGTTAATGCAAGGCAACTAGGTTGGTCCAAAAGGACTAAGGGCTAAGGTCATAAGTTGAATAAAATATTTTGTTTTATATCATCTTGAATAAGCACTCAAATGGCCTAGTCTTGATGTGTAGAAATATTTAGAGTAAATACTAAGTTATTTGTTCAAGATGATCAACAATTATTATCAACTCTTTTCAACGATACTCGGGACTCTCCGTTCAATCTAACAGTATAGACAAGCAACAATACAACAATCAACAGCAAGCACAACTCCACAATGCATACAAACACATACTAGATGAATAATTAAGTTTTTATAAAACTTTCTAAGGAAAATATGTTTATGCATGATGTGCAAAATATTCCTAAGGGCTAGAAATACTTTTTCATGCCATGAAAATCTTTTAAGTTAATGCAAGGCAAATAGGTGGGTCAAGAATGACTAAGGATTAAGGTCTTAAGTTGGATAAAAATACTTTGTTTTATATCATCTTTAAACAAGCACTCTAATGGCTTAGCCATGATGTGCCAAATACTTAGAGAAAAATACTAAGTCTATAAGGTGATCAACAATACTATCAACTCTTTGTAAATTGGATATTCACTAAAGTGAGAGAGACAGACACCCGGCCAGCCACTTAAATTGTGGAACAAGTCTCATGTACGTGGACATGTAAGGTTTGTTTCCAGGCCGCTTCATCCCACTATGCCGCTAGGATCCAACAACTTCAAGATGATAACATCATGATCAAAATTTGTTTAAGTCAATTGTGAAAGACAAGATTAGAAAAGAGGGAAAAGATAGAAAGAAAGATGTAGTTGTCCTCCAGGCTTCATCTCCAGACTTGTAACTTTCTTCCGGATGATGTCTTGATTGAGCTCTTGGTAGTCTTGATGAATCTTCAAACTTTATGATTCTTGTATCCTCGAGGCTTGTCTTGGATTTACTTAGTCTTCATGAAGTCTCAGAGGAGAAGAAAAGACAGAGAGAAAGACTCAGAGAATATAAAATGGGTTGGCCTTCTTGAACTTCTGGTCACTTTTCTTCTAAGTGCTTGACATCTTGAGGATGCTTCCAGAGTCTGTTTTCTTCTAAGTCCTTCATGAAGTCTCAGAGAAAAGAAAGAGAGAGAGAGCAAGACTTGGAAAATATTTGTTGGTTGGTCTTCATGAACTTCTTCTTGATTTTCTTCTAAGTGTTTCTACTCCTTGAAGATCCTTCTGAAGTCTTGGTTTGGCTAACTCCCTCATTGGCCTTCTAGCTCCATGATGAAAATCCTAAGTGTCTAGTGCATAGCACTTTACCAAAATACTAAGTTTGAAAATAATCCTAACTTAGGGAAAATGGGGAGGAGTTTTCCTTATGGGAAATATAACTACAAAATAAATATGCTATGCATGAAATGAAATTTTAAATCATAATACTAATTTTTGTGATATTTATAAGGTATGCATAAAGTTATAATTGCAATTTAATTAGTTTATAATTTTTGGAAAATATAATAAAAGGAATAATTATCAGATTAAAGTTTTCTATGATTAATATTTCTATAACAAATTTTATAAATAGTGTTAATAGACAGGGGTATTTTAATTAAATTTATAGCAATTTACTTTAATCAACAATAATATTTTTATTAATAGTTATGTTAAAAATACTCAAACTATTCAAATTAAATATATAACTATGAATTCATTCAAAAATTACTCAAAAATATTTTATAGCAGTGGCATTAATTTACAACTATTCTAAAGTTTCTAAAACAATTTTATTTGTAATTTTTTGAATTTACAGATTTAAAGTTATTACAAATATACTCAAATTCATCATTTAAAATTTGAATATTTTATACTAAGTCAAATATGAATTTTGACCGATCTAAAATAATCTACATGTCAAGAGATTTCCAAAAATATAAAAATTATTAAATTTGGAGTTGTGGTTAAAAAGTTATAGATGTTTTAATTACAGGGACTAATCTGCAAAACTTCCAATTAAAATTAAAATAGAAAATGATTTACACGCTGGCGCTGACGCGGATGCTGACGAGGCGCTGACGTGTCCTTCCCTGATTCGCCGATACCCCTTCGTTTAAGTCATCCTATTCCAGCCGTCAGATCGAGATCTAAAGGCCTACGTCTAATGCTATCCGATCTAATCTGGACCGAAGGATTTCAATCGGACGGCGCTGGGACTTGGACCATACCGTGGCGGCGGAGTTCACCGGAGATGGCGACGACGGCGGCGCTGCGGTCAGACGTGGACGCTCTCATCGTTTCGGTTCTTCCCCGGGCTCGTGGAGGTGACGTAGAGGTGCGGCTGGGCCAGGCGGAGGCGATGGAGAGGTCTGTGCCGTGTCGTTCGTCTCGGTGTGGCGGCCTTGGGCGGATAAAGAAGTGCGGACGCCGGCGAGCTTCGGCTCCTGCTCGTACTTGACGTTCTGGTAGCAACAGAAATCGGAAGAGGGGTCAGGACGATACGCGCGGCCACGTCGAGTCAGGTGGAGTGGGTCTCAGTTCTGAACATGCACTAACCTCGCCGGAATCAAAGAGCAATGGCGGCGGCGGCCGTGGACTCCGGTGAGCTAATTTGGGCGGCCTAGGGGCGCTCGAGCTAGGTTTGGAGAGGGGGAAAAGGCGGCGGGATCTGGGGTATATATGGGGCGCACGGGGAGACTTATTGCGCAAGAATCGGCGCCCGATTTCAACCGTAATCGGATTGAACTCCTCCGGTAGAGGTTTGGTTGGGATACGATTTGATGAAGAATATGACATGTGGGGTCCACATGTCGGCGACAGAGAGGATAGGTGGGCTTCTGCTGGGCTTCTGGCGGCTGCGCGCGCGGGAGAAAGCGGATGGGCTTCGGCCCAGTTGGCTTGGGCTGTTTTTTTTTTTTTTGACAAATCATTTTCTGTTTGCTGTATTTTAAAATAACTTTTAAAATATAACTCCAATTCAAGTCAAATTAGATTCTAAAAATTTGTAAAATCAATGTCTATCATTTAAAACCTTTGTGGCATGTTTTGAACACTTTTTTTTAACATTAATAAATATGAAATATAGATTAAGTACAAATTTGACACTATATGTTAAATTTGAAACTAGGGTTTAATAATTTTTTATTTTTGGCTAAACTAAATTCTATGAAATACCCATATTCAATTATGTTTGAATTTAAGTCATTTAAACACATTTTCTTAAACATGCATCTTTATTTTGGTTTAATAGAAGCATAATATAATATAAATAATTTTAAGGTAATAGGAAATATAATGGATTCTAGTGTTAATTAAATTTTATTTTGTGTCACATTATGTTTTATATTAAGATAAATCATTTGAAACTTCATAAACAACCTTGGAAAAGATTTTAGATTTAATTCTTTTCTTATATAGAATATATATTCATGAGAATCATTTTATGTTTTGAAAATAAATGGAATTCATTTTAAGCTAATGAAATGTTTATTTGGATAATCCATTTATAAACTATATGAATTTATTAGAGTTATAATCTATAGGGTGTAATTTCAACACTAAGTTTTTGAACTAGTTGAAAGAGTGAAAAACTATTTGACAAATAGATCATGTTTTAAATAGTTTAAAAAGAACACTTGTAAATATTATTTTAATTTATGAATAGCTATGGCTATGTGTTGGAATCATACACTTATGAGGAAACTATTTATTTCATGAAATGGGTTTGAAGGTTTTTCAACATTCATCAGTTTACATATTAAGGGTTTTGAAATACAGTGGATAATGTAATGTTTAAAGTGAGACATTTGAATTATTAAACTCTTTCCAATAAGTTTGAAGTCTTTCATAGTTGGTTTTCTTATGCATTTAATATTTTATTTTTAATCAAAACAAAAGTTTTAAATTTTAATGATTTTTGAACTTTCCAAAATTTGGGGATGTTACACGGTCCTTCCGCCGTGTCTGCCACGACCCATCATACGACAGCATGCGGGGGTCCGGATAACGCGATCAAAGCTTTCCACTATGACCACCCTAGTATCAGGGCCTCCCGGTAGGTTTGTTCTCCCCGGCACCGTGTGCTCCACTAGACCTCTGGTCTATCCTCGGGACGCCACACCGCCACGGCAGGAGACCTGCTTTCGGAGAGTGACTCCCACGGAGCAGGGGTAGTCACACCCTGAAGAGTAGTTCGAAAGGGGGATTGAACACGGAGGTCAAGCAACCCTCGAGAGGCACGACGATGGTGTTCGCCGGGCCTGGAGAGGAACACCCCTGACAGAAATGGACACCAGCCCGTACCCAAGTTCACGGCACTCACGAAGAGGTAACACCGCTACTCCTGCTTGTCTGTATTGCACTGCAAAGGTTACACTACAACTGAGCTTGCCGAGGGCTCTCTTGAGGCAGTTCGTGCTTGGAGAGGGACACAATGGTTGTCTTCCTCCTCCAGCAGATGGCTATCCTACTTGCCCGACTAGGGTTAGAAGTGTTTAGCAAGCAATTGGTCAATCCCTTGCTACGGCGGATCTCTTGCTCCTTTTATAGGCGCCACAGGCGTCTTCCTTGCGCAGGGCGTCCAAGGTGGGCTCCCACACGGCAGTGGCGCGGATGAGACGGAGTCCACCACTGCTGAAGCCTCCATGGACGCGGTCCATCCGTGATAAAGTTGGTCACGGTGGCCGAGGGGCAGCAGACCGCGCAGAACGACTCGTAGGGGTTGCAGTGATCATGGTGGAGCCCACGATGACGATCTTCTTGGAGCGTTGCGCCGTCCAACTTCTTTATCACCAGAGAGGAAAGTCCGAGCTGTCCTGGCGCAGGCGGTGCAACTTTGTTGACTACTTTATCACCAGAATGGTAATTGGATTACTCGCGTCACTCTGCGGCCGCTGCAGAGGCCATGTGCGCCCTGCAGCGCTTGGTTGGCCGTGAAGTGTCTCCACAGGGCCGCTGAGGCCTGTGGAGGGATTTTCGTTGACTTCTCTCCAGACGAAGATAGCCTGGGGAGTCTGTTGAAGCGCGCAGTCCTCTTCAGGCCCTGGCTTCCTCTTCAGGCCCTCGAGGGGAGTTGCCTCTCGAGGGTCTCTCCAAGTGATGGATTGGTCCTTAGTCATTTCGTCTAGTCTATCCGTGTGCGAGGTCTAGGGAGTCTGGGCTCTGCACACCCCAGTCCTCACTGGGCCGACATTAGCCCCCGGGCCCGCGATGGGCGCGATTGAGCCCATGGGCGCTGTCAGAGCGTCGTGGGCCCAAAGTGTCCGGCCGGCCCGAGCCACGCGGCACACAGACGAGTAACGGCCGCGCACTATCTGGGGCACGCGTAGTGGGAGGGGGGGGTCCCACCACGCCCCGGTAACTGCTCCTAGACGAGACATAAAGTCTGAGCACCGGGGCAGGGAGCCGTTAGTGTTTCCATTTCTTCTCGCTGGAGCCTTCTCCGTCTCGAGCCCTTCGCTCCTGCTCTCCGGCGCTCTCGTCTCCTTTCTCCTCCAACTTCCTTCGCCGCCGCGACCTACCAATCTCCGGCGATGAGTCCAGCCAAGAACAAGGGCAAGGCGGCCGTGGGGTCCTCTTCTCAGGCGGCGCCAGCCGAGGTCGCGCACGGCGCAGCGCTGCTCGTAGTGCGCGTCAATGACAAGGCGCTCGCCAAGGTCCGCTTCCTGGTGGCATACCGGACCAATGAGCACGGCCCTATCGCGCCCAAGGCCGCGTCGCACGGGAAACGGCCGCGAGGGTTCTTCCCCGTCTTCCAGCATTGCATCTCTGTCGGGTTGGTGCCGCCGTTCTCTGCATTCTTGGAGGCGGTGCTGGCCTTCTACCAGATTCAATTGCTGCACCTCCACCCCAACTCCGTCCTCATCCTCGCCGTGTTCGCCTATCTCTACGAGGTGTACTTGGGCCGGGAGCCTACGGTGGGGCTCTTCTGGTGCTTCTACGCGCTACGGAACGGCGAAGAACGAGCGCTCGGGATGCGTTTCGTTCCGCATCGTGGACGGCATGGGGAGCGTCTACATTCCCATGTCGTGGAGTGAGGGCAAGGCCGTCACTCCGGTGACGAAGAAAGTGGACGACTTCCACCAGCGGTGGTTCTTCGTCGGGGTGGACAGCTATGCGCCTTTCTCGAGGTTCCCGACGCGCCGCCCGTGAAGAACACAAACTGGGGCAAGGCTCCCTTCAACGGCGCGCTGAACGCTATCCTGATGGGCCGCTTGAGTTTCCTTCGCGAGCAGGGCCTCACAGGGCAAATCATTGTTGCGGACTTCATGACACGCCGCATCGCTCCCCTTCAGGCGCATTCGACGCCCATGTGGATGTACTCCGGCCCCCAGGACAAGATGCGGCTCCACCGCGACGACAACGACAAGGCCATCGTCGACAACGTCCTGTCCGCGCTCTTCATTGTAGCGTACATGCACTTAAAATATGGCAAGGTACATGTGTATAGTGCAAATCCCTGGATCGCTTCGTTTGCACACACAGTTTACGATGTAATATCACAACAAGGTATCAATTTTATTACATCGATGATCCAGACTTAGAAAATATTTGATACAACTTGCATAGCATAAAGCTAGCATTGAAAAGAGTAAACAGCGGAAATAACATAACAGTAAGTCTCCATCATCTTCATGTTGCCACAGGCGAAAACATGTTGCTTGCAGACTCGAAACCCTTAAACGAAACCTCACTCATGTTCTGAACCGTCTGCAATAAGAAAAATATTGCAACAACGCGGGTCAGAATCATTTTGAAAATCGAACTGGCAAGTGACACTATGATGGACACTTAAAGGAAAACTCTAATAACCTATATGCATATTTGGCTGGTGGAGTTCAAGGCTATTTTGCATAAAGCCAATTTTTTCTAACTCTTTTGAAACAACTTTTACCTAGTTGAGACAAGTATGGCATGAAAACCATAGTCTCAATCTACCCTTGTTCACCCATCAAGTTTAACTTAGAACTTGGAATGGTGGAATCCTCCGTTGACGTCCTCGTTCAGCTGCTCAATTGTGCGTACCGGGGACACAACTAAGTACTTAGATTTTAACTCTGCAAAGGTTGTGCACGTTCACCATTGTACCCATTCCATCCAAACTATCCTATACACTCTGGAAGTGTTGAGGAAAAGGAGAAGAATGAGACGAGATCTTTCAGAAGCATTTTCTCTCCCATTGCCGGCCTGAAACGTTCCACCTACATTCCTCTACCACCACCTGTCAAGCCAGGGCGAGTCCACGCAACTTGATTGATCAAGCCAGAGCCCATATTGGCAATGACTGCACGGGAAGCAATCTTCCCTCGGAGTTCCTCAGATCCCTTTGTTCCTGGGTGGCCTTCCACAAGTGAATATCCCACAGGTAAAACCCTGGGGACAACACTCAACTCATACACCCAAGCAACCGATTCCACCCAGGTGTTTGATTATAACTTAGTAGAATTTAACATTTTATCAAAATAATTTTGCATAGCATCACAATTCTACTAAGTATTTCATAGGAACCTAGACACAGGAATAAGGGAGTCTATACATGGCTTGCATAGCAATACTATCCTACACATGCTTATAGAAAATAATCTCTTGGTCGCAGCCTCCGAGTGTGATAATTGCGCAGGTCTTGCTGATACACGGCTGATCGTGCTAGGGCGATGTCGCGCGCTTCATCCAGGGTGTCTCTGCTGTCTTCGAGTGCCTCCTCTGCTTCCGACTCGTCGTAGGCGACTACTCTCGGTGCGTCAAACTTGATGTCGCAGGGGAGGACCGCTTCTGCACCGTACACCCTGAAGAATGGAGTGTACTGGGTGGATCTATTTGGCGTTGTTCGCAGACTCCAGAGGACCGATGGCAGTTCTTCCACCCATGCGCCTGCTGCGCGTTTTAGGGGCACGCGCAGTCGTTTCTTGATGCCGCTGCAGACGAGGCCGTTAGCTTTCTCCACCTGCCCATTGGATTGCGGGTGCGAGACAGACGCGTAGCTGAGCTTGATCCCCTGCTCTGAGCAGAAGTCCTTGAATTCTTCGGCTGTGAAGTTCGAGCCGTTGTCGGTGATGATCCCGTTCGGTACCCAAAATCTGAAGATGATTGACCTGATGAAGTTGACCGCTGTGGATGCAGTCGAACTTGTGATGGGCACGGCTTCGATCCACTTTGTGAACTTATCGACTGCAACCAGGAGGTGAGTGTGGCCTCCGGGTGAGGACTTATCGACTGCAACCAGGTGCTGTGCCGGCCATGAAGACTTGCTTGGGGTAGACTTGAATTGGAGAGTTGGTGCTGCCGCTGCTGCTTCTGTCGCACGCTTCTTGCTCGGGGTCGAAAATTGCTGCAACGTGGCGCGCGGCGCACCCGCTGTCGCGTCTCTTCGCGATTGTCCACATGCTCACACTCGCCGGGGTGAGTGCGATTGGCTTGGGGTAGACCTGGGATTTCCACGAAGACAAGGGCGCGCGCGACATGGCTGTCGGACGCGGGCCCCTGGTCGCCCGTGCGGGTGCGACGGTGGAGGTGGATCTTGACTTGATCGACCGTACGACCGAGGTTGGGGTAGCAGACTCGATTCGCGCGGCCGTTACCGAGATTGTCGATGTAGATGTCCTCTTCGCGGGTGCAGCTGGCGCGACCCCTGCGGGTGCGGCAGATGCGATCTTCGCGGGTTCGGTGGTCGCGATCTCCGCGGGTGCAGTAGATGCGATCACAGCGGGTCCGGCAGTCGCGATCTCCG
Organism: Poa annua; assembly: GCA_026929855.1. NCBI lineage: Eukaryota > Viridiplantae > Streptophyta > Magnoliopsida > Poales > Poaceae > Poa > Poa annua. Next base: position 27,705,730 of record CM049432.1, read on the forward strand.
CGGGTGCGGCAGATGCGATCTCAGCGGGTCCAGCAGTCGCGATCTCCGCGGGTGCGGCAGATGCGATCTCAGCGGGTCCAGCGGGCGCGATGGTCGGTGATTTTGGTGACGCCGTCGCGCATAGCGCAGTAGTCGTAGACCTGAGTATGCCACGACTATCGATGCAGCAGAATATGGAGCCGAAGGTGATGTGTATACCTTTGTCCAGATCGGCGTACACCGATTGATGAGCTGGCGAGTGGATGACGTACTCGAAGGAGCCGAATCGGATTGACTCCCTAATGGCGGATGCGCCGATTTTCATTGCGGATGGAGCCGGTGCGACCATGAACCTAGCACTTGTTGAACTTCCCACAGACGGCGCCAATTGAAGAGGTGTTAACTCGACAAGTCCCAGGGTTGTGCACCCCGGGTTGATTGATGGGGAGAGAGATGAGTGCAAGGTGATCACGACGGCTGACAAGCGAGGTTTTACCCAGGTTCAGGCTCCCGGAGGATAACACCCTACTCCTGCTTGTCTGATTATTGATGCGAGTAGCGATTACAATGGCGAGATTGCGATCTCGCTAGGGTTTGTCGTGGTGGTTATGAGCGTGTCTCTTGGGACGGGCAACCCTCCTGGCTTTATAGGCAGCCAGGTCTCGGGTGGTTGGTGCCGATGTCATCTACAGATATGGCAGGTTATGCTTTCCTAACCGACTTGGACTAGGTTACATGCTATCCCGCGTGGGCCTCCTGTGGGCCTTTCCATCCTTGGCGCGGCCCAGGTAGCCTCATCGTGGGCTACCCGCAAGGCAGCCCCACGTCACACGGGAAGCAATCTTCACTCGGAGTTCCTCATATCCCTTTGTTTCTTGGTGGCCATCCACAATTGAATATCCCACAGGTAAAACCTCTAGGGACAACACACAACTCATATAGCCAAGCAACCGATTCTACCTAGATGTTTGATTATAACTTAGTAGAATTTAACATTTTATCAAAATAATTTTGCATAGCATCACAATTCTTCTAAGTATTTCATAGGAACCTAGACACAGGAATAAGGGAGTCTATACATGGCTTGCATAGCAATACTATCCTACACATGCTTATAGAAAATAATATACTCATGCATTGTAAAATACTAGGAAGTTTATACGTGTGCCACTTGCCTGAAGAATGTTGTCTTTGCTCACAAGAACTTTTCAACAACGAACGTTTGCTCTCCGTTTGTTCTAAACAATATAAACAAACAACAATACACCAATCAACATAAAACACAACAAACATAGACAAAAACACAAGGAATATAAAAGCAAAAAACAAATTTCACAAAGGTTCATCACATAACTCAATATGCAAAAAGAATTGATGTGCTGAACAATGGGTATTAATGGGCTGGTCTTAATTTAAAATTCATCACACATTTAATGGGTCAAGGTATTTAACACAAATTAAATTGAATGGTTTTAAAGGATTTTAACACAACTTAATTACCATTCACAATGCAATATAAATGTTTTGCATGAAATGTAATTAAAACACAATTAAAACTATCATGCAAACTTTTAGGTTTTTTATAAAGTATGGATGATGCCAAATTGCAATTTTAATTAATTTTTATTATACCAAGACATGCTAAAAAAGGGAAAACATAAGTTTAAATTTTTATTTGTAATTAAACTTTTATAAACTAAGATTGAATTTTGTGCTACTAGACAGGGGGCATTTAAACAAATTTTTAGCAATTTGATTCACTAAAAATATAATTATTCTATCTAAAGTTATGTTACAATACTCAACCATCATATTTTGAATTTGCAATAAATCTAAACTTATCAAGGTTGAAAAACAACAGAACTAACATAATCTACAGATGATGGGTTTTCCAATGATATTTTATTTATAAAATTTGAACTTATAGAATTAAAACTATAACTAAAACAATGGTTTACATGTTTCTGTAAATAACAAGTTAGTGCACGACTAAAATATATGTTTTTATTATACAGCTGTATTCTACACGTTCATACGAATCCATAGACAGAAAAACATTAAAAACAGAGTCACGATTAATTTGATATGAATTTTTGAAGTTTGCCCAAAAAAATGTCTAAAAAGTATGAAAATGAATAGGTTTGACAAATGGCAGGATTTGATTGGCTGGTATCTCTTCATCAGAAAATCGGCTTCGGGACGTAGCAGCACACCGGCGGAGGAGGTCATCTCTGGAAAACGTGTGTACAACGACGACGCTTCGGAAGCTCCCGGACGAGAGGGAGACGACGGGGGCGCGCGGACGGACGAGGCGGAGACGAAGATGTTGTCGGCGTTCGCGAGCGCGTCTCGGAGTGGTGCAGGGCTTCCGTCGGAGTTGTCGAAGGCAACGGCGCCGGCGGCTCGGCATGGACGGAGTCGGCGCCTCGGGGTTCTCCTCGCTCCGGGAAGACGAGGCTGGGGTGCGGCGCGACGCATTGAAGTCGACGATGATGGTGTTGTGCTCGCGTGCATCCAGGAGCGGCGGGGAGACGCAGTCGAAGGCGCGACCCGGCGAGGTGGATGATGTTGACGACATCGTCTCGGGGCATCCTCAAGCTGCGTGGAGACGCGCATGGAGTGCGTCGTCGCCAGTGAGGTTCGGGTCGTGGACGAAATCGGCGGCTCCGTTGCGAATAAAATAGGAGAAGGAGCTAGGGTGCTGCGCATCGGAGTGGGGAGTAGAATAACTGGGGTCTCGACCTCGGGCGGTGGGTCAACTCGCCAGAAAATAGGAAATCACGGCAGCGGTTGTGCGGGCTCCGGCAAGGAAATTCGTCGTCCTGGGGCGTGAAATGGAGGGGAGGAAGATGTGAAAGTGAGAGGGGGTCGTGGAGTTTAAGTAGGACCCAACGGGGATGTAAACGGTGGAGTAAACCGGCCGGATTTAAGAGGGCAATGAAAACGGCCGTTTTGGCGTTCCGAATCTCCGGCGATTAAATTCTCCATAACGGGAGCATTTCTCCGCCACCGCGCGAGCCTTCTCCGCCACGCGAGGCCACGCCGGCCCGCGAGGCAACGCCAGCCCGTGCGGCTACTCCGCCTCGCGCGCCTACGCCTCCCGCGCAGCCCGGGACCGAGCAGGGCCAGGGGTCGGCACGCGCTGGCGAGTCTGTGGGGGGAGCTCCTTCGTCTCCACCGCGCTCCTGCAGGAAGCGAGCCGCAGGCGGAGACGCGCCACGATGGCGAAGGCAACGAGGCCGGCTCGAGCGCCGAGGGAGACGGAGCACAGCCCAGCCCCTCGGTGCGCCCCGAGGCTGGGTTCTCCAGGCTTGACGCCGGGGCCGGACCCTTCTTGTGCCGCGACCTGGCTCTCGGCGGCTGGAACTGGAGCGTGGGGCACCGCGAGGTTGCCTTCGGCCTGGTGAGGGTGTCTCTGGAGGGCTGGAACTGGAGCGTGGGGCACCTGGCTCTGGAGGATGCGCAGCTCGCTCGGCAGCGCGACGAGCTTGCGGCTGTGCGGGCGTCCTTCCACGCCACGGTAGAGGCCCGCCGCCAGGAGGATCTGGTGATGCAGGCCGCGGGCGAGGAGGCCGTCCGCTTCGCCAAGGAGGTCCGCGAGGGGGCCATCCGCGACGCCGACGAGCTCCTCAGGCCTCTCTAGAACGAGCGCGACGCGGCTGCTGCGCTCTTGGCGGAGGTGAAGGCCGAGCGCGAGGCCATGGAGGGCTCGCTGGCCCAGAAGCGCTGCGAGCTGTCTCAGCTAGAGACCCAGCTCCTCTCGACCCACCAGGCTGCACAGGAGACCCTGGAGGGGGACCGCAAGAGCTTGGCAGAGCGCGAGCAGCAGCTGGCCTCCAGAGAGAAGGACGTGGTGATGCACGATGAGCGGCGGTTCCAGGCGGAAGGTGAGCTCGCCACCCTGCGCGAGGAGCTCGAGGCGCGCAAGGGGAACCTGATCAGGCGCTCCAGAAGTACGACGAGAACATCATCGCCCAGAAGCAAGTCCTGGAGCGCTTTGAGCGGAGGTACGCCGAGAAGAAGGAGGCGGATCACGCCCTCGCGGAGCGCGAGAAGGAGTTCAGGAAGACCACCCTCAAGGCGTACCGCGACAAGGCCAAGAAGTAGGAGGACCGCTTCGAGGCCAAGCATGACGCGGATGCCCGACAGATCGCGGAGCTTGGGAAGGCCAACTCCAAGCTCGAGACCCGCCTTAAGCGCGCCAAGTAGGCCTACTACCAAGCCGAGGATGGTCGCAGGGCCGCCGTACAGGACCTGGACCCCCTTGTCAAGGACATGGAGGAGCAGGTGGGCCCTGCGGCTGAGCAGGTGGCAGAGGCTGCGGACACCGCCCATGCGGCCCCTGTGCTCACAAAGCAGCGGGAGCGTATGTTCAAGGCGCTGGTGACACGCGGCAACGAGCTTGCGGCCCAGCTTGGATCGGACGCGCCGACCTCCGAGGTCCGAGGCCGTGGTGATGTCGCCATGTACCTGGTCTACTTCGACCAGCTCTTCACGGTGCTCGAGGGCCCTGTCGCTGACCTCCGCGGGGTGATCGAGTCGAGAGCCGCCAGCTCCTGGGCGTGGTTGTGGATCGCCTCTTCACCAACCTCCGACTCCTCACGCTAGGCTTCGATCTCTTCATCGTGACTGAGGCCCGTCAGGGCGAAGATAGGTGGCGGGTCTCCAACTCTCTTCACGAGCAAGTCGATGCCTTCTGCAACCGCTTCAAGCGCGCGGAGGTCGCTGCGGAGGACAGTGAGGAGGAGGCCGCGCCTGCCGAGACGGAGGAGGGTGCTGCAGAGGAGGAGCGCGGTGGCGCGAATTCTGCCCGAGCCTTGAGTATTCCGCCTGTGTGCGTTCGTATCTGGAACAATTTCCTATTCAGACACTATGCAGCTTTTGGGCATGTAATAGATTCTCGTTTGCAATTTGTTTTTAGCTTGCATGCCCCTCGAGAGGTCTTTTTGTCTTATCTTCATGTCTATGGGTTCTCTACGTCGTTAGGACCCGTATCTTCGCGCCATGACTCCGCCACTTCGGTATGGTAGAGCAATGACTCAACAAGGCCGGGGGGAGTTTAAGCCTAGGAGAGGTAAGAGCCCTGAGTCGCGATGCTCAGGTGCCCCCCTTAGACGTACGAGTAGTCCATGAAGTTCAAGGGAAAGCGAAGTCGCTCGAGGGACAAGCGTGCGCTTGCGCAGGAAAAAAGGCTCTTGAGGCATGGGTGCGAGACTTAGCTTCTCGAGGCTTTTGCCCTGTTGAGGTTTTTGCTTGGCGAGGAGGTCCTCTTTAGGGGTTCTTCCCATGTTGCCTCCTCAGGCTTGTAGGGGCGCTTCGTCCCTGTAAACGTTAGAGGGGCGAACCCAAACGCTTGTACATGGTGTTGGGGACTCGTGCGCGCTTATAGGTCCCCTCAGGCGTTCCTTGCGAGGAGAGTAAGTACCAAGGTCCTTTGTAGAGATGGCGTGTTTGTGGGAGCTTGCCCTCCAGCCAGAGCTCGGATCCTTGGATTTTGCAGTGCTGTTGGTGTGTCATTTGAGGCACTGGCACCGTACTCAGCCCCCGCTCACGAGGTGCGCATGTGGAGAGTATAAGCGCACATTTCCAAGAAAATAATGCGGAAATAAAACTCACCACCAAATATTGCATAGCGGCGCCTTAGCGCAAAGTTCACTTAGGAACAAAATTTTCTTATTATGCTTGGAGTTGCCAAATTAATGTTTTGACCATGTCTAGGCATGGGGACCACCCATTAGTGGCAGAGACTCTCTATGGCCTGAGGTGGCTCGTTATATGGAGAGCTCGGAGGGTTGACTCTCGAGAGAAGCCTTTGGAGCCTTGAGGTTTAAGCCGTGAGCTTTTAACCTCTAGAGACAAAAAATGCTTGGAGGTCGAGCCGTATGCTGCCTCTTTTCGCTGGATGTCTTGATGTGACTTTGATCAAGGGTAGAACTTGCGCAGGTGCATGATGTTCCACATATTCTTGACGGGGATGCCGTCTTGAGTTTCGAGGCGAGCCGCACCAAGCCTGGCGATGTGGGTGACCCTGTAGGGGCCTTCCCACATGGGTGACAGCTTGTGGAGGCCTTCCCTGGAGATGATTCGCCTTAGGACGAGATCACCGGTCTGCAGCATGCGCCAGCGCACCTTGCGGCTGTGGTAGCGTCGCAGGTCCTGCTAGTTTTTTGCCGCCCGGAGGGCGGCACGGCGGCGTAGTCCCTCGAGAAGCAGCAGGTCGTCGTTGTGGAGATCTTCTTGCTCGTCCTCATTAAAGGCAAGGACCCGTGGGGATCCATGCTTTATCTCTATGGGGAGGACTGCTTCGGCTCCATAGACGAGGGCAAACGGTGTTTCTCCCGTAGGCTTGGACAGCGTTGTGTGGATGGACCAGAGCACCGAAGGGAACTCGATGATCCAGCCCTTGCCGTGGCCCTTGAGGACATCGAAGGTCCTGGTATTTAGGCCCTTGAGGACTTCTGTATTTGCTCGCTCGGCTTGGCCATTGCTCTGTGGATGAGCGACAGAGGCGAAGCAGAGCTTGATGCCCATTTTCTCGCAGTAAGACCTGAAGATGCCACTGGTGAATTGTGAGCCATTGTCGGTGATGATGCGATTAGGCACTCCAAAGCGGCAGACCAGGCCTCTAATAAATTTCACCGCCGCGCCTGCTAGAATTGTGCGTGTTGCCTCCACTTCGGGCAATTTGGTGAACTTGTCGATGGCCACGAACAAGTAGCGATAGCCCCCTTGTGCTGTTGGGAATTGTCACAAGATGTCTAGTCCCCAGACCACAAACGGCCAGGAGAGCGGGATGGTCTGTAGTCCCTACGCGGGCTGATGAATTTGCTTGGCGTGGAATTGGCAGGCTTCACATGCTTGGACGATGTCAACTGCATCCTGGAGTGCTTGAGGCCAGTAGAATCTACTCCTGAAGACTTTGCATGCGAGGGTGCGGGCGCACGAATTGTGGCCACATTCCCCGCAGTGGATGTCCTTGATCAGCATTCTGCCTTCTTCAGGAGGGACGCATTTGACCGCGATGCCATTTGGGCGCTTGCGGTAGAGATCTCCCTCGAGGACGTGGTATGATTTTTCCTTGCGAGCGATTCGCTCTGCTTCGACATCTTCCTCAGGGAGAATTCCCTTGGTGAGGTAGTTCTTGAGCTCGTCGATCCAGATTGTCTCTTGATGCGCCGCTGTGAGCAACAGACGCTCTAATGTCTGGGGGCCGCAACCGGGAGCCCCAGTTGTAGGTGGTGGCGGGAGCACTTCGTCTGTGCTTGTGAGTATGGCCTCTTGAGGCTGTTTTATGGATGCCTTAACGAGCCTCTCCTCAGGGAGAAAGTCTGCCATCGCTCTCCCTTTGATTACCCTTGTGGTATCAAAGCGCAAGTTGAATTGTTCTAGCTATATGTTCCATCCTGCGACACGATCTGTGGCGTTAGGGTTGAGCACGATTTGCTCCAGAGGGAATGAGGTGACCACCGTGATGGGGTGTCCTTGGAAGTAGTGTCGCAGCTTTCTTGAGGCGATGAGGAGCGCAATGAGGAGTTTTTGTTGCATGGTGTACCTTTCCCGAGCATCCCGCATCACTGTACTGATGAAGTAGACAGGATGCTCGACAAGTGTTGTCAGTTAAGGCGCGGCGCTGTCTGCCTGGAGAGGCTCTACAGGGCCCTCGAGGGGGCTGGCCTGTGGAGGCTCTTTGGCGACATGAGCCTGTGGAGGTTGACTTGAGGCAGGCTCCGCTTGTGGCTCTGGGCCTCGCGTTGGGTTTGTGGGGCCTGTCCCTTGTCGAGCTCTTCGTCAGACGGTTTTTTCTTTGGAGTGGTTGCACTCTTGTTGTGGAGGACTGGCTCTTCTCTTCCTACCACCAAGACGGCGCTGGCGGTCTGTGGAGTGGCTGATAGATACAGCTTCAGGTGCTCGCCTGTCCTTGGGGCCACCATAACTGGTGGGGTGGCCAAGTACCTCTTCAAGTTCTCAAAGGCTTTTTCCGCTTCAGGCGTCCACCTGAAAGTGCCAGACCTCTTCATGATTTTAAAGAAGGGCAGGACTCTCTCGCCAAATTTGGAGATGAAGCGGCCCAAGCTGGCCATGCAGCCTGCTAGGCGTTGCATTTCCTTGAGCCGGCGAGGAGGTTGCGTTTCCTCTATGGCCTTGATCTTGTCAGGATTTGCCTGTATTCCCCTGTAGGACACGAGGAAACCAAGCAATTTGCCTGACGGCACTCTGAAGACGCACTTGGCGGGGTTTAGCTTGATGTTCACCTTGCGCAGGCTGGCGAAGGTCTCTTCAAGGTCCCTGAGGTGAGTATCTCCCTCTTGAGACTTGACGACGATGTCATCGACGTAAGCCTTTGCATTTCTGCCCATTTGCTCGCCAAGTGCTATCCTCATGAGCCTCTGGAATGAGGCGCCAGCGTTTTTCAACCCGAAGGGCATGCAGACATAGCAATACACACCACAAGGGGTGAGGAATGCCGTATTCTCCTCGTCTTCCTTAGGCATTTTGATATGGTGATAACCAGAGAAGGCATCGAGGAAACAGAGGAGGTCGCAGCTTGCCGTGGAGTCCACGATCTGGTCGATTCTTGGCATGGGATAAGGATCCTTTGCGCAGGCCTTGTTGACATCAGTGTAATCGATGCAGAGGCGGCCTCCTCCGGCGGGTTTTGGGACGACCACGCCGTTGGAGAGCCAAGTGGGGTGCGCGACTTCGCGGACGACATTTGCCGCTTTTAGCTTCTCGACCTCTTTGACGATGAATGCTTGCTTCTCGGGGGCTTGCTTTCTTGCTTTTTGCTTGACAGGACGTGCGTTTGGACACACGGCTAAGTGGTGCTCAATCACCTCCCTCGGTACACCGGACATATCTGACGGAGTCCAGGCGAACATGTCAGAGTTTGCCGGAGGAGGCCGACGAGCGCGCTTTCCTATTTGAGAGGCAGAGCATCGCCAATGGTGACGCTAGCCCCCGAGCTGCTTGAGCTTAGATAGTCCTTCTTTCTAGCGGCTGGCTACTGGGAGAACAATTGCTTCTTCTTCTTGGGTCTCTCGAGTGGCTCCATGTCCTCATCAGCAGGGAATTCCAGCATCCAGGACATGTCCACGGATGGTGATTGTGCCAGTGCTGCCGAGGATGGCGAGGGCGGGGTAGACGAGGATGGCGTTGTACGGCAGACGGTTGTGCGCAACGTCGAGGTCGATGTGCTCAGTGCGGAAGGTGACGGCAAGCCTGATCTGCCCCACTGGCTCGATTGAGCCTCTGGTGACTCCCGTGAAGGGCCTAGAGGGCATGAGCTGCTCGTAGGGCACTTGAAGCGCTTCGAACGTCTCAATTGAGATGACATTCAGGCCTGCACCACCATCGATGAGTGACTTGGAGACGGCTATGTTGTCGATGGTGGGGCTGTAGACCAGCAGAAGGGTTCCAACAGTCTTGGTGGACTTGGGGTGGTCCTGAGCAACGAAGGTGATGGTGTACTGCGACCATTTGAGGGGCCTGGAGGTCTCGAGACTACGGAGGGCGGCGTTGAGCTCGCTAGAGAACTGCTTGAACTGGTTGTTCGATTTGGGCGTGGCAGAGGCCATGTGCGCCCCCCCGTACTTCCTTGGCCGTGACGTTTCCCCACAGGCCTGGGCAGGCCTGTGGAGAGATTTCGGTTGACTTCCCTCCAGGCGCGCTGGCGCCTCGGGAGGGTCTCTTGAAGCGAGGGACCCCTTGAGACCCTCGTTTCCTCTTCAGGCCCTCGAGGGGAATTGCCTCTCGAGGGTCCTGCCAGGCGGCGAGGCCTGGTCCTTAGTCGTTTCGTCTGATCAGCCCGCGTGCGAGGCCTGTAGGGAGTGGGCTCTCCATACCCCAGTTCCCACGGGGCCGACAGTAGCCCCCGGGCCCGCGATGGGCACGATTGAGCCCATGGGCTCAGGCGAAGCGTCGTGGGCCCTTAGTGCCCGGCCGGCCCGAGCCACGCGGCACTCAGACGAGTAACGGTCTCGCACGATCCGGGGCGTGAGTCGTGGGGGGTCCCACCACGCCCCGGTAACTGCTCCTTGAGGGGATATAAAGCCCGAGCGTCGCAGCAGGGAGCCGTTACCGTTTCCAGTCTTTCTCGCATAAGTTTCCGCCATCTCGAGCTCTTCGCCTCCGCTCTCTCTCTGCGATTCTCCTCCTTCCGTCTTCCTCAGCACTCCGAGCCCCCGACGATGAGTCCCCTCAAGAGCAAGGGCAAGGCCGCTGCGGGGTATTCCTCCCAGGCGGAGGCCTCCGAGGTCGCGCTGGGCGCGGCGCTGCTGGGCGTGCGCGTCAATGAGAAGGCGCTCGCCAAGGTCCACTTTCTGGTCGCAGATCAGACAAACGAGCATGGCGCCACCGCCCTAAAGCATGCGGCTCACGGGAAGCGCCCGCGAGGGTACTTTCCGATCTTCCAGCACTGCCTCGCCGCCGGGTTAGTGCCGCCCTTCTCGCCGTTCCTGGAGGCGGTGCTGGCGTTCTATCAGGTGCAGTTGCTGCATCTGCACCCCAACTCCATCCTCATCCTCGCCGTCTTCGGCTACCTCTGCGAGGCGTAAGAATGAGCGTTCGGGGTGTGTCTCATTCCGCATCGTCAATGGCATGGGGAGCGTCTACATCCCCATGTCATGGAGTGAAGGCAAGGCCGTCACGTCGGTGACAAAAAAGGTGGACGACTTCCGCCAGAAGTGGTTCTTTGTCAGGGTGGAGCATCCCTGCGCCTTCCTTGAGGTCCTCGACGAGCCGCCGTTGAAGAACTCCCATTGGGGCAAGGCGACCTTCGATGGCGCGAGGAACACCAGCCTGATGGGGCGCCTGAGTTTCCTTCGCGAGGAGGGCCTCACGGGGCAGACCATCGTGGCGGACTTCATGACGCGTCGCATCGCTCCCCTTCAGGCACACTCGGTTCCTATGTTGATGTACTCGGGGCCGAACGACAAGATGAGGCTTCATTGCAAGGACAACGACAAGGACAACGTCGAAAATGTCCTGTCCGCGCTCTTTGTCAACCCGGCAGTGCCTGTCATGGATCAGCTCCCCGTGACGCTCCGGCCTCTCCATCAATACAACATGATGGAGCGCATGGCCATCTTGGAGGGGATGCCTCCGTTCGCCCCGACAGGCTTGGCGGGAACGGAGGTGCCTGTGCCAGCCACGCGGGAAGCGGAGGGTGCAGACTCCCCCTGGGCCTCAGGAGGGGATCTCTAGGCGAGGAGGAGGCCACGACAGGGGAGGTTTCTTCTTCGAGGGCCGGGCCACTCACTGACGAGATTTGCGACGTCTCGTCAGGTGATGACGATGCCTTCGTGGTGGCTCCCTCGCGCCCCGTGGAGGAGGAGGCTGAGGAAGGGGAGGCTTCTGACGCGGATGCCTCTCCGGGGAGGTGCGGGCCCCGCACTAAGGCCGCCATGGACCGCTCGGGGGCGAGGCCATCCGACGTCCCCTCCAAGAGGAAAGCGGTAGCGCCTCCGGAAGGGTCAGGCGCCAAGGCCTTTCCCTCCTGGCGCTCGCCAGGCCTGGCGTGGGTCGACGCCGGCGCTGCTCCATCGGGGTGAGTGCTCATGACGCCTGGTCGTTTTGTATCTTGTTTTCCTCTTTGCTTTGCCCTCCCTTGAAGGTCTTTACTTGGGTTTTTCGCCAGCGATCTTGTGCCTGCGAAGCGCCATAGGCTTCGCAAGGCTGCCGATGTGAAGAGAGCCATGGCTGAGGCGGTGGCTGACGAGGCCACGAGGCCTGTGGAGACGGCCTACATAGGCTCCACCGAGGAGGCGCCTCAAGTGGAGGCGGCAGCGCCCCAGGCGGGGGCGACCGAGCCTCTGGCGGAGGAGGAAGCGCCTCGCCCAGAGGCACCTGCACCGCCCCCCAAGCCAGTGGTGGTGGAAACCACGGAGGAGACTGCTTCCACGCCACCTCGCGCTACTACACCCCCTCGCGCTGTTACGCCATCGCGTGAGGCAACTCCGCCACGCGAACCAACGCCGCCGCGCGTGTCGACGCCACCGCGCGCGCCCACTCTGCCGTTTGCGCCCACTACTCCCATGCAGCCTGCGACGGAAGCGTGTGAGGCGCCAGCAGGCGCGGGCGCGTCCGCAGGGGGAGATTCTTCCTCGCCTCCTCGTCCAGCTGGAGGTGATGAGCGCCCTGCTGCTGCGGCCCCCGAAGAGGACGCTGGCGCGGTCACGGGAGGACCCCAGGCCAGCCCCCGAGCTCACCCCGAGGTCGGGCTCTCGGGGCTCGATGCCGGAGCCGGGCCCTCCTCAAGCCAGGAGCTGGTCCTCCGGGGCTGGGAATGGAGCGCGGGGCGCCGCGAGGTCGCCTTCGGCCTCGTGAGGGAGTCCCTGGAGGGCTTGGAGGCGCACCTCGCCCTCGGGGACATTCAGCTCGCCCAGCAGCAGGAGGAGCTCGCGAGGTCGTGGGCGTCCTTCAATGCGGCCATCAAGGCGCGCCGGCTCGAGGACTTGGCGCTGCAGGTCGCACGCGAGTAGGCCACCCGCTTCGCCAAGGAGATCCGCGAGGGGACCATTCGCGATGCTGCAGAGCTTCTCGCGCCCCTCGAAGAGGAACGGGCGCCGCTGCCGAGCTCCTGCGCGAAGCCACGGCCGAGCCTGAGGCGATGGAGGGCTCGCTGGCGCAGAAGCGCCGCGAGCTGGGCTAACTGGAGACTCAGCTGCTTGCTGCCCACCAGGCTGCGCAGGCCACCCTGGAGGGGGGCCGCAAGGGCCTTGCCGAGCGCGAACAGTGGCTGGCCCTAAAGGAGAAACAACTGCAGAAGCGCGACGAGCAACGCCTTCAGGCGGAGAATGACCTGGTCACCCAGCGCGAGGCCCTCGAGGCGCGTGAAGGAGACCTGGCCCAGGCGATCTCGAAGTACGACGAGAACGTCGCCGCCCAGAAGCTTGCTTACGAGCGCTTCGAGCGGCGGTTCACCGAGAAGAAGAAGGAGGCCGAGAATGCCCTGGTGGAGCGCGAGAAGCAGTTACGCCAGTCCAACTCTCAGAAGTACCGCGACCTGGCCCAGAAACAGGAGGACCGCTTCAAGTCCAGGCACGCCGCGGACGCTAAGCGGATCGCTAAGGTCGAGAAGGCCAACTCCAAGCTAGAGGCCCGCCTGAAGCGTGCCAAGGATGGCCGACGCCGAGCGGAGGAGGCCCGCGATGAGGCAGTTCACGGCCTCAACTCGTTGGCCAAGGACGTGGAGGAGCAGGTGGCTCCTGCGATGGAGCGGGCGGCGGAGGCAACGGACTCAGCCCAGGCGGCTAGCGCGCTCACGAAGCAGCGTGAGCGTATGTTCGAGGCGTTGGTCGCCCGGGGCAACGAGCTCGCTGTGCAGCTCGGCGCGGACGCGCCGCACACCGAGGTCTGAGGCCGTGGCGATGCTGCCATGTACCTGGTCTATTTTGACTAGCTCTTCACGGCCCTCGAGGGCCCTGTCGCTGAGCTTCGCGAGATGATCGAGGACGAGAGCTGGCAGCTCCTGGGGGTGGTTGTTGATCGTATCTGCACCAACCTCAGGATCCTCACGCTAGGCTTCAACCTCTCTACTGTGATAGAGGCCGCCCAAGGCGAGGATGCGCACCGGGTCTCCAATTCCCTCCACGAGCAAGTTGACGCTTTCTGAAACCGCTTCAGGCGTGCGGAGGCTGCGGCGGAGGACAGCGAGGAGGAGGCCGCCTCTGCCGAGACCGAGGAGGGCGCCGTGGAGGAGGTAGAAGACGATGACACCTCCGCCTGAGCTGTACGCTATTGCGCCTGCGTACGCTTGTATCTGAAACAATCTTGTGTTTAGATATTTAAGACCTTTTGGCCTGTAATATACTCTTAATTCCTATTTGCTTTTAGCTTGCTTGCCCCTCGAGAGGTCTCTTTGGACTCATCTTCATGTCTATTTGTTCTCTGCGTCGGCATGACCCATCTCTTCGTGCCATGACTCCGCCACTTCGGTATGCAGGAGCAATGACTCCGCAAGGCCGGGGGGGAGTATAGGCCTAGGAGAGGTAAGAGCTCTGAGTCGCGATGCACAAGTGCACCCCTTAGACGTACGAGTAGTCCATGAAGCGTAAGGTAAAGCGAAGTCACTTGAGGGGCAAACGCGCGCTTAGAGGAGAAAACGCTCTCAAGGCGTGGGTGCGAGACTTAGCTTCTCGAAGTTTTCGCTCTGTAGAAGATTTTTGCCGGGCGAGGATGATCTCTTGAGGGATATTCCCCGGATGCCTCCTCAGGCTTGCGGGGGCATTTCTTCCTTGTAGATGTTAGAGGGGCGAACCCAAACGCTTGAACACGGTATAGTGGACTCGTGCGCGCTTATAGGTCCCCTCAGGCGTTCCTCACGAGGAGAGTAAGTACCAACATCCTCTATATAGATGGTGTGTTTGTGGGATCTTGCCCTCCAGCCAGAGCTCGAATCCTTGGGTTTTGAAGTGCTGCTGGTGTGTCATTTGAGGCACGGGCACCGTACTCAGCCCCCGCTCGTGAGGTACGTATGTGGAGAGATATAAGCGCACACTTCAACAAAGTGATGTGTAAATAAAACTCACCACCATATATTACATAGCGGCGCCGTGGCGCTAAGTTCACTTGGGAACAAAATTGTCTCATTATGCTCGGGGTTGCCAAGTTAATGTTTTGACCATGTTGAGGAATGGGGACCACCCATTAGTGGCAGAGACTCTCAACAGCCTGAGGTGGCTAGTTACATGGAGAGCTCGGAGGGTTGACCCTCGAGGGAAGCCTTTGGAGCTTGGAAGTTTAAGCCGTGAGCTTTTAACCTCTAGAGATAAAAAGTGCTTGGAGGTTGAGCCGTAAGCTGCCTCTTCCGCCAGATGTCTAGACGTGACAATGATCACGGGCTTGACGATGATCACGTTCTACGTTTGTTCCTTCCGGAGACAAAAAATTCTGGGAGGTTTAAGTCGTGAGCTTTTAACCTCTAGAGACAAAAAATGCTCGGAGGTTGAGCCGTAAGCTGCCTCTTCCGCCAGATGTCTTGACGTGACCATGATCACTGGCGTGACGATGATCACGTTCTGCGTTTGTTCCTTCCGGAGACAAAAAATTCTGGGAGGTTTAAGCCGTGAGCTTTTAACCTCTAGAGACAAAAAATGCTTGGAGGTTGAGCCGTAAGCTGCCTCTTCCGTCAGATGTCTTGACGTGACAATGATCACGGGCGTGACGATGATCACGGGTAGATCTTGCGTAGGTGCATGATGTTCCATGGATTCTTGACGGGGATGCAATCTTGAGTTTTGAGGCGAGCTGCGCCAGGCCTGGCGATGTGGGTGACCCTGTAGGGGCCTTCCCATATCGGGGACAACTTGTGGAGGCCTTCCCTGGAGAGGATTCGCCTGAGGACGAGATCGCCTGCCTCCAGGGCACGGGAGCGCACGCTACAGTTGTGGTAGCGTCTCAGGTCCTTCTGGTATTTGGCCGACCGCAGGGCGGCGCGGCGTCGTAGTCCTTCAAGGAGCAGCAGGTCGTCGTTGTGGAGGTCCTCTTGCTGGTCCTCGTTAAAGTCAAGGACCCGTGGGGATCCATGCTTTATCTCTGTGGGGAGGACTGCTTCGGCTCCATAGACGATGGCGAACAGTGTTTCCCCCGTAGGCTTCGGTGGCGTTGTGCGGATAGACCAGAGCACCGAAGGGAGCTCGTTGATCCAACCCTTGGTGTGGCCTTTGAGGATGTCGAAGGTCCTGGTCTTTAGTCCCTTTAGGACTTCTGCGTTTGCACGCTCAGCCTGTCCGTTGCTTTGCGGATCAGCGAATAAGGCGAAGCAGAGCTTGATGTCCATTCTTTCACAATAGGCTCTGAGGATGCCACTTGTGAATTGCGAGCCATTGTCAGTGATAATACGGTTAGGCACTCTGAAGCAGCATACCAGGCCTCTGATGAATTTCACCGCCGCGAGCCTGCTGTGATTGTGTGCGTCGCCTCCACTTCGGGCCACTTAGTGAACTTGTCGATGGCCACGAAGAGGTAGCGATATCCGCCTTGCGCTGTCGGGAAATGTCCCAGGATGTCCAGCCCCCAGACCGCGAACAGCCAGGATAGCGGAATGGTCTGTAGCCCTTGCGCAGGTTGGTGGATTTGCTTGGCGTGGAATTGGCAGGCTTCACATGCTTGGACGATGTCCACTGCATCTTGAAGTGCTTGAGGCCAGTAGAAGCCGCTCCTGAAGACTTTTCCTGCTAGGGTGCGGGCGCACGAATGGTGGCCGCATTCCCTGCTGTGGATGTCCTTGATCAGCAATTTGCCTTCTTCAGGAGGAACGCATTTGAGCGCGGTGTCGTTTGGGCGCTTGCGGTAGAGATTTCTTCTGAGGATTTGGTAAGATTTTTCTTGGCGGGCGATTCGCTCCGCTTCAACATCTTCCTCGGGAAGGATCCCTTTGTTGAGGTAGCCTTTGATCTCGTCAATCCATCCTGCTTCTTGATGCACCGCTGTGACCAACAGACGCTCCCCTATAGGAGGCCCACAATCTGGAGCCCCGTTTGCAGGTGGTGGTGGGAGCGCTTCGTCTGTGCTGGCGGGCATGGCCTCTTGAGGCTGTTTTATGGATGCCTTGACAAGTCTTTCTTCAAAGACGCCTGGCGGCTGAGCGTGCCTCTTTGATGCGCGCTTGGCGATGTCATCAGCCTCTTGGTTCTCCTTTCTTGGGATGTGCATGAGCTCCATTCCCCCGAAGTGCTTCTCCAGCCTACGGACCTCTTCAAGGTATGCGGTCATGTGGTCGTCCTTAGGCTTGTAGCTTTTGTTAGAGAAGTTGACGAGCAGCTGGGAGTCGCCCTTATGAGTAGATGCTTGATGCCTAGGGCGATTGCGGCGCGGAGGCCAGCAAGCAGGCCTTCGTACTCAACGATATTGTTGGAGATCTTGTCGATTCCGAAGCACAACTGGACCGCGTAATACAGCTTGTCGCCTTTTGGTGAGATCAGGACAAGGCCAGCCCCACTGTGGCGACAAGTGAAAGCTCCGTCGAACTTCATGGTCCATTGGCTGGGCATTTTATCTCCAAGGGATCTTATTCTTCTCCCAAAGGCTCTTCAGGGGCTAGGTCAGTCCATTCGGCGACGAAGTCTGCCAGCGCTGTTCCTTTGATTACCCTTGTGGTATCGAAGCGCAAATTGAATGAATGCAGCTCTATGTTCCACCATGCGACACGATCTGTGGCATTTGGGTTGCGCAAGATTTGCTACAGGGGAAAAGAGGTGACCACCGTGATGGGGTGCCCCTGGAAGTAGTGTCCCATCTTTCTTGAGGCGATGAGGAGTGCGAGGAGTAGCTTCTACTGCATTGTATACCGCTCGCGAGCATCACGCAGTACTGTGCTGACGAAGTAGACTGGACGCTCGACGAGGGTAGTCTGTGTAGTCTTGGCGTCTTTTTCCTGAAGGGGCTCAACTAGGCCCTCAAGGGGTTTGGCCTCAGGAAGCTTTTCATGGGCCTCGAGGGGGTTGGCCTCAGGGGGCTTGTCATGGGCCTCGAGGGGGTTGGCCTCAGGAGGCTTGTCCTGTCCCTCGAGGGAGTTGGCCTGTGGAGGCCCTTCAGGCTCCCTGGCTCGATCATTTTGCAGCGGTTGAATTGGGGCGGGCCTTATTTGGGGCTTTGGGCCTGGTGGGTTTGTGAGGCATGCCCTTTCGTCGAGCTCTTCATCAGGAGGCTTTGGCTTTGAAGTGGTCGCACTCTTCTTGTGGAGTACTGGCTCTTCCCTTTCTACCGCAAGGACGACACTTGCGGTCTGTGGAGTGGCTGATAGATACAGCTTTAGGCGCTCCCCTGTCCTTGGGGCTACCATTACTGGTGGGCTGGCCAGGTACTTCTTCAAGTCCTCAAACACTTTTTCAGCTTCAGGGGTCCACTTGAAGTTCCTGCTCTTTTCATGATCTTGAAGAACGGCAGGGATCTTTCGCCAAACTTGGAGATGAATCTACCCAAGCTGGTCATGCAGCCTGCTAGGCGTTGCACATCCTTCAGCCTGCGTGGAGATTGCATGTCTTCTATGGCCTTGATTTTGTCTGGGTTTGCCTCTATGCCTCGATGGGACACGAGGAACCCAAGCAATTTGCCTGAAGGTACTCCAAAGACGCACTTGGCGGGGTTGAGCTTGATGTTGACCTTGCGCAGGTTGGTGAAAGTCTCTTCAAGGTCCCCGAGGAGAGTGTTTCCCTCTCGGGATTTTACGACGATGTCATCGACATATGCCTTGGCGTTCCTCCCCATTTGCTTGCCAAGTGCCATCCTCATTAGCCTCTGGAAAGTGGCTCCGGCTTTTTTTAGGCCGAAGGGCATGCAGACATAGCAATACACACCGCAAGGGGTGAGGAAAGCCGTCTTCTCCTCATCCTCCTTAGCCATTTTTATCTGATGATAACGAGAGAAAGCATCGAGGAAACAGAGGAGGTCGCAGCCTGCTGTGGAGTCCACGATCTGGTCGATTCTTGGCATGGGATAAGGGTCCTTGGGGTATGCCTTGTTTACATCAGTGTAGTCGATCCAGAGGCGGCCTCCTCCGGCGGGTTTTGGGACTACCACACCGTTGGAGAGCCAAGTAGGGTGCGCGACTTCGCGGACAACCTTTGCCGCTTTGAGCTTCTCGACCTCTTTGACGATGAATGCTTGCTTCTCGGGGGCTTGTTTTCTAGATTTTTGCTTGATGGGGCGCGCGTTTGGACACACGGCTAAGTGGTGCTCGATCACCTCCCTCGGTACACCAGACATATCTGACGGTGTCCATGCGAACATGTTAGAGTTTGCCTGGAGGAAGGCGACGAGCACGCTTTCCTACTTGGGAGGCAGCGCGGCACCAATGGTGAAGCTAGCCCCCGAGCCTTCAGCCCCCGAGCTGCTGGAGCTTAGAGAGATCTTCTTCATAGCGGCTGTCTCCTGGGAGAACAACTGCTTTTTCTTCTTGGGTCTCTCGAGAGGCTCCATGTCCTCGTTCGCGGGGAATGCCATGGCGGCGGCCTTGTAGGCCGTCTCGACAGCGCGCGTAGCATCCAGGACATGTCCACGGATGGTGATTGTGTCAGCGCTGCCGAGGATCTTGACCATGTTGAAGGCATGATGCGTGATGGCCATAAATTTCGCGAGCCCGGGGTAGCCGAGGATGGCATTGTACGGCAGGCCGATGTGCGTGACATCGAAGTCGATGTGCTCGGTGCGGTAATTTTCCTCGCTTCCGAAGGTGACGGCAAGCCTGACCTGGCCCAGAGGCTCGTTCGAGCCGCTGGTGACTCCCGCGAAGGGCCTAGAGGGCATGAGCCGCTCGTAGGGCACTTGAAGCGCTTCGAACGTATCTGTGGAGATAACATTCAGGCCTGCTCCACCATCGATGAGAGTCTTGGAGACAGCAAAGTTGTCGATGGTGGGACTATAGACCAGCAGAAGGGTTCCAACAGTCTTGGTGGACTTGGGGTGGTCCTGAGCGTCGAAGGAGATGGTGTACTATGACCACTTGAGGGGCCTGGAGGTCTCAGTGCTTGGGAGGGCGGCGTTAAGCTCACGAGCGAACTGCATGAACTGATTGTTCGACTTTGGCGCCTGCGCCCCACCAAGGGTGCAGATATGGCGCCTCTCGGGGCTTGGTAGCCACCATCTTCCTCGTCAGGGAGATTGCCATTCTTTTCCGTGGCATTGGCCTGATTGCCAGATGGCTTCTGGTAGCCGCTCTTGCGTCCGCTCCCACGGTAGCCACGGCCTCGGCCGCGTCCGCCACTGCCTTCTTCTTGCTCGCGCTGCTTGCTCAACCTCTTGAGGTCGAAGCAAGATTCTGTAGAGTGACCGCGCCTGTTGTGGTAGATGTAGAAGGGACGGTGGTCATCTTTCCTCTCTCCAGGTTCAGGGGAGTCCCTGCGGGTGCCCTTCGCGTCAGGCTCTGCCGCGAGAACCGCGGTGGCCTTGCGTTTGGGCTCCTCTTTCTTCTTCTGTCTCCTGGAGCCCTCAGCGTGCCCGTCCCCTCTCGAGGACATCTTGACGAAGAGGAGTCCCTCTTCAGCCTTGGCGCACTTGTCCGCCAGGTCAAACAGCTTCACCACAGAAGTGAGCTTCTGGTGGATGCCCGGCTTCTCGAGCATCCTGCTGTTTGTGACGCCCTCGCGGAAGGCGGCGATGACTTGGGTGTCAGGGATGTTCGGGATCTTGTTGCGCACTTGGCTGAAGCGCTGGAAGTACTTGCGAAGCGTCTCATCCTTCTTCTTCACCATAGCGCGCAGGTCGTTGTGGGTGAGGGCACGCTCGTACGTCCCCTTGAAGTTGGAGACGAACTGCATGCAGAGTTCCTCCCAAGAGTTCACGGAGTCCTCGGGGAGGTTCAGGAACCACGACAGCGCAAAATTGCGAAGCACGTGGGAGAACCAGTTGGCCATGACCTTGTCGTCTCCACCTGTAGCTTGGATGGAGGTGGTGTAGAGCTGCAGGAATTCTATGGGGTTGCTGGAACTCTATGGGGTTGCGACGCATGGGAGAGGGTGAACGCCATGCAGCCCGTGGCGTACGTAGCGACCCCGTGCTGCAGCGCGCCCCGGTTCTGCTGGCCCGCCTGGCCAACCTCCTCCACAAGCATGTTCTGACGGTTGCGCTGGAGCTCCATCCCAACACGAGCGTCGGGAGCGGTGCGCTGCACGATCAAGCAATCGTGTGGAGAGGACGCGTGCGAGGCAGCCCTCTGCATCGCAGCCTGTGCAGGCCCTGGCGGAGGCGGAGGCGCTTTTGTTGCGACCATGCCCACGAGAGAGGGGTGCACGTTGGACTGCGACGGAGCAGGGCGCGTCGTGGCGATGCCGACGAGGTGGTTGAGGCACTTCAGCCATTGTTCGTGGGCCTCAACGTTGGGCTGGTAGCTGAGAAGCTCCTGCGCCATGAGCAGCGCGGTGTGAGGAGTGGGGTCCGTCCAGCCAGGTCCGGAACCGCTCGGGCGCCGCGACGGGTGCGACGACTACGCGTCCTCCTTGTGCTCGGAGTTGCGTTCTGGCTTCTCCGCGTGAGGGCCCGAGGGGGCGTGCTCTTCATGGCGGGGTCGGCCGCGTCGTGCGCGAGTGGCCGTGGCGCCTGGTGGGGAGCGCGCTCCTTCAGGCGCGCGTCGGCTGACGCGGGCGGCACGGGTAGCGCAGGTGTTTGCCATGGCGCGGAGGCGCCTCGAAGCTCGTTGACGCGCCTCAGTCTCCTATCTGGCGCGCCAAATGTCGGGTTATGACTCCCTTAGAACAGGGGTAGTCACTTCCTGAAATGTAGTTCGTGAAGGGGACTGAATGCGGAGGTCAACACCCTCAAGGGGCGCGGCGACGATGCTCGCCGTACCTGAAGTCGGAACACCCACGACAAAGATAGACACCGGTCCATACCTAGGTTCACGACCCTCGTGAGGAGGTAAGACCGCTACTCCTGCTTGTCTGTATTGGATTATGGTGGTTACAGTACAGCGGAGCTTGCCGAAGGCCCCCTTGAGGCAGTTCTTGCCTGGGGAGGGAAGCGATGATCTTCTTCCTCCTCCAGCCAGAGGCTAACCTACCAGATACTGCTAGGGTTTACAAGCGTTGTAGCAAGCAATTGGCCGACCCTTGCTACGATGGGGGTCTTGGTGCTTTTATAGGCGCCTCCGGCGCTCTCCTTCTGCTTGGCCTTCAAGGTGGTTCCCACATGGCAGAGGCATGGTGGAGCAGTAGTCCACCGCGGCCCCTTTGTCCATGGACGCGGTCCACTACAGATAAAGGTGGGCGCGGTTGCCGACAGGCGGCCGACCGCGCAGTACTGCCCGCAGGGAAGGCAGTCTCTGAAGTGGAGCCCGCGATGACGTTTCCTTTGGAGGGTTGCGCCGTCCACCTGCTTTATCACTAGAGCGGAAGGTGTTGGCATTCCTGCAGCAGGCGGCGCAACTTTATTGACTCCTTTATAACCAAAACGGCAACGGGGATGCTTGCGTCACCACGTGGGCGTGGTAGAGGCCATGTGCACCCCGCCATACTTCCTTGGCCGCGACGTTTCCCCACAGGCCTGGGGAGGCATGTGGAGAGATTCCGGTTGACATCCCTCCAGGCCCTCGAGGGGAATTGCCTCTCGAGGGTCCCGCCAGGCGGCGAGGCCTGCTCCTTAGTCGTTTCGTCTGATCAGCCCGCGTGCGAGGCCTGGGGGGAGTGGGCTCTCCATACCCCAGTTCCCACTGGGCCGACAGTGGCGATGACGACGAGGTGGTTGAGGCACTCCAGTCACTGCTCGTGGGCCTCAGCGGTAGGCTGGTAGCGGAGATCTTCTTGCGCCATGAGCAGGGCGGTGTGCGGTGCGGGGTCTGTCCTTCCTTGGGTGGAGCCGCTCGGGTGCTGCGTCGGGTGCGAGGACTGCGCGTCCTCTTCATCCTTTGCGTCGCGCTCGGGATCCTCCACATGAGGGCCGGAGTTGGCGCGCTCCTCACGGCGGTGACATCCCCACCGTCAGCGCGTGGCAGTGGCGCCGAGTGCGGCGCGAGCTCCCTCTGACGCGTGTCTGTTGACGCGGGCGGCGCGAGTAGCGCGGGTGTCCGCCATGGCGCGGAGGCGGCTCGAAGTTCGTTGACGCGCCTCAATCCCCTACCTGGCGCGCCAAATGTCGGAGAGTGACTCCCACGGAACAGGGTAGTCACACCCTGAAGAGTAGTTCGAAAGGGGGATTGAACACGGAGGTCAAGCAACCCTCGAGAGGCACCACGACGGTGCTCGCCAGGCCTGGAGAGGAACACCCACGACAGAAATGGACACCGACCCGTACCCAGGTTCACGGCCCTGAGGAGGAAGTAACACCGCTACTCCTGCTTGTCTGTATTGCACTGCAAAGGTTACAGTACAACTGAGCTTGCCGAGGGCTCTCTTGAGGCAGTTCGTGCTTTGAGAGGGACAGAATGGTTGTCTTCCTCCTCCAGCAGATGGCTATCCTACTTGCCCGGCTAGGGTTACAAGTGTTTAGCTAGCAATTGGCCGATCCCTTGCTACGGTGGAGCTCTTGCTCCTTTTATAGGCGCCACATGCGTCTTCCTTGTGCAGGGCGACCAAGGTGGGCTCCCACACGACAGTAGCGCGGAGGAGACGGAGTCCACCACTGCTGAAGCCTCCATGGACGCGGTCCATCCGTGATAAAGTTGGGCGCGGTGGCCAACAGGCAGCAGACCGGGCGGAACGGCTCGTAGGGGTTGCAGTGATCGTGGTGGAGCCCACGATGATGATCTTCTTGGAGCATTGCATCGTCTAGCCGCTTTATCACCTGAGAGGAAAGTCCGAGCTGTCCTGGCGCAGGCGGCGCAATTTTGTTAACTCCTTTATCACCGGAATGGCAATTGGAGTGCTCGTGTCACTCTGCAGCCGCTGCAGAGGCCATGTGCGCCCCGCAACGCTTGGTTGGCCGCGGAGTGTCTCCACAGGGCCGCGGAGGCCTGTGGAGGGATTTTCATTGACTTCTCTCCAGACTAAGATAGCCTGGGGAGTCTCTTGAAGGGCGCGGTCATCTTTAGGCCCTGGCTTCCTCTTCAGTCCCTCGAGGGGAGTTGCCTCTCGAGGGTCTCTCCAAGCGACGGCTTGGTCCTTAGTCTTTCGTCTGGTCTTTCCGTGTGCGAGGCTTGGGGACTGTGGGCTCTGCACACCGCAGTCCTCACTGGGCCAACACCCGCCGTAATCGTCCGGCTACTGGTCCTCAGCAGTGTATTGTCTCTTCTGGACGACAACCCGGCTTCGAGGGCCCAACCCTCATAGAAAGTTTGAGAGCCCCAATACTAAAACAGACAAGTTTCCGGCTAAGCCCTACCCATGTCAGGTAGTGTGGTTACACGGGTTAATTGTTTGGGCGGCAACAGGGACTTCGAAATTAAACCTCCTTCTCCGACTGCCCCCAGCAACTCGGGTTTTCATAACATCTCCGAATGCTCCCAGCATCTCGAGTTTTCATAAAACATTTCTTTCTCGCTGACTGCTCCCAGCAGCTCAGGTTTTCTCCAGAAAACAGTTTTAACAAACAGGTTCCCATCCTAACGTTTTTGAGATAAGAGAGTAAGAGTATACTACTAGAAATTATATTCTTCTTGATAGAGCCTTCAACAACAAGGCTCAAGTCAAAATTTAATTTGTAATCTTATAGTAATCTAGTAGAATAACTTTTGCCAAACAAAATTTTGTAAAATAGTTTTCTGGTGGCAAGGTGCCACAAAGAAATTAAAACATGTATTATTTTATTTTGAAAACAAAAAATGCTTGGTAAAATAATAGGGTTCATAATAGTAGTGAGGTGGGCTTGCCTGGCTCTGCAATATGTCCTTGGTCTTGATCTTGATGTTCCTCAGGTTCACTCCTCAAATCCAGCTCCTTACCGATCGTATCTAACGTCGTAAACATGAAAAGGAACAACACTAAGAATACATGATAATGCCAGCAGGACATAACCAACAGCAAGCATCGCTCAAGACAAAGCTAACAATCAAAAGCAAACAACTCATTTAGCTAAACAACATAAACCACAAAGTCCATAGAGCTAAGACAAACAACAGATTCTCCTAAGAAAATATACACCACAACCCTGATTGTTAAAAAGGTAGTTCTACAGAACACTAAAACAACACATCACTTAGGGTCATTATATCATTTAATAAGAGTTGTTATATTAGTTTCAGGAAATACTTCAGACAAAAGTATCTTAATTGTTTAGGAAATACTTCAAACAAAAGTATCTTAATTGTTTAGGAAATACTTCAAACAAAAGTATCTTAATTGTTTAGGAAATACTTAAAACAAAAGTATGGTATCACACAAGCAAGTGTTAACATTAACACTAGCACACTCTCATGCAGACATGTCAATATCTCTAAGACACATTCTAGTAAGTAATCAATCAACCAACAAAGGCTAACCCTCATGTTCACCCAAGTATTTGATTAAGAACTAAAAATGTGCACTAGACTATTTAATTAGACACGACAACTAAGACCACTTCAACAAATAAACCAAACAATCACGCAGTAAACAAGTGTTGACAGCACTCTTGAAGTAATCAAACCATACCACAATCATTACAAAGCACAAACAATTACTGTATAGTATTTAACACCAATCACATCCATATGCCTAATGTCCAAGTAAAGTTAGTGCAACACCCGGGAAACAAGATGAACTATGTTAAGCTAACTACTGAATGACATAACAATACTTTTACGAAACTTATTAGGGTGATGCAAGGTTAACACCACTGCTCACACAAGTTGTTGATTTAAAACTAAAAAAAGTGTAGTTGGTTGATTTAACAAAACACCACAAACGAGCGTGTTGACAACAATCTAAAGTAAACCGCAAACAACAAGCACTTCAAAACATCACCATTTACTGGATAAAACATAACACACAAATACAACTACCAACAAAACATCTGAAAACACTTAGTGTTATAATTAGGCACAAAGTGAATTATGATAAACACAAACAAACAATGCACTACAACACTATTAGTGTATTTAAAACAAGTATTAAGGTGGAGTTTAGGTTCTTGATTCCAAGGTTGATATAGTCTAAACACAATATTCATATTATCTAAAAAAAGGGAATATAATTAATTCATTTAAATAGCTATTTTGGTGCTGTTTAGTTGGAAATTGCATAACTCCTACAATAAAGTTCAGATATAAATCCTTCTACCATAGCACTCCTAGTAAGTATAAAAAGGTAGGGAAATTCGATTTGCATCGAAACCTATTACTAAACAGAAACTAAAAATCACCAAAATGCTTCTGGTCTCAAAACCATAATGAATATAGTTTCAGTTTTAGGACTCTCCTACATGCAAGGTTAATTTGTATGGATAGGTACAAGTTTTATATTTCTGTAGAAATTGGATTCACTCAATTTGGACACTCCTACCTTCATATATTTCAGTTTTAGTGGGACACACACATTTTACCATTAATAGTGTACAACATAAGATATAATTTCTTTTTTGACAAATACAACTTTTCATGCTTAGGAAAACACATAAGTATCCAACAAAATTACTCCTAATTTATTTGTACAAACATATTTTGCACAAAACATTAAAATCAAACACATGCAATTAACAAAAAATAAAAATATTCTTTTTCTTACGCAAACACCCACTGTTTTAGAAAATAGATCAATGTGTTTTTCATATCTACCACATGCAATTGGATTTTCTCCAAAAAGTATTTTTAATAACCAGCTAAAAATCACCAAAATTGTTAAAATTAAACTTAACATAACTTTAGTTATACAGATCTCCTGCATGCAAGACTACTGGATATAGGTAGATATTAGCTTAAGCTTTACAGAGAAATAAAGTTTGCAAGATTTGGATGGACAGAACTCCCACAATTAAATAAAAGGTCAAAACTATACTTTTTACTAGATCTAACCTAGTACACACACGGAAACATATTTTGGAAAAGGCCAGTGGCACCTGGTTAGGAAAACACTCACGAATCACACAAAATTTATTTAAACTTATTTGGATGCATAGATCTACCAGAAATTAATTAAACCTACACTGCATAATTAATAGGAAAATAAACAAGGAATAAAATTCTAACAGAAAACACTACACGGGCTGGATCTGGTTGGGCCGAGCCGCATGATGCTGGGCCGGCCCACGGCGGCACGCACGCTGGCAAACGATCAAGTGGCCGTGGATCTCAGATCTGGCGGTTGAAAATAGATTCTGGCAAGATTCAAAGGAGACCGCAGATCAAGAAATCGACGGCTGAGAGTCGTCTTCTTCCTCGCGACCTGGACAGAGCGGGCCGAAACCGTAGAAATGGAGGGTGTCACGCCCTGCACACCTCGGTGGTTTGCGGGACGAGTGAGGGGGTCCAGGACGATGCGCTGAGCTCGGGGAGGACGTGAGAGGTCGCGGATCTCGAAGGGGAGTCTCCGGTTGATAGGAACGCCGAGGACGTCCGGCTCGGGCACGGCGAGGCCGTGGTTGCTCCGGCGCTCCTGCAACAACACAAAGACGTCAAGGAGGTAGCCCACAAGAAGGGGAACGAGAGGAGGCAGAGAGAAATGGAGGAGAGGGTCATCCGCGGTGGCATTCGTGCTCGCAAGAGCTCGGGCCGAGCGGCGTTCTCCTCGCGATTACGAGCCGCAGAAGGAGAGAGGATGCTGGGCGTCGCACGGGTGGGAAGAGGGGACTGAGGTGGAGTGAATGGGCAATGATAAAAGGGCAGGAGGGTGTCTCATCGCAAGAAGAGAAGAGGATGGCCAGCTCGGGTGCTCGGGAAGGGACAGAGGGAGAGAGAGAGCACTGGGAGGGGATTGGGCGAGAGGGACGGTGTCTAGGAGGTAGGCAGGGGTGCAGAGGGGAGCTGGCCGCGTACTGGCTTGTCTCCATGCGCGGGTTAAAGAAGAGGGAGGAGAGGTCAGCTCTGCACACAAACAACTCGACAGAATGTCCAAACGAACAAGACAAAAGAAGAACATGGATAGGGTTTTGAGATGGTCGTGCTATGGGTACATCACGGGTGTGGGGATCCAATGCACACCATAAAACACAGGTTAGACAAGGTTAGAGGGTTGGGTTTTTTATGTTGATGAAATTGGGCTGATTTGACTAAGCCACAAAACAAGAATGGTTTAGTCAATCCTTTGATTCAAAAATCAAGAGACAAAGAGGGTTGATCAGAGGGGATATAGGTGCAGCATTTGTTTTAAGAGCTTAGGTCTAAAAGTTCAATAATAAGAAGATACAAAATGACAAGGTGCTAAATTATAAACAAGATATGGTCATCTTAAAATGGAACACTCAAAACAATCAAGAAATAGTGATTAAACATTTTTTAATATTTTAAATAGGATTATGGATAGATAGTAGATATGATATGGATGAGGTTCGGTGAGTTGCATTTCAAAAATGAATAAAGATAAATCTATTTGCCATGCTAAGGAAATGCTAAAAATTAATAAGAGGGAAGATTGATTTTCTATCTATATAAAATATAAAATTTGTAACCATCAACACAAAACCATTCTACAAGAGGTAATACAATCCACTCAGTCAAGACAGGCAAATCAAACATTTTAGATACCAAATTAAATGATGTGTAATAAATATTGCTAAATTCAATCACCAAATGAGCACTCATAAAATAACACACTCAAGGACAACAAATTTAGCACATAGCAAATAGGTCAAACACACATACAATTGGATAAACAACCACACTTTAAGATAAAAGCAAATTATTTGGGAGGTGGTGGTTAATACAATAAATAAAAGATTTTGGGAGAAAGGTGATTTAAACCACACTTTGGGAATTGATTTTCCCAAGACTAATAAAATTGGAGTTTTGAAAAGAGTGTTGCTAATACTCAAAATATTTTAGGACTTATGGTCCTTTATTGTTTTGTAAAGATATGACTTTTGGAGATACGTTTATTTTCTAATATAAGGTCTTTGGGTACTTACTAAAATTAAAACATCATGATAAATAGAAGTTCTTAAAAATAAGACAAGAGAAAATACATTTGCTATTTTACTCGTCGCAAGAGTTATGACAAAACTTGCTTTACTTAATTGGTTGCTAATTTGAGGTCATAACACAAACAACCAAACACATTTAAGCCACAAAGGGAAAACATGAGTAAAATTCATCCACTCACAATGCATTTCAATAGGTTTTTGATAGTCCTAAATTTTGGGTCGTTTATAAATAAGTTTTTATTGCTTCCAAAATTTGGGACGTTACAATCTTCTTTAGTGTACCTTTTATTTTTAGCATGTTTTTCAGGTTCTTCTTCTATTTCTTCGTGGTCCGAATTGGCATTTTTATTTTTATCATTGTTATTAGCATTATCATTGTTGTGTTCATTACCATAAGGATCATTAACAGGTTCAGAGGATTATACAACAGTTTTATGTTTCTTTTTCTTTTTCCTAGCAGGAATACTAGGTTCATTCACTCGTTGAGAATCTTGTTCAATTCTTTTATCATGTACTTCAGGATACAAAGGGTCTTGAGTAGATTTACCACCTCTATTTGTTACGTCACAAACAAGTTTTTCTTTAGCAATAGAGTTATTTACTGGCGATTCTTTTTGCACTTTAGTGAGTTGATCTATTTGAGTTTCAACCATATGAAAGCGTTTAATGAGCACTTTAAAATCATTAGCAGTTCTATCAACAATATCATGCAAATCACTAATAGCACGGGAATTTTCCATTAAATGATTATCTATTCTCGGGTTAAAATTACTTTGGTTAACATTAAAATCATCAAATTCATCAAAGGATTGAGCAGGAGGTTTAGAGTAAGGGATATCTCTACCATCAAACTTTTGGAGAGAGTGTACTTCAATAACGGTTAAAGGAGGAATAGGCTTACATAATTCTTCAATAGGAGGTAAATACTTCACATCTTCAGATTTAATACCACTTTCTTGAAGAGATCTTTTGGCTTCCCTCATCGTTCCTTCATTTAATTCAATCATACCCCTCTTGTTCGGTGTTGGTGGAGGTGTTGGAGTAGGTTCAGGAATATCCCAATCATCATTATTCTTGCATATTGTAGCCAATAATTCTTAAGCTTCTTCGGTAGTCCTTTTCCTGAAAAGACAACTAGCAAAACTATCCAGATATGTCCTATATTCAGCAGTTAGTCCACTATAAAATATATTAAGTAGATCATTTTTCTTCAAATCATGATTCGGCTGGCCTATTAATATGCAACAAAAGCGCGTCCAGGCCTTAGGCAATTTCTCACCTTCATCTTGATTAAAATTATAGATTTATAAAAAAGCATCATATTGAGCACTAGCAGGGAAATATTTTTGAAACAAAGCATCAAGCAAACCCTTAGGACTTGTGATGGAACGAGGAGATAAATTATTATACCAAGTATTTGCTTCTCCTTTTAATGAGAAAGGAAATATTTTAGCGACAAAATAAGTGCGTCTCTTAATGTCCTCAGCAAATATTCCACTCAAATCAGACAGTACATTCATGTGTTCTACAACACTTTCATTTTCAGTTCCAAAAAAAGGTTCTCTTTCAACAATAGCTATATGAGCCAAATCAAGAGAGAAATCATAAGCTTTATCTTTTATGTTTATAGGAGATGTAGCAAATTTAGCATCAGGAGATAATTTATATTTAACATCAAGTTTCTCAACAAGTTTTTCAAAGGCACTAGCATCTTTCATAGAATTAATTTATTTAACAAGAGCATCATCAAGATCCACATATATATCATCACACTCATCATCAGTATCACATGTAAAATCAGGTTAATTAACATGTGTTTTAGCATTTTCATCAGGAATTTCAGCATTTTCAATTTGGTTAGATTTAGCAATAGTAGCACATAAAAAGGGACCTAATGAACAAGTCTCATGAAGAATAGTAGAAGTATCATCATAAGTAACTTCAGATTCAGCAGTAGTAACAGAACGTGCAGGTTGTGGCTGTGTAACAAGCTTACTCAATACAGACGGATAATCAAGCGCAGCAGCAGAGTTCAGAGTTGTACCTTTCCTTGTAGTGGATGGCACGATGGGAAACTTCTTATCAACATTTCTTCCCATGATGAATAAATTTCAGCGAACAATATCACACTCAGGTGGGCTTACAAATAAAGCTATGCTCCCCAGCAACGGTGCCAGAAAATAGTCTTGATAACCCACAAGTATAGGGGATCGCAACAGTCTTCGAGGGAAGCAAAACCCAAATTTATTGATTCGACACAAGGGGACCAAAGAATATTTATAAGTTTTAACTGATGATTTGTCAGATCAGCTGCACCTATGAATAGACTTGCTCTGAACAGTTTTAAAGCAGAGACAGCAGTGAAATAACAGTAGCATGAGAATTAAGACATCGATTGTGATTGATGTAGACAGTAGGATTAAAATATTGTAGTCATAGAGACGGATGTACGGGCGTTGCATGGATAAGATAATTCATGTAATAACATAGCATATGCAATTGCAGATAAATAATATAAAGCATCCAAGTATTAAGTAATCATAAGCATGTATTCCTATTTAGTTGTACGTGCTTGCAATGAGAAACTTGCACATCATCTTTTGTCCTGCCAGCCCGTTTGCAGCGGGGCCTCTAGGGAATCTACTGGCAATTAAGGTACTCCTTTTAATAAAGTACCGGAGCAAAGCATTAACACTCCGTGAATACATGTGATCCTCACATCATAGCAATTCCCTCCGGTTATCCCAATTGCTGTCACTTTGGGGCCATCGGTTCCGGACAATAATATGTGTATACAACTCATAGATATGATCTAAAACGATGATTATTATCATGATACAAAAACAAGTTCAGATCTGAAATCATGGCACTCGGGCCCTAGTGTCAAGCATTAAGTATAACAAGTTACAACAATGACGTAAAACACCGATAATGGATACTATGCACTATGCCCTAATAATCTTACAGCTATTCCATGAGGGATCTCATCCAATCACTACCATCCCCTCAAGCCTACAGCGGTGCTTTACTCACTCATGGACGGGGGAAACATGGATGGTTGATGGAGAGGCGGTGGAGATGAAGATGGCGATGATCCCCTTCGATTCCCTGTCCCGACATACTGCCGGAACAGAGACTTCTAGACCCCGAACTAGGGTTCGCGATGGTGGCGGCGTACGGTGGTGTTCTCCGTAAAAGTGGACAGCCCCGTGGATTTTTAGGTCAGCGGGATTAAGTAGCCGCGAGGAGGCGGCCGAGTGGGCCTCACCACCTGCTAGCGCGGCTAGGGCCCACCCGCGTCAGGAGGTTGTGTGGAGGCCTCGTGCCTCCTCTCCGCTTGGTCTTCGTGGTTCCTGGTCCTCCTCGGATAGAAAATAACTTCTGGATGTCTTTTGAGCTTTTTCTCCGAAGTTGATATTTCTGCACAAAAAGGAGACACCAGGGTAATTCTGCTGAAAACAGCGTTAGTCTGTGTTAGTTGCATCCAAAACACACAAATTAGAGGTAAAACAATAGCAAAAGTGTTTAGTAAAGTAGATCCGTTTTGGACGTATCACATGCCGCTGTCGAAGAACAAGCCCTTTCTCTTTGATAATTTTTGGGAAATTCTCCAAAACAGTGAGAAGTGGAAGTTGTCGCTCATTGAACCAAATAAAAAGAACAAAGTCGTCGTCGGGGATGATGATGATGAAAATGGAGGCAGAAAACTCAACAAGCCGAAGGGAACAAGAAAGCCAAGTTGATGATGATGAAGGAAGCCGAGGCTGCCCTCTTGAGAGAGAAGCTTGACCAAATGGTGCATTCGAATGAGAGCATGGTGGCCAAAACATTTGAGGCAAGGCAAAACATGGCCGAGAAGAAAGCTCAAGAGAAGAGAGAGAGGTGGCTTGTGCTTCAGGATGAAGGATTGCACAAGGATGATATTGAACGCCGAAGAGTGGCTGCCGAGGAGAACAAGTCCGTCGCCAAGCTCCTTGCCGAGGAAAACAAGATCATGATGATGAACCGAGCCGAGATGGATACACTCACGCTGGAGTGGCATGACATCGCTCGACAGGAGATCTTGCACCGAAGGAAGCAAGCCTTGCTCAACTCGACCACTTGTCGTGGAGGTGATGGTGGTGGTGGTGTTGATGTGTAGTTCTAGTTTGATTTGTTGGTGCATATTTTGGATGCATTATTTGGGTCATATGTGTGGACATGTTCGTGAACTATGTTTATCTGCCCTCTGGTATGATCAAAACTAAGTAATTTGCAAAACTGGTATTGAAATTTTGAACATTTCGGCATATTTTTGGCACTGGATGCGATTAAGGTTTAAAGTTTGAGGAGTGCCAAGCCATAGAAGAACCCGTAAAGCACAACCGTAAAACAGAATCCTGTGTTTTGTGGTTCTGCTATACGGGTACTCTATGGCGCGGCGCGTTTTTGAGCAAAAAATGAAGTGATTAATTTTTCATTTTGTAATGCCGAGATAAATTGTTTGCAACAATAACACTACTCACATCCACATGAGGAGACTCTCAAGCACTGCAAAATATTAGAGAGATAAAGTGTTTGCACTAACAGTATTGTCTTTTCCACATGAGGAGACCCTCAAACACTACAAACACTAGTACAAATAGTCATCATCAGAATCAGAAGCCTCCTGGCGCACTGGTCGTGGTACGAGGTGACGCTGCCCATAGTTGATGATTCTAATCTTGCGGTACACCTCGTATGCAACATACGCATCTATTGTTGCATACTCAATGGTTCAACCGTCAAGTTGGTACTTCTCCCAAAGATTGTGCTGCTCACTGTCGAATATTTTCTTCATATGCTTGTACGCATCCTCGTCGATCATGTCGCTTGCCATAGCAGCCATTCCAGTCTTGGCATGGTCAAGCCTAAACAAGTCCTGGAGATCAATGTGGCATGCAGATTGTATCTCAAGACCCCAGGTGCGTCTCATCTTGATCTTGTCATATGTTATATCAACGCTAGCAAAATGAATGCCGCTGCGAAGAAAATACATGAGCTTTGGACATTGTTTGTCACTTGTGCAACAACAAATGGAACAGAACAATATATAATTTGAGATCAAGTATAATAAGAATACAACAAATATATGCAATGCAACTTAGATTTACGGCCAATATATATATAATTTGAGATCATATGTATAATAAGACTAACAACAATTTGCAACTTTAATTTTCGGCAATATATAATTTGAGATCTTGTTTAACTAACAACAATTAGCAACTTTAATTTTCGGCAATATATAATTTGAGATCTTGTTTAACAACAATACGCAATGCAACTTTCATTTTCGTCCAATATATAATTTGTTGAGATCATGTATAATATAAGAATCCTATATATGAAATTTTCCTATCCTAATAGTCAATTTTCCTATCCTATGAATCAACACAAATTAAAGAAAATAAGCCCTGTAATGGATTAATTACCTTGCCCATTGGAAAACCATCACACGTTTCTTGAAACAGAGTTGGATGACCGCAACTTCTTGTTGATCAGTCGTGTACTCAAGATCAAGGCCCGTGAACTTCTCTTGCTCCCGATCTTCGCCAAGCCAAGTAGTGAAATCGGAGAGAAAACCCCCCACCCTAGCGATATCGTTCGCGTATGCCACATTGAGGTTTGTGCCATGTGCTAGCACCTCCCCTGTCGGGGGGCTGCCCCCCGGGTAGGGGCAGATCCCGGTATAATTCAGTAAGGTGCCAATAGTATTTGACCTTTGGCGAGAGCAAGGGACACCTCCTGGTGTGCTGAAAGGGCAACTTGACCGTTGAGCATTGGCAGAGGACAAAGTGCCTCCTGGCAGGCGCAAGGGTCAGTTCTCGCAGCTATAAATAGACACCCCCGGCCTGCACAATCGCAGCACAAGCATAAACGGGTGGTTCCTCTAAGAACTAGCTTCTCGAAGATGTCTTTGCTGATAAGCTAAGACATCTTCGGGAGGCTAGGCCTAGAGATACTCATCCTGAGACGAGCTCGGACCCCTCCGAAAAGGATCCCGGATCTCGGGCTCCGAAGAAACTCCCGGAAGGAAGAGTACTCGGCTTTACCGGATAGGTAATCCGGGTAGGTACTAACCGGAACGTGTGTCTCGGTCTCGAACTTATGCAGAAGAGGCTCACGGTGGCAAGCGAGGAGGTAGCCGGCGAGAGGACTCCCGGTAGGCCGACAACGGTCTAGAGCAGGCTTTCCCGTCTGTCGCGGGGGGAAGTACCATTCCGCCTGACACGGAAGCATGGTCACCTCCCGCCTGACACGGAAGCATGGTCACCTCCCGCCTGACACGGAAGCATGGTCACCTCCCGCCTGACACGGGAGCGCGTCAGCCGGTACGATCGTGGTACGGCAAGACCTGACATGTCTAGCCCGGCAATCCGGAAAAGGCTATCCGTTATGGGCAAAGACATGTCTTGTCACTGACAGGGGGACAATGATGGTGCAGGACGGCGCCTGCCGTCCTTATCGAGATGATGACGAAGGGGCTACGCCGGATTGCGCGACGACTAGGTCGCACTAGCCGGTGACGACATGCCGGCTAGGCCTGTCCGGTGGGGCCAAGCCGATTTAGGGTTTCCGGCCCTCCTGGCCGGAACTCTATAAAAGGCGCCATAACTGCTCCTGAGAGAGGGAGACCAACTTCGGTGCCAAAGCTATAGTCACATTTACTCTTAGAGCATTTACTCCTTCTCACCCTGAGTTCATCTAGTTCTTGGTACTCCTTCCTTTGAGAGATCTAGCAGCAAGTTGTAGCTCTTGTACCACAAATATATATAGAGGAAAGGCAGGAGTAGGGGTGTTACCTCCTCACGAGGGCCCTGAACCTGGGTATATCGTGTGTGTGTTGTGTGCCTTCGTGCATTTGTTCGTGTTTGTTAGATCTTCCCCTTTGTGCTTTGATCTTGTTTCTTGTTCCTGGGAGATCTCGGTCATACCGAGTTCCTCCTTGCGTGGGCTATTCAGCTCGCTATCCCTCCCCGGATCCACCAACGTCCATCGGCCCCACACATTAGCCATCCTATGGCATCTGCCGTGACACCACCACGACAGTTGGCGCCCACCGTGGGGCAGACAGAGGCGTTGGCTGGTGTACACATCCGGACGGGCTCACCTGTTCACTTCGAGGTTCGGGTTCTCTCTGGCCTGGTCGTAAGGCTAGGGGAGATGGACTTCGTCTGCGAGAACGCGGGATGCTTCCGGAACAGGCCTTTTCCAGTAAACGAATGTCTCATTGACTTCGGTGGTTTCACCACCTACGTCGCCACCGAGGTTTTCCGTAGCTACCCGGACATGGTCCTGGAAGCTGAGGACCCGCCCATGCTCTCCGCTGCTCGGGGTCTGCGTGCCGGTCACCCCCGGAGTTCCGTCGCAGTGATGATGGTCGGGGCAACTGAGGAGGAGTACCAGGACGCAGACGGCGATACCGGGAGCGGTCTCCCCCGTTTGGCCAAACCCCCACAGGAAAGACCTGCGGCTCGAGATGGCGATCCGCAGCCGTCCCAGCCGCGGCGTCGCCCGGATCCCCTCTCGGGACTGGTGGCTAAGTTGACTGTACCTGTGGCTGCTGAAGCGGATACCCAGGCCACTTCGGCTGAGTTGGAGGAGCAGCGGAGGTTGCTACTCACCGAAGCACAGGAGATCGCCGAGATCCGTCGCGAGCTCAATGCTAGCCTCCGGGAGTATA
Organism: Poa annua; assembly: GCA_026929855.1. Taxonomy (NCBI): domain Eukaryota; kingdom Viridiplantae; phylum Streptophyta; class Magnoliopsida; order Poales; family Poaceae; genus Poa; species Poa annua. The sequence goes on from CM049432.1 coordinate 27,741,830, forward strand.
ATGCAGCTCACGGATTCCTTAAGATAGACTCCCGGGACAAGCGCATCGCGGATCTGGGCAAGAAAGGAAGAATGGTGAATGAGGAGCTGGCCGGTGGAGCAACAACCAGTCAGACAGGAAGTCGGATTTCAGCGGGGAAGCCGGTGTACAGCTCACCGGCGAAAACCCTTAGGGTCGCCGAAGCCGCCATGGCCGAGTTGGCGGGGTTATCCGGTGAGGCCCTGCACAAGCAGCAGGAGCGGGTAAACGAGTTGGTGATCGAGGCCAATCGTCAGAATCAGGCCTTCAAGAAGAAGAACCCCGTGGTAGGGTCCCAGGTGCACTCAGCCAGACCCAATAGCTAGAAATCGGATGGGGAGGCCTCTTCCCCGCATCCGAGCAGCAGCAAGAGCAAGAGCAAGAGCCGGAGCCGGAGTCGAGGTTCCGGGAAGAACAAGCAGCTACAGACTTATGAGCCGGCCTTCGCCGGTATCCAGCAAGCCGGGCAAGCCGGACAGCGTAACTCGGGGCAGGCGGGAAGTACCCGTGAGGATTGTAACCAGGGTGTAGGAAACAATAACCCTGTCGGCCGTGGTAATCCACCCCGGAACCCTCCTCATGTTCAGGGAAACCCGCAGAGGGAGGTCGCCTCTGTCCCTCAGCAGGCCATGATACCTGCGCAGAACCGGCTCAATGACGGCAACTCGAGGCTGCAACAGCTCGGGTATCAGCCAGACGAGAACCCTTTGGGATCTCGGATAGGAACCAGACAGCTGAACCCGACAGATGCCAGATTTTGGCTCGACCGGATTCACCAGTCCGAGTTGGTAGAAGAGCAAGGACCTCCGGGACCTGCCTGCTTCGGACCTCGGATCATGCGGGAACCACCTGTTCGAAACTTTCAGCTCAACAGGGGTGCCAAGACCTATGACGGCAGCAAGAAGCTGGAGGACTGGCTAACCGACTATGTAACTGCAGTAAGCATAGCCGGTGGAAACAGAAGATGGGCGGTACGTTACGTACCGCAGATGTTGGAAGGACCTGCCCGGATCTGGTTGAACAACCTGAGAGCTGGCAGCATAGACTGCTGGTTAGATTTCGAGGAGGCATTCATCAGCAACTTCACCAGCACATACAAAAGGCCAAACAGACCTCAGCAGCTCGCCATCTGTAGGCAAAGGAGTAATGAGACTGACCGGGAGTACCTTACCCGGTGGAGCAATATTCGCAATTCTTGCGAAGGAGTGGTAGAGGCACAGGCCATCTCATGGTTTGCACAAGGATGCCGGCATGGCTCTATGCTGTGGCAGAAGTTGCAAAGAAAGATGCCAACGACCTTGGCAGAGACCATGCGCATCGCTGATACCTACACGCTTGGAGATCCCATGCAACCCCTGGTGGATGTCGGTGACTCCAACAGGAGGAATGCGGGACCTCAGCGTTCAGGACCGAGCAGGAGCCATGATCGCCAGGAGTTCGGCCACAAGAGGAATCAGCCCGAGTACCACCATGCCGCACAGCACGTCGCAGCAGTGACCCGGGAGCAGGAGGATGCCGGCAGCGGCCAGCGTCAAAAGACGAGTGGCCCGACTTGGGGTCAGAGTCAGGAGGTGCAAAAGACCTGGGTGGAACAAAAGAAGCCCCTGACATATGAGGAAATGCTGAACAAGCCGTGCTGCTACCATACTCTGGAGGCCAACAAGCCCGCAAACCACTCTACTCGGCAGTGCAGCTGGTATCAGCGCACGTTGCAGGAAGGCAGCTCGGGAGCTATTCGGCAGAGTGCTCCGGCATCTCGGCCCAATATCCCGAGACCCCCTCCTCCGACATCGGGGGCCAACGCTGTCCGACTTCCCCCTCCTCCGAGAGGACCCCCACCTTGGCCAGTGAATATGGTGCACACCCGGAACGACAACGGTGCAGGCCCCAGTAACCAAGCCGGACAGCAGCAGAGCAACTATCGGGAGGCACATCAAAGCTATGTGGTCTTCGTGACCGAACCCACTGACCGAAAGAGTGTGCGGCAGCGTGCCCTGGAAGTGAATGCTGTGATCCCGGCGGTGCCCAAGTTCTTGCACTGGTCCGAGATGGAGATCACGTGGAGCCGGAAGGATCACCCCCGAGTTATGCCTAAGCCGGGAGCGTATGCCTTGGTGGTGGACCCCACTTTTGTCGGACCCAACCTCAACGTCCGCTTCAGCCGGGTTCTGATCGACAATGGCAGTGCCATTAACATCATGTACAAGGACACGATGCTGAAGCTGGGAGTATCCATGAACACCCTGCTGCCTACCGAGACAACCTTCCACGGCATTGTGCCCGGAGTCTCTTGCTCGCCCATGGGAAAGATCTGGGTTGAGGTGCTATTCGGAACTCGGGAGAACTGCCGAACCGAGAGCTTGGAGTTCGAGGTCGTGGACCTCGAAAGCCCGTATCACGCACTGATCGGCAGACCGGCCCTTGCCAAGTTCATGATCTCGACTCACATGGGCTACCTCAAGATGAAGATGCCGGGACCTAACGGCATAATCACCATCTCGGGAGACCACAAGCGCTCCATGGAATGTGCCTCGGCGGGGTCGTGCTTGGCTGAGTCTCTGGTGATCGCGGAAGAAAAGAAGAGGATCCAGCAGGTGGTGGCAATGGCCAAGACCTCTCAACTCGGAATGCCGGGATGGTGAACCCGGAGCTGGGGGCATCATTTCAGCCCCCCAAGGAGACCAAGAAGGTGTGTGTGGATCCCAGCAACCCGGAGCGCCAAGTTATCGTTGGCAGCAACCTGGACATCAAATAGGAAGGCGATCTCGTCGACTTCCTCCGTGAGAATCGGGATGCTTTTGCATGGTCGAGTGACGATCTGCAAGGCGTCCCGAGGGAGTTGGCTAGGCACTCTCTATTTGTTAGGCCGGATGCAAAGCCGGTGAAGCAACCGACTAGGCGCCTCTCGGATGAAAGAAGAGTCGCGGTCATGGAGCATCTGGCTATACTGCTGGCCGCCGGATTCATAATGGAAGTGCGGCACCCGGATTGGATATCAAATCCGGTTTTGGTAGAGAAGAAGAAGGATGATCCCCTCCTGCTTAATGTGTGGCGCATGTGCATCGACTTCACCAACCTCAACAAAGCATGTCCGAAGGACCCCTTTCCACTGCCCCGGATAGATCAAGTGATAGACTCCACTGCCGGGAGTGAGCTTTTGACTTTTTTAGATGCCTATTCTGGTTTCCACCAGATACCTTTGAATCCGGTTGATCAATTGAAAACTGCTTTTATTACCCCTTATGGGGCTTATTGCTATCGTGTCATGACTTTCGGTTTAAGGAATGCTGGTGCTACATACCAGAGATGCATGCAGAAATGTTTGCATGACCAAATAGGCCGAAATGCCGAGGTCTATGTCGATGACATAGTCATAAAAACAAAAGAAAAAGCCTCACTAATAGATGATCTGAGGGAAACATTTAAGAACTTAAGAAGATTCCGGATGAAGTTGAACCCGGATAAGTGCACATTTGGTGTTCCGGCAGGGAAGTTACTCGGTTTCCTCATCTCAAGCCTGGGAATAGAGGTCAACCCGGGTAAAATTCGTGCCATTGAGAGCATGAAGTTGCCCGTGCGTCTCAAGGATGTGCAGAAGTTTACCGGGTGTCTTGCATCCCTAAGTCGATTTGTGAGTCGACTTGGGGAGAAGGCCTTGCCCCTGTACCAACTGATGAAGAAGAGCAAGACATTTGTTTGGACCCCGCAGGCTGACGCGGCGTTCAACGATTTGAAGAGAATGCTCTCAACAGCACCGGTATTGGCATCCCCATTACCCAAGGTACCTATGCTGCTGTATATTGCCGCAACCAACCGAGTAGTCAGTGTGGCAATGGTGGTAGAAAGGAAAGAAGGGGGCAAGCTGATACAGAGGCTGGTGTATTACCTCAGTGAGGTGATCTCGGAGTCCAAGCAGAACTACCCGCACTACCAGAAAATGGCGTATGGGGTGTACATGGCAGTGACCAAGCTCAAGCACTACTTTCAGGAACACCCGATCACAGTGGTATGCGAAGCTCCTCTGGCCGAGATCATCGGTTGCAAGGACGCTAGCGGCCGGGTAGCCAAATGGGCCATCCAGTTGTCGCCATAAGCTCCGGCGTATGAGAGACGAGATGCCATCAAGTCGCTGCCGGACTTTTTGGTGGACTGGGCCGAGATGCAGTATGAACCTCCGATGCCGGATTACAATTTCTGGAGGATGCATTTCGATGGCTCAAAGGCGAAGATCGGATTGGGTGCCAGAGTGGTCCTCACTTCCCCACAGCAAGATGTACTGAAGTATGTGCTGCAAATTCATTTTCGGGCATCCAACAATGTCGCAGAATATGAGGCTCTGGTTCATGGACTGAACGTCGCCAAGGAAATCGGCATCCGCCGGATAGAGTGTTTCGGTGACTCCGACCTCGTGGTGCAACAGGTGTCGGGGAATTGGCATGCCCTCGATGCAAACATGGCCTTATACTGGTTTCATGTGCAGAAAATATCCGGATTTTTTGAAGGATGCGAGTTCAAGCATATACCCAGAGGAGAAAACAAGGCAGCAGATGTCTTGTCCAAGCTAGGATCGTCTCGGGATGCCATCCCACCCGGGATAGCCCTGGAGCATTTGAGGAAGCCATCTATTCAGCCCTCACCCTAGTCGGATTCTATGTCGTGGTGGTGTCACGGCAGATGCCATAGGATGGCTAATTTGTGGGGCCGATGGACGTTGGTGGATCCGGGGAGGGGTAGCGAGTTGAAGAACTCACACGGGGAGGATCCCGGTAAAACCGGAATCTCCCAAGAACACGGAACAAGAACCAAATGCAGCGGGGAAGATCTAACAAATACGAACAAATGCACGAAGGCACCAAGCACACGCACGATATACCCAGGTTCAGGGCCCTCGTGAGGAGGTAACACCCCTACTCCTGCCTTTCTTCTCTTTATACTGGTGGTACAAGAACTACAACTTGCTACAAGATCTATCAAAGGAGGAAGTACCAAGAACTAGATGAACTCAAGTTGAAAGAGGAGTAACTGCTCTAGGGGTAAATGCAACTATAGTCTTGGCTCTCAGGTTGGTCTCTCTCCCTCAGGAGCAGTTATGGCGCCTTTTATAGAGTTCCGGCCGGGAGGGCCGGAAACCCTAATCTGGCTCGGCCCCACCGGACAGGCCTAGCCGGGATGTCGTCACCGGCTAGTGCGACCTAGTCGCCGGGCTATCCGGTGTAGCCCCTGCGTCATCATCTCGCTAAGGACGGCAGGCGCCGTCCTGCATCATCATTGTCCCCTTGTCAGAGACAGGACACGTCTTCGCCCATCCCGGATAGCCTTTTCCGGATTGCCGGGCTAGGCATGTCATGTCTTGTCGTACCGTTGTCGTACCGGCTGACGCGCTCCCGTGTCAGGCGGGAGGTGACCATGCTCCCGTGTCAGGTGGGAGGTGACCATGCTTCCGTGTCAGGCGGAACGGTACGTCCTCCCGCGACTTACGGGAAAGCCTGCCATAGACCGCTGACGGTCCACCGGGAACCTTCTCGCCGGCTACCTCCTCGCTTGCCACTACGAGCCCCTTCTGTATAAGACCAAGATCGACAGGTACATCCCGGTTAGCACGTACCCGGACTACCTATCCGGTAAAGCCGAGTACACCGTCCCCCGGGAATCTCCTCGGTGTCCCATGCCCGGGATCCTTTCCGGGAAGGTCCGAACTCATGCCAGGATGAGTGACTCTAGGCCTAGCCTCCCGAAGATGTCTTAGCCTACCAGCAAAGACATCTTCGAGAAGCTAGTTCTTAGAGGAACCATCCGCTCTTGCCCGTGCTGCAAATGCGAGGGTCGGGGATGTCTATTTATAGTCGCAAGGCATGACCCTTACGGCTGCCACGGAGCCCCTTGGCCTTTCCCTGCGTCCAAGGGACCAGCTGCCCTCTCGGTACACCAAGGGGTGCCCTTTGCTGTTGCCAAAGGTCAATCACTGCTGTTATCCATCATGACTTACCGGGATCTGCCCCTACCCGGGGGGCAGCCCCCCGACACTAGTCCCCGAAGCTGGTGCGGCATTGCGACCCCGGATGATGTGCGGGATCAGCTTTATTAATAAACCCTCCTCCGAGCACATATGATACCATTCTTTTCTTCCATGCCGAGATGAGTTCTTTCCGAGATCCTCCCACCGAGATGACCTTAACCGGGAGGCGAAGCCTGCGACCGAGTAATATCATCTCATGCAATCTTGACCGTTGATTTCTCGATGAACCCGAGATAGCGAATCTGGGCCCACCCGACGTCCCGTCTGCGCACGGGCGCACTCAAGTGCTTCTGCGCACGCACGGCGTCGCTTGGGTTCCCGCGCCAGGGAGCCGCATCTGATCCGGAAACGAACCGTTGGGGCCTTGTGGCCCTCGGTGTGGCCGGACCGAGCGCTCCGAGTAACGCCACGTGGCCCGCGGCACAAAATAGATCCCACCCACGATCGTGGAGATCGTGGGCGGGAAAAATGGAAACCGCTCCGGAATCCCCCCCATAAATAGGGGACCGGAACGGTCTCCTTCTTCTTCTTCGCACTTCCTCTTCTCCACCGTCTCGAGCTCGCCGCCGCCGCTGCGCTCGCTGCCCGTACGTCGTCTCGCCGGAGCTCACGCCCCGCCGTCCTTCTCGTACGCCGTCGATCTTCTCGCACGTCATCGATCTTCTCGCTCACTGGTGAGTCTTCCCTCTCCACTTCGATGCATTTCTTCGGTAGGATAACCGCCGGACTCCGACCGCGCCCTAGCACGAGCA